>FR997808.1:5000000-10000000 GCA_905475355.2 Clostera curtula | reverse complement strand
GCCCCATATCAGATCAACAATAGCTATCTTCCGTAAATTAACTTATTAGCGCGGGATCATTCAAAGTATTGAAATAATGCATCAATTATAACAGGTATACATACAATTTTAGCCATTAATTTTAAGCCACTCCGTATCATCTATTAGAAAACTGTCTAAAACAAAATATTGTTTTAAACTCATCAATCACAGCGCAAAACGAAACATTAATCCAAAGGTTGTGGTAAAAAAGTTCTCTTTTTAAAAGGATTTTAAATTGGGGGAGACTTATAAAATGGGATGCATCAAACATCGAGTCTCAAATCCCGGCAGTGAGGCATGTAATGTTTCATTTCACGCAGTGGCCGGCGCGTGCGTCCTGCGGAATTCGTCTCCATTAAATAATTACGCAGAGCGTAAAACTGAGCAATTTATTAATAGGGGATCTGATATAGTTGAGGGTTCCGTCTTAAGATTAGTTTATGTTAAAACCATCATTGATTGATAATTGATTTGTCTTTTGATTTATAACTTACGTTGATTTATTGCGACTGAATGCTGCAGCAATAACTGAGCTACAAAATATTATAAGACTGCCTCGTTGGTCTAGTGGTCAGATGTGCCGCCTTTGGATCAACGGGTCCCGGGTTCGATTCCGGGGTCGGGCCAGTGTCTTTGTCTAAACCAGAGGCACTGGCTCGGAGTCTGGGTGTCATTTCTATCTATAATATGTATGTATTTACAAAAAAAAAAGTATATAAGTAGTTTATCATCCATCTCGTTACCATAACACAAGCATTAAGTTGCTTAACTTGGGACGAGATGGCGTTGTGTGAAATGTCCAACAATATTTATTTATTATTTATTTATATAAAACCGGCAAATCAGTAGTTTGTGATGATTATGATTAGATTCTTATGATTGCTCACGTACAAAGTATAACAATAGCCCTTTATCCATTATTTTATGGATCAGTATCCTGATGTACTAGATGCAGATGCTCTGAACAATATTTCAGGAAACACGAAGTAACTATTTTCTATTTATATTTTTTAAGTTTTAAGTCTTGCAATGTACATTTATTGTTGAATTATATAAAAGTTAAAATTATAACTTGGTTTCAGCATGGCACTGTTTCATATTTATTAAATTTTACTTTTTTAACTTTTAGATGTAGTTCGTTCATAGTTATTATTATTTTAAGTATGTTAATGTTTAATATTGATGTTTGAGCCAAAAATATACGTCACTATTTTCTCAAAATTATGGCCAGCTGGGGACGAAGGTGCTATATTTCGATAAGCCACCACAGAATACCCGGAAAGCATTGTGGAAGATAAGTTACGAAGCTTGTAGGTTAATATTCACGACAGCTAGATACACTTCCGATGTAAAGTACAGAAGTACCTTTCACTATGCAGAGACTGAGACAGAAACTTGAGTGGCTGTTAAATGTTTTTTACATTATTCCTAGATACTTTGGTTTAAAGTGATTGGATTATATCATTTCACACACAACATCATCATCATCTCAGCACGTAAAATATGCACTCCTGCGTTGGACCTCCTCCAATCTCCTGGGCATACTATGCACAGGGTTTCATATTGTCAAGTATTCTTGTTCTACCGGCGAAGTTTTCTCACAGGGTACTTAGCCTACTGTGCCATGCTGGCCCGACGGGTGGGTACAGGATTTCGTATACAGTTGTCCTTCTCTTGTGGCTAGCGGCTAGCGGTCTAGGATTTCAGTCTTGTCATTTACTTTCATCTGCTCTTACGACACCCTCAGGATGGAATGGGGTGGTGACACCATGTATTCTAAATCCGTCACCACACGGATATGTAGGCTAATTACCCTCCCTGTGATGAGAGGAGGCTCGAATCATCAGTGGTCATTTATTTTTAAGTTTTCTATCGAAACACCCCTCGTGACACTTTCAGGTTGGTATGACGTAGGGACATAATATTTTTTTTAAATCTATCCTCTTTATAGGCAACTAAAAGTCTGACAAAAGTCGTCAATCAATCAAAATTAAACTTATCCATCATAGATATTGAGATGAAAACCCGACGAGGTCAGGCGGGTAATTTGTTATTACATCGGCGTGGTGCGGTCTCAGTATCCCACTCGCGTAAGCGCATTAGCCGAATTAACAATTAGTCATGCCTACGTCTGGCCACCAAGTTTGCACAAATTTACATAACAATAATGCCCTTTCGGAGTCGGCGGTTGTTACGGCGATTTTTTAAATTAATTGGATCGGGAACCGTGGAAAATTTGTGGGCTTTCACCCCACTCGGTTGGCGGTCACTGGGTGCAGTGAAGCTGTACCGTACGAAAAATCTAATGTTTGTTACGTTTTACATAAAGATTTTGCGGTATATCTTTGATGCTGGTAGAAGTGGCAGCACACACAACGAAATTTGCAATTTTTTTTGGGTCTCGGGTCTTCTTTTAAAATTTGTACTAAATGTTTCTTCAGCCAATGGGGTTGACAGTATCAATAAACAAAAAAACCTGAATGATAATTCCAGAATGTCACAACTTTATTAAAATATATACAAACCTTAACTGGAACAAAAATCATTTTTTTCATAATTTCTAAGACTAACGAATAGCAATTCATTTTTAATTAAACGACGAGTTCAATAATGAATGAATAAAATATAGTTAAGCTCTAAACGGTTATGACCTGAATAGGAATACACGACAGTTTTGATTATTGATGTAAAACACCCCTAAGTGAAAAATTACAACGTTGCATTTTCTTAGCTTTAAAAAATGAATGATTGATTTTAATGACTCGTATTTATCGACTATACTAATATATCTACATACATCAACTGGCTAAATAGTAGTAGTTTGTATGGTTAGCCGACAAAATGGATGATAATGTTTGCTATAAATTAATTATGATTGATGATATCTTCAAACTGATGAATTTCTGGACCACATATTTTAAGACTGCTGGTATTATTTTAGCTTACGGAATGATAACCATAATTCATGGGATTTTAAAAACAACTCCTTGTTTTTTCTTCTTCTTGATACCTTGAAACGTGTTTGTGCTATTTCTGTAGACGTTCATTCGTTTCACTGCGGATACTTAATCAAGAATTCAAGCTTCTAAATACTGCTTAGCATGACGCCCTAAACCTATAATTACTGAAACGTGACGAGTGTTCCTCGTCACGCGACCAAAACCTTGAAAAACCGAAGGTCATAACAGTGAGGGCCCTTCATCAGCTATTCATTAATATCGGGGGCAAAACACGTTGGAGCTAGACATTAGCAATTCATACCAAATAACACATAACAATAGTAATCAGGCATTGGTTGTGTCGGAAAAGTTGTCAAGCTGGAGTCGTGACCATAACAACTATGTTCTTTATTTGAAAAAGTAAAGATCCTAATAACTGACATTAAGTTTTGACGGATTAAAAAATGATTTATTGGATAATTGCAATAGCTCACAGTTAACAGTGCTACAAATTTAAATTCAATTTAATCTTGAAACTCGTGAAGCTAAACCTATAAACCCCATTTCACGAAAATGGAATAGGAGAAAAGACAATAAAAAATAACAATACACACACACACTACCATGTACTTGACACACACACATATGCGTACAGACTATAACAAGAGTAGGTATACATTACTCTTTTGTTTATTGTTCTCACCGACACTTAATTAAAGAGTTGAGTACAACTTAAAGTTTACATTGGTTATGGATCGCTGATGGAATAATACGTGAGGCTGAGAAAAACATTTCATAAATAATTTTATAAATATCTGTGAGAAGGATTCCTGTCTTTGATATTATACCATAATAGTGAGTGTTGTAATTTGAAATGGTGAATATCAATCAGCGCTGTAATATTTATTTATCATAGCAAGACCGGGTAATAGCCCGATTAGATAGCAGATTACAATTTATCCATAAGTCAATAAAAACAATCACATCAGATGTTACATCATGCACATTGATATCACTGTCCTTTAACGCGCTATTACTATGTCCTATGTCGCATTTATTGATGCTTACTTCATCCAGGCAGTTAGATATATGTAGTATAGATGGCAAGACATAACTAATCAGCCCAATATTGACCCGTCGGGTCTTCTCCAAGTCGCCACTTACTTCCTAAAGACGATATGGGTTGCAGACGTTGTGTAGCAAGAGTTACTGGGCTAGATTTTTTTAAGAACCTTAACACTTGTTCATTTTTAAATAAACACGAAACATAAGAAAGAAAGAAAGAAAGAAAAATAATTTATTCGGCGCAATCTTAAATACACTACTACACAATAACTATAATTACTTAAACTCTAATCTAGATTGCGCTGAAACGGCGCTGGTTCAGCATAAGCCAGACGGGGTGCCTGGCGCTGGTTTTCAACCAGACCTCTAAATGCCGAGCGGATGGAAAACCAGTTTACAAAAATTAAAATTAACAAAATATATGATATTACTCATCAAAAGATACCATAGGTAACACTAATTCGTACACATCCAAACATAATAAACTTGTTTTTTTTATAAATAAAACATGTGAAACATACGAATAGGGTTGCCAACTATACTGTTTTAAACAGTATTATACTGTTTTTCAGTAAATTATACTTCTACTGTCCAACCAAAAATAAATTACACAAAATACTGTTTTCAGCATCAAAATGCAAACACATTATTAAGTGTTATACTTAGACGCTCACACATTGTTTTTTCAGTAATTAATGAACAAGTGGCAGGAGGATACAAAAATACAAAAATACCATTAATTAATTTAATAAAAAAAATAAAAAAAAAAAAAATAAAAAACAGTTATAGTTGTGGTGAGCCATATGAAGTTTTAAAAAAAAAAAAATTGTAAATTAGTAAGTTGTGTAATAAATAATATGTATTTAAAACAATAATTATATAAAATACTGTAACGAGTTTGAGTTTTTTTTTTTGTGTGTTGTACTTGTATTCTAGTATTAAGATATATTCTAGATACTTTTCTTTTATTTTCATAATTATTATTATATTATTTCATATTATATTAAACTGATGAACTTATTACTTGGTCTGAATTTGGTTCAAATTATTAGTAAATTATTAAACTTTAGTGTCAAAGTCCCGATTTTACAATTCAAATACGAGCTACTAAAAATCAAGTTTCACTGGCAGGCAAGGCGGTGCCAAGCACAGATTTCGTTGGCAATGTATCTTGAAATTAGTTTAGTGGCACTATATAATTACGGCCCCTAACTTTTTATAGTGCGAAGGGTCGACCGGTCCCTCTGTTATGACGAAAATGTCAACCCGGTATGCGACTTGATGAATCGACAGTATTTTAGACCGTTTTCTCTTCGCTATTATAGCTTTATCAACATTTATAAACGATACATAGGCAGCGGCAGGTGGGTACAATCATCTAATAACGTGAAAGAGACGAGTTTATAAATGGTCATATCTAAAACACTTCACTATCACTATCATCACTACATAGTATAAAACAAAGTCGCTGTCGTCCGTCCGTCCCTATGTATGCTTAAATCTTTAAAACTACGCAACGGATTTTGAAGCGGTTTTTTTAATAGATAGAGTGATTCGAGAGGAAGGTTTATATGTATAATACATGCACCCGTGCGAGCCGGGCCGGATCGCTAGTTTATATATAATGTTAACCAACCAACAGGACAGTGTGAGTTGGACACTCTCTTGTTCGTTTTATTAACAAAGATGACCCCTGCACTTGAGGGTCACCTTGTAAAGTTCTTTTTCTTGTCCGCCCTTATAAGACCCACTGCTGAGTCTGGCTTGTTTCATGCTTAAAAGCTGCGTAAAGCCGTAGACCCGACTGTCAATCGAATATCTATGGCACTCGTTACATGAAGTCAGACCACAATCTACTACTACTACTGGTCAGGTCTAATCAGGTTAAACTAGTGCCGATATCATAATTTGATGGAGAAAGAAGATTATGCGAGATTGAAGATTAATTTGTGCTCCCATATTTAATGTAGTGTACTTCTTAAAGTGCCTCTCCATTACTGGACGTTGGCTGTCTGTTCTGAATAGCTGTTCTGCATAGTTAATTCATGTCCACTTTCTGATGTTCTTTAACCATGACCTTTTCCATCAGCCTACTCGTCGCTTGCCCTCAATCTTGCCCATCGTGATTAACTGAGGCAGGTGAGATGTATCATGTCGTAGAAAGTCCGATATATTCCATTTTACGCCTTTAAATGCTCAGTGTTACTATTTTATATATAAATTCCGTGTTTTTACTGATTTAGAAAACAGAATGTCACCACCCCATTTCGTCCTGAGGGTGTCCTAAGAGCCTAGAAAAGGAAATGACAAGGCCGAGAACCTACCCGTAAAATGACAACTTGTTACGAAACCCTGTGCTAAACCGTCTGGCCAGCGTGGCACAATAGGCCAATTACCCCCAATATAACTGGAGGAGGCCCGGCTCAGGGGTGGGTCATATCTGGCCTGAATAGTTATAGTCACTATTCAGGTCCAGACAACACATTGGAGAACCCTGTCAGCTACTGGAGTCAGCAATAAACTTTTCGTATTTATGACGTTTCAGCGTATACGGAGTACGTTTCTTGGTGTCGTACGTAACCACGAACGTGTATAAAACAGTTTCAGGTTCATTTGCCGAAAGAAAATGTGGCAATAGTTGAATAGTATACCTTACCTTACCGGAATGAGATTATCCGACAGAGAACTAAAGTCACCGACATAGCTCAGAGAATTAGCAGACTGAAGTGGCAGTTGGCTGGTCATATCTGTAGAAGAACCGACAACCGCTGGGGTAGACGAGTTCTCGAGTGGAGACCGCGAATCGGCAAGCGTAGTGTGGGACGGCCCTCTGCTAGATGGAGCGACGATCTGCGAAAGGTTGCGGGCAGCAGCTGGATGCGTCAAGCTGAAGACAGGGCGCTATGGCGCTCTTTAGGGGAGGCCTATGTCCAGCAGTGGACTAATGTGGGCTGATGATGATGATACCTTACCTCTACAGTGACCACTGCAGTTTTCGATCCTGACTCTATTTTTAAGTTACTGCCAGATTAAGATGTGCTACTGTCTCTAATGGAGGGAAATTAGCCTAGCTAATTTCCCTCCATTAATTTGGATGAGGCCGGACGAACGACTGTCTCTAATAGTTTTCTGTGTCTGATTATAATTGAATTAAAACAAAAAAAAAGGGAAAACGAAAATAAAATTTGATGTGAAACTCTGTAGTATAGTCAACGTGGCTAATTTCACCTCATTATAATGCGATCAGGCCTGACATAGTCTAAGTAATTTACGGGCTGAAATTATGATGATGATACACTTTGATGATGTTCATAATACTGCTTATCATAAGGGAGAGATTCCAATAAAACTCCATCAGACTGAAAGATACATTTCATAGATTTATTATATAAAATCTTAACTCTACATTTTGAATTTTCTTCAACTTAGCATAGTAACATGTGAAATTTACAGAGCTATTACATAAGTATAGATAATAGTTAATTAGTTAATAATTATTGCGCAAGATTTTCCCATTTGGGAAATCCATGATCACTAAAATACTTAAGTACTGAGACTTATTTAGTACATAAACGACGAAGCTCAGATATTTCTTATGAATTTATAACCTAAAATATATTTGGATTTATTTACATTGATATGAAAGAAGTCTGAGTTTATATCTGCAAAATGAAGCATTACATAAGCACCTAATGTTCTATCATAGTCTAAATTAGCAGTTCAGCGAAGGGCATCTTAAATAACTGACACATTCATATTTACTGTGATGTAAGTACAAATTAATGTATTTATCTAAATTTTAATGAGCAATTGAACAAATGTATGTACTTACTTCATTACGTGATGTGTGTCAATGATTAGATAGTTATGATTATAGTGTTGAAACAAATCATAATTTTGAAATATGTTATGTTTTTGTGATGACTAAATGGACCTGATGTTTGAAATAAATAATTTTGTGGTTTAGGCTCGACCGGGCATGTACATTTCAAAACGACTTCTTATAAATATTTAGAAAAAATAGACCCAGTACTTGCGAGTTAAAAGTTAAAATTTACGCCAGACCTGATAAAATGTGTAAATATACTGATAAAGGTAAGTAAAAGCTCTTAGGTACACGTTATGATATGGAATCGAACATTTTGATTAGGTACTAGACGATTATGATGTATGAAGATACGTGACACTAAGAGATACATTGAATCGAGCTAATCAAAAATGTTAAAATACATTTTTATACAAAAATATTTGGAAATATTCTTCTAAGAACATCTTAAGTAATTAATATTTTTAAATCTATTTAACTTAAAACTCCCACACAAATACTTAAAGCTCATTTATGTCGTTAAAATAAATATGAATATATTATAATTTCATATTTATAAGAGCTTTAAGTAATGTGCGGCTTTTGAGTGATTCGTGTTTACTATTGCTGTGATGTATACAAAATAAGTGACTGGTTTGTGCTATTTATGGGTGAGTTTATTGATATCTGTTTGAAACATGATTTTATATCTAAAATATAGTAAATACTAATATAGGAAAACAAATACTACATGGATTTGATTACTGGTAATTTAGTCTTAATACGTCCACGATCGATACTTAAAAATATTCCTAAACGAGTTTCTTAATATATCACAGGCTTAAAATATACTCATTACAAATAGGGACGTGCATACCATACGTACACTTAAAATAGTTACATTTGAACAAAATTAGGTAACTATTTACACAAATAGGGGAAAAATAATGAGGCAAACCCTCCCACAACCCTCGGAGATTTCAAATTACGACCGCAGTGGTACAACATATGGCAAAACGTATCTTTATACTATCCAGATTGCTAGTTTACTACAGCTGTTTTTTTAATGTTAAATCATAGTCCAATCATCAGCTTCAAAAATAGAAATTTATGATTCTTGATTTTTTTTTTGTATGGTTAATGAAACTGAGGATTTGTTGTTTAAATAAATACGAAATTTCAAAACTTTCGGGAATATTTCTATGATAAAGTTACGAAATGATTGGACTAACACCAGAAATTAATCACAAATACCACTTGGAAGGACTCACAAATACAGAAAACATGTACAAATGATACATAAATAAAAATCCACAAATACTAAAATTATTTCCATCCCATCATATTTCTAACAATTTTCCTATTCACTTAACCAACGAACAAAGCGTACTTATAATTTTCAATCACTAAATATTTTACAGTCCATTTACCAACAAAGCAAGCACAACGCCTTATAAATCGTTCTGTTTTTTTTTTCGATCAGTAATAAAAAGTGTTCGTAGAAATTTTGAGTGTCCAATCACCTTCTCATGTTCAAAATACGTTGAACAATACATGGTTGCTTACTATGAGTCAAAAAAATCACTACACTTGTTAATAGTATCTTTTTTCCTATTACAAAGCTAGGGATTCACATCTGTTTGTTGATTACACTAGTCTTGAGTTCGACATACACGACTACGAAGAAACGTAATGGAGCGGATGATATGACGGATTTCCTCACGAGAATATATTGAAGTACTTCAGGCCTACCGAGACATAAGGTATCGGTATAGCACCTGCGTAATAATTAACTGATTGAAACATGAGATAGGCGATGTTTAGAAGCTATCACACAATTTCGTTTGGATGCGTGTTTTGATTCGAGTCATTTTGTCTCGCGCATTGCTGCAACAGAAAAAAACAAACATATTAATATCTTACTACTAATAAACGCTACCGATTAAATCGATAGACGACTCTTACTCAACATCGTCAACTGTTTTGATGTGTATAAACAGTTGACGAGACCGGGATGAAACTTGAAAGAGAGATTTATTTACTGTCTGGGATAGAGCTGTGTTATTTGTAGACTAAAGAGCTTGAAATAAGTGACAGTAGCTTTAGCAGTTTAGCATTATTTGAACAAACTGTCAAATCATATTCAATTTGAGTTATTAATCTATTTCATTACCTCTTGTTTTCGTTCCCATGTTTTCATAGCGGTTTTGTACTTCTCGAATTCGTGACACCAGTTAGAATAAATTTTCTGGTACTCATTGCTCTTTTCTGGCGGTGAACACCTGTGACAAAAGTGAAAACAATATTTACTATTTGGAATTAAATTAAACTTATTGCAAATCAATTATTTTTCCTTGACATGTTACTGATGGCTTAGCTAATTTTCATTAATAAGTATTATACAGAGTTAATATGACAGAGGGGCATTAAAGTACACTATATGCGATTAGTATGAATTCGAAACGGTACAAAAAAAATACACATTTTTCATGGGGGGGTGGAGGGGTAGTCTTAAACCTCACCGGGTATCACCAAGGGGGAGGGAGGGGTTAAAATGTAAAAAAAAACATCACGTGCTTAATGGACAGCCCCTAAGGTTAATAAACGATGCGTTAGACATAAACATCTGTTAGGAAAGATACATCATAAAGATTCAATGAGGCAAAAATTTAAAAAATCATTTGCGACTAAACTATTGCTATTGCCAATTTAATTGCCCCTATGTCGTATCAACCCTGTATTAAGCTGTACTTATGTTGTATTTTTTTATAAAATGTAAATACCTATGCGTATCCACGGTAATATTGTATGAGCATAGCAAGGATCCTCCCAGCCAGCAGTCATATCTTCCAGCGTCAGCTTCATTCACCGATATGATCAGCAAACCATGTTCAGAGGTTTCAATGTACTTTTCAGGTTTACTGCAAAGAAAAAACAACAGTATCAACCACTCCGTCGTTTTATAAAAAGTAATAATTTTGTCGTTTCTTGATTCAAGTTTTTTGTTTTTTCTAAATCCAACCAGCGTGTTGTGACAAAGACCTCTTTGGGAGTCATTGTCCTACAGACCAGCAGAATATAGAGTTAAGATGATGATGATAGTTAAAAAGCTCTGATAGGTTGTATTTATTAAAATAAGACACTGGGCGAAGCGGAATCGTAAACAAAACTCTAATTCCAAAGTTCCCCCTTGCATTTTAATTACACAGACGGAAGTGCGATAACCGAAGATTTGGAAGCCCCCTAATTAATGTTGTTGCATGCGTGTTCGCAGCAAATTTTCTGTGTAAGTTTAGAAGCTATTAAAATGGTATTTATCTTCGGCTTCGAGTGAAAATTGCTGCAGGTACATGGTGTAATTAAGTCTCTTTTAAATGGGGCATTTAAACTTTTCAAGTTGTGTTTGGGGTACCGTAGGATTTTTGACAGTGCTAATTAGACGTTTTGGATATTAACATAAACTAATACACAACCAAGTTGATTCACCTTATCTTTTAAATTTATGAAATTCAACTTCAGTGAGTTCGTTGCAATGACAACTGGTCAATAAAATACTGAAGAAATTATGTACCATTTATTTCGCGTAGGTACTTCCAAATAAAAAAAAATGCACTCACTCCGCACTAAGCGCTCACTCCAGATGGCTATAAGTTTTTTTTGAGTTTGATACCCAGTATAGTACTGGGTATGTACTGTGGTCTGTGTGGTGACGGATTTTGAATACACAGTGTCACCATGCCATCCCAATCTGTGTTGTAAGAGCCGACAAAAAGAAATAACAAGCCCGAAATGCTAGCCACAAGAAAAGGAAAACTTGATATGAAACCCTGTGCCAACCCGTCTGGCCAGCGTGGTACTGTATGCTAATTACTCTCCATGTAATATATAATAATAGGGCCCGGCTCAGCAGTGGGTCATTTATGGGCTTAGTAGTAGTGTTCAGTTTTCAATTGTTGCGTGCATGTAATCTCTCGTCTTTCAACACACATTGGCGATGGTAGTTGCTTAATAATAGGCGATTATTATGCTTGATTGCTTTGGTTTGGTTCCTTTAGTTGCCTCGTACTAAACCCTCAGGCTGGAATTGACTGGTGAAACAATTTTTTTTTAAATCCGACACCAGCCTCATAGAAATCTTCATAGGTATATAAAACTGAGTAAGCTAAATAGACTGCACAAAGTTGGAAATGCGAATTGAATAAATTAAAAACTTTATAAATGGTTCTGACTGAAACTGTTTTCTTCAGTATTTTTTTTAGTTTCGTTCAGTAACAGTACCGTCAGTAGTTATCAGCTTAACGTCTAAGAATTTGCTCTTAACTTTTGCCTTTAAAAAGTCTGAACCCCTTACAATTATAGGGACATTAATGGGATTAAACAAATATCTATTTTACGTTATTAGAGTTATAACTCGTAATATTCTGAGATCTAATAGAATAAGCTTAAGTAACTTTATCTAATGTTGGTTTACAATAATAAAAAGTTTCAATAGTATTTATTATCTGATCGGATTTAGAATACATTATGTCACCAAACCCATACTATCCTGAGGGCGATAAAGGAGCGTAGGAGGCAGATCACCTACCCGTATGAGAAGGAAAACTTGATACAAACCCTGTGCAAACCCGTCTTGCCAGCGTGGCACATTAGGCAAATTTCCCTCCATGACTGTCGAGGAGGCCTGACTCAGTAGTGGGTCATTTATAGGCTGAAACGACGATGTCACCAACAATTTGGATGAGGCGTTTAGAACGCAAAACAATAGAAGTAAAACTTGACGCACTACTACTAGGCATAAGTCTCTCGTTACGGAGCATGTTCCCCCATTGGAAGATGGTGATGAATAATCTTGGAACATAATTACGTAATCGAAATGTGAGACTAATCGTATCACGGCTGCTTGTCACACTATTCAAATGACATTCACTATTCAACTAACAATTTTCTGCCGTAAACAAGAATTATTACAAAAACTGTGGTGTTGAGCTATGTAGGTTTTCGTTTGTAATTCACTTTATAGTATTAACATTACAGGGTGTAACAAAAAATCTATAGCATGTACCTATGGTGCTAATACGTTTATGTTTATTATTTTGCTTTTTTTTACGTCTGCCAATACTCGAGAAATAAGCACAGAAAACACTACGGAAATTATGTGGTAGCGAACAGCATGCTACATACTTTACACAATTTACCCTAAAAATCTGAACTATCAACCTATAGAAATATCGTCTACAAATGCGAGAACTACAAAAAAATCCTACACAGCGATAGCGAAGTTTATAAAGCTATCCGCACGTTAAGAAATCTCCGATTACAGTTATTGGGGCATAGGCGCCGCGGCCTCCGGCTAGCCCTGACCAACACCAACGTCTGACTAGATCACCAAGGTCATCATCATCCCTTTGCGCCTAAAATGTTACTAATAACGATAGCTACTTAAAGAAAGATCTATTCTGATTTAGAAAAAACGCTGATGTCTCAGTTATACTTCAAGATAGAAAAAAAACTTTTTACACACATATTGTATTGATTAGTTCTACTAAGCCTTCGGGTGGCTAAAGAGTTCTTGTTACACCCCGTATACATTTATTTGTTAGAAATTGCAAAATACTCGGTTACGCCTTTCGACTACACATTGAAGAAGTACTTTTATAGAAACTTACTTGAATGTGATGGGATGACGACCTTTGTCCCTCGAGTAATGGTACCAAGAAACGGCCCTGGGCTGCAATACTTCGGGCATCTTCACGAAACTACCAAGGTGTAGGCTTTGACCCCATGTTGCTGATACGCTCTTTCGAGCGATAGAGGTGTCACAAATGTCAGCAGTTTCATTCGCCACATCTTGGATTAATCTGAACAAACACAAACCATTACTTAAACCTAACCTTACCTATTATTGTTACAATTACAAATGTGAAAATCACTGTATTATAATTCTTCACGACTACTACTAATAATCAGTCCATAGATGACCCACTGCTGAGTCAAGCCTTTAGTTTCATGGAGGGTAACTGTGCCACGCTGGCCAGACGGGTTGGCACAGGTCGGGTCGGGTATCCATGAGGAATTTTTAATGAAAATGGATGAAATAAATAAAATAAAATGTAAGTTAAAGAACAAAAGAACTTAGTACCATTGGAGCAGTTCGATAAATCGATTAATAAACCCATTATGATTGCCCGAAGATTGCCGACAGCGATATGTAAGAGATTGTTTTTTTCGATTGTTGAACAAAACATAATATTTTATTTCACACAAATATTAAAAACGATGTCTAAAAGTAGTAAAAAATAACAATTTTAAATCTATACTCTATACTAATATATAAAGCTGCAGAGTTTGTTTGTTTGTTTGTTTGAACGCGCTAATCTCAGGAACTACTGGTCCGATTTCAAAAATTCTTTCAGTGTTAGATAGCCTATTTATGCGTGCGCTGCAAAAACTATTGACAATAGAACAAAGTGAAGTACTACGAGTTTGTAGGTCTTATTAAAATCTACAAAAAAGTCCGCGAGAGGACGTATCTAACTATCATGGTTTAGTCACAATAACCACTTTTATATTCATAAAAAAAATGCATAGAGATAAGCACGGGTTCGAAGTCCACGCGAGCGAAGCCGCGCCCAAAAGCTAGTATGTAATATACTTAAAAGAAAAATAGCCACAACTGTTGATTGTTATTATTAAGGATAAGTAAAATTTAAACTACTATAACCCGGCCTGCATGATACTGATAGAACATTGTTTTGCAAACTCACCCAGTGGTGTATTCCCTACAAACACCAGCATCACGATCCCATCCGCAGTACGGGTCTCTTGCGCACCTGACACATGCGTCGTAACGTCGCGCGCATAAAGCCAACCTCAATTGCAACACGCGTCTATCTGATGCTGCGTATAACGAACCGTGGACTCGAGATATGGCCATTGCCTGGAGAAAAATGGACAATTAATGTACTTCGTTCCTTGCGGAATGTGCGTGACATGATTGATCTGCAGGTTAGTACGTCTTGATAAACTGGATCTTGGATGGTTGTCCATCCTCGGGCCTTCAAATTCAAAGCATTTATTTTGTTTAGGTCACGATGGACACTTACAAATAGTCAACATATTATTTATAACATAGTATACAATGAAACATTCGATCGTCTTCGCAGGGCATGTAGGCAGGGTAGAAGGTTCCGGTTGCCATTCTAAAATTCTATGGCAGTAATTATTTAAATGGCAGTAATTATAAAATTTACTTCAGGTCTAAATATAATAAATTTGCCCTGTTGCTTAGTCAGATCGCCTCTGAGCCTCTGATGCACTCAGAAAGTTAATTTATTTTACTATGGCACCGTTGGTGAGACATTGATCCAGTGTTTCATATTTTGTTTATACTAACATTAAATAATCCATTTAGAATATTATTTTCGCCAGAACGGGGATATTAAGGATTCTAAAACCAAATAATTTAGGCAGGTATCAAATATCAAAATCGTATGATTAGAGAGGGTTCTTGTTCTTTGCTACTTTATGGCCAAACAGCCAAACTTATATAAAAAATTGAAATGCCAGTGGGATGCGAATAGCGTATTTATCTAAAAAATGAACAACATTTCTGCGCATTGTTACCTGAATTGGTTCAGCAGGTGTGACGTCAAATATGTCTAGCAAGGCGGACTGGCTGTCACCATTACGATTCCACTGCACTATTTTGTGTACCTTGCCTTCGTCTGCAACAAAGAAAAGCATCTTATTATGATAATAATAATATAACAATCCATATAGCACAAAATCAGTTTACACCAAGCCAACAATTATTTTAAATACATTTTAAGCCTCATCTGCTCCGATGACTTAAATTTAAAAGTTTATAGATTAAAGTTACATTATATTATTTATTTTGTGTTTGTCATGTATTTTATCAAATTTATAATGTTATCATGTATGTATAATTTATTTCACACCGCTTGCTAATGTTTTAACGTTCACAATTCATATCCATCCGGTTTTCTGGTAGGTTTTCCAAAGTCTGGAATAAATTACGAATACGAATTGCGATATGTCTGCCCGATGTACATTTCTTTCTTGCCTTTGTCTGATGCCATGGTAACCTTTTTATTATTTTTGGTGTACAATAGAGAGCATTCTATTTTATTAATTAAATCGTTTCTGTCACATTAAGGGCCTCCGCGCATTATGCGGCCAGGCCGCGCGGCCAAGTTGCTGCGGCCAACTAATTGTTCTACGATGTATATAGCTGCGCGCATTACGCGGCCAGGCCGCGCGGCCAAGTTTTGGTCGCGCGGTGAACGGAAAACATCGCGTCACATACGCGGCCTATTGGCCGCCGCGACCAATCCGCGCATTATGCGGCCAGGCCGCGCGGCCTGGCCGCCTAAATGCGCGGGGGCCCTTAAACAGTCTCACTAGTACATAATTATCTAAAGTAGCGTCATAAACATTTCAACTCTATTAATGGAGTTGAAATGTTTACCTCTAATGAAAATCAGAATGCCAAGTTAGATATAACATAATATACATAATGGTAAATGTATAATGAGGCGTCAGGAATTCCTGAGGTACATTAAGTTCCGGTATCAATTAGCAACATCTTAGAGAGGATAATGGCAGCATTAATCGCTATTAATATTATAATTGAGTGCTAATTACGTCTTAGTGTGTATTAGAGAGATTGTAGGATGATAAACCGCACTTAAATGGCACGTGGAATTATCGAGATTATACATCAAAGATATTATAATGAAAATGGGTAAGTTAAACATTTTCAATTTCAGACTTGTATTTATTTTATCCACACGCATGCTTTAAGTAAGTCATGGAGAAGGCGCGACGCAACAAGCCTCCTCCTCCAAATAAATGGAGAAAATAGATTACTACTATTGATTGGGAAATCAATAGCCGACGTTATGGAAACTGTAAAAGCCCTGGCGTCTAACCTAACCTAATTAACAGAAGCAGGTCCGTGTTTAGAATATTGTTATATCTTTAAGTTTGAGTTAGTTATCCATATTATTTTGAAATACTTTTTTATCACAAAGCTTCGGTTTAAAAAAAAAACCAACCAACTAGCTGTCTTTACTAGTATCCTACAATATGTGTTTTTTTCTCTAATTATGTGCTCAAATTTAAATTATTTTTTTCCCAAATATTTACTCCTTTTCTATATCAATAGTACTATCGAAACTGTCGTGATACTATAGGATTTTTGTTACACCCTATGTAGGTTGTAGATAGACAAAACTCTAGCCAAAGAGAGAACACTTGAATTTGCCCGGCCCGAAAAATTATAATTGAGATAATTTTATAGATGGTATTATTAATTAATTTACATGCATATTACAATTTTAATTATTAATAAGTATTAGGCAATTACAGTTTTTAATTTAGTCATTAATCCGATAGAATTAACATCGTAATAATAATAATCAATATGAATAAAGAATATTATACAATAATCAAAAAATGTATTTAATGTGAGCAACATTTGTACAGTTTGGAGCGTGTGGCACTTGTCGGTAGCAGCTGAAAAGCAGCGTTAAGTATTAGTAATTGTACCGATACCTAACATAACGCTGGGCTGGTTCTTTGGCAAAAACACAAATGTTGATTTTATTTGCGTATTTTTTCCATAATGTCTCTAAATGGTTCTTTCTTTCTTTCATTCATTGAACCCACTAAAACCCTATGCATTCCTAGAGCAACTCGTTCCACGACCTTCCGAAAAATATGAAATCTTATCACCAAGGTTCATGTCCATGTAAATAATGCCAAATCTACACTAATATATAAAGCTGCAGAGTTTGTTTGTTTGTTTGTTTGTTTGTTTGTTTGTTTGTTTGTTTGAACGCGCTAATCTCAGGAACTACTGGTCCGATTTCAAAAATTCTTTCAGTGTTAGATAGTCCATTTATCGAGGAAGGTTATAGGCTATATTTTATTTTCAAAAGAATTAGGGATCCGTATGAAAATTGCTATTTTGTAACCCAAGGTGTAAAATCGAAAACCTATTTATGCGTGCGCTGCAAAAACGATTGACAATAGAACAAAATGAAGTACTACGAGTTTGTAGGTCTTATTAAAATCTACAAAAAAGTCCGCGAGAGCATATATCTAACAATCATAGTTTAGTCACAATAACCACTTTTATATTCATAAAAATAAAATGCATAGAGATAAGCACGGGTTCGAAGTCCACGCGAGCGAAGCCGCGCCCAGAAGCTAGTACATAATATACCCACTCTATTGATAGCGAAAAATAATATGTTAATACGTCACATGAATAACACAAAAGAATGTCATGACAAATTCCCGAGAGAACCTAACAGCAACCCATACAAGTCAAGACTATTGTATTTCTCGGGAACTCAAAAGAAAATATTAGGTCAGAAAATCTACAAAGCAATCTCTGTGAACACAATCTGAGGTACACAATCGGTACCGCGCGTGACCGTGCAGTTAGGCCTAAAAGCTTCTATTGTATGTAAGGTCACTCCAGCTTCCTCACAAAGCGGCCGAATCGGGACCGAATTAATATTCGTCCCACGAATCTAAATAGCTAATTGGATTAGAGGCATGTAGCGAAATTACCTAACTGGGTTACGTTCAATGCTGAGCTACGTGTTGAGTAGGCTTAGAGGCATGAACACAATTTGTCCATCTAACAGTTACTAACCTCAAATGTTTAACCTAGGCTAATCGATGCTACAGAGGGTAGTCTTGTACAGATTGCATTTACTGACTTCTTGCGATATTAAAACATTAGTTTATATAGTCGGAAGCCTATGAATTTAAATTCGGAGACCCAAAACGAATACTGGTTAAGGCGCAAATTTTGCTGCACTATCACTATCACTACATATTATAAAACAAAGTCGCTGTCGTCCGTCCTTCCCTATGTATGCTTAAATCTTTAAAACTACGCAACGGATTTTGAAGCGGTTTATTAATAGATAGAGTGATTCAATAAGAAGGTTTATATGTATAGTACATGCATAATTACACCCGTGCGAAGCCGTGGCGGGTCGCTAGTTGTCAATAAAATGAAGTACCTATTCTATTACTGGAAGTAAAAAAGACCATAATATGCCGATAACCTCGCCACAAGAGAAAAAAACTTGATAAGAAACCCTGTGCCTACCCGTCTGGCCAGCGTCGCCCGATTCAGCAGTGAGTTATATAAGGGATAAAATAGTAGTAGTAGTAAATAAAAAAAAATCTTGTGTTGTTGTTGTAAAGAGGTTGTGGAATTTAGAGGGGGATATTGTGTAACCATAAAGACTCGGATCTATAACGCCGTATAGTTATCTAAAGTTTTAGAAGGAAGTATTGATTTCATTTGTCGTCGTTTCAATTATGTCGATCGATTAAATTTGTTCACATAGAATATTAACTCTAGGTATTGATCTGGCTCTTAGACTAATCTTTACGTGTCCCAATGTGTCGCCATGAGATGGAATGGCGTCGGTTCCCATATTGTTGTGTTCGTAAGTTATTGCTGTTGTGCGATAAATCAGTAATTATATTAGGGCCTTCGTTAATGAATGGTAATACGTAGATTGTGATGGCTTGCGTGTTATTTCGACGTTGGTATATTGGGAATTTCAGTAGGAATTGTTCTATTTTTATCAGTAGAATTGCTGTGGTAAATTGGGCTACACTAATTTTATTTATTTATTTATTTATTTAAAACTTTGTGCACATGATAAGTACAGAGGCGGACTTAATGCCATGGGCATTCTCTACCAGTCAACCTATAGGTGGTGCAGAGAACAACAAGGTAGGTGCACACAAATATAGGGATAATACTTATATATTATTTACATACCAATAAAATATAAAATACATATAAATAATATATAATCTAAATATTAAAATAAACATAATAAATACATTATATTGTACCGGAAGTATCTAAACGGTTATTCTGCAGGTACATCCTTAGACAAATGCTCACGACACTGCTTTTTAAAAGAGTACCGATTCTCTGCCATCCTAATACTGGTAGGGAGGGAATTCCACAGGAGAGTAGATTGTACTACAAACGACGAATGTAAAAAGTCGGAACGATGGGAAGGACACTGGAGAAGACGATTGTGACAAGATCGCAGGTTTTTTTCATGGACTGAACTAAGAAAGTTAAACTGGGACGTGAGGTAAGAAGGGGCTAAAGGAGAATCCAGGAGGGAAAACAATAATGTTAAAGCTCTTAAATTTCTACGGGGACGGATGGGAAACCACTTCAGTTGGTTGCGATATTTGGAGACGTGATCATATTTACGGAGATTGAATATGAAACGAATGCAGTTATTCAGAAGTCGGTCAAGTTTGTTGAGCAGAACTGCACTCAGGTTGAAATAACACACATCACCATAGTCGATTATAGGGAAAATAAGGACCTGCACGAGCAGTGCCTTCGTTTCAGATGGGAGAAAGTTCTTTAACCGATACAGCATTCGCAAGATATTAGTTACTCTCTGGCTTACTTTAGCTATTTGGTTCTGCCAAGTCAACGTCGAGTCCAAATGAAGGCCAAGGTTTTTAACACATAATTTTTTTTTTGGGGGTAGATATTAAAAAGTGAAACACATGTGCTCTGGTAATAATCACAAATTTATCTATAAATCTTAAATAATTAATTGAATAATTGACTTACACAAGTACAGATATATAGCCAGCAGCATATACTGTGTGGACAACATAGTCCATATGTTCTAAGCAAAGTTATTTCTAACCACTTGCCGGCAAACTGTAACTGAGTGTTATCACAAACTTTACAACACTAGAACCTAACCACAGCAAGTAACACATTTGTGAACCATGGCCACCTTTGATGATGTTGCCAATATGCACCACAGCGCTGTGCTGTCCCTCAACCAGCGGATGTCTGAGTTTGAGGCACAAATTAAGACACTGACTCCGGGCACCGATGTGAATGCTCTTTATAAAGACTTCTCTTCCTTCAAGCAGCAAGTCTGGGGTGTATTCAGTGCCTTGCAACAGAAGATCCAAGAGGTAACCAAGTGCATTGACAGCCTGGAAATGCACCATAGGAAGAAATTCCTTCTGCTTGGTGGTGTGAGTGAAGTGCCCAATGAGAAGATTCCTGAAGCTGTTACATTAGTGATCCAAAACAAGTTTGGACTCTCCGACTTCAAACCTTCCTCACTAACAGTCTGTCATCGGCTGGGCACCATCAACGAAAACCGCCCCAGACCAATCTTGCTGCGTTTTGCTGACCCCACAGTGCGGGCATTGCTCTGGAAGACTAAGACGAAGTTAAAAGGTACTCCTTTGGTGCTGTCTGAGTTTCTGACCAGACAGCGCCAGACTGCATTTGGTATGGCCCGTAAACTTTTTGGTGTTAAGAATGCGTGGACGTTGGATGGGAACATTTTTGTCAAGGCTCCTGATGGTAAGCGCCACCGTGTTTTCGACCACGATCAGGTAGTGGCCCTAGGCGCCGAGCACGGCAAGTCAGTTGAAGCTTCCCCAAGTAATAGTACCCAAGCGCCCATCGTAAAAGGTAAAACAGCGGCTTCGCAGATGTCGACAAGACCGAAGAGGACTATCGTGAAGACCAAATGATAATTTGTCCTGCCGAGGTGATTTTGGTTGTCATTTGTGCAGGTAGACGTTATTCCTGGTTTTGTTTTCGTTGACTTTTTCACACACATCTGTTGACATTATGTCACTAACTGTCAGGTGCCACAAACCTGCCTGCATGACATTGACAGCCAAGTTCACGTTCGGTAATACGACTTGTTTTATGTTTTGTTTCTCCAGTCGGCCGGCAGGTTATATTGTTGAATTTATAATCAGTCTTATCTTTTATTATTTTTGTAGTCGAAGTTGCTATATTCTATATTTATATTTATTATAATATTTTATAATTATACTTATTTATTGTTATTTTTGTTGTTATGTCTGACGAAGATTCTTTTTATTCGGCATGTGATGATTCTTTTGCGAGTACTGAAAACTCTTTTACTGCTAATAGTTTCCTAACATATGAGTTTCAACGTTTCCCACATCATTTTAGTGTTTGCCACGTGAACGCTCAAAGCATACCTCAGCATCATTCCGAGATGTTGGATTTGTTTAACAATGTACCAGTTCACGCTATTCTTGTGTCTGAGAGTTGGCTCAAACCCGAACTTCCTTCTACGTCTTTTAGTCTACCAGGCTTTATCCTTATTCGCAACGACCGCACAGGGAAAAGAGCCGGGGGTGTTGCTATCTACCTTCGGAGCAACATTCCCCACAAAATTTTATTTTCTTCGCCGTCCTCTTATAGTGGAAATCCTGAATACTTATTCCTTGAAATAAATGTCAAGGGGGTTAATGCCGTTCTCGGAGTCATCTATTGTCCACCCACTATCGACTATTTCTCCAACCTGGACACCCTCTTCGAGTCTGTTTCTACTGACTACAAACATCTCATAATTATGGGCGACTTCAACACGGACCTGGCAAGGAATACCCCTAGATCACGTCGGTTAGGATCAACCCTCGAGTCGGCTAGCTTGTTATCGCTTGCATTAAATCCCACTCATCATAACACGGAAGCTGATGACTCGTGGCTTGATCTTATTCTGGTGTCTTCTGTTGACTTTGTTGACAACCATGGTCAGATGGCGGTCCCAGGTCTTTCTCGACACGACTTGGTTTATTTAACTTATAAAATTAAGCCACCTAAACAGCAGCCTGCCGTTGTCCCTCTACGTTGCTTTGCAAGATTGGACAATGGGAAATTAACCTCAGACGCACTAAAATTAGACTGGACTAATCTACTACAGGCACCCACGGTTGATGAGAAAGTGACTATCTTTAATGAAAACATATTAAAATTATATGATACACACGCCCCTCTAAGAGCTGTTCGATTAAAACGCCCGCCAGCACCTTGGATAACCTTGG
This sequence comes from Clostera curtula, assembly GCA_905475355.2. Taxonomy (NCBI): domain Eukaryota; kingdom Metazoa; phylum Arthropoda; class Insecta; order Lepidoptera; family Notodontidae; genus Clostera; species Clostera curtula. The sequence continues at coordinate 9,977,239 of FR997808.1, read as the reverse complement.
GTGTACGAATGGCTATGCGGCGTAGGGACAGAGCGTTTCGTAAATTTAGGCGAGACCGCTGCGAGGAGCACTGGTGCATGTACAAATTAGCCCGAAATCGCTGTAATCAGATGGTAAGAGTTGCAAAACGCCGATATATCTATGAAAATGTTTCCGATTCTTCTACGGCCGATATATGGAAGTTTCTCAAAACTCTTGGAGTTTGCAAATCTCCCGTTAATATAATTCCCACTAATTTTACTTTGAACGACCTTAACGTTCATTTTGCTTCATCAACACCTCTGCCTCTGTCAGTAAAAGCAGAGACAATACATAAGATAACTTCCGGGCCAATATTGCCTCCCGATTCTTTTGCTTTTTCTCCTGTGAGTAATGACGAGGTCCTCAATGCGTTTAAATCCATTAAGTCAAAAGCTGTTGGTTGTGACGGCATTAGCAGGATAATGATATCCCTCATTCTGGATGCTATACTTCCTATATTTACTCATATAATCAATTTTTCTCTGCAGACTGGAGCGTTCCCTTTTTTCTGGCGTAAGGCTTTTATCATCCCACTTCCAAAAATCGCTAATCCCAGTCTTGTCAATCACTACAGACCAATTTCTATCCTTCCATTTCAGTCCAAAGTTCTGGAATCAATAGCTTTCAAGCAAATTTCTGCATTTGTGCACAGCAATACGCTTCTCTCTCCCTATCAGTCCGGCTTTCGGCCAGGGCATAGTACTTGTACAGCTCTGCTAAAAATTATAGAAGACGTCAGGGCCGGCATGGAGGACTCCAAGTTGACAGTGCTGGTATTAATCGACTTCTCCAACGCTTTCAACGCTGTTGACCACGATGTCCTCCTTGCCCTTCTGTCACAAATTGGGATCTCGTCATATTCGCAAGATTGGTTTTCCTCATACCTTCGTGGTCGCCAGCAAGCGATACGTGTTGGCTTGACATTCTCGGACTGCTGCAGCTTAGCATCTGGTGTTCCACAAGGCGGTATACTCTCTCCAATTTTGTTTTCGCTATTTATAAACTCCATTACCAAATCACTCAAAGGCTCTTACCATCTGTACGCTGATGATCTGCAATTATACTGTCAAGCTGATATTAGTGGAATAAATGACTGCATAAATAAAATAAACGCGGATCTTACTGCCATCTCGGAGTGGTCTCAAAAATTCGGTATTAGTGTTAATGTTTCTAAATGTCACGCTATCCTTATCGGTAGTGTTTTCCAACTTCGTAACATAGACTCCAGTCAACTTCCACATATAGTGTTTAATAATGCACAAATTAATCTAACATCCAATGTTAAAGATCTGGGTCTATACATAGATGACAGTTTAAGTTGGAACAAATACGTATCTAATGTCAGTCAAAATGTCACGTCAATATTACGTTCTCTCTATAGATTTAAGAATTTCCTCCCATCCAAAATTAAATCCCTGCTTGTTCATGCTCTCGTTCTCCCCATTATTGATTATGCAGATGTTTGTAGCTCAGACCTATCACAAGAACTTCTAAACAAATTGGATCGACTTCTCAACAACTCTATACGTTTCATTTTTGGTCTGCGTAAGTATGATCATATTTCCTCTTTTCGTGTTCAGCTTAAATGGCTTCCTATCCGACAGAGACGATCCCTCAGATATCTCTGTATGCTTTATTCTGTCATGAACGATCCTTGTACTCCGGAGTATCTCAAAAGTTATTTTCTAGTCTTGGGTGGCTCTCATTGCCTAAATCTTCGTTCTGCTGACAATTTACTCCTTGAGATTCCTTTGCATCGTACCAATTTCATTTCTAATTCTTTCGCTGTTACGGCGATCAAGCTCTGGAACGCGCTCCCTCTTGACATTAGAAAAGCTCAGACCAAACTTACATTTAAGCGCAAAGTTAAGCAACACTATTTTCTAACACTGCCTCAGACTTGATTAATCTTCGTCTCGTTGAAATTGTATTTTTTATATATATTACGTATATTGTAAATTTTATATATTAATATTTTAGTATGTATTCATTATATTTGTATGTGTTTATATATATTTATGTGTATATATATATATATATATCTGGTATTCCTTTTGTACCCCATATGCTCTTTCCTTTTAACCCGAAGGTTGACTGGCAGAGAATGCCGCATGGCATTAAGTCCGCCTTGTGTACCGTGTTTGTAGTACATAAAGAGTAAATAAATAAATAAATAAATAAGCTGTACGGCACGACTGTATTATTAAAGACTAAGGCCGGCAATTTGTCAGTTGCTATACGGCTCATCATACGCGGACTCCCTAAAATAATACCCTGGCATTTAATGGGGTTAACCGTGAGGCCAAATCTAGACGACCAGTTATTGATCGCATTCAGATCGTTATTATGTTTGGAAATAGCATCTTGTACCCCAGTAACATCGGCCTGAGTATAAATTTGCAAGTCATCGGTTGGTCTAGTGGTCAGATGGGCCGCCTTTGGATCAACGGGTCCCGGGTTCGATTCCGGGGTCGGGCCAGTGTCTTTGTCTAAACCAGAGGCACTGGCTCGGAGTCTGGGTGTCATTTCTATCTATAATATGTATGTATTTACAAAAAAAAATGTATTTATGTAGTTTATCATCCATCTCGTTACCATAACACAAGCATTAAGTTGCTTAGCTTGGGACGAGATGGCGTTGTGTGAAATGTCCAAGGATATTTATTTATTTATTTATTTAAAGATGGTACGCACTTTGAAGTTCATGAGTCAGAAAGTTTATGAGAATAGAAAATAAAAGAGGAGAAACAATACCGCCTTGAGGGACCCCAACATCGAGATTACGCCAATCAGATGATAACTCATCAACGTGAACCGACTGCTGACGTCCCTGAAGATAAGAAGAAAACCAGAGTAGGGCTTCGTCCGAGACCAAAAGATAGGAAAGGATCGCTAAAAGGATATTGTGATTGACAGTATTGAAGGCATTCGAAAAGTCTACCAAAACCAAAACAGTGACTTTGGCATTCTCCATGCCTGCCTCAACATCGCCAATCACTTTAAGGAGAGCTGTAGTAGTACTGTGACCAGGACGAAAACCAGATTGGAACGGACTAATTAAGTCGTTATTAAAGATAAAATTGGACAGCTGCTTATGGACACAGGACTCCAGCACTTTAGACAAATATGGAAGAATAGAGATGGGACGATAGTGAGTAACGAGGGATGGATTTGATATTTTAGGAAGGGGCCGGACGTACGCTTTACGCCACAGAGAAGGGAAAGTTCCAGAGGTCAAGGAAAAGTTTATGATATGTGTGATAGCGGAGAGGATATGATCTAGGATAGGCGTGATCATACGTCGGTTGATGTTATCGGCACCAATGGCGTTGGTTTTAATGGAAATGATTATCTTTTTGATCTCATTCGAGTCTACCGGCATGAAATTAAACTGATTATTAATAGGGCGCTTTAGACCATTGAGGTATGTAATAGTTTGAGTCATGATCTGATGATCCATTGTAGAAGAGGTAGAGAAATGTAGATTTAGATCATCTAATCGAATAGAAGTAGGAAGGTCTAAATGTCGCGACTTGCCGATACCAAGAGTTCCTAAGAACTTCCAGATACCGGCAGGTGTAGACAAAGCAATGCTCTCGGATATGTATCGGCGTTTAGCGTTGCGCACCATCTGGTTACACCGATTCCTATACAACTTGAAGGAGTTCCAGTGCTCATCAGTACGATACCTCTTGAACTTTCTAAATGCACTATCCCGTCGTCTCATGGCTATTTTAACTCCCTGTGTCATCCATGGAGCCGGCGGGCGCTTCTGTTTTATTTTTTTAATCGGAGCGTGGGTATCATACAAAGTAGTTATTTTCTCATTAAAGATGGAGATTTTTTCATCTATGGAGGTGGCCTCCATCATTGACACCCAGTTGATAGCAGAGGCATCCTTATTAAGATTATCGAGACTCATCCGAGCAAAGGACCGCACGTGCAGTATTTTGGGTTTGGGTTTAGGAGGTTTTAGGGTATAGGATAGAAAGATGAGATCGTGATGGGAGAAACCAGGAGCCTCATGCTGACCATGAGAGGAGACTAGGGAGAGGTTGGAAGTAAGAATTAAGTCGAGCCAAGTATCATCGCCAGATGTGTTATGGTGTGTGGGATGTAGAGGCAGGATGTGGAGGCTGGACGCTTCGACTATTTCTAGGAGTTTACGGGAGCGAGAAGAGTTACAAGAAAGGAGGTTGGTGTTAAAGTCGCCCATGATGATGTGGTGAGTATATTCAGACCCTAAAGATTCTAGTACCGCTTCGAATTCGGTGAAATAGTCCGCATTGGGAGGACAATAAACCACACCTATTATTATTTTGGATCCTTTGAGAGAGACTTCAAGGAAAATATATTCGGCAGGGAGAGATTGCTGGCATGTGGATGTGGCTACCACCTTAAAGGGTAGGTCACCTCTCAAATATATTGCGACACCACCACCTCCCATATCCAACCGGTCATTTCTGACTAGTATGAAACCAGGAAGGGGGAATGTCGTAGAGAGTAGGTGTGGTTTTAACCAGCTCTCAGATATTAGGATGGCGTGGATATTAGTGTCAGAAAAAGTTTGTAGTAATTCACCGTGGTGACTAGGTATGCTCTGAGCATTTATATGACACACATTCAGCGTGTTGGATTTTGAGTGAAACTCGTTTTTTATGAAAATTTCCAGACACCCATCAAAGGAGCAAAAGCTAGTGTCATCACCCGCAGAATAATAGGAATCGTTATCACTATCAGGAAACGTGCTAGACATGATATACTATAAATAAACATAAATATCAATAATATATATATATATATATAAAGAGCAAAACCTAACAAACAAAACAAAAAAAAAATGCACTTGGCGCAAGTCGAGATACACACAGTAGCGTACTCTCTGCACCACCTACCAGCTCACAAAATCACTTATTAATAAGTACTATTATTGACAAATAGTATATAAAAAAAAAAAGAACAAAAGTAATAATAAAAATAATAATATTATATATAAAGCAAAGACAAATGAATATGCACGGACGTCGGAACACAACACAGGCAAGCAAACATACCTTGTAAACGGTTTGAGTCATTTTGACAATCAATACAACTGTCAATTTATTGACGTATTGGTATTGTCATTAATTTGTCAACGATTGTCACGACAATATGAAACTAACCTCTAATTATTGAACACGAAATAAATAAAAAAAGAAAGTTAATAGAAGTTAAGGAAACCAAAGCAACATGCTACAAGACAAGAGTGCACATTGGAAAACCTATTAGACGCAACACGTTCATGAAATTGTATCAGGCTGCAGAACAACCGTTTGGAGAGTTGATTGATGAACCATTCGCATGCATTCATTTATCAAGTTCATTGCTGCGACCCTTGGCTGCAGACGACGCCACTGAGGATGGTTTCGGGTACTTGGCAACAAGATCGGCAAGCTCATCGTCGGAGACTATCTTATGATTGTTGCCATTGGGTCCCTTCACAACAATAACGCCGGATTGCGTCCATACAGACCTCATGCCAAAGTGCAGCCTGGCTTTGGCAAAGACTGACTGCCTAACCCTGGTCAAGAATTCCTTTAAAGCAATCGAGGAACCTTTCAGCTTGACTTTGGCCTGCCATGCTGCCAGTTTGGTAGCCATACTCGTGAAGCGAACCAAAATAGGTCTATGATGCTGCTTATTGAGTGATCCAAGTCTGTGGCAAACCTTTATAGAAGAAGAAGAGATGTCCTGTAGTCCCAAATTATTGCAGAGAACATCTAAAACAATTTTCCTGCAATCTTCCTTCTCCTTTTCGGCACAGCCAGTGATGAGCAGTGCTTTTCTGCGGCTACGAGTTTCCAAGTCGTCAACCTGTCTGCAACACTCCTGAACTTGCTGGCGGAGGAGACCCAGGATGTTAAAGACTAGTTCCCGGAAAGTGCGGAGCTCTTCTGCAATTTTGGCTACAGTGTCCTTTGAAGAGCCTGCTTGTTTTATTTGTTGTTGGAGCTCTTCAAACTTCTTAGAGACATTCTCCTCAAGCCTTTTTTGCGTGGCCAGTACTTCATTTAAATGTGACATGCTGAAGTTGTACTTGTGATTTTCCCAATGCTGGTAGGTGGTGTATTTAATAAGATTAGGTTACATAAAATGTGCTACAAATGTAAGTATCACTGTACTATTATTGTAACACTCAAATAAATTATGAAATATATATTTAATGCAATAATTTTAATTTATAAACAAATTAAGTGGAAACATATTATTTCATTGAAAAGTATAACCTTACAAAGATTCATTAGTAAAATAAATAGTTGTATTTATTTCTAGCTACTATTCAATAACAATATGTTTGGATATACAATTATAAAATATGTTTTAGACAAAGGTTTATTTAAATGTTTCAATGTATTTATTATGTGGAATAGGACTCACCATGAAAGATCAATTTTATAATACATATATGAAAGAATTAGATATCAAATAAATGAAGCTTATTATATAATTAGCTCTATAATTTAATTTAAGACGTTTTTAATATACTGAGTTAATCAGTTTATTTTTCTCCAGTTATCTTACTATGGTATCATGCTAATATCACGTCCAAACAGTATAAATTATCCAAAAATTGCTAGCTAGTACGAAACATAAATTCGTTTGCAATTTATGTAAAATTGCTAAATTTTATGTCCGTCGCTAGTCTACCCGCGCCCTCAACACTTGAATGTGAAATGTCCTCATCAGCAATTCTAAACTCTTAAAATCCATAGGTAGAGCTCATTTGTGTCCGAATATTTATGGACTTAGATGCATCGCTTTGTACTTTATCATTTTAAGTTTATATCAAAGGCTTTGTCCAGGGCCAATTTGGGGCCACAATTTTGTAAAACAAAAGAAAGTTTCTAAAATACGAACTTTACATTATTTGCGTTCGAGTTTGAATACGATGTCAATAAATTTCATTCCTTTAGTTGAATTACTTCAAGGTTGGGATTCATACTCAATTTGGATCTTGCATTTCGATAGTACTATTATATCATGTTTACTTAGCAAAGATAGCCACATGTACATTTTTAGTAGTCACTATAGAAATTTTGTTCAAGCGCTAATATCAAAATTGATAATATTTGATATTATATTATTCATTGAACATCACTATCACTACATATTATAAAACAAAGCCGCATTCTTCTGTCCGTCCCTATGTATGCATAAATCTTTAAATTACGAAACGGATTTTGAAGCGGTTTTTTTTAATAGATAGCGTGATTCAAGGGGAAGGTTTAACCAACCCCCGCTTTGCACGGGCGAAGCCGGGGCGGGCCACTAATATAGTTATAAACCTTAATCTGAATTTTATTTAAGCGAAATTATTTAAGGAATAATTCGCCTACTGTGTCACCCTGGCAAGACGGATTGGCCCAGGGTTTGTATCAAGTACCTGGGTTGACGGTGGACCCTGTCCTAAGGGTTTCCCTGCGGGCCCTGGACGGCTGCGGTGCGCCGGTGTCCTTTGGTTGGCGCCGGCCCGAGGGCTGACGGGCCTCCTTCTGCGGGGCCGATGTCGCAGAAGGGGGCAGCGGGGCGGGTCGCAAGGGAGGGAGCTCCGGGTGACCCGCGCCGCGGACGGAGGCGGGGGTGGAGGGGGGTCCGTGACGATGCGGGCCCCTTCTGCCCTCGCCTAGGAGGCCGGTGGTGGTTCGGGGGAGCCACTACCGACGAAAGCCTCGATGACTGAGGGCGTCCCAGTATACCGGGGCGCCCTCTCTGATAGTCGCTTGCCCGCGTTGCGGGCACCACGCCGGGGCGTCACAGTAGAATGCGTTTACGCGAACTTGTGGCGCCCCAAGCGCGTCGTGTGAGGGTATGCCGCTGGGGTTTTAGTGGGTAAACGACTCTTGGGTAGACGACCCTTGTCGGAGTCCCACATAATCACCGACCTTTCCCCCGGGGTGCGGTGGTATGCATAAAGCATTTCCCCAGCGAAACCAAAAAAAAAAAAAAAAAAAAAAAAAGGGTTTGTATCAAGTATTTGCCTTTTACGTTCCTTTAGCCGCGCGCTCTTACGACACTCTTAGGGATGGAATGGGTTGGGGACATTGTGTATTATAAATCCGTTACCACACGTTTTTGCTGTTTTATTTCGACTGTTCCTATTTACCATATTCAGAAAATTTTATTAAAATAAAACATTATTGAAACCCATCTATTCAGCTTATAGTATTCAATCTAGAACTTGTTTCATACATTTTGAATTGACCTTTAACTTTAATCAAATGACATAAAGTGTGTACATGACGTGACATAAAGGCCTTCTACATTTGACGTGGATCTTGATATGATAATAGCTAGTACAAGAGAAAGCATTCAGCAAACTTGTAACAACGCAAATGCGGGGAGACGATACACGGTACTAAACTCAAATCTGTTTATGAGAGTACGTACATGCTTTAAGCTTTAAGACGTGACAGTTCGTAATAGGGGAGCGCTGCTGCTGATATTGAGGTTTTGGCACTGGGTGTAATGAAGAGGAAATTAACTCGTAGAGTTTTCTGCTTATGTTTACTTGTAAATTTGCATGTTGAATCCGAACTCATCTCGAAAGAAAGTATTATATTCCTTTCTCAGGCCATACTCTTGATAGGTGAGCAATATGCAATCTGTATCTAATAAATTTATTGCAAACATTCATACATTATACTGAGATGAGTATTACAAGGTTTCCGTGGGAGATTACGCAGTGTCAGCAACCTATACCATCTCGAGGGTGTCGTAAGAGGCGACTAAGGGAACGCAAGAAAACTTGAACAAACCCTGTGTCAACCCGTCTTGCCAGCGCGGCACAGTAGGCCAATTTCCCTTCATGAATTTGGAGGAGTACTGGGTCATTCATGTGCTAAAACTACGACAACGATGATTACAAGGTTACCTCTATAAACTCTATAAAAAGTACCTACTTTAATTTCTTAGTCTCGTGTGACATAACAATTTATAAAAAACACAACATAACAACTTAAAAAGGAGACAAATATTACAACCGACAAGGCCATAACATGATTGGATAAGCCTCTTCTAAATAATTTAAACAAATTTTATTCATTCAATCTTTCCCGCTTAAAATAAACACAGTTACAAACTTTACACCATCTACGTGGTATCCCGAAATAACGATAGAATTTCAAGTAGTTTCAAGCACTGAAGTTAAACAAATTATACAACTCCCGAGCTCCCGCTGGAGTGCAAGTTAATATAATTGACGTGCATACGTTACACGTAAATACACGACGTAGCTTTTCTATAAATAAATTTACTTCTACCAATTAATTCCGATCACGGTTGGGCCGAGCAAAATAATTAAACAATCCCACATCGGACGTGAACCGACGGGTCTCTCCCCGCAGACCGCCCCAACCTAAACAATAACGAATTTCATAAGGAAACGCCCAGCTGAAATGCCAAACAAGGAAATCTTGTTGAAATGCCAGAGAAAACTACCGGAGTGTACCCGCAGCAGCGCTCACGGCATGCCAACGTCACAAATTAACCAATTTATTGTACAAACATCATGTTGCAGAAAAATCGATACGTCAATTATGTTGTAACATATTTCAGACATGGAACATTAATAAATATCTGCCTTACTTTTTCTCAATATCATTGGGGACGGTAACAGTATTACCTGGTATTGGCAGGGCGAGATTGTCATGTACTTTATTAAAAAAAAAACGAAAGCCCTGCATCTGTATCGCGGGGTCAGTTTACAAAAATGTAATACACGAATACAAATGACACCCAGACTCGGAGCAAGTGCCTCTGGTTTGCAAAAAGACAAACCAGAGACCCGTAATCCAAACGCACATCCAACCCCTTGACCATAGAGACACCCAATGCTGAAACTGCTCTCTTTCTCTGTGCCTCTCTTCTACTGGTTAGACCAGCGGTCACATTTTCTCATTACGACCTCGCACGTCGACCATTGATGTTAGAATGCACGGAGCTATGTTTTTTTTTTGAGTCAGTTATTGCTTAACCTAACGATCAACGTTCTACATGGTCTGCTAGGCTCACAAAGGAACGATGAAATTCTATAATTATATTTCCTATTATTTTCCTTACGAGCGAACGTGGTTTTTCCAAAGCGATTTCTAAAGGAATAATCCCACAATCCAATAAAGATTTCGCTTCGACAGGCCTAAGTGAAAACTTTTTTGCTATCCCCGAACAATATAAGTTTTATTCCTCCAAGTGGTATAAATTCCCAAACACAAAGTAGCTCTAACATCTTTATTGCTTTTCATAAAAAAGTCCGCGTTTAGCGTATAGATTTCCCAGTTAGAGATCGGTCGGCCCCTCTCGTTTTAGTGACATTTTCTACCTTTCGTGTTTTATACATAACGACACCTGCAAGTAAATTTGCTGTATAATATTTCAGAGTGGCAATGTATTGTGAATTGCAAGGGGAGGTCTGAAACGCTATTGTTGCTTGAGCTTGCAATGTACCTACGAAAGGTAAACATAAATTTTACAGCTTAATGTTTTTGTAAGAAATGTATATAAAGTATTGTATAAGTAATGTTTTTTTTTTAGTTTGATAAATTCTTATTTTTAAGTAGCTACGAGTACATGTAATTTATTCAATAGTTATAACAAAGCAAAAGAACAAAAATAAACATTTGGTATAAGATTTTTTTTTCCTCCGTGTGATGACGTATTTAGAATACGCAGTGTCACCAACCCATACCATCCCGAGGGTGCCATAAGAGGGGCTAAAGGAACGCAAGATGCAAATCACGAGGAGGACTCAGTAGTGGGGCATTTATGGGCTGAAACAACAACGACATAAGATTTTTAAGATTTTTTCAAGTTTCAAACAACATTTTTGAATTTATAACGTATTGATTCTTTACTTGTTTTTGCCCAGGTGCTCACTATAAATGGCTTTTTGGCTAGGTTTATCGAGAATTGTAATATATTTTATGATAGCCATTGAAATCGAAATCAAATTGAATATCGAAGGGTTTTAACGATGTCCTACAAGATCTGCTGACTTTTACGAGTGCCTTTGTTTAATTGTGTTCAAAGTAGCGTTTTAATACCCTCAATAATGGTCCACAATTTAGTTTATTATTTACTAGCGAACCGCACGGGTGCAATTATGACATATAAACCATCCTCTTGAATCACTCTATGTATTAAAAAAACCGCTTCAAAATCCGTTGCGTAGTTTTGAAGATTTATGCATACATAGGGACGGACAGACAACAGCGACTTTGTTTTATACTATGTAGTGATAGTGATTTATTTATTAAGAAAACCAACAGCGTATCTAAATTAAATTACAACAAAGCACTTAAATATCATAAGGCCAGTTACAGGTTTCCCTAGAAATATATAGAAATTTTGAATTATTAAACAATATTATTAATATTACAAAGTATGTGATTAATCAATAAGAAAAAAATATTAAACAATACACTCTATTTGAATTAGGTTAATGAACTATTTGTAGTTATGTCTTTTTTTTTCTGAATCTATCCTCATCACCATTTCAGCCATAAAACGCCCACCGCTGTACCTATGTCTCCCCCAAGAATGTTCACGAAGACCGATCGTGAGCCGCCTGCATCATTTCTCAATATATAAAAAGGTAATATGCTTTAGACACATTTTAAACTACTGAAGAACTGGACAGAATTGTGGTAGAAATATGAATAACTTTATGCAATAATAATAATAAATAACCTTGGACATCTCACACAACGCCATCTCGTCCCAAGCTAAGCAACTTAATGCTTGTGTTATGGTAACGAGATGGATGATACACTACTTATATACATTTTTTTTGTAAATACATACATATTATAGATAGAAATGACACCCAGACTCCGAGCCAGTGCCTCTGGTTTAGACAAAGACACTTGCCCGACCCCGGAATCGAACCCGGGACCCGTTGATCCAAAGGCGGCACATCTAACCACTAGACCAACGAGGCAATATTTATTTAATAATATTTTATTTTATATACAATTAAATTACATTTAACATATTTCCGTTGCTCTCAATTCTAATGTACTTCAGATTTACAAACTTAATATACTACGTTTAGTCCTCTAACAAATAACTTTTTGTCCTATATGCGTATAATGATAGGTCATTATAAAGGACAATCAATCAAGATTAAGTTATTTTAGGAATATAGAACGTCATATTAAAACTGCATCACCAAAACCCATTTATAACGATCGATGTGTATAATTAACGTGTGTGGGGGCGTTATCAAAATGGAAAGACAAAGTTTAATGACACTTATTGGTAACTTGTAGTTGTTTTCGTGTTGTATCGAAACGAAATGTTGAATCGATACAAAATATAAACTTTACTGTTCCGAACGCGTTCTTGGGCTCGTCTGGAAAACAAATGCAGTAGGATTATTTAAATTGTAGGTCCGTTTCAGCCGATGAATACCCCACTACTAAGTCGGGCCTCCTCCAAATTCATGGAGGGAAATTACCCTACTGTGCCACGCTGGCAAGACGGGATGGCATCAGGGTTTGTGTAAAGTTGTAGGTAATGTTTCAAAATTTCTACTTTAAACTTCTCAGCCCATAAACTACCCACTGCTGAGTCGAGCCTCCTCCAACTACATGGAGGGTAATTAGCCTACAAGCCGCAAAATAAGGAAAACTTGATACTAACCCTGTGCCAACCCGCCTGGGCAGCTTGGCACAGGGTTAGTATCAAGTTTTCCTTCTTTTGCGGCTAGGTTTTCGGCGTTGTCATTTCCTATTGTCGGCTCTTACAACACCCTCAGGATGGAATAGGGTGGTGACACTATGTATTCTAAATCCGTCACATATTTTTTTACATAAAATATCTCTATTTGTTACAAATCCATCAAATGAACCACAAACCTTATTAAGTGTCGAAAAGAAGTTAAAATGGAAGTGTCAAAAATAAATTTCGAATTCACGATATAAATATTTTGAGCGCACCGATTATTCCAAACACGTTTCAAAGGTGTATTTTTAAAGGCTTTCACGGTGGATATTAGGGATACCACAGCGCCACCCACGACCGAAACTTTCCCGTTCGTGCACCTTTTGATATTCAATATACTGTGGGACCTAAGCAATCCTTTGATGAGATGTTTTATGCAAAAAACGTTGGGTCCCGTTAGCGGGGCGCGAATAAACGTTCGAAAGTGTTTAGTGTAGGGTTGTGCCCGTCGACTTATTTACATTCTCCATCCCAAGGGTAAAGGAATTCAGGTATACATTTGTTGATTTTGAAGACATAGAATAATTAATTGCTTTTAGACTCATAGACCTTAGTCCGAACTAGACGGGTTTCGGATTTGTCATTTCTTTTTTTCTTACGCCAGCGCTAGCATTAGATACGCCAGCGTAGGCACGGCTCATCAGTTGGATATCTATGGGTTGAGTAGATATCTATCTATCAGTAGTGCCATTGATTCCATCGTTATGGCTATATGGTTTTACTCCATGTATACGTATTATAATATTAAAATAATCAAATAATTATTAAATAATATCATAAAATATGCGAAGTTAGAAACTCGTCTGCACAACCCTAATATTTTAGTATTCCCAGTCTCATCCATACCGCAACCTCCCCTCCAGGTTTGGGCGAATAAAAAATCAATGTTTATTCCCGTCGAACGCGATCTGAATCCTAATTATAGGTATAACTAATTGCTTTGTGTTTGTGTGAAGGTGCGATCGTTTTCGAAATGTTTCCCGAGAGTTGAGACGAATCCGTATTGAATTTTCCCCTTGTCTCGGTCCCTAATGGAATCATTAATGGAGTTTTAAATCAAACGACCGCTTATATTGCAAGATAAAAAGGATTTTATGTCAATTTTTAAAAACAAATTTAATTATGACTTTTTAGGTTATTTTGTATGAAAGTAACCATTAAAATATATTCTTGAATCTCTAAAAATATTAATCTTTTAAAAATAAAAAGTCTCGCTAAAACTCGGGAACGGCTGGACCGATTTAGCTAATTTTGGTCTTGAAATATTCGTGGAAGTCCAGGGAAGGTTTGAAAGGTGAGAAAAAGTTGAAACATCCTGGAGTTATCATTCAGGTTTTTTATTTATTGATTCTGAGGCGTTACGACGTTTGCCTGGTCAGCTAGTAGAAAAATAAAAATATGAACATAGCGTCATTAGGTAAAGGCAATAATAACACTATTTTAGTCTGTGTATCTAGTTACACAATGTCACCAACCCACACCATCCTGAGGGTGTCGTAAGAGGCAATAAAAGTAACGCAAGATCCGAAAACTGAATCTAACACGCTTTTTATTTTTTTTGTTTATGGACTTCCTCGCCGGCCACGGGGATGGCCAGCGAGGGGAGTGTGGGACTCTCCCCCATAGTGGGGGCCTACCCACTAAACCTCCCCGGGGTGCTCCAACTCGCATCCTGTTGCGGCATTGTGGACGTGTCACAGTAGGTGGATTCCCTCCACAAATGTGGAGGAGGGCCGACACAGTAGTGGGTTATGTATGAGTTCCAATGATGATTCAAGTTATGTCATTTGTATTCGTGAATTTCATGTTTGTAAACTGCCCCCGCGATACAGGTTGTAACGAGTTTGGGTTTGGTCTATTTAAAAAAGTCCTGGGCTCTTATTGTATAATGTTTTTAACGTTTACGTCATAAACATAAGTATCAATACTTAAGTTCATCAATACTAAGTGGTATTTTTAAATGTATTTAATATTTTTTAAACATAAACTAGGACAAAATCAATTTGACGTATATTGTGGTTAGCTAATTGTTTCATTCTTTAACCAGCCACTTTTCGAAAATATTTATTAAGGCTCTTATACACGTAGGCACTCCAAGCTCGAATTTCGACAGGCCCGGCTCTGTTGAAGTATGAGTATCATACACGGTTTATTCCCGAGGCGCCTTAGTTCCGTGCATCGACGTGCATTGCCCACACGGCGGGAATGAACGATATTTATTGGCAGCCTGCGGACTGAAAGGAATTCCCGAAGTAATTTATAGTTTACAGTATCGTGCCTTTACAGCTGCGTACGAATTTGAGGCGAGGCTGAGTTTCAGTTGTAATGAGCTATTCATTGTTACAAGAACATTTTCGTTATATCCCTTGGAAAAGATGGCGTGTGAATGAAACCTGAACGAAATGAAATGAAACCTGGATGTCGGAGATAATTTTGTTTATTTGATTGTAATACTTTCCGAGTGGTGATGGAATTAGAATACATAGTATCACCACCCCATTCCATCTTGAGCGTGTCGTAAAAGCCGACAGAAGAAAATTACAAGGCCGAAAACTCTTTGACAACCAGTTTGGCCAGCGTGACACAGTAGGCTTATTCCCCTTCATGAAACTGGAGGAGGCCCGACTCGGCAGTGGGTCATGTATAGAGTGGAAATAGTGTAAATGATAATTCCTTATTGTAGTCGATTGGCAAAGAAATTTCTTAGGAGCGCTTAGCTTAAAATAAAATTTTATTCATAAATAGTCTGTAAAGGACGAGAACTAAAATCGGCGGGCTTGTTAATCAAACATGTTGAGACACAATATTAACACACTTTATTGGCACATGCACATCTTACGATCTTTTACAAGAGACTGAGAAGAACAGAAAAACAAAGCAACTCGCATATAAAAAGAACACTATTTCAAATTATAATAAAAAAGTATACAAAAGACTAAAAAGGTTGCGGTTCGCCAACATAGTCAAAAAGATTGTGGTTGTCTATATATGCTATATTACTTTAATGAACGCAAGTATAACATTGAGTTCTTAGTAGGTACATCATATATTATAGACAAAATGAGAGAGACAAGTAAACGAAATACAATGACTCATATTATAGATGCCGAACATTATTAATACATAAACAAAATAAAAAAATTCTATCCGCAACAATAATACACATACATTTCATGTACGATATAAGATGAGAGTGAAAGATATTTTACTGGCTTGCTGCGGTGCGATATACCGGGCGGTATTCTCGAAGTAATTTATAGTTCGCAACATCGCGCCTTCGCAGCTCCAAACTTCTGCTGTGACTCGGTTATTTTGCGGAAGAAGGTTTATATATAGTGGTACAATATTTAAACACGATTCAATGTCATCTGGCTTGTATATGTGATATACATCAATACTTTATTTGTATCTAAAGCTATCTATTAGACACAGAAGTCCATTGCTGAACATAGGGCTCCCCATAGATCAACAACGCACTATCTCGTGCAGACCGTGTCTACCATCTTCTAGCGATCTTCACAAGGTCGTCCATCCACCTAGTCGCGAGTCTTCCTACGTTTCGCTTTCCCACCGCCCGCATTCCCATATCTAAAATAAAACTACTACTCAGCCCATAAACGACCCACTGTTGAGTCGGGCCTCCTCCCGTCATAGGGAGAGTAATTAGCCTACTGTGCCACGCTGGCCAGACGGGTTAGCACAGGGTTCAAGTTATCCTTCTCTTGTGGCTCTTACGACACCCTTAAGATGAAATAGATTGGTGACACTATGTATTCTAAATCCGTCACCACACAGATAATAGTTCCGCAATAACCTATAAGCTGCGTACTCCTCATGCAAAGATTCCACTAAGTACGAGTATATAGTAAAAAGACTACCTATTTTAGCGTATTAACTAAATGTTATGACATCAGGTGTTCGCATTCCATGCGGTATTATACTTCACGTGCCTCTTAACATATCATTTTGCATGGACCGCATTTCATGTTTATAGCAAAACTTGGACTTCATGCACTTAGGGAAATGGGTTTCCGATACTTATAACAGCAATATACGTACGGTATCGCTACATTTTACGCGCGCCAAGTTATTTTGTAAACTATTGCTAACATCAAATTTGATGGGCGAATTATATTTGGACGATTTAGGAACTTGGCGAAGTAACGTTTGTATTGAGGAAATCGTTACGAACACATTTTGTGATTCAATTTTTATCACACCATCTAACTGCTGTAAATATTATCCTACAAAGGTCTTTTACTATCTTGTTCGCAATGTTTCTTGGGGTTTCTGTGCTTATTTCTGTAGTTATAGCACCTTCGATAACGCTGACCATAATTTAAAAAAATAAAAGTTTGTTTCTTTAAATTTTGCAGAGAGAGAGTCTTCTATTTCAGAATATCTTAGCAATAGCTTTTCGTTAAAGCTAAAGCACTTTTTTACATCTGTAGAAATAAATAAAATTGGTGTGTCTGTTTGTAATATTAAAATAACCGTTTTTTTTTTATTCCTTGTTTATCTGTCTGTCTGTTTGTTTGGCCTAATCTCTAGGCTCGTTATAGGAGCCAATTGTTACTAAATTTTTCCCATTGTTAAATACAACGTGGAAACCAGCTAGTTCTGTGTATAAAAATATTGAAACCATTGTATGTTCGTCTGTGTGGTAACGGATTAAGAATACACAAGGTCACCATCCCATGCCATCCTGAGGGTGTCGTAAGAGGTGACTAAAGGAACGCAAGTGGCAGATCACCTAGCTGCAAGAAAAGGAAAATTTTATACAATACCCTGTTTTTTTGCTTCATGTTGCTAATTTCCCTCCATGAATTGGGAGGAGGCCCGTCTCAGCAGTGGGTCATTTATGGACAGAAACGACGACGATGTTGAACAAATTTTAATGGATTGTTTCTGATAAAAACGGCATACTCGCGTACTACGTAAATGATTGCGCATGAAATGTATTAATTGTTGTCGATTAGTGACCGATTAAGTTTATTTATCGTATTATTATACATGTAATTTGGATAGGAGTGGATAATAATAACAATTTAATTGGTGCCAACAAATCAATTAAATTACTCTACTGCGGTATTTTTGGTTGCGGTGAGAGATTAAAAACATTGTACAAGACCGATTGGGTCTTTGTCACTACAAAATAAAGACTAAATTCAAATAAACTTTCTTTTTTTGCTTTTAAGTTCCCCGCCGTCCATGTGGATTTTGAATAAAGTTTTATATGCACAAATTTATTTCAACTCAGAGTCAGTCATAAAATCTCATATGAAAAAAAAACTTCAGAATTTGGCCAAGAGCTATGTTGCTACAAATAGACATCAACCGATCACCTTTCACACAGAAACCATTTTCATCTTCACTTTCAGACGTAAATATTCCTCAGACAAACACGCGAAACTTATAACTCCTCTTTCTCATCGGCACTTAAAAAGCGACCCAACCTTAATGTAATCCATCTACTCAATCCAAACGTGCATGCATGAAACTAAAACATCAAAGACTTCGGGTTTACATAATTACGTCATCAAATTGCTGTCATGTTACCAGCGCCAGTTCGGCAGTTAAGCCTTCTGTGAATTTTAAATCGTTTTTAATAGCTGTGCCATGTGACGTCAAAGCTGACCCTTGAACTGCAATTTGATTTCCTATATCCAGTCTGGATAGGCGTATTCAAACTAGAACTCTAATCCGGTTCATCGAGAGTTTTACTTGCTTATTGGAATTAATATTACAAGTTGAACAATAATTACTGATGAATTCAAAAGAAGACGTCGGCTATTGGCCGTTACTTCTTTGTGTTTTACACGTGTCATGCCAGATATTTTTCATCGACAAACTAATAGATTAGATTAGATGAGATTTCTATAATAATTATTAATACTGATAATCTGATATCTAATGACGTCATGAAACTCTTACGCGACACACTCCTGCCCACGTTTCAATTACGTGTAAGAAATACAGAAGCGGGTTTCTTTTGTCTTTTAAAACAAACGCGTTGTAATTACGTTTCGAGTTGTGAACTCAGCCTGTATTCATGCGATACGTTTACATTAATATGTTCGTTTGTTTACAAAGGCGCCCTTGATGCTGAAGAGCCGCGGCGTCGACATCTAACTCGGCGAATTTAATTAACTTCGTTAACTTCTAAATACTCTTAACGTCTTTGATACCTCGGTGCCCCTACATTGACAAACCCGACTTGAGTGCACGACGCAGTTACTGTCAAACTTTTATCAGCACTGGAAGTTTGACAACAGTGATTTGGAAGCGACAAAACAAATGAAACGCGCAATGCGGGGGCATCATGGGCTCATTTCTCATCGTCAAACACCGCGCGATATAACTTGCTGTGCAGTTTAATGCATATAATAGCGTGGTAACTCAAAGTGGCGCATAATATCGTAGTAGACCCCGGCGAGAGCACAGTTTATTACAAGTGTAAACTGTCCTTTTTCACGGGACGCCTCCAGCTCTTTGTGACGGGATTTCGTGCAACTTATTTTGTGCTCGAGTGTAAATAATAGTGGAGTAAGAGCGCTCGGGATTTTCGAACACAACCCTTTGCCGCTGCGGTTTTGAATACACTGTCATTTGTTTCGCCTAGTTACCTGACACTGCATAAAATTATTCACTTTCATTACACTCTATCTACGAATTAGGTATGTAAGTATTAGTTACACTTTGAGAACATTTGGTATGGTTTAGAAAGGCACAACTTGTGTTCTCGAAGATTAAGTTAGAGTAATTATTGTGGTACGTGGCACACGAGGGCCCGTCAAAGGTAACGTTAAACAATTTAATATTCCGCACACAAGCATTTCAAACGCCAACTCAAACGTAGCTTCTCCTTTCGTAAAAGTTGGTCCGTAAACGAACCCCGTGCCGTTCGTTAGATATCTACGTGAGTTTAATCCACTCGGAAGGGCGGTACGGTCGGAACGATTTTCAAGGAAAATTGGTTAAAATTGCAACAACATGGTCGAAAATTACCACTTGAGCGCGGTGTAGAGTCGGGTTTGAATTTATGCGAATGCGTGACGTAAATGTAGCTACAACGAACGTAGCTTGCGCTGCTACGGCGTAGCAAATGTGTAGCATAATACGAACACTCGAATGCAATCTCGAGATTTTCTCTTGTAGGGACGTTACACTTGTACAAACTTAATTGTACATATAAAACAAAGAGATAAAATCAACGAAACCGATATAATCGAATTTATTTCAGGCAAAGATGCTTATACTGGGAATCCGAATTGTTTGTTTGGTAAACTACCCAAGCCGGTTGCTATAAAAATAGTTTGATTGTAGCGTACGGATACACAAGCTTAAGCGCGAGCATTTTAAGAGTCAATAAAAATGGAGCACAAAAAGCGCTTTAAAGCTGCAGAATGTTTGCACGCAAACAATAAAAATAATTGATTTTTCATGTTTTAAAGTAAATCCTGCGTTTTCGCCATGGGTTTCATTGGCATGCAGATATATGGCCGTCGCAGACGAAACGAATTATGGCCTTTGTGCCACTTCCACTGGCCACCATTTTTTTAATTTCCCAGTGGGGAAGCATTTTTTAATTCGTGAGCTTTTATGAAATTTTATGCCCTCGTATAGTCGCGCTGATTGTTAAAAGTGTTACTTTGCGTTTCGGCATTTGCTAATTGTTTCAAGCATCGTTCACGAGCGTGCCTGATGTTTTATTTTTGAGTACTAGCTATTATTTTTCAGTGTTTTAAATGCCATATTTTTTACCAAGATTTGGGTAGCAATGTAATAAATTTTATAACTCCTTTAAAATAGTTCGCTGGCTTTTGTGTATTAGTTATGTGTTGACTACTTCACACACACACATTTAAATACAAAGTAGAATTTAGAACGAATCGATTTGAAGAGACTTAGGATTGTGGTACTGAACACAATCCTGACCCAGTCAAGTGAGTAATGAAGAGTACTAAATTGTGGGGAATTATTTAGTGTGTAAATTAAATTTAGTTCCTGTAAATTAATTTAGTTCCAAAATTAGTTTAATAAATACCTGTCTCTTTTTCCTGATCATTGAATCTAAATTGAAGTACAATAAAACCTAAAAAAGCGCGTTAAATTGTTTGATGCTTGATTTCGTCGAAAAGATTCCTTGGGCGAGAATAATATCTTCTTCATGTATAATTGTAATTCTGAGATAAAGAAAGCTAATAATTCTATGGACTTACTTGTGCCCGCATAATAAACGGTGTATTCCAGCTGATGCCCCATCATCTCCACCTTGACTTTGTCAACCACTAGCCTCGTGAAGAAGAGGTCTCGCTTGTAGTAGATTGGCTTTTCATTCTCGTGGGATACTGCACTATCCATTAAGGGGTGAGACCTGTTGAAAAAAAAAAATGTTTAATATGTCTTACTTATGTCTTTTTTTATTATTACACATTCAACGGATTTATCGTGTGTAACATAACATAACATAAACTCATGCCTTTTTCCCGCAGGGGTAGGCAGAGATCACATCCTTCCACTTGCTACGATCCTGGCTCACAGCTTTCGCTTCTTCCACTTTCATCAACCTCTTCATGCATGCTCGTCGGTTTAGGGTGCTTCTGACTTGACCTTTCTTTAGGACATCACCTATTTGGTCATGGAATGTCCTTCTTGGCCTGTCCCTTCCAACGTTCCCATTCACACTCCCGCTATATATTTCTTTTGTATGTCTACTTTCATTCATCCTCTCGATATGACCAAACCATCTAAGCATACCGTTCTCAATTCTAGTCGTGTGTAATTTACATTATTTAAGTACCAACGTTTCGAATGCTTTGCAGCAGTCGTATTTACGGGAGAGGCCACAACTACTGCAAAGCATTTGAAACGCAAACAGTCCATAGACAACCCTCTCTTGAGTCTGGCCTCCTCTAATTACATGGATGATAGTTAACCTACTGCGTCACGCTGGACAGACCGGTTAGCACAGCGTTTCATATCAAGTTTTCCATATATTGCGGCTAGTTTTTCGGCCTTGTCATTTTTTTTGTCGACTTTTACAACACCCTCAAGACGGAATGGGGTGGTGACACTATGTATTCTAAATCCGACACGGACATGGAATTGATACTAGATAATATTTATTTAACTCATTACTGTACACTATATAAAGAACACACATATTATATTATGTACAAAAAGCATACTACAAGGAACAACAGAAAGAGCATAAGAATATGGACCAGATTGTACAAATAGTATACATTATTATACTATATAAACTTATAACTACACTTAGGCCCACATATACAAATTATACAACAACAAAAATTTAATACCTGTCGACTAGGTTTCACAAATTGATCCACTTTAATTAATGAAAGCCTCGGGCAATAAAGTTAATTTTCGATAGAGGTGAAATTAAATGGCGTTTTACACGAAACTTAGTTAATTTTGCGCAGGTGAACAATTTGGCTTACTCACTGTGTAAGCATTACTAGATGTTGAACTATATTGAGGTGCCTACAACATTGAGTTGATTATTGAAACAAAAATATTAGTTATTGCTTTTAGACAGAGGTAGGTAACTAGGTATTTAATTTAAAATTAGCGACCTGGCCCGGCTTCGCTCGGGTGCAAATATGCATGTATTATACTTATAAACATTCCTCTTGAATCACTCTATCTATTAAAAAACTGCTTCAAAATCCTTTGCGTAGTTTTAAAGATTTAAGCTAGGGACGGACAGACGACAGCAACTTTGTTTTATAATATGTAGTGATAATGACTACCTGACCCGGCAAACTTCGTACCGCCTCAGCATCAATAAATAAAAAACCTGAATGATAATTCCAGAATGTTTTAACTTTATTTCAATATGTGCAAACCTTTACTGGAACAAAACTAATGCGTATTAAAAAATAGTCTTTCGTATGTTCTCACCTTTTAAACATTCCCTGAACTTCCACGAATATTTCAAGACCAAAATTAGCCCAGCCGTTCTCGAGGTTTAGCGAGACTAATGAACAGCAATTCATTTTTAATTATATAGATGATAAGATAGGTAGATTAACACTTACTTAATTGGAGTAACTTACTTTCATTGGTAAAATGTGCCCATTTTACCAATAATTTACTCCAATTATATTTATTTGTATGGATGTATTTAACAGATACAAATATCATACAACATTTTCAATTGTATGTTTACAACACAATGCCTTTATAGATGACATGGAAGATAGGTTCAGTGACAATGCAATAGGCAAAGGTTCTAATAAAGAAAGGCCCGCCGGAGCATAACAGCGGAAACATTACAAACGCGTCTATGACAATGAAACGACACGCTACCGACCTCTTGATAAGGTTGCTTGTACACGACCGAGCTTGTTGGTGCTTATATAAATATTACTAGCTTTTGCGCGCGGCTTCGCCCGCGTGGGCTTCGAACCCGTGCATATTTTTTATGAACATAAAATCATCATCGGTCATTGTGACTAAACTATGATAGTTAGATATGTGCTCTCGCAGACTTTTTTGTAGATCTTTATAAGACCTACAAACCCGTAGTACATTATTTTGTTCTATTGTCAATAGTTTTTGCAGCGCACGCATAAATAGGTTTTCGATTTTACACCTTGGTTTACAAAATCGCAATTTTCATACGGATCCCTAATTCTTTTGAAAATAAAATATAGCCTATAACCTTCCTCGATAAATGGACTATCTAACACTGAAAGATTTTTTGAAATCGGACCAGTAGTTCCTGAGATTAGCGCGTTCAAACAAACAAACTCTGCAGCTTTATATATTAGTATAGAGTATAGATTATTACGTAAACATTTCTGTTAGTGAGACATTTATTATGGTTTTACACACAATATTATAGGATTACATACGTGTCCGTTTGGTGACGAATTTATAATACATAGTGTCACTACCCGATTTCATCCTGAGGGTGTCGTAAGAGCTGACAAAGGGGAATGCTAACGCCAATAACCTAGCCGCAAGAGAAGGAAAACTTGATACCAAACCCTGTGGCAACCCGTCTGGCCAGCGTGGCACAGTAGGCCAATTACCCTCCATGTAACAGGAGGAGGCCCGACTCAGCAGTGGGTCATATATGGACCGAGTAGTAATAGTAGTGTAACTGTGATAAGGTTGAATAGAATAGAGAATAGAAAAATGCTTTATTGTATAAACCAATTATTGCGTTCACAATCGTCAACGGATTCATCAAGTTAATAACACTACTACCAGGTCGGAACGCGGCACCAACCGAGAAGACCTGGCGCAAGAAACTCGGTGGGCTGGTCTTTTTCTTTGTTGATTGAAGATATATGATTGGCATTTTTTTTGGGTCGCATTGGGTCTAGCCTGGAAGGATATTTGCATGTATAGAGAGAAGTAAATACATTTTGATGATTAAAATTATGCACTGCATTTATACAGCTTGTAACTCTTTATGGTTACAAAGGTTTAAGGCAAAAATATCCATTAACTCCAAGCAAAGTACGTACCTACTACACAAACAAAATGATAACACATTAGTCAGCACACTTTTTTTTTCTTTTAATTCCACCCTCAGCATCATTTGCGCTCCGTTACCCGTCTGCCTAAATCGCGACAATAACGTGCAACAACAATAATGTCTCATTCATTTAATTAAAATCTCCACTTTCGTTATGAATAAAAATGTTATACTATTTTCAGCAGACTGGTTCGGGTGAAGTGTTAAAATCTCAACGTTTCCACATGAGGATCATGGAAGAGCGGCGAAAAAAAAATAATTGAACGCTCTCGGGGCGAGAGCGTCGGATAATTAACAGGACGTGTCGCCAGATAAAAGCACTTTTACTCTGGATTTCAATGAGGGTGGAATCCTGGAATCACTGGAGACCGCGAGAGCTGTGACGTATTTCGCATTTTTAGTTACAATTTTGAACTATATGTCCGAACTTTATTTCAAAAAGTGAAGGTGGAATCCTGGAATCCCCGAAGAGTTATTTACGTTTAGAATACATGGTATCAGGAAAACTTGAAATGAAACCTTCTGGTCAATTAATGGAAATCTTCTGGTAATTTGTACTACTTACCTAATAAAATTGAGCACAGTGTCTGGCAATGAAGACGTATCGTTGACGCAAGTCCCGGGTCGAGGCTCAGGTACTTTGCTGCTGATGACTGGCAACCATGCTGAACTGGATGACGCTTGCTCCTTGAATTTCCCTTCAAAAGCCTTCTGGATGTCGCTAATGGTAAACGTGCAGATAGCTGAACCCATGAGCCCAGTGGAAGCCGTCGTGAAAACACCGTAGAAGCGACTGTCGTCTCCAGGTACTTTGTAAATGCTCTCTGTTTAAAAAGAAAAACAAAACTTCATCACATACACACAAAATAAATAGTTGTAGATGTGGCCGAAGTCGGTCTAATCATTGGTTAATTAATAGCATTAATTAGATATCTTTAAAACTACGCAACGGATTTTGAAGCGGTTTTTTAAAAGATAAAGTAATTCAAGAGGAAGGTTTATATGTATAATACATCCATAATATAGTAGAGAAACACAGATACATTTAAGGTTCATCATTGCACCTGTGCGAAGCCGGGCGGGTCGCCAGTTATTGATAAATTATGGACTGCGGTTTGGAATATATGTACTACTTTGACAGAGGGAAATAAGCTTTCTGTGCCGCAATGATGAAACAAAATAAGATTTAATTCAGTTTACTTTCCCGGCCCTTGCGTTTTGATTTTTTGTCGTTTTATCTTTTTTATACAATACTGTAAAGATTGGGTTGCTTAACTTTAATCATTATACAGGGTGTAACAAAAAATCTATAACCATTACGAAATAATCGATAGTACTGCTGATATAGATTTTGTGTACTAAATTGATATGGAATTGAATTGAAGAAATGAGTACAGAAAACTAAAGAAACATTTTGGAACTCCGATTAATAAGATTGTAGGGTAATTATAATCATTAAATCTATAAATAGTTAGTTGACTTACAGTGGATCCAACATGGGGTTTTTTAGTAATAGTCTGGTTTAGAAAAACGTCGATGCCACTCACACTTCAAGATAATAAAATATATTTTGATTAAAAACAAAACTGCATCTTTTCATTAGCTCTATGCCCAAACTTCGTGTGGCTTTAGGGTTTTTGTGATACGCTGTATAGAGTAATAATAAAAGGTATAACTACTTCGATAAAGATATATAAGTGGCTCCTAAAAATATGGTATTAAGAAATAAAATGACAGTGAGACGTTGTATAGATTTTTATTTTAAATTCAAAATTAATAAATTTCTCAGAAATCTTTAAAGAATGGAGATAACAATTAAGATCAATTTTGATTCTGTGAAAAATTCTAGCAATATTAATAACTAATTTTAAACTAGAGTTTAATCACTTTGCAAGATATCTTTTATTAAACTCGGCTCAGTTGTAAAACATTAAGTGATATAAGTGGCTGTTGTTTTAATAACAAAATGATTATGCAATAGTCACCGAAAAGTATTTTCCTCTGAACCCAAAAGGAACCACTGTTGAATCAGGCTTCCTCCAATTTAATGGAGGAAAATTGGATGATGGATTGATGGATGGAGCTCAGGGTCTCTATGAAGTGTTCCTTCTGTTGCGGCTTTTTCTCTACCTGCTTCGCTTTTTTATTCGTCTCTTACGGCACCCTCAAGATTAAAAAGGTTGGTGACATTCATTATCATCGTTTCAGCCAAAAGACGTCCACTGCTGGAAATAGGCCTCCCCCAAGGATTTCCACAAAGGCCGGTCCTGGGCCGCCCGCATCTACTGCTTTCCGGCGACCTTAACCAGGTCGTCGGTCCACCGTGTGGGAGGCCTACCAGCACTGCGCCTTTCGGAAATGGTAACATTATGTATCCAAAATCCATCACCGTAGGGCTTCTAAAATTTATCAAACTGCGTCTAATCTACGCTCAGTTGTTCAAACTTGAGGGAGTTAGCTATCAAATTGTAAATTGTGGGATCCGAACTTTATATCACGATGGAGTTGCAATAGTGAAACCAGTTACTGCAGTAGTAAAATATTATTTGGCCTCTATGTTAATTAATAAACTTTGCTAATCACATTTGATAAAATTAATTCAATTTAGCGTGTGCCATCGTAAAGGTCTTGCCATGAATGTATGCGTGTTTAACACCGCAATAGATTTTCAAACTTGATTAGACTGCTGATCTGGTATGAACTTCAATATTTCTCTTTGCATTCAAAATCATTGGGATTGTTATCTGTCTTCTTTTTACGTTAGAAGAACTCATACCCGCTAAGCGTTAGCTGGGTTATGTGGGACTGCGGGGCGCGTAAAGTTGGTAATTGCCCCCCAACATACCCACAAAAACTAGCGGCGTCCCGTAACTACCCAAAACAGGGCCGCGAGTCGTCG
Organism: Clostera curtula; assembly: GCA_905475355.2. NCBI lineage: Eukaryota > Metazoa > Arthropoda > Insecta > Lepidoptera > Notodontidae > Clostera > Clostera curtula. The sequence continues at coordinate 9,950,045 of FR997808.1, read as the reverse complement.
TCGTCGTTTCAGCCCATAAATGACCCACTACTGGGTCGGATCTCCTCCAAATTCATGGTCTCCCGAACTAACACGATTGTGTATTAACATATGTATTAGGAGATTACTACTGTCAAACAGAGCCTTCTCCAGGTCTTTAATAGTCTAATAAATAATAGTCTTTAATAAAATTTTGAGTCTATTGAAATAGCATACTTGGGGGCTCGATGCCAGCTTTCACGATACTGGCTTCGTATCCATTGATTTTTATCTACATGTTCTCAAAACACGGAATAGATCAAATAATAACGTATAATAGATATTCATTAGCATCTACCTCAGCCATGCTTTATATACCTGTATCTTAGACCTATGTAAATGTTTAATAAAACATTAATATAACATAATTCACTGACACGGCGGCAAAAGAAAACAGAACAAGAAACAATAGACAGAGAATGTGTTGAAAGGACTGTAACGTTTCACAGCGTTATTCTGTGGAAACGTTCAAAAGTTTTCGAGTCAACGCGCGCCTAATTACGGCTCGAACGGACGAGTAAATAACACACGTATAGCAAATACTGGGCACTTGAGCACCTATTAAACTCTCATGAGTTATGCAGCATTGGTACCGAGCTCGCGTGAAAAACGTTGCGATTCTGCCCCACTCGTTAATATTATATGAACAGTCTGCGAAGCTTCGAAGTGCAAAACGAAATCGGCTAGACTCTGTCGCACTGTGCTTTGCTGAATTTAAAGCTGAAAATGTTCACTAGACTGACAGTCAATATTTGCTTGCTTTGTACGTCAAGCAATAGCATCTTCAATACAAGTGTCTATTTGATGTAAATATTCATGCAGCATGAGCTTTGATTTAAAATGTATTCTATAAAATCCAAATGGTATTCATTTTTATATTTTTAAGATACGTGTAGTTGTTTGCTTGTGATTGAGATTGAGCCGTTTAAATATGGAATTCGAATGCGTTTAATACTTTACTTTTGCGTTGGCACAGCGATTCTGATATAGTGTTTAATGAGGCAATAATTATATTAATATTATTTATTTTCTAATGAAATAGATCTATAAAACACCAAGGAACATAGTACATTGGGATATAAAAAACCAAATGCAACATTCTTTGTATAACATATCTAACAGTTTGTATGAAGTGTTCCTTCTCTTGCGGCTAGGTAATTTGCCTCATGCTTTCCTTTATCGCTTTCTAAATTCGTCATCACACGGGATGTTATTATGTAATGTAATTTGTTTTAAGCATTAAAATTGGTAATAAAACATGTTGTATCTTCCATTATCGAAGATCTTTTAAGGATTTACTTTTTAAATTAATAAAATACTACTAGGGACGATTTGAGGAAGTTAAATTTATAAAGGCAAAATAGCTTAACAAACGGACTGGTATGCTGGCCAGAAGTATTAGTATTTAGATATCTTTTTTTATCAGTGACTTGAATGCCTTTGACCGTAGGCTTGCGTGATGGAAATCAACGCCAGGGTCTAAGATGGAGCAGGCAGTTCAAGGAAATGCCTTGTCGGGCACCGGCTCTCGCATACACACGATGAAACACAGTAAAACAGCTTGGCGCCGGAGTTAGATGTGAGGGTAGCTAGCCGGGCGGACTGTTATAGCTCCTACCACCAAGCCTGCTGGGTTTTGTTGACTTTTACAACACGTGTTATTTCCCAGCGTGTGGTGGGGAAGATTTATATGAATATCTTTGATTAAAAACTTGCTTTGATTTTTTAGAATTTTAGTACCCAGTTACTATCGTCTTTTTCCTTCTAGCGATCCTGTTGTTGCGGATAAAGGGTTTGCAAGCATCTCTAGTTGACACAGAAAAGACCGAAACGGAATCGAACCAATAGCCGTGATCTTAAAGCAACGCTTTCTACCCTTAATCCTAGGTATATTTAAAATGCATGAGGTACACAACTTACGTATTTCGTTGAAGTAGAAAGGAAATTCGCCTGGTATACTGCAGTTCAATCTTGCCTTCAAGTACGTAGCCCAATTCTGACTAAGTATATTCTTGCCACCAGTGTCCCTCTTACACACTCTTGCTACTCTAGAGTAAACAGCTTTGCCACAGTTAATATATTCGACTGCTGTTTCGCGGAAGAAGAAGAGGACGTTTTCTCCAACGTCAAAGGAACCGACGAAGTTTGGTTCTGGAACAAAACAAATTGTATTTACAATTTAAACCTTAAAATCTTTAGCAACATGTTGGGCATATGTTTATCCTCATAAACGCTGGTGTAAATGTAAGTTGGCACCAAATTCAAATTATAATTTATGTGTCGCTTTTTATATTTTGATTATTATTGAATTCAGTTTACATTTTTGGTATCCTTGTTAAAGGTTTTATTTTTAGTCCAAATAACTCGGAACTAACCACTAGTAATTCATCCAGGAACATTTCAAAATTGCCTTGTTTTAAGAGTTATTGCAAGCTCCTGAATCGATTCGATGAATTAGTGAAGACAATACCAGACGAATAAAAAAGAATTACCCAAATCTACTGATAAATTACACATGCAAAAAAAGACGAATTGTGAACTCCTTTTGGTTGTTTACTGTTGTATTAATATTATTTGTTTGTTTACTTATACTTAAGTAATCGTGACGGATTTAGAATACACAATGTCACCAACCCTACCGTCTTTACGGTGTCGTAAGAGGCGACTAAAATAACGTAAGAGGCAGATCACTTAGCCCCAGAGAAGGAAAACTTGATACAAACCCTGTGCCAACCCGTCTTGCCAGCGTAGCACAGTAGGCATATTTCCCTCCATGAATTTAGAGGAGGCCCGACTCAGTAGTGGGTCGTTGATGGGCTGTAACGCCGAAGTAATCAGTGCATTTATTTTGTGTTGTGGATGTATATCACTTGCCTGTTAAACAGGAGAAATTTATGTAAATAATTATTATTCACACTTTCCTCTCACGAGTTTACTGGTAGAGATGTCAATATAATTATGTACCCTTGTGTATAATTATTGTATAAATATAGAATATTTATAATGTTGTATGTGTGTACATTAATAAAATACATAATCCAAATTAGTGTCACAAAGGAGCTCTGTCTGGCTTTCACTTTTTCACGCTAATCAAATCAGCGTGCTGAGTTAGTGGAATATGTGGTGTATTTTTTACCGCGAATGTCTAAACAAAATAACGTATTATACATGTTACATAATAATTTACGTACAGAAAGTTGAGTACAGGTTGAAAATTTCATTTCATCCCGCGAGCGAAGCCCTGTGCCAACCCGTCTGGCACAGTAGTCTAATTACCCTCCCTGTGACAGGAGGAGGCCCGACTCAAAACACTGGGTAAATTGTGAACTGAGTAGTAGTTGTAGAATATTCTTATAATTGTTGAACCCACAATAGTTCTTGCTAATAAATTAATATTATTTATTTAAACTTTAGTCACGGTAAAATGAAAATAAATCACGATTTATTTCAAACATAATGCGTTATGTTATCACTAATCACTAAATATTATACTATTTAGTGATTAGTGATACAAACAAAGTCGCTATCGTCTGTCCGTCCCTATGTATGCTTAAATCTTTGAAACTACGCAACGGATTTTGAAGCGGTTTTTTTAATAGGAAGAGTGATTTAAGAGGAATGTTTATAACTATATTACATGCATTATTTCCGTGGTCGCTAGTTAAAAATAAAATAAAACTACCTTCTTATAATAGTCCGACTCACGAGCTCACAATCGTCTGACACATTTAAGTAAAATGTAAAAGCGTCGCATTCACTGCAACTTTCCCACAATCATAGTTAATTCTACAGGATCAAATTGCTGTTATTTCATATGATGCGCAATAAATATTAGATAGAGCTCCTGGTGACAATTATGTCACGCGGGACGTTCGAAGCTCGCATTAATAACTACTTATTTGTTGGTCCCATAATGAAATCGCCACGTGTAGTGGATTACAGAATACGGACGCGCGCCAAACTGGTAATATCTATATTCACATCGTTGAATATTGTCATCCAAGATTTAAGCCTCATATATGGCTAGTCGAATGAACCTTTAGGGCTAATGAAAATTTAGGGATGGGTGTTCAAATTACACGTAGTGATATTTTGTCAATACTGAGTCTCGATATTTAATGCAAATAGTTAACAAATTTAAACGGAAATTTTGGGATTATAATGCCAGGGTTATATCATAATTATGTTTGCATGGTATTGTTTTTTCTTTCAAGTAAGACTTTGTTCAATCAACCTCTGAATGATTCCCTATTAGAGATTATTGGATGCCTCTGTAGTGGTTTGGTACCCGTACTATAAAGAAAACCTCTTTCAATCAAAACTGAGCAGTTTAAAGATATAAAATTATTTCTGTGTTATAAATTAATCTAAGAAATTAATATAACCGTCGGCATCTAGGTTGAAAATACAACCACTTTAGGTTGTAATATTAACTAAAGTAACCACAATCATTGTCATAAATACTTTGAAGTTACTAGAGCAATTATTTTCGATAATATTATTCAGACCCGAATTGAACATATAAAATGAATATTTAAAAGGGTTGAATTCTAATTGGGAGTAAAACAAAAATAATTAACTGTTAGTGGCATTGGAAACGTCAGACAAAACGGCCGGAGTGTAATGAACAGGCCAACGTTACTGGAAATTAGGCAAATTTTGTTCGCAAACGTAATTTCTATTTCGCTTTGTCGTCGTCGCAAATTAATGAGAGAAACAGTTAGGGTCAATTATTTTGATTGTAATTTGCGTACGAAATTCAAACAGCATTGATATTGTTTTGTGTAACATATTTGTATAAATATCGCTGGACGCAATTTAAAACTGTACTCAGTTTTAACATTACACATACATTTCCCATATAGTATTAGCTGTCACCCGCAGTATTGTTCTGTGTTGATTTTAGTTTGGGTTAGTTCTTTTCCTTGACGTCGCTGTGTACATTTAATGCGTCACAGTTTGTTGCCTAAGAGTTAATGAATAGTTGTTTAGACACATTAATATTAGTAGGATGTGTGTGAATGGAATATTAGTTATCTTCCACTGCCGAGTCAGACCTCCTCCAATTACATGGAGGGTAATTAGCGTACTGTACCACGCTGGCCAGACGGTTAGTACAGGGTTTCGTATCAAGTTTTCCTTCTCTTGCGGCTAGCTTTTCGGCCTTCTCGTTTCCGTTTTCAGCTCCTATGACATCTTCAGGATGGAATGGGATGATGACACTCTGTATTCCAAATCCGTCAGTATGGTCACCACACGGATAGAAATACTTAGAGCCCTAAGCAAAATTTGACAATTTGGTGTTGTTTTAATACCACCTGGGTTAAAGCGTGGAGTAAGACAAATCTATTGATGTGCACTAATAAAAGTAGGCGTTACTAAATTGATCTGCAGATGGAGCTAGTACATGCTTAAATTCTTTATTCAAATTTGCTAGACATATCTATCTATATAATTATTCTTAATCATGATCTTCCTTTGTTATGGATATTTTTTGCTTCTTTTAATCAGTTAAAGTCTCTTTAAGTATTAAAGGGATTTTATAGACGCAAATAATTAAAAAAAAATACTCACTGTCAAGCCACTTCGAATCGTATTTCAGCGTTCTTTTAAATGCGTATTCTCGTCTGCCAGTAGTCAGGTTATGGAGGTCAGTTCGGAATATCACGGTGTCCGCTTTGGTGAACTCTGCATTTGTGCCGGAGTACAGTGCGGGAAGACTTCCAGGGTTGCCTCTCTCTACCCATAGTGCGGTGGAGTTGTCAGCTGGATCGTATGGACATTTGGCAACCCCCATTCCGATACCAGGAACGTATTCGTGACGCGGCAAATGCGTCAAGTTTGACTGTAACAAGTGAGGCATCATATTTATTTGTGTTTCTTAGACAAAAACTAATAAAAATCTTATCAAGAAAGTTGCTGAAATAAATTGTCAGATATTCATAATAAAATAACTACTATATCACTTTTTCATATTCCAGCTCCTTTTTGTTGTCTAGACGACCTAGTTCATCGGTACTGAGGTGAGTGAGAATCTCCCGTGACCACGATTATTACAAATCATTGGAAACGTTGACATTAAATAATGTAAAATACTCGAGATAAATCGGTAAAAAGTGTTTAGCTGCTACATGTAATAATTGTGAAAACCAAAGACATCATAACCTAGCTCAATTTGTTTGGCATGATAATGTATATTTGCTGTTTTATTTTGTAATCAACAGATGTACAAAAATAATGATATCCACTAATAAGGAATTAAATTAACCCAATCGCCTTAATCACACCCCTATTTAATTAAAAGGCCGCGTTCATTTTCGTATTTATATGCTTATTTCCCCTTTTAATATAAAGTCTAAAGCACCTACGCGATTGTTTGTGCATAAGGGTGTGCGTTTTGGTAAACAAGCTAATTAAAGCTTTCGAACACCCCAATTTCCGAAACTCAGCGGGGTCGCTTGGGGGGTGCACAAAGTTTAGAAAATATTAAAAAACTCCACGCGTGAACATTCCGATTTTATGCGCCATTAATCAAAAATATCTGAAAAACAAAAAAATGCCGTCGCCACCAAATTTATGCTTCCAAAGTCAGTTACAGCAACGCACTGGCCACTCCTGCCATGTCCGTCCCCTGCACTCAACAACACATCTGCTATTAATTTTTACGAAAAGAAATATGTTCTTTTCACGCGGTACGCAATTTATTAGGCGAAACTTATTTTGAAGGTGGTCGACTTTTTCGACGCCGGTGGATTCCTCTATTAGTATAATGCGATGGGTGGCGGTACGGTTTTTCGAAATTATCATAAAATTACTAAATGTAGCATAAACGTGGGGTGGGCAGACGCCCGCCGCGGTGGATTCAGACTTTATGTAAATTTTAACGACGCTGCGACCATCGAGGCCACCTGTGACCCGCCTCCCTTCCGTGGCACCTGTCGAAAACCTATGTCGTTTTTATTTCAATAAGCCAAAGATTAAATTAGGCATGCGAAGACGCGGACAATGGGCTGGAATAAGACATTATATAATTTCCTTTACGACATTTTTCCTGGTTCCTTGAATCATTGATTTTATGCGTAGCGTTTGACACGTGTATGTTACCTATAAAAATATTACACAATGAATTTTATGAAACCTTTATGTGAATGAAAGGAAAAAGCGATTAAAGCAAACAATTGTGTTGGTATTGGTGTAAAGAGGCTTTCAGAGTTTAGATAAGTACATATTATCTATTTCTTTTGTCACAAATGCATTATTTTATGTTTATGTTGAAGTCTTTCTAATCAACATTTACATGCAAAATTCTAATATATTATGGGATTTTCTTAGTCTTTTTCCCAGTAGGTATCCAGTTCCAGAATCCTTTTTGACAGAAGATAAATTTCGTATACAATCAAAATAAATGCTTTTTATCCGTATAAATTTATAAGAATGCTTTCAAATAGTAAATAAAAAAAAATAGAAAAAAACATTTACACTTAAATGTAGTCTTTACCACCGGTTCGCAATGCCAATTCACAGAGAAGAGCCAGAAACTCCATGGTTGCTCTTTTAAATAAAAGGGTTAGAATGATGGCGGTACAAACAAGTCTGACAGATTAGTGCAAGCAATTAATTACATGCATAAAATGAAGCATAACCAAAAATAATAATAATATTAAAGTCATTGGAAATTACATGGCGCGTGCTAAAATTGCACGCACTAACATACTGTGTGCAAAAAATATACTAATGTAATGGCTGAAAGATCAAAGCTAGCCCATAACACAGCTGATATCGAATTGTCATTGTCAGACACAAAAGTTTTCAATGGAAATACTTGATTATAATCGCGTCATTACATTTCCATCGCTCCATTCAGCGAATGAAAGCTTTCTAGATACTAATTTTGTAGGCAAACAAAAGAGAAGGCCTAATGAGGGGGCCCGCGGGTCCCAAGACAAACTTTCTTATTCAAGCGAAGGGAGCCCCGGGGCCCTTCCGTCCCGTCCATTTGCTTGTTTATCCTGGACTGGAGGAAAATAATGTTGAGGTTCGCGGATCGACAAAAGTTTGCGATGTTTAACTCGACCACGAATTGTTATAGGAGTTTCAAAGAAAGGATTCGTGTAATGACACGTAATCTCAAACATGCGATGTTTTGTTGGTCTAGGGCGGTCTTTGGATCTCGGGTGTCCGGTTCGATTCCGGGGGACCGGGTGTAAACTAGAGGTACTTGCTCTGAGTCTGGGTGTCGTTTGTGGTCTTTAATTATATGTTTGTAAATTTAGTGCAGGGGCTTCGTTCGTCATCATCATCATCATCATCAGCCCCTTCGACTTAATATCGGCTTCGTTATTAAGAAAAAAAAATGTATATCTCTATGAATATTTTTACGAACTACACAATAAATTGGTAAAGATTTAAGTTAATTATTCATGAAAAAAGTAAAAAATAATTATCAACCATTATAAAACATACAGCTCAGCCAATAGATGACCCACTCTTGAGGAGGGTAATTAGCCTACTGTGCCACGCTGGCCAAACGGCCTGGCACAGGGTTTCCTTACATGATTTCCTTCTCTTTCGGCTAGGTTTTCAACCTTGCCATTTACTTTGGTCGCCTCTTACGACACCTTCAGGATGGTTATGGGGTGGTGTATTTTAAATCCGGCACCACACACACGGTCATAACAAAACATAAAAGAACGAAATAATTTAACGCTGAATATTTTATTTATGGTAATACGACTCATTTAAACATATTAGACCAGCAAAGTCGGGATAGGTCACTAGTGAATACAAAAGAGAACCCAATACTGTTAAAAAAAAACTTAACATAATTCCCAAAATTTCAATACAAAGTTAAACATTTAAGTTCTTTTTTTAAATTGGGTGTTATGTTTACAGATTGTCTAGACAGTGTCGAATATATAATTAAACGGTTTATATTTAAATTAGGTTTTTGAATTAGGTCATGAAACAATCTATTCATCATCACGATCATCATCAGCACATAAATGAACGCCTGAGACGTGCCTCCTCCAAATCCTCCAGTGACCTGGAGGGTAATAACCTACTGTGCCACTCTGGCCAGACGGGTTGATACAGGTTTTCGTACCAAGTTAGCCTTCTCTTGTGGTGACAATGTGTATTCTAATTCCGTCACCACACGCAAACAAATTACGTAGATACGCGGCAAAATTTCAGAAAAAAAGGATATTTTTCTGTGCTATACCTAGAGAAATAAGATCTCCATTATGCAGCATCATTATTTTCCAGGGATAATATTCACTATAATTAGCCCACTTGCGACAAAACACTCGCTTTCGAGTTAAAATGTGATCAGTAAAATTAAATCCTCTATTTCTATCTACTACTTCAGTATAGAAAAATAATTTAAACCAAGAACCATTCCTTTCTGTAAGCCCTATGGTCTCACTTCATATAGCTTTAGGAGTTTTGTACACCCTGTATACACTTAGATAAGACGGAACCAACTTAATGTCAAGGCCTATTCGTCATTCATTGCGTAAACGTGTAGCGTGTATATCTCATCTGGCGAAATTTCTCTTACTATGCTGTTTAGTGATATAGGTAAAAAAGCCTATAAATTTGAAAAAAATACTGCAGAGTTTATTTCCAGCTATTCTCTATAAAGCAGCATTCCGAACCGGAGATCAAAAGAGATGAAGGGATTTTAAGAATGAGGAATTGTGTATGAATTAATGCATATATGACGACTGATAGGTGTGTATGGAGATTACCACCTAACGTGGGACATGGACCGCAAATCATTGATTTATATGAGTTCTGTGATAAAACCTACGTAAAAAAGTTTCTTTTGAGTTTTGACCAATTTTAACAAAGCGGAAAGTAAACAACGATTGAAAACCTACGTTGCATAAGTAAATAAATGAACTCTGCCTCGAAGACAACCGCTTCCACCACAATTTACTAAAACGTCACAAGTTATAACGTTTATTAGAGAACTTGTCTTTGTCAGTGCGTGTATCGAAGAAGGAACTCTCAGACGCACAAGGGGTTGGTTTGGATTGTGCCAAATTGCGCGGCGCCGTAAAGTTTTGACAGGCATGTCACTATCAGTTAATAACCTCCGGGGATGATATGAATTTATAATAACAATATTGTGTGCTCTATAAATGTGTATAGCAACTTCAGAATGTTTTGATGTTCGAAGTAGATTAGCATCTCTGGCATGAAATGTGTGGTAAATATTTAAATTACGTGTATGAGGTTAACGACATAGCTGTACGGTATGGACTCTGTAGTTATTGTGCTGATCGATTGGGCATATTCTTAGGAGGTTGATTGCCCTGTTGGACGTGCCGCCTTTGGAGCACGGGTCCCTGGGTCGATTCCGGGGTCGCGCAAGTTTCTTTGGGTAAACCGTATATGTATAGTCACTCATCACGATCATTTTTTCTCTTCTTTTTCTTTTTTAAAACGAGACCCCTGCACTAGGTGTACGAGGATCGCGGGGGCAGTTTACAAACATGAAATTCACGAACAGAAATCACACCCAGACTCAGAGCAAGTGCCTCTAGTTTACACAAAAACACTTACCCGGCCCCAGTATCGAACCCGGGACCCCGTGACCCCGACAAGGCAATTAAAGTAATAACAATAAAACAAAAACTCCAAATAAACGCCATCCTATCCTTCCTATTAAAACTATTATATAATAAACGCGAAAGTTTGTAAGTATGGATGGACGGATGGATGTATGGATGGATGTATGGGATGGATGTTTGTTACTCTTTCACGTGACAAAACTGAATGGATTTTAATGAAACTTTACAATAATATACCTTATACATCAGAATAAAACATAGGCTACAATTTTTATAGATGTTGTGTGAATTGTCCAAAATCTATACTCTATACTAATATATAAAGCTACAGAGTTTGTTTGTTTGTTTATTTGTTTGTTTGAACGCGCTAATCTCAGGAACTACTGGTCCGATTTCAAAAAATCTTTCAGTATTAGATAGTCCATTTATCGAGGAAGGTTATAGGCTATATTTTATTTTCAAAAGAATTAGGGATCCGTATGAAAATTGCGATTTTGTAAACCAAGGTGTAAAATCGAAAACCTATTTATGCGTGCGCTGCAAAAACTATTGACAATAGAACAAAATGATGTACTACGGATTTGTAGGTCTTATAAAGATCTACAAAAAAGTCCGCGAGAGCACATATCTAACTATCATAGTTTAGTCACAATAACCGATTTTATGTTCATAAAAAATATGCACGGGTTCGAAGCCCACGCGGGCGAAGCCGCGCGCAAAAGCTAGTATAACAATAAGAGTGAAGTCACAGAAAAAAAATTCAAAAGAAAAATAATTCCATCACCACGCGGGAAACCGCGGGGCGCAGCTAGTCAAGATATAATTTTCTTTTACTTTGTAAGTCTAAAAAGTTAGCACTATAAACGCTAGTCGTAAACTACACGGGATATTGGATACTAATTCAGAATGAGTTGTCTATGCACCTGTGCTCGAACGTTCGCCGCATGAAATACTGCAATGGGTTTTAGAAAAATAAAATGTGAAACTTTTTAACGATATAACTGCTACCTTATGGATCAACACGGTCCTAATCGAATATACTCCATACTAACTGTTCGCAATCAAATCAATTTTGTTTGGGTCCCGATGGACACTTACAAATAGTCAACACATTATTTATCATCATATTAAACAATAAAAAAAAATAAACCGTCTACCACCTGTTCCCAACGCGACCACTGCTGAGAAGAACTGGCAAGAAACTCAGAGGGCTTGCCATTATTTTTTCATTGCGGTCCTGTTTCATTTATCACTATCACTTCACTACATATTATAAAACAAAGTCGCTGTCGTCCTGTCCGTCCCTATGTATGCTTAAATCTTTAAAACTACGCAACGGATTTTGAAGCGATTTGTTTTAATAGATAGGGCGATTCAAGGTGAAGGTTCATATGTATAATACATCCATAATATAATAGAGAAACACTGATAAATTTAGAGGTTCATCATTGCACCCGTGCGATGACGGGGCGGTTCGCTAGTGTATAAATAAAGTAAATACACAATAATATAAATAAAGAATTAAAAAAAGTAGTGGTTGTAAAACTAACCAAGCCTTCAAAATTGACTGTGACTTCATTAATGACAGAAATTCGCAGCCAAACATTTAAACTGCCCTTAAAATAACAGATGTCACTGTTGTCAAATTACAACCCAATTTTAAAATTTACAGATGGACAATACAGTGACGAGCTTTTGTTATTAATTTTGTAACTACAGATTTGACAGCAGATAGATTTGCTCAAGATTTTTGCTAGAGAAAATATTTTTCTATAGATAGATCGTTGTATTTCTGATGTTCGTACTACTGTCTTTTGGTACTAAGGTTAACCATAGGTATGTATATAAAATATTATTATACATTTTCCCTAATTCAGTGGAAAAGTAAAATGTTCAAGTAGGTAACTATAACTACTACTTAAATTAAATTCTATTAATTTACCTGGGCTCATATTCACAATTATCAGATTACCATTGTTGGGATCATCATCTTTTGCATCTTAAAAAACCTAAAATGTAATTGTACTTTTTGTCTCGTGTTTTAAAATATTCAGACAGGACATGGTATACTTTATGTCTATACTAGTGGCCCGCCCCGGCTTCAATCGTGCAAAGCGGGGGTGGTTTATACATATAAACCTTCCCCTTGAATCACTCTATCTATTAAAAAAGCCGTATCAAAATCCGTTGCGTAGTTTTAAAGATTTAAGCATACATAGGGACGGACAGACGACAGCACCTTTGTTGTATACTATGTAAAGATACTTTTTTTTTAATTAAAAACGAAATATCGTGTCGCGTGGGCAGTTTACAAACATGTAATTCACGAGCACCAATGACACCCAGACACCGAGCAAATGCCTCTGGTTTAGACAAAGACACTTGTCCCGACCCCTGTATCGATCCCGGGACCCATTGATCCAAAGGCGGACATCTAAACCCTAGACCAACGAGGCAAATTGATATCATACAGATATAAAAAAAATTTAGAATATTTCATTGATCTTGGCGACTGGGGCTGCAACTTCATAGTCCAAATAAATATATGCAACAAAACACCCAGGCCGGCAAACATAATAGCCAGAGGTTAATAACTGTGAACGGACAATAACCCAATACTGGAACGTGAGTGTGTGTGTGTGTGTACTCAATGTGAGAGTTTTATCGAGATTGATTACTAATTTATGGATTATGTTTATGGCCCTTCATTACTAAACTGCCATATACCAGCATCACTTCAGTGCACTATTAGTATAATCGTATTCTACATTCATCCCTCTGATACTTAAAGTTCAGACCAAACTTTGACACGACTTCACCAGTTCAACAAGCTCTCGACTTGGCGCAAGTGAGAGCACTGATGTGATAATGATTTGACATCCTAGACGTGTGGTAATATATTTAGGGTCCGCGAAAGAAATCCGACATATATCTTAGAGTGGAAATCTCTTCAATATTCAACTGTATTTTTATTATATTGATTTCTAATACTCGGTGACTACTCGATTCCACCCGAAGGGTATCGTAAACACAGCAACTACTACTACTCAGCCCATCGAAGATCTCACGGCTGTCGAGTCTCCTCTAGTTACATGGAGGGTAATTAGCCTACTGTGCCACGCTGGCCAAAAGGGTAGGCACAGGGTTTCGTTTTAAGTTATCCATCTCATGCGGCTAGTCCACCAGCTCAAAGGAGCTATGGAGCGAGCTATGCTTGGGGTTTCTCTGAAAGATAAGCTCCGTAACGAGACTATCCGACAGAGAACCAAAGTCACCGACATAGTTCAGAGAATTAGCAGACTGAAGTGGCAGTGGGCTGGTCATATCTGTAGAAGAACCGACAACCGCTGGGGTAGACGAGTTCTTGAATGGAGACCGCGAATCGGCAAGCGTAGCGTGGGACGGCCCTCTGCTAGATGGAGCGACTATCTGCGAAAGGCTGCGGGCAGCGGCTGGATGCGTCAATCTGAAGACAGGGCGCTATGGCGCTCTTTAGGGGAGGCCTATGTCCAGCAGTGGACTAATGTGGGCTGATGATGATGATCTCATGCGGCTAGGTCTTTGGCCTTGTCATTTCCTTTTATCGGCTTTTACGACACCCCCAGGATGAAATGGGGTGGCGACACTATGTATTCTAAATCCGTCACATCACGGACTAACAGCAAAGGAAATGATAAACTTCGCTATAAGACCAGGAAGCTTTGATAACAAGCCAGTTCCAACCCGTCTTAATGGCTGGCATGGCAGGCTAATCTCCCGCCATATAATTAGAGGAGGCTCGTTATGAGTCGGTCCTATGAGTTTATAAAACTCAAAAAACTATTGAGGATATTGAATTTTATTTTGAAATAAATATTGACCTATGCGTTAAAGTTTCAGCGTCGTTGAAGCGGTAAAACCCACTGTTTATCACCAGTTTCATTACTCCCATTTCACAAGAACCATACGTGGATGTATATGAGAACTGACTTTTAGCTACGTAGAGTAAAGCTTTGCTATAAAATCTATATCGGTATTGCAACGCCATGCACCTGTGCACGTCGTTTCACGACTAGAATACACCGATAGTGTAGATCAATAAAAGCTGCAGTCAATATAACGTCTCAAGTTAAAATGGACTTAAACCGGTATATGTGAAAATGAAATAACAATTATTTACACTGTTTTGAGCTAGGTATATAACAAAAGTCAAATTTTGTAGGTTTCCAAAATGATTTTCTTCGATTTTCTTCTTGTGTTCTTCACATGTTTTGGCAGAATAGAAATAGAAATGAATAGGATTGACATTGAAAACTGGTTTAAATTTCATACATTTCATATTATACTCTGGCCAAGTGTGCGTCTCGAAAGCCACTTGGCTACAGTCCTTAAGAAGACTCGGTGAAGAGAAATAAGCTACATGTACCACTTTGGCCCAGAGTTTCATATCAATATCCGGTAATCTGACGTGACTTCCTGTGAATAGAATAGAACAACAACATCCCATACATTACCCACTGCTGGGCCTCCGCCAATTACATGGAACGTAATTAGCCTGCTGTGCCACGCTGGCCAGACGGGTTAGCACAGAGTTTCGTATCAAGTTTTCGTTCACTTGTGGCTAGGTTATCGGCCTTGTCATTTCTTTTTATCGGCTCTTACGATACCCTCAGGATGGAATGGGGTGGTGACACTATGTTTTCAAAAGCCGACACCACACGGAATGGATCTAAATACATATTTATCCTAAAACAGCCACTACAAGATATAAGGATGCACACCAACAATTTGCATTAACGCAGGCAATGTTCTTATCATAAGACTAGTAATGTAATGATTTGATTATTTTATATCGGCTATCGATTTTGATACTAAAATTAGATAAATCCTTTGCATTGATTTGGACATGGAAATCAGGAAGAGATAATAAAATAAATTGCTAACTATGACACTTTAGAATTCTTACGCAATAAATATAGGCGTGTAGAGCGAAGAGCGTGTAAACAATGGTATTGAAGCGTAATTCTATTCAACCGTATGATTGAGACTGTATTAATAAATAAAGCATCGCAAACGCATATGCGTGTATTAGCCTGGAACAAAAGCATAAAATACTAGCTGCGCCCCGCGGTTTCACCCGCGCTTACTTATTGCCGTACAGCGGGTGACGCCGGCCGCGGGGCAAAGCTAGTCTAAAAAAGTAGCCGAAGTTACTCCTTATATAATTAGCTACCTGTCAGTGAAAGTCCCGTCAAAATCGGCCCAGTCGTTCCAGAGATTAGCCGGAACAAACAGACAGACAGATAGACAGACAGACAAAAAAAAATTTAAATGTTGTTTTGGTCTACGTACTGTGTATACGTACTGTGCATTTAGTAAAAAGTGGTTATATAATTATTACAAACAGACACTCCAATTTTATTTATTTGTATGTATAGATGTATAGATAGACCTAGGAAATTTTCTATGGCATGCCTTCTGTCAAGGATATATAAAAAAAAATCCTAGCAATAACGAATGATATGTTTATTATTTTTAAAAGAGGCAAATGTTTACTTATTATTTCGGTTATATCTCGTGACATAGAACTGCTCTTTTCATTACCTATATGTCTTCGGTCCAATTCCACTAATTTATAACGGTGACGTAAGAGACGACTAAAGGAATAAAATAGCCAAGCAACTTCGCCTCAAGGAAAGGGAACTTGATACTAAACTATGCCCACCCACTCTATCCAGCATGTCACAGTAGGCTAATTTCCCTCTATGAACATCCAGGTGGCTCAGCAGTGGGTCATATCTAGGCCGAGATGATGATGTATGGTGTTCAGGTGTGAACGAATATATTATTTCTATACTAATATATAAAGCTGCAGAGTTTGTTTGTTTGTTTGTTTGAACGCGCTAATCTCAGGAACTACTGGTCCGATTTCAGTAGTTCGTTGTTAGACCAAAAATCGTTCAGTGTTAGATAGTCCATTTATCGAGGAAGGTTATAGGCTATATTTTATTTTCAAAAGAATTAGGGATCCGTATGAAAATTGCGATTTTGTAAACCAAGGTGTAAAATCGAAAACCTATTTATGCGTGCGCTGCAAAAACTATTGACAATAGAACAAAATGATGTACTACGGGTTTGTAGGTCTTATAGAGATCTACAAAAAAGTCTGCGAGAGCACATATCTAACTATCATAGTTTAGTCACAATAACCGATTTTATGATCATAAAAAATATGCACGGGTTCGATGCCCACGCGGGCGAAGCCGCGCGCAAAAGCTAGTCTTTTATAAAAATGCTACATCTTAAATATCGCAAAATCTACTAACTTTCGGCCATACATCCTTGCTGCCACATCCAATTACTAGTAATCGTGTACATTTAATCACAAAAATGTTTATGCCCTAGTTAGTGTACCATAATAAATAAATAAATAATAATAAATAAATATCCTTGGTCATTTCACACAACGCCATCTCGTCCCAAGCTAAGCAACTTAATGCTTGTGTTATGGGAACGAGATGGATGATAAACTACTTATATACTTTTTTTTTGTAAATACATACATATTATAGATAGAAATGACACCCAGACTTCGAGCCAGTACCTCTGGTTTAGACAAAGACACTGGCCCGACCCCGGAATCGAACCCGGGACCCGTTGATACAAAGGCGGCACATCTAACCACTAGACCAACGAGGCAGTCTTAATATAGTGCTGCATAGATTATAAAGTGATTTTCCGAAGTGCACTCAGCGGTGTAGTGTGGGAGTTGAATTTGCACCATTATCATGCTGTAAACATTATTGAGTGGCACCACAATAGCTTGTTGATCGACGTCCATGAATAACATTACTTTGAAAGTGCTTGTCGTATTTTGCGTGTAGCTAAAAGACGAGAAAAGGTAGAAAAATATAATTTATATGAAACATATAATGCTATCGACACCATAAAAACCTCTTGTTTTCTTAGACACTGTGGGTTTTTAAAGTTGTTTTATTTTTACAGAATAATTAGCCAATACAATTTTAAGCACAATTAAGTGTCAATTTTTACTAATTTAAATAAGTACTTGTATTAAATCATTTATTGAATGTTTCTACTCGAAATTACCTGTAAGTTAAATGTACTTTAATATGGAAAATACAACTATTTTATATGTTTAAATCCAATAACACATCATACTAATACTTAACTTTTTATATAGATTAAATAATATCTGAATCTCAAATGAATATTTATACATATTAGTATCGGCAATATAATGGTAATTTTATCACAGCTTTTTTTAATAATGATTTTGTACTGCTCTCAACTAACGTTACTTGGAACTGTTGGTAACTATCAAGTGAATTTAAACTGGATACCTTAAATGTTACACAAAGCCAACATTTCTATAAAATTATCCTGTCATAAAATTAGGATATAAAAGACTTTCCTTACTGAACATCATCAAACGGCTTTAAAAACTTGCAAAGTGAAATTGTGTAGTCAAAACAAAAATCACTTTCCAACTGTTTTATCTTTATCCAATACTCGTTACAAGAAGCTTTATGGTGATTACATTTTGTTTTTCCAGATCATTTGCTAACTGTGACGAAAAACAGATTTAACGCGTTCATTTGAATGGGTACAATCAATAAACGGGGTTTATCGCGTTTTTTAAAAGACGTATGTGACGTGTTTTAAATCTGCCATTAAGGGTAAATGCAAATGGCTTTATTGTAGGGAAACAGGTAACAAACAGGCAACACTTTTGCATTTATTTCGTCTGATCACACTCGCTTTTAAGTGTCTTGTTGCCAACGGGCAAGCTAAATTGTCTTTGTGTCGCATTCTTTGTGCATTGTGTCGAAGTGTACTCGCTTTTGTTTGTTTCTTATTTTTAAGAATAACATTAGTTTAAAGTAATATTTAAAGAGTAAAGAGTTTATTAAAAATGTTAATTAAATTATACAAACGATTCATTACGTACCTACAGTAGCTATGCCACAGGAAGACGCACAAATAATTATGTCAAGTTGACGTCCAAATTATAACACTTCTTTTTAATTGCGGGTTACAACATATGTTCATGTTGGTTTTTTCTTTTGAATTACCAATTGTCCCTAGACTAAGATATGGCAAACAAATTGAAATCGATATATAATGTGTAATATGAACCGAATAGATTAGAGACTTATTATCTAAAAACGGTTAGGGGTAGTAATAACATTTGTAGGAAAATAGCTCCAGAAAAATATAGAGTTCCAATAAAATAAAACACAAGCTACCCAACTATTTCTGATGACAATACTCCGCCACGCATAACTAACTAAAACTTCCGTCCTAAAATAAGTCTTTCAAGTTGTAGTGGAGTTTAGTCTGGAGTTTTCCGCAAACACAAACCGGGGTTACAACTTTGGTGCTAGTCTCCCTACGTAGTTATCATAAAGAGTTCGCGCTGATCTAAAAAGTTTGGGCTGTGTACCCGCACAATTAGGCTGCGAGTTACAATGCGATCTTAATCAGTTTATTTATTATTTAATGTGTATGTGTACCATTGTTTTTCTGTACATCGACCATAACCGTTATTTATGTGAATTTATGCGTCATTGTCAACTCTGTTTCTAGATTTTGTTGCGGATAAAATATCCATATGAAATTATTAGTAAATATTCAATGTTATATGAATATTTCATAGATTGGCTCAGTCCAAAAATTACCCCATGCAAAATTGGATTGTTTGAGTTGGGATTATTATGGTCAATTATAATTTAATAGCCAACGCGAGCGTAGGCAATTTAATACAAGGCAAGTGCTACTGCCTACACGTTGGGCAAGTGTATCGAAACCAACTAGGCGAGCGACACCGAGCGATGGCCAGACAATGCAAATATACCGTCTATACGTTGGTATTGGCGTTCACTCGGCCATGCTGGGCCAACGTATATTGCTGGCTTAAGAGAAGTATTATTACAAAATATTTATAAATACGAATTTTAAAACTGGGTAAAGTGTATCTATTAATACATAATAACTAAATTATATCAGGACATACATGAACATAACTATTTAAAGACTGTATTTATATACGAAGTTTAGTTTACAAATACTTTAATAATTGTTACATGAATTCTGATGTGGATCGATAAATAGTGTAACATATTTAATTATAATTATACATGTATGTATTATTTACTGTCCTATTATTAACCTAAAGCATTGGCGGAACATCCAAAAAAACAATTACAAATATTATTCGTCCAATAGCGTCTTAATAACTTTAACTTTCGTAAAACATCCGGCACTCTGTCAGGAGTAAGTTCAACTGGAAAAACCAATAGATGCGGTACCGAGCACCGCGTCATTTGTTTCCAATACCCAACCAATGTTGTAGCCATTTATAATGGTACAGATATAAATTGGTGGTTGCAACAAATATTATACGCAAAGAGCTTGTGACAATAATGATAAAAGAAATCGATTGGTCAGATTTATATCAAACTGGCTACCCTGGCTACAATTGCCCTCCATGTAGAAGGGGGAGGTTTTCATGTGGTGACGAATTTAGAATACATAGTTTCACCACCCTATTTCATCCTGAGGGTGTCCTGAAGGAAATGACAAGGCCGAAAACATAGCGGCGAGAAAAGAAAAACTTGATCATGTGTCAACCTGGCCAGTACAGTGACAAACTAGGCTAATTACCCACCATGTATTTGGAGGAGGCCCGACTCAGCAGTGGGTTATTAATGGGCTGTGTAGTGGTAGTAAATATCAAGCTGATTGTAGGGTAAGGCAGAATTATTTCTACTATCAAACAAGATGTTTTCGAATAGGTGTGAACGGGGCAAATGGTAACTGCACTGCAAATGGAGTAGCACTCGCAAAGAAATCTCGAGCCTAACTACACTATACGATCTTCATCATTAGATTTTGGAGAAACTAATATTCCTAGCCAGGCATCGAAACAGATGTTTAAAAAAAATTAAAGCCTATATTATTGCATTATCCAATACTGTCTCTTATAGGAATCAAATTCTGGGAAGAAATATCATAATTATGCTAACAAGAAGTAATTAAATATATATTTATTATTTGCTTTCCTACATCGTAACCCCAAAAACTTATTTAGCACAACGAAAATAAATAGCGTGTGTGTTATTCCCAAAACATTAGTTCTCTTGTTTTTTACAATCCCATTTTAACACGCTAGCTCTTCGACAAATCGCTGGTTGCAACAAATATGCGTTTGGTCGATTTCATCGTGTGTCCCCGCAAGTTTCGTTCGCCCTATCAATCCCGTACATGTGATTTCACTCAATTTTTGAAACTGACGCGCCCTATGCGTGGGGGGAGCATTACTCATACTAGAGATAACGCGACAACTGCACTTTGTATTTCATTTTATTTATTGCGTGGTGGAAATATATATTTAGGGACGACAACAAGTTTGTAAGTATTTTACTTAGTTAAAAACAACGAAAGAATTGCTCACGTTTTTTTGTCGTCTAGGTTAGTCTGTTTCGTCTCAAGATGCAAAACATATCCATTAAATATTGATAAAAATTTACGAGTGTCCAATAAAACCCAGATGAGATAAAAGAAGTATACAGGTTTAACACAAGATCAATGTATGTACCCATACACGATCCATAAACAAAGTTAAAATGTATTTATTTGTTGTCATTAATATTTTCATCGATATATTAAGATACTGGTATTTAAAAGAGAAATTATAGAAATATTAATTGAAATAAAATTCATTGCATCACAAACCAAAGCCAGACTTACAATACAAAAGTTAATTAAACCCATTTCCAAAGGGAATTAAGATCCAGTCATATTTAAATTTGGAACTATCTCTGTTTTGACAGTGCTCTGTGTAGGAGCGGTCGAGTAGGATCAACGGGCCCCCATAGCGCTCACGTAAGTATAGGATGATATATTTTCAATTTCTGCTCTCCTATTAGCGTGGATTTCGCTTGTGATTTATTTTACTGCCGTGAATTGCACGTATAAATGTTTCCTTTTTTATAAATGATAAAAGTCACTTATATACCATTAGGGCTTATTATGAAACAATAAAGTTTCGATTCGTGTAATTTTCAATGTCGAATGACGTATAATGTGTCAGATACGCCACCAAAATTTTTAATGAGAGAAAATGCTAAGGTTGGCATGGATAAGAGAAATTTTTTCAAGAAAGCTTAGAATTCTTTTCTCTTAAAGCTATGTTTCTTTAATTCCCTTCGTCGTGTCTTGTGACATCCTCTCAATGGAATCGGTGAGTGAAATGTATGTACTCCAGGTCCATAACCATACATTTTTATGAAAAAAAAATACAGATAATACTCGTTTAAGTAGATCTGGATATTTCAGCAGCAACTGTCAAACAGTTGTCCCGCGGACACGCACACTACTAATTGTCTGACGTTGGGTTTTAAATAAGAAGAACACGATCAAAAACCATTAAAGGTAATTTAACACAATATCTAGATATTTTAACTTTTGTCAAAAAGTACGGTATTATGAGTTTACCTGTTCCCAGTGGTATTTTAATTCCAAGAAAATGCGGCAGTCGTTATTTCTTAGTTAATTCAAGCAAAGACGCTCATTCAATTATCCAAAACCTTTTTTTTTTCATAAACTTAGGTACATAAAGGCTGTAGTATAATCCACCTGAGATATGATATCAAAATCCTGCTTTTATATGCGCCTATTAGACCCTAAAACCTCTCGACTGTGTCAGAGCCGCGATAAAACGTGTGAGGGGTCAAAACGACCACCGATACATCATAAAATTATATGAAAGTCAAGAGCAGGGAAAGTGAGAGGTGAACATAAATTTATAGCGGTCTGCTTTCGATACCTATTGTGCAAAAGTTTGCTTCACGACTTTAAAAAATATATGATAACTGCACTTATCGTCCGTGGCGGGATACCGAAGTCCATTAAATTTACGCAGTATATTGTAGGGAAAATGTATGAAAATTAAATTTAAAAAAATACGGGCGACTTTTTTATGGTAAATAAAAGGTAGCGTTCTGGTAATTTTGTATTATCATCATCACTTCGACCCATAAATGACCACTACTGGCGAGTCCAAATTCATAGAGGGCATACTGTTCCACGCTGGCAAGACGGGTTGGCACAGGGTTTGTATCAAGTTTTCCTTCTCTTGCGGCTAAATGGTCTGCCTCTTGCGTTCTTTTTGTCGCCTCTTACGACACCCTTACGCTGATATCGGCTGGTGTTGTTTTGTATTCTAAATCCGTTACCACCGGAACATATTTACATCGTCGTTTCTATCTATAAATATCCACTACCGAGTCGGGCCTCCTCCAAATTCATGGAGGGAAATGGGCCTATTGTGCCACGATGGAAGACGGGGAGCTTTCTATCAAGTAGGTGATCTGCATATTGCGTTTCTTTAGTCGCTTCTTAGGACACCCTCAGATCGTATAGGCTGGTGACATTTTATATTCTACTAGCGACCCGCCCCGGCTTCGCACGGGTGCAATGATGAACATATAAATTTATAAGTGTTTCTCTACAATATTATGCATGTATTATACTTAAAAACCTTCCACTTGAATCACTCTATCTGTTAAAAAAACGGTTAAAAATCCGTTGCGTAGTTTTAAAGATTTAAGCACACATAGGGACAGACAGACGACAGCGACTTTGTTTTATAATAAGTAGTGATATCTGTCACCATACGTAAGACTTTTACAATATTTATTTAAATTTGTGTGTAGATCAAAATAGCTGTGACAGTGTTGGCGTCGAAAACCGGTCTTCTTCAGATCTTTAACGAGTGAGTATAAAATCATTCGGTTGGAAATTTCTTCTAGGAATCCCCGTTCCCGTTACAGCATCATTTAGACGCAGCAAGCGTGAAATTTGAGGCGGTTGCCGCACCGAGGCGCCTTATGCACTGCTCCTAGCTCCACGCGGCTTATTGTAGTGTCAGAAATGCAAAATATTACAATTTCAAACGTTTTTCAATTAGAATGTCTCGTTGGTCTAGTGGTCAGATGTGCCGCCTTTGGATCAACGGGTCCCGGGTTCGATTCCGGGGTCGGGCCAGTGTCTTTGTCTAAACCAGAGGCACTGGCTCGGAGTCTGGGTGTCATTTCTATCTACAATATGTATGTATTTACAAAAAAAAATGTATATAAGTAGTTTATCATCCATCTCGTTACCATAACACAAGCATTAAGTTGCTTAACTTGGGACGAGATGGCGTTGTGTGAAATGTCCAAGGATATTTATTTTATTTATTTAATTTGATGTGAGAGTCTCATTGAAAAACCCTAAATGATTTTTGTTTCCTAAAATGTCAAAAAGTAATCTCTATGTACCTACGTACCTACGGACTATCAAATAACATCTAACATCTATGTACCTACGGAGTTTCTTGCCGGCTCTCCTACCGAAATATCCTGCTACCATGTGCATTAGGTTTGCTGGATAACCAGCTGTTTGAATACATGTAGGTTTTAAACAAACCATCAACGCTAATTAATACTACTACTACTCATCCCATAGAAGACCCACTGCTGAGTCGGGCCTCCTCCAGTTAAATGGAGGGTAATAAGCCTACTGCCACGCTAGCCACACGGGTTGGCACAGGGTTTGATGGGTTTGTTTTTGATGGGAATAACAGAATGATGTCTTAGGTTTTCACGATCTTTATACATTGCAGGAAATGATCTCTTCACAGTTATGATCGTTATATTTTATTTTATTCCCACGGACACTGCAAAGTGTCTGAAACGTTGGGAATAAAATAAAACGATCATAACTGTGAAGAGATCATTTCCTGCAATGGGAAAAACAGAATCTCCAAGCTGCCCTAATGTCATTGATGATGCATATCACAGACATAGGGAATCTGGCCGTAACAAATAAGTAAGAAGACAAATGTTACCGAATACCTGTTTTATTGTAGAGTGCATGATTTTTTTAGTTAAACGAATCTTGTAACTATTATGTACAGCGTGTATCGCGGGGCTGTTTACAAACATGTTATTCACGAACACCATTTAAACTTTCAGGCAAGTGCCTCTGGTTTACAAAAAGACAATTGCATAACCCCGGAATCGAACGGTGATCCAAAGGTGTCACATTCAACTAAAGACCACAACCAGAACCCAGACCAAAAAGGCAGAACCTTTATAAAATTGTAAAGGCTAGTCTTATACTATAAAGCTGTATGTTTTCATAGTATGTCTAAAAGGGTGACATAATACTCGGGATTAAACCCTCTATAATCTAATAAAGAAAAAAACGAATTTCTTTTTCCAACCTTTTTAGATTTTAATAAAAAATGCAACAGTCTAAGTAACAATACTAGCGACTTCAGTTTTAACAAAAACTTTTAAGAAACGTGGTTTCAATAGAAATATATTGAGAAAACAAAGATAAATGTTAGAGACCTGTTGAGATCTGTTGCTTCCCTGGCGCATGTCCAAGGCTCATGTTGGCATCCAAGAGTACTACGGATAATAGCCCACATTCCATTACATATATCGTTATTTCAATTACAAGTTTCAACAGTTTCGAGCAACTCCAGTTGTACATTATTAACGCTGACATCTTGCCATCATCATTATTTCAACCCATTAACGATCCTCTGCTGTGTCGGCTACTAATGAGTCGGGCTTCCTCCAGTTACAAAGAGGGTAATTAGCCTACGGTGCGACGCTGGCCAGGCGGGTTGGCACAGTGTTTCGTATCGAGTTTTCCTTTTCTTGCGACTTGGTTACCAGCATTTCATTACATTTCCTTTTGTTGCCTTTACGACACTCTCAGGAAGGAATGGAGAGGTGACACTATGTATTCCTAATCCGTCATCACACGGACAATGTCTGTCCAGTAGCATGAATAGTTTGAATGAAAGTGTTGGAAGGGGTAGACCTAGGCGGACGTTTCAAGACCAAATCAGGGACGTCTTGAAAAAAGGCCAGGTCAAAAGTATCCTAAACCGCAGACCATGTATAAAGGGAATAATGAAAGTGAACGAAGCGAAACAAGTATGTAAGGATCGTAGCAAGTGGAAAGAAGTGGTCTCTGCCTACCCCTACGGGAAAGAGGCGTGATTATATGTATGGATGTATGTATGATGCATAATATTCGTAAATGAATACTTACATATAAAACCCAGTCTTTTGGACTGTGCGCGTTTGTTCCACACACGTAGAGACGGCCGCCATCGCCCATTGGCTGGATCACTCGGACGTGGTTGCGGCAGTCAAAGTGCTGGAAAAAAATATAGTATGTTTAAATTCTGAATGTCAATAACTAATTTAATATTTAAAAACATTGGAGCCTCCATAAAGTTGGCTTGTTGTGCCAGGCTAGGCTAACCAGTTGTATTGGCACAGGGTTTGTATCAAGATTTCCTTCACTGCACCCTCGAGATAGAATGGGTTGATATCATTGTGTCTTCTAAATCACTAGCAGTACCGTCGCGTTGCTACGCCACTAACTAAAATAAATTATATTTTACTATTTAAAAGCATTTTAAGAATTTATTCTGAGTAAAAAGACTATGAATTCCAAGATAATGACAACGAACTTGGATAGCGATTTTTGTCTTCAAAATCCGTATAAACGTATCGTTTAAACTTTGTATTCATCTGCCTTTCTCTGGTATCGATGAAACGTGTACAAATAAAGCATAATTACAATGAGTGCTTTGTTTATACCGACATTTCACGATAATTTAATGCAACCAATGAATCCTGAATACAGTGACGCGTGAAAGTGCTTTTAGCCGATTATTTTATCAATTCACGATATTCAATCAATACCCAACGAAAATAATAATTGCTCTTCATAAAGTGGCGCACTCAGTCGGCTGCAAACTTTGCCTACTGTGGACACAGTGAATTATAAAACCATTGCGTTTTTATTACTACTGTCGAAAATAAGAACTAAATGATAAATGTTGAAGTGTACACCGAAATGCCTCGGGCAAAATTCATTGCAATAATAGTAATTCGCAAAAGTACTTCATGTGTATGAGTGCTCATGGGCTGTGATTATGCAAATTTGGCTTCGACATAAATATTAAACGGGCATTAATATTCCGAACGACAGAAATGCATCGCTCGCTTTGCCAGTTAAAACACTGCTATATTGGAACATTGCGGTTCATTAAAGACCCATATAAAAAATATAAATTAGCCGCCTAAAGGAATATTGCATCTGGCAGCCTTGCCGAAGTAATATTTGAAATTCAAATTTAGAATAATACGGTGATTTACTTTTAAAAAATAACTTCTTATTTATCGAAAAGGTTATAACTGTCACAATATTGATGAATTATAATTTTCTGTTTTATTTACACAGAAAGTCTTAGTTAGTTAGTATGTGGTGCAAAAATGCATAGTCGTGAAGTTCATTAATCTTAATTACTACTAATACTACTCAGCCCATATAAGACCCTTAAAAAATGGAAAAAAGATCATGTATATGATATTAAAAAAAACTCTTAAAAGAATCATCAATAATTTAGGTAGAACATGTAGCTACACCATTTC
The DNA here is from genome assembly GCA_905475355.2 of Clostera curtula. NCBI lineage: Eukaryota > Metazoa > Arthropoda > Insecta > Lepidoptera > Notodontidae > Clostera > Clostera curtula. The sequence continues at coordinate 9,922,939 of FR997808.1, read as the reverse complement.
ATTGATAAAAGCGAGTCTAATAAAATTAAAGCTAAGAATATGCGACGTTGTTATGAAAAAAAATCTTTATAAATAAGCTGTGCCTTTGTACTAATGTGTCCTATATTTCTATGTGTTCGACTTATAAATAAATATCCTTGGACATTTCACACAACGCCATCTCGTCCCAAGCTAAGCAACTTAATGCTTGTGTTATGGTAACGAGATGGATGATAAACTACTTATATACATTTTTTTTTGTAAATACATACATATTATAGATAGAAATGACACCCAGACTCCGAGCCAGTGCCTCTGGTTTAGACAAAGACACTTGCCCGACCCCGGAATCGAACCCGGGACCCGTTGATCCAAAGGCGGCACATCTAACCACTAGACCAACGAGGCAGTCATGTTTTGTATGTGTACATGAATTATTAAATAAATAAATAAATATAATAGAAAAGCATATCATACTCCAATTGGTTTTATGAAATGCTCTTAAAGCATAGATTATTAGGACATAAAAAACAGGTAGTATAAAATAGAGACCTAAATTAAACATGGTTAAGAGCTCAGTACCACATCTCAGCACATTTCACACAGGTGTCCTGCAACTATGTGGATCCCTCCACATTTCGTCTCGTCTCGTATCAACTCGTCAATTTCGTCTCAACACTTACGACATCCTCGAATGGAATGGGATGGTGAACGTTTCAGATACTGCAGTGTCCGAGGTCGCGGGTAGACAGTCAAAACATTGTATATTTACTTCAAAAAGTACTCAAAGTCACAGATTAAAAACAATCAGACGCAAACAGGAGATTGAAAACATTTATGAAAACATTGTATTTTATTTACCAACAGATTGCTATGTGGTTTCCGTGGTCAGACGTCGGGACGGAACTAATTTTCTCTACGTCACTATGACAGGTAGCACGTTTTGTGCGGAAATTCCGAGCTCTGCATTCTGCTCCATAAAACTCTATAAGCGAGTGGATGAAAAATGTTTTTCATAAACGTATGAATAAATTTGGAGGATTCAAACGGTCTGCAAGTATGAAATAGAGTCTTGTCTTGACTAGAACGAGGTTCATCATCATCATCCGCCTATATCAGTCCACTGCTGGACGTAGGCCTCCCCTATGGCTCGCCACTGAACCCGGTCTTCGATGCATCCTGTTACTGCCGGCTGCCCGTCGCAGATCGTCGCTCCATCTAGCAGGGGGGCGTCCCACCCTACGTTTGCCAGTACGTGGTCTCCACTGTAGCACCTGTTTGCCCCAGCGGCCGTCAGTTCTACGACATATGTGGCCAGCCCATTGCCATTTCAGCTTGCTAATCCTATGGGATATGTCGATGACACGTGTTCTCGCTCGGATGACTTCATTACGAATTCTATCTCGTAGCGAGACACCGAGCATAGCCCGCTCCATAACTCGCTGAGTGACTTTTAGCTGATGGACTAGCCGCACCGTCAGTCTCCACGTTTCAGCACCGTAGGTTAATACAGGTAGGACGCCCTCCCCCTTGACTGTGCTGCCACCTTGCCGTGGTGAGGGGGCTTGAGTGCCTCATTGATCCGTGTGGCCATACCGGGCAGGGCCTCCCATGCCGGGCGGGCCCACGTCGCAGAAGGGAGTAGCGGGGCGGGTCGCAAGGGAGGGAGCTCCGGCTGACCCGCGCCGTGGACGGAGGCAGGGGTGGAGGGGGGTTCGTGACGGTGCGGGCCCCTTCTGCCCTTGCCTAGGAGGCCGGTGGTGGTTCGGGGGAGCCGCCACCGACGAAAGCCTCGATGTCTGAGGGCGTCCCAGTGTACCGGGACGCCCTCTGGGCACCATGCCGGGGCGTCACAGTAGAATGCGTTTACGCGAACTTGTGGCGCCCCAAGCGCGCCGTGTGAGGGTATACCGCTGGGGTTTTAGTGGGTAAACGACTCTTAGGTAGTCGACCCTTGTCGGAGTCCCACATAATCACCGACCTCTCCCCCGGGGGGCGGTGGTATGCATAAAGCATTACCTCAGCGAAAACAAAAAAAAAAGGTAGGACGCCCTGGTTGAAAACTTTTGTCTTCAGACTCTGCGGTATGGGCGACGAAAAGACTTGACGAAGCTTCCCAAATGCTACTACCACATGAGTAAATGTGCTACTACACGCCTCCTCTAAATATATGGAGGGTAAGTAAGTAGCCTACTGCGCTACGCTTGTCACAAGGTTTGCTATCAAGTTATCCTTGTCTTGTGACTAGGCTATCGGCCTTGTTATTTCCTTTTGCGACTCCTACGACACCCTCTGGTGGTGACACAATGTATTTTAAATCTGTCATCACACGGACAATGCTAAGATTTCATTATTAAAGTGAAGTGCCACCGCGTTACGTTACGTCCCGTAACGCGGTGGCACTTCACTTCATCTTTCTTACTAATATTATAAACGTGAAAGTTTGTAAGTATGGATGGATGGATGTTTGTTACTCTTTCACGTAAAAACTACTGAATGGATTTTAATGAAACTTTACAATAATATAGCTTATACATCAGAATAACACATAGGCTACAAGTTATAAAGATATTATGTGAATTACAACAATATAAACAAGTCGAATTCAAAATTTCTAATTGTCAAATTTTCGGCCATATTCATCTATAGACAACATAACGTTTCGCTGTCAGTTGCGTTTTGTTAAAGTAGGTTTTATACGGTCGGGATAAAAATCTCAGGTATCCTATGTCCAACTTTCTTTTTGTTTTAAATATTTATAATGCGGAACAAAGTTCGCCGGGTCAGCTAGTAGATAAATAAATCTAATAAGAATATTACATGGAAACAAGTCTATTGAATTGAAATTAAAAGCAAATTTGTGCAAATTTGTCCATCAAATAAAAAAAAAGATATTTAAGTTCCATTAAACAAAGATTGCGTAAAAAATTGTACAAATTGTATAGAAAATATAGTTTTTTAATAAAATGTGAATGTTGTTGAAACTTATCATATCGTGATTAGTTTGTAGAACACTACAATCTAAACGCGTTTAGGTTTTTGATTTCAGTAAAATGCTTGAGTGAAATGGTAAAGAGATGTCAAAGTTTTTGATGTCTAGACGCTTTAACTATATTTTGTAAAGGCATACTTGTGTTTTTATTAAATAGGCCACTTGTTTGAATATAAATTAATCGCGAATGCTACAACTTATTTTTTGGTAGAATACATTTTTCTTTTTTTCTTTTTACTTGGTTCAAAGTACCTATACGAGGCATAATTTGTGTCACATTTATTCAGTCACGGTTGGTGTTTGGCCGCGATATGTAAAGGCTGTTTAATCTATGAAACTAATTTAATCTAGATCTGATGGAAAACGTTCTACTGTTTTTTAAATAGCTCACGTATGTACAATACTGTATTAAGTCCCAAAAATGATTGCCTTTACCGCACTCCCATGGTGTTCATGTAAGGTTAATAAATATAAACTTTTAAACAAAATATGTTAAGCGACTTTAAAATAGCACTATATCGCGAAAAATAGACGACCATTTCATGTTGGTACTTTAGACAGACATAGACCCTAATCAACGTCGATGTCGATTAAAATTATCATATACACTCATATTATAATATAGCCCAAACCAAAGTAACTCTTTCTGGTTTTCCAATTAATTTTATTTATTTTGGATGTTATTTTTTACATACACATTCAAAATTAATTGAATGTGTACGTAAAAAATAATATAAATAAAATTAATTGGAAAACAGCTGTGCCGTTTACTGTTCTTTTTTCTTCTCTTCTGGCGGACCCAAGCGAGTAAAATAAGAAATAAGTTATTCAGTAGGTACTAGAATCAATTCTTAAGTATATTTGCACGGATAGAATAATAAAATAAATAATAATGTATCGCTTTAGTTAAGCGCAACCGTCTCAATAGAACTTCGGGCTGGAATAGGCACGTATAAATAAGTAATTAACGAAGTGTTTTGTTTGTTAATAAAAAGTTCTGCTTCACGTTTCTTTGGCTCAGACCTGCTAACTTTCCGGGAGATTGTTCTAAAGTAATTATCGGATTAATATACTCTGAACGCTCAGCTACACAGAACTGCTTTGCACTCAGAAACAATCAGAATTAAGGAGAACAATCTGGTTCCGTCTAAGTTTCTTTTAGAGGTGCTTAAGGCTTTTTCACATTGGCAACCATTATACTGAATTCAATAACAAATCTTTTTTTTAATCGAATCCCCTGCCCTTGTTATAACCAGTATTGCGAAGACTGTTTATAGACATGTAATTCAAGAACACAAATTACACCTTTACCTAGTGCCTCTGTTGAACCAGGGAGTCGTGACTTAAAAGCAACCTCTAGCTAGACCAACCGTCGTTTTGTTTTGCTCATATAATATAGATTTCACTTTGGTTACTATTGCACATTATTATAACCATAACTGATTAAAAGTGCAATCTTAAGCCGATCTATCTGAAAATAAGTAGGAACCAAATTAATTAACAAATTAAATACAATCGTATATCGCTTGTCAAGGATCTAATCAAACCATAATATTTATTCAATAATATTCGAGAAGAAAGAACGGTGGTCGCCCTCGCGAGCGCTGGCTGGACGTCGTCAAGTCCGACATGAGAGCCAATGGCCTGACTGAAAAGGATGTAGGAGATCGGGCAAAGTGGAGGAAGCTCAGTCGGAAGGCGGACCCTGGATTAACGCCAGGTAGAAGAAGATTCGAGAAGAAAGAACGGCTGGACCGATTTGGCTAATTTTGGTCTTGAAATATTAGTGGGAGTCCAGGGAAGGTTTAAAAGGTGAGAAAACCTGAAAAAAAAAAAATTATTTTAACATGCATTCTTTTTGTTCCTGTTAAGGTTTGCACATATTTTAATAAAGTTGAAACATTCTGGAATTATCATTCAGGTATTTATTTATTTATTATGAGACGGTACGAAGTTTGCCGGGTCAGCTAGTTAATTATAAAAATATGAGTACATAATTGACCGCCTAAGCGCAAGCATGTTATTCTTTGGAATCCAAGGCAACAGAATTGAATTATATAATCAATAATCACATTGTATTAAAATCTTAATATTGCAGTGCACTGTGTGAATATCCCTTAACCTGTAAAGCTGGCATAACTTCACTCGGAACTAATACCTTCGATTGGTCCATTTCGTTAATTATTCGCCACTTTACACGTAAGTAGATTTACGGCGGCTTTTGCTCGCCTTTTTCCGAAAGGTTCTCTGCTTATTTGTCTATAATGGTTTTTATTAGGAATTTAAAAGCATGATTTGCATTATCGATGCGAAATATTTTATTGCTTTTGCCACGGGTGTCAGCTGTACGGTGGTAAAAATGTTTTGGAGACAAAAAGAACATGCATAATTAATAAGACTAAACCGCTGAAAGTGATCTTGGGCGTTCATTTATATATTTCGTGATATCATTAGTTACTACTACTTAAACATCATTATAAAATTACAAAAACAAAACAAAACAAGATTATATTATACGGGTCGAGGGATTCAGAATATAGAGTGTCGCTAACCCATTTAACTCTGAGGTTGTCGGAAATGATACAGCTGGTACCATAGTCGCAATAGAAGGAAATGTTAATACGAAAGCCTGTGCCATCCCGTCTAGCCAGCATGTCACAGTAGGATAATACCCTCCATGTAGTTGGAGGATGCCCTTACCCGGGATGCCTCCGATAACGGGCTACCCGTTGGGGCGCTAGGGTAGAATGCACGCTCGCGAGCCTGTGGCGTCTCAAACAAGACGGGTGAGGGTATACGGCTGGGGTTTTAGTGGGTAGTCGAGTCCCATCGCTGGCCTTACCGCTGAGGGGCAGTGGCAAGCATTAAGCATTTCCTCAGCGAAAAAAAAGTTGGAGGTGGCCCGACTCAGCAGTGGGTCATTTATGGGCTGAGAAGTAATCGCTCAAACCGGAGTTGCCCGACTGGGGAAGTACTTTCAAGAAAACCGCAGCCAATTAACGAGATCCTCGGCCAGTGTTGTATTCTTGCGCATGAGTAAGATGTCCAAAGATCCATCAGGGGAAGCGTGGTGCTGGAAACGTCGTACTTTCATTTTTATTTTTTAATCACAGACCATGCACTCGTTTGTATTCTGCTGTTGCAGAGAATATCGGCAGTAGTGATAAAGTGACCGAGTTTATCGTCTTTTATAAAAAAGAGCTTTTATCGAATTTATACCGTGTATTTTACATTCCTACTTATTTAATATTATTAATGTAAGTTTGTTTGTTACGCTTTCACGCGAACACTTTTTAACCGATCATCATGAAATTAGTAAGGTATTAGTATTAGTCCGTGTGGTGACGGATACAATGTCACCAACCCATACCGTCTTTAGGGTGTCGTAAGAGGCGACTAAAATAACGCAAAAGGCAGATCACCTAGCCCCAAGAGAAGGAAAACTTGATACAAACCCTGTGCCAACCCGTCTTGCCAGCGTGGCACAGTAGGCTAGATTCCCTCCGGGAATTTGGAGGAGGCCCGACCCTTAGAAGGTCCTTTATGGACTGTAAAGATTAACGACGACCTTTTATAAAAAAAAAATATTAATGACTTCAATACGAGCGAGTAAAAGCTAGTTGTTTAAATACTAATATTATCTATCATAGACCAAGAGCTGATCGCTCACCATTGAGTTTTTAACTTGTCCGATCCAATGAATTTCTTTATCAAAAGAACTTAACATAACACGACGATAGCTAGCCCGTGGCTGTCCAACAGAATTCGCCGTCGGCACTTCCGCAGCCCTTTTCTTGTTCCTACATCGTGTTGGGAGAAAGGAAAACTCGCAGACAACTGAAAACTTTGATTATAGCTTTCACGACCGTTCTATCGTCGATCGAGGTGATAGACTTGTAGATATATCTTTTTTATGGCCCTCTTTGATACTAATATAACAAATTTACTTTTTTCTTCATTGGAACAGTTGGGAACCATGTGGCCTATTGCTTTTCTTCGGAAAGTTTGACCTTTTATTTTCGTGGTAGCTTGTTATAGCGGTCGGATTATTTTGCGATATTTTTGCTTGTATCACTCTTCTTAAATGTTAAATGTAAAATTTTAGATTGTAAACTTTAAATGTCGCATTTTTTTACTTGTTGAACTAGCTTTAATCATACAACTTAATTAAATGAATTTTGAATTTGATTAAGACAAATTTTTATAAATATTTAAAACATCGAGATTCGAAATGCATATTTATAAATTAGTTATTGACAAAACATATAAAAATATGATGATAATCTGTCCGTGTGGTGACGGATTTAGATGACATAATGTCACAACCTCATTCCATCATGAGGGTGTCGTGAAGCGAATTACATAGCAGACAACCTAGCCAAGAATCTTGCAAAAGTTTGGAATGGTATTTTACAAAGAAGAGTTGGCAAGAAACTATTTTATGTACTTGCTTCTTCCACTGATGCCATCTTTTTTAAAATAACATAAGCAAAGCAAGTTCGCCAATTCCGAGAACAGTGTTCAATGTGTTCTAGAGTTGTGTAATCTACCTACACTCTTCTCACTTCAGAAAATAAACTACTTAATAAATAAGCAATAAATAACTATTACCGAATGTATGTTTTATGACTTGAATACTATTAACAGGCGACAAACTTCTGTTACTTCTTTCTTGTGGACAACATCCCAAGATAAAAACAAAACTTCGTGAATTTGTTATTGAATAAAAGCCCAAAGTTTGGTGTTCCAGCCGGTTGAACTGAACCATGTTTTGTATCAAGAAGACTGGTCAATTGAAATAATTTTGGCCTCATGAAGGATCCAGGTCTTGGAATGACGTCCACGTATGGGAAAACAAAGCGTGGGAAGACCCCCGACTAGGTGGACGGATGACCTTGTGAATGTCGCTGGGAGTCGATACTGTCTGTACGAGATCGTGCGTTGTGGAAATATATGGGGAGGCCTATCATGTTCAGCAGTAGATTTCTGTGGCTGATAGATAGATTGATAGAATGATCCATTACCGGGTTTGGTTGAGATAGTAGGAAAATAATCAACCAAGGACAAAAAGCTTAGCTGAGTGTCCGTTTCACAATTTCAGCCCATTATAGACACAGTGCTGAGTTATTACTACTGCTCACCCCATACATGACCCACTGCTGAGTCAGCCCCCTCCAATTACATGGGGGGTAATAAGCCTACTGTGCTACGCTCAGACGGGTTGGCACAGGGTTTCGTATCGAGTTTTCTCTCTCTTACAGCTAGTTTTTCGTTTCGTCAGTCTTACGAGACCCTTAGGAATTGAGTTCACGGACTAAGCACAGTGCTGAGTTATGCCTCCTCCAATTATATGGAGGGAAATTCCTACTACGCTATGCTGACTAAACGGGTTAGCACATGGTTACGTATCAATTAATTCTGCGGCTTTCTGCCTTGTCTTTCGCTTCGTCGTCGTTTCAGCCCTTAAATGATCCACTACACCATCAGGGCTCTTCCAAGTTCATGGAGGGAAACATCGTGCTATGCTAGCAAAACGGCCAAGGGTTTGTATCTAGTTTTCCTTCTCTTGCAGCTAGGTGATCTGCCTCCTTCGTTTCTTTAGTCACCTTTTACGACACCCTCAGGATGTTATGAGTTGATGACATTGACTCGACCTCTCTCTTAAGGCGGCGGAATGGTATGGTGACACTAAGCATTCTAAATCCGTCACCAGAGATGTTGGTAGGAAGGGGAAGTTATAATCTGAGTGAAAAGCACTCAGCCGCAACGCCTCCGTGGCGGTTTTATCGAATTAGTGACGTAACTAGCAATAATCGTTCCCCGATCTTCGAGACAAGTTCCAGCCATGAGGAAATAAAACAAATATTGCTTTTACGCTGCGATTGTAAATCAAAATTAACGGCCTTAACATAGCGCTCAGTGCGGTGAGTGTAAGCCCCCGCTATGAATTATGCTCACCGCCCGCCGTTCACTGTTAAAAATGGGATTAACCCTTGATGGAAATAGTGGTAGTTGGGAGTAATTTTATGAGAAATAAGGTGGTTTTTAATTGAATTTATGCTTTACTAGCGATCCACCCCGGCTGCGCACGGGTGCAATGATACACGTCTAAATTTATCAGTGTTTCTCTAAAATATTATGCATGTATTATACATATAAACCTTCCTCTTGAATCAGAGTATCTATTAAAAAAACCGCTTCAAAATCCGTTGCGTAGTTTTAAAGATTTAAGCATACATAGGGACGGACAGACGACAGCGACTTTGTTTTATACTATGTAGTGATAGTGATAGTGATGATATGTGTGTGTTTGGCTTACCTCAGATTTGCCTTTCGATACGCATTGTGCGACGTTGCTAGGCTCCAAGTTGATTGAATCTCTCTGTGGACAAACAATATTTTGTTAATGCATAAAAAGTATGGTTATAAATAAAATATATTTTTTGTTGTTGTTAATATAACGGAAGCCCTGTAGTTCTATCGTGGGGCTGTTTACTTCTCAGCCATAAATTACCCACTGTTGAGTCAGGCCTCCTCCAACTACATGGAGGGTCATTAGCCTACTGTACCACGCTGGCCAGACATACTGGCCAACAAGGCTGTCTAACTATTACAATTATCAGTACCACTGTCCTGTCAGCATTATATTAATCATCATTTTCGACAAATGATTGCTGATTCGGGCCTCCTTCAATTACAGGAGTGAAATAAGATCCCTCAGGCTGAAATGGGGTGGTGGCATTATGTATTCTAAATCTGTCACCACACATATTTCACATTAATTTTATCAACATTATCTGTTGCCAAAAATAACAGCAATTCCTCTTATTACATTAAAGGACATTTGGTTGGCGTAGGATATCATATCAGGTTTTTCTCCTCTGGCCAGATTACGTGCTTATCTTTCTTTCTTGTTTTTGTAAAGACAACCTTTTATCTGAACTGTGTATTAAATGTATTTCGGGACACTTTACAAACCCATAATTCACGAGCAAAAAATATATCCAGCTCTCTGGTTTACACAAAGACACTTGCACATTCCCGGAATCGAATCCGGAAGTACTTAGTGTTTTACTAAGTACTTTATTCATAACTAGCGACCCGGCCTGGCTTCGTACGGGTGCAATTATCCATATATTACACATATAAACCATCCTCTTGAATCACTCTATCTATTAAAAAAACCGCTTTCAAATCCGTTGCGTAGTTTTAAATATTTAAGCATACATAGGGACGGACAGACGACAGCGACTTTGTTTTATAATATGTAGTGATAGTGATAGTGAAGTGATAGTGATAATCCAAGTAAATTTATGATTAGTATTACTTTAATGTATTTTACTATAATACGTAAAACTTACCTCACAATGTGACGCGCTTATATTGTTCATATTCAACCGGTACAATCGATCCCTGCAATAAAAAACCTTCGTAAGAATAACACGAAATTGACACTGTAAAACTCGGTTTAACTTTGAATGGAAAAGTTGAGTCAACAATGCGGGTAGAGGGAACATATTACAAAGTTGTTCTAAAGTCGCCACAACATTTATAGAGAAACCGTTTTATTGCTGAAAATGCTATAGCATTATTCCTCGAACGAAATTAGTTGCCTTCGTGACACACACGATTGACCTATATCACCTCTTTTTATTGAATCACCAGTCACGCTTGAGCTGCCCACCTCCCCAGAAATTTCACGCTACAAGTTGATAATGTTAAGAAAGTATGAAATACCGGGGATCTTTGTATACTGGTTCTCAGCAACTCTAGTCAACGGAAGGTAAAACTGATACGCTGGCGCTCTCGTAAAAATAGCTATTTGATTGTATTGGACAGATTGGCTTTTGTTTTGGGTCAGGAAAATGATAGATAAATGTAGATTCGAATTTGGGAAATGAATGAAGACATTTCTTTATTTGGCGGGACCGGTTTTGCTGGTTCATGTTTATTATGTTATCAATACAAATGTATGTTGTATACGAATGACAAAGCAACTTACATAGCGCCGACGTAGAGGGCATCTCGCTTGCTATCCACGAAGAAGGTTCTGTAGTAAAGGGTCCCGCATGAAAACTCGCGAACATGATCTGGAGGAAAGAAAAAAAATAGAAATAGAATAAAATACGACCATAATTAATTTAAATTGTAGTTGTAGGTAATAATATAGTTCTATTCTCCATTTGACCACAGACTTAGACAATAAACAAAAGAGTCTTTATGTGTGTGTGTCAAATACATGGTGGTGTGTGTAACGTTTTTTTTTACTAATTAAATGAACTTTTATCCATAGTCATCAAATATAATGTTAGCATTCTTTACTCCTTCTCTTTAAATCTATACTCTATACTAATATATAAAGCTGCAGAGTTTGTTTGTTTGAACGCGCTAATCTCAGGAACTATTGGTCCGATTTCAAAAAATCTTTCAGTGTTAGATAGTCCATTTATCGAGGAAGGTTATAAGCTATTTTTTTATTTTCAAAAGAATTAGGGATCCGTATGAAAATTGCGATTTTGTAAACCAAGGTTTAAAATCGAAAACCTATTTATGCGTGCGCTGCAAAAACTATTGACAATAGAACAAAATGACGTACTACGGGTTTGTAGGTCTTATAAAGGTCTGTAAAGTCCGCGAGAGCACATATTTAACTATCATAGTTTAGTCACAATAACCGATTTTATGTTCATAAAAAATATGCACGGGTTCGAAGCCCACGCGGGCGAAGCCGCGCGCAAAAGCTAGTGAAATATAAGAGTGGAAAAATTCATATCAATTTTCTCAATTTTCGTAAAATGAGGTACAAAGTTTTGCCTCACGTGTTAATATTATATACATAACTACTACTACAACTATTCAGCCCATCGATGCCCCACTGTTGGGCCTACTTCAGTTACATGGAGTGTATTAATCCAGCAGTGCCACGCTGGCCAGCCGGATTGGTACAAGGTTTCGTATCAAGTTTTCCTTCGCTTGTGGCCTTGTCATTTCCTTTTATTCTCTTACGACACTCTCAGGATGGAATGATGTGGTGACTTTATGTATTCCAACCGGATTTTAAAAACAATAGTTAGTAATATTAATTTGAATTTAAATAACAGTAACTGACCAAGTCGAGTTTAAGTCTTCGTAAAAAACACGTAACGGGATGCTCGGTAAAATTAATATCTGCATTACATTTTTTTATTTCTCCAGCTATTCCAATCAGTAAGTTGTCTCATAATTATTTTGCAAGAAATAAAACAAACACTTAATTAAAGATTTTATAATTAACTTTACTACATATTAGATTTTCTTGTCGCAGTATCAACATCCTTCAAACAAACCTGTTTTTTATTTTTTCTCATAATATTGGCATGATGTCGAACACTCAAATATTAAGCCTCATTTTTCCTTTAGGCTTGATGTAAACGCAATTTAATGTTCCCTAAATAACTTATAGCTAACAAAAAACTCGTTACGAAAACACGAGCACGTTTATGCTATGAGAATATATTTTTAAATACAACGAAGATCAAAGGGCTATTGAAAAGAGGTCGCATACTTACAGATACGTTTCAGCTATTTGATATAACATCAAAGGTTTATGAGAATTTCGACTTTTATGGTCGGAGATCGAGCAAGACAAAGACTGGGTAACGTAATCATGGAAGTGTCTATACTATTACGTAAATCGGTTTTGTAATGCAGAGAGGTATTCAATATACCTAATACACAACAGATATTCAATAGAGTACTACAACGTCTACAACTCAGCCCATAAATGACCCACTTTTATGATGGCTCTGCTCTCATTACATGGAGAGTAATTAGCCTACTATGCAACGCTGACCAGACGTTGGTGTCACTACCCCATTCCATCCAGAGTGTATCGTAAGAGCAGACAAGGCCGAAAACCCAGCTGCAAGAGAAGGAAAACTTGAAAGGGTAATTTGTAGCTCTGATAGAAGAATCAGTTATTTGTCGCCTATGGAACAGGGAGTACATTTTCTCTTATTTTCTTTGTCAATAATGGTTTTTACCTTTTTCTTGTCCATAGGTTATGTCTAGTCTGGCCCCCTCCAGCACTCTCGGTGACTCAACAGTGGGTCATTTATGGCTTGAATATATCTACTACTACAGATTGTCTGAGACCTGAACTTCGTGATTTGGTTCTAGGCATAGACAGCAAAGCTACATTGTAAAAGCAAAATTGTCTACGGGAATTGCGAAGGTGCAATACAATTCTGATATCTGTATTGGTTGCAGACGCGGCAGCCGTTGGGACAGTCGTGACAGCGTTGCAACAGCAATTTCCATTTGTTGAGCTGTTTATGTTTCGTGGATGACATTTATCACCTTTTTTTGGTGTGTAAACCCTTTACGGACTATTCACACTGGCCTTTTTCTTATTTTTTTTTTCGTTGTCGCTGGGGAACGCTTAATGCATACCGCTGCCCCTCGTGGGGTTAGCAGTTATGTGGGACTCCGCAACACTCGACTACCCACTAAAACCCTAGCGGTATACCCTCTAACGTATGGTTTTTTTTTAATAACAAAACGAAACCCCTGCTCTGGGTATAAACTGTACCGCGGGGGAAGTTTACAAACATGAAATTCACGAACACAAATGACACCCAGACTCAGAGCAAGTGCCTCTGGTTTACACAAAGGCACTTGCCCGGCCCCGAAATCGAACCCGGGACCCCGTGATCTAAAGGCAGCACATCCAACCCTTAGACCAACGAGGCAAATTGAGACGCGTGATTGACACGCCACAGGTTCGCGAGGACGCATTCTACTGTGGCTCCCCGTCGATTACGGAAGTCAATGGCTAGTGGTGATGGTAGGTAGGTTAGTTGACCCACCATTAGCCTCTAAGGTGAGGTTAGAAGGGGGCGTGACGTCACGTCCCCTTCCCCCTGGCCTCTGTAAGCAGCGTAGGTCAGCCGGAGCTCCCTCCTTCGCCACCCGCCCCACTGCCGCCTTCTGCGACTCAACAGCCTCGCAGAACGAAGCCATGCCAGCCCTCGGATTAGCGACTAACCAGGTTGACCGCCAAGACGAAGACATTGGTGCACCGTAGCGGTTTAGGGCTCGCAGGGCAACTCTGAGGACAGTGGAGTCCCCGGAGTCCAAACCCACTACGACACTGTTTGCTGTTCTTCTCTGGCCTCTCCCCTTGGGCCCGCCCGGCATGTGTGACGCGGAGCCGGTATGGCTCCAACGGATCATAAAAGCACACAAGCCCTCACCACGGTAAGGTAGCAGTACAGTTGAGGTGGTAATCATATTGGCCTTGGTAAGGCCAGTGTGGGGTATTGGGGACTCTGGTCCACCAATCAGTAATATGAACGGCGCCGCGGCTTCCCACTAAATATGGTATGGACCCACTAAACATTGCCCCGGTGCACCGTATTGCGCCGCCTGCCGCGTGGGTCTCGACTGTGTCTCCACATGCTTAGAATATTATAATCGTATCGTTACAGTATTTAATAGTCATTTTAATCCCTGAAAAGTGCTAGTGGGCCTTGAAATGAGCCCAAGAAGTTTTGGTATGAAAACCGACACAATTATTTTACTATACAAGTATAAAGAATATCCATTTATTTATTTTATTTATATACTCTATTGCACAGACAGACAAAATTATCACTATCAATAAGAAACATATATCTATATTCTATGTCTTAATCTTACTAATATTATAAACGTGAAAGTTTGTAAGTATAATGGATGGATGGATGGATGGATGTTTGTTACTCTTTCACGTAAAAACTACTGAATGGATTATAATGAAACTTTACAATAATATAGCTTATACATCAGAATAACACATAGGCTACAAGTTATAAAGATATTATGTGAATTACAACAATATAAACAAGTCGAATTCAAAATTTCTAATTGTCAAATTTTCGACCATATTAAACTATAGACAACATAACGTTTCGCTGTCAGTTGCGTTTTGTGAAAGTAGGTTTTATACGGACGGGATAAAAATCTCAGGTATCCTATGTCCAACTTTCATTTTGTTTTAAATATATATAATGCGGAACAAAGTTCGCCGGGTCAGCTAGTATATTATATAAGTTACGCGTCACGTTGTTTGTCCGCGATGGACTTTTAAGCGACAAATTTGCACACCATATGCAGTTTTGATCCAACTTGAAAGATACCAGATACAGCTTATATCTCAATTTATGGTCGCAATATTATTTTATTGCACATTATTTGTTTAATACACATTTGACAGTCACAATGATCTGTTAGCTCCAAACGATTCTAGCAGATGGCGGTATTTGTGGACTGGATTGAGTAAGAATTCAATAGATGGCGCTATGTTAAAAGTTAAATTAATGTATGTTAATGTTAAATGTAATATAACAAAAACCTTAGCCACAGCAACGCGTGGCCGGGCCGGGTCTGCTAGTATTTAGAGTGTATTTTTTCCTTTGAGGCAGTTTTGAGAAAACCACTATGTATACAGCATACGATATTAATTTCAATTAGACAGAGGCTGAGATGAATGTCGAGTTGACGCATTTATTTTTATTGGTTCGTAATTTAAGAAGCATTCAATGTCAGCGCCTATTAAGTTTGAGACTCGAAAATGTAAATATTTAATGCAGTACAGCGAGAAAGAGAGCTTAGAAATACGATCTTCGGTAAATACAATATAACGTTTCAGTAATGGGTTTTATTCAATGTTAAATTTAGATTCCATTTGATATCTAGTATTCTAATTCTTAATGTGTCGTAAAGTATTAGTTTTATATTTAACTAGCGACCCGCCCCGGCTTCGCACGGCTGCAATGATGAACATCTAAATGTATCAGTGTTTCTCTACAATATTATGCACGTATTATACATTTAAACCTTCCTCTTGAATTCTCTTATACTCTATCTATTAAAAACCGCTTTAAAATTGGTTGCGTAGTTTGAAACATTTAAGCATACATAGGGACGGACAGACGACAGCGACTTTGTTTTATACTATGTAGTGATCATCATCATCATTTCAGCTAAAAGACATCCACTACTGGACGTAGGTCTCCCGTAAGGATTTCCAAAAAGGTCTGTCCTGAGCCGCCGCGTCCTTCGCTTTCCGGCGACTTTAATGGAGCGTCTACTGTCAGTGACCTTTACAACACCAGACAGGTGACTTCCAGAGACCTTCACGAGGTCGTCCGTCCACCTAGTGGGTTTGCTTTTCCATACGTGGACGCCACTCCAAGACTTTTATGCCCGAACGGCCCCTAACAACGAGTACTAACAATTAAAAGTCCTTTTTTATTTTATGAAGCGCGATGCTTGAAACGCAACGTATTCATGGCTACGACATTGATATCAGTATCGAGGTCAGTATCAGGTCAGCTTATAAATTACTCACTATTTAATCGGCCCTCTTCCAAAATCTTGCAGGGAAATTAGCCTATTGTCCCACGTTGGCAAGATGGGTCGACGCAGGGTTTCGTTTCAAGTTTTGCTTCACTTGCGGCAAGGTGATCTGCGTCTTGCATTACTTTAGTCGCCTCTAACGGAACCTTTAGGATAGTCTGGGTTGGTGACATATATTCTAAATCCGTCACCACACGGACAGAGGTCAGTATATAATCTACAAATTAGGTTGGTAATTACAATAAAATTCGAGTACGTAGGTAATAAGCAAAACTATAATTAGTTAGGGTTGAACCGTATCAAGATCCAGTGGGCTTACCGGCACGCAAGTATGTTAAGGACACGACAGCTAACAACCAAATCCTTCTTCTACTATAATAATAGTATAGACGCAATTTTTATAATGTATGTGTGGGTGTATGGATGTACGGTTGTGTGAATGTATGGATGGATCTATATTACTGTTTCACTCTAAAGCTGATACATCAGAAAAACAATTTATAAATCCACCATATTAAAATGGTGGATTTAGAAGACACTGTCCGTGTGGTGACGGATTTAGAATACATGTTGTCACCAACCCATTCCATCCTGAGGACACCCTCCTAAGTAAGAGCCGACAAAAGGAAATAACAAGGCCGATAAACCAGCCGCAAAGAAAGGAAACCTCGATACTAAACCCTGTGCCAACCCGTCTGACCAGCGTGGCTTAATAGGCTAATTACACTCCTTGTAACGGCTCCCCCGTTACAAGGATAGATGTCCCACGCCTGACTCAGAAGTGGGTCATCTATGGGCTGACCTGATACTGACCTCGATGCAGATATCAACCTTCTCTTTTCCTACTCTTGCACCCAGGTTTTCGGGCATATCATTTCCTTTAGTCGCCTCTTACGACACCCTCAGGGTGGGGTGGTGACACCGTGTATTCTAAAACCGTCACCACACGGCTAAATTAAGGCTTATTTAATAATAATAGTCAAGTTAATTTCCAGTCATGTGTTATCGTGACATGGTTAAACAAAAGGTTTAAGTTAAATATTCCGTGTTTCGTATGGATATGGATCTGTGTTATTTACTTTAGGTAACAAAACAAACTTTGATTAAGTTTAGCATGACATTATTTTGTTGTATACGAAAATACAATTGAACCGATTAAAAACTTAGTCATTTCTAGTAAGTAATATGCTTTTTTATTTATTGAAACCAATAGAATAAGAAATCATTATGACAGCAAATATACAATTAATTCAATTAAAATATTAAATATAGAATGTTCTGTATAAAAAAAAATTTACTGAGTCAGACATCTTCCAATCCTCCTCCAGTGGATGTGACTCACCATCAAGCTACGTTACTAGGCGGGTAGTTTTTTTTTTACTTTTATGCAAATATGAATATTTTTTATTCTAGTGGCCGTATTATGGAGTCCGTAATTGCAGAGATATAAAACATAATTTACGAACAAGTCCTTATAAAAAGTAAATAATAAATAACGTACAATACAAATAACTGAACTAGTTTTGATTGGATTTTTTTTCTAGGAAAATGAATATTGTTTCCTGAACTTGGTCAAAACTTTCGCCATTTACGTTCGTGAAATTACGTATAGCAAAGTTGACTTCATCGTAGTAATTGGTTTATCGCATGAGCTAACCGGCCAAGGGGGTGAGGGAAATCTGGTCCGCAACAGCTGGAAATGCCAGGAAGAAAGTTATAATAAACCTGCTCACGTTCCAAAGATCCTATCACAAAATATAATCATAGAAAATACATTAAAGGCAGTACGTCAAGTCCATTCAGACGCCCAAATATATTCGTTATCCGATCCGTAATCATGTTAAGATGTAAGTAGGAATACCTAAATTTAGGTATCCCTCGTCACGGTAACGTTATTAAAAAACAAATTATTAGCATTTGCGTGGATTTTAAACCCGTACCTGTACTTTCTGTCATCCGTAAAGTAAGGTAGTTTGTCGACTTCAAACGGAGCCTAGTTTTCTTTTCCTTTGTCAAAATCTTTGCTTCTAGAAAAACAACCGAAGTTACGTTTGTACCATCTACGACAGTAACAACTTTCTACAAACAAAATTCCCGCTGATTCGACTCCTATGGAAACTAGCCGGGATAAACAGACGAAATCACTGTGTTTAAACAGTGCTTATCATAGCATAACTTAAAAACAGTGATTTCGTAAAAAAGAAGTTATTATTATTACATTAAAAGCAGAAATTTATTTTTATTACGGAAGACTACATAAGTTTAGGAACCCAAGTTGTGGTACTGTTTCACCTTAATGAATACTGTGTTATTATAATATTTTGGTCAAGGGTACATACTTTAAGCAAATAACGTGCTTTGTATTTTATGGATACAGTAATTTGTTAAAGCAACCCTCTTTCAGTGGTATTTAGGTTACTGATATGGCTGATTGTCTTTTATGTGAAATCATATAACAATAGCATGTAGGTTTTTTTATTGTCGAAATGGGCATTTGGTAAAATTTTATTATAATTTGGTGTAAGAACTGCTTGTGGTTATATTCCATAAATAAGAAATTAAAATCGATAAATCCGTGGAGCGTTAAGTCGTAAATCTTTCCAATTATACGGATATGCAAATTAATACAAAATTCCTAATATAATTTATATTCTAGAAGGAAGAGATTGCTCTTTTGCGATAAGGCCGCCTATTGTACAAGTGACTTATAAATGTATAGTATCCTAAGTTGTTACTGTTGTGTTTATTGTACAACTAGTGGCCCGCCCCGGCTTCGCCCGTGCAAAGCGGGAGTGGGTTATACATATAAACCTTCCCCTTGAATCACTCTATCTATTAAAAAAAACGCTTCAAAATCCGTTGCGTAGTTTTAAAGATTTATGCATACATAGGGACGGACAGAAGAATGCGACTTTGTTTTATACTAAGTAGTGATAAAGAGTTATCTACTCTTGGCTGCAAAACTAAGTATCACAATTTTAAAATTGCAATAACTTTTTAAGTACACAAGATATACTTTCGAAATAAAAAGGACTTGAAAAAGGTTGTAAAGTTTGCTATAGTTAGGTACATAGAAAGCTGATAACATTTGCTATAAAACGTTTTTTATTTTATAAACTTATATAGTTTAGAAAAAAAATAAGATATAATTAAAAGTGTAGTACTTAGTATTGCAGGTCAGTGTATCTATCAATCTTTCATAAGTAATATAACACACTGATATGTACAACTAGATTTTAGACGCAAAGATTTTGTAAGGACAGCATCTCCGCACACTGAGATCTACCTAGATCTCAGTGTGCACTCATCTCGTGTGATTCATCTATCTACCTACCTAGGTAGATAGACGAATCACACGAGATGAGTACAGGGAATAAGATCACTGTTTGTGTCCGTTAATGATTGACTCTTTATTATGTAAAATATTAAAATATATGTCGCAGATACCCTGACTGGATCATGGATGGGTGGCCGAGATGTGAAGCATCCGGTTTTCATCATGATCCGACATAGCTTAAAATGGATGTGGGCACTGACTTGGGTATTTGAACGAAAGATAATTTAAATCAAAGTAACTTTATTTTCTTTTACTAACGGCTTCCTACATTATGGAAACAAACACGTGCGTCGACACCGAGCGTAATGAAAGACCGTCCGACGTAGACAGCGCACCACAGTAAAGACAGTACTGATTGTCTGAGGCAGTGGTCCGTACCCCGCGACGTCTCAGATAGAAGTGTTTTTCGATTCAACAGCGCAGCTCCTTATAAAGACTATCACTGTCAATGGTGCATCCGGTTCACGTTCTACTAGCGCCATCTAGCTAATGTGTTATGTTTATTCTAGCGGTAAGTTAAATAAATGAAAAAATTACGAATTCAAATTGAGAATTTCAAGAACGATTTTTAAATTTGTACACAAATTACTTTTAGCATTTCCAGTTCCGAAATGGTTCCAAATGGATTTGTGTATTGGATAATTCCATCACCGCTGGCCTAAATACAGCACAATTTCGCAATCAATCAGAACAAAATACTGAACACAACTCATACGTCAGTTGCATTAAATCGTGACAATACGTAATAGG
The DNA here is from genome assembly GCA_905475355.2 of Clostera curtula. NCBI lineage: Eukaryota > Metazoa > Arthropoda > Insecta > Lepidoptera > Notodontidae > Clostera > Clostera curtula. The sequence continues at coordinate 9,902,501 of FR997808.1, read as the reverse complement.
GCCGACTTCGTTCCGTAAGCAAAGCGTTCAACATCATTTCAGTTGATGGATTACCTAGCGATTACGGGCAATAGGAAATACGTGTATTTTTCATTTGGCAATTGTGTATTGTGATGCGGATAATCGAATGCTCCAACCAATCTAATAAATATTGAATGAGTTTAGAATACACAATGTCACCAACCCATTCCATTTTTAGGATGTCGTTAGAAGCGACTAAAAGAACACAAGAGGCAGATCACCTAGCCTGAAGAGAAGGAAAACTTGATACAAAGCCTGTGCCAACCCGTCTTGCCAGCGTAGCACGGTGGGCTTATTTCCCTCCAAGAATTTGGAGGAGGCCCGACCCAGTAGTGGGTAATTTATGGTCTGTAACGAACGAATGAGGTTAAAATTCACACAGGCTTTTTGTGTAAGCCCTGTAAACCTAGTGTAAAACTTCAAGGACAGGAAGCCATGTATACTAAACTTGAGAAAGAGGATCTTTGACGATCACGTCCATCTTTTCTTCATCATCAGCGTTTTTTCATCTTTTTGCCCATACTCTCATTGAATCCACGACTTCCACCAGGAAAACGTTATCTATGATGTCAGTCTCTCTATAACCTGTATCGCCGGGGATGTTTACTACAACTCAGCCCATAAATGTCCAACTGCTGAGTCGGGCCCACTCCAGCTACATAGGGAGGGGGTAATTAGCTGACTGTGCCACGCTGGCCAGATCAAGTTTTCCTTCTCTTGAGGCTACATTATCGGCCTTGTCTTCGCTTCTTGCCAGATCTTACGACACTCTCAGTATGTAACGGGGCTGTTTTCAAACATGTAGTTAATTCACGAACACAACTAACATATAAACTCAGAGCAACATTTTGTTAAGCTGATGAGATATGATTTTGGATATGAATTTGAAATATGATTTGGGAAAGAGAGATATTTATATTTTTAAAGTTGAAGCCGAAAACCAGTGTTAAGTAAGCGGCGGCACACGTAATTCACTTTTTTTAAATCATCACCATCATCATTTCAGCCAAAAGACGCCCACTGCTGGACATAGGCCTCCCCCGCCCTGGGCCGCCCGCATCAATTGCTTTCCGGCGAACTTAACCAGGTCGTTGGTCCACCGTGTGGGAGGCCTACCAGCACTGCACCTTCCGGAACGCGGTCGCCACTCGAGGGCATTTCTGCCCCATCGGGCGTCGGTCCTGCGAGCTATGTGCCCTGCCCTGCACTGCACTTAAGTTTGGCAATCCGGTGGGCTATGCCAGTGTCAGTTTTTTAGTGTATCTTCATATTTTTGATCAGATCTCGTAGGGAAACTTCGAGAATAGCCCTCTCCATTGCCCGTTTTTTAATAACACTCGTCAGTTATATCATAATGGCTAGAAACCGATCTGAGTACTTACTTTCAAGGCTTTACATGTGTACAATATGTTAGGAAATACGTGTTTTAAATCTGTCATAGTAATGATGTCTTAGGTTTTCACGATCTTTACACATTGCAGGAAAAAAAATATTTTATTATCTAATTTAAATATTTCAATATTTTATTTAAATTTTATTTTATTCCCAATGTTTCAGACACTTTGCAGTGTCTGAAACGTTGGGAATAAGATAAAATAAAACGATCATAACCGTGAAGAGATCTGTCATAGTAGTTTAGTTTATTAGTGTTAATGTTTTGAGAAAATGTTATAAATATGAAAAAACGTTATTCTGCGCCAAAGCCAAAGCCTTTTAGCCGTGTCGTCGATATCAAAACATAGTTTAAACACTGTACCGATTAGATTAACGTCACATAATTGGGTTACATGGAAACTTGGCCCATTAGCTTCTTGTAATACCTATTTTGTGGATTGGATTAATTCAGAAAGCACCCCGCGGGCGTTTGTTTCGTGTTGTTATCGCTACTGACTCGGCCAATAATAGAAACCAACAATGAAATTAAATGATTCGCGTGTCGAACAACTTTACACAATAATAGTTAGTTATTTTATATATTTAATCTTAATCTATATAGAAATAAAAATGAATCGCAAAATGAGTTGGTAAGTGCATAACTCAACAACGCCTAGACCAATTAGGCAAATTCTTTTTTTTTATTTTCGGTGAAGTTCAAGGATGGTTTTTACGGCGAGAAAAAAACGAATAATTGCCGAAATACCCCTAAAAACAACCTTTTTCTTTTTCCCATACAAAGTTTTTCTAACTAAAACGTAGAGTCAATATCATTATTATTATTATTATATACTAGCGGCCCGTCCCGGCATCGTACAGGTGCGATGATACCCGCGGTTATTGTCGTACCACGGGTGACGCCGCGGGGTGAAGCTAGTTTTATATATATTTTAGTCCGTGTGGTGATGGATTTAGAATACATAGTGTCACCAACCCATTACATCCCGAGGGTGTCGTAAAAGGCGACTTTGGGTACGCAAGAGGCAGATCACCTGGCCGCAAGAGAAGGAAAACTTCATACAAACCGACTTGCCAACCCGCCTTGCCAGCGTGGCGCACTAAACTAATTTCCCTCCATGGATTTGGAGGAGGCCCGACTCAGTAGTGGGTCACTCATGGGCTGAAACGACGATTTTATATTTTACACAATATTATACGTGCTTGTTATCATTGTCGTCATTACATCCAAAGAAATCCACTGCTAGATATTTCTTAATTTTTCTAGAATCAAAATTTAGGATATTAGTGTCATCATCCCTTTCAATCCTGAGGGTGTCGTAAGAGCTGACAAAAGGAAATGATAAGGCCGATAAACTAGCCGCAAGAGAAGGAAACCCATCTTGCCAGCGTGGGACAGTAGGCTAATTACCCTCTATGTAACTGGAGGAGGCCTGACTCAGTAATGGGTCATCTATGGGCTGAATAGTAGTAGTAATCATGATTTCAATCCGAAGATAGTGTTGTAGTTATAAATTGTATGTACAGAAAAACCGACTATTAACCGTTTCATACTTTATTTACAACTCGAGCTCTTCCAAGAAAGTTTCGATCTTCAAATTAGAACATTAAAAATGCCTCGTTTTGCAAAATTAAGTCTATAAAATGAGCACAAGTACCAGGGTAGATGAAGATCCCATTAATACTTTATTACTGTCCCTATAAGATAACTTGGCGAGTTTACGACATTCTTTTAATCGCCTCTGACTTCAGTACTTTGTACACCAGTATATTTAACTTTCGAGTTTGTTCTTAATAAACATTTTATTAACATTTCTTTCATTCTAAATTTGAGACAATATAAGTCTACATTATATTTTACCGTTTAATATTGAAATATAGGGATCCAAGAATGTATCATAATACAAAGTATATTAAAAAGACTAAGAAGTTCTATTGCCATCATTTATTATTAATATTATAAGTAATATGTATATATTAGTAATTTGTTTACATTATAAGTAATATAGTAATATGTATAATTGTAACAATGAACAAATTATCCCAATGTTATAAAACATTCGTATTTTGAAAATGTTTGTAAATTAATAATTAAGACTATTTATTTATTTTAAAAACTAGCTTCACCCCGCGGCGTCACGGGTACCTACCGCGTAATAACCGCGGGTCATCGCATCCGTGCTAGTATATAATATAAATGATATTGACTCTACGTTTTATTTAGAAAACGTTTGTATGGGAAAAAGAAAAAGGCTGTTTTTAGGGGATTTTCGGTAATTATTAGATTTTTTTCTCTCCGTAAAAACCATACCTGAACTTCAACGAACATAAAAAAAAGTAGTTGAGTTATGCGCTTACCAACACATTTTGCGATTCATTTTTATTTATATAGATACCTTACAGACCACGCCGGAGGTGTTTAAACCTATCCCCTGCAAGGAAAATTCACGCAAGCTTTATTTATTAAACAAATATTAAAAAAGGTCAAAAAATAGAAACGGATTAACGAACGCCATGTTCTTTAAGAAATATTCACAAACTTTAACCTTTAACCAAGGCCCTGTATCGATCTTTATACTAATAATATATTATTAATATGAGTACATTTAATACACACGTGTCACGATTAACTCCCTAACTAAACTCACTTCGAGTCGCCCCGTAACTGTGCATTCACTAAGATCGTGACTAAAATATCATAAGCGGAGTTAATTTAGTTCCGCAGCTGAGGTGGGGATATGGTACGTTTGTACGTTAATTTGTAAATGTACGTTCCGCGGGCAAAGTGTGAGGCATAAATTTTTCATGGTTAATACTTTTTTGTCCACGTCGTGATTTAGACTAAATGACTGTTTCTTTTAATCAATCTCTTTTAAGTAATCGCTTTTAATTACAATATTTAATTAATGAGCATACAGTGCCACGGGGGCCGGTTGGCACAGGGTTTCCTATCAAGTTTTCCTTTTCTTACGGTTATGGTCTTACGACACCATCAACCATCATCGATGTAATGGGGCGGTGACAATATGTTTTCTAAATCTGTCACCACATGCACGTATGCAGAAACAACCATTTAAAACGAAATTATATTCATAAATTTCGTTTTAAATGGTTAATAAATAGTACAAATAATGATGGCATTTCTTTTCGCTATTCGTTTTCGAGGTGGCCCGACTCAGTAGTGGGTCATTTATGGTCTAAAATGATGATGATGATGATTCGTTTCCGCGTATCTGCCATATTTGACATTAAGGGTTATGTGTGAATAGAACAATTGATTAAAATGTCATAAAAATTGCAAACAAACAGCGGCTCATGTCAAACCCGCTTACGAATGGCCATAAAAAGTGCTACCATACAAAGGTATCATGTAAGTATAAAAAAAAATCTGTAATTTAAAAAGCACGCAGGACTTGTGTTAAAAGAAAATGTCATCAACACAATCCTTTACGTTGAAAGTCTTTTTGTAAAAAAGCTCTCGGAACTTTCGTAACAGGAAAACGTCGGAAAATTGTTTTTCTAAAAAAGCTAACAATATCGTAAACATTCACCGCCTATGTTAGGGGAAAGTTCAGTAGTTTAAAGGCGAGTGTTATACGCTTTTCACTTCGAGTATCGAAGTTGGTGTTGTCGTACCGATTTGGAAAAGTTATATCGCTACCGATCCGTATGGTGACGGATTTGGAATACATATATGAGCCGACAAAATAAATAAATATCCTTGGACATTTCACACAACGCCATCTCGTCCCAAGCTAAGCAACTTAATGCTTGTGTTATGGTAACGAGATGGATGATAAACTACTTATATACAGTTTTTTTGTAAATACATACATATTATAGATAGAAATGACACCCAGACTCCGAGCCAGTGCCTCTGGTTTAGACAAAGACACTTGCCCGACCCCGGAATCGAACCCGGGACCTGTTGATCCAAAGGAGAAAAACTTGATACGAAACCCGTCAGCGTGGCACAGTAGGCTAATTGCCTTCCATGTAGTCGAAGGAGGCCCGACTCGACAGTGGGTCATCTATGGGCTGGACAGTAGTAGTAGTATATCACTACCGAATAGTATTCCAATAAGAACTTAATTATTGATAATATAGTCATAATTATTTGAGGTTTAATGTCTCTTAGAGCTTACTGTTGCCTGCATTTCTCAGATACGCAAATAACAGCTTTCCAATAGATTTGGGTAATCACTACATAGTATAAAACAAAGTCGCTGTCGTCTGTCCGTCCCTATGTATGCTTAAATCTTTAAAAGTACGCAACGGATTTTGAAGCGGAATCTTTTAATAGATAGAGTGATTCAAGAGGAAGGTTTTTAAGTAGGTATAATACATCCATAATATTGTAGAGAAACACTGATAAACTTAGAGCTTCATCATTGCACCCGTGCGAAGCCGGGGCGGGTCGCTAGTGTATAATATATGAATAACGAAAACAAAAAAGGCATTAGCCAGGGCACATAGCTCGCGGAACTGACGGCCAGTAGGGCAGAAAGTTTCTCGAGTAGTCACCACGTACCGGAAAATGCAGTGCTTTTATGATTGGCGGAAATGATGATGGTGATGTATTTAAAGACCAAGTAGTTGGTTACCTCTGGCATCCTAACATAATGTTGTTATAAATTAGTAACAGGATTAGACTATTTATTTTAAAGCTTACAATGTGCCATTGTAAGCTTTAAAATAAATAGTCTTTGTCATGCTGCCAATCCCGATTATCTGCACTTTTGCTCAAATATGAGTTAAAACTGCCAATTGATTCAGTTGATCAAATCAATTAGTCTTGCCTTCTACTGAAAAAGAAATAGTACATTGGAAAATAGCTAAAAATATCAATAAAAGCTAGTAATTAACAAAGCAATCTACAGTAAACTTTCAAATAGATTTATCTCAACAATGCTGTTGTGCATTTTGCCAACATTGGTAGCATAGTGTTGAAACGTTAAAATAATTGTAGTTTTTTGTTGCCGATGATAACAAACAAAATATTAATAAAACGTCGCCACAACCACGGATCATCTTACAGAAATAACAGATTGGTTTGAAATAAAACTTCTGTCTTTGTAATCCTTTTACCTTCCGTCTTCGGATACACGAAAAGGCTTTCCCGTTGTCGCGGACTAATTCCGAATGCACCTTCAATCGTAAAAGAGGTCGTAAAGAAGCGAGTCCCCCTTCAAACCGATGCACGGAATCACAGAAAAATAGTTGATTTCTTAGTGGCTTCCACCCACACTCAGATTGAAAATTTGCCATAAAGACATTGGGACACGCCTGGTCGGATTAAAAGGGGAACTAATAAAGAAAAGTTTTGCGACACCGTATTTTTACCAAACGCTCACCTAAAACTTCCCCGCCTTTATTGGGTTCGCTTTTGTAATTTAGAAAACGGTCCACGTTGCTACCGACACTTCTCCTAAAACTATAACGTGACGTCTAGCTCTTGCTATAGCTTTGTGAGCTTGATTAACTTTTTCAATCTCCGTAGATTTAATATACATTTCAGCGTTTAGAGATGAAACGTATTTTATCTTTGAAGCGGCTATCCCGGAATGTATTTTAATAACGCGAACCGGCTACGGAGTGTGTATATCAGATAGCTTTTAGAGTGTGATAAAAATGAATTCGCTGCCGAGAGCGCAAAAATTATGAAATATGGCGGTGCCGCGGCACCGAAAGTAGTGACGCGAGAGACGCGACAATAAAGACAAAACATGGCAATAAACATGTTCTGTAAACATGTCAGCGCGAATACGGCCCCGAATAGGAAACGGGGTAATGTGTATTTCATTTACATAAATAATTCGCACAGTGAAATGGTGCGGATCAGAGGAAGCCTTCAAATTGGCCTTAGAGGGATGGTTGTTTACGCAACACCTTTAGACCACCCATTGGGATTAATCTGCTTCAACCTTTTAAGGATTAATTGGGAAAATTGTCGAAGTAATAAAACACTACAAGAATACAGACTATACATAAAAAAAGGGCTCTGCGTAAATAAAAATTTCACCACGTCTCAATAAAATAATTTCACACACGCCTCGTCTCATCGTTCACAAAATATTAAAGTGTATAAAATTTTATTACGCGCATTACCCCCTTACCCTGTTCTATCTAAACATTTTGTGACATGTGCCCCCCCTAGTGAGTAGGCGTGCGCTGCGACACAACTTTCGCTTCGCCTTATTTCCCTCTAATGCCACATTTGCGTCTTAATAACGAATGGTATTACGTTACCGAGGTTCACATTGTTTGATTTTCAATCTCTTGAGATTGCAGATTTTCTTTGCTTCGCTAATGGCGCGTGCCTCGGTAAAGGGATATTTGAAACACTATACAGAACCTTGAGTTTTATTGCGTATTATTTAAACTGCTTATTGATTACAGCGCTCGCGAAACAGTGGATTGAATCCATTTTTAATATTGTGCTACTTTGTAGGGAGAGTTGAAAAAGTGATATTGCATTATGAAGTCAAATGAGATATTTATTTTCATTGCACTCGACGTGAAAGCGGTAGTTTAAACAAATTGGCGTAAAAGTATTTGCTCTGTGAGATCTACTTTACGATCGAAACTGCTTGTATTTAATGGTTTAATTTTAAATGATTAATGGTGAAGGATAAGTTCATAATGGTGTAACACTTGTGCGGAGTGTGTATTGATAGAAATCGATTGTCGTAAGCGCCAACATCGTCCATTGAGCACGTGCTTCATTCTGACCCTTCAGCCCGTTGCAGATCACTTCAGTACATGAGTATTGATTATAAATAATACATACTATAGAGATTAGACTATTGATTACAATATCTGTACAATAAATACAACTGGTGAATATTGCAAACAAGGATTCTATCCTGCCTGTTGATATCGTAAGACATCTGAACATCAGAACATCTGGCAGCAGAAGTACTTGAAAACTCTGCCAAATATGGACTGGGAAAATAATGTATACAATTCATATTTAAAAAAAAATACATAACCTTTGTCACAATTATACGAAGATAGTGGTTCAACCTTTGCATAGATTTGGATCGTGGCACTGTCAAGCATGAGTATGTATGTCAATTTCAATTGAAATATACAGGATGTCCCAAAAATAGTGTCATGCGGAAGGCCAGAGATATAGCACCCCTTGGGGTACCCCATTCACCCATGTATGTTCTGGGTCATGTGTTTTTCATAGTTTTCGATTATTTTTCTAAATTTTAAATGTTTGACTTTACACCAATATTTTCATAATTTTGGTCAAAGTTACGAAGCTGATTATTTTATGCTTAAAAGTACAATTCAAGATAAAACAGTTAGAGAAAGAAAAAGGTTAAAATGTATACAACTTTAAAAAAAGAAATTAAGTTTAGGTAGAAAATTTTAAAAAATCTGAAAAAATCATAACACGAAAACTATGAAAAATCGCAGAACATACGAGTACGTGGGGGTTATTCGGGTACCCCAAAGAGATGCTTTATCTCTGGACTTCCGCTTGACCCTATTTTTGGGATATCCTGTATTTTTGGCTCGAGCAAATCACGAACTCAGTGAAACAAATGGCTGTACTCGACCGTTTGTCGCACCAAGACACCGCTTATTGATATCGCCGGTGTAAGCTATGGACGTCCCGATATTGGTACCTGTTTGTCTTGAATATTGACTATCACCACAGCCTGTTGTGTACGCGTTTCTTATTTTTCCTTTCCGTAAGAATTCATTCGAACGAGACACGCGCGGATACAACTATCGGTTTTATTGTCGTTGGAACCAATAGGGGTTCCTTTCCAATATGTCAGCTTCAATCGGTTTGTTTTCATACGCCACTGATTTGTGTCACAGATACATACACTAGGCGAATCAAGTTCGAGAGAATCCGGAATCCGATTTATTTTTCTAAAAAAAAACGGCCCTGACGTCCTTTCTTTGGCAACATTTTATTTATTCTTAAAGTTGTTTGCTTGTAATTTGTTAGGTACTCGTTTTATGTACGGGGAAAATGTTATCTGAGGACTCGGCGCCGTCGAAAAATAATTTACATAAAATCTTATGCAAACTCAGTAAATTGCGTAAACTTCAATCATAGGATTTCGTTTTGTATCTGAGACGCCAATCGTGCCTCTCTTAATGTTGACGAAAGAAACCTATTAACTTAGAAATAAAATCTAGACAGGAACAAAATGCTTGGGGTTGTTTTTGTACATGAAACTTGTATTATTTCGTGGAACAATGCCAGTACAAACATTTCCACCCGAGATCCAAAACATCGGTTAGGAGTTATGGAAAAATAAATATTTTTGAAAGAAAGAAAGAAAACACATTTAATCAGCAAAGCACACAGGACAACACAACTTGGTTACAAAATTAAAGCTCGGATGTTTGTGGAACATAGCGCTGGAACTCCACATGACTTCTAGGGCACGCCATTTGTATGCGAATATTTATGTTCGCTATAGGTGTTTGACAAGTGTTCTATCACCACATAGATATACATTAATGACGAGCACGAATAGCTAAGCGGAATTGCACCAAATATATAACGACAAACCACACAAACAAAAAAAAAAACAAAAAAAAAATGTAAAAAAAATAATAAAAACTAGAAAATAAAAACTAGAAAATAAATTGGGTCTGTGTGCCTTGCCGAAAGGTCACTATCTCAGCATAAGCTAGGTGTGGAGCACCCAGCACTGGTTTTCAGATAGCAACCCTATTTTTATATTTATACATTTTAATGTTAAACGATAGCCCCTGTAAGGGTTTCTGTTAAATCTTTGCACCTTTTCTCTGTAGAAGATAGGGGTGGTTCGTAAGAAATATTCGAGGCCATCTACCGTGTGGAATCCTATTGCAATTTATGCTCATTGAACTGGAAAAAGTATATGGGGAGGCTAAGGTCGGCGTCGATTCTTTTATTGCCACGAAATCAATAAGAGGCATGACGCAGCAAGTTTTTCGAGGACCGTCACGGGTAATAGAAGTACTGAAATACTAGTTTGGTTGGTAATCTTACTAATATTATAAACGTAAAAGTTTGTAAGTATGGATGGATGGATGGATGGATGGATGGATGGATGGATGTTTGTTACTCTTTCACGTAAAAACTACTGAATGGATTTTATTGAAACGTTACAATAATATAGCTTATACATCAGAATAACATATAGGCTACAAGTTATAAAGATCTTATGTGAATTACAACAATATAAACAAGTCGAATTCAAAATTTCTAATTGTCAAATTTTCGACCATATTAAACTATAGACAACATAACTTTTCGGGTCAGTTGCGTTTTGTTAAAGTAGGTTTTATACGGACGGGGACGGGATAAAAATCTCAGGTATCCTATGTCCAACTTTCTTTTTGCTTTAAATATATATAATGCGGAACAAAGTTCGCCGGGTCAGCTAGTACTGAATATATTGAGATCCTAGCAATGATCGAGATTTTTTTAACAAGTCTCATCGCCACGCAGACTACAAAGAAACGCGGCAAGTATTTTTATTGTTTAATTATAACTGACGATGACTGCCTATGACGATAACTGACGATGACTGCCTCGTTGGTCTAGTGGTTAGATGTGCCGCCTTTGGATCAACGGGTCCCGGGTTCGATTCCGGGGTCGGGCCAGTGTCTTTGTCTAAATCAGAGGCACTGGCTCGGAGTCTGGGGGTCATTTCTATCTATAATATGTATGTATTTACAACAAAAAAAAATATATAAGTAATTTATCATCCATCTCGTTACCATAAGACAAGCATTAAGTTGCTTAACTTGGGACGAGATGGCGTTGTGTGAAATGTCCAAGGATATTTATTTATTTATTATAATCAAAATAATTTACAGCCTCTAGACAATTCACTCAATCGCGTGTCTAAACTACAAACAATTCTGAATACATTATTGAGGCATCACTTCAATTTTGCAATAAGTCAGTTTGTTCTCATGGGACGGTCCGCATTTGATAGAAGTCCTACACGAGTGGTAATTGAAAATTGAAATTTGTTTACGACTGCGTCGGTCTACTAATTTGATTTAGACGACGGTTCACGTGCAATCGGGAAGCAATAACAATAAATGTTAGAGGACAAATCAGTCTACAATTGTAACTAGTACATTAAATATCCTTAATATCCTTAAAATCGCTTGCATCTATCCTATGCGGCTAGGTTACGTTAAGATCTAGTATGATATTGATAATTTCTATAACAATAAAGTAACTTCCACAATATTGAGCTATCGTGGTATCTTTATTTGAAACACATAATATATGTATGTCAAAGATACCAATAAATCGGATGTCATCAAACTAAATGAATGTGGTAAGTTATCAGAGACGTAATCATAATAACTGCTACTTATTAAAATGTTACCAGTTATTACTACTACGCACAGCTGAATCGAGCTTTCGAGAGAAAAAAAAATTGCCTGTACCTTGCTGGCCCTACGGGTAGGCACGAAACCAAATCATAGTTTTATTTCTGTTGAGGCTAGGTTATCGACCTTGTCATTTCCTTTTGTCAACTCCTATGACACCCTCAAGATAGAATGGAGTGGTGACACTATGTATTCTAATTCCTTCATACACAGAACGCCAGTTCTTAGTACAACAGAATATAAACAACTTTGACAAAAAAAAATACATAGCTGTGTGGGTCTACTCTATGTTACTAGTGCCTTATAAATATGAAAGTGAACAATAAACTACGGCCTCTCCGGAACATAAAATCGAAGACTCTTCTCCTACCCCCTTGCCTTGGGACACATTCTTCCTCAGAGGTATCCCAAAGAGGTCATAATTCTCTGAAAGATAATGCATCCGAAACCAACGGAGGCGAGGTAGTAAACTGCATACTCACAGTAAATTTATATGCTACCGCTAATATAACAAGCATTAGTTGCCATAAGCGTTGCTAGTCTAGTATTAAAGTGGCAACACAGGTTGGCTAGGGTAGTTTCAAAGTTGAAATTGCCTTAGTGTTTTTAGTTACTGCTGGCACATGAATGGAATTTTCTATTGTTTTCAGAGTGGATAGAATAGAGAAGTATAGTGAATTTTAGAGAGATCATTTCAGTTTCACAATGAGTTTATGGTTCATAAATGTTTGTTTCTTAATCAGCTACATTTGGTAACGTAAACAAAAAAAAACCTTGACAAAAATGTACCTTTTATGTTCTATTTTAATATGGAAATAGTTGCCGCTTCGTATGATTTTATTGATATTCAAAATTTAAATGGTATCCTATAAACGAAATAAATATAAACCTTTGACCCTTTACTATAAAATTTCAAATCAATAAATGCTCCAGCTTTTATTAAATTATTTTATGACTCAATATTATAAATGTGATCCTTTGAAAGGGACTCCCTCGACGCAACCGGGCCGTCAGCCGCTCGCTTTGACAGAAACAAAAGTGCACGCACGTGAACACCCCATATTGGCAATATCCAAGAAATTTCCCCAATATCACAGAGAGATACAGCCAGCATTATTAGCTGGGGATTCCTTAGTTCCATGACCCCTTCGCTATCACTCACCTATCCGTATCAGCGCAGGGAGGTACCCCCACACGACTAATCACAGTGGATGTGGCATAGACGCGCTATGCATATTTATTACTGCCTCCGACGAATTCTCACCATTCTCGTATCGATACGAGCGAGACGTGGGTGTTTTTCATTCGCCCGAGTTATTTATTTAGCAAGGGCTCCAGGTACAAGGGCTTAATGTTTGATGAGCTCAGATTCGGCCTCCTTAATTCCTCGACGTATTAGATCGCAGCTCGATCACGTCCTGCGGTTGTTTGTTTGGCGCTCTAGATAATTGAATTAAATTCGAATCGATTAATCGGTATGAGCTGATACGTTCGATGTTTGGAAATAATCTGCGCGTTACAAGCTTTCGCTATAGGAATGCTTGCTAATAAATTATGTAACCGAAATCGAGGGAATTTACGGCGATGCTCGGAATATGAGCGATATTGCGACCACAACAAACAATTAGCGTCCGAGCGAAGCGGGCGAACAACGGCTTATAAAACACGATTACACGCGTCTCCCGCCCCGCAGTAATTAAAACTTCTCTTGCGAAAAGAAAATCCAATAAAAATTAATTACCTACCCTGTCGTTAGCGAAGTCATGTGCGAAGAATATTACTGTATCGGTATGTACATACAATGTCTAGTCGGGAACTGCTTTGGAGTTTTACTATAAACTTAATTATCGTCTAACTCAATATACACGGTATAGTGATAAATTTAGAATGAACAGTGCGGGTGTCGTAAGACTCGATTAAAGAAATGACGAGACCAACAACCTAGTTTCAAAAGAAGCTAACGAAATCCTGTGTCAAGCTGTCTGTCTGCACGTGGCACAGTAGGATAATTTCCCACCATGTAATTGGAGGAGGTCCGAATCAGGAGTGAGACTTTGTGGGTCGCGTTGACGATGATAATAAGACTATGATAGCTTTGTATGCTTCATCATTTCAGCCAAAAGACGTCCACTGCTGGACATAGGCCTCCCCCAAGGATCTCCACAAAGGCCGGTCCTGGGCCGCCCGCATCCACTGCTTTCCGGCGACCTTAACCAGGTCGTCGGTCCACCGTGTGGGAGGCCTACCAGCACTGCGCCTTCCGGAACGCGGTCGCCACTCGAGGACTTTTCTGCCCCATCGGGCGTCGGTCCTGCGAGCTATGTGCCCTGCCCACTGCCACTTAAGTTTGGCAATCCGGTGGGCTATGTCGGTGACCCTGGTTTTCCTGCGTATCTCCTCATTTCTGATTCGATCTCGCAGGGAAACTCCGAGCATAGCCCTCTCCATTGCCCTTTGGGTGACTTTGAGCCTTCTGATGAAGCCCATAGTGAGCGACCACGTCTCTGTTCCATATGTCATCATATGTATTTGTATGCTTACGTAGCTTAATCTCCAAAACTACGTGTAACTTTATTTGATAAATAAATACAAAAAATAATTTTAAGTTATTTCAATAACCTCAGTATTTCTTGGAAAACAGAAGAAGTATATTCGCGAACAGTCTAGTGTATGCTTGGAGTTGCCCGAATTAAATTCCTGACGAATGTTAATGTTTAACCGGGGAATTCTTGTACAGGGGAGGTTGGGTTAATTAAATGGGGGCTCGGTTCATTTTCATAAAATTATTTGATCTTAGCCCAACACGAGCCCAATTTGGACGCGATCAGCTTGGCGAGAAGTTTTATCAACGTGTGAAGCTTTTGTTTATAAAGTTTTTCTTCATATATGAAAGAGAAATTGTTACTCTCACAAAGTTAATAAACTTCACAAGTGGAAATAACAAATGATACTTCTTCGTCGTCATTGTTTCAGCCCATAAATGCATCACTACTGAGTCGGGCCTCCTCCAAATTCATAGAAGGAAATAAGCCTACTACGCTGGCAAGACGGGTTGGCACAGGGTTTGTAGCAAGGTTTCCTTCTCATACGGCTAGGTGACCTGCCTCTTGCGTTCTTTTAGTCGCCTCTTACGACACCCTCAAGACGGTATGGGTTGGTGACATTGTGTATTCTAAATCCGTCACCACACGAACAGATACTTCTTGCACCAAATAAATTAAAAACTAAATTACCGGTTTGAAATGCTACTCTCGAAACAAAATTTGTTTTTTTTTTCAACTGACACGTACTGACACTAGTTAAATACAAAATTTGCTAATTCAGGAATAACATACGTAGGTATAACGAACACGGTATAGCAAACGCATCAGGCTGAGACTTAAATATATGAAAGAATTTTGATACATTTCAAACAACAAAGAAGTACCGGTACTTAAACACGAGCTTATTGCTATCTGTCTTCCTTCACGTTTGACGGGAGGTTTAGCAAATTGACTAAAGTGCGGTATCGTGTTCGGATAATAAACGCCTTCTATCATGCACTGCGTACGCCGCGATGTCGTTTCATTATAATTGAACGTGAGCGCTTAAGTTCACGGCATGCGAACTATTTGGACAGTCTTTGTTCCAGGGAGTTGTTTTGTTTATAGTGGAGCACGTCTTAGTTTAGTGTTGATCTTGGTACATGTATTTTTATTTATTATTTATCACAAACTTGAATGCCTTTGACCCTAGGCTTGTGTGATGGAAAGCAACGCCAGGGTCTACGATGTAGCAGGCAATCTATTGAAATGCCCTGACGGGCACCGGCTCTCACATACACATGACGAAACACAGTAAAACTGCTTGGCGCCGGACTTAAATGTACCCTCACATAGCTAGCCAGACGGATCATTAGATTCTACCATCAAGCGTGCTGGGTTTTGTTGACTTTTACAACACGGGTGTTTTCCCAGCGTGCGGTGGGGATGTGTAATAATAACAACATTTATCTGTAGTACTGCAGATGTATATCGTTTTCGGAGCACAGTGCTGGTATGCCTCCCATACGGTGGACCGATGACCTGGTACAGGTCGCCGGAAAACGATGGATGCGGGCGGCTCTTCACTGGCCTTCGTGAAAATCTTTGGGGGAAGCCTATATCCAGAATTGGACGTATTTTGGCTGAAATAATGATATTACATTGACACTTTATTAATTTTAAATACCAATATTATTTTTTCAAATAAATAAAGTGTGTACTTACTACTTACAAAAAATAGCAATAGCGAGTAGAGAGTTCAAAACTAAAAAAAATTACTATGAAATTTTCCGTCAATATTTCGCAATATTTTCTCAACACAAAATATAATTAACATCAGGGGTGGAATTCCGCCATTAGCTTAGCTATAAAAGCTAATTTATATTACCCTAATTATATTTACATACTAAAATGTAAATCTAACAAAACATTTACAAAATTATGCAAATGTTATGCCTAACACATCAGCAGTAAAAGTGTTATGTCCAATATTTCCAAATGTTGACACTAGGGGTCTCCATAATAGCAGTTATGGCAAAATCGCTACAAAACGGCAACCTAAGCAAACGTCGAAAATTTATGACGTTGGAGTGCATACGACAGGCTGCATAATTAAATTACAGCTTCACACCCTTGATTAAAATTTTGCAATAACGCATTAAGACGCCGAAGGGCGTAGGGCAAGAAAATGAAACGGTCCATAATAATTTTGTTACGCCAGTACCATGATTAAAATCTTACAATTAATTAGAAGAAGTTTAAGGCATAGGGGATGTCCGGGGACATTAATCGCAGCTTCTCGCGAAAACAAGTTGATATTAACGATACTTTGGACACTTTGCGAACGTTTCTGGTCGCAAGCATTATGATTATGATTTAAAGTATTTTTATAGCTCTTGTTATCTGAGTTACGGAGCTAAATTATATTTTGGGTGCTCCTCATTTAGAAACTAAATATCATGGTTATAATATTTTAGGTCGGCATGAAAAAATAATCCAAAGCCAGCTGCTTTGAACTGGAGACCTTAATTAATAAATAATAATAAATATCCTTGGACATTTCACACAACGCCATCTCGTCCCAAGCTAAGCAACTTAATGCTTGTGTTATGGTAACGAGATGGATGATAAACTACTTATATACATATTTTTTTTTTTGTAAATACATACTTATTATAGATAGAATTGACACCCAGACTCCGAGCCAGTGCCTCTGGTTTAGACAAAGACACTTGCCCGACCCCGGAATCGAACCCGGGACCCGTTGATCCAAAGGCGGCACATCTAACCACTAGACCAACGAGGCAGTCAATTGCTTTATGTAGATTTTAAAATTGTTAATGATTTCATCTTTTTTCTTATATGCCATATTCAGTTCGATATTCTATAAATCTACTACCACTAGATGACTCACTGATATTTCGGGCCTCCTCCAGTTACATGGAGGGTAATAAGCCTACTGAGCCACGCTGGCCAGACGGCTCCATCAAGTTTTCCTTCTCTTGTGGCTAGGTTATCGGCCTTTTCATTTCCTTTCGTCGGCTCCTACGTCACCTCAGAATGGAACGGGGCGGTGACACTATGTATTCTAAATCCGTCACAAAACCAACACTTAAAGCTTTCTATAAGAAACAATACTAATTAGGGTAAGAGTAACAGTAATACTATAAATATCCTTGGACATTTCACACAACGCCATCTCGTCTCAAGCAAAGCAACCTATTGCTTGTGTTATGGTAAAGAGATGGATGATAAACCACTTTTATATTTTTTTTTGTATATACATGCATATTATAGATAGAAAACACCCAAAACCAGAACAAATACTTGTGGGTCGTACAAATATTTCTTCCGTGCGGGAATTATGGTGATAGTAATGTTTTCTTTTGAATTCGTTTTCTAGCTGTTTAACGTTCCCAATACTAGAAGCAAAAACCCTTTCAGTTTTTTCAAATCAGCAAGCCTGACCTCGTAAATATGTTTGATCCGAAGCAAGTATTCCTTACCCTCATCACAGTCAAAGGAACCATGCAATATTTATTTGTTTGCGAAGTTGTTACGAGAATAGGGTAAACGTGTAACAGACATTAATCAGGAATAAGTGGCGTCAATATATGGTTAACGACGTAAGAGAAAACAAAGTCAAATGTTATATACGAGGTAACCTTCACATCAAATCGGAAAATTTACCCTACAAAGAGGTATATAATATTTCGTTTTGAAGGTGTAGTAGAAACGAAGACATGAAGTTGATAGATAGTTGAAAATACATAATTAGACAAACAGAAACTTAAAAGAAGTAAACGTGGAATACATGCATCTTGACCATCTTAGGTCATGATTTGTACAGCACGAAAGTTCCCCTTTTGATAAAAATTACAAATCAGACTAAACAAATGTATGTGTATTACTAATCTTCTTCTTATACATAAAATTAATATTTGTCTGTATGTCTTTTATACATAGATTCGTAAACTATGCATTTGATCATGTGATGATCTTTAGCAAAGTGTTGGGCAGGAGCACACGAAAATTTCTAAAAAAAAAAAAACAATTAATGTCTTCCCATCTACATGGAACCAACAACGGAGCTGGTGCGGCTTGTGAAGCGGCTGAAAAAGCTAAAGCATACAAATACAGGGGTCTAGGCTCCGAATATGAATTTGTCCCATTCGGTGTTGAGACCCTTGGTCCGTGGGGTCCTAGCGCTATAAGCCTTTTTAAGGAAATAGCAAAAAGGTTAGTCGATATCACAGGAGACCGAAGAGCTGGTAGCTACCTCGGAAAAGAATCAGTCTAGCGATTCAAAGGGGGAACGCTGCCAGTATCTTCGTAACCTTGCCTAAAGGGACTCCTTTAAATAATATATTTTAGTATTTAAGTTTTAGGTTAATTGGTATTTTTAGTCTTGTTTTATTACTTAAGTTAGTGTTTATGTAAGTACATATTACTTAAGTTAGTGTTTATGGAATAAATAGTATCATATTAATGTCTTTCCTTCAAATTTATTTTAGTTAGTGGCGTAGCAATGCGCCCAGGGTTAAGCTAGTTAGTGTATAAAAATAACGCCGGAAGGCTGTCCGTGTGGTGGGGGGTTTATAATACATAGTGTCACCACCTCATTCCATCCGGCAAGTATTGAAAGAAACGAAATAAGGTAATGAAGGTCGAAACCCTAGCCGCTAGAGAAAGAAAACTTGATACGCCCTGTGCTAACCCGTCTATGCAAATATTTGTACGACCTACAAGTATTTGTTCCGGGTCTGGGTGTTTTCTATCTATAACATGTATGTATTTACAAAAAAACATGTATATAAGTAGTTTATCATCCATCTCGTTACCATAGCACAAGCATTAAGTTGCTTAGCTTGGGACGAGATGGCGTTGTGTGAAATGTCCAAGGATATTTATTTACTTATTCCAAGGATATTTAATGGGTCGTTATTTATTAAAAGTAGTATAAGTTACTTTCTAAGACACCGCACATTTTTGCTAACACCGGAATACACCACCGACATTAGTCTTGACTTGCCCCCAGTTCTACAGTGAGCGACCTTATAAAAGATTCAAAGGTCAAAACGGGGAAAACACAAAATCAGATTGTCTCCGAATCACACGAGTGACAGCGTAATGTAGTAGAGCCAGCATATATAATGCAAGGAATTATTTTAGGACTAGCGATGTTGAACCTGCGAGGAGGTTATCTATTTTCCATACATTTCAATTATAGAGTGTCAGGGTTTATGAATACATTAAAATCATCAACTTGTTCTATTTAAATAGCGTAATTATTTAACCATTGCTTTTGGTAAAGCAGTTCTCAAATGATGATGAGATATTTTTTATTTAAATCATGCGAACCCGACTTATAATCAGAAATTCAAGTTATCGCACAATGTTTTCCTGTATTTATACAGTTATTTTCTCTTACCAACGAAGATAACACCTAGACTAAGATACTTAGAAATATGATACACGAAATACGTATTGCAATATATATACATGCACTATATATAATGAACTAGCGACCCGCGCCGGCTTCGCACGGGTGCAATTATGCATTATACTTAAAAAACTTCCTCTTAAATCACTCTATCTATTAAAAAAACCGCTTCAAAATCCGTTGCGTAGTTTTAAAGATCTAAGGATACATATGGACGAACAGACGACGGCGACGTTGTTTTATAATAATGTAGTAATAATGATGGCAGTGTTACTCAATTTGCGCATAACATGTTTTTAAATCATATATACTTGCTATTGGTGAGAAAGCCAAACAGAATATTTGTATATATTGCTAACCTGAACACTCCATACCAGTTGTCTTATAAATGTTACTCAATAGTTCAGATATATGTAACTTACTTTGGGAATTGATAGTCATAAATATTATTTATCTACAATTTTAATACTTGGAGTTGGTTTTGGATTTTTGTAAACACATTAGTTATTTTAATATACCATCGAAGTGGTAATAAAAAACAGTTTCAAGATATAAATAAATGTCCTATAACTAAGTTTCGTCATCTTGTTCTTCTTCTTATAAATAACTAGCGTGCCACCCCGGCTCCGCTCGGGTTTTGGTGAAGTTTCCTTTGGCGTTCCCGTAGCCCCGAGGTGTTACAATTGTGGTCAACAAGGCAACGGAATTCATCTTTAGGGCTTCCTCGTGAAGAAAATCAGACAATGTTTGTAAATTAGGTCGCTTACCTTTCAGCGTCAGTGGGTAACAGTAGTCGGCCCATTTCGACAACAAAATAGTAGGCAATTTTGCCAGCACACATGTAAGTACATCCGACATTGACTGAAAAATTGACAATATCTCTATTATACTCATGCGATACTGGTGGTAACTTCTTTATGTCCATGACTATTCGTGACAATATAATGTCGGGGTTACCGAACTGCAGCTCAAGTTGGTTTGAAAGGTTTCAAGGTTGAAATTACCATTTTAGGTGACGTGGCACTGATGAGCAGAGCTGAGACGGATTCGCGGGCTTGTCTGCTAAGACACTTGGAGAGAAGTTGCACACTTGCGTAGACTCATTGTAGGCTTGTTTAAACTGCAGCCATTCCAATGGATCACCGGCGAACGTAGGCAGTTCGCGCGGAGTGCAGATACGACTTAGCAAATTCGTGTCATGTGTCATACGTTTTAATGTGCGCACAAAACCGTGCGCGCATAGCGCCTCTACGCCTCGCGGGCTTTTCTGTAACTACTCAGTTTCTTCTTCTTATACATATTTATGTACAATACAAATTATAAATATTATCATAAGGGGTCGCCAACAATTATTGTTACACAATTATTGTTAATTATTAGTACTACAAGGCATCGTTACTCATAAATTTATTGATAGAACATAGACAATTTACAGTTGATTAGACAGCTATTACATTACATATAAATGACTATTGTGTAACTATTGCTGACCCACCATGTAGTTCGTAGTCGTTATTACTGCATAATTCTTGCAATTACAGTCCAGAACGGATTCACTGTATACCACGAGTAGTGTCACTAATCGTTGCGTTTTCCTGGATATTTCTTTCAATCCACTATAATTTTATTGGTTGGTATGGAAGTTTGCATAATTGAGTGCTTCCGACTCGATATAACGCCCGGCAATATCTTTAAGGTAGGATTACGGGAAATTGTGAACTGGTAGCGTATAATAAAATGACACTTATGGTCATACGCATAACTACAATAATATTTGGTTTTCAACTTGTTTTCACGACTGCTGATTCAGTCTCCTTGATATGTACGTATAATGCTGGCCGATAACAAATTTAAAAATGGAATGCCACGGCCTACGTTTCTTTGTCTTCTTTTGTTTTTGGCTCGATTCTGCATTTTACGAATTACAAGTTTGGTTGATTTTTAAACAGTGATTTTATTAATTATCGTCTTTATACATTCCACTCCTCCTGTGACATGGAGCTGTGCCACGTTGACTAAACGGGTTAGCACAAGGTTTCCTATCAAGATTTTCCCCGTGTGTCTCCACAAGGGTCAGAATATAAAACTTTCCCACCGCAGAATGGGAAATAACGCGTGTTGTAAAAGTCAACAAAACCCAGCACGCTTGGTGGTAGGATCTAATGGTCCGCCCGGCTAGCTACCACCCTCACATCTAAGTCCAGCGCCAAGCAGTTTTACTGTGTTCCATCGTGTGTATGTGAGAGCCGGTGTCCAACAGGGCATTTCCTTGAATTTCCTGCTCCATCTTAGACCCTGGCGTTGCTTTCCATCACGCAAGCCTAGGGTCAAAGGCTTTCAAGTCACTCATACAAAAAAAAACCTTTAAATTTTAATTTACTTTTATACACTACACCCTCAGGATAGAATCGGGTGGTGGCATTTGTATTGTAAATCTGTAACCACACGATATCACTTTATTTAGCACAATCCTCGTATAACTTATAGCTAATATTTTATTCCATAGTTAAGTAAGTGCCTTGTCGGTCTGGGGGTTGGATGAGCCACCTTTGGATCACGAGGTCCCGGGTTCGATTCCGAGGCTGAGCAAGATATTTGTGTAAGCCAGAGGCACTTACTCTGAGCCTGGGTGTCATTAATGTTCGTGAATTTCATATTTGTAAAGTGCCCCCGCTATTAATATAGTGCAGGAGTCATTTAAAAAAAATGCAGGACGATTCTTTCTAGAGCAGTTAGTCTAGAGGCAACATTCTCATGATTGCAATCTAAATGCTAGCTTGCCTAATCTGTTCGTGGTGTGCCCTGTAATTGTGGCTTCAGGTCCGTGATCACGGAATCACCCCGTTCACACTTCGGCAATTATCGGCGGCGAAGTTTCCTTCAATGGAGGTTTCCACAACCACCGTTCTACGATGAACCAGGCCGAAAGTGCAATGCGCTCGTTCCAACTTTTGGTATTAACGCTAAAATGCTTGGAGTTTCGGACGTGAGGTAGGAAATGGATTGAACGAAGCCATAACCAACTGTACCACTCTGGCAATGGATTATCACATGTTTTCCTTATCTTTGGAGTAAGTTTAGGGTATCAAATAGGGTGGTCGTCCTCATCGTTTCAGCCCATAAATGACCCACTTCTGAGTCAGGACTCCTCCAAACTCATGGAGGGAAATTAGCGTACTGTGCCCCGCTGGCAAGACGGGTTGGCACAGGGTTTGTATTAAGGTTTCCTTCTTTTTCGGCTAGGTGATCTGGCTCTTGCGTTATTTTAGTCGCCTATTACGACACACTCGGTATGGTATGGGTTGGTGACAGTGTATTCTAAATCTATCACCACATGGACTTATACGGTGGTGATAATCATCATCATCATCATTACAGCCAAAAGACGTCCACTGCTGGACATAGGCCACCCCCAAGGATCTCCACAAAGGCCGGTGCTGGGCCGCCCGCATCCACTGCTTTCCGGCGACCTTAACCAGATCGTCAGTCCACCGTGTGGGAGGCCTACCAGCACTGCGCCCTCCGGAACGCGGTCGCCACTCGCGGACTTTTCTGCCCCATCGGGCGTCGGTCCTGCGAGCTATGTGCCCTGCCCACTGCCACTTAAGTTTAGCACTTAAGTTTTGGTGATAATATGTAATGTAAAAAAAATACGCGTACCAAAATTTGAAGAGGTGATCAAAACCTAAATAAAATGACCACTTCATGTACAAATTGTTCGCAGCACGATAGCGTTTCCCATGAGCCGCGGACATTTATCGGCGTGGAACGGTCGAGGATAAAACAATAAAGAATGGGTAACTGCGTTTTAATGTGAACAAGAACACTGCCGGACAATGGCCGCCGATTGGGACCCGACCGGTGGTCACTGCGGAATCGCCACGTTTTGTGTTAAATAGTGACGTGTAGTGTTTTCTGCGATATCCATATATTTTAAAATTCTTAGCAAACAGTTTGATTTCTTTTTTTATTATATATTAGGTCTTTACGATCATTGCACATTGCAGGATACTGCAAAGTATCTCAAACGCTGGGATAAGTTAAAGGAACACGGTCGGAACCGTCAAGAAATCATTTCCTTTGTTTTTGTGTAACAAGGCTACTTCTGCCCTAGGTATTATCCTAAGATCTCTAAAAACACATAAAAATTACACCATCACCCAAATCCCTTGATTTACACAAATATACTTGTCTGAATCTAGAATTGGAACAGGGACTCGGCGTTCACAAATACTTATATTTATTTCTCACATGATGTAATAGACTAAGAGTCGGTTTCGTTTTTATCTTCTCCTGGCATTTGGAGCAACAAAGATTGCATTTAAGCAATTGAATTATAATTACTGTTTGTAAATTATTCGGCTTCAACTTTGAATAAATGAAATGAAATAAAACTACCACTTTTATTTTTCTTTATCGCGGGTGATCCAAAGACGGTACCTACATCTAACCTCTGGACCAACAAAGCAGTGTTAATATGTTTCATTGTTTAGCTTACATAGTATCTCCTACTCCTTTGTATGGATTAGTGCCATTTTCGGAATGAGAAAAACATTTATTTCATGTGTATAATAAATAGTAAAATATCTATGTCCGAAATAACTAACATAAAGCGAACCTTATATAGGTTCGCTTTATGTTAGTTATTTTGGACACTCGAACAGGTTACTATAATAACAATCAAATAAAACATTAAAACCGGGAGTATTTATCGATAACCAATGAAATAAGGGCAACACTAACCCGGCCGTAGGCAAGTAATAAACGTACCCGCATAAACCTTTGAATTGCTGACCACGGCATCGAACCTATGCGCCCTTTGTCTGTGTCCGGCCGCAAATTGTTTAAGAAATAAAATAAAATCTAATTTACCGCTTTGCTACGTTTATAGAAACCGGTTTACGAGTGCCGGCCGACCCGAGAGTATTGTTTACTTTCAATACCTTTCAGTTTTTATTTCTACCTCCCTAATGCGGCACCTAACCGTAAATTTGTGGAGCATTTTTATAAAAATCTAATTTGTGTGGGTTCATTGTCTTGATTGCCATCAATCAAAGCCTAATTGGTTAAATACCATTATCGAAAAGGAGTGTTTCCATTAGGCCTCTGATACCCATTTTGCAGGAAGTTCATATAAGCTAGAATGGTAACACGGCGCTACTGAGATGTTGCTAAATTTGCAGATCAGTCGTATCCAGCATTATTTGCTAGACCCCTTCCGACCTATGCCTGATAAAGAAATGACCCAGAACACGCTGCTGTTAGTGCCGCTGATTTAGATAAAGACACTTGCCCGACCCCGGAATTGAACCCGGGATCCGCTGATCCAAAGGCGGCACATCCAACCCCTCTTATAAATACTAAGTAAGATATAGGCATCAAAGCTATATCCAACGACGTCCGTGCATCTACACCACTCAGATGGACAATGAAAATCACTAACATATTTGCAGATAATACAGTTACCGTGAATAGAGGGAGTCATACAAACAGAAAAATGGCCCCAAGCAAGCTGCAAAATGTCCCGAAAATACATTAGTCGCATTAGAAACACCATTAAGGGTCGGGCAGGCCGATAACAATTAGGGTGGATCTGGAATCTTAGGGGGATTAACGCCACATAGAGAGTTAGCACTGGTTTAAAGAATACTGTATAGGTATCGACGAGTAAATTGCTGTAATTAAGTGATTAACGATACTTAACTTGATACAGACGCCATTATATTGACCCATATTTATAAATAAATAAATATAAATATCCTTGGACATTTCACACAACGCCATCTCG
Source organism: Clostera curtula (assembly GCA_905475355.2). Classification (NCBI taxonomy): domain Eukaryota; kingdom Metazoa; phylum Arthropoda; class Insecta; order Lepidoptera; family Notodontidae; genus Clostera; species Clostera curtula. The sequence continues at coordinate 9,876,961 of FR997808.1, read as the reverse complement.
TCCCAAGCTAAGCAACTTAATGCTTGTGTTATGGTAACGAGATGGATGATACACTACTTATATACTTTTTTTTTGTAAATACATACATATTATAGATAGAAAGGACACCCAGACTCCGAGCCAGTGCCTCTGGTTTAGACAAAGACACTCGCCCGACCCCAGAATCGAACCCGGGACCCGTTGATCCAAAGGCGGCACATCTAACCACTAGACCAACGAGGCAGTCAAAAGTCAAAGGCAGTCAAACCAACATATTTAGAATGAACATTATCGCGTGCGTCCGTGTGGTGACGGATTTAGTGTCACATATCACATAGTGTCACCACCCTATTGCATCCTGATGGTTTCGTAAGAGCCGGCTAAATGAAATGACAAGGCCGATAAACTAGCCGTAAGAGAAGGAAAACTTGATACGAAACCATGTGCCAACCCGTCTGGCCAGCGTGGTTCAATATGCTAATTCCCCTCCATGTAACAGTGTAGTCAGCACTATATATCATATAGCGAAAGGTTCAACAAATTACAACAACATTATTAAGGTACAACTTTCTTGGAAGCACATATAATTCGCGTGGTTTGAAAGTTAAGCGGAAATGTTCCCACACGGTTTCCAAACCATTATTTTCGTTGCCTAAATTATGAAGACACGAAAGCAAAAACCGAGAAAAACAAATCATAATCATCATAAAACGGAGAATTCATTCATATACAAGCGACAAAAAATAAAAGGTATGAAAAACCAAGCATCACCGTTGCAAGGACATAAAGGCGAGACGCCAAAATTCCTCTAACCGCGACGACTTTTACAATATGCATAACTTGTTGAGAGAGTAATCAAAAGACGATATAAAGTGAAGAGGAAGACACGGCGAAAGGCTAAAAATGTAAACCCTCTCTTAGATTTTCTCAAGGCGAGTAGGGCGACCCCTCGAGCGAAACTTGCTGTAAGATGGGAAAAATTACCCTGACTACGGGAAACTTTTTTCGATTTGAATTATGATTCCTTATTCTATGCTGAAGTTTGTTTTATGTCGCACGGAACCCAATTTTTAATACAATGTCATTGTTGGTAATAATTGAGTAATTGATATTTATCATGTCAAAATAGAAAAACGAATCAGTTCTGCTCAATGATTTCTTAGGTTTTAACGATTATTACACAGTGAAATTAAACACTTTTTACCGGATTGTTTATATTAATTAAATGATGTACGAGTAATATACACGCGATAAATCCGTTAAAAGTGTTTAATTTCAAAGTTCTGCTCAAATGATAATGTGTCCATCGAGGAACTTAAGGCTAATTTCCTTCCAACCAAACCCATTTGAGATCACGGTTTTAAGTCAAAGTAAAATTAATTATTTACACAATGCACGATCAATTTAATGCAGTTTAGTTTTTCAAATAAGATCATGATTGAAGATGTTGGAGGTACGATAGCGTCTGCATTAATTGAATTTAGGATTTTGAAACTTCTAAGATACTGTAGATGTCCCTTGGTGAAATCGCAATCAGATTGAGTAGACAGTTGAAGCTTTACTCATACGTACTACTAGCATTATTAAAGCCTCATCCAATTACAAGGATAGTACTTAGCCTACTATGCTATCAAGTTTTTTTTCTGTTGTGCCTAGGTTCTCGGCTTAGTCATTACCTTCAGTTGTCTCTTGTGATACCCTCAGAATGGAATAGGGCTCTGACACCACGTATTCTTAGTCACCACAGGGGCGGACGGTTTTATTCATAACAACTGTCATTTTATTAAAGCGTCAAAAATATCTCTGACCTTGGATGGGTCATCCTCAGGATAGAATGGAGTGATTATTTTTTTAGAATACACACCCCATTTCATCCTGAGGGTGTCGAAAGAGCCGACAAAAGGAAATGAACAGAAATCTTGATTCAACCTAACCACAAGAGAGGGGAAACTTGAATCGAAACACTGTGCCAACCAGTCTGTCTAGCATGGCACAGTAGGCTAATTAAACCCTCCCTGTGACGGGAGGAGGCCCGACTCAGCAGTGGGTAATTTATGTGCTGAATAGTAGTAGTAAAATCTAATAACATGCAAAATAAGGAAAATATTCTTCATTTCTAAAATGAATTCGATTAAACAAGGAAAAGTGACAGTCCAATGACAATTTTCTCAGTATAAAACTTAAAGCAAGAGTCACCGGGGATTATAACTTTGAAAGAGGCTTTGACTCTGAACTTTCTAAAGAGTTTGTTGAATAAGTTTTCTGTATTACCCTGGGTGATATAATTTGTCAAGCGCTGAACCGGGTCTACAGAAATTCCTTTTTTTGTTGAGCTAACATAGTAATTTCTGTATGATGACGGATTGACGGATGAAATGGGATGCTGACACGCTGTATTCCAACAGCGTGTCAGCACCCCATTTCATCCTGAGGGTGTCTTAAGAGCCGAGACATAGACATGCTAAGGTCATAAAACCTAGAAAGAGAAGGATATTTTTTACGAAACCTGTTTCAGCACGTCTGCCCACCATGGCATAGTAGGCTAATTACCCTTCATGTAGTTGGAGGAGGCTCGACTCAGCAGTTGGTGGTGTATGGGATGAGTAGTAGTAGTCATCAGCCCGTACAGCCTAGGGTGGGCCTTAGCCTGGTCCAGTATGTTCTTTCAGACACATCTGTCCATGGCTTTCTCCTTCCAACTTCTGACACCAATCACTTTCTATTAGTTGTCTCGTCATTCTAGTCTCACGCATCCCAACTATAGGTATGTCCTGCCCATCTTAAGCGGACAATTTTTATGGTGTTTATGATATTGGGCTCTTTGTAAAGTTCGTATAACTCATGGTTATAGCACGTCCACTATAAGTTGGTCAGTTCTTTACACTTGCTACGATCCTTACATACTACTTCGTCCAAATATTTGTAAACTTAAAGAAAATAAAAACATTGTTTAAACTGAGTAATCGTCTTGTTAAATTTTCGGTATTAAAGGTTAACTTCCAACAGCAAACGAAACCTTTACAATTTAATGAATTTATTGCCTGTATGTGTCCCCAATATGTTTACAGTTAGTATTTTTGTTGAACAGTTATTCTACTCGTAACTTTAAATTAACCACTATCCACGTATAAAATGAAGAAAGCTATACTTTTCTTGATTTTATAAAAATAACTAGCTTTTGAGCGCGGCTTCGCTCGCGTGGGCTTTGAAACCGTGCATATCTCTATGCATATTTTTTATGAACATAAAATCGGTTATTGTGACTAAACTATGATAGTTAGATATGTGCTCTCACGGGATTTTTTGTAGATCTTTCTAAGACCTACAAACCCGTAGTACATAATTTTGTTCTATTGCCAATAGTTTTTGCAGCGCACGCATAAATAGGTTCTCGATTTTACACCTTGGTTTACATAATCGCAATTTTCATACGGATCCCTAATTTTTTTGAAAATAAATATAGCCTATAACCTTCCTCGATAAATGGACTATCTAACACTGAAAGATTTTCTGAAATTGGTCCGGTAGTTCCTGAGATTAGCGCGTTCAAACAAACAAACAAACAAACAAACTCTGCAGCTTTATATATTAGTAAATATAGCCTATAACCTTCCTCGATAAATGGACTATCTAACACTGAAAGATTTTTTGAAATTGGTCCGGTAGTTCCTGAGATTAGCGCGTTCAAACAAACAAACAAACAAACAAACAAACTCTGCAGCTTTATATATTAGTATAGATAAGACGATTTTGAAACATATACTACGCCATTACCATCATCAGTTCAGCTTATAAATGACCATCTACAGAGTTTGGCCTCCTCCAATTTCATGGAGGTAAATTGCCGCGCCTTGGAACATATTGTGCCACGGTGGTAAGAGTGAGCACAGGGATTGTATCAAGTTTTCATGCTCTTGCGTCCAGGTGATCTGCCTCTTGCATTCCTCTAGTCGCCTCTTACGACACACTCAATAGGTTGGTGACATTTTCTTCTCAAAATCCCGTCACCACATCAAATTAGTTACGTCAACAATAATCGATCAAGCCAAGCATTTGGTCTGCGGCATCTGGATAAATGGGATTTACACCCGCAAAAAAATTGGATTTTTTCCCTAAGTAGTGCATAATGCGGCCCGTAGGCGCGAGCATGCATTCCCGCAGAGAAAATATGTAAACTTTTAAATTGTATTTGCATTTCATACAAGCGGGATATATTGGCTTCGTGCTCGCGGGCCAGTACAAAGACTCAAGCTGGAATCTACCGGGAATACCCTGGTAGATCAGTGTAACTAGTTTCAAGCTACATTTTTACAGCGTAAACAATTTTTTTTAGAGAAAAGAAGGTCGTGCGGTGTGCAATTAATAAGAAGATTAAGCAACTGGCTCAATTCAACCTTATTATAACATCTGTCAATCTCCGTGGTGCACGTAAAACAGACAGTGGCGGCTGGTTTTTTTTAATTGTTTTTTAAAAAGAAATCCCTGCACTACGTTAAACTTGTATCGCGGGGGCAATTCACAAACGTACTATTCACGAAAACAAATGACGCCCAGACTCAGAGTAAGTGCCTTTGGTTTACACAAAGACACTTGCCCGACCCTGGAATGGAACTGAGAACCCGTGATCCGAAGACGGCACATCTAACCTCTAGACCAACAAGGCAGTCTAGGTCATTCTAAAAAACTATAGCCCGACACTTGAAATTAGTAAAAGAATAGATGTTTCGCTAAACTACTATCTACACAGAAGTAAACATGCAATCTTTTAGTGTAAATATCGATAGAGTTAGGCAAATGAGACTGGCAGGTAGCCGACAATGAAATTGGGAAAAGGCTATTATGGTATTGTGTAGTAAAATTTAGCAACAATACACGTTTAGAATACCGATAAATAGTTTATCAAAGTTTGACCGTTATATGCACAAAGCTTGCTTTTTGGGCTATAGAAACGGTATGCCCTAACAGACAATAGATTTGTGACGCAAATTTCAAACATAACAATAATACCCTCCAAACACTCAATACGGGTCGAGGCAAATAAATTTCAAACTATGAACAAGCTTTGTTACCAAAATTTTCATATAAATCTTCGCGGACTAATTTCCTACCTTTTGGATCAGCATTAAATTGTGTTGAGAGGCTTTTCAATATTAATTGTTGAAATATTACCTGGGGGCCGGAATTTGGACCTTTGGTGTTGCCCTTTCGCTGACCAAAATGTGGAACAATAAACCGGTACGGAGTGGCCCTAGTTCGTACCCTCAGTAAGTTCTTGGGCCCCACTGTCCACGACCACCCCTGTCAAAGGCCAAGCTACTGCCCCAAGGGAAATTATTGTCGGGATTTAAAGGGCATTGCTTACGTGAAAGTATAAAAAACAGGATACTTATAATAGAAATTTTAGTGGCAATACGATTTATCTTGTATCGGCCACGTGACCATTGGCAAAGGTCTATTAGAAAATACATTTAAATAGTGCATTTCATAGAGAATGTTATCATTAGTGATCGAAATAGATACAGTGAACTTGCATACAATTCGGGGAACAAAAACAAAATTCCGGATATGTTTCCTATAACGTACCTAATTTAAAAAGTGTTATTATTTCATTATTAGTTTTCTTTTAGCTTTCTTTTAAGTCAAATTTTCATTGCTTTGACAAGTATTTTAAAATACACAGCTTTATGAACACATCAACCTGCTTTTTATTTCTCTACATCTTAAATCTAAACTTAAATAATTAAAGGGATTGAACTTAAAGTGTTGGTTACAATAAAAATATCATAAAAAAGTCTCCTTATTGTTTCTGTTCCTCAAAGTTTAAGTAAATTCAGTCTGCCTATTCGGATCACTGGTTATCATCACAAGAAACTTCATAATTAAAATTAACTCAATGTCAAGAGAACGCATTATTTTAATAAATCATTACAGTTATCCTTTTGTATTTGTAATCAGGTTTAACCATAATTAAACCATAAATGTATACTATACTAGCTTTTGCGCGCGGCTTCGCCCGCGTGGGCTTCGAACCCGTGCATATTTTTTATGAACATAAAATCGGTTATTGTGACTAAACTATGATAGTTAGATATGTACTCTCGCAGACTTTTTTGTAGATCTTTATAAGACCCGTAGTACATTATTTTGTTCTATTGTCAATAGTTTTTGCAGCGCACGCATAAATAGGTTTTCGATTTTACACCTTGGTTTACAAAATAGCAATTTTCATACGGATCCCTAATTCTTTTGAAAATAAAATATAGCCTGTAACCTTCCTCGATAAATGGACTATCTAACACTGAAAGATTTTTTTAAATCGGACCAGTAGTTCCTGAGATTAGCGCGTTCAAACAAACAAACAAACTCTGCAGCTTTATATATTAGTATAGACTAGCTTTTGAGCGCGGCTTCGCCCGCGTGGGCTTTGAAACCGTGCTTATCTCTATGCATATTTTTTATGAACATAAAATCGGTTATTGTGACTAAACTATGATAGTTAGATATGTGCTCTCGCGGACTTTTTTGTAGATTTTTATAAGACCTACAAACCCGTAGTACATCATTTTGTTCTATTGCCAATAGTTTTTGCAGCGCACGCATAAATAGGTTCTCGATTTTACACCTTAGTTTACATAATAGCAATTTTCATACGGATCCCTAATTCTTTTGAAAATAAAATATAGCCTATAACCTTCCTCGATAAATGGACTATCTAACACTGAAAGATTTTTTTAAATCGGTCCAGTAGTTCCTGAGATTAGCGCGTTCAAACAAACAAACAAACAAACATACAAACAAACAAACAAACTCTGCAGCTTTATATATTAGTACAGATTCTTTTGAAAATAAAATATAGCCTGTAACCTTCCTCGATAAATGGACTATCTAACACTGAAAGATTTTTTTAAATCGGACCAGTAGTTCCTGAGATTAGCGCGTTCAAACAAACAAACAAACTCTGCAGCTTTATATATTAGTATAGACTAGCTTTTGAGCGCGGCTTCGCCCGCGTGGGCTTTGAAACCGTGCTTATCTCTATGCATATTTTTTATGAACATAAAATCGGTTATTGTGACTAAACTATGATAGTTAGATATGTGCTCTCGCGGACTTTTTTGTAGATTTTTATAAGACCTACAAACCCGTAGTACATCATTTTGTTCTATTGCCAATAGTTTTTGCAGCGCACGCATAAATAGGTTCTCGATTTTACACCTTAGTTTACATAATCGCAATTTTCATACGGATCCCTAATTCTTTTGAAAATAAAATATAGCCTATAACCTTCCTCGATAAATGGACTATCTAACACTGAAAGATTTTTTTAAATCGGTCCAGTAGTTCCTGAGATTAGCGCGTTCAAACAAACAAACAAACAAACAAACATACAAACAAACAAACAAACTCTGCAGCTTTATATATTAGTACAGAGTACAGATTTACTAAAAAAAAACATATCCGTTCGTTCTAAAATTTCATTCCTCCACAGAAAATTCACTCACGTTAATATTTTATTTTATGTTTACACGTGCATGCACTCGGTTTATCCGTAATTCGATTCGCTCTGCTCTGTCAAAACAATTTATTTTATCATGTCTACGTTTGAAAGTTGCCAAACCATCACATCAAGCTGGCATCAAACATTATTTACACGGACAGGGCAAATGCTTCAATCAGGATCAAACAGCCCCGCACACATTCCTCATACAAATATCGAAGACGCCCATAGCAAAAAGTGTTCCTAAATCATTGTCAGTTCCAATGAAACAAGCCAAATTAAATAAACAGCCCCTGGCGAGATAAAAGGTCTAGACGTCGACTTAGACCGCACTTTTGATGGTGTCGTATTTTTAAAACTTAGGGGAAAGTTGACACTTGGACGAATTTAACCTACCATAGTATTAATTATTCAGGACGACGCTTTCATGTTTTAAGGTGCGTTCAGTGGGGAGGGCAAGCTAATTTGTTTTTTTTAGGAGAAAAAGTAGCGAAAGAATTTTAGGGAAGTTGCACCGATGCCCCGACAATAAACGGGGCGAGAGAAAAGTTTAATAAAATTGTTTTGGAATGCAGCGTAGAACGAGAGAACTTGCGCCGAGTGGATGTGCCATCGATGTTGAGTTTATAAAATTAAATAGGTAGTGCAAATACGTGCTTTGAAGCAAATAATGTTTGTGTCATGAGTTCATTTTTACTTTGAACAGACATGGAATATAATTTACCCGGTTATTATTTTGTTCTGAAAATCTCAATTGTTTATTAATTGGCGTTATATTCTGTCTTAAGCTGCCTCGTTGGTCTAGTGGTTAGATGTGCCGCCTTTGGATCAACGGGTCTCGGGTTCGATTCCGGGGTCGGGCAAGTGTCTTTGTCTAAACTAGAGGCACTGGCTCGGAGTCTGGATGTCATTTCTATCTATAATATGTATGTATTTACAAAAAAAATATGTATATAAGTAGTTTATCATCCATCTCGTTACCATAACACAAGCATTAAATTGCTTAGCTTGGGACGAGATGGCGTTGTGTGAAATGTCCAAGGATATTTATTTATTTATTATTATTTAAGTTATGGTCATTATTTGTCATGAGAGAAATAGGAAGTATTTTTGTACCAATAGTTTTGGATCCAATATGGTAGTGGTTTCGTCAAGAGCGTTGTAGAAATTAAGGAAGATAGTTAATTAAGAGTATAGTGAGATACATAGCTGAAAAAAACTACATGTTTGTCGATATCAAAAATATATCATATTTTTTAGAATAAGTTCAAATTTTTCTTATTTTTCATACGAGTCATATATAAAATATATATATTGTGTTGCTATTCTTAGTCCTAATATATTACTTTTTATGATTATAATTGCGTATGCTTGGATATCAAACACAGTAATAATTGACAAACTTAATACAAACCCAGTGTTGTTTTTATGAAAGTTCTACTTGACTGCAATGTTACAAAACGTATACATCAAATAAATATAATATAAATATATATGCTATAAATGAAAAGGAATGCAAAGAGTATCGAATATTATTAAGTCTATGACTGTTACTGCACGGCCGTCCTGTGTACACAAAAGTATATTTCAATACTAAGCCCTCTCACATATCACTGCAGTTATTGCAAAAGCATTTTAATTATGCTGCAATTATTTTAAAATTATGATAAACCTCTCTAATATAATATCTTATACATCAAAATGCGCTTATTGTATACAATGCATTTAAAGATTGCTCATTTATATCTAGGTTTGGTGGAATTTACGAACATTATAATAATAGACACAAATTGATACAAAATCAGAAGAACTATTTGGTAAAGACAATAATGGACCATTATCAGTCAGAGGTAATCATTCTAGGCCAAAGAAGTGAATTTATATTGGCGCTCGATAGGAGAGGCCTATGTCCAGCAGTGGACTAATGTGGGCTGATGATGACTCAAATTAGTAGACATGGCATGGAAATGATATATTCTCACGAATCGTAAACGAGACTGGCTTTCTTTTTACATCATATGATTCTGATCAAGGTACGTTATTTACACTTTCCATTTCATGATTCAAAACTTCAGTCGGGTGAAAATCACACAATTTAAATTTGAACAGGTTTTATACACTAAATCGTCAATTAATATCTTGTTAATTTATTTTTGTTATTTTTCCACTTTAAAGTGTTGTAGAATTTTAAACTTTAAAGTGTTTTTTGTTGTTGTATATATTAATATGATATCCGCAGTGATGTGTGAGGGCTCAAACTCATTTGTAGATAGACGAGGGAAGCTTAGCGTCCCACCCGGAATACTTTAACTTTTCAATTGTAACTTTTGATGGGTTTTCGAACGTAATAATAATCGCTGTATCGACGTGATGGGGCGCGCGAATCAACGACCACCATGTACAAAAGAATCCCAATTTTATGCGGAAAATTGAGTTATGTCTTGGGTGTATTATTCACTCTCGTCCTCCGGTTTGGTGCATTTTTATTGACACTATTCGCAATTTGAAATATTGAATATAAAGTGGTGTATTTTATTCGATTGTTTGGGGACTAAAATTTTCTCAAACATCTTTTCCACGAATTTTATTATGTTGTGAAAAGTTACACAGGACCTGACTTGTCCACACATCAGAACCTAATTGTGACCTTTTCATTTTAAAAACAATAATCACCAGAAAATGGTTCCAATGTTTTTGGTTGTGGGCCTAGGTGTATTTCTATGCATAGTTGTTTGTAACAATATTTTGTTTAAATTGACTACTTGATTTACTATCGAGTAAATTCATTTTGCATTGAATCTCATTGAATATTATTCTCTTATAGTTATATATTAATAATGAGAATGGTCAACTGGCCCATGAGGTGACCGCCATGTGGAGTGCTGAGTCAACAAGTATTATTCCGATCGTTGTATCAGTGCATGGTTTGATATCGAAAAGTTTTGATTGACATCTCAATCAACTCTCGATATCCGGTTGGGTGAAGCGTCTGATGCAAAAGTCAGTTTTACTTGAGACGGCGCGCATTGTTAGGCGGTTCCTCTCTTTGCAACACTAAACATTAGGCGGCTTGAAAAATTTTCCGCCCCTAAGGCTGTTCTAATTTTTAATATTAAAAAAAATGTTTTTCTATTTTTTATATATATTATGAAAAAAAAGTATGAATAAAGTATATACAGTAAAAAAAAGAATGGTCAATATTTATATGGACATTATACGTTCATTCCTACAACATCAGTGACTGTCATGACAAATTCAAATATAGCCGAAGCATCATTTTTACCATACATTTTTACATACATTTCCAAAACATTTAAAAGAATAATATTTTCGTAGCAAGAAATCAATACACGGACCCATTTATTCTGTTGCGCCGACAAGCCGGTAATATTCAATTCTTAGGCACACATTTCATGGTAGATAAAACTCATGAATCAGTAGTCCATATGTGAAAGCGTAGGGAGGTAGGTTTCTCCAAAAAATCCACTTCTCGAAGGCACGACGCGAGTCGAATTTCCTGCCCGATATGTATCTTCCCTACTCGCTTTAAGGTGATGTATTTTCGTATTTCTACCCTCTGGTTTATAGGTTATGTCTCACGTGATACAAAGGTGAGGCCACACCGATGTACATGCTAAGCGAAGATATTTATTATTTACTTTATATTTTTACAAGCGACTATGCAATATAAACCTTCCTCTTGAATCACTCTATCTATTAAAACAAACCGCTTCAACCCGTTGCGTAGTTTTGAAGATTTAAGCATACATAGGGACGGACAGACGACAGCGACTTTGTTTTATAATATGTATTGATAGTGATGCACAAGAATATTTACCAGTATATTTATACTTCGATCATACTGCGATAGAAGAAATACAGTATAGTTATGACTGCTGAGTCAAGCCTCCTCCAATATCAGGAGAGAAATACGCCTACTCTGCCACGCTGGACAGAGGGTTGGCACAGGATTTTGTTATAGGTTTCCTTCTTTAGTGACTAATTTTTCTGTTATCGAATTTCCTTTAAGGTGAATGTTCCAGGGTAGCCCGCCAAATTCAAATTTTCTTACGTTTTTTGCAATTTTCAGGTCAGTGCTAGGTTGTATGTTGATTAAAATGTTATTCGCGGCTGTAAGACGTATGTAGTTATAAAATTATAATCATCAAAATCATCAATACAACCCTCCAAGATCATAAAGTTGCAAGAAAAACTTTTTCAACGTCAAAGTCATTCTTGCACCTTTATGAGCTTGGAGGGTTGTATTGATGAGTTTGATTATTATAACTCTGTAACTACATACGTCTTACAGCCGCGAATCAAATGTTCATCATCATACAAACTAGCACTGCCCTCCAAATTGCAAAAAAAGTAAGAAAATTTGAATTTCGCGGGCTACCCTGGAGCATCCACCTTAATCGGCTCTTACGACATCCTAAGGATGAAATTAATGGCGACACTATGTCTTCTAAATCCGTCATCACACGGATATGCCAAATAAAGCTTCTATTACATAAATAGCATATCTACAGCTTCGCTTCCTCATCACTCTACAAACTTAAGCTGTCGTCCTCCTATCACGCGGTTATTTCTTTGGGGTACCATCGTTAAATTGATTTTCAATTTGTTTGAGATGTAGTCCGCGATGCAACGTGCAATAAGGAGGTGGAGATGCGGAAAATTATTCCACTGAACCTACCCTTGACGAGATTTCAAATGAATTAGATAGATTTTAGGGTGCGACAGGAACGTTTTTGGTCGATATCAATTTAAGTTTTTACATTTTATTACAGCTGTTCAACCTTGAATTGAATATTTGCAATTGCACTACATTCTGTTTAATTAAGTTATAAATTTTCTTTTATTATTTAACACAAATGTTTTATGTTATACAGGGTGATTTTTGGACCACCCGCCAAATTTCGGTCGGTTCGAAAAGTGAAATAAAATCCAGACCTTCCATACGATCTATTGAATCGGGTTGAATATTTTTTTCACTTTTCGACCCATGTTCTCTTGGCAAAATTGTTTACTTTCATGGTCTGAACTACCTATTTACGGGTGGACCAAAAATCACCCTGCATGTGTTGTTATTTACTGAAGGTCAAATAAAAAGTATTATATTCTAAAGATTTTAGTAAGTTGTTAAGTTAACGGTTTTAAAATAAGGGCGTGTCAAAGGAGGGAACTAATGTATCTTGCGGTAGAGAGCCTAGCCTCAAGAAAAGGGAACCTTGATACAAACGCTGTGCCTACCAGTGTGGCTATAGTGGAATAGTAGGCTAATTTCGCCCCGTGAAATTGGAAGAGGTCATACTTAGCAATAGGTCATTTATGGGCTGTAATGATGAATATGATGTTATAATTTACTGCAAATTTTGTTAAGTAACATGGTAATGGGCTTGTTAGTTTAACTTTATTTTAAAAACTATACGTTGAATTGTACGTTGGGTCTACGTTGAAGTCTGTACAAACATAGCAAGATCAAAAGGCTCCTCAGAGTGTTCATTAAAATACAAAGCAAACACAGAATTTCAAAACACATTTTGAAAAAGGAATGAGACAGACGACTATAGTTTCGTTCTGCGAAAGAAAAACGCATTATGTAAAAAAAAGTATGTTGTTATTTGCGTGCAGTACACATTGCAGTAATTTTTAACGAGTCCAATATGACACACTTGTATCATAAACTTGAGAAAGCGAGCACGAAGAAATTTGCAAATTCTTTTGAATCTCCGACCGTCTGTGGTACATCTACGATATTTTTTAACATCTTACACTGATTTCTAACGTAAATATGTTTCATAATTGACAGTAATTTTAATTAAAAAGGTTGGTTAAAAGTTTTTTTTTTGGTTTGGCATGCTTGAGCAAATCAACCTGTGGTATTGATAATATTGACACAAGTATTGATGACAATGAATGAAGGAACCATACGCTAAAAGCAATCTATTTTAATTACTAGCAAAATCTTGAATGAATTCAGAATGAGAAAGAAATTGAATATATTTAATTGAATTTCAAAATTATTTAATGTACATGAAATTAAAAAAAATATGTATTTTGTAATATTTGTTAGTGTTTATATGCAGTATATTATTATTTTGATTTACGCACTAAACCTATTATATATTTTTCACCACCTCCTTACACAGGAAGTGATTTATATAGTACCTTTATACCCATTAATCCTAAAATGTAATTTTACTTGTTCTATGTATGTACATAAATAAATAAATAATTTAACTTATGCAATCTTATACTCCATTAATTATATCTTTTCATATTCAGATAAATCCTTGGAGACAATAGCTTTCTATTAACTTCTTGTTCATTTTATTGTGGAGTGATAGGGATTAATATGTCTGACTTATAACTGTAATACATCTTCTGTCTTATACGAAGGGGAGTATAAAATAAATCTATCTTTATAATATACAGGGTGCACCTGAAACACTGTCATAATAATATGGTTAATCAATAGAAATAGTTTCTAATTTTCTCTTCATATTCACTGAGTCGAGCCTCCTACAATGATATGAGAGAAATTAGCCAACCGTGTCACGCTAAACGGGTTGCCATCGGGTTTTTTTTTTCTGTAATTTTTTTTTGTGCCATGTATTTTCTTCAGATTGAATTAGTGACATTATGTATTCTAAATTTAGTCTATTAATTATTCTAAGTTTAGCAAGGAACGCATTCGATCTGAAGTTTAAGCAATATGTGTCTCTGCTAGATGTCTGATGCCTAAATCGTCGTCCCAGCAACCGTTCTACTATTTAATTATTCCGTTCTACTATAGATAATGCTTATTTTTCTCTCTAATGACGAGACTGTCGTCACCACGTGACTGGTATTTTAATAAACCAGACTATTTGTCTTGATATATTGTACACATTAGGCATTTATGCTGAGCAGCTATACTAACATTCCTCTTTTTCTGTATATAGTCTTTTTGTTACACCTTTTATTAATACTTGTGGGTCACGGCTCAAAACGATCCGAGTAGTATCCACGTAGACTAAGCCGTCTAAGTGGAGAGTCAAAAGCTGTAATTTAAGGCTTTGATCGCGTCGTTTATGTATAGTATGCATGCGGGTAATTATTGCTTGCAATAAAATGTATAGAATTTTATTTTAAAACTAGCGACCGGGCCCGGCTTCGCACGGGTGCAAATTTTAATACATATAAACCTTCCTCTTGAATCACTCTATCTATTAAAAGAAACCGCTTCAAAATCTGTTGCGTAGTTTTAAAGATTTAAGCATACATAGGGACGGACAGACGAAAGCGACTTTGTTTTATACTATGTAGTGATATACACATTTGGTAAATATTCTGTATAAGGTCAAGGGTGATTTATCATTTTCATTAGAGCCTTAGTAAAGAGTAAGAGTGCTGACTATAAACTAAATTTCGGAGATAAAATATTATTGTCACATAATTAAGCTACAGCAAATTGTCTTATCCGTTCTAATAGTGTTGTTTTATTTAGGTTTCAGACACTTTGCATTGTCCGTGGTCGAAAGAAGTCTGGATGACGACCAACTTTAAAAAGTGCAAAGCTATACATGGCTTATTCAAATGTAAACAATACAAATTATTAAAATAGGAGACCTTCATTCAGTCGAGAAACCAATTCTCATTTTATTCTTCTAATGGAACTAAGAAGTGGGGAAAGTCCCTTAAAGATCTATTCATAAAATCTTCCTTACATTCGATGGGAAATAAGAAGACAATGGAATTTAAATCTGCATCTGAATTTTCAAACATCAAAGTGCCTGTCTTCATATACCCCATCTTCAATTAATGATCAAGTACAAAGATCCAAATCATATTAAGGCCCTACGTTAATTTTATTTTTAATGATTAAAATGTGCTACTATCGAAATTGTACCTTCCAAAGTTAAAGTTGCTAGCTGGAACTATCCGATACACCTTAAAATATCCCACCAAAATAACATCATATCTGCCGTGTGTCATTCCGTGTGGTGACGGATTTAGAAGGCATAGTGTCACTTGCCCATTCCATCTTGTGGGTGTCTTAAGAGCCGCCAAAGGAAATGATAAAGCCGAAAACCAAATCACAAGAAAAGGAAAGCTTAAAACGAAACCCTGTGCCAACCCGTCTGGTCAGCGCGGTGGAGTAGGCTAATTACCTTCCCTGTGACAGGTGGAGGCTCGATTCAGCAGTGGGATATTTATGGGCTGAGTAGGTAGTAGAAGTACATCACTACATAGTATAAAACAAAGTCGCTGTCGTCTGTCCGTCCCTATGTATGTTTAATCTTTAAAACTACGCAACGAATTTTGAAGCGTTTTTTTTTTAATAAATAGAGTGATTCAAGAGGAAGGTTTATATGTATATGCATAATATTTTGGAGAAACACTGATAAATTTAGATGTTCAACATTGCACCCGTGCGAAGCCGAGGCGGGTCGCTAGTTGATAATATATTATAAAAAAATCTTTCGAGTTTTCACCAACATTTTCGAGATACCTCCTTAGGCTTTGAAATCCGAAGATAATGCCTAAATCAAAGACCCTTTGTTTACTTATAGACAAATGTATGGATGACAAGCAGAATCGTTTAGAATGGCGTCCCGTGACGAACTGGGGATGTGAGCTTGCCCTGATTAATTTCGAATGATATTTGATATGTTCATCTGACGGCCAATAGGAGGGAGACCCTGACAAATGAGTATTTTCGTGTCTTGAGGTCGAGAGGGTCGCGGTTGAATGTTTTCATTATTGTGTTGCAAAGCGTTATAAGAAAAGTTAAATGATTGTAAGTACACCAAATTGAGTTACACATACTCGTCGTTTCAGCCCATAAATGACCCACTGCTGAGTCGCCCCCACCTCTCTTAATTCATGGAAGGAGCCTACTGTGCCACGCTGGTACGAAAGGTTGGTACTGGGTTTCTATCAAGACTTTCTTCTCTCGCGGCTAGGTGATCTGCCACTGGCGGTCCTTTACGAGCGCGACCTCGCGGCCTCTTACAACACACTCAAGATGGCATGGGATGGTGGACTTGTGTATTCTAAATCCTTCACTAAACGGACATTACCCACAACGCTTTATTTTAATAGGGAAAATCTTAATACAAAGTTATTTTTTTCTCTTGCGGCTATGTGAGCTGCCTTTATGTCCCTTTAGTCGCCTCTTACGACACCCTCGGGATAGTGTAGGCAGGTAACAACATCAAATTTGTAAATATAGTTGCAAGAAATTGAGCCCCTTTGTTCGTGTTGAAGCCTTCTAATATGTATTATAACATCTTGCTGAAAACTGCGAGTGTCTGCACCACCTTTTGTCGTCTCGGTACGACATCTTTATGAATATCTTATTAAGAACCAAAATTGAGAAGAAGCTTACCTAGCCTTTATTTTCGCAACAGAATTTTTGTCCGGATTTACCCAACGATATGCAAACAATTTTAATTGGGTTTTTGTGCCTATACAAACTTGTTTTGTCCGTGGAAATTAAAAATTGTAGGACACATTTCGTACAGTCGTTAGCGTCTTCAGCCAATTTGAATTGAAATAAATCTGCAAGAATTTAATCTCGACGAGAATTTCTTTACGTATTAACGAGGCGCTATCAAGTTCGGTGAAAAAGTAAGCGTATTATTGCAATATCTTATTCCACATAAGCACCGTGTAGTCATGGTGACTTTTGTAATGATGCTTGAGAGATGCGCCATCAAAAGCGTCATTACACTGTCTCGCGTATATTACATCATTACTCGTTCAACACGCACTCGCTCACGGCCGACAATCTGAGATGCTACTAATGGAAAGAACACGGGAGTTTTGATAAATTCACGCTCGTTTTTCCCCCTTGTCGAGAGTTTAAAAAGCTGGGATTCCCGCTATGGCAGTGTATACACAGAAACTCTAAATGTGTTTGGTGCAAGGAAAATTAACAATATCTAATCTTTAACATGCATAATTATTCGATTTTGTATTTTTTAATATTTATCCCTGTGGTGACTGATTTAGAATATGTAGTGTTGACAACCCTTTCCATGCCATAAGACTATAAAGTGACTAATAGAGGAAATATCAAGGCCGATAACCTAGCCACAAGAGAAGAAAAACTTGATACGAAACCCTGTACCAACCCTTCAGCATGGCACAATAGGCTAATTACATGTAACTGGAGGAGGCCCGACTTAGCAGTGGGCACCTATGGGCTGACTAGTCGTAGTAGTATTTTTGGACTATTACTTTGTTTAATTTATTTAAGAACATATTATTATTATAATATCAACTGCTTGTGCTTGTAGTGTGTATTCGGAAAATAGTTTATTTATTTTTGTCAATCTTTTTATCATATCACATATTGTAACTTGATACAGTTTTTTATTTGTAATACGATAATCTGAATCACGAGAAATAAAACTGTTTTAAACACGATTAATAGTATATGTTTCATTACGGCAAGTCATTCTTTAAAGCCGGTTATATTATAACTCGGCACATTTTTTTACGTATGAGCAGAGGGCTCTGAAGTCTTAAAATATTTATTTGGAAGCATTACAAAAAGTCAGTTAAAGAAGTTGGACTTTTGTATTTTAATACTTTGTAACCCCGCGTCGTATACGACGGTACCCACGTGAAACAGAATTGGGTGGAAATGAGCCGTTCAGATAAGAACGCTTTGTGGGACCGTATTGCTGACATTCGCGTGATTCTCTTGTGAATATGAATCATAAGGAAATAGTAACGAGAATTTTGTGGTGGCTTATTGTCTTCAAAAAAGTATATTGGGAAACATTTTGTAACCAAAATTTCACATTTTGATACCAACTACTTTAGTAGTAAAGATAAGAGAGGTTACAATAAATTTACAAACATTTTTCAACAACAACTCAAAAAACGTCCTTTATTTCATACACAAAAACGACAGACGCGCCACATACCGCTTTTTGATCTCGGAACAATCGTGTTTGTCAAATTTAATTTTTAAGGTACTTCAAATAAATTCGATATGCCCTGGAAAAAGTACCTACTACTTAGCCCTTAAATGACCCACTGCTATTCCGCCTCCTGCCAGTTACAGTGAGGGTAATTAGCCTACTGTGTCACGCTGGGATAAACAAATATACTGTTTATCTGCACCATTTATACATCACTAGAGACCCACCCCGGCTTCGCACGGGGGCAATGATAAACCTCTAAATTTATCAGTGTTTCTCTATATTATTTTGTATACATATAAACACAAGAGGGACTTGAATCACTCTAACTATTAAAAAAAACTCTTCAAAATCTATTGCGTAGTTTTAAAATTTTAAGCATACATAGGGACGGACCGACCACAGCGACTTTGTTTTATAATATGTAGTGATATACTCATCTGTGGTATGCAAAAAAGCAAACCTATTTGCACGTTTCCCTAATAAATACAATCTGGAAAAAAAAAACAAGCTTTCGTTTTTTATTGAAAACAACGGAAACCGGCCCGTTGGTTTGTTTACCTCGCGGCTGTTCAGAGCTCACTGCAACATTTGGTGTTCAGCACCCCATGTATTCCTAAGGGCATTTCCTCCCCACTCATTACAGTCGATAGTTATTACTGTCATTTTTCAACTCGTTATTTACTCTGAGGAGAGCTGATAGCGCGACATTTGCTAGCAAAGACCGATTTAAGATTAGGGTGAAGGATTTTCGGGCTTGCTCGGATTTACGTGGGCTCACAAGTAAATTGAAAGTGGCCCTTTAAAACGATATATACTCCCTTGTGTTTTCTAAGAGGGATTAAAGCTCATGATGTGGTAATGAAAGTTTTATTAACCACCATTATTTTGAAATCTGCCGTAATTTGGCATATTTTTTTCCTTCTTTTTATTGGAGGTATCTTATGTCTCTTTTTATATTAAACAAAAGTAAACCATATGGATCTTATCCTTTACATATCTTTAAAAACAATGTATTTATTGGACTGTGTAAAATTAAAAACAATAAACTATGACTGAAACAAAAAAAGAACAATAATTAAAAACTAAACAGAAAAGAATAAGAAAAACTAAAGAAAGCTAAGTACACATTATAAATTTATCTACTAAAAATTTATAATGTGTACTTAGCGGTAATAAACCTGGATTTCAATTTAGCCAGACAGTTCAATTCCTGACAATTTTATAATTCCTATAAAAAAATAACCGTTTCCATTGGAGACAAATTTTATTCAAATTCAAGAAATTCAGTGCACATTAATTATCCTTAAAAGCTTCCCGGACTTAACTCAAACGGTGACTTCACTTTGTCAAACATCAATTTTCTTTTTTGACAATGATCTACGATGAAATGGCCGAGCGACCGAAATCTGTCCGATCACTCAATGTTTTAGGAAGAAAAAATTTAAATTAACATTTATGGGAAAACTTTTTACATTTGTTCAGAATCCGGTCTTTTGTTTAACAAACAAACGATGTGAAAGTTACATTTTACAATGTATTTGTGAATGATCAATATCTGTCATTCATGTGGTAACCGATTTTTAGTACACATTTAGATATAGACATAATACATTTGTTCCATGTTTCCATCAACCAACGCCGATCTTCCGTCGGAGACGACAGATGACACCACATATTGGCCAAAAATTAAGAGATTTACTGTATTTATATAAAGGTACAATGATTTAACGAACCAGAGCATTTCTTCCAGAAGGTGTCGTTAAAGACAAGTAAAAGAACACATAGACAACCTTGCCTCGAGTGAAGGGGGGATTAAAACAATCACTGAGCTCACACATCTCGCTAACATAGCGCAGTAGGTTAATTTCCCTTTATGAACTTGGGGGAAGCCTGACTCAGCTGGTCACGGAGCATGCTCCCGCAATGGGAGTGAATCCCGTGGCCCTGGTTTGGGCAGTCGAGGATCGCCGTCGGTTTTAGTGGGTAGGTCGGGGCGCAATTCACCATCTCTACGCGTCTCGAAGTCCCACATACCCCGGCCAGTCCCCAGCGGCCGGGTATCCATGAGGATCTCCGACGTAAAAAAAGCCTGACTCGGCTGTGGGTCATTTACGACCCGAGAAGATGATATATGTTCGTGAGCTAGTACATATTCACTACCTTTTTCTAAAATTACTTTTACTTTCTATAACATAGAATATAGTTTCAACTTATTGAATAATTCCGTATGTCAACTTTGAACATACTTTTGTCATAACTAGAAACATAATTCTCATTTACTATGAAAATCTGATCGTTCTCTTGTTTCACCGATCCTTGTCTATCAATAAGTAAACGAATAGCTATTATTACGAACATTTCCCTGGCCCGTGCATGTTTGAAATCGCAGCTACTACCAATAATTCATACCTTCGTGACAGCAAATACTAGAAAAGTAGAAGGGCAAGAATGCATACATGTCTAGACTTACGCATCAATAAGTAATGATTATGAGGTGGAATAGTTAAAGGTCAGTTAGGTAGAATTGAGGGATATTTAGGATGATTAATCGATTAGAAAACTTAGAAACAACGCACGTATTAGTAACGATGTCGATGGCGTGAGGGATCGCTATTTTAGTCGATGACGCTTCTAGTTTTATTCGAAATGTAAATGTGACATGTGCATAAAGTTTAAAACTTTTTTATGACTAGTTAACCTGTATTGCGGAGCTCAATACAAACATTTAATTCTCAAACATAATTGTCATCTGGATCTAGTGGGCAAGGGTATTTAGGTATCTCTAAAATAAACATATCTATAATTTTGACAAAGGCGACAATTAAAAAAGTCACTTGTATAATAGACAAAAACGTTATGTAATGTACTACCTACAATAAAAATCTCCGCTACTAAAAATTATTGAACGTAGTCTCGCAAAGTAACATGATAGGGCGAACTTTTATAAGGTCATTTATAATGGATCCGTGGCTAGAGGATTAGATTTGTAAATATTTTATTGAGTCTATTGTGGCGTACTCAAGAATGATTGACAGCAGAACTCCCGCGGGGGCTGGTCACAGTGGGAGAGAAAATGACTACATATTTTAGTGTGTGGCCAAATGGCGAATCATTTTAACAACAGTGGTTGATTTGTGATGTAATATGGGATATTGTGGCAATGTGTTGTACGAGTAGGTATGATCATCAATACAATGTTAAGTAATTGGTTTAGTAACTCTTCTTATCGATATATTCACTCGCAACCCACATATATTGTTTAAAGTCTTCACGGGTGGAAATGTTAATTAAAAATTAAATAATATATTTTAGGCGTGCTCCCTAACAATTGTATCGAATTTAAAAATAGATAAAATTACTACCGTTGAACACTCTTTTCCAAACAA
The DNA here is from genome assembly GCA_905475355.2 of Clostera curtula. Classification (NCBI taxonomy): domain Eukaryota; kingdom Metazoa; phylum Arthropoda; class Insecta; order Lepidoptera; family Notodontidae; genus Clostera; species Clostera curtula. Next base: position 9,855,170 of record FR997808.1, on the reverse strand, counting down.
TGTTATTGAATCAGTATCAGATTTTTCCGTTCCGGAACTGTAATGCCTCAGAAAAACTTACAAACATAGCTTTAAAATAGATAGTAAATTTACTTCTTGAAACATTTTCAATATAAAGTTAAAACTTCCTTGTAATCTTATAGATGTATTGTAACAAAAACCATTCTCCTATTTCTACAATTTGATACATGTTTTATAGCACCATTGCGTGACATACATCAAACGTTTTTATTTGCAATAAAATTCAATATTACTACAAAATTAACATTTTAAGACACGATACGCGATACGATATGTATTATTTTGGTCATGAGAGACAGAAATCTATTCCTTTTTTAATTTCATAAAAAAAAAGCTAATCCCTGCACTAGGCTTCGCGGGGGCTGTTTACAAACATGTAATTCATGAACAGAAATGACACCCAGAATCAGAACAAGTGGCTCTGGTTTACACAAAGGCACAGATATTATTAAATCGACATTTACGTGTGCTGACGTGTTTTAAATACACAGTGTTTGTACAATTTCTTTTATCATCATGCTTTCTCTTTTTACGGGGTTGGAAATACTACTGGCATTACACTTTTTTAAAACGATACCCCCGCACTGGGTGTGTTCTGTATCGCGGGGGCAATTTACAGAACACAAATATCACCCGGACTAGGAGCAATTGCCTTTAGTTTACAGAAAGACACTTGCCCGACCCCGGAATCGAAACCAGGGATCCGCAAAGGCACATCCAACCTCTAGACCAACAAGTGCCTACTGTTGGCTACTGGCCGGTAAGAAAAGAGTAATTTAAATTTGGTGTTCTTTAATAGTTTAATAATGTCATTGTTCTTATTGTCAAAAATATACAGTCTACTCCTCAAACCGAACGGACGTTTTGTTCAGTAACCATCAAGTGGGCTGTAAGCTTGAGCGCTCCAGAGGTATAAAAATAAAATGAGAACTTACTACTAAAATTCTAACATGGATTGCGTAATTGACTGAATGGCAAGTATTTTAATTTAAACATTAAATTACCGACAAGTTCTTGACAATTAATTACCGTGAATGCTTATTATATTAGGGATTGACTTGGCTCAGATGGCCGTGATACGCATAACTGCTAACTAGTTTGCACTTGCTGTAAATTGAACACCTGAACGACTTAAGCGGCCTGAGGTCCTAATGGCTTTCTATATATTAATGCTAGATAATTAATTGACAACTAATTAATTTATAAGGATGGATTTAGAATACATAGTCTCACCATCCCATTCCATACTGAGGGTGTCTTAAGGAAAACCTAGCCGTAAGAGAAGGAAAACTTGATCCGAAACTGACTGCATTGTTAGTCTAGGGGTTATAAATGCCACCTTTGATCATAGGTCCCTGATTCGATTCCGGGGTCTGACAAATGTCTTTGTGTAAACCAGAGCCACTTGCTCTGAGTCTGGGTGTTACTTGTGTTTGTGAATTTCATGTTTGTAAACTGCCCGGCGATACAGTTTTTAACTAGTGCACTAACGTATACCCACGTCTATTTTCCCAAACGACAGATGGCCCGCGCAGACAATTAGTGGTAGGTTTTAGTGGGTAAACCGTTCGGAATCACCATCTCATCGTGACCGGGACTCCCACATACCTTATACTAAAAGGTTTCTCACACTATAAAAAAAAAGTTTATATGATATATTAAAGTACTCACGTAAAGTATATGTAAAAAACTAGCTGCGCCCCGCGGTTTCACCCGCGCTTACTTATTGTCGTACCACGGGAGACGCCGCGGGGCGAAGCTAGTCTAAAAAAGCCTAAGATACTCCTTGTATCATCAGCTTCCTATCAGTGAAACTCCCGTCAAAATCGGTCCAGCCGTTCCAGAGATTAGCCGGAACAAACAGACAGACAGACAGACAGACAGACGGACGGACAAACAGACAAAAGTAAAAAATAAAAGATATTTTACGCATTTAGTAAAAAGTGATTATTTTATTATTACAAACAGACACTCCAATCTTATTTATTTGTATAGATAGAAACCCTATGCCAACCCACCTGGCCAGCCTGGCACAGTAGGTTTATTACCCTCCATGTAATTGGAGGAGGCCGGAGTCAGTAGTGAGTCATAATGGGCTTAATAGTTAGTAGTCTTAGTAATTTATAAGACAAAACTAAGATTATGTAAGGGCCTCCGCGCATTATGCGGCTTGGCCGCACGGCCAAGTCGCTGCGGCCAACTAATTCTTCTACGATGTATACAGGGTTATAGGTCCTGTAACCCTGTATAGCTGCGCGCATTACGCGGCCAGCGCAGCCAACGAAAAACATCGCGTCACATACGCGGCCTATTGGCCGCCGCGACCAATCCGCGCATTATGCGGCCAGGCCGCCTAAATGCGCGGGGGCCCTAAGGCAGAGAATAAAAAATGCTGAGCTGGTAGAAGTGATGCGGGGGATAGTGAACTAGGTGGGGCAATCCATGGCCATATCGAAGCTTACGTCAGGAATATACATAGACACTACCTGTTTACATCGTAGATGCTTCTTTCGCCTTAAGGTTGGCTGGAAGAGATCGCTTGTTAGCGATAAGGCCGCCTAAATGTACTTTGTTATTTTCTAACTATGTTTTATGTTTACAGTATTTAATGTACAAAAAAGTGATGTCCTTGTGGTGACGGATACAAAGTGTCACCACCCCATTCCATCCTGAGGGCGTTGTAAGAGCCGACGAAAGAAAGTGATAAGGCTGAGAACCTAGCCGCAAGAGAAGGACTTGATACGGAACTCTATGCCAACCCGTCTAGCCAGCGCGGTACAGTAGGCTAATGTCCCTTCCTGTGATAGGTAGAAGCTTGACTCAGCAGTGGGTCATTTATGGGTTGAGTAGTCGTTTATGGAACTAATAGGACGGTATGTGTATCTTATTCTGTGCAGTATCTTTTGAGTGTTAGTAGTGTATCTTTTGGGTGTTTCGATCCCCGCACGGAAGAAATATTTGTACCTCCAAGTATTTGTTTCGGGTCTGGGTGTTTTATATCTATCTATAATATGTATGTATTTACAAAAAAAAAGTATGTATGTAGTTTATCATCCATCTCGTTACCATAACACAAGCATTAAGTAGCTTAGCTTGGGACGAGATGGCATTGTGTGAAATGTCCAAGGATATTTATTTATTTAATATGTGTAAATAAAGGATATATCACCTCTGTACTTATAGTACTTCATCATCATCAGCCCACATTAGTCCACTGCTGGACATAGGCATCCCCTAAAGACGGCCATAGCACCCTGTCTTCAGCTTGACGCACCCATCTGCTGCCCGCAACCTTTCGCAGGTCGTCGCTCCATCTAGCAAAGGAGGCTTACTTACTTTACTTGAACTGGAAGTCGTAATTGATATTAAATGACAAAAATTTGGACCTAGAAGAATCTACAAAGTTTTTGGGCATTACTTTAGATTCCAAGTTACAATGGAGGCCCCACATTAATAAACTCGCTGATAAACTTAGTTCAGCAGCTTATGCTGTGAGACAGGTAAGACGGCTCACCGACGTGGATACCGCGAGACTTGTCTACTTTGGTTACTTCCATAGCGTCATGTCATATGGTATTTTGCTATGGGGCAACGCCGCAGACATTGAAACTGTATTTGTATTACAAAAGCGTGCTGTGCGTTCCATTTACAATCTAGGACCCAAGGAATCACTTAGAAATAAGTTTTGTGATATAGGAATTTTGACTGTGGCATCGCAGTTTATCCTTGCTAATATCTTATTTGTGAGACAGAATATCAGTCTGTATAAGACCAACTGTGATGTCACTACGTCCACTATCCGTACAAGAAATGGGCATAAACTAATGATACCTCACCACAGACTGCAAAAAGCCCATGGATCTTTTGCAGGCCTCGGTGTTCGCCTGTACAATAAAATTCCTGACGCTATTGTAAATCTACCCTTCATAAAGTTCAAAAATTTTGTTAAAACTACACTAATTAATAAAGGGTACTACTGCGTCAACGACTATATGTGTGATAATGATGCCTGGAAGTAACTGTCATTTTGTGCCTGTGCTCTGTTCCTTTGGCCCCTTCAATACTATATCTCATTGGCGAAATATTTTGTACGTAGCATTTAGAAAATGTCATATATTGTACACTGTATGTGTGAGCAATGACGCAATGGAGACCTTTAATCGCGGATTTGTTTTTTTTTTATGGGCTCTGTCAGGTCTATCCGTCATTCATTGCGTAAACATGTAGCGTGTTTCTCTCATCTTGCGAACTTGCTCTCACTATGCTGTTTAGTGCTTTTTGTAAACAAGAACAATAATTTAAAAAAAAGCAACTACAGAGTTTCTTGCCGGCTCTTCTCTGTAGAGCAGCCTTCCGAACCGGTGGTAGTTTCGGCATGAATGTGAGTGAACATATAGGGATTGTGAGCGATCAGAGGAGATGGAGGGATTGCAGGAATGAGGAGTTGTGTGTGAAAGGTGTGAATGTAGGTATGACGACTGATAGGTGTGTGTGGAGACTACCACCTAGTGTGGGACAGGGGCCGTAAGATGATAATGGTGTTTGTTAATATGACGATTTATAAGAGTTTTGTGATGAAACCTACGTAAATAAAGTTACTTTTGAGTTTGAGTTTGAGTTTGAGTATGTGCTTACCTGAAACAAAATGAAAGCATACTTATTAACAGAATATTCGAAAATATTTTTAATTATATTAACCTAAAATGTAATTAGTTTTAAGAAGCTTAATTAGCATCTACTTTTAAGAAGATACAAATTTCCTAATAAGATTTGTCGAAAAACATTATTTCCAAGAAGGGAATTAAATCTAGTTACGAAGATAGGGCAACACGCTTCGGTAGATTTAAAAAGAGATTGTTTATCTAAATATACTGTGTTGACAAATGGTTTGGATGCAATTAAGGTAAATGAATTTAACTTTTTAGGAATAAATATACCCCATTCCATCCTGAGGGTGTGGTAAGAACCGACAAAGAGAAATGACAAAGCCGAATACTTAGCCGTAAGAGAAGAAAAACTTGATATGAAACCCTGTGCCACCCCGTTTGGCCGGCGTGGGACAGTTGGCTTAATACTCCATGTAATATTTGATGATGATGATGACTGCCTCGTTGGTCTAGTGGTCAGATGTGCCGCCTTTGGATCAACGGGTCCCGGGTTCGATTCCGGGGTCGGGCAAGTGTCTTTATCTAAACCAGAGGCACTGGCTCGGAGTCTGGGTGTCATTTCAATCTATAATATGTATGTATTTACAAAAAAAAATGTATATAAGTAGTTTATCATCCATCTCGTTACCATAACACAAGCATTAAGTTGCTTAACTTGGGACGAGATGGCGTTGTGTGAAATGTCCAAGGATATTTATTTATTACTAGCTTTTGGGCGCGGCTTCGCTCGCGTGGACTTCGAACCCGTGCTTATCTCTATGCATTTTTTTTTATGAATATAAAAGTGATTATTGTGACTAAACTATGATAGTTAGATATGTGCTCTCCCGGACTTTTTTGTAGATTTTAATAAGACCTACAAACTCGTAGTACTTCAATTTGTTCTATTGTCAATAGTTTTTACACCTTGGGTTACAAAATCGCAATTTTCATCCCTAATTCCTTTGAAAATAAAATATAGCCTACAACCTTCCTCGATAAATGGACTATCTAACACTGAAAGAATTTTTGAAATCGGACCAGTAGTTCCTGAGATTAGCGCGTTCAAACAAACTCTGCAGCTTTATATAAGTATAGATTTACCTATGAACTTAGAATGGATGAACCCTCTATTCAGTTTGTAAGAGGGAACCATAAAACGAAAACCATTTATAACAAAATAGTTTAGCCTATCTTCTATTTCCTCTATCAATTCAGATATGAGGAATAAGAGCGCTAAAAGTGGGATACAATTAAAATTATCAGAGCATAATTCTGCCATGCTTATCTCTCGCATATACAGAGTTGATATGACAGAGGGGCATTAAATTACACTACGTATACTATATGTGATTAGTATGAATTCGAAACGGTACAAAAAAAAGACACGTGATTTTTCATGGGGGGTGGAGGGGTAGTCTTAAACCTCACCAGGTATCACCAAGGGGTAGGGAGGGGTTAAAAAACATCACGTGATTAATGGACAGCCCCTAAGGTTAATAAACGATGCGTTAGGCATAAACATCTGTTAGGAAAGATACATCATGGCTAAGCTATTGCTCCAATTTAATTGATTTTTGGTACAGAGCCTGGAAATGATACCTAGTAAAGGCAGTTAAAAAAAATGTCCCTATGTCGTATCAACCCTGTATGTTGCAAACTCGGGGACAATATAGCATTCTAATAGTGAAAGAATGTTCATTCGTTACAAACATTTAAACCTACATACGCGAATCTACTTACTAAGTAGGTATTTGAAGATATGTGTGTAGTTTATATCTGTTTACTACTTCTTAGCCCATATATGACCCACTACTGAGTCGGGCCCCCTCCATTTACAAGGACGGTAATTAGCCTACTGTGCCACGCTGGCTAGACGGGTTGGCACAGGGTTTTCCTTCTCTTGCAGCCCTTGTCGGCTCATACGACACCCTCAGGCTGGAATGGGTGGTGACACCATGTTTTCTAAATCTGTCACCACACCAGTTTTTTAATAGTATTAAAATCTTTCAATAACATCCCAAAAATCAACGTAGACCTTTAAATTCCACGTGGACTACACCTCGCTTTAATTAGTGGCAAGGGTTTGTTAATTTACAACGTCCAACGGACTTGGCGCACTCCAAGCCCATGGAGCAGGATAACATTGAAACTCCCTTAAGATTAATTTGCCAAGTAGGTACTCGTGAACTTTAACTCGTTTGCCTCTAACCGAATTCCCTTTCGGTCGCCCTTGAGAGTTAAGAATTAAATTTAATGAAATAAATTTGCGGCATCACCAGGAACTGTAATTCGGGGTGGACATTCGGATAGTTGCCGGCAGACGCAGATTCTCCGTCGTTTCATTTAACCATAATAGACGTCACGATGCCTAAATGGTTGGTAACGAAAATGTCATAATTCTACATCAATTCAGCCCATAAATACTGAGTGAGGCCTTCTTCAAACGAATGGAGGTAAAAAGTTTGCCGTTGCAGCTACTTGATATGACTTTTGCGGTACTTACGACACCATCAGTACAGTGTGCGTTGGTGACATGGTATATTCTAAATTCGAACAACATCCAAACGAAAAACTATAAATTTGTTCTAGAACTGGTATTGAGAATCCTGAGGTTTTAGCACACTTTATGTCATTTAAAATCCATAGTACACAAATAACTCCTTTCACCATAAAATTTTCCGGCGGGTTCGATCCCCGCACGGAAGAAATATTTGTACGACCTACAAGTATTTGTTTCGGATCTGGGTGCTTTCTATCTATAATGTGTATGTATTTACAAAAAGAAATGTACTCGTATATAAGTAGTTTATCATCCATCTCGTTACCTTATCACAAGCATTAAGTTGCTTAGCTTGGGAAGAGATGGCGTTGTGTGAAATGTCCAAGGATATGTATTTGTTTATTTATTTATTATTTATAAGTGGAATTAAGTAAGCAAGAAACTTGCAAGAAAGGAATCTTTGAGTGGTAAGGTATTTTTTCTGCATCCGATTGAAACATCGTAGTAGTTAAAGAGACGATACGAGTATGATGATTGAGAAAACATTAACGAAAACGACAAATTTATTACAATTTGGTGATACCATGTATTCACATGGTATCACCAACCCATTCCATTCTGAGGGTGTCGTAAGAGTGGACAATAGGAAATGACAAGGCCAAAAGCCTAACCGGAAGAGAAGGAAAACTAAAACAACGTTTGCCGGGACAGCTAGTTTTATTATATAATAATCAACTAGAACCCGCCCCGGCTTCGCATGGATACAATTATGAATGTATTATACATATAAACCTTCCTCTTGAATCACTCTATCTATTAAAAAAAACTGCTTCAAAATCCGTTGCGTAGTTTTAAAGATTTAAGCATACATAGAGACGGACAGACGACAGCAACTTTGATTTATACTATGTACTGATACTGATACTGAAGTCGTTGTTTCACTTAGAACATACTATGCATTTATGACTCAATTGCTTTATATGCGTAGAATTTCCAAAATAAAAACAACATAGCCTATGAAACATTTAAAAAAATATATCTTAATATAGTCTGTTATTTAATTTCATGTCATATACAATTTAATCGTTTCTCATAACCTTTTGATGTTAAAAAGGATTTTATTAACTGCTTTTCTGAAAGCTAGGATTCTTTTTTCAACTAGCTTATATATTTTACTTTGAAGCTAATATGAAATAGGAGATTGTTATGTCATTACGATTGAAATACGAGTACTCAGAGGCGCCATTTTGAGACAGGCAGCTTTAGAAGCCGTATAGATGACTTTTGGGCAAGTGTTCCGAGGGTGGAGGGAAGCCTTACGCGATACGAACGACAAACACATTGTTGCTTATGTGATTGCTTTAGAAACGAAAATTAACACGAGTGAGAGGTGATGTAAGTAGATTAATGTAAAATTACACGAATTTCGGGTACAAATTTAATGCTTTAGTTTCACAGTAGGGTTTCCTTTCATTATGCATTAGATTGATGAATAATGGCAGACGATAGTAGTTTTAAACATGATGATTCACAAGTGTTTTTTGATAAAGCCTAAATAAATCAAGTACTTCTTTAAATCTTAAAAAATAAATATTTTGTGAAATTGATACTAGAGCGGTTAGTTACAGCTACAAACACGATCAGAACCGTCAATAAAAAAATCCTGCAAGTGCCTTTTAATTTAATTAAGACAAAAGTGATGTTAAATTTCGACGCAAATGCTTCGGATACGTGACTTAGTGAGGATGTTGTTTCTATATAAAATATATTGTGGCTGATCTTTACATAATTTGTCTCGTGATCGTGGACACAATACCCAATAGTACAATGGTCCAGTGCAAAATCGATCTGCAGTCGTCATGCTCTGCTGGCTGTTGGACGGGTGTACGTCATTGTAATATCTAACCCTTTCCATGCGTCGGAGGGCACGTAACACAGTGTCTTCTCGCTGCCATTCTACGATCTATGGTTGTTAGATGTAGTTCGTAACATGACACTGACAGCTGGTCTAATCAAATACATACTGGTGGTTTCATTGGCGGAGGCAAACTGCAATGGGTAGTTAGTCACATCAGGCTAAACTGGTGCTGACCCCAATGAAGTTGGGAAATGGGGGAAGATGAAGAAGGTACTGAATTGAAAATACAAAAAGTTATCTGAGCACTATCCGAAAACAAAAACAATATTAAAACGCTGAAATGAAAGAATACTAAATAGGTACCTTTTCCGATTCACTTTCCCTAAAGCTTGAACCCAGAAGTTATAGATAGAGAGGGATAGCTTATAGATTGTCAACATAAAAAGTCACTAAGCCAGTCTGCGTTTGGTACTGCAATAAATAGCAGTCAAGTGTCAATCCGGGAAGCGATTGTCAAGGATCGCCAAGTCTAAGAGGGAAATTAAAAATTGAAAAACTTACCGCCATGATGGCCGTGGCGTTAATGGCTGTACATAATAAATAAAGCGAGCTCAGGCTTATGTGCGAGTCGAGTGGAGGGTGTGGCCGGGGAACGCGAATGAGCTCTTCGTGCGACATTTGAGACGACCGGGCCCTTTGGAGTACGGATCACAAGGCTCGACCTGTTTCATATTGCCCTGCCCGCTCAATGAGAGCCGCTTCGCTTTGATTTAAGAGAAAAAGCGGTCTTCATGCTATGGCCTGTGAAACTCTTGACGGTATGATAAAAAGCTCGCATGTTGCAAACAATCCTGCTTGTGTAAGGAGAGGTTGAAAACATAATTATGCCATGTTTTAGGATCGGAGAGTTTATCCCAAAGTATAAACCAAAAATATGTAAAAAGCAAAAAGTATATTTTAAGTATGTCCTAAAAGACGTCAAACGTTTTGGAATATTCAAGAAAATTAATTCAAATAGATGGACAATTTGATTATGGACTACCTCGCCAGCATAAAACGCTAACCTATGTTTTCACTTTTACTTTGAATAGGCTCAAAACAATAGTGTAGCATTTATTGTCTAAAATGAAAAATACCTGTTTACAAATGTCCCCGTACATTATTAATGTAATATGAACATTCAACAACAGGCAACTTACAAATTGCCTTAAATTGCTTTTCCAAAATTAAACAACTGTCGCAACCCTTGGTTCCCAAAGGAAATATTATTAAATATAATTGTTCAACAACTGGTCATAACGATGTAACGACGGCGTTTCGGTTGCTTGTGCCAAGTAACATCACTATAACCCCTTTTTTGAGCGGCCATCTTGTATTTCTTAGTTTCGCGCGTCAGAATGACGTCTGACAGCCCGCCATTTTGAAAAAACTCGAGTGCGGCTTCCTTCCGCACCAGCGGGCAGTCATGAGAACCGCGGCGGAGACACCCCTTTCACTTTACATACATCGAGTTCATTGTTTTAGTAGCGTCAAGTACATACGGTTAACTTTTGTTGTTTATCAAAGCCCCTACGAGGGACATGGTATACGCGCTGGGGTTAAAGGTCTGGGCAAACAGCGGACGGGGCGGGACGGCGACGCGACGCTGACGGGACGTGAAGAGTTGTAATGTATTAGTTAATGTAGAATATGTCACACAGAGCCGACGCGACGCGACCGCTACTCTCGCGCCGAGCGCGACGGCTCTATGTGACCTATTCTACATTAACTAATACATTACAACTCATCACGTCCCGCCAGCGTCGCGTCGCCGTCCCGCCCCGTCCGCTGTTTGCCCAGACCTTGAACCATGGTGATGCTCAGAAACGTTAGGCGTATTTTTTTAACTCTGGAACCCGAATTGGAATATCTGAGATTCAAATTGTGAAAATACGAACCTAGGTACAATTTTAAATTAAGTAAGTCCTTTGGCATTTGACTTTTAGTCAATTAAAAACTTAATCCCATTGGCAATAAAGACTATTTCTACGTTGGAAACTACAGTTGAAAAACGCGCGACAACGTAGTGGTTGAAGTATACTACTTTTTTTTTGCAGAAAATGTAGCTGCAATTTCGAATTGAGAACTCACAAACGTGACGAGACATAATTTACGCAAGTATGTATTTTTGTTTTGTGTAACAAGCTGTCGGAAGCGAGAGCCGTCATCGTTTCCACTCAGTAGTTGCTCCCTCGCCCCTCAGTCCTTATGTTTTAATTGTTGCCTCTGAGAGGTGGGTGGATCTGAGCTCTCAACTCTTTTATTCCGAGCTTAAGTGTGATGTGCTTAGTCGTACATAGTTTATTGTGTTGGCGGCATCCATTTTGAAAGTAGGAAGCTGCTATGTACTTAATTGACTACGATTACCTAAAGAGACTACATGGTAGTGTTACTCACGAAGCGTTTTTTTAATTGTACTTTTTAAATGATGTACAAAGAGTTCATTCTAATTGACTATTAATGGTTTGTAATAGGTAATAATGTTCCATTTTTATTTTAGCTTTATCTTTAGGTATAGTTGGGAATTTGAACCATGCAAGGCTGAAAATGCCACTATGAAATTACAATGCAAATAAAAGAAATTTTTTTATGTCAAAATACGTGTAGAACATGATAAAGGCTTCAGTAAAATAATATACTTAGTGTGAATATTTTTTTATAGACCAGCACCAACTTTAACTACGATAAATCTATATTTGAAGAAACAATTAACATCGTATACTGTGCTATAATAGCCCATTTGTTTTGTCATTCAATGTAACTATTTACTGTAATAACAAGTTCTGGTGAATCGGTTGTAATTACGATTGGCGGAATATAGACGGCTAGTAGCAAAATAATGCCGGCGGGTAGAAAAACATGGGGATAAAGCTGTAAAAACATTGTCCCGACGTGATTTGGTGACAGAAGGTTAATATTTTATATCTTGTTGCCCAATTATAAATATTTATTTTATTTTGTGCTCTTACAATATTTGGATTATTTTGTACACAGGTTCTGATATAAATGGGCATAAACCTTAAATAAACCAAAAACTACGCATAAAAACACAATGACGGAATTTTGATTAGGCTGCTTTCAGTGGCGATAAAATGGATGTTTACCTACATCAATATTATTAAACTTATTACTAACGGATTTATCGCGTGTATAATTATCACATTATTTAATTCCCGACGTTTCGAATGCTTTGCAGCAGTCGTGGTCGCGGGACTAGACTAGATGACTGTCCAGAAAAAAATAGTTCGAGAAAAAACTTCTTGAATATGATTTTATACTACTAATATGTATATGGTCGGTAACAAACAGACTTGAAATTTAGTTTATCACTTTACACATTTATCTCGTGTATTTAACATTATTCAATTGGTCCCCCATGACCACGACTGCTGCAAGGCATTCGAAACGTTTGAAATTAATTCATGCAAAATACACGCAGTAAATCCGTGTAATAATCGCGAAAATCGAAGATATTAAACTGTTTTGACTTGACGGTAATCAATTATTCACAGGTGTTAAACAGTAACTACAACAAAACTGTTCTATATTGTTTGCATAAAATTCATACTTCAGTTAAACGCCTTTCGAAACTAATGGAAACTATGTATGTAGTTAGTGAGACACGGTCATTGTAATATGGCGTTTAAAAAAGGCAAGCAATTGAGTTTCTTCCGCCAGGTCTTCTCATGTGGTGCCGCGTTACGAACTGCAGTGGTTGAGCGATCGACTGCTGCAGCATGTCGCGGGTTCGATCCCCGCACGGAAGAAATATTTGTACGACCTACAAGTATTTGTTCCGGGTCTGGGTGTTTTCTATCTATAATATGTATGTATTTACAAAAAAAAAAATATAAGTAGTTTATCATCCATCTCGTTACCATAACACAGGCATTAAGTTGCTTATCTTGGGACGAGATGGTGTTGTGTGAAACGTCCAAGGATAATTATTTTTTTTTAATTATATTATTATCATATCACTATCACTACATAGTATAAAACAAAGTCGGTGTCGTCTGTCCGTCCCTATGTATGCTTAAGTCTTTAAAACTACGCAACGGATTTTGATGCGGTTTTTTTAATAGATAGAGTTATTCTAAAGGAAGGTTTATATGTATAATACATCCATACTATTATAGAGAAACACTTTATCACAAATTTATCAATTTAGAGGTCCATCTTTCCACCCGTGCGAAGCCGGGGCGGGTCGCTAGTATTTTAATAAACGAAATCCCTGCACTATATAATAAACTGTATTGCGGGACAGTTTACAAACATGAAATTCACGAAATGTATCCATTGATTGTGAACGCCATTTTTGGTTTTTAAATACAGTAAAGCATTTTTCTATTCCGTTCTAAACTAACAAATGTATACAATGTATCATATTTTAACTAGTAAAATAGCAAACAGTAACAGGATCAAAATCTAAGGATCAGTTTGGCCGTTCTACGAATAGGCCAATACGTTGAGGGGAGGAAGCGGTGAAGGATATAAATCAAAGGTCGGAAACGAGTGCAATGGCGCGAGCGAATGAAGATTGAGTGGTGTCGCAACCTCCGCTCTTGTCTTGCCAAGATTCGGTGCACGAAAGTATTTTTATGTCAGATTGTATGCGAATAGCTTACAAAGTTACTACGTGAAGAAACAATTTGACGATCTTGTATTTTAGACGGAAGTTTCCATTGTTTTGTCATAAAAAAACTTCCAAATGGTAATATTGTGTATTTAAAATTAGAATACACCATGTCACCAATCCCTACCATCCTAAAGAGTGTCGTAAGAGGCGACTAAGTGAACGCAATAGGCAGATCTCCTAGCCGCAAGAGGCAGAAACCTTAATACAAACCCTGTGCCAATCCAGTGTGGAAGAGTAGACTATTACCCTCCCTGTAACCGGAGGAGGCCCGACTCAACAGTGGGTCATTAGTAGATGATTATAATAGTGAACAAAATTTTTCACACTCATTAAAAACCACACTATTTTAAGTAAATTTTCCGTTATAAATTGCATGTCCGTTATAAACCGCTTCGACAGGGAGGCCACGAGGAGGATCCAGCTGGGCTGGGCAGCATTTGGAAAACTTCGTCGGGTCTTCTCGTCACCCATCCCGCAGAGTTTGAAAACGAAAGTTTTCGAACAGTGCGTCCTACCCGTCATGACCTACGGCGCCGAGACGTGGATACTCACGGTGAGACTAGTCCACCAATTTAAAGTCGCACAGCGTGCTATGGAGCGAGCTATGCTTGGAGTTTCTCTGAAAGATAGGCTCCGTAACGAGACTATCCGACAGAGAACCAAGGTCACCGACATATCTCAGAGAACTAGCAGACTGAAGTGGCAGTGGGCTGGTCATATCTGTAGAAGAACCGACAACCGCTGGGGTAGACGAGTTCTTGAGTGGAGACCGCGAATCGGCAAGCGTAGTGTGGGACGGCCCTCTGCTAGATGGAGCGACGATCTGCGAAAGGTTGCGGGCAGCAGCTGGATGCGTCAAGCTGAAGACAGGGCGTTATGGCGCTCTTTAGGGGAGGCCTATGTCCAGCAGTGGACTAATGTGGGTTGACGATGATGCTGATGATGAAATTGCATGTATAAAACATGAAATAAGAATTTAATTCGCAAGGGGTCAGTTTCAATCAAACACGATCTATTTGCTTTGCCGATGAAACCTGAAGTAGCCAATCAAAGGCTTGAGGATTATCCAAACAAAGTGAAGAGCTTCCTTAGCGCAATCACGTTGACGCCCTCGTCCAATATGTTTGCTTGGACCTCTTTTAGAGAAAACATTGCTTGTCAATACACTTGGCAAACACTGCACATAACAAGGGGCATGTGTCAAACTAGTATTATTTTTATCAACACTTTTGTTACATTATCATCATTTGTATTCGGAATAAAAGAAATTCTTACCAGAATTAAAACACTATCACAAACGCTAAATAATTAAAGACTACATTTTTTAAATATGTAAAGAATATTTTATTATGTTTTAAGTTACCAATATTTTTACTAACATTCTGTTAGGCGTGTTGACACATCTTATAAAACACTTTTTTAATAAATCAATCTAACCAACTATGGCTATCTTAAGAACATCTAGAAAACAGGCTTTAAAGTTTTATAATCTTGAGCAAGTTTTCTTAAAACTCATCCAAGAAAAGTTAAGTAATACTGTTATACAACTTAACTTTAAAATAACTAGATCAAATCGGTTCGTCCGTCAATAGAAGTCAGACTGAATAAAAATAAATGTGGAAACTGAACACTATGCCTCAGAGTCCATAAAAACTTAAAACA
Organism: Clostera curtula; assembly: GCA_905475355.2. Taxonomy (NCBI): domain Eukaryota; kingdom Metazoa; phylum Arthropoda; class Insecta; order Lepidoptera; family Notodontidae; genus Clostera; species Clostera curtula. The sequence continues at coordinate 9,839,805 of FR997808.1, read as the reverse complement.
AAAAAGCCGGGTTGTCGACCGCTGCACCGCAGAACTTTTAGTTCAAAAGTTAACTCTTCAAGCCATAAATAAACCTTCGGTTTTGCTCGGATCCACGCCGATTGCAAATTTCGACGCGCCACCAAAACTGCAAAGTCGCATAAATTACTGTTACCGAGCTGTTGCAAAGAGAAAAACAATCAGAAAGTAGCACTTAGTAAGTTGACTAATCGTTGCTGGGCAATGACAGTTGGGTCGAGCAGTGTTAGGACAGGCAGACCGCAAACCAAAGCGAGCTTGCAGACGCAACGCTAATGTTTTCGGTTGTGACAAATTATTTGGCGAATTGTATTTGAATTTGGCTGCACTCGTGAATTTATCGTGTTGTTTAATAGTATTTTAAGCAATACTGTGCGGGTTTATAATAATTTGTTATATAAGCCACAATTAATATTAAAAATGAGTAATAAAATTGTACACGTATATTTATTTGTTCGAAGGTTTAAAATTTGTTCGTCTTGATTGTTATTATTTCACTAAGAATTTTCTGTATATTTCTAATCTTCCATGGTTATTTCTTTGTTACTATGATGTGTCTAGTACTTGTCTTGGTCTAGTACCCGATAAGAATATACATGAAACTAAAATGAATCATCAACATATTTTACAAACGGTGTTAACGCGAAAGAACTAAAACTGGCATAAAATTAAAATACATTCCTCCAAGGGATCTTGTTTAAAAATTTAATTTTTCAACAACAGCTTATAGGACTGATAAATTTAAACCCCTAACTAAGAATTCCTCGCTTACCTCGTACGGCATAGTTTAAAATTGCTACACTTCTTTCAAAGTATTCTGTGCGTAACTCAGCTGCGTGATCTAAAACGCTCAGTCTCGTACTTAAGAAGATATCTTGCCATAGAACTGACGGGCAGTTCGTTTACTCCACGCTTCATGCCCGCAAATAAATCAGCCCCCTTACGCCCGCAACACCAATACCGGGAAATTGGAGTTTCCTAACCAAAGTTGATTTTTGAAATGAGACCAAGAAGTTGACACGGAATGAAGATTGGATTTTTCGTTCTAAATATAGCCACTAATAAATATTTGGTTTCAAGAATAAGGAAACGTAATAGGGTACGTAATCGAAATATAAAAGTAAATTAAATCTACTTTTTATGGTAATTATCACTGCCAGTAACCGTAACTTTAAAAAAAAAAAATACAATTAATAAATATTCTGAAATACAAAGTAGAAAGTAGAAAAATACGTGTATGATCCCTTGTTGAATCACACTACTTGTAGATGTTAAAGGCTGGAATGAAAGATGTGGTAATTTAGACGCTATTGTATTGTTCCACGAGTAAAATTGGTAATTATCTATAATGAGTTCAATGGACTGATGGGTGTGTGTGTGACGAGTGACGCGGCCCTTGATGGCTGTATCGAGAACGCCTGGCTTGATAGCTTAATGCGAACTGAACTAATTATGAAGTGAAATGAATGCGAGGCGTTAACTGCTGAATTGCAGAATGTGCGGTTGCACCGTACATGCTCCCGAGCGGGAAGATGAATGTGAGGGTGACATGAAAGGATGAGTAACAAGGTGATGCCAATTGGTCCTTAAACTAAATGATTTACAAGGTGATTCCAATTGGTCATTGTTCTATGTTTTAGAGTCCCTACTTGAACTCCGTTTTACGAGACATAGGCACTGTACCTTTATCTACCTTATGCACTTTAGGAATTTCACTATAATCGGATACACACGGAATTTCACACAGATTACGCGCACTAACACTATAATGAACCGCGGACGATGAGATAGAGGCCCCCGCCTCTGCTTGTGCAGGCGTCGTGTGTTGCGGGCTCTGTAGATTCGCTAATGCGACCCTTGCCACCGCGAGTGATGCGGTTTTTCGGTTACGCAGTCGACGTATCATGATGACTGCTCCACTCACCAATGCAACTCCGAACACTGCATAAAATGCTGTATAGTGATGAATATCGTGATAAGAAACTTGATGTGGTAAATTCTCACTTGATTTGAGAATATAGATTTGCTTCTTGATATCGTCAAGCTCGTTGTTATTCGAGAGAGTATAGTTTGGTATTAGTGTAGTGGGGATGCTTACGTCTATGATATGGTTGAAGGGTTCTATCTCAGGCAGCTTAAAGGACGGTTTTATGTTTAAAGTATTAAGACCTTCATTGCGTGAGTAAATCGTAAAACCTTCGGTTTTAATTAGGCAATAATGTTCGACCTTCAATATGCCTGCCTTTACTAACTGCCCCGGCGACACTTGATCGCCACATAAGACCCTTATTTGACACTGACTGCAGCAGAAAAATGCATAGTTGTTTATTTTATTAAGAGTTGTCCATTGATTCGAACAAGTCGTAACGCTGATCTTGCATTTTCCGGAATCAGGTTCTACTTCACATAATTTTTCATCATTCTTGAGATGATGAATCGGCTTCTCTATTTGGCATAGATATGTATCGGCATTGTCACGTAGACAAGTTTGGACATCGTATGTAGACATCGGTAAATACGAGTCCTTCTTCAAGTTGATTGCAACATGGTCAGCAATCGGTGTTACAATAGCCATGCTTGAGTTACCTACAAGCTGGGGTATTGGAATAATTTTCATGATAGAAAATGAATCCCTGGACACCAAAGGCAATTTTAATTCGAAAATTAAATACTCTTCAGTCATTCTTGCCTTGACTGTCAATAAATGATAAATATTTCTAAAGTTAGCTTGTAAATTATTTATCGGCAATGAAAGATCCTTTGAAAGATGACTCGATATTGTATTCAGAGTGTCCTTCAGTTGTTCTGGTGACAATATATGAAAATTGAGTCTCCCGTGATAAACATCTGTTATGGTATCCAATAAACTTGTTTGGATTGTTTTTAGGTGTCTTAACACATTGCTCGTGGCAATAGCCCCCGTGCTGAAATCATTGATGATTCGATTTTTCTCCGATTCGTTCAGTATGACATTTTCCATCTTATCTAATTTGTTTGACAGAGAATTAAGCATCTTGTATTGCTTGTTAATTGCTTGCTTATTTCTTTTCAGGACGTTGTATTCTGCTTCCATTACCGTTGTTTGTTGTTTCAGGAGTGAAAGCAAATGATTTTCATTGTCATGTATAGATTGAATATCTTGTTTATATTGCTCGGCAAATTTCTCATCAAGTACACCGAATAAACTGTTTGCCAGATACCCTATACCGTTGATCAGGCCTCGTTTGCGCCGACGCAGATCTTGTGTGCGGCGCGTGCTGGAATGCTGACTCAGCAACAGGTGGTTATAGTACTCGAGTTCAGAGAATTCATGCTGCAATTGTACTTGTATGACGTCACAGTGTGACGTTTCTTTAAGCTTGTTACATAACTGATTCAAGTAGCTAAGGTATTTACTGCATGATTCTGTACCTTGCCAAAATGTATCCATGTCATAGTATGTAACTATCTTCCATTCATCTCTGATTAATTGCATGTTTGCAATTTTATCAAAATATAGACCCTGATTGTCTTTTATTTGTGTGACATTGTAAAAACAGTGAGCTGTGGTCAAAATGCTCATAAAAGATAAAAGTAACATCACTAGCGTCGAGAAGCTGTAATTTACTTTTTTACTGGTTTTGCCTTTCTTTTCTTCCTTGGAACGCGACTCTTGTTTGTCGGTTCTATCATTGACAGGGAGAATAGACAGCTTGATAATAGGTCTCTTGATATACCCACTCTTTGTTTTTAACGTGACCACCCTGATATGGCCATCGGTCCCGGGATGGAGCTGGACTACGCGGCCAACTGCCCACTTCCCAGGAGGTAAGTTTGCGTCGTTAATGGTAACGATGTCATTTAGTTGAATGTCTGGTTGAGAATGTCTCCACTTGCTTCTTGCCGACAGTTGACTGAGATATTCTGTATGCCAACGTTTCCAAATATCTTGTACAATTTTTTGAGTTAAATGCCATCTCGTCCGCATATCAGTTTCTGTTTCTATTATAGTCATGTCTTGATTTAGATTATTAAAGCTTGACGGAGAGAGGAAGTCCAAGTCGTTGGGATCTTCAGTGAGAGGACATAATGGCCTCGAGTTAAGTACTGCTTCTAACTGGGCCAGAATTGTGGTGAACTCTTCAAAGGTGAGCTTCTGATCTCCAACTACTCTTTTCAAATGAAATTTTAAACTTTTAACCGCAGCCTCCCATAGTCCTCCTGCTGTGGGCCATGAGGGCGCATTGAAATGCCATTCAATCTCCATGTTAGTGATTTCCTTGATGAAATCTTGATCGAATGTCTCTTGTATCTTCTCAAATTCCTGTTGTAATATTTTGTTAGCCCCGACAAAGTTTGTACCGTTGTCGCTGTACAAGTGTTTCGGCGAGCCCTTCCTTGCAGCCATTCTGCGTAATGCAGCTATGAACGCTGACGATGTGAGGTCGGAGACCAGCTCTATGTGGACAAGCTTGGTGACCATACAGACAAATACCGCCACGTAGCCTTTTGTGGTCTTGATACCACGGCCCTTGTTGGCCTTTACGAGCACGTATCCGGTAAAATCGACACCTGTATGTTCAAATGGTTTTGCAACGTTACATCTCTGCGCAGGTAGATCACCCATCAACTGTGTCATCTTGCTTGGATTGTGTTTACGGCAGGTAACACAGCTACGTATACGCTTTTTTACCGCTCGATTACCGCCTATAATCCAATAATTCCTTCGAATGAATGCTGATGTCACTCGTGCTCCTCCGTGAAAGGTAAGTTCATGTGCTTGGTCTATAATTAAGTTAGGTAAATGTCCTTCATGAGGTATGATAATCGGATGCTTCATATCTTGATTAATGCACGCCTTACTTAATCTTCCCCCGACTCTGAGAAGTCCCTCGCTGTCAAGGAATGGATTTAACTGCAATAACTTGCCTTTTGCTGATACTTGCTTATTTTCTTGCAAATTATGTACTTCTTGCGCAAATTCTCTCCGCTGTACGTATGAAATTAATTTGTGTTTAGCATTAATTAATTCCTTTAATGTAAAATAGGTTTGTATGCGGTTTTTTTTTTTGTATCTTGCTTGATTGATAAATCTTAATATCCATGCTAAAACTCTTGTTAGTTTGCCGAGTGAACTATATCTTGCTAATAATTCACCCAGAATGTTATCATCGCTTTCTTGCTGCGATATGTGATTAACATTCTTGGCCTTTCTTGCTTCTTCGTCTGTGGTAAATACTGCTTGTCCAGTTTCTTGGTCAGGGTCGTAGCTTGACAGCCACGATGGTCCTTGCCACCACAGCATATGGTTTTTCAATTGATCGACACCCATTCCGCGGCTGGCGCAGTCTGCTGGATTTTCCGCTGATTTGACATGACGCCAGCTGTTTTTAGGTATGATGCTTGATATTTGTCGCACCCTGTTGGCGACAAAGGGCTTCCATCGTCCTGGATCTCCTTGTAACCAGGCTAGGATTACCATTGAATCTGTCCAACTATATATCTTGATATTGTGACTGATAAAACATTGTTGAATTTCAAACAACAATTTTGCCATTAATAGCGCACCGCTAAGCTCTAATCTTGGTAATGAGATTGACTTGTTCACTGGAGCTAATCTCGCTTTTCCTGCTACTAACGAGATCTTTGTTTTGCCGTTGATTTCAGTCTTGCAATAAACAACGCATGCGTAGGCTTTATTGGAAGCATCGCAGAATCCATGTAGTTCCAGCGTGCTGTTTTCTCCTGTACCTAACCAACGCTCCAACTTGAATTTATTGATCTTGTGCATGTCACTTTTAATGTTTAGCCATTCCTTGCTAGTCTGATTGGGCAACTTGTCATCCCATTGAATATTTGACATCCAAACTTGCTGAAATAGCAGTTTTAACTTGGTTGATATCGGTGACAGCCAACCAAGAGGGTCAAACAACTTGGATATGTCTGACAGCATGGATCTCTTAGTTGGTATTTTGGTAGATGGTTCAATTTTGGATTGAAATGTAAATAAGTCTGCTCTGGAATTCCAACGTAATCCCAAGGTTTTTGATGTCTCCACTTCCTTGAACTCGAAATTTTCTTGTTTGCTTTTCGCTCCGATTGTATCATCTTGTAGGGCTGATGCGTTGGAAGACCACTTTCTTAAATTGAACCCTCCTGATTTTAACAATTGTATTAAATCTTGCTTCAATTTTACTGCTGACTCGACAGAATGAGACCCGTGTAGAACATCATCCATGTAGAATGACCGCTCCAATGTCTTGATTGCAACACTGTCAAAATTCTGTTTTTCATCTTCCGCCAATTGTTTTAAAGTCATCATGGCTAAAAATGGTGCGGCCTTGGTGCCGTACGTAACAGTGCATAGTTGGTATACTTGATGACGCACGTCAAGGGAATCTCTCCAGATGATTTTTTGAAATCTTTGATCTTCTTTATTCAACCAAATGAAACGATACATTTTTTCAATATCTGCCGTAAACGCTACGCGATATTGTCTCCAACTTAACAGTAAAGCTTGGAGATCTTGCTGTAGATTTGGGCCCTTTAACATGACGTCATTCAAGCTGCATCCTGTTGTTGTTTTTGAAGAAGCGTTGAAAACTACGCGAAGTGCTGTCGTAGTGGAATCGCTTCGCAATACACAATGGTGTGGTAAATAATAACCGGGTTGCATGTTACCGGACGCAGGTATCATATGTCCTAATGTTTTATATTCTTGCATAAATAATTTATATTGTTTTGCTACTTCTTCATTATTGTGAAATTTCCTTTCTAACTGTTGAAATTGCGCCATAGCTTTGTTTTTAGACAATCCCAACTGTGTCTCAAAGTTTTCTTGAAAAGGCAGTCGTACTTCATACGTGCCATTTTCATGTCTGGTAGTTGTTTTCTTGTAATACTCTATGCATTGTAGATCTTCTGCAGATAAATTGGGTGATTCTGTGATGTCTTCGATCTCCCAAAACCTTTGTACTTCGTCCACTTGATTCAGGACTACGTTACAGTGAAAAGTCTTAAGATTGCCGCATAAGACCCATCCCAGTCGTGTTTGTTGCGCGACCGGTAAAGATAGATCCGCCCTGATAATGCCTTCTAAAATGATATGGGAATAGACATCGGCTCCCAATAAAATGTCGATAGGACGACTGACATTGTATTCTGGATCAGCTAATTGAATGCCTGCTAGGTGTGCCCATGTTGGCTTTGTAAATGTACATCTTGGTAATTGATTGATCAGCGTATCCATGATTACTACGTCTGTTTTAAATGTGAAATCATGAAAATACGAACAACATGTTATGTTCGTAACGCCCTTGCTACTGCTCTCCCTCTCCCCTATCCCGCAGATGACGGCCTTGCAATACTTTCTTGATAAGCCTAGTTGTTGTACCGCTCTGGCTGAGATGAGGGAGGTTTGAGAGCCTTGATCTATTAGCGCGCGCAATTTGTGGTATGATCCGTCACTTGCTTGAACTTTGATCATTGCGGTGGCTAATAGTGTTTCAATCACGTTATTGCCTTGTTGCATAATGTGATTTTCTTGCGATTCTTGATTTTGCGTTCTAGTTGCAAGAACTGCTGAAGTCTTATTCTCCGTGATTGGGTAACATGAAGCTTTATTGTAAAAGGCTTCATGTAAAAGTGTATTGTGCTTACCACGACATTCACGGCAACGTCTTTCTGATGCACATTCTTTATCTTCATGCGAATAAAGACAGTTTTTGCACAAATGCAATCGTGTTATAGCGTGTCGCTTTGCACTTGGTGTCATATTTAAAAACTTACTGCAATAGTATATTCCGTGTGATTCTTTACACAACGGGCAAGTTATTTCGAAATTGTTTATTGACGTCTTACTTGCGAATGATTTCTTGAAACTTGACGATGACGATTTACTTTGCTTGCTTGTTGCTGGTTTGGAATTTTCGTTTTTCTTGCGCGAAGATTCTAATGCAGTGAATCTGCTCTCTAAGAAGTTTAAAAAATCCGTTAATTTTGGCAAATCTCTGGGCTTCACCCGAGTTTCCAAATAATGATCATGAGTGTCCGCATCTAATTTTAGCAGTAGAATACGCACGATAAACGGATCCCAGCTGTCGACATTCACGTCTAGGTTCCTTATCGAGTTCAGACACTCTAACGTCGTATCGTGCATTTTCTTGATCTGATGAACGTTTGCTTGTTGAACTACTGGCAGATTTAGTACTAGGTCTAAGTGAGATGTGAAAATCAACCATGTGTTGTTGTACCGATTGTTCAATATCTCCCAGCAAACATTGTAGTTGTCAGAACTGACTTGTAAATGTTGTATCAAACGCTCAGCTTCTCCCCGCACCTTGCTTTTAAGAAACTGCATTTTGTGGGCATTTGATAACGACACGTTACTATGAATTGCTTCAACAAACAAGTCCTTAAAAGACACCCAATGCTGGTAATTGCCATTGAAGAACGGGATGTCAATTTTTGGCGTCCAATTCTCCTTGTGGACTACGGACCCTAGTTTCCTGTTAATTTCATTTTTTAATTGATTGTAAAGTTTTTCTTGCCTTGTATAAGACACCTCATATTCTTGATTCGCACCCTCCAATTCGCTGTCTAATTCCCAATGTAAAGAATCTATGATAGACCATCGAGACTGTAGAGTACGTAAGGCATCTTTCAACTCCCACTTTTCGGTCATAGAATTCAAATCTATTCCTGCTACAGTGCGCTGCAGCGCCCTGAAATTGCTTGCTTGTTTTTTCAACAGTTCATCTAGCTTGCTAGATGAACCTCTCGAGCATACCTCGGCGGGCGGCGATTGACATTTTACCGGATCTTGTTGCTCCGGCTTTGCGGGACCTTGTTCTTCCTGAGTAGAACCTCCTTGTTGAGATTCCTGCATCGTTGTCAACAAAACTTGATGTTGACGATTAATGAGTGCCTTGGTTGTTATGTAAAGTTCTTCTGTCCGTTCATAATTACGGTCAATAAAATACGGATGAGACTTGCTCTCTTCCATAAGAAGGCGATCGTGATTGTACTGGTATTTAGACCAATATTGATCTAAGGTTTCTAAACGTCGCTTGAAGTAGTCAACAGTCTTTCGACTTGCTGAATCCTTCTTAATGTTCGTACCCAATTGTTGGATAGCTGTGTAAATTTGGTTCTGATTTGTATGTATGTCCTCCATGATGAGGACTTATTAAAGTAAGAAATAAATGGAAAGATCTTACTTGAATGTCCTTGATGACTGCTTACGGATCTTTGGCGGTCTTCTGAGACACCTGCTAGCCTCAGTTCCGGATGATAAGATACTTCTTGAGACACCTGCTAGTCCCAAAGTTTAAAATAATTGAACACTGATAGTTTACGAATTATTGATGATTCTTGAGACACTTGTTAGTCTCTAAGTCCGAAATCACCACACTCGGCACCTGATAGTCTACGGGTCCTTGATGACCCTGAGACACTTGTTAGTCTCTAAGTCCGAAATCACCACACTCAGCACCTGATAGTCTACGGGTCCTTGATGACCCTGAGACACTTGTTAGTCTCTAAGTCCGAAATCACCACACTCAGCACCTGATAGTCTACGGGTCCTTGATGACCCTGAGACACTTGTTAGTCTCTAAGTCCGAAATCACCACACTCAGCACCTGATAGTCTACGGGTCCTTGATGACCCTGAGACACTTGTTAGTCTCTAAGTCCGAAATCACCACACTCAGCACCTGATAGTCTACGGGTCCTTGATGACCCTGAGACACTTGTTAGTCTCTAAGTCCGAAATCACCACACTCAGCACCTGATAGTCTACGGGTCCTTGATGACCCTGAGACACTTGTTAGTCTCTAAGTCCGAAATCACCACACTCAGCACCTGATAGTCTACGGGTCCTTGATGACCCTGAGACACTTGTTAGTCTCTAAGTCCGAAATCACCACACTCAGCACCTGATAGTCTACGGGTCCTTGATGACCCTGAGACACTTGTTAGTCTCTAAGTCACTCAACACAACACACTTTGTCACTGGATAGCTTCCCGTTACACTGTCCACGCGCGCGAAATGGACTATATAACGTAAGAAGCTTACACACTGTCGAAGGACCATTAAGTATGTATGATCCCTTGTTGAATCACACTACTTGTAGATGTTAAAGGCTGGAATGAAAGATGTGGTAATTTAGACGCTATTGTATTGTTCCACGAGTAAAATTGGTAATTATCTATAATGAGTTCAATGGACTGATGGGTGTGTGTGTGACGAGTGACGCGGCCCTTGATGGCTGTATCGAGAACGCCTGGCTTGATAGCTTAATGCGAACTGAACTAATTATGAAGTGAAATGAATGCGAGGCGTTAACTGCTGAATTGCAGAATGTGCGGTTGCACCGTACAATACGTACAAAATTTAAATAATTTACTTCGGGTGAAAAATTACTATTGTCTATGATGTAAAATAAATAAGTAAACAAACATATAACATTGATATCCAAAGCAGAAAATCCCACTGCCCAGTGTACTTGTTATAGAAGCAAGTCAAATACAACCTGAGAAAGAAGATAAGAAAAACGGTGTAGCCTATAAAATATATATCTCATTACACTGATCGTCTTGCAACAAAACAAATATCCATTCAAAGTTACAAAGGCGAAGGCCTTCAAGCCAAACAGGCTCAAAAGAAATGGTCTAGACAAATATTAGCATCAGAATAGTTCGAAGCGTGAACAAGAGCTAACATAGTAAGGAGTTTGTTTGTACTGATTACAAAACACTCGAAGCGTACTTTGGGGAGGCAGGCATAAGTCGGTTCTCACACACCATTCGGCCACAGCAGAAGCAAGTTTCTTTGTTGCTAACTATTGTTTGGAGTTGAACTTACTCCTCGGGATACCGAATGGACAGAGCGTGGTTGTGAGGAATTGTTTTGTGTGAGTTGGAAGAGGAAAACATTTTGCCAGCAGCTTAGGCAAATTGCTGAAATAAATGTGCTTAGATAGTAACTTCTGGACCATTCCCTTTAACGTGAGTGTTACGTTGTTTGCAATATTAAGACTTAACAAGAAATGTTTAGAACAGAATATTATTTATTTTATGAATTCAAAATAGAGTTCTACACGGGCGGTCTAATGTAAAGTAAATAACTACTATTTCTCAAATTGGAGCTGGTTAGCTATCCATCCCTAGTTGGTTAACTAACCCCAGGGTCCCGGAGCATGCTCTCGAAGCACCGGTTCGGACAGTCGAGGATCGCCGTCGGTTTTTCTGGGTAGGTCGGGGCGCAATTTCCCATCACTACGCGCCCCGTAGTCCCACATAACCCAGCTAGTCCCAACGGCCGCGAATCCATGAGGATCTCCGACGTAAAAAAAGGGATGGAGACCGCGAACAAAAAATATGACTTATCTTTTCAGTCAGTGACACTTGTGTGATGGCTCAAGTGGTGTTGTAAAGTGCATAGGCGATGGTATCCATCAGGCCCGCAAGATTGAGCTGCACTGTAGCGGTAAAAATGCTTGATTACATGTAATGATTCAAAAAAGTATCAATATGCAATCAACTTACCAGAACAAATTTAATTAATGCATAATTCATAAATTTTAGCGCGTACCATAACAAAAACAAAATTTACCATACAACAATGGATTACGAACAATTAAAAGTTTGTTTGGTAATAACATCCATATATTACAACGGAATCTCGGGAACATCTGAGTCCCGTCGTGCGGTCTCTGCAAATAGATTGTGGAGTTTACGCTGCAAATACCTATAATTTATACCAAAGCATGTGATGTTAAATATAAGTTAAGAAATTAAGAGAATTTAAAACTTATAATAAAGTTTTAAATGTATGTCGTGGATAACGATATCGTTTTATTAAGTTTCTCAATTGATTGTTGACACAGTAGTGCGGCAAACGCGGTGACGTCAGTTGTTTTGCAATGGCGGCACGTGGACAGAATCGTAATGGAAAGTGAGGTTGGCTCGATCAGTCAGTCGACGTTGGGACACGGACCGAGACACTTCTCCGTTGCGAACCTGTCGGTTTGTCTATTTAAGTGTGTTAACTGAACATTGTTATTGATACTGTGGTTAATATTGTGAATTATAAAGTTACAAGTAATAAACCTCGTACCAAGTCAAGATGATGACGACTCTATCGCTCAGACCGTCGCTATCTCCGACATCAGAAGTGGGATGTAACTCATTCAGCCCACGTGGAGAAAACAGTGTAGTGATAATGTGTGTGCTTCTGTACGCGATGGAAATAACCGATAATGGCGATTCATTGTCACTATAAAGGAGACATTAAGCTACATGAAGATTGTTCTAAACTGAAGATCACAAGCTGCAGTCATAGTGCGGCGATTAACCAAGTGGGGATCACTTGCTTTCATTGTGATGGACAAGGACACTATGGGTCTAACTGCCCTGAGCGGAGCAGCAGGAAGGCGAGCAACAGTACTGCGGTCAGCCAGGTCAAAGAATAGTGAGTGGATCTGTAGTAAGCGCACCAGCTGCAATTTTACGTCACTCCGGTGAGCAGTTTCCATTTTATTACTCGGGTATATTGTATGGTATACGACTTTACGATAGTGTGGCTTTGACCGGTGTAAGAAAATATTATTTGAAATTCTTTTACATGTTTACCTGTTAATTACTTGCGATACGAAGTTTAGATTGCTGTGCTTGTTTAGCTTGACAGTTCATCGGTCTAGCGTCATATTTTCGGCAGGTTATATCAGTTTTCCAAGATTATGGCACCATTATATGCCTTGATTTGCATCGGTGAGGTAGATTGAGAGCATAAACATAAGGCGATAGGACAGCAGATCCAGACTTCAGGCGATCGAAGTTTCAGTCGGCAACGGTGAAATTTCACAACTGCGGTAAAATAGGTCACCGACCGTCCGATTGCCGTTCCAAAGGCGAGGTGAAAGGCAAGGCAGCCAGTGCTGTCACTTCGGCGTCAAGCTCTGCGGGACCGAGGCCGCGGTCGGACTTAATCTGTTTCAGGTGCGGCACCGCCGGACATTTGGCAACGAAGTGTCCACGTGGCAACAGCGGAGGAGCTGGCGCGGCAGTAGGCGCAAGCAGTTCGGAGCAGCGCCTGCAGCAGCGGCGAGTAACGAGAGGCATGTGGAAGTTTGCTAAGTTCACCGTTGCAATGCATTGGAAGCTCCGCGCTTCGTGTAACGCTGTTATAATGCATTGGAAGCTCCGCGCTTCGTGTAACGCTGTTATAATGCATTGGAAGCTCCGCGCTTCGTGTAACGCTGTTATAGTGCATTGGAAGCTCCGCGCTTCGTGTAACGCTGTTATAATGCATTGGAAGCTCCGCGCTTCGTGTAACGCTGTTATAATGCATTGGAAGCTCCGCGCTTCGTGTAACGCTGTTATAGTGCATTGGAAGCTCCGCGCTTCGTGTAACGCTGTTATAGTGCATTGGAAGCTCCGCGCTTCGTGTAACGCTGTTATAATGCATTGGAAGCTCCGCGCTTCGTGTAACGCTGTTATAATGCATTGGAAGCTCCGCGCTTCGTGTAACGCTGTTATAGTGCATTGGAAGCTCCGCGCTTCGTGTAACGCTGTTATAGTGCATTGGAAGCTCCGCGCTTCGTGTAACGCTGTTATAGTGCATTGGAAGCTCCGCGCTTCGTGTAACACTGCTATAGTGTATTGGAAGCTCCGCGCTTCACGTAGCTCCGGTGCTGTACGTCGGAACTCCGTGTTTTGTGTAGCCCGTACTGTTACGTCGGGAGCTACGCGCTTCGCGTACAGTTGACCATTGAAAGCTTGGCGCTTTGTGACTCGGGGCACCCCGATAACCGTACGAGTTTTTCCTTTTATTACGTTTCACACACAACGACAATGAAAGACGCGCGAGAACGCGCTGACTGTCAGGATGGTCGTGTGGCGTATTGAGTTAACGTTTTAGTACTACTAGCGCCATCTATGCCGCCTCCGTGGCATTACTCGCGGATGGCGCTGCGCATAGATTCTGAAGAGCTGTGACGTATCGAACGAAGGAACGAGTAAATGGATGGTTTCGCTCGCAAATGGGCATCGAAGTCTTATCCTCTGTGCAAGACCTGGGGCGAAGCTAAGGAACGACTTACGCGTCAGTTTGCAGCTACTAAGAGGTTCCATGACCTGTTTCGAGACATGGTGCAGTACACGAGCGACAAGGCTGCGACCTAAGTGGAGTACTCGACAAACAAGCTGGCGATGACGATATGGGTGACACGTGAATTGTCACTAGCTGCTGGGACAGCTGGGCCATGTGTTGTGTACTTTTTGCTTTAAACTTACTGTTTTAAAGTATCAGTATTGAGATTTAAAGATTATGGGCTTAGAGGAACCTTTCGTGTTAAAGTTGTTGAAATTATTTGTATGCTAACGTGATCTCTGTTAACTTTATTCGTAAGATACGATTACGGACCATTACCATCAGGTTGGCCGAACGTGAAAATGTGCCTCAGTTGGTTATTTTGTTACAAGTACACACGAGGACGTGTGCTTCGTCAGAATGGCCGTGTCGTGGATAACGATATCGTTTTATTAAGTTTCTCAATTGATTGTTGACACAGTAGTGCGGCAAACGCGGTGACGTCAGTTGTTTTGCAATGGCGGCACGTGGACAGAATCGTAATGGAAAGTGAGGTTGGCTCGATCAGTCAGTCGACGTTGGGACACGGACCGAGACACTTCTCCGTTGCGAACCTGTCGGTTTGTCTATTTAAGTGTGTTAACTGAACATTGTTATTGATACTGTGGTTAATATTGTGAATTATAAAGTTACAAGTAATAAACCTCGTACCAAGTCAAGATGATGACGACTCTATCGCTCTGCCGTCGCTATCTCCGACATGTATATGTATAGGTTCGAAAATTTATTTAAGAAGAAACAGGGATATCGCAGAAAATCAGAAAGGAGACCATTTTTGTTAGGCCCACTGGATATGGTGACGTTTATTAACCGTGTGATGCTAATCAAAATGTACTAATAATAACTAATTTATTATGGAAAACAGGGCAATCTTTTTGTAAAGTCTAACCGAGATCATAAAATAATAATAAAAAGGTGAAAACTTGATAAAAAACTTAATTAATAAATATTTATGTTACTACCTAAACAATTTTTCTTCTTATAATAAACAGACCTAAGTAAGTACTTAGGTCTGTTTATTATAAGAAGAAAAATTGTAAGTAAGTACTTACAAGACCTTACCTGGCTAGTATTTATATGAAATACTTATTTTAAGAGACGACTATGAAATTATAATGATGGCTATTAGGTATTTTTGACAAGACCTCTAGTTTAGATCTGATTTTTAGGTTATTTTGATGTTCACATTTTTGTCGTATTTCTCAGTATTCCGGTTAAACCATGTCTATAAATTATTTTAAAATATTATTCAGGCAGTGTAGTTGCATGTCAACTAAAAAGAGTCCCAAGTAAAATATTTACTGTCACGTTAACTTTATTGAAGGATTTTGGCTTAAATAATGCATGGGGCGAATTCAATGAAACTACTTATGCAAATGAACCATAATGACGAGACTGCAGTATGTGTGGGCTACGTAATGTTCGATTTTATGGGCGATAGCATGGATGTGCTTTATAATAATGAAACGGGGTATAAAAGTGATGCGAAGACTTGAAAAACCCGCCTTATTTTATTACGCCTCGTTTATCTTTTCGTATTATACAAATGGGTTCATTATTATTATTACTGCAGCGACTGATTTTAAATTTTTGAACGAATTTTAAGACGTTTCGCACTGAGTCCTCTTAATCTCTAAGATCACTAACTTTCTCTCATTAGAGTTGCAGAATAGAGATCTAGTTTACAAAATTGAGTTGTAGCTAATGTTTTAACTTTGTTTTAACAATTCTGATTACATTGGAGTCGCTTTTGCGCTTGGTAATTATCAGTAAAATTTATTTTGACCATGTACTCGTACTTCTCCAATCCAAGGAAATAGGATGGAAATTAGCTTACTGTACCACGCTGGCCAGGCAATGGGATAGAAGAGATCCTTTTTTTTAATTAACCCAGCAGTATACCCTCACACGACACGCTTGGGGCGCCACAGGTTCGCGTAAACGCATTCCACTGTGACGCCCCGAAGTCCCCGCTACGCGGGCAAGCGTCTATCAGAGGGCGTCCCGGGTAACTCTGAGGATAGAGGAGTCCCCGTAGCCCGCTACGACAGCCTGTGCTGCCCTTCGTCTGGCTTCTTCTCTTCGTGGGCCCGGCATGTGTGACCCTGAGCGGGTATGGCCCCAACGGATCATAAAGGCGCACAGGCCCCCCTCACTACGGCAAAGCACCAGTACAGTTGAGGGGGAGGTTGGAGGAGACCCGACTCAGCAGCGGTTTACGTATGCCCACTGCTGATCACAGTTAAATCGAGTTATTGAATAAATGGACCGGCAATTCTAATCGATTAAAAAAAGAATCGAAGGATTTTCTAAATCGGTTTATAAATAACGGAGCTATGCCGTAATATACCTACAAACTATACTATCGAATAGTGAACATCCTTCTTTTTGGTAGCCGGTTTATCACTGAATAAATCGACCGGCAACATCAATCAATTAACAAAAATAAATAACGGAGCTATGCAGTAATATAACAATAATATCGAATAGAGAACCACTTTCCGTTTGGTAGCCGGTTCAACATAAAAAAAAATAGATTTGCACTACACCAGAATTTATCTGGTTCACTGTGTGTCCCGGGATTTGTTTAAAGTTTGCATGAACTTAACAAGTTGTTGGCAAAAATGTTTTGTTTCTCCTAATTGCACAAAGTGGCTGCTTAGTGTGCAGTTTTTGCCAGTCATTGTTTTCGACGTGCCAACGATGTAATGGGAATATTTTCGGTAACCACCCCTCTGGAGAATTCGTGACTTTCACAAACGTTGCTGGTCGCAGCAAGCCACCGGATAAAACGGTGTTGGCTATTACATTCCACACGGTTATTGATATCACAATAACTTTATTTTATCCGTGTGGTGACGGATTAAGAATATATAGTGTCACCACCCCTATTCCATTCTGAGAGTGTTGTCAGTGCCGACAAAAGCAATTGACAAGGCTAAAAACCTAGCCGCAAGAGAAAGAACACTTGATGTCAATCCCTGTGCCAGGCCGTCTGGCCAGCATGGCACAGTAGGCTAATTACCCTACATGTACTCAACAGAGGGTCTTAGTAAGTACTAGATAGAAAGTAATAACTTTTTGTTAATGGTTAAGATAATTCTGGCCATTTTTGTTTAGAGGAATACGCTTGTATCCCGTAATGTACATATGGGATTGAGAAAATGTTATAATATATGTACATTATTTTCATCATCATCATCATCAGCCCACATTAGTCCACTGCTGGATATAGGCCTCCCCTAAAGAGCGCCATAGCGCCCTGTCTTCAGCTTGACGCATCGAGCTGCTGCCCGCAACCTTTCGCAGATCGTCGCTCCATCTAGCAGAGGGCCGTCCCACACTACGCTTGCCGAATTTAAGTAGTCAAGGCAAATTATACAGCATCTTTGAAGTAATTATAACTTTACTTACAACATTGCCGTACGTAATTATCAACAGACAAGATCAGCCCACTGCCACTTTAGTCTGCTAATTCTCTGAGCTATGTCGGTGACCTTGGTTCTCTGTCGGATAGTCTCGTTACGAAGCCTATCTTACATTATTTTATTTACTCTTAATTATAAAATTAATCGGATTTTAATTTAGTAGCAAACAATTCACTTTTTATTATTTATGAATCGCACGCCTACGGGGCAGGTAATATCGAAATTGCATGCAATTCCAAAGATTAATACAACGAACAGTCAACATTTATATTAAGAAAATTGGAAAGCGAACAATTTCGTTCAATTAATACCATTTCATTGTTCAAAGCTGAAATCTATAGCGAGACACAGAAACAATCACTCGAATAGGCCATTCATATTGAATATTAATCGCCGTTTTCATCAAATATTCGAAATAATCTTAAAGTTGAACCAGAGGGAAGAATTTCGAACTTCCATTCCTATGTTACCGATAAATAACCCGCCTTTATCGGGCCGGGGATGAATATGTTAATTGAGACTGGTAGCACTAGTAGCTAGAAAATCTAGCCGTTAGCGAAACAAAATTTGAATAGAATCAAAAACGACAATCACCGTGCCTTCGGCTGTCGATTTTGACATCTTTGCCACTACCTACCAATATTATAGTGTCCGTTCGGGAGGTATTTTACACGCTTTTAGCCCAATAACTTGGTAAAAGCTTTTAAATTTAGCCGATGAAGGTTAGTAATTGCATGGTTTTGGTAGGCTGTTGCATTCAAAACGAACGACGAATATTGTCATCATAGCAAAACAATCTTATTGAAATTAAACAATGGATTTATCGCGTGTATATTACATTGTTAATTTCCGTCGTTTCGGTTTGACAGTTATCTGTAAAAGTACAAAGAAACAGTTGATTCTACCCCATATTATTTCGTTTTATTGATAACGTTCCCTGTGAACGCATAAATCGCTCACGGCGTCCAGAGATCTTGCAGAAAGATCTTGAGATTTAATCAATTTAATGACTGGATCCCAAGCAGGTGGTACCTGCCAACCATCCTCTCTATTTCGTTATTGCCAGTTGACCTCCTTATCTCATACCGGAAGAGGGTTCTCTTAGATTTGGTACAGATAAAGATTGCACTGAAAGCGAAGTGCAGATCGATGCAGTGAGTACTTTTATCTGCTGCCAAGTACTGATATTACAATACGAGTAAATGAGAATGTGGTTTGTGTGTAGGATTAGGTTGTTATTATGACAACCTAGGGTATTTTTAAGTTGCCTGTTCTTTAAGTTTAATCTTTATATTATCATCATCTTCGCCCATAAATGCTACTGAATCGAGCCTGCTACAATTTTATCCTTCTTTTGTAGTTCTGCGTCTTGCTTTTCTTATCCTCAAGATATTATGTGTTGGATACACTTTGTATTCTAAATCCAATACTACACGTTACATTTTTTATTTTATATATAATCACTATCACTGCATATTATAAAACAACGTAGCTGTCGTCTGTCCGTCCCTATGTATGCTTAAAACTTTAAAACTACGCAACGGATTTTGAAGCGGTTTTATTTAATAGATAGAGTTATTCAAGAGGAAGGTTTTTAAGTATAATACATCCATTTTATTGTAAAGAAACACTGATAAGTTTAGAAGTTCATCATAACACCCTTGCGAAGCTGGGGCGGGTCCCTAGTAAAATATAATACACATCTAGCTCTAACAGCAATTAATGTAAATCGTCCGTTTAATGTTGAATATTGGATTTCCGACAAATTGACATTCTATTTGCTTTAAGGATGAAACATTAATAACAATGTCGCATAAAAAGTGCGGAGAAACCTTCAATAATCCACTGCGACCCCAATAACTAAACGTTGAGCCAATAAAGCCTAGTACCTATTCTGCAATTTATTAGCCTTGCAAATTTGAAGCCAGTTCTCCCCTCTATGAAATATAGCCGCGGCCGCACAACCTTCCCGCGGCCGTCTCGCACTTCGCAACCAGTATTACACCCCTATTTTAGCTCTAATTAAAAAGCCATCAAAGAGTTTTCAGTCATTAATCATGAAACTGTTAACGGTGGATACCGACTTCCCTAAGTACGGAGAAAAAAGAGGATTAGGATATTACCAAAATATCTAAAATATTCAGGGTAGGTGGCTTGGCAAAGCTCCTCTGAAAAAGAATAACTAAAAGCACAGATTTGCGGACGAATCTTAAGTTTTTTCGGACGGTTTAAAGGATTGCAGAACCCTTTTTTTGCGGAATTATAACGATAAATACCAGAGATATTTTTAAGCTTCATAATTGACTGTGGCGGTTATACTTTTGCTTCTTCTTTCTTTCATTTTAATGGTTTGGACGGACAAATTATGTTTACGTTTAAATATTTGTTTGAGACTACAGATAAAAGGAAAGTTGTTAATAAAATTGGATTAAAAGGATAAGTTGAAATGGAGCATACTTTCATATTTTTCGTTTGTAGATACGGGATCCCTAAGTAGTTGGATGGATTAAACCCGCAGAGATGTCACACGTGAATATCTTCTAAATAAAATAAAAAATGTTATATAAAATTTATATATTATATAAAAGTTCCTCAACATTCTCATTTAAGGCAAAATACGAGTATGTCCACTTCCTAAGACAAGGGTCTTTATAAAAGGCGATCCTAAGCCGCTCACATTCGTGCTATTCCTGCGCCCTCCACCAGGTCATAGAACCAACGTGTTCGCACACGGCCTATCATCACTGCGTGTTTCCCACTCGAGGACCTTTTTGCCCCATCGTGAGTCCTGCTGCTAGTTCACCATGTATAAACAGAAAATAATATACACTCTCATCTCTAGCATAATTTAAAAAAACAAGAAATTACATTTACATTTAAAATTAGGGAACATGTTGACATACTTACTTTACAGCCCAAAAAATTAAATTAAAAATTTAAATAAACCCCCGACACTATAACCTTTAAAAAGTAAAAAATAAAAATAAATACTTCGCGTTGGGGGACCACTCCTAATTATTTATTACCTGACCCCTGGTCCCCCAACGCGAAGTATTTATTTTTATTTTTTACTTTATATAGGTTATTGCGTCGGGGGTTTATTTAAATTTTTAATTTAATTTTTATTTTATCCTTTTTATAGGTACATACTTATTATAATGTAGATTTTGTTAAATTGCACGTGATGCTTTCATTTGAGACCCCACTCGATTATATTTGCAGACATTCGGTTATTCTTCCCCACTTTCACCCCTCATAACTTTTAAACGGCTCACCCGATTTTCATCAAACATGTCTAAGAACACTCGCCCGTAACTCACCTTTCATACAAAAAAACTTTATTGTAATCGCTTCATCCGTTCGCGAGCTACGGTGCCACAGACAGACAGACAGACAGACCGACAGACAGACAGACACGTGAAACTTATAACACCCCTCTTTTTGCGTCGGGGGTTAATAAATAACCAACTTGCTGAGTCGGACCACCTCCAACGACATGGAGGGTAATTAGCCTACTGTAGTACGCTGAGGCTATGTGAACTTGGCACCCGACTTTTCCAAAATTATGTTTTTTTGTGTTTTTTAGATAGATTTGGGTAAGTAGTAGATAGTAGTAAAAATATTTTCGTTTGTAGTAATTCCAAAAAATAAATAAAAAATGTTAAAAAAAATCCATCTCCCGAAATTGAAAAAATCAAATTTTTTTTTACTATTTATATTATTAATCGTATGTAGTGGATTGTAGTAAACTTTTTTTTGTTTGTAGTAAAACAGAAAAAATATGAAAAATATTTTCATTTGAGAGTATTATATCATCACGATCTCGGTAACGAAAAATCGGTTTCCAAGGTAAAATCGATTATAATGAACGTCCAAAACCTCTAAGAAAGGTTCCCAGAGGTTAGTAGTGGACGAATTTTTGTTTGTAGTAAACGTTTTTTATTAAAAAAGTGACTATCTAAGAAGCACTCGTTTCGGCGTCGTTTACGTGAAATAACTCTTGTTACAAAGGAGATACGGTTACTACAAACCTCCTAATCGACTGAGAAAGGGTCCTAGAGGTTAGTAGTGAACGAATTTTCGATTGTAGTAAACAACTTTTTATAAAAAAGTGACCATCTTAAAAAACACTCGTTTCGGCGTCGTTTACGTGAAATAACTCTAGTTTGAAAAGAGATACGGTTACTACAAACCTCCTTATCGACTGAGAAAGGGTCCTAGAGGTTAGTAGTGAACGAATTTTCGATTGTAGTAAACAACTTTTTATAAAAAAAGTGACCATCTTAGAAAACACTCGTTTCGGCGACGTTTACGTGAAATAACTCTAGTTTGAAAAGAGATACGGTTACTACAAACATCCTAGTCGACTGAGAAAGGGTCCTAGAGGTTAGTAGTGAACGAATTTTCGATTGTAGTAAACAACTTTTTATAAAAAAGTGACCATCTTAGAAAACACTCGTTTTGGCGACGTTTATGTGAAATAACTCTTGTTACAAAAGAGATACGGTTACTACAACCCTTCTAATCAACTGAGAAAGGGTCCTAGAGGTTAGTAGTGAACGAATTTTCGATTGTAGTAAACAACTTTTTATAAAAAAAGTGACCATCTTAAAAAACACTCGTTTCGGCGTCGTTTACGTGAAATAACTCTAGTTTGAATAGAGATACGGTTACTACAAACCTCCTAATCGACTGAGAAAGGGTCCTAGAGGTTAGTAGTGAACGAATTTTCGATTGTAGTAAAAGACTTTTTATAAAAAAAGTGACCATCTTAAAAAACACTCGTTTCGGCGTCGTTTACGTGATATAACTCTTGTTACAAAGGAGATACGGTTACTACAAACCTTCTAATCGACTGAGAAAGGGTCCTAGAGGTTAGTAGTGAACGAATTTTCGATTGTAGTAAACAACTTTTTATAAAAAAAGTGACCATCTTAAAAAACACTCGTTTCGGCGTCGTTTACGTGATATAACTCTTGTTACAAAGGAGATACGGTTACTACAAACCTTCTAATCGACTGAGAAAGGGTCCTAGAGGTTAGTAGTGAACGAATTTTCGATTGTAGTAAACAACTTTTTATAAAAAAGTGACCATCTTAGAAAACACTCGTTTTGGCGACGTTTATGTGAAATAACTCTTGTTACAAAAGAGATACGGTTACTACAAACCTTCTAATCAACTGAGAAAGGGTCCTAGAGGTTAGTAGTGAACGAATTTTCGATTGTAGTAAACAACTTTTTATAAAAAAAGTGACCATCTTAAAAAACACTCGTTTCGGCGTCGTTTACGTGAAATAACTCTAGTTTGAATAGAGATACGGTTACTACAAACCTCCTAATCGACTGAGAAAGGGTCCTAGAGGTTAGTAGTGAACGAATTTTCGATTGTAGTAAAAGACTTTTTATAAAAAAAGTGACCATCTTAAAAAACACTCGTTTCGGCGTCGTTTACGTGATATAACTCTTGTTACAAAGGAGATACGGTTACTACAAACCTTCTAATCGACTGAGAAAGGGTCCTAGAGGTTAGTAGTGAACGAATTTTCGATTGTAGTAAACAACTTTTTATAAAAAAAGTGACCATCTTAAAAAACACTCGTTTCGGCGTCGTTTACGTGAAATAACTCTAGTTTGAATAGAGATACGGTTACTACAAACCTCCTTATCTACTGAGAAAGGGTCCTAGAGGTTAGTAGTGAACCAATTTTCGATTGTAGTAAACGATTTTTTATAAAAAAGTGACCATCTTAGAAAACACTCGTTTTGGCGAGGTTTACGTGAAATAACTCTAGTTTGCATAGAGATACGGTTACTACAAACCTCCTAATCTACTGCGAAAGGGTCCTAGAGGTTAGTAGTGAACGAATTTTCGATTGTAGTAAACAACTTTTTATAAAAAAGTGACCATCTTAGAAAACACTCGTTTTGGCGACGTTTACGTGAAATAACTCTTGTTACAAAAGAGATACGGTTACTACAAACCTTCTAATCGACTGAGAAAGGGTCCTAGAGGATAGTAGTGAACGAATTTTCGATTGTAGTAAACGATTTTTTATAAAAAAGTGACCATCATAGAAAACACTCGTTTTGGCGACGTTTACGTGAAATAACTCTTGTTACAAAAGAGATACGGTTACTACAAACATTCTAATCGACTGAGAAAGGGTCCTAGAGGATAGTAGTGAACGAAGTTTCGATTGTAGTAAACAACTTTTTATAAAAATGTGACCATCTTAGAAAACACTCGTTTTGGCGACGTTTACGTGAAATAACTCTTGTTACAAAGGAGATACGGTTACTACAAACCTTATTATCGACTGAGAAAGGGTCCTAGAGGTTAGTAGTGAACGAATTTTCGATTGTAGTAAACGATTTTTTATAAAAAAGTGACCATCTTAGAAAACACTCGTTTTGGCGACGTTTACGTGAAATAACTCTTGTTACAAAAGAGATACGGTTACTACAAACATTCTAATCGACTGAGAAAGGGTCCTAGAGGATAGTAGTGAACGAATTTTCGATTGTAGTAAACAACTTTTTATAAAAATGTGACCATCTTAGAAAACACTCGTTTTGGCGACGTTTACGTGAAATAACTCTTGTTACAAAGGAGATACGGTTACTACAAACCTTATTATCGACTGAGAAAGGGTCCTAGAGGTTAGTAGTGAACGAATTTTCGATTGTAGTAAACGATTTTTTATAAAAAAGTGACCATCTTAGAAAACACTCGTTTTGGCGAGGTTTACGTGAAATAACTCTAGTTTGCATAGAGATACGGTTACTACAAACCTCCTAATCTACTGCGAAAGGGTCCTAGAGGTTAGTAGTGAACGAATTTTCGATTGTAGTAAACAACTTTTTATAAAAAAGTGACCATCTTAGAAAACACTCGTTTTGGCGACGTTTACGTGAAATAACTCTTGTTACAAAGGAGATACGGTTACTACAAACCTTCTAATCGACTGAGAATGGGTCCTAGAGGTTAGTAGTGAACGAATTTTCGATTGTAGTAAACAACTTTTTATAAAAAAGTGACCATCTTAGAAAACACTCGTTTTGGCGACGTTTACGTGAAATAACTCTTGTTACAAAGGAGATACGGTTACTACAAACCTCCTAATCTACTCCTAGTCACATTTTTATAAAAAGTTGTTTACTACAATCGAAAATTCGTTCACTACTAACCTCAAGGACCCTTTCTCAGTTGATTAGGAGGTTTGTAGTAACCGTATCTCTATGCAAACTAGAGTTATTTCACGTAAACCTCGCCAAAACGAGTGTTTTCTAAGATGGTCACTTTTTTATAAAAAGTAGTTTACTACAATCGAAAATTCGTTCACTACTAACCTCTAGGACCCTTTCGCAGTAGATTAGGAGGTTTGTAGTAACCGTATCTCCTTTGTAACAAGAGTTATATCACGTAAACGACGCCGAAAGGAGTGTTTCTTAAGATAGTCACTTTTTCATAAAAAGTCGTTTACTACAATCGAAAATTCGTTCACTACTAACCTCTAGGACCCTTTCTCAGTCGATTAGGAGGTTTGTAGTAACCGTATCTCTTTTCAAACTAGAGTTATTTCACGTAAACGTCGCCAAAACGAGTGTTTTCTAAGATGGTCACTTTGTTATAAAAAGTTGTTTACTACAATCGAAAATTCGTTCACTACTAACCTCTAGGACCCTTTCTTAGTAGATTAGGAGGTTTGTAGTAACCGTATCTCTATGCAAACTAGAGTTATTTCACGTAAACCTCGCCAAAACGAGTGTTTTCTAAGATGGTCACTTTTTTATAAAAAGTTGTTTACTACAATCGAAAATTCGTTCACTACTAACCTCAAGGACCCTTTCTCAGTAGATTAGGAGGTTTGTAGTAACCGTATCTCTTTTGTAACAAGAGGTTATTTCACGTAAACGTCGCCAAAACGAGTGTTTTTCTAAGACGGTCACATTTTTATAAAAAGTTGTTTACTACAATCGAAAATTCGTTCACTACTAACCTCTAGGACCCTTTCGCAGTAGATTAGGAGGTTTGTAGTAACCGTATCTCCTTTGTAACAAGAGTTATATCACGTAAACGACGCCGAAAGGAGTGTTTCTTAAGATAGTCACTTTTTCATAAAAAGTCGTTTACTACAATCGAAAATTCGTTCACTACTAACCTCTAGGACCCTTTCTCAGTCGATTAGGAGGTTTGTAGTAACCGTATCTCTTTTCAAACTAGAGTTATTTCACGTAAACGTCGCCAAAACGAGTGTTTTCTAAGATGGTCACTTTTTTATAAAAAGTTGTTTACTACAATCGAAAATTCGTTCACTACTAACCTCTAGGACCCTTTCTTTAGTAGATTAGGAGGTTTGTAGTAACCGTATCTCTATGCAAACTAGAGTTATTTCACGTAAACCTCGCCAAAACGAGTGTTTTCTAAGATGGTCACTTTTTTATAAAAAGTTGTTTACTACAATCGAAAATTCGTTCACTACTAACCTCAAGGACCCTTTCTCAGTAGATTAGGAGGTTTGTAGTAACCGTATCTCTTTTGTAACAAGAGTTATTTCACGTAAACGTCGCCAAAACGAGTGTTTTCTAAGACGGTCACATTTTTATAAAAAGTTGTTTACTACAATCGAAAATTCGTTCACTACTAACCTCAAGGACCCTTTCTCAGTTGATTAGGAGGTTTGTAGTAACCGTATCTCTATGCAAACTAGAGTTATTTCACGTAAACCTCGCCAAAACGAGTGTTTTCTAAGATGGTCACTTTTTTATAAAAAGTAGTTTACTACAATCGAAAATTCGTTCACTACTAACCTCTAGGACCCTTTCTCAGTCGATTAGGAGGTTTGTAGTAACCGTATCTCTTTTCAAACTAGAGTTATTTCACGTAAACGTCGCCAAAACGAGTGTTTTCTAAGATGGTCACTTTTTTATAAAAAGTTGTTTACTACAATCGAAAATTCGTTCACTACTAACCTCTAGGACCCTTTCTCAGTAGATTAGGAGGTTTGTAGTAACCGTATCTCTATGCAAACTAGAGTTATTTCACGTAAACCTCGCCAAAACGAGTGTTTTTTAAGATGGTCACTTTTTTTATAAAAAGTTGTTTACTACAATCGAAAATTCGTTCACTACTAACCTCTAGGACCCTTTCGCAGTAGATTAGGAGGTTTGTAGTAACCGTATCTCTATTCAAACTAGAGTTATTTCACGTAAACGTCGCCAAAACGAGTGTTTTCTAAGATGGTCACTTTTTTATAAAAAGTTTTTTACTACAATCGAAAATTCGTTCACTACTAACCTCTAGGACCCTTTCTCAGTCCATTAGGAGGTTTGTGGTAACCGTATCTCTTTTCAAACTAGAGTTATTTCACGTAAACGACGCCGAAACGAGTGTTTTTTAAGATGGTCACTTTTTTTATAAAAAGTTGTTTACTACAATCGAAAATTCGTTCACTACTAACCTCTAGGACCCTTTCTCAGTCGATTAGAAGGTTTTAGTAACCGTATCTCGTTTGTAACAAGAGTTATTTCACGTAAACGTCGCCAAAACGAGTGTTTTCTAAGATGGTCACTTTTTTATAAAAAGTTGTTTACTACAATCGAAAATTCGTTCACTACTAACCTCTAGGACCCTTTCTCAGTAGATTAGGAGGTTTGTAGTAACCGTATCTCTATGCAAACTAGAGTTATTTCACGTAAACCTCGCCAAAACGAGTGTTTTCTAAGATGGTCACTTTTTTTTAAAAAATCGTTTACTACAATCGAAAATTCGTTCACTACTAACCTCTAGGACCCTTTCTCAGTCGATTAGAAGGATTGTAGTAACCGTATCTCTATGCAAACTAGAGTTATTTCACGTAAACCTCGCCAAAACGAGTGTTTTCTAAGATGGTCACTTTTTTATAAAAAATCGTTTACTACAATCGAAAATTCGTTCACTACTAACCTCTAGGACCCTTTCTCAGTCGATTAGAAGGATTGTAGTAACCGTATCTCCTTTGTAACAAGAGTTATATCACGTTAACGACGCCGAAAGGAGTGTTTCTTAAGATAGTCACTTTTTTATAAAAAGTCGTTTACTACCATCGAAAATTCGTTCACCACTAACCTCTAGGACCCTTTCTCAGTCGATTAGGAGGTTTGTAGTAACTGTATCTCTATTCAAACTAGAGTTATTTCACGTAAACGACGCCGAAACGAGTGTTTTTTAAGATGGTCACTTTTTTATAAAAAGTCGTTTACTACAATCGAAAATTCGTTCACTACTAACCTCTAGGACCCTTTCTCAGTCGACTAGGATGTTTGTAGTAACCGTATATCTATTCAAACTAGAGTTATTTCACGTAAACGACGCCGAAACGAGTGTTTTTTAAGATGGTCACTTTTTTTATAAAAAGTTGTTTACTACAATCGAAAATTCGTTCACTACTAACCTCTAGGACCCTTTCTCAGTCGATTAGAAGGTTTTTAGTAACCGTATCTCCTTTGTAACAAGAGTTATATCACGTAAACGACGCCGAAACGAGTGTTTTTTAAGATGGTCACTTTTTTTATAAAAAGTCGTTTACTACAATCGAAAATTCGTTCACTACTAACCTCTAGGACCCTTTCTCAGTCGATTAGAAGGTTTTTAGTAACCGTATCTCCTTTGTAACAAGAGTTATATCACGTAAACGACGCCGAAACGAGTGTTTTTTAAGATGGTCACTTTTTTTATAAAAAGTCGTTTACTACAATCGAAAATTCGTTCACTACTAACCTCTAGGACCCTTTCTCAGTAGATTAGGAGGTTTGTAGTAACCGTATCTCTATTCAAACTAGAGTTATATCACGTAAACGACGCCGAAACGAGTGTTTTTTAAGATGGTCACTTTTTTTATAAAAAGTCGTTTACTACAATCGAAAATTCGTTCACTACTAACCTCTAGGACCCTTTCTCAGTAGATTAGGAGGTTTGTAGTAACCGTATCTCTATTCAAACTAGAGTTATTTCACGTAAACGACGCCGTAACGAGTGTTTTTAAGGTGGTCACTTTTTTTATAAAAAGTTGTTTACTACAATCGAAAATTCGTTCACTACTAACCTCTAGGACCCTTTCTCAGTCGATTAGAAGGTTTTTAGTAACCGTATCTCCTTTGTAACAAGAGTTATATCACGTAAACGACGCCGAAACGAGTGTTTTTTAAGATGGTCACTTTTTTTATAAAAAGTCGTTTACTACAATCGAAAATTCGTTCACTACTAACCTCTAGGACCCTTTCTCAGTAGATTAGGAGGTTTGTAGTAACCGTATCTCTATTCAAACTAGAGTTATTTCCCGTAAACGACGCCGTAACGAGTGTTTTTTAAGGTGGTCACTTTTTTTATAAAAAGTTGTTTACTACAATCGAAAATTCGTTCACTACTAACCTCTAGGACCCTTTCTCAGTCGATTAGAAGGTTTGTAGTAACCGTATCTCCTTTGTAACAAGAGTTATATCACGTAAACGACGCCGAAACGAGTGTTTTTTAAGATGGTCACTTTTTTTATAAAAAGTCGTTTACTACAATCGAAAATTCGTTCACTACTAACCTCTAGGACCCTTTCTCAGTCGATTAGGAGGATTGTAGTAACCGTATCTCCTTTGTAACAAGAGTTATTTCACGTAAACGACGCCGAAACGAGTGCTTCTTAAGATAGTCACTTTTTTAATAAAAAACGTTTACTACAAACGAAAATTCGTCCACTACTAACCTCTGGGAACCTTTCTTAGAGGTTTTGGACGTTCATTATAATCGATTTTACCTTGGAAACCGATTTTTCGTTACCGAGATCGTGATGATATAATACTCTCAAATGAAAATATTTTTCATATTTTTTCTGTTTTACTACAAACAAAAAAAAGTTTACTACAATCCATTACATACGATTAATAATATAAATAGTAAAACATAATTTTGGAAAAGTCGGGTGCCACCGACTTTTCCAAAATTATGTTTTTTTGTGTTTTTTAGATAGATTTGGGTAAGTAGTAGATAGTAGTAAAAACATTTTCGTTTGTATTAATTCCAAAAAAAAAATAAAAAATGTTAAATAAAATCCATCTCCCGAAATTGAAAAAATCAAATTTTTTTTTACTATTTATATTATTAATCGTATGTAATGGATTGTAGTAAACTTTTTTTTGTTTGTAGTAAAACAGAAAAAATATGAAAAATATTTTCATTTGAGAGTATTATATCATCACGATCTCGGTAACGAAAAATCGGTTTCCAAGGTAAAATCGATTATAATGAACGTCCAAAACCTCTAAGAAAGGTTCCCAGAGGTTAGTAGTGGACGAATTTTCGTTTGTAGTAAACGTATTTTATTAAAAAAGTGACTATCTTAAGAAGCACTCGTTTCGGCGTCGTTTACGTGAAATAACTCTTGTTACAAAGGAGATACGGTTACTACAAACCTCCTAATCGACTGAGAAAGGGTACTAGAGGTTAGTAGTGAACGAATTTTCGATTGTAGTAAACAACTTTTTATAAAAAAGTGGCCATCTTAAAAAACACTCGTTTCGGCGTCGTTTACGTGAAATAACTCTAGTTTGAAAAGAGATACGGTTACTACAAACCTCCTTATCGACTGAGAAAGGGTCCTAGAGGTTAGTAGTGAACGAATTTTCGATTGTAGTAAACGACTTTTTATAAAAAAGTGACTATCTTAAGAAACACTCCTTTCGGCGTCGTTTACGTGATATAACTCTTGTTACAAAGGAGATACGGTTACTACAAACCTTCTAATCGACTGAGAAAGGGTCCTAGAGGTTAGTAGTGAACGAATTTTCGATTGTAGTAAACAACTTTTTATAAAAAAAGTGACCATCTTAAAAAACACTGGTTTCGGCGTCGTTTACGTGAAATAACTCTAGTTTGAATAGAGATACGGTTACTACAAACCTCCTAATCTACTGAGAAAGGGTCCTAGAGGTTAGTAGTGAACCAATTTTCGATTGTAGTAAACGATTTTTTATAAAAAAGTGACCATCTTAGAAAACACTCGTTTTGGCGACGTTTACGTGAAATAACTCTTGTTACAAAGGAGATACGGTTACTACAAACCTCCTAATCGACTGAGAAAGGGTACTAGAGGTTAGTAGTGAACGAATTTTCGATTGTAGTAAACAACTTTTTATAAAAAAGTGGCCATCTTAAAAAACACTCGTTTCGGCGTCGTTTACGTGAAATAACTCTAGTTTGAAAAGAGATACGGTTACTACAAACCTCCTTATCGACTGAGAAAGGGTCCTAGAGGTTAGTAGTGAACGAATTTTCGATTGTAGTAAACGACTTTTTATAAAAAAGTGACTATCTTAAGAAACACTCCTTTCGGCGTCGTTTACGTGATATAACTCTTGTTACAAAGGAGATACGGTTACTACAAACCTTCTAATCGACTGAGAAAGGGTCCTAGAGGTTAGTAGTGAACGAATTTTCGATTGTAGTAAACAACTTTTTATAAAAAAAGTGACCATCTTAAAAAACACTGGTTTCGGCGTCGTTTACGTGAAATAACTCTAGTTTGAATAGAGATACGGTTACTACAAACCTCCTAATCTACTGAGAAAGGGTCCTAGAGGTTAGTAGTGAACCAATTTTCGATTGTAGTAAACGATTTTTTATAAAAAAGTGACCATCTTAGAAAACACTCGTTTTGGCGACGTTTACGTGAAATAACTCTTGTTACAAAGGAGATACGGTTACTACAAACCTTCTAATCGACTGAGAAAAGGGTCCTAGAGGTTAGTAGTGAACGAATTTTCGATTGTAGTAAACAACTTTTTATAAAAAAGTTACCATCTTAGAAAACACTCGTTTTGGCGAGGTTTACGTGAAATAACTCTAGTTTGCATAGAGATACGGTTACGACAAACCTCCTAATCTACTGCGAAAGGGTCCTAGAGGTTAGTAGTGAACGAATTTTCGATTGTAGTAAACAACTTTTTATAAAAAAGTGACCATCTTAGAAAACACTCGTTTTGGCGACGTTTACGTGAAATAACTCTTGTTACAAAGGAGATACGGTTACTATAAACCTTCTAATCGACTGAGAAAGGGTCCTAGAGGTTAGTAGTGAACGAATTTTCGATTGTAGTAAACAACTTTTTATAAAAAAGTGACCATCTTAGAAAACACTTGTTTTGGCGAGGTTTACGTGAAATAACTCTAGTTTGCATAGAGATACGGTTACTACAAACCTCCTAATCTACTGAGAAAGGGTCCTAGAGGCTGACCAGAGTCAGACCCTTATCATGTTCTTTGGTCGGCTCTTACGACACGCGCAGGATTACCCGTGGCAATACTATAATATTCTAAATCACTCACCACACGAAACAAATATAAAATAGTAAATTAACGTCCGTCTATGCCATTGAGGGAGATTCGACTGACACCAATGAGTAATTTATACACTACTAGTGGCCCGCCCCGGCTTCGCCCGTGCAAAGCGGGGGTGGGTTATACATATAAATCTTCCCCTTGAATCACTCTATCTATTAAAAAAAACCGCTTCAAAATCCGTTGCGTAGTTTTAAATATTTATGCATACATAGGGACGGGCAGAAGAATGCGACATTGTTTTATACTATGTAGTGACTCTACATACTCATTACATACTCATTCCAAAACCAAGCTCAAAGTTTTACGTAATCAAAATAAATGGAAATTGTGGTTCATTCCTAAACTTATATTTCTACCGTTCAGATCATAACAAACAAGATAATCGTAAGGCACACGTGGCTATTTAATAGAATTCGAAAACTAAATTCTGGCTATTTGCAAGCCAAGTTTTGAATTTCGAATATGATCGAGGATGATAGGTTTTCAATTAGCCGACACGAGACGGGTCGATGTATAGGTGCGTGTTTTGGACGGGGTACATGACAAGTAGGCTTTAGACATCATGAATTGAGAGCCTCGAACGCCACTCGATAGCTCTAAATCGTCGATTATTCGTGGGAAACAATTCTCTCTCACGTTTCCAAATACGTATAACTGGGCAAATATTGAAAACTAAACATAAGGTAGAGAAAACTATCGTATAAAGAAACGAACTACGAAGAACTGCAACTACTATGATGACATATGGAACAGTCACGGGAGCTGACTATGGGCTCCATCAGTCGGCTCAAAGTCACCTAAAGGACAATGGAGAGGGACCTATGCTCGGAGTGTCCCTGCGAGATCGAATCAGAAATGAGCATTTACCGACATAGCCCACAGGATTTCCAAACTTAAGTGGCAGTGGGCAAGAAACATAGCTCCCAGGAATGACGCCCGATAGGGCAGAAAAGTCCTCGAGTGGCAACCACGTACCGCAAAGCGCAGTGCTGGTAGTCCCTCCACACGGTGAACCGATGACCTGGTTAAGGTCGCCGGAAAACGTTGGTTGTGGGTGGCCCAGCACCAGCTTTTTAGAGATCCTTGGGGGAGCCCTATGTGAGCAGTTGGCTCTTCTTTTGGCTGAAATAATGATACTACGTACTATTGAACCCATAGATTACCCACTGCTGTGTTGGGCCTTCTCAATTTACATAGCGGGTAATTAGACAACTGTGGCTGTGGGGTATTTGTAGGACCTACAAGTGTTTGTTCCCGGTCTGGGTGTTTTCTATCTATTATATGTTTGTATTTACAAAAAAATATATATATAATTAGTTTATCATCTATCTCGTTACCATAACACAAGCATTAAGTTGCTTAGCTTGGGTCGAGATGGCGTTGTGTGAAATGTCCAAGGATATTTATTTATTATTTATTTATTTATTGCAGCTAAGTTAACCTTATCTTTGGCCTTGTGATTTTATTTGGTCGGTTCTTACGATACCTACCCTCATTATAAAATGAGGTGTGACGAATGATGTATATAATATGATCATTTATATAATATCATTGGGTGTGACACTATATATGTTAAAATATTTGGCTAATTACGATCGATGTAACTGGAGGATGATCGATTCAACAGTCGGTCATCTATCGACTGGGTAGTAGACGCAGTGGGGCGTGTCCCAAGTATGTACCGCAAAAACAATAAAAAATAGAACAACTCTATACTTTTGTCAGAAGCGTTTAGCAAAAAAATGCGGGTAAAACATCTATGCTTTTGTCAAAAGCGCTGAAGGTTTTATTATACCTTCCGGCTGGCTAAAGAAGTTGTTACCCCTTTACTATGAATAGATATGGATTGACTTTGATTTGAACAGGTTGTAAACGTTGATTGGACGTGGAACAGATCGAACAGACAGACCAAGTCGACTCGAGAATAGACTTTCGAGCGTTATTCGATGAGTGGTTTGAAACTACCTGTATATTATTGTAATTTACAGCACATTAAGTTAGAATATACAACTAAATTATTATTATTACAATACATTTACAAATAAATAAAACAATATCTTTATCGTCTTTAAAAAATATTATGCCCATTTTGATTGTTACATGAAGAGATTTAGGTAGGTACTAAAACGAGGTTATTCGTAAAAAAAACTCCTTTAAAATGTTCCTTCACTTGCGGCTAGGTTATCGACCTTGTCTTTTTCTTTTAACGGCTATTAAGACGCTCTCAGAATGGAATGGGGTGACACTACACATTCTAAATCCGTCAAACATATTTGCAAACAATACGACAGTTTACTGCATTTTTCATATTAGCCGTCAGTTTATCGATATTATATTTATAGAAATATTAATAATGTTGACATTGGACAGCCAAACGACAGGTGATAACACGTTTCAGTTATGAATGTCTTATTAAACACTAACTCACTCTCTCATAATCTCTCTAACTCAGAAAAGTAATAATACCCTAAATTATATGGTCGGTATTTTGTCAGACCTTAGATATACATAAGCTTAGATACAACCATTTATGAAATCATACTTTGTTTTCTTTTTGAGAAGTGTATTAATTCCCAAATTTCCTTAAGTCTGGCATAACGAAAATGTTCGAAACAAAAAGTTACAACAAAGCCACCCAAAACCAATCCAATAGCGTAGTTTATCGCTACAGTGCGTGATCCCAAGCCAATTTACCTTAGTATGGGGAAAAGTTCGAAACTATCGATACTTACGTAAGTCGATACGATTTTCTTTTAATAGAATTAGTAGTGACAACATAAATCGATATCATAATCTTCCAAAAAAATCCTACGTTAGCAAATTGTAAACGGACAGGTCGAGAGATAGAGAGGTATATTTAAATGTAACTAATTCTTAATGTTAATGTTTTATTTATTACGCTTAGTAACATTTTGATTTTCATGATAAATTGACTGTGGCATTCTAGATAATTTTATTAAAATAACTATAAACATTTACAAATAGACAGTAAACGTAAAAACTTGTAAGAATGTATGTTTGTTACTCTTTCACGCTAAATCAGTATATACGAGTACATCATCATCAGTCGGCAACCGGTCGGCCTTGATTTGGCTAAATATCGTTATTAAGACCGAGAGATTTGTCAGAGCGATGGCAGAATTGGAATACACAATATCATTATCCTGAGGACGTCGACTAGATAAATGCTTGAGGCAGACCAGCTATCCGCAAGAAAAATAAAAAACTTGATACAAATACTGTACCACCCACCATCTTGCCAACGAGGCACAGTAGGATATTTTTATCCTAATGAATCTGGCGGAGGTTTGACTAAGTACTGGGACATTTATGGGTTGAAATGATGATTGTCGTTTTAGTCCCGAGACTCGTCTATTTTTCTAATTATTCGGTTGGATCAGCTGTTAGTTCCCACGCTATTAATTTCGTGAATCGTCCGCCATAGATGTACTGCAATTATTTTTTTACATTCCAGCACCATATTATTTCCAATAAAATTCTATCGATTGAATTGCCAATCACTATATATCATGGGGTAGTAAAAAGAATAACAATAAAGTAATATAATTTGGGAGCGACGTCGTTACGTATTTGGGGCTGTATATTAAATTAATGGAGATTCAGTCGATAGAGACATGACCACAGTAATTAAGTTAATCGAATAGAAGAACAGCCGCTGTTCTGCTGCGTACAACATTCAAATGTAGTAAGACTGACTAAGCTGTTTTGTGAATACATTGTGTGTAGACGTTTTGGGGTCACAGACATGAGGTTTGAACCCTAATTTCATGGTTAAAGAAATCAGTTCATGGTGAACTAATTTAATATTAGTTACACAAATCGTATTATAATGGTATTGAATATTAAAATAATATCATAATTAGTGTCTTTGGTGATCACTATCGTCAGCGGTTACATCATTTTTATAATACTACTGCAAGGTCGGAACGCGTCACCAACCGAGAAGACCTGGCGGAAGAAACTCGGTGGGCTTGTCTTTTTTTTACGCCACAGTACAATGATCGTCTACATATAACTAACTAGTTTTCTTTGGTTTTGAAAGGCGCTCAACTGAAATATGAATTTTATAATTACAAAAAAAAGATAAAATAATTAAAAATGAAATTATAAGTCTTGAATCCAGTGAGCGGACCAACCCCAAATAGCGGCACCAATTCACAGGCATAACGCATGTGGCAGCCATCGATCTCCTCAACCATATCAAAGGGAAGTGGTCGACCCGCTACATGTCGCTACGACTGTTCAAAGTATTTTAGTGAGCATGACACCCTTACACTATGTATAGCCTGTGTCGCGGTAGCAGTTTACAACATGAAATTCACGCACACAAATGACACCCACACTCAGAGCAAGTGCCTCTTGGCTACATAAATACCTTGCCCGACCCAGAATCGAACCGGGTAACCGTGATGCAAATGTATCACGGTTACCCGCACATCCAACCCCTCGACCATCAATCCAGTCAAAGGCAAACAAAGCAGTCAGTTTGTATTAATGTCAAAATAATAAAAATATCATGACGCACTTTTTATAAAATATAGGCGCCAGAGATAAAAAAAAAACTTATTTTAATCTATGTGGAGTGGCACCAGGTATCATCCACTGCCCTGCAGTTTTAAAATTTCTCACCATTAGAGATTGAATTAGAGAAAAAAGAACAGCTATGAAACAATTACAACTTGCAACTCATAATTATGCGTGATTTTGTCATTGATATTGAACATTTTATAGTGAACAAAATTATTGGCGGTTTATTATTTTGGTTCGTATATTCTTTATTCACAAATTTTTACACAATATTCATAAAAAAGGAAACTTTTTTTTCGTCATCTTTCAAATTTTAATTGTAATAAAAGAAACATTTTTGTAAATATTGTATAAAAACCATTACTTCCATAAGGGCGGAGAGGTCTCAAGCCACCTAGTGGTCAGTGCTGCAAAGAGAGGAACCGCCTAACAATACCTACAGTTGGCGGTTTTATTATTATTATTAAAACAGCTTAAATGTTTTTTGTTAATATGTGGCGTGTCAACATGTATATATTTTAAGTCTTAATTATTTTCAGTATTTAATTAGTTTAATGGATAAATGGCAACCAAATTTTATTGACTGTCACTTTTGGTTTTTCTCTTGTAATTTTATTTTGCTTTTATTTCTTTCTGCTGTTCAGTCCTAACTCCTTCTGTAAATATTTTTTAATTGTACATACTATACGGAGTTGATTTCATTTGGAGTCAGATTCTTCTTTGACCCACTCATTACAAATTTAAGCAAAGTATTATTTTGATCAAAGCAGTACTTCCTGAGATAGACCCGTTCAATCAAACTGTCACTTAAGATTTATACTCATCTGTGTAAACTATTTGAGAAAGATTTTATATCATGACTAGCGACCCGCACCGGCTTCGCACGGGTGCAATGATGAACCTCTAAATTTACCAGTGTTTCTCTACTATTCTATACTATATATATTATGGATGTAATATGCACATAAACCTTCCTCTTGAATCACACTATCTAATAACAAAAACCGCTTCAAAATCCGTTGCGTATTTTTATAGAATTATGCATACATACGGAGAGACGACAGCGACTTGGTTTTTATAATATGTAGTGATGATAGTGACTAGCTGACCCGGCAAACTTCGTACCTCCTCAGAATCAATAAATAAAAAACCTGAATGATAATTCCAAAATGTTTCAACTTCATTAAAATTACTGGAACAAAAATAATGCTTTTCATATTTTCTTCCACGAATATTTCCAGACCGAAATTAGCCAAATCGGTCCAGCTCCAGCAACGAAAAGCAATTATTTTTTTATTAATATGAGATTTAAAGAAGATAGATAGATTAATTAAGTCGTATCAACCGCCAAAACAGTGCCTAATCAGATCCGAAGTTTAATTACACAAGAAACAATCTTACAACATTTGTTTTTGATTGCCAGAATCAAATCTAAGTAAACACGACACTGATCCCGATTGAAACAGGGCAAGCCTCGGGCCAAACACCTGATAAAGGCATTTGATAATTAATTTTCTAACAGCCCTCGAGTATAATCTGAGTTTACAAGATTGAGACGTCTACTTTGTGTCGTGACGGCTAGGCAATATTTTGTTAGAATATTTAATTTGTACAAACTTTTAGTTTTAAATTACTAAGAAAGAAACTGTCTGATACCCTTGAAGAACTCGAGCCGGACTATGTAAAATAAAATACAGTTATTTACAACCTAAAGATATATACAGGGTAATTTTCGAAAAGGTATTATTTTTGATACAGGCGATTTAGGATCGATAAAACTTTAGATCTGTGAAAGAAAGGCCTGTTTAAATTATTGTTTCGCGATTTTGTTTCGTTTCGAGCACTTATGAAAGCACGCATACAATGACGTCCTCACATTTCTATTGGTTCTCAGGTCATAAGGGTACCCCTACGTACTGTTTCATTTTTGTTAAAGGACATTTTATAGGGAATGAAATTATTGGCGGTTTTAAGGTGAATGTTCCAAGGTAGCCCGCGAAATTCAAATTTTCTTACGATTTTTGCAATTTGCAGGTGAGTGCTAGGTTGTATGTTGATTGAAATGTTATTCGCGGCTGTAAGTCGTATGTAGTTATAGAATTATAATAATCAAAATCATCAATACAACCCTCCAAGCTCATAAAAGTGCAAGAAAAACTTTTTCAAGCTCAAGGCATTCTTGCACCTTTATGAGCTTGGAGGGTTGTATTGATGAGTTTGATGACTATAACTCTTTAACTACATACGTCTTACAGCCGCAAATCAAATGTTCATCATCATACAACCTAGCACTGGCCTGCAAATTGCAAAAAACGTAAGAACATTTGAATTTCGCTGGCTACCCTGGAACATTCACCTTAAGGGCAAAATATTAAAATACAATAAATAATTCACTTTTTAATTATCGTCATCATTATCATCATTTCCGCCAAAAAGAGCCACTGCTGAACATAGGCCTTTATAGGTATCCATCACATTCCGGCGACCTTAATCAGGTCATCGGTTCACCGTGTGGAAAGCCCACCAGCTCTGCCCTTTTCGGTACGTATTCACCAATCAAGGATCTTTTTGCCCTATCGGCCCTCAGTCCTGCGAGTTATGTGCCCTATACACACTGCCACTTAAATTTAGAAATCTTGTGAGCTATGTTGGTGACCCTGGTTCACCTGCGTATGTCCTCATTTCTTTCTCTTTGGTACTGAGCAATTATAATGGAGCCCAGAGTGAGCGACCACGTTTCTGTACCATACGTCATCACTGGCAACACGCACGGATTGAAGGGATGATTGAAATAACCAAATTCAAATCAAGACATTGACATTCCGCACGCCGATTATCGTTTGAAAACAAAAAATACAACAAAAAGGATCAAACGTGTACAAACAATGTCACAGAATACAAAAATCGTTAATTCTAAACTTTCCTTTACAGCGTCATTAGGGAAATTGGCGTCGTTAATATATAAAGGGGCTTTAACTGCTTTGATATCGACGAATTTAAATCGGTAATCCCGCGGTTTGTTTTATGGCATCGATATAGAGCGATTCATATCGGTGATCGTAAACGTGTTTAATCGATGTTTAATACTTGCGTTGAGTGACTAGCGTACATTTCATGATTCATTCGATTATTTTAGATGTATATATTAGTAAAACGATTCATTTCATTTCATTTGACTGCCTTGTTGGTCTAGGGGTTAGATAAGCCGCCTTTGGATCACGGTCCGTATTTGGGTAAGTGTCTTTATTTATTTTTAAAGCTAAAAAAACACGCCAATAGCATAATTACCGATAACAACTTCAAGATAGCATTATTTGTAAACAACATACAATGGCAATACTACAAACTACAGGCATGCTATAGCACTCATATTAATATTAACTAATACATAATTAACCAAAGACAAATAAAAACGAAATACAAAAAAGAATAAAGACATTTATAACACATTAAATTTCAATTTTGTTATTAATTTTTAATTTTATTTCACTAATGGGGGGCTAACATGAACATGTTAAATAGATGGCCCCGGAACACTGCCCCGGACAGGGCATTTCCTTGATCCTGGCGGCACAGGTCGGAGGAGACCTCTCGCTGCCGAGCCTTATCGGACGGATGCTCGACAGCGAGGGGGGGTGGGAAGCAATGGCCTCCTTCTGCGAGGACGTCAGGTCAGGGAGGAAGACGTTCTAGCCGACCCGCGCCGCAGACGGAGGCCGGGGAGGAGGAGGCGACTGTACGCCCACCTCCTTTCCCCGCCATAGAGGCCGGTGGTGGGTCGGGGGACCCGCCACCGACGAAAGCCTCGATGACTGAGGGCGTCCCAGTGTACCGGGACGCCCTCTCTGATAGTCGCTTGCCACCTCGTCGGGGCGTCAACGTTAACTGCGCTCGCGCGAACCGTTGGCGCCCCAAGCGTGCCGTGTGAGGGTATACCGCTGGGGTTTTAGTGGGTATACGGGTTCTGTCCCGGGAGTCCCACATAATCACCGACCTCTCCCCCGGGGGGCGGTGGTATGCGTAAAGCATTTCCCAGCGAAAAAAAAAAAAAAAAAGGGCATTTCCTTGATTTGCCTGCTCCATCTTAGGCCCTGGCATTGCTTTCCATCACGCAAGCCTAGGGTCAAAGGCATTCAAGTCACTGATAAAAAAATCGTACCTTGTCTGCCGGGGAAATTAACGCAGGATCTTTTATAGGCTGCGATGAGGATGTTACATTTCTATTTTATTATTAAATCACTCTTGGGTAGATTCGCTACTAAAAACATGCGTAAAGTATTAAAAACACCTTCTCTCTCTTCATTCATTTTACAAAATTCCTACTACCGATGTCACTGTTTTATTGATTCCATTCAACACATGTTTTGATTGGAAGTGTCAATAGGGGCGCGAACTTTGCCGGTATAGAGTTACAGCTAAAACAAACTAAAGGCACAATACTTAAGTGCGAATACAAAACAAACGCGGTTCAGGTGTCGAATTACCTTTGGAAAGCGGATTGCATTCGAATAAAAGGAGTTCTCGGTAACAGACGGTGCTTTGTGATCGTAGACTGCTTCAGTTAAATACTATATTCTCAATTTAAGAATAGAAGCTAATCCTTTATGTCTAAAAGTATCACATTTAAAAATATCTCTGCTAATAAAATTACCTATGGCTGGGCCTACTCCACTTTTCATGGCGGGAATTTTGACCACGCTGGCCAGCAGTGTTGGCATAGCATTTTATATTATGTTTTTGTTGTCTTGCAGCTACGTTTTCTGTATTGACCTTTTAATCGGCTCTAACTACGTGATCAAGATGGATTTAGCTGGTTCACAATAAACATTTGAAATTCCTCTAAGTAAATAAAAAAATCCAATTGGGTTCAATAAATTTATTTGCAGAAAAACGAACGGTATCACAAAAAAAAACCAAATATTTGCTTGTTTTAATTCTTTATATCTGTCATTATTATCGCTTGCCATTTAGTGATCTAAGAATCCTATTCTATTTCCACTCGTGAGAACCTGTAATTGGCTCTGTGTCTCATATTCAATTGTTTCTCATAAATTTTAGCTGTTGGTTCTCCTTACAATAATTAAATAAATAATACATCAGTTACGTCACAAAATAAACTTTTTCAGTGTCGATCGAATTTAACGGTATTTGAGGGTACATTTGCTATCCCAATTTCCCCAAGACTGAAATAAATGGTCTCTGAAGGGCGCAGACAGACAAAACGTTCAACCAAGTAAATATTTACAAGTGGCTAGGAGAATAGTATTTGTAAGCTTTAGAACCAACATCAAGCAAACATTATGGTAGAAACCAAAGCTTAATTAAGACTAGACACCTCTGCACAGGAAACTAATTAAACTTATTCCATTATTCGTACAAACGAAATTTAAAGAGACGTCTTGCACGAGGCAGGAACGATTTATGTTTATCACGACTTATTGTTCGGATTTAAGTTCTTAGTTGGTTGAAGATGTAACAATGGGTCGTTTCTGTTTGAGATCTTAAGGATACCCTACAAATGCTAGGCTATGAATGACATCTCAGAGAAGTCACTTCAAATATGGTTACATTTATTTTATATTTCGAATAATTAAAACCATATTTTGATTGCGGTACGCCTGATTGAACTATATCCATAAATTACCTACTTATGGATATATGATGCATTTTATTGCGCTAAAGCCAAATATACACTTTTATGACAGGGTTTTTATGACAGTACGAAAACAATCAAAATTATTTCGACGTAGCCCTACAAAAATTAAAACAGTCTCCGATTTAATATTGTTTACATCACAGATACAATCAAAATAGTAGTTACCTTTTAGTTTTTTTGACAAAACACACAATATTTATAACATCATTTGAGACTTTCAATTTCATGAAGTAAGTGTGACATTTACGCATTTGTTGAGTTTCAAGTGCTAAGTCACTATGATCTTGAGTCCATGTTGATACCGATATTTAAAAAGTTTCATCAATTCAATCAAGTACTCAGTGAACAATGTGGAGCAAAATCCCAACTTATTGGTATTTGAGCCAGTCACAAAATTTGCTCGCTGTGCAATCCCCAAAAGTATTGATGAGAGGCATACGAAGGGGGCGGAGCGGAGATTAAGCAACTCGCGAGGCTTCAGCGTTCAACCGTTCAACCACACAAAGGCTGAACATTTACAGACGCAAAGAATTTTGATGCCACCCTGTAACTATGAATGAAATTTACTGACATAATTAAACTCAAATCATTTATTTCAATTGAACCTATTTACTGGTGTTTTTGAAAAGTCAAAAGTGAAGTTAGGAATCTAGTTGCATGTTCCAAAAAGTAGATCCTATGGAGAAGAACAGGCAAGAAACTCCATGGACACTCTTTTTATCATACTTTCTGTTACAAGCATCTGATTGGGTTACATTGATTTCGTGTTTATTTATAGTAAGCTAAGATGTGAGGACAATGTAACATATTGCACAACAGACACCAAATTATTTCTTTAACAAAGGATTGGATATTTTTGCAAGTTGGAAAGAACGACTAAAATGTTGTTAATATTAGTAAAACAGTAATAATCACCAACAAATGTTAAATTAATGGATAAAAACACAAAGCATTGATAGTGTCTTTTTGTAAAATTTGGATAAAAAATGTGATAACCAAAATTGACATTACGTGAAATACATCTTTACAAAACCATTAATGTCACTTTATCGCATTAATACTGTTTCAATAACTTCAGCCCACAAATGATCTTCTTATACATATTACATGGATGGGAAATTAGCCAACTGCGCTAACGCTGGCAAGACGCTTAAGCACAGGATAAATATAAAAATGTTCTTCTCTTGAAACCAGGTTGTCTACTTCTAGACTTCCTTTCGTCACCTCTTACAGCACCCTCAGGATAGAATGGGTTCGTGATATTGTGTATTCTAAATTTGTATTCACAGGGATTAGTACGAATTGAACAGTGAAGCACTTATATTAAAGTTCAAAATTTGTTCTCGAGTGACTTACGCTCTTTTACCAAAACTCATTGGACACAAAGGGGCAAAGTGGAGATTAAGTAACTGTGAGGCTTCGGCGTTCGACCGTTCACCACACAAAAGCTGAAAATTTCCAGACAAGAAGAATTTGGATGCTTTTCGGTAACAATGGCAGCAGACAGTGCAAGTTCGCGATGAGTGTTTTACAACTAGAACTTGTGGATTCTCTCGTTACCGCAATTGTTTTTGAGCGAACAAA
This sequence comes from Clostera curtula, assembly GCA_905475355.2. Classification (NCBI taxonomy): domain Eukaryota; kingdom Metazoa; phylum Arthropoda; class Insecta; order Lepidoptera; family Notodontidae; genus Clostera; species Clostera curtula. The sequence continues at coordinate 9,796,070 of FR997808.1, read as the reverse complement.
GCAGCTGTAATACAGTTAATGTGGTCTAACTGAGGATCCCACCGGCTGTGAGATACGCAGTAAATTTAAATTAAACTGCGTTATGTAAAGGGAGTTATGTGTTAATTTCTCAATGAGCCAACCAAATAGGTGAATTAAAATGAAATCAATGCAAATTAAGAGATTTAACAAAATGCCTTTGAGATATTGTGTGAGACATGATTACAATAACATAATTTCGACCTTAATGGTGTCGTCGACAAAAGAAAATGACATTGCTATTCTCCTTCGGCTAGGTTTTCGGCAAAGGCTCAGGGTTTCTAGGAAAGCTTACAACGTGTGCCAACCCGTCCAGCCAGCGTGGTACAGTAGGCTAATTTCCCTCAATGTAATGTGAGGAGGCCCGACTCAGCCGTGGTTATTTATGGGCTGAACAGTAGTAGTAACATGCTTAAGTTTTCATTTAATTCTTTACTCTTAGCATGTTCATTAATTTTTGTTTGGCCAAAAAGGAAGATGGTAAAATACTTGTCGTAAAAATATAATATAAAAAAAAATACTTTAAATTCGCTATGTTTGTTATGTGGGAGACGGTTCGATTCCCGCACGGAAGAAATATTTGTACGACCTACAAGTATCTGTTCCTGGTCTGGGTGTTTTCTATCTATAAAATGTATGTATTAACAATATATATATATATATATATATATATATATGTAGTATAACATCCATCTCGTTACCATAACACAAGCATTTAGTTGAGATGGCGTTGTATGAAATGTCCAAGGATATTTATTATTATTTATTTATTTGAATATATTGTCACAACTCCGCTCACCACGCGGGCGTCATCAAGAGCCGAATAAAAGATATAACTGAAGGCTGAAAATCTAGCCGCAAGAAAAGCGAATATTGGTACAAAGCCTTATCGGGTGGGGTCGGCGATTATGTGCGACTCCGGCAACTACGCGCCTACCCACTAAAACCCCAGCAGTATACTCTAACACGTCACGCTTGGGGCGCCAAAGGTCGCGATAATGCATTCCACTGTGACGCCCCGACGAGGTACTCGCTAGGCAAGGGACTATCGCTTGAGTCAGTAAGGCTTTCGTCGGTGGAGGGTATCTTGGTGCAAACCCTTTTTTTTTTGCTCGGGAAATGTTTTGTGCATACCACCGCCCCCCGGGGGAGAGGTCGGTGATTATGTGGGACTCCGACAAGGTTCGTCTACCCAAGAGTCGTTTACCCACTAAAACCCCAGCGGTATACCCTCACACGACGCGCTTGGGGCGCCACGGTATCTTGGTACAAACCCTGTACCAACCCTTTTAGTCAACGTGGCACAGTAGGATAATTCCCTCCTTACTGATTCGGGCCTCTATCTAAAAGAGACCCGACTCGTACCTTTCATGGGCTACGATAATGATAATGATGTTTGTTGACGCTAATTGTAAAACCATTGGAGTGATATTGCCAAGATTTATACTAGCAGACAGGCTGGTCCTCAAACAAATTCCTGCTTTAACCTAGCAAAGATACTTTTGTTCTTCAGTTACTGAGATTTAAATTGAAGTAACCTAAGTGAAGCAAAAATTAGCATTGTAAAGTTATTGTTTTTTTTTAAGATGATTGTAAAATCCTACATGGTGATCTTGACGTATATTCATTTAATCACATAACCTGTTACAAAGTTGTAGTTTATTCACACTGTCAATTAAGTTGTTCAAAACGGTTTACAAAAACCTGACCCGATGGATGAAATTACTGTAAAAAGGCATTGATCACGGCTTTATTTTTATTGGGAATTAATCTACAAAAGTTAATTTTATTTTTTAATTTCACTTTCGCTACGACGGTGACCAGATAAAAAACGATCGGTTTGGGTTATTTGCTAATTAAAAAGGCAAGTAAGTACCTACAGTGAATGTCTTTAAGACTTCAATATTTTTTTTTAACTTTGATACGCGATTTTATCACATATAATTACATATTTGTACTTATCTAAACAATTACTGTAGTAAACAGCCTAGTTATTTGAATATTATAGTATGCATGAAATGGAATTATATTAAGTGCTTTGTGTAATTTTATTATTACAGAATAAGCAATCAACAATTTAGCGCACGTTTTGTTTTCCCATCAGACGGCTGAAACATTAAATAAACTGATTATATCTGAATTATGCTTTTTGACAAATTGTATTTTCCAATTCGTACGATATTCGATGTTAAATTAAAATAATTTTATTAATTAGCGCGCGTAAATTGAAGTTATCGATAAAATTACGCTCCGGGCGTAAGGCAATTATTATCATTGTTGAGCGAAATAAACACAATCATAACGATTATTTACACTTTAATCGTGGCATAAAATTGTTTGATTTTATCTAGACTATGGGAAATTACATGGCAGATAACCTAGTCGACAAAGAAGGAAAAGTGGAAACAAACACATCAGCATGGTACAGTAGGTTAGTTGCCCTCCTTTAATTGGAGGAGTCCCGACTCAGCAGTGGGTTTTACGGATTGAGATATAAGTAAGCTAAAATGAAACGTATTCATTTGATGACATTCCCAATAGGAGTTAAGTCTCTCTTTCATCATCATCATCATCAGCCCACATTAGTCCACTGCTGGACATAGGCCTCCCCTAAAGAGCGCCATAGCGCCCTGTCTTCAGCTTGACGCATCCAGCTGCTGCCCGCAACCTTTCCCAGATCGTCGCTCCATCTAGCAGAGGGCCGTCCCACACTACGCTTGCCGATTCGCGGTCTCCACTCAAGAACTCGTCTACCCCAGCGGTTGTCGGTTCTTCTACAGATATGACCAGCCCACTGCCACTTCAGTCTGCTAATTCTCTGAGTTATGTCGGAATGTCCAGTCTCTCTTTGGAATGACTTTATTCACGTTTGAGTTACAAAAGGCTTCTAAAAATAGCTCACAAGGGACAAGTCAAATATTAAACCACGCAGAGCGAAAAGTATGTTACGCAAATAGTTGCTGTGGTTTGTATTCGTTACTGGCTCTTTCTCGTGTAAATGGTCGCTTTCATAAAATTGTGACTCCGTGAACGCGGCTCGCTTTGAAAAAGTTTAACATAAAAATGAGTTACAACTTCATTTCGGTAATTAACATACACTGTTTGTTCAAGTAAAAAGTCAAATGAATGCATATTACTGCTCGTATCTTTAACATAATTTTGTGTGCTTTGACAATTGTTTACATAAAAATTGGAACAAAATTATATTTACATTTGAAATTAGGGAATATGTTGACATACTTTCTTCTCAGCCCTTAAATGACCCACTGCCCTTAAATGACCTCCTCCAACTACATGGAGGGTAATTAGCCTACTATACTACGTTGGCCAGACGGGCTCCCATGCGGTTTCGTATTATTGCCATCTCTTGCAGCTACGTTTTCGGCCTTATCGACACCCTCAGGATGAAATGGGGTGGCGACGCTATGTATTCTAAATCCTACCTACTATTAATAACTATATTTCACGTAGCTACCAACAATACCAATTTTATTATATTGTCCTGCTATCGCCGTTGTTTCATCGACAATATGGCTTCGTTCATTATATGCCAAACCTCCAATATCGGCAATCAATTTATTACTTAACCAAGCTTGACAAGTTAATGGAACTTTATTTTTAAAAAAAACCCGTGAAATTTTATAATCCTTGATTAGCATTTCAAAAATATATTGAACTAGCGACCCACCCCGGCTTCGCACGGGTGAAATTATGCATGTATTATTCTTATAAACCTTCCTCATAAATCACTCTATCTATTAAAAGAAACCGCTTCAAAATACGTTGCGTAGTTTTAAAGATTTAAGCATACATAGGGACGGACAGACGACAGCGACTTTGTTTTATACTATGTAGTGAAGTGATGGTGCAGCCCGATACGAAGATTTCTTGTTGCTGACTAAAGGAAATTACATGGCTTTGTCGAGGTGACTAGAGGAACCTACTGTACCACGCTGTCCAGGGTTTCGTTTCAATTTGTCCTTCTCTTGCCACTAGGTTTCCTTCTGTTGGCTCTTACGACACTCTCAGGTTGAAATGGGATGGTGACTGGTGGTGTGTGTCGGGTCCTTCGGTTCCCTAAAATATGGTTGAGCTGGGGGATGGCTGGCACATGCGTCATGCTCGTGATCGGGTGCCGCCAGTTGGGGCCGGTCATCCCTTAACTGCTATTGACATACCTACATAGCTTTATATTGATCTCCTGGACACTTCTGTTGTGCAATATGTTACATTGTCCTCACATCTTAGCTTCACTATCACTATCACTACATAGTATAAAACAAAGTCGCATTCTTCTGTCCGTCCCTATGTATGCATAAATCTTTAAAACTACGCAACGGATTTTGAAGCGGTTTTTTTTAATAGATAGAGTGAGTCAAGGTTAAGGTTTATATGTATAACCCACCCCCGCTTTGCACGGGCGAAGCCGGGGCGGGCCACTAGTACTATAAATAAACACGAAATCAATGCCACCCAATCAGATGCTTGTAACAGAATATATGATAAAAAGAGTGTCCATGGAGTTTCTTGCGTGTTCTTCTCCATAGCATCTACTTTTTGGAACATGCAACTAGATTCCTAACTTCACTTTTGACTTTTCAAAAACACCAGTAAATAGGTTCAATTGAAATAAATGATTTGAGTTTGAGTTTGCCACTATGTATTACAAATATATGTCACTACACAAATAAATCCTACTGTAAAATTTATATAATCAACTAATTTAAGACTAAATCTTTGTTAGTTGCCTGGAAGAGACTATAGCCATAGTTTGCCAATCGTACATGTTCTATTGTTGTTATTTTTAAACTTTCGCGATTTGAACACATAATTAAAAACTTATCGGGACTTATCGCGCACAGAATTAATACCTGTTTTTGCTCGACGTTTCGACCATGTTACAATGGCCGTGGTCGCGAGCTGACTGCAGACCGCAAGTTTTTTCGGTGGGAAGTGAGGGTACTTTGGTCTCCTACCCTCACTTGGTTTTGCACACACGTAGGGTTGTCACTACGGCACACCACACTGTAACGGGGTCGTGGAACCCCGTTATAAGCAAATGTGTAGTTCGCGGTATAGGTACTAAGTTTTCAACCGATACAGTCAGTGTGGTGTGCCGTAGTGACAACCCTACGTGTGTGCAAAACCAAGTGAGGGTAGGAGACCAAAGTACCCTCACTTCCCACCGAAAAAACTTGCGGTCTGCAGTCAGCTCGCGACCACGGCCATTGTAACATGGTCGAAACGTCGAGCAAAAACAGGTATTAATTCTGTGCGCGATAAGTCCCGATAAGTTTTTAATTATGTGTTCTATTGTTGTTCATTTTTGTTTTAAGTTTATAACATGAAGAGTTATCTATCTATCTATAATATGTAAATCATACAGCAGTATGAGGCCAAACGAGCGTAATTTTGTGAGTTGTCAGTCGCATAGTTTCTGCTGCATTCGGTTTCATACAAAAGTCCAGCTCGTGCTACACGGCGACGCAAAAAGTTATGAGCCGACGCACACGCTTTATCAGACCGAATTGAGATCACATGTAAACATTGCGTGAAAGTCGACAACTGAATAAATAAATATAAATAAATAAATATCCTTGGACATTTCACACAACGCCATCTCGTCCCAAGCTAAGCAACTTAATGCTTGTGTTATGGTAACGAGATGGATGATAAACTACTTATATACATTTTTTTTTGTAAATACATACAAATTATAGATAGAAAACACCCAGACCCGGAACAAATACTTGTAGGTCGTACAAATATTTCTTCTGTGCGGGGATCAAACCCGCGACATGCTGCGCAGCAGTCGATCGCTCAACCACTGCGCCAACCGTGTCAAGATGCGCCCGTCTGGTCGCCCAACAGAATTTCTGCTGGGCAGAATTTCTTGAATTGAAATAACACGACTCACAAAATTAAGCGCGTGAATTTCATACCAAACTCTAGAATCATCTATCTATAAGAATACCTGGACATTTGATTCCAAAAGCGGTTTGACGAAGGTAAGCATCCTTGGAGGGTGTGCTCACCCCTTTTGTCTCTTGAGAATACAATGGACCATCGCAATGGTTTGAAGGCGACATGGGACCCTACTACGTGACTAAATTTTAAGCAAAATGTTTTGTGGTATCCGAAATAAGTGATGTCATCTTGTTGAGGTATCGTGTGTCAGTGATACCTTCAGACAGGAGGGTCAACAAAACTATGTAATATTCCTTGTATGTTGGTAACGTGGCATGCATTTTGGGGTTGGAACGGAATAAAACGCGCTGGAATTCTCTTATGGAAATTTTAAATTGTTGTGAAGATGCGTTTAAGTATAATATGTATTATAATATGTATGAAGCTGTATGTGAAAAATAATACATAGAATAGCAGAAGAAAATACAATTTTGTATCGGTGTGTATAAAACTACTCTGTATCTCTTAAAAAACTCGTAAAATGCGTGGTTGTTCGGTAACAGTGATTATCGTTCTATTGATCGGGAAAGAATCTAAAGTATGAAAGCTCTAATCAAACATAAAATAGAAATAGAACAAATACAAACCGCTGCAGTGACTATCATTAGCTCGCATCTGAGAATGTAACATTTTTCTGTTTGCAAGCAATTCTAAATTAGAACGAATCTAAATGACGTCACATAACTGTTAAAACTTGTCCAAGTTTCGTCTAGTCCGGACGTGGTTCTACAGACTGGCTCCTTTACTTATTGTGTGTTTTTTTCATCTTTTTCACTTTTGCCCGGTTGAGTGCGCTCTTTCTTTCAACTCGGCCTTTGCATTTTTTTGTTTTTCATTTGCTTCTACAAGCATGGACATTTGCCTCGCAGACTCATCCAGCTTACTCTGGGGCTGTTTTAAGTGTTTCAGTTCACGGCCACTTAAATTTCAAACAGCGGTGTCGTACTACTTGTTTGTTAAGTATTCTTTTTATTCGAAATGATCCTTGTAAGAAAATTATCCCTTTACTGAAATACAACTTACTTTGGACGAAATAAAAATAAAAGTGTATTTTCCGCTGTTCTAATGTATCACCCTGTATATAAATATCCTTGGACATTTCACACAACGCCATCTCGTCCCAAGTTAAGCAACTTAATGATTGTGTTATGGTAACGAGATGGATGATAAACTACTTATATACATTTTTTTTTGTAAATACATACATATTATAGATAGAAATGACACCCAGACTCCGAGCCAGCCTCTGGTTTAAACAAAGACACTGGCCCGACCCCGGAATCGAACCCGGGACCCATTGATCTAAAGGCGGCACATCTGACCACTAGACCAACGAGGCAGTATATGATATTACAAACCTCGTGCCAAACTGTGCCCCTGTGTGAATATGACCGAGATAAGCAAAAGACCTAGCCGCAATGCTTCCAAATCGTCTGGTGACTTGGACATGCAGCTGGAGTATTTTATTCCTCCATAATATTGAAGGATATCTGAAATTATCGATAAGCTATCGAAGTTATACTTTGTTTGAAAAATCAACTCTAAGTCACGTCCAAAAACTTAAGGTCTCCGAATTACAATCACAGAAAACCATCTCTCACGCTATTCCATACAAATATTGTATCATTACTAAATTGAATAAACTAAGCATGACTGACATTAAACATACTTGTAAGGTCTTTATTATAAAGCACATACCCAAATAATGAATAAAATATTATTATTCGATGCAAAAATTCTATTTTTATTTGCCAATGTAAACATTCCCCTTCGCGCAAATGGAAATCGATTGCTGATCTCAGGGGCGTTGGTTCAGCTCGATCGTCATCAAAAGTGTCAATCACGGATGTTTTCGAATAGCAAAACCGATTATCGGGCGTATTAAGTCGGTTATTGTTATCGACAGCGCGTCCCGTCCAACCGACCGTGAAGTAGATTAGGGACATCATAATATGCCCATATTTTTGGCGTCAGCTGCATGCGTTGCACGAATACCTTGAGTTTTTTGTCGATTTTATTGCAAATCGATTCGTGAAATTTTGGTATACGATACAAGCCAGGAAAATATTTTTATAATTTCTGTGAAATTGATCATAAGTACCGTACTTCCCGCTTATAAATACAAACTAAATATTACACTATTAAAATTAAAGGTAAACCTATATCTTCTACTACTACAGCCTAAATGATTGCCTCGTTGGTCTAGTGGTCAGATGTGCCGCCTTTGGATCAACGGGTCCCGGGTTCGATTCCGGGGTAGGGCCAGTGTCTTTGTCTAAACCAGAGGCACTGGCTCGGAGTCTGGGTGTCATTTCTATCTATAATATGTATGTATTTACAAAAAAAAAAGTATATAAGTAGTTTATCATCCATCTCGTTACCATAACACAAGCATTAAGTTGCTTAGCTTGGGACGAGATGGCGTTGTGTGAAATGTCCAAGGATATTTATTTATTATTATTATTTATTATTTAAATATGACCCACTGCTGAGCCGGGACTCCACCAATTACGTGGAGGTTGATTAGCATACTGGGTCACACTACAGACGTTTCGTTATCTTCCTTATCTTGCGGCTAGGTTTTATGCTTTGTCATTTCCTATTATGGCTCATAGGACACCCTTAGGATGGCGACACAATGTATGCTAAATCAATCACCACACGGAGCACTTTCAATTTATGATTAAGAATATATGGGGACGAGTCAGAATATAAAACTGGCCCACCGCACGCTGGGAAATAACGCGTATTGTAAAAGTCAATAAAACCCAGCACGCTTTGTAGTAGAATCCGGACCATTGCATCCTACTACGGCTAGCTAACACTCTTGCATCGAATTCCGGCGCCAAGCAGTTTTACTGTGTTCTGTCGTGTGTATGTTGGAACCGGTGCCCGACAGGGCTTTTCTTTGAATTGCCTGCCCCATCTTACACCCTGGCATTGTTTTCCATCACGCAAGCCTAGGGTCGAAGGCATTCAAGTAATTGTTAAAAAAAATGATAGGACAAAACATTCGCAACAACAGTAATTCGACAGCAGTATAAGTTTGGGAAAATTAAGTGTCCATTAACTCTAACATACAGTTCTAAATTTTATATAAGAAAGGTCAATGTACAAATATTTCCCTAAGTAACAACACCAACGGCCATCAAGCAAATTAGACATCCAAACCGCAAACTACTCACAATAATAATAAAATGGACGACATTAGAAGCATGTTGCTAATTACAAGGGTTAAAACCTTCTACGGACGGGTTGGGTTTAAAGGGATGAATAAGTTTGTGATGATTCTTTGGTAGAGTATTAGTCTGAGCTCCCGCTTCTTTCAAACCTATAGATGATATAAAATTTGCAAACGGTTTATTGCGACAAGTGAATTAGTTGTTCAACATTTGAAAAATATATAAATAATTCAAAATTCGGACATAATATATTTTTTTAATGAAATATTTGTGCTATGGCGCTCTTAAGAGAAGGCCTATGTCCGGCAGTAGACTAGTGTGGGCTGATGATGATGATGAAATATGTGTTCATCTAAAGGTACTAATATTATAAAGAGGAAAGATAATGCATGTTTTGTAACGAATTGGCTCAAAAAGTACTGGGCCGATTTAAAAAATAAATGTCCACCCGTGTGAAGCTGGGACGGGCCGCTAGTATAAAAATAAATTAAAAATTGTCTGTAATTCTCTGACCAAAAGTTAACTTATTAATTATGTAATTTATTTGTTAGTAACCTCTTGCTGGTCAGGTTGTCTCCTGAGGTAGATCTCCTCTAGTGATCTCCGTTTCTCCCTATCTCTAGCCAAGCGTCTCCAACTTGATGGCAGGTTGTCTGACCATCTCTTAATATGACCTTCTTTTTTCCCAATTCTGGGGTGCCCCGGAAATTATTCGGTAACTATGCTTTTGGTTATTTATCGTGTCTATTTTTCAATTTTCGAACTCATCATGAAAGTGTTCGTATAACGGGATACGAATTTAAATATATGTTTACTTGAATCACTCTATCTATTAAAAAAAACCGCTTCAAAATCCGTTGCGTAGTTTGGAGATTTGAGCATACATAGGGACGGACAGACGACAGCGACTTTGTTTTATACTATGTAGTGATGATAATGATGATAATGAAGTGTTTTCATGGAGACATTCGGAACTAGTCCAGTGGCGCTCTAAAAAGGGAGATTAAGGATCTCAAAATGTCTTCTTCCGGTAACGTAGATTTTGGTGTATAGGAGCTTGGATATACGACGGGGTCGTAGCTTGTCATTAGGGAATGTTTAAGGAAAGTTGTTTTGTTTTATGTACAAACATGCAAACTGTAGTTGATAGAATGTAGATTGTACCCAATAGTTTTCACATGAAAAGGGTCTTTAACGGATAGTATTTATTAAGTTTGAAGATTAGCGACAACATTAGTTTGATTTGTTTAAAATATTTACGTAGGTATTGCACATCTGTTAACAATTAACAAACTATTAACAAGAAATACCTTAGCAATTGTATTAGGATCAACTAGCATGGTGTTATTACTCGTGAACTACTGGAAAACCAAAAATAGATATATTATATTTTTTGCAGTTTATTGACACCTGAAATTTTAAAACTATAATATTAATTATTATCATCATACTTTGAGAAATGACTTACCGATGGTTTGTGCTAAAGGATTTAGAATACATTGTGTCGCAAGAGAATGAAAACTTGATACGACACCCTGTGCCAACCCGTCTGGCCTGCGTGGCACAGTTATCCCAGGGTAATTCCCTACACTTAATTGGAGGACGCCCGACTCAGCAGTGGGTCTTGTCTGAGTAGTAGTAGTTGGTACAGAATAAGACCTGAAATTTGATGAACTTAAATTATTCTTCTAAACCACCACATTGGCCAGTCACTTTGGGTTTTTCTCATTATAATATGTTAGCTCCTCAGTCACTCTTTGGAAGAAATATGTTAGGAACACCATGTATATTAAATTTGCCACTACACTGACGATTATTAGTCGCAGATAATTGATGTACGTTCTATTCTATTGTTGGCCGCAATTAGAATTTAATTCAAACATTAATCTCCTCTATCCACGACCGCCATACCACAAAATGTATTTCATTGAGTGCAGCCGTAGTTAATGATACAAGTTTCAAATTCATTATTCTCTTATTCGCCACAAACTATTAGGGCTAGTGATGTAAAGTTATTATCTGGACATGGTTCCTTAAAAACACGATGTATTCACATGGGTCAAGTTATGACCTTAAACTTTTTTAATAATTCTCCCTTCAGTACATACCTAGAGTGTGAAACTCATACCTAGAGGAAGTCTTTCAGGTGTGCATAGAAACACTAATATGATTTCCAATTCGCATCAGGACATCTTGATCCCCAGTCTGTACTAGCAAATTTTAGATAAACATGTCATTTTTGTGAAGGTAGCTCAATTTATCATTTCATTTATTATTCACCTAGCTGAAGTGATAAATGCAGAACCTTCTTCATAATAATACTACCTACAGTTGTATATAATGAGGAAATTTGAGTTAGTTAGGTATAACGAAAACAGGGTTTAGCATTAACTTAAGCAGTCGTTCTGTGTTAATTGAGTAAATATTTTGAAAAGTTTTGTATTGTAAATATTTTGAAAGTTGACGTTTCGTAGTTGCTTAAAATAGTTTTCATTAAATACATATATTTTTTAATTTAATTTTTTGTAGGTTTCAACAGAAAATGCAATTTCAAAGAAATGTGTCGATTGTACATGTTCATCAAAGATTCGCCGCCTTCAAAAGCGAAAATATTAACTACAACTGTATTAAAATCTTCACTCTACGTCACGGGGAGGGCAATGAAACAAAAGAACGTGCCGACTCTTTTACACGCACTGTTGTTTATATTTCCATTTCACCTTGCATCATGTACCCTTGACAGCGTCTCAATGTTGAATGTGTTAGTGATAGGAGTACTTGTGTGACACGTTTATATGTGTGAGTATTTTGACTTTTATGATTCATGTTAATGACTGAAGCTAGCATCTTCGAAATTGAACATCGATAGTCAATTGAGACACAAAATAGTTCCACAAATGTATGTCTCTACATAGTGGACTATTCTCAATTGTTTAAGAAAATTGCCTAATTTTATTTGAAATTCATATTATAGCATTATCATTAATTTCTAATAGTACTCACCTCGTCTGTGTCTGCCGTGATATTTGGTCTTAGGCACAACTCCGGAACAACACGGCTGCTCGTAGTAAAAATTGTACGAGTTATCCACTTCTGAAGTCTGTGGCACTGTCTGTGAACGAACTTGCCATCCCAAACCGATGGCCAGAACTACTGACCATCTAACCACCACAGCTAAAACACTCATAGTCCGCCTATTCATAAGATCCATTGTTAATAACACTGACACTTAGCACAATATCGTTATTAGTTCTCAATGAGACCGCATGGTCGTGCCTAGAAAAAAAAGATTTAAGGGTTAACTAACTCGTTGTAAAAAAAATATATCTCAAATAATTCCAGCGTTCGTCTTGTACCTACACTTCTTTTTAATTTTATTATGCTATGGTTCAAGAAAGCGGTAGCGCATTTAGCATTCAAGGGCTAGTCTAGGCCTAAATTCATTCTGACACGTAACAGCGACGGATTTTTTTCGAAAAATGAACTGTTAACGGTAAGGTTGAGTCCTTAGAGCTGTAATTAAAATTATTGTTTTATAACTAGTGGCTTCAAACATACCGCCAATTCGATAATTATATTAAGAGTTCTAAATTAGCGGGTTGGTACATTACTACTAAATCAGTGGTAACTAAAAACTGATTAGTTGTTCATACATTTCGGTATTCTATTAGATTTATGGTGTTCCTATTTAGTCGATAAATAAAATCAGTTAATGGCTATATGAATTCTTACTCTATCGCGAATAAATTTACTGAATTCGTTATGCGGCAATAAATGAAACATTTAATAATACCACATGAACTTATGTTCAGTTTGTATATCGAATATATTAATGTAATCAAATATGAACCTAAAAAACAACCAATATTTCTGATTTATTGTTGAAAGCAAATTCTGACAACAAATGTCACCCACGTATAATGATTCGGAATAGAAAAATAATGAAACCAATAAAACTGAATGATGGGGAAGTCGAAAAAATGGCATGGCTTACGCCTATTTGACAATGAAAACGACAATTCTGCTTGTTGAGTTTACATTAAAAATGTCATAGGATGTGGGGTTGGTTAATGGCGGCGAAGACCATTACGCAACCCAATAGTATTAAACACACCTCCGCCAGTGTAATGGAAACCCCATGGCGTATGCGATAGGGTAAGTCGTGTAACGACCATCCTTTATAGCAAATATCATTCATATTTGTTTTAATCGTTCCTGATCTCGATTTTATATTAAAGTACATTACACACCATTGGGTTCCATCCAAAGGCCAAAAGTCATCCAAAAGGCAATAGTCGGAGTTTCCCTGCGAGATCAGAATTAGAAATAAGGAGATACACAGGAGAACCAGAGCTACCGACGTAGCCCACAGGATTGCCAAACTTACAGGACAGGGAACAGAGCTCGCAGGACTGACGACCGATGGGGCAGAAAAGTCCTCAAGTGGCGACGAAAGGTGCTGGTAGGCCTCCCACACCGTGGACCGAAGACGTGGTTAAGGTCGCTGGAAAGCGATGGATGCGGGTGGCTGAGAACCGGCCTTCGTGGAAATCCTTGGAGGAGGCCCACATCCAGCAGAGGACTTTTTTGGACTGAAATGATGATGAAAACTTTCAAATGATGCCAAAGTAATTTTTGGAAATTCTTTCGTATCAAACAATATTTTGAAATTGAGTTGGACGTATGAGTATTCCGTTTATAATTGTCATGAATACTTTTAGCCTTTCCAAAAATGGATGGTCGTGGTATAAAGTTTCAAAAAGATATTTTCCAAACGATTCAAGTAAGTGAAAAATATATTAAATATTTTCCACTTCACCACATTGTACCAGCGTAATCCATTACGGCGTTATCAAAGCTATAATCCTTTATCGCTCCGTTACCCTTGGAGATGATTACGTTGGATATCAGCGAATAAGTAAATAAATGTCTTCTACTAAATTTAACTCCAATCTTTCTGGGTGTCCGTCATGTGACCGATATCTTTCCCTGAATGCGGTCACGGATCGGCCGTTGAAAGAGTCTCTAGATGAATTAAATAGATAGGACCCTCAAAAAAGGGACCATGAAAGGGCTCGAGGGTTTTCGAAGTTGAGTTTAAATTATTATGAACTAAAACTGTATGAGCTGTTTAAGTTCGAAATTTGTAGGATGAAATTAGTGAGGATTATCGTGTATTAGAAAAAAAAAGTATACTTAAAATATTTTTCTACGTGATTAGGTATATGTGATTAAAACCTTTGTACTCAATCTTAAATAAACGCGTGGATGGAAAAGTATATATAGTTCTTTGGTATAACATTTTTATATGATTTTAATGAAGGTGTTTTTGTCAGTTTTTGGCAACTGTGCGATGATATAATTAATTTAAATTTACCTAAAATTAGGCTTTATTGAAACAGAAAATAGCTTAAAAAGTTTATTAAAAGTACTTTTTGTATAAACAAGAACAGCAAGGACCGTAACTTAAGTGTTCACGCCAAGTAAAGCTTAAAAGGAAGACATATACAGAAGGGTTCAAGTTTTTATTTATAAATGATTAATGATACCAGTTGAACTTATCACCTCATCCATGCGTTTAACGCCTTAGTGGTTTCATTCGATTGACAGTACATCTGAGGAGTGAATCTTTCAAATCTCCCCTATTTTTAAATAACACTTAAAGGATATCAACATTAAATTTCTTTTTTTATCCAGTTCGTCTCTTATGGGATCAAAATGTTGGGAGTTTCATTTCAAATGATAAATGAGCCTTAAATGCTGTGGTGTATTTCTGTAAAGGACTTGACAGTATTTTTATTAAGATTCTCAATACTTATGGATAAAACAGAAATCGATCAAAACAGTTTCTCAGTAATCCTTTGCAGATCTTGAATTGTACCTATTATCTTAAATTAGTTGAATATTAAAAAGTGTATATTTATCATATCTCAAAAAATATAAATCTTTGTAATAAAATAAGAGCACGCCATAGAGACTTATTTCGTGAGTGTCTCAAACCGGTTTTTATAATGGTCCTCATTACCAGGTGATTCACCAAGACTCAACAGTATGTCTATAGACGACTTTAAGTTTAGTAAATTATTATTGTTCTGTATATCCTGTATCTCTGCAGTGAAGGCCATATTTAGCGGTTTTATGATTTTTGTCTGCAAGAGGAAGTATCTAAATCTTGCTTAAAATAAGGGTAAATATTTCAAAGGCTTGGAGGGATATACGTATGCAATAATTCTACTATTTAATGATTTTTGAAACTTAATCAATCCTATTATGAGAAGTTTTATAAAAATTGTTAAGCATGTATGTGTACGGGGGGATGTCCAACTCAGCAGTGGGTTATTTATGGGCTAGTAATAGTGGTAAGCACGTTGAAAGAAATGAGAATATGCTATACAATTTACTTAATCTACTATTAGCCTCGATAAAACATTTTCTGGATCAATTTATAGAGAAAGCTAACGATCTGCAAATCCAGTTTATACCCCAAATTTACCGAAATTGTTTCATCGTCTCCACAAAATTTTAATTAAAATGTGTTAAAGCCAATCTCTGCAAAACTTCACCCCAGGAATGGCAGAATTAATATAATATTATATTTCAAAATTTTATTTCTCACTAGCTGTACCCGCGACTTCGTCCGCGTGGAATTTAAAAAAAGTTAATTAGTTCATTAATATTTTTTTTTGGTTTTTGCATTTATTTTAATTATCATTTATTTTCAGTTTTTGTTGGCTTATTTATCGAATCTTCTTTGATATTGAGATTGTGAATATCATCATAAATACTATGTATTAAAGTTTCAGTGTCCACCACAACCTGACAAAGACTGGTAGGAAGTTCTATATCATGATTACTATTGACTTCTAGACACTTTCCCTCTCCAACATCAAGAAGAATTTTACTAAATTCTGAATCAGCTGAATGATGTGCTCTCATGTTTTGTTTTAAATTAAGTTTTTAACAATGTCTCCAAAGTACTAAACGTTTTAGCCGGAACAAACAGACAGACAGACAAAAATTAAAAAAAAATATTTTGGTCTATTTGCTGTTTAAACATACTTACGCATTTAGTAAAAAGTTGTTATTTTATTATTACAACAATCAGACACTCCAATTTTATTTATTTGTATAGAAGATGTATAGACTAAATAAAAGTAGCCTAAGTTACTCCTTATATCATCAGCTACCTATCGGTGAAAGTCCCGTCAAAATCGGTCCAGCTGTTCCAGAGATTAGCCGGAACAAACAGACAGACAGACAGACAGACAAAAATTTAAAAATATTTTATTTTGGTCTATGTGCTGTGTATACAGACTTACGCATTTAGTAAAAAGTTATTTTATTATTACAAACAGACACTCCAATTTTATTTATTTGTATAGATAGATGTGCTGTGTACACAGACTTACGCATTTATTTATTTGTATAGATGTATATACTAAATAAAAATAGCCTAAGTTACTCCTTATATCATCAGCTACCTATCGGTGAAAGTCCCGTCAAAATCGGTCCAGCCGTTCCAGAGATTAGCCGGAACAAACAGACAGACAGACAGACAGACGGACAGACAGACAAAAATTAAAAAAAATGTTATTTTAGTCTATGTGCTGTGTATACAGACTTACGCATTTAGTAAAAAGTTGTTATTTTATTATTACAAACAGACACTCCAATTTTATTTATTTGTATAGATAGATGTTCGTCGAGTGGATTTTAATCTTCTTTAATATCTGTCGATCTTGTTTCTCAGGACAATTACACCGTTACTGGCTATTGCACGTCGCTCATTATACGGGAAGAATGTTAAGAAATTTCATCCGACAACCCATTGAGGCAACCCTCCAATTGTATGAAGGTGTTCCAATTGAATAGTAGGTGGAACGGGGTACGATTATAATGAAATTTCGCCTCGATAAAGAGCAGTGAGCCCTGTAATACAATACTTGATGTTTCCTCTTCAACCCGTATCCATATCACGTCATTAAGCCCAGTAAAAATATCAGCCGACACATATTATTTAAATAAATTATCATTCTCATGTTCATAAAATTTAGTAATGTTTTACTGTAATATATATATCCTTATAAAGAGGTAATTTTGAGTATAGTTGCTTATTAAAATGCCTACACAAATTTGCCGTCGTCTTTCTTAAAACTTGCGGATAGTTCCTGTTGCTGAAGTCGGTATTGTTCGATTTTTATGTTTACTATGAATTAAATATAGCGATGACTTGTTACATATTTGTTTAACTCAAAATCTCATTCTCATTTGATCAAACAATTCGAAAATAAAAAGAACCGCTCTGATTCTAACCAGCTCTCACTGAATTTCTCAAATACTCTAATTTTTTTAACCGTGCCTGTTTGATTGCTACGAGTATTTAGTTTTAAACAGAACTTTTTCAATACAGGAACTTAGGTATTAAAAATCAGAAAAGCAAAGTTTATTATCAGCTTCAAATTCTGTTTGATTTATTAAAAATAATATATTATTATGGTAAACATTCCGAACTTAACAATCTCGACGAAAAAATTGGCTGTCCAAAATAGATAATTTCCCAAGAAATTTGTTCTGAATTTATAAACTGTACACTACCAGCAAATTATAAGCTTTAAGAAACGGTTTAAGTAGGCTTTTACGAATACGTTAACTTTTATTGACACTGTCGAATTCAGATGTGATATTTTATTTTATCTTGTGCGCTGAGAGCTTTTGTTATATAATACAGTACCAAAATCTAGCCACTGTTAAAACTACCTATTATTTATAGAAGAAAAGTAAATTGTAATTTCAGAAATATTTATGTTATTTAATATGCTTCTAACTAAATAGCACACAATTTGTATTTCTCACGTTTTTATTACAATTGTTTCGGCTAATTTGCTTTGCCTTGTATGACAGCGTCAGGATCGCCAATGCACTCGTTAGCAATACACCTCATTTTACGCATTGGGCATAATCAGCTTTCTATTATTTTAAGACTGCACGCGAGTATGAAATATTTTAGAAATATTCCTATAAGAGTTGATACAGTGATCATTTATGTATACGAAAGTAAATATTCGTACATAAAAATTAATAATCACTGTATCAATTTCAAATTCAATTCAATTGTTTAAATCCTAAATGTGGTCTGTTTTAGTTTGATTTTTAGATTATTAAACAATATTTTGTTGTAAATAAAACGGGCTTAAAATCATGTATCCCAAACAAGATTTTATCTAGTCGCGCATTTTAAAAGATTTACTTTGTTTTCTTGTGGATTAAATTCGTACTTAACACAATAATATATTACTTATAAATTTAAATCAACATTACACTAAGCTAAACTTAGATTAATCATTAGCTAGCCTAGATATCTTATTTCACCACAATTAATTTACATATGTTTCCAAATTTGATTCAAACTAGGCTCTCTGCAAATTTAGGCAGTCATTCATTTCAAATTGTTATTGAATACACCGTCAAAGGCATGATGCAAATATTAATATATTCAATTAACTGAGACGGATTACTAAGACCAGATTACGTTAGGGCCAACACGATAACTTATTAATAATGTTCGGTTACATAAACCTCAATTCTAATTAGTTTCTGTACTACAAAATCAATTAAATGATAGTAACGGAGCCATCAGATTTCAGAAACCGCAAGCTCAAGAAATTTGTGGATCTAAAGGGATGCACCAGATGGTATGCGTAAGGGTTTCTGAGAATACAAATTAATAATAAATGCCTATTGGAGTTAGAGGCCTTTGTTATTTATTGCTTAGAAATGAAACTGTAGCAATCATAAGGACAAAAAAACTGGTACGATATTTCAAAAAAATATTTAAAATTTAATGTTTTAAGCATCATGGTTAGCTCGACTATTTATTCTTTATTTTTTTCTGGGCTATTATACGCATTTTATTACTTTAAAATTGTGAATGACATGTTACATTAAAAAAAGTACAAAGTCAAAAGATAATATTTCGTAAAATTCTAATTCTGTTTGTAGTATATTTTTATTTTGAATGTAACTATCACTTATAGTAAGATTCAAGTAACATGATTGATTAAGTAGCTTCTTTTTGTGTTGGTTTGAAGGACAAAATTTGTACTCGACAAACCAGGTAATATCAGACAGAGCAAATCTAATATAAGCGTAAATAGTTTCAATAAATGCTACGTCTGCCTCACCACTTGGCGAGATTCACACCATTGTATTCCAAACACGTACGAGATGCACGTAAACGTCTGCCTCCCATCTTATTGATACAAATAGAGATATCAATTGTTTAGGACAAGGAGAAACAACAACGTGGCAATGATAGTAATTCTTCGGACGGGATATAGGGGTCCTTTATGATCACTTTGATATCTGCGGGGTAAAGTTTAGTGTGTTATGGAATGAGATTTTTACGGACTTCGGGGACAGCCATAATGCTATTGACCTCTTTGATGGGAGTGACCCGTATGTGGACCGTATTTAAGAGCCGATTGGAACGAGTCTGGTGTTGGTGATAGTAATTGTATGCGATAGTTTCTGCTTCATTTGATATTTGATTATCATTGATGTCGATAAAATCAGACATCTTTGGATGAATGTGTCCTTCTAATAGTACAATCATGATTTGATTAGAATTTTGAAAGTTTATTAGAATAATACTCGTGTTTCAAAATGTAATATCGTAAATATATAGTGAATGTTTTAGTGTTAATTTGATAATATTTATGTTAAATTTGACACCTGAATTTTAAACAATGTTTATATTTTCGTTAATATTGATAGGTTTTATGACATACTTTTACGGGAATTGTAATATTTTTCAAAATTACATTTTGTTTTAAGTCAATTGCTTGATTATACAACATGAAGGGACATATTTTTAATAATAAGCAATAACAGTGTGTTATACTGGTTATTCGGTATTTAGCATAGAAAGAACCCAACTTTGAAAGTTGGGATCTATCAACTTCACTTTAAAATATGTGTAGCTGAGAAAAAAGGTTTATATTGCGCGCATTAATAAATAAATTTGAAACAAAATATGCGAACTTAATAATTTGTTCGTTTCTCAATTCCAAGAAACTTGTATTTAAGCGCCTAAATTATACAAAACAATAATGAAAGCAAAATTCTCGTTTTCTATTTACAATTTTACCTAAACGTTTAATAGATTATATTATTTCCTTGGAGTTGTATAAATTTGACCTTAAAGCAGACTAGCATTAATACGAGGGAAATTTTGGAATACCTGATTACGTTTTCTGTCTTACATTTTGCCAATTTATTCAGGTTACAAGACAAATGAATTTAATTTTCCTGTCTATTGCTGAGTGTTAGAAATTGCCTATTCCAAATTTCCGATACTTTATACCCCGTTCTTAATTCTAATCAACTAGACAAAAATAAATTTACATTTATAATATATTCTTATTATATTTTTTCTCCAAAATAAAATTTTATGCACTAACGTGTATTAATATATATTATATTTTTGTGATTTTAAAGACTTTTAAAACCGTTGAAAGCACCGAGTGCGAAAATTATAAAGTAGTGTGTATGAACCGGATAATATTAAAACAAAATATTTAATTTTAACTTCACATTATTATGATATGTTAAGGTTGATGTTTGCTATTAAATGCCAAAGTTCTGACAGTGACTTGCAATTTGAGCAATAAACTTTTTAAACCATTATTAATTCTAATAGTGTACATGAAGAATATTATAGTATAAATATATCATAAGAATCAATATAATATTCACTTATTTTAGATTCCATTACATTTTAAAATGTACTTATTAGAAACTTAAAATCTAATACTTATGGTTTTAATATTTTTAAAGGTTAAAATATGCGTACTGCTGAGTTATTAAATATGTTACTCTTTAGCTGTATTCGACTATATCTTACGAAAATTGTACGTAGATATTTGAGTAACTGTGACTAAAACTCGTATCTGTCGGTGTGTACTTATGATCATAGCCACGTTATAATTGGAGAAACTTAGAAATTATTTGAATAACACAAAGCACTGCCACAGTTTCCAAAGGGTAGTGACGTATACAGCCGGTGTTCGTACGATTGTATTCTGTTCGGAGTTTCGGAGCTATTTGTGTTCTTAGGTTATTCAACTCATTAGAGAAACTTTCGTGATGATAGAAACGATTCTTGGGTTACAACTAATCGTAACTTTATATATCTTCGTGTTAATTTGTCTGTGACTAATATGGTTTGATCTATTTGAATGATTCATAGGCCAGTCATCACTATTTCAGCCCATAAACTATTGAGTCGGGTCTCCTTCAAAATTCATGGAGCGAAATTACCCTATTATGCGATGTTGGCACAGGGCTTGTATCAAGCTTTACTTCTCTCGGGGCTAGGTGGTCTGCCTCTTGTGCTCCTTCAGTCATCTCTTACGTAACCCTCAGTATGGTGTGGCTTGGTGATATTGTGTATTCTTAATCCTTCACTGCACAGCCCGTTAGTAAGTATTAATATTTAATTTCATGACACAATTGTAATATGTATTAACATCTTTACAATATGTCCTGGTCTTTGCAAGAATTGAAATACAACTTTACGAACATTCGTAATAAAACATGGTGATTTAAACCACTAACGGTCACTTCTAAGAATATGTCTTCCTATTATAAAAGTAGAAAAACGCCGGAATTATTTGGTTGATGCACAATAGCCTATACACGAGAATACGACGACCAACCTCCTCTGTAGTCCGTTGAACCAAACACGTTGCAGTTTCACAGAGAAAAAAAATAAACAGCACACAGTTAACAAAACATAAACCACTTTATTCGCAATGAATGTATCAAAAGTCACTTGGTAAGAAACAAACAGGTGAGTTTCTGTAATAATGTTTTAAAAAACAAGTTTTTATATTCGTAGAGTCACGATGTAGTTCGACGTAAGCTTTCCACGTACGTGCATCAACCGTGCCGGCCGGCGCAGAACTAGCTCGACTCAACCATACTCTACAAAAGTTTTAAGTCATGGAGACGGCAAAGCTATGTCGCGCCTCTACAACTCACGCACACAATCACAGCGAACACCCTATGCACAAACACGAAAGCGAGCTTCCAAGTTCACTAAATAAACGAACACCAACACAAACGTGCACCGACACCGTCTACCCCCTGTTCATGAGACGTCAGAGCGAGACGCGTATATCAACAATGTATTTGGCGATGCGGGTGCGAGCGAGAGTGAACACCGCAACAGATGTATATCATTTTACGCAGGTAAGTATTGAAAATGTTGGTGTGTGTGAATGGGACGGAGCACAAATTTAGTTTAAGCAAAGCCGGTCGGGTGCGAATGAGACAGGAACTGTTCAAGTCACCCACTGTACATTCCTTCCTGATACCGGCGCGCCGTCGTACCTTTCGATCGTTCAAGTGGCAGATGAAGCTTTTAGGGTTGTCACCTGATCATTACGGAAGTTGAAAAAATAAAATAATGAACACGTGTCCTAGCTGTTTTCAGCACCATGATCCAATTTTCGTTCAGCTCCCTTAAAATACTAGTAAAGCATTCAATTTATATTAAAAATGTAGTGCGAATTCTTGAAATGAGCAGGAAATGCAAAATGTTAATATTTTATACGAAACAAGGACACAAAGGTGCAACATTAACGCGGGACAATCCAAAGATATGGAAACAAAGAATAGGGTGACTCAGAATGTAGCGAGCCACTAAATGATTCAGAGCCACAGGTAGCAACCTTACGTCAAGATGTCACAAAGTAGCAGGTAGTGTAGCCACGTAACGTGCTCTGCAAAATTTTTGGAATGTTTTTAACTTATAGGCTAGGAGATGGACGGGTCGATTATAAATGTAATTGGTTAAAATGTTGCATTATTAAAATTATCAGTATTTGGTCGGGTTTCATATGAGATTTCTAATTTGGAAAGAGTGAAAAATACTATTTAATAAATAACATATCACTACATAGTATAGAACAAAGTCGCTGTCGTCTGTCCATCCCTATGTATGCTTAAAATTTTAAAACTACGCAACGGATTTTGAAGCGGTTTTTTTTAAAAGATAGAGTGATTCAGAGGAAGGTTTATACGTATAATACATGCATAATTGCACCCGTGCGAAGCCAGGGCGGGTCGCTAGTTAAATATGAAATGTATTTTGTGCTGGAAATGTAAGTCTATTAAAAAAATGCAAGGATAAGTTTTAATAACAATGTTACTAAAATTAATCGATGTGTACAGTAAAATGTTTTAGAAATATTATTAATATTGGTAAAAAATAGAAAAGGTACTTACTTACATGCCGAATGTTTTTGAAATCATGTAAATAGACGACATGCAGTACCGCTTTAATACAAATGGTCTATAATATAACAATTAACAATATAAATTTTGATTTCAATCAAATTAAATAAACTTTTCCAACTAAAGAGTTTTTTATTAGCATCCATGGATGTACAGTAAACGATCTTAATCTTAATATGTAGGTACCTATTTACGAAACGAACAGAAAATATAAATTAATAATTGAAATAGGTACCTACTCCTCGATTACGTTTTCTTACTCTTATAATGAAGACATCTGCCCCATATAGTGCAGTTTTTATAGACGTTTGCTCTAGAATATGATAGCAGTTAACTTAAAAGCGAACAAAAAAAATTTTTACGACTTTTGGTCCCACTATTAATTTTTTTTCATTAACCTTTTGAAAGTATCAATATAACTTTTTTTTATAATGTAAATGGGTAATCAAACAAAATATATAATACTAGCGACCAGCCCGGCTTCGCACTGGTGCAATTATGCATGTATTATACATATAAACCATCCTCTTGAATCACTCTATCTATTAAAAAACCCGCTACAAAATCCGTTGCATAATTTAAAGATTTAAGCATACATATGGACGGACAGACGACAACGACTTTGTTATATACTGTGTAATGATATATCTGTGTTAAAGATATATTAAAAAATATGGATCCACTGAGTTTCTTCCGCTAGGTCTAAGGTTGGTTCTGACATGGTAGTAGTGTGAAAAAATAGATGTATCCTTATACAATTGTGAACGCCAGAATCGGTTTAAACAATATAGCATCTTTTTATTCTTTTCTAATCTATTTCGGGTGGTATTTTTGTTATATATGCATAATAGTGTTCTTTTTAATTGCTATTAAGCACGCAGGTATTTCATGAGTTTTAAAGGTTGGCGAGAGATTCGAATGATCCAATCACCTACAATACTTTCAGAACCTATTTGAAATAATGAAATGTATGCATGTTGAGACTGTAGTAATGATAGTAGTGTAGTTGCTTTCATTAGCATATACCATCCAGTAAGCCGTGAAAAAGACATTACACATACCCTAAAACTAGAATAAAAAAGGAATGGAACGCGGTACTAAACTTTGTGCTAACTAGCCGAACACCAATTGGAGGATCACAACATTTGTCTTTAATAGACCAATATGTGGATGATATTATCATATTAGTGTGTTAAATCATATTAGTTTTACTTTTTTTTAAGATCCAAAGAATAAAATATGCTTTTATCAAGGATAATTATGTCAAACAGATGTTAATACCCTTGTACGGCAGAATTGAATAAGATAGCCTTGTATCAACAAGAATTTTTTATTTTGTATTTGTAACCCAATATGCCCCAAAAAACGGCCCATGCGGGTATCGCGAGCGTCAAGCGAACACTTCTGCGAAACCGGACCCCGTGGCGCGGCCGAGTTGACGGTAATACGCGGAGACATAATATCACAACATACAATACCTTCGCATGTAGGTAACACACGAATTAGTGTAGTATTATGTTCGCGCCTTTTATTTTTATACTATCTCTTTTCCCGTAATTTGGTAGCTGCGTTTCCTGGTTCTTCATTTCAGCCCATAGAAGACCCACTGCTAGGTTGGGCCTCCTCTAACCGTACGCAAAATTAGCCTATGTGCCACGTGGTGTCTGGTTGTCGCGACTAGGTGTTCTACCTTGGCTTTTCCTTTAGACTATTCTTACGACACCTTCAAGGTGAGAAGAGGTGATGATGCTTTTAACATTTACATTTGTAAGATGTGCTTTTTACTAGCGATTTCTTTTTTAATTTATTTCGGCAAATTCTGAGTTTCATTTATTAATTTGTTATCATTCTCTGTTAATTTTGCAGTGGGTACGCATCTACTTATATTACTTAGTTTTGTCTACTGGGTCTGCTGGAAGAGGTAAGTTTAGAAATAAGCACTGCCCATATTTTTTTAGCATTACCTACAAGTATAAGTGCTTTTTTGGCCGACTTTTTGAGCAGTGTCTGAAAATTATTGTTGAGGCCATTCGGAATGGCATCTAGACGATTTATGAAAAAAAAAAAAAATGCATTAACTGTGGCTTAGCAAATGATAACAAGGAAAATATATGCCTCCCACGTCAATGTGTTTTATAATCCTAAGCTAAATCGACGTGGCGGTTAGAAAAAAAAACACGTGAAATATGACGTGTTTCTGACATTTTGACATGGGTACCGTTCAAAGTACACTTCATTAACTTTTGAAATCCTAAATCCTGGGAATACACTTCAACTAAGTATTCGACAGTACATTGTTTTGACAGTAAACCGGCGCTCTAATCTGAACTTTACTGATCAAAATAATAAACTTATTATCCATTGCAAACTAACTCGAAAACCTGCTAAGATATACAAGACGCAGAATTATATTAAAAACAGCAGTAACAACACTTTCGATCAATGTCAATATTTCTTACCTGATTGTAATAGTAAATTATCACTTCAATCTTCTTACATTGTTATTAGCAACGCTTTATGAGATTCGAAATAGGAACATAGTGCATACCTACATAGACTTCTCATAAGTGTTAGAAAATATAGCGCAGAAACTGTGAATTTTTAAAACTAAATTTCAGAGCGTGATGCAGGCTTAACCTGGGGAAAAGGTTTTGTTTGTTTATAAAAATGAAAAATAATCTATATCTATAGATAAGTATTTAAAAAAATACTTCTTTTAATTATTTTATCAACCTTCATATTATTCTACTATGTATTATAATATTCTTGGACATTTCACACAACGCCATCTCGTCCCAAGCTAAGCAACTTAATGCTTGTGTTATGGTAACGAGATGGATGATAAACTACTTATATACATTTTTTTTATTTTTGTAAATACATACATATTATAGATAGAAATGACACCGAGAATCCGAGCCAGTGCCTCTGGTTTAGACAAAGACACTTGCCCGACCCCGGAATCGAACCCGGGACCCGTTGATCCAAAGGCGGCACATCTAACCACTAGACCAACGAGGCAGTCAAAAACGTATAAGTTTGGAAAGATGGATTTTTCTTACTCATTCACGCAATAACGAATGGGTTTTAATTAAATGATGTCTAAGGTTTTTACGATCTTTACACATTGCAGGAATTGAAGAAAATTTAAACCAAATGCACTTGCACCGAGTCTGGGTATAATTTATGTTTGTCAATTACATGTTTGTAAATAGCCCACACGAAACAAGTTATATAAAAAACAACATCTTACTAATATTATAAACGTGAAAGTTTGTAAGTATGGATGGATGGATGGATGGATGTTACTCTTTCACGTAAAAACTACTGAATGGATTTTAATGAAACTTTACAATAATATAGCTTATACATCAGAATAACACATAGGCTACAAGTTATAAAGATATTATGTGAATTACAACAATATAAACAAGTCGAATTCAAAATTTCTAATTGTCAAATTTTCGACCATATTAAACTATAGACAACATAACGTTTCGCTGTCAGTTGCGTTTTGTTAAAGTAGGTTTAATACGGACGGGATAAAAATCTCAGGTATCCTATGTCCAACTTTCTTTTTGTTATAAATATATATAATGCGGAACAAAGTTCGCCGGGTCAGCTAGTAGTTCATATGTCAGAATAACATATAATGATATAATAACCTACAATTTATAAATATATTGTGTTTAATGGAGAATACAAATACTACGCAGAAGCTTGTCAATACATACTTTTACTTCTTACTACTACTTCTCAACCCATAAATTACCCACTGCTGAGTCGGGCCTCCTCTAACTACATGGTAATTAGCCTACTGTGCCACGCTGGCTAGACGGGTTGGCACAGGCTTTAGTATAACGTCGGCGGCGTGGTTCTGCATCAGATCCCACAATGCCGCAACAGGACGCGAGTTGGAGCACCCCGGGGAGGTTTAGTGGGTAGGCCCCCACTATGGGGGAGAGTCCCACACTCCCCTCGCTGGCCATCCCCGTGGCCGGCGAGGAAGTCCATAAAGGATTTTACCACGGGCGATAAAAAAAAAAATAAGGCTTCAGTATAACGTACTCCTTCTCTTGCGGCTAGATGTTCGGCCTGCGCAGCATGTCGCGGGTTCGATTTCCGCACGGAAGAAATATTTGTACGACCTACAAGTATTTGTTCCGAGTCTGGGTGTATTTACAAAAAAAATATGTATTTAAATAGTTTATCATCCATCTCGTTACCATAACACAAGCATTAAGTTGCTTAGCTTGGGACGAGATGGCGTTGTGTGAAATGTCCAAGGGTATTTATTTATTACCGTCACCATGATTAAATTTATCCCAACAACCTACTTCAAAATCGCGCAATAAAACGGCATATTATAGCTTTTTAGATGAAGTGAGCCTCTATTATTTATTTCTTCCGAGCACCTTCACAATAGCGTACACGGCTTTGCTGTCAGCAATACAATAAGCTTCTCCCAGTTTATATTGCAGTAGCCGCAGTAAGATATACGGATAAGGTAACGTTACTTTTAAAGATGCGATGGAAAATATGACATCGGTGTCATTTCTCTTGTAGTCCTTCGTGCTTATCTTTTGTACCGAACATTATTGTGCTCGGTGCCTCGACGACATTGTTACCCGACTCTCCAACATTGATAGATGAGCATAGTATTGAGTTTCTAGAATGTTCATCAGTTTATTTTTCGATTTTTGTTGTATTGTAAATGACATTTGACGGGTTTCGTCATAATCTAAAAGCCGCCAAATATCAAGAAATTTACATGCTATACACTTTTTTACCTCACTCTAAACAATTTTTTTCTTATATTACAGAAAAGTAACCAATCCAGAAGGCTCAAAGTCACCCAAAGGGCAATGGACAGGGCTATGCTCGGAGTTGCCCTGCGAGATCGAATCAGAAATGAGGAGATACGCAGGAAAACCAGGGTCACCGACATAGACCACCGGATTGCCAAACTTAAGTGGCAGTGGGCAGGGCACATAGCTCGCAGGACCGACGTCCGATGGGGCAGAAAATTCCTCGAGTGGCGACCGCGTTCCGGAAGGCGCAGTGCTAGTAGGCCTCCCACACGGTGGACCGACGACCTGGTTAAGGTCGCCGGAAAGCAGTGGATGCGGGCGGCTCAGCACCGGCCTTTGTGGAAATATTTGGGGGAGGCCTATGTCCAGCAGTGGACGTCTTTTGGCTGAAATGATGATGATGATGAACCAATCTAGTATTTGCTGATTGTTTCTAGCAAGTTTTCTCTTACGGCTAGGTGATCTGACTCTTGTGTTCCTTTAGTCCGGTAATGACCGGGCCGAAAATCTAGCCGCAAGAGAAGGAAAACTTGATACAAAACCCTGTGCCAACCCGTCTACCCAGCGTGGCACAGTAGGCTAATTACCCTCCCTGTATCTCCCTCCATGTAACTGGAGGAGGCCCTACCCAGCAGTAGGTCATTTATGGATTGAGTAGTAGTAGTATTCTAAATCCGTCACCACACGGACACCAACATCTCATAGGTTACAATTACTACTCGGCCCATACATGACCCACTGCTGAGTCAGGCCTCCTCCAGTTACATGGAGGGTTAGCCTATCTATAATATAATATCTATGTGTTTACAAAAAAAATGTATATAAGCAGTTTAGCATCCTGCCTTGTTGGTCTAGTGGTTAGATGTGCCGCCTTTGGATCAACGGGTCCCGGGTTCGATTCCGGGGTCGGGCAAGTGTCTTTGTCTAATCCAGAGGCACTGGCTCGGAGTCTGGTTGTCATTTATATCTATAATATGTATGTATTTACAAAAAAAAAGTATATAAGTAGTTTATCATCCATCTAGTTACCATAACACAAGCATTAAGTTGCTTAGCTTGGGACGAGATGGCGTTGTGTGAAATGTCCTAGGATATTTATATTCTTAAAACGTCACCACACAGAAAAGTTTAATTTCATGATCTAACCAAACTAATTTCGAGATGAGCATAAATCCTCAAAATTCTTTTGCATACTGCGCATTCGGAGCATGTTGGGAGCAGTAACAAAACTGAACTAACCATTGATTCGGATTTTGTGTAGGCGTGCGAAAAAGGAGAAGTAAACGCTTTTGTGTCGTATCCGCAAAGCGCTGGACAGTGGACGTCAGTTGAAAATGCACGTCGCGCGGTATGGTAAGCCCAGTGGTATTAATTCATGGCGACAGGTGAATGCTAAGCGATATTTTATTGTTGTGTGACTTAACAGTTAGGACGAGTGCTCTTATTTCTCGCTCGCTTTTCTTGTCTAGCCATATATTTTTTGTCCTGGCTTCCTGTTAAACCTTGACAAAATTTTGGAGTGTCTGTGTGTGATATTGAAATAACCGCTTATTACTAAGTGCATTTGGATGTATACATGGTAAAAACAAAACCCCCCTCCCCCGCTTTTGAAGAGCCCATAGTTACTGAGTTTTCCACATTGTTACCATACCACGTGGACGTAGGCGCTGGTAACAGCTATTACAGTATAAGGTTGGTTAGGGCTGCCATCACCTAAATTGCAGACGCCGCATAAACACGGCAAAAATCTCAGACATTTGGACAAAATATGGTTTTTCCCCTTACAACCTCTAAAACAGTATTTTTTTCACCAAAAATAAAAACAGCCGAGCCTTCTTGAATGGTATGGGTTATTGTGGATGAATTTTTAACTAAGACTTATTTCATTTTATGGCTTATCTATAAAAAAATGGATTGCCTCTGACGACAAAAGTCACTTTTCAAAACCCCTGGCGGAAATCCGGGGGATTTCGGATGGATGGCAGCCCTATGATTGGTGTATCTGTCTGTGGCAACATAGTTTCCGACCAAATGAACCTACTATTTTGTTTTAAAGATAAATGAATCCACACTATTGTCAAATAGTGACATCTATAATCGTTCAACAAAATATATATTTATATATAAATGCAGTGGTGCAGACCTTTAATTTAACGTTAATGTAACTTCAGTCTTACACTTTAAATAGGATAAAAATAGACTTCTTACTTGTGTCACTCTGAGTACCAAACTAAAGAACTGTTCAATTAAAAGTTCAATGAAATACGGTCCACTGAATGAAGTTTTTAACGAAACAAAGTTGCTTAATTGAATTAAAACCACCGTACTCCATTCTGAGGGTGTCGTAAGAGGCAACAAAGGAAATGACTAGTTCGAAAACCTAGCAGTAAGGGAACGACAACTTGATACGAAACTCTGTGCCAATCCGTCTGGCAGCAGCGTCGCACAGCAGGCTAAATTCCCTGCATAAGTTTGGAGTCGGCTTGACTCAGTGGTTAGTAATACATGACCTGAAATTACTATGTCCTTCTATGGATTTCCTTAGGCTAAACTGATGGCAAAAGCAAAAGAAGAAACAATGAAATGAATAGCGGGTCATGTATGTGTTGAGTGGTAGTAGTGAACTTAATCACTATCACTACGTAGTATAGAACAAAGTCGCTGTCGTCTGTCCGTCCCTATGTATGCTTAAATCTTCAAAACTACGCAACGGATTTTGAAGTGGTTTTTTTAATAGATAGAGTAATTCAAGAGGAAGGTTTTTATGTCAATATTGCACCCGTGCGAAGCCGGGCGGGTCGCTAGTCACTATCACTATCACTACATAGTATAAAACAAAGTAGCATTCTTCTGTCCGTCCCTATGTATGCATAAATCTTTAAAACTACGCAACGGATTTCGAAGCGGTTTTTTTTTAATAGATAGAGTGATTCAAGAGGAAGGTTTATATTTATAATACATCCATAATATTGTAGAGAAACACGGATAAATTTAGAGGTTCATCATTGCGAAGCCGGGGCGGGTCGCTAGTAAAAAATATTACGAATATAACCATTAAATTACCCATAGAATCAGTAACCCTTGAACATTAAAACATAAACTTAATACGTTATGGACAAATGCTATTTTTTTTTAATAAACGAAAGGTGTAACCTGTGTCGCGGGGGCAGTTTACAAACATTAAATTCACGAATACAAATGACACCCAGACTCAGAGCAAGTGCCTCTGGTTTACACAAAGACACTTAATAATACAACTACACAAAAGAACAAAAATACAAAAAAAAATAAGTTTATTCCTGGTCACATAGACTTGTAATAAAATATATTATATAATATTACACTTAGTTATTCATTTTAGTGCTTTAAAACTAACTAATAGCATATTCAAAAATATAATTTGTCCGATTGGAATAAATATCAATCACTCGAATGAATTTGTTGCTGGCTCGCTTAAGTGTTGTGATTTATTTGATGAAGTATGTATCTGGCCACTCAGCCAGACTGATCACGTGGCCCTCAATGTCCATTACTTTGATTAGTTCGTCCGTCTCACGTATTTATTGTTCGAGCTGGGATA
Source organism: Clostera curtula (assembly GCA_905475355.2). Taxonomy (NCBI): domain Eukaryota; kingdom Metazoa; phylum Arthropoda; class Insecta; order Lepidoptera; family Notodontidae; genus Clostera; species Clostera curtula. The sequence continues at coordinate 9,764,214 of FR997808.1, read as the reverse complement.
TTTGTATTAATTTCTTTGCTGGAATGCTTTAATAGCAGCGGCAATTTTACACATTTAATTACCCAACCTTATGTAATGAATTTACAGTTTTATTATTTGAAAACTTTAGCACTTTGCCTCAAATTTACCGCCCCTGGAAACTGCCGCCCCACCCTATTCAGCCTGCTTGGAAACACACCACTGTTTAAGCAATCCACAACCACACCCTTATGCTAAATAGTGAGCAAAATAGCGAAGGACATGTTATTGGATTACACTGTATTAATATTGCATAAAGATTCATTCTTTCCACGAAGTAAGATATTCTAATAATCAGTATACTGATGATTTCGATTCTACGCTGAAAGAAAATATATTACAATGAATAGACGAGCTCGAAAATCAGGCTCAAAAGAAGGACCAATTGCTTGTACTAAGCAACTTTGTGATAATCCGTCTGGTTAGCGTGACGTAGTGGGCTAAACTTAATTGATCAAAATGGGGAAGGTGCTATTCAGCAGTGGGCAGTAATTATGAAATAAAACAAAACAATAATGAAAAATAACAACAGATAACTTAAAAATGCCGTGCGTTGAAATACACCAGGATTTGGATTCTATTTTTATCACGAATTATATTGCCAAATATGTATCTCTCATTTTTGCTCTTGTACGAGTATGTGCCATACAAACGTCAAGTTAATGTCAAAGAATGGTTTTGTACTTTCTTGTTCCGACATTTATGAAACAGTGGATACGAATCATGATCATAACAGCCATTTTGAAAGAATATATGTTTAGAACTCTATCCCTATTTGAGCATAAATATTATGATATTATGCTTTTGACAACGATTGGGGTAATCTAGTCGAGACGTAATAAGGTAAATTTTTGCTTTGCCTTAATCGTGTCGCGTGAAATCGGTTGGTATTTAAAATAATATGTAGTTAGTTAACATAGTTGTGAATGAATAATTCCAAAGTGCCTACGTACCAAGGGAATCAATATTAAACGTATGCATCATTGAATTATATTGCCAAAAACGATTTCTCACTGTATGAAAATAAAGCTGTGCTGACAAAAATGAGTAAAGCCAAATTTATTCGTCAATCAAATTCAATTTGGTATATGTTTATATATTTATGTTTTAAATTGGCCTACAACATACTAAAAAACAATTATTGAATTTTTAAATCGTGATCGTATTAAATGTGTTTGAAAAATACAAACAAATACCTTATGAAACTATGTACAAACTTATCCGACTGACAGCGACTAAAAGGCTCCTTTCATTACAGAGCATCTTCTAGGGAATAGACGGACATAAACTGTTTACCCTAACGGAGGCCAAATGCTCTTCAATGTCAATGCAAGGTAAATGCTCTCGGACGAAACGATGGCCAGTGTAGGCGAGGGTGAGGTTGGGAAGAAATGACAAAAACTCGGCGAATAAAAGGAGGTCGTAACGACGGACAGCAGGCTGGTATAAAGGTAAATTCTCACTGGGTATACTACCAGTGAGAATTAAAGTAGGCGATAAAAGTGAAAGCCCGAAACGTTTTGGTACAGTTGAGCTACATTCATAAAAAAGTAAGTAGAACCTTTATCTTTAACAGACTCAACACAGTCAACTTATTTGCACATAGTTTAAAGATTGGTTTTACAAAATCAAAGCACTTCAAGGTAAGCAAGCCATATAGTGTAGTGATTCATTTCCGCCCCAGCACTCCAAAATTGACACCAAATATGTTTTATTCAAAGATTTCCTTTACATTTTATTAAGGTCAGTAATTTTCATTTTCAAAGTCGTCGTTTCAGCCCATAAATGACCCACTACTGAGTCGGGCCTCCTCCAAATCCATGGAGGAAATTATCCTACTGTGCCACGCTGGCAAGACGGTTTGGCACAGGGTTTGTATCAAGTTTTCCTTGACTTATTTTCTGTGACTGTTTGAAAATAAAATAACGCCACCTATTGGTAAAAATATACAATTCTTGCATAGTCATACAAGTTGATGTTACTACATATAATGCGATCGAGTATGCCAAGTAAATCTGTCAGATCTTAGTTTATCATTTGCAACGTTCACGATATTATTTGTCATATTTGTCAATAAAAACTGAGCTCTAATAGGGCACTACCGGTTCCAAAGTAGGTACTATATTTTCTCTCCAAGATTTTATTATAATAATTTTATGTGTTGGACGCCGGATATTTATAAGCAAATGTGCGCTCCCCCTAAGCTACAGTCTGAATGATGCTGTCATGTTTATTTGCGTTAAAAAGGGAGGAACATTTTCTTACCTGTGCCACAGAGGGCGACACTCTAAAGTATGTGACGTTGAGGAGGAGTTACATGAATCTTTAAGTTGGGATTCGGGTAAACATTTTTATTTTTGAAGCCGTAGACTCTAGATTTTGTGTGCTAACACATTATGTTTAAAATTTACGAATTGTACCACAGTGACTGGATTTTAAACAAGTTCTTTTTTCAAGATATTCGCCAACCTTCTTGTGTAATTTGATGGTGACATTTTGAAATTTAACCTCTCACTACACCTTACCCTCTAAAAACAAGGATTAAAGTGTTAGACAAAAATGTAATTGAAAAACGATTGAAAGCTAGCATTTCAACATCCAATTTCACTAACAACTAAAGACTAAGACGCAGTTCTCTCTTTTGTGACAAATATAATGGGACTTTTAGAAATAAAGTTTCAAAAAGAGTTAGATTCGATTGTATTTAATCAACAAGTAGTAATCAGGGAACAAAGTTAGATTACTCCACAAAACTTTCCTTTCACTGGTCTTTCACCAAATCAAAAAAGTAAATAGGCATTGTTTAATTTTTGCCAATAGAAGTTCGTTTCTAAATTAGTTTTCGTTGAACTCACTACGTGATCTGATTGTATAATTACATTTTTCCCTTTTCGCGCACAGGTTGCGGCTGAGATGCGTATCGCATCGATTGAGGAACTTTTTCTACAGAATACACAGTACAGAAGTGCACTATACATTTAAACGTTAGTTACAGATCTATTAATTCAAAAGTTTTCATAGCATTTTTGGTAAACATCCGTAAATAAAATTTACGGAGGCTATCTAATATTTCGTAAATTAACAAAATTCGATGTCTCTTTCGGAATGGCAATCCGGATTTAATTTATGTAGATCTATTTTCTAGGAATGGTAAAAAGGCTTAGAATATTACCGTGTCATTGATTTAAACGATGGAATATGTTACTTTATAGTAACAGTGTTGCATAAACCACAGATATGGTTGTTCCGTGCGCTGGACTCCATTCCTTTTATTTTCAGTAAGTATATTATGATTCTTCATAAAATTATGACAAAATAAAATCTACATTCGGAAGCAAACGCCGCTACTCGAAACTTAACTAGCTCTGTATTACTGAGTAATGATGAAACACATGTTTACAAGTTTAACAATAAGGTAATATATTATATAAGTATCTCGATTTGGCTCACGAGGTTACCGCAATGTGGCATGTTGATTCAACAATCACTGTGCCGATAGTCGCTTCAGTAAATGGTCTTATTGCGAAGAGTTTCGACCAACACCTCAAGAAACTCTCGCTGGGTTGCTGGATTAAGGGCCTGATTCAAAAGGCTGTCATCCTGGATTCGGCAAGGATTGTGAGGAGGTTCCTCTCTCTCTGGAGCCCTGAACCGTCGGTAGCTTAGGTCATCGACCTCGTTTTCGACGGTTTTTGTCTATTTTGATGTATATTTTTTTAAACACTTTGTATTTTTTAAAAATATATTATGTAAAAATAAGAAATAAAGAGACATGAGAGGTAATATTATGTTTAATAATTATATTTTGTGTGTTGTAATTAAATTGTTTTATGTGAACAAATATTCGATAAGAATATTTTTTACTATTTCAAATAGTAAATTTAATATAATCAATAAGTGTGATTGGTAATCAAAGGCAACACGTTTTTTTTAATTAGTTAAGTTAATTGAATCCCTATTTGAAGCATATTCGTGTAGTATGGTATTTTCAAATAATAATAAATACGTATGGACCTTCTGTACCTTAAACGTCTTGGACTTTCTAAATCGAACTCGAGCCACAACTCACCAACTGGACCATCAAACTGCAGGAAAAAGGACAAAACAAAATGTATAAAGGAAATTGCTTCCACAAATCCACTCGTATCTTGAACAATAAACGTGAAACGGTCCGCTCGCCCTAATAGCAATGAAATCACGAAACCAAAACTGTCTCCCATGTCGGATACAGTTCGATCAGCGACTTAAGAATTTTATAGACTACCCTTCAATTGGTTCACATAAATAACTATATTCCATGGCATAGTATATAAAGGCTAAGCAGTAGTTTTACTCTTGCCAGAAATAACTTGGCCCCTTACTCGCAGTGCAGCATTAATTTATCGGTGGCCATTTTTATCTACCAAACAAACCTTCAGGATTGCATTGACATAAATTAATGCTTAGCTGATAAAAATTTCATTGAAATAGCTCCTGCTGTTTTGAAGTCCTAATGCAGTTGGATATGCATTTTTACGCACTACATTTTACATGTAAATCTATTCGGTGTAAAGAACTTAACAAAACCATAACCCGATAGTCCACTCTGATAGAACTTAAATTCATACTAATATTATGCATGCTAGTTCTTCTACTAGTAGTCTATAAATTACGGACTGCTGAGTCGGACCTCCTCCAAATACATGAAGAGTAATTAACCTACTGATGATGCTGCATTCAAATATTATCCTTATTGACGCTTCTTCACAGAAAGGGAATGTTATGTTAAATTATAACTCCTTAACTATTCGTTATTATACATTTAGGGTCTAAAATTAAAAATAGAATTTATTTATCAAAAATGTCTTTCATTCAATACGACCGTACGAATTTTCGTATTGTATAAAGATTATATAATCGTCATCAGTTTAATTTCAAATTCCACGCATTCAAAAGCCAAAAGTCATTTGTCACAGTCCATGTAATTAACTGTATGCAATGTGACCCGACTCGCGTTGATATAAATTTTATATATGAATCGATTTTCTATAGCGATACGGCGAGTTAGAGAGGTTATGACATTGGAAGGTTTCGAAGTGATTGAAATACTAAAAGTGTTCCTTGTCTACATTTGATTTATTAGAAAATGAGAAAAGAATGACCTTTTTTTCTCGAACGCCTTCAATGAATTTGTCAAGAAAGTTACGACAGTTGCTTTTAAGTTATTGTTGCTAATGCCTAAGAAAGTAATCGCGATGAAACGTTTTGTGTTCCAACGATTTATTGTATGAACTTAGATGAATAAAGAATTCAAGTTTATTGACTTTATATACCGTTGGTTATGAGTACTTAATATTTTCATGAAGATTCATCATTATAATCATAATTCACCCAAAATACCTCCACTGCTGAAAGTCGTCAAAAATACATCCATCGTTTTCCTGCGACCTTAAGCATATCGTCGGTCCACCGTGCGGAATGCCTTACCAGCACTGCGCTTTCCGGAACGCGGAGACTTAAGAATATGTGATCCAAAACTTTATTTTTTCGAAGATATCATTATCAAAGTATATACAATAGTAAAAAAAAATTTGCAGTTACTGGGTAACCTTTTATCGGCTTTTACGACGCCCTCAAGATGGAATGGGATGGTGACAATATGTGTTCTAAATCCGGCACCACAAGTATAACATTAACGTCCCGCTACAAATTTAGAATATAAAATGCTTGCGCGGCCCTGGATATGATTTGTTCTCGATTCATTGTTTTGTGATACACAAGTAATAACTATGTAGCGTCTTTACATTATTGTGTCAGTTAAAATACTATACGAGGCATCTATTTTAAAACACTTTTGCCATCAAAGAGAAGTTTACGATTTCTCAAAGAAATTATTAACCAAATTCAAAACTAAATTACTGTCGGGAGGAACTATTCTAAACTAAAGAACCCTGGAGGCCTACGTTTTAAGTAACTTTTGAATTGAATGTACTAAATGCTATGGGCACCAACTATTCATTTAATAGATATTTGTTTTTATTATAAAGCTAAGTATATCTATATTTTAATACGTGAAGCAAAACTTTGTACCACTTTTCACGAAAATTTCGTACACAATAAAATTTCCTACACTTATAGTTTAAATAGAGATGGAATTTTTAATTCATCATAAACATACAATAATTAAATGAAATAAAATATTACACACACAACTATGTATTTGAGACACACACGCATTCTACAATCTTTTGTTTATTGTTAACTAGCGACCCGCCCCGGCTTCGCACGGGTGCAATGATGGCCCTCCAAATTTATCGGTGTTTCTCTACAATATTATACATATAAACCTTCCTCTTCAATCACGCTATCTATTAAAAGAAACCGATTCAAAATCCGTTGCGTAGTTTTAAAGATTTAAGCATACATAGGGACGGACAGATGACAGCAACTTTGTTTTATACTATGTAGTGATAGTGAAGTCTGTGGTCAAATTGAGAATGAAACTATATTTGTAGAACTATAGTTTTAAATTAATTATGGTTGTAAATTAACATCATTAATAACAGTGTTCATGGTCCGTGTGGTGACGGATTTAGAATACATAGTGTCGCCACCCCATTCCATCCTGAGGGTGTGGAACAGCTGAGAAAAGGAAATGACAAAGCAGATAACCTAGCCACAGGAGAAGAAGACACAAGAGAAGAGAAACTTGATACGAAACCCTGTGCCAACCCGTCTGGCCAGAAAGCTAATTACCCTCTATGGATTTGGAGGAAGCCCGGCTCAGCAGTGGGTCATTTATGGGCTTATAGCTATAGTTTCAGATCCTATAGTGACAGCACCCGATTCTACCCTGAAAGTATCGTAAGAACTGTAAAAAGGAAACGTTAAGGCAAAAAACCAAGCGCTCATAGAAGGAAAGCTTATTATGAAACCCTGGAGGAACCTGTCTGGCCAGTGTAGCGCAGTAAGCTAGTTAATCTATCTCCATATGATTGAAGGAGGCCACGATGATGATGATGATTAAAATATTTGCACGATGACATGTAATTTTAATTTAAGAAAAATAAAAGAGAACACGCTTTCCTGCCCTCTCAGACCTTTCGAAGACGGCAAAACTTTATTCTAACAGACAGGCCTACATCAAATGAGCTTCAGTTTGTCAGTGAAATTATTATTCTGTCGCAAATTATAATTAATCCGAGAAGTGAGAAATGATATCCTAAAACAAAAAGCTGACAGTGGTTTTGTCGGATGGGCGAAGTGTCAAAGTTAAATTGAATATTATAGGGGCTGATCTCGGGTGGACGAACTTTGCTCCGTTGGTGCTGAGTAGTTAATCCAATGCCACAATTCACTTCAAGCTATTTTAGAACGATGGAATGTCACTTGCATTGTTTATTCGTTGCCAACCGAGAATTTAAATAACTATATAATTTAGCCAATAGTTTGTAACATTTACTATGTAACATAACTTTTTGTAACATTTATAGTTCTACTAGCGAGTCGCCCCGGCTTCGCACGGGTGCAATGTTGAACCTCCAAATTTAATAGTGTTTCTCTACAATATTATGGATGTATTATATATATATATATAGGTATATATGTAAACCTTCCTCTTGAATCACTCTATCTACAAAAAAAACCGCTTCAAAGTTTAAAAGATTTAAGCATACATAGAGACGGACAGACGACAGCGACTTTGTTTTATAATATGTAGTAATAGTGATAGTGATAAATATAGTTCAATTCTCAATTTGACCAGATACTTCAACAATATAGTACCTACAATATGCGTGTATGTGTGACAACTACAGATAGTGTGTTTGTAATGTTATTTTATTTATGTTTTAATGTAAGTGGGTCGTATTTCCAGGCTCCTAAGGCAAGTCTGAGGTCTTCGGAGCCAAAATACCCCATGACACTCTGTGCCGCTTTTTGTCTGGCCTCTCTACATTAGGTCAGGCTTGGGTGACCCTGAGCCGGCACGACCAAGGAGAAAAGTACCAAGTACCCTACTTATCACATTGTCGTTGTTACAGCTCATAAATTACCCAATACTGAGTCGAGCCTCCTCGAAATTCATGGAGGGAAATTAGCCTACTGTGCCACGCTGGCAAGACGGGTTGGCACAGGGTTTGTATCAAGTTTTCCTTCTCTTGGGGCTAGGTAATCTGCCTCTTGCGTTCTTTTAGTCGCCTCTAACGACCCCCTAAAAACGGTATGGGTTGGTGACATTGTGTATTCCACACGGACATTATGATGATGACTGAACTATGATTTCTAAACAAGACAATGTATAAGTCATGTCAAAATGTCAATATAATACCTATTGTACGACAAATGCAGTTGGCTATTGAGAGCCTTCCAAGCTGCCAGCCATCTAATAGCCTAGATCGATGATAAGGTATATCTTGAAGCCACTCACGTCCGACGGCCTGTTGTGTGGATATGATGAGACAGGTTCTGTCGACATCATTGTTCCTAATATTTCCTATAATACTGCCAATGTGTCGCGGTTTCGCTTCTGCCAGTTCTAGAATTTCTAAAAATCAGGAAAGGTAGATCAGGAATGGAGGCTAGGAAAAAAGGCCTGGCCAGCCCATTTGGCCAACGTAGTACAGTTCATTAGTCCACCGTATGCATAAGTAGCTATGAAATATATAATAACATGGCTGATTGCATTTATATGACGTAGTGACGATTATGATTTCTACATTAATTGGTATTAATAGTAAACTAAGCCGTAGTTGGTAGTTAGTCGCGTAATAATATAACAATATTTTTTAATTATAATCGCAATTTTAACATGCATATTGTTTCTACATTGAATATCTATACGATTTGACAGATGTAATTTTTTCTGAACGACTTACAGGTATGATTCCGAACTGAAGATGTTGTGGGTGTATTGTATTATGTGTGAAATTATTTATCACTTTTTCTTCACTTCTTATGACAATATACGAATAAAAAACATTTTCATTTTGAAATAAAATTCGTTGGCTTTTTAACACTTTTACAATTATTATTTTCTTATCTTTTTGGTTTACTTTCATGGTCTGAACCACCTATTTAAATTTGGCGGAAGGTAAAAAAATGACCCTGTAATTTTTAATAGGAACTTATTATGAATATTGACCCACCATCGCTTATCTACCCAATGTTTTATATGTCTAGTGCAATAAAGAATTTCACACATAATACACCCATGCCAACTTGTCACAGTTACAAGTATTTTATAACGTTATTTTTTGGACTACTAGATATTTTCTGTTTCCCATCACTAGCCCGTCTGTCAAATCGATCAAGCTATCTTGTACAGGGTATAACACCGTTTGGTTTGTAATTTAAAAAACAGCAGCCGAGATAGTAATAGCGGCAATTATTTAAAAAAAGAATAGTTACACACTTAGTTATACCCAATAATACAAATACCAATGTAATAAATTATTTATAATCGAAATATGTTGTTATATTGTTCCAAAGAAAACGAAATTGCTCGTACTAAAGTCTACTTACAAGGATTAACCGAGACATGGTATCATAGATTAAATAATCGCCGTCTGATACCAGAGGCAGGCCACGTCCAATTAGGGCCGAGGTCCCTCGGGAGTTGTGGGATCGCCCGCTCGGACGATACTGAGACGTGGAATACATAGAGCAGGGAATTTATTTTTAAGAAAACATCCCTCGTATTCTCAGTCACTGTTTGAAAATTTGAAATATTATTCCTTTTTTCACATAACTACTCGAGCTAGAGTACGTAGATTTTTTTTACAGAAAAACTAATAGCGCCATCTAGTTCGAATAGACGCAATTCTTGCTTAGCCGAAGTCATCATCATCATTTCAGCCAAAAGACGTCCACTGCTGGATATAGGCTTTCACCAAGGATCTCCACAAAGGCTGGTCATGGCCGCCCGCGTCTATCCCGTAAGGCCGCCCCTAATCGGTCCACCGCGTGGGAGGCCTACCAGCACTGCGTTTTCCGGAACGCGGTCGCCACTCGAGAACTTTTCTGCCCCATCCGGCGTCGGTCCTGCGCGCTATGTGCCCTGCCCTCTGCTACTTAAGTTTGGCAATCCCGAGGGCTATGTCGGTGATCCTGGTTTGCCTGCGTATATCCTCATTTTTGATTCGATCTCGCAGAGAAACTCCGAGTATAGACCTCTTCATTGGGCATAGCGACATATGGAGAGGTCCATTGAGCATTGTTACCTAATATGCAGATTTCTAAACAACAATTTAAATTTCGATGTTATTTTTTTTTAAGATTATGTTCCGTTTTATAATAAAATGCATAAGCATTGCAGGGATTCTGCAAACATGTTGCAATTCACAAATCACACTCATCGAGTACAATCAGCTACTACTACTATCAACTAAAAAAATTAAATTATAAAGTTTAAATAAACCCCCGACACAATAACCTTTAAAAAGTAAAAAATAAAAATAAATACTTTGCGTTGGGGGACCACTCCCACTTATTTATTACCTGACCCCTGGTCCCCCAACGCGAAGTATTTATTTTTTACTTTTTAAAGGTTATTGTGTCGGGGGTTTATTTAAATTTTAATATTAAAATTTTCATTTTATACTTTTTATAAGTACACACTTGTTATAATGTAGATTTTGTTAAATTGCACGTGATGCGCTTTCATTTGAGACCCCACTTGATTATATTTGCAGACATTCGGTTGTTCTTCCCCACTTTCACCCCCCATAACTTTTAAACGACTTAACCGATTTTAGTCAAACATATCTAAGAACACTCGCCCGGAACTCACCTATCATACGAAAAAAAAAACTGTATTGAAATCGCTTCATCCGTTCGCGAGCTACGTTGCCACAGACAGACAGACCGACAGACAGACACGTGAAACTTATAACACCCCTCCTTTTGCGTCGGGGGTTAAAAAGTGCGACAGTAGTACAACTATTTAAGCTATAACCAAACCCAAGTATTAAAGTGTCCATTCAACAGCCATCTCTTATGGTAATGTAATATGTATTTAAAAAAAATGGTGCTTAATGTAATAATATTAAGTGAGTTTAAAATAAAAAGCTTCACATTTGAAACAATAATTAAAGCAGCAAAATGTTATAGTCACAAAAACCACTGTTTCAACTAAATAGATAATTAACATGTCTTTTCCAGTAAATTTACTGGAAAAGATATGTTTGATATGTATACATGTCATACAAATAGTACACTACATCGACGAACTTCAAGTCTTTTAATTTCGTGTGCCCTTAGCTTTTCAACACCAACAAACTGTGTCAACGTTGCAAAGTAACAAAGAGTTTTGGTGGAAACCAAATTTGAATTGACAGGATTCCGCCAAATCTCAAACTAGTTCCGAGGAAAAGCTTTCAGCTGTCACGTGCTAGGTTGGTAGACGTGAAGTACACAACAAAGTATTTAGTTTGTGGATTCCGAAATGCTGAGCACAACTGTGCAGTATTGTAGAGGCAATCGTAGCTACAAGTTTCATACTTTTGAAACTTTCCATTCTCTATAGAAGATTTTATAAATACATAGCTATTTAATTTTGTCTTAAATACGGACGGATTTAGAGTAAACAGTGTCTCAGTTTTCAGTTTCCCTGCGAGATCGAATCAGAAATGAGGAGATACGCAGGAAAACCAGGGTCACCGACATAGCCCACCGGATTGCCAAACTTAAGTGGCAGTGGGCAGGGCACATAGCTCGCAGGACCGACGCCCGATGGGGCAGAAAAGTCCTCGAGTGGCGACCGCGTTCCGGAAGGCGCAGTGCTGGTAGGCCTCCCACACGGTGGACCGACGACCTGGTTAAGGTCGCCGGAAAGCAGTGGATGCGGGCGGCCCAGGACCGGCCTTTGTGGAAATCCTTGGGGGAGGCCTATGTCCAGCAGTGGACGTCTTTCGGCTGAAATGATGATGATGATGATGATGAGTGTCTCTAACCCTTTTCATCCTGAGGGTGTGGTACGAGCCGACAAAAGAATGATAAGGCTGAACACCTAATCGCAAGAAAAGGAAAACTTGATACGAAACCCTATGCCAACCCGTCTCGCCAGCGTGGTACAGTAGGCTAATTACCCTTCATGTAATTACTCAGTAGTGGGTAATGGGCTGAGAAGAAAGTATTTATAAATGACATTGTAGCGACGCACGGTCACTTTTTACACATTTCTATGTAATATTGGTGTTCGTCTCTTTCAGTTTGATGATATTAGTAGGATTTAATTTTATGTTGTATAAGCACAGGAGTAGATAATATTATAAGTAGGAATATTATGAATTATTATATTAGTAGGATTTTAAGCTACCAATATTATAATAGAATAGCGACCCGGCTTTGCACGGGTGCAATTATGAACATCTAAATTTATGCATATATTGGTCTAGTGGTTAGATATGCCGCCTTTGGATCAACGGGTCCCGGGTTCGATTCCGGGGTCGGGCAAGTGTCTTTGTCTAAACCAGAGGCACTGGCTCGGAGTCTGGGTGTCATTTCTATCTATAATATGTATGTATTTACAAAAAAAAAATGTATATAAGTAGTTTATCATCCATCTCGTTACCATAACACAAGCATTAAGTTGCTTAGCTTGGGACGAGATGGCGTTGTGTGAAATGTCCAAGGATATTTATATTTATTATTATATATAAACCTTCCTCTCAAATCACTCACTCACTCAAAAAAACAGCTTCAAAATCCGTTGCGTAGTTTTAAAGATTTAAGCATATATAAGGACGGACAGACGACAGCGACTTTGTTTTATACTATGTAATGATGATAATGATATACTTGCACAATTTTGTCAAGGATTATTCTCAACTAAACATCAACTCAAAAAGTTTAAGGTTTCACCAACTGATAAAAATACAGTTTCAAACGGTTTTCAAGTTTAAAATTATGAGCCTAAAATAAATATTGAAATCACTGTGAACATTTAGGACAGTTTAAAAATCAAAGCTGCCATAGCGTCTCCCCTCTCTTACAAAACTCATTACAGCACGCCAAATAAGAAGTCGTAAAGTAACCTTTCTTCAGAGCCCATTACGCTATGCCAAATGATATTTTGTCTCCTCACCTAGGGTCGTTTACATGGGGCGCGGGCCGCAGTGTAAACACCAAATTTAATCCTTGTTCTCTTTATTTAGGCGAAAGAAAAAAACTGTTTGTGAGCAAGCAAAAGTGTTTACTGCTAAGGTCTTTACTCAAAGATAGTGTTAGTCTGGAATAAGTAAGCCAAACTGTACCCTCGTGGGTCAAATCAAATTGAATAAGCTCACTGATGTGGACAGAGACCGGTATTGACTTACGCGCTGGTAAATATTTTGCTAGATTTCAATAATGGGGGTCCGTTTAGAAATAGTTATGCCAAAATTGGCATTCCTACAGAATGTTTATTATCTTCAACTAGTGGCCCGCCCCGGCTGCGCCCGTGCAAAGCGGGGGTGGGTTATACATATAAACCTTCCCCTTGAATCACTCTATCTATTAAAAAAAACCGCTTCAAAATCCGTTGCCTAGTTTTAAAGATTTATGCATACATAGGGACGGACAGAAGAATGCGACTTTGTTTTATACGAGTACTATGTAGTGAGTAGTGATGAGTTTGACACTAAAATCAAATTATAGTATGAGAACTTATGTATGCGTTTTTTTTGACAAATTTGTCATCCTCATTATAGCCCTTAATGGGACACAGAAGCACACAATTATCGCTTTTTTAGTTATGAATGTATTGAACTTGTTCCTGTAATTTAAAGTTATTGTTAATATTTGTAGACTTTACTTGACCTAGTATTAATTTGTTAACTACTAATAAGTTTGCTCTTTATCAAATATTTTTTTTCATGAATATTTTAGAACCATTTTTTATGTTTTTTAAATACCTGATGACTGATAACCACTATTCCTGGAACTCAATATTTTTAAGACGCTCAACTTTTACAATAATCCAATATTCTATGTCAGGAATACGAGAACATACAGAAATAAAATTTATCTGAAGTACATTTCATAGGTCTTCACTAACAACGTGATAATATTACACGAAATATGAGGAAAATATCGTATATCAGAAATCGTACATGTGAAGGGTATACCATCTTAAGTTTTGGGTGTTTACTTGACCTCATTCCTGCAGAGAACTCATCTGCATACAAACGTACATGTAATTTCAAGAAATTATATGAAAAACATGTTTATTGGTACTTAAGATTTTTTAATTGCTACTTACTACTAATATTTGACTGCCTTGTTGGTCTAGGGGTTGGATGTGCCGCCTTTAAATCACGGGTCCGTGGTTCGATTCCCGGGTCGGGCAAGGCTCTTAGTGCAAACCAGAGGCACTTGCTCTGAGTCTGGGTGTCATTTGTATTCGTGAATTACATGTTTGTGAACTGCCCTCGCAATACCCGTTGATCCAAAGGCGGTGGCATATCTAACCCCTAGACCAACAACCAACAAAAAACTAAAATGCTGTTTAAGAGAGGGAGAGCGGGATTTGATTATGTTGTGTGTATTTTTTTGCTGTTTATTGATACACCAACGGCGCATATATTGGCGATTTAAACTTAACAGACGGAACAACCACTTTTATGTTTATGGACACTTTATCTGAATAATATAGTTTTTCCTACTCCTTAGCTTTAGTTATATTGGTGTATTTTCCTTCAGCAAAATTCCTCGTCGTTTAAGTGCCTTTAATATCCGTGGTACAAAATAAAAGTCGATCAAATTCATTCATACATAAATTCTATATAATCCCAGTCTGAAAATTCCCTGAAGAATTTATTCCATTTTTATTTATGGCGTACACGAAGCAGACATTGCGAGACTTAAGGATTAACAACGTGTTTTTTTTTCTTTTGTTGCCGTCCAACTTTAGATGCGATATAGCGAAGATTTGTACAAATCGAATCAAGGAAATACATACGAATGTGATTATTCGAATGTTATGAGATTTACGAAATAAATGCGTTTGGTTGAGGGAACCCAATAACCTGTATGGAGTAATAGCATAAATTATGCTTTAAGTTTGGTAACAAAGTGAAAAGGTTTATCGATTTTTTATTGTTATACGATTGTTATGTGTTTCATTGTCTAGTGGTTAGATGTACCGCCTTTGAATCCACGGGTCCCGGGTTCGATTCCGGGGTCGTCCAAGTGTCTTTGTCTAAACCAGAGGCACTGGCTCGGAGTCTGGGTGTCATTTGTGCTCGTGAATTACATGGTTGTAAACTGCCCCCGCGACACAAAAAAAAAGATGTACGTGTTTTCAAATTTATAACCAGCTTCTATCGAAGTTATTTCCCCACAGTTTCTTAATATATTTTGTTTGTAATATTTAGTCAATTGAATGGTCTAAGAAAGCGACCGTCTTACACTCCCGCTTTCACGTTTAAATACGATACAGATGTTTAAATCTGTATTAATTAATACAGATTAATACTAATTATTATTTAGTATTAATATACAAAAAAGTGATAAATAAATAATAAATAAATAAATCTCTTACTGATTTTATTCAGAATATTCGATAATTGGCTTTATCAGTCGTACATATTATAAGCCATTTATTTATTATTATTGCACACAGATAGAGATGGCGAATTCAATGCCAAGATTGTAAGAATATTAGGTAAGTGTCTTTGTGTAAACCAGAGGCACTGGCTCG
Organism: Clostera curtula; assembly: GCA_905475355.2. NCBI lineage: Eukaryota > Metazoa > Arthropoda > Insecta > Lepidoptera > Notodontidae > Clostera > Clostera curtula. The sequence continues at coordinate 9,748,538 of FR997808.1, read as the reverse complement.
GAGTCTGGGTGTCATTTCTATCTATAATATGTATGTATTTACAAAAAAAAAATGTATATAAGTAGTTTATAATCCGTCTCGTTACCATAACACAAGCATTAAGTTGCTTAGCTTGGGACGAGATGGCGTTGTGTGAAATGTCCAAGGATATATATATATATATATATATATATAATATAGATATTTAACCAAATACAACAATCAAAAAGTTATTTAGTTTTATAATTTTATAAATATGGTAGCCTATTCTATAATGTTTCCCCAAACCCACCGTGATATTTTATGTACGACCATGTCAATGTGATTCCGTTTGAGCCATTTTATTGAATATCGGGAACGTATTTCGGGTTGAAATGAGATCGTTTCGTATTGTTTTTAGATGCCTCTTTATCTCGCCGTTTTGAAGTTTGACATTGATTTCTTTATGTATCCCTTTGACTTCAAAAAGCCATTACTTTATTCAATAATGTCACTTTGTGTCGCATCCGCACAAATTGAATTTATGAAATGCTAAGTTGTGTATTAGAGTAATTTATATTTGTTTTAACAAGATATTTCTCATCTCAATTACCGTTTTGAAATTCATTGCTATTTCAAGATGGCATTTAGTTTTCAACGAACCCTTTGTACCTAAAGACTAGTTTTTTTTTGTTTATTTATAAGGTCTTTAACTGATAGTTAGTCAAAAAAATGGTTTGTGGTCGTTAATTTTCTATAATTATCTTTGTTTTACTATGATTGATGTATTGATAAACATTCATAGAATGAAAAAACATCACGTCTACAATGTTTTATTGATTAAAATGTGACATACAGTTGGGATTTTAATCATTTTAATTACAAAATCCATTTAAACCATCATATCATCTTTAGATACCACAGTGGATCGATCAGGATCATTAGGTAGACACGGGTATTCTGCACGAGATAAATAAACAGTATTAAGCGCCTCACAGCCTAGAAGGAATGAAGTTTATCTTCGACGTTATACTACAAACCTCATTGGACCTAAGACTGATTAGCGTCATTCAAGCAAATTGTGTACTATCCGTGGTACAATGAGAAGTAAATAGTGTCTGTTGTTTGTTCAGACAGACTGGCCAACTCAATTAAAGGTGGACAAAGCAAGTAACATGACTTATTATTATGTCTAATCATCATAATATGACCCAGTTCTTTGTGCTGATAAATCTTTTATTGTCAGTTGGCTTTCATTTCTAATATCACACATTATTTTGTGTGTGGGAAACAAAGATTTATGTACTTTAGTCCTTAATTGATGTGTTGACTTTGGCATAACCAAAAGTAAACTGAATAAAATAGTGTTTAAGATACTTGGTACTATTTATTTGTATGCCATCTTTATGCTTGACGGTTTGTTTCAAACGCTGTTTATGAATCCTGTGGATTGACTTTCTGCAGGTCAGAAATAATTACTCTGACTCTGAGTATCACTTCCATCAGCACATGTTTAGGTGTCAATAAATAGCTTACACTGTACAGCTGAAGGCGTGTATAGAGGCGATTTAAAGAACGTAAGAGGGGTGCTCTTACGCTCCTTAGCCACAAAAGATGTAAAACATCATACGAATGTCAGCGTCAACCCATCTAGCCTAACTCCGCAATGAGTTATTTATGGGCGGTGATGATGATGATGCATTTGAATCACGGTGGTTTTATTGGGTTAATGTTTAATTGATATGATACAAGGCTAGTTCTTTCTAGAGTTTGCACGAGAATACTTTACATGCAATTATTACAGTTTTAGCCATGAAGTTGTCGACCGAGCGTGGTTCGCGCGTCATTTGTTTCAGTGTCACAAATCGCCCTTCGGTGGTGCAGCCCCATGACAAACAAAACAGAGTGTTTCTAAACAAAACGCTGTATTTTTTAAGTTGGGGAGCTTCAGTTCGGTGTCTGGTTATCTTTATTAAAGGCACTTAGTGGTGGCCTTAGAACGTGTTAATTGTCAGGATTTATTTATATATTTATACTTTACACATATAAATTAACAAAAGTAGAAACATAAAAGCAAACAAACATATACAATGTGCAATTAGGCGGCTTTATCGCTAAAGCGATTTCTTCCAAGCAACCTTATGTGAGACAGACTAAAAATACAGTAGGTAGTGATGCCAGAAAAAAAAACTTTTACGTGACCATAATGTTGATTTAATTTTCATTGAAGCGGCATATAACTAGCAGAATGTGAATCGCATTTAGTCTGATGGCTACGGAAGCTTCTGGTTCTGAATGTTGTATGGGTATACATTTGTCTGTCATGTGCTGTCCATTTATCTAAGCCCTCCGTGTTATAGCGAGTACGTAATGTTAATCGCCGTTGCCATTCCTACATCTATGACAATCGATTCACGAAAATCATTCGAGTGAAAACTGATAGTTGGTCAAATCAAGTATTTACTGGTATTCACACTAAACGGGTATCAAAAGGGTACTTAAATATAAAAGGGCATCAAACTACTTGAATGATAAACTGAATGTTTAACAGAATATTGCTTTTATACTATCAGTTAATTTTGACGTATAAAATGGCAACGTATATTTATTTTTAGATACTGTTAAATGCATAATGACTTCTCAATGCTTTATGAACCAAATTAGCCAACTAATGGGAGGGAGGGATTTTTGTTTACCAAGAACGTCATACAGTTTTCCGGATGCACTTAAATAAGACGAGATTAAACGCCGTAATTTAAAAAGAGACACTGATTGCTACATAAACAGATGCCGTGTTAAAGGATTTGGAATATTTAATGTAAAATTTCAGTTTAAGGATCTTTATTTCTAAATAATTGTTACCACTTAATTCCTTTTTTTTTCAACAGATGGCGCTGCTGTATTATTTACAAATAGCTGCTTATGTATTAATAAATACATACTTGGTCCGACAATTTTAGAATTACAATATTAGTAGGATTGAAGCAACAGCCAATTTAATGAAATAATTAAATAGATATAAAAGACAAAAGTGTGGTGTTTAAAGATGGTTAACAGTTAGAGAAGGAATATTTGATCAGTTCCAATCCGCTTGTCTAGCGAAGCACAATGGGCTAATTAGTAGACGTCGGAAAACAAATAGTTTTTTTAACGATAAAAATAAAACTATTTGTTTTCCAACTTTCCTTTACTAGGTTTAAAGGAGTATCCTTTACAAATACATAATTGATGATCACAAATATCACCCGTATGCAGAAAGAGTATTTCTGGCAACAAAAACACTAGCTCGACCCCGGACTCGAACCGAAGGAAACCAAAGAATCAATCCATAATATTTAAAGATGAGAATATTTATTTAGAACTTGCCTGTCGTACATGTATATGATTTAACGTCTGCACTTGGAATACAATGAATTAAAGCTATTACAGAACAATGGGCCATTAAATCAGTTTAACGCCGTCTGCCGGAGACTCCGGCTGAAACTTTGTGTTCACTCGACTGTCCAAATTACCGTAGAGACGGACGCAAAGTAGCTATCCTTGATGTATAACATTTAGACACATAGCTGAAGAGATAGCTTCTGATTTACGTATTCAATCGTACTTTAGTTAGGTTTAACATAAATGGGTAGATATTGTTATAAACTTTTTATTTTACACAAATGTGTAATACATAGAATAGGCTGTAAACAACATTAAGTTGTATAGTTGCACTAATTTTAGTGCAATTTTATCACCAAATGCCATTTCTTGCACAGTAGGGACCTACCTATAGGGAATTGATTCTTAAGAAAATAATATAAGTTGTTACCCGCAGTAATCGTCTGAATTGACTTTAAATTGGTTCCTTTTTATGAAAATAGATGGCGCTGCTTAAACTTATACGGAGAAATGGTTGGTTGATTTGTCATTTTTAGAATAATTATAAGTAAGATATGTATGTAACAAAACCCCATTTACCTACTATGACAAAAGGATCGATAGTACTACTGATGTATTGATACTGTGTACAAAATCACAGTATAAATAAGTAGTACAAATAAATTATTTCATTTCGCAATTTTATATTTTTGCAAAGAAACTTCAAGAAAAAATTTGGACTACAGATTATGGAGCTTGTGGGATAGTATTCACTATAGCTAGACAGCGTATTTCATAAATATAAATTGTCCAAATGGAAAAGTTACAATTAATATCACTATGAATACATAGTTTAAAACAAAGTCGCTGTGTTCTGTCCGTCCCTATGTATGCTTAAATCTTTAAAACTACGCAACGGATTTTAATAGATAGAGTGATTCAAGAGGAATGTTTTTATGTATAATACATGCATAATTGCACCCGTGCGAAGTCGGTCCAGGTCGCTAGTCAAATAATAAAATCCTACACCCAACGTTAATTAACATTGAATCAAAATAAAAGCGCGTCATTTTAGAAAATGTTTTTCAATTTCGTATAGTAATGCTCGGTTACAATTTAGAACAATGTAGCCAAAATGTTAAGACAGAGCCTGAATTTGCTCAAACAGTACAAATCTAATTAAACGCAAACGTTAAACTCGGATATCGTAAAAGTTAAGTAAAAGCCTCAGAGTCTTTGTTAGATTTACTCTTTATTATTCGTTAAAAGAACCCTGAGAGTGAATTAATAAGGTTAAGCAATAACAAAAAAAGATATAATGGTTTCTTAAAACGCATCAAAGAAATTTTTGGGATGTTGTTGTTTTTTAATTTTGCAAATAATTAAATCAAATGCAACAAAATAACTGGTTTCGCAAGATAATACCTAAAAAGGTATAAATAGAACGAATCCATGAAAGCACTGCCTTCGAGTTTCAAATAAAGGTTGTGACAATCTCGGCACCAAACCTGCCAATTCAAAAGAGATTCAAAATCGATTATTTTCATACTAATTGATAAATATATTTTACACGTATAACATAATAATTTTATTGTAAGTTATCCATCAGAAGTTCATAGAGTATTCTTTTTAAGTATACACGCACTATATTGTAAAAAAGCATATATCATATTTTTTTGTACAGAAAACCAATGGTTCTCTGATGTGAGGAGTTGTCATCATGTGATAACTCCTCACATTAGAGAACGAACATAACGATCTTGAAGATTAGCGTAGAAGATATTTAATTTCTTAGATAACGTGTTGAAATTTAGGGCCATCCTGTATACAGAATGCGTGTAGTTGTGCACAAAACGTCGTCAGTGCACGTCGCCCGCATGCGTCGGGGCCATTCGTCGGCGACATGTTCCCATCTATACTTTTAATTGGCAGTAGATCGCCCGTAGCCGACATGTTGATGTGTGGCGCAGGCTCCGACATAGGCGGAACTATACAGAACAAAATGAAATGTGGCACGATATGCCTGAATAAATCTGGAATAAAAGTAAACAATTCTAGAAAATAAGAAAAAAAATGTATTCAAAGTGAGTATATGTGAAATAATGCTTTATATTTCATTATTACCTGTCATAAACAATAGTTTTTTGACGGGTGTCATAAGAGCCAGCTAAAGGAAATACCGAGGCTGATAACCTAGCCGTAAAAGAAAGAAACCTTGTAGGTTAGTCACCCTCCGTGTAGATGGAGGAGGCCGACTCAGCAGTGGGATTTTTTTCTTCACAAGTGAAGAAGGACCTCTTCTACCTTATATATAAGAATATCACAGCCAAATAAAGATGTTTGGTCCCTGTGCGTAAAAATTACTGCCAGAATTCTATGAGGACAAACAGTGCGTTCGCCGTAACCCACTTGTTTTTATGACTGCAATTGTCATGCTTCCAGGTCATTATATCGCATCTAATGCCGCAACGGTTATAGGCAATAATAACAGTTTGAATCAGGCGCGCCGTACGCTTGAATTACATTCTTGTTTCAAACAATAGCATGCTAGCATAATTTCATTGATAGGAAAAGAAATATCAATCAAAATTGAGTTTTCACACCCGGAAACGTGATTGAGAAAATACTTAAGCTGCTAATTAAACAACGGAAAAGATCATTCCCAATTGATTACCTAATAGAACACCGAAATTTTAATCAATTTACCGTAAATTGCACTCACACATTGGCACAACTTAAATCGACGGACTAGTAGTTATGGTGCACCAAGTTTAGGGTTCAGTAGCAGTAACTTTATAGATACGACTGCCTGCTGTTTGAAAAAATAGGCTCGGTGTGATATGGAAATATTGCATTTTAGAATCTGTAGTATGATAGTTGTATATAGTGTAACTAAATCACCTCACCATCAACTTCACGGCCTATATTGGGAAATTGGTAAAGGACTTGGAATATATAATGTCATCCCCCCATTTCATCCTGAGATTTGTAAGAAGCTACTAAAGGAAACAAGAGACAGACTGAACCTTGAGCGAACCCTTCCAAAATGGATTGTGGGGCTAACTTTTTTCAAAGTTAGCCCCACAATCCATTCAAGTCCACATCAGCAGTATATCAAGTATGCACTGACGTGATGACAAATGTGAGTTTGGTAGCCTAAATAGGTGCTTTGTAGCTTCGCCTACGTAGCACAATACGAATTCGTTTATATTTTAGACATGAGTATTTATGTAGAAATTTCATAGTGTCAGAAGATAGAAAGAGCATTAAATATATTTTCTTAAGATCGTCGATTCGTCGCTTCAGCCCATAAATTACCCTCTGCAGAGTCTGGCCCATACAGTTGATGTTACGCTGGCAAGAGGAGTTGGCAGATTTTTTTGTATCTAGTTTTCCTTTTTTCACTGCTAGGTGATCTACATTTTGCGATCCATTAGTCGATTCAAGATGATATGGGTTTGTGACATTGTGTATTCTATATTTGATGTAATAAATTTACTTTGGATGGACTTTATCTACATAAATTTATACGGCACCCAAGTTATATATTCGCAACTAGCTCCGGGCTACTTTTTCAACGTTCATGATTACCTGAAACAGTGCAGAAGGAATGCGTCTTCGTGTTTTGTATGCCGTCTGCGAGCTCTTAATTGTACTTTCGTTCCGTGACTTGCTTTCTGAGTTGTTTATAGCCTGGATTCCTTATTTAGTCCGCAATTCCTATGTTTTTATGATTCCGTAATTTAAATTTATATTGCTTAGATCACGTGATCCTGGCAGGCTCGAAATAATGTAGATATATGTCTATCTCTATCTATCTTTTATATTTCATATGACATCACACCAATAATTTGATAATGCAATGCAGTAGTATAATTTGTTATAATTTTTTAACTAATAATAAAAATACATGTTGAAGGTTTAAAGGTGTGTATTATAAATATTTGCAAACATAAAGGCTTGGAAGATTTTGCAGCAGTTTCTACCCAAAGAAATTGTATTTCGTCGTTTGAGATATTTTAGTGAATATTATGAAAATCTGAAAACTACAAACACATACGAAGGAACCATTAATTTTATTTTATTAATGAAAAAGTCTTTAAATATTCTAATATCATGCTTAATTGCTAAAAGATGATGAACATTTGAGATTCTTTCTCGAGATCTTTATAAGTCATACACTTATAGTCTTACAACCTTCTATTGTTTGTCATAAATTCATAGACAGAAAAAGAAGGGGTTTATAATTAATAACATGCAAATGACCCGCTTTGTTGAGATTTTATAATTCAGGGGTGTGAAATTCTGTCATTCACAAAAACCTAATAATGGAGTGGACCTCTCAAGTTTTAATTATTGCCTTGATTTACTGTCAGTGGGAGCCGGAACAATTGTGAAGCCATTCAATTATTCAAACTTTTAATTAATATTAATAGCCGCTCTTACTTCCTAAGAAAATAATACTGAAGGCGCAGATAAAAACTCCTTAGAAATCCGCGTTACCCGCAGCTGTGGACTGTAAATTAATGCGAAAACAATAAAGCGTCGAGCACGGCCGAAAATAGATGGAGACGAGTAAAAATTAATTCCAAATGGTTATTAGTGCCCGTGAACAGAAGTTGGTTGGTGATGCAGATCTCCATGCGACCAAAGTTCATATATTTTAAATAATAGAACGTAATAAGTATATGTGAAAATTTCATTTTTAATATTTAAAAATACTCTATGGCTGACTCTTAAAAACACGAATAGAACCACATAATGACGTTATATTGGTTCACAAATGTTCTTAGGTCACAACTTGTAAACAATATGATTACTTCCATTGACAAATAAGAATTGTTCAAAGTTTTGTTAAAGGAACGACCATGATTTTATTTTTACATTTCACTGGAATATTATTTATTTATCAAAGCCCTATTAAATGGAAACAAAAGTGAAATTTTACATATATGTGATTTTTGACTCAAAGTAGTGATACAATATAGACTTTGCTAAAATGGGATCTCGGTTTAGGTACTTTGTCGGCGTGGGTGAAGAACTCCGTAATAAACGTCACGACAAGAGAGATAGGAAATTAAACGAAACTAAAGCGGACTGTGCCAACATCTTGGGGAGGAACTTTGGGGTGCGCAGTTTCAAGGTAAAAAACGTTAAATTAAGATCGGGTGACTTTGCTCACTTTCTTTAAGTAGGTCACAATTAAGGAATTTCTTAGATTTTTTCGTACAGTGATGCATATGTGACGCGATTTATTTGTTTAGTTTAAGATTACCTATTTAAAGTTCAGGTGCTAATACATTTTTAAACTGATCAAGGCATAATCACACCACGCCATAATACAAATCATTATCGCACCTAATCTTATTTCACGCCCAGGCATACAATACTACTTATTTAAATTTATTTATCGACACTTTCTTTATGTTTTCCCAAATATAGTTATTTTTTTATTTTGGACCAAAAATTTATGATATACTTAAGTATATTTATTCTAGTGGTATGTAATAATATAAAATACTTGATATCAAAAAGAACAAACTTATTTTAATCGAAAAATTACAGATAAAAAGGACATGTAGAATTGTAAAAATGTTAACGAATGTGAACGAATATTACAAAAAAATCCTTAATTAGTTATATTTTTACACAATTAACTTAAAAATGTACATCCTAATTAGAAAGAATTACATGGTATCACATATCAATATATGCGACTTAATATCAATATATCACATATCGACTCAATGTCGATTAAAAGCCTGAAAGGGTAAATGCAATAAACTAATTAAATAATATACAAATTGTTAAATATCATCAGTATGGTGACAGATTTAGAATACTAAATGTCCCCAACCCACGCTATCCTGAGCGTGTCGTAAGAGTTTAAAGGAACGCAGGCAAAGCACCTAGCCGCAAGAAAAGAAATACTTGATACAAACCCAATTCGTCTTGCCACATGACCCTACTCAGCAGTGGTTGAGCGATCGATTGCTGCGCAGCACGTCGCGGGTTCGATCCCCGCACGGAAGAAATATTTGTACGACCTACAAGTATTTGTTCTGGGTCTGGGTGTTTTCTATCTATAATAAGTATGTATTTCCAAAAAAAATGTTTAAAAGTAGTTTATCATCCATCTCGTTACCATAACACAAGCATTAAGTTGCTTAGCTTGGGACGAGATGGCGTTGTGTGAAATGTCCAAGGATATTTATTTATTTATTGGCTTGAATGAATGAAATTGAACAAGACCATACATTTAACTCTCACTTACCTTTGGGCAATGGTTCTATGACAATTTTCACTGCATCGATGCTTGCCAACCCTGTCAAAATCCAAAGCAGCGGCACAACGCTCTTGATAGAACGCTTTAGCTCGTCCATGTTGACCAGTCTAAGCCAGATCCTCCATGTCGCTATAAACCTGAAACAATAAAAAAAAAACATGATTAGGTCATCATCAACAACATGACGCGGTCGTAGCCCGATCTATAGGTTAAGCAACGACTGGATGTAGGTTTTTTTTTATTTTGTTTTTATACGAAACCCCTGCATCGCGGCAGCAGATTGATTAGATGTGCCGCCTTTGGATCAACGGGTCCCGGGTTCGATTCCGGGGTCGGGCAAGTGTCATTTCTATCTATAATATGTATGTATTTACAAAAAAAAATGTATATAAGTAGTTTATCATCTATCTCGTTGCCATAACACAAGCATTAAGTTGCTTAGCTTGGGACGAGATGGCGTTGTGTTAAATGTCCAAGGATATATCATTTTTTTATCTCACCTCTGTGCTCTAGAGGGCCTTTAAAACATTCGGTCCCAGCCAATTTAAACTCTATGGCAGTCATTGCATGGTCAGTGGCGTAAAAACTGACAGCTGGTCAAACTTACGCTCCATGTAATGGGGGGAGGCTGGACTCAGCAGTGGGTCATTTATGGGCTGAGTAGTAGTAGCATTCAAAAACCTTCATTACTCAGCCAAAAATTACCTCCTCCAGTTACATGGAGGGTAATTACCCTACTGTGCGTAGCTGGCCAGACGGGTGGGCACAGGGTTTCGTATCAAGTTTTCGTTCTCTTGTCACTAGGTTATTGGCTTTGTCATCACCTTTTGTCGGCTCTTACGGCACTCTCAGGATAGAATGGACTGGTGACACTTTGTGTTATAAATCACAAATAAATCTTAGTCACAATAATGCCACGCGGAAAGCATAGTAAATCCGAGTAAATATTGATATTATTATTATATGAAATTAAAAAAAATATACAAATTTATGTAGTCTTTTAAAACAATATTATTAATATTTCATTATTATTGTGGACGCAAGCTCCCAAACTACAGCGCACGAGAAACCGGTCCCCCGGGCGCCGCGAGCGCGCGACCAGCAGACAGCCGCCGGCTATATTATTGATTCCTTTTCTTTTCTTGTGTTTACGTAATAGTTTTAGTTTAATTTGTATGATTTTCTTAATTTAATTGTTGTTGGTATTTTCGTCCGTGTCCTTACCAAAATTGGTCCCTGGCGGAAGAACAGCGCTGGTCTTAGCTGGCCAGCAAAATGCTGAGCTTGGGCCCAATTACAGGACTTTTTAAATTGTTATTTTTATAGTTTAATTTGTTATGTCTTTCTGTCCTGTAATAAAATTATTTCTTTCTTTTTTTCTATATTTATCAGTGCACTTACTTTCATGAATATGAAGTGACACGAATAAAAATTGAAATGAAATGTAATAAATAAAGCAAGTCATACTAGTGCGAGTTAGTAAAAAGAGTACAATAAAAATAATCGGATATAGGAAAAGAAAACTCAATAATATGAATACGTGAATCCGGTAAAGCTCAAAGAAATACACATGAGTGAGGAATTCCAAATACAATTGAGGAAATTCCCAATATACTCGTATTATCACACCGGCAACAATATCAGATAACGTTCAACCTTATATTGGACAAGATCCAATCGAACTCGTAAATCCAATCCTTCAACTTCTGAAGTGAATTCGGCTAATATCTAACGCCTTTGCATTTATGAATAATAACTAGAAAAAGTTAAACGCAACCAAATCCATTTTACTTTCTGAATTTTGTTTGACTGGCAAATCCGCGCGATATTGTTTCAGTGTTATTTAATTTTGTGATCGTAACATTTTGATATAATCTTCTATAATATAAAAATGAATCGCAAAATGTGTTGGTAAGCGCATAACTCAACAATGACTGGTCCAATTTGGGCAATCCTTTTTTTTAAATGTTCGTTGAAATTCAAGGATGGCTTTTACGGCGAGAAAAAATCGAATAATTGCCGGAAAAAGCCCTAAAAACAGAGTTTTTCTTTTTCCCATACAAACGTTTCCTAACTAAAACGTAGAGATAATTTGAGCTTTATTGCTATCGTATAAAATTCATATTAAATTACAACCACTCACTGTTGTCTAAGCAATGTAGGTGTGTTCCTAACGTCAAAGAGTCAATTTTTTTGACAGGACGGAGTCTGTGGGGTCCGCTAGTTTCAAATAAAACCAGCTTGGAATATGATTTATACTTAGCTGAAAGTATTTATTGATACTTTTCCCCCATTCCGGTAGAAGTGTTCACACGCAACTTATCATCATCACCGTGAACAACTCACTGCTGAGTCGGGCCTCTGTCAATAATTTGATTCAATTTCTATCAATTTAGATCAAAATTAGCTTAACTTAAGACGCTAGATTTCTTAGACAAGGGTGTCTCCTCTTTTCCATTAGTCAGGTTGGAATGGGTTGGTAACACTATTTAATGTGTGATTGTGTGAGTGTAATTATAAGTATTAAACACACACAATCACCACAATATTATCTGTATATCTACGAGCCAAACAGATATTACCGAAACACACATTTCTTTTCTATTGAAACAGCAAAGGATCTGAAACCGTTCTAAATCTGAATATTCTATGATTTAAAAGATTATACCGCGGAAGGAAGATTGTTTTATTTTTTTTCAAATTCAGCCTGTGTTTATTTTCCAACGGCAAAGTTTGAACAGGATTAATTTTTTAAAGCTTTTTATTTCTGTTTTGTCTTTGTATATTATTCCTGAGGTTTTGCTTGATCGTTTTTGTTTAATATTTTTATTGTTTACTGACAATAGTGAATGTTTCCTGTAATTATAGGAGCTCTTAATTTATTTGAAAACGAATAAATCATTCAGTTTCCAATTTATCTAAATATCCAATTCACCATGGTGTTAGTATCCATTAAATATTTTAAATATCACTTCTCCTTCTTTAGATTTTGAGCTAGCGACTGCTGCGCAGCATGTCGCGGGTTCGATCCCCGCACGGAAGAAATATTTGTACGACCTACAAGTATTTGTTCCGGGTCTGGGTGTTTTCTATCTATAATATTTATGTATTTACAAAAAAAATATGTATATAAGTAGTTTATCATCCATCTCGTTACCATAACACAAGCATTACGTTTCTTAGCTTGGGACGAGATGGCGTTGTGTGAAATGTACAAGGATATTTATTTATTTTTAAAAAGTTATTTATACAGGCACAAAATAAAAACACGGTGCATTAATACTTTATTCATTTTACGACATTCTAAAAGTATTTATCTCTAGATAGAACCAAAACCGATGCCAATGTTTGCCGCCTTTGTATATGTCAGGGTCCTCGTTCAAACCATCGTTTTCGGGAAAAGCAATTCTGCTTTTTTTTCTAACACTGTAAGCGGAACATAGTGGTAGCCATTCTGTGTCCTCAAAGATTCGATTGGTCGTTTCGCCGCTGTTTCTGTCGGTGCTTTTTACGCGAACTCGTATTGTACTCGCTTTATCAAAGGGATATTGGATTTGATTCATCTAAAGTCGCAAACGATTGCTTAATTGAGATCTCGCACTCACTACACTGGCGTGGTACACGGTTCTTTGAAAAAGATTTGAATATTATTTATGTTAAGTGCAGATTTTTTGCTTTTTTGTACACGTTTTATTCGAAATTTATAATGTCCTCTTTTTCTTCATAACTATATTTTACTCGTAAATATTTTTTTTTACATTAGCTTTAGACAAAAATAAATATTTTATTTAAATACTAGTGGCCCGCCCCGGCTTCGCCCGTGCAAAGCGGGGGTGGGTTATACATATAAACCTTCCCCTTGAATCACTCTATCTATTAAATAAAACCGCTTCAAAATCCGTTACGTAGTTTTAAAGATTTATGCATACATAGGGACGGACAGAAGAATGCGACTTTGTTTTATACTATGTAGTGATAGTGATAGTGATTTGCTTGAGACCCCTTGATGTATTCATTGATCCTTATATAGTCATATTGACACTTCATTGGACTTAATTGACACTATGGAGGACACTAGGATTGTAAGAATGAGGAATTGTGTAATAAAAAGGTGTGAATGTAGATATGACGACTCATAAGTGTGTATGGAGACTACCACCTAGCGTGGAACAGGGGCCTTAAGATGATATTGGCAATAATTTGGTAGTAAATATCACGATTTGGAAGAATTTTGTCATCATCATCATCAGCCTATCTCAGTCCACTGCTGGACGTAGTAAATGAACGCAAGAGTTTTGTGATAAAACCTAACTAAATAAAGTTCCTTTTGAGTTAGAGTGTAAGTTTATTATTCTCTGTACACACTAACCTACAGAAGCTCGTAATTATACATAAATTGCTACACGTGATTGCGCGCTTAGCGGAGTAAGCTGTGGTAATTGCAAATGTGCATCATTAGTACAACACCAGTGCTAGCAAACCTTTGTCACGTTCTGTTCCGCTATGAATAAACATACTGCACCACGACCCTAATAAGTACTGATCAGTATAGACAGAATGAGTCTGACTTAGCTTTCATGAACAGAAATGAAATTCAAAGGCCATAGTATTAAGACGAAAAAAACAGGATATTATAAATATTTCAATACAGACAGTATTTATCATTAAATCTGATTTGTATAATACTTATTTTAGTATGTACAAAACTCAATATATCGTCTCATCATCATTACTATTATAATACTAATATAATACATATATACAAAAATAGGCTAATAAATAAATAAATAAATATCCTTGGACATTTCACACAACGCCATCTCGTCCCAAGCTAAGCAAACTTAATGCTTGTGTTATGGTAACGAGATGGATGATAAACTACTTATATACATTTTTTTTTTGTAAATACATACTTATTATAGATAGAAATGACACCCAGACTCCGAGCCAGTGCCTCTGGTTTAGACAAAGACACTTGCCCGACCCCGGAATCGAACCCGGGACCCGTTGATCCAAAGGCGGCACATCTAACCACTAGACCAACGAGGCCTTATGTAATAATGATAGTTGTTACTTAAGGCCTATTTGAATTTGGAGAAAGTAAATATGCCTAAATTGGTATCAAGCCAATCTGATACTAGGGTAGACTTAGAACATACACAAAATAGTAGGTTGTATCAAAAGGGAGCGAAGTAATATTTTTACGGCGTGGGCGCTTTTTTGAATCCAGAGCGAAGTGAGGGATTCTAAAGTAGAATCCCGAGCATAGCGAAGGATTCTTAACTAGAATCCTGAACGTAGCGAGGGATTCAAAGTACGTCGCCCGAGCCAAAAAATATTTTGCGCCCGAGTGATACACTCTACTTTTCATCACTCTCTATGAGAAAATAAGAGGCGCCTTATATTTTATTGTAGTTTGTGATGTAAATAACATTTTAACGCGCTTAAAAGCAAATTCTGATGAACTATGGAAATAAAGTAGTGTTAAGAATAATCATCATGAAAGCGTAAATCACCAATTATCCAATCCAATTTCATTTAAGTTTTTTTATATCCTTACTCTCAATGATCATTATCTTTGAAGCAAAATATGTAATATATTTTGTACAAACCTCAAATAGCTCAAGCTCGAATAGATTTCAAAATAAAATAAAATGCAGGTCTGAACACTGCTTAAGTCTATGGTACCATGCCATCAGATTATTCACTAGGATACCTAAAGGTGCGACATTCTAATTACGCTTGTGGGCGTATCCACTCAGTGCTCACCTGATTAAGGCGTCAAAGATGCTGTCCTGTGCCAGCTCGTAATTATTTGGTCTTACCTTTGTAGCGAAAGTTCATTTATGAAGCTAGGCGCACCTGATCGAGCGGATATCTAATTAGAAGATAGATAGAGAGATAGACTAACAAAAGTAGCTGAAAATGTAGTAGCTCAGAAATTTGAGATGTTTTTTGACAAATACATATTTTGAATTTTTTTCAGATTTAGTACACTCACTAACCCATTCCATCCTAAGCCTGTGATGAGAACAAGATACGAGTATGCTAAAATTAATCTAATGGTTCCGTGAGGTGACGGATTTAGAATACACAGTGTCACCAACTCATACCATCCCGAGGGTGTCGTAAGAGGCGACTAAGGGAACGCAAGAGGCAAATCACCTAGCCGCAAGAGAGGGAAAAATTGATACAAACCCTGTG
This sequence comes from Clostera curtula, assembly GCA_905475355.2. Classification (NCBI taxonomy): domain Eukaryota; kingdom Metazoa; phylum Arthropoda; class Insecta; order Lepidoptera; family Notodontidae; genus Clostera; species Clostera curtula. Next base: position 9,732,730 of record FR997808.1, on the reverse strand, counting down.
CAAACACGTCTTGTAACCTGGCACCGTAGACTAAATTCCCTCCGTGAATTTGGAGGAGGCCCGACTCAGTAGGGTCATTCATGGGCTGAAACGATGAAGCTAAAGGCTACAATTAACCTGCGCTGTACAGTAGGATAATTTTACTCCCATAAGCAGACGTGTCAATAGTAATACAGGTTTGATAAAATGTTACGTCGCTCAATGTCATCAACCCATACCATCCTGAGGGTTTAAAAAGAGCCGACCAAAATAAGGGACCGTATAGTGAAATATTTAGAATACATAGTGTCCCCACCCTAGTTAATTCTGAGACTGTCGTAAGAACAGAACCGACAAAATGAAATGTTAAGGGCGAAAATCAATCCGCAACAAAAGGCAAAATCGAACCCAAACGCTGAGCCAACTGGGAAAAGAATTAAAAGACTGCCAGTAAGAGAAGCTAGTCGAAGAGGGAAGTAATAACTGGTTGACATTTGAGAATTGACTAGGATCAAGAGTGTCGCTTAACTTTTCTGCCTAGCCAAAGACATTGAAAAATATACTGAGCTGACTGAAAAAATAGAAAAAAGAATTTTTAGCTTTATGAATGATAAATGTGAAAAAATCACAGTTAAAAATACTACTACTACTCAGCACATATATAATATATAAATATATCCTTGGACATTTCACACAAAGCCATCTCGTCCCAAGCTAAGCAACTTAATGCTTGTGTTATGGTAACGAGATGGATGATAAACTACTTATATATGTCAACGGAAAACAACAAGAACCGGAAATTTATAAATTTCCTAGGAAATTTATAAACGTCCGTAGGATTCCAAACGAGAGATAAATTGTATTATTTTACGCCCACATTTTCGGAAATTTGTAAACTTACTGAACTCACGCGTAAAATAATAAGTAGCAATAACCAAACGCCATGGGCGCTCTGATTGGTTGAATAAGTCACGTGTTCCTTCTCTGTTCTCTCCGCCGCCATTGTTCGATATTGTCTACTTATGGTAACCTAGACCTGATACTGCTGCATCATCAGGAATCTATAGGATACCCAACTCCTTACCAAATTACAGTAGATGTATCGTGTTTGGACTCATTGTAAGGGTATCAATGAAACAGATATAAAAAAGTTAGATACCTGACATTTATGGCTCAGTAGACTCTCAATGTAGTGAACATTGAGTGAGTACTCAGCCATAATGCAGTCCAATGTCAGGGGTTTTTTAAGTGAAATACTTATTTTATTATGTTTAATTTGTTTTAAGCACATTTTTTATCTTTTTGTCTGTTTGGAAATTCGCCAATCGCGATCGCAATTCGCGTTTTTTTTTTAAATTAAAGTTTATTATGTTTTTTTTTCGGCAGAAGGCCGGCTATATTGTTTTATGATTGTTTTTTTTAAAATAAAACTTAACTTCGCGTCACTCCATTTCTATTGTTTTATTTTAGTAGAGTGAAGTAGGGGTAATTAGCATAATTATGTAAAACAGTAACCCTGTATTAAAGGTACTTACCTAGTTTTAAAGTAAAAATACTGTTACGTACTGATAAATTTATAGTTTGGCAACTCTAATTGTACCTATGTCTATGGACACAAGCATGCCACTATCAACATCGACCAATCAGAGAACAGTGTGTTATTTGCCGTATCTTGTAGAAGCGTAAAATTAAAAGCTCTACTGTGATTGGTCCAACCGTTTAGAATCTTACGAATGGATATCCGTTAGTTTATAAATTTACGACGAGACGTCGTAAGTTTATAAATTTCCGAAAATGTGGGCGTAAAATAATACAATTTATCTCTCGTTTGGAATCCTACGGGCGTTTATAAATTTCCTAGGAAATTTATAAATTTCCGCTTCTTGTTGTTTTCCGTTGACATATACATATTTTTTTTGTAAATACATACTTATTATAGATAGAAATGACACCCAGACTCCGAGCCAGTGCCTCTGGTTTTTAGACAAAGACACTTGCCCGACCCCGGAATCGAACCCCGGAACCGTTGATCCAAAGGCTGCTGAGTCGAGCCGCCTCCTGTTACATGGAGGGTAATTACCTACTGTGCCACGCAGGCCAGACGGGTTGGCACAGGGTTTCGTATCAAGTTGTCCTTCTTTTACGGCTAGATTATCAGCCTTGTGATTTCCTTTTGGTGTCTCTTAAGACACCTTCAGGATGGAATGGGGTGGTTACACTCTGTATTTTAAATCTTTCACCACACAGAAAGGGTTAAAAACCATTGATTTAATATTCTAACGGTACAGTTCTTCAGTTCTCAATATATCCTTGAAAATTTGATAAATGTACACAAAAATATTAATAACTGTGATACACATCATATTATACACAAAACAAGAATAATCTTGCCGTCTATTGTACTCGTATCCACAGATTAAATACCTATTTCATGAGTCAATGTATATTCGTTTACAACAAACTGCCCATACAACTTACAGAATTGCCTAAGTACTAACTAAGTAATACAAAAAGCGTATTACTGCATTATGTAAACGATCCAGCTGCTTGGTACTAAGCTGTTCACTGTCAATATTCAATATTCTTTATTTATGTTATTGTACATAAATGAAACAGCGCAGTGGTTGAGCGATTGGCGCAGTGGTTGAGCGATCGACTGCTGCGCAGCATGTCGCGGATTCGATTCCCGTACGGAAGAAATATTTGTACGACCTACAAGTATTTGTTCCGGTTCTGGGTGTTTTCTATCTTTAATATGTATGTATTTACAAATATATATATAAGTAGTTTATCATCTATCTACCGTTACCATAATACAAGCATTAAGTTCTTAGCTTGGGACGAAAAAAAAAGAACCGCACGGAACAATTATACAACCTCTCTGAGTCAGTTTTTCTCAGCAGTGGTCGCGTTCCGAACTGATGGTAGCCGGTCGAATGTTTTATTTCATATTATGTTATGAATAATATGTGGACTGTTGAATAATATGTCCACCGTAACAAAATAAATACTTCGAATTTTAATTTGAATATTCACGTACTCGAAATTATTATTAGAAAGCTTTTAATATTCATCTGAGTGTTGTCATTAACTTTTTATTTCTATTACTCCGTCTAAATATTTAAAATCCAGTACAAAAAAAGGAATATTAAATATTCACAGCAACTCGTTTCACCGAGAAGGTTCGCCTTAGGTAAACTGTAGCGGAGTTTCGTCGTTCACAGCACCTTGTCCTGTTCAAATCCTATATAATAATGAGACAAGCTTCGTCCCTTTGAGGCAAATTTTTAATGAAACACCCTAGAAAAGTTATAAAAGCCTCGGCTATCTTTTAAAAAGTAATTGAGCCTGGCAAAGAGCCTCTTTCAAATGATTTGCTGGTTTTGTTTCGCAATCATTGCGAAAGTTACAAACTTTCAACATTAATTTTCTGATCGGAGAGCACGGTATATATAAATAAATGTTTTGGTTTTAGCAAAAAGTGGGTCGTTGATATAGCCAAAAAGCCTTCATACCCTGTTTTTTATTAAAGCACAAACATGTTGTTTTATTATAGTTACAGAAGGAAAACCTGAAAATAAACCCTATGCCAAGCTATCTGGCCAGCTTGGCAAAGTAGCCTAATTACCCTCCATGTATATGGGAGAAGGCCCGACTCAACTGTGGGTCATCTGTGGGCTGAACAGTAGTAGTGTAAAAAAGTCGTTGTTATCATTGTCCAAAAAAAAGCTTTTTAAATTAATTAAATAATAAATAATAAATTAAGTGTAATTAAAAAGCAGTGGATGCGGGCGGCCCAGGACCGGCCTTTGTGGAGATCCTTGGGGGAGGCCTATGTCCAGCAGTGGGACGTTTTGGCTGAAATGATGATGATGATGATGAACATGACAATATCCTGCGTTGCAATGTTTTCTTCTTTATGTGGTGGCAGACTTAGATCACATATTGTCTCCACCTCATTTGACACTCAAAGCTTTCTTCTTTCTTTTTTATAGAAAAAATCCCTGGCACTAGGTATAACCTGTGTCGCGGGGGCAGTTTACAAACATGTAATTCACGAGCACAAATGACACCCAGACTCCGAGCCAGTGCCTCTGGTTTAGACAAAGACACTTGCCCGACCCCGGAATCGAACCTGGGACCCGTTGATCCAAAGGCGGTACATCTAACCACTAGACCAACGAGGCAGTCAATTGACAGGCAATTGACAGGACACACTGCGGGGTACCTAAGCATCAGCCAGAAGGCAAAATTTTCTCCATGTTATTGGAGTATAAGGATAATGATGATGATGTTCTTTTTTAAACTATCACAAATTTATTAGATACACCTTTTTTATTTCAGATTATCCAGTACATCATTAAATAATTCGGCATGTAATTATCTAGCAATTTCTACCACTGCCCTGAGGTAGAACTTCAAGCAAAGAGCCCTCGTTTTAAAGCATATTTTTTACTATTGCAGCTACCGAAATTAGTAGAGTTGCTATTAGTGAGGGTGTGAAAAAATATAATTATGCCCTCGGCGAGTCGTTAACAATAGTTAAGTGGGATCGTTTGCGCGCGGCAGCGCAAGTTATTGCTACACAAAAGCACAGTTTACGTAATAGTTTAAAAATAACTTGTTTTTCTGTTATAAAGTTGATCGAAAATTCAGATTATATTTATAACGTTTATTAAAATTTTAATACATATTTATAACTAGCTATTGCGCGCGGCTTCGCCCGCGTTGGCTTCGAACCCGTGCTTAACTCTATGCATATATTTTTATGAACATAAAAGCGGTTATTGTGACTAAACTATGATAGTTATATATGTGCTCTCGACTTTTTGTAGATCTTTATAAGACCTACAAAACCGTAATACATCATTTTGTTCTATTAACAATAGTTTTTGCAGCGCACGCATAAATAGGTTTTCGATTTTACACCTTGGTTTACAAAATCGCAATTTTCATACGGATCCCTAATTATTTTGAGATAAATAAAATTTGATAATTTGAAATAAAATATAGCCTATAACCTTCCTCGATAAATGGACTATCTAACACTGAAAGATTTTTTGAAATCGGACCAGTAGTTCCTGAGATTAGCGCGTTCAAACAAACAAACTCTGCAGCTTTATATAAGTATAGATAGATTAGTATAGATTACAATCACTTACATTTTAAAAGCTACTACTATTACTCAGCCAATGAATGTACCTCTGCTGAGTCGAGTTACATGGAGGGTAATTAGCCTACTGTGCCAACTTTCCTTCTCTTGCAGCTCGGTTATCGGACACGTCGTTTAGTTTTGTCGGCTTTTATGACACCCTCAGGATAGAATGAGGTCGATTAACACCGTGTATTCCCGAACTACACGGAACACAGAAATTTTAAAAAGCGCGCCTGCCTTTTCAAAATAATATCGTAACTTTATAAATATAATCAAATAAAATGTTTGGCCCGCCCACAGACAAGCTTTTACAAAATAACGAACTTTGCTTATTTGACACAGGCAATTACAAAAAGTAGGATTCCTTAATCAACTAACTCAAGTTTCAGAAACTACACACCAAAATACACACACAGTCTTCAATTTGGTTATTTTCCCAACACACCAAACGCCTATTTTATTTATACAAAAAGCCCAATTTGGAGCGTCTCATTCCGACACAGATTTACTCTCACCAAAAATAATCGAGATTAAGTTAATGTCATCGCACAAAAGCTGACGACGATTCAAGATAATCAGACTTATGCTTTACCATTAAACGCAAGGATACTGCGTCCATTGTCGGCTCATTGGCATCATAAAAGTTAGGCCTTCGTTGTCGCTTAGATTCTTAGGGCTTAGCTTCAGATTGATATAAAACTATTTTTTTAAGCCAAAAATAGTGTTAATAAGAAACGTTTAGGTGACTTTTATGCGAGTTCGTATGTTCGAGAGAGGCTCGTTATGATTGCTACAATAATTTGTTAGAAAAAAATTCGTATAGTGTTATCACATATTCAGCTAAAGCCAAAATGTTTAAATTGTTTATATGTTAAACGATTGGGAGACCGCTGTCAGGATGTATTTCTTTGAACCAATAATACCATTTTCGGAGAAAACGCCCTATGATGGTTTCTTGAATTTAATTTGAATGGATTATTTTGCTATACGCAAACGCACAATATCCGGCTACGGCATTATTAATTTATAATAGTTTTTAACCAAAAGAGTTTATGACGGTTAGTCATAAAAATAAGCACTAAAACTAAAAATAAACTAAAAAACTAACTTTAAAGTCAGTGCCGATCGGTATTTTTCGACCTAACGGCTCGAATAATATAGTCATCAGAATAATAAAACTTTTGCCTTCTTACAAATCTTTTTAATACTTAAATAAAGTTTTCTGCCAAACCATCGATACGTTTTTTATGGGACTAATCTGTAACGAATGCCAAACAAATTAAGATTTTTAGTAAATCGGCTTACAATATAATAATTAAGAACCTTTTGAAGTCGTTTGGAAATAAACAGATCTTTTATTAAAGTTCTTAAAGATAAATACAACCTGAGATAAAAACAAACTTAGTAATGTACGAGATAGTATTGCATAGATGGTATGCTATATACCAACCGCAGCTATATTTTACGAGTACATCACTAGATGAAATCGCCCTGAGAATATTGTCACGTTTTATTTACATAAAATACATCGAACACCGACAAGTAGATATCGTGAAGACAAAAGGATATTGCCTAGCCTATTATCAAAATTATAGGCGGCGGTAGACAATACCTTCTTGCTTCATCTTATTTTAATTGCGTCGTCTCAGAGGCTGTACTGCGTTTTATGAACGGTATAATACTCGTAGTAGGGGCCCGTTATTGTTCTAAGCTGTTATGAGACGCCAACTTTAAAATATGAGTTTACTAATTAAGAATAGACTAGATATTAGGGGTTTAAGGGTGTTTGGGGTTATTCGGTTTAGGTGACATTAATGCTGATCACATTACTATATTTTTATTTTGTAAATTAAACTTGACGAAGTGAATGGGTATTGTTATTGCATTGGTATATGTTATTAGGAATTGAAAAAGAAAGTTAAGTACATTCTGTTTTCAAGTTAAATCAAAATTTTATCTTTTAAACAAATTTTTCATGTGGCTACAATGCATGTTTCATTTGACACAAGCCAGACCGGTGTAATGGATTTTTTTTTAAATACCAGGAATAAATGACAACCAGATTGGAGAGGGTAAGTCAGTACTAAGATACTTCGTAAGGAGTAGAATACAATAGAATAATTTAAAACATGATTTATTGTTTAAACCAATTGTGGCAGTCAAAATCATCAACTTCTTTCTTAAAACGACTCACGACACGTCGTACCGCGGCATCAGCCCAGATAATGACATAAGAATATAATATCAATAAAATAACATGATCATGAAATCCTTTATGGACTATCCCCGTCCTCCAACTCGCGTCCTGTTGCGGCATCGTGGGATCTGATGCAGAACCACGCTGATACGGCACACAAAACCAACTCGTCTGGCTAATCTGGCACAGTTATATTCAATTAACCCTCCATATGATTGAAGGAAAGCCGGACTTCAACACCTAAATAAAGTTACTAAATAAACTTAAGAGTTGAACAGTCTAGGTATTTCACGTAGCGTTAGCACAAAGGTACCGATGTTGCGGATGCAAGTGGCGGTGAGGACGCACTGGGGCGCTTTGTGGGAAGAAATCCGATGGGCCTGGCTCTGACAACAAAGCTCTTGCACACGCTAGAGAAAATTGAATTAAGTTGCACCTTATACAAAGTGGACATTTTGTTTAGTAGAGTTTTTAGAAAAACCGTAAATCCAGTTTTCTTTTTCTAAGATCTATATAGCTGTAGGTAAATGTTTTCTTGTCCGTAAAGTCACCGATAGCTCGGTATAGTGTCGTCCGTCCTCGGGGTGCCGATTTAAGGATATGAAAATTTTAATAAATCGATACCACTGCTCTAAGTATAACCTGTATCACAGGGGCATTTTACAAACATGTAATACACAAAAACACAAAATATGTCACCCAGACTCAGAGCAAGTGCCTCTGGTTTAGACAAAGACACTTGCCCGACCCCGGAATCGAACCCGGGACCCGTTGATCTAAAGGCGGCACATCTTACCCCTAGACCAATGAGGCAGTCAAATGTCATAACCCCATTCCATCCTGAGGGTGTCGTAAGAGGCGACAAATAGAAATTCTCTTTATTCTCACTTCAGATAGTTAAAGAGTTTTTGTTACGCCCTGTATATTCTAAATTAGTTACCACAGGGACACACGATCACTTACCCGCATGATAACATTTCTAACAATTTGTCTAATTTTTATTATAACTACTCAGTCCATACATGACATACTGACCATACTGTTGAGGCGGGCTTCCTCCAGTTACATGGTTAATTCTCCCTCAGTAAATTGTTAAATACTAGCGACTCGCCCCGGCTTCGCACGGGTGCAATGATGAACATCTAAATTTATCAGTGTTTCTCTACAATATTATGCATGTATTATACATATAAACCTTCCTCTTGGATCACTCTATCTATTAAAAAAAACCGCTTCAAAATCCGTTGCGTAGTTTTAAAGATTTAAGCATACATAGGGACGGACAGACGAGAGCGACTTTGTTTTATAATATGTAGCGATAGTGATGAAGTGATAGTGATTACTAAAGACTATTTTTAATACTATATTTTAAGTTTGGGGTCACCGTTTGCCCTTGACCTAGAAAAATGGGTAAAAAAAACGTACCGAATGCAGTAAAATTTAATTAAAGTAAAAATAAAATTGTCTTTAAATAATACTAAGTTACGGATGAAACCAATTTATTTTCTATTATCAAATCGTCCTTTTTAATAATTAATTCAAACCTAACTATTCGAAGCAAAACAAAACAATATTTCCACATCGTAATCGGACAAATACCCAATCTTCGTTTGCATTTCCAATAAATACCTCATAAATAAGGGACAAGCTGGCCCGGGTAACCGGGTATAAACAGATTAATATGAAATATTGTCGAAAACCACCGGAATCGGCGAGTACCGTCTATTGGCTTCCTTTGCGGGCTAAAGGCAGAAGTGATTATTTATGTAAAATTTTAGTTTATGTTTCCATTGTAACAGAAATAAATTTTCTGGAGTTCCAATTTCTTAAGTTTTCGTGATTATTTATTATTTAGAGATTGAAATTAAACACCTTTTAACAGATTTATCACGTGTATATTACATTATTTAATTTCCGACGTGTCGTCGTTGTCTTCAAAAGTACAAAGAAACAATTAAATCTACCGCTTATAATGTTGTTTTATTGAAACGTCGGGATTTAAATAATGTAATATACAAGCAATAAATCCGTTAAAGATTTTTTAATACTAGGGTTCTCTTCTTTTGATTTCATGTATGCTAGCCACACAGTAGTGCTTTTGCCTTGGGAGCTTTAAGCTGCCCCGACATACCTCGCGGCGGTGGGGTGGCCCAAGTCAGCTTAATCGGTTTGTATACCACGCCAACAATGAAAGCGGAGGAGCATCCAGGCGCCGAGGCACGTTCTCCTACTGGGGAGCGAAAGTCCTGACCCTGATTTGGGCAGTCGAGGAACGCCGTTAATCGTGGGTTTTTCGGGGTAGGTCGGGGCTACATAACTCACATACTCCCGCTATTTTTTTTCTTTACGTTGGAAATCCTCTTTGATACCTGTCTAGCCAACAGCTGGGATTTCTTTGAGGATTTACAACGTGAAAATAAAACTAAACTGAATAGCCATCACACGGACGTCTGGCTATGAATGAATTAAACTGTGGTGACGGATTTCAGTCACCAACCCATTTCTTTGAGAGGATGTCGTAAAAGGCGATTAAAGTAATTAAATTGCCAGAGAACCTAATCGCAAAAGAAGGAAATTCATATATAAAATACAGCGCAAATGAAGAAGAAGAAGAAAAGAAAAGAAAGTACAAGATACGGAATGATAATATTTTTAAGCAAAATTAAACCTGTAGACAATTGAAAAATATTTTTCACTTCAGTAGCTCAAACATGTAGGTTTTGCTCACTGAAAACAGTGGACAAAATGCGATTTTGCCCACTGAGCGAGACAAAGTAACTTTTTAATTCTAATTCGAAACATTGACACTATGTCTTTCCCGCCAATAGAAAAGAGAGAGAGAGACAAAGACCAAGTGGCCAGTACCAACAGCTCCGATTTTTCTTCTTCTTCTTCATTTAGGTTTTGGCTTCCATCGTTATACCGATGATTTTGCCAATGACAAGTGTGTTGTGTTAGAAATTTCGTGTGATTATGAAAGTTAAATTAATTGGTTATGACGAGTTAGAGTTATGAAGTTAAATGTTAGCAGGTAGCTATAGAAAACAATACAAAGCATTAAAGTACAGATTATAAATATTAAATTGATAGAGCAATATTATGGGAACTATATTTGATTAAATACCAACTAGACGTACTTTTAACAGTTCGATTGGATGAAAGGAGTTCGTTATGGGGTTACTCCGATTTTTAATTTGACCTCAAAGACAAACACGTTCGGAATTTCGTACTAACTAAAGAAATTTAGCAAAAATGATAATTATATCTTTTATTGTAATTCATTGAATTTTTAACTTATTGTTGTATTTAAACTAAAATAAGTATTTACTGCTTAAAAAACTGATATTTAACTTAAAAATATTTAATTATAGTTTCAAAAATGTTACGTAATATATTTCATTTCCTATAGTGTTCTCGCTGCTGAAGTGAAAAGTTATGTGTGTTACACGAGAGCAAAATTTTTCGCATCTCGTGCCTTTGAATCCCTCGCAGCACTCAGGAATCAACTTTAGAATCACGAGCGTAGCGAGTCATTGATTCCTTCGCTTACTCGGGATTCAACATCAGCACTCGCAGCAAAAAACGACTTTGCTCTCTTGTTGCACAAATAACTATTTTGCGAGCATAACCTAATTTCCAATATGTAGACAACGTCATAAGTGATGAGCACGAAGTAAGTGTGATACAGTAGTCTAATTTCTCTTTATTCTACTAGAGGAAGCCGAGTCATTAGTGGGCTAAAGGACTTTAAAAGACTAACTAAACTTATAGTATTTAAAATATTAATAGACATAATATCAATTTTGGCACAACTATGCCGTTACTATCGATATCGGTGAGAACCGAGGAACCAGATAACAGCATGCCAAGAACAAAAAGAATGCAACGACGAGTAGATAAAATGGTAAAATGACGTTAAATATGGCGTAGCGATTCCGCAATTATAGACCGAGAGGCAGGCACTTGAACTGTCAGAATTTTAGAAACAACGGTACTTGAATTTTACTAGTAAACAAGCGTGTAGACTGGTCTCGATTAAACCTAATTATATTAATGCAAGGCAGGAATACCGTGTGGTAATGGATTTAGAATAGATGGTGTCACCGCCCTATTACATTCTGGCTGCCTTAAGAGCCGACAATAGGAAATGCCAATGCTGAAAACAGCCGCAGGAGGAGGTAAAAATGATACGAAACCCTGTGCCAACCCGTCTAGCCAGCGTCGCCCCGTAGGCTTATTAGCCTCCATGTAATTAAAGTAGGCCTGACACAGTAGTGGGTCATGTATGGGCCGTCTAGTAATAGTAAATAAATCCTAATAAATGTTAAAATATTATCAATATTTCACATTTCGAAACCATCACTTTTATCGTTGAATAAACTGTGGAGAGTAAACAAATGTACATTTGTATTTATGAATAAATACTCTATGACATTTTTGGGGCTATGTGTGCTTTTGGACTATATTGAAAACAAATATCTCTATTTATTATTTTACCTTTAACTACGTTTCCACTGTCGATGAATTTCATTGCTGAATGTTTATTGAAAAAGTTAAAACAGTAACACCGAAGCATTGTTTTTTATTTAGAGTCTATTATTAAATCACTTGTTGGCTTTGCATTATTTACACAAAATCAAGTGCAAAGCGACTGGAAGCTTAGAACAACATTTTATAATCAAATTTTACAACGCTATATACTCAATACAATTTTAAACTATATTCTTAATAAAACATACAATTTTTAAGACAGTTTTCTAGTAAGATACAGACAGAGCTCATAATATGTATACGTGCTAGATATGCAGATGTGTAGTAACGGGAACGTACGTTGAAAATAAGCAGCAAATTTTCACACCCTCTTTTAATGGTCTGGTTAGCAAATACAGTCAGAAGAAAAAGCGAACAAAGTTATAAACAAAAATATACGCTATATATACTATGTATACGCAAAACTTATAATACATAACTTTTAGTGATTCTGAGAATTGATATAAAGCATATCTGAAGTACTCGTATTTGTAAATAAAACATTGTGTTTGTTGGATAATAATGTATATTTCGTGAGTCTTGCAGATAGAAGGCTATAAATTGTATAGGATAAAGGACCATCAATATGAAACCCAATTGGCGCAAACGGTTTTTTTCCGACCGTACGATCTAATTTCGCAAGCTTCGCGGCGGCGCCTCCACACTCCACAAAGTAGGAAAGTGGCAGAAAGTGCTCACAGCGGCGCACAGACAATCCGACCCACCCATTGTTTTCTTTGATTTAGCCACCGCACTGCGCTGTCTATGCAAAATACACTTTATTGTACATCACAATAAACTATAATTTTGATTTTACAATATAGTATGTATATGTATAACTAGCCCAGTGTAGGTTCACGCCTTGTCTAATTTGTGAAGAAAAAATACTAACTGTGCCACGTTTTAGTCAGGCGGGTGAGCACAGATTATATGACACTGCACTTCTTTAAATTTGTACCACTTGGATTATAATTGAAGCAGAAATAACGTTTTAAAAGTGGCATTCCGAATAATTATTTAAACGATACACAAATATCGATATTTGGTTTAGGGACAGATAATGTGAAAAGGTAACTAAAACTTAATCATAAAGATATTTTAGTACATCCTGTACTCAATGAATGCAGATGCAGATGATGTGAAACCATTATTGATAGGTTGTTAAATATTTACGGAACAAGAAAATTATTAAGCTTTCATTCACTCGTATTTTCCGAATCATTAAAACTACATGCATCTTTTTGATGGGTTCATTAATGATAAACCTACAAGTGAATTTAAATCGAAGAATCTGACGTCACCTCATTAGTCAAAATATAAAAGGAACACATTAATTTCAATAATGGCCCATTCGTTCGACTTAATAAAACCGAATTCCACGTTCAAAAATCATTCGAGATTAAAGGACAAACCACCGGGACATTTTCATTTCATCGCGTCGTTCATATTAACTTAGAGAGATCTACCTAAATATGCACGCAATTTTCATCCATTCCATTCCTAATGACTTCCACTGACACGGCGCAAAACCCCTCATTTTACACTTTGACGCGTTCACTTACGTCTAGTCCTGTCGCGATGACATTTTCCAATGGAAAGTACGTCGAAATGAGTTTGAAACTGTCACTTCCTTGCTTAAAAATAAAGTCGAAATTTGAACGTTTGCTTTTGCGGAACAGGGTGACTTTTGTCTATTCTGGGTCTTCAAGGATAAAGTATAATTTGTGCTAGAAGCAATACGGTAAAACTCACTATATTTTCCTAATAAAAAGACTCTTGTTTGTTTACTGTTAAGGTTCGAAATTTCTTGGTAGAGCAGTGCAGTTATGGTAAAAACTGTCGGGTAGTTATTGGTGTCGTATCATTTTGTCTATCAGTAATACGAGACTTGTTTCGCACCTGAACAACCGAGCCTTACTTTTTTCACACGTTACGAATCACGTTGTTTTTATAGACGGCATGCGTATTGTGTCAGAGCTCTAAACTATTATTAAAAAGAAACCATTTTTCAGCGGACGTAGATTAGTAATCACGTGGTGTTGATCTACTTGGTAAGCAGGTATGTGTTGGCAGAGTTTCCACGTGTTTTGACTAAAATCTTTATTAGCCACAATTGGCTACGTTCGGCATTGGGTAATTTATAGGTGAAATGATAGTTACGGTATCAAACTATTTATATGTTATGTTAGGTTACTAGACTATACGGAATAATCAATTTGAAGGGTAAGCAGTCTCTGATGGATGTTGTATGGGTGTCCATTATTTGTGGTGATGGCTTCGAAGGGGTGGACATTTATTTTTTCTTACAATTAAAATAGCCTTTATTAATCAGTGATAATGTAGCATTCAAATGGTGAAAGATTTTTTTAAAACGGTCCCATTCTTTTTGAGCCAATTCATTACAAACATAAATACTAATCTTTCCTCTTTATAAAATCAGTATAGATATAAATCTTTTACCATGCTTCTGAGGACTGCAACAGTGTTGAAATTAGAAAAACCGAACAGAGATGCAGTCCTGAATCACTTTATAAATATCAGACATACTTACTTATTTTGACAGTCTTAGTTTTTTTTTAAACGGAACCATTGCTCTATTTATAACTTGAATCGCGGGGGCAGTTAACAAACATGTAATGTAATTATAGGCGGTAGATTTTAACTATTTCTTTGTACTTTTGAAGACAACTTTCATCTAGTCTCTCCCGCGACCACGACTGCTGCAAAGCATTCAAAACGTCGGGAATTGAATAATGTAATATACACGCGGTAAATCCGTTATAAAGTGTTTAGTTTCAACGTCACATCTAACCCCTAGACCAACGAGGCAGTCCAGTTAGAACACTGTTTGAATTACACACACGTCTCATGTGACAGATTATACCTAGCCTATACGACCTATTTGGCTATACGACCTTCAATCGTTACATGTTGTAGCATGTAAACTGACAGCTGGTCTAACAAAATTACTACCGATATAATTACTAGATGAATCATAGTGGACAGGCGGCAACCATTCCATGTAAGTAGAGTTTAGAGTACACAATGTCAACCCACGCTATCCTGAGGGTGTCGTAAGAGGTGACTAAAGGAGCGCAAGCGGCAACTCATCTAGCCGTACGAGAAGGAAAACTTGATACGAACCCTGTGCTAACCAGTCTTGCCAACGTGGCACAGTAGGCTAATTGCCCTCCATGAATTTGGAGGAGACCCGACTCAGTATCGGGTCATAAATATGCTGAAATAGAGTTAGCTTAACCACGTTCCGTGTGGTAACGGATTTAGAATACATAGTGTCACCACCCCGTTCCATCCTGAGGGTGTCGTAAGAGCCAACAAAAGGATATAACGAGGCTGAAAACCTAGCCACAAGGGAAAACGTGATAGGAAACCCTGCTAACCCATCTGGCCAGCGTGGCTCAGTAACCTCCACGTAATACTAGGAGGCCCGACTGATCAGTGGGTTACCTATGGGCTAAGTAATAGTAGTAGTAGTAAATCAGGTTAGTGACTCCAATGAAAAAGGGATAAAGGCTAGGCACAAAAATCGCCTGCTCCGAAGAATAAAGACCAATCTGCAATACTGCTTTGGAACCATTTTGAACTCTATTCTTCATACATATGAAGAACAAAATGGTTTCAAAGCAGTATTGCAGATAGGTCTTTATTCTTCGGAGTAGGCGAAATATTGGTCTGATATGATTCCGCACCATTATCGAAGACTGATAATGAATTCAATGTGAAATGTCTCAGGACCATCGATATTTGACGCGCAGGCGTCGCGTGCCTAACATTCTCCAACTATGAAATATGGAGAGAGCTTAGCGACCTGCGGCTATTATGAGGAAATTCTGAAATTAACGCTAACGATAACGTAGAAATACGTGGCGCAAACTATGTATTTAAACTCTTAAACTATGTAGTGTTTTAAAATTAACGATAAAACAATTTTCTGTTGCGCATAGTTTTTATTTAATCCAGTTCCTATTGTTTTCCTTTTTAATCATGTTTTATCATAATCTAAGAATTTTTAAATTGGTTTTTAAGTTCATTTATTTACTAGCGTCCCGCCCCGGCTTCGCGAGGGTGCAATTATGAACATCTAAATGTACGCATCACTACATAGTATAAAACAAAGTCGCTGTCGTCTGTCCGTCCACATGTGTAGAGTGATTCAAGAGGAAGCTTTTTATGTATAATACACTAGCGACCCGACCCGGCTTCGCAGGGTGCAATTATGCATGTATTATACTTAAAAACCTTCCTCTTGAATCACTATATTTATTTAAAAAAAAAAACGCTTCAAAATCCGTTGCGTAGTTTTGAAGATTTAAGCATACATAGGGACGGACAGACGACAGTGACTTTGTTATAGACTATGTAGTGATTTAACAATTTATGTACACAATTTATGTAAAACGTAAGTCGAACACATGGAAATATAGGACACATTTGTACAAAGGCACAGTTTATTTCTTAAGAAATCTCTCCCATGTTCTTGCCTTTGAATCGTATTAATATTGAACTTGATTGAGTATTTTGACAAAATCTGCAAACATATCTTGATTCTATCTAGATTCTAGTCAGTCCTAGATCATATTTTAAGACTTTAGAGTAGGGCTAATAAAAGCAATACCTACCATATCGTTTTGTTGTGACAAGTCTATTAATTTATTCATCTGCATTGGTAGATGCAGATCTATGTCTATTTTTTTAAATAACGAGTCTGTTCTACAAAATCCTCGCACAATGTGCTAGGGTAATAATAATTGTAGTATGAAAATATGGGCCAATTTCAGCCCAATGTAACGGTACGGGTAGGCGTATATCGCCTCTGGTGCTTGTCATTTAGGAGACATTGCCTTTCCAGACCTACTCTTACTTGTTCTACATGTTTTCACACTTTTGGGTATCCTCGCTAAAGGCGAAAAGCTGTCACGAAAAAAAAACATATAGTAACAAGTTATATTAACGTAAATTTATTAACGTTAATTATATCATTATAGATGCTTTTCAAAATAATCTGACGATAACAATAAATAAATAGCAATACATTGTAAAGTAATTATTGTAAGGCGGTATCGAAGCCTCCACGGTGGACCGACGACCTGGTTAAGGCCGCCGGAAAGCAGTGGATGCGGGCGGCCCAGGACCGGCCGTTGTGGAGATCCTTGGGGGAGGCCTATGACCAGCAGTGGACGTCTTTTGGCTGAAATGATGATGATGATGATCGAAGTTCATATGGCACGACTTCTTTGATAATGTATACAGAAAAAGTATGACCTTGAAAAGATGAAATGTTCATCTATACAATAATATTTTATGAATCGGAAAAAAATAAACGTTTTTTCATAAAGTAACAAATTGTCATTTCCCTAAATATATTTTTAATAGCCCACGTACCTGAGGTACTTTATGAAATTGAAGAATAAAAAAATAAATTCATGTAAGCACTGGCCGCAAATTCCTCTAAGGAAATATATGCCGTCTGTAAAAAGCGAAATAATACACTCTGAATTCATACAGAATGTCAGAAATATATTTTTCGCTACGCTCCTGAGAAATCAGTTGAGTTACAGAGCATGTGCACACGCTGTGAAATAAGGTTCTTGTTCGGAAAAAAATGATTTCATCATGCAATGTAGACGTGTTTATTAATTTTGCGGTGACGATCGAGATGTAAAGTTAACAACAATATGATGTATGACAACACAATGATAGAGGCTTTTTTTGTTAGAGACTGGGTATGAATGGGACTGGTTAAAAAAAATATTGTGGGTTATTTTTGACTGCCTTGGAAAGCACCTAGACCCGTAGAAAGTGACTGTGGTTTGCATAACCGTATTTGGTTTCTCCCTCTATCGTTATAAATCCAGTCAATATTTAAGCTATCAAATAACGGAGCTTAAAAAACGAAACATTAGTAATCCAATTATAAAGGTATTTCGAGTGATTAATTACGTAAATGGAATTAATCGTTAAACAAATACTGACCTCACTAAATTCCGTGTGGAAATGTTAATTATGGTGATTGTTATAATTCCTCGAAAACGTTTCGTGTTTTTACAATGCATATGTAGATAAAAGTTAAAACATATCTAGTATCTTCCCCTCGACCGTGCTGCCACCTTGTTGTGGTGAGGGGGCTTGCGTGCCTTTAGGATCCATTGGGCCATACCGGCTCAGGGTCACCCATGCCGGGCGGGCCCACGGGGAAAGGCTAGACGAAGAGTGGCACAAGGGGAGTCGTGGTGGGTTTTGGCTCTGGGGACTCCTACAGAGGAGTGAGGACAGCCTCAGAGTTGCCTCGGAAGCCTTAACCTGCTGCGACACACGGCGTGGTGAATGCAGTGGAGGGCGGCCAGGCGGTAAGGCCAGGGCTGCTACCACTAGCAGCGGAGGGGCGGCCAGACAGGCGCGCCACGGCTGCCGCCGCAACCGCGTGTGTCGGGCGCCAGTTCATCTGGCGCCTGACGGGGTCACGTTCAATGTCCCACACGTGCCTCTCGGTGGGTTGGGGAGTGAAACCCGTGGCCCTGTCTCGGGCAATTAAGGGACTCCGTTGGTTTTAGTGGGTAGGTTGGGGCGCTACCATCTTTCCGCGCCCTGGAGTCCCACATAACCCGGCTGGCGTCTAGCGGCAGGGTATCCATGAGGATTACCAACGTAAAAAAAAACTTGTTTCTTACTCAATATTATAAAGAAGCAACTACAGTTTCTTAGCGGTTCTTCTCTGTAGAGCAGCATTCCGAACTCGTTGTAGTTTCAGCATGAATGTGGGTGGACGCAAGGGTTGTGGGACGTCAAAAGAGATGGATGGATTGCAAGAATGAGAAATTGTGTATGAACGTTGTGCATGTACGTGTAGGTATGATGACTGATAGGTGTGTATGGAGACTACCACCTAGCGTGAAACAGGGGCCCTAAGATGAAAATTTATTAATACGACTTAAAAGAGTTTTGTGTTAAAACTTACGTAAATAAAGTTCGTTTTGAGTCTGAGTTTATAAAATTTGGGCTCCATCATCATCATCATCATCTTAGGCCTTACAGCCCAGGGTGGGCCTTAGCCTGGTCCAGTATGTTCTTCCAGACCGATCTATCCATGGCTTTCTCCTTCCAGCTTCTGACACCAATCACTTTGAGGTCCTGTTCGACGCCATCTAACCATCTCAGATTGGGCCTGCCACGACTTCTGCGGCCATCCGGTTTGCCATATAGTAATTGTTTCGGCATTCTAGTCTCGCCCATCCTAACAATATGTCCTGCCCATCTTAGGCGGCCAATTTTTATGGTTTTTATAATATTGGGCTCGGGCGACCGCGTTCCGGAAGGCGCAGTGCTGGTAGACCCCCCCATCCCCGGGGGGCGACCAGGTTAAGGTCGCCGGAAAGCAGTGGATGCGGGCGGCCCAGGACCGGCCTTTTTGGAGATCCTTGGGGGAGGCCTATGTCCAGCAGTGGACGTCTTTTGGCTGAAATGATGATGATGATTATAAAATGTAAGGTATTTACGAGAGTTTACGATTGGCCCGAGCATCTGAATTATTTCCATTAATCATCTTTGCAATCCAATACATCGACACGTTACCCTATGTACAGACTAGTGTTTGGAAACATAGCGTAGGAGTCAGTAATACTAAAGTTATTTTACTGTATTGAGGCTTTGTATTGTATATTATTTATTATTATATATATTACCATACCTGAGACACTGCTCGTGAAAATTCTAAGTCTACTGCCTTGAATTATTTATTAATTCTATAAGCTTTTAATACAATTTGTGAATAAAATTTACTCATACACGTATATATATATAATATATACATGTAACCTGACTAAGAGTATCACCAAATATCGAAGTACCTGGAATTTGATAGAGTGACGTGAACGAATAAATTACGATGACACTGAAAATATACTCGCCAGCCAGCATGTAAACAATAGAGACTTGCAAGTATATTACAAAACTTAAATTTTTAACGCCATATTAGTTTATTGATAATAAAATGTTGTTCAAAAAACCCTATAGGACTCTTTGCCTACTATAGCATTCCACAAATTTTATGATGTTTCAGTTTCTATAGGCAGACATGGGAGGCGAGATAGTTGGAATTTCACTTAGGTATTCGAATATGCAGATCGGCAATCGGCATGCCGTCTGCTCAGTGTTGTCTCTACCTATATTTGTTGAGCTGAGGGGCATTGTTAGGTTAAAGGGCTTGGTTTGTTTTGGCGTTATTAAATATACTAGTACTATGACCAAGTTTGCTTTAAGTAATAGTATTACCTCATTGTATATAGCGAAATATGTAATAATTGACGATTAGTGCCTTTATGTAAAAAGTAACATTCCTTGTTTACTTTTACAAACGGAAAAAATCGCTACTAATTTCTTCTAAAATAATTTTGGTAGTTTTTGAGTTCGTTATATCTTTACATTTAAATGCTATTTCCTTAAAAGACTTAGTAGTCACGCAAAAAACTGGCATATTAATTCGACTACTTACAATAAATTTTTTTACTGATTATTAGACTCCTAGTTGATTTTTGAGAGAATTTTTGTAGTTTGCCTATCCAACTCTAATATTAATGTCATAAATGTCCTTTCTGAAGGCCACGCGTATGCCGAATTATTGAAAGCAAACGGGTGACCATGGAATAGTAATTAAAAGGCACTTAAATTTATTATGGAGTAAGATTTATTAATCAATGTAATTAAAGTTTACCACAGACGTAATAAAATCTAGTTTAGGCATATCGGGGTCTGCCTAAGTGGATTTATTCTCGTAAATACAATTAGGTACAAGATATTCTTGTTCAACATTCAAAATGCATTGCTTTAATTACTTGAGTAGATTAATGTGTTGAGATTGCAAGTTATATGAAGCTTTAACTTGAATAATTGAGTTAGTTTAAGTGCACCTAATTATACAATTAATATTAAGGTTTTTACGTTGATATTATGTTTGAGCTAGATTAAGGTAAATAAAGTTAGTTCCAAGCGTAAATTAAGTTTTGCTTTTATCGAGATTGGTAATACGATACCTCCTGTGGTATAAACGTTTCTAAGCGAGATAAACCGTTTACCATCGTGCGGGTCTCGATCTTTAGCGCTACCTTACAGGTATAAAAATACTCAAACAATAGGATAGTTCCCTTTGCAATTAGAAGACGCTGCTCCACTTTTAAACGCGATATTATTATCACCATCATTCATAATACGATCAGGATAGTTGGTCACATTAAAATTTATAATATCAAAAAGTATAGCATATTTTCTGATTAAATTTTCAGGATAGGAACAATTAAAATGCCTATTCTTTTCTTTCTAATTTATATTTGTCTCGCCAATCCATTTTATTCTGAAGGTGTCGTAATATGTTAATACTGTTTTGTGTATGTGTATTGTTATGGAAATATGTTAAAGCCGACAACCTAACCTCAAGAGAAGGAAAACTTGATAGTAAAGTCCCAACCCGTCTACCAGCGTGGCATAGTAAGCTTATTACCTTCCATGTAGTTGGAAGAGGTATATGTAGCTGGAGTGGGTCATTTTTCGGCTACGAAGTAGTAGTAGAATAATAAGTGTTTAGGCGCAAAGGGATGAGCATCCAGCCAGACGAGGTGGTATGTCTGGCTAGGGGTCGCAGCGCCTATCCCCCGATAGTTGTAGTCGGGGAATTCTTAACTGTGCGAATTGCTCTTGAAACTTCGCTATCGCGGTGTAGGACTTTTTGGTAATTCTCGCATTTGTAGGCGATATTTCTTGATGAAATTAGTTCAGATTTTTCGGGTAAATTGTGTAAAGTAATAGCATGCGGCCGCTACAAGTGCAAACAAACATACATTATGAATTTCTCAACAAATTCAATAATAACAAACCCATTCAATCCTGAACGCCATAAAGAGAGTTGTAAAGGGACTGAAGGAAAAATCTAATATAATAATATTATGCAGTTCAAAGGAAATACTGAGGACGAATAGTAATACTTTCAACGACTTTATGGATTTAACCGTCGCATTTTTAAGGCGACGAAACGTGACCGGCATTGCTGGGTGAGTATTGTTCGTATTTCCGCAATAGACCTGAGTTTTTGTCAGTACGAGCGTACATTGATGAAATGCATTTTATGTGTGTATTACAAAGTGTGTAAAATACCGTAAATACATATAAATAATACAATAAAAATACCGTATATTTGTATTTCATCATCATCATCATTTCAGCCCATACATTACCCACTACTGAGTCGGGCCTCTTCCAAGTACAAGGAGGAAAAGCCTACTGTGCCACACTGGCATGACGGGTTAGCACAGGGTTTGTTTTAAGATTTCCTTCTTTTGCGGCTAGCTAACCTGCCTCTTGCGTTCCTTTAGTCGCCTCTTACGACACCCTCAGGATGGTTTGGGTTGGTGACATTTTGTATTCTAAATCCGTCACCACACGGAATGTAAATACTTATATTTACTAGAAGGAAAACTTGAAGCTTGTTTTACGTCATAAGTTTAATACAGTCTCCATTAGAAGATTCCTCATCGTTGTTCCAGCACATAAATAGTCCAGTTCCAAGTCAAGCCTTCTCCCACTCCATAGGGGGAATTTACTATACTACGCTGGAGGGGTTGGCACAGGGTTTAGTATATCACGTTTTCCTGCGCTTGCGGCTAGGTGATCTTGCTTGCGTTCCTTTAGTCGCCTCTTGGTCTGAGTTTGGATTCATCACCAAATGGAATATGAGATTACGTATTTTCTATGGTTTTCACATGTATAGCTGAAATCCACTGAATACTTATCTCGCAGCAACAGAACGGTAGTGAACATTTTGCTAAATCTACTGCCAATCGTCCTGACAGCGGGTAATATTGGGTTGTCTCTTGAAATACAGATTGAACTGAAAATATTTAATGGGTACGCTTGTGATACTCTACTTATCTCACAACAACAGAACGGTAGTTAACATTTTGCTAAACCTAGTACTAATCCTCCTGACATCAGTGCATCTAGCGCTGGTTTAGGTTGCCTATAGGTGGTATAGGTTTGCCTCATGAAATACATAATGACCTAAAATTTAAAATTTGAACACTTGTGACATTCGAAACTCTCACAACAATTATCACGCAACAACAGAACGGTAGTGAACATTTTACTAAATCTACTGCCAATCGTCCTGACAACAGTGAATATTGGCAAAGTCGATAGGGTTGCCTCTTAAAATACAAAATGAACTGAAATACATAAATGGTACACTTGTGATATTACCCTTGTGATTTTATTATTTCTGAACTCTGTTTCTGATCGTACGTTTCGATTTTATATTTATAAGGTTGAATATTAAAAACATGTACCATTATGAAACGCCTAAACAGCTCACATCATAGAGGTTATATAAGACTAGGGCCTAGTTTAAAAAAATAGGTATTATATCAGAAGGAGGATATATAACTATTTTACATTCCCACTCAGACCCCGATAAAAAAATTTAAATAATGGCAAAAGCCTTGTCCTCAAATAATTTCAATCTGGGTCATTTATTACGTGTGAAATGTATTGGTTTTGATTTACAAAATAATAAATTCTGAAGTGAGGACTGAAAAAAGAGATAACAATGAGTAAAACCTTCCGTCCGGTGATTAAGTGGACTGTAAGCCGACAAAAATCGTTTAGGGGCGATTGAATTCGATAAATCAATGTAAGATTTTGAATAACACTGGTTGGAAAATAAATATACGATGAATCAGATGTATTGTCCAATGCGATGCCGATCGATAGTAAAACAATACAACGTTCGATTCTCGAGTCTGGGAAAATCGTGCGTAGATTTTTTTTACTTAAAAAAGACGAACCCGCACTATGCACAAATGAAACCCAGACTCAGACACATGCCCAAACCTGGAATGGAACCCAGGACCCTTTCCCAAAGGCGGCAAATCTAATCCCTAGACCAACAACACAACACTCCCTATCGATCACCTTGAGAGCTCCAGGTGTAGGTGTTGGCGACTATGTACAGCTACCGGCAAGGAGGAAGGATGGAGGTCCACCCCTCCTCGATGGTGCTATAATGTAGATCAGGGACAGCTCCCAATAGGCCCTGATCCGCCGCTGGGAGGAGAACCTAGAGTCCCCGGTTCCTGGACCGGCGACGAGCTGCACCAAATCGCGGGCTGGGAGCCAACATAGGTCAATCGATACACCGCGGTAGAGGAGTGTTCCATCCGGGAGCCTGAGAGCGAGCTCTGGTGGCACGGGTCGGAGCGGACCTCTCGCTGTTGAGTCTAATCAGACGGATGCTCCAGAACAAGGCTTGGTGGGAAGCCAATCCTGCGAGGACGTTGTTTCGCAGATGGAGGCGGCAGAGTGTGCCATAGAATAGCATGTTCTAGTTGCTGATTAGATGGAAGCCGGGGAGCAGGCGGCGACGCAAAGCCCATCATTTGTTGCTCCCGTCAATTACGAGAGTCGCATTGACTGAGGGCGTCCAAGTTATCCTGAATGTGTTCCGATAGTCGCTTGCCATCTGAGCGTCACAGTTGATAGCGTTCTCACGAACCTGTGGTATAACTCGAAATGCATCAAGCATTTCACTAACAAAAACAAAAATAATATGTGATTAGTGTCCGTTATCTGTTTGTATGTTTGTAAAAAAAAACAAAGGTTGTGAAATAAAAGAAAAGTAAACTGTCAGAATTTAGAATTTTCCGTATATATTATATGCGTTTGTATAATGTGCCACATTATTTTATAATATCATTTCATAGTATCAATGACATGACTGCCTTACATCATAATACGCAACAGTAAAAGAGGTAGTTGCCACACACACATTGAAAGCCATCTCAAAACAAACATCATATAAAATCTTATTCCAATTAAAACTGTGCAATGTTGAATCTCGCGATGAATTACAGGGGCCGGCAATGCCCCTGATCCACCAGCGATCACAAGCTTAACTTTGTTTAATTTCAATTAACAGTTTTCATCTCCAACGGTGTACTGTCCACGTAGATACATTTTACTATTACTTCAATCTAAAATTCTTAATTCAAAATCTACATACTTTTAAAATCTAAATAGTTACTTTTTATGATATAGCCGCTTTTCAAATGACAAAGACTGGGTTTTTTATCACATTTTATGTGCTAGATATTTTTGTGATAGTGAAAAGCTTAGGATTACTATTAATGGTAGTAGTAATGTTTCCGTGTTATGGTGGATGTAGAATACATAGAGACGCCATTCCATCTCAACCTGAGGGTATCGTAAAAGTCGACAGAAGGAAATACTAGGCCAACAGCCTAGGTACAAGAGAAGGTAAACTTGAAACAAATCCCAGTGCCAACCCGTCTGGCCAGTGTGGCACGGTAGGCTAATTACCCTCCACATAGTTGGAGGACGTTGGACTCAGATGTCGGTCATTTATGGCCTGAATATTGAAGAACAAGGGGTTGTATGTGCCGCCTTTGGATCACGGGGTCCCGGGTTCGATTCCGGGGCCGGGCAAATGTCTGTAATTTGTGTTCGTGAATTTCATGTTTGTCAACTGCCCCCACGATACTGGCTAATCTACTGCGGGGGTTAGGTTTATAAAAAAATAAGTGTGACTGGAAATTAGCCTACTGTGCCATGCTGGCCAGGCGGGTGAGCCAGATTTCCTACTCTTGAGGCGAGGTTATTGGCTTTGTCATTTCCTTTAGTTTACTCTTATGACATCATCAGAACCGAACGGATGGTGACACTATGCATTCTAAATCCGTCACCACACGAACATTGTTCTACGTAGTTTTTTATTTAATTAGGTAAATGATCATTCCGAAACTGCGTAACGACAATGTTGGTTTACCACTAAGGATTAACGAAATATGCAAGATACGTACAAACAAAATTTACAAAGTGCTCGTTTATCCGAAATTGTGGGGATACCGTGTAAACAGAACGTACAGTTAATTGAGATAATGTAAACAAAAGAATAAACGTCTACATAGCCAAACCCGGATGTCTACCGCGAACATTTTAGAATAAAGAAACTAAAATTGTCGATATTACCGTTTCCAAGTAGCTATCGGCCTAGATTGGTTATGGTATTGGGGCTATAGATATAATTTAAGAAGTCCGTGTGTTGACACATTCACAACACAAAGTGTCACCACCTAATTCCACCATAAGTGTGTCGTAAGCGCCGACAAAAGGAAATGAGAGGGCCGCAAGCCCGACTCAGTAATAGTGACTACTACTTCATGAGCTATAATGATGATGATGAAATATATTTTTTTATTTAATTAATATTTTAGCAATGATTTATTTGCTTATTTTTACATTGGTAAAGTATAGCACTGCAAACTGGAATTATTTAATTCTACCTTTGGAGCGTGGCTTCGACCGTGTGTGCTCATGCCCTTGCTTATCTCGGCTTCACATATTACAGCTTAGCATAGTATATATCTAGCTATATTATAATATGCTCAGCGTTAATCTGAAGTCTAATGATGAAAGTTTTTTTTAAAAATGCATTTATTTATGCAATTATTCATTCGACGACACGGTTGGCGCAGTGGTTAAGCGATCGACTGCTGCGCAGCATGTCGCGGGTTCGATTCCCGCACGGAAGAAATATTTGTACGACCTACAAGTATTTGTTCCGGGTGTGGGCGTTTTCTATCTAAAATATGTATGTATTTACAAAAAAAAATGTATGTAAGTAGTTTATGATCCATCTCGTTACCATAACACAAGCATTAAATTGCTTAGCTTGGGTCGAGATGGCGTTGTGTGAAATTTCCAAGGATAATGCATTATAAGTTTTTGCATTTATTCATTATTTATGCTTCTTTAGCAACTAAATTAGTATCGACAGACACAAACGCTATAACCATAATACAAACTAACATTGTCTACGTCAAACAAAATGAAATGGAAAGCTCCATACCACATAATTACTAGAAAAACTGTAACCATACAATCACCTCGGTGTACTTGCACGCTATCGAAACGAACCACGTGTTTGATACACGAAGTGCCGTCATTACTTTGATAGCGATTCCGACAAGATAAAATAACTGTTTCATAATATATTATCAGACAATATAGTCTAGTACTATTATTCAACCCATAAATTACCCACTTCTAGGTCGGGCCTCCTCCAAATCAATGGAGGGAATTTAGCCTACTGTGCCACGCTGGCAAGACGGTTTGACACAGGGTTTGTATCAAGTTTTCCTTCTGTTGGATCTGCCTCTTGCGTTCTTTTAGTCGCCTCTTACGACACTATATGTATGGGTTGGTGGCATTGTGTATTCTAAATCCGTCACCACACGGATTTAGAGTGTGATTTAAAGAGTGTAATCAGCCTACTGTGCCACACTGGCCAGATGGACTTGCACAAGTTTTCGTATCAAGTTTTCCTTCTCTTTCGGCTAGGTTTTCGGCCCTATTATTTTCCTTTGGTAAGTTGCTCCTCCGACACCTTCTGGATAAAATAGGGTGGCGAAACTATGTATTATCAGTCACCGCTCAAAAACATTATTTATCTACTACCAATTATTTTGGACTCTCTGCACTAGCTCCCAAACATTACACCATCACAATCAACACTCCTTCCCTTGGGGCCAGATTATCGGCCTTGTCATTTGCCATTGTCGGCTCTTACGACACCCTCAGGGTAGAATGGGGTGGTGACATTATGTATTCTGAATCCGTTATACACGGACCAATATAGCCTCTACTGTGCTAATATAGTTAGTGTAACAGTGTATGGCAAAAACGCAGAAGATAAACATCAATGTTGTGATTTGTGGCGAAACAACGCATTGTAATAAGATAAAACAACCTTATGCTAATGAAAATACATTACATAATCTCACCATTCTTAAGGTGTGATAGAAAATGTCCAAAGGAAGGAGCTACATAACCTTGCAATAAAAGAAAAGTCAAATATTTTATATATATTTATTCTTCTTCTTCTCAGCCCATAAATGACCCACTGCTGATTCGGGCCTCCTTCAACTACATGGAAGGTATTAAACCACAGTATTTATTAAAAACTTACAAATTGTGTTAAAAAATATAGAATGTAATGTAATAGACAGCTCACCCGCACTGCACGTGCACGTTCAAACCTCTGCATTAGGTATATCCTATATCGCGAGGCCAGTTTACAAACATGTAATTGACGAACACAAATTACACACAAACTCAAGTGCAAGTCCTGACCCCGGATCGAACCTGATACCCCTGATCCAAGAAATGTTACAGAAGGCTTACGGTGAATCAACTTTAGGCCATCAACGTCTGCAACTGAAGTTAACATTGCAAATGTGAAGGAAATAGTGACTGAAAATCCTCGAAAAACGCATTGTTACTGGTGACGAGACGTAGGTTTACGAGTTTAACATGCAAACTAGCCAACAAGCTTCGTAGTGGCGCCTTGCAACTGATCCGAAACTGGAAAAACCACGCCAAATTCGTTTAAAAATCAAAGTCATGTTGACTGTTTTCTTTGACTATAGCCTAGTTGTGCACTAAGAATGCTTGCCGGAAGGTAAAACCGGAAACAAACGGTAAAAAAAGAAAATTATTTGAGCGTTAAACGGCGTTTATGAGAATGGCCAGGTTTGGGGAAAGAAAATTCTTATATTTAGCACCACGATAACGTACCTTCGCACAAGGTCATCATTGTGAACAAATTATTGTCCAAACACTCGATAACGTACCTTCGCACAAGGTCATCATTGTGAACGAATTATTGTCCAAACAATAAATACTATCGAGCAACCATCATATTCACCAGATATGGCTCCAGCCGACTTTTTTCTTTTTCGTAAACTGAAATTACCACTTCGTGGGACCCGTTTTCAATAGGTAGAAGACATAAAAGAAAATTCGCGGTGAGAACTGAACTCAATTCCGGAAATAGCGTTTAATAAATGTTTTGATCATTGGATTATTCTTTGGCGTAAGTCTATCGTTTCTGAAGGAGCATATTTTGAAGGTGATAAAATAAATTTGGATGAATAACAAACATTTTGTTTAATATGATCCTTTCCCTGTACTTTCTTGACAGAGTACTATATTTGCCTTTCCATCTGTGTTACAGTTAGACTAGTGCTCTCCCGATTTGGCTTAGTATTTACAAATCACGTGCAAATTCACGATTTACATTACAGTGTCTAAATCAAATTATTATTTATTTCAAACTAGCTGACCCCGCAAACTTCGTACTGCCTCAGAATCAATAAATAAAAAACCTGAATGATATTTTTTCATGTTTTCGTACCTTTCAAACCTTCCCTGGACTCATACGAATATTTCAAGACCAAAATTAGTCAAATCGCTCCAGCCGTTCTCGAATTTTAGCGAGACCAACGAACACCAATTCATTTTTATATATAAGAACATGTTTATAGATAATCTAAGACCTGCAGAGTCTGATGTGCCCAAACAACATACAATCATAGCATCGCTTCACTCATTAGCTGACCCTCCGGTTCGGACTCTCAAACGAGCCATTACAAGTTTTCTTATTAGAACTTCCCCTATTACTGTACACCTGTCTTGTAGAAAGTCTTGATCGATAAAAATTACAAGAAGTAGTCAAGTGTCTCTCGTATCTAAGTTTAGGATTATTACACACTATACGGATGGTTATGATAATGGTTTTAATAAGGTTCCTACTCCTTTACTTTGAACTCATAAATTACTAGATATTTTAGTTTATTTGTGTCTCATGTTTCATTTGAGGTTATATCCTTAAGCAACGTCTGCTTCAGCTGGTTGTTAGATGAGTAACCGTAACTTTAACATCCTCTGTGTTTCGGCGGGCCGTCGCATTTGAACATCCATGACAGTTGACACGCGAAGTTAGTAAAGAAAAGAGAAAAGAAAAATAATAATAAACAAGTTTGAAAATGGATCTCGAGTTTCCTAATACATTTGTTTTTGAGGATAGATGCCAATTGTCAAAATTCAAATTAGACTGGTAGCCAATCCAAAAGTAATAAAATAGGCAAGGTCTGTAACAAGAGTATGTAACTACTCTTAATAATTTTAAATATTGATTGTGTGTGTATTTAAGGTGGTTAAAACACTAACTAGCTAACACTAATTTAGCATTACAAAACATTGTCTTGATTAGGGTGGCATTTTAAATGTAAAGTTTTTTTTTTTGTTTCATTAATTTTATTTTTGAAGATAAAGGATTCAGATCGTATCTAGTTAAGTGGGATGTTGTGGGTGATAGCCCATTTGGCGTTATTAAGGCATTTTCTTTTCAGAACAAAAGTTTCATTTGCCTAGAGTACAGGAAAATCCAGCCATAACATCAGAAGCAATTACCAAAAGCCAAAACACAGCCACGTTTCGGTGTATAAACGCGAACCTTAATAATAGGTCTGAAGGAAACAAGATTATAGATAACACTTGGTTTAAAAAAATATACAAATATCACACTGTTGCGTTAGGCCGTATTCAATATATGGATTGAGATAGGTACTCTTTATTATACACTATAAATACAGATATACAAAAAAAAATATTACATGTATCAACTTTAAGGCGTGTGTGAAACACTGCCGCTTGTACATAAACCAGCACTGTTTCACACACGGATGACACGCCAGTACTTGGATGAAATGAAGAACGGATGCTATATTTTTTCGAGTTGTAAGAAAATAGTTACGGATATTTATGGAAAGTTTATAAAAAATATTAAGATGAACACTAACGGGATTTTGATAGTAATTCCGGGATTATGATGCTTGAAACTACATCACAATATCAGTACAATATTTATTTATTATCATATCCATAACTATGGTTTTATTTGCAATTGCAATGTATTTATTTTATAATATTATTTATTAATTAATAGTTTAATTCCCTTTGCAACAGCCGAATCTTATTAACTTGACATGCTTCGATAACACTTTATTGTACGCTCCCTGCTGTGTCACAGGCGTGGTGAAGGATTTATTTTTTAAAAAAAAAAAATGAAAAAAAAAATCTACAACTATACGAGTACTTCCTCGATAAATGGACTATCCAACACTGATATCAGACCAGTAGTTCCTGAGATTAGCGCGTTCAAATAAACAAACTCTGGAGCTCTATAATATTAGTATAGATTTGCAACATACACATGGCTTACATGAGAAAATTATATAATACACATACAATTGGCGGACTTTGAAAGACGTTTCAAATGTTTTGCAGTAATTAAAATTAAAACCCAAAGCCAGTCTTGTGTTAATTTGTTTCAAGAAATACATATGTTTAAACATTGATAATACGTAAAAGTACAATGACTGCGCACAACCCTTAAATTTAACGGCTCCCCGACAGTAAAACTTAAACAAAATTTTGTTTAAATTTCTGTGTAGAAGCGACGTTTATGCATTTAGTTTTAACGACCAGTAAAAATTTGCGAGCCGTGAAATAGAACAGAGGTGCCGAAATAAATAAGCTGTAATGAAAAACTTGAGGGTTATGTAATGAAGATATACCGACTACTTAACTTAAAGGCTCTTTATACCTAATTAGCTACTGCGCACAGAATATAATAGGAGGGAATAGAATACTCTTCACTGTTTAAAAAAAACATACTAAATTAAATAAAGAACACAAATAAAAGAAAAATATAGACTTACACAAAAAAGGCCTTACTGCTAAATTATAGTTTTGCGTCTCTGGATTACAAACTTAGATATGTAGCGACCACATGCTACATACTTTACACAGTTTACCCGAAAAATCTGAACTAATTGCATCAAGAAATATCGCCTACAAATGCGACAATCACGAAAAAGTCCTACACCGCGATAGCGAAATTTCAAGAGCAATTCGCAAGGTTAAGATATCCCCGACTACAACTATCGGGGGAATGGGGGAATAGGCGCTGCGACCCCTAGCCAGACATCACACCTCGTCTGGCTGGATGATCATCCCTTTGCGCCTAAAGTGGTGACCCCGACGTGATCTGAACACGCAAGATCCTTGAAGTGGTAACCCTCGACATTGGACTCCAGAGCAACCTTCCAACGAGTCTGCAACATCCTCCTGCCTGGTCAACCTGGTAAAGACGAACACTCCTCAGCAGCAGCAGTCACTTAGCAAGCCAAGACGTCAGCCTTAACAGGACCACGCCCAGCCGACTCACCGTGCTACCTGGTTCTGCGGCACGACACTCAACCGCGCCCAGTGAACTCCACTACACAGTTGAGGTGCTCAGTCTCGACTCACCGTAGACTCCGAGCACTCCTGGCACTTGCAAGATCATCACACTGCAGCAACTCAAGAGGATCGACCTCCAGTCTTGGGGGGGAGCCATGTAGCGACCACATGCTACATACTTTACACAGTTTACCCGAAAAATCTGAACTAATTGCATCAAGAAATATCGCCTACAAATGCGACAATCACGAAAAAGTCCTACACCGCGATAGCGAAATTTCAAGAGCAATTCGCAAGGTTAAGATATCCCCGACTACAACTATCGGGGGAATGGGGGAATAGGCGCTGCGACCCCTAGCCAGACATCACACCTCGTCTGGCTGGATGATCATCCCTTTGCGCCTAAAGATAAATAATTATTGAGAGGAAATGTATATATTGATGTTGGGATATGATTATCTAAACTAATAATATAAAGGGACAAAACTTTATTATGATATATTATATTGTAAAAAAAAAACTACGTTAACGTAACGTTGGAAATCCTCATGGATACCCGACCGGTAAACGCCAGCTGGGTTATGTGGGGCTCCGAGGCACGGAAAGATTATTGCGCCCACTAAAACCGACGGCGATCCTCAACTGCCCGAAACAGGGCTACGGGATTCACTCCCCAATGAGGAGCATACTCCGTTACTCTGATGTGGCCTTCCTTTGATGGGGAGCTCTGAACGCTCCCCAACCCATGGAGAGGCTCGTACGGGACATTGCACGTGGCCGCCTGCCTGGCCGGTCCTCCGCTGCTAGCGGCGGCAGCCCTGGTCCGCCTACGTCGCGGCAGTTTAAGGCTCTTGATGCAACTCTGAGGACAGAGGAGCCCCGGAGCCAAAACCCACCACGCCCACCCGCCATGGGTGACAATATGGCCCCAACGGATTCTAAAGGCACGCACAGTCGCGGGGGGACATTTAACCCCTACACCAACAAGACATTTCTATTGTGATCATTTTCATCACGGTTTTCGATTAACAAAACCGCACTTTGTTATTTTCTAAACCGCAGGCATCTTTTAGCGAACTCGAATAATAATTCCTGTTTTGTATCGCTATCAAAACAAACATTGAATAAATAAAAACGCACTATACTGAGTCTAGACCGGTAATTAAAATCAAACAACGATTTAAAATAGACGTTCTCATATTAAAAAACTCAGGAAATGGCACAGCAGTGATATGACAGGCTATTTAAATATTTGCTTTGGAGCTTTCGCATGATGGGGTGTGGAATCGATATTTCTGTACAACCAATAGCACTTTAATTTATTCCTATTATTTCAAAAATACAGTCTCTACTATCAGTATCGATTTCAACCAGTTCAATATGCAAAATGGCGCATTTTATAATAACAAAATTGTGTTTCGATTGCTGCGAGCTATTTTTGTGTGAAACGGTTAACTGGGATTTTTAGACTTTAAAATATGCACAATTCTTAATTGTCATTCTCAGTTTAAAATATCCCACTGCCAAATAAGTCCTCAACCTAAACAAGGACTAAAGGTAAAAGGTTTTATTTACGTTATAGTGGGAGTTTCACGATCATGATGAGTGTGTTTTATAAGTGGATTTAGAATACCATCCCATTCCATCCTAAGGGTGTCTAAAAATCCGACAAAGGGAAATGACAAAGCCGAAAAAGTAGACGCAAGAGAAGATAAACTTGAAAGGAAGCCCTGTGCTAGCCCGTCTGGCCAGCGTGCCACTGTAGGCTAATAACCCTCCATGTAATGGGAGGACAGTGAGGGTGAGTTGACAGATTTAGAATACATAATGTCACCAACCCATACCGTCTTTAGGGTGTCATAAGAGGCGACTTAAAGAACGCAAGAGGCAGTTCACCTAGCCCAAAGAGAAGGAAAACTTGATACAAACCCTGGGCAAACCCGTATTGCCAGCGTGCCGTAGTGCCAGGCTAATTTCTCTCCATGAATTTGGAGGAGGCCCGAGCCAGTAGTGAGTCATTTATGGGCTGTAATTAATGGGAGGAGACCGGACTTAGCAGTGAGTCATTTATGGGGGGAAATGGAATGGGGTGGTGACACTGTGTAACCTTAATTCGTCACCACACAAATAGTTCAAAAATGCAGTTTACTGAAATTCTATCGCCAAGTAGGCAATAAAAAATGACGTCATAGAGTTTGTAACGTCTTTGCAATTTTCGCATCGCGGAATTCCACTTTCGCGCTGTCAAACAAGCAAAGTAGGTCAGGTAAACGTAAGTAGAAGCTTCTTTTTTCAAGGTCTCTACGGGTAAAGTTGCTAAAGAAAACAGTTTCATGCCAAGTATACTGTGCGCATTTTCCCATTCATAAATTAATATTTAAACGTTCACGTTTACCTTGCTTTGGTTAGACAGACTGACAGTCAGAAAACCTTTATACGTGATGTTTTCATAAAGTTGAAGGAACAAATTTGAATTCAGAAACAGCGGTGTTTGTTTATGGAGTTATATTTTGTTTGTGTCAAATATTGTTAAATTTTGAATAGAATTTTATGCATTATTACTATTTATCTATCAAAGGAATAAGGTCCAATTGGAACTCAATTTCCTTAGTTTCATTTTGAAAGAATAGATCGAGGATCATATTTTGTAAGGGCGAGACTTTGTTTACTAAGTCACAAATGTATCATTAGCCGCTTTAAAATAATAATAAATATTTTAAATAACAAATAAATCCTACTAATATTATAAATGTGAAAGTTTGTAAGTATGTATGGATGAATGGATGGATGGATGGATAGATGGATGGATGGATGGATGTTTGTTACTCTTTCACGTAAAAACGACTGAATGGATTTTAATGAAACTTTATAATAATATAGCTTATACATCAGAATAACACATAGGCTACAATTTATAAAGATATTGTGTGTAAATGTATAGCGATATTAAGTTAAATTTTAATTTCTAATTGTCAAATTTTCAGCCATATTTAAATATAGACAACATAAAGTTTCACTGTCAGTTGCGCTTTGTTATACCACGTAGGTATTATATCACATTCTACGGGAACGGGATAAAAATCTTAGGTATCCTATGTCCGACTTTCTTTTAAATATATGGATGTTGGACAATTCACAAAATCATACTTAATATTATAAACCTGAAAGTGTAAATGTGTGTAATCCCGTTCCGTGTTATAAAACATAGTTTATCAAAATGCAACTGCTGGAATAACAAAACTTCACCGACAGCTAAACGCTATGTTGTCTATAGTTTGACAAATTTGACAATTAGAAATTTTGAAGTTGACCGGTTGATGTATTTCTTTCGAGTAAATATTAGCTTATTGTGCCGAACAATGAAGAAGAACTAAATAATGCACGTGAAGATCACCGCATTAGTATGGCTTGAATCCGTGCTTCTCAATCACAAGAGCAAATCGAGGCAGCCCGTGAAACGGATCG
Organism: Clostera curtula; assembly: GCA_905475355.2. Taxonomy (NCBI): domain Eukaryota; kingdom Metazoa; phylum Arthropoda; class Insecta; order Lepidoptera; family Notodontidae; genus Clostera; species Clostera curtula. The sequence continues at coordinate 9,697,241 of FR997808.1, read as the reverse complement.
GTTGGGAATGCAAAATCGTCGAGCAAATTTAAGAGATCAACAACTAGATAATTTTCGAGACACAAGAATAAATTTATAAAGTAGGTACTACATAATTAGGATCGAGCAACGTTCCGATACGGTGGCAGCACTAATTACTGCTTGCATACTTGCGTCCGCATTGGACCTATAGATGCCATGTAATATTACAAAACACTCCTCAGCGGCTAAAGTTTTATCAAAATGGAAAATCGTCATCTGGGACGAATGTATAATAGCGTATACACGTGCATTGGAAGCACTTATCCGATCCGACCGAACACCTACGCAAGGACTCGAGATGTTTTGGAGGCGCAATGATTTTACTGTCTGGCTATTCCTGCCAAACACTGCCACTAATTCCATGATCGACTGCTGCCGCCAAAATAAGCGCTTGCCTCAAATCATCGAAATATGTGGATTGATTTTATTTTCTCAGAATTTCTGTTCATCGTAGGACGAACTCACAAACAAAAAAATTATGAATGGTTGACTAAGCGAGCTGTTTTCGCGGCTAAGAATAAATATGTAGATGACATAAAGTAACTAACATAATTCAGAATGAAATCTTTGGTACACTGCATTAATTCAAATATAATGACTGTGTAAAAAAAGAGAAAAATATATAAACCAAAACCACCAAACCTGTGCAACGGAACGCGTTTGGTGGTAAGTGAATTGATGAACAATGGAATATACTCAAAGTAAAGTTGGAAGGTGAGGAAATTCTCATCCGAGGATCCCGACGATATCAACTGATATACCGTTTTAGTTTCAATGATTTCCGATCCGTCGTGCATTCGCCGTGACCATTAATACATCACAGGGCCAATCCTGGAAAGTTTGTGGCCTAAATCTAGAAAATTCATGTATTTCCCAAGATCAATTATATGTGGCATGTTCCGGGTCAGAAGACCATCTGCGTTATTTGTTCATGCGCCTGATAATAAACCGAAAAATGTCGTCTGTCACAAGGTGATTCACTGAAAAGTGCAGTTACTAAAATAGATGGCCAATAAAGTATAATTATAATCATAGATGTTTTATTTATATTTATCCTGATAAAAAGTTAATAAAATAAAATATCTGCTCATTTATTGCCTTTAAGGCGAAACAAAGTTCGCCGGGTCAGCTAGTTATTAATAAAAATACTAGATACATCATAATATTTATTACTAGTGGCCCGCCCCGGCTTCGCCCGTGCAAAGCGGGGGTGGGTTATACATACTCGTATAAACCTTCCCCTTGAATCACTCTATCTATTAAAAAAACCCGCTTCAAAATCCGTTGCGTAGTTTTAAAGATTTATGCATACATAGGGACGGACAGAAGAATGCGACTTTGTTTTATACTATGTAGTGATAGTGATAGTGATAGTGATTCAGTTTGCTGCAGTGACTTTACTCACAATTCTAAAGCTATTCATTTACTGTATACATATTTTTTACCTACCAATATATCCTACTGCTACTACTCTGCCCACAGAGCCTCCTACAGTTACCTAAAGGGTAATAATCTTACTATGCCACGCTGGCCAGACGGATTGGCTCAGGGTGTCGGATCAAGTTTTCCTTCTCTTGCGGCTTGGTTATTGGCCTTGTAATTCCCTTTTGTCGGCTCTTACGATACTCCCAGGAATGGGGTGACATTTTATATCTTAAATGCCGCCTTTGGATCAACGGGTCCCGGGTTCGATTCCGGGGTCGGGCAAGTGTCTTTGTCTAAACCAGAGGCACTTGCTTGGAGTCTGGGTGTCATTTCTATCTATAATATGTATGTATTTACAAAAAAAATAATATATAAATAGTTTATCATCCATCTCGTTACCATAACACAAGCATTAAGTTGCTTAGCTTGGGACGAGATGGCGTTGTGTGAAATGTCCAAGGATATTTATTTATTTATTTATTACTAATATATATTTATACTAGCGACCCGCCCCGGCTTTGCACGGGTGCAATGATGAACAACTACATTTATCAGTGTTTCTCTGCAATATTATGCATGTATTATACTTACCTTCCTCTTGTATCAGACTATCTATTAAAAAAAACCGCATCAAAATCCGTTGCGTAGTTTTAAAGATTTAAGCATACATAGGGACGGACAGACGACAGCGACTTTGTTTTATACTATGTAGTGATAAACTGTACTTGAGGGGATGGTGCATCAAAAGATGGTAACATTTTTTTAGATAAACATCAGTCACGTATTTATAATCAATGATCAAAAGACTCCAAAGTCCTGATCTGTATGAGGACAGGTGTACTACTAGTGGAGGTGTATAGAGGGAGACGAGAAAGAAATTTCTAATCGAGATTTATTCTATATAATTGGTTACGATATGTCAATACAATCTATAAATCGAGTTGTGCGATTGGTATGAGAAAAATACATAAATGATTAATAAATTATTTTGTAGTTTATTCTGAAAGATATAAATAAACACTAATTAAACATCAATTGTAATTAGTAAGTATACAACACTTTATCATGTTATCCTTTGAATTACCCACTGACTAAAGCCTGCTCTGAAATATGCTGCTGAAATATTTGTAACGAAATAATATAAACTGTTTCACGGGGGCAGTTTACAAACATGAAACTTTACGAACACAAAAGACACCCAGACTCGGAGCAAGTGCCTCTGTTTAACACAACGACACTCGACAGAACTAGGAATTGAACCTGGGACCTGTGATTCAAAGGAACATCTAAGATCAACAAGAGATTATGCCTAATATTTACTACTAGCTTAGTCCCGTAATGCTACCTGCGGTTATTGTCATAACCCGGGGTAAAGCCGCGCGGCGAAGCTAATCTAAAAAAATAGATTCTTATATCATCAGCTACCTATCAGTGAAAGTCCCGTCAAAATCGGTCCAGCCGTTCCAGAGATTAGCCGGATCAAACAAACAGACAGACACACAAATATTATTTTTTATGTACTGTAAACATAAGTATGTAGTTACATATGTATGTAGTAAAACGCATTTAGTAAAAAATGGTTATTTTATTATTACAAATAGACACTCCAATTTTGTTTATTTATAGTAAAGATTTAAAAGTTCGCTTGATTCTGTATCGCGCTCGAATTCTATTCGAGTATTACGTACATGTAATCGATTATTGTTTCACAGCCCTAAGCGCTAGGGTTCAACGAACATATTAAATCGTTAAGTGTTTTGATAAACACAGACACAGGGGGTTAGCGATGATGCGATTCGCGGGAATTTGGTAAATCATCGTCGACGGGGAAGCACGTATCCAGATTTGAGTTGTGAGGTGCATTTATCTCGTTACTCACTATATGTAGGGTTACTTTATCATGGTTTTTATTAGCATAGATATTTTTTTATTAATTCAACTTTTACTAAATATAAAGCTGAGTCTGGTGATGTTACCGCGGCGCGGGGTGAAGCTAGCCTAAATTACTCCTTAAATCATCAGCTACCTATAAGTGAAAATCCCGTCAAAATCGGTCCAGCCGTTCCATAGATTAGCCGGAACAAACAGGCAGACAGACAGACGTAAATATTCTAGTATACGAGTATGTACTGAGACATACTTACGTATTTAGTAAAAAGTGGTTATTTTATTATTACAATACACTCCAATTTTATTCATTTGTATAGATAGCTCTAGAGAAGCGCCAGAAAGAAAGCTTTGGATCAACGGGTCCCGGGTTCGATTCCGGGGTCGGGCGAGTGTCTTTGTCTAAACCAGAGGCACTGGCTCGGAGTCTGGGTGTCATTTCTATCTATGTAAATAATATGTATGTATTTTGACTGCCTCGTTGGTCTAGTGGTTAGATGTGCCGCCTTTGGATCAACGGGTCCCGGGTTCGATTCCGGGGTCGGGCAAGTGTCTTTGTCTAAACCAGAGGCACTGGCTCGGAGTCTGGGTGTCATTTCTATCTACAAAAATCCAGTATTTCAAAAAAAGAAAAATATATATAAGTAGTTTATCATCCATCTCGTTACCATAACACAAGCATTAACTTGCTTAGCTTGGGACGAGATGGCGTTGTGTGAATTATTTATTTATTGATCACTAGTGGCCCGCCCCGGCTTCGCCCGTGCAAAGCGGGTGTGGGTTATACATATAAACCTTCCTCTTGAATCACACTATCTATTAAAAAAAACCGTATCAAAATCCGTTGCGTAGTTTTAAAGATTTAAGCATACATAGGGACGGACAGAAACAGCGACTTTGTTTTATACTATGTAAAGATCATAATTTCATTCCACAAAATTACCCATTACTCAGGTCGGGCCGTTTCCAAATTCTTAAAGGGAAATTAACCTACTGTGCCACCTTGGCAAGACGCGTTGGCACAGAGCTTGTACCAAGATTTCTTTCTGTTACGGCTAGGTGAGGCTCCATTAGTCGCCTCTTACGACCCCTTTAAGATGATGTGGGTTGGTGACATTGTGTATTGTAAATCCGTCACCATACCGAAATATCATTCGCATTAATATCACAGCTGAAAAATAAAACAACCACTACCACTACTAAGCTCATAAATGACCCACTACTGAGTCAGGCCTCCTCCCATCGCAGAGAGGGTAGCCTACTGTGCCACGCTGTCCAGACGGGTTGGCACAGGGTTTCGTATCAAGTTTCAATCAAGCGCCCCAAGCGTGCCGTGTGAGGGTATACCGCTGGGGTTTTAGTGGGTATACGGGTTCTGTCCCGGGAGGCCCACATAATCACCGACCTCTCCCCCGGGGGGCGGTGGTATGCGTAAAGCATTTCCCCAGCGACAACAAAAAAAAAAAAGGGTTTCGTTTCAAGATTTCCTTCTCTCGCGGCTAGGTTTTCAGTCGTGTAATTTCCCTTTGTCGGCTCTTACGACACCCTCAGGATGGAATGGGGTGGTGGCACTGTGTATTCTAAATCCGGACACACGGACGTAAATAACATAACATTTTGCATTTATTTTTCTTATGAACCGTTTACAATACCCGATAATCTCATTCCCAGAGGAATGCAAATGTGTGTTAAGAGAACGAAATAGAAAAACGGAACTACGAGTTTACCGTGAAAGATATCGGAGGCTAACAAAAAATATTCAATCGCGATATTCATGACTCCTCGATTGTATTCGTGATTTGAATGCAAATTGAAGGAATCTCATTTGAACTGAAAATTGTACAGAAGTTATTTCGCAAAACGAAGCCAAACACCTTTAATTAAATAAACGTGTACACACTGATTACTTTAATTTACATTTATAATAATATTTTGATTATGGAAATCGAAATGTTGTCATCAACTGTTTGCGCGTTCTTATTATTAATAATCACTACATAGTATAAAACAAAGTCGCATTCTTCTGTCCGTCCCTATGTATGCATAAATCTTTAAAACTACGCAACGGATTTTGAAGCGGTTTTTTTAATAGATAGAGTGATTCAAGGGGAAGGTTTTTATGTACAACCCACCCCCGCTTTGCACGGGCGAAGCCGGGGCGGGCCACTAGTAATAATAATAAATATCCTTGGACATTTCACACAACGCCATCTCGTCCCAAGCTAAGCAACTTAATGCTTGTGTTAGGGTAACGAGATGACTGATAAATTACTTATATATAAATATATATTTTTGTAAATACATACATATTATGGATAGAAAACACCCAGACCCGGAACAAATACTTGTAGGTCGTACAAATATTTCATCCATATATCGTGCGGGGATCGAACCCGTGACATGCTGCGCAGCAGTCGATCGCTCAACCACTGCGCCAACCGTGTCGTCAATTTTTGTCAATTATTGTTTGTAGGTTTGGTATATTATATCATCTATTTATTTCTTCAAACACACTCAAGAAACACAATCCACACTCAAAATTAAGTTTGAGTGTGGATTTTGATTTCTGAGTGTGTTTGATGAAATATATAGATAGTAATAAAAGATAATCTATGTATGAAGCAGTGCTTTTGTTGATAAAAGTAATCCCGTCGAACGTAAAATTTCGTTTAAATAGTTTTTTTCGTGATTAATTACCAAAGATCTGCTACTACTCAGCCCATAGATGATGGAGTCCCATAGATGATGAGTCCCATAGATGATGAGTCCCATAGATGATGAGTCCCATAGATGATGAGTCCCATAGATGATGAGTCCCATAGATGATGAGTCCCATAGATGATGTGTCCCATAGATGATGAGTCCCATAGATGATGAGTCCCATAGATGATGAGTCCCATAGATGATGAGTCCCATAGATGATGAGCCCCAACTGCTGAGTCGAGCCCCTTGCAGTTACATGGAGGGTAACTAGCCCTCTGTTCCACGCTGGCCAGATGGGCTAGCACAGTGTTTCGTATCAAGTTTTCCTTCTCTGGTGGCTAGGTTATCGGCATTGTCATTACCTTTTTGTCGGCTCATACGAAATCCCTAGGGTGGAATGGGGTGGTGACAATATGTATTGTTTTTTATTTATAAAAAAAACGTAATCCTTGCAGTAGGTTAACCTGTGTCACGGGGGCATTTTACACACATGAAATCCTCTGGTTTACATAAAGACACTTGCCCGGCCCCGGAATCGAACCCGTGATCCAAATGCGGCACATCCAACCCCTGGGCCAACGAGGCAGTAAAATCAAATCAAATCAAAACTCATAATAATCAAGTTGGCTCATTAGAGCTCTTTTGACAAGTCAAAAAATAAAATATAATAAAATTTACCATTTAAAATTAATTATTTACCATCTACCACCGGTTCGGAATGCACCTCTACAGAGAAGAGCTGGCAAGAAACTCTGTAGTTGCTCTTTTTAGATCGCCATTTTTGGGTACAAGACTGGATGTAACAGATTTGTGAGAGCAAACTCGCACAATAGTTGCAAAGGGCCAAACATCAGCCAGATCTAGTCATCAATAGTAACCTTCTAATGCCCGAGGCAACCGACCCCCAGCAACGGCACCTGTTCACAAGCATGACGCATGCGGCAGCCATCGCCCTCCTCAACCATATTGCAGGGAAGAGAACGACCCGCCGCACGACGCCACCACTGCCATGAGTCTTATAGTGAGCATGATAAGTCAATATTACTGTATTGCGAGCAGTATTGTAATCCATCACCACACGGATCTTAAACGAACAACTAAAAGATTTGAATTAAATTTGCATTTGCTTTAAATTTTCTAAATAAATTGGTTTCATATTACAATATTTTGCCGTTTCCAAAATACCAGGGAAAAGCATTACTTTTCCAAGCAAGCTAGGAAACTTTATTAACCTATGAAATTTTCTCAAGACAATACTAACAACAAAATGTTAGTATGCCATTAGTTCGATAAGTGTTACAAACTTATCAACCTAATGACGTATACTGATCAAACATTGAGAATAGCGCTCCCAAATTAGCTATCAGGACTCGCGTTGACAAAGAGCTAAAGGCTTATCTCTTGGATTTAGATGAACGAACCCTTGGCGACTATACAAAATAATAGCCAGCTCGATAGCGTCATTGTTTGAGCATGAAATTAAAACTGAATGAGGTTCACACGTGCGCACGGCTTAGATAAGGGGTTGTTCCGACTGTTCAAATCGATTCGTGACTATGTTCGCGGGGAACGTTGATTTACTTAAAGGGTTTGCTCTTTTCTTTATTTGATCTCTTACTACTTGTACGCTATTGTTCTGTATGGTTTATTAACGTACTGTTTATTCTACCTGGCAACCCTAGTTTGTTCTTACGGGTTAAGTAATATAGACCACGCTTTCTGTAGTGTGTCTTGTATAAGTACAGTCTAAGGTATGTGTTATATTGGTTTTAGTAGGTAGGCTCAATACGCGACTAATATCAATTGGCGGGCGGTAGTTGCACCTTTTTATAAACGACTGTCTGCGCGTAGTCGGATATACGAGTTTGAATCAGCTGGTGTGTTTAACTTTGAAAAAGCCCTCAACGAACTTAACAGTATGTGTACATATTTATTTTATAAATTAAAATTAAGTAAAGTTTTGCAATAATATTTGATTACCATTACCAGCTCTCCTTTTTCTATTCTCATTATTGTCGACTGATCTGAGTCTTTTCAGTTAAGACGTTTGAGACCCACGTTGTGGGACAACCAGTAATATTTTTTTGACCACTGCTAGTTTTTTACGCTACTAACGTCGTATATCGTCTGCCACTATTAGTAGAATAGAAGCTGAGACCAACGGATTTACGTGCCCTTCGAAGCATAGAGGAGGTCAGATATTACAAACGACGGCCACCCATCCAATTTTATTTTGTTTCGCTGTGGAAATGCTTGATGTATACCGCTGCCTTTCGGGAGTGGGGTCTGTCGTTATCTGGGACTCCGGAAACTACTCATCTACCAACTAAAACCTCGGCGGTATCGGTCAGCGTGAACGCATTCAATTGTGACGCCACAATATATTTAACATCTTTTTTTTTTATGTCGGAGATCCTCATGGATTCCCGGCCGTTGGGACTAGCCGGGATATGTGGGACTCCGGGGCGCGTAGAGATGGTAAATTACGCCCCGACCTACCCACTAAACCGACGGCGATCCTCGAATGTCCGACCCAATGCCACGGGATACACTCCCCGATAGGAGAGCATGCTCCGGGAAACATATTTAACGTCTAGCAGAGCCCGACTTAACCTGCAGTTCGAGTGCGAAACACTATCAGCCTACACAATTATTCTCTCTGATATTAGTTAGTAGCTTAGTTTTGAATTCACGCCAGGGTTGTAATCTTTGGATTAACTATTGTTTATTACAACTTGTTGGTCTAGGGGTTAGGTGTGTCGACTTTCGATCAACGGGTCCCGGGTTCGATTCCGGGGTTGGGCAAGTGTCTTTATGTAAACCAGAGGATTTCATGTGTGTAAAATGCCCCCGTGACACAGGTTAACCTACTGCAAGGATTACGTTTTTTTTATAAATTAAAAAAAAATAGGTTTTAATCTTTGGATTAACTATTGTTTATTACAACTTGTTAGTCTAGGGGTTAGGTGTGTCGCCTTTGGATCAACGGGTCCCGGGTTCGATTCCGGGGTTGGGCAAGGGTCTTTGTCTAAACCAGAGGCACTTGCTCTGAGTCTGGGTGTCATTTGTGTTTGTGAATTATATGTTTGTAAACTGCCCCCGCGATACAGGTTATACATAGAGCAGGGGTATTCGTGTTTTTCAGATGTGACCCGCACGATCACAGGTATACAATAGGACCAGAACATGGGTAGGGACACCCTGTTCTTACGCAAGGTCCTAGAGGGAAGCGCTTCCAAGCGCTTTAGTCCAACATCTGAGGGTAGAGCAAGGCTCCCCTCGCTAAGCCACTGTCGAATGGATCGATTACGAAGTTTCCCAAACGACAGATGGCCCGCGCAGACAATTTTGTGGTAGGTTTTAGTGGGTAAACCGTTCGCAATCACCATCTCATCGCGACCGGGACTCCCACATACCCCAGCCCCGTCCCTGGGCTGGGGACCTATAAAAGGTTTCCCCCACTATAAAAAAAAGGGGGTATTCGTGTTTAAAAAAAAAACAAAAAAAACTGTATCCTTCGCGCGTTGCTACGCCTCTAACTAAAATAAATTTGAAGGAAAGACCAGAAAATAATATTTTTGTTCAGACATCTTCGTGGGCTCATCATTACTGATCAAACGCATAGTTTACGATTTAAAAAGGAAATACAGATAAACATTCATTTTTTATATTTAAGAAGAAGAAGAAGAAGATAACTACTACTAATACTCAGCTCTTAAATGACTCAGCTTAGATCTAGTTCTAAGGTTTATGTATGAGAAATCAAAGCTGTATTGAGGATAAATTAAATGGCGTCGCCAGTACAGATGCGTATCTAATAGCTGGCTGCTGAATCCCCCTAGCTGATCTAATTTAGGGAGACACGTTAGGTTTCAAACAATAAAGGCGCGGTTTGGAGCTAAATAGATTTTGGTTATTGAATTACGACTGCACAAGCGTGTGCAATAAATAGAAACTTCGTCTAAACTTTTATAATTAGAGGGATCATTGTACCAAAATTAAAATACTAATGGAATGTTTTTATTTTCTTTTAAAATATAATTATTTAATATTCCATCTGGATTTAGAATAAATACTTTAACCACCCCATTCTATCTTGTGGGTGTCGTAAGAGCCGACAAAAGGAAATTACGAGGCCGTAAATCTAGCCGCAACAGAAAGAAAACTTGAAACAAAACCCTGTTTTAAACCGTCTTGCCAGCGTGGCACACTAGGCTAATCACCCGCCATGTAACGGGAGGAGGCCCGACTCAACAGTGGGTGATAATCTCAAAGCTGAGTAGTAGTTTATGCCAACCCATCATGCCAAACATAAGCTAAGGAAGCACCTACTGAGAGTAGGTTAAATGAAACACCAATGTTCCAGGTGCCAAGGCGCTGGGTACGACAGACGAAAGGAAAAAAAAAAGAGCAAATAATTACCATTCATTGCTAAAAAGAACACGGACTACAAGTCTGTGGTGTTGTAAGAAAATAATACTAGGGGACTACTCCCACTTATTTATTACCTGACCCCTGGTCTCCCAACGCGAAGTATTTATTTTTATTTTTTACTTTTTAAAGGTTATTGTGTCGGGGGTTTATTTAAATTTTTAATTTAATTTTTATTTTATACTTTTTATAGGTACATACTTATTATAATGTAGATTTTGTTAAATTGCACGTGATGCGCTTTCATTTGAGACCCCACTCGATTATATTTGCAGACATTCGGTTATTCTTCCCCACTTTCACCCCTCATAACTTTTAAATGGCTCACCCGATTTTCATCAAACATGTCTAAGAACACTCACCCGTAACTCACCTCTCATACAAAAAAAACTTTATTGAAATCGCTTCATCCGTTCGCGAGCTACGGTGCCACGGACAGACAGACCGACAGACAGACAGACACGTGAAATTTATAACACCCCTATTTTTGCGTCGGGGGTTAAAAAAAAAACCCATCATGCCAACATGACAGAGTATTCTAATTTCCCTCCATGTACCTAGAGGAGGCCTGACTCAGCAGTGGGTCACTTATAAGGCTGAAATGTTGATTAAAGTTTTTTATACCACATTCTATTGTTTCAAATATGGTTGCCGTGGTGCAATCAAATTTGTCGATATGTACTGTGCAGTGTTCTCTGTTAGCTTGCTGTTCCTGGTGCGTCTGCTGCTTGTATTTGTCTGCCTGCAGGGGCTGAGTATCGCTGATTTAATTAATTGGATGCTCATGTTAATACGCGTACGGTACAATATTTGCGTTGTATAATAAAACTGTTTACTCGCCAGCTGCTTATGCAAAATCTAGTTTAGTGATATGGTATTGAAACGATTCTGGTTTTGTTTGTATTTATCTTAAGAATAACTGCGCCCCGCGTGGAGATGGAAATAATGTGATGTGATAATAATGATAGAAAACATTTTATCAATTCACTATCCATCATCATCATTTCAGCCAAAAGACGTCCACTGCTGGACATAGGCCTCCCCCAAGGATTTCCACAAAGGCCGGTCCTGGGCCGCCCGCATCCACTGCTTTCCGGCGATCTTAACCAGGTCGTCGGTCCACCGTGTGGGAGGCCTACCAGCACTGCGCCTTCCGGAACGCGGTCGCCACTCGAGGACTTTTCTGCCCCATCGGACGTCGGTCCTGCGAGCTATGTGCCCTGCCCACTGGCACTTAAGTTTGACAATCCGGTGGGCTATGTCGGTGACCCTGGTTTTCCTGCGTATCTCCTCATTTCTGATTCGATCTCGCAGGGAAACTCCGAGCATAGCCCTCTCCATTGCCCTTTGGGTGACTTTGAGCCTTCTGATGGTGCCCATAGTGAGCGTGAATTCACTATCATTACATAGTATATAACAAAGTCGCTCTCATCTGTCCGTCCCTATGTATGTTTAAATCGTATAATCTTAAAAACTTTCGCGTTTATAATAAGAGAAATACTACGGAACCATAAAGGTATGTAAATATTATTTAACATTTCCCATATAAACTAATATTATAAAGAGGCAAGATTTGTATTTACAACTACTAATATTCAACCCATACATGACCCATGATGCTGAGTCGGACGTCCTCCAATTACATGGAGGGTAATTTGCCTAATTTGCCCCGCTAGCCAAACGGGTTGGCACAGGGTTTCGTATCAATTTTTCTTTCTCTTGCGGCTAGGTTTACAGCTTTGCCATTTCCTTCTGTCAGCTATTACGACACCCTCAGGTTGCACTGGGGTAGTGACATATACTTTTAATCTCTCCATTTAGTTGGAAGAGGATTTAGTAGAAGCGGGGCGAAGCTAGTCAAAAAAAGTAGCCTAAGTTACTCATTATATCATCAGCTACCTATCAGTGAAAGTCCTTTCAAAATCGATCCAGTCGTTCCAGAGATTAGCCGGAACAAACAGACAGACAGACAATTTAAAAAAAAAATGTTGTTTTGGTCTATGTACTGTGTATAGGTACATACTTACGCATTTATTAAAAAGTGGTTATTTTATTATTACAAACAGACACTCCAATTTTATTTATTTGTATAGTATCAATACAATATGTTCATAGAAACACCAATCTATTAAAGATAATGTAAAATTTGTCTTTCCCAAAAAAATACTGTATTTTGAACAAACTTGTAATAAAAATTTAAATCCTACTACTTGATACTTAAAAATTAAAAGTAAAAGGGTAGGTCGAATACAAATCATGAACTCTTTATGCTAATCCTCCACGAAGCAACAGGATTACAGAGAGCATCTGTGTGTACAGTCCCTAATGAGATTAGTACCACCAAGTAGAATTACCGATGACACAAAGTAACTGCAAAGAGGATTAAAACTTACAATTTATTTACTAAGCTCGTTCCAAAGTTCCAAAAAGTGCTAACTTTATCTGAAATGTTACAAAGAATATTTTTTATATTTATCTTTAAATAAACACTCTTCTTAATCTTCTACAGAGTGTAACAAACACTCTACAGCTATCAGAAGTGAGGACATAAATCCAATCAAAAGAAGCAGCTTTGCCTGTAAAATAGTTTTGTATCGACATTTTTGTGAACTACATATTTACTACAGGACAGGGGTTGCAGTGAAAACCCACCAACTAGCAATTAAATTATTACTTTCCAACCAGCTTAGTAATTTGTGTAGTTTACATTTTTTTAGTGTTTTTTTCTTAAGATACGACACTTTATTGATGACTAAAATGCCTTGTTCGTCTAGCGGTTGGATGCGCCATGCCGCAGATGGATCACGGCGTCCCGTATTCGATTTCGGGGCTGGGCAAGTGTTTTGTGCAAACCAGAGGCATTTGCTCTGGGTCGTGGGTGTCATTTGTATTCGTGAATTTCATGCCCCCGCGATTTAAATACAAATTATCTAGTGTAGAGGATTCGACAAAAAAACACTAATGTATACTACGATAGTTCTACTGATCCGTATGATGAAGATACTGATCAGTAGAACTATCGTAGTAGTTGTATCTTTATCATTAGAACTACTCTTTTTTGTTTATAATAGAAGTTATGTTACATCCTGTATATATCGACAGTACAACATTTTGTTAACAATCACTGTTGACACGCTATATTGCGGACCAATCGGTTATATAGTATTAATAGAGGGAATTCCCAAAATTCAGTTCTACCCTATTATGGCCTGCCGCATTAAAACAGGTGAATTGTATCGAAAATGCATCAATGTAATGAAAGGGAGCCGACTGGCGCGGTAATAGTTACCGTGCACGAAAGACGTTTTGGCATTTAGTCACCCTCCTGATTGCCTGTGTTTATTTATGAAATGCGTAGTTTGGATAGAGAAACTAATAAATAAGTCACGATTTCTCAAAAGTCAAACTCAAAAAGAACTTTATTTATGTAGGTTTTAACACAAAACTCTTATAAATCTTCATATTTTACGTCCCCTGTCTCAGGCTAGGTGGTAGTCTCTATACATACCTATCAGACGTCATATCTACATGTACACCTTTCATACATAATTCCTTCTTCTTACAATCCATCCATCTCGTTCGATCTCCCACGACCCTTGCGTCCGCCCACATTCATGCTGAAGTTCAGAATGCTACTCTACAGAAAGGAGCCGGCAATAATCTCTGTAGTTGTTTTTTTTTTAAATTATTTGTCTTGTATACAAAAAGCACTAAACAGCATAGTGAGAGCAAGTTCGCTAGATGAGACAAACACGTTGACGTCGGACATCGGCATTATAAATTTAAGTTATTTGTATGTCCGTGTGGTGACGGATTTAGAGATAAGAGGATTTAGAGCAAGAGAAGGAAAACTTGATACAAAACCCATTTTTTTTTTTTTTTTTTACGTCGGAGATCCTCATGGATACCCGGCCGTTGGGGACTGGCCGGGGTATGTGGGACTCTGGGGCGCGTAGATATGGTGAATTGCGCCCCGACCTACCCTCTAAAACCGACGGCGATCCTCGTCTGCCCAAATCAGGGCCACGGGATTCACTCGCATTACGGGAGCATGCTCCGTGACCCTGGGGGCCTGATATAAAACCCTGTGCTAACCCCTTCTATAAACTACTCAGTCCATAGATGACTCACTTTTGTCAAGGTATCCTCTAGCAGGAGAGCAATTAGCCTACTGTGCCACGCTGGTTAGACGGGTTAGCATAGGGTTTCGTGTCAGCGTGGTTCTGCATCAGATCCCACAATGCCGCAACAGGACGCGAGTTGGAGCACCCCGGGGAGGTTTAGTGGGTAGGCCCCCACTCTGGGGGAGAGTCCCACACTCCACTCGCTGGCCATCCCGTGGCCGGCGAGGAAGTCCATAAAGGATTATACCCCGGGCGATAAAAAAAAAAAAAAAGGGTTTTGTGTCAAGTTTTCCTTACCTTGCGGCCAGGTTTTCGGCATTATCATTGCCTTTTGTCGGCTCTGACGACACCCTCAGGATAAAATGGCGTGTTGACACTATGTATTCTAAACGCGCCAACACGCAGAACAAACATAACTACGCATAAATATATGAATGCGTTTGCATGCAAACAGCCCATAACCGAAGACACCGCGATAGCACTATGAAAACTAGCCCATTACTGGGATTTTATTAAAACAAATAAATTACTAAGGGGGAGCCCAAGATGATAATGTATGATATGTAAATTAAATGGACCGACGAAAAAGCTCCTTAAAGATCTAGTAGATTCTTATCTATATGGTTTATATTCTCTTGAACGTGTCTTATTTTCTGCTAAAATTGACGATAAAACTTATTCACAATACCCGTTGTATATTCGAATTGCGTATGTCGTTGAAGTAGACTGATTGTAAGTATTCGTGATCTTATTATTATTTGAATTAAAAATACTGTCAGAAAATATGATTTTATTGTAAAAGCGTGGGGTGCATGGTATCAATAGTTCTAAATATTTTATGAACAGATATGACTAGAAGGGTTATTTTGATAACATCCTGAAAAGCACCCCACGCTTTTTACAATAAAATCATATTTTCTGACACTATTTTTAATTCAAATTTATTTTCTTTTTTTTAGTTCGATTTTCTATAAAAGCGTATTATTATAGTTTCTTTAAAACTTTTTTTTTAGTTGAATTATCTTAAAGCTATTGCTCAATAATCACTAAAAATATAGCAATAGCTTTATGATATTTACATCTCTATTAGCTACTGCATCGAAGAGCGGGGTTCCACCTTGATCACCATTATTATTATTATTCTATTAATGATAACGGGTCAAAATGTTTAAAATATTGAATTGTCATCGGTCCTTAATAAGTATGCCAAATTCGTGTTAATCCGACGTTTTTAACTGGGTCAAAATCATGTTCAATGATTCCGTTACACACATGCATACATACAAGCGAAGCTAATAAAAGCGTATAAAAAAAATCGGGTTGGACCACCCTTAACATTTAGAGGGATGAAAAATAGATGTTTTCCGATTCCCAGACCTAACCCTTATGCACCCAAAATTTAACGAGAAGCGGTCGAGTCATTTCGAACGAGTTGAATTAGAAACACCGTGACACGAGAATTTTATATTTTAGAAATTTAAATTATTTATGGTCGTTGGGCGATCACTAGTTATTATATATACGAAATATAGGAAAATGGATTTGCAATATCTAAAATATGTACCTACTTGTTATAAGTACATATTTTCGATATGCTACAGTTAATATTGTACAATATTATAAATAGTACTTTGATATTTTCGCAATGTACACACCTGGGTCATTGAACATTATTCTAATACCGGTTCCAATATTTATTGGATTCCTTAGTAATATTTACAAACTCATGTTATTGGATAGATAACATCGCAACAAATAAATCTGACTCTAAACTGCTGTTGGTCTAGGGGTTGGTTCTTCCCCCCTCAACCGTGCTGCCACCTTGTTGTAGTGAGGGGCTTGCGTGCCTTTAGGATCCGTTAGGGCCATACCAGCTTAGGGTCAACCAGGCCGGGCGGGCCCACGGGGAGCGCCCAGATGAAGAGCGGAACACGGAGTCCTTGTTGGTTTTGGCTCTGGGGACTCCTCTGTCCACAGATATGCCTCGGGATCCTAAAACTGCCGCGACACAAGGGTGGTGGTGCAGTGGACGGGTGGCCAGGCAGGCGGACCAAGACTGCCGCCGCAATATGTATCGGGCGCCACTTCATCAGGTGCCTGATGGGGGCACGTGCAATGTCATGTACGTGCCTCTCGATGGGTTATGGAGCGTCCAGTGCTCCCCATCAAAGCGTAGAGCCCGCTTGTAGAAGCGGGCCAAGGCCCTAGCAGGGTTGCAGAGCATGTTCCTCATTGGGGAGTGAAACCCGTGGCCCTGTTTCGGGCAGTTGAGGGACACCGTTAGTTTTAGTGGGTAGGCTAGGGCGCAATTACCATATTTCCTTGCCCCGAAATCCCACATAATCCAGCTGGCGTTAAGCGGTCGGGTGTTCATGAGGATCTCCAACGTAAAAAAGGGGTTGGAAGTGCCGCCTTGGGTTCCAGGGTCGGGGAAATGTATTTGTGTAAACCAGATGCGTTTTTCTGGAGCTATGCTCGGAGTTGCTCTACGCGATGGAATCAGAAATGAGGAAATCCGTAGAAGAACTAGAGTGGCCGACGTGGCTAAAAGGATTGCACAATTGAAGTGGCAATGGGCAGGCCACGTGGCCCAAAGACTGGATGGCCGCTGGGCATAAAAGTCTTGGAGTAGCGTCCACGTACGGGACAGAGAAGCGTGGGAAGACCCCCGACCAGGTGGACGGACGACCTTGTGAGGGTCGCTGGGAGTCGGTGGATGCGGTCTGCACGAGATCGTGCATTGTGGAAATCTATTGGGGAGGCCTATGTTCAGCAGTGGACTTCTGTGGCTGATAGATAGATAGAAACAGCCGCAACTATTTTAATAATATTCTTGTTCACACAGTTATCACACCACACGGATAGGCACAGAGCAATAAAATTGCGTAATTGACAGTGTGTATACATCGGCTCATTGCTCGCACGCTATTTAGCAGTTAGCGCAGTTTTATCGACGCGACATTTATATTGTGTTAATCGTATCGGATATTGACCAATATTGGAAGCTCATATCAGCTGAGATACAATTATTAAACCGTTTTCTCCTTTTCCTAATTTACGTGGGACGAATAAAAAAAAAGTAGTTTGTTTGTCTACTACCACTAGTAGTTGGGTCTCTTCAAGTTGTTTGAATACATAGTGTCACCACCCCATACCATTCTTAGGGTGTCGTAGGAGCCGCCGAAAGAAAATGACATGGCCGAAAATCTATCCGCAAGAGAGAGAACACTTCAAACGAAACCCTGTGCCAACCCGTCTGGCTAGCGTGGCACAGCATATTACCTTCCCAGTAATAAGAGGAGGCCCGACTCAGCAGTGGGTCATTTATGGGCTGAAAGTTAGTATACCATAATTCTTGGAAAAAAGTCGCATCTACCTCGACATAAAGGTGACCCTGCTTGTTTTGTCTTTAGTTTTGTGCTAAAAGGCCTTTGTTTGAACATTCTGGTAGAATGCGGGCCGTTAAATGACTTTGCTTTAGTATTATTAATTGTAAAACAATGTGAACTTTTAATAATTAATATACGGACTTTTAATATATAAGTAATATACTTACAATGTACTGTAATTGATAACTTACAAGGTGAACTTTTAAGATAAGTAATATACCTACGTCAGCCCATAAATGACCCACTACTGAGTCGGGCCTCCTCCGAATTAATGGAGGGAAATTAACCTACTCTACTACGGTGCCCAGACGGTTTGGCACAGGGTTTCTTGTCAAGTTTTTCTTCTCTTGTCTGGCCGGTTTTCTACCTTATGATTTATTTTTGTCGGCTCTTACGGTTACGACACTCTCAGGACGAAATGATTTGGTGATACTATGTATTCTAAATCCGTCACCACTCGGAACTACTTATAAATTTTCATCAAAATTCATTCAGTAGTTTTTGCGTGGAAGAGTAACAAACATACATTGTTACTTTCGCGTTTACAACAAAATTGTATGTAGGATTCTGTCCAACAAAACATGTCTTTATACGTCAGTATTAACCGTAGGAGCAGGTCGTTCATACTCCATAAGTCAGTTGCCGAGGTGGGATAAGCTGAGTAAATCATTCAGCGATGAATACGATGTGTGCACGCTCGCTTGATAACGGTTAAATATGGGGCGTTCGGTCATATTGTGTATACTTAGCGGCTGCTGAAAACTAATGGACTCGCGTACGTCTGTTATGGCAAAAGTGATATTAAGTGCGGAGAATCTGGGTCAGTTACGAGGTATCACACTTTTTAACCCCCACCGAAAATACCTGAGGATGGCTGAGGATGATGAACATTTATTTGAAAGCAAGTTTTCCACCCTTGTTCTTTGACGTGTTTTACCAGAATCGGTTGACTAGTCCACGTCATCAGCAATTTTCTAGTTGGATCGGAGGCTCCTTAAAATGTTAGAACCCAGATTTTTTTTATGTGACTCCTGCTCTTGGCTTAACCTTAATCGCGGGGCGGCTACTAACATGTAATTCACGAACATAAATGACATCCAGACACAGAGCAAGTGTATCCGGCAGCCGATGTAGCTCTACAGAGAAGAGCCTGCCGGCTCTCTGCTCTCTGTAGTTCCTCTTCTTAGATCGCCATTTCTAGGTACAGGAGTGGATAAAAGACAGAGACCAAACAATAGTCGCAAAGGGCCAAACATCAGTCAGATCTAGTTAACCATAGTAACCTTCTAATGCCCGAACCAACCGACCCGCAGCAGCGGCACCAGTTCACACGCATGACGCATGTGGCAGCCATCGACCTTCTCAATCATATTGCAGGAAAGAGAACGACCCGTCACACGACGAGGCGGCACACCTAACCCAGAGCCATTTGCTCTGAGTATGGGTGTAATATGTATGTGTATTCGCGTCTGTATGCTCATTTACCTAGTTAAGTCAAATATAAAGGAAAAAATCGTTATGTTTTTCCTAAAATTCGCACACCATTTCTTTACTAGTAGTACTATCGAACCGGAACCGGAACGCGGACGCCACTCGAGGAATTTTCTGCCCCATCGGGCGTCAGTCCTGCGACCTATGGGCCCTGCCCATTGCCACTTAAGTTTCGCAACCCTGAGGGCTATGTCGGTAACCCAGGTTCGGGCGTATACGTATCCTTTCTGATTCGATCCCGCAGCGTAAAATAATAATATACCTAAAAAAATAATGATTTTGGAAATAAGCAGGTGACCGAGCAAGCTCATCTCACATTTTCACCTTCGGGTAACCCGAACCGCAGTATTATCTTTGACAATTGAACTGTCAAAATTTAATCTATACACAGACCAAGTGCAGCGAGCCATGCGAACGCGAAATCATTTTGCGCATAGGATTCGTTTTATTTTGGGAGACAAGGGTGCGCTCACTCGCAGCGCCGATAATGGAACCGCCATTGTGGCTGTCGCAAAAAGCGAACACTGCAGTGTGGACACCGTACTTTCCGATATTCTTTTGTCTGCTCTCATAATTTACAATTTTTAATAGTACAACTGTTGTTATGAGAATAATGTTGCCTCTAAGAAACACCATTGTCATACTTGTATAGGCGACAAGGGACTTTGGAATAAAAACTGCTAACTGCTTTGATGAAATTAATGATTTTCTGGCTGGTTTTTTCAAGTATCCGGCTCGAAGGACCATGGAATAAAACTTCTACCTTGTTGCTTGTAATTCGTTGAGTTAACACCATTATTAAATCATTAATTTCTTCGAAGCAGTAAGAAGTTTTATTCCATAGTCCCTAGTCACCTATACAATTCTTACATTCATAAGTCTAGCTAGAACTCACCTACTACTACTAAATGACCCACCCACTGCTGAGTCGCGACCCATCGCAATTCTTCAGGATGGAATGTTTTCTAAATTCGCCACCACACGCATACCTATACAATATTGACACATTAACTCAACTGTGCGCATATCATACTTTTCAACGCCGATAACACCATCAACACAATGATGTTGACAAAGAATCAATAACAAAAAAACAAAAGACTATACACTGAAAAACATGTTTTATCCTAAAAATAAACTTTGACATACAAAAAAAAATTTTTATTTAACTTTTCTAAAATTATCCCTGTATTCAACTGAAAAGTCCTTCTTTTTGGCCAATTATTTTCCTTATTGCTTCATATTTAGTTTCTTTGGTAAAAAACAGTAAACTGGCTAATTTAATTTCATCAACACAGTTTATAAGCAGCTGTTATTGTTCCCGTTATGAATCAAGTAGGGGCTGACACATAAATTGTATGTGATTAGTTTTCTATTTAAGTTATACGCTTAACATCCTTCACATTCTATAATAGATTTCATTGAAATTTAAAATAAAATGTTACAGTTTCCACTTTGCTTATAAACAACAAAATAATTCGCTACATTAGATACGACATATTAAAATAGGGGACCAGCAATGAGCTGATTATTATGATGATGATAGAATTGAGCCTGGTCAAAAGCAGTTCCTGAAAACGTATGTTTTATTTGTCCTGTCTTAAGTATTAATATTTCCATGTTTTCCATGTATACAATGTATAGTGCATCATCCTCTCTTAATTAGGGTCTGTGGTTTCTAAGATAATTTTTTCTTACATTCAGATAACATTATGCATAGTACATCATCGTCTATTAATTAGGATCAGTCGCAGTTGCAGACAGATCATTATTGTCAAGAATAATTACGTCAAAGACTAGCTTTTCTGCGGGTACGTCCGTGTGGACGTATACGAAACTAAATAAATGGGAAGGTAATTCCAACATAGAAATTTTTTGTTGTAAAGTTTCTTTGCAGGGAAATTAGCCGACTGTACAGTAGGGTAATTTCCCTACATTCATCTACAGGAGGCCAATTGGGCTCAATAATAACCCACTACTGAACCCACTACTTGAAACGACGAACAACGACGACGACTTTTTCATTGGATACCTTAAAGCATGCTGGCCATATCACATGTTGAGAATCTAATCAAAGCAACTTGAAGCTTTTATGTTCAGCAATTTATTTATTTATATGCTCTTGCACAAAATAGATCACGCCATTTAATATACAGCTATAAGCTCATGAATAATCATTGTACAATGTGTGGCCTTGTATCAGTATTCTTTTCCAGGTAACCTTAGGATGAAAAAAGGGCTATCTGCCAAAGAAAGTGCAACCCTCAAATAAACAAACAAGAATCAATTTTGCAGTGCCGTATACCTTTCAAAGATGTACAAAAATATTATTGAACGTTACGAACAAACATTTAAATTTTATCACCTTGCTATGTGGCATCCAGTATGAATTTCAGAAAATCGGTTTGCGTCAAACCAATGCGGGCTCCCCACTGCACCCGTAGTTTGCACTATGCAAAAAGCGTCTGATCCATTGATTGCGATGATGTGGCCGCTGCAGACAGGGTCATTATCATTATCGTGCCGCGTAGAATCCATTAATCACGTTGCCATCCCTGAACTACGCTTCGTATAGACTGCGATTGCAAAAGTCAATTCTATTTACTCCAAGTTCTATTAAATCTCCAATCAAAATATTGTACTGTACAGTATATAGTGATAAGGATATATACATTTTTCTTTCTAATGTACACATAACCCTTAGTAACTCAAAGACTTCAATGGCCCAAGTGGGAATACAGCAGATTTTTCCGTATCTTGAGAATATATAATTTTCATGCGTAGCGCTTCTACTTTTGCTAGTCAATAAAGCGTTTTTTACCTCCTCCTCAATATAATACAGGATAATTCAATAAAAAAATATTGCTGTTCAATTTTGATGTCATATCTAGTGGCTTAATTTTATTATGCTGTCACGTGTTATATCATTATGATAAGCGCATAAGCATTTAAAATATTTTTATATTGCCAGGTCTACATAATATTATGTCTATGAATCTTCTCCCCTAGCTACCATAAGTACCTGGACGCACTCGTGCATTCACCCTTCTCTTATCAGTTCTGATGGTACCGAAGACAGGATGGCATTCTAGATAGCTCAGGAAATGACGTTTTTTTTTCAAAAGTGTTAAATTTACTGCTGTGATTTCCCGGTTACCTGTCACGAAGATATTTTTATTTAAGTTGATTTATTTTTATAACGTGACTCTCCAGTCTCCACAAAGTATCATATAAAATAAATAACGGGTATTAATTCTGCTAGAATATTAGTATGAATTAATGAAAGACATTACCAAGACTGAAACCTAATATTTGATTATTTTAGCTTCGAATTATTTTCTTTAGCAAAAACATATTTTAGTTTATCTCTTAATATTAAACTTCGTTATAATAGTCTTCTATCCCTAGGCGAACAAATCATCTCGTTAAAGATTAAACTGAAACTGTGAAGAAACAAATCTCCACAGAACTATTAGTTATTTTATGTGAAGAATTATTACCCTTCTAATAGAGTCGTTAGACGTCGCCTAAAAAGTCGTTAATGAATTTAGTATCAAGAATAAGTTTATTTCAAGTTTTAAGTTACACAAATTGCTGAGTAGACGACTGATTATATCACTACATAGTATAAAACAAAGTCGCTGTAGTCTGACCGTCCCTATGTATGCTTAAATCTTTAAAACTACGCAACGGATTTTGTAGCGAATTTTTTAATAGATATAGTGATCCACGAGGAAGGTTTTTTTTTTATCTTTGGACATTTCACACAACGCCATCTCGTCCCAAGCTAAGCAACTTAATGCTTGTGTTATGGTGACGAGATGGATGTTAAACTACATATATAATTTTTTTTTGTAAATACATACATGACAACCATACTCCGAGCCAGTGCCTCTGGTTTAGACAAAGACACTTGCTCGACCCCGGAATCGAACCCGGGACCCGTTGATCCAAAGGCGGCACATTTAACCACTAGACCAACGAGGCAGTCGGTTTATATGTATAGTAAATGTATAATATAGTAGAGGAACACTGGTAAATTTAGATGTTTATCATTGCACCCGTGTGAAGCCGGGGCGGGTCGCTAATTTCTCATATTGGACACATTTATTTGAAATCTAACTACTACTCAGCCCAGAGAAATTACCCACTGCTGAGTCGGGCGTCTTCGCATAATTAGTTGGCACAGGGTTTCTTTTTCCTTCTCTTGTGGCTAGGTTTTTTGCCTAGTCATTTCCTTTTGTTGGCTCTTACGGCACCCTCAGGAAGGAACAACTTTTTTTTTTTAAAGACGAAACCGCTTTTTTTTATTATAGTGGGGGAAACCTTTTATAGGTCCCCAGCCGGTGGGACGGGGCTGGGGTATGTGGGAGTCCCGGTCGCGTTGAGATGGTGAGTTGCGAGCCGGTTTACCCACAAAAACCTACCACTGTTGTCACCGCGTGTCATTCTGCCGTACGGGAAACTACATAGTCTTTCCGTGTTGGCAGAAGACGAAACCCCTGCACTAGGTATGACCTGTATCGCGGTGGCAGTTTACAAACATGTAATTAACGAGCACAAATGACACCCAGACTCCGAGCAAGTGCATGTGGTTTATTGTCTAAACCACACTTGCCCGACCCCGGAATCGAACCCGGGACCCGTTGATCCAAAGGCGGCACATCTAACCCCTAGACCAACGAGGCAGTCAAAACTACTTAAAGTTCATTACTTTAACCATCCTTGCACATTGTAGTCTTAACGGTCCTCATTGTGTTATCACTATCATCATCATTACATATTATAAAACAAGGCCGCTGTCGTCTGTCCGTCCCTATGTATGCTTAAATCTTTAAAACTACGCAACGGATCTTGAAGCGGTTTTAATGGATAGAGAGATTCAAGAGGAAGGTTTTTATGTATAATATATCCATAATATTGTAGAGAAACACTGCTAAATTTAGAGGTTCATCATTGCACCTAT
The DNA here is from genome assembly GCA_905475355.2 of Clostera curtula. Classification (NCBI taxonomy): domain Eukaryota; kingdom Metazoa; phylum Arthropoda; class Insecta; order Lepidoptera; family Notodontidae; genus Clostera; species Clostera curtula. The sequence goes on along the minus strand of FR997808.1, from coordinate 9,672,804 downwards.
GCGAAGCAGGGGTGGGTCGCTAGTTTTATATAAATCCCAAACCTTGGGATACTAATGTTACTTAAAGTAATATTTAAATATTTGTAGACGCGTTCTACAGCCATTACATAAGAAGTTATTTCATTCACAATATTAAACCTATTCTACACGGTTGGGTCCAACCACCAACAGAGGTCACCTTGGTTGAGTTGGAGCAAAAAGCAACCGTGTAGAAGTTGGTTGATGTCAATATTTGGTTGACTAACCGAGTGACCTTCCAACCTTGATCTTGAGCGCATCCCTCACTACCAAGGACCAATAGAGGACATTGGGTTGAAGAGCGACCGTGTGGATGCTTGTTGACCTGCGACCGTACGTAGTTGCGGCTCGAACTTCGAGCAGCGACCACGCATGTTATTTGGCGTGCATTTCTGAAAGAAGATGGTGGTGGCACGACAATCAAGGGAAGTTCTTGGAACTATATAGAAATTTGCCCACCCTCTGGGACATTGGCTCTGATCTATATAAGGATCGAAACCAAAAAAGTCAAGCCTGGGAATTGCTTGCGGAAAAACTACGCGAAATTGAGATGGAAGGAGATGTAGCTGTAGCAAAAAATAATGAACATAAAAAAGGGTACTTTCATAAAATTTTTATGATATTGCTATTTCCATGCCATCAAAATAAAATGAAAATCATATACTTCACACTTTCTGTGAATGTGAATGTGTTAGAATAGTAGTCATATAGTTATAACTATAATAGCACCAAACTGAATTTTAATTATAATTAGTTTTTTATTTTATTAATTTTTATTTAAGTATGTTTTTATGGTCGTTTTTTTTTTAGATTTTTTCATTACATAATTTTATGCAAGCTAGAGCTATCCCAACCTTTTGAGGTTTCGAAAGGAGTCCCATTATTAATCAGTTTTCACTTCTTTGCCGTCTAATAACGACTGACGAGTTGTCTCAACTACACATCGTCGTGTAGATTGAAAACCAACTTTGGTTGGAACAACCAGGGTGACCTCTGTTGGTGGTTGGACCCAATCGTGTAGAATAGGTTTTAGTTACGATGTATTCCAAAAATATTCCCAAATACCGCCCTGAAGTATTTGTTATCTGTCTCCACTAATCCTGTGCATTGATATTCCACATACAGTCCCATTAATTCGGTTTGCGTTGAAGGGAGTTATTAAATCAATTCTATAAACAGACACCTGAGCTCTAAATAGATTTACATATCCGTAATCTTTCTACTGTATAACTCAAACTCAACTCAAACTCAAAATTAACTTTATTTACGTAGGTTTTATCACAAAACTCTTATAAATCGTCATATTTACAGTTACCATTATCATCATCTTACGACCCGTGTCCCACGCTAGGTGGTAGTCTCCATACACACCTATCAGTCGTCATATCTACAGTCACACCTTTCATACACAATTTCTCATGTTTACAATCCATCCATCCATCTCTCTTGATCTTCCACAACCATTACGTCCATCCACATTCATGCTGAAACTACCACCGGTTCGGAATGCTGCTCTACAGAGAAGAGCCGGCAAGAAACTCTGTAGTTGCTTTTTTCGAATCAATAGGTTTGTTTACAAAAAGCACTAAACAGCATAGTGAGAGCAAGTTCGCCAGATGAGAGAATATAAATACTTGACTAACCTAAATCCATGTATGTACATTTTTTACTACTACAAATCAGCCCATAAATGAGCCACTGCTAAGTTGGGCCTCCTTACATTACATGGAGGGTAATTAGCCTCTGTGCCACGCTGGCCAGACGGGTTGGCTAAGGGTTTCGTGTCAAGTTTTCCTTTTCTTGCGACTAGGTTTTAGGCCTTATCATTTCCTTTTGTCCGCTTTACGACACGCATCAGAATTAAATTGAGTGATGACTATGTATTCTAAATCCGTTACCACATGTATTGAATGAAGTTCGTTTATCGATATTCAAAATTATCGATAACTTTTTAAAACTACTGACGTTTTTTTGTCGTATGCATAATCACAATCAAAGGTAAATGTGATTTGTCGCAAAAATGCATCAAGAATGATTACTATTGGGATGCTGTATTGGTTTTATGATTTGCAAAGTGTATTAAGCCATCATGTTTTTCCACAGCTGACTGGTTGAATACCTTTTTCTAGATTAATGCAAAAAGCAAACATTAATATCAACTAGTTCAGAAAGTTTCAATTTGGGTTCAATGAGGGTCTGGCTACTCCCTGAGGTGACTGACGGACTAAGAATACACCGTGTCATCAACCCTTACCATCCCGAGGGTGTCGGAAGAGGCGGAACACAAGAGGCAAATCATCTAGACACAAGAGAAGGAAAACTTGATACAAACCCTGTACCAACCCGTCTTGCCAGAGGAGGCCCGACTCAGCAATGGGTAATTTGCAGATTGGAAGAAAGCCTATTTCGATATATTTTAACTTAGGGGCTGTCCATTAATCACGTGAGGCACTTAGCCACAAAATAAGGAAAACTTGACACGAATCCCTGTGCCAACCCGTCTGTCCAGCGTGGCATAGAATGGAACGGGTAGTTCCATTCATATATGGGCTCAGTAGTATACGTTAGACACCACCACAAACAATGCACGTACCTGATAAATCCGTAATGACGGCGAAGATGAGTTTTGCCATGATTATTCATAATTGACTACGTGGTGTATTCACAAAGGGAATCACACGTAAGTTGATTGCGTTCAAATGGAACCATATACTGCGTGTCTACGCACAGACATGGTACTATTGTGAGGAAGAACAAGAGAATTTGGAGTGGGTAGAATTTGACAAACATTTTATGTAAGAGTTAATCAAAATAGAGACATGTTATAATGCTGTCTAATTTTTCATAAGATATACCAATATTATTTAAATATTAATAGTTTTTTTTTTTTTTATTTCTCTTGGCAACTCGTTTAAAACATTACTGCCAGCGTCCAGTCTACAAGATATACATGTATTAAAATAATTATATTAAAAAAAAGAGACAGCATAAAATGACATAAAATGAGCATAATTAATTAAGATGATCAGATTTTTCAGTGATGGTTTGTTAGTAATTTAACTACTGTAATAAAATAATTTGACTTTGGGAAGATTGATGGGTTTATATTTTGATGTTATTGTTAGAAATAAATTTAGCTAAACATTTAATTATTATTATTCGCCAAGACGAGTAGGGAGGGGATGTTTATGGGAAAAGGAATCTTTAATTTTGATAGAGTTGGCAACATTTCCGAACGATTATGTAATAGACAAGAGAAAAAAATATGGTTGGCGTCACCTTCATCAAGACTGCACTCGCATATTGACGAGTATTTTATGCGTAGTTTATGAAGGAAAGTGTGTACAAGAAAAACCAATTCTCAGCCGGCAAATCACGGATGTGGCACTTTTGGAGATGTGAGTTTTGAAGAACCAAGGTTTGGAGGAAAGGGTTGTTTGTATCTTGGCGTAGTTATATTAATAGTTACATGTTGCTAAAATTATTGAAGCGGTTAAGAAGAAAATTCGACATTTACTAGCTCAAATTAGATAAATACGGCTGAAAAAAAATGAAATTATTTGACCCAATTTTAAAGAAGTCGCGGATAACAGTAATAAATAACTGTTAAATTTAATTTGACGAGTCTTAGATTGTTTATATTTAATTTAAACCCAAACGTTTCACTCTTTGCAATGTTTGTGATAGCGATTACGATTTAAAACCCGTTAAATGTCATTTAAACGATGTACAATAATTGTGAAAGCGTACGACATAAATAACTGCTTTAATTGGTTTAAGTATTTAAGAGTACACGGTGTTGCCATCCCAATCCATCCTGCCATAGGAAATAACAATACAAAAATATAGCCGAAATAGAAGAAAAACTTGATACAACCAGCTTATCTTCATAGAATATTGGGCTAATTTCCCTCTATTTAACTGGAGGAGGCCCGTCTCAGCAGTGGGTCTTATATGGGCTGAGTAGTAGTATGTTTTCCAATGAGAGATTCACTCGGCGTTCGTTTCAATTTTGGAATGATAATATTCTATCCAAATAATATTCAATTGCATACCCTATAACTTTTGTATTTGAGTAGATATCAGTCGTAATTATTGTTTATTTTAAGCGTATGGATATACGACTGGGCAAAGGGGCGCGGTGCTGATACAATCTTTCAGTGGGGCGTATTATGATGAGTATCTTTCTGCAGGGGAATCGATACACTATGGAATATGTACGTATTTAGTTCAAGCGAGGTCAATCGTCACTTTGTTTTATTGTTTTTGTAATGAAATACTCATTCGTCATCGTCACTTGTGGATTTTAACATCACTACTGTTATATTATACTGATAAATGTAGACTCTGGAATTCCGATACACATATCCAAAATTTCTTAGTTATGAGCAGGAACAAAATTGACGGGTAAATTTTTAGATTCGCTGTAGCTCGTTTGAGTTACGTCGTTCATCGGTTATCTTTATACAGAGTTGATATGACAGAGGGGCATTAAATTACACTACGTATACTATATGTGATTAGTATAAAATTCGAAACAGTACAAAAAATATACACGTGATTTTTCATGGGGGGTGGAGGGGTAGTCTTAAACCTCACCAGGTATCACCAAGGGGGAGGGAGGGGTTAAAAATGTTACAAAAACATCACGTGATTAATGGACAGCCCCTAAGGTTAATAAACGATGCGTTAGGCATAAACATCTGTTATGAAAGATACATCATGTTTAAATGAGGCAAAAATTTTAAAAATCATTTGCGGAAACTATTGCTCCTATTTAATTGATTTTTGGTACAGAGCCTGGAAATGATATCTAGTATAGGCAGTTAAAAAAATGCCCCTATGTCGTATCAACCCTGTATATCCTACTTATATTATAAACATGAAAGTTTGTAAGTATGGATGGATGGTTGTTCGTTACTCTTCTCTCTCTACGTAAAAAACCGCGGGGCGCAGCTATTATAAAATACGTGTCACGCTGTTTGTCCGCGATGGACTCCTTAACCGCTTAACCGATTTTTATCTAATTTGCAGTTTGATCCAACTTGAAATGATTGAAAGATAGGATAGCTTACATCTCAATTTATAGTCGCAATATTATTTTATTGCAAATTATTCGTCTATTATTTTACAGTCACAATGATCTCTTGGCTCCAAACGATTCCAACAGATGGCGATATCTGATAGGCACAATGTTAAAAGTATATCCACCACAGCAATGCGTGGCTGGGTCTGCTAGTTGATTTATAAATACATATCAGTAGGTAAATAGATATTTTAGAATTTATTTGTTTTTTTTTTTATTATTTATTATTTATATATTGTAATTCAGATATACATCCATACATTATGTTAGCATTAACTTATGTCTGTGTTAGCAGCAACCTATTTAATACGTAAAACTGGCCTAGAGCATGTACGTATTTTTTTCCAGTGACGCACATATGGGCAGTCAAAGCAGAACAAAATACGATTCAGCAGGCCTTTATTACAGTACCGTATACGGAAAACTAGGGAAGCTATGCTAATAAAAAAATGAATAATTAATTTATCTTTTAAATCATATTATTGCAATTAACATCAGTTAATTACTTAATAATCGTACAAATCCAACCTAGAAACACTTAAAAACTATTTTAATTACCCGATAGCCACCCCTGTAATGAATCATGTTTGAAATATTTTTAGAATTTCGTATATCCATTGTTTTAGTTATATTGGTAAATAATAAAAAGACAACATATCTAATAGCACAATTTAGATTTGTTGTACTAATTAAACAAGCCGTAAGAATAGTGATTATTGTGCTGATTTTATGACTTTTACCGACTTCAAATTGTATTTATTTTTTAGTTTCAAGTGAAAAACGAAATAAAATGATGCTTTCTTAGGTTTTCGCGATTATTACACATTGAAATTAAACACTTTTTAACGGTTTTATCGCGTGTACATTACATTAGTCGTGGTCGCGGGAGAGACACCGTGAGCGATTTCTGCGTGCACATGGAACGTTATCAATAAAACAAAATTATAGACGGTAGATTTTAACTGTTTCTTTGTACTTTTGAAGACAACTGTCATCTAGTCTCTCCCGCGACCACGACTGCTGCAAAGCACTCGAAACGTCGGGAATTAAATAATGTAGTATACACGCGATAAATCCGTTAAAAAGTGTTTAATTTCAATGAAATAAAATGAATTATATTTATTGCTCATTTTTCATTGACATTTCATATAAGTTTCCAACAATATCTTGAGTTTTAATGGGAAATATTTCTTGGAAAACAAATATTAACCGCCCTTTAAAAAACGTTACCTACCCAATAACGATACTCATCATCATAATGATCCTTTGGCTAAGTTTTCTACCATTTCAACGTTACCGGATACGACTCAGTTTTATATTATTAACCCCCGACGCAAAACGAGGGGTGATATAAGTTTCACGTGTCTGTCTGTCGGTCTGTCTCTCTGTCTGTCTGTGGCACCGTAGCTCGCGAATGGATGAAGCGATTTCAATAAAGTTTTTGTATGAAAGGTGAGTTCCGGGCGAGTGTTCTTAGACATGTTTTATGAAAATCGGGTGAGCCGTTTAAAAGTTATGAGGGGTGAAAGTGGGGAAGAATAACCGAATGTCTGCAAATATAATCGAGTGGGGTCTCAAATGAAAGCGCATCACGTGCAATTTAACAAATTCTACATTATAATAAGTATGTACCTATAAAAAGTATAAAATAAAAATTAAATTAAAAATTCAAATAAACCCCCGACACAATCCCCGACCAGGGGTCAGGTAATAAATAAGTAGGAGTGGTCCCCCAACGCGAAGTATTTATTTTTATTTTTTACTTTTTAAAGGTTAATGTGTCGGGGGTTTATTTAAATTTTTAATTTAATTTTTATACTAACTTATGAGCACGGCTTCGCCCTCGTGGTCTTTAAGCCCTTTCATATCTCGGCTTCGCATAATATAGCCTATGTTATTAATAAGATAACATGAAAAATAGTAGAAATATGCAGCTACATGGTGGAAGAATTTAAATTTGTAAACGGTCTGGTATTTCTTAAGATAATTAAAAACATACATTGTTACAAAAATACTAATATTTCCTCCTTAAACTATGATTAATATGAATGTGGATATAGACTAATCATCACCCATTGCTTATCTTTCAGACATATCCATTTAACAGATTTTTATTTCGCAATTCACTTTGAAACAGTTTTGAAACAGCAGTAACTATTAAAAATTTAATGTAATTGCAATAATTATTTCCCTTTTCTAAACGGTATGTATGTTCGTTCAGTTGTAACGCCACTTCTAAGGGCTTGCAAGCAAACGCGCAATTTCTGCGGTAATAGGAAAATGAAGGGACGAGTGTTAAATTCAAATTGCTTAATGGTTCGGAAGCAGGCATTTCATTTTCCATTCGAATTGTTACGTAATTTACTGCAGCGTGCGTAAACGACGCGAGACACTTTTGTTTGAGCTGAAAAAATATTATTTAAATATAGAATTTATTGCGGTTCTTTTTAATTTTTTTTTTTAATTCTCTTTTTCTTTCTTTAAATCGTCACTCATTGCCAATTTGATTTTTTTCGTTGATGATGAGACATTACAGATCAGTTATGGCCCTGGATACACATTGGTAAGAAAACGGTTTATGTTGATATTATACACTCGAGAGCAATGAATCCGGGTCACTTAAAGAATCCTAAAAATCTCGGAAACTAAAAATGCTAGGTTAATGCAATAAATCCTATTTAATAGACAATGTAATACTCCTTAAATGAAGGTATTAAAACTTCTTAGTTATTGTAAAGTTATATCATAAAAAAATCAAACTTGAAAAAGGGCCACATTTGAAGATGGAACTACGAAATTACAGCATTTGGTTGTGCTTTTGTTTGTAATCTGTCATTTATGTGGGTACATAAACCATGTTGATAGTGCTCTATATTCATTATTCAAGCTGAAATTATGTCGCTTAAGCCTGAAGAATGCACCAGAATACTTACAATGCTGGAAACCGGCCGGAGTCAGCGCGATACAGCCAGGACTGTCGGTGTGTCGCTGTCAACAGTACAAAGAGTTCTCCGACGTTACGAAGAAACTGGTTCTAACCTACGCAGACCAGGAACGGGTAGAACCAGGTGTACCACAGCACGAGAAGACCGATACTTGGTGAACACCATGCTTCGAAATCGCTTTCTCACAGGAACTGAACTCACAAATCAGTTTCGACGCCTCGGAGGAAGTAACCCAAGTGCATGGACAGTAAGACGTCGGCTTGCTGAATCTAATTGGAGTATTGAAGATTGGTCAAAAGTTATGTTCTCCGACGAATCAAAATTTATGCTCTACAATCACTATGGAAGACACAGAGTGTATCGAAGACCAGGAGAAAGATTCAAGCAAGCATGCATCGAAGAAAAAGTAGCCTACGGTGGTGGGTCTATAATTGTGTGAGCCGGAATTTCTTCTGAAAGTCGCACAGAGCTGGTGATCATAGAAAACGGCTCTTTAACTAGCGTAAGATATGTGGAAGAAATCCTCAATGATCACGTTGGTCCATTTATGGTCAACTTAGGTGAGGATGCTATATTTATGCATGACAATGCCCGACCTCATACAGGTAGGATTGTGAATGACTACCTTCGAGAGATGAACATTACTCGTATGGAGTGCCCAGCGCGCAGCCCGGATATCAACCCGATCGAGCATGCTTGGGACGAGCTAGGCAGATGCGTAAAACAACGAAACCCTCCCCCAATCACGCTTCGTGAGCTCAAAATTGCTCTCACAGAGGAATGGGAGAATATTCCCCAAAATCGTATAAGGAACTTGGTGTACAGCATGCCAAACCGCGTAAACGTAGTAATGGAAGCACGAGGAGGCAATACGAAGTATTAAAATTCAAGAAAATCGTAATAAAGTTCAAAAATTTCATGTTTCCTATTTTTGTTTTAAGGAGAGATCAGCAGCTTTTTTCTTTATGTAATTTTGTGTTAATAAAATGTATGGTGACTCATATTTTTTTTACTTTCATTTAAGGAGTATTACATTGTCTATTAAATACAATTTATTGCATTAACCTATCCTTTTTAGTTTCCGAGATTTTTAACATTCTTTAAGTGACCCGGATTCATTGCTCTCGAGTGTATTATCAGATTATTAATATATTATTATTTGCCTACTTATTATAATAATTAGTATAGGTACAATTAATGTAAGTCGTATTTATGAGCTTTTCAATTGTGGACTGAAATCGATTAGGAATAACCATTTATGATAAAGAAAATTTTTATATGTGTCGTGGATTGATGAAGTTATGGCACGACAGACAGCGCCATTTAAAGATTATTTTAGTGAACTAATTTGAACTAAATTGTTACCGGAAGCGCAATCGTCGATAATTCATAGAGTTAAAATAACGCATATTTTCTAGATCCAAGTTTCGATTTAACCACTCAGATTTGAGCTTATAACCCCTTATAACGATTTCGTTTGAATCAAAGTGAAAATAAGTAATCGATGTGGAATGAATCAACACTGAACAAATTAAATACGTGTGTGGAGCAATAGAATCGCGGATGCGAGCTGATCCGGCGGAACTTCTTCCCCGAAATGAAAATCAAATCGGTCAAGTCCGAATAGACATCGCTCCAAAAAGCTCGAAATATTTTTGGTAGTTATAATATAATAATATTTAACAAAAACATTTTACGAGGGATCTTTGTCCTTTGCATTTAAAGAATTGATTCTTCTTATATCGATAGTAGTTTATTTTTCTTTAAATAAATAAATAATAATTTATTTCAGACAAAATCCATATCGCACAAAATCAAATTACACTACTTATAAATTACTAAACAAAACTAAACTATTTTAATTGTATTACTATTTACATCAACTACTCCACGCTTTAAACACAGGTGCGTGCAAAGACCCCCAGTACTGATTAAACGGCCCATCCAGACTGTTGGCAACGACACTAAGGAGGCTGTTGCTGCTCTCCCGTATTCTGTCTGCAATGGTAGAAGCTCTCTTGCGCATAATTGTATGAAAACAATCAATGCGAGCTTCCGCGAATATCCCCGATGCACTACAGAAGCGAGGCAGCAATTAATATCCTGCAATTATTTTTCGTATCACGGTGTAGTGAGAAAAAAACAGGTTTAGTATTTATCATCATCATTTCAGCAAAATGACGTCCACTGCTGGACAAATGCCTCCCCAGGGATCCCCATAAAGGCCGGTCCTGGGTCGCCGGCATCCATTCCTTTCCGGCGACCTTAACCAGATCGTCCGTCCTGGGAGGTCTACCAGCACGGCGCCTTAGTATTTATGTGTAAATTTTATTTTATTAATGGCTTATTGTAACGTATATTATTTCTTTAATCATTAAAATGTTAATGCGAATTGTAATATAATGCCATTTAAAACGGCATCTTCCAATTATTTTTAAATTATTATTATTACCAAAAACAATTAACAAGCAATGGGAAGTAATACCAAAATGATGTTGAACGTTAGTATTAGTTCCATGTAGTACAGAACCCTAGAATATCATAAAATAAATCAACGATATGAACACGGCAAAAGGTTTCAGCTCGAACGAGCTCAACACAGATGTTATATTTCACTCTTTGATTTCATTCCTACAAATTCTGAAAGCTTAAATTAAATTTGCTCAATCTCTCTTGTTTTGCGACAGTAATTTTACTTTTTGTCCGATTCGATCGTTCTAGGCTATGCCAATCTGTCTGTTTAAGTACACTCAATTGTTAACAATGTCTCTGACGGTATTATTTATTTTTATGAGGTATAAAATAAAAATAATTACGTACAAGTGACAGACAATGGACGATACGCATGTGGTTGAGTACTCGTCTGAGTAAATTCATACCTGTTTGAGTGTTTTTCTTTCAATTTGAATGTTCAAATAGGCATTATTAAAGCTTATTTTAAATCTTGTTCTTAATATCATTATACGATACTATTAGTAGATACAATAAAATTAAGAATTAACAAAACCAATTGCATGTGCCAACTGGAATACATTCGGAAATTGTTTCATAAGAAATTCCATGAATAGTCTATTTCTTCATCTCATTATGATAAGAACCAAACCTCCCAAATGGTGCACCGAGGACCCGGTTAAGGTCGCTGAAAAACGATTGATTCGGTTGGCCCATTAGCAGCCTCTGTGGAAATCCTTAGGAGAGGCCAATTTCCAGCAGTGGACGTCTTTTGACTGGAATGTAAATGAATTTATTGAGAGGAAATTAAGGCCCGTGCCTATGCCGTGTCTGTAATACTGCCAGTTAGCAGAAATGACAAGGTAGATGAAGATGACCATTTGTCATCATCTTTTCAGTTCATAAATGACCCCCAACTGAGTCAGGTCAACTGGCAAGACGGGTTTGTAGCAAGTTTTCTCCTCTTGTGGCTAGATTGTCTGCCTGTAAGGGTCCTTTAGTCACCTCTTACGTCACCGTCAGTGTTGGTGACATTTTGTATGTTAAATCTGTCACCACATATACGTTGACTATTGTCGAGACGAAATGATAATGTAAAATGCACTACGATTTTATGCTGACATCGCGCTTACATTGATTCCCATAACAAAGCAATACATCCTCGATAAAGAAGGAATATGAAACGCATTTCAATAGATGCTGCGTATCTGCGCAGTGTAGCTGTCGCCTGCCCGACTAGAAGGGGTGGCAAGTTAAAGTTGCGTTTTTTAATCAAACACATTGCAATCCGTCAATAGGACGGCTGACTAAAACAAAGCGATAAATTAAGGCGGGAAACGGGAGGCAAACGCTCCGGCTCGTATTGAAAGATTTACTTCCTCCGTTTAATTGCAATAACGGCTAGGCACGTTGGTATCGTATTTTTCTTTTTACACACCGCCTCTTATTGCCTTTGGGCCGTTAAATAAATTTATGACGCCCGACAAAGTTCAGCCCACCTTCGCAGCCTCACCGGCTAAAATTAGGTGGGAATGTGGAACAGAAATAAAAAGTCGTTGGGTTTCGGTTCGTGTAGAAAAAGGGTTCCGGGACTACCCGATAGTAATTTTGCTTTGTTAGTCTCGTATCATGAGGTTTTGGGCTGTCGGAAGATACCATAACTTTTTTGGGTTGCATGTTTCACTTTTCTGTTAATTTGAAGTTTGTAAACAATTGAATACATACTAAGAGTAACATTCTATTGGTATTCTACCGCATTTCATCCCGAAGTATTGTTTAATAGAGCTCATGCAAAATGTCGAAATATTAAAATTTTAAAGAAATATTAACAGGAAATCGTAAGAGAGTAGGTACATACAAAAATGTTGTTTGCTTGATATTATTAATTATCCTACTAATATTATAAACGCAAAAGTTTCTAAGAATGTATGTTTGTTACTATTTCACGCATAACTACTAAATGGATTTTGAAGAAATTTTACAATAATATAGCTTACTCATTAGAATAACACATAGGCTAGGCTATGTTTTATAAAAATGTAGTATGAATTATCCAAAATATAATTATATGTGTCAAGTAAGTAGGAAAAAAATCGAACGAAAACACAAAATACGTTCTATCATCATTATAACAATTTTCCATCCCCACGAGGGTGAAACCGCGGTGCGTAGCGAGTTTATGAATTTAAGGTACAGCATGTACATATTACCAAAATTACTTTTTGATGCAGTTTTGTTCAGTTTTTTTTCTCTATCGATCTGTGTAGTTAAAACTGCAAAATTAAGGCGAATACGACCCACGTGTTTTCTGGAGATTTTTTGAAGATATGAGACGATTTGAAGAAGATTTGAAGAATTGAAGTATTTGATATATGCCGCAAAATTTGGCCAAATATGGTTCATACCTATTATTCCGCTATAAAATTGAAGATGACTTATACGACCTAAATGAAAGCCTGCCTATATCCAAGGCCAAATATATACATACATTATGACGATCTTTCGAGTACGTTAAACTCTAAGCTAAATGCCTAGCACTGAAAAACTCGTTATAAATGGACCCGTAACAATGCATTAAAATACTCGTTAGTTGGAAGTGGACTGACTAAATTCTGTCCCTTTAATGGTCACTAGTAGTTTGGACAGCATAAGTCTTTTACGTACTACGGGACCCTAGTAAAAAGACTGTCCCAGGTGAGTGTGCTGCGGCTAGTGGGATTAGCTCCGGACTCGCGGTTAAATGGCTTGGCCGCTAATAAAAGTTCCTTAACACCCATAGTTTGGTCTGCCCTCTTGTTGACTAAAATTATCCTCTCAAAAGTTCCGGCCAGTTACATTTCGCATTACGGGAGCTTGCTTCGGCTTCATTGCTGTCCGAGTTCTGACGGAAACAGAAACTTTTGTATACACTTTGGGATTTATTCAAAAGATCGCAACTTCTGAAAACATTGTGCTTAATGTGAATTTCGATGTGAATAGAAACAGGTATAGATATATTATGTTGTTCGAGTTTTTTATTCCAATTTTATGGACAGATGCCATGTAATAGATGCGTGATTTACTGACCGACTTCTCAAAAAGAAGGAGGTTCTGAATACGACTGCATTGTTTGAAGTTTGTTTTGTTCAGCTAGGTCAGTCACGATGTCTGGTGAAAACTCAAACTCAAAAGGAACTTTATTTATGTAGGTTTTATCACAAAACTCTCTAACTAACTATATATCATATTTAAAATTACCAATATAATCTTACGACCATTTCGCCACGCTAGGTGGTAGTCTCCATACACGCCTATCAGTCGTCATATCTCCATTCACACCTTTTATACACAATTCCTCAGTTTTACAATCCCACAGCCCTTGTGACCAACCCGCATTCATGTTGTAACTACAACCATTCGAAATGTCAATGAAGGTTTATTTCGTGCTACGCGACAAATCCTGGCATCAGTGATCCAACATGTCAAAACATACGACATATACGTGCCTAATTCATAAAAAGCATGAAAAGTATTTATATATATATATATTTATATTATTATTATTTACTACTATCACTACTCAGCCACTGCTGAATCGGGTCTCCTCCAATTACATGAAGGGTAATTGGCCTACCGTGCCACGCTGGCCAGACGGGTTGGCACAGGGTTTCGTGTCAGGGCGGGTGGAAGGGGAAGTCACAGAGGCTACTGGTAAGACCTGGTGACTTCGTCTTTCACCGTACTCCATTGTCTTTCCCGGCAATGTGAGGGGTGTTGGTCTTGGGTGGAGCACTACTGTTGCGTCGAAACCCAAGGCAAGTGTGGTTGTTCTCCTGCTCGTGGTTGCCGCCTGCTTTTGGTCTGGCCCTTCTGGACAGACGTAGCCGAAACAGCCATGCGCCTTCCCGTATAATTCTCCCTTCCCTCCTTTCCCTTTACCCTGTTTCCTGTCTTTCCCAATCCCTTTACAGCGTCGTGCCGGGTTGCGGCTCCGGGGACTTCTCTGTTCTCAGAGTTGCCTTGTGAGCCGCAAACCGCTACGGCGCCCCATGGGGCACTCGGGTTGGCGCTCAATTCAGTTGGCCGCCAAACCGAGTCCTCACTTAATTCAATTTTAATTTTAGTAATTATAAATTAATTCTGTCTTTTGGTTGGTTTTGGTTGTTTTACTTGGTTTTGGTTGTTGTTTCTTTGGTTCTCTGTAATCTGTTCTGTCTTTTTGTTTCCTTTCGTCTTCTTGTTTAGCTTCTGGGGTGCGGCTCTCGGGTTTTCCCGGGGGTTCGCGGGGGGGGGGTGCGTAGGGCGACGCTTTGATAGGGAGTTAAATATGGAAAAACGCCTAAATGAAAAGACTCCCCGGGCGGGTCCCAGCCAAGCTGGGGAATCCCGCACCGCTTCTCCCTCTGGGGGGGGCGGTCTGCCCCATGTATACGGGGGGGGCAATTTGGTCGTTTCGTCCATCGTGACGAGGAAGGAGATGGGGTCTCTGGAGGAGACGAAGGAGATCTGGAGGGCGATGGCGCGCAAGCGCAAGCCGGAGGAGTCCGCCATGGAGGAAGGGGCGACGGCTGGGAAGCGGCTAAACAGTCCGCTCCCCGGCCACAAAGAGCAGTCCGGCGAGAGCGACGTCTCGTTGAGCCGGGACAGCTCAACAGGGAGAAGGGGCGAGGGATCGGGATCTTGCGACTCGAACCTCATTGCACCCCAACACAGGTCGGCGTACTATCGCAAGCGCGCAAAGTGTGGGAAAGCCCGTCGGTCGCGGACCCCGCCCACCAGTGGGTGGGAGGAAGGAGAGTCCACTGGACCGGAGGACTTAACGCAGGACGGGGAAGAGCACAGTGGCTTCTACCACGAGGGTGCGCGCGGTGCCTACAAGGAGTACCTGAGGCTCAAGGAGGAGATGGAGGAGGCTGGCGAGGAGAACGTGGAGCAGATCCCAGAGGACGTCCGCGTTAAGGGCGTAGCACGTACGCTCAACGCCAAGGCGAGGTTGATGGATGTCATCAATAGGGTGACGTCAAACAGGGCGAAGGTGCCTCCAGGGGAGCCGAGCGCTAGTGTCCTTAGAACTAGCATTCAGGACGACTTGGCTATCCTCCTGGAGGTCACCAAGAGGTCTGGGCGACCCAAGGGCCTGTTTTTAAAGGCCATTCGGACGGCGTCCTCCTCGCTCCTGGAGGCTCTGGAAAAGCTGACCCAGAAGGCGACGGAGACGGAGCGACTGGCGGAGCGGGTCGAGGCGATGAGGGCGGAGTTGGATCAGTTGCGGGCTGATATGGAGAGCCGGCCCCCTCACGTCTCGCCCACCCCTCAGGAGGAGCCCCCACTAACGATGAGGGCAATAGGCGCCATGATGGACGCGAAACTCGCGGGCATCGCGGACCGTCTGCTGCCGGAGAAGCGGCTTCGCCCGCCCCTGGAGGCAGACAAGTCTGCTGCCCGCGGGGTCCTCATGGCGCAGAGGGTGAGGGAGAGGCGGGCTGAGAGAGATGGGCCTCCCCAGCCTCTCCAAAAGCCGAAGAAGAACAGGCGGAAGAGGGCGGCGGCTGTGCCACTAGTCGCGGACCTCCCTGCGGTTCCCCCGTCTGTGACGCCCAGTGTGGCTCCAGCGAGGGGGCCCAGGACTGAAACATGGGCGACGGTGGCGGCCAGGAAGGCCCCGCCAAAGAGAAAGGAAGTGCCGAGGAGCCGTCCCTCCCCCCCATCGCCACGCAAGGCGAAGAAGGGTCGAGGGGCGAAGTGCCGGCGGAGGGGGACCCGGACGAGGACAGAGGCCGTAACCCTTACGATACCGGAGGGGTCGCAGGCCACCTACGCCGAGGCGTTGGCCACCGCCAAGGGGGCGGTTAAACTGGACGAGCTGGGGATCGCCCCTGAGGAGATGCGACCCCGAAGGACGAGGACGGGGGGGATGCTTTACGAGCTGTCCGGCCCCGAATGCGGCGTGAAGGCGGACAGGCTCGCGGAGAGCCTTGGAGCATCCCTCGGTGCTCTGGGCGTCCGGGTCCTGCGCCCTACGAGGACCAGGGAGGTGGAGGTCCTCGACCTTGATGATGCGACGGAGGTCGCTGACGTGGCCAAGGCAGTTGCCTCAGCCGGGGGGTGCGCGGCGGAGGCTGTCAGGGTTGGCAGCATTCGTCGTGCGCCCGGTTACCTGGGCGTGGCCAACGTGCGCTGCCCACTGGCCGCTGCGCAGCGACTTCTGTCGTCCGGCCGCCTTGTGGTGGGCTGGGCCAGGGCGAGAGTGGTGGCACTCGAGGCCAGAGCGGAATTCTGTTTCCGCTGCCTCGAGTGCGGCCACGTAGGGGTCCAGTGCCCCAACAGGGAGCACGCAGGGAGAGGAGCTCGCTGCTATAAATGCAGCGAGCTGGGCCATCGGGCAAAGGAGTGCCAGGCCCGGGACAGGCGCTGCCCGCTGTGTGCCGATATGGGTTTACCCCATATGCACCGGCTGGGCAGCAAAGGTTGTGTCCAGGCGAAGGGGGGCCGCGTCAGGCCTTCCCGACGCAGCGGGGTGGTCCAGGGTGCTGCTGCGGTCGCGGCGGCGCCCATGGAGACCGAGGCCCCGCAAACTGGACGGGCGGACGGGAGTTCGACTAGCCGAGCCCCCACCGCCGGGAAAGAGGCCGACCATCTGGCCGACTGATCCCAGGGCGGGGCTCGGGGAGGCCCCGCCCCTTGACGGGATCAGGATGGGTGCCCTGTCATGTGTACTGGCAGGGCACCACGGAGTTCTCACTCCGCACCAGGACTGGCATCGGGGGGTCGAGCTTTAACATCTTCGCTCCCCCCCTCGCGCGTCTGGCTCGTGGTGCAGTTTCTGGGCCCACGAGGCAGGTCTTGCGCGGGATTGTACACCCCGGGGATGTTTTAGTGGGTATGCCCCCACTCTGGGGGTGATTCCCACACACCCCTCGTTGGTCCTCCCCGGGACCGACGGGGATAGTCCATAAAGGATTTTTACCCCGGGCACCAAAAAAAAAAACAAAAAAAAAAAAAAAAAAAAAAAAAACAAAAAAAAAAAAAAAAAAAAAAAAGGGTTTCGTGTCAAGTTTTCCTTCTCTTGCGGCTAGGTTAGGTTAGGTTAGGATTTATGAGTGCACTTTTTTCCGTGTGGTGACAGATTTAAACTACATAGTGTCGCCACCGTATTTCATCCTGAGGGTGTCGTAAGAGCCGACAAAAATGAAATGATAACTATACTCTAGAGTTGGCTCTAGACCCGTCAAGCCATCGTGGCACAGTAGGCTAATTACCCATCATGTAGTTAGAGGAGGCCCAATTCAGCAGTGGGTCATATATGGACTGCGTAGTATTAGTAAAAGGTCAGGTGCCTCGAAATTAGTATGCTAACGCAATGTACCGAAGATGAAACACGTATCAATAACAGTCTCCCTACTGAAACATAAAATAGAAAAATTCAATTACACTTTGTAATAATAAACAAAACCAGATTTTGGAAACTCACATTAGCGCTCGGCTCCTTTAAAACCTCCGATGTAATCTGAAACAAGGAACAAACACGCCTAAATAACAATAAAATTGTAATAAAAACTTTGCGCACGCAACCGAAATTGTGGAAAATTGACCAAATTATTATTTACAGTTGGAAATTAAAACGGGGCATTATGGAAGATTACATTCCCCCTCTTCAGCAGTCGCGTTTGTGCCGTTACAGTACGTGACTTACATGTCTTCCCATATTGTTTTAAAAGCTCTACGTAATCATATATTATTCTGTATCGACCGCTTTGAAGAGTATTCCAATTTAGTAGAAGATCAAAGTCTTAATAAAACATAATTTTGCCTTATATCCAATATCAGTTTCAGAGAAATTGTTTTCTAAAAAGAAGTACCTTCCTATTTGATTTCTTATTGACATATGTTTTTGATATGATTATGGATATTTGGTATCCTTCTTACAAAATCACTTCATTTTTTCTGAAACTTAATATTGTAAATGCAACAATAATAAGAATGTTTATTTGTAAATGAAAAATCAGCAGGCAAAACATTTTAACGACAACCCAAAAACTGTTCGTCAACTTTTCAACAATAAAGAGTCGGCGCGTCCCAAAATTTCCATTCAGTTAGATATTTTGCGTCAAAATTACCTAATTCGTCGTCCTGAAGGGACAAAATTAACATTTTGTTGTGGCGTTTTATTCCATGCAGGAAAGTTGCCGAGTGCGGACGTCCGGAACTCTGCTAATGTTGGAATAATGTTGGATATACACAGGGTGACCAGGATTGCCTTTCAAAATTGGGATACTTATTTCTAAACTGGGCATTAAATACAAAAAAAGTTTTTTTTTTTCGAAATGCGTATTCTGAGCCAGCGGTGTTTTTAGAAATGCCACTATCTGAAGGCCTGGTAGGTGATTGGTAGGATGTAAATGGGAAAACAACACAATTTATTAATTCGAGTCAGTTTGTAGTAAAAATCCGTAAGTGTGGGTCATAAGTGATCGCGTTAGGTAGAGTAAATTTACCTAAACTTCAGGGAACAGATACAAAATTGGAGACTGTTTTACAGTAGGTAAATAAATAAAAAATAAACATCCTTGGACATTTCACACAATGCCATCTTGTCCCAAGCTAAGCAACTAAATGCTTGTGTTATGGTAACGAGATGGATGATAAACTACTTAAATACATTTTTTTTTGTAAATACATACATATTATAGATAGAAATGACACCCAGACTCCGAGCCAGTGCCTCTGGTTTAGACAAAGACACTTGCCCGACCCCGGAATCGAACCCGGGACCCGTTGATGGCGGCACATCTAACCACTAGACCAACGAGTTTGCCAATGTTTGCCAAGTACAAAACGGGTCGAAATCATTATAATATTCTGAAGTATTTATACCCGATTTAGACCTGTATCCATTTTTAACCCTTTTCTGTAAAGGCATTTTGATAAATCGACCAATATGATAAAATGTATGATGATAATGATGATGATAAAAGCTACCATAAAAGCAGCAGCCAACGAGTGCATTTTTTATTGAAATATATAAGAATACTGACAAATAACAAAAGAAATGATATTTTTTTTAATCGTTCTACGTTCCTACCTTGTTTATTGACCTGTCGCGTGGTACTTTTGATTGTATTTAAGTATTCATGTTTGAATATCGCTAGTATTTTGGTTTTTAATTTATTTTTAGATTACATTCCTATTTAAAAAAATAATTGTACCAAGCCGAATTGTTGTAAGTACCGATTCTAGTTGTTTTTATTATTTAGGCTCTTTTTGACAATTTAGGACAGTCTATTCCAAAACATGGTAACCCAAAATACAGGTTAGCCCTCGTAGCGTAATGGAACGGCGAACTTTTTATTTATATTGTATTGTACTCCATAGGGCCGACATAGTGGACTGCTATTAGGTATTCCGCTGGGAGTCATCAGCATTAAAGGAGTAGTAATAAAGATACCCTTTAATACTGGTGTTAGGCCAACACGATACGAGTTGTGAGGAAGTTTTTATTGAAATATAATCTGTACTAAGATATAAAGCTGCAGAGTTTGTTTGTTTGTTTGTATGTTTGTTTGAACGTGCTAATCTCAGGAATTACTGGTCCGATTTCAAAAAATCTTTCAGTGTTAGATAGTCCATTTATCGAGGAAGGTTATAGGTTATATTTTATTTTCATAAGAATTAGGGATCCGTATGAAAATTGCGATTTTGTAAACCAAGGTGTAAAATCGAAAACCTATTTATGCGTGCGCTGCAAAAACTATTGACAATAGAACAAAATGATGTACTACGGGTTTGTAGGTCTTATAAAGATCTACAAAAAAGTTCGGGAGAGCACATATCTAACTATCATAGTTTAGTCGCAATAACCGCTTTTATGTTCATAAAAAATATGCACAGAGATAAGCACGGGTTTGAAGCCCACGCGGGCGAAGCCGCGCACAAAAGCTAGTATTTTATATGGTTTCCTACTGATTCATCGAGTATAAACTTTACTTAACACCTTTTAACGGATTTATCGCGTGTATATTACATTATTATATTCCCGACGTTTCGAATTCTTTGCAGCAGTCGTGGTAGCGGGAGTGACTACAGCTTTTAAGTTCCAAGTATGCTTAACAGAAGTTGACCTGTTATCTTACCATACATCAAGGCTACTGACAAAGTTGGCAAAATTCCGAAACGAGTTTCAATAAAAAATTACTTCAAGCCACACAGGATGATCAGCCAACTTTTAAGATAGTGAAGTCTAACATCCCGCTACAAGATGTCGGTATGTATAAACTTGACTGTGAGTGTGGATTATCATACACTGGGCAAACAAAGAGAATTGTCGGAATAAAAGAACATATAGACTGCCTCGTTGGTCTAGTGGTCAGATGTGCCGCCTTTGGATCAACGGGTCCCGGGTTCGATTCCGGGCTCGGGCCAGTGTCTTTGTCTAAACCAGAGGCACTGGCTCGGAGTCTGGGTGTCATTTCTATCTATAATATGTATGTATTTACAAAAAAAAATGTATATAAGTAGTTTATCATCCATCTCGTTACCATAACACAAGCATTAAGTTGCTTAACTTGGGACGAGATGGCGTTGTGTGAAATGTCCAAGGATATTTATTTATTTATTAATTATATAGCTGACATAAAGAACAGACGCTCGAACAAGTCTGCAGTTGGAAAGCACACATTCAACAAGACCAACCACCACATTCACTTTGATAGACCTCAAATCCTTGCCAGATAAAATCATTACATTCCAAGAATGATTGGCGAGGCTATTGATATTAAAAAACATCCAAATTTCAATAGAGGTTCAAGTACTACCTGTTTGGGATCCAGTCATTAAAGTGATCAAATATCAAGCTCAACACTCATCTGCAAGACCTCTGGACACCGTGAACGATTTCTGCGTGCACAGGAAACGTTATCAGTAAAACAATTAAGTATAGGCGGTAGATTTAACCGTTTCTTTGTACTTTTGAAGACAACTGTCATCTATTCTCTAACGCGACCACGACTACTGCAAAGCATTCGAAACGTCGGGAACTAAATAATGATACCGATATAATGCTGAACACACGATAAATTCGTTTAAAAGTGTTTAATTTAAATGTGTAATAATCAGTGCTGGTAGGCCTCAGAAACAGTGGGTCGACTAGCCCTTGTGGAAATCTGGGGGGGGGGGGGGTATATGTCTAACAGTGGACGCTGAAATGATGACGATGATATTCATAGTGGCCAGCCACATACTACCATAAACACGTTAAAAAAAGGTATCTCATCCGCAGTATCACATTTAAGTATATTAATTAATCAAAATTGAAAATATCCGCTAATGAAAATAAACATGCCACATTATATTTATCTATGGCTACAAAAAGGCTTGGAAACAAAGCTATCTCAAATATACTTGGGCATAAATGCGATATTACACAACATTATCTTCATTAAATACCCGGCGAGCCCTTAAACAAATTAATCTGCGCTGTAAACTCTACGCAAAGTGCTTTTAAAATCTCGGACCACACGGCAGGTGTGTTACCTCGACTAAGCGTATAGGGACAATACATATCTCTGTAATAATATTTTAACCTAATATGTTCGCCATAAGGTGACACATTTTTGGGCATTTAACCCCTAGACTATAGGGGTTAACCCCTAGTGTAGTTGTGTTAGTGAATGTCATGTTCGTAAATGTTCATGTTCATCAGGACCGGCCTTTGTGGAAATCTTTGGGGGAGGCCTATGTCCAGCAGTGGACGTCTTTTGGCTGACATGATGATGATGATGATGATGTTCGTAAATAGTCCCCGTGATACAGGTTATACGAAATGGGTTGGTTATACATAAGTCACCAACCCATTTCTACCTGAGGTTGTCGCGACTTAAGGAACCCAACTGGCAGAAAAAGAGTGGCAAAAAGAGGAAATCTACAGGTTTGCCAACTTTTCTTATTATTTCTCTTCTATTTGACAATCTCTTCTAAATCTCTAGTTTATATTATGAAATGATTACTGTTGGTTTTCTATATCCTAGCTGTAGTTCTCAACTCACTTGTCTATGACATACCCTGTTCAATTTCAATTGTTCTTGTGGTGACGGATTTAGAATACGTAGTGGCGCCATTCATCCTGAGGTTATTTTAAGAGCCCATAAAAGGAAAAGCCGAAACCGGTTCCGCAAAATGCCCAGCGCCGTCTCGCCATCGTGGCTAATTACCCTCCTGGTAATGGGAGGAGACCCGCCTCAGCAGTAGGTCATTTATGGGCTGAGTACTACTACTAAAGTGCATTACAGTTGTGATATCACCCTATCCGTAACTGTTAGGCGGATGCCATAATCTCTTTAGCCTTTGGAGTCATTCTTTTTTCAGAAATGTCCGCAACAGTTACTTATAAAAGCAGAAATAATTTAATAGAAGCGTTATATCTTCCTCGGGTCACGTAAAAGGACGCTTGGGGGGAAAATTACATTTTGTTTGGCCACGTTCACGAGGCGGCGGCGACATGGGACAACCGAGTTAACGAGTGCTGGAGTCTTGTTCCCTCGAAAAGATCGGATCTCTTATGGCGTAAACAGTTTGTGGAATTGGAAAACAAAGCAGTAAATAGATTTTATTTCGCTGCTGTCTCTTTGTTTCTAATTTGGTTGATATAGTGCCAGTTGTAGGTGTAAAGATTTATTCCAGATAAATGGTAATGACAATTGGACAAAAACAAAGAAGCTATCAGACAAATAGCAAGATTTTTACGTTGCACTTATAAATAAACATACTACTAGTATATCCGTTTTTTTTAAACGTAAAGATACAGGTTATACCTTTTGCAGGGGGCACTAACTAAAACCTACCACTAACTGTCTGCGAGATGGCCCGCGCAGACAATTAGTGGTAGGTTTTAGTGGGTAAACCGTTCGCAATCACCATCTCATCGCGACCGGGACTCCCACATACCCCAGCCCCGTCCCTGGGCTGGACCTATAAAAGGTTTCCCCGACAATAAAAAAAATAATAATAATGGGGCACTAAGTATGGGAACACCCCCGCCCTTAGGAGCAGATAGCAGTTCCCGAGGCGATCGGTTTCTGCACCGAGGCTCTCTTGAGCCAAACAGGAATGCGGCAAGTTTCACACATGGTGCGCATCGAGACTAGGAACAGGGCAGGGACACCTTATCCCCATAGCAAAAGTCTCCGAGGAGAACGCTTGAGGCGTCATAAAGGAAAACAACACCAAGGGTTCGAGCCAAGCTCCCCTGTCCGTAACTGCCAACACGGAAAGGCACGCGGTGACAACAGTGGTAGGTTTTTGTGGGTAAACCGGTTTAGCCCACCGTCCGCCGGTATAGCCTATCGCGAAGGTGTGACGCCCAAGTGCGCGGGGCGTCACATGGGGGAGGGTGCCTGATGGGGCTGCCGCCTGCGGACCACGGTAGAAACGAACGCGGTACCCGTGGTCCGCCGTGAGGGCGGGTGTCGGCGCACGGCGGCTTGGGTAAACCGGTTCGCAACTCACCATCTCAACGCGACCGGGACTCCCACATACCCCAGCACCGTTCCACCGGCTGGGGACCTATAAAAGGTTTCCCACAATATAATAAAAAAGGGGGCACTAAGTATAACCTGTATCGCGGGGGCAGTTTACAAACATGAAATTCACGAACATAAAGGACACCCAGACTCAAAGCAAGTGCCTCTGGTTTAGAAAAAACACTTGCTCGACCCCGGAATCGAATCTATTAAGCATTTTTACTTAGTTCGGTGAGTAAGCAAAGCATTCAGATTAAATCATTCTTACCACGCACGTGCAGACTCTGGAATGAACTACCTGCCGCGGTGTTTCCCGAGCGCTACGACATGTCCTCCTTTAAACGAGGTTTAAAAAGAGCACTCACTTCACGGTAGGCAATGGCTTGGCTGTGCCCCTGGCACTGCCGAAGTCCATGGGCGGCGGTTAACACTTCCCATCAGGTGGGCCGCTAGATCGTTTGCCACCAAAAGCAATAAAAAAAAAAAAAACTTCTTTGATTTCAGCCCACAATGACCCACTGCGAGTCTGGCCTCCTACAGTTCCATGGAGGGTAATTAGCCTACTGTGCCACGCTGGCCAGACGGGTACACAGGGTATCAAGTTGTCCTTCTCTTGCGACTAGACCTTATCATTTCTTTTGTCGGCTCTTACGACACCGTCAGGCTAGAATGGGGCGTGTGTATATTTACTGTAGTTTAATTTAAATACTCAAATATGAAAACTTTTGTGGAAATTGTATCAAAGTACGTGCATTTCTTACGAGAAGGTCAGAGTCAAACACATACTTATACTTATATAGAACATTTGACATAAGGATAAGTAAGTCAGGATAAGTAAGGCCAGTGTCTTTGTCTAAACCAGAGGCACTGGCTCGGAGTCTGGGTGTCATTTCTATCTTACTTAATATTATAAACGTGAAAGTTTGTAAGTATGGATGGATGGATGTATGTTACTCTTTCACGTAAAAACTACTGAATGGATTTTAATGAAACTTTACAATAATATAGCTTATACATCAGAATAACACATAGGCTACAAGTTATAAAGATATTATGTGAATTACAACAATATAAACAAGTCGAATTCAAAATTTCTAATTGTCAAATTTTCGACCATATTAAACTATAGACAACATAACGTTTCGCTGTCAGTTGCGTTTTGTTAAAGTAGGTTTTATACGGACGGGTTAAAAATCTCAGGTATCCTATGTCCAACTTTCTTTTTGTTTTAAATATATATAATGCGGAACAAAGTTCGCCGGGTCAGCTAGTCTATAATATGTATGTATTTACAAAAAACAAATGTATATAAGTAGTTTATCATCCATCTCGTTACCATAACACAAGCATTAAGTTGCTTAACTTGGGACGAGATGGCGTTGTGTGAAATGTCCAAGGATATTTATTTATTTATTTATTCATGTTACAAAGACTTTATAAGGCATTATTGAAGCTATTAAACTTTAATACATGAAAGAGACTTAAGACTAACTTAATCCAACGGAGGAAATTCGCCTATTGTGCCGCGGTGGCAAGATGGGTTGGCACAGGGATTCTTCTCTTGCAGCTTGGTGTTCTGCCTTTTGCGTTCCTTTAGTCGCCTCTAACAAACAATGTGTATAAACGGTAAGGTGGCACATAGAATAATTTATAGAGTCCGTGTGGTGGCGGATGTAGAATACTTGGTGGTACCACCCCATTCAATCCTGAGGGTGTCGTAAGTGATGACAAAAATAAATGACGACCGATAAGCTAGTTTCAAGAGAAGGAAAACTTGATACGCAACCCTGTGCCAATCCGTCTGGCCAGCGTGGCACAGTCGGTCAATTACCCTTCATGTAACTGGAGGAAGTCCAACTCAGTAGTGGGATATTAATGGGCTGAACAGTAGAATACAGAATGTATATCTATAGTAGATAGATAGATAGATAAACTCTTTATTGTACACGAGAGAAATAGACAGAATACAATAATATGCAACAATTTGTACAAGGGGCGGTCTTATCGCTAAATGCGATTTCTTACAATCTTAGTTAGTACATAGACTTCATCATCATCATTTCAGCCAAAAGACGACCACTGTTGGACATAGGACTCCCCCAAGGATCTCCACAAAGGCCGGTCCTGGGCCGCCCGCATCCATCATTTTCCGTGCATTGACTTGCCTAAACAAAAATAAATAAACTTCATGTAACAAAATAAAACTTTTCCTCAATGTCGTACAAATTGCAGTCTATTACCTGTCGATTTCTTAATTTCTTCCTTAAATGCTTTCGTAACGGAATCAGTTTGGATTAACATAGAATTAATTAAACTCATTCCTTTTAATCTCTGGCGTAATTTTCATCAACGTAATTTGCTAACAGTCCCATCCGGAAAGGTTTGAATGTCTTAAACGGTTGTGTCTTGGACCGTAGCTCTTTCTTAGAGCACCCCGCTCCTACAATCAGAGCTTATGCATAAATTTGAATTTTCAATTTAGGATACTTTGAAGAAAATTTTATTAGACATAAAGTGAAACCTTTGGTCTTTTGAAACGAAATACGTAGTATGAAACATAAAAGAAATAGAGTGGCCTTATTAAGATTTTTTGAAAATATATCTAACAATTGATATATTTTCAAAAAATCTTAATAAGGCCATAACTTTAAATGGCATAATGATATTTTTTCTGGTAGAGAGTGTAAAGAAAACTAAAATCATTTAATAAAACTACGTACACTAAAAACAAAATGCAGGCCCTCAGTAACTAATATGTTATTGGATTAGAAGATTATATGGAAACTGAAAATGAAAAATAATAATAATACATGTGTCACAATTATATTCTAAATCATTATAATCTATTTGTATGAAACAATGCTGGATACATAAATGCGATGAAAAAAAAGCCGTATATCAGAATAACAAATGTGGGTAAAACCAAATAACCTATTTAATTTTCACCTATTTCCCTGTTTCATTGGGGTTGGCACCAGTGTAGCCAGTTTTGGCTAGCTACAAGTATTTACACGGAACGATTCCCGATGTCACTCTGCGCCCCATCTTGTGGGACAACCGGTAATTGGCTTACACCAGCTGTCAATTGTCACGCTACTGTTATGTGTATCGTCTGTGCCATAGATAGTAGAATGGCAGCCAGGAATGGCGGCTGGAGGTCAGAAATTACAATTGATACATGCCTATCCAACACACTTGCAGATCGATAGCGTTCTGCATGACAGTCAAATATAAAAGTATGCAAATCGATCTTATCGATACATTTCTGATTATAACAAAAAAATCTAATTCAAATAATTCACTTCATCATCATAACTATTTTAGCCAAATGATATCCACTGATGGACATAGCCCCCTCCCCAAGAATCCCCATAAAGGCCGGTCCTGGGCCGCACACACCCATCGTTTTCCGGCAACTTTAACCAGGTCATCGGTGCACCGTGTGGAGGTTACCAGCTGTCGCCACACGAGGACTTTTCTGCCCCATTGGGCGTCGGTACTGCGAGCTAAGTGCCCTGCCCACTGCTACTTAAGTTTGGTAATTTGTGGGCTATTTCGGTGTCTCTGGTTTGCCTGTGTATGTCCTCATTTGTGATTCGATCTCGCAGGGAAACTCCGAGCATAGCCCTCTCCATTGCTCTTTGGGTGACTTTGAGCCTTCTGATGGAGCCCTTATAATAATTAACTTTACACATCGAAATTCATAGATGGTTTTTAATTGCTTCTCAGCAAAGCATTTACAGAAATTTTGCTAATTTGGGACAACAAAGCAATACAATAATAAAATGTATGCTTGTCTATTCCATACCATTTTCTGTGCAATAGTATGGCTGCACCCCAAAACGCCTGAAAGGCGTTCGGGAGATATCCTAAATGAGTTTCGTTATCTCCTGCAAAAGAAA
The DNA here is from genome assembly GCA_905475355.2 of Clostera curtula. Lineage (NCBI taxonomy): Eukaryota > Metazoa > Arthropoda > Insecta > Lepidoptera > Notodontidae > Clostera > Clostera curtula. Next base: position 9,644,909 of record FR997808.1, on the reverse strand, counting down.
ATGGGATTAATAGTTAACAGAGAATCCCAGAGGCGCTAAACGTTCACTTCAGCAGCGTTTAAATAGTAAACGCTTGTTCGCTCTGTGTACTTATCTAGAAGTGCCGATATAGTTGGCATTGTTGTCATTTTCTTGATAATAATACTATTAAAATTGTATGGCGAATAAAAAACGGCGCAGTTCGTTTTATTTGTGTTTAGCTAATGAGAACATTACACACACCACCACGTATTTGACACACATACGCATATATTTCTGTAAGTGTATCACATACGCATAATAAGTGTAAGTCTTCTGTTTATTGTTAAAGTCTTTGGTCAAATTGAGAATCGATAATGTTCAAACTTATTATTTAAATTAATTATCTTCTCGAATTATGGCTACTGACTGGGCGACCACTAGTAAATTCAAATCGCCAAGCTAGATGCGACTGCCGTGTTCTTTAATTTAAAGTAGCACAAATGCTTCTCAGCTAGAGTATAAACATTTACACTAACATGTTACTTACGGTTGGCGCTGTGGTTGAGCGATCGACTGCTGCTCAGCATGTTGCGAGTTCGATCCCCGCACGGAATAAATATTTGTACGACCTACAAGTATTTGTTCCGGGTCTGGGTGTTTTCTATCAATACTATGCATGTACTAACAATAAAAAAAAATATATAAATAGTTTATCACGTACAAGTACTACCTATAGTTTGCTTAAGTTATCGTTCCAGTATACAAGCTTGTTGTGGCACCTTAAATTATTTTGCATTTACCCTGTATGATTAAGACCTATCTTTTGGTTAATAATAATTTAACAATTACTGGTTGTCCTAAATGAATAAATAAATAGGAAATGACAAGGCCGAAACCCTAGCCGCAAGAAAGTGAAACCTCGATACAAAACCCTGTGCCAACCCGTCTGGCCAGCGTGGCGGAGTAAGCTAATTGCCCGACTCAGCAACGGGTCATGTATGGGCTGAGAAGCCATCATCATAATCATCATTTCAGCCAAAATACGTCCACTGCTGGACCTAGGCCTCCCGCAAGGATTTCCACACAGGCCGGTTCTGGGCCGCCCGCATCTATCGTTTTCCAGCTACCTTAACCAGGTCATCGGTCTTTTCTGCCCCATCGGGCGTCGGTCCTGCGCGCTATGTGCCCTGCCACTTAAGTTTGGCAATCCAAGTAGTAGCATAAATGAATATATTTAATTTTAGTTAAACGTGACTCATAGATAAATAGGCGTATTTCACTATCACTTCACTATCATCACTACATAGTATAAAACAAAGTCGATATTTTCTGTCCGTCCCTATGTATGCTTAAATCTTTAAAACTACGCAACGGATTTTGAAGCGGTTTTTTTTAATAGATAGAGTGATTCAAGAGGAAGGTTTATAATGTATATCCCACCCCCGCTTTGCACGGGCGAAGCCGGGACGGGCCACTAGTTAAGAATAAAAAACTACTTTATGTTCATAGACAACATAATCTTTATGTCAATAAACTTTGTCAGTAGAAAGTAAGAATCGTATTTTATTACGCATATTTTATTCACAACTCGTTCCACAACACTTGTAATAGTATAGCCAAACTAAATATACCAGTTCTCTGAAATATCAGAGGCGTCTCGATCTAAGAGCATTGAGGCTTTATGCAAAAGAGCGTTACTCCATAAACGAGCGATAAAGGGTCTGCGAACAAAGAATGCAAAGTATGCGCCACCGTAAACTGAACTAACCTCTCTGCGGTGTCCTTTACGATAGATTTATATTCATGGCACTATCTCGGACGCGTAAAATTTCGGGCAATGGCGATCCAGAAGCAGGCATATGTAATTTTGTTTGAATAAGTAAAGAGGGGTGAGGAACTAAGGACAAAGGCTATTTGATCTTTTCTGTCTTCGCTGTGGTAAGGCGGTGTTCAGATTTCAAAAATATATAGGAAATCAATATTATTATATTCTACTTTTTCGTATTTATTTTTTCGTCAGATTTTTTTTCTACTTACTTGACACTTATTGTTATATTTTGGACAATTCACCCAATATCATTATATAAATTTTGGCCTATGTGTTATTCTGATCTTAAAGCTATATTGTTTTAAAGTTTCATTAAAAGCCATTCAGTAGTATTTACGCGAAAGAGTAACGAATATCCATAAATGTTCTGCTTCTGAAATTTAACATATCTTTCGTAATATTAAATAAATTCAAACGAAAATGATATGTTATTACTTTACCACTAAAAATAACTGCAGTTGCTTTATAGTGTTTATAATCTAAACGCTAATTCTGCAATTAGCAGATTTTTCCCGACGTTTCAACCCGCAACCAAGGCCGTTGTGACATGGTTGAAACGTTGTAAAAACTCTGCGAATTGCATTAATACTTTCTATGTGAAAGACCCGGTTGCAAAACAATAACGATTAATTCAAAACGCGACAGTTTAAACCCAAATTGTATACAATTGTTGTCTGCACACAGCCTTAGAATAAATAAAATCGCTCGCGGCCTGTTGTATGTGATATTTCATAAATGGATTTGGAAGGATGGTGTGTTATGGGATTATTGATTCCCTCTAGACTGTCTGCTGTCTGTGGTACCTACCAGTACATTAGGCTGGCGGTCTCCTGAGATAATGTTATATAATGTTGTATCCGGCGTTTGCCTATTTGAGTAACGCGTTAGGCCTAAGTATTTTTGTATGAAATTGAACGTCAGGAATCGGAAATGAGAAATCGGAGATCGAATCAGAAATGAGGAGATACTTAAACATAATGATAATGAGGAGATAACCACAGCTATCAACATATTCTACATGATTGCCAAACTTAATTGCCAGTGAGCAGGCACATTGCTCGCAGGACTGACGCCCGATGGGGCAGAAAATTCCTGAAGTGGCGACCACCGGAAAACGATGATTGCGGGCTGCTCAGTACCAGCCTTCGTGGAAATCTTTGGGAAGGTCTATGCCGCAGGCGTCTTTTGGTTGTAATTATGATAATGATGACTGTCATAATAACTATCAAACCTGTAGTAATTGTAAAAACCTAGATATGACATCCGTAGGTATGGCAGTCAAAATAAAATCATTAGTAAACACTGAATAAATACCATATTAAAAAATCTATTGTATTCGTCTCGTGAACTTTTAAACTCGAAGGTTCGCAGAAAGAAATAAAATGGAATTAATAGAGTTCCGCGAAATAATGACGACGACTAGGAGGAAAATTAGTTCTTTAAATGAGCCAAGTCTGGACGCTCAAATTACTCAGACAATTAAAAATAAGCATACAACATTTTATTTTCTTCAAAATAAAAGTCAACAATAAATATAACAAGCTCTCCATTGCGATGGTCACGATAAAAACAAAGACCTCTTTATACTGTTAATGTTTTATTACCTACCAACGTTTCTAAACCAACAAGCACTTAATCATTCAACGTCTACAAATTTTACTGCTCCGACGTCTGCGAAAAAACGAGAACAGAACGTGTACGTCGTAAACGTTAACACTGGGTTTAATTCAGACAGTGTTGCCATAAATATTTATATGTGTACTCGTTTATACGTGCCATCCGAAAAATATGTTTAAGAATCTACAATAGCCTCCCGGAAATGTGTGACAGCTACTCCGAAACGTTTGTACGTTTCGCGTAGCAAAGGGTATAAAAAATGTAAGATCTTTGTTTGTTTAAAAAGTTCCGTATGCTGTATGAGGTTTATTTAACAAAGTAAATTTGTGTTAACTTAATTCTTATATACTTACTTCGTAAAATACCCGCTGATGGATCGGGCCTCCCCAAATTACAGAAGGGAAATTAGCCTGCTGTGCCACGCTGGCCAAACCAGTCGGCACAGAGTTTTGTTTCAAGAATTTCTTCTCTTGCGGCTTGGAGTTCTGCCTTGTCATTTCTTTTAGAAGGAAATCTTGAAATAAAACCTTTTTTTTACCTCGGAGATCCTCATGGATACCCGACCGCTGTGGACTGGCCGGGGTACGTGGGACTCCGGCCAGTCCACAACGCAATCTACCATATCTACGCGCTCCGTACCCCGACCTACCCACTAAAACCCGTCTAGCTAGCGTGGTACAGTATTCTGATTTTTTTCCTGCTATTGGAGTAGGCCCGACTTAGCAGTGGGTGTTTTACGGGTTGAGAAGAAGATTCCTATTAGTACACCTTATAAATGGTATAAATAAATAATATAAATAAATAAATATAAATATCCTTGGACATTTCACACAACGCCATCTCTTCCCAAGTTAAGCAACTTAATGCTTGTGTTATGGTAACGAGATGGATGATAAACTACTTATATACATTTTTTATTGTAAATACAAAAATGTACGTACATGTACATGTGGTAGCCAATTAAGTACATTATAGATATAAATGACACCCAGACTCCGAGCCAGTGCCTCTGGTTTAGACAAAGACACTGGCCCGACCCCGGAATCGAACCCGGAATACGTTGACAACTCGAATTGTAAATCTTCTACCCACGTACTTTAACATCATTTCAGCCAAAAGATGTCAACAGATGGGGATAGAACTCCCTCAAAAAAAAAAGAGGGGGGGGGGGTTGTCCTAATCGCCGCGTTTGGCAGGCGGGTTGGCAATCGCAGTACTGGATGGCCGCTGCTGCTGCTGCCCAACGTCTGTTGTCCCTTAGTCGTCTTCTACGACACCCACGGGAAGATATGGGGTGGTAGTATTCTTACTCCGCTACCACATTTACCTAAACAACGTATTCATAATTATGAACAAAGTTAACGAAAATGTTAAACCATTCGAATTTCTACTGATCTCCAAGAACAAAAGCACACTCGGAGCACTTAAAATAAAACCTTACAACGAACTGTAAGCAGCAGTTTATCTCGATGCTATATTTTCCCATTTCATGCTTTAGCTTCGTATTGTCTGAGGAACTTTTAGGCAGTTTTTCTGCCTTTTGGATTATTTTGTTCAAGGACATGAGGGTAATACAGATGCTTTGCTGTCTATATATATAAAAGGTAGGTACATTGGCGCGGTGTGATCCGTGTGGAGACGGATTTATAGATTGGATTTAGGATAATGTCACCAACCCAAACCATACTGAGGGTGTCGCATGACGGAACTAAAGGAACACAAGAGGCAGGTCACGGAGCCGCAAAATAAGAAAAGGTTGATACTGTAGGCTAATTTCCATTTTCGTATTTGGAGGAGGCCCTGGTTCAGTAGTAGGTCATTTATGAGCTGTAATCATAGTGTGGAGCGTGACTTTTCTAAACATTATATGGTGACGGATTTTGAATACTCAGTTTCATCCTATTCCATCCTAAGAGCGTCATAAGATTCGACAGAAGGAAATGACACAGCCGAAAACCTAGCTCTAAGAGAAGGAAAACTTGATACAAAACCCTTTTTTTTTGTTTTGCCCGGGGTAAAATCCTTTATGGACTATCCTCGTGGGGGGGGGGGGCGTGTGGGACTCTCCCCCAGAGTGGGGGCCTACCCACTAAACATCCCCGGGGTGCTCCAACTCGCGTCCTGTTGCGGCATTGTGGGATCTGTACACAGTACCACGGTGCCAACTCATTTGGTCAGCTTGGCGTAGTAGGCTAATTAGGGTAATTAGTGTAGTTGTAGTTGGAGGAAACGTGACTCATCAGTAGCTGGTCGTATATGGGCTGACTAATAGCTGCATATATGTGGTAGGTAAGTAAGTAATACGCTGTTTAAGTGTCCAGGAATCAAGTACATTATTAACTAACAAAACATCCAATCGATATTAACAAATCAAAAATGAGATAATGAAAGGAAATGTAACTTTTTTTTTCCTTCTCTGGCAATTGAGCCGCTGAGGCGACTATACTGCCAATGTCGCGTAAAAAAGAACACAAGGGCTTGATACGCAATTAATCAAACAATACATTTTTAAGCATGTCACTTTTATAAACTGAATCGTCTAACGATTTCTTTGACACGAATCACACAATTACAGCGATTTGAATTGCTTGAAATCAGTTTATGGAAAGGCCATTCACTTTATATCTAACAAGTCAAAATGCCTATAGCATATCCTATGCGTTGGCAATTCGATTAAGGACTGACTAACTATTGAGCAGCCTACTGCAGAGCGTTGATGCGGGTATCGGTAAGAGTGACTCTAGCCGTGGATTTGCCAATTCGGGTATTAGTATACCCGATACCAAACCAACCGTTGAAGTTGCTCCTAATCCAAATGAGATCGGTCCATGCACCGATACATATATAGACCATTATTGCTTGTCCTCTTTACGAATGATTTTTCTGTCAAAATTACAATTTTTATTAACGTTTACACGTCCAAAGACTCGCGTGCGTCTTGTATTTAGACTCATACCAAAACAGGAGTCATCGGAAACGCAAACGTAGCGCCAGATCCTCCGAATTTCTCCATTGTTGCCGGACCCTATAATAGAGTTATATCTAAGGAACTCTCAGCGGCTTTCGGGAACACAGACCCAATTCACGTAGGCGATTTTGGATGATTTGGTCGCCTATCCGACCAAATCATCCAAAATCGCCTACGTGAATTGGGCAAACCTGAAGAGCTGTGGAGCCTCGTCGCCAACATCATGGCCGTCATGGTACCATTCCGTCGAGTAGCATTCTGGTTGTACCAGTCTTGTCTGCGCAAAATGATACGTGAGTTACGACAAGTTTAATTTTTAATGCGATTGACTGATATAGTAACATAGTATAATTAAGTACATATAGTCAATAACAGTCAGTTTTTTTTCAAATACTTAGAAAGATGATGGGCCCATTTAAAAAATACACCGTTTATAAAAAAATACTTAAATATTTTTTTATACATTCATCTAACGTAATCCTAAATTATTTCTATGTTCAATAAGCGTCTTAGCTGACTACATATCAAAAATACCAAAGCAAACCTTCTACTTCTGTTATGTTATTTAATTCCATGTTTTTTTTTGTAGGAACATTCCTTTTACTAAACGTTGTCTGGATTTATTAGGTCTGAGGAACAATTAAAGGGTTTGATTGGAAGCGAGAAACTCGTAAAAAGATTTAATTAAAGATGCAATGTTAATCTCCGTTCACAACGCATTTGAAACGGTGAAGGGAAATAGCTACTGAAAGCTGAGTTTTTACTTTATTTTAAGACTAGCGACCCGGCCCGGCTTCGCACGGATACAATTATGCATTTATTATAAATATAAACCTTCATCTTGAATGACTCTATCTATTTTAAAAAACCGCTTTAAAATCCGTTGCGTAGTTTTAAAGATTTAAGTATACATAGGGACGGACAGAGTACAACGACTTTGTTTTATAATATGTAGTTATAGTTATAATATGTAGTGATAAGTGTGCTCTAAAAACGTATAAAAAAGAAAACTCTTAATTCTTTAATAGACTGTCATACTCTTTATTGCACAGAAAAGAATAAAACATGTAACATAAAACAAACAAAAAAAATACAATTCATATAAATAGAAAGTAATTGGCTTCCTTATTGCTAAAAGCAATCTCTTCCAGGTAACCAAGCAATTTGCAGGATATTATACAAAATTATTGAAAAAGTATTCAACGAAAACATGTCAAATATATTCAGAAATGAATATGGGTAAATAATTGAAACAATATACAGAGATGTTATGACAGAGGGGCATTAAATTACACTACGTATACTATAATGTGATTAGTATGAATTCGAAATGGTACAAAAAAAATACATTTAACTTACAATTAATGGACAGCCCCTAAGGTTAATAAACGATGCGTTAGGCATAAACATCTGTTAAGAAAGATACATCATGTTCAAATGAGGCAAAAAATTAAAAAATCATTTGCAGCTAAACTATTGCTCCAATTTAATTGATTTTTGGTACAGAGCCTGGAAATGATACCTAGTATAGGTAATTAAAAAAATGGCCCTATGTCTTATCAACCCTGTATAAGTATTTACATTGCGTACAGTCCGCACATGTATCTATATTTACAATATATATTTTTACATTTATAGTCCATTGATAAGCTAAAAAATTTAGCTTTTATTAAATTTGTTGACTTATGGTACTTATCGCTTAGAGTCAAACTAGACTAGGGTGAATGCAGATATGACGACTGATAGGTGTGTATGGAGACAACCACCTAGCGTGGGACAAGGGTCGTTAGATGATAATTGGTAATTTTAAATATTATGACGATTTAAAGGAGGTTTGTGATAAAACATACGTAAATAAAGTTCCTTTTGAGCTTGAGTTTGAGACTTACTTTGTATTTGAATATCACAGTTTTATAATATATCCTACTAATTGCCAATTTTGTGTATCAATACTACCAAAAACAACAAATATGTATTATGCATTTTAGTTATAAATAAATAAATAATAAATAAATATCCTTGGACATTTCACACAACGCCATCTCGTCCCAAGCTAAGCAACTTAATGCTTGTGTTATGGTAACGAGATGGATGACAAACTACTGATATACATTTTTTTTTGTAAATACATACATATTGTAGATAGAAATGACACCCAGACTCCGAGCCAGTGCTTCTGGTTTAGACAAAGACACTTGCCCGACCCCGGAATCGAACCCGGGACCCGTTGATCCATTATATATTATATATAATTACATTGCATAAACGATTATATTTGTTTTAATTATCATATTATATATTTTTAAATATATATATATATCGGGCCTGCTGGAAGAGATTTCATTAGAAATAAGCTGTGCCTTTGTACAAATGTGTCCTATATTTCCAAGTTTTCTATCTATGTTTTGTATGTGTACATAAATTGTTAAATAAATAAATAAAATATCTGTTCCCGATGTTAATCGATGTTTATTTGTTTCTTATGTTCAGTATGAATTACTGTGATACAAATAAAAACAAAATTACAACAATCATTTTTATTAGCTTCAGAAACCTCCGATCATCAAGATATGGTATTAAAATCGAGAAATTGGCCCTATGTAGTTTTTAAGATCTCCCACTACTAAATGGCTTTTGGTCTGATTTACGTGATCACGGGACGTTACAATTGTTTATTTTGAATGTGTAAATATCGCGAGAATCTATGTAACAATTTTATCATAATAAAGCATTACCAAAATGAACAGCCCATAACTATTGCTCCCATCTAAAAATTATTTGCAAATTAATGGTTAACCAATTTGGCAAAGATTTTCATTTGCACTACACATATTGCGGTTGGGTCTCATTTTCGTTTTGTTGAATAACAATGTGTTTATTCGGCACTCGATCCTTAAATGTAGAATTATTAAATTTTAAATTATTAGTTTCAATCCTACTGATAAAGCTTTGTCGATATATTTTTGTCGGTTTTAGCTTTTTATTGCAGCAATTAATATTTAGTATTAAATAATGCTTTTAAACTTAAATCTAACTAACTGATACATAGAGTAGATGATAGTAATTTTATTTTATCTTGCAGATGTCTTAATGGACAAAAGGAAATGACAAGGACTAAAACCTAACCGTAAGAGAAGGAAAAGTTGATACTCACCCCTGTGGCAACCCATCTGGTCACCGTGGCACAGTAATTACCCTGCATGGAGGAGTTCCGCCTCAGCAGTGTCCTTGTATTGTAGATCCTCAAATTCATTCATCTATCCTTATCCTAAGTAAATCTAATAGAAATATATTGAAAAGAATAGAGGCGCTTAGTTTAGATTTAATATGTTTATTTAACTCATAGATCACGGTAGAAATAAATACCTGTTATCAAGTACACCGCCGTATCATGTCAGTACAAAAATATATTTTTATTATTAACTTTGTAGGACTATCATTAATATTTAAGTGGATATTTAACACATTCATAAAGAATTCAGTAAGTTTAAAATGTATTGGATGCTAAAACCGACTGTTGTCTTACAAAACGGTATAGTTCGTTCACATTCTGGCTGTATTATATCAATGTACGTAATAAGTTTTATAAAAATGTTTTCACGTCTATTTCGTACAACTTATATAAAATAATATACAAATACAAGATGCTTTAAATTGTTTATGAATTTCATAAGACTGTAATAACGTGACCTTACTTGACACAACCAAACGCTTAACACAATTCTCTAAGCTTAACCGTACACAACAATATACATATTCATTCCAACATTCTCTTCATTATGCCCCTATACTTGTACAAGTGTTCATAATTAGAGTAAAAGCGTCGCATGAGATCTGTGCCGAGGCAGGCACCTCAAAGAACACTTACAATAGGTAATGTACTTAACACGCGGTAGTGCCTAGTATCGTCATTACTTTGAGGCGTCAAAAAACAACGGTGCCGTGGAGACGAACAAATTATTTTTTTTAGCATAATCTGCAATTTCAGTTGAAGGTGCTATATACCTACTAGTAATATTGTAGAAAATATCGTTACGGTTACATACTATTTATTTACTATTAAAAAAGATTAATCCTACTTGGTCAAAACAAATATGAGTTATATGAATAACGAGTGAATTCTCAAAACAAATAACATGTCTCCACATGCTACTGACTGTGTTGTTGTTTTGAGAATTAAAGTCCCAACCTATTTCTCCTCAGAAAAAGAAAAGATGGTTTGATACCAGATATTTTAAAACCAAGATCTCCAACAAAGAGAGGATGAGCGGTACATACGTAAAGTAACAATAATTTCCTTCGGACAAGTGCAACAGTTTAAAAGAAAAATGTTGACACAATGTCGACTCCACAGTCTTTCCTGTCAGCCAGTTGCGCCCCCGGCAAGATAAAGTACATTTAGATAAATGGAAGAGAAGCACAACCTCCATCCGGGTGGGCACTCCGGCTAAACGACACTCTTAATTTCCCCAAAGTAATAATTAAGAGTGAAGGCTGGTGGGGCTAACAAACTCGGGCTGAGAAAACTGGTGCTAAATTTTTAAGCAAGCTTTAAGTACAAAGTCCGATACGTTGAAACTTAATTATGTTAATAAATAAAACTCCAGTCAAGCTTGAGAGATCTTTGAAAATGCTCCGGTAACCGGATCATAGTATGGTTGCCACCCATAAGCCCTTGCATACATTTTATTCATGTGAATATTGAAAAAGTAATCCAAATATCACTATCACTACATAGTATAAAACAAAGTAGCTGTCGTCTGTCCGTCCCTATGTATGCCTAAATCTTTAAAACTACGCAACGGATTTTGAAGCGGTTTTTTTAATAGATAGAGTGATTCAAGAGGAAGCTTTTTAAGTATAATACATGCAAAATTGCACCCGTGCGAAGCCGGGGCGGGTCGCTAGTTTAATATATACAGATTATTTTGGAATAGAATATTATAAAACCTAATTCACCTATTAACGTGCCAGTCAGCATGCTTAGCTGTACGTTTGTTAATGAAAATACATAATATAAAAACGATACGTTCAAGTTTAATCATTATCTAATTCGGATAGTACATAAAACATAAGTGTCTTACGGTGTTGTTATTACTCCCAATATCTCACTAAATCAAGGTTGTAATGAAAATTAGTAATTTTTTTGAGAAAAAATATAGATAAATTTAAATTAAACTCAATAAACATAATACATTAATATTAATTGTAGCAACTACAAACTATACAAAAATAAAATCTGTTTCACTTAATTAAAATAAATTACTGTATATCGTAATTAAGCAGAAGTTGAGGGACAGTCCTTTGCCTACTTCAGGTGAAATAAATTCGGTTTCATTCCCTTCCAACTTAATTACTAATTCATTGCCCAAGTGAAAACTTTCGCGAAACAACTGTTCCCGTTAAAATATTTCCATCAAGTTCCCTGCCCCAACTTCCTCAACCTCTACAAGCGCACTTATTTATATACAGCTTTATTTAAATAGAACACAACATTTTAAATTTGTTTAGTTTTTAAAACAGAACCCGCCGTACTATTGCTTATTTAAAATACATAATATATAACAGATTATATTTTAAGGGTGGCTACAGAAACATAGCAGACAGGAAACCTAGCCGTAATATGCTAATTTCCCTCCCCAAAATTATATTATTATTATATATATATATGTATATATATGTATATATATATATATATTTTTATCAGAATTATCTCATTTTCAGAAGAGTTGTCTTCGTTTAAGTTTATCAGACTATGTATTTTCTTATAAAGTAATTTTTTCTCATATTATAATGGGTCAGGGAAAACCCGCTGTGGCGGTTTTCATGAATAAATCATGGAAAATTATAAACGAAACCTCTGAGGTTAAAGTAAATGAAACAGAAAAATAATTTCTTAGCTGGATGAACTCGAGTGACTAAAGTTATTAACGATATTAGCCCCGGTATCGCCGCTCGAATTAAAAGGTTAATTTCTTTGAATATTTTCTCCGCTAGCTCCTTTGTAATTAAGTTAGTGTTTGTAAAAGATGGCGGAGGTTGCGTTGCTTTGTGAATTGTTGAATAAGTCTGTTGCGCAATGATGATAATAATATTAGTTAATAGCGTATTCTTTTTGGGTTCATGCGATTACGAATCCATGAACAAATTAAATCTACAAGCGTAACAAAATCATTTACTTTCACATTCACAATATTACTTTGATTTAGACTAAAGCTTCAATAAATTTAGTCGCAGCCATACATAAAGTAGGCTCACATATTCACAATAAATAACTTATTATAATTCAAAGAAAATACTCTACAGCAAGCAGTAATACACGATTGAGTAATAGGTACGATCCTTTGATCCAAAAAATGTATCAGCCAAATCTCGATATCGAATTCAATGGAGCGAACCAATTGGCATTGCGTGTATCGAAATACTTCCAATAACAGACGCCAACGGCATCCAATACGATCTGCGAGTATATTAATCTACCACTAATGTGGTGTGCGTTACCCTCCAGCTTTCTAACTAAACTTGGATGTATTGATGCCTTACTCTTTATCAATGTCGGCTGGCCGTTCTGTTAAGTTTAACGTGTTGTTCAATGAACGCTACCTCGGATAGAATGGGGTCTTGGTCGTTTAATTTGGAGATTCGACTGTAATTTCGTTGCGGCGTTGTAATTCACGAGTGTAATTAATACTTCGGTAGATTACGGTTGAGTATTTTCGTTGTACAACCTGTTTCTTTATATCCCACAAGTCTGTGGTATGAATGAGACCATATTAAAAATTCAACTGGCATATGATGTTTTTAATAAAAATATATTTATTTTTGATCTAATTTTTTATGCAAAATATCTAGACAAAGCCATAATTATTAATGAAATGCACACCACACACACACACTTAGGGGAAAAATGGCGTCGTCGACTTTTCTTAGCTTTAAATATGAATGATTGGTTTGAATGACTACTATTTATCAATGAAACTTTCCCTGCATTTGCTGCTACAATTTTAAACCTGAATTAATTACTTAATTTGGTAATTTTTGCGATTTAAAAATTCACGAAATTGAGCGTTTTTGGACCACTTAACTATTTATTTTCGTATTATATTAAAATATACATACTAAGTAGCTCTAGACTAATGAGATATAAAAACAACGCGCTGTACTAAGTGTAATAAAATAAATATTCTAACAAAACCACTACATGATACATTAACTAATAGTAAAATTGAAGAATGTTTGGTTGAAGAAATAATTGTTTGGCCAATAAAATGTTAGTGTATTATATATCGTTATAATACGTATTCTAAACTAAGGCACCCAATTTTAACTTCGTAATATTCTATCATTGCAATTCTAAATAAGTAACCTAACAAAGGTTATTGACGTACCGTCCCCAACTATTCCAATCAGCTATGTTTACAAAATACTCTAAAACAGTTAATCAAGACCGAAATACGAAATTCAAATTAAGACCGTACCGATACTTGCTATTTACTATAACATTCTGAATCGCAAAGCATACACGAACAGTGACCACATTTGCATTGTAGATTTTATTATATCTCTAGAAGACAAATGTTTAGTTTATTTCTGTTACTTTTCTTCACGATATACCAGCAAGCATTATAAAATACGTAAGGCCTTTCCTAAAAAAAAACACACTCTGCATCAGCTGTGTTGGTCTAAGGGTTGGATAAACCGCCTTTGGATCACGGGTTCTCGGTTCCATTCCGAGGTGGGGCAAGTGTCTTTGTGTAATCGAGAGGCACTTGCTCTGAGTCTGAGTGTTATTTGTGTTTGTGAATTACTTGTTTGTAAACGGCCCGTGCGATACAGGGCATATATCTAGTGAAGGGATTTGTGTAAAAAAGACACATAAAAAATACCTCATGGTTCAAACTGAAGACACTGAATTAAAAATACGAACAGTCTAATCCAAATCATGCTACTATTATATTAAAGCTAGAACAAAAAACATAAGTCGCAAATTCTTACACTTTTTTAAATGAGAATGTCTTTCTGCAAGACTCTTGAGCAAAGAGAACACTCTGCGAATAGTTTATGACTGTATCAACCCTATTAAAGGAGTGCATGTGTGCGTGACTAATATTTGGCCCATAACTGGTAGGGTGCCACGTGTGGCACGGTTCAGAGACAGTGTATAAAGTTGTCTTACCAGAGAAAACATCCGTTACAACTAACCAATTAAAGTATGAAAGATAAAAGTGTTAAAACAATATCATGCCTCCACTTCTGTAAAAGGGGAATTGGTACTACGTAACATTTACATAACTATATTTATGGTTTGTTCAAGTCATTTACTTTCCCGCGTGGTGACGGATTTAGAACACATTGTGTCACCACTCCATTCCATCCTGTGGGTGTCCTAAGAGCCAATAAGGGTATATGCCCAAACCTGACAAGGCGAAAAAGCTAGCTGCGAGAGATGGAAATTAGCCAACTGTGCCACGCTCCATGTAACAGAAGAAGGCCTGACGCAGCAGTGGGTTACGTATAGGGCACTACTACTCGGTTAGTAGTAGTACTTCTTCTTCAATTTACTTCTCGTAGTACTTTCCCATAAAATCAAAATCAAAATGTTTTTTATTCGAATAAATTCTTGCGAATGCTTTCAAATAGTCAAAGATTTTAAGAGAAAAAAAATTAAAATAAATATCATAAAATAAAATTAATAATTTAGTTTTTACCGCCGGTTCGGAATGTCATTCCATAGAGAAGAGCCGGCAAGAAACTCCATGGTTGCTCTTTTAAATAAGGGGGTTACAATGATGGTGGTACAAACAAGTCTGACAGATTAGTGAAAGCAATAACACGCATAAACATGAAGCACATTAAAAAATTTGAAAACAAAAATTAGTGAAATTACACAAATTACATGGTGCGTGCATATAGAAATATGAAATATGCATATAGAAACTCAATCCGACTTGATAATTTTGACAAACATCGATATTTCGAGATTCAACTTATAATTTTATATCCATTGTTTTCTCGATAATATGTGGCATCTCGTCTTTACAATATATCTTATACAAATAATTTTCAACGGTCTAAAATTCAAAATCACTTCTATACAGAGATTACGTTTTTCCCATACTTAGTTCAACCCCAACGGCATACGTTTTTATAACGCTTCAAAAGCTTTTTATCTAAGAGTTAAGCCGTCAATAATGATGTACAACTAGAGCTGCCACTTTCATTAAGTTTTCTAGTCCACGAAACGCAGTATTAAATCCTTAGCCCTCGGGCTATGAGTGACAAGGATAGCTTATGGTTTTAAAGCGTAATGAGTGAGACAAAGGGGTTCTGCACTTGATCCTATTTATCATTCGCGGGACTTATTAAAGCGACCAACACGCGTGTTATTTTTCCGCAACAAAACTTTAAAATGGAAAGAAAAACTGTAGAGCAGATTTGGAACATTGTTTTGACCAGTGTTTAAATTTAATACATATCAGTGTCTAGTAAAATGCTTTATAAGTTACCTTTGAAGTTTAGGTTCTGGTCACACATATATTATCACATCACTATCACCACATAGTATAAAACAAAGTCGCTGCCCGTCCCTATGTATGCTTAAATCTTTAAAACTACGCAACGGTTTTTTTAAATAGATAGAGTGATTCAAGAGGAAGATTTATATGTATAATACATCCATAATATTGTTGAGAAACACTGGTAAATTTAAAAGGTTAATCATTGTATCCGTGCGCGTGAGGTTAATCATTGTAGTTGTAAAGCTTTTATTAAAATACAATAAAGCTACCCAGAATAAAATACATATTTTGAATACTTATTATACTTTTATTAACATTGTTCTATGTTTGTTTATTGTCTCTCTCTCTATGATATTTAAAATATTATATTTATCACCGTATAATTATAATTTATCAATATTTCTGAATTGTAAATTTAATTAACAATCCCAGCAGAATGTTATGGCTCAAATTATATCAATACTCAAACATTAATTAACAAAGGTAAACTTCAAACGTTTATGCACATGCCGTGCCCCAATTACGTCGCCCAAATTAAACCGAATATTAATAACATAAAAAAACGAACAATGCGATCACGACTCGATACCCCCCAACTTCCAACAGATTGCTGCGCTATTCATATGTAGATTGCAACAAAAAATCCAATAAACAAGACACAGCTCTCACATCTCCCCCAGCATCATTATTGAAAAGAATGTTAACAGTGCACCCGGTTTATCGGGGGTCGTTTTACCAAAAGAGTTAGACTAACGAATGGCCGATCTAGAGGCCTCGAAACTAGCGACAATTGCATGATAGATCGCTTTAGACAAAAATCAAGGACGCCAATGATTTAAAGAAGACAGAAATTAATTTGGGAACCTATTTAATATTATTAGCGTTTGTAATCAAGATATTATGTGTATTAGAATATACTGTATTTATTGAAATGAGGAGATACGCAGGAAAACCAGGGTCACCGACATAGCCCACCGGATTGCCAAACTTAAGTGGCAGTGGGCAGGGCACATAGCTCGCAGGACCGACGCCCGATGGGGCAGAAAAGTCCTCGAGTGGCGACCGCGTTCCGGAAGGCGCAGTGCTGGTAGGCCTCCCACACGGTGGACCGACGACCTGGTTAAGATCGCCGGAAAGCAGTGGATGCGGGCGGCCCAGGACCGGCCTTTGTGGAAATCCTTAGGGGAGGCCTATGTCCAGCAGTGGACGTCTTTTGGCTAAATGATGATGATATTTATTGTTCATGTACTACATGTATTTGTCATACTTGTATAATTTATTGCACACCGCTACCTACCGTTGTAACGTGCACAACTCCTATCCATCCAAAGGTTGTCTGGAAGAAATCGCCTAGTGCGATAAGGCCGCCCATTGTACATTTCTTTGTCTTAAATATATCTGATGGTATGTTAACCTTTTATATTATTGGTGTATAATAAAGAGTATTCTATTCTATTCTATAATTCCCACTATAGTGAATTATAATTAACACATTATAGTTAGTATTTTCTTTTTCTTTAATTGATTCTTGCAGGCAACCCATAATAGGTTTAATGGTAGAGTAGTATGGTAGAGCAACATACTTTAACAATTACATTACAAACTAAATGTGATATTAAAAAAATATCGCCATGATTCGAAAATTAAGTACAGCAATGTCAGTGTATCAAATCTATTTATTTAAAAAGTGAAGTAAAATCTTTGTACCCCTTTTAAAGAAACTTGTGCGGTCGGAGGAATATAAATTTTCGGAGGAGCTAATATATTTTTCAAACAGTGCATTAAAATATATTACACACACTAGACTACAAAGACATGCTTAGACACACACGCATAATCGTATCTAGAATTGTGTTTATTGTTAAAGTCTGTGGTCAATGGAGAATAGAACTGTATTTATAGAACTATTTAAATTAATTATGGTCGATCGCTGGGCGACTACTAGTAATCCTACTAATATTATAAACGTGAAAGTTTGTAAGTATGTATGGATGGATGGATAGATGGATGGATGGATGGATGGATGGATGTTTGTTACTCTTTCACGTAAAAACTACTGAATGGATTTTAATGAAACTTTATAATAATATAGCTTATACATCAGAATAACACATAGGCTACAATTTATAAAGATATTGTGTGTAAATTTATAGCGATATGAAGTTAAATTTTAATTTCTAATTGTCAAATTTTCAGCCATATTTAAATATAGACAACATAAAGTTTCGCTGTCAGTTGCGCTTTGTTATACCACGTAGGTATTATATCACATTCTACGGGAACGGGATAAAAATCTTAGGTATCCTATGTCCGACTTTCTTTTAAATATATGGATGTTGGACAATTCACAAAATCATAATTAATATTATAAACCTGAAAGTGTAAATGTGTGTAATCCCGTTCCGTGATATAAAACATAGTTTATCAAAATGCAACTGCTGGAATAACAAAACTTCACCGACAGCTAAACGCTATGTTGTCTATAGTTTGACAAATTTGACAATTAGAAATTTTGAAGTTGACCGGTTGATGTATTTATTTCGAGTAAATATTAGCTTATTGTGCCGAACAATGAAGAAGAACTAAATAATGCACGTGAAGATCACCGCATTAGTATGGCTTGAATCCGTGCTTCTCAATCACAAGAGCAAATCGAGGCAGCCCGTGAAACGGATCGGTTGGGAATGCAAAATCGTCGAGCAAATTTAAGAGATCAACAATTAGATAATTTTCGAGACACAAGAATAAATTTATAAAGTAGGTACTACATAATTAGGATCGAGCAACGTTTCGATACGGTGGTAGCACTAATTACTGCTTGCATACTTGCGTCCGCATTGGACCTATAGATGCCGTGTAATATTACAAAACACTCCTCAGCGGCTAAAGTTTTATCAAAATGGAAAATCGTCATCTGGGACGAATGTACAATAGCGTATACACGTGCATTGGAAGCACTTATCCGATCCGACCGAACACCTACGCAAGGACTCGAGATGTTTTGGAGGCGCAATGATTTTACTGTCTGGCTATTTCTGCCAAACACTGCCTCTAATTCCAAGATCGACTGCTGCCGCCGAAATAAGCGCTTGCCTCAAATCATCGAAATATGTGGATTGATTTTATTTTCTCAGAATTTCTGTTCATCGAAGGACAAACTCTCAAACACAAAAATAATGAATGGTTGACTAAGTGAGCTGTTTTGGCGGCTAAGAATAAATATGTAGATGACATAAAGTAACTAACATAATTCAGAATGAAATCATTGGTACACTGCATTAATTCAAATATAATGACTGTGTAAAAACGAGAAAAATATATAAACCAAAACCACCAAACCTGTGCAACGGAACGCGTTTGGTGGTAAGTGAATTGATGAACAATGGAATATACTCAAAGTAAAGTTGGAAGGTGAGGAAATTCTCATCCGAGGATCCCGACGATATCAACTGATATACCGTTTTAGTTTTAATGATTTCCGATCCGTCGTGCATTCGCCGTGACCATTAATAAATCACAGGGCCAATCCTGGAAAGTTTGTGGCCTAAATCTAGAAAATTCATGTATTTCCCAAGATCAATTATATGTGGCATGTTCCGGGTCAGAAGACCATCTGCGTTATTTGTTCATGCGCCTGATAATAAACCGAAAAATGTCGTCTGTCACAAGGTGATTCACTGAAAAGTGCAGTTACTAAAATAGATGGCCAATAAAGTATAATTAAAATCATAGATGTTTTATTTATATTTATCCTGATAAAAAGTTAATAAAATAAAATATCTGCTCATTTATTGCCTTTAAGGCGAAACAAAGTTCGCCGGGTCAGCTAGTACTGTATAATTCGTTCAGTAGTAAACTACTGCGTGTTGACCTTAAGCACCGTACAAGAAATATTATTTACAAACACTTTTTATCTATTACAGGTAAGTAAGCATTTGATCATCCATGTGGTGACGGATTTAGAATACATGTGTCACCATTCCACTCTGAGGGTGTCGTAAAAGCCGACAAAATGAAATGACAAGGCCGAAAACCTGGCCGCAAGAGAAGGCTGCCAACCCGTATGGCCAGCGTGGCAGTAGGCTAACGACCATCCATGTAATGGAGGAGGCCCGACTCAGCAGTGGGTCATGTGTGGGCTAAGTAGTAGTAGTAAGCATTAAAAAAAAAACAGAGCTTGCAATGTTCTATCGACGTGCCCATCCATGATGCAATTGCTAGCATGGATCTGCTAAATTCAAAAGTCCTTGCGAAGTTTCACTGCCTCGTTGGTCTAGGGGTTAGATGTGCCGCCTTTAGATCAACAGGTCCCGGGTTCGATTCCGGGGTCAGGCAAGTGTCTTTGTCTAAACTAGAGGCACTTGCTCGGAGTCTGGGTGTCATTTGTGCTCGTGAATTACATGTTTGTAAACTGCCCCCGCGATAAGGGTTACACCTAGTGCAGGGGTTACGTAAAAAAAATTAAAAAAAAATGCTTGTATCAAAAGCGTAAGGTACGTTCCGAACTGACACTAAAGTAGTAGTAGCAAGTAAGTCGTCGACGTCGTTTCAGCCCTTAAATGACCCACTACTGAGTCGGGCCTCCTCCAAACTCATGGAGGGAAATTAGCCTACTGTGCCACGCTGGCAAGACGGGTTGGCACAGGGTTTGTATCAAGTATTCCTCCTCTTTCTAGCTAGATGATCTGCTTCTTGCTTCTGCTTCTTTTAGTCGCCTCTTACGACACCCTCAAGATGGTATGGGTTGGTGACATTGTGTATTCTGTGTATTGTGTAGCAAGTAAGTGGTAGCAATTAAATAGCACGTTGATTGTCGAATTTAATTCTATTCAGTTTGTGGTTAGTTTCACTACCAATTTGACAGTTTCTAAAAATAAATGTTTGATCCTTTATTTCGCTAATTTCATGGCCACAAACTAGTCGCCCTATACTGAGTGACTCTCTCGTTACGCCTGACACTTCAATTTGGATTAAATTCAGTTGCGAATTTAAATCTACAGATAGTGTATGTGTGTGGATAAGGTTAGGTACGTCGAAGTGAACACATGAATTCAATAGAAAGTAACATGCACATTGAAAAACAGAAACTGAATTTGTCAGTTTGCAACGGAAATATTCCCAAGTCCCTGTGAGTAGTAAGTTTTACCCAGTAAGGTATTTTTTTCTGCATTCCGACAACTTCCTCGATCTGCTACTGCTCAATATATATGTTATAATAATATAATATCCTTGGACATTTCACACAACGCCATCTCGTCCCAAGCTAAGCAACTTAATGCTTGTGTCATGGTAACGAGATGGATGATAAACTACTTCTATACAGTTTTTTTTTAAGTAAATACATACATATTTTAGATAGATAACACCCAGACTCGGAGCCAGTGCCTCTGGTTTAAACAAAGACACTTGCCCGACCCCGGAATCGAACCCGGGACCCGTTGATCCAAAGGCGGCAAATTTTTATACAAATTTTTCGAGTGATGACGGCTTTAGATTACACAATGTCACTAACCCATACTATGTTGCAGGTATCATAAGAGGCGACTAAACTTATGCATAAGTTTAGTCGCTCAACGTGCTATGGAATGGAAGCTCTCTGAATGGATAATATTTGGAACGAAATGATCTATTAGAGAACCAAGGTTCCTGACTTTCTTGTGGCTTTGACGGTTATTAGGTGGAAGTGGCAATGGACTAGCTCTATGCCAGAGAACCGATCACCGCTGGAATAAACGTGTTCTGCAGTGGATATCGTATCTTGGAAATCTAAGCGTGGGACGCCTTTTAGCCAGATGACGAGAAGACTTGCATAAGAGGGCCAGCAGTGACTAAATACACAGAGCAAGGTTCTAGGGCATACCATGTGTGAGGCCAATGTCCAACGATAGACTGCAAAGGGATGATCACGATAATCTGAAGATTGCCTAGAACTCCACTTGGATGTCGTCATACAAGCCAAGGCATGATGTTGATGCAATTAAACAAATAGTAATTATTGGATTTGGTTTTATTTTTAAGTTTATCATAAATATATGTGTGATATTTGACATTAAGGGCTACGTACCGATGGACGGATTAACAATACACGATGTCACTATCCCATTCCGTCCTGAGGGTGTCGTAAGAGTCAGCAGAAGAAAATGACAGGACTGAAAACCTAGCTGCAGGAGAAGGAAACCTTGATACGAAACCGTGTGCCAACCCATCTGGCCAGCGTGGCACAGTAGGCTTATTACGCTTACTCAGAAGTGGGTCATTCACGGGCTGAAAAGTAGTAGTAGTGGAGGAAACATTATTTTAAAAACGCATACAAAATATAGCTAAAAATAACGGCTTAACAGCCAAAAAGTATAAAACGGCTATTGAATATTTTTTTTATTTAGCACTAGTGGCCTGCCCTGGCTTCGCCCGTGCAAAGCGGGGGTGGGTTATACATATAAACCTTCCCCTTGAATCACTCTATCTATTAAAAAACCCCGCTTCAAAATCCGTTGCGTAGTTTTAAAGATTTATGCATACATAGGGACGGACAGAAGAATGCGACTTTGTTTTATACTATGTAGTGATACTAGCAGACTTGCTGTGGCTAAGGTTTTTGTTATATTACATTTAACATTCACAAATATTTATTTAACTTTTAACATAGCGCCATCTGTTGAATACTTATTCAGTCCAGTGAACAGATATCGCAATCTGCAAGAATCATTTGGAGCTAACAATATAATTGTGACTTTTAAATAATTTTCAATAAAATAATGTTAATACTAAAAAATTTAGATCCTACCTTTCAAGTTGTATAACTGCACATGGTACGCAAATTTGATAAAAATCGGTTGTAGTATAAAAGTCCATCGTGGACAAACAAATTGACACGTTTTTTATGTATATTACGATCATTCACTATCTGTTGCTTGTTAACATTTCGTCTTTACTAAAACATATCCATTACAGTCAATCTATCATTAGTTTCGTATACCTTTATGCGAGGCCCTCGTACTGGCATCCCAAGCATCCCCATATTAGCCAATGCACCATTTTTCCACTTCCATGCGGCTTGGCACAACTTCAGAGAGGTGGATTCATATTGCCGCATCAGATGCGTTTGTTTTGTTTCAAATTTATTTTATCAAGTAAACGCCGGTATTCCGCCCACTGGGCCGAACTTAATGTGCAGTAATGCGGGCGGTACTGCAAGTCAAATAAGTACAGAAGTACAATGGTCAACAAATAGAGCGACCAACTCTTCCTACCTACAATTATGACGTCATACATGTGTTTTAATGACTTCTTACATACTTCTCAGCCCATAAATCACTCACTGCTGTGTCGGGCCTCTTCCTAACATAGGGAGGGTAATTAGTATACTGTGCCACGCTGGCACAGGGTTTCGTTTTAAGTTTTCCTTATCTTGCGGCTAGGTTATCGGCCTTGTCTGTTCCTTTTGTCGACTCTTACGACACCCTTAGGATGGAATGTGGTGGTGACTCTATGTATTCTAAATCTATCACCACACGAAAAAAAAATTTACATATATTATTATCTTTACATAGTATAAAACAAAGTCGCTGTCGTCTGTCCGTCCCTATGTATACTTAAATCTTTAAAACTACGCAACGGATTTTGATACGGTTTTTCTTTATAGATAGAGTGATTCAAGAGGAAGGTTTATATGTGTAACCCACCCCCGCTTTGCACGGGCGAAGCCGGGGCGGGCCACTAGTAATAAATAAAAACTAATTATATCACATTTGACTTTCTGTTTTTATTTAATCAATGTAAATGCCTCCACTGCACCTAAGTATTTCCCCGACTAATGAGTGAAGTTATTCGCTTAATTATTTTTGTGAGTATTACTGACGGTCCGTTAACATTTAATTGTGTGCGTTCATTACAAATGCGTGATTACTGGTTTAAAGCCCCATTTACCTTGCCGATAATTACGAAGAAAGAAAAGAAATGTGTTCAAATAATTTACCTAAAATAGTATTTCCTGCATTATTTCCGTGTGTTGACGGATTTAGAATAAACAATGAAACCCATCCATACCAGGGTACCGCAAGAGGCGACTATCAGAACGCGAAATGCAGATAACCTAGCCACAATATAAGGAAATCTTGACATACATCCTGTGCATGGCCAGCGTGTCACAGCAAGCTAATTTACCTCCGTGAATTTAGTGGGCCCAAGTCAGCAGTCATTTAT
Organism: Clostera curtula; assembly: GCA_905475355.2. NCBI lineage: Eukaryota > Metazoa > Arthropoda > Insecta > Lepidoptera > Notodontidae > Clostera > Clostera curtula. The sequence continues at coordinate 9,620,815 of FR997808.1, read as the reverse complement.
GGGCTGGAGTGACGAATGAAGATGACATTAGTTCTGGAGAAAGAATAACGGTGATATGTAATGTTCTTAGCAGTGATCGCGTTCCGAACTGCTGGTAGACGGTTTTCTTGTATATATATGACTAGCGACCCGCCCCGGCTTCGCACGGGTGCAATTATGACATATAAACATTCCTTTTGAATCACTCTATCTATTAAAAAAACCGCTTCAAAATCCGTTGCGCAGTTTTGAAGATTTAAGCATACATAGGGACGGACAGACGACAGCGACTTTGTTTTATAATATGTAGTGATAGTGATAGTGATGACGAATAATGTGTTGACTATTTGTAAGTGTCCATCGTGACCCAAACAAAATAAATTATTTGAATTTTACAATGATATTCCCCTCTACAGTTTTTCTTATTTTTTTAGAATACTAGCTGTACCCTGCACGTGTTGCTACGCCACTAACTAAAATAAATTTGAAGGAAAGACATTGTACAAATATTCAATTATTTTTTGTTCAGAAACCTTCCAGGGCTCATTCACACCAATTTCATGAAGATCATCACATGATCAAATGCATAGTTTACGATTCTTTAAAGGACCAACTGACAAACATTAATTGTTATACATAAGAAGATTTGTAAACATATTATAAATGAATAATATTAGGGCTAAAGTTACAAAATAGGGTTTGTTCTTTAGTCCGATAATTGAAAACAATGTTCCTACTTGCTCTTTTTAAATGGATTGTACAGTCTCATACAATCAACTTTGTAAAAAAAGAAAATTCAAGTACTACATGTTCGTGCAAGGTTGTTTTATAAGAAACAACAAAGTAAGTTACTTACAAAGTAAGTTTCATCAAAAACTTACTTTAAGTACATTTTAATTGATACAAATTAAATAAAAAATCAGCAAGGAACTGCACTTTCTGCACCACGAACTGTAAACCCTTCATTTTTAATATTTACTTAACCCCTTTCTATTCGTCATCCAATCCATTTCGCAAAAAATGCTTCGTAAATAAACATTAACATTAACAAAAACACAAAATGCAACAAACTGCAAATCACGCTCGCTCAGTCGCCGTTCCGATGAGATTTCCCAATGATTAATTTCGTTTTCATTAGTGTCGCATCCAAAATGACATAGTTATGAATCGCCAGTTCAATCAACCAGGTTTCAATAACAATTTTTCATTCTCGACATACTAATTAAGTGCTTTTCATAAATATTCTCGTAAAATCCAAGTCGGCGTCAATCCATTTTGAACTTTATGCGTCGTATGTTACGTTTCAAATTGTCTTGTGTCCAACCTTGTAATGGAAGACTGGAAAGCGACATCCTTAGTAACAAGTGTAAAATATTTTCCCCAATCGTTGTACCTGGCGCCCCCTAGGGATATTTCAAGGGTGAATAAGCTGGCATAATGGCAAAGGGTACAATATTTTAAATTTCAATCGCTGCGAGCGGTCTGGCCGCTCCCCGGGTGGCAAGAACAAAGATTTTACTCAGTGACTTCTGCTAAGTGTTATAATAACTTATTTTATCGGGAAATGATTTAGATCTTTAGCTGGTGAATTTTGGGGTAGAACACATTATGAAAAAGTGTCCATTTATTTGTGAAATAAATTGATAATGACCTAAATATATCTTTCGGTTAAATTAAAACCAACCCAAAACATTTTTTCGGCTATTAATTGACAGGGTCAATTAGATAACGATTATCAACGAAACTGCTACATGAAAATAAGATATTTACAACCATTAAGATAAAATTTTAAATTACTTTTATGAAAAACAATATTTTCTTTTTCTAATTTATTTATTTGTTGAGCAATACACGGGATCCTTACAATACAACTTAAATATTATTGGGGTCGGCACCAATCTAACCTCAGTAACTACTAACTACCAGTATTTACAGAGAGCGATTGCCGTCTGTCCTCCGGAACACATCTAGTGGACCGGAAATTATTTGCTAAGACCACCTGTCAGTTTTCGTGCTAATTTCACGTGTAATGATTGCCATAAAAATTAAAAAGGCATCTGGGATCCAAAAAATGAAAATTACCCAGCCTTGATTACGACGGAGCATTCACAAGCACATTCAACCAGAAGTGGCGAGTTTTTTTAAAGACATGCTGTGGTCTCTACCTGTGGGGGCTGGTTGACTTATTGCACTAATTTTCTTATCTCAAATTGAAAGTGAATTATACATGTTTGTAAAGTTCTCTCCTAAATATGTCTTGTATCAAAAAATAGCTCCTCCAGAATATCTCGACGTGTTAAATGGTAGTTTTACATATTAATTTTCAAATGGTAAATTTTTAATGTTTATATTTTTTTTTGACTAGGCAATAGAGTTCTTAACAGCCAACTTGATTAAATTATTTTTTATTTTGCCGATTATGGGATGCAGGCTACGGGCAGAGCAGGTGAGTTGTCTTAAAAAACGCACCATTTAAAAACACATGAAACATGATTGGCGCCAAAACGCGCCACGATCCATTTGACTTGATTCTCCCCTCAGTCTTTCTCCGAGATTAATTTTCTGAATCGTTATCAACGTCTTATGATTGCCGACAAATTTGTTACACTACAGTTCACCTTTTCAGTCAAATTGCAAATTTTATGCGAAGCTCCGATAAAGTGGCTATAATCATTATTATAACTCATAAATTTGATTGAAATTCGGTCACATTGCCAGCAGGGCTTATCTTCACTTCGCAGTTGGCTTGAAAAATATCTTGAGCCCTCGTATTCTCGATTTGAGAACCGTCTACGCTTCCGATCGATTTGCGCTTAGTGCTACAATAAAGGTGTTTAATGTCGAAATTTGCATACCAAATTTGATAATGTTTAACGCGATATTTTGTCAAGCGTTCACGTTCGGGCGGAGTTTGAAACGTGCTTTGATGTTTAACATTTCGTTCTGTTCAATGTGCAACACAATTTAGTGATTTTAACTTTAATATTTTGAATATTTTTCTTTGGAAACTTCGTTTGGGTGATTTGAAAATGGAATAAATAAATGTAATTTAAAGGTTTTTTGGTTTGAATGAACATGTAGTGACTAGAATTGAGAAAGGTATGCTTAGATGGTTTGGTCATATCGAGAGGATGAGTGAAAGTAGATTTCCAAAATAAATATACAGCGGGAGTGTGAATGGGAACGTTGGAAAGGGCAGGCCAAGAAGGACATTCCATGACCAAATAGGTAATGTCCTAAAGAAAGGTCAGGTCAGAAGCACCCTAAACCAACGAGCATGCAGGAACAGGTTGATTAAAGTGGAAGAAGCGAAAGTTGTAAGCCAGGATCGTAGCGAGTGGAAGGATGTGTGATCTCTGCCTACCCCTGTGGGAAAAAGGCGTGACTTTATATTATGTATGTTTATGTTTATTTTAAAGGATTTTGCCAGTAAATTTGCCAATGTTGCATTATAAAATTGAATGTATTTTTAACAAAGTTTAACCATACATCATTTACATAATTAAAATACACAAGTTTGACGTTTGTGGAGAGTGATTGAGAATATATAATGTTTATTTTATTTTAATTACTATCACTATCACTTCACTATCACTATATATAGTATAAAACAAAGTCGCTGTCGTCTGTCCGTCCCTATGTATGCTTAAATCTTTAAAACTACGCAACGGATTTTGAAGTGTTTTTTTTAATAGATAGAGTGATTCAAGAGGAAGTTTTATATGTATAATACATGCATAATTACACCCGTGCGAAGCCGGGCCGGGTCACTAGTTTTAAATAAAATAAAATAATAATAATAAAACTTACGAGTTGGCATTCTAAGGTGGACTCAGACTGAGTTAGACGCCTTGGATAGAAAGGTACGTCGACAATTGACCTTATATCGAATGCACCACCCCCGTTCGTCTGTTATGAGGTTGTATATCCCTCGGAAATGTGGGGGACGTGGTTTTTTAAACGTCAAAAACCTACATAACCGCGAGGTATGCAACCTGCGGGAATACTTCCTACAGCCAACAGAGGGTGTGCACCGGGATATGGCCAATGTTGACAATTCCTTCACACCTTTATCCTTGGCAAAACAGAATTGGCGCAAGCCCCAGGTGTTAAGCATTTCGGACCGCACGACTATATGGAAGAGCAAGGAGTTACACGGAAGGTTCTACAAGGCCCTTACTGGGCCGGACGTAGACCAACTCGCTTCTGTGGCTTGGCTACGCTTCAGTAACCTCTTCGGGGAGACTGAAGGGTTTGCCTGTGCAATTATGGACGAAGTTATCATGACGAATAACTACCGGAGACATATCCTAAAGGATGGGACTGCCGACATCTGTCGAGCCTGTCATCGTCCAGGAGAGTCCATTAGGCATATCGTCTCTGGCTGTTCTCGTCTTGCTAACGGAGAATACTTGCACAGACACAACCAAGTGGCCAAGATAGTCCATCAACAGCTTGCCCTTAAATATAGTCTTGTGGATACTGAAGTGCCCTACTACCAATACCAACCTGCGCCAGTTCTCGACAATGGTCATGTCACGCTCTACTGGGATCGATCAATTATCACTGACAGGACTATTCCCGCTAATAAGCCTGATATAGTGATAATTGACCGATCGGCGAGCCGGGCAATGCTTGTTGACGTCACTATCCCGCATGACGAGAACCTCGTTAAAGCCGAAAAAGAGAAACTTACGAAGTATCTCGATTTGGCTCACGAGGTTACCGCAATGTGGCATGTTGATTCAACAATCATTGTGCCGATAGTCGTTTCAGTAAATGGTCTTATTGCGAAGAGTTTCGACCAACACCTCAAGAAACTCTCGCTGGGTTGCTGGATTAAGGGCCTGATTCAAAAGGCTGTCATCCTGGATTCGGCAAGGATTGTGAGGAGGTTCCTCTCTCTGGAGCCCTGAACCGTCGGTAGCTTAGGTCATCGACCTCGTTTTCGACGGTTTTTGTCTATTTTTATGTATATTTTTTTAAACACTTTGTATTTTTTAAAAATATATGTAAAAATAAGAAATAAAGAAACTTACGAGAAAAAATAAAAACATGTTAAAGATTAGACATCGGCATATATTACGGGCCCCTGCCCAACCAATACGTAAGGTTCGAAAGTACCCGTAAACTCTTTATATTTACCTTTTCATAGACAAATTACAAAATGCTTTTCTCAAAAAGGCGTACCATACCGATGCTTTGATGAATTCTAGACAATTCCGTCAGTTGTTAGTCTGACAATATCCATATTTTTTTTTTATTTAACATAGGTTACATTTTAGTATTATGTACCCTAATTATATTACAATCTAGCCTACTTTAGGCTAATAAGTAATTTTAATTTAACTTTACTTGCTACGTCTACTATAACTAAGAATGTGTCCATTAACACTTTTCTTACCGTCTCTATTTAAATATAATGATCAAATATAATTAATGAGTCATTACTTAAATTATTTTTATTTTATTATTGATATATATTAATATGTATATTATTAATATGTTTGAAGACTGTCAATGTATTTTTGCTTATTAAATATATAATATTTAGGTAAATTAAAAAGCATTAGATGTATTATTTAATGTATTCAATAGTAAATTTACTGTAATAACACCAATTTACACGTGCAAAGTGTTCTTAGTGGCCTAATTCGTTGGGTACTATGCGAAGCTGGCTAGACGGGATGGCACAGGTTTTCGTTTCAAGTTTTCCTTATCTTACGGCAAGTATTTTGGCCTTGTCAAATTGAGAAAGGTATGCTGAGATGGTTTGGACATGTCGAGAGAATGAATGAAGAACGATTGACGAAAAAAGTGTATAAGACAAGTGTGAACGAAAGTGTTGGAAGACCTAGGCGGACGTTTCGAGACCAAGTCAGGGTCGCCTTCGGAAAAGGCCAGGTCAAGAGTACCCCAAACACAAGAGCATGTATGAAGGGAATAGTCAAAGTGGATGAAGCGAAACAAGTATGTAAGGATCGTAGCAAGTGGAAAGAAGTGGTCTCTGCTCTCTGTATGCATATTCTTTTGTCGGCTCTTACGACACCCTTAAAGTGGAATTGGGTGGTGACACTATGTATTCTAAATATACCATATTAACTCTCCCGTAAGCATAACGTACTACCCAACGCCACTCACACCATCCCAACAATGGTAACTCAATCAAAAACATCTTTATACACTTCCAACATTAACCTCACCGTTAACGAAATAGATATTCCGCTAAGTTGAAATTTGACGAGACGCCCGTATTAATTAATACCGTCCATTAGCATCGCTTGCTCCATCTCTCAGAGAGCTCTATCGTTCTAAATGCAATTAGTTTACGCCGGGGCTCTGACACCGCGCGACACCGCTCGCTCTCAACCTAAATATAATTCGCGTCCTAATAAGATTACGGCGCGGAGCGCTCGCAAGAAAATATTGTAGTTTCTAAGACAATCAGCCAGTCTTTAGTATAGCTAGCTAGTTTTTATCTGAGAGTTGGTTAACTGTGTGTTTATGCACATGCGATATCTTTTGTATGAGTCTCCATACGGACAATATAACACATAAATAAAATATCGAACACAATTCGTTCACCATAACATTTGAATTGTCACGAACGTTGTTAGTGATAGGCAGAATTTCTTACGATTGAAATATCATAATAGATAAAAGGCTTCATTACACAAAAATGTTAATGATCTGAATTTATCATCTTTGTATTTTTTCCTTTCAAATGATGCTGAGGAAATAATGATTCCATTTATATTAAGCCCCAGTAATTGGCTCGAGTTAACAAACACAAAATATTTCTATGATACTATAAATTTTAACATTATGAATCTCAAAATATATTAAAATTTGTCTAATTACTTTGCCCGGTGTGAGTTCCGGTGGAAGTATCAAAATTGTGCTGCAGATTAGATAAAGATAAACAAATATAATTCCACAGGATGCACTAAAAACCCTACAGCCATGCAAAGTAAGGGTATACAGCCTACCAAAGCAGTTCTCCATATAAAGTTTTATTTTTATTTTGTACTATGAGAGAGAAACGTATTTGAGATCCAATATTATAATACACTTTGTCTTGGCTTTTGTTACAGCGTGCATGATTATGTTGGAGTGTATATTAAAATTATACTATAATCAACCTTAAAAAATCCTGCTTAATAAACTAAAAAAAAAAGAATATTACACGTCCAAACTGCCATGTTGGTCTATGCGCCGTCTTTGGTTCACGGGGTCCTGGGGTCGATTCCAGAGCCGGGCAACTGACTTTGTGTAAGCCAGAGGCACTTGCTCCGAGTCTGGGTGTCATTTATGCCTGCGAATTTCATGTTTGTAAAATGCCCACGCGATACACCTAGAAGGGGTTACGTTTAAAAAAGTGTTTTATTCGTCAGTCATTTTTTATACATATTATTTTAAGTGTCTGAATAAGTTATTTTTAGAGTATACTTTGTATAATCAATGAGATGTCTTAAGTTTAATCTTTTCAAAGTGGAACAATATAAACAAATGCATCGAATTTGTGATTTCGCGTTTGTATGAAAGTTGGAGCGAAAGCAAATGGCATTAGGCTTCTCTCCGGCTCAATGGCTCGCGATGCGACCCGCCAGTTAGCGGGCCGAGTGTCGCGAAGCGGGATTTGCGTGTGCAATGGTGTTGCTAGCAAAGAAATTAAAGATACCACTATTAAAATACATAGTTTACAGCGATTACGTCTAATCGAGAACATAAAAAAAGTTTAAAAATATTTGGTATTCATGAAAATAATATTACAACTATCACCATCATTTTATCACTTTAAAAAAGTCTCGCAAGGTTTTCTTCAATAACAGGTACTGCGTTACCCACAGCCATCAGATTCTATAACCAAGTCGTTGCTTCCCCTTTTTAAAGTAATATGAACTAAGCTAATCATATTATTTGTGAAATATACAAAGCTACTATTACTCATTCCATAGATGACCCACTGTTGGGTCGGGCCTCCTCTAGCCACATGGAAGGCCACCGTGCCACGCTGGCCAGACGGGTTGGGTAGGTGTTTGGCCTTGTCATTTCCTTTACTCAGCTCTTACGACACCCTCAGGATGAAATGGGGTGGTGACACGCTGTATTCTTAATCCGTCCCGACACGGACGCAAGTTAATAAATAGCCTAATACTATTATCGGAAAAACTATTAAAACCACAACTATTAAATGTCCGTGAAAATTTTAATAATAAATTGATAATGTAAGTGTAAATTTTGCAACACATAATAAAGTATCCCAAAGTTATTTTATTAATCACAGCGTTAATTTCACAACCTATGTCAATATTTTGCTATAATGTTGGCTTTTAGTTTTAGGTCTGAATCCTTTAAATAGCGTCCATAATATGTATTTAATGGAGTGTGGAGCCAACCTCCTAATGAGTAGGACGTGTACTAGTGCTTATAATAGTTTGCGCGATTATTGTATCAAGTATTCTATTATTCTCGTATCTTGGGTCCAAGTGGGCGGGGCTTGCCGCTACCTGCGGGCGACCCGGACTATGAAGATAAGATATGCGAAGAAGTGACTCAGCGGACAGAAATGAATCGATACATTTTAATGTAAACACAATACACCAAGAAGACATTACACAAACAGTGGAGATAGACATGGAGGAACCGCAGGCAACTGTAGAACATTTACGTAAACGCAAAAAGGACATAGAAGACTCAGAATTATGGCAAGAAGTAACTAAAACCAAACGATACGCGAGACGGAACGACGATATCTCCGCGAATGAAAAACTGGAAGCATCTATCACCAACAATGAGCCATTACCCAAACAATTCCAACTAACCAAGCTATTAAAAAATTGTAATATACAGGGCATAATTAAAATTAAGTATATTAATCCATTCAAGATTTTTATTGAATTTGAAAACGAAGATAGTTTACAGAAGTTATTAAACTGCACCACAATTTCAGAAAAGGGATGGAAGATACAAAAGACATACGAAATCGGTATTACATATGGAATCATCAAAAATATTGATTTAGACGTCAATGAAGAAGAAATTAGAGAAAGTATCACATGCAGTACCGAAATAATATCCTTGAAACGATTACTACGTCGAAAGACCGATGGTTCCGGCTGGACTGACAGTGAGACACTCCGGATTTGCTTTAAAGGGTCCTCGCTCCCAGCATATGTATACATGTATGATATCAAGACAAGCGTAGAACCTTATGTATATCCTGTGACACAATGTTCCAATTGTTGGAAATTCGGTCATTCAAAGAAGATGTGCCCGTATCGAAAGACTGTATGCCCAAAATGCAGTAAACACCATAGTAACTGCGAAACTTTGGATTTCAAGTGTGTCAATTGCCAAGGCAATCATATGGCATTAGACAAAAACTGCCCTAGCTATGTGAAGGAACGGAAAATTAGAACCATTATGGCTGACTTCAACTGCACTTATAAGAAAGCTATCGGTATATATGTCCCTCCGTCCACACCAGAGGCCCAGACACCCAGAAGGGACCACTCCACAGATTCGCGTTACTGCCATACCCCCGCTAACCAGGATAAAACTCCTGTATTTAGCTTCGTTGACGACTTAAGCACAAACACTGCAACCCCGAACACAAAAGAAATAAACCCAAATATTCCCAGTACATCAGCAAAAGATACTATGCCTGAAAAAAAGAAAAAGAGAAAGTCTAAAAAACGACATGAACACAAAATACAAGATCTTCCATATGATTGTAGATATCTCTGTTCAGATTCAAATTGCGAATCCACTGAAAAGGAAGCTCCCAAAGAAAACAATAAGGAAAGCAATGGGACAACCAGTTTCATGGAGCAAATATGCAGGATAGGAGAGAAACTAAAGTGTGAGATCTTGGAGAAAAAAGGAAATTTTGCTGATAAAATTAAAAACAGTATTCAAATAGTCTTTGAGTGGGTAACATCTTGGCTAATTACCAATATCCTCGACCTGCCTTTTTTGAAATATTTCATCTCGACCAATCATGGATAGTCACAAATCACGATTCAAAGTAAATATCATTCAATGGAATTGCCAAAGTTTAACAAAGAAATTATCACAATTTGAAGCATTACTATACCAAGAGAAAGTTCATATCGCTGCTCTCAATGAAACCTGGCTTAGTCAAGACTTTAACTTACGGTTAAGTGGCTACAATATTTTTCGAAAAGACAGAGACGATGGGTACGGCGGTGTTGCGATTATGACGCATTATTCAGTTAAGGCTTATGAATACCCTATTCAATCACGCAACCCGGGCATCGAAATAGTGTCGATAAAAGTCACTAATTGCCATCCAATCATATATATCGCATCAATATACTGCCCCCCATCCGTTTCAACCTCTCAACAAGATTGGGATAACATTTTTTCTAATTTTGATAAGAACACATTAATTTTGGGAGATTTAAATGGCCATCATTTCTCGTGGTCTTGCAAAAATGACACGCGGGGTAATCAAATATTTGATTCAATAAGTAATTATAACCTCGTCGTCATGAATAGTGGAGCCCCAACCAGAATTAAATTAGTAAATGGAATGTTACAGCAGACTACTCCGGATCTTTCTATATTATCAACAGACTTGGCGATACATTATACGTGGTCTACTATGACTGAATCACTAGGAAGCGACCACCTTATAATTAAAATATCAACTGACCACATAGCAAATAAAAGTAATCGCACGAAAAGAAATTATAAAAAGGCAGACTGGGATGCATACAGAACATTTTTGGAAACCGAGTTTGCTTCATTCACGGTATGTAACCAACTACAACTATCTTACGATCGCTTCTTACAGATAATCAACAGAGCAGCAGATCTTTTTATTCCCTTTGTGAAGATAAATCACAACCCAACTAGCAATTTTAAACCAAAATCTTATTGGTCTGTCGACATATCTAAAGCAGTAGCGGAAAGAAGACTTGCATTGGCCCGACTCAGAAGAAATCCAACTCCGGTAAACCTAGGTATTTTACAAGAGAAGATAGCCACAGCGCAGAGGCTTATTCGTCAAGCCAAAAACATTTCTTGGCGAAATTTTTGCTCATCAGTAGATGAAAAGACCTCTTGCATTGACATGTGGAGGCAGATGAAATGGTTTAAGGGATACGGTGGCTCACATCGCAGTTATATCGATAAAGGTCGGGCGAATGAACTCTTAAAAAGCTTAGCTCCAGATTTTGTAAGCCATAAACAACCAAATTTAGTCGTTAACCATAACAATTTTACTCTAGACAAAGATATCACTTTTAATGAATTAGATAAGAATTTAAAATATTCAGATACAGCTCCGGGTTGCGATAACATTTCCTACAGCATGATCAATAATCTACCTAAGGTTGGCAAATTAATTTTATGCTCATTATATAATTTATTTTTAAAGCATGCATTCGTACCAAAACAATGGCGTGAAATCCGTTTAATCCCGATACCTAAACCAGGTCGCGACCCCCAGAGCTCATCCAGTCTACGCCCGATCGCTCTAATATCCTGCATATGTAAAACCTTTCATTCAATTTTGCATAAGCGATTGGAATGGTTTATCGAAAACCAAGGCTTGCTATCCGACAATGTGGTAGGCTTCCGAAGAACACGATCTTGCTTAGACAATCTAAGTAGTCTCGTGACTCAAATTAAGCTAGGTTTTACCAAAAACTGTTTTACTCTCGGCTGTTTTATTGACATAAATAACGCATATAACAACGTAAATATTCATCAACTTGTCAAGACTCTAAATGACATAGGAATCAGCACTAATATCTCTTCATACCTGTACAGTTTTCTTAGTTCAAGATTCTTGACAGTTGAAGTGGATGAAAATAATACAATGCAGAGACAAACAGCCCAAGGATTAGCTCAGGGGGACCCGATGTCGCCATTATTGTTTAACATAGTCACATATGAAATATCTAAATTGGTACATAAAGAGGTGATTGTGTCCCAATATGCAGACGATATTGTTGTTTATGTCACAGATAAAAACGTTCCGGCTGCTGTATCTGATATTCAATATGTACTAAATATGATAACCAAATTATTGGATAATTTAGGCTTAGAAGTATCCCCTGACAAAACAAAATTATGTATTTTCGCTAAGGGAAGTAAATTTGACCACTACCCCATTAACGTATATGTAAACAATATGCATATTCCATTAGTGGACAACACCAAGTACTTAGGGTTGTGGCTGGACCGACGCCTGAAATGGGGCAAGCACATCAATGAAAGCGTTCAAAAAACACAAAAATCGCTTAATACTCTTAGGATTTTGGCAGGACCGGGGTGGGGTGTACACCAAAAACACTTGAGACGCCTTTATATTAGTGTAATAAGAAGTCGTATAGAGTTTGCTAGTTTCCTATACCAGGATATTGCCAAGAAATACGTGAGCAAACTAGATATTCTGCAAAATCACTGTTTACGGGTGATTGGGGGTTTTATCAGAACTACTCCTACGCATGTCATGGAATGTGAACTGAGCCTTCCTCCATTGACAATCAGAAGATTAATTCTAGGACAAAAATATCTGCTTAAAATTAAATCTCTGGGTCGCGATAGCATCATGTCATTAATACAGAAACTTCATAATACTTGTAATTTAACTGGTAATAGATTGAACAAAACTCCCCCTCTAGTAGATGCTTTCGAACAACTTCAAAACGCAAGGGTTTTTATAAGCAATCCTTTGGAAATTTATTCGTTTAAAACATGGATTTCGGACATTGACCTATCAGATGTACTTATTGAAGATATAGATACTATAACTAAGGCTAAATGCACATACGAATCGTTAGATCTTAAAATCAAATGTTTAGAATATTTACATAAATTTTCAGATTTCAATAAAATTTATACTGACGCATCCAAGTCCAAAAATCACATAGGAGCTGCTTTTTGGGACGAGAGTAACAAAGGGTCGTCTAAATTTAAAATCATAGGTGACATTTCTATCATGTACGCAGAACTGATCGCTATTATGAAAGCTCTGTCATATACCGAAACCTTATCTTGTTCTAAAATTTTAATTCTAACGGACTCAAAGAGTGCTGTCCAACATTTAAGTCGTTGTACCACAACAGCTATCAGAGGCAACCCTGTAGCTTATAAAATTATTCATTTTATGTTACAGTTACAATCTCAAAACAAAATTGTTATAATTCAGTGGATACCCTCCCACATAGGCATGGATGGCAACGAAAAAGTTGATAAATTAGCTAAAGAAGCTTCCATAGCAGGAATTGAACATGATGCGACACCAGTTTATTCGGACTATATTTCAAAAATAAAACAAAATATCTTTTCACTGTGGAAAGAATATTTTGATCTTAGATCAAAGGAAAAGGGTATCTGGTTCAGGACGATTCAGCCACAACCCATGCCTTCACCTTGGGTAGACGTCAGCTCTATGTCGAGAGGGGATATCACTCTTTTGCTGCGGCTGCGCTCCGGGCACATGCCTTTAAATAAATTTGCTTACCTAATGCATAAAACACCCTCGCCAAAATGCGACGTTTGCGATGATGAAGAAGACGTATACCACATTTTAATGAGATGTACTCGCAACGCAGCCGTTAGAAAGAACCTTGGTTTAGAGTTCACTTTGGCAGATCCCCTGTCTGCCAAAGTGGAATCTATATTAAGAATGGTCAAAGTGGCGTTGAAGAAACGAAACGCAAATGTATCTACATAAATTATAAATCTTAGGCAATACTTGATGTGTACATACAGAGCGGCATATTCGCATAGCGAAAAAGCTCTTTAAATTGAGAATAAAAAAAAAAAAAAAAAATATGTATTTAATGTTTTTATAGCTGAACCATAGCTGATAAGCAGATTTTCGTTTCAAATGTTCATTTTTAGAATGTCAGAAAGCAATTCAAATTCAAGTTTTTATCACAAAACTCTTATTTATCTGCATGTTTAAAACTACCATCATCATCTTTTGGCTTTTGTCCCACGATAGGTGCTGTCTCTATACACTCCCATCGGCGTCATATCTACATTCATGTTTAAGCATGTTCTCATACATATAATCCATCCATCTCTTTACCTACAACCAGTAATGCCCATCCACGTTAATTCAGAAACTACCACCGGTTTGGAATGCTGTTCCACAGAGAAGAGCCGGAAAGTAACTCTGCAGTATGTCTTCCTCTTCACTAAACTTAATATACTTTAATATAAAAGATACCCATATTTTTAAAGTTCATTTAGCGTTAAGTTCATCCCAAAATTCTAATATAAAAATTAAAGAAACGTAGCTTCTCATTAACTTTGTTAATTCCATTCCGTCCTTATTAGGAAGGTTTCTTAATAATATGGCAACACAATCTGGGTGTACAAATTATTAGCGCAACTCGCCTCCCCCTTTCTTTCGTCCGGCTCGCTCGGCGGGCCCTCAATAGATTCATTAAGGCTCTAACGAGATCTTCCAGGGTGAATCACGAATGCTTTGTTTCGCTAAATGCGATTTATTTTGTTTGTTAATATTTCAATACGTATCCAAAATGCAGCTGAAGTTTGGTATTTTAAATTGGTTGTTGGTGAATTGGCCCGTCCTATTTCATCCTGAAATTTGTGTGCGTGTATCCAAAGCTTCACCTATTTTGGCGAAGTAAATGATTGTTGTTGTTACATTTGAAACTCGATTTCACTTTCATTTCATTCCATTTCAGCGCTGCCGACTGTCAACCATTTTGGGCCCGAAACTATTTTGTATTGTAGTGCCTATCAGACACGGGGCAATTGCTAGCATTAATCTGCTGAATTGAAAAGTGTTTGCCAAGTTCTTGCGTCAAAAGCGTGTGGCATACTACCCGAACTGACATAATAGTATTACTAAGTTACCAAAACCGTCAAAATCGACAATCTATAGCACGTTGATTGTCAATTTTGACTCTTTTGATCGGTCTATGTTCTCTTCTAAATAAAAATGAATATTTGTCTGTATTTTTTTTACATAATCGTAAACTATGCACTGGATCATGAGATGATCTCCATGAAAATTGTTGTGCATGAACAAACAAAGGTTTCTGAATGAAAAAAAAATGATTTTAGTTGGTTGCGTAGCAACGGGGTTTATGCTACTAATTTAATAAATTAAAATACATTAAAGGTCTTAAAACTAAAGTATTCAAATTAATATATAACAAAATAAAACGAATTTAAATAATTTAATAAAGGCTCACGCGGTAATGTGCCTAGAACACTGGCATCATTTACCCTATGGCCAGGCTTATCCGCTGGGCCAGGAAGCTGCCAGCCTTTGAGTCGCTTGACACCTCTATAAGCTTTTTGCTTAGGTTTTTTATAGAGGCCTTATGCATTAGGACTTCACAGTGCAAACATTTCGACGCCCAACGGTATAAAAGTGTAATCGGCGTCCTATATTTACGGAATTCGGCGTCTCTGCCGCCAGACCAGCAATTTTGCTTGTTCCATGAATATGGGACGAGGCCAATGTGTCAACACAGATAGCATTCCACACCATGGTCCAACCCCTAGACCATGGAACAAGAGATATACCTTCAGGTCTCTTACTATCATCAAGCACAATTCCTCGGCTCTCTTTTGAATTATCAACTTTATCTAGGGGCATGACGTTCCACCAGAGATATGTGAAGGCAGTGAAGAAAACCTAGATTTCATTCAATTTTTGTGTACGTCCTATATTTTTTATCACTCAGCCACGTATTGCAGTGAAATTTGAATAAATAATTTTGATATGCAAAAGCGGTTAAAGCCGTCTAATTATCAAAGCTGTCGGTAAAGTGAGTTATGGAGGGTGAATTTTTAATCATGCCCGCATTACAACATCGCCTACTTCTATCAGAACGCATTTGCATGCAAATAGTCTTCTGATTCGGCATATAATAGAAATATATTTTTTGGACATAAAATAAAATATAAATAAAATAAGCATATAATGCTGTAACAAAAAAAAACACATAGTATAAAAATTTGAATAAGCTATGTTTTACATGTTTTTACGGTACACTAGCGACCGCCCTGGCTTCGCACAGGTGCAATTTTTCATGTATTATATACGTATAAACCTTCCTCTTGAATCGCTCTATCTATTAAAAAAAACGGCTCCAAAATCCGTTGCGTAGTTTTAAAGATTTAAGCATACATAGGGACGGACATATACTACGTAGTGATAGTGATACTAAAGTAACGTTTCATTGCTTTGCTGGGCTAGGTCACCGGTGCGACGTTTAAATAATGGTCCCCTGTAATTATTTCAAACACTTAATAGCGTGTTCAGTGCCGGGTTTCACGAAATTACTGTTAGGAAAATTGTTTTCACTTTTTAGTTGCGTTCCTTGTAATTACAAGGGAATTAACGAGTACTTTCTAATACGTTAATTTTTATATTAAACTGTGGAGGGTTACCTTAAAATTTCAGGCCTGATTACAAGCCACGGCTCCGCACAAACCTACTAATGGGAGTAAACTAGAAGTTATAGTGAAGTAACATTTAGATTGCACATCTGGAGATAAAATACAGTTATTTTCTTAGTTACATTTAAAAAGAATAAAATTAAACAGCAATAACTAACTTACTAACCTAACTAATAGTACGTGTCTAAAATACTGAAGCACCGAGTTTTAGCTCTAGCCAGGGCGAAACAAGATATATAGACATTAAATTTAAAAAAAAACCGCCACAATGACCTATTAAAAAGTAAAAAGTACCCTTAAAAAGTAAAAAAAAAAAAGCATCGCGCTTGGGGACCGCTCCTACTTATTTATTACCTTACCCCTGGTCCCCCAACGCGATGTATTTTTTTTATTTTTTTACTTTTGAAAGGTTTGTGGCGTGTTTTAATTAAATTTTTAATTTAAATTTAAAACTATATTGAAATCGCTTTATCCGTTCGCGAGCTACGGAACCACAGACAGACAGACCGACAGGCAGACCAACAGATAGACACGTCAAACTTATAACACCCCTCTTTTTGCGTCGGGGGTTAAAAATGAACAATCTTGTGGTGTAAAAGCATGCGCTATCTTTGGCTCACGGGTTCGATTCCAAAGTCGGGCAAGGGGCTTTGTGTAATCCAGAGATACTTGCTCTGGGTCTGGACTATGTGTGTGTGATTTTTGTGTTAATCAATTATATGTTTGTAAAGAACCGCTGCAATACAAGGTAACAAACAACTTTAGAGCAAACAATTACAAATGAATACATCTCCCTAACCTTTTGCCCAATCTCATTGGGATCAGCACCGGTCTAACCTGATTTGGCTAACTACCAGAATCACCGCCGTAAATAATATGGTTAAACCAGGTGTCAGTTTTCACGCTACTGACTGCTGTAACGACTGCTAAACATATAAGAAAATCCACACAGATATAGAGGGCAAATAGATAGAGTTTCAACTCGTTTTTCCCAGTAAAGCAACAATAATTACTTTATAATACTTTTTTACGGAAGAGTTTAGAATACATAACCTCTCCACGACATTTCGTCCTGAGGGTTTTGTAAGAGCAAATAAAAAGAAATGATATGGCCGAAAACCTAACTGCAATAGAAGGAAATTTATTAATACGAAACCCTATGCCAATCCATCTGGCCAGCGTCCGTGGAGGAGGCCCGATCGGCCCGATTTATGGGCTTTGAAGAAGATTTGAAGAAGAAGAAGATTTAACTTACTCGACATTAACTAAGTAATTTAATCCTAGACCTTAAGTGTCATATGCAAATATACCGATTTAACGTGGGATTATAAGCGTACTAGCTTTTGCGCGCGGCTTCGCCCGCGTGGGCATCGAACCCGTGATATTTTTTATGAACATAAAATCGGTTATTGTGACTAAACTATGATAGTTAGATATGTGCTCTCGCGGACTTTTTTGTAGATCTTTATAAGACCTACAAACCCGCAGTACATCATTATGTTCTATTGTCAATAGTTTTTACAGCGCACGCATAAATAGGTTTTCGGTTTTACACCTTGGTTTACAAAATCGCAATTTTCATAGGGATCCCTAATTCTTTTGAAAATAAAATATAGCCTATAACCTTCGTCGATAAATGGACTATCTTACACTGAAAGATTTTTTGAAATCGGACCAGTAGTTCCTGAGATTAGCGCGTTCAAACAAACAAACAAACATACAAACAAACAAACAAACAAACTCTGCAGCTTTATATATTAGTATAGATTTAAAGAAAAATCTCTGAAAGAGTTCGGCACAAAGATGGCTGCATCAAAGCTCGACTCAAGAGGATTCTACACTTAGAGAAAATATTTGAATTCGGTCATCGGGAAACTCACAGCGAGAGCCCGTGGACTCGATCGATTCACCTGAAGAACTTGGGTGAGAGTTTTCAAATATTTTGTCATAATTTCGCAGTGAACTGTGCGCGAGTTTGACGAAGTTTGACGGCGACAGACGTGCCAATAATGGAACTTCAAATAACTCGCACGTTCGAGTATATAAGTAGTCATACTAGTACTTAGGTAAATGGATTGAATACTTTTGACATGAATACAGTATATTTTGAGAAACGAGAGCTGTTGCAGATCAATTGCTTCACTTGGTAATTAAATTCTCAATGCTTTATCGGGTAAATCTTATTTGTCGGATTACAGGCTCGGTTTACGGGGATCAAAGGCAAGGAATGTTCATTGCCTGGTTTGCGCGATTACACGTTTTTATACCTTATTTTATACCTATATCTTTTATAGTTCGTGTGGCGATTGATTTCGAATACAAACTGTCACAAACCTATTCCATCCTAAGGTGTCGTAAGATCGGGCAAAAGGCCAAAAACCTAGCCGCGAGAGAAGGAAATCTTAAAACGAAACCCTGTACCAACCTGTCCGGTGAGCGTGGCACATTACGTTAATTAATTACGCGCCTTGTGATGGGAGGAGGCCCGACTCAGCAGTGGATCATCTACGGGTTGAGTAGTAGATGTTCAAATGGCAACCAGATCGAACCAATTTACCTGCCCTCCGAAGCACGTAGGAGCTCAGATATTTATCGAAAATAGATTAAATTACAATAAACCACAGTAGACATACACTAAAATAATAGCCACTGAAATTATTCACATGAACCTAATGGTGTTTTAGGTTTTCAAGATCTTTGCACAAGGAATTTCATTTCCTGCAAGAAATGATTTCATGACGGTTCTGATCGTGTATATTTTATTTTATTCCCAACGCTTCGTCGTCCCGCGACCACGGACACTACGAAGTATCTGAAACGTTGGGTATTAAATCAAATATACACTATCAGAACCGTCAAGAAATCATTTCCTGCACATAAACCTAATTGAAGTAGTAAACAATTTATAGTTCACCAAAGTCATTATAAAATCTTTTTACCTTCAAAGCGTTTCAAAACATGTCACATGCGAATGTCAACACATGTTAGAAGACTATTCAGCCCTATTTCAACTTGCAACAATTTAATATAGTTTGAAATTGGCGAAATAATAAACTGGTACGTCAGTTGCAGGAAACGCAATCACGCCAGTTATGGAACGGTAATTAAATGTTAAGCGATTTGCAAACGCGCAAGTATTGTGCTAGTATTTAAGCTTATAAAAATGCCTTATTATATTTAAGGTTTTTGTTTCTATTATTCCTTTAAATACTTTTTATGTTTATGTTTTTAATCTATACTCTATACTAATATATAAAGCTGCAGAGTTTGTTTGTTTGTTTGTTTGTTTGAACGCGCTAATCTCAGAAACTACTGGTCCGATTTCAAAAAAATCTTTCAGTGTGAGATAGTCAATTTATCGAGGAAGGTTATAGGCTATATTTTATTTTCAAAAGAATTAGGGATCCGTATAAAAATTGCGATTTTGTAAACCAAGGTGTAAAATCAAAAACCTATTTATGCGTGCGCTGCAAAAACTATTGACAATAGAACAAAATGATGTACTACGGGTTTGTAGGTCTTATAAAGATCTACAAAAAAGTCCGCGAGAGCACATATCTAACAATCATAGTTTAGTCAAAATAACCGATTTTATGTTTATAAAAAATATGCACGGGTTCGAAGCCCACGCGGGCAAAGCCGCACGCAAAAGCTAGTATTAAAATAAACGCATTTGGACGTATGCACGGTACATATTATGCCAAAACAACAAGAACAAAAAATCTGTATAAGAGCCAAGTGTAAGACTTTGGAAACTTAGTGTGATATTATTTAATTTTATTACATAAGAATATTAAAAATCATAAAGAAATATCGGGCAATGAAATTCAAGGTCCTATTACGCTTATCTGAGAAGGTGTCAACAAACAAGGTGTTTTAATTACGTAAATACGAGTATTTAAAAATATATTATTACACTAAAGAGAAAAAGATAAAACACATTTATTTCAGCACACAAGGAATAATAAAACATGTCCTTAGAAAAAAAAAAGAAATAAATAAAACATGACAACAGACAATAAACTAAAGATTCTGCACCGATTTAATAATAAAAAACTGGAGTGCAAGTGTAAACAGAATTTTCGAACAAATATTCATCGATTTCAGTGAAAATATTTTTTCTCCTGCACTCAACAAAATTATTAACTCCTCGTAAAGCCAGCTCTCAATGCCTCTTACACCTTTCCTCGCTCTTTGCTTAAAACTATGAAAATTTGTTTGAGACTACAGTCATGACTTCACTCTGAACCAGAAAACTTTGCTAACAAGTTTTGTAGAGCATTTTTTATTTGTTTATTTTGTTTTTTAAGTCCGTCATGGATAATCTACCTGGATATCTTTACCTTATTCTATGGAAAGACTTCTGATTTTAGTGTCACTAATTAACACATTATTTCGAATGTACGATATGACTAGTTATATTCATTCAATATTTTTGCCGTAATTCGAGGCCGTCATTTACAAAGTACCCTCCCTTCTATTTTTTTCTAAACAAAACCCATGCACTAGGTCGCGGGGGCAGTTTACAAACATGTAATTCACAAACACAAATGACACCCAGACTCAAAGCAAGTGCTCCGGAATCGAACCCAGGACCCATTGATTGAGCGATCGACTGCTGCGCAGCATGTCGCGGATTCGATCCCCGCACGGAAGAAATATTTGTATGACCTACAAGTATTTGTTCCGGGTCTGGGTGTTTTCTATCTATAATATGTATGTATTTACAAAAAAAATATGTATATAAGTAGTTTATCATCCATCTCGTTACCATAACACAAGCATTAAGTTGCTTAGCTTGGGACGAGATGGCGTTGTGTGAAATGTCCAATGATGTTTATTTATTTATTTATAAAGGCGGCACATCTAACCCCTACACCAACGAGGCATCAATATTGCTTGCAACTTTATAAACGGTCAATGTATAAATCCGTAATATTCCACCGTGTTTACTTTTTTCCACGGCAATATGAAAAGAGTTATTAAAGACACAAAGGCAAATCGTCAGGTTATGTTCCGTGCTCGTACGTAGTCGATGGTCTGGAAAACATTTTATAGATTCTCAACTACCTTCGTGTTGCAGTTTGTTAACCTCGTATTGTTATTGGCTTTTTGAAGCTCCATTGCTGCTTTTGTCTTGTCTCTATCTATACATCTATACAAATAAATAAAATTGGATTGTCTGTTTGTAATAATAAAATAACAACTTTTCACTAAATGCGTAAGTATGTATACACAGTATATACATAGACCGAAAATACCATTTTTTTTATTTTTGTCTGGCTCTGTCTGTTTGTTCCGGCTAATCTCTGGAACGACTGGACCGATTTTGAGGGGAGTTTCACTGATAGGAAGCTGATGATATAAGGGGTAACTTAGGCTACTTTTTTAGACTAGCTTCGCCCCACGGCGTCACTCGCGGTACGACAATAAGTTAGCGCGGGTGAAACCGCGGGGCGCAGCTAGTATGTTTATAAAAATGAATGATTGTCTATATATCCTTTATAAAATCCTAAAACTATGCATTTGAGCATGTGATGATCTTCAGCATGTGCCCAGGAAGGTTTTGGGAACAAAAAATAATTGTGTAATGTCTTTCCTTCAAATATATTTTAGTAAGGGCTGTACACTGCGCCCGTTCCTACTGGTATAGTATTACGTTACTAATTTATAAGACTGTTCTCTTTACAACTAAATCAAGTTTAAATTATGTCAAAGTAACAAGTTTCAGATTTTTTTTAACCCAAATCGCAAGAAATGTTTTTGTGGGCAAGTCTCTTTCGCCAGAGTAATTAAATAAATGGTCACGTTATCATGAGAAACACAGCATTAAAAATAACTCGAATGGTGACACCGTGTTTGATAACTTAACTCGCAAAATATCAAACAAATTCCATATAGATATCCGAAATGAAAGGTAAAATCGAAAGAAGTTTTGAATCAAAAAAATATTTTCTATCAAGACGTACGACTCAGATATCGATGACCAGATATTAACTAAAAACGTGGGTTCCACAGAAAATCAATCTATCAACCCACCCTATTAAGCTACGTAACACTTATCGTTACTACTATCCTACAAGCACAGTAATCTTCGTCCAGTCAGTAAAAAGTTCTCTGTGCTAACGTCTCGAGTTACTAAACTTTCGTAACCAGCTGGTAACCAAAAGTTCTACTACTACTCATCCCATATCTACTGTTCCAGTTACATGGAGGATAATTAGCCTACTGTGCCACGCTGGCCAGACGGGTTGGCAAAGGGTTTCGTATCAATTTATCCTTTTCTTGCGGCTAGGATAACGGCCTTGACATTTCCTTTTGTCCGCTCTTATGACATCTTTAGGGTGGTATGAGGTAGTGACGCTTCACTTCACTATCACTATCACTATATATTATAAAACAAAGTCGCTGTCGTCTGTCCGTCCCTATGTATGCTTAAATCTTTAAAACTACGCAACGGATTTTAAAGCGGTTTTTATAATAGATAGAGTGATTCAAGAGGAAGGTTTATATGTATAATACATACATAATATAGTAGAGGAACACTGATTAATTTAGAGGTTCATCATTGTAACCGTGCGAAGCCGGGGCGGGTCGCTAGTTTATTCTAAAACAAGAAATCAATCAATTTCAAAGTTTTTTTTACAAGCCCTTTCTTCCTTTAATCTGTATCGCGGGGCAGTTGACAAACATGAAATACACGAACACACATGACACCCACACTCACAGTAAGTGCCACTGGTTTACACAAATACACTTGCCCGGCCCCGGAATCAAACCCGTATACGTGATCCAAAGGCGGCGCATCCAACCACTAGACCAACAAGGCAATCAAATATTTATTATATTATGTATTATGGCTATAGTGTTTTCACAATAGTGTCCATGTATTGCGCATGTAATCAATACAAATTAAGATTTTACGTGGAAAACATTGTCACAAACAAAACTGTTTTGTTTCATTCTGAAAATTGAATACTGGAGTTGCGTACAAACTCAAGTTGATAGGCAGGTTTAGAATTACAGAGGCAACCTCCACATGGCAACTTTACTTTGTCAGTTAATAACTTTAACTGCATTACTAACGGAACCGTAAGTAGGGTTGTATCAATACAGCTATTCTGAATTAATGTTAAAGTGGTATTGAGCTGAGGCTATTTGGCCTTCATATAACTTCTATCTGAAGGCAGGTCGCTATGGCGGTCTATACAGGAAACTTATGTCCAGGACTAGAGTGATGATGATGATGATTAACATTAAGGTCTCATTTTAATCTTCACATTTATAATTACTGTGACGTATTAGTGATGTTTCTGGTTTTCGTAAACGTCAATTTTCATGTTCGTCATCATCATCGCTATCGACTTGCCCACACATGCAGTCCTCCTACTTTCTATATGCAGGCCATATCTAGACCAACAGGGAAGTCTGGCTAGTTGGTCTAGGAGTAGGCCACCCCAGTTCGATTCCGGGTGTCTTTGTATTAACCTAAACAAAAGAAGTAAATGCCTCTGCATTTGCTCTGTGTCTGGGTATGTTTGTAGACCGAGAACTTAGCTGCAAGATAAGGAAAACTTGATATTAAACGCTGCCAACCCATCTGGCTAGCGTCGAACAGTAGGCTAATCACAATCAATGATACTGGAAGAGGCCCGACACAACAGTGGGTCATTTATGGGTTGATAAAGTAAACATCCTCCGTGATGCAGGTTATACGCAAAGAAGAGGCTTCGTTTTATTAAAAAAAACACGCTACCCTATGGTACCACGCTGGCTAGAGAATTCGGATCCAGAGAACAGATAAGTTACTTAATATGTGTATTTTATAAAGATTTCGTTATCGTGATGCTTCGGTCGATCGACATTATATTATGTTCAGAGTCCGTCACCGCAACTAATGAACATACCAAAAATAGGCTTCAAATTATTTATGAAGAATTTTTAAACTAATTTGAAAGCAATTTTTTCATTGTAAGACAACATTAGATTTCTG
The DNA here is from genome assembly GCA_905475355.2 of Clostera curtula. Lineage (NCBI taxonomy): Eukaryota > Metazoa > Arthropoda > Insecta > Lepidoptera > Notodontidae > Clostera > Clostera curtula. Next base: position 9,596,415 of record FR997808.1, on the reverse strand, counting down.
GACTTTTCATCATTTCAGGCAATGAATGACCCACTACTGAGTCGGGTCTCCCCCAAGTTCACGGAAGGAAATTATGATTTGGCACAGCGTTTGCATCAAGTTTTCTTTCTAATGCGACTGGCATTAGAGTCTATCCCTTACGTTCCATAAGTAGCCTCTTACGGTTAGTGATATAATGTGTTCAAATCCGTTACAACATAGACATTGTTACACCGTTATCAATTAGATATTTATATGAAACGATAGAAAGTAAACGTACTATTTTAAAATATTTCTACTTTTTTGTAAATTTCATAATATTCGAAAGCCTTGGTAACCCTTGTATTAGTAGCTGTAGTGGCAATCTAGGAAACAGCAGTTACACTCCATGGCGCTACGTTATTATTTTTAATTACATACTCACTTATATTGAGTTCAATTTCGCTCGACATCTGCAACAAAATTATTTTTATTAGTCATATGAATTTCATGCACTACGCTTCGAACAAACAGTACGCTTTTTTGTAATGAACGAATATTTAATTGCCACAGTGGCAGCTACGATGCTCTATAATAACAATAATTAGATGAAAGGTCCGGGCGGTGACGGATATAGAATACTAGCGACCCGCCCCGGCTTCGCACGGGTGCAATTATGCATGTATTATAGATATAAAACTTCCTCTTGAATCACACTATCTATTAAAAAACCGGGTTCGATCCCCGCACGGAAGAAATATTTGTACGACCTACAAGTGTTTGTTCCGAGTCTGGGTGTTTTCTATCTATAATATGTATGTATTTACAAAAAAATAATGTATATATGTAATTTATCATCCATCTCGTTACCATAACACAAGCATTAAGTTGCTTGGGACGAGATGGCGCTGTGTGTAATGTCTAAGGATATTTATTTATTTATAGATTTAAACATACATAGGGACGGACAGACGACATCGACTTTGTTTTATACTATGTAGTGATGATGATATAGTGTCACCACCTTATCCCATCTTGAGGGTGTCGTAACAAATGGTAAAAGGAAATGACAAAGCCGATAACCTAGCCACGAAACCTTGATACGAAACCCTGTGCCAATCCGTCTAGATAGCAAAGTAGGCTACCCTCCATGTAATTGGAGGAGGCCTGACTCCGCAGAAGCTCTTTTATGGGCTGAATAGTAGTAGTAGACGAAAGTAAGGCAATATATTTTTTATTTTTTTTTCTTATGCTTTAAAATTTCAATTCACGCGAATTATCTTACTAATATTATAAACGTGAAAGTTTGTAAGTATGGATGGATAGATGGATGGATAGATGGATGGATGGATGGATGGATGGATGTTTGTTACTCTTTCACATAAAAACTACTGAATGGATTTTAATGAAACTTTACAAAATATAGCTCATACATCAGAATAACACATAGGCTACAAGTTATAAAGATATTATGTGAATTACAACAATATAAACAAGTCGAATTCAAAATTTCTAATTGTCAAATTTTCGACCATATTAAACTATAGACAACATAACGTTTCGCTGTCAGTTGCGTTTTGTTAAAGTAGGTTTTATACGGACGGGATAAAAATCTCAGGTATCCTATGTCCAACTTTCTTTTTGTTTTAAATATATATAATGCGGAACAAAGTTCGCCGGGTCAGCTAGTAACTAAATAAAGAAGATTTTTTTTAATATTGTATTGATAATATAATTTTATGTAGCTGAAAATAAAGAGCCAATTTTACAAAATTAGTTTACAAACTTTTTTTTTCTCGTAGCAGCACTGCATCCAATCCAGCATATCATCTTCATCAAAAACAAATAAAGACGCTTGTCTCTGATATTTGAGAGATATTTATGAACATTTCTTAATATGAATGTGTTACATTTTATATCCATTGTAACTTTTTAAGGGTAAAAAGAAAGAAATAATCTTTTCACTTTTAGTTGGGGCTAGGTGACCTTTACAAGGTTACTTTGCCTAAAACGCTTTTCTTAGTACAACTTCAAAAATAAAATTCTACCTAGTCAAAGGTAAATTAGCGGTCATAATCCATTTACTACACCCATTAAAGTGTGATTGTTAATTTAGTTTATTTATTATATTATATATATAGTTTATAAGTTTTAGTGACCCTGTCAAGGCCTATTCGTCATGCAATGCGTAAACGTGAAGAGTGTTTCTCTCATTTGGCGAACTGGCTGTCACTATGCTGTTTAATGCTTGTTTTAAACAAGGCCAATAATTTGAAAAAAAAACAGAGGATTTAATGCCGGCTCTTCTCTGTAGTGCAGCATTCCGAACCGGTGGTAGTAGCATGAATGTGGGTGGACGCAAGGGTTGTGGGAGTTCAAAAGAGATGGATGGATTATAAGAATGAGGAATTGTGTATGAATGGTGTGAATGTTCATATGACGAATGATAGGTCATCAGTAATTTTAAATATGACGTTTTATAAGAGTTTTCAAGGTTCTGGACTGGAAAAGGCTGGGCATTAATGTGAACGGCGAGTACATCACTCACCTTCGATTCGCTGACGACATAGTCGTAATGGCTGAGACCATGGAGGGCCTCACTACGATGCTCGATGGCCTCTGTGGAGCCTCCGAACGAGTCGGCCTTAAGATGAACATGGAGAAGACGAAGATCATGTCTAATATCCATGTTCAAGCCACTCCTGTTAACATCGGAGGTTCTACCCTCGAAGTTGTTGACCATTACATTTACCTGGGACACACTGTCCAGTTAGGTAAGTCCAACTTCGAGAAAGAGGTCAATCGTCGGATCCAACTCGGCTGGGCAGCGTTCGGGAAGCTGCGAAAGATCTTCTCGTCCACAATACCGCAGTGTCTGAAGACAAAAGTCTTCAACCAATGTGTGTTGCCAGTGATGACATATGGAACAGAGACGTGGTCGCTCACTATGGGCTCCATCAGAAGGCTCAAAGTCACCCAAAGGGCAATGGAGAGGGCTATGCTCGGAGTTTCCCTGCGAGATCGAATCAGAAATGAGGAGATACGCAGGAAAACCAGGGTCACCGACATAGCCCACCGGATTGCCAAACTTAAGTGGCAGTGGGCAGGGCACATAGCTCGCAGGACCGACGCCCGATGGGGCAGAAAAGTCCTCGAGTGGCGACCGTGTTCCGGAAGGCGCAGTGCTGGTAGGCCTCCCACACGGTGGACCGACGACCTGGTTAAGATCGCCGGAAAGCAGTGGATGCGGGCGGCCCAGGACCGGCCTTTGTGGAAATCCTTGGGGGAGGCCTATGTCCAGCAGTGGACGTCTTTTGGCTGAAATGATGATGATGATGATAAGAGTTTTGTGATAAAACCTACGTAAATAAAGTTCCTTTTGAGTGTCTATTTTTGTGGTCAAAATGATGATGATATTATTGTTAACCACGATGTTTCTCCGTAAAGTGCAAAGTGTAAAGGCCTTGCGTTACTTGACAAATGGTGATATAAACAGCACGTCAAACGTGGAGTCTTTCCATGTCAGATGACTATCAGAAAATTGCTCAGTTTAGTGGCGCCGAGAACGCCTGCGGCCATTAGGGTCAGTACTGACGTCATATGCGTTCTTTTGTTTTGAATAGAACTGGTGGTGATACTGGTGGCATTTTGAGGTGGCTTGGAAAATATTAGACTGTTAACAGTACCAGCCCAACTGGACAACACAAAGAAGGAGATGACCAATCTGAAGCCAGATTATGCCCCATATCTCCAATATTTGAAACTACCCATTGTTCTCAGAGCTAAATCTATAGCCATGGCATTCGTATCTGGCTTACACAAAGACCCTTGCTTGACCCCAGAATCAAACCGGGAATCCGTGATGCAAATGCATGTAATCACCCCTAGACCACTATAGCGTATCTATACAAATTAAGTACCGTGTGGTGATGGATTTAGAATACATAGAGTCACCACCCCATTTTAACCTGAGGGTTTCGTAAGAGCCTACAAAAGGAAAAAATGATAAGGCAGAACACATAGCCAATAAAGAACGAAAACTTGATTCGAAACCCTGTGCACACCCGGACAGCGTATCACAGTAGGCCAATTACACTCCATGTAGTGGAAGAAAGCTCGTCTTAGCAGTGGGTCATTTATGGACTGAAACGTACTATAAATTAATACACATATGAGTGACCGAACAAAAATTGATTCCGGGAAATCCAACTCGTTGTTAAGTCCAAATCCGATTTCAACTTGATTGCACATTTATTATTAACTAGCGACCCGCCCCGGCTTCGCACGGGTGCAATGGTGAACCTCTAAATTTATCAGGGTTTCTCTACAATATTATGCATGTATTATACATATAAACCTTCCTCTTTAATGACTCTATCTATGTAAAAAATCGCTTCAAAATCCGTTGCGTAGTTTTAAAGATTTAAGCATACATAGGGACGGACAGACGACAGCAACTTTGTTTTATACTATCTTACTAATATTATAAACGTGAAAGTTTGTAAGTATGGATGGATGGATGGATGGATGGATCGATGGATGGATGTTTGTTACTCTTTCACGTAAAAACTACTGAAAGGATTTTAATGAAACTTTACAATAATATAGCTTATACATCAGAATAACACATAGGCTACAAGTTATAAAGATATTATGTGAATTACAACAATATAAACAAGTCGAATTCAAAATTTCTAATTGTCAAATTTTCGACCATATTAAACTATAGACAACATAATGTTTCGCTGTCAGTCGCGTTTTGTTAAAGTAGGTTTTATACGGACGGGATAATAATCTCAGGTATCCTATGTCCAACTTACTTTTTGTTTTAAATATATATAATGCGGAACAAAGTTCGCCGGGTCAGCTAGTGTAGTATAGTGTAGTATAGTAATAGTGAAGAAGGTATTGTAGGCGGTATGAATAATCAACAACATTGGTATATTATGAAGCTGACTTTTCACGCGTTGGCAGCCCCAGCTAGCTAATTCTACTACTCAGCCCATAAATGACTTACTGTTGTGTCGGACCTCCCCCCATTACATGAGAGTGTAATAGGCCTACTGTGCCACTCTGGCCGCGAGTGCATAGGGTTCCGTTTAAATATTTCTTTTTCGTTTTGTTGGCTCTTACGACACCCTCAGGATGGAATGTGGTGGTGACTCTATGTATTCTAAAACCGTCACTTCACAAACTACTAGTCAGATTTAATATTATATATGACTAGCGACCCGCCCCGGCTTCGCACGGGTTCAATGATGAACCTCTAAATTTGTCAGTGTTTCTCTACAATATTACGCATGTATTATACATAACCTTCCTCTTGAATCACTCTACCTATTAAAACAAACCGCTTCAAAATCCATTTCGTAGTAGATTTAAGCATACATAGAGACGAACAGACGACAGCGACTTTGTTTTATACTATGTAGTGAAGATGGTCACATTTTAAGGATTCCAGAACGGGTTTTCCATATGGCTAAGTTTGTGTAGCCGTTCAATTATGCAAATCCTCCATTTGTTAACAGATTTTAGGGTAATTCGGCGAGTGTCGACTCGGTTTTATGCTAATCAGCTTAGTGTCCGATATTTATGCGGTACACGCTTACAAACATTTCACGCTATAATGTAACCGCCGATAACGTTATTTCACGCAATTAATTGCAGAAACACTCACTGCCATATGATTTAAAGCCGTATTAAATATTGGGTTTGTTTTTGTTCAACTGTTATTTTGTGTTAATTTAATGCAAATGCCGATAAGCGGTGGTGTGTTGGCTTTGCGTTTCGTTGTTTCGCTTAATGTGCTTTGGATTCTGTGGAACTTGGTTCGAATTGAAATTGGAATGTACAGTTAGACACTTAACATCAATAGCCGGAAATAGATAAACGAAACTATGCCGTGGGTCTACGGAAATAGGTTTATCTGAAAACGCCACACAGCTGCGAAGGAATCATTTTGACATAAGAACTGCATTTGAACTGGCATGCATTTTTTCTTTGCTATACTGATTTTTGTTATACATATATCATGTGCATGTTATGTTTGAGTCTACGTGCCAAATGAAGATACGATGCGTTTCTAGAGTCCAATGGGAATATGTTGAGATAAAAGTTTTTTTGAAAAACGTATCTCAGCCATGTTACAAACATTATATAAATACCCTGATAAGACCTCAAAGAGCTGATCACTTAAGACTAAACTATATCAAAGCATTTTCTCTAATGGATAAAAAGCGTTGCCCGAAGATATTTTCCAAAAGTCACCCGCACCGAGACATTTTTAACTTCGTCAATTATATGTAGTGAAACAACTATTAATTTATCAATCAGCTCAGTTTAGTTCGGTTTCAATTTTGATTTTGAGTGTGAAAACCAATCAAGTCAAACCAAGCCAACTGACTCACACTGCCAATCAGAAACAATTTCAAGAGTTCGAAACTGGCAAGCAAATTGCATTCTGTAGATTTCGTGATGCTACGATGGGCTACGGTGCTACGCCGTAGCCCGTAGACCACGATTGCGGTGCGTTCTGTTCCGTTTGCTTTCCCGCCCGGGACCCCGCAATTAGATCCCGCCCATTGTTTCTCCAAGCACTTTCTGTTGGCAATTTCAGTTTCAATTCAAAGGTTGCGGCATTCTCTTTGGCAGACACTCCGGTTTGAGAGTAATAGCGCTTTCAATTCTTGGGGTAATAGCTCTGAGGAAGAGCTATTAATATTTAAATTTGGGTTAACGAATATTTAAAATCTTAATCTTTAAAAAAATTATGTAGAAATAAAAAAGGCCCGATTTACTAGTAATTTACGGTCTGAAACTGGAATTAGGTACTCAATAATAGGTAACGTCATTTTATATACACCATTTTGCGTTGCCTTGGGTAAACATATAATTATTCATTCTCATATTAGCCACCTCCAAGAATTTCAACAAACGCCAGTCCTGGGCCACCCGCATCCATCGGATTAACCTGAGACCTTAACCAGGTCTTCAGTCTAGCTCAGCGCTTTCCGTCGTCACCACTCAAGGATCTTTCCGCCCCATCGGCCGTCAATGTTGAGATCTATGTACCTTAATCATCATCATCATTTCAGCCAAAAGACGTCCACTGCTGGACATAGGCCTCCCCCAAGGATTTCCACAAAGGCTAGTCCTGTGCCGCCCGCATCCACTGCTTTCCGGTGATCTTAACCAGGTCGTCGGTCCACCGTGTTCCCACACGGCCTATCAGCACTGCGTCTTCCGGAACGCGGTCGCCACTCAAGGACTTTTCTGCCCCATCGGACGTCGGTCGTACCTTAATCACTGCCACTTAAGTTTGGCAATCTTGTGACATTTGCCAGTAACTCTGGTTTGTCTGCGTATCTCCGAGCATAACCTTCACCATTACCCCTTGGGTGACACCGCACCTTTTAATGGAGCCGAAAGATATGCAATGTGTATTAAATAGAACTAAGTGAGTACGAGTTGACATGACATACTCGTACGTACGTGCATTATTCCAAAGTTGTACACTAGTTGCATTACGCATACAAAACTCGTACGCAACGTGGACAGTCGTTAGGGTCACATTTTAAACGAGTTCTGCTCGAACATCACGTACGTAGGGCTGGTAAGAATGGTGTTGTCGCGGCCTGTAATTTTCTACATACTATATCTTTTTTTTAAATATGATATCGTTATCTACAGCTTGTCAGTCCTTAAATGACTTACTATCTTGAATTTCTACTACTTAGCCCCAATTAGCCTACTGTACCACGCTGGCCAGTCTAATTGACAAAGGGCTTCGTTTCAAGATTTCCTTTTTGCGGCTAAGTTTTCGGCCTTGTTATTTGCTTTTCTCGAGTGGTGACACTATGTGTTCTAAATCCGTCATCAGATATTATCACATATGCGAACCGCGATCGACGGTTTTCATGAAGTGAATTCAATCATCTAAAAGTAACAACCCTGATCGTATGCATAACCCGAACGAACATGGGGAAGAATGTCATATTTTAACGTTTTTTGATGAAAAAACGCGAATATGCTAGGTATGTCCACACCCTTTTGTAGACGGCGAAACATTTTAATGGTTTCTTTGAAATAACTTTGTTGGTATTGTTTACGAATGATCGAAATATGTAGTTTACATAGGTAAGTACAATAAGAAGAATCCCCATGGATCTCCTCAGACTTTAATTTTATAGTAACACTAGCTTTAAACTGCGCGCGGTGCTACGTCTTTTTTTTCAACCTGGTGGTGCAAAGCCGCAAGGGGATCCTTGTGGTTGGAATTTCGTAAAATGATGATGATTATCTAATTTCATATAATTATTTCATGAATATAATTAGATTATTCTAAAAATACACTATATTAATATAAATATACGTGAGATACGATATAGATATAAGATACGTGCCAAATGAAGATTTTGATTAGCATTATCGATATCAATTTCGTTGAATATGGGGATTTCGTTACTCTCTGTATAAAATTGCGGTACATAATACTTATGAAAATAGTGGTTTATATAAGCCCATACCCATTGCATTGATTATGATTATGTGGTATTTTCTGTTTTCCTCAATTCCCGAAGTTTCAGAACTTGCATGTAATTGCTTAATGGTAGTGCAATACGATAAAGTTTCAACGGCACTCGGACAACAACCCATGCAATATTAGTAGTCAAAGAGTACATAGAGATTTAACTGCAGTCGGTCTTATACGTGTTGAGAAGAAAAAGAAATGCACATCAGAGTAAGATAATGTTTTCATTGCTCCTAGTTTGTGGAACCGTAGTTTCACAGAGCGGCAGTTTATGGAGCTAATTACTAAAATTAGAAAAAGTAAAACATAGAGTACATCATTTAAAAAAGACTGACAGGATCAGTTAAGTAAGTAGAATTATACGTTGACAGATATTTAAATAAAAATGGTATAACATATAACAGCCAGACATTATTAAATTTATAAAAAGTTTCTATTCGCAACATAGTTATAATTGATTCATATTCCTATCTACTATTTGTACAGTTTTAAAAATAAGTTCTTGTTTTTGTCATAAATTGCGTTTACCGGGTGTTATCTACCTGTAGTTTACCTTGTTGGTCTAGGGGTTGGATGTACCGCCTTTAGATAACGGGTCCCCGGTTCGGTTCCGGGTTCGGGCAAGTGTCGTTGTTTAAGCCAGCGGCACTTTCTCCAAGTCTGGGTGTCGGGGAATTACATGATTTCGGATAAAAAAAACATTGAGCTCTGATGTTGTAAATATCGTGAAAGTCATCGTTGTTTATAGTGCTCATATTTCTAGGTTTTGTATTTCTACAAATACATACGTTTGATATTTTTTAGGTTATAATATGGCACGTATTTCCTTATTTTATTTACCAAGGCACAAGTAAGGAAGACAAACTATTAAGTACATAAATATTGAAGAAATCTGCAGCACAAATAATAACAAAATGTTCCAAGCAGGGCCGCGGGATTCACTCTCCTTTAGGAGAGCATGCTCCGCGACCCCAGATAATAAGTAATTGCAGCCTAGAGGCTATTCTCAGACAATGCCTTTTAATAATTCATATGTATAGAAGAAATATGGTGTACTTTTCTTCGTACTGCTTCTCCTACTAGTGACATTATATTTTTCAAGGACTTACCCTGGACTATAACGACACGCAAAGCTCATTGTTTTATGTATTTCTGCGAAGCTCCGTGACGACATAGCGATTATAAGTCAACTTATCAGTACAATCACAATTTACTGAATAGTAACAAGCTTGTTAGTGAAGTATTTAATTTTCTAATTGTTTTGTGGCAGGTTCCAAAATTATTACATACAAGGTGTAACAAAAACCGTATAGACATTCGTAGTGAGCATAGCGCCTACCGAAAGTAGTATTTTTTGTTATATGTACGTAAGTGTGCATCTGGAAATATGACGCCTAGCTATAAATCTTTATAAATATAATTCTACTGTACGTGTGTATGACTGAACTCCTAAACGGCTGGACTGATTTAAATGTTTTTTTTTTTGGGTGACGCCGAGGAAGGTTCAGATTCACAAATCAGCCCCACAGATAGCGCTGCAGTCGGTAAACAAATATCATGCAGGACAACGTCTGCCCGGTCACCTAGTATTTATATATTTTTGACTAACTGACTCGTGTCCATGTGGTGACTGATTTAGAATACACAATGTCACCCACCCATACCATCCTGAGGGTGTCGTAAGAGGCAGATCACCTAGCTTCAAGAGAAGGACAACTTGATGCCAACCCTGTGCCAACCCGTCTGTGAGCTGTGAACACGCCAGTGTGGCACATTAGGTTTATTTCACTTCATGAATTTGGAGGAGGCCAGACTCAGTAGTGGGTCATTTATGGGCTGAAACCACGACGATATTTGCCTGCCTAGTTGGTCTACGGGTTAGATGTGGCGCCTTTGGATGTGTTCCCGGCTTGGATCCGGAGCCGAGCAAGAGCCTTTGTGTAAACCAGAGGCACTAGGTCTGAGTCTGGGTGTCATTCGTGATTGAGAATTGCATGTTTGTAAACTGCCCCCGCGATGCGGGTTATACCTAGTGCAGGGGCTTTGTTTTTATATAAATACAATGTCATAAACTGCGTAATCTGTTTTCCGCAATATTTCTTGAGGTCCCTGTGCTTATGTTCTAGTTGTAGTATTTACTTCCTTACTTTGAACCCTAACTATGAGTGCCATGTCCTTGTAGTGTCGGACTCAGAATAAATAATATCATTACCCCATTACATCGTGAGGGTAACGTAAGAGCCGACAGAAGGACTACATATGGCTATAGGATATTTTAGACTGCCTCGTTGGTCTAGTGGTTAGATGGGATGTTACCTTTGGATCAACGGGTCCCGGGTTCGATTCCGGGGTCGGGCAAGTGTCTTTGTCTAAACCAGAGGCACTGGCTCGGAGTCTGGGTGTCATTTCTATCTATAATATGTATGTATTTACAACAAAAAAAAATTATATAGTTAGTAGTTTATCATCCATCTCGTTACCATAACACAAGCAGTTGCTTCGCTTGGGACGAGATGGCGTTGTGTGAAATGTCCAAGGATATTTATTATTTTTTTTGTTTGTCCGTCCGTATAGTTACGGATTTAGACAACATAGTGTCTTCACCCTATTTCATCCTGAATGTGTCGTAAGATCTGACAAAAGAAAAAGGGCCGAAAACCTTGAAAGGAAACCCTGTGCCAACTCGTCTGGCCAGCGTGGCTCAGTAGACAAATTGCCCACCCTGTGATACATTATTATAATGTTATAAAGTGGTTTAATCCTGTCTGTAACGTTAAAATACTACATACCAATATATTATAAAGGCTTATAAGAGCTAATAAAGCGGATAATAAAATTAAGAATAATTATTTGACAGTTCTGCCGCCAACATTATGTTTTCCTTTTAGAGCATTAGTGCCGCGTGAGTACCAAACGGCCCTCTAGGTATTTATAAGGTTTTTAAATATAAAAAACTTGTTATACTAAGGCAAACTTATGATAGCTAATTATTATCTCTATATATAAAAATGAATCGTTGTTCGTTAGTCTCGCTAAAACTCGAGAACGGCTGGAGCGATTTGGCTAATTTTGGTCTTGAAATATTCGTGTGAGTCCAGGGAAGGTTTAAGAGTTGAGAAAACATATAAATATTGTAAGTAAAATAATAAATACAACAATTTTATTTTCCCATACAAACTGTTACCTGTCAAACATCTGACGTTCGTCCCGGCGGTTCGGTAATCTTTATATCATAAACTAAGTAAATGATTATAATCGATTTTGCGCAACGTGTGTGTTTGTTTGATTTATTTTGATCAAAATTGAGATAGCTTACATCTCAATTTATTAATATTATATTATTGCAACTTATTTGTCTATTATTTGACAGTTATAATCATATGTTCGCTCCAAACAATGGCGCTGTTGACTGTATTGTCTATATTGGAGTAAGTATTTAATAGATGGTGCTTTGTTAAAAGTACAAACGTTTCATAAATGTATATACAAATTAATTAAATAAATTAAATAAATAGAAATAAAATAAAACAATTACGCGGAAGATTAGGAAAATAAAGAAGACTTAAACACCATATAAAATTATTTCTAATCTAAAATTAAACTTTTTAAATGTAACCTCATTACGTTTGACATGAAATTAATAGAATGCGTGCTGCAAATATTGTCAAAGAGGATGTAACAACTAAAAAGTATCGTTTAAAACAGATGCTTCGGTCGGAGTTACTTTATTTACAAAATACATATATGTATATCTTTAAAAATAAAAATTAATTGCTGTTCGTTAGTCTCTCTAAAACTCGAGAACGGCTGGGCTGATTTGGCTAATTTTGAATATTTTAAATATTTGTGGAAGTCCAAATAATTGGAATTCAATAAAAACAAAAATAATAATGTCAATCCATCCTCTTTGTCGATAGACACCTCAGACAAAGAGTGCATCCTTCTATCTTTGTGAGTGAAGATTACCTCTACGTGCGCGAGAATTTCTTTATCTCGGTTATCTTTTGTGATGATGACATTAAAAATTATGTGCTATATTTTTTTGGTTGATTTTTTGTGTTAGTGACACTTTAATGCTAAGTGCGCGAGAACTTTTCTAACTTTGATTAATTAAAATTAACGATGCCGAGGAGAGGACGAGCTGACTTAGGTCGTCGCAGTCAATCAAATGTGCGAAGAACTACCTCACGAGCTAACCGCAATGATGACGAGAGAGAGACAGATCAAGAAAATAGTCGTATTGCTATGTCAGAATTGCGTTCTTTAGTGAGTAACAATGAAATAGATAGGCTTAGAATGCAACGAGTTCGTAAACATCAACAGCGAGCACGACATAATGAAATTGAACGATTCCGCAGTACTCCTGTGATTCTGGAAAGAGTTGCATTCCACTATGACCCGGCAATAGATTATTGTGCCGACAAATCGGTAACAATTGGAGAAATGACAATTTTTTTTAAATATTGTAAGGCGTTAAAATACAGTGATGAATCTACGGGATTATGTTGTGCTGGAGGGAAAGTAAAATTGCCACAACTGGTCCCACCACCAGATCCTTTACGCTCTTTAGTTTCTGGGATTGGAAATGATTCTAAGCATTTCTTGGCCAACATTCAGAAATATAACAACTGTTTCCAGATGACATCGTTTGGCGCTACACATATTATACAGGACAATTTCATGCCCACTTTTAAGGTATTATACCATTATATATGTTTTTCTAATATCCAAGTTTGCATTAAAATACATATATCGGAAATAATTATTGGACAAATCTTTAAATATTACAGATACAAGGACAAATTTATCATTTACTGGGGACATTTTTACAAATTTATTTTATGGGGAATTCAGATGCGGAAGTTGATAAGCGTTGCGCTCACAATCCAATAGTGAAGAGAAATGTGGAAATGCTAAGAATTAAATAAAAACAACAAATTTTGCTTTTCATTTGACGTGACGCTTGACGATTCCTTTTGTTTGTTTTAAGTTTATTTATACAAAAGTTTAGGTCTTATAATCATCGATTGAGGCAGGACGAAGTCTGCCGGGTCAGCTAGTTAAAATATAAATATTTTACTAAAGTAGTTCTGTAGTTCTTACTCGTTATTCTCAGTCTGACCGTTTTTATAGAAAGCCCGAATTAGAACTCTAGTAGTGAGTGTTTTATGGATTGAAATATTTTGAAAAGACACAACTTAAAAATGCTAGTAAAACAAATAAAAAACCAAATAATTTATTTTCTGTCTGAGTTTGAAACAAGATAACGAATGACAAGGTTGAACTCTACAAACTTATACCAAATGTCAAGTTAAGCGCCATCTGTGAGAGGGCGCTATGACTACGAGTGTTATGTGAACCCTAAATGAAACGTGAACCAGTTTTGGGCGCGCCACGTTGCGGTAAACGCGGGAACTTTAATGTACGCTTCAATACTACAAACTATAGATGTCGCTTTTCGCAATTTTTTTATAAAACATTTCTCGATGTTGTGATATTGATTAATCCCGCCTACTGTTAAGCAAAACTAAATAAATCGCTTTATTTTCTATATTATTTTAAATAAAGGACCTTAGTAAAAGTGGTCTTCTCCACCCTGGCAATAATTTTTGTAGAATTTTCTCTGGCGTTTATGTCAGAAATTTAAATCTTACGTGCATGTATAGGTACCGTGCATATACCTTTAAATTGTGAATAGGTGCGTTCATCGATAGTAATATATTTTGTCCTTGTTGGTTATACTAAACTACTAGCCGGTCCCGCAAACTTTGTCTTGCCAAATAATTGTCTTTCTAACAAGGAACTAATTCTGGAAAGTAATGTCATGTGCCAAATAATGAAAAAAAAATCTTCTTTTTTTTAATCAAATGTGAACATTTTCTTGTAGTAATCAATAAAAAAGGCAAAAATCTGGCTTCAACAATTCCTTCATGGTATACAATATAGTTAATATTTGAATATTGAATATCAAATTTTCCTTCATATTTCAGCTATGCGCTAGTCTTCTTAAGTCGACTTATGTCTAACTAGCTGCGACCCACGGTTTACCCGCGTGGTGACGGAATTTATTTCATGTCAGATTTTTTTTCTACTTACTTGACACTTATTGTTATGTTTTGGACAATTCACACATTATAGATAGATTGTGATGTCCACGTAAGTATATAGTCACTCATCACGATATCTCTGGAACCATAAGACTTGAAACTTGCTAGGAATATTCTTTTCATCGAGTAGAGGTCAGCTAAGAAAGGATTTTTTTTAATTCCACCAAATACAGGGGTTGCGTAGACGTCAATTATTCATATGGTAAAGCTAGTAGAATAGCACATAGGCTACATTTTATAAAGATAGGTCCTTTATAAATTGTAGCCTATTTATTTATTTATATACTTTATTGCACATAAAAACAAAATTGACATTATAACAGCCTATGTGCTATTCTGGTGTATAAGCTATATTATTGTAAAGTTTCATTAAAATCCCTTTAGTAGTTTTTACGTGAAAGAGTAACAAAAATCCATCCATCCATACAGACAAACGCGTTTATAATATTAAGTAGGTTTCTCTCCTAATGTGCGGCATAGCGCGCTCCACCTAGCAGAACGGCGCCTTGCACTACATACTTGTAAATACTTCTATAAACTGGCTATAAATAACGGCCAAAATCTGTATTCATAACTGTATGTTGCTTTGTGGTTCAGGGATTGGATGGCCGCCTTTGGATCACGGGTCCCCTGATCAATGCCGGGTTTAAAGAAAGAAAGAAAGAAGGAAGAAAACACATTTAGACAAGTGTCTTTGTGTAAACCAGAAGCACTTGCTCTGAGTCTGGGTGTCGATTGTTTTCATTCTTGTAAACTGCCCTCGTGATTACAGGTTATAAATTACTAGCGACCCGCCCGGGCTTCGCACGTGGGTAAATATACATGTATTACGCATATAAACCTTCCTGCTGAAGCACTCTATCTATTAAAAAAAAATATAACCAAATATAAATCACAAATAACTTGTTTAAATATTCTGGCCAGTGGTCATAGGACAATACAGTAATATTAAGAAAATTACCTCGCCTAAAAGCACTTGTTTTAATTATCTCCTCAAAATAATTTATTGTACAAAAAAGGTCACCTGTCTTCTAGATTAATTAAGTTTATCATACAGAAGATGAACCTCGTAATCCCTACAGAGTGTAGGAATCCTTGACGAAACGAAGACAAATTAAACCCCACCTGTCTCTAAAAGAAACCAAGATTAAAGACGTTGGCAATTACGCCAGAGAATTTTCGAAGCAAGGTAACATTATGGGCATTATTTTGAGGAAAACATGGTGGTAACCAGTTTTTTTGTTATTGAAATGAAAAATAAATAATTCATACTTACATTACATACACCAATTACCAATTTCCTTTTTACCAATGTTACCTGATTTGGCTAACTACCAGTAATTGCATGGGGCAATTGCAGTCTGCTTTCCACGGCCCATTTAGTGGGACAGCAGGCAATTGCTTGATTAGACCTGCTGTCAGTTTGAACTACTGACTACTTGTATCGACGGCCATAGATAGTAGATTAGTAACTGGGACCGGCTTTACGTGCTTTCCGAAGCAGCAAGCGATCGAACATCCAGCGAAACTAGACGTTGATTAAACTGCAGATTAATCGTGTTCTGCACTATCCTCCTCACATTACAATCAAAAGATTTTTGTTTTATGTATTACATTTATCGTTAACATACATTAATTTAACGTTAAACATAGCGCCTTAAATTGATTACGTACTCAATCCAGTCAACAGATATCGCCATCCGTTGAAGTTTAGAGCTGACATATAATATGTGGCTATGTTTAATAAAATTATATTGCGACTATACATTGTAAGCTATCCTATCTTTCAAGTTAGATCAAACTGCACACGGTGTGATTAAAATCGATTCAGTGTTTTAGAAATCCATCGTGGACTAACATCGTGGGTATTATTAAAAAAACTGTGTTTATTATTCTATTGCATATTGATATAATACGTACCATGACTATACATTGTATTTACGCAAAAATGAATTGTTGTAAACTAAACTAAACTAAGCCCTATGTAACAAATGTTTACTTAATTAATACATTTGTGAAGTAAAAGATACTGATGTGACAGAAATATGTGTTATAACAATCAGAAGTTAATTAATAAATCAAACGGAAACACAACATATTTATGGAAACATGTTAACATAAACACGGAAAGTCCGTCCCTATTCCCTGCGTAAAGAAAAAAGGGGAATCTTATCAGGAATTTGCCATCTTTTACTTCCTTTATGGCTCCGGGAGGTGTGAAGTTTTCTGCGTGGAAGCGCGGCGTCCTTGACCGGATTCCGTATTCCCTATGAATATTGGATGACTCCATCATTCGTTGTCATTTCAATACTCCTATAATTCAACATTATTTATTATATTCTTACATTTACGTAATTTTTATATTTGTATATTTACGTCATTTTTGTATTCCGTGTGGCGAGGGATTTCGAATACATGGTGTCACCACCCCATTCCATCTTGAGGGTGTCGTAAGAGCCGACAAAAGGAATTGACAAGGCCGATAACCCAGCCGCAAGAGAAGGAAAAATGTATACGAAACCCTGTGCCAACACGTCTATCCAGCATGGCACACTAGGGTAATTATCCCCCATGTAGTTAGAGGAGGCCTGACTCAGCGAAGGGTCGTTTATGGGCTGAGAAGTAGTAGTATTTGTATATGTATGATAATCTAATATATAGAATTCTCGTGTCCCGGTGTTTGTTATTGAACTCCTCCGAAATGGCTCGACCGATTATCGTTTTCATCCCCCTAAATGTTAAGGGTGGTCTTATTTTTATACCCCTATTGTTTATTTTTTAGACAAAAGGGTTTGTTTTTATTTTTCTATGATGCAACATACAAAAATACATACAACCCTAAATTTTCACGCCCCTATTATTAAATCGTGATAGTTATATGCCAAAACAGCGATTTCGGGATCAGCTAGTAAATTACAGAATCTTCATTTTACGCGGTTCCTATTGATCGACGTAAAGCGGTTCAAGAATCATAATTATGTTATAGATTTAATCTCAAGCGATTGTATTGTGATATATTGGCTTATGAAGATATATTGTTAAAGTTTTCACTTGCTACCCGAATGTCAGCTAAGGGTTAAACGAATTGATAACATTCCATAGAATAATTCATAGCCTTATTGACTCAAGTT
This sequence comes from Clostera curtula, assembly GCA_905475355.2. Lineage (NCBI taxonomy): Eukaryota > Metazoa > Arthropoda > Insecta > Lepidoptera > Notodontidae > Clostera > Clostera curtula. Next base: position 9,578,689 of record FR997808.1, on the reverse strand, counting down.
ACTGTCAGTGTTAGATTTAATTATAGATTTCGAAACACTAACACAGTTGTTTTAATTTTTTTACACTGATAATATAACAAACGTTATGTATCTTTATTATATCGAGAACTGAAAACGAAGACCAGATATTGCTAGTTTTGACTGCAATACAAAATAAATAACGTGCTAGTTGCGACTTAGAAAACATATCCCATGTCATGCTATCTTCAGGGTGTCCGACTACAGACATAGCCGACTAAAGAAAGTCACAAGGCGGTAATTCTAGCTGCGGAAGAAGGAAACTTTATATGACAACTTGTGTTACGCGTCTGGCCACCTAATACAGTAGATGTAGTTGAAGGATGCCCGTCTGAAAGTGGGTCTTTTACAAGTTGAGATGATGATGATGATTAACGTAATTTTAATATTCGTCCTGACGACCTAGTTGCGTAGGATATTATTTCGTGCGTTGCCAGAGGACGCAAGGAATTTCTCGCACGAGTTAATCTTTGAAATGAACTGCTCGGGAAATGCGATTAGAGTTCGTGAACCTTAAATTCATTTCTCTATCTATAATATAAATTTAATAATATTGGTAAATATAATGTATTGTATGATAATGCTGAATGGTAAATATAATAATAATATTGGCTCAGGACCGGCCTTCGTGGAAATCCTTGGGAGAGGCCTATGTCCAACAGTGGACGTCTTTCCAAATTTTCTGATATTGATTACCAATCAATTTGTCAGTGAAATAATGATAAATAAATTAAACATCATGTCATCCAAATTTGTTCGGTGATGAGAATTAATTGATATATTTATATGACAAATGCGTCAGCTGTTCACAGCTTTAATTAAGGAACTAATGTACTGGCGCAGCGTATCCTGTCAACTGAAGGATGTGATTGATGATACATGTAATTTATATCTCATAACCCAAATATAGATGGCGGTACATATCGTTTTGAAAATGAGTGACGAAATTTTTAAGTTATTTTTAAACTACTCGGCCCATAGATCACCCACTGATGAGTCAAACCTCCTCCAGTTACATGGAGGGTAATCAACCTACTGTGCCACGCTGCCTAGACGGGTTAGCACAGAGTTATCAATCTGTCCCTCTCTTATGGCTAGGTAATCGGCCTTGACATTTCCTTTTGTCGGTTCTTACGACACCCTCGGGATGGAATGGGGTGGTGACATTATATTCTGGATTCGTCACCACATAGAATATTTATACCTTGTGTTATTTTATGGTGGCTTTTTATTGTTATATATAAACTACCTGTGCCATTTCTCAAATGCAAATTCAATTTATGCTATGTGTCGAAAAAGTATTGTATATAAGAACTGGAGAGTTTAGCTTAGTAATTGAGTCGGTGTTTTAAACGTCTATGTGTGTGTATATGTAAACTATAAAAAAATCTTTGCGCTTACTCACATGCTAGAAAAGAATGAAGAAAATGTATGTAAGAAAAAGTCGTGAAATGATGCTAAGGAAAAAAAAAATTATGCAACAAACTTCATATGTAAATGAGTCACAATTAGTAGGCATGCGTTCTAATATTTTCATGTTAATTATTTATGCCGAAATAGTCAAGGCAATTAGTTACGTTAATTTAATGAAAAATAAAACCGGATCGCCTATCAAACTGTCAGACCAACCCTCTAGAAAAGCTCGTAATCGGCTTGTCAACCTCAGGCCGAGGTTATTGACTTTCAGATCACGTATTTGCAATCTGCATACCACGACATAGTCGGGGAAACAAATAAAAAACATTATTTTTCATTCTAGTGCCATTGGAACTACATAAGGATTATATTTCCGATGGATGAAGTACACTGATGTTTTTATTTATTTTACTAAATAGGTGCAGATACAGATAGTAGATTAACCAACCTATTAGAAAGAAGGGACTTAACAGTACACAGCGAGTGAAACCAGCTACAGCTGCACTTAACATTCTAAAATAATAGTGCTTCGTTTTTATATGCTTTATCATATAATATAATGACCCAGTCAGTGCTACATTCGGTTGAGGTCTGTGTATTCTAATATGATATACTGTACACTGTTCTGTAAGGTTAACATTTTCATTTAGAGTGCTTACTCTAATATTTAAAAGCATTGGTTGCCTTTAATGACGTAAAGTATTCAAAGTATTCCTTCACACACACAAATAAATAAAATAATAACATGAAATTATTGTATTTATTCCACATATTGTATTTTATTTGCTTTGAGGCAATGCCGCAGCCCTTAAAACTATATGAGTATTTGTAGTACACCCACGACCGAATAAGAGGTGGACATTTAATGTGAATGAGGACAAGCGTATGAAGAGTATGAATGTAGATATGACGCTGACGGGAGTGTATGAAGACTACCATGGGTCAAGGGCCGAAAAATGATAATGATAGTTTTAAACTTAATGAGTTTTGCGATAAAACCTACATACATAAACTTATTTTTGAGTTTGATTTGAGCATACCCGCTAATATATATATATTTTAAAATATTCTTCTTTGAATTATTTTTTCATGCTATTTATGAGACAGGTACTTTTCGCCGTTACATTAAGTCTTCACTGAACATGAACCCAAAGACGTATATCGTAGACGTCTTCGGTAATTATCGCGACATACCCGCGATATTAAAGCCGACATTTTGACATGACTTAAAATTAATCACAAGATATGACGACGCTAGTCCAATAAAGGGTTTTGCTTCGCTAGATTTAATAAAGCGTCTGCGCTGTAGAGAGAAGGCAAGATTGAGGTGTCACATATATAAATATAACAAACACTTTATTTTCTCATAAACATTTTAGAAGTAGAACATTAATAACAAACGTAAGCGCGTCTACATAAGAACCCTATGTGAATCTAGTAAACGAACCTCGAGCTATGCTGACCCAACACTACACGGAAGATATTCCAGAAAAAGAATGGCCCCTATCAACTTAAGAAGAACAAAGTGCCGGGTGATGACGGAGTCACTCCAGAACTCCCGATGCCTTCGAAGGACTTTGTTCAATTGTCAACACTAAAACGAACACTAAATAAGAGTGTGGTGGTGTTATGTCAATACCGCAGAATACAAAAATGTTTTGCGGATTGATGCAGCATCGTCACTATCACTACCACTACATATTATAAAACAAAGTCGTTGTGTATAAAACTACGCAACGGATTTTGAAGCGGTTTTTTTAATAGATGGAGTGTTTTTATGTATAAAACATGCATAATATTGTAGAGAAACACTGATAAATTTAGTTTTTCATCATTGCGCCCGTGCAGAGCCGGGGCGGGTCACTAGTAACATTATATAACGTAATGATGTCTTAGGATTTCAAGATTCTTGCAAATTGCGCTAAATTATTTTTCAAGTTATCCCGTGAGCCTGCAAAGTGTCTGAATACTGAAATACTGAAACTAGTAGTCGCCCTACGGTTGAAATTCGACAACAATTAATTTAAATGATAGTTCCTTTTAAAGGCATAATTTTTAAATAATAAGCCTATTATATATGCTTTTAATGTGGGAAATATCATATTCCTCCGTCCGCGCAATTACTCGTAATAAATAGTTAACAGGATCATAATGGTTAAAAAAATAGTTTAGTTTTAGTTAGACTAGTCATAATGCAATTGCGGAAACTGTAGAAAACTGTAGAGTAAAGAAGGAAATTTAAATATCAAACCTGTGCCAACACGTCTGACCAGCGTGGCATAGTAGGCTAGTTACCCTCCATATAAAGTATGAATGTAGATATGACGAGGAGGCCCGACTAAGTGGGTCATGTATGGGCTGATTGGTAGTAGTACTAGTTGCATGTTGTAATGAAACATAGGTTTTGTAAAACACACATTGCCGTGGCGTTATGCCTCTCAAAACCAAAATATTTATGTTTAGTTTTAAATTTCTTCTGGACCATAAATTCATCCTCGGTACTGTCACGCATGAGACAAGCACGCCATAACTCAAACATGGCCGCTATAAACAAGCCAAGATACGAGTGACGTAACACCTCTGAATGCAAGCGACAGTAATACCAGACTCAATACCGAAATTACCCTTAAAAAAGAAACAAAAAAAACGATACATTGAGGTAATAAACTGGAATTTTTATAATTTTATTATAAGTGTTAAAATAATTGTCACTATTTTTATTTTTATTTAAAATATTTTTATTTAAAAAAACCTATATCACAGTGATTAAAATCACTACATGTGTGGTAGCGGAGTAAGAATACTACCACCTCATATCTTCCCGTGGGTGTCGTAGAAGACGACTAATGGACAACAGACGTTGTCAAAGGTCGCGCCTGGTGAGGTCTACGCTGCGTCCCGTGCCAGTTCAAATTCAAAACCCGGAAAGCTTCCAGCTCGAACTGCAAAACCGCTTTATAAGCCTAGGCGTTAACGTGGCGGATTATAATGACGGGTTCGTGGAGACTGTCCGCAAAGTTGGGTCAAAGTTCTGGAAGACCCAACGCCAGAAAACGGCCAAAAAGCTCTCGGACCTCACCCTAAATCTCATGGACGAGCGACGGAAAATGGTTCTGCAGTCTACAGATGATGCGACGCAGCTTCGGATGCTCAATAGACAGATATCAAAGTCCCTGAAGCGTGATATACGCCGATTCAACACGAATCGTGTTAAAGAGGCTATTGAACGCAACAGGGGCTCCAAGGTTTTTGCCAGGGATCTGTCTATTGGGCAAAGCCAGCTCGTCAGGCTGAAGACTGATGACGGCAGGATCGTCACGTCGAAGTCCGAGATTTTGGGTGAGGTCGAGAGTTTCTATAGACAACCGTACACGTCTACACAGGAACCCGTTATAAATCTAGCAGACGACCCACGAGCTAGATTAACCCGGCACTACACAGAAGACCTCCCGGACGTCAGCCTGTGTGAGATCGGGATGGCTCTCGAGCAACTTAAAAACAACAAGGCGGCGGGTGATGACGGAATTACCGCAGAACTTCTGAAGGCGGGTGGAGAACCGATTCTTAGGGCCCTTCAGATTCAATTCCGTCATACTCGAAGGACGAACGCCAAAGGCATGGAACAGAAGTGTGGTGGTGCTGTTCTTCAAGAAGGGAGATAACACCTTATTGAAGAACTACAGACCCATCTCACTTCTGAGCCATGTCTACAAGTTGTTCTCGAAGGTCATCACGAATCGACTCGCGTGCAGGCTTGACGATTTCCAGCCTCCCGAACAAGCCGGTTTCCGAAAAGGCTTCAGTACCGTAGACCATATTTTAACGCTACGGCAGGTTATACAGAAGACCGAGGAGTATAACCTGCCCCTTTGTCTGGCGTTCGTGGACTACAAGAAAGCATTCGATTCGATCGAGACGTGGGCAGTATTGCAGGCTCTCCAGAGGTGCCAAGTCGACTATCGGTACATCGAAGTGTTGAAGTGCTTGTATGAAAACGCCACCATCTCACTCCGACTCCAGGACCAGATCTCGAAACCGATCCAGTTGCAGCGAGGTGTTAGACAGGGAGACGTTATCTCTCCGAAACTGTTCTCCGCTGCACTGGAAGATGTTTTCAAGGTTCTGGACTGGAAAGGGCTGGGCATTAACGTGAACGGCGAGTACATCACCCACCTTCGAGTTGCTGACGACATAGTCGTAATGGCTGAGACCATGGAGGGCCTCACTACGATGCTCGATGGCCTCTGTGGAGCCTCCGAACGAGTCGGCCTTAAGATGAACATGGAGAAGACGAAGATCATGTCTAATATCCATGTTCAAGCCACTCCTGTTAACATCGGAGGTTCTACCCTCGAAGTTGTTGACCATTACATTTACCTGGGACACACTGTCCAGTTAGGTAAGTCCAACTTCGAGAAAGAGGTCAATCGTCGGATTCAACTCGGCTGGGCAGCGTTCGGGAAGCTGCGAAAGATCTTCTCGTCCACAATACCGCAGTGTCTGAAGACAAAAGTCTTCAACCAATGTGTGTTGCCAGTGATGACATATGGAACAGAGACGTGGTCGCTCACTATGGGCTCCATCAGAAGGCTCAAAGTCACCCAAAGGGCAATGGAGAGGGCTATGCTCGGAGTTTCCCTGCGAGATCGAATCAGAAATGAGGAGATACGCAGGAAAATCAGGGTCACCGACATAGTCCACCGGATTGCCAAACTTAAGTGGCAGTGGGCAGGGCACATAGCTCGCAGGACCGACGCCCGATGGGGTAGAAAAGTCCTCGAGTGGCGACCGCGTTCCGGAAGGCGCAGTGCTGGTAGGCCTCCCACACGGTGGACCGACGACCTGGTTAAGATCGCCGGAAAACAGTGGATGCGGGCGGCCCAGGACCGGCCTTTGTGGAAATCCTTGGGGGAGGCCTATGACCAGCAGTGGACGTCTTTTGGCTGAAATGATGATGATGATGATGAAAATCACTAACTAAAACGACTACTTTACTTAGACCATAAAATAGCCACTGCTGAGTCAGGCCTTCCCTGTTACGTGGAAGGTAATTAGCCTACTGTATGGCCAAGCGGGCTGGCACAGGGTTTCAAGTTTTCCTTCTCTTGCGGCTAGGTTGGCGGCCTTGTCAGCCCTTAGGATGGAATGGGGAGGTAACATTATGTATCAACCCTAATTGCAACTTTTTTTTTTTTGACGCTGCGGAATGTCTTTGTGCATACCGCCACGCCTCAGCGGTGGGGTCGGAGATTATGTGGGACTACGAGAACTATTCGTTTACCCACTAAAACCCCAGCGGTATACCTCCATACGCATGCTTAGGGCGCCACAGGTTCGCGTGGACCATAATTGCAACCTAGTCCAATTACATGGTGCATTAAATATTTATTACTAGCAGCACGCCCCGGCTACGCACTTGTATTTAACGAAAAATAACAGGTTTAATTAGACATATTATGGTATCACACATCCCATATATAATAATTTACACACAACTTTATAAATTATGGCCTATGTGTTATTCTGGTGTGTAAGCTATATTACTGTAAAGTTTCATTAAAATCAAAATGAAAGAGTAACAAACAACATCCGTAATTTTCGCGTGGTGACGGATTTAGAATACACAGTGTCACCAACCCATTCTATCCCGAGGGTGTCGTAAGAGGTGACTAAGGGAACGGAGGAGGCAGATCACCTGGCCGCGAGTGAAGGAAAACTTGATACAAACCCTGTGCCAACCCACCTTGCTAGCTTGGCACAGTAGGCTATTTCCCTTTATGAAATTGGAAGAGAAAAAAAGAAGAAGAAGAAGGCCCGACTCGGTAGAGGGTCATGCACGGGCTGAAACGACTAAATTAAATTTTCGTATATTTTTTGAGTTGCAAACAAGATTTTATGCTAGCAACTCTTGCGGTACCGCAGCGGGGCCGTGACCGCCATGTGACGTAATTTGTCACCGTCACTCAGAAAGGTTGTTGTAAATCAGTCGCACTGTAGGGAAAATAAGCGCATAAGGCACACTAAAATAAACTTGTAACTGCCGGTAAAGTTCACTATTGAAAAGGGTAAAGGTTAAACTCGACAGTGATGGATAACTCGGTAAAATTTAATTATGCTATGCAATTTATGTAGCTATTGTGTGTATCAAATCTCCCATTTGATTGTAGATTTAAATGACAACCATCAATTTTAAGGATAAATTATTTAATTTAGAAATTTTAAGTACTGTTCTTATGTAGGTTTGTAACGAAAATATGGCAACATTATAGCATTAATTTAACTATTTTGGATTGAAACCTCAGTATATTATACCCTATAAATTGGGTTTTTTTAAACGGATCCCTTTTTTTATAGTGGTTTACCCAGTAAAACCCACCACAACACTGCAATAGGTATAACCTGTAATTCACGAACACAAGTGACACCCAGACTCAGAACAATGGTCTCTGGTTTAGACAAACACACTTTCCCGACCTCGGGACCGAATCGAACCCGGGACTTCTAACCCCCTAGCCAACGAGGCAGTCATTGATTTGATAAAAGCTTTTTAACAAAAAGTGTGAAACGACTTCAAAGTACCGAAATAAATTGCTAGATTGGCCATTTGAAACCACTGAAATAAAATTAATATTACAATAAATAAAAAAAGAAAAATATTGCCAAATAGATTTTTAAAGGAGTTTGTAGTAACAAACACAATTTCTGAACAATTCAATTACTGAATTGAGAACCTCCTCTTTTAAGTCAGTTGAAAATAAATAGGCATAAATTCAAATAGACACGACGCGTCAACTAATGATGTGCGCCCATTTATCAAAATTAATAGCGGAGCAATTTCAATTCCTTGATAAATTCGACAATTGCTTTGGCATGAGGCATTTGCTCCATCTGGTAATTATGATGAATCATGATCGTAATTACTCAGTGCGTAATTACAACGCCGGTTAACTGAAGCGACGTCATCGTCAAGCCTGTGACGTGTTATTAGCGCGGAGTCTCATCCTACGTTATAAATGACGGCAGTTTTCATTTGAACATACACTGACATGAGATTGAAGTCGGAGTCGGCAGGTATTTTATTTTAAATTTATTAATGTACAAGTGGCGGTTTTTTTTTAATTTAGCACACCAAATATTCTGCCTCGTTGGCCTAGGGGTTGGACGTACCGCCTTTGCCTTTGCGGGGCCGGGCAAGTGTCTTTGTGTAAACCAGAAAATCCAGCTCATTGCTGAATGTGTGGCAGCGAGCACCAATCAATGAGATATTTAGGTACTGAGATATGGGAAAAAGAACCTCGAAGAAATTAAGTTCATTACACTGACCTGCAATACTAAGTACTACACTTTTAAACCAATTTTTAAAGTAAGAGATTTAGAATCAAAAACGTTTTAAAGCAAATGTTATCAGCTTTCTATGTAAGTATAGCAAACTCTACAAACTTTTTTTCGAGTCCTTTTTATTTCGAAAGTAACTATATCTAGTGTACTTAAAAAGTTATTGCAATTTTAAAAGTGTGATACTTAGTTTTGCTGCCCAGTGTAATTTGTGTGTGCGATGTGGTTCGCCACCCATCACGTCTCGTTTCTCGCGGTGGCGAAAAGCGGCCCATGGAGAGCCGCTTCGCTACGTTGAATGTAAGAGGAGGAATGGATGGTAAGGTAGATGAAGTATGTCAGATGATGGATGAACGATGCATAGATATTTTGTGCGTGAACGAAACCAAGAGGAAAGGATGTGACATCACGGTTCATGGTCCCTACACGGCATACTGGTCGGGAGTACCCCAAAGCAGCCGAGGCTGTCAGGGAGTTGGTGTGATTCTTTCCTCTCGAATAGTTGAATGTGTGATGGAGAATGAATGTGTAAGCCCAAGACTCCTCTGGATTAGGTTAAAAGTCGGACTCACTCGCTTGTTTATCCTTGGGGTCTATGCCCCGACGGATCTGCGCGGAGGTGGGTCCTTAAAAGCCCAACAAGAGAGAAGGAGTTTTGGGTACGTCTGGGGACGAGAGATTGAATGACAATGGGAAAAGCCTGCTTGAAGTATGCTTGGAATGGAATCTTTGCGTGGACAACACAATGTTTGACCACAAAAAGATCCATTTGTATACAAGAGATGAGTGTGAGTCGAGAAGTATGATAGATTTTGTAATTGTGAATGAAAGACTGAGGAAGAAAGTGCTAGACACTCGGGCATACCGCGGTGTAGGCCTCGACACATACCACTTCCTGGTCATAGCCCGAATGTGTGGCCTCTTTAAACGGTGGCGACACCTAGGGGCCGAGCCTACGAGTGTTTTGGATAGAGTAAAAGTGGAAAATCTACAAGAAAAAGAAAAGAAAGACGAATAGGTAGAGAAACTGAAAGAAAGTATTAAAGCCATAGAAGAGATAGGTGTGATTGAAGATTTGTGGAAGACATTTAAGAAAGGGGTCGTGAATGTTGCTATTGAGGTACGCGGGGTAGATAAAAGAAGGAAAGTAAGAAAGAACTATAATGTGTGGATGGATAAAGATTTACAAATGGCGGTGCAAGAAAAGAAGAAAGCGTGGTTGGATTGGTTAGCAACAAAAGCTAACCAAAATGTCCAAAAGACGACGGATGACGAGGTGAAGGAAGCAAGAACGAAGTATAAAAGATTGAAATCAGCAGCGAAAGAAGTTGTGTCTAGAAAGAAAGAAGAACGAAAGGATGATTTTGATAGGAGGCTCACTGAAGATTTCCAGTCAAACATCAAGTTTTTCTGGAAATCCATCAAAGCAGTCAGAGGAAAAGCATCTACCTCGGAGCTGAGTTTAATTAGGAGTCAAGATTGGAGCATTATAAAAGGAGAAGAATGTGTCTTAAAGAGATGGAAAGAGTATTTTGAAAGTTTGTTTGAAAGAGAGGAAGTGCAGGTACAACATTCGGCACCTTCCATGGAAACTAGTATAAATGGTGACGAAAGAGAGATGAGAAGAGAAGAAGAGAGAGAGACGAAAGCATGGATGAAATAGCGAAAGCGTTGAAAAGTATGAGGCTAGGCAAGGCTGCAGGGTATGACAGGATTACCGTAGAGATGCTGAGGGCTGGACAGGACATAGTAGCTAGCCGCCTTTTCAATTTGTGCTGGCGAAATGGGCAAGTACTGGGTGACTGGTGCAAAGCTGTAATAGTGCCATTATTAAGGGGAAAGGGTCACGGCAAGATTGCATAAATTACCGCGGTATAAGCCTTCTCAGCGTCGTCGGTAAATTGTACGCGAAAGTGTTAATTGAAAGGGTTGTGAATGAAACAGATGAAAAACTATGGGATGCACAAGCGGGATTTAGAAAGGGAATGGGATGTACGGATCAGGTCTTTTCCTTGCAGTGCATAGCCGAAAAGTGCTTGGCTAAAACCAAGAAGGTCTATTGCGCGTTCGTGGATCTAGAAAAGGCCTATGATAGAGTGGTGCGGAATGAATTGTGGTCAGTATTATCCGTAAACGGTGTGAGCAGTATCCTCATACGAGCATTGCAATCTCTTTATCGGGACTCCAGTGCTTGTGTGAGGATAAACGGGGCATACACTGAATGGTTTAATATCGAGAAAGGTGTAAGACAGGGATGTGTAGCGTCACCGTGGCTGTTTAATCTGTTCATGAACAATTGCTTGACAGATTTAAAAGAGAATGAATGTGGGTTGAGAATGAATGAGTTACTCGTCAAATGTTTTCTCTATGCTGATGACCAAGTATTACTTGCGTCTTCGGCCGAGGAGCTGCAGGAGATGGTAACGGCTATGAGTGGAGCTTTTGTTAGAAAGGGAATGAAGATGAATGTTAAGAAGACGAAAGTGATGGTGTTTGAAAGAGATGAGGCTGTGACAGACTGCAATATCGTGATTGGAGATGAACAAGTTGAACAGGTGAATGAGTTTGTGTATCTGGGTTCAAAGTTTACAAGAGATGGAAAGTGTGAGAGTGATATCGAAAGAAGAGTGAATGCAGGGAACATGGTGAACGAAGCTTTGCACTCCTTTATGAACAGTCGGAAGGTGTCTAACAAGGCTCGTTTGGCTGTGTATGAGGGAGTGTTGGTTCCGACACTCATATACGGAAGTGAAAGCTGGGTATGGCAGAAGAAACATGAAAGCAGAATAAATGCAGGTGAGATGAGAGCGTTAAGAAGTATGATAGGAGTTAAACTGAGTGACAGGATAAGAAATAGTGAGATAAGGGAGCGTTGTGGTCTGAAAGAAGATGTAGTGACAAAAATTGAGAAAGGTATGCTGAGATGGTTTGGCCATGTCGAGAGAATGAATGAAGAACGATTGACGAAAAAAGTGAATAAGGCGAGTGTGAATGAAAGTGTTGGAAGGGGAAAACCTAGGCGGACGTTTCAAGACCAAATCAGGGACGTCTTGAGAAAAGGCCAGGTCAAGAGTACCCTAAACCGAAGAGCATGTATGAAGGGAATAATGAAAGTGGACGAAGCGAAACAAGTATGTAAGGATCGTAGCAAGTGGAAAGAAGTGGTCTCTGCCTACCCCTACGGGAAAGAGGCGTGATTATATGTATGTATGTATGTATGTACGAGGGTGAATCAAAAAGTTCTTAGAAGTGCATATATATGAAACCTTTTTGGATCAAGTTCGATATTCCAATTAAAGAGTGTCTATCACACTATATTTATGCAGACTGTCACTTGTTTTTGTCAGTTCGTTCGCATGTAATAATTTTTTTTGTGCAACGAGTTGCTAAAAAGTCAAAATTATGGATAAAAGTGAGTTACGTGCGGTGATAAAATATCTCAGTTTGAAAAAAATGTCTACGAAGGAAATTTTTTTGGACATTCAGCAGACATTAGGGGGTGATGCTGTACCCTATTCTACGGTTGCGTACTGGGTGGCTGAATTTAAAAGAGGTAGATCAAGCTGTAAAGATGACCCGCGTTCTGGGCGGCCTTCAACCTCCGTTACAGAAGAAAATGTCAAAAAGGTTGAGAATCTGGTTTTGGAAGACAGAAGAATGACTATAAAACATATAGCTGAGATCCTAAAGATATCTTTTGGTAGCGTTCAATCCATTTTAATTGATTCACTGGGGTTCAAAAAAGTGTCTGCAAGATGGGTGCCACGAATGTTAACCGACGAAAACAAAAAGCGACGTTTGGAAATTTCCAAGCGTAATCTCGAAATGTTCCAGCGTGATTCGGATAATTTTTGCCGTCGTCTTGTCACCATGGATGAAACGTGGGTCCACCATTTTGATCCTGAAACTAAAAGACAAAGCATGTCTTGGAAACGACCATCCTCTCCATCCATTAAGAAATTTCGAGTTGCTCCTTCCGCTGGCAAAGTTATGGCCTCTGTGTTCTGGGATAGAGAAGGAATCCTTTTTATTGATTACATGCCAAAAGGCCAGACGATAACTGGACCCTATTATGCAAATTTAATCCCGAAAGTGCGTGAAGCGATTAAAGAAAAACGTCGTGGAAAACTGTCGTTGGGCGTGTTGTTCCTTCAAGATAACGCTCCTGCCCATCGATCGGAAGTTGCGCTCAACGCAATCCGCTGTGCTGGCTTCAATCTCCTTGACCACCCACCATATTCTCCGGACTTAGCCCCAAGTGATTTTCACTTATTTCCAAAATTAAAAGAGGAAATTCGTGGAACAAAATTTCACGATAATGACGCGGTTATAGCTGCCGTAGAGGACTTTTTCGAGAGTCAAGAAAATAATTTTTTTTCACAAGGAATAAGGAAGTTAGAAACGCGTTATTCTAAATGCATTGCATTGGAGGGAGATTATGTAGAAAAATAAAATATTATTATTTAAATCTTTGCATTTTTTAATATTGATTCCAAGAATTTTTTGATTCACCCTCGTAATTTATATCTAAAAGAACCTTACGTTATGCAAATTATGAAGAAAACATGCTAGGGGCGAGTATTTCAATCAGATTTAACTGAAACCTACATTACAATACATATATAAATGACTTCCTGATTTCCTATTAGATCTCTCAATGGTCGCAACAAGTAAACTATTCATAAATCAAAACTTCTGATACATTGAAACAATTTTATAAATAATGTTCAACAAAATGTATTTAATGTACTACGTAGGTACCAAATTAATTTTCTCTACTGAAGTTTGAAAACCGTCTTTGTGTAACACGTTCTTGCCTGTACATCGTTAATGACTACAATAATTATCTCAAATCTCTCATTTCACACACGCGCGAATCTAAATATGTAATACGTTAAAACAAGATTCATCATCATTAAAACTTCCACACGCTAAATGAAGTTGATGAAGTGCGCAGTTGCGAACACAATAGGTGAAGTATTAATTGATGTACGACTCAAGATTTACTTGGTAGTTTTGTTCGTATGATATGAAAGGAACCAGTTCTCTTCTCAGCTCATAGAAAACCCACTTCAGACTCGGGAAAATTTTCCACCAAGATTTCCACAAAGGCTGGTCCTGTGCCGCCCGCATCCATCCTTTTTACCAGAACTGCGCTTTCTGGAATCTTCCTCCAAATACAGAAGACAAATTAGCCCACTGTGCCACACTGGCCAGACGGGTTAGCACGGGGCTTTTTTTCAAGTTTCCCTCTCAATATAATTTCCTTTTTTCGGCTCTTACGACACCTTTAGGATGGAATGGGGTGGTGACATTATGTATATTATCCAACCTGCTCTAAAAAGCTCCATTATTATACTTAATTAAAGAGTAGATCAAAACCATTAATGGTCACGTTTGCGAAGTGATCATCAAAACATGTGTTTGAAACTTATTGTGATTATTTGATGATTTAACAAGTTCTTCATGAAATCTCGTGTGTTGCTATTAATGGAATCTTGAATTAAACTAAAATTATAGAAATATATTATATATATATATAAAGATTTTTTATTATACAAGAAGGTATATCCTGAACTACTTAATCATGTCCCTATTAAGTCAAATATTGATAAGATTTGACCCACCTCGCCACATCGAATTATCGACAAAACTCTTTCATGGAGAGAGCTAGCAAAGATTTGAATAATATTTGTAAAGCACTTTCTACCTTTGTGGCTATCGCAAGAAGGCCTTAACTTTTTTATTATTATTATAGATTGTATAAGCTAAAATAAAAAAGCGACTCAGCAGTGGCTCATTTATGGGCTGAGTAGTATTGTACGTAGTTGCTGTATGTTTTCCATGAAAATAAAAATTTACATCTTTCACACAGATAACTACAACTTAGGTAGTCATCGATTTGGTCGAGAATAGAATGAGCTGCCGTTGTGGAATGCCAAACATGCCTTGGGAATACCTTCCTTTGTATTCGTACGAAAAGGGTTTAGAAGATTTGTGTGCGCCAAATGTATGTTTAGATGTACATATACATATGTTTTTATGATCAAGTTCAAAGTGTTATGATTATGTGCTTAAACCATACAAATGTATGGTCAAACTCAAACTCAAATCATTTATTTAAATTGAACCTATTTACTGGCGTTTTTGAAAAGTCAAAAGTGAATTTAGGAATCTAGTTGCATGGTCCACAAAGTAGATTCTATGGAGAAGAACAGGCAAGAAACTCCTTGACACTCTTTAAAAGTAAAGTCGCTGGAAAACAATGGATGCGGGCGGCCCAGGACCGGCTTCTGTGGAAATCCTTGGGGGAGGTCTATGTCCAGCAGTGGACGTCTTTTGGCTGAAATGATGATGATGATGCTGATGAACAAACAAATAACATTGTATGGATTTTATTTATTTACTGAACCAATTTGTATAATGTATTTTACGCATTTTACGTTATTTAACTCCCAACTTTTTGAATGTTTTACAGGAGTCGTGGTCACGGGAAGGACTGTATCCCTAGACTAGACTAGATATGTTCACCTTTGTATAGCACGTAATCATAAGTAATAACATTGTAAATTTTCATTCACTTCATCATTTTTTTCATCATTTCAGCCAAAAGACGTCCACTGCCGGACATAGGCCTCCCCCAAGGATCTCCACAAAGGCCGGTCCTGGGCCGCCCGCATCCACTGCTTTCCGGCGACCTTAACCAGGTTGGCGGTCCACCGTGTGGGAGGCCTACCAGCACTGCGCCTTCCGGAACGCGGTCGCCACTCGAGGACTTTTCTGCCCCATCGGGCGTCGGTCCTGCGAGCTATGTGCCCTGCCCACTGCCACTTAAGTTTGGCAATCCGGTGGGCTATGTCGGTGACCCTGGTTTTCCTGCGTATCTCCTCATTTCTGATTCGATCTCGCAGGGAAACTCCGAGCATAGCCCTCTCCATTGCCTTTTGGGTGACTTTGAGCCTTCTGATGGAGCCCATAGTGAGCGACCATGTCTCTGTTCCATATGTCATCACTGGCAACACACATTGGTTGAAGACTTTTGTCTTCAGACAGTCTTCATTCACTTATTTATTGGTAACTGATGTGATTGCTCCTTCTTGAAAGTGACTCGAAAGGTAAAGGTGTATTGCATGTGTGTAGTAATAGATTTTCTTCGGATTTTATTTAAGGTTTGTATGTTATCCATTTAATATAAGTTTTCATACGCCCTTGGCCAAGACCCTTTTATTTGATATGGTTTTCACATTTTCTATTCGTATTGTAACTGATATCTATACAAATAAATAAAATTAGAGCGTCTGTTTGCAATATTAAAATAACCGCTTCTTACTTAATACATATAAACTAACACACATGTTTTATAATTGGTGTATGTATGTTTGTTTAGGCTAATCTCTGAAATAGCTGGACCTGGATATTTTTTTTATTTAAACCATCATCTTACATTCTCATGTGGTACATAAATAATAATGATGTTACAGTTTTTGAAGTATTGTAAATTATTAGCTCATAGTACCTATACTTAAACTTGTGAAGGGCGCTGGGAATCGGTGGATGCGGTCTGCACGAGATTGTACATTGTGGAAATCTTTGGGAGAGGCCTATGTTCAGCAGTAGGCTTCTATGGCCGAAAGATATATATATATACATAGAGAGAGATATATATATATATATACTTTTAATATACCCTTTTTGAATAAAGAGAGAAGATGCTAAGTTAACATCATTGCACGTAAGTTCAATTGTTTTCTGATTAATCTGACGCTATACGAAACCCCAACCAGCTGTTCCCAGTGGTGTTACTTTTTTTACACTTCAACTACCCCTGCGTACCTCGTTGAGTGGCGGCGGGTGTAAATTGAAACACTTGCAAATTTGCCCTATACATTATTCATACAGAAAACTCTGCTGAGTGGTTTCAACAGTTACAGTTGACAGAAGCGAAATCCTTCGGGTAACCTTGAATTTGTATCATTCGATATTCTACGCGGGCCTTATTTAAGTTGATTTAGCATACGTGCTCATCTCGAAACAAATTAGTAAAGCATGGTTTAACTTCATCACATAATAAACGCCGCTTGTATTACATACAGACAAACCCAACCGGGGGGGGGGGTGTCCTTTTTGTAATATGTAAGGTAAGGGTTTTATCTGATACCAGCTTCGTTTAATTTTAAATTTAACTTGGTTTAATGTCGATCACTAGGCGACTTAAAGTACTCATAAAAATAAGACACTGTAAACTATCGGGATGTTCACATATTTCGACTATTAAAGTTCCCCCTGACATGGAGGGTAATTAAGCCTCTCCCTCAACCGTGCTGCCACATTGTTGTAGTGAGGGGGCTTGCGTGCCTTTAGGATCCGTTTGAGCCATACCAGCTTATGGCCACCAATGTCGGGCGGGCCCACGGGGAGAGGCCAGACTAAGACCGGCACGCAGAGTCGTGGTGGTTTTTGGCTACGGGGACTTCTCAGTCCTCAGAGTTGCCTCGAGAGCCTTGAACTGCCACGACACATGGCGTAGTGATAGCAGTGGAGGGTGGCCTGGCCGGTCGGTCAGGACTGCCGTCGCAACTGAGCGCCGCCTGTATCGGGCGCCACTTCATCCGGCGCCTGGCGCAATGTCCCGTACGTGCCTCTCGAAGGGTTGGGTTGCGTGCAGAGCCCCATCAAGTCAACATCAAAGTGTAGGGCCCGATTCTGCAAGCGGGCCAAAGCCCCATCACGGTCACGGAGCATGCTCCCCATTGGCGTGAGAAACCCGTGGCCCTGTTTCGGGCAGTTGAGGGACACCGTTGGTTTTAGTGGGTAGGTTGGGGTGCAATCAAGAAGCTTTCCGCGCCTCGGAGTCCCACATAACCCAGGTGGCGGTTAGCAGTCGGGTAAAAAAAGAGGGGTAAAAAAAGGGTCATTAGCCTACTGTGCAATGCTAGCCAGTCGGGTTGGTACAGGGTTTCTTATCAAGTTTTCCTTCTATTGCAGCTAGGTTTTCGATCTTGTCATTTCTCTCTGTCGGCTCTCACGACACCCTCAGGATGGAATGGGACACCAATCATGGACATTAACTACGGTGTATCGTATCGCGCATGAAATCTAGATGTCTTTGTCAAAATTACAAGAGACCTAACTACAGATATAACTTACGAACAATTTACAAAATCACATACTATTTTACGAGCACCGAAGCACATGACTAAAGTGGGTCAACCATTACAGGCGTAACAAATGAGTACCCGCTTTAAGTCAGCCTGTGCAATAAGGAGTCGGCTCTGAAACCGACAACCTGCAGTGTTCTGACCCTAATAAATTTCCTATGTCAAACGACATTGTCTGACAAATGAGTCTGTAGATATATAGATATACGTCTAAGAATAAACTATTAAGTTTATTTCCTTATTCGTAACAATGCTTACCTTTGGCCATATATAATTTGAAGCCTGGAAGTTCGTTGGTGTTTTAACTGCATCTTACATTGTCTAGTCAATTTTATTATTTACTAGTGGCCCGCCCCGGCTTCACCCGTGCAAAGCGGGTGGGTTATACATATAAACCTTCCCCTTGAATCACTCTATCTATTAAAAAAACGCTTCAAAATCCGTTTTAAAGATTTATGCATACATAGGGACGGACAGAAGAATGCGACTTTGTTTTATACTATGTAGTGATAGTGAAGTATCAACCACTGACGTCTACTGCTAATCATAAACTTACCCTTTGTTTTTAAAGTTTACCATCTTCCATATGCCCAGATTAAATAAACGGTAGACTCTATTGGAAACATTTTTTATTTTAATTTACTTAGGACATCCAGTAGTTTTTACATTTACATAAAATCAAACTAATATTATCAAAGATATTAAGCCGAAATGTACAATTTATTAAGATGCCACAGCATACAATTAGACATGGTAAGTACAACTATTAAAAAAATCAAAGGTATTTTTAAAGGATGTACCTACTTCTGTCATGTAGAGTAACTCATTAAACACATTACGTAACAACATGTCTTTAAATAAATTAAAATATTTATAAGATCGTATAAATAAAAATTTCCGCCCGCGACCTATACAAGTGTTATGGTAATTTACAAAACACATTTTCCTTCTAGGGCTAAACGCAATTTCTTTTTCAGCGAGGCGTTTCCTGAAATAAATTACAAGTGTAAAATTCACAACAACAAAAGCGTTACAACAAAAGGCTCGCGGCCGCCACATCCGGACGACCCTTCCAAACTTAGCATTCTGATTACGGATTTCCGAGCAAGAAAAATAAAGGGAGAAATAATACGCAACCATCTACAAAAACCAAGTGTTTTCCAAACAAACCACTCTTGTGTTATTAATCTTGAAAATGAACGGAAATTTCATTCGTGTCCTTAAAAAATCATGTTGCTATGTTTGGCAATGTTTCAATATGTTCGAGTTTCGTGGTGTATTGACGTCATTCATTATTAAATATATTAAAATAAATTGTGAATTATAAAAAGCACTAATATTTGGTACTAGCTGACCCGGTGAACTTTGTTCCGCATTATATATATTTAAAACAAAAAGAAAGTTGGACATAGGATACCTGAGATTTTTATCCCGTCCGTATAAAACCTACTTTAAGAAAACGCAACTGACAGCGAAACGTTATGTTGTCTATAGTTTAATATGGTCGAAAATTTGACAATTAGAAAATTTGAATTCGACTTTTGTACGAAATTGTTGTAATTCACATAATATCTTTATAGCTTGTAGCCTATGTGTTATTCTGATGTATGAGCTATATTATTGTAAAGTTTCATTAAAATCCATTTAGTAGTTTTTACGTGAAAGAGTAACAAACATCCATCCATCCATCCATCCATCCATACTTACAAACTTTCACGTTTATAATATTAGTAAGATTAAATAGTAGCTGTCTCATTTTTTCAAAGTATTTTTAACTTACAAGTAGGTACTTAAAATAGTATTTAGAAATGCTTTTAATTTTTTTTTTGTATTTTTCACCATTAATCTTAAATAATTCAATATGTTAGCATTACTTTAGACCGTTAGTTAGGCCCCAATGACCCACTTCTGAGTCAAACTTCGTCGAGTTTTATGGACGGACATGAACTAGACTGGTCAAAATATCGTACTAGTCATTCGTTGGATGACATTTTCGTAGCCCTGGTTTTCAAGGTACTTATTTTCAGTTGATCGAAAAAAAACTTGGTTTGTAAACTCGAAATTTCGGAACATTTCTCCGAACCCAAATAAATTAGTATCATCCTTGAAATACACCTTGAAATTCTACACTTTCACGATATTTTCCTTATTTTCGAAGTTCACTCAATCACAATGATAATTTAGGAGTTTTCAAGCCACAGTGATAAGTTGAAATGTGTTTTTATATTTGGTTTCAGAAATGAGTTGGCGGGTCGGCACCTTAGTTGCCCATTTCATTGCGTATCCCTCGACGGCGAATCTTGTCACAGTATACACAAATTTGACACAGTAGCTGCATTCTGCACGCTGCATTTCTTCAAAACGTTTGATTAAGGTCGTGACTGTGTGAAAGGGGCAGAAGCATGTGTAGCCATTGCCTTTTCCAGTATAGTAACGTGTTTACAGTACATATTATCACCACCATATGGAAGGTACATTCAGGGTGATTTTGGCAAGAATTTTGTTTAAGGCAAGAAATGTAGTCCTAAAAATGTCTAACCTGTGCCAACGTTTCTCGGTCAGTGTGCTAAATTGCGCTAAATTTCCTCCATGAACTCGAAAACAGCCTGACTCAGCTGGTTAATTAATGGGATCTCAGCCCTAAAAACAATAAATTAATGTTGATGGTGGATGACGATTGGTATATCAGCGTCAGTATTAAATTGATTTACTGCTTATATCTTTGTTGTGTTCAGCGACCTCGGGTGGTCTCCCCTCGTTCGACCAGGTGTGAGTGCGTGTGAGACATCATGAATAATTCAACAATCAAATTGGCAAGGTGTGTACCTTTGCTTATTTATTTTCCCTCAAGCTCGGAGGAAATTTACGAATATTATGTTGCTATGAAATAACATTTCGCTCAATGACCGCAAATTAATATAATAATTGCAGTTAAATACTAATATCCATGTCACTTATCCATGTGGTGACGGATTTAGAATACACAATGTCACCAACCTATACCGTCTTGAGGGTTACCCTCCATGAAATTGGAGCAGCCCGACTCAGGTCATTTATGGGCTGAAACGATGACCACGACTAATAACAAACATCTCAGCCCATAAGAAATCATTCTTCCTCTACCTCTCTAGCACGTTGGCAGTCGCCTTGGCACATGTAATGTATCTAAGTTCTCAGCTGTTACGACA
Source organism: Clostera curtula (assembly GCA_905475355.2). Classification (NCBI taxonomy): domain Eukaryota; kingdom Metazoa; phylum Arthropoda; class Insecta; order Lepidoptera; family Notodontidae; genus Clostera; species Clostera curtula. The sequence goes on along the minus strand of FR997808.1, from coordinate 9,557,574 downwards.
CCCTTAGGATATAATGCGGTAGTGACAATATTACATGTATGCCACCACGGACGAACACATTTGATGCTTATTAAAGACGCAGTGGGTTATCAGAGTAATCTTCGACTCCGAGGTGCCAAACCGATAAGGAGAAAAGCGTTTCGATCTATTGTTCAAAGACCCTACGGCGAATTTAGATTACATAGTGTCACCACCCCATGCCATCTTGAGGGTGTCGTAAGAGCTGACAAAAGACAATGACTAGACCGATAACCTAGCTGCAAGAGAAGGAAAACTTGATTAGAAACTCTATGCCAATCCGTCTCGGCCAGCGTGGCACAGTAGGCTAATTACCCTCTCTGTTATGGGAGGAGGCATGACTCAGCAGTGCGTTTAATAAAAATAATAATCATCATTTATTTCAGGCATAGACCCATATTTATTCATTAATACCTTGTTTAACCTGAATATCAATTGCGCTCCGCTACCCGCTATAATAATAATATTATATACTACCAGACCCGCCCACGCGTTGCCGTGGTAGTTATGCTATTAATTTTTTTTTTAATATCCTTGGACATTTCACTCAACGCCATCTCGTCCCAAGCTAAGCAACTTAATGCTTGTGTTATGGTAACGAGATGGATGATAAACTACTTATATACATTTTTTTTTTGTAAATACATACATATTATAGATAGAAATGACACCCAGACTCCGAGCCAGTGCCTCTGGTTTAGACAAAGACACTTGCCCGACCCCGGAATCGAACCCGGGACCCGTTGATCCAAAGGCGGCACATCTAACCACTAGACCAACGAGTCAGAAATTGTAGGTTATATGTAAAGTTTGTACTTTTAACATAGTGCCATCTATTGAATGCTTACTCAATCCAGTTAACAGATTATCCATCTGTTAGAATTGTTTGGAGCAAATAAATTTGAAATAAAATAAAATTGCGACTATAAATTGAGATGTAAGCTATCCTATCTTTCAAGTTGGATCAAATTGCACACGGTGTGCAAATTTGATTAAAATCGGTTAAGCAGTTAAGGAGTCCATCGCAGTTAAACAACGTGACACGTAATTTATATATTTAAGATTATCGTTTCGATTAAATATAAATCGCATTAAAAAAACAAGAGTTACATAAATTGAAAATTGCCGCATATTTTTTGTGAACGAAATACACATTTTTATTTTATAGCCTCTCAACGCCTATTTCAAATTGCGGTGGGAGAGACTGGAATGGACTTTAATAATTAATAAAACACCGGCAGTGAGGTTTTTAGCCGAGAAAATAATAAAGGCGGTGAATTTTTAAACGGTATAATATTTTGGAAGACCCGCAATTTAGCGGGTCAAGTGGCAATCTTAACTTTTTAACATAATTTTCTGTGAAACACATACAGGGTTGATACGACATAGGGGCATTTTTTTTAACTGCCTATACTAGGTATCATTTCCAGGCTCTGTACCAAAAATCAATTAAATTGGAGGAATACTTTAGCCGCAAATGAGTTTGTTAATTTTTGCCTCATTTGAACATGATTTATCTTTCTTATCAGATGTTTATGCCTAACGCGTCGTTTATTAACCTTAGGGGCTGTCCATTAATCACGGTAAATTTTTTTTAACATTTTTTAACTATTTATTTATTTTTACATTTATTTACAAAGTCTGTTTGTGCCAATTTGGTCGTGTTATCAACCAATACAATCATGGAATTTTCTTTCTCGGCCACAGAGTTCAACATAGCTTTCTAAACTGGTCTTATAAACTAAGAGGCTAATTTGACCATGTGAAGGATCTTTGAAGAGCTTATTTGAATATGTTAGTATATATTGTTTGATGACAATGTATCTAGTACAGGAAACAGTGTGTATACCAAATGTGAATAGTTTCACTAACGTGAATTTTGCTGTTATAATAAACAAAAATATCCTTGATGATTTCTGAATGAAGATATTTTTTTTAAGTTCTGACGTACTTTAATTGTCATGTCTCTCTTGCAGCAACAACGTCTAAATATTGTCCTCATGTTCCTATCATTCTGACTTATAATATGAAAAATATCGATAAACCTTACACGTTATCAGTGTACCTTCAATATCGATAAGATGCCTGATGTATGCTCAGCGCATTCAAATTTGGGGAACTGTATACATCGCTTCAGATATGACGGTTCTTTGTTGAATTGATGAAAAAAATAATCATCAAAGCTCAAAAAGTAGCACACAACTTACTTTGACTACATAGTATAAAACAAAGCTGTCGTCTGTCCGTCCCTATGCATGCTTAAATCTTCAAACGGATTTTGAAGCGTTGTTTTTTAGTAGATAGAGTGATTCCAGGTTTCTATGTCATAACTGCACCCGTGCGAAGCCGGGGCGGATCGCTAGTATAACAATAAATTCAAACCTTACGCATAACATACATATACTCGTATATTTGAGAAAAACTTATTTGGTACATAAGGCAGTGTTCTCACTTTTTAACCCCCGACGCAAAAAGAGGGGTGTTATAAGTTCGACGTGTCTGTATGTCTGTCGGTCTGTCTGTCTGTCTGTCGGTCTGTCTGTCTGTCTGTCTGTCAGTCTGTGGCACCGTAGCTCGCGAACGGATGAAACGATTTCAATATAGATTTTTTGTATGAAAGGTGAGTTACGGGCGAGTGTTCTTAGACATGTTTGATGAAAATCGGTTGAGCCGTTTAAAAGTTATGAGGGGTGAAAGTGGGGGAAAATAACCGAATGTCTGCAAATATAATCGAGTGGGGTCTCAAATGAAAGCGCATCACGTGCAATTTAACAAAATCTACATTATAATAAGGGTGTACCTATAAAAATTATAAAATAAAAATTAAAAAAAACCCCTGACAAAATAACCTTTAAAAAGTAAAAAATAAATACATCGCGTTGGGGGACCAGGGGTCAGGTAATAAATAAGCGGGAGCGGTCCCCCAACGCGATGTATTTATTTTTTACTTTTTAAAGGTTATTGTGTCGGGGGTTTTTTTAAATTTTTAATTTAATTTTTCATAACTACATTAGTCGCGCTAAGATTTTCAACTGTTGCTTATGCGAAAAACTATACCGGTAGCCGTGTTTTGGTTGATTATTGAGAACTAGCTGATCCCGCAAACGTTGTTTTGCCAAATAATTAAAACCCCACAACCCCCCTTTTTTGGAATTTCGTAAAGCCGTTCTTAGCTGACCTCTACTCGGTGAAAAGAATATTCCTACCAAATTTCAAGTCTCTAGGTCTTATGGATTCAGAGATATGGTGTTGGTGATCTATCTATTTTATATATACAGAGTTGATATGACAGAGGGGCATTAAATTACACTACGTTTACTATATGTGATTACTATGAATTCGAAACGGTACAAAAAAGATACAGGTGATTTTTCATGGGGGGTGGAGGGGTAATCTTAAACCTCACCAGGTATCACCAAGGGGGAGGGAGGGATTAAAAAATGATAAAAACACATCACGTGAAGATACATCATGTGCAAATGAGGCAAAAATTTAAAAAATCATTTGCGGCTAAACTATTGCTCCAATTTAATTGATTTTTGGTACAGAGCCTGGAAATTATACCTATATATATATGTATATATAGATGAACTGATTTGAGATTCTTCGGAAAAGGTGCTATCAGACCATGCGGTCAGGTTAATTTGTAAATTTAACACTACTTTTCATTCACATATAATGTATACTAACTACGATAGACTATCGAAATCGAGACCTTCTTTCATCAGTTATATAGCCACGCCACATAGTACCTATTGGCTAAAGCAATATATACCAAAAATTCTACATGACATCCATGAAATATTCGAATCTTTTGTCTTTTTTAATTATGAGTGTAAATTAAAAGGGTATAAATAGCAAAAGAGAGGTTGAAGTAACAGTACTAAAATTAATGTTTATCTCGAGAAAACACCAAGTCTGCCTAATTGCAGCAACGTGCACACACATCTAAGAAACTGCAATGCAGCGTCGGAAGTAATTGCCACTAATGGAAACTAAGCTCACTATCTAATTTCCGAACGGTAGTGTATATCCAGTAATTTGTCAAGGTATATATAGTGTCGCACTTAGAATAAATGGAACACTGTTGAGTCGTGCCTCCTACAATTATATGGAGGGTGATTAGCCTACAGGTTTCCTTCTCTGGTGGCTAGGTCACCCACATTTCCATTACAACATCTCTTACGACACCCTCGGGATTGAATGGTGTGGTTACACTATGTATTCTAAATCCAAAATACTTTCTTATTTTCCGAAAATAAATACTTATTCCAAGTCATAGATTTTGCTAAATCGACTGTTGCGCAGCATGTCGCGGGTTCGATTCCCGCACGGAAGAAATATTTGTACGACCTACAAGTATTTGTTCCGGGTCTGGGTGTTTTCTATCTATAATATGAATGTATTTATAAAAAAAATGTATATGGGTAGTTTATCATCCATCTCGTTACCATAACACAAGCATTAAGTTGCTTAGCTTGGGACTAGATGGCGTTGTGTGAAATGTCCAAGGATATTTATTTATTTATGTAACGGTGATAGAAAAAGACTAGAGACACAGCAAACAGCCATATTGAGATATTGACTAGCAAAAAAGAATATTACAGACTAGATAAATAGCTTGCAGTCTACCCGTGATAGGCTATCTTACAAAATTTTGTTTATTATATCCATATAAAACAAAATCCCATTTATAAGATATTTTCATGACCTTAAAATCAAAGTATTGTTGTCACTGTCATTAACCCGTTGACAGCATTGAGGAGTTGGTGACTAAAACACATCAAAGTACCGCACTGTTCTGAACTCAGTAAAAATCAAGCAATTAAGTACACGTGGAAAAACCAGCGGAAATTGTAGCAAAATGCTCCATTAAAGAAAACAATATACTTTAATTAAAAACGTCACTGGTTTAAAACTAAAAGGAATCATGATAAATACCTACTCAATAAAAATCATGAACAATCTCCGCTATCCATCTTTTTATGTTTTTATTCCTCATTTGTGGAGCATCTTTTACAAAGTTACCGCATTCGAACGCATTAAAGTAATGCAGTCATAACTAAGTTTAGCACGTGTGCATAAAGTTAGAGCATATGCATATAAGTCATGAAATACAGACATTGTCTTAAGGATATTACATCGGGTAGCCACTGCAATGCAGCTGTTAGGAGTAGCGTAATGAAGGCAGCCATTTTGAAAAGAATTAACTGCTTCAATTCTACATACATACCTAAGTATGTACATTTTCGTAGTGCGCTTATATATTTGATAATAACTTTGAAATATAAACCGTCCGTGTGGTAACAGTTTCACCACCCTATTCCATCTTTAGGGTGTCGTAAGAGCCGACAAAAGGAAATGCCGAAAACCTAGCCGCAGAGAAGAAAAACTTGATACAAACATTTAATTTACGACGGAGATACTCTTGCATACACCCTGGCCTCAGCCTGTGTTGCCAACGTAGCATAGTAGGCCAATTTCCCTCCATGAATTTGGAGGATGCCTGGTTGAAATGGACAGGATGATATATCCTGACAATACAGTAAATACGTAACTAGAGAATCAGTAGACCTCCCTCCCTGATACAGATACTATGTATAAAAAATCAGGTTAAAATATATATTTTTTTTATTATAATGACCAAATTATTAAAATCACCCCAATATTATTTAGCATTTTTTCCAGTATTTGGGGAAGCTTAACATAATTATAACCATACTAGCTGACCCGGCGAACTTTGTTTCGCCTTAAAGGCAATAAATGAGCAGATTTTTTATTTTATTGATCAGGATAAATATAAATAAAACATCTATGATTTTAATTATACTTTATTGGCCATCTATTTTAGTAACTGCACTTTTCAGTGAATCACCTCGTGACAGACGACATTTTTCGGTTTATTATCAGACGCATGAACAAATAACGCAGATGGTCTTCTGACCCGGAACATGCCACATATAATTGATCTTGGGAAATACATGAATTTTCTAGATTTAGGCCACAAACTTTCCAGGATTGGCCCTGTGATTTATTAATGGTCACGGCGAATGCACGACGGATCGGAAATCATTAAAACTAAAACGGTATATCAGTTGATATCGTCGGCATCCTCGGATGAGAATTTCCTCACCTTCCAACTTTACTTTGAGTATATTCCATTGTTCATCAATTCACTTACCACCAAACGCGTTCCGTTGCACAGGTTTGGTGGTTTTGGGTTATATTTGGAAGCAAACTTAGTACGTAGCCAACCTTTAGTCGTAAATTATGCGGTGGTAAGCCAGGCACATCCAAAGAGCCTTTTTTTTACACAGTCATTATATTTGAATTAATGCAGTGTACCAATGATTTCATTCTGAATTATGTAAGTTACTTTATGTCATCTACATATTTATTCTTAGCCGCCAAAACAGCTCGCTTAGTCAACTATTCATTATTTTTGTGTTTGTGAGTTCGTCCTTCGATGAACAGAAATTCTGAGAAAATAAAATCAATCCACATATTTCGATGATTTGAGGCAAGCGCATATTTCAGCGGCAGCAGTCGATCTTGGAATTAGTGGCAGTGTTTGGCAGAAATAGCCCGACAGTAAAATCATTGCGCCTCCAAAACATCTCGAGTCCTTGCGTAGGTGTTCGGTCGGATCGGATAAGTGCTTCCAATGCACGTGTATACGCTATTGTACATTCGTCCCAGGTGACGATTTTCCATTTTGATAAAACTTAAGCCGCTGAGGAGTGTTTTGTAATATTACATGGCATCTATTGGTCCAATGCGGACGCAAGTATGCAAACAGTAATTAGTGCTGCCACCGTATCGAAACGTTGCTCGATCAAAATTATGTAGTACCTACTTTATAAATTTATTCTTGTGCCTCGAAAATTATCTAGTTGTTGATATTTAAATGAGGTTGTCGATGCAGTTGACGCGGGTGAACAAGTAGATGCAGTATATATGGATTTTTCAAAAGCCTTCGACAGAGTTAATCATAAGATCCTAGTGGGGAAGCTAGCTTCATCTGGTATCAGCGGCGTCATTTTGAAATGGTTCAAATCGTACTTGCAAGACAGAAATCAGTATGTTGTTATTAAAGGATTTCAGTCTTACACTTATTCTGCAATGTCCGGTGTTCCCCAAGGTTCCCATCTGGGACCATGGCTTTTTAATATTTTCATTAACGATGTTGTTTCTTGTATCAATCATAGCAGTGCATATCTTTTCGCAGATGATTTGAAAATATGTAAACCTATCAACCAGCTTTCTGACGCTGTTTTACTCCAGAGCGACTTAGATTCTTTAAATAATTGGTGCATTGAGAACGACATGTCTTTAAACTCAAAAAAAATGTAACTCTATTACTTTCACGCGTAATCGCAATATTATAAAAACGACCTTTCAAATAAATGGCGCTAACATTAATGAACTTTCAGTAATAAGGGATCTTGGCGTTTTATTCGATTCCAAACTTACATTTGTTCCGCAGATTGACAACATTGTCACTAAATCGAGCAAAATTCTAGGATTTATAATCCGCAACAGTAAGTTCTTTCGTAACTCAGCTACAAAAATAGTGATATATAACGCTTTTGTTAGAAGCCATTTGGAGTACTGCAGTGTAGTTTGGTCGCCTTATTATAACACTCATCAATTGAGAATTGAACGCATCCAGAAACGATTTTTGAGACATCTAGCCTTCTCTGATAGATTGCACAAGCAACTGCCTTCTTACAATGCTAAATTAGCTCATTTCAAGCTTCACAGCCTAATGGTACGTAGAAATTTTCTTGACATGATATTCTTGTACAAATTAGTCAGAAACCTTATTGATTGTCCCGCTCTTTTAGAAAAAGTTAAGTTTAGTGTTCCCCGCCGGTTGCCTGTTCGTGCGTGTCGCACCAAAGGTTTACTTTATAAACCCCCAGCTAGAACAAACCTTAAACAGTTCTTCTTAATGTCTAGGCTATCTTCAACCTATAACTCAGTGTCTGCAAAAGTGGATCTATTTAATGATTCACTGCCGAAATATAGAAGGCTGGTTCTATCGTTACTGCGCTGACAATAGAACCAGTTTCCGTATTCCACATTAATACACAATTTTGTTTTTTTTGTTTGTTTGGTTTTATTTTGTTTTACTAAGTATTGTACTACCTATAGTTTGCTTAAGTTACCGTTCCATTATAAGAGCTTGTTGTGGCACCTTAAATTATTGTGCATTTACCCTTTATGATTAAGATCTATCTTTTTGTTAATAATAATGTAACAATTACTGGTTGTCCTAAATAAATAAATAATAAATAATCTCTTAAATTTGCTCGAGGATTTTGAATTCCAACCGATCCGTTTCACGGGCTGCCTCGATTTGCTCTTGTGATTGAGAAGCACGGATTCAAGCCATACTAATGCGGTGATCTTCACGTGCATTATTTAGTTCTTCTTCATTGTTCGGCACAATAAGCTAATATTTACTCGAAATAAATACATCAACCGGTCAACTTCAAAATTTCTAATTGTCAAATTTGTCAAACTATAGACAACATAGCGTTTAGCTGTCGGTGAAGTTTTGTTATTCCAGCAGTTGCATTTTGATAAACTATGTTTTATATCACGGAACGGGATTACACACATTTACACTTTCACGTTTATAATATTAAGTATGATTTTGTGAATTGTCCAACATCTTTAAATTGAAAAGAAAGTCGGACATAGGATACCTAAGATTTTTATCCCGTTCCCGTAAAATGTGATATAATACCTACGTGGTATAACAAAGCGCAACTGACAGCGAAACCTTATGTTGTCTATATTTAAATATGGCTGAAAATTTGACAATTACAAATTAAAATTTAACTTAATATCTCTATAAATTTACACACAATATCTTTATATGTGCCTATGTGTTATTCTGATGTATAAGCTATATTATTGTAAAGTTTCATTAGAATCCATTCAGTCGTTTTTACGTGAAAGAGTAACAAACAAACATCCATCCATCCATCCATCCATCCATCCATACTTACAAACTTTCACGTTTATAATATTAGTAGGATTTACTAAAATGAATTCGAGTTCGCTAGTGCTGAGCACACTCCAAAATTTGAACGAGTGTCGCCGTGGCGTCGGCAGAGGAAGATCATCATCAAATCAACTGACGGACCTGATACCAACTGACAATCAACCATGTTCGGAAACCTATGTTCTAATGCTAGCCGGAATGTATAACTCATAAGTGCATTCCGCAGCACAATAAAACCAATGTGTGATGTGATGATGTGTTACAATATCACAATGATGAACAATATTCACTTGATTCAGACGTTACTGAACTTGAAAATTGACTATACTTCACACTATTTACCCTTCCATGATAATATTTCTAAAGAATGAACTAAGTTCAGCAATTTCGTCTCCTTTGACCCGGTCATTCTGAAGTTCGTCGTCGTGATCCATATTGTACAATGTGGCTGTAAAAGGACCTGAAACTTTTTCCCCGGGAAACTTAATATACGCTCCCAATATTTCTTTTTTATGGCGATTAAAATGTAAAGTGGGTAGTTATACGAGTACGTCGAAAGTTGTGGAGAGGTGAAAGTTTTGAAATTGATAGAATGCTGTTAGTTTATTAAATATTCCTTTCAGCAACGATGTAGACATAGACATAGACATATTCTTTATTGTGGCACAAGACAAAAAAAAATACAATGACAAACAAACACATGAGAAGATTTTAAAATTAGATTAAACAACAATTGTATTTTTAAGTCTATATAGAATATGGAGAATAGAATGTAGAGTAATAATATAGCCCCCCCAAGGGGTCACCTTGCCGTGGTGGGGGGGCTTAAGGGAAGGAGGCACTTAAAACTATGTTATTAAACCTAAACATAAACCCTATAAGGAGGATCTTACATGTAACCAATAACACCTGGATCTCTATTCACCCTTCCTGAACTAACGATCCCAAAACTTTCCTCTCTTACTGTCCCATCTTTTTAAAAAAAATATAATGGAGAAAAATATTAGGAGATATAATTTACGGTCGCTGCCCGGAGGTCGCCGGGGCACATCTGGAGCCGATGCTGGATGTGGCAGCATGCGGTCCATTGGCGACGGGGGGCTGAACAGGCGGGCTCCCCTCGATAAATCGACTACAGCCGACCAAGTTTCAGAGACCAGTTCCATCTCGTCACTGTTCCCATCTATACCATCAACCAACCAATCATACTGTTTGTCACCGACAACATCGCATACAAACAGTATACAGCTTGAGGATGTTGCACAGGAGACCAATAGTGTCGTAGAACCTGCGCCCACCGAAAGCCGAGTAAAAACGCGTAAAAAATGGACTCAAGACATGAATGAATTTATTTTGCGTACTTATCTTTACTGTGTTCCGTCGTGTGTATGTGAGAGCCGGTGCCCGGTACAGGGCATTTCCTTGAATTGCCTGTCCCATCTTAGACCCTGGCGTTGCTTTCGATCACGCAAGCCTAGGGTCAAAGGCATTCAAGTATTTAATAAAAAAAAAAAAAAAAATATCTTTACTTAACAAATATGGGCACTGACATTAGTAATTATTTACCACCGTTACATACAAAATTCATGGAGAAATACCCAATTATGCAAGTTAGTCGCCAACGGGTTGGGGACCAACGCCGAGCCATAGTACAGAAGAAACTACTACCTCAACATATAATAGATAGGATAAATAATGAAGTAAAAGCTGAACTAGACAATATATACAACAAACCGAGTACACATTACCCACCCATAACATCACAAACAAACACACAAATAACCTCCCAAAATGTACCTAACCAAATGCCACACAAGACTGGTAATAGAATGAGATGGTCAACGAAACTAAACGAAGACCTTATGAAATGTTACTATGAAGTTACTGAACTTGAGACAGACTTATCAGCTTACAGGACAAAACTGTACTCTAAATTTATAGAATTATATCCAGATTATTCTAACATATCAGCACAAAGACTATCAGACCAAAGAAGATCAATAATAAACAACCGACTGATATTACCAGAAAAATTACAAGACATTAAAAACAAAATACGAGAAAATCTACCACACATAGCAGGAAATAGAGCTTGTGATAATACTAGATCACAAAGAGATTTAATAGATACAATCCCAACAATACTCAATAACAATAGTCATAACCCAATAGCAAATAGTCCACCCACTACGATTACCTTAGAAAACACACTATTAAACGCGGAAACACTACCGACAAATAGTACAATTTCAATAGCAGGCACACAAAACACACATGAAAGCGAACTCTTGAATTATATACGAATACAACAACTACCACCTGATATATCCGATTTAATAGAAAATACTTTCCAAAAAGCATTAGAAATATTTGATGAGGTTGACCCAACTGAGAGACCATACATACCTAAACAGAAAACATCAAAAAAATTGGCAATGATCGTGAATTACATAAATACTACCCTACTTCCAAACTGTGTTACAGAAAGCACCGATTTTAAAAGCTTACAAAACATTATTTATTGTACAGCCTGGACTACAGCCACTTGTAATGGATCTAAAATAGCTGATGTTGGTAGTAATCAATCACATAGAAACAGAACGCAACGAAAACCGAAATGGCAAATCAGGCTTGAAAGAAAAGTCCAAAATCTTAGAGTTAAAATAGGTAGAATGACACAATACATTAAAGGCAACAGAAGTAAGTCACTAGTCTTTCAAGTAAATAAAATAATGAACGAATATAAAACGCACTCTATTCATGAAAATCCAAACACAGATCCTTCTCATTTCCTTGATACTCTGAAACAAAAACTTTCATTAACTGCCTCAAGATTGAACCGATATCGCGCATGCTCGCTCCGGAAAACCCAAAATACACAATTTTCTAATAATGAAAAGCGATTTTATCGTGACCTCCAAAGTTGCACATTAAATACCACAGATAGTTCCCGAAATAACATAGAAGTACCAACAAAAGACGAACTCCGACAGTTTTGGGCAGATATATGGGAGACACCAGTAACACATAACGACAAAGCTAACTGGATAGATAGAGAAAAACAAAATGGCGCTAGGATTTTACCTATGGAATTAGGGACCATATCAGCTAGCAACTTTGATAACGTTATTAAAAACCTCCACAATTGGAAAACTCCAGGCTCAGACAATATCCATAACTTTTGGTACAAGAAACTTACATATTTACATCCACATTTACACAGGCATATTAATAATTTCATCCAACAACCACACACCATACCGGAATATATAATGACAGGTATTACTTACATGATCCCTAAAGATAACCTAGACACAAAAAATCCAGCTAAATACAGACCTATTACATGTTTGCAATCTATATACAAAATAATTAGTTCTTGCATAACGGAAGTGATCTATAATCACATCGACACTAACAACATCTTAGTCGAACAACAAAAAGGGTGCAAACGATATAGCCAAGGATGTAAAGAACAGCTCACAATTGACTCAGTTATATTACAACAGGTTAAAAAGAACAAAAATGAACTACACACTATGTATATAGATTACAGGAAAGCTTATGACTCTGTTCCTCATTCTTGGTTACTGAAAGTTTTAGAAATCTACAAAATCCATCCACAATTGATTAAATTTTTACAAACAATAGCACTAAAATGGTCAACAAAACTACGACTTACCTCTAATGGAACAATGTTAGAAACAGACTACATAAATATAAAACGCGGAATATTCCAAGGAGATTCATTCAGCCCTCTTTGGTTTTGCTTAGCTCTAAACCCTTTATCAAATATATTAAACAATACAGTTGATGGCTACTCTCTATTACACATAAACAATGAAACAAATGAAACTCGCAGTATCCAAATTAACCATCTAATGTACATGGATGATATAAAATTGTACGCCCCCACGCAGGAACAACTTTTTGGATTAGCAAACATAACCGAAGAATTTTCTAATGACATCTGCATGTTATTTGGTATAGATAAGTGTAAAATTAACTCTGTTAAAGGTGGGGAAAATCTAAATTTAAATTATGTCCTACAAACTGGTCAACAGATTGTTTCACTAGAACAGAATCAAATTTACAAATATTTAGGGTATAAAGAAAGAAAGAAAGAAAGTAAGTTTAATGAACACACACAATCCACACAAGACATTATATAATTATTATAAAACAAAGACAAATACAAATAAAACTACCACTTACTACTAAAATACATAATTTGAGTATTCGCAAACGATAGGCTTGGTGTGGAATTATGCGTTCAAAAGGCCGCAGCTCAGCATATGCTACAGGTATCTGCAGCGCTGATTTTCAGCTGAAGCCACAGACCGCAAGTAGCTGATTGGCGTTATTAATTCCGTGTATCTTTCTGAGATTATTGTGATACGATAACTCTGTAAACAAGTCTGTTCATATATTAATATTTATTTTAATTGTTAATTGAAATTTGTATAGATAAATAAGTAAATAAAAAATAGGTACTATTATTTGATATTTCGAGAAAACAAGAAGACAGCAGTAGGCAATTCTGAAGTAGGTAAATTATTTATTATTACTATTTGTGTCAGCTAGGAAAGTTAAGTCCAAAGTCAAGGAGTGTAAATATACTGAGGTATTATAATGTATGTATATATATTTAATATTAATTTTATTTACGTAAGTTGAATGTCTAAGTTATGCGCTGGATTTCTGTCTGTCAAGCAGCAGCTTCCTATAAGTGGTCCTGAATGTATTTACATTTTTTAGGGTCCGTAATGGTGGGGGGATATTGTTCCAGCATTTAGTAGCTGCGTACCTAAAACTACCCCGAAACGCAGTAGTCTTGTGTTGCGGGATGCGCAAGGTATTATTGGATGCTCGCGTAGGATATTCACTATATGTATGCAGCCATTCGAGTTTAGAATAAAGATATGCTGGTTTTTCTGTTCCGACTATTCCAAACATTAGAGCCGCCAGGTGCAACTCCCTCCTGTATTTCATTTTTAAACAATTGCCCTTTATTAGAAAGGGAGTGACATGGCTCCTAGGAGGGATTTTGTAACAGTAACGAGCGCACGCATTTTGCACTCTTTGAATTAAATTTGCGGTTTTAACTAGGAGCCTAGGACCATATGCTACGTCCAAGTAATTAAACTTGGACATAACTAGTGAGTCAACCAAGTGCACCCGGAGGTCAACATTCAGATAGTCCCGAATCTTATACAGAGTTTTTAACCGGTAAAAACAGTTTCTCACGCATTCCGCAACATGACGCTCGAACCGTAACTCCTCATCCATTATCAGTCCCAGATTTCTGGCTTCATGAACACGTTCAATAAGTACGTTGTCAACAATAATTTTAGGACTGTTTGCGACAATCTGTTGCACCTGGTGTTTGGAGCCTAATATCAGATACTTTGTTTTGGTTGCATTCAGTACTAGTGAGTTCTGACGGGCCCAATTACAGATACTAACAAGGTCTTCGTTCAATTTGTTGATGGCTTCTGAGAGCTCACCGGTATTAAAAGATATATAAATTTGAACGTCATCAGCATATATGTGATATTTGCAATGTTTAATGACCCGAACTATATCCGCACTATACAATGTAAACAACAAGGGGCCAAGCACGGACCCCTGCGGGACACCTCTATTAATTGTAGAAAGAGTGGAGCGAACGGTACTGCCATCACTGTTGTGGATCTCAACAGTTTGAGCTCGGTTGCTTAAATAAGAATTAAACCAGTTTGTTGTGTTAATGTCAAAGCCATAGTAGCTGAGTTTAGAGAGTAGGAGTGAAATATTTAATGCATCAAAGGCCCTAGAGAAATCCAACAGAACAAGCAATGTACCTTTTCCCTGATCTTGTGCAACTAAGGCCCGTATTAATAGTCGTCACTCAAAAACGTACTCAAGTGCGTTATCATTTGATACGCCATTATGACGTCATCAGCATCTTAAGATTATTGCTAATTAATAGTCACATCTCAGTAACCAAGATCTCGCGAACGCTGACGTCAAATTGAACGAAGTTTTGAATGAGACTTGTCGCATTTCGTTATTTCTATGTCAAAAGATGTAAAACTTTTGATTGAAATACTTTAATTTAAATACTTATTTAATAAATAGCGCCAATACACGTTATATAGTGGATTGCTACCCAAAAGAGCGTTAAATTGTTAAAAAGGTTCTGTATTTATTTCCCAATACGACATAATTGTTTACTACTTATCTCAGTAAGCAGGGAGCCGGCTCCCTATTTTCGACCGGTCCGCTTTATAATTTTATTAATATTAAACTGTACTTTATTTATCTAAACTATACTTATCAAAATATCTTCAGAAACGCAACATGTCGTATTACGAAAATGGTAGTTACTACAATCAAATCCATATTTTTCAGAAATCGCTTTATCTCTTGACACGATTTTTACAAATAATATATGTTAGTTTAAGAACTAAGCGTTCAGTTAGTGTTCATATTTGTAGTTTTTCTGTAAAGATGTAGTTTACATTAATTTTTAAGTTTGGGTGATAAAAATTCATCTGACGTCAAATTTGTACAGTCAGTTTTGGGCTTGTACATAATTATTTTTTTACTATGAAATATGGTTATATTTATTTTTAGGATAAATGATTACCCCTTGGATCATTTAAAATAATAATATCTATAGGTTATCGTATCACTTTTCGAAATATATAACTTCAAAGTCCGAGAGAACCCAAAAAAATATAATGGTCAGTTTTGGGCTTGTACACAAATATTTTTTTACCATGAAATATGCTTTTCTTTATTTTTAGGATAAATAATTACACCTTGGATCATTTAAAACAATAATATCTATAGGTTATCGCATTACTTTTCGAAATATATAACTTCAAAGTCCGAGAGAACCCAAAAAAATATAATGGTCAGTTTTGGGCTTGTACACAAATATTTTTTTACCATGAAATATGCTTTTCTTTATTTTTAGGATAAATAATTACACCTTGGATCATTTAAAACAATAATATCTATAGGTTATCGCATTACTTTTCGAAATATATAACTTCAAAGTCCGAGAGAACCCAAAAAAATATAATGGTCAGTTTTGGGCTTGTACATAAATATTTTTTTAATATGAAATATGCTTTTCTTTATTTTTAAGATAAATGATTACACCTTGGATCATTTTAAACAATAATATCTATAGGTTATCGCATTACTTTTCGAATTATGTAACTTCAAAGTCCGAGAGAACTGAGACTGTCTGCACTCAAGTCCATCACTCAGATGATGACGTAAACCTAATCTGCAACTTGAGTCACGTTTATTAATACGATGAGGATCTCAATATTAATATCAAGTGCGGTATCTTGGGCTGAGTAACGTCTATTAATACGGGCCTAAGACATTATCAATGACATCAAGAATAGCTGTTGTCGTGCTACGATTCTTCCGAAATCCCGACTGCATATCCGGCAAGACATTATAGGTCTCCATGTAATCTCGCAACTGAGAGGCAACAACTTTCTCCACTACCTTAGACAGGCACGGCAGTATACTGATGGGACGAAGATCTTTGAAATCTGTGACGTTGCTGTTCTTGGGGATGGGCTTGACTATTGCGGTTTTCCAACTCGTTGGGAATTTTGACGTCATGATTGATTTATTCACTATAGCAGTAATTACATTTAGTGTTTTAGGTACCATCATCTCAATCATACTCAGCGACAAACCATCAACACCCAATGCATTAGATTTTAGTTCTGTCAATATTTTGAGTACTGCCTCAGACTCCACGGGTTTCAGACTAAACGTAGCACTAGTACTATGACAATGGAACTCATAGAAAGATAGTTGGGATATAGTAATATTTGTGGTGCATGCAAGTCTATAGTCCAAACAGATTATAAGCACAGACACGATCAAGTAGCCAATATCATTCATCAAACAATTGCAATATCACACAATCTTATTCCTGGACCATCTCAACCATATTATAAATACACTCCCGAACCGGTATTAGAAAATACAGATTTCCGACTCTACTTTGACCGCGCTATTTTGACAGATAAAACTACACACTTTAATAGACCAGACATCACTATCTACGACAAGAAAAACCGCAGAGCTTTCATCATTGACGTTGCTATACCTAATTCCCACAATATACAAAATACTATTTCTGAAAAGCTATCAAAATATACAGATTTAAAAGACGAAATTAAAAGAATGTGGCGCCTTGATAATGTCACCATAGTACCAATCGTTTTGTCCACCACTGGCATAATCCCTAAACAACTACACATTTCTTTAAAGACGTTAAACCTACCTCCATATATCTACATTAATCTTCAAAAGGCAGTAATACTAAATACGTGCAGGATAGTTAGGAAGTTTCTGCAGGTAGACTCAGCAAGAAATGCAAGCATTTACTTAAACCAATTTTAAACCGTAGGATAGATAAGGAATAATACTTGGCTTTGGCCCGTATTAACTCCGAGCACCGGTGTCATACCGAGATTTGGAAACAAACAAAAAAGAATAATATAGAAGAGTAATAATAATATAAGAGTAATAATATAGAATATAGAGTATATAGAATATATGCCAGTATTTGCAACCGACTTTAAAAAAGAGGTGGTTTTCAATTCGGTTGTAAGATTATTTTTATGTTTGATACCGAAATCTGTAAACCGATTAAAAATAACTTTTATTCGATTGGGGGTGGTTCCAAATAGATCCAATATAATTTTATCGAAGTCGGTCGATATTATTTGGCAGATAACTTTAAATCACTATCTCTATCACTATCACTACATATTATAAAACACAGCCGCTATCGTCTGTCCGTCCCTATGTATGCTTAAATCTTCAAAACTACGCAACGGATTTTGAAGCGGTTTTTTATAATAGATAGAGTGAATCAAGAGGAAGGTTTATATTATGCATAATACATGCATAATATTATAGAGAAACATTTAATAATAATAGATAAATTAGATACATTTAGAGATTCATCATTGCACCCATGCGTAGCCGGGGCGGGTCGCTAGTAGGTAAAAAAATAATTATTAGTATAATAACATTATTAAGTATTATTTTCACGTTATGCTCTCGCTTAGTTGTTGGGTTGGGCACTTGATTCAGAAAGCCATCCTTCTGGAGACTGCGAGGATTGTAAGACGTTGGCTTGGGTCATTGACTTCGTCCTCGGCGGGTAAAATCTATTTATATATATATATATATATATTTATTAAATTGTTTTACTTTTTATAAATATATATGTATCAATAAGATAATAAAGAGAATACCATACAGTTATAGCCTCCTTTTTTACAATAAAATCTAAAATAAAATAAATCGATAAGAAAATATGTAAACTGACTTCAAAATATGTCGAAAATAAATAACCATTTGTAGTCGGTGCCAACTTCAGTTGACGCCGCCGTTAATATTGTGTAGAACAACAGTGTGGAAAATAATTAGAAAGATTTTGACTGAGATTTCCATTTTAAAATATGTTTTAATTAATATAATCTCAATTATAATAGAACTCAAAAGAAAATAAAAAACAAGTTATTTTATACAGACTTTTTTCATTATGTAAGAAACATTCAGTTAATTCAAATTTGGGAAGTTCTAAAGGTGATAATAAAATTCCAGAGAGCAGAAGGTTGACACCGGGGCGGCGCTAACTTACGTCAAAACTGAGTTAGGTAAAAATGAAAACTTTGGCAATATGGTGCGGCGAAGTTTCCATGTAGAAGAAGCTGAGCTGGGTAACAACCTAGTTGGATAATATATTTCGTAAATTTGGCGAAATTGGACAAGCTAGTGCTGGCAAGCTCCTTATGTTTATGGAAAATATTTTAACGGTTTTGATCACGTTATTTTCATGGGTGGAAAATTGTTAATAAATAAATAATAAATATCCTTGGACATTTCACACAAAGCCATCTCGTCCCAAGCTATGCAACTTAATGCTTGTATGATAAACTACTTATATACATTTTTTTTTGTAAATACATATATATTATATTATAGATAGAAAACACCCAGACCCCGAACAAATACATGTAGGTCGTACAAATATTTCTTCCGTGCGGGGATCGAACCCGCGACATGCTGCGCAGCAGTCGATCGCTCAACCACTGCGCCAACCGTGATAGAAAGTATTTTCTTTTCTCTTACTTGACACTTATAGTTAAGTTCTGGATAATTCACACTATGTCTTTATAAATTATATTACATAGTGTGTCTGTGTTGTTTTGATGTGTAAGCAATATTAATGTAAATATTCATTAATATTAATTCGAAATTCATTCAGTAGCTTTTGCGTTAAAGAGCAACAGACAAACATTCTTACACACTTTCGCGTTTATAATATTAGTAGGATTCATTTATTTGCTCATAAAATATGTTACAATAGGTGTTTTAATATAAATTGCACAAGAAACAACATGATACTCTGTAGTAGAGGGCACATCAAACACTATAGTAGAAACGTACTCTCAATATGAAAAAAGAAATGTCATCCGTAGTTAATTTAACTACAAGTTAGCTACTATAATTTCAAGTTTGTAAGTACATTATCGTCAATCATACATTAAAAAGCTAAAAAAAGTAGGAAATTATTTTATTGTATGATGTCTGTCAGTGGTGCTAGGTGTAGTAGTCATTAACTATTAAGTTAATCTTACCTGCCTTACTTATCTGTCATTTATATATGTATTCGTTAATTGCGTAGTTGGATTTGGTGGTCAAAAATTTTTATTTGTGTATTCTGTATAAGTTTCGGAAGTTTATTATATTTTATGCACATAACATACGTGTTAGAATATAGTGTTAATGATGAAATGGGTAGATGTAGTTCATGTCTTAGTATATATCTGTAACAAACCAGGCGCTGATTCATATTTTTAACCTCCGACGCAAAAAGTCGGTCTGTCTGTCTGTCTGTGGCACCGTAGCTCGCGAACGGATGAAGCGATTTCAAAAAAGTTTTTTGTATGACAGGTGAGTTACGGGCGAGTGTTCTTAGATATGTTTGATGAAAATCGGTTAAGTCGTTTAAAAGTTATAGGGCGTCAAATTGGGGAAGAATAACCAAAAGTCTGCAAATATAATCGAGTGGGGTCTCAAATGAAAGCGCATCACGTGCACATTACAAAATAATATGTTCCATGAAAATCAGTTGAGCCCTGAAAAAGCTCTAGGGGTAAATGGGGGGGATACCCAATATCTGCAAATATATGTGGTGGGGAGAAAAGTAGAAAGCGACAAGAATCTATGTATTGACAACTTATACATCTACATCATAATAAGCGTGTAGGTTATAAAAAGCCGAAAATAAAAAATAAATAAAAAATTTAAATAAACCCCCGACACAATGACCTAAGTTCCCTTTAAAAAGTAGAAAATAAAATACATCGCGTTGGGGGACCAGTGGTCAGGTAATAAATAAGTAGGAGCGGTCCCCCAACGCGATGTATTTTATTTTCTACTTTTATTTACTAATTTTTTTTTTTTTTTGGAAACGCTCCCTACCTAATAATCAGATATTTTTGTTATAGGTAAATAAATAAATATATAATTCCCCGCTGGCGTCTAATCGTTACCGTTAAATAAGAAATAAAAACAATCTTTATCGACATTGTTCAACAAACAATAGTAGTAAATAATCAAGAACTGGCCATAGTCACGCACGCTCAGACTTAACACAATTTAACTTCACGGAGTGTAGGAATGAGAGAAAATCGTTGGATTTAGCAGCAAGTTCAACCAAGAGCTTATTTCCTGGAAGCGCAGTAACAATACAAATTTAAACAGTAGCTTAAGAACTTTAGTCGTACCATTTACCGAGTGTGCATTTCAATTCAGTTTCATTTTACCAGAGATACACCAACCAACTTATTTGAACAGCGTATCATTTGGTGTGTATTTTTTCTCTTGTAAATTTAAAAAGATCTACCGGGTAGTAGACGTAGATAATAATGATGATGAGGCCTTTAGATATGAAGTCCTATCATCATCATAGTTTAAATCTGTGAAGCGAGAGCGGTAATATATTTTTCATCCCCCCATCTCGGAAAGAGTATTTTTTTGCTCTTCGATATCTGAGTGCAAAAGCCGTTTTTATTCGCTAGAGAATAAAGTATTATTGCTCTTGGATATCTGAGTGCAAAAGCCGTTTTTATTCGCTAGAGAATAAAGTAAAGATTATTCTGTGACACTTACCTGTCATAATGTAGTAATTAATACCTAAACTGAAATAAAAGTGTACCTATCTTGTGATTGTAAACGTTTTTTTTTGCATTTAGTCATTTCCTCGCTGAGGTGGAATGAAAAGTTACGTGTTGCACTCGAGTGCAAAGATTTTTCACCTCGTGCTCTTTTGATTCCCTCGCTAACGTTCAGGATTCTAATTTTGAATCACTCGCTGCGCTCGTGATTCAATTTTAGAATCCTTCGCTTGCTCGGTCATCAAAATTGAACACGCGGTTAAAAAGCAACTTTGCACTCTTGTATAACAAATAACTATTTTCATTCGTTTAGAGTCTTCTACTATTTATGTGTTCATGAATGTATTGAAAAATCAAAGTATAGAAATAAACATTATTCAACTGTTTAGTTTTTAACAAAGTGAAATCATTTGCATTTTGGGCACCCTGCCCCAAGGTGGCCGATTTCATGTAGTATTTTTTTCATGAATACAAATGACACCCAGACTCAGAGCAGGTGCCTCTCACTAAGTCACTTGGTCTTTGTGTAAACCCGGACCCGGAATCAAACCCGAGACCCTGTGATCCAAACGCGGCGCATCCAAGTCCTAGACTCCGGCCAATTGTTTACTACGTGTGCTAAAAAGTCGTCTACTGCTGAACCTTCAACGTTTTCCGCCGACCTTAACCAGGTCTAGTTTCCAGAAAACGCAGTGCTGGTAGGCCTCACATGGTAGACCGATGACCTAGTTACTGTCAACGTAAAACGATGTGGAAATCCTTGGAGGAGGCGTCTAGCGTCTAGCGTCTTTGGTCTGAAATGATTGTGATATTTCTCAAGTTATGTCAATTTCGTCGCCAGTACCGATACCGACATTTGACGAAAAAATAATCTAGAAAACATTTGATGAAGCAGGAAAATACTTTAACTTAAAATTTGCTTGATATTAAAAACTAAAAGTGTTTCTGAAACTTTAGCTTATTTCAAACTAGACTTTCTAATTTATTCAAACAATACTCCCACGTTGTTCAATAAACGAAAGCTTATTTCTTTCGTGCCTGGTTTTGAAGCGACCTGTGTTTGGAAATTGGAGAACGCATCCATTTTTCTTTATAGTTTTTTGCTCAGAACATTTTGTAATGAATATTTTGTATTGTGCTTTCACGCGCAATACCTGAAGCACATAGACTCAGAGCAAAGAGAAACAGTATTAAGTTTCTGTTTACAGTTTTATGTTGGTCATCATTCATCATTACAGCCTATAAAATAACCACTGCTGAGTCGTGACTCCTCCAAATTCATTTAGAGAAACTAATGCCTACTGCCAACTGTGCTACGCTGGCAAGACGGGTTGGCACCGGGTTTGTGTCAAGTTTTCTTTCTTGGCTAGGTGACCTGACCTCTTTTAGGCCCCCTTACTAAACACTCAGGGTGGTATGGGTTGGTGACATTCGGTTTTAAAATCATGTTGGTATTTAAAGTTTAATGAGG
The DNA here is from genome assembly GCA_905475355.2 of Clostera curtula. Lineage (NCBI taxonomy): Eukaryota > Metazoa > Arthropoda > Insecta > Lepidoptera > Notodontidae > Clostera > Clostera curtula. The sequence continues at coordinate 9,534,851 of FR997808.1, read as the reverse complement.
CACTTGGTAAATGCAACAGTATGCGTACTACATATTTTCAGATACTTTTTTTATCTTGTTGCGCTCATACTACAAGCAATAATTTTTTGGGTTTGTTACCTATTTGCTTTAAATCAATATCACATTCTACGTCTAGCCAGGTAAAACTTAAGACTTTTTATTATAATACTACATATTGCTCGCGGCTTCGCCCGTGTGAGCTTCAATTTCGTGCTTAGCTCGGCTTTTCATAGTATACTAGTCAGGAATAACGTGGCATTCCAAGAGGAAAATAATTTAGATTTTATTCATTTAAAAAAAAATTAACGAAACCTACGTTTAATCTGTATCGCGGTGGCAGTTTACATACATGTAATTCACGAAAACAAATGACACCCAGACTAAGAGCAAGTGCCTCTGGTTTAGACAAAGACATTTTCCCAACCCCGGAATCAAACCCGGGATTGATCCAAAGGCGGCACATCTAACTCCTAGAGCAACAAGGATGAAATCGGTTCTGTCGTTTTTGTGATTTTCGTTACAAATATAGATAAATACAAATCTTTCCTCTTTGTAATATTAGGTAATAAATATATAATATTAGTATAAGTTACGGCATTTAAAGTAACAATTTGATATAAACTATTGCACAAGTATTAGAAAATAATATTAAATTAAATAAATAAATAAACTTGGCTCATGTGGCCAGGATCAGAAAACCTGTTTTAATTAATTGAATAACGTATTAAAAAATAATAAATGTATGCCACGCATAATATGCCTGCATGTTTAAACACTGAAAATTAAAACGTAGAAACAGAGACAACAATAAACCTTAACATGTTTTCCATTTTTTTTTATTAAAAAAGAAGTTTTTTCATACCTTGACCATTACGGATTTAGAATAATAAATAAATAAATAATAATAAATAAATAAATATCCTTGGACATTACACACAACGCCATCTCGTCCCAAGCTAAGCAACTTAATGCTTGTGTTATGGTAACGAGATGGATGATAAACTACTTATATACATTTTTTTTTTGTAAATACATACATATTGTAGATAGAAAATGACACCCAGACTCCGAGCCAGTGCCTCTGGTTTAGACAAAGACACTTGCCCGACCCCGGAATCGAACCGGGGACCCGTTGATCCAAGGCGGCACATCTAACCACTAGACCAACGAGGCAGGCAGTCAGAATACACAGTGTCATCACCCCATTCCACCCTAAGGGTCTCGTAAGGGTCAAGGTCAATAACCACGAGATGGAAACCTTGATACGAAACCCTGTGCTAAACCGTCTGACCAGCGTGGCACAGCTGGCTAATTACTCTCCATGTAACTGGAGGAGGCCTGACTCAACAGTGGGTTATCTATAGGCTGGGTAGAAATACTAGAGCAGCATATTCTAAGTCACTATGTTAGCTTAAATTTAATTAAACATGCGAACATAAATCAAACGAGTTGCGCATTTATGACTAAGCACTTAAGACATCTGGAGCGACTCTAACAAGGTGCTTACTATTCACAGATGAATGTTAAAGCTCTTTCAGACTAACTTGTTAGGTAAAAAGGAGAACTTTTCTTTACGCTATACACGGAATAAATGAGAGCTATTTTGCACGATCAAAAGCGACTTCCTGGTAATAAGGTTGTTACTAAATATTTTAGTATTTTGAACGCAAAACGGAACGCTTAATTGGAGTGCCGAAGAAACTGATCTACGTAATATTTTTGCTGACTTTTGAAACGTACTGGAATAGCTATGGGTTTCCAATTACTGCACAATTGGATGAGAACGAGGGAATTGCGTTTATTCACGAAAAGAAACCAGTTAACCATCATCATCATCAGCCCATTCTAGTCCACTGCTGGATATAGGCCTACCCTAAAGGCGCCATAGCGCCATGTCTTCGGCTTGACGCATCCAGCTGCTGCCCGCAACCTTTCGCAGATCGTCGCTCCATCTAGCAGAGGGCCCCCCTACACTACGCTTGCCGATTCGCGGTCTCCACTCAAGAACTCGTCTACCGCAGCGGTTGTCGGTTCTTCTACAGATATGACCAGCCCACTGCCACTTCAGTGTGCCGATTCTCTGAGCTATGTGTGACTACTAGTTAAGCGCGCTCTTGCAATGCCGAAAGGAATACATTTATCGTGTGATAAATAAGTTTGTGTGGAATATAAAAATACGATGAGAATGACTTTTTAACTCAATTCTGTATAAATATTTTTTAATAGGAGGATAAATTCGCGTCTTTTTAATGTTTGTACTGAGTAACTGAGTCATTTATAAACTGAATGCTTATATTCTTGGTTCCAGATTGATCCCACAGAAACTTTATTGAAATTGGTTCTGGAGTTTATTTTAAAATATTTAGAGTATTTTGTTGTTAGTCCACTCCATTAAGAAGATTTTCTATGGGGCCGATCTTTAATCAACACTATTCAAATAAAAGCATACACCTTGGCCATACTTTGAATATTTTGTTCATATTTTGTATATTTAATATTTAAATTCATATTTATACACAACATTTAAAAAAGGACAGCTAAGTACGTTTTGTTAGTAAGAAAATCTATATCCTAAATCTTTCGCTATTATAATGTAGACAAGATAAGAACTAGTTTGAATTCGCGCGCAAGCTGTATATTTAGGTACCTATGGCATAAAATGATAACGTTTTGTCTGAAACCTGTACCGAACATAGTTTGATTACATGGAACATATTAGATAAGAGACCGTCATCTATAGCCTCACATGTCTACAGGGTCCTATTCTGTCTGCTAACTTTTTCGCTCATGTATTCACATTACGAGTGGCGTGCCGTCGTCGAGGTTTTGTGGAGTCCGTGTTGCATAAACGCTCGAGGGACGTCAGGAAGACGACAGGACCCACCGAGCCGAAACTAACAAGCCACACTCGTCATACAAAGGCAATTTTTACAGAATAATCCCGCTTGCCTTTCATGAGAACAGCAGAATCAGTATGAATTGAGGTATAATGTAGTGACTTAAACAATAAATAGATTTATAAAATTTGAAATTAGTTTCGAGGGTCTGTATTAATAATAACTACTACTATTACTTCTAAGGTCATAAATTACTCATTGCTGAGTCAGCCCTCCTCCAACTACACGGAAGGTAATTAGCGTATTGAGCCACGCCGGCCAGACGCAATGGCGTATCAAGTTTTCCTTCTCTTGCAGCTAGGTTTTCGGCCTTATCATGTCCTTTAGGCGGCTCTTACGAAACTCTCAGAATAAAATGGAGTGGCGACACTACTTATATATCTGATAAAAATAAACTAGCCAATAAAAAAAAATCATCATCATAATTTATACAGTATTCTATTATTATATCGTTTTGTTGGAAGGTACGACATTGTGCCATATAGACAAGACTGACCAACCGTGAGTTGACACCGTGTGATTAGCTTAAACTAAATTATTCATATAATAATATAAAAATGAATCGCAAAATGTGTTGGTAACCGCATAACTCAACAACGCCTGGACCAATTTCGCCAATTCTTTTTTTGAAATGTTCGTTGTAGTTCAAGGATGGTTTTTACGAGAAAAATTCGACTAATTGCCGGAAACCCCCTAAAACAGCCTTTTTCTTTTTCCCATACAAAAGTTTTCTAACTAAAATATAGAGATCATTTGAGCTTTATTGCTATTGTATAAAGTTCATATTAAATGACAACCACTCACTGTTGTCTAAGCAATGTAGGTGTGCTCCTAACGTCAAAGAGTCAATTTTTTTGACAGGACGAAGTCTGTCGATTCCGCTAGTAATAAATATACTTAAGTTGCGGATTCTAAGGGCCCCCGCGCATTTAGGTGGCCAGTCGCGCGGCCTGGCCGCATAATGCGCGGATTGGTCGCGGCGGCCAATAGGCCGCGTAAGTGACGCGATGTTTTTCGTTGGCCGCGTAATGCGCGCAGCTATATAGATCGTAGAAGAATTAGTTGGCCGCAGCGACTTGGCCGCGCGGCCTGGCCGCATAGTGCTCGGAGGCCCTAATAGATTATTATACACGTTGTCACCGTCGCCACCATGTTGCTTTTGTTTGAATTAGTCTGCTATTGACAACTGAGAGCGTGACGACACGTATATGACTTCAATCGGGGATAAATGAATGAATGAAATGTCTAACAAACAAGTGACATCGTACATTCGGAATTCCGTAAAGTATACGGAATCCGGATTAACTATATTCTCTAACATACGAGTATACCTTACAGAAACGGTTTTCATGAAAATATTTAAATAAAACGTATTTATCCTACTAATATCCTACTAATATTATAAACGTGAAAGTTTGTAAGTATGGATGGATGGATGTTTGTTACTAAGATAGTTAAACATCAGAATAACACACAGGCTACAATTTATAAAGGTATTGTGTGAATTTTTCAAAATATAACAATAAGTGTCAAGTAAGTAGAAAAAAATCTTACGGAAAAATAAATTCCATCACCACGCGGGTGAAACCGCCGGGCTCAGCTAGTAATTTTGATATTTTTTCATCAAAACTCAAATATTACGTTTACTTAATTACAAGATATGTATATTTCACATCTATACATTTAAACAATCAAAGTGTTACTGCCTTGGCAAAACCATTCTGCAGAGTTTCTTCCTTAATGACACAGGTGGAGACACAACATCCCACCTTAAGTTGTCTTTTCCAATTAGAGATCACCTTTCCAAGGTGGCAGATTTGCTATCATTAGTAGACTATTAAAATGTTTCCGGAGTGAATCAACTTTTTTTCCCTAAAATACTGTTGACGGTTAAAGCTCACTACTGATTTCTTAATTGGCAATGATCTTCAACCATCCTGCTTCAACCAGAGACGCTATTACTCTTGTATTGAAAAAGTCATAAGGTTGCAGTGTGTCTCTACAATATACGAATACTTACTTGGGAAGGAATACTGGGAAGGGCAAGAAATAGAGAAACCGAATTTAGTTGAGATTGTTATTGTACCATGATATCTCTCAGCCATAGATGTCCACAGCTCAACATAGGTATTCTTCATACATCATCGCTCTGTAATACTAACGTGCATTTATATTTATGAAATGTTCTTTGAACCTAGCCAGGGATTAGATCACATATTTTTTTCATACGTGATGGTCACCCAAGGGGCATACAAGAATGAGTTAAATGTTATAAACACATAGATAAAAAAGTTTCTCAAGCCTTAGTACCCAACCGAGCTTGGTATAAATAGCGATGTTACTAACTAACAATGTGGCAGTGCAACACCTAAATTAGTCTTCAAAACGAACCAATAAAGACTAAAAACGGAATGTTTTCAATTAGCACTTTTAAAAGTAGAACCTCTCGACATTTCATTACGAACACCACGGGCGTGCAAAAAAACGCGACAAAAACTGAATATACTGTCCTTCACATTTTCCTAACAAAGCTATAGGTACAGTCAGTGTATGCCTCAGACGATGGGCGGCTGTAAAACAACGGGAGCGAATTCCCTTTTAATTACGAACCTCGGACGTACCATGAAACGATGCTTAGAATACTCTTTTGATAACCACTCGCATCTTCAACACAACCAATCGTGAATCCTAAGTTTGTTGGCGTAAAGTTCAATTTGAAACGCTGACACGTTGATAAGCATTGTGAGAGAGGAATTGTATAATTTTTGTTCCTTTTCTAAAAAAAAAGACGTCGACGCTAGAGATGTGAAATAACTGGATTTTAACAACCCTTACGTTCGCAGCGCTGAATTTGTTGCTTTTACCTGTAACAAATTATTGTTGGTTTAGAAATTATTGAAAGTGTTCCTTGCATGTTTATTATTGAGTGTGTTTCTTGCATGTTAAGATAGGAATTTTGGTGACTTGTCTAGCTTTATTTGTACTGCTAACTTAGAATATTTGAGTAAATTAACTCTGACTAAATAAATACATGAGTCCAACTACTGAGTTAGGCCTCCACCAAATTCATGAAAGAAAGTTAGCCGACTGTGCCACACTTGCAAGACGGGTTGGCACAGGGATGTATCAAGTGGTGTAAGGCTGATCAGGAACTGATCCGCCGATGGGAGGTGGACATAGAGTCCCCGAGTTCCAAATTATGTTTAGAGACAAGAATGTACCTACAATGTCGTTTCTCTCTCTCTCTTAGTGTTATATTTAAAAAAATACAAATATGTAATACCAAATACGAACGTGTTGTATTCTTCACCTAGATTTTAATTTGACTTCTACACAAAGAAAAAGAAAATATTATTACTAGTCTGTTAACGTAACGTCAAAGCATAATATTGTTGTGCATCATCACTACATAGTATATACCAAAGTCGCTGTCGTCTGTCCGTCCCTATGTATACTTAAATCTTTAAACTACGCAACGGATTCTGAAGCGTTTTTGTTTTAAATAGATACAGTGATTCAAGATGATGGTTAATATGTATAATTCATGCCTAATTGCACCGTGCGACGACGGGGCGGGTCGCTAGTAAAGTATAAACCACCAATTTTTTTTATTATCAACTAGCTGACCCGGCAGACTTCGTACTGCCTCAATCGATAAATAAAATACCTAAAATTTTGTTTAAAATAAACTTAGTTAAAAAAAACATAATAAATCGGTCAAGCGTCACGTTAAAGGAAAAAATATGTTTGTTTTTCCATTTCCATATTTTCTCACTTTTTAAACCCACCTTTATCTCGGACTTCTACGAATATTTCAAGGCCAAAATTATCCAAATCGGTCCAGTGGTTCTCGGGTTTTAGCGAGCCTAACGAACAGTAATTCATTTTTATTTGTATAGAAGATATAGATAGATAAATACAGCAAATAGAATACGAGTATTTTTATCTTGGACATTTTTATTTATGGAATAGCTACGAGTACATGAAACACGTATTTGAATCAAAGCATATGTGCTGAGTTGCAGCAACATTGGCTCAGAGTGGGTCGCATGTACTACCGATCTCGTTTCAGATAGCGCCATCAATCTTCCACGACTTGTATCGGCTTCCATTTAAAAATCCAGGACCAGTTTGCTAACCATTGCTTTTTCTGAAAAGCGCTTACATTCTGCTTTAACCTGAATTTGCCGTTGTTAATACAATTTTATATAACAGTCTTACATTGGAAGAACAGTTTAGAAGATAATAATACACCATATATATTTTGTTACGTTGCATTGCAGGCTTAAAGGGCGCAGAACATACGTATTGTGAAGTTTATATCTTCTAAAATCTGTGCATCTGGTGACGGATTTAGAATACATTGTGTCACCACTCCTTTCCATCCTGAGGGTATCGTAAGAGCCGACAAAAGATAATGACAAGGCTTATAACCTAGCCACAAGAGAAGGACAGCTTGAAACGAAACCCTTTTTTTTTGTTGACGCTGGGGAAATGCTTTATGCATACCGCCGCCCCTCGGGGAGAGGTCGGCGATTATGTGGGACTCCGATAAAAGTTCGTTTACCCACTAAAACCCCAGCGGTATACCCTTCAACGACACTATTGGGGCGCCACAGGTTCACGTGAACGCCTAAAAAAAAAGGGTTTCCTATCAAGTCACAGACTTGATAGGAAACCCTTTTTTTTTTATCGCCCGCGGTAACATCCTTTATGGACTTCCTCGCTGGCCACGGGGATGGCCAGCGCGGGGAGTGTGGGACTCTCCCCCATAGTGGGGGCCTACCCACTAAACCTCCAACTCGCGTCCTGTTGCGGCATTGTGGGATCTGATGCAGAACCACGCCGCCGCAGACGAGGAGGCCCTCCTCCTCTCCTCAAGCTCCTTACGAGCACTCGACGTCCTGCCGTGAGCACCCGGCAGGACGTCGCTTCCCCTCAGATCCTTATTATTACCCACCCTGTGATGGGAGGAGCCGCGACTCAGCAGTGGGTAATGTATGGGTTGAGCAGTGGTAGAGCTTTGGCGACTATAGTCACGTGCAGAAAGAAAACACAAAAGAGACCTTCACAGTTGAACATAGACCGCACGGCTCATCGGCTATCGTAGCATTGAAGACTGACAATAGTTATTTGTTATACAAGAGTGCCAAGTTGCTTTTTAACCGCGTGTTCAATATTGATGACCGAGCAAGCGAAGGATTCTAAAATTGAATCACGAGCGCAGCGAGTGATTCAAAATTAGAATCCTGAACGGTAGTGAGGGAATCAAAAGAGCACGAGGTGAAAAATCTTTGCACTCGAGTGCAACACGTAACTTTTCATTCCACCTCAGCGAGGAAATGACTAAATGCAAAAAAAAAAACGTTTACAATCACAAGATAGGTACACTTTTATTTCAGTTTAGGTATTAATTAGTTTATTAATTAGAGGAGGGTAGTTTGTGTGCCACCATTAATATCTGCTCCGTATTTTAATTCGTTAAAAAATAAGTGCAAGCAGCAATAAACGTCACAACAGTGTTAAATCACAAAAAAAGTGCAAAGATCTATCTGGACAATGTAAATGTTTCTCGCAAAAGTGAAGGATTAGTGCAATATCAGTCAAGTTATAAAAACAGAAACAAAGAACGAACTATGAAATATTTATAAGCGAAATCACACCCGAAATAAATAATAACAGTGTAGTGATCAGCAATTAATATAAATACAAGAGAATTATTGTTTTGCACGTAAGTACGACTTGCTCATATGTGCATAACCTCAAAATATATCTCCACAAGAACATCATAGTATCATAAATCACCACAAGAATCAATTAGCGCCATCTAGCGTCGAGTAGTGAAACTCGCGAGAAAACATCGTTAAGCACACACACCACCGGAGTGGCTAACTCCGCTACTTACCACAAGAGGGCGATACTTCACGCTGAACTGACAAATAGAGTCAATATAAAAAAAAAAAAAATGGAGGAATTAAAATGTATGCTCCGAAGTATGCAAGAAGAAATACGGCAGCAAAAGGCAGACATGCTTGATATAAAAGATGAAATAAAACATACCATTATTACCAGCATGAGCGAGAAGTTTAACAGCTTAGAATTAAAGAACGAGCGCCTGGAACAACAACTAGAATCACACAAGAATAAAATAGAAAATATTGAGAGACAAGCGAGAAGAAAAAATTTACTTTTTTTCGGAGTAGAAGAACACGAACGGTCTTATCAGGACTTGGAAGAGAAGGTGTTGAGCATCATAAATAACACGCTAACTATTAATTGCAGCGAGTATGGTATTGAATCAGTTAGACGACTAGGAAAAAAAGGGGGAAAAATTAGGCCTATTGTAGTCACATTAGCCACTATGGGCATAAAAATAAAGGTACTAAAAAATAAGAAAAAGTTAGAGAACTCACCTTATTACATAAAGGAAGACTTTCCCTTGGAAATAATCAACAAACGCAAAGAGCTTCAAATCGAGCTCATAAAGGAAAGAGAACTGGGTAATAGGGCTATCATAAAATATGATAAAATTATCATCTTGAGCGACAAAAAAAGACAAAACGAACCAGTCACCCCAAAAGGGCAAGGGCAGGAGAAGAAAGACAACAAGAAAAGAAATCTATCAGAATCCCCACAAGACACTTCAAGCTTTAGCAAGAATGGAAATAATAAACAATGCGCAAAAATAAAAAAAATTAGCAGTATGAATAACTATCTCATAAAGAAACCAACGCTTACATACCACGGATCTCATTCTCCACAAAATGCAACACAAAACTCAAGCCAAACAACACTCTAGCAACCAGCGAACCCCTCTCTCAACCCAAATCTCCCAAAACGGCTGGTCACCGCGGGAGAATCAGACCACCACCCTCCAGAGGTAAATAACTCTCCATCTTCAACAAAGGATTTTAAAGACCCTACCTTATATTATATAGCTACATACAATGTAAGAACTCTATCGACTCATACACGCCTGTTGGAGCTACAAGAAGCACTGAAAAATGTAAAGTTCGACATAATCGGTTTGTCAGAAATAAGAAGACTTGGAAATACAATACAAGAATACCAGGATATAATATTCTATTACATAGGAGAAACACCGGGACTCTACGGAGTGGGATTCCTGGTAAAGAAACACCTCAAAAATTACATTGAAAGCTTTGTTGGGTTATCAGAACGAGTGGCGCTTTTGAAACTAAATATAAATAAATTCAAATTAAGCATTATACAAGTATACGCACCAACCGATGCGGCCCACGACGAAGAAATCGAGGCTTTCTACGAGACTGTCGACAAAGCTCTGAAATTAGCCGAAGTAAATGTAGTGGTCATGGGCGACTTTAATGCCAAATTAGGCCAAATAGAACAGAAGGAATATCCAATAACAAACAAGTTTGGGTATGGGGAACGAAACAAAAGAGGAGAAAGACTACTACAGTTTGCTTATGAGAACAATCTCTCTATTATGAACACATTCTTCAAAAAGAAAAGCAAACAAAGATGGACATGGACATCCCCAGGTGGTAACACTAAAAATGAAATTGATTATATTCTCTCAAACCTGCACAAAAACATACAGAATGTACAAGTACTAAACATACAGTTCCCGACAGACCATAGGTGCTTAAGGGCGACTTTTTGTCTTAAAACATTTAAAAAATGTAGAGCCACCTATTCAAATTACCCCAATAACACACTGAAAACAGACGAAGAAATCTCAACATATATAGAAAAATTGCTTTACCACCAAGAAGTGCTTAGCCAGCGATATGAAGAAGATACAGTCCAAGAATATTACAACAAGTTAACCACGGCTATCAAAAATAGCTTAAACATAGCTTCAATCACTAACAAACAAGCAGCAAAAATAAACAACGTTATATCTGATCGCACTAAGAGACTAATAGACCGAAGAAAAGACTTACAAAGAACAAAGCCAAAATCGAGAGCAATGAAGAACGAATTAAGCGCTCTGTACAAACTTATAAGTAAATACTTGCGACAAGATTACCAGGAACATCGACGGCATACTATAGAAAAACATCTAAATACGTCCGGCAGCTTAAAGAGAGCGAACAACGAACTAAGATTACATAAAACTTGGATTGAAGGCCTCCGCGTATCGGACAGAGTATCTCACAACCGGAAAGACATACTCCAAATAGCCACTTCGTTCTATAAAACCTTGTACAACGCACCAAAACAGCAGGAAACCCGCCATTGCCTACCAGAGGAAACGCAAAGCGTCTCAGAGATACACCCAATACAGGAATCTGAAATCATTAAGGAAATAAAACGGCTCAAACCAGACAAAAGCCCGGGACCTGATGGGATAACGAACGAAGCATTAAAAATTGCTTGTACAGCTCTCTCGACACCCTTAACAATACTCTTTAACAAAATTTTAGATACCTCTAAAACACCAAAAGAATGGTCAGAGTCAAATATTATATTACTTTATAAAAAAGGAGACCCTAACGATGTAAGCAACTACCGACCCATCAGCCTTCTGCCTACGCTGTACAAATTGTTCGCATCGATAATAGAAAAAAGAATAAGTCCCACACTAGATACATTCCAACCAATCGAACAAGCAGGGTTCAGAAGAGGCTACTCAACGGTAGATCATATCCACACAATCGAGATACTCATCGAGAAATATCAAGAACATCAAAAACCACTCTATATAGCGCTTATTGATTACCAAAAGGCTTTTGATACAATACTTCATTCATCTATATGGGAAACACTGAAGTCGCAAAATGTAGAGTCCAAATACATCAAAGTGCTGAAATACCTCTACGACAACAACACAAGTAGAGTGAAGTTAGAGACAGCCGGACCTGCCTTTCCAATAAAGAGAGGGGTAAGGCAAGGAGACCCCTTATCTCCTAGAATATTTATAGCAGTGCTGGAGTCTATAATAAAAAAAATAGGTTGGAGCACAGTCGGTTTAAATATTGAAGGTCGGCGGCTTAGCCACCTGAGATTCGCTGACGACCTAGTCTTGTTTTCTGAGAACAGTACGGACCTAGAACATATGATATGCACTCTCAAAAAAGAAAGTAAACAGGTAGGCTTGGAGATCAATTTTGAAAAAACTAAATTAATGACAAATGCATCAAAAAACCAACTACATATAGATAATGTACCCTTAGAATATGTCGATTCTTATATATATCTGGGCAAACAAATCTCTTTCGATAAACAACACAACGAAAAGGAAATCGATAGGAGGATAAAAGGGACATGGAAGAAGTTTTGGAGCCTTAAGGAAATTTTCAAAGGCCATATGCCTGTAAAAATAAAAAGAAAGGTTATGAACAGCTGTCTCTTACCATCACTCACGTACGCCAGCCAAACTTGGAATTTCACGCGGCGAGCCAAAAACAAAATAACTACTTGCCAGAGGAGTATGGAGAGAAGCATGATGAAAATCAGAAAAATACATAAAATACGCCACTCCAAGATAAGAGAAGTAACAGGAGTAATAGACGCTCTAAGTTACGCTAAGAGATTAAAATGGCGATGGGCGGGACACGTGGGGAGAATGAGCGACGACAGGTGGACAAGTCGGGTAACGTCCTGGCAAGGACCCTCAGGAAAAAGGAAGAGAGGTAGACCTAGAACTAGATGGGAAGATGACATTACACGAACTGCTGGAAAAAGATGGATGGCAAAAGCTGCGGATAGAGACCACTGGGCATCTCTGGAGGAGGCCTTTACCCTCAATTGAGAGGGGTTCACGCTTAGAAAATATTTAAATTGTTTATTCTATAAATCGTATTCTTACTTTATCAAGTGATTTTAGTTTTTAAATATAGTCAAATATTAAATTAAATAACACTAATTAATTATTTTCAAATACTGAATATTTAATCAATCAAATCTAAAATAATGTTATATTTTAAATCTTAGATTCCTAATTCAAGATAAATTGAATTTTGTATACCTATTATTTATATAGCTTCCCCAATTAAAATTACGAAATGTATATTACCTAGAGCTCAATGATAAAAAAATGAAAGATGATCAATGAAAACAATTACATACCTATACCATTATTAAATTTTACTATTGCATGAATTTGGAAAAATAATTATTATCTACTATTAACTGTTATACATATTGCAAAGGTGTGAAATAAAAGGCTTTTTTATTTTTATTTTTTTATTTTATTTTTTATTAATTACTACATTATGACAGGTAAGTATTACAGAATAATATTTACTTTATTCTCTAGGGAATAAAAACGGCTTTTGCACTCAGATATCGAAGAGCAAAAATACCTTATTCTCTAGTGAATGAAAACGGCTTTTGCACTCAGATATCGAAGAGCAAAAATACTCTTTCCGAGATGGGGGGATGAAAAATTAATTACCATCCTAGTATCATTAGTGAAAACATTCATAAACTATTGCGCTATTAATATCTCGTATTATAAAATAGTACTTCAAGGGAATTTCACAGCAATCGATAATAATGAGAGTTAATAAAAACAGTGATTGCATCCAGCGCACACCAGACAATCGGATTAAACACGCAAACAAAATGTATATTCATTCGCAAACGCAAAACTGGCCAAAGCGAGGGCGTTATTATTGTATTGAAATTAATCTATAAATTGGTTAACATTAATATCACGGTGTAAAATTTTGATTTAGGTTTCAATGAGTGTTATTTAATCACGCCTACATTAAAATACAGTGAGTGTTATGGGGAACTTTCGTGACTCATCTTGGTTGGAATGATGGATCATCGCTTACAGCTGTCAGAATTATATAATGAACTAGTGGCCCGCCCCGGCTTCGCCCGTGCAAAGCAGGGGTGGGTTATACATATAAACCTTCCCCTTGAATCACTCTATCTATTAAAAAAAAACGCTTCAAAATCCGTTGCGTAGTTTTAAAGATTTATGCATACATAGAAGAATGCGACTTTGTTTTACACTATGTAGTGATGCGTCGATAGAACATTATTTGCTTTGTTTACAAATTAGATATAGATAGGTTTCCAAATGTCTTTAGGTTTCTTTAGGCCCGAATCAGCAGTGATTTTTGGGCTGAGAAGGCGGTAGAAGTAGGTTTCGATTCTATTCTACTTATTTATTTACTCGCCAATTTATCCTATAATAGCCCCGCCCCTTTCCGTCGGTGGGAGGCATACGTTTCTCCCGGGGCCTGTTATATGAACACTGGCGACAGACTTCGCAGGTCCATCGCCCGCAGGCTCATTTACGGCGGGCGCTGGTCACCCAACGCCCTTTGGCTCCGGCGTCTGTTGCGGCCAATTCCTTGGCCCTTTCGGCTTACCGAGATTTCGGCTGTCGACGGCTTCGGCGAAGGAGGCCTCCGCGCGCTAAGCAGCTAAATCTGTGCGTACCATCATCATCACCATCATTTCAGTCAATATACGTCCATAGCTGGACATAGGCTTCCCCCAAGGATCTCCACAAAGGCCGGTTCTGGGGTGCCCACATCTATCGTTATCCAGCGACCTTAACGAGGTTGTCGGTCCACCGTGTGGGAGGCCTACCAGCACTGCGAATTCCACCATGACTTTTAATCGTACGACTGCACCCGCAGGTAGACTGAGGTAACTAGTCAATACAAATATTGCTCTATTACTATGATCATCTATATCAAGCAAATTGATAATGATTTCTAAAGCCAGAATAATCCCCAATTCCCGTACAGTGATTGAATGGTATTAGACGAGAACAAATATGTGTGATCAGAGCGCTGTTTGCTTTTCTCTCTTGAACAGGCCCTTTCAAGGGTTGATGGAACACAAACTGTGTCACTGGCACTGCCGAAATTTGGCCCGTGTTTGTACTTGCAAACGAACTACCTTGTGCCGTGCTAATGGGAGTTTAGGACTTGGACGTAGACTCACGCTGAAGCGTAGTTATGCAGATTGAAGAAAACTTTGCACGTAATTTGGAAATAGGACAGGTGTACAGAGGATTTTTTATAGGCGAAAAAGTGTACGCGGAATTATGATAAGCAATACTATTGTATGAATGTTGGAGCGTAATTTTTGGAGTTGAAACCGGCAGTACCTTTGTTTGTTCATAGATGGCGATACTTGTTCATTTTAATTTCCTTATAACTTAAAAGAAAGTAAATAATTTTATTGTAGCTCACAATTGACATGAATCGTCTTCATCTCTAAAACTAAAATATAATAACATACTAAACTAAAAATACCTGTTATATTATTTCCCTTCCGTTTGGATGAAGTTTGACTCTATATTTAATAGGCTGCTAGAATCTATAGTTGAAATGATGGCACTTCTAGAGAAAAACACAAAGGACGGCTCTACGCATATAATGTCATCAACTCGTCTCAAGTCAAGTCAAGACAGCCCGTTCTCAAAACAGACATATTGAAAATGCTTGAGATAAGTACTGTCTGTTAAAGCTAATTTACCAATATTTCAAACTTAATCACAGTTCACTTCACTCCAAATCGAACCACACACATCACTTGTTTGCAGACAAGGCTGCCATCTGAATACTGCGCAATTTCATTTATCATAATTCACCTCTCCGGCACGGGAACTAGGTAACGTTCGGGCACTTCCGAGGCACATGATTTGCATAATAACCCAACTAAGTGTTCTATAACGCAAATTCAAATTTCATCCATAAAGCTATAAGTTATAAGGTTGTATTTGGCTAAAGTAATAGCGTTGAATTGCTCCACGTTCGATCAATTCTCACACACAGATTTGAAGACATTTGAACGTATTAGGGGAATGTTAATAGAACATAGTTGTTTAAACTTTGTGAAGTAGTGATATTATTGCAATCTTAACGAGCACCTTGTAGAAATACTAAGCTTCCATTTTGAATACATAAATTAGAATTAATATCATACTTTACTTTATTAATTACGGTACTTAAAGCTGCGGTTTGCATAATGTATACTATAGGGATATAATATAGCACGTACAGTAAAATGTATTAAATATTTGGGAAATGTACGTGTAAGTTTTACCCAAAATTTTCTCCACTGTATACCAGCAATCGCTTATGATAAAGATTATTAAATTCGTCTTTTTTTTCAGCCCTTATTTGACTCTCTACTGAGCCGGGGCTCATCCAATGTTATCCAAATCCATTTACCCCTCCACTTTTTCGGCAATCTCTAACCGGTATATGTTAGTGACATTGTCTATGCTTAATCCATCACCACATGGATTTATAACCATAAAGTCACGCCTTTTTCCCGCAGGGGTAGGCAGAGATCACATCCTTCCACTTGCTACGATCCTGGCTCCCAACTTTCGCTTCTTCCACTTTCATCAACCTCTTCATGTATGCTCGTCGGTTTAGGGTGCTTCTGACCTGACCTTTCTTTAGGACAACACCTGTTTGGTCATGGAAAGTCCTTCTTGGCCTGCCCCTTCCAACGTTCCCATTCACACTTCAGCTATATATTTCTTTTGGAAGTCTACTTTCACTCATCCTCTCTATATGACCAAAACATCTAAGCATACCTTTCTCAATTCTAGTCAACCAATATTCGTAATGTCTTAATAGAATCCTTCTTATAAAATCAATGTTCCAATATACTGCCAAAGATTCTTCAAAACAGATTACCTGCTTTCATATTTACGATTCATGGCAACCCTTTCAAAATGCAGAACTGATAGTGAATCCGATAGGCAAAATACCCGGCCCAAATCATGACCCAATATCGGGCAATTCATCACCGCCAGACCTTTGTGCTGCGCCATCAATCTTGAGCTTCCTTCACACTCAACACTCCTACTAATTATTGTCGATCGTCTCCTGACAGTTTGCTTACGGTTATCAACAGTTTTTGCTGCTGGATTGTATTTTGGTGGCTAGTATTTGTTTTTGTTTGTCTTTAGCGCCATCTTTTACATAACCTCAAAATGAAGATAGTATTTTTTACATTAACTAGAAGTTAGTATTATTAAATTTTACATAACATTATATGAGTCTGGAAGGTCGTTTCTAGTATATACCTCAAAATCAGATTATTATTTTTTGTATTGCTCTCTTAGATGTTCTCAAACATATTAATCTGGAAGTATTTTTGATTTACTCGTAATACATTACGGTAGGTACAAATTAAAACTTAGTTTTATTACCGTTTATTAAGTAACTTTTTTCAATAAAGTGATGAATATTTATTAAAAAAGTACATTATGGACATAACATTATTATCCGTAATTCAAATAAATTAAAATGATGTATCGTTGAAATGTAAATAAATAGTTATATATTTTATAGAATTTTACCTATTACGCTATATTAACAACACATTTGCTTGAGAGACTTTCATATAATTAGCTATGTATTTGTGTCTATTACTATTTTTAAACTATTGTAGTAACACAGAGTATTACGTATAAGTTATTTTTAGACGAGTAAGCATACTGTATCTTTACTTTCATACTCGTCAACATTGTGAGCTTGGGGTTGTACGCAATAGAATATGTACCCCCGCAAATACTATCTGTCAGGGAAGTGATGACTGCTAATAGATGAGCTCTGGAGAAGATGTCTTGAAGGCAGGGTGGGGAAATAAGGACATCCATTATAGTGGTATCGGACGTACCCTAAGGGCAAGTTAAAATGGCTAAACGTCTTCAAAATTTGAGAAATTGTTAGTAATCTTATTGTTTCCCTTGGCAAGCAAATTCTACTGTTTATATTAATAGCCCTTTATATCCTAGATATGTTTTATTGTTTTGAGATGTCATTGTTGGATGATGAGATAAGTTTTCAAATCCTTCCACTACTTCACTAAAATACGAGTATATTATATTTAAAGTGTTAAAATATTTAGTCACTGTAAATACTGCGCCCTCCGGTATTCTACGGATACTTCTCCGATTTTCGAACATCTTGGGGATGTAGTAATCATATAATAGTAAAACGTAAGCAAATCTCTATACAGGATGTTACAATAATCTTATAGCCATGCCCAAAAGAGTATAGAGCTAATCACAAAAAGCAACTCTTTATGATAGTTTTCTAGGTCGAAGTACGTGGAAAGTATCGACGTTTTTCGGCAGCAAATTTATCACAAAACGTTGGTTACACAAAGAATCAACCTATACTTTGGTTATTAGCTTAGATTACTAAGTTTCAAAATGTTTCATGTTCTCAATTTTCGAGCTATGACGTTTTATCAACTGCACATGACCAAAATGATTACCTATTTAAACATTTTTGTGTCACGAACCGTTATTTTGTTTTTTTTTTCTTTTTCCGCTTTATTTCCATCACCATATCATAATGTTTCAAAATATACCAATATTTTACAGAATTACACGTGTTATTATGGAGGTTATTATGACTATACAGGCTGATTTTTGGACCACCCGCCTAATTTGAATAGGTGGTTCAGACCATGAAAGTAAAAAAAACTTTCCCAAAGACACACGTGTTGAAAAGTGAAAAAAGAAACCAATTCAGACCTTCCATACGAAATCGACCAAGTGATCGAGCAGTTATCTATCATCATCATCATCATCAGCCCACATTAGTCCACTGCTGGACATAGGCCTCCCCTAAAGAGCGCCATAGCGCCCTGTCTTCAGCTTGACGCATCCAGCTGCTGCCCGCAACCTTTCGCAGATCGTCGCTCCATCTAGCATGGGAGAGTCCAATTTTTTTTTTCATTTTTTTACCAAAGACCCATGTTTCTTTGGGAAAGTGGTTCACTTTCATGGTCTGAACCACCTATTTAAATTTGGCGGCTGGCAGATGTGTATTTGTTTCTATTAGATACAGCTACGATAACTTGCTATACATATGAAAAACTAGTGATATAATCCTAATGTTTCCAGACATAGTACAGGTACCAGAGCTTTCTGAGTCCTCGCGGACCTGTAGCATCCCAAACGAGACGTGTGAGGGTATTGCGCTGGGATTTTAGTTGGTAGTCGATTGTTCCGAAGTCCCACATAAACACCGACCCCACCCCCAAGAGGCAGAATTATGCGATGCGAAAAAAAAAGGTGTAATGAGACACGTGTTTAGAGACACTTATTGCTATCATACAAGTATGTGCTTGCACGCACACTTACGTCCACAGAAACACGCATTCTACACTGAAAACATTTCACAAAAAATTACTCATACCTTCCCCATATCCCTCAAAACAGAATTTCAACTTTTATGAGCACGATGTCAAACAAAAACATCGCACCAGGTAAATATATTTATGCTCAGAAAGTTACTGACTGACATTAAAGTAATGACGCATAAAAATATTTTACAGCGATGCCGGAGTGCCATCGAAGCACGCAAGTGGCGAAGGAGAGCCATTTGTGTTATTACATTTACATCACACACCCGTTAAAGCAGCCGACTGTACAAAATGTTGCATAAAATTTCTCTTCTCGTACCCCGATTGACCTTTTTACGCCTTCAACGCGTTTTATTAGAGATCTGCATAAGTATGTGTTATCATTAGTTTTTGTTGTCTTTGTGAAAATATTAGATGTAAACGACAAATTGGTGTAACATACCCATATTTTTGCCGCAAAAGCTCAAACTAAAAAGGAACTTTATCTACGTAGGTTTTATCTTATAAATCGTCATATTTATAAATACCGTTATCATCTTACGGCCCCTCTCCCACACTAGGTGGTAGTCTCCACACACACCTATCAGTCGTCTTACCTACATTCATACCTTTCATACACAATTCCTCACTCCTACAATCCCTCCATCTCCCCCAAAAGATGGATGCGGCCTTCGTGGAAATACTTTTGGGAAGCCTACGTCCAGCAGTGGACGTGTTTTGGCTGATATGAAAAAATATCCATTGATGACGATGGGTCAACATCAAAGGATTTTTTTTTTAAGAAAAACCTAGATGCTGATCAGAATTATTTCAGTTTTATGGAAAGCTCTGCTGGTCTTGGCTTTGCATTTAGTCTAAATAACTCGGAAATAATGTAGCTCTCTATTGGTAAAACCCTTTTTTTAATCAGTTCATTACTTTTTTGTTTACTCGTTCCTGCATCTCCTGAATATGCCGTGTGTGCATTTTCACTACATTATGCAGCAGACTACACCATTCTGAGACACTACAAAAGAATTAAAATGGCCAACGACTATCCGACTGAGAACCTCTATTTCATTCTATCTAGCTAGGGAAGCTGAAGGCTATTTTAGCCCACGGTAAAATTACGGGTTATAAATTTTAGGTCTGTGTCTGTGTCTATTAACGGTATAAAAGGAAGAACAAGAAAGAAAGAAAGAAAAATATCTTTATTCTCACAGGACACACAAAAAGACAATAAGAATATAACTTAAATAAAAAAAAATATAACCACAAACTGTTTGGTGTTTTTTTTTAAACAGGGACTTTGCACAATTATAAAAGATTTACTATTTCTGCATGTCCTGCCGAATAGGTCACCATCTCTGCATTAGCTGGGTTTCACCCAGCATAAGACCAGATATTGTTTTAGTTTTTTTTTTCAAAATTTATTTGTTTATCTAGAATGTATCTTACTTTTTAAGAACACAGGAAATATAAGTATGAACTATGTAATAAGTTATACATATATATCCTCTTTCTAATTAGAATACACGTTCGTTCATTTTTGCTCATAAATGATGCACTACAGAGTCAAGTCTCCTCCAAACACATAGGGGAAAATTATATTGTAGCACACTGGCAAGGCGGGTGAGCACGGGGTTTATATCAAGTTTTCCTTCTCTTACGGCTAGGAGATCGTCTCTTGTGTTGCTTTAGTCGCCTCTTACGACACCCTCAGGATGCTACGAGTATGTGTTGGTAACATTGTGTATTCTAAATCCGTTACCAAATTTTTTTTAGAATACGCAATCCCGGGGGCTATTTACAAACATGAAGTTCCCGAACACAAATGACACCCAGACTCAGGGTTAATGCCTATGGTTTACACAAAGACACTTGGGCGGTCCCGGAATCGAACTCGGGTCCAGTGATCCAAAGACGTCCCCTAGACCAACAAAGCAGTCATGCCTCCACTAATATGCATCATATCGCACGGTCCTCGATTTGACGCTTCCAACGCTCTCCACAACCTTGTACAGGGACTGAATAAGAAACTA
Source organism: Clostera curtula (assembly GCA_905475355.2). Taxonomy (NCBI): domain Eukaryota; kingdom Metazoa; phylum Arthropoda; class Insecta; order Lepidoptera; family Notodontidae; genus Clostera; species Clostera curtula. The sequence continues at coordinate 9,513,856 of FR997808.1, read as the reverse complement.
GTCACTACAATATGCGGTAATATGTAACACATTGCATAATATTGCAATGCATAAATTTCACGTGTTTTGCACAATTTTATATTCCCAACCCGAATTATTAGTAGGTCATAAATTTCAAAGCTGACGCGGAACCCGCTACGCAAGCAAATAACACAGCGGAGTTGTTATGAAAATATCATTATGTATTACATAAATTGTGTGGCTGTATCCGAGCGCACATACGTGACAAGTTCCTTTATTTTGTCCCTGCCAAGACCGTAAATTTTCATTATTATAGTGCGTACACACTATCCGTTTTACATTTTATTTAGGTGTATTCTCCTACTCTCATATGCACTTTTAGTGTACATGTACAATGAAATGTTTTTTTCATCTAAATACTACTCTTACTTCCACTGGCTTCCTTCCATTGCATCATCATCATCTCAGCACATAAAAGTGAGCCAGGCCTCCGCCCATCACAGGGAGAGTAATTAGCCTACTGTGCCTCGCTGGCCACTTGTATTGGGTTTCGTTTCAAGTTTTCCTTCTCTTGCAGCTGTTTTCAGCCTTGTCATTTCCTTTACCTAACCACTGCATATTCCACGCATGAACTGGTGTCACTATGTATTCTAAATCCGTCAGCACACGGATAAGTCACTCATAATCCTACTTTGGCCAAATATAAACCTACTCCCAAAACTTCAAATTCAAGGATTCCCACGTTGACCAGGGAGGTAAGGTATGGACTGTCCATACTGCCTGGCCTTTTGCGTTTCGTTCTGCTTTCCTCTTTCGACGCCCTTAATATGAGACGGGTTGGTGATATTAGGTATGCTGTAGGTGTCACCATACACAACTCTTTTAATTTCTCTATATTTTACGACCTTAGACCTCAATCTAAAGAACATTAATTTGCAGTAACAAAAAAATTACATCGCAAGTCTTAAAACTTAAAAAAATTAACATATATATACTTATTAATATGCAAAAAAAAACTAATTTTAATAATTAAATTAACTCAATTAGTTTTGTAACACAGTAGTCACCGTTTTTTTTCTACCAATTCCTAGAACAATGGCTCTTTAAGTTGTAATCATGGACGTATAAAAAAAGGCGGACGGAACTCTGGCTAAGACAAAAGTGAGACGCCAAAATGGCGGCAGCTCTGTATGTGTGAGTTAATTTTGGGGTTGCCAAGATACACAAAATTTTGCAATAAAAACATGGTTAAAATATAAAAAAAAAATGTTCGAAATTGTTATGTTTAACTTTAACATCCTAAATGCTGAGTATTTTTTTTTTATAATAACGTCTTTTACTTTGAGAGGTTTTTGAAATTTCCTCTAATTTCGAGATGTGTTGAAAACGATTCTAAATTAAAAGAAATGCTTTCATTACCAACATTTTTTTTGTGATAATATATTTATGTTGCCTAACTATAATTTATTGCGCACCTCTTGAGAAGCACTGGTATTAAATGGTACAGTAACAGTAACACGTGGCAGAGGAATACCTCTGCCACGTGTCTTGACTCAAACAAATATTAAAACAAAATAAAGCACTGGGGATTAAAATAATGTATGATTAAGTTTACGATTCGACGACACGGTTGGCGCAGTGGTTGAGCGATCGACTGCTGCGCAGCATGTCGCGGGTTCGATCCCCGCACGGAAGAAATATTTGTACGACCTACAAGTATTTGTCCCGGGTCTGGGTGTTTTTTTATCTATAATATATATGTATTTACAAAAAAAAATTATTTAAGTAGTTTATCATCCATCTCGTTACCATTAGCAAAACAAGCATTAAGTTGCTTAGCTTGGGACGAGATGGCGTTGTGTGAAATGTCCAAGGATATTTATTATTATTATATACCGACACAATAGCTACAATGACCATTTAAATTTTGAAAAAATAAGCGGCATAGTTACTTTTTTTTTTGTATTATCCATGTCTTGGTAGATTGCTAATTTACCTTTTAAGGTACTGCTTAAGTAACAACACGCCGGAGTCCTCCTTTAGTTGTTTATAAGTCATCCGCATCAAAATATAGACTGCAAATGACACTGTATTTGTTTGGAATCCAATCGTTTTCACCATTACAATTTCTACTAAGTAATTTTAATTCAATCATTTCTCTATACTTAATTTTCCTTAGAAAATCTAGCAGAAGGAATATAAAATAAAATACCCAGTAGTAACTATTAAATAATTAACCATAATAATATATTGATTTTTATAATAAACGAAAATTGCCCACATTTCGGTTAATTTGCACACGTGAATATTGGCAGCACTGAACTTAAAATTAATTGTTTTGTTCTAGCAAATACAAATTGATTTTAATGTATATTATCTGGAAATAAGTGATTGAATTATTCATTAACGTATGAAACGTGATTCTTGGATTGTTTTTCTTTCGGTCACTACGGTTTTTACACCATTTTACCACGCAAGACATGATTTATAGTTTTTATTTTTTCGCCGCATATTGCGTCTTTAAGCATCGATGTTCACGCGTGTAATGGCCGACTAATGTGTGAAAGTGTGCGTGCTGGCCTGTACATATAGCTGATCTGGCCGACTATGATGTCACAGTTTTTAGTTAGCGAGACTCTGTCCGACTTTTTTTATACGTCCATGGTTGTAATTTTCATAATAATGGATGACCTGGTCATCAAAATAATCTCCAATAAACATGCTAATTGCTTGGAACAGGTGCTTCTAAACGTGAGCTTGCTTCTCGAATTTTAAATCATAATCCTTTTTTTACATAACCATCCCTTCATGTCCTACATTTCATTGTGTGTCAAAAGTATGTCATTCTTTGTGCAAAGCTGTGTCTAATGCGTTTCTACTTGATACTGCGCCGAGTGATCTCAGATTTTACGCATAAGCTTTATGCATTCCTGGAAATAAATGAGAGCTCAGTCTGTGTATACTTGTATACATGTACGGATGAAATTACGTAAGTTTATATCGTGACAGATTTTTCATCAAATTAAATAATGCGTTAAACACGCGATAAGTCCGTTAAAAAGTATTTGATTTCAATGTGTAATAATTGTATAAACCTAAGGCATCATTAAACAGAATTCTCAAACTTTTAGGACAAAAAAAAATATTTAACAGACAAAGATTAGTTGCATGTGTCTAAATATTTTTACTCTAAAAATACTATATTTTCTGAAATTTTAGCAATATTAACTAGTTGAAACTGCTACGCACTTTAAAATAAATTGGTTTAAAAGGTGCGTCGGCTCCGCTGAGTGAAGCTTTTATAGCAAGCATAGTATAATGCTTTTAGTTTGCATTGAAATAATAAAATAATGATGATGTCTTAGGTTTTCACGATCTTTACACATTGCAGGAAATGATGGCTGAACTTATTTTAAGAATGAACTTATTTTAAGCCCCACAAAAAGATCAGCCAACTCTTAAGACCTATAAAGTCAAATATACCCTTACAAGATGCAGGTGTTTATAAACTCGACTGTGAGTGTGGACTATCCTACATTGGGCAAACAAAAAGAAGCATCGGTACCAGAATTAAAGAACATATAGCTGATATAAAACATAACCGCTCAGCGAAGTCTGCAGTTTGTGAACATACGACAAACAAGACCAACCACTATATTCACTTCGACCGGCCTCAAATACTGGCAAAGGAAAACCAGTACTTACCAAGAATGCTCCGCGAGGCTATTGAGATCAGGAAACATCCAAACTTCAATAGAGAAGACGGTTGGCAAGTACCACCTGCTTGGGACCCGATTATAAAATTAATCAAATCCCAAGCCCGACACAAAACTGCAAGACCGCAAGATACTGTGAGCGACTTCTGTATAAACCGAGCACGTTATACATAGATATGTTCAGCGTTACGTACCCCGCCACGTCACCGCGCCTACGTGACAAACAACATGACTCACGGGCATAATAGTGCGTCACCACCAATAGAATGAGAGCTCATTAGTGCCTCACTAGTATATAAAAGCCCGCAGCGACAACTGCCACCCAGTCGTCCCGCGACCACGGACACTGCAAAGTGTCTGAAACGTTGGGAATAAAATAAAATAAAACGATCATAACCGTGAAGCCATCATTTCCTGCAATGTGTAAAGATCGTGAAAACCTAAGACATCATTATGTTACGGTATACGGGCCGGAAACTGCCAACAAAATACGACGGTTGGAGTGCCTCAAAACAAAACGCGCAAGACAATTAACATCAATGACCTTTCTCAAACGATGTCGTGATACGAACATCATACCGGTATGTGTTCAAATATCACCCAAGAATGACTTAACCGGCAGCGCTGGCATTCTCCGTCAAGCAAGCAAGAAATTACTAGTGAGACGCATACGCCAACACCGGTTTGACACAGATAAAATCAGCAAGGATATCGAGAGCTTATCTACAGAGCTGAAATCAACGCTAACTACCTTGGATTATCAAAAATGCCAAGAATGCACTGACAGGCGCGCCAACAGTAAATATGACGAGTTCAAAAACCGTCAAATTACGAAATACAACAAACTAAGCGCCAAAGCCTCATCACCACAACACAAAGAACAGAGTGTGTCTAAAAATACGTCAGTCGTAAACTTGTGCAAAACTGCATCCATTGAACCGGTAGCAATTGAGGCCCTGGAAAATGGTTTAAATTATGCTATTGCACCTAGGAAAGTGCCGTACGAACAAATTGTTTGCTCCGTGGAAAACGTTCTACATAAAAACAATGTAAGGAAAGAGGATTTGGAGGCGATACGGCAAGATGTCTCATCAGTTTTACGACACAGCAAACCGCCCAAACCAAATCTTCCTCGTAATCAGTATCTTGCACTCAACAACCTTCGCAAGAACCCAGACGTCGTCATCCTTCGAGCAGACAAAGGGAACTCCACTGTTATAATGGACACAGCGGAGTACAACTTAAAAATCCAAGAACTCCTGTCGGATACGACCACGTACAAACTCGTGAAAACAGATCCAACGAACAAGGTTATGACAAAAACCAAACAATTAGTATCCAAACATTCCGACAAACTTGGATTTGACGCAAAGGCACTTATACCTTCATGTGCTAAACCGCCTAAACTGTATGGGTTACCAAAAATACACAAAGAAGGTTACCCTCTGCGCCCCATCGTAAGCCAGATAGATTCACCAACTTATAAACTGGCTCAACACCTAGCGAAGATACTATCTCAGCTTCGCGGCAAAACCAATTCATACGTCAAGGATTCTTACCATTTCATCAGTCAGGTTAAAGATCTACGTCTGACTGATGAAGAAATAATGGTCAGTTTCGATGTACAGTCCCTGTTCACCAATCTCCCACTACATGACTGCATCGAAATAGTGAAAAAGAAGCTAAGTGACCAAAACTTGTCTCTGGAATATGCAGAATTACTTGAACACTGCCTAACATCCGGCTATCTATATTGGGAAAACCAATTCTATACCCAAATCAACGGCATAGCTATGGGCTCCCCGGTTTCTCCTGTAGTCGCCGATATATACATGGAGGACTTTGAGGAGAAAGCGCTAAACACCGCTCTGAGCACGCCGAAGATATTTAAGCGATACGTAGATGATACATTTACGATCATTCCAAAACAACAGTTACCTGCATATTTTACTCATCTCAACTCCATAAATAATAGTATTCAATTTACTATGGAGCCAGAGACCAATAAGTCATTAGCTTTTCTTGACATCCTCCTCATCAGAAATCCTGATAATTCGATCAGTCATACAGTGTATAGGAAACCCACCCATACAGATAAATACCTTAATGGCAATTCTCACCATCATCCCAGCCAGTTGTCTACTGTAGGAAGAACACTGTTTCAGCGAGCCCAAGGCATCTGTGATGCAAAACACCTAGAGGAAGAGTTACGACATGTCAAGTCTGTATTACGAAGCAACAGACTCAAGCCCCCTCGCCTGCATCATGCCCACCAGCCTAAAAAACCCACAGTGGAGCGTTTACCTGCCATTTTACCATATATCAAAGGGATCACAGACAAAATTGGCAATATTCTGAAGCGGGCTTCTATAAAAACTTATTTTAAGCCCCACAAAAAGATCAGCCAACTCTTAAGACCTATAAAGTCAAATATACCCTTACAAGATGCAGGTGTTTATAAACTCGACTGTGAGTGTGGACTATCCTACATTGGGCAAACAAAAAGAAGCATCGGTACCAGAATTAAAGAACATATAGCTGATATAAAACATAACCGCTCAGCGAAGTCTGCAGTTTGTGAACATACGACAAACAAGACCAACCACTATATTCACTTCGACCGGCCTCAAATACTGGCAAAGGAAAACCAGTACTTACCAAGAATGCTCCGCGAGGCTATTGAGATCAGGAAACATCCAAACTTCAATAGAGAAGACGGTTGGCAAGTACCACCTGCTTGGGACCCGATTATAAAATTAATCAAATCCCAAGCCCGACACAAAACTGCAAGACCGCAAGATACTGTGAGCGACTTCTGTATAAACCGAGCACGTTATACATAGATATGTTCAGCGTTACGTACCCCGCCACGTCACCGCGCCTACGTGACAAACAACATGACTCACGGGCATAATAGTGCGTCACCACCAATAGAATGAGAGCTCATTAGTGCCTCACTAGTATATAAAAGCCCGCAGCGACAACTGCCACCCAGTCGTCCCGCGACCACGGACACTGCAAAGTGTCTGAAACGTTGGGAATAAAATAAAATAAAACGATCATAACCGTGAAGCCATCATTTCCTGCAATGTGTAAAGATCGTGAAAACCTAAGACATCATTATGTTACGGTATACGGGCCGGAAACTGCCAACAAAATACGACGGTTGGAGTGCCTCAAAACAAAACGCGCAAGACAATTAACATCAATGACCTTTCTCAAACGATGTCGTGATACGAACATCATACCGGTATGTGTTCAAATATCACCCAAGAATGACATATCCGGCAGCGCTGGCATTCTCCGTCAAGCAAGCAAGAAATTACTAGTGAGACGCATACGCCAACACCGGTTTGACACAGATAAAATCAGCAAGGATATCGAGAGCTTATCTACAGAGCTGAAATCAACGCTAACTACCTTGGATTATCAAAAATGCCAAGAATGCACTGACAGGCGCGCCAACAGTAAATATGACGAGTTCAAAAACCGTCAAATTACGAAATACAACAAACTAAGCGCCAAAGCCTCATCACCACAACACAAAGAACAGAGTGTGTCTAAAAATACGTCAGTCGTAAACTTGTGCAAAACTGCATCCATTGAACCGGTAGCAATTGAGGCCCTGGAAAATGGTTTAAATTATGCTATTGCACCTAGGAAAGTGCCGTACGAACAAATTGTTTGCTCCGTGGAAAACGTTCTACATAAAAACAATGTAAGGAAAGAGGATTTGGAGGCGATACGGCAAGATGTCTCATCAGTTTTACGACACAGCAAACCGCCCAAACCAAATCTTCCTCGTAATCAGTATCTTGCACTCAACAACCTTCGCAAGAACCCAGACGTCGTCATCCTTCGAGCAGACAAAGGGAACTCCACTGTTATAATGGACACAGCGGAGTACAACTTAAAAATCCAAGAACTCCTGTCGGATACGACCACGTACAAACTCGTGAAAACAGATCCAACGAACAAGGTTATGACAAAAACCAAACAATTAGTATCCAAACATTCCGACAAACTTGGATTTGACGCAAAGGCACTTATACCTTCATGTGCTAAACCGCCTAAACTGTATGGGTTACCAAAAATACACAAAGAAGGTTACCCTCTGCGCCCCATCGTAAGCCAGATAGATTCACCAACTTATAAACTGGCTCAACACCTAGCGAAGATACTATCTCAGCTTCGCGGCAAAACCAATTCATACGTCAAGGATTCTTACCATTTCATCAGTCAGGTTAAAGATCTACGTCTGACTGATGAAGAAATAATGGTCAGTTTCGATGTACAGTCCCTGTTCACCAATCTCCCACTACATGACTGCATCGAAATAGTGAAAAAGAAGCTAAGTGACCAAAACTTGTCTCTGGAATATGCAGAATTACTTGAACACTGCCTAACATCCGGCTATCTATATTGGGAAAACCAATTCTATACCCAAATCAACGGCATAGCTATGGGCTCCCCGGTTTCTCCTGTAGTCGCCGATATATACATGGAGGACTTTGAGGAGAAAGCGCTAAACACCGCTCTGAGCACGCCGAAGATATTTAAGCGATACGTAGATGATACATTTACGATCATTCCAAAACAACAGTTACCTGCATATTTTACTCATCTCAACTCCATAAATAATAGTATTCAATTTACTATGGAGCCAGAGACCAATAAGTCATTAGCTTTTCTTGACATCCTCCTCATCAGAAATCCTGACAATTCGATCAGTCATACAGTGTATAGGAAACCCACCCATACAGATAAATACCTTAATGGCAATTCTCACCATCATCCCAGCCAGTTGTCTACTGTAGGAAGAACACTGTTTCAGCGAGCCCAAGGCATCTGTGATGCAAAACACCTAGAGGAAGAGTTACGACATGTCAAGTCTGTATTACGAAGCAACAGACTCAAGCCCCCTCGCCTGCATCATGCCCACCAGCCTAAAAAACCCACAGTGGAGCGTTTACCTGCCATTTTACCATATATCAAAGGGATCACAGACAAAATTGGCAATATTCTGAAGCGGGCTTCTATAAAAACTTATTTTAAGCCCCACAAAAAGATCAGCCAACTCTTAAGACCTATAAAGTCAAATATACCCTTACAAGATGCAGGTGTTTATAAACTCGACTGTGAGTGTGGACTATCCTACATTGGGCAAACAAAAAGAAGCATCGGTACCAGAATTAAAGAACATATAGCTGATATAAAACATAACCGCTCAGCGAAGTCTGCAGTTTGTGAACATATGACAAACAAGACCAACCACTATATTCACTTCGACCGGCCTCAAATACTGGCAAAGGAAAACCAGTACTTACCAAGAATGCTCCGCGAGGCTATTGAGATCAGGAAACATCCAAACTTCAATAGAGAAGACGGTTGGCAAGTACCACCTGCTTGGGACCCGATTATAAAATTAATCAAATCCCAAGCCCGACACAAAACTGCAAGACCGCAAGATACTGTGAGCGACTTCTGTATAAACCGAGCACGTTATACATAGATATGTTCAGCGTTACGTACCCCGCCACGTCACCGCGCCTACGTGACAAACAACATGACTCACGGGCATAATAGTGCGTCACCACCAATAGAATGAGAGCTCATTAGTGCCTCACTAGTATATAAAAGCCCGCAGCGACAACTGCCACCCAGTCGTCCCGCGACCACGGACACTGCAAAGTGTCTGAAACGTTGGGAATAAAATAAAATAAAACGATCATAACCGTGAAGCCATCATTTCCTGCATAATAAAATAATGACATAATTTATATATCTAGCCAGGGATCCAACGTCTAGATAGAGGTCAGTCGGATTCTATTTGGTTAGGCAGGGCTTAGGAAGCTCTCATGGAGTTACAGTCGGGGCCACGAGACATATCTTGCGCGGGATGGTACACCGGGGGGATGTTTAGTGGGTATGCCTCCGCCTCTCCACGGGGGCGGAGGAGAGTCCCACACGCGCCTCGTCGGTCTTCACCAAGACCGACGGGGATAGTCCATAAAAAATGTTACTCCTCGACAAAAAAAAAATAGGGCTTAGGAAGCTGCGAAAAATCTTCTCGTCCAAAATACCGCAAAACTTGAAGACAAAACTTTATGATGAATGCGTGTTGCCAGGGTTGGCATATGGTGCAGAGCGAGGCTTTATTAAAAGGCTCAAAGTCACCCAAAGAACAATGAACAGGGCTATGTTAAAAGTTTCCCTGCGAAGTTGAATAAGAAATGAGATACACAGGCAAACCAAGGACATAGCCCACGGGATTACTAAACTTAAGTGGCAGTTGGCAGGGCCCATGACTCGCAGGACGTAGGTAGTGCTGGTAGGACCTGGACCGACCTCTGTGGATATCCTTGGAGGGATATGTCAATCAGTGACCTTATTTTTGGCTGAAACGATGCAGCATTATTCACGTGTTAGTGTGTGTATTATTATGTGTGTACTGCCTCGTTGGTCTAGTGGTTAGATGTGCCGCCTTTGGATCAACGGGTCCCGGGTTCGATTCCGGGGTCGGGCAAGTGTCTTTGTCTAAACCATAGGCATTAACCCTGAGGCACTGGCTCGGAGTCTGGGTGTCATTTTTATCTATAATATGTATGTATTTACAAAAAAAATGTTATATAAGTAGTTTATCATCCATCTCGTTACCATAACACAAGCATTAATTTGCTTAGCTTGGGACGAGATGGCGTTGTGTGAAATGTCCAAGGATATTTATTATAAATAATAATATTATAAATAATAAATAAATAAATATCCTTGGACATTTCACACAACGCCATCTCGTCCCAAGCTAAGCAACTTAATGCTTGTGTTATGGTAACGAGATGGATGATAAACTACTTATATACTTTTTTTTTTAAATACATACATATTATAGATAGAAATGACACCCAGACTCCGAGCCAGTGCCTCTGGTTTAGACAAAGACACTTGCCCGACCCCGGAATCGAACCCAGGACCCGTTGATCCAAAGGCGGCACATCTAATTTATTTATTATTACTCTACAATAGTAATGAAATTTTGAGTTATAATAAACTGTGCTCAGACGTTTGGAATAATATGAAGTGGGTGTAATCATTTCAGTGCGTGAAGAACGTGCGCCCTGCAGCCCTCCGGGGATTTGTCGGCTGGCCATATTTTACGGTGTTTGCTTCGACAAGTGCTGACATTGTAGGTATTGGGAATATAGACAGGGGACACCTTACATCTATACAGAAACTCTCCACCTCTCCCATAAATTGGAGGAGGCTAGATTGAACAGTGGGCAGTTCAATAAAAAGCTTGTAAAATTTTATTCTGTACAAATTAATTCTAATAAATATAATGTGTATTAATAATATTTCGTGTGTGTTTCGTGTGATGATCTTGAGGGTTTCGCAAGGCCCAACAAAAGGAAATGCTGAAGCCGAAAACCTAGCCACAAGAGAACGAAAATTTGATACGAAACCCAATGCCAACCCGTCTGGCCAGCGTCGCACTGTAGGCCTCAGTGTACTGGCAGGCGGCATGATTCAGCAGTGGGTCATTTATGGGTTGAATTGACCGCATTCGTCAACGGATTATTTTTTCTGGTTGATGTACAACTATTTCTTTATTTTTTTTTAAACGCAACTTTTTCTCATAGGTGTACCTGTACCGCGGGGGCAGTTTACAACATGTACACGAACACAAATGAGACCCAGACTCAGAGCAAGTGCCTCAGGTTTAGACAGACACTTGCCCGACCCTGGAATTCGGGTGTTCGGTCGGTCGGTGTTGGAGGTCATGGTACCTACTCACAATCTGGTAATGAGTATTAAAAAAATATTAAGATTTTACTCAAGTTGCCAAAGTACGCACGGGTTCGAAATCCCAAAGCGTAACTGCGGGCCTAACTAAGATAGTAATAAAATATGTTTTATCTGGCCATTCAGAATACATTAAGCATCAAGGTTAACCGCATACCCGACTAAGAACAAACTGAACTCCCAAGAGCTCCTAACTTATATCCAACAAACAGTCCTAAAAGTCCATTCATACTCACTTTAACTTTGCCTCGTTCATCAGTTTAATGTTCCCACATCCTCCATGTATCAATTCCAAACTTCTCATTTGCGTCCACCCTAAGGTTTGCTTACAGAATACCATTCGCATGCGAAATTAGAACTAATGGTTTTGATAACAGAAACTATATTAGAAAACCTCATTGTTTTCTTACTGACCTATTTATGTTAGCATCTATATCCTTTCTTTCACACTACGTTCTTGTTTCAGGTTATGTACGACTGGCTTACGGGTTTGTTTATTATCGAGCTCTATATTACTTCTGAGTCTAAGGGAAACAGAAAATAATGTTACCGTCCCTCAAGATATACTTAATTGAAACAAATGAAATTGTGTAAGTACATATTACGTTTTAGAATATGTCCAATTTATTTTTATCAGTAGTCGTGGGAGTTACAGATAAACTCATCGTTCATTATAATCATAATACATAATTATATTACGAGCATATTATTTTATTCAGATCATTACCGAGGGAATAAATCAACGACACCATATATTAATTTAATGTAGACATTTAATAACTAAATAAAGTATTTTAAATTTGGATTTTACTGTTGGATGAAATTCTAAAATTGCACTTTGTTTTAACATTTATATAGTGACTAGTGGCCCGCCCCGGCTTCGCCCGTGCAAAGCGGGGGTGTGTTATACATATAAACCTTCCTCGTGAACCACTCTATCTAATAAAAAAAACCGCTTCAAAATCCGTTGCGTAGTTTTAAAGATTTAAGCATACATAGGGACGGACAGAAAACATCGACTTTGTTTTATACTATGTAGTGATTATTTATTAAATACAAATTTATAATTAAATTGCACTTAAATGTTTGTATTTTTCTTTTGTTAATAAATTTGACATTGCGACTCTTTGAAACATCTAAAATAATCAGAATATTATAAATAATCAGACCCTTAATTTTGTCTTCACTATCATCACTATCACTATCATCACTACATAGTATAAAACAAAGTCGCTGTCGTCTGTCCGTCTCTGTGTATGCTTAAATCTTTAAGACTACGCAACGGATTTTGAAGGGTTTTTTTTTGTAATAGATAGAGTGATTCAAGAGGAAGGTTTATAAGTGTATCTTACATACATAATTGCACCCATGCGAAGCCGGGCTGGGTCGCTAGTTATATTTATAAATCAACATTATCTAATCTATAACTTATAAATTACACCAAAATTTCACCGTTATCTATAACATAAATACTTCCCGTGATACTTCGAGCACGATCGCTTGATAGATAAAGAATCAGGTCGGCGACCTCCTCACTTTCCGCCATTTTTCCGAGTGGATAAAATTCATTGCGGCTTTTGTATAGCTCCGAGACTTCTTCTTTAGTGAAGCCAGCTGTTACAGCAAACGGTGTATTAGTACCACCTGGATTGACGGAATTCACTCTCACGCGGTGACGACCCAGCTCTAAAGCAAGACATTTCGTGAATTGGTCGAGCGCTGCTTTCGATACGCAGTAAGGTAAATAGTCCACATCTTTGATCGGTCGTAGTGCGGCTGTACTAGATACATTGACGATATTGCCTTTAGTTTTGATGAGATGCGGGACGGCCAAACTGGTGAGAAGATACGGCGCCCGAATATTTGTAGCCATAGCACTGTCGTAAAGTTCAACACCATCCAATATGCTGCCTCGTACGCCGACGCCCGCGTTATTCACCAATACATCTATTCGACCAAATGTCTCAATGGTTTTGTGCACGATATATTTCACATCGTCGTCAACGGATAGCTCGGCTTTGACGATCAAAGGCTTTATACCGTTTACATCTTCACATTGTTTGGCAACTTTGTTGAGGGATTCCTCGTTTCTCCCAACGAGCACTAGTTTGGCGGATTGTTTGGCGTACAATAGAGCAGCACCTGAGCCAATACCGGAGCTCGCGCCGGTGATCACAACAACTTTGTCAACGAAGTCCATCGTGGATAGTGGCGCGATTACGACTAACAGATCTCTATAATGTGCGCCTGTTTTAAGCAATACGGTATCTAGCGAGAGGTCAATGCACTATATATTTTTGTTTTGTTGTTATTGTTGTAGCTGCTGTATAGTTGTTTTGGCTAGCAGGATTTCAAAGCTTTGGCTAGTTGTTTTGTTTGTGTCTATAATATTAAAAATACTGTTTATGAACGAAATAGTAGTTACCAGATCGCATTTTTGTGTTATTTATTGATATAGCTAGCCGACCGGCAAATTTAGTAACGTCATAGTATAAGATTATAACTGGTTATCTACGAGTACATGGACTAGACAGCTAATAAATTATTCCTGATATTATCGAGCAAATAAAGAATTGTCTGTACATCCATTTCATCGATTCATTTTTATTTGCTTAGATTATTATAAACAACATTGAGGTAATCTCATTCTTATTTTGGTAATCACAACTAAATGTAAATATTATGTAAGTATAAAGTTTAATTGAGTACATTTTTTCAAATTATCTAGCAATCCTTATTATCTTTATTGATAATATAATCTACAGGGGCTATTAAATCACGTAAAATACATAAAGCACATAAAAATCCCACCCAGTTTTGGTGGCATAATACTATCTGTCTTGATTCTCTTTCTAAATATTCAAGATTCGGACGCGTCGGTGTGCTTAAACATGCATTTACTTCAATTTATTATTCAAGTGCGCTTTGCAATTTTATTTTGATATGTAAATCAGTATCGTAGAGTCGATTCCGCTTTGGCCATGTGTACCCAAGGCTATTGTCTAATGCTCAATCTAAACAGACTACATAGACTGCATTGTTTCCATTGAAAATATAATGTGACTAACATGTGACTAAACATAAAATAATTAAGACTACTATGGCAGTAAGTTACTTTGAATATGTAAAATTTTAAAATAAGTTCAGCTAGTATATGTTTCTAAGCTGAAGACAGGGCGCTATGGCGCTCTTTAGGGGAGGCCTATGTCCAGCAGTGAACTAATGTGGGCTGATGATGATGATGATGATGATGTTTCTAAGGCCCAACTCAGTAGTGGGTCACTCTTGAGCTGAAACGACGACTAAGTGTTTCTAATTTTACAGGTAATAAAATAACCTTTACTATTCAAGGGTATGCACGATATACTTCGTTCGCTTTAAGAATGCCATGAGTCATTATTCTCCACCGTCCTACACCCCCTAACCAATCAAATGGTTCGTAACTAGAAAGTCAAGTTAACAGTCACTATTTGATTAGGTACATAGCTCCAGACGGCACCGTTGTTCCTGTCCTTTACCCTGGGGTTGCGCTGATGGCTCAGTGCATGCCTTACGCAAAGGAACTTTAATTACCGTCGCTTATGCATTTTTTTATCACCGGAGGTGCCACTAAATTGTCGCCGAAAATGTAAAAAGAGTAAGAGAATTCGTTCAACTGCCAATACTATGCTTCTTGGTACTTGAGAAACACAACACCAACCAAGGATGATCTTATTTGCCTGTAGTAGTCTGCGAGGTGGAGGTACTTCCTCAATCAGACAGTTCATTTAAAATAATATAGATATGAATTAGCAACATTCAAAATATTTTACTAACTCAGTTGGCTAAAAGTACTAAGACAAGTGCTGCAACGCGTGATGGTCATTTGACTATTAAAGACTAGCAAAAAAATATAGGAAATTGTTTACGCCAATCCAGCTTAGGTATAGTTGTATCCATTGAAGCATAGCAAGCCGTTAATTTTGCTTAGATGTTTGATATATGCAGCCCATTCAAAAGAAATGTCTAGAAGAGATATGACGTTAGAGTCAACAAAACTATAATAAATAATAATAATAAATCCTTGACCTAGTCATTGATGATCAATTGTATAATGCATTTTAGTTTGTATGTTAGTACCTATTATATATAATTACTTTACATATACGATTATTTTTGTTTTAATTATCATATTATATATAGATATATTTAGTATATGTATGTATACACTACACCCCTATATGTTCTATTTCAATGTTTCCACTCCCGGGCCTGCTGGAAGAGATTTCATTAGAAATAAGCTGTGCCTTTGTACAAATGTGTCCTATATTTCCAAGTTTTCTATCTATGTTTTGTATGTGTACATAAATTGTTAAATAAATAAATAAATAAATCGTTTATTAATAAAAACTAACTAGATGATGTCTAAAGCTGCGTATACGCTAGACGTGCCGAGCACGGGCGGAGCGCAAGCCGAGCCACTCGCTCGCAGTGTCAAGTGTGGACGTGCAACCAGCCTACAACAATCTCTCTCCTCGAACATACGAGCGCTTTGCAAATCTTTGTGTTCGTCAAAATTACGACAACGGGCGGAACATGGTCGAGCGCGAGCCGAACGCTCGAAGCGCACACGAATTTCGGCTCCACGAGTGCTTCGCTCATGCTCGGCTCGTCTAGCGTATACGCAGCTTTACGTTTTCACGATCTTTGCACAGGAACTGATTTCTTGACGGTTCTGATTGCGTTCTTTTATTTAAATCCCAACGTTTCAGATACTTTGCAGCGTGACCATGGTCGTCCCGCAAAATCATTTCCTGCAAAACTAACTAGAATTCAAGCAGCAGTTGCTCATTTACTAAATGGCTGATGGAGCGAAACAGATTCTGGTTTTGGCTTACTTTAAATTTCCTTTATTAATACTAATATTATAAAGAGGAAAGATGTATGTTTGTAACGAATTGGCTTAAAAGTACAGGACCGATTAAAAAAAACACCATTTGAATGCTACATTATCACTGATTAAAGGCTATTTTAATGGCAAGAAAAAACTAACAGCTACAAAACAAAATGTTTGCGAAACACACATAATATGTGGCTACATTAAAACACATTATACAACAAGTTTGAAATCACATTCGCTGTGACGAACCATTGAAAATCAATAATGATAGTCACAGCTCACAATAGAGGAAATCAAACAGAGCTATTCGATTCACTCGTTAATCGGTTTGATTCGATTTGTACCCATTTAAAATGTAATCGACAGCGGTAGACACTAATCACAAAAACTAAATTGGAATTTTAACTATTGAATGACACAAACTGACAATCTGACAGGAAATTCACGCAGCGTTACAGAGTATTGGATTCGCGAAATATTTAAATGACGGATATTTTACAGTGTCGGTCATTTAAAAATGTCATCACAAACACGGCGACTGGACGATTGCACAAATATTTCTAGTCCGGGATCCACGGTAAATTTTTTTGCACTTGATTACTATCAAGCAAATTTTTCGTGAGTAGGTATCTTCATTTTGATGAGACTTCCAACATTTTCTTGTCAAAAACTCTTGATTGTGGTAGCTATCAGAGGTCATCATCAGCCTATTTCAGTCCACTGCTGGACGTAGGCCTCCCCTATGGCTCGCCACTGAACCTGGTCTTCGGTTCTATGCATCCAGTTACTGCCGGCTGCCCGTCGCAAATCGTCGCTCCATCTAGCAGGAGTCCCACCCTACATTTGCCAGTACGTGATCTCCACTGTAGCACCTGTTTGCCCCAGCGGCCGTCAATTCTACGACAGATGTGGCCAGCCCATTGCCACTTCAGCTTGCTAATCCTATGGGCTATGTCGATGACACGTGTTCTCGCTCGGATGACTTCATTACGAATTATATCTCGTAGCGAGACACCAAGCATAGCCCGCTCCATATCAGAGGTAGCAAGGATGAAATATGTTGATATAATGATTCTCAAGCTCATTAAATCAACAATCAGAATCATCAAGTAATCAAGTGCAAACATAGACCGTGGATCACGGACTATTCTCTCTGTTGTCATCGCTACGGCGTTTTCGGATTAGCTATGGTTATGTCTTAGGTTTTCACGATCTTTACACATTGCAGGAAATGATGGCTTCACGGTTATGATCGTTTTATTTTATTTTATTCCCAACGTTTCAGACACTTTGCACTTTGCAGTGTCTGAAACGTTGGGAATAAAATAAAATAAAACGATCATAACCGTGAAGCCATCATTTCCTGCAATTAGCTATGGTTGTTACTGTGTTGCGTCCATGTGGTGACGGATTCAGAATACATAGTGTCACCACCCCATTCCATCTTGAGGGTGTCGTAAGAGCTAACAAAAGGTAACAAAGCCGCAAGACAAAAATAACTTGATACGAAAACCGTGTGCTGTTCCGACTAATTACCCTCCATTTAACCGGTGTGGAAGCACGTATTAACAGTGGGTCATCTATGAACTGAGTAGAAGTAATAGTAGTTATTATTTACACAGACGTTTCGTTAACAGTAGATTTCAGTATCTGAGAGATAATGTATAAATGTTGGATGTATAGTATAGTGATGTAGTGTATTAGAATACTTTAACACTGTTTGGAACCCGTCTTAATTGTGGATTTGTAGTTTATGTATTGTTGTATATGTATGTGAAGTTTAAAAGTGCTTGTGTAGAAAAAATTAAATACAATATAGGTAAGTGGTTTTTTTTTAAATCCTCATGGATCGCTAAACGCCAGCCGGGTTATGTGGGACTCCGGGAAAGATGGTAGTTGCGCCCCAACCTATCCACCAACGGTGTCTCTCAACTGCCCGAAACAGGGCCACGGGTTTCACTCCGCATTGGGGAGCATGCCGCGACCCTGATGGGGCCCGCTTTTATACAAGCGTGCCTCACGCTTTGATGGGGCTCTGGACGCTCCCCAACCCATCGAGAGGCACGTGCGGGACATTGCACTTATCCCCGCCGGATGAACTAGCGCCCGATCTACGTGGTTGCGGCGGTAGTTGGTTTTAGTGGGTAGGTCTGGGCGCTAATTACCATCTCTCTGCGCCCCGGATTCCCACATGCCCCGGCTATAACCCCAACGGGTATCCATGAAGATTTATAACGAAAAAAAAAGAAAAGGGCTCTTAGGTTTAAAAATAAATTAACCTAAGGACCTAAACGTCACTTACGTGATAAACAAAATGTTGTAGGTATGTTGATTTTGTATTCGTATGCTCACACACAGCCACACACATCCCTCACACACACACACACTAAACTCATTCAATGTAAGCATTGCATACTTATTCAAATACTTAATACTATAAAAGGTAATTGAACATAAGCAATAAAAAAGTGACCTTGTCACAAGTACGACTTGTGACGCAATTTGTTTACTCTTTGGCCGAGGCATTTAGCCTCGTAACTTTAAACCTATTCTACACGGTTGGGTCCAACCACCAACAGAGGTCACCTTGGTTGTTCCAACCAAAGTTGGTTTTCAATCTACACGATGTGTAGTTGAGACAACTCGTCAGCAGTGTTGCCAACTTAGTGGTATTTTCCACTAAAACTCGTGGTTTCGACTCCCCTTTTAGTGGCGAAATATTGCTTTTAGTGGCTGGTGGATTTTTCTAGCGTAAACCGCTAGAAAAATCCACCAGCCTTAGATTCAGTTTCAATTATAATGAATGATAATTATCTATGTTAAACTCACCCAAATCTAGAAATCTTCTCGCCATACTAAAATGCTCAAACTCAAACTCAAAAGGAACTTTATTTACGTAGGTTTCATCACAAAACTCTTATAAATCGTCATATTTATAAACACCATTATCATCTTACGGCCCCTGTCCCACACTAGGTGGTAGTCTCCACACACACCTATCAGTCGTCATACCTACATTCACATTTCCATAATACGGTTCAAAAGATGCTTTTCGGACAGATTTAGAACTTGAAGATAAATTTTAGACATTTTCAGATTCTATGATAAAGTATAATAATAGTTGCTTTGTACTATGTTTAATATGTAACTTTACGACATGATGTGTCAACATTATTAGGGGTTCCAACCTAGGATAGATTCGTTTATTAGATATTAAGTTTAGTTATTAACTGTTACCTGTTTTGTTGTCCAATAAAATAAAATAAATAATAATTACTAAAAATTCGATCATTCGACTCCTAAGCCACTTAAATATATAATTTTACTTCATTTTATTTTCAGGAGTATTATAATATTAATTTACAATTATGCTTCTTAATAATGGTATACCTACGGGATTCCGTCCGCTGTTCTTTCTACGTTCATGATCAGTTGAATTATATTTATAAAGATACAGATAAATCTGTTTATATGGCAACACTGGCCGCAACTACGCACGGTCGCAGGCCAACAAGCATCCACACGGTCGCTCTTCAACCCAATGTCCTCTATTGGTCCTTGGTAGTGAGGGATGCGCTCACGATCAAGGTGGTTGGAAGACCACTCGGTTGGTCAACCAAATATTGACATCAACCAACTTCTACACGGTTGCTTTTTGCTCCAACTCAACCAAGGTGACCTCTGTTGGTGGTTGGACCCAACCGTGTAGAATAGGTTTTACGCTTTGATGGCACAAAATTGGGTGGCACGTCTTTTAATAGAAGTTTTAGGAAAACGATCAAAGGTGAAATTCGTGTTTGGTATGCTTATTTGTATACTCCAAATCCACTTTCTTTAATAGGGAAACATTTTTTTGAGGAAATCATTTCGATTTCTGTTGTGTGCACGGTTAACGTAAAATATATTAATGCAGTAAACATAAAGATATGGTTGAGCGGATCAGGAACGGTAACGATATTAAATGTAAATGCTATAATGGAGTCAAGTGATTTTATGAGAATGGAAAATGTTTATTTCGTACAAAGAGGAGGCAAACAAAGCTATTTTTATTGAGTTTGCTCTTCAGCTACAAGGCCACAAAAATTGTACCATTATCTTGTAACTACTATCTTGAATTGTTAATACAGCGAAGAGTTACTTCTAATACCTATATAAAATTCTCGTGTCCCGGTGTTTGTTACTAAACTCCTCCGAAACGGCTCGACGGTTTTCGTGAAATTTTGTGTGCATATCGGTTAGGTATGGGAATCGGACAGCATCTATTTTTCATCTCTCTAAACGTTAATGGTGGTCCATCCCAAAAATTTTTTTATTTTTGTATGGTACAGCCTTCAAAAATACATATAACCCTAAATGTTCACCCCTCTACAATCTACCCCTATTTTTAATAGCAATATTTATATGGCAAAACAGCGATTTTCGGATTGGAATGGGGTGAAATACTTTGCTTTCTAAATCTCTCTAGACGTATCTATCTTTATTGTTAGTTCTAGTTCTAGAGATATGAATGCCAATTAGACTAATTCAGAAGGTTTCATTCATCAGAGGGTGGTCTATTTAGCTAGACATAGAATCATAAATTAAGGCATTAGACAATATCAATATTCACAGGTCACCCCAAATGGTTGAAACCTATAATAAAAACAAAGAAACTGTGCTAAGTGAACCGTCTTTGTTTCGGCAAAGTTCTTTGATCAATCATGACAAATTGTATTTTGTTATAAGAGCAAACTGTGGCAGAGTTTGACAGTTCTTGTCTGAAAGTTTGCTTTTGTTGAACAAACGACCGACTTCGAATTAGTTATAGGCGCTGTGAAAAATTGAACAGAAAATAATTAAATAAATAATAAATAAATATCCTTGGACATTTCACACAACGCCATCTCGTCCCAAGCTAAGCAACTTAATGCTTGTGTTATGGTAACGAGATGGATGATAAACTGATAAAGCGTATTACTGCATTGCTGATTATGTAAACGACACAGCTGCTTGGGACTAAGCTGTTCAGTGCCAGTATTTTTATGTTACTCAATTATGTTATTGTTTAAATACATAAGAGACAGGACCGCAAAGCAAAAAAAAAAATGACAAGCCCTCTGAGTTTCTTGCCAGTTCTTCTCAGCAGTGGTCGCGTTCCGAACTGGTGGTAGATGGTAGACCATTTGTTTTATATAGACTCATTATGAATATTGTGTTGACTTTTTGTAAGTGTCCATCGTGACCCAAGCAAAATAAATGATATGAATTTGAATTTGACTACTTATATACATTTTTTTTTTGTAAATACATACATATTATAGATAGAAATGACACCCAGACTCCGAGCCAGTGCCTCTGGTTTAGACAAAGACACTTGCCCGACCCCAGAATCGAACCCGGGACCCGTTGATCCAAAGACGGCACATCTAACTACTAGACCAACGAGGCAGTCAAATTCAATCATTAATATCAACTGCCTTATAAATAATGAATAAATACATAGTGTCACCACCCCATTTCATACTAAGGGTGTCGTAAACCTAGCCGCAGGAAACCTATCCGTCTGGCTAGCGTGACACAGTAGACTAATTACCCTCCCTGTGATGGGAGGAGGCCTGGCTCAGGAGTGGGTCATTATATCGTCTCGGTAGAGGAAGAAGTAACTAAGTCTTAGAAAAGTGTTTAGCCATTTTCAACTTAGTTGCTGATAGCTTAGGTTGAAAATTAATTACATATTTATGAAGACTTACTTATTTCTCGCCCTACGGGGACGATATATGAGTAGTAGTAGTAATCTTATCCTGCTTTTCAGCTTCAACCGCTTGAATTTCAAAGCCATCCTAAAATCTGCTTCCTGCTGCTTTCCTTCGCTGTATTAGCTAGGGAATGGATTAGAAATAAATATATTTTAAACTAGCGGCCCGTCCCGGCTTCGCACGGGTGCAATTATGTATGTATTATACATATAAATATGAAACTTCCTCTTGAATTACTCTATTAATTAAAAAACCCGCTTCAAAATCCGTTGCGTAGTTTTCAAGATATAAGCATACATAGGGACAGACAGATGACAGCGACTTTGTTTTATACTATGTAGTGATGATGATAGTTATGTGTCTCCACACATAATATATTGAAGTTATTAAGATTGAATTAGTTTCGCAGTAAAATTAATGCATTTTCATAAATTCTATTGAACATTCTGAAATACTCGTACCTACCTAAATATTATAACAAAACCATCCGCTTTGCAAACTGCGGCGATAAGAAAAAGGCCCAATAAAAAGCAAACAATTCAGTCGGACAATACCCCTCCAAAGTTCTACAATATATCCTGCCACTAATATCATAATATCTGTTTTGTCGCCTTCAAGTTTCACAATATTTCACGCGTACCATGAACGATGCCTTGGAGGCTCCGTAGGAAAATATGGATGGCAATAAAAATGTCAAGTCAGGTCATCAGAATGGAAAGCCAGAGGCGTTTTGTTGCCAGATGTGACACAGTCCCAATGAAAAACTGTTTTCCGCCGTGGTGCCCATCGCGGATATATCAGACGACGACATTGGGGAGCGCATTAAGGAACCATATAATATATAACTTGTTCTATTATTTTCTTTTATATCTAATCGTGTTAGTGTAAGAAACATTTGTTTAGTGATTTTTAAATGCGTAATGTCGATTTTTTTATATACAATCGAGCAGGAGATTCGCTTGGACATTTTTGTATAACGTGAATCAATCTGCCGGCCTCAACATAACTCTCATCAACATAAACTCCATCTCAGTTAACACCACTTTAACTTGAAGACGGCAGCAGTGTAATAATCTATCTCGGCTGCAATTCCGAAGTTTGTTTTTGGTATCTATATAAAGTGGATACAATATGTACCCGTATAAAGTAAAGTAAAGTATAAAGAGGTAAATTAAGATTATTATTTTAAAATTTGGCTAAGAATTTGTTTTTTTTGTTTGTCCATTGTGTTATCTGGACCTTCAGGCTGAAATAGGATGGCAACACCACGTATACAAAAATATCAACAGTATACATGTGGGGACAGGGCAGATTATAAAACTTCCCCACCGCACGCTGGGAAAATACGCGTGTTGTAAAAGCCAACAAAACCCAGCACGCTTGGTGGTAGGATCTAATGGTCCTCCCGGCTAGCTACCATCCTCCTCCTCATATGTGAGAGCCGGGGTCCGACAGGGCATTTGCTTAAATTGCCTGCTCCATCTTAGACCCTGGCGTTGCTTTCGATCACGCAAGCCTAGCGTCAAAGGCATGTAGAATAGAATAGAATAGAATAGAATAGAAAAATGCTTTATTGTATAAACCAATTATGGCGTTCACAATCGTCAACGGATACATCGGTTTTAGAACACTACTACCTGGTCGGAACGCGGCGCCAGCCGAGAAGACCTGGCGGAAGAAACTCGGAGGGCTTGTCTTTTTTTTAAACGCCATATTACATGGAGTAAGGACCTTGTTCATAAAACTAACTAGTTTCGTTCGGTTCCGAAAGGCACTCAACTGAAATATGAATTTTATAATAAGAAAAAAATAATATAGAATTTATAGAATAATAAAAGAGAGCCGACCAACCCCAAATAGCGGCACCTGTTCACAAGCATAACGCGTGTGGCAGCCATCCATCTCCTCAACCATATCAAAGGGAAGTGGTCGATCCGCCACACGTCGCTACCATCACTGTCCGAAGTATTTTAGTCGGTATACCAAAAAAAATTGAAAAAAAAAATTATATCACAGCTAGAGCAATACGCATCTGTAATATCCGCTTCAGTTATATTTACTGACGGGGCAAATTCTGATCGAAGCACCTGCTTGCTCCGACACGTAGAACGTGAGCAATGGAATTTATATCTGTTCTGTTTCATAAAAGTGTCGCTTTTGACAAAGGTATTAAATATGTTCTTTGCATTCTATGGATTTTATTGTAATATGATTTAAGACGCGTTAATATCACTGTTGTCAGTGTGGTGACGGGTTTAGAATACACAGTGTCACCACCCCTTTCCATCACGAGTCTGTCGTATAAATCGACAAAAGGAAATTACGGAGCCGAAAACAAGAGAAGGAGGTCCAATTTGGGAGTCATCTGGAAGGTAAAGCCAAATTGGCGAGTAAAAAGATGGGCGTTCTGACCAGAGCCAGGGGGTATTTCACGCCCGGCCAACGACTTGCACTCTACAAAGCACAGGTTCGGCCGCACGTGGAATACTGCTCTCACCTGTGGGCAGGTGCGCCCAGATACCAACTCGATCCACTTGACTCCCTCCAAAGACGTGCTGTTCGAATCGTCGGGGATTCCAATCTCACGGACAAACTGGGGACGTTGGAGCAACGGAGAGACTTTGGATCTCTCTGCGTGCTCTACCGTCTGTTCCACGGGGAGTGCTCCGAGGAACTGTTTGAAATGGTACCACCGTCACCTTTCTACCATCGTACAACTCGACATCGCAGCAGGGTTCATCCATATCACCTGGAAACGATAACGTCCAGCACGGTACGCTTCCAGCGATCATTCCTACCACGTACGTGCAGACTCTGGAATGAACTACCTGCGGCGGTGTTTCCCGAGCGCTACGACATGTCCTCCTTTAAACGAGGTTTAAAAAGAGCACTCACTTCACGGTAGGCAACGGCTTGGCTGTGCCCCTGGCACTGCTAATGTCCATGGGCGGCGGTCAACACTTACCATCAGGTGGGCCGCTATCTCGTTTGCCACCAAGAGCAATAAAAAAAAAGGAAAACTTGATTCGAAACGCGTCTGGCACAGTAACCTAATTTCCTACTAAAAATTTAGACGTGGCCTGACTCGGCAGTTAAGTCATTTAAAATGATGATTCAAATTCAAATCATTTATTTTGTTAAGGTCACGGTGGACACTTACAAAAAGTCAACACATTATTCATAGTAATATTATATAATAAAAAAGGCCTACCGTCTACCACCAGTTCGGAACGCGACCACTGCTGAGAAGAACTGGCAAGAAACTCAGCGGGCTTGTAATTTTTTTTTTCATTGCTGTCCTATATCTTATGTTTATGTACAATAACATAAATAAATAACATAAAATACTGGCACTGAGCTTAGTCCCAATGATGACCCTCGTGGTCTGATAATGCTATGTTAAAGTTAAAGTTTCATTCTCGCAGTGTTTAAAACGTTAAACAATTATGCAGTGAACAAACTTGGAACAGTTTCTGTGTCGGAAACGGTGTTACAATGATCATTAGCTGCGATAAGGCTTTGCCTTAACCGGCGTAGACACGCGATACCCAAATCGGTGACAATCATTTTAAAAAAGGAGAAAATAGAGGTTGCTTACAATTTTCCATTAACGTTTCACCCTGGCTTGATATGAGGCTTTCCGTGAAGTGACGGTTTAAAATACATAGTGTCACCCCCTCATTCCATCCTGAGGGTGTCGTAAGAGCCGACAAAAGGAAATGACAAGGGCGATAACCAAGCCGTAAGAGAAGGAAAACTTGATACGAAACCCTGTGCCAACCTGTCTGGCCAGCGTGCCACCGTAGGCTAATTACGTTTCATATACTGCCCGGATCAGCAGTGGGTCATACATGGCCTGAGTAAAACTAGTAATAAATGGTAGTGGGGCTCTAAATTCACACAAGCGTAAGTTGGTCCCAAAATAAACAAAATCTTATGAATGTTAGACTTGTTTATACAGCGTAAACACAAAACTATTATAAACCGCTTCAGTCTATCTAAATGCTTCGGTGATACTAGAATTCTCCAGTTTCTCAACGCGCTCTCGGCTAACCGCTATAAATTAAAGGCGGGGTGGATAAATCCATTGAGCTGTTCGATCTGCGATCGTACTGCAAGCCAACTGCATTTGAATAATGTACGAGAAATATATTAGCTAGTAATTTACGGTCTTTGTTCAGTTTTACTTGAAGCTGTATCAGGAAGTCATGTATAAATTATCCGGCATAGAACGTAATTTGCGATAAAGCAGTAAAGATATCCGTTCTCATAAATATTAAAGTTAAGTATCGGTACAAGTATAATATGAAGCTTGTATAATTTGATACAAGTATAGGTTGAGCTTTTCATAATGGTGGCAGATTTATAATACACAATTTCTTCAACCCATATTCAAATTCAACTAATTTATTTTGTTGGGGTTACGATGGACACTTACAAATAGTCAACACATTATTCATCATCATAGTATACAATAAAAAAAATCGTCAACGCGACCACTATACCTACCTGGGTGTGTCATAAGAGGCGACTAAATTAACGCAAGAGGGTTGCCGTCTTGCCAGCGTGGCAACGTGCAATGTCCCGTACGTGTCTCTCGATAAAGTTGGAGAGCGTCCAGAGCTCAGCGGGCAAGGCTCATCAAGGCCGCGAAGCATGCTCCCCCATTGAGGAGTAAAATTCATCGAACTGTTTCGGACAGTTGAAGGACACCGTTGGTTTTAGAGGGTAGGTTGGGCCCTTCTTACCAAAGTTCCTCGCACCGGAGTCCAGTTTTCAACGTAAAACAATAGTATCAAGACCCTATAGCTTTAACAAAAGGCTCGCTAGTCCTACGAATATAGATCTTGGCAAAATTTCAGAATAATATTAGCATTTTTTTTATAAGATTCCGTTCACTTACTTATAATAACGATAACTATTTGATTGGTTTTCTCTGGAATTCATGTTTTGTAGCCTAACTCAGCAGTATCATGTGGGTGGACGCAAGGGTTGTAGGAGATCAAAATAGATGGATGGATTGTAAGAATGAGGAAAAAAAGGTGTGAATGTAGATACCTATGACGACTGATAGGTGTGTATGGAGACTAGCACCTAGCGTGGGACAGGAGCTGTAAGATTATATTAGTAATCTATACTAATATATAAAGCTGCAGAGTTTGTTTGTTTGTTTGTTTGTTTGAACGCGCTAATCTCAGGAACTACTGGTCCGATTTCAAAAATTCTTTCAGTGTTAGATAGTCCATTTATCGAGGAAGGTTATAGGCTATATTTTATTTTCAAAAGAATTAGGGATCCGTATGAAAATTGCGATTTTGTAACCCAAGGTGTAAAATCGAAAACCTATTTATGCGTGCGCTGCAAAAACGATTGACAATAGAACAAAATGAAGTACTACGAGTTTGTAGGTCTTATTAAAATCTACAAAAAAGCCCGCGAGAGCACATATCTAACTATCATAGTTTAGTCACAATAACCACTTTTATATTCACAAAAAATAATGCATAGAGATAAGCACGGGTTCGAAGTCCACGCGAGCGAAGCCGCGCCCAAAAGCTAGTTTGAAATATAACGTTAAAAATATAAATAATCTTGGACATTTCACAAAACGCCATCTCGTGCCAAGCTAAGCAACTTAATGCTTGTGTTAAGGTAACGAGATGGATGATAAACTACTATATAATTTTTTTTTTGTAAATACATACATATTTCAAATAGAAAAACACCCAGACTCGGAACAAATACTTGTAGGTCGTAAAAATATTTCTTCCGTGCGGGGATCGAACCCGCGACATGCTGCGCAGCAGTCGATCGCTCAACCACTGCGCCAACCTTTGTGATAAAACCTACATAAATAAAGTTCATTTTAAGTTTGAGTAGGTCTTTTACGGGTTGAAAAGAAGATGAGGAGTCCGGCAAGTTTCATTCAATTTCCAAATCGGATGGGCGATAAATGGGTCGCATTTACTAAAACAGGTCAAAAGATATGATTATTGCAATTATTTCTTTCTTCCTCTGTCAGCAAATGTGCGGGAATGACTGCTAACGTCATTACCGTTTGTTTGATTGCTTACAGATAGCGAAGCCTGCAGGCCTTTGAACGTATATTACTCGAGGGAACTTCCATAAATGTTAACGGCCTTGTCGACGATGTATTATAAAGATATTTTATCGTTAGGAGACAAATGGAGCAGGTATATTCAGTAATGTATACATTTTACTTAAACTAGTTATGTTTCGCAGGTTAGAGCGAAGCAGGGCGTTAGTCGTACTGCAAACGGATATTTTTTTTCATACTATCCGGCACTGCAATAGCTGCAGCAAAGAAGATCATCGCTAACCCAATCACTAACGCACCACTTTGGCACTGTAGCTGGTTGTCAAGAAACACCTCAGCTTAAAAGCTTAAATTTATGCGCCTAATTAGAGTCATATATGTTTCATTCTTTTTTTTTATTTAGACCTGTCTAGCCTATATCATACTAACGTTAGCCTCTAACATTTGTTAAAGTTCCCAATAAATATTATTTTACCAATTGCTGCAGCCAGCACAGCCTTTCACAGGTCGTGGTTATATCTAGAAGTGTGACATCACTACTCAAGAACTCGTCTATCCTGCGGTTCTTGATTCTTCTACTGAAATGACCAGCGCTCTGCCAAATTAGTGTATTATCATACATATAATAGTAAAAACAAATACATACAGAAATCAGTTCGAAACTTGGAAAAGTACCAGTCGTAATTATCGCATTGATATCTACATACATGTATATTTAACGTAACAGGTTATCTGCCATTCACCTGGTTCCCAATTAGTTGAGTTACTGGCTCGTGTAGTCTCACTTCCCCCGTACGTCAATATCAGGGTAAGAAGGGGAAGGGCCCGGCTTAGCTATTAGGCTGTTAAACCTTGTGGCTTTTAAATCGGTAATAATATGGTTTTTTTTTAAACTATATAAATAAAGGTTAAACCTGTATCGCGGGGACAGCTTACAAACATGAAATTCACGAACACAAATGACACTCAGACTCGGAGCATGTGCCTCTGGTTTACACAAAGACACTTGCCAAGCCCCGGAATCGGACCCGGGACATAGGAGGCAAATCCAACCCATAGACCAAAAATTACAAAAAGAGTTACTTTATTTATTTATTTATTTACACTTCTGCACTACAAATGTACAAAGGCGGACAGTTACGCATGCTTCTTAAAATTTGCTAATAGTCTTCATAAAATGTACTTTGAACCTATGTTTATTTTTTTATCTGTCTAATGAAGTTTACATTTAATCAGGTTTTTTACGGCAACAAATGAAGTTTTCATATTAAGAGGCAAAACAGCGAACACGTAAACGAAAGTTGATATTAATAAACTAATATTACAATGTATACACTAAAGCGTAAACTTTTAGACTTATATCCAGCTTCATTAGCATTTAGCAGTTTTGGTTGGTTCTTCAAGCGCTGTTACAGCTTGAACAAAAAGTGCCAAAGCAATCCCAAGTATTAAGTACTGTTCTTCCGAGGTCGATAGATAAAACCCCAAAACTAATACTTACTGAAATTCAATAGGTATACGTGCGCTGAATTCGCGCCAACTCACGCATAAAATATTTAAATAAGGCATAGATAGAGAGCTTTAGATATGAAACTGGGAAAGTACATGCTCAAATCTATATATGTGTTTTCTTGTACGAGTTTTGACGCCATAAAAGTCTTGGCTGTTTGTAGGTTTGATTCCGGGGTCGGGTTTAATATTTTAACGGATTTCATCATCATCATCATTTCAGCCAAAAGAGGTCCACTGCTGGACATAGGCCTCCCCCAAGGAGACACAAGAACCGGTTCTGGGCCGCCCGCATCTAGTGCTTACCGGCGACCTTAACCAGATCGTCGGTCCAACGTGTACCAGCACTGCGCCTTCCGAAGCGCGGTCGCCATTCGAGGACTTTTCTGCCCCATCGGGCGTCGGTCCTGCGCGCTATGTGCCCTGCCCACTGCCACTTAAGTTTGGCAATCCTATGGGCTATGTCAGTGACCCTGGTTTTCCTGCGTATCTCCTCATTTCTGATTCGATCTCGCAGGGAAACTCCGAGCATAGCCCTCTCCATTGCCCTTTGGGTGACTTTGAGCCTTCTGATGGAGCCCATAGTGAGCGACCACGTCTCTGTTCCATATGTCATCACTGGCAACACACATTGGTTGAAGACTTTTGTCTTCAGACACTGCGGTATTGTGGACGAGAAGATCTTTCGCAGCTTTAACGGATTTATTGTGTGTATATTACATTATTGAATTCCCGATCTTTTAAATGTTTTGCAGCAGTCGTGATGTCAGTTATCTTCAAAACTACAAAGAAACAGTTAAATCTACTGCTTACTATAATTTTGTTTTATTCATTACGTTCCCTGTGCACGCAGAAATCGCTCACGGTGTCCAGAGGTCTTGCAGATAAATGTCGAACTTGAGATATGATTTAATGACTGGATTTATTGGATAAATCAATGGACTACAATACATGGACAGTGACAGACTAGTGAGTTTCTGAGCAATTTTCGTAAAAAGGCCTACAACATTTTTGGTTCACGTATTAATATAAAGATTATGATCGGCACATACATTTCAAACTTAAAACTTTCTTCAAATTAAAAGTATTTATTACAGTACTCTAATAGAAATTTTTTGTATGCAGAAAAGACCAATATTTTTAGTCATTTCTCTTCTTTTAAGTGAATTTCTACGTAAAGAGGCTTATGCAAATAATTCCCAAAAGGCTCAAGCCATAAATTTGCATTAAGCACTATAGTTGCAGGTATTATTCCATCCCCGTGGAATATGTCGGTACGAAACCCATTGTTCTTCACGCCGTGGCGTATGTTGAGGCGCTTTGAATATTTCATGCCCTATAATTTATTGCATGATTTAGCACCGAGGGCCTCCTATGATTGCTCTTGAAGCCAAGCCAGCGCCCCCAACGAGCAGATTTTTCCACTTACAGAAAAAATATTCTTATTTTAAAACGGCACAATTTGATTTCAGTGTTGGGTTTCTTTTATCAGTTTTTTTTTTTATTTTGGTACGATTTTAGATATTTCTTCTCTTTCTTGGCCAGTTACTTTATGAATGCATGTTGATTGCCAACTTCTGATTAATAAATAATACTTTACGACATTGACACAAAACAATGGGCAGGGACATATTTTTATAGGTATAATCACCAAACTCCTATCAAAACCATTCCATAACTTTGGAGTGATATCACTATCATTATCACTACATATTATAAAACAAAGTCGCTGTCGTCTGTCCGTCCCTATGTATGCTTCAATCTTTAAAACTACGCAGCGGATTTTGAAGCGGCTTTTTTAATAGATAGAGTGATTTAAGTGGAAGGTTTATACGAGTATGTAGAACACATCCACAATATTGTAGAGAAACACTGATAAATTTAGAGGTTCATCATTGCACCCGTGCGAAGCCGGGGTGGGTCGCTAGTTTTAATATATACCGTAAAGTAACGCACTAAACATTTTAGTAATATTTAAATTACTTCTTCTTCTCGGCACATAGATGACCCACTGCTCCTACGGTTACATGGAGAGTAATTAGCCTACAGTACCATGCTGACCAGACGGGTCGGTACAGGGATTCATATCAAGTTTTCCTTTCTCTTCCAGCTAGGTTTTTGGTCTTGTCATTTCCTATTGTCGGCTCTTACGACACCCCCGGATTGAATGGGGTGGTGACACTATGCATTCTAAATCCGTAACCATACGGAAAATTTTATATCAATACAGAGTGTAACCTAATCTCTAAAGCTGTAACGAAAGGATTGATAGTCTGCGGATAAACCATAGGAAATTGTTTTTAGATGCAGTACAGTTGTACAAAATCTGCAACAATTATATTGACTGCAATCAACTGTTAAACCAAATATATCTACGTATTCCAAGTAGCTCAACTCGAATTTGAAATGCATACAAACAAAAACATTTTGCTCCTATTAGAAATAGAACAAATGCAGGGAAACGTGCCCCTTTACAACGCATTATGGCTGCATATAATGATAACTTTTCTGCCATAGATTTATTTAATATATCATTATGCAAATTTAGAAAAGTCACTTTAGACTAATGATTTCTTAGGTTTTCGCGATTATTACACATTGAAATTTAACACTTTTTAACGGATAATGTAATATTCACACAATAAATCCGTTAAAAAGTGTTTAATAATTTTAGACTACCTAAGGAGTCATCACTACATAGTATAAAACAAAGTCGCATTCTTCTGTCCGTCCCTATGTATGCATAAATCTTAAAAACTACGCAACGGATTTTGAAGCGGTTGTTTTTAATAGATAGAGTGATTCAACGGGAAGGTTTAAATGTATAACCCACTCCCGCTTTGCACGGGCGAAGCCGGGGCGGGCCACTAGTGTAAAATAAAATAAAAGATGCTGTGTTTGAAATTTCTGGCAAAGCATTCTGTGCTTAAAATGTTGGTCACGAAAGTGTCATAACTCCAAACGTAAAAGTAGAAAACCCAAGAAACATAATGGAACTCAAATTACTAAGTTAATTGCTCTCCAGACAATAATAACGATTGCTAGTTGGTTAGCTTTCACTGGAGCCCCTGTTTTCGGGTTTTTTCTGAACTAGAGTTTTTCTTTTTCTGGTAGAGCCACGCTGTTCGCAGCATGAATGGGCCGGCTCGACCGGGTAAGTACCACACTCTCGCAGAAGACCGACTTTTGAGTAGTAGCTTTTAGCCACTGCGCTTCATTCGGTGAGCGAGAGGGCCGGAGGGCCAACACCCCCCCCCCAACCCTGGGGAGGGCAAAATAAAGGCCGACAACGCACTTGCAACCCCTCTGGTGTTGTGGGTGTCCATGGGCGGCGGTGATCACTTACCATCAGGTGACCCGCTTGCTCGTTTGCCTCCGTCTTTCATAAAAAAAAAAAAAAAAAAAACTAGAATCATACTACCGATTCTTGTTCAGAAAAACTTGGATTGCTCCCTCATACTTCAGGATAGATAAATTTTAACACAGAACTGATTTTTTGGTTAGATTTATGCCATTACTTTGAATGGCTATGTTGGTCATGTTGGCCAGATGGGGTGCCATAGATCATCACTTCACTATCATCACTACATAGTATAATAGATAGAGTAATTCAAGAGGAAGGTATATGTATAATATAATTGCACCCGTGCGAAGCCGGGGCGGGTCGCTAGTATTGTATAAAGTTTTCCATTTCTTGAGGTTATGGTACGACACACATAAGATGCCCACAAAGTTGCCATGCAAAAACCAGCGCTAAGTAGGTAGTCCGCGCCTTTTGGCAAAGCATACAGATAAAAGGAGTCATTATGTACTCGTATTGTCTAATATTAAACTAAGAGATGTATAGTGTTCGTCTTTTTTTCTTATTTAACATTTTTGTCTTCTCCTAAGTAATAGTATTTTTCTTTATATATTTCTATAATCATCATCATTAGCACTAGTCCACTGCTGGACATAAGCCTCCCTTAAAGAGCGCCATAGCGACCTGTCTTCTGCTTGATGCATCCAGCTGCTGCCTGCAACCTTTCGCTGATCGTCGCTCCATCGCATTTCGCTTTTAAACTTGAAATGAGTTAAGAAACCTACTTGTTACTCTTTCACGCAAAAACTACTAAATGTATTTTGATGAAACTTTACAATAGCATAGCTAATACATCAAAATAACACATAATTTATTAAGATACGAGTATATGTCTAACTAAAACAGTTATTTTTTGTCAAATATCCGTGCGTCCGTCCAATTATATACTGTCTAATCTAAATGAAAACAAGGCCAGACATATTCTCACAAACTTACGTTTCTGAGCCGAGTTAGCAAATTTCCTTAGAGACAGAAAACTGAGACGTTGTTTTTGAACCCATTTCCCATTTTATTGTAACTTGAGTCTCTGGCAATGGATAGAAGGATATCTATGTCGACCCAAATCGAGTCTTGTGGAAGTTTTCCTAATAGCTTTTCAATTTCCTTTGTTTAAGAAAAATAATACATTGTTTATTGCCTACGAAACTTGTCCTCTACTTGACAGTAAGATATTGCCTGTGGGAATTACACACGAAACAATTTTTAAGTTTGTGGTAAGGTTTTTACGGGTTTATGGAAGGACACCAAAGATAGGATAAATCGATTAAGAAATCATCAGCTATCGAAGCTGATTGAAGAAACCGAATTAGAAACTTCCTTTCCCACTATCGTCCGTCTGTTGAAGACCTCCTCCAAATTCATGGAGGGAAATTAACCTATTATGCCACGCTGGCTAGACATTCACAGGGTTTGTATCAAATGTTCAGTCTCTTGCGGCTTGGTTTTCAGCATTGTCATTTCCTTTTCACTTCAGTAGCTCAAACATGTAGGTTTTGCTTACTGAAAACAGTGGACAAAATGCGATTTTGCCCACTGAGTGAGACAAAATAACTTTTTAATTCTAATTCGAAACATTGACACTATCTCTTTCCCGCCAATAGAAAAGAGAGAGAGACAAAGACCAAGTGGCCAGTACCAACAGCTCCGATTTTTCTTCTTCTTCTTCATTTAGGTTTTGGCTTCCATCGTTATACCGATGATTTTGCCAATGACAAGTGTGTTGTGTTAGAAATTTCGTGTGATTATGAAAGTTAAATTAATTGGTTATAAGTTGCGTTAGAGTTATGAAGTTAAATGTTAGCAGGTAGCGCTATAGAAAACAATACAAAGCATTAAAGTACAGATTATAAATATTAAATTGATAGAGCAATATTATGGGAACTATATTTGATTAAATACAAACTAGACGTACTTTTAACAGTTCGATTGAATGAAAGGAGTTCGTTATGGGGTTACTCCGATTTTTAATTCGACCTCAAAGACAAACACGTTCGGAATTTCGTACTAACTAAAGAAATTTAGCAAAAATGATAATTATATCTTTTATTGTAATTCATTGAATTTTTAACTTATTGTTGTATTTAAACTAAAATAAGTATTTACTGCTTAAAAAACTGATATTTAACTTAAAAATATTTAATTATAGTTTCAAAAATGTTAGGTAATATATTTCATTTCCTATAGTGTTCTCGCTGCTGAAGTGAAAAGTTATGTGTGTTACACGAGCGCAAAATTTTTCGCATCTCGTGCCTTTGAATCCCTCGCAGCACTCAGGAATCAACTTTAGAATCACTCGCTACGCTCGTGATTCAATCATTGATTCTTTCGCTTACTCGGGATTCAATATCAGCACTCGCAGCAAAAAACGATTTTGCTCTCTTGTTGCACAAATAACTATTTATCGGCTCTTACTTTTCAATTTTGGTATGTCTCTCTGTTTGGGCTAATCTCAGGACTAACACAGGCATGATGTAACAAGCAGTAGCTTAGGCTACTTTTATTGTCAGCCCCCGCTTCTCCGAAGCCCATAGTTACTGAGTTTTCTTATTATTTATTTATTCAGCATACCAACAACGTATCACAATTCATATCTTAGAATATAAAAGAACATAATTTATTCGTGCTCTGTGATAGCGTTACTTATAGGTATACATAACCTTCAATTGTCGTGTGAAGCATAATTTCTATTACAATATTGTTTCAATTCTTAATGTACAAAAATATTTCTTATCTACTGGATTGAAATTAATTTAATTTATTACCTATATAAAAGAGTAAGTATGTCCCATAAAGAAGTTAATTATAGTTAGAATTAATTTATAATCAATACGCATAATAATAATATTCATTGATACAATAACAATAATAATATACATTTACCTAGGTTTATATAACACTAGTGGCCCGCCCCGGCTTCGCCCGTGCAAAGCGGGGGTGGATTATACATATAAACCTTCCCCTTGAATCACTCTATCTATTAAAAAAACCGCTTCAAAATCCGTTGCGTAGTTCAAAAGATTTAAGCATACATAGGGACGGACAGAAGAATGCGACTTTGTTTTATACTATGTAGTGATAGTGATTCTAATACAAGTGTGAGAAATAATTATTTATTTATTTATTTATTTATATCACCCTATCAGTTTAGTCGTAAATGTCTCTAGTGTATCAGCAAAAAATTCCTCATTGTTAAATACCACACGGATGAAGTCGCGGGTAGCAGCTAGTAACTTAATATTCAGTTGCTCTATTAAGCCCCCTTACGCACTAGCGGTTGAACCGCGGAGGCGGCTAACCACGTGGCCTGCCGCTTTTCCAGTTTAATATGCAGCAGCCTATGATTGTACGCACTAAACCGCCACAAAATTTCAACCGCCAGTGCGTACAAACATAAGCGGTTGCATATTTATTTATTACATGTAAATAAATATGCAACCGCTTATGTTATAACATGTGGGTGCATGGGCTAGATTAAATTCCAAAAGGCATTGACACATCATTATAAAACATAATAAAAGTTAAAGTTAATCAAAGTAAAAGCTTCCTAGCTAACAGTTTAGTTTTCATCAAATTCAGAAAGGTATTGACATAATATCAGTGTAAAACATAATAAAAGTTATAGTTAATAAAAGTAGCTAACAGGTCTGTTTCAGGATGTTGCGAATTCTAGTTTTAAATGCGGTAAGACTAGGGTTGAAAATGTCTTAATCCGCGTTATTCATAGACATCTCGTTATATAAACGACACATTCTTGTAAGAGGATTGTAATACGAAGTATTATTAACATAAGTTCGTAAGGAAAATGTACGATCAGGAACACGCATGTTACGCCTGATGTTAATGGTAAGAGTACTTAATAAGTATGAGGAGTCAATAGTACTGTGCAATAATTTATGCAAGTATAATAAATCGTATTGCACACGGCGCACGTGCAGAGCAGTTACGTGAAGTCTTATTAATCTCCTATTATAATCAGGCTCAATGCGACCCAAATCATATATCATATTATATCAAATCACCCATATAAAACTAGAAAGGCGGCAAACCGCTAGTGCCACATGATTTTAAAAAAACGAATCTTTTCACAAATAAATTTCAACAGAGATATTATTAAGGTCAAACAGACAAGCATAAGCCGTTATCCGTGTGGTGACGAATTCAGAATATATAGGGTCACCACCTCATTTCATTCTAAAGGCCGACAAAGGAAAATGCAAGGTCGAAAACCTAGCCGCAGAGTGCCTAGCGCGTGAGAAGGAAGTCTTGTTACAAAACCCTGTGCCAACCCGTCTGGCCAGCGTGTCACAGTAGTCTTATACCCCTCAGGTAACGGGGGAGGCCAGACTCAGCAGTGGGTCATATAGGGGCTGAGGAGTAGTAGTAGACAAGCGCAAGCAGCTGCGTTCGAACAAGGCCATCCCATTTATTTTATTTTTAAAATGTAACCCCTTCTGTAGATTATAAAGTTCACGAACACAAATGACACCCAAACTCAGAGCAAGTGCCTCTGGTTTGCGGCGGCACAACCCCTAGACGGTCCGCCCGGCTGGCTACCACCCTCACATTTAAGTCCGACGCCAAGCAGTTTTACTGTGTTCCGTCGTGTGTATGTGAGAGCCGGTGCCCGACAGGGCAATTCCTTGAATTGCCTGCTCCATCTTAGACCCTGGCGTAGCTTACCATCACACAAGCCTAGGGTCAAAGGCATTCAAGTCACTGACAAAAAAATAAAAACTATTATACCTGCCATGTTGTCATTTTATAATGTACAGCCCCGTGCGTGAATGCAGTGTCCGGCTTTTCATAGTTTATCTTGTAGCACGGCTGAGGGAGCCCGCACAATCGCCGACCTAATACAGCGTGGCGCTTTGTAAATACGCGCTGGATCCTATCTTGATTACCTTCTCTCGCCCGTTTAGCCTAAATGGAAGGATAAAACAAAGCTAATGACGTCGCTTTTGTAACGTTTACAACCTAATTTGTGATAACGCCTAATAGTAGCGAATCGGTGTCGCACATGATACTAAGTTGCTCGGTGTACGGGTGAGAAAGATATAAATTGAAAATGAAAATAAATATAGAACTAAGCCTAGACAAAATAAAACAATAGTGACAAGTAATTATTCGGAGAAATTCTTAGAATTCTGAAATGACGGTGAACAAGAATAATACCAACATACAGTAGATACGTAGAATACAAAGATGCATAGAATACGTTGATAGAACGAATATATAGATGGGTACATTACATACTCGTAGATAGAAAGTATATAAAGATGAATACAATACAAGGATACATGGAATTTAAAATAGATAAAAGATAATAATGTAATAGTGTTAAACATTAAAGAAAGAATACGCTCGCTTACGGCCGAGGTAGAAGCATTAACAACAAAAAAATTGTACAACGTGTGAAATTTTGCCTACTAACTAAAGTGTGGTGACGGATTTATAAAGTCGTAAGAGGTGACAAAGGAAAGCAATAGGAAGATCACCCAGCCGCAAGAGAAGGAAAACGTGATACCAACCATGTGTCAACCCGTCTTGCCTAATTCCCTCCATAAATTTAGAGGATGCACGACTCAGTAGTTGATCATTCATGGACTGAAATGACGATGATAAAATTATGATTTTCATGGTGACTTCATGAAATTTTCGACGAAAGCTCAGCGAAAGAAGCACGACGATGTTGATCTCAAGCAATGCCAATCGTGGGACAAAATAGTCTACGAATTCCCATTACATTCTGATTGTGTCATAAAAGCCGACTAAAGGAAACTACAACGCAGAAAACCTTGCCGCCGGAGAAGGAAAACTTAGAACGAAACCCTGTAAAACCCACCCCATCTGGTCAACGTGGCACAGTAGTTTAATTTTCCTCCTGTTATTGGATGAAATTTTACTCTGCAGTAGGACTTGCAGGCTAAGAAGAAGAAGAAATTATTATCCGTCCGAAAATAGACTACTAGAACGCTAAAATAATCGAGTAACAACATTATTTTGGCGGCAGTGAAGAAAAATGACGCACAAGAACATCAATCATAGCATGTACGTAGGTCACTGGATAGCCAACAATCTTAAGATAAATATATTAGCAACTTAGTGTTATTGAGTGTTTAACTGTTAAGGATAATCAAGCTATGAATACAAAATTTACTATCATACGGACATTATTATTTTGTCTTATGCCGTAGAATAATAAAAACCCGTTCATGTTTGTGTGGTGACGGATTTAGAATACATAGCGTCACCACCCCATTCCACTCAAAGCGTGTCGTAATAGACAAAAGGAAATGATAAGGCCGAAAACCTAGTTGCAAGAGAAGGAAATGTTGATATGAAACCCTGTGCAAACCCGTCTGGCCAGCGTGGCACAGTAGGCCCGACTTATCAATGGGTCATATATGGTAGAAGTAGTATTTTTCATTTAACACACGGCCGTCTGGTCTAGCCGGGTTGTTTCTACTCTATTCTACGCCAAGGCGCGGAAAGTAGAATTAGCGCCCCGACCTACCCACTAAAAATCGACAGCGATCCTTAACTGCCTGAAACATAAACTATTACACAATAAAGTCGATTCATCTTAGCTTTTAAACCTTTTAAATTTTAACACTTGTAAAGCCTATCGCAAACCTATTAGACCTTTTCGTTTAAATTCACCCAAATCTAGAACTGGACTT
Organism: Clostera curtula; assembly: GCA_905475355.2. Lineage (NCBI taxonomy): Eukaryota > Metazoa > Arthropoda > Insecta > Lepidoptera > Notodontidae > Clostera > Clostera curtula. Next base: position 9,474,157 of record FR997808.1, on the reverse strand, counting down.
GGAACCCGCGCTTATCTCTATGACTTTTTTTTATGAATATAAAAGTGGTTATTGTGACTAAACTATGATAGTTAGATATGTGCTCTCGCGGACTTTTTTGTATATTTTAATAAGACCTACATACTCGTTGTACTTTATTTTCTTGTATTGTCAATAGTTTGTAATTAGCCTATAGTGCAACGTTAGCCGGTCGGGTTGGCACAGTGTTTTGTTTCAAGTTTTCCTTCTCCTGTGGCTACGTTTTGCCAATTCCATTCTTGACTCATAAGACACCCACAGGATGGAATTGGGTGGTGGCACTATGTATTCTCGTAATGGCTGAGACCATGGAGGGCCTCACTACGATGCTCGATGGCCTCTATCGAGCCTCCGAATGAGTCGGCCTAAAAATGAACATGGAGAAGACGAAGATCATCTCTAATATCCATGTTCAAGCCACTCCTGTTGACATCGGAGGTTCTACCCTCGAAGTTGTTGACCACTACATTTACCCGGGACACACTCACCAGGTCAATCATCGGATCCAACTCGGCTGGGCAGCGTTTGGGAAGCTGCGAAAGATCTTCTCGTCCCCAATACCACAGTGTCTGAAGACAAAAGTCTTCAACCAATGTGTGTTGCCAGTGATGACTTATGGAACAGAGACGTGGTCGCTCACTATGGGCTCCATCAGAAGGCTCAAAGTCACCCAAAGGGCTATGGAGAGGGCTATGCTCGGAGTTTCCCTGCGAGATCGAATCAGAAATGAGGAGATACGCAGGAAAACCAGGGTCACCGACATAGCCCACAGGATTGCCAAACTTAAGTGGCAGTGGGCAGGGCACATAGCGCGCAGGACCGACGCCCGATGGGGCAGAAAAGTCCTGGAATGGCGACCGCGTTCCGGAAAGCGCAGTGCTGGTAGGCCTCCCACACGGTGGACCGATGACCTGATTAAGGTCGCCGGAAAACGATGGATGCGGGGGCCCAGGACCGGCCTTTGTGGAAATCTTTGGGGGAGGCCTATGTCCAGCAGTGGACGTCTTTTGGCTGAAATGATGATGATGATGATGACTATGTATTCTAAATCCGTCACCACATAGTAAATAATATATTAATACCACAATAATATATCAATAGAACATTATTAAAGCAAATAAAACGCTAACTGTAATCTAAGAAATGGATACCTCGTGACATTTACAAAAATGATAAAACATTCAGTCTATCTATTAACTGTAATAGAAGTTATTACATTATCTGCCCACGGGTTGACCTACAATATTAATACATAAACAGAATATACAGCACTAATACAGATAATAAATAGGTATATGTATTTCAACCCATTAATGGATACCTACTGAGTCGGGCCCCCTCCAAATTCATGAAGGGTAAATAAATACAAATATCCTTGGACATTCCACACAACGCCATCTCGTCCCAAGCTAAGCAACTTAATGCTTGTGTTATGGTAACGAGATGGATGGTAAACTACTTATATATATATATATTTTGTAAATACATACATATTATAGATAGAAAACACCCAGACCCAGAACAAACACTTGTAGGTCGTACAAATATTTCTTCCGTGCGGGTATCGAACCCGTGACATGCTGCGCAGCAGTCCATTCGTCAACCACTGCGCCAACCGTGTCGTCTATTGGGTAATTAGCCTATTGTGCCACGCTGGCCAGTCGGGTTGGCACAGGGATTCGTTTCAAGTTTCTTTCCCTCGCGTCTAACTGATCTGCCTCTTGCATGCCATAAGTCGCCTTTTACGACACCCTCAGGAATATATGTGTGGGTGACATAGTGTATTCTTAATTTGTCACCATACGGACACCGTTTACCTAAGTGACCTTCACGAATCAGGCCATCACAAAAGGTCCTCATAGCTGTACGTCCCACATCGACATTTATCGAGTGGTTCAATAACGAAAATATTTGTCCATTTATCGTCATTCTGAACATAACATCGGCAACCTATTGCCCTAATGACGATTCCGCATTCTGCCACGTCATTCTAGTTATTGTTGTATCGAAGTACGGACAGAATGAATGCAAGATGATTTTGTTTTATATATGAAGTACATATGAGTATTTTAGTATAGTCACCATCCCATTCCATCCTAAGTATATAATAAAATAATAAATATAATAAAATAAATATCCTTGGACATTTCACACAACGCTATCTCGTCCCAAGCTAAGCAACTTAATGCTTGTGTTATGGTAACGAGATGGATGATAAATTAAATACATTTTTACTTTACTTTTATGCATTTTAGTCGCCTCTTACGACACCCTCAGAGTGGTACAGGCTAATGCTTCTCCCTAATATTTGAATAGACCTTGCGACCTTGCTAGGCAGTGGCCTATTTCAGGGCTGAAGTAATTAATAGCCAGGACTATTTAACACTTGTTTTAAATTATATTACATCACATAGTGACGTGTCTTATAAAATGTGGTATTGTTTCTTGATTCATCCGTAAAGGAGACGTAATTTAAGGTTGCACAGTAAAAGAAAAAATAAATGTTGTCTTTGGATTCAGTGCCACATCTGGCAACAAACGCCGTGAGCTTTTCATCCTGATGTCCTGACTTGACATTTTTATTGCCAACCATATTTTCTTACGCGGCCTCCAAAGCATTCGTCGTTTATGGAATCGCCTGTGAAATATTATTAAACTTGAACGTGACATACAAATATATTGCTAGTATTGTTATGAAGTGAAAATTTGTAGACTGGAGATAGTGGTGTTTATAATTATTTTTTATTTCGTTGTACTTGAATCAAAGAGACTTCATGTACTGAAGCCATCCAGATATCATAAATTATGCCTTTGGATCAACGGGTCCCGGGTTCGATTCCGGGGTCGGGCAAGTGTCTTTGTCTAAAACCAGAGGCACTGGCTCGGAGTCTGGGTGTCATTTCTATCTATATTATGTATGTATTTACAAAAAAAAATGTATTTAAGTAGTTTATCATCCATCTCGTTACCATAACACAAGCATTAAGTTGCTTAGCTTGGGACGAGATGGCATTGTGTGAAATGTCCAAGGATATTTATATTTATTTATTTATATCTTTATCATGTTCATAATGATATGGATTCGAACCTTCTTTAATGTGACGCACCGGTTTAGTTGTCCAAACTGGGTAGTCAAATTTATAGCAAATGTTCCTTCTCTTGTAAGTAGATTTTCTGCCTAACTATTTATTGACATACTACCTGTACCAAGCGTGCGTTGCTACGCCACAGACTAAAATCACTTTTTTTGTTCAGAAACCTTCGTGACCTCATGCATAACACTTTGCTGAAGATCATCACATGATCAAATTATGCATTTGTTTACGATTCTATAAAGGATAAACAAGACGACCATTCATTTGTATATATAAGAAGATTGGACAGGCTATGTGAAGACAATATTATGTCCAATGTCCAAAAATTCTAGTAGCAGTTTTTTAGGCTATACGGGATGAATCCAAAACCTTATATTAATTACGAAAGATACTGAGCGCAAAAAAAATTAGAGTGGTAAGTCTATTTATTTAAAAAAAATTTGTGATATTTTCCTCGACGTGACTGTCTGGTTACACCTTCTTTTAAATAAAAATGAATGTTTGTCTGTATGTCCTGTAAAGAATAGTATACCATTTGATCATGAGACGATCTTCAGCAAAATGTTGTGCAAGAGCCCAAGAAGGTTTCCGAACAAAAAAAATTGTGTAATATCTTTCAATCTTCTTTCACGAGTAGTTAGTGGCGTAACAACGCGTTTAGGGTTTTCAATTTTAAATAAAAGCAAAGATTTTCATTTTAATATCAAATTGGTTAAACATTGTTTTAGGTGTATAAAGGGCCAATAGTTTTTATACGTATTTTTTCAACCTAGGCAATATAAAGTGTCATTAATATTCATGAGGGGAGTAAGCCTTCTTGTCATAGGCGGCGGAAGCCTGACGGATGATGGCGTACTTCGGATGTCCTTTTGTGTTTTACATGCGTGACGTAGAAAAGTTTTTTTTGCACTCACTCTAATACTTTATTTTATTAAATGTTTTTGAGTCTTGATTTTGGTAAAACGATACAAATTGGGTAGGTACTTTTACCACGTGTTCAACTGTCAAATGGAATGGAAATGGTTAAAGTATTAAGGAAGGTAGTTGGTTTTATAACAAAATGTCTTTCATAACCCCTGTTTTCGTCGTTTTAGCCCCATAAATTACCCGCTACTGGATCGGGCCCCCTCTAAATTCATGGAGAGAAATTTGCCTTCCGTCCCTCGCTGGCGTGTTGGCACAAGGTTTTCTTTCCTTCCGGCTAGGTAAGGTAAATTTAATTTCCCTCCATAAATTTGGAAGCTACCTGACTCACTAGTAAGTATTTTTTGGGTTGAAACGACGAAAAAGGTTTTAATATTTCTTGTTATTTTGTAAATATAGCTCCTTTTAAAGCAAAACTTGGGACTTGCAGAGTATCAAATAAATTACCTACATACATTAAATGTTACATTAATAATATTATTATCATCATCATCACTATCACTACATATTATAAAACAAAGTCGCTGTCGTCTGTCCGTCCCTATGTATGCTTAAATCTTCAAAACTACGCAACGGATTTTAAAGCGGTTTGTTTTAATAGATAGAGTGATTCAAGAGGAAGGTTTATATGTATAACCCACCCCCGCTTTGCACGGGCGAAGCCGGGGCGGGCCACTAGTTAACTATAATGTAATATCCCGTTTTCAAATTTAATTTTTACAAGTTCTGTAATTGGAAAGATATTAAACTCATATATCAAACTAGATGAAAATAGAAAAATGGCAATTTTTTGCTTACTAGTTGTTGATCAAAACTCTTCGTTAATCAAGAAATAAACAAAGGAAACGAGAAAGATGTTTAATCAAACATTGCAGAAAAAACCTTAAGGAGTCCGCAAGCAAACTGTCAGGACCCGATCGACAATAATTAGTAGGAGTGTTGAGTGTGAAGGAAGCTCAAGATTGATGGCGCAGCACAAAGGTCTGGCGGTGATGAATTGCCCGATATTGGGTCATGATTTGGGCCGGGTATTTGCCTATCAGATTTACTGGGACAAATATTTAGCAAAGCTTATTGTGACATGGTGTTAATGAGACCGATATAGGGCTATAGATGAGAACATATTATGGATTATCAAAATACGCTTATATAGTATATCTAAAGAAGGAATTTAATAATGTTCAATCTCCGTCTGTGTCAAGCACTTTACTCAATAGATTTGAACATATTATATGCGATACTTATAAAACAAATACGTGGTTTCTGTTAACCTTAATATTGCCGACAGTAGTCCAATTACCCTGCTTAATTCTAGCGCCTCAGTGGTGGGTCAGGCGACTTTTAATCCATTATTTTCATAAACCAAACACACGATCTTATTTGTATACAGATGAACGAAGTAAAACGAAATATATCTTCATTCTAGCAAATATTATAACTTAACTTCGAATTTGAAAGAAATATGGGACATTTACTTGAGTTATTATGCAAATCAGGTGCTTCGAAACTACGTAACCCAGTTCTTCTACCAAGGAAGTGAATTATGATATATGGAATTCAAGTCTTGCCTGAGAATATATTGAGGATATGCGTTATTAACTTGCCTTTGATAGAATCGTTCAAGTAAAATTCCTATTATTTTCGATATTTAAACGAATGGTAATTTTATTATAGGAATTAATTATTTTCATTAAATAAAATTATGTGAAAAGACAGGTGTCAGCACCCTATTCATCCTTCGAATAAGTCCTGACTTAGCAGTGTGTCATTTATACCCACTGGTGAGTCGGGACTCCTGCTATCACACAGAGGGTAATTAGCCTACTGCACCACGCTGGCCAGACGGATTGGCACAGGATTGTGCCTCGTTGGTCTAGTGGTTAGATGTGCCGCCTTTGGATCAACGGGTCCCGGGTTCGATTCCGGGGTCGCGCAAGTCTCTTTGTCTAAACCAGAGGCACTGGCTCGGAGTCTGGGTGTCATTTCTATCTATAATATGTATGTATTTACAAAAAAAAAATGTATATAAGTAGTTTATCATCCATCTCGTTACCATAACACAAGCATTAAGTTGCTTAGCTTGGGACGAGATGGCGTTGTGTGAAATGTCCAAGGATATTTATTTATTATTTATTAGTTTTCCTTCTCTAGCGGCTATGTTTTCGGCCTTTTTGGTTCTTTTTGTCTTCTCTTACGACACCCTCAGGATGGAAATCGGTGGTGACACGTTGTATTCTAAACCACACGGATAAACCTTCATAGCTGTTACTACTAATCAGCCCATAGATGGCCCACTGTTGAGTTGGGCTTCCTCAGATTACATGGAGGGTAATTAGCCTACTGTACCACGCTGGTCAGATAGGTTGGAACAGAACCTTCTAAACGCTACAAGCTATTCCTTTCCACGAAGATTCGCCTGGTTGGTCTAGGGGTTGGATGTGCCGCATTTGGATAACGGGCCCGGTTTGATTCCGGGGTCGGGCAAGTGTCTTTGTGTAAACCAGAGACACTTGCTCTGAGCCTGGGCGTCATATGTGATTATGAATTACATGTCTATTAACTGTCCCCGCGATAAGGCAGGGGTTTCGTTTTTTTTTAAGAAAAAGAAAGTTAGAAGTATATTCATTGTTTGTAGTTTCTCTGAAAGATAGGCTCCGTAATGAGATTATCCGACAGAGAACCAAAGTCACCGACATTGCTCAGAAAATTAGCAGACTGAAGTGGCAGTGGGCTGGCCACATCTGTAGAAGAACCGACAACCGCTGGGGTAGACGAGTTCTTGAGTGGAGACCGCGAATCGGCAAGCGTAGTGTGGGACGCCCCTCTGCTAGATGGAGCGAAGATCTGCGAAAGGTTACGGACAGCAGCTGGATGCGTCAAGCTTAAGACAGGGGGCGCTATGGCACTCTTTAGGGGAGGCCTATGTCCAGCAGTGGGCTAATGTGGGCTGATGATGATGATGATATTAAAGAAGTCGGCATTGGTAAAATGTGTAAAGAAAATTAAAAGCCTATTAATGTCGAAGAACATCCGAATTTTTGCGTACATTTCACAAACATTACATAATAAATGACGGCTCAGCGCCAAAAACGGAAGTAATGGTGTGTACTCCAACCGACACGAAAAAATACTCACTGGCATCATTAATTTTCATTTCACTCTATGGCCAGAGATTGGTGTCTTAAGGAAAGTGAGTGAGGACACAAGAGGGAAGTCATTTTCTTGCGGAATAGTTTTCCTTGAAAAGATTGACTTGAATTAGAGGCGGACATCTTACGTGATTGGATTGCCGAGAGAGCGTTGCCTTTGAATTCAAGCAAATGGCTTTTGCTTAATTGGGGAATTGTGATTTGTGTCACGTGTAGTATTTAGAAATTAAACAAATAAAAAATCCCGATGAGAGGGTATTTCATCATCATCATCATCATCATTTCAGCCAAAAGACGTCCACTGCCCATATGGCTCCCCCAAGGATCTCCACAAGAACCGGTTCTGGGCCGCCCGCATCCAGTGCTCCTTAACCAGGTCGTCGGTCCACCGTGTGGGAGGCCTACCAGCACTACGCGTTCCGGAACGTGGTTGCCACTCGAGGACTTTACTGCCCCATCGGGCGTAGGTCCTGCGAGCTATGTGCCCTGCCCACTGCCACTTAAGTTTGGCAATCCGGTGGGCTATGTCGGTGACCCTGGTTTACCTGCGTATCTCCTCATTTCTGATTCGATCTCGCAGGGAAATTTCGAGCATAGCCCATAGATGATCTACTGTTGAGTCAGAATACGTCCAGCAGGTAATTTGCCTACTGTGACACGCTGAACATACGGGCTAGCACAGGGGTTCGTATCATGTTTTCCTTCTCTTCCAGCCAGGTTATGGGCCTTGCCATTGCCTTATATCGGCTCATAAGACACCTTTAGGGTAGAATTCCGTGTGGTCCAAATCCGTCACCACACGGATTACTTATATATTTTATGATATTATAAGTTTTTTTTTCATATGGTACGATCGAAAATTATGGATGCGGCGACCCAGGACCGGCATTAATGGAGATCCTTGGGGGAGGCCTACGTCCAGCAGTGGACGTCTTTTGGCTAAAATGATCATGTTGATAATGGCATAATGGTGGCTGATTTTTATACAGATACTAGCGACCCACCCCAGCTTTGCACGGGTGCAATGATGAACATCTACATTTATCAGGCATGTATTATACATATAAACCTTCCTTTTGAATCACTCTACGTATTAAAGTAAACCGCTTCAAAATTAGCCGTTGCGTAGTTTTAAAGATTTAAGCATAAATAGGGACGGACAGACGACAACGACTTTGTTTTATACAATGTAGTGATAGTGATATATTTATTTGAGGACTAAAGCGTAGGTATTTCATAAAATTCTGCCGTTTACCCGAACGTAAAATTCCACTCCAAATTGAGGTTATACCTCAATTTGGGATGTTCTTCAAATGTCAGCTTGTCTGTCGCCCAGTTATCCTTTTATAATACATAATATTTTTAGGTACAATATAAGAGTAGGTAATATTGGATATTGCGAGGTTAGAAATAATTTATTTGAAATCTGTACTTACCAATGATCAGTTGTCGACGCAGAAATTCTGTTACATAAAAACTCTACGTTCTTCTGTCGGTGAATTATTTTTGATAATTACCTGATAAAGAAAACATAATATTATTAACCTATTGTAGCTAAGAATCACAAAGAAAGAAAGAAAGAAAGAGGAAGAAGAAAGTTTATTCTTCTTGCCCACTACTACCACTAGTATCTAATCATTAGAATAGAAAATTATTATCATCCTACAAGCTTAGTAATTTGTGTTACATTATCTATGTATTTTTGTGCTTATTTCTCAAAGTTTGATACTTTGGTCACCAGCTGGTGACCAAAATGTTCAGAAAAAAAATGCTTTATTTGCCTGAAATTTTGCACACAGCATTTATATTAGTAGTTCTAACGATAATTTCGTTACGGTTGTAGGAATATTGTTACAACCTGTATATTTTCAAATACTTTGTTGTTGTTCATAATTAATTATTGCTGCCAAGTATCATGTAGCTTATAGCACAGATAGATGAATGAAAGTGTTGGAAGGGATAGACCTAGGCGGACGTTTCGAGACCAAGTCAGGGACGTCTTGGAAAAAGGCCAGGTCAAGAGTACCTTAAACCGAAGAGCATGTATGAAGGCAATAATTTAAGTGGACGAAGCGAAACAAGTATGTTACGGTATAGCAAGTGGAAGGTGGCGTCGTGCGACGGGTCGTTCTCTTCCCTGCAATATGGTTGAGGAGGGCGATGGCTGCCGTATGCGTCATGCTTGAGAACAGGTGCCGTTGCTGGGGGTCGTTGGCTCGGGCGTTAGAAGGTTAGTATTGTTGATTAGATCTGGCTGTTATTTGGCCCTTTGCGACTATTGCGCGAGTTTGCTCTTACAAACTGTCTTATCACGGCCTTGTACCTAAAAATGGCGATCTAAAAAGAGCAACTACAGAGTTTCTTGCCGGCTCTTCTCTGTGGAACTGCATTCCGAACCGATGGTAGATGGTAAATTTTAAATTTTATTTTGTTGTTTGACTTGTCAAAACAGCTCTAATGAGCCAACTTGATTAAATGAGTTTTGAATTTAGAAAGAAGTGGTCTCTGCCTACCCCTACGGTAAAGGCGCGTGATTATATGTATGTATGATAACTAGATTGTGGTATTGTATCCGTTACCTGTACAATTGAATAATTACGCAGTGTTTGGAATGCAAATTGAGATTGTATTTACACGTCCCAAGACGCTATGTCCGTTATTATGTTGTAATATGTGCGCGAACAATAGTGATTTAATAGGGGCATTAATATCTTGTTATTGTAATGTGTACTATTCACTAATATTACAAATAGGAAATATATGTATGTTTCGCGATACTGTATGTTCTAAATCAACACACTGAACGATTAATTAATAAAATAATTTTATATACAGAGTTGATATGACAGAGGGGCATTAAATTACACTACGTATACGTCAAGCTGAAGACAGGGCGCTATGGCGCTCTTTAGGGACGGCCTATGTCCAGCAGTGGACTAATGTGGGCTGATGATGATGATGACGTATACTATATGTGATTAGTATGAATTAGAAACGGTACAAAAAAAATACACGTGATTTTTCATGGGGGGTCGAGGGGTAGTCTTAAACTGCACCAGGTATCACCAAGGGGGAGGGAGGGGTTAAAAAATGTTAAAAAAAACATCACCTAAGCGCCTAAGGTTAATAAACGATGCATAAGGCATAAACATCTGTTAGGAAAGATACATCATGTTCAAATGAGGCAAAAATTTAAAAAATTATTTGCAGCTAAACTATTTCTCCAATTTAATTGATTTTTGGTAAAGAGCCTGGAAATGATACCTAGTATAGGCAGTTAAAAAAATGCCCCTATGTCGTATCAACCCTGTACCCATATATATTCTAATAAATAAACGTTTCTATTATATTCTATTCTTACGACATGTATCCACTAGCTAGAATAACTTAAAACATTGTGTCACCACCCCATTCCATCCTGAGGGTGCCGACAAAAGGAAATTATAAGGCTGAAAACCAAGCCGCAAAAAAGGGAAACTTGATACGAAATCCTGTGCCTACCCGTCTGGCCAGCGTGGCACAGTAGGCTAATTACCCTCAAAGTAACTGGAGGAGGCCCGACTCAACAGTGGGTCATCTATGGACCGAGTAGTAGTACTAGGCTAACTTATAGTCACGGTAACATTAGGCTGAACCATAACACAGTATGTAACTGATCATGTTGTGTGTATTAGCGCAAAAATATGTATAACTAGCGGCCAGTCCCGGCTTGGCACGGGTGCGATGTAACCCGCGCGGGGCGAAGCTAGTCAAAAACAGACAAAATTAAAAAAATATATATTTTGGTCTATGTAAAAAAAAAATTATAACCTTGGACATTTCACACAACGCCATCTCGTCCCAAGCTAAGCAACTTAATGCTTGTGTTATGGTAACGAGATGGATGATAAACTACGTATATACATTTTTTTTGTAAATACATACATATATTATAGATATAAAACACCCAGACCCGGAACAAATACTTGTAGGTCGTACAAATATTTCTTCCGTGCGGGGATCGAACCCGCGACATGCTGCGCAGCAGTCGATCGCTCAACCACTGCGTAGACATAGTGGTTATTTTATTATTACAAACAGACATTCCAATTTTATTTATTTTTCTAAAGATGTGCTCAATTGTAACAAGGGTTAGCTGAAAAAACAGTTTTGTACAGATTTACTAAGTTAATATCCTGCCGCACATGCTAACTTAAACTTCTACTACACTGCTGAGTCGGGCCCACTCCAGGTACTTGAATTGTAAAGAGCCTAGTGCCACGCTGGCCAGACGGGTTGGCACAGACTTTCGTATCAAGTTTCCCTTCTCTTGTGGCTTTGTCATAACCTTTTGTCGGCTCTTACGACACCCTCAGGCAGGAAAGGGGTGGTGACACTATGTATTCTAAATCCATCAACCATGCTAACATATCATCATTTCAGCCAAAAGACGTCCACTGCTAGACATAGGCCTTCCCCAAGGATCGCCACAAAGGTCGGTCCTGGGCCGCCCGCATCCATTGCTTTCCGGCGACCTTAACCAGGTCGTCGGCACCGTGTGGAGGCCAATGCTAACATATACCTCACTTTAATTTGTACATTAGGTTAAAGAACACATGAGGAAAATAAATGGTTTAAATTGTAACACTACCTGTGCAATTTATCAAGAGCTGTCTTAAGGAAATCCTGGCAATCACTCTTTGCAATTATCCGCGATTTTTTTGGAGAGGACTAATTAGTGGAATGGACTGAGCCATTCAACGTAATTAACTTTAATGATAAATGACGACGCGCTTGGACAACGAGTCAGTTGCTTAGTTGGTTTAAGCCGACGTTTTCGGTATAAGAGAAGGAAAATGGTGAACATTTTAAAAGCTTTGCATAATTTAGAATTTCAAATACCTGGTATAATTCTAACTGACATTGTCGTGAGATATTTCTTTTTGCCAATTAAGTAGAAGTTTGATCAGGTATTAACGTTAAAAAAGTTTATTTTTAATTTTTCTGATATTTTACACAATTGTAAGATGGGTCAGAATCGCAGTAAATATTTGAAGGCATCTTTATTTGTCGGACATTTCGGCACGGACCGCACCTGCGGTGGCTACGCGTTTACTGATATTCGTAAAGAGGCGACGCGACTCTTGTTTTCGCACCTACCCTCCGGTGAAATATCAACAGTATACTTAAATGAATGATAATAACGAATAGAATGGTAATAAATGATAGTCAAATTTCGACCGTTGGGTGACCAATAGCCCAACGGTCTAAATTCGAACTTTAAGCGTGTACGAGTATATGTCAAATACGTGGTAGTGTCTGTAATCTTTGGTTTATTGATATAATGGATTTTTATTGGATTTTTATGTATCGTTAAAAAAATATTAGCATTCTCCTTCTATATCAACTATACTCGTAAGTGCGCGTTTCGTACTCCTCCGGTTGTGCATATTTGTAAAAAATGATGAAAAAGAAGATTTGCCAACGGAGACGTTTTGTTATTGGCACACTAAAAGTTTATATGGAAAAAGCTATAATTGCATGTGCATGAGAGGTAACTAAGATATGCCTGTAACTTAATCTTCAGATAAACATTAGTTTATGGAATAATGCTCGTATCGATTCAACCTATTATAGCTGGCGGCTTATTGATTCGGGAAACTAGGCTAGATGATACTTAGCATACGACATAGTTGGTTACATTAATGCTAATACTAATTAGTTATATTACTGATTAACTGGCCAGTAATGTCTCCATCTCAGCCCATAAATAATACACTGCTGGTTGGGCCTCCTCCCATTACATAAAGGGTAATTAGCATACTGTGCCACGCTGGCTAGACGGGTTGGCACAGAGTTTCGTATCAAGTTTTCTTCTCTTGCGGCTAAGTTTTCGGCCTTGACATTTCCTATTGTCAACCTCTTACTACACACTTAGGATGGAGAGGGGGAAATATACCCTAAATCTATCATCACACGGGCACACTTCGAATACGAATATACAACTAGTTAACTGGCGAGCAACGCCTGTGAGGTACCAAAAATAGGTACCCGAAATAGCCAGTATAATACAATCCCTGGCCTTCATGTCAAAGTGATCACACTCCGCGTAAATGGATGTCCATTTAGCTAATTGATGCTGTTAGATTTTGGCTCGGGTTAAATGTTTTAATTGTCAGGCACTATCAACCTGACAATTAAAACATTATCTATTTTAAAACTGTAAAAGTAGACACATCTTCTATTAGTTTTTATTATCATGAACTTTTTAACTGGCTGACAAAAAGTGTGTGTTGTGTGTTTGTCTCATAATAGAGTTTAACAAAATTGGTTCAGCCGTTGAAAGGTCATTAATTCTTTTCTAATGAGTATTAAAAATAAAATTCTAAATTTTGATATTTCTTGGCACACAGCTCGCAGAACTGACACCCAATGGGACAGAAAAGTCCTCGAGTGGCGACCGCGTTCCGGAAAGCGAAGTGCTGGAAGGCCTCCCACATGGTGAACCTGGTTAAGGTCGCCGGAAAGTGATGGATACGGACGGCTCAGGACCGGCCTTCGTAAAAATCCTTTGGGGAGCCTATCTCCAGCAGTAGACGTCTTTTAGCTGAAATGATGATAGTGATGACGAAGTAATGATCAACCTTCTAGTCACCAACTGGCTGAGCTGAGGCTGAATTTAAATGAGTTAATAGTTCTTAATTTTTTTTTTATTAAATTCGAGCTTATAAGTCTATCAAATTATTCGTTGGATATCATACGAAATATATTTAAAGACTATCAAATTATTCGTTGGATATCATACGAAATATAAAGACTATCAAATTATTCGTTGGATATCATACTAAATATATAAATCTACGTATGCTTTAGAATTTTATTTCAATTTCTCAAACAACGAGCAATGAAATCAAGCCAAACAAACTTTCCAGGACTATTAATTGTATCGCTCAACGTTCAAACTTTTTTCATAGAACAAAAAAACGTTTGAAGCATAACGGGTAGCCAGGTCATAGCGATAACTAGTTGAGTAAAAATAAATAGTGGATTACTCTATTCAAATGTAAATTGAATGGTTTTAGAATGGAATGGATTCACGTACAATGGAGATTTAGATATTTTTTCTAGAATACAAAAGAATTTCAATGTAAATTCAAAGCGTAACTAAAAATTGTTTGTTGTTTGGTTTGAAGTCATTGTTGTGTGTCGTCGTAACCTAGAAAAATGTTAGAAGTGTGTCTGGCTTAGACATTATATCTACTAAACGGATGATCGGTTTTTGATTTTAAAAGAGTATTTTATAGTAGTCTTTAAAAAATACTTATATAATACTTTTGTAAACCCAGCCGTTGGGGACTGACTAGGGTATGTGGGATTTGGGGAGCGGGAAGATGGTAATCATCACAGCGTCCTATCACAACCCGCTTTAGGTTCGTGAAGGTCGCAGCCTGTGGATAATATCCTGCGTCTGCCTTTTTTATTACCGTTGGTAGCAAACGAGCTAGCGGCCCACCTGATGGTAAGTGGTAACCGCCGCCCATGGACTATGACAGTGCCAGGGGCACAGCCAAGCCGTTGCCAACCGTGAAGTGAATGCTCTCTATAGGCCTCGTTTAAAGCATGACATGTCGTTGCGCAATCTCGTGCCTTGTTGGTCTAAGGGTTCGATGTGCACAGGGTCACCGTTGCTAGGCGGGCCCACGGGGAGAGGCCAGACGAAGACAATGCTGTCATTACCTAGAGTTAGTACATAACCTAGAGTTATGGGATATTAAAAAAATACCATACTGTATAATACATCTTTATTTTATTTAATTATTCGATTTACGATTTCAGGTTGTCGTAGTGAGAAGGTACACGTAAACGTTGTTCCAATTTCGTTTAAAAAAGCCGATACCAGCGTTGGAAGATTGATGAAGCTATCTAAAACGAGATCGGGAGTATATGGGCGACCCACTCGGAGCCAATGTTGCAGCCAGCTCGACACAGATACCGTGAATAATATGTTACACGTAGTAACTGAATCATGAATACCTGTACGAGTATTTTGATGTAGTATCCGAATCTTTTAACTTGGTTTGGGAAACACCTTGACAATGTTGGCCACGTACTTCGATAAGCTCGAAAATACTTTTAATTGAAAGTATTTTGCTATAACTATTACATAGTCACATATATAATTAACTGGCACTGACGTTCGTCAGTTCAGTCAGACTTTTGTTGGATCTTACGACACCCTCAGGACGAAATGAGGTGGTGACACTATGTATCCTAAATACGTCGTACAAGATTATAATATTATTACTAGGTATGTCAACACTTAATAATAAAAGCCTGCTTACAATAACACAATTCTCAAACTCAAAATTAACATTATTTACGTAGGTTTTATCACAAAACTCTTATAAATCGTCATATTTACAGTTACCATTAACATCATCATACGACCCCTGTCCCACGCTAGGTGGTAGTCTCCATACACACCTATCAGTCGTCATATCTACAGTCACACCTTTCATACACAATTTCTCATGCTTACAATCCATCCATCTCTCTAGATCTTCCACAACCCTTACGTCCTCCCACATTCATGCTGAAACTACCACCGGTTCGGAATGCTGCTCTACAGAGAAGAGCCGGCAAGAAACTCTGTTGCTTTTTTCAAATCAATGGGTTTGTTTACAAAAAGCACTAAACAGCATAGTGAGAGCAAGTTCGCCAGATGAGAGAAACACACAACACGTTAACGCAACGTTAATACAAATTAACTAGTTTCGAGTCTGACTAACTAAAATGTATTACACTAGAACTAGTGTACCAGAAGACGACTTGAGTCAAACCACAAGACATTGACACTAATAGACCTATTTATTATCGGCAACAAGTTGTACAAATCTGCAGTAAATATCCAAACGGAATTTGCAACGCTCGTTGCATGAATGGAACGGCTTTGGAGGCGTCGCCGTCGGTGCCGTCTGGCAGTCTACGATCAATGGCAGTTCTTACACGAGAAGAACTGAAATCTGGTCTAACCATGCCATGAATCGGTAGTCCTACTCTATGTGATGGCGGATTTAAAATAAGCAGTGTCACCAACCCATACCATCCCGAGGGTGTCGTAAGAGGCGACGGGAACGCAAGAGGCAAATCACCTGCCGCAAGAGAAGGAAAACTTGATACAAACCACATGGCAACACGTCTTGCCAGCGTGACACAGTAAGCTAATTTCCTTCCATTAATTTGGAGGCCCGATTCAGTAGTGGGTCATTCATGGGCTGAAACGAACGACTACATCGCCCGCGGAGGGCAGACGGCAATCGCTTTGTTTTATTGGTAGTTATCTAAATAAGGTCAAGCTTGTGCCGACTCCAATAAAATTGTGAATATGCGTGGAAGATTTGCTAAATGGAATTGCTGATCCATAACTGGTACAGTAGAATAACAGTTGACAAATCATAATTATCGCTCGTACAATATTTTTTTTTTTTTTTAACGTAACGCCTGTTGTAGGTTAACCTGTGTCGAAGGGGCCGTTTACAAACATGAAATTCACAACACAATGACACCCAGCCTCAGAGCAAGTGCCTCTGGTTTACACAAAGACACTTGCCCGGCCGCGGAATCGAACCCGAGACCCCGTGATCCAAAGGCGCCTTTGGATCAACGGGTCCCGGGTTCGATTCTGGGGTCGGGCAAGTGTCTTTGTCTAAAACCAGAGGCACTGGCTCGGAGTCTGGGTGTCATTTCTATCTATAATATGTATGTATTTACAAAAAAAATGTATTTAAGTAGTTTATCATCCCTCTCGTTACCATAACACAAGCATTAAGTTGCTTAGCTTTGGACGAGATGGCGTTGTGTGAAATGTCCAAGAATATTTATTTATTTATTTTATTTATCCAACCCCTAGGCCAACGAGGCAGTCTCCTTAACTTCCGAAAAAAATTAGGGCATGGTAAGGTTTTATTCCGTTAAAACCGTATGGTGACAGATTTAGAATACACAGTGTCACCACTCCATTCCATCCGGAGTGTTTCGTAAAGCCGAGGTAATGAGAAGACCGATATACTAGCCACAAGAGAAGGTAAACTTGATACAAAACACTGTGCTAACCCGTCTGGCCAGCGTGGCACAGTAAGTTAAATTATTCTCCATGGAACTGGAGCGACTCGGCAGTGGGTCTTTATTGGCTGCGTAGTAGTAGTAGTGGTAGAAGTTTTATTTCAGGCTATTCTAGTCCAGGTTCCTCGTAAAACACCCTTCCCGTCGAGCTAATTGCTCCGTGGTGCCCGATACACGTGGTCGAACCATCATAATCTCATTATTGGAGGCAAGGGAATCGAACCAATGTCCCGTGATCAAAGGGCGGCTAAACCAACCTTTAGAACCACACGGTTAGTAGACCCATCCTTATAGGTTCAAATTCGGAACTAAAATCTACACTTTTTTTTGTAATGGTGCACTATTGTTAAGACTGCACCATTCTTAATACAATCTAGCTTAGGCTAATAAGTAATATGTCATCATCATCATCATCATCAGCCCACATTAGTCCACTGCTGGACATAGGCCTCCCCTAAAGAGCGCCATAGCGCCCCATTTGGAGGCGGTAAATAATAAATAAGTAATATGTATCTGTCCTAAATTACTATGGAAATGAATAAACTAAGGCAGTGTCCATTAACACTTGTCTTATTGTCTCTAAAATTATAAATCACTTTGTTCATGTGATCTTCATTATATTGCACTTATTGTACTATATATATATATATATATATATCACTATTATTCACTACACTAGTTCAAAACGATTAGTCCTTTTTAACCGTCTTATAATGTCAGTGGTGTCGAGGAGCTGGATAGCCTCGACATTCACATGGTGATGAAGCCTATGGTCATGCGCTTCAGCATGTTTCTTTAAGAAACTACACTAAACATGAATTTATGTGCGATAAATAGCTACATTAGTGCTAGAATGTGTCGCAGATATTAAAACCCCACTCCGGTGATGTGGCGTAACGTCCCAATATGAGTATGATGTGCGTTTGAGTGTGTGTGTGAGAGAGAGTGTGTGTGTGCCGATAAAGTGAAAAATTATGCATGGTAAAAAGCAATTAAGGTTTCAAAAAATATTTTCGATATAATATAGTGTTTGTAGCCAGGTAGAATGGTTTCTCTCCCACGTTGAACGTCTGTTGCGATATAGGCAAGGAGATCGCATCTGCTAAGAACCCATAACACTCAACAAGTGATCTTGGCTTGCCTTCACGCATAGTGATTTATTTACTACATTTAATAAGAGCCCGAAATTGGCAACGGTTTTTTAAGAAAAATGGCCTTTCGCTTGTTATTGGCCTAATTTAAGTTGGCACCGACTTTAAATGGTTGTTTATTTTTTGTTTTTATTCATTTTTGAAGTCAGTATACATTTTTTTTACAAAAAATATTACTTCGCGATACTTTCGCGATTTGAACACATAATTAAAGTCAGCTCGCGACCTCGGCTATTGTAACATGGTCGAAACGTCGAGCAAAAGCAGGTATTAATTCTGTGCGCGATAAGTCCCGTTGGATGATTTTTAATTATAATAAATGTACTTATGTTTTGTAAAGGTTTGGAAACACATTTTCTTGTATATTTATGACTTGTAAAAACGTAGTTTTTTTATCAAATTTACAGTAGTATCATATAAATTTAGTGGCATGCTGAAATTCGAATAAAGTTTTCTTTTATTTTATACAATGGGCTTAGAAGTAAATCTCTTGAAAAGCGCAGAGTGCTCTTTCGTTGTGCTTACTTTAAAAGGACCCCTTTCTAAAATCACTTTATTATTTCATGCAAAAGATATGAAACATCTCATAAATAATAACTTGGTAAATCTATCATCCACTGTATCAGCAAATAATAAATCTACTTATTATCTGTTGAAATAAGTTTCTTTTAAAAATAATATAGCGCACTTAAATGTATATTATTGGTTTCTATTGTTTTGAAATTAACGACTGTTGTATATTAATTAATTCATTGCGCATTGAAGTAGTTTTATTTACTGCATTTCATTAAAATCAATAAAGCCTAAACTACTTATTAAAGAACTTATAATGTGATAAAATCTATTCTTTGACTGCCTCGTTGGTCTAGTGGTTAGATGTGCCGCCTTTGGATCAACGGGTCCCGGGTTCGATTCCGGGGTCGGGCAAAAGTATGTTTGTGTAAACCAGAGGCACTGGCTCGGAGTCTGGGTGTCATTTCTATTTATAATATGTATGTATTTACAAAAAACAATGTATCATCCATCTCGTTACCTTAACACAAGCATTAAGTTGCTTAGCTTGGGACGAGATGGCGTTGTGTGAAATGTCCAAGGATATTTATTATTTATTATGAATAATAATGATAAAATAGTTGACTAAATGAGAAAGTAGAAAAACTAGCGCCAAGACATTGACCTTAGCCAACCAAGTCATCTGCCCAGTAGAATATTTTCCTCCATGTTGTTATCTATGAGACGAGAGCGCGATTCCATTGTACATTGAACATTATTTTTACTAGCTTCTATGGTTATTTTTGCAAATCAAGCATTTCTAAAATGATATCTTAAATAATTGACAAATTGCCGTTTAAATATTGTCTACGCCAGCTAATAAAGCCTGATGTTTGCAATGTATTTTAGTGTAGCAAATTCTAGAATAAGCTACTACTACTAGTCAGACCCACTGCTCAGTCGGGCCTCCTCCAATTACATGAAGAAATAAGAGACGGAAAATCTGATACGAAACCCTGTGCCAACCCGTCTGGCCAGCGTGGCACAATAGGCTGATTGCCCTTCATGTAGTTGGAGGAGGCCCGAATAAGGTTAAATTCATGTTTATCATAAACAAATAAATAAGTGTATACTTGTATAGCTCTTCGCAAGGCGGCCTTATTATACAAATTAGTTCAACCACTTAAAACACATGCGCTAGATAATCTTAAGGCCTAATTAGATGAAAGTCTTGAAACCTCACGCTCCAACCTAAATTAGCTCAAGCTGTACAAACATGGCTGCGTGAACATATGAATAGGGAATATACATATTCTTATTATTTTACTAAAACAATGTAAATATTCCAATTTTAAACTGTTGTTATATTTTCACCTGTTCAAATCTGCTATGATTCGCGGCGCGTAGTTATGGCATAGTTAAAATAATACTTATTATGATGAGTTTTGTCATGTCCGGGAGCATAGATAATTTTAGTAACTATTTGTGGAATATAATGGAAAACTCGTGTCAAAAGGAAGTGTTTAACACAATACTCTACAATACATTTGAAAGTTCCCTCCTAATGACAAAAAAAGATAGTTGTGTGCCACAACCACAACGTCTATTAATTTCGTGTTATCTAGTTAATAATTGAAACTTATGAAGGAAATAAATAAAATGCGTTCATTAACAGCAAACCTATCTAAGATGATGATGTGTAAAAGCTTGGAGCTCTTCAGAAACCTGCCCGCCCGTTTTAACACAATTTTAAGGCAGCGCGGACAAAGTTGCGGTTAATACTACTATAAAATAAAATAAAACTATAAAATTATTTTATTTACTCGTATACTCACACCTTGTGTTACATAATAAAACATGAAACCGCATTAACATCTAGTTTACTTCTTATTATCCTTTACTTTTTTTCTTACTTTTTATTATACTTCATATAACAGACTTTTCACCAGACTGTTGCTTGATAATCCCGAAGTTACAACGTATACAGATTCAACCTAACCCCAGTAGCCATAACAAATGGAACATTTCCCACGCAACAGGTATTTTTGGATAAAAAATTAGAACACAAAACGACGGCTTAACTGCATACTTAAAAAAAATACCTCACTGGGTGTCTATGGGATTTTTGCTACAACCTGTGTCAAACATGTAGCTATATAAAAGCTCGCAGTGACAACCATCATCCAGTCGTCCCTTGACCACGGACACTGCAATGTGTCTTATACGTTGGGATTTAAATAAAAGAACACGATCAGAACCGTTAAGACATCATTCACCGCAATATCTGGTAATAATGTTTGTAAACCAAAGTATATCTTATAAACCCTGCCTCAGATTACGTCACGTCCAAAACTCCTAAAAGCAATTTACATGGTAATAAAACACGACATATGACCATGTTGGCTCAGCAGAATCTAATTCAGTTATGTTGCAAGGCGAGTCTGAAGTGGACACAAATTTAATTATGGGTTAACTGATGTCGGTCACTTTAGGGCCCAGAAGCGCTTTGATAGGCAACTTTAAGTCGCCCACTGAGTATTTGCTTGGCATTTATATTTAGTAAATACAACTGTTCACTTTGATCTTTGTATTCAGTGTTTTACTTTGTTAAAATGTATCCTTTACCTTTAATGTCAAATTGTTAAATGATGTGCCTCTAGGTTTTTACTTGATATGGTGATGGGCTATTTCTTAACGAAAGTTAATAAACAAGTCTGTCTGCGTCTTTTACGATAACAGCTTATTTTGAGGAAATTTGATAATGCCGACAGCATGGAACTGTGGAAAAGAATAAAAATACCTCATATGTACATAAAACTTTTTAGTGTCTCTAAAGTCCAGTCGGGGTAGACATTTCAATAGAAAAAAATCCGGGGAGCGATTTTTTTAAACGTCGAGGGGTGGGGGGAGACTTATAAATCTCGATTTTCGAACTTAACCCGGTAGACGGTTTGCCGCCATCTTGTTTTAAATTTTAAATTTCAATGTTTTAGTTTTTCTGAAATAACTCGTTAATTTTCAACTTTAGAGCAAGATGACAATATCCAAAGTTGTTGGAAACTTAATTTCTCACAAGTTTGGCATCGTCATTTTTACGCTAGGATCAAAATGCGAGAGAACCCTCTACCAGGATTAGTTCGAAAATCGAGATTTAAACTTAGTTTACAACAACACCCCACGACGTTTAAAAAAAATCGCTCCCCGATTTTTTTCTATTTCAGGCTAGTTTTATCTGCCCCGACTGGACTACTAAAAGACTTTTGACTACCCGTTTGCGATGCCGTAGGTTCGCGAGAACGCCGTCAACTGGGGCACCCCGATGGGTGACTACAAGTAAGGTGGGCAAGAGACTACTACTAATATTACTCAGCCCATAGATGACCCACTGCTAAGTGAGGCCTTCTCCCATCGCAGCGAGGGTAATTATCATACTGTTCAGCGCTGGCCAGACCCAATCGGTCGAAAACCTACCAGCAAGAGAAGGAAAACTTGAAACGAAACACTGTACAAACCTATTTGTCCAGCGGGATACAGTAAGCTAATTACCCTTGCTGCGATGGGAGAAGGCCTTAGCAGTGGGTTATTTATGGGCGTAGTATTAGTAGTACGTAAGGTGTTAAACTTATGATACTCCTATTTCGTTGAAGGTTGGCAAGCTATTGCGGAATATTTATAAAACAAAAGTACCTACTACTAGCGTCTACTCTGTTTAATGAATTTTTGATGAGATAGACAAGGAAGATTACACAGCGGCTGACCAACAAGACAAGGGCGTTTATTACACCGTCCAGAAGTATGAATAGTCTCTTCAGTGTTTGATGTCTACAGTTTAAGATGAACCCTGACCTCGGGTGACTGACTTGTAGAGGGATGTTTAGACAAAGGCACTTAATGAAATGTAGTTCTTTGTCAAATGTTACAGAGTAATACTAATAACATATGAAAACAATCACAAGATACTTTTTCAAAACGGTTATGCAATATTTTTATATTATTTTATTAATTACAGGAAAATGACTTGCTCGACCCCGGAATTGAACCCCGGACCCGAAATCATCCTGTGGGTGACGTACATAGCCGCAAGTGAAGGAAACTTGATATAAACCCTGTGCCAATCCGCCTTGTTAGCGTGGTACAAAAGGCTAATTTCCCTCCATACATTTTGAGGAGGCCCGACTCAGTAGTGGGTCATTAATAAATAAAATATCCTTGGACATTTCACACAACGCCATCTCGTCCCAAGCTAAGCAACTTAATGCTTGTGTTATTTTTATTTTATTTTATTTTATTTTATTTGGGGGGCTTGCGGCCGACAATAAGTAGATAAAAAGGAAAATACATTTCAATAAGCCATTATAAGCCTCCGCAATTAGTTTAAGCTAAGTACGAATGAATTTAGTACACAAATTAACAAATAGAAAAATACATCTAAGAGAAACAGTACACGCAGGTACCACTTACGGCGCTACGGTTGACAGTAGAGTAGTGCTCAAGATTTTGTTACATGTATAAGGGCTGACAGTATACAGATCAAATGATAGGGGTTCTGTTTTAATTATGTTGTTGCAAAGTTGACTGGCTCGTATAAAGAAGCTGTTTTTGCGATGTACAGTACGTACAAATGGAATGTGAAGTAGGGGTCGCATACGGCAATGACGGGATGGAACATTTAAATTAATCTTTCTGACCAACTCTGGACAGTCCATTTTAGACTGTGCAATCTTAGTCAGACATCGAATGTCTGAGACACTTCGACGTACATGCAATGGAAGGAGATGAAAACGTTCACAACGTTCTTCATAGGTTATTTTGGGGACTTTGAATTTATAACATAAAAATCTAGAAAATTTCCTTTGGACTCGTTCGATACGTGTAGAATGCACTGCATAGTTAGGGTTCCAAATTTGACTGGCGTATTCTAGGTGACTGCGGACGTATGAGCAATAAAGAATTTTTAAAGTTTTCATAGAATTAAATGAATAAGAGTTTCGGATAATGAATCCCAAGGAAGATATTGCTTTTCTTACAATATGATCAATATGAGATTCAAATGTAAGTTTGGAATCCACAAACACGCCTAGATCCTTTACGACGTTTCCTCGACTAATTGGTTGATCCCTTATTACGTAAATGAAGTGAACTGGGTGCTGCCTTCGTGAAAAGCTGACAGTCAAGCATTTGGAAACGTTCAGTTGTAGATTATTAGCCTCACAGTACACAGCAACTCTGGATAGATCGTCTTGGAGAAGAATGGCGTCAGACATACTATTCACGGATCTAAAAATTTTCATATCATCTGCGAATAATAGATATTGTGAATTCCGAAAGCAACTCCCTATGTCGTTAATAAAAATTGCGAACAATAACGGGCCCAATAAGGATCCCTGGGGGACTCCAGAGGGAATGGTTGTCCATGAGGATGTATAACCATTCAGTGTTATGGCCTGCGACCTATTTAGAACATAAGAGGAAAACCATCTGTACAGGTCACCTCGTATACCCAGCCGTAGTAATTTTTGTAGCAGGATATTGTGGTCAATGCGATCGAATGCTTTACTGAAATCAGTATATATACTATCCACCTGGGATCCACCATCCATATTTTCAGCAACATAATCAGTAAACAGCAAGAGATTGGACACAGTTGACCGACCTTTTAAGAAACCGTGCTGCTCTGAATTGAGACTTGAAATTACACTTGAATATAATTGATCGTATACGATACGCTCAAATACTTTTGCCAGCAAACACAGTTTAGATATTGGTCGGTAGTTTTCAACTTTGCTATTATCACCTTTTTTAAGAATAGGCGAAATAAAAGCGGATTTCCAGATAGAAGGTATAATACCGTCGTGTAACGATCGACTGAAGAGAATTGAGACTGGAATAGTGAGTTCCTCTGCACAGCGAACAATAAACAAGACTGGCAGTGAATCTGGACCAGCAGATTTACTAAGATCAAGAGAGCTAAGTTGCTTGTGCACCAACCTGGGGTCGATTTCAATTGATGCCAGATCGCAGGGAGACGTTGCGCAGTTAACATCCGAAACTATCGTAGAATTGGAATCGAGAAATGTAGACCGGAAATATTCCGCGAAAAGCTCACACATACCCTGTCCTGTGTCACTAGAATTGCCCGCATAGGACATGGTAGCGGGAAAGTTGCTATTACTTTGTTTGCTTTTTATAAATGACCAGAATCTTTTCGGATTGGTACTAATAGAGGACTCAATTTGTTCCATATATAGCTTATAACATTCCTGTTCTACATCACGTATCCTGTCTTGCAGTACTTTGCTAGATAAAAGATCAGATAAATTTCCATAGATTTTATACTTAGATAAATACTTACGTTTTTCTTTGATAATCTTAATTAGTGCAGTGTTATACCAAGGTGGATAACAAGACAATCTAGACAAGCGCTGCGGAACATGTAAGTCTCTTAATGCATATATATTTGAGTAAAAGTAACCCAAGGCATCATCTATAGTGCCCTTTTTTAAATTAGTCTCCCAATCAATGCTCGCCAGTTTAGAACGAATGACATCATAATTGCCTTTATTGTATTGGTATGCATTACGCTGAGCAGCTTTCAAGGAACCTAAAGTAACAAAACTGGCAGTGATTAATAATGATGGGTGATAGTCATCCTCTGGCAAAAGTGGATCAGTACAAGATGAGACAGAGACGGACTCATTCGAAAGAACTAAGTCAAGTATTTTACCGTGTTTGTTAATAACAGCATTAAACTGTTTTAAATTACATAGGTTAACTACATCTATAAAGTTTGTGAGAAAATCTGTAGACGGTGCAAGTGGTTGTAAATCCCCGTCCAGATCTAACCAGACTATGGAGCTCATGTTGAAATCACCTAGGACTAAGAATTTGTCTAGAGGGTGGTCAATAACTATGTCCGTGAGTTTATCAAGAAAAGCTAACAATTGGGACAAGATGGATGATAAACTACTTATATACATTTTTTTTTTTGTAAATACATACATATTATAGATAGAAATAACACCCAGACTCCCAGCCAGTGCCTCTGGTTTAGACAAATACACTTGCCCGACCCGGGAATCGAACCCGAGACCCGCTGATCCAAAGGCGGCACATCTAACCACTAGACCAACGAGGCAGGCGGCATTTATGAGCCGATGATGATCACCTAAAATATTTACAAATTCAAATACGATTTCAGTACACATCAATATAATATATTTACAACCATGTTACATAGCAGCAAATTCGTTCGGATCATAAACAAAATTCATTTCCTTTCATGTTTACACCCGTTCACATCACACTGCTTTTAAATAGAAACGAAAATTCCTCAATACCGAGAATATTGAACGTGTTTTCCAGTTTCAAATCGAAGGATGCTTCAAAGTCAGGCGCGATGGAAGCTTTTCGTTTATTGGGCAACGTGCGAAACAAGATTGTTCTATGAAATAAATTAGAAATCGGTACAGATGCTGCAGTGTCGATGATGTATCATAATTTGTGTGGTTACGGATTTAGAATACATATCGTCACCGCCCCATTCCACCCTGAGCGTGTCGTAAGAGCCGACAAATGGAAATGACAAGGCCGAACAGCTAGCCGCAAGGGGAGGCAAAACTTGATACGAAACCCTATGCCAACCTGTCTAGCCAGGGTGGCACAGTAGGCTAATCTAGTCTAGTGGTTAGAAGTGCCGCCTTTGGATCAACGGGTCCCGGGTTCGATTCCGGGGTAAGTATCTTTGTCTATACCAGAGGCACTGGCTCGGAGTCTGGGTGTCATTTGTACTCGTGAATTAGATGTTTGTAAACTGCCCCCGAGACACAGGTTAGCCCCGCGAGCTAGTGCAGGGGTTTCGTTTAAAAAAAAACACCCTGTATTCAGTAATAGAAGTAATCATTTTTCATTTTCATAGCTTCCATAAGGGCCTCTACAGCGCGTTCTTTTTATATTAACCCACCTTGTTAATAAAAATAAAGGTTTTTTTTTAGTTTCCCAGAATTAAACATTTATAGCATCACCAATGAACCAGCGTTCAAGTCATAAAACCCAGTTCATATCCGCTGCATACAAAATTATGGCATTTTTACGCGTCAGTGCCCCGTCGGGAGCGCGCAGCACTACATAAAAACCTCGCTGGCAAATTCGATTCAATAAGAGCGAGTTATTACGTACCTGCTTAAATGGACTTTGCTTGAAACGCCGTAACTTTATCTTCTTGTTAATGTACTTTTAAATACGATAGTTTTACTCTGTCAGTGGGACGTAAGTTTTCCTTCTCATGTAGCTAGTTAGTTATCGGCCATGCTTTCTTCTTCTGTCGGCTCTTAAACACCCTCAGAATGAAATAAGGTGGTGTCATCACCACCTTACTACACCCTAAAGTACATAATTCACCTTATTACATCCTCATCTTATGTATTCTAAGTCCGTGACCACACGGATAAATGGGACTTACATTGATCGTTTAGGATCCAGGTGGTGGATTAAGAATACGCAATGTCACCAATCCATGTCTTCCCGAGGGTGTCGTAAGAGGCGACTTAAGGAACGCAAGAGGCAAATCACCTAGCCGTAAGAGAAGGAAAACTTGATACAAACCCTATTTTTTTTTGTTTCGCCCGGGGTAAAATCCTTTATGGACTATCCCCGTCGGCCACGGGGATGGCCGAGGGGGGATGTGTGGGACTCTCCCCTAGAGTGGGGGCCTACCCACAAAACATCCCCGGGGTCCTCCAACTCGCGTCCTGTTGCGGCATTGTGGGATCTGTAGACAGTACCACGCCTTGATACAAACCCTGTGCCAACCCGCCTTGACAACGTGGCACAGTGGGCTAATCTCCCTCTATGAATTTGGAGGAGGACTGACTCAGTAGTGGGTCATTCATAGGCTGAAACGAAGGCCGTAAAGGCCTTTAATTTTACCGTTCTAAACTGACCAACACACAAACATCTACGACTATATACGGCGAACAACGTGTCACTCAAGCGTACGGCACACCTGTTGATAAAGGGCTCCTTTAATTTTATTTTTATTTATTTACGAAATCCAGTCGTGATTACATTTACATAAAAATAAAAATAAACTGTCAAAGTCCTTAAATCTAAATGCACTAAATCACTAAGTAACAATATTAATAATTTAAAAATATAATAAAATAAATAAATAATATAAATAATATCCTTGGACATTTCACACAACGCCATCTCGTCCCAAGCTAAGCAAACTTAATGCTTGTGTTATGGTAACGAGATGGATGATAAACTACTTATATACATTTTTTATTGTAAATACATACTTATTATAGATAGAAATGACACCCAGACTCCGAGCCAGTGCCTCTGGTTTAGACAAAGACACTTGCCCGACCCCGGAATCGAACCCGGGACCCCTTGATCCAAAGGCGGCACATCTAACCACTAGACCAACGAGGCAGTCATAAAATAAAAAGATACTTCATAAATGTACCTACAGCCTATATCTATATGTGTGTTCATGACGATATATTGGAATACGACAAGGCCGAAAACCTAGCCACAATAGAAAGAAAACTTGATACGAAACGCTGTGCCATCCCGTCTAGCCAGCGTGGCACAGTAGGCTAATTGCCCTGCATGTAATGGGGGGGAGGGAGCAGTGCGTCATTTATTTATGCGCTGAGTAGTGGTAGTGGCACTTTTGTTGTTGCACCGTGCGGCGGGTCGTTCTCTTCCCTGCAATATGGTTGAGGAGGGCGATGGCTGCCGCATGCGTCATGCTTGTGAACAGGTGCCGTTGCTGGGGGTCGGTTGGCTTGGGCATTACAAGGTTACTATTGTCGACTAGATCTGGCTGATGTTTGGCCCTTTGGAACTATTGCGCGAGTTTGCTCTCACAAATCTGTCTTATAATCAGTCTTGTACCCAAATGGCAATCTAAAAAGAGCAACTACAGAGTTTCTTGCCGGCTCTTCTCTGTAGAGGTGCATTCCGAACCGGTGGTAGATGGTAAATAATTAATTTTAAATGGTAAATAAGCGCTCTAATTAGCCAACTTGATTAAATGAGTTTTGATTTTGAGTTTGATTTTTTATTGAGAAAGATAAAAACTCATATTTGTATTGGCAGTACTTATAGCTATAAATATCCCAAAATTTCTATTAATCTTTATGTGACATACTTTTTCCAACGCAAAAACTCAAATAGAAACTTTTAAGGTGATAATAAAATTTCGCAGTTACTGGAGGTCGACGCCGTTACGAGGCTAACTTTTGAAGTTATAACTGGGCTATGAAAGTATAAAAAACTTTAGCAATATGATATTTTGGCTTTACTTACACGGAAACTTACCCGAAAATTACTTAGAAAGTTACATACAAAGATAGTAATTTGGTTTAACCATAACCCAACTGGAGGAGAAAACGACAACAGAGACAGAATATTACAAACAAAATTTCATGTTACAGCAGAAACTGGTAAGTAGAACTATCTTCTTAATATATATGTCGTGGATAACGATATCGTTTTATTAAGTTTCTCAATTGATTGTTAACACAGTAGTGCGGCAAACGCGGTGACGTCAGTTGTTTTGCAATGGCGGCACGTGGACAGAGTCGTAATGGAAAGTGAGGTTGCTCGATCAGTCAGTCGACGTTGGGACACGGACCGAGACACTTCTCCGTTGCGAACCTGTCGGTTTGTCTATCTAAGTGTGTTAACTGAACATTGTTATTTATACTGTGGTTAATATTGTGAATTATAAAGTTACAAGTAATAAACCTCGTACCAAGTCAAGATGATGACGACTCTATCGCTCAGCCGTCGCTATCTCCGACATCAGAAGTGGGATGTAACTCATTCAGCCCACGTGGAGAAAACAGTGTAGTGATAATGTGTGTGCTTCTGTACGCGATGGAAATAACCGATAATGGCGATTCATTGTCACTATAAAGGAGACATTAAGCTACATGAAGATTGTTCTAAACTGAAGATCACAAGCTGCAGTCATAGTGCGGCGATTAACCAAGTGGGGATCACTTGCTTTCATTGTGATGGACAAGGACACTATGCGTCTAACTGCCCTGAGCGGAGCAGCAGGAAGGCGAGCAACAGTACTGCGGTCAGCCAGGTCAAAGAATAGTGAGTGGATCTGTAGTAAGCGCACCAGCTGCAATTTTACGTCACTCCGGTGAGCAGTTTCCATTTTATTACTCGGGTATATTGTATGGTATACGACTTTACGATAGTGTGGCTTTGACCGGTGTAAGAAAATATTATTTGAAATTCTTTTACATGTTTACCTGTTAATTACTTGCGATACGAAGTTTAGATTGCTTGACAGTTCATCGGTCTAGCGTCATATTTTCGGCAGGTTATATCAGTTTTCCAAGATTATGGCACCATTATATGCCTTGATTTGCATCGGTGAGGTAGATTGAGAGCATAAACATAAGGCGATAGGACAGCAGATCCAGACTTCAGGCGATCGAAGTTTCAGTCGGCAACGGTGAAATTTCACAACTGCGGTAAAATAGGTCACCGACCGTCCGATTGCCGTTCCAAAGGCGAGGTGAAAGGCAAGGCAGCCAGTGCTGTCACTTCAGCGTCAAGCTCTGCGGGACCGAGGCCGCGGTCGGACTTAATCTGTTTCAGGTGCGGCACCGCCGGACATTTGGCAACGAAGTGTCCACGTGGCAACAGCGGAGGAGCTGGCGCGGCAGTAGGCGCAAGCAGTTCGGAGCAGCGCCTGCAGCAGCGGCGAGTAACGAGAGGCATGTGGAAGTTTGCTATGTTAGCAATCCCAGCAGTACGCTGATGAACACTTGTGAGTCGTATCCATTTTATTCTGATTCTGGTGCCGAATGCTCTCTCATCAAACATTGTGTTGCGTCAAAGCTTAGTGGAAAGAGTTGTGAGTGCCCTCAAAAATGTGTTGACTGTTGTAGAAGTTGGTCATGGCAGGGTGCGTTGGATGATGTCCAACTTGATATAAATGGCACGATTCATAGGGTAACTAAGGCAAGTCCATTAGAATTGCTAATAGGTAGAGTAGCTAGGCCACTAAATTTATTAACTATTGACGATCATGAGGTTGAGATAAATTTAAGAGATTAGGGAACAAGCTGACAAATTAAATGAAAAATAATGCACAGCTTGATAAAGTAAGATTCGATAAAAATAAGGCAAATGTGACTAGATTTTCGGTGGGAGATTATGTTTTAGTCGAAAATCATGAACGGAATCAAACCAAATTGGATCCTAAATATAAAGGACCTTATGAAGTCATTGAGGTACTTGACGGTGACAGATATCATCTTAAGAGTTTGAACGCTAATCGCACTTACAAATACTCGAGAGAACGCCTACGTCCACTCCCCCAATCATATGTCCCTATTGAGCTGGATCCATGCTTATCAGATAATAATGACGGTATGATCTTTGGAATAGTTTCTTTAATTAAAACATCATATGGCTATGTGCTTATGTAACTTCACGCCTTTAATACCTGAGGGTGTGGTCAGCGGCTATAATGCCTCGACACGCTGGATTAATTTTCCAGTCCCAAATGTAATAGGTGGCAAAACCTTTTGTCATACATGGGGTACAACTTTGTTAGTCATCGATGCTCATCACACATAACTTCCGGAAAGTTGCATTGGTTGAGCCAGGGTTCGAACTCAGAACTTCTGAACTAGAAGTCGGAGTACTGAACCACTAGGTCATCGAGACTTATGATACGAAAGATGGTCTGTATCGAGTCTAGTCCCTTCTGAGAGTGAGTGTCGCCGAGGGAGTACGACGCCCACGTGAAAAGATGGGGTGGCACTATTCTCTGGAGTGGTATGTTTGAAGGATGGTGGGTCGTGGTAACAGCGTGGTGGCTTGTGGGCCATATGCAAAACATCTTAACAGTGCTGCGGTAAACGTATCTAAATGGCGAGGTGGCCATCTAGATATTTAAACAGGATTTATGTGAAGGGCGAGGTGGCTCTCTGAACTATAAACGGCGAGGTGGCCAAGTGGACAACAAATGGCAAGGTGGCCCAATGAACTATGAAAGGCGAGGTAGCCATTTTTTAATATGGAATCTGTTTACTAAACGGCGTGAAGGCACACACAGATTGGACGCTCGTTGAGATTGAGAAATTGACGTTTGATATCTGGTTATATTTGAGAAAATAAAGTGGCCGAAACATGTTACTCAAACCGCACTGTTTATCGCTACCCTATAGGCTTAGCCCAGACGAAAGGTTATTAGTGCGTTCTAAGGTTAGTGCACTAATGGAAACTAATATCATTCGTCCTAGTCAGTCTCCATTTAATAGTCTTATTTTATTAGTGAAGAAGCGTGACGGTTCTGATCGTATAGTGGTCGACTATCGAAAGTTAGATTCCACCACTGTCCCCTATAGGTTTAATTTGCCCCTCATAGCAGATTCCAAATACCACTCTTACGAGTTGGAGACTCTAGATGTAGTAAATGCTGTAAAACACTTTAGACATTACTTGCAGGTTATATTTTGAGATTATTACAGACTGTAATTCACTAAAAGCTTCACGCAATAAAAATCGATATCACGCCACGTGTGCATCTTAGGTGGGCCTTGGTGCAGGCCTTTGATTTTCAAATCAGTTATCGTGAGGGACGTCGTATGGCTCATGTTGATTTCTTCTCTCGTAATACACCATGACCAGATGCCCGTAGTCTCACAAAAGTTGAACAAATGCGCGTTAACCTCGCTGGCGTCAGAGAACTGGCTTTTGGTAAAGCAGATACGTGATCAAGAAATTCAATCCATAGTAGGTAAACTTAAAGATCATCTGTTACCACTCGACATTTCCAACATGCGCTCAGGTGTCCTACATCGCAAGGTACAGAGAAATAATCTGACCCGGTGTCTTCCAATTGTTCCCCGGGCCTTCCGCTGGTCGGTAATTAACCACGTGCATGAATCACGTATGCACCTTGAATTTGAGAAGACTCTTGAAAGGGTTGATCACTATTGGTTCGAGCACATGGCTAAGTGCGTTCGTAAGTTTGTCTATGGTTGTATTACTTGTAAACTATCTCAATCGCAATCAGGTCGCCCACAAGCGGGACTTCATCCAATTCCTAACATAAGTATCCCGTGGCATACTGTGCACGTTGACTTAACTGGCAAATTAAGTGGAAAAAGCGATTGCAAGGAGTACGTCATAGTTTTAATTGATGCGGTCACAAAATTTGTTCCCTTATATCATACCCTGAGAATAGATTTGGCTAGAACAATCAAATCCCTTAAATCAAGCGTCTTTAGTTGGAGCTCCAGTTAGTTATTGCAGATCTGTGACGATGCTTTGCCAACAAAGAATTCAAAGTTTTTTTGTCAGTTTCACGGTGTTTCTTTACGTTTGATAGCTAGTCAAGTCGCGCTAATTGCCAAGTAGAAAGAACAATGAGCGCGTTAAAAAGGATGCTGACCGCGGTAGAAGCGTCTGATAGGTCCCGGCATGAAGCGTTAGAAGACGTGCAATTAGTTTTGAATTCCTCTGTCCACCGTGTAATACAAGCGAGTCCACTCGAGTTTCTGATAGGACGTTTAGCTAGACCATTTAACCTATTAACTTTGAATGATTCCGGACCGGCAGTAGACATTAGTAAGACAAGAGAGCAAGCGGCCACGTACATAGAAAAGAGTGCCAGTTACGAAAAAGTAAAATTTGATAAAACTAAAAGTTAAAGTGGTAAAGTTTGATGTTGGTAATTTAGTTTAAATTCAGAACGAAGAGAAACCAAACTAAATTAGACGCGAAATACAAGGGACCTTTAAAAAAATTTGGAGTTACTTGATGGTGATCGTTATTTGCTGAAATCTTTGACCGGTAATAGAACATAAAAATACGCTCACGACTGTATAAGGAGGATTCCTCTAAGCAGTGTGTCCGTTGAGTTAAATTTGTCTGATGAAGATGGTGAGGAGGATGCCTCCAACAGTAAATAAGAACACTTACCTTGGCTAGGTCGCACTACACGCACTAGTCTGTAGTCGTAACTGCAACTCTCAGAGTTGTACAGAGCGCGATGGGCAGCTAGTGGTGTGGCGGGGACCCGGGTTTCGAGAGAGACTATTTGTATGGTCCTGTGTGGCCTGGGAGTCGTGGACTCTAGTTAAAGTGTTGGTCGTATCGCTTGGAGTGATGTCGATATGGGTGACACGTGAATTGTCACTAGCTGCTGGGACAGCTGGGCCATGTGTTGTGTACTTATTGTCTTAAACTTACTGTTTTAAAGTATCAGTATTGAGATTTAAAGATTATGGGCTTAGAGGAACATTTCGTGTTAAAGTTGTTGAAATTATTTGTATGCTAACGTGATCTCTGTTAACTTGATTCTTAAGATACGATTACGGACCATTAGCATCAGGTTGGCCGAACGTGAAAATGTGCCTCAGTTGGTTATTCTGTTACAAGTACACACGAGGACGTGTGCTTCGTCAGAATGGCCGTGTCGTGGATAACGATATCGTTTTATTAAGTTTCTCAATTGATTGTTAACACAGTAGTGCGGCAAACGCGGTGACGTCAGTTGTTTTGCAATGGCGGCACGTGGACAGAGTCGTAATGGAAAGTGAGGTTGCTCGATCAGTCAGTCGACGTTGGGACACGGACCGAGACACTTCTCCGTTGCGAACCTGTCGGTTTGTCTATCTAAGTGTGTTAACTGAACATTGTTATTTATACTGTGGTTAATATTGTGAATTATAAAGTTACAAGTAATAAACCTCGTACCAAGTCAAGATGATGACGACTCTATCGCTCAGCCGTCGCTATCTCCGACATATATAAACTAGTGACCCGCCCCGGCTTCGCACGGGTGCAATTATGCATGTTTTATACATATAAACCTTCCTCTTGAATCACTATTAAAACAAACTGCTTCAAAATCCGTTGCGTAGTTTTAAAGATATATGCATACATAGGACGGACAGACGACGGCAACTTTTACGTGTCATGTTGTTTGTCCGCGCTGGAATCCTAAACTACTTAACCAAATTTTATTAAAACCGTGTGCAGTTTTATCCAACTTAAAATATAGGATAGCTTACATCTCAATTTATAGTCTTTTTAAAATATATTACTTGTCTAGTATATTTATATGGTGTAATAAAAACCCTATAGCCACCAGAGAAACAGTACATCGTCGATTTGAAGATAAAATGTACTGTCCCAATATAAGCCAGATGTGAGGCAATGTTACAATAATTCTGCATATTCCAAACGCAGATCCTATTCAATTAGCTTCCATCTAACAATTTCAATGCAGTCATGTAGAAGGAGATGATTTGTGAATATTGACCCTACATCAAAACTGACCATGATTTCTTCATCGACCAGGTGTAGAATTTCAATCTGTTAAAAGAAGGAATTCTTGACATGGGTGTTAGTGTGACCCCGAAGCTGAGACAGAAAATTGGCTAGATGTTGTGCCAGTTTGTAGGTGCGAGACTATCTGGATTCCGATGAGGTGCAGAGGATAACCAGACACCAAATCGGCAGAAATATCGATAAATCGGTAGGCGAGAGTGACCCATGTAAGGGACCAACGCTATGCATGGGCATGCAAGGGTGGACAACATGCGCAATGAGTAGATTACCAAGGCATATGTTTCTACTCGTATACTACTTTCATTGACTTGGTGACTAGTAGGTTAAAAATTACGTAGTATTAACCAGATGCACAGTAGGTTAAATTCCCTCCATAAATTTGGAGGAGCTTTGTTTCAACATTGGCATTATCTAAGGGCAATGTTGAAACAACTATGATGATGAAATAATTTTATTATTGTACGCTTATTGTATATAATTTGTGACATGAAACCTTCTTTATGCAATATCATTGAACAAAACGATTTTTAAATTAAAACATTTAGATATTTGGCAATCAATGTCAGGCTATCTCGGTAACATAATTTGTTGGTGGTTGTAAACAAACTATTAAATACTAATGCAATTTAAAGTATACGAAATCTTAATCTCTAGAATAAATGTTGACTTAGTGAAAAATAATTAAAACTCCAATGGCTACAGTATCATCCTTTTTACCATCTGCCGCAGAATTTTACGCGGAGCTACAGGAAAGAACAGATCTCGCTGAAGCCAGACGTCACAAAAGATTTCTTGCCGTGTTACTATTGCAACGCTTCGCTCGAGGTTACTTAATCCGCAAACACGTGGCTTGGTTGTCTTATAATGCGACTATAATACAATGTGCCTTTAGAATGCACCAAGCTAGGAAGGCCTATCTAGCAGCACTTAGAAGGGCAGTGAGGAACAAACACGGCAAACATTACGACCTGGCAGCTATAAAAATACAGGTATGAATCTTTTTAGGATTAATTTAGGGATATCTCACGCATATCTTTATTTATCTGTTTTGACATAGATATTCTAAGCTGGTACCTTCTACCTTCACGAGCAAATTTTAATGTTCGCAGTCAATAGGCTATTTGAATTTTAAAGGGCACAAAAAAATAAGAAATTATCAATTATACTGGGATGAAGACTCGTATAATAATAATGTATTAGACGTGTAAATAATAAAATGTAAGATAATTTTGGACATAATACAGTATACATTTCTGTAAATCCTTTTTGTTGCGATGTGTTTGAGTAGCTAGCATAATAAGGAGATGGTAATTGGAAGTCAGAATGAGTTTCCGACCTTTTCCAATGTCTGTCCTCCCGCCTTTGTTAGTACGTGTTAACGTGTCCATGTATTATGTTTTGCATTTTGATATCAAATAAGCTTTCTGTTTGTATTACAATACCAAAATAATTTTACTAAAATTAAAAAAACACAGCCGCGAAATAAGCGATTAACTTTTGACCGCTATTGGATATTGCAATTCAATTAATTTTACATCATTTTTACATTATTAAAAACATATGGAACATTTCGTGATCAGATTGCTATCGTATGTATTTCAAACAGGTCATAGCAATGTAAGCGCTACTTTTTGGTAACTAGACGATAACACCAACTATCATCAGCATATAAATTTGCATTTCTTGCTCAGGCTCTCTGGCGCGGCCACTATTCAAGACGTACTAAGTTCTGCTATCGCACCTACCGAAGATGGCTGGCGACTGTAAAAGAGCGAGGCGACAGGCGTGCTGCTGAGGCTGCGGAATTTGGAATCAGAAGCAGAGCAGATGACCTAAGAATATTGGAAGAAGAAGCTCGCCAATGGCTAGCGTTTGTTGTATTCAAGCTACATCATCTACTACGCACCCACGTTTGCGCCGGTGTATACTCCGAACCAGCATCAACGGAGCTCTCAGAGTTCGAGAAACTCTTGAAATCCATCCACTACACCGAATACATGAAGAGATTGAAGCGGAAATATGATGAGTTCGTAAGAAAACATCGACCGGGATTCTCGAATAAGAGGTTGTTTCCGATAATAGGGGACGGGACCGACTATTGGTACTTATCGTTGCCCGAAATGTACGAACTGACGACTGCGGTTCCCAAAAAGGAGGATAACAGACATAAAGCGACTCATCACGGTCGGATTCATAAGGAACCCTTTCTGTGGAAGAAATTTAGGCCACATGAAAGTCGGGGTCCTTTTACCCCAGTGGGATCCCCTATTAGGAGTGCACCCATATCGCCGCCTCCTCCCGCGCCTACCCCTACTCCAGGTGGTGATAGCGTGTATCATAAGGATCCTCGATTTCATCTGTACGTGAAATACTACACCCCACAACCTGCTCTATTCGATTTTGTAAACTTCCACATAAACGTGCTTTTACGTCGAAAATGCTCCATAGAGAACATCGACAAAGACAAATAAATAAATGAATATGTTATCTTATCGAAAGAAATGTAAGTTATATTGAAAATAATTGAATTTTATATGGGTATGTTTCCAATTCAATTTATTGCTCGGTAATTCATTATGAGACTGTTAAATTTAAAAGGGTCGTTCGGTTTTGGTAGCTTCAAACGTTTTCTCTTAAAAGCCTTTTGTTGCTAAAAATGTAGGAAATAATTGGCCAAATCGTTTGTCGATGCTTGTTTTTGTTATTTTCTATATTTACCTGCACTGTCAAAGCCAAAATTCATCTTGCCCTATTAGAACTCAAAGAAATCGTTTACCACTTACTATGGGGAAAGCCAAACCCGACGGTAGGTAATTTATAGTATAAAATGATAATAGTGATCAACCCTGTATCTGTTTTATCTAAACAAGATTATCGCACCCACGCTGTCTAATAACATTATTTACTTCAACGGGAAGCTCTTCTGTGTGATGATAGATTTAGTATTCACAATGTTACCAACCTATACCATCCTCAGTGGGTCGTAAGAGGCGACTAATAAACGCAAGAGCAGTGGGTCATTTATGAGCTAAAACTACAACGGGCATTCGCAATCTGCAAAATTTATCTCACGTTCCTCAAAAATGGCTCATTTAGACGTTACATAACGATTGCAGAATATCTCTTCATGTGTTATATACTTGCCATTTATATCGATAAATGCATTTTACAACATCGGTTGAGATATGGAGATAAAAAATTAAACCTACAAGTAACAAACATAGTCCGGGGTCCCCCGTACATTGATTTCACTTGATTACTATCAAGCTAATTTTTCGTGAGTAGCTTCATTTTCATGAGACGCCCAACATTTTCTTGTTGACA
This sequence comes from Clostera curtula, assembly GCA_905475355.2. Taxonomy (NCBI): domain Eukaryota; kingdom Metazoa; phylum Arthropoda; class Insecta; order Lepidoptera; family Notodontidae; genus Clostera; species Clostera curtula. Next base: position 9,435,559 of record FR997808.1, on the reverse strand, counting down.
ACTCATGACTGTGGTAGCTAACAGAGGTAGCAAGGGTGAAATATGTTGATTTTATGATTCTAAAAAAATTATTACTAACCGGGTGCTTTTTGGTATATCTGATGATAATTATCTAAATTATACGAAAATATATTTGTCCTACAAAATGTATGGTTTGATCAAAGAGTCCTCCACTTCCAATATGTATCGATAACGAGGTCATCAAAAATGATTACTAACCAGCTGGTTTTTTTTTATTTACTTAATAAATATGTATATTATTTAACCGTCAAATTGTCCTACAAGTTGCGTGGTACGTTATCCCGGTCCTACACTCAAAAGTTGTTCTACAGATCATAGAAAAAAAATTATTACTATCAAGCTGAATCTTTGTGAATAGCTTTGTTTTGTTGAGACGCCCAACATTTTCTTGTCGACATCTCTTGATTGTGGTAGCTAACAGAGGTAGCAAAGGTTAAATATGTTGATTTAATGATTCTAAAAAAAATATTACTAACCGGGTGATTTTTGGTATATCTGATGAGAATTATCTAAATTATTCGAAAATGTATTTGTCCTACAAAATGTATGGTTTGATCAAAGAGTCCTCCACTTCCAATATGTATCGATAACGAGGTCATCAAAAATTATTACTAACCAGCTGATTTTTTTTTATTTACTTAGTAAATATTTATATTATTTAACCGTCATATTGTTCTACAAGTTGCGTGGTACGTTATCCCGGTCCTACACTCAGAAATTGGTAATACCACAAGACCCATTTTGTCATCACTAACTGTAGGACACCAATTTTACATGATAGGTTAGTATTCTCTGCCCAAATGATACAATGTCCTACAAAAAAACAGGTATGTATCATGAGTCCGACAGAAATTGTCATTTTTCGTTTTCCTACTTATAACTTATGATACAGTGAAAACATCTTTTTTATTAACTTAAATAACTTTTTTTTTTACTAAAGTAGTACAAAGAAATAATTATTTACTTACTTAAAAAAACGTATATTCATCAGATTCATCTGATAAATTTTCAGTATCATCACTGTCATTTTCATCTATTTCATTTTCCTCGTCTTCTGACTCTGTAATAACCGCTATACAACGACATTCACCGTTATGTTTAATGGATGAAAATTATTTTATTAGAAATTTAGTATGCTAAAAATAATTTAAAAAAATGGATTGCCTGAAAAAGTCCTAAATTTCTAATAAAATAATTTTCATCCATTAAACATATCGGTGGTAGTTGTATAGCGGGATCCGTATAATGTACTATATAAAAAGTTTTGCACACTATAAAACGAAGTGGATTCATTTTATGTTAAATAATACTTAATTTTTTACGTCATTACAGAGACAGAAGACGAGGAAAATGATATAGATGAAAATGACAGTGATGATACTGAAAATTTATCAGATGAATCTGATGAATATATGTAAATAATTATTTTTTTGTACTACTTATTTTTTGCTTTTAGAAAACCAAAAATTCCACCAAGGTTAATTACTTACAGACCCATAAAAGACATATCTTTTGACTCATTTTCTGAACAACTAGAGTCTATTGACTGGAATTCTCTATGTTCTACATCCGATGTAAACAATATTGTCTCGAAGTTCACAAACACTTTAATAAACCTATTTAACTTACACGCCCCTATTAAGTCAAGACTGGTCAAAGAGTCATGTCCCCCGTGGCTTACGCCCAATTTAAAGTTGATGATGCGTCTTCGTGATGCTGCGCTCGCAAGACATCTACATACACGCTCAGATACACATAAGCAGTATTATCGGGACTTAAAGAAACAAACCACAATATCATTACACAGCGAGAAAAAAGCATTCTTTAGTCACCAAATTAATTCTAACGTTAAAAACTCAAAGAAATTGTGGAAGAATCTTAAATCAAACGTACTGCCACCCAAGTCTACAGATCTTCCTTCGCATTTCGACAATCCCGATTTAATAAACGATCATTTCCTGTACCACCATACAAGCTTGCCTGTTAATATCTCTCATCTCACCTTTTTTGAATACCATAGATACGGTACATGTTCATTTTCTTTTCAGCCTGTCACGGCTGTGACTGTGCTAAAGTATTTAAAAGAAATCAAATCAAACGCAGTAGGAACAGACGGTGTCTCATTAGACATGTTACAGCTTACCCTTCCTCAGACCTTAGAATGCATAACAAATATTATTAATAAGTCAATTGCGTGCTCAATATTTCCAACCAATTGGAAAGTAGCTTTAGTCAGGCCTATACCCAAAACGTCAAATCCTGTAGAACTAAAAGATTTGCGCCCTATTAGTATTTTACCTTGCCTCTCTAAAGTCTTGGAAAAAATAATATATTCGCAGACTATCGAATTTTTAGAAAAACATAACATGCTACCGGAAATGCAATCTGGCTTTCGAAAAAATAGAGGCACTACTACTGCTCTGCTTGACGTGACTGACAATATTATCGCAAATCAAGATGAGGGAAAGGGTACAATACTAGTCCTATTAGATTTTTCAAGGGCGTTTGACTCAATTGACATTCCGTTATTGCTTTCAAAGCTTCGCTTTTATGGTTTTGATAGTTGTGTCATTCAATGGTTCCATAGTTACTTGAGTAACCGATCACAGATGGTGGAGATGATAAAGGCAAACGGGGAAGTACAGGTTTCTCGATCGAAGACTATTTTAAGGGGAGTACCTCAAGGTTCAATCTTAGGCCCGCTATTATTTATTATATATACTTCTGATATCGTATCTATTATTAAACACTGTAAATATCATATCTATGCTGATGATATACAAATATATATTTCGTTTAAACCTCAGGATATGGAAACTGCTGAGCGTATGTTAAATGAAGACCTGCAAAGAATTCAGGCATGGGCTTTATCTAACTCGCTAACTTTAAACGCTTCGAAGACTAAATATATGATTTTAGGTACGAAGTCCTTGATTCGTAAGATTTCTGAAGTAGGCCCCCAATTGATCCTTGATGGAGTGACAATTGACAGAGTACAGGAAGCAAGGAATCTAGGTCTTATCGTAGACGAAACATTGAGGTTCGAACGTCACGTGTGTGAAACAGTAAATAGTTGTCTGTATCGACTTAAGGTTCTGTACAAAATCAGAAAGTACTTAAGTACGGAACTTCGGGTTATGTTGATGGATTCGCTAGTCCTCTCTAAACTTAATTATATGGACACGGTATACGGTCCTCGCCTCCTCTCCAAAACAGTGAGACTCATTCAAAGAGTCCAGAATGCATGTACTCGATTCTGTTTTGACGTTGCACCTCGTAGTCACGTTACGCCTGTCCTTAACGAACATAGGATATTGAATATGAAGCACAGGCGTGATCTTCATTTCGCTTCCTTGATGTTTGGCGTGGTTAAGTTAAAAAAACCGGACTACTTATATCTTAAGCTGGATTGGTTCAAAGACCACAATAGATATGCCAATCGCATGCCTCATCTGTTACGTGTGCCAAGGCATCGATCAGCCTCATTTCGAGGTAGTTTTAGGTTTAGTGCAACGAAGTGCTGGAATAGTCTTCCGCCACCTTTGCTTCAAGCAAATACTGTTGCCTGTTTTAAAAAAAAAGTTTTTACCTTCTTGTTAGGTCTCCAAACTTGTATGACAATGTAATTGTTATGTTTTTATTTTTGCCCAATACACTTCTAGTATAATGAATTTGAAATTGTCAATTAATTATTCCAGCATTTCTTAATTTACATTTCATAATTAATTAATTATTTTTATCTCGCTTATTTTCATGTACACTATATGGTCAATAAAATAAATTTATGAGGAGTATCTGTTGTAGCCGAAGTTAAAATTGCATTTTTCTATGTAAATTATTTGGGAGGAGCAATGTATGGCGTGTACTAGGTGTAATTTTTTTGGTGTTTTTTTTTTCATTTGTTTAGCGCTACATATGGCTGAGCTGAAAACCAGCGTTGTGGATAATATATTATCTACAACATATGCTGAGCTCAGACCATTTCTGGCAATGCTGTATACAGCATAGAATTTTTGTGCATCATTTTGTATATAAATACTTATTAGCTGTAAGAATTAAATTTTATATGTATCTTTATAACTATTTGTATTTCCATAAGTTCTGTGTTGTGTGTAGTTTTATCAGAATAAAGGTTATTCTATTCTATTCTATTCTATTCTACTTAAGAAAAATAATTTATTTAAATAAAAAAAAAGACGTTTTCACTGTATCATCACTACATAGTATAAGACAAAGTCGCTGTCGTCTGTCCGTCCCTATGTATGCTTAAAACTTGAAAACTACGCAACGGATTTTGAAGCGGTTTTCTTTAATAGATAGAGTGATTCAAGATGAAGGTTTATATGTATAATACATGCACCCGTGCGAAGCCGGTTCGGGTCGCTAGTAAGTTATAAGTAGGAAAACGAAAAAATTACAATTTTTGTCGGACTCGTGTTACATACCTGTTTTCTTGTAGGACATTGTATCATTTGGGCAGAGAATACACTAACCTATCGTGTAAAATTATTGTCCTAGAGTTAGTGATGACAAAATTGGTCTTGTGGTTTTAACAACTTTTGAGCGTAGGACCGGGATAACGTACCATGCAACTTGTAGGACAATATGACGGTTAAATAATATAAATATTTACTAAGTAAATAAAAAAAAACCAGCTGGTTAGTAATCATTTTTTATGACCTCGTTATCCATACATATTGGAGGTGGAGGACTCTTTGATCAAACCATACATTTTGTAGGACAAATACATTTTCGAATAATTTAGATAATTATCATCAGATATACCAAAAAGCACCCGGTTAGTAATAATTTTTTTTGAATCATAAAATCAACATATTTCACCCTTGCTACCTCTGTTAGCTACCACAATCAATAGTTGTCGACAAGAAAATTTTGGGCGTCTCATTAAAATGAAGCTACTCACGAAAAATTAGCTTGATAGTAATCAAGTGAAAACAATGTACCGGGGATCCCGGACTAACACGTTTTGAAATTAAATACCTTTTTGCGTGTATTTTTCTTTATTGAATTCCCGTCGTTTCGATTGGTTTGCAGCAATCGTCTCTCTCGTGAGTAGGTTTTTTTATGTCCATCCAAATCAATGTTTAATTGCAATGCGTAATAATCACGAAAACTTAAGACATCCTTGGAAAATATATTGTTACTAGCTGACCCGGCGAACTTTGTTTCGCCTTAAAGGCAATAAATGAGCAGATATTTTATTTTATTAACTTTTTATCAGGATAAATATAAATAAAACATCTATGATTTTAATTATACTTTATTGGCCATCTATTTTAGTAACTGCACTTTTCAGTGAATCACCTTGTGACAGACGACATTTTTCGGTTTATTATCAGGCGCATGAACAAATAACGCAGATGGTCTTCTGACCCGGAACATGCCACATATAATTGATCTTGGGAAATACATGAATTTTCTAGATTTAGGCCACAAACTTTCCAGGATTGGCCCTGTGATTTATTAATGGTCACGGCGAATGCACGACGGATCGGAAATCATTAAAACTAAAACGGTATATCAGTTGATATCGTCGGGATCCTCGGATGAGAATTTCCTCACCTTCCAACTTTACTTTGAGTATATTCCATTGTTCATCAATTCACTTACCACCAAACGCGTTCCGTTGCACAGGTTTGGTGGTTTTGGTTTATATATTTTTCTCGTTTTTACACAGTCATTATATTTGAATTAATGCAGTGTACCAATGATTTCATTCTGAATTATGTTAGTTACTTTATGTCATCTACATATTTATTCTTAGCCGCCAAAACAGCTCACTTAGTCAACCATTCATTATTTTTGTGTTTGAGAGTTTGTCCTTCGATGAACAGAAATTCTGAGAAAATAAAATCAATCCACATATTTCGATGATTTGAGGCAAGCGCTTATTTCGGCGGCAGCAGTCGATCTTGGAATTAGAGGCAGTGTTTGGCAGAAATAGCCAGACAGTAAAATCATTGCGCCTCCAAAACATCTCGAGTCCTTGCGTAGGTGTTCGGTCGGATCGGATAAGTGCTTCCAATGCACGTGTATACGCTATTGTACATTCGTCCCAGATGACGATTTTCCATTTTGATAAAACTTTAGCCGCTGAGGAGTGTTTTGTAATATTACACGGCATCTATAGGTCCAATGCGGACGCAAGTATGCAAGCAGTAATTAGTGCTACCACCGTATCGAAACGTTGCTCGATCCTAATTATGTAGTACCTACTTTATAAATTTATTCTTGTGTCTCGAAAATTATCTAATTGTTGATCTCTTAAATTTGCTCGACGATTTTGCATTCCCAACCGATCCGTTTCACGGGCTGCCTCGATTTGCTCTTGTGATTGAGAAGCACGGATTCAAGCCATACTAATGCGGTGATCTTCACGTGCATTATTTAGTTCTTCTTCATTGTTCGGCACAATAAGCTAATATTTACTCGAAATAAATACATCAACCGGTCAACTTCAAAATTTCTAATTGTCAAATTTGTCAAACTATAGACAACATAGCGTTTAGCTGTCGGTGAAGTTTTGTTATTCCAGCAGTTGCATTTTGATAAACTATGTTTTATATCACGGAACGGGATTACACACATTTACACTTTCAGGTTTATAATATTAATTATGATTTTGTGAATTGTCCAACATCCATATATTTAAAAGAAAGTCGGACATAGGATACCTAAGATTTTTATCCCGTTCCCGTAGAATGTGATATAATACCTACGTGGTATAACAAAGCGCAACTGACAGCGAAACTTTATGTTGTCTATATTTAAATATGGCTGAAAATTTGACAATTAGAAATTAAAATTTAACTTCATATCGCTATAAATTTACACACAATATCTTTATAAATTGTAGCCTATGTGTTATTCTGATGTATAAGCTATATTATTATAAAGTTTCATTAAAATCCATTCAGTAGTTTTTACGTGAAAGAGTAACAAACATCCATCCATCCATCCATCCATCCATCTATCCATCCATCCATACATACTTACAAACTTTCACGTTTATAATATTAGTAGGATTAATTCTCATATATTTTTAAGACGCCAAAGAGAGTATCGCATACTTGCCGACGACTTGTTTTTTGTTGGGTCCTATATAGATTCCGTATAAGTATCCGCAAATTCCTTACGCACAAAACTCAAACCTTTTCCGGTTGAGAACAAAGGAATACCGGAGTACTGGATGCCAGCGATACCTCAACGGGACCTCGAGTTATTCCCAACCTATCGAGGTCGTACTAAGCGGATCCGTGATCTGTTTGAAAAATGCGAGGGAAACGTGTTGTGCCGTAATTAAAGACGGCTCATGTGGTCACTCGCAATAAAGAGTGCGTACGACTTCTGAATTGATATGAATTATATCGGACGAGCCCTGAGACATATTATATTTGCAACCAGGTTATATTATAGAAATTTATATACTTTATACAAACTATGCCAACCCATTTTGGTTAGTGTGGTACAATAGGCTAACTTACCTCCATGAACTTGGAGGAGGCCCGACTCCGCATTGGGTAATTTAGTGGCTGGAATGATAATAATGATCATTAAAGAAAATATATATCAAACAAATCGTTTTCTTCTTTCCAAAAAAGATTTGAAGGTATTCTCGTATTTTCATGTTCAGCTGTTTCTTTTACTTTCTTTCAGTTTTTATTTAGTTTAAAGCCTCTTTGGTTTTGCTGAAGCAATGATTTCGTCGAATCGCCCCCACCCCCTCCTGGGTATACGTCTCCGGAACCCACGACTACTCACTAAAGGTCTTGCAGTACATGTCTGGTTTTGGCGACGCCGTCTACTGTAGTGCACTGGCAGGGATCCCGGGTAACTTGGAAGCACTCAGTCAATGAAGTTTTTGTTAGCGGCAGGTTGCCCAACCTACCTCCGGCCGCTAGGATGGTGTAGAAGGTAGGTATTACAATATATATTACGTGTGGTGACGGATTTAGAATACATAATGGGGGTGGTGTAAGAGCCGACAAAGGAAATGATAAGGCCGAAAACCTGACAGCAAGAGAAGGAAAACTATACGAAACCTATGACCCTATAGGCGCTCCTTAGGCGCCTATATGGTGCTCTTTAGGGGAGGCCTATGTCCAGCAGTGGACTAATGTTGGCTGATGATGATGATGACCCTATAGGCTGAGAAGTGAGTATCTTACTAATATTATAAACGTGAAAGTTTGTAAGTATGGATGGATGGATGGATGGATGGATGTTTGTTACTCTTTCACGTAAAAAGTACTGAATGGATTTTAATGAAACTTTACAATAATATAGCTTATACATCAGAATAACACATAGGCTACACGTTATAAAGATATTATGTGAATTACAACAATATAAACAAGTCGAATTCAAAATTTCTAATTGTCAAATTTTCGACCATATTAAACTATAGACAACATAACGTTTCGCTGTCAGTTGCGTTTTGTTAAAGTAGGTTTTATACGGAAGGGATAAAAATCTCAGGTATCCTATGTCCAACTTTCTATTTGTTTTAAATGTATATAATACGGAACAAAGTTCGCCGGGTCAGCTAGTATATTATACTTCAAACGGTTTTGTAAATATATTCTTGAGCTAGAAAATCAATAAACATTAGGTTGGCCTAGTGTTGTTGTGGAGGATGCTCCTCCACTGTGCCATCCATCCGAGGCCTTGGAGCTGGCAGTGAAGGAATGCTGTTGGTTTTGGTAGTTAGGTCAGGGTGCTATATATAATTTCTATATGTTCGAGCCTCAAAGCCATATTCCGGCTAGTCCCCAAAGGCCGCGTTTCCATGAAGATTCCCAAAGTAAGCGTAGTTTTGTTCCCCTAAGGGTGCATATTCCCTTTTTGGGGAGAGCAATCCGTAGCCGGGAGGGCAGTATTGGAATGCTGTTGCTTTTAGTAGGTAAATCGGGGCGCTAATTTCTATCGTTCCATCTTCTGTATAAAATAAATTAATTTGACTGCTACGTTGGTCTAGGGGTTAGATGTGCCGCCTTTGGATCAACGGGTCCGGGGTTCAATTCCAGGGTCGGGCAAATGTATTTGTCTAACCCAGAGGCACTTGCTTTGAGTCTGGGTGTCATTTGTATTCGTGAATTACATGTTTGTAAACTGCTCCCGCGATAAAGGTTATAACTAGTGCAGGGTTTTCATTAAAAAAAAGGGAAACGAAAGAAAAGAGACAGATTTTTTCACATCTATCTATCTATTTGGGTTAACACTACAAATTGTGTAGTACTTTTCAAAATATGCTAATTTCATTGTATCATGCCTATAGCACAAACGAGCGTACTAAAAAGCGATCCTTTAGTAGCTGAAAGCCTGAACACTCGTCTAACACGCTGTGAGACGTATAATCAAACACGCCACGGTAGTCGTGAGTGCCTCGCTGGCGTGAAAGAAGCTTTTGTGTGCCTTGCACTAGCGACACGTCGAAAGGCAATGGAGTTGAAAACTTGGGTTATTTAGTCACAAGCGAATATTAGTTGTTTTGCTAGACCAAGATACGTTAAATGTGGCCAGGCCGTCCGTGTCGTGACGGATTTAGAGTACATAGTGACACCCAGTGAGTACACCCTGAGAGTGTCGGAAAATCCGACAAAAGAAAATTGCGAAGCCGGAAACTATAATTTAGACTCCGCAATTTGGGTGGAACACACATTTTTTATCTTTATCAAATTGTGTGTCTGTATACAGAAAACTGCTTCGTCCTGTCGGCTTTCACTTCGGATGGCTATAGATACGGTTTTTGTTACGCCCTGTATACATATATTGTTTAAACACGCTAAAAATCTACTTAGTGAAAATGGTCTGTTACTAATCATATTATTACAAGATTTGGTCGGTCCGAACATATTGTTAAACTGCTCATAAACACTAGTTATTTCGTACGGCTTACATAATAGAGTACGCCAAGGAAACGGCGGCTAAATAAGAAAGTAACATGATAAATGGGAATCACGACCTTGGCTGCCATATTGAAAGATGCCAAGGGCTATACTATTGTGTACAGTACGATATAATCATTGGACAACTTCATAAAAGTTTATGTATCAATACAAAGCTGGATTTATTGTATGAAAATATTTTTATTCTTTTCTATCCAGCCAGACACCGTTTCTGCTGTTTTTGGTCAGATCTTAACATTAATATTGGGACTTAATTTATTGTTTGCATTAAGTAAGTTGTTTTGGGGCTGTTCTTTGGACCCACATTTGTTTGCTGTACAATAAATATTAATTATATCTATCAAACTCTCTTCTATCTATTTATCAAATTTGATAGATATAATAAATATTTATTGTACACCAAACAAACTTATGTCGCAAAGAACAGAACCAAAAAAACTTAATTAGTACAAATTGTGTGAGTGTGCAAGCGATTGTTTTATTTATTTTCACTTTAATTCATTCGACAATAGACACATCATGAACATTTTTACACATAAATGTGGGGAGAGAGCTGAGTCAGTAGTGGGTACTGAGTTGACTCTCGTCCAAATTCATGGAGGGAAATGGCAGGACTGGTTGCCTCTGAGATTGTATCAAGTTTTCCGTTTTTTACGGCTACTATACCCTCAAGCCGAACGTCCGCCGACGGTGAATTAACATTTATAAAAAACTGGCTCAACTATGCAAGCTAAACTAAACTAACTTATTTTAGCTGGCGGTGGTCTTTTGGCTTCAGGATAGTGGTTTGGTGACATTGTGTATTCTAAATCCTCACCACACGAACATCACAGGTCTATAAAACAATAAATGCCAAAGTTGTGACCCCTGTCTTTTCCGTCGAAGGATTAACTTTCGAAAGCAAATGGCCTACGCACGCCTACGCCGCCATTCCGTAGCCGAATAGTTTGTCTAGGGCCTTAAAGTAATTGCCTTTTAATAATTTAATTCATTTTTGACGTCTGTGTTAAGTAACCTTATTTTGAAGGTTTTGATTAATTTTATTTAAGCCCCAACGTTCAGAAACTTTACAGTGTTCGGTGCTTCAGTGACCACGGTCGATGCTAAGTGTCTGTGACGTTGGGGTTTAAATAAAATAACTCGATATTAACCGGCAAAACATTTAACGCAATGTCTGGCCTCCTCCCATCCCATTACATGGAGAGTAATAAGCCCACAATTTCCCCGAAGCAAGAGAACCTAAGACATCATTATCGTCATTTTCAAGACTGACGTCACAGAGTGACCCCGTTCCAATCTGAGGGTGACGTAGAAGGGCAGCTCTGCTCCGAAACAAAAAGGCTGAACAACGGACGTTTCTATGAATATACTTCGTATATTTATAGAACCGACAGTCCGAATAGGTATTAAGTAATTAGACAATAAGTAGTAGTTTAAGAATTAGATAGAATAAGTAAACAGTGTAAAGTGGTAGTATGTTAGTATATAAGTCAAGTAAGATGTAAATATAGATAAACCTTAGAATAGAAAAAGAAAATAGATGTAAGTAGGTTAGAAATATGTTAGATGTAGAATAAATAAAATGTGTAAAACTTCATTTACCCCGCATAAACAAAAAAGGGAAGAAAATAATTAGGCAAATAGGCAAAAAATAGACTAGTGTAGGGAATGGGAATCCCACCCATAGGAAAGAATGGTGATGAATGCAAGAAAGATATAGTATGAAGCATGGAAGTGCGAGAAGCATGAATGCGAGAACTGGTATGAAAGGAAAATAGACTAGAAATGTCTCTGCTCATGGTAGAGAAAAGATGATAAAAAAAAAAAACTGAGAGTGACGTAAGAGCCGACAAAAAGAAATGATAAGGCCGAAAACCTAGTCGCAAGAGAAGAAAAACGTGATACAAAACACATCTCACCAGCGTGGCACTGTAGGCTAATTACCCTACCTACATGTAATGGAAGGAGGTCGGACATTTTATGGGATTAGTAGTAACTAGTAGTAGTAATATGGTTTTAATCTTGAAACGAAAGATCTGAATTGCATTTGATAATGTTGCAGAACCACTGCTAGAATATCTGCTTTCAAATAGAAATAACCGCATTATCAGTCTATCCGTTTCGTGGCTACAATGCCACACAGAAACGCATCAAACTTATGACACTCATAATTTTGTCGCATCTACTAAGCGATTTTAGTTGAATTGTAACTTTTATTAACATGTTTAATTTTGGTTAACAAAGTTTTACAGTATAAATAAACTCCTTGTCATCCATCACATCCTTCAGTCATCAGGATATGCTGCGACAGTACATTAACTCCTTAATTAAAGCTGAACAGCTGCCGCGGTTACTGTCGTTCTCATCGAATAATCCAATTAATTTCTGTCACCTAGCCAATTAGGCTGACAAACATTCAATTTTCGTTAATACTGACAGATATCCTTTGTTTCGTCTTAATTTACTTATCGTTTATGAGATGGTATGTGGTGTACCTACACAAACTTTTACGCCGTATCGAAGGGATAGTACTACTACGATGTAAGAAGAAAAAAGGTTTTTTTCGTAAAATTTTGGCCACCATATAAGCCACCACCAAAGGCTCATTTCTGATACATTTTTTAATCGAGAAAATAATACTAATAGGAGTAGGGGTTTTATTGAGAAAATCCGGCAACAAGAGAGAATGGTCGGTCCCATTAAAATCAGTCCAGCCATTCCAGTGATTAGCCGAAACAAACAGACAGGCAAAAATACTTTTGGTCTATGTACCGTGTATACATGCAAACACACTTGTAAAAAACGGTTTATGCCACGGATGATAATACATTAATGTCAATTGGGGAACTATGCCACGCTATTGACAGAACTTTCAAATTTAGGACATAATTAATTTTGATAAGCTATTGCATCGTGTTGGATGGGAAATTCAATAGAAAATACCAGACTTCGAACCCTGATTGAACAGGAGTCATTCAATCAGGGTTAAAATGGCTGTGTAGATAGTTGAATCCTTTTATAAGATACTAGATGTACCATGACCTGGTTGCTACGTCACTAATTAAAATAAATTTGACGGAAAGACATTACATAAATATTCTTTTATTGTTTTCAGAAACCTTCGTCGACTCATGCACAACACTTTGGTGAAGATCATCACATGATTACATGCGTAGTTTACGATTCTATATAGGACATACAGACAAACATTTATTTTTATTTATATAGAAGATAGTGATAATGATGTCTTAGGTTTTCACGATCTTTACACATTGCAGGAAATGATCTCTTCACGGTTATGATCGTTTTATTTTATTTTACCACGGACACTGCAAGGTGTATGAAACGTTGGGAATAAAGAAAATAAAACGATCTTAACTTTGAAGAGATCATTTCCTGCAAGATATATATGAGATGCTTAGACACGCCTATAAAACAAATTTGAATAAAAAAGATAACAACGTAAATACAGAGGAGGTTATATTTTTTTAACGGTTAAACAGATTTCATTACATCATATTTACGATTAAAACCACTCTCAATTAATGCACCCTTCAAACAAACAAAAAAGTGCCTTACGAACTCTTCAGCTGTAATGAAGTCACAGACAAACCAACGAATTTCTATTTTCTCGTGGGTTGAAAATTAAGCGATGCCCATTTGAGCGACTCTGTCTATTTAAATCACTGCGTTTTTATCCTCCAGTAGAGGCAAATTAATTCTCTGCTATTCGATGATCGCTCTGCTGCGCTTCGAGCGTTCATTTAGGCACTATTTTTCGCTTTGCTCAATTCCAATTTGTCAACACGTTGCATTTTACCCCAATATTTTACGCCGTGCAATTTATTTTTCGTATTCAAATCGATTTAGATTCGTATTCAAATCTAAATAACTAATTAAATTCGCATTTTTACGAGTAACCTTTATCGATTTTGGTACCAGCAACTGCATAAAATGACACACACAAAATAAGTAAAAAAAAAAAATTTTGTGTAATGTATTTCTTGGCGTAGCAACAAGTCTTGAGAATTTTGTTTTGAATTTGAATTTTTATACCCATCCAAAAGTGCTCGACGCACAAAATAATGACACAAAAGTCATAATATTATTAATTTCCAATTATTTATCAAACATTAATATTATTATAAATTATAACATCATTATTTTATTCAATTACAACTCGACATGTTGAATGCTTTGCAGCAGTCGTGGTCACAGGAGAGGCTAGATGACGGTTTGTATTTTTGAATAAAACAGGAATTAAGTAACGTTACATAATTATTTTATCCTAATAAATTATTTAAGAAAAGTATTTCATTTTTATTAACATAAACCTACCTTGCGTTCGATATACCGAAAAAATACAGGTCCTGCGCCTTTAGGATACAGGACCCAATTTTGAAAATTCATGTTTCATAAGTTTTCGAATTCGGTTCAGTTGTGTATTTAGACGATTTTGTTATTCGATTAGTGGACTAAAAATTCTAAGACTAATAATTTAACAATGTTCACCGACTATTTTGTTTTTGGAGTCTGATAAACATTTTGATTATAAGCTTTGAAACAGTTGATAGCTACAATATTAGAATTTGAGTGTGTAAATATAACAAATATTTGATATGAAACTTTCGCTTAAGGTCGATCCCTACAAAAACGGTCAGCGGTAGTGAAATATGAGGAGCGGCTGAAGCATTTTTCATCCGTTTTTCTCGGAGCATACCTTCTGGAACTTCATGAATATTTCAGTCCAGGATCAATTATTAAAATGATTTACTACTCGCTGGCCCGTTGTAAGGGTATCTGTGCCAAGGACTTCTTGCTGTAGGAATAGAGGTGATTTTTTGCCGACCTGAATAATTTGGATTCAAGTCACGCTGGTATTGTGAGGCTGCATTTGGTTTTATGTTTTTGCTAGCTTTATTGATGGATTGTGGAACCTTTTTGCTTAAGAGTAAAAGCTTTCTATACTTTTTATTTAAGAAGCTGTGTATGCAGAATGAAGGGTTTCTATGAAGTTATTATTTTTTCACGTTAAGCAATACCTTCAGCAACTACGGCCAACTACCGTGTGGTGACGGATAAGAATACAAAATGTCACCAACCCATACCATCCTGAAGGTGTCGTAAGACGCAGATCAGCTAGCCGGAAGGAAGGAAAACTTGATACAAACCCTGTGCAATCTACATCTCAGCTAGTTTGCTGGTCATCATGATAATTTCAGCGCATTAAAGACCCACTACTGAGGCATTTCTTTTTTTTTGCCCCGTGGTAAAATCCTTTATGGACTGTCCCTGCCAGCCTGGGGATAGCCAACAGGGGGTGTGTGGGAGTCCCCTCCGCCTCTGTGAGGAAACGGAGTCATACCCACTAAACGTCCCCGGGGTGTACCGTCCCGCGCTTACTGCCCTGACTGTATCTCCACGGGGGCACACTACTGAGGCAGGGATTTGGTTCAAGAGTTCCTTCTCTTGCATCTAAGTTTTGGCCTTATCATCTTATTACTTTTATCTTGATTTGAAAAAAAAGCCGCTCACCAATAAGATTCAAATCTGAAAATGTTCAATATTTTTTACACTATCGGTAATAAAACTACAATATGACTTAGCCCCAGTGAGATTTCCTTGCAAATAGAACAGAGACACGTCCCAGCGCGGCACGTATTAGCATATTGATGCTTCCAGGTAAAAACGTGCTCAAAAATGTTAGAAACGATAGACACTAACTTCTATGTATACTACTAGGTATGTTCCGTGTGGTGACGAATTTAGAATACATAGTGTCACCACCCCATTTCATCCTGAGGGTGTCATAAGAGGCGACTCACCTCGTCCCAAGAGAAGGAATACTTGACACAAACCCTGTGCCAACCCGTCTGGCTAGCGTGGCACAGTAGGCTAATTACCCTCCGTGTGATCGGAGGAGGTCCGACTCAGCGGTAGGTCTTTTAATCGCATTAACAGGCTACCTGTTTGTGGAGGCAGATATTCTTTATTTACAGGGCCAGATTTAGGGGTCCAGAGACCTCGGGGCAACAAAGGAGTGGAGGCCCCCTTGCCCCAAATTATTTTCCAAATAAAATGAACAATTTTTTTCAGTCGAGTTTTTCAATAAATAATTTATTGTGAAACCAAGTAGATTCTTTTAGTATTTAACAAACACATATGAATATAATCGGAAACAAGAATTATTTGAAAAAAAAAAGTTTTTTTTTCCGAAATCTATTGTGGAGGCCCCGGGGCTTTCGCCCCGGTTGCCCCCCCCCCCCCCTAAATCCGGCCCTGGTTATTTATCTTCACGCTAATGTCCAAAAGAATGTAACCGTAATGATTAATGTCAAGACAAACACGGGCTGTGGATAGGTTTAAAGTCATCGCGCGTAAAGCGGCGCACAGTACCTAAATTGTAAAGTGTAAGGAATGGAGTTCTAATACAGTTCTAAAGTCTAATCCATCCACCACACCACTAAGTAACAGTGATCTAACTTCTAAATTCTAGAGAAGTTTACAGGTTTTGTGAAGCTCCTGTCAGGTGCAAAACGGTACACAGTGGGGTTTAGTGATTAGATGGAAAGCTTGATCCTGTACTGGAAGTTCCGCGAATATCGTATAATCTGATCATGCCTTTCTCAGAAACATTATACGGGAATTCACGTGTGGTGGAATACACAATGTAACTAGCCCGTTTCATCTGCAGAGTGTGGTAAGAAGTGAAGAAGCTAAAGTTACACAACAGGCAGAGAATCTAGCCGCCGGAGAAGGAAACTTAAATACAAACGTATCACACTCCACAAACCAACACAGCAAACCCGTCTTGTCAGCGTATCAAAAGTGAATCGCCTGCACCAAAGAACATCAATGTAATTTTAACTGAGACTTAGGGCCTCCGCGCATTACGTGGCCAAGCCGCGCGGCCAAGCCGCGCGGCCAAGTCGCTGCGGCCAACTAATTCTTCCACGATGTATGTAGATGCGCGCATTAGGCGGCCAACGATAAACATCGCGACACATACGCGGCCAACCCGCGCATTATGTGGCCTGGCCGCCTAATGCGCGGGGGCTCTTATTGTTATAAGACATGGCTAGAACAATTATTGCACGGTTGGCGCAGTAGTTGAGCGATCGACTGCTGTGCAGCATTGCTTTGTTCGTTGTTTGGGGTTCGATCCCCGCACGGAAGAAATATTTGTACGACCTACAAGTATTTGTTCCGGGTCTGGGTGATTTCTATCTACAATATGTATGTATTTACAAAAAAAATGTATATAAGTAGTTTATCATCCATCTCGTTACCATAACACAAGTATTAAGTTGCTTAGCTTGGGACGGGATGGCGTTGTGTGAAATCTCCAAGGATATCTTAATATATATATTTCTTGTGTGCGTTTGGGTGGCACCGAGGATGGTTTAGATTCACAAACCAGCCCGACAGATGGCGCTGCAGTCGGTAAACAAATATCATGCAGGACAACGTCTGCCCGGTCAGCTAGTATTATTATATCATTGTTATTATAATTTTCCTGGATTTTTGATAGAATTTCTGTTTAAATGTATTAAGTGTTGCCAAGATTTGCCAATGCTGTGCACACCTATAACATAACTGACATGCATAGCAGGCTGCCATAAATTACTGTCGTGAATAAAATTCAAATTTTTGTCGACTCAAATATCCTCATAATGTACAACGTAATGTTAATACACAACAAAGACAAATATAAGCATGAAAGAGATACGATTCATTTTATACACAATGGGTACTTATTCAAAGTTTAGTAACAGTATTTGCAAGCGGTTCAGTTTTTACTCGCACGTGATATCACCGCATCACTCTCCCGGCACCCTTCTAAACGAATTTTTATTTGTACATTTGCAGAGTTTACTCAATTGTCCGCGCTTCTTCGCGCGGGAAAGCGATAAAACTCTGAAAGGATGAAATATAGATGTCCGAGTGAACGGTCACTGCGAATGTAGTATGGAGGCTGATGATACAAAGGTTACTAATACGATACTATTCCATTACTTAATAACACACCTAAATAACAATAGCCTTGCGTCACAAGGCTATTGTCTTGTTGTCATCATCATCATTTCAGCCAAAAAATTCCTCCAAGGATTTCCACAAAGGTCAGTACTGAGTCGCCCGCATATTGCGTTATGGATGTTTTCCAGCGACCATAGCCAGGTCATCGCCTACCACAACTTTCCGGACCGCGATCGCGACTCGAGGACTTTTCTGCCTTATCGGGCATCAGACCTGCTTGCTATGTGCCCTGCCCAATGCCACTTAAGTTTGACAATCCTGTGGTATATATCGGTAACTCGGGTACGCTTGCGTATCTCCTCATTTATGATTCGATCTCGCAGAGAGACTCCGAGATTAGCCCTCTCCTTTGCCCTTTGGGTTTGTAGTGTTCCTTTGGAAGGCACGTGAAGCAATCGGTCTAGTATCCGGTACACAAAGCGATACAGTAGCGGGAAAAGTAACAGCTGGCCTAAGCAAATGTTTTCCTAATGAGAAACCTAGATGGTTCTGGAGGCCAGATGGTAATGGTTTCGTGTAATTACTGGTAACGTAGTTGGCCTACAAGCCGTAAACTGTACAAAAAATAATCTGGTACCGTTATTGCATCTGGTCGTATGCCAGTATATTTCTCAGTACAAATGATTTCCTGTCGGTTCTGATCGTGTTATTTTAATTAATACCCAACGTTTCAGATACTTTGCAGTATCCATGGTCGCGGGTTGGCTGAGCCAACGACAAGAATATCACGATCAAAACCATCAAGAAATCATTTCCTGCAATGTACAAAGAGCGTTAAAACTTAAAACATCATTAAGTTTCTTACTACTTATTCAAAAACAGTAGTTATTCTAATTCTAAAAAAATAATCATCAACTAGAATCAGTACATCAACTAGAAACCACATTCGTTTCGAAATATCCATCACCTTTTGTGCACTGAACGTATGTACATCAACTAGAAATACATAAACACAGTAGTTTCTAAATGTCCAGCACCTTTTGTGCACTGAACGTATATTGCTACTTATATTTCAATCCATGAGCCTCTTCACTACATGGTTGTGCCGTCAGCGAAAGATATGAAGGGTCCGTGTATCTGTGTCACTGATGTTTATATTTTACTTCGCAGCCAGTGCTTCGCACTGGATGTATTGAACTGGAAACATAACATTAAACGATTTGAATGTTGCATCCATGTTATATAATATTTACAAAGTACTAGCTGTCCCGGCAAACGTTGTTTTGCCAAATAATTAACCATCCCCCGCGCAAACCCCCCCCCCCCCCCCCCGCGCAACCCCCCCCCCCCGCAAACGGTTTTAGTAAAAACCAACCAACTAGCTATCTACTGTTATATTCAGAATGATTTTTCAGTTATCTGTTCTCAGTTCCCGAGTTACGATATTTTTGCCACCAGCTGCTGCTGGTGTTTGATGTATCTTGTGGTAGATAATAAAAACCGGTTTTGTTAAGCATTTTGGTTTTAAAATCCTGTTCAGCTTCATCTTACTAATATTATAAACGTGAAAGTTTGTAAGTATGGATGGATGGATGGATGGATGTTTGTTACTCTTTCACGTAAAAACTACTGAATGGATTTTAATGAAACTTTACAATAATATAGCTTATACATCAGAATAACACATAGGCTACAAGTTATAAAGATATTATGTGAATTACAACAATATAAACAAGTCGAATTCAAAATTTCTAATTGTCAAATTTTCGGCCATATTCTACTTTAGACAACATAACGTTTCGCTGTCAGTTGCGTTTTGTTAAAGTAGGTATTATACGGACGGGATAAAAATCTCAGATATTCTATGTCCAACTTTCTTTTTGTTTTAAATATTTATAATGCGGAACAAAGTTCGCCGGGTCAGCTAGTTTTGAAATAATTATAATCTATTTTATTCTTTTTCCATTCTCTTCTGTCTGCTGTTACATCGTCATTTACTCCCATTTCATTCATCATCACTATCACTACATATCAAAAAACAATATTGCTGTCTTGTGTACGTCCCTATGTATGCTTAAATCTTTAAAAGTACGCAACGGATTTTGAAGCGATTTTTTAAATAGTTACATTAATAATTTTGTAGAGAAACACTGATAAATTTAGATGTTCACACTAATCAATTTAGGTGTTCAAAATGCACCCGTGCGAAGCCGGGGTGGGTCGCTAGTGTCTAATATAATAATGTCTTTTGTAGTTGTGTGTTAGCAATTTTGGTTACAGCGAGCGTAGAAAAAAATACACACAATGTTCTAATTCACTATAATAATACACATTATACTTATAGGTATAATTCCATGAATTGACTAAAAGTTAGATAGGAGCTATTTCGAGAGTTCTATTCTCGGAACGAGACTAGCTGAAGTCGACCTTCTTACCGACTAATTTTAATATTGATTTTATTAACATAGCCTACAAAACCATACAATCATCTCCTTTTCTCTACCCATAAAATACCCGCTGCTAAGACGAGCTTCCTCCAAATTCATGGAGGAAAATCATCCTAATGTGACACGCTGGTAAGACGGGTTCGGTATGTTGATTTTTGACTGCCTCGTTGGTCTAGTGGTTAGATGTGCCGCCTTTGGATCAACGGGTCCCGGGTTCGATTCCGGGGTCGGGCAAGTGTCTTTGTCTAAACCAGAGGCACTGGCTCGGAGTCTGGGTGTCATTTCTATCTATAATAAGTATGTATTTACAAAAAAATGTATATAAGTAGTTTATCATCCATCTCGTTACCATAACACAAGCATTAAGTTGCTTAGCTTGGGACGAGATGGCGTTGTGTGAAATGTCCAAGGATATTTATTATTTTTTATTTTTTGAATTTGGTGGGTTCCTATAAAAGTATCCTCCTCTAATGACATCGAAGGGATTTAGCTTACTGTGCCACGCTGGCCAGACGAGTTGGCACATGGCATAATCCGCGTTTATAGTCCCTGGGGATAGAATGAGGGAGGGAGGAGAATGATTATAGTATTCATATCCCTTAAGTTAAAACTAGCCTTTGTCTCAATTCTCCTCAAATAACGATGGTATCGCAATACAATAATCTCAACAATAAAATCATTGATATTGATATGTTCCAACATACTTTATTAGCGTTTAACAAGAAAATTCTGGAATGATCTACATAAATATTTCTGGCATCACTACCTACTATATTTTTTAGTCTATCTCACATAGGGTTGCCTGGAAGAAATCACTTTAGCGATAAGGCCGCCGCACATTGTATGTTTTTGTTTGCTTTTATGTTTCTACTTTTGTTAATTTTATGTGTAAAGAAGTATAAATAAATAAATAAAATTAATATTAAGAAATTAAAATCATAAAATGCTCGCGCCAACATCTTTTTATTTTCTTGTTGAATCTGTGTAAATTTATTAAGGGCATGCTTATAAATGACATTCATATCAAGTTAAAACCTTTTAAAGTACCAACTTTTGCTTTTGTTTAAAGATTTAGAATACATAATGTCACCACCCTACTCCATCCTGAGGGTGTCGTAAGACTCGACAAAAGAAAATGACAAGGCCGAAAACCAAGCTGCAAGAGAAGGAAAACTTGAAACGAAACCCTGTGTCAACCGATCTGGACAGCATGGCACAGTAGGCTATTGCCCCTCCTGTGATGGGAGGAGGCCCGACTTAGTAGTTGATGAATGTAATTGTAATGTTAATAGATAAATAAATCTGTTGGCACACGAACAATAACAGCAGTACTAGTAATAATCGACAAAGAGATATTTTGACATACTGATAGACACTGCAAAGCGATATCTAAAACAGTGGTTCCTATTTAAAGTCTCTAAGGAAATTTCGCTTGGCTATTCCGATAGAATTCCTCCACTCCCAGTGTGTACGTGCCTTTGAATAAAGTTGAGCACCAAGCAGGTCACTGGGGCACACGTTCATGTATTTAAATCTCATCTTGAAAATAGCAAGCATGACATTATTTTCTCGACAATTCTTTGTACAAAAGATAATTTATATTGTTTAAATAAAATTCAAAATTATACTCGATTCTAAACCGCGTTTGCGGAATTAATAGAATTCGAACAGAAACAACAATTTACTCAGAAGCTTTATTTATTTTGATCACAATGGTATTGTGATTTTAACTCTAGGTTCTCGTAGTTAATTGGAATGTCATTGGTTTCTACTACTACAACTACTAATATTACTACTACTACTATTTTACTTATGTGTCACACTGGCCAACAGTGTTGGCAGAGGGTTATTGAACTATCATTTCTTGTCGGCTCTTTTCATACCCTCAGGATGGAATGGGGTGGTGACACTATGTATTCTAAATCCGTCAACAAAATCCGTCCGACAAAAGGAAAAGACAAGGCCGCAAACATGGCCGCAAGACAAGGAAAACTTGAATATGATCTTCTGTCAAGCTGTCTGGGTAGGCACAGTACGCTAATTATCTTCAATGTAGTTTGAGGAGTCACGACCCCGCAGAGGGTCATTTATAGGCTCGTAGTAATACTAGTTCGTTTACAAAAGATTAAAAAATTGTTTGTCAATCGCCTGTTCATAAGAACCTAGTGGACTCGGATGTTACTGAAAACGGACGAGGAAAATAAAATTAAAAATAAAATTAAAAACGACGGACGAGGAAAATAAAATTAAAAATTTAAATAAACCCCCGACACAATAACCTTTAAAAAGTAAAAAATAAAAATAAATACTTCGCGTTGGGGGACCACTCCCACTTATTTATTACCTGACCCCTGGTCCCCCTGGTGATTTTTATTTTATGCTTTTTATAGGTAAGTACATACTTATTATAATGTAGATTTTGTTAAATTGCACGTGATGCGCTTTCATTTGAGACCCCACTCGATTATATTTGCAGAATAGAATAGAATAGAATAGAATAGAAAAATGCTTTATTGTATAAACCAATTATGGCGTTCACAATCGTCATCGGATACATCACTTATAAAATACTACTACCAGGTCGGAACGCGGCACCAACCGAGAAGACCTGGCGGAAGAAACTCGGTGGGCTTGTCTCTTTTTTTAAACGCCATATTACAATAACCGTTATCTTATAATTAGTTTCGTTTGGTTCCGAAAGGCGCTCAACTGAAATATGAATTTTATAATAAAAAAAAGAATAATTAAAAATGAAATTATAAGTCATGAATCCAGTGAGTCGACCAACCCCAAACAGCGGCACCTGTTCACAAGCATAACGCATGTGGCAGCCATCGATCTCCTCAACCATATCAAAGGGAAGTGTTCGACCCGCCACATGTCGCTACCACTGTTCAAAGTATTTAAGTGAGCATGACAACTCACAGGATAGACGCACAAAAATAAATGAGGTTAAATTCGAATATTCATTTCCAGTAAAAGACTCCAGACTCCCGACAGATTCCAGACATTCGGTTATTCTTCCCCACTTTCACCCCTCATAACTTTTAAACGGCTCACCCGATTTTCATCAAACATGTCTAAGAACACTCGCCCGTAACTCACCTTTCATACAAAAAAAACTTTATTGAAATCACTTCATCCGTTCGCGAGCTACGGTGCCACAGACAGACAGACAGACAGACAGACAGACCGACAGACAGACAGACAGACACGTGAAACTTATAACACCCCTCTTTTTGCGTCGGGGATTAAAAATGGGTACACTTGAGGCCGTTTGCAATATAGGTATTTTATTGCAAAAATATTCCCTCAAACGTCACAGAAGTAATTATTTTCATTTAATTGGAATTTCAGTACAGTGCCCGCGAAACTGCCTCAAATGTCACACTCCCTCCACAAATGACACGAGTTCAATGTATTTTCCCACAACACTGCCATATTTTGTGTACAATAAATATTTTAGAATTATTATTTTATTTTGGAGTAGATAGGATCATAGAAATTCATGTTTAACTTCCGCCGGAAATATATTCACGTCTGAAAATGACGTGAATGAATAATTAATTTGCGATTTGAATAACAATAGTCAAATTGCTACGTGTAAGAGAGAGAAAGAGCGAGTTCAATAGATGGGTGGTGCGATGGCTGTACGAAATCATTATACACATAGATATGAAGATGTAATATCTTGATAATATTATTTTGCCGTTTATTCTGTGATGTTTTAAGAAACTGAATAATTCTAATGGTGTATCCTTTACTTTATGGCTCTTTGTTTTGTAAACAGAAAATTTGTACATAAACATAAATTAAGTTGGCGCTAATTTAAATTGACACCGAATTCAAATGGTTGTTTGTTAGTTACCAGGTGTGTACCCTGAGCGCGTTGCTACGCCACGAAAGACTAATATTTTAATTTTTTTTTGTTCAGAAGCCTTCTTGCTCTCATACACAACTCTTTTGCTGAAGATGAACATGAACAATAGCATAGTTTACGATTTTATAAAGGACATACAAACAAACAATAAAATCTTTCCTCTATAAAATATTAGTACAGATTATTCGCTTTTTATTTTTATACCTTATTGATTGAGTAGACAATAAAAACTTCCTCGATAGCGTATAAGGCGTATAATAATTAGATTTTGGAGTTGACAGATTGTGTGATGTGCGTTTCGTAAGAGACTGGAACGAATGAATAAAAGTGTCAGTGGCTTCACGCGCGGATAATATCTGAACGGCTGAAATTCTCATCCGAGAAGTCCCATGGCGGTGGTACCATGATGATACCATGATATTGCTTAGACAACCCTATAATATCAAAATGGTATGCATTATATATGCTTCTTGACATAATAATTGAAGTTTCCTCGCTTACGCGCAAACATGTTATATAGCGTTAGTTATGTAACTAAATCATCACTCAGGTGTCGCCCAAAATCGTTTATGTTTGTGTTACTAATGGCTACACCTCACTTGGTAGGAAATAAGCTGACTACATTAATTTGATGGCAATGATATTTTATTCAGTAGTAATCATTGGGATTTGAACCATCATTGTTCTCACTTTTTAATGGCTGTTATCAGATTGGCCTCACCTCTCCATTCTTCACCATTTCATATACGTCAAAGTGAAACAGAAGTGATAGTTTATTTTGCTTATGAAACTCAAAAAGAACTTAGTCACGTAGATTATATCACAAAATTCGTCATGTTTCATACTACCACAACATGCAACAACTCCAAATTGACAACATATTCATAAAAAAAAAATATATTTATTTATTACTATGGAATTAGCCTAAAGTGCCACGCTAGCCAGATGGGTTGGCACAAGGTTACGTTTAAATCTTCTCTTGCATCTCGGTTTTAGAACTTAAGACACTCTCAGGATTGATTGGGGTGGAGAAAATGTTGTTTTCTAAACCTTTGTATTCTCTATCGGTTACTACGGACCTTTATACACACACTAAGGAGTAAACATATCATACGATTTTCAAGTGATATTTTGCAAATGACAAGGCACAGGTGTTGTCCAAATACGAAGGTAATTTTGTTTGTGTTGCTAATGGCAGCCACGCACTTGGAAGGAAATGAGCGATCCGAGCTTGGAGCTGCGTTTGCATGTATGTATGATTTATATGTCTAATTGTCGATGTGGTGGCGAATTTAGAATATCACCATAGAATGTCACCATCCCAATCATCTTTATGGTGTCGTAAGAACCGACAAGAGGCCGAAAAGCTTGGAGCAAGAGAAAGAAAACTTTAAAGAAAAGCGCGTCGTTGAAATACAGCATATAATTGTATTAATTGGCTACACCTAGCCATGGTTGTGTATATTATTTGTTCACAGAATTTCTGTTAGTATTACAAAATAAAATACATCTTACTGTATAATATTGTCCTTTCAAAATACGCTATTGAGCAATAATTTTGAGTTGATTACTTATCCAGATTTGCGAAAATTCAAAGATTCAACTGCACAACTGTTAACAACGTATTGTTAAATTAAGTCTTGACATTATATGTAATTTTCTCTATTCACCGTAGGTGTATGCCCTTTTTCTAATAAAAACTAAGAACCAGTTTTATTTCTGTTCAATGCAGAAATCATAAAAAAGTCTTAGAAATTAACAACTCGCGAGTACAGTTTGTCTATAAAGTTAGCTTTCCAACTTACTTGCCACATGTAAACACAGCATAACGGCCTCAACAATGGGTCTGGCGGTTTCGTTGACAAAGTTTACAAAGCATTGTTCGATGCCTACTCCCGTAATAAGTATATAACGTCATGTTTGACATGTCACCCTAATGGAAAAAAAGTATATTTAGGCTTATTCGATACCGTGACCCAATTCGCTTTTTGATAACAGTCATTAATGTAATCACTTTGAGAAGATTGATGTATAACAGGTGTAGCTGAATCGGTTACGTGATATATCAGGCTTGACCAAAAACCAATTTAATGTTTTTTTACGAAATGTTAAATATTAAATTGGTATTTGATCATTGGAGAATGGTTTTGGAATGCTTAGCAAACAGTTGAATATGATGACCGTTCACATTTATTGTACCTTTGACATTTGTTGATTTTGTTTTTGTTGGGCCTGTTAAGTAAAAAAAACCAAATTTGAGATTTTAAGGTTAGTTTTTTAAACATGGTTTTTTCGTAGTTTTTTTTTTTGTGTCTGTAATAGGTTGTTCTGTAAACTTCAGTAGGATTTTTGTAGAATACATCAGATAGACTACAACATACTTAAAAAATTAAATTAAAAATTTAAATAAACCCCCGACACAATGACCTAAGTATCCTATAAAAAGTAAAAAATAAAAAAATACATCGCGTTGGGGGACCGCTCCTATTTATTTATTACCTGACCCCTGGTCAAAATTTTTATATTTGCGTTTTATAGGTACACGCTTATTATGATGTTTGTAATGTGCACTTGATGCGCTTTCATTTGAGACCCCACTCGATTATATTTGGAGACTTTCGGTTATTCTTCCCCACTTTCACCCCCCGTAGCTTTTAAACGACTCAACCGATTTCATCATCAAACATGTCTAAGAACACTCGCCCGTAACTCACCTGTCATACAAAAAAAACTGTATTAAAATCTGAAGCTTCATCCGTTCGCGAGCTACGGTGCCACAGACAAACAGACAGACAGACAGTTTTAACATATTAGGGGTGTATTTTAACTTTATACTTCAAATACCTAAAATACATACATATTATGGGCAATGAAAAATATGGGTAGAAGCTAAATAGAGCAACAAAACATAATAACTGTGATCGGACAATAGCTTAATAATGATAAACAACAATTCATAAAGTTCAAAATGTTCTAAACTGTATATATAGAACATAGTAAAACTCTATAAACTTGAAGGATGGGCCTTCGGAGGATTTACGTCACCGCGATTGACTTTCGTTAGCCCATTCCCTGTAAGAGAGGCTATTAAAGAGGTATTCTGCACAAAATTGTCTTATCAAGGGGAGAGATAAGGACAGGAAATAAGTGTTCTCACTTATCGTGCTGCGTGGAGTTGAAATTGATGCTTTGGTTAAAT
Source organism: Clostera curtula (assembly GCA_905475355.2). Taxonomy (NCBI): domain Eukaryota; kingdom Metazoa; phylum Arthropoda; class Insecta; order Lepidoptera; family Notodontidae; genus Clostera; species Clostera curtula. The sequence goes on along the minus strand of FR997808.1, from coordinate 9,408,106 downwards.
ATTTATTGTTTTTATCTTAACGAATCTTTTCTCTTATATTCTTTATTACAAATACAGAAAAATAACATAGTTGTGTTATCAAACTATGTTGTGAATAAAATTGAAAATGTACATTAAACATATAACTGTTCTATATATTTATGACCCAGGGTTGTGACGTGTGGTGACGAATTTAGAATACATAATGTCACCAACCCATACTATCCTGAAGGTGTCGTAAGAGGTGACTAAATGCGCAAGAGGCAGATCACCTAGCAAAAGAAGGACATTTTGAAACGAAGCCCTGTGTCAGCCCGTCTGGTCAGCTTGGCATAGTAGGCTAATTACCCCTCATGTAGTTGGAGGAGGTTCAACAGCAGTTGGTCATACTCGTATACAGGCTGTGTAGTAATGTGGAACTGGAGGAAAAATTTCTTGCGTGGAAGACGAGGCTCTACTTTGCAAAGGACTATGCCTGGTTCAACTAAAGCAATGGTGGTTCTTTCCATTTGTCTGTAAGTACTATGATAACATTCAGGACTAAAGGACTAAACCTAAAGCTATTGAAATTTTACTTTATTAATATGATCATAAAGTACACATCTTTATTCGGTCCATGAACAATCGATTTTAATACGAGCTTTACCTATAAGTAACTTCAGAATAGCACTCAACATCTTAATACATCTTACAATATTGCGTGTGTTTTCCTGTACGATAATAAGATTGGAAACAAAGGAAAAGTGTTTAAGGAAATGCTATTATGTATGATAATAATGCTCTCAGGATAATAACATGTCTGTTATGTAATCGCCTAAGATATACTTATTAGGATATTTTCAGCATATGCCGCATAGACAATAGAATATATTATTATTATCCCATTAACATCACATATTGGCTTCGCAATAGTATAGTTTACTAGTCGCTCTCTTTATTACATTTTTTGATCGGATCAGTTCATTTTGTGTGACATAAAATAAGTAAAAATAAATGTTATTCAATTTAGACATAGGTAGGATTTTTGCCTTGGGGTCAGATGCGTGGCCTTTAGTTTTAGAGTCTCGGTTCGATTCCGGGTCGGGCCGTGCTTTTTTGCAAACCATGCACTTGCTTCAATTATGAGTGTATTTGTGTTCGTGAATTACTTAAGTGGCAGTGGGCAGGGCACATAGCTTGCAGGACCGACGCCCGATGGGGCAGAAAAGTCCTCGAGTGGTGACCGCGTTCCGGAAGGCGCAGTGCTGGTAGGCCTCCCACACGGTGGACCGACGACCTGGTTAAGGTCGCCGGAAAGCAGTGGATGTGGGCGGCCCAGGACTAGCCTTTGTGGAGATCTTTGGGGGAGGCCTATATCCAGCAGTGGAAGTCTTTTGTCTGGATGATGATGACGATGATGATGACAAAGCCGCACCCGCGATATAGGTCATATTTGATTTAGGTTATATTTTATGCTTTATTTAGTTATATATTTAATATAATGAACCTTTTGTTTGTATTCATTAACTTTTTGCGAACCATGTCTACCAGCGTGGCACATTATGTCTAATAGGCCGAAATACCACCAGGTCATTTGTGTCCTGAAATGATGATGATAAAAAATGTTGCATAGGCAAGGCGAGGGTGTTGGTTCAGGCAATAAGTGCCCCCCTTCTATTTCACCGGCACTTTAACTTGGGTGCACTGATTTGATAACGCCATTTGTTTCGAGTGCCACTTTCGACGACCATCATTCCAAACAGCTTTTTTTCAATAGAGCCATGGTGATTACTTTTAAATTAAGTTCACATTGAATTAAATATGCTCAAAACGCGTGTTGTATTCTAATTTCAAGTGATAATTAGTTAATCAAGATTGTATATATGGAACAGACCGTTTTAGTATATACCTTATAACTCACTTAATATCTCTGGCTATAGAGTTTAGAATCAGAAAACGTGAAATATATATTAGAACACCAAAATTCGCGAAAACAAAATAATTCAAAACAAGGTGATCTCATCGACATCAAAGAGAAGTAAAAAGTTAAAATTAGTTCGTGATTTTATTCATAAAACTTTCATCAAAGAACGAATTTATGTAAGGGTGGATCAAAGTATTGAGTTACCTCGTTATCTCTGGATCTTTATTAAGGAGATCGAAAGTCGAAACTACCAGTAAAACATGCGTTCAAATAATCTACTTTTTCATAAAATACTTAAAAAGTATACAAGATTTATTTTCCAAATAGTGTTGTGACAGATATAGAATACATAGTGTCTACCCGCAAGAGAAGGAAAACTTGATACGATACCCTGTTCCAATCAGTCTGGCCAGTGTGGCTCAGTAGGTTAATTACCCTCCTGGTGGGGGCCCGACTCAACAGTGCATCATTTATGAGTTGAGTAGTAGTAGTATTAAATAAATAAATTAATATCCTTGGACATTTCACACAACGCCATCTCGTCCCAAGCTAAGCAACTTAATGCTTGTGTTATGGTAACGAGATGAATGATAAACTACATATATACATTTTTTTTTGTAAATATTATAGATAGAAATGACACCCAGACTCCGAGCCAGTGCCTCTAGTTTAGACAAAGACACTTGCCCGACCCCGGAATCGAACCCGGGACCCGTTGATCCAAAGGCCACTAGACCAACGAGGCAGTTCCACATCTAACCACTAGACCAACGACGACGAGGCAGTCATATTCATATCAGTATTATAACAGAACTTGCTTTTAAAAGATAGATGTTTAAGGATACTAAAGAGTTTATATATATCGTGAGTGAATACAATAATGATAGCTTAAAAATGTCTAGTCTTTTAATATACAGAGACTTCGGCTATAATTGTAACCATTCAGATATTTTTATTATACTTTTATTCTCATTAATTTATAGTAAGGAAGTTTCGGAATTTCGTTTCTATTCCTCAGAGTTAAGGTCGATTCACTCTACCTTTTCTGATTACTGCTAATAATCGCAACTCATCTAGCTAAATCTTTCAATGTAACCTCCGCCACGTTAATCCACGAATTTTGTCATCATCGTCGTCGTTTTGGCCCAAAAATGACTCACTTCTGAAATGGGCCTCCTCCAAATTCATGGAGGGAAATTAGCCTACTAAACCACACGTGCAAGACGGGTTGGTATAATTTTTGTATCAAGTTTTCCTTCTCTTGGATCCACCTCTTGCGTTTACCTTTAGTCGCTTGTTAATTCACCCTCAGTGTGGTAAGTTTTATTGTGACATTGTGTGTATGCTAAATCCGTCACCATATGGAATATTTTGTTATGGCTTTCAAATTATAATATTTATAACAAAACAATACCGTTGCAGGAAATGACGCAGGAAACAATACCGCCAAAGAATCACTATCACTTCACTACATAGTATAAAACAAAGTCGCTGTCGTCTGTCCGTCCCTATGTAAGCTTAAATCTTTAAAACTACGCAACGGATTTTGAGTGATTCAAGAGGAAGGTTTATATGTATAGTACATGCATAATATTGTAGAGAAACACTGATAAATTTAGAGGTTCATCATTGCACCCGCGCGAAGCCGGGGCGTGTCCCTAGTATATTATAAAGAAAACCAATTAATTCTGTAGTATCACATTGTAATAAATCAAAATGATTTTCGTCAGCCATAGCATAATTTCATAAGGAAAGCGTTATAATTTATACAAGGGTAGAAACTGAATTTTTCAGCAAAGTTTAATCGCACCCGGTCACTAAGTTGGCCCAACCTAAATAGCGTAAGTGGGTCGACCCGGATGAGGCTCTATGTGAAAATATTAATAAAGTTAAGGCTCCCTGTGGAAAAATTAAACCGCAGGAAGTCAAATATCTGAAATACTTTGTGTTATTACTTAAGGCTCTTCTAATTTGACATCACTACATAGTATAAAACAAAGTCGCATTTTTCTGTCCGTCCCTATGTATGCATACATCTTTATAACTACGCAACGGATTTTGAAGCGGTTTTTTTTAATAGATAGAGTAATTCATGAGGAAGGTTTATAAGTATAATATAATTGCACCCGTGCGAAGCTGGGGCGGGTCGCTAGTGAAATATAAATAGAAAAATGATATATTATATTAAATTTATTTAAATAAATTGTAAATACTTACAAATCTTACGTAAAAAATTCTTGTGTCACGGTGTTTGTTATTGAACTCCTCCGAAATGGCTCGACCGATTTTGATGAAATTTTATATTCACATTTCGTAGGTCTGCGAATTGGACAAAATCTATGTTTTATCCCCCTAAATGTTAAGGGTGGTCCACACCAATTTTCTTTGACATAATTCTTTGTCTTTATTTTTTTATGATACTGCTTAAAAAATACATACAACCCTTAATGTTCACCCCTCTACATTCAACCCCTATTTTTAATAGCGATATTTACAGCTAGTCTTCTTATAGTTAAAGGTTCATTAATATTATATGTAATGATAACATATTTTATTATTATTTATATTTAAGATGTTACTAGTATTATTTTTATCCGCATGGTGAAAGATTTATTATATATTAAGATTGTTAGGATGTGCATCATATTTAGTGTCATCAACCCATTCTATCCCGAGCATGTTATAAGTGACGTTAAATTATCCTTTAATAGCAACTAGGTGAGTTTTCTTTGTCATTTTGGAGGAATTCGAACTCAACATAATAGTCGTTTATGCAACGAGTTGACATTTTTGTATGCAATGTTAGAGAAAAATGTTTTTTGCCATACTGGATATCTTACTATAAATTTCGCTTTCTACCTGTAAAAAGAAAGAGACAAGACGAGTTTTGTTATGTATGTCATTAAAAGGGATAAACCACATTCACGGAAGAGTTTCAAAGCCTTCCTCGGAATGAAGTTTTAATCCTTATTGAGTTTGTAATAGAGAGAGTGTGGAGCGGATCCTTTTTGAATTCGTATTTCGTGACAGCGGATGCAGTATCCACCGAGTGGCTTAGTTTGTTTTTATAATATATTCAATACTAGCTGTACCTGGCGAGCGATGCTATGCCACTGACTAAACTAAATTTGAAAGAAAGACATTACACATATATTCATAATTTTTGTTCACATGCATTTGTGGGCTCCTGCATTTGCTGAAGATCATCACATTATCAAATGTAGTGTTTACTATTCTTTAAAGGACATACAGACAAACATTCATATTTATGTATAAGAAGAAGAAGAAGATATTATGGCTTGAACAACAAAATCACTAATCACTAAATATTATAAAAAAAAGTCGCTGTCGTCTGTCCGTCCCTATGTATGCATAAATCTTTAAAACTACGCAACGGATTTTGAAGCAGTTTTTTTTAATAGATAGAGAGATTCAAGGGGAAGGTTTATATGTATAACCCACCCCCGCTTTGCACGGGCGAAGCTGGGGTGGGCCACTAGTCACTATCACTACATAGTATAAAACAAAGTCGCATTCTTCTGTCCGTCCCCATGTATGCATAAATCTTTAAAACTACGCAACGGATTTTGAAGCAGTTTTTTTTAATAGATAGAGTGATTCAAGGGGAAGGTTTATATGTATAACCCACCCCCGCTTTGCACGGGCGGAGCCGGGGCGGGCCGCTAGTTATAAATAAATTACAAAAGATAGTTTGGATGACGGGGTCCCAGTGGCACTTGCTCTAAGTCTGGGTGTTATTTGTGTTCGTGAATTTCATGTTTGAAAACTGCCCCCGTGATGCAGGTAATACGTAGAGTAGAGGTTTCGTTTAAAAAAAACCTATATTTGAATATAGTTATTTTTTTGTATGTTGTGATGAGAAATAGAAATACTCACTTAATATTACAAAGGCTACTGAGGTATTTTATAAGGAACTAGTTTGGCGAACAAACTAGCCTCAAGGGAAGGATAAACTGATGTGAATCGTCTGTCAACGTTGCCCCAAATTTTCGCTACAGGAATTAGTAATTGGTTTAGCGTAACATCAAAACTTAAAATACGGCAGTAATATGTTGTCTTAGTGTGTATGTAGTAGTTGGGCTGCCTCGTTGGTCTAGGGGTTCGAGGGGTCGCCTTTGGAATAACGGCTCCCGGGTTCGATTCGGGGTCGGGCAAGAGCCTATGTCTAAACCAGAGGCACTTGCTTCGAGTCTGGGTGTCATTTGTGCTCGTTAATTACATGTTTGTAAATTGCCACGGCGATACAGGTTATATTAGAGCAGGATTTAGTTTATAAAAAAAGTGTAGTTTTATTATGTAATACAATATTTTAAAGTGTGATAGATAACAATATATAATTACAATGAGTACATAAGTAAAACTGATGATATATGGTACAGAGACGCGGTCACTCACTATGGGGTCCATCAAAAAGGGCAACGGAGATTCCCTACGAGATCGAATCAGAAATGAGGAGATACGCAGGAGAACTAGAGTGACTGACATAGCGCACATGTTTACCAAACTTAAGTGTCAATGGGCACACGATGGGCCTACGACGTGGTCACCGAAAAACTATGGATGTGGGCGGCTCTGGACTAGCCTTCGTGGAAATCATTGGGGGAGGCCTATGTCTAGCAGTCATCTATTAGCTGAATTGATGATATAACGAAAGCTTCACTGCAAAACGAAATACGAATACATTCAATTTAAACTCTCTATATTGTTCAGAATACTGTGTCACCGACATAGCCCACAGGATTGCCAAACTTAAGTGGCAGTGGGCAGGGCACATAGCGCGCAGGACCGACGCCCGATAGGACAGAAAAGTCCTCGAATGGCGACTGCCTTCCGGAAAGCGCAGTACTGGTAGGCCTCCCACACGGTGGACCGATGACCTGATTAAGGTCGCCGGAAAACAATGGATGCGGGTGGCCCAGGACCGGCCTTTGTGGAAATCCTTGGGGGAGGCCTATGTCCAGCAGTGGACATCTCTTTGGCTGAAATGATTATGATGATGATGATGAATGTGTCACCTTAATCAAAACCCATAACAGGGAGGGTAAATAGCCTACTGTGCCATAGATGTGTTGGCACAAGGTTTTTTTTTTTCAAGTTTTAATTTTTTTGCGGTTTGTTGATCTGCCTCTTGCGTTCCTGTAGACGCCTCTTACGACACCCTCAGGATGGTATGGGTTGGTGTAATTGGTGGTGGCCTTTTGTGTATTTGGTGTTATAAAAAAAAACACCATACACAAAAGGGTTAAAACTTATAGTGCGAGCCCTCTTTGAATGTGTTGCGTTGCGAAGTCTCAATAGCCTACAACGTGCGGTCGGGCCATGTTTTCATTTCGGATTTGCTCCAAGTTAGCGCTAAACCCGAGCAGCTGCGCTTTTCCAACAGGATATTTTCCTTTCCTGCTTCGAAACGCGATCTTGACGACTGGCTTTTGTGATTTAAAAAGATTTCTACAGGCAAAACCGCTTAGCGTTACTTCATGTATGTGTGAGATAAGCGATAAGTTACGCTGTTTGTAAAGTTAGGAATGTGGTGCGGATGCCACGCAGATTTACGATTCGATGTGGGTTCGGGGTTCGAGATTTAGTATACACAATGTCACCAACCCATATTATCATAAGCGTGTCGTATGAGGCGACTAAAGCAGCGCAAGAAGGAGGTTAGCTGCAACAGAAGCAAAACTTGACACAAACCCTGTGCCAACGCGTTTTGCCAGCGAGCTCAGTAAGCTTACTGCTTACATAGCTTATTTCCCTCCATGAATTTGGAGGAAGCCCTACTCAGTATTTGGTTATTTCTGGGCTGAAATTATGTTTACGAGTAACGCAATTGAAGTGTACGGCTTGCAGCCAACCCAAGTGTTTTGGTATGCGTCATTATTGTAAAATTGATATGCAAACTATTAGCTCACAATTAAATGATTTATTAGACGCAATAAAAAAAACAAAAGCGAATAAAACAGAAGGTGCCAAACACAAGTATATTTTGAAGCGTCTAAATGGCTGCATCTCAGCATAATACTACAGATTCCTGTAGAGCTGATTTTCAGCTATCAATTGGGCTATCTTTGTTGATTGTTGTGAATTAAGATTACTACTTATTTTATAATCGTATAAATAAACCCAACGTTTAGATGCTTTCGACATTTGAAAACATTTATTCTATCAGTCTATCTTTCAGCCACAGTCCACTGCTGAACATAAGACTCCCATAGATTTCCACTACTCACAATCTTGGGCAGACCGCATCCACCGATTCCCAGTGACCTTTACAAGGCCTTTGGCTATGAGAGAAAGAAAATGTGTGCTACCTCTCTCTTTTGCTTCTACAGTAATATAGTAAAGGTAACTCTCTAATTTTCTATCTTCACTAACTTATGCCAACTTCCGTTCGCCTCGCCCGATCACGCTTTTCGTAACGCTCTCGTCACGGAATCTTCAGTCTAATCCCCAAGTCAAGAGTGCGTCAAAGAGTTTTACTTTAATAATATTTGTTAAAATGGCTTCCAGCCTTCCACAGCACAAAATTATTGAACAACATTTTATGCATAATGGCATGGTTGTTAACCCTACTTGTATTTGACATAATCCGCTTTCAGAGAGCTGCATGTTACGCATTCAGTAAGTTATAACGCACGAAAAGCTACAAACTGAGGGCTTTATAAAAATAAATTCCAGTGCCTAGCTTTTTTTATATACATCATCTACTAATTTCTTGCTATGTAAAACTGCAACAATTATTCCTTGAAGAAACATCATCGTTTTTTTTTGTTCTAAGTAATTTCTCACCCACGCACACACACACACACACGCTACCAGGCGCACACACACATGCGCGCGCGCACGCACACCCACACATTCTCTCTTCCTACTAATTCCAGTGCCTAAAATTCATTTTCACAAAGCTCAATAGGTATATTTAATGAGCTTTGTGAAAATGAATTTTAAAGTGGTACATTACTGACCGATCGTAAGTTTAAATAGACTGCCGTTTCAGGCAAGCCGTTTTTCGTCACACTGGATACTACCATCATATTTTGCCTGCTCTTTTCTCCAATCATCACGGTACCATATGGCATTGGCGGTAAAATTATATTTAAATTTCACCACAGCCTGTCTTATCCACCCTGATACGTCGGGCAAATAAAAATATACCGTAAAATTATTATTTTGATTGAAAAGGGTGTTGTGCGTGTTAGAATCTATGTAGTTAAAGTACTAATACTTCAGCCAATAATTATGGGTAACTAGCTGACCCGGCGAACTTTGTTCCGCATAATATATACGAGGGTGAATCAAAAAATTCTTGGAATCAATATTAAAAAATGCAAAGATTTAAATAATAATATTTTATTTTTCTACATAATCTCCCTCCAATGCAATGCATTTAGAATAACGCGTTTCTAACTTCCTTATTCCTTGTGAAAAAAAAATATTTTCTTGACTCTCGAAAAAGTCCTCTACGGCAGCTATAACCGCGTCATTATCGTGAAATTTTGTTCCACGAATTTCCTCTTTTAATTTTGGAAATAAGTGAAAATCACTTGGGGCTAAGTCCGGAGAATATGGTGGGTGGTCAAGGAGATTGAAGCCAGCACAGCGGATTGCGTTGAGCGCAACTTCCGATCGATGGGCAGGAGCGTTATCTTGAAGGAACAACACGCCCAACGACAGTTTTCCACGACGTTTTTCTTTAATCGCTTCACGCACTTTCGGGATTAAATTTGCATAATAGGGTCCAGTTATCGTCTGGCCTTTTAGCATGTAATCAATAAAAAGGATTCCTTCACTATCCCAGAACACAGAGGCCATAACTTTGCCAGCGGAAGGAGCAACTCGAAATTTCTTAATGGATGGAGAGGATGGTCGTTTCCAAGACATGCTTTGTCTTTTAGTTTCAGGATCAAAATGGTGGACCCACGTTTCATCCATGGTGACAAGACGACGGCAAAAATTATCCGAATCACGCTGGAACATTTCGAGATTACGCTTGGAAATTTCCAAACGTCGCTTTTTGTTTTCGTCGGTTAACATTCGTGGCACCCATCTTGCAGACACTTTTTTGAACCCCCGTGAATCAATTAAAATGGATTGAACGCTACCAAAAGATATCTTTAGGATCTCAGCTATATGTTTTATAGTCATTCTTCTGTCTTCCAAAACCAGATTCTCAACCTTTTTGACATTTTCTTCTGTAACGGAGGTTGAAGGCCGCCCAGAACGCGGGTCATCTTTACAGCTTGATCTACCTCTTTTAAATTCAGCCACCCAGTACGCAACCGTAGAATAGGGTACAGCATCACCCCCTAATGTCTGCTGAATGTCCAAAAAAATTTCCTTCGTAGACATTTTTTTCAAACTGAGATATTTTATCACCGCACGTAACTCACTTTTATCCATAATTTTGACTTTTTAGCAACTCGTTGCACAAAAAAATTTATTACATGCGAACGAACTGACAAAAACAAGTGACAGTCTGCATAAATATAGTGTGATAGACACTCTTTAATTTGAATATCGAACTTGATCTAAAAAGGTTTCATATATATGCACTTCTAAGAACTTTTTGATTCACCCTCGTATTTAAAACAAAAAGAAAGTTGGACATAGGATACCTGAGATTTTTATCCCGTCCGTATAAAACCTACTTTAACAAAACGCAACTGACAACGAAACGTTATGTTGTCTATAGTTTAATATGGTCGAAAATTTGACAATTACAAATTTTGAATTCGACTTGTTTATATTGTTGTAATTCACACAATATCTTTATAACTTGTAGCCTATGTGTTATTCTGATGTATAAGCTATATTATTGTAAAGTTTCATTAAAATCCATTCAGTAGTTTTTACGTGAAAGAGTAACAAACATCCATCCATCCATCCATCCATCCATCCATACTTACAAACTTTCACGTTTATAATATTAGTAAGAAAGATAGTAAGATTTATTTCGTTGCCGTGTGGTGACTGAATTTCCGTGTGGTGACGGATTTAGAATACATTGTGTCACCACCCCATTTCATCCTAATCGGTATCGTAGGAGTCGACAATAGGAAATGACCAGGCCGAAAACCTAGCCGCAAGAGAACGAAAACTTAATACTAAACCCTGCACTAACCCGTCTGGCCGGGCGTAGCACAGTAAACTCAAACTCAAACTCAAAAGGAACTTTATTTACGTAGGTTTCATCACAAAACTCTTATAAATCGTCATATTTAAAAACGCCATTATCATCTTACGGCCCCTGTCCCACACTAGGTGGTAGCCTCCACACACACCTCTCAGTCGTCATACCTACATTCACACCTTTCACACGCAACTCTTCACTCCTACAATCCCTCCATCTCCCCTGATCGCTCACAATCCCTGCGTTCACTCACATTCATGCCGAAACTACCACCGGTTTGGAAGGCTGCTCTACAGAGAAGAGCCGGCAAGAAACTCAGTAGTTGCTTTTTTAAAATTATTGGTCTTGTTTACAAAAAGCACTAAACAGCATAGTGAGAGCAAGTTCGCAAGATGAGAGAAATGTACATTTTTGCATAAAGGATTAAATAAATAAATAAACACGCTACACGTTTAGTAGGCTAATTACTAATGTAGTTGGAGGAGTTCCGACTCAGCAGTGGGTAATTTATGAGCTGTGCAGAAAGGAAGAAGTATTTCGTTGAGTCAGATGAAGGTTCATTAGCCTACTGTGTGACGTAGGCTAGACGGCTTAGCACATGGTTTTGTATTAAGTTTTCCTTCTCATGTGGTTAGGTTTTCGGCCTTGTCATTTCTTTTTTGTCGATTCTCTAATGGTGTAGGAATTCGGATGACACCCTTAGGATGGAATAGGGGTTGGAACAAGTGATGTGAGATAATACTAGATGCTAACCAGCATCCAAATCCATATAAGTTCCGAAGACTTTTCTTAGCCCTCATGCAAAGGGACTAAATACATTAACTACGTTTGCCTCAATTTGCGAAAATCCTTATTCTCACATTTTCGGCTCCTATTGTAAATCTTTAGAGCCTACTGACGGTATCCAAAACAAGAATCTCATATCATGATTACCTTTGCGTATTGGGTATTACGGTAATGGAACCCATCCTATTTCGTTTCCGTGGGTCGTGTGATAACATTGACTGGTAATATATATTTTGAAACCTTCCAGATTTTTTATACAATAGTTTCGTTTTGTAGCAAATGTCAGCCATCTTATATTTCCTCATAATCATCAGACCACCGCTAATCCTAGGTTTCCCCTAATGAACGCCATAGCGCCCCGTCCTGAGCTTTAGCAGAGAGGCGCCCTATACTATGCTTGCCTAGCGGCAGTCTTTACAAAAGAACTGTTTTACCTCATCGGTGATCGGATATCATGCAAAATAAAATATGAACAACCCATTGCCTCTGAAATTAGCTATTACTCTGAGCTATGGTCCCTACCTAACTATTCCAAATCACACAGCAGTGTTTGTGGAGTGGAACCTTCGATATCCTTAACCTTACATTAAGTCAAAATATTTCGAACAAAAAAATTCTATCGCATCTCCGTGAAAATTCAAATTAGTATACTAATACAGTGCGTGCGTTAACAAATGTTGGAACACAATTTATACGTACATTTTGGTTTAATTTGATTATGATACAACATAGAAAAATACATACAACCCTAAATTATCGTCCCTCTACGATCAACCCCTTATTTATTTTTACTTTGGAAATACTCATGGATACCCGACCGCTTTACGCCAGCCGGTTTATGTGGGACTCCGGGGCGCGGAAAGATGGTAGTTGCGCCTCAATCTACCCACTAAAACCAACGGTGTCCCTCAGCTGCCGAAACAGGGCTACGGGTTTCACTCCTCCCGATGGGGAGCATGTTCCGTGACCGTGATGGGGCCTTGCCCGCTTGTACAAGCGGACCCCACGCTTTGATGGGGAGCTCTGAACGCTCCCCAACTCACCAAAAGGCATGGGTCATTTCACGTGCCCCCGTCAGGCACCGGATGAACTGGCGCCCGACCCACGCGGTTGCGGCGGCACACCTGCCTGGCCGCCCCTCCGCTGCTAGTGGTGGCAGCCCTGGTCGACCTCCACTGCATCACCACGCTGCCGTGGGACAACCGGTAGCAGTCTTTATACTACATATAATGACTATGACCGTTAATACCCGGACCACGGCTTGTTACGTCCCCTTCGAAGCATGGATGAGGTGACCCGTATAATAATAGCAACTTCTATATTGCGATTATTATACGGGTAGATAATGATCCGATATAGAAAGAATAATGATCCGTGTGGTGACGGATTTAGAATACATAGTGTCACCACTCCATTCCATCCTTAGCGTGTCGTAAGAGCCGACAAAAGGAAATGACAAGGCCGATAATCTAACCACAAGAGAAGGAAATCTTGATACGAAACCCTTTTTTTTCTTTTTCTTTTTTTTTTTGCCTCGAGTAAAATTCTTTATGGACTTCCTCGGCGGCCACGGGGGTGGCCAGCGAGGGGAGTGTGGGACTCTCCCCCATAGTGGGGCCTACCCACTAAACCTCCCCGGGGTGCTCCAACTCGCATCCTGTTGCGGCATTGTGGGATCTGATGCAGAACCACGCCTCCGCAGACGAGGAGGCCCTCCTCCTCTCCTCAGGCTCCTTACGAGCACTCGACGTCCTGCTGTGAGCACCCGGCAGGACGTCGCTTCCCCTCAGATCCCGTGTGGGGCGAGACATCCCCGTACCCCGCCCCGGGATCTCCTATATTTCGCTGGGTGCGTGGACGGCGTCTCCTCGGTGCCAACCCGTCTGGTCAGCGTGGCACTGTAGGCTAATGACCCTCCCCTGATGGGAGGAGGCCCGACTCAACAATGGGTCATTTAAGGGCTGAGTAGTAGCACTAGAAAGATAATTATGGAATGTAAACACGCCATCTTTTTACAGCGGTCGAAAAGTGTTTCTCATTAATTTATGAAGTATTGGTGACAGATTTAGAATACACAGTGTCACCAACCCATACTATCCCGAGGGTGTCATAAGAGGCAACTAAGGGCACGCAAGGGGCAAAAAACCTAGCCCTAAGAGAAGGAAAACTTGATACAAACCCTGTGCCAACCCGTCTTGCCAGCGTGGCACAGTAGGCTAATTTTCCTCCATGAATTTGGAGGAGGCCCTTCTCAGTAGTGGGTTATTCATGGGCTGAATCGATCGATGAAGTATTAAATAAACCAAATCAGAAACTTAAGGCATGTGAGTAAATAAATAAATATATAAATATTCTTGGACATTTCACACAACGCCATCTCGTCCCAAGCTAAGCAACTTAATGCTTGTGTTATGGTAACGAGATGGATGATAAACTACTTACATACATATTTTTTTGTGAATACATACATATTATAGATAGAAATGACAGCCAGACTCCGAGCCAGTGCCTCTGGTTTAGACAAAGACACTTGCCCGACCCCGGAATCGAACTCGGTACCCGTTGATCCAAAGGCGGCACATCTAACCACTAGACCAACGAGGCAGTCATACCTCGTTGGTCTAGTGGTTAGTCAGAGTAAATACGAGTATGTATATCAAAAGCTTAAATACATACATTTGGATACACTACTATTACCACTACTACTACTTCTACTCAACCCATACATGACCCACTGCTGGGTCGGGCCTCCACCAATTACATGGAGGATAATTAGCCTTTTGTGCTACGCTGGTCAGGCGTGTTGGCAAAGGGTTTCGTATCAAGTTTACCTTTTCTTGCCTATCCGGTTTTCGGCCTAATCATTTCCTTCTATAGGCGCTTACGACACCCTCTGAATAGAATTTCTTGCCGGCTCTTCTCTGTAGAGCAGCATTCCGAACCGGTGGTAGTTTCAGCATGTATGTGGATGGACGTAAGGGTTGTGGAAGATCAAGAGAGATGGATGGATGGATTGTAAACATGAGAAATTGTGTATGAAAGGTGTGACTGTAGATATGACGACTGATAGGTGTGTATGGAGACTACCACCTAGCGTGGGACAGGGATCGTAAGATGATGATGATGATGATAATGGTAACTGTAAATATGACGATTTATAAGAGTTTTGTGATAAAACCTACGTAAATAAAGTTAATTTTGAGTTTGAGTTTAATGGGGTGGTGACATTAAGTATTCTTAATCCGTCACCATACGCAACGGATGTATTTTTCTACACGCTTAGATATATTTGTGTGTCGACACAAACATAGGATTGTTATTATTGAACAAAATAAATTGCTACAATCTATTACAGTTCTGTAAGTGATTGAACTAACTGAGGTTAATAGGTAACTTACGTTATGTCTACTTACCCACATAAAATAATGAAGTTTAGAAAGTAACTTGATACTGGTTTACTGATCATAAATTAAAAATGAAACATAAAATGTGATGGTACGTAAACAGTGTCATTGACTATATTAACACGTATGCTACACGTAGTTAAATAAATGACGGTCATCCGTGTCCGCGTCAGTTGAAATAATTGTTGTAGAAATACAAACAAACAAATTGTTGTTATCTATAAAGAAAATCTAGGTAATATTCATGTCTTACCTTTGGCAATTAAGCTATTCATATCTTCACGTGTGCTTCAAACGAATCCTGAATACAATCCACTCTAATCAAACGACAATGTAACACTGAGACGTTTCACATCTTATATCGAAAATCTCACAGTTCTATTTACCGTAACTCTCTATTTACATTTTGCAATCATGAATGTAAGGTCCGGAAATTCGCGCGCGAGTCTACATACGTTGACAGGGTAATTTGAGATGCTCGTATTGTCTCGTGATAGTAATCAAAGAAGGTGTAATGTTTGTGAGGGTGGTTGAAGGTAGTGACGTGGCGCTGTGTCGGCTGCCCGGCAACGACTGGCCGGGGCGGGGGGCTCCAACGAGTAGACTGCGCGCCGCCCGCCCAACGCCGATACAAAATTAATACTTGTTTTGCTAAAAGCGATTTCGATTTGTCGACCCTTGAATTGGGAAAGTTAGAAGGATCTTGTTAGCGATAAAGGGTTAGCTAATCAACACCACGTTTCACATCAACGTTCGTTTTAATAGAGTCGTTGAAACTCGGTCAGTTCTTGTTTACAAGTTTCGAAGTTATTCACTTTCAAGTATAGGAACAAGAGAGTGCGTTAAACAAAAGCTTGCAGACCGCAATTTAAAGTGGTCATAACCATTGCAAATGCTCCAATCTTGCGGAAGAATAAGAAAGTGTTTTCTCGTTATAGATTGATGATAAGCTTTTCTTACACTTCAGATATAAGAAAATATTAATCTATGTTTATAAAAATGAATGTTTTACTGTATGTCCTTTATAGAATCGTAAACTATGGATTTGATCATGTGATGATGTTCAGCAAAGTATTGTGCATGAGCCCACGAAGGATTCTGAACAAAAAACATATAAAGAATTGTGTAATGACTTTTGTGGCGTAGTCTTTCCTCCAAATTTATTTTAGTTATTGGCGTAGCAACGCGGGCAGTGTACAGCTGTTGTAAATAAAAAATACTGTTTCGATAACGCTAACAAATATATCACTGAAGAATACAAAAGTCAACATTCCATACAGAAAGAAATTCTTTAAGCCAATTAATGACGACCCATCGCTGAGACAGGCCTTCTTCAATTATATGGAAAAGAAAATAACCTACTGTACCACGTAGGCTAGATGGATTGTCGTTATAGCGTTCACAATCGTCAACGAATACGTCATCATTTTTATGACACTATAACCAGGTCGGAACGCGGCACCAACTGGGAACACCAGGTGGAAGAAACACGGTGGGCTTGTCTTTTTTTTAAACACCATATTACTATGACCGGGTACATATAACCAACTAGTTTTGTTTGAAATATGAAGAAAGTAATAAAAAAAGATATAATAATTAAAAATGAAATTAGAAGTCTTGAATCCAGTGAACCGACCAACCCCAAACAGCAGCACCTGTTCACATGTATAACTCATATATGATAATGACCACTACCCTATTTTTCCGTCGTGGTTCAGATATTCAAGATCTTTTGTTGAAGTAATTCATTTTTTCCAGTGTATAAACACTCAAGGCTACGTAAGTCCAGGGTTAAACTGTTGTACAGAACGGACAGATCAACCGCCTCAGAGTTTAAGGAAGACAAATATTGTGACAAAAGCCTTACGTACCCGGGCAAGTTTGAAGGCAGACAGGACAGCGCAAACATAACGAAAGGGATTCGCCCCTACGATGTGTGAATATGTGTAAGAGCTGGCTAGTACTTTCTGAATGGAATATACAAACATACGTGGTACTAATCTTTACATAAATTCAAATAAATTTAACAACGGGAACATCTGGTTTAGCTTGAAACACAGGCAGTACCGGTTCATAGCTTGCATTTTCACCGCGAGGTGACGGATTAAGAATATATTGTCTCACCACCTCACTTTATCCCGAGGGTGTCGTAAGAGCCGACAAAAGGAAATGACAAGGCCGATAACCTAGCTGCAAGAGAAGGAAAACTTGATAGTAAACCCTGTGCCAACCTGTCTGGCCAGCGGGGTACAGTAGGCTAATTACCCTCCTCCTTTATTTACCCCTTTGACTGTAGGAGGGCCGACTCAACTGTGGGTCATTTATGGGCTGAGTAGTAGTTGCAATTTCGAAGGATTTTTTGCTTCGTCGCCTTTATTCTTATTTAGTTAACTAATAGTATTTACAGAGAAAGATTCCGACGCGGCCTAAGTAATGGGACCATTTGTATTTTATTTGGCTTCCCAAATAATTACCAGTTGTCCCTTGATTGTCTAAACCAACTGTCAGTTTTCACGCTACTGACTACATGTAGGAGGTCAAACACATGATGGTCCACCATGCAAACCCGAACAGAGCCAGACGTTTCCGTTTGCACTGTCCACTAAGCTACGACATGAAATTTCAACAAATTTCAGTCACAAAACTTCCTTAGAACACCTTAGACTACTAGTAGACCTCTTCTAACCCAATGCAATTTTTTTCAGCTTCAATATACTTTACTTTATTTATTTCTGTTATTTTAAATATGTATAAGAAATACGACAGCAAAAAAATGACTGGCTCCCTGAGCTTCTTGCCAGTTCTTCTCAGCAGCGGTAACGTTCAGAACCGGTAGTAAATAGTCGAATGTTGGTTTGTATAAATTTTATCAATAATATGTTGACAACATCGTGAAACACGCAAAACCATTAATTTGAATTTTAATTGATGTTAAATATAAAAAAAATTGCGTGCATGCTCTAAAGCGCCTCGTCGAAGAGAGATTAAAATTACGGAGAGTGACTGTCATAGGGCAATCTATGATATGTACACATTAGCCAGACTACCCGAGCTAATGTGTCACTACAGTCTACGTAGACAGGCTCGGCTACTCTCGGAAGGCGTCGTGGACGCAGGTACGAGAGCGAGACAAGCGATACGAATAGAGAGCTCTCAAATTATATAAATGCCATAGATCAGTCTAGCTATAGTCGTATTTTTAATTAGACGTAGTCAACTGACATTTTACTGTATATATATGAATATCTAGTCTACGAGTAGTGTAGTGTACGCAGACCAAAATTTCACTAAGTTAGAGCTACCCTACGATTTGGCAAATGACTGCAATAGGGCGCTCTATTGATCTCCACGTTTACGTAGAAATTTGAGTTTAAATTAGATTAGTCGTCAAGCTGTCTAGCTGTCTAGTAAATAAACATGACAATGACATAAAACAATAACGTCTGCAACTCTTGTACTTTGTTGTAGGATGTCCGGACGGTCGACATTTCGCCTGTAACTTTACTGGGTAGTTTTGCAGCGCGGGCTTATTTCACTTTGTGTAGAGAGACGGTAATAACGTGTCCGCAATGTTGGTGTTCATACGGACAAGTTGAAATTAGTTTTGAATAAGTCCATTCTGACAGATGTAAGGCATCACTTGTAGGAAGTTTATAGTAAGTCCATATATAGGAATCGCACTGGAAATCTACCGAGGATTTCCAGCGTAAGAATATTTATAATGCAACAAAAACGTTGTGTCTCTCTGTATTTGGCATAATTGATCATAGAAGAACACGAGTTTTTTTTTAGTTTAACCCTCTACTTTTTATTTATATTGCCTGGAAGAGATCGCGGTATGTGATAAGGCTGCCTCTTATCTGTGACATCGTAGCTTCTAAACGAATGGACCGATAATGATATTTTATTTTATTTATAAGCAGGTTTTTAGCGGTGGATTTAATGAAAATGGTGAAAATTTTAACCGTTTCAGGGTTATTAGCTCTTTTTTACTATTTGTGTAAATTTTCAATTTCGGTTTTTATTTAAAAAGTTAATCAGTCGACAGTTTTAACTATGATCATATAAAAGGTGGTCAATCATTTAGACGTTGAACTACTTTCTGGGTACCTTACATAAGAATAAGATACTTGAGAGTTACTTAAATAGCCTTATAATATTTTTTTTTATTAAGTTACTGAATCACCTTTATGTATCTATTAGCTTTCCAAAAGATAAAGGCCCAGTTTCTTATTCCTATACCATCTTCAAATCCATACAGAGAAATAAACCTACTTTGACACGTCACCCAGTCTATATCGATTACATTTTCAAATTTAAAAAATAAATTAAGAACGCTTTGACAAATTAATTCCTGCAGCCTAAAAATTGAAATGCACTTGAGGCGGAGTAAAAAGGCACAGAGAATAAAATATTTCACGGGTGAAATTCACTAAGAGTCAATCGACTCAAATAAGACGATAATACTAAAACGCCCGGGGCGTTCTCGACAGCCCTCTTTATCTAAACGACATAATTACTGCTTTAACTTTTTATTGTTACTGAAGAAAAGAAAAACAAAACACAACAACATTATATGCACTTGATTGTTTTAAAAATTGAATTGAACGACGAATTATTTTAAACTATTTCAGATTATAAAACTGAACTTGATTTGAATGGTAGTTCAGCCGCGAAGGGTTGATCATCCAGCCAGACGAGGTGGTATGTCTGGCAGACGGCCGCGGTACCTAATAACCGTAGTCGGGGATTTCTTAAGTATGCCATTTTCTCTGCAAACTTCGCTATCACGATGTAGGACTTTTTGGTAATTCTCGCATTTGTAGGCTATTTCTTGATGTTGATTGTTCACATTATTCGTGTATATTGTCTAAAGTATGTAGCATGCTAGTTGCTGCAGTAGAATATTTAGTTTTTAGCTAACGGATGTGCAGGGCAGACGACTACTAACGGTAATTTACCATTTGGCTAATAGTAATAGTGACGGATTTAGAATACCTATGTATTATTTACATTGTATATAATGTGAGACACTATTGTCGCGTTCGGGAAGCTGCGAAAGATCTTCTCGTCCACAATACCGCAGTGTCTGAAGACAAAAGTCTTCAACCAATGTGTGTTGCCAGTGATGACATATGGAACAGAGACGTGGTCGCTCACTATGGGCTCCATCAGAAGGCTCAAAGTCACCCAAAGGGCAATGGAGAGGGCTATGCTCGGAGTTTCCCTGCGAGATCGAATCAGAAATGAGGAGATACGCAGGAAAACCAGGGTCACCGACATAGCCCACCGGATTGCCAAACTTAAGTGGCAGTGGGCAGGGCACATAGCTCGCAGGACCGACGCCCGATGGGGCAGAAAAGTCCTCGAGTGGCGACCGCGTTCCGGAAGGCGCAGTGCTGGTAGGCCTCCCACACGGTGGACCGACGACCTGGTTAAGGTCGCCGGAAAGCAGTGGATGCGGGCGGCCCAGGACCGGCCTTTGTGGAGATCCTTGGGGGAGGCCTATGTCCAGCAGTGGACGTCTTTTGGCTGAAATGATGATGATGATGATGATGACTATTGTCGCCATCCCATTCCATGCTGAGGGTGTCGTAAGAGCCACCTCAAGGAATTTACATGGTAGAAAACGTAGCCGTAAGAGAAGGAAATCTTGAAACAAAACTCTGTGCAATCCCGTCTGTAATTTACCCTCCTGTAATAAGAGACGCGACTCAGCAACGGATCTTATGGGCTGAAAAGTAAACAAAAAGCAGAGGTCTGAAGCACAATTATGATTGAAATAGCCAACAGAGTATTTCATCAGTTGTCCCGTGACCCAATTTATCCAATACGCCGCGGTCGCAGCTGCCTCCTCGCCGTCGTGTCGTGCAATTGGATTTTTAACTGCGGACCACGTTGGACAGTTCGCAGTTGCCTTTATTGATTTAAACACTTTGTCGTAATCAAAGTTGAGAATATATTTTAATAAATAAAGTGGGCTCCTGTAAGCTGTTTTGCGCTTCAATATACAATTATCACTTACTATTTATCGCCGGTTGGGGAGGCTACAGGGAAGATCCGAGAATAAACGATGTAGTTAGTTGCTTTTTTAGATAGCAATTTTTAGATACAAATACCTTTAGGATGTATTTGTGAGCGCAAGCAAGTGCAATAGTTGCCTAAGGTCATACGGACATCGGCATGTGTGAATTGAAAATACATAATATCGGCCCATTTTGTCCAGACGGTATCATAGAAGCCCTCAATAAAAAAATATTTTTATTTTCTGCTTTTTATAGGTACACGCTTGTTATGATGTAACTTTCACCCCCCCATATGGAACAGAGACGTGGTCGCTCACTATGGGCTCCATCAGAAGGCTCAAAGTCACCCAAAGGGCAATGGAGAGGGCTATGCTCGGAGTTTCCCTGCGAGATCGAATCAGAAATGAGGAGATACGCAGGAAAACCAGGGTCACCGACATAGCCCACCGGATTGCCAAACTTAAGTGGCAGTGGGCAGGGCACATAGCTCGCAGGACCGACGCCCGATGGGGCAGAAAAGTCCTCGAGTGGCGACCGCGTTCCGGAAGGCGCAGTGCTGGTAGGCCTCCCACACGGTGGACCGACGACCTGGTTAAGGTCGCCGGAAAGCAGTGGATGCGGGCGGCCCAGGACCGGCCTTTGTGGAGATCCTTGGGGGAGGCCTATGTCCAGCAGTGGACGTCTTTTGGCTGAAATGATGATGATGATGATGATGACTATTGTCGCCATCCCATTCCATGCTGAGGGTGTCGTAAGAGCCACCTCAAGGAATTTACATGGTAGAAAACGTAGCCGTAAGAGAAGGAAATCTTGAAACAAAACTCTGTGCAATCCCGTCTGTAATTTACCCTCCTGTAATAAGAGACGCGACTCAGCAACGGATCTTATGGGCTGAAAAGTAAACAAAAAGCAGAGGTCTGAAGCACAATTATGATTGAAATAGCCAACAGAGTATTTCATCAGTTGTCCCGTGACCCAATTTATCCAATACGCCGCGGTCGCAGCTGCCTCCTCGCCGTCGTGTCGTGCAATTGGATTTTTAACTGCGGACCACGTTGGACAGTTCGCAGTTGCCTTTATTGATTTAAACACTTTGTCGTAATCAAAGTTGAGAATATATTTTAATAAATAAAGTGGGCTCCTGTAAGCTGTTTTGCGCTTCAATATACAATTATCACTTACTATTTATCGCCGGTTGGGGAGGCTACAGGGAAGATCCGAGAATAAACGATGTAGTTAGTTGCTTTTTTAGATAGCAATTTTTAGATACAAATACCTTTAGGATGTATTTGTGAGCGCAAGCAAGTGCAATAGTTACCTAAGGTCATACGGACATCGGCATGTGTGAATTGAAAATACATAATATCGGCCCATTTTGTCCAGACGGTATCATAGAAGCCCTCAATAAAAAAATATTTTTATTTTCTGCTTTTTATAGGTACACGCTTGTTATGATGTAACTTTCACCCCCCCCATAACTTTTAAAGGACTTAACCGATTTTCATCAAACATGTCTAAGAACACTCGCCCGTAACTCACCTGTCATACAAAAAAACTGTATTGAAATCGCTTCATCCGTTCTCGAGCTACGGAGCCACAGACAGACAGACCGACAGACAGACACGTCAAACTTATAACACCCCTCTTTTTGCGTCGGGGGTTAAAAAAAGAGGAATATTTGATACCAAACTGTGTGGCGCAGTGAGCTAATTCCCTCCATAATTTGGAGGAGGTCCAATTCAGTTGTGGGTAATTCGTTACGTTCATCGCACTATGCATTTGAAACCATCCCCACGCTGGGTTGTCCATAATGGTACTAAATTCAAATTTACTCAGTTACGTAACTAAAGTCGTTCAAAGTGCACATCAAGAGATGTAGCACAATTGGCGCACATTAGCATAACGAGCCACCCCACCTAATGAATGGTCTTGCAATTGAAACAATAGTGGATTAGCGCCAACTCGCTCATCTACTTATGTAAATCAAGCGGTTAGACTACGTATCTACTGCTATTTCTGCTGATTTTAAACCTTTGAATAGCTTCGTCTGTTGACTTTTACTTGGAACATGAGGAGCTTATAGTAATAACACATGGAATGAGAGATTCAAACAAATACTCTGGTATCTGGTAGTGTGTGTGAGCGCTACCTCAGTATTTTTGTTGTTACATTGTTACTAGAATACAAGTATGTACCTATTTCATTATTTCAACTGCAGTCCTATAACAAAGTTCCGTCTGATATAAAAGTTGTATCTGCATTTATTTTTGTGTAGAAAAAGTCGATACCCCTTAGCTAATAGCATCGCGGGCGCAGTTTACAAACATGAAATTCACAAACACAAATGACACACCGACTTGAAGCAAGTGCCTCTAGTTGCTTGACCCCGGAATCAACACGGAACAATATAATATTTGATATCCATCACAGAATTCAATATTTGTAATACGTACCTTCACAGTATTGACTCCCACAGACCAACAACAAACTTCATTTTTTCACTTTATTTTACAAACTCATCACTATCACTACATAGTATAAAACAAAGTCGCTGTCGTCTGTCCGTCCCTATGTATGCTTAAATCTTTAAAACTACGCAACGGATTTTGGAGCGGTGTTTTTTAATTGATAGAGTGATTCAAGAGGAAGGTTTATAATGCATAATATGGTAGAGAAACATTAATAAAATTAGATGTTCATCACGGCACCCGTGCAAATACGGGGCGGGTCGCTAGTTATAAAATAAAACCTTCCATTCTCATTCACATCAGCAGTCAACTCCCAGCAACTATTCTAATAGAACTTTACCCCGGGTAAGTTCGGCCAATCGGCTGGCGTTGGATGTGACACCGTCAATAATGCGGTCGGTCCTGACGTCACGATTAAATTTCCAACATACCCTCACGCGATGTCATAAAAAACCCACAAAGTTTGAACGCACAAAGTATTCTCAACTTTTGGGTACTATCAGAACAAAAACCTTTGTAATGTAGTTATGGAAGCAAATTACAGCATTTAGCAAGTTACTAAAGCGAGGGTGACCTAACCTGAAACCGTTGGTATATTAACGGGATTATACAGGGTGGAACAAAACAATGTAGCCATAGCAACAGTACTGATTTTAGTTTGTTTTATCTTTTGTTTTATAGAAAACTAAACCTTTACTCTAGGTATAACTATTAGCACGGGACAGTTTACCAACATATAGTTCACGAACTCAAATGACACCCAGACGCGGAGCAAGTGCCTACCTACTACTGTTACTACTGAAATAGTTCCTATATGTAAAATATCAAGATCGTATAAGCAAAATGATGTCTTAGGTTTTCACGATCCTGCCACTGGACCACGGATACTGCGAAGTGTTTCACACATCATATACCCACACTATCTCGTCACAGTCACATGTATTATAAAACGTTATTTTTTAGACTACTAGATATTTTCTGTTTCCCATGACTAGCCCATTTGTCAAAAAGATCAAGCTAACTTGTACAGGCTATAGTGCCAAAATATAAAACGTTTCACCTCTAGAGCCAGCAAGAGCTCGTATATTAACGAGATCAAGTGATGCGATAACTCCAATGCAGTTTCGAGGTGCATGCAATTTTCCTTCGGCTTAAATTGGGACGTGAACTAAGGTTGCTTTGAAAAGCTAAACTGGAGTTCCTTTAAACTGGAAGCGTTCTAAAAACGGGCTGGCTAACTGTTTACTTTTACTAGAATATAATGTAGTTGCTAAAATGTTACTACTCTGCAGAGTTTATAAATCATTGTTTGCATCATTGACAGATTGTTTTCTACTCTACGGATTTTTGAATCTCGGAAATTGCTACAATAATTGTTAATAATGGAGACAAGTGATGCTTAGACTTTGAGCAGTGTCTGTGTTAAGACACACAAACTTGATCGTTGCCGAAATCCGGTAAGTCAGAAGTTACAACATTCAAAGGGCTCAATTATTTTAATCAACGCCATGGAGCCTAGATCTAGTGGTCCGTAATGTGAAACGTATGAATATGAAGTATCCCAAAAATAAACACATACTTTGCAGCTTAAATGAAAACCAACGGTTGCGGAGCATTTTCCATTGGAGACCGAGACCTGTGGCCCTAATTAGGGCTGTCCAGTCGCTGTTGGTTATAGTGGGTAGAACGGGCGCTAATTGTTCTTGCCAAAAACCGGAATCCCAAAGAACCCGGCTAACACCCCAAGGCCGGATATCTATGAAGAGTTCCAACATAAAAATTGGTTAAACGGAAACAACATGAGTGGAAATTCAGGATAAAACGGAGTGGTGACACTATGTATATGTTCTAAATCCGTCACCACATGTACCAGACACGGGATCGCTACGCCCTGCTTGCTTATTTTCTACTAACTAATCCGGCAAACGTTGTTTTGCCATATACATAATAAACGCCCACGCAACCCCCCTTGCGGGGGAAATTTTGTAAAAATCCGACCTCTACTCGACAGAAAAAGATTCCTTCCAAATTTCAAGACCCACTGCTGATTTGGGACTCCTCCTATCACAGGGAGGGAAAATAGCCGACTGTGCCACGCTGGCCAGACGGGTTGACACACGGTTTCGTTTCAAGTTTTCCTTCTTTTACAGCTAGGTAATCGGTCTTCTGATTTACGACACGGTTGGCGCAGTGGTTGAGCGATCGACTACTGCGCAGCATGTCGCGGGTTCGATTCCCGCACGGAAGAAATATTTGTACGACCTACAAGTATTTTTTCCGGGTCTGGTGTTTACAATGTATTTACAAAAAAAATGTATATATGTAGTATATCTTCAATCTCGTTACTATAACACACGCATTAAGTTGCTTAGCTTGGGACGAGAGGGCGCTGTGTGAAATGTCCAAGGATATTTATTTATTTATTTCCACGGCTCTTACGATACATCCGGATAGAATGGGGTGGTGACACTATGTATTCTAAATCCGTCACCAAACGGACGGGTCAGTGGTAGAATGCTCGCTTACCCGGCTTTACGGCTCCAGAGATATCGTGATGAGTCAGTATACAGAAATCACTATACCATGAGGGTAGCTTCAAGCCGCTTTGAAAGCCAAAACTAAAGTTTGTTAAAACTAAGGAGCCAACGGGGGAAGCAAAAGGTCGCATCGCTAATGTTCCAAAGTAAACTAGGGCGTGTCGGGTTGGACTAGCGCTGGAATCAAAGCGCTCCAACTTGTCCACTCCATTATCATAAACAAACGGGGAAGACGTTGCTGTGTTTTAATGACGCTCGACCTAAAGCCCACTGACACTATCTTTCGGGCACTATTAGTGTTGTGTATCATTATGAATTTTGACGGTTTTTGTAACCTTACCTTAAAAAAATAATACCTTGTTTTTGACGACATAGGTTACCTGTAATGTAAAGCGGTGTTACTGTTTTCAATTCTGTAACTATACAAATATGGCACACATTCATTTACGAAAACAACACGTCGCTTCAGTTACGTCGTTGCTCGCCTTTGGATCAGGTGTCTCCGGTTCAAGTCCGGGGTCGGGCAAGTGTCTTGTGTGGTAAACCTAAGGCACTTGCTCTGAATCTGGGTGTCATTTGTGTTTATTAATTACATGTTTGTAAACTGCCCGGCACCTCTTTACTAGGCATAACTTATATCTACTGTATCGCGGATAAGTTATGCCTAGTAAAAAGTTGCCTTTAAAATATATAGAATTTATAGTAAAAAACATTGAATAAGGCGAGCCTTGAAACCAAAAACATGTCAGTACGATGAAACACGTTGTTCACGTCAGATTTCGGCACGAACTACAAACAGTACCTCAATAAAAAAAATGAAGTACTCAAAATATACTCTAAGATAGATGTTAAAACAAAACAATACTCCTGAAATAACGCTAACAATGATTATGACTGCGCTGGCACCCCGTCGCTGGCTTGAACCCTTTCCAAGTTTTAAACGAATTTCATTGCTTGAAATAAAAGTAAACGACGCTGGAAGTATGCTGCATTTCGGATGTCACGACATACCGCAGTTACTCAATTTTTTGTATCATACCGAGAAGTTAATGCGAAATTATTCACTCACGTATTTTAAATCTACAATTTTGTGAAAGGATTGGATGGACTGCCTTGTTGGTCTAGGTTTTGGATGTACCGTGTGGCGTTGATACCAGTGGGGGGGGGGGGAGTTTAGGCCCCACATACAGCCTTTAGATCACGGGGCCTCGGTTTGATTCCCGGGTCGGGCAAATGTCTTTGTGTAAACCAGAGGCACTTATTCCGAGCCTGGATGTCGTTTGTATTCGTCAATAAAATTTTTGGAAACTGTCTCCATGATACAGGTCCTAGTGTAGGGATTACGTATTTAAACAAGGATTTAGAGGTGTAGTATTATAGTACAATACTGGCACACAATAACTGTTAAACCTAAAAAAATAAAATATTTAAAAGGACTGACCTAATTTTTATATTGTTTGCGTGACACTCATACGATATGCCGAAAGGTACGCAGACATCGTCGCCTATAGAAGATTGCAGGAGGTGTATCCAACGCGACACCAACTATGTAAAAATGATAGTACCTATTATCCTGGCAGTTGGACAATTGGGCACTCAATGCTGTCACCTCCGTGTCAACCTTACCATCACACACACAGGAAAACAACTAGTGCTGCGCAGCTAGCGCCTAAGGGCAATGATATTGAACTATATCTCTTGTACTTGTAATTTGACGAATCTGTTTAATTTTGTGGTTCATACCACTGAATATGCAATTCCAAGATTACGATTGGAGGAATGGGCCGGTTTCCATTGATATAAACTTGACTTTAGTTCTTATCTTCGCACAATTTATACCCCATTCCGTTCTGATCATGTCATAAGAGGAGAATAACGATTAGTCAAACATAAAAACCTACAAATGTATTTTATTAAAGGAGAGAAACATGTAAGAACAATGCGCCATTTACGTAAGTTTGCCAGAATGATAGACAAATTTTACACTATGTGATTAGACTAGGCATTACTACTACTACTATTCAGCCCATAATGACCCACTGCTCAGTCGGGTCTCCTTCAATTACATGTAGGGTAATTATCCTACTGTGCCACGCTGGCCAGACGGGTTGGCACTGGGTTTGGCATCAACTTTTCTTTCTCTTTGCTATCTTATCGGCCTTATCATTTCCTTTCGTCATATTATAAATCCGTCACCGCACGGACCATAGGCATAACAGAAAGTGCTTTTTTTTCACAAAGCAACATGTCATTTCCTAGTTTATTTCAAGGACTATTTATAATGAAGAAACAACATCAATAACTCATTTTATATTATAGATGTTCTTGCATATCGCTGTGTGTAAAGATGCGACATGAAATACGATATGGACGATTAAAAAGTTTATTTTACACACCACTTAAACATTATCTACGAGTTTTTGTACGCAAAAGCAACATAGAAGTTTCTACTGAAGCATGAAACGTAATTATTCCGCGGACGCAATCATTTGTATAACTTCCTTATCGTTGAAATTAGTAAACAAAATTGTTTATGACAATCATCACAAGTTTATCATCCGATACCTTTCACGAAAAAAACGGTACAATGTATTTGTATTACTAACTGGCTAACTTATAATTAACTCACGCGAACTATCTGATAGGCAAAGTACGTATGAAGTTTCCAAATTTATCGCACACTTTTCTCAGGTCAATCCCACTGGATACTCCAAGACAGTGATCGGCAACGCGGGGACCTCGGGCCACATACGGCCCAAGACTCTTCACGGTGCGGCCACGACTGTCATGTTCTTAATTTTTTGGAATTTAATTAAATAAAAACATCGATAAGTTGCAAGCCTTGCGTCGGCAGACTGACAACATGATCGTGGTTAAAGAGAACCGTGGTAGTGCACAAAAACAGAGTGAGAGGCTTAACTGGTATGTTTTGAGTCGGTGCTTTGGAGTCATTATTAATTATACAAGCGTGACCTGCATATGCGGTACTGTACTATATATACTACTTGTGCCGATACCTAACATAATGCTGAGCTGGTGACTCTTTGGCGTTAATACTCATTTTGTAATTATCTTTTCCTGTTAACTTAGTTTTATTAGTGTCAATAAACGAATTATCTTTCTTTCTTTCTCATATGGCTCATTTGCTTGTAATGTGGCCTTTGCCTGCCAAAAGGTTGCCGACCACTGCTTTAAGGGATCGTTATTCGGCGGGTAATATACATCTTATCAGGGGAGGCTCGCCCGCTGTGCCCGCAAGCGTAAATCTTGCCTTTACGGCCTCACCTGCCGATGGAATAATTTACTGCCGGCTTAAAACTTTCCCCCGAAAGGAAATCCCAAACACTTCTCAAGAAATAACTGAATGAGAATTTCCCTGTTGAGCAATTCAAAGTCCCAGCAGCGTTTGACATCGGGTAATTGAGGCGAAACCCGACCGTGTTTTTCTTGCGGTAACCCAAATAAATTATTATTAATTGTAATCCCCTGTTTGGCCATTGAGATAAAGTAGAATAAAAATAAATCCTTGAAAAAAGTTTTACTCAACTAGTAGAGGGTCATATTTGGGTTGAAAATATTCTACTCAAACTCAATCTCAAAAGGAACTTCATTTACGTAAGTTTTTTTACAAAACTCTTATAAATCATCGCAATGTTCACCACAAGAACATTGCGTCTTATCCACATCTTTAAGTCCCTTAGAGACTCGGCTAATCTTGACACACTGAAGATGGTTTACTATGCTCTGTGTCAGTCAGTTCTTGGATATTGCATAACGGCGTGGGGTGGTGCAACGAAAACTAGTGGTTTGAGAGTGGAAAGAGCACAAAGAGCCATTCTAAAAGTCATGACTAAAAAACCTTACAGGTATCCGACCACAGAATTGTACTCTGACTGTAAAGTTCTGACGGTACGGCAACTTTATGTGGTCAGAACACT
The DNA here is from genome assembly GCA_905475355.2 of Clostera curtula. Classification (NCBI taxonomy): domain Eukaryota; kingdom Metazoa; phylum Arthropoda; class Insecta; order Lepidoptera; family Notodontidae; genus Clostera; species Clostera curtula. Next base: position 9,377,917 of record FR997808.1, on the reverse strand, counting down.
TCTTAGAATACATGTCGGTCTGCCTCCGCCAAACCCAAATAAACGAGTAAATCTTATTCCAAGAACCCAGCACAAAACCACCTTCGCAATACATCAATTCTACACACTAAGTACACACATATATCAAAAAATTAACTCACAAATAAATATTATAAATTTAAACGAACACAAACTTAAACCTATACTAACAGAGTGGTTATTACAAAAGGACTATGACTACAAAGAGTCATTACTCACATACATCACCTAATAACACAAGTACTCACTGCCTAACACACTTACAATAAAAGGACACCCGCCTATACCTCCCATCCACAATTACGTACTCACACTACACTTCATCTATCACACACACACACACACATGTTAAGGTGAGTATACTGTGTGCATGTGCACACAGTATACTCACCTTAACATTTACACACCTCACACAACAAATCTATATTTTTTTTTTAACAAAATCTTGATTTACTTCAGTTCCACTCACGTATTGCATCAAATTATGCACATGGAACTGCTCGGCCGAACACTGTCTCTTAAAATACAGGTGATCCTAGTTTAAGAGGCAGGGTTATATAAATGATTGTACGGATTTTTGCAATATTTTGTACTGCTTTATATGTCTGTAACTTTGTTGGTGAATAAACAATTTATTTATTTATTTATTTAAATCGTCATACTTATAATAACCATTATCGTCTTACGGCCTCTGTTCCACGCTAGGTAGTAGTCTCTACACACACCCCTATCAGTCGTCATACCTACATTCACACCTTTCGTACACAATTCCTCACTCCTCTCCCTTGCGCACAACAAATACATCCGCCCACATTCATGCTGAAACTAGCACCGGTTCGGAAAGCTGCAGGATCCGGTGGGGCCATACCGGCTCAGGGTCACGGGCCGGCTTGTACAAGCGGGCCAAGGCCCCATCAGGGTCACGGAACATGCTCCCCCATCGGGTGGAGTGAAACCCGTGGTCCTGTCTCGGGCAGTTATGGGACACCGTTGGTTTTAGTGAGTAGGGTGGGGAGCAGTTACCATATCTTCGCACCACGGAGTCCTACATAACCCAGCTGGCGTTTAGCGGCCGGGTATCCACGAGGATTTCCAACGTAAAAAAAAGAGGGCACCAATTACAGCCCTTTTGTTTTCTTGTTATTTTTAAACTTTCGCGATTTGTACACATAATTAAAAACTTATCGGGACTTATCGCGCACAGAATGAATACCTGTTTTTGCTCGACGTTTCGACCATGTTACAATGGCCGTGGTCGCGAGCTGACTGCAGACCGCAAGTTTTTTCGGTGGGAAGTGAGGGTACTTTGGTCTCCTTTTGTTTTCTTTTTCACAGGTCATGATTTTTATTGGATATCCATGAGGATTTCTGAAAAAGGCTTAATTTTTCAGTACAAACAGTCCTACGATGTGTTGGTCCTTAGTATGGCGTAATAACGCCTTCCATTGTTGACTAGGAATAAAACTCTAACGCTCTATTGGTTTTCAAACATTCTCCCGGAAAGATTTATGGAAGAATATACTTGTTGATTTATCCCTAAAATCTCGCGCCCAGAAATACAATCTGTTTGGGACTGAAATCTTGCCGTTCACGCTTAAGTGATTCGGAGACAGGATAGCCTATCAAAATTTGATATAGGTGTCCATCGTAAAAGCTCTGTATGCTCGATCTTGTTTCGCTTCATTTTACCGACTTAGAAGATGAATATAGTTGTACAAAAGCCAATGTCATCGTCATTACTACGCGTATAAATTAATGGTCTCCTGGCAAAAGTCTTTCACGTTTAACTTCTACTATTTTTGTGTTAAGAAGTTGAAGAAAAGTAGTATGAAGAAGAAGAATAATACTTCTTATAAAGTTTTAACATGGATTTCGTCTTTAAACAACTGAACTGTGTCTGATACCATCCAGTACACAAATGAATAAACAAAAGGATGTCGCGGGTTCGATTCCCGCACGGAAGAAATATTTGTACGACCTACAAGTATTTCTTCCAGGTCTGACTATGCTCGGAGTTTCCCTGCGAGATCGAATCAGAAATGAGGAGATACGCAGAGAAAACCAGGGTCACCGACATAGCCCACCGGATTGCAAAACTAAAGTGGCAGTGGGCAGGGCACATAGCTCGCAGGACCGACGCCCGATGGGGCAGAAAAGTCCTCGAGTGGCGACCGCGTTCCGGAAGGCGCAGCGCTGATAGGCCTCCCACACGGTGGACCGACGACCTGGTTAAGGTCGCCGGAAAGCAGCTGAAATGATGACATATTATAAAACAAAGTCGCTGTCGTCTGTCCGTCCCTATGTTTGCATAAATCTTTAAAACTACGAAACGGATTTTGAAGCGCTTTTCTTAAATAGATAGAGTGCTTCATAAGGAAGGTTTATAATACATCCATAATATTGTAGAGAAACACTGATAAATTTAGAGGTTCATCATTGCACCCTTGCGAAGCTGGGGCGGGTCGCTAGTTTATTATAAATACGAACACAAAGCCGAATAAAACAATTACGACTAATGTAGCAAATAATACTACTACTAATCCATGACCCACTGCTGAGACACCTCCAGTTACTTGGAGGGTAATTGGCATATTGCCTCGTTGGTCTAGTGGTTAGATGTGCCGCCTTTGGATCAACGGGTCCCGGGTTCGATTCCCAGGGTCGGGCAAGTGTCTTTGTCTAAACCAGAGGCCCTGGCTCGGAGTCTGGGCGTCATTTCTATCTATAATATGTATGTATTTACAAAAAAAAATGTATATAAGTAGTTTATCATCCATCTCGTTACCATAACACAAGCATTAAGTTGCTTAGCTTGGGACGAGATGGCGTTGTGTGAAATGTCCAAGGATATTTATTTATTATTTATTTATTTATATTGCGTTACGTTGGCCAGAAGGGTTTCATCATGTTTTCCTTCTCTTAAGGTCATTTCTCAGGCCGTACCATTTCTCTCCTATGGCTCCTACGATACCCTTAGGATGGAATAGGCACTGCCTTAACAATAAAATGAATCGTGAAATGGGGTTGTTGTCTATCTACGGTATTTTTCCAGACAAAGTCTATAAAGTCCTCTATTAATAGTACATTATATGAGACCATCAAATTGTATTGTTCTCTATGAGATGGACTCTAGCTACGCGCAGGCAGGGTTTGGTTGAATATAAGCAATTTGCAAGTAAAATGCGAATGTCGGTTGCACGTTTCGCGTCGACGTCACCCGTCTCTATTTTTTTATTTCGACGGAATTTCATACGCGAATATCGCAATTCTACGGTATTCCTTTATAACACTGTTGTGAACGAATAAAAGGCGATACAAGCGTCGATCGCACAACAATTGGATTTATTTATGAATGCGTTTGTTCAAAACTGTTTCCATATGTGTGGCTGTCAATGTGCTTTTTCATAAAATTAGACATGGTAGTTAAATAATGCGTAGTGTAACCACCCTATTTATTCACAAGGGTATCGTAGTAACCGGTTAAAATTTAATGACAGAGCAGAAAATCTAACCACAACAACCGTCTGGCCTACCTACTTCATTAAAGACCCACGGCTGAGAGGTCCATCTCAGCCGTGGGTCTGTAAACATGGAAATATCCATAGTTAAGACAGGACAACGTCTGTCGGGTCAAATATTATAATATATAATCCAGTCCGCAGGTTTAGTAGAAATAAAATCAAGGTAGCTTATACAGTTTCGAGATTTTCAATTCAGTGGATTATTTTGGCTCTGGGATGGTAAATCAGTGTGTATGGGCACGAGTCCAACTAGCACATATGTGACATACTGTGCACTTACTACACAAGAGAGCGATTTCTCGTAACATAGTTTACAAAATTTAGAGCGATTTCCTGTAACATAAAATAGTTGACTAAATTATATAAATCGACAATCTCCGTGCCTTTAATTATCGATTTTGACATTTTGTCAGTTCGGGATGTATGCTACATGCTTTCGGTACGAGAACTTTTGAATGTAGTATGCATTTTGAGGCTTGCAATCACATCGTTTCGGATGAAACGATGTGAAAATCAATGAAAAATAGTAATATTCTTTCAGGTTTTGCCGATTATTACATATTGAAATTAAACACTTTTAACAGATTTATCGCGTATATTTTACCTTAAATTAATTAATGTAAAATACATCCCATAATTTTTGTGTGGTGACGGATTTAGAATACACAATGTCGCCAACCCATACCGTCTTGAGGGTGTCGTAAGAGGCGACTAAAAGAACGCAAAAGGCAGATCACCTAGCCGAAACAGAAGGAAAACTTGAAACAAACCCTGTGCCAACCCGTCTTGCCAGCGTGGCACAGTAGGCCTGACTCAGTAGTGGTCATTTATCACGCGTCATTTATGATCATTTACGACATGCGAAAAATCCGTAAAAAAGTGTTTAGTTTCATAAATATGGTAGGTTAGGGGCCTAAATATTGTAGGTAGGTTAGCTATCTGCGTGCTTCATAGGGGAGCACATTCTATGTCCCTGGTGCGGGCAGTCGAAGAATATTGTACTTCCAACTTTTCGCGCCCCGGAGTCCCACCAGCCTCTGCTAATCCCCAACGGCCAGTTACGTTATTAAGTTAAGTTATTTATTATTTAGATTTTACCATGATATTAATTTGTCAGTACAGCCACAGGCTACTGACAATATCATTAGGTATATGGATAGGTCAAAGCAATATAGAATCAGCTAAAATAAGAATTAATGTTCACTTCAAAATCATTTCCTTTTCGTACTAAAAACATACCCTAATAATCGTTTCTAGAGACGATTTACTAATATAGCCAAAAACTACACAAAAATTTATATTACTGGTTGCAGTATCAAGAAAAAGTTTTAGAAATTTTGTTTTTATTTTATACTAGTGACCCGCCCCGGCTTCGCACGGGTGCAATTATATTATACCTATAAACCTTCCTCTTGAATTACTCTATCTGTTAAAAAAAACCGCTTCAAAATCCGTTGCGTAGTTTTAAAGATTTATGCATACATAGGGACGGACAGAAGAATGCGACTTTGTTTTATACTATGTAGTGATAGTGATTTCTACGTGTTTATGTAGGTTATTATGCTCTAAATTATAATAAAGTGCAGTAGCAGGATATATTAGTTTTCGTGTATCTTGTGTCGTCATTCGTAGTTTCAGCCCTTAAATGGCCCACTACTGAGTCGGGCCTCCTCCAAACTCATGGAGGGAAATTAGCCTACTGTGCCACGCTGGCTAGACGGGTTGGGTCAGGGTTTGTATCAGTTCAAGTATCTTTTGCATTGTGAGTTTAATGTTGTGTTTTATCTGTGTACCTAAATCTATCTGTGTATAATTATTGAAACCAATTAAAACTTTATGGCTATATAAACTAGTACTACACATATAAACTATATCTAAAACATATTTTCTTGAACACTTCTACAAACACTACAATAAGCTAATATAAAATTGCCAGTATAAGAAATGTATGTTTTTTTTTATTTATGTCTGTAAAGATAAACTTAATCATTTTAATGTTTATTAAATCAAAATCTTTTAATGTAATCAGACATTAAAATATAAAATTCTATAAACCTATTCCACTTAATTAAAACGTCTGGAACCACATTGTCTATTACTTTTAAAACAAAGTTCCCAGATAAAACCGTATGTGCGTATTCAATTTTATCAAGATTCGTTCCTTTGTTGTTCGATTTAAATTCAAAAGGTTCCCATCCCTAGTGCCGCCGTGCCTCTGGAGAAGACATCTGGCACACTTTAATTTGTTCCGTACCATTGTCATGCGAAATTAATATTCCAATTTATTCCATTTCTGTATCAAGTGTAAATCAATATTTTGGTGGGACCCTATCGCCCCTAAAGCCCATCTTAAGCACACTTCGAGCTGTGGGATCTATTAATCACAACACTTTGACTGACTACAACAAATTTCTTTAGATTTACGTCAATAATTAAGTATTAAAGAAAATCTGTCGCTGTATGGGCGCTCAGTGTAAATTTAAATTATAATATATACTATACTAGCGATCCACCCCAGCTTCGCACGGGTGCAATGATGAACATCAACATTTACGCATGTATTATACATTTAAACCTTCCTCTTGAATCGCTCTATCTATTAAAAAAGCGCCTCATAATGTTGCGTTGTTTTGAAGATTTAATAATACATAGGGACGGACAGACGACAGCGACTTTGTTTTATACTATGTAGTGATAGTGATGATGTAGAGACTGTAGTGTTGGTGTAACTAGGTAAGATGTTGGACATGAATACAATTTTGGAGTATATTTCGCTTCTAGACTGACTAGGATTGATAGCAGCTCACTCAGAAGCAGGGTGACAGAAATGATAAGCAGTTTATACTATTTCTGAACAGACAAATAGTCGAGATGAAAACGAATTGAAGAATTCGTTTGAGACAGAGAAAAATTAGTGAAGTTGGTACTTTTGCGCGTTATTACTACAAATCTTTAAGTTGTAAAGGGCTTGGTTTCAAGTCATATTTACCTTGTACTAATCACTTGTTGGTAGGTATCGAATACATAGTGTCACCACCCCATTCCACCATAAGGGTGTCGTAAGAGCTGACAAAAGGAAATGTCAAGGCCATCAATCTAGCTGCTTGATGAGAGAGTAGGAAAACTTGATACGAAACCTTTTTTTTTGGGTTCACTGGTGAGACTCCAAAAACGTCTAGTCTGCCCACTAAACAGCGATATACACTTACATGACACGCTTGGGGCGCCACAGGTTCGCGTAACGCATTCCACTGTGACGCCCCGCCGTGGTGCCTACTACGCGGGCAAGCGTCTATTAGAGGGAGTCCTGGGCAACTGGGACGCCCTTAGATATTGAGGCTTTCGTCGGTGTCGGGTACCCCGACCCACCACCGATGTCTAAGGCGTGGGCAGGAGGGTGGCGTAACGTCACGTCCTCCTCCCCCCTCCCAGCCTCCGTCCGCGGCGCGGGTCAGTCGGATCTCCATCGTATGCGACCCACCCCGCCGCCCCCTTCTGCGACGTAACGGCCTCGGAGAAGGAAGCCACGTCAGCCCTCGGGTCAGAAACCAACCAGGTTGACCGCCAACCCGAGGACACTAGTGCACCGCAGCGGTTTAGGGCTCCCAGGGCAACTCTGAGGACGGAGGAGTCCCTGGAGCCCTAACCCGCTACGACTTGATACGAAACCCTGTCTGGTCCGAAACCCGACTCATCAGTGGGCCATATAGGCGCTGATTAGCCATCAGTTTAAAGAAACTGAACAGAACTGAAGAAACACGAATGAAGAGCCCCTTTAATAATTTATAAAATACTTAACTACACAGAATTCAACATGGATATCATTGACGCTATATGCCCAAAATATGAAGAAAGAGCTGAATGGGTCGATATAAAAGTATTAAAAAGTTGTTTAGACTCAAAGCATACAAGTTCTGGGGAGGCTTCCGTTTCACAAAAGAATAGTTCATTCTGTACTGACCAACAAGCTTACATAACCATACTATCCAGTGTTGAATATTCCCTAAAAGCAAAAGGTCAAGTTCAAACGACATCAAATCCATTTTTATTGTAAACACAAACACATTTCCTTGCTTTTGATAACTCTCTGAAACGTTCAACTCAATAATAGGATCAAAAGAAAACCTTGCGAAAATTGGATCAAACAAAATGTGAACGTATTTCACAGGTTGTGACGGTTTCCGTGAAACGAAGCTTCTAGCTTTTCTCAAATAAGTAAATATATACTAACTGTAGAGTAAACGAATATATTTTATATAAAAATGCTTGGGAATACCTGAACGTGGTTGTTGCTAGGCTTATTCTTATTTAGGTTGTTATTACTGATAATGTAACTTGAAATGATGTTCTTGAAAAATACATTTTTTTTTATAAAAAGTCTCTGAGCGTCCTAACGCGTTATTTTTATTACTTTTTAAATTATTTAGTTACTTGGTGCTCTATTTATTATTCTCACTTTAAGACTCATGGCAGTGGTGGCGTCGTGTGGCGGGTCGTTCTATTCTCTGCAATATGGTTGAAGAGGGCCATGGGTGCCATATACGTCATGCTTGTGAATAGTCGCCAATACGGGGGGTTGGTTGGCTCAGACATTAAAAGCTCAGATATTTGGCCCTTTGCATAGTCGCAATAGTTTACACTCATAAAAGTGACGGTATGACAAATGACGATCTAAAAAGACAACTACAGAGTTTTTTGCTCTTGTTGGCTCTTACGACACCCTCAGGATGGAATTGGGTGGAGTCCCTATGTATTCTAAATCCGTCACCCAACGGATTGTTTATTATTTGCAAAGACTATATAATTCTAAAACAATAATGGTCTCATATGAGTATAACGTGAAATCGTGTTCGACAAAGCTAATTGTATCACGAGATTGCGTGCTTGGCTCTATTTAAAAAGCCCTTATCAAAATATAAATGTTGGGTTAAATTTTTTATCAAAAAACACGTGATGTTATAACTGTTATGCCTCTTGTTTATAAATTACCTGTTTAATATTATTACTGATTATATTAATTTGCCCTACAAAGGAACTAATTATGGCGATGATACATTTGAGTACACTACGCAGTGTTTAACCAATTTTAAACCTTATTAGGAATTTCGAGAATTGTCTGTATATGGTACTAGGTTAGATTCCGAGATGGGGAAAGTGTTTTTGTGTATGCAAAGATACTTTAAGTCTAGGTGTTATCTGAACTTCACTACATAGTATAAAACAAAGTCGCTGTCGTCTGTCCGTCCCTATGTATGCTTGAATCTTTAAAACTACGCAACGGATTTAGAAGCGGTTTTTTTAATAGATAGAGTGATTCAAGAGGAAGGTTTATATGTATATTACATCCATAATATAGTAGAGAAACATTGATAAAGTTATATTTTCATCATTGCACCCGTGCGAAGCCGGGGTGGGTCGCTAGTTTCATTATATATCTATTTGTAAAAGGTGGGTTCTCATTACATAAATACTACTACTACTTCTCAAACCATATATGGCCCACTGCTGAATCGGGCCTCCTCCCATCACAAGGAGGCTAATTAACTTACTGTGCCGCGCTGGCAACATGGGTTGTCCCAGGGTTTCCTCTCAAGTTTTCCTTCTTTTGCAGCTAGGTTTTCGGTTTTATCATTTCCCTTTGTCGGCTCTTACGACACCCTCAGGATGAAATGGGGTGGCGACATATGTATTACGTCTTATCAGTATTCTTTAAAAAGGTGGGTTCTCATTACATAAATACTATACCGCTTTAACAATTTCGTCTAAGCCCAAAGCCATACATATTTTTTTTATCCTTGGACATTTCTCACAACGCCATCTCGTCCCAAGCTAAGCAACTTAATGCTTGTGATAAGGTAACGAGATGAATGAAACTACTTGAATACATTTTTTGTAAATAAATACATATTATAGATAGAATATAATTGATATTATGATAAAACAATTCGTATTTTATACGTGAATTAAAAATTAATTTTGTTATAATTTAAAGCCTTCATTATTCACTCTTGACTGAGGGTCATTATTTAGTGGTTTATTACCTGACCAGTCCGTAAATCAGCATGGTTGAAAGCAGAAAACTTAATATTTTTAATTCCCGAAAAAATAAGTATAATAATTGGTTTTTCTGTGTATCTGTATGTCTGGCACCGAGCCACAGACAGCTCGTAAACGAATGAACCGATTATAATGCGACTTTAAATTGTCACGGTGGTTCTTGACATGTTTATCAAAACTCATTGAATGATGTTGGACCTCTAATTAGAGCCCATATGACAAGTCAAACAATAAAAAATAAAAAAATACCATTTAAAATTGATTATTTACCATCTACCACCGGTTCCGAATGCAGCTCTACAGAGGAGAGTCTGAGAAGAAACTCTGTAGGTTTGATTCAGATTTGTGAGAACAAACTCACGCAATAGTCGCAAAGGCCCAGATCTAGTCAACAATAGTAACCTTCTAATGCCCGAGCCAGCCGACCCCCAGCAACGGCACCTGTTCACAAGTGACGCATGTGGTATCAAAATCGATTCACCAGTTTAAGACATCAGTTCTGTTCTAGTACAGTTTCAGTATTGGTTATTAGCAAGCATAATTAACACAAACAAAAGGCCGCTCATTAATATTAGAAAACAAAAATATGTTTTAAACAAACAATAACTTTCTTAATATTCACCGCGCACAAGACCTAAAACTGAAATTAATTGCTTTCACTAAAGTTAAACATTATTCATGAGCCTAAATAAAAATATAAAAGTTTTATTCTTTTGTTGCTTCTGACACACAAGTCTTACGCATTTATTATTTTGCATCAGACAGTTACTGCTTTTGCTTAATGATCACAAAAAAAGTGTTTAGTACAGTATTTGTATATATGTGGTAAGACATTTTGACTATTTTTAAGACGCTTTTATTATTTAGTTACTAGCGGCCCGTCCCGACTTCGCACGGGTGCAATGGTACCCGCGGGGCGAAGCTAGTCAAAAAAAGTTGCCTAAGTTACTCCTTATATCTTCAGCTACCTATCAGCGAAAGTCCCGTCAAATCGGTCCAGCCGTTCCAGAGATTAGCCGGAACAAACAGACAGACAGACAGACAAAAATTTAAAAAAATGTTATTTTGGTCTATGTACTGTGTACACATGCTTACGCATTTCGCAAAAAGTGGTTATTTTATTATTACAAACAGACACTCCAATTTTATTTATTTGATGATGATGATGATGATGTATAGATGATAGGTTTTGCTACTACTACTGAGCGCTTATAAGACCTACTGCTAAGTCAGGCAACCCATGGAGGGTAATTAGCTTACTGTACCACGCTGGCCAGACGGGTTGGCACAGGGTTTTTATATCAAGTTTTCCTTCTCTTGCGGCTAGGTTATCGGCCTTGTCATTTATTTTTGTCGGCTCTTACCACACCCTCAGGATGGAATGGGGTGGTGACATTTATTCTCCGTCACCACACAAATAGATAGGTTTTGATTAATAGAAAATATTAATGATTGTCGTTTGTGAGTCTGGGTGTCATTTGTGTTCGTAAATTACATATTTGTAAACTGCCCCCCATTGTGCGAGGCTTTCGTTTTTTTTAAACAAAAAAAACTAAACAACACTAACAAATAAACAAACAAACAAAATTGATTTTGGATTGGATTTTGTAAGAAGCGTTATTTCTGAACATTATGAATCAAAACCGAATAGTTTGAAAATAATAAACACCTGTTTATGGGTCAAATTCGGGAACTCATTGACCAACCTCTTTTTAGGAAAAATATGAAATTTTTGCAGTAGCACTAACCTTTTTTTTTATATATCCTTTTTTTATATATCCTTTATGGACTATCCCCGTCGGCCACGGGGATGGCCGAGGGGGGGCGTGTGGGACTCTCCCCCAGAGTGGGGGCCTACCCACTAAACATCCCCGGGGTGCTCCAACTCGCGTCCTGTTGCGGCATTGTGGGATCTGTACACAGTACCACGCCGCCGCAGCCAAGGAGGCCCTCCTCCTCTCCTCCAGTCGAATGCTCGTAGGAACGAGCATTCGACGTCCTGCCGTGAGCACCCGAACAGGACGTCGCATCTCCTCAGATCCCACGTGGGGCGAGACCGAGACGAGGAGCGGCCTGGATAGTCGGGCCCGCGTCCACCGCCATGGGCGCCGCCGTGAAGACAGCGCCCTCCACCACCCCGCGGCGTCCAGGTGGCCTGTTACGGCCACCCTTAGCCTGGGAGTAGCACTAACCTATGTCATGTTAAACGTAAAATACTTCTAGCAATTGTTGCGACATGTGGCAGGTCACCCACTTCCTTGTAATGTGGTCAACCATATCACAAAGAAGTGGAGATTGATAGTTACCATATGCATTATGCTATTTATGAAGACGTGTTTTGGGTTGATCGCCTCACTGGATTCAAGATTTATTATTCCATTTGTATTTATCTTTATTAATTTAATTACACCCATTAAAATTTAGATAGAATTCATGTTTCTCGGTCGGTGCCGCATTCCTACCTGGTAGTAGTTAAAAAAAGTCTGTGGAATCTGTGGAAGATTAGGGACGTTCGTATTGAAATCAGTAGTACTATTATAAAACAGTTTTTTATTCTATTCATAAGCCCATTCCGAGCCAAGGATATCATAAACGGCGCCTGAAGGAACTAGATAGGCAGTAAATCTAGCTACAGCGGAACGAAAACTTTATATGAAACCCTGTTTCGCCCTATACGATGACGGTGTAATAATAAAACATGTTTTCTTTTTTAAATTCATCATCATCATCATTTCAGCCAAAAGACGTCCACTGCTGGACAAAGGCCTCCCCAAGGATTTCCACAAAGGCCGGTCCTGGGCCGCCCGCATCCACTGCTTTCCGGAGACCTTAACCAGGTCGATGGTCCACCGTGTGGGAGGCCTACCAGCACTGCACCTTCCGGAACGCGGTCGCCACTCGAGGACTTTTCTGCCCCATCGGGCGTCGGTCCTGCGAGCTATGTGCCCTGCCCACTGCCACTTAAGTTTGGCAATCCGGTGGGCTATGTCGGTTACCATGGTTTTCCTGCGTATCTCCTCATTTCTGATTCGATCTCGAAGGGAAACTCCGAGCATAGCCCTCTCCATTGCCCTTTGAATATTTTTGCCTTTTTTAAATTACCGTGAGTGAATTCTTGTTAGAAAGTTGTAATTTCATCAAAACAGGCTTGAGACTTCTTTGAGTGTTTTTCAATATTACTTAGTGTTTTAGTTTACTAAACTTGATGAATACACTCTGCATACTGCGTAGACTATTGACCATGCCATTGGATTAAAATACTTATTTAAATATTAATTTAAAACTTAAACAAACAAGTGCGACTAAAATTGTTTATGAATAAACTGTAATGTGTATTTTGCGGCCAACTGACATTGAAATGAAAGCGATTTATCGAAAATTGCGAATTATTTACACACGCCACAAAACCGTTAAAAGTGTTTGATTCCGGATTTAATAATGTGTGTTGTGTTGTGTAAAATAATCTAGCACCATTATTGCCGCCCTTATAGTGAACCTAAAACGCAAAATATCTGCAAAAAAACACGTATAATAATGAAAATATGAAGTAACAAGGAACCCTTATGTAATGGACTAGCTAACTTGTAACTTCATCTACCTCGCCTGCTGATACCTGGAAGTTCCTTCGAACGCTAGGTATCGGCAGGCAGCACATATTAGACCTTCCAAATTCAATTTGTTTAAATGAGCTCAACGAACATTTCTCCACATCTTGTTGTCTCGATCATCAAACTAAACTCAATACCATTTCTTACATAGCCGGTCTTGCGCGTCCTGATATAACTTCATTCTTCTTTTCTCCAGTAGACGCAGAGGAAATAAAAAAGATAGTGCTATCAATTAAGTCTAAGGCGGTGGGATGTGATAAAGTTAGTCGCAGAATGGTTGTAAGTAATAGTAAGAATAGTTACCTATTCTTGATCAACTCCTACCGGCTATATCCCACATAATCAACTTCTCTCTGAATTCCGACACCTTTCCTACCTTGTGGAGTAAAGCCCACGTTCGACCTCTGCCCAAAATATCAAGCCCGTCACTTCCTAATCATTTCCGTCCCATTTCTATCCTCCCTTTTATGTCCAAGGTGCTTGAAGCCTGCGTTCTTAGACAGCTTTCCAAATTTATCCACCAAAATAATCTTCTGAGTCCTTTACAATCCGGCTTTAGAACAGGCCACAGCACTGTAACCGCTCTCCTAAAAGTGACTGGCGATATTAGGACCGCTATGGAGGATACCAAACTGACCATTCTAGTCTTGGTAGATTTTTCTAATGCATTCAATACCGTCAGTCACGATATCCTTCTGTCTATCCTTTCTTCTCTAATGGTTTCTCCTACGGCTCTGGAATGGTTTTCCTGTTATCTTCGGGATCGCGGGCAGTCGGTTTGCACCGATGATACTTCCTCATCCTGGTGCAACTTGAATGCAGGCGTCCCTCAAGGTGGTATCTTATCTCCTTTATTATTTTCTATCTACATTAATACTATTGTCAAATATCTTCAGTGTTCGTATCATCTGTATGCTGGTGACTTGCAGCTATATTCGCACGCAGGGTTTCACCATTTGGCTGATGCTATTAATAAACTTAACTGCGACTTGAGTGCCATCAAGAACTGGGCCGACATGTTTGGTATCGCTGTAAACACGGACAAATGCCAAGCCATACTCTTAGGGAGTCATCGAGCCATCAGCAAGGTCAACATCGACAAGTTACCACCCCTAATTTACAACGGCAAAAATATTCCTTTTAGTAGTACCGTCACTGACTTAGGTCTAGTTCTCGATAGGACACTCAGTTGGAGGAACCAAATCGCTCGGGTTAGCCAAAAAGTCACGGGATCGCTGCGTATGCTGTACCGTCTCAAAAACTTTCTGCCATCTAACATTAAGGCAATGCTTGTGCAGACCCTAATCCTACCGATATTTGACTATGGTGATGTATGCTACTTTGACCTGAATGCTGATCTACTCAATAAACTTGACCGCCTTCTCAACAATTGCATTCGATTCGTTTTCAACCTCCGGAAATATGACCATATTTCTGATCATCGGAACCTTTTGAAATGGTTACCCATCAGGCAACGCAGAGAAATGCGTGCTTTAACAATGTTATTTTCACTTCTTTTTTCCCCTCATCCCATGACTTTCTGTCCTCAAATCATGATAAAGACCTTCGGTCCTCAAATAATCGACTTCTCCAATGTCCCTCTCACCGCTCTGACTTTGTACACTCAACTTTTTCGTGCAGTCTGTCCTTTTATGGAACGCACTTCCCCTCGAAATCAGGATGGCTGACAGTCTTCTAACGTTTAAATTCAAGCTACGTAACCACTTTTACAATAAGCTCAATATGTCTCAAGTTTAGTGGAATATATATATTATATATTTATGTATATTCGGTATGAGTATGTATCTTTTATAAATGCACTTAAATATTTACGTATATTGTATATGTATGTTTATGCATGTGTTGTTATTTTAAGTAATTTATGTGTTTAGGTTAAGATTTATCTTTATCACTCTTTCGTATCTAGCATTGCATCTACCGTAAGCCCCTCTCTGCACTACCCAAAGGTTGACTGGGAGAGAATGCCTCTTGGCATTAAGTCCGCCTGTGTAAATATGTTTGCATGAAGTATTAAATAAATAAATAAATAAAAATCCTCAATGTGTATTTTCCTCATGGTAATATTCTCACTACTTTTTTGCCTCATTTTAATATTCAATGAGTTTCCTTTGCTACAGTCACAGATAAAAGAAGTCAGTTGCGACCTTTTCCGGTACATTCTTGGGGGAGATAGTTAATTAAATAAATGGCCTGAGAGGATACCCCTCATCACTCCAGGCCTCGCCCTACATACCGCCACGTTCTGTTCCGCTTTGAACTTTTATTTCTGTTATTTACACTAAGTACCTCCTTTTATATATTTTTTTATTTCATCCTTCAAAATCAGGTTACTCCTTGGGAACGAACTGTAAGGTGATCCATTTCAGTCATGACCTTTCCGTATTGTTTAATAAACAAACTTCTGAAGTAGGCTCTACGTAATATCCTGATATCGTTTATAAATAAAACAAAATATAATAATTCTATGCTGTTAACTGTATGCGACTCTCAATAAATCTCGGCTATTACAAAAGAAAAATGACTACGCAATAAAACATGGAGGAATGATTCATTTTTTATACTGGATAACAATCCGTAACGATTATGTACGACGATATAACTCTGATAACATTTAATTAAAATAGCCCTGTCTGCTGAAAAGAAACTTCTTCTTCATTATCACCATCATTTTAACCAAAGAAAGCCCACTGCTGGACAAATGCCTTGCCGAAGAAATTCCTCATTGATTTGTCCAGAAGACCTATCCACTGCCACTGTTTGCAACCTGGTAACGTCGGTAAATTTAGTTCACCTGCAGATCCGTTTACCTACTACGACAAAAAATTACAAGCCCTGTGAGTTTATTTACAGTTCTTCCCAGCTGTGGTCGCGCTTGGAACTGGTGGTAAACTGTCGAAATAATAAGTACATATGAGTTGCTGGATTAAGGGCCTGATCTTGGGCGGATTGTGAGGAGGTATTCTCTCTCTGTTGCCCTGAACCGTCGATAGCTTAGGTATTCAACCTAGTTTTATACGGCATTTCTGCTATTTTTTGTTTATACAACTACTTTACTTCAGAAACGGCGGGTGCGGCGGCGTCTTATGACCAAACTCGCAAAAGGCAAAAATATTTATGTCACTCAGTCGTAACTATATATTTTTACCATTTGCGGTAGAAACGTTAGGCTCGTGATAAAACAAAACATTTTAACGTGGTTTCGCCTACGCTTCGAACACCGGATAAACCTCACCATAGCGAGGAAATGTCGACAACATTTTGGGCAGCCCCCCAAGCGAAGAAGTCTGGGTGAAGTATATTTTAATTTATTTCACAACAGTATTAGTTCTTAGTTATTTTAAAGAAGACCAAAGGTACCCAGCTCATTACAGTACCCTAATCTGTGACACTGAATTAAAAATGCGTGAAATGAAAAAAACTCCTAATGGATATTAATTGAGCTCTTCAACAGCCGAGCACACTGAATAGATAGGCAATTAGGTGGCATTAATCTTGCGCTGTTCACGGGAGAAAGTAATTATAAGATATGACGATGACGACTGCGGACAGCACCAGAAATATGAGGCCGAATTAGATATTGCGAAGGAAACTGCAAGTCAACGACTAAAGGAATGACTGTCTTTTTTGTTGTTAGAGACGTTCGCGTGGAACCTAACAAATTGCATTGGATAAATGATTGTTTGCTTGTTTTGTGCAAGTCCGTATGGTGACGGATTTAGAATACGTAGTGTCACCCTATTCCTGAGGGTGTCGAAAGGGCAGACAAAAGGAAATTACAAGGCTGGTAACCTAACCGCAAGAGAAGGAATCTAGATACGAAACACTGTGCAGCCTACTGTGTCCAGCGTGACACAGTAGGCTAAGTCCCCTCCGTATACATAGAGGAGGCCAGACTCGTATTATATTATTTACAACTACATATATTCCGAAAACTCCTACAGTAAAGTAGCTTAAAATTGTACTCCTAGATCCGAGTGGAGACCTGGTGACCAGTATGACATAGGTATCTCCTACCTACCACAGGCACCAGCGATCCAAAATCCGATGTAACGACCATGACCTAACTTTATGTATTAAAGGTCAATGTTTCTGCTCTATCTAATTAGGAATCTAGACAGGTATGTTGTAAAATTATCTCGACCATTTCGGGCCAAATGGAGCTATCGGAGTATTTAGTATTCAGATTAAACTACCTTGATAGCCGAAAAATTACAACGAGCTATAATCCTTTAAATTTGTGAGAGTATTATAAGGATATGCTTTCAAATTGACTACTACTAATATTCAGCCCATAAATGACCCACTACTGAGTCAGACCTCAGCCAAATTCATGGAGAGGAATAAGCCCACATTGCCACGCTGGGTTTGTATCGAGTTTTCCTTCTCTACCGGCTACGGGCTCGCTCTCAAAAATCTGTCATAACAGTCATTGTATACAAAATTAGCAATTTAATAAAAAGCAACTACAAAACAATAGCAAAAAGTTTCTGGCTAGCTCTTCTATGTAGAGCACCCTTCCAAACAGGTGGTAAATAATAAATGTAAGGTAATGTTCCTAACTTCATGACGACAGGGCTCACTCATCTGATCCACAAATCCGGCAGTACCTCGGACCCCAAAAATTTTAGACCTATAACGTGTTTGCCTATTATTTATAAAATCCTTACATCTATTTTAAGAACTAAAATAAACGCGCATGTGATGGATAATAACATCTTGTCCCCCAGTCAAAATGGATGTAAGGCCAAATCACGAGGTACCAAGGATTTACTCCTCATAGACATGGCCATTAGCCAACAGGTTCGTAGGAATAAGAGAAATGTTTTCATGGCCTGGATTGATTATAAAAAGGCATATGATCCTGTACCCCATTCCTGGTTAAAAAAGATATTGAATCTATACAGAATACATCCAACTTTATGCGATTTTTTATCAACTTGTATGGAACAATGGTCTACCATCCTTCTTCATCCAGGTCATGTAAACTCTTTTGACTCATCGAACCTAGTTAAGATAAAGCGTGGTATATTCCAAGGTGACAGTTTAAGTCCATTGTGGTTTTGTCTAGCTCTGAACCCTTTGAGCACGTTGCTAAAGTGTTCCGGGCTTGGCTATCGTCTTCGGAAAGAGAATGAGGCCATTTCGCACCTTTTGTATATGGATGATCTCAAATTGTATGCTTCGAAAAAGCCTGACCTAATGGAGTTGCTTAAAATAACCGACAATTTTAGCGAATCCATTGGAATGGAATTTGGTGTGGACAAATGTGCGGTCCTCAATATACAAAAGGGGAGAATTGTAAACAGTGAATGTTTGCAGGTCTCACGGAACGTGTCACTCAGATGTCTTTCTGAATCCGAAACATACAAATACCTTGGTATGTCAGAGGCTCTAGGTGTTGCTGATGCAGACATGAAGCAAGTATTGAAGGAACGGTTTTATAGTCGCCTGACCAAGGTCTTAAAAAGCCTTTTATCGGGAGGCAATAAAGTAAGAGCCTTCAATAGTTGGGTCATGCCGGTACTCGCATATTCCTTTGGCATATTAAGGTGGACTCAGACGGAACTGGACGCTGTGGATAGAAAAGTCCGTCGATTGCTAACAGCACATCGAATGCACCATCCAGGTTCATCTGTAATGAGAATGTATATCTCGCGGAAATGCGGCGGCCGCGGCTTTTTAAATGCCAAGGACCTACATAATCGCGAGATATATAATCTCAGGGAGTATTTTCTTAAGGTTAACGTGGATATGTATCGAAATGTTGTCGCGATTGATAAAGGACTTACCCCGCTTTCTCTTGCTATCGAGAACTGGAGGAAGCCAAAGGTAATGAGTATTTCGGATCGCAGGGCCATATGGAAAGACAAGGAGTTACACGGCAGGTTCTATCGAGCTCTCACGGGATCTGATGTGGACCAACTCGCATCCGTGGACTGGCTACGCTTCGGCAACCTTTTTGGGGAAACTGAAGGGTTTGTCTTTGCAATTATGGACGAAGTTATGATGACGAACAACTACCGGAAGCATATTCTGAAGGACGGCACGGTCGACATTTGTCGGGCATGCCACCGTCCCGGCGAATCTATCAGACATATCGTTTCCGGTTGTTCTCGTCTTGCTAACGGGGAGTACTTGCATAGACACAACCAAGTAGCCAAGATTATTCATCAACAACTTGCCTTTAAATATGGTCTTGTGAGTACCGAAGTTCCATATTACCAGTATCAGCCTCAACCAGTTCTCGAAAATGACCATGTCACGCTCTACTGGGATCGATCTATTATAACGGACAGGTATATTGCTGCCAATAAACCTGACATCGTTATAATAGATCGGTCTACACGCCACGTAAAGCTGGTTGACATCACCATTCCGCATGATGAGAACCTCGTGAAGGCGGAAAAAGAAAAAATGATGAAATATTTAGATCTGGCCCATGAGGTGACCGCCATGTGGAATGCTGAGTCAACCAGTATTATTCCGATCGTTTTATCAGTGCATGGTTTGATATCGAAAAGTTTTGATGGACATCTCAATCAACTCTCGATATCCGGTTGGGTGAAGCGTCTGATGCAAAAGGCAGTTTTACTTGAGACGGCGCGCATTGTTAGGCGGTTCCTCTCTTTGAAACACTAACCACTAGGCGGCTTGAAACATTTTTCCGCCCCTAGGGCTGCTATGATTTTTATATAATATTTAAAAAAATGTTTTTCTCTTTTTTATAAATATTATGTAAAAAATATGAATAAAGAATATACTTAATAATGTAAAATGTATATTGACGTGTCAAACGAGCTCAGGCGAGCTAACTTGAATAAATACACTTTAATAATCCGACTTAAACTTTGTAGCGTAAAATAACCATTTGTAGTAAGTGCCTTGGGCATACATCCTAATTAACCTCGTTGTTAATTTAAGTTGGTTGTTAATTTAACTTCAAACGGTTTTTAAAGGATATTTTCGCTATTGAGTTTTAGAAGGTTTAATTTTTTTTTCAAAAACTTTTTATTTTTTGTACATAGAAAAAAATATTTTTTATTTATTTTCCTAGTTGAGGAACGAAGATCACATAGATTTGACTTCTGGCAAATGGTTTTATATATTACTAGCTGTCCCGGCAAACGTTGTTTTGCCAAATAATTAACCCCCCCCCCCCCCCGCAAACACAAAGGCCGTTCCTGGGCCACCCGCATCCATCGTTTTCCGGCGACCTTAACCAGGTCATCGGTAAACTATAGTCTAAACTTCTGGAAGGTATCTGAAAAATTAAATCTGCTCTAAACCAAGTCTATTTCAAATAGAGAGTCGCCATGTACCTAATACGCCATCGTCAAGGGCGGCTAGCCACGTCAGACGGCGTTAAAAGAAATCATAATTAATAGTCCCATTCCCGCCCGCTCGTCTTAATAGAGAGCTTTCTAACGTTTTCCATGTTTTCTTACGTAGTAAATTAATCTCCATTGCGTCTTAGAAACTGGGCACACAAAACAATGGGAACTTTATTTTAGGGGCGATGGAAACGAAGAATTTTATTAACTACATAAAACAGGGTCCTTCTGTCTTAAATTATTGGTTTTTTATTCTACCCACTTGACACTTATTGTTATATTTTGGAAAATTTTCTCAATACCTTTATAAATTCTAGATGTATGGATGGATGGGTGTTTGTTACTCTTTCACGTAAAAACTACTGAGTTGGATTGTAATGAAACATTCAAAAATATTGCTTATACATCAGAATAACAGTTAGGCTATAATTTATGAAGATATATTTCTAACATTAACAGATTTTTGTATTTTGGTTAAACACGCGTGCGGAGCTGGGTCGAGCCGCTAGTCATCTATAAGCTAATATAGAAAATAACTTGGGTCCTAATTTAAACCGACTTTAAAAGGAAATAAATAATAAATTAATTAATTAAATAAATAAATACCCCTTTCTTTATTTTCAATTAAGTTGTATGTTGTTGCCGCATAGTTCCGTCTTTGTAAACCAATCCCAAAATTATCATATTCAATTGGTTCCAGAAATCGGTTCAATAATTAGGCAGAAACCTTAAAAAATGCGATCAACAAAGATATGTAAGAAGGCTATTTTTTATTATTTCTACGATTTGGTTATTCGCTTCCTTTACAAATCAAACGTTTATTTGCACCAAAAATAGTTTTAAACAAAAAATTAATAAAGAAATATAGGTAACTAGTAGTAATAATAAAAACATATTCAAATTCCAACAGCTCTGATTCAAGTCGGTGACCTTTTAAAATTTGCAATTAAATATCAGTTTCCCTGATGTACGTGGACGCATCAGTCTGGAAATTATAAAGCTGCTTACTTGGACTGTAGTATGGATCTGTCCATCCCTGTGGGTATAAAATGTTATGTGAGAAATACCTTTCATTTCACGGTCAGTGAAAGGCAAAAAATATGCACGCATAGCAACATAAAGGCTTATCAATAGACCAGACGAACAAAATACCTGTGGAAGGACTGCCTTAAAGGTCTAGTAGTTAGATGTGCTGCCTTTGTGGATCCCCTGTTCGAACTCGGGGTCGGGCAAGTGTCTTCGTGAAAGCCAGAGGCACTTGCTCTGAGTATCAGTTTCATGAACGCAAATGACGTTCAACCTGTTTGTAAACTGTCCTCGTCATACAGAGTTCGTTTAAAAAGAAAACCTATTTCATAAATTAATTAGGTACCATTCTCCCTAAGTTAAATACAACAGTGGAATTTGTGCCATTTGACGGTAAATACAGTTAATTTACTAACGCTCACTTCCCAAATCACTTAAATTAAGCTTTAGTAGTAGTTAAATTAAGTGTAGAGTATTTTAGTAAGTACGTGTTTAGTAAACTAAGGCATCACTACATAGTATAAAACAAAGTCACTGTCGTGTGTCCGTCCCTATGTATGCTCAAATCTTTAAAACTACGCAACGGATTTTGAAGCCGTTTTTATTCCTAGTGATTCAAGAGGAAGGTTTATATGTATAATACATGGATAATATTGTAAAGAAACACTGATACATTTAAATGTTCATCATTGCACCCCGGCGAAGCCGATGCGGGTCGCTAGTAATATTATATATTTAGAAGCACATTTAATCTTAAATTGAATGGTATATTGGGAGTATTTGGGCATCAAGTTCTATCTCTTGTTAGATATTATTATTTTCCAAATAGTACACGAACGCCGTCATAACTCTTGTGACATATCCGCCAAAAAGTGGAGATGCTGAAACAGGAGCTAACACAAAGATAATATAATAATATCCTAAAAACTAGTTACGAGTAGATTTAAGGCTTTGTAATAGATATAAGGCTTATTTTGCTTTCTAATTTTAAACTTGAAACGTTTAATATGCTGGTTTTATATTCTGTAATACTCAGCCCGTGAATAACCTAGTGCTGAGTATAATAAGGCTGAAAACCTAACCGCAAGAGACTTGAAGACTTGAGGAAAACTTGAAACGAAACCCTCTGCCATCCCGTCTTGCCGCGTGGCACAGTAGGCTATTTTCCCTCCATGAATTTGGGGGAGGTACGACTCAGTAGTGGGTCATTTATGGGGCTGAAACGCGCTCTGAGTTGGGCCTTCTCTTCTAAACAAATAAATAAAATTGGAGTGTCTGTTTGTAATAATAAAATAACCACTTTTTACTAAACCCGTAAGTATTTAAACACAGTACATAGGCCGAAACAACTTGTATTAAAATGTTTGTCTGTCTGTTCGTCTGTCTGTCTGTCTGTCTGTTTGTTCCGGCTAATCTCTGGAACGGCTAGACCGATTTAAACGGCACTTTCACTGATAGGTAGCTTATTATATATAAGGAGTAACTTAGGCTAGCTTTTTAGACCAACTTTGCCCCGCGGCGACACCCGCGGTACGACAATAAGTAAGCGCGGGTGAAACCGCGGAGCGCAGCTAGTATTACATAAACCCACTGTGCCACCCTGGCCAGGCGAATTGAGACAAGGTGTTGTTTCAGCCTTCCCTTCTTGTGCGACCAGGATTTCAGCCTTGAAATTTACTTTTGTCGGCTCTTAGGAAACCCTCAAGATGGACTGGGGTTAATATATTCACATAAAACAAACAACACTATTTTCTCATCATTTCTGTGTGAATGTTTTCCAAGACAAAATACGTTTTCCTCAAAACAGGGAAACTGGCCACTTAGATTGGACATTGGACTGCACGAAGGCAATTAATCAAAGTAAGTATTTGCCAAACAACTGTGTTGTTAACAACGCACGCAAAAACTCCTTTCGCAGGGATGAAACTAACTTCCTTTTCGTACGAACTGTAACAGCGGGAGGAAAACACCTACGAGTACGTTGTACTCACGGTTCAGCATCTCAAACTACAGTAATTGAATTGTGTTTATTTTTTACAAAGAAACTAGTTTGGCAACATATACGAGTGTATCACAATTAACCGGAGTCAAAACCCGGGGTTTTATAATTAATTGTAATAATTATTATACATAATTAAATTAATATAGTATAGTGCTGGTAGGCCTGCCACACGGTGGACCGACGACCTGGTTAAGATCGCCGGAAAGCAGTGGATGCGGGCGGCCCAGGACCGGCCTTTGTGGAGATCCTTGGGGGAGGCCTATGTCCAGCAGTGGACGTCTTTTGGCTGAAATGATGATGATGAAATTAATTTATTATTATTGTTGTTTTTTCGTGTAATTATATTTCTTTCGTGTGGTGATGGATTTAGAATACATTGTATCACCACCCAATTTTATCCTGCGGGTGCCTTAAGAGTCGACTAGGCCGATAACCTAGCCGCAAGAGAAGGAAAACTTGAACGAAACCCTGTGGCCACTACTGAGTCGGGCCTCCTCCAAGTTCATGGAGGCAAATTAGCCTACTGTGCAAGACGGGTTGGCACAGGGTTTGTATCAAGATTTCCTTCTCTTACGGCTAGGTTATCGGCCTAGTCGGCTCGGGATGGAATGGGGTGGTGACACTATGTATTCGAAATCCTAGAGTATTAACAAATACTAGAGCTCAATTAAAAGGTACTTTGTTAAGGTAAAATATTAAAAGTTTGTACTAAAACAAGTACCTACTAAATATCTGCCAACATGTGTACCTATTACACTGCAATCCTGCTCAATAAATATTCCTGTCGATTCAGTCCCCCATGCTTAAGAGCAACGTTTTTGTTCCACCAAAACTAGATCGGCGGTCGGTGGATTGTGAAACCAGAATAAATAGTCGTTTGGCTCACATGTTTTACATCAAAATACGTCTTGTTATTGGACAACCGTCGAGTCATTTGAGAATGACTAGAAATAATTTTAATTAAGGTAGACGAGTTCTTGAGTGGAGACCGCGAATCGGCAAGCGTAGTGTGGGACGGCCCCTCTGCTAGATGCAGCGACGATCTGCGAAAGGTTGCGGGCAGCAGCTGGATGCGTCAAGCTGAAGACAGGGCGCTATGGCGCTCTTTAGGGGAGGCCTATGTCCAGCAGTGGACTAATGTGGGCTGATGATGATGATGATGATGAATTTTAATTATTATCCAAACTTACAGTTTAGTCAAGACTATTATATACCACTACTATTTTAAATATTATATTCATATATTATTAAGCTTATTGATCTATTTTAAAGTAAATATGAAAACTAACAAAAAATACTATATTAAAAATAAACATAAAAATATGTTTAAGAAGTTATTCATTTTTAACAGTTTATTCTGTAACTAGCTGATCCCGCAAACGTTGTTTTTGCAAATAATAACACCCTTTTCTTTTGGAATTGCGTAAAATCCGTTCTTCATCATCATCATCATCATCATCAGCCCACATTAGTCCACTGCTGGACATAGGCCTCCCCTAAAGAGCGCCATAGCGCCCTGTCCTCGGCCTGACGCATCCAGCCGCTGCCCGCAGCCTTTCGCGGATCGTCGCTCCATCTAGCAGAGGGTCATCCTACGCTACGCTTGCCGATTCGCGGTCTCCACTCAAGAACTCGTCTACCCCAGCGGTTGTCGGTTCTTCTACAGATATGACCAGCCCACTGCCACTTCAGTCTGCTAATTCTCTGAGCTATGTCAGTGACTTTGGTTCTCTGTCAATCCGTTCTTAGCTGACCTTTATTCGTGAAAAGAATATTCCTACCAAATTTCGAGTCTCTTATGGTACAATCTCGTCGTCGTAATGAATCAATCTATCTATACAACAGCTCCTTCTATTATCATCATCATCATCATCATCATTTCAGCCAAAAGACGTCCACTGCTGGGCATAGGGCTCCCCCAAAGATTTCCACACAGGCCGGTCCTGGGCCGCCCGCATCCATCGTTTTCCGGCGACCTTAATCATTCTATTATATATAGATATATTTTAACATTACTACCAACCGTTACAAAGTTGAAATATTAACCAATGTATTAAAACAATGACTTGGGAACTTAACCTGGGAAACCTAGCCGTCTATCTGTACACTGATTTAGTACACTATACTACTACTCAGACCTTAAATAACCCATTGCCGAGTCCGGCCTCCTCCTATTACCTGGAGCGTGATTATCCTACTGTGCCACAGTGGCCAGCTGGGTTGGCAAAGGATTTCGTATGAAGATTTCCATCTAATGCGTATTAATACACATACTATTAATACACATACGTATTAATTTTTAAACGTTAGGAGTTGTTCTATGGATAGATGAAAAATTGAAAATTCTTGAAAATTGTAGGAATATTCTTTTCATCGAGTAGAGGTCAGCTAAGAACGGAAAGAGGGGGATTGCGGGAGGGTTAATTATTTTGCAAAACAACGTTTGCGGGATCAGCTAGTATTTCAATATAGTACGAAATAAGCAACGAATAATTTCACTGTTGCAAATCTACTAGGATAGAACATCTTTCATATACGTACTTTCATAAAATAAATTGCATGAATCATGTGGCTTGTATCCTTACGGAAAATTAATCCAATCGTTTCGGTGAATGTCTATTTATATTAAATACATGACACGTGTACACTCGTGCACGTATTGTACACTTAAAGCTATTATTTTGTAACATCGTAAAGACGTCCGAGTGCTACAATATTCATTAACCGCTAATTTCATCCTGAGGATGCCAAAAAACTAGGCGCAAGAGTAAGAAAAGATTGAATAAATGTTTGTAAACTGCCCCCGCAGTATAGGTTATACCTAGTGCAGGGGTTTCGTTTTTTTTTATAATAAACTAGCGACCCGCCGCGACATCTTCGCACGGGTGCAATGATGACCTCTAAATTCATCAGTGTTTCTCTACAATATTATGGTTGTATTATACATATAAACCTTCCTCTTGAATCACTCTAGCTATTAAAAAAACCGCTTCAAAATCCGTTGCGTAGTTTTAAAGATTTAAGCATACATAGGGACGGACAGACGACAGCGACTTTGTTTTATAATATGTAGTGATAGTGATAGTGATGATGATAGTGATTGAAAAACACAATTAAGAATATAATGATAATTAATTATGTTTTTGTACTCGTAAGTACAGCACACACATATTCAATGCCTAAAAAGCATGCGTCAGGTGCCAAGTGGAATTCTTAGCCGCATACCAGCGCAGAAACGCGGCCCTGGTCGCGGCCAACCGCCGACCTTTACCGAACTCACAAATGTAATTAAATGTCGTACATTTACGCAGAAATGTATCAATTACAACTTGGTACAATCTGAATTTGTGGTATTGTCACGCTCGCTATTTCTAACAGGTAATGCAGCTGAGATCCTTGCGGTGACGGGTTTAGGAAACACAACATCACTACTACTACTACTTCTGCATTAATGATGTCTGTAGTAAATGGTATATTTTATTTGAGGTAGTAATTAAAATTTAAATATTGGCAATACTGTGGTGTCCAGTTGTTTGTGGCGGACCTATAAAATCACGCTTGAGTTTTGGTGCTCCAAAACCTACCTGCGGATTCAATTCCTTCCTCTTTTTTCATTTTATCAAAATACATTATGTAAATTTTTATAGTTGTAGTTCATTAGTGCGTACATTCACCCCACGGGTCGCCTAAACGCATTTAACTGTGACGCCCAATAGTTCAAATTTCAAATTATTTACCCTTACAAATAGTCAACATATTATTCATCATCATATTATACAATAAAAAAAATCGACCGACTACCACCAGCTCGGAACGCGACCAGTGCTGAGAAGAACTGGTAAGAACCTCAGAGGGCTTGGAGAGTTAGTAGACTGCTGAGTCGGGCCTCTTCCAAATTCTTGGAGGGAAAATAGACTCCTATGCCGCGTTTGCAAGACGGGTTTATGTCAAGTTTTGTTTCTCTTGCGTCAAGGTGATCTACCTCTTGCCCTTTAGTAGCCTCTTACGTCACCCTCAGGATGGCGTGGGTTGGTGACATTGTTTATTCTACAAGTGCATTACATCTTCAATAATTACCTATCTCCGTGTGGTGACGGATTTAGAATGCAGTGTCACCACCCCATTTCATCATATGGGACAAGAATAGGAAATAACATGGCCATAAACCTACCCGCAAGAGAAGGAAAACTTTATACTAAACCCTATGTCAACCCGTCTGGCCAACGTGAAACAGTAGGCTAATTACCCTCCATGTAGTTGGAGGACACTTGACTCGGCAGTGGGTAACATAAATTACACAGCTGCAGAAGTAGTAGTTCATCATCATCATAATTTCAGCCAAAAGACGTCCACTGCTGGACATAGGCCTCCCCCAAGGATCTCCACAAGGGCCGGTCCTGGGCCGTCGTCATCCACTGCTTTCCGGCGACCTTAACCAGGTCGTAGGTCCACCGCGTGGGAGGCCTACCACCACTGCGCCTTCCGGAACGCGGTCGCCACTCGAGGACTTTTTTGCCCCATCGGGCGTCGGTCCTGCGAGCTATGTGCCCTGCCCACTGCCACTTAAGTTTGGCAATCTGGTGGGCTATGTCGGTGACCCTGGTTTGCCTGGGTATCTCCTCATTTCTGATTCGATCTCGCAGGAAACTCCAAGCATAGCCCTCTCCATTGCCCTTTGGGTGACTTTGAGCCTTCTGAAGTGCTAGTGAGTAGTAGTTAATAAAACATAATCTAAATTTGTATTGCATATTGAAATTAAACACTTTTTAACGGATTTATCGCGTGTATATTACATTATTTAATTCCCGACGATTTATTTCCCGAGTTTGTGAGCACACATTCAACAAGACCAACCACTACATTCACTTTGATAGACCTCAAATCCTTGCCAAGGAAAATCATTACATTCCGAGAATGATCCGCGAGGCTATTGAGATTAAAAAACATCCAAATTTCAATAGAGAGGATGGTTGGCAAGTACCACCTGCCTGGGATCCAGTCATTAAATTGATCAAATCTCAAGCAAAATACTCATCTGCAAGACCTCTGGACACCGTCAGCGATTTCTGCGTGCACATGTAACGTTATCAATAAAACAAAATTATAGGCGGTAGATTTTAACTGTTTCTCTGAACTTTTGAAGACAACTGTCATCTAGTCTCTCCCGCGACCACGACTGCTGCAAAGCATTCGAAACGTCGGGAATTAAATAATGTAATATACACGCGATAAATCCGTTAAAAAGTGTTTAATTTCAATGTGTAGTAATCGCGAAAACCTAAGAAATCATTTTGTATTGCATAATCAAAAGTTTTATAAAAAATGTATGGAACCCGCGCGCCCTTATACCACACATACATAGAAATGAACTGATAGCCTTGAAACGGTTGAACCAATTTTGATAAATCATGTCTAAAAACACTACCTACTGTTTCTCAGTACATTTAAATAAAAAGCATGCATCACTAATCAGTCCATTCGTTGAGAAACTACAATTCCACAGTCAACCGAACCTCAAATGTTAAACACCACTCTTTTAGTTGGAGAGATTATTATATTTCTAACTAGGTGCGCCCCGCGGCTTCACGCGCGCTTACTTATTGTCGTACCACGGGTGACGCCACGGGGTGAAGCTTGTTTAAAAAAGTACTCCTTCCTAAGTTACTCCTTGTATCATCAGCTTCCTATCAGTGAAACTCCCGTCAAAATCGGTCCAGCCGTTTCAGAGATTAGCCGGAACAAACAGACAGACGGACAGACATACAAAAATTAAAAAAAAAAGTTATTTTGGTCTATGTACTGTGGATACATACTTACGCATTTAGTAATAAGTGGTTATTTTATTATTACAAACAGACACTCCAATTTTATTTATTTGTCGAGTATATAAAGAGTATAGATAATCTTTGCCACTTTACTCTATTTAAATTCACTTCTATTTATCCATGACACAGCGAATTTAATGTACTTCACATTGCCAATTGCATAATTATTAAATGTTACATAATCAGATTGTAAATGAAACGTACATAAGGCTAATTACATTTCATAAATTACATTATGTATTCATCTAGTAACAATTTATAGTTACTCAAAACTTTGAAGCAGACGAATATCACATAATCAGATGCTCGAAAATTCAAAAGGCTCTCCTTTATAAGTGATCATAATATATCATCATCATTTCAGCCAAAAAAAAGTCTACTGCTCGACATAGGCCTCCCCCAAGGACCTCCACAAAGGCCGGTCCTGGGCCGCCCGCATCCACTGCTTTCCAGCGACCTTAACCAAGTCGTCGGTCCACCGTGTGGGAGGCCTACCAGCACTGCGCCTTCCGGAACGCGGTCGCCTCTCGAGGACTTCCTTGCCCCATCGGGCATCGGTCCTGCGAGCTATGTGCTCTGCCCACTGCCACTTAAGTTTCGCACGGGTAATACAAAATTAATTTGGTAGGGATTCCTTATTTTTTCTAGTACGAAGCCTATGTTAGTCAGGGACAACGTAACATTCCAATGGTGAGAGTTTTTGAATTTATTCGTTACAATTCTTTTTTTTTATTTCTTCTACCTGGCTTTTGCCGCGTGTATAATAAAACAGCTTGGTGATATACAGCCTATAATTATTCCCACAGAAACAGGATATCTAACTCAATTTTATTTTTTCAATTTAATCAGTTGTGCCTAGCGCCTCTATCTATCCTATCACCATTCCCAAACAAACCCTGTCTTTCTATTGGTAGACACAGGTTCAAATAGAGACACATACAAAATAGAGTTTTACTTCTTTTAAAACTACGTCTTTTATCTCTTGCGTAAGAAGATAGAAGAAGAAAAAGAAGATCGCGCAGAGTACACCCTCCGACAAGAGGAGGGAATCACCTCTTGCCCCCGTACCATAGGGGCCAGCTGTGGGTGAGGGGACACGAGATCCTCATTAACTGAAGGCGTCCAAGTCACCCATGACATCGCCACATTTGAATATGTTTTCGCACGCTGGCCAGATGGCACAGGGTTTCGTACAGTTTTAATTCTCTTGCAGCTAGGTTATGGGCCTTGTCATTTCGTTTTATCGGCTCCTACGACACCCTCCGTCAGGGTAGAATGGATTCTAAATCCGTCACCTCACGAACCAAATAGTATAGAGATAATAATTACAATCTAATCTCATAGCCTATTTCATTGTCTCGTTTTTATGGTTGCATCATTTGTATATAAAGTGGGTATTTAGGTTAAATATTATAAGTACAAAAATAAGTTTCATAACACTAAGTAATGCTTATGAGTAATGTTATAAATTGGTCTATGAACAAAACGTACTTAAACATAGACATTGCACTTTGCAATGGTTTGAATTATATAAATTACTAGCGACCCGTCCCGGTTTCGCACGGGTGCAATGATGAACCTCTAAATTTATCAGTGTTTCTCTAATAACTGAGGGATGTTTTATACATATAAACCATCCTCTTGCATCACTCTATCTATTAAAAAAAACGCTTCAAAATCCGTTGCGTAGTTTTAAAGATTTAAGCATACATAGGGACGGACAGACGACAGCGATTTTGTTTTATAATATGTAGTGATAGTGAAGTGATGATAGTGATTGTGTAACAATATGAGAATCATGACTTCGTACCCTTTCGGTCCAGAAATATAACAATAATTTACTCTATCATCATTCAACCATCTCAGCCATGCAGCCCATTAAATATCACTTCTGAGTCGTCCTCCAATTAAACAGAGAGAAATTATCCAACTGTGCCAAGCTGGCCAGACGGGTGTGCACAGCGTTTTTGTTTCTGTATTTCCCTTTCTTGCGGCTAGGTTTTTTTTTCTTGTAATTTAACTAACTCGGCTCCGACGATCCTCCCATGATGGAATAGGATAATTACATAAATATAAATCTGCCACGACACGGAATAATACGTTCATTAATATGCATAAATTAATTAAAAATACAAAATATCACCAACTCATGCCATCCTGGGGTTGTCGCAAGAAGTGACTAAGCGAACACTAGAGGCAGATCACATAGCCGAAAGAGAAGGAACACTTAGTTAATCGCGACGCTCCCGGAATTCATATAATAATTTAAATGTGGGATGATTACACATTACTTGAAACAAACATACCAAGGCATAGTCAGCTATTTTTCCTCCATGAATTTGGACAAGGCCCGACTCAGTAGTGGGTCATTTAGGGGCCGAAATGATGATTATGAACTACACCTTGCGTATGAGCACAAAATGATACAGATATCAGCCGGCAAAATCTAATACAGCCTTGTATTCGTTAAATGCAATACGTACAATTTACCAACATGACACCGCGTACTTTTTCTTACGTAAACCCAGAAATAGTGTGGGAACTAGACTTTAACTAGTTTAATGCTAAGCCGAACAAAAGAATTAACATCTCGATATACCACTTCTAATGAAGCGTTATAAGGGCGTTACAAAATGCTTATAGATGTTACAAAAGCGTTGTTTCCTTATCTTGTAACTGTCTAGTAATCTTGTTATATTTAATTGTCAATCTATTACTCACGGACCATTAAGGTATGATTCCGAACTACGCTGCACGCAACAGTGCTGTCGCGGCACTTCTGGTCCCCATACAATCTCTTTAAGCATATATGAGATTACATTCCGAGCTAGGCAGCTATGTCGCGGCAGCAATGTAGCGGCAGCACTGCTACCGCCGCCACAGACCTACAGTGACGCGTCTGCCGCCGCAGCAAGAGTATCTAGCTGAATGTTGACCACGAACAAAGCGACATTGCCACCTTGCTCGAGCACTGCTGGGCAGCACCTTAGTGGCAGCACTGCGGCAACAGCACTGCTGTTTGTTGCCGAGTTCGGAATCAGACCTTTATGGATCAAAAATTCATATGAAAAGCAACCAACAATGAGTTCTTTGGTTCCATTAATAAAGTTCATAGTTTCATTATGTCCATAGTTATCATTTAAGAATGTACTACAAACAGTTGAGGCTTCCCGTGTGGTCCCGTTTGTATCAAAAACGGTTCAGTAGTTTCAAGTCAAGCTTGTATTCTTGAACAACTTACTAGTTGGTTCCGAGTTATGTGTACAAAAATTTGAAAATTTTGGTAAAGAAATGTAAACCGGCTTCAAAAACTTAAAAGCGAAAAATCTTATGATGTGATGATGAAAGATGTTCACAGTCAGAAGATGATATACGATAATCTGGCAAACGAAATGTATTTAAAAGTAAATTATTCGACCTATTAGTATACCAACCAAATAGTTGCTTTTAAATAAGTTATCAGTGTCATTGTCTATCATATTATTTACTTCCAACGTAAGAATTATCATTTTACATTACCAGCAATCATGGTCACAAAATTGACCTGATTTCTACGGATCAACGATTCAGTGTCAGGTACTCATTGGTTAGGTTAATTACCTATATGAATATGTTTATAATGAGGCATAGTCATAAAAAAGTTTCGTTTGTGACAGAAAATACTGTATGGTAAATCAATACTTATCATAGACATTTACAGCATATTCAAAGCACTTTTGTCACCAGCTAGTGACCCAAATTTCAATTTGAAAGAAGTTGCTTGCTTGTTGTTGTTGTTCTTAAATTTATCTGTCTCAAAAGTCCTATATATCACCACACGAAATCAGTGAGAAGGAAGGAATTAAGGAATACTAGTAGTTAAGATAGGTACTAGTTAAGGTACATTAACTTGATAGCCGGTTCTATCTGTGTTCTTTCTTAAAATAACGAAGGTCTGGCGGCCAACGCCACTCTCTCAATTTATTTGTTTATGGCACCATGCTTAGTAAATAGTTAGTGTTTTTTTTTTCATGTTATCCCCACACTAGGTATAACCTGTATTGCGAGAATTTATATCTCTAATACAGTATACTACATATAGCCATGATAGCTCTTTGCGGATGTAAATTTAATGTTTCCGAATACACGACTACACGTTTGATACCAGTTCGTACAGCCTACAAGTTAACATTTGCACAGGGCCATCGATCTCGGTCACTGGACGACACCTGGTCCCCTCAACTGAACACTTCCCTGACGCATGCATCCGATGCCATCAAGCCGGTGATTTTCGCGGTCGCACCCGCAGGCCCTTCCAATACATCTCAAGGTCTTTACAATCCGTATATATTAAGTTCACCCGCCCGCAACGACATACTCTGTTACTTTCACGCGAGCAGTGCGCGTTTTGACCGTTCAAAATGTACAGGCTCTTTATATTCGCCTTTGTGATCGCGGCGGTAACGTGCCAAGAAGGAGCTAGACGCGAAAGATACGCGGGAGACCCGAAAACGGCCGCCATAGTGCAAGAAGCCAGGTACCTCAGTGGAAACGGAGCTTTTGGTTCCGCGTACCAGCAGGAAGATGGAATCAACTTCAAGGAAGAGACTGACGCTGAGGGTAACAGGAGAGGAAGCTACTCCTACATCGACCCCAGTGGTCAAACGAAAACTGTGAACTACATCGCTGGAAAGAACGGATTCCAAGCTGTGGGTGACCACATCCCAACTGCTCCTCAACCCGTCGCTCCTACGCCCGGCTACACCCCAGACCCACGTTACAACTCGCCCGACTACAAATCACCCCAACAATACAGCGCTCCTCAGCAGTACACCGCTCCCACGCCCGCCCGCAACTATGGCGGCAAACCCAGCGTAGATGACGGACAATACCACCCCGAGTTGTACGAGCAGGAAACTTACAGTGCGCCTCAGCAACAATACCAGGCACAAACACAGTACCAGCCCGAGCCGCAGTACAAACCTCAGCCCCAATACAAGCCTCAACCCCAATACAAGCCTCAGCCCCAATACCAGCCAGAACCTCAATACCAGAACAACAACATCTACCCAGGAACGCAGCAAGCGCAATACAGTGGCCTGCAAAACACTCAATATTCTGACCCAGACCAATACTACGAGCCAACCACGCCACCACCAAGGAACTTCTACCCTCCCGGCAAGTTTAGCTTGAACAGAGCACCCGACGGTTACAGTTACTCCTTCCACAAAGTCTAAATCTAATTCAATGAATTGGCTCCGGCGGTTGTAAAGCCCAAAACAAGTAAAAAGCACGCATCAATTAGCAATACGCCGAGTCATCCGAGGGGCCGCGGTGTGCGTACTCGGTCGCTTCAAAAGCATTTCTTAATTGTTGTTTGCTGTGATATTGTGTTAATGGACAGGTATTCATTGTGGTTGTTACTAAGAAGGGTCCGAGAGACGGACGCGCGTCAGTTCAGAAACTGAAACATTTGTAAATAAACTTAGATATACACGTACGCTTGTTTATTTATTTTCTTAATAAAGGCAAAATATCAATTCCAGTCCTATTTAATCCTCGTAAGCATCTTTCTAATTCCGCTTCTAAAAATTTGGTGTTTATTTTTTTTATTATTTAGCGATATTTAAACTGATCTTGCTATTTCTGCTTTCGTTTAATTATATGCGCGTATGTTGAGTGATCAATTTGTATTATCCTTCAAACTATCTATGAGCCGTATTCCTCTATATTATAAAAATAATGCTCTGTGACCGACAATGACAACCGTACATAGTTTCTCTTATTTTTACCTTTCTATCTTTAATATATTTTGTCACCGCCCATGTGTCAAAACAAACTCGGTTGTTGGCAAAATCATCAAACCCATGATGGAAGCCATAACATTTAAATGAAGAAGAAGAAGACCGACAATGACAGAGTTCTGATGAGTATGTAACGCATGGTGACGGATTTGGAATACAAAATGCCACCAACCCATAACTTCCTGAGAGTGTCTTAAGAGATGAATAAAGGAACACAAGAGCCAGATGACGTAGCCCAAGAGAAGAAAAATTTGATACAAACTATTTTTCCCTTCCATAAGTAGAAGAAGGCCTAACACAGTCGTAGGTAAGATATAACAAATTAATGAAAAAGAAAATAAAGCTAAATAATACACACTGCACTCCATCAATTTAATATTTATTTTAATAGGCATACAAATTCTCAACTGTAGTCTTTTATGCTCTTAAAAGTGTTCTGAGAAAATCATGTCTGAATTTATAAGAAAAAAAGGAGTGAGAACTCGCCCCGGGCTATTTCCTAGTCGGTACAAAGACAGGGAGTGGGCTGCGTCCGCATTCTGCCGCACTTGCATAAACGTCGAGTTACTAGATCACCTTACTACCGCCCCAAGGATATTCAACGAAACCGGTCTGTCTCTACCACGCCCGCCTTTCCATTTACCAACGCTATTATTACTTCAAATGCCGATAGTTCAGGAGCCATGATCGGTATTTAAAATTTACAGACTTAAATTCGGTCGTACATGTAAATTCGACGAGAAGTCAAACAGTGGAACGGAATGACCCAATTAATAACTATGTGAATAGGCTCACAATGAAAATCGATACTAGGCCAACTAATTTACGTTTATTTTGTTCTGTTTTTTACATGAACTCGTTTTTCACCGATAAATTGTTTTAGTTACTTTACTTTAATATGATAATGGAAATCGCTGTATCGATCTTCATTATTATTTCGCTTTATCATCGTCGACTGCCTTGTTGGTCTAGGGGTTGGAGGTGCCGCCTTTAGATCACACGTCCTCGGTTCGATTCCGGGGTTGGGCAAGTGTATTTGTGTAACCCAGAAATAGCTTGCTCTGAGTCTGGGTGTCATGTTTGTAATCTGCCCCCGCGATACAGGACCTAGTGCAGGGGTTACGCTTAAAAAGAGCTCTAAGCTTTGTTATAAAAAACAAATTTTAGAAAATCAGCTTATCAATAACTAATTATGATAGAAATATTTTGACTTGCGTACATGACCGTGTACCCAGATACAACATATAGCCAATAAATACACGTAGAAATTATTCAAGCATAATCTTTACTGTCACACCAGGAAGCTAATCCAGAACAACGCTACTCCATCTGATAACTGGTTATTACCACGTAGATATCAGTTATTGAATCTGCATTGCAAGAAACGAATTAGCATTGCAGCATTCTTGCCCGAATAATTGTATTGTTTCATACGGTACGCCACGATAGACCGACTGATGCAATCGCTTGCTTCTAGAAACAATTTAAAATTGACCGACTCCAACTTTTTGTTATTCATATACGCACCTATTGGTAAAACTAGCCTTTCCTTTTTAACAGCAAGGTGAGTTTGATTGCAGTTAAAATAACTTCAAAATAGTAGGTAGCCTCATATCATTTTGGTATTCTACAACAGTAATGCGTTGAAATTAAACACTTTTTAACTGATTTATCGCGTGTATATTACATTATTTAATTAATAATGCGTTGTTGGTCTAGGTATGCCAAGTGCCCCCTCGACTGTGCTGCCTTGCCGTGGTGAGTTATGGGCCTATATGATTTGTTGGGGCAAGCCAGACAAGGAGCAACACATGGTGTCGTATAGGGTTCGGGCTCCAGGACTCCTCTGTCCTCAGAGTTGCCCTGCGAGCCTTAAACCGTTGCGGTGCACCAGTGATCTCGGGTTGGCAGTCAACCTGGTTGGTCTCTAACCCGAGAGCTGGCTTCCTTTTGCGAGGCCGTTATGTCTCCGGAGGGGGCGGCGGAGCGGTTCTCAAAGGATTAGGGTGACCTGACGTTACATCCCGCTTCTACTCGCCTTAGAGGCCGGTGGTGGGTCTATCAAAATAAGGTACCTAATTTTCATTTGATGAAGACAAATCGTCCTCTTTTCTCATTGCCGCCTTTGGATCAAAGGGTCCCGGGTTTGATTCCAGGGTCGGGCAAGTGTCTTTGTCTAAACCAGAGGCACTTGCTCGGAGTCTGGGGGACATATGTGTTCGTGAATTACATGTTTGTAAATTGCCCCCGCGATACAGGTAATAACTAGGGGAGGGGTTTCGTTTAAAAAAAAATCTAGATGAACATATATATTTTGTTCTTTAATAATGCTCACATCTATTCCTGATAATGTAGCTAATCAATTACTGGCGTAATCAACAAATATCAATGAAATAAACCATTCCAAATTGGTCATGGATTTACGAACGACCTTAAACTTGTTATATCCGATTTGAGTAGAAATACGAGTACTATCGTGAACAAAAACACTTTTACTCAGTCCGTAAAATATGTACCAGCACAAAATGAAATTGGACACAGTTCGGATACGCTCGGTTTGCGCTACTTCCTGTTAATTTATGCTTTAATCGTTTTAGTACTCACTTATATATTTAGTTGTTATAGTGGAGATCCTTGGGGTATGCCTATGTCCAGCAGTGGACGTCTTTTGGCTGAAATGATGATGATAATGATGAAACTACACCAAATTTCTTGATTCGTGGTGTGGCTTAAAATAATTGTACTACTACTACTCAGCCATAAATGTCCCACTGGTGAGTCAAGCCTCCTCCCATCACAGGAAGGGTAGAAAATAAATGATTAATTATTTTCGACTTGATTTAAAAGAATTTATCTAAACACTAGCGACCCGCCCCGGCTTCACACAGGAACATCTAAATTTATCAGTGTTTCTCTACAATATGATGCTTATTATAATACTACTATTATAATACCTATTATAATATACTATACCATTATAATACCTAAGAACCCTCATCTTGAATCACTCTGTCTATTAAAAAAAACCGCTTCAAAATCCGTTGCGTAGTTTTAAAGATTTAAGCATACATAGGGACGGACAGACGACAGCGACTTTGTTTAATACTATGTAGTGATGAAGAAAACATTTTGATTGGATTTTCATATAGTAATGAGTTCATTTACATGGTAAAAAATTAACCTTCTGAACCAACCATTTTTAACAAGTAGCTTTGAAGAATCACGGCGCTGATTATATTATACTTACAATAATTGCTTTCCATTTATTTTATTTTAAATAATGCACATATAATGGGCTCACGGGATATCCCCACGTATTTTCTCGCCAAATATTCAATTATATTCGGCAAATTAGGTTACGCTAGTACGCAATCTCTCAGCTCTATTTAATATTAGGGACCCCGCGCATTTAGGCGGCCTGGCCGCATAATGCGCGGATTGGTCGCGGCGGCCACTAGGCCGCATATGTGACGCGATGTTTTTCGTTGGCCGCGCGACCAAAACTTGGCCGCGCGGCCTGGCCGCGTAATGCGCGCAGCTATATACATCGTAGAAGAATTAGTTGGCTGCAGCGACTTGGCCGCGCGGCCTGGCCGCATAATGCGCGGAGGCCCTTAGTGTGAAAATCTTAGAATTATAAATAATTATTTGGCGCAACTAGCGTATAAATAGTATTTCTAATAAGCAATATATTCAGAACCCACACACGGGCAAGCAAGTACTCAATCTATTAGCGTCAAAAGTTAAATTCGGTATACCTACAACGAAACATTAAACGGAAAAAATAGTTTAACATATGCGGGAGCACAATTGTACAACAAACTTCCAAAAGACATCAACGCAGCGACTACACTTGATATTTTCAAAAACAAACTATTTGTTTATATTTTGAATAACGAATCGTTTTTTAAAGCCGCTAGTAACTTGGACCACCACCTTAAGTAAATGTACCAAGCTCGCGTCACCTGTTCGATTACTTCTTTTTTGTTTGTGAATTTAAAACAACCCACACCGGGTCATTATTGTTATCATAATTATATTGTACTAGCTTTTGCGCGCGGCTTCGCCCGCGTGGGCTTCGGACCCGTGCATATTTTTTATGAACATAAAATCGGTTATTGTGACTAAACTATGATAGTTAGATATGTGCTCTCGCGGACTTTTTTGTAGATCTTTATAAGACCTACAAACCCGTAGTACATCATTTTGTTCTATTGTCAATAGTTTTTGCAGCGCAGGCATAAATAGGTTTTCGATTTTACACCTTGGTTTACAAAATCGCAATTTTCATACGGATCCATAATTCTTTTGAAAATAAAATATAGCCTATAACCTTCCTCGATAAATGGACTATCTAACACTGAAAGATTTTTTGAAATCGGACCAGTAGTTCCTGAGATTAGCGCGTTCAAACAAACAAACAAACAAACAAACAAACTCTGCAGCTTTATATATTAGTATAGAGTATAGATTCTCATGTAAGTGACAGATTGTCTTAATGAGAAATAAAGATCTTTAAACCGAAACATTTGTTTATACTACTCAGCTCATACCTGACCCACTGCTGAATCGGGCCTCCTCCAATTACATGGAGGGTAATTAGCTTACTGTGCCACGCTGGCCAGACGGATTGGCACAGGGTTTCTTATCAAGTTTTCCTTCTCTTGCGGCTAGGCTATCGGCATTGCCTTGTCATCTCCTTTTGTCGGCTCTAACGACACCCTGAGGATAGAATGGGGTGGTGACACAATGTATTCTAAATCCGTCACCACATGGATTTGTGTATAAACCTATATAAATAGTAATTCACAGAATTTCTTGGTACCACTTTACCGTACATAAATCTCCTGAACTAGTTTGTAAACGTATATTTACTGGATGCTGTGTAATGGGTGACAGATTTGTCATCATTTCTTAAAGACTTCGTCAAAAACAGGGAATACAAATTTTACTGTAAAAGAAAGGAAACTGCTAACGTATGAGAACCGCACGATACCCTTACTACTTACTAGTGTTCTAAAACAGGACCCAAATCCACAGTTGGTGAATTATCTTATTAGACTACTTTGTATGCCAATTTCTATCCCATGTTGGAAATACTTGGTTTACAAATCGTCTGACTGGGTGAAGAAATTTTTTTTTATAAAAGGCAAACGTGCAAGTACACCGACAATTTCAGTACATCTACAATTTCCTACGTGTGGCAAATATTTTAATGTAAAACGTGTCTTAAAGCGTTTCATAAACAAATGTTTTTAATAAGAAAAACCTTGTCACATCATTTAGATTCTGTTCACGTATTCGAGAGTTGACAGCACACGTCTTTCTATTATATTTTTTATTCATGAACGGAGCATAAAAAGATTCTCTTTTTAACGAAATAATAACGAGTTATAGAGAAATGCATTATTTGTAAGATCTATAACTCCTGCAATTGTTAAAGCTTATTACACCAGTGACAGTTTCCGCAGTAACAGCGGTGTCCAAAAGAATTGATTGAATTGAGAAGAAGAGGAGACGGAAGTCTGGAAAAACTGATCGTAATTAGAAAACTCTTGGGTTTATTTGGCCTAACGGCCATGGGTGTTTGTGATACGTGGTCCTACTCGTTGCCACGTCAACTGTGAAATTCTTTTGTGCTTCGGCAGATTTCATCATTTCTAATTCTATGACGCAGAGTAACTCCAAGCATGGCTCAAACCATTACTCGTTGAGTGACTCTGAGCAACTTAATAAATAAATAATAACTATACGTAAGTATACAGAATCATCTTTGCACCTTAAAAACAACAACAGTTATCATAAAAAGAAATAAAACAAAATTTACAACTGAATTACTGAGAATAATGGCCAAAGTTACCGACTAAATTGCGTACGTCCATGTATTCAAAAGCCCTTAGAAAAGACGGTATTTTAATGTATAAGCCTCGTTCTAATAATGGAAATGTTATAGAATATTACAATTATTTAGAAAGAAAAAAAGAAAGAAAGAAAAAGGTTTATTATACACATTAAAAAACAAAAGAGAATAAACACACATTGGCAACACAATTATACTTTCATGTGTCGAAATGGCTGCATCTCAGCATAATACTACAGTTTCCTGTAGAGCGGATTTTCAGATACAGCCCGAGTTATACAGCGAGTGATTTAGCCTATTTCTAATGGAAATGTTATAGAATATTACAATTATTTTGCGTGTTTTATGTAACGGCTATAAAACAACTTACTTAGGTTCCCAAGCCATTGTATTTACTCAGAAAAAACAATGCAATATGAAAAAAATGCTACCTATTTCTCTCAGATCTAACTGACGTGTTATAGAACTTCCGTAGACTTTGTCACAATAGCATAAAACACGTTCCCAGCCAATTACTGGTAATCATAATACTAAATTCAACATACATAATCCTTGACTAGCTCTGGGAAAAAGTTACCTACAACTTATGAAAGAACCGAGCACTGCGCATTGTGTGTATATGTATATATGCTAGTTATAAGCGAGTCTACGGTCGCGATGAAACCGAAAAAAAAATTTTACTTTAATACCTCCAATTAATATTCGAAGTTTCATGATGATCGGTTAAGTAGTTTTCGCGTTAAAGCGTAATAAATAAACTTACCCTAACATTTATAAACACACACATATAAAAATATACGAAACCCCTGCCCTATGTATGAACTGTATCGTGTTCCCAGAGTACCGAGACGCCTTCTCTGACAGTCGCTTGCCCGCGTTGCGGGCACCACGCCGGGGCGTTACAGTAGAATGCTTTTACGCGAACTTATGGCGCCCCAAGCGCGCCGTGTGAGAGTATACCGCTGGGGTTTTAGTGGGTAGACGACTCTTGGGTGGACGACCCTTGTCGGAGTCCCACATAATCACCGACCTCTCCCCCGGGGGGCGGTGGTATGCATAAAGCATTTCCCTAGCGACAACAAACAAAAAGGCATTCATTCATGTAATTGAATTCAATTCATGAAATTGGTCCAGTAGTTTCAGAGCCTATCTAATGCGAACATACAATGAAATCTTTCCTCTGTATACACCTACGAGTATGTACTGACCATTGCGATATCACTGGAACCATAGGACCCCGAGACTTGAAATTCGGAAGGAATATTTCTTTCGTCGAGTAGAGGACACCTAAGAATTTCACAAATTCATCCGTCACGGGGGGTCGTTAAGTATTCCGTTGGTGGCTAGCCTGGTTATGAGTGACACAATTACTTTTTTCACGTAGCTCCATAACTGGTACAGAGTGAAAAATGTCTCTCATTTAATTAAAATGGAAAATTGAAATCTAAATGCACCCGGTAAGGAAGAAAATGCAAAAACCAGTAGTCGACGTCCGTCGCCAGCAAAATGCGGAAAGTGTGCCAATACTGCCAATCTATAAACTAATTTATTTCAACGGCAACTGGAGTAAACGAAGTATCAAATGCAACTTGTATTTAACTTGAAAGAAATAAGTTATTGAAGAAAATATTAATTATTACACGTTTAAACATTCCTTGTGGTAGCGCATTGTCATCAACCAATGGGTTATACCACCCTGAGGGTGTCGTAAGAGGCGACTAAGCGTCAACGCAGACAGAGAGGAATAATGCTCGCGCGGTCTCGGAATTCCCGCGTGTCTTCGAGGACGCTTTTGTTAAGTTTAAGCATTTATGCACTTTATTGCAATAAGCTTAAAGTTTATTTTCAAGAGTGTTAATAAAATCCTCTCCGCCGCGCTCCTTTCTGTCTGCTCTAACTCTAAGAGTACGTAGAGGCAGATCAACTAGACTCGTTGTTGTTGTTGTGACTTGTTGGAAATGCTCATGGTTTCCCAGCCGTTGGGGCTTGCCAGGGTATGTTCCTCCGGGGCGCGTAGAGATGGAAAATTGCGCCCGAACTACACCCTACAGCCGAAGGCAATCCTCCACTGCCTGACTCCAGGGCCACGGGATTCACTCCTCTCTATCGGAGGAGAATGCTCTGAGACCTTGGTGGGCCTTGGCCCGCCTCTACTGGATACAAACCTTATGCCAACCCGTCCCGTCATTAATCGGCTGAAACGGCGATTATTTATTATAGCTAGTAGATTGTGGATTTAGAATGTATAGTGTCTCATACGTGAATCGTGTGATAAAAGTGCAACTGTAAATAAAATGTATGGAACCCTGAGCTGATGTGGCTAGACCACGGGTAGAAGAATAAATTTCGTTCAATAACTTACAGAAGACATGCAATAGCACGCACGCTTATGTGTGTGTACGTAAAAGAGAAAGAAATTGTATGTCGTTCTCACAAAGACGTTTGTCCGACCCAGGAATCGAAGCAGGGACCCGGGATCTCAAGGCATGATACATTACTTTACGTGGAAATATAAATATTTGTTAAAAATAAAAAAAAACAACGGGTTGGAATATTAGCACGATAAACCAAATATTTTTTATTACG
Source organism: Clostera curtula (assembly GCA_905475355.2). Lineage (NCBI taxonomy): Eukaryota > Metazoa > Arthropoda > Insecta > Lepidoptera > Notodontidae > Clostera > Clostera curtula. The sequence goes on along the minus strand of FR997808.1, from coordinate 9,334,279 downwards.
TTCAATATTAACTATTAAATTAATAAAGACAATTATTACGTATGAATTGATTTAACTAAACGCAGCGACATAACAGCAAAGAGCAGCTGACTGTATCTTTCTCGTACGGGTGGGTACACGCGGCGGTCCCGAGTTCACCCGAGCGAGCCTTTCACCTCAGAGCGTGACGGGTTAGCCTAACTTACTACCTATGGAAAAATCTGTGTGCGGTGCGCCAAAAGTAGTGTTCTTTAAAAAAAAGACCTTAGTTTAATGAATTTTGGAATCATTTATACTGCTTTTACTTATATTATTCTTGTATTTTCAGTTGCATTTTTTCCGATACTCAAGTTATACCCGGCGGAAGAAGTAGCACTTAAACTAAACTTAGTACCGGTGGCTCACTTAGTACGATAAACTAACTTCAGTTCAAATGTTTTTTCCGAGCTGCAAACTAAGGAAACTTAATTTCATTCCGAGCTTGGTATAACAACTTCAGTAAAATTTTCACTAGACTTAACTTTTATCGCAATTTCATTATGATGCAGGTATCTAAAAAGTGATGTATTGCCTATTTAAACTGAGATTTAATTATCACAGCGCAAAAATATCTTAATCCTAAGGTATGCTTTCTCTCTCCTGCTATGGTAAGGACTGACTGCTATGGTAAGGCAAACAAACGATATGCCAGTCCCAGCATGTGGTTTGTTTGTCTGGTAGTAAGTACCCCGTGTGTACTTACTACCAGACAAACAAACTATACAAACAAACAAAATATTATCCGTGTGGTGACGGATTTAGAATAAATTGCTTCACCACCCCATTCCATCCTGTGTGTGTCGTAGCAGCCGACAAAAGGAAGTGATGAGGCCGCAAAACCTAGCTGGAAAAGAAGGAAAACTTGAAACTAAACCCTGTGCCAATCCGTCTGGCGAGCGTGGCACAGTAGGCTAATTACCCACTATGTAGTTGACTGCCTCGTTGGTCTAGGGGTTGGATGTGTCGCCTTTGGATCAACGGGTTCCGAGTTTGATTCCGGGGTTGGGCAAGTGACTTTGTCTAAACCAGAGGCACTTGCTCCGAGTCTGGGTGTCATTTGTGTTTGTGAATTACATGTTTGTAAACTGCCCTCGCGATACAGGTTATAAAAATAAGGCCACAGTCAGCAGTGGAGGAGGCCATACATTACCCACTGCTGAGTCGGCTCAGCAGTGGGTCATGTATGGGCTAAGAAGTAGTAAGTACCAGGAGACACAGCCGGGAGACACAGCCGGGACCCACGAGGTAGGCAGCGCGGGACGGTGCACCGGGGGATGTTTAGTGGGTATGGGGACTCCGTTCATATCACTGACTGGTGGACCAGAATCCCATACAGGCCTCTCCCTAGGCCGGTGTGAATAGTCCAGAACGGACTCAAACCTCGCAGTTTTTATTTATTTATTTTCAACTAGTGGCCCGCCCCGGCTTCGCCCGTGCAAAGCGGGGGTGGGTTATACATATAAACCTTCCCCTTGAATCACTCTCTCTATTAAAAAAAACTGCTTCAAAATCCGTTGCGTAGTTTTAAATATTTATGCATACATAGGGACGGACAGAAGAATGCGACTTTGTTTTATTCGATCCTTTCGCTATAGCTGTAGGGCTTTTGTTACACCCTGTATATAAGACGTAGACATTGGGCATTACACAAAATACTTATACATACATTTATGATGTACTATGTAGTGATTCAAATAATTACATTTAGTACTATACGCCAATAACAAAGTACACATTATTTGAATAACAGAGAAAATCTGTAGGCCAATACTTGGTCTGGGCCTGGATGCCATTTTTGTTCATATAATATATGTATGAGTATGTTGTGAGAAGAATTAAAGATGGTCTTAAAAAACTAGTTAGTTTTTCCCCTAATACTAGACGCTTCTTACGACACCCTCAGAATAAACTGTATTGGTGAAATTTAAGCTTAAAATGTATACACAATAAATAGTCTCAGACTATAATGAACAATGAGTACCGTGTATCCAATCCACAGACTGCGCCCGATCGCAGTCCCGGGAGACTGACCAGGAAAGCAGCGGTTATCTAAGAGAATAATTATGGAGTATCTCCTTGCTAGTGAGATCAATACACCATAGATATTTTGTTACTGGCTGTAGGAAGACAATAAATAAATAAATCATAAGGCGCAGTGCTGGTAGGCCTTCCACACGGTGAACCGACGATCTGGTTAAGGTCGCCGGAAAAGGATGGATGCGGGCGGACCAGACCGGCCTTTGTGGAAATCCTTGCTGGAGGCCCATGTCTTGCAGTGGACGTCTTTCGGCTGAAATGATGATGAGGATGTTGGAAGACACTTAACAGAAGTAAATACCATGATAAACAAAACTGGGTTTGTAGGACCTGATAAACTTGAAACTACTTTTACATAAAAAATACTTCATCTTATGGTGCCTATTCGTTTAGGAGCTACAGACATACACTAATAAACAGACACGTCAAAGTTATTATACTCGTATTATGGTCAAGGGTTTTTAAAGCCAAATACTTTATTTTACATAGGATTACGTGAACACTTAATAAATAACAAACTATATACAATTCAAAGTTATCGACAGTTTGTCACCAGTTCGGAACGCGACCACATCTGAAAAAAGGTGCTTAAAAAGGCTTATTTTTTTTTCGTTATCTTGGTTGTCCTATTTAATATACGTAGGTAGTTACAATTAAATATAGTCCAAACAACTTAATTCAGTGGGCCTGTCTTTTTACGCCTATTGTATTGTCTATAACAAAACATGTTTTTATAACAAACTAGGTAGTTTATAGGATTGTTTGTAGGATGTGTTGTTTGTAGATGTGATGTTGTTTGTAGGATGTGTAAAGGGAAGCCGGTACCGGCTTCCCTTAAACCTCCCGATACAAATACTAACACATGACAATCCTCATTCGGCCATAACTGGAAGTACCCAGAATTTAAACAAAACCAACTAATTAAAACAAATTTGCCCATGCTATTAGCTCGATGCATGCTCATTAAGCGACTGTTGGACGTAATGATTGATTGTGATAGCATTAATCAGAATTGCAATACTACGGGCATGAAACAGTCTTTATTTGTAGTAGCGGGAAATTGTACTGGTAGTGCTCTGAGTCTGGTGTCATTTGTGTTCGTGAATTACATGTTTGTAAACTATAGATAGAGATATAGGTATAAAAATAGCGTAAAAAATGAAAGTGTTTTTAGGGGCTTAAGGAACAAAAACAAAACATACTCAAATTCAAGCTATAGAGACATGGAGGAATGGCCGTGTCCTGGACACAGTATATACTATACAGCATACACAGTATATAAACTACTCAGCCCATAAATGACCCACTGTTGAGTCGGGCCTCCTACAATTACGTGAAGGGTATAATTAGCCTACTAGCAGGGCCGGATTTAGGGGGGGGGCTCCACAATAGAGACTTCGGAAAAAAAAGTCTTTCAAATATCAACTAGTAAACCTAGTAATTTCAAATAATTCTTGTTTCCGATTATATTCATATATTTTTGTTAAATACTAAGAGAATCTACTTGGGTTCACAATAAATTATTTATTGAAAAACTCGACTGAAAAAAATTGTTCATTTTATTTGGAAAATAATTTGGGGCAAGGGGGCCTCCACTCCTTTGTTGCCCTGAGGCCTCTGGACCCCTAAATCCGGCCCTGCCTACTAGCGTGGCACAGTAGGCCAGACTGGTTGGCACAGGTTTTCGTTGCAAGATTTCCTTCTCTAGCGGCTAGCCTTGTCATTTGCTTTTGTCGACTCACTCACAGTGTTTTAAACTAATACTTTACACGTAACGTAACACATAGTATAACGTAATATTTATTTCAGCTCCACAACGAAACACCATGAAATCGGCACATTTGGCATTAAAAATAATTATAGATTGTTTAACTTAGATTAGTAAGATTTTATATGTTTTACGATTTTTTCCTAAGTCTGTTCGCCACTTTTGTAAATAAAATCCTACTTCACTACATAGTATAAAAGAAAGTCGTTGTCGTCTGTCCGTCCCTATGTATGCTTAAATCTTTTAAACTACGCAACGGATCTTAAAGCGGTTTCTTTTAATAGATAGAGTGATTCAAGAGGCAGGTTTATGTGTATAAGCATCCATAATATTGTAGAGAAACACTGCTCAATTTAGAGGTTCACCATTGCACCCGTGCAAAGCCGGCGCGGGTTGCTAGTTAGTAATAAATTTAAAGCCGTCTCACCCACACAAAACTCCCACACTCGGAATTAACCAAAATAATGTGTGCAATACTGGCAACATAATATTGTTTCCTCATCTTATTAAGGCGCCTTATCCTCAACATGTGCCGAAATTGACCTTCAAATAAATATAAATATACATTGCCTGCAATCGAAGATATCGAGATCATAAAACACCATTTTCTACGCATTCCTATAGCTAATACGGTCGAGAATCGTTTAGCAACCCTTAAGTGGGAATCGAGTTTAGTGGCCGTAAACGACTGTGCTGTAAAAATGGGCCTTTCTGCGCGACATAACCGTCTAACTTCATTACTGACGCTCTTCAAATAGGTGCTACGGTTGGAAAATAAAAGTAGCACTCGAGTTTACGACGATATACTCATCAAATTGTTTTTTCTGCGGTTCATATAGATAAGAGAATGTAGTGATGATTGTGGTGTAAATAAGCGAAATTGAATGAGAAATCTCGGTGGGATGAAACCACAAGTTGGATATAAATAAATATAAATATAAATATCCTTGGACATTTCACACAACGCCATCTCGTCCCAAGCTAACAACTTAATGCTTGTGTCATGGTAACGAGATGACGATAATAAACTACTTCTATACATTTTTTTTTGATAATACATACATATTATAGATAGAAAATGACACCCAGCCAGTGCCTCTGGTTTAGACAAAGACACTTGCCCGACCCCGGAATCGAACCCGGGACCCGTTGATCCAAAAGCGGCACATCTAACCACTAGACCAACGAGGCAGTCAAAAAAGTTGGATACACTAAATGACAAGGTAGGTAGCGTGGCACAGTAGGGTTGCCTACTGTGCCACGGTGACGAGACGGGTTGACCAATGTGTAATTAAATAATCACTATCACTCTACATAGTTTAAAACAAAGTCGCTGTCGTCTGTCCGTCCCTATGTATGCTTAAATCTTTAAAACTACACAACGGATTTTGAAGCGGTTTTTTGTAATATATACAGTGATTCAAGAGGAAGGTTTATAAATAAATAAATAAATATCCTTGGACATTTCACACAACGCCATCTCGTCCCAAGCTAAGCAACTTAATGCTTGTGTTATGGTAACGAGATGGATGATAAACTACTTATAAACAATTTTTTTTGGAAATACAAACATATTATAGATAGAAATGACACCCAGACTCCGAGCCAGTGCCTCTGGCTTAGACAAAGACACTTGCCCGACCTCGGAATCGAACCCGGGACCCGTTGATCCAAAGGCGGCACATCTAACCACTAGACCAACGAGGCAGTCGTATATGTATAATACATGCATAATTGCACTCGTGTGAAGCCGGGGCGGGTCGCTAGTTGATAATATTTTATTCAAATTTAACGCAGACGAAGCCGCAGGTTATACTCGTATTTTATACAAAGTTATACGAGTCGCCTTTTTTGTACTTCTACACGTACATAGTTTCCCTGTTCCATCACATTACATCCGTAAGATAGCAGGTAGCTGGGTAGCCCCTTTAGAATGTGCGTCCGGATAACGCGGAAATTAGCACCCCGTCTAGAAATGGATATTTACTTTGTTTCCTTTGATGCAGAAATTGTGCGGAGATGAAGCCGGTAGTCTTTTCCTGAGAAACTAACTTTTTATAGTTCTGAATAGAGACTGCCTTGTTGGTATATCAGACCAGAGGCACTTGCCCACCGGACGCTGGGAAATAACTCGTGTTGTAAAATTCAACTAAACCCAGCACGGTTGATGGTAGTATCTACTGGTCCGCCCGGCTAGCTACCCTCACATCTAAGTCCAGCGCCAAGCAGTTTTACTGTGTTCCGTCGTGCGTCGTGTATGTGAGAGCCGGTGCCCGACAGGGCATTTCCTTGAATTGCCTGCTCCATCTCAGACCCTGGCAGTCAAGTCACTGATAAAAACAAAAGAATTACAATATGTTTGTAATCATCCCCCGCGGCTATATCAGCAGTGCAGGGGTTCATTTAAAAAAAAGCTCTTGAGTTTTTTAAAACTTCGGGAATGATTTTTTGACAAATCAGGACTAATCTGCTAAGCAAAGCGAAACTCGGCGAAAGGTTGCGGGCAGCAGCTGGCTGTGTCAAAGTGAAGACAGTGCGCTATGGCGATCTTTAGGGGAGACCAATATGTTTTATTTTTTATTTTTACAACCAATTACATCGTTACATAACAATTGTTCCCGGTGTAATAAAAACCTGCACAGTTTTGTCCGTTCACCGGTTTTCATAATTAAGCGGTAGATTTAAATTTAACCAGCATTGAAATCAAAGATTGCTAATTATCGCATCAGCAGTAGTCTGCAGTAGCTGATTATGATGATGATGAAGGTATTTAAATTAGCACTGACATTCCTCAAGAAAATAAACTCAACTATCCTATAAATAATAAACCTCGTTATGAACCTATAATCGTCATTCATAAAATAGTTATCGTCTATTGTTAAGTGCGGCCTTTTTCAAGTACGACCATTATAACTAAGAATACGGCTCTCCAATTCAGTAGATCAGATATTTTAAATGATGAATTTATTTGGTATTTATTTACCTTACAGTCTTGTATTGCACCACGCCAAATCATAAAGAGACTGTCCGATTCTTATTTTAAAAATTGCAAAAATAATATATTTTTAATACTTTAACTATCTGATGTCTGATTCTCATTGGAAAACTCAAAGAAAATCAGTGCAGTCCGCAAACGTAATACTATAGTGCTGTGCCAGGAACTAATCTCATAGAGTAAATAAACTTGGCACTTTATTTGCGATTGTGAACACCTTCTTTGCGAACTCTCGCATGGAAATATAATACTATGTGAACTTAAACATTGTGTATTGGGTATATATATTTACCCTGAGCGCTTTATTTATTTATTGATGGTACAAGTATTGCAGGAAATGATTTCCTGACAGTACTGATCGTGTATATTTTGTTTTATTCCCAACGTTTCAGACATCATCATGGTACAAGTATTCTAGGTTAAAATAGGTTACGTATTTATTATTACTTGAAACCTCTTTTTCACCATAATGAAATAATGAGATATATCGTCATTATTTCAGCTCATAAATAATCCACTACTGAGTCGGGTCCCTCCAAATTCATGGAGGGATATTTGCCTACTATGCCATGCTAGCAAGACGGGTTGGCAAATCTGCAAGCACATCTATACTAATATATAATCTATACTTAATATATAAAGCTGCAGAGTTTGTTTGAACGCGCTAACCTCAGGAACTACTGGTTCGATTTCAAAAAATCTTTCAGTGTTAGATAGTCCATTTATCGAGGAAGGTTATAGGCTATATTTTATTTTCAAAAGAATTAGGGATCCGTATGAAAATTGCGATTTTGTAAACCAAGGTGTAAAATCGAAAATCTATTTAAGCGTGCGCTGCAAAAACTATTGACAATAGAACAAAATGATGTACTACGGGTTTGTAGGTCTTATAAAGATCTACAAAAAAGTTGCGGGAGAGCACATATCTAACTATCATAGTTTAGTCATAATAACAAAAAAATAAATATGCATAGAGATAAGCACGGGTTCGAAGTGCACGCGGGCGAAGCCGCGCCCAAAAGCTAGTACAGAAATATAATAATATCATCTTCGGCAAGTGTTAAGCCGAACGTCCACCGCCTGCTAAACTAAGTCAGTTTAGTTTAGCTTGCATAGTTGAGCCAGTTTTTCATACATGTTAGTTCACCGTCGGTGCCGAAAATCCCTCACTTGTGTTGTGCTATTTTCTTATCACTTCTGCAAATAGCTACTTCCGTTTGAAATTATATTTATGTTTCTGTATGTGCTTACAGATTTGCCAACCCGTTTTGCCAGCATGGCACAGTAGGCAAACTTTCCTCCATGAATTTGGAGGAGTCCACTGACGGTGAACTAATATGTATGAAAAACTGGCTCAACTATGCAAGCTAAACTAAACTAACTTACTTTAGCTGGCGGTGGACTTTCGGTTATAATTCGCAAGTGGGATATTCTGCTTATAATCATAATACATAAAAACTTTTTATGATAATAATAACATTTACGAAAATAAAGTGCCACACTAGACTTTCGTATTTTTAAATTCCAATATCCTTTACAGTCCATGCATAGACCAAGTATCTTAGAAATACGAGTACTTAGATATCAGATCGTGCGCCTCATACGCCTTGGCATCTGGCTAGAGGCCAACAGTATCGGAAGTTAGGATGCCGTGTTATCATTTAGTATATTATAGTAAATAGGTCCTTTTAAAGAAATAACAAATTACACAGATTTGCGTACATGTAAAGTTTACGTAGTACGTACAAATCTACCTAAGCAATATAATTTGGATCTACACATTAAAAAAATGTGGCTACTGTTAACTCATGAACTGACAGCGGAGCCAAAGCGGGCTCACGTGAAATGGTGCTCACAGGTGCTACTGAAGTACGGACATTATAATGCTGTTTATGACATTGTCACAGGAGACGAAAAATATATCCACTATTCTTTGAACCCGAAATAAAACAGCAATCTTGTAAATGGGTGTTTGAAAATGAGAACAGGCCAACAAAACGGAGTCAGACGAGACACGTTGGTAAAAAAATGATGGAAGTTTTTTTCTCAGCTACGGTTCCCATCTGTACAATTTCACTTGAAGTTCAAAAGAGTGTTAATGCCGAGTGGTATTCAACTATTTGGTTACCCAGGGTGTTAGAAAAAGTTCGCGAAAGACCAACAAAGAGCCACGTTCTCCTATATAATGACAACGCTTCTTCACACACGGTCAACAAAACAATAGTTATTTTCACTTCAGTAGCTCAAACATGTAGGTTTTGCTCACTGAAAACAGTGGACAAAATGCGATTTTGCCCACTGAGTGAGACAAAGTAACTTTTTAATTCTAATTCGAAACATTGACACTATCTCTTTCCCGCCATTAGAAAAGAGAGAGACAAAGACCAAGCGGCCAGTGCCAACACCTCCGATTTTTCTTCTTCTTCATTTAGGTTTTGGCTACCATCGTTATACCGATGATTTTGCCAATGACAAGTGTGTTGTGTTAGAAATTTCGTGTGATTATGAAAGTTAAATTAATTGGTTATAAGTTGCGTTTGAGTTATGAAGTTAAATAAATAAAAGTTAGCAGGTAGCGCTATAGAAAACAATACAAAGCATTAAAGTACAGATTATAAATATTAAATTTATAGAGCAATGGGAACTATATTTGATTAAATACAAACTAGACATACTTTTAACAGTTCGATTGGATGAAAGGAGTTCGTTATGGGGTTACTCCGATTTTTAATTCGACCTCAAAGACAAACACGTTCGGAATTTCGTACTAACTAAAGAAATTTAACAAAAATGATAATTATATCTTTTATTGTAATTTATTGAATTTTTAACTTATTGTTGTATTTAAAGTAAAATAAGTATTTACTGCTAAAAAAACTGATATTTAACTTAAAAATATTTAATTATAGTTTCAAAAATGTTACGTAATATATTTCATTTCCTATAGTGTTCTTGCTGCTGAAGTGAAAAGTTGTGTGTGTTACACGAGAGCAAAATTTTTCGCATCTCGTGCCTTTGAATCCCTCGCAGCACTCAGGAATCAACTTTAGAATCACTCGCTACGCTCCATGTTTGAGCTACTGAAGTGAAAAGTCATTTTTAGCTCCCGAAAAAGTACAACTCGTCACCCATCCTGCGCATAGCCCCGACCTAGCACGCTGCACGTAGAAAACATGCCTAGAGATCAGTCCTCCTGTTTAAAAAAATGGTTCGATCGCTAGAAGAAAGTGTTTAAAATGTATTTAGAAAAGCAACAAACATAATATTTTGGTTATTATGTTTTTTTTTAAGTAACGCAAAACTTGTGAGTGTGACCTACGTATAACATATCCCCCACCGTAAGTAAGTACCCACTGCGAATATGTGATTCTTTTGGTATGTGGTCAATTGACATTTACATATACTACATATATACCTGTATACGTAATAGACAAAAATTTACAATTTCCTTATTGGTTATTTCCATGGCGTTACGATATTTTTAATAGTCGACTCTACATTTATATTTATCAGTTGCCGCAAATTTATTTTAAACATTAAACTTGTGAAGTTGAAACTTGAAATAAGGCCAAATTACTTTGATCTGTTCGTCTTCTTCTTTATTCTTGATCTTGGTATTTTATTATATTTGTTCAAGTAAGAAGTGCTTTATTTGATTAGTCCTTGACTAAACACCACTTTGTCCGTGTGGTGACGGATTTAAAATAATAGTGTGATTTAAAATAATTTTCAAAAGAATGGTGAAGGAGCATTTCATGACCTTCTGTTAAAGTCATACTCAATATGTTTAATAATTTGTATGTATGTATATGTTGTCTTGTTATTATCTATTTATGTATATCATATTATGTACACTGTAACTACCCATATTGGTTTCTTATTCCAGCCAAGTCCATCCAACGGTTGTCTGGAAGAAATTGCTTTTAGCAATAAGACCGCCATTTGTGCTGTACAATGTTAGTGTTTAAGTTTCTTTTTAATTTTGTTTGTTACTTTGTGTGCATGTACAATAAAGAATATTCTATTCTATTCTAGTGTCACCACCCCATTCCATTCTAAGCGTGTCGCAAGTCTTGTGGCTAGGCCGAAACCCTAGCCACAAGAGAGGCAAAACTTTATCTGAAACCCTGTGCCAACCCTCCATTTAAGTGGAGAAGGCCAGACTTCTCAGTGAGTTATGGGCGGAGAAGTAGTAGTAAATAAACTTAAGGTCTCCTATTCCTTTCCATTCACATCCTCGGGGATAACCGCAATGCACCTGTTTACAACTTTAATTGCACGCGCCATTAATAACCGTCGTGGCCCAACCAGGCACGGAATGCGGGCAATAAGCGATAACACGGGAAATATCACGACAGTAAATCATTCGCATTTACGGGTCGCTTTTAAACTTATGGAAAGTTGTTTGTAGGCGCGTTATGTTTGGGAACGAATGTGGAAATTGCAGCTTGCGTGAGAACAACTTGTCGAGCTAAGGCAAATATCAAAAGACGCCTTAGCAGAGGTGAGAGATATGCTTGAAATTGCAGTGGGCAAGACAGATGCACAACATTCGGGTAGTGATGGTTTTAAGTACGCGTTGCTAGTATCGTTACATTCTTGCGAATGACGTCACTCTTGAGTGGTGTGGTGCTCTTGCGCGTGAGTCACCATAGCTCAATTATTGGGAGCATGGTATCAGTAGCGAATGGAAACCAATGTTCGCTCTGATACAAAAATAACAATGATGGCGTTCACAACGGATAAATCATTTTTATAATAGTACTAACAAGTTGGAACGCGGCAGAAATCTTGGCAGAAGAAGACTTTAAAAAGTGGCTTTTTCACGCCATTTTCTTAAATTGTTTTATTTATTTTTAAGGTACCGAAACCTCTGCACTGGCCATAATGTGTATCGCGGGGGCAGTTAACAAACATGAAATTCACCATGAATTCATGAACCTTAGTCGGCTTACTGGATTCACAACTTGTTATATAAATTGTTTTCTCTTATTCAATTCATACGTCAGTTGATCGCCTTTGGGAATCAAAGATAACCAGTTCTTCGGAGTCCGGGATCCGGCAAGTGTCTTTGTGTAAACTAGAGGTACGTACTATGATTCTGGGTGTCATTTACGTTCGTGAATTTCATGTGTTCAAAATATAAATTCGATAATAACTTTTTTTTTATCTCAGAATTCCATCCAAATCCTTCAGCTCTTCAATATTTTTTGGTGATCAATTCCCGTATACAAGTGAGCTATGCGTCTTGCTTCTAAATTCATCTCTGTAACTTGGGGTCAGCTGCCGCATTCACAGCGAGTTTTTGCACCTCTGGACACACCCCAACGCCGCCGCCGTCTACCGTGGCTAAATTGTTTTCTTGCGGTCCCAGTATTACACCATTTGCGCACTAACGACCGAACGAGATACATAATGGTGCAGTTAGTCCGAATGTATTTATTAGAAAAAATAAAACACAATATGCCAGCTAAAAGCACAAATTAAACAAGCTAACAGCACATTACGGGAAAAGAATTGCTCAGTTATGTTCAGAAGGATAAACGTTTAAACGCTTTATAGATTTCTATTGAACAGCTCACAGGATTGCCAAACTTAAGTGTTAATGGGCAGAGCGCATAGCCCGCAGGACTGAGGCCCGATGGGGCAGAAAAGTCCTCGACTGGCGACCGCGTTCGGCTCCCACACGGTGGACCGATGACGTGGTTAAGGTCGCCGGAGAGTGATGTACCGGCGTTTGTGAAGTTCCTTGGGAGAGGCTGTAATGCTATTATAAGGACACATCAGTAAAACAAGCAGGTTAGCTCAAGACTGGTTTAATGACAATCAAGTTGCACCTACCTACATTTAACATTTGGAAGGTAGACTTGTTCAAAATATAAACTTGACTAATCATCACAACCCCTTTCTTTAATGAAACAAGGTACATAGATGCAATATGCGCAAAATTAATTTTTAATACAATTTTAATATTTAAATACAATATTATACCCTTTCTAAAAAATAGTAATAACTGTATATATTCATTCTATGTAAATTGTATGTTTTATTTCCTGTGTAAATTTAAGAAACATTATCATGCATAAAATTGAATAATAAAATTATAAAAAAAAATTTTAATTTCATGCAAACTCAGACAGAACAAAAATTTATACTACACATTTAAACAAAACCATCATGTAAATCGGTATGTATGGTTATAAAAAAAAAATTAAAACGTATAAAATAAATATCAATTAAAAACTTTAGCTATATAAAGTTAAAATTGATTTTTGGACAAAATTCATTCGATTAATTTTGATGTGATATGCAAAATAATTAAAAATTAAGTACATTAATTACTGGATTTTCTGTAAAGTAAGTGGCACCAAATTTATTCAGATAAATTAAGTTCATTTTAAAAATTTTCTATATTGCATGCAAACTTCCATTTAACATTTGGAAGGTAGACTTGTTCAAAATATAAACTTGACTAATCATCACAGAGGCCAATGTCAGTCTTTTGACTGGATGATGATGATTGAACAGCAGTCCAGTAAGGGGCACCTAACGCTTTATTAAAGACATGCTATTAACAATTTTATGAGTCGAGACACACTAGAGATTTGCATGGCCTGACTCAGCAGTGGGTCATATAATGGGCTGAGACTTATAGCGGTAGTAGTAATGTGAAGGTCCTTCCCCAATTATGTTATATCCCCAGTCCCATCTCTTGACAGCAACTGGCAACTTAAGTCTGTGTAGATTCATGCGATCAGTGTGAATCATACCTGTTGGCGACCCGCAACCTCTTTGGTCTTTTTTTATACTCTTTTAATATAATTTTAAATAGTGTTCCTTTTTAAGTTAGTTGTATATGTTTCTGTATTACTGGTCAGTCTGTTGTAAAAGGTCGTAAGATGTGCACGTGCCAATAAAGTGTGTTAATATTGTGTCTCAAGATGTTTAATTAATAAGTCCCGCCAACGTTAGTTCTCGTCCTTAACAATACCACTCGGAGAGTGATGTGCGAGCTGATCCTGTAGCACAAGGGATGAAGGTTAAGTACAAGGGATGACGGATTTAGGATACGTGCCAAACGTCTTGCCAGCGTGGCACGGTAATTCCTAAACTAATTTCCCTCCATGCGTTTGGAGGAGGCCTCAGTAGTGGGTTATTTATGGGCTCAAATTATGATGATTATGAAGAGGAGGTGGAGAAAGTCTCTGCAGTGGATCATTCAAATGACAATGGTTTTTGGAAGGTCACTTTTAACGATATAAAACGATTTAATAAAACGATACCCATGCACTAGGTAACCTGTATCGCGGGGTCATTTTACAAACATGTAATTTACAAACACAAATGCCAACCTGACTCGAGCAAGTGCCTCTGGTATATATAAAGATAATTGCCCGACCCCGGAATAGAAGCGGGGACCCATAATCCAAAGGCGGCCCATCAAACCCCTAGACCAACAAGGCAGTCATATAAATAAGCCTTCATAATATGTACGGAGTGTTGGAGCACAGTATGGTGCAATTAAACTTTTTGCTTTCAGGAAAAGAGCATCAGCACGTTCTGAAGTTATGGCCTAGTCGTGACCCTGTAACGTATCAAACTTCCACTCTAGCAACTGTCACATTTTTCATCGTGTTTTTACTCTAATAATTAGACCAATCAGATTATTTATTCCATTATTATGCTATTCTAACTGTTATTGCTTTGATATATACTACTACTCAGCCCATAAATGACCCACTGCTGAGTTGGGCCTCCTCCCATTACATGGAGGGTATTTAGCCTACTGTGCCACCCTGGCCAGATGGGTTGGTATAGGGTTTTGTTTCAAGTTTTCCTTCTCTAGTGGCAAGGTTTTCAGCCTTGTCATTTGCTTTTTTCGGCTCTAACGACACCCTGAGAATGGAATGGTGTGGTGATAATATGTATTCTAAACCGTCACCACATGGCTTGGCATATAAGGAAATACCTAAAATAAGTTCATATTATAGTTATTAAACATATTTAGTTTTTACAGAACCTACGCTAATTGAAACTGGACTTCATCATCGTCATTTCAGCCAAAAGACGTCCACTGCTGGACATAGGCCTCCCCCAAGGATCTCCACAAAGGCCGGTCCTGGGCCGCCCGCATTTACTGCTTTCCGGCGACCTTAACCAGGTCGTCGGTCCACCGTGTGGGAGGCCTACCAGCACTGCGCCTTCCGGAACGCGGTCGCCACTCGAGGACTTTTTTGCCCCATCGGGCGTCGGTCCTGCAAGCTATGTGCCCTGCCCTTTGCCACTTAAGTTTGGCAATCCGGTGGGCTATGTCGGTGACCCTGGTTTGCCTGCGTATCTCCTCATTTCTGATTCGATCTCGCAGGGAAACTCCGAGCATAGCCCTCTCCATTGCCCTTTGGGTGACTTTGAGCCTTCTGATGGAGCCCATAGTGAGCGACCACGTCTCTGTTCCATATGTCATCACTGGCAACACACATTGGTTGGAACTGGACTTAAATTAAATAAATTGAAACTAGACTTAAATTAAAATTATTCCAGCATACTTCATAGCATACCAATCATCATCATCTAAATATAGCAACTATACATTTCATCATGATCTTCAGCAATGCATGAGTTCAGGAAAAAATCTGACAAAAAAAAAAGTGTAATGATTTTCCCTCAAATTTATTTTAGTTAGTGGCGTAGCAATGCACTTAGAGTACAGATAAAAAATTGCAAATTGTTATTTACTAGATACAAAAACAAAATTATTAAAACTACCAAGCTATGTTAAATGACCAAATGGCAACTATTCCGCATAAAACTAAAGAAGAATCTTAAATCATACTTACATAAAAAATACTAATCGAATTAAAGTTTCTTTTTGGATCTTTTTCTATCTTTTTGAAGTCGGTTGAAAAGCATGTCCAGATGTCAAATTTGCGTTTCCAGAAGATAAGTAAAATACACAGAAATTGTTGCCGAAATATTCGTTCGAAAATTGCGCCACATTTGCAATTAAAGTTTGGGTCTGCAGCAAGAAGCAGCCCTGGCACGTCTCGAAGTTATGAGCCATTCGTGACTGCACATCGCGGAACACCGCTCTTTGAAGAACACTCCACTGAAGATTCTTAAAACGTATTGGTGCATAAATATAATGTAGAGAAAACTTAGCTGCGAATAACTTTTAGCTGAGTGTATCGGATAAGAGGAAGTAGTAGCCATAGTCCGGCTGGTTATGGATTTAAAATTCACTAGCTGTTGCTATACTAGCATGTCACCTTCGTCCGCGACGTATATAACAATGTATAAGTATTCCATCGTGTGGGAGGCCTACCAGCACTGCGCTTTCCGGAACGCGGTCGCCATTCCAGGACTTTTCTGCCCCATCGGGCGTCGGTCCTGCGCGCTATGTGCCCTGCCCACTGCCACGAAAGCGCAGTGCTGGTAGGCCTCCCACACGGTGGACCGATGACCTGATTAAGGTCGCCGGAAAACGATGGACGCGGGCGGCCCAGAACCCGCCTTTGTGGAAATCTTTGGGAGAGGCCTATGTCCAGCAGTGGACGTCTTTTGGCTGAAATGATGATGATGATGAAGTATTCCATGATACATCAGCTATCTGCCAGTGAAAGTCCCGTCAAAATCGCTCCAGCCATTTCAAAGATTAGCCCAAACAATCAGACAGACATAAATTGACAAAAAGTTACTTTGATGTATGTACCGTGCATACATTCAAATTCTGATTACAAAGTCGTTATTTTAATATGACAAACAGACACTATAATTTTATTTATTTTGAAAGATTATGTCACCACCCATCCACCCTGAGGGTGTCATAAGAGTGCACAATAGAAAATGACAAGGCCGAAAACTTATCCGCAAGAAAAGGGAAACTTGATACGAAACTCTTTGCCAACTCGTCTGTCAAGCGTGGCACTGTAGGATAGTTACCCTCTATGTAATTGGAGGAAGCCCGACTGAGCACAGCTCAGTCAGACCCACAGTCGAAGTAGTATTAATAGTCAATACTAAAATAATGTTCTTTTTTGTGGACTGGGCTAACTTGAAACAAAGTAAAATGCGTTTTATTTACATAAATAATAAATATTGTTTAACTTAAAATACATTGACTCCCAGTTTGGCTTCAAAACTAGATGTTTGGTATTTATTTATATTAAGAGGTATAATGCAAGAGATGTAAAAAAACAACAATAAACCAAAGATTCGGTTATTTGGAATACATCTAGAATTGATGCCAAATAATTGCAAAACTCAACAGTTGGGTCAGCAATCTCTATTTAGGACAAACGTAATTAACGTTTAGCCTTCATCAAGGAATATCTCCAGCACGTCCCGGAGTTATGAGCAACCCGTGACTCGGTAATATAGCCAGAAACAACTTCACTGTTTACTTCCTAAGAAACACGACTAGGTTCCGAACAGATAGGAGTTGTAGCGGAGTTCCTGCAGTAAATGAGACGATGAGGTTTGAAACAAACTGCAAGTAGGGTGTTTTAAGAGCTTCTTCCATCAAAACTTATTGATGACATTCTACTAACGTTGATGCAGTAGATGTTCTGATTCAACTTGTGTAAACAAAGTTCATTTCCCATAGTTTATAACCGTATATGAATATGTGGTGATTTTTTTATAAAACGCATCCTGCGCGATACTTGCTACACCTAGTGCAGAGGTATATATAAACTGTATTGTGGGCCAGTGTACACACATGAAAATCAGGGGAAAAAATTACAGTTACACTCAGCACAAGAGTCTGGTTTATACAAAGACGATAGACCGACCCGGCCCATCCAGTACTCATACGTTCTGCAATATTTGGAGGAAAACAAGTCATTTTTTAAAGCTGCAAGTTATCTCCTATCCCATAATGGAATTACAGGAACGTAGCTAATCGATTTATAGTTCAACTAGCAACCCGCCCCGGCTTCGCACGGGTGCTATGACGAACCTCTACATTTATTAGTGTTTCTCTGCAATATTATCTATGAATTGATTATACATATACCTTACCATATAACTTCCTATTGAATCACTCTATCTATTAAAAAAAACTGATTTCTATTTTTGTCTATTTATCTAAATATAAATTTGTTTGAAAATCTAATAATGGCCGGCCGGCCAAATAAGGACAAAAGAAATCTCTGCTACATGTATCATATATGATATCTTCATATTGTCGCATGTATTTCAAAAATGGGCAAGTCTATTTTTGAAAAAGGCAAATATATATTTGCATTCAACCTACCTATAAGTCATTGAGGCGCCTTTGACTCCGTTTTTATGGAGTGTTCTTCAAGAACTCATATCGTTTATTTTGTGCCAGACTACAAAGTCAACTATTTAATTTCCTCGTAGACAACGCTAAATGCTTCGTTTATTTGGCAAACGATTAAGAGCCCAGATGCAGGAATTTTTCATGTCTGGCTAATTAGTGTTGGTACAAATCTTCAAACTCAAAACTTTTAATGACGACGAATGAAAGTTTACACGCTCCTTAAATTCTACCACTTGCGCATAAATTTCTTGGCCTCATTAAGAAGTTGACGAAGTTCTTGCCATTATTGATAACAGTATGTTACAAGGGGTGTTGGGGATTACTGTGAATGTGAATTACACAATTGATTAACTACTTATACATTCATTGTATTTTAATTATCCATATCATTATAATTTGTTTTAGTTATCCGTGTAATAATTACAATATTTATTTGCTTCCTACTATTTCTGGCAATTGACCTGATGTAAATGGCTTTATTTTTTATCAGTGACATAAATATCTTTGACCCTAGGTTTGCACGATGTAAAGCAACGACAGGGTCTAAGATAAGAGAGCAGAAGATTAAAGAGCAGGTAATTCAAGGAAATGCCCTGTCGGGCACCGGCTCTCCCATAGCCCCGCCGCACATGCTCAGACTCGCATTGGCTGTCACGAGGCGCGTGCGCGTGGCAATATTTAAAACCTATGGCGCAGTACCAAGCTCCGCATTTGCTCTCACGTGTCGACGCACACGCGTACATACGGAGTTTGGTACTGCGCATCGCACGCGGCGCGTGACAGCCAATGCGAGTGTGAGCATGTGAGGCGGGGCATTTACACGACGAAACACAGTAAAACTGCTTGGCGCCTGACTTAGATGTGGGGATCCTACATCCAAGCAAAAATTACCTCCTAATGCGTCCTCTGTCCTCAAATATTAAGGTGAGAAATTAGCTTGTGTCGAATATGCTTTTCTTTTCAATCCTATAAAATTATTTACAAACGTCCGAAATGGACGACGGTGATACCTCTACTAACTGTATACTACTATTCTACAACATGCCCATAAATGACCCACTGCTGAGACATGCCTCCCCTTATTACATGAAGGCTTATATTAGTCTACTGTGCCACGCTAGCCCGACGGCTTTCGTTTCAAGTTTTCTTCTCATGCAGCTAGGTTTTCGGTCTTGTCATTTGCTTATGTCGGTTCTAACGATACGCTCAGGATGAAATGGGGTGGTGACACTATGTATTTTAATCCGGTCACCACACGAATTACTTACTGTTTAAGAAGAATGGTTTATTTTAAATAATAAAATATAATAAATACGTGACCAACACGTAATTTTTTTCGTTTAATAAATGGCTTAGGCATCTATGTATTATGCGCTTTCAGTCCATGAAAATGAAGTGAATAAAACTAATTCCAATATAAAATCCGTTTCCGTCCCGTTTCAGCCCATGAATGACCCACTACTGAGTCGGGCGTCCTCCAAATTCATGAAGGGAAATTAGCCTACTATGCCACGCTGGCAAGACGTGTTGGCACAGGGTTTGTATCAAGTTTTCCTTTTCTTACGGCTAGCTGATTTGCCTCTTGCGTTCCCTTAGTCGCCTCTTACGACACCCTCGGGATGGTGTGGGTTGGTGACACTGCGTATTCTAAATCTCAGTCACCACACGGATACAAAATAGCCCTCCAAAAGTCCATATCAGCACAAATCCACCAATAAACCTCGATAAAGCAAATAGTGATTACGTGAGATGTCTTAACACCGTATGTCAATAGGCAGGCGATCAAATTCCATTAAGCCTTGGAAGTTCGCCTGAACTCGATAAAAGTAAACGGAACAGGCCCCGTCTCGACTGGGGCCAGCAGCGCTTAATAGCCTCGAA
Organism: Clostera curtula; assembly: GCA_905475355.2. NCBI lineage: Eukaryota > Metazoa > Arthropoda > Insecta > Lepidoptera > Notodontidae > Clostera > Clostera curtula. The sequence continues at coordinate 9,314,296 of FR997808.1, read as the reverse complement.
TAACAATGTTTCTAGTTTAGTAGGTTTTACTACTCGTAATAATGTGTTTTGTAACCTAAACACAGTCTCGTTTCCGTTTGGACAGTTTAAAAAAAAACACCCACATCAGTAATTTTGGATATAATCCAAAATAGGAAAAATAAATATTAAAAAAATGAAAAAGTCGCCCTGTTTCATACAGGGTGATTTTTTCAAATTTTTTTTTAAATTTTTTATTACTAGTAGAAACAAAAGATGTCAAAATCTTAAATTCGTTGAAGAAAACATTCACTAGAAATTGTAAAAAGCATGGTAGATATATCCCGACGTCCCGAGAACCAATATAATTTGCGTGTTTTGCTGTGTGCGTGTTTCCTTAATATGATTTTACAAGTGTGCCATATTAATAGCCATATTCTTTATTTTTTGCATATTAATATTTTATTAATATAACATTAAAAATATAACAAGTTCATCATCATCATTTCAGCCAAAAGACGTCCACTGCTGGACATAGGCCTCCCCCAAGGATCTCCACAAAGGCCGGTCCTGGGCCGCCCGCATCCACTGCTTTCCGGCGACCTTAACCAGGTCGTCGGTCCACCGTGTGGGAGGCCTACCAGCACTGCGCCTGCCGGAACGCGGTCGCCACTCGAGGACTTTTCTGCCCCATCGGGCGTCGGTCCTGCGAGCTATATGCCCTGCCCACTGCCACTTTGGCACACAAGTTTCACAAGTTCACACAAGTTTGGCAATCCGGTGGGCTATGTCGGTGACCCTGGTTTTCCTGCGTATCTCCTCATTTCTGATTCGATCTCGCAGGGAAACTCCGAGCATAGCCCTCTCCATTGCCTTTTGGGTGACTTTGAGCCTTCTGATGGAGCCCATAGTGAGCGACCACGCCTCTGTTCCATATGTCATCACTGGCAACACACATTGGTTGAAGACTTTTGTCTTCAGACACTGCGGTATTGTGGACGAGAAGATCTTTCGCAGCTTCCCGAACGCTGCCCAGCCGAGTTGGATCCGACGATTGACCTCTTTCTCGAAGTTGGACTTACCTAACTGGACTGTGTGTCCCAGGTAAATGTAATGGTCAACAACTTCGAGAGTAGAACCTCCGATGTTAACAGGAGTGGCTTGAACATGGATATTAGACATGATTTTCGTCTTCTCCATATTCATCTTAAGGCCGACTCGTTCGGAGGCCCGACAGAGGTCATCGAGCATCGTACTGAGGCCCTCCATGGTCTCAGCCATTACGACTATGTCGTCAGCGAATCGAAGGTGAGTGATGTACTCGCCGTTCACGTTAATGCCCAGCCCTTTCCAGTCCAGAACCTTGAAAACATCTTCCAGTGCAGCGGAGAACAGTTTCGGAGAGATAACGTCTCCCTGTCTAACACCTCGCTGCAACTGGATAGGTTTCGAGGTCTGGTCCTGGAGTCGGACTGACATGGTGGCGTTTTCATACAAGCACTTCAACACTTCGATGTATCGATAGTCGACTTGGCACCTCTGGAGAGCCTGCAATACTGCCCACGTCTCGATCGAATCGAAGGCTTTCTCGTAGTCCACGAACGCCAGACAAAGGGGCAGGTTATACTCCTCGGTCTTCTGTTTAACCTGCCGTAGCGTTAAAATATGGTCTACGGTACTGAAGCCTTTTCGGAAACCGGCTTGTTCGGGAGGCTGGGAAGCGTCGAGCCTGTATGCGAGACGATTCGTGATGACCCTTGAGAACAACTTGTAGACATGGCTCAGAAGTGAGATGGGTCTGTAGTTCTTCAATGAGGTGTTATGTCCCTTCTTGAAGAACAGCACCACCACACTTCTGTTCCATGCCTTTGGCGTTCGTCCCTCGAGTATGACGGAATTGAATAACTTCTGAAGGGCCCTAAGGATCGGTTCTCCACCCGCCTTCAGAAGTTCTGCGGTAATTCCGTCATCACCCGCCGCCTTGTTGTTCTTAAGTTGCTCGAGAGCCATCCCGATCTCACACAGGCTGACGTCCGGGAGGTCTTCTGTGAAGTGCCGGGTTAATCTAGCTCGTGGGTCGTTTGCTATATTTATGACGGGTTCCTGTGTAGACGTGTACAGTTGTCCATAGAAACTCTCGACCTCACCCAAAATCTCGGATTTCGACGTGACGATCCTGCCGTCATCAGTCTTCAGCCTGACGAGCTGGCTTTGCCCAATAGACAGATCCCTGCCGAAAACCTTGGAGCCCCTGTTGCGTTCAATAGCCTCTTCAACACGATTCGTGTTGAATCGGCGTATATCACGCTTCAGGGACTTTGATATCTGTCTATTGAGCATCCGAAGCTGCGTCGCATCATCTGAAGACTGCAGGACCATTTTCCGTCGTTCGTCCATGAGTTTGAGGGTGAGGTCCGAGAGTTTTTTGGCCGTTTTCTGGCGTTGGGTCTTACAGAACTTCGACCCAACTTTGCGGACAGTCTCCACGAACCCGTCATTATTATCGTCCACGTCAACGCCTAGGCTAATAAAGCGGTTCTGCAGTTCGAGCTGGAAGCTTTCCGGGTTTTGAATCTGAACAGGCACGGGACGCAGCGTAGACCTCACCATGCGCGACCTTTCAAGCTTGACGTCGATATTCAATGTGCCTCTTACTAAGCGGTGATCGCTTCCGGTTTTAACCATATTGATCACGGAGACATCATTGAATATATGCTTTTCCGTCGACATGATGAAGTCTATCTCGTTTTTTGTGGTGCCATCCGGACTCAACCAGGTCCATTTCCTCTGTTCTGGTTTTTTGTAGAAGGAATTCATCATATAGAGTCCCTCCTTCTCCAGAAAACCAGCCAAAGTCTGGCCCCGTTGGTTCCGGTGTCCAAAGCCAAATTGCCCCACTTGCAGCTCATCTCCGCTCCGCTTGCCCAGTTTCGCGTTAAAATCCCCCATGACAACGGTGTAGTGCGTTCTAGAGTCATGTATGGCCGAGGAAATGTCCTCATACATTATCTCCACCGCTTCGTCGGGGTGTGCCGAGGTCGGTGCATATACCTGTATGACCTTCAACGAATAACGCTTGGTTATTCTGAGTATAAGGTACGCCACCCTGGTCGACACACTCTCGATTTTAACAACGTTGTTCACAAGGGACTTGTGGACGATAAACCCAACACCACCTTGGGACTGTTGGTCACCCTCCCGGAAGTAGAGCAAGTTGCCGGATTTGAGGGTTATCATGTCCTCCCCCTCTCTTTGGACTTCAGACAACCCCACAATATCCCATCGCAGCTTGCTCAACTCCTCCTCGAGTTCTATGATCTTCTCGTCAGTCCGCAGTGTCCGTGTGTTGTATGTTGCCAGGTGCAGCCGTCGTTTTGTATGGTAGCCGGATCTCTGCCGGAGATTGTTCACACCCCCTGCCCCACCGTTACCTTGGCTGCTACCGTGGCCGAAGGAATAGCTGGGCTGCCGGGGACTGGGGGCCGTTTTTAAATTTGTGTCAATCATGGGGGGGTTTGCCGTAATCGCCACGCTTGGCAGGCGGGTTGGCGATCGCAGTATCGGATGTTCGATTTTTGACAGAACGTCGCTGCTGCCCAACGTCTGTTGTCCCTTAGTCGCCTTCTACGACACCCACGGGAAGATATGGGGTGGTAGTATTCTTACTCCGCTACCACACGGACAACAAGTAACAAGTTATTATTATGAATTCTAATTAGTCTATATCGATATAAATGCCAACAGAATTACCTAACTCAATAGGGGAAACCACCTCGGAATTTAAAGCCCGCAGAATTAGGAGCCTTAACCTTAAATAATAATCGCATTAACATATATACTACTACTGTCTACTGCTGAACATAGACCGTGACGAAGCACGTTCTTGCGCCCACCGCATTTTTTCTGTTTTAGTTCCTCGTATAATACCTTCAGGATGGATGGAGTTCGGTGAAACTGAATTCTATTCCGCGTGGTCCTTTATCCGCGTGGTGACGGATTAGGAAAACCATTGTCACCACCCTATTCTATCCTGAGGGTGTCGTAAGAGCCGACAAAGGGGAAGTCAAGGTCGATAACCTAGCCGCAAGAGCAGGAAAACTTGATACCAAAACCCTGTGCCAACCCGTCTGGCCAGCGTGGCACAATAGGCTAATTACCCTCCATGTGACTAGAGGAGGCCCGACTCCACAGTGAGTCCATCTAGGGGCTGAGTTTCCAGAATGCTGTTGACTATTTATGAATGTATTTCTCTAATTCAAAATAATCTTGATTAGCTGGGTCCACACCGGACGATCCATCGCGCTCCGATCGCGCGCGGCGCTAGCGCGGATCAAATTTGCATCTGCAATCCAAAACGGATCGTTCGGTGTAGACCCAGTTTTTTTATTCACGCTACTGCCGCGCGCGATCTGAGCGCGATGGATCGTCCGGTGTGGACCCAGATAATAATGCACAAATCCTTCGTGGAATGGACTGCTGAATAATTAAAAAAGACAGATTAGAGCAAATCTGTGACAGCATATGGCAGGACTTGTGGCCAAAGAATAAATTAATATATTATAGCAAGTTCGTTACTATGGTAACAGCATATGGCGGAACTCGTGGCCAAAGAATAAATTAATATACAAACCCATTGCTCAGTTTAATAAATAGTGGCACCAACATTTTATCAATTACATGTTATTCATGTTTCGGCTCAATTAAGCTTAATGGATTGATAAATGGTAGCCAGAGAATATGTATTACGCAAAAACCATTATAATGTGCCCCAATACTCTAGATAATAAAGATTATAATGTTTATCATTAATTTCGTATGTCCAATTTTCTCATTGGTTAAAGACATTTCCGTGTGGTGATGGTTTTGAAAACACAATGTCAACAACTCATACCATCGTGAAGGTGTCGTATGAGGCGTCTAAACGAAAACAAGAGGCAGATCACGTAGCCGCAAGAGTGCCAACCCGTCTAGCCAGCGTGGCACAGTAGGCTAAATACCCTCCATGAATGTAGTTGTAGTACTGGATCATTTATGGGATTATAGGACGACAAAGACTATAAAGCTACGTATTTATCAGTGAAATTTTCCTACTGTGTCGTACTGGCCATACGGGCACATGATGTCTGTAGACTTAATCGTGCTCATGTAAACTCCACAAGGACGCGCACGTTCATTTTAAATTCTATGAATGCCAAATTAAAACATTAAATGCATTTCAAATTGCCAAGATGACCTTCTTTTGGATTTTTTTGTGCAAATATTATATAGTGCAGTAGCAAAATAACGAGTGCACTTCCCGCTTCGCCATTTCCGGTTCACGAAGTGAAGACATTTAATTTTTTTTATTTTCAAGTTACCCATAGGACCTTCTTAAAATTCGTCATCAGCTCTTGGTCCACCAGGATAAAATAGGTAAGACATAAACCCAGAGACATAAAACCTTCATAATGAGGTTAAACTCTACAGCTTAAATACTAAAAGCCATATATTACAGGGGTATATAACCTTAAATCACCTCATTTACCTTGAATTATAGATGTTACGAAATATTCCTCACCAGAACGCACACAGATCGTAAAAAAACGCGTAAAGTTTCTCACGTTTCGGGCCATATCTCACAAAATAAGGACGATGTGTTTACGGGCCATTTACCTAATCAGTTGTAAAAAAATTCTGTGTTCATCAGTGACCGGAATGAACGAAAAGGTTCCTAATGTACGCAAAAGAGGTGTTCCCGTAAATAACTATCCTATTGCTTTTCCGTCTCTACCTGACTGACATGGGCTGTTAAAAAAAATATTTTAAGGCCTTGTCTTGCGGCTACGCTTTCTAACTGCTTGGTTTAGTCACCACATACGATACCCAGGGTGCAATGGGCGACTATTTTACAACAGACGTTGTGAAAGCATATATTCTAAATTGACTACCGCAATGCTTATTGACACTTCATTTATACTACATTCGCTTTTGTTTGCTGAAATCCTGAAACGATCAGTGATAGGACCGGCGCACAATAAATCCTATTTCTTTTCGTTTTGTAGCGACCATTCACACCTGCTGCGCATTTTCATTTTAGTTGTATTCGCAGGTTATTTATCACTTTGGCCGCAGTTCAAATAACTAGAAATAGCTTTTAGTTTGTTAGGGATAATATAGATTATAACTTGATATTACTACCATACTTACATCTGTTAGATAAAATTATTGGAATCAAATTAAAATACCATTTTAGACGTTAAATTCGTGTGGCAAAATTTCCAAAAATGATGACATTAATAGATTATACACTATTAAAACACAAATAAACAAAAATACTACGCCACAAGCTATGATATACTTTTTTGGATATGTTACATTACAGGCTTGGTGCTGATTTTATTTACATATTGTCCATTTGTTGTCTATATCATAATTACAGGTAAATAATTCGTTTATTAGTACAACCTTATACGATATTTGGCATAAAGTTGGTACCATAACTAGACTATTAATATTATAAATAATCAATGAAGATTTCAACCAGTTACAAAATTAGGGACTATAGTTGAAATCATCATCATACTTAATATCGCTTTCCGGCGATCTTAACCAGGTCGTTGGTCCACCGTGTGGGAGGCCTACCACCAGCTACGGTTTCCGGGACGTAGTCACCACTCGAGGACTTTTCTGCCCCATCGGGCGACAGTCTTGAGAGCTATGTCTCCTGTCCATTGCCACTTATGTTTGGCAATCCTGTGGGCTGTGTCAGTAACTCTGATTCTCCTACGTATCTCCTCATTTCTGAATCGATCTCGCAGGTAATCTCCAAGCACACCCTCTCCGTTACCCGGCAAGCGAATGCGAATAAAACTAAAAAATATTCGTGTCTGAAATGATGGTGTAGATCATTCATACGTCGTATCACGACCACAGTTTAAAGCAACTTTATGCCCAAAACCCTTTACTATCAAGGAAACAAATATATTTTCAATCATATTTCGAATCAGTTTTTCCATTTCGAATCAAATACCTTGAGTAGTGGCAACGAGGACATAATAATGTTCTAGACAACACGCAAATTGAACGCTAAAGTTTCTGCGGCGCGCCAATAGAATCCGTCAGGCGAGCCGCAGAGAGGCTATTAATTATGAGAAAGGAAATTGAAACCCCAGTGGAAATGGAAAAGTAATAAAATGCAACAGCAATGGCGGGACGAGTGCTGCTCACTGGGATATTGAACTGGGCCGGCTATCTCGCAGTAAATTCTTGACAACTAAAATTATCATTTGGTTTTTTTACCTTCGAATAGTGACTCTACTAGATCTGCTCAATACAACTTTATAAAACCGATCTCAGAATAAGATATACCGTAAGTTCAACATGTCAAAAAAAATCGAAATATTTTAATATTTCGAAATCCATGAGAATTTTTTCAGCCATTTTTTTTTTTTTTTAATAGACCTATAGCTTGCCATCTTCTAGTGTCGCTGTGGCGTGCTATTTTTGGGACACCCTGTATAAATATACGATGCCTATGTCACATACAAGTAGCGCCATCTAGTGGAGATATATGTAATATGTTTTGATGTTTTGACGTTTTGACATGTTTTGACTTGACTTGGAACATATTTAAACAAAAAGATAAATAAAACAAATAAATATCCTTGGACATTTCACACAACGCCATCTCGTCCCAAGCTAAGCAACTTAATGCTTGTGTTATGGTAACGAGATGGATGATAAACTACTTATATACTTTTTTTTTGTAAATACATACATATTAAAGATAGAAAACACCCAGACCCGGAACAAATACTTGTAGGTCGTACAAATATTTCTTTCGTGCGTGTCTTTGTGAAGGACAAAGACATATAGTTTAAACGTACTTTAATTTCGATATTGTTAATGAACATGTGTGCCAAATATGATGATTGATACAGTAAGGGCCCCCGCGCATTTAGGCGGCCAGGCCCCGCGGCCTGTCGCGCGGCCTGGCCGCATAATGCGCGGATTGGTCGCGGCGGCCAATAGGCCGCGCATGTGACGCGATGTTTTTCGTTGGCCGCCTAATGCGCGCAGCTATATACATCGTAGAAGAATTAGTTGGCCGCAGCGACTTGGCCACATAATGCGCGGAGGCCCTAAAAAATAACAAAAAATATATATTTCACCGATAAATCTCTTCATCACACAACAATTTGCAAACCTAAAAGTTAAATATAATGTGAAAGCCCTATCGCATAACGTTGACAATGTTTCGTTCGTTAATTTGAGCAGTAGGTGGCAAAGCTTAGTAACAGCACAACGGCACTTAATCTGGATTTGCTAACAAACCAATGGGACACCGCCAACATTTTTTATGGATTTATAGCTTAACTTTTATCCTTTTTTGTTTAGCTAATGGAGTGTGAAACTAATTGACTGCCTCGTTGGTCTAGTGCTTAGATGTGCCGCCTTTGGATCAGCGGGTCCCGGGTTCGATTCCCGGGTCGGGCAAGTGTCTTTGTCTAAACCAGAGGCACTGGCTCGGAGTCTGGGTGTCACTTCTATCTTTAATAAGTATGTATTTACAAAAAAAAAATGTATATAAGTAGTTTATCATCCATCTCGTTACCATAACACAAGCATTAAGTTGCTTAGCTTGGGACGAGATGGCGTTGTGTGAAATGTCCAAGGATATTTATTATATTTAATTAATCGTTCTCGAGAAACAACATTAATATGTCAAAAAAGTGATATGTACGTATATTTCTGTTTTCATACGACTTTAAATAAAGAAGGTTCTCAATTCGACTGGTTTTGTTTTAAGTTTGGTAATAGTAGAAAAACTTTCGACTGGGTAAACCTATTTCGATTTTTTTTTTATTTGAAAGCCGTTTTTTCCCCTAAGGTAATTTGTATATGAAATAAATGCACGAAATCAATTATCGAAAAGTTAATTTGAGTAAGCTTGGATGAGTTACAAATTGTTGGATCCGGGATATATGTACAAAAATAAATATTAAAAAAGGCTTGCGAAAAATAACCAATAAATAGAACACTTGAGTTAATTAAGATGTAGGTATAGCCAAGGCACTTACTTCAAGTGGCAGGTTATTTTTCGCTTGTAAGTATTTGAAGTCGGTGTACATGTCATAAAAGTGTTTATGTTACAACTAGTAGTAGGGCAGCAGCTGGATGCGTCAAGCTGAAGACACGGCGCTATGGCGCTCTTTAGGGGAGGCCTATGTCCAGCAGTGGACTAATGTGGGCTGATGATGATGATGATGATGATAGTAGTACCAAGCGCGCGTTGCTACGGCACTGTATTTTTATTTTAAAAATATTCTTTTTTTTATTCAGAAACCATCCACAGCACTTTGCTAATGATCGTCACATGATCAAATGCTTAGTTTACGATTCTATAAAGGACATACATACAAACATTCATTTTTATTTATAAGAAGATGAAGAAGAAACGAAGTTGAAACCGATGGATGCGGGCGGCTCAGCACCGGCCTCTGTCGAAATCATTGTCTGAAACGATGATTTGTGACAATGAGCACCTCCAACTATACAAAAAATATACAGTCTAGTACAATGTTCATATGTTTCGCAGACATTTTAAACGAGTCTATAAGACAGCATATTTGTGATTTAAGGCAACCTGTATACGCATCACGTAATAACTGCTGTACAAACTAATATACAACAAATGTTTACCCTAGCGGACAATTATATCAGAACTGGGAGTTTATGAACGCAATTTCTCGCCACATACTTCAAGATTTATTTAGCGCAGAACTCGCTCTTCATTCCCTAACTTTGTAATAACATCATCAGTTACATTACGTAGAATCACGCGGATACAAAGCCACGGTTAAAACTTCAACTTCCTAATTTAAAGCCTCTGCAATTACTCTATAATCTACAACTGGGACTGCAGTAGATATGTTATGTTTGCTTATTCGTTACTAGCGACCTGCCCCGGCTTCACACGGCTCCAATTATGCATGTATTATGCATATAAACATTCCTCTTGAATCACTCTATCTATTAAAAAAACCGCTTTAAAATCCGATGCGTAGTTTTAAATATTTAAGCATACATAGGGATGGACGGACGACAGCGACTTTGTTTTATACTACACACATCAAAAGTGTCTAGGGATCAACATATTTTTTTGCAATAACTTTTCTCCTGATTGATATTAATTAAAATTTTCTTTAAGGATTCATCAAATAAAGTGTTTTCGTTTGTCACAGTAACGATAAACCTAGTCACCTTTGCATTAATAAAGAAATTTGCCATTTTCCTAATAAAGGGATTTTTGACATTTGAACAACTAACATTAAAGTTCGAAAAAAAGACTAAAATAACAGTTTTCTTTAAAATTTTATGGAGCGGCGACGTCATTTAAGCAGGGAAGAAATGCTCAGAGCCGTGGGAATGATAGAAGCTGGTTCCCGGCAACGTCCTGTGGCTTTAGCTCTGAATACAAGTCAGAGTGTTATCAGTCGACTTTGGACACGTTACCGAAGCACTGGTACCGTGGCTGAGCGCCATGGAGGACGGTATCGCTGCACCACACGGAGACAAGACCGATACATTCAAATCTTAACTCGAGGAGCTCAAACAATAACCGCCATGATGTTAGCCGTGAGGCTTCATCACACTTCAGGGAACTTAATTAGCGACCAAACAGTCACAAACCGCTTGCATGAAGTGAACCTTCATTCCCGAAGACCGCTACGGGTACCACCTATAGCAATGCACAATCGTAGGATTCGATATCAATGGGCTCTTGAACACAGAAATTGGGCAGAAGAACAATGGCGTTTCGTGTGTTTTTCTGATGAGTCTCGTTTTGGTATGAGACCGGATACAAGACGTATACGACACTGGAGAACCCCTGGATGCCAACGGCGATTAAAATCCTGCCAGGAAGTCCATCCTTATAGTGGTGGAACCATCATGGTATGGGCGGGTATTTGGATCGGCGGAAGAACTGAGTTGATTTGGATCAGAGGCAACCTCAACGCTCAAATTTATGCTGAGACGATTGTATCAGACGTCATCGTTCCTCTACAAGTGCAAATCGGTCCCTTATTTCAGTTAATGCATGATAATGCACGACCGCACACCGCAAGAGTTGTAAGACAGACTCTCGCCGCAGCTAACATCAATGTCCTGCCCTGGCCTGCTCAGTCGCCAGACTTGAACCCGATTGAGCATGCATGGGATATGCTACAGAGAAGAGCTCTGCCGAATATGGAGGGTATCCAGTCGCAAGAAGACCTTTTTTTGTTGTTGCAACGAACATGGGCGGCCATTCCACAGCGTGATTTGGATGAACTCATTTTGAGTATGCCAAACCGATGTTCTTGTGTTGTTAGTGTTCGCGGTAGAAACACGGATTATTAATTGTTTAAGTTGCCCAATAAAATTTTAAAGAAAACTGTTATTTTAGTCTTTTTTTCGAACTTTAATGTTAGTTGTTCAAATGTCAAAAAACCCTTTATTAGGAAAATGGCAAATTTCTTTATTAATGCAAAGGTGACTAGGTTTATCGTTACTGTGACAAACGAAAACACTTTATTTGATGAATCCTTAAAGAAAATTTTAATTAATATCAATCAGGAGAAAAGTTATTGCAAAAAAATATGTTGATCCCTAGACACTTTTGATGTGTGTATGTTGTGATTACGTACGAGTGTCGCGTGTTTTCTCATCTAGTGAACTAGCTCTAAAGTGCTTTTTTGTTAACAAGACAGGTCATTTAAATGCGACTATAGATTTTTTTCCGGCTTTTCTCTACTACTTCTCCGCCCATAAATGACCCACTGCTGAATTGGCATCCTCCCGTTACATAGAGGGTAATTAGCCAACTGTGCCACTTTGGGTAGATGGGTTGGCACGGGGTTTTCTATCAAGTTGTCCTTCCCTTGCAGCTAGGTTCATGGCCTTTTCATCACCTTTTGTTGGCTATTACAACACCCTTCAGGATGAAAAGGGGTAGTAAATAGGTGGTTTAAGCCCGTCAGCATGCTTGTTACTAATTGTTAGAACTACAATAATTTAAAAAGACTTTTTTTTTTCATTTAAGATCATTATCACTTTCACTTCATAGTATAATACAAAGTCGCTGCCGTCTGTTCGTCCCTATGTATGCTTAAATATTTAAAACTACGCAACGGATTTTGAAGTAGTTTTTTTTTATAGATAGGGTGATTTAAGAGGAAGGTTTATATGTATAATACATGCATAATATTGTAGGTATAGAAACACTGATAATTTTAGATGTTCATCATTGCACCCGTGCGAAGCCCCCCGACTTCGCACTGTCACACGGATCGCTAGTATATAATAAATACAGGTTAGATAGGTTATCGGCTTTGGCATTTCCTTTTGTCGTGTCTTACGACACCCTCAGGGTGGCATGGGGTGTTGATACTAAATATTATAAATCCATCACCACACAGACAAAATCACAAGGACATACGTTCAGACATTTCGAAAAGTACTAGACTATTACTCACTCGCGGTTCTTCTTAAATGTGCGAGTTTACCTACTTACATTTCGAATGGATTACACCAATCGCCGGGCACTGATTCGGCGGAGCGAGGGTAGTCGGACATTCCAATGAGGATTCGGAATAAGTGCGGCGTTTCACCTACGAGAGAAATCCTAACAACCTGCATTTATCAACCTAACTAAGCACTATACGCCACGTTAAAACGTATAACCCAACAGGCTTGCCGTTTCCAAACAAGGGCTCTAACAATTTCGTTCCGAATCCATTGAAATTCTCGACCAAAACATAGCGAGCCGAGACTCCAAACATGTCACCGCGTGTTTACAACCACACCGCCGCGATTCACTGTTGGGCGTTTGTTTAGTTTTGTTGGCACACCTGAAAAACGAAAGAGTAGTGTATAACATCCGAGGGCAGTAATTCAGTGCCGCCATGACACTGGCCCCTGAGTAATCACAGTCCCTACTGTCTTTTTGCTGGGCAAGTTGGCTACAGGTAGAATATATATTTCGTGTGGCAGATTTATAATGCATATTGTGTCGAAAGAGCTGACAAAAAGAAATCATAGGGACGAAAGAAAACCTTGTCGCAAGAGAAGGAAAATTAGTTTTTTTTTTTTGGATGCCTGACCGCACATCCCGCGTCCGGGGAGACTATAGGCTAGTGTAGGGCCCTCACCCACTAAAATAACCCGCCGTGCGCCGATACCCGCCTTCACGCGCGGACCACGGGTACAGATACGAAACCCACTGCCAACCCGTCTAGCCAGCAGCGTGGCACAGTAGGTTAATTACCCTCCATGTACTTAGAGGAGACCCGATTCAACAGCGGGTAATTTATGGGCTGAGAAGTAGAAAGTAGAATAAAACTAATAATAATCATAATAGATTGCTAAAAGATCACTATGTATCTCTCTAACCATTTTATTTTTTTATCACCTTGGTTGGTCATGTCACACAACGCCATCTCGTCCCAAGCTAAGCAACTTAATGTTTGGGTTATGGTAACGAGATGGATGATAAACTACTTATATACATTTTTTTTGTAAATACATAGTTACATTTAATAGATAGAAAACACCCTGACCCGGAACAAATACTTGTAGGTCGTACAAATATTTCTTCCGTGCGGGGATCGAAACAATTTATGTACTTAATGTCGGCACAAGATTAGCCCACTTCTCTCCAATTCTCCATACTAAGGTTGCCTGGAAGAGATTGCACTTTGCAATAAGGCCGCCCATTGTACAAATTGTCATATGGTTTCTCATTTATAATGTTATTTTTTTTATGTGCAATAAAGTATGTAAATAAAATAAATAAATACAATAGTTCTGGATTATTAACTTGAAATGTCAACAATGTTCAACTAGAAACTATTTAGCTTAACTATATTTAGAGACTGGACTACGTACTGTTTGTGTATGTCCGCAAACAAATATATCGTCTATTAAAAAAATATTTCTAGTGCAACACACAATTTAACATTTTATTTCACTGCGCCAATTTTACTACTACTGTAGTAAACTAACCCAGATAAATCTTATCTGCCAAAGGATTGGCCAATAAGTGGTGGATACAATTTGCGGTGTAGGTATTCCGTGAGCACTCCTGATAGGACACAAACTCTTGGATTATCGCCAATGGCCTGACGTGGATTTGTTACGAGAGCAGAAAATTCAGTGTTCTTTCGCCTGAAGACTTGCTTGGCGGATATTAAAATCTATGGAGTCGAAGTTAAGACAACTTACCCAAAAAACAATTTTTTTGGTTTTTTTTAGTTAAATTTAATTGCAGATATCGTGGGGTGCGGGAGACCACCACAAGAATTCAAAATGTCGGGAGTTAAAATAATGTTAAAACACGCGAGAAAAAGTGTAATGTGTGTAATAGCGAAAACCATATAATATTAAACTTTTGTTTTTATTCCCCGTGGTGTACTAAAGTACTAAGAACTAATATAGTTACTTTTTGCAACAGTAATTATTATTTTCGGTGAGTTTAACTTAATTTCGCTCTAAATAATCTAGCCTATCACAGGATATTTTCAAGAACATATTATAAACAAACATCCATCTCACCCAGTCCCATTAAAAGCACTATGGTTGTACAAAGAGATACTAGCTCAACTCTAGACTCAAATTTGGAACACAAATAGAACCACGTGATGCTAAACTACTCATTGTGTTTGTTTGTGCTAACTCTATCACCAAGTGCACATATGACCTATTAAAGTGTACCATACCATACATATCTCTATTTTACAACAATACCGGCTTAATATATAGAATAATTATTTAGGGCGCTCAAAACGGTGAAACCAAACTCGTGTCAAGACATTTTGCATGTCATTAGCTGCAAGTATTCAAAATTTTATAGGCAGCTTAAATCGGCTTATGAAATGTGTTGCAAATAAATGTCGACTCTACTCATTTTCATTAGCCTACTATTCGGCATAGCAAGGGGAGCTCCATCGGGGAACTGTCGGATTACGTTCGCCCGGCCTCAAACGGAAACTTTTATCCCTCATTGTTTTGGGCTTGTTTTCTCCAAAAACTTACGTTACTTATTCAAGTGACAAAGTTAATTCAGTACTACCACAAATTAATTAACAATATTCTTTAACATCTCTTTCGGGTTGAGAAAATTCGACAAATCGTCTACCTGGGCCTGATGGTCTCATAGAAAAATTATGAAAGGAATTCACTTTGGTTGACTTGTTTCAGTAGAAATCCGCTATAATTTTATCGCTGAGTTAGAATGCTGTGACGTAGCTTCAATATACGGACTAGAAAGCAAATAAACAACCATTTGCTTTCGGCGCTTTAAGGTACCAACATACTGACAGACCTGTAAGTAGTATTTATAAATGCTACCTACATTCACACTACAGACCGGACAGTTGAAATATTGAAGGGCGGCACCAATCCGTCTATGTCTACAACCCCTGCGCGAGACTAGTATTAATGGGTAGAGTAATTAAAGTAGTTAGCGGCAGTTGGTCCGCGTTTACTCCACCACAAACATCATCAAAATATAGATATTGTAGCAGATAAATGTTAGTACGATAATGAGAGCTCCCATCATTTTCTATTCAAATTGCGAGTGGGTATTTCTACATGCTGCCACGATTCGTTAATGCGCATTATTGTCAAAAAACACCATCTATTGACATGTTGCGGTAATCTTTCTCACATTACTATAGTTATCGTTCTGATCCCTTGCTTCCACCAGCGCAATTGCTGGTACACAACGGACCCTTGAAAAAAACTGTTTTTCGCTTTCATTCAGATTTTACAGAGACATAATATAAATAAAAACAATCTTTGAAGCGTGTTGTATATTGTGTCAAAATTAAAGCTCAATTAATGCAGAACTTTAAGGGAGAGTTGAGTTTTTAAAGCGTACACAAATTAATTTAACATCACATTACATATTGTGACTAGTGGCTGCCCGTGGTTTTGCTCGCATGGCTAGATCCAAACTTCATAGTACAAAATGAGATAAACTACCCATACCTTCTAAATGAACAGCGAATTCACAATCTGCGCCCATCAATCCAAAGTACCATATTAATAATAGATGTTGAAATGGCTGGATATCGAGGATTGATTTTGGTTTCACTTTCAAATACATTCATTTCTATAGAAGATTACATGTTCACTATTTTCAGTGAAGTATATCGCAATTTGTGGCAACTAGAGCATATCATGGTGATGTTCTGACTGTAGATAAGACGACTGATTGGTGTATAAGGAGACTACCACCTGGCGTGGGACAGGGGTCGTAAGATGATAATGGTTATTTTAAAGCCTACGTAAATAAAGTACCTTTTGAGTTTGAGTTTGGGAATCAATAAGATTACCATGCTAAACCAACAAACTAAAACCTATTAATCATTGCTAATTACTGGTAAATTCAAGACGGTGGCCAAAATGTTTTAACTTTTGTTAATTATCAGATACATTAGCCAAGAACGTAGTATGTATTTGACTCTTTTAATTTTGCTGCAAGAAAATTGAACTTAAACTACAATTTGTACGAGTACAACTATCTGAACAGCGTGATATGGATACACTACTTCTGCAAATTGCATTTCGGTTTCCCGTATACGATGATACATTGTTTCACCACCCCATTCCTAAAACCTAGCCGCAAGAGAAGAAAAACTTGATAAAAAAAGACGGATTTACGTCTGGACAGTGTGCCACAGTAGGCTAATTACCCTCCGTGTAATTGGAGGAGGCCTGACTCGGGAGTGGGTTATTTATGGGCTGTGAAGTAGTAAGTAAATAAATAAATATCCTTGGACATTTCACACAACGCCATCTCGTCCCAAGCTAAGCAACTTAATGCTTGTGTTATGGTAACGAGATGGATGATAAACTACTTATATATTTTTTTTTTTTTTGTAAATACATACATATTATAGATAGAAATGACACCCAGACTCCAAGCAAGTGCCTCTGGTTTAGACAAAGACACTTGCCCGACCCCGGAATCGAACCCGGGACCCTTTGATCCAAAGGCGGCACATCTAACCACTAGACCAACGAGGCAGTAGTAGTAGTATAGGACATGGCTGGTGTTTGCAAGCTACACTTTGAATCTAAACAAATTCTTATTCTCATCGAACTTGCTCTCACTATGCTGTATACTTATTGTTAACTGTGCTTTATTTTAAACAAGACACATAATTCCATAAGAGCAACTAAAGAGTTACTTGCCCTTTTTTTCTGTAGAGCAGCCATCCGAGCCGGTGGTAGTTTCTGTATGACTGTTGAAAGATTGTGTGAATGAGGACATGCATATGAAAGGTTTGAACGCGTGGTATAAGTGAAAGCTATTAGTTATACACGATTTATAATAATTTTGTGATAAACTAGATATATAAACTTAATTTTGAGTTTAAAATAACCCATTTAAAAGAGACTGGACAAATATAATTTTCGCAAACATTGAGTTAAATCATTTAACTCTATGATAGCAAATCCCTTTATAAACTTAAACATCGGCTTTTAACTTATTTGATGTGGCACCTATTATTATTAAATAAGACCATTTGTGTTCATCGCTACGGGTTGTCGGTTCATAGTACCCAAAACACCATGTTTTGGGTACTATAAAGTAACGATATCGTAAAATTTATTTCATTCTGGATCTAAAACCAAACGAGTGAAGACGCGGGAAGTAGCTACTACTACTCAGCCGATATATGACCCACTGCTGAGTCGTTCCTCCTCCAGTTCCATGGTGTGTAGTTGGCCTCCTATGTCACGCTGGCCAAGTGGGGTGGCACAGGGTTTCAATCAAGTTTTCCTTCTCTTACGGCTAGATTATCAGCCGTCATTATCTTTTGTCGGCTCTTACGACATCCTCAGGATGGAATGGGATGGTGACACTATGTATTCTAAATCCATCATCACACAGACAGGGAGGCAGCTAGTATTTTAATTATTTTATCAAAATGAAAAGCATATATAACATTACGGATAGATTGGCAGATGGTTGACCCAAGTAAATGTGGACACAAAGCACTTCGTGTCCATCCGGCTTTGTTGCAAGCTACGGCAGACTGCTCCTACGTATGTATGGCGGTGGCAGTGGCATGTCATCAGCTCCGGCTGTGTAGGAGGGGCCGGGCGCTCAATTGGTCAGGAGGTCGACGGACCTGCCTTACATGAAGGCTGGGAAAAACAAGTGTACTACAAGTCAATAAAGGCAAGTGCAGTAAACGTGGTTAGGTTTTAGTGGGTACACCGGTCGCAACTCACCATCTTCTTTGTGACCGGGACTCCCACATACCCCAGCCTCGTCCCATGGCTGGGGACCTATAAAACGTTCCCCCACGTAAAAAAGATAAGTGAATGTTCACACGGATAGCTAGGATTCGCGTATTTGTCCGTAGACAGGGCGTGTGCATGAAATAAAAGTAAAAAGACATACCAAGAACAGCGAACCAAAACACAAATAGAGTCTAATTATCCATATTGTAAAGAGCTAATATACATCTTGTCACATTGATGCTTTAACACTGATATGTAAAAAGATATCGACGAGGATGGGATTCGAACCCACGCGTGCAGAGCACATTGGATTAGCAGTCCAACGCCTTAACCACTCGGCCACCTCGTCACATAGTATCCATGTTAAAGTTAATAACTCTAGTAATAGGTAAATATTGGGTTGCTAATTAAAGCTGAATAAATAAAAGTCATCATTAGCGTATGTAATTGTTAAATAGGTATTAATCGATTCCAGTACCTTTAATTCATTTTACGCAATAATTTGTATCGATTACGATAATTACTTGAGCTGAGAAGTATACATTACACTATAGTCTAGTGGGGCAACCAGAATACGTTATATCGCCCCGGACATTACGGTCCAAGGAATACTGGTTTACACAAAGGCACTTGCCCGAACCCTGAATCGAACCGGGGACCCGCCATCCAAAGGCGTGTGACCAGCAGTGGATTGGATGGAACATTGGATTGTATGAATGAGGACATGCGTACAAAAGGCATGAATGTAGATATGACGCCGATTGAAGTGTATGTACCTACCACCTTCTTTTTGGTGACGCTGAAGAAATGCTTTAAGCATACCACCGCCCATCGTGGGTGGGGTCGGGGATTATGTGGGACTCCGAAAACTAACTCGTATACCGGTATACTCTTACACGACACGCTTGGGAAGCCACAGGTTCGCGTAAACTGTAGTATATGCTAGTCACTAAGCAAGCGATGTACCCACCTCAGTAATAAACGACCTTCGTTACTAAGCACACGTCTATCATTTTACAACTGCAACATTGGCGACGAGAATGGCGTATTTCGGAAATCTAGTGGAATTTGATCATAAAATTAGTGAGTGGTTTATCTACAAAAGCAGACTAGCAAATTTTTTTGTAGTAAACGATATTAAAAGTGAAAAGAAATGTGCAATCCTTTTATCTCACATAAGCGACGAGACCTACCGTCTACTGACTACCCTCGCATACCCGGCCGATATTAATAGCAAGACGTACGAAGACTTGGTCGATTTACTCGATAATCACTTTAAGCAAAAAAAATGCACATTTGCGGACAAGGCTAGATTTTACGGCGCTTCAAGGAATCCTGGTGAGAAATTAGGAGACTTCGCGGCACGACTCCGCGGGCTCGCAAGTTACTGTGACTTCGGTGCCGCACTAGAAACAGTCCTAATGGATCGTTTCGTCCTCGGCCTAGGTTCAGGTCCAGAACGAGATAAGTTATTTGAACAAGTGCCAAATACACTCACCATGACTAGGGCTTTAGAAATAGCCGAACAAGCCGCATCGGTCAAAGAAGCAAGGACAGTATTTCAAGACGAGGGAAAAGCGATTAAGACGGAGCCTGTGTATCGTGCCTCCTTCCAAGAAGGACGTCAACAGCAAGGTGGCCGCGGGGTATGCCGCTCGAGCAGAGCCGGCCTCGGCGCGCCGCGATCAGAGCGACCGAACTCGCCAGAGGTGGCGCAGTATCGACGGGTTTCTCGGTGTAATGTGTGTGGCTTAAAGAATCATACAGAAGATAAATGTCGATATAAAGGATACAGGTGCCAGAAATGTGGTACAAAAGGGCATCTCAAGAAAGTGTGTACGCGAAGAGAGTTGTTCAAAATGAGCGAGCAAGGCAGTGATAATGACTGCGAAGAATGCCATAATTTTAGTATCAGGTATGTTACTGATAAGCCGTTAAAAATAGATTTAACCTTATGCAATAAACATGTCACGATGGAATTAGATACAGGTTCTAGTGTTTCAGTAATTTCTGATCGGTTATATAAGGAATTGTTTGCAAAACATGTTTTAAAACCTTGCAATATTGCCATGTGTTTATACAACGGACATAAAATAAAACCCTTAGGATATTTCACTGCTAAGGCTGTATTTGAAAGTCAGTCAAAACAATTAAAAGTGTTTGTTATTAGAGATGGTGGTCCCCCGTTATTAGGACGTAATTTTATGACCGCATTTAACTTAGCAATAGCGTCAACACTTTATAACATTGCGAATTCGGACCAAGATATTCAAACATTGCTGGACCAATTTCCTGACCTGTGGCGAGATGAACTAGGGGCTTTTAACAAGTTTAAGGTAAAATTAACCTTAAAAGATAACGCTACTCCAAAATTTTTCAAGCCACGACCTGTGCCTTTTGCCTTAAAAGCAGGTGTAGAAGCAGAACTAGATCGTTTGGTAAAGTTAGGTATCCTAGTGCCTGTCAGTAGTTCAGATTATGCAACGCCAATAGTCCCGGTTATTAAAGAAAATAATAAAATACGAATAGCAGGTGATTATTCAATCACATTAAATCAAGATCTTGTCATCGATAAATATCCTTTGCCTCGAATAGAGGAGGTTTTTGCCAAGCTAGGAGGCGGTGAGCATTACTCAAAATTAGATTTAAAAAATGCTTATAATCAATATATCCTAGATAGCTCTTCGCAACCACTAACCACCATCAATACACAAAAGGGTCTTTTTAAATATACTCGTTTAGTCTATGGTTTAGCAAACGCACCAGCTATTTTCCAAAAATCTATTGAGACACTTCTTGCTGGCATTGAAGGGATAAGTGTATGGTTAGATGACATATGTATAACAGGCAGCAATAAAAAAATACACCTAGAACGATTGTTTGAAGTGTTAAAGCGATTAAGCGAAGCAGGTCTGCGTTTACAAAAAGAAAAATGTGAATTATTTAAAAGTAATGTGACGTATTTAGGGTTCGTTATCGATAAAAATGGGTTAAAAACGTCACCCAAGAAGGTAGAAGCCATTGTCAAAGCACCGGAACCAAGTAATGTAGTCGAGCTACAGAGGTTTTTAGGCGTAGTAAATTATTATAGGAACTTTAGTCTACCTTGACGCCCCGATGAGTTGCACGCTACGCGGGCAAGGGACTATCAGAGGGCATCCCGGGAAACTGGGACGTCCTCAGTCAATGAGGCTTTCGTCGGTGGCGGGTCCCACGACCCACCACCGGCCTCTATGGCGGGGGTCACCTACCCCTCCCCGGCCTCGCAGTGCGGGTCAGCCAGAGCATCCTCCTCCTTGACCCGCTCAGCCGCCTCCTGGCCACTAATTCCCATGCCTCCTCGCTCTCGAGCAACCGTCTGATCAAGCTCGACAGCGAGAGGTCATGAAGACTACTACCTAGCGAATAACAAGTGACGAAAGATGATGGTGGTAGATATAAACCGTTTGAGTTCTTTAATATCTTAATCTACAAGGTGTAATAAAATCCCTGTACCATCCGGTGCGTAAGGAGCAGCCCTGTGTAAAAAATAATTTTCTATGTTGAAGTATGCGTGAGATAACGATGTTTCAATGAACCTGGCTTTTAATTATTATTATTTTTACCAGTTACTTGAGTGCCTTTGACCCTAGGCTTGCATGATGGAAAGCAACGCCAGGGTCTAAGATGGGGCAGGCAATTCAAGGAAATTCCCTGTCGGGCACCGGCTCTCACATACACACGACGGAACACAGTAAAACTGCTTAGATGTGAGGGTGGTAGCTAGCCGGGCGGACCATTCGATCTTACCACCAAGCGTTTTAATACAAATAATGGGTTCCAGTGAAAATCAATCAACTAGCTATTGTTACTAATATACTTACTATAAGATCAGTCAGTTCAGGATCCATAATGTGTCTAGGGATTTTTTTTGCGTATTTGTCGAGACGCTTTTTATACCAAATGGTGACCAACATTATAAGATAAAGCAAGGTGCTAACATTATAATATATGTCTTGCCTATAATTGTGTACACACCGTCTGTATCAATAGTCCAGTCGATCCTGTCGTTATGCCAATAGTGTTTTTGTTACATCATGTATAAAGTCTAATAGTAAATAAGTTATTATCTAAGTCACTTCTATTAGCCATATCAACATCAATAGTATGTGTAAAATGATCTAACTGAATTCGGTTTTATGTGGTAGTATACTGCTATTCCGCCCAAAAATGACCCACTGCTGAGTCGGGTCTCCTCCAAATGGAGGGTAATTAACCTTTTGTCCCACGCTGGCCAAACGGGTTGGCACAGGGTTTCGTATCAAGTTATCGGCCCCGTCACTTCCTTTATCGGCTCTTACGACACCATCAGCATGGAATAGGGTGGTGACACTATGTATTCTAAATCCGTCACCACACGGAAACTGGTTATGGTTGATAAAGTATGTTAATAAAAATAGTAAGTTGGTGGGTTTTACCTGGAACCCATAATTTGTATTAAAATCAGGTTAAAAATCGGGAAAAATATTTTACACACAAAACTACTCCCTCATAAGCTTTAAGCTGCTATATGTTCGAACTTTGGATAATATATTTATCATATATATATATATATATATATATGTGTGTGTGTGTGTGTGTGTGTGTGTGTGTGTGTGTGTACTAGTAGATTAAGCGCTGGATGGAAGAATAGATATTTAAAAGTAGGTATCTTTGCTTTGGAATTGTTTAATTTCATTTAAAATTAACATATTGTTAATTGTGTGACAAAAGTCAAAAGGCAATGTGACGATAATTAAATATAAATTAAATATAATATAAATCGCATCAGAATAGTCAGTTTTAAAATCAGGCATTGATGAAATGTGAACAAATGCTTCTCTGGTAATAATTATTTTACGATCTAAGGGCACTCGCAGAAGAACATTTTGCAAACAGTGATAAATACATTTAAAAAACAGAACAGGTTTCAAATGAAGTGGTTTTTATTTAATTTACTGGCCACTCACACTAGACTAATAACAGCTAATACACGAAAGCCCAAACCTCATGCCCTACAACTAGTCTACAAACATCGCCACTCTTCAAAAAACCACTTTTCGCCGATGTAAACAAGGCTCAAAATAAAATTAATTATTGTTTACATCTAGTCTACCGACTGTCAAATTTAGATAGATAGATATGTAACACTTTATTGTATAATTGCGACATTAACATAGTTTACAAGAGAAATTAAATTTAACACATACAATTGGCGGCCTTATCACTAAAAAGCAATCTCTTCCAGGCAACCAACACATTATAACAAGAAATTTTGCGCAAATACTGTTGTTGGGATCGTTATATGTCAGCATTAAATAATAAATATAATATTATATATACGAGTACATACATACAGTATAATATATACAAAAATATATATAATAATAAAAATAAAAGTACAAATTGTTCATGAACGATTAAATATGTTACAGTGTATATTAACTTCAACATGAGTGACTTGTTATTGTCAGGAAATGGTTTTTTACTGATTCTTTAAATAAAGAAAGCGATTGGGACTGTCTAATATGTAGGGGCAGTGCGTTCCACAAACGGACAGAACGAACTACAAATGATTTGTCCATAAATTTTGTGGAATGCACTGGCACACTCAAAATTAAGTTCTCCGACGACCTCAAAAGCCTATCATGCGTGTCACTAAGGAAGTCAAAACGTTCCGAGAGATATGAAGGGGTGGTGGGATTAAAAAGAATATTGTAAAGTAGAGATAACATATGGTGATCCCGGCGATGGCGGATTGGCAACCACTTGAGCTTATTGAGCTTATTTATACTATTTAAATCATTTCCATGAGACTGAAGTAACAAACCCGTCATCGTATCAGTATAAAAAAAAATTACGTCACTAGAGAGCTCGGAGGCTAATCTCTGGAGATAAACCAGGGTCGGCCTGTCACCACTTGCCTCGTCCCACGATCCTTAGGCCCTAATCCTGTTCGTAATCAAAGCGAGTCTCTAGTTTGGGCCCTACTCTATCTGATGGACGTTTGAAAGATTAATTAACGTTAGCCACACTGATTATTTTGTATTTAAGTCATTTTTTGTTACAGGGTGTGCACCATACAGCCAGCGAAAGTGTAGGTATACTAACTAACTAACCAAAAGAAGCAATCAATCAAAATTACAACAATTCGTATAATGAAGCTGACTTGAAATAGTTACGTTTTCCGCAAAGAAAATCAACACGACAGACTGCTACGGATGTAGGATAATAATTATGATATCTAGTTGACCTACACAGTTTACTTGAAAACAAGCTTAATTTTATTTATATACTAGCTGACCCGGCGAACTTTGTTCCGCATTTTACATATTTAAAACAAAAAGAAAGTTGGACATAGGATACCTGAGATTTTTATCCCGTCCGTATAAAACCTACTTTAACAAAACGCAACTGACAGCGAAACGTTTTGTTGTCTATAGTTTAATATGGCCGAAAATTTGACAATTAGAAATTTTGAATTCGACTTGTTTATATTGTTGCAATTCACATAATATCTTTATAACTTGTAGCCTATGTGTTATTCTGATGTATAAGCTTTATTATTGTAAAGTTTCATTAAAATCCATTCAGTAGTTTTTACGTGAAAGAGTAACAAACATCCATCCATCCATACTTACAAACTTTCACGTTTATAATATTAGTAAGATATATTAAGGCAAGAAGGGTGTTTTAGTATTAATGATATCATCATCATCATTTCAGCCAAAAGACGTCCACTGCGGGACATGGGCCTCCCTCCTGGGCCGCCCGCATCCATTGCTTTCCGGCGACCTTAACCAGTCGTCGGTCCACCGTGTGGGTGGCCTACCAGCACTGCGCCTTCCGGAACGCACGATTAATGATATAAAATAGTTTTTCATCTTTAGTCTGATTCTGAGGGGTAACATTGGGTAAGAAAAACTGCTCACTTCGCAACATGTTCAATGTTTATGTAAATTGGCAAATCTGTAAAAACCAAGTTGTAAGGGAATAAGCAGTACCTATGTAAAATGATGAGCATATTATAAGTAAAATGTATGTTATTCGTAATATTTGCGAACTAGGGAGATTGTGTAGTATCACCGTTCTTGTGATTTAATCCTTTTCATAATTAAAGCAAATCTCTCTTAATCCAGACCCACTCTACCCGATAGACGTATAGAGGATTCATTAAAGGTAATTTAATAATTTCTAGCACATTTAAGGGATTATTGAGTGTGAAACACGATCGTTTTGCTGGTTAAGCAACGTCTGGATCAGCTGATTTTTGGATGGATGTCCGGTATATGAAGTTGAAAGCCAATAGTTAAAACATCGTATTGTGCATAATTGCTCTCATAAATCGATTTGAATTTTTATTTTGTGCAATATAGGAAAGCAACTGTTTTTTGACAATCTCTTATCTTCTTTAACTGCCTCACAAACCGTGTATCAAGGTATAGTGGTGAAAGATCTCAAAAAGGAGCCAAATTGAATTGAATAAAGGAATTTTGAAACATATAATGTATTAGAATTACCAAATAAACAGTCACTAAAATCTTACTCGGTTCAATTCACCGTACAGAAACAAATTTACGTCGTCGAAGCATTCGCGTAAATTTTCGCCGCAATAACATTTCAGTTCGAGAGTAGAACTTTTCTTTGTTCCTATTCTTTTCGCTAAAGTACGAGGTCCCGCTTTTATAACAATACTAACAATAGTGGTCCAGTATTTCGCCGTAGATTTGTCGCTCGACTCGAAAATTTAGTGCAACCTCTTTTAAACTTGACCTGTTACTGAAAACAGCGACTACCGTGGAGTTGTGTTGATGTAAAATAGATGGAAATTTAATAAAAAAAATTGGTGTGAAATTAAAATATTCTTACAATTGCAGTTATGCAATTATAATCGCAATTAGCTTGCGATTAATATTACGTTCAGGTAATTTACACATTGATAGCACTAAAATTTAAAATGCTATTAAAACTACGTGCCTGTATATTTTTGACGTTTTTATCAATAATGATAACGGTATCTAAAGTAAAAAATGATCCATTAAGCATCGTCATTAGCACAGTGACGGTTCATTTAAATATTAACTCTTTTTAAAGAACAGATTCATAAAAGTAATGTAAGCTATGCTATGTAAGCTGCTGATGTAGCTGCTGTAGCTATGTAAGCATATATTGCATTAAGGATCGCCTATAGCGCTTGTGCATACGCGCCACAGTTCCGAGGTCGGGCAAGTGTCTTTGTGTAAGCCAAAGATACTTGTCTGTGTCTGCGTGTCGTTATGTACTTACAAGAGGTTTGAAAGTAGTGATAATGTTTTGCCTTATAAAAACAAAACAATATGCTGCCATATTCCTCTCATTGCGGACAGGAAGACAGGACACAACAAAATGGATGTTTACCAAAGAAAAGTGACGCAATCATTTCTACGTCCTTCGGGAAAAACCACTAGCCTACTATCTATATACAGCTGACGTTGGGTGCGATAACAACATCACTAGTCCGGCCAAATTGTTAAACCATTAAAAAGTGTGTTTTTTTTTACCATCAATGGAGACTCCACAGCTCATCCTAGTAAGAGGCATCGTGTCCCCTTCGAGCGAGGGAGGATTACGCGTACTCTCCGGCACCCGCAGTACCCTCCCACGCGACATTTTGTATTATCTCTTCGTAGATTTTCCTTTGTACAAAGCGACAAATACAATTTTACTGTTTTAAAATACCTGCACCCCCGATGCGTGAAGGTAATAATATTATTTGCTGTTAAAATCAATTGGTTTTGTAATAATGATCTGAGTATTATCAAAAACCTTTTTGGATAGACTGATAATATTTATTATTAATTATGTATTTAAGTGTACTAATGTACATCATCATAATTGAAATTTTTAATGAAATATGTTAATCATAAACGAAATTAATGGTCCAATACTAGAATATAAAAATGACATTAGAGGTATTTTTAGAAAATTAAAACAACTGTTGTTGTTCATTTTTAAAATTGGAACTCAAACGCACTCCATCAAGCGTACTAAATTCATCAAGCAGCGGTAGCAAGTTTTTTTCTAATTGTTATGTTTGGCGCCAATCTGCATTCTTAAAAAGTGAAGACCAATGAACATCGAAATTGCATTGCATTTTTTTTATACCAGGATTTATAAAGGAACTAGGTTTTTAAAATTACTGTCTGTATCTAATCATACGCTACATGGAAACAGGCGTTAACATACAAACATAAAGATGCGGCGTCGCGCAAGTAATCGCAGAAAAGAAAAGTGAAGTGTGGCTGGGAACTAGGTCGGGTAGGGTGTTAGGCTTATGCCAACTACAACACCCTCTTTAATAGCGCAAAAGCCAGGACATTCTTTTTAACTCGAATTAGTACAACGATGGCGTGGAATATTACCTTTTAACCCTTGTTTGAGCTAATGGATATCTATTAAAACGTGACTTTATGTATTTAAAATAAACACTATGAAAGTATAACATCATCATTCATAATTTCACCCAAAAGACGTCCACTGCCGGACATAGGCCTTCCCTAAAGGCCATGAGGATAATATTGGGATTTTCTCGATTTGATTATGAGTACCGAAAACTACATAGGGTGCAACAAAAACCCCATAACAATAGAAATTAAGAAATAGAGTTAATCACAAGTTATCAAAACGCCTACCTCGAAGTATGACCGAGATATCGATGTTTTCCTAACCAGTCTTTTACTTAAAAAACATGGGTTTCACTGAAACCAAACAAATAGGTATCGTTATTAAAGCACACTAATCTGAGTTCTTCTTCTACCCGGCTTTAATCCCGACCATTGCCAAGGCCCGCCTTCCGACTGAGCTTCCTCCACTGCGCTCCACAGCGAAGTAATCTAAGTTCCATAATGTTTATAGGGTTCTCAGTGCGTCTTACTCAAGTTATGAGACTCATCACCAGCTGGGCAACATTTCACAAATAAAAGTATCGTTGTTTGTCCTAAAACTTTGAACACACTATTTTTACCAGCAGTAATATTATTTTTTTATTAATTAATAATTATTCGTTTATAGCCACAAGTAATAGTAACACGTAAATCTATTTTACAGTCACTCGTTCTCAGTCAGGCAGGCCATTACTTATGTAAGATCTTATATACATTTTAGGCTTACTATTTAGCTATCCACTCTACTAGTTTGTTACTCGTAAATGCTAAGAAAATTATTATGCTACGCCAAGACTATTATCATGAAATTACTACAAAATTATTTACATAGTACCGACATATCTCAGAGAACAGGCGGAAGTGGCAGTGCAGGGCTGTAGAAGAACAGGCAACCGCTAGGGTAGACGAGTTCTTACGTGGAGAACGCGAATCGACAAGCGTAGTGTAGGAGGGCCCTCTGCAAGATGGCGCGCCTATCTACGAAAGGATGCGGGCAGCAGCGGGATGCGTCCAGCTGAAGGCAGGGCACGGAAAGAGGGCTATGTCCACCAGTGAACTAGAGTGGGCTGATGATGATGATGATTTATATAAAAACGTCATTTTAGTTTATATTTAACTAGCGACCTGCCCCGGCTTCGCCTTGGTGCAATCATGTCTTATACACATAAACCTTCCTCTTGAATCACCCTATCTATTAAAATAAACCGCATCAAAATCCATTGCGTAGTTTTAAAGTTTTAAGCATATATCGGGACGGACAGACGACAGCGACTTTGTTTTATACTATGTAGTGATAGTGATGATTTTACTCGTATTAATAGTATTGCGATCGTTTTGTATTGTTATAGGGTTTTCGTTACATCCGGTTTTTTTTGTTGTCCTGAGGTTTAGGATTATATAGTGATCATCAACGACCTGCGATGCGTCAGCTCTGTAAAACTGATTAGTTGAGTACTTTTAAACCCCCATTTCCTTTAAAAAAGATAACAGATTGTTTACAATAATGTGTAATATAGAACTTGATTACAACGATACCTAATCGTATAATATGTTGCCTGGCAATCACAAAATTTACCAGAACGAGCATAAGGAACTGATAAATATTTAATTAGTGATGGTAGTATCATATATATTGATACCACACTTTTCCTTGATGAGTATGTATCAATACAATTCTAGACTTTTTTTGACATATCTTTTCCTCTGTACTCACTTTTTAATACATATTAGTTGTTAAATGATTTCTACTACTCAGCTCAAATAAGACCCACTGCTAAGCACTGCAGTTTATTACATACTAGCGACCCACCCCGGCTTCGCACAGGTGCAATGATGAACCTCTAAATTTATCAGTGTTTCTCTATTATATTAAGGATGTATACATTATAAACCATCCTCTTGAATCTCTCTATCTATTAAAAAACCGCTTCAAAATCCGTTGCGTAGTTTTAAAGATTTAAGCATACATAGGGACGGATAGACGACAGCAACTTTGTTTTATAATATGTAGTGAGTAGTGATAGTGATGATATAAAATGAAAGATACTCTCTAAAAAACTTGGGGTCCTCAATAGAGCAAAACGGTTCTTCACATCAGGGCACCGGCTTTTACTAAAAAGCTCAGGTCCGCCCTCATATGGAGTACTGTTCCCATCTCTATTTTCAATTTCTATTTTGATTGCCTCGTTGGTCTAGTGGTTAGATGTGCCGCCTTTGGATCAACGGGTCCCGGGTTCGATTCCGGGGTCGGGCGAGTGTCTTTGTCTAAACCAAAGGCACTGGCTCGGAGTCTGGGTGTCATTTCTATCTATAATATGTATGTATTTACAAAAAAAATGTATATAAGTAGTTTATCATCCATCTCGTTACCATAACACAAGCATTAAGTTGCTTAGCTTGGGACGAGATGGCGTTGTGTGAAATGTCCAAGGATATTTATCTCTGGGCAGGGGCGCTCCAGGACCAGGTTGACCCACTTGACTACATTCAACGCCGGGCAGTTCGCATTGTCGACGATTCCTTACTCACAGTCGGTTTAGACTCCCTTGTTCTGAGGAGAGACGTTGGATCTCTTTGTGTCTTATACCGACTGTACACTTGGGAATGTTAACACAACAACCTATATACCTATTTTTCACAAAAAAAATGAAATTGTATTTGGAATTATTCAGCTTGGTGCCATCGTCACTTTTCTGCAATCACACCCTGGGGCACTCGGAGAAATTTCATCCACATCGGCTGGATATACAGTTTTCGGCAATTGTACGTGCATCGCGAGCCTTTTTCCGCGCACCTGCAAGATGTGGAATGATCTACCTCCCGAAGTGTTGCCTCTGCGCTACAACATGGGGCTCTTCAAAAGAGGCCTTCTCCCATTAGGTTGCAGATGACCTGGGCGACGGTGACCACTTCCCACCAGGTGGACCGCCTTCTCGTGTGTCGTCCTATAATATAAAAAAATAAGTAGTAAGGCCAAGTGGCAGCGATTGGGCACAATTAATCTTGTTACAAATTATGTATTTTATTTTATTAGTCTGTGCATATTGGAACAAGTGTGCCTATGTAAATATGGCCGTACACAGATGTTGCCAACTGTTAAATATGCTAGTTATCAAAGGTAGAATGAATAGGTAATTCCTATGATGACATCACTAGTTACGCGTTGTCCGTCTGGTGACGGATTTGGAATACAAAATTTCACCAACCCTTACCATCCTCAGGGTGTCGTACGCAAGAGGCAGATCACCTGGCCGCAAGAGAACAACCCGTCTGGCTAGTGTGGTACATGAGGCTAATTACCCTCCATTTAACTGGAGGAGGCCTTACTCAGCAGTGGGACATCTATAGGCTGAGTAGTAGTCTAGAAGTACAGTTCCATTATGATAAGAACATGTTGTAAATATCATGACGTCATGACATTTGAGAATCGGTAAACGAAATCGGCTTATTTAATTAGTATCGATACCATCTATCTTTCATATCGTTATAATAAACGCAAACGTTAATCCAAGATAATAAACGATATAATTACAGTATAAATATAACTGTCTAATATTATTCGATTACTTCTGTAAGTCAAAATGAAGTTCTTAATTGGATCACTATGTCTGGCGCTCGCCGTCGTATCTTCTTATTCCGAGGAGATCGACTCTCCGGTCTACGACTACCATAGACGCTTTGGTATTCCAGAGGCTGCAAGGATCAAGGCATTGGAAGAACAGAATGCTGCACAAAGGATCGTTGGTGGTTCCGTGACTAACATCGCCGACACCCCTTACCAGGTACGTTTGCGAAAAGGTCAAGGCCTCGTTGGTCTAGGGGTTAGATGTGCCGCCTTTGGATCAACGGGTCCCGGGTTCGATTTCGAGGTTGGGCAAGTGTCTTTGTATAAACCAGAGGCACTTACTCGGAGTCTGGGTGTCATTTGTGTTCGTGAATTACATGTTTGTAAACTGCCCCGCGACACAGGACTAATAATAAATAATAATAAATATCCTTGGACATTTCACACAACGCCATCTCGTCCCAAGTTAAGCAACTTAATGCTTGTGTTATGGTAACTAGATGGATGATAAACTACTTATATACATTTTTTTTTGTAAATACATACATATTATAGATAGAAATGACACCCAGACTCCGAGCCAGTGCCTCTGGTTTTAGACAAAGACACTGGCCCAACCCCGGAATCGAACCCGGGACCCGTTGATCCAAAGGCGGCACATCTGACCACTAGACCAACGAGGCATCAACGACTAGTGCAGGGGCTTCGTTTAAAAAAAATGCATATACTACTCAGCCCTTATATGACCCAACTGCCGAGTCACGCTCCTCCAGTTACATAATAATTAGCCAACTATGCCACGCTGGCCAGACGGGTTGGTACAGTGTTTCGCAACAAATTTTTACTTCCCTTACCTCTAGGTTGTCGGCCTTGTAATTTCCTCTTGTCGGGTCTTACGTCACCCTCATTATGGAATGGGGTGGCTGTGTAGTATATATCCGTCACCACACAGAGGTACGGTATACCACACGTAATTTTCCAACATCATAGTTAATTTTCTTCAAATACTTATACAGACAGACAGACTGGTTTAATTTTCATTATGATATGCAGTTGTTATAATAACTCAAGTTTTAGAAATGTGTAGACTAGACTAGTCCATGCACTAGAGTTTACAAACGCAATTCACGAAAGGAAACATAATGCCCATAATATTTATCACTATCACTACATAGTATAAAACAAAGTCACTGTCGTCTGTCCGTCCCTATGTATGCTTAAATCTTTAAAACTACGCAACGGATTTTGAAGCGGTTTCTTTAAATAGATAGAGTGATTCAAGAGGAAGGTTTATATGTATAATACATGCATAATTACACCCGTGCGAAGTATTTAATATAACCGAAAGACCTTAACGTAGAATTGTGACATTTAATGTAGAAGATAATACTTTGAAGCCACATAAGACATAAATTTCGAGGTTCATCATTGCATCCGTGCGAAGCCGGGGTGGGTCGCTAGTTTAAATATAAATACATTTTTATATTCTATACACTATAATTTTATATGTAAAAACATCCTAGAACCATCCAAAGTGAAGAAATAGAACTAATAAAAATTACTTTCTGTGTTTAAATTGTTTTTCTATGTTGAAGTATGAGCGAGTTAAAGAGATTTTTGTAAACCAGTTTTTTTTCTATAAAATATGGATTCCATTGAAAATCAGCCACCTAGCTATCGTTATTGTTATCCTACGAGCTACGTTTCTTAGTTGTTCTGTGCGCATAGCTAGAATATTTTAATGTTAACTAGCGACCCACCCCGGCTTCGCACCGTATTATGCATGTATTATACATAAAAACCATCCTCTTGAATCACTCTATCTATTAAAAACCGCTTCAAAAACCATTGCGTAGTTTTAAAGATTTAAGCATACATGGGGACGGACAGACGACATCGACTTTGTTGTATATTAAGTAGTGATGATGATACGAGTATCATCATTTAAGCCCATAAATGACCCACTACTGAGTCGGGCCTCCTCCAAGTTCACGGAGGAAAATCAGCCTACTGTGCCACTCTGGCAAGACGGGTGGGCACAGAGCTTGTTTCAAGTTTACTTTCTTATAAAAAGTTGCAAATTTTTTCCTCATAGTAGTCTTATCAGAAGTACCATCGATCCGTTCGTAATATCTTTAGAGCTTTTGTTACACTCTGTATAGCAAAATATATTGAGTGTGTCTACAAGAAACGCGTAGGGTAGGCATTTGCCAAACATTTTTTAATTCGTATTGGTTTTTATAATCGCATCTAAATGGTCAAATTTACAAAGCACTACCGAATCTTTCATAAGATTCTCTACACATAAAGGCCGGCGAGAAGCTCTATAACTGCGTTTTAAACTAAAATTATTTCACAGTGGACTTAACCACTGAAGTCGCTAAAAAAACAAACTAAAAAACTACTCAAGTCGAATGCTTAAATATACTTTTGTTTTATTCCAGGCTGGCCTCGTGATCCAAATATTCTTCATCTTCACATCCGTCTGCGGAGCTTCCCTCCTCTCAGCCAACAGGCTGGTAACTGCTGCGCATTGTCAGAATGACGGCAGCTTCAACGCACAGTCGTTCACCGTTGTTTTGGGCAGCAACACTTTGTTCAGTGGCGGTACCCGTGTTGTCACCACTGACGTAACCATGCACCCCCAGTGGAACCCGAATACTGCGGCTAATGACATCGCTATTATCGGGCTCTCCAATCCCATTACCTTCTCCAGTAAGTTCAATGCAATCCTCACACACAATCTCGAAATAAGGACATGTTAAGAGGTGGTCTTTTTTTAAACGCCGATATAAAAGAGTCGTGTTATAAGTTTGACTGGTATGTGCGACTGCCAGTGTAGCTTCTAAGCAAATGGATCGATCGTGGTGAAATTTTTTAAATTTCGAACTGACTATTAATTTGCCTTTGGTTCAATCAAGCCATAGATAAGGTTTAATGTGCACATAAGATACATGTACGAAGCTTAACGTATCGAATGACAAATCTCCGCGTCGGAAAGGATGTATGATAGACAGGGTAATTTTCGAAAAGGTCAGTCATATTGTTAAGTATGATATAGAATCCATAATTCGATCTGTGAAAGAATAACATGTTTTCATATTTTACAAAAAGAAAATTTTGAACATGCATTAGAAATAAAGTATATTATTTAATAAAGAAAACGTACTCGCACAAAATGAATATTTTTACACTTACATATATATCATGTGTATCACATAAAATGTTTTCGACAGCTTCACTCGCGTGACTTGCAAACCTAAATTACAGTAATAGACGCCATGGCGGGGTAATACGATATTTTAAGAAAATCTTAGTAGGTATCTCTACAGCTATTCAGAGATAGATGTTATAACTGTTGTCATCAAAATATTTGTTGTCGTATTCCGACAACTTGGTGATGTCTAGTTTTAATAGTAATGCGTTTTATTGACCTTAAGACCGTATCTTTTCTTTTTGAGCAGTTTTGAAAAAAACACCCTGTATGCGAACTGAAATAACGATAGTGGCGTAGTTAAAAGAGTGTAAATTGTAGGATTCTAAAAACTCTTTTGTTTATTCCAGACAACATCCAGCCTATTCCTCTACCAGCCGGTTCCGATGTCTCGAATGACTTTGTAGGATTCAACGCCCTCGCCTCAGGCTACGGCTTGACCTCAGACAGTAAGTAGTAGACTTTAACACAGGACATACATGATTTCTTGACGGTTCTGATGGTGTTCTTTTATTGAAATCCCAGCGTTTTAAACGCTTATTAGGCGCCGTCTTATTGCCATCGCTCGTGCGATGTCGCGATGCTATTTTATCGTGCGATGAAACCGATCGCGCGATGAGAAAACATTTGTCCTATTACGGTCGTACGATGATTAATAATAATGTTGTAAGTTTTATCAATCTATAATAATAATGTTAGTTTTATTAAAATATTTTCACTGAATCTACTTATTTTATTCAAATTTATTGCTATAATAGCCCACTCTTTGTCATTTTTAGCCTGTTTTTACAGTCTTCACTCCATTTATTCCAAACAATGGGATGAGCACGCATTTTATTAATTACTAGCGACCCGCCCCGGCTTCGCATGGGTGCAATTATATTATACCTATAAACCTCCCTCTCGAATTACTCTATCTATTAAAAAAAACCGCTTCAAAATCCGTTGCGTAGTTTTAAAGATTTATGCATACATAGGGATGGACAGAAGAATGCGACTTTGTTTTATACTATGTAGTGAAGTGAAGTTATCTTCAAATATCATCTTACGAATCCATGGAATCGAACCATATGGCATTTAGTAGATATCAGAATATTTGAACACACGGTCGTAGGACATTCAGTAGAAATCAGTATGTTTGATCGCACGGTCACACAATTTTTTTTCGGACTGACGCATCATCGCGCGAGCGATGTCAATATGACGGCGCCTTAGAAATAGATGTTCAAGTAGTCATCTTATCGTTATTCCTTAGTTGCTCAAACTAGCTGTCACCCAAAGACTCCGTCTACTATTACAACTCCGCACAGAGATAACCGACTGCTGAGCCTCTAGTTAGAACAATAAACCTACTGTGTGTGCTACGCTGACCAGATGGGTTGTTTCGGCGGAACAGGGTTTCGTATCAAGTTTTCCTTCTCTTGCAGCTAGGTTATCGGCCTTGTCATTTCCTTTTGTCGGTTCGATACTCTCAGGATGGAATGGGGTTGTGACAACATGTATTCAAAATCCGCCATCACGCGCACATAGGACGCTCTATAGGTACATGAATAGATGAAGAATCTATACTAATCTATACTAATATATAAAGCTGCAGAGTTTGTTTGTTTGTTTGTTTGTTTGAACGCGCTAATCTCAGGAACTACTGGTCCGATTTCAAAAAATCTTTCAGTGTTAGATATGATAGTCCATTTATCGAGGAAGGTTATAGGCTATATGTTATTTTCAAAAGAATTAGGGATCCGTATGAAAATTGCGATTTTGTAAACCAAAGTGTAAAATTGAAAACCTATTTATGCGTGCGCTGCAAAAACTATAGACAATAGAACAAAATGATGTACTACGGGTTTGTAGGTCTTATAAAGATCTACAAAAAAGTCCGCGAGAGCACATATCTAACTATCATAGCTTAGTCACAATAACCGATTTTATGTTCATAAAAAATATGCACGGGTTCGAAGCCCACGCGGGCGAAGCCCCGCGCAAAAGCTAGTGTGAAATAAATGTGTAATGATGATATCTACAAAATGTATTGTTATTATTTCTAGGTGGTAGCATTTCCAACAGCCAAGTCCTTAGCTCCGTCACTTTGCCAGTGATTTCAAACGCCGTATGTGCCGCCACTTATGGACCGTTCGTACACGCCTCCAACATTTGCACCAGCGGCGCCGGTGGTAGAGGCACATGTAGTGGCGACTCTGGTGGTCCACTTGTCGTCACCAGCAACAACCAGAGAATCTTGGTAATAAACTTCAGAGTTTCAGCCACCAATCGTTGAGAATTCTTGATTCCTTTAAAAAGGCAACATTGTGTCCTATTCATTAACCGACTTTTAAAAACGACACGGTTGGCGCAGTGGTTGAGCGATCGACTGCTGCGCAGCATGTCGCGGGTTCGATTCCCGCACGTAAGAAATATTTGTACGACCTACAATTATTTGTTCCGGGTCTGGGTGTTTTCTATCTATAATATGTATGTATTTACAAAAAAAATGTATATAAATAGTTTATCATCCATCTCGTTACCATAACACAAGCATTAAGTTGCTTAGCTTGGGATGATATGGCGTTGTGTGAAATGTCCAAGGATATTCCAAGGAAAAAAGGAGCTGGTCCTCAATTCGACTGTTTGTTTTTATTTTGTTCGCTCAGTCTTTTGACTGGGTGCTCCGATTTTGATATTTTTTTTATTTGAAAGCTGGTGCTTCCTGTTTGGTCCCAGTCTGTATCGAAATCGGTTCAGTAGTTTGTTATTAAACTCCAAATAAGTAAACAAAAACATTTGTCGGAATGCAAATTTGGGTAATTTTGGACGACTTACTAGATGTTGGTTCAGTCATATGTTTCAAAAAATGAAAACTAGAACACGAAACCTTAACCATTTGAAGTTGGTGCCGACTTAAATTGACACGGGAACATAAAATTACCCCAACCATAAAATAATAAAAAATACAAACATACCTTTCCATGTGGTGACGGATTTCGAATACTCAGGGTCACCAACCCATGCCATTCTGAGGGTGTCGTAAGAGGCGACTAAAGGAGCGCAAGTGGCAGATCACCTAGCCGCAAGTGAAGGAAAACATGATACAAACTCTTTTTTTTATACGTCGGTAATCCTCATGGATTCCCGGCCGTTGGGACTGGCCGGGTAATGTGAGACTCCGACGCGCGTAAATTGAGCCCCGACCTACCCACTAAAACCGACGGCGATCCTCGAATGTCCGAACCAGGGCCACGGGGTGCACTCCACGATTAGGAGAGCATGCTTCGGGACCCTGGGGACCTCGGCCCGCCTCGTTTAGTGGAGCCCCAAGCTCCAAGGCGGACCCCTCCGAATGATACAAACCCTGTGCCAACCCGTATTGCCAGCGTGGCACAGTAAGCTAATTTCCCTCCATGAATTTGGAGGAGGCCTGACTCAGCAGTGGGTCATCTATGGGCTGAAATGGCGAAATTAAATGGAAATGAAAATTAATATTATTAAACAAAAACTAAAAGTTTTTCTATACATCGGTAAAAAAAAATCGATTTTCCTTAACTTCAATGCTACTTTACAGATCGGTGTTACGTCTTACGGCGCTGAAGATGGTTGCCAAGTTGGCTTGCCTGCCGCTTTCGCCAGGATCACTTCCTACATCAGCTGGATCCAAAGCTTCTAAGCTATATTAAAATTATAAAGTATACATTATTGATAGAATTTATTGACATTGATTTTATTTATCACTAGCGGTCCCGACAGACTTCGTCCTGTCAAAAAGATAGCGATATTAAGGTTCGAGCACATTATGCCGAACGAATGGCCGCAGCGAGCTGGGGCGGAGCTCAAAAATCCACTCAAATCGCTTCAATACAATTTGTAAGAATTATCGCACACTGTGTCGGGCCGCAGCAACTCGAATTATTGCGACGCCGATTTGCGTCGCCCTGCGCTCTGTCAACTTGTGCTATATAGCAAGCGGATTGGTGGGCATATTTTGGTATTTTCGTGTTCCTGTGGTGTGCAGATGAATGAATAAAGAACTCAAAATCCGTCAACGCACTGCGACCCGGCCCGGCATTAATGTCCTAGGTACGCCTTTTTCGCTACGCTGCGGCCCGCTCCGGCCCGCTGCGGCCCGACATAATGTCCTTGAACCTTTAAAGTGCAAATTGACACTTTGACATCATTGAGTGGTTGTCATTTAATATGAACTTTATACAATAGCAATAAAGCTCAAATTGTCTCTACACTTTAGTTAGAAAACGTTTGTATTGGAAAAAGAAAAAGGCTGTTTTAGGGGTTTTCCGGCAATTATTTGAATTTTTCTCGCCGTAAAAACCATCCTTGAACTACAACACATTTCAAAAAAAGAATTGGTCAAATTGCGTTCTTTTAGTCGCCTCTTACGACAAAAGTATCTTATTGTATAGTAAAACTATCAACACATTATTGGGAAATGTATTAACTTGTCCCTAGGCATCGTAATATGTTTACCCTTTCAGTTGCACCCCATAGAAGTGACAATAATAATTTAGATTTGGCACAAGGCAACACGTTAAGATGGTAATATTCCTAATAACTCATAAATACAGGTATCAGGTAATTAGGCCATGTATTTGGCACCTAGAGCTAAGTGCCTCTAAGCAAACCCATTTTAGTTCAATAATGTAAACCACTTACGGTACTTCATAAAATATTGTTCAGATCGCACCTCTATAAGACTGAGGCACAGGTTTAAATAATCATATTTGTACCTTGGCTTTCGCAGTAAAATTTGGGGTTGCCAACAATCGAACTTGTTTTGTCGACTAATACTACTCAGCCAATAAATGACCCACTGCTGAGTCGTCACTGCATAGTCTATGTCCTTTCTCAGGCAGACTATCTGTGCATCATTTAAATGGGTTCAGTAGTTTTGGAGTGAAAGCGCGATAGACAGACATTTATAATATTATTACTAGCTGTACTCAGGGCGCGTTGCTACGCCACTAACTAAAATCTTTTTTTTTCATCAACCCCCTTTTGGTGGAATTTCGTAAAATCCGTAAATTCTTAGCTGACCTCTACTCGGTGAAAAGAATATTCCTACCAAATTTCAAGTCTCTAGGTCTTATGGCTCCAGAGATATCGTGATGAGTGACTATATACGTGGAAATCTCCTATTATAAACATATATATGTATAGATAGAAGATTATCGTTCTCAAAAACGCAATGTAAAAGTTATTCAACCGTCAGCAGCCGCCCGTGTAACACGTTACGCAATAACATTGAACTAAATCGCAACCTGTCATTCGACAAATCGTTTCCTTCCAAAACGCATCAATGCCCGAAACACGGCTGACCTTCCATCGGGCCGTTTGAAAAATGAATCAAGTTATCAACCCCGAGAAGGGAATAATTGAGAGCGGGTACAATCGAGATATGATGGATCTCACACCTCCCGGTCCATCAAATCGCTTTCCAAAGGGTAAATCTATATTTAAGTGGGCCGAAGTTCCCACTTGTAATTACATTTTTATGTTGTCGGGGCAAGCGCTGTTGCTAATGCCCTCTACAAACGCGAACATAATAGAGATGGGTTGCGGTTTGTACTCCTAAAATCTTCTCGATCCGCTCTATGTGGTCGTAAATATTAGACTTTTTATTATAAAACGAAACTACTTTTTTTGTGGGGGTTAAAATCCTTTGTGGACTATTTACACCTGGGGATAATCCAATACTGGGTGTGTAAGACTCTGGGCCACTAATCAAAACTCCTTTTTTTTAAACCTTTTATAAGTCCCCAGCCGGAGGGACGGGGATATGGTATGTGGGAGTCTCGGCCGCATGGAGATGATGAGGTGTGAACCGGTTTATCCACTAAAACCTACCACTTTGTGTCTGCGCGTGCCGTCTGTCATTCTGGGAACTCCGTAGACTCCATTTGACAGGCTATAGGTAGATAAAACCTTTATCGTAGGGACTGTTTACAACTCACGTACTTACACTACACGCAGACTGAGCAATTGCCTCTGGTTTACACAAAGACACTTTGCTCGGCTCCAGGGTCCTAGAATTTGGTATAACAAATAAAAGTTCGGTATTCCATATACCGATGTCCGTAATTGGTTTAGCTCGTCGATCACAATTTGGTTTTCGATCACTTTGCTCTGACAAATTCTGTTCATGCTCACTACTAAACTGACAAGTTTGGGGTGTTTTTATAAAAAACATTCTATTTTTTACCGAAGTACATTTAGCTCAATGTTTTTTACGTATATTTTTTACTAGCGACCCGCCCCGGCTTCGCACGGTTGCAATGATGAACATCTAAATGAATCAGTGTTTCTCTACAATATTATGCATGTATTGTACATTATAAACCTTCCTCTTGAATCACTCTAGATATTGAAAAAAACGCTACAAAATCCGTTGCGTAGTTTTAAAGATTTAAGCATACTTATGGACGGACAGACGACAGCGACTTTGTAATATGTAGTGATAGTGAAGACAACTTATTTTGTCGGCAAGTTTTTCAGGACTTTATTTACAAGATTGCTATATTTTATTCATAGGCTCTTTCACGTTAATTAAAGCAAGGCATTGTGTATTTATCGTAAAAATACTTAGCCAAGTAAGCTAATTTAGACGCAAACACGAAGTAATAGACTTATGGTCTATTACTTCGTGTTTGCGTCCGTAGTAATCCGACAGCCTGCGACTGTTTTTCCTGACAACTTATAGGGCTACCGCTAATTTTAACCTGACAAATTGCGACAGAAGTAACACGTATTTTAATGTTAAGCCAATCCTTTGTCGGCCCTTCTACCTAGCGTGGCACCAAAGACTCACCTACGCAGATTTATATGAAAATGTCATTCATTGCATTTCAAATCACCCTGTACTCTAATTGGTGACATGTCTATTGCTGAGCTTATCACAATATTCGATCGTTATTTATACTACTCACACTATAGATGACCCACTATTGAGTCGGGCTTTCTCTTTACGTTACAAGCTTACTGTGCCTCGCTGGCCAGACGCGTTCCCAGGTTTCGTATCAAGTTTTCCTTCTCATGCCAAACGCGGGACAGCTTTGTCCCTTGATTGGCCTTGTCATTTAATTTTGGCGAGTCTTACGACAGCCTTATGATGGAATGGGGTGGTGACAACTTGTATTCTAAATCCATAGCCGCAAGAAAAAGAACCCTGTTGTAGTGGGTCATTTAAGGGCTGAAGTGTATACAAATATACAAAAATACTCCATTGTATACTCTTTATTTCTCTTTTGTATAATCTTAAGAGTTTCTGTAGCATTTCCCAGAATATTCAGTAGTGCAGTGTTTCTGAAATAATCCGTCCAAGAGGATAACAACCGTGATGATTTGTATGCAGTCAAATAGCACTACACTTGGATTGTGCTATGCTCCACGTAAATAACGTAACCAGCTTGTAATTTTTACAGGGCCTTAGAGACCGCTGTTACCAACAGCCATAAGCTAATCATGCTATTCGCCTATCTTTACGAGAACTTGTGTTAAATACCGTTGACTATACCTGCTTTGTAATTCCTAACGATTTAAACTCTAAAACTTCTTCTGTCTATGGACTAGGCGCTTTTCTTATCAACTCTAGGTAGTAGGCTCCCTACTCTGAAGTGGGTTGAGGTCTACAACATAATCGAAGAAAATAATCCTCTTGTAGGCTTCTTAAACTCACATAGTTCCTTCTCTTGCGGCTAGACATTTCCTTTTGTATGCTCTTACGACACCCTCAGGATAGAATGGTGACAATATGTATTCTAAATCCATCTCCACACGGAACAGATTTGACTTAATATCAATATTGGTTGTTGGTAATTATTGACCAACAATTAGGATTCACTCACATAGTTCTTAATTTGTACTGCCATTGTCCAAGCTCGAGATATGCCGTTCGCTTGCAAAAAAATCCAAAAACATTATTTTGAATAAGTTGTAACCCTACAAATGAAGCCGTAGAACAGTGTCTCGCCGCGGTGGCGACTGTTGCGTCAGAGCGAAATGTTAACTACATCACTAATAGATATTTATAGTTATTCGATTCCTAATTGTGAGATACTGACTTGCTTACCATCCTATAAGCAGTTAACTTTATTGGTTGGCATATATTGAAAGCAATACGGGAAATAGTCAGCTTAATGTGTTGTCAATTTCTTCCTGGCGTGAGCTCCGTGATTTTTTGAATTTAGAATGAATATCAAAAGAAAATGACAACGCCGATAACCTACCCGCAAGAGAAGGAAATCGTAAAACAAAACCCTGTGCCAACCCGTCTGGCCATCGTGGCACAGTAAGCTGACTCAGCAGTGGGTAATTTATGGGCAGTAATTTACATCTTTGCTTATTCCCCAAGTCTTCATGGGGTCGGCACTAATCTAACACGGTTTGGCTAACTACCAGGACCAGTTTACACAGACCTCAAAAACTCATATTGTGGATAGCTAATCATAAAGTTTAAAAAAATCATAATTGTAAGACTAACAGTCAGTCTTTACGTACCCTAAGGACTTCATATAAGAAGAAGAAGAAGGGAACAATAACTTTACGTACCCTCGGAATTACGGAGGAGATCCATAATAGTACCTAATGGTGCAGACTAGGGAATGCAATCCCGATCTCGCGGGATTCCGATCTCGCGAGATCCCGTGTAATTTTTCGGGATCAATCCCGAAGCATAATATGACGAGATCCCGTTCGAGATTGACGGGATTGGGCGGGAAGAAAATGCGTCAAACTTTTTAGGAATTCTCCTACCAAGAATGATATGCTTCAGAATTATATTCACCAAGAGTTTGGCAAAACAATTCAGCTGGTTCTTGACTGCAAGACACGTTGGTCTAGCCTATGCAACATGATAAGTACATACAATAGAGTAAAGCAGTGTGTAGCTAAGACCCTAGTTGACCTCACACTCAGCTCCAATTTAGACTATTATTTCACGGATGAAGAACATGCTGTCCTTATAGATTTGGAAAATACATTACAGCCAGTGAAAATGGCTAATTAGATACTGATTTAGTTAGTGCAGAACATACGTTGCGTGTCATGATTCGAAAGCTAGAAGACCTGAAAACTCCTCTCAGAAAAGTTGGTATCTTCGATTAACAATCGTATCTCCGAGCGTCGCATAAAAGCAACTGCAGCGCTGTTAAAAATTATATTTAAAAAATCCGAATAATTATCAAGATGATTTGGACCAATGGAAAGGCAACGAGACTTTCCAATTGCCAAGTAAATATCTCATACGGAAAGAAATTAAATAAATAAATATCCTTGGACATTTCACACAACGCCATCTCGTCCCAAGCTAAGCAACATAATGCTTGTGTTATGGTAACGAGATGGATGATAAACTACTTATATAAATTTTTTTTTTGTAAATACATATTAATATACATAGAAAACACCCGGACCCGGAACAAATACTTGTAGGTCGTACAAATATTTCTTCCGTGCGGGAATCGAACCCGAGACATGCTGCGCAGCAGTCGCTCAACCACTGCGCCAACCGTGTCGTCGAAATTAACGACGAGATCCCGCAAATTTCGGGATCCCGCGGGATTGACTTTTCTAATCCCGAGGGATCTCGACTTCACGATCTCGAGTCGGGTTTGCTAGTGTGTGCCTAGTGCAGACCCATCCAACATTCAGCAGACCCTTACGCTACTTAACGTGCAGTACAATTGCGTTC
Organism: Clostera curtula; assembly: GCA_905475355.2. NCBI lineage: Eukaryota > Metazoa > Arthropoda > Insecta > Lepidoptera > Notodontidae > Clostera > Clostera curtula. The sequence goes on along the minus strand of FR997808.1, from coordinate 9,270,146 downwards.
CGTACTATTCACTGCTCGGGTCAACAGAAAAGTCCTCAAGTAGCGATCGCGTTCCATAAAGGGCAGTGCTGGTAGGCCTCACTCCGGTGGACCGATGACTTAAGGTGTTTATGGTTGCTGGAAAATGATGGAGGCAGGCGGCAACACCGGCCTTTGTGGACAATCTTGGGGAAGGCCTATGTCCAGCAGTGGACTTCTTTTGGCTTTTGGCTCTCCACAATGTGCTGTCAAAACCAGCAATAGTCGTTGTCTTTAAGACGTTTAAGCTTGAAATGTTTAAAGCATGTCTTATTAGTAGCAACTACACGGGAGTTTTTGCTAAGTAACCTTTATCAGGCGTTTAGTCAACACTAGTTACATTCACTGTAAAGTTTAAGAGCTGTTACACTGCACACATGTTCATTTCAAACGTAAACACTAAAATACACAATTTTGACAAAGCATGCATTTAAAAACGCTTAATTCACTATTTTCTAAAACGGAGACGTAATAATATTCTCAACAAGGTTGAATGTACATTGCGTCCCACATACATTTTGTCTCCCTAATTCTCCAATACTCGGGTAACATTTTTAAAATCTAATCGACTACTACGATATTTATTAAAGAGCGGTTTAGGTTAGGCTACTTCATGCCCACCTATTTAAAAAAAATACCCTGCTTTGAAAATTACGAAAAGCCGTTAATAATAATATCATTATAAATATCAAATTAGGCACTAATATATCTAAATACTTAAAGTTAACCTTCTACCTAAACTTCGTGTTTGTCTTTAAAATCTTCTACTGACCTTGCCGTAAACACCAACAATAGCGATGGCGTCATCGGAGCATCGTTTTATCAACCAAACCTTGGTGGTTTTTTTACTTAACATACCAAATGCTCAAAAGCTGAACTGACTTAGAACTATCTACCATGTCGGTATGAATTTAATATTGGTTTGCAGAATCAGACGACATAGGAACAAGCGCCAAACATTGAAAATGAATTAAACGTTATTTATACATCATACGTACGTACCTACGTCTGGAAGAACTAAATGGGAATATACATAGCTCAGTAGCTACTGATTTTAGCTGGGTTAGATATAAAAATAGTAGGTCAATGATTAATACTAAATATTAAATTTAAATGGCGTCATCGTGGCGAATAACGTCGTATTCATATAATGGACTAATGCAATGTGTTAAGGTGACTCCCTATATATCTACTTATGCGTTCTGTTATTCGCGATGATAAGTATAAGTAGTATGTTTAGCTTGTCTATCTTGTTCAAATAATACGAAAACTACTAAGTTCATAAACATAACTATAATATGAAGTTTATAAGCTACTAGCTGACCCGGCGAACTTTGTTCCGCATTTTATATATTTAAAACAAAAAGAAAGTTGGACATAGGATACCTGAGATTTTTATCCCGTCCGTAAAACCTACTTTAACAAAACGCAACTGACAGCGAAACGTTATGTTGTCTATAGTTTAATATGGTCGAAAATTTGACAATTAGAAATTTTGAATTCGACTTGTTTATATTGTTGTAATTCACATAATACATATCTTTATAACTTGTAGCCGATGTGTTATTCTGATGTATAAGCTATATTATTGTAAAGTTTCATTAAAATCCATTCAGTAGTTTTTACGTGAAAGAGTAACAAACATCCATCCATCCATCCATCCATACTTACAAACTTTCACGTTTATAATATTAGTAAGATCTGTTTCACCGAGAAAGATACGCATGCATTAGTTGGTCAATTGTGGCCAGTTCAGCAATAAACAAATAAATAGTACCTACACTCTAGAAAGTAATATTCATACTCTGAATGGAAAGACTATCGAACGATTCCCAGTGAGTGAATCATTCTCATCACAAAGGCACAGTGCGGTTTACAAATAACCATATGTTTATTAAGCAAGGACAAAACAATGTCCAAGGATATTTATTTATTATTTACTAGCGACCCGCCCCGGCTTCGCACGGTTGCAATTATTACATATAAACCTTCCTCTTGAATCACTCTATCTATTAAAAATTCACAATCCGTTTCGTAGTTTTGAAGATTTAAGCATACTTATGGACGGACAGACGACAGCGACTTTGTTTTATACTATGTAGTGATTTATTTACATTGCTTTACGCAACATTGTGGGGTCACGCCTGCCTGCCCCAAAATTATTTCTTGTCAGGGCATTGCAGTAACTAGCTATTTCAATCTTCAATAGAGTCAAAATCTATACATATATTTATACAAATGAATGTTTGTCTGTATGTATGTTTGAATCGTAAACTATGCATTTGATAATGTGATGTGATGATCTTCAGCAAATTGTTGTGCATGCTTGAGCCCACGCGTGGTTACAGTCCATGGTTATCTAGAACTTATCAGACAAATACCGAAAGTTTTCCGTTCTTAATGTAAACAGTACCACCGTTATTTATAAACTTATGCATCATTAGCGACACAGGTTCAGAGAAAAGGAGTAAGTTTTTGAGCGAATATGCGACCGAATTTTACTCTTGGTATCAATAATGTGTCATGGAAATATTTTACTAAGACCATAGCCAAATCTACAGAGATAAACCAACATCCTTTCAGGAAAAAACTAAACGATTTTTTTTTAGATTATATTAATTGGATGTTTTATGTTTTATAGTAAAAGTCTGGTTCCTAAAAACGTGCCCGTCATATTTCCAGATAGAAAAAAAATTAAATTACAGAACTGCTTCTTTTCATTATGCTTTTAATCTATGCCTTCACTTTGGATGGCTATATGGTTTCTGTTACACCCTGTATAATATATGTATATCAATTACCTTTTGACCTTGATGCGCGACTGATTCCTGCCACTATCTTTAATCTATCTCAAAGTCATCGTTATTTGAAATTAATTGAATTCAAACTGGAATGTTTCATGACAATGATAATAACGAGTCAAAAGTCAAATTTACTGTTTATTCATGTTACGATAATGTGAGATAATTATTATGTGAGTTATTGAAACAATAAAAACCTTCAAACAAGACATTATGATAACAACAATTTATCAACAGCAAACATTTGTTCCTGTTACACGTAAAGTATTAATTGTGTACTATATTCTAAACAGTAGAACATATTTTGAATATAGCCCTAGACTAAAGTATCGAAGTCCTTCTTAAAAAAATAATTTATCAAGACAGTGACTGCATAATTACTCTGGTCAACAAACATGAAAGTTGCATGTATTATCTATAGAAAGTAGTCAGTCTGGAATCTGATTCCGGTGCCTTTGCACGTGGCGCGCCGCTGCTATATGCAAATCGAGGTCTCGATCAATGGCACACATAATAGTCACCGAATATTTCTGATTCTTACGAAAGCGTTCGCGTCAGTGGCATGGTTACCTCATAACATCTACCTATTATTAGATAGCTACGTAATCCGGAGTTCATTTACGCCCTAGTAACCAATAAACAGTGCGGCGACACGAACGCGCCCGCCATCATAATGGAAAAACACACGATTTTCGTCTTCTACTTCATCGCAACAATATTTGCAACGGACAGTTACAAGATACTCGGTATATTCCCGTCGCTGGACCGCAACAACTATTTAACTTATCGCGGACTGTTCCGGGAATTGGCGAATCGGGACCACGAAGTGACTTTGATCAGCCATTTTAAAATGCCAGACGCGCCAGCGTCCTACAAAGAAATATTGTTGAGTGAGCAAAATGTGTACAAAGGTCTATCTTTTGAATCTGTGATCGTGAATGAAGTGTCGCGAGTGCCGTTCGAAACGTTAGTATCAACAAAAGCCGGCAACGATGATTGCAAGTTACTCATGAACAATAACTACGTGTTACACATGATAAGATCGCGGCCTAGATATGATGTGATTTTAGTTGAGTCATATAACAGTGACTGTGGACTGGCATTGGCCGCAAACCTGAGTGCACCTTACATCGCCTTCAATCCCCAACCTTTACAACCGTGGCACTACAACAGGTTGGGTATCAATTTCAACTCGGCGTATGTAAGCCAATCTGGGCTGCAGTACGGAAAGGAACCTTGGTACTTCGAAAGGTTGAAGAGTTACATTTTATATCACATTACCAACTGGGTGTACTATGTTGGTTCTCAAGTGACAGATCATGTATACCTATATAAGTATTTGGGTGACAACTTGCCGTCTTTAGAAAGCATTGCATCGAACGCCAGTTTGCTATTTGTAAACACGCATCAGTCCGTATTCGGAGGAATTGCGCGGCCTGACAATGTTATCGATGTCGGTGGCATTCATATTAGCCCAGCGAAACTTATACCTACAGTAAGTACTTGGTTATGTAATATCGTCTGTATTACGTATCTGAATAATCGACATAATACTTTCAATGAGTCATATGAAGTCATAATGAATACTACCCGCCATGACTTCGCTGTAGTAGATAATACATAAAACACTATGTAGGTATCCTTTGCAGACCTATAAAAAAATCCCAAACAGAGTTCAAAATGGTTTGAAAGCAGTATTGCAGATAGGTCTTTATTCCGTGGAACTATAAAGTTCAACATGGTTTCAAAGCAGTATCGCATATAGATCTTTATTCTTTGAAACAGGCGATATTTGTTTTGTTATAACTCAGCGTTTGTAATTTAAGCTCCCAAACAAACGGTTGGTTTTTTTTTCACGAATGGCACCACCGTAGGGGCATACAATCAGAATATTTGAAAAAAGCACTGTGCCAACTTGTCTGGGCAGCGCAGCACAGTAGGCTAATTTCCCTCCTGTGATTGGAAGAGACAAAACTTCTGTGCTGAGAAGTATGTACGTAAGCCAAATTTTCATAAAGTTGTATAGAATCAAAAGTGAATAAAGTATCTAAGTATAAAGAACTCATAATTCTGTTCCCAATATTATGTTTTCAAAACACGCATAAAAAAACTAGCATATCTAGTAATGGGTATATTTTTTTCGTAGATCAATCTATGTCATGATATTGTGGCTCTATTGATTTCCATTAATCGTCAATGTAATATCGACCCAACTGCAACGTAATAAAAGCCTAATTTATGTTTCAATGAGTACAGTATGATGAGTATGTACTACTGCTATGTCCGTGAAACTTGACTTTGCCGTTCTTGATTCGTGTATTTGTCCAATCACGTGGAAAAAGGTTCTATACTAATATAAAGAGGGTCAAAATATAATCTCTATATATAAAAATGAATAGCTGTTCGTTAGTCTCGCTAAAACTCGAAAACGGCTGGAGCGATTTGGCTAATTTTGGTCTTGAAATATTCGTGTGAGTCCAGGGAAGGTTTAAGAGTCTAGAGAAAACATTGATATTGTAAGTAAAATAATAAAAACAACAATTTTATTTTCCCATACAAACTGTTACCTGTCAAACATTTGACGTTCGTCCCGACGGTTCGCTATTTTTGGCATAATTACTTTTTTTCTTTTTTAATTACATTGGATTGGAATCGATAAGAAAAGGCGGTATATTAATTTATTATTAATTATTCCAATTCGAATTCAATATTCATAGTTCAGACAGGACAACGTCTGTCGGGTCAGCTAGTCACAAGATAAATAAAGATAAACGCAATGTTATAGCATTTTCTGAAATAAACCTATTTATACCAGATTGAGTGATGTCAAAAAATAAGTAGATAATTATTACCTAAACATATTTTATTATTCGATTGTTAACAGTTACTAGCTAGATTAACGAACCGATAGATAACGGTGTTTATCTGAACCTGATTTAAAGCACAGAACATGGATTCCAGTGAAAACCAACTGATAAATAAAATAAAATAATATATAAAATAAAATAAAATATTAGGTATGCTATGCTAGTAGTTTAATAATATCTGAGGTTGACAATGTTTCTTAGGATTTCTGTTACAAGCAGCAATTAAGGAGTATTCCTGTACTTCAAGTGGGTTTCATGTCGATATGTTTACTCGTTTCACAAATGTATAAAAGCTAACAGCTCTGAGACTATATAGGCCAACGTCCAAGTTATTTTCTCATTGCTAAAATTATCTTCCACTCTTGAAAATAAATTTTCTCGAACATTCCAGGAAATCGAGAGATTTATCAACGAAGCTGAACACGGAGTGATATACGTCAACCTAGGCTCTATGGTAAAGGACTCCACGTTACCGGCTGATAAATTAAACGAACTGATAATGACATTCGGCAAACTACCTATGAGGGTCATATGGAAATGGGACGGAGGTGACTTACAATTGTCCAGAAATGTCATGACTATGCGATGGCTTCCACAATACGATATCTTGAGTAAGTATTATGTTAGGTTTTATCTTAATTTTAGCAAGCAACGTCTCGTCTTTGTTGTCGTAAATAAATGACTCACTTCTGGGTTGAGCATCTTCCAAATTCATGGAGGGTTTGTATCGAGTATTCCTTCCCTTGCGGTTAGGTGGCATACCTTTTGTGTTTCTTTTACTGCCTCGTACGACACCCTCAGTCTGGTATAGGTTGGTGACGCTTCCCAAGCGTAATTTTGGATGGAATAATGTGTCATATAGTATGTTAAACCATCTTGGTTGTAGGTCAGTTGGTATAGGGAATAAGTAATGTAAAACTAAAAGGTCTAACCTAAAGGCTAGATCATATAAATTCAGCCGTTTTGTTGCGGCCAACGTTACGTAAGGCGTGTGCATTAACAAAATAAAGTTTATTACCAGTAAAGTTCACGTGGTAATCTTAAGGTGATGTGATACTGTGATATCTAAAAATGTTTGATATGAAAAGAATTGAACTAATTTTATTTGGGTTTTTTTTTTACACAGTTTGCGAAATATGTCGCAATGATTCATTTATTCGGCCTACGTTAACATTTGTAAATCTGATCAAGGACCTGATTCTAATATCTTATGATATGCTGATGATAACAAAATTCAATAAGTCTAAGCTTCAGTCAAATTGTGTTAATTCGCCTATTACCACAAGTAGTACAAAATAAAATAAAATTACCAGCACAATTTCTCTCTCGTCACAGGGAGGGTAATTAGCCTACTGTGCCACGCTGGCCAGACGGGTTGGCACAAGGTTTCATATCAAGATTTCCTTCTCTTGCGGCTAGATTTTCAGCTTTGTCATTTCCCTTTGTCAAAGCTGAAAATCTAGCCGACACCCTCGCGATGGAATGAGGTGGTGACATTATGTATTCTAAATCCGATTATTGCAAAAGTAGTAAAGAAAATGTTATGTTAGATTTTATATTCACTTCTAAAACGCGTAAGGAATAATACTGCGAGTGTAAACCTACATCTCTTCATAACGGTTCTCCTGGCCAATGACCAGTGGAGACAGAGACCGTAGCTTCAAACCAGAGGTTATTGCCCTGGACGAAGTGAAAGAGTTCCCTCGATGGTATTTATAATTGAGCGAGCTGTTGAAAATCCAAAGAACTCATGATTAGAATGCTTCGCGAATTCGAACTTTAAAGCTTGCAATCTGGGTTCGATATTTGAAGTTACATTAAAGTACTTTTACCCTTCTTACGAAACAGAATATAATTACTACGTCTTGTACCCATAATATAAACCGAGTCACTTTAAAGCCACATTTCCAGTCTGTAAAATGATATTTGTATTTATGAGTTTAAATTATTTGTTGAAAATGTTATACATATGTACTATCACAACATACCTTACATAATGATGATGATGGTGAATGGCTGCTATGCATTGGCATAACATAAACCCATGAGGCCGTGAAAAGAACACACTGGGGCTTTTCCAGTGTAAAAAAAGATGTTCAAAATGACTTTGCATTTAATAGAGCACACGGAAGCTATTGCATCATGTTTATCACAAGTATTTAATCATATATACGTTTCACGACAAATATCAAATAAAATGATAAATTCGATATTTCTTTATCGACCTTGTAGCTAACGATGCTTGGTGTTACCAAAGTCCACGATATCGCTTTTCGTCGCCTTACCTTGTTTGTAATTTTATTTCGTGTGTTTGTGTTCTCCTTCAGGTTACATGTATATCAATAGAAAAATATTGGATTGAAAATATGTTTAATTGAAATGTACAACGGTTTCGTATAGAGATTCATTTTAAGCTTCCATGTGGCAATATAACAAGATGATATTTTCTGGAGACTCGAAGAAGTTGAAGATTTGCTCTGATACTTGACATTTGTTTATTCTAGAGAATGGCTTTTATTAATATCTTTTATATTTCTTTATATTCTGTCCACGTTTGTGGTACTCTTAAGCATAATCTATGTGAGGCCCTTTTTATGGTTGGGGAACTCAACATCTACTGCAAAGTCCGGGTTACGTGGGACTCCGGGGCGCGTAGAGACGGTTTTGCGCCCCGACCTACCCACTAAAAGCGACGGCGAACCTCGACTACACGAACCTGAGCTACGGGATTCACTCCCAATAGATAGGGGAGCATTCTCCGCGACTCGCCATGTGTCCTCTGATAGAGCTTTGTTAAGCTTACTCACGCACAGGAACATAACACTATCCAAATTATGTTATTTGGCTGTTGAATTCTATAAGGTCCTTTCACAGCTGGGTAGCTCCAATATGCGGGTGGTTTCTACATTATTACATAAAATCTCTTGATTAAAAAAGCCATTGAAGCTAAAACAGTTTTAGCTGAATGTGTCATCTAAGTATAAAGATTTGCACATGATAAATAAACAGTTACCTTATGTTCACCATTATTGTTTTCAGAGCATGAAAACGTTAAAGCATTTATATCGCACGCTGGTATCCTAAGTACTTTAGAAGCTGTTGATGCTGGTATTCCTGTGATTGCCATTCCGTTATTTGGTGATCAGTACGGTAATGCCGCAGCGTTGCAAGATGTGGGACTGGCAACCATTATCAGTTACCAAGACTTGAAAAAAGAGTATCTTTTGGACGCCATCAATGAAGTATTAGACTCGAAGTAAGTGGTGTGGTCTTATATTTTGTAATTTAAACTCTAGCATGCATTGGCAAGAGCAAATGGCTTCGTCGTCGCAATAACTCTTATAAGTAGTTAAGTCTTATTTTACGCAATTCGGCAAAATAAAAGAAAATATTTGGCGAAGTGCTATGAGCACTTCGCCAAATATATTTTATAGATACATACATAGCTAGATTACAAATAAAAAAATGACTTACGGTATATAATCTCTATATAAATTATTATAATTATAAAATAACATACTACTTAATGCCTGATACATGATTAGGTAGGTATATTTCGATAAAAGCGAAAGATCTCATTTCGATAAGGTATTAGTATTAGTTGAGGTACATAGTAGTCTATGTAACAAGTTTTATAATAATTTCAGATGGCAACAACAAGCAAAACAAGTGTCAAGAATATGGCATGACAGACCGATGTCGCCATTAGAGACCGCGGTCTACTGGACTGAGTTTGTCGCACGTTACAATGGAGCTCCCAATCTTCAACCAACCGCTCCTAGAGTACCGCTCTACCAACAACTTCAACTAGATGTCCTGGCATTTATAGGAATCGTATTGTTCATACTGTTTTACGTAGTGTACAAAATTCTATCAGTGTTGTGCTGTTGTTGCTGCCGAGATGAACAACCGGAGTATGTCGAAGAAAGAAGGTCGTCAAAAAGAGTTAAATTTGAGTAAATTAAGATTTAGAAAAGGTAGAATGAAAATAATATAGTCTGACGATGTTGGATACTGAAAGAATATATTTTAACACAAGTAAAATCTATGATGAATCTTGGATGTTGACTAAATCTGGCTTGGTATTCGTAAAATTGTAGTTTCTGCCAATCATAAACATTACAGACTAAATCGGCTATAATCTTATTCCTAAGAATATTTATTATAATATGTACATAATTGTAATGAAAAATTTGCAACAATAATATTGCGTAAGGGGCTGTCCACTAATCACGTGAGTTTCGAAATGGGGGAGGGGTGCGGTAAAAATCCCGAAATATCACAAGGGGGAGGGGGGTTAGTCTTAAACCTCACCAAGGGGGAGCGAGGGGTTATAAAATGTTAAAAAAAATCACGTGATTAATGGACAGTCCCTAACAAGGTGGAATATACGCTCAATCCATACCTCATTTGTTACGATATAAAATAAGTGTTATAATGTAATGCTGTTAAATTCAATGGGAGTGTAATGCTAATGTGTGTGTAAGGGATAATTTAATACATCTGTCAATGAACAATTTGAGTAATTTTAGTGTCACAACTTTTCCAAAACTTATGGTAAGATCTCATTTATAATTTTAAACTTTATGACAAGGGTAAATTGACTATGTGTGGGCATTCTACAATATTGTAATCTCGGTAAAGTTTAACATAGAATGTAGGAAAACATGCATTGTGGTGAATCCTACTAATAATAAAAACGCGAAAGTTTGTAAGTATGGATGGATGGATGTTTGTTATTATCTGTTGTTTGTTTACAATAATATAGCTTATACATCAGATTAACACATAGGCTATAATTTATAAAGATATATTGTGAATTATCCGGAATATAACGTTAGGTGGCAAGTAAGCGCGGGTGATACTGCGTGGCGCAGCTAGTATTTTTATATGTTTGTTTTGTTAGCACTTTCTGTTCATTGTGTTTATGTTAATACATTTTGTAAAACTTAGATATGGTTTTATTACAAGACAGTCAATATAAACTGGGGTTTACACTATTCGCAGAAAACATTAGAATTGAATTGTCAACAATATTCGACGATAACAGTGTTTGATATTAATATCGAGCAATATATACGAATGTGCTTGTAGTGTCCTACAAAGACGACATAGATGAACCAAAGCTACCGACATGATCTGAAGGATTATCAACTTTACTGGCAGGGAGACATAGCTAAGAGAGTTGGCCATCGTCTTCTTATTATAGGTTCAATACTTAAGGCGGTACTTAAACAAGGCCTATGACCAGCGCGCTTTCTTGAGATGATCATACTACTAATCCTCGTAGAGGAGTCCTCCACCCATAGATGATCCACTACTGAGTCGGGCCTCCTCCACTTACATGGAGGGAAATTACCCTACTGTGCCACGCTGGCCAGACGGCTAGGTTATCGGCCTTGTCATTTCCTTTTATCCGCACGTACACGGACCAAAACGATCAGTTGGATAACTGAGACATAACTATTTTCAATTGTACATTGATAAACAGAATGGTATCACAAGAATCTTCCGTAAGTATGGATAAAGATATCGATCGTTATCGTCTCAAAGATATTGTAAACAATTAGTTTTGTTGCTTGAGCTGCCTACATTCTAAATCGACAAGTAGATGTGCACTTGATACAATACGCCGAACGGCGTTTGAATGAAGTACGATATTATTCCTAAATTGATGGACAATAAGTCCATTTAAATCTAGGCCGATAAAAAACCTGTTTGTAGTAGTAATGACAGTCTCTAGTCCTTAGAGGGTGTTGCAATTGTACGGGCAATTGCAAGTTTAATCTATTATTTGGACAATTTCTCCATATATCTCTAGATAAAAATAAAGATAAACTACTTAAACCAACACATGAAAACGTTGTTTAGTAGAGTTTTATTACCCAGGGCGATAGTTAGTGTCGTTAAAATGCAATTTACAAAAACATTTCTTGTGTGGGCTACTATTTTCAGTGGTGTGCAGTCATTAAACATTTTGGGTATATTCCCGTACCAAGGGAAAAGCCATTTTTTCGTGTTTGAACCATTTTTGCATGAACTAGCTAAACGTGGGCATAACCTAACCGTGGTATCATGCTTTCCACAAACAAAACCTTTAGAAAATTACCATGACGTAAGTTTGCATGGAAAGAATGCAGTAGTAGAAGGTGAAATTTCTGTGCACCGATCATATTGGAGTATGATTCAATCAATGTTCTTTGCCGTCGACATTGGCACAAAGAATTGCAAGACTATGCTTGACGATGAGAACGTACAGAACCTATGGAAATCTCAGCAGAAGTTCGATTTAGTTGTAATGGAACAGTTTAATAGTGATTGTGCATTGGGACTGGCGCACAAGATCGGTGCTCCAATTGTGGCAGTGACGTCGCACGTACCGATGCCTTGGCAATACGAACGGTACGGTATTCCGTGCAATCCTTCCTACGTGCCATTCCAATTTCTTGGAGGCGGTACAAAACCTACCTTATACCAAAGAGTCGAGAGAAGTATTTTCCACGTCACATTTAATAGTTATTACAAATATTCAAGCCAGAAAGAGGACCAGAAGACTTTAGCGCAATATTTTGACGATCTGCCTCCTTTGGAAGAACTGACGAAAAATGTAAAATTTTTGTTATTGTATTCGTATATGCTGCTCGGAGGTCTAAGATTGTTCCCATCCAATGTTATAGAAGTGGGTGGTTATCACGTAGCTCCGCCCAAAGAGTTATCGAAGGTCAGTTATGAAATTATAACATCTTTGCTAATAACGTTGTAGTAAGTTAAGCTGTCGAAATCGACTTATATTATATTCCTTATAGCGTGAGATAATCAAAACACATATTTTAGAACACAGGTTATATTATGTTTAATACTAGCGGACCCGGATACACGTTGCTGTGGTGGTTATGCTATTAAATTGTAGCATTGATGAAACGTTTGTACTTTTAACATAGCGCCATCTATTGAATACTTACTCAGTATAGTCAACAGGTATCGCCATCTGTTAGAATCGTTTCGAGCTAACATATAATTGTGACTGTCAAATAATAGACAAATAATTTGCATTGAACTGTAGTACATAATAACTCAATGATAATTTGCAATAAAATAACACCACGTTTTGGTTTCCACGTGGTGTAATTTTACAACGTGACGTTAACAACGTGACACGTAATTTATTTAAACTAAGATATAAAATTGCTTAAATCATTAATAAACTTTAACAGTGCATGGTCGCCATAAATATGCCAGTCATCACCAAGTAAATACGTAAGTGAGTGAAAATGTTAGTGTAGCCCAGATTAAGCGTTGAAATTGAAGCATTCGTTTAAATAAAGTTGGTAACTCTACAGAAATTTGCTTATGAACATTTTATATTGCTATTAAATCCAAAGAACGGTGTGTTTTTTTCTTTGTCGGAGATCCGCATAAGGCCGTTTGGGTCTGGCCGGGTTATGCGGGACTCCGAGTGCGTAGAGATGGAAAAATGCGCCCCGACCTACCCACAAAAACCGACCGCGATCCTCGACTGCCTGAAACAGAGCCCGCCGGGATTTACTCCCAATAGGTGAGCATGCTCCGTGACCCTGAGGGCCCTGACCCGCCTCATTTAGTCAAGCCCTAAACTCCGGGCGAACTAAGAGCTAGGCCCTCCGCTAGGAGGCACGAGCGGAACGCGGCACACCTTCCTCCTGGGTGACGGACTTCCCAGGCTTAACGACCGCAGGCCCACTTACAGCGTGCAGAGGACAATCAGCGCCCTCCGGAACCATCTGTTTGGGCGCTGGGAGGCCATTTCCCTGGCCCGTTCAGCCACCTCCTAGGCCGTCATGACGTCGCCCTCGGAGCCATCTCGCTATGGACCATGGATTTACTGAGACCCGGTAACGAGAAGTTCCACGATCCACGATGTCGTGAAGATTGCTCCATGGCACATCCCACGCAAGGCGCACCTCCAGGGTTTACTGCGTGGAGTCCTTGGCACCACCCACATTGTGGTGACATCCGGGGACTTCTCCCGGCCGATGCAGCACCGGTACTTTCCAAAGCACCCGTGTCCGCACAGAACCTGCGTCAGCCGGAAGGAGTGTGCACCATGCCTGCTCTCCGAAGCCATTCGTCCAATACGGTACGAATGGCTTCAACGAGATGGCGTGCGCCCCGCACTGATGCTGTTATAACCAAAATTTACTCCAACCAACCAAAAATCATTATCTTAATGCACCTTCTCCCTGCCTATATCTATTTCAGTTATCGTGTACCAAAGACCTAAGGCATGTGCACACCTCACCCCAAGATAATTAGAGGGTTTTAAATAATAATAAATAATTTAGTAGTTATACTGCCTTGTTGGTCTAGGGGTTGGATGTGCCGCCTTTGGATCATTGATGCCCGGTTCCATTCCGGGGTCGGGCAAGTGTATTATTGTTAACCAGAGGCACTTTCTCTGAGTCTGCGTGTCATTTGTGTTCCTGGATTACATGTTTGTAACCTGCCTCGCAGTACAGGTTATGACATAGAGCCGGAGTTTCGTTTCCGTTAAAAAAAATAAAGTGGCTGCACCGTTGGCTTTATTTATTACAACATAAAAATGGTTAAAAACGACGTGTAGAATATTTTAATCTTTGACAACTTTATTTATCTCTAGATAAAAGCATAGATATATTATTTAACTGAATAGTCAGCGCGTAAAATAGTACTCCATTAGTCTTATAGACGAGTAGTGGCACCGATATGCAATTTATTAAAATATTTTTTTTACTTTGTACTCTGTACAATGGAGTATTTGCTTTAAATATACTGGGTATATTTCCCTATCAAGGGAAGAGCCACTTTTTTGTGTTTCAACCATTTTTGCGTGAGTTAGCTAAACGAGGGCATAACCTCACAGTGATATCGTGTTTCCCACAAAAGAGTCCGATACAAAATTATCATGACATAAGTCTGGATGGGAATTCAGTGATTGAGGGTGAAATTTCTTTAAAACGTTCATACTGGAGTATTGTCGAAACAATGTACTTCCTTATCGACATGGGCACAAAGAACTGCAAGGCTATGCTGGAAAACAAGAGCGTACAAAATATATGGAAATCTCAACAGAAGTTCGACGTCATTCTTGTGGAACAGTTTAATAGTGACTGTGGTTTAGGACTGGCATACAAGATCGGAGCTCCAATTGTAGCCATGACGTCCCACGTACCGATGCCTTGGCAATACGAACGTTTCGGTATTCCCTATAACCCGTCCTTTGTGCCGTTCCAATTCCTCGAAGGTGGCACAAAACCGACGTTGTACCAAAGAGTAGAAAGAACAATATCTCACGCGTACTTCACTAATTTATATAAACGCATAAGTCAAAACGTAGACAAAAATACACTGGCCGAATATTTCGAAGATCTACCTCCGTTTGAAGTTTTGACTAAGGAAATAAAATTTCTGCTGTTGTACACTAATATCTTACTCGGTGGCATAAGACTATTGCCGTCCAATGTAATAGAAGTCGGTGGTTATCACGTCGCTGAGCCGAAAGAGTTGTCTAAGGTCAGTATCCCAGTATATTAAATTTACACAGCTGTTGTTGACGATGAAATAATGCGCGCAGCGTTTAGGCGGTTCTTGGGGATGTCCTTCATAGTAAAATTTCATCTGCTCCGCGCTTCAGACCGATAGCCGTCGTCGGTCCCGGATACCATTCTTCCATCCATGGCAGTCGATACAATATGTAGTCGGTAGCCTGTAAAAGTCAAACCGCAGCTAGTCTAACTCTAAAAGCATTACACACGGTACCATGTATTTTAGACACGCATACATAGGTACTCTTTTGTTTATTGTTAAACTCTGTAGTCAAATTGAGAATAGAACGGCCCTGATCAATTTAATGCTCTCCGGCAATGTGGACGAAGCCGTCACCGACATATTATACGGGGCCAATCTCTGCGCTCTACGCAAGAAAGATGGCGGTATTCGTCCCATTGCCGTAGGGTGCACGTACAGACGGACGGCAGCTAAGATTTGCTGTGCCCATTACCGTGATGTTCTAACTAGTAAACTACAGCCCCTTCAAGTGGGTTTTGGGTCAAAGGGGGGCTGCGAGGCTGCCGTCCATGCTTTATCAACCTTTGCCAACAGTTCTGAGGGAGAGGTCATCCTGAAGGTTGACATCAAAAATGCTTTCAACTCCGTTAACAGGGATACCTTGCTGGCAGAAGTTAAAAAAGAATTACCTGAAATTTTCTGTTTTCTTTGGCAGTGTTACAGATATCCATCAAAATTAATCTACAGAGACAATCTTTTGGTTTCGGCTGTTGGATGTCAGCAAGGTGACCCTCTTGGACCAGCCATTTTCAGCCTTGCGATAAATCCTATCATTCAGCAACTAAATTCAAAATTTAATGTATGGTACCTAGATGACGGTACCCTAGGAGGTGATGTCGAAACAGTACTTAAGGACTTCTCTCTCTTAAAAGAAAAATTTTTGTCTATTGGGTTGGAGCTCAATATTTCAAAGTGTGAATTATTCGTACAGGACACCCCCAATAGACAAGTAATTATTTCCAAATTCGACGCACTAGCTCCAGGCATTAGATTTGTCGATAAAAGTTCTCTTCACCTCCTAGGGTCCCCGATTTTCGATGAATCCTTCCAGGATTTCATCGATGTCAAAATTCAAAATTTTAATAATATTTCTGATAGATTATTTAAAATAAATGTTCATTCGGCCTTCACTAATATAATTATAATTATAATTAAATACTGTTGTTTTGGCCCAAAATTTACTTATATTCTCCGTTCTTCCCATTTATGGCAGCATCCACACCTTTTAGATAAAATTGATGCTATAATGAGGAATACTCTAAACACACTTTTAAATGTGGCCTTGGACGACCGAGCTTGGAGTCAAGCTACCCTTCCCATCAGGTTTGGGGGTCTCGGCGTCCGCAAAATTAATAGTATTAGCTTACCAGCGTTCCTGTCCTCGGTCCGCAGCACAGAGAAATTAACCGGGGAAATCTTGGCGAATTCTCTGGTTGATTTCGAGGTGCCGCGTTTGACTGATGCAGTGGATGCTTGGAAAATGGCTTGTCCAAGCACGGAATTGCCCGCCTTCCCGGCCTCCCAGAGGCAGTGGGACGAGCCGCTTTGCAGATTGATACGGGAGAATTTATTAAATACGTCACTCAATCCTGCGGAGCGTGCTCGCCTGCTGGCTGTGGGGGAATGGGAGTCAGGCCTTTGGCTCCAGGCGCTGCCATCGCCCGGCATAGGCACTATGCTGGACGATGTTACGTTCCGGCTCTCTGCTAGTTTGCGCCTCGGTGCATCTTGCGTTGCCCCGCATCGTTGTCATTGCGGAGTAGCCGTCGACAGCCTCGGACACCATGGCCTATCGTGCTGTAAAAGCGCGGGCCGCATAGCCAGGCACGCCACAATCAATGATATCATCCGCCGTGCTCTTTCTACCGCCGGCGTACCAGCCATATTGGAACCCAATGGTTTGGTACGAGACGATGGGAAGAGACCTGGAAGTTGGGTAGGCCTTTGGTGTGGGACGCAACTTGCGTCGACACCCTCGCGCCATCCAATCTGCCAGCCACGGCAGGCAGTGCCGGTGCGGCCGCTGCAGCAGCGGAGACCCTCAAACGGCGCAAATACACCAACATCACAGGCATAATTTCCTGTTATAATTTCCTGGCATAATTTCCTGTTATAAGTTTGCGCCGTTTGGGGTTGAAACGCTGGGGTCATGGGGTCCGAGTGCGCATCTCCTATTCAGGGAGATCTCTAGGAGACTTGTCGACGCTACGCGTGACCAGAGGGCTGGACTTTTTTTGGGTCAACGCATTGCAATCGCAATTCAGCGGGGCAATGCTGCCAGCCTTCTGGGAACGTTCCCCGGTGACAGCGATGTGGAGGAATTTTTTGATGCTTAGTTTTACTGTAAATATATACCTACATAGTTTTAGTTTATTTTATTGTTATTTTTTAAGTAGTTAGATTTCTCTTAATTTCTTTTATATGATATGTTAAACTGATAATATTTTATGTTAATAAATTTGAGCTTCTAAACTATAATTTTAATTAATTATGGTCGAATTTCGACCGATGGGCGACCGCTTTTCCTACCACATCTCTGCTCGGAAATGTTGCACCTGAATAGGGGCCTCTCCAAGTATATCCTATGTTTGAAGATCATAACTGGTAGGACATAATACCAATGCGAATAAAATAAATGTACACAATCTTTTAAAACTAGTGCCACCTCCAAAGATATCGGGGATATCGAGAAAGAAGAAGATTGAACTCGCTTTGTAAATTTCGTAATATCTGTGGCACGGCTTCTAAGCATAATACTTCTATAGAATGAGATATTTTTAAAGAAAGCTTCGTCGTTTTCGAGTCCCGCCCGGTTCCTACCTCGAGGCCTCTAATAAGTTTGTAGTGTTATTAATTTGTTGTGACAATAAGTATTTTAACTGGCATAAACAAAGATTCTACCGAATCGAAGCGTCCGAAAATAGAGTTGAATAGTTAAAAGCATTTAATCCATCACCACTTGGAAATCCGTGTAAATAATTGCAGTTAACCAAATCTTGTAACACTAGTGCCAACCTCCTAACAAATCGGAGAAATCGAGGAAGAAGAAGATTGTACTCGCTTTGTAAATATTAATACAGATATATGTAATCTTTTTTTTAACACCAATCTGTGGCTCGGCTTCTACGCCAAATAATACATATATAAAATGAGATATTTTTAAAGAAAGCTTCCTCGTTTTAGTGTCCCGGTATCTCAAGGCCTCTTTATAAATAGTTCGTAGTGTTAATAATTCGTTCTGGCAGTAAGTATATTATTATAACTGGCACAAAGATTCTACGGAACCGAAGCAGGGTAATCATCATTATTACTACATAACGTAGACTCGCCAAAATAAATAACTTGTTTATTATTTTATAAATATAAAAAAATATTAATAAAACCATCTTTGTAGTTCAACATTTTAATTACCTGCATTTCGAATGTTTTGCAGCATGCAGTTGTGGTCACGGGAGAGCCTAGATGACAGTTGAATTTACCGCCTTTAATTTTGTTTTATTGATAACGTTGCTCTATGCAATTTCTACGTAGAAATCGCTCAAGTTGTCCAGAGGTCCTAAGACCTCTAAGATATTTACTAAACACTTATTAAATTGTTGGTACAAGTGATAAGCAAATTTCTAGGGAGTAATATTGTGCGCAAATGATAAATTATAATAGTTTTACACTTTACAGAGGGTAAAGACCTCCATTGTATTAACTATAAGATTTTTCGTATCAATCGGGGATGTATTATTAAGTCGTCACGGAGTATACTCTCCCAATCCTCGAAGACCCCGTCGCCCTATAATCGGGCAGTCGAGATAAGTCATGTACCAAGGTTCTCGGCTTATCTTCAAAGGCCAGGTAACCATGAAATTTTTTCACGAAACAGGTAGTAAAAAAATTATATCGCACTAAAGACCCGCCCCGGCTTCGCACGGGTGCAATCTAGAACCTCTAAATTTATCAGTACAATATTATGGATGTATTATACTTAAAAACATTCTTCTTGAATCACTCTTAATTTTGAGATGGTTAACATAAATATGAAATAGAAGAAAATGAGCCACACACATGACCGTGTAATAAAGTTTGTGGAAATTGGTTCCAGGGCCGCATCTTTATTTTATGAGCACACGTGCTTAGTGACAACCAAGTAACCTGCATAACCCTACCGTTGAAGGTATTGTGTGAGTATAGTGAAGGATTTACTCAAGTAGTTATTACCAATAAAACTTCAATAGTAATAGCCACGGCACTGCGGACCATATTTATACTTCAACGAACACCGTATCGCGTCAGTAGCTCGATCGTTTCACCGACTAAAGTGTCTACAGCGCGCGTTCTCAATGCATTTCTATAAAACAACAGTGATAATTTTCTATCTACTAAATGAAGTGCTCACGTTGAACATATTGGCTGTATTTCCTTATCAAGGAAAGAGCCACTTCTTCGTATTCGAACCGTTCCTTCGCGAACTAGCCACCCGAGGACACAACATGACCGTGATATCCTACTTTCCGCAAACGAAACCCATAAAGAATTACACCGACGTAAACATCGCTGGAAAAACAAAGATATTAGAAGATGCACTCCCTTTAAAACAATCTTACTGGACTATTATAAATATCATGCATTTCATTATAGGAGTTGGGTCAGTGAACTGCAAAACGTTGTTTGAAGCAGAAAATGTGCAGAATCTTTGGAAATCTCAGCAGAAATTTGATTTAGTAATCGTCGAACAGTTTAATAGTGACTGTGCGTTAGGGCTCGCCTATAAACTTGGTGCTCCGGTGGTAGGGATGACATCGCATTCGCCAATGCCCTGGCATTACGCAAGATACGGAATGACCTACAATCCTGCCTACATGACGTTTCAAATCCTGGGAAGTGGTAGCAAAGGGACTTTGTGGGAGAGAATCGAGAGAATGCTGTTTCATATATATTTCAATACATATTTTAAGTACAACTCTCAAAAGGTGGATCAAAAAATTATAGCGCAATACATAGACGATGTGCCTCCTTTGGAGGACTTATGTCGAAAAGTAAAATTCTATTTGTCGTACACACATTTTACACTCTTCGGCTCGCAAGTTCGGCCTGCGAATGTGATAGAAGTTGGCGGCTATCACGTGGCCAAACCAAAGGAGTTACCTAAGGTTAGTATTTTACTAATAGAAATGACTTGATTGCCTTGAAACGGCTGAACCGATTTCGATAAAACATATCCGATAATTACCGCTAGAAAACTTGCTTTCAAATAAAAAACGTAATTTATGAAATCGTTTTGGAGCTATGACATTATAGACGGACACCCCAACCTGAGGGTTTAAAAAGGCCCATGTTTAGTATTGTACGTCATGAGTTAATAAGTAGGTAACATAGCCAAGCATGTGCCAGGCATATTAGTCTACACTAATTAATTCCTAAACGAGTTCACTCCGAAAATGTCATACGATATTTTTATCAAAATTAGCATAACATTAGGACATTAATTAGAAATTATGCATTCAAAGCTTATCTTAATATTTATCTCAAATCTTATTTATTCTTACTAATCAAAGAATTCACTCAGTTGTCTACAAGATTATTATTATTCGCAGAGTAGGATTTATAAATTATTCATATAAATTATATGTATATTTAATTAATATTTTTTATTATAATTATAATATTTTTATTATAAATCAGAAATAGGTACCAATGAAGTACGTACAGTGTTCCACATTTAATCAGTCTCTGATTGTTCGTAATACATTGCTACTTGTAGAAATAACATTGCTGTTTCTTTTTTAAATATCTTACATACTTAATATCTCAAATACAATATTAATTTTCTTACTTAAAAGATTAATTAACTATATATGTTTATTCCAAAACTATATGTTACAGCCAAAAAACAAAAAAAAACACAAAAGCATACGATATTTTTACAGCAAAATTACCTGCACTGACCCACGAGTTAGCGTTTGTTAGTAATGAAAACAGGCAACACTTACGAAGTCATTTTATACTCTTTGAAAACACATTAGGAGAACAATGTGCCTACATAATTGTATAGCGTTTGTCAGGAGAGTGCAGATTACAGAGTCTACGTTTGAGCATAATTTTCATAACTCAAGGTTACACAGACGATAATGAATACTTAAAATAATACCCCTTATACAAATGCCATAGCTTCATTGTTATAAATAATGATGTACAACTACTCGTTATAGGAAATATTGTCACTTTAGTAATGACAAACATTCAGTGCCGGATTAAGCAAGCGCGGGGCCCGTAGCAAAGCGCATTCTTTCAAAGAGCCCTTGATCTCCCTTGATGGGTTCTTAAGTATAAAGTAGTAAAAATACAATTCAATACTCAATACGTTTATTTGCTATCTATAGGTTAAAATATTGTGGGTAATTAATATATGTATTAATTACCCACAATATGTGGTATGCCACATCTTAATAAGTTTGACTCAAAAGATTACGGTCTGGCAGAGATGAGTGGGTTAATCCAGCACTGATGGTATGATATCGACGGTTCTTCTCTCACTGTGGTCTACTTGGAACCACTGAAGCTATATACCATGGTGTACCGATGGTAGGCATGCCTATATTCTGAGACCAACATTCTAACGCCGCTGCAATTGAAGAAAGGGGCCTAGGAGTACAGATACAAGTAAATGCATTGACTAAAGAGACACCCCGCGCGAAAGGGGGCCCCCTTTCGCACGGGGCCCGTAGCAATTGCTACTCTTGATACGTGAGTAATCCGGCACTGCAAACATTATTAAAAAGTCATCATTATTTCAATAATTATATGTATGTGTACCCTGTGGTAACGGATTACATAACATCTGTAACCTAATCAATTTTGAGGCCCAAACTGGCTAATTTAATAGATTCAAAATCGACAATCAACGTGCTATTGATCGTTTTGGTATCTTACTAATACTAGTGTCAGTTCCGGTCGTATGCCACATACTTTCGACGGAAGCACTTGGCAAGAACTTTTGGATTTAGCAGATTAATGCTATCATTTGCATCGGGTGTATTGCACACGTCAATGGGAAATAGCGAGTCTGGATACCTGGCATAAAAAGAAGGAAACCTTTACAGGAATAACAACTATACCAAGGCGCTAGCCAAGGTTATGTTCTGGGTCCTGCCAGTAGTCATTTCCTATAATGATTTTTGCACTGCCCTATTTGATGCGAAGGATAGTGGAGAGATGCTCTTGACTTGCCATTGCGGCTAACATTGTGGAAACTAAAGAAGGAAAGACGCGAAGAGTGGTTCTGACACACCGCACCAAAGGAGTGTGTCTACAGTAGGTGACTGAGTAGTAAAGGGTGTTGAGAAACAACTCAGCGTCCTCTCCTTGACATGCAATATTTTATGATAAAGTGAGCCCAGTTTGCTGCTACATGGCACGAGTAATAAACTGATTTCTCCCCCATGACCTTGCGTGAGATCCGACTCAGCAGTACGTCATTTGTGCACAGACGTGACTATCTGGACTCATAAACTAATACTGTAGAAAGAAAATAGCAACAGCTTAACGGACTGATGAGAAACATAAAACCCGATCGAATTCATTTTGCATTTCGCATTGTTACATTTTTAATTTATTTATTTTTGCAACCAGTGTTTCTTTCTATTATACTAGCGATCCACCTCGGTTTCGCACTGAAATTTGAATTAAAATTTGAATTTTAATTGAACTGAGCTGATTTCTTGTGTTTTCTACAATCATCGTCATATTTTGACAATTTTTTTCAAGACTTTAACTATGTTTATTCTCCTCAGATATTATTCTATTATTAACCAAAAACAGCTTGGTAGCTTGCAAAATTATTGCAAACATACAGACAGACCAATGACGACAGTCTTTTTAATCTATAGCATGTATTGGGTTTGTTTCCAAGCCGACACTAGCTAGAGCTCTAGTGACCTTAAAATAGAATATCAATGTGAAATCACAAACCAGGTGCAGAGTTACTAGATCGGTAGTTTTAAATTGTCATGCTTCAACGGCTATATTCTCGGCCAAGATCAGAATGAATTTAAATGTATAATGTTCTGTTATAGACTATTCAGTTCTAATTTATATCCTAAAACCTATAAAAGTATAAATGTACCTTTATTCTCTGTGAGTGGCAAAGTCAGAGTAGCAAATGGAATACCGTGATAATTTACATTAAAAAATGGGAAAATTTGTTCCAGTTAAGATGGATGCTCCAGGGTAGCCCGCGAAATTCAAATTTTCTTACGTTTTTTGCAATTTGCAGGGCAGTGCTAGGTTGTATGATGATGAACATTTGATTCGCGGCTGTAAGACGTACGTAGTTACAGAGTTACAGAGCTGCAAGGTGCAAGAATGACTTTGACGTTGAAAAAGTTTTTCTTGCACCTTTATGAGCTTGGAGGGTTGTATTGATGATTTTGATGATTATAATTCTATAACTACATACATCTTACAGCCGCGAATAACATTCGTGCTTATGGTCTATGCACCACCACGCACACTTTTATAACACACAATATCACCAACCCACACCATCCTGAGGATATCGTAAGAAGCGACTTAAGAAACCCATGACACAGACCCTACCTACAAGAAACTTGATACAAACTCTGTGTCAAGCCGCCTTTCCCGCGTGGCACATTATGCTAATTTCCCTCCATGCATTTGGAGGAGGGCTGACTAAGTGATGTTAATTTATGCGCTGACATGATGATGATATTTATTACCATGCCACTTTCACAGTAAAATATCCAATTAACCCTTAATTTGTTTGGCGTTTTTTTGTCTTGTCTATACGAAAAATTCAAGTACTTTTGTGATCTATCTTTTAAATTGGGATATAATTATACAAACATATTTAGCAGGGAACACTGTAATTGTAATTGACTTAATTATCAGTAGAATTGACCTCGTCTGTCCTTGGCTATGGTCGATGTAAATATTTCTTATTCATGAAGTTATAATTTTTGACATGTCATTCGCACGTAGCATCATAGCCAAAAAACTGTAGATAGACGATTTGCGATAAGAAACTTTGATACTATGACTGAATGACGAAGACACGCTTGTATTTAAATTTAAACCAGCAGCGTGCGAGCTTCAGTAGTTTAATGGATTCAGTTGGAATTCGTAACGCGCGAGCAATATGCGTTTCCATAATACTTTAGTGTTTTGTTTTTATTTATTAAATGGAGCGCTTGCGTTTAAAATACTGGCCATATTCCCTTATGAAGGGAAGAGCCACTTTTTCGTATTTCAACCGTACTTGCGCGAATTAGCCAGTAGAGGGCACAACTTGACTGTGATATCGCATTTTCCACAAGAGAAGCCATTGAAAAATTACAATGATATAAGTATCGCTGGAAAAACTAAAATATTAGAAGGGGCGCTCCCACTGCAGCGTTCTTACAAGACTATTATAGATATCATGTATTTCCTCGTAGACAAGGGTACGCAGAACTGCAGAACTATGCTGGAGGCTGAGAATGTGCAGAAGCTTTGGAAAAATCAAGAGAAATTCGATTTAGTAGTTGTGGAACAGTTTAATAGTGACTGTGCATTGGGACTCGCATACAAACTTGGGGCTCCCGTAGTCGGTCTAACGTCCCACGCGCCTGTTCCGTGGCATTTTGAACGGTATGGTATCCCACAGAATCCCTCTTACGTACCTTCTTTATTCCTGGATGGCGGTACCAAACCCAATTTGTTTCAAAGGATTGAAAGACTAGTTTTCAATGCTTACTTCAATTACTTATATAAGAGCAAAATTCAAGACGTAGACCAGAAAACGTTGGCTCAGTATTTTGACGATATACCGCCATTGGAAGAACTGGCTCGCAATGTAAAATTTTACTTATTGTACACCAATTTCGTGTTCTTCGGCTCGCAATTGTATCCCGCAAATACAATTGAAGTTGGGGGCTACCACGTTGCCAAGCCTAAAGGATTACCTCAGGTCAGTATCTTTTCTTACCGCTTAGCTTCGTTATTTGTAAACCCATGAAAATGTTTCTTAAGAATTTATCTGTCTATGAAGCTCAAATATGGTATTATTTTGTTAATAAAGTCTTTAACAAAATGTACATTTGCATTAAAAAACTAAAAATATTTTTTGTGATAAATAATGTAAACTGTTTTTTAAATAACAGGAAAAAAAAAAGTGAAAATAAACAACCATTTGAAGTAGGTGCCATCTCAAATTGTAATTTTCAATTATTATTCTTCAATTGGTTATTTTTCACCTTTTATTTTATTTTTTCTGAAGTATGTTTACAGTTTTGGCCCGTGACACGTGGAATTATTTATTTATTTAATACTTTATGAAAAAAAAAAATTACATAGGCAGACTTAATGCCAAGAGGTATTCTCTCCCAGTCAACCTTTGGGTGTGTAGAGAGGGGTTGATGGCAGATGCACTGGGAAATTACGAAAGCATTGTATAGCTAATAATATAAAGGAACTTAAAAATAAATAATAAACCTATATAAACATACATATACATCATACATATATAAGTGTATATAAAAAAGACAAATACTTATTCTTTCTCTTTTATCAATAATTTCTGGTTTTATACGGCTAAGCTAACAACACGATCAACAAGACGTCTTCTTATCATTATATAACCCAATTTTCTGTACAGTCCAAATTAGTTCAAGGTCCTATTGATAGCCGCGGTGCCCGACGTGTATTGAATTTCATGATAGATTAGATGAACTAGCTAGATCAATAAGTATATTCCTTCCCAAACATTTTTAGCCAAAATATATCCTACGCAAAAGTCTTTACGCTTTTTGAGTATCTTTGACGTTTATTGGTAAAGAAGGGCAATGCGATTGTTTTTATTAAAACGATTTTATTCCCGGCAGGGCGATTTTGTTTCAAGAGTTTTAAACTACTATGCCTAAATAAGTAAACAACCTATATAATTAAAATAAATCCCCGGAAATTATGTACGCGAAACATTCGAACGACTACAACAAATTGGAAAATTATAGTGCGAAGTTTGCCGGGTCAGTTGGTGTGTCTAATAATTTCTTCGACATTTTGTAATACGTAGTTATTTTTACAGGCTGAAAAACCTTATAGGCAATAAATAAGGCAGGACAGTACTACTAATATAGATCTTCTTTGAGAATTTAAAAAAAAATGCTTTTTTCTGTATATATTGGTCTTACTTCAGGAAGAACACTTGATGTTATTGATGAAACCGTGTGCCTTCCCGTCTGGCCACCGTGGCATAGTAGGCTAATTACACTCCATGTAGTTGGAGGAGGTTTACGGTGGGTTATTTATGTGCTGAGTACCTAGTAGTCTAACTACACATATTTCTACACTTTCGCATTTACTGTTTGTTTTTGATAAATACGGAACGTATACCAAAATATCGCTGCATCAATACACTAACCGACGACGTCACTACACTGGGCCGCTTATTAGCGAAACTATAATATTTACTCAGTCAAGGCTATGTCGACGAAAATGCGCGTGTAAATGATTTAACAAAAGTATGTATCTATTTGCATAATGTCTTTTCAACAATACGCAACAATCATGCTAAAATACTGTGATTAAAGTATTGTTACGTAACAAAAAACTAGCGGGGACGCCCTGGCTTGGAATGGTTACTTATATATCCATGAAAACCCACTTAAAAAAGGATTCTACTAGTGAAAGAAATTTTCAAAACGACAACTAATTTTACATTATTATGTAGTTACATTTAACCTAAGCCACTGCCCGCGACTTCGTCTGCGCATCACCAATATACAAAATATCGTATTAAATTAGCATAGTTACGGTATTTTAGTGTATGATATATATTATTGTAAAGTTTCATTAAACTCCATTCAGTAGTTTTTGCTTGAAAGATAAACAAATACACATATCTATTCATTCATACATCCATGCATTCACATGATTCACACATTCATACAGACGTTCGCGTTATAATATTAGACGGAAGCCGCTATTTCTACAATTTCTACAACGCCAAAACGGAGCCATAAGAAACTGCTCGCGTATATTGGATTGTAATTTTGTTTTAAAAATCTGTTATTACAATGCATACAATAATTTTTCGTACTCATTGTGCATAGTTTGTATCGTGTTATAACTATACTGAATCACTTACATACACTTGACAAGAGTGTTATATGTCTAAGTAGATTTTTGATTCAGTTAATTATGGAATTATAATTGAACTTTATTAGGTAGGATAAAATAGGCAGGATAAAATAGATAATAATAATTTTTAATCATAATAAATTTTCGGGACACCCCTTTTTTTAAATTGTTGAAAATAAAATTTTGGGCCTGTTGATCTGCAGTGATAATTGTTCTAAAGAATTATTGAAAATATTCATGGCTCCTAGATGTAATATCGCTAAAATCTATATTACAAATAGTAATCTAGATTTTAGCGCTCTTATTCCGAAACATACACGATTAGTTATTATGTGTACTGACGCTGTACGTTATGGAACAAGATATACTTCTATATTACTACAAAGTATACGCGAGTATTTGCGTACTGTTATTTCCAATCTATACGTGATTAGTTTCATACCCTTGCGTACTGGCCTTGTACAGAATGGAAAGACGCGGCATTACAGGCATATGGGCTGGATATGTTATCTTGTAACTACGAACGCACCGTATTACTCTACCCTTTGTAACGAAGTGACATTAGGTCTATTATAAATAAAATCGGTAGGTACAGAGCTTATTTAAAATAACTTCAATTAAAAATTGAAGACTGATATGCATAAAGTGCATATTCGTCTGACCGATACTTAAAAAAAATGCGAATGCCGGAGCGTCAGTGTTCGCGCTACTGACTACATATTGTAGCGACCAGCATGCTACATACTTTACACAATTGAGCCGAAAAACCTGAACTAACATCATCAAGAAATATCGCCTACAAATGCGAGAATTACCAAAAAGTCCTACACCGCGATAGCGAAGTTTATAGAGCAATTCGCACGGTTTGTTCCGGGTCTGGGTGTTTTCTATCTATACAATGTGTGTATTTACAAAAAAAAAATTTATATAAGTAGTTTATCATCCATCTCGTTACCATAACACAAGCATTAAGTTGCTTAGCTTGGGACGAGATGGCGTTGTGTGAAATGTCCAAGGATATTTATTTATTTATAGGGGGATAGGCGCCGCGATCCCCTGCCAGACATGCCACCACCCTGGCTGGATGATCATCCCTTTGCGCCTAAAGTGTCATGACAGCCATAGGTAGTAGAATTGCAGGCAGGAGCGGAGGC
Organism: Clostera curtula; assembly: GCA_905475355.2. Classification (NCBI taxonomy): domain Eukaryota; kingdom Metazoa; phylum Arthropoda; class Insecta; order Lepidoptera; family Notodontidae; genus Clostera; species Clostera curtula. The sequence goes on along the minus strand of FR997808.1, from coordinate 9,241,598 downwards.
CTAACGTGCCCTCCGTAGCACTGAGAACATACTACTACTACTCAGCCCATAGATGACCCACTGTTGAGTCAGGCCTCCTCCAGTCACATAGAGGGTATAAGCCTTCTGTGCCACGCTGGCCAGACGGGCCACAGGGTTTCGTATCAAGTTTTCCTTCTCTTGCAGCTAAGTTATTGGCCTTGACAAGAATTTTTTTTCTGCTGTTTCGGCATCTGAGGGTGTCGTAACAGCCGAAAAAAAATTGGGGTGGTGACAAAAAGTAGTCTTAATCAGTCACCACGCGGAAAACAAGAGAACATGTTTTGTCGTAATGGCAAGCTGATATTAATGTTAAACTTTTGACTTTAAAATTCCAGGACTTAAAGAAATATATTGATGAATCTGAACATGGGGTGATTTATGTCAGCTTCGGGTCAATGTTGCAAGCGAATACGATGCCCCGTGACAAATTGGAAGCCATCATCGCAGCCCTATCAGAACTACCGCAGCGAGTCATTTGGAAATGGGAGGAAAGTTCTTTGCCTGGAAACCCCAAAAACATTTTGTTATCTAAATGGTTGCCTCAAAACGACATATTTGGTGAGTTCCATACCTTGTAATTTAAAGATTAATATGCTATGATACTCATTTGTATGAATGCAATGAGTATAATATACTGTTGCCCAAACCCGTCTTATCAGAATTGTCTGGAGATTGCGGATTTAAAACTCGTGAAATCAAATATAATAATGTCAAGTTAAGGTGAATGTTCCAGGGTAGCCCGCGAAATTCAAATTTTCTTACGTTTTTTGCAATTCGCAGGTCAGTGCTAGGTTTTATGTTGATTAAAATGTTATTCGCGGCTGTAAGACGTATGTAGTTATAAAATTATAATCATCAAAATCATCAATACAACCCTCCAAGCTCATAAAGGTGCAAGAAAAACTTTTTCAAGCTCAAAGTCATTCTTGCACATTGCAAAAAACGTAAGAAAATTTGAATTTCGCGGGCTACCCTGGAACATTCACCTTAACTAGATTGCTGGCACTCATAAAGACAGATAAATACAGCAGTGGAAATGATGTCATTTGAAATTAGCGGATTACAAGCAATGTTATTTACTGTTGCTAACAAGAATGGACTGAGCGAATAAATCTCCCTCAGTAGTAGAATGCTCATTATTACCCGCTTGCTCGTTTGCCTACCTCTTCCATAAAAAAAAAAAAAAAAAAAAAAAAAAAAAAGGAATACAATAAGTAGAAGTAGGTTGATCGTCGTTCATCGTTACAGCCCTTGAATGACCCACTACTGAGTCGGGACTCCTCCAAATTCATGGAGTGAAATTAGCCTACTGTGCCACGCTGGCAAGACGGGTTGGCTCAAAGTTTGCATCAAGTTTTCCTTCTCTTGCGGCTAGGTGATTTGCCTCTTGCGTTCCCTTAGTCGCCTCTTACGGCACCCTCGGTATGGTATGGGTTGGTGACACTGCGTATTCAAAAAAGACGGAGAAGTAGTACTTAGAACATTTAAAAATGTATGACTAGATTTTTTTTTTAAATATCGTTACTTTTAAAATTTAATTTTGCAACCTACGCAAGGTTACCTTAAGAGCCCAGCCAATCGAATCTCCTTCAAAATATAGAAAAGTTACTATGTACATTAAAGATCCATTTACATTTGCTGAATAAAATAAAAATTTGCTAACGATCGAGCATTGCAAAAGAAACTTGAGCAAAAATACGCAGCAGATACGTACGAAACCCGAGAAAAACCATGATAAATGTAATTTAAATTATCGGATCGGGTTAGTAATCAATTTGTGGCATCGAACACTTATCAAGGCTAGACAGTTACGAGACTTGTACCCTTCGTATTTATCTATATCGTTCGTTTGCACTGTACTCAAGCAGAGTATACACATAGTGACGACTGCCTCGTTGGTCTAGTGGTTAGAAGTGCCGCCTTTGGATCAACGGGTCCTAGGTTCGATTCCGGGGTCGGTCAAGTGTCTTTGTCTAAACCAGAGGCACTGGCTCGGAGTCTGGGTGTCATTTCTATCTATAATATGTATGTATTTACAAAAAAAATCTATACAAGTAGTTTATCATCCATCTCGTTACCATAACACAAGCATTAAGTTGCTTAGCTTGGGACGAGATGGCGTTGTGTGAAATGTCCAAGGATATTTATATTTATTTATATTATAGTTCCGCCACCCCATTTTATCCTAAGGATGTCGAAAGAGGCGGCAAAAGGAAATTATAAGGCTGGAAATCTAGCCACAAGAGAAGGAAAATTTGATGCGAAACCCTATGCCAACCCGTCTGGCCAGCATGGCACAGTAGGATAATTACACTCCAGGTAGGCCCAACTCAGAAAGAAGAAAGTACTCAATCAGAGTAGGTACTTCTACATCCTGTGCGGGACGGTACACCCCCGGGAACGTTTAGTGGGTGCCTCCGTCTCCTCACAGAAGCGGAGGGGTCCATCCCCAGGCTGGCGGGGATAGTCCTTAAAGGAAAAATCCTTTAATCCCCGGGTAAAAACCCGGGGTTAAAAAAAGGTTCTTCTACATCCTGCCTGTTTCTCATTTTCATTGGGGCCAGCACCAGAGATTTATTTACACGGGGTGATCGCAGTCTACCCTCTGAAGCTCACCTAGTGGAACAACCAGGGTTCCACCAGCTGTCTGCTTCCACGCTACTGAGTATCTGTAGCGACTGTCATAATAAATAAATAAATATCCTTGGACATTTCACACAACGCCATCTCGTCCCAAGCTAAGCAACTTAATGCTTGTGTTATGGTAACGAGATGGATGATAAACTACTATATACATTTTTTTTTTGTAAATACATACGTAATATAGATAGAAAACACCCAGACCCGGAACAAATACTTGTAGGTCGTACAAATATTTCTTCCGTGCGGGGATCGAACCCGCGACATGCTGCGCAGCAGTCGATCGCTCAACCACTGCGCTAACCGTGTCGTCTACGCTTAAAGTTACTGATATACTGATAGTATGATATCGACATTTTCAGCGCATCCCAAGGTTGTGGCGTTCTACTCGCACTGCGGTCTACTTGGAACCACTGAAGCTATATATCATGGTATACCGATGGTAGGCATGCCTATATTCGGAGACCAACCTTCCAACGCCGCTGCAATTGAAGAAAGTGGCCTAGGAGTACAAATACAAATAAACGAATTGACTAAAGAGACACTACTACAAAAATTCAAGACAATTTTGGACCCTGGGTAAGTACTACTAATACTACTCAGATTGATGACTCACTGTTGCATTGGGCCTGTTCCAGTTATATGGGGGGGGGGTAATGACCCTACTGTCCACGCCGGCCAGGGGGGTTAGTACAGGCTTTCATATCAAGTTTTCCTTCTCTTGCAGCCAAGTTATCGGCCTTGGCTACAAGACACCCTCAGGATGGAACGGGGTAGTGACACTATTTGTTCTAAATCCGTCACCACATGTTCAAGGCTAAAATCTAGTAATACTTCTGAAGCATGCAGTTGTTACTTCTAAACTTTCGCAGTTTTTCGCTAAAGCTAGTAGGGGACGTTCTTTGTTGAGTCGCGGCTTCCTCAATAAATATTTCGCATAGCTTCGGTAACTTTAAGCGTCTAGTACACTACTTTTTTTTTAATAAATTTTGGGTATAATTAAGTCCATGGCATGCCGAATTATGTACTTTGAACGGCTTTAGTGTCAGTCTGCAAGACCGCCTACAGCTGACAACACACACACACACCGGTGCCGAAGACAAAGGTGGTTATTTTTTCGAATTTATATGCTCTGAATTGAGTGAGCAGTCTTTCATATTAATTCGAAAGGTACAAAATATCAGAATCGGTGTCTGTGTTTTTCTCCGAGAACGTACTAGAACTGAACATGAAACTAATTTAAAAAATTGCAGTGATCACATGATCCTTAAAGTAAGATCACCAATGCCACTAATAATATTCATCATACTGAGCTTATGTGCGTCCTCTCCCTAAAGTGTCTAATCCCTTGCTTCCCAACCACTTCCGTCCTATTTCCATTCTTCCTTTCTTATCCAAAGTGTTAGAGGCCTGTGTCCATAAGCAGTTCAGCCATTATATCCATTACAACAGCATCATTAGCCCGTTTCAATCGGGTTTTAGACCAGGCCACAGCACAGTTTCTGCCCTCCTAAAAGTGACTGGCGATATTAGGGCAGGAATGGAGAATACTGAACTCACTGTTCTCGTTCTCGTAGATTTTTCGAATGCCTTTAATACCGTCAGTCACGACATCCTGTTATGCATCCTTTCTCATCTCATGGTCTCTCCGCAAGCAGTGGAATGGTTTTCCTCTTATCTTCAGGGACGCCAGCAGAGTGTTCGCACTGATGAATCTTCATCAGGGTGGAAAACGCTTGAAACTGGTGTCCCACAAGGCGGCATTCTTTCCCCTCTTCTATTTTCTCTTTTTATAAACCTTCTCACACCTGAACTTCAGTGTGCGTATCATCTGTATGCTGATGATTTACAACTGTATAGAAAATCCAGCCTCGATAATTTGCCAAGCACCATCTATAAACTTAACCGGGATCTGGAGCGTGTCAAGAGCTGGTCTGATGGGTTTGGTGTGGCAGTAAACGCGTCCAAATGTCAAGCTATTATTGTTGGGAGCTCCCGATTAGTAAATCGATTAGATAGCACCGCGTTACCCAATATCATGTTTAACGGCTCTATTATACCCTTTAGCTCGTCGGTTAGGGACCTTGGCATACACATCGATAGCACTCTCAGCTGGCGTCCCCAAGTTGCCAGCATTTGCCAGAAAGTCACCGGTACGTTACGGTTCCTTTACCGGTTCAAAAACCTGTTACCACCCAGCATCAAGGTGATGCTTGTGCAGACCTTGGTTTTCCCCATTATAGACTATGGTGATGTGTGCTACTTTGACCTGAATGCAGATCTCCTCGATAAACTTGACCGTCTTCTCAATAACTGCATTCGATTCGTATTCAACCTTCGCAAGTACGAACATATTTCAGAGTCGAGGACCCAGCTAAAATGGTTGCCTATCCGACAGCGTCGTGAGTTAAGAGCGCTGACGACTCTTTACTCCTTCCTTTATTCTCCTAATCCTCCTACTTACCTATCCTGCCATTTCCAATATTCCTCTTCCAGTCATAACAAGAACCTGCGTTCCACTTTCAACCGACAACTCCAATGTCCTACCCACTCTTCCGATTTTTTACACCGCTCCTTCTTCATACAATCCATCCTTTTGTGGAATGCGCTACCTCCGGAAATCAGGATGGTCAACAGTCGGGACACTTTTAAGCGGAGACTTCGTAATCATTTAGAGATTACTAATTAGTCGGAATGGAAGTGATGAATCATTAACTATCTCTATAACCTTATTTAATATATTTGTAGCACATGTATGTAGTTTATGTATGTAGTGTATATATATAGTGTATGTACCTATGTAGTGTATATATGTACTGTATGCATGTAGTGTATGTATGTAGTGTATGTATTAGGTATTTTATTTTTATTTTACACCTACCACACTTTATCTCTGCACCACCCAAGGTTGACTGGCAGAAAATGCCCAAGGCATTAAGTCCGCCTTTGTACATTTGTTGTGCATAAGTGTAAATAAATAAATAAATAAATATATTGATAAGGAAACAACTATGTTGACAGGGGCATAAACCATAAACATTGTATTTAACGCACAACTTATCAGAGGTTGTGTCTCTAAATATAACAATAAAGATAAGACATAGACAATTTACAGTTACCGTGACTGTTGGGTAGAATTAGTTTTTTTACATAATATTATATACCTAGATTATAATGTAACGACTCTTTAAATATAAAGGAGTTGGTCATGGTTGCGTATGGTGGCTTATATAGAATACAAAATGTCACCAAACCAAACCATCCAAAGGGTGTGGTACGAGGCGACTAAAGGATCGCAAGAGGTAGATCACCTAGCGGCAAGAGAAGTAAACTTGATACAAATCCGTCTTCTCAGCGTGGGATAGTTGACTAATTTTCCTCCATGCATTTGGAGGAGACCCGACTCACGATGAGCAAACGTTTACTTGTTTTACTAGTCATAAAACGTAATGTAGGTATTTCAGTCATATTTGCTACATTATCATCAAGCAACTGCTTCCCTCTAATCAACCAATCATTATCCTTCTTCCAGATTCCGAAGACAAGTGAAAGAGCTATCCAAGGCCTGGCACGACCGTCCCCTCTCACCCATGGATACGGCTATATACTGGACCGAGTACGCTGCTCGCACGAAGAATTTCACCTTCAGAACAGCCGCAGCAGACGTTCCTTTTTACCAATATGCCTATTTGGACGTCATAGCTGTTCTGACAACACTCCTTGTAGCAATTTATTTAGTACTTAAGTCTTTGGTGTCTTTGTTGTCCGGAAAGAGTGAAACACCCAACAAAAAGAAGGCTAAACGTAGTTAGTTTGTAAGTTTATCAAGTGATATAATTTAAGTAGCAAATTATAGTTTTCCAAAAGGTGGATGATTTAAATTAAATGGACAATAAGTTGATTTACCAAAACGCTCATTTGTGTACAGTATTGAAGATAGAATTTGACATCACATAACTGTTAATGTCTGTATCGCCATTCTGGAACACATTGGAACACAAGTAATTAGTTTTAAATATATTGTTAATCTATTCCCATATGGGACGGCCCTCTGCTAGATGGAGCGACGATCTGCGAAAGGTTGCGGGCAGCAGCTGGATGCGTCAAGCTGAAGACAGGGCGCTATGGCACTCTTTAGGGGAGGCCTATGTCCAGCAGTGGACTAATGTGGGCTGATGATGATGATTCCCATCTTGGAGAGTACAAAACAGAACTAGTGAATACATTTTATAAATACTATAATATATTAAGTATATATATAATTCATTGTTTAAAGGTGGCGCCCTCGCGAGATTTAATTTTACAATAAGGGCGCGGTGATGATGGTAAATTTTGTTGTTAGTGTTACGTTTTCATGAGTTATAACCGTGATAGTAATGTAAGGCACTTATTCATATTATATATTATTATAACACCATACCTACATCTACATCGCGAATGCTAACAAAACGCCAAAGGAATAATATTTGGGTTTTGTCCACGTCAATTTAAAAGAAAGAAAAGATGACAGGGATGTAGAGACATCGTATTAAAGCATTTCATTGTTCCTCTCGTTGCAGCACTTACCACGATGCCATGATTATTAAGTATTATATAATATACTATTTTTATATATATATAAAAATAGTTATATATATATAAAAATAGTATATTAAAGTTTAAAGTTTATATCAAAGTTGTAAGCGAATGATTTCGACGAGTATAGGAGATATACCTACTATATAACATACCAAAGAATGGTTGCACTTTCTGTTTTTGTATTTGTACTTGGAAAAAAAATCGATACGATATCTCTAGTGCTTGTTTCAAGTTAATTTGGGAAGTAAGAGATTTGATATTCACGCAAACTTAATAATTAATAAAATCCGATGTGGTTAAGTGATATTTGTACATGTTATAAGTACCTATCATATTTATTGTTATAAAATATGAATAAAGTTAACTTAATTTAGTTTTGACAGTGTCGCGTGTTTTTTTAAAAAAACAGAGTTTTAGTATATTGTTGATAACCTGCAACCATGGACATCGCAACTTTAGCCCAGAGACAACCGCTACCCAAGACCTACGGCACGACAATGGCCGGATGTGTTAACTCAGGGTCTTACTTCAATTGCGGCTAGCAGCTTTACTCATTTTATACGGGTATTGCCTCAGGATTCAGGGTGGAATAGGATGTTGACATTATTATAATATCAAAAACAAAACTCGTAAAAAATCCAAGTCAAAGTAAAAAGTTCTGAGATCCATATACCAAGTCAGTCCCTACTTATGGGACCTTCTGTCTTAAGTTATTACGTAAATAGCTAAGATGTGGTTAATCTTATAGTGGCCATGTCAATTTAAACAAGATAGTTGACTCTATTTATATCCACAACAAAGTTATAATGGGTCGAAAATGGCCTAACTTCTTCGATAAAAGAATGGTATGGTCGTGCCGCTCGACTTGGCGGAGGCAGGGCGCGGCAGTGCCCCCAGATATCACCACGAACATATGTTTAATCACGCTCTATCCCATCAGGCGTCTTTGTCTGTATGAGGAAGCCTAATGATCCTACCCATGGGTGTCGACGTTCCCGACCCTAATTAGGCAAACAACTAATTAGGGAAACGGGCGTTTAGTATTTGCGCCGTTCAACGTCCCCTGGGCTACCCGCAGTGGACGTTGAACGGCGCGAATACTAAACGCCCGTTTCCACGTAGCACTGGGAGATACAGCAAGCTCTGCTGGGCAGCCATTCGACGGAGACCTCTGCCGGCAACCCCAATCCCTCGCTTCGTACTGTAGAGCTACTCTCTCCAAAGAGTCGCTTAGACGCCATGCGCGATGTATATGGCGCCTACAATCTCAGGACCGGGGGACCCTAAACTACAGGGGTTCCCTACTTTCACTCCCTTCCCCTAAATCGTGCTTCAGTTTGGCACTGAGTACCCACCCCTGATCCTTCTGTGTCCCGAGTTGGAACCCCTAGACTACTGAGACTATAGGTACTAAAAAAGCACCTTGTTACGGCCCCTAGATAATTGAGTCACCAAGGGACTTATCTACAGTGTGAGCGATCTACACTTTGTGGGAACTGTGTCATTGATGGCCATACATATGGCATAGGGTTTCCTAACTACTTTACTTTCACTTGCAGCAAGCTTTGTTATATATTCTCTAATTTATTTCCTCTAGTCCTTTCCTTCCCGCGACAACTTCAGTTTGTGTCGATGACACTTTGCTTTCTAAATCGAAGAATGGCGAACACTTCTATGGCGTAAAAGATTAAAACAACCGTGCTATTTATAAATTTCTTTAATTCATTATCATTAACGTGACTACTGCCCAGTCGTAGTTGGATGATACTGACGTAGATTGTGGCAATGTTTTCCACTGTCGTGTAAGAAACTGGCTGATATCGTATTGCATATCAGATTGCCATGCAGGTGACGCGTACGCCTTTATCTTTAGATAATGTGCACATAATACTTTGATTATAGTGAAAATATATGGCAAGTGTGTTAGCGGACTTCGAATACATAATTTCACCAATCCATTCTTTCTTGAGGGTGTCGTAAGGTGTTCCTACCTATCTCGTAAGATGCATACGAAAGGCAAAAAATCAAAGTCACGAGGACGTAAACGATATGAAATCAATAAATACTCAGCAGCAAGAAGAAATGAAAACCGACTTTAGAACGTCACCGAAATTTTAGTCGGTTTTCAGAAGAAAACACATACACATGGAGAGCGTTTCGTATCAAATTTGACTTCTCTATCGGCTTATCATTTCCTTTTGTCGGCTCTTACGACACCCTGAGCATGGAATGGGGTAGTGACACTATATATTTTAAATCCGTCACCACAAGGAATAATACCATACTAATAAGTGTTAAATAAGTCACTAAAAGTTTGATTTAGCCCAGTTTCCCCTTTGTATAATCCCTTACCCTCATATTGGCCCAAACACTAACCTGCGCATAACTCGATTTTTGGGTGTTTGTGGTCGGTAATTGGCGGAGAAGTTAAGCAAGGTATTGGTTGATGACATGCCCAAAATTCCCGCTTTTAGGTCGAGATAATTTTAAGCTACTGTACCTATACAGTTTCTTTACAAAACTGTTTTAAATAGTCAACTTAAAACTAACACACATGCTTACATAACCTCGAAATATTTAAAAAATGGTTACAAAACATCGGACTAGAAAGTGTACACTCAGTTTATAACAACAGACTGAATTTTATTTATTTATCTATTTAACAATTTATGTACACATACAAAACATACGTAGAACACTTGGAAATATAGGAAACATTTGTACAAAGGCACAGCTTATTTCTAATGAAATCTCTTCCAGCAGCTTAATTGCTGATAACTGTCTTTCATTATTCGAATTCCAAATGCTGCCAGTCAGTGTGGGCTGGTTTGTTTCTGGTCCAACTACGCGTAGCTAGTAAAAAAAAACACGACGAGTCACAACAATTGACATTCTGTCTCACTCAGTCCTCAGTCGGTGGTCCGAGGCCGCAGTGAGTGTACTGGTGGCAAGTGCGTCACAGCCGCGTGTTTTCTATCGTAATACCATCCCACTCACCGAACTATGAAACTCAGTGTCGTGCTATTAAACCTCATTCTGCTCCACTATGCAAATAGTCTCGACATTCTGGGTATATTCCCGTACCAAGGCAAAAGTCACTTTTTTGTGTTTCGTGTATTATTACGAGAACTAGCGAATAGAGGTCATAATGTAACTGTAATCTCACACTTCCCCGAAGCGCAACCGCCGCCGAATTACAACGATGTCAGTCTTGCCGGCACAATCAAAATCGTGGAAGACGACATACCGTTCAAGAGATCTTACGCCTCAGTGCTACATATCAGTCTATTTCTGGCCAGCTCAGGAATGGAGAACTGTAAAATTATGTTAGGTAGTAAAAACGTGCAGAATTTGATCAAACAAAAGCCAAAGTTTGACGTAATTATTGTAGAACAATTCAATAGTGACTGCTCTTTGGGCTTAGCTTACAAGTTCAATGCACCGGTTGTCGGTATTACCTCACATGTGTTGATGCCGTACCATTACAAAAGATTGGGAGTTCCTTATAATGCAGCGTTCGTGCCATTGCACTTCTTAGAAGGAGGAACTCAACCAACACTGCTGCAAAGAGTCGAAAGAGTTTTAATTGACATATACTTCAGATCACTTTACACCTTTTATACACAAAGAACAGACCAAAACACCCTTGCCGAATATTTTAATGATACCCCACCTCTAGAGGAATTAGCTCGTGAAATGAAATTCCTCTTGGTTTATCATAATTATGTCGTAATGGGCTCACGGCTGTTTCCGGCAAATGTGATAGAAGTAGGAGGTTTCCACGTGGCACAACCTAAACCATTGACAGGGGTACGTTATACTTATGGAGACTTGACCAATAATTAAGAATTTCACAATAGACAAATTAATTGACAAACAAAATCTCTATAAAAAACTATGAAAGGTGAAAGCTTTACTAACATCTAATTTACTGTATAATCAGCAATTTCAAATGCTAGTTTAGATATTAAATAAATCATATAATAAAACAGATTAACAATCGTGATATAGTAAACATAATTTGGTAGATAATTTTCTTGCAAGTCACATATACCCTTAGACCTTGACCATGACTTGGCCAGAACCGGTATAATATAATAAAAAATACAGTAGACACCGAGACTATTGTCATAAGAAGTTCATCACTCTTTTTTAAGTCTACACGTAATGCTCGAATAGTAGGTACTAATGTAAATTCGAAATTTCACATTAATGTAATATAATCAACATTATCCATCCATACTTACAAGAATAAAATTGTGACATTTAAAAACTAACTGTTATTTGTTTGTACAGGACCTCAAGAAATTTATGGATGAAGCCGAGAATGGCGTCATCTACATCAGCTTTGGTTCTGTAGTAAAGAGTTCGACTATGCCAGCCGATAAGGTGCAAGCAATGTTAGGTGCTATTAAAGAACTACCACAGAGAATCATCTGGAAATGGCAAGATCAAAATGTGTTGATGGACAAGAACAAGGTGTACATTTCCAACTGGCTGCCACAAGTTGATATCCTAGGTGAGAAGAAGAATAAATAAAGTGGTAAACTAAAGACCCTATGTTACCGCTTAACTCCGACATTTACAATCAACGTCGGTTTCAATTTAAATTGGCTTCAAATTGTTATTGTTTTTGAAGTCTGTTCACAGTTTTTGTTAGTTTTTATTTTTAGTGCATAAATACGCATAATAAGTCGTCCAAAAATGACATATTTGGCTTTCGACAAAGCAAAACTAATGTTTTACAGTAAATTGCTGAGCCCACTTCGATAACTTTTTTATGACACCTATCCGCAAGTAACAACTTCCGAATGTTTTTTCTTTGGATTGGTTTTACAAATGACGTAGTTCAACCGAATAGATAACCAAAGTTTACCCAAACCTATTGAAAAATATTTAAAAATAATCAGACTTAATTAGTATCTAAAAACTCAATATTTATACAATAATACAATTTGTTTTGAAATCTATTTGAATGAGATTGCATTAATAGATAACCAGACAGATAACCTTCCCAATGTCAACGAAAAGTCATCTTATTTTTATTGTAAACTAGTGGCCCGCCCCGGCTTCGCCCGTGCAAAGCGGGGGTAGGTTATACTTAAAAATCTTCCCCTTGAACCACTCTATCCATTAAAAAAAACCGCTTCAAAATCCGTTGCGTAGTTTTAAAGATTTATGCATACATAGGGACGGACAGAAGAATGCGACTTTGTTTTATACTATGTAGAGTGATAGTGAAGTGACGTAATTTTACTTTATTGCCAAAGAGAGAGGATCTGTTGCTTAAAGGATTTAGAATCCCTATTGTTCGTAACGATGCTAAATCCTATAGGTCAAAGACTATGGTCAATGAATACGTTGCAGTGTTTTTGTAATAAATAGTACACTTAATAGCGATGCATATTTACATTACATTACATTTATTACAAGAATAAATCTGAGTAATAATGAAAATACCTACTAAAATAAAAGAGTGTGAAAATTCACTCGGAATTTCCATATACATATTACTTATCTGAACTTGAAAAATACAACAAACAATATCATGAGAATCTCTTATGCATTTCTCAAATGATTAGATATCAGACATATGCGAAAAAAATACTTAAGAATCAAACACACTGACTGTTTTCAGTAGCTGTTGTTAAGACTTTAACTACATAATCCTTAAATGTATATGATTTTCATTTCATTTGCTTGTTTGTCTTGCTGTTCGTTTGACGTAAACTCGGAAAGAACTAAACGGACTACTTTCATCATAATTTTCGAAAAATTAATGGTAAAGCCACGGAATTTTGGCGGATAGTTTTGCTGCAATAAATTGCAGAAGATGTGAAGTGCAATACCAACAAGCTAATTTCAACAACTTCTATAGAATATTTGTTTACAAGAATGCGATAGCCGCCAACGTCCATCATATATTTAGACATCTAGCAAAGCGCCTAATAGTAAATCCTTAAAAAAACAAAACTAATCTAAAACTGATGTAAGCACATTTCTATTTCAGCTCACCCTAAAACTCTAGCCTTCGTAACCCATGCCGGTAATCTGGGCATCACCGAAGCTGTCCATTATGGAGTGCCTTTGGTGGCTATGCCTGTAACAGGCGACCAGCCATCCAACGCTGCAGCCGTTGAAGAAAGCGGCCTCGGAGTCCAACTGCAGATCAGAGATCTGAATAAAGAAAACTTGTTGAATGCCTTGAAGAGGGTATTGGACCCCGAGTGAGTGTCTTTCCTTGATTTTCTTTTTCTTTAAGAACTTTTTTTCGTCTGAGTGTCTATGATCCATAAGTGGATTTATATAATGATGGAGTTCTACGTAAAAATGCATAAATATTTTCTTCGAGAAGTTCATAAACGGGCTGAGTTACGAACTACTCGACGCACAATTATCAATCAATCATTCTAAAATACCATTAACAGGCTAATTATGTGAAAAACTGTTAATGATGTAATTAGTACATATTATCTTTTCTTTAAATTTTAACTATTGTCGTTTGTATTTACTTTAAAAAAGATAAGTTATGTGGACGTTACCTGTTTACTAAGATTGTGTAATCGCAAGCTTAATTAAAATAAATATGTTCTCAATTCCATCTCAGGATTTAGACTGGCACATATTTTCATATACGGTTTCCCTTCTCTTACGGACAGATATTTTACTTTGCTTCTTGCTTTAATCGCTTCATAACATCGACAGGATGTTCAGGATGTGGGGTTGGTGACATTATACAAATACCGTCACGTACGAAGTATTTAAATGGTTCATATTGCTAAGTAATTGTCATTTTCTCAAAGAATATCTTCTCAGTGTTGACATTATTTCAGCCTATAGGTGACCCACTAACGTGTTCGGTCTTTCAAAATAAAGCAAATGAAATGATAATGATATGATATTACGCTATCTAGACATATTTGTTTATTATAATTGTCTTCTTTCGCTATTGGTATTGTGTTCACATATTACTTACTTGTTATGTGTGCTGACGGATTTAGAATACAAAATGGCTCCAACCCATACCATCTTGCGGGTGTCGTATTATGCGACTAAAGGAACGCAAGAGGTAGACCACCTAGCCGCGAACGAAGGAAATCTTGATAGTCCCTGTACGAACCCGTCTTGCCAGCATCACACAGTAGGCTAATGTTCCTCCATAAATTTGGAGTAGGTCCGGCTCAGTAGTGGGTCATTAATGGGCTGAAACTGACTTCCTTAATCGCCGCGTAATACTCTAAAGCTGGGTACTGACCGGCGTTACGGGGCGTAATGTAACGTGTTACACAGCGAACATTCCTGCAGTCAGCTGTAGTGCATGGTTTCAGTAGTATATTATGATAATGCCTATAATATCATGTCACCACGATTCTTATCCAAGGTGACCAAATATTGTGACAATATCTGTCGAGGTGTTAGATGTGCCGTCTTTGGAAGACGGGTCTCCGGTTCGATTCCGGGGTCGGGCAATTGTCTTTGTGTAAACATGAGGCACTTATTCCGAGTTTGTGTTCGTTCACGCAACGTTAGTGCAAAGAGTGCGGAGTTTCGATTATCTAAAAAGAAAAAAAAATCAACTTTATTTCTTTATTGTAAAGAGAAGGTGGTGATGAGTATGTATGAGCAGTCCTATACTGGATTTTTATGCGTAGCACATATGTTTACTATTTTTTTATCTCATTGCAGATTCAGACGGAAAGCTAAAGAGGTACAGAGAGCATGGCACGACAGACCTTTGTCTGCAATGGACACAGCAGTCTACTGGATAGAATTCGCTGCAAGACATCCCAACATCACCTTAAGAACAGCCGCAGCAGATGTACCATTCTACCAATACAACAATCTAGATGTCTTGGCGGTGTTCATCGCAATTATCGCATTTATAGTCATATTGTTAAGAGCTGTAATTAAACTCTGTTGCTCTTCTAAGAGGAAACAAGAGGTCAAGATTGCAGGTGGAAAGAAGAAGTCGAAGCGGGCGTAAATAACAATAAAAGTGGTCTCTATTAAAGAAATAGTCATAATTTTGAAACTTTATCTTCTTTAGGTAAACGATTTCGATTCTGCAATTTAAGAATTAATAAGTCGGTAGGAACTTAGAGAACATAAAGAAATACTGGTCAGGACTGACATAATATTAATGTACCCCTCGAACAGTAGTCTTTGGAAACGTCAACAGATCCTTTGTTCTGGCGTTAACAAATTGTTAACGAACCAATATTTTTTTATGTTATGAGAATAAAACTTAACGCTTAGAAGAAACTCCACAGAGTTTACTATTTTACGAAGCTAATGTAAAGATGAGGGTTGCAGATACGAGTAACATGCACAAGCTACTGCTACCAATTACTCACGTATACTGTTCCATGGTGTCAGTAACTGAAGCAAATAAAAACGCGAGACAAGTTATTTATTTGTGGTCGACAGCTACACGTGCATGCTATTCGTGCGGAGTTGAATCTCATCAAAATTAATCGACAAATGAAAACTCATTCGTTTTCAACCAGAATTAACATATCTAATAAAATAAAATACAACATTTCCCTAAAATTGTAAGGTTTTGGACTCAAGGGCAGTTCCCCAAAATATATCGTTTCAATAAAATCCATTTAATAGTGTTCGCGTGAAAGAGTAACAAAGATCCATCCACACACACAGACATAAAAATTTCGGTCTTATATTATTAGTAGGATTATTCCTTAATGGTATTACGGTAGGACAAGCGCTAAATTGGTATATCTCTCGTGGGTTCAATATAATCCTTGGGAGACTCAAGAGTCTGTTGTCGGGGGATGGTTAACTATTTGGCAAAACAACGTTTGCCGGGACAGCTAGTTATACATATATCTGTAAAACTGGAATTGTACTCTTATTATATTACAGACACTAGAGATGTATAAAATTTTAGTAAGTAGGTACACTGGATGAGACAAGTGTCTAGTAATCCGTGTGATGACGGGTTTAGAGTACATAGTGTCACCACCCATTCCACCTTGAGGATGTAAGAACCGACAAAAGAAAATGTCAAGGCCGAAAACCTAACGCGAAGAGAATGAAACCTTAAAACGAAACACTGTGCCAATCCTTCCTGCCAGCGTGGCACAGTAGGCTAATTACACTCCATGTACAATACATATTATAATACATACAAATGGCATACATAGTCTAGCTTCACAAAAAATAGTTTTTTTCGAGGAAACCCACATCATGTTTAAAAGGAATCATCATCATCATCATCATCATTTCAGCCAAAAGACGTCCACTGCTGGACATAGGCCTCCCCCAAAGATTTCCACAAAGGCCGGTCCTGGGCCGCCCGCATCCATCGTTTTCCGGCGACCTTAATCAGGTCATCGGTCCACCGTGTGGGAGGCTTACCAGCACTGCGCTTTCCGGAACGCGGTCGCCATTCCAGGACTTTTCTGCCCCATCGGGCGTCGGTCCTGAGCGCTATGTGCCCTGCCCACTGCCACTTAAGTTTGGCAATCCTGTGGGCTATGTCGGTGACCGTGGTTTTCCTGCGTATCTCCTCATTTCTGATTCGATCTCGCAGGGAAACTCCGAGCATAGCCCTCTCCATTGCCCTTTGGGTGACTTAAAGGAATAATAAGATTAAAACAGAAACAGATGACAATTGCCACCCAAAAAAAACTTAATAACAAAGTGTTCTACTGGTTTAACGGAGTGGTGCAGAAAGACCATAGGGTAAAACCGAGATAGATGCCCCAGTGGGATAGTTGCCCCATATTCTTAAAACCTAACTTCGCGAACTCATGACTTGAGTTAATTGTATAAGTAGGAGCCACAGTCACCCCATACCTTAGTTACCCATGGACAGTCGTGTAGGAGGATGCGTTTTGGTCGTGTATGTAATTATCTCCGCGGCGACATTCACGAACACGTCAAAGTTTGAAACGTTAGTATTCTGTGTTGTATAACTTTATATATATTAATAAATTCTGTTATATTTTTTCATATGTCGATAAACTGGTTCATTAAGTCGGCATCTAGGTGTAAATAATTGCTATTTAGTTTATTATAATATTTAAAAAATACTTAGGCATCTATCCCTATCACAAAGGATAGTTGCCTTGATTTTTCAAGGAATAGGTGCCCTTAGGGGCATCTATCCCTCCATAAACTGCTATTTAAGATTAAAGTAGAACTATGCCACACAACGGAAGGATAACCCTAAAGATACAAGTAAAATAGGATTTGCATTGAATGTTTTGAAAGAAAAATACGAAATCGTTATCCAACTGGATCTGAATCTGGACTGAATCTGTACACTTTTCAGAAATTATTACACAATTTAAGTAAAATTATTTGTAGAAACAATTAAGAATTTCTATTTTTGTTAAATAAATAAAATGCTTATAAAATATAATTCAACAAAGAACATGATAATGCTTGTTGAAACTTAATAATTTATATTTTAATTAAACAAACGCTGTAAAAAATAATTATGGGTAATAACAATACACTATTAATAAAAAAATATACTTTTCATTATTAAGACCCATGTTTCGTTTTAGGATTAGAAATACCTAACGTTTGGGCTAGGCTTTTAGTTTACAGGGTAAAAAGAACATCTATCCTGCACTGCGGGCATCTATCCTTCTCAGTATTTTCATGGTGGGGCAACTATCCATACAGGTAGGCATCTATCCTCAAAAAAGACATTCTACGAAAAGCCAATTTGTGCAAAATCTGTATTTGATAGGTTAAATATTAATAATAATAATTCAGCATAAAGGATTGGGCTAGCTACATTCGTAGAAATTATTCGTATAAAACACATAGATTAAAAAATGGGTGGCTTTTTCTAAAAGTGGGGCATCTATACCGGTTTTACCCTACGCCAATGACACTTTACCTACTCATTAAAATTAGTTCCCGAAAATGTTCACTTAAAAACACGAATATGGTAATTGTATTTTTTTTTAAATGGTATCCTTTTGAATTCGGATTTCTCAACTTTGCCAATTACAACATTAGTATACCTATGTATTCCGCAGATATCAAGTAAACGGACACGGTTGGCGCAGTGGTTGAGCGATCGACTACTGTCCAGCATGTCGTGGGTTCGATTCCCGCACGGAAGAAATATTTGTACGACCTACAAGTATTTGTTCCGGGTCTGGGTGTTTTCTATCTATAATATGTATGTATTTTAAAAAAAAATGTATCTAAGTAGTTTATCATCCATCTCGTTACCATAACACAAGCATTAAGTTGCTTAGTTTGGGACGAGATGGCGTTGTGTGAAATGTCCAAGGATATTTATTTATTTATTAAGTAAACGACTAATTATTACTCAGCCCATGAATGACCCCTCCTCCATTTACATGGAGGATACTTGGCCTACTATGCCACGCTGGCCAGGCGACTTGGCATAGGGTTCCGTATGACGTATCCCTTCTATTGCAGCTAGGTTATTGGTCTTTTCAATTCCTTTTGCCACACCCTCAGGGTGGAATAGGGAGTTGACATTATGTATTCCAAATTCGTCACCATAGCGAATACTTACTACATATAATAATGGCTTCATAACAAATTTCGGAATATCATTAGTTTTTCACATACATCGATGTTACTTACTACTGACTCGAAATATGATGTACCTACTAAGTATGTAATCTATCAGTCACAAAGTCAAAATCTAAATATTTATATATTTTGCATAGGACACTAATAAACACTTACAAATGGTCATCATATTGATAAAATTATATAATACAAAGCAAGACATTTACCACCAAGGCCCCAAACTTGGGCCCCATCCGACATGATTCAATTGCTAACATTAACTTCTATCAAAAGCGTGTAGCATACGTGCTATAGTATTAGTAAGTTACCAAAACTATTTAAATGTCTCAGCCTCGAAAATACTAAAATCTTTAACATCCAAACACTTCATAGATGAGACTATTGTAATCGTCTCAAGCTCCATACGTACTTAGGTTTAAGTAAAAAAACATTTAATTACCAAGACTGAAATGGAATTAAGAACGGGCATTGAAGCGCTACAATGTCCGATTGTCGCCTTCCGCTAACATTATAAATGATTGCTGCAGGTACCTAGTCGATCAGTGTCCGGCATTGTGTCAGGAATACTTTAACTAGCAGTAGTACCTAATAAGTGCAGGTCCCTTCAAGTCCAAATAACTCTTTAACCATTTCACGTGTTTGTGAAAATATTCTCGCTCCGATCATGAACCATATTTTAGTGTTATCTTGGTTCTTGTACATTTCGTGTGACTGTTACCAAATTCTTGCATTATTTCCAAATTATGCACGAAGTCATCACATATTTTTCTCTTCATTAATGGAAACTTTATCCCTGAGGCATCATAATGTGACTGTGGTGAACTATTATCCGATGAAGAAATTATCAACATTACATCAAATACGTTTCGAAGTTGGTGATAACGGCACAATACTGTCTGCTAATAACACTAAGATATTACACAGTAGCGATGTATATAGGATTTATAGTAAACTGCGAGCCTACAAAACAATGGCCAATCTCCATTGCAGAAGACTTATAGTAGATACTCCAGAACTACAGAGACTAGTAAAATGTGGTGCAAAATTTGATGTAGTGATAGTGGAACAATTTGTATCAGATTGTGGTCTAGCAATCGCTCACGTGCTGAAAGCTCCTGCGATCGGTATAACCGCACATATTTTACTCCCATGGACTTACCCAAGACTAGGTGCTATCAATTCTTTGGTACCAAATTACTTTTTTGCTTTTGGATCGAAACCAAATTTCTATAAAAGAATTAAAAATGCAATAATAAATATCATGGCCAACGGTTATTACAAATACATAATTCAGAAAAGCGATCAAGAAATTGTAAATAAAGTGTATCCTGAGGTACCAAACTTAGAAATTTTGGGAAAGAATATGGCTATGATAATGGTGAATCAGTACTACCCCTTGACAGATTCACATTTGTATGGCGCTAATGTGGTCGAAATTGGTGGTATGCATGTAAATGAATCTGCAGAGCAACTAGATGAGGTAAGCTAGGCTTTCGGAGCCACTAGATTAGTACTTACTCTAGCAATGTCGATGTTTCAATTTCTTTTCTTTTCCCAATTGTAGAGTTTGAAAAGGTTTTTAGACAGAACCGACTTAAATGGGACGGTGTATATTAGTTTCGGAAGTATTATTACAGACGTACCTCAACAAATAATTGACGCTATAATAACATTAATAGAAAAGACTAATATGAAATTTGTTTGGAAATCTGAAATTCCTACTTGGACTCCACCTGAAAATGTGCTTCTACGTAAATGGCTACCTCAAGTTCCCACATTATGTAAGTAACTTATGGAATTCAAATTACTTATGGATTTTTCTAGTGGCGTTTTCTTCGAAATATAGTAAATTTTATCGAAATCAATTCAGTTTAGTGTAAAAAATTTAATATGTGATAAACTTATATTTGGCGTAGTGTTTTGGACGAGATATTCTTTAAATCGGACTCCTTCACGAAATACTTATATAGTTACAGTTACAGCCAGTAACCCGCAGACTCACATTAGGGTGGTGGAAAGTCGTAGACTTTATTAAATATTTCTTCTTCTAGTAACAATATAATATTATAAAGTACCATAGCATATGAAAAGCACAGCAACAATGCCGCGTTAATTTGAAAATATAGCAGCCTGTCGTGTATTATTGTTACCAAGATATATTATATTCTCATTGTTCTACAGTAAAAAGTAATTCTAATACATGAATCGTACGCTCGCCGCAGATAATCAAATAAATACCTTTATGTTTTAGGCCACCCTAACATAAAAGCATTCATAAGCCACTTAGGAATGCTAAGTACTACCGAAGCTATTCACTGTGGAGTACCAGTAGTTGGTGTTCCACTATTCAGTGACGAGTTTGCGAATGGACAAGCTGCAGTCGACGTGGGCTTAGGAGTTGTAGTAGATGGCCTAAACCTTGATGGGGATGTACTGGAAAATGCATTAAAAGTTGTACTTCAAGATAGGTTTGTATTAAGAGCTAACACATAAATAAAGTAGTTCACAAACATGCACTCTGATTTAAATTTGAACTTGAGATTATGCTATTGAAATTATGCAGACAATGTAAATATATACCAGATGTCCATTAGAACACAGCGATGTTATTTTACGGCAGATCTTTCTCGAGAGCTAAAAATTTTATGGAGCCCCAGACAATATAAAAGTCAGAAGAAGGCTGAGAGCCAGATCTAAATTTTGGATATATGCTTCACAGATATCAACGTAGAGCAAAGGAGTTATCTCGTGTTTGGAAGGACAGACCGATGTCTCCAATGGATACAGCAGTTTTCTGGATAGAGCACGTAGCCAGAAACAAAGGGGAAGTCAACATGAGGCCGCCCTCCGTAAAAGTTCCTCTATACCAGTACTTGATGATAGATGTTATTTTAGTCTTGTCAGCATTTTTTATAATAACCTTCTTGATATTGATAAAGATTTTGAATTTGCTTGTTATAATTGTATTTGGAATTGTAAGGCGTAACGACATATTTAAGGAAAATATATGTGAAAAAAAAAAGGTCATTTGAAAATTCGGAGATCAGCGTTTGAGAATTATAGAAGAGTTTCAAATAAATATGTTTCATTAAAGTATACGTCGTATACGATATATTTACGTCTACTGGTAATGCTTAAAAACATTAAATACCCAATGTGCTTGTTTTTCATTACGTACAACATGTTTTTATATATTCTATGTGTTAAAATAATAAAAAAGTCCGTTGATAAAAGAATATGTGGTCTACTAATCCAAAGTTACGAAAACTTGATACGAAACCCTGTGGCAACCCGTTTGGCCATAGCGTGGCACAGTAGGCTAATTACCCTCCACGTAACTGGAGGAGGCCCGACTCATGAGTGGGTCATCTATGGGCTGAGTAGTAGTAGTAAATCCAAAGTTTCGAACATATGACCAATCATAATTAATATAGGTCAAATCTACAATGTTTACAGCTAATGAAGAAAAATTTTCATTCTTATATTCGAGTCATTTAAACTAACTATTCTTAATGATGTCTTATGTTTCCACGATCCTAGCACATTCCAACCGAGGTCGCGGACACTGCAAAACAACAACCGACAAAATAACCATTCATGGTTAAAGCTAAGAAAATGCGATGTTATTATTTTTCACGTAAGTATCATTTATATGAATAATATGACATGAATTTGTCGCATTAATTTGTATGTAAATAGAAATATCATTCATATTCATATTCATGATAAATCATTATTCATGTATGTATTTCATTATGGGCTATAAAAATCAGGTTGTTTATTCATACTGAAATACATAAAAATATTTTTATTAGCTTTTTTACCTACCTAAAGAATAATGTCGTGAACATTATTCTTTTCCATTTTAGACCCATGGACGTACGTCCATGTTTAGACCAAAGTAAAAAAAAGCGGTTTCGCGAACGAAACTGGCATTTTTCCTAATGACTTAGAAGACAAAACGCTTGTGGCTATCAATATCCTAGGGGAGACACTCAATGAAAGAAGAACTAAACAAATTCGTTCCAGAGAAATATATTTATTTTTTTATCTGAATTACCCGCATAGTATTTTTAGTTCTACTCGAAATCATAAGAATTTAACATAGATATTATACTCGTATAGACGAATATATGAACTGGGAAAATATCAAACAGATTGCATTGCATATTTCCTCAAGTAAATTGGTATCGTTAGTTATCATGAGTTTAACAATTCTTTTTATGTTGTATCTTTTTCTGTGACGTTTTAGTCACAACTTTCCTCCGAAAGAATACTTTGGCAATTAAATACAGAACAAGTGTACCAAATAATGTAAAAACTATAATAACGTCAAGCATCAGATACTGGTAGAGAGGCAGTTCCACGGTGGGCGGCCTCATGTTGACATTCCCCTTGTTTCTGGCCACGTGTTCTATCCAGTAAACAGCCGTATGCATCGGAGAGAGTGGTCTGTCATTCCAGGCACGAGATAGCTCCCTCGCTCTTATTTGGTAACTGTAAACAATAGTTGTAATCAAAATGCGGCCGTCTGCCTATAGTTGTACGTCCCACGAAATAACAAATCATTTTACACGCAACCAAAAGTCAACGGCCACAGCAACCGGCTGATACGAAGACCCTTTACTCATAAACCTGAGATTCGACAGATTGACTAGCCAGAGTGTGTGATACAGACAAACACTCGCGTTCAGAGCTGTAGCACACTATATGCATATTGTTATGACAGCACTGTCAACCTCCTTGGCTTCGAAAAGGATAAGAACAAACCTGTCTTGAAGTATTCTCTTTACGGCATTTTCTAGCACATCAGCATTTAGTTTTAAAATATCTACAGTGACTCCCAATCCATTTTCTAATGCAGACTGTGCGTTGGCAAACTGATCACCAAACAGTGGAATACTAACTATCGGTACTCCACAATTCATCGCTTCAGATGTACTTAGCATTCCGGAATGACTTATAAATGCTTTTACGTTTGGATGGCCTGCAATAAAAAAGACAACAAAAATTGGGGATACCTTATAACAAATAAGTGATATTTTGAAAGCCATGCACACTAGTGATATAGCTACAGCTGCAACATTCGCATAGATGTATTCCAATTATATGGGGAAAGTTCAGATTAACATCAAAAGAGAGCCCTCAAACCCCATAACCGATTAATATAATAATTAAAGGCCAATCAGAGAAACCCTTGTGAGGAAACTTTTTATTGACCAACGACGAAATAACTCACATAAAATAGGGACTTGTGGTAACCACTTCCTCGAAAAGACGTTCTTCGGCGCCCTCCAGTCTGATATTTCAGCTTTAAATACGAATTTTAATTTGCTCTCTTGTGTTAGCTTCTTTATTTCATAAAGAATCGACCGCGGAAAATTTGATGCAATGCTTCCAAAACTAATATAGACTACTCCATTGTTGCCCGCCGTGTCCAGAAACTCCTTCAAATCCTGTTAATGAAATGCCTTTTTAAAGCAGCAACATACAATTTATACCTGTATAATTGTACCTAATATGTATATGACATTGAAAAATTAACTTAAAAGCTTGGACGACAACAAGAGAAGAGTTTATGTATACAACATTATGTACGTTATACATCCGGATCGGATACAATATTGTTAAATTACTATAGTACGAAATTCAAATTTTCTTACGTTTTTTGCAATTTGGAGGTCAGTGCTAGGTTGTATGATGATGAACATTTGATTCGCGGCTGTAAGACGTATGTAGTTACAGAGTTATAATCATCAAACTCATCAATACAACCCTCCAAGCTTACAAAGGTGCAAGAATGACTTTGACGTTGAAAAAGTTTTTCTAGTTGAAAAATGTAAGAAAATTTGAATTTCGCGGGCTACCCTGGAGCATCCACCTTAACGAAACTACTGTTATATTCAAAAGATAAATGTAGACTATAGTAATTTAACAATATTGTATCCTTAAGGTATTTTACATGAACAGACTCCCGTGATAAGAAACACAAATTAAAATACAAACCTTATCTAATATTCGTGTATCTTGGTTGATATGCATGCCACCAATTTCCACGACATTAGCACCATACAAGCGCGAACCCGTTAGCGGAAAATACTGATTAACCATTATCATAGTCATATTCCTTCCAAGTATTTCCAAGTCGGGAATGTCGGGAAATATCTCGTTAACTATTTTCTGGTTATTTTTCTGAATTACATATCTGTAATACGTATTCGCAAGAGTGTTTACTGCGGTGCATTTTATTTTCTGCAATAGACTAGGCCTGGTGGATGAAGCAAAAAAATGATTCGGAACAAAAGATGGGTTAATTGGTGCGCCCAGCCTTGAATACGTCCAAGGAAACAAAACATGAGCGGTCATTCCTACTGTAGGAGCATTCAATTTGTGTGCGATGGCCAAACCACAATCCGAAACGAATTGTTCAACGATCACAACATCGAAGCGCGTTGCAGTTTTTATGAGGCGAAGTATTTCCTTATTATCCATCAACTGCTTACAGTTCATGTTTGCCATCTCGTTGAACTCTTGTAACATACCGTAAATTTGCAACATACCTGGAAGATGCAATACGTTTAAATATGCTGTAACATTTAATGTGTCGCCATGTTCCTCTGTACTCTGTAGAGCTATTCGATGAAGTGTAGACATATTCTTGACGGCGTGATAATTTACCACCGTTACATCATGCTTTCTCATGGCCAACTCTTCGACTATAGAAGAGAAAAATATGTGATGACTTCTTCCACTTGTTGTGAAAATAGCGAGTATTTTGTAACAATCAGCAGTTGCAAGTAGTATAGACAATAGGCAGAATAGCTTCATAATTATATGGTGCACTCTTAAAATAACAACACGTCTAGCCGATGTAGCTTTTGTGGTATAACTGAACGGTGAACGTATACGTATTAACGGTATATTTTGATAGGAATTGTATCGCTGTCTATCGTGATAAGTTGATGCACTCTGTTTGAAAGTCTCGGCGTCTGATCTGATTCTAAGGCACGGTTAGTTCAAACCTTTGTCAGTGGAAGCTTAAATTACATGGGTATGACAATGTGTTTAAGATTTTAGCCACACTATTTGATCATTTATACCAAACAACATTTAATTTTTTAATGTTTATCTGTCCGTTTGTTTCGGCTAAACTTTAAAATGGATGGCCCGATTTTGACGGGATTCATCATATCAGCCCATAAATGATCCAATACTGAGATCTCCTCAAAATTCTTGGAGGTTTTGGCACTGGGTTTGTATAAATGTTTCCTACACTACAGATGATCTGTCTCCTGTCTGCTTACGGCGCGGCGCTGCCGGGATGGTTTGGTTTCGGCATCTAGAAAGGATTCTCGTGGCCCTGGGTTCTGGGTCGCGGTCGGGTTTTAGTGAGTAGGTCGAGGCATTAATTGATCTTTCCGCGTCCCAGAGTCATAGCATAACCCCACATAACAAAACCCAGCTAGTTCCCACGGCCAGTTATCCGTAGGGACTTTGGGACGGAAAAAAACGATGGTGCGTGTTGGTGACATTGTGGTCTATAAAAATATTATTTTATATAATTAATACTTTATGCATTCTAATTTATTTTTAACTAGCGATTTAACTAGCGGTGCAATCATGCATGTAGGTATTATATATATAAACCTTCCTATTGAATAACTCTATCTACTAAAAAAAACGCTTCAAAATCCGTTGTATAGTTTTAAAGATTTAAGCATACATAGGGACGGACAGGCGACAGCGACTTAGTTTTATACTATGACGTAGTGATGTATTCCTTGTTATTGGTTTTAACAAATTCTTCTTGCGAAATTAAATTAGTCTACTTTGGACCTAACGTCTTATCATTTATGCCACACAAGATTTCCACAAAGGCCGGTCCTTAGCCGCCTGCATCCATCGGATTCCAAAGACCTTCCATGTCTTTTCCTTATTCTTATCCGTATTTGGCAATACGGGTCGTGGGCGCCAATCGAGTACCTTCTTGCGGTATTGGCCATCATTCTATATGCTGTGGTAACTGCCACTAAAGACTTTTCTAGAGTATAAAAAATTATGTACTACTCGTAATAGAACCTTATCAATTTTTCACAGTAAACCCCAAGATCTGTGAAAACAAAAGTCGGATATTAAAAAACATTGTGACAGATATTCTAAAATCAAAATGCGGTCATCACCATTATTTTGACCAAATTTGGTTACCTAAAACCAACCATGTAAATATATTTTGTGTTCAGGTAGACCAACTTCACGCCCCCAAACATGCCGGAAGAAATCAAAAATGTCTACATATCCTCGTAATTTTCCATTAAAAGGTACCACAACGTTATAATATGGGTAAGCGCTAAGATTATATTATGAAGGGGAAATAATTAATATGAAATGTTTTAAATGTTTTTATTTTTAATTTCCTCTCCTTCTCTTACCCTTCTCCGATTACATGGAGGGTAATGAGTCTATCGCAACATAAACGAGGAAGCGCTACAGCATCCTCTTTTCCTGCGATACCCAAAGTTTGCATATCTACGTAACATTTCATGTGTTAGAATCTTAATTGAAATGCACTCAAGTACTCAAGTTTTATTCTAATCGGGCAATGTAGCAACTAAGGGATCTAATTAAAAAAAAAACAACAGGAATATTGGCTGAAAATATTGCGATACCCTTGCCTCCTTGTAGAATAGAATAGAATACTCTTTATTGTACACCAATAATATAAAAGGTTAACATAGCATTAGATTTAAATAACAAAGAAATATACAATGGGCGGTCTTATCGCACTAGGCGCTTTCTTCGATGTTAGCCATTATTTTTTAATTGTAATTTATTATTCTCATGCACCCAGGTTACCAACTACAGAATGGCATGTTGCTGTAAACCTGGACAGTGTAAGTTCTATAACTTATTCAACTTCTTCCTTGCCTTTTTCCTGATTTCCATTGGGGCGGCACCAGACTAACCGGATTTAGCTAATTACCAGTATTTATTTACACGGAGCGTTTGCCACCTGCCGTCCGCCAGCGAATGGGACTACCGGTAATTATGTCGTTAGACCAACTGCCATTTTTCACGCAACTGCAGCCGGCAGCCGGATTGATATGATGGAGACCCATCCAGCAGAACCAGACGTAGTTTAATTTTTATTTTATTATTATCGCTTTCTGTTAGCTAACCATATTTGACACATGGCCATTACCTACATTGCTGAGTTTGCCTCCACCAAATTGTTGTCGATGATCCTTGTGGTGACTACAATAAATAATGTCACCAATCCAAAATGGACCCTGATGATATCGAACGAGATGATGGCATAAGGCAAACATCTTAACCCGCTATAGAATAAATCAATGTAAAACCGTAGGCTAATCTCCAATATGGGACTAAGGAGGCCCATGTTGTTTTAATCTATCTTAAGTCTTATGTATATTTTTATGAGTGTAACTAGTAGCGTTGTACGCTGCGCCAAATATAGGTACTGTTCGATTCCCGAAGTTGAAGGATTTTGAGAAAAACTCAGGATTAAGTCGTGCTTCTTTTACTCGTGTATTGTTCCCAAAACGACGTACAGAAAAGAGGGGCCGAGAACATGACACTTAAAACTTAATAAGGCTGTCGGGCGCGCCGGGATTCGCTCTGACAAGAACGATAGGAGCCCGAACAGGTACTGACCTATTATTTCCACCGCTAGCGAACAGGGCCTCGACAAGCTGCTTAGGCCGTTGCGATCTACCGAAACACAAATGTCTGGAAAGGGAGGATATAAAACCTGGACCGGTGCCAAAACATATGGGATGGCTTTACACAGCGAAAGATTCTCCTGAGCATCAGGTGAAAAGTGCTTACAGATTTAGATATTTTTTACTAGATTCTTTAGGCGCAAAGGGATGATCATCCAGCCAGACGAGGTGGTGTGTATGGCAGTGGTGCGCGGCGCCTATCCTCCGCTGACTGTAGTCGGGGATTTCTTAACCATGCGAATTGCTCTTTAAACTTCGGTATCGCGGTTTAGGACTCTTTGGTAATTCTCGCATTTGTAGACGCTATTTCATGATGGCGATAATTCAGATTTTTCGAGTACATTGTGTAAAGTATGTAGCATGCTGGTCGCTACAATAATATGATATATTTTGGCAAGCAATCCACAGAAGGATATTTAGAAATACAAGAGTATAGTTGACGCAAAAGTTTGAAGTAAATAATGTACTACTTCGTTCACGGTTCACGCACTGCCCTGACCCACTGCCGTGTCGGGCCCCCTCTCAATTCCACCATCACCATTTCCGCCAAAAAACGTCCACTGCAGGACGTAGGCCTCCCTCAAGTAAGGGAGGGAGGGTCCATAATCGCCACGCTTGGCAGCCGGGTTGGCGATCGCAGTACCGTTCAATTCAGTGGAAGGAAATTTATCCCAATCTGCCACGCTGGCTGTATAAGTTGGGACAAAGTTTTATTTCCAGTTTTCGTCCTGAAAACCTAGATTAATATTTTTTTCTTAAACCGTCCCCACGCGGTATTTCCTTAATATCAGTTTAAATGTCTTTTAGTTGAGGTGTGGTTGGCGCCCAGGACACATTTCTTGCACGGTCCTAAGAAGAATCGAAGAACACAATTGCATGAGAGTGGGCGAATGCACGCCGTGCCCTACGAGTTGTATGCGCCCAATCCCAAGCTGTAGACGTTGCTGTAGCCCAGTCAAGTGCGCCTCAGTCTGTCCCCCTTCGCCTCCCTGTTGCAGATCCCCACCCAGTGGCCTACCACTCATCAGAATAGTAAGACATAACGGACAGTACACCATTTGCACGGAACCTTCAAATGTCAGCAACGCACCTTCCGGTCCCTACCCTTTGAAATACGTTCTTAATACAGACGATAAAGACGAAAAGCCGTCAAAATACAGCGTCGAGGCCAAATTCAACGATTATCATTTCGACTACACTAGCTCCCAGTCGTCTTTTGTATTAGATTTCAGCCCCCCGGAAACAAGGTGCGCCAAACCATGTCTGAGAAAGAGCCTAACATGCATGCTATGTCCAGTACAAAAATAGAAAGCCTTAATGAGCTCAGGAATATAGTCTGGCCCATGATTAAACTGGAATATCGGTACAAAACTGGGGACGTCTGGTTTAATGTGTGGTGGAAATACGCTATGCATAAAGTTAAGCATTTCATCATTGACTCTTTGACCGACCAGCATTGAAGTATTATGAAAATTTGGACTAACTAACCAATAAGCATGTATAACATAGTCATAAAATAGTATGTCGAAAGTGTTACAAATGAAATAGAAACTGAAACAAAATCAATTACTTTTATTCGTAAACTGGTATTGATATGATAGCCAATAAAACCATCTTCAGGTGATCTTCATTTTAGAAATTTTAACACCCGACGCAACGTGGTTTTTATGACTTTGACTACTGGTTGTCTGGCTGTGAAACCATAGCTAATAAATGCACAGTAGTTAGATATGTTTTATTGTGAGACAGGTCATCTTTATCTGCTCTTGTTGTTGTATAGGGGTGTCCCTTAATTTAAATTTAATAAAATAAATATGAATTTCGATAAATATCTGTATACTCGCTTGCATGCGCATTTGCGCAAGGTTTTAAATAACTGTCCTAAGCGTATATTTTAAATGGGTAGCAAAATAACCGCAAGGTAGTAATGATTCTTTACTCTCTTTAATAAAAGGAAAGTAAACGCTCGAAGGAGTCGTTTGAGTTTTTGATGAAAACTAGAAATGCATTATTGGATTTATGGAAAATCATTATTCTTAGCCAGATATCGAACTCGTAAATTTACAATAATAAATCAAATCGCAACTATTATTACACTATCCAATAGTGTAAATCTAATGAGGAAGATCTGGGAAGTAGCGTCTATGGAAAACTTTTGCAGTCGTAATCAACTAAAATCCAATAATGGTGTTATATTTTTTATCAAAAAAGGGCTCGATACTCGGAGACTGAGCGTTTTTCGATATTCCCTATAGTTTCGATTTTGGCCAACTTTAAATAAATAAATATCCTTGGACATTTCACACAACGCCATCTCGTCCCAAGTTAAGCAACTTACCCTACTTTTGTAAATACATACATATTATAGATAGAAATGACACCCAGACTGCGAGCCAGTACCTCTGGTTTAGACAAAGACACTTGCCCGACCCCGGAATCGAACCCGGGACCCGTTGATCCAAAGGCGGCACATCTAACCACTAGACCAACGAGGCAGTCAAACTTTGGATGTACATTTTATTAATTCACTCTATGTAACTGCCTAACCACATAATCCACCTAATAAATCATAATTTCAGTCAAAAACCCACAGCCACTGGACATAGGGACAGCTTAACTAGGTTGTTGGTCCACTTATACCCATCATTATATTTATCAGTTACTAGCTGACCCGGCAGACTTCGTATTGCCTAAATCGATAAATAAGACCTAAACTTAAAACAAACAAAAGGAATCGTCAAGCGTCACGTCAAAGGAAAAGCAAATTGTTTGTATTAATTTAATTCCGTGCATTTCCATATTTTCTCAGCTTTTAAACCTTCCTTGGACTTCCACGAATATTTCAAGACCAAAATTAGCCAAATCGGTCCAGCCGTTCTCGGCAGTTTTAGCGAGATTAACGCACAGCAATTCATTTTTATTTATATAGATAGATAGATAGATGTATAAATCCATTTAAAAAAAAAAATATTTTCAAGTGTTGCTTCACTTGCAACTACCACACAGTCAACATTATAATAATACACTTGCCATGGGAGTTATTTTAAAAACAAGTATACTGTTTAACAATCATTTTATTTCTAACAGGAGGACAGAATATCTATAACAAAATAAACGCAGAAAGTATTATTACAGAGTCAAGTTAAGTATTGCCCGACTTTTGTGCTAAAGCCAACATGTTTTCATTAGCAATCATCTGGAATTCATGGAATCTTTGTGATACCCTCTGGTTTGTTCTCAAGTATTTCTCCATACAATTCAGTGTACATTTATCCTGAAAAAAAAGATAATAATAGTCTATGTTTTTAATAACATGAGTATAGTTTTATATGATAATTAAATTTCAAACCAAACCATACAAAGATAATTTCATTACGTTTTTGAAAAACGAAATGTTCTATCCACTGCCAGTACTGCCAACGTAAAAACCGACCGCTAACGCCAGCCATGGTATGTGGGGCGCGGAAAGATGGTAATTGCGCCCCAACCTCCCACAACAGGGCCACGGGTTTCACTCTCCAATGGGGAGCATGCTCCGCGACCCTGATGGGGAGGCCTTGACCCGCTTTTAAAAGCGCGTGGCCCGCCTGCCTTACGACCCCTCCGCTTCTAGTGGCGGCAGCCTTGGCCTCAACGCCTGGCCGTCTCTCCTCGCGGCAGGTTAAGGCTTCCGAGGCAACTTTGAGGACAGGGGAGTCACCAGCGCCTCGACTCCGTGTGCCGCTCTTCGGCTGGCCTCTCCCCGTGGGTCCACCCGGCATGGGTGACCCTGAGCCGGTATGGCTTCTACGGATCCTAAGGCACGCAAGACCCTCACCCCAACAAGGTGGCGGCACGGTCGGGGGGTATTACCATGCTTCTGCTCTCCTGATGGAGCTCTAGCAACCTAACTCATGTGCAGGAACACAGCACCAGCCAAGGAGGGTTTTATTTGGGCGTGGCAGCTCTTTTATAATTCTTATAAATTACATACTTTCCAAAAGACATTTAACATCTACATTATACAGCATGCATCCATAATATCAGTAATGTAACAACCCAGAGCTGGTCCAATGAAATGGCCACTAGATGGGTCCAGAAGAGCAGCTGAGCTGAAGAGCAGAACAATTGATACTCCATGTATCTAGAAATACTTGTTGTTAGTCATTCATCAGGTTAAGGGGTAAGGGTGAAACGAGCGTAATTTTGTGAGTCGCGTAATTTCGGTCGCAGAAATTCTGCCCAGCAGAAATTCGGTTGGGCTGCCTGCCAGGCGGGCACATTTTATTCAGTTGTCGACTTTCACGCAATCTTTACCCGACTGACGCTTTCCTCCCGGTTTCGCTCCCGAGAACTCAATTCGGTCGGATTATGGTGGCGTGTCGTTCTCTTCCCTGCAATATGGTTGAGGAGGGCGATGGCTGTCGCATGCGTCATGCTTGTGAACAGGTGCCGTTGCTGGGGGTCCGTTGGCTTGGGCATTACAAGGTTACTATTGTCGACTAGATCTGGCTGATGTTTGGCCATTTGGAACTATTGCGCGAGTTTGCTCTCACAAATCTGTCTTATAACCAGACTTGTACCTAAATGGCGATCTAAAAAGAGCAACTACAGAGTATCTTGCCGGCTCTTCTCTGTAGTGGTGCTTTCCGAACCGGTGGTAGATGGTAAATAATTAATATTAAATGGTAGTTTTTAAATTTTATTTTTTTGTTTGACCTGTCAAAAGAGCTCTAATGAGCCAACTTGATTAAATGAGTTTTGATTTTGATTTTATGCGTGTGAGTCGGCTCACAACTCATTTTGCCTTTTGGACTTTTTTGCACCTTTTGCAACTGGACTTTTGTATGCAACTGAATGCAGCAGAAATTAGGCGACTCATAACTCATAAAATTACGCTTGTTTGGCCTCACCCTTACTAACACTGAATCTATACACTGCAATATGAAGATATTGACTGTTAAACTAGATATACTTCAACCACTAAGAAAATACAAAACATCCACACATTGTTGCATGAGGTCTTGTGACAGCTGGCCCGACATTCTGAAGACTAAACTTCAACATGCCACAGGATCTTATATAGAAAATAATGTGGATGTGTCAATGGATGCATACCACGCAAGCCATCAGTGTACATTCATTACATCCCGCTAAATGAGAAAGAGACATTGCAGGAAAAATAGGGAGATAAAGAAAAATAATACTGATACCACATCAAATGTGCTACAGAATTACAATTAATTGCTACAAGCTTTATTATAGTGAACAGACTTTTTCTGAAACCACTTTTAATCTGCAGGTATTAAAAAATACATAGACAAAAACTTACCTCTGAGGGTTTGATTGTCCGTGATGTGAAATCATGTATACAGTCATTGAAGCATAACTCTGATAGCTTGTTATACTGGACCAAGAAGTCTTTGAACTGAAAAACCATAGTATATATTAAAACTACAATAGATGAAAGGTTTCCTTCTCTTGTGGCTCGGTTATTGGCCTTGTCATTACCTTTTTTCAGCTCTCAGGACACCCTCAGGATTGAATGAGGCAGTGACACTATGTCTTCTAAATCCATCACCACACATATGCAATATAATAGCTTATGGATGCAAGATATAGAAGCAATCAGTTATGTACTACTCTTGACTTAGACTTGGATAGTTTGGCAAATGGGTCCCTGCACAACTGTCGACATGAAGAAACATATCAATGGGTTGAATAATAGCTGAGCCAAATAGGTATTGGTTGAATTGAGGTTTTGATGATAAAAATATCTCTGGCTTTTGTATTTTACTAATGGAATTTCATCATCATCACCTTAAATGGTCTGCATATTTTAACAACAAAAGCCTATTGTTTATTGTCAATTAAAAAGTGTTAATAAGTCGATTTGAGAGATGAAGAAAGATAACAAGGGCTTGAATAAATAGCTGCCGAGCTAAATAGGTACTGGTTGAATTGTCCTGTGAAATGTCCATGTTTCTAATGAAATTTCAAGGTAGTCTCAAATAATATCAGTAATAAATTTAACATTAAAAGTGTATTGTTTAATAAATGAAATCAAATAGAACGTGATAATATACCGTCTTGATTTGATCAGCTTCACTCATCTCCTGTGGCGTCGCCATGTTTATTAATTAAACTGATAGTGTAACACCGTATTAGCAAAACAAGCACTTAATTTTTGGTTAAATAACTTGATATCTTTAATTTAATATGACAAAACTATGACTAAGTAAGCTAGCTAATTTCAAAAATTTTTAGGTTATTCGTGATCCGAACGTTTCGTTTTACGTCTAATTTGACAGACTTTATATGATGAAGTAGGGACCGAATATTTATGATGACTCTGTCACCGTGAATCGAAACGTAAGTGACGATGCGTTTTGACAATTTGACAGTAAAAGTATTTAGCATTCGTACTCATAGAGCATTTATTATGTATTTCATCTCTTTCATTCTTGGTCGTTAGATATAAGCACATCTTTGTTTTACAATGTATGCTCTATTGTAAATGCAAATTGCAATTAAAACATTCATCAATCAGCAACTCGTGACAAACGCAAGACGATTTTTATTTTAGTGAAAAGTGCTTTTATTATTTAACAAAGTAATCAAATTTTAAACAATGGAAGAAATTGGAATAATACTGCCTGAAAAGGTAAAAGCGTTACATCTTATAATATATAATATGGCCTTCTATAAGTTTGTAGTCTCCTCAACAATTTATGTTTGTTTTCAGGATGACCAACTCATTGATGCTAAAGGTTTACCTTTTGCTGGTCCGCAAACTGTCGATGACCTAGAATCCGAAGATTTATACACAAAATACAAGGTACATGTACTTATCATCTAACCTATTAAATGACATAGCACTTTGTAAATGAAAACATTGTTAAATCTATTTATGTATTCATTTTATAGAAACTCCAGCGAATGCTAGAATTCCTGGAAGTACAAGAAGAGTATATAAAGGATGAACAAAGGAATTTGAAAAAAGAATATCTCCATGCTCAGGAAGAAGTGAAGCGTATACAATCTGTACCATTGGTCATTGGACAGTTCCTTGAGGCTGTTGATCAGAATACAGGAATTGGTATGTATAAGTTTTTATCTATACAAAACCAAAACCACCATTCCTGGAACCCTGCATTCAAATAAAATAAAGAATTGACTATTGTAAATATTTATGAACTTTTGTGTATTAATCACATATTATCTTTTTTCTCAGCCCATAAATTACTCGCTGATGAGTAGGGCCTCCTCCAATTACATGTAGGGTAATTAAATAAGCTTACTGTCCCACTCTGGCCAGATGGGTTGGCACAGGATTTTATATCAAGTTTTCCTTCTCTTGCAGCTGGGTATCCAATAAAAGTTGTTGTTACAGCAGCACTCATTCTAACAACTTAAAAAAAGAAATATTGAAAGCTTATAATGACCTTCCTAATTTCAGTGGGCAGCACTACTGGGTCCAACTATTATGTGCGTATCCTATCTACGATTGATCGCGAGCTACTCAAGCCATCTGCATCAGTGGCTCTACACAAACACTCAAATGCACTTGTTGATGTTCTACCTCCAGAAGCAGATAGTTCCATATCTATGCTACAAGCAGGTAAGTTCTAAATGCGAGTTTTGTGTTAATCCTATATTAATATAGTTGATTTTTATGATGAGTTTGACTATTTAAAGCACTCACTCAGTCTAGAATATATAATGTTTTGTTGCTTCAACAACAATACATAATGTTTGACTGAGAACTTGTTTCTTAGCCTGGGAGCTGATCTTATACTATTTTCATTTTCATTCATAATTAAAATAAGATCAAATTGACAGATAACTCTTTATTGTATTTATACCACACCAATAATATAGTTACAAATAATAGCTACATATTCATGTATTCTCTGCAGTACCCATTTCTTTGTCTTTATTTGCCCTTATGTAATTTATACTTTGAATACAATCAATTTTTCTTACCATTTTGGTCTGCTACAGTTGCATTATAGTACAAATTATATACCCTGTTAAAGTAAATTAAAATGCGCTTTAACAGATGAGAAACCTGATGTCCAGTACTCCGACATTGGTGGTATGGACACACAGAAGCAAGAGATCAGGGAGGCTGTAGAACTGCCACTCACGCATGTCGAGTTATATAGGCAGATTGGTATTGAGCCCCCTCGAGGCGTACTCATGTATGGCCCACCTGGATGTGGGAAGACTATGTTGGCGAAAGCTGTGGCTCATCATACAACAGGTAATCATAGGGTTGAGGAAAAAGCCAAAAGCTTGTGTACTTAATGTACTAACTATAGTTCTTAAATGTAGTTTTTCTTAATTAATGTTGATATTTCTCTGCAACGCAACTGTGACGAAAATTATCGGATATTCCAAAAACCTTGTACTGAAACCCAAATAATTTAAAACAATAAATATGTTTAATTAACAGTCCATATTGATTATCAAATAACTTGGCAAGGTGCAATGCAACATACACTATGTTTGTCTTATTGTGGTAATTGGCGGAGAAGGTACACTGGGACTCACGCGATTGTTTCCGCGAACTTTGTGCAAATTTGGACATTTTTGTGGAGCATCCGTCGCAGCAAGTGCAATGTAATGACAGATTACATATTGATAGCTTCACATGGATAAATACAGCCCTCGCCAATCTTTATGGTTGCTCTAAATGTAGCCGTTGGTACGAACTTGCGCATCGTACAATTCGTAACCAATACGAACGTAGCACACTCACACAAACGCGCGGGAGGCGAAGACGCTTGCGGGTGGAAAACGGCGGCGGCGGGCGGGCCCTGCCTCCACCCCCCGCGTACGTCCCGCTGATACTTGATTTTGTGTTCTGCGCGGCGTAATGCGTAAAATTGTAAGGAATTTAGCTTAGTTTACAATTTATGGACAGCATAATAACTCGCAAGAT
Source organism: Clostera curtula (assembly GCA_905475355.2). NCBI lineage: Eukaryota > Metazoa > Arthropoda > Insecta > Lepidoptera > Notodontidae > Clostera > Clostera curtula. The sequence goes on along the minus strand of FR997808.1, from coordinate 9,204,143 downwards.
ACAAAGTACAATGATTTTCACGATACGTGCGTTGACGGTATCAAAATCACCACCTTTCCTGAGTGTGTCGTAAGAGTCGACAAAAGGAAATGACAAGGCCGAAAACCTAACCGCAAGAAAAGGAAAACTTGATACGAAACCCTGTGCCAACCCATACGGCCAGCGTGGCATAGTAGGCAAATTTCCCTTCTGTTATTGGTTGAGGCCTGACTCAGCAGTGGGTCATTTAAGGGCTGAGTAGTAGTAGATGTTCAAATTTTTTTTTAATATATGTTTTTTTTTTCTAATGCTGGATATATGTACTTTTAGCCGCCTTCATCCGCGTGGTTGGTTCCGAGTTTGTGCAGAAATACTTAGGCGAAGGACCGCGAATGGTCCGCGACGTGTTCCGTCTAGCTAAAGAAAATAGCCCAGCAATCATCTTTATTGACGAAATTGATGCTATTGCCACTAAAAGGTAAGAATATTTCGTTAATTATTATCACTACATAGTATAATACAAAGTCGCCGTCGTCTGTCCGTCCCTATGTATGCTTAAATCTTTAAAACTACGCAACGGATTTTGAAGCAGTTTTTTTTAATAGATAGAGTGATTCAAGAGGAACGTTTATAATGTAAGGTTTAATTATAATACATTTATAATATTGTAGAGAAACACTGATAAATTTAGAGCTTCATCATTACACCCGTGCGAAGCCGGGGTGGGTCGCTAGTATCACTATCACTACATAGTATAAAACAAAGTCGCATTCTTCTGCCCGTCCCTATGTATGCATAAATCTTTAAAACCACGCAACTGATTTGGAAGCGGTTTTTTTAATAGATAGAGTGATTCAAGGGGAAGGTTTATATGTATAACCTACCCTCGCTTTGCACGGGCGAAGCCGGGGCGGGCCACTAGTAATATATATAAATATAATTTTATAATAATATTAAAATGCTTGTATTGATTTTATTAACTGTTCTATAGTTTTGTATTTACTTGGTATTTGATTTATTTTATATTCGGGTATAACCTAACTATTATTATATTTTAATTTAACTATCTCGCCTTAAAACTAACCTCAAACGTCTCGTTTGGTACGCCACGGGTCAGCAAGAACGTAGTCTACTGTGACGCCCGGGCATCCCGGATAATTAAAAAACCTTTAATGTTTTAGATTTGATGCACAAACTGGAGCAGATAGGGAAGTCCAGAGAATCCTGCTTGAGCTCCTAAATCAAATGGATGGTTTTGATCAAACCACCAATGTCAAGGTGAGGGCTAAATACAAGAAGTTGTTAGGGAAAATCCAATGTTCCTAACCACATCTTCTATTGTATAAAATTCACGTGTGAAAAATAGATGTTGTCCGGTTCACAGACCTAACCGATATGCACACAAAATTTCACGAAAATCGCTCGGGCCACTTCGGAGGAGTTTAATTACAAACACCGAATATTTTTAACAACCTAATTAAATAATGTTAAGGGCATTTTTTTTTGGACTTATAAGATACAGCCTAAAAGAATGTTCACCCTTCTACGATCAATCCCTATTTTTTAATAGCGATATTTATATGAAAAACAATGTTTGCGGATCAGCTGGTTATAATATAAAGAAAGAGTAACATCAAATACTTGAACACTATTCTTGACTGCATTAGTCAATCCTAAGGCCCATTGATGGTCATTGGCGGAGAAGGGTGGCGGAACCCACGCGATACACATACGCAAACATTCCTCCACCAAGATTTTTTGCCCAAAATATTTGCCAGATACTATTATTCCATATATTGGTGAATTTATTTTACTTGATATTGGTTCTAGGTCATAATGGCTACAAACAGAGCAGATACCCTGGATCCTGCTCTTCTTAGGCCCGGCCGTCTCGACAGAAAGATCGAATTCCCTCTGCCCGACAGGTAATTAAGCCATATTGTATAAAAATAAATTCTAGATCTTATATTTCATTGTTCACCTTTTCGTATTATGCCGCCAGCGTGTCACAGTAGGTATTTCCTTCCGTGAATTTGGAGGAAGCCCGACTGAGTGGTTGGTATGGGCTGATGTCATGATGATGATCCATGTGGTGACGGATTTAGAATATATAGTGTCACTAACCCATTCCATCCTGAGGGTGTCGTAGGAACAGACAAAATGAAACTGCCAGAGAAGGAAAATTTGATACGAAATCCTGTGTCAACTCGTCAGGCCGGCCGGAAAGATATAGAATTATAATGGTGAAAGAACGTTATAGACATTTTGAACAATGTAACAAGAATTTTGGAATTGGCTAAAAGTCTTAATTTATTCTCTCCGAGTTGTACATACAAACATAAAATGATATCGGTGTGTTCCCTATAGGCGTCAAAAGCGACTGATCTTCTCGACGATCACGACTAAAATGAACCTGTCCGAAGAAGTGGACCTTGAGGAGTTCGTGGCGCGCCCCGACCGCGTGTCTGGTGCCGACATCAACGCCATTTGCCAGGAGGCTGGCATGCACGCCGTGCGAGAGAATAGGTACTTATTCAGATAAACACAAACTTATTTATATAATATAGTCATTTCTTTTTCAATCGCAATTGCATAAATCCAATCTCTTAAGTCATACTGGAGTCTATAGGCAATATACAGAGACATCGATTTTATACAGGGTGTTATTTTCAAGTGTGGCCAAAATTGAAACTACGAAATATCAAGACTAATTTATTATTAACGTCTTACAGTAGTAAGAGAAACACTTTGTCAAATAAATGCATCGCTGCACGCTTAGATGTTTGTTCCTTCTATTTTTGCATAGAGTAGGCAAGATATAAGCCGAGGGTATCATAATCGGACATATTATGTACTATAAAAAATACTAGAAACATCCAAGAAACTAACCCATATTATTTCATAGGTCTTTGTTATAATAATTGTCTGCTCAAGTTAAGGCTCGTTGTAGTTCCGATATCATTATGATAATATCTTATTAACAGTAACGTATTTTCTATTAACATTGAAATTGCTAATATAAACAGCTAATCACAGATCTTTGAATAATTCCAAATTGTTTCAGATATATCGTTCTACCGAAAGACTTCGAGAAAGGATACAAGAATAATATCAAGAAAGATGAAAGTGAATATGAATTCTATAAATAAATGTATTCTACATTCAATTTGGATTGTAATTGATTATTACCTAATAAATGTAATGTCGTAAATAATCAATTTTGTTTTGATGATGATGACTAAGTCAGAACTGATTTTCAGCGACTATATTTATTTGCACAACGGGCAATGCAGTCAGATTCTACTAGGTGTTTGATGGATTGTTGGTCTTGGTGCTAGATGTGCCGGCTTTGTATAACGGACCAATTCCAGGGTCGGGCAAGTGTCTTTGTGTAAACCAGACGTACTTGTACCGAGTATGGATGTCATTTGCGTTCGTGAATTTTTCAGCGTTACAGGTTGTACCTAGCACAGGGGTTTCGTTCATTATTTAAAAAAAAAGGAATTGAAAGATTTCTCGACTTGAGATTATCACAACGTTTGCGTCGTAAGGAAAAACTTCGAAAGCTTTTTATGATTACACACTAATACATGAAACACAAAAGAAATGAGACCGACTCGTGCCGGGATAGGTCTACTTATAGTCTAAGATATGATGAGTGCATAAAAGGGAAGTGTGTGAGTCGGCAGGACAGGGAACATATAAGGGGTATAACAGTACGTAAAGCATTCGATTCGGGCCGTTCTTGTTACATACATATAATCACGCCTCTTTCCCGTAGGGGTAGGCAGAGACCACTTCTTTCTACTTGTAACGATCCTTACATACTTATTGTGCTTCGTCCACTTTCAATATTCCCTTCATACCATGCTCTTCGGTTTAGGGTACTCTTGACCTGGCCTTTGTCCAAGACGTCCCCGACTTGGTCTCGAAACGTACGCCGAGGTCTACCCCTTCAAACACTTTCATTCACATTACATACACTTTTTTCGTCCATCTCAGCATACCTTTCTCACTTTTTGTCACTACATCTTCTTGTTACATTTATGCATTATTTATGATTCTCGGCCAAATGATTACCGGTTACCCAACTCGACACGCGAGTGCAATTTACTCCGTATAAAAACTGGTAGTCTGCAAAATCTAGTTTGTTGGCAAAATTCATATTATTGATTAATCACTACATAATATATAACAAAGTCGCTGTCGTCTGTCCGTCCCTATGTATGCTTAAATCTTTAAAATTACGCAACGGATTTTGAAGCGGTTTTTTTTAATAGATAGAGTGATTCAAGAGGAAGGTTTTTAGGTATAATATATGCATAGTCGCTAGTTTGATGATAATTTGTACAAATTACCAAAAAATATTAAGTACACCAAAATATTTCAAAATCTATATTCTGTAACAGTTCTCAACAATGTGATTTTACAAATAATACAATATATTTGGCATAAAATCCTTAAAAAAACTGAGTGAATTACAAAAACAAATTAGAATGAATTCCATTCTATGACAATATTGTGATGTGATGATTATATAACAATGCCATTCTTAACTTAAACATTAAGAGTTACAATAAAATAATATCAAGTGTAATAATTAGTTTATATAATAAACAATAAGGCTTTTTAAGGCACTAATCTAATAAGGCTTTGTCATTATCTAAAGACTACGTTACGAACCGTGATTTAAGTTATCTAGCTGCCTATGTAAATACTATTAAACATTCTAATATGTAAATAGGTACCTTCTGTTATAATAAGTATAACTTCGAGTGAATTATTTCTACCGATAAGACAGGCTCATTGGGATCACAGTAGTTACAGGCCAAATATTACACTAATTTAGAAAAATAATTAAGATTAATCTCGAGTAAACCTAGTTCTACATTAACAAGTATAGTTCAGAATGTTTTATGTTGTGACTGGTTACCCAAAAATGGAATATATTCGAAAGAAAGATATTTTATTCGGAATGTTCAGATTAGAAAGTATCAGTAATAAATATTTTTATTAAACTAATTCTTAGCCTAAAGACGAGTGTAAAGTTTTAAAAATAAGTACACGGCAACAATAATACTGATTTACAATCGATTTTTTTCTGGCACTTAGTATATTTTTAAAGATTACTCGTGATAATTGATTTCATTAATGAACACAACCTTTGAAAATAGTTTAATGAGAGCTATAATATGCGATGATTAACAATTTTAAGAATATTTATGAACTAAATGGACGTGACATAGTAATACTTATAGAATTTATTGTAAAGTATATAGAATGTAAGTAACTCACAGAAGTATATAATGCTGATATGCCTATTTTACATAATAAACACTACAAAAATGGAGCAAGACGTTTGTCACCTTAGGTAAACATATATTTGAGTAAATTTAAGATGTTTTTATAAACAGACACATTAGGAAATACCCTTGAATAAACCATATTTGCGAAATTTTAAATGATTCTCTGTTCACACATTCAGTTCATCGCTACACCTGTACTCGGAATGTAAAATATATACAATAGAAAGACAATAAACACTAGATCAACTATAAAATGGAATGATTTCACTGGGGCATAAATGGAACAAATTTATAACTATGCACATAAATAGAATTAAAGTAAGTTGCGATATAACAACTTTGGTATGTCATGGGCACGTAAGTGTATTTCATCCTATAAAACATTTTACCGGATTAACTATATGGAATAAATGTTAGGGAATGCCTAACGACCACTGCCCGGCTGCATGGGGGGATCTGAAAACAAAGCATTATATAAAACGGCTGCAATCAATGATGACCCCATTCTTAAATAAGAATACGGTTTATTTTACTAATAATTATGCAATAGGCTTTGTTCGTGTGGTGACGGATTTAAAATCCATAGAGTCACCACCCCCATTTCACCCTTAGAGTGTCGTTAAAGATGACAAGGTCGAAACACTAGCTGAAGAGAAGGAAACCTTGAATCGAAACTGTCTGTCCGTATGTCATTTCATTTCGCCAAACATAGTACGGCTACTGGCAAGGTGGACAGACGACATAATAAAGATCTAGAAGTCGGTGGATAGCGGTCTACACATACTGGCTATCTATGTACATATTGAAAGCGTATGTTCAGCAATGAACGCCACAGGCTGATAGGGAATCATACAGTTTCTGCTCTGGCCTTTTGAACTGGTGGTAAATTGTATACTATTTTTGGCGGTGGTAAATAGTAACAGTGATGATCCGTGTGATGACGGATTTAGAATACACAAGGTCACCAACCCATGCCATCCTGCAGGTGGCAGATCACCTATCCGCAAGACAAGGAAAACTTGATACAAACCCTGTGAAAAAACGGCTTGCATGCGGGACACAGTATATTAATTTCCCTCCATGAATTTGGAGGAGGCCCAACTCAGCAGTGGGGCAGAAAAAGTAACAGATCGCATTTTTTTCGGTTATGACCATCATCTCTGTACAGCGAGAATCAAATATTAAAAGTGTGCAGTTATTTGGCAACCAAAGTTGTCCCTAATTTCAAGATATAGGGGCATCGTAGATCTTGTACAATAGGCTAATTACCCTCCATGTAACTGGAGTATGCCCGACATAATAGTGGGTTATCTATAGGCTGAGCCTACTACACTTTACTACTTAAAGAGTAGTATCTTGTATCGTAGTATTGGGTCTAATGTTAACTTTACACTCAGTTGATACTCGCTCTACGGGGACGATGTTCCCTGTTCTCTTGACTTACTATGTTCCGAGTGTAGCGGAGCGGGAGCGGGAGCGTGTTGAGCAGACTGTGCATGCTGCGGCATGAGAGGGACGAGCAGCGCGGGCGGGCCGGCTCGGCGCAGGAACGGGTGCTGCAGCAGGCGGGACGCCGAGTGCCTGGCCCCTGGGTCCCGCACTAGAGCGCACTCTAAGAAGGCGAGCAGGTCTGCCGGACAACGAGCGGATCCGCGCGGCCGAGGCGGCGGCATGTCGCGGATACGACGCATTGCCTGCACGCAAATCAAACGAAAGGCTACATGTGAGAAACGAAGCGAAAAAACGTAGAATGCAAGGCATGGCAGACATCACCCGTGTAGTCACGGATTTAAAAAACATAGAGTCGCCTCCTCGTTCCATCCTAAGTGTGTCGTAAGAGCCGACAAAAAGAAATGATAAGGCTGAAAACCTAGCTGCAAGAGAAGGAAAAACTTGATATGAAACCCTGGTCAGTGTGGCAAAGTAGGCTAAATTACCCCCTATGTAGTTGGAGGAGGCCCGACTCAGCAGTGGATCATTTATGGGCTGAGAAGTAGATACTCAGGATTTTTATTTAACCGTCATACTTTATTAGAAAAAATGTAAGTAAAAATATATGTGCGGTGTTATAGTTGTCTTCAGAAATAGGCTCGAGTATCTTTTGAATTTTTAGTTAGGTTAGTTACTGTTTAGGTTTTGGCCAACCTCTTGAAAGTCACCCTGTACGTGGTGTGATTTGCATTTATATATCCTACTAATATTATACACGTGAAAGTTTGTAAGTATGGATGGATGTTTGTTACTCTTTCACGTAAATACTACTGAATGGATTTTAATGAAACTTTACAATAATATAGCTTATATTATACATCAGAATAACACATAGGCTATAATTTATAAAGAATGTGTTTTATCCGAATTGTGAATTATCCAGAATATAACGATAAGTGTCAAGTAAGCGCGGGTGAAACCGCGGGGCGCAGCTATATCTCAAATATTCTAACTTACTTATTTCGTCGCAATGTACGATACAGATGGTGCCCACATAATTAATACAACTTCATACGTACGTAAAGCGTTCGATTTCGGATGTTCTTGTTGTATTAAATGTATTTTTGTAACAAATGTATTTATGCGGATTGATTCTCGGGATCGAGTATCTTTCAAATTTTTAGTTATTTAGGTTTTGGCCAACCTCTTGTAAGTCATCCTGTACACACTCATGGTGTTATTTGCATTTACATAGTCTCACATACACTCCAACTTACTTATTTCGTCGCATTGTACGATACAGATGCTGCAATACTATAAGGGAAAATAGTCTAAAATTGTAAGTAATCCATTAACTAGCAAACCACTAGTAATTAAGAGCATGGGCAGTTCAATCTGACAGGTTTGGTTTGGAAACTTGGCTCGCGAGGGTAAATGACCGATAAGGCTTAACCTCCAGCGAATTGGGAGATAAGATTTTATTTAGGTCAATGATTAGGTGGTTATCTCATTGAATGGCCTTTTTCGCAGACCTATAAGCAATATTTTTTGTTGTACCATAGTCACAACAACTGACTAAACTCCCTCCAACAAGTTAAGACTGGCAGGTTTTTACGAGTCGAATGACGAATACTTGGACGATATTCAAAAAAACATTGAACTACGTATTTATAGAACGGAATACTATGCAACAACTATATGCTGTCCTAGTAAATTTAGGATTTCATAAGATACCGTTTTCCAAAGTCATCAGTTTACTGATAAGGAACTATTAAGTTAATGGATTATTACATTTTGTGGTACTTCCTACTAAAACATTAGTCATACTTAGTTGGTACACTTAACAGTATCTTGAAAGATTCAAATAAGAACAAGTGTTAGTTAATGGAGGTCGCTTTGTTACATTGTAGTCCCCCAAAATCTATTTTCTGTTTTGACCCATTTGAAAACCCCTTACAAATTAAATGAACTAGTGTTTTATGTCATTATCATATATTTTTTGTACAAGCACAATATTACCTGTAAAGGTGGCTCGTTGAAGAAAGGTGGTTCTCCATCGACCATTTCTACCAACATGATACCTAGCGACCACACGTCGACCTCGGGACCGTATGGAAGCCGCGATATCACCTCCGGGGACATCCAGTAAGGGGTGCCTACTAGTGATTTACGTTTTGGAAGTTCCTGAAATAAAAAAAGTATAATTCTTTTTGTATGTAGCTAAGCTGTGATATATTTGAGATTTATGCTCAATTTTAGTAAATTACGAGTTAATGAAATAAATATTTATCACTTTACATTTAGTAAACATAGTGTCGGTCGCCACCCCCATTCCATCCTAAGTATGTCGTAAGAGCCGACAAAAGGAAATGATAAAACTTAGCCGCAAGAGAAGGAAAATCTTGATATGAAACCCTATGCCAACTCGTTTGGCCAGCGTGGCACAGTAGGCTAAATTGTTAATTAATTAATTTATCACTTTAGGAGATAAGAGAAAAACGTTTCGATACTGTCAAAGTTTGAAGTTCTTAATGATGTCTTAAGTGTTCGCGATAATTACACATTAACATTAGAGAATTTTTAACAGATAGATAGAACATTTATCTTCATTTTACATTATTTAAACCTCAATTCCTTCCTTCCCAAGACTGACCCGTGAGGCTATTGAGAATAAAAAACATAAAAATTTCAGTAAAGAAAATGGTTGACAATTACCACCTGCTTGGGATCCAGCCACTAGAATAATCGAATCTTAAACTCTACACTCAACTGCATGTCTATCTGCATGCACAGGGAACGCTAACAATAAAACAACGGTGTATTATACGCGGTGTATTGAACTGTTTCTTTGCACTTTTGAAGACAACTGTCATATAAACTCTCCCGTGACCACGACTGCTGCAAATCATTCGATACGTCGAAATTAAATAATATAAAATACACAGGACAGTTGTTTACCACGCCGCCCGGGGCGTCACAGTAGAATGCGTTTACGCGAACTTGTGGCGCCCCAAGCGCGTCGTGTGAGGGTATGCCGCTGGGGTTTTAGTGGGTAAACGACTCTTGGGTAGACGACCCTTGTCGGAGTCCCACATAATCACCGACCTTTCCCCCGGGATGCGGTGGTATGCATAAAGCATTTCCCCAGCGAAAACAAAATAAAAAAGGACAGTTGTTTACAGTACTTGCCATTGAAAAGGGCTTACCTGGGAGACTTGGGCACAGAATCCGAAGTCTGATAATTTGACACGCCCATCTGCCGTCATCAAGATAGAATCTGACTTGATGTCTCTGTGGATGACTCCTTGACTGTGCAGGAATGCTAACGCCTGGAATTGGGATGATAAATTGATTCTTAAAATGGCTATCCTATACGGTTTTTGAATAAGTAGCCATAGTCGAAACTGTTAATAATAGTATTAAATACTTAGAGGCTAAGCTCTTACGCTATAGCCCAGTTAAGAATGATTTGAATTTAATAAAAAATAAGAATTAATTATTAGATCAAAAAGCGCTATTCCAATGAGAGGCGATGATTTTGGAAAATGAACACACGCAACACAAAATAAGACACAGAATACCCTGGACACTTATAGCGAAATGTATGTTAATTTTATAAATAAAATACATATTTCTAACATTCCATTTTATTTGTTTACCTTCAGACACTGTTTGCAGACGGTGGCAATTTGTTCGGGGTCCATTCTAGCTCGCGTCACGATGTCGGTGAGGGCTCCGCCTGCCATATATTCCATCACTACCCATAGCTCATCGCCGACCAGATACGAGGCGTGCATCTCCACTATATTCGGGTGGGGGTAATCTCGCATTATAACCTGGCAACAAGCGATAGATCTGTGACATTTGCCAATTCAGAATAGCCATCTACGTATGTTGTGAAAAAATTACGGTAATATACAAGTGTATATTGTAGAACACTTGTAGGACTTTAACGCTAAAGTAGGCAATACTGAGGACGACGACCACCTGCGTCGCGTGGTTGGCAGGTATGGAGTTGGCGAGCGTAATGAACGAGGCGACCGTCTATTACAATTTTGCAACGAGGAAAACTTTACTCTCACGAACACTTGCTTTCAACACCATATTCGTCGATTGTACACGTGGATCTCTCCGGGTGACAGGCATAGAAATCAAATAGACTTTATTTTAATAAGAACGCGATGGAGAACATCTGTGACAAATGCTATCACTTTTCCGGGAGCTGCAGTCAGCTCCCGGAAAAGCAGTGATCATCAACTTTTAGTCGCTACAGTTCGGGTCCGTCTAAAGAAACTACGCAAGTCAAAACCGGTCCTTAACTTGAGGAAGGTTCACGTGAGCAAGTTTGGCAGGGAGGTGGAGAGGAAGATATTGAGTGTGCCTTTCGAAAACATAAACTATATTAGCACCAAATGGGATTTTCTGAAGAACACAATAATTCAGACAGCAAAAGAACATACCCTTGGGAAACCCGGCATGAAGAACTTCATCACACCTACCACCAGTCAGATCATCCTCGAACGTCGTATACTGAAAGAAAAGGGAACGAGCTCTCTTGAAGATCAAGAGCGTTATTCTAAATTGAGCCGGGAAGTCCAAAAAAGATGCCGACAGGACTACGATGCATATATCAACAAAATCTGCCTTGAGCTTGAACAGAACTCTTTAAGGCATGAAACTAAACAGCTGTTTCAGAAAGTAAAAGAGTTAACGAACTCCCGAAGCATCAAACCCTGCGCCATCGAGGATGACGAAAAGCGCCTTCTGATAGACATGACTCAAATTCTGGAACGTTGGAAAAGTTACTGCCAGTCATTATATGACACTGGCAAACCGACGAGTCGACTGGTTGGATGGATAGCAGACGAGCCCAATATTCTGCGTTCGGAAGTCGAACATGCCTTGAAATCACTCAAATGTGGTAAGTCCCCTGGCAAAGACGGTATTCCCGCAGAGTTATTGAAGAACTTGGGCTGCATAGGGATATCGATTCTACTAGAGATATGTAACGGCGTCTGGAAATCCGGACAATGGCCTGCCGATTGGACGGAGTCTCTATATATTCCCCTTCATAAGAAAGGTTCCACCAAAGATTGCCGTAATTACAGAACAATAGCTCTAATCTCCCATGCAAGTAAGATCCTTCTGCATATACTAAACCAGCGACTCTGGCATTATCTGCGACGCCAAATTCCAGAAGAACAAGCAGGTTTCGTGAAGGGCAAGGGCACAAGGGAACAACTACTCAATGTGAGACAAGTCATCGAGAAAAGCAGGGAGTTCAATAGCCCGGTTATCCTGTGCTTTATTGATTATACCAAGGCGTTTGATTGTGTGCAATGGGACAAACTATGGATTGTACTGAACGAAATGGGAGTCCCAGAGCATCTGCTCAATCTTATTCGAACTCTCTACTGCAATAATCGCTCTTACGTTAGAATCGGCACCGATTGTTCTAATGTGTTTGAAATAAAAAAAGGAGTCCGACAGGGTTGCATTCTGTCACCGGCTCTGTTCAATATATACGGAGAGCATATTATCCGCAGGACCCTTGAAGATTGGGAGAAAGGGTTTCCGATTGGTGGGAAAAGGATTTCGAATTTAAGATATGCCGATGACACTGTGCTTCTTGCTACCTCTTTGGAAGACATGAGAGAACTGTTTCGGAAACTTGAGTTCGAAAGTAACGAAATGGGCCTCACAATAAACAAGAGCAAGACCAAGATTATGGTGGTTGATCGCGCCGGTCACTTAAATAATCCAACAAGCATCATTCCGGGCGTTGACACTGTTGAGCATTATATTTATCTGGGTGCTCAAGTGAACAGAGATGGAAGTTGTGTTCCCGAGATAAAGAGACGTATCGGTATGACCAAGGATGCTAAATGCTATGACCCGCCTGAACAATATATGGAAGAAGAGGGGAATTTCCATTAACACTAAGATCCGACTGGTACGAGCTCTGGTATTCCCTATTTTTCTATATGGAGTTGAAACGTGGACGATACGAGCTCGAGAGAGGCAAAGGATCGATGCTCTGGAGATGTGGTGCTGGAGACGCATGATGAGGATACCCTGGACCGCAAAACGCACCAATAAATCGATACTCTCTTGCCTAAAAATCAATACCCGCCTGTCTACAGTGTGCCATCAACGAATTCTCTCGTATTTCGGTCACATAGTGCGAAGAGGAGACGAAAGTCTTGAAAAACTGATCGCAATCGGGAACACTGATGGCAAACGAGCTCGAGGTCGATCCCCAACAAGGTGGACCGATCAAATGAAAGACACGCACTCCTCAAAACTTTGTTGTATTGCAAGGGAAGCCATGGACAGGACTCGATGGAGGCACATCATCTACTCCAAATATAACCCATCCACTGGTGACCACGATCCTCAGTCATGAGGGACCGACTAGAGAGAGAGATTGTAGAACAGTTACTGGACACAAAAAGACAGAATGGTAAGGAAAACAGTGCAAACTTTAGAGAATAGTATCCGAAATACATATGTATTAGATTTCATAGAAAGAAGTTCCACAAATTAATTTAAATAACGCAGGCTAACTTGTCATCTTCAATGCAAACTACATATAATACAATAATCAACTTACAACTTCGTTAAAGAGTAACTCTCGTCGCTGTTGTTTTCTCAAGTTCATCATCTTGACCGCGACACGGCGACGGGTGCGTGTGTCTGTAGCGGCGCAAACAACCCCTGTGCTCCCTTCTCCGATCTTGCTGAAGCCTGTCAACGTGGACCGAGGGTCGCCTTCGCTCACCACTAGTCGCAATGCCGCCCGGAACTGCACAGATAATACAGGGCATTTAGCCAGAGTCCATTTACCGGACCTGAGCTTGTAGCCATCGCACAAAACATCGCTAACGATATCCGCATCGCTAAAATTTATTAGATTGCATTTCAAAACTCTAATTCACATTACTTTTTTCATCTGGCTTAAGCATAGCCTCACCTCGCAACTCACATACAGAAAACTTGAAAGCTGATCCCGCAGCGGGCACGTGTGTTTGTGTACTTTAGATGCACTTGCTCAGAGCCTGGGTGTCAGTGTTCGTGAATTTCAGGTTTGTAAGTTGGCCTTGCGATACAGGTTATAGCTAGTGCAGGGGCTTCGTTTAAAAAGCAAGTACATTTGAGACTTTGCCGACACCTGGATGTCACAGTTGACTCTGTTTTTCAGTAACTGGATGAGATAGTCTGCCCTATAGTTAAAGGGCTCGGCACCGTATCACCTTTCGCCTCGCTGTACAACAGGCGTTAATCAATTAAACATCTAGTCAACATAAGATATTATTAAATCAATTTTCTTTCTCGCCATTTCGCAAAATATAGTTACCGGACAACGACGTGACAAATGCTGGCTCGTCTATTATTTGAGCAACACGCACTGTATAGAAAAATATATGTTAGTATTATGAAATTGTATGGCTTACGTAATAAATGGACCTAATGTTTGTGAACGTGTTAGAATCACGTAACTGGACGAAAATTTGTTCGGAACTTTAATTAGTTAAAATATATCTTTTAAGTATCACATGAAATAGTTTAATAAGTACAGATTGGAATACAATTTAAACAAAATCCTTAAATATTGTAGGTACATATTTTATAAATAAAATTTTATTTATAAATTTGAGGACACGTAAAGCCGTCAGTCCCTGCTGCTAATTCTACTATACAGGATGTCCAAAAAATAGTGTCAAGCGGAAGTCCAGAGATAGAGCACCCCTTGGGGTACCCGAATCACCCCCATGTATGTTGTGCGATTTTTCATAGTTTTCGAGTTATGATTTTTTTTCTGAATTTTAAATGTTTGGCTTTACACTAATATTTTCATAATTTTGGTCTAAGTTACGAAGCTGATTATTTTAAGCTTAAAAGTACAACTCAAGATGATACAGTTAGAGAAAGAACACATTTAAAAAAAAACAACTTAAAAAAAATTACATTAAGTTCTTGATGTTTAAAATTCAGAAAAAAAAGTCATAACACGGAGATATGAAAATATATGAAAAATCGCAGAGCATACATGGGGGTGATTCGGGTACCCCAAGGGGTGCTCTCTATCTCTCTATCTCTTGACTTCCGATTGTCGCTATTTTTTGGAACACGCTGTATATGGCAGCGTAAATTGGCGGCTGGTATAAACCAAATAATTACCAGCTATCCCACTAAATGGATCGCCGATATTAGACGGCAATCGCTCCATGTAAATACTGGTAGTTAACCAGCGTTTTGTCAGTGTAATAGTAATCTAACTAACTCCTCAATTATGGTTGAAATCCAGCAATGACAGACTTACAACCAGAGCAGACAGGTGCAAACGATATGTGCTACTACTAATCAGGCCATAAATGACTCACTGCTGAGTCGGGCTCTTACGACACCCTCACGATGGAATGGGATAGTGACACTATCTATTCTTAATCCGTCACCACACGGATGTGTGACCGATGAGTGCTAT
Organism: Clostera curtula; assembly: GCA_905475355.2. Taxonomy (NCBI): domain Eukaryota; kingdom Metazoa; phylum Arthropoda; class Insecta; order Lepidoptera; family Notodontidae; genus Clostera; species Clostera curtula. Next base: position 9,188,942 of record FR997808.1, on the reverse strand, counting down.
TTATTATTAAAGAAATTTAACTGAGGAAGTTCAGCGCAGCTTAATGAGACAGTGAAAAGTAGTCAATCCTTTAATCAACCAGGCAATTACCTCGACTAATTCCTAAGGTACCCTATTCGCACTTAAACGAGAATAGACGCGGTGAACAACAGGATGTTATTACTCGGTCGATCGGGCGCCGCAAACATGCGTAGGAAGGCGCAGGTTCATTGTGCTGCCTAATACACATCAATTGGCTTCATAGCTAGTTGAATTTCTAGATACGATAGATATCATAATTATTGTAATCTTTTTCTCTCTTTCTTTATTATAAGCTATAACCTAGCTCTCTCCGTCACTAGCTATAACCTGTATCGCTCGAGCAGTTTACAAACATGAAATTCTCGAACACATTTATGATACCCAGACTCAGAGCAAGTGCCTCTGGTTTAGACAAAGACACTTACTCGACCCTGGGACCCCTTGATCCAAAAGGCAGATAGTGGGTACTGACCCAGGTTACAATAATGAAAAATAAATTTCCTTAACCCTCATCACACTACCAAACTTTATTGTGTCCACAGGATTCGTGACTACGACGAGTATTATCCTTGCAATAATAAATAACAGTATTATTCCGTATGGTGACGAATTTAAAATACATAGTGTCGCCGCCCCAATCCATCCTGAGGGTGTCGTAAGGGCCGACAAAAGAAAACGAAAACCTAGCCGCAAGAGAAGGAAATCTTGATACGAAACCCTGTGCCAACCCGTCTGGCCAGCGTGGCACAATGGGTTAATTACCGTCTATGCCGTTTGAGATCCAATTACTACAGCAATTTAGAGCAGTGTAAGTATGTCAGTGATCCATGCTATGAAAATGAGTACTAATCGCGAAAGGCTAAAAATATTACTTTTGAGGCAATATTACTAAGGTTACAACTTAATTAATTTACATTAGTTGAAGGATTTCACGAAATAAACTCATATATGAGTAATCTAATGTTAAAATAACTAAGTTGGCATTTCATTTTAGTGCATAAACTTAGTTGCAACTGGGTTAGATTCATCCCCAAGGAGTTCAACGATAGGCATTCCCGAGCAGGCGGCAACCAATGGCTGCCTGTGAGGCAGTGTGAGTTTGGAACCCCTATATATGTTGCTTCTCCAACAATATTACAATTAAATATTGACTTATCTATACAGTATGTAAGTCTGTGATAAAGTAATAGAAGTTACATACCTGTTCATGCGTCAATCGCAGTTCATGTTTCGACGCGGCTAGGGGAAGATGTGGGGCGGCGGTTGGGGCACCGTGTTGATGCCGTGGGTATGGCTCACCTGTTATTGATATTACAAATACATATTATGATAATGACTGACCAAAACTGACATTAAATTATAATTATCCAGATACTAGCGACCCGCCCCGGCTTCGCACGGGTGCAATGATGAACCTCTAAATTTATTAGTCTTTCTCTACAATATTATGCACCTATTATATACATATAAACCTTTCTCTTGAATCACTATATCTATTAAAAAAACCGCTTCAAAATCCGTTGCGTAGTTTTAAAGATTTAAGTATACATAGGGACGGACAGACGACAGCGACTTTGTTTTATACTATGTAGTGATAGTGATATGTAGTGATGATAAGACAGCTCTAAATTATCCGATGAGAATACTGTAGACCATATAAAATACTACACATTCTCTCATAAAAGAACATGTTTAAATAATTCTTATGGCTTATGGAATCAAATGAAACTGCTTGCTCGTCAATATATCAATAAAAAACAGACCAAATGAGATTTAAAAGACAACTGAGTAGTAGTAGATCAAATATCTCACGAACACTTTTATTCGATAATGTTTTTTTTATACATGTTTTGACTGGGCAATGGCGAATGTGGTTTGATCCGGTTACAAACATCGGCAGAACATTCGGTAAAAGTAAAAAACAGACCGAACATTCACTAAATTTACTAGTGAAATTTCGCTAGTACATTTGAAATACGTTCCGATAGTTTACTTTTGACCATACATAAATAGTTAATAATACTCTGAATGTTTAACAGATTGAGAACTGAAATTCAATTTACTAATTTATAACCAAATTAAAAAGACCATTATGTACTTTACATAGTCTGTGTAGTAGTAAAACTTAAAATACTTGAACTGCTTAGATTGGTATGAAGATAACATTCATGTATTTCGGCGATTTTGCATTTTCGAGGTCGACTTGGGTTTAACTATTTACTAAAGCATACATTTAATTGCACAAAGAATCGAAAAATTCTTCTAATAAAAATTACGGTTTTCTTCTAAATCGATCACATCACTTTCTTACAAACAAATACCATCTACCTTCAAAATAGGAACCCGAAAGTGAAAAACACGACTGTCGACTGTTTCGAAGAATACGGACCTATCAGCAATACTGCTTTGAAACCATTTTGAACTCTATTCTTGATTTAAATAATATGTAATAATATAATATGGAGTTTAAAATGGTCTCAAAGCATTATTGCAGGTAGGGTTTATTCTTCGGAACAGCTATTCGAAATTGGCACCAGCTTAAATTGACACCAACAGTAAAATTAAAATGACTTATTATTGTTTTTAAGACTCGAGACGACAAAGTTTTGTTATACTTTTTTGACAGATATCCTTTAATTTAACTAAAAATAGTGCAAGCAGGTTGTTTTTCGAGAGCCGAATTTTCACTTAAATTCGAAGTTGTAAAACCGAATGTAGACCAAAGTTTGGCCCATCGCTACAAACCTAATAGCTATTTAAAACTATCAGGTACTTTAAAGCTGTCCGTGTGGTGATGGATTTAGAATACATAGTGTCACACACTAAAACCCCAGCGGTATACCCTCACACGGCGCGCTTGGTGCGCCACAAGTTCGCGTAAACGCATTCTACATGGTGTCACCACCCTATTGCATTCTGAGGGTGTCATAAGAGCAGACAAAAGGAAATGACAAGGCCAAAAACCTAGCCCCAAAAGAAGGAAAACTTGACATGAAACCCTTTGCCAATTGTGTGGCCAGCATGGCACAGTAAACTAATTACCCTCCCTGTGAGTCCGACTCAACACTAGGTTGTTTATGGGCTGAGTAGTAGTAGGTAATTTAATGAGCAGCAGTGAAAGCATACATTTGAAATATTAATAATAGACATACCCATGTTAACATTATTCCCATTAAGTCCATGATGTCCAAGACCTCCATGAGCTACAGGTTGTGGTGGGTGGTTATGTTGATAAGGCACATTAGCATTTTGTATATTCTGATATGTCATAGTTGCATGGTGATTATCATTGATTTCTGGCATAGACCTGCCTAATTGCTCATGGGTATGTTGTCCCCAATCCACTGGGGATTCTGATGGCTTATTCAAGGTGTAGTTGCTCTGTTCTCTTCGTAAACTAGAGTACTGTTGAGGAGCTGGTGGCACGGGAGGAGATTCTTCAGGCACAGCTGGGGGTACATTAGGTTGACTCCTTAGATCCCTCCGTATCCTTGGTGGGCTTGTACTTCTCAATGAGTTAGATCTCGCAACATTTGAGGTTTTGGGTAGCACAACACCATTTTGTACAGGCTGATGATGTGGAATGTTAGTGGGTAATGGCCGTGCTATTGATGACACTGATGTGATCTTGTGTTCGCCTCTGACAACAGTTTTGAGATCTAGAATTTCTGTGGGTGTGATTTCTGAAGGGTCCACTAGTGGGAGAGGTCTATTTGTTGATTTTAATATCTGTAATAAAAGAATATTTTTTGTATGAACACATTGTAGCTACTGGAATATATTGTTATGTATTGGCACTACATACTAAGAAGATAATAACTATAAACCCTTTATTAATACTTAAATATATATTTTTCTAGATGGTTATGTATTTTGACAAAATGTAATGCTTTGCATACCACAACATATTCATTTTAATTACATATTAATGATGAGCCTCTTTGATTATAGTTAGGATAGTGAGTCACCACGAAAAGTAAGGTAAGAATTGAATTAGACATACCTGATTATTACCAACAAGTGAGGCCCACTGAAGGGGCAGGCCAACAAACTTTCCCTCTCGTTTATCGAACCCTGTATGTACTCTGTGTTCGAAATTGCTAGGTGGAGAAATCAGTGGCTTTTTCTTCTTCTTGGAAAACATTTCTGCTTCAATAACTATAACCACAAACTTTCGTTAATACAGTTCGCACCTTCCATACTCAATGACGGCTACTAATGAAATAGAAAGCTCACCTTAGTTACCTATCAATACTTTCTTCTGATAAGCCGTATCAATATCAACAATCAATCCGTTATAGTTATTTTTAAATCACGAAAGTCTCGGGTACTGTCTATAATGGCTGATAAAAGTTACTTCTACTACGTACCAATAGTTAAAATAACCGATGTACTTGTGAACACTTATTGAATACTAAACTGCGAGTGTATTCCGACATTCCTTTGCTGTCCGTCCATGCTCCACACAACCATACAACAAATTAGATTAGCGTAATGAAATTATAACATTCCAACGGAAGCAATCAATTAACATCGCGTTACGTTGATATTACTTAACATAGATATTAGATAGGTACCAAATCAAATTCACAACAAAGTAATTTATTTTGGTCAATTTTAATTCAGCAACACGACGGACACACACATCATCGGACGAGTACTGGGGTTGCTAACTCTTGTAAGAAAATATACCCATAGAAGAAATTAAATGTATTTTGTAGAATACAATTGCTCAATCATTGCTCTGAATATGTTTAATCATTTTGTGTAATATGAGGAAGATTGTTTAATTTCAACGTTTTATAATAATTAAATGTCTGTCATATTACCACATTTCTATGTGTAGTGTAAATTTATTTTAGTAATATATAATATAAATATGATAAACTAATAAAGCAAATATTTGCGATGGTTTTCCCAGTTGGTATAGTGTAAACGTTAAGTTCTATTTTATCAGTATTCATAAACTAAGTTAATTACTAATATTATTTGGTGCAGCAATATGCGATCAACGAATATGGTATATTAACGTTGCAAGGTAGTAATAGCTGCAATATTATAAAAAAATAGTATGTGCTTATGACCGCACGGCAGAAGTGATAACTTCATTAACAATCGCAATCGTATCGAAAAATATAGTATTTAAAAGTTCATTTGATTTATTGTGCCTCTCTGATACTGAAATAGGGCTGTAGGAACTCATGCTGAGATTATTTCTAAAGTTGCCTGTAGTAAAAACAGGATAATCTTACAAATTCAGTGCCAAATACAATCCTCGCCTATCTTTAAGGCCGCTCTGAATGTATGTAGCCGTCCGCCGTGACGTCAGGAAGAGTTTAAGAATTGGTCCTATATTTATCGCATGCTACATAACAGTTGCCGTATCCTAGTGTAATAAAGCGCTGGGTCATTCGACGCGTTCTCGTCGCGGTCGAAGGTTAAACTTAAGCATCATCCGTTTTGGTGGATTAAAATAAAATAATCAAATGAATTATTAATTACGTATGAATTGATTATACACAACAGCGATGAGCAGCTGACTGTATCTTTCGCAGTCAGGTGCACTCGGCAGTCCCGAGTTCACTCGGCCGAGCCTTTCACCTCAGAGCGTGATGGATCAGCCCAACTTACTACCCACGGAAAAATCTGAGCGCGGTGCGCCAAAATATTTGTTCACTTCAAAAACCTGAAATCTTATCTATGTCATAATTAATCTCCAATCTCAGGATGTAAATTTTGGGACGGGATAGCAGCTTAATGTCGTGGAAAAAAGTCGTGGATCAAACGAAACCAGCGGTTAGATGGGGTCATCAGCAGCAAAAAATTGTTCTACGGGAGGTCCTTAGGGTCAACCCTTGCAGAGTTACAATTGATTTTGTGTTTTTATGAGAAGTTGACTTCTTTTTACTAAAACTTGATAAAACCCGAAAAAATCTCCGCCCTGTATCTTTTTTATAGTTTTCACTAGATTGGTACTGATGAGTCCTTTCGTTAGACATGCTATTTATGGTACTTTATTGGGTGTGTTGAAGATAATATTAAGTTTTACGAAAGCAATAATTCTTAAATCAAAACTTGTCATTTGCTTCGGACGCCACCGTGAAAAAAAATTATTCTAGAGAAAAGTGCCCCTGTATCACAATTTTTGGCGTATTTAATAGGGATTAATTAGAAGGTTGGCTATGCGTGGCTTCGATATCTTTCAAGGACGATCATTCGTAGCAAGGCCAGAGTTAATTCATACATAAAACTCGGTTAGGCCTACTAACCTAACCTTACCTAAGCGTGATCGTTTTCCGGACTACAGGGTCTTTATCGTCGTTACAGCCCATAAATGACCCACTACTGAGTCGGGCCTCTTCTAAGTTCATGTTGGGAAATTAGCCTACTGTGCCACGCAGCCAAGACAGGTTGACACAGGGTTTGTATCAAATTTTCCATCTCTTGCTGCTAGGTGATCTGCCTAATGCGTTCTTTTAGTCGCCTCGCCACGGGTGTCGTAACCCTCAATATGGTATGGGTTGGTGACATTGTTTATTCTTTATCGTCTAATAAATTGATGCCATACGTTCGGATGTCCGTATACGTAAAACAAATTCGAAAATCGAATACGGAAAACATGTGTATGTGGCCGGCCTTAATTAGATTTATGTGTTGCCAGCAGAATACTCAGCTATTTTCCCTGAAAAGTAATTGTTGTCGTCAACATGTTCAATAGAGAGGTTCACACGTACAATTTTAACTTCAGGCATCTCGGGCCGCTGCGCTGCTCCAAAATTTCAGCTCTGTAATGTTGGAATTAAATTAGTAATGGGCGTTATTTAATACGTTGGCACTACAAATGTACACGCCAATGTTGGGAAGACATCTGTTTTTTATAAATAAATAAAACCGTGAGTAGAACAAAACTGCTCACGACGAAAAAAATTGGCCATAATTCATAAAATGGTAGCCCGAGAGCGATTGCAGCGACGTTCTGCATCCGGCATCCATCGTCTCCATCGAGTTCTCCATGACTATGTAGTCGGTACTGTCAATTTTATTCATGTCAGTCCGGAGTCGGTGGCATCAATCATCCATCATTATTAAAATCTTCCTTTGGTTGGCTTGGCGGTTGGTTGGCCTGGTTTTACCAATTAGTTAGGAAAGAAAAGACCAAACAAAATAAACCAACTCATATTACTTTCTTTAGGTAATTGTTACAGTCTACGCAGTACAATATTAATATTTATGAGACGTGTTATCATAGGAAGAATGAAACTTTCCTGAAAATGAAGGAAAAGCGTAAATCTAAACATCGTGAACGCGAATCCAATAAAAGCCGTCGCCAAAGTGTAAGTGGCGGTTATTTTATATAAAGATGTTTTCTAGTTAAGCATTCTCTACTGTTAGTGTATTTTCAATTGAAGTTATAAATTTACGATTTTCAGTCATCGAGTTCAAGTTCTGAAGAATGGGTAGAGAAAACGACTTCCCAACAAAAAAGTAATGCTGAACGAGAAGATTGGATGTCAATGACTGGTATGTTAAAAACGTACACAAAAGAAGATCTTAGACCCAAACGCGAAAAAGATAAAAAGCATATTGACTCATACAATCCTTCAACAAGTATCAGGGAACTGAATCCCTACTGGAAAGATGGTGGTTCTGGTTTGCCACAATCACTTGAAAGTTTTCGTAAAAGTAAACCTTTCCTAAAACCATCACAGGATGATGATGATTATTACAATCAATCAAAAGCTTCTAGTAGTAATAGATCAAAATCCTTTTTAAAACCATCAAGTACTGATGATAGTTATTCCAAATCTAGAAGTGCTTCATCTAGTAGTAGAAAAAGTTCAAATTATGAATATGATGAAAGTGATAGAACCAGAGATTCTTTTAAGTCACAAAAATGGAAACAGTCAAGTGAAAAAAAAGGTACCAGTAAAGATAATAGATCTAGAGAATCACCAGTATGTGAAACAAGTGGTAGTTCAGTAAAGGAATTAGTGAAACCTGAAAAAACTATCTCCAAATATTTGAGTGATGAAAAAATGAACAAGCTAGGTGCAAAAATTGTGAAAGCAGAGATAATGGGTGATTTAAAGCTTGTTACTGAACTTAAAGAAAAACTAGATGCAGCTAGAGAATATAGGAAACAAAATCCTGATGCTGGCAAAGAAGAGGAAGATGATAGAGTAATGTTGATATCAACAAGTGCCTCTGGTAACAGCAGACCACTGTCAATGGCTGAAAAAGGTGACCCCAGGAGTAGTAGTAGCAAAAGGAAAGCTGAGACCCATGTATCTGGTGAAAGAACAAAGTATTTTGGTAATGATGACAAATATGACCTTGCACAGATGGTAAGTTGCTAGTATGGAAACCATTACTTTATAATATCAAACAAAACCTTATTATCAGCTTATTAACTCCCCTAATAAAATATGATTTATTGCATTTCAGTTTCAACAAGAAAAATATGGTAATAATTATGACAACGATGCTGAATTGGCCAAAATTGCCAGCAAACATAAGAATCCTAATGATGATCTTGAAGATATATTCATGGATGAGATATCCAAAAACAGAAATGCTGCCAAAGATAGTGAGCATGAGAAACAAAGGGCTATAAGCCAACATAGGAACATTGAAAGATCTTTGGATGGATGTGAGTTTTGCGTGGATTCAAAGAACATGCTTAAGCATATGATGGTCAGCTGTGGTACTAAGATCTATGTAGCGTTGCCAGCCAAGAAATCCCTAGTCAAGGATCAATGCTTTATAACAACAATACAACACTCAACTTGCGTTACATCACTGGATGAAGATGTTTGGGAGGAGATTCTGGTGAGTATTATTGAAGTTGAAGTGAGTACTACATAGACAACCTCTAATTTATGATGAATATGTTTGAGCTGTTAATGTGCGTTCTTAATTTATGGATGTCATTTCTTTCTGTTTTAGAATTACAGAAAAGCTTTAACCAAATTCTATAATTCTCAAAATAAGGATGTAGTGTTTTATGAAACTGCAACAAAACTACATAGGTACCCACACATGGTTATAAATTGTGTGCCTTTACCAAGAGATGTTGGGGACATGGCTGCAATATATTTCAAGAAAGCACTTCTTGAGTGTGAAGCAGAGTGGTCTATGAACAAGAAAGTTGTAGATTTAAAAGGCAAAAATATTCGAAAAGGAATTCCAAAAGGCTTGCCTTATTTCTGGATTGATTTTGGAATGGACCCTGGGTTTGCTCATGTTATTGAAGACCAACAGTTGTTTCCCAAGACCTTTGCAGAGGTGAACTACTGTTTTTTTATTCCTTAAGTTAATGCATCAACTCTATAACTAAAAATAAATGTAATGTTTTGAGACAAACACTTATACCTGCCAAGATAACAATTATTGTTTCAATAACTGAATCTCATAAATATTGTCTCTTTAAAATCTTATATCTTAGAAAATATTAATAGTTGACTGCAGTAGTTATTCAACAATGCTGACAGGAAATGGATAGTTTACACTTTCCATTTTCTAAGGTGTAAATTTATTTTATTTTTTATTCACAGGAGATCATAGCTGGAATACTAGATTTGGACCATAATTTGTGGAAGAACCCAAGAAAGGAGTATGGGGATATTCAAAGAAAAAAAGTGGTAGAATTTATTGCAGAATGGAAGTCTTTTGACCCAAGTAAAAGTAACAACTAAGTAATTGGTACATAATTTTAATACAATTTAAAAATAAGTTTTTAATGTCTACTATTCCCTAATAAGGGAAAATATTAAAATAAAATAAGTTATTTATAAGAGACAGGATTTTATTAACTCTTATCTTCCTCTTTCATCATTTCTTCTATTAGTCTCTGTCTTTCTGCAGCTTGTCTCATTTTTGTTAAAACCAAAGATTCATAATCTCTGTCTGACACCAGAGAAGGCCCAATGTCATTTTTTTTAGTTGTTAATATAGGCCTGTCATTAACCCATTTCAGTTGTAAAGGATTACTCTCCAAACCTGAAATAAATAAAATAAAACGAGCATTAAATAAAACAGAATAGAGTAACTCATATTTAAAATTTGTAAAATATTTTACCTTTTTCAAAATCAACAGCCATTTCTGATGCTTCTTTAGTTGCAAACTCAACTAAAGCACTTCCTTTCTTGTTAGGAGACATGATTAGAGCAACAATGTCTCCATATTTTTTTAAAAACCGTCTCAATGTTGCTTCATCATAACCACCATTATTAGGATCATTTTTGTCAGATTTCCATTTTATCTTAATTCTATTAAGACTAGAGTCCCAAACAGTTTCCTTCATGGAGCCTAGAGTTTTCTTTATTTCTTCTTTCATTCTCTGTTGTTCTTCCAATAATAATTTACTTCCTTCCCTTTGTAGTCGTTCAATTTCTGCAGCCAGTTTCTGTTCATCAGTTAAATTTGTACTCCCTATGTCTGATGCTTCCCGTTCTCTTCTTTCCAAATCCTCCTTTAGTTTTTGTCGCTTACTATCTAATTCTTGATGTCTAAGCTTAGCAGCTTCTTTAGCTTTAATTACTTTATCATAAGCAGCTCTGGCTGACACATCTGTTAATATTTCCAAAGCTTGTGAGAGTACATGAAATGTTTCAGCAGCTTTGGGGTCATCTGGGTTTTTATCAGGATGGCACTGTAGTGCCTTTTTTCTGTATGCTTTTTTAACCTATAAACATAAGCATTTTTATTACTGTAATACATCACAGGATGTTAACATCTTTGTATCACATAGAATAAAAATCATGTTTGAAAGTAGTGTATACAAAATATTTACCTCTGATTCAGTAGCAGTAATTGTGATATCCAATAAAGAATATAAATCGACATCTCCAATATTCTTGCTGGCCATTTTGAACTTGGCGAATTTATTTCTGGATGAGGAGTCGGTAAGTACCTATTGTTCCTTGGTTAGGATAATTAATAATATAACTGTATTTATTTATATTTATGGAATACCATAATATTAATAATTAATGAAAAATCGAGGATTTCAATTAATTGGTACATTTTCATATTTTTATGGATTTAAAAATGGCCTCATATAAAGTTTATTAAAGTCTGGCGATTCTCTATACTCGTCACTTCACTTTTTGTTAGATTGCTTGCTTGCACAACATTATTTATAATAGTATAGCTAAACGCCGCCAGTCGCCACTTATCCAGGAAGGCATGAGAAAAGCAAACAAAATTAACAAAAATGATTTGTAATTAATGCGTCACTGTACTCACTGTCAGTCAGCCTAGAATCGAATCAGTCAGTCAGTCAGTATAAATATGTATGTATGACAGTTTGTTTAATTTCAATATGATTTCCTTTTCGGTTACAATTTACCTGGTTGGTTGGTAAATTGTAACCGAAAAGGAAATCATCTCAACCATGTCCATTAGCCATAGACATCTAAAAAATAATATCGCCTCGCCAGACTGTAGGCCAACTACCTTGTTGGCAGTAATAAAATTTTATTTTTTAATATACTTGTGGAATATATTATAATATATAAATACTATTTTTAATTTGCTGGGGCTGAATGTTTTTAAACAGAATAATCAAAGATTGTGTTTATTCTAAAACAAAACCTGTTATAGCCATGCCAAGGCAACTGACAAATAAATTAAGACAAAAAAGTAACCTATTTCATTAAAATATTATTTACACAATTTTCGATTTTGTGTTATTCCTCACCCTCAGATAATTTATAGTATTCATAAACGTTAATTAGCTGTAAATAGTATATTATTTAAGAACCAACATGTTTGCAAGTTGTGCTAGTAAGTTCAAAAAGTAAACTAGATAATAAAGATTTTAAGCTAATATTAATTTATTTATTTTGTTATAGAGAGCAAATCTTTGCGACTTAGTTACACTTTGATACGAAATAACTCTGCACAGACCCAAGCAGCTGTAGCACCAGTACCTGAAGGTATGTATTATTGAAAAATACAAGCAAAGCATGCAGTCAGATACTACAACTTCTTGAAAAATTATCACAATATTTTCAGTAACCACATCAATTAAACTAATTTCAATTAATCCTTTTTTTAGATAATCCACCCAAGAAAAGTCCTTTGGATCATGAAGACTATTTTCATGTTCATAATTTATTTACTGTGAAAGATTTATTTGATGCCAGAGTTCACTATGGTCACAAGGAGGGGTCCCTTAACGATTACATGAGACCCTACATCTATGGCTCTAGGTTAGGTCACTTAATATTTGACTTGGATATAACTGCGGAACACTTGCGCAAAGCTCTGAATTTCACTGCACACATAGCCTACAGGGGTGGTGTTATATGTTTCTTCAACAGGAATGCTTTAAATTCTCACATTGTTGAGAAAACTGCTCAAGAAAGTGGGGAATATGCACACACAAGGTTTTGGAGAGGTGGTATATTCACAAATGCTAATCACCAGTTTGGTGCAGTCACAAGATTACCAGACCTTTGTATATTTTTGAATACACAGAATAACATATTGAATCAACACACTGCAGTTAGAGACAGTGCTAAAATGCTGATTCCTACCATTGGGATTGTTGATACTAATTGTAATCCAAACCTAATAACTTACCCAGTACCAGGAAATGATGACACCCCTGCATCAATACAGTTATACTGTAAATTATTCAAAGCTGCAATATTGAGAGGCAAGGAAGTAAGAATGAATTTTTTGCAGGAAAACAAGTAGGTAATGTAAATGTGTAATAAAATAGTTTAATAAAATTGTAATAATCTTTTATTTTAACATGCATAACATGATAGTTAATATGTTGAATATTTATAATATTATCATTTGATTACACAATAAGATATCACAATTTCGTACATATTTATAAAGTGACTATATAGACTATAGGAATGTTGATTATCATTCTAAATATAAGTAAACTCACTAGATTGTTAGTAAAATATAGAAAACACTTCTGACCGTGGGAACTAGTCTTTATATTGTAATAGAAGACCTAAATATCAAAACCTGTAAGACAAATTGAAATAAAAAAAATTATAACCAAATATTATAATTGATCATATCAAGTATCATGATTAGCAAATTATGTATGTGATGCTTGGTTGGTAAGAATATTTTAAAGCCCTACCTAAAAAAAAAGCTTTTATGTATTGTCTATATTGACTCTTAGTTCCTGAAGCTCAGTAAAGTTGTTACGAAACAGTCATAAAATGCCAGACAAAGCGTCACAAGACTAAAGGTGCAAGGTATAAACTTTGGATTTTTATTGTCTGTTTTAGGGATTAGGATCAACACTATCTTTGCATAGAGGAGACACAATAATAAACTTGTTACTAGTTTCTTACCTTTACAAATAACCAAACACACTTTTAGAATACCTAACACTTTGCTTATAATGTGCCACCTCTACCTACATATAGCTGCAATTAACTAGTTGTTTACTGTTTATGCTGTAGTAGAAATCGCATAGCTAAAAATACAGTTGATGTGGTATATGTATTATGGTGATATAGCCAATGTTGCTTGAATCTATATTCTATAGAATCTTGAATAGTTAAAACTGCAAGAAATTTTGCAAAGAAGATCGTCGCCTGTTTTCGAATGTACCTTTAAATTCTTTCATTGGATTATAATTTCTCATAAACCTGAGGAGGTAAAAATATATTTTCGAAACTGGCACTAGTATCTACAAGTATAGCCTTAAAACAAGTCTGTACACAATTAACCCAGAAGAACTTTTCGCATCATATGAGGATGAGGGTTGCCATCCACTTCACGGCTCTCCCAGCTACCGGTGATGCATTTTGAACTGCAAAGATACTGGAGTAGGGGGATGCGGTATTTGCCACAGAAGTCGACGAATTTGATATGTTCCACGCGGTTATCGAAGAACACGCCTGCAAAGAAAAGAAGTATTAGGTTATTTCAAGTTCCATTGCAACAAGTTGGTAAGTAAAACTCGAATGAAATTTACTACCACTTAAGTAGTGGTAGTAAATTTCAGCCTCGGGATGGAATGGCGTGGTCTGTGGTGACACTAAGTATTCTAAATACGACACCACACGGTAAATTAATAATCAAAGTTAACTTTGTTGTAATAATTTAATTACAAACTCTGTTCGCAATCCTACTTCACAGAGAAGAGCCGGCAAGTTATTATGTGGTAGGTAAGCAAGTAGAAACTGTCTTTTCTGGATGAGAAAATCATGAACCATCAAACTTATTGGATATTAAACACGAATTAAGTTTGATGTAGGTAGATGTCAATTACAGAACTAACCAGTGAATGAGAAAGTATATAATTTAAATTATAGAAAGAAAAGAAATACTTAGATAATCATCATCAGTGTCTTATTTCACGGTTTAGGTAAATGTTACGCGCAAATCCGCTCAATACTAATTCAATTCCTAAAACGATTTATGCGATTGAACTTACATAGTTTAAGCTCAATTAAAATTTTATCGTCGTCCGGGTGGCGTATATTGAAAAGCTCATTCAGTACGTCCCCTCCGCCTGAGACGAACTCGATTAGCATTTCCAAGCTCTTTTAATGAAATAACACGCGTAAATGCTGCTCCAATACGTCCCAGAGGGTGACATACTGCAGTAGGATTTCTAAGACTAAACGCAATAAAATATATAAGAAACCCTCATCCTATTCGTCACCCTCGCGGGACGTTTTGGAGTAGGATTTCTAGTGCTAAAATCAGAAAGTTTCCAGTGGTATAACGCGCCTCAACGTAGGGTTTATCCTAGTTCTATTCGTCAACGGGAAACTGATACTAAAATAGGGTAAGGTTAGGGTTATGCGTATTGGAGCATCATTTACGCGTGTTTTTTCATTAAAAGAGCTTGGAAATACTAATCGAGTTCGTGTCAGGCGGAGGGGACGTACTGAATGAGCATTTCGATATACGCGTCCGGGTGGTGACGGATTTAGAATACATAGAGTCGACAATAGGCAATGGCAAAGCCGAAAATCTAACCGCATGAGAAGTGTGGCTCAGTAGGCTAATTACTGGAGTAGCCCCGGCTCAGGAGTGAGTCATGTACGGGCTAATTAGTACATAGTAGTAAAATTTATTTATTTATTTATTTATTAAGGACAACCAGTTGTTGTTACATTTAAATAAATAAAAACCTAATACATATTCAACAGTCATAAAATCTAAATGTACAACAGATTAAGGTGCCACAGCATGCACTAAAAAATGACAAGTAACCCTATACAGAATAATTAAAAACGGATTATTATATAAAATGAAAACAAATTTACTATAAGCCGAAATCTACATTGTTAATAAATTTTGCTATTATGTACTCTCAACACTTCTAATACGTCTTTTTTAAAGTTGTGAAGATCGGATTGAAAAACATCCACTTTATGACCCAAAGAATTGTGAAGTCTAGGTAGTCTGGACATAGCAGCGAACTGCTTAAGATTTGTTTTTGCAGGTGGAGTGCATAGTAATCCAAAGGCATCTGCGTGACGAGGTATATGCTTCGGCACACGCAAGTAAATATATTGTAGCAGAGCAGGGCAATCAAAATTATTTCTTAATATTTTAAAGAGGAACATCATATCGTGAAGTTGTCTCCTTACAGACAGGCTGTCCATTTTAAAGTAAAATTATACATATTACCTTTACACTTAGGGTTGACACAGCATTGTGCAGCACCAAGGTATCGCATCAGCGTGACTGGGACCTCCCCCACTCGCACTGGTATCTCATGAAGTTTGACTGTGCGTCCGGCCAACTCTAACAGGGAAGGTGGATCTAATGTCATGTCACTGACGAAACGAACCACTAGTGGATTGTCGCGGAGACTCAACTGTAAAAGGAAAGACCAGTTTGCAGTTCCCTTTAAAATATCGCCTAATTAAGTTCAAAATTAATAAAAAATCGATATATCAACATGGTTGATTTTAGTAATATGATTGGAAGTCAAGCGGTCCTGGGGTATATTAAATTCACTCGCAATCTTTGGCATTTCGGTAATCAGCGCAATAAAAGCGAGACTTGCTCCTTTTATTATTGGACATAATTCTTATTTCTATTTTCGAATAGTATAAGTAATGTAAAATAATAAATAAAATAAACATAAAACTATAGTTTGGTTTGCGTTTCATCTATAATATTTATTACTGTCTCTTAAAATTCATGTGGTGACGGATTTAGAATACACAGTGTCACCAATACCTTTCGAATCGACTAAAAGACCTACACAGTCTGTTGTGTCTGAAATCGAGGCTACCTTAGACCAAGTCTCGCATTGGGGTCATCACAACTTGGTGAAGTTTAACCCCCTAAAGACACAAGTTTGCGCGTTTTCTGCCAAAAAAGCTCCCATGGTCGTGCCTCCTCAGTTTCAAAACACTCCTCTTGATATTAAGCCGAGTATTGGGATTCTCGGTGTTGACGTAGGGAGCGACGTTCAATTTCGCGGTCATTTGGAAGACAAAGCTAAGCTGGCCTCCAAAAAACTGGGTGTCCTCAACAGAGCGAGGCGGTATTTCACGTCGGCGCATCGCCTCCAATTATATAAAGCGCAAATACGGCCACACATGGAATACTGCTGCCACCTCTGGGCCGGGGCTCCACAGTACCAGCTCCTTCCTTTTGATCGCATCCAACGTCGTGCAGCTCGAATCGTCAATAGCGATAGTCCTAATGATCGGCTTGATACTCTAGCCCTGCGAAGAGACGTGGCGTCTCTTTGTATTTTATATCGCATTTATCACGGGGAGTGTTCTGAGGAATTGTTCGATCTTGTCCCTTCCGCTTCTTTCCGCCACAGATCCACCCGCCAGAAATACCATCAATTTCATCTGGACGAATGGGTGTCCACCACCGTGCGTTTTTCAAGAAACTTTTTACCGCGTACAACCTGTGTGTGGAATCAAGTACCAGCGGAGGTATTCCCGAACCGGTACGACATGGCAACCTTCAAGAAACGAGCCTATTCCTTTCTTAAAGGCCGGCAACGCACTTGCAACCCCTCTGGTGTTGTGGGTGTCCATGGGCGGCGGTGATCACTTACCATCAGGTGACCCGCTTGCTCGTTTGCCTCCCTCTTTCATAAAAAAAAAAAACACAGGCAGAATTTCTGGCCAGAAGAGAAGAAAAACGGAATAAGTAGCTTAATAAGTTAGCGTGGCCGTACTGGCTATCTTGAGAATGCTCCGCTCAGTTGTAGGCTAATATGATGATGAATATATTCATTTAGGTATCTACACTTTTAGGGTTATCAAAAAACCTATAGCTGCCCGAAATGCGGGTCGCCTTGTTGGTCTACGGGTTGGATGTGCCGCATTTGGATCACGGTTCCCCAGACTGTCATTTGTACGAATACAAATGACGCCCAGACTCTGTTGCCTCTGGTTTGACACTCTGGGCAGACTCGGTTGAATTACATGTTTTTATGCTGCCCCCTCGATACAGGATTATACACAGTGCAGGGGTTTCGTTTTTATAAAAAATACTAGCGACCAACCCCGGCTTCGCACGGGTGCAATTATGTCATATAAACCTTCCTCTTGAATCACTCTATCTATTAAAAAAACCGCTTCAAAATCCATTGCGTAGTTTTGAAGATTTAAGCATACCTACATAGGGACGGACAGACGATAGCGACTTTGTTTTATACTATGTAGTGATAGTGAAGTGAAGGAATACCCGCACCAAAAAGATCAGTACTATGTAAATGTATGTGTCTATTTTGAAATATGAGGGAGAAACAGACGTTCTTGTGATCCAATTTCTTATCATAAGATATAATGGGTTTCATCGTAAATCAGCCAACCTATAATGAATATTATCCCACAAGCTTCATAATCTCTGTTCCACATGTGTCTTTGTGTATATTCAACGTGTTTTAAATTAAAATTACATCAATATTTTTATTAGATTATTGGCTGGGGTTCCCACTATCGTGATTTAATACCTACTAATAATGTGTAGGGTCTAATTCATCCTTAGTCTAAATTAAGGGACTTGTTTGTATGGTTTGGGCTGTTCAATGTTCGTCTACTTTTTTTACTCTGCTTTCACAACAAAATATGTAATTATCCTTGATAACTTGGATTGTAACAATTAAACACTTTTTATTTGCTCGTTTATGGGTCGTTATTCAAATAATAAACACAATTACGTGTTATTAATTAAGTGTTAGTACCTATTTATACGTATTTCTGCTGTCTAGTATTTTGATAACCCAGTTAAACCTATCCTGACATTTGACACAATATTTGTTGTAAATGATAACTTCCTCGTATTCAACGAAGTAGAAAAGCAGTTGTAAATTCCAAATTGGATTGTTCTCGTAAACATCAACGTAATGAAACCATTTGAAGTCTGTCACAGACCTATAATTATCTTTTTGGTAATTGAGAACAAACTATTTTTTAAGTTAAAATGTTCTCTAGAGGGTTGGCAACCTCATGTTGTAAACATCCTTAGTTACGTCCTCGCCAAACTTTATGGCCGCTCCAAACCTAGCCGCATTACGCTGCTCAGAACAGCAATCAGGTATCAGCGGGACGTAAGCAGGGCGTGGAGACAGGACACGCCCGCCATGTTCCACTCGCGCGCGTCCGCGCCTCCGCGGCGTTAGCGTCAGTGTGCTACGTTCGTATTGGTTATGAAATGTACGATGCGCAAGTTCGTAAAGACGACGACGACGGCTACATTCAGAGCGGCCATAAGCCCGGCCGCACATGCTCACACTCGCATTGAATGTCACGAGCCGCGTGCGAGGCGCAGTACCAAACTCCGCATGTACGCGTGTGCGTAGACACGTGAGAGCAAATGCGGTGCTTGGTACTGCGCCATAGGTTTTAAATACTGCCACTCGGAAGCGGCTCGTGACAGCCAATGCGAGTGAGAGCATGTGCGGCGGGGCTAAAGATGGGTGAGGACTTTTAGTAGGTAGCTTTTGTTTTTACTTGAACCGCTTGGCGTTTACCGTCAGGCGGCCCGCAGCGCTTCCATATATTGGTGTAAAAAAACGATCATTACAATTTTGTCAAACACAAAGTTATCACTATTTCACTGCATCTAGTAGTATTTTAATAAGTTACCTCATTAGTAGATAGGCTATCACAATTAATTATAATTTATGCACCGTAATTTGTAGTTAATGAACAATCTAATATATTTTTTTTTATCCACATAGCTGTCAACATGGACGTATAAAAAAAGGCGGACGGAACTCTGGCTAAGACAAAAGTGAAACGCCAATATGGCGGCAGCTCTGTATGTGTGAGTTAATTTTGGGGTTGCAGATACACAAAATTTTGCAATAAAAACATGGTTAAAATATAAAAAAAAGTTGTTCGAAATTGTTGTTTAACTTTAACATCCTAAATGCTGAGTATTTTTTTTATAATAATGTCTTTTACTTTGAGAGGTTTTTGAAATTTCCTCTAATTTCGAGATGTGTTGAAAACGATTCTAAATTAAAAGAAATGCTTTCATTACCAAAAATTTTTTTGTGATAATATATTTATGTTGCCTAACTATAATTATAAATTATTTCGCACCTCTTGAGAAGCACTGGTATTAAATGGTACAGTAACAGTTTATTCCTCTGCCACGTGTCTTGACTCAAACAAATATTAAACAAAATAAAGCACTGGGGATTAAAATAATGTATGAATATTTTTACGATTCGACGACACGGTTGGCGCAGTGGTTGAGCGATCGACTGCTGCGCAGCATGTCGCAGGTTATATCCCCGCACGGAAGAAATATTTGTACGACCTACAAGTATTTGTCCCGGGTCTGGGTGTTTTTCTATCTATAATATGTATGTATTTACAAAAAAAAAATGTATTTAAGTAGTTTATCATCCATCTCGTTACCATTAAACAAGCATTAAGTTGCTTAGCTTGGGACGAGATGGCGTTGTGTGAAATGTCCAAGGATATTTATTATTATATACCGACACAATAGCTATAATGTACATTTAAATTTTGAAAAAATAAGCGGCGTAGTTTAATTTTTTTTGTATTATCCATGTCTTGGTAGATTGCTAATTTACCTTTTAAGGTACTGCATAAGTAACAACACGCCGGAGTCCTCCTTTAGTTGTTTATAAGTCATCCGCATCAAAATGTATACTGCAAATGACACTGTATTTGTTTGGAATCCAATCGTTTTCACCATTACAATTTCTACTTAAAATTTTTAATTCAATCATTTCTCCATACTTAATTTTCTTTAGAAAATCTAGCAAAAGGAATATAAAATAAAATACCCAGTAGTAACTATTAAATAATTAACCATAATAATATATTGATTTTTATAATAAACGAAAAATTGCCCACATTTCGGTTAATTTGCTCACGTGAATATTGGCAACACTGAACTTAAAATTAATTGTTTTGTTCTAGCAAATACAATTTGATTTTAATGTATATAATCTGGAAATAAGTGATTGAATTATTCATTTACGTATGAAACGTGATTCCTGG
This sequence comes from Clostera curtula, assembly GCA_905475355.2. Taxonomy (NCBI): domain Eukaryota; kingdom Metazoa; phylum Arthropoda; class Insecta; order Lepidoptera; family Notodontidae; genus Clostera; species Clostera curtula. Next base: position 9,168,458 of record FR997808.1, on the reverse strand, counting down.
ATTGTTTTTCTTTCGGTCACTATGGTTTTTACACCATTTTACCACGCAAGACATGATTTATAGTTTTTATTTTTTCGCCGCATATTGCGTCTTTAAGCATCGACGTTCACGCGCGTAATGGCCGACTAATGTGTGAAAGTGTGCGTGCTGGCCTGTACATATAGCTGATCTGGCCGACTATGATGTCACAGTTTTTAGTTAGCGAGACTCTGTCCGACTTTTTTTATACGTCCATGGCTGTCAAGAATTTCGAAATTTCTTTATCTTTCTCTATATTGTAATAAAATTATCGGTTTCTTACCTCAGCCAAACACTTTAACTTGATAATCTGTGTGGGCAACGTCTTCAGTCTATTTTTGTGGATGAGCAAGGATCGAAGTTGCTTCAAATTGGCGATACTAGCTGGAAGTTGCTCTATGAGGTTGTCACTTAGTACTAGAGCCTGTAATCCAGTGAGGCGGCCAACGGATTCTGGTACTTCTGCTATTTGATTGCCACCTAGTGATAAAATTTGTAAACTGCGAACAAAAAATTGAGAGAGATTGGATGTTTTTTTTCCTTTGGCGCGTTAGATCTTTATTAATGGTCGCGCAGTGCTCGAAATTCGACCATAAATTAATTTAAACTAAAGTCCTTTTCTAAATTTTACCACAGATTTAACATTAAACAAAAAGAGTATATGTGTGCGTTTGTCGAATACAAGGTAGTGTATGTAACGCTCTTTATAATGATAAGAATAAAAAAATTAATAAGAAACTAGCTTTTGTCCCTCTCTTATAATATTTACCTCTCTATACTTAAACACTATACGTGTGGGAAATTCCATACTCCTTCCTCCGCGTAATTTTCGTAGAAAGGGTAGAAAGTTTTTATCTATAAGTATTAATATATAGATTATACAGAACAGAACACGCGAAAATACAATTTTCAGCTGCATTAAATTGTATACAGTTCGGAAGGATATAGGGCTTTTGTTACATAAAACATGGTGGTGTTAATACATGGTACACCTGTAAATGGTTAGTGCTAACTATAATAATTGAAAGCAATAATATATTTATAGACAATGATTAAACGTAACTAGAATAGTCCAAATTTTCAGCAATGTAGAACAAGAACTATTCATAACCAGTTATGTTTAAATTGTATTAAAATGTCTTGGTGCGTACGTATTCAAACGGGCTGTAGTGCTGTTCATATACAATAGCTATATTTATGGACATTAGCAAGTAAATTATTCTTCGTTAATTTAAACAGTGCCAATGTAATTTCCCAATTAGGTACCAAGTACTAATCTGATCAAGCATTGGTACTCATCTTATGTAAGTCCCAAATTATATTACGTAATTGTTCAGTGTTACACCGTGAAATACACTCACAGGCACAATTAACCGCCCACCTATATAATTCGTTGTCCTGTTTGTTTACTTTAACTATGGCTTATCTACTGTTTTATTTTTTGTTAAGTGGATACTCTAGCAATAAATTAAACTTATTCGGTTTCATAAATTTGTGTCACCGAAGGATTTTCTGAATTTAGTCGTTTTTTGATATGGTTGCCGTTGCATTTCCTTGCTAACATTTCCTTCTCTTTTCTACCATAGTGTGTGAATATTGTTTAATTTGAGTTTGTAGTGTTAAAGTATTGTTTGTGACTGTAAAAAATGTCGCTCGATGCGACTGGTGCAGCTAGGGCAGTGGCTTTAGCTGACGCTGGGTACAGCCAACGTCGCATCGCTCGTACACTCGGTGTACCTCGAACCACGGTACGGGTTGCCATCAGACGATTTCGGGAGACAGGTTCATACACCCGCAGGCCAGATCAAGGCCGAAATCGATGCACTACAACTCGAGACGACCGCTTCGTTGTCAGTAACGTGTTGAGAAATCGCTTCTGCACCGCTACTGAAGCTCGTACGCGCCTTTTTGAGGTGATAAATGTCAGTGTGAGTGAACGTACCATTAGAAGAAGACTGGCAGAAAGAAATCTGAGAGCTTTTCGTCCAGCTCGCCCTCCACAATTGCTCCCACAACACCGTAGAGCTAGACTTGCTTTTGCGCGAGAGTATGCTGACTGGACTGTGGAGGAATGGAAGGACGTACTGTTCTCAGATGAAAGCAGAATAGCCTTAAGAGGTCCAGATGGACGTCAGCGTGTCTACACGCGCCAAAATGAAAGGTTTGCTCCATGCGCTATAACCGAAACAGTTGGTTACCAGGGAGGGTCCGTAATGGTTTGGGGAGGTATCTCTTACGAGGCTCGTACCAATCTTGTTGTGTTCGATAGAGGCAGTGTAAACGCTCAAAGATACGTAGAAGAAGTTGTCCAAGACCATGTCGTACCTTTTGCACCCTTCATTGGAGAAAACTTTAGATTAATGCTTGACAATGCACGTTGCCATACCGCTAGACTCGTGACTGAATACCTTAATGAGGTCGGGATTCAAGTTTTACCATGGCCGGCACGCAGTCCCGATCTTAACCCCATTGAGCACATTTGGGACAACTTAAAAAGACGTGTTCGAGCAAGGGAACCAGCCCCTTCGACCCTAGGAGAGCTCAAGACGGCTGTGGTAGAGGAGTGGCATAATATCCCCCAATCGGATATCCAAGACATTATGGATGGATTGCCAAACCGGCTCCAAGAAGTTATTAGAGCCCGAGGCGGCAACACCCATTATAAATTTGTTTTTTTTTTTAATTGGTCCACTTTTTACAAATTTAAAATTGTTAAATTTTCATCGAAGATTTTCACAAAATCGATTTTTGTTGTCCATCTTTAAATAAACGACTTTTTCTTTTCAAGAAAAGTTTTTTTTTTTACCTTATAGGTAGCTTCCAATGTACCTCTCATAAAATGTGTTCTAAATTTGACGGTTTCTGCAAATTGATAGAAATACAAGGTGGGCGGTTAATTGTGCCTGTGAGTGTATATACCTACAAGAGTGTTTTATACTAACTAGTCCCATTAAAGGTATATTATACGATGCCTATTAGAGAGGTTTTCCAGAATATTCCCCGCCTCAACTCAAAAACACGAATAATAAATTTAAAAAATGTGTAGCTAAAATCTATCCTGCGCAATATTCAACGTTTGGATCTTATTTGGGGGTCATTGGCGGAGAAATATATTGATGACATGCGTGAACTTTCCCTAACCAGGGTCTACCCTTGTCATAGTCTAATGGCCGAACGAAACCAATTCCAGTCTCACACCACACCACACCTTCATCATCAGCCCATAAATGTTGGGGCTCCTCCAAATACATGGAGGAAAATTAGCCTACTGTGCCATGCTGACAAGACGGGTTTGTTCTTTTTTTTTTGCCTGTAGGTGATCTGCATCTGTCCTTCTTTTAGTCGCCTCACAGGACACCCAGAGGATGGTTTGGGTTTGTCACAATGTGTGCTCTCAGTCCGTCACTCACCACATACAATTACCTAATGTAAGGTATCAATACGGCTACTTCAAATTAAGTTATAATGCCGAGCATTTACTAGTCTTTGCAGTGTTTTTCGTCTGGATATTCTGCTAATTTCGTGGCTCACACCTAAGTCTTTCACAAAGTTTTTAATACAGAAAATCGTCTACGCTTCTTCTCATAGCGCATAGGCACTGGTCGCGTTAGTATGTCCCAAGATATAGGCAATACCCATATTACGTCATGTTATTACGAAATGAACACTGTATTCTTTTGTCTACTCAAAGCCCACCTATAAATACGTGGTGTATTGATTAGGCAAGTCTGAGAGAAGGTAATCTATACTCTACTGTCTAGCCGCTCATCCACTGATAACATGTCACTTATGCGCACATAAATAGATATTCTCTCTATACTGTACTTGTATACTTCTATTGCGCTATCATATAGCACATAATGACAAAGCAGTATAGATGGTGAAACACAATGTTTGTCTGTTTGTTGTGCCAGTTGATAAGGATGACAGAAAAATATATGTTATCAGAGGATATTTCTGCATAGGCACCAAATACATATGGCTGGGAGAGATCAGTGTAGCTTCTTGGAGTGGTTCAAATTCAAATATAAAAAATGTGTGTCATTTTTACCGTTAACAAACATAAAAAAAGATGTCGTTTATTATCTAAGTAAATTCGTAAACTGAATAACACGTTTTCGGTTCTCTATCTACTATACATGCCGAAGTATTAAATGATATAGGATTTTTGGTTATTGACACGCTTCCTTAAGATATTTTCTGATTTTTTAAAGTCTCATTTTTACGTATTTACATTTCAGGTTGCTACACTCCAATCAAGGACATCAGACTAGTATTAAGTGTACATATGTTTTTTTTAAATACATATCGTATTTGTCAAATATTTATCAATACAAAGAGCCACAAGATTAGATAAGACTTCAAGTGTCGTAGTGTTTTCATGAATTCGCTATTGTTACCGTGGGATTACATCCAGATGTCTCATTATTCTTCCCGTTATGTACCGACCAATGTTACACATGAAAACCAACCACGAAATGAGATGTGGGGTCCGTAAATTAACTTTATTTGTAACAACATGTATTTATTTCAGTCTTTGTTTAAATTAAGATGCAGTGACTAGAATTGAGAAAGGTATGCTTAGATGGTTTGGTCATATAGAGAGGATGAGTGAAAGTAGACTTCCAAAAGAAATATATGGCGGGAGTGTGAATGGCAACGTTGGAAGGGGCAGGCCAAGAAGGACGTTCCATGACCAAATAGGTGATTTCTTGAAGCTTGATTTCTTGAAGCACCCTAAACCGACGAGCATGCATGAAGAGGTTGATGAAAGTGGATGAAGCGAAAGTTGTGAGCCAGGATCTTAGCAAGTGGAAGAATGTGATCTCTGCCTACCCCTGCGGGAAAAAGGCGTGACTTTATAAATGTATGTTATAGATAAGATTACGGTAATTATTTGAAAATATTGACAAATAATTCCAGTAAGGACTGGAATATATCCATAAAAATATGTTTGTGTAACTCTCAATATGGGACACGATTGTGCTCGAGGTGAACATGGCCAATAAGAAATTTATTTAATAGCCCTGAAACTGTAAATTGAGGAGTATGCCTACTAGACCGATTCATTCTATGATCGTCGTAGGGCCGTATATTGTATATTTGTTATACATATAATGTCCCTAGGGTATCGACAGCACTAGCTCACTTAGCAGTTACACGGATTTGTTAATATCGCCAGTAGTTAGCTACTAGACTACGCGATTTTTGGTTCTGTTGTGCCACAGGTATAGCTTCACATGTCTCTTATTTATAGGTATTTTGGGCTAAAAATATGAGAATATCAGACACAATGAAGAGTGGCTGACATTATTATCGTACCACAGACTTTGTCTGCTTATAGATGAAAGTATCATGACACGAATCAGTATATGATGAGGGCAATTTATGATGCCCACTTTCTTCATAGAATAAGAACGCAAGGTTACTCTCATCATTCTCTCACCCAATACCGCTACTTTTAATATAGATTATGATAACCGTGTGGTGGGGGTGAATATAAATTGTGTAACAAACACCCAAAAACTTTTTTTTAAATTTTGACGTATTTATGAGTTAGTTACTTAACATCCTTTTTCTGACCCATATTTTTGTTACAAAACAGGTTTGTTCTCGTTGGTCTGGATCAACGGGTCCCGGGTTCGATTCCGGGGTCGGGCAAGTGTCTTAGTGAAAACCGGAGGCACTCGCTCCAAGTCTGGGTGTCATTTGTATTCGTTAATTACATGTTTGCAAACTGATGCCCCCGCGATAAAGGTACCCAGTACAGGGTCCGTTAAAAAAATAGGTTCGAGTCAAACGACTAACTGTCGTTCCATAATGTTTCTTGGGTGCTTTGTGCTTATTTCACGAGTTATTATTATACATACTTTCGCCAAAATTCTGGTTACCAACATTTCAAGAAAAGTACGTTGCTTTGTCTTTCCTGAAATTTAGTACACAGCATACCTATGTATCAGTAGTAAGGATCGATTCCTTTCGATAGGAGGTCCTGCATGGATTCAACTTATATGGAAAATCATGGATCAAGTACCTATCTACTAGCTACTGATGTTAAATTTATAAGTACCGTCAGAAGCACAATGACATGTCTTGCCTACTTACACTAAAGTGATAATGGGAAATCCCATCCTCCAGTTGATACAGCAGATGAATTGACTATTAAACATCCATAGAGTGATAATAATGAATAGGTATCTACTACAATATCTGTTGCAGACAAGAGCGTCCAGCCTTAAGGTGGAGATGATGATGATGGTGATATTGTTTTGTTTCTACAAAATACACACCTGTTCAATTTCCATATGTCCTTTGGTATATTTATGACATGATTACCACCTAAGTAAAGATATTTTAGAGACGCTAATTCCAATACTTGTTCCGGAAAGAAGTTCATTTGATTTCCGCTCAAGTTTAGCTCCCGAAGTGTGTTCCTGGCACCCAGAAATGATTTGGGGAGAGACTCATTTGTGAGTAGATTGTGCCTCGCTATCAGAGACGTTAGAGGACAATTCTTGAATACATCAGGCAATGCAGTCAGTCTGTTATTACTAACATCCAATATCTTTAAGTTGCTGAATCTGTTTAAAGTCTCAGGGAGAGTTTTTAGTCTATTGCTGTAGAGTAGAAAAATCTCATAGCTCTCTGCGCAGTTCTTTTCGTCAACAATACTGTCCAATTCAGACGCTAAGTTGAACGTTTCCAACAATTGATTCGAGAAATCTAGTGTTTTCTGCTCCCTGCTATCGCTATCACAACTGTCAGAAGTGTAGCACTCCATTTTTAGTTATTATGATAGGTACAGAGTAATGGTTGTCGAAGATTTTTTATAACAATATTATCAACACATTATCCTTGCACTAACTACGAGCGAACCGCCCGAGCGCCCGTCACCAAAGCGCACGCGCAACTAACTAACTAACTAAAGTACTATTGACTGACAGCGATAATAATTTAATACTGATTACATACTGACTTCATTCCGTGCTAGGTATCATATTTACTTGGTCCGCGATCCAGTGCAATTTAATGAAAAACAGGTGCCAGCTTATTCTGGCCAAGAAACTCGTCTTTGTTCTTGACAGACACGAGGTATAGACTGGTATAGACATATTGTTTGATAAAATTTCTGTCATCGGCAGGTGCAGCTAAGGAAGGTTATTAAACGTACATTGGACATATGTGCTAGTTTATCATTCGGGACTATCAAAAGTAAATACGCAATGTATAATGTATTGGTCGTTATTTCATCAAGTGACATAGTTTCTGTTTGTGCAATGGCCTTGTACAATCAATGTGCCTTCTGTGATCAACACTGTCTATGGCTCCTGCTAACTCCTTTAATGCTTATTTCTAAACTCGTAATGAAAGTCATGGCCCTGTTCATATTTTCATAATTGGCCCAAAAGATGGTTGATAATTTTGGGAAACTACTTGAGTTACGCTGAAAAGTCGTAGGTAAACTGGTTCACTTGTATCAAGTTCACGAAACAATTCGAAATTACAGACCTAGACCTAGCTTATCTGTGGGAGAGCCGGACTAAAAAGAACCACAGGTGCCACAGATACAGAAAGTTGCACTTGTTTTTCGCTTTTTTTTTCGCAGTGTCTTCACACTTATTCACTATACGTAGTTCCCGTTAAGAATGCGGTGAGTTTAAATGTAAGGCCGGTTTAAGACGTGAACCATTCCGTTTATAACGAAAAACCCATCTAAAACCGAATTAAATACTGCCTATCCTTCTAGTGTGTGTAATATCTACCTACAAACTTAAGAAAAATTGCCCATAATGAAGTGTAGAACACAGTTCTTTTATTTTTCTAGACGTGTTTTCAACCGTTTAATACGGTTTACTTGGGGTTTAAAACCGCAACATTTGTTTTAAAACGTTTTAAATCGGTTGTTTTACATCTATAGCGGTGAGCCATAACTGTCCGCCGGTTAACCTATCAAATCGTTCCAAGTTAGAAAGTCACATACACAGTTCATTTATGTGTTAATTATATCTATTACACTTATTTGCTGCATTCTTAACGCGAACGAGAACTATAGCTTGAAAACTGACAGCTACATAACGGAAGTCCCGTTGGATAGGATGGATCGCAGAGGGCAGACGGATATCGTTCCTTGAAAATGCTGGTAGTTAGCCCAAATGTTAGACGGATGCCGAACCCATTGCAATTGGGAAGAAGGCGAGGGATTCTCTGCCCAACTTGTGTTATTTGGCTAGCAAGTTTGAAATTTGTAAAATCATATTTAAATGTTAAATTAAGCTAAAACAAAAGTTTAAAAGCTTCAGCAGCAGCCGGAGTACTACCATTGATATAGTAAAATATTAATATTGCTGATAACCAAGCGTCGGCTTTTCAGTTCATATTTTCATAGACAAATTAGTCGAATTTGTTTTTTTTTGTTACATATTATCTGTTTGTTCCTGTTTTATCATAAGAGTTGCACGTAGTTCCTTAGTTCAATATAGTTTATCTAGATGGCACTTACTTGCCATCTGCGACATCACCCTCGGTTCGTCGTGATCGAAAGTCCGAATGAGCCGAAATTAGCCGAAAGAGCGAGCCAGCACAAGTCTGAAGAAACTAAAATCTGTCGTACACTTTTAGTGATGTAAATTTTGAAAAATTAACAAAATGCTGTTGTAAAATCCTTAGAGGACAGTCGTATTTTGATTTTAATTATATCTTAGTGATATTGTTTTGACTTAAACATCCATAGCTTGTATTCTTTCGGCAAAGTGAGTTCAGTGCGAGTGCAAGGGTGTTAACGAGAAATGTGAAGCATCTATGAAGTTCAGGATTGTAAGGCCGTTTATTTTATACATATAATAATGAGCGGACGCCCTAGGACCACGTCATTCGCCGAGGGCAGCAAATCCGTTCGAAAAACTTTCGATAACCAACCACCGAAACCACCTCTCGGAGGCGTAAAAATCAGCAGTAAGTACCTATCACCTAACCATTCTTTTGTCGGCCATCGTGATTTCTTACGCCTGTGACGTATTTCGTTACTGACAATTTTAAAAATGGCTGCAAACTGCCACAAATCAACTTCTGCTCATGTAATTTACGATAATTCGTAAGATAATCAATAATGGCAGCGTTCTATGTCTGCAGTATTTCGAAAATGGCTACAGGGATGCATAGCTTCTGCCACATAGCCTGGCGTGTGACAGATAAATCGTGTCATAGTTTTGTAATTGCAGAGAAAGAAATGCGTCGCATTTTAGTTTTTCAATATGTACGTTTCGTTATCATCCGTGATATATTTTCGATAACCTATTAGCCTACCAACTCTGAAGATTTCAAACCAGAAAACTCATGGTTCATAAAATGTTCATTCATTAAAACCATTTGAGGTTACTTATTATCTGCCGTGACGTAATTATAATTAGGGGGCCTAATAATAAAAACCAGCAAACATGTTTTCTATGTTTATCTATATTCATTTAATTATTTTGAAATATTTAGCTCCAATATTTTTTGATTGGCCTTGGATTGGCACCTGGAACCCAACAAAATCCATAATAAAGAAATTAAAAACCATGTTCTAATTTCAATGTATAGCTATAATCCTTGAAATGTTAACAACACCTTAACATTTGATAAAAAAAATTAATCTCTATTTCAAAACCCTTTGCCAACCCGGCCGGCCAGCATGGCACAGCAGGCTAATTACCCTCCATGTAATTGGAGGAGGTCTGACTCCGCAGTGGGTCATCTATAGGCTGAGTAGTAGTATTAAAATTCAAGATTTGATTTGGCTTATGTTTTTCATTCATAAAGGTGTATTTCCTGATTCTATTACATAATGCATATTGTTTATCATCGTATCAAACACCATCTATTTGGTGCTCACACACACCAAAAATATACAAAAATTCTTGTATATTTTTATCCACAATCTTCTTATTGTGTTTCTTTACAGCCATGAAATGAGCTGATATAATTAAACCAGTATATGTTGTCACAATATGTAGCTTTAAAATATATTATTAATTCCCAATGGAATTAAATGGTTTTCTAATTGACCTCACACTGTTGTTGGAAATAACAATGTATATTGCTTAATAATGAATTCCTACAAAAAGTATTCTAAGCCTAGTACCCTTGACAACTCTTGAAACCAACAGTCAGTGAGCTGGTATGTTATTTGTGTTTTGTTTTAAATCTCAAGTATTATTTACAATAACAAAGTCATTTTTATTTAAGTGCATAGTTGGATAGCCTATGTCATGTGTGTGTTACATTAAAACCATGCTAGAACAACATCTATTTTGAGGAGCCATACATCTATTTTTTAAAACATTGTAGAAACGAGCTATGCACTCAATATTACAGTTCTTCTGAACAATTTACCGTTAGATTTTTCTATACAATTATGTATGTGTATTAGTAGTACTGTATAGTAACAGAATAGAATAGAAAGACTACTACTACTGCTGCTCAGCTCATAGATGACCCACTGTTGAATCGGCACTCCTCCATGGAGGGTAATAAGCATACTGTGCCACTCTGGCCAGACTGGTTGGCACAGGGAATAGAAATACACATGGGTCAAAAACAAAATTAAAATCATAATGTGTCTTACATATTTCATAATAGATTCAGTGGCTATGAAAATAAAGTTGAAATTTCCCAGAGCTAGCAGCTCTTTTGTTGTAGCAACTTCGGCTATTTATACATAGAGCCAGCACCCAACATGTATTGATTTTCTAAGTTAAGCCTCTTTATTATTGATCAAGGTAGCTGTAAAAATGCTCCATGGTCATTAGAATAAAGATTTGCATGATGACCACAAGGTAAATCATGACTACATAGGTCTAATAATTAATGAGTAAAAAAGTGGCTTGCTCTATATTGCAAATTGATAATATTTATCTATATTTTGTCCTATTTTAGAAACATAAACAAAGTACTATCAACATAAGAACATTGTTCTGCCTACTGATGTATACACAACAGTTCTGTAATGGTATTTATTTAAAATACGGCAAATTGAAATGCATTTTATTTAAAGAACCTGGTTTATTGTATGTGTGGGAACCCGTTGCATGTATGAATGAGAACATTGGGGACTAGTTGGGTTACATATTAAAAAAGCTCCTGAACTTTCAAATTGTTTAATAACTCAATTAGTCTTAATGCTATGCCCTCCATTGTGAAGTGTCACCAAGATACTCGTTTTAGGAAATTGAGCATCACTTACTGCTGTTAAGTAACGAATATTTCGTTATTTTACAGTAATTAGTATTTTTGTTACCTATGTTCTCATTATCATTATTGTCTTGTGTAAGATTAGTGAATAAAAGAAAAAAAAATATTTTTTCTCTTTTGGCTTGCGACTTGAATACTGACTTTATAGCTATATAGTCAGGTGCCTGCCATTAGTAGTATAGTATATGCATAGTCTCTAAGAAACTGTAGATTTATAATGCTATTTATATCTTAGAGATCTATATAGATTTATGTCTCTACTAAATATGGAGCTGAATGTTAGCTGCCCTGTGGTCTACTAGTTTTATAAATTGTTCACAACAATGGTACAATTAGATAACGATAATCATTGTTATCATAAAAAGTTAACATGTTTACGTCAAAGTGTTGTTGAGCAATTGAAGCGATACGACGTAGCCTCGGGCGAAGTTTAAAGTAATGGCAGGAAAATCTTTATAAAAAAAAATACAAAATTAGGGCGTGGTCTGTTTTCAGGTTACGTTATAGAATAAGAATATGGTTATACGTATACATCGGCTAGTTATCTCATTTTTTATGATACACTAGCGGCCCGTCCCGGCTTCGCACGGGTGCGATGTTACCAGCGGGTGACGCCGCGGGGCGAAGCTAGTAAAAAAAAGTAGCCTAAGTTACTCCTTATATCATCAGCTACCTATCAGTGCAAGTCTCGTCAAAATTGGTCCAGGCGTTCCAGAGATTAGCCGGAACAAACAGACATCAATTTAAAAAAATGTTATTTTGATCTTTATACTGTGTAAACATACTTACGCATCTAGTAAAAAGTGGTTATTTTATTGTTTATTACAAACAGACACTCCAATTCTCTGAAAGATAGGCTCCGTAACAAGATTATCCGACAGAGAACCAAAGTCACGACATAGCTCAGAGAATTAGCAGACTGAACTGGCAGTGGGCTGGTCATATCTATAGAAGAACAGACAACCGCTGGGGTAGACGAGTTCTTGACTGGAGACCACGAATCGGCAAGCGTAGCGTAGGACGGCCCTCTGCTAGACGAGCGACGATCTGCGAAAGGTAGCGGGCAGCAGCTGGATGCGTCAAGCTGAAGACAGGGCGCTATGGCGCTCTTTAGGGGAGGCCTATATCCAGCAGTGGAGTAATGTGGGCTGATGATGATGATGACTCCAATTTAATTTATTTGTATAGATATGTATGTTAAAGCATTAATGTGTCGCAATAAACACAGCAGACAGGGGCGTGTAATAAAAAAAAACCATTAGGCACGGACCCTTCATGGTTAAACACCTAACTGACCGCGAGTGCTGCATTTTTAATGGCATAGCAACGCAACTTCGAATGTACGATCCTTAATTTACTAATGAGATACGCCGTATTATTTACGTGTCAATTTATTAGTATTTTTATTCGATGTTTATTAATAGGTTTAGATTTAATTTGTCATGGTAAACAATAAATAACAGTTTGTCCACCTGCGGCCGGCAGCAAAAGCCTCGTCCTAGTTGTGTTTTGACTACGAAGTCAAACTTGTTGGTAACTTAAAAAGTCAAAAAGCGTAAGAAAATATTCTTATTATTTCACTAATTAAAAAGTCTTCTGAAGTGTATTGAATATACACATGCGTGATTTCACCTGTCCCCTGTGATCAACGTTGGTGGACACACTGGCAACCAGCATTATGCTGAGTCTGGGTCAGTTGGTAGCAGGACCGTGAAATACATTTTCATGATTGTTTTATGTCTATTTCTTATTTAGTTTAGAGTTTTTGTATTTTTATTTCTTGCAACAATAAAAAATACGTATGTCTACATGACTTATCTATTAGTTAGGTACAATTTTGTTATGCCGCGTTTGGACCATTAGTTCCAGATTCGATCTTGTGGTCGGGTATGTGTCTTTCTGTAAGCCAGAGATTCTTGCTCTGGGTGTCGTTTGTGGTGCTGAATTTGGTGTTAGTAAACCTACCACTTACCTACTTTGGGGCCTACGTTAGTCCATCTTTCAGGGAAACCCCAAGCATAGCTTTCTCCATAGCACGCTGAGTGATGATAGTGAAATGGGGCACCTTAAGCGATATAGGTTATACCTATTGCAGAGTCCTTCATATCCAAAAAAGAATACCAAAGAGCAGTTTTAAAGTGATATTTATTACGAACACGTATTACTTTGAAAATAGTGAATCGATAAAATACTGTTTCTCATCGGAGGGTTGCGTTTAGTTTATTAGGCATAGTAAATTGTCCACCGTTGTTATCGCACACGTTATCGCTGACTGTTGCCGATCTCGCTATCTCGTGGTGGGCATGACCGCACCATCCTGTCATTCGCGGAAGAACCGTGCCAACGCACTCTCGGTTTTCGAGTTGCCTTTCGCTCGGTGCCTCTGGTGACTGTCGACCGACGTGGTCGCCCGAGTCGGTGCATGTTGCAAAATTACCAATTGGTACGTTAACCCACTTCCTCAGTGTGTGCACCGTTGTGTCGGCTATCCGGTGCGCGAGTAATTTGAAAACAATCTGTCGACCTTACATTTGCGTGTCATATACTCAGTGCGAAGTACACGGCTAAATCGTTTTATCTCGGCCTGGTTCAGTGTAACGTTATGTGATCTTACTGTATAGTTGCATGGAGAAATGATTATCATAGTCGTGTGTGCAGTGGTTCTTCCTGAAATCTTGGTTTTGGGCAAAATATTACATGAGAATAATGCTTCGACGCCGTGGCACATACACCGTGAACGCCGATCCTGATAGTCGGCACAACAAGGCAAAGCCACAGACTACGTTGGCCGTGAAAAAAATCGGTACTTACTACATTTATTATGTACCCCATTTAAATATGTGTAGCTCTATATTTTATACAGTCGTAAAAACAGTATCTTACTGTCAGATGACAGTTTAGACGTGATCGTGTTGGTGATAAATTGATAACCTGTAAGATTATTTATCTTTAAACATTCTTGGTTCTAGTGTGTCCAACAAATAATCGATGATTATTCAATCCATATTATAAGAAATAATGCTAGTACATCGCAGCGAAGTTTATATAGGGTTTATTTCATACGTACAAATCACTACTTTTCAAAGAATCCACGTATTAATCTTTGTCTTGCATACTTAGGTTTATGCAATGATGATTTGCTGTCAATATCGCAAATATAATATTTTATAATTTCTAGCAATGTATTTAGTCGATAACTAACGAAGGTAAACTTTTATTACCCCACATTTATTGAGTGTACGTCATTTATTGTTATTTGATGTGGCCCGATAATACTACACATACATAAATAAGATTGTAACAATCTGAATTATTATCACAATTATCAGCTAAACTCTTGTAAATATGGGTTTCACTAGTATATTATTTACACTCAATATTTGAAACTCCTGACAGGAATAGTAAAAGAATAAGACGAGATTACTCTCTGAAGAAATATGTTTTAATATTATATGTTAAAAAAAATCCATTCAAATAAAACAGATACTTTGAATTCTCAGCATAAAGATCCTTGTTTCACCAACTGATCACACAAAAAATATTCGATAAACGTCTATATATATTAATAAAAGGTATGAATCACTTTTAAAAGGGCTATAATAATTATTCGTGGTCTTTGGCGAAGTTGAACAGCCCCGCTGCACTTACCTAGAATACCGGTCCAGTCCCTGATGTTTTGCAGTTCGGCACTCTAGATAGCCAACCATAAAAACCTTATGTACCTAAAATAATAATAAAAAAATGGAGCTGACTGCCAAACTTCACTCGTTAGTAGGAGCAGTGGCTAGTAGTGACATGGACGGGTTTCTATCAAGATTTCCTCCCCTTTCCTTCCTTCTATTGCAGCTAGGTGATCAGCCCCTTGCATTCGCCTCTTACGACATCCATAGGATGGTAAGGGTTGCTGACATTGTGTATTCTAAATGTGGTGACCACACGGACACCATTACATGAAGAATAAATTTAACGCTTGCATTTCTAATCTTATTATAGCGTGATGTACGTCATAGTAACATATTGCAAACGTTGAGACTGGTACAATTTAATTACAAGAAGGCGATAATAATCAGCATTGTTGGTTATTACCTAATGTCAAGAAATCCACGCATTTACACATCGTCACCGAAGTCCACACAAGGAACACTACTAAGTCGGTCTTTCCTACATTTGATGAAGGGAAATTAGACTATTGTGCTAAAAGGTTTTTGTAAATAAAATGGATTTTGTATTAAGTTTTCTTGTGGCCGGGTTTTCTGCCTCATAACACCTCGAAATGGAATGGGCTGATACTGTATTCGCAATCCGTCGCCACATGGAGCAATTACACATACTGTTTTATATATCTTTTAGGTGAACGCACTGGATCTTGTGTAAAATGCGTGATGTGCAACCAACACTTTATAAGGTATGACCTTTTGGTGTACGTAAATGTTGTCATTAGCGTCACAACCATGGCCTGCCTTGGAAGTTCGCCCAAAATTATACCCAGATACGCCAGATAAATCTGCCGTTTATAATTAGAAACGCGTTGTCATATTTTGAAGAAAGAAAGCCTCTTATCCTTTTATCCATTCGGTCACGCATTCTTTTTACTCAACAGAATCACGCGACGTTAACTTTTGATATTGCATTTTCAATATCTTGCTTGAATCTTTATTTTAAAGCCACAGTTCGAAGACGAATTTTAGAATACATAACTGTTTTTTTTAATCGAGTTTACGTAGCATTGTCCAAAATAATTTTCACATACGATTTTTAGCCAACATTAATTTCGCCGCAGCACCCTTTCACTTTTAGCGCTCGCGAGCCATTCTATGTGAATAATTAATAGCATCAGCTTTGTTAGTCTGCTCCAGTGCTCCATATAGGGATGTTACGTCTTGAACGTCGCAGCGGATAGTAAAGATGTTAGCTTAGCAACACGAGGGCGCATTTTCTAAGGTGAACGATGCGTCATAGAGCTGGCGTGACCGGTTCCCCCATTATCTGCGGTTAGTCTCTTGCGACGATGAGGCCTTGGTCGAATTCAGAGGCGATGAGCGTACGCGTCGAGCGTAGAGAACCGCAAACGTGGTGTCGCTTTACTTGAACAATGGACTTGTTTGAATAATTCGTGCTAACTGTGAAGAGTTACCCAGCTTTGAGCTAGTTACGTTCGACATTGCGCTGGTTTCCCACTGCGAGCGAGCGGACTCATATACTCTTACTCATTAATGACGAATATTCCGGTTGGATTGACCTAATATTAGTTTGAATTCCCTCGCGAGTAAGCTGAAGTAAAAACCCGTCAAGAATATATTTTTTTTTGGAGAAAAGCAATTCTTCGCGCCGTGTAAATACTGGAAGCCGACCCCAATGTAATTAAAAAATGAAAACTTATTTACTATTATCCATTTATCATCAGATACAATAGCTTGATATAATGTTTTTTTAATTAAACTTATCAGCGGCATGGTTAACATAATTTATCACGATACAAATATCAGTCTGCATCGACTGAAAGTGATAGGTTTCCGAGCTATTTTCGTGCGATGAATCCAACAAACGCCACCGAAACTTCTAATCCAATTTAGTCAAGTCCATGCCAACCATAATTCCATTAGCGTAGCTATAGTCATTGGATGTAAAAGTAATTACGTACAAGACAATATGCTTGCTAATATTGCTTGTGCCGTAAATAGCCTAGCCTAATAGTAAATAGGTATTTATACCACATGGTGATCTCTAGGTCAAAATAGGCATGCTGTTATTTCACAAAAGAAGCAATTGATCAGCTTGATTCTATTATTGTCAACATTCGTATCGATTTTCGCAGCTTCTATGTCATGGACCAATTGGCGAATATTACTTGCCTCCCATTACTGTCTGCCATATATATCCTCGCACGAACAAAAATCTTCTCTTTGCCTTAGAAATTCATGCATAATTGCATCTTAAATTTGAAAGCGACGTTGAATTTAAACGTTCTGGACATTATTGATCATGAGTATGATACAACATATGACCATAGCCTTTCCAAAGTGTTGGCCAATTCTGATATTTTAGATGTTTTTCCATTAACTCGATCTATAACTACCAGATATATTTATTATTACGTTTTTTGGCTGAAATGATGATGATAACTACTAGTATATTTTTATGTCTGTAATGAAAACTTAGTTCTTAGCTTTTTGGCGCCAATCTGTTGACATACTTTGATTCAACCACCTCACGGTGTGATGTTATTTTAACGTATACATATTTTGTTTATTGTTTGTTTTATGTGTAACTCTCATTTATCCTATTTGTATTTTCTGGTAAAGGTACCATATTTTCAGTTTACCCATTGTGGAGTCGTGTCTTCGTTAGTTACATAGGTCACGCTGGCCAGACGTATTTGCACATGGTTTCGTATCAAGTTTTCCTTCTCTTTCGGCTAGATTATCGGACACTGTAATACAATTAATACAATTATATGACAATAATGTTTATTTACACGTCAATTTTGCAGCGAATTATCATTTCCTTGATATTGGAGTCAATCCTTTTTTACACTTAGAATTTGGAAACAAACCTCATTTTCAATGCATGCTACGCTTTTTGTTATTATATTTGGTGTTGTTTATTTTTGGATGTTTTATGGATTTTTTATGATTTTTTATGCACTAGTTTGTCATTGTTTTTTGTGTGCACAGTTATTTAGAGGGTCAGAATTTATTTAAAGTCGGTGGTGTGTGACGTCACATTGGAATTATCACTTGCTGTATAAAAAGCGAGACACGCACGCATGCGATGTGCTCCTGATTACATGACTGCGACGACAATGACTTTTGCATTTATGTATTGTAAAGATTCTATTCGATTAAACAAAAGACTCTGGGAGGATTACGGTGGCATGGAGCCTAGGAGATTAAAAACAATTCTATTGAGTACCAGTAGGCAGCAGGCGGCTAGTCCGATCTTAGACTAAGTTTTATGACACTGAGTGAGCATCGAATAATTTTATCTACTACAAGGATTACGGATACTACTTCCCACAGTAAGAGCTGTATCCGTTATTTTTCCTCATAAAAATAACAGTTACATCTTATTATTCAAGTAAGTGGTAATACTAAGTCGGTGGACTAGCTATTGTTTTTTAAATATTTGTATGATTCCGACGATAACACATTCCTATAGACTTGTATTCAAATGTTATTTTTGCTCCTTTAGAATCAACTATGGCTTCTGTAAAATGTTATAATAATATACAATCGCGAACTTTGAATTAACACCGTAATGTTGACCAGCTGCTTCTACGGGGCGCGGGGCAGTGCAAGTCCCGCGCGCCCTGCCGACAGTTCACCACGAGGCGCGCTCGCGTGCGATTCTCTTCCAAGCTGGAGCGTTCTGTAGGGCCGGTATGCTTCGACAGCCGAGGCGTCTCCGAAGGGCCGGCCACTGTGGCTCTGCGCCCCGTTGGAGAAGTGGCCGCAAAATCCGAACCGTCGTTGTTGTGTTTGCTTGATACCGAAAAAAGTGGCCAGTTAAGTCGGGCACGTGATCGCATTTCCACTTTTTGTAAAAGACTTCGACGCACCATCAGTGAGTGTTTTATCGTCTTCCATCGTTGTAGTTGTCATCTGACAAGAAACCTGTTTTATATACGCATTTGATATGATCGACGCCGCAACGCATTCGCGGTATTTTGATGTACCAGTCATGTATGTTCACCGTTCTAATGATGCTTTTGTGTTTTGCTGCGACACGCAGGCGAAGTGGACACACCTAAAAAGGTCGAGCTGGCTCCAGAAAAGAAGGCTGCCTCTTCGCATCGTAAGTGCTAGATATGGCGCACGAAATAGATCGGTTTTATTGCCACAATTATCTTGTTTGTCCGTCACTTCACTTAGAGCGAGGACCCTCCCTCCACTAACATGATTTCATTTAGTAAACATAGGTTTCGTTAAAAGTTGGAGGGTAATCGCTATAACCTATTTCATATTTTCATATCTTATTCGTTTCACATTTTCCCTACATACATACATATATTGGTGTGGTAGTTTGTTTAGAACTTCCAGTGGGCTTCTCTCACATTTAATTACGCCTAATGTTTAATGATTTTGTGAGATTTTGTTTTTTTAATACCTACTATGTACTTATTTTGTGATGGGTTTATAATTTACAATTTATTTTGCGTCGAATGTAATACGCGGAACTTGCATTTGAATTGAATTTAAGTAGTATCAAAAAGTTCTGTAGGATATACGGACAATCATTTTATTGATCTATCTAATCTATTCGACTAATGACCGTTGAAATCATTCAGTTTTCTTTTTCAAATTAAGATGTCATAATCGTAAATAATGATTATGATATCTCAATTTGATGATTGAATTTGATGAATAATTACTTGAGGAGAGGTAACATACATTAATTGACTTGAAAATCCATGCACATTTGTTAATTACTTGGTGCAATATTCCACCAAATTATATGTTTATCACCATATTAGGGAAACATAAATCCTCGATTGGATGTGGTAAGAATTGTTCAATCGTATTGATTAATAAATCGTAGTTATTTTTAAACTTTCGCGATTTGAACACATAATTAAAAAACATCCAATTCGGTGCGCGACAAGTCTCGTTGGATGTTTTTTAATTTTAATAAATCGTATTCAGCCAGATCACACCAACCCCTTCTCCTCTTATTCTTTAAACATGTTCTAAATGCCAATGGGCTGAAGATGCCATCAGATGATCTGCGCTATCTTGTTTTTCTTCTTCTAATATATAAAATTCTTGTGCCACGGTGTTTGTAATTAAACTCCTCTGAAATGGCTCGACCGATTTTCGTGAAATTTTGTGTGCATATGGGTTAGATTTGCGAATCGGACAACATTTATTTTTCATCCCCCTAAATGTTAACACACATTTTATTTTTATTTTTTTTACGCATTTACTGACACAGACGTATAGTAACAACCATCTTGAGTTAACAGACATCTTGAGTCAAAATCTATCTTGAGTAATAGTCTATTTTTGGATCTCTTTGGCAGTGGTTGGCGAAGAAGGTTGGCGTGAGCCACGCGATAGGTTGATGACATGCGCGAACTTTCCCCCATTGGGGCACTTTTGGTTCAAATTTTTTTGAAGCTACTATACCGAAAGATCCTGGAATGGACGGATAGAAGCAGATTTTAGCGTAACTCGTGGTACTGATGTACACGTAACTTGTGTATCGT
Source organism: Clostera curtula (assembly GCA_905475355.2). NCBI lineage: Eukaryota > Metazoa > Arthropoda > Insecta > Lepidoptera > Notodontidae > Clostera > Clostera curtula. The sequence continues at coordinate 9,148,006 of FR997808.1, read as the reverse complement.
GCCTTGACTTTTAAAAGAGTCGTCCTTTCTTTATTATTCTCATATTTGTCATTTCTTTCGGTGTATTGTTTATTTTCAAGTTTATTGATTCTCCATTTGATTATGGTGTTTGATTATTGTGTTATTTGGAAATAATTGCAGAATTATGATAATAAAGAATAAACAATGAACAGTTGTTCAAATAGAGTTCTGGTTAATTTATTTTATAGCTCTCGCCTTTTATTAAGTTGTTCACTGCCGTAGCAAGGTATTAACAATACATATATCTACAGGATTTTAAACTTAGTCCTTTATTTCCTTGGTCCTTTAACACTTATATCCGATAATTTCCGGCTTAAACACTATCTTATATTTCTTCCTCATCCTTTTTTCCCAATTTTCATTGGGGTCGGCCCGGGTCTAACGTGATGTGGCTAACTACGAATAAGTAGTAGTTACTACTACTACTACTACATAAACACTAAAAATTAAAAACCATTTGTTTTGGGCCTATTTAAATTGACACTGACGACGCAAATAATAATTAGGATAGGGGTGCATGCCTAAGGCGCCGACTTCAAATACTTGTTTGTTTTTAGGATTTATTGCCTATTGTGAAGTCTGTTTAAAGTTTTAGTTAGCTATTTCGTGCTTCTTACGACGTAGATTGTTAGAAGTGTGTTACATAGTTAACTCAATTGCTTTCCGTGTAACTTCCTGCTTGTGGACAAGTGAGCGTCTGCACTTACTTACCTTTTTACTTTCTAATTTGTTTGACGTTCATATTCTAAACGATTTAACTGCATGTTATGGTACGGTTACGATATATTTCACAAGTATTGCATTGTTCTTCACTACATAGTATAAAACAAAGTCGATGTTTTCTGTCCGTCCCTATGTATGCTTAAATCTTTAAAACTACGCAACGGATTTTGAAGCGGTTTTTTTATTAGATAGAGTGGTTCACGAGGAAGGTTTATATGTATAACACACCCCCGCTTTGCACGGGCGAAGCCGGGGCGGGCCACTATTTAGAGTATGTAAGACAAATTCTTTTTTGTAGTTATCCTAAGTGTAACTGAACGCAATATTCCAATTTAGTAGAAGGCCCCTTATGAATGTACTGTTAAAAATGCTTACACCTGTTTCATTGCAACCCTTTTCAGAAATCTTAGACCCTGATCGCAAAGAGTTCCTAGGTTTACACGTCATTTATTTACTGTGTAGAAAGTGAACATAAATCGATGAAAGTAGTTAGATAAAATACTGATAAACAAGGGAGTGGAGTGCTTGGTGCGCTGCGTCAATAAGGGTGCTTTGGGTGTGGCAAGTAAGCTTATGCCTAGAGGTTTCAAGGTGGAAATGATTGATATCGCCCTGTCCCTATTTGCACGCACCGTTCATAGCCAATACACTTGCGTAAAATCCATGCTGTGTTAAAAAGCAAGTAACGCCTTTTCTTGGTAAGGTAAAGCTAAAATTTAGCTTTGAATGAACTATATTTAACTACTTAGTTGATTCAAAAAGTTTGAAGATTTATTATCGAAAGCGGTTAGAAATATAATAACGCCATTTGAAAATGTAATCCGACTTCAAAAACTGTTAAAAACTCGTCGTTTCAGCCCATAAATGACCCACTACTGAGTCGGGCCTCCTCCAAATTACTGTGCCACGCTGGCAAGACGGGTTGGCACAGCGTTTGTATCAAGTTTTCCTTCTCTTCCGGCTAGGTGATCTGCGTCTTGCGTTCTTTTAGTCGCCTCTTACGACACCCTCAAGACGGTATGGGTTGGTGACACTGTGTATTCTAAATCCGTCACCACACGGACAAAAAAACTAAAAGGCGAGAATTAACAAAGGAAAAACCTTAAAAATTCGGTGCCAACTTAAATTGACACCGACATTAATTAGGTTATACGTAATAGACCCAAGGCACACATCATATGGATGATACTTGACTATTTTTGCTTTTTTAGTTTTTTATTGTTAAAATACATATATAAATGATAATTCTTTATTTCAGGCCTTGGACTAGGGTTCACTGTTTCTCGAGCTTTTCAATTTCTCGGGTCTCGAGAATTCTCGAGGATATTTTTTCTGGTTGTCGAGAAATTTACATTTACGTACGTTTTCTCATATTATTTGGTACCAATTTCGTCAAAAATTCAGTGGGTTTTTCTCTTAAATAAAAGTATCAAATTAATTATAAAACTTTCATCGATTTTATTCAAAAACATTAATCATATGAATATTTGTTTTTAAATATAGAAAAAATATTATTCAGTCTCATAATTTTTGGCTGGTTATTTAGAACTTATATGCAAAAGTAGCTGCTATTAAACTAAACAAAAAAACATGATTCATTCATGTTTTTTTTTGTTTAACTTTAAGGTGAATGTTCCAGGGTAGCCCGCGAATTTCAAATTTTCGTACGTTTTTTTGCAATTTGCAGGTCAGTGCTAGGTTGTATGTTGATTAAAATGTTATTCGCGGCTGTAAGACGTATGTAGTTATAGAATTATAATCATCAAACTCATCAATACAACCCTCCAAGCTCATATAGGTGCAAGAATGACTTAGAGCTTGAAAAAGTTTTTTTCAAGTGAGTAGTAGTATGAGTTTAATCAACATACAACCTAGCACTGACCTGCAAATTGCAAAAAACGTAAGAAAATTTAAATTTCGAGGGCTACCCTGGAGCATCCGCCTTAATATCTTAACTTAGAATAAAATTACAATCACAGGACAATTTTGGACTGGTTATTTAGAACAAAAAAAATCAACTTAAATCTTGTAAACACGAAAGAAAACTATAATATCTTAAACTCAGGTAGAAAGTAAATGTAAATTATAATTAAATAACACTCATAGCACCATTTATGGCATGTTAATTAGAATATAAACAAATTAAAACTCTGCCAGTTAAATTTCTACAAACGTACATGATTTCTCGAGTTCTCGACTTTTTTCGAGCTTGATTTCCCGGGAACAAAGCCCAACGATTTCCCGGGAATACTCGGCTTGAGAATTCCCGGGAATTAACCCTACTTTGGACCGATATTAGTATTAACAAGAAAAAAATATGAATGAACCTTTCGTAATGAATATTTATTACTATAGACCTTATACAGGTCTAGTCCGGTGTAAACCACACTGACGGTTTAGAATACATAGTGTTACCACCCCATTTCATCCTGAGGGTGTCGTAGGAGCCGACAAAAAGAAATGAGAAGGCCGTGCACTTGCCGCAACAGAAGTAATACTTGAAACGAAACCCTGTTCCAACCCGTCTGGCCATCGTGGCACAGTAGACTATTTACCCTACATGTAATGGAAGGAGGCCCGACTAGTTGAAATTAAAGCACTACTGAGCATTCGCTAAAATCCCTTTCGTAAAGCCCTCTGTGTTAATTAACAGTACTAGTTTAAAAATAAAATAACAAGAACTGGATAGCATTTCAACTAGTAAATCGCCGTTATTTAAGTCAGATCGTGATATTCTCGTAATAGGCTCAGTAATTTTAAATCACTGCATTTAGCGAGCGGTGTTAGGTATCGGCCAATGTTTGGCATAATTAATAGAGGTTTAAATTCTTTAAGCATAATGCCAAGTGGAAATCCGTTCTTCATTTGTATTTTTTTTTGTTATTTATACTTATGGTTAATCTAGTGGCTGCCCACGGCTTCGCTCGTCTTTTCATAGTACCGACTTCTAAATTATCTTTGGCGACAACAGTCAAACATCCATACAAACCACCCGTTGATATGCAAGAATTTTGAATAGATAAATAAATATTGGCGTGGTTATATCACATATAACGATAGCATTACTCCTATCTACGTGATAATCGGTATATCCCGTGTGGGTACTTTTTATAAAATAAAACTGTGCGTAATACTTTTTCTATGTAATCCTATTCCAATCTTAATAATTTGCTTTTGAGAAATACATATAAGGTTTTTGTGGCAAAAGTATTGATCACGTCTCTAGTAGGCTTAAGGCTACACGTCGACTATACTTTTGATCCTTTCGCCATAATGAAGAGGTACATTTGATCACTTCCTGTGTAATACACTATCGAGGCAGACAATGGTTGGCATTCGGATGTTATTGGAATGCAGCCGTCTGCACTGTGTTCCTCTAAGTACCTGTAGGTCTACTACAAACATCAGGAATAGCTTATTTTTCAGTCTTCATACATACTTTCGGTACAGCAAATTTCTACGAACTATTCACCAATCGTATTGATAACATTACAATGGTCTTATCATTTCCCATTTCGTTCTACATTCTAGTATCCAGTATATCTACATTGGCTACTATTTTAATAACTAAATACACGCTGATAGCTTGCCGAACCATTACCGAGAGTATGCACTAAATGGGGTAGACGGCGGTCACTCCCTAAAAATACTGACATAGTTAGTCAAATTAGCTTAGGATATTGCCGACTTCAGCGGAACTGGGAAAATCCTAGGTCATGATAGAGAAGGCTAACATGGAAGCTTTTATTTATAGGTTCACAGGTGTACAAATTATAGTAAAAACTATTATTTCAATTACTATTTGCTTAGCACAAAACTAACTATGTTTTAACGTCGAGAAATTTCAACATACTGATTTTTATTTGTTCGGAACGATATTTTCAATGATAAACATGGTATCGTGTACTAACAATGAGACCACAAAAAATGTCTACTGCGCACATGACTACACTGAATAAATTGCGAAGTGAATAATGTAATAGTTTTATTCGTTGAAATTTTTTCCGGTATCGTGCGCATTTAACGTAAACTGCTCGTAAAATTGAGTCCTTTTGTGTACTGATCTATTCTGAATCTACGTCTATCACGGATGACTGTTGTTTCAAAGTCTATCTTTATTTTTCATCAGGTATATTTAGAACTAATTAGATTTCGTCTAGTTACCGATATGATTTTTACATCGATTTTGTGATGTCTTAGGCATGTCTTAGAAGACCGTAATGCAGTAATCAAAAGTGAATTATTTACATAACTATTTATTATTGTTGGAATTAGATACTGGATAGAACAAAAATTACAAACAGACATGTCCGGAGAAACGTACTTGACCAGACTTTTGGCCTATTCTGAGTGTAGAGTCTTAGGTTCCGATTTTCCTCGTAACACTAACAGAACTGATGAAAACCCGTACTTAGTGTAGGACGTAGGTATTATGGCGCCGTAGCTGATTTCAAAACTTGTCTATAAATATATACAAAATGTGATGAATTTCAGATATATTTTTTGTCTTGCCCATACATTAACGAAGTAGTCTTGCTTAATGTAATATTTGCCAGAGCCATAATTATGGTAATTATGCAAGAATCACATGATTGTTACATAATGTATAAGGTTGACCGTTTTTAAATATTCAATTTTAGAATAAACAAGTGTAGTTGCCGTATACTGTAGGTGCTATGAAGTGACCCACCCGACCGTGAACTGATGCGAAGTGGTGTAGCATGCGTTTCACGCTACCTGTATATTGTAGTTACTCCGGTCTCCCTTTTCCAGGGAGGCAGGAAATTTATCGACAGTACGTTGATATCGAGTCGTGACGGGAAAGAGGAAATCGAGCTTTTGCAATGCTCTGCTACATTTCTAAAATTACCGGCACCAAAGATGTCATATCTTTGGTCATATCCAAGTGTTTTGTAAATGCAGCATAGCATTGTTAGTTTAGAAACGCAAGTACATTCCAATCTTATCATATCTTTTGTCCGCTTTGACTGATGTCTGGATGGCGCTGGGCTGTTGTTTTAGATTATTTATCAGAGACGGGATATTTATTTAAAGTAAGAAATATAATAACAATGTGGTGGTTTTATTTTACCCAAGCCTAGGCAATATAATGGAGGACAACGTACCTTCGTTATAGATGGCTATTAATATCTAGGTATTTTTAAGTACAGTGAACTTATAGCAACAGCCCTCCAGTCATCGCTATTAAATAAGTTAAGAAATCAAAACCTCTTTGGTCTAACAGAAATGCAATACCAACTAAATGCTGTCAATCAATCTTGATTATCAACATTTGGTTGTTAGATACCATCGGGTGGAGTTCCTATTTGTGTAACATATAAAGTACTTTGTGAATTGACATACTGAAAGACAGCGTCATGGTTTTCTTGTTCCGCCTATATCACGTTAATTTTATTATTGAAGTAGCGGACGACGGCTGTCGCCCGTACATCGTATTCGTCATAAATGCCAATATTCGTTGTTGTATCGAAATGTAATATGCGTATAACCTCACCTTCATCGTATGGATCCCTCGTCATTGGCGTTGATTTTTTTTGTTTTTATCTATTTTTTTTTATGTGCTATATTAGCTATGTATTATTAACTTTATAAATACATAGTATGACCCCTCCCCCTATCCTGACGTCCCATCGGTACTGATTCCCAACGGATGTTTTTCTTCTACCTGTGAATTACCCAAAAAGTCTAAGCCTACTCTGAATATACATATACAGTTTAGTTAAATTGATGGGACCGTTGTTATGCCACAATATTGTTAGTCGAGTAGGTCGTGACTCGCAAATGACTTAACTTTTGGTCCAGTTTCAGGTCAAATTTTATATTTATTTTGTAACGCAATTCAATGTATTTCTGATGGAAAATTTTAGAAATTCTAATAACCCTGACAATAATCATGAATCCGACGTCGAAGGTTTGTTGACCTATTCCAAAATCACGTAAAGAATCTGTCATATTTTGGTACAATTAAGCTACTCTGATTCAAAACTAAAATAACGAGATTGTGTTATATTATGTAATTGGAATTCTTTTAATTCTCCTTGTATTAATCGGTTGCCACTTTTTCTGATGAAGGCTATTGAGGTTTCATAACAACAATTAAGGTTGGTTAAAAAAGGTTGTAAAACTTTTCAAGTGACTTTTTACTACTTTTCGTTATTATCGTGGGTAAATATAGTATATTACGTCGATTTTGCTTGTGACTGAATCGATAGTCTACGTTATTTCATAAACATTGAAGCCATTGAACTAAAATACAACTATGTGGCGGTTTCAGCCCATTAGCGATATTGATACACGATGACTAATTATTTCATCAATAAGTTTACTCATTTATTACATTAATGATAAGTAACAATTCATAGCTAACTAAGTTTTGCATTGTCACATACATTATTTATAGCTCTACCCAAGTAATGCTCTTTTGGAGATTAGAGAATTACATAATCCCGTTTTTCTATTTCAGGTAAGGACGGCTCAAAGGTGACGACTGTGGTAGCGACGCCGGGGCAAGGCCCCGACCGGCCGCAGGAGGTCAGCTATGCTGACATGAAACTCATTGGAAACGGCAGCTTCGGCGTCGTCTACCAGGCCAAATTATGCGACACGGGCGAGCTCATTGCCATAAAAAAGGTGCTCCAGGACAAAAGGTTTAAGGTTGGTATTGAGCAGTGTGTATTTTTATCAATACTTTCATGCTATTCATTTAGATCTCTAACTTCTAACCAGTAATTCTGAATTTAACAATAACAGAAATAAATCCACCTGCTCATTGGAGCTCCCAGATTAGGGTAGGATCTCCTCTATAGAATACCGTAAAACTGACGTCAGCTGTTATTGAAACATGCATAGTGTTAAGCCGTGTTTTTACAATAGTTAATATTATATTAATTGCCTGAAGATCGTTTATGCCGTTAAAAGAATAGCCCTACGTAAAGTATTGATACCATTGTATTATGTAAAAGCATCGTATATCTTGCCTGGTCGAGTGGCAGACCGAACAATTGAGAAGTTGGAAAACAAAATACGGTAGATGTTGTTGATATCTCATATATTATCAATCTACTATCATAAATGACTTTAAAACCTTCGGGATCCATGTTTATGATACCGTCATATCATATATATGTATGTATAATGAAAAATAATTTTGTTTTACTATAAAATATTAGACTTCGCATTTTAGGAGCAATAACCCCACTGCAAAATCTAGTTTCTGTGTGTGCAGTGTTAGTTATAGATTCTGTAATATGCTTACACATTCGCTTGGGTGTGATTTAAGAATAGAAAAATGTTTTAAGACACTCCATCATAATATTTTCCATTTACATTTATGTGTTGTCTTGCCATATTTTGTTCTTTGTTTTTTTTTATTTGCATATGTCCATCATCATCATTTCAGCCAAAAAACGTCCACTGCTGGTCATTGGTCCATATACCTATCTAATGGTGATTAGAGATAGGTTCCCAAATTTAGTTGTTATGATAAGTTACCGTACTTTTTATTTCAAGTTCGTTTTTAAAGCGAATGAGTTTGCTCTTATTCATATAGAGCTTCCAAATTATATCATGGTAGGGGAGGGACCCAATTAATTAGTACATACAACAGTTTTGACAATATTTTCCTCGAACATATGTTCCCAATTTAACATTAGCCCCTTTAAACGCCTAGTTCAAATAAAGTATGTTCGTTCAATCACATTTCACAGCATTTATTTGGTACATTTGTTTGATTGATGCGATTGTTTAGGATATTTCTGGAACTTTTAGGTCAGATATTCTAATAACAATCTTGTTTCTTACAGAACCGTGAGCTTCAAATAATGCGACGGCTGGAGCATTGTAATATTGTCAAATTGAAATACTTCTTTTACTCCAGTGGAGAAAAGGTAAGAAAATGTGTTTTGAATATCTGTATGAGTATGTTGATATTTTTGTGTACTTAATATTTATTTAGCGTTTTCGTTTCTGTAGTTTCTATCTATGTACTTATTCGTTTAATTGAATGTGTAATTGACAAGATTAAAGTGCCGGCACTATAGGAGATATCTCCATTTCTGCTTTACCTTCCTATATATTAGCATTATTATTACCCCCCTACCAATTACGGCTTGCGTAAATATAAATTATTTCGATTTCGAGAAATGGTCATGCGGGTATCTCCTTGCAGATCCGCAGACTAGTTTATCTTTACGTGTAAATTTCTTTAAGTGTACCTTTATTTTTATTAAGGGTGTATTATTTGTGTGTTTTATTTGGGGGAAGGCGGCAGTGCCCGCAGCTGTGAGCTCACTGTTAAACGCAATGCAGTCCGTTGATGTCGCAGTACGTTTATGAACAAATTAGATTGTTGCGCTAGTGTGCTGACGCACAGTTTAGGCCAGTCGTTCAGCCTACGGTTACCGAACAATATTTTTTATGTGTAAATAGTACAATTAAAAGAATGAATTTTGGCCCCTGTGGCAGCGAGAAGCAGGTTCATGAGAGAATTGTCCGATTTTAAGAGTCTGAACAGAAACGTGGACTACGTTGTTGACTCGTCTAATTTCGAACTTGAATCTTTAACGTATTAAATAAATAATATATACATATATAATAATTGCAAAGCATTTTTAACGTAACTTTTTTTGTGAGCATTTTCTTTGGAATTAAATTCGGCTAGCCTTGCCTCCTCGCTGCAATTGTAGAAAGTGACTTTTTGTATTCAAAAGTATCGCTCGGTAACCTTGGAAGCCCTTCAAACAGTGTGCATACATGATTAATTGAGAGCGTCTTTATCACGTCATAAGCTGTAATCAGCCATGAGCTTTTACATCCGAACAGGTCGATCACGGTTCATCAAGTTCCCCATCATCATACCATACATTACATACATCGTATCCCATACTGATGTTCGCTTGTTGTTTTGTTTTGTGGCAAACGGCTTTTTATTGCCCTCTATGTAATTAATTGGCACTGAAATGTTAATTGAAATGCAAAATATTCGTATTACACTACACGCACCTAAAATATTTCGTAGATGACATTAAAAGTGATCACCTTCGTGAAATCATTTAGTTTTGTTCGTATTCCGAAGTACAATTTATTGTAATCACTAAAAGTAAAATAACTCACAATATAATGCTGTGAATTGATTAGAAAATTGATTGAAAACGTGTTTCTATATCACAAAATATCTAAAGCAACCTTGACTAGCCGTATGGAGAGAACATTGCACAAAACTAAGAACAGCCAAGGCGATGTTGTGGTGTGTTTATTTGGTCAAGCTGCTAAATTTTAGGCCATAGACTAGGTGTGGTCACTTAATATAAATGGCAAAGTGAGATTAAATCATTCTTGTGATGGCAGTTAAGTTCAGCAGTATTCCGAATCCATATATTTCTTTCTCTTTTATTAAGGCGTTTAAAAATCTCGTAGCAAATACACAATTAGGATTACCTCTCGAAATATGTCTGGAAATGTAAATACTTAAATTATCATAATTGAATTAAATTGTCCCTGATAAAATTTTCAATGTAACTAGGTATTTTAAAACATAATTTTCATGTCTCGTCATTAACAATCTTGGGTTGACTCCTAAACTACAACAATACTGTAGCAGGCCAAGATTGACAACAATCGTTAATTGCGGCGACATTTTAAATAGAGTAGGTTACCAATAATGTCCCGGATTATCCTTTTGATTAAGAATATACTTAAATTAAACTATAATTATGATATGTCCAGTTTCCTAAGCCCCCGAACCTAGTAGTACATATTTTTATAAAATTTGATACAATTGGTGTTTATATTTGTTTAATGGACAAATATATATTTGGACTGCAGTTTGTGGCTTTATTTTATTTGTATACTTTCCGTATTTATTGTATATGTATTAGCTTTATATTATATCTTCTATTTATTACCGCATAAACCCATCGCGGATATCAAATAGTCAACAAAAAGGATAATAAATATTCTTCACATATGCACATTATTTTGTGGGCGGTTGTTGATGATGACCTGTTATGGCGAACGTGGAACATAATTTGTATTGTTATTCCAGAAAGACGAAGTGTACCTGAATTTGGTGCTGGAGTATATTCCTGAGACTGTGTATAAAGTGGCACGTCACTACTCCAAAGATGAACAAACCATACCCATTAGTTTTATAAAGGTAATATGAAGATCTTTTTCATTCAGTTTTTTTTAGCGGGTTAAGGTCAATGGTATTAGAATGTCAATTTAACGGTACACCTGTCGACAGAACGTAGGAATTTCTCATAGCAATAACTGTAACATAGTTTCCACTTTGGATAACATAGAAAAGTAGTACAGACCTTTTTTGTTATTGAAAGAAACCCTTTATGTAAAGTCCAGGATGACTTAACATAAAGGGTTTCTTTATAATATAATCTGGAAGCGACTGAACAAGTATTTACTCCGTCTTGTATATTCAGCATCAGCTGTTGGCAATGTTTGGGGTTGAAGGGAGGCGTAAGTCACGAGACTGGTTGTTGACAACTTTTCCCGACCAGGGCGATTTTGGTTGAAGATGTTTGTTAAGCTAAAATAGTTATATCGCGACAAATTGAAGCGACATTTACCTATTTGCAGAAAGGATCTAATTAACAATCAATACATACGAAGACTGCGGGTAACAGCTAGTATAATATATTGTAAGGATCGAAAATGCAATACATCATAAATGTTAAGACTTCATTCGAGTCTACAAAGTGCCAAAGTATATTTGGAAACGAAACCCGTCTTGCCGCCTTGGCGCAGTAGAGCAATTTCCCCCCTGTAATTGGTGGAGGCCTTAATCACCATGATTGTTGTGGACTGAGAAGAAGGGCGTGGTCCTTTTATAACCGCACGTTGTATCGATCGATAAGACGCGAAACGGTTTGTTTGGTCTACAAGCTACATAAAAGGCATGCTGCCCAGAGCTCTCCAAACTTTCTATTTACTTATTAAATGTTCGATGAGAACCATCTACAACGAAATTAAACATCCATCCGAAAAGATGCAATTGCTAGCCTTAACCTGCTAAAAAGTTGTTCTTGGATCAAAATCATGTAGTATAAGGCACTATACTATTAGTAGGGTACCAAAACAAAATCAAAATTGACAATTAAAAGCACGCTGTTTGTCGATTTTGTCTCTATTAGCAGTGCTGGGGCTGGACAAACAAAACTATTAACATTTTATTGGTAAAAGGTTCGAACATATTTACCCTCCCACGTGCTCACCTCAAACGAACCTCGAAAGTTAACACACGCTCTCTTACCCACAGCTGTATATGTACCAACTGTTCAGAAGCCTCGCGTACATTCACTCGTTGGGAATATGCCACCGAGACATCAAGCCACAGAACCTACTTCTCGACCCCAAAACTGGTGTACTCAAGCTGTGCGACTTCGGCTCTGCGAAACATCTCATACGTGGCGAGCCGAACGTTTCCTACATCTGTTCGCGATATTATCGCGCCCCAGAACTCATCTTTGGCGCTATAGATTACACCACAAAAATAGGTGAGGCCCTAGCTACAATTCAACTTCGGTCGCCTCGTAAAGGCGTCGCTCCCGGCTGCCATTCTAACATCTATGGCTGCCGTCACACGTAACCCATTACCTAACAAAGTCACTCCGAAAATCCAAGAGTCATAGGTCATGTCACAATCAATCACTCCATTTAAATAGTAGTTAGTCAATTCACGCTAAACTGCTTGCTGGTAGGCGATCAAATTAAATTGGGAATATGATCAATATTGCTGAGATTGAGCCTTTTAACACCTTGACAATGGGAAGAAGCGTTTCGGTTTTTAATTGACTTACACTTACATGCGTAAGCTAGAAATTTGAATGGGTTACTCAAAATACCCATACTTATCTTGTCATATGTGATTGTATTTTTTATAAACTACCACATTGGAGGGCGAGGTCACGCTCTCGGAAGAAAATTGCCCGTCGTTTCGACATGATTCCCCAAATATCGCAGTAATTATTTAATTTTGTCTGCTTTTGTGTCAGATGTATGGAGCGCCGGTTGCGTCGTAGCAGAGTTGCTCTTGGGCCAGCCAATATTCCCAGGCGATTCTGGAGTCGACCAGTTGGTCGAGATCATCAAGGTATGTTCAACACTGTTCGATGTGATTATAATAAAATACGTCTCATTTCTTGGTTTTAAATCGGAAATTTGACTACACTTATTTCGCAGGATGAATTGTGGCCAACATATCTTTCCTGTTATGTGTTTGGCGAAGTTTTTTACATTTCACCTCTATTGCAATTGAGGTCGTCGCCCCGTTGTCTAAATTCCACGATAATGGTAACTGCTATGAGTGGAGCTTTTGTGAGAAAGGGAATGAGGATGAATGTAAAGAATACGAAAGTGATGGTATTTGAAAGAGATTAGGCAATACAGACTGCAATATCGTAATTGGAGATGAACAAGTTGAAAAGGTGAATTAGTTTGTGTATCTGGGTTCAAAGTTTACAAGAGATGGAAAGTTGTGAGATTGTGAGAGTGATATTGAAAGAAGAGTGAATGCAGGAAACATGGTTTTGCACTCCTTTATGAGCAGTTGGAAGGTGTCTAAGAAGGCCCGTTTGGCTGTGCATGAGGGGGTGTTGGTTCCGAAACTCATGTACGGAAGTAAAAGTTGGGTATGGCAGAAGAAATATGAAAGTAGAATAAATGGAGTTGAGATGAGAGCGTTAAGAAGTATGATAGGAGTTAAACTGAGTGACAGGATAAGCTGTGGTCGGAAAGAAATGTAGTGACAAAAATTGAGAAAGTTATGTCGAAATGGTTTGGGCATGTGAATGAATGAAGAACGATTGACGATAAAAGTGAGTGTGAATGTAGGTGTTGGAAGGGATCTAGGCGGACGTTTCAAGACCAAATTAGGGACGTCTTGGAAAAAGGCCAGGTCAAGAGTACCCTACAGCGAAGAGCATGTGTGAAGAGAGTAATGAAAGTGGACGAAGCGAAACAAGTATGTAAGGATCGTAGCAAGTTGAAAGAACTGGTCTCTGCCTACCTCTACGGGAAAGAGGCGTGATTATAGTATGTATGTAGATGCATTGCAAATCCCGCTTTAGCCAACGTGGCATGTCCAGACACTAAAAAAAACATGTAGATAAAAAAAACAATAAAAAATGTAGATAGAAAAACGGTGTCGTGAAATCATTATTCCGTAATAACATCATTTTAGACTCTGCCGGATAAAAAATAAAAAAAAAACCGCTTGCCGTGGCTTCAGTTACTGATACGTGGTATATATTTACTAGTATCCAAAAAAACCACACTACGCTTATCTTGTTAGTCATTAGATGAATAACCAGAAAGTAGAACAAACCATTAATCCATCTAATCATCGTTTGACCTTTAGTCTTTTCATAAATATTATTAGTAAATTAGATTTCAAAATAGTGACGGTACAAAGTGACAAGAAACTAACATTTCTTTTCCTTTTGTTGACAGGTACTAGGTACTCCGACACGAGAACAAATCAGAGAGATGAATCCTAACTATACAGAATTCAAATTTCCCCAAATCAAGAGCCACCCCTGGGCCAAGGTAATGTATTCAACTTAGCTACAACATTCATTATTCATATTTTCATTAAGGACAAAGAGATCATTTTAACAAAGGATTCCATTGTCGTTTTAAAAATAACGCATGAAATATATACTGCTGAAACGCAATTCAGAAAAGAGCTTATGACCTTTTTGGTCTTGAGATCGTACAGGATGACAATCAGTAAAAATGTTATCAGTTATCTCTTTTTAATCGCTATGCAATGTTTATTTTTACAGAAATAACTATACTTGGGTTTCGTTTTAATAAGCATTTAATATTCCTACCATGACTTACAGGATCAATGCTCAATCTATACTTCTATAGTGTATACTCGTCGTAGTGGACCGTTTTCAATATTTTTTACCATTAGTACGCTTATTATCCCTGAGTAACATAGGCTATATTTTATTAGTATAAAAAATTGGAATCCATACTAAAACTTCAATAATATAACCGAAAGTCGCGATATCATCTGCGCGAGGGAGGAGGCACCGAAGTGCGGGAGAGTGAGGTGTGGGAACATGTAATGCACCTGGGACGGACCGCCTAGTAGTTTATAATATTTGTAATACATACAGAAACAAATTTAAATTAGCCCTTTGCTCGATGTATGTAATTGGAAAATAGTGACATCATAGAATTCCATATACATAAACGATATCTTTATTCAGAGTAAACATTCACTATTATTTATACACTTCACAATTATTAGTTTTTCAAACAATATAGTATTTGTTATTTATACATGACATTGGATTATTTCCAAGGAACATTATAGACGGAGGTTTGTATATCATGTCATTAAAATCACGCATCATTACAGTTCATGTTGGAGCGTTTGTCCATGGCCAAGGCTGCCACTGAGCACCAGCGCATCCGAGTAAGACGTTATGATCAATCTAGATGCCTTCATTTTTGTGAAATATCAGCCTTAACGTGTTTTAGGGACCCATTGTCAATCTATGCCATATTTGATTATATTAGCCTGGTGCAGCAACAATATAAGTCGATCTAGACTACAACTCTGACTAAATAATTACGATAAAAATATATCTAAAAAGTAAAAATATATATCTAAAAAGAGCAACTACAGAGTTTCTTGCCGGCTCTTCTCTGTAGAACTGCATTCCGAACCGGTGGTAGATGGTAAATTTTAAATTAAATTTTATTTTGTTGTTTGACTTGTCAAAAGAGCTCTAATGAGCCAACTTGATGAAATGAGTTTTGAATTTGAATTTGATACCTTTTAATGTTTAGAAATCGAAATTCTCAGACGTCTGCAGATCTCTGTTCTGGTCATAAAAATAACAGTTGAATAAAGGACAAATTCAATAATTAAATAAATACACAATATTATGTGTAGATTATTCGGATATTGTATTAATTAGATTAGAAATGAAGACAACTAGAAGATGCACCTTGAATTTCTTATGGAGCCACTGTCACGTTATTGATCAGAATGCTACATACAAACTAATCGGTTGAAGCTGTTTTGTTACTGCAATTTGTTTGTTGGTGTTCAGTGTGCACTCGTGCAACTCTGTGCCTAGTTTGTTTCGTTTATTATTATTCGATATTTAATTTTGTACCACTTGCTTGTCATTAGTAAATCAACCATTATAATCGGAACAGACTAGTCTGGCACTCGTCACTATTTTCCACTGCAATAATCAGGTTCCACTAAAATCTCATTGAAGTTTCATTATTGTTGCCTAACAATTAACAGTGTAAATACTGTAATATTTTTACGTGTATGTTACGCTATTATTCAGGTGCTAACGTTGAAGAATTACAAATCGTTATGGTAACAACACATTTTAAATATGTCTGAATCACTTGAAATTTAGAAAACTTAAAGCGGCCATAAACCTACTTTTCTAATAAGTTTTATTTCAAAAGTTACATTGTCCTGGAAATACGAGTACCTACTGCATTTATGTTCCGCAAACTCGATCATCTGGCTCAATGAAAATCCTGTGTGATTATTCAAACATTTTGTTTGTACCTGTACTATGTGTATTGTGACACTGCGATTTTCCCCTGTGTTATTAATTTATGTAATTATGTCTAATGACATAAGTAGTTGGAACGCTCTGGCATTGGTTGTTTTAATCTCTGATTTATCAAATATAAAATGGGTCTTTAGTTTTACGATCTAAACTATAACGATGAAAAAAAAAAGAAAGGCTTCTTAACGTAGTCCAATTTAGCATACTGTGTCGCAGTGGCTCATAGTTTTATAAAAAATCTTGATTCAGGCCTAGAAGTTATTGAGAGAAAGTAGCATATTGGTTCCTAGCGTCCACCCGCCAATGCCATGGTGTTAATGTAGTGCTAACCAGTGTCTGGTCGTTGGCGCAGGTGTTCCGCGCGTGCACGCCCCCCGACGCGATCTCTCTGGTGTCCCGGCTGCTGGAGTACACGCCGGGCGCGCGGCTGTCGCCCCTGCAGGCGTGCGCGCACAGCTTCTTCGACGAGCTGCGCGAGCCGGCCGCCCGCCTGCCCAACGGCCGCCCGCTGCCGCCGCTGTTCAACTTCACGGAGTACGAGCTGGGCATCCAGCCGTCGCTGAACGAGTTCCTGAAGCCGCGCGCGGCGGCCGCGGCGGGCGCCGGCGCCGGCGGGGGCTCGGAGGCGGGCGCCGCGGCCGGGCCCGCTCCGCCGCACGACGAAGCTCCGCCTGCTCTGGACGAGCCGCGCGCGTAGACCCGCCGTCTAGTGATACTCACTTTCGTGTTGGCCATCGGGAAAAATTACATGCATAATAGGTGTTTTCGGCGAGTAATCGTGTGATACGTAGTGTGATTGTCGATAGAGCTTGGCCGTCGCGTCGCCGCCATCGCCGGCGAGAGGGGTAAATCCGCCGTAGATTCCGAACCGTCGCGATGTGATCGCTTTGTACTTTTGTAAGCTCAAATTTATCCCCCTGTGTACATACCTTATGCGCTGAGTTCGAACGTTTATTCGGTGAACGACAGATTGTTATCGTCTGGATAAATTTGTTTGTTTTTATATTCGTCCGTTTCGTCTCCGTCGAGACGGTTTCGCTTTTATCCGTAGCCTTTAGTGTACTCGGTGTGAGACGTTTTTATCATAGAGAGGTTAGTCGCGTCGCGCGTCGGCCGGTCGTGGTCTGCCGTCTGACTGCCGCGATGCTTACCTTGCTTGGGCCGTGTAATCGTAGGGAACACATATTCAGTAGTGTCTTAGAGTATTTATTGTTGGAAAGTATCACTGAATCGTGACACAAACGCCTAGTGTTATTTCAACGATGAAACTTAGCACATGGAATATTTTTTTGCATACATAAAACGCATTCTTGTAAATTTTTATATCTAGCGTAAACTGATCTCTCAAGATAATTTATATTAATGATATCTCAGAATATTATGTATTTGTATAAACAATTCAGAGAATATAAATTTTAGATATACTACGCATGGATATGTTTTTTTTCGGCAACTGATATGTTAAACGGTTTACTTTGCGGTGTATTTCGTCTTATCCAATGATGGATAAATAATATGTACCTATATTAATAGCACTGTCGGTGTCCTAATTATAACGACATAGTTTTTTGGATAATATTGTACTCTATATTCAATAAATGATATTTCTATTATATAAAATTTGTCATTGAGAACACTATGGTTATTAGTAGTCATTTATGAAAGCAATGTTTAAATAATGCTAAAATTCATTGTCATAGTCTTAAGTATTCGAGTAATTTCATTTTGCACTTCAATTTGGCATCCAGTTACAAATTAGGGAAGGTAATTAAAACCTATAAGTATAGACTAACAAAATCTTTTATTCATGGTGTAGACATAGCCTAAACGGATAACTTATGGTATAATTTTGCCTCTGCGCCACTATTTAGATTGGAACCTGGTTGGAATAGCGGCAGCTGAAAAGCAAATTGGAAAAACCGCGACTTAAAATTTAAAATAAAAAAAATAGTAACTCAGTAAAATATGCGTAAAAATTGCCATGACAGGTGTGTCTTATTTTAAACTTATTTATTATGTTTATAACAATTTCGTGATTGATACATTTTACACACTTCCGATCGAATTTAACTTTAATGTTTGCATTAATTTTGACTCTTAACGCCAGGGCCCCGACCATTTAGTATAAAGTTATCATATTGTACCTACGCGCGACAGGGCCGTTGAGCCCAAGCTACCCGTGACCTTTGGTTGACGAGAGTATTGGTCTCTCCGGAGAAAGCACCTGTTATTATTACTTATAAATTATTGTACTTTTAAGAGCGCTCGGCGCATCGCTTTGAAATCACATAATAGTGGATGTTAGGTTTTGTCGTTAAGGCTATTAATTTGCTGGAACACCCTATAATTCGTGTAAATATATTATAATTATCTTTATGGTACGACTCTGGAGCCGCGCCGTCATACCGCAGCGGGCTCAGTAAGAGACAGTAGTTTAGATATTACGTGTATTTTATTAAGTCTATCTATCTTATATGAATTTTGTAATCGACGTTGCTTCAAAGACCTTCTGTGTAAAAAGATATAAGACATACTAGTGACCTGAACGTATGAAGCGATGTAATTGAAAGCTCTTTATCCCACTGAATTCTCACTTTCACGATTTGCGTGCACATTTACTAAATGAGGAGTTCCATAAAATACATAGTTCGAAATTGAGTAATGACTTATTATATAAATTATTTAAAAGTAAATCTTTTCTTATTACTGTAATAATATTAAATTTAATAGTGAGTGAAATTTGTATTTTGTTTTCATATTTGTTTTACTGAATTTGAATACTTCGTAACCCCCATATCGTTGTTAGTTATGAATGAAAATAACATAATTATTAAAAGTAAATAATTAAATGAATAGTAAAGCGTGGCTTTTTATTTCGTACATCAAATAAATAGTCAATACTTATATTTTTTCATTTGTAGTAATTAAATTAAATCGTGCCATTTTTATTATAGGTTGTAGTGTTATGGAGATACAAGTTTACCTACAATTGTTAGTCTAAATGTTGACACCAAAAGCTAAGAGCTATGAATTTGTTTTACATTGTAATATAAAAGTATATCAAAAGGTTGTACCTATGATGTTTAGGCGCCAACTGCTACGTACTTATTAAAATTAGCCACCTATACAGTTTTACATTAGTTTACGACGACATAACCTACTATCCGATGTAAAGTGATGCGTTTAGTAAATATGATTAGAGACTCGGACAGAGGACCAACGTCACAGTTCGGACGTCGCTTAGCCGCATTGAGTGGCAGTGGGCTAATCATATCTGTAGTATAACCGATAATCGGGTGGTAAGTCAAGTTCTCGAGTGGAGACCGCGACTCTAAAAGCGTCGCCCCTCACCTATATGGATCTGCGAAAGGCTAGGTTCAGTAGCTGGATGCGTCAAAATGGACGGTATTAGTTAGTGGAGACCTATCCAGTGCATGTGGACAGTGTACACCCATATGCACTAGCAGTCTCAACGAAAACTATTACTTTTATAAACTGGCCTCCCAATGCAATAGAAGAATCACGCCACGCTCGATTTTTGACTAGCACTAGGTTACAGTCTGCGCTAATCTTTATGGCCGCTCTTTATAGCCGCATTAATTCAGTAACAATTTAAATTCAACCTA
This sequence comes from Clostera curtula, assembly GCA_905475355.2. Lineage (NCBI taxonomy): Eukaryota > Metazoa > Arthropoda > Insecta > Lepidoptera > Notodontidae > Clostera > Clostera curtula. Next base: position 9,128,043 of record FR997808.1, on the reverse strand, counting down.
AAACGCTTTAGAATACAACTGTATTTGGTACAACGAAATACAAGACGGCGAGCGACATAAAGCGGAGTATTCTATATACAGTTGTATTCTGAAGACATGTAGGTTGAATTTAAATTGATACTGAATAAGTCTTCGCCGCCACTCCGTTGGTCGGCGCTGACCCTAATGCGGCTACATTCAGAGCGGCCATAAAGATTGGCGCGGACTGTAACCTAAATTACGCGGGGCGTGGAGGCAGGGCACACCCGCAAGCACCCTCGCATTCGGCGCGTTAGTGTGAGTGAGCTACGTTCGTATTGGTTAAACACGACATGCAAGTTCGTAACCACGATTACATTCAGAGCGGCCATAAAGATTGAGAGAGCGTCCTCTATTATACATTTTCTGTATATATGCAATATACACGGAATGTTAGTAATAAGATGACCAACAGGTTATCTGTCTTCTGTCTTGTAAATCCGTTACTAGCATGTTACTAGATATTATTAAACATTACACAAATTGTTAGTCGATATGACCTTAATTAAAATCGGTTACCAAATTAAATGGGCACATTGCTCTAGACTTAGAGTCCGAATATAATGAAAATTATATGATAAAAAAGTATTTATAAAATAACTAAAATTTAAAGCTGAGAAACCTCTATCTGTGCAACTAGAGGAGTTAATAATTGTAAAGGCTGGACTCTTAGGGCAAAACCCAGAGATTATTATTAGATAATAAAAATATGGCACCGTCATCGGTCCATTCGTGTATGACCCATCATTTCATAGAGACATCAAACACATCCATCCGTCATCCAAAGTATCCAAAAAATACAGTCCACCGCTCTACCAACTGAGTTATCGAAGGTTTCCAAGTATCCTGAAGTGTTAATTTGATAGTAAAGTGCCAATAAAGAGATAAAGAAGAGATTTGATATTCAAAGTCTCTTTAATCATGGTTGCATTCCCGTAAGTATCTGGCAACGATAAATTAGCGTGCACAGCCGTGGAAATATAGGGTGTGGTCTGTATTAGGAGCAATAAATTTATACGATGATTCTACAGAGTATACGCAGTTACCTTGATCTTATTAATGCCCCAAAGCGATTAAACTCAGAAATATAGCCATCCAAAGTTACAATACTTAATCAATGTACTTCATGATCGCTAAATTGTCGGTTATTATCTTGGTACAGGGCATTTGCGATATCATAATGTCAAGTACGTCGGCTAGACACGTAATGTCTGCAGTACATTGCTGGCTCTATTTACTTTGTTAGAAAATAACGATAAATTAATTTTTCATGTTATTTAATGAAAGCATTCGGAATTAATTACTGGTTAGTTAAAGGTTCTACATTTTAATTTTTTGCTCCTATTACAGGCCACAACCTGTATAAGTAGGTTCTCGCGTTATCCATTGTGTTTGTTCCCTGTCCAACCAGGCCCGCGCGTCCAAATTATCAACCGTAACCCCTTTAGAAAGCTCATTTCAGCAACAGCAGAGGCACAAAGCGTTTATGTAACTGTAGTGTATATGGGAACACGGGGGTACTTGAAAAATAAATGTACGGTTGTTGGATGTCAGCTACCGCTCTGAACACAGTGTTTTATTGCGTCTCTCAGAATATCTCATTTGGCGACGAGGATGGGATATTAGAACGGTGTGCGTGCATAACTCAAAATGTCGATTGGTAAAATATCGGAGTTTGATATTGGCAATGGCATTTGGACATCCTACGCGGACCGCCTTGAAATGTATTTTAAGGTGAACAACGTGGCGGACGCCATGAAGGTACCAATCATGATATCGGCGATGGGGGACGGTGCGTACGAGCTGCTAGTCAATCTGGCGAGCCCAAAGAAACCGGCGGAGCTAACTTTCAAAGAAGCATCGGAGCTACTTAGTGGTCATTTACAACCGACGCCTTCGGTGCACGCAGAAAGATACCGGTTCAGACAGCGGAGGCAGCAGCTGGAGGAGAATATAAATTGCTACGTTGCGGAGTTAAAAAGTTTGGCGCGAAATTGCGATTTCGGAACCACCCTTAATGAGAATTTGCGGGATCAGTTCATCTGTGGGTTGCGTGGTGACGTCATACGTTAACGGCTATTCGCGGAGGAGAAAACTGTGCAGTTCAATCAAGCCGTAAAAATTGCAAGTACGTTGGAGGCGGCGGAGCGAGACGCGGCTGCAGTGGAAGCACGGGGCGTGCCAGTGGCAGCGGGGAGCGTCGGGGTACACGCGGTGCAGGCGAGGCAGGCGCCGCGCACGACCCGGGCCCGCCAAATTCGTGCTGGCGGTGCCGGCGGGACACGGCAACACAATGCGTGTTCTTTCGGGCACTGTAAGGGCTGCGGAGCGACTACTCATGAGTACGGGAACTGCAAGTTTAGGGAGTACGAGTGCAGCCAGTGTGGACGTCGGGGTCACCTACGGCGGGTATGCCGGTTCGCGGCATCGTCGGTCGTACCCAACTCGAGCGGAACAATGCGCGGTAACGCTCGCGGGTTTCACTACGGGACGGCAACGAGCGACCATTATGCGGCTCAAGAGGAGACCGAGGAGGACTCTGTCGATTTACATCAGTTGTGTTTAGCGGACTATAAACCGGTGAGCTTGCCTGTTAAAGTTAATAATAATATCATTCTAATGGAAGTTGATACAGGCACGCCAATATCGTGCATTAGCAAGTCGACGTACGATAGATATTTTAACTGTCAAGTGATAGAAGCGTATAACTTAACATTGACCTTTTATGACGGTACTAACATCAAACCCCTACAGTCTCATTACAAAAAACTAAATAAACCTTAGTTTAAACCTGTACTATCAAGTCCTGGCTTATCTGCAGAACCATGGTCTAAATTTTGTCCGTATTACAAAACATAAATAAACCATGGACTTCTTAGTACCGTCATTTGAACCATGGTCTTTAGATCAACCACAGATTAATACAAATCTCGTTCATTCACCATTATATCATTCCATTGCAACGTTCCTTATGCCCAGAAAAGAAAACGTTTTGATTATACGATAGGGATTAAATGATGTTTAGGAGTGTTAAAAATATTCAGAATATTATTTTGCACGAATATAATCATTAGTTATTGCATTAGTTGCAGTTTTATCTAGGTTTAAGCACATTTTTTAATGTCGTATTAATTACTAATAATACATGAACGTACGTGTAATGAAACGTAAAAACCTGGCGCGTTATATGAAACCATAACATTAAACAAAACCATCGCAAGTTGAACAAAGTTCATTTAGCTTTGGAATTCTTACGATAACGAAGTATAATATACCAATTGCGTCTTTGTTAATAATAATAGATTTTATTGTGATGGACCAACAAAAGAAAAAACGATCTTAGAATTGGAGTACCGAGGAAAAAGTAAGTAAACATAAATTACTTCGATTAACTTGAAATCCGTCTCTAATTTATTGATTTTAAGCTAACCCAAAGGATCCTCGAGGATCTCTTGCTAAACCTTCCCTTAATAAGTCCAATATTCTCAGTGCAAAACGTTTATTGAACTTTTGCCTGAAATCTTCATCGGATAATTCCCTAAAGGGATTGATGCGAACACGATTTCGGTTATGCCGGCGTGGCATTTCCAACATTTCAACGTCTTCAATATCCTCAATATCAATTAAATCGACCATGTTAATATCCATTTTCGGTTAAACACAACACAACAACGAAAAAGATGCTTTATCTTAGAGAAGAAAGTTTGACAGATACGATTTAGACCATTGTTAAACTAGGGGCAGCCGAGGTTTAGCGTTAGACCATGATATAGTCTATGGTTTATCGCTAAACCACTATTTGTAATAACATTTTTGTGTAAACCACGGTTTATAGAAGTTTAAACCTGGGTTTTTAGTTAAACCGCTTTTTGTAATAAGACCGCTACAGTCTCATTACAAAAAACTAAATAAACCTTAGTTTAAACCTGTACTATCAAGTCCTGGCTTATCTGCAGAACCATGGTCTAAATTTTGTCCGTATTACAAAACATAAATAAACCATGGACTTCTTAGTACCGTCATTTGAACCATGGTCTTTAGATCAACCACAGATTAATACAAATCTCATTCATTCACCATTATATCATTCCATTGCAACGTTCCTTATGCCCAGAAAAGAAAACGTTTTGATTATACGATAGGGATTAAATGATGTTTAGGAGTGTTAAAAATATTCAGAATATTATTTTGCACGAATATAAACAATAGTTATTTCATTAGTTGCAGTTTTATCTAGGTTTAAGCACATTTTTTAATGTCGTATTAATTACTAATAATACATGAACGTACGTGTAATGAAACGTAAAAACCTGGCGCGTTATATGAAACCATAACATTAAACAAAACCATCACAAGTTGAACAAAGTTCATTTAGCTTTGGAATTCTTACGATAACGAAGTATAATATAACAATTGCGTCTTTGTTAATAATAATAGATTTTATTGTGATGGACCAACAAAAGAAAAAACGATCTGAGAATTGGAGTACCGAGGAAAAAGTAAGTAAACATAAATTACTTCGATTAACTTGAAATCCGTCTCTAATTTATTGATTTTAAGCTAACCCAAATTTATAGGATATACTACGCGAGATGATTGCACAATCAAGCCACATAATCGAGGACAAAAGCACGAAAGCTTCCTCCAATATTAAGAAAACTCAAGAGTGGAAGAATGTAGCAAAGAAGTAAGCGTTTAGTTTTTTCTTATTGTGTGTCCTGTTATCAGTTCAAATTAACTGTATTAATTAAATATTTTCAGAATTAATGAACTCACGGGGAAAAATAGGACTGATGGTGAAGTTAAATTGGCTTGGAAGAGAATGAAACTTGCGTCCAAAGCCAACTTGTCCGCCCATAGGCAATATCAGATGAGGACAGGGGGTGGTGAAAAGCCCAAGTCGCCTTCTCAGGAAGATCTGGCGATTATGGCTATTGCTCCACATGATTTTGTTGTGGAATACAATAACTATGACAGTGATGCTATAAAAGTGGTAAGTACAATAATGTGTTTTACTTATAAAAATAAAATACTCTGGAAATTAATTAAAAGTATATTTAATAATCAATACTTGTAGGTTGAATTAAATCCCCTAGAAGATAAAGAAGATAATGAAATAACAGCTGGTCCTAGTACAGACTTTTCTCCAGTAATATCTTCTGAATTCAATGATAAGACAAAATACATTACTATATTGGACCAAGGTAAAAATAATAAAATTAATATAAAGGAAAAAAACATAAACATGAATTTAAAGGCTATTATTTTCTTTCTAGTCTAGAGTCTAGATTTATTTAAAATAATTTCAGGTACCTCAAAGGTAAATGTGGCCACAATATCTAGAAAAAAAGAGAAAATTCAAAGAAAAAAGAGCCCTCAAAACATGTAAGCAAGATTACCTTAGAATATATACTTATTTACTAACTTAGTATAAAATGTAGTGTAAATATTTTACAGAAAAAATGCAATGCAAGAAACATTACTGAAGAGCAACACTGAATTTAAAAAAAAACAAATAGAAATGCTAGAAGTGGAGCACCAGTACACTATTAAAATTGCTGAACTAAAAATAAAAAAATTGGAACTGGAAATAGAATTATTAGAAAACAGGAAGGACTCTAGTACTTAACTCTAGTAAATAATAAATGGTGAGTGAAATTTTGTTTTAACATAGGTACATATTTTCATCAAAAATATCTATATATTTTCTACTCCAATAAAATCTACCGATTAAAATCAGAAAGAAATAAACTTTATTTACAATACTATTATTAAAATTTATTATTATCGTAAAAAAAATAACCAAAAATATTAGGTATACATAACAGACCAAAAACCCAAAAAAATATAATAATAATAATAATAATTGGTCCATACAAAAAAAAGTACACTATAATTATAACAGATTACAGAAATACACAAATTATATTTATTTTCAGATTTACAGTGAAGTTACAAGAGAAACATATGATTAAGAGAAATTTTATTGTAAAATGTTAAATAATTAGAATTACTTAAGGATTAAAATATATTATTTTAATTAAAAGTGTCTTTCAATGAATTGCCGTCTTCTAATATTTCCACGTACATTGTTTTCAACTGGAAAAACTAATGCTACAGGCCTTTGTGCATCAACTTCATTGTCATCAAACCCCCTATGAAACACATCTTCTTTCATATCTATGGCAATATTGTGCAATACAGCACATGCCACAATGGTCTTTTTTGCAGTTTCAATGTTGCAGTAAAGGCCTCTTAATAAACAGCGGAACCTCTGCTTCCACAACCCAAAACATTTTTCCACTGGATTTCTAGTTCTAATGTGAGCACTGTTGTAATGTTCCTCTTGAGGTGTTGTAGTATTCAGTAATGGAGTAAACAAATATGGTGTGCAAGCATAGCCACTGTCTCCTAGCAATATGCCTGTGAATGCACCAGCCTCAAATCGCTGCTTCAAACGACTTTCTCGAAATATTCGTGAGTCATGAACACTTCCACGCCACCTAGTAACAATGTCCATGATTTTTAAATCTGCATCACAAACTACCTGAAACAATAGTTAAATATTTTAGTGTTAATCACATAAGCATGAGTAGTCACTATCACTACTTATAAGAGAACAAAGTCACTGTACACATCTGTCTTATGTCTGCTTACTCCTTCTATACCACTGGATTTTAAAATGGTTTTCATTGTTATTTAAATATTTTAAAGAAAGTTTTGTAGGCACAAAACATCCTAATTATACTACTCCACTGCATCCATATTCCATGCAAAGCCAGAGGGTGCTATTATTATTTATTGTATAATAATCACACTACTTAAGGACACCATGAATGCACTGGAAGCTTATAATACTTTTCAACACTATAATCAACACCTCATCAAGAATGGGGTTAAGGACAAGTTGTTGTTCCTTTATTTTAAAAGAAAAATATGGATGTAAAATCAATAATACCTGGACATTAATTGATGGAAATCCTTTGCGGTTAATATAAAGTTGACCACCATCTTCACTTAACTTTTTTATTTTAATATGGGTACAGTCAATTGCACCAATAACCGTAGGAAAATTTGCAATTCTGCGAAATTTTTGCATTGCTTCCTCTTGTTCTGCCAATGTAGCAGGCATTTTTATAAATCTGTGTGACATTCGGGCTAAGGCTTCTGCAATTTTTTTGCATATCTTACTTATAAAAGGCTGTGAGACTCCGTGCAAATCGGCTGTGTCATCCTGGATCTAGTAAAACAATAACAAAATATTAGTTTGGAACGGGTTTTTTTATATAACAATGTTTGGAACTTATGAAATAATTTAGTATAAATTGCTGCCATTGTTATGACAAATGCAGTACAAGCTTTGATTCTACTTACTTCATGTCGAGCCCAGCATCGTAATGCGCAAACCACTTGTATTTCGGGAGACACAGGGCATCCTCGAGGATCTCTTGCTAAATCTTCCCTTAATAAGTCCAATATTCTCAGTGCAAAACGTTTATTGAACCTATACTTTTGCCTGAAATCTTCATCGGATAATTCCCTAAAGGGATTGATGCGAACACGATTTCGGTTATGCCGGCGTGGCATTTCCAACATTTCAACGTCTTCAATATCCTCAATATCAATTAAATCGATCATGTTAATATCCATTTTCGGTTAAACACAACACAACAACGAAAAAGATGCTTTATCTTAGAGAAGAAAGTTTGACAGATACGATTTAGACCATTGTTAAACTAGGGGCAGCCGAGGTTTAGCGTTAGACCATGATATAGTCTATGGTTTATCGCTAAACCACTATTTGTAATAACATTTTTGTGTAAACCACGGTTTATAGAAGTTTAAACCTGGGTTTTTAGTTAAACCGCTTTTTGTAATAAGACCGCTAGGGTTTATAAGACCGTCGGTAGAATATAATGGGGTCACCAAGCAGTTAGAACTATTTGTAATAGATGGGGGTACAACATCTTTGTTGGGTCGACAGTGGTTGGCGGAATTAAATATACCTTTCGGAAACAACCAGGGTGTCCATAGGATACAAGTTAACAACGTAATTATGGATAGTAATGTAAATTCCTTGTTAAATAGGTATAAGCAGTTATTCGATGGGAGCTTGGGGAGGTTCACGGGGGGCAAGGCTACGTTACGGGTGCGGGAGGGGGCAGCGCCGGTGTTCCACCGGGCGCGCCCGATGCCTTACGCGCTGCGCGAGCGCGTCGACGCAGAGCTCGACAGGATGCTGCGCGCGGGCGTCATCGAGCCCGTGGACTGCTCCGACTGGGCGTCGCCGTTGGTCCCGATCAACAAGTCAGATGGTACCCTCCGGGTTTGTGTAGACTATAAGGCAACTTTAAATCCAGTTTTACTGATCGATCGTTATCCACTGCCTAGGTTTGAGGAGGTATTAATGTCGCTTCAAGGGGCTCAGTTCTTCAGTAAAATCGATTTATCTCATTCATATAATCAAATTGAATTGGATGATTCGAAGAAATTTACGGTCATTAACACTCACCGGGGCCTATATCGTTATAATAGGCTTGTATTCGGTCTAGCATCAAGCCCAGGTATTTTTCAAAGAATTATGACGAATTTACTTCATGGAATACCTCATGTAGCAGTATTTATCGATGACGTAATAATTGGGGGGGAAACCAAATCTGACCACATTAGAGCTTTGCAATCGGTTTTCCAACGGTTACAGGATAGTGGCTTAAAACTAAAGAAATCTAAGTGCGTTTTTTTAGCACCTGAAGTTTCTTATTTAGGGTTTATTATCTCAAAAGATGGAGTACGAGCAGATCCGACAAAAATAGAAGCTGTTAAAAAAATACCTAGACCACAAAATGTCTCGGAACTACGTTCGTTTCTAGGGTTAGTCAATTTCTTTGCCAAATTTATTAAAAGTTTTAGATCCAAGCTAGTACCTCTATACGACCTTCTTAAGAAAAGGGTTAAGTGGAATTGGACAGACAAGTGTGAGGTAGCTTTTACAAGCATTAAGAATGCGCTAATTGGGTCAGAGGTGCTCGCGCATTATGATCCGTGTAAGCCACTAATAGTCACGTGTGATGCGAGTCCCGTAGGTGTCGCCGGTGTATTGTCCCAGCCGAGTGGCGGCGCGGGCGGTACGGAGCGTCCGGTGGCGTTTGTGTCGCGCACGCTCACTCCGGCGGAGAAAAATTATTCTCAGATACATAGGGAAGCGTTAGCAATTATATTTTGTATGAAAAAGTTTCATCAATATATTTATGGTCGGCGTTTTATTCTTAGGACGGATCATAAACCGCTCGTATCAATTTTTGGCTCAAATAGCAATATTCCTGTTATGACAGCTAGCCGTATGCAGAGATGGGCTATAATACTATCGGCGTATAACTACGATATAGAATATGTACGCACGACTAATAACAGCGCGGATGGCTTGTCTAGATTGCCGCTTAGAGATAAGGAACCGGTTTCGTTAGTAATGCCCGAACAGACGCATTTACATTTTGCACAGGAGGCGTTACTTCTAAACTATAATGAAATTAAGAGACATACCGCGAGGGATCCTGTTTTAGGTAGGGTGTTAATGTATATAAGAAGTGAATGGCCAACAGAGTGTGATACCGTAGGCATGCAACCCTACTTTAATAGGAAACGGGAATTATATGAGGAGTTAGGTTGTGTAATGTGGGGCCATAGGGTCGTTGTACCGGAATTCTGCAGAGATAAAGTCCTCAAGATCATACACGAGCCACACATGGGCATAGTCAAATCGAAGGCACTAGCTCGGAGCTATGTGTGGTGGGCCGGGATCGACGAGGCGGTGGAGGGGCTGTGTCGCGCGTGTCCCACATGCGCTGCGCAGGCGGATGCTCCACCGCGGCAGGCTCCGATCCCATGGACCTGGCCGAAACGTCCCTGGACTAGGCTCCACTTAGATTTCTTGGGTCCTATTTTCGGGAAGCTTTATTTTGTTGTAGTCGACGCCATGTCTAAGTGGATAGAAATCTTCCAGGTTCCGAGTACAGCGGCTAGCTCAACGATAGACCGGTTAAGTGAATTGTGGAGTAGATGGGGCTTACCTAAACAGGTGGTATCCGATAATGGTCCGCCTTTCACCAGTCAGGAATTCGCAACATTCTTAGGGAGTAATGGGGTGGAGCACGTGTTTTCAAGCCCCTATCACCCTTCCTCAAATGGAGCGGCAGAGAATGCTGTCAAGACGGTGAAACGGGTGATCAAAAAGGCCGTTTTTGATAAACAAAATGTCATGGGTATGTTGAATAAATTCCTTTTGTACTACAGGAATACGCCACATAGTTCGACAGGGGAAAGCCCCGCAAAGCTTTTGCAAGGTAGGCAGCTAAGGACGCGTTTAGATGGACTTAGGCCGGATCTCGAAGCTCGCGTTAAACAATCACAACAGCGACAAGTAGAAAACGCTGCCGGTCGTGAATGTAGAATAGTTAGACCCGGTGAGGAAGTGTGGTACCGTCAGTACTTAAAGGGGGAAAAATGGTTACCTGGGACCGTAGACACATGTCTGGGCCCATCTAACTATAAAGTCCTAGGGGAAGGTGGTAACTCAATACACCGACATATCGATCAGATAAAACGCAGGAGTAGAAGTTCCTTGGTCTCGCCAAGCCCGGAGTGTAGCATGTCGGCTGATAAGGGTAGCATTCAAGGAGAAGTGGAAAATGACCGTAGTGGTCAGGGTGTTGATGTACCGAAAGACGAGGAGCTCATAAATGTTCAGTCGGAGCAGTCGCGAAAGAGTGCATACACTCTTGACGAAGTACCCTTAGTTGTTCCAGGAGCAACCAGTGCGCCTGAACCTCGTGAGCCTAGCCCAACCCCAAATTTAAGCCCAAGACCATTGGTCAGGACGCGGCCTGTGCGTCAATGCAGACGTGATAAAATCACGCCGTATAGCAAGTGATGGCTGTAGTAGTTACTTAGTCGTTAAGGTCTTATGTATATTGTTTAGAATAAGTGCGGAGGGATGGCGATCGACAAAATGAGATATTCTGAGAGACGCAATAAAACACTGTGTTCAGAGCGGTAGCTGACATCCAACAACCGTACATTTATTTTTCAAGTACCCCCGTGTTCCCATATACACTACAGTAACATGGAACCGACGCGGCATATAACATGAATACAACTTAATTTGCGACCAGGAGTCAAATTTATTGACGTTTGACAGCAGGTGGACTGAGTCAAGTTGTTAGTATCATCAAGCAAGAGAGTATGAATGAACATTTTACATTAATGTTAATGAACATTTTTTTCTAGGATAGGAATTAGGAACAGTTAACATAAATCACATCACTTCTTTTTTGTTTGTTATTTCTACTTTACAAGAGTTGGAACAAAATCCTTGCCGCAGATCGTATATTTTTCATGCATAATGTTAATTTTCTAGTGAATTATCTAATGGAATACGTGTACTAGTACTAGTTATTGATGTAAACATATTTTTTTGTGGGAGTGTAGTTTGGTTTCGCAATTTTATCTCAACCAAAATGCATGAAGCTTACGAGGCATCACATTTGCTTAATGCAACAGTGCAAATTGAAGCAATAGCCGCATACGGTAAGCATTTCCTGTTTGTCAACAAATAAATTCAAATCATTTTCATGTATAATTGTTTAAGTCCTATGAGGCATGATCTAACCAGGGTGGTAAATTTACTTTATTTTGAAGTTAATGTCATATATTATTTGGTATTTAAATATCAACCATCACCATAATTAAATACATAATGTATTGTTATATAAATTGTATATTTTTATTATAGAAAACAGTGTGATATAAACTTTTATGTTCCAGATAATAATTTATTATTAGGAACAAGGCAGGGTCACCTGTTGATGTACTTGTTGTCTATGACAAATGGTAACCAGAAGTATGATTTGCAAATGCTCCGGTTTTGCAAAAATTTTAGTAAGAAGCCCATTCAGCAGATTGAAGTTATACCAGGTAAAATCCAATTAGATTATTTTATGATATTTGATACATAGTGAATCACTGTATATCCAGTTTTAACTATCATCTATAATATATCATCTGCTTGAAGTGCATATTTTGTAACACATTTAACATATTAGCCAAAAGAGAAGGAAAACTTGATACAAACCCTGTGCCAACCCGTCTTGCCAGTGTGGCACAGTAGGGTTGGAGGAGGCACGACTCAGTAGTGGGTCATTTAAGGGCTGAAACATCGAACAACAATATTTAACATATTTAGGCCTGTCTCATAATTTTACTAAAAGAATGCTCTTTAAATAAAGTTTAAGAAATAATTTGTTTACTGCTTATTGTAATTTAGAAGATGTGCAAATTACTATCTAACATCTGGTAATATGGGTTAGAATTTGAATATAAAACAGATATGAGGGTAAACAGTAAATACATTCAGTTGATTTTCAATATAAAATCCAGCATATTAATCTGATTTTCAATATGAAATCCAGCTTAATAATCTGATTTTCAATATGAAATCCAGCATATTAATCTAATTTTCCATTATAAACAAATAGTGTTCTTACAAACAGACAAATTATTTATAAGAACACTATTATTTGTCTAGCACTTATATCTTTAATTAAACTGCATTTTTAATTACAGAAGACAACCTGCTATTGTGCTTAACTGATAATGTCCTCTCTACATATAATATCAATGGAGTAAATTTTCCTTTGGTGTCAACATTTGAACAAACAAAAGGTGCCTCGTTATTTGCAGTAGACCACAAGGCAAGTATATATTTGTTTTGATATAATATGGCAACATGCATCTGTGTTGTGACAGATTATGAATACTCAGTGTCACCACCCCATTCCATCCTGAGGGTGTCGTAAGAGGTGACATAATGCTGAAAACCTAGCTGCAAAGGAAGGACAACTTGATATGAAACCCTGTGCCAACCAAAAAATATAAAAATAAATAATATTTGTGGTGGACCATCCTTAACATTTAAGGGGATGAAAAATCTGCCTATAGATGATCCTCTGTTGAGTCAATCGGCCCACTGTGCCACACTGGCAAGACGGGTTGGCACAGGGTTTGTATCAAGTTTTCCTTCTCATATGGTGATCTGCCTCTTACGATCCTTTAGTCGCCTCTTACGACATCCTCAGGATAGTGTGGGTTGGTGACATTGTGTATTCTAAATCCGTCACTACACGGACATCCGGCACCACATGGAATTGTCTAGTGATTATGAATTGAATGTATGTTTTTTAATTGAAATCAGCCAGACCAAGATGCAAATTGTGTGAAAAATTTCGAGCCCCAAGTTCAGAAAAAATATAATTATTATCATACTTCAAGATATAAAATCAACTTAAACTATGTTTATACTATGTGGATATTGGCCCTTTTGTAACACTGTATAGCAAAGGAGTCCTTACCTTTATTTATTAACTAGCGACCCGCCCCGGCTTCGCACGGGTGCAATGATTAACCTCAAAATTTATGCATACATAAATGAACCTTTCTCTTGAATCACTCCATCAATTAAAAATAACCACTTCAAAATCCGTTGCATAGTTTTAAAGATTTAAGCATACATAGGGATGGACAGATGACAGTGACTTTGTTTTATAAGTACTATGTAATGATAATGATGTACATTATTACTAAAAACAAACTAAATCTATTTCAGCCCACAACATCATTGACTGGCGAAACTAGTTCACTCGTCCGCCTTTGTGTTGCTGTGCGAAGAAAACTACAGGTTTATTATGCAATTAATGGAGAGTTCAAGCAACACTTGTTTGACTTCACAATACCAGATGTACCAAAGGTCATGGCTTGGGGCCAACAGTATCTCTGTGTTGGGTTTAAAGCGGAATATGTCCTTTATGATGTAAGTGCATCTTATATTACTCATCATTTCAGCAAAAGACGTCCACTGCTGGACATAGGCCTCCCCCTAGGATCTCCACGAAGGCGGTCCCTGGGCCGCCCACATCCATCGTTTTCCGGCGACCTTAAGCAGGTCATCGGTCCACCGTGTGGGAGGCCTACCAGCACTGCGCTTATCTTACTAATAATATAAAATTAGTCGTTGGTCTAGTGGTTAGATGTGCCGCCTTTGGATCAACGGGTCCCGGGTGCGATTCCGGGGTCGGGCAAGTGTCTTTGTCTAAACCAGAGGCACTGGCTCGGAGTCTGGGTGTCATTTCTTTCTATAATATGTATGTATTTACAAAAAAAATAATGTATGTAGTTTATCATCCATCTCGTTACCATAACACAAGCATTAAGTTGCTTAGCTTGGGACGAGATGGCGTTGTGTGAAATGTCCAAGGATATTTATTTAATTATGAAAGAAGATTAGATTTACATGGATGCAGGTTCGCAACTCAATCACACAAGAATGGTTGACTGGATCTGGATCAAATATGACATTGAGGTACCGTCGCAGCCAGGAACAAGGCTACATCACTAGTTTCACCCCATCATTAGGCTCCCCTCCACGATTGCCGGTTAAGATAGCGGCACGACCGCCTCTCAACAACCACGGTCGTGGACGCAGCCGAAAGCGTTCCATAAAATAATTATTGTCAACATTTTGGGTTCATGTATTTTTTCTTTATTGACGAATAATGTATTACAATGTCTTAGGTTTTGCGATAATCACACGTTGAAATAAAACACTTCCATAAATTTATTGTGTCAATAAACATCCTATTAACTTAATAAAATATATTTAAGATATATATTTTGAAATTGTCAAGTGTCAATTAGTGATATGCGGTTTTAAACGTTATAGTTGTCGTCAGGGAAACCAGAAGAATTATTCCCAACAAGTAGTTCTAAGTATCTAGAACCGACTATAGCGAAATATTCAGAGACATCTTTCCTCCTTGGCCGAGATCTAACATCGGTGCTTGTGGAAGAGTATAAAGAAGTCAAAAAGGAAGACAATGTAGAATCTAAGGATGCCAAAACCCAAGAACAACCGCCAGTTAAAAAAGTTGAAATAAAAAAGACTGTCAAGTGGTCAGAGGCTCCTGTGGCTGTTGGTAAGATATTCTTCCTAAAACTCAATAAATTGGGTAGTTAAGGTAATTTTGAAACAGATTTAGAATAGTTCATAAGACACAAATAAACTTCACCTTGTATTAGTAATACAAAAGTAGTAAAACAAGCCAACTATTTAAATAAATTACATAGTGACTGATTTAAAATACACAATGTCACCAGACCATTCCATCCTGTGGGTGTCGTAATTACCGACTAAAGGAAATAACATGGCAGAATATACAGGGTGGTCAAAAAGTCGTGGATCAAACGAAACCAGCGGTTAGATGGGGCCATCAGCAGCAAAAAATTGTTCTACGGGAGGTCCTTAGGGTCAACCCCTGCAGAGTTACAATAGATTTTGTGTTTTTATGAGAAATTGTCTTTTTTTTACTAAAACTTGATAAAATTCGAAAAAATCTACACCCTGTTTCTTTTTTATAATTTTCACTAGATTGGTACTGATGAGTCCTTTCGTTAGACATGCTATTTATGGTAGTTTATTGGGTGTGTTAAAGATAACATTAAGTTTTCCGAAAGACATAATTCTTAAATCAAAACTTGTTACTTACTTCGGACCCCACTGTGAAAAAAAAATACTCTACAGAAAAGTGCCACTGTATCACAATTTTTGGCGCATTTAATAGGGATTCTAAAAAGGTATTACACATGGCTATGCGTGGCTTCGATATCTTTCAAGGACGATCTTTCGTAGCAAGGCCAGAGTTAATTCATACATAAAACTCGGTTAGGCCTACTAACCTAACCTTACCTAAGCGTGATCGTTTTCCGGACTACAGGGTCTTTATCGTCGTTTCAGCCCATAAATGACCCACTAGTGAGTCGGGCCTCCTCTAAGTTCATGTTGGGAGATTAGCCTACTGTGCCACGCAGCCAAGACGGGTTGACACAGGGTTTGCTTCAAGTTTTCCTTCTGTTGCGGCTAGGTGATCTGCCTAATGCGTTCTTTTAGTCGCCTCTTACGAAACCTTCAATATGGTATGGATTGGTGACATTGTTTATTCTTTATCGTCTTCGTTTCCGCCCATAAATGACCCACTACTGTGTCGGGCCTACTCACAATTCATGGAAGGACATTACCCTACTGTGCCACGCTGGCAAAACGGGTTGGCACAGGGTTTGCTGACCCGGTAAGACTCCCTCCATGTACGAATTATGTACGCACATAAAGAATACAATTCTTATAAATTTTCCGTGTGGTGCCACCAGCCCATACCATATTGAGGGCGTCGTAAGAAGCGACTAAAAGAACGCATTAGGCAGATCACCTAGCCGCAACAGAAGGAAAACTTGAAGCAAACCCTGCGTCAACCCGTCTTGGCTGCGTGGCACAGTAGGCTAATCTCCCAACATGAACTTAGAGGAGGCCCGACTCACTAGTGGGTCATTTATGGGCTGAAACGACGATAAAGACCCTGTAGTCCGGAAAACGATCACGCTTAGGTAAGGTTAGGTTAGTAGGCCTAACCGAGTTTTATGTATGAATTAACTCTGGCCTTGCTACGAAAGATCGTCCTTGAAAGATATCGAAGCCACTCATAGCCATGTGTAATACCTTTTTAGAATCCCTATTAAATGCGCCAAAAATTGTGATACAGTGGCACTTTTCTGTAGAGTATTTTTTTTTCACAGTGGGGTCCGAAGTAAGTAACAAGTTTTGATTTAAGAATTATGTCTTTCGGAAAACTTAATGTTATCTTTAACACACCCAATAAACTACCATAAATAGCATGTCTAACGATAGGGCTCATCAGTACCAATCTATTGAAAATTATAAAAAAGACACAGGGTGTAGATTTTGTGGAATTTTATCAAGTTTTAGTAAAAAAAGGACACTTTCTCATAAAAACACAAAATCAGTTATAACTCTGCAGGGGTTGACCTTAGGGACCTCCCGTAGAACAATTTTTTGCTGCTGATAACTCCATCTAACCGCTGGTTGCGTTTGATCCACGACTTTTTGACCACCCTGTATAGCCGCAAGTGAAAGAAAACTGAAATAAAATCCTGTGCCAACCCGTCTAGTTGTAATGGGAGATTGTTACTTCCTGTAATTGGAGGGGGCATGACTCAGCAGTGGGTCTTTTACTGGCTGAGAAGAGAAGATATGAAACTTCGGCCTGCATTAGTAAATTTCCGTTTCTTAATTGACAAACTTTTTTAACAATTTGCTTCTATATATCTAGTACCTAATCCTCGGTCCACTATCATTATTATTATTACATATTACATAGTATAAAACAAAGTCGCTGTCGTCCGTCCGTCCCTATGTATGCTTAAATCTTTAAAACTACGCAACGGATTTTGAAGCGGTTTTTTTTAATAGATAAAGAGATTCAAGAGGAATGTTTTTAAGTATAATTGCACCCGTGTGGAGCCGGGGCGGGTCGCTAGTTAAGAATATAAAACCGAGTTGTAATTAACATTAGCAATCTTATGTTAAGTTGCGTACGCCAAACAGTCCGCGTTTTCACCCGTTTTTCTAACATATAAACTCAAACTCTAAACGAACGTTATTTACGTTTTTATCACAAAACTATTATAAATCGTCATATTTAAAATTGCCATTATCATCTTATGGCAATTTGCAGGTGGTGGCAGTCACCATACATCTATCAGTCGTCATATATCCAGTCACACCTTCCATACACAATTCCTCATGCTTACAATGCATCCATCTCTTTTGATCTCCCACAAACCTGGCGTCCACCCACATTCACGCTGAAACTACCACCTGCTCTACAGAGAAGAGCCGACAGGAAACACTGTAGTTGCTTTTATATTTTTTATTTTGTTGCATGCCTACATCGTATAATAACTTAGTCCCGTCATCCAAAAATAACGTGATATTAATATTTTAGTGTGGGATGAACCATTTGTTCTGGGCCTGCAGACTGATCAAGTTGTAGTCCAGGCAGTGGAACCAGTTCTTTTTATACAAACGTTGCCTGAACTGAACAAAGCAAGACTGATGTATAGGTATGTGTATAAACATATATTCTAAATTTTGGCCCATAAATGGCCCACTACTGAATCGGGCCGCCTTCAAACATAACGGATTTTGCGTATGTATATTATGCGTATTCGTGTTCATTATAATGATGTATTCAAAATTCGCATGCTTTTGAACGCGCGATATGTCCCTGAGATACTACTACTACGCAACTCATAAATGACCCACTGCTGAGACGCGCCTCCTCCCATCACAGGGAGGGGAATAACCTTTGGTCGGCTCTTACGACACATATATACAGGAACTACCAGGGGAGGTCCAAAAGGTTGGGGATTGAAAGGGTTTTAATAAAATGAAAGAATAAATCTATTTTTCCTTTTTAATATAAATCACCCTTATTCAACCCTTATTAGATCTATGAATTATTTTTTCTCAACCATTGTATAAATATTTTTTATAACGCTGCACCAACCGAGAAGACCTGGCGGAAGATACTAGGTGGGATTGTCTTTTTTTTAAACGCCATATTACAATGACCGTCAGACGTGAAAGGCGCTCAAAAGAAATATGAATTTTGTAATAAAAAATATATAATTAAAAATGAATTTATAAGTCTTGAATCCAGCCAGCTGACCAACCCCAAACAGCGGCACCTGATCACAATCATGGCGAATGTGGAAGCCATCGATCTCCTCCACCATATCCAAGGGAAGCGGACAAAGCTGCGGGCAGAAACTAGTAATGTCTAATGTGTTGTAGATGTAAGCGAGGGTTGATATTCGTAGCGTCCGTGGGGCAGGTGTGGTGCCTAAGCGCCGTTGATCTAACGAAGCAAAGACAACAATTGCTCAAAGACAAACAGTTCCAGATCGCTATCGACTTGACGGTAAGCTAAGCTCTCTGCTTTCCCTTCTATTCTTAGGAGGTACTAGGTGGAACAGTGACAATTGCGCATGGAATCGGATACACAGCTAATATTTCTATAGCATTTTTTGACATATAAGATGTGCGTGCGGATATTGAGATATTGGTGACGATCGTGGCACTTTCATTGTTATTTTTCTGTGAAAATGAAGAAGTTCAATTGGCATAATTATGGCAGTTGGACACGCGAGTTTTGTTTGTTTTGTTTACCGAATTTAAATTCATATTCTTGTATTAAAATAAACTAGTTTTAAATTCTACTACAAAGCTCATACAAGGATAACTGCCACAATTATAGGGAGGTTTATTACTGCACCTGCTGGCAAGACGGTAACGGCAAGTTTTCGGCCTTGTCGTTTCCTTTTATTGGCTCTTACGACACCCTCAGAATGGAATAGGGTGGTGCTACTATGTATTCTAAATCCCTCACCACACGGATAGAGGTTTTATCTACACCCGTTGCTTATTATCGAATCCGTGTGTAAAATAACAAGATAATTTGAATAGTTTGTGATTGGTTTGATGCGACTGAATAGGAATCCATTTTCCTCATATAGGTTTGCTATTAAAATTATCCTCAAGCCGATTTTACGCTTATGTGTGCAGTGAACACTGGTATAATACATCGATTAAAGTGACTAGAAAAGGTACGTGCAGAATATACTAAGATAAAAAATACAAAGAAGTCTTTCTCTTTTTTTAATATCTATTACATTTCGCACATGTATACCATGACTTAAAATATCATTGTATTTTAACACAAGAGTTTTCAATCCATAGTTAATATGGAAACGGGAAATTAAAACTAGATGATATAAATATAGGCCCGATTGAGCTGGTCTTAAAATAATTGATGCATAATATGTTGAATTTATTTTCATATAATATCTACATAAGACCTGAATGATGCGTTTAATATGGCATATGTTCGTAAATAGTGAATCACTGAAACCTTAACATAAAATCTAAACAGAATATTAAAATCTGAACGAGATGTTTTACCTGGCCAGATTTAATTAACCCAAATTTATTATATAGGTATAAAGATTATTTTTCTTATAACCTCCGTCTGTGGAGCGCATAGCGTTTGTTCGAGGTGTCCTTGGTGACGGAAGGCGCATTTTGGAATTGATAGAAAGGGCCCCCCAATATGTGAACCTACAACTTCTCAGCCCATAAATGACCCACTGCTGAGTCGGGCCTCTTCCAACTACATGGAGGGTAATTAGCCTACTGTATCACGCTGGCTGCCGGCTTTGCATAGGGTTTCTTATCAAGTTTTCCTTATCTTGCAGCTAGGTTATTGGCATTGACAGTTCATTTTGTCGGCTTATACGATGCCCTCAGGATGAAATGGGTTGGCGACTTTCTATATCTACTACGGCACCAAATGCAAACCTAATTCCAACTAATTCAACTATTTCTGAACTCTAAACATAGGCAT
This sequence comes from Clostera curtula, assembly GCA_905475355.2. NCBI lineage: Eukaryota > Metazoa > Arthropoda > Insecta > Lepidoptera > Notodontidae > Clostera > Clostera curtula. The sequence goes on along the minus strand of FR997808.1, from coordinate 9,107,662 downwards.
ATTATGTATATTATCACCATAATAAGCTGCATACATTTAAAGCGTTTATAATCTATACTGTGGCCTGATTAATTAGTTTGATTACAATGGGGAAATTGAAATGTAATGATAGCTTTCGTTTTAAACAACACACACGCGGCACACAACTATAAAACTATTAAAAAATGTTCCCTACAAAATTAAAGAAAAAGCAAGCTCAGATTGTTTGCCTTAAAAATGTAAGTATCGTTCAATTAATTTGGTAGCCTTTTCTAGTCGCTTTTGATGTCTGTGTGATAGAGCAGCGGTAATGCCTTTTACGGTGAAGCGCAAGGATCGACCGGGAACCTTGAAATTGCTTAAGGGTGTAAGTAAAGATCTGCGGTAACATTCAATGCAACGTTTATATCCTAGCCTTTTGTCTACAACTGTGCGTGTTACTAAGTAGTATGTAGTGTATATTAAGGCTATTAAGGTGGATGCTCCAGGGTAGCCCGCGAAATTCAAATTTTCTTACGTTTTTTGCAATTTGCAGGGCAGGTTGTATGATGATGAACATTTGATCCGCGGCTATAAGACGTATGTAGTTACAGAGTTATAATCATCAACTCTTCAATACAACCCTCCAAGCTCTTATAGGTGCAAAAATGACTTTGACGTTGAAAAATATTTTCTTGCACCTTTATGAGCTTGGAGGGTTGTATTGATGATTTTGATGATTATAATTCTATAACTACATACGTCTTACAGCCGCGAATAACATTTTAATCAACATACAACCTAGCACTTACCTGCAAATTGCAAAAAACGTAAGAAAATTTGAATTTCGCGGGCTACCCTGGAGCATCCTCCTTAAGAGGTAATGTGTTTAAATGACCTGGCCTGTGTGTGTGTGTGCTGGATTTAGAATTAACAATGTCACCGCTTCACTCCATCGTGAGGGCGTCGTAAGAGACGACAAAGGGAAATGAAATGGCTAAAAATATGGCCGCATGAGAAGGACAGCCTGATACAAAACCTTGTGTCATTACCCTCCATCCTCCTAAACGGGAGGAGGCCCGACTTGGGAGTGGGTCATTTAGGGGCTGAGTAGTAGTAGTGTTTTGATGAGGTAAATGAGGAAACGATTCGATGAGTAAATGTCCGTGTGGTGAAGGATTGAGAATACACAATGTCACCAACCCATACCATCTTAGGCAGATCACCTAGCCCCAAGAGAAGGAAAACTTGATACAAACCCTGGGCCAGCCCGTCTTGCCAGCGTGGCACAGTAGGCTAATTTCCCTCCATGAATTTGGAGGAGGCCCGACTCAGTAGTGGGTCATTTATGGGCTGTAACGACGAAATGAGGAAAGAAAAGTTTACTTTTTCTCCAACTTATTCAACAATGATTATGAATAGTCGTTGGTCCCGGCTGCTATTCTACCACCTGCGGGTCCCGGGTTCGATTCCGGGGTCGGGCAAGTGTCTTTGTCTAAACCAGAGGCACTGGCTCGGAGTCTGGGTGTCATTTCTATCTATAATATGTATGTATTTACAAAAAATAATAATTATATAAGTAATTTATCATCCATCTCGTTACCATAACACAAGCATTATGTTGCTTAGCTTGGGACGAGATGGCGTTGTGTGAAATGTCCAAGGATATTTATATTACACGTAGTAGTGTGGAATCTGACAACTGGTCGAACCATATAACTACCGGTCGAACCATATAACTACCGGTTGACTAGATGAGTCGTGTTACATCCATAAAACGAGTTGAACTGTGTTGTAATCCATTAGGTAACATTTTACAGAGCCTATCAGACTGTCCGGAGGACGAGAAACAGCAAAAAATACGTTCCATAAAAGTGCTGTACGCTCTAGACTTATTCGATGATAAGAAATACGATAGAGCGATGGAGGTGTTCACACAGATCAACACGGACCCTGCAGACGTCATTAAATTGTTCCCCGAACTTGATAACAAGGGTAATGGGGAAAAGGAGAAAGAGAAAGGCAAAAAGTTGAAAGGACCTAACCTAGAGAACGCGCTTCATGCCTTGATAAAGTATCTCACGGATTTGAGGCGAAATATTGGTAAGAATGTCAAGAGCGGTAGTCCTGAGGAAGGCGGAAGCCAAAGGAATGTAGCTCAGCAGTTGGAGTTGATTGATACGACGCTGTTGAAGTGTTATTTGCAGGTAATCACTATTCAAATCATTTATTGCACGCCAAGTAACCTTTAGTAACCAAACTTTTAAGTAACTAGAGTAACTTTTTTTAAGAATAATACCCCTGCACTTGGTATAACCTGTATCGCCGGGGCAGTTTACAAATATGAAATTCACGTACCTAAATGACACTCAGACTCGGAGCATGTGCCTCTGGTTTACACAAAGACACTTGCCCCGTCCCGGAATTGGACCCCGTTATCCAAGGACTGCACATCCACCCCTAGACCAAAGAGGCAGTCGAATTGTTTTTATATATAAAACACATCATAATAGGTTCATTCGTCTAGGAGTACGATGCCACAGACACGTCAAACTTATACCTTTTGTTGTCGCGGGTTAAAACTATTTTTATTCAAAGTGTTTAATTTGCATAATCAAGCTGCCACCAGTTCGCATCACTGGTCTTCCCAACTCGTAAATATTGAACACAGTCTCGGTCTCGGTCTTTGGGCTTATACACAATAAAAAAAAATGTGGACTGGACTACAAGTCCACATTTTTTTTATTGTGTATGAAGAACCTTCATGATATTGATTACTGACTGGCTGTCAACAATTAAATTTTTGCCTGAAATTTTTTTTTCACACACATAACCCCTGCTCCATTAATAACATACAAACATGTAATTCACAAATACAAATGACACCCACACTCGGAGCAAGTGCCTCAAGTTTACACAAAGACACTTGCCCGGCACCGGATTCGAACCCGTGACCCGTGATCCAAATTGCTATCTTATTTCGCACAATGGTGATCACAAAGTCACCGAATGTTCTTTTTATCTGTCAGTCATTAAATGAGTGATATCAATATTATTGTATGAATTTTTAATAGGCCAGTATATTTGCCCCCCATAAAACTGGAGGAAGCCTGACTAAAAAGTTATTTCGTCAAGTTATTATCAGTGTTATGATATTGTTTTACCATCTATTTTCAGACTAACGACGCTTTAGTGGCACCTCTTCTACGCCTCAATAATTGTCGATTAGATGAAGCAGAGAAGACGTTATTGAGCCATGGGAAATATACCGAACTGATAATTCTGTATCACTATAAAGGCCAGCACATGAAGGCGTTACAGCTGTTGCGAGAGCAAGCCAAGCAGCCAGACAGCAGCTTGGAGGGTTATCGAGGCACTAAGAATTATTTGCAGAACTTAGGTAAGATCTCTCCTAAGCGGCTCGTCCACGATAGATTAAAATTACGGAGAGCGACTGTTATAGGGCAATCTACGACGTGTACACATTAGCGTGACTACCCTAGCTAATGTGTCACTACAGTCTACGTGGACAGGCTCGGGTACTCTCGGAAGGCGTCGTGGACTCAGGTACGAGAGCGAGACAAGAGATGCGAATAGAGAACTCTCGAATTATCTACATGTCATAGATCAGTCTAGGTATAGTCGTATTTTTAATTAGACTTAATCAACTGACGTTTACTGTTTTTATATGAATACTAGCGACCCGGCCCGGCTTCGCCCGGCAATTGTACATGTATTATACATATAAACCTGCCTCTTGAAACACTATCTATTAAAAAAAACCGCATTAAAATCCGTTGCGTAGTTTAAAAGTTTTAAGCATACATAGGGACGGACAGACGACAGCGACTTTGTTTTATACTATGTAGTGATCTAGTCTACGAATAGTGTAGTGTACACAGGCCAAAATATCAATATGTTAGAGCTACCCTACGATTGGGCCAAAAACTGCAATAGGGCGCTCTATTGTTCTCTACGTGTACGTAGTAATTAGAGTATAGATTAGATTAGTTGTCAAGCTGTCTAGCTCTATTCTCTCTATGTGGACGACGCGCTTTAGTCAATCGTTATCTCTGTTCGTATGATGCATAATATAACACTTTTACAGTTTACTTTTAACAAACGATGATCAATTAAGCAAATATATATTTTCTAAGTAAACTAAATTGTAACTAAGTAACTTTCGTAAGGCTCAGTGCTGGTAGGCCTCCCAAACGGTGGTTGACGACCTGGTTAAGGTCGCCGGATAGCAGTGGATGCGAGCGGCCCAGGACCGGCCTTTGTGGAAATCCTTGGGGGAGGCCTATGTCCAGCAGTGGACGTCTTTTGGCTGAAATGATGATGATGATGATGGAAGTTTTCTTTTGGTGATGGATTTAGAATACAATGTCATCAACCCATGCGACTAAAAGAACGCAAGAGGCAGATCACCCAGCCGCAAGTGAAGGAAGACTAGATACAAATCCTGTGCCTGGACGTCTTGCCAGCGAGGCGCAGTAGGCTAATTTCCCTCCATGAATTTGGAGGAAACCCGACTCAGTAGTGGGTCATTTATGGGCTCCAACGAACGACATTTAATTGCAGAAAAAGGAAATGACCCATTTCAAACGTAGACAAAGACTGCTCTCGTATTGAAAACTAAACATCACTGGTTAAACTCAACTTTATCTTTTAAACTACGCAACGGATTTTGAAGCGGTTTTCTTAATAGATAGAGTGATTCAAGAGGAAGGTTTATATGTATAATACATGCACTATATTGTAGAGAAACACTGATAAATTTAGAGGTTCATCATTACACCCGTGCGAAGCCGGGACGGGTCGCTAGTAGAACATAACTAATAATTTAATACTCATATCGTATCCTTCTTTTTCAGGACCGGAACACATAAATCTAATATTCAAGTTCTCAGACTGGATTCTTCGAGAACACCCAGAGGAAGGGCTAAAGATATTCACAGAAGATATAGTAGAAATAGAAAACTTGCCGCGCCCTAAGATACTAGATTTTCTACTACGCGAACACGAGTCCTTAGTTATACCGTACTTAGAACACGTGATACACACTTGGAACGACACTAATTCCACATTCCACGATGCGTTAGTAAATATGTATAGGGAGAAAATTACGGATAAAAAAGCCAATTTGACTGAAGAGGAGATTCAACACACCAAGTCGAAGTTGGTTGCGTTCTTGCAAAAGTCTACACATTATGTACCCGAGAGAGTGTTGCTGCACTTCCCCAATGACAGTTTGTTTGAGGAGAGGGCGATTATTTTGGGGAAGTTGGGGAGGCATGAACAGGCTTTGGCGATATATGTGCTCATATTGGGTGAGCTTTTTTCATTTGGTACCTTGTTTTTTTTTCCAGCTTTAGTTATGTTTTTTTTTTAGAGATTAAATTCTCAATGATAATTCATCTATTTTAATATATACTTTATGAATACTTATTATTCCGTGTGGTGACGGATTTAGAGTACATAGTGCTGCCACCTCATTCCATTCTGAGGGTGTCGTATGAGCCGACAATAGGAAATAACAAAAGAAAAGGAACACTTGATAAGAAACCCTGTGCCAACCCGTCTGGCTAGCGTGGTAAAGTAACTACTTACCCTCTATGTAACTGGAGGAGGCCCGTCCCAGCAGTGGGTCATTTATGGGCTGAAAAGTACACTCAATTTGTTGCGTGGGATATACGGCAATCGTTATGCGTAAATGCAAAATTAGCCTGGACTGGTGAAGACCACAATGTGAGTGAAAGAGTGGTAAACTTTTTTACCATTTTGCACCTTATTGTCATTGTTATTGTCATGGGACCGTCCAAAGTTTCCTATCAAAGCGTCAGGACTGCTGATAGGTGAAGGCACATCAGGGTGGCGGAGCACGCTACTCCATTGGGGAGTGAAACCCGTGTATCTGTTTCGGGCAGTTTAGTCGGTAATTCGCGGCATAATTACTATCTTGCCGTGTTTAGCGGATATCCAACTTAAAAAATATATACGTTTAAATGTAAGAAAATATGCCCAGCATTTTCAAGATAATCACGTTTTCAAGGTGTGTCAGGCTCTTAAAATTTACGCAGCTGTTGTGCATCTGCACCGGAACAATAGTGGTAGGTTTTAGTGGATAACCCGGGTACACTTCACCATTTTCTCGCGCCCGTGGACTCCCACATACCTATAAAAGGTTTCCCCGCTATAATAAACAAAACGGGAGTGTGCAGCAACTAAAAAAAAAATATTATTAGCACGATAAACATCTAACTCACACTAACCTCACAATGTAAACCAAATAATTGTCAAAATATTTTTTATTACGTACCAATAATAACTATTAAATGAATAAAGACAATTATTACGTATGCATTGAATATAATAAACACAGTGACACAACAGCGAAGAGCACCTGGCTATCTTTCTCGCTCGGGTACACTCCGCGGTCCCGAGTTCACCCGATCGAGCCTTTCACCTCAGAGCGTGACGGATCAGCCTAACTTACTGCCTACGGAAAAATCTGTGTGCGGTGCACCAAAATAAGTTTTCACTTCAAAAATGCTCATAAAATTCAATTGTTTTTAAGGTGACGTTGACAGAGCGCTTCGGTACTGCGAAAATGTATACACGGGAGCTGACGACAAGAATCAAGACGTGTACGTCATTCTTATGCGTATATTAATGAACCCGGAGCAAGGCGGCGCGTTAGCCGGCCCCCTGGCTAACGTGCCACGCCATCCGAAGACCTCTGTACCTGATATGGAGACTACTTTAAGTATATTGGAGCTGCATGCGGACAAAATATCTCCGTTAAAGGTAATATTTAAGGATAAAATAGTTTGTGTTCAAAAGTTGATTAATGTTTTTTTTAAATGTATTACGTATGTAAGTAAAATATATTTAAAATACATACATGTATAGGAGTGGGGTGAAACATATTCGATCAGAATTACTTTTACTTATTAAAAACTAGCGACACGCCCCGGCTTCGCACGGGTGCAATTATGCAGGTAGTATAAAAACCTTCCTCTTGAATCACTCTATCTATTAAAAAAACCGCTTCAAAATCCGTTGCGTAGTTTTAAAGATTTAAGCATACATAGGGACGGACAGACGACAGCGACTTTGTTTTATACTATGTAGTGATAAGTTCAAGTACATATTTAGATGAACATTTTGGTAATATAATATTCTATTCAGCCTATAAAGTCTCCTCCCATTACTTGGAGGGTAATTAGCGTCCTGTGCTACACTGGCCAGACAGGCTGGCACAGTGTTTCGTTTCAAGATTTTCTTTTCTAGGTTTTCGGCCTTGTCATTTCCTTTTGTCGGTTCTTACGACACCCTCAGGATGAATACGAATTGAATGATAAATAGCCCTTGACACGGCCCATCAAATACATATCCGCGAATAAATAACCATATACTTACAGAAGACGACAATCGCTTCGTTTTAATACTGAAGGTTACATAAATCAGGTAAGACTGGTGCCGAGCCCAACGAAATAGGGAAAAGACGACCAATAAGATTCAGAGACGAGTCAAAGAAGAAGAGGTCGTTTTGAGTCCTCATCTTTTAATGAATATGTTACTTACAGGCATTACCGGTACTACCCGATACAGTGCCATTGACGCGACTGAAACATTTCTTAGAGAGCGCGCTCGAGACTCAGCTTACATTGAAACGGCGCATGCAAGTACTCAAAGGACTGCTATACGCTGAACATATCCAGGTATACGCTTTGCTTAGATTTTTTTACGTAATTCACTGAAATCGAATAAATTCATTAACGATTATACACTACCCTAATCTCTACTGGTACCTGTCAATATTATCATGCTATTATTATGTTTTAGCTTTTTACGACCCATCCACATTGCGGTAAATGTTTTAATGGTTCGGTTCGTGATTTATTTAAACCCCAACGTTATAGACACTTTGCAGTGTCCGTAGTCGCGGGCCTTTTTACGATTGAGGTGTTATTGTGCGCTAAAGATTGCTTATCGTTTTTTAATATAATTTGATAAATAGATACTGCAGTGTCAACACGATCAGAACCGTCAAGGCATAATTTACCGCAATGATCATTCCGTATTTGACAAAATGTCTTTAACACAGTCAGGATTGCTAAACTTAAGTGGCAATGGGCAGGGCACATAGCTCGCAGGCCTGACGCCTGATGGGGAGAATAGTGCTTGGGTGGCGACCGCGTTCCGGAAAGCGCAGTGCTGGGAGGACCAGCCTTCGTGGAAATCCTTGGGGAGGCCTGTGTCCAGCAGTGGTCGTCTTTTGGCTGAAATGATGATGATGATTTGACAAAATATATAGCCGTCGTTATTATTATCCCACAAACTTAATAATATGATTTCCTTTTTCTTAATTGGGTGTGCTTATAAATACTTATAAATTCTCTGTGCTTTTATATACTTATAAATCGTTATTTTTTTCCTGAAATTTTGGATTCGGTACTGTCAATCGTTAGGGCTATAGTGATTTTCTTACTCCCATGTTTGCTTCACCGTGTACTATAGTTATTGAATGGCTTGCCAATGTAAACTTCACTAAAGTCTCTATGGTTTAAGAAATAAACATTGTTTTTCTAGGTGCAAGAATTAAAACAGTTCCACGAATCGAAGAGTGTAGTCATCAGAGACTATAACATGTGTCCAGTTTGCAACAAACGCTTCGGAAACCAAAGCGCTTTCGTACGGTATCCTAATGGAGACATCGTCCATTATTCTTGTAGATTCGACAAATAATACAATAACAACCCAGCAATGTATACTGATTGACAAAATAAAAAATTTGGTAGCCCCCGGCAGACCTAGAAAAGACCTGTTCGAAAAGAGTCTTGAAACGGCCACGCACATTTCCTTCAATTATAACATAATGTTAGTTAACTAACTACTAGTTTAACTATCGACTGTTCCGAAGAATAAGGACCTATTTGCAATACTGCTTTGAAACCATGTAAAACCCTATTTTTCATTTATATAATAATATATGACGTTCAGAATGGTCTCAAAGCATTATTGCAGATAGGTCTTTATTCTTCGGAACAGTCGCTATGTCTAGCAATGGACTAGAGTGGGCTGATGATGATGATAACTTGCCTGGGTACGGGACGGTCGCGAAGTACACTGTATTTTTTAATAATTTTACGATGTCCATAAACCAACTTCTTAGGAGGCAGAGATTTTTTGCATGCATACACTATACTTCGTTCGCATTAAAATTGAAGCCGTGACATCTATTTAAAAAACGAACTAACCCAATTTAAAGTATCTTCTCAGCCCTTAAAAGATCCACTGCTGAGTCGGACCTCCTCTAATTACAGTAAGGAAATTGGCCTACTATGCCAAGCTAGCCATATAAATAAATATTAAATAAAAAAAATATCCTTGGACATTTCACACAACGCCATCTCGTCCCAAGCTAAGCAACATAATGCTTGTGTTATGGTAACGAGATGGATGATAAACTACTTATATACATTTTTTTTTGTAAATACATGCATATTATAGATAGAAATGACACCGAGCCACTGCCTCTGGTTTAGACACTTGTGGCTTGGTTTTCTGCCAAGTAATCACCTTGCGTTGGCTCTTAAGACACCCTAAAGATGAAATGGGGTAAACTAACCATAAATATTTAAAGCCAACGCAGACGAAAACTAACAATGGGTCTGTGTAAACGGTGCGTAGTTATGTTTACAATATTTGGTAACTTAAATTGTGTAACTGTAGTGTATAACAATATTTTACGCTCAATCTGCTTGTTCAAAGTAGTACCTTATGTACTAAATAGTATTTACACTAGTTATGTCAGTTCTATTTAGTAAGTAAGGTAATGCTACTAGTAGCATAACATCTTATTATTCTCTCACCAGTATAGTAACTTAAAAACATCTTGAACCAAAAGCGCCGTGGTGGGGGAAAGTTAACGCATGGCATTGTCCAATTGCGTGGCTTCTCCTCCCTTCTCCGCCAATCGGTGCTAAGGTGACCCAGAAATCGAATATTGCCCAGGATTGATTTTGTCTCAAGATATTTGTAAAGGTAAACAATCCTTTTAGCGGTTAGTGTTTTTCACAATCAATAAGCGCACTTCGATTGTGGAAAACAGTAACAGCAACTATAAAGAGTTGTTAAAGGTGCATCTGCCCTAGATTTGGTCCAAAATACATATTATATAACTATACTAAGTTCGTGTTGAGAATACAGTTGTCCCCGGTGTAGCCACGCCCCCTAACCATTCATATAATTCCTAATTAGTTAGTAAAATTGTCAGTTGAAGGCATACTTTCGATCCGGCATACAATTGCGCTGAAGACTCGCTGCATTCTTAACGTTAAGGTGGATGCTCCAGGGTAACCCGCGAAATTCAAATTTTCTTACGTTTTTTGCAATTTGCAGGTCAGTGCTAGGTTGTATGTTGATTAAAATGTTATTCGCGGCTGTAAGACTTATGTAGTTATGAAAAACTTTTTCAACGTCAACGTCATTCTTGCACCTTTATGAGCTTGGAGGGTGGTATTGATGAGTTTGATGATTATAACTCTGTAACTACATACGTCTTACAGCCGCTAATCAAATGTTCATCATCATGCAACCTGCAAATTGCAAAAAACGTAAGAAAATTTGAATTTCGCGGGCTGCCCTGGAGCATCCACCTTAACCAATTATACTTACGTGTAATATTATTTCAATCTCCTGTAAAATATTTAGTATATTTCATTAATTAGAAATACCAATTTCAGTAGTAGATAATATTTGCTTGGCGTTTAATGGACTATATTCATGAATAGACGATTATTTAAAATATATTTGCATCTTATTTGAGCACGTTATTAATATTGTGTACAAAGAGTTTCAACGAAATCATAAGCTTGACGTCAAGTTTTAAGTGTGATACCATATAGTTCTAAGATGTAGTCACTTTATGTAAGTTAAAATAGTATCTAAAATCTATTTATTGTATGTACCGTGTAATCATTATACAAAGTTTATATGTTATATTTGTTTTATTTTTACCTAAAATTACGATATCTTCAGCAATTACAACTGTTAAATATATTTATAGAGTATTTATACTTACACTATTTATACTACGTACAGATTCGAGACAAAATAATCACACAAAACTTTCTATGTAAGGTTAATTGTTAATTGGTCAGCGTTAAATAAATAAACGAATGGAATAGTCTACTAACGTACAAATTTTTGTTAAATACTAACTATACTTGTTTGAATGACTTCATAGTTGAGGGTGAATTTATTGTTTTTTATTTTTAAACATCTGTTTGTGAAAATGGATGATGCAATCATCCATTTTCACAAACAGATTTACATTTGCCGCCAGTTTTATAATATAATGTTGCCACTCTTACTGATCTATATAATCCGATACCCTAGTTCAAACTCATATATTATGGATTTCGTTTCTAGGCTATCAAATAATATTTTATATTAAATTTAACCAAACTCTTTTTTTCTAGAAAAATACATTGGTTTTTTTTTAACAAAGCGTTCGATTTCGTTTTTGCCGGCCCTTCAAATCTACCCTCTAGGCTTTCGCAGACAGCTACTCAGCCTGCTGATAAATCTACCACTGGGTAGACTATGCTACTAAAAAGTACAACAGGACCATAGACCATTTGTCAATGGGTTGTCGCCAAAATAATTAGTTCGGTCATATCTAAGCGAGATCAAGAAATTCTTTACAATTGAAACCTGTTTCGATCAAACTAACTTACTTTTACATAAAAGTCCTTTTTTCTTGTGGTAACCCTATAATGGTATAAGGGAATAGGGCCTAATTATATAAAGAACTGCAGACGTGAAGGTTAAGGAATTTCTGGCAATGCTGGCTGTTGGATGGATGTACCTACATCATTTGTAATGTTTGATCTCTTCCGTGATTCGGACAACAGGTAATGTGGCCGGACACTGTTGCCTTTCTACCACCAATGGCGGTCGTTATACGTAATCAGTAGCGTGAAATATGGCAGCTGGTCTAGCCAAATAATAGATGGGTCGCGGAGCGCAGACGGCAACCGCTCCATGTAAATACTGGTAGTTAGTCAAATCAGGTTAGCCTGGCGCCTATCCCAGGAGGTTTTTTGTTAAGTTTCGCTGGGGAAATGCTTAATGTATACCGTTAGTGCTCGGGGGTTGGGTCGGCGGTTTTGTGGGACTCCGGAGCACACTAAAGCCCAGCGGTATACTATCACATATCTTGTTTGGAACGGCACATGCTCGCAAGGACGCATTGTACTGTGGCGGCCCAAGTGATTGCGACTATCGCAGGGCATCCCGGGACGCCCTGGGTTATTGAGGTTTTTGTCGGTTTTCCGAACCACTAAGGCGAGTGTAGAAGGTGGGCGTAACGTTACGTCCTCGGTCCATGGCGCGGGTCAGCCAGAGCTCACTCCTTTCCGATTCAACGCCCACTATGCGACATAGCGGCCACCCAGGGCCCAGGAGGTAGCCAGTCAAGCCCTAGGCTTGGCAAAACCACCTAGGTTGACCGCCAACCCGTGGACACTATGGTGCGTCGCAGCGGTTTAGAGCACGCAGGGCAACTCTGAGGCAGAGGAGTCCTCGCAGGCGCTCTAAGTCTGGCGCCTCACCGTGGTGCCGGCCGCCATGGATGACGCAGAGCCCGTATAACCCTAATCGATCTTGAAGGCACGCAAGCCCCGTCACCAGGGCAAGGTAGTACAGTCAAGGGGGAGGAGTAGGTATTTACCTAATTAAGAAAAAGCTAGTGCACGCATTCGGTTAGGAAGGGGTCGCCAAATTCTTCGTAACGGTCTATATATTCGGTATCATTTATTACTATGGATTATGGAGTTAGTAGCAACAATGTAAATTATTGGATTTCTTGAAAAAATATTTGCTTAACCACAGCTATTCAGTTCGTGTCAGTAGACTCGCGAACGGCCGTAGCTAAATTTAGAAACAGTAGCAACGAACGAGTAATTTGATACATTGAATAATACTGATAACACCGCTCGTTGACACACAAAACAATATAAAATTAAACGTTTTGTGTATTCGTATGGTCTTTAACCGTGCCTGCGCTATGAGCATACGATTACCTTGCGTAGAACGTGGACATGCCTTGCCCATTCTCGGAGTCTTCTATTAGCATTATCTTTTATGTATGTAGGTGAAGTAGTAAATAATTTAATCAGCGTCACCTGTGTGGGTGTTGTACATACACGTGTTTCTTTCGGTGTGAGTGATGCGTGACGCGGTCTGACGTAACGCCGACGTCGACGTCGCTGTACCGGTGCCGTCGCTAGCGTTAGCTTGCCGCTCGCCTCTGTGGCCCAATGGATAAGGCATCGGCCTCCTAAGCCGAGGATTGTGGGTTCGAGTCCCACCAGAGGTACATTCCAACCGCCTTTTTGTAATAATTCTAACTATATGGACAATATACCTTGATCATGGGTTTCCGAAAATATTGCGTGGGTGTAGAGCTAAAATTGCGCACGTGTTTAGTTTGGCTAGTCAAACTTTTATTCATAAATTATCTGAAAAATGCTCATCACTACTTTATTATACGATATTATTTTATTTTAACAAACCGGCATAATATTGGGTGGATATTGTCTACCTAATAGTTTTAGAAGTTGAGGAAAGAGGTGGTAGAATTTTGCTTGACGGCCGGTTGCTTAAGCAATAGCGCCGTCGCATGGTGGTGCTATTGTTTCTTTTTTACAAAGTTCTGGATAATCACAATTAATTTCTACTTACGATCCGTTTTACCATAAGTACTAAATGCAAGATACATAATTAAATACTGCCGCCTTTGTGTTGTCGACAAATTGCAGGCAGTTTTATAGCAAACATTTTATGAAACAAATACTTTGGCCACACCGAGCGCCTGGAGTTATCACGATGGGTTTACTATCACCTGTCATTCCAGGATTTCGTAACTGACAATGGCACGGTTCGCCCTCGCATGATACAGATAAAACTATCTATACCTATTGGTAAGGTGAGGTATCGTAGGTACCTATTATAAAAGTCCCATATCGGGGGGAAAGCTGTTAGATATGATAACGATACAATATTATTGATAAGGTACGGTGAGCCATCAATCAGTCGACAGGATCGGCAGTATACTAGACCACTCTCGTTGCGAAAATTATCTGTTAAATATTAAATTGGATTTGTTTTGATTGCTCTATCGGAATGCAATAAAATACTTTAGCTGATTAAGTGTTTAGTGGAAGTGTCATTGAACTGGGGACTGATTGTGTATAATGAGAATGATGGGCGATGGAGACATGGGCTACGGGGAATACTATAACTACGACAACAACTGGGCGGCCATGCCGCCGGATTACGGTTCTGATTCCAGCTACCAGTTGCGACAGCAGCATATAGAAGAGGACTATCGATATAATTCTTACGCGTAAGTATTGAACTGAAGTAAAATACGAGTCTATGGAATCAAACACTTCTCTCCGCGCGGTACTTATTCATAGTCACCCTTGCAGATACAATAATACTTTTATTAAAAGATTGTTTGTTATATCTTCTTCTTTCTATAATATAAAAATGAATCGCAAAATGTGTTGGTAACCGCATAACTCAACAACGCCTGGACCAATTTGGCCAATTCTTTTTTTGAAATGTTCGTTGTAGTTCAGGGATGGCTTTTACGGCGAAAACATTGAATAATTGCCGGAAATCCCCTCAAAACAGCCTTTTTCTTTTTCCCATACAAACCTTTTCTAACTAAAATGTAGAGATAATTTGAGCTTTATTGCAATTGTATAAAGTTCATATTAAATGACCACTCACTGTTGTCTAAGCAATGTAGGTGTATTCCTAACGTCAAAGTGTCCATTTGCATAGTTCATAGTTTATCATATAAATAGACAATTAACACTACTATAATAACGGCACAAATAAAAAAATTGCTTATTATGTTTACAAACACTTTCCTTCAACTTCTTCTTGGCATAGCATAAGTATTAAAAAACCCTTACCAAACGGATCCATCCGATTTCATCTCGCATAAATTATAATGCTCCATGTCAGTTTTCCTCCGAATGCATTTTAAACTTTACTAGGTTACATAACATGTTGGTACTGAGTTCATTAGAATGAAATCCTATTTTTCATTTTAATTTCTGTCTATTTACTTAATATAATCGTGTTGTTTAATACCTTCAAGGAAGAACACATCGTTTTTATTTTTTTCATGCTAAATAGTTTCAAACCATGCACTTTTTATAGTAGTTACAAAGGTTTTTTCCGACTCAGTCATGCTAGACAAAGTTGAGTGCATTGTGTGATTGCACGCGATCCGATGCAATGTCGTTGTAAACTGTCTTGCGGTGGATCCCCCTAAGTGCAAGCAAATTGACTACGATTGTCGTGGAAAGGCTTCGTATTTGTTGCAAGGCGCTATGATTTGTACAAAGGTTAAACCTACGGATTGCAACAAATTAAAAGTCAAATTTATAGGTACTTTCTTGGGAGTTTATAATTAGCCATTGGCATTCGGACTGGAAAACCCTGGAAAACCGTGCCTCGCTCTCATGACGAATAGACATTGGCTTACATATGAAATTATCCTTCTTTTCGTAGCTTTAGCCGCGTACCACAAACTTAGGGTAGAATTTTAACTCCTAACTCCAAAGTGGGTTTTACGGAAGAGGCTTTTATACGTTTGCTTGGCCAGTCTCTGGCAACATTTTGTATTATGGTCATTTGTTAATTGAAACGTGTACTAATAGAGAATCTTTTTAGCAACATTTGATGAACATACTCAATCAAGTGAAGGTTAGAAGTACTTATTTTATTCTCCTTTTGTCACAACAATGACGTACATATTTTATTTATGTTGTTACTAAATAGTATTGCCATGACTAGCGGCAATGCTTCGCTCTACCGCCATAGTTCGCGTGTTCTACACTTATAGCCCGACGGCGATGAATCGCACTGAGTACCATCGAGCTCATAATCCACCAGCTGTGCATTCTCCCATGCCTTCGTGGAGCCCTTAATTGGTTTGGAAGCCCTCTTCGCTATAGCGTGCCGCTAACCATTTAGGCCTAGTGCGCCTAACCAGATTGCCATAACGAAATTCGTAAAACCCTTCCCAAGGAACTTGGATAAAGGGCCGCCATAAATCCAGTTTAAGTGTCATAGGTGCTGACTGCTGTGTCGTTTGTTTCTTTCCCAATTCAGGTCACGAATTCGGTGTGAACGTTCTAAATGATTTATTCTGCTTGTTCCAAACTTAAGGTGGATGTTCCAGGGTAGCCGCGAAATTCAAAAATTCTTACGTTTTTTGCAATTTGCAGGGCAGTGCTAGGTTGTATGATGATAAACATTTGATTCGCGGCTGGAAGACGTATGTAGTTACAGAGTTATAATCATCAAACTCATCAATACAACCCTCCAAGCTCATAAAGGTGCAAGAATGACTTTGACGTTGAAAAAGTTTTTCTTGCACCTTTATGAGCTTGGAGGGTTATATTGATGATTGTTATGATTTTAATTATATAACTACATACGTCTTATAGCCGCGAATAACATTTTAATCAACATACAACCTAGCACTGCCCTGCAAATTGCAAAAAACGTAAGAATTTTTGAATTTCGCGGGCTACCCTGGAACATCCACCTTAATACTCTTGAACTGCTTCTTCTTCATTTGATTACGTATATAGTCATTACCGATTTTGCCAATGCAGATAGAAGATAAATAAAATTGCCATTAGAAATTATTTTTTATATAAAGACAGAATTTATCTTATTAAGTTTAGCGGTAATTTTTGTTTGTCAATAGTTATGAAAATGTTGTGTAATTTGTACTGAGGTCGTAATGGTGGTAAGTTTGTTTGGTCACGGGGCAATTTTTTCTCGCGATGTCGTGTTGGTGGCGCTTGGTACCGACAGCGCGGCTCCTCAATATTCTACTTTTACACAAATTACATTTCTATCGTGCTCACTAAGTCACTATCAACCCCCATTATTTTATCATTAGGCAATGTGAACGCGAAAAGTAACATTTTTACATCGTATAATTTACAAGGTAATTTATCGTGGATAAATGAAACGGTTGTTGGCAAAACGTTTGCTATTTAATATTGTGTCAATATCTTCAGTTTCAATTTGGTATAGTAGGTTGTCGAAATAGGTTTCGTATGTTAAAAAGACGTAAGTTGAAGTTTACTTTAAATTTAGAAAGTTATGCAAGTTGTACCTAATTACCTAATTTAGCGTGTGGTGACGGATTTAGAATACACAATGTCACCAACCCACACTATCCTGAGGGTGTCGTAAGAGGCGACTAAAGGATCGTAAGAGGTAGACCACCTAGCCGTATGAGAAGGAAAACTTGATAAATACCCTGTGCCAACCCGTCTTGCCAGCGTCGCACAGTAGGCTAATTTCCCTCCATGAATTTGGAGGAGGCCCGACTCAGTAGTTGGTCGTTTTTGGGCTGAAATGACGACCTAATTTAGATTAATAAATAAATGTTCTGACTCTTAGCATATCGAATAAATAATGTCTAGCCATACTTCTGTTTTCCCCGAATCAAGGGCGAAAACGTGTTCTGTGGCATTATAGAGCCTAAACGGGCTGATCGATTTTGATTTAGTTTATCTATGTAATAGATTAAGTACGTCTAAGGAGTACATTATCACATCTCACTCTAGTTGTACAATCTACTTGGTCTTTCCTAATCGCAACCGGCCTTCACTATGTTTTATGTCTAAAGAATTTAAAAGGTGGCACAGATTTTATTAACGAATTAGGCCAAAACGACTTCTCATTTATGATAGGGCTACACAAAATAATTAAGGGATGAATGAACACGAATAATTTATTAAACGGTCTGCACGAATGAACCGCGGGCCTGTCTACACCTGGCCGTTTTGTTATTTATTGTGGGAGTTCTATAAAATATGGTAGATTTTTTGGCTTGTTACAATTCTGTAATTATTTGAATAAGTTAAAAGACTTTTCTAAATTTAACGTCTTAAATTGAACTGTTGCCAAATATTAATCCCAAAAACTAGTTTACTAAAAGATGTAATTTAAATTAAGATTTGATTTTTCGATATTGAACGATTTATTAAACGGTTTTATACACAACCAACCTTTACCATCTCGAGGTTGTTGTCGGTGGGCCTCCGGCCCTCTCGCTCACCGAACGAAACGCAGTGGCTAAAAGCAACTACTCAAAAGTCGGTCTTCTGCGAGAGTGTGGTACTTTTCGCGATACTCATTAATTCCGTTTCCAATCACTTAATTTATTCCTAGCACTTGTAAGCAGATGATCTCCAGATCTACACGCAATCACCAGCAGAACAAATAGTGGAGGCCATAGGGATTCTAAACAAAGATCTCTTCAGAACAACTTACGAGTAAATGTCATCTAAAAGTAATGCGACCATAACCCAGGTCAGTGTTATTCGCGGTGTTATTGTTATACACGAATGGTCTCAAACCTTGACTGGTTCATTTTGCCTCACATTATCTTTGATGGTATCCAGATACCGATGTCGAAAAGTGTTAAGAATCTAGGGATTTTTCGGTAAGGTGTGCTCAATCCTAGACTAACTTCAAAAGTATGATGAAGCATTACTTGACTTTCTTACCTACACTGAAACAACCTTACTACCCATATTGGTTTCTGGATTGTCTGGAAGAAATTGCTTTTAGCAATAAGACCGCCATTTTGTACTGTACAATGTTCGTGTTTTAAGTTTCTATTTTGTTTCTTTTGTGTAAATGTACAATAAAAAACAGTCATTCCAACTTGTGCGGCCTAATTTCCCTCCCTGAATTTGGAGGAAGCTCGACGCCGTAGTGGGTCATTTACGAGTATCTCACTCAATCGTGGCTGAAACGAAGACGACGATGAAAAAGAAAGAGAATAGGAATTACTTCTTCCGTTCCGGCTATGGTTCCATTGACAGATACACAAAAACAATTCACACTTAAAACTTCTTCACTGGAGAGGTTTCAAAATCGAACCAAATTTTCTTATTTTCATTAGTACAGGTCAGCAACATAAATCTACTATGACGTATAAAATTTATGTAACATGCATACATACTTTGATTTGTGATTGTAAAATTGCGCTACTTTTGCATCTTGTGACACTGGTTCGAATTCCCTTCGTGTAACTGAGAGATATGCGATTGATCTGGGCCTGGATGTAATTTGTGGATAAGAGTCTCCGCCTGACGATACCTCCTGAAAGGACTCGTTATTTTTTTCAATTTCATTGTTATCATCACCATGATTATAATTTCAGCCTATACATTGCCGATTATGGAGTCCGGCCTCTACCAAATTCATATAAGGATATTAGCCTACGGTGCCCCTTTGGCAGGATGAATTGGTACAGGATTTATTTGTAGGTACATATCAAGTTTTCCTTCTTTTGCCGTCAAAAATCAGCCGCTTGCGTTCCTTAAGATACATCTAACAACACGCATCAAGATAGTGTGGGTCGGTGACGTTGTAACGTAAATCCGTCATCTCACGGTGCTTCTTTTTGAATATGCATAAAAATAAATTGATTGTGTTTATTGTAATATGGGTGATTGCAACATGCATTGTGCGCAGTGACCCGTGTAACGGAGGGCGATCGCACCTGCCCGCGACCCTCACAAATCTGGCCCTCCTCGCCTATCTCTTCATAGTATACGCTAAATTCATAACTCTTAATTTATGATTTTGTTATCCTACTATAAACACCTAAGACCACTTCCAAACCCATTCGTCAATTGTTTATGCAAATGTTTACATTATGCCGACGACATTGTCCTTTATGCAAGATCTTCGTCTTTTTAGTGACAACCCAGCCCTCTATTATCTAAACCAGTGGCTCACGGACCATGGCTCATCTCTAGCAGTTCCCAAACGTAACGCAATAGTATTTTCTCGAAAGCGTAACATCCCACTTTTATGAGTAATTCCTTTTTGGGCCTGAAGCTATTATATCTTTCAAAACAAACGCAAAATTCTTATGCATGATCCTCGATTCAAAATTATCGCGTTTATATCACTTAGACATATTGTCAAGATATGTGAGAAAATTATTAACATTATGCTCTGGTGTTAAATGGGGCTCTCACCCTTCTACTCTCTCGGACTTCGGACTCTTATTTAATGCCATCATCCAAAGCCTTTTCGACTACGGTAGTTTTCTGTTGGAACTGTGTAACAAAATTTCTATTATTCGTCTAGCTAGATAGTCGAAATGCTTTCAAATAATTACAGGCGCCATGAAGTATTCGCCCGTTATTGCCAACTAAAATGCTTAGAGCCCTTAAACCCCAGAAGACTAATCACTCCTATTGGTTTCTACTTAAAATAGCGCGTGGTTATTTGATGTTTACCGCCCTGTCAATACCTATCCCTTTTTCTGTTGTCGCTGGTTCATACTCCTGTTGTGAACGTGCTTTATAAATTCCTTATCACTACATAGTATAAAACAAAGTCGCAATCTTCTGTCCGTCCCTATGTATGCATAAATCTGTAAAACTACGCAACGGATTTTGAAGCGGTTTTTTTTAATAGATAGAGTGATTTAAGGGGAAGGTTTATATGTATAACCCACCCCGGCTTTGCACGGGCGAAGCCGGGGCGGGCCACTAGTTATCAATAATATTAAAATATAACTCATAGTCTTAGGTTCTTTTGCTAAAGCTCTATTAATTTTAATGCTTTGTATTGTTTTCTGACGCAACAAATTACCAATTCATTTTATCTGTCTTAATCACTCGAAGTTTTTTTAGCAAAACACACTTTTCATTGGAAAAGTCATCGGTACAACGATGGAAGCCAAAACCTAAATATAGAAGAAAAACGTGATGCTGATAGTTTTGAAAAATTTGGAATAATTCTATATACCTACCCTTTAAGAGTTTGTTCTATTGTCTAGCCTTGACCATCGCAATAAATATTATCTGCCAGTATCCAGTTTAAACGGGTGTATAGGATATCGTAAATAAAGGGACTCAGTAGAACCCCAAGGCTAGAGCCAGCCATTTTCATGGATACCTTTCGTTACAATCATGAAAAATGAAACAGAAGAATCATCAGGCATTTCATGAAGTTATCATGAAATGACTTTGAATGTCAATGCAAATGTTTACCATATCTTGCGAGATGAATGGCGCATGCGCGAATCTAATGATTATTTTTCTCTTATAGAGAAATATAGGAATAATATTGCACAAAATATAATGGAAATTGAATTTATATCGTAGGTATGAAGGAAAATATTTTTTGTAACGATAAAACTAATTTATATTCAAATTACAATATGGCTGCATTACATTGGTTTCAATGATGGCAAATATGTGGTGAGCGTAGCATGGACAGGTGTCCATTAGCAAACGTCACTAAGGCCCGGTTTCCACCAAAGCAAAGACGTTATTTCCACATCTCGATCGAAGAACGAAACCTGAATAGTTATTCAAAACACATCTCCTCTCCTCTCTGCTTTGGTGGAAACCGGGCCTTAAACTTATCGAGACAAGCACCTAAGATTGCGAGATTTGTGAGTATTGACATAAAGTATTTTTTAATACTTAACGTAACTTACATATTATGACATTACTAGCTTTTGCGCGCGGCTTCGCCCGCGTGGGCTTCGAACCCGTGCTTATCTCTATGCATATTTTTTATGAACATAAAAGCGGTTATTGTGA
Source organism: Clostera curtula (assembly GCA_905475355.2). Taxonomy (NCBI): domain Eukaryota; kingdom Metazoa; phylum Arthropoda; class Insecta; order Lepidoptera; family Notodontidae; genus Clostera; species Clostera curtula. The sequence continues at coordinate 9,086,003 of FR997808.1, read as the reverse complement.
CTAAACTATGATAGTTAGATATGTGCTCTCTATGTCGATCTTTAAAAGACCTACAAACCCGTAGTACATAATTTTGTTCTATTGTCAATAGTTTTTGCAGCGCACGCTAAATAGGTTTTCGATTTTACACCTTGGTTTACAAAATAGCAATTATCATACGAATCCCTAATTCTTTTAAAAATAAAATCTATCCTATAACCTTCCTCGATAAATGGACTATCTAACACTGAAAGATTTTTTGAAATCGGACCAGTAGTTCCTGTGATTAGCGCGTTCAAACAAATAAACATACAAACTCTGCAGCTTTATATATACATACTAGCTTTTGAGCGCGGCTTCGCCCGCGTGGGCTTTGAAACCGTGCTTATCTCTATGCATATTTTTTATGAACATAAAATCGGTTATTGTGACTAAACTATGATAGTTAGATATGTGCTCTCGCGGACTTTTTTGTAGATTTTTATAAGACCTACAAACCCGTAGTACATCATTTTGTTCTATTGCCAATAGCTTTTGCAGCGCACGCATAAATAGGTTCTCGATTTTACACCTTGGTTTACATAATCGCAATTTTCATACGGATCCCTAATTCTTTTGAAAATAAAATATAGCCTATAACCTTCCTCGATAAATGGACTATCTAACACTGAAAGATTTTTTGAAATCGGTCCAGTAGTTCCTGAGATTAGCGCGTTCAAACAAACAAACAAACTCTGCAGCTTTATATATTAGTATAGATATATATTTTAATATTTTTTTGAGTTTATTTACATTTTGTTATAAAATCTAATAAATAAATCGGAGATGATAATAACTTACTTAGAAATAAATATTTACAAATTATTTAAATGTGCTAAACCCTAAACCACTGTCGCAAGGTAGAGTTCCCAAAAGACTGGCTGCATTCCCGCGTTGGATAGCGATACCCAATCTCTGTGCGAGATATGAGCCAGCCTTTAGTTCCCCCGTGACCTCAATCAGCCTCCTTTATATATTAGTATAGAGTATAGATTATACTCTCACTTTTCGCCATATTTTTTTTGCATTTTTCTATTAATAGTTTACTGTCAAACATCTTCTAATAATAATACTTAAATAAATCATTGGAATAATATCACTGGTGTACATATTACAATTTATTAAATAAATACTACTGCGTTACATTTGGGAACTGCTAGTGATAAGCCATGGCCCTTGAGCCGCTGGTTTAGTTATTGACTATTTGAAAGCATTCGCAAGAATTTATTCGAATCAAAAACCATTTTGATTTAATAACATCAAGAAAAACATCGCCTACAAATGCAAGAATTACCACAAACTCCTACACCGTGATAGCGAAGTTTCAAGAGCAATTCGCACAGCTAAGAGTTCCCCGAATACAACTATCGAGGGATAGGCGCTGCGACCCCCAGCCAGACATACCACCTCATCTGGCTGGATGATCTCTTTGCGCCTAAAATATTTAAGGTTTATCACCTTGATGCTTCCTCGTAACTAAATATAAGGGGAAGGTCAAGGTCTTGCGTTATACCTAACTGTTTTAATAGAACGTTGCCTAGTATTCAGGGCAATTAGTGTCTGTAGTCTGAAGTAGTGTAAGAATCACCAGGATGTTGTTGAGTACATCACAAACAACGAGGCTTAGACCTACGGTGCGCTCTAGTGTGTCCGAAACTTAAAAAGGAAAACAATAAAAGAACGAGCTATTTCGCTTTTTACATAAACACAGTTTTAGTTTCAGTCAATGCCGAAACAGGACGCGAGTTGGAGCACTCCGGGGATGTTTAGTGGGTAGGCCCCCACTCTGGGGAGAGTCCCACACGCCCCCCCTCAGCCATCCCCGTGGCCGACGGGATAGTCCATAAAGGATTTTACCCCGGGCGAACAAAAAAAAATGTAATTTGCTATGAAACCTTAAATGTTCGTCTTAACTTTAATATTAACATCCAATTTTCTGTATAAGGTATCTCATATCATTCAATAGGAGGTCAAGAGTACTTTAGTTATTAAATTAAAGTAATGGATAAAATAAAATTTAAAATAAAATATATATATATAAACGAAATAAAAATAAAGGAGGGCGACGGCTGCCACATGCGTCATGCTTGTGAACAGGTACCGTTGCTGGGAGTCGGTTGGCTCAGGCATTAGATGGTTACTATTGTTGACTAGATCTAGCTGATGTTTGTCCCTTTGCGACTATTGCGCGAGTTTGCTCTCACAAATCTGTCTTAAATCCAGTCTTGTACCTACATGCCTAAAAAGAGCAACCTACAGAGTTTCTTGCCGGCTCTTCTCTTTAGAGCTGCATTCCGAACCGGTCGTAGATGGTAAATAAGCAAATTTCAATTCTAAGTGGTAAATTGTTTTTTATTGTTTGAGTTGTCAAAAGAGCTCTAATGAGCCAACTTGATTAAATGACTTTTGATTTTGATTTTACTCAAACGTAAACAAATGGTTTGTGTTTTTTAAATGTATAAGATTCCTATTACTAAATAATAAATGCCATTTGCAAAATGTGTAAAAATGTAAAAAAAATGGTATGCTAAAACCACTAATTTTCATTTGCAGACATTTTGTGCGCTTCGCTTCTTAGCTGAATAACTTCGCATAAGAATTTCTTGTTATACTTTTCGGTTAATTTCTAAGTTCTTACGTGCTTCCTTCAGAGATATACGAGACACGTAATAACAATCTGTTATAAATGGATGGATTCAGTTGAAATCGTCAACTAAATATTCTTATTATCTCGAAAATTATCAAGTAAAAGTGGTAAAAATAATAATTATTTTTAAATAAATTATTATAAAAAAAAATTGTAACGTTTTAAACGTAAAACATTGTAAACGTCACAGATAACTACGTTAACAATAACATACCAAGCGGGTTGTAATTTTACAACAAAAAATTTTGAGTTTCGATTTCGAAATTATTACTAGATGGCCGTCTAGCAACTTATGAACAACAAGGCACTGGCTGATGACGGTGACGGGATTACTACAGAACTGAAGGAGGGTGGAGAACCGATCCTTAGGCCCCTTCAGATGTTGATGAAAGCATGGAACGGAACTGTGGTAGTGCTGTTTTTCAAGAAGGGCGATCTTTGTTGAAGATCCACAGATCTATCTCACTTCTGAGCCACGTCTACAAGTTGTTCTCGAGGGTCATTAGACAAGGACACCAATCGTCTCACATGCGGCCTCGACGATTCCCAGCCTCCTGAAGTCCCCGGAATCGAACCCGGGACCCCTAGACGAACAACGCAATTGAGAATGGTCACACACATTGACTCTGAATCTAATTTATTTTTCTTCATCTTTCGTTATTGTATTATGTTTCTAATAATTCATAACTAATGTATTTTATTAACTAGCTGACCCGGCAGACTTTGTACTGTCTCAATCGATAAATAAAAGACCTAAACGTTTGTATAAAATAAACATAAAACAAAAGGAACCGTCAAGCGTCACGTCAAAGAAAGAGCAAAATTTTTATTTTATTTTATTCCGAGCATTTCCATATTTTCTTAAACCTTCCCTGTACTTCCACGAATATTTCCACACCAAAATTAGCCAATTCATTTTTATTTATATAAAGGACATTTTACATTTAAATTGCTGATAAATAATACGTCTTGTTTATTTATTTATTTTATTTATTTAGTTTTCAAGGATAACCTTCGACCTAAAATATTAACTCTGAACATTTAGCATATACTACAAGCACACCCTGCGATGAGCTTGCAGCCGATGATAACGATTGCTTTAAAACTCGTTCTCAATAAGTCAATTAAACATATCGTGAGCTGCACGCCACTTAGGGTTCGTTCCCAATATAAATAATTGCCCTTTGTTATTGCCAGGCTCTAGGGCAAACGATGGAGGTGCACATTTTATTTTGATGCCGGTATAGCCAGAGAACTGTTTTTTCTAATCTCCGCCAAAAAGATTTAGATATGCCTGTTTATTTGTGTCTGATTTTAATGATATATCTATTGCTTGAGTCTATTATAAATTACTAGCGACCCGCCCCGGCTTCGCACGGGTGCAATTATGCACGTATTAGGTATACATATAATATAATTCCTCTTGAATAACTCTATCTATTAAAGAAAACCGCTTCAAAATCAATAATGATAATGATTAATAGTCAAAATCATCCATCCCATGTTATTTAAAAGATTGAATATTCAAATCGATAACACAACCAAATATCGATTAAGTAAATAGTTAACACACGTATACACGTGTGGTGTGGCGACGGATTTCCTGAGGCTGTCGTAAGTCGGTACGGGCTGAAAGGGCTCAGATGTATGATCATAGCATATAACATTTACAAAGTTTTCTTTTTAAGTTGAAGTAATTTATTAGTATTGGACGGCTTCCCTCAGCAAAGCCGGCTGGATTTATTAAGCGTCTACTTCAATGTTTTAGAAGAAGAACAGAATGTACAAGAATGTGTACATTTTGACCATAAGTTTTATTCACAAATATAATGACAAATTTTTCTAAAGCCAATATCATTTTGGGCGTTACCACAATCAAGCGCTACAGCTAATGAACAAATTCAAGAAATCGCTCACAATGTGAAAGAATTTAAGTAAAGACGGCGGATAATCACAAACAGATGTTGAAGTGCCGTTTCAATACTTGCCACGCTAAGTGAGAAGCTGAGCTAAGTTGCTTATTGTTCTCAGTTTAACCAATTGCACACCTGCGTGTTGTAAAACTACATAATGAGCTTATTCTCTATTGTTAATAGATAAAGAACTACACTCCTGTAGACCGATATTTTAAAAAGAATTGTCATCGATAGATAGATCGGTGAATTATATAGGAAAATGATAAATTAAATATGTATAAACGGCAGCAACTAAATCACGATTGCCTTTTCATTGCACCAGCATAGCATGTGGTTTGTAGAATTATTGAGAGAAAACTTTAATTGCTAGGGCAAATATTTAAACTTCACAATTTTGAAGTACATTTTATTTAAATGTTAATATTATTGGTTATGTGTCAATTATAATAAAACTAGCAACCCGCGCCGGCTTCGCAAGGGTGCAATTTGCATGTATTATACTTATAAACCTTCCTCTTGGATCACTCTATCTATTAAAAAAACCGCTAAAAAATCCGTTGCGTAGTTTTAAAGATTTAAGCATACATAGGGATGAACAGGCGACCGCGACTTTGTTCTATACTATGTAGTGATAGTGATATGTCCGTGTGGTGACGGATTTAGAATATCGAATAGAATATGTCACCATCCCATACCTACCTGAGGGTGTCGTCAGAGCCCACAAAAGGAAATGACGGCAGGTAACCTAGCCACAAGAGAAGTAAAACTTGATACGAAACCCTGTGCCTACCCGTCTGGCCAGCGTGGCACAGTAGGCCAGTTAGCCTCCAAGTAACTGGAGGAGGCCCGACTCAGCAATGGGTCGTTTAAGGGCTGATTAGTTGTAGTACAATAAAGTATGTCTACGAAAATAGTGTCACAGTTAAAACATTTATATGTAGACGTTTGTCCCGGCTACACTTATTGTTCTCAAGTTAATCTCGAATTGCACACCTGCAAGTTGTAAAACAAACTTAAAATATTTAAAACAAAAGACTTATTGAGGCTAAAGTAAACTACTCGAGCGGGTTTCCTACAGTTTTGTGTTGTCAAGTTTGAATAAGGAATGACGGAATGTATAGACAATTTGAAACTCTAGCGCTCTACATGAATCTATAACAAATAATTTTAAAAAAATCATCTACTCTAATATGTAGTATATGAATCCATTTTTAATACGTTTCTATAGATAATTATTATTTTTATTATTTTGTGTATAACACCATAAAATAAATATAAATAAATATACATTTCACACAACGCCATCTCGTCCCAAGCTAAGCAAATAAATGCTTGTGTTATGGTAACGAGATGGATGATAAACTACTTATATACATTTTTTTTTGTAAATATATACATATTATAGATAGAAAACACCCAGACCCGGAACAAATACTTGTAGGTCGTACAAATATTTCTTCCGTGCGGGAATCGAATACTGGTTATAACAAGATGCGTAGAAATATTAAAACTTCTCTACAAGTCATTATTAGTTATCGATGCTACACGTAAATAAACTACTAATCAGCCCATACATGACCCACTGGTCAGTCGCATCTCATCTAGGTTTAAGGAAGTAAATAAATATGGAAGGAAGGTTTCGTATCAAGTTATTTTCTCTTTCGTATAGGTTTTTGGCCTTGTCATTTCCTTTTGTAGGCTCTTTCGACACCCTCAGGATGGAATGGGGTGGTGACGCTATGATTTCTAAATCTATTACCACAAACGGGTAAATTTTTCATATTATTTTTTATTGATTTGAGACAGGCCAACCACATACCCAAAATATTAATTGGCTACAAAATAAAAAAAAATACGAAGGCCTGTCGGTAGGTACCTGTACCTACAGATAGGCCTTGGCAATTTCTACCAACCTTAAATAATTGTCCATAAGGCACCATTTACGAGCTTGGCTTGTGTTGAACAGAATTGCTATAAATGAATAGTCATGTTAATTAAGTTTCTAGTGTAAGTTGTATTTCACTTGTACTAGAAACTATTATAGTAGTTTTATGATAGGTATACTTATCGTATGAAATATTTGATTTAGTAAGAACATGACAGTGACAAAGCAATGTGTGAAACATTTTGCCTTTCAATTGTATGAAATAGTTAGTAGCAAAAAAAGGTGCAATGTTTTGCTAACATGGGCTTACGTGGGCTTATTAGAACACTCTAAATGAAAATCGTTATCCGGGCATTTGGAGCGGCGACCATAACGAACCCGGGCTCAACAATGGGCTTAATGCTCGCACTCATTACAAAAAGCGACATAACATAACGCGGTACGTCGAAAGCTCCTCTATTCAAAGTGTATACTCCAGTTTTTTTGTTGGGAAGGCTTCGGTCGCGTCGTGATTGGTCGCTGGAGATCCCGCCCAGTCGCCGTTGTTCCGCGATTGGTGCGGGGTACTGGAGCACCCTCGAGGCTAGTCCGGAGCTGAGTAGGCTGTCGAGGCACGAGGGCGGCGCAGGGTGTTCTTCACCCCGAGAGCCACTCGAGGGTTGTTTAGTGCGGACGCGGCGTCGATAGGCGCAGCACGTGTTCACGCGAGTGTTTCGGTTGCCGTCAAGATTATTCCGAAAGCGAGTTCTCCCGGACGGGAGATGAAGTGTGAGGAGGGCGAAGGCGCGCGGTCTCCGCCGCCGCTGCTGCCACATGCGTCTCTGTTGGCTTGGAGCCCTATCTTGCTGCCGCCGTGGGGCCCGGCCTTCTTGCCGGCGCTATACCCGGCTGCCTTCCGCTCAGCTTTTCCTGGGTGAGCATCGAATGTGGGACCGCTGTTGTGAATTAGTGAAACATTTGTGTTTGTATTAGGATCTAGGGTTCAGCAAAATTTCGATGTTTGAGAGTAATTATGCAATTTTTAGGAGAATTGAGGGTTAGTAAATATGTTTACTGAGTGAGATATTTTAAACAGGAAAACTTTTATTTGTATTTTCTGCTATGACTCGTTAAATGGGTTGAGCCTTTCTGTGTAATCAGTGGCATTTTTCCGGTTTTGTTAATTTCAATCTCTACATGTCTCTACATAATAATATTCAGAGTATAATATCTTTTCCAGACACCTGATTATTATAGGTAGACACTAATAATATGTTTTATAAAATACATAGAAATAAATACGGTATATCATTTATAGTCTGTAGCTTTTTTTAAATTGTTTTCGGGATGAAAAAGGTCTATGCAATTCTAGTTGTGTGCTAAGTTTACGGTGCCTGTGTTACATGTAAAAGATAATATTTAAATAGTTATAGTCACATGTTGAGCGTCAGATTTGTTATATCAGGAAATACAACTATTACTACCAAACATAAACAATCCAACTAAACCCATAAACAAATTGGCAATAAAAACGATAACGCCACGTCAAGGGCAATAATTCGACCCAGAACTATAACATAGACCTAAAATGTACTCAGGATTATATGTAGGTAGACTTGAACGGTTACACTTGCTCGACAAATTGTATGTATCATTGGTATAATAGTGTTGTTCACAACCTGCCGACGATTGTGCACCGCCTTTTCATCACGTCACGTATTGGAACCTCGCGGGTCCATGCTACACCGACAGGCCCGATGTCCGACAACTTGGATGTTAAGAAATGTTCTATTATGTTGGTCACGTACACTTGAGAGGCCCTCTTTAACAACAATGCTTGAATTGAGGGAATTTCGAATGTTTTCTTTCAATTATACACCATCAAGACGTGCTTGTCGCTTCTTATGTTGACGTGCATTTTGAGTTTGTTTGTGCAGGAGTCGTGTAGGCGCTTCATAGGAACCGTTTGTAGTTTGTGTTCGGTGTAGCTTTGCTTCTAGCGATAGTTTCGCTAGAGAAGCTCGCGTATTGCACAGATGTTAAAAACTAGACTAATGTCTGATGTAGGTAGTTAGTTCCCTACATTGGACAGTTTCCTTTCTGTTGCATTAGGGCCCTATTATAAAACGATGGTCATGGGAAACTAGATCAGGGCCCGTTGCCAAGTGTATGGGTTTGGCTTTGACAGCTCGTGTCAATCCCATCATTTGTTTTTTTTAATCTACCAAAGAGCACGTTTCTAACGTCACTTAGCTAGGCCTGGGAGCTCTAGACGATATTTAAGGGACCCGTTTTTGAACTTAAGACGTGTTCACTTCGTAGCCGGTGTAAGTTTATCAAATCAAAACTTAAGACGTGTTCTTTGTTCCTTTGGCCAATGTAAACAGGCATTGTTGAATAAACAATCACTTCAGTCAAGTCATTTGTTTATAAACGCCAGCACTCAATGCCGAGGCACTAACGTGTACCTGAGCTGTTGAGTCATTAAATATGTAGCATTTTGGAGATCCTTATTTGTTACAAAAAAAAAACGCACACACACAAATATGAACCAGTAGAAAACTAGAAGTGATTTAAAAAATAATAGGAGTTGTCATCCACTTCAAATAGTGTGTTAGGATTTTTTTCTCTATCTACTGCGGTTTCTAATCATATTGTTTTTGCTACAAAGTATTTTTAATAACCGATCCGTTAACAACAACTTTAACATTACGGTTTCATTTTCAATAATAAGTGTAAACAAATACCTAATATATTGTCATTTTTCCCTTTACTAATATTGACGAGGCTTTCCGTACCTACTTATCAGTCTGTGTTCCAATAGAACAGTAGAAGTTTTTAGCTAGTACAGAACCAAGTCAATATCGGTAGCAATATCATACGATAATGTTTATAATTCCAGAGAAGTGGTCGTCAAATTTCTTTCTGTTGTATGTATTAACCTCGGGTTACATTGCCTAGTAAGAATACACTATGGCCTATGCTGCAAATAATAAACAATGAGCCCATTATGCCCTACGGTTGAGTCAGACCTGTTCCACTATCATTGAGAGAAATTAGTAGGTTAAAACGCTTACCAACCGTGTTGAGGTGAATGTTCCAGGGTAGCCCGCGATGACTTTGGGCTTGAAAAAGTTTTTCTTGCACCTTTACGAGCTTGGAGGGTTGTATTGATGATTTTGATGATTATAATTCTATAACTACATACGTCTTACAGCCGCGAATAACATTTTAATCAACAGAAACCTAGCACTGACCTGCAAATTGCAAAAAAACTAAAGAAAATTTGAATATCGCGGGCTACCCTGGAACATTCACCTTAACATACGGCGTTAATATTACTTAGCTTTTTCTAGGCATATTTATGTGGGCTCAATCAAGTGTTAATTGTCTAGTCGTGAAAGGAGTTATCCACTACTAACTCAGCCCATACATGACCCACTGCTGAGACGGGCCTCCTCCATTTACATGGAGGGTAATTAGTCTACTGTGCCACGCGGGCCAGACACCCGTCTGGTACAGGGTTTCCTATCAAGTTTTCCTTCTCTTGCGGCCTTGTTATTTCCTTTTGTCGGCTTTTACGACGCCCTCAGGATGGAATAGCGTGGTGACACGCACCTATTCTAAACATGTCTTCTAAATCCGTCACCACGCGGACATATATAAATCAAGTTAATAACTACTTGAATTCGCGTTAAAGGAGACAATTTTTGTTAGGCCCACTGGTTAAGGTGACGTTTATTAGCTGTGTGATGCTAATCAAAATGTAACTAATTTATTATGGAAAACAGGGCATATTTTTTTGTAAAGTCTAACCGAGATCATAAAATAATAATAAAAAGGTGAAAACTTGATAAAAAAAACTTAATCAATAAGGTATTTTTGACAATCCCTCTAGTTCAGATCTGATTTTTAGGTTTTTTTGATGTTCACATTTTTGTCGTATTTCTTAGTATTCCGGTTAAACCATGTATATCTAACTATACCATTGTAATCCAAAGATTATAAGGAATAGATCAATATATGTTTCATTACTATACACTATACACCAAATTTTATAGAGGGCCTATTCATCGAACAAGCAAAATTGTCTCCTTTACATCAGTTAAAACCTCTCTTGTTTCTATGTCAAATCATGTATTTATTTAGTATAATACCATTTCATAGTGTTGACCACATTAAATAATTGAAATTTTTTCTTTGACTTTTTGCATAAATACGAGTACATTGGGGACGGCAGCAGTTTTGCCTTAATTGGCTAACTACCGGTATTTACACGGCGATTGTTTGATTTATACGTCAACCCTCTGCGACCAATCTAGTGGGGCAACCTGTAATTGTATGGTTAGATTGGCTGTCAGTTCTCCACGTTACTGACTACGTGTAACGACTGTCATCACATGCGATGGTAGAATGTCAGAGGAGACCGATGGATTTACATGCCCTCCGAAAATTAATTGAAATGTTACCTATTTTTATTTAATAAACGATACCGATATTAATACGATATTTAATAAGGGTATATTTAATATGTAATTAGCATTTAATAAAGTTGTTCTATTATAGTAAGTTTTACCATAAATGCACCTACCATGTTGTCTCTGCAACGCCCAAAGGTAGACTGGAAAGAATGCCTAAGGCATTAAGTCCGCCAATGTACAACTTGTTGCATGAAGTTTAAATAAATAAATACCCCCTGGGCTATCTATCTATAACCTGTATCGCGGGGGCAGTTTACAAACATGTAATTCACGAACACAAATGACACCCAGACTCAGAGCAAGTGCCTATGGTTTAGACAAAGACAGTTGCCCCAGCCCGCAATCGAACCAGGGACCCGTTGAACCAAAGGCGGCACATCTGACCGCTTGACCAACGAGGCAGTCAACCGTTATTACTTATTAGTTAGTAATCATCAAAGGAAAAATTTAATTCTCTGGCATCGATAGAATCTCTTTAGGTAGATCGAATGTGAAATTACTTAGAAAATAAGTTTTTGTTTTCTATTGTACAGGCTCTTGGACAGTATGAAGATGCCAGGCCAGCGGCCCGGCTTCCAAATCTCCGATATTCTCGGCCTTAACGAAGGCAAAGGCTTGGAAGCGGCGCCGACGCCGGTTACATTGGGAGGATGTTCGTTGGACATGCCTCTGTATGCACCACCTCATCACCCCTACTCACATGAACTGCTGAGGCACCATCAGCCGTGGTTATCCCTGGACCATCACGACGGAAACGGTAATTACTTTATTATATTGTGTATTATTTTCAAGTGTTTATTACGCAGATTGGATGAAAAAAATTCTCGTTTGAACTAGGTTTTGTAACAATGTTGCCACATAGCTAAAGCACTTTTCACTATCATCATCACTACATAGTATAAAACAAATTCGCTGTCGTCTGTCCGTCCCTATGTATGCTTAAATCTTTAAAACTACGAAACGGATTTTGAAGCGGTTTTCTTTAATAGATAGAGTGATTCAAGAGGAAGGTTTATATGTATAATACATGCATAATTGCACCCGTGCAAAGCCGGGGCGGGTCGCTAGTTACCGATAAACATTTCTTATCTCTTTTAATACTTCCATTATTATTATAAGCCCGCGAGTTCATGTCCATCCTGAGGAATGCTGTTACCTAATTAGTTATGGGAATGTCGATAATAACTACCGATTTAGTCAACAGCTGTCTATTTGGTTTATTGTAACCTAAGGTAATTTTGCAATTTATGAAATAAAATAAATGTGTTATGTAATTAATTATTTAGGATGGATGAACATGAACTCGCGCACCTATAATACGTGATTTCACCAGTTTCACCAGTTTATTTTTGAACTTGTACTTTCTATAAATTAAACTTACTCAGTGTCTAATGTTGTCTTAGGTTTTCATGATCTTTGCACATTGCAGGAAATGATTTTTATACGGTTCTCACTGAAAAGAAAAAGCTTTAACAAGTTCTTTTTTGAGGGCGCTTTTTGTTAACTATGGGTATTAGCGATCACGATAAAATACAATAATATGATCAGATCCTTACACCAGTTTAGACACATTTATCATTTTCAAGGAAACTATGGTTGGCAACGGTCTTTCTTGACTGAGAAAATCTTTAAATTTATTTGGTAACTAGCTGCGTACCGCGGTTTCTCCCGCGTAGTGATAGAATTTATTTTTTCGCAGGAATTTTATTTACTTCCCTGACACTTTTTGTTATATTTTGGACAATTCACACCCAATATCTTTATAAATTGTAGCTTGTCTTGTGCTATGTGTTATTCATTGTACAGTTTCAATAAAATCCATTCAGTAGTTTTTACGTGAAAGGGTGACACATCCATCCATCCATCCATCCATACTTACAAACTTTCGCGTTTATAATACTAGGATATTATTCTGATGTATACGCGATATTATTGTAAAGTTTCATTAAAATACGTTGTCGTATACTCTTATTGCATCTACTTTATAGGTACTGGTAAAAATTACCGTCATGAACTTTTAATAGGTACATGACAAATTTAGGTACATTATTTTTGGTGTTAGCTTGCATAACCATCTAGTTTGATTGTGAAGACTGGTATCTCAAAACATTTTTATCAATACTACAGCTACAACATAGCGTAATACTTGGCAAAAGACATATTTATCCGAAGATAACAGATTACTGATAACTGTGACAATGTGTTTATATCAGTTTATCATTCTTAGATCGACACAATAAAGATGCCGCGATTCTAACGCATTGCATATTTTTCATATACCCAGTACTTTCCAACGCCTTTTTACCACAATTAATATTTTCTTGATATAGTTAGTTATTGACAGTTTACTAGTTTCATTATCTGCGGACTTTTAAAAGTAGGTCTTTCCTTTTTGCAGTCCATTTCTACAATATATAGGTCCCGTGTTGTGGTTTTTATAATATCAATATTGAAAAATGATCGTTTTAGTCGGCTAAAACAAGGTACCTCGTCCCATTTCCACGGACAATGCAAATTATCTGAAACGTTGGGATTTAACTAAATGAACACGATCAGAACTGACAAGAAATCATTTCTCACTATGTGCAAAGATCGTGAAAACCTAAGACATCATTACAAGGTACCTACTTCACATAATCTCGGGTCTATTTAAGCCATAACGTAGTGTCAATAGTTGAATTATGATATAAATACCTATATCTTACATAGAGTTATTTGAGCCGACGTAAAATTTCGGGAAGTCTTCTTCTAAATATAAGTAACTAGCTGACCCGGCAAACTTCGTACCGCCTCAAAAAACATTCTCACCTTTTAAACCTTCCCTGGACTTCCACGAACATTTCAAGACAGAGAAAAATTAGCCAAATCTGTTCAGCCGTTCTCGAGTTTTAGCGAGACTAACGAACAGCAATTCATTTTTGTCTACAAGAGAAGATAGATATAGATTGTTGATGGTTCTACAGGCATATTATCTAAAACTGTTTCTATTGTTTTATCATACGTTTCATTTAAAATTAAAACACACACAAGATTTATGTATGTGAAAAATGAAACTAATAACTGCTAATTGTTAAATTAGATTTAAACTTTTTTCGGTCCTTAATAACTGGAGTGCAACTGTATGGAGTACTTCGTATACAAATCTGTATCGCACTTAGGCCTATGCTATCAATGCCATTTATCATCAAAATTGTCATCTCGTTGAATTATCATATACAAATAAGTTGACCCACTCGAAATAATGTATGTTCGGTGGCTGTTCGAGAGGTTGAGATTATTTTTTGAAATGCTCCTCGATTGGAGTGCCTTCGATCGCTAATCTGCTATTGTCATTAATTATTTTTATCGCTTATCGAGTACTTTTGGCTTCTACATGTGCTTGTTACATTGCTTGTAAAACCGTCAATAACGTGCGAGTGGTGGTCGATATGATTTTGTTGGTTACATACCTATAGATAGATAGATTTCTAATATATAACGCGAATATATAATATATATTAGATAGATATAACGCGAATATGATGATGATGAGATAGATTTCTAATCCAATTTCCACTAGAATTTATAATAAGTACTACTATCAATAATCGCTTCATTATATGTTTATTGAATGGCTTCTATTGTAATTGAACACAATTTCACCAATATCATATCTCGAGGAAATCGCTGGAGATTTGTCATATTTAATAGTATTGCCAGCTTGGTCTAATTCACTGATTTAGGAATACACATGAAATATTTACATCGTTTTTAAACTACCATACTTAATAATGTATAATCGCAATACTAAAATGTTTTAAAAATATATTATAAACAGTTTCAGTTTTATAAATTATATATGTATCGTTTAGTTTTAGACATTAGTTATATTTTATACACATTATAGTTTAGTTGGTAATGTATTTTCTAGATAGTCGATTTTATAATAATGGCATAGCTGTAGCGTGCTACGTACTGCAAAGAGTATATAAATCAGTTTCTTGACCTATTCTAAAGTCCTTGTTTAAGATTATGTTTATGGTTTTCTCAAATAATTTTATAAGAAATACGCATCTAATCCCTCAAGGTTGTCAGCTAAACGGTTTCGCTGCATCAATTCGCACACCAAATAAATCTCATGACATGAGTCTCAAATGGTGGTGTGTATAGTTCACGCCCTACGTAGGCAATTTAGGGGTGCCACCGAATACCTCAATTGTTTACCGCCGGGGGTGCGACGTGGAACGAATTTGTCACCAATGGCTGCTGATGCTCTCATCAGCATTGACGGCAGCTGCCTGCGATCAATTACACGCTGTTTGGCCAGTTAGGGATGCAATTTGTTCATTATTTGATGACAGTTATAGATTTTATTGTGTACCTAGTTCTTTTTTCATAATACATTTTTGATACGTGGTTGGAAGATACGTTTACTACCGCAGTTTTAAGAATTCGGTGTAACTATATTATTCTTAAAAAAAAGTCATTCGTTTTAATATGATAGATGCGACATAATGTATGATTAAAGGATATTTGGCCGCGGCTGTCATCCTGAGGGTGTCGTAAGAGGCGACGGAAGGCAAGAGGCAAACCACCTAGTCGCAAGAGAAGGAAAACTTAACTAACCCGTCTTGCTAATAGATTGGAAATTCCCTGAAAGAATTTGAAGGAACCTACGGGAAACTCTTTTATTAAATGAAAATAAACTGGACGGGCTTCTAAGCCAGAGACAGAAGTATTATTTTTCGTCTACACGCTTTTTGAATAAAACAAGCAAGTGAGTTCCGATAATAACAGACAAACGTCAAGTAAACTTAATCCAAACGGCCTTAAGCTGATATTTTATTAAATTTCCTGGATACGCTTATGAAAGTAAGGATGAACGTTGAACAAAAGGAATCTGAGGGGGGAGGGTAGGTGTGGCACCCCTACATGCCTCCCCCCGCATTACCCCGTCCCGCGTCTACCACGCCCAGCCTCACTCCCGTTTGTATTATCATATTCGTGTGAAACAAGTTTCGAGGGGTGAATGCAAACAAAATGTTAGTGTCATCTTGGGTTCCGTATTCAAATAGTTACGGTTATTTCATCGATTACTAGGTAGGACGGCCATAATTAATAGATCATCAGCTTTTGATTTAGCGTATTTAGGAAACTGGATAATATAAAGTTGGGTTTTTCTATTTTAAAAGCTACACTTTTGCAACTGTGCACGTAATGACTTGTCAATTATACTGACAGGTAAAGTCATCTCAGTATACAGAGTGTAACAAAACCATGGTGAGTGCATATAACAAATGAAAATAAGTAGTTCTATGTTAAAAAATCTAAAATCAAGAGTGTAGCCGTTTTTCTGAATCCGATACCTTGTACAAAACATTGGTTCCAACCACTACTACTCAACCCATACATGACCCCCTCTTGAGACGGGCGTCCTTCAGTTACATGGAGGCTCAATATCCTACTGTGCCACACTGGCCAGACAGTTGTGCACAGGGTTTCGTACCAAGTTATCCTTCTCTTGGGGCAAGGTTATCGGCCTTGTAATTTTCTTTTCTCTGCTCTTACGACACCCACAGGATAAAATGGATCGGTGACACATTGTGTTCTAAATCTGGCCTGGTAATCTGAGTTACATACCTCTTTGCTTATTACTCGAGTACACACACCACACACAATAAAAAAAATAGTTTAAAAAAATTATAACTACGTTTTTATAGAAATTCCAACTAAAAAATAGAAAATGCTTATTTTAGCGATTATTTTAGCAATTATTTTAACAATTATTTTAGTGATTATTTTAGCAATAGCTTTCATATATTACATCTCTATTAGCTATTGCATCGAAGAGCAAGAGCTATACCTTGATCACCGTTATTATTATTATCCCAGTAAGGATAACGGGTCAAAATGGTTAAAATATTAAATTGTCATAGGTCCTTAATATGTAGGTATGCCAAATTTCGAGTTAATCCGAAGTTTTGAAGGGGGTCAAAATCATGTTCAAAGATTCCGTTACATACTAACATACGTCTGAAGCTAATAAAAGCGTATTAAAAATCTTGCTTTGCTTACATTATTATTAGATTGATAATAGTGTGTACGGAATCCTCTACCATATGCGTCAGGCGCACTTGCCATCTCATATTAATTCATGTAAACGCTCCATTTAGTTAGAATTAAATAGAACAGGAACCCCAATTGAAGCGGAGATTTAAATATGAGTGTTTGATGTAAGCTTGGCGATATGCAGAGGATTACAACTAGATGTAGTTTGAATTTAATGACTAACCTAGAGTTTCCCACGTTCTTATGGCATTATGATTTTCATTTTATATTTTAACTAGTGGCCCGCCCCGGCTTCGCCCGTGCAAAGTGGGGGTGGGTTATACATATAAACCTTCCCATTGAATCACTCTATCTATTAAAAAAAACCGCTTCAAAATCCGTTGCCTAGTTTTAAAGATTTATGCATACATAGGGACGGACAGAAGAATGTGACTTTGTTTTAAACTATGTAGTGATTCCACTATAATATATTTATATAATACTAGCGACCCGCCCCGGCTTCTCACGGGTGCAATGGGCAACCTCTAAATTTATCAGTGTTTCTCTAGAATAGTATGCATGTATTATACCTAAATAGTATAAAACAAAGTCACTGTCGTCTGTCCGTCTGTCCGGATTTTGAAGGGGGTTTTAATATATAGAGTGCTTTAAGAGGAAGGTTTATATGTATAATACATTCATAATATTGCACCTGTGCGAAGCCGGGGCGGGTCGCTAGTACATAATAAACACTCCTCTTGAATCACTCTATCTATTAAAAAGAAACTGCTTCCGTTGCGTAGTTTCAAAGATTTAAGCGTATATAGGGACGGACAGACGACAGCGACTTTGTTTTATATTATGTAGTGATATTGATTTGCTGCTGAGTGCACAGCATCGCTCGCGTGTACTTAGATCTGGATCTGGATGAAATGAAAGTTTACGATGTCCACATTAGCGATAGCCACAACCCGACGCCATATCATCTTCATCAAAAATATACGTCCCTGCAAGCAAATTATAACTTTGCTTTCAAATGCAAAGCCCTTAAATGACCAACTGTTGAGTCGGGCCTCCTCCTAATTCATGGAAGGAATTTAGCCTACTGTATTATCACAGATTTGTATTTTTAGGTCTTACAATTTTTTTTGATATAATGGAAATATATGTGCCATTTGCGAGCTATTTGGGCGTGCGCCGCAAAAACCGTTTGAGTTACAAGTATTTAATGTATAATGGAAATGTTTACCTGAAACAGCCCCACAAAAAAGCCCGCTATGGCTTTGTGGCTATAGCATATATTTGTCTTTCATGTGTAAGCCAGTATCGCGAAAATAGTGAACCATAATTTCGCACGGTTGGCCAACCAAATTATGCTTCACTTTTTGAGAAAACACGGTTGGTTGGTAAAATATGGTTGGCGCAGTGGATATGCGATCGACTGCTGCGCAGCATGTCGCGGGTTCGATTCCCGCACGGAAGGAATATTTGTACGACCTACAAGTATTTGTTCCGGGTCTGGGTGTTTTCTATCTATTATATATTATGTATGTATTTACAAAAAAATGTATATATGTAGTTTATCATCCATCTCGTTACCATAACACAAGCATTATGTTGCTTAGCTTGGGACAAGATGGCGTTGTGTGAAATGTCCAAGGATATTTATTTATTTATTTATAATTAGAGGTAGTAAGTTAGAGGTCAAGCTTTTCTCTTCTTGCAGATTATGTACCTACCTAGTTATTTCAGTCACCTCGAACGTTAACCCCGAGATTGAATAATTTGGTAACCACGAAGCGTCACTAAATGGATCTTACCTGGATGGATTGTTTAGATGATTGGATTCTAATTGTACTTTCTCTTTTGTCTTAGGTGTCGGCCAACAAGCGAGCCCCGACAGCACCTCCCGGGCTTCGGAGCTATCATACGTCGGAGTTTCAGCCGCCTCACCACCAGTCAATGACCCTCGTGCAGACCACGACAATGATCTCGACCAAGACGACACAGAAATCGAACACGACGATGATCACGAACTCGACCCGACCCCGAACGCAGCTGACCCAAGCCTTGCCCACAAAAAACGTAAAAGAAGAGTGCTTTTCTCGAAGGCTCAGACGTATGAATTAGAACGAAGGTTTCGACAGCAAAGGTACCTATCAGCTCCGGAGCGGGAGCATCTAGCGAGTTTGATCAGACTGACGCCGACGCAGGTTAAGATTTGGTTCCAGAACCATAGATACAAGACTAAAAGAGCTGTGCAGGAGAAGGGTGCTCACGATTTGAACGTTGGAGGTTTGAATTCGCCTCGTCGCGTGGCTGTGCCGGTGCTCGTAAAAGATGGGAGGCCATGCGTGGGAAAACCTGACGGGTTGCCTCCTTTGGGAATGGCTCTCCCGCCGTATCATCAGGCTATGCATCATCAACCCCCTGTGACAGGCCATGGGCATCAACCGAGCGGGTGTTGGTGGTGAAATAGACGATTTAAGTGAAAAAGTGGTTTACTAGTCGATTTACCGTAGTCTGTAAGGTGAATTTATTTCTAACGAGTCTAATGACCCAGTGTAATTGTGTTGAGTAATAAGAGGTTTTGTAGGACAAGTAAAGTACATATAGACATCTGTTTCAGCATTAAATCTATATTTTGTAGCTCCTTTTAGAATGACATAGTAAAGTAACAAAGCGATTACTACGACTTTTTATCGAATAAATTTTGCCGGTCCACTACTAAAAAAATTGCTTATAGCAAAACATACTGCTAAATTGTGAAGAAACATTTGAAAGAAATGATAACTACATTTTATTGATTTCGTAAATAATTCGAATAGTATTGAATATATAGTAACTCGAATACTAAGTAAAATAGAGGTAATTGGAAATTTAAGGTATCTGGAGTTCCTACTTATTTGTAATATAGTACCTTGTCGTATATAAAATAGGTACATTGCTGAAAATACATACAATTTGTGCATTCCATTAGAATTGCATTTATGTATATTTGTGTAAAAAATCGTCGTTAAATAATTAATTGTAATAAATTATGAAAAATGACCAGATTTTATTAGAATGCAATATCTAGATTATAAGTTTCAGTATTACCGTAGTTGTAGTAGATAGTTATTTATGTATATTCTTTATGAAAACAGTATATAATCAAATTTAGCTGTCAGCAAATGTATATTTTGTACATAATGTGTGGTAGTTACCGAGAATAAAAGGTTATAATTTGAATGTATTACTCGTACTTTATAATTAGACGAATTTATGTTCGGTGCACTATTCAAAAGTGACGCGCCAGAATATTATAAATCTGTTTCTACCAATATGTGCAAATAACAAAGTATTTGTCTAATTTACTGTAATTGCCATTTAGTGGAAATCCCATAGTACTGAGTGCATTTTAAATATGTATTATGATACAATTAGTGTTGTATTTTTAAGATTGTATAGAGAGTTAATAAAATCAGTATGTAAAGCTTCTTTGGATAAATTAATCTTGTATGAGTTAGAAGTTTCATTAACTTTTAATCGAAACTGTTTTAATTGTTAAGACCTAGAAACATACATTCCATATTACATTTCCAGAAAACGTTCCGTGTTGTGCGATTATAAGTAAGGTTGTAAAAATGTTACATATACGAGTAAATTATTGAATCAAATATTAAAATGGTATAAATTATGTGAATCATTTTGTTTCTTTTTACACCCAAACACGCACTGTAGGTCCTCTCGATTAGGTGGAGAAAACAATTTGAATTGGGCAGCTTTTTTAATGTAACTAACAGATTTTAAGTTAAATTTCCATTCATGACAATTATTACAATATACAATAATTATCAGTTAATCAATAAGAATATCGTCGTTATCTTTACTTTTTTATATCCACACCCAATTACACTCATTGTCTTGCTACATGTTTAAGTTATAACTGGTATACCAACTGGTCAGTAATATTTTTCTTTTTTAATTATATATATATATATATATATATATATATATATATATATATATATATATTGTATTGTATTGTACACTATACACACTAGTGAAAATGTGTATAATAACACGAACTAAGAATACACATAAGCCAAATTGAATTTGACATGAAAGAAGGTATTACAAGATGTTCTTCTAAGAATAGCAGCTATATGGACTACAGTAAACAATGGAATGTTACAGGTCCACTCTTGAGCAATAAGTCGATGATTCGACCGCGTTCAATTTGCGGCCAGTGTTTGCTGTTCAAACATTTACTGTGCATTTATCTAATCGGGCTGCCAACGCGTTAACTTGCGACCCGAATAATCTACCTGTAGCTGTTTTCTCTTCATCTGTTCCATTTATTTGTAATACAAGTATATCGCCCCGTGAAGCAAAAATTAACTAAGAATTAAACAGTGCTTTACCTAGGTTTCAGGTTGAACATTTAACTTAAATGATATAATGTAACGGTTTCAGCCCATAAATGACCCATAAGCGAGGCAAGCGTCCTCCAAAATAACGGAGGGAATTAACCTACTCTGCCGCTCTGACTTAGTTTACAAGGGTCAGTGCGCGGGTTACGGGTTAGTGCACAAAAAAAAGGGCACAGCATCAAGTTGTCCTTCCTTTTCGGCTAGGTTGTGTACCTTTTGTCGCCTCTTACAACAACCTCAGGATGGTAAGGGCTTGTGCTTCTGTGTATTCAAAATCCATCAAGGAATATAATTTAATAAGCCTTTATTCAGACAAGAAGTTTACATATTTAAATGACAAAATCAAAATATTTAATATTGACTACTAAGAAACTGAAATGGACAGGACATGCAATAAAGGGCACAGAAAAATAGACAAAACACTAATGCATTTGTTCACAGGTCACAAAGAAAGGAATAGGGTTCGCCCATCTACGAGATGGAGAGACGTAATAAAAAACGTATCGGGCAACTTTTGGACAGGGGTCAGGGGACAGGGGTCCTAACAGAAAAAAGTGGTCACAGTTAGAGGAGGCCAGTGTTATCAGAGACAAACAGGCAGGACAGGGACATCGAAGCATTCTAGAATATGAATATCAATCGTTTTTGTTTGTAAAAAGAATAAGAATATAATTATAATAAAAAAGTTAATTAATCTAATTTCATTTAATAAATATAAATAAATATCCTTGGACATTTTACACAACGCCATCTCGTCCCAAGTTAAGCAACTTAATGCTTGTGTTATGGTAACGAGATGGATGATAAACTACTTATATACATTTTTTTTTTGTAAATACATACATATTATAGATAGAAATGACACCCAGACTCCGAGCCAGTGCCTCTGGTTTAGACAAAGACACTGGCCCGACCCCGGAATCGAACCCGGGACCCGTTGATCCAAAGACCAACGAGGCAGTCAAAATTCTTAATAAAGTTTATATAGAAGATTGAACATAATTTACTGAGTTGTGTGACTAAGCCATTGGCTGTGGGACACACCATTGGTCCATACGAGTATTTTTAAGGTGAACATGTAGGACAGACAAGGTACCTTGTCAATTTAAATTAAGCACATGAACGCAATGGCTGGACAAGCCTACGGCATTGTTACAAAAAAAAAACCAACAATCAAATATTAAGGGTTTACATAGCATTTTTACATGTAATCATTATTTCAACTTGTAAATCAATGTCTCTTTGTGGTTTGGAAGAGTTAGTAGTGGATGTCGTTGGCAGACAAAACATTTTTTACAAGCGCGCGATTTACAATTCATGTCATCAACTAAAGGAACCTAGATACGCAGAAACGTCCACTTATGTTAATTGGAAATATAGTCCACAGTGGGGTGACGTATCAGCCCAAAGATTAACGCTTCGTTCGAAAGACCCCATATCACAGTAGGGAATGCCATGTAGGTGAAAGGCGACAAAGAAGTGAGTTGCCTAATTTCTTTTTGGCAAAAATGGTGGCCATAATCACCTTTTACGTAGAATTTTGAGAAAGCTTAGAACAGTAAAGAAAGATAAGAATGAGAGAAAAAACATTTATTCAGAAAAGCACACAGCACAACAAAACTTAGTTACAATATTGAAACTTGGATGTTTATGGCACACAACGCGTTTAAGCATGTTTGCTTCTGTTGAAAAGTGTTCTATCCGTACTTATGTAGATAATCCCACATAGGTGGATAACCAGAAACTAGTTGGAGTTGGAGTAGACTTTTCAATGTCAGGATTCTATTCGACAGTGGCTCATATATGCTGTATTTGCATGGATAGTTGAAAGCTCAAACTCAAACACATTATCTCATTCTCACAATCCATCCACCTCATTTGGTCTCGCACAACCCTTGCATCCATACACATATTCATATTGAAACTACCACCGATTCGGAATGCTAACCTACAGTACAGACACACAAAGATTATGCGTTTATCCTCCTATAGCACAGGCTATACTGCACAAAATGCGTGTGAGAAAATTATCTAACTGTAAAGGCTATCAAAACTACAAGAGTAGCTTGAAACTTGAATTATCGGTAAAACAAATACAATTCTGGGATTTCACAATGCTTTATATATTTACTTTTTCTTTCACAGATATCAAACAAGTAAGAACACACACCTAAGATATGTTTAGGAATGTGTGAACATACAGCGCTTTTACAAAGATAGTACGCCTCTATCGTTTGAAAGCTCCTAACAAAGACGTGTTGCCGTTTATTAAATAAATAATAACACACTACAAAGGACTGAAATCGTTGGCAGCGCACAATGGCCAAACAAACTGGGAATTAATTTCTATTAGTTCTCAAAACGCCTTCGATTTGAACGATGAGAAAGGGTCCAATGGGAGCGATTGTCGGAGGTAGCTATAAGCCGATTAACGCGATACACAACAACTTTTGAATGCTTTCGGCTGCCGGTGACACACGTGTGATTGTCAGTTTGTTTTTCTAAGCATTTCGTGTGTCAATTGCTACAGTCACATTTCAATAACTTCAATACGACTGTATGTATGGAGAACCAACTTATGCCATAAGGCATATAAACCAGGCAAGCAGAAAATCTAAGGCTTTTGACCTAGAGAAAGATCGGATATTTGGAAAAGTCATACCAACTTGTCTGGCACAGTTGTCTTATTTATTCCAATCAAATAAGACAATCTCGTAACAAACATACGGTAAATTTCTTTGATGATAATATATATTGATGAATTACAGGTATATTGTATGTAATTTATACTCGTAGAATATAGGTTTGTAAGAATACAAACTTCTATATTCTATAATCTTTATTATATATAGATACAAGTAACAATCCAGGCTCAGCAAAGGACCTAGCTAGGTAGAGACAACGATGGTGATGATGAATGTTAAATTACATAAGTTAAATCATTTTTATAGTAGCTCTGACTTTGTTTCGGAAATCCGCGAACCTACTACTTTTCTACCTTTTTCATATTTGCCGATGATAAAAATTAATTTGCTCTTCATGGTTATGAATACGTGCACAATAAAACAGGGAAAGACATCTTCTATCGTACATCATCATCAATACATTCAGATCAAGACATCAATACATGAAAAAGAAATTGTAGTTTTTTAAAGAAATTGTTGAGTCGTTTTTAATGATTGGGCAACACCTGGTATATACAAAAGTAGGAGACGGTTATTTGAATTGTATGACCAAAAGAAACACAACCACTGTGCTTCTTTTCTAGAATATGTTAAAATGTATTCTAAAACATTTAAAAAAGTGTGTATTTGTGCAAATGCTTTATTTTTAAAAAGGAAATTGCAAAATGCCGATGACAAAATAAAAATGACTTGGAATATAATAAATACTGAAACCGGCAATAAGAAAGTTCAGAAAACTGATTTTCATTTAAAAATTAATGATCGATCTGTGAAGTCAGACTTAGAGGTAGCGACAGAGTTTGAATCGTTTTTTACTAATATTCCTTTATTAACAACCAAAGCTCTGGACGCATCTCCGAGTTTAGCTGAGTCGATCTTAAAACAGAGTGTTGCATCATGTAAGAATACTTTTAATTTTTTGCCAGTAACATATAAGGATATTATTACTGCCTTTAAAAGCTTAAATATGAAAAAGACTCCTGACTTATGGGGAATATCTGTATATTTAACTTCTTCAGTTATCGAGATCATTGCTCCCAGTTTAGCTATTATTTTTAATAATTGTGTTGTAAGTGGAGTTTTTCCTGACCAGATGAAACTCAGTAAAGTTATACCCTTATTTAAGGCTGGTAGCGCTAATGACCCGTCAAACTTTCGGCCTATATCGGTGCTTCCAGCGTTAAGTTTTTTTTTTTTTTTTTTTTTTACCAAATACTTGAATGCCTTTGACCCTAGGCTTGCGTGATCGAAAGCAACGCCAGGGTCTAAGATGGGACAGGCAATTCAAGGAAATGCCCTGTCGGGCACCGGCTCTCACATACACACGACGGAACACAGTAAAACTGCTTGGCGTCGGACTTAAATGTGAGGGTGGTAGCCAGCCGGGCGGACCATTCGATCCTTCCACCAAGCGTGCTGGGTTTTGTTGGCTTTTACAACACGCGTTTTTTCCCAGCGTGCGGTGGGGAAGTTTTATATTCTGACCCGTCCCCACACGGGATAATATTTGAAAAAGTTATTTTATCCCAAATTTCAACTTTCTTTAACAACAATCAACTGCTTCACCTTAAACAATTTGGTTTTACTAAAAATTTGTCGACATTAGATGCAGGAATCGAATTGATGAAACACATATTCGAGGCCTGGGAGGGTAAACAAGATGCTCTCGGCATTTTCTGTGATCTTTCCAAGGCGTTTGACTGTGTTCATCATAATATTCTGGTCAGGAAGCTCCACCATTACGGTGTTAGGGGTAAAGCTCTTGCCTTGCTCGACTCCTACCTGAGTAATAGAGTCCAGATGGTTGAGGTCAATGGTAAGCGTTCTCAAGGCTCTGCTGTAACCATTGGTGTCCCGCAGGGCTCTATTCTCGGTCCATTTCTGTTCCTTATTTATATTAACGACTTACCATTTTATGCTCAAGATGGTCATGACATTGTGTTGTTCGCGGATGACACTTCACTATTATTTAAGGTGAAAAGACAGCTCAGAGATTATGACGATGTGAACAACGCACTGTCCAAAGTTGTTCATTGGTTTAACACTAACAATTTGCTACTTAATAGCAATAAAACTAAATTTTTAAAGTTTTCTACACCTAATGTAAAGCACTTGGCAACCAATGTTCAATTAAACGGAGCAGATTTGGAGCCTGTGGATTCTACTGTCTTTTTGGGTATTACCTTAGATACAAAATTACAGTGGAAACCTCATATTAACAAACTGGCAAGCAGGCTAAGTTCGGCAGCGTACGCTGTTAAAAAAATTAGGCAGTTAAGTGACGTTGCTACAGCCAGAATAGTCTATTTCAGCTACTTCCATAGTATTATGTCTTACGGTATATTACTCTGGGGATGCTCTGCAGACATAGATACAATATTTGTTCTCCAGAAACGAGCAGTACGAGCCATTTATAACCTAGCTCCCAGGACATCCCTTAGAGACAAGTTTAAAGAGATGGGCATTCTTACTGTAGCTGCCCAATACATCTACGAAAACATAATGTATGTTCGTAAGAATGTCGTAAAATTCAATAAATTAAGTGATACTCACTCTGTTAATACTAGGAATAAAAGTAATCTTGTTCTACATGCTACTCGTCTTCATAGAATTAGTAACTCATTCGTAGGTCAATGTATTCGCTTCTACAATAAAATCCCTACGAAGTTAAGAGAACTTCCAATTAATAAATTCAAAAAGCTTATAAAATTTCAACTTTGTAAGAAAGCCTACTATAGTATTACAGACTATTTAAATGACCCGGTAGCTTGGGATTGAGCTGCTGAGCTCAAATACTATGAATACATATACGAACAAATGTATCTTTGGATCTGAAACTGCAGTCTTGCTGGAACTGATTTTTTTCGAGCTTTACTTTTTATTGCTTTATCGGTGATCGGGCTCGGTTTTGTGAGTTGTCATGCTCACTAAAATACTCTGAGCAGCGGTAGCGACGTGTGACGGGTCGGTCACTTCCCTTTAATATGGTTGAGGAGACCGATGGCTGTCACATGCGTTATACTTGTGAACAGGTGCTGCTGTTTGGGGTTGGTCGGCTCACTGGACCAAGGAAGATTTTATTTTATTTCATTAAAGTTTGTTTTGTTTTGTTTTAATATTCAGATTTCAGCTGACGCCTTCCAGATTCGATTGAACAGTTTGTTTTAAGGAATTTGTTGGGTAAATATATACATATTAGATTATGAATAGGACCGCAAAGTAATAAAAAAGAAAAAATGACAAGCCCTCTGAGTTTCTTGCCAGTTCTTCTCAGCAGTGGTCGCGTTCCGAACTGGTGGTAAAGAATATTACTTTGCATTGTATAAAATTTTATTAATATGTTGACAATTTGTAAGTGTCCATTGTGTCCTATGCAAAATAAATTATTTGACTTTGACTTTGACTTTAATATTGCCATAGAATTGAAAATTTTATGACAGTATTCCTTAAGGATAGTGCATGGTTTGTCCCGAGCAAGTCCCGAGTTGTCACTGTGGGGTGTATTGATTTTGTTATCTTTGTTAAGCGAGTTCCAACGTTATCTGCTACTGTTAAAGTTCATTTTCATTTAGAAGGGTAATTGTAACAAATATGGACTACAATATTGTCAATGTAAGCACAATATAGTTATGATGGACGAGCGCGGTCAGCGTGCAGTGGACTCGAAACTCTGATAAGCACATTGATGCACCTTGCAACATTACGGGGATAAAGAAAAACAGATGGTTAGTGTTTACTTAATGATCTGTATTATGTTACTTTCATCTCGTCGGTATAGCGTTGATAAGCCTTTTGGTTGAGTATCCTATGAAAAGGTAGCTTTTGGACTTAGTGGGCAGTTTCAGCAATTATATTAAGTCATATAAGCCCGTTTATTGCCAAATTCGTCGTGTTTTTAGGGGACATTTTAATTCGTAGGATACCGACGGCTAAAATTGAATTTAGAGATGTAATTATTGTTAGAACAATGTTTATTAACTATTACTAGTGGTCGCCCAGTGTTCGAAATTTGACCATTGTCGTTACAGCCATAAATTACCCACTACTGGGTCGGGCCTCCTCCAAATACATGGAGGGAAATTAGCCTACTGTGCCACGCTGGCAAGACACAGAACAGGATTTGTATCAAGTTTCCTTTTCTTGGGGCTAGGTGATCTGCCTCTTGCGTTTTTTTAGTCGCCTCTTACGACACCCTAAAGATAGTATGGGTTGGTGACATTGTGTATCCTAGATCCGTCACCACACGGACATTAATTAATTTAACCATAATTAATTTAAATCATAGTTGTATCCCAATACAATTTTAAACAAGTTTGTATTAGCAGTCTACACACCTTTTCTATAGAAACTATAAGCCCCTGTACGCACTAGCGGCTAAGTGTGGAAAATTTCATACTCCTCGGCGCAATTTTCGTAAAAAGGGGTAGAAAGTTTTTGTTTCGCGAATATCTAGATTGATATTTAGATATTTTTTGTCTGGAAGCTATTTGTAGGCCCGGAAGCGCATTGGCATTAACATTCGCATATCTTAGGCAATAAGTTAGCGTAAACTATAAATCCCCCAAATTCATTGGTAAAGTGTAAGCCCCGCAAAGCCGTAGCAACGTGTCGACAGCCCATAACAAAAATGAGAATCATCGCACCAGGAACTAGGTTATTAATATTCGTTAGGTACACGACATAACGTGTTTATTAAAGCTAGTATCAAAGTATAACACTTAGAGTGATTCTTTCATACAAACATTTTTGAGTCGAACATGTCAATGTGTGAGTTAGCGGTAATAACTTTAATTTACACACAAGGTTGCTAGGAATTAAGTTATGATGGATGTATTATTTTTATCATGAATATCTTGTATCGCTACACTAGGTACCTATTATATCATTGGCATGACTGCCTCGTTGGTCTAGTGGTTAGATGTGCCGCCTTTGGATCAACGGGTCCCGGGTTCGATTCCGGGGTCGGGCAAGTGTCTTTGTCTAAACCAGAGGCACTGGCTCGGAGTCTGGGTGTCATTTCTATCTATAATATGTATGTATTAACAAAAAAAGAATGTATATAAGTAGTTTATCATCCATCTCGTTACCATAACACAAGCATTAAGTTGCTTAACTTGGGACGAGATGT
The DNA here is from genome assembly GCA_905475355.2 of Clostera curtula. Classification (NCBI taxonomy): domain Eukaryota; kingdom Metazoa; phylum Arthropoda; class Insecta; order Lepidoptera; family Notodontidae; genus Clostera; species Clostera curtula. The sequence continues at coordinate 9,056,823 of FR997808.1, read as the reverse complement.
GGCGTTGTGTGAAATGTCCTTACGGATATTATTATTTATTTATTTGAGACAAACGTAAATCACGGTAACAACTGACACTCTGGCCTATGAATCGAACGCGAGGTTCAAATCCGTATGTCACGCTAGAACTTTACTCCAAGTAAAGACTCCTAGCAGAAGGACCAGTATGAGTTGGAAAGTCTTGAGGCTTACTTCAAATGGCTTCTGAGCCTATTACTCTATGAAAGCTAGTTATAAAGTGACGGTTGCGAGGGTTAGCCGCAGAATGGCATCCACGCGTGCCAGCTAAGCCCTAACGCTGTTCTTCAGATCCCGCGCCTAAATTTGATGGCTTTTATTTAGTGCGGGAGTGGATTTTGGTAAATGCGACCGAGTATTTATTAATGTGTCAACAATTGCGGCGAAATTTTAATCAGATAGTGGTGTGGGCCCTGGAAAATTGTTGACAAAGTTCGTCAAATAATAATAACCTTTCATTTTGTAGCATAGACTCGATAAGTATACATAAACGCATGATAATCTGATCATCATTTCAAACGTTTCTAAACGTTCGCGATTTGCACATATTTTTGACAAAAATACAGTGACCTGCAATACTAAGTACTACTACACTTTTATTATATCAATTTTTTCTAAACTATAGAAGTTAGAGATTTAAAATAAAATACGTTTTATTGCTAATGTTATGCTTTCTATGTAACTATAGCAAACTCTACAAACTTTTTTCGAGTCCATTTTATTTCGAAAGTATATCTTGTGTACTTAAAAAGTTATTGCAATTTTAAAAGTGTGATACTTAGTTTTGCAGCCCAGTGTACAAAAGTTAAAACGTAACATGAGATTTAAAAATGACAAAATTTACCTTCATATGGCACACTGGCGGACAACTTGATTAAAAAAAATATCATTACATCATCGTAACAATTTGTCCTTGTTTGGACTTGGGTACATTACTTTGATAGTGTCACCAATTCACAGACATATGGCATGACGGCATTCGGAAGTATATGACTTCTAAGTCAAGAATAGAAAACACGAAAAGAAATCCTACTTTACTTTACAACTTTTTTTTTATTATTATTATTTGGTTTTGTTTTTGTGGTTCCTGTGCGTTGCCCAAATAAATATTTCTTTCTTTCTTTCTTTCTTACTTTTATTACTCGGCCCTTAGGCAATCCAAGAGGATAATTAGCCTACTGTGCTGCACTGGCCAGGCGGGTTGGGTTGGTTTCGTATCAAATTTCCTTCTCCCGAGGCTAGGTTTTCAGTCTTGTCATTTGTCGTCTGGTCGGTATGGTAGAATTCGGAAGACTGGTCCACCCTACGACAGGTACGTGATGAGATTATCATTATCAACCCCATTTTAGCTAACCAGAAATCTTCTACAGGCCTCCTCCAAGGACTTTAACCGAGTTTTCAGTCCATTTAGGATGCCTACCTATACTACACTTTCCGGTTCTTTGCGCCCCAGTGGTATAAGTCAGTAACTCTGATTCACCTGCGTCTCTCCTCATCTCTGATTCGCTCGTTTCTGATTCACATCAGACTATGATGATGATAAGCAAAAATGATCTGTCAAAATATCCGAACCAAAAAAAATACCAGGCACACAGTTCTGTGCTTTACGAACCGCGTTTTGTAGCGCAATAACTCCGCTCGTATATCCGCGAATCGCACAAAAATGTAACAGTTTTTCTCACACATGTATTGCAACAGCCATTTTTCACGTGCCAGCTACTGGCATAAAGGTTTACGACAGCGGCGTCATATTTATGGCTTGTATTGTGATTTTTTTTTGTTGTGCGCATTAGGTTTTATCTGACTTTCCGCTAAATCAAGTAGCTACTGGCCGGTGTCAGGAAATACCCCAAATATATCATCGACGTCGGATGCTACCGTTTTGGGGTTAGGTCGTGACGGCTCCGTAGGGCGGCAGTCATTTGTCTTATCAATTCGGTTACCAGTAATATTACTTTTTTGATAGAAGCTTTTGTGTCGTTCATTTCCATTTTGTGGAGATACACGTGAAAGCAATGACTTTGAACATTGGTTCCAGTTTCAATTTCGGCTTGGCCGATTTTTTTCTACTCGGTCCGCGAATCACATGTTTGTTAAGATATCCTGCAATGCAGAAGAGCGCAGTTCAGTGTTATCAAAATGTTTTTATTTTATTAAAGTATTACAATACATGTAGTCACCGACTTCCACCACCCTGAGGGTGTCGTTAGAGACGACTAAAGAAAAGCAAGAGGCAGACCACCTATTTCGAACGAAAACCTACTATATTACAAACGCTGTTCCAACCCGTTTGGCCATTTCCTTCCATGAGTTTAGAGAAGGCCCGTTTTAATAGAGAGTCATGATTATGATGAGTAATTACCAAGTTATCACACGAAAAGACATTCTCAATCAAGTACGTATCTCAAAAAGAAGTCCGTAAAGGAATTACTTACTTTTTGTATTTCATTTAGACGCAAACTCGCTCAGACGGGATAAGAAATTGTCTTTTCCCGTCGCATTGTTCCATCGGTGTTTTATTGGATTCTGTGCGAGACAAAGGCTCTAATGCTAAAGTTAGTAAAACGCCCTGACAGCCACCCGTGGCGACGGTTATCCTTACCCCGCACAAAGCCGTCCACATACTAAAAAAGTTTCCAAGCAAATCTTTGCTAAATACCGGTGTAGCAAAAAGGATATTAACATCCGAAGTTCGCACATAGAGTCAAGAAAATTGAGTTATATTTAGAAACCTTTTATTTTAAACTTCTCTGAACCATAATTTTAACGTCAATACGTCACATTCAAAAGAAAATGAAGCCATTTCATTCCCATTAAGCGGACTATGTATCATGATTATTTACCTAAAAGTTTAGTATTCCAAGTCCGTGTGGGGACGGATTTTGAACACCGCTGCGGGGACAAGGCGCGTGTAGTCTAAATTGCCCGTGCCATTATCGATCTAATTTTGCACATATGATTTTGTGAACAAAATAACGCGCTGCTCTGTGTTTACATTAACATATTTCTACATGGTAGTCGCATATTGATAAGCATAACGCTTAAATCTACCGGTCCATTTATACTATAAAAAAACGCCACTTGAGACGTAACCCAAACAAACTCGAAAATAATGGTGTGTTTATGTGAAATCCGAGCTGCCCGGCGCGCGACTACGTCATCAGCAAAAAATGCGCGGGCAATGTGTGGTAGCCTGATGTAAATGGAGGAGGCCCAACTCAGCAGTTGATCATGGGCTGGTAGAAGGTAGAAGTTAGTATTCTACGGCGTTCGTTATTTATCATAGTGAAAAAATGCTTTTATTATTTCCGAAATCATATCACACAGAATTTGTATATATAATCAATATGGGAGGGGGATGATACAAACCGCGATTGATAAAATCCCTGAATACTGACGAGCAATTCACGGAAACTGTTCCCTACAAAATATGTAAATAAATAAATAAATATCCTTGGACATTTCACAGAACGCCATCTCCTCCCAAGCTAAGCAACTAAAATGCTTGTGTTATGGTAACGAGATGGATGATAAACTACTTAAATACATTTTTTTTTTGTAAAAACATACTTATTATAGATAGAAATGACACCCAGACTCCGAGCCAGTGCCTCTGGTTTAGACAAAGACACTGGCCCGACCCCGGAATCGAACCCGGGACCCGTTGATCCAAAGGCGGCACATCTGACCACTAGACCAACGAGGCAGTATACACCCATTTTGTTACAACATGTCTATCTTCTATGATATTGAATATGCTTTTTGTCTGTCCGCTAGTCGCCCTTAGCAAAGTGGATGCTTCGATTAAGACGTATCGCGCCCGTTTTTTGTATAAAAAGGGAAAATGAATGTTTCGGGGCGGAAATATTACGGAGTAACGGCATTTCCGCACAATAAATCGGCGTCCAATCAAAGGAAAGTCCGCACTCTGCCCTCGTATATCTTTATTAATGCTACACTTTATTTTATTGAGCTTTTTATCGGTAGTATTGTTGCTGTACGTTTAACTAAATTGATGAGTAGGACAGAATGGACAACGTTGATTTATGTCTTGATGAACATATTTTTGTGTGGTGTTGTGAGTGTGGTGACGGATTTAGAACATATTATGTCACCGCTCCATCCCATCCATTGGGTGTCGTAAGAGCCAACAGCAGAGAATCTTGACATGAAACCCTGTGCCAACCCGTTTGGCCAGCGTGGCAGAGTGATATAATTTGAGGAAGCCCGGCTCAGCAGTGTATCCTGTATGGGGTGAGTAGTAGTAGTAGTAGTAGCAGTAGTAGTAGTAGTAGTAGTAGAAGCAGCAGCAGCAGCAGCAGCAGCAGCAGCAGCAGCAGCAGCAGCAGCAGCAGCAGCAGCAGCAGCAGCAGCAGCAGCAGCAGCAGTAGTAGTAGTAGTAGAACATATTTTTAGATCCTTATTGTATCTTAAATATCACTACATAGTATAAAACAAAGACGCTGTCGTCTATCCGTCCCTATGTATGCTTCAATCTTTAAAACTACGCAACGGATTTTGATGCGGTTTTTTCAATAGATAGAGTGATTCGAGAGGAAGGTTTATATGTATAATACAGACATAATATTGTATAGAAACACTGATACATTTAGATGTTCATCATTGCACCCGTGCGAAGCCGGGGCGGGTCGCTAGTATTAAAATAAATATGAATATTATATTATGAACAGGTTTTGATTTTTAAGATAGTATGTTATATGTATTGCTTTCGGCAGATAAAAGTAATGTAATATGTTAGCAAATTAATGCTACACATCTATACATCGATATTTACGGACACTGTATCAATTACAAGTATTTTTTAACGTTGATGAAGTTCACGTGCGCTGTAAAACTATCAAGTAGACAAACATTTTCTAACCAATTATTTTTTTATTATAACTAGATTATTCACAATTTTTTTGTTAATTAATATTATATGGACATAATCGAGTCGAGGATTTTGCTATATTTTATCGGCAAATATGATATGGAAGTGAAGTTTGAAATCAAAGCGATCGCAGCCGCGGCCAATAGCTAGTCACATTCATACCGTTACCTGTGTTGTTATCAGCCCGGGTGCCTAAATCAGAAAATCAATATGGTGCTCGTCGGACGGCCACGTTATTGCGTCGCTGCCTGTCCTTACTTTAAAAGTTTCCTATCTTACTTACGGTGGAAACGTTTTCCTTTGTGTCCTAATAAAAGTTTAGCAGCTCTATACTATAGAGCTATACTACAGAGCTCCTAAACTATATTCCATAGTAGCAAGAGTGACGACTTGACACGCCTTGGACAAATTAAAGTAGTTCAGAGTAAGTTTAAGTTTTATGCACTTTTTGAGCCTCCAAAATCATGGAGTAATTAGCCTCATAAGCCATTCTGGTTTGTAAATAGGTTTGATTCTATTGCGGCTAGGTTGCCTCATGCGTTCCATTAGCGTCTCACTGTACCCTCACAATTGTATGCGTTGGTGTCGATACATGTAAATTGTATGTGTATTATAAATCCATCGCCACAAAGACAAGAATAGTCCGTCTTACTAAAATGGCTTCATCAGGCAAAACAAACTCAGTTTCTAAACATATTCTATAGGCACAATTATGTTTGTTGGAAATTGTATGATCAGTAATATTGTTATAGAATGTCTCTTTATTACTTTACCCAGTGTTCATAATTTATCTGTTACGCTAAGCACATCGCACGCGCCCGGAAGTGCAGAATTGAGTCGTCAAATATGGATGCATCCGGAAACGGAACAAAGTGGTATCCCGCTGGTTGTTGTGAATGAGCTGTCTCGTCGCCAATTAATGAGCCACAGATCTATGAGCCAATCACCTCATGTGGTGTATCGATTGGGCTCTTTATGTTCAAATGACCACACAAGTATAGAGCACACGTGACAAAACGTTGCAGCTGGTGACAAATCAATTTAGGTTAGTTTCGGACAGTCACAGCTGGATGATTGGGAATGTAAAGAAGCCAAGGTACTCCCATATCATTGGCAACTTCAGCGTTTCCGCCCCTAAAAGATCCACGTCTGGGTCAAGTCTCCTTTACGTTGAAGGAGGTAAATTAATAAGGGCCTCCGCGCATTATGCGGCCAGGCCGCGGCCAAGTCGCTGCGGCCAACTAATTCTTCTTCTTTTTTTTTTTTTTTTTTACCAAATACTTGAATGCCTTTGACCCTAGGCTTGCGTGATCGAAAGCAACGCCAGGGTCTAAGATGGGACAGGCAATTCAAGGAAATGCCCTGTCGGGCACCGGCTCTCACATACACACGACGGAACACAGTATATAGCTGTAATTCGAAATTTGAAGTGCCACCAATTTCAAATATGAAATTAATCACCTTGTGTGGATGGAATCATTTATTCGTTTCAGCGTTTCTAATCGAAATTGTCTAACCAATAATAATATTTAGAGAATTTAATCTGTTTTTCATTAGTCACTTTTCTCCCTTTTCTCATGCCAAAGTGATACGATAATGGTAGCTTTTGTAACAAATATAAAATAGAGTACATTGTATTTAAATTGTATGTTCTATTTCAATTCTGGCCAGTGACCAGTCAATGGATGTCTAATGTCTACTGGTCCAGTTATTTTAACATCAGCTACTTAACCACGATTTAACAAGTGCTCTATTGAAAGCCAACCAACTAGGTGGCCTCGTCGCAATGACTCAGCACCCAGGCTAATGGTCATTTGGGTTAGCGAGATGATTAATTATCCTTATCAGAATGGACTAGTACCCTGATGGCTCCATGATGAGTGGTGGATTAAGTTAAAGGTGTATACGGCAGTTTAGAAATTGAAGTACGTTTTCGACTTTTTCTGAGCGCAGAACCTGGTCAACTGTTACTGTTGTATAACGTAATGTTAGTTTAAAAAAAAAGATGGAGCCGAGTTTCGCCATGCTACGTTTTTCTTTTGTATTAATAAAACGAAATTTCGAAACGAAACGTTATTTTTAATAGATAGAGACGTTGAACTTGCTTCCATAAGACTATTTATTTTCGGAAGGAATTTATTTCTTTAAATCAATACTGCTTTAAAGATCATCTTTATCATTAAGATAAAGCCGTATGATCTTTAACAATTCCAATTTTCTATTACAAAAGATTCGGTTGAATGATTTTCGGACGCGAGTTGAAAAGATGTGATGCCAAAGAGCAAGATGCAATCCATAATGTCTTATCTATGGTATCCCTTTCTGAGAAAGATGACGTACATTACGTTACATATGGTTAGTCCGTAAAACTTTAGATTACCTAAAATTTAATTAGCAGCAGATCTTATTATACTATTGATTGCATGTAAATAGATTGCAACCCAGCGCATGTACCCACTATCACACAATAGATTACTACCATGTTTCTTGTAACAAACCTTATCAGTTTATGAGAATAACTGCACCTATTGGAAATACAATGATAATGATAAATTTATTGACAATGGAACGAAACTTACAAACCTGATTGACAATGTATGATACTTGTAGGTATTTCGTGTTTATACTTGCATGGGTAATAAATTTCTTTCTGTTAAAAAAACTAAACTAAAATCCATTTTAAACACAAAAATTGTGCTCTACAGTGTTTCTTGCTGTCTGTGTATATATTTCTCTAGTTTTGGCACTTTCATCACAAGATAATTGCTCGTTTGCCTATTTTTTTTAACTCAGCATCTTTATTAGTAGTACTAACGATGGCTATATGGTTTTTGTACGACTATGCTTTAAAATACGTAATTTATCAATATGTAGAGACTGGAGCGCTATTGGACCGAGCTCTACAGTCTTTACATATTGACGAGAGAGATGATAGATGAGATGTAGAGACAAAAACGTTTAAAGCTCAGATTAGACAGGTAAATGTGGTATTGGGTTTATGTGGGAGGTTCTACATTTGTTTAGGCGTTCGAGAGAGCTAGCGATTGCGTCAAGGGATGTAGAGACTTAGTAAATAGTGGTTTCGTTTTCATAGATAGTTTACTAAAAAATAATATAGCACCCGAAAGATTATTTTTCGAGTTCAATTTTATTGTTCCAGCCCTTTTATGACAATTATTATGCAATTTCGTTTATGGAATGCACTGCCTTTATTGTACTCGTATTTGACATATAATAATTTTAGTTATTCACAGTTACATAAAACAAATTAAAGACGTTTTTCATTTCCAAACCTTACAAATGTTGTATATTTTTTAATTTATAATTGGTGTAGAAATCGGATGATATGGACATTTGGCACGCTTGGCCACTGCACGTCTATCAACCTGTACATTTTTTTATAATAAATAATCTAAATTACCTCTCCGTCCTATCTGCGCGAACGTTTCTCCTTTGCTCATCCAACTGACGCTCCTTGCAGATCCCACCTACGCTCCATCCTTCAATTTCCTTCTCATTCAACCGATTTCTACTCTTACTCCTTTTCTGTACACGCCGTTCGTTTATGGAACTCACTTCCCACTGATATTCGGAGCTCTGATTGCCTATTTACCTTTAAGCGAAAAGTCAAAGAGTACTATCTCTCCTGCTGTTAGTCATAGTTGTTGTATTCATGTATTAGGTATGTATGTATTAATATTTCGTATATATGTATCTATTGTATCTTATTACTTGCATTATATTTATTGTTTAAATTTGTAATATTCTTAATATTAAGTTTAACATTATTTTTACGCACTAAGCCTATTAAACTTTTTCACCATCTCCTTTTGCGGGTCTACTGGAAGAGATTTCTACAGAAATAAGTAGTACCTTTGTACCTATTTATCCTAATTGTAATTTTACTTTTTTTTCTATGTGTGTACATAAATAAATAAATAAATAAAAAAAATAAATAAATTACGTTAATCCTTCATCCTTTTACGCGTTTCTTTGAATTTCGGAAGCTCTATGGGCCTTTTGAGATATTGTAATTCTTATAATTAGTTCCTTTATAAGCGTGCCCGGAAGGCGACCCACGTCGTTTTAAAAGGATTTGTGATGGCAAAAATGGAGTGAGAATATTTATGTGCACTATTATGGGCGAGACTCCTTGGCAGACAGAATGTCGCCAACTGTTGGAGAAAACACCCAAGATTTAGAGTGGGTTCGGACTCGTTGGAGGTCCTTATTAAACAACATAAAGGTACAAACAATATCGCTGAATGTTGCGCCATGCGTATGACATTTCAAGTATAATTGAAAATTAACTATAAATAGATAGATCATTTGATTAGCACAATGTAAAAAAGATGGCAAGAGACCATAAAATACCCACTGCTATGTCAGGCCTCCTCCAATTACAGGAAATTAGCCTACTGTAGCACGCCGGACCGCAAAGGGTTTCGTTCCAAGTCATTAAAAAAATGTAAGGCCCATCGGAGCTACTTGCCAAGGGGGCTTGGCATTCTTATGAACCCACTTTAGCCAAATCGCGGACGCCCAGTAGCTATATATCCTATTTTATATAATAACTAGCGGCCCGTCCCGGCTTCGCACGGGTGCGAAGTTACCCGCGAGTGACGACGCGGGGCGAAGTTAGTAAAAAAAGTAGTCTAAGTTACTCCTTATAGGATCATAATAGCTACCAATCCCAAGTGTAAGTCCCGTCAAAATCGGTCCAGCCGTTCTAGAGATTAGCCGGGCAAACAGACAGATAGACAAAAATAAAAAAACAATGATATTTTAGTCAATGTACTGTGTATACATACGCATTTAGTAAAAAGTGGTTATTTAATTATTGCAAACAGACACTCCAACTTTATTTATTTGTATGTATGTATAGACTAGCTGTACCCTGCGCAAGTTGCTACGCCACGAAAGATATTAAACAATTTTTGTTTGTTCAGGAACCGACTCGGGGTCACGCACAACACTTTTGATTAAGATCATCACATGATCAGATGCATAGTTTACGATTCTATAAAGGACATACAGACAAACACTATTTTTTATATGTAAGAAGATTATAAATATTTATGTCGTGCAACTTAATAATTACACGTACATGCCTTCATTTATAGTTTCGAGGACTCGATAAACTGATTTTATCATTCATGTGAAGTATCTTGAGTATATAGGTAGGATACCTAAAGATAAAATAGACAATAATCATATTGATAATTTAATACTATCAATCACTTGTATTGTTTGATAAATTTTATCATGTTTATTGTTAATTGGCAATAATTCTTAAACCTATTTGATTGTGGAATGTCTACCTACTTACCTTGGATAAATCTTTTACATAACAATGTATATTCAATGAGGTTAGCGGATTATACATAACGCAACCGGTGTGTCCGTGTGACCGGATGGACATGGATTAAGAATACATAGTGTCACCACCACATTCAATCCTGAGGGTATCGTAAGAGCCGATAAAAGCATATGACAAGGTCGAAACCAAAACCCTTTTTTTTGTTTTTTTTTTTTTAGTTTTTTTTTTCGTCGGAGATCCTCATGGATCCCCGGCCGTTGGGAAATGGCCGGGGTATGTGGGACTCCGGGGCGCGTATAGATGGTAAATTGCGCCCCAACCTACCCACTAAAACCGACGGCGATCCTTAACTTCCCAAGCCAGGGCCACGGGATTCACTCCCATTGCAGAGAGCATGCTCCGTGTCCCTTGGGGCCTCGGCCCGCCTCATAGTGGAGCCCCATGCTCCGAGGCCGGCCCCTCCGATTATGAGGGGGGGGTCTGTATTGCCCTCCCCCATTCCACCGCTGGGAAACCGAAACACTGGGCCAACTCGTCTGCGCGGCACAGCGGCATAGCGTGGCACAGTAGGCTAAATACCCTCTTTGCGATGGGAGGAGGCCAGAGTCAGTAGTGGGTCACTTATGGGCTAGGTAGTAGTAGTAGTAACCGGTCTACGAGTTAAACTTCGTCTGGCTCTGCTGGATAGCCCATCATTAATGTGTAATATCTGACCTCCTTAGTTCGAAAGGGAGGTACAGCCTTCAGTATCGTCTGCTATTATACCATCAGTAATGGCAGTTACACGTAGTCAGTATCGCGAGTTCTAACTACGAAGAAATTTTATGATATACGAGTTTATACCTGTATATTTATATAAATAGACTCCCAACAGCCGCCAACCATCCATTCATGATTTTACCAAAATGTCAGCTCCCATTTAAATTAAATCGCCGTAGGTACTACATCGGGGTCACACCAACAATAAAATGTTGGTGTGACCATTATGAATTGTAAATAATACCAAATGACACTTTACGGTTAAATAGAGTCCCCGCTTACATATTTCCAGCTTATTCTCCGGAGGCGTTCATTCATAGAATTCGATATATTCCGCAAATCGCAACGCGAATTTTTGCTATAGAGAGTCGGTTTCACGGTGCTATGTTTGTGTTTGAATTTAGTTTTATGCAACGGCGCGGGAGCGTGAAATTGATTTGAGCCCGAGGCATTGAGGAGGCGGAAGGTTCTACGCACCTATCTCCGATTTCCTCCATTCATAGATAGCGTCATTCATAAAAATTTACAACTTGAATTTACTACGAACGCATTGCAGGTAGGCGAATAGTTTATGAATGGACATTTTTTTCTCTATAATTTAATTAGCGATCTCTCTTTCTGACCTTAATTTTTACTCGGCTTTTAATTCAAATATAATAAAAGTTTTATACTTATTTATGCCATTTTTCAAGAATCTAAAAGCTTTCCGTTAACAGGCAAACATCGCCAAACGCAATTTAACAACAACAGCTTTTCGCATAATCCGAGTTTCCTAAGTAGTGCTGTCTCATTAAGTTAAAAAATTAAATTCATCATAGTATTCACTTAACTTCTTAGATTAATGGCTTACCATGCAACGACATAACTTCTCTAATATCATGTTACACAGGTACAAATATAATGTAAATAATTGTGATGTTTGGTGGTTTCATGTAGGATATAAAACTACAAATTAAATTAATATTATATTTCCAAAAAGAAACCGTAAACTATATAGGTTTGGGGAACAAAGAAGAAATACACACAATTGGAGTTTGCTTTTAAAAATTTCGTTAATGAAAAAACATAAGGAGAATCAACTTATGACACTGAAAGTTAGTGGGACAAGTGATTAGCCGTGGAATCACAACAGAAACATTTAACATAAATTATGACACAAATTATGTCAAAAGCATATTGTCTATCCTTTTGACATAATGTGTGTCATACTCATCGTAATGACTTCAATGAAACTTGAAACATTTATTTCAAGAAGGACCATACTGCACTTGGGTAATACTTAAAGCACTTGCACCCATTCATTTAGAAAGGCGGACACTCCAAACAGAAGTATTGAATAGTGTTTTACAACAGCTCTGCAAAAAGTGAGGCTTTAGCAGGTACGATCCGGATGCGAATGGACCAAACTTTTCGTTCCCACGAGTGGACAGTTATTAAGGACAATGGTTTATAAGTGACGAGTCCTTTAGTTTGTTTCCTCATTCATAGCTGTAGAACAATGCGCCATGTGTTTTGGATGAGGCGCGAAGTATTTTGTGCCAGATGTGGAGGTTTTAGTTATTGGTCTATTGCCATAAACCTCCACATCTGGTGCAAGACAATACGTTTGTTATTTGCAAGTGGTATTTAGTGTTGGCATTTTATGTCACAGAATTTTTTGTCAATTTTGTTTGCAAATAGAGTGAGGATAAACTCAAACTCAAACTCAAATCATTTATTTCAATTGAACCTATTTACCGGTGTTTTTGAAAAGTCAAAAGTGAAGTTAGGAATCTAGTTGCATGTTCCAAAAAGTAGACCATATGGAGAAGAACAGGCAAGAAACTCTATGGACACTCTTTTTATCATATTTTCTGTTACAAGCATCTGATTGGGTTACATTGATTTCGTGTTTATTTATAGTAAGCTAAGATGTGAGGACAATGTAACATATTACACAACAGAAGTGTCCAGGAGATCAATATAAAGCTATGTAGGTATGTCAATAGCAGTTAAGAGATGACCGGCCCCAACTGGCGGCACCCGATCACGAGCATGACGCATGTGTCAGCCATCCCCCAGCTCAACCATATTTTAGGGAACCGAAGGACCCGACACACACGTCACCACCAGCATGACCTTTAAGCGAGCATGACATACTCTCAACTGCTTGTTTATATGATAAGTTATATAAATTAATAAATAAATATCCTTGGACGTTTCACACAACGCCATCTCGTCCCAAGTTAAGCAACTTAATGCTTGTGTTATGGTAACGAGATGGATGATAAACTACTTATATACATTTTTTTTTGTAAATACATACATACATACAGATAGAAATGACACCCAGACTCCGAGCCAGTGCCTCTGGTTTAGACAAAGACACTGGCCCGACCCCGGAATCGAACCCGGGACCCGTTGATCCAAAGGCGGCACATCTGACCACTAGACCAACGAGGAAATACGGTGACTATATAGTGCTCACATTTACAATTACTGAGATACTACTACTACTCAGCCCATACATGTCCCACTGCTGAGTCGAGCCTCCTCCCATTACATGGAGGGTAATTAGCCTGCAGGGCCACGCTGGCCATACGGGTTGGTATAGGGTTTCGTATCAAATTTTCCGTATCTTGCAGCTTATCTTAAGTTTTCGACATTGTCATTTTTTTGTCGGTTCTTACGACACTCTCAGGACAGAAAAGGGTGGTGACACTATTTATTTTAAATCCGTCACCATACGGACAGTGTGTACGTATTTTGGATCTACTATATTTATACCTAACTACACCTATTGAATACAGCTTAATACACTGTTGCTCAACCGCTCAACCAATATTGTTTTTACATTTTAGCGGATGATAATAGAACTATAAAAAAATATGTTTATTCTCAACTTATACTAACTAATATTTCTAAGATAATATGCCTTAAAATGTGACGTTAGACATATCAGGATCGGAACATATTTTTAATCCTTAATTAATCCCCGGTTACACTTTCTATGTTTGTGTAATCATTGTAAAAGTTGATCCGCAGTATGGCATCTACAATTGCTTTCCTGGAACATCCGTGTTCCTCCGGAAGTGTCCAGTGTGTCTGATCGGCTGTTTACACAGACCTCGGTTACGGAGCTGATGAATGAATGCAATTGCCGACCACCCATACTGAGACGTCGAGTAGCCAATCATGTACAGGTACGGCCGAAGTAAGTGTCGAACGGCGAATTTAATAAAATAATAATAAATAAAAGAGAATACCGAAACCATACTGTAATGCTAATGATAAAGAAACTCTTTGACGTTTAATTTTAAAATAAGTAATTAATAATATCTAAATAAATAAACAAAAAAAGTTACACAATACAGTTCTTTTACATTTTTTTTTACATAAAATACTATTCCAGGCCTCTTTCATAGTTATATAGTCTTCACATTAAGAAGGTTTTGCAAGAGCAATTGCAAATCATGCAATTGGCATCTGGTGACATCTTCCTACTACGAGTAAGTGCTGCCAAATTGATATTTATTTTTTCCTTACTACGCTATACTATTTAGATCGGTTGGACTTGGAACAGGTGGTAGTTTAACCCAGAATGTGACCGCTATTAATAAAAAAAATACACTATTCATATAAACAACATTGACATAATAAACTTATACAAGCCTAATATAAATGGAGTCTAATTTTTCAAATCAATTTTCGTTCGCAACCCAATTTATTTAGACGAGTAGCTGATTGGTGTTAGATGATGTATTTGTGAAAATCTGGCACAAATCACAAATGATCGTTCGGTAAAACATTATTTTGTTTATAATAATCGGCCATTTCAATGACAGCCAATGTTGTGAGCTACACGTCCGTGTTCCCAATGATGTCGGTGATGCTTGCCAACATTTCTTCGACCTCCGTTTTACAACACTGTTCCAGATATTTGACGGTCAAATTATTTTTAATATTCCCATTTGATGTTGGTGCTTTGCTGATAAGAAACGTTGTTTAACGACTGCAGTATTTAAAAATTATTTTAATGGGTAATTGAAGATTTGCATTTTTGTAGTATAAACATTATGTAGATATATTTTTATTGACACAAAAATATGTTGTTAATTAATTATGCATTTTTTAAGACTAGCTACAGTTCGCGGATAGTCCCGCATAGATTTCCTACCCGTGCTCATTTGAGTTTCATCCCTCAAGTTATATTTTCATTATGCTTACATCATTGTTTTAAGCAAGCTTAATCACTAATTGATGCATGTAAAGCCCGAGTTTAATAATAAACATTCGGGAATTTCCTTTTGTTCTCACTAATGGGATGTCGCTAACATTTTTTCCGCCCCTTAAAATCCTCTTGTCCTAAAGTCCTCCGGTGATAATAAAATATGCATATTGAAATGGCAGAACTTCACAGCTGCCGTACATCGACGTATCTGTCGCGCCCATTCATCACGGCACCTTTAATTCCAGCCCACATTTGTCCATTGTGGACAAGCGTTATTCTGTAAACGCTTCTCATTATGGAATCTCACTTTGTATAAAAATATGTGCTCGAGTATAAAGGTAAACATTGATTTTTTCTATCGCCTGAGAGAATACATGTTTGGGCCGCCACTGACAGACGCACAAAAGGACAATAAAGGATCGTATTGAATGGACCGCACACTCTGTGCGTACGCGAGCCTTATCTGGCATTATTAGTAGTATTTTTTTCTCTACACAACCCATAATCATACATACATTCATACCTATTCCTCCAATTGTTTGGTGGGACTCCACTTATTATGGCAAGCCGGTAGAAGAGGTTCACAAAGGCGATCATCGCAAATTTTGCTTTAAGACTAGTTTTCTTGCTAATCTAGTTTTTTTCTCATTAAAGGATTCATGTACTGACAGATATAGAAAACATATTTAGTATATTCACACAATTTTGTCATGTACGAATCGAAAGTAAATTAATCTAGTCGACCTAAAGGACTAATTAGGAAACAAGAAAAAGAAAATAAAGATTGTTAGTGGCGTATGATAAACTGCACATTTCTACTAGTAAAAAAAATACAAATAGATAGATGCACGATCACACCCATTTCTGCGGGATGGGTTCTCCGCCCAACATGAAGGCTGCACGTGGCCCGATCATCTTTATACTTTGTGGTCACTTGAATAGAAAAAAAAACTATCATTATTATAACTATTCAGTTAGCGTACGCCAAGAATACCGATTTGTGTAGCTTTGATTTATCATTGAGTTCTGCCCTTCTGAAAATTATTTATTGCTACCGGTGCTATTTTCAGGTTTAGGGTAAATTCTGTATCAATCGTTTTGTAATTTATTTGTTTATATAGCTAAACAACTCTGAACATATCGTCACTGTCATTATCTTCAGAAGACTTTACTCGGAGTTCAGACCACCTCTAATTGGCTGGTGGAAAAGCTAGAGTGATTATTCTTGTGATAAATTAAAAATCTAGCAAAGCATAAGCTACTGTCCTAGTCGCCTCGCCAGAAACTCACTAACTTGATTGGGTTGGTGAATCTTCTACGCCCGCAATATCTTCTACGCATACATTATGTTTCCATCAGCCAAAAGACTGTTAGCTGGACGTACCCCTTCTTCAAGGATTTCTACAAAGCCCGGTATTGAGTCTCCCGGATTCATCAGATTTCGGCGACTTTAAACAGTTTGTCGGTCTAAGGTAATTAGACACATGGTAAGTAATTTTTCCATTGTGATTATATGTTAGCACTACAATCAAACAGATTTATCCAGAGGAGCGTCCGTGTACAGTCGCAACTATCTAGCTATATTGTTATTTCTAAACTTTTGCGATTTGTACACATAATTAAAAACTTATCGGGACTCATCAGGTCCAGAAGTCTGCTATTGCTGAGCATTCGCTTGAGGCGGGTTCTGATCACTGGATCGAGCTCCACGATCCGAAAGTCCTCTCCACTGAACGGCATTACTATGCGAGAACGGTTCGTGAAGCGGTTGAAATCAAAAAACACCGTAATTTTAACCGAGAAGATGGATTCAAGTTGGCGGCATCGTGGAACCCCGTTATAAGCAAATGTATAGTTCGCGGTGTAGGTACTAAGTGTTCAACCGATACAGTCAGTGTTGTGTGCCGTAGTGACAACCCTACGTGTGTGCAAAACCAAGTGAGGGTAGGAGACCAAAATACCCTCACTTCCCACCGAAAAAACTTGCGGTCTGCAGTCAGCTCGCGACCACGGCCATTGTAACATGGTCGAAACGTCGAGCAAAAACAGGTATTAATTCTGTGCGCGATAAGTCCCGATAAGTTTTTAATTATATCTAGCTATATGTCAAGGTATGCGGCACTCACCCTCTAACAAGCATAAAAGATTGTCGCCTCTATTAGCTACCTAACAAATCGCGTAGTAATATGTAGTATAAGCATAACAAACGAAAATATAAATATGTATTCATTTATAACTATATATTATAATATTCTAGCTAATTGGAACTCTCAAGCAATCAGCAATAAGGTTGGTTAATATTATCTCTAACCAAGTGCATGTAGGCTGCGTGCATTTAAACTCCGCGATGCATTAGCGTTCTGCTACGCCAAATTCAAATAATTAAAAAATATTAATTTAATTGATCACTTCATTTCTTAGTATTATAATTTAGTCATCAAACTTTTGAGTACTATAAAGTATTTTTTCCGTATTTTAATTTATGCATACGTTGTTTCCTTGAAGTAAAAATCTACAAACCTTCCACATATATATCTTTCCACGCTGCCATTTAGAATCGGAATTATTAAGATTGTTTTAAATTATTCATTTATAAATGCATATTTTGGTAGAATCTTATTTGTTGAAAGATTAGCTGTACCTAAAGTATTTTAGTTAGTGGCGTAGTAACGCGTGCCACTAACTAAAATAAATTTGAAGGAAAGACTTCACCTCCATTTTTTTGTTCTAAAACCTTCCTGTGCCTTTGCTCAAAACTTTGCTAAAGATTATCAAATGATCAAATGCATAGTTTACGATTCTTTATAGTACATACGGACAAATATAAAGTTTGTTCAAGTTTTTAGCATATACTACGACTAAGGGTCTTATGAAGCTTTGAAAATCCGTCTCGAGTAAATTGAAATTGGAGGGAGATAGCAGATGATTCCAGCTTAATTTTCAGCAGCAGTGGGAACGGGACAAAAGGTTTGGGTGTGAGAGCTCAATAACGAGCAAGCCAAGGGTTGGCTGTTTCTCTTACAGGCCTTATACTTGGAGCGGGGCAATATGTGGAGATTTATGTACCTCCCCCCTCTGTATGGGGGACGCTTAGGACGAAGCCTTATGACGCAACTTATTTCCATTGCTTTTTCATTTCCAGTTTACGTGTGGCTACTTAAGTTTGATTAAATTGTAGTCCTAATTATTTATTTGGTTTACGTGGGTCCTACTTCTCATAGATCGAATGTATGGTAAACTCGACAGTAGGCAATATAAATACATTATCAGACATGGTTTGGTTAATTAGTATTGTAGAGCATTAGTATTGTATCTCTTGTCAAGTTCAGTAGCTAACAAATATTGGAAAATTTACAGTGTTTGGTGAAATTAATTCTGTTTATCTGACTGTTACGTTTTAACTATATCCAAACCGAGTCCGATCCAAGTTTTATTTGATATAAATCTTTCAGCTTGATTTAATGCCTAGAAACGAAGGTATATGCGGATGAGATCGCGAGTGTAGACAAAAAATTTGAGATGTGTGCTAACTCGTCTTGCCAGCGTGGCTCAGTAGCCTATTTTCCCTCCATAAATTTGGAGGAGGCCCAACCCAGTAGCGGGTCATTTATGGGCTGAAACGACGACTGAGTCGGGGCCAATAGACAGATTGGCATGCGGTATTCAAGATTTCCTTCTTTTGCTGCAATTTTTCTTGTGCGGCACCCGCAGCAATGGAATGGGATGGTGATGACGTGAATTGATCGCCACATGGGCAATCTAGTTACTGTGTATAAAGTCGGTCACGCACAGCCATGTCGAGGTGTCAAAGCGAACCGAAGGGCGGCCGTCCTAATGATAATAGATGATGCTACCTATTGCCCTGCGATAATCCCAAAGCTAACGCCAATCCTGCAACCAAATTATGCTGTCATTCAACGCATATTAAAAAAAGGAAGGATATATTTTGATTCCCCCTAATGTTATTGTAAAATCAAAACTTTGAATTATTATAAACTGTAAAAGTCGTTTTGCATTCAAATACATCATCATCATTCCAGGCAAAAGACGACGGACATAGGCCCTCGCAAAATAAAGGGGGGGGGGGGTGCCATAATCGCTTGGCAGGCGCCTTCTACGACACCCACGGGAAGATATGGGGTGGTAGTATTCTTACTCCGCTACCACACGGAGCTAACATACCTACTCTACTTGAATAAATAACTGTATTCTTTTCATGCATATGCATAATAGTTGTTATAGAGGAAACACGATGTCATATTCTCGGTTATTTCCGATAGATGTAGATCTCTTGAGTCGGGCCTCCTCCAGTTACATGGAGGCTCATTAACCTACTGTACCACGCTGGCCAGATGTGTGAGCACAGGGTTTCGTGTCATGTTTTCCTTCTTTTGCGGTAACAGCCTTGTCATTTCCTTTTGTCGGCTTTTGTGACACCTTCAGGATGGAATGTGAGACTTTAAATTGTTAATCCGACGTCACACGGATAACATGCGTCATCGATCGGATCGGGGCCAACAAGACCTGGCAATTGTAAGTTTTAGAGAAAATGTTACAAGCTCTTTGATTTACAGGATCATTGATAAGTCGCAGTGTTTATCCCTGTGACTATAGAATTAAACCTTTGGCGATCTCTCGGACTACAAGACAAATCCTGGCAAATGGCTGCCACATGCGTCATGCTTGTGAACAGGTAGGTACCGTTGCTGTGGATCGGTTGGCTCGGGCATTAGAAGATTACTATTGTTGACTAGATCTGGCTGAAAATCTGTCTTATCCCGGCCTTGTGCCTAAAAATGCCGGCTTTTCTCTGTAGAGCTGCATTCCGAACCACCTAACCGGTTGTAGTGGTAAATAATCATTTTTAAATTTTATCTTATCGTTTGACTTGTCAAAAGAGCTCTAATGAGCCAACATGATTATATGAGTTTTCTAATGATAACTTAAGATTGATGTTTTAGTTAGTAATATAGTTATAATTTATTGTATTATTTAAAATACAAAAACATTTGGTAATGAAAAAAAATATTATTTCTAATAATCGTAAAGAGTTAAAATGTTAATATAAAAATTGTAATACAGTTTTGTTTGTTTGCCGTTCGGTTGACCTAAATGCGATCTCAGAACGTAGCGCTCTTTGCCAAGTGTAACAATTAGTTTGTTATCAAATGCTTTAAGATGCGGGCTACTAATCGTCATTAACATCGTGGATAGTCTCGTCTAGTGTACGAAAATAATTAATGTAATTGGGATGGCGACCAATCCATTTTGTATGGCCTAGGTTAGTTATAGTTCTCTGTCATTATTGGTATCATCACAGCATCTTATCCAGTTCACCCGTACTAGCACTAATGAATTCATGCGATTACGCAGTTCGTAGACTGCAACCGTCTATGAGGTGGGGTATTTAGAATACATAGTGTCATGGAATAGGGTATTCCATCCTGAGTTTGTCGTAAGACGACAAGGCCGATAACGTAGCCGCAAGAGAAGGAAAACGTGAAACGAAACCCTGTGCTAACCCGTAGGGCCAGCGTGACACAGGAAGCTAATTACCCCGCCATTACGGAAGAAGGCCTGACTCAGGAGTCGGTTATTTATGTACTGCATATTTGTGTTACATGGAGGGCCATTAGCCTACTGTGCCTCGATGGCCAGTCGGGTTGGTTGTGTACCAAGTTTTCCTTCTCTTGTGACTAAGTTATCGGCATTGTCATTTACTTTTGTCGGCTCTTACCACACCCTTAAGGTGAAATGGGGTGGAAAAGGGTGCCGCCTTTAGATCAACGGGTCCCGGGTTCGATTCCGGGGTCGGGCAAGTGTCTTTGTCTAAACCAGAAGCACTTGCTCGGAGTCTGGATGTCATTTGTGCTCGTGAATTACATGTATGTAAACTGCCCCCGCGACTCCATCATCGTCACTTATTATTATTATTACAATAATGTATGTTTTCAATATGTTTCGCATTAACACATAATATTATGATATCAACTAAATCACTTCAGTCCCGCTCTCACCCTCACCAGCCCTCCCACTTAATCTCAGAGTATCGTTAACAAATTTAATATTTGCTCTCTCTGACTTATCCTTATAAATCGCCAACAATATTAAAACCGCTAGTACATTTGATTGTTATGTCGCGCCACCCCTGCCATTTTGTGTTTGGTTCATTGCACGAGTCTAAAGCGATTTAAGTATAAGAGATTATAAACAAAACACTATTAAGGGCTGATCTGATATATGAACTGTGTGTGAATCACTATCATCACTAACACTACATATATTATAAAGCAAAGTCGCTGTCGCCTGTCCGTCCCTAGGTATGCATATATCTTTAAAACTACGCAACGGATTTTGAAGCGGTTTTTTAATAGATACAGTGTTTCAAGAGGACTGTTTATATGTATAATACATCCATAATATGGTAGAGAAACACTGATAAATATAGAGGTTCATCATTGCTAGTAATAAATATACCATTTAAATTTGGAGATGACATATCAACAAGTCGCATAAATACTTAAGGAAGACGTTGATTATTGTTGATATGGTGGCCAATATTTTTTTTAAAGATAAATTTTGGATGAATTATCCTTATAGCTTCATTTTTTTCTCACGTTTCTAGGCGTTATTTCTTAAAGTTGATAGATAAGAGTTGTTGAGTAAATTGTGTAAAGTATGTAGCATGCTGGTCGCTATATTATGGATGTTGAAGAAACTAAATCACTGTGCGAACTCAAACACTTTTTGTATATTGGTAAAACGCTTCCGCCTGTGTCTTGTATTTAAGCATAGAGTTAGCACCCTCGTTGTATGCAAGCCCATGCGCGGATTTACTGGTAATCCCAGCTATGTCGATCTGCCTCGGATACTTTGTATCGGAACATGTACCAACATTATTAAAAAGCTGTTTCTGTCCAATTTTATTTTAAACTTTTAGGACTTAGAGCGCGGCATGATGTTGTTGTTATTAAAAAATAAGGTATGCGTAATGTAGATATAGATATATTATAAACATGTCTTAAACAGTTTTTTGTTTAAACGAAACCCCTGCACTATATATAAACTGTATCGCGAGGGCTGTTAACTAACATGTAATTCACGAACACAAATGACACTCAGACTCAGAGCAAGAGCCTCTGGTTTACTCAAAGATACTTGCCCTACCACGGAATCGAACCGGGTACCCGTGATCCAAAGGCGGCACATCCAACCTAGACAAAAAAAATGTCATTAAAAAAAGGCAATAGCTCACACATTGTTAACAACAACAGCCTAGAAATTTATAAGAAACCTTATTACTTGTAGATAAAGTCAGAATTTCTTTATATGCCTGCACCGACTGGAAGACGTGGCGAAGTTTTAATCAAGTCGTCGTCGGTGGTAATGAAACTGACATTATGAGGTGTGCTCTGTCGTCCCGTATCGTTAGCGATAAATGCGAACGCGTTAACTGTTTTATAGACTTAATGTGCAAGCCCGTAGAAAGAGATTGCGGTATCGCCTTATACAAAAGTTACTAAAGTACTTCTACAAGTGATTTTTGCTGCAAATTAAGTGTTTACTTACTACTACTCAGCCCATAAATGACCCACTGCTGAGTCGGGCCTCCTCCCATAACAGATAGGGCAGCTAGCCTACTGTGCTACGCTGGCCAGACGGGTAGGCACAGGGTTTCATATCGAGTTTTATTTCTCTTGCGGCTGGGTTTTCGGCCTTGTAATTTCCTTTTGTCGCCTCTTACGACACCCTCAGTATGGAATGGGGTGGTGACACTATGTATTCTTAATCCGTCACCACACAGTGTCTACGTGTATTCGTTGAAATATTTCAAAAGTCGATATTTGAAATCTTGTTTTTAACTAGCTGTATCCTGCACTTGAAGAAACCTTCCAATGGTCAAAAATTTCGATTTCGAGTCGAGTCGATTTTTAACCCCCGACGCAAAACGAGAGGTGTTATAAGTTTGACGTGTCTGTCTGTCTTTCTGTCTGTCTGTGGCACCGTAGCTCGCGAACGGATGAAGCGATTTCAATACAGTTTTTTTTTCTATGACAAGTGAGTTACGGGCGAGTGTTCTTAGACATGTTTCATGAAAATCGGTTGAGTCGTTTAAAAGTTATGGGGGGTGAAAGTGGGGAAGAATAACCGAAAGTCTGAAAATATAATCGAGTGGGGTCTCAAATGAAAGCGCATCACGTGCACATTACAAACATCATAATAAGCGTGTACCTATAAAAAAGTAAAAAATAAAAAAATATATCGGGTGGGGGGACCAGGTGTCAGGTAATAAATATATAGGAGCGGTCCCCCAACGCGATGTATTTTTTTACTTTTTATAGGATACTTAGGTCATTGTGTCGGGGGTTTATTTAATTTTTTAATTTAATTTTTATTATTGCTAGAAATTGAAGATTATTTGATTTCACTATTAATTATAATATCTGTGATTGCAATATGAGCTATATTGCGATCTATGGTGCGGGGATTCCCCTTTTAAACTAAAATAAACATGTGCAAAATACATCGACTTCCAAAACATAGGAAAGTTGGGATATTACTATTAAGTTTGTGGCATTATGGAAACAGTTACGTAAATAGAAGACAGTAAAGACTTTTGCCAACAGATGTGTATGTGCAAGCAATCTGATTATAAAATCAAACACAAGGTATGTGTCAACCAACCAGGGTGACAATGACTGTGTAATTAAGCGAATAAAGGGCGACACCGCAGAGCCTGGGTGATTGATCCCTTTAATTTTGGTCTCTGTACGCGAATTAATGCAAACACTATGGATTATGCCATCCTTATTTGATTTTTAGGCGCAAAGGGATGATCAGCCAACCGGGCGAGGTGGCTTGTCTGGCAGAGGGCCACGTGATAGGTCACTAACCGGGGGATAGGTCCCCCGGTTACTGGAGTCGGGTATTTCTTGACCATACGATTGGCTCTGTAAACTTTGCTATCGCGGTGTAGGACTTTTTGGTAATTCTCAGATTTGTAGGCAATATTACTTGATGTCAGTAATTAGCCTGCTTTGCTACCCTGACCAAAAGAGTTGGTTTCGTATCAAGTTTTCCTTCTCTTGCAGCTAGGTTTTCAGCCTTGTCATTTCATTCTGTCGGCTCTTACGATACCCTCGGGTCCGAATGGGGTGATGATGCTATGTATTCTAAATCCATTACTACACTGACGACTATGAAATGATTACTGTAAATGTGTTTAAATTTAAATACATACTACAATGAAATATAATATGGTAATCACTACATAGTATAAAACAAAGTCGCTGTCGTCTGTCCGTCCCTATGTATGCTTAAATCTTTAAAACTACGCAACGGATTTTGAAGCGGTTTTTTGTAATAGATAGAGTGATTTAAGAGGAAGGTTTATATGTATAATACATGCATAATATTGTAGAGAAACACTGATAAATTTAAATGTTCATCATTGCATCCGTGCGAAGCCGGGGCGGGTCACTAGTTTAGATAATAAAAAATGAAAGATTTACTAAATATATTGCCACATTAAACGCAATCAACTCGAAAGATTGGATTACCGTCAACACGGAGCACAATATTCCAAAATCAGATGTCCGAAGTCGGTTCGGGTGTATTAAGTAAGATGTAACAGCAGGGGTCGGAGGGCGAGCCGGAGGGCCAAAATAGGGTTGCCTACCACCGAAACTCTAATTACGAATGATAGTCTTGGACTCAATTAGCAGACCTTTTCAGCTGCTATGTGATTTTTTGTGCAAGTCCTAACCTACTGTGCCACGCTGGCAAGACGGATTGGCACTGGGTTTGTATCAAGGTTTCCTTCTCATACGGCTAGGTGATCTGCCTTTTACGCTCCTTTAGTCGCCTCTTACGACACAGGATAGTGTGGGTTGGTGACATTGTGTATTCTAAATCCGTCACCACACCGATAGTACTAGAGGTTCACTACACCTATTAAAAAATGAACTTGGGTAACATTTATGACAACATGTATTTTAACTAGTATAATCGTCGTCGTTGTCGTCGTTTCAGCCCATAAATGACCCACTAGCACTACTGGCTATAGTCGTACATTATTATAATTATCATGAGCCATCGCGTCAGCCCATAGACAACGCGCAACTTGGTTGATATTTTTTCGAGAAAATTATGAAGACTTAGTACGCCAAACGATTTTCTAAAAGGATTTTTTTCATTCCATTCTTTCACAATTTTGAGGATACATGACATGTGCATCATGTTCATGTCCGTGTGGTGACGAATTTAATACACAGTGTCACCAACCGATACCGTCCCGAGGGTGTTGTAAGAGGCGACTAAGGGAACGCAAGTCACGCAAGATCACGTAGCCGCAAGAGAAGGAAAACTTGATACAAACCCTGTGCCAACCCGTCTTGCCAGCGAGGCGCAGTAGGCTAATTTCCCTCCATGAATTTGGAGGAGGCCCGACTCAGTAGTGGGTCACTCATGGGCTGAAACGACGATGTACATCTTAAATGTTATTTTCTATATTATAACTAAAATCTTGTTAGTTTATGTTTTAGTAGGTAGTAGTATTTTATCGAGACAGCCCTGGCCTGAGGGTGCAGGATATTGCCTAATCATTCCCGCCTTCACACCCTACTAACTGCCAGTTGTTTTAGCATTCATCGCGTTTATAGAGCGTTTATATCGGCTCCCCGCACTACGCAGATTGATTCAACTAGAATTTATCTTGTAGCTTTTAACATTGTATCTATATAGATATTGCAAATGATAATTTGTAGGATAGCGTTAAGGTTCAATGGGCGGACGTGGTTTCATAAGCTAAAAGCCCGGTTACAATAGGGTATCTAATCAAACAAAATCTGGCCATTGTGATAAACGGTAGTCTTACTAGATGGGTTTCAGAGCCTAGCCGACAATCGCTCTGTATTGCTGTGGCAACGAAGCTCTTTGCGTTTAAAAGCTCATCACCTAAACTAGCATCTGTCTGTTTAACTACACAAAATGCTAGCAAATACTATGCTGAAATAAACTACGCTCCAACTTACAAATAATTTGTTTGAACGATAATCATGTTTGTAAGAGATTTCCATGACTACAAGAAACACAGAATTTTTCTAAAGCATAAGAAACAAAAGCACGTAAAAAACACATTAAATTTAATCAACTTGGTAAACAAACTTAACAATTAATGCTAATTAAAATAACATTAAAAAGAAACGAGTTAATATTACCTAACTACAATAGACTAATACTCTTTATTACACCTTAAAAAAATAACAACACAAAACAAATTACCAAATAAATTATGCAGAGTAATGTAATTGGTGGCCTTATTACTAAAAGCAATCTCTTTCAGGCAATACCGTAATTTTAAATTATCCTCACTCCGTCTTCTACTTACAAGAATAGTATATTTTTATATATTTCGATACGTTAACTTGTCACATCTAATCCATAAAAAACCTAAAGTAAGTAACCCATATCTCCTCTTCAATGTTATTTACGTAATTGGATTGCCAGTTTAATAATGCGTAAAACAATCCGAAAATCAGAAAAGTAGAAAAGTTGTGTGCTGTGAAACCCCGGGTTACGTTCACGGATTATTAATTCTGATAAAGTGCCGTTGGATTAAGCGAAAGGGTTCGGTGTGGTACACGAAAATATTGTGACATTTCGTAACGAAAATGTTATCTACTATGTTTCAATTTTGAACGATTTTAAAACCCTATCAAAAAGGATTGTTGTACTAAGACAGACTTGTCTTTTGATCCGTTACATATCTGTTAAATGGATTTATACAATTTTGACTTATTTTTTTTGTATTTTTTTTTTTTTTATCCTTGGACATTTCACACAACGCCATCTCGTCCCAAGCTAAGCAACTGAATGCTTGTGTTATGGTAACGAGATGGATGATAAACTACTTATATACTTTTTTTTTTTGTAAATACATACATATTATACATAGAAATGACACCCAGACTCCGAGCCAGTGCCTTTGGTTTAGACAAAGACACTTGCCCGACCCCGGAATCGAACCCGGGACCCGTTGATCCAAAGGCGGCACATCTAACCACTAGACCAACGAGGCATGTGTGTGTGTGTGTGTGTTAATTACACTACCGGTCTTAACTATGTTTCGATTTCTTGTTGTTTCGGTGGTTTCTTCAAATGTATATTTTACGTACCAAAACAAATCGACCTAACCATCAAAAATTACTATATTGAAATTATTTAAAATGTTGTTATTTTGGACCGGTGGATGAAACCGGTTCGAAATTCTGTTGCAGAGGCAGAGTAAATCAGGATTTTTATATCTTACTACCCATCTAATGTTTCCGAATACGAAACATTGCCCTGTGCTAATTACCGTACATGCAATGGGAGGAGGTCCTACTCAAAATTGAGGCTTTTATGCTGAGTAGAAGGATTAGTAGCAAATGTTTCACTTAAAAAAGTAATATTGTTATGTTTTTTAAACAGACTCATATGCACATATTTGGTAATGACGATAAAGATCGAACGAATGACCATTGCTTAAATAGATAGCTATCAAACTGTGTACAGTCACACATATTAATCAATATCGATACTGGGGATGTGTAATTTTCAGAGTAAATAAATCTTTATGTCACACTTTACAACGTATCTGATAGACGGTAATGTTCAGTAAACACCGTCGTATTGTGCAATAACATCACTACGCCGATGAAATCGGAAGGAACAAGCAACAATGTACTGTACCATACATCATGCGCTCAATGAGCTTACAACAATTGGACAACAAGCCATTGAGTCGCCGCGTCGTCTCATTGTGTTGCCTAATTTTATCAAAAATATTGAACTGTATTGGTGTTGCCATTTTTAGAAATATATACACTAAGTATTTTTATTGCTTGACACAACGCACGTTTTGCAAATGTGTCGATAGAAAATGTTGTGATGTCAGGAAAATTTACTCCTCAAACCAATTACAGAAGTAACCGTCCTGACAGCAAAACAAAGCTTACATTTAATACGCTTCGATGTATTCTGATTCAGTAAGAGACTTGGAATTACTTAATACTACTACTCAGTCCATAACTGACCGACTTCTGAGTCCTCCTCCGTTACTTTAATAACTTGAAAATACCGACAGAGCTTATATTTTTTAAAGTATGTTATTAGATATACCGGTTTAATGTTTTCCATTATCATTATACTAGGTTAAACCAATGCATTAGGCTTTAAAAACACTAACTAACGGTAATAAAAAGAAGCATAAATAATAAGTATAACTAGTTTAGTAAATAAGAGTACATATTTTGATGAAATAAAACTAGTAAACGTAAAGTAGTAGTTCATGATACATTTTTCCACCTACCAATTTCGTAAAGCTGGTAACATTTCTCCTTACAATAGGACGTGCCGACAAAAGTCAGGAACAGCGGATGCAATTCGCGTCGTATAGTCCGACAAACGACTGACGCGCGATTTTTTACGCAATCTATAGTACTGACACAAAGAACTGTCGTTGCCGTAGGGGATGTTTCCACCCACAAGTCAGCTAGGCCCATCGGTCATTACGTACAATCGGAAATGACTCCACGAGCTTCGGAACCTACGAGCCACTTGTAGGTTTTATTGAAAAAAAAAAGGTTATAAGTTCCATTATATTGGTACACACAGGTGGATCGAGTTTGCGATTTTATAGTAACTTTTTTTTTTCAAATAAACTGAACTCTTGTTCTTGGTATGTCCAATATCGCGGGGGCAGTTTATAAATAAAAAAAAACTAAATCATACGCTTCTATAGAAAATCGAACTAAAAAATAGAAAATAAATTTTAATAAATTTTAATTATAAATAGTGTCAGAAAAAATTATTTTATTGTAAAAGCGTGGGCATATAGCATTATAGCAATAGCTTTATGATATTTACATCTCTATTAGCTATTGGATCGAAGAGCGGTGTTCCACCTTGATCACCGTTATTATTATTATTATTCTATTAATGATAACGGGTCAAAATGTTTAAAATATTGAATGGTCATCGGTCCTTAATAAGTATGCCAAATTTCGTGTTAATCCGACGTTTTTAACTGGGTCAAAATCATGTTCAAAGATTCCGTTATATACATACATACATATAAGCGAAGCTAATAAAAGTGTATTAAAATGAAATTTACTAACACAAATGGCACGCAGGCTTCCGAGTCTTCCGTCTTCCGAGATTTGATTCTGAGGCGGTACGAAGTTTGCCGCGTCAGCTAGCATTTAAAAAAAACGTCCCAAAAGGTACGTATATTAAAATTTACTGACTGTGTACGTAACGAAAAATGCCATAGGTATACGCCAAGGTAATTATTAGTAACTGCAATAAACAAACCCTTTCCCATAAAATGGGGTGAAAATATATAGCAAGCCAATTAATCTGCCAGATGCCATTAAGGCAGTGCCACAACGTTGTCAGACGTAGCCATTACCACTTTAACTGTTATCGCGTACCGTAATATTCATTGTAATTAGCCGACAAATCCAACTGACTCATTACACCGGCAATTAGACCAACCCTAACAATAGTCTACAATATCGGATTGTTCGATATCCATGGCTGGTTTTAAATTCGGTGCTGCCGTTTATTGAGTTGACGTTTTGGTTGGAAAGGCACTGGCGGACGTAATATGATAAAAAATATCAAACATTTTAAATTTAGTTTATAATTTTTTTTTTTAAATATATTTGTTAGTTTACAAATATCATATGAATTTTAAGGGTGCCTACAGTGTCGTTTATACATTGTCAGTCTAATTATTTTTCGGATAAGGCACAATATTACATTGAACTTTATGAAATTGCTCGTAGGTATACTCACAGTAGGCCTACACTGTGGTGTATACTTCGTTTTTTGTAAACAAGGCATATGAAAATAGCATTCTAAATGAATGGTTTTCTTAACGAACGTATATAAATAATACAATTTTTAGAATAGATTTGAGTGCAGTTCTCGCCATTTTAATATAATCGAATTCAAATTATGCTCTCAAAATCTAGATAAATAAACTAAAATGAGAATTTCTTTCAGAGAATGAGTGATGAATGAATACGAGAAGGAGAATAAGATACCGTTAATTTATACCGTATACATAGTTTTATACATATAACATTTTATTCTCGACATCGATATTAATCCGTGTAACTTTAACAGGAACAAAATCACCAATGTATGGTCGACATCCAAATTTTACGATGGCAGTAACATCCGACCCTCACTGCAGTAGGGTCAGCAGACAATAGCGTCACTTTGGTCATCGATACAATGCGATGGGCATGTCGAGATACAATTGATTTTCTGCTCGCTATTTAAGTCAATGTTATGAGTTAGGGGGTGAGTTTCCGCTTTCCGACTTTTTAGTAGGGGGTAAGAATGAAATAAGTGTGTCAATGACTATCGGAGTACGTACAGAATATCCTGCCAATATAATTTACAGCATATAAATATCTAATATTTAAATGTACGTTACTCATAAAGGAAGTGCTTTGGGCACAAAAAATAAAAATGTTTTCTCAACTTATATGGTTCTCTACGTCGTATATTATAAAGAGGCAGAGCTTAGTAAATCTGGTCGGAAAATATGGATACGCAAGATGAAATGACGAGTGAAACCATCAACATCCACAACTACTGACATTGAAGTATTGTAGATAGAAATTAGCATTTTCACGTATCTATCAACTAACGTGTCCCAAGTCAGTCAGATTACTGTGTTTTACTTCTCTTGTGGCTAGATTTTCAGCCTTATCATTTCCTTCGGTCAGCTCTTACGACACCCTCAAGATAAATGGGGTGGTGACATCTCTTCCACTTGTCTATTATCCGTCACATGCGGGTATTCTTGTACGAGTATACATAGAATTATTATGATGTTATACGAATTAAAATAATTCTACGTAAAAACACTACTGCCAATATATTTCCTCGGTTGGAAATTAATTTACGAGTACATTCTAAATTGTAAATAGAACGCGGTCATCATATCATAGTAGGTTCTGATAAAATTGGCGAGTATTTCATAAAAATAAATGTTGCCTAATCATAGCATTTAATGAATAATAAAAAGAAGAATCTCCATAGATTTGTGCCGTTTCTAATAAAAAGGACTGCGCATAAAAGGTCATTGCATAAGTCACAAAGGCACTTTGTCGGTATATTTTACAAGAGTTACGCCCCTTAGTGACCATGGAACAAAGCTATTCCCGTCCATTCTCAGCCGAAGGAAGGAAGTGGATCATCTTTATTCGATTAACATTCGTAGCCGGCATTGCACAAAGATATACCGAACAAAAGGCAAGCTACTGTTACACTGTAGAAAAATGCGGTATGTAATGACTTGACGATCAATCAATTCGTGTAAAGATATGCTTTGTTAGGTGACTATCGTGCTTTTAAAAGAAAAAATAATATCATACTATTTGACATTTATAGGATTTCATAATTATCTCCAGACATCCTGTATTATTTTACGAAAAAAAATATATGCCATTATTTTTGTATATTGTTTTGGATATAATAATATTATCTTATATGAATATAAATGTTACATTAACTGTATCTTTTTACCCTTTACCCACTGCTGGGTCATAGAGCCTACACAGGATACACGATACACAGGATTTGCATCAAGTGGTCCTTCTCTTTCGGCTAGGTCATCTGCTTTTTGTGGGCTTTCAGTCACCTCTTACAACACCCTCAGGGTAGTGTGGGTTGGGGACAATGTGTATTTTTAATCCGTCACCACACGAACATTAATATTACCCTAATAACCACAGATCTACTGACAGAGACGATGAAGTCCCTGTATATAATACTATCCCGAAATAGTATACTTACTGTGCTCTTTCTACTATTTCTAAAGCATTTTTATTTGTTTAACGTTTTAATTGTAACCAAACTTACAGCATTTTTTAACTTACTCACTTATGCATACAAGATAAAAGGGCCCCATAATTATGGTGAACTGTATTTTTACATAACACAAAAGCATACGCCGTTTAACGTTATAGAAGAAACGATTAAAGAAGGTTCGCCCGATTTTAATTGTTTGTAAGTAACTTGATAACAAGGAGACGTCGGGAAGGTTTAACGTAATGCAGATTGAACCCTGGAATTAATAATACAACAGAATTTGGAGAAAATAACGACTGTACCGAAGAATAAGGACCTATCTGCAATACTGCTTTGAAACCATTTTAACTCTATTCTTCATTTATACATATATTAAAATATGAAGTTCAAAATGGACTCAAAGCATTATTATTCTTTGAAACAGTCGATAAACATTTCTAAAGGGTCAATGCCAGTAAACTGGAAGGTACAACAGTAGGTTTGGTAATTAAAATATTGATAAAAAATTATCAAACTCTACCAATAAGAAGAATAGAAAGCAACTTCTGAGGTTTTATGACCTCAGCATTTGAAGACTTAAAACCTTTTACCCGTGTTAGCACGGGTCAGAATATTACACATCCCCACCGCACGCTGGGAAAAAACGCGTGTTGTAAAAGTCAACAAAGCCCAGCAGTTTGGTCGTAGGAACCTTTGGTCCGCCCGGCTAGTTACCACCACCCTCACATCTAAGTCAAGCCAATCAGTTTTACTGTGTTTCGTCGTGTTTCTATGAGCGCCGCTAGCATCGCCTGAAAGAGTCACGAGAAGTGTCCAGGGGCGCCTCTCTGTGTGCGTTGGAGAGCGTTCGGAGCTTCTCATCAAAGCGTGGGGCTCTAAAAAGCGGCCATTAGGATCGTGGGAACGCTGGGAAATAACGCGTGTTGTAAAAGTCAACAAAACCCAGCACGCTTGGTGTAGGATCGAACGGTCCGCCCGGCTGGCTACCACCCTCACGTATAAGTCCGACGCCAAGCAGTTTTACTGTGTTCCGTCGTGTGTATGTGAGAGCCGGTGCCCGACAGGGCAATTCCTTGAATTGCCTGCTCCATCTTAGACCCTGGCGTAGCTTTCCATCACGCAAGCCTAGGGTCAAAGGCATTCAAGTCACTGATAAAAAAAGTCGAGGCACGATGTTGATGGGTAGGTCAGATGCAAATTACCTTATTGTCGTGCCCCGGAGATTCACGTAACTCAGTTAGCTTATGGCTGAGAGTCCATGAGGAAGGTCAACGAAAAACCGAATGGAGAAAATAGCAGGGAACCTAAGTTATCAATTGAAGTGAGCACGTTACGTAGATGGACGAAAAATTGCAGTGGCGGAAAAGGTAGAGAGGGTCTTTCCATGGACAGAGAATATATTCATAGAGTCCGTGAAACTCAGGGTGCATGTTCTTGCACGAAACGATATAGTGATTTAGTGATCCACTGCTGAGGCGGGCCTCTTCCCATTACATGGAGGGTTTATAGCGGTTTATAGAGATTGGTGATTTATAGCTCTTCCTTATTGCTTATGTTCAGCAGTGCTGGTACATAATTATACTTTGATGTACAATACTTTTATTTTAGGCGTATTTTAATAACCACTGTGGCTTTTTAGGGGATCCTGAAAATATAATGTGAAGAAGAGAACGTCACCGTACCTTTTAGAAGCACTTTAACGCTAATGATTAAATCCACTTTGTTTTCAAAAGGCTTTCATGAAACAACTCGACGAACAGTCGTAGACAATTAAGAGTTTTTATGACTCCTTAACAAAAGTCAACTAGGGCTAGTAAAAAGTGTCATCGGTTTTATTGCCTTTGTCGTAAAACCCGGGGTTTATATAACACAATGATAATTTGTCATCAAAATGACTTGAATGAGCACCTGGCCTCATGCGACCCCTAAACTTCTATTCGGAATTCGCAACGCACCTATTTTTTCAATGATTGTTTAATTTATATTATGTGATCTTCAAATTTGATCTAAGTAGTTCTTTAAACATGTGCAGATGTGTTGGTAGGCGCGCTCTGAGTGGCAGATGTGCATTCCCCTTCCTGCTGTTATGTATTCGATGGGATTGCACACAATGGTATGACATTGAGGAAAAGTTTATAATTTTGTTGTTTACATAACCGTGAGTTTGATTTTGTATTTTGGTGGAGGTTGACTGCGGTTACGTTTGAAGTTGCTTTGGTTTTATTGCTCACTATTCAAATTGACAAACAGGCAACATAAATGTACAAGGCTAAATCTTATTCCACTTTTATAAAAACATAACTCCTGCACTAGGTATAACCTGTATCGCGGGGGCAGTTTCATCGTCATCATCATCACTTCAGCCAAAAGACATCCACTGCTGGACAAAGGCTTTGGGGGAGCCCAAGGATGTCTACAAAGGCCGGTCCTGGGCCGCCCGCATCCATCGTCTTCCGGCGAAATTAACCATGTCATCGGTCCACCGTGTGGGAGGCCTACCAGCACTGCGCTTTCCGGAACGCGGTCGCCATGTTTGTAAACGGGGACAGTTTACAAACATGTAGTTAATTCACGAACTCAAATGACACCCAGACTCGGAGCAAGTTGCAAAGGAGGAGATGCAAAATTAGACAGGTACCAGTATCTAGGATCACAGTATCAGTGTAGTGGACTGTGCGGCTCTGTTTGATGTGAATGTCGTTCATTTGTAATATCTGACCTCTTTCGTGCTTTGACGGGCACGGAAAGCTTTCAGTCCCGGCTGCCATTCTATCATCTATGGCAGTCGTTAAACGTCAGTATGTAGCTTAAAAACGGACAACTGGTCAGTTTTTAAGTTATTTATTTTTAACTAGCTGACCCGGTAATCTTCTTACCGCATCAGAATCAATAAATAAAAAACCTGAATGATTAAAAAAATGTATTTTCATATTTTCTCACCTTTTAAACCTTCCCTGGACTTCCACGAACATTTCAAGACCAAAATTAGCCAAATCGCTCTTGCCTTTCTCGAGTTTTAGCGAGACTAACGAACAGCAGTTCATTTTTATTTATATAGATTACTAGCGACCCGCCCCGGCTTCGCATGGGTGCAATTATGACATAAATACCTTCCTCTTGAATCACTCTATCTATTAAAAAAAACAGCTTCAAAATCCGTTGCGTTGTTATGAAGATTTAACCCTTTAATTCGTAATGTTGAAAATACTCAACGTTTGAAACAAAAAAATACTGTATCCATATATTTAAAAAAAAGACAATTATTTTTTAAGAAAGCACTGCAATTTATCGTATCGTATCCTAAATAAATCAGAATTCTGGAATATTACGCATCGTTTCACAGTTATAGCAAAAATGTCACCAACACAACCAACTGGAGGTGGACGCAAGGTAAGAAATATAATTTATTCAGAATTATAACATGATTCTTGTAAGACACTGTGTCTCAATTAATTTAGTTAGATCTAAACTGTGCTTGTATCACAAAATTTTTGTTGGTAGCTGTATACATACTAAGTAAAAATAACTTAAATACGTATGTTGAATATTCTTAACACTGCGAGATATTGAGATATGTGTTTGATGTTTGCTATGTTAAGTATTCTCAACAATGCGAGAGTTTTGATGAAATAGTTATTATTATTTATGTTGAGTATTTTCTACACTGCACATTATTAGATAAATTGAAGCAAAGCTATTTTAAATACTTTTCTACACTATTATACGTTATTTTAGGTGTTGGTATGTTTGTTGCATGTTTTGATAATTGCTTGCTTCAGGCTATACTAAAATGGGAACAGTTAAGAAAAATTATGGCATTAAAACCGCCCGAAAGGGCAGTTCTGAAGATAAAGTCAACATACAACCTTTCAAAGAGACTCGTCATCGCTTTGTTTCTGGCCGCTCTGACCTCAGTTCAGAACCAAAGTCTTTGCCGTCATCATTAGAAGCTTTAAATTTACTTCAGATAATGATGACCCATAATCCGTTACTAACAACATCGCTTTATCATGAAGACACCGTTCCTTTAACACCAATAATTTCAGAAATATTTCTTGTAAATGAGCCACAGCAACAATTAGGTACCTACACTTCATTCCATATCTAGTATATTATCCCCTGGAACCCCGTCTACGCCACAGCATACTAGATCTAAACGAAAAGCTAATAATTCAGCGGCAGAATCATCAAAATCAAAATCAAAACTCATTTAATCAAGTTGGCTCATTAGAGCTCTTTTGACAGGTCAAACAAAAAATAAAATTTAAAATTTGCCATTTAAAATTAATTATTTACATCATGATGTGTAGCGTAAAAAGGGGAAAAATATACCAGGAAGCCTTTGGATTTTAAATGGAAACCCAAAAAGTTTCAGTACCCTGCTCCAGTAGATATGGTACAATTCAACAGACATAAACAGCAAGTCCCCATTAGATTACTTTATTTTATTTTTCTCGGAAGACATTGTATAGTTTTGATAACTGAAAACACAAACCCTTATTCAGTACAGAGCAGCCAGACTGAGCTAAGTTTGTCACTGTAACTAATAACCATAAACGGGACTTTATTGTAACAACCATTTTAATAGGTATCCTACCAATACCATCATACTGAGATTACTGGTCTAAAGAGTTAAGATTTCCGCCAATTGCTGATGTTATGCCATCGAAAAGATATGAGGAAATACGAAAATATTTACATTTTGTGGATAATAGCGAAATTAATGACGACAGATATTTTAAAATTCGGCCACGTAAAGAAAAGATAAGATAAAACTGTTAAAATCTTGAAGAAGAGGGTCGTTTTAGTATGGATGAAATTATGGTCCCGTCTATGGGAACAAGAGCGGATAGTTGTCGTCAATATTTGCCTAAGAAACCTAGGAAAGGGGACTTCAAAATATTTGTTCGTTCGTTACATTTTTTACCATATGCGAGCGAGGATACCTTTAGAAACTATTCTTTCACCGAGTATGAGAATAGCTTGGGGCTTGGAGCCAAGGTGGTATTAGAGTTATTACAGAAAGGTAGATTGACTCATATTGAGCCTGTAAACAATTCTAGCTTGAAAATAAAAACTAGTGTTGCCCTTAGGCCTCCTGGCCCGGTACGATACGATAATATTAGCCATTTCCCAAAGTTGACGTTCCACGGTAGGTGAAAATATTGCAAAAATGGGTTTGCTAATGTAGAATACACAAAATGTCACATAAAAATATGCCTAGTTGTCAAAAGAAACTGTTTTCATGACTAACTTATACTGAAATAAACATTTTGGTCCTTTTATTCTGACTTTTAATTCCTTTCCCTTGAGTATATCTATTGGACAGTGTTGAAAATACTTAACATACCTAATTAGATGTAAGTGTTATAATGTTGCAGAATGTTGAGTATTTTTAACATATGTTATTTACCTAAGTATATAGGTAATTATTTTTTTCATATTTTTTTACCTTTATTTATATCTAATTTAAACTAAATTTAACAAAAATATCACCAAATTACAACATTTTCTGTCTTGTGCATTAAAGGGTTAAGCATACATAGGGACGGACAGACGACAGCGACTTTGTTTTATACTATGTAGTGATTGACAACAGCCATATAATTACCAATAGTGTCACAAGATGAATCGCGGAGGGCTGACGGCAATTGGTCATTGTAAATAATGGTAGTTAGCCAATTCACCCTATTATTACTTTTCGTTATTACTGTTATTACTTTTCGTGGACAGTCTAAAACAAAATTGTGAAAAGGAATTGAAAAACATCTACCCGGTGAAATTGCCACAGTGGCGCCACCAGCATTCGCGGTCGGCGAATCGACTTCCTGTGCACCGTTTCCCGCCAAAATGGATCGCTTCCGGTATGTATTTGTCATCTCCGGATCACATCAAAATGATAGGAGTTGGCAGTGAGTTATTTTTTATTAGTGAAATCTATACACATTTTAGTTCTAATAAAGTCTATACTACAAATAAATTTTAATTCTAATAAGTTTATAGTTCTAATAAAGTCGTAAATATTTGTGTCTCAATCAAAATCAAAACTGATTTAATCAAGTTGGCTCTTTTAACCTCTTTTAACAAGTCAAAATAAACCATATTAATAATTTTCCATATACCAGTGGTTAGTAAAGCAGTTCTACAGGGGCTGGGAAAAAACTCTGTAGGTGCTTTTTTTAGATCGCCATTTATAGATTCAAAAAGGGATACGACACATTGGTGACAGCAAACTCGCGAAATAGCTGGGGCCAAACATCAGCAACTAGACAATATTAGTAGCCTTCTAATGCCTGAGCTAAATAGCCCCCCGCAACGGCACCTGTTCACAAGCTTAGCAAGCCGCACACGACACCATCACTGCCATGTGTATTAATGTGAGCTTAACTCGGACACCAAGAAACTAAATAATTAAAAAAGAAAATTTCAGTGAAACCCACACATTTGCCAACAGGTAAATATAGAAAGAAAGAAAATGGTCACAACTGTATCCATAGTTTCCCTGTTCCAGATTAGATATCAGTGACGCAATCCGTTTGTTCCGGCAAACACAGCTATTTGTGATTAATATTTATCTGAGGGCCGCACCCTTGTTGCCGCGGTTCTGGCACGGAGAGCACTCTCAGGTCAGAATTTAATGAGCCTTGTGATAACAGTTGAATGGCTAATTGGATCACAAAATGTAGAGCAGTATTTTTCTTATAAACTAATGTTGTAAAGAGGAAAGGTTTTTATTTATGTATTTACAACTCAGCCTGTAGATGACACACCGTTGAGTAGACCTCCTCCAGTTACATGGAGGGTACTGTTCCACGCTGGCCAGTGGGGGTTGGCACAGGGTTTCGTATCAACCGTGGGGCCATACCGGCCAGGGCCTCCCATGCCGGGCGGGCCCACGGGGAGAGGTGAAACGAAGAGCGGCACCCAGCGCCACAGTGGACTGGGGCTCCAGGGACTCCTCTGTCCTCAGAGTTGCCCTGCGAGTCCTGGACCGCTGCGGTGCACCAACGCCCTCGGGTTGTCGCTAACCCGAGGGCTGACGGGCCTCCTTCTGCGAGGCCGTTATGTCGCAGAATGGGGCTGCGGGGCAGGTCACAAAGGAGGGAGCTCCGGCTGACTCGCGCCGCAGACGGAGGCAGGAGTGGAGGGGGGTCGTGACGATGCGAACCCCTTCTGCCCTCGCCTGAAAGGCCGGGGGTGGGTCGGGGGAACCGCCACCGACGAAAGCCTCGATGACTGAGGGCGTCCCAGTGTACCGGGACACCCTCTGACAGTCGCTTGCCCGTTGCGGGCACCACGCCGGGGCGTCACAGTAGAATGCTTTAAGTAGAAACCTACCCACAATAAGCTTGTAAAAGCTGATGTTATCTATTACATTTATAAGATCATCATTCATCATCATTTCAACCAATTAGCATTTCTTAAATAAACATGAGATATTTGTGTCCCTTTTGCAGAACAAATGAAATATTTTTAATATTTAATTAAATAAATGAATAAAACTTCCTTACCGATTAATAAGGAAGTATGCAAATTTTTCAAATTTCTGTCTCAGAATACCGACGCGTAACATTTTATAAAACACTGATAAGTTCGGTTTGTGACTTCCCCAATTCCAGCACATCTTACTCGCTTTTCTCATAGTTTCCAATTTTATTGGGATCGGCACCAGTCCATCCTGATTTGACAACCGGTAATGACATGGTTGAACCAGCTGTCAGTGTTGACGCTACTGACTACATGCAACGATTGCCATAGATGATAGGATGGCGGCCGGTCCAAAGGTTTTACATACGATGATATTACTAATGTTGGACATTCATCTAACATCGAGCAAAATAAATAACAATTTGATTTCTGATTGACAATACAGCTTGAATTATAACAAGTCTATATTTGCATTGTTGCGTAACC
The DNA here is from genome assembly GCA_905475355.2 of Clostera curtula. Classification (NCBI taxonomy): domain Eukaryota; kingdom Metazoa; phylum Arthropoda; class Insecta; order Lepidoptera; family Notodontidae; genus Clostera; species Clostera curtula. The sequence continues at coordinate 9,016,839 of FR997808.1, read as the reverse complement.
ATTTTGTTTTATTCAAATTCAAATCATTCATTTTCTTTATGTCACGATGGACACTCACAAATTGTCGACATATTATTCATAACATTTATTTATTTAATCATTCGACCGTACCACCAGTTCGGAACGCGACCACTGCTGAGAAGAACCGGCAAGAAACTCAGAGAGCTTGTCATTTATTTCATACTAGCTGACCCGGCGAACTTTGTTTCGCATCACTACATAGTATAAAACAAAGTCGCATTTTTCTGTCCGTCCCTATGTATGCATAAATCTTTAAAACTACGCAACGGATTTTGAAGCGGTTTTTTTTAATAGATAGAGTAATTCAAGAGGAAGGTTTAAAGGTATAATATAATTGCACCCGTGCGAAGCCGGGGCGGGTCGCTAGTTATATATATTTAAAACAAAAAGAAAGTTGGACATAGGATACCTGAAATTTTTATCCCGTCCGTATAAAACCTACTTTAACAAAACGCAACTGACAGCGAAACGTTATGTTGTCTATAGTTTAATATGGTCGAAAATTTGACAATTAGAAATTTTGAATTCGACTTGTTTATATTGTTGTAATTCACATAATATCTTTATAACTTGTAGCCTATGTGTTATTCTGATGTATAAGCTATATTATTGTAAAGTTTCATTAAAATCCATTCAGTAGTTTTTACGTGAAAGAGTAACAAACATCCATCCATCCATCCATCCATCCACCTATCCATACTTACAAACTTTCACGTTTATAATATTAGTAAGATATTTACAATAACTTATAAATGTATATAGAATATTGGTATATTAAATTCTTTATTACAAATTATTGTTACACTTTAAAGGTATCTAGGGTGGATGGTGTTTGTAATGGCACGAATAATTGTGAGAACTGATTGCGTAATTACCGCGACAAGTCACAGAGGGCGCGGGAGCGACGCACCCCCACACGCCTATTTTACACCCGTGGGACTTTTAAAAAGTAATCTATATTGTTTATTCTGTGGTTTTAATTGCTCCGTGATTTTTTATCGTTTGTATTGTCACATGCTTTTAGGCCCCAATTTAGATAATTATTTTAATAGCCTTTTGTTTAACCTAATATTGATGGAAGCCGCTGCTTACTCGAGAGCAGTTAATGGATCTGTTCGATTTCAATTCTTTATAGTTGTTTATAAAAATAGAGCGACCCGGTACTTAAAAAAAAACAATTATTATATATTTAAAAAATATTCTATGGCTGGCCAGCCTTAAAATACCTTCATCTTCTATGATTCTATTCTAAGAAGCAGTTACTCAATCCGTTGCCGTTTCTGTAATCGACGACGTAACTATTACCTATTCTATTTCCTATTTTTTTTAACGAATCCCTGCCTCTGCTTTACACAAAGACACTTGCCCGACCCCGGAATACAACCGGGGCGCCGTGATCTAAAGACGGCACATCCAAACCCTAGAACTACAAGACAGGGCTTCCAGCCCTTAGCTGATCGTCAATCCGAATTTATGGTAGATGCATATATTTTTTGTCCTAAATAACACATAACCTCAAAACTAAAATCTTTAAAAAAAAATAATTCTTTTTTACGAATTTAAACCTGAGACATCTTACCTATGACCTGGTAAAATTAATGTTGGTATAGGTACCGGTAAAGTTACATAAGTACAGCGAGTGCAACAATTTATTTCAATTTACGTGATGGTATTGTTTTGCGCGTGAGGGAGGCTTTTCCCGCGCTTCCGGGCAAACTCCTGACACGAGCACGGCGCGTGTCTCGCCATCTATCAATTGTACCCTACAACACCATTGCTCATTGCCAGTAAGAAATACACATCACTAACAGGGAAATTATGTTGGCATTATTTTAAATTTTGAACGTTAACATGTCTAGGCAAAGTCGAATCTCCGCTGCAAACCATTTTGCTGTTGATCCCTTTTATTTTATTTCAAAACGCGTTGATTGTTTTATCTATTGCCCTAATGCTGTTTAATAATTATCTGGAACATGTTTCGTGCGGTGAATGCATTATTGAGCGTCGGCCGCTTTTAGGATGTCTATAATTTGGATGAAAAGTCATATTGATAAAAGGCTGATGAGCTGTCGCTTTACAAAAACATTGTGTTGAACTTTTAATAAAAACACCTTCATTAACGAATATCGTGTGGTGATTTGGAATACACAGTGTGACCACCCCATTCCATCCTGAGGGTGTTGTGAGAGCCGACAAAAGGAAAAAATAATAAGGCCGATAACCTAACCGCAAGAGAAGGTAAACTTGAAATAACCCTGTGCCCGTTGAAACAACACGTTTGGCCAGCGTGGTACAGTAGGCTTATTACCCTCTCTTGTAAGGGAGGACGCCCGACTCAGCAGTGGCTCATTTATGGGCTGAGTAGTAGTATCGAATACGTATGTATTCGAAATGTTTTTGTATAACATTTTTGACAAACCCTTTTAACAATGGATTCTAAGTTGAAGTCTAAATCCAATTGGAAATTCAGTTTTATCTTTTGTAATACACACGGCTGCAATTGATTATATATGACCTTGTGACCTTGTTAGACTAATTGTCGCCGAATCGATTCCGAGGTCGGGCGAGAGTTTTGTGTAAACCAGAGATATTTGCCCTAAGTCTGGGTGTCATTATGTGTTCTTGAATTAAATGTTTGTAAACAGCTCCAAATTTCTGGAGGAGGCCCGACTCAGTAGTGGGTCACTCATGGGCTGAAACGACGAAGACGAAACAGGCTCCGCGATAAAGGTTAAATTCATCATTTAAAAAATGGAAATCAAATATAGAAAATCACAGGTAAATTATTATTATTATTTTTACCAGTTACTTGAGTGCCTTTGACCCTAGGCTAGCGTGATGGAAAGCAACGCCAGGGTCTAAGATGGGGCAGGCAATTCAAGGAAATTCCCTGTCGGGCACCGGCTCTCACACACGACGGAACAAAGTAAAACTGCTTGGCGCCGGACTTAGATGTGAGGATGGTAGCTAGCCGGGCGGACTATTCGATCCTACCACCAAACGTTTTAATACAAATCATGGGTTCCAGTGAACATCAATCAACTAGCTAACTACTAATATACAGAGTTGATATGACAGAGAGGCATTAAATTACACTACGTATACTATATGTGATTAGTATGAATTCGAAACGGTACAAAAAAAACACGTGATTTTTCATGGGGGGTGGACGGGTAGTCTTAAACCTCACCAGGAATCACCAAGGGGGAGGGAGGGGTTAAAAAATGTTAAAAAAACATCACGTGATTAATGGACAGCCCCTAAGGTTAATAAACGATGCGTTAGGTATAAACATCTGTTAGGAAAGATACATCATAGTCTTCCCGCGACCACGGACACTGCAAAGTGTCTGAAACGTTGGGAATAAAATAAAATAAAACGATCATAACCGTGAAGACATCATTTCCTGCAATGGGTAAAGATCGTGAAAACCTAAGACATCATTAAGATACATCATGTTCAAATGAGGCAAAAATTTTAAAAAGTCATTTGCGGCTTAACTTTTGCTCCAATTTAATTGATTTTTAGTACAGAGCCTGGAAATTATACCTAGTATAGGCAGTTAAAAAAATGCCCCTATGTCGTATCAACCCTGTTTACATGAACAAGCCCATCTAGTGACTCAATACTGTAGGCATTGTAACACGTGGCATACAAACAATATTTGACCTAACGTCAAGCAATTAATTCGTCCATTACAGTAACAAATCGTGTAAACATCGGTGTGAGAACGAGCGACAGAGGCGCTGTATATCATGGCAAACATTTGTACGGCCACTCCCTTTGTATGCACTGCATCGATTGCTAACTATAAGCACAAACTATATTCATCATCATTTCAGCCAAAAGACGTCCACTGCTGGACATAGGCCTTCCCCAAGGATTTCCACAAAAGGTCCTGGGCCGCCCGCATCCATCGTTTTCCGGCGACCTTAATCAGGTCATCGGTCCACCGTGTGGGAGGACTACCAGCACTGCGCTTTCCGGAACCAACCGCGTTCCATTCGAGGACATTTTTGCCTCATCGGGCGTCGGTCCTGCGCGCTATACATATTGGTACCACAGAATTAACGAACAACTTTTTCTGTTTATAAAGTTATAACTATTTTCTTTACTAGAAAATTACACATAATACAAATGACACCCGGCTCAGAGTGTCTCTCAAGTGTCTCTGGTTTAGACACTTGCCCGATCCCGGAATCGAATCGGGGACCCGTGATCTTAAGGCGGCACATTCAACCCATAGACCAACAAGGTAGGACTTCTAGCTCTTAGTTGATCGTCAGAAATTATATTTAGTTATAGTCAGAAACATTTGCCTCAAGTTTCAAAGAAAGCTTGAGCTTATTTGTTATCAGTCTGTTTAAAAGGATGAATTTTGTTCTCTACTTAATGGTAAATTATTATACATACTATTATCACAAAGTTACTCTAAGAGCATCGTAAAATCGTATTAGTCATTAACTTTGTAAGAAGACGTGCAAATACCAACGGAAACGTAAACTCCTTTATAGAATAAGTTTTTTTTTATTTTCTGTCTCGTCCACTTCAAATACAATTTCGGTGAAAAGGGTAGCCATTATAAAAAGATCGACATTCGTTTTAAAACGAAAGTAACGAACCTTCTGGGCTTAACGCAACTACCAACCAAACTACAGGCAAAAATAGACCTACACCGAAAGACCTTTGCCTTACAAATGATCGCAGACAAATAACTTACTTCTCAGCCCATAAATGACCCACTGCTGAGTCGGGCTTCCTCCAACTATATGGAGGGTAAATGGCTTACTCTGCCACGCAACCAGACGGGTTGGCCTATGCATCAGATCCCACAATGCCGCAACAGGACGCGAGTTGGAGCACCCCGGGTAGTTTTAGTGGGGAGTGTGGGACTCTCCCCACTATGGGGGAGAGTCCCACACTCCCCTCGCTGGCCATCCCCGTGGCCGGCGAGGAAGTCCATAAAGGATTTTACCCCGGGCGAACAAAAAAAAAAAAAAATGGGTTTCGTCACAAGTTTTCTTTCTCTTGCAGCTAGGTTTTCAGGCGAATCATTTCCTTCTCCTTCATTCTCCTTACGATAACCTCAGGGTGAAATGGGGTGGCGAAACTATGTATTCTAAATCCATCACCACACGGCATTCATATAACACTGGTTATCTATTCCTACATGTGAGTAACCAGAGTTGTATTGGTGGAAGGAACTCTCTTTTCTTTGTAGATCGCCTGACCAATACAAACCACTTATTATTCGGTGGGCCATATGCTGAAGCACCTACTTATAAGAAACTAGCGACCCGCCCCGGCTTCGCACAGGTGAATGATGAACCTCTAAAAATCGCTATTAAAAAACCGCTTCGAAATCCGAAAGTTTTAAATATTTAAGCATACATAAATAAATATCCTTGGACATATCACACATCTCACGCCATCTCGTCCCAAGCTAAGCAACATAATGCTTGTATTATGGTAACGAGATGGATGATAAACTACATGATGTAAATACATACATATTATAGATAGAAATGACACCCAGACTCCGAGCCAGTGCCTCTGGTTTAGACAAAGACACTTGCCCGACCCCGGAATCGAACCCGGGACCCGTTGATCCAAAGACGACAGCGACTTTGTTTTATAATATGTAGTGATAGTGATAGTGAAGTTGGGTTGGACATGGAAATAAATTTAACATACAATATATACGTTTCTCTTTCCACTGTTTAAATATAGAACATTAAAGTGTAACGTTTAACGCAACCAAAATGCATTATCTACGCACGAAATGCGAACATTTTATCGGTTCTGTCAATTTGCCAACAGGAATCGAATGGTAAAATTCACTTTGGATCAATTCATTGCAAGCTGAGAGTGCAGAATAGCTCTTTAGTCTTCAATTATGTAGTTTATATACATTCAGCTATTTATTTTATATTTACCATAAGTATTTTAGGTATATTATTAGATGTACAAATAAATAATTACGCATTAATTTCGCAAGTTCTACTTTGTTTAGTGTAGCTAGGGGTAAAGAGCTGATACTAATATGTATTGTTGATTTTAGTGTGTAATGTAATAAGTAAGATAATGGAAATAATTAATTGTGTTTTTTTATTTACTCCGTTCTTATTTCAAATTAAATATTCTTTCTTTCTTCATTTAAACATTGTAGTAAAAAAGCCAGTCTTATGTTAATCAAATTCTATCAAATATATTTATTTCTATTATATAAAAAATAGTCTCTAGCAGTAATATTACTGTTTGTGAAACAACTTGTAGGACAGGAAGCGACTGAAGAATTACCGAGTGAAGTACGCCGCGCTAGAGGGCATTACGCTAGAAAAGTTTTGTGTAACAATGTGTAATGTTGCCATTTCTATGCGAAAATCTCCCGGCCGGAAGCGACGGGTCGCTCGCGGGGCTCGGACAAGTTCGCTATTGTGGCGCCATCTACAACTGTCCGTACCACTGACGCGTTTCCGGCTTCTCTTCAAAAAGTCTTGAGCTGTCAACTCGTGAGGGGATGCCTCGGAGTTTCCTTGAGAGTATTTTTATTAATTCAATTGGACTATAAAGATTTATTTGTGTTTTGTTGAAAACAACTGCATTTTGTATGAAGCGAAACGTATCTACGTTCGAATATATTTTATTCCTATAAGGCTTCCCAGATGAGACGAGTGTCTCTGACGGATTTGACAAAGTAGAACGCTATGCAACATTATACTAACTAAGTACATATTACACGACTAAAAGGCAAAGAAAAAGAAGGTAGGCCCGAAAAACGAAACGTTAGAGGTGAATATTTAATTATTCGATATAACGAAGCAAGAGTTTGAACATAGGAGAATCAACTAAACCACAAATCAAATACTGAAAATTAAAAGGATGGGGAAATTGTTTTGCCATAATACCATTTAGAGAGAATATATAAAGACTGCACGTAAAAAATATATGGCGAGAGGCATTCGAATGTTGAATAACAATTTTTTGTTTCATGTTACTCTTACGAATACGTAAAGTAGCACAGGTCATCAGAAAGGGAGGCATCATAAAGTGTTCTATATTTTTCACCAAGAAACTACTATCACTACTCAACCCTTACATGACCCACTGCTGCTGGTCCTCCAATTACATGGAGGGTAATTAGCATACTGTGCCACGCTGGCCAGACGGGTTGGCACAGGGTTTCATATAAAGTTTTCATTCTCTTGCGGCTAGGTTATCGGCCTTTTCATTTCCTTTTGTCAGCTTTTACGACGACCTCAGAATGGAATGGGGTGGTGACACTATGTATTCTTAATCCGTCACCAAGAAAGGTGTTGTGTTACTCCCGGGAATTCCAATTGGATTGAGAGAAATCCAGAATGTTGAACATTCTCATTGACATTTTTTTCTTTTTTAAGGACAAGATTTAGGTTTGGAGACAATTTATTCTAAGCCAGCTTTAGTATACTTCTCCTCTTTCCAGAAGGTTACTTATACTTTATTGTTATTTGTAGGACAAACATAATGATTTATCGTAATGAGTAATCCGAGACATTGCGCGGTAGCCGCAAACACTTGAAAGACTCAGGCCATGGCCGCGTGCAAATAAACAAGTTTTGACCCAATTTTGCTCGTCAGTTGCATAATATCAATTAGGTGATGATTATTTAAAGATATGGAAACTACATTATAGAGTACATTATGCACCTCAATAGGCCACACACTGCCCGCGCATTTTTTGCTGATGATGTAGTCGCGCCGCGCCGGGCGGCTCGGATTTCACATAAACACTTCATTGTTCTCGAGTTTGTTTCGGTTACGCCTCAAGTGGCGTTTTTTGTTTGTAGTATGAATGGACCGGTAGATTTAGGGCCTGTGCACACTACGTCTTTTAAAGGCATGTTTTTATCCTACAGAGCAGTTGGTTGTCATTTGTATCCATTCAAACGCGCGGCACCGGCGCGTCTGTATCGCTACAAACGCGCGTCTGAATCGCTACACACGCGTGTCTGTATCGATTCAAACGCGTATTTGAATATATACTGGTGTGCAAAGGTCTACAGGCTGCGTCTGACTTGCGTGCGTATCGCAACAAACGCGCGTCAACGGCGCGTTCAAAAAACTTGGTGTGCATAGGCCCTTATTCCTTGTCTCGAATTTAGCAATTGGGCGCGACCATGCTTTGAGTAATTTTCACTAGCTCTTATAAGTTTAACCTGTATGCTATCACTACAAACCTAGCGGACAGTGCAATTGGTTGGCAGGTTGTCCTTCATTTGTAATTTCTAACCTACGTGCTTCGGAGGGCACGCAAGGCTGCCATTCTACTATCTATGGCAATCGATACACATAGACACTAGCGTTACAACTGCTAACTGGTCTGTATGTCATATAAGTCACTACACGTTGTCCCACTAGGATTCTGCCCCCCGCGACGGGGGGGCAGAAGGCCGGACGTGTAAATATTGGTAATATTTTATCCAAATCAGATTACACTGGTACGGACTTCAATAAATTTGGGAAATCACTATCACGATTATAATTAAAATACTGATAAACTTTTGTCCAAAAAGCCTTTTTCGATAGTGAGGTATTTGGTGATTGGCAAAGTTAAAAAATTCTATAAGGTGGTTTAGCAATTTGGGAATACATCAACAAGGGGCTGGGGGCCCTTTGTATCCACGGGGCCCTGAACTACAGCCCCAAAAGTCCTTAAGTAGATCCGCCCCTGATTATATGTATTACTCTAGACATAAAATCCACCATCTAGAGTTTCTTTGGCCGTTCTCTTTATTTTTACGTTAGGTCTTTCGTGATAATACTCATAATACTTGTACTACTGCATACATATTTTCTAAAACTATTTAAAGTCTCTGGCGTTTACAATTAGGTATTTACCTTCTAGTCTTTTTGTCGATATTTTTTGGCGCAGGTGATGAAAAGCGTTCGCTTTCTGGCACGTACCAGAATTCCAATTGATGAACCACACTCCAATTATCAGATGCAAACGTTGAGACCTGTTGAAATCTTATAAGGAAGTCGTTGTGACTAACGAATCCAAATGTTAATATAAAATTAGATGTCGGCCAAGGTTTCGCTTGGCGCCATTTCAGGGCTATATTTTCATCGTTACTTCTCGGGAGATTCCGATGTTTCAACCTACCTTGTAAATATTAGGTTGGGGAAAAAGTCTTTTTGCACTATAGTATGTATGAACTTGTAATAAAATCTCTTTGGCTATACTATTTGTATCTGGCTGGTTTTGGTATCATTGAAAGTTTAAATTTTAAAGAACATAATTCCAAATTAAAATTAGGAAAATGTGTGATTTTCATTTGTTTTTCGTACTGTCAAGATGAGTAAATCTAATGAAGAAATTCGATACATTTTAAAATAGTACTACAAAAAAGGAAAAATGCAACGCAAGCCGCGAAAAAAATTTGCGATGTTTATGGACCTAGTGCAGTGTCTGTGAGAGTAGCACAAATTTGGTTTGAGCGTTTTCAATCCGCAAATTTTGATGTCAAATATGCAGAAAGGCCGGTCAGGCTTCACAGACTGTGGCGAAACCCGGGTTAACTCGCAACAAGGTGATGCTGTGTGTGTGGTGGGATTGGAAGGGCATTATTCATTATGAGCTGTTACCACCAGGCAGGACCATCAATTCTGAACTCTACTGCAAACAACTGATGAGATTAAAGCAAGAAGTTGAGAGAAAGCGGCCGGAATTAATCAACAGAAGGGTGATCAACAGTGTGCTTTTTCATCTTAATAACGCTAGCCCTCACAAATCTTTAGCCACTCAGCAAAAATTAAGAGAGTTTGGCTGGGAGGTGTTAATGCATCCGCTGTATAGTCCTGACCTTGCACCTTCAGATTTCCACCTGTTAGGCAGTGTCTGCCAAAACCACTTGTCGCGGTATTTTTATCAGAAGTCCCAAAATTTCTATAGCAATGAGATCATGTCCCTACCTACAAGATGGCAAAAAGTTATCGAACAAAATGGTACCTACATACTTTAGTTAAATGTATATAAACTACATTAAAAAATGCTTTGAAATTTCTTAAAAAATGCGAAGAAACTTTTTCCCCAACCTATTATATCATTATGTCTTATGATTTTACGATTTATCGCGTGCATTTTACAGTATACATTTTCTTTGTACTTTTGAAAACAACTGACACCAAGTCTTTCCTATGACGAAGACTGCTTCAAACTGTTCGATACGTTCCTGCTATAAGTTGTAAACCGTGTATCGTGGGGATTTTTTAAACGTATAATTCACGAACACAAATACACCCAGACCCAGAGCATGTATCATGTCTGTTTTATTTTACTCAACTAATGAACTAATTATTTTCGAATGTAACAATTTCGATGTACTTCTTAACCGATAAGACATACATAGTTGAATAGCAGACTTGAATACTTTTTATTGCACCATATGAAAGAACAAAACATAAAACAGATACCTAACAAAGATAAACTTAAAACGAATTTAAGTACAACTAAATTAAACAGAGTTGTGTAATTGGCAGCCTTATTGTTAAAAGCAATCTAATAAAGTTAGCCAATATCTATTGTAACCTTGTCCACAGCCGAATAAAGATTTAATTTGACACAAAGACACTTGCCCAACCCCGGAATAGAACGGACCCGTGATAGCCATAAAGAGTTAGCAGACACGAAAATATACATATTTCTTATCAAAACATTTGCGAAACTAGAAAAAAAATAAGCTAGTGAAGCGTGAAACGGAACGCATCATCACATCATAGTCTATTCGTAGGCGGGCACTATTCGTAGCAAGGTCAGTTGATATTATATTTCAGCATACAGCAACCGTTTTAAAAGGAGCCCTCGGGTTCGATGGCGGTTGTCTGGGTTGCTCCGAATTTATAAAGGAAACCTTCCTAGGTTATCCTTTACGGGGGGTCTGGTTAATATGGGCTGTTTTGTTGATCGCAATCGTTGTGTATGTGGGCCCACGCATATCGTCATATGCGTCACTCTTCGTAGAATAAACAGAAGCCATTTACCACAATTTTGGCTTATTTTTCGTGAAGTCGTTGCGTGCACGTAGCAATTACGTGTGTTAATTACTGTTCAAGTTCATTATTTAGACTTTATGGCGGTCTTGTCTTAGGAAAACTTGTAAGTTATTAACTAAGAAATTTTTTACATAGGGAATTTGCTGACTCATTGTGTTTTCTATGAATTTTAAATGTAAAAATTTACCTTAGTTTATATAGGGTGTAACTAAAACTTTATATCGTTAACTAAAATATCGATAGAGCTACTGATATAAATATTATAAATACTGTGTGCAAAAAAATCAGGGACAACAACGCAACTTAATTTTGTTTACTAGGTTATTTAAGACTGGAGTGTCATAACTTGACAAATAACGTCAGAAAAGCCAAGAAACCTCGTGGAACTCAGATTACTAAATTGTTGGATAGTAATATCGATAGCTAGTTAGTTGAATTTTACTAGAATTATTTTTTAGTATTAAGAATAATGGTTTAGTAAAACGGTCCTTTCTTGCTCATGCTTCAAGATAGAAATATATTTTAAACATTTATTTATATTATATCGACGCCCTCATTTCGGATGGCTCTAAGGTTACCGTTACATCACGTATTTTACCAAAGTTTAAAATGAACAGGTGCCTAATTGGTAGGTATTGCTGAACCTTGAAGTGCCAGAATTACGTAAAGGAATTTGACCCTAAAATATATTATTACACTGTATCTATTGACTGCCAAGCAACCTACGTAAATGTTCTTCTTCAATGATAGATTGTATTGAAATTGCCAAAATTAACACGACAATGTAAAGTGGCCAATAGAAATAGAGAGATTGTTAGGCCTTACATTTACGAGTATGTATGGCGAATTTTGTTTCAAAATATTATAAATAAACTAGCGCCCCCCCGGCTTCGCATGCGTGCAATGGTATGAATATGAAGCTCTAAATTTATCAGTGTTTCTCTACAATATAATGCATTTATTATACATATAAACCTTGGTCTTGAATCACTCTATATATATATAAAAAAACCGCTTCAAAATCCGTTGCGTAGTTATAAAGATTTAAGAATACATAGGGACGGACAGACGACAGCGACTTTGTTTTATACTATGTAGTGATAGTGATAACAATTAACATACTGTTAGTAAACAAAGGATCCGATGAGAACATTTCCGTGTGGTGACGGATTTAATACGAGTAGTGTGGTGACACTACTGTGGTGACTTGTGTCGGCCTCAGGATGGAATTGGAATTGCATCCTCAAGGCGTCACAAGTATGAGGACATCGTAAGAGCCAAGAAAAGGAAAAGACAAGACCGATAACATAGTCGCAAGAGGAAAACTCTGTGCCAACCCGTCTGGCCAGTTTGGCACAGTATACTCTTACCCTCCATGTAACATTAGGAGACCCGACTCAACAATGGGACAATGGGAACCCATAGAGGGTTGAGTAGTAGTAGAAACACAAGAAGGAGATAATTAAATGTCCTAAGACATACTTTATTTGTATATGTTTAGTTAAGCTTATTAATTTACCCATAATACGAGTATTAAAGGTAAATCGACTCAAGGAGTAGTTTGAAAACTGATAGCTGGTCTAACCACGGTTTTGTCCGATTAGATGGGCCGTGGAGGGCAGATGGCAATCACTCTCTGTAAATACTAGTAGTCAGCCCAAGCTTGTTAGACTGACCCCAATTAAATTGGATAAATAAATAAATATCCTTGGACATTTCACACAACGCCATCTCGTCCCAAGCTAAGCAACTTAATGCTTGTGTTATGGTAACGAGATGGATGATATACTACTTATATATATATTTTTTTGTAAATACATACTTAATATAGATAGAAATCACCCAGACCCGGAACAAATATTTGTAGGTCGTACAAATATTTCTTTCGTGCGGGAATCGAACCCGCGACATGCTGCGCAGCAGTCGATCGCTCAAAGAAGAAACCACAAATTGCTGGATTATAGTTTATAAAGATTATAGATAGTCCATCCGTTATCATATCAGCTCGTAAAAGACACACTACTTAGTAGGACCTCCTCCGATTACAAAAGGGAAATTAGCCTACTGTGCGACGCCCGACGGATTTCGTTTCAAGTTTTCTTCTCTTGCGGCTAGATAATCAGCGCTATCCTCAAAATGGAAGCATCACCATCATTAGTCCACTCTAGTCCACTGCTGAACATAGGCCTCCCCTAAAGAGCGCCATATCGCCCTATCTTCAGCTTGACGTAACCAGCTACTGCCAGCCATTCGTGCAAGTACAAAACGTGGTCAGAACATGCCACCTGATGTTCTCCAGCTCCATCTCCAACTGCGTTAGATGCTCGTCAAGCCTCCCAGTATGTCCGCTGTACGTAGCCAAGGTCAGGTGTTTCAGGTAGTCAGATGTAACCCAGGGATTCTTAGCATCCGTTGCCCCCCGTTACCATTACGAATAACCAGGAATAGCCAGGCTGCCGGGAACTGGAGGCCATATTTTTGTATTCTCCATCATTAGGGGGGACTGCCCATAATTCATGGTGACACTATGTATTCTAAATCCGTTATAAAGCAAGATAATTCCTATTATTTTTATTTACACGTAGCAAATGATTTGTCATTCAAAGCTTGTTGCAACTATTTAATGACCACGACGTTCGTTCCTGTCATTTTTAGAGTTTCCCAGCCGCCGATATTCCTTCAGAATGTTGTAAACGGGGAGCGGTTAATTTTAGATCGATGTGTTTTTGTTACGTATTGTCTTTTTTAACTGTACCTACAGTTTTGTCAAACAAACATGTGGAGTAATTTACGAATACTTGTGTCAAATAATCAACCTTATCTGTCTTTTTTTTTCTACAACTAGTTATAAGTTTTTTATTTACAGAAACAACCACCGTACAAGCTTATTTTTTCCTTGCCTTATAACAATTTATGCGGCACCAGTCTAATCTTATTGATCTAACTACCAGTTTGCACAGAGAAACCTGACCTCCGAAACCCTTTAACTGGGAGTACGGGTGATTAAAATGGTTAGACCAGCTGACTTTGTCCGCTAAGTAATAAAAAAGAAAAAATGACAAGCCCTCTGAGTTTCTTGCCAGTTCTTCTCAGCAGTGGTCGCGTTCCGAACTGGTGGTAAAGTATATTACTTTGCATTGTATAAAATTTTATTAATATGTTGACAATTTGTAAGTGTCCATTGTGTCCTATGCAAAATAAATGATTTGACTTTGTTTATCGACGGTTATTGTTGTGTAGGGAATTAATCGTCTCTATTTACTAAGTCGGATTTTCTTGAGATTTCGTTGATGGTTTCGCATTTGTATACGCTAGTTATAACTAAAGTATTTCTAACATAGATGTAAGGCCGCTTCCTGACTTGGCGGTGCGGTATCGGTATGCAGTAATTAATATTATACCGCGACTTTACTAATGTCGCTCAGATCTCCTCACTAGGCGGTATACTGTCGGTATGCTTTCGGTATAAAACAGTAGGATCTTGGCAGAATTGTTTGTGCCGTCGCGTCGCGAGAATTTTGTTTACCAAATAAACGCGCTGTCTGCTCGGCATGCAGGCTTTTACTGACTGGCTGCCCGACCCGCGACGCGGTATGTCGCTCGCTTACCGCCCCGCTCCCGCGCAGCCCGTGCCAATCAGAAAGCGTGCATTAAAATATAGGCGATCGGTAAGCTTTCGGTACCGATGCGGTATACCGAAACGATATCGTACCGATACCGCACCGCCAAGTCAGGAAGCGGCCTAAGAATGGCAACCGCGACAGACACCTTTACGCGTCGTCTGTGGTACAGGGGGTATAATACCATAGACGGCATTCAGCATCCAGCTGAGGAGATTAATAGCGTTCCAAATTATGCACTAGACTACGGCTGTACTAAGTTGTTTTCTTCTCAGCCCGTAATACTGACACAAGATCGGTTCAAGATTTCTTTCACTAGCGGCTACTTAAGTATGCTGCTTTAGTCCTTCATTCCTTTAGTCGCTCTTATGACACCCTCAGCATGGTGGTGATACTATGTATTCTAAATTGTCAGTGTGGTGACGAATTTAGAATACATAGAGTCACCACCCCATTCCATCCTGAGGGTGTCGTAAGAGCCGACAAAAGGAAATGACAAGGCCGAAAACTGTGCCGACCCGTCTGGCCCGCGTGGCATAGTAGGCTAATTACCCACCTTCCGATGGGAAGACGCCTGACTTAGTAGTGGGTCATTTATGGGCAGAGTAGTAGTATTCTAAAACCGTCAGCACACGGATACTAGGTAATAAATCTTCAAAATAATCTAACTAACACAACAATGATAATTTAGTTTATCGTAATAAATAAATAAATATCCTTGGACATTTCACACAACGCCATCTCGTCCCAAGCTAAGCAACTTAATGCTTGGTTATGGTAACGAGATGGATGATAAACTACTTATATACATTTTTTTTTGTAAATACGTACATATTATAAATAGAAAACACCCATACCCGGAACAAATACTTGTAGGCCGTACAAATATTTCTTCCGTGCGGGATCGAACCCACGTTATGTGCGCAGCAGTCGATCGCTCAACCACTGCGCCAACTTTGTCGTATAAGAAACTAAACTAAACAAAATAATAGGAAACTAAATATGCCTACTATCGGAAGTTGCTTCCAAGTCTGATCTTCGGCTGATTATAGCTAATCTATTTCAGTACATTTGAAACCGCGCCAAAATTCGATAAAACGTGATGTTTCAGGGTAAAGCACGTGGGACGAATGACGGCATACGTCCAGACAACACAAATACCTAAATAAGTAGGGTTACCTAATGTAAACACAACACAGAATAATGTATCTGATGACTTTGCGGATTGTAAAGCCCACGACATGAAGCGAATACAATTTTGAAAACCGTGGTGCGTAATTAGGGGTTGTCCGTTAATCACGTGATTTTTTTTTAATTTTAACCCCTCTCTCCCCCTTGGTGATACTTGGGGAGGTTTAAAATAACCCCCCACCCCCCATCAAAAATCACGTGTATTTTTTAGTACCTACAAAGAAGCTTAGACACGCTGCTTTTCGGTTCAGAAATGACGCGTTTGAGGAAAAATTAAATACAAGTGATATCTTACTAAACCCCCCCTACACCTTGGTGATGTTTCGTGATTTTTGCCGAACCCCTCCGTCCCCCTTTCGAACCTCACGTGATTAATGGACAGCCCCTTAAAGAAGAAAAATGCCTTTCAAAAGGTATTTACCTAACCAGAAACGGTATCACTCAGTTCCATTATTAAGGCAGCTTAGAACGATGTGGGACATATTTCAGAGAAGTACTAACCTAATACTACTAGCGACACGGTTGGCGCAGTGGTTGAGCGATCGACTGCTGCGCAGCATGTCGCGGGTTCGATTCCCGCATGGAAGAAATATTTGTACGACCTACAAGGATTTGTTCCGGGTCTGGGTGTTTTCTATCTATCTATAATATGTATGTATTTACAAAAAAATATATCATCCATCGTTACCATAACACAAGCATTAAGTTGCTTAGCTTGGGACGAGATGGCGTTGTGTGAAATGTCCAAGGACTTTTTTATTTTTTTATTTGACTACTACTACTCAGTCCATAAATTACCCAACGCCGAGTCGGGCCCTATCAAGGACATAATAATTACCCTCCTGTGCTAGACGAATTGGCACAGGGTTTCGTTTTAAGTTTTCCTTCTCATGCAGACAGCTTTTCGGCTTTGTCATTCAATCTGCCTTTCGTCAGCTCTTATGACACCCTCAGAATGGATTGGGGTGGTGACACTACGTATTCTAAATCCGTCACTTCACGACGGTAAATATCTCGCATAAAGAAATACAAATATTGCTACGTAATGATGCTGGCCTTCTGGGCACACTACCGTGCCCTTCAAACGTGTCGCCTTCTTATTTTAGTTTCGAATTTAGTGTATAAATCGTCTTTTTATTTAGTAACTTACTGTTTAGGTATAGGTTACTATCTTTACATAGTATAAAACAAAGTGGCCGTCGTCTGTCCGTCCCTATGTATGCTTAAATCTTTAAAACTACGCAACGGATTTTGATACGGTTTTTTTAATAGATATAGTGATTCAAGAGGAAGGTTTATATGTATATAAACCCCCGCTTTGCACGGGCGAAGCCGGGGTGGGCCACTAGTGTATTATAATACTTAAAGGCATTATAATACATAGTAACATATAATAAACAGTTACCACGGGTTAACAGTGGCAATATCTTTATACTTATGAAAATAGTTATGCATTATTCAACTTTTAGTAGACTATAAACCACGGTACATTAGACTATAAACATCCTGTAAATAAATTGGCAACCAATGACGACAGATAAGAAAGAGCGAACTTTTTAAATGTACAATAAATCAGTGTTACAATTAGTAAATATCCTCTTTATTTTTTAAAACACATTTGCGATTTTAAATAATGTTTTGCTCAAAATATTCAAATTTATGGAACCTAAGTAAAGAACATAACTGAAAAAAAATCGTGGAAAAAAGATTTCGTACTATACCTATCTACATACAACATTTAGAACTTTGAGCACAAGTTATTATAAGTAACCTACAAACAAAAGAAAACTCAAGTAATAGAAGACCCCTTTGATACGTATACAATTTTGTTTTTCCTTATTCCTTACAATTACAACAAAAGGAAAAACCTGATTAATTCGAAATGTTTGAATCGAATCACAGTTAAGCTCGCCTGGTCCTACTACCTACTCTCTCAAAATGATTTTATCACATATTTAATAAAGGAATAAAATATGTGACCGTGTTTTCACCATGACAATTCGACTCTCTTTTTTTGGTATATTATCTTTATTATGAAGTGACGATTCATTTTCATACTTTAGGCATTCCGAAAGGATGATCTTGGATAACATTGACCGCTAAATATAAATGTGCACCTCAGAGGAGGTTTAAATATAGCGCGCCATGATATCACTTTTATTGGAGGCCACTTTGCTCATCTCTTCGCTCCAAAACAAATATTTAGTAGAATCCATTATGTATATTTGGGCAAATTATTTTTACGAGTATGTACGTCATTAGCACAATGATACCATCATATTTTGTGATATGATCAAACGGATCATATTAGTACAAACTTGCGCGATACTGCAAACCATCGGCTCGGTCATCGCGTTTAAATCGTGGGCCAACTTTGTAAACATATAGGTGCCTGCTGATACGTAATAAAGTACGCTCAACTACTGTCGTCGCGAGATGCGTAACAACCGGGTGGAAAGTTTTGTGACGTCACTATGGTATAATAGGTATTTCTATGATTAGGTACTCTTGGTCTAAATCCATCCGTGACCGTAGTTAACCTGTATCGCATGGGCTGTAATTCACGAAACCAATGACCCCAGGCTCAGAGCAAGTGCCTCTGGCTTACACAAAGACATTTGCCCGACTGCGGAAACGAACCGGGGTCCCCTGATCCAAAAGACGTCCACCTAACTGCTCCACAATTTAGGCATAAATAGCGCGGGGTTTCATATTTGTTTCATAAAAAGTAAGTCTGAACATTGAATCCAATGACCTGGCATTAGTGATAATATTTGGCTTGGTATAATTATCTCCAGACTCCAGTGCGCAGCCATTCATACGCCCGTCTCCAACTGTCTCTCACCCTGGACTGAACATTAACGGCCGGCCTTATCCATAACAGCTGTCATTTATCGAAGCTTTAAAAATATCTGAGACCTTGTCATTGAAGAGCCAAATGAAAGGGACAGCAATAGATAGAGTACACGTTTTAGTTTTTTAAGGCTTATTAAACTATTATAAACACAGGTGACTTTATAAACAAAGTCAACTCATGCTTGCGGAATGCGAAAACGGAGCAGCGAGGGGGATTAATTCAAGTAAGTATATCAGTGCTACCGAGCTATTTCAGTGCATGTCTGTAACCAACAGTTACGGCTAAAATAATTCGAATAGTGATATTGAATGATCAAAAGAGCTTTTAGATGACTCGATTGATTGGTGTTGCCATGAATGAAATTATATAAAAATGTAGACTCTGACGGGACAACTTTATGTGCCTTAATTATTGACAATTTGGAAAACCACTAGCAATTAATATTCGGTATATAATAAAAATAAATAACTCTTTTTGATTAATGCCTCCCATTCAATAATTGTTCTAAAACAATTTCAAATGTTTTGCGTTATGTACGTATAAATACTGTAAACAAACTCAACATCGCGATTCCGCGGCAACATTGCAAAACATTTTTTTATGTTAATTAAATTATAAAATTCTTGTATCAGATATGTATCCGGGATACCGCGTATGTAGTAAACGCGGGCGAAATAAAATGTTTATTGAAAGGTTAGGGCGGGCGGCGGCGCGGGGCGGCGGCGACATCGGAGCGAAGTTCCCGCCCGCGGCCAGTGCGCGCCCGCCCCGGTCCGACACTCGACGTCGGCTCGTCAACGAATACACACAACCCTATTTATTTTACGACCATTATTTAATCGGTAAGAATTCTCAGTGTCCTGAAGATAGGGTGTAATGTTCAGTGTTTCAAAAGTGTACCTGAAACGTTGCGCTCATTGTCACCTTTGTGCGTCTCGCTCTAATGTTGCGCAACTGATAGGCCGTCTCGCTCGTACGTTTCGAAATCAAAATCTAGTTAGTATTATCGCGGGTGATTATTAGAGATTAGCGGACTTCTTTACCGCGTAACATTGGTACAGCCTCACGTAAGTTTTAAAATAAATAAAATATCATTCAACGTGCCTCCAAACAAAGATGGGAAAGAAAGTGCGTAAGCTGTTATATGTACAACATTGAGATCATAAGCCAAGTGAATTTACTACGAAAAATATTTTCATAACAATTTAACTAATGTGTTATTTATGTTTAATCTTAGTTATGTAAATAATCTCAAAATTATGTTTTCTATTTTAACTGGATTTCCAAAGACAATCTTCAAAGGGTGGTTTTTAAGAGATCGCTATAGACGATTTGTTATTCATTCGTCGAATTTATCCCATTATGTATGTTCGTTAAATGAAGTGCTCAATTAAATAACATTTTGCATTTCACTCATTTTGCATCACCATGTATCACGTTATCAGACAAACAGGTGACACGGACCGCGCCACCTGCTTAGCGACAATGTGCAGATCCGGGAATGCTGTGAATCCGATCCGCTTGCGCGCGCCTATTTTGAGCTCACGCCTCTCGCGCCAAATTTGCAAGCCCGAAAGCAATCGACACGCCTTCAAGTATTTTTGTAACCGTTTCACAATCAACTAGCTTTTTTAATCAAACTTTTATAGATACCTTGGTTCATGGTTCTGTCAATATTGCGATGTGTCGAACAAGTGTATTGGATGTAAATGGATGTGCCAAAACATATTTGACATTGGCCTTAATCGTGACCCGATTGGGAATAATAGGTCAACATCAATTTTATCTAAACGATTTTAGATTTAAATCGTTGCATTAAATAAGTTCACAGTCAATAGAAAACTATAAGTTTGTATTTTTACAGCAATTGGAATTTATAGAAAAATATGGACTGAAATGAAACAGTTAAAATATTGGAAAATTTTAGATAGGTACTTGGTTATTAAAATATTTCAGACAGAACTGAATTGTGCCTACAATATGATTCACTTAATCTTCAATGGAATTTTGTTTTGACAAATTTTGTCCGTACTAGAAATATCATCAATTTTTTTTAATAGTTAGCCTTCAGATATCGTCGCTAGTATACTTTTAAAATATAATTAGTTAACTACTTGCCTTGAGATGACAAGAGATAGGTACGTTCCTAATTACTGGCGACTGGGTACACTTCAACACTTCTGATTTTATAGGTACCAAACAGAATTTTACACAAGGATCTTTTATCATTTTGTTGAAGTATTGGATTTTCGGTATTTATGAATGAAACAAAGTAAGAAGCGACAGTTTGACAAACAAAAAACTTAATCAACCCCAAAAGAAGGAAACTGATAAAAAGCTAGTAGATGAGACAATCGTGGAAATTTTTCACCACCACTAAAATGAAGTCCGAGTAAATTCATTATGATGATGAAATGTTTATTTGTACATGAGGAATGATAATATCTACAGTAATTATAATGATGTTACTAATTAATGTTAGAATTACGAATTTAATGAAAGCATATAAATCAGGTGCATGGTATTAAAAAAAAATTGTTATCAGGTTAAACAAAAGCCAAAGCTTTATTTCTCTAATATGTACTGCTACTGTATAATGAAAACAGTTTTTATATGCAACAATAGTTCAACAAAATATAAAAAAGGATATGTTTGCTGCATCTGCGAGGAAGTATTGTATGCCATAAAAATAATCACTATTGACTAATTGTAACTAATACACAAAATACTTTAAACAATTGATGTAACCTAACTTTAAAACTTAATTTCACCAATACCCGGTTATTATTGGTTGTAATCTTCTATTGAACTTATTGTTCATCTTAATAGACACATATCATATCTCATCGTCAATAAGTATTTGGCTAAGTTTCATCATCAACATCATCACAGCCTATTAAAGACCCTGAGTCGGGCCTCCTCCAAATTCAAATTATTACATATAATTTTAATCTGTTGTTGAAATTGGTTCTTGTCTATACTAACGTCGATTCTACCCAAACGCCGATGAATGGATATTGTTGCACTAAATATAACTCAATGACGCATGAAATAAGAGATAACAGATAACCGTACCTCTACGTAGATTATTCGGACAGAAGTATGAGATTTATGAAACAATGTACAAGTGATTTAACCCCGTTAGTGACAGGATAGACTAGCAATGAGCGTTGATAATAATCACTTTCAATTTACATATAATCAATTAAGGCATATAAATATCTATTTAATGCTAGGTGACCCGGCAAACTTCGTACCGCATCAGAATCAATAATAAAAAAATCATATGTTGCCACCTTTTAAACCTTCCCTGGACTTCCACGAATATTTCGAGACCAAAATTAGCCAAATCGGTCTATCCGTTCTCGAGTCTAACGAGCAGCAATTCATATTGATAGATTAAAAAGTCGTACAGCACTGTCTATTTAGCTTTTTACACAAAATATGTAGCTTCTTACGTAACGTGAATATCGCTAATCGACTTATCTTCCACCAACAACAAGGTCGTCGAAAACTCTAAAATAACTGAGCAATGAGTCTATGTTAGTAAAAACAAGCATTTTGAAGTTTCTCGTCTGCACTGGTCAGCTTGGCAAAGATCCAAGTCCACGGGCTACTCGACACGGCAGCGAGCCACCGAGGCAGTTATTTGTGGCACTGCTGCTAACTCTCCGCACGTCACTGCTCTATTTACGAGTAACGAGCACACTATTGTGCTCAATTATGTCACCTGGACATTGTTTAAAACACACGTATCAAGGTTAGAATGTCGCATTTTGACACATCCGCAATTTAGCTTTCCGAATCGTAGGTCATCCTGAGACGCCTCAATAGACAATTGTATATGTATTTTTTGTTACAGACACGAGCACGACATAAACTGCCAAAATGTTTAAAAGTCATTTAGAAATGATTGGCAGAAACGAGACGCCGTCGAAGAAAGCCAGATTTTGGCAATCCTTCGTGCGTTCTCTCAAAGGTGAGATATGAAACATGGGTTCATGATGCAGCTACCTAGAATTTTGCCGATCTTGCATATATCAATCAAATGTTAATGTCACTTTATGCTATAAAAAAATAACAATTTGCTTGCCAGGATCGGAAGACATCAGGGCCGAGGAAAGGTACAGGCCAACACGCCGTAGCGTGTTCCCTGAGCTCATGAGCACCTACCCCTACACCAAGTCGATCTATGACGACCCCGTGGGCGCTGCCGAGAGGATCACCGTCCCCGGCTACCGTTACTTGCCTGTCCACCGCGAAACCTACGGATACTCTCCACGCCCCATCTACGCCCATAACTACCCGCGCTCCCTAGACTACTACAGACCAGGTCAGTGCAAAACACGTACTTAATAACACCTATGCCATATAGAACATCTAGAAGAGTCTTTATTGTTTTGAATACACGGTTATTTCTTGATCTATGGAATTATCTTCTGTAATCAGAAGTTTGATTGATTAAACTTTCAGTCGTAAATCTATTGAAAGGGTATCAATTATCAATTGGAGCAACAAATTCCATTGTAAAGAAATTATTGTCACATTGTGGGCCCTAAAGGCTACTAAATCTATGACAGCCTAATAAAGCGATAACATTTTCAAAATGCTTTAAATACTACGTAAGTGTTCACCTATTTTAGTTGTTAGGGTGGTTTCCTGAGAAGAAATTTAGTGATGTATATTATTGAACAAGTAATGATTGTCATTCAATAGTTGTTACAAAAATAATAATGTTGATACTAAAAATAATCTTGTTGACACTACGACACAGTCAAATCTTCATACAATACACTAATCTATTAGCTAATCGATAACTGATTGTAACAAACCACAGACATTGAAACAATTAATATTTATTGATCACCTGATGGATGCATTGATTCTTATATTGGCAAGTGCATCCAATATCTTGGCAATCACACGACAATAAATTTAAACGTAGACCAAGAGCAATACTTTCAGAATAGCTTTTTAAATCCAGTACGATTTATATATAATATATAAGTTGACTAACAAAAATAATAAAAGTCTATTCTGACTTATTGATTCACTATTGACTATTGTAAATATTGACATAATTTTACGGATTGTAGATATTTCATCGATTGTGTAAAAATACTGCTTCATGCTTTGTAACTAAACACACATCACCAACCAACACTATACAATATTATTAGAAGAGATTATGACTACATTTACATTACCGTGCTAGCTCTATAAAAATGTTTGTTTCAGCGCAAAAGACCTCCGGAAGGGTGTAAATTAAAACAAACATCTTGCTATAAGATTGATACATTCAACTGAGGCTTTGTATACTAATAAAGTCGCTACCGTCAGCATTATGCCAATTATAGAGCTTACTTCACTGTAATTTATAATATTTAATAACCATATTTGCGGGCTTTTAAGCTTTGTATTTATATTTACTTTGTAATAAAGTTTTTTATTAAAATTATATGTCTTTTTCAAAATAAAATTTGGTCTATGTTAGACCTGTCCGATGCTCGGAGATTGGAATTGATCGATTTAACATTACATGGCATTACACACAACAACAAACTCTGTTTCTTGTGCTCTATATTAATATCCCTAAAACAGTCATTGATTCTAATACTAATTAAAATTTTAAAAATATCTAAAATCCCAAAAGTTACTTATTCCAATCCAAAGGCAAATCAATTTCTAAGATAAGACTTTCTAAAACTGTATAGAATTATGTTTGTATAGGTTTTTCATCGATGAAATCTGAGGTTGGATGAAACACTAAAGCTATTTAAAGCTACATGAAAGCGTCTATAGCAAATAAACCATTGCAATGACTTAGCTTCATCTACATGCCTATTTACAGAAAGATGAAATTACGCTTGTTCTTCACGAAATACTCACAATTACTAATATAAAGCATGTGTTCTGATAGAAATCACCTCTTATACATAACATCACAACACTAAATTAGACCATGAATGTTACATCGACATCAGAGTTGATATTTATCTTCTAGCATTCGTCAGGTGAAACATATTTTTAATCCCCTTTAGTTAAGCACTATTTGGTTCTAAAATTAATTAAAATAAACCAATATATTTTGGTCCAACCAAGCATTACTGGAAATTAAATGAAGAGGTGAGTTCTAGAAGCTGTCCTTTGACATGTGAGATCCCCATGTACAATCATTTACGTCTTGCTGAAAACTAACCAGCACTAACCATATTCATTCGTAAAATTCTTTACATTATCTTTAAAACGGTGTAAGGCTATTATGGAAATGGTCTCCAATATTTTCATTCGCTATGAAATTACATTATCCTTTGATATTACTGTTTGTTGAGGTTGGATGTATACACATTTTTGGTTATTATGTATCAATCTCGCTTATATAATAGCGAATCTAGTTAGATTGTCGTTTTGAATTTATATCCAACCATGCAATTCTGTGATCAGCTGTAAATTGATATTTGTTACTTCAAAATAATATGAACTTTAAAAAACGAAATAAATATGACAAAATCGAAAGTGTTTCCACAGAATAGCATAGTTGATTAGGATTTGGAATCTTCGAGTGATTTAATAAAATATTTTGTTGTTTTGCAATTCAAGGACTAAAATTATGCAAGCAATACATACCTCAATATTCTGTACAGTTTTATCTTTTGTACATGCTATTTATTTTCGTTTTTCCACTGACAGTGTACCATGTACCAAGGCGCGTCCGACGAGGCGTGGACCCCTTCGACGCCCACAAGGCTTGGCAGGACCATCTGGACAGGCTGGCCGCTATTGACCGCCTGTACCCCTCTCGCTACGGCCTTTACCTGAAGGACAGGGCCTACCCCATCACCGACCTCACCGCTCCCATTACTGACCATCTCCACCCCAAGAGCCTAAAGGGAATCGAATATGAACCCGACAGCAAACCTCACTGGGGCACAGGTAAATTATACTAACGACATTTTGTGCACGAAACATTTAGAATAAGCTAGGATATGCGATGTCGTTGTTCATCTGCACGTATTGCCTTTTAAATGATTTACAGTCTTACTCCGTGTCTCAGTGAGACTAACGGGTAACGCGTGCAGATGTGCTACTGCATTTGGGGAGCAATTTTTCCTCTGACGTAAAAACTGCATTGTTAACATCAACGTAACGAGCTTAATGAATTGTTCGATAAATATGGTTACGAAGAGCTGCATCTTTAATCGCATGAGCAAAAATTTGTTCCCCGAACTGATCCATGTTAATGAAGTCGTACGGTATCCAGTCGTGAACTTCGTATATTTCCACAAGGATTACGATTCTGATTAGGAAATACCGTGCCAGTATTTCACATGGATTCGGTTATCTTAAAAACTTACTGGGACACCATTCACCTGTGAGATTCAATTTAAGTTGAATCTGTTACGTGTGGTTGAGCATGTCCATAATTTTATATTTGCGTAATTGAATATTATCAGTAAAATATCCATCTGTTTAGCATATGTATACTGTTATTGGCACTTGATCAGTTTTTCTTAAGGATGTTCGAAGCATTAAACTTAAGTATCAAGTAATTACATTCAAAATTGTACAAAGTTAAATTGTATGATTATAATTTAAAACCTACTGATAATATTACTTACCATTTTATTTATTAATTAAATATAAGATGTTTAACATCGATTGTAAAAACAGCAGTAATTTTGAGGACGTATGAAGATTTTGTAATATGACTATTGTAGATATTTTATACATTTTTCCCATAACTCCTTGAATAGTACAAATTTTTCAAAGCATTCACTAACCACACTATACGATTTATTTTGTATTAAAATATAAAAGACCACCAACACGTGTTTTGATTTGTAGTTTAGTACCTTTCCAATGTATATTATAGTATTCCGACGAATGAACGGCAAACGTGCTGACAATTAAGATTTTTGGGCTGGTGGAATAAAATTTGCATGTTCTATCATTAGCAAATGAAAATTTAATTTTAAGTAACGAATAACGTTTTCTTAATTTATTGAAAAAATGCGGCGGTATGTATTGTCTTTGGTTTATTGGATTTGTAATTATTCCTGCGGGCGCCGGTGATTGTGGTCTTAGAATCAAATTCTATAAAGTTTTAATAAATAGTTTATGTGAATTCCGCTAGTGATAGAAAATATTTGCCAATTTTGTACCAACATTATACTGAATTTTCTCGCAAAACGTTGTTATGAATGTGCATGGACTGCATTGTAAATATGAGCAAAGCACACTGAATATTTTAATTGCGTTGCGTGCGTCATCGATGTTTAGCACCGTTGTTTATAAGAACACTACACTCTTCATGGTATTAAAAAAAAGTCTTCGGTAGTCCGTGCGACCGCGTCCCGTATTCGCTCCCCGTTGTGTATATTTTGGTACTGACAATAAGAATTGCCATGAAGGATCGTGGCCAGCGAGGATATCGGACGCGTTCAAAAGGGATCCATTTTTCGCTGAAGCCGAAAAATGGGCAGATTTTGACCGCTCTCTCCGAGGGAAGTCCCCAACGCCTGTGAAGCCGAGGATAAGCCCGCCACGCGACACTGAGATCGCATACGATGCCGACGGTAAGGGCACCAGACCCATCCCGCTACCTCCTGTATCTTCGTCTCGACCCAATTCTGTTCAGCTTCAATGAGGAACGAAGCCCCGTCTGATGCCCTAATTCGAAATTGCACTTCTAAGTGTGTGTGCGTCTGTAGTTAGAATAACTATTCTTATGATCTCTCTTTTCAAGGTTCCAAGTGGATAATAATACGAGACATTTTTATTCACGTCTGTTCTTATACACGTTTAACATTGTATTAGTCCTGTTCAACGAGTGTACGTGTTCTTTTTCACTCTATGTAACGCACATTCACGCATGATGAAAATCAGCGTTCTCATCATTGGTTTGTAAAGCATTTAACCATTCATTCATCATTATTTTCATATTCGCACAATAAAAACCACTATAAGAGTTTCCCGAAATCCTAATACTAGAGATCAAATTTCAATCTAGTTTAAATAACCTGAACGTTTGCTCAGTGAAATTTATTTTTGTGACCAATTTTCCGAGGGACTCTTACGTTTACTCATCTAGCATTTTTCACAAGAAAGCATGCTGTAAGCTTTCTAACAATGAATGGGCGATGACGAAGTGCAGAAGGCATGCGAGTCTGTGGCCCGGCACTAAACGTTGAGTTGTGGCGTGTAGGTGCACCGATCTACAACGCCGCCGGCGGACTCCGACGCAGGCCTTGGGCTGACATTTTCAACCCAAGCCCCTCACTACCGATCTCGGCGATCACTCGGGACCCCTTCTGGTACGACTGGCCGGAGCTGAAACCGATGGCCCGATGGGACAGGAGCCCCTCCTACATCCGTGACTCGTACCTGTCTCCAGTTAAACGCACGTTCCTGTGGGACAAGCACCCGATCCGACCGCTAGGTTAGTGCGTCGCTGTAAATATGCAAAACGTCACCGCAGCTTTGGAGTCTACGCTGTATAAATGGCCGCTGAACTACTCGATCAACATGCAGCCATCTATTAACGACTATTTTAACAAAACGGTGTATTAGGCAATTTATTATACTATTGAAAAAAAAAATAAGTCATCTTAAACTCAAACTCCCTATATAAGCTGTGGACGACCTACTAGCTTTGTTGAGTAGGTACATAGGTATTAAAGTTTACATAGTTACGTCTAGATCTATCAAGGTGTAGGTCTAATATTTAAAAAACCTATATTTTCTGAACCTTGAGAGACGTGAAAATGAATCGTTTTTGTATAATTAACAGAATTTCCGATCTTTTCATTACAATATCTATATTTTAATAGCTAATATGTGATTTTCTGTACCTGGTCACAACAGATTTAATGATGGCAGACGCTCTCACCGTGGATGATATAAGCAAGACTTTACCATACATTCGTAGTCTATAAATCAATCATCAGGTACCTGAACCTTACTTCGTGAATGTAGAATGAAACCTATTGTTTGTCAGATTAGTCCCCATTTTAATATCACTTAAATATTCTGTTAGTTAATGTGAATAATTCCATTCGTATTTGTCCGTAGTTCTCGTATTTGTACATTATATCATTTATTATACTTCTTGGTCATTGCACTTAAATTTTGGAATCGCATGAGATGAATCTATATTGTACTATAGGACTGTAGGTTTAGACACATTCATATTAATTTGGTTACGCCATTTTCGTATTCCCATCTGTCTGATAACTGGCTATTCCCACCTTTTTAACCATATAGACAGCCATTTACTATTTTAAATAAATTCACAGTGTGATATTATTTTTATGCATATACTTACACGATTGCGTCATTACTTTTTCTCATATAATTCATTATAATAGTTTTATATCAAATGTATAAAGCAAACAAATTGTTCGTTTTACGAATTCCAACTCTCAAATGAATTTTACCTTCTATGCTACGACTGGCGTAGTCTTAGACCTACGGCGTAGGCACGGTTGTAGAGCCATGCGCACCCCAGAGATCTACGGTATAGTATTAAGTTTAATGAATATTTACAAGTATCTTTTAACCGTGACTAATCATATTTTATTAGGCGGAATCAGTAAGTATGTATTTTACTTATCTGATTTCCGTTTCTCCCATCTTGATGGTTAAAAACACAAAATCTTTATTTAACACTGTTCAATCCTTCATTCACTCGCTTCTGGATGAGGTTTAACGATTCCATGGAAATCCATTACAATTACGAAAATCGAACTTTGGTTTACCCATGCCAATTTTCCAGAACTATTCTATTAGGGAATTTGATACTGGTAACTGAGGGAATTCAGCCTTCTTCTGCTGGCAGCGTCATGGTCGATTTATTAACACTTCTTTGCAGACATAAGCGACGGCAACCACTTACCATGAGGCGGGCCGTATTTGTATAAAATGGATTCTTATGTTTTGCTTCTGAATTGAATATACATATATCGGTAATACCTTTTCGGTACCTATTCCGTAATGTAAAATCATACGGTTTGGGTAAGAAGATATTTCTATTTATTGTATACTTACTTAAAGTAGTTTGTGTGTGCGATACACTCAAAACCACTCACTAAAATGAACTAAATCACCTACCTATATGTGAACTGGTCAACGAGGGTGTACATACATACTAAATCAAACTGAACTGCCTACTATTATTTACAACTGTTCTACTCTATATTGTATATACAAATTTAAGTAAAAGAAATAGTTATAGTTATATTTTTAATTTGAGTCTATTTTTTCCAGCTGCTGCTTTCTAAGGGCGGGACATCGAAATCATCTATTTTTAAGTTATTTAACATCGTATACTGAACTCAATTGTTTTTGTTAAACTGAGACCACGCTATACCATAGTAAAATATGTCAGTAAATTATGAAGTTAATATCAAATTAAGTGAAGTTAAAATTACGTAACGAAGGATCCTTCAAGATCTCGAAGACTGCTATTACAAAGTCACTGAAATGAACTTGTTACAAAAATCTTGTTATTATTAACTCAAAATTTTTATTTATTCCAAAAATTAAAAAAATCAATAAAATAATAAAAACCAAGCGTTCATTTTATTACTATACCTACACAATCTAATGTAATTATGTACAAACCTGACCAACGATTGTACCTAAGCAAAATATTATTAAAGATATTTTAAATACATATTATTAAAATATTGTTACCTGTGTGGTGACACATTAACACAAGTCCATATTATTCTGAGGGAAGCTAATGAAGGAACTGAGTCTACAATCTAGTCCGCCGCAGAACGAAAATTTTATTTCCCTTTATCAAAATTGAGAATACCCCCTAACTTGTGGGATGTGGTTATGAAGATAGATAGACCGAAAATGTATACAAAACTAGCAGAACCAGCCACGCGTCGCTGTGACCAAGGTTTTTGTTATATTACATTTAACTTAAATTAATTTAACTTTTATCATAGCGCCATCTGTTGATTATTCACTCAATCCAGTCAACAGATATCGCCATCTGTTAGAATAGTTTGGAGCTAACATATAGTTGTGACTGTCAAATAAGTATTGCGACTTTATATCGAGATGTAAGCCATCTTTCAAGTTTGATCAAACTGCTCAAGGTGTGCAAAATTTGATTAAAATCGTGTCGCGTAATTTATATAATATTAAGACTAGCAGACCACGCGTTACTGTGGTGGTTATACTAATTGTAGCTTTTAGGACACGTTTCTACTATTAACATAGCGCCATCTATTGAATACTTACTCAACCCAGATATCGCCTATACAGATATTACTATCTGTTAAATCGTTTGGAGCTACATATAAATACGAACGAACTACGAACATATAAATTTATGAGTGTAAAATAATAGAAAAATAATTTGCTTTATTATAATACACTCGAGAGCAATGAATCCGGGTCACTTAAAGAATTCTAAAAATCTCGGAAACTAAAAATGCTAGGTTAATGCAATAAATCGTATTTAATAGACAATGTAATACTCCTTAAATGAAGGTATTAAAACTTCTTAGTTATTGTAAAGTTATATCATAAAAAAATCAAACTTGAAAAAGGGCCACTTTCGAAGATGGAACTACGAAATTACAGCATTTGGTTTTGCTTTTGTTTGTAATCTGTCATTTATGTGGGTACATAAACCATGTTGATAGTGCTCTATATTCATTATTCAAGCTGAAATTATGTCGCTTACGCCTGAAGAATGCACCAGATTACTTACAATGCTGGAAACCGGCCGGAGTCAGCGCGATACAGCCAGGACTGTCGGTGTGTCGCTGTCAACAGTACAAAGAGTTCTCCGACGTTACGAAGAAACTGGTTCTAACCTACGCAGACCAGGAACGGGCAGAACCAGGTGTACCACAGCACGAGAAGACCGATACTTGGTGAACACCATGCTTCGAAATCGCTTTCTCACAGGAACTGAACTCACAAATCAGTTTCGACGCCTCGGAGGAAGTAACCCAAGTGCATGGACAGTAAGACGTCGGCTTGCTGAATCTAACTTAAAAGCCCTTAGACCTGCAAACGGCCCTAAACTGGAGCGTGGGCATCGTATTTCAAGACTAAGATATGCCCAGAGCCACGTAAATTGGAGTATTGAAGATTGGTCAAAAGTTATGTTCTCCGACGAATCAAAATGTATGCTCTACAAGCACGATGGAAGACACAGAGTGTATCGAAGACCAGGGGAAAGATTCAAGCAAGCATGCATCGAAGAAAAAGTAGCCTACGGTGGTGGGTCTGTACTTGTGTGGGCCGGAATTTCTTCTGAAAGTCGCACAGAGCTGGTGATCATAGAAAACGGCTCTTTAACTAGCGTAAGATATGTGGAAGAAATCCTCAATGGTCACGTCCATTTATGGTCAATTTAGGTGAGGATGCTATATTTATGCATGACAATGCCCGACCTCATACAGGTAGGATTGTGAATGACTACCTTCAAGAGATGAACATTACTCGTATGGAGTGGCCAGCGCGCAGCCCGGATATCAACCCGATCGAGCATGCTTGGGACGAGCTAGGCAGATGCGTAAAACAACGAAACCCTCCCCCAATCACGCTTCGTGAGCTCAAAATTGCTCTCACAGAGGAATGGGAGAATATTCCCCAAAATCGTATAAGGAACTTGGTGTACAGCATGCCAAACCGCGTAAACGCAGTAATGGAAGCACGAGGAGGCAATACGAAGTATTAAAATTCAAGAAAATCGTAATAAAGTTCAAAAATTTCATGTTTCCTATTTTTGTTTTAAGGAGAGATCAGCAGTTTTTTTCTTTATGTAATTTTGTGTTAATAAAATGTATGGTGACTCATATTTTTTTTACTTTCATTTAAGGAGTATTACATTGTCTATTAAATACATTTTATTGCATTAACCTATCATTTTTAGTTTCCGAGATTTTTAACATTATTTAAGTGACCCGGATTCATTGCTCTCGAGTGTATTGCGACTATAGAATTTATTTTTATAGATTAAGAAGATTAGACATCGCAGACACAGTTACATGTGACGAATGTCGATATGTCCGTGTAGTGCTTAGAATACACCACGTCACCAACCCATATCATCCTGAGGGTGTCGTAAGAGGCGACTAAAATAACGCTAGAGACAGATCACCTAACTGCAAGAGAAGGAAAACTTGTCAACCCGTGCCAGCGTGGTACAGTAGGCTAATTTCCCGCCATGCATTTTGGTGAGGCCCGACTGAGTAGTTGGTTATGGGCTGGAACATTGTACCATAGGCACTTACATCGCTTACTCTTAATTATGTTATAATAGATCCTTAGAGACATAATTTATCATTTGTCAGTATTTTATTAGGACTAATTAACATTAGGTTGAAATAATAATACCTTTAAGCAAGGTTACTGCGATTGGGAATAAAAATATTCACCTACGAGGTCACCAGTGAATATGAGTAGTAATTTCAACAGATACTTATGAAATATAATAAAAAGTAGGTAGCTGTATTATCTATGCCCTATTATACGGAGAAATTCTCTTGGGAGGGAATTGGGGAGATTGACTCGATAGAGGGACTCGAGGGCAAAAACAAAAGTTCACGGCAGTATACCTATAATTACAATAATCCGCTTCAATGCGTGATGTTCGTTACACACTAATATAGTATAGATGGTACAATCCGTACGTTGTGTACATTTGTATTACCTATGACTACTACTACTACACAGCCCATAATGGATGAGAGGTCATCACAGAAAGGGTAATTAGCCTACTGTGCCACACCGGCCAGACGGGTTGACCTTGTTGTGGTGAGGGGGCCTGTAGGATCCGTTGGGGCCATACCGGCTTAGGGTCACCCATGCCGGGCGGGCCCACGGGGAGAGGCAAGACGAAGAGTGGCACACGGAGGCGTGGTGGTTTTTGCTCCGGGGACTCCTCTGTCCTCAGAGATGCCTCGACAGCCAAAGCTCCCAACTCACCTCCAAACTCACCAAGACGTGGGGCCCGCTTGTGAAAGCGGGGCAAGACACCGTCAGGGTCGCGGAGCATCTGTTGGTTTTAATAGGTAGGTTGGGGCGTAATTACCATCTTTCCGCGCCTCGGAGTCCCACATATCGCAGGCGTTTAGCGGTCGGGAATCCATGAGAAATTCCAACGTAAAACAATAAAATAAAAAAGGGTATCAAGTTTTCCTTCTCTCGCGGCTAGATTTTCACATATAACATTTCCTTTTGTCGGCTCTTACGACACCCTCAGGATGGAATGGGGTGGTGACACTATGTATTCTAAATCTGCCACCACATGGAAAAAAATACTATCGCTGTTAATTTGATTAAATAATTAATATGGCGGATAATTTTTGTTCATCTTTTGTGTAATGAGGATTTTTATATGAAATAAAGTAGTTATTATTAGGTCCACGGGTCGCTTGCCCGACCCCCGTAACCTCCGGCCGGCCATTTTTTGCTGATAACGCACGCAGCGCGGAGCGGCCCTGACGTCACAAAACGGCTCATTGTACTCGAGATTGTTTCAATTATATCTTTTATGAATCGTCTCAAAATTTCGCAAGAAAGTAACATTTTCAATTTTTTTATTTATTTTTTTCTATACTTTGTTTTTGGCTTACTTTGGTGCTTAGCTTAACATAGAAGCGAGACATATTAAACAAAATATACCTTACAAACAGAGATAGCAAAAATAAGCAAAATACGCGACGATACCTTGAAACGCGCCATGTCGACCCCAAGTCGACACGGGCAATTTAGCCTTCCGCGCCAGTATATCGGTGTCACAAAACACCAGACTAACATGAAAATCATGATGATCATACAATCAGGAGAGTTGATTCGCCTCAGCGTCAATAACTCAGTGTCGCGAACTCAGGAGTCCGCGACACCTATTCCATTGTCCCCGATAACCACTAATCAGGGATTTTCTATTCGAGGTATAAATTTTTCGTATCATTTTTTTCTCTTTGTATCTCTGCGATTTGTTTTCAGCCAGTGTCAAGTTTGAGCTATTTTAGTTGTTATTGCGTTTAGTTATAAGGTGATCAGGGGCGTAGCTACCGCCGTATCAGCCGTATCAATTATACGGGGCCCACAGACCAAGGGGGCCCCCGACCGACGTGTGTAAGCAAAATTTAATAAAAACTTCATTCGATTGTCCATAGAGGCAGGAACTTTAGAAAAACTAAAGTCATCATCAGCTATAAATCATTTAAAAATCAGTTGGCCGAAAAAAAGGCAAAATTTTGGAGGAAGTGACAGATAGATAATTATGATGAATAAATGTTTCTATGAATTTTATGCACACATTTTATTTCTTTTGTTGTGAGAAATTTTTACCATTCTTACGGGCCCGCAAATATTTTTTTATACGGGGCCCCACCAAGGCACGCTATGCCCCTGAAGGTGATATTTGTAAGGAACTGTGCATCTAGGGGTTTTTGTATATCAATGGTTTCTAAGCAATATTTCTTCAATTATGTTGATGGATTGATGAACATAAGTACCTACTTATTTGTTATATTTCTGTTTAGATGGTGTATGAAAAAGTATTCTGAAATCTTGGAATAATAGAATCTAACCGTAGCTAGATTTTAATTTTTTTTAACATCTCATTTTATTTAACGATCCCCAAGCCTCTAATTAACGTGAACAAGATTGTCAAATAATTTGAACATGTGTGCAAATTAAAGTAAAACAGACATTCAGAAACAAAGAACATTAAATTTAAAAAAAAATGGCTTAAAAGGTTTGCTCACCAAAATATAATATATCAAAAACCTTCATTTCTCTATGATTTATGGTCTATGAACTTTTTTATTCTATGATTAAAACGTCTGACTAGGGTTACCAACTTAAGAAGCTTACCAATAGTTAAAGGGGGCGTTTTTTCGTAGGTTTTATTAACCTTCGTTTTCAGCTATGTATGTTAGTAATAACACGTGTACCTATAATCTACAAAAGAGAAGACTTACAAAAAAAAACTGTATAATGGGTGGAGATTCCCTTGAGCACCAACCACGAAAAGCGCACAGCCGTTATGCAGTGTTCCCAACCGTACGATAATTTGGACCTACGTACGATGTACGATAGCATATTATTATCGTAAGAAAAGAGTGGATTTCTAAAAAAAAGGTCGTCTAAAAACGCGGTAGTCCAGAGTGGAGGTCTAAAAAAAAAGTTCGTCTAAAAGAGTGGACGTCTAAAAAAAAGGTCGTCTAAAAACGTGGTAGTCAAGAGTGGACGTCCTCATAATAAATACGATAATTTCGGCCGATGTACGATAATTTTACGCATTTTACGCCCCCTTGTACTTCAGGTTGGGAACACTGCCGCTATGACCAGTTGGTGTGGAAACCTTTGGGGAGCACCAATGCTCAGTAATGTTGAGAACACTAAATAAAATGAAAAAAAAAATACCCTCGGTTTTATAATGATCCAATCAATTGCCGCGGTTATTGAGTGGATACGTTTTGTACCTTGACAAAGCATTTGAAGCAGTAGCAGTAAGGTCATGGCCTCTCGCTTTGTAACAGTCTTGCATTTGAATTTTGTTTATTATATTCTGGACAAATTGACCGGTTCTTGGAAGTCCTACCGACTCCTACCTTATTCAACACCAATGTCCAGCAGTGGACTTCTTTTGACTGAAAAGATGATGTAGATGCGAGATGTTTCGCATTTTAACTTCTTCTTGGCTTTAGTGGAAAGCATATTCGAGAGATGGTAACACTAAAAAAGAAAAACGTAAACAAAACAAATGGTCGTTTTTGTTTGAATTCAAGTGAAATTTGAAAACCAAGATTTTACTTTTACCGTTTTACCATTAGCAATGAGCGAAAAGATAGAAGATCACCAAGGTGATATTGAGATGAACTCTTCTGAAATAACTTTTGACAATCTAACAATTTTAAAAGAGTTTGGAAATATTGTGAATCTTGTTAGGTAAGCTATAACTATGATGTTTAAATTATTTAGTACAATTTTTGGACGGTACGTTATTTACTGTATGATCGTATTAATTTTTTTCAATGTCTTTATTTACAGGAATGAAGATTTTTTGGAAACAGTGCCTAAAGCTAAACTTAGAAGGGTGAAATGGGTACCAATGTTTAATTGTTTAAAACAGGGGATATTGGATGAAATGGTACAAGAAATAAGTTCAATGTGGCTCTATGAGAATATGCCTGAAAAGCTGGAGGTTCTTGAGAAACAAAAAGAAACATTTTCAGAAAATAATACTGATAATGCTATGTGGTTAGTAAAAATATATATTGCAAAGTACAAACCATCCATGAGTAAAGCATAGTTTTAAAAAGGAAGATGCTGTAAATATTTACATTCATGTGGTGACAGGCTTTTAGTACAAAGTGTCGCCACCACATTCCATCCTGAGGGTGTATGAGAGCCGACAAAAGAAAGAGACAAGGCCAAAAAACTTGCTGCGAAAGAAGGAAATCTTGGAACTAAACCCTTTGCCATGTAATTATTCTCCCACTAGGCAGTGGGTCATTTATAGGCTGAGTAATAGTACCTATGTTAATAATGTATATGTTATGGTGTCTTTATCATTCTTGAGATACTAAAACACAGCTCACAATTTTACATTTCATAAAAATGTGCTTTTAAGTTATGGCAATATGGTAGGAAAACATTGTTTTGGTCCAAACATATTATCTAGTCTGAGCTAATTAGTTGGTGATATTAGCTACCAGTTTCTATCCCACACCATATACCTAAAGACAGTATATCATGTGAATAACATTTCTGTTTTTAGGAGGCCACAACTTGGTGATGTTAAGGCACAATTACGAGCCAGCGATATAATGAACTTACAAAAACAAAAGAGCCTGCTTGAATCATTGGCGAAAGAATATGATGCAAGAGTTAATAGACTTAAAAAAATATTATCAGCCAAGAGAGGATACCTCAAAGCTCTACAAATGGACATCCAGAAGTATCAAAGAAAAAATGAAGAAATTGTGACTAAGATTGGAGAAAAGTTGGAGAACCATCAAGTGCTTGTCAAAATCATTATACCAGAAACAAATGATGTTGATGAAATATGTTGGAAAGAGAAAGACATGGAAATTAATGAATAAATAATTTGAATAAAATTTATATTTCAGAAAATTGTACACACCTGAGAAAAAGTACAACAAAATTTTAGATCATTTGAAACTAATTGCTTCAAACTTAATTTTCTAAGTGTAGATGAAAATAGAATGAAACTTTAAATGTTAAGTGATACTGAAATCACGAAATACTTAAATAATCTTGCTGCTATTCATACCAGCTAATTAATAAACAGTAGTTTGAAATGAGAACTAACATATTTTATAGCAACATATACTATCAATAATAATTTCAATAAGCATCAAGAGTGATGGTGTAAGAACAATGAATGCAGTTAAAGTGACTTCTATTTCTGTTACATACACAAGTGTCATTGTTAAAAGTTATTAGTACAATTTACAAATGCATACCTAATGAAAATAAAACAAAAATAAACCTCTTAGTTTAAATAGTAATATTTATTATTTGAAAATCATTTGACGTACATAGCTAAAAAATAAAAATTGTACAATGCACAATCTGCATATAATTTTTAATAATATAATATTTGTAATAATACAGCAATTGCACTATGGTTGCGAGGGCTACACTGCTTCTACCGCCATTTTAAATTATGTTAATTCATTTGGAGACTTATCAGTAAAGCACTGTGAACACAAAGCCTCGGACGAGAGATCATTCAAATTTCGAAGAATTACATTTAACGAAAGAATAATACTGAGTGTAACATAACTTTAATTTCACTGGGTATAGCTCCACATTATTCCACGAAGTCCAAGGAGAGGATATAAACGCGTTAGGTTAGGTTAGTAATTGTGTCTTAGGCCCACTCATCTCCACAACAAGGTTATCAAAATAAATATTAATTAACTACAAGTAAGGTTGAAATTCAATGGACGATCATTCACTTTTAATTTCGCCTAATACGTTAAAACTATAAATTTCAAATTAACCAATTATCGTCACTTACTCGAGACCTATATAATAATTTACATTTATAGGCACATTAGTTACAGAATAAACGAAGCGAATGTGCTTTCGATCCACTACAACTTAATAAATAGGTAATATGAAAATTTTACGACGCTCCTGTGTCCAATGCCCGCATCTCAAAGACTGCTTGCCACTTCAAACTCTTTAAAATTAACGAAAACAATTTACTACAACATCAACAGTTCAACACAACAAAGGTTCCTTACCATTCAAAAGGCTGCCTCTATATGGGATCGAAAAAGCAAGTCAAGGTAGGCCGAATGCATAAGTGTCACCTCTATGGGCTGGCGATTTAATGACCTGCCACATGTAAAGATTATTACTGAACGTGATCACACATTTGTAAGCGCCGAACGAAACGAATTTTATAATTCTTTGTGTGATAAACACCTATAATACCTCGCGCAGCTATCCGCATCGCCTGGCCTTCTTGATTTCGATTCCTTCGGCGCGGACAATTGTGCGGTCTCTCTAACACATATAGTTAGATGTTTGTGTCTTTAGCAATATTTCTGTCCTATATCCATATGTTAGTGACATTAAATTATGTTCATGCAATTCAATCCATTCACAGAATAATTTCTGACAGACACAACCTTCGGCGCAACAGGTGACTAAATCGCAACCCTCTAATAATGAACTCTGTAGAACTAAATCCATAAATTAATATCACTCACATTAATAGTATAAATTAAAAATAAGAAGGCACAAGCAAATTGATAAATAATTTTTCAACAATATTAAAAGACACATCATTCGGCTCTGTCCAATGACCACACTAAACAATAATAATTATAATACATGATATAATTAATTATTTGTAGCATTCCTCTCACTGTGCAGCACACTGGATCCCAAACGTCAGTTATTTCTTTTTGGGAGGTGACCGTTGAGGTGTTGCTGGCCTTCCACTGTTGATGCCATTATACTGGTATTTTGCCTTCTTCTCAGATGGTTTCAATATCTAGAACAACGAGAATTTAGCATATACAATGTCACCAACCGTAACAGTAGACTTAAATAATGCTAGAGGCAAGACTTGTTACAAACCCACTGTCAATGTGTCTTGGCAACATAGTGCAGTATGATAATTTGCTGCATGAATTTGGAAAAAGGCCGACCATATTTGTGAATTATAAAATTATGGTAAAAAAATATATAGGAAGTAGCATAATATAATTTACGTAATGTATATTATATATTGACCATTTTCATGATTTAGTACAGTACATCTGTATTATCTAATAGAAATACAGCAGTGTTTTGGCACTAGATGGCGTGGTTCGTAACTTGTTCGTGGAGTAAAACTCCAAATGATGACCTTACGTGTTACCCTACTATATATTTGATTGTAGTCCTCAAACTGTCGTAACTACAAATCACGGAACCTTGATAAGTAAGCTTTTAAGATAATTATCCTGACTGCTAGGTGGCTCTGTACCTATGAAACACACATCACTACATATTATAAAACAAAGTCGCTGTCGTCTGTCCGTCCCTATGTATGTTTAAATCTTTAAAACTACTCAACGGATTTTAAAGCTTTTTTTGAAATAGATAGTGATTCAAGACGAAGGTTTATATGTATAATACATGCATAATTGCACCCGTGCCAAGCTGGGACGGGTCGCTAGTTTTGTAAATAAAATTGAATTGGAGAAATGTCAGTCTATGTCTTATACTTAAAAAAGAAAACTATTTAAACACAGAATACTAATTTCAGAAGATCGGCTGTCCAATTTCAAAACCAAGTATCTGACAAATTTTAAAAAAAGTGTGTTTTTGCAATTTTCGACCTTGTAGACCACTCTCCACATACTAGGATAGCAAAAACACCCAAAATATGGTAAAAAACGAAGTTGCACAATGTCGGAAACCTAGTATCTACAGTAAACGTTTTTAAAATGCAAATATTACAAGATTAAAACATAGTATCTAACATCAACCATTTTAAAAACCTAGTAAGTGCTTGTAGTTACTTGGATTTAAAATGGTTCATGTAGATACTAAGTCAATGAAATGGTTGAAGTAAACGTCAAAACTCTCGCGCAACTTTAGTAAGTGAGAAGAAGTAGTTGCAGGTGCGGGTTTTTGTCTATAAAAATGAATAATAATCAGTTTTGTAGGTCGAAATTGATCTTGAGTGCTTTAAAAGAACAACATGTTGAAATGTAAGTGCGCTTCAGTGTATAATATGGTCAAGGTCTTATGTTTTACAAGGTATTTTTATGAATAAAAGGCCTAAACTCAAAATAATTACACAAGCATGTAAGATTAATTGTTGGTAACTGGCAAGATTTTGTTTTGTGTTTTGTTTTAATGAATTTGAGATTGCATGGTATTTGCAAGTTAGATTTTTTTCAATAACTAAAGTATAAAGATACCAAGAAGAAAAATAACGTTATCGATTCAAATACTATATTGAATTTTTAGAATCTGGATGTTACATCTTGCATAAGCACAAATATACTCTATTTCAATTCATTTTGCACAAAACATTTCTGTTTTAGCTATGATATGTACCATAATCTGCTACCTGCTACGAGGGTAATGATTAAATCACAATTTCTACTGCAACATACTACGACACATAAATAATAAATATCCTTGGACATTTCACACAACGCCACAACGCCTCGTCCCAAGCTAAGCAACTCAATGCTTGTGTTATGGTAACGAGATGGATGATAAACTACCTGTTATACTTTTTTTTTGTAAATACATACATATTAAAGATAGAAAACACCCAGACCCAGAACAAATACTTTTCGTCTTTACTCTGGTATTATATAGGTTGATTCTGAAGTTATATTTATGGGTTGTGTTGGGTAGGTGATGGGAGAAATAATATTGACGTTTACTAATACCCATAAATATGACCACGCACACACTAAAACACCATGTGGATACCTAATGCTACATCGAACGTTCTGTAAAGTTATCTCTATTTTCTTTGCTTTTTGATTGCTACAAACTACCAACGCTTTGGTGATGGCGCATGGCTTTATAAAACATTTCATTTCAGATTTAATGAAAACACCTCAATTGCATTGCATAGTAATTTTTCACTCACTGATATACCCTGCAACAACATTTCGCTTACTAGCTCAACTGATAACACTTCTTTGGTAACTGAAGATGCCCCATTCAACATCTACGACAATCCGCCACCATGTTCTTCTAAGCAAAGTGATGGAAGGATGGAAGAATTTATTAAAAAAAATTCAGATATTTCAAATTATTTGTACAGTGATGATTCGGTAGCGGATCCAAGTTTCTCAATTCGAAAGTATCTAAATATTAGATTCAGTACATAGAAGAAACTAGTGAAACTGATGATGATACTAATTGCAACC
Source organism: Clostera curtula (assembly GCA_905475355.2). NCBI lineage: Eukaryota > Metazoa > Arthropoda > Insecta > Lepidoptera > Notodontidae > Clostera > Clostera curtula. Next base: position 8,974,702 of record FR997808.1, on the reverse strand, counting down.
CTTTAATTTCGAATAGCATTCCGGCTCTTCCATGTAACGTACCGCAACATTCAGTATTCTTATCATCTTACCCGAATTCACTTATATTTACTAATCAGGAACCTGCTGCATCGCTTAAACAAGCAAGGTACGCAAAAACAGTACATTTTATTGCAAATTATCCAGAACCCATTTATATAAACACAGCTTTAAATTGCAATAACAACAACACTGCTGTTATAAATAATGATAGCGATGGAGACGATCAACAAGAAGCGTCCGTCTTGCTCGTGCAAATATTGAAAAAAAAAGAATAACTCGTATTAAAGCTAAATACTCTTTCATACAAAATGGTTGTAGCGAAAAATGTAAAAGGGATTGTAATTTATTTACCGTGGATGAAAGAAATGCCATATGAGGAAAAGGATGGATGAAAGAAAGTAAAAAAAAAGAAAAGAGAAAAAGAAAAGATAGTAAAAAGGAAGGCAACGAAAAAACTTTATTACAGCTTATGCCAATGAACAGAGGGAGTTTTATCTTTTTCATTAAACCTGCTCATTCCTGCCCATATTTGAGTTCCTTTATTCTGTTGTTTCTTACTAGGTTTATAAAATTGCATTTAGTTCCTACTCAGTAAATTCAAACCTAAATGAAAACAAAGCAAGTGATCTTACTAGGTTTTGAAATTGTCACACTCAAAAAGTATGGTCTAAGAAAACAATTATTTTATTAGTAACTGCTTCTCTACGTACATGTTTTGTGATAGACGCATTAAAACTACTTTTTTATAAAGCCTGTTATGTACCTCAAATTTTACAATCACTCCCAAGAATGTAAGACTAATATTATTGAAACGGCACGCTGTCAAAGGTATGAAATCGTTTTTTGCCTCTCCTATAAAATTTAGTTTTATGCAGATACTGGGTTTTGAAATTTCACAGCCGAGATGCTTTAGCTCGGATTTGTAAGGGCCTATGTTAAATTTAATCTTGTCACCTGAAACGAGCACATGAGCGTTTCGTCGACTGACATCATGCCGCCAGCGTTGTCGAACTCCCCGCAGTAGTTGGGCGCCGAGAACAATGTCACCAGTTGCCGTTTTGCAAAGAACTCGTATCCATCTTCTACTACCTGTTGAAAATTAATATATAGTAAATTAACATTCTGTAAATGATTCACATGACGTGCATTCCGTGTGGTGACGGATTTAGAATACATCGTGTCACCACCCCATTCTATCAAGAGTCGACTAAAGGAACGAAGGAGGCAGGCAATCTGACTGCAAGAGAAGGAAACCTTGATACAAACCATGCCAACCCGTCAGGCTAGCGTGGCACCGTAGGCTAATTGGAGAGACCACTTGTGGTGACGGATTTAGAATACACAATGTCACCAACCCATACAGTCTTGAGGGTGTCGTAAGAGGCGACTGAAAGAACGCAAGAGGCATATCACCTAGCCGAAAGAGAAGGAAAACTTGATACAATCCCAGTGCCAACCCGTATTTCCAGCGTGGCACAGTAGGCTAAATTCCCTCCATTAATTTGGAGGAGGCCCGACTCAATAGGGTCAATCATTTATGGGCTGAAACGACTTGGTCAAAACAAAACCCCTAGGTATAAAATAAATATCGCGGAGCAAGACACCCAGACTTGGAGCAAGTGCCTCTGTGGACTGTAAAATCCTTTGTGGACTATTCACACCGGCCTGGTGGAAAGACGTGTGTGGAGCCCTGGTCCGCCAACCAATGATATGAACGGCCTCTACAGATGGAACAGGCAATTCAAGGAAATGTCCTATCGTGCACCGGCTCTCACATACACACGACGATACACAGTAAAACAGCTTGGTGCCGGACTTAGATGTGATGGTGGTAGCTAGCCGGTCGGACCATTAGGTCCAACCACCAAGCTTGCTGGGTTTTGTTGACTTTTACAACACGCGTTACTTCACAGCGCACGGAAGTTTTATATTCTGCCCCATCCCCACAAATGTGATGATTATATGAATTACCTACTAGCCGGGCCCCGCGGTTTCACCCGCGCTTACTTGGCATTGATCGTGACATTTTGGATAATTCACACAATATCTTTATAAATTATAACCTATGTGTTATTCTGATGTGTAAGCTATATTATTGTCAAGTTTCATCAAAATCCGTTAAGTAGTTTTTGCGTGAAAGAGTAACAAACATCCATCAAAACTTACAAACTTTCGCATTTATAATATTAGTAGGATTAGTAAGAAGTAGAATATAATATTAGTAGGAAGTAGGATGAAACAATATCTTCGCAAAAGATAAATATTTGTAAAATTAGATAGCATCCTCTTTTGTGGGAAGTGTTAAAAACCTAATAATCACCTGGTGAGCCCGACAAATCAAGTCCAAATCGTGTCTGTTGAGGAATTTACTGACGACATCTGGGCCGAAAGTGAAGGACACGCCGCGGTCGTTCTCGCCCCAACCCTGCACGTCTTTGTCTGGGTCCGACCATAGAAGGTCGCATAGTAGTCCTGAAACAAAGTCATCATCATCATAATTACAGCTCAAAAATGACCCACTACTTAATCGATCCTCCGTCAAGTTCACGGAGGAAATTTAGCCTACTGTGCCACGCTGGCAAGACCGATCGGCACAGGGTTTGTTCATTGATTTATTTTTCTTTCATCGGCCGTCATTTCAGGATGGAATGCGTTGGTGACACCATGTATTCTAAAGCCATCACCACACGGACACCTGGAGAACTTTACATCCATGTTATCAACAATACTACTTACACTGACGCTTTGGGTGTTTGTGAACCCTCTGCCCTTCATTCAAACGCTCACCGCGATCGATGGCTATATCCATATTTGACTGCCTCGTTGGTCTAGTGGTTAGATGTGCCGCCTTTGGATCAACGGGTACCGGGGTCGGGCAAGTGTATTTGTCTAAACCAGAGACACTGGCTGGGAGTCTGGGTGTCATTTCTATCTATAATATGTATGTATTTACAAAAAAAATGTATATAAGTAGTTTATCATCCATCTCGTTACCATAACACAAGCATTAAGTTGCTTAGCTTGGAACGATATGGCGTTGTGTGAAATGTCCAAGGATATTTATTTATTTATATCAAGGCTAAGTCCCCTTCATGTAACTGGAGGCGGCCCGACTCAGCAGTGGGTCATTTATGCTAAGTAAGTAGCTAAGCTAGTAATAGTAAGCAATGACTCACGATCTGCGCCAGCTTTGGTATATGGGTATACGAACGACCTTACTATCTAAAATATCTTTATTATTATAACGACTATTTAACTAAATATTAATAAATCCGTCTCACAATATTCTTTAGGGAAACTTTTAGTTATAGTAGCCGAAAAACAACTTGGAAAAAGATTTTTGTGTCTCATTGGCGAAGAAAGGAGGCGAAACCCATTCCCCTACTACAGCACTTTAGCGCAAGATGTTTGTCGGCTAAGATACGTTTTTACGTTGGAAACCCTCATGGATACTCAGTCGTAGGCTAGCCTGGTTACGAGGGACCCCGGGCACGGAAAGATGGAAATTAGAGTTTAATTATATTATTTTGTTGGCATACATTTGAGATTTATTCGCATTTTATACACTTTCTCGTACACTGTCCAACAAATTCACATATTTCCAAAAGTGTACAATATGAGAATGAATGTGAGCCGGTTTAGATTAGTTAATACTTTGCGATTGGGTGTAGGTATCTGATACAAGGAATAAGTGTATTAGACGAGAAAGTGTATAAAATGCGAATTAATCAAATTTGAGTTGCCTGTAAAATCGCGAAAAGCGATGAGGCCACCATCCCATTCCATCTTAATGGTGTCGAAAGAGCCGTTAAAAGGAAATCATGGCTGATAACCTAGCCGCAAGAGAAGGATAACTTTAAACGAACCCTGTGCCAACCCGCCTAGCCAGCGTGGCACAGTAGGCTAAGTACCCTCCATGTAGTTGGAGGAGGCCCGACTGCGGAGTGGGTAATTTATGAGCTTAGTAGGTATAAATTACTTTTATTTTTAGTTTAAATAAAAATGGCAGTAATTGAACCATTAGAAGAATTCACGATTGGATATACTGATAGTTATATGCTTATCTGTATGCTAGTGTAACTAATGCATCACGCTTCAATGGAGGGCGGCGGTGACGTCAGCGAGTTCCAGTACTAAGAACTAGATAAAATTAGAACCGCTATCTACGTATAAGAATGAAGAATTCTCTATATGGGTTTGGTCGGATATATTTTGCACGAGCTTGAATAACTATGGCTACGTGTAGGAAAATAAAGCCATTATCGTTTTGTAAAAGACATTGCCGCCTAAAACCACAACAATTAAAATTAAAGACGGTGTCTATACCTTTCATGTTTTTTTTTAAATGCATACTCTTTGTCACCCTCCCGAAAATTTATTCGAATTTATGTGAACTTGTTTCATATGCAAAATAACAAAAATATCATCCATATAAAAACAGATCTCTTCATTAAAAGGCAACATGTCATTTTGATACTCGTGTGCAATCTCGGCATCTCTAGAATAAAGTTAATTTAAACCAAATTGTTCTATATGGTAGCAAGCAAAGCAGCAAGCTATTATAGAAAATTACATGATAAAAGAAATTAAATTTCGTAATTGTGGTGACATGTAAACAGAGTCAGAAATGTAATTTTATAAATAATGCATGACTCTAATCCTGCACATTTATTAATGTACTTAGAATTATGACTAACGTACAATGGTCAATGACAAACCTAGTAATGCTCAGTGATTCAGCTACGTGTACAACATCTACAAAATCCAAGGTTCAATTAAATGTGTCGCGGAGCATGTTCCCCCATTGGGGAGCTCAAACCGCGGCCCTTAAGCGGGCAGTTGAAACTACCATCTTTTCGCGACCTGGTGTCCCACAAATCCCCGCTAGCTATTTCATGGATACACCCAGCCGTCATTCTCATGACGAAGGTTCTACTGAATATAAAGATGAAGACGACCAATGAAACGCACGAGGCATGCATTGCCAAAAATACACAGCGTTCAATAACCGATAAGTTCTAAAATTACGTTGTAGGCACAAGAATGACGATAGCGAATACTTTACTGCTGGATGAACCATATTATTCATGACTTAGTCACGTCTTTTATTATATCCATTGTCATTATATTGTTTGAAGAATAATGGTAAACATGAATATTTTTTCGAATTTTAGAGATTGTCGTAAACAGATTGTGTAGTTCGATTATACATGTTTCTACAGACTACCCCATAACGTAACATTCATTAGGTGTGGAAATAGATAGTAGCTGAAGGTATCGTGATAGGCTTCTCAACAAGTGGGTCTAGAGATGAACATGGATAAGACGAAAGTCATGTCCAATGTCCATGTTGCACCGTACCCGATTGTTGTTGGGAATTCTCTCCTCGAAGTTGTTGACGAGTACGTATACCTGGGACAATTAGTCCGATTAGGTAAGTCCAACTTCGAGAAAGAGGTCACTCGTCGAATCCAACTCGGCTGGGCAGCGTTCGGGAAGCTACGTCATATCTTCTCATCCAATATTCCTCAGTGCCTGAAGACAAAAGTCTTCGAACAGTGCGTGTTGCCAGCGATGACATACGGATCAGAGACGTGGGCGTTCACAATGGGACTTATTAGGCGCCTGAAAGTCACCCAACGTGCAATGGAAAGAGCTATGCTCGGAGTTACTCTACGTGATAGAATCAGAAATGAGGAAATCCGTAGAAGAACTAGAGTGACCGACGTAGCTAGAAGGATTGCACAGTTGAAGTGGCAATGGGCAGGCCACGTGGCCCGAAGAACAGATGGCCGCTGGGGCATAAAAGTCTTGGAGTGGCGTCCACGTATGGGAAAGAGGAGCGTGGGAAGACCCCCAACTAGGTGGACGGACGATCTTGTAAAGGTCGCTGGAAGTCGGTGGATGCGGTCAGCACGTGATCGCACATTGTGGAAATCTATGGGGGAGGCCTATGTTCAGCAGTGGACTTCTATGGCTGATAGATAGATAGATAGATAGAAGGTATCGAAATGTTAGGTACTTTATACATACATACATATAATCACGCCTCTGCCGTAGGGGTAGGCAGAGACCACTTCTTTCCACTTGCTACGATCCTTACATACTTGTTTCGCTTCGTCCACTTTCATTATTCCTTTCATACATGCTCTTCGGTTTAGGGTACTCTTAACTTGGCCTTTTTTCAAGACGTCTTGAAACGTCCGCCTAGGTCTTCCCCTTCCAACACTTACATTCACACTCGCCTTATACACTTTTTTCGTCAATAGTTCTTCATTAATTCTCTCGACGTGGCCAAACCATCTCAGCATATCTTTATCAATTTTTGTCATTACATCTTTTTTCAGACCACAACACTTCCTTAGGTACTTTATCGATGTATTATACCAAGTCTTGTATATTAAAAGTAGTTTCAAAAGATACTATGGTAAGATATATACAGAACTGATAAAGATACTGTGTATAAAATTTCAAACAGATCCAAGCAACTTATATTTTTTGACGAGTCTTTCTTATCTCGAGAAATAAGCACAGAACATTCAAGAAACATTATGGAACTCAGATTTAGAAGCATGTAAACACAGAACTACTTCTTTGATTAGCTCTATTGCCATAATTTCGGATAACTAGGGGGGTATACAGAGACGTGGTCGCTCACTATGGGCTCCATCAGAAGGCTCAAAGTCACCCAAAGGGCAATGGAGAGGGCTATGCTCGGAGTTTCCCTGCGAGATCGAATCAGAAATGAGGAGATACGCAGGAAAATCAGGGTCACCGACATAGCCCACCGGATTGCCAAACTTAAGTGGCAGTGGGCAGGGCACATAGCTCGCAGGACCGACGCCCGATGGGGCAGAAAAGTCCTCGAGTGGCGACCGCGTTCCGGAAGGCGCAAGGTTAAGGTCGCCGGAAAGCAGTGGATGCGGGCGGCCCAGGACCGGCCTTTGTGGAGATCCTTGGGGGAGGCCTATGTCCAGCAGTGGACGTCTTTTGGCTGAAATGATGATGACGGGGGTATGTGAGAAACGAACGTCTTAACCGTAAGTTCTTTGACATTTCGCCAGAAGTGGGATTACAAATCGAATTAACATACTATATCAAACCTAAACTTGACAAACGTAAATATGGATAACTTCCAAGTACCTGTGTCGGGGACATCTGTCGGTCTCATTATTCTCCTGATCTGCTCCATGCCTTGTAGGTCAGGCGAAAGTCCACCGTGGCAGCAGAAAATCTTCTCATCTATGATAGCGGCTATTGGCAAGCAGTTGAAACAATCCGTGAACGTCTTCCACAGTTTAATGTTGTACCGGCGTTTGCACTCATCGTAGAAACCTGTTGGGTTACCGTGAATACAAATCGTAAATCTAATTTACGTGGACTTTTATTGCCTATTGGACCGAGCCTTGGCAAGAAAAGAGGTTGAATGCGAATCGGATTCAACGTTAATCATGAATAATGTGCATGGTTTAAAAAACCTGCAGATATGTACCCAATTATTTCCGTGCGAGTTAATGGAATTGGAATACATATTCCGTGTGGATTTAGAATACACAGTCGCGACCCCATTTAATGCTAAGGGTGTCGAAGGGAGCCGAAAAAAAAAAATGATAAAGCTGAAAACCTAGTTGCAAGAGAAGGAAAACTTGTTACGAAACTTTACGTTAACCCATCTCAGCAGTAGGGCATTTAAGGGCAGAGAAGTAATGGAATCAGATATTATCTGTGTCGTCACATATTTAACATACATGGTACCACCACAGATAATATCCTTTAGAACTAAAGGGAAGCAGACAAGCCTGGCCTATACATGTACTAGAACATTATTTTATACCTACTAGAGTGACAATCAAATATACGGCAATAGGGTAGGGGAACAAGGGACAACCGTTGGCTATGGAGGTTTATTCGGGCAAATTTTAGTCACGTTATACCGACACTGTAAGAAATTAACGCATGATGCTTGTAAAGGAAAGGATTTCTTCAGCTGCTAAGAGCATCATTCCTCTGATAGTACTCTAGCGATCTTACTCACGCACAGAAACACAAGTTCACCAAAGGATTAAGCCATCCATTCCATTCTTAGGAACTAGCTGCCAGGATCGGAAACCCAGCGGGAACCCATCCATAGTAGTAGCCTAATGCCCCTCTACCAAATTGGAGGGAATCTAACTCAGTAGCGGTTCATTTACGGTTTTAAAAAGTAACTTACCGTAAATGCGATTTATGCTTGCACACTCGTGGTTGCCTCGGAGTAAAAAGAAGTTCTCTGGATACTTGATTTTGTATGCGAGCAACAGACAAATGGTCTCAAGGGATTGCTTGCCACGATCTACGTAGTCGCCGAGGAATAAATAATTGGCTTCTGGCGGGAAGCCGCCGTATTCGAACAAACGCAATAGATCCGTGTACTGGCCGTGTATGTCACCTGAAATACGACTCAATAGTAAGAATTGAATTGAAATATTCCATGTGCCCCCATGAACACCCACAACACCAGAGGGGTTGCAAGTGCGTTGCCGGCCTTTAAGAAAGGAATAGGCTCGTTTCTTGAAGGTTGCCATGTCGTACCGGTTCGGGAATACCTCCGCTGGTACTTGATTCCACACAGAGGTTGTACGCGGTAAAAAGTTTCTTGAGAAACGCACGGTGGTGGACACCCATTCGTCCAGATGAAATTGATGGTATTTCTGGCGGGTGGATCTGTGGCGGAAAGAAGCGGAAGGGACAAGATCGAACAATTCCTCAGAACATATATGAAACCTTGTGCCAACCTGTCTGGCCAGCGTGGTACAGTACGCAAATTACTCCCTGTGCTGTGATGAGAGGAGGCTGAGGCCAGCAGTGAGTCATTTATGGGCTGAGTAGTAGTAGGTAAGAATTGGAGAGCTAGCACAGTAGCCAAACAATAAGATTTATGTGTAGACTATACTAGGGCTACTTGTCCGTGTAGAGATGATTTAGAATACTACACAATGTCACCAACCCACACTATCCTGAGTATGTCATAAGGAAACCTAGCCCCAAGAGCAAGCAAACTGACAAATATGGTGTGGTACAGTAGGCTATTTTCCCCACATGAATTTGGAGGAGGCCCAACTCAGTAGTGGGTAATATATGGTTTGAAATGATGAAAGTAATACCTGGACAGAAGTATGGTATTGTTTTTAAAGCAATTCGCATATTACTATTCTGGGGCATAACCTCAGCGTTGGAGTTAACAAATTACATACTGGGGTTTTCGTGGGTAATCAGGAAGGTATATGTATAAGGGAGTCAGTGGACTGCTCCCAAAAATGATTGGTATGTCAATACAGTATAATAAATCAATGTCTAACTGGAATCCAATTAGAATACATAATCCTAATATCAGAATAGCATAAAATTTTTAGCTTCCGACATTACTTGAGGTATAATTAAAGACAAATAAAATTAAATAAAGAGCATTGAATAAAGGCATTAAATAAAGACAACAATGATCATCTCTTAGCAAACCACAATTTTCAGATAATAGCAGATATAAGACAACATACCACAAATTTTGAGTGGTGCTTCCAACTCCAGCAGTATGGGCTGTTGCAGGAATATTTCCCTTGATTTGGTGCAGAGGCCTCGCACCTCTGACTCTGACATCTGCACTGTCTTGCCAGGCCTGCATCCTCTAACTGTATAAGAAATGTGTAATTATTAATTATTTGGAATATAAATTACAATTTACAGTAATATCCCAATTATAGTTGTCGGTCAAGCATTTGTTTAACATTTTTCTACTAAACCTGCTTATGGTATTTTAAATATACATCACATATATTCAATCAAGTTGTTTTATAAACCATTATGTCTGGATTTATGAACACTAATAAACTCAGCAAAGCTTCTAAAGAAATTACTAACAATTTAAACCATGTCTAAGAAATATAATGTTTATTAATAATATCTTTTCTGGGATAATACTGTAAACCAACTAATATTAACATATAAGCAACCTTGACACAACAGAGCTACTCAAGCAAATTAACATAATACACCAACATACATTTTGCATAATAAACAACTGAAGCAATACAAAATATGAATATATATTTCAATAAGTAATAACCACAACATTCCAGGCACATAGATTGAGTGGTAATATATATTAAAGATATTTTATTAATTTATTTATTAATTTGGTCAAACACAATGGTACATTTACAATATACACATACAAACAAATAACCAAAACAAGTATTAAGAATAATTTAAAATGACTGTATAAACATAAAATATTTTGTACAGATGAATGTGAGTACACAATCATGCATTTTAAATTTATTAGGCAACATTAAACATAAAATAAAAACTACCATTCAGAACATGATAAATATATATGATTAAACAAATAAAAACAAAGATAAGTTCATATGCATTGATGGTTGTCGGATGTTTTAGGCCTTCAGTCAAAAATAGTTCATTGATTTGGTTTGTACACACTCAGTATGCTATTTTAGGACCAATGAGAATCAAACAAGCATAAGAAATGTTGAAATTAACTTCTTTGAACGGACATAAACAGTTGACAGGACTGGTCACTAAAGGAAAATAAAGAATCTAGCTCAATACTTTGGCAAGAATTCTGAACCATACATTCTCCTGAAAAGATGTCTTTCAATTTCCCTTTTCGCCTTGCTGTTTCCTGTTGTAGTCTGTATACTGCGGTAACCCATCAAAAAGCAGCATAATAAAGTGAAGATAATGTTTAAATTAAGTTACGTGATACAGAATGCGGATAAAGCATAACAATAGGCCCATGGAAGTGTTCCATGCTAAGGAATTTGACATCATCGTCGGTACTGAAAACATCTATACTATGGACATTAATTTAACTATTTACAGCGAATGTTTTACTTCTATGACAAAAATAGATGTCGGCAGTCAGCTAAACATCTAACATCAAACGCAGAACCAGATAAGAATTAGGATAATCGATTTATTTATGAGTTTGACGTTTCTATACCTACATACTCGGCGATAATTACGCAACACGAGCACACTGAGCGACGATCCAATTTAACAATGCATATCTTTTAGAATCATAGAATTGATTAGTATAATAAAAAACGTAATAAATGCATTATTACCTTCTAAAAGTCTGTGAATTAGACTGTCAACATTGAGTTCGTCAGCCATATTTACTACACGAGTAATTTACGTCAATTCAAAATCAAAAGTCAAACCATTTGGTCCAACCACTACAACTCTACTTGTTTTTGGCTACAGTTCCTATCCGTTAATAACATTTTAAACTCAATTAATAAAAATAATGATCGGTTTGTTCTGCACACCTATCTATTGAAAAAATAAACTGTTATTCAACTATAGGTAGGAATTATGACATCAAAATAAATAAAAAGTCGAAGTAATAAGTTGAACGATTTCAGAGCATATTGTATGAAGATTAAAAGCAATTTGTGATACTTTTAAGAAGAAAAAAAACGATCAACATAAATTGAAACCAACAAGGATTTATGGCACAGATTTAAAGTTAATATTTTGTCATAATTTACTTTTTAGTACTGATATGGGGTTTCTTCTTTAATAAAGTATTCTGATAGGTAACTTCACTGGTTTTCCCGTACCTTGTCACATTTCCTTGCTCTGGTAAACATATAATGTTATAGATTTCAGGATTAATTATTGCGAATTAGACGTATTATCAGTAAAATCATCTTTTTTATCTTCCATTACGTTATTTTTATCTGTGGTTAAAAATATCATAGACAATATTTGGTTGGATCATAGACAAATAATTTCGTTTTTAAATTCTATTTTGCGGTCAAAATGTCGCTGTTCTTGATTGTCAAGCTATTTTCTCGTCGTAATGTTCCGTTCTGGCGCATACTAGTATGTATGAAACACAGTGGTTTGGCGTGTGCGTTCTATTTTATTTTAGACAAGACTTGACGGCTATTTAAAAAAACTTCATGGCTCTTTGTTCGACTGTGTTGCATTATTCCATATCGTTTTCATAACAACACAAGCAAAACAACGTGAAAATCTGATGAAGCGGATGGAAAATCGTGAATGTAACGGGTGAAAAACATTGGCATTATATCACGGCCGCTCAAACTTTATTCACGGTCTTTACCCAATGGAGGAAAAGATGGAGAGCGAACAGAGTTACAGTGGGGATAGCAGTAGTTCCTCGGAATCGTCAAGCGATAGTTCCGAGGGAGATGATGAAGTGATGGAACCGGTGCGGGTTCTTGGCCAGTCCTTAGAACTTCCTCAAGACCTGTGCGAAGACTACTCTGTATTCAGAGAGTTCTTTTCAATGAAAACATGGGAAGCTTTGGAAGATAAACATAAGGAAGAACTTAGTAAATATTTGCCAAAATTCACTGAAAATGTTGAAGAAGAGACTGAGTCTACCATCAAAATGCTTTTTAACCATGAACCAATACATTTCACTTCACCTTTTGATGATTTCTACAGTAATTTAAGGCAAGGTAACTATAGGCCTGATATTGCCAAAATGAGGAAGTTTTTACTAAAAGCAAGAGCTAAACAACAAAAACACAAGGTAATTAATGCCTTCCGTATTTGTAAAACAATGTGATAGTGTAAATGAATACAAATGTGTTTATGGAATTAGGAAAGCTTTAAATAACATGTATATGGCATAATCCACCAATAAGTTTGTTATTTGGACTTTGGATGATGTGTGTTTTGCATAATTTTTCTATCAGGTACATAGTATAGATAACATAGCTTAATTAACAACTAAATTTATTTCAGATGAAATCATACTATGCTAAGCTTTTGCCAGAAGTGTTAATATCCCGAGAGAGAGTATTAGCTGCAGTAAAAGCAGCACCTCCTGGGTTCATACCTCGACTTCCGCTAATACCACCAAAGCCATCATCTAAAATTACCTATAAACCACTATACTTGCGTGCAAGACACAGGTATTTTGAAGAATTGGCTGCTATAAGGGGTGAGGTTGGTGGTGATGAGTCTGATGATGATAATTATCCTGAAGGACCACCAGAGCAGTCAATTAAGAGAAATAAGCAGGTAACATTTTAAATAATACATTAATTGAAACTATGTACTGTATCACTATCACTACATAGTATAAAACAAAGTCGCTGTTGTCTGTCCGTCCCTATGTATGCTTAAATCTTTAAAACTACGCAACGAATTTTTTTAATAGATCGAGTGATTAAAGAGGTAGGTTTTTAAGTATAATATTGTAGAGAAACACTGATGAATTTAGATGTTCATAATTCCGACCGTGTGAGGCTGGGGCGGGTCGCTAGTTGCAAGATAATTTAGATATTTCTTTTTCTAGGAAATAATTTCCACATCTCAATTATTCAATTAGATCATCAGATCTTATCAATTAATTGATCCTACTACTACTACTACTATTCAGCCCATAAATTACCCACTGCTGAGTTGAGCCTCCTCCCAACTTGGGATGGGTGATTAGCCTACTGTGCCATGCTAGCCAGATGGGTTGGTACAGGGTTTCCTTTCGAGTTTTCCTTCTCTTGCGGCTATGTTTTCAGCCTTGTCATTTCCTTTTGTCAGCTCTTATGACACTCTCAGGGTGGAATGGGGTGGTGACTATATGTATTTTAAATCCGTTACCACATGTACCAATTATTTATTCATTAGGCATCAATTTTAGTTTTTATCAAAACAACTTGGTAATTAGTTGTTTTATTTAAGTGACTGTTCAGTAGAAACAGATTGAGTTGTGTTGTAGTTTATGTTGATGCAAAAAGTAGCAGAACAACAATATCAATTTTGTGATTGTTTTCATGTTTCAATTTCAGAGTTCAGATGGAAATGTATCAGGCACATTAAGTGGTGTTAATCAATCACACCTTTCATCACTAGAATGTTTGAAAAATGCACTGGCAGCTCATAGGACTAGAAGGCAATATAGAGAGGTATTACAACTGATTGCATGTATTTATATTATAAAGACTTTTGTGAGCCTATTTCTTCATAATCATCATCATTGCACTCTAGACAACTGCTGAACATAGACCATCCCTAAAGAGTGCTATAGTGCCCTGTTAAGCTTGATGTATTCAGCTGCTACTCGCATTGTTTCTAGTTTTACATCCCAACATTTACATAGCTGCATTTTTTAATTTTATTGAGGATAAAAAAAGCTATCTATATTCCATATATGCTGTTTATGTGTTACTGTATTTATCATTTTACTGTAAATTACGTACCATTGTAAAGATGTAAAGGTTGTGATCAAAATTTAAACACTGCATATATTCCTATTTCAGAACCACCCAGAGCTTAACACATTAGGAATAACACTTGATGATATTAAACAAAGGGTAGCCCTTGTTAATGGTACCAAAAAACTGATGTTTGGAGGCCAAAAGACTGGATCACCAATGCAAAAACATAAGAGAGCTTCTAAAAAAGATATAGTCAGGCAGAAAGAACCTAAGTCAGTGCCTAAGAAGGGCAAAGATGATATTGAAAGTGTTGAAAATAAGCCAAACATTAAGATCAACTGTGAACAAGAAGAGTCAGACTCAGAAAGTTCATCATTTGTTGATCCAGTGGCAAGTCCAAGGTCTGTACGCAAATCTGACAGTATTGATATAAAACAAGAAATTATTGAAAAGTACCCCAATAGTGTATCAGGGTAAATATGACTTAACTACTTATAATAATTTTATTGTTATGATTTGCTTAAAATTATTGAATATATGTGAATTATTTTGCAGCTTAAACTACAATGATCCCAAGTTAGAGGACATAGTAAAACAGGAGCCTCTAGACAGTTTCAATTCATCAAGAGGTGCTCAGCCTGTGCCTATAAAATTAGAAGATTTGGATGGAATTGGTGAGCTTATATAAATAAATAGCTTCTGCCGCAGTTACACCTGCATAGATTTACAACCAGTCCATTTATCTTCTATTTCACGCATGTGTATGGTTGAGTGTGTAGTAATTTATTAAAAGTATGATATCTTAAAGATATTAGATGTGATGAAGAATTTCGAATAGATAGTGTCACCTCACCACCCCATTCCATCCTGAGGGTGTCGTGAGCCGACATTAGGAAATGACAAGGTCAAAAACCTAGCCGCAAAAGGAATTCTAGATACGAACCCTGTGGTAACCTGTCTTGCTAGCGTTGCACAGTAGGCTAATTATCCTCCATGTAACCGAAGGAGACCCAACTCAACAGTGGGTCATCTATGGGCTGAGCATTAGACAAAAGCAATTTTGTTCAAAATTCATTCAGGTGGTAAAAGGCAATTTTGTTCAAAATAAAATTTATAATGAAATATACCTATATAAAAAAAAAACAAATATATATAAAATCCTCGTGTCACATGTTTGTTATTGAATTCCTCCAAAATGGCTCGACCGTTTTTGGTAAAATTTTGTGTGCGTATCGGTTAGCTCTGCAAATCGGACATCTATTTTTCACCCCCTAAATGTTAAGGGTGATTTTATGATATTTTTTTATGATACAGCATTCAAAAATACACAGAAGCCTAAATTTTCACCTCACTACGATCAACCCCTATTTTTTAATAGCGCTATTTAAATGGCAAAACAATGTTTGCAGGGTCAGCTAGTAATATATAAAATATTATAATTTAGTGTGTAGTAGGGTTTGATAGGTAGGATGATTTGGTAGGGTTTGAATCACTAAATATTGATGACACTACAGTGTCATCAATATTTAGTGATTCAAACCCTAGTGTTTGTTATCATCAGTTACTGACTCAACACATACTACTACTACTCAGCCCATAAATGAGTCACTGCTGAGTCGGGCCTCCTCCCATCACAGGGAGGGTCATTAGCTTCATCATTAGGTGGTGACACTATGTATTCTAAATTCGTAACCTGACGATTCCAGCAAGAAAAGTATTGGTACTAAATTATTAAGAAAGAAAACATCACTTTTTATCTGGTATTACAGACATGATGGCATTGCCCATAGAGCTTGCAGATGAAACCGGTGATGTGATCCAAGTGGATACATCAACGGACACAGTGACAGAATCCCCAGTTGAGGTTGACGAGTCACTAATGGAAACTACTCACGCGAATTTTATGTCGCTGGTGAAAGCGTTGTTCCCGGCACGTGCGGCGCATAGGGCGTCCAGAGAACAACTGCACGCAAGATGCACAGCTGTTATGAAGTCTCCCATAGCGCCATTGAATACTTGGTACAATTGTAAGTATTGATATTTTTTTGTGACGTAACGCAATATTAACTCGATTAAAAAATCGCCGAAATCAAATACTATTGTGGTTGGGTTTAATAAATTATATATTAACACTATTAATAGGTTGTGTCAGCTTGTCCGTTTTCCTGAGAGTAGTATTAAGGTCACAACACATTAAAGCCACCCGGCACCCACTCAGCACTGCCTCGACGTACGGCGTCCACTCGTTGTCGACAGCTGGTCCACGGGGGGATGACGCGTTAATACTAATAAATGTTGCCCGGTCAACGAGTGAACGCCGCGTGGTTAACGAGTGGACTTCACTTCGTCCACGAATTTTCGAGTAGTCTGTTAACAATTGGAATATAGTCTTATGGTGAATCATACGCGGGCAGCGCTTTGGCAATGCGCAGTCAACGCAAGGCAAGCCTGCAAGCAGCGAGTGGTACCCGAGTGGTCCACCCGCCGTCTGCGCGTGAAAGGCTTACGACAGAGGCGATCCGGTGACGCTACGGAGTTGATGTAGTGAGCGCATACCCATACAAGTCCATATAAAGAATACTAACCGCACAAGGCGAGGTGGTGCCGGGTGGCTGTAATGAGCTGTGACCTTTAAGATAAAATCTTTCTAGTGTCTGACGATTGGTGCGGTGAACTGGACTCTGCTCTCGATTTCCTTGCTGGCGAAAGAGGACCTCATCCAGACGATTATGTCCCATATTTACAGTATATCCCAGAGACACGAGTAAGTCTTTTCAGTCATTCCTATAATAAAAGCCATAATATTCTTATAAGAGTAATATTGATTGGTTGATAGTTGGATTCTAGCAAGAAAGGTTTTGGTTTAGTTAAAAAAATCTAGTTAGTTTCTTCTTTTGGATATTGATTAAGTAATAAAATAACTCCCTATGTGTATTTTTAAGAGTCAATAAACTAATTTCGCCTGCTACTGCTACAATATACCTAGAGATTACAATATAGTATAGTCCGGGTGTTAACAGATTTAGAATACACGGTATCACCACCCCATTCCATCTTCAATAGGTAAGGGCCAACATAGCATAGTAGGCCAATTACCCTCCGGGCTAGCCATTTTTTATATAACGAAAATATTCATGCCGCAACCCACGCCTTTTTTTTTTTTGCCCGGGGTAAAATCCTTTATGGACTATCCCTGCCAGTCTGGAGATGGTCAACAGGGGGTGTGTGGGAGTCCCCTCCGCCTCTGTCAGGAGACGGAGTCATACCCACTAAACCCACGCCTAAGAACTTGACTTCAAAATCGTCATTTGCACATTGCCAAATGAATGCATGCTTATCTTCTTTTTTTTCTTAATTATCCTACATTGTTTTCGTTTAAATTTAGGTGGTGTTCGTATCATTATGTTACTTTCGCTAGATGTACCAATGGATAGGCGCGGGGCGGGACTGTGACGCTATCCTGGGTCGACTGTGTGAGCGATGGTTTCGGGCAGTGTCACCGCCGCCTCCAGTCAACGAGCCACCTCCGCCCAGGCATGTGTCCCACTAATATAATAATTTTGAAAGACTAAGTCCTACATTTCGAAAAATAAAAAGTTACAATAAAATATTTTTCACTACATAGTATAAAACAAAGTCGCTGTAGTATGTCCGTCCCTATGTATGCTTAAATCTTTTAAACTACCCAACGGATTTTGAAGAGGTTTTTTTTAATCGATAGAGTGATTCAAGAATAATGTTTTTATGTATAATTGCACCCGTGCGAAGCCGGGGCGGGTCGCTAGTAATAAATAAGTAAATAAACCGTCTTTGTAATAGCGAATAATATTAGGTACAAATTAAGATAAAAACAGTTTTCTAATATTCCTGTGTGGCTTGAAGTACATAAGTTTTTATTGAAGCACATGCTTCAATAAACACTTACTTCAAGATAAAAACAGATGTATTTCATTTATAGAATTAATAATATGTATCGTATAGCATCAAAATAACAGTCATTGATTTCTAACCTTCAACACATTGCCATTGTAGGCCTATTTACTTAATAGTGACGTCACTGACGCCATATTTCACAAAATAGTGTTTTCGAGACCTATTTATGTAGTGCTTTTTGATTTGCATTAGCTCTTATCACGATTTAAAATAAACACATTTTGATGCTCAATAAACGCCGTAAAATAGCTTGAGACGGTTTCACAAAACCAATGAAATATCCGATTGCGTGTTTTGCTATAAAAGAACATGAACTTGCTCAGGTACCCTACGGCGTGGCGTGTGCGATCGCCTACTGAAGCCGAATTGTCGGAGTTTCGCTCTCAAGAGCGGCGGAGGTTCTCGTCTGCTGCAAAGCCTTTCACGTACATACAACATGGGTAAGTATGTGCCAATGACGTAAATACAACATTTTGGCACCTCTTCGTGGGTATAGTGATTTCGATATTGGAAAGCAGTCATCATCATCATCAGCCTATTTCAGTCCACTGCTGGACGTAGGCCTCCCCCATGGCTCGCCACTGAACCCGGTCTTCGGCATCCAGTTGCTGCCGGCTGCCCGTCGCAGATCGTCGCTCCATCTAGCAGAGAGGCGTCCCACCCTACGTTTGCCAGTACGTGGTCTCCACTGTCGCACCTGTTTGCCCCAGCGGCCGTCAGTTCTACGACAGATGTGGCCAGCACATTGCCACTTCACCTTGCTAATCCTATGGGCTATGTCGATGACACGCGTTCTCGCTCGGATGACTTCATTACGCATTCTATCTCGTAGCGAGACACCGAGCATAGCCCGCTCCATAGCTCGCTGAGCGACTTTTAGCTGATGGACTAGCCGCACCGTCAGTGTCCACGTTTCAGCACCGTAGGTTAGTACGGGTAGGACGCACTGATTGAAGACTTTCGTCTTCAGACTCTGCGGTATGGGCAAGTAGTAGTATGCCTAAATTTAGAATAGGCACTTTGCTGTGTATCATTATAAAAGAATCAGTATTGTGTATAATGGAATTGGCTGTTGTGGCCATAACATTTTAACAGGACCAGACACAGAATTGTGTGGCTTAACGATATCAAATATTATGCTTGAATTCGCCTATTAAGTGCGACGTTTGTTTGTAGATATCGCTCGGTGGTTGGCCCATGCGGTCGTGGCGGGTCTTTCAGTGGAGCGAGCGCCCTCTTAGTAGCTGACAGGCCTCGACACGCGGTGTTGCCTGCATTAGTCAGAGATGCACTAGCTCGGCTACCAAACGGAGAAGGCACTCGGCAGCATATAATCACACTGCTCAAGTATGTACATAACAAACACTATAGGTAGTGCTGCACTATTGATAAGTTTCACCCATTATCTTAATTATGCAAGTAAACTGAGGATAATAATTATTATTTATGAACTTATACTATCTCAGTGGAATATCGTCAATTACAATACCACCTTAGTGTACTTGACACTATCCTTATGTAATGCCTTCAATAATAATAATATGATATCTGTAGTGTTGTTGACACTATCCTTATTACCGACAAAATGGCTAATTTTCTCGACCATAACAATAAAACAGTACTGCACGATAAGCTGCTGAAAACAACACCCGTCTTGCCAGCGTGACACAGTAGGCTAATTTCCTTCCATGAATTTGGAGGAGGCCCGACTCAGTACTGGGTCCTTTAGGGCTGAAACGACGTAGTATAAAATGTGTAATGTCTTTAATTATTATATGATAACTGCACTGTGGTTAACATTACACTAGAATAGTGTATTATCATCAATAGCGTTGATGATACCACACTATTGTTGAGAAAGTGTGGGGAAAGAAGGAAATGGTTGATTTTAAAGGCGACTACCCAGCATTATGCATCTCTGTATTGCAGGATATTTATGTACAAGTAATTCACAGTCATTATGATATTCAGACTTGCCCGACCCGCCAGGGTCACTACAGTATTTTTGTGTACTGGGTCAACAAAGTACGAATTTTGAAGTGAATAGATTTCAATTCACCCAAAGGTACTGAATATACACTCATCTGTATTATAAATAAATTAATTTCTATTGTATTTTTTATAGAATGTCCCAATGGATAGCTCAATGCAGCGAGCAATCGCTTCTGAACGCGGTGTCGTCAGTACTAGACAGACTGATCTCGGCTAAACGCGACCCCGTCGTGAAATACGACCAGCGGACTGCGACCTGGACCTACTTACATAGGCATAGGTAAGTCTTATTTTATTCTTAATAAAACCTTATACATACTAATTTTTATCCATTTTTAATCGTCCAGGTTAATACATAGAGGTGTCAACGAATGTGGTCCCACTAAGTGACTACCTTTTTATACTACTACTAGCTGTCCCGGCAAACGTTGTTTTGCCAAATAATTAACCATCCCCCGTGATATCGTGAACATTTCCTATCACAAACGTTGTTTTGCCATGTAATTAAATAAGGGTTGATCGTAGAGGGGTGAAAATTTAGGGTTGTTTGTATTTTTTATGCTGAATCTTAAAAATATAAAAGCAAAAAATTTTCTCTAAAAAATTAATATTTTTTTTGACTCCCCCCTTAAAATTTAGGGGGATGAAAAATAGATGTTGACCTATTCTCAGACCTACTCAATATGCTCACAAAATTTCATCAAAATCGGTCAAGTCGTTTCGGAGGAGTTTGGCAACTAAAACTGTGACACGAGAATTTTATATATTAGATACTTCGTGTGTCGTTAACCTACTGTGCCACGCCGGCCAGACGGGTTGCACAGGGTCTCATATCAAGTTTGTCATTTCCTTTCATCGGCTCTTACGACACCCTCAGGATGAAATTGGGTGGTGACACTATGTATTCTAAATCCGTCACCACACGGATAATCCTCCGTCAGTTCGTAAATGTGCAACTAATTTTCTAGGAGCGAAGAAGATTGGCTCAGGATAACAAGCCGTGGTCGAGGCGGTAAAGCGCATTTACCAGCTTTGTTGCAGCCAGCGTCTACGCCGAAGTCAACATACGTTTTGTCGACAGCTAAGGACGTTCGTCGCACTCCGCCTCACTCTGTAAGTGTACAAACACTTCACTACATAGTATAAAACAAAGTCGCTGTCCTCTGTCCGTCCCTATGTATGCTTAAATCTCTAAAACTACACAACGGATTTTGAAGGGGGTTTTTAATAGATAGAGTGATTCAAGAGGAAGGTTTATAAGTATAATACATGCATAATTGCACCCGTGCGAAGCCGGGTCGGGTTGCAAGTGAACCATAAAATGTAAACTGACTTCAAAGTAAACAACCATTTGAAGCCTATTTAAAGTCAGTGCCAATGTACATTGGCGTCGATTTCAAATTGTTGTTTATTTTTAGTGCATATACATATAATATGTATGATTTGTAAAAGACTTGAATGACAAAGTCGCCGAAATATAACTAATTTTGGCTTCTTAGAATTCTTTGTTGATCACTTATTTCAAGTTGGCTGGCACTTATTTCAAACTACTGAAACGGTATTACAACAACCGAATTGAGAATTACGGTTAAGTAAGTAGCTTCCACAAAGGCCGGTCCTGGGCCGCCCGCATCCACTGGTTTCCGGCAATCTTAACCAGGTCGTCGGTCCACCATGTGGGAGGATTTCCCCCAAGGATTTCCACCTTTGTGGAAATCCTTGGGGGAGGCCTATGTCCAGCAGTGGACGTCTTTTGGCTGAAATGATGATGATGATGAAGTAGCTTATCCTACAGTATGTATAAACTGTACCATACAGGGTTAGAAACCCCTTTCGGTCCCTAACGCATACAGTTCCAGCATTCTGAGCATGTCGAGAAACGCCGATAGTTTTAGGGTTTTACTACACCGATCAATCGATCGTCGATCGATGCCATCGATCCAAATCGGTCGACGTTGATCGATTGGTGTGGTAGCTTTAATTGATCGACGGATACCGGTCGACTAACCAATCGATCGATAGCCGGCCGATGACATCGGTCGACGTTGGGATGGCATCAGTCGACGACAATGGGAAGCTCTAGCAGCTCGATCGACGTCAATCCATTCTAACATCGACCGATCGATTGCTGTGGTAACACCCTTAGTGGGTAGGTCGGGGCGCTAATTTCAATCTTTCCGCACCCTGGAAACCAATATCACTCAAAAAATGGCTTATAAAGACGTGGAGTTTTCGTGATAGGAAGAAAGAAGGTTGTAACCGGCGTGCTTTTGAAGTTAATTTTACATAGCTACTTATTTGGTGCCTATAATTCCGTGTGACGGATTTAGAATAAATAGTGTCACCACCTCATTCCATCCTGAGGGTGTCGTAAGTGCCGACAAAAGGAAATACAAGGCTGAAAGCCTAGCCGCAAGAGAAGAGAACTTGATACGAAACCCTGTGACAACCCGTCTGGCCAGCGTCGCACTGTAGTCTAATTACCCACCCTGTGATGAGTGGAGGCCCGACTCGGCAGTGGGCCATTTATAGGCTGAGTAGTAGTAATTATAGTTATTATTTTAAGTCTTAGTTTCCTTTGAAACTTTAAGAGTCGTAATAAGAAAATTCTAATTGCGTACTGTCTTAATTTATAGATGGACATGGAAGTTGCGAGCATGGAAGAGATAGTCGAAAACCCTTCAGACAGTGACGTTGACGTGGACGACACCGGCGCCTCAGCGTCGGTGCCACATTTGTCATCAGCACAACTACTAATGCAGTCCACACAATACAAAATAAATGCATCACTCAAAACGAAACTCAAACCCACACTCACCCAAAAACCAAAACCAGCCAATAAAACCACCGCCAAACAGGCAGCCAAAACAGCCAACCTTATGACTCAATCCGCGAAACAGGCCAACTTACTTGCTCAAGCTGTGCGACAAAGCAATCAAATGAAACAAAACAACGCTCAAGCTAAAACTCAGTTGACTCAATCTCCGAAACAGGCAACACCGGTGCAATCGAAAGCCAATCCAACACAGACTAAACCCACGCAAGTTAATCAAGTTACTAAAGTAAATATACCCGCTCAGGCTCCGAAGCCAAACCTGCCAGCTCAAACGAAGCAATCTGTCCCGCTGGCTCAAACGGTCAAGCCAACCAATCCTCAGGTTCCGAAGCAAGTGAGCGCTCCTCAAATAAAACAGGTCCCGGCTGCGCCCAAACCGAGTATAGTGAAGCAGAGTGCGAAGCAAGTGCCGCAAATAAAACCGCCTGTACAATCGCCGAAGCAAACGGGCCAAACGAAGCAGATTATTATAAACCAATTGGTCAATATTCCGGCGTCGCTGAGTCAAGCTAACCCGCAGTTGTCGAAGTCTTTGCCCTCGATAGTCGCCCCACCTTCGAAGTCACCGTTGATAAAGCAACGACCTTTGCAGAAGGTTGATGTTGTACAAACTCAGGTGGGTGTTTTCCTTCTAATCTTTCTCGCATTTCGCAATATGGTCTGGGTATGCTTTTTCACTATCACTACACATTTTAAAACAAAGTCGCTGTCGTCTGTCCGTCCCTATGTATGCTTAAATCTTTAAAACTACGCAACGAATTTTGAAGCCGTTTGTTAATGGATAGGGTGATTCAAGAGGAAGGTTTATAAGTATAATACATGCATAAATTTAGATGTTCATCTTTGCACCCGTGTGAAGCCGGGGCGGGTCGCTAGTTTTTTTTATAAAAATGCTCCCATGTTTATGTGTAATTGCTTTCACTAATCTGTCAGACTTTGTTTGTATCACCAGTATTGTAATCCTTTTATTTAAAAGAGCTTTATTTAAAAGGCTCTTTTCTGTGGAATGGAATGTGGAACATTCCGAACCGGTGGTATAAACTAATTGATTGATTATTTATTTGAATTTTATTATTAATTTCATTTAAATAATTATTTGAAAGCATTTGTAAGAATTTATTCCAATAAAAAACATATGGTTTTGATTTTGGTCGGCACGAGTATTGCGATTTGGGTAACTACCCGTATTTACACGGACTGTCTTCCGCGATCATCCTGTGAATAACCGTGGGACTGCCATAGATAATAGAGTGGCTGATAGGACCGACGGGTTTACGTGGTATCCGAAGGATAGAGGTCAGATATTGTAGACTATGAACACCCATCCAGCACCAGACGGTCGCGCTACACTATATCCGTCATTTCTAGTAATATTTTAACAGCAAAATCTATTTACAAAAAAAGGAAACAAAGAAATATGAGGTTGACATTGACAGGTCCTGTCAATGTCAACTGTCATTTTTTTTTGCTTTTTTTGGACATTTCATCGCCTATGATGACCACAGTGGGCATTGTATACTTTTTTTACCTATGTCGGTTAGTTATCTCTTATAGATACAATGCGTTCGACAACATGTACTTCTCAGCCCATAAATTACCTACTGCTGGGTCGGGCCTCCTCCAGCTACATGGCGGGTAATTTGCCTACTGTGCCACGATGGCCAGACGGGTTGGCGCAGGGCTTAGTATCAAGATTTCCTTCTCTTGCGGTTAGGTTTTCGGTGTTATCATTTCCTATTGTCGATTCTTACGCCACCCTTAGGATGAAATGGGGTGGTGAGACAATGTATTCTAAATCCATCACCACACGGAGCGACATTAAGTACTGGCCTCACCAACCTTTATGGCCGCTCTGAATGTAGCCGTGGGTACGAACTTGCGCATCGTACATTTCATAACCAACACGAACGTAGCTCACTCACACTAACACGCGGTGGCGAGGACGTTCGCGGGTGAAAAACGGCGCGCGCGGGCTTGTCCTTCCTCCCCGCCCCGCATACGTCCCGCTGATACCTGATTTTGTGTTGTGCGCAGCGTAATAAATTAATATTCCGAGCGGCCATAAAGATTGGTGAGGACTGTACATTATGTATAAGCGCAAAGTTCAAAAGATATCGAGTGTATTGTTACAGGTACCCACTACCAATGTTACGAGTCAATTAGTTGCACAAACGCCTACGTTGGTTCAAACTTCTGCTATATCAGCTCAAGCGCAAAATAAGGTAGGCTTTCCGAAAATAGTTTTTATAGTTATCGATTATCACTACATAGTATAAAACAAAGTCGCTGTCGTCTGTCCGTCCCTATGTATGCATAAATCTTTGAAACTACGCAACGGATTTTGAAGCGGTTTTTTTAATATATAGAGTGATTCAAGAGGAAGGTTTATAAGTCATAATACATGCATAAATTTAGATGTTCATCATTGCACCCGTGCGAAGCTGGGGCGGGTCGCTAGTAAATGATACATTACTCAGTCAGAATTCCATCCGATCTTATGAAATTTGTCTAAAGTACTATGATGGGGAACCGGGATAAACAGATAAATATTTACGTTATTAAATTACTGAACAGGACCTCAAATTAATAAAAAAAGAATGACAAGCCCTTTGAAGTTCTTGCCAATTCTTAAGCAGTGGTCGCGTTACGAACTAGTGGTAAACTGTATTTCTTTGCATAGTATATTTTTTAACAATGTCTTGGCAATTTGTAAGTGTCTTTGTGTCCTATATAAAATTAATAATTCCGTAGACTTACAAAAGAAATATATAGCGGGAGTGTGAATGGGAACGTTGGAAGAGGCAAGCCAAGAAGGACATTCCATGACCAAATAGGTGATGTCCTAAAGAGGTGAGCACCATAAACCGACGAGCATGCATGAAGAGGTTGATGAAAGTGGAAGAAGCGAAAGTTGTGAGCCAGGATCGTAGCAAGTGGAAGGATGTTCTCTGCCTACCCCTGCGGGAAAATGGCGTGACGTTATGTTATGTTATCTATAATATGTATGTATTTACAAAAAAATATGTATATAAGTAGTTTATTATCCATCTCGTTACCATAACACAAGCATTAAGTTGCTTAGCTTGGGACGATATGGCGTTGTGTGAAATGTCCAAGGATATTTATTATATAAAAATCCTTTATTCGTTGTAACGTTACGGAGAGTTTTGGTGACACATTCTAAATCCATATTCACTTAGACAATCCCACATAAAGAAATATCTTGGAGAACCCTAAACGGGTTGTTTTTTTATGCAGGTGGCACAGGTTACGCGGTCCCTACTGATAAGGCCGACGGCGGTGCAGACTACGGCCATGGCTGGGGGGACGACTCCTGCGACACAAACTGCGCAGGTTAGTTTTTTTTATACCACTACTGTGGCGCTCGTGCATACCTCCTGTCTGCAGCTGGTAAACGGTTACTGTCGCCTAACCTGTAAGATGTCAAAGCCGGACGCAAGCAGCAGACGGAAAGTGTATTCTTTGAAGAGCACAAAGTAATATATATCTCACTATAACTATTGGCTGTTGAATAGCGGGGGGGGGGGGGGGTTGTAGGGACATTTTTTGTACTCTGATTAAAATCCTATATGGACTATCCCTGTCAGCCTGGGGATGGCCAGCAGGGGGTGTGGGTGTGCCCTCTAAACTTCCCGGGGTGTACCGTCCCGCGGTTGCTGCCCCGGGGGTGGACCCTCACTGTATCTCCACGGGTACTAAGCTAGGAACCTTAAGTGAAATAAAAATTCTGTTTACTATTTTTAAATTAAATAAAATCACCCAAGAGGTTACTTTGTCTTTGGAAAACTATAATATTGATTTACAAACGTATTTGCAGACAATACCTACGACAAGACGTGGTGTGGTAAGAGTTTTGAGTCCTGCTACGCCTGCATCTGGCAAATCACTAATATCGCCCAGAGCTCTAATGCAACAAGGTAACAAGTGCTGACTTATCATAGTGCTATAAAGTATATGCCATAGGGTCATTAATAACTAATTGGTTTCACTTGCAGCCACTTCCACGGCAAAGAAGCGGACTATAGCCGTGACTACAGCATCTGTCACCACGATTGCACAGGTGGGATAATGTATTACAAAATTTTATTGACAATCTTCAGATAATAGTAATACGTATTTACAGCAATTTCTTTAGGTATTTTTTAGCTTCTCTCTTGTCACTTCTAATATGAATTATGCACTCTATTGTCCTCACTATCAAATGACTCTGTCAAATAGGTTTGCTGACAAAAAACTCATAAATGTGTTAAGCTGTACATACAATTTCAAATGTATTTTATTGGTATAGCTCATACTCTCATAGTGTACAATCAATTATGAATAAATAAATGGCGAATTCAACCTCTTTTTAACAAATAAAGTTTGATTATAGTGACGTAACTTGGGTCTCTATGTCTACAAAAACCCATGATGTAAACACCCGCATATCTGTGACCTGAGGTTGCATCAAAATTGGATCAGAGTAACAATTTGGGATCTTATATCTCTCTTTAATTTCAGAGTACAGCTAGCATGACGTCAGTTGTAAGCAGCGTGCCGACTGCTGTGACGTCATCGATGACAACTCGCACCGTGCAACTGGCCGGTGGCCGTACAGTCCAGCTCGCAAACCAGACCGTCCACTTGCCTGGCGGACAAGCCGTACAACTCACTTCCGGACATACCTTACAGTTGTCATCTCTACAACTGCCCACTCATAGTGTCCGCCTACCCAGTGGGCAAACGGTTCAGCTGGCATCCCCGCAATCGGTCCAAGCGGTCCGAGTTTCAACAACGGCGGTCAAAAACCCAAGCCCTCGCGCCCTCCAAAGCGCGCCGACCATCAAAACCATACAAACAAGCCAACCCACCGTCCAAATCCCAGTGTCAAGTGTTCAACTGGCCGGCCAAACTGTGCAAATCGCCGGCCAAACCGTCCAGTTGGCTGGACAAAGTGTGCAATTAACAGGACATACTGTGAAGCTGCCGAGTGGACAAAGTGTGCAAGTTGCTAGTCAGAGTGTGTTACCGTCGCAGAGTGTGCAATTACCGAGCGGACAGACTGTGCAATTAGCCGCTGGGAGCATGCAATTGGGCGGGTCTAATGTGCAATTATCTGGACAAAGTGTGCAAATGCCAAGTGGACAGACTGTGCAGTTGGGGTCGCAGACTGTGCAGTTGTCGGGACAGACTGTGCAATTGGCTGGTCAAACTCTGCAGTTGCCTGGAGGTCAAACTGTTCAGTTGAGTAGTGGACAGACTATACAGTTGGCCAGTGGTCAGACGGTGCAGTTAGCGAATCACTCTACTAAAGCAATTCCCCAAGTGGTTCGTGCCCAGGCTCCAGGGGATAAAGCGGCGCAACCGCTTGTCGCCAAGTTACTCACCAATGCTCAAGTTAGTATCATTAGCGCCTGCTACCTCTGGTTCCTTTATTGACTTGTGTTTTTTGTAATTCCTGGTTTCGTGATATTCATATTTCAGTACGGTAGTCAAACTCAAGTCTTTACCACCAGTGCGGACTTCTTGGAGTACAGCCGCCTTCCTCAGCCTTGCCGCCTTGAGGCGGTACTCCAGTGGTTGCTTTAAAATTAAAAAAAAAAACCTAGCGGCTTGTCCCGGCTTCGCGCGGGTGTACTTTAATTTCTTATGTTTCTCTTGTAATTAAATAGCCTAAATTCATCAGTGATAATATAGCCTTCAAATGGTGAAAGAATTTTTAAAATCGGTCAACTACTTTTTAAGCCAATTCGTTATAAACATACTTACATACAAATCTTTCCTCTTTATAATATAGGTTACACAATGACTGACAGCATTGTGTATTTCTAAAAAGGAGCATGGCATAATGTAAGATCAATTTAACAATATTTTCGTGTAAAGGCGAAATGGTTTGAAGACTAACGGATCTTAATATTTATAAATAGAAAGCAAGGAAATATCAAACTTTTTTTTCCAGGGCCAAATGATATCCCTAGAGGGGATGGTCGGCGCGAATAGGACGCTTCAAGTGGCAGGAATGAGGCCTCGGGCAGGGGTTCGTGTTCTCTCACCAGGCACTCGGCTCACAAGGCCGTTGCTTCTCACATCCGCGAAACCGTTGCACAATATTATTCTACAGGTATGGTAATATACATAAGAATCAATATGCATTAATTGTACACACAATAAACACCAATAATATATAAAGATTGGTCGTCATTGCGTTAATCCACTGTTGGGAAAAGGCCTTAACTCCCATTCATTGACGGGGATAGTAGTTACAAACATCTAGATTCGACATATATCTTAAGTGGCGGTGATTGGTGAAGAAGGGTGGTTCAAGCCAGGCGATTAATTGAAGACGTGCATGAATGATTCCCCACCAGAGCACTTTTGTTTGAAGTTTTTTTTACCTACTACACTATATTAAATCCACAATCTCCGTGATCATCAGACCTCAAAAATATGTATATAAAAATGTGTAAATGACTATTGCAGGATTTGTAATAAATGTTTTCCACACATACAAAACTGAACGTTATTATTGACTAGTCTTCGTCTGCGTTGACTTTGAATTGGGATAGTTCGTTTTTATTAACTGGATGTCGCTGCTTCAATGTTTAATGCGATGTAACTATTTACAAATTGCTGCCTTAGTCGAAATGAATAGTTTAGTCATTTTCAGAATTATAAAATAATATTAGATATAATTTCAAAAGAAACATAGCTGTGTTGTAAATACAATACGTGTGGTGACGAATTAGAACGTAAGCAACCCATTTCGTCGCGAGGGTTTCGTAAGGGAACAGAGATTCTAACCTCAGGATATGGGAAATGGGAAACTTGAGAAAAACTCTGTCACAGTAGGGTAATTTCCCGCAATCGACTTTAAGCTTGCTGAGTCGTAGGCTAGACTCAGCAGTGATGACAATTTTACTGTCTCGGATGAATATGATTACTCGATATAAAGGTTTTATTAAGATAAATCTGTAAATGAGATAATCACTATCACTACATATTATAAAAAACTAGCGACCCGCCCCGGCTTCGCACAGGTGCTATGATGAACATCTAAATTTATCTTTGTTCGTATCGACTTTGTTTTATACTATGTTATGATAATGATAGTGAAGTCGCTGTCGTCTGTCCGTCCCTATGTATGCTTAAATCTTTAAAATTACGCAACGGATTTTGGTGCGATTTTATTTAACAATTAGAATGATTCAAGAGGAATGTTTACATGTGTAATACATCCATAATATTGTAAAGAAACACTGATAAATTTAGAGGTTCATCATTGCACCCTTGCGAAGCTGGGGTGGGTCGCTAGTTCTAAATATGACTGAATGAATGACTTACTTGTTTTACAGCAAAGTGACGGCAATTCGATTCGAGTGACATCGGCAGGAGCAGCTGCCACGTCGCAAACTTTAGTTCTAGGAAATATTGGTATGTATTTTTGCCCATTATGTCACTATGAAAATGTTTACGTATTTTAGTCATTACAGAAATGTTAGGCTAAAAACTTGCGTATACTGTCATTATAATGGTGGCACAACATTTGGCTATTCATATACTCGGAATGTTTGTCAAAAATAGCGAAAAGAAATGTCAAATACGAATAGCGAATAGCCATGTGAAGTGCCAGCATAACCAATCCACGAGGCTATCCAATTTTAAAAAAGAACCGTTGTGTATATGTGTATTACTATGTAACTCTAGCCTCATTTTGCGGCGGGGGCCATCAATCTGCCATCTCCTTTCACCATGCCCCACCCACTGCTTCCTTCAATTTAATGGAAAGAAATCAGACTATTGCGACACTAGCAGGATGGGTTTGCACACCTAAATACGAAGATTGAAAATAATATATTCCATTACTCAAGGATTTTTTTTTAAATCGGTTCACCAAATGTTGGATACGTCATATCCCATGGGGTATTAAATAAACTAGATGACCCAGCAAACTTCGTAGCGCCTCAGAACCAATAATAAACCTGATTGATAATTCCAGAATGCCTCCAACTTATTAAATTATGTGCAAACCTTAACTGGGACAAAATAATGCGTATTAAGTTTTTTTCATAATTTCGCACCTTTTAAACCTTCCCTGGACTTCCATGTATATTTCAAGACCAAAATTAGACAATTCGGTCCAGCCGTTCTCGAGTTTTACCGAGACTAACGAACAGCAATTCATTTTTATTTATATAGATAATAAATCGTAGTATGCAACTAGAATATTTTATTTGATGATATGTTATTTATTACCTCAAGGTGCTCAAGCTGTAACCACGCCATCAACGTCCGCACCGGTTTTAAAACTACAGCAGGTAATACTTGTAGAGATTTGATAATAGTTTTTGTTCATGTAACATGCAAAAAGTTTGTAGAGTTTGATAATTTATCTATAGGTATTTTGCAAAGTTTGTACTATACGGTTGAATACAATCATTATTATGAACTATAAAGTCAAAAGTAGATGAATACTTGCCTCGAATTTTGTCGACCTAATTAAAAAAGCGAGACTTTTATTCCCTACACTTCAAGTATATTCATCTCGCGCTTCATGGTCTTAACTGAATGTGTGAACGTAAATGAACGACTGAATGGTAATTATGTACTTTTTCAGTTCATTATATTTTGCTAACAAATTTTTGCTATATTAAAAAATACCAGGTTTTTATTATTTTACGTAGTAGTCGTAATTTTTTTTCTTAAGTGTGAGTTGAGCCTTGATGAATTAATGATTTATTTTAGGTGAACCCAATACAACAAGTTAAACTCGGCCAAGGAATTAAGATTCAACAGGTGAATTTTGACAGTTTGCATGTTTTGAGAGTGCTTTGATTGATACTACTAACAAGGGCATGAAGTTTTCTTCACCAGAGAGAACATGTGAATGAATAATATGAATAATGTTGCAAAAGACCAACGTCAGCTACTGACCACTATTTGCCAAATAATGTATACTATATAAGGAGGTTGTAGTCTAATGGTTAGTGGGGAATGCAATCGGAATGGAATCGGAATGCAATGGGAATGGAATCGGTCTGCAGATTAAGCAACGTTTGGTTGTGCCGATTGAACGATGGGTGACGATAGCATTACAACATCCAACCTTCGTGCGTCGAGGGCATGTAAAGTTGTATCAAGGGCACATACACAGTCGTTCTCCTGAAAGCCGATGACCGGTCTAACCGCAAGATTACGAGTAGTCCTTACTAGATAGGTTTCGCAGGGTATATGGCAATCAATCCAAGTTAATACTGGTATCACTTCGTGTTAATACTGGTAGTTGGCCAAATCAAGTTAGACTAGAGGAGACGAACTGAAATTTGGAAGGTACTCGGTACTAGGTATCGCTAGGTGATTACTGGCACGAATGCTTGGTTAGGTTTCCAAAATATATTTCTAGACACAATAAATTACTTTATTTACAAGATTTTTAAGTCTCATTTCGAATGAAAGTTTTTTCATTTAAATTAGTTGAAAGTGGTTTTGTAGTTTTGTACGTCTGGTAAACAATACATTTTCGATTACGGTTGCATGTGGGAATGGAAATCTTTGGCTCTTATCTAGTTTAAGGTGATACGTTAGGTATATCGATTAAAGTAATTTATTTCCTATATCTTGTGGTCTTGTTACTCATTTTAATAAATACCTTACATGATAATATTATTGCACTACCTACCACACATAATGCGGCTAAATTATGTTTAAAATTATTCTTAAAAGATAACTGCATGTTCCTGAAATGGTTGAGGGTACTTATATGAAACATGGTTAGCTTTAAGTGCACTTAATACTATGTCATCAGTGATTCCATTATTGTAGCAATACACCAAGGATTTAATAGCGAAACGGAAATGAATTTTTATTAGTTGCGTATTAGACATTTGGCTCTCTGCTCTCTCAAGGTTGTGTCTAATGTGTGAAACTATTCGGGGGCCTTTTATAGACAGACTGAAATCACATTGATGCCAATTGGTGGCCTTTCTTCTCGAGGTGCACGTGGGAATCAGATAAATCAGTAGCCTCAATTGTATGCCATGTGGGACAGAGAATATTTTTGTTTTAGGAAAGGTTTCGTTATTCAGTGTCACCCTCTGGATATTATTTTGAATTTGTACCAAAAATATATCTTATGTTAAGATGCATTGTGTACATTCTGATTCGTAGTAAAAACGCGTAGCTGAAATCAGGTTATTACTAAAGTTCAATTACAAATCAAAATCAATTTCGTTGAAGTATAGATAGATTTGAGTAGAATTTAAGCGGCGATATTGAGGAATTATCCAATAGGCAGCTACCACATGCACAAACCATGATCATTTTTAAAATAAAACTATGTCATCTTTAAAATAGTATTGCCGTTTTGAAATAATATCTTGCATTTGCAAAGAGCACGGTATGGGTTTATTTGCAACAGAGCACAATAATTTGACGCATTTCGGTGGAATTAGATAGATTTATAATTGTATTTAAAAAAGAAATTTGATAATATTTTTAAGGAAGATAATTGTGCTTTGCGCTGCCTATTCCCTATTCAAGATAGCATGATCATTTTGACAGACGGGCTAGTGATGGGAAACAGAAAATATCTAGTAGTCCAAAAAATAAAGTTTTAAAATACTTGTAAAACAGTGAAAAGTTGGCGTGGGTGTATTATGTGTGAAATTCTTTATTGCACTAGACATATAAAACATTGGGTAGATAAGCGATGGTGGGTCAATATTCATAATAAGTTCCTATTTAATATTACAGGGTTATTTTTTGACCTTCCGCTAAATTTAAATAGGTGGTTCAGACCATGAAAGTAAACAAAAAAGAAAATAAAATAATAGTTGTAAAAGTGTTAAATTTCAATGCGCTAAAGCCAACGAATTTTATTTCAAAATGAAAATGTTTTTTATTCGAATATTGTCTTATAAAGTTAAGAAAAAGTGATAAAGAATTTCACACATAATACATCCATACCATCTCGTCACAGTTGCAAGTATTTTAAACCGTTATTTTTTGGACTACTAGATATTATCTGTTTCCCACCACTATTCGTCATTGCAAAGTAAAGGTATGATTCCGAAGTACGCTGCACGCAGAAGTGCTACCACGGCACTACTGGTCCCCATTACCGCGACGTAGTTCGGAGTCATACCTTTTTGTCGATCAGAAAACTTTACATCTGTCAAATCGATCACGCTATCTTGAATAGGGTATAGGTTGTAACAAAAAGTTTGTACGTAGTGAAATGATACTATTATTGACATATGTTTCAGTAAACATAAGCAGTTCTTCCATAAAATAAAATACGCAAAGATTCTGCTTTTGCATTATTAGTAGCTTATTTTCTATTGCAAAAAGCGCAAAAGACTAGGCGATACACTGAATGCTAACTTTGCAGCATAATAATTAAATACCTGGTTGGCTCATTTCCAATTCCAAAATAAAAGCACTTGTACTCTCATTCAAATTTGGTCGAGAAATGCCGGCTTTTCCGTCGTACGAATGTAGAAAAATATTATTAGCTTAGCTGATAAGATTGATTATTCCTTCTAATTGGACGGTTGCATACCTTTTGTTACACCTTATTTAACGATATAATTTGTATTCATTGAATACTTAGAGTGCGATCTAATTTCTCCGACACTTGTTATTCTTTAAGAATTTTTAACTACAACTTTTATTTTCAGACGGTACCAAGCGTCAGTAGCCCCTCTCCCAGTGGCGTGCGTAGTGTGCTAATGGACGGTCAGCAGCTAAAGCTGGTAGGAGGCCGTCACGTGCTTGCTAGGATATTGCGGCCAGCACAACAGCCACAATGAACGTATGGACATTGTCGTCGGTTCTTAGTTTGTCAATTTGGGTCGGCGCCGTGTGGGCGACTGGCTGACCTCAGGCGGGCCATATGCTTGAGCTACCCGAGTGGTATTAAAGATAGGGTATATGTTAATGATGATAAGGATACGTTTCAGTTTGTGTTCTTGTACATTGACTTTTTTAAATGACCTCTTCGCTTCCATCAGCTCACATGATTGTACTGAAATGTTTTAAAGCTACTTATCTTCTGCTTTTGGCGTCGTCTGCGTAGACTTCCAATATGTGCTCATCACGACATTTACGTGTAACTAGAGAAATGATTAAATCCCCACACAAAAATATTGCCTCTATTTCTACTACTACTACGCCCATAGATGACCCGCTACTGTGTCGGACCTCCTCCAGTTAGACGAAGGGTAATTGGCCTACCGTGCTACAAGTTCTCCTTCTCTTGCGGCTAAGTTATCGGCCGTCTCATTTCCATTTGTTGCCTCTTACGACACCCTTAGGGTGACATGGGGTGATGAAATTATGTATTCCACACGGATTTTCTCTATTTTGGTTTGCAATCATTTATTATATTTCAGTATACAAAAATGCCGTAATGTTAATGTTCTTCCCCCATCTAACTCTACACCATATTTCAAAATTCATTGAGCTACTTAGGCGTCATAGCGTAACATACAGACAGTTACTTTCGCATATGGTTTTTACAATAGCCCTTTTTCAAGTAAAACCAGTAGAAGACATCCAGAAAAGTCTATTATGTAACTAAATAATGAGAGTGTGTATATAGTTTCCATAGTATGACGCACGAAAATGCATTCTGTTCGGAGTTCGTAGAGATTAATTTCTCTATGCGAGACCTACAAAAATATAAAATAGTTTTAACCAATACTGCTTACTGGTGTGGTACAAAATCGTTGCTTGAATACGAAAGGGCTCATCTAATAACAAAATTGCGGTTTTGTTTAGTGTTAACCCCGCACATAGTCTTATTTATAACCTTTTACAATTATTTTGAAATTAAAAATGGAATATAGGGTATGCTTCACGCATTTTTTTAAGAAAAAAAAGGATATATGTTTGATTTGTTGGTCCTTTACTATTTAAGTAACGATATACTGGTATATCTAGTATAATAGTGGTTAAATGTAATTTACAATTCTATTATGACCTTTATTTATTCTTAGGGTATTCGATGCAATTGATCGTAAAAATGTATACGTTATCAACAAGCATTTTCCCTTTGGGACGGAATGGTTTTAAACTATTACATATAGAATATTTATAGAATACCAAGTTTTTACTGGCCCATTGATAATACATATTGTTATTTATACACGTGTAGTAACAATTGTGAGAAATGGGAGGTGTCTATAAATATTCTAAATCCTATGATTATGATAATTTACTCATAGCAGTAGACACGAGCACAGACACAGTCAAGGCTCAATGTGTGACGTGGACTCATAATATTTTTGGACATACGTTTCCGGGTACATTCATAGATTTTAATCCACGATTGCAATTGATTGCCTTGCAAATCTTGAAATAATGTTACGTAACTTAACTATGCCGCCGGTAGAAACGGATTTTCTTAATACATTTTTGTCGGTGTCTCCGAGGACTGCAGGAATCGCCCCGTAAGTGTAGTAGACGAAACGACTTGAGCGCAAAGTGCCATGTTGGGGGAATTGGTAGATTCGCGCACGTCATCAACCAATCGCGTTTATTACGCGTCCCTTCTCTGCCGATCACCATTGAGTTACAAAAATATACTTTTTCGCTTTGCTCAAGCTGTTTGGCTTTAACTGTAAGTAAGGCCCGACTCAGTATAGTGGGTCATTCATGGGCTGAAACGACGACGACGACATGAAAAAGGCTTCATATCGAATGAAATCAAAATTTACTTCATTCAAGTAGCCTTGTAGCTTGTAACCATTGGTTCGAAATTCGAAAGTATTAAATTGAAAGTCGCCTTTAGTTGTTTTTTTAAATAATGGTTGGTGTCCAGTTTTGTCAGTAAAAATGTCTTGATCATAATACACACTAAGAGGAGTTATGATTATGGTGAAGACAATCGTCATGCACTAGGGATTCTGAATTGAAAGTTGTGTAATTGAGTTTTTTAATTTGACTGTTTTCAAAGCAGTTCAATTAATTTCGAAATATAATTAGGACTGGTTTGGTCTTATGAAATGATTATTATATTATGTTATTTTGTATATAATCAGTTAACCTCCTGAGATGACATGCAAGTTGATTGCATTAATTGTTTCATATATTTTAAAAGTAATTTAATATGTATGTATGTTATACATTTTTAATATTAAACTTAAGGCGAATATTACAGTTTTTCACTGTTAGATAATAAATTGTATATAAATACTGATAATACGTTTTATTTTTTATTGCCCTAATTTCGTAGTGGATAATTATGATAAAGACTAAAGATGGGAAGACTTTAACCTCTCTATTGCAAGACTTTTTCTTGGAATACTTTCAATATAATTAAATCGATACGGCACTTCAATAGCAAAAATCTTATCATCCTGGACTATAATATCATATGAACACGTAAAATTATTTACCAACCTTGTTATTTTTGAGCAAACAGATTTGCGGTGTTTACTCAACGCTTTAGGATCAACAAAAACACTCAACTTGGGTGGGAAAACATAATTTATTTCAATACGTATGTACATGGTGTGTGTTCTCAGCAAATACAAAACAACCACAATGCTTACGGCTTTACTGAAATAAAAACATTTCTAAAATGAAAGCTCGCTCAAAATTTACGTACAGCCGTACGTTGCTGTGCGATAATAAAATATAAGCACGATTTTATTTGACGTTTCGTAGACTAAATAGACGTAAGTATATAATGTATAATTTATTAATTGTAATACTTTATTCAAACCGGTGCGCGTACAATACATGCAATGATGCCGTGTGCGCGCACCTTTACAATTCCTTCTACGGTATGATAATAGTGATACTGTAACATTGGGTTTCTAGTATTGAAATTAATCTTAATAATTAGTAAAAAAGTACAATACGCGTTACAAAAGTTAAGACCTGTCAGACTTTACGACACGGGTTTTCGCTATTGTACACTCGCACGCTAAATAGTTATCTACATTAATTAATTAGATATTAACATTGAAGCTAGACAACCCGGGATTTTCTCATCCTGTATTTTTTAACCAGCGTGATACGTACTGTAGGTAAATTTCACTTCATCAAATTCAAAGCCTCCCTGAACGTGTGACACTGTTTTAAGGGTTGATATGGCACAAAGTACCTACACCTTTTACTACACAAAAATGTAGAATTAATCCATAAAATAGAAAACATCTATCAGATTAGTTTCTGTAGTCGAAAATGTGTACTTATACACTAAACATCGATTTTCTCACAAATGTTTCAAGGTTAGGCATAATTTTGGAATTAAACTCAGATTTCAGCCTTTTTATTAGTGAAGTTTTGTAAACAGTATGTGAGTGCAGTTTAAGCACGCACCATGTAATTTGTGTAATTTCACTAATTTTTATTTTCAAATTTTTTTAATATGCCACATGTTTATGCGTGTTATTGCTTTCACTAATCTGTCAGACTTGTTTGTACCACCATCATTGTAACCCTTTTATTTAAAAGAGCAACCATGGAGTTTCTTGCCGGCTCTTCTCTGTGGAATGGCATTCCGAACCGGTGGTAAAAACTAAATGATAAATTATTCTTATATTTTTTTTTAAAATTTTATTTAGAGTATTTTTTTTTTTGACTATTTGAAAGCATTCGTAAGAATTTATTCGAATAAAAAACATTTTGATTTTGATTTTGATACAGGTATGTACTTGGCTATCTACGTGTTACAGCATCATCATTATTCCAAGATACTACATGTATCACATTTCAATTTCTAACTAACGATATTCCCCCTTCTCGAACATACAATTATACAGTCATATAGCTAACACTGAATTATGTTTTGTAATACAAGTGCTTAAAATATGCTAGCACAGAATCATTTAAAAAGAATAGTGCCGTTACAAATAAAACAGCAGATTATAAATAACTTTAAAATAATAACTACGACCACGTACATGAAACAAACATTTATATCAGTCTTATAACTATAATATTTTTAAATAATTTTAATTAAAATGCAACATGTATTTAAAATGTATATATGTGTCAAAATAGCGACGTTAAAACAGTTAGAATATTACACAGAGATTGATATTTCGTCTTAAATCTAACGGACTACACAAAAATAAATGTGTCGCTTATCATTTTATTATTATTACCACAGGGTTTTATAATACTGACGAGTAGTTTAGTGGAGAATTTCAGAGATATGATATACATAGCACGGACTTTGTGGCGGTTTATAAGAAATATACGGGAATTTGAATTTGAGTTAGCTTTTTTCATTACATTTACTACTCCTGAATTAGTGACCATGGTTTGTATCATTCTAACTTTTCGTTTCGGAGCTGTGTCGACCGAAATGTTGGTGAATATCATTTGGGTGAATATCAGATGAGTGTGCTGTCGACGACCGTTATAAGATATCTACATTTTATAAATATTTAATGAACATATTGATCGGAATCCCCGTCTTGTACCGAAGGGCCTGACTTGCGAAGGAAGTCCATCTTACAGAATCCCGCAGTTAAATAACACCATGCTGTGTTCCTGCGCGTAAGTAAGGTCGCCAAAGTTTTGTCAGGAGAAATTTTTTTTCCTGCAGGCGTCACGTCCTTTTACAGGGTCTGCGCGACACCTCAGGTGAAGCGGGCGTCGGCAGGCAATCTTAACTGCTTACCAGACGGGACGTATGTTCCAGCGTTATTCCACTGGCATAAAAAGCCTTCAAAATACAGCGGATAGCAAGCTCAAGAGTACAACATTCTAATCAAAGTACGAGTATACGAAGAATGAGATCTCATGAATTGGTTTATTAGGTAACAAAAATATTTTGGCAATTTCACACGTACGCCTATGTACCTATACCTAATCGAATAATTAGTACGATTACAAAATATACTTATTATATCGTATCTCTGAATATGAAATCGTCTCCTGGCCTCGACCGAAAACCAACCAAATCGTTTACTATGTACAAACAATAGGCACTGAAACTTTGAAATATGATCGGCGTCTACGAATGCTAACACGTAAAGGGACAATTCTTGTTTCTTATACACAAAATAAGTATCCGATAAGCGATACTTTTCATTGCTTTCCTATAATTTCCTAAGTGTCTTCACTCGTACAGCATCATTGGTAACAAAGCACTAATTTGTAACACACTTTAATTGTGCTTAGGTACAGTCCCCGCCAATCTTTTTGACCGCTCTGAATGTAGCCGTAGGTACGAACTTTCGCATCGTAAGTTTAATAACCAATACGAACGTAGCTCACGGGCGAAAAACGGCGCGCGCTGTACCCTGCCTCCCCGCCCCGCGTACGTCCCGCTGATACCTGATTTTGTGTTGTGCGCAGCGTAATGCAGCTACATTCAGAGCGGCCATATAGATTGGCAGGGACTGTGTGTATCGGGAGACATTGGAATTAACAACACAAGTATTGTCAATAAACTTTATGGCGTCAAGGGATGATCATCCAGCCTAGCGACGTGGTAAGTCTAGCTGAGGCCTATCCCCATTATTGTGGGTATTACTTACAATAAAATTGGACTCGCTCAACTCATTAGTGTCCGAGAGCTGAACAGGAACTCAAAAGAAGGTAAAATTAATTGCAAATTAAAGTTAATTATTTAAGCATCTCTAAAACGATTACGAGACAAGAATCGACCCCTCCGTCTAGTGTGCTTGTGTTCAAGATTCTGTGGCTGCTAAATATTACAACGTGCATTGCTGTCTGTACGTTTGAAGTGTCCACTTTTTGACAATTATTTTTGTGACGTTTTCATAATTATTAGCTAGGGTAATGTTTCGCTCAATTTCAGACTACCATTACTATCGAGGTTTCAATAGCTGATTCCCAGTGTTTATTCTTGACTGTTCTCAATTCCTATTGATCGCTTTTATGTATAAATATTAACACTGCATACTGCTTGCATACGGTAGGTCATAGGTGCATACAGTATTTCATAGATTGCCTTAGATGTGGCAAAGATTTTAGTTCAATAAACCACCTTACGTGTGGTGACGGATTTAGAATACACAATGTCACCAACCCATACCGTCTTGAGGGTGTCGTAAGATGCGACTAAAAGAACGCAAGAGGCAGATCACCTAGCCGAAAGAGAAGGAAAACTCGATACAAACCCTGTGCCAGCGTGGCACAGTAGGCTAATTTCCCTCCATGAATTTGGAGGAGGACCGACTCAGTAGCGGGTCACCTTTAAAGTGAATTATAAAACGTGGGCTGATGCCGTACATCTAATTCGAAATTTAATCAGGTGTTCCGTGTACATTAGCGGCAGAAGCGGTGTCTTATTTTTACCTTCAGACGCTCACTCACTCACTAGGTAATTGCCAAAGATTATGCAATTGTTAAAATTTACTAATGAATATCTGTACATATTCATTTAGAGTTAATATACTGTTATATTAATATTCATGTGGAATGCAGAAGAGACTGTACACAATGGGTCATAAGTCGCGTCAAACATTGCCAACCCACTGACAGCACCAGTCAGATGACCTATGACCGACTTGCTCGAAATGAGTCTGTGGTGGCACTTATGTGCTGGTGTTTATCAAATGTCGTACCAATCATATTATTTTAATGTCAGGATGCCTGGACAGCGAGTCAGTCGCTGGGGCATCTTGACAAACTTGACATAATCACACAAATAAACTTGTGTGTTTAAGTTTATACCAATTCAAAGGTAGCTTGCTGATTTCTCTAACGTGCAATGACGAAAATGTAATTTCTTACGTAGGTATTAGGTTTGGTTAGGTGTCTTCAGAAGTTTCGCTATCAAATTCATGATTGCTAGGACCTACAGTAGCTTTCCCAAGGAGAGTTGGCGTCTCCTTGACGTCTATTTGACAACATGCATTTGACACAGCAAAAGAAGATCAAAGTAATGAAGTATATTGCAGTAAGGTGGACCACTCAATTGTACAGACAGCCTTTAGGGAATGAACAAGCTAAAAGCGTGCCTGATTGATGTTTACTCGTCGGCGTCTTCGGGGTTCTCGGCTGTCAACAAGTTGGTGTTGTCATCAGCTTGAAGGTCGGCGGTTAACTTCTGGAACAATGCGCTGGATTATGCATACGTTATATGGTAATTTGTATTGTAACTGAATTTCGCAAAATGTAATGCGAAATTATCATGATTGGAACCTATACATAACCTAGAACTGAGGTACATATTACAGAACACTACTCAAGATCCAGACAGTACTCGAGCGAGACTAGTTTTAGTCGTAGTATTAAATTTGTAACGATGTTTGTGAATACAAATGTCAAATTAGAGAACCATCAAAGTCTTGTTACTGCGTAATGTCACTTATTTAGGAACTAAGCTTGAGTGTTAGGGCCCCCGCGCATTTAGGCGGCCAGGCCCCAGAATGCGCGGATTGGTCGCGGCGGCCAATAGGCCGCGTATGTGACGCGATGTTTTTCGTTGGCCGCGCGACCAAAACTTGGCCGCGCGGCCTAGCCGCGTAATGCGCGCGGCTATATACATCGTAGAAGAATTAGTTGGCCGCGCGGCCTGGCCGCATAATGCGCGGAGGCCCTTAAATTAACTGATCTTTATTTTAAAACGGTACTCGGCTAAAAATCGCATCGATTGATTTTATAAGTGTGGTAGAGAGTACTTCAGTATAGTTTAGTATCGTTTGCAATAGAAAACAGACTACTCCCAGCGCTATCACAACAATAACTACGTAGATAAATGATTGGCGATCTAAATCTCAACTCAAGCGTAGTGTCACTTGATTGGAATTTGAGGAACGTTTTGTAATACGCTGGATGCTCAAGTCGAGATTCAGCCGTCAAGCAATCATCTATCTATTAACTGAACTCTACTCAAGCGTCTTATGTAGCGTTTTGTAATACTACTCTCATACGGGCTTCAAATTCGAAGTATAAAAGCATGGCACAGTGGCTGATTTTGCGACGTGTCATGGCGCCAGTTGCGGATTTACCCGTTTAGAATTCAATAGGTGCCTTAGTTGACAATCATTATATTTCATTCTCTGCCAATGAAATTTGGCAAATGTGTCATCCCCTAAAATCTGCTGGTAAATCCACCACCGGTTGGCAGACACACAGTTGTATATCTTAAACGGCACAGTGACATCAAGTAATTAATATTTAGCTTTGCTTCTATTAGCAATGTACGTACGCCAATCTGCGCAGTTGTAGCGTAACTGCGCTTGCGACGACGAACAGCAAGTGCGAGCAGAAGTACTAAC
Source organism: Clostera curtula (assembly GCA_905475355.2). Classification (NCBI taxonomy): domain Eukaryota; kingdom Metazoa; phylum Arthropoda; class Insecta; order Lepidoptera; family Notodontidae; genus Clostera; species Clostera curtula. The sequence goes on along the minus strand of FR997808.1, from coordinate 8,931,518 downwards.
GCCACTGACGACAATGCTGCTACCAAAAGTGGCAACAGCAGATTGTCTCCTAATGTGTACACCTGTAACAACAATACCACATTAATATACAAACATTGCAGTTGATGAGTACATAAGGAATGCAACCAATATGCAGATTAAGGAACTAATGGTTCCTCCAGACCGTTATAAAATATCTAATCGACTGAGAGCTATGGGGCAGGAAATGTCAGTCCCGACTGTCATTCTTATATCTATAAGAGCAGCCAGCCTCTATATATAAATTACGCTCCGTAAGCTGTTAGAGTTGGACGAACATTCAATAGAATAGAAATTAAACTATCAGTATCTGTAATAGGGGAGTATTACTTTATGTGATCAAGTCTCAGAACAATAATGAAGAGCAGTTTGCACTGTAATCCTTTGTAATCCCTTTTCGTTTCGTAGCTATGCGTTTCTGTACATGGTTATGTCAGTTTATGTTTATGACGTCCGCGTCAGTATGAATGTACTGATGTATTCGTAGTGTTTGAAGGTAAGGTTTGGTCCTGATTGTACCATAGTACAGTAGACAAGTCTTGTCTTCTTCACCATTTTCCCAATTTCGTTGGAGTAACATAATTTGGCTACATAATTTGACTCCCTGTATTTACACCAAACGATTACCGTCTATGGCTCCATCAAAAGGCTCAAAGTCACCTAAAGGACAATGGAGAGGGCTATGCTTGGAGTTTCCCTGCGAGATCCAATCGCGAAAATGAGGCTATACGCAAGAGATACAGAATTACCGACATATCATACAGGATTGCCAAACTTAAATGGCAATGGGCATCGCACATAGCTCGCAGGACTGTCGCCCGATGGGGCAGAAAAGTGCTAAAGTGGCGACCGCGTGCCGGAAATCGCAGTGCTGGTAGGTCTCCAGGTCGCCGGAAAACGACGGATGCGGGCGGCTCAGGACCGGCCTTCATGAAAATCCTTAGGGGAGGCCTATGTCCAGCAGTGGACGTCTAACTATAGCTGCCAGTTTTTACCCTACTTACAATGTGTAATGACTGCCATAGATAGGGGGTCAGAGGGACGCACAAATTATGGACCCACCCCACCTTCAGCACGTTGCTTAATCTGGAGCTCGAATGCGTTACACACAGTCCGCTAGTAGGTATAAAATATGATTTAGCTCAGTTCACGTGTATGACGTCGTCATTTTGAATTTACTGATGTATTGCCTAGTGTTTAAAGTACTGTGGGTATCATAGAACAGGACAGGACTCCTGTTCTTCTTTGCCTATTTCCCTAATTCGTTGGGTTCAGCACCAGTCTAACCTAGATGGTTAACTACCTCGAGAGGGATCGCCGACTGAATAAGTAGATGGTAGAATGGCAGCCAGGACCGGGTTTTACGTGCCATGCCAAAGAAGTCAAGTAAGACTAATCAGGGACATCCAATAGAGCCAGACATTGCTTATTCTGCAGCATCAGTAGCCAGACATCCTCACTATCTGCCAAGCTACGTCCTCCGATAATGGACAAGGAATTACTAGAAATATTATGATCACTTTGTGGTGTTCATGATGATGTTTATACACGGCTACTGTCCGATTGTCCGTGTAGTACGGATTTAAAAGACACGATGTCACCACCCCATTCCATCCTGAGGGTGTCATAAGCTGACAAGGACAAGGAAATGACAAGGCTGAAAACGTAACTGCCAGAGAACGAAACTTGATTCAAAATTCTGTGTCAATACATCTGGCCAGCGAGCCACAGTTGTTTAACTATCCTATAAAAACATAATGGCATAGCAGTACTCAGCTATCTGGGGGAAAGGCAGGGTCCCCGCCAAGTCGAGCGGCACAGCCGTACCATATTTTTCTCGAAGCAGTTTAGTCTATTTTGACCCCCTATAACTTCGTTGTGGATAAAACTAGAAGTCTGATGGCCAAGTCAATCTATTTTATTTAAAACAAAAGATTTTAAATTTTGATATGGTGACTATAACATTTTGTTAGGCTAGCTAATTACGTTATAACTTACTAGCGACCCGCCCCGGCTCCGCACGGGTACGATTATGTATGTATTTTACATACACATAAACCTTCCTCTTGAATCACTCTATCTATTAAAAAAAACTGCTTCAAAATCATAGCATACATTTTATAATAAGTAGTGATAGTGATGATAGATCTCACACTACTGTAAAAAGTTGTGAGATCCAACTGAATTGCGAGATTTGTATTTTTACAAGTTTGGTTTTTGATAGGATACAATAATTTATTTATTGGTATGTATTGGCACTTTGGCAATGTGTCTTCATCATTGTAACCTCTAAAAGTGAACTGAGCTGGGTTCAGGCGCCTGCGATTGTTTCAATAAACACATGCAGCCCACGTTGCCGGTCAATATGCTGAGCGGGCGTTAATATTATGCTACATTGTTATAAAATGTTTACGATCGACGACACAACGTGATCGCGCTGTGGGAAAATTATGAACCTAAGACCTATTCAGCTTTTACGTTGACACTTAGAATATGATGCTAGTATTCAGTTTATACAATATTCACACTAAGTATCTTTATAAAAATACCAGGAATATTACTTATCTATTTTTGCCACGCTTGCACAATTTTTTTGCCGTGTGGCGACGGTTTAAGTATACATAGGATCGCCACCCCATTTCATTCCGAGGATGTCGTAGGAGCCGACAAAAGGACATGCTAAAGCCGATAACCTAGCCACAAGAGAAGGAAAACTTGTGCCAACCCTTCTGACCAGCGACGCAGTAGGTTAATTACCCTCCCTGAGACAGGAGGAGGCCCGATTCAGCAGTGGGTCATTTATGGGCTGAGTTGTAGAAGTAGTATTGGTTTTATACCAAATCACTGCTCCAATTGCGTAGCTCTGTAACTAACGTACCGGTACGTTTGTATGTGCGGTTTTTTCCGCATGAGTCGTGCGGTAACAAACATTAAACAAGATCTTTTAAAAAGTCCTTTAAGAAAGCTATAGAGTTTTTGTTATACCCTGTATACATATACATTCATCGCTTCCAAGCATCCCTATGGACTGGTCAAGCTTAATCCCTACCTTTTAAGGCGAGGCCAGAATCCAGAGTAACTTAAATATAAATATATCCTTGGACATTTCACACAAACTTAGATGCGAAAAATAATTATAATATAATAATATCAAAGAAAAAGCCTGTTTTATTTCTTTTAGGCAGAAAGTAGGGTTTAAACTAAAATATACGTGTTTAGCAGAGCGTGATTGAATCGGGAATAATATAGAACATAATAGAAAGTATGTAAGTATGTATGTTACATACAATCACGCCTCTTTCCCGTAGGAGTAGGCAGATACCACTTTTCCACTTGCTACGATCCTTACATACTTGTTTCGCTTCGTCCACTTTCATTATTCCCTTCTTAACTATCAAATAAATATTGACACACAGAATTATCAAGCATTCAAGAAATAGCAGAGAAGCCAGTGTCTTCACACTGACATTGTTACCCAAAGAGGTTTATCAGTTTTAAACTCAGTTTTATTTTATTCTAAAAACGTTTGAGAAAAATTCAATAAACATTCTCGCGAGACAGAATTTTTCATTCGTTCATGATAACAATGCAGTAGAAAACTAAAAGTTACGGATTTTCTTGGGCATATTGACACTTATTAGAAAACAAGGCTATCACAACACATGATTAAGAATTCTTTTGTGATTTGTGATTCTATATCTATACAAATAAATAAAATTGAGTATCGGTTTATAATATTAAAAACCCGCTTTTTACTAAGTGCATTTGTACGTTACGTGCATACATCACACTGTACATATTATACCAAAACAGCATTTTTTTAACAATTTTTGTCTGTCTTTTTGTTTTGGGTAATCTCTGAAATGACTGGACCGATTTGACGGGACTTTTATTGGCAGATAACAAGGAGTAAATTAGGCTAGTTTTATTGACGCCAGCCGCTGCTTTTCAGGAGCAGATATTTACTGAGTTTTCCACATTGTTATATACCACGTGGAGGAAGCCGCGGGTAATAGCTAGTTGAAAATAAATAGTTCATTTTCCTCTTGGCAAGACCTGAATGGGTTTTTTGTACAGGCAAGTAGGTACCTACTATAAATCCGTATCACTGCTATTTCAAGTAATGCTGAGTCAGGTCAAATAGATTGTTGTAAAAAGAATAGTGATTTATATCAAAGTAGCGACCCGCCCCGGCTTCGCACAAGTGCTATTATGCATGTATTATACATATAATCCTTCCTATTGAATCACTCTATTTATTTAAAAAAAACCGCTTCAAATACCGTTGCGTAGTTTTAAAGATTTAAGCATACATAGGGACGGACAGACGACATCGACTTTGTCATAAACTATGTAGTGATTTTTCTTTTCTTGCAGCTTAAACAACTAGCTGACCGGGCAGAAGTTATCCTGCATGATATTCGTTTACCGACTGCAGCGCCATCTGTCAGGCTGATTTGTGAAACTAAACCATCATTGGTACCACCCAAAGGCATAAAAAAAAAATCAAATTAGTCCAGCCGTTTGGGAGGAGTTCAGTGACATACACACGTACAGTAGAATTATATATAATAAATATCCTATCCTACTTATTTAATATTATAAATGCGGAAGTTTGTAAGTATGCATGTATGGATGTTTGTTACTCTTTAACGCAAAATCTACTGAACTGATTTTGATGAAACCTTACAATAATATAGATTACACATCAGAATAACACATAGACTACAATTTATAAAGATATTGTTAGTGTGAATTATCCAAAATATAACGATAAATGCCAAGAAAGCGCGGGTGAAAACGCGGGGTACAGCTAGTATAATAATAATAATAAAGATTATTTGCTCGACTCATCTTGCGCATGTATCTTGCGGATGGTCAAATGACCTACTACCGAAGTATTTTATATACATGCCAAAGTGAATATAATCAGTACGCAAAACAATATCAAGTAAGGGACTAAAGGAGAATCTAATTTGTGTGTCACAACGATCTCCCGACATACGCAGTATATTAAAAACCTTTTTCACTGTTGACAGTTATTGAAAAATATGTATAGAAAAATATATACATGCTAAGCTACTAAATCGAACAGTAATAACCCAACTCGACTTATTACAATTTATATAAAAACTAGTTATACCTATAAACCTTCCTCTTGAATCACTCTATCTATTAAAAAAACCGCTTTAAAATCCGTTGCGTAGTTTTAAAGATTTAAGCATACATAGGGACGGACAGACGACAACGACTTTGTTCTATACTATGTAGTGATAGTGAAGTTATAATTTAGTTTTTATTTCAGTTAGAAATATTATATATGTCGGAGATAGCGACGGCTGAGCGATAGAGTCGTCATCATCTTGACTTGGTACGAGGTTTATTACTTGTAACTTTATAATTCACAATATTAACCACAGTATCAATAACAATGTTCAGTTAACACACTTAAATAGACAAACCGACAGGTTCGCAACGGAGAAGTGTCTCGGTCCGTGTCCCAACGTCGACTGACTGATCGAGCCAACCTCACTTTCCATTACGACTCTGTCCACGTGCCGCCATTGCAAAACAACTGACGTCACCGCGTTTGCCGCACTACTGTGTCAACAATCAATTGAGAAACTTAATAAAACGATATCGTTATCCACGACACGGCCATTCTGACGAAGCACACGTCCTCGTGTGTACTTGTAACAAAATAACCAACTGAGGCACATTTTCACGTTCGGCCAACCTGATGGTAATGGTCCGTAATCGTATCTTACGAATAAAGTTAACAGAGATCACGTTAGCATACAAATAATTTCAACAACTTTAACACGAAAGGTTCCTCTAAGCCCATAATCTTTAAATCTCAATACTGATACTTTAAAACAGTAAGTTTAAGACAATAAGTACACAACACATGGCCCAGCTGTCCCAGCAGCTAGTGACAATTCACGTGTCACCCATATCGACATCGCTCCAAGCGATACGACCAACACTTTAACTGGAGTCCACGACTCCCAGGCCACACAGGACCATACAAATAGTCTCTCTCGAAACCCGGGTCCCCGCCACACCACTAGCTGCCCATCGCGCTCTGTACAACTCTGAGAGTTGCAGTTACGACTACAGACTAGTGCGTGTAGTGCGACCTAGCCAAGGTATGTGTTCTTATTTACTGTTGGAGGCATCCTCCTCACCATCTTCATCAGACAAATTTAACTCAACGGACACACTGCTTAGAGGAATCCTCCTTATACAGTCGTGAGCGTATTTTTATGTTCTATTACCGGTCAAAGATTTCAGCAAATAACGATCACCATCAAGTAACTCCACATTTTTTTAAAGGTCCCTTGTATTTCGCGTCTAATTTAGTTTGGTTTCTCTTCGTTCTGAATTTAAACTAAATTACCAACATCAAACTTTACCACTTTAACTTGTAGTTTTATCAAATTTTACTTTTTCGTAACTGGCACTCTTTTCTATGTACGTGGTTAATTACTGACCAGCGGAAGGCCCGGGGAACAATTGGAAGACACCGGGTCCGATTATTTCTCTGTACCTTGCGATGTAGGACACCTGAGCGCATGTTGGAAATGTCGAGTGGTAACAGATGATCTTACGAGCTCGAGCCATACGACGTCCCTCACGATAACTGATTTGAAAATCAAAGGCCTGCACCAAGGCCCACCTAAGATGCACACGTGCGGTGCTGTCGGTGTTCCAGGGCAGAATGAATAGAACATTCATCCACTCCTGCGATGACCGAACCACTGACTCACTTCATTCGCGAGCGAAACCATCCATTTACTCGTTCCTTCGTTCGATACGTCACAGCTCTTCAGAATCTATGCGCAGCGCCATCCGCGAGTAATGCCCCGAGTCACAAAGCGCCAAGCTTTCAATGGTCAACTGTACGCGAAGCGCGTAGCTCCCGACGTAACAGTACGGGCTACACAAAACACGGAGTTCCGACGTACAGCAACGGAGCTACGTGAAGCGCGGAGCTTCCAATACACTATAGCAGTGTTACACGAAGCGCGGAGCTTCCAATGCACTATAACAGCGTTACACGAAGCGCGGAGCTTCCAATGCACTATAACAGCGTTACACGAAGCGCGGAGCTTCCAATGCACTATAACAGCGTTACACGAAGCGCGGAGCTTCCAATGCATTATAACAGCGTTACACGAAGCGCGGAGCTTCCAATGCATTATAACAGCGTTACACGAAGCGCGGAGCTTCCAATGCACTATAACAGCGTTACACGAAGCGCGGAGCTTCCAATGCACTATAACAGCGTTACACGAAGCGCGGAGCTTCCAATGCATTATAACAGCGTTACACGAAGCGCGGAGCTTCCAATGCATTATAACAGCGTTACACGAAGCGCGGAGCTTCCAATGCACTATAACAGCGTTACACGAAGCGCGGAGCTTCCAATGCATTATAACAGCGTTACACGAAGCGCGGAGCTTCCAATGCACTATAACAGCGTTACACGAAGCGCGGAGCTTCCAATGCATTATAACAGCGTTACACGAAGCGCGGAGCTTCCAATGCATTGCAACGGTGAACTTAGCAAACTTCCACATGCCTCTCGTTACTCGCCGCTGCTGCAGGCGCTGCTCCGAACTGCTTGCGCCTACTGCCGCGCCAGCTCCTCCGCTGTTGCCACGTGGACACTTCGTTGCCAAATGTCCGGCGGTGCCGCACCTGAAACAGATTAAGTCCGACCGCGGCCTCGGTCCCGCAGAGCTTGACGCCGAAGTGACAGCACTGGCTGCCTTGCCTTTCACCTCGCCTTTGGAACGGCAATCGGACGGTCGGTGACCTATTTTACCGCAGTTGTGAAATTTCACCGTTGCCGACTGAAACTTCGATCGCCTGAAGTCTGGATCTGCTGTCCTATCGCCTTATGTTTATGCTCTCAATCTACCTCACCGATGCAAATCAAGGCATATAATGGTGCCATAATCTTGGAAAACTGATATAACCTGCCGAAAATATGACGCTAGACCGATGAACTGTCAAGCTAAACAAGCACAGCAATCTCAAATTCAAAATTCAAATTCAAATTTATTCAAAAATTAAATTTACAATAATTATCTCATATGTACAATGATTTCCTTAGGTAAAGATTTTACATAATACTAGGTGCCTGAACTAGGAAAACCTGTGTTTCAGGCATGCAGGGCTACAATTAACTAAAATAATCATAATGTAATTCCTAGTACATATTAGTATATAAGTATAGTTTATTAGGTGTAAAAATCTACGTGTATAAATTAAACAATATCTCTTAAACAAAATCTTAAAATAGCGTAGCATAAAATTATATAAAAGTGTAGAAAAGAATATAAACACAACATTTTATTTTAACACAGTTAATAACTTCTCTGTATCATCGTAGGACAAACTTTGTAAAACATCCTGCAAAGTTTTCTTACATTTAGTATAGTTTAGGGGATATATGTTTATTGTTGCATTTAGTCTATTGTAGAGAAGCGGTCCTAGAAAGATGTAAAATTTGGATATAAATTCATGTTTTAACCCAGTTTTCTGGGGGCAAACTATATCTTTTCGCCTTTTGTTATAATTATCAGTGCTAAAGCGAAGGGATGTGTGCTGCTTTAGTATTATGTTCATTATGAAGAGCTGGCGAACTGTTAGTACTTTACACGATTTATAGAGGGCGATAGTAGGAAAAAGGAAAGGACGAAATGTGGATACCTTGAGGATTGCTCTTTGAGCTCTCTCAACGGCTATTAGCAGCGTTTTACCCGCTCCGCCCCATGTGGTTATACAATAAGTTAATAATGATTGACATAGAGCAAAATAAACCTGCCTCATTATTTTTGCGTCAGCAATATGTCTTAACTTTTTGAAGACAAATATCAACTTGCGAATTCTGCTATTCAAGAGTTCAATGTGTTTTTTGAATGTTAGAGTTTCGTCTAATATGATTCCCAGGTATTTTATTTTGTTAGTGACATTAATTCCAGGGCAAGAACACTGATTAGTGCAGGCTCCACAGTAATGAGCCAAGAGTGTTGGGTTAGTTTGAGATGTTAGCTTGCGCATAGAAAACCTAATATAATGTGTTTTATCAGCATTTAGTGTTAGTAAATTTTGCTGAAGCCATTTATTAACATCATTGAAACCCTGTTGAGCATATTCGAAAGCTTTCTCTCCTGATTCGGCTGAGAAAAGAAGAGCAGTGTCGTCAGCGTATGATACGATTGTGCCATTGCCTAACCTCAGATTACAGAGATCATTTATATAAATCAGAAAAAGGGTAGGACCCAAAAGACTTCCCTGGGGAACTCCAAAGGACGTCGTTTTCTGATCAGTGCTAACGACATTGCCTATCCTAACGCATTGGGAACGTTCTTCCAGATAGCTAGTGAAAAGTTTTAATTGAGTGCCTCTTACACCAATGGAGTAAAGCTTATGCAATAGGATAGGAATGGAAACGGAGTCAAAAGCTTTGGCGAGGTCCAGGAAGATTCCTACGGTATGGTTACCTTTGTCAAGTTCTTGGGCTACATAGTTAGTCAAATGATGTACGGCATCAGCAGTAGATAATTTAGATCTAAATCCAAACTGCGTCTTTGCTAAAATTAATTTATCTTCTAAATATTTAACCAACCGTTTATTCATGATATTTTCTAATATTTTAGATACAGAGGGCAGTAGGGAGATAGGTCTATAATTCGTCACTTGATCTTTACTACCAGATTTATACACGGGAATAACGACGGCTTTTTTTAGACACCTGGGGAAAAGTCCGATAGATAGACATTGTTGAAAAATATAAGTCAGTGGTGGTACTAAAATGTGCCTGAATTGTTTGATGAATTTATTTGATACATTATCCCATCCTACTGCACAGTCGTCTTTTAAGCCCATGATTATGCTTTCTACTTCAGAAACGTCAGTATCTAGCAGCGTAAAGGAGGTTAAATTTGTGCTACTTGTAAAAGGAGTGCTTGTGAATGGTGATTGGCTCTGAACTTTTTCTGCCAAACACCTACCGACGTTAACAAAGAAATCATTAGCAATATTAGCTGATGCTAATGGAGATGTGCGTGCTTGCAATAAACCTGAAGAAGTCTCTTGCTGTTTTGAGGCATATGTGACATTTTTAATATGTTTCCAGATCTTTTTAGTATTGTTTCCCGCTTTTTCTAGTGCATTCTTATCATAGCTAATTTTTACTTTTTTTATGAGATCATTACAAAAGTTTCTATATCTTTTATACGATAATTGCAGTATTAGATTCCCTGGATTTTTTTTAGCTTTCATATGTAGTTTATCTCTATGTCTTATACAACGAAGGATCCCCGACGTAATCCATGGTTTAATGTTATGGTTTTTGTTATTCCGCCGAATAATCAATGTATTTTTCTGAATTGTGTATTGTAATTTTTCTACAAAGTATGACATATTAAACTCTGGGTCAGCGGAATTATAAACTGGGTCAAAATCTATGTTGCGCAAATCGTCTTCAAGTTTGTTTACGTTTAATTTGGACATTGTGCGACTGACGTCTAATTTAGGTAACATGCAATTTAAGGTTATTAGGGCAGCATTGTGATCTGTTATTGTCGAGTTAATAACAAGAGAAAGTGCGGGGAAATTTGTTTTAATGATAATATGGTCCAAACAAGAGCCACTTTGATGTGTAGGAAGCGTGTGCGCGGGAAGTAATCCATGAAAGGAGCATAGGTTAAGATAGTCTTGGGCAGATGAATCCATGTTTTCTTGGAGAATATTGATATTAATATCACCTGTTAGAATTATGTTTTTGAAGGAGGATAGTTTATGCAAAGTATGGTCCAGAGAGTCAACAAAACTGCTTGTATTTCTAAAACAGGGCGGCCTATAAAGTGCTATTATCGCAAACTCGGATCCAAATTTGATTATTAAACTGTTACAGTCTTGCATGTTTGGTTCCTCAACAGACACATTGAGATGATTTTTTGCATATACTACCACTCCGTCGTTTTGGTTATAACTTTCGTGACTGCTGTATGAATTATAGCCCGGTAATTGCGGTACATTATATTGCTTGGAGAGCCAGCATTCGGTTAAAACTATTACGTCACAATTTACATTCAGTCTTTGTAGTAAGATACTAAAGTTGTCAAAATTCTTAAAAATACTCCGTATATTTTGTGTTAGTATGGTCAGTGGAGTATTGAACGAGGAAAGGTATTGTTTGCAACTTTCTGCTTCACATACCATAGACTCCGATACAGAGAAATTATCTAAGTCGTTAATTAAATTACTAATCATAATAATTAATAGATGTAGAGTGAACGGTGTAAATAAAGCAATTAAAAATAAAAATAATATGAAAGGTCAGATAAACCCTAATGTACGGCGCTCTTAGGCGCCTCCATAGTCAATTGAGTTTATATACCTGTTTTCGGCCATTGTTTTTGCTGGACAGACAGTGGCACCTGTACTATGGCTGCTTGGCTTTTTGAAGCGTAAGCACGTAGCGCACTTCGGATCGTCAGCCTTCTTCGTACATTCCTTGATTGAATGACCCAGTTCGCCGCAGTGACCGCAGGTATATGTAGTCTCCCTACAGGACTTGGCATCATGACCATACTGCTGACATTTGTAGCACCGGGTGACCAGAGTGAAGTCTCTAACAGGGCATGACGACCAGTTCACAAAAACTCTTTCACTTGTTATGAGGGCTTTACGTATGTCTGGAGAAACTTCTATGACATAGTTGCAGGTCTCAGCTTCCTTTTTTCCCGATTTATGGCTCAGTTTGGTATTATTTAAAAACGCCTCGAGATTGGAGTTGGGAAGTCTGTCGGCTAAATTCTGGTGGTACAGACACGTAAAGACGTCTTTTTCTTGCATGGAAGTGGGCACTCCAATTACTACTACCCTAGGCTTCCTTTTATGCGATTCGTCGAGTTTGAGGCCAGAGTTCGTCAGTTGCACTGACTGTTTCAGTTTTTCGATGTCATCTTTTGTCTCAGTACTGATAATGACACCGCCGTTTCTTGTTTTGCGCAGACCTCTTACGTGCAGCTTCATTTGTTCTGGGCAGATTATTTTTTGGACAAGAGATTTGGTGTCGTCACTGGTCTTCAACTTGTCATCGGGATAAATCGCTACTGAGCTAACATTTGGTGCTTTAATAAAATTAGTCGACCCTTTTTTAACCATGTCGGCAAATGATGATGCTGCGGTGGGTTTGGCTGTGGCTTCGATACGGTGCGTGAGTTCCTTAAGCTGGTGAGAAAGGTCTAATTGCTCTTCTAGAACTTGGACAGAGCTATGGGTTTGGATGGCTTTCAGCTTGAGCGACTGGTATTGAACTGCCATTTGCGATGAGCCATGGCCCACTTTTCGGCACAATGTGCTAATCCTCAACTTTTGCTCAGAGTTCAGTTTTCCGTCAGCGGCGATAGCGCACACCTCATTTAGACATTGTTCAATGGATGTCATCCAGGTCTGTATCTCTGGCGTCGAAACTGCTTCCAGAGTGTCCAGTATCGGGCGTGGGGGCGGTGCAGGTGCAGGTGAGGGCGCTGGGGGTGGACTTCGAACGGTCCTGCTACTCCGGTTGAATGGACTATCTTCCATTGCAAGGTTTCAGTTATTTATAACTCACTAATCGAACATTAAAATTTTTCACTAAGTCCATATTATTGTACCTAATAAACGACCCAGTTTACGTTACTACCGGTTGATGGTATAACGAGGTCACGATTCAGCATATGATTATTTAAAATGATTTATTGAACACGTCTGTTCTCGACAAAGCGCAATATTAGAATCTATCTAAACTTCGTATCGCAAGTAATTAACAGGTAAACATGTAAAAGAATTTCAAATAATATTTTCTTACACCGGTCAAAGCCACACTATCGTAAAGTCGTATACCATACAATATACCCGAGTAATAAAATGGAAACTGCTCACCGGAGTGACGTAAAATTGCAGCTGGTGCGCTTACTACAGATCCACTCACTATTCTTTGACCTGGCTGACCGCAGTACTGTTGCTCGCCTTCCTGCTGCTCCGCTCAGGGCAGTTAGACCCATAGTGTCCTTGTCCATCACAATGAAAGCAAGTGATCCCCACTTGGTTAATCGCCGCACTATGACTGCAGCTTGTGATCTTCAGTTTAGAACAATCTTCATGTAGCTTAATGTCTCCTTTATAGTGACAATGAATCGCCATTATCGGTTATTTCCATCGCGTACAGAAGCACACACATTATCACTACACTGTTTTCTCCACGTGGGCTGAATGAGTTACATCCCACTTCTGATGTCGGAGATAGCGACGGCTGAGCGATAGAGTCGTCATCATCTTGACTTGGTACGAGGTTTATTACTTGTAACTTTATAATTCACAATATTAACCACAGTATCAATAACAATGTTCAGTTAACACACTTAAATAGACAAACCGACAGGTTCGCAACGGAGAAGTGTCTCGGTCCGTGTCCCAACGTCGACTGACTGATCGAGCCAACCTCACTTTCCATTACGACTCTGTCCACGTGCCGCCATTGCAAAACAACTGACGTCACCGCGTTTGCCGCACTACTGTGTCAACAATCAATTGAGAAACTTAATAAAACGATATCGTTATCCACGACATATATATATATATATATATATATGCATATATAATAATAATAAGAGCTATTAGTTAAATAAATAATTATTATGATAAGGTCCATGAGGTCCTTTAACAAATTGTTGCACTAAGCCTAAATTTATATGAATGCTAGCTGACCCGGCAAACGTTGTTTTGCCACATATATGTCGCTATTAAAATAGTATAGTAGGTAGGGGTCGTAGTGGGGTGAAAATGTAGGGTTGTATGTATTTTTGTATGCTGCATCATAAAAAAATGACTATGAATGAAACAAAAATTATTAGAGTTGGACCACCCTTAATATTTAGGGGGATGAAAAATAGATGTTGTCCGATTCGCAGAAATAACCGTTATGCACACAAAATTTCACTAAAATCGGTCGAGTCATTCCAGAGAACTTCAATAACAAACACCGTGACATGAGAGTTTTATGTATTAAATGATAATAAAATATGTTATGAAGTGTAAGCGTTTGTTAGTGACACAATAAATAAATTAATGTCAACGTATAGTTCTATCTACTAACGCCTGCAGGCGATTGTGTGGCTTTCGAACCGATGTCCGCGAGAACTGTACATTTCTCGGGGACAATAAGCAGGCTATATGCCACTGGAATGGCATAGCCTATTTCTGGGTCCCAAACTTGTTAATTAAATATCAATATACACAACCAATGTGCTATTTGATTGCAAATTTTGATAGTTTTGTAATACTTTGTCATTTCGGGACGCAAACACTTGCCGACACAATGCAAGTGCTAGCGTCACACAAAGTATTACATGTGAATGTCGATAGAAAACAACAAGTTTGGGACCCGGTTCCAAACATCCAAGTCTTAATCATGTCATTCACCAAACCTTGCATAATCAGTCCTACATAATATAATAATATGTAGGTCGTTTATCAAACTTTGGTCAAGTGTATTTATAGCCATCCATAGACGTCCGATAAGCTTTGGCATGGATGGAATGGAAATTTCCCGATTATATAAATATATTCTTCACTCACCGACCTAAATTATGTTTCATATCATTTCGTGGTTGCGTTTGAAAGAAGATGAGTTTGAGTTTAAATTTGTCAACCCTGTTCTTGTTAATCAAACAATACTGTACTTGCTGCTAAGTACCAGTTTCTATGCTTGATTACAAAGTGCCGTACCGAGTGGACGCGTCGTTATATGTCATTAACTTAAATAACACCATCTAAAACGTACTCACCGTCCACTGTATAGAGGATGACGTATCCACAAATGGCCAGCGAGAACCGTACCAGCTACTTTCTGTCTTTGACATCGTTACTTCATCAGATTCATTTTCAGTAATAGCGAAATCAGGTTTTCCAGGTGGCAATGGGAATACTTCATCAACTTCGAGGGACTCTTTCAATTCGTCATCATCGTCAGCAGATAACATGTCGTCTTTTAGATTTCTAAATTTGGAACCATCGAATTGTGTTGGAGCCCGAGTGCTGGTTGTAGTTGTTGATATCAACACATCATTAAATACTTTCGTGTTCATTATCGGCTTTTCCGATGAAACGTATAAACGGGAGTAATAGTTATTCAATATATTTCGAACAGTGAGCGTTTCCGGGGTGACTGTTGGGCGGATAATGATAATATCTTGCTCCCCTGGTTTTATAGACGTATCGTGTTCGGGATGACGATTACTTGATGGTATCATTGGAACCTCTTTATGGGGAATTTCGCTATCATCCGTAGGAAGAGGAGGAATAGTCGTAGATGACGTTGAAATCTTCCAAGATCTTAAAGCTGGCATTATCCAAGGTGGTGTAGTAGCACTTTCGCCGTCATTATTAGACGAAATAGTGGTTGTTAAAGGCTTCTTCGTAGTAGTACTTAATTCCAATTTCTGGTCCACTGTGGGAATGGCTTCGGGAACTACTTTTAATTCTTTTTTCCTAGATTTTCCCAGAGGAGCAGATGTCATTGATTCAGGGTGGCTTGGTTGGCTCCTGCGAGCCAGTAGCGCCCCATTCATAACATAAAGTGGAACGGCTGCCAAAGCAAGGGCAATTATCACTCCCAAAATAATTAGCAGCACATATTTAACAGTCGATTTCCTGCGGGATCTTCGCACATGAATTGAAGGACTATAGTCCCTTCCCTTACCCTTCAGGCCACTGTTGCTCAAGACCTCTTCCGTCTGCGGAAGGATGGTATACTGAAGGCTGTTTTCACCATGTCGCACCGTCTTGTACATTTTAGTCGCAGCTACTTATCACAAAAGGAAACACTACGTTTTGTTCACATCAAATGATATCACATGCTCGTATTTTCTGTTTGGTGCGCGCAGTCCGTGGTGCGAGCGTGTCACGGAGTCACAGGGCATCAATGTCGTGTAGAAAAGGTCCGAGACATCGCGGGCCCTCGCGCTTTGTGCAAAAATGTTAGTGGTGTTTGTCGGAGGGCGTAGGGCGCTTGCGCGACAACATTGAGCGGCTGCGCGCTCCCCTACCGTCGCGAGCTCGGCCGAAAGCTTTTGAGGTTATGCCATCGAGAAGCCGGCTGCCACCCCACGTCACGCACACGGCAATAACAATAACATCACACTTGGAACTGGATACCTGTCTCGTCTCATTAGTGACAGCAATTTCAAAGACTCCAACGACAGTACGTTACCTATAGAGTAAATGTCTGCTGTGAAGTGGCAGAGAAAATTTGTTTTCGCTCGATTACAATAATGTAATTGAAAGTCGATACGGATCTCGAAGCAATCTAGCGTGGTTAACTAAAACTGATTTTGCTCAATAAGCCCTACCCACCGAGATTTTTCTGTCGCTTGATCGGAGAGGCTCTGTAATGAAGTACTGAAATTAAATAAGTTCAGTGAATTTTAAATAACATTCGTAGAATCAAAATGAAAGGTTTTATTTTTATTGAGGAGCTTTAAAGTTTATCTTCAAGTACGAGTAGGTTGAGTCAAACAGTAACAAATAATATGGCTTCCCAGACCTTGATATCACATTTTCATTTAAAATTTATGAATCATATCATAACCCTTGGTCGCAAAAACTTGTGTGCATGATTCATGTTATTCTATAAGGTCCAGCTTTGGTCAAGCAGTGGAGTTTTTGCAGACGTTGATCAAATGCAATGACGGATCATTTATCACAGAAACGTACTATACTAGGTTCGGTTGCCAGTTTGTCACCTTTTTCTGGTGTCTCAATTTCCCGAAACTTTTATGGGGTTACTTATATCTCATCATTTCAGTTTCTGGTTCAGTAAGTAAAGGTAACCTAACTTCAAATGTACTTTAGTTATTTTTTAATTTAGAATTATTGTATTCTATCATCTTCACTAGTCCTTCACCTACGGCGCTTGCCTTCCAGTGAACAGCACGCTACATGTTGAACTTAGTAAATGTTTACTTGCTCAGTCATAACTGGAGAAATTTTTCCCTGTTCCAATGTTGCCTCATGCACAATGTACAAGGAAGAAACATGGAGAACGGAATTTGCAGGTGTCATTAACAATGTATTTAATAAATCTAGCTGTAATTTGTATGTATTATGTATCACTACATAGTATAAAACAAAGTCGCATTCTTCTGTCCGTCCCTATGTATGCATAAATCTTTAAAACTACGCAACGGATTTTGAAGCGGTTTTTTTTAATAGATAGAATGATTCAAGGGGAAGGTTTATATGTATAACTCAACCCCGCTTTGCACTGGCAAAGCCGGGGCGGGCCACTAGTAATATAATAAAATACAGGTAATTATTTTCTCAGACACTTTTTGCTGGCCTAAACAGGGTTTTACCTTAAAGCAATAAGCACGGGGTGCAATATTTCATCCAAACATAGTGTCTTTTTAATATTGTTAAATAAGCCCCGAGAACCGTAGACACGTAACTGAACTCAAATTATTAAGCTCGTTGGATAATAATAATGACTGAAGCTAGTTGGTTGATTTTAAGTGGGACCCATGTTTAAACTAAATTCTGATAGAAAAATTTTGATATCTCTCTCATACTTCAAGATAATAAATGATTTTTAATTTAAACCTTCTTCTTTTGAATAGCTTCTGCTGGATTATGGCGTACCTATTTGCTGCACCATGTACTTAAAGGAAATATTCAATATAGTTAATATATCTTTCTAAGAGAGATCATAGCCGTATGTAAAAGTCGTAAGAATTATTTTTAGATTTCGATGTCGCCCCTTTGTCCATTATGTTTGTACGCGCATCCCGCAAAAACCACAAATGATTACATGAAATTCGATACAGTTGCGCTATGGCTCTCATCGTAAAATGTTAATCTGAACATGTTTTATCTGCCCGAGCAATCTTTACAAGTCAATAAAATTTAAATCTCTATTTGCTATGATGTCATATTAAATAACATGAATGAATTTTAGAAAAAATAAAGAAGTTTTCATACGTTTTGCGTATGATTTCGCCCGTGTGTCACAACCCCATTTCATCCTGAGGGTGTCGTAAGAGCCGACAAAAGGAAATGACGAGCACAATAACCTAGCCACAAGAGAAAGAAAACTTGATACGATACCTTGTGCCAACCCGTCTGGCCAGCGTGGCACTAATTACCTTCCATGTAACTGAAGGAGGCCCGACTCAGCAGTGGGTCTTTATGGGCTGAATAGAATTTGAATGTCTGTTCGTGACCTTCATGTTGATAATGATTCCCGGGATACTCAGAAATACTTTATTACTACTCATTCCTAAATAAATAAATAAAATAAATAAATATCCTTGGACATTTCACACAACGCCATCTCGTCCCAAGCTAAGCAACTTAATGCTTGTGTTATGGTAACGAGATGGATGATAAACTACTTATATACATTTTTTTTTGTAAATACATACATATTATAGATAGAAAACACCCAGACCCGGAACAAATACTTGTTGGTCGTACAAATATTTCTCCCGTGCGGGGATCGAACCAGCGACATACTGCGCAGCAGTCGATCGCTCAACCACTGCGCCAAATAACAATATGGGTAGGTACTTCACGATCACTATTACTACATAGTATAAAACAAAGTCGTTGTCGTCTGTCCGTCCCTATGTATGTTTAAATTTTTAAACTACGCAACGGATTTTGAAGCTGTTTTTTTTTAAATATATTTAAAGAGTGATTCAATACGAAGGTTTATATGTATAATACATGCATAATAGCACTCGTGCGAAGCCAGGGCGGGTCGCTAGTTTGATATAAATCACTATTCTATTTTTAATAGATAGAGTGATTCAAGAGGATTGTTTATAAGTATTATCCATAATATTTTAGAGAAACACTGATCAATTTAGAGGTTCATCACTGCACCCGTGCGAAGCCGGGGCGGGACGCGAGTAATGTATAAGGCTTTGCGTTAAAAAGAGCATAACAGCAATTACGTACCCGCCACCAAAGCTAATCAAAACTTAGAAAAAGTCTACAGCGATCATATTAACGAGTTTTTGCGCCCGGACAACCGACGGGGCTCACCAGCGAACACTAATTCACATAACCTTGAGCAAAATCACGTTTCCTTTCGAAATTGGTTCGTGAATGCGATATTTTTAGAATAAAAGTAAAAAGGAACGGGCGAAATAAAAGGGTTGGATGCACGAATCGTCTCAGCTTTTTGTTCTTCGGTCAAATACTTATTTCAAAGACGATTGTGATATAACGTAGTTATAAAGTGTTTAGTTCTGTGTGTTTGTTTTGGCTAACGCAGTCTCGGGTGTATGAAAATAAATTTACACGTAAACAAAGCTGCAGTCTATTAACGTGTACAGATATAGTCTATTGATGACATTTATAGACGTTGGTCTAGTGGTTAGATGTGCCGCCTTTGGATCAACGGGTCCCGGGTTCGATTCCGGGGTCGGGCAAGTGTCTTTGTCTAAACCAGAGGCACTGGCTCGGAGTCTGGGTGTCATTTCTATCTAAAATATGAATGTATTTACAAAAAAAAAATGTATTTAGGTAGTTTATCATCCATCTCGTTACCATAACACAAGCATTAAGTTGCTTAGCTTGGGACGAGATGGCGTTGTGTGAAATGTTCAAGGATATTTATATTTATATTGATTACCACAGTTAAAATGTCAGCCGAGTTACTGCTAATATGTTATTGTAAATATACTTAAACTCTTAGTTGATTCTCTAATTTACAAATACTATTTAGTCCATAAATGACCCACTGCAGAGTCAGGCCTCCGCCAATTACATCGAGGGTAATTAACCTGCTGTACCACGCTGGCCAGACGGGTTGGCACAGTTCGTATCAAGTTTTCCTTCTCTTGGGGCAAGGTTATCGGCCTTGTCATGTCTTGTCGTCGGTTCTTGCGACACCCCCAGGATGGAATGGGGTGGTGAGACTATGTATTATTCTAAATACGTGACCATACGGAGTGTAATTTGTCTAGGTGTAATAACGTTAGATATATTTACTCCTCCTCCTCCTGGCAATTACTCCCACTCCCCATAGCCTCGGTAACCCCCAGTCATGGAGTGCCGTGGGGATCTAGTGCATAGGTCGGGGCGCCGTTCTCCTTGAAGTCCCACGAAACCTGGCCGCTGTACCGATATTGTTTTACTCGTGTACAAAAATAGGTTTTTTTTTTTAAACCAGAGAGATGCATGCATGTCTGGGAGTGACATTAGGTGCGGTCAAGTCGTCATTTTCCAAACAAATTTTATTATCATGAAGTTGACTTTCAGTCATGAAACGGATATAGCCGGAAAGTTCATGGATTGGAGTTCACCTTTGTGTATTTGTAGTTTAAATATAAAGTATTTGTTAATTAAAAGTGCATGTATTGGCACCGACTTGTATTCTGGTAATGTTGGTTGAATGAATTTGACTCCAATAAGATTTTATACTTGTTTAGTACAAATTAAATATTAGTTACAGTTATTGCGCATTGAAGAGACGTTATTATTAAAGTTTGCCAATTATGATAGTGAGTGAGTGAGTGACAGATGAAGACGAACAAGTGAAGACGAGCATTAATTCGCTCGAACAGTGCATAATATTCCGTATATTATGTATATGATAAGTATACATAATATACTTTGTGTTATGATAACAGAGCATTTTGTTATTTACCTAATACTGGTTCGTCGAAAGTCGGCTCTCTATACCATTCCTATCGAGGTCTATGTCAATATTTACTATAGACATTTACATAATATATCCTATCGTTATCTGCTTACTTAAATATTGTGTCATTTGATAAGGAAAGTTTTCATGATATTTTTTATCAACTTTACCATATTCGGACACGAATTAATGTTATTTCAAAAGAACTATTGATAAATCATCATATTTTCTTGTAGTAATCAACCTGTGTGTGTTACGAATTAACAATACATTTTGTCAACACCTCCGTAAGTTCCGTAAGGTCCGGTGTCGTAAGAGCCAATAATAATCACAAGGCCGAAATCCTAGCCGCAAGAGAAAGAAAACTTGATACAAACCCTGTGCCTACCCGTATGGCAAGAGTGGCATAGTAGTCAAACGGCTGCAGTGGGCTATGTATGGTCTGAATAGTTAGTAGTAGTAATCAACTATTACTCCGCCCATACATGACCCGCTGCTGAGTCGGGAGTCCTCCAGTTAGGTGGAAGGTAATTGACCTACTGTGCCATGCTGGTCAGATGGGTTAGCACATCAGCCTCCGGGTGAGGGCACAGTGGATCGCCCCCCACGCAATGGAGATCAGGTCCCGAGGAGACGCCGTCCACGCACACGGCGAAACCTAGGAGATCCCGGGGCGGGGTACGGGGATGCCTCGCCCCACACGGGATCTGAGGGGAAGCGATGTCCTGCCGGGTGCTCACGGCAGGACGTCGAGTGCTCGTAAGGAGCCTGAGGAGAGGAGGCGGCGGGGTTCTGCATCAGATCCCACAATGCCGCAACAGGACGCGAGTTGGAGCACCCCGGGGAGGTTTAGTGGGTAGGCCCCCACTATGGGAGCACTCCTCTCCCTGGCCAGCCCCGTGGCCGGCGAGGAAGTCCATAAAGGATTTTACCCCGGGTGAACAAAAGAAAAGCGTTTCGTATCAAGTTTTCCTTCTCTAGCCAAGTTATTAGCCACAATTTTTCTTACGACACCGTCAGGATGGAATGGGATGGTGACACCACGACACCGTCAGGATGGAATGGGATGGTGAAACTATGTATTCTAAATCCGTCAGCACACGGACTCAAATATTCATCCTGTATCTTACAACCTATATTTACTATACTACCGCAAATTGTGCCGCGTGTTTTGCCGTCGGAAAGGATCTCTCATTATTGAATTCCCTGGCCCTCCCGGCCATGATAAAGCTAAAACAATTTGTGTCTTACAAGTAAATGCACTTTACACTAATTCCAATTACGTAACGTACACGTACACGTTAACGTCTCCCTGTCGCGTGTGCATGTTCCAAGTTGTTAGTAGAAGCCGATAACCTGTCTAAGTGTGATTGAGCTAGTATTTGTTTTAGTTGACACACTAACCCGCGTATAATGTTGCTGGACATAAAGTCATCAGTCGTTTGTTTGAATGGAAGGTTTTCTCAGTAGATCTTTAGAAAAGTCCTGATTGAAGTTCCAAAAGGAGATACAAAGTAAGGTCTCTACGGCTTACCTACTTATTTAAATAATAAATAAATAAATATCCTTGGACATTTCACACAACGCCATCTCGTCCCAAGTTAAGCAACTTAATGCTTGTGTTATGGTAACGAGATGGATGATAAACTACTTATATACATTTTTTTTTTGTAAATACATACATATTATAGATAGAAATGACACCCAGACTCCGAGCCAGTGCCTCTGGTTTAGACAAAGACACTTGCCCAACCCCGGAATCGAACCCGGGACCCGTTGATCCAAAGGCGACACATCTAACCACTAGACCAACGAGGCAGGTAATAACTCACTTTTTCGTAATCTCATAAAAAAGGCTTTCCTACTCGTATTTAGTAACTTACTTTTTTCTTCGTAATCTCTTGGTTTATCTACGTGAAACCTGGCTTAGAAAACATTGTGTCACCATCTTGGACATTTCACGCAACGCCATCTCGTCTCAAGCTAAGCAACTTAATGCTTGTGTTATGGTAACGAGATGGATGATAAACTACCTAAATACATATTTTTTTTGTAAATACATAGATACATATTATAGATAGAAAACACCCAGACCCGGAACAAATATTTGTAGGTCGTGCAAATATTTCTTCCGTGTGGGAATCGAACCCGCGACATGCTGCGCAGCAGTCGATTATTCTATCCTGCAGCTATCGTAAGAGCCGATTAACAACAGCAAGACTGGTAACCTAGCCGCAAGATAAGATAGACTTGATGTGAACTGTGCCAATCCGTCTGGCCAGCGCGGCACTGTAGACTAATGATGGCCCTCCCTGTGATGGGAAGAGGCCCGACTCAGTAGTGGGTCATTTATGGACTGAGTAGTAGTAGTTATGATGCTAGTCTTAAGCATACATCTGGACCCTAGTGTGCAGTAGAGCGTCAGCCGTCAGCTCTAGTACAATGACATCGACAAAGCTGCTATTTTCGTAAGCGGCTGGAACATCGCCAGCTCCGCGGGGCATCGCGTAAATAAACGTACATGACAAACGCATGCTGCGCTCGCTTTGCCCCGATTTTGACTAATTTAGTTGTGCCCTGTAGGAGATATCTGTGGAATAAATTGGCCACACTGCAGCTCGGTGATGATCTAACCAAAACACTGGGGAGGTTATGAATCTTTGTGCTAGTTTATCCCCCACTCGATGAGTCCCAGAGGATAGACAGCAATTGTTTCATGTAAATACCTAGTGACGGGGCGCTATGGCGCTCTTTAGGATGTCCAGCAGTGGACGACTGGGCTGATGATGACGAAATATCTACTTGTAGTATGTACATGTAGTCTCAATAAAAATAGGGAAAACGCACGGTACTTATTCTTAACACAAAAGTGAGTGAAAGATCTTTTTGGTAATATACAAATGTGCCTTTATGATGGAAACAGTTGTTCTTTAATAAAACAGGTGTAATAATAAATTAACATGATTAATTAGTAGATTATGCGCGTGGGTTGCTTATCTCGGCTTCGCATAAATACCCACTGGTGAGTCGGGCCTCCTCCAACTACATGGAGGGTAATTAGCCTACTGCGCCACGCTGGCCAAACGGGTTGGCATAGGGTTTCGTATCAAGGTTTTCTTCTTTGCGGCTAGGTTATCGGCCTTGTCATTTCCTTTTGTCGGCCTTACGACACCCTCGGGTTGAAATGAGGTGGCGACACTATGTATTCTAAGGTCATGTGGTGACGCCTTTCTTACTCAGAAATCTTATAGTAGACATTATATTGGTCACAGAGTTTTTTACCTGCCATTAAATATTTAAAAACAAAAAATATATATACATATATGTAATATTTACTCATGAAATTTGTTCGTGTAAATATTCACTTAGCTTTTCTTAGTAGGGACGTTCGCGTGTCATTTATTTAACAATTAATCATCTGTAGCTAATGTCATCGACCTCGTTTTCGACGAATTATCAATTTTTGTGTATTTTTTTTAGTTACCAATGTTTTTAAGGTAACTTGTTACAGATACCGAAACCCCAAGTACACGCGTCAGTCCCCTTCGATTTTCAATTCAACGGTACCCGAACCGGTGAAACTCTTATTTTAAAGTGAATATTTCATTTGGTGGAGGTGAAATGTGTTCCTAAAGGTGAAAGAAACACGTACAGCGATATTTTTTGGGTAAACTAAAATGTTTTATATTTGTTGATCAATATAATAGCTCATATATCATATAATCATCAATATAATCATCATTTCAGCCAAAAGACGTCCACTGCGGGACATAGGCCTCCCCCAAGGATTTCTCTGACCCGCCGGCATCCTACGTTTTCTGACAACCTTAACCCGGTCATCGGTCCACAGTGAGGCCTACCAGCACTGCTCTCTTATTTATGGCTAAATCCCACAAAGCAAAGCCAGAGGTTATTCCTTTGTTTTTTCTTAATTTTTAAATAACACGTATAGTTATATTTGGAAGCATAGTAAAATAACTGTAAGTCTGAATCTGTTAAAAAATAAGTGGCCCACGACAAAGACGGGCCTCCTCCAATTCAAGGAGGAAATTAATCTACTGCCTAGCCTACTGTGACACAGGGGTTGTGTCAACTTTTCTTTCTCTCACTGCTAGGTGATGCCTCTTGCCTCTAGTCGCCTCTTCCTTCCGTCAACCCTCGGGATCGTATAAGTTGGTGACACCGTGTATTGTAAATCCGTCACCAAATGAAAAGTGCCATAGTATTAATACCAAAATGAAATAAATTAGCATAGTAGGTACTACTTATATTTGGTGACGAACCGACCAATATGATGCTATTTCAAATAAACTACACAACCTTGAGGGTTCAAAGCACATCCTGTCAGTTTTACGAGGTTCGCCTAAATAAACATTTTCATGAACACGTGTTTGGTCGCTAATACCCGACCATTGCCCGCTGCACGGTCATGGCGAACCTTTGTCGTAAAAACTCTATTTATTGCCACGAATATTGTTCTTTCATCCACTTACAAAACAATTCGAGAGGGAGAAACTACGTTTTACTACCTGCTGTGCCGTAAAGGGCAGAGCTCCAAGTGTTTTTATTACACTTTTTTTAGACGAAGCTTTCTAAATATTGTTTCGTCTCTAGAGACTTAAGATAAGTCTCTCCTTATCTTATCCATAAAGACACTAAGCTTCGACTAACGTTTTAGGTTCAATCTTGCTTAACACTTTTTCGTATCTTTAGTTGACGTTTTATATGGTGACGAAGTTTTAATTCAGAAAGGGTTTCTCAGATTGTTATAGAATTGTATTGTTTTTAAAGTAAAATACTGTACTAGAATATGTATTTATGCGATAAATACATATTTAAACGAAACCCACAAAACTAACAATACTTTATTAACTATCCAATATGTCTTCTTCCAAGTTTGCAATTATCGGATAGATATCACTTTTTTAACATCTTGTGTGACGTTGTTACAAAAAACTATTAGTGCATTTTTGTATAGGGGATGCCCTATACAAAAATGCACCAATAGTTTTTTGTTACCCGCATACTACGTTACTCTGGTATTTTCCTGTACAACGCATGCTAGAGACTACTGATAATAGTCTACGAGTAGTTAACAATTATTACCACACTATAATAAATGTCGTCATCGTTTCAGCCCATAAATGACACACTACTAAATCGGGCCTGCTCTAAATTCGTGGAGGGAAATTATCCTACTGTACCACGCTGGCGAGACGGGTTGGCACAGAGTTTTAATCAAGTGTGTCTTGGTGATCAAGTAAAGGGGATCTTTCCCTTGCATTTTGTGTGGCATCATAAGATGATGATCTCAGGATGGTATGGGTTGGTGACATTGTGTATTCTAAATACATCACCACACGGAATATATCTATGAAATTATAGCTTCAAGTACGTAGATACACTCACAAAATTTCAATATTAAATTAATTATACCTATTTTGACCGATCTTTTTCATATGTGGAACAAGTTAACGCACACTCGTACAGCCAGATCAATTATTACTGTCAATCATAATTAAAATCACTTTCGATTAAGACCTCGCTCAAATGAAAAAAATACTAATTATTACTCTGCATAAACACACAGTGCTCAAGAGGATCATGGTTCCTCCAAACCCGATCACACAAATCATCAAACTCTGAACCGTGCTCTTTTTCGCCAGAGGTTAAAAAGAGAGAACGTCAATGAGTTGTGGATAGGTGTGATGTGACGATGTCGAGTGCATCGTCCGCTCCTGACCCTGGCTGGCCCAATGCCACGATATATTCGCTGCTCCGCACACCGTTATGGCACCACGCCAACGCTCGACCCTTCCGCATCGTTTGCAAATCATCGCAAAACAGTGGCATGCCAATTGCTATCGAAAACAATTGAGTTTTAATTCAAAACCCTATTGATATTAAACAAACATAAGTTTGGAATGAGAAGTTTTAATTTTATTATCTGAACATAATGTAGTATCCTACCGGATGGAGCAGAATGCGTTTAACCTACAGGTCAAAGAATGTATGACTTAGCTAGTTATTGGATCACCCATCACCGTCACCTTATCATCTGATCGCCTCCGTATTTCCGCTGTGGCAGTTGATATGTGCGTACTAGCGTTAAAACTGAGAGTGCAAAAACGAAACGAAAGGTCGTAAACGGAAAGATGAAGCTGAAAACTGGCATGCTACATATTTGGTATAACAAAGTAATTTCCTGTGCCAGCCCGTCTGGCCAGCGTGGCACAGTAGGAGGAGGCCTGACTCAGCAGTGGCTCATGTATGGGTTTAGTAGTAGTAGTAATTCAATCTTATAGGTGTCGTACGAGCTATGAGGTGATACGTGAAGTAACGATATGATATGAGCCAACAATATAATAATTATCTTTATTGGTAGCATTAACTTTTACTTCCGTGGCAACCAGCGATTGCGTGGTCTCTGCGTAGAACTTTCAGTCAAGGGCATTAGGTACAAAGTAGTAAGTAGAAAATATATCCACCGAGAAAGAGATTCTGCCAATCCAACATGTTTGGCTAATTTCCCTTCAACAATTTGTTAGGAGCCCGACTCGACTGTGAGGTATTTATAAGCTAAATGAATGACACAAGAATATGACGTTGAAGAATATTGGCAACCCTATCTTGGTAACATTCGAAACAGTAGTGAGGGTGATTATTTTAGGGAACAATTTAGCAATTCCAGTGAAAACAGTGACTCATCGTTGGACGCACGACAAAATATTCTTCTTATACTTATGTGTGCTAGGTGCGAGTACATCTCAGATACTTTTTTTAGTCTACCAAAGCTTTACAGATTGGGTTGGGGATCCACACAAGTGGAACTCCAGAACACGCGATGTCACCCGGCTGCTCACTAAAATCCCAGTGGAATACACACACACGTTTCGTTTGGGATAGCATCGGTTCGCGAGAACACAGTTTACTTACTGTGGTGCCCTACCGGAGTGACCGCTAGGCGCCGGTAGGCTCTTGTCGGAGGACCGACCCACCACCGGCCTTTAGGGCAGGGGAAAGAGGTGGGTACTTCTGCAGCGCTGGTCAACCAGAGCATCCTCCTCTTTGACGTACTCCGCCACCTGCTACGTGCCTGCACCTGTCTACGTCAGAGCCAGTCAATGTGCGTTGTCGACCGTCTCTCAGCAACTCGCGTAACTAACTCGAGTTAGTTACGCGAGTTCAACTGGTTCAACTTCAATTGGTTTGAAAATGAATGAATGGCTAGTGCCAAATAGATACAATTCTCAACCAAACAAATTGATGTCTCGTTAACGCAATGGCGGTGAAAAAGAAACTCGCACTCATCTATATGGTAAAAAAGTACATTCAAGGACTTTTATGCCCGTCTATTGAACTAATTTACACAACGGTGTGAATTATTAGGTTTACGGATAGATATTTTTAATCTGGTCACACGTGAATGGAGTTTTTATTAGGCCGTTGCTAAGATTGTCAATGATATCACGTAAGGTACCTACATTAACATATAAATGCATTAATTACGCTGATGTGAGGCTTGAATACTTTTTGGATGAAATGTTATTAATGCTCGATGTATCATTGAATTGCTATGATTTTCATGATACAGGGTAACTGAACATTCGTTAAAAAAAGTGTCTTGGCTAGTACATTGCCAGATAGTAGATTATGATCTTGATATCTGTGGTGACTCTATGCGCTGAGATCATAATTATGAGAATCCATTGGTTTCTAGAAGAAAATAGTAGGCACATTTGTTGTACAATTAAATCATTAAAAATTACACGTTGTTCGTACGGGATTTAAAATACAAAGTATCACAAACCCATTCCATCCTGAGGTTGTCGTTAGAGTCGACTAAAGGGAGTTACAAGGCGGGAGACAGTGATACAAAACCCTGTGCTTATTCGTCTAGCCAGAGTGATGTAGAACACAAATTTTCCTCCATGTAATTTTAGGAGACCCGACTCGGCAATGGGCGTTTTATGAGCTAAGATGATGAGGATCGAATTAGTTAATATTTATTATTATTAGTGTTTCAGTAATTGTGTACATAGTAGGTATCACAAATGGAGCCCTTTATCAGAACGACTCCGATAACTTCGGTTCAACGTACGATGTCAAGTTCCGATGACCTTCACTATAATTTATGAGTTTATAATATTATGTTGTAATGGCCTTGGTGTACACATTAAATTTATTATTTTAAACGCATGCATGCATACATGATTTATACATTTGTGTCGTGTGGTGCCGGTTTTAAGGCGGAAACATACTAACATATCGGTTCATACATTTAGGACAACGTGGCACGACACGACACGACACGACATACTAATGTGTCCCTACTCCCTAACTATATTAAATGTATGAAACCGATATGCTTTTGACGCGCCACGACACGTTAGTATGTCCGCCTCTATACAACGTCATAAAGTCACCAATCCGTTCCATTCTGAGCGCCTCGTCCGTTCTTTAGTTGCCACCGACTAATGAACGGACGAGGCGCAGTGGTTTTGTAGTTGGTTTTTAATTAGTATTTTTTTAAAGTACCCGTACGCACTAGGCGGCTAGCCGCTTTGCTGATTTAATATGCAACCGCTTATGTCTACGCACTAAACCACCACAAAATTTCAATTCAAGACATTTTACTGTCGCTAGAAATAGACAAATTTATTTCTGTTACTGAAGGTTAAAACCAGAAATAAATTCAGAGTCTGCACATCGTAATTCATTGATTATTTTGTTTAAACTGTCTATAATTGGAGTTTAGTGAGATTGTTGGCTTTGGCAAATGTTCGGCCGTTCACCGGCCACGTGTATTTGCTTAATTTGTATATTAAATAACAGTAAATAAATAATTTTGTTCCCTTTCTCAAGGCTAGGTTATCGACCTTTTGTCGACTTACGACATCCTCAGGATGAAATGTGGTGGTGTCACTATGCCTATTCTAAATCTGGCACTAACCGAGGAAATAAATAAATTTGTCCATCCATTTCATACCAAAGGTAAGGAAATCTCAATCCAAACTCAGCTGCTTAGACTTAGCAGTGGGTCGTTTATTAGCTAAGATGATGATCAAACTTCTTTGATGACCAGTATTTTAAGACATATCATACAACACACACACACACAACACACACATACAGGATGCATGGCTTGGTGTCAGTAGTAAGTATTTTAAATCCAAACCCTCTACCATCATCATTTATCATTTCAGACCATAAATTACCCACTACCGAGTCGGGCCTCTTCCAAATTCATGGAGGGAAATTACCCTACTGTGCCACGCTGGCAAGACGAGTTGGCACAGGCCCAGGGTTTGTATCAAGTTTTCTTGCCACTAGGTGATCTGCCTCTTACGTTTCTTTAGTCGCCTCTTACGACACCCTCTGGATAGTGTCAGTTGGTGACCTTTTGTATTCTAAATTCTTCACCTCACGGACAAATCCTCAACCACACACCATAATTACTTAAATATCATATTCATTTAAACAGTTTCAATGGTTTTAAGTTGGTAAGTTTCTTCGTCTTCCTTCGTTTTTACTTCATTTAATTGTGGTCTACACCAGCCTTACATTTGGTTAACTACCAGCATTTACAAGGAGTGATTGCCGCCTGCCTTCGATTGCCCATCTCGTGTAACGACTGCTATAGAATGACAGCCCGGACCGACTGCTCTACGTGTCCTCTGAACCACGGAGCATGCTAGATGTGACATATGAAGAATCACTATCAGATGTTACATATGATGGTCACCTATCCAAGAGTCGGACGTTGCTTAGCCAGCAGATTACTACACACACACTCACACACAAACACTTAGAATTGTTATAAGTTGCCAAGTACTTAACATGGTACTCTTTTCTCTTATAGAACCGTTTCAACCGAAGGGCTGATGAATGATTTGAATAATAATAGCTGTACTAAAACGGTATTGGCTTCGGTTTCGCTCCGGAGGATTGAAAATAGATTTGCAAATGGCTTTTCATCGTTCTCGAGGCCCGGAGTAATTAAATTCTCACCAATAATTTGTCAGCAAGGAAGGTTATTACAGCCGTCTGTTAATTTGAGTTATGAAAGGTTTCATTGTCAAGTTGTGATTTTTATAAAGTCTACTAGCTTTTGGGCGCGGCTTCGCTCGCGTGGACTTCGAACCCGTGCTTATCTCTATGCATTTTTTTTATGAATATAAAAGTGGTTATTGTGACTAAACTATGATAGTTAGATATGTGCTCTCGCGGACTTTTTTGTAGATTTTAATAAGACCTACAAACTCGTAGTACTTCATTTTGTTCTATTGTCAATCGTTTTTGCAGCGCACGCATAAATAGGTTTTCGATTTTACACCTTGGGTTACAAAATCGCAATTTTCATACGGATCCCTAATTCTTTTGAAAATAAAATATAGCCTATAACCTTCCTCGATAAATGGACTATCTAACACTGAAAGAATTTTTGAAATCGGACCAGTAGTTCCTGAGATTAGCGCGTTCAAACAAACAAACAAACAAACTCTGCAGCTTTATATATTAGTATAGATTAGTATAGATTCAAAACCCCATTCTAACTGAACATTGACGGAATCTTGTCCATTAAATCGCCAAAAAGATAATACTACTAGTTTAACGGATTTTAATTTACTGTACTTTACTACAAGGCATTGTATTTACAACTTACTTTAAAATTAGAAGTTGTTTTTATTAATGCAGCTTTTTTTAATTCGTGATTCGAATTAACATCGTACTGGGAGGCCAGAGAGCCAGAAGGCGAAGATATAGAGAGTTATTGTTTTTTTCTAGCAGTTTCGTTCCAAATATGACTTCTATCGATAACGCTCTCAGCTTACGGGAAACCATTAGAATGCTATATTATCCCTGAAACATAGACTACAACAAAGCCGAGATAAGGGCTTAGAGCCCACGCGGGTAGAAACGCTAGCCTTAAGAATAAAGCAAATTAAAATTAAAAGTCAAGGGAATATAAATATAGTACACTCAAAATATTCAGAAGAATGAAATGACAAAAGGCAAATCCCGTTCAGTCCTACGTTTTACTAGTTAACAAGTAATTTCGCAATAAAATGACAGGTGGATGTTTCCATTGCGTCTGGCACCTGTCAAGGGGTGACGTCATAGACTTACATTATCAAGTTCAAGGTAGATTATGTCAAACGCACTGGCCATAGTCCAGAAAGTATTTGAAATGTGGTAGATATTTTAAATGAATCTTTTCAATTGTGTTGCAATGACAAAGCAATGTACCTTGCTTTGTCTAAATTTGACTGGATCCATGACTTACCTAATTTGATATGTTACCTATCAGTATTTACGATATTTTGAACCGATCGAATTACCGTAAATAGTTGACCTGCTAGTTAGCCATCCCATATATGGCTTATGGTTGCGGGCAGCAGCTGGATGCGTCAAGCTGAAGACAGGGCGCTATGACGCTCTTTAGAGGAGGCCTATGTCCAGCAGACTAATGTGGGCTGGTTATGATGATGATATGGCCCATTCTTGATTCGGCCCTCCTCCAGTTAAACCAGGGTAATTAGCCTACTGTGTAGCCTATGGGTTGGCACAGGTTTTCGAATCAACTTTTACTTCTTTTGCGGCTAGGTCATCGGCGTCGTACTATTGGCCTTCCCCTTGCTTCGAAACACGTGCAGTCCGTTAGACTCGGCTGTCATTCAATAGAGATGCTAGCTAGTAAAACGCCAGTTCCGTTTGGTAATAGATTTAGAATACAGAAATTGCGTGGTGACAGCAAGAAATTCCATCTTGAGGGTGCTGACAAAAGGTAGTCCCAAATACCTAGCTACATGAGAAGGGATACTTGATACGAGACCCTGTGTTAACCCGTCTGGCTAGCGAGGCACAGTAGGCTTAGTACACAGTACCTTCCATGTCCGACTTAGCAGTGTGCCATCTAAGGTGGATGCTCCAGGGTAGCCCGCGAAATTCAAATTTTCTTACGTTTTTTGCAATTTGCAGGTCAGTGCTAGGTTGTATGTTGATTAAAATGTTATTCGCGGCTGTAAGACGTATGTAGTTACAGAATTATAATCATCAAAATCATCAATACAACCCTCCAAGCTCATAAAGGTGCAAGAAAAACTTTTTCAACGTCAAAGTCATTCTTGCACCTTTATGAGCTTGGAGGGTTGTATTGATGACTTTGATGACTATAACTTTTTAACTACATCCGTCTTACAGCCGCGAATCAATTGTTCATCATCATACAACTTAGCACTGCCCTGCAAATTGCAACAAACGTAAGAAAATTTGAATTTCGCGGGATACCCTGGAGCATCCACCTTAAGGGCTGAATATTAGTAGTATATAGACGACGGTAATTGCTCTTTCTATCCCCAATCCTTTTTGGTGTTAAGAGTATACAAACATGATACGATATATGTTATGTTTAACATTGTAATTGCGACATAGATCATGTCGACTAAACGTTTTTATTACAAACGGCACGTAATATGCATGGCGTAGGATAAAGCTGCGGTCCATATGTGGGCTTGCGACGTTCCCACGCCCCGCGTCTCTCGCCCCTGACACATATGGCTTAGCAGCCATTGTAACTAGACACTTAGTCATTATGAAAGTCGACATTACCGAAATTATATAATATTTTTGACAAAATCTGTATAGTCCACGTGGTGACGGGTTTAGAATACGTTGTCTCACCACCCATTCGAGACTGAGGGTATCGTAAGCACCGAAAATAGGAAACGTCGAGACTGAATACCTAGAAGCAAGAGAAGGAAAACTAGATAGGAAAGATGGAAAAGTCTGGCCAGCTACTACTAGCTGGCCAGACGGGTTTCCTATCAGCCCTTAAATGACCCACTGGACCCACAGTCGGGCCTCCTCTCAACACAGGGAGGGTAATTAGCATACTGTGCCACGCTGGCCAGACGAGTTGGCGCAGCGTTTTGTATCAAGCGTTTCTTCTCATGCGGCTAGGTTTTCAGCCTTAACATTTCCTTTTGTCTGCTCTTACGACACCCTGAGGATGGAATGGGGTGGTGACACTATGTATTCTAAATCCGTCACCAAACGGAATGTAGGATAATTAGCCTCCATGTAGTTGGAAAGGGCTGGACTCCGCATTCAAACTCAAATCATTTATTTCAATTGAACCTCTTTTCAGGCGTTTTTGAAGAGTCGAAAGTGAAGTTAGGAATCAAAGTGCTTCTAGTTGCTTGTTCCAAAACGTAGAGATCCTATGGAGAAGAACAAGCAAGAAACTCCATGGACACTCTTTGGGGCATGTATCAGCTGAGTAGTAGTATTTAATAGTGTCTGTCGGACTGTGTGTGATCGCCTGGGGCAGCATAGCTCCGGAACGTGTGAACGGATTTTGATTTTATTTTTAGATATGCTTCAAGAAAATCTGCTCAAAAGATTTAAGATTAAAACCTGTTTTTCAAGGTTTACGGATTTTTCTATTACCTACGTTATATTTTTTAACTACGTGTAATTTATAAAACAAAAAGAACATAAATGTTTTAATCTATTCTATTTAAATATTTATTTTCTATATTTCTATATATGCATATATGGCCTATAGATTTCCACAATGCACGATCTCGTGCAGACCGCATCCACCGACTCCCAGCGACCTTCACAAGGACGTCCGTCCACCTAGGAGTAAGTAATAAATATAGTATAAGTTTTAAATATTAAAAATAATTATTAGTCGATAAAATACATTTTAAGACTTTATAAACTGGTGCAAAAGAAAATAATCTTCTTTTTCTTCTTCTCATTCCTTAATTTATTTAATTCTTCTTCTTGGATTTAGTGTTTCTCGTAGAAAAAGGCGACTACTAATTAGATTTACTCATCTTAGAGTTCATTGTGTAGTCAGAGCTCTACTTACACTGGTTGATTTTTACCTCCCGGGTTTCGTGTGGCATGTTCACGCCTAGGGTTTCAGGAGTGACGGACGTTAATTGATCAGAGGATAATTGATTAATGAAATATGAAAGTACACATGCTGTGGTATTTAATGAGTAGAAATATATATATTGACTTGTAGGTTATGGCCACTCACAAAGGTTATGGCAAAAAAACGGGGTTTCACAGGGTTTTATATTAAGTTATCTTCTTTTATGGATTTTTTTTCTATGTTCTGACTCTGGATGAAATTGATAAATAACACCATCCAGACATTACCCACTGCTGAGTCGGGCCTCCTCCCATTACATAGAGGGTAATTGGCCTACTGTCCAACAGACGGGTTGGCACAGGGTTTCGTTTCAAATTTTCTATATCTTGCGGCTAGGCTACGGCCTACGGCCTTGTCATTTCCTTTCGTCTGCTTTTACGACACCCCCAGGATGGAATGGGGTGATGACTCTATGATCCTAAATCCGTCACTACACGGAAATATTACCATTAGGTATCTAAAACATAACCAGGAAAAACTTTACACCTACGACGTTATATAATATATTTTTGTTTTCATAAATAGAACACACAGTTTCGTCAAGATAAGGAACTCTTTACAGAAACGCATTAAGTATAACGGCCAGTTACAAAAAATGTTTAAGAAACAAGTGACATGCGTTGATAGATTACATTTTGAAGGAGGGAGTGATGATAATAGGATGATAATGGATTGCGGGGACATAACGCGGGGGAGCTGGTAAGTAGCAGAGGCGTATACGAAGGAATTATGTACAAAGGATAAGCAAGATGGGGGCAGCTGAAGTGTTGATGTACGTAAATGAAGGGGCTTGGGCTTCCTAATTAATTTAGAATTAAAAATGCATGGGTATTGTAACTTTTTAAATCTAGACAATGTAAAGAGGTCGACGCAGCTTGTCGGGCAGTGTGGAACGCAATCAATCTGCAGGTTAAGCAGTGTTGGATGTCCATCGTATCTAAAATATAATATTCTACCATGTATAGCAGTTGTTACTCGTCAAATAAGGTAAGTCTGATGCCGACCCCAGAAGGTTGAGAAAATGGCGAGGAAGATGTCGATGTGAGCTGATGAGAGAAGCAAATAATAATATGACGTCTCCCTAAAATTTATTATTCAGTTGGGTTAGCTAGCTAAGTATAGAACTCTATACTCCATACGAAAACTGGTTTCGACCTTAGGCTTTTAGTGGAATTAGAAAAATAAACCACGCACCTACTTTAGACTTCGCAGCATAAACTATCTGAAATACGATTGGCAGGCAATCCTAGCAAGAATACTGCTGCTATTTGAATGATGATATTATTATTATGTAAGCCATTCTGTATCTTTGCAAGCATTTTTTTTAATATGCTTTTAATGGCGTTTCTCGTGTTATCTATATGCAATATTTAATTCATAATCAGCGCACTCTAGTCCACTGCTGGACATATAGGTCTCCCTAATGAGCACTTTAGTATCCAATTAGAACCATTTCTAATTTATTATAATAACAGTTTCTTGTAAATAACAATTACCACTACTACGACTACCACTACTCAACCAATACATGACCCACTGATGCCCGGTTTCTGAGGTACTACTAACGGCAGTTTATCCATTCAATAAGGCTATTGGTTCGATAACTTATGAAACTGCGCTTCTGAACAACGAGTTGTAAGATAAACTTGGATTAAACTTAGGTTAACTTAACTGACCAATGTGTGCCGTTTATCGGTTCCATAACTTAATTTGAAGTTTTATTTCACAGCATAATATCAACTTTTATGCTATGAAGACTTATTATGTATTTAAATAGGTAAATTAAACATCAATAAACTAAAATTAATACCTAAACGATGAATTGTTTCATAGATTCTGATTTCATTCTGATACTCGAGTTTTTAACAAATATAATGTTTAACTAGGAATTTGAGAAGTAGAAGGAATCCTTTCGAAATGTTCACGAATGTCGAATTTAAAATGAGATAGCGCTTATAAAAAATAGTGTGATACACCTAAGTGACATCAACAGCCCTGCTCTAGCTCCAGTTATACATCGCAAATAGACACCATATAAATAAAATGACAGTGCAAAATAAGTAACTAACATAAAATACCACGGACACGAAACACAGCGAAACTTCTCAACCCAAGCAATGAGTTAGACCTTTTTTTTATAATGCGTCTATGAACTGTTTCACTTGTTGGATACAGAAAATAAGTTTAATTTATAGGTACAATAGCGCGTGGGTATTAATTTACGCTCGGGAAAAATAATAGCACACATAAAAGTAGAAATTAGTGACGGAAGACCAACAGAGCCAACTAGTGGCAGAATAAAGAATAGGCTATGGGTTCAATAGTTATTGAATGGTGCGTTACGTATTCAGAAACGCGGTGGAGTTTATCGAAAGTTTAAACTAGATATAACTTTATCGAATCAATTGTTGTTGAAGATATAACTGGGATCTTCAGAAACCGGGCATGAGTCGGGCTTCCTCCAATTACCTACATGGAGGGTAATTAGTCTATTGTGTCATGCTGGCAACTAGTCATTTCTTTCTATCGGCTCCTATGACACCCTCAGAATGGAAACGGGTGGTGACACTGTGTAGGTACTTTAAATGTATTTGTATTTCATGTTTTATTTACCTTTCTTTGTTTCGGCTTAGAATTTAAAATTCCATGTATATTTGAAAAATAATGCTGATATTACAGATCTGGCATGAAGGAAACTACATAAAAAGTCTAGCGGTAACTTTCCAAATGCGGTTCATCCGTTTTGGACATTTGTTAATTATGTGCTCATTACGGATTAATGAGCACGTAACAAAAACATAGGTTTTACGCCTTGGCCACGCAAACGAGGCATACATCCTCTACATATTTGCAGATGGCAAATGCTACGCAAAATCTCAACCAACTTATGAGGCTTCAGATCACAATCGCGCCTGCCTGTAACATAATACGAAGATGTTATCACAAACTAACCGAATTAGTCATGTCATATAAAAAAGCTTGAGCTACGACTAAAACTCAAACCTTTTGTATATCTTTGTCAGAAATAATGATTAAGATTTTTGTCATTTTTTATAATTATAATGAGATATAAACTCCTTATGGAATGTATAGACTATTCCCGTTATGGCTCTTTTTACGAATTACGAAATAAGTATTATACGCGCGCGAGTTCATGTCCATCTTGAGGAATGCTGTAATTCTGTTACCTAAATAGTTATGGCAATGTCGATAATAACTACCGGTTTAGTCAACAGCTGTCAATTTGGTTTATTGAATCAATCAATGAAATAAAACCAATGTGATAAGTAATTATTTATTTAGGCCCCGATGTCTCGCGCGCGAGGTCTAGTTAGGTATTATCAACGTCTCTACAGAAGTTATTGTACTGATGGAGTCGCTCTAGTCAAATGACCAATAATTAGCTTGGCAAATATACCCCGTTGCTATTAGATTTAGAATCAGGTTTGCCTTGTCTTGTGGTCGACAGCCCATTTAAATCCTTTAGTGACTTTAGCGTTTAAGTATTTCAAATAATAATCGCCATGCCCTTATGGAGTTTTATCATCGCGAGTTTATATTTTTTTCATAATATAGGACAAAAGGGCCTCTATCTGCCATAATTACAAAAAAGAACAAAAGATTATAAAACTTACTCTGGATTGAGTTACCATGAGTTAAATTTAGAATGTGTTCCTTTTTTGAACTACCTATGGCAAAAAGCAATCGAATTGCGAAAACGTGCGGAGACATCGACCACCAAGGTTGACCCTTTGTGTATAAAGTAGTATCTCCAGAATCTTGCTTTTGTTTTCTATTTTTAAACTATTTGTTGAGCATTACATTTTATGTGTTGAAAATAGCGAACGGAGAGCATGGTGGTAAACATAAACTGAAACTCATACAAAACTACACACGAATTGAATTTCGATTGAAATATTCTTAAATCCCGATGCAGGAGGATAATCCATGATTGCTTCCTCAGATTTTTTTATCGCATTGATTATCTCTGAGTTTTAGACAACATTATTATCTCCCAAAGACCCCCTTCTGAGTCAGATTTGTCTTATTTGATACAGTTAATTAACCGCTTTAAAGTATAGCTGTTTCTTTGTTTTTGTGGCTAGATGTCTTACACACTACTCGATGTATGAGTTGAATTCTCATTAGTATCTTTTAGTCCATGTGGTCAGTGTTGGTCTAGTAGTTAGATGTGCCGCCTTTGGATCAACGGGTCCCGGGTTCGATTCCGGGGTCGGGCAAGTGTCTTTGTCTAAACCAGAGGCACTGGCTCGGAGTCTGGGTGTCATTTCTGTCTATAACACGTATGTATTTACAACCAACGAGGCAGTCAAATACGCCACTTGATTATTAAATTCAGTATTAAAATACGCGACAGTAATTATAATTTCAAATCATAACAACGTTGTAACTCATATCATAACACTTAAATCTCTCAGCGCCCCGCTACGTGCTTTTAATTAAACATAAGCGGTTCCATTCCTATCTTATTTGAAGCAAAGCTCAAAACAAGCAAAAAACCTTTTCTAAACAAAGCGTATCTTCTATGTGATGAGGCTGAACTACGGTGGCCGTGCATACATGTGCGTTGGAGTGTCACCTGACCTAACCCAACCATGCACTTGCGCGTTTGGCCCCAGCCGTCATTATTTTAGTAAGGAACCACTTGAAATAAATATGTATGTCGATATTATATAAATTCTATCAACGTTAACCTAAAATGTATTCGAATTCAAAATCGCATTCGAAATTCGATAAATTGAATTAAAGATTACAACTATTTGGAAGTTGATGTTTGACTGATACAGAAGTTATCGTCTGACGCTGATCACTGATGTTTGGCCCTTTGCGACTATTGTGCGAGTTTGCTTTCACAAATCTGTATTATCCAGACATTGTACCTAAAATAGAGATTAAAAAAAGCAAATACTGAGTTTCTTGCCGGCTCTTGTATATAGAGCTGCAGTCCGAATTGGTGGTAAATTTAAAATTTTATTTTATTGTTGACTTGTCATAAGATCTCTTATGAGCCAACTTGATTTAATTAATTTTGATTTTTATAATATGTAATAAGCGCGATTTTTCTTCAATGTTAATGAATTTTTCAGATTAGACACAATAATAGCATAAACAAATTAAAGATAAAATATATAAAGCTGCAGAGTTTGTTTGTTTGTTTGTATGTTTGTTTGTTTGTTTGAACGCGCTAATCTCAGGAACTACTGGTCCGATTTCAAAAAATCTTTCAGTGTTAGATAGTCCATTTATCGACGAAGGTTATAGGCTATATTTTATTTTCAAAAGAATTAGGGATCCGTATGAAAATTGTGATTTTGTAAACCAAGGTAAAACCGAAAACCTATTTATGCGTGCGCTGTAAAAACTATTGACAATAGAACAAAATGATTTACTACGGGTTTGTAGGTCTTATAAAGATCTACAAAAAAGTCCGCGAGAGCACATATCTAACTATCATAGTTTAGTCACAATAACCGATTTTATGTTCATAAAAAATATGCACGGGTTCGAAGCCCACGCGGGCGAAGCCGCGCGCAAAAGCTAGTTAAAGATAAAAGTTGAAGGTTTACTTGTCTTATATCACTGTGTTGATAAATTGACTACATTTGTTAATTCTATGTATAAATGACAACCTTTAAATATAAATATGTTTTATACGTGGCTGGTTATAAATTTATAATTGATGATCATTTATAAAGTAGATTCATCATAATTATTCTGCACGTGTACAGATTGTAACGTATTGGATACTTAATACTCGTAAATGTTTGGCCATTTGAAGATATTGCTTATATGTTGCTGTAAATTTTTCAGCATATTGCAACTTATTTCTCAGTCAAACCCACCAATTTTGTTTAGTTTCATGATTTTCATCTCATGCAGTTAGAGTTTCTGCCCGTTTTGCGATTCATTAGCCGCGTTAATCTGTCAGTTTTTAAAAACCCGCTACATACCATAGGTAATAGATAGACATTTATTTTAAATTCTCTATCAAGTTTCAAACTGTTAATTTTATAACAGTGTTTGAATCTGAGCTTATTTATTATATCTGTGCCTGTGCCACGTTATCTCGATTGACTATCGATAAACTTCTATTCGAAACAACACGTCCCAACACTTTGCTGTTATGTTTTCAAAGTGAGTGGGGTTGACGGGTCCTACAAAAAAAGGTAAACCATAGTGACAACGGAAAGTTTCCTACGAACGCGTCATAAGAGCTACTTTGAAGAAATTTGTTATTGAATTTCTCACCCCTAAGCTCCCTAACTCGAGGATCACTAATGGCTCATAAATATGGCTGCGCGGTTCATAATAAATTTACACTTGACAACGTAAATTGCTTTTGCCATAATGTTTTTGTAATATCTTTTGAAATCGTCTCGACATCCTGTCCCGCAATTCAGGTAGTTAAAATTTCATAATTACTTCTTTTGTATTTGCACAAATAAAATATTATATTACAACACTATTTATTTTTCTCTTTTGTTTTAATCTGTCATTTCAACAGTCTTGTAGATAGAAATTTCGTATTCTTTAATTTAAATATAGAATAACCGAGTGTTTCTACGATGAATAATAAAAGTGATTTGGATACGCTACATAATGTAATTCCGATCTCTGAAATTATTCAGAGTAAGTTAACTTTACAGAGTAAGTAAAAGGACTATAAATTGAATGATCATAACAGTATTTAATGGAGGGACAGATTTAGAATATACAATGTCACCAACCCACATCATCTTGAGGGTTCCATAAGAGGCGATTAAAAGAACACAAGCGGCTGAGCACCAAGCAGCAAGAGAAGTAATTTTGATAGAAAACATATGCTAATCCGTCTTGCCAGCGTGGCACATTAATTCCCTAATTCCCTCCATGTATTTGGAGGAGCCTCGACTTAATAGTGGGGGGTCACCTTTAGACTGAAGTGAAGGTAATGATGGGTGCTCACTAGTGATGCACTTTATGGAATACCCGTAATATGCATCTGTGGTTTTGTGTTGCTGAATATAGTCGCTAAGTCACCTGATCGGCACACATTATATAATGAGCTCTATTACGAAAGCATTACCAAACCTTTTACAAGGTCGGTGAAGCGTGAGTGATACTTTCAGTGGTGCAAACGATCTTAGGTGACAGTAAACTTGAGCTGTGCAGGTTAACATAATTAATTTCTTCTTTTAATCTTGGAAGACATACGTCCAATAAGACCATTAGTGCGCTTTATGTGAATGTTTATAAATCATAATAAAAAATGTACATTTATAATATATTGTCAATAAACTAGACAATACGGCGTTACTCTTGGTCGCAATATACTAATAAACAAACACGCGATATAAATTCAGCGCCATGCCTTTCGTATGGGACATTGATAGAATGATTCGATACTTTTCTCATAACAATCGAGTTAAAGGTAAAATAATTTCACTGAACGAATGAATAAAAGTTGTTTTTTTTACGAAACGCGCTCACGTAAACCCAAGCGTATCTCTTTGATTACATTTGTACGTGGCTTGGTTCTCAGTCGAAATGAAATGAGCCGTGTAAAGCGACGGAAAAGTATTTGGCAAGAGCATTTCGTCACGTGAAGGGTACCCTATTTGCAAAGGCTTTCCAGGACAGGTCCTGAGAGTCATTTAAATAAAGTATTTTATACATACTGTTTTATTTCTCGTCTATTATATATATTTATACGGGAAGCAAGAAGTTCGTACCGGAGAAGTATGAAATTTCCCACACTTAGGTATAGTTTATAAAGATAATGCCATTTTATATTTTTAAATGATGCTTTAAATACATTAAATCACTAAAAGACATTACATACAGTACCATGTATTTGACACACCCGCGCATTTATACTCTTTTGTTTACTGTTAACTAGCGACCCGCTTCGGCTTCGCACGGGTGCAATGATGAACCTCTAAATTTATCAGTGTTTCTCTACAATATTATGTATTATACACATAAACCTTCTTAGTGAATCACTCTATCTATTAAAAAAAACTGTTCAAAATCCGTTGCGTAGTTTTAAAGATTCAAGCATACATAGGGACGAACAGACAACAGCGACTTTGTTTTATACTATGTAGTGATAGTGATAGAGAAGTCTGTGGTAAAATTGAAATTAGAACTAAATTTAGAGAACAATAATTTAAACATAATGTTAATAAAGTAATTTAAATTAATTATGATCGAATTTGAAGCGTAGTCACACTAGCAACGTGGAAAATATGCGGCCGGGCAGCTTCACATATTCGTAACGAACTGGTTTGGGTTCGAGAGAAGATTAACAGACGTTTGCATTGGTAAAAATGTGTTTTGCGTTAAATCTATACAAAAGTTTTATGGTGTTTCAAGTAATTTATGCTAGTGTCATATTCAGATACCTACTGCTAAAACATCAACAGTGAAATTGCATAGCTGACAAAAC
The DNA here is from genome assembly GCA_905475355.2 of Clostera curtula. Classification (NCBI taxonomy): domain Eukaryota; kingdom Metazoa; phylum Arthropoda; class Insecta; order Lepidoptera; family Notodontidae; genus Clostera; species Clostera curtula. Next base: position 8,888,390 of record FR997808.1, on the reverse strand, counting down.
TTACAGTATACCAAAACCAAATGAAATAGACTTTCGGGTGTCAGAATGAACCCAAATTTTCCTATGCTATCATTCTTTAAAGTTCCCACCCGCCACGATGCAATTGCTAACTTTAATCGGGTAAATTCAAAAGTCCTTCCCAAGTTCTTGTATCAAAAGCATACGCATACGTACCGAACTGACACCATAATATAGGTAAGTTACCAAAACACTAAAAATCGACAAACACGGGCATTGTCGCACTGATTGTCGATTTTGACTTTACAGAATGCGCTTACGAGAACCTGTGGTGGACTTTTTCAAGCTCAAAGTCATTCTTGCACCTTTATGAGCTTGGAGGGTTGTATTGATGAGTTTGATGATTATAACTGTGTAACTACATACGTCCCCATATAGCGCTTTTTGGTAGCCGTTACGAAACAATTCGACACTATTGTGTCGACACTTACTCATTCTAGTAACATATTTTGGTCGCTGAGTCGACTTAGTTCCGTCGCTACGACTAAAAATGGGGAACAGTCGACACAGTAACATTTGGTTTATAAGTTACGTTGCAGTGTGGTTACATTGTTCTTAGTCTGCAACCACTTCTCAGAAATTGTTCGTTCGTTCATTCGATTTCGTTCCCTTTTTATTCTGCGACTGGCGTGAAGTTAAAAAATAATAAGAAGAAAACATCAGCCATCACTGTGTGGTAAGGAATCATCATACAACCTAGCACTGGCCTGCAAATTGCAAAAAACGTAAGAAAATTTGAATTTCACGGGCTACCCTGTAACATTCACCTTAAACCTTCAAATATCGAAGCATCATTTCGATTAGGTACACCTTCAGTTGCGTAATAATAACTCGCACCTACTGATATACTGTTATTTGGTTGGTTGTCCTTCGCACACTTGTAGCTTGACGAAGTCCGATTGCAACAAGCAATCAGCAGGAAATTGGTTCTGTGATCGACTTAATTATATTTGCAGTCACTTCCTTCCTTTCGACGAGGCTCGTTTACATTGGTGAATGAAATTAAAAGTGGTTTGAAATACGAGTATTTAAATAATATTACAACTATGTCCGATGTGTCAACATTTTTAAATTTATACGTTGAGAGGGTATGTCTGTATAGACATATATCATTCATAAAGACGGCCTTGTTAGTCTCGAGGTTGGAAGTGTCATTTTGGAATCACGGGGCCCGCTTTGATTACAAGGCGCGGCACAGTGTAGTTTGTGTTCGTAAATTACATGTTTGGATATTTTCATCGCGATACAGTTATACCTAGTTCTAGGTTTTAAAAGATAAATTAAGCGTTCACTGAGTTTTACATAAAAGTCAGTTTAGCCGCAAATTTATACGTAACCTTATGCCATCTGCCATGCCGTCTGAGCGAGGCACAGTAGCTTAATTACCCTCCATGTAGTTGGAGGAAGCCCCACTCAGCAGTGGGTCATTTATGGGCTGAGAAGTACTCAGATATAACAAACATCGTTCATTAATCTTTTCGATTCCGGGGTCGGGCAAGTGTCTTTGTCTAAACCAGAGGCACTGGCTCGGAGTCTGGGTGTCATTTCTATCTATAATATGTATGTATTTACAAAAAAAAAATGTATATATGTAGTTTATCATCCATCTCGTTACCATAACACAAGCATTTAGTTGCTTAGCTTGGGACGAGATGGCGTTGTGTGAAATGTCCAAGGATATTTATTTAAATAAAAAAAATAGAAAATTGCCTATTGTGCCAACCGGTCTAGCCAGGGTGGCACAATGTGCTAATTATCCTCCAGGGTTCGCAAGTTTTCATTCTCTTGCGGCTACGTTATCAGCCTTGTCATTTTCTTTCGTCGGCTTACGATACCCTTAGGATGGAATGGGGTGGTGACGCTACTTGTTGTAAATCTGTCACCACACGGAGACCAGTCTTTCTAGCCTTCGTTATTCAGGGGATATCCGAGGGCTTATCAATAGATTTACTATCTATGGTATGTGTGTTTATAGGGTCTTTCAACAAGAACTTTGGTTTTCTAAAACCAAATAAAACAAAGAATTTAGATTAATATGATTAAAATTTGTATTGTATTACGAAGAGAAAAGTTTGGCAAGAATGAAATAAGATACTTATCTGGAAAATGTCGACCACAACCGCGCTGACAGATGCCAATTCTTTCATCAAAGTTTTAATCACTAAATTCTCTATTTCGTTAGTCACATCACGGATTTTGAGTTTTATGGCTGTGATCGATTCGATTGGCTCTGCCCTTAACATAACTCCACAAAACATAATCTAGTGGTGTTAAATCACACGATCTGGCTGGCCACATAACATCTGAATTTCGTGAAATTATGCGATCGGGAAATTTGGTTTCATCGTAGTGGATTTTAATTATTTTTTATTCGATTTTTGAGCGAAATTGAATTCACTGTAATCCAAAGCATCTACTACGAATACGTCTAAATACTAAATTACAAAACTGTCATGTTGTTCGTGTTTGCCCCAATTGAAAAACAAAGTTCTTGTTGAAAAACCCTATATATTAGTAAACTAAGTTCATGAAAAATAGAGAAGAATTGAGCGTATTTTGTTGAAGCTAATTGTGTATTGACGTACGCATTTCAACAGTACAATAATTCCATTATGAAATTTGTTAGCATATATTTAGTATCCTGCAAATGTGTCACAAAAGACTAAAATAACGTTAACAACGTATTGTTAGGAGACCCGAAGGTTGTCCCAAAGTTCAGTAATGTCGCCATTCCACTTGTTTTGACCAGTGTCTTTTGATTTTATCTAATGAATGTTGTAATCTGCCTAAACCTGGAGCGGATTCAGTCAACATTCACCATTATGACTATATTGCACTAAAAATAATCAACAACGTACCAAACCACTTAAAAATAAAAATTATGAAAATTTAATACAAGTGTTTATTTAAATCTATACAAATAAATAAAATTGGAGTTTCTGTTTGTAATAATAAATAACCACATTTTACTAAATGCGTAAGTATGTATACATAGTACCTACGTATATACCAAAATATCATTTTTTTAATTTTTGTATGTCTGTTTGTCCCGGCTAATCTCTGGAACGGCTGGACCGATTTTGACAGGACTTTCACTAATGATTTATGGAGTAACTTTGACTTTTGTTAGACTAGCTTCACTCCTAGTATAACATAAAACGTATCTCATGTTAGAGACATAGGCGCCAAAGCAATAATTGCTACAGCGCAATATTAAAATTAATAGTTCTTTAGTAGCTACCTTGTCTCAATCAATAAGTACACTAGTAAGCAAACAAATCATCCTGGAACAGAGACAAATCTCTCTCTCAATCTCTATCTATTTCCCTCTGGCTATTTCTGTTTCGTGTTACTACTGCAAGCGCTAAAGCAATGGTTGCTACAAAACGATACACTCGCTGTATCACGCACTCCTTGCAGTCGCAGAGAGTTGCCAAATCCGTATAAACTTATCGATGCAGTTGCAAAATCGTACCTACGTGGAGTTAGTATTAAAATACAGATGTTGAAATAGTTTTATTATAATGTAATTTGGGTAACGAATCCTAAAAAGGCAGAAAATGTGTTCTGGGATGACGTAGTATGATTTCCAAGAGGTGTACAATGCACTTTTATAGTATGCCAGCCGCGTGAAGCCCGCCACAAAAGAGATGTGACAAGCTCGGTAACCAAGTATCGATATCTTATTAACCCTGTGATGTTTCTGCAAAGTTTATCTCTCCCAATTCTAAATTATTTTTAGCAACTAATGCAAACTAATACAAATTATATGCACACGCATAATTACACGGATCAATAAACACTTCGGGTCTGTAAAACGCAAAATACTGCTTGAATGTTGTTTAACTGAACTAAACAGATTTGTTATAGTTAACAAAGTCACGACAAATTGCAACCACCCGACTTTAATAAAACTGAGATGCTGTAATTTTTTCTCCAATATTATATTATTCATCTTGACAAGTTTTCTGGCCTTGTTAATTTGATAAAATCAAATTTAAATAAAAAATAGTGGTCTTATTTTAGACTTTTCAAATAAAGTGGTTTCAAAAGGTATTTAAATAACAGTTTTTATATGCATTATATCAAAACGTAAATAAATAGAAGCAAGAAAATTGTGAAACTTAAAATAGTAACAAAAGTAGTCATGATCAATTGGTTATTTATAAAGCTGTTGGAGGAATAAAAAATTCAAGCATTTTTCTGCTACGTCATTATTCTAATACTGAATGCTAGGTTTTGACAGAACACGGGCCAAATATAACACTTTTTTTGTGAATGTTTAAAAGAAACGTAATTCAATTTTCGTGCATGCTCAGCTGAGTCAAGTTTAAGTGACAAACAAGTCTATTTAAAAAATACCGGTTTCTTTTTTTAATTATTAATTTCACATTAGAAATGACAAGTATTGTATTTTAATTGTAGTTATTTTATTTTAATCGAAATTATATTGTTTAACCGTATGCGAGTTTTATGATTTCATATTTTCAATTGGCATCAACTTTTTTAAAACATCTATAAAATTTATTCACTAATTACTAGACAATTGCGGTAATTCTTTTACATCGCGATGTAGTGGTTTTACAAATTACGTGGGTTTTATAGAGGAAATCTATTGTTTATTAAGTAATTGTTTCGGATCATCACTTTGTTCGTCTTTTCTTATCTGGTAGGTATATTTTTTGTGTGCTTTGTCCAACAAGCAATTAAATTACAATGCATTTTAATTATACATAACACAGAAAAAGTAAGACATAGGTTTTTATGTAGGTTTGGGGTTTTGCTTAAAAGTCATAGAAGAAGTTTATGAAAAAAATGTTTTACCTTTATACTAACTGTAATACGGGACTCCGTCCGCGTTGACTTTAAATTGTATCGAACCCTAATAAGTTTAATTTGCGCGAAAGTATTTTGGATCAGAAACACAAATTCTATTTTACTTTTATAATAGTAAGCTAACACCGATTTGCTTCTACATCTTTGACACGGTGTAACTATGATATTTCAGAGTTATTAATTAATAGGATTTAGTAGGCTATGGATCTGGGTTCGTGTACTAACTTAGATAGTAGGCTAATGTATTATATTCATCCAGTGCCAGAGCCAGGGTCAGTTGGGTGTTTGTTTAAACATAACATGAGATAGATTCGGTCCTGCATTTTAAATCCTAACAAGTCAGAGCAAATTTTAATTCTACTGCGGAACCGGCGCGGCGTAGGCCATTATTGTCTTTAGTTGCTTTCAAATAAATTAATCCCTTTTATCGATAAACCTATATTGGACATCTCTATCGGCGACCGCAAGTTGTGAGGCAGGTCACGCACTTCCCCAAACGCGTCCCGTCTCCCATTGTCCTCCAGACGCCACGGAACGTATGTACTAACAACTTATGTTTTAACTGGTATTCAAAAATAACCATACAATTTTAACATGCGTAGCTCTTGCGTGTGCGTAACCCTAGTTAAGTATTCCTTGGAATATTTAACACGGTAATATTTTAAGTGTAAAATGTGCCTATTTGTATGTCAGTCGACGTAAGGTTGTAAGAAGACACCTTCGTCGTATATTTTTAAGGTTATTTTAGATCCTGATACAAATTATGCACATATCCCTCTATGAATGGGAAATAGTTCTGTTTTAGAAGTGGCTGAAACTTCTCTCTCGTGTGGTTTTCTTTAAACCCGTTCTTTTGGTTTCCCGGGAAATGATGAAGGAAATTTGACAAATAAGTTTTATTTCTCATAAGACTAGTTTTTATGTTAAGTATAGTAAGGGAGAGGCTCGACTCAAAAGTGGGTAATTTATGGGCTGAGACGTAAGTTGGTCTAGGGCTACCTTTCGATCACTGGTCCCCGGTCTGGCAATTGTCTTTGTGTTTACCAGAGGTACTTGGGCTGTGTCTCACCATGTTACGTAATGACACCACCAGAGACAGCTGACAACTTTATTATTCACAAAACCATAAACTATAAATCATAAGAAGTTGCTAGCTGCCGCCATCTCTCACCCGTCACTTCTACCGATATGTGATAAAGGATTTTATATTTGTTTTATATAAAAAGGGAAGATGAAGTGGTTTATGATTTATAGTTTATGGTTTTATGAATAATATAGTTGTCAATATGATGTTCATGAATTACATGGTTTTAAACAGTCCCCGCGATACCGATACAAGACAAATAAAAACTGAGGCACGTTTGACTATTGAACTCTACCCTTTGCCGCTACCAAGTTACAAGAAATTGCTAATTAGGACACCATAATGGAAATATTATGGATGAAAGACCTTTAGGAACTGCACAATAACAACGCCACGCCTGTTCAGGAAGGCGGGTTGGCCTTGCCTGTATCCGTATAGGAAGCGCGTTTAGTTCCTACAGTTTAATGCTCTTTGTGTGTCCGTTTATAACATACAAAATTAAAACGATGACAAACACCGTCGAGATATAATGTAAATATGTGCGAGCACAAATTAGTTGTTCCGTGTTCGCGTAAATCGTTAAAGCAACACGCGGAAGATGAGTCAGCCGGCTGTTTAAGATTCCACCTATTTCGCGTACGTTCAAATCATCACTTACCCAACTAATTATAAACGTGAAAGTTGTGATGTTTGTTTACATGGCTCTTTTGTTTATGACTTACAAATAGTGCAGTTATACTCGTGTTTCAAAAATTAAGAAAAACTATTTTTATTCGAACTCAAATCATTTATTTCAATTGAACCTATTACTATTATTACTGGTGTTTTTGAAAAGTCAAAAGTGAAGTTAGGAATCTAGTTGCATGTTCCAAAAAGTAGATCCTATGGAGAAGAACAGGCAAGAAACTCCATGGACACTCTTTTTATCATATTTTCTGTTACAAGCATCTGATTGGGTTACATTGATTTCGTGTTTATTTATAGTAAGCTAAGATGTGAGGACAATGTAACATATCGCACAACAGAAGTGTCCAGGAGATCAATATCAAGCTATGTAGGTATGTCAATAGCAGTTAAGGGATATTGTATCCTCATACCTACCTACTGTTCGTTGAATTTCATTAAGACTGTAGATGGTAGATAAAGATTTAGAATACATTCTGTCACCACCCCATTCCCTCCTGAGGGTGTCGTAAGAACCGATAAAAGGAAATGACAAGGCCGATAACCTAGCCGCGAGAGAAGGAAAACTTGATACGAAACTCTCTGCCTAAACGTTTGGCACAGTAGGCTAAAGTAAAACACGCAAATGTCCCTAATTATTTCAATTGTTATGTGTTTTATACTGTTGGTTTATGTATTTTCACCAGTTTACCCGTAAATAACCGACAAATAACGAAGTCTATTGATTTCTTCCACCAATCAAGTGACATAAGCCACCTCTATAGATACATAGGTGCACGAATACAATATAAAATAATCTTTGAGTTACAGAAACATAGTAAAAAAATGGCAATGGAGAGGGCTATGCTCGGAGTTTCCCTGCGAGATCGAATCAGAAATGAGGAGATACGCAGGAAAACCAGGGTCACCGACATAGCCCACCGGATTGCCAAACTTAAGTGGCAGTGGGCAGGGCACATAGCTCGCAGGACCGACGCCCGATGGGGCAGAAAAGTCCTCGAGTGGCGACCGCGTTCCGGAAGGCGCAGTGCTGGTAGGCCTCCCACACGGTGGACCGACGACCTGGTTAAGATCGCCGGAAAGCAGTGGACGCGGGCGGCCCAGGACCGGCCTTTGTGGAAATCCTTGGGGGAGGCCTATGTCCAGCAGTGGACGTCTTTTGGCTGAAATGATGATGAGTAAAAAAATACACTAGTTATACAAACTTGGAACGACAGTCTGTATAGTGTTTTTATTTTCAGAATTGTTGAAATCACAGTGCAGATAAATGTTCGTCTCGAAAGGTTATCATTTAGTAAAATACTGATGTTCGAATGCCCAAGCGTTTCTAGTTAGTGTCTATTTTTTGCGTTGCCGAGCCTTAGGCGGGGCGAAGTTGGCCTAAAAACTGGTCCTACCACAAGCGGCTTCTTTGATAAAACTCTACACTGTGCAATACAAAGTAGACTTAAAACCGCGACTTCAATTAAGTTAATCGGCTTTGATATATAATTACATAGGGTTATATTATACGCTAATATTGCCTGAAGTGGGTTCTTGACAGGTCACGCTAAAGCCAAATCACCTGAGTCGTTTTATTGTTACATTGTCTCCCTAGTTCTTGGATGATGTAAAAAAACATAGTAATTATCAACCAGTATCACCACGCTATTCCACCCTGAGGGTGTCGTAAGAGCCGACAAAAGGAAACTCCAAGGCCGAAAACCTAGCCGCAAAAGAAGGAAAACTTGACACGAAAGCCTCTGTCAACCAGTCTGGCCAGCGTGGCACAGTAGGCCAATTACCCTCCCTGTGATGGGAAGAGGCCCGACTCAGCAGTGGGTCATTTATGGGCTGAGTAGTAGTAGTACCAGTTCAACGTCAACGAATTGAAATTGCATGTAATTTTGTAGAACATCTTATAATATAATATTAAAGCAGATTACGATAGCATCCATTTACTCGATGTAACTGAATTTTCTTGCCAGAAAATAGCGAGAAATATACAACAGCAACGAAATATGAAACATACTAGTTTCTATTGCAAAAGGTATTGCTGAGGGGTCATAAGGTTTGGCTGACAAAGTTATTACCTAATATGAAAGAAATACAAAATATAATTCTAAAAAGAAACTAATTATAGATCAAAAGGCTGCAATATATTAACGATATGAGTTTGTGTACCAGCATCGGAGTATCGAAAGAAACGAACCAGAAAGTCTTTTTTTTTGTTTTTATGGCTATCCTCATGGCTACCCGGCCTTTGGGGACTGGCCGGGTTATGTGGTACTCCAGGGCACGTGGAGATGGTAAGTTGCGCCCCAGCCTACCCACTAAAACCGACGGCGACCTTCGACTGTCCGAAACAGGGCCACGGGTTTCGCTCCCCCGTTGGGGGAGCATGAGCCCTCCGGCGCCTGTCGCTGCGCTGGCTGTTTGGGCGCTGGGAGGCCAACTCCCTGGCACGTTCGGCCTCTTCCTTAGCCGTCATGACGGCCTCACAGAAGGAAGCCGTCTCTCTCCAAGCTCTCTCGCTCTGGACCATAGATCTAATGAGATCCGGCAGCGAGAGGCGCCCTACGACGCCGATAAGGTCGCGCCACTGCTCATCCCATGCACGGCACACCTCCAGGGTGTGCTGCGCGGAGTCCACCGTACCATCCGCGCAGTGGTGACACCCTGGGGACTCCTCTCGGCCGATGCGGCACAGATACTTTCCAAAGCAAACCAGAAAGTCTTGCCACAAGTCGACGAATCATCAAAAATAAACCTTTACACAAACAAATTAATAGAGAACCGACATAACAGTGGATCTTTTACGAGCTATAGTGAATGTGTATTGTTTTGAAATATCCATTTGTATTTTCCATTCTATGTTTTACCCTTTACCGATGCGAGTGTTTGTAGCCTCAGCCTCTGTTAAAACGCTTTAAGTAGCATTGTCTACGCAAGCTATCCAAGAGTGGCATTATCAGATGAACACAAATAGCTGGGGCGTGCCAAATTTTAGCGAGAAACAAAGCGACGCTTGTCTTTCGCCAGTTAATTGGAGTCGCGGACAAAATACTGAGAATTGTGCCATTTAGTAGCGACATCATATAATATAGTGGCTGACTCCGGCTCCATAAAGAATGTTTATGATTTCCCGGTTTTTTATTTGTTAAATTCTCTTTAATATTTGTTTACAATTGTTTTGATACTGTTGAATTTTACGCACGATTTCAATGATTAGATAGGCAAACGTGTATGCCATGCAGCCAGACCATTTATTACAGTTTATAATTTGATTTAGGCAAAAAAGCTGCTTATCCCAGTTTACCTAGTATCTTTTAAAGTTCCCCCTGGATCAAATTGTGTGTATTGCATGACGGGTTTTTTCCAGTGTTAATTTGTGGTATCTTAGTATCTTTTCTAGAAGGGTTCATAAATAAAGAACTAATAAAAATACCTCATTTAAATGACGCTTTCAATTGCAGTCATGTGTATCAATGAAAGATTCATGTTAGTCAGTTTTCCTAGTCTATATTTCATTTAATTCACCTACACTAAATGATAAAACAATACGATTAAAACAAGCGTCTGGTCCTTTTCCGGGGACCTAATTTGTATTCATTATTGTTTCCTCTATACACTCTCATTGATAAAGCTTCAAACCGATTAGAATTTAATCTATTCGAACATTCCTTCCTTCCTTGTTCACATTATGTCGAGTGCCATATAAGTAAATGTTACCCACATTGCTACAGCTAGTTCAAGGTTATTGCGAGAATCGACTTTTGTATCTATAACGTCACAGAAACACACTGCTGAAACGACGGCGTGTAAGTGTCAACACATTGAAGAAAGTTCAACACGCGATATTGGCGGAATCGTGTCAAAAGACGCCATCAAGCCAGTCAACCAAGAAAGTCAAATCAAGAATGATCATCCATTATATATAGATATTTTAAGTAGTTTTATTCTCAATTAATAATTGACTATAAACAAAATAGTCTATATATTCGTGTGTGTGTAAAGTTATTTTTATTCGTCTTCGTCGTTTCAGCCCATAAATAACCCACTACTGAGTTGGGCCTCCTCCAAATTCATGGAGGAAAATTAGCCAACTTGACTTAAACTTAAATACAAATATTATGCATGATTGAAAAGAAATATTTCTTCTCAAAACTACAAGTGTGCGAAATTTCATACTACTCCGTCCGCGCAAGTTTTCTAAAAAGGGATACAAAGTTTTTGCTTCACGTCAGCTGAATGTGTGAAGCTGAGGACATGTCACTATGGCAGTAATAAGGGAACGCTTAAGTGCAGCAATGGGGTGGTGTTGAGCATTGCTGTATTTGTGTGTATGTATACCTTCAGCCAATAAATGATCTACTGCGGAGTCGAGGTCCTCCAACTACATGGAGGGCAATTAGCTTACTGTGCCATGTACCATGTTGGTATTTCGTGGCCAGCGTGGTCATAGTCATCCTACGTCACCCATGTCATGGGTGACGTAGGATGACTATGACTAAGTTTAACAACTGCCATGGATGGTAGAGTGGCAGCCCGAATTAACTTTACGTGGCTTCCGAATTGTGGTCGGAAGTAACAATTGCTGGACACCCATCCAATGCCCAGCAGTCCGTTGTTTATCCTGCAGATTGATTGCGATCCGCACCGCTAGATACAGTCAGGGACCACGGGGCAGTCAGCGCGGAACAGTACACCGGTAGTATACCGTGCCGGTATACTAACTCCTCTCCGTCTAATTAGAGAAAAACTTACTGAACAGTCGATCTGTAAGGCTTGATTGATTAAATATCAGTCGGTTATATATGTGGCAGGCACAATTTTTGAAGAAGTTCATTGCAAGTTTTATTTTTAAATAAGATATACTCGGACCAAGAAGGTCAAGGACTTTATTTTTGGCGGATGCCGCGCTCACATGCCAGCGACCCGATTTTAAGCTTACAGTTGTTTATATTCCCCAAAGTGGAGATTCTCGGCATTAGGTAGCGTAGTAAACATTGTAGCGAGAGATATTTCATTCTTGGAGAAACTTGGTCAGTTGTAGTTTCAGGGAAGAAGATAGATAGATAGATAGATAAACTCTTTATTGTACACAAGAGAAATAGACAGAACACAATAATATGCAACAATTTGTAGGTACAAGTGGCGGTCTTATCGCTGAATGCGATTTCTTACAGACAACCTTGGGATGGACATTATTAAGAACCTAAGAAAGGGTAGTAAGGTACAATAATATATCTATGATTAAATAAATAAAGTAGTGCAGTATAAAAAGGGAAAAAGGAGAGTAGAAAGAGTATATAAGAAGAAGATTATATAATATTTCCTCTAGGTGTTGACGAACTTTATAAACATAGCCAATCCTTCCTATACTGTGTTATATAAAGACACTTTATGAACAAGATAAATTATATCCGTCTGTAAGAGAAGGAAATCTTGATATGAAACTGTGCCAATGTGTCTGTCTAGTTGTGCGACGAAAATACATATTTTACGCAAAATATTCGAACTACTCTAGTATCATCGCCTTCTTCCCAATTTATACGGGATCTAATCTGATTTGGCTAACTTTCAGTAACTAGAAACTAAAACTCACTTTCAAAAGGCACTATATTCATGTAGGTCATTGATGTAGGTTTTATTATAAAACTCTTAGTACCCGTACGCACTAGCGGTTGGCCGCGTAGGCGGCTAGACGCACGGCCTGCCGCTTTTATAGTTTAATATGCAACCGCTTATGATTAGCGTTAACCGCCTCCGCGGTTCAACCGCAAGTGGGTAAGGGAGCTTGTACATCGTTTTAGGTGGTAGTCACCATACACTGCTATCGGCGTAATATCTACAGTCCTACCTTTTACACGCTTGTCCTAATTTACATAATCCATCCATCGCTTTACCCACGACCCTCACGTCCTTCTACACGCTGCTCTACTGAGACGAGAAACTTTGAAGTCACTTTTTTTCTATGATCTGTCTTGTTAACAGAAGTGGCTCTAACTACAGCACAGTTAGAGTAAGTTTGCTTTAAGTGAAGGCGGGATTCTCGTCTGGCTCCTACCTGCGTAATCATTTGAGGTCGACATAGTATGTCCTCTTCTTCAATTTTTCTCTGTTAGTTGTTATATCGTCATTCACTCTCTGCATAAGTCATCTCTCACGCAATCCATTCATCTATTCTGTGGTCTTCGTCTAGCTTTTCATCCTTCCGAACTATTAGTTTATAACAAAATACCACATCTAAACGCGAGATAAACCAAAAAATCCTACATCACGATATCACAAATTACAGGAAGACATCTTCGATAAAGAATTACAAATATGAGTCCCGATTCAGCAGTGGGTAATTTATGTGCTGAGAAGTAGAAATAAAGGACAACGGTGGTGGTGAACCAATTACCTACTACATCTGTAATTACCAAAGTTTTTTATTATCTCTTATTGTTGCCAATGTTTGTTCTTGCGAAATAAATGAAAAAAAAAATACCCTGGGCCTGCTAATTCAACAGAGCAAAATCAAGTCAGTCAAGTTTCGTTTTTGGATTGTATACCAAAACTGTCGAACTGTCTAATATTATAGTGTCAGTTCAGGATGTGTACCACCGCTTTTGATACGAGTATTTGGCTAGAACTTTTGAATTTACCAAATTAAGGCTACTTATTGCATCGTATTGGATGGACACTTCTATAAAACATGCCTGTTGCAGATTGATAGAAAAAGCCCAGTCAATCTAAATGTCTACTTATATAACTAAGTCGTTTAAATTGTTGTAAATACCCCAGCTAACATCCCATACCGTATTTATCTTCGGCATTTTCCTACGATGTACCCAGTATCTAGGTATCGTAGTTTTTTAAGATCGCATAAGGTATTCACTGTAGCATACGAATTAGCATTTAGTTCGCGAACCGCCGCCGCCGGCAAATGACTGTCCTTGGAATAAGGATGTGGCAAATACGCGTCTTAAAGTCCGAATACACTTTATCGGTAACAGTTCGATATATGAAAAAATAATGAATATAATGTTTATTTTTAATATAAGATTTGGGTTTTATTTATTTATTCACAATATCGACAACTTATCACAATTAGTATCTAGCTGACTAGCTGACAAGGCGAACATCGTTCCGCAATACAATGAGATTTTCTCTTTTTTATAAACCATGTTTTGAATTTAACGACGACAACAAACGAATGATTAAATTTGGTGCAGTAGTTCGGAAGTCATGCGCGTACATACATTTCGTGATTAATTTGTATTTATTAGAGCAAATAAAATCCAAACAAATTTTCAGTGAACATTGTTTATTTAAATACCTTAAATTTCGACTTTTGTTATTCACACTTTCCTAAATATTTTACAAGAAAACGTGGAGGTATACGCATACACATGACACAATTTATGTTGCCTCTTTTCCTCTTTCGAGAAAGATACTCTTTTCTTTCTTCCATGCCCGGTTATTACATTAATAAATAAGTATAAAAATTAAATTAAAAATTGAAATAAACCCCCGACCACTCCCACTTATTTATTACCTGACCCCTGGTCCCCCAACGCGAAGTATTTATTTTTATTTTTTACTTTTTAAAGGTTATTGTGTCGCGGGTTTATTTAAATTTTTAATTTAATTTTTATTTTATATTTTTTATAGGTACATACTTATTTTAGTGTAGATTTTGTTAAATTGCACGTGATGGGCTTTCATTTGAGACCCCACTCGATTATATTTGCAGACATTCGGTTATTCTTCCCCACTTTCACCCCTCATAACTTTTAAGCGGCTCACCCGATTTTCATCAAACATGTCTAAGAACACTCGCCCGTAACTCACCTTTCATACAAAAAAAACTTTATTGAAATCGCTTCATCCGTTCGCGAGCTACGGTGCCACAGACAGACAGACAGACAGACCGACAGACAGACCGACAGACAGACAGACACGTGAAACTTATAACACCCCTCTTTTTGCGTCGGGGGTTAAACATATTCTGCATCTTTCATTTATGTTTTTCTCTCCGAATAGACGAGGATAAGTCTCTATTACCCTTTACCTGACCGTTTGGAATGGTAAGCTTAAAATAAATGTAGGTATAAGATATACCGGTATTTTCTAAATTTATTTTCTAAGTTGCCTAAGCCATTGTTCATTATTACATAACCATTACTTATCTTTTATGCCTTGATTATGGCATCTACGCGAGGGGTTGGATGCGCTGCCTTTGTATCACAGGGTCCCGGGTTCGATTCCGGGGCCAGGCAAGTTTCTTTGTGTAAACCAGAGGCACTTGCTCCGAGTCTGGGTGTAATTTGAATTCGTGAATTTCATGTTTGTAAACTGCCCCCACAAGACAGGTTATACCTAGTAAATAGCAGTTTAATAGGACCAATCTATATAGGATGTGATGTTACTTAAACATCCAACGATTAAAATTTAAAGAAATATTTTTAAAAAAGTAACTAAAATCCATATTGGTTTGGAAGATATTGCTTTAAGCAATAAGGCCGCCATTTGTACTATACAATGTACAAATATTGTACGTACAAAGTACGTCGTGTTTAAGTTTCTATTTTGTGTACATGTACAATAAAGAATATCTACCTATCTATCTAGTAATCCTCAGATCATAGATAACCTACTACTGAGTTGGGCCTGGATGGCACCGGGTTTCGTATTCTCCCCTCGACCGTGCTGCCATCTTGTTGTCACCACAACAAGATGGCAGCACCGTCGAGGGGGGCTTAGGATCCGTTAGGGACATTCCGGCTCAGGGTCACCCATGCCGGGCGGGGAGAGGCCAGACTAAGAGCGGCACACGGATTCGTGGTGGGTTTTGGCTCAGAGTTGCCTTGGATGCCTTAACCTGCCACGGCGTGGTCATTGCAGTGGAGGGCGGCCAGGCGGTAAGGCCAGGGCTGCCACCACTAGCAGCGGACGGCGGCACGTGCAATGTCCCGCGCGTGCCTCTCGGTGGGTCGGGGAGCGTCCAGAGCTCCCCATCAAAGCGTAGGGCCCGTTTTTACAAGCGGGCCAAGGCCCCATCAGGGTTACGGAGCATGCTCCCCCATCGGGAGGAGTGAAACCCGTGGCCCTGTCTCGGGCAGTTAAGGGACACCGTTGGTTTTAGTGGGTAGGTTGGGGCGCAACCACCAGCTTTCCGCGCCCCGGAGTCCCACATAACCCGGCTGGCGTTTAGCGGTCGGGTATCCATGAGGATTTCGTATTCAGGTTCTCGTCTCTTGTGGCTATGATCCGGCCTTGTCATTTACATGGTCGGGTCTTACGACAACCTTCAGAATGGAATGGGGTGTTGACATCATGTATTCAATATACGTCACCACACTGATTGAAAGTAACTATTTATACTATAAGACGTTAATAAGATCTTAAATATGGACATAGATACTTCTACCTATAGCAAAAATATACATAATTGGATGAAGCAGAATAGATAGTACTATTGCAGATGGTAATGTACCATCTGGTAGTACAGCGACTCTAAAAAAGCTGTTGATTTTCTTTTCGTTAAAAAAACGGATTCCCTACACTATATATAACCTGAATCCCGAGACGAACATGAAATTCACGAATACAAATGACACCCAGACTGCGAAAAGTACTTCTAGTTTATTAGGTGTATCCATCTATCTAGACCAACAACGCACTAGGAATAGTTAGCTACTGCTAAGTCAGACCTCGGCGATCCACCACCGACGAAAGCCTCCCTGTTTGAGGGCGTCCCAGTTTCCCGGGACAGCCTCTGATAGACCTCATCGGGGCGTCACAATGGAATGCGTTTATGTGAACCTGTGGCACCCCAAACGTGTCATGTTATATACCGCTCGGCTTTTAGTGGGTAGACAAGAAGTTTCCGTAGTCCCACATAATGTGGCGATATGCTTAAAGCATTTCCCCAGAGAAACCAAAAAAAAAGAGTCCTTCAAAGAGTCCTTCTGTAGTGCAATTTGGCTTATTAGTGCATTTGGTTACTATTTCTGCCATTAGGCAAGACATTATAATTCTGTTACTCAACTAATCCGACCACACCGTCAAATTCGGCAAATTCCACAATATGTAGGTATGGTAAATTTAAAATTTTTATTTTATATATGCATATTTTTATTATAATAACTGAATATGCGATGAACTGGGTTTGAAATTGTTGCTTTAATAACAGGTCTATAAATCACGCGGTACCAAAATTATAAAAATGTTTATATTCATTGCAAACTAATTGCTCCTTGAATAAATGCATGTTAATTGTATTTAATTAGTGGAATAATTCAAAATATAGTCAACATATTTACAGACATATTTAAATTATTAAAGTCCCTGGAGAAAACTAAGCCCGAAAAAACAAAATGATCTGTTATACGTATGTTTCCAAAAAGTTTTGTTTCTGCCTATAGTAAGTGCATTTATATAATGATGTTAATAAGAGTGGGACAAGGGGCGAAAGATGATAGTGGTAGTTTCATATTTGAAGTCCTTCGGTTCCCTAAAATATAGTTGAGCTGGGGGATGACTGACACATGCGTCATGCTTGTGATCAGTGAAATTGATCTCCTGGACACTTCTGTTGTGCAATATGTTACATTGTCCTCACATCTTAGCGTACTATAAATAAACACGAAATCAATGTAACCCAATCAGATGCTTGTAACAGAAAATATGTTAAAAAGAGTGTCCATGGAGTTTCTTGCCTGTTCTTCTCCATAGGATCTACTTTTTGGAACATGCAACTAGGCTCTTAACTTCACTTTTGACTTTTCAAAAACACCAGTAAATAGGTTCAATTGAAATAAATGATTTGAGTTTGAGTTGAGTTGAGTTTTGAAGATTTCTAAGACTTATGTGACCTATGTAAATAAAGTTATATTTGAGTTGAGTTAATAGCTTTTAATATTACCATAAGTATAAGTATATTGTACTATTCTGAATGGAAGTCGAATTAAAAACAAGCAAATATAACTTATAGGTGTTTAAGAAGACTTTGTCAAGCTGTTATTTATGAATAAACCAGATGTGATATACAGATTTAATCAAATTTATTAACTGCTGCCAATAATAATAAGGCGGAACATTCGCCGGCCTCGTTGGAGGTGCCGTCTCAGGAAGCCTGACACTTCCGACCGGAAGTCACTGGAGACGGAAGATCGCGTCACTTCCGACTAGCCTTATGCGTTGGAAACATTGGGATGGCTAACTAATGCATTTATGAACGTCATTATGTACCCACCGAAACGGCTTGTACTTAATGATTCATTAATAAATTGAATGATTGAAACTTGTGTGTAAGTGAATTCTTATCCCTAATTTGAACCCGAACCCAGCTATTACTGCTATTTAACTCATTCCTTAGTGTAAGCAAATGTCTGCGTTATTTCATTGTAATAAGCCTCCTCATAGTCTTTATACACATCTTTATCAGTATCAAGGATGACCTTTTAGTTAAGATTGGTTAAATTTATATTGATATTTTAAGTGGGAACTTTTTCTAATAATCTACTATAGTTACGACTATTTAGATTTCTAGTTGTTATTATGTAAGTACTTCGAATTATACCTACTAACATAATGTCTCAAACTATATTGCAAGACTTGCGATTAATCATTCAAGGAAGAATTCCTTACGAATTACGATACTAGCAAACTAACTAGCAGTTAATATTAGGTACTAAAGAAACTGTGCTTACAAGCGACAGTTTATAAGCTCTCAACGCTCCAATTTACAGTAAATTGCGCGATTTCATCACTGTCTAATAAAATGTTGCCAGAACCGGTTCAATGGATACTAAAATGCTCAAAATTTTCGGTTCTTGTTGATGTCGTGGTACGATTTATGTGACGTAGTATCGTCTGCGGGCGTTGCGTGGGCTTTCTGAACTAGTGTGACCGGTCCCCAGGTGTCAACTGTCCTATCCAGAGAGGTATTTTAAAAGAAGAAAAGGTTTTTATTCTAAGGATCTGTATGACTGTTTAAAATGTCCCTTCTCCTATCCTATATATACTTTACCTACATGCACTGCACTCACTGCGTGACGTTCTCATAACGTAATAATTAACTGAGGTAGCATTTGTAATTAATAAACCCTAGCACATTGACGATTTGCTAAATGTTTTGGCATTAAAATGACTAGTTTGGTGTTGAAACTATAACCGATAGACAGATATACTATTCTAGATTTCCTCAGGCATAATATAAAAAATCCATATTATTTGATTAAAATTAAGAAATTATTTAGTGCTACTTTGGATTTCCGCGATGCGTGCGATGATATTTTGAAGAGTAATTTGTGTTAAAATATTTTGTCGATCACTGTATGTACCTACTACACGGAACTGTATGTACCTACTAAAGGAAAAGTAGTAGGTACCTACTAGTACCTACTACTTTTCCTTTACTATCTATATAATATCATAGTTTTGGTCCATAAATGACCCACTACTGAGTTGAAACTCGTGCAAATTTATAGGCCGATATAAGACTACTGTGTCACGCATGGAAGACGGGTTGGCACAGGGTCGTATCAAATTTTCAAATTTTTTTTGGCCAGATGGTCTGCCTCTTGCTTACGCCAACCTCAGTATCTTTTGGGTAGGTGACAATGTGTATTCTAAATCCGTCATAAATTGTAGTGGGTTATAAATCAATATATGGTTATTGTGAGTGTAATACCTCCCTGTGCTGATCCGATGGTATACTAACTAATTACTATACTATGTGCAAAGTTAAAAACGGTAGTTAGTGTAAACGTTCTGCATCACAGCTATCAGTTGTTCCAAGTTGATTTGCGACCGACTAGTATAGAGCTAGGAATGTAAGTACCTTCCATGTTTTATACTAGAAAGAAAAAAAGTGCTTTGTAGTATGCTCCCGGAATACGAGCAGTAGTGGCATTTACTCGCGTAAAACATAATTATTTTAGAAAAAGACGTATCCTTATTTATCCTTCTAACAATTTCTAGTCAAATAAGTAAACTGTTTCCAAAATTAGCCAGAACAATTTTATTATACTGACAAAAAATATTGTTTCATCTGTGTGATTAACAAATTATGAACAACAAAAGAAGGTTCGATGTTTCGACGCTTCTCCAGCTTCGGGAAATCGAGAGGACTCTCAGAACACTCTCAGGGTTGCCTGAGGGTAACATAGGAAGCATCTGAAGGAATGATATATTCCGAGAACAATCCGCAAGAGATGGAAACGTGATATGAAACCTTGTGCCAACCTACGAGCACCTTGCAGCAGGCTAGCTGCAGAATCGGGGCGCCACAATAGACTGCGTTTACGCGAACGTCGTGTGAGGGTATACCGCTGGGGTTTTAGTGGGTCGTTTTCGGAGTCCCACATAATCGCCGACCGAGGGGCGGCGGTATGCATAAAGCTTTTCCCCAGCGCAACCAAAAAAAGGCTAGATGCAGAATGAGTGAATAAGTTGGGGGCAGTTGAATGTTAAACTTAACAAAGGATTGTGTCTATGGGATGTGCTAATAATGAAAAATCTGTTATTTTGACATTAAAATATTTGCCAATAGACAGCCACTCCATGTTTGTAGGTGTATATGATTTGGTCATATTGAGAGGATGAGTGAAAGTAGACTTACGAAAGAAATATATAGCGGAAGTGTGAATGGGAACGTTGGAAGGGGCAGAACATTCCATGACCAAATAGGTGATGTCCTACAGAAAGGTCAGGTCAGAAGCACCCTAAACCGACGAGTATGCATGAAGAGGTTAATGAAAGTGGAAGAAGCGAAAGTTGTGAGCCAGGATCGTAGCAAGTGGAAGGATGTGATCTCTGCCTACCCCTGCGGGAAAAAGGCGTGACTTTATGTATGTATGTATGTATATGATTTAAAATAGGAAAGTGTTTCTTCTTTTTAATGGAAAACGTGTTAGCAATACTTGAGCAAGGTGTAGTCACCGTTATCACTTGTATGCATTTATCAATGACATAATTTTCATTATGTGCCTAATCTCTTCCGCTACTGATAAACCTTTATAATCGACACAATTTAAGTAAAATATCATTGTGACATGATTTCTATACTAATGTATACATAATATTACAGTAACGTAAAATATGTCGGAATACTAGAAAACTTTCTGAATTATATATTATATATGTAGGTACTAGCTGTTAACTGTTAACAACTATTAATGCATAACTACAGTCTACCAGAACTTGATACAAACCCTATGCTTATAATTTGGAGGAGGCCCGACTCAGTAGTGGATCATTTATGGGCTGAAACGGCGACGACGATAGTCTACTTAAAGGTCAGGAACAGCAAGGTTTACCAAGCAAGGTAGCAGTATCGAACTCCTATCTAGCATAATGTCCGATTACGACGGAATCCTGCGACAGGACACGGGTCGAGAGTATTCAGCTGAGAAAGAGATGGTGTTACATATCATTAATAGATAGTGGTGTCCTGGCGAATGCCCAAAGAATATCGGTCTACAAGCTAGTCTTCGTTATTTCTGTTTGTCAGTCATATCAGTCGCGGTTTATCACGTTGTCAAATGGTTTATGTACTCAGATGTAAAAATCGAAACTTTTTTTGAGACTCAGCTTGCGGTTTAAATATTCATGTGTGGGCGAGCCAGTATACTGTGTAGGTACAGTAAAAAATGTTAACACAGCCCAACTATTGAATATATTTAATTATGTAGTCATTAACATTCTACATTAATTAGTATCCATAGAAACGTGGTTGCCTTTGAAATTCAATTCGACCGATTTGCGGCGTTGGTCTAGGGGTTAGATGTCGGCTTTGGATCGGGTCAGGCTTTGTCCAAACCAGTGGCTTTTGCTCTAAGTTTGGATGTAATTTGTGTTCGTGAATTACATGTGTCAGTGTCACAACACACATTGGTTGAAGACAAAAGTCTTCAACCAATGTGTGTTGCCAGTGATGACTTATGGAACAGAGACGTGGTCGCTCACTATGGGCTCCATCAGAAGGCTCAAAGTCACCCAAAGGGCAATGGAGAGGGCTATGCTCGGAGTTTCTCTGCGAGATCGAATCGGGAATGAGGAGATACGCAGGCAAACCAGGGTCACCGACATAGCCCACCGGATTGCCAAACTTAAGTGGCAGTGGGCACGGCACATAGCTCACAGGACCGACGCCCGATGGGGCAGAAAAGTCCTCGAGTGGCGACCGCGTTCCGGAAGGCGCAGTGCTGGTAGGCCTCCCACACGGTGGACCGACGACCTGGTTAAGGTCGCCGGACAGCAGTGGATGTGGGCGGCCCAGGACCGGCCTTTGTTGAGATCCTTGGGGGAGGCCTATGTCCAGCAGTGGACGTCTTTTGGCCGAAATGATGATGATGATGATGAATTACATGTTTGTAAACTGCCTCCGCGATACAGAGGCACACTCGTAGAGACTGTGTCGGATAATTTTGCTAGCATGTAATGTACCAACAGACACATCGATCGATACTAAGCATTCTAGTATACGAACGTGACTGAGCATTCTGTATTCAAACGGTGCTGTTTTAATCAATTTCAAGTGTTGAACGGTCCAATGCGGGTTTTTGATGCACGAAAGACGTTGAAACCTAAATGAATGTCTCGATGTATTGCTTGCAATGTTGATAGAATTTTAACTTTCCTATCACGTTGGCAGGAGCGATATATCAGCAGGTTGCCATAGAGTTAAGGCAATACATGTTTTACACAGTATTACGGTGATGTAATCTATCCGTTGAATTTGTGACAATGCCAAGGTCCTATGAATTTCACTTGTCAACCATGGTACCTGATACATTTAGCACCTCTAACTAAACCCTGTAGGTTATATAAGCCATTATACTACCTTAAAATTCAAAACTCATTTAAGTAATCAAGTTGGCAAGTCAAAAACAAAATAAAATTTGAAATTTACCATCTACCACCGGTTCGGAATGCAGTTCCACAGAGAAAGGCCGGCAAGAGAAGTAACCCTTTTAGTTTACTATAAGACATTTTATTTAAATATAAATGTTCCATTTCACGTCTTGTCTAGACGTACTCGTAATATGGAAAATTTTGATAATACAGAATCAGAAATTCAAATGCATACAACAATAAATCTTTAGACCTGTATTATATTCCTAAAGGCTAAGGCTTAAGGAAATATAAAATATATTAGGTCATACTACGTTAAATGTTTTAATTCTAGATGTCCATTATTTTAGACTATTTTTTTTTCATTTGTTTAGCGCTACATATGGCTGAGCTGAAAACCAGCGTTGTGGATAATATATTATCTACAACATATGCTGAGCTCAGACCATTTCTGGCAATGCTGTATACAGCATAGAATTTTTGTGCATCATTTTGTATATAAATACTTATTAGCTGTAAGAATTAAATTTTATATGTATCTTTATAACTATTTGTATTTCCATAAGTTCTGTGTTGTGTGTAGTTTTATCAGAATAAAGGTTATTCTTATTCTATTCTATTCTAGACATCATTCTTCATTTATTATTATTTAATGGATATTGAGGTATTCTAATGTTTTACCATTCTGTAAAGAGTTCTAGAAATGTTATTTCTGCCAGTTCCGCTATTGTTTAAAAATAGTATAAAGCAATATTTTTTTGTTTCCTTGATGTTCTAAATATTATATTAAGGCAATATCTGCACATCTATCTAGTAGTCTTGAGATGATACATAACTAATTGCGTTAGGTATTCGCCATAATTTACAGAAGAGTAGAGTAGGGAAAGATTTTAAAATAAATAGTGTCTCCACCCTGTTCCACCCTGAGAGTGTCATTAGAGCTGACAAAATGAAATGACAAGGCCGAGAACCTAGCCGCAAGGAAAAGAAAACTTACTGCAAATCCGTGTGCCAACCCGTCTGGCCAGCGTGGCACAGTAGGTTCGTTAACCTCCACGTAACTGGAGGAGGCCCGACTCAGCAATGGGTTATCTATGGTCTGAGTACCAGTAGTAGATTCAACCTGTTTTTTGCTAACCCGACAAGTTTGCCTACGTCCATCCTTTAAGGTGAATGTTCCAGGGTGGCCCGCGAAATTCAAATTTTCGTACGTTTAGGTTGTTGGTGGTTTAGGTTAGCTCATAGTGCAAGAATGACTTTGAGCTTGAAAAAGTTTTTCTTGCACTTTATGAGCTTGGAGGGTTGTATTGATGATTTTGATGATTATAATTCTATAACTACATACGTCTTACAGCCGCGAATAAAATTTTAATCAACATACAACCTAGCACTGACCTGCAAATTGCAAAAAACGTACGGAAATTTGAATTTCGCGGGCTACCCTGGAACATTTACCTTAAATGGTTTGTATTTAAATTCCGTTAGCGCACAAATTATCCACGTTATTCCATAATCATTAGTAATACTGACATACTATTCTATAAAAAGAGGACTCCGTCTAACAACAGCTGCTCACGACTTGATTTATGCATTTTTTAGTAGTTGGCATTATGTTTTTATTAAGTACAATCATTGATATGTTTATTATAATCTGGTTTTATATTTTTTGCACAGCACTGGGCGAGGCAGACTCGCGGGCGTTTGGGTCACGGAACCAGTTCTGATGAGAATTGGAGAACGGGTTACATAAAGTGTTCTTTTAGAGCGAACTCTTGGTTCACATCTTGTTATACTGAAAGTATTTCATTGTCATTATGAAACCATAAGGCTGCTTCTTCTTCTTCTCCGTCTTCATACCCCATACAGCATCCATTGGTACCTGATGCGTTAGAACAGTTCCATACCGAGTGGACTAGAGTGGCCGAAAATCTAACTACAAAATATTGTCTCTTGCAGATCGATCTTCTGCCACTCTGGTTCATTCTTCTTCTAGTCCTCTTATAGCTAGGCCTTTCAACCCCTTAGTCGTCTCTCACAACACTCAGACGATAGAATGAGTTGGTGAGATCTCGCGCATTCCCAATTTATTGGGGTCAGCCTTACATGTAACGATTGCGATCCGAACTACGAAATGTTAGCCTTTTTTTAACATTGGAAATCCACCTGGATACCTTATGGTGACGGATTTAGAATACACAATATCACCAACCGTCTCGTCGTAAGAGGCGACCAAAAGAACGCAACATGCAGATCACCTAGCCGAAAGATAAGGAAAACTTGATACAAACCCTGTGCCAACCCGTCTTGCCAGCGTGGCACAGTAGGCCAATTTCTCTCCATGAATTTGGAGGAGGACTCAGTGGTGGGCATTTATGGGCGAACGAACGAACCCAGCCGCTGGGCGCTGGCCGGGCTACGTTTCTACCCAGGGCGCGACAGGTTGGGAATTTGCACCCCGACCTCCCCATTAAAAGTAACGACGTCCCGCTGGTGCCCGAAACAGAGCCACGGGACACTAATAAGCATTAGCCTGCCTTTCAGTGGGATCTGCACTTTGATGATGAGCTCTAGAAGCTCTTTATTTACAATGAGGCACATGCCGTTCGGGCGCGAGATGTAAAGGCGCCTGGTACGGCACAGCGCTTAAATATTGCCAACGGTGGAAGCTGTTGTTGGGGGAGCCGTATACTTCGGAACTACCAACTCTGAGGACAGAGGACGCTGCCAGGATTCTCCCTTGAAATTAAACACTTTTTAACGGATTTATCGCGTGTATATTACATTATTTAATTCCCGACGTTTCGAATTTCTGCGTGCACATGGAACGTTATCAATAAAACAAAATTATAGGCGGTAGATTTTAACTGTTTCTTTGTACTTTTGAAGACAACTGTCATCTAGTCTCCCCCGCGACCACGACTGCTGCAAAGCATTCGAAACGTCGGGAATTAAATAATGTAATATACACGCGATAAATCCGTTAAAAAGTGTTTAGGATTCTCCCTGTTCCTGACATGGGTGGCCCTGAGCCGGATCCTAAAGAACACAAGCCTTTTCACCACAGCCGTGTTCCTAATCTACGAGTGGAATGGTCAGACCAGTTGTCACTTTTCATGCTATTTTGTGCCGTGTATAAATCCGGCTGTATTTATTTTCATTATAAGTATTTGTGCCAAAAATATTTATGACATATTTAGTTACTCTAAATATAGAATCTTAATTTTAGTATCAGAATCAACGACAGAAATTGATTAAGAACTTGAATGCAATCGGCTTACTTTATCTAAGGGATATAACAGTAAATAAGTCATGATTCAGCAACAAAGGCTGCTTTGCTAAGAATTTGTCCATTGTCCAACGGAATTTATCTACTGAATTAAAATAACTTAAGATATTTTAGAAAGGCGGGAGGTATTGTTGCTATTTGTGTCTTATAAATATATTCATAAAAAATTGTAGCACCTACAGTCCGCGCCAATCTTTCTGGCCGGTCTGAATGTAGCCGCATTACAGTGCGCACAACACAAAATCAGGTATCAGCGGGACGGAGGCAGGGCAAGTTGCAAATGGGCAAATGCGCAAGTTCGTACCCATGGCTACATTCAGACTGGCCCTAAAGATTGGCACGGACTGTAATTAAGTATGCACAGTCATAGAGGAGATCATAGCTAAGCTGTGCAGTTAAACCAACGCTTGGTTCAGCTGGATATTGGATGGGTGACCATCATAATACATAAGACCTCCTCCGTGATTGGGAGGGCAACAGTGTTTATACGAAGTCAGTAGCGGGATAAAATATAGCTGGTCTAATCACGACCGGTTTTACCGCCAGTTGACTCGCAGAGGCCAGATGGTTATCTACTTCTCAGCCCATAACTGACCCACTACTGAGTCAGGCCTCTTCGAAGTACGGGGAGGGTAATTAGCCTACTCTGCCACGCTGGTTAGACGGGTTGGCACATGGTTTCGTATCAAGTTTTTCTTTTCTTGCGGCTAGGTTATCGGCCTTGTCATCTCCTTTTTTCGGCTCATATGACACTCTCAGTATGAAATGGGGTGGTGACACTATGTATTTTAAATCCGTCACCACATGGAATAGATTGTTAATCCGTGTAATATCAGTGGTTAGATAAATCCACTGTGTAAAAAGGCACTGTAAAAATGACACAATATGAATGTTCCAATATTTAAAAAAAGTTTGTTTAATAAATTTAAATGAGCATATCGTGCAGTGGTACGAAGAGACTCTTTCAAGGGGTTAAATACTTCTTTAGAATAAACTGAAATTAACCTTTGTTTCACTATCCCGTGATAATAAAGCTTACGCACCTTATCATAGTACGCGATGTAGCTAACACGTTTGTTTGTAGTGCTCGTTATGAAGAAAGAAATCATTATCTTACTAATATTATAAACGTGAAAGTTTGTAAGTATGGATGGATGGATGGATGGATGGATGGATGGATGGATGGATGGATGGATGTTTGTTATTCTTTCACGTAAAAACTACTGAATGGATTTTAATGAAACTTTACAATAATATCTTACTAATATTATAAACGTGAAAGTTTGTAAGTATGGATGGATGGATGGATGGATGGATGGATGGATGGATGTTTGTTACTCTTTCACGTAAAAACTACTGAATGGATTTTAATGAAACTTTACAATAATATAGCTTATAAATCAGAATAACACATAGGCTACAAGTTATAAAGATATTATGTGAATTACAACAATAAAAACAAGTTGAATTCAAAATTTCTAATTGTCAAATTTTCGGCCATATTAAACTAAAGACAACATAACGTTTCGCTGTCAGTTGCGTTTTGTTAAAGTAGGTTTTATACGGTCGGGATAAAAATCTCAGGTATCCTATGTCCAACTTTTTTTTTGTTTTAAATATTTATAATGCGGAACAAAGTTCGCCGGGTCAGCTAGTTATCAATAATTTTGTTAATTATTACTCGGATCGTGAAGCGGGATTCATAGGTGTGTACCACGTCTAAGTAAGCTGGGTATGCACAATGTTATGCAAGCTAAGCTATTGGCGTGGACGGCCGTTAAATCCTACGCTGTGGTTACCTCGTAGGGCTACCTAATGTTTATATTAAGTATGCTTTCAAATCCCTGTTTAAACACTATATGTTTTATGCGAGTGTAGGGCCCTTCGTACACAAGGCTACGCAAATCTTCGATACTCAACGATTTTAGTCTTCAAGCGACTACCGCCTTACAAAGCGAGTCGCGGGACTAACGTCGGCGACGCGACTCGTATACGTACCTCAATAGATTTGTATGGCGGTAGTCGCTTGAAGACTAAAAGCGTTGCAGAGTTTACGATGACTTATTAATTTTGTATTTCACGCAAAAAGCTTTCAAACACGTGGATAACCCAGTAACTTAGGCTCCTGAAATCGAGGGGGACGGGTCTCCCCCTCGATTTCAGGGCCTGTAAAAGTCTAAGTTACTCTTTGTTATCTGCTACCTAGCCATGGACTATCCGCCAGCCCATAGATGACCCACTGTTAATTGGCCGCGCTGGCCAGACGCAACCCGTTCAGGGTTTCATATCAAGTTTTCCTTCTCTTGCAGCTAGGTTTTCGACCTTATCATTTCCTTCTGTCGGCTCTTACAACACCCTCACGATGGAACGGGGTGGTGACACTGTATATTCTAAATCCGTCACACACACGGAGCATCTCACGGATTCAATATAACAGTTTTCTTTTACCCAACGTCATTGAGGACAACACTAGACTAATCTGATTTGGCTAACCGCCAGTACACGGAGCCACTGCCATCTGCTCTCCGCGATCTGAGGCAGGAGAATTGGTTTATACAATAAAGCATTATTGGATTATTTTGTTTGTAAGACAGAGGTGCCAACACCACTCTTACTCTGATAGAGATCTGGTATCCTTACTTACGCGCAGGAACCCCAATACCTGGAGGATGATGTGCGACGTCATTTGCCTGAGGTATTCTTTATGGTGGAGGATTTTTACCAGCATCTTCTGCTAGCGGGGGTGCGCTATACGCTACATCTCCAACAGTTATAGACCTCCAGGTGTTAAAGACTTGTGTATATGAATTACCTGTAAGGCTTACCACACGGTGGAGGTGTAGGCTAAAAGCCTATGAGAGCAATGGACTTCATGTGGCTGAAATGCGGATATTAAGAATTGAAACCTGTATGCTTGGCATCCCTACGAGCGATAGTCTTGCATGACCAATTTATAGCCTATACTCCGGTTCATAGGTGATCGATCCGCATTACACTGTTAGATCATTTTAAGGTGAATGTTCCAGGGTAGCCCGCGAAATTCAAATTTTCTTACGTTTTTTGCAATTTGCTGGTCAGTGCTAGGTTGTATGTTGATTGAAATGTTATTCGCGGGTGTAAGACGTATGTAGTTATAGAATTATAGTCATCAAACTCATCAATACAACCCTCCAAGCTCATAAAGGTGCAAGTATGACTTTGAGCTTGAAAAAGTTTTTCTTGCATCTAACCTAGCACTGACCTGCAAATCGCAAAAAACGTACGTAAATTTGAATTTCGCGGGCTACCCTGGAACATTCACCTTAAGTTTACGGTTCTACGTGTTACATAAGGAAACAATTATAATTTTGAAATAATCCACAGTGATGGGCTCAATGAGATCCGTATCCGAAATTCTGCCGAACTTTCGGCACACCTGAAAAATTCGGTGCAATTTCGCTTGTACATTTTAAATACGCTTAAATAGATAAGAAGAATGTGAACTTAATTTTTTAACAACATTTATACTTCTGAATGTTTCGTAGGTTGAGAACCGTAAACAAGATGTTTCTTCTCTCGATTAATGTGTCTGGGTTTGTACAATTTGCAAGCTCACCAAACACAAAGGTGGTATTGGTTACAGATAGGTCCAAATAAATGGCAATTGGATCACTTGTTGGGTATAAAGCTTGAAAGAAGTGAACAACATTAATTTGTACGAAGGTATAATTTGTGTTGTTTGAATTTTCGAGTTCGGATTGCTAGACTCAGATGTTTATTAATGAATCACTTTTATTTTACTGTTAGGTACATTACATTTAACTTCAGTTAAAAAATATTTATTATTTATTTCTAGTGCTGAATGTTCGGCACTTGAAACGAATTCCGGCCGAATGCCGAAGTTCGGCTCAAGTTGCAGAAATACGGTTATACATCTCTAATTATCAATAATTTACTAGGTAGTTCAAATGTTTATTATTAAGCATTGTAATATTTTAAGTAGTCTTTAGGTCATGAGTACTATATTAAATATGATGGGCACATACAACAGTACGGTAAAGGATTGCCAATGAATATAATATTTTGTAAGTTGCATCACAATGGTTAAAAATATTTTATTTAAATTGTAATATTACGAGTAAGCTTCTTAGGCGACTGAAAACGTACAATGGAGAAATCTATGCTTGGAGTAACTTCGCGTAATAGAATCGGAAATGATGAAATCTGCAGAACAATGAAAGTGATCGACATGCTCCATGGATTGGGCCGTTGAAGTGGCAGTGGGTAGGCACGCAGCCTGAAAAACGTTGGGTAAATAAGTCCTCGACTAGCAGGTAATGTAGTAGAATTTCAATTCTAGATACTAAAATGCTTTTTGTTTTTTTTTCAATAGTATTTTATCTCGGTTGGCGTATAGTTTCGCATTAAGTTTACCTTATTTGGGTGGCGACACCATGTATTCTAAATCCGTCACAATACCGAAAATTAACCATTTTTATAATGTATAAATACAAGTAGACTGATGAGATAACATGACCCGGATATACCATTATCTACGAGCATACAGACTTAAACTGATTTCATAAAGCAATTTGGAATAATATAAAAAATAAGGAAGTGTATAAAGTAGCAAAAGCTTTTATTTGGATTCAAGGATCCACATCACGTCACTAGTTCAGGTTTTTTGTTAGAAACTAGTATTATTTAAGTATAAGACAGTGTTACTCAAAGTACACATGGAGGGCCCAAAATTTCATTAGCGGTACCATACATTACATTGTCTCGGCACTCGAACAGCGCCGCCTTGCTTGTTTACTCAGTTACCGAAAACTGCTGGAAGGTCCCGGCTGCTATTCTGCCATCTATCCTAGTCGAAACACGAAACCAGAGACGTGAAAACTGATAAAAACTCATTTAATCAAGTACGCTCATTAGAGCTCTTTTGACAAGTCAAACAATAAAATAAAATATAAATTTTACCATTTTAAATTGATTATTTACCATCTACCACCGGTTCGCAATGCAGCTCTACAGAGAAGAGCCGGCAAGAAATTCTGTAGTTGCTCTTTTTAGATCGCCATTTTTAGGTACAAAGCCAGGATAAGACAGATTTGTGAGAGTAAACTCGCGAAATAGTCGCAAAGGGCCAAAGTGTTTGCTTTACGTACTCGTATTAATATATTAAATAACAAATGTACCATAAAAAAAAAATAGTTTAACAAACACTGAATATGTTATGAGGCGGTGACTACCTATTCAACGATTAATTAGATACGCCATATCGGGTAGTAGTGATGCGAATAAGAATCATTGACAAGTGTTCCGAGAACATTATATTAACAAATGCCTCAGCTATGGTTCATGAGGATTTTTAAAGACCGACCACACATAAGTCAGTGTTAGAATATGCATGAAATCGTTGGCGTGTTGTAAAATATTTTAACTGAGCTATTAGAATTGCTAGACATAGTATATACGACCGTCTCTGTTTTTGTCCCCACCTTCATAGTTTTTACTTATTTTGTTTTAAAATGTTCATACACGCATATATCATGTTAGAATTTCGCAACAAATTGTAGCGTTTCCTATGTATCTTTAAGCTGAAATGTCTAAATAATTGAATCAACGGTCCGCGTCAAACCGTAAAAGACAAGCAGCATTACTTTAGAGTTTGAGTGACTTATAATGTGAGTTTTTATGTGTTAGCAGACTTTAAAGTCTTTTCGACTTTAAAGAATCCGCAATGAGATTCATAAGTATTTAAGAGCACTGTAGTACCGTTGCAAAATCGAAGCATTTTAAGCGGAAGTGTTCTATTTTCAATTTATGCTATGACTATGTACAATATTTTTTTAAACACGACGCTGAGTAGTTCGTGCCAATGAACAAAGATTATAGATTTTAATCAAGACCTTGAGCTTGGTTGTAAAAATGCGTCTTTGTTCACCATGCTCAATTTATATGGTAAAAATGATCATCTACGCAACACGCGTATCGTGTGCTTTGTTTACTAACACATTCTGAATGCGAAACCACTTTTTTGCTACATATCAATCGTTCACCATTAAAGGAATGAATTACCGGTTGTATGTCACCTGTCTCTGCCGTATGTGCATTATTGAAACTTAGCTGGCATGATATGTCAAGTTGTACCATCTTAGTACATCTTCTTCTTATAAAATGAATGTCTGTCTATATGTCCTTTATATAATCGTAAACTATGGATCATGTGATGATCTTCGGCAAAGTGTTGTGCATGAGACAACGAAAGTTATTGAACAAAAAAAAAACTTTTCTTAAAATTTATTTTACTTTTTAATTTTCAAAGTACCTGGCATTTTTTGATTATTAATTTTACCATAGTCTTTTATTTCGGGTTGTAAAGGATAATTTGATGTCCACTTGTAATAGGATGACTGGTTTAATGTCATCCTCTGTTATGGTTATCAACAAATGTTTATGCCAATTTTCCTTTCACCCGCGTAGATTAAGTAGATGGGAATAGAATAGAATACTCTTTATTGTACACCAATAGTAAAAAGGCTAACATGGCATCAGACAAATACAAAGAGAAATATTCAATGAGCGGTCTTATCGCACTAGGCGATATGTTCTAGACAACCTTTGGATGGATAAGAGTTGTGGTCGTGATTTCGCTACATCAACTACTGAATATTCATAAAAGAGCGTCCAAAAGAAATTGAAATCCCAGTGGGTAAATATTGAATGTTATGTTACAATAAAAATATTATAGGTCAATTAAATACATCGCAAAATTATGCTATTAGGTCCTTACACGAAATACCGTTTATTCTTTCTTCCAACCTTTTAGTCCATTCGGTGACCATAAAAAAGTTATACGTAAGATTGTCTTTATAGCCAAGAAAATTGGAACGTAAAATGTTTATTTATAAATTTATTATTGCAGATAATGCTCTCATTTTTTAACAAAGACCTCTTTGGTATTACATCTATAAGTACATAAATTACATATATACAAATAAATAAAATGTATCTGGAGTATCTGTTTATAATAATAAAATAACCACTTTTTACTAAATGCGTAAGTATGTATACACAGTACTTAGAACAAAATATTTTTTTTTTTTACTTTTTGTATGTCTGTCTGTTTGTTCCGACTAATCTCAGGAACGGCTGGACCGATTTTGACGGGACTTTCACTGATAGGTAGCTGATGATATAAGGAGTAACTTAGACTTTACTTACTTTTTTAGACTATCTTTGCCCCGCGGCGTCACCTGCCTTACGACAATAACCGCGGGTAACATCGCACCCGTGCGAAGGCCGGGCCGGGCCGCTGGTTTTGAATAAACATCAACTACCGTATATTTTATTTGGGTAAGTGTTCAACGTACAAAATGTGCTCAAACCTTTTGTTTAAACCGCGTACGGTGTGCGGGAACCACAATTTAATTAAGGATGCAATTTATAAATGGGGCCATATCAGTTTCGACTTTATGAGATAGACTATAAAGATAATCATACGTGTTGCGACGGATTTAGAATACACAGTGTCGCTACCCCATTGCATCCTGAGTGTCGCGAGAGCTGACAAGACTGAAAAACTAGCATGGGAACGAAAACTTGCTAAGAAACCCTTTGCCAACCTGTCTGGCCAGCATGGCACAGTAGGCTAATTACCCTGTATGTAGTTGGAGGAGGCCCGACTCAACAGTGGGTCATCTTTGGGCTGAAAAGTAGTGGCCTACTGGAAAGTTCGGAATGGGTTTGATCTGTATAAAGGTGAAAACACAGATACACCGGAGCAGAGGTAATTCAGAGACGGATACTTGTTTCTCTTAGAATTTATATGAAACTAGTGGCCCGCCCCGGCTTCGCCCGTGCAAAGCGGGTGTGGGTTATACTTAAAAAACTTCCCCTTGAATCACTCTATCTATTAAAAAAAACCGCTTCGAAATCCGTTGCGTAGTTTTAAAGATTTATGCATACATAGGGACGGACAGAAGAATGCGACTTTGTTTTATAATAAGTAGTGATATGCCCGAATTGTGTGTGTAGTTTCAGTCCATAAATGACCCAGTACTGAGTTGACCCTTCTCCTGATTTATGGAGGGAAATTAGCCTACTGTGCAACGCTGGCAAGCCGTGTATAAAAATTTTGGCTTGGTGACTTACATTTATTTAGCCGCCTTTTACAAACACCCTCAGGAAGGTTTGGTAACATTGTGTATTCTCAATACGTCACCACACTGATTTCGAATTACTCTGATTCGAATAATACAAAAAACCCTCTTCGATAAGCCTTCGCTCCGTTTTCCCCTTAAAGGTTGGTTTCATGGTATTTTCTTCTTCTTCTTCTTTCGACTGACTAGATGAATTGTCTGCCATATATGGCAGAATGGCAGCCGGGACCGACGGGTCTACATATAAGATTTACAGTGATGTGTAAAATATCTTTTATAACCTAAAATGAACACGCTAGCATACTGCGGCAACCCTAAATACACCGTCCTTAATTAAAGTTAGGGGCAGCCAAATATTTGAAATGCTCTGGTGTCACTGTGTTGCTTGCGTAATAAATTATCACGCACTAAATTACCCTAATGAGAGGGAGCCGAGCTGTTATTAGGTTTTTTATGGGAAAAGATAATTGCTATGAAAAAAATAAAGCAAAGACTTGTGATGGGCCAGATTTCGATCCACCCCATCATGATTCACAAATATACAAATCAAGTCAAAATTTTCTAAATTAAACCTACGTCCTATCTATCTATTTTATACATTTAAGTAATGCTATGGTAAATTTTACGAATCCTACAATTGAGGCTAAAGCAAGCACCGACTTGTACATTTTAACTATACCTACTATAATATGCGACTGATTTATATTCACTACACTGAGATTCACAAATATAAATCTTATTAACACATCTACAAGGCTCAAAATGCAATACAAGTGTAACAATACTTTTGTATTATTAATTAAGGGAATAGACCGAACCGGCCGAATCAACCGAATCAACCGAATCAACCGAATCAACCGAATCAACGTAAAAGGGCGGAGCTACTTTCGACGGAGAGGGGACCTACTTTTGGTGTTTATAAAAGGAGTCGGGGGGAACAATGAGTTAGTGAATAATTATCTTCGTCGCGGATCGTTACGCTGGTTTTTTGTGGCCGCAACTCTGGACCCTGGAGTGCTGGCTGGCTACTCGGTTCGGGACAATACTGTGAATTAGCCTAGTATTTGAGTCGCGGATCGTAACTCTTGTCGGATGTGTGCTAGTCAGTTTAGTGCTTAAACTAGTTTAGAACCTAGATTTCAGTGTTAATATAAACGTTCATAGGGCTCCGCGAGTGCTGTGCTTGTGTTAGTGCTTAAGCCTCTGGATTACGGTTTGGATATATGGATTCAGGATCCTGATCTGGCAGCAGAACTTGGTGAGGACTTTCCAATTAGAGTGCATAACGTGATAGATCGAGGAATTATCGTAAAGACTAGACGGAAACCTAGTGAACTACTTTATTGAGTTATTTCAGACATATTTGTATTTATTTTTACAGGAATACGTATTTATTCACTGAGATATTACGATGTGCATTCATAGTAGTTAGTTTATGGCTTGTAGACTGTTATTTTACGTTATTTCGGGATTTACTGTGTCATCTAATGCCTATGTTTTAACTAAGATCTATTTAGTATCCTAGACTTTCTCAGAGTACTACTTAAAACCTAGCGAGACATTTATCTATATAAGTAAGAAGTCGAAACCTTAAAATTAACTTAAACAAACTCAGTCAAAGTTTCAAGGTTAAAACATTCAGATAATTACTTAACATTTGAACATCATAAGCAATATGATACTACCTATTTGATATGGTTGTGTACTTAGTTACCTGTCAGTACCTACTGGGGAGTCAGTGGACTGTTCATAGAGAGAGAAATCTAGACTTAGAGATCAGTCTAATTATTAAATGCTCATGAGGAAAGCAACCACCTGTTCAGTCAAATACCTGCTTAGCAAGAGTGCTTATGTGAGAGTATTAGAGAAGAAATCACACCATCAATCTGCAGTATCTGATTGTTCATCTACTACTAAATACCTAATACTTATTGTACTGAATAGTCTCTGGGTACTCATGCTGTGGGTTGGCTGGGATGCATAACCATATTCAATGCAGTAGTGTGCTGTATTTCATGCTAGAGTCAAAGCATCGTCATCATCATTAGAACAATTCGTTGTACTTAGACGATATCAACAAATATATCTTCATTTTGTAGTACAATGAGTTGAGTCCTCTCTTTTGTAATGGAGTAATAGATTTTACATTTGCTATAGAGTTGCTTTATTTGTAAGAATTGAAAGTCAGACCTTTCAATAATAAACCCCTGAGTAGCAGTAATATCACAGAGTTTCTTGCTGGCTCTTCTCTGTGGATGGACTTTGTGAACCAGTGGTAATGTTAGATTTTACATTAGAGTAATTATTAAAGTAGTTTTTAAAGAGAAATGAAACTACATAATTTGTGGAATATTCAACACAATTCTCCACAAATTGCGGGGTGGAGAGTGTCCAAGTCAGGCTAGTCGAAGCTCACAGGTTAAGGCGGGGAATTGGGGCCTTTTCCCTTAGTCCCGCTGCAAATATAATAATAAGTAGTTTCTTGATCTCTAGTGTTTTACTCCAGATATAATTATTTCTCTTGTTATGACTCTTGGTTTGATTTACTGGCATACTATGTCTTTACCATGATCTCTATAGAATAAAATATAAAAGGTATTTTAATTTAATGTAACACAAAGCTTCAGGTAATTTAATAATTACATTATCAGGTTAAGGTTTACTTAGCTTTAGATATTATTTCAACCAAACATTCAACTAACTAAGTTAATTCATATAGGGTTCTCAGGTAATAGGGATGTTTATGAAACTTACTATAGATATCATTATTTTGCTAATTGTCATTTAGTTGTACTAAGTATAGTGTCTGCCTTAGGTTATCTAGGGCATATAAGTTAACTGGGTCATATAGGTTACCTAGGTCATATATGGTACCTAGGTCATATAGGTTAACTAGGTCATATAGGGTAGCTGGGTCATTTAGGTTACCTAGGTCATATAGGGTATCTAGACCGTATAGGTTATCTATACCATATAGGTTATCTAGACCATATAGGTTACCTAGGTCCTATAGGTTACCTAGGTCATATAGGTTACCTATGTCATATAGGGTATCTAGATCATATAGGTTAGCTAGGTCATATAGGGTCTTCAGGTAATAGGGATGTCTAGGAAACTTACTATAAACATCATTGTTTCACTAACACTTATATATCATTTAATCATACTTTATGTTTCCACCATAGGTTGCTTAGGTCATAAATTGAAGTAGGGACAGTTAGGGAATCCGGTTGTTAAACTATGTACCAATCCTTCACTAAACATTCTTAGGTTATAATGCGGCACAACATAAGGGTCCTCACTACTAGACAATCACTGGCCAATCTAATCTTAAATTCAATCTAACTTTAATTTCAATCTAATCTTAAGTTCAATGTAGTGTTAAGTTTATTATTATTAAGTTCTTTATTAAGGTATATATTGTATTATTTTATCTATTTATTAAGTTATATATCATTTAAGTAAACTATATTATAAGTTAGGTTCTATCTTTATTTATTTATATGTATATATTTTAATAATAGTTTAGGTTCACCAACAGCGCGTTACAGACTGGTAAGCGTTTAAGAAACTCGTTTATGACAAAACGCAGGTTTTTATGGTTAATAGTTATGTTTAACAGTGTCACCACCCCATTCCACCCTGAGGGTTTCGTAAGAGCCAACAAAATGAAATGAAAACACCGAAAACCTTTGATGTGATGTGAAAATCTTCGATGTGATGACGTCACACAATCTGAGGAAGTTTTGTGACGTCATCACATCGAAGATGTATTTGTATGTATATTATAATCTGTATGTATATTATACTAATAACTTTTTAAAACAAAATATCCTGCTGCACTTTTAGTCCTGCCCCTACCTCCCAGGATGTCGACTGTGACTAGTCATAAGAACCCCGCATCCACTGGAATCCGAATTTAAACTTTGCGCAAATTAAATTGTTTTGTAATGTCATTCATTCCTGCAACATACGGAAACGCCTTACTCAGAACTATTAGAACAACGTTCCAAAATGGTTTATGAACAAGGAACCCCAAAATATCAAAGTGAACTATTTACCTAGTGCCACGAATAAATTTAAAACCGGTTCTTTGTAATTACAGGCGTGACTTTAACGTCAGCGTTACCCAAACTTTTTGTGTAAGCATATTTTTTATTAATTTACAAAAACAACCTACTGTTAATACTGATCAACATATTTAATCATAATTTCAGCCAAAAGACGTCCACTGCTGGACATAGGCCTCCCCCAAGGATCTCTACAAAGACCGGTCACAGATTAGCCGTGTGGTAGCGGAGTAAGAATACTACAACCCCCATATCTTCCCGTGGATGTCGTAGAAGGTGTCTAAGGGACAACATACGTTGGGCAGCAGCGACGTTCTACCAAGCATCGGCCATCCGATACTACGATCGCCAAACCACCTGCCAAGCGTGGCGATTATGGCAAATTCATTTTTCCTTTCTCATTTCGCATTTTGGAGCTAAACGTCATAGAAGTGTTATAGAAATGATGTATCCGTTGACGATTTTGAACGCCATAATTGGTTTATACAATAAAGAATTTTTCTATTCTGTTCTAATAGCATATAACGAACTTATTTCAACTAAGAACGTTGTTGTTTGGTAATGAATAACTTTATGTAATCCTTAAACGAGTTTGCTAACAGCTATCATGCTGATGTAAAGAAGTAGATATTAAATAATTTATACCACTGGCAATACATTACGTATTGCCACACCTCTTTTTATGTTCGCGTGGTGACGGATTTAGAATACGTAGTGTCACCACCCCATCCATCCTGAGGTTGTCGTAAGAGCTGACAATCGGAAATGACAACGCCGAATAAACCACGTGCCAATGCCAACCCGTCTGGCCATCGTGGCACAGTAGGCTAATTACCCTCCATGTAACTGGAGGAGGCCTGACTCAGTAGTGGGTCAAGTAGATGCTGAGTAGTAGTGGTATAAAAATGCAATAAATATTGTGTCTTTTTTAATTTCTGTTATATTTAATTCTGTGTTTTTTTCTTAAACAAAAGGCAATCCCTGTTCTATGTACCTTTAATCTATATCACGGGAGTAGTATACAAATAAATAAATATCCTTGGACATTTCACACAACGCCATCTCGTCCCAAGCTAAGCAACTTAGTGCTTGTGTTATGGTAACGAGATGAATGATAAACTACTTACTTTTTTTGTAAATACATACATATTATAGATAGAAAACACCCAGACCCGAAACAATTTCACAAACACTAATGATACCCTGACTCAGAGCAAGTTACACAAAGAAACTCGCCCGACCCCGGAATCGAACGGGAACCCGTTGATCCAGACGACACATCCAGCCCCTAGTCCTACAAGGGTCTTATTATAGAATCACTACATAGTATAAAACAAAGTCGCTGTCCTCTGTCCGTCCCTATGTATGATTTATGCATAAATATTTAAAACTACGCAACGGCTTTGAAGCGGTTTTTTTAATAGATAGAGTGATTCAAGAGGAAGGTTTTTAATTTAAGTTTATTAGATGCATAATTGCACCCGTGCGAAGCCGTGGCGGGTCGCTAGTACAGATTAATCTGATTGTACTTTTGAAATACTTAAACGTGGTAATTTAGTGTATGAAAGAAGTTAAGTAAGTATTAAACGGTTATCATGAACGCCATCGGTTATACAACTTATGGATTATGTCACAAGTGCCTTACGATTCCGCTTTATCGTTGTTACTTGATAAACGTGACTTTATTGAATGGATACAAATGTTTTATCCGCCGCCGTTACTGGCAATCCTTAATTGGTACAGAAATCAATTAACATTGCTTCAGAATTAACTATAATGCTACTGGCAACTTAGTATGTTACTTTTTAATGTCTGATAACAAAACGGGATGTCAAAAAAATTGACGATCAGTCTGTTGCATCATAGCGTTTGGTTGAAATAATTTAAATTTAGTTTTTTTTGTCCGAACCTCTGCGGTCGTTTGAAGGATTTGTTTGAAGGATAGTTTGCTAGATTTTTTTTATTAACCCCCGACGCAAAAAGAGGGGTGTTATAAGTTTGACGTGTCTGTCTGTCTGTCTGTCTGTCGGTCTGTCTGTCTGTCTGTCGGTCTGTCTGTGGCACCGTAGCGAACGGATGAAGCGATTTCAATATAGTTTTTTTGTATGAAAGGTGAGTTACGGACTTACGGACGAGTGTTACACACTCATCATCATCATTTCAGCCAAAAGACGTCCACTGCTGGACATAGGCCTCCCCCAAGGATTTCCACAAAGGCCGGTCCTGGGCCGCCCGCATCCACTGCTTTCCGGCGACCTTAACCAGGTCGTCGGTCCACCGTGTGGGAGGCCTACCAGCACTGCGCCTTCCGGAACGCGGTCGCCACTCGAGGACTTTTCTGCCCCATCGGGCGTCGGTCCTGCGAGCTATGTGCCCTGCCCACTGCCACTTAAGTTTGGCAATCCGGTGGGCTATGTCGGTGACCCTGGTTTTCCTGCGTATCTCCTCATTTCTGATTCGATCTCGCAGGGAAACTCCGAGCATAGCCCTCTCCATTGCCCTTTGGGTGACTTTGAGCCTTCTGATGGAGCCCATAGTGAGCGACCACGTCTCAGTTCCATATGTCATCACTGGCAACACACATTGGTTGAAGACTTTTGTCTTCAGACACTGCGGTATTGTGGACGAGAAGATCTTTCGCAGCTTCCCGAACGCTGCCCAGCCGAGTTGGATCCGACGATTGACCTCTTTCTCGAAGTTGGACTTACCTAACTGGACAGTGTGTCCCAGGTAAATGTAATGGTCAACAACTTCGAGGGTAGAACCTCCGATGTTAACAGGAGTGGCTTGAACATGGATATTAGACATGATCTTCGTCTTCTCCATGTTCATCTTAAGGCCGACTCGTTCGGAGGCTCCACAGAGGCCATCGAGCATCGTAGTGAGTTACACACTACACTAAGCTATTCTCGGGCTCTAACGTTTTAATTAAAAAATGACTTATTTTTTACTTTTCAAAATGACATTAAAAACAATATTTGTTTTCAAAATTCCTATTTTTTACTTTTCAATTAATTATTAATTTTTATAAGAAAATAAAAATGTATAATTCTTTAATATTTTACTTATCCGCACACTGATTTGACTTCAAGCAGTCTCGTGAAGTGTGCAAATACAGTATGTTGTAATCAGAAGCCTAATTCTTGTGAGAGGTAGTTACTCAAGCCCCAGTTGGTTGCCAACGAGGAAGTGATGGTGTGCAAGTAACCTTGGTCGGGCGCCGCCCGCTGCTTACTAATGCTCAAATAGTAGATTGTCGTTTGAATTCATGTGTGCGGACAATTAGTCACTGAAACGCGCTACGAGTATAAAAGCGAATTATAAATGGGCGGTATATTTCGGCGAATCTACAACGGATTCGCCGACCTTTGGATCAACGGGTCCCGGGTTCGATTCCGGGGTCGGGCAAGTGTCTTTGTCTAAACCAGAGGCACTGGCTCGGAGTCTGGGTGTCATTTCTATCTATAATTATGTATGTATTTACAAAAAAAATGTACGAGTATATAAGTAGTTTAACATCAATCTCGTTACCATAACACAAGCATTAAGTGGCTTAGCTTGGGACGAGATGGCGTTGTGTGAAATGTCCAAGGATATTTATTTATATTTATTTATTTATGCGGTGCCTCACATTGCTGTTCGTGTGGCGTATCTGTCATATTAAGGGGACGGAGCATTTTGTCAAAAATGTGGCGCACATAAATACTGCATACGGATGAATGCATTCAATTCTAAGATTTTCTTTTTATTATTATTAATACTCAGCCCATAAAAAGACCCACTGCTGATTCGGGCGTTCTCCCATCACAGGGAGGGAAAATAACCTAATGTACCACGATGTCAAATCCTTTGACGCGGGTCAAAAATCGACACTGATCGGGGAACGGTGCGAAGCGCGAACGAGAAGGCGTGAACAACATCTACACTCGTGATTCGCAGTTGCCGCGGGCTATCGCGGCCGTTCGCGGCGTGAGTGTAGAGCCGGCTTTAGACAAGCAAATAACTTGTTATTATTAACTAGCGACCCGCCCGGCTTTGCACGAGTGCAATGATGAACTTTTAGATTTAACAGTGTTTCTCTACAATATTATAATTGTATTATACTTAAAAACCTTCCTCTTGAATCACACAATCTATTAAAAGAAACTGCTTCAAAATCCGTTGCGTAGTTTTAAAGATTTAAGCATACATAGGGCGGACAGACGACAGCGACTTTGTTTTATACTATGTAGTGATAGTGATATGGCAGACATCCATGTTGTGGATTTAAATGCCTTTTGTAGCCAAAAAGTAGTAATGTTATAGATGCCTTACGTTGAAGGAACTAGATACAGCCCCCGCGATACACGTTATACATAATGCAGGAGTCACGCTTTAAAAAAAAATGTATTAGTTCCTTCTTTGCAGGTATCTGCTTCAATTTATAACGCGATATACCTATTAACAACGGTATTAACCAATTTCTGAATAAGAAGGAATCTATATTTTTTAAGTCTCTTAGAATTATAATATTAGTAGGATTTAACTCATCACGCTAACATTATAATAATATATCTTAATTTTTTAGGAACTTCAAAATATGTTTTTCTGAGCAAAAATGAGAGTTTGATAGTTGCCTTAATTATCCCTAATACGTCTTAAAATACATAAGCGCCAGGTTTTGAAACCATCAGCTATCACGTGGCATCAATGTAACCTAGCCGTCTGTAATTTGAAATTTAGAACAGATATTCTATTGCGATGTTGGTGTATATTTTCCATGTGTCATTTGTTAACGTCGGCATTTTCCGATGTTTGTATTCAGAACAGCTGCTTACAATTCAGCGAGTATTTTATTACCATTTTTTTACATTTATTTGGCGCACTATTTTTCTCGTAGATAATATGCGAAGGGTGATTTTATTTTAAATTGCGGCGTAAACATTTTCGTTATTGTCTGCTATTCCTACTGTTCTCAGACTCTTAGGGCCTCCGCGCATTAGGCGGCCAGGCCGCGCGGCCAAGTCGCTGCGGCCAACTATTTCTTCTACGATGTATGTAGCTGCGAGCATTAGGCGGCCAGGCCGCGCGGACAACTTTTGGCCGCGCGGCCAACGAAAAACATCGCGTCACACACGCGGCCTATTGGCCGCCGCGGCCAAGCCGCGCATTATGCGGCCAGGCCGCGTGTCTGGCCGCGCGGCCTGGCCGCCTAATGCGCGGGGGCTCTTACTCTTTAACTCTCGAACTCTTCCTAAACCAGAGAGAGATACTTCCATTTATTTCTATATCTCTCTGGCTTACGTTGTGGGAGTTATTTGAGCCAGTAAAATAAATAATTGTCAAGTAAATCATGTATTTTACTGTACAATAATTAGTCATTTATGGACTGGAACGATGATGATGATGATGAAAGAGACTCCGCGAAGCAGATATATTAGAAGTTTTCTTCAAGAAAAACAAAGAGTAGTATTATTTTGATTTATAATACCTACTATC
This sequence comes from Clostera curtula, assembly GCA_905475355.2. NCBI lineage: Eukaryota > Metazoa > Arthropoda > Insecta > Lepidoptera > Notodontidae > Clostera > Clostera curtula. The sequence continues at coordinate 8,844,959 of FR997808.1, read as the reverse complement.
TCTTTTTCATGTAGTGTAGTGTAGTAGATGTAATTTTTTTATAAATTCTAATGATTTCATACTAAATCTGCACGACATTACAGCAATGACTAAACAAATATTGCATCAGGATATTTCGTAGTCTTATTACATGTCAAGTTACGTATGACTCAAAATCAAATGCCGTGGCGTTGGGCGCTATTGACCTAGTAGGTAATGACATTTGATACCACTATCTCTTAACTGCGATGACTAAGCGCCAACATAACTGGTAATCGAGGATGACTCTGAACGTAAGGTAGAAAGAGATGCATAATTGAGTTTGCTAGGAGAGTGCAAAAGACAAACATAAAGTTCTTCCCTCCTGCTAAGAGGGAAGTGCGGATGGTGCGGTTGCAACGAAAGTAAAAGTGAACGCTTTTGTGTTTTAGGATTCACTATTATGAAACGATCGGTATAAGTTTGTTGCCAATACATCGTTTTAAATATAGAATGATTGGATTGTAGTAAAATAACGTTTTAACGTATGACTTCCGATCTAGCTTCCGTACACTGATTCTCTGGCGTGGAGTTCTTATCGCTACATAGTATAAAACAAAGTCGTTGTCATCTTTCCGTCCCTATGTATGCTTATATCTTCAAAACTACGCATCGGATTTTGAAGCGGTTTTTTTTAATAGATAGAGTGATTCACGAGGAAGGTATAATACATGCATAATTGCACCCGTGCGAAGCCGGGGCGGGTCGCTAGTTCATAATAAATAATTCCGTGTCGTAACAAATATAGAATACATAGCGTCACCACCCCATTCCATCCTGAGGGTGTCGTAAGAGCCGACAAAAGGAAATAACATGACCGATGATCTAGCCGTATGAGAAGGTATACCTACTTGATATGAAAACCTGTACCAACTTGTCTGGCCAGCGTGGTACATACAATCATGTCCTCTACAAGACAAGCGACCTATCGCTTTTGACCCGCACTATCATTATTTATGATGCGACCCTTTCGTATTTTCCCAGATAAAAGTAACATCTCTTCTTTCTTAACGGTTTGTTGCATGTTATGAATTCAACCGTAATTAATTAGACAATGTCTCGAAGAAGTCGGTATCGTCATTACTGACTACCGGTCGGACTAATGCATGAAAAATCGGTATGGCATGTATCGAAATATACCTAATCATATAAAGATATAGCGTTCCGTGTGGTCATAGATTTAGAATACAAAATGTTGCTACCTCATTTCACTCTGAGATTGACGTAAGAGCCGACAGAAGAAAATGATAAGACCGAAAGCTTGTTAAGAACTGCCTCGTTGGTCTAGTGGTTAGATGTGCCGCCTTTGGATCAACGGGTCCCGGGTTCGATTCCGGGGTCGGGCAAGTGTCTTTGTCTAAACCAGAGGCACTGGCTCGGAGTCTGGGTGTCATTTCTATCTATCATATGTATGTATTTACAAAAAAAAAAAAGTATATAAGTAGTTTATCAGCCATCTCGTTACCATAACACAAGCATTAAGTTGCTTAGCTTGGGACGAGCTGGCGTTGTGTGAAATGTCCAAGGATATTTATTAAAAAAAATTCAAAAAATTAACCTCCATGTAGATCTCCCTCCCTGTGAGGGGAGGAGGCCCGATTCAGCAGTTGGTCATTTATAGGCTGAAAATAGTAGTAAAAATATAGTATCAACTGGCGGCCCGTCCCGGCTTCGCACGGGTGCGATGTTACCCGCGGGTGACGACGCGGGGCGAAGCTAGTAAAAAAATGTAGCCTATGTTACTCCTTATATCATCAGCTACCTATCAGTGAAAGTCCCGTCAAAATTGGTCCAGTCGTTCCAGAGATTAGCCGGAACAAACAGACAGACAGAAAGACATTTAAAAAAAAAAGTTGTTTTGGTCTATTTACTGTGTATACATACTTACGCATTTAGTAAAAAGTGGTTATTTTATTATTACAAACAGACACTCCAATTTTATTTATTTGTATAGATATAGATGTATAGATAGATGTAAATAATCATTGGTAACCGCTACTATATCTTCCAGGCCCGGTTCTCACGAAGCAAGTTGTCAAGTGGTTCCCCGCTAGAACATCCCGGGATTAGTGGAAAACACTGCTTTGCGTAACATCAATTTATGCAATACACGATTATGCAAAATAAACTGCCTCTAATGCCGCCTCTTGTGCATCAACGTATCCTATACAGAGTGTAACCGTAAGGCTTTATATAACTTACTAGCGAACCACCCCAGTTTCGCAAGGGTGCTATGATGAACCTCTAAATTTATCAAAGTTTCTCTACAATATTATGGAGGTATTATATACATATAAACCTTCCTCTTGAATCATAAAATAAAAAAATCCGCTTCAAACTCCGTTGCGTAGTTTTAAAGATTTAAGCATACATAGGGACGGACAGACGACAGCGACTTTGTTTTATAATATGTAGTGATAGTGATAGCGAATCCGTTTTACAAGTGTAGCTTATTATGCTATTTTTTATTTTTTATTTTTAAGCCACTTTGAATTTGTATAATGCCCGACCCAGTAATTAATAATAATTGGTGTATTAGTCCAAAATGGAAACACAATTTACACAAAACTACTCCTTTCAGTAGACTCGATAGAGGCGTTTTTACTTCAAATGAATTTTGCGTTTATTCACACCCTGTAAAAACTAGTTGCGACTTAGATGGTACGGATTAGGAACTAATTAAAAGTTTCCCATTACTAACTACTTTGTTGTAATTATGTTCTTCCCATAAGGTTGAAAGTCCAGAGCAAATCGGCAGACTGCCGCATAAATTTGTTTGTGGAAAGTTACGGACAATTCGCCCATTTTTTATCGATAAATATTTAACGTATGAAAATCGATTTTCATTCCACAACGTAAACAAGAGCTGTTTTGAAATACATTTTGGGCTGGTTATTCAATATAAATAATGTATTGGAAGTTGAAAACGGAAATTATGCTGTAGCGTTGATGTTTACTGGACACGGGTTTTGTAAATTTATTATCCGTTGGATACCTATTGTCCGTGTGGTGACGGATTAAGCATACACAATGTCTTACAACACACTTGGGATAGCGTGGTGGCGTAAGAGACTAAGAGAACGTATGAGGAACACTAAGAGAAGGAAATCTTGATACAAACCCTGGGCTAATCCGCCTTGCCACCAAATTCATGTAGAGAAATTAGCCTATTGTACCACACAATAGGCTAATCTATCTTTAAATGTATAGGAGCTGTTCTATAGATAGATTGACTCATCACGATGTCTCTGGAACCATAAAACCAAGAGACTTGAAATTTGGTAGGAATATTCTTTTCACCACCGAGTAGAGGTCAGCACAGGTAAGAACGGATTTTACGAAATTCAGAAAAAAGGGGTTGAGGGAGGTTGAATTATTTGGTAAAACAACGTTTGCGGGATCAGCTAGTCTCCCTAAAAGAATTTGGAGGAAGCATGACTCAATATTGGGTCAATTATGGACTGAAGTGATGATGGATACATACAACTTGGTTTTTAAAATCCCATTACTCTAGGGGGTATTCTATAAGTAAAATTATTACAAAAAATCCAAGAATGTGTTATTTGGTTAAAGAATGCATAGTTTAGAAGATATCATCAATCATATTTAATTTAGGTGTAAAATTGGAGTAGTTAGTTCGTGAAGGTAAAGTTACATTGATAAATACCAATCATTCAAGTGAGTCATTCATATTAAAAGCTAAGAAAATGCCACGTTTTCAGATTTCGTATAAGCGGGTTTTTTTTCATTAATATTTGTATGAAAAATGAAAATAAAACAAAATATAATTGAAATAAAATTATATGCCAGTTGATTCTTTTACATGGTCTAATCCATACCTAAACATAAAATACAGGTTATATAAAACTAGCTATTTGCAATACATACTCGTATTGTCACTAACTCATTTCTCCACGAGGGTGTCATTCTACAAAGTTATTTCCGTCCAAAATTACTATTTACCAACATAATTATCATAAAAATATCGTCTTCAATAAGAGGATAAAGCTCAAAAGCCATGTGAGAATTATTTATTATTTTAAAAAAGTTTTAAAATATTGCTTTATTTTGGAATATGCTTAATAAACATAACTTTTATTGTAATAATTATAGATGCTTATGAGCCATTAACTTGCTTTTTATTATTTGCGTAGCCTTCACTGGTTTCATACTTATTAATATTTCGTAACTCTTTAGTTACAGATGCATAACTTTAATTCCAACCATACGAATACAAACCATGTCCAATAACCAGTCTCTAACCGGTTGAGTGGTGACGTCATCGATTAAATCCCTGCTCCTACATACGTCATATTATGTTTACTTACATTCAAAGTCGTTTCTCTGACGTAATTGCCGAGATGCATAAGCGAAAGAGGCGATCTTTAAACCACTAAGCTGATGTTGTTAAACCTAGTCAAGAACACTTAATCAATGCACATTTCAAATAACTTGACTGCCTTGTGGGTCTAGGGGTTACACGGTCCCGGGTTCGATTCCGGTGTCTTTGTCTAAACCAGAAGCACTTGCTCTGAGCCTGGGTGACATTTGTGTACGTGAATTACATGTTTGTATACTGCCCCCGTGACAGGTTATACCTACAGAAGAGATGTTGTTATTTAAAAAGAAAAAAGTCCACTTTACAGGGCCCCATACTTACTAGTTCTATTACTTAACCCATCGATGACCCACTGTCGAGTCAGGCCTGGCTTATTTACATGGAGGGTAATTAGCCTACTGTGCCACGCGGCCCAGACGGGTTGGCATAGGGTTTCCAGACGGGTTGGCATGGTACTGTGTACAGATCCCACAAGTGGTAATGTGTACAGATCCCACAAGTGGTACTGTGTACAGATCCCACAAGTGGTACTGTGTACAGATCCCACAATGCCGCAACAGGACGCGAGTTGGAGCAACCCGGGGATGTTTAGTGGGTAGGCCCCCACTTTGGGGGAGAGTCCCACACGCCCCCCTCGACTATCCCCGTGGCCGACGGGGATAGTCCATAAAGGATTTTACCCCGGGCGAAACCTAAAAAAAAAAAAGGATTTCGTATCAAAGTTTCCTTATCTTGGCTAGCTAGGATTTCGACTTTGGATGGATGGATGGTGACAGTAGTCCAATAGAGTCGAAATCTAAAACAAAGTGCTATTGCTTATTAGGCAGTTTTGGCAACTTACTAATGCTACCGCAGTGCTGGTAGGCCTCCCACACGCTGGACTGACGACCTGGCTGAGGTCGCCAGAGAGCGATGGATGCAGACGGCTCAGGAATAATCTTGGAAATCCTTTGGGGAAGCAGCAGTGGACATATTTAGGCTGAAATAATGATTATGACTGCTATAGTGTCAATTTGTGACGTATGCCACAGCACTTGATAAGACATTTTGAATTACATCGTGTCTGATATGAACTTCGACAGAAATAGGCAACTTTGGCGCCCAGGTGTCACAGTAGGGTATTTCCCTCTTTGAACTTCTAAAATAACAAAATCCTAATTTTAGTAATTTCAGTCGACGCGATAATTACGTACCCAATCTTGCATATCGTGTATCGAGCGTTTGTCGTTTGGGCTCAGTCAACTTTGCGTCGGTTCATTCCTTATCAACTGATAACCTCGACTTCATCCACTGCTTCTCACTACCGATACCGCCTTAAGACAAGCAAAACTCTACTATAATATCCCAGCCATACGGTTCTATTAACAATGGTCTTACTTTGGATACATTGTGCCCCTATCCTGTAGTGATATCGACAGCATACAATGCAAGTGACATGGAGTGATAATGATTCGAGTCATGGACTCGTCACTTGGAGACAATAGCGGAAACGTTCCCGGTTCAAGAAGTCACGGATAAATTCTGAGTAAGATAAGTAATGACGTAGGTATGCGAATCTGGCATGCAATCGGTCTTGTTTATACAATTTTGTGATATTGAAAATGCTTTTATACATACATGTGGTAACAGATTTAGAATACACACACCATCTTATTCCATCCTGAGGGAGAACTTGATACGAAACCCTGTGCCAATCCACGTGGCCGGCGTGGCACTGTACGTTACATGGAGCTTACTGGAGTTGCTGCGACTCAGTAGTGGGTCGTCTATGGGCTATTTTTACTGCAATATTGGAATTTATTGAGATTGTGATTTCTTTCAAATTTAATATCCTTACAAGTGGATGAGATAAAATGAAGCAGAGCAATATCGAGACATTAAATCTATTTATAAAGAATTTTGTCATATTAGATTTCATCAATGAAATGTGACATTTAAGTTATTTTTTATAATTTAAAGATCCGAAATGTCTTTCGGATCGTCATAAAATTTTTAGCAGGTTTTTTCTATAGGTCTTGTAAATATACTTTAATAGGTACTAACGTAGTTCCTAATTAAGAAGGATGATGTACGCCGTACATCCGGTGGTGTTTAATAATCACCTTTATGTTTCCTTTTTTCACTCTGTATGTAACCTAACTGGTGGGAATGGGGTGGAAATAATTCCTAAGCTGAATTTATTAGCATAAAAATGTATTAGTCACTGTAGAATTAATTCAGTCAGGTTAAGCCAGACAATTATCTTGAATACCTACTCGTACGCATTTCAAGGCGATTTTAGCATAATGTCAATGTCCCATGTTCAACAAGATTTAATTCTTTAAAGATTAAAGTACATGAACGTTGTTTAAATACGTTAATTAATAAATATTCATAATATGTTCATGGGGAAATCCTTAGTAGGTATTTGTAAATTTTAAGAATTAATGATAAAATACATATTTATATATGCTATGTCTTTGTGTCGTATTGTAATGAAAAAAGCGTAATCTTTTTTATTTAACTTATGGTCATAACTTTTGGGAAAACCAAAAAGAAGATGGAATAAATTTTATAGTTAGTTAGTATAGTTTTGTTTCTTAACCATCTTCATTCTAACAATATGTATAAAATGTAATTTGAATGTTCTGTTATAAATATTCAGGAGTAACAAGAATCTTTCTAGATGATTTGTTACCAAACTAAGTAAATAAACACATGTATTTGTACAAATCGTTCTCATAGTCTTATGTAGCACCAGTTGCCAATAAACTAATATACATAACAGAATTTGAACCATGCTAGCTACATTCAACTTTCAAGACGCGTTTAAGTTCTTGCTTGCTTTGTTTTCAATTCCCGATATGTTTGGTACTACTACCCTGAGGCTGCCCTCATTTGGTTAACTATCGGTATTTACCCGGAGCCATTGCTCTCTGATCTCCGATGCCTATCTATTGGAACTACCGGTAGCCACAGTAGGTAGACCAGCTGGCATTTTTTTGGCATTTGATGTAAGAGTAGTCATTATAAGTTATTTATTGCGATACTTTGATTTACCTCTTGTTCCTTGAATGAAGCTTTATGGATGATTTATAATAGTGCCGGGCGGGCCAGTTCGGTTAATGTGCGGGAATCAACGAAATATTTTGCCGCGTCTATCCAAACTGCCTCCATGTAGTCTGTGTGACGACCTTATCATATCACTTGCCTGCCTACACAAACAGTCGCGGTTGGCTTAAAATATTTAGTAAATATGATGAGCTGCGCCAAGAACTCCAAAAGATTCATTTATAAGCACCAAATAGTTACAATATATTAGTCACGTATGCCTCACAGAAACGTATCATTTTGATCTATTGTGAGTCGATACCGAACAATAGGAGAATATTTATTATTTTCGTGAATTCTATATCAAGACTTGGCCGTTGTTTTATTCTTTTAGTTTTATTATGTTTCAGTATCAGTAAATGAAAACTAGAACACTTTATTACTCATTAGGTTGAACTATAATTAACTTTAGGTGTAGTCTAAGAGTAAAGTTAATTTTACGCTATGTATTTCGCTTATTTTTAAAGTGGCTGACAGGCCGTACATGTGTCTGTTGGATAATAATTGTCCCGAAAACTAATTTTACGTGTGTGACCCGCTGCTGAGACGGGCGTCCTCTATTAAATAAATAAATAAATATCCTTGGACATTTCACACAAAGCCATCTCGTCCCAAGCTAAGCAACTAAATGCTTGTGTTATGGTAACGAGATGGATGATAAACTACTTGTATACATTTTTTATTTGTAAATACATACATATTATAGATAGAAATGACACCCAGACTCCGAGCCAGTGCCTCTGGTTTAGATAAAGATACTTGCCCGACCCCGGAATCGAACCCGGGACCCGTTGATCCAAAGGCGGCACATCTAACCACTAGACCAACGAGGCAGTTACGTTATTGTAAAAAAAACGTGGAAGCAGCCTATTGTATTACTCTGGCTAAACGGTATGACATTTGGTCATAAACAAGGCAACCCCATAGCTATATCTAAAGGATCGTTAAGAGGGTTAGTTATAAATCGTCACCACACGGACTAAAAAAAAAGAAAAGGTATATTATATTATACACAAAGATCTGGCTAAATGCGTAATCTTTTGTCTTAGTAAATATGTATAAGAACATTGATTAGTCATGCTCTTAAATTTTATGGTCCAATATAAAAATGCCTTTACTTTACAACAATGACAGAATGAAATTCATTTGACATTTTATAGTCACTAATAAACCGACGCTTAATACCGGAGTTTTTGACACTAACACAATAACAAATGCGGTGCATGTCCTCGGCAGGAAGCTATATAAAAGCTCTAAGTAAGATATTTTGCTTGGCGAAGAGCTAAATACGCAATGCTGCCAACTGTAAAAAGTATTTGATTTTAAAGCTTACGTTACAAATCACGATAATTGACTCGAAAATTAAATTTATATATTTGAAAATATTATTAAAAAACTTAATTAAACACAGTGTTTAAAAAAAACAGAAAGGAATTCTTAGCCTCCTACAATACGCATAAAAAACCTATTCCACATATTTATCTTCCAACTTTGGAGGGAAACGTGCTAAGTTGGGAACCCTGTAAATAAACTGCGTGCTCGTTCTAAGAAACTGTGGTGGTCGAAAGCCAGCGCCCTTTGTTTTTGTACATGACTTGCATTTTAGATGTGCGCAAATTAGCTAAAAATACTAACTCTATATTCGCACTCACGACCCAGCTGGAAGTCGTTTACTTTCGTTTAAGACTGGCAACCCTTAATACGGTTTTCTTTGTTTTAATATAGGTATAGCATCACGTTTCAGCTCAGCTCATAAAGTAACTTGAATTTCTTTTAGAAACTAGGCCGTCAATAATACCTTTGTATGTATTGTGGTGTTAAATCAGCTACTACCGACGAACTTATTTATTTATTTAACAATAATTTATGTACACATGCAAAACATAAGTCGAACACATGGAAATTATAGGACACATTTGTGCAAAGGCACAGCTTATTTCTAAAGAAATCTCTTCCAGCAGGCCCGGGAGTGGAAACATTGAAATAAAACATGTAGGGCATATTTTATCTATACTAATATATAAAGCTGCAGAGTTTGTTTGTTTGTTTATTTGTTTGTTTGTTTGTTTGTTTGAACGCGCTAATCTCAGGAACTACTGGTCCGATTTCAAAAAATCTTTCAGTGTTAGATAGTCCATTTATCGAGGAAGGTTATAGGCTATATTTTATTTTCAAAAGAATTAGGGATCCGTATGAAAATTGCGATTTTGTAAACCAAGGTGTAAAATCGAAAACCTATTTATGCGTGCGCTGCAAAAACTATTGACAATAGAACAAAATGATGTACTACGGGTTTGTAGGTCTTATAAAGATCTACAAAAAGAGAGAGCACATATCTAACTATCATAGTTTAGTCACAATAACCGATTTTATGTTCATAAAAAATATGCACGGGTTCGAAGCCCACGCGGGCGAAGCCGCGCGCAAAAGCTAGTATTAAATAATACTAAGTGCATTTGGATATACATATACACGGTACATATCATATCAGCAGATTTTTTTAAATTTTTGACTAACTGTCTGTTTGTTTCGGCTAATCTCTAAAATAGCTGGACCGATATTGACGGGACTTTGACTGGAAAATAGCTGATGTGGTAAGGAGTAACTTAGGCTATTACTGACAACCCCACCCCGCGCTTTTCAAGAGCCAAACTTAGCCGATTATACCATTTTTTTTATGTATTTCGCATGAAATACAGGAGTACAATACAAAACTCTGCGAACTGAACAATAACTTTTGCTTAAATACCACGCGGATGAAGTCGCGGGTAACAACTAGTTAACTTATACGAAACCAACTTCTACCTGCGGTTTTACGAGTAATTTAATTACGTGCATTATGAGCCTTAAGTCAGTGAATATTTTAGAAAGTTTAAAAAAAAATACATATATTTTTAAGTCCTCAACTGACTCTACCCTTAACAAATACTCTAAATCAGTGGAGTATTTTGGGCTTGAAAGCCTAAGGAACCGACGCCCGGAGTGACTTTTAAACATAGTATTTAGAATACATAGTGTCATCACCCCATTTCATCGAGGGTGTCAAAAGGAAATAGCAAGGCCTAAAACCTAGCCGCAAGAGAAGGACATTAAACGAAACCCTGTGCCATCCCGTCTGGCCAATTAAATTTAATGTTTATATTAGATATGAATGATTAGTTATACGAGTCATTGACTCGCATTTATCAATGAAACATAAATACCTACATACACATTACACCGATAGTGTAAATGTTAGTATTTTGTACTATACGCCAACAAATTAGGTAGGTACCTAGATGCACTTAGAAGTTTGGCAACGTCCCAGAAGTGAAGATTAGTCATACGGGTGACTTTTTTGATATGAATGAATAATGATTGATGATATCTTGGAAACTATGCATTTTTAGTACTATTTTTATCAATAGAATTAGCCCTAGAGTTATAGGATTTCAAAAACAACACATTGTTTAATGATGCCTCCGTGTTCTGATTTACTTGTGAACCTCTCTTACGGACGTGAGATAGTAAGAGAAAGTTTGTGGCCGATACTTTATTTATTATTATGTCATTATTAAGACCACAATTGTTGCCTAAATATGTATATCTATACCCTATTCAAGATATAAAAAATATTCAAGATATTCAAGATATTAAATAAATAGCTTGATCGATTTGGCAGATGTAAATTTTTCTGATCGATAAAACTTCGCACTTCTGCGCACTTCTGCGTGCAGCGTAATTCGGAATCATACCTTTACTTTGCAATGGCGAATAGTGGTGGGAAACAGACAATAACTAGTAGTCCAAAAAATAACGGTTTAAAATACTTGTAACTGTGACGAGATGGTATGGGTGTATTATGTGTGAAATTATTTATCACTTTTTCTTAACTTTATAAGACAATATTCGAATATAAAACATTTTCATTTTGAAATAAAATTCGTTGGCTTTAGCGCATTGAAATTTAACACTTTTACAACTATTCTTTTCTTTTCTTTTTTGTTTACTTTCATGGTCTGAACCACCTATTTAAATTTGGTGGAAGGTCAAAAAATCACCCTGTAATATTAAATAGGAACATATTATGAATATTGACCCGCCATCGCTTATCTACCCTATGTTTTATATGTCTAGTGCAATAAAGAATTTCACACATAATACACCCACGCCAACTTGTCACTGCTACAAGTATTTTAAAACGTTATTTTTTGGACTACTAGATATTTTCTGTTTCCCATCACTAGCCCGTCTGTCAAATCGATCAAGCTATGTTGAACGGGGTATAGTGTTATAATTTTGTTTTGTAAGTCTAACGTTAGTTTTACTTTATTTTTATTTTTCATGTTTGCTGGTTTACTAACTAACTACCTTGTGCTCTAGTTGCCGGCGCGTGATGTCACCAAACGGTTCCAACGGAAAACCAGCGTTGGCTGTCTGGCTAACATTGTGCTTAGTTGGGGCCGATTTGTACATATACTTAAATATGTATATACATGGCCACATCTGCGGGAAACACCTAGTATAAACTGTAGTAACAAATTAGTAGGATTAATCTAGGCAACAGCAGCTGGATGCGTCAAGCTGAAGACAGGGCGCTATGGCGCTCTTTAGGGGAGGCCTATGTCCAGCAGTGGACTAATGTGGGCTGATGATGATGATGATGATGATGAATCTAGGCAGTGATTGTGGCGAGTGAACGCTAGTATTCCATCTAATAAAAAAAACTTACATTAATCAAACATGTTAAATTAAATGTGTTTGGTAGTTAAACAAAACAATTATTAATTGTGCTGAATGAAGCTTAATTGTTTTTAAATTATTCTAAATTCAAATGAATGGGTAAACGTTTTTCGAAATGGAACTGTTGATGCATTCCAGTGAGGCACCCTCGGTTTTTAAATAGCTTTAGGGCAGGGGAAGCGTTGCTAGATTGGCGCACCGCTAATAGCACTTATGCGGGTACCCTGCTTCCATGCATGCTATATTTTTAGAGTTCCCCAGTAATAATATGAAATAAAATTATGTTACAATAATGTTTATAAAAGAAATAATATATGTATTAATTTTCGTGTTATTAACAATGCGTATATTATGAAATACACATCAATGTAATCCACGACACACGATGTTGCTTTTACGCGTGCCCGTGTGTATTTGAATCCTAACTTAAATATCAATAACTAACTTTTTCGAACCCGTGCATATTTTTTATGAACATAAAATCGGTTATTGTGACTAAACTATGATAGTTAGATATGTGCTCTTTTTTGTAGATCTTTATAAGACCTACAAACCCGTAGTACATCATTTTGTTCTATTGTCAATAGTTTTTGCAGCGCACGCATAAATAGGTTTTCGATTTTACACCTTGGTTTACAAAATCGTAATTTTCATACGGATCCCTAATTCTTTTGAAAATAAAATTTAGCCTATAACCTTCCTCGATAAATGGACTATCTAACACTGAAAGATTTTTTGAAATCGGACCAGTAGTTCCTGAGATTAGCGCGTTCAAACAAACAAACAAACAAATAAACAAACAAACAAACTCTGCAGCTTTATATATTAGTATAGATTTTGCTCAAAGCGTTACATTGAAATGAAATGAAATATGAAATGAAATATATCCTTGGCCATTTCACACAACACCATCTCGTCCCAAGCTAAGCAACTTAATGCTTGTGTTATGGTAACGAGATGGATGATAAACTACTTATATACATTTTTTTTTTGTAAATACATACATATTATACATAGAAATGACACCCAGACTCCGAGCCAGTGCCTCTGGTTTAGGCAATGACACTTGCCCGACCCCGGAATCGAACCCGGGACCCGTTGATCCAAAGGCTAATATAAATGCTTACCTTTTTATGTATGTAACAAGTTGAACTGTAGCAAACAGACTGACTTATAGGCCGATTTTTATTTACTAAGTGGGTTAACAGGATGGTAACAATGTACATGTTATTTTTTACATTTAAATAACGAATTGTATTTCGGTTGCCTTCTTTAATCGTAGAATAGAAAATAATGACAAACTGTTTACGAATACTCTGCAATGTTTTCAAATACGGAACCATTTTAATTTACCTTAAAGGAAATATTTTTATTCCATGTACGAACCGTAATTATCATATTGATTTCACTGAGATAAGAAACAAGCTATGGTTGTAAATTACGACAAAAATATAGGTAGCTAATTGCTCGCCTTAGGTCAGCACTGTTGTACTGTTCTTCTACCTAACGGTTTCAAATGTTTGATTGGGATGGCACGTAAATTCGTTACGTGTGGTGACGGAATTAGAATACACAATGTCACCAACACATACCATCTTAGGGTGTCGTAAGAGGCGACTAAAAGGACGCAAGAGGCAGATCACCTAGCCCCAAGAGAAGGAAAACTTGATACAAACCCTGTGTCGACCCGTCCAGCCAGCGTGGCACAATAGGCTAGATTCCCTCCATTAATTTGGAGGAGGCCCGACCCAGTAGTGGGTCTTTTATGGGCTGAATCGACGTAAGTCCCGGCTGGCATTCTTAATATATATTATGGCAGTTCCCAAGTAACACATTCGTGTCTAAAAACGTACTATTAGACATCTAAAATTCTATTAGATGTCTAATAGTACGTTTTTAGACACAATGCGTTACTTGGGTTGCTACAAGTTTTGAGTAGCGTCAAAACTGGTCTAACCATTATATTAGACGGATTTGGAATACACGGTGTCGCCACCTCATTTCATCTGGAGAATCTCGTAAGAAAGAAATGATAAGGCCGATAACCTAGCTGCAAGAGAAGAAGGAAAACTTGCAATGAAACCCAGTGCCAACCATTCTGGCCAGCGTGGCAGACTAGGCTAATTACCCTACATGTAATTGGAGGAGGCCCGACTCAGCAGTGGGTCATTAAATAAATAAATATCCTTGGACATTTCACACAACGCCATCTCGTCCCAAGCTAAGCAACTTAATGCTTGTGTTATGGTAACGAGATGGATGATAAACTACTAAGATACATTTTTTTTTGTAAATACATACATATTATAGATAGAAAACACCCAGACCCGGAACAAATACTTGTAGGTCGTACAAATATTTCTTCCGTGCGGGGATCGAACCTGCGACATGCTGCGCAGCAGTCGATCGCTCAACCACTGCGCTAACCGTTTGTGGGCTGAGAAGTAGAAGTAAATAACGGTACCTTAGAAATGCAAGCAAAAAGAATAATCGTGTTTTTGTTAAACCCTGTACCAGAAAATGGTGGAAAATGGGAATCTAGTTATTGCAACATTGAAAATGAATATAATGTAGGTACCTTAGTCTAAATGATCATTTTTCAAAACAACTCTGCTCGATGATGTATCAGTTTGCATAGCGTTTGTATTGACCACACATGGCCATACCTACCAATATAAACATACTACGAGTACATGTGGCGTATACGAAATGATTTCAATTAAATGGGCGTCATTCTAGACGTCTCGTATTAATAGTCAAATCCTATTTTCTGATGGTGAGGTGATTTCGGACGATATGATGCTTATAATTCGGAGGTAAACTATAAAACCTTTATGATTTACCATGTATTTTTAACTAGCGTCCCGCCCCAGCTTCGCACGAATATTTACCAAAAAGTACAGAAATCTGTTGTGTATAGTTAGACATCTTTATAAATTACTAGCGGCCCGTCCCGGCTTCACACGGGTGCGGCGTCGCGCGGGTGACGCCGCGGGGCAAAGCTACAGCTAAAGCTAAAAAAAGTAATTTAAGTTACTCCTTATATCATCAGCTACCTATCAGTGAATGACCCGTCAAAATCGGTCCATCCGTTCCAGAGATTAGCCGGAACCAACAGACAGATAGACTTAAAGACAAAATATTAAATAAATATATTTTGGGCTATGCACTGTGTATACAAGTGCATTTAGTGTACAAAAGTGGTTATTTTATTATTACAAACATACATTCAAATTTTATTTATTTGGTATAGATGGTATAGACAACCTAGGTGTTATTCTGATTTTTAAGTTAAATTATTGTAATGTTTCATTAACATCCAGTCAGTAGTTTTGCGTGAAAGAGTTACAAATATACAAACTTTCGCGTTTATTATTTCACGAGTCCAAGTAGTGACGAATTAAGATTACATGCTGTCACCGTTGCATTTCATCCTCAGGGTGTCGTAAAAGTCGACAGAAAGAAATATGAAGGCCGATAACCTAGCTGCAAGAGAAGGAAAACTTGATACGAAATCCCGTGCTAACCCGTTTGACCATCATGGCACAGTAGGCAATTACCGTCCATGTAACTTGAGGACATGCCAGCAGTGGGTCATGTATGGGTTGAATAGTATTAGTAGTTCTAAATTTAGAGTCTGTCTGACTAAACAATCTTTACTTTGTAAAAATGATACTATCATGATCATCATTTCAGCCAAAAGACGTCCACTGCTGGACATAGGCCTCCCCCAACGATTTCGACAGAGGTCGGTCCTGGGCCACCCGCATCCATTGTTTTTCAGCGACCTTAAACAGGTCCCCCACTGGGGAGCGAATCTCGTGGCCCGGGTTCTGTCGAGGTTCACAGTCGGTTATATTGGTTAAGTTGGGTAAGCGACATGCCACATCTACGCACCCCGAAGTCCAACATAACCCGGCTAACGGGAGGGTATCTGTTAGGAATTCCGGCGAAAAAAAAAAGAAAAAGGCAGCTGCAGTTGTAGCCGTTATAGTTTGTGCGTTGTAGCATGGTGCGGGTGACAGTTTCGGTAACATTTCATTTCACTCTTGAAAGTTGCCGCGATTTACAAATTAAGTCTTTCATATTAAGACATTCGTATTTCAGCTGTACCACATTCGTATTCGTGATATATTTAATCATTAATAATTGTAGAAAATTAAATGAAACCAACCAGAATATTCTAGTTTACAAATAAAATCAAATTGAATGAAAAATTAAGCAAAGTGTTATGTGTATAACGTAACGCCATAAACGTATCTAGTGATGGAATGTACTGCTTCGATGGATAGTCGATATTTTTCATAATAAGAAACGTATATTGTGCGTAGGTCAATTTTTATTTTTAAAGCTGGTCTATAATTATACAACAGAACATTTATAGGGTAAGTTTGCTTATAATGTTGCTAAGAAAAAACAACGTAAACCCGATTTTGATTACTTTATTTATGTACAAACATAATTATTTAGCCATAAAACATTTATATTGACAAGTTTATACACGTAGTTACACTAGACAACTGAATAACACACTAATTTCTATAACAATATTAAAGACGACCAGATTTATGCTGCGAGTATCGTTAGCGATAAAAATGAATTGCATATCGTCACATCCCTAGTACTGTCATAATGGCAACTGTCACCCGCATCATGCTACAGCGCAAATAGTATAGTTATCCGCTATGCCGTCCCTATCTAGTAAGAAGCACCTTATTCTTCGAGTTGCATTAAGCTCTCCCAACCGATGTTTGTGGCTGAAGTGGATTTTCCCACAGTACTTGCCATTTAATTCACAAATAACCTATGGCCCTATAACAATATCATATGTTTTCTACCCTTCATTACGTTACGCCTACCCCAAATCATTACTCGTATTTTGTATATTATGCGGGTAACCCCGCGTTGGAACAGCGCCATGTTTTTAATCAAAACTTCACTACAGTGAATTTTAAACCGTGCTGCTTTGATTTAGAGACAACATTCCCGTTTACCGTGAAGTACATTCAGAAATCTGCTATAATGGACAAATCAAAACAGGGAGGATTGATGTCATGGGAATTTAACGTGGGATTCGTGATGTTTTTTGTTATTGCTACTTAATTAACGGCGAATAAAAGTTAATGTTGCTATAAAATAGAATAGATATCTAGTAATTAACTATGACCTTGTGGGGGTAATCAAAAAATTTAACAGCAATATGAAAGTGTTGACGTCACTCGTAAGTTCGAATTGCAGTAGTAGATGAAGACATTCGTTAAAAATATGCCTTACAGAATTTGTTATGATATGTTTACCTATCAGGCACAATTTCTAACAAGAACTTTACACTATGCCCGTAAATGACCCAGTGCTGAGTCGGCGGGGCTTCCTTAATTAACATAGAGGGTAATTAGCTAACTGTGGCACGTTGGCTACACGGGTTAGCATAGGGTTTCGTATAATTTTTTCCTTCTCTCGCGGCTAGGGGCTGTCCATTAATCACGTGAGGTTCGAAAAGGGTTTTCGTCAAACGTCATTTCTGAACCGAAAAGCGGCGTGTTTAAGCTTGTAGGTACTAAAAAATACACGTGATTTTGGATGGGGGTGGAGGGGTTAGTCTCAAACCTCACCACGTATCACCAAGGGGGAGGGAGGGGTTAAAAATGTTAAAAAAACATCACGTGAGTAATGGACAGCCCCCTAGGTGTTCGACCTTATCATTTTCATTTGTCGGCTCTTACGAAACCCCTAGGATGGAATGGGGTAGCGACACTATGTATTCTAAATCCGGCACCACACGGAACTAATTTATTATTTATTAATTTGTCTTACCGGTACTTTTTTCGGTAAGAAACAACAAACTCAGTAATCCATTATGTATGTTTATCACGTTCTTCTTACTTGCAGGTCTTAAAGACCCATTGAAGATTAAACTGTACACTGCTAGGCAAGTAAAGTGGCACATTAATGAAAGAAAGAACGCTGACGTGTTCGTTAATGATGTGAATTATTTTTGGGAAACTTACTGTACCACGCTAACCTGCCTGGGGTTGGCACTGAGGTTTATATCAAGTGTTCCTTGTCTTGCGGCTGGAGTGTGTTCAGCTTTCTTCATTGTTTTAGTTGCCTATATCATTGGGCTGAGTAGTAGTAATGTTTTAACTTATATGACCCACTGCTGAGTCGGGCCTCCCTACAAGAAGAGTAATTTAGCCTATTGTGCCACGCTGGCCATCTGGCCAGCGTGGCACAATAGGCTAACTCATCTGGGTTAGCATAGGGTTTGTATCTAGTTTCCTTCTCTTGCGACTAGGTGTTCTGCCTCTTGTGTTCATTTAGACACCTCTTCATCATCATCATCATCATTTCAGCCAAAATACGTCCAATGCTGGGCATAGGCCTCACCCAAGGATTTACACAGAGGCCGGTCTTGGGCCGCCCGCATCCATCGTTTTCAAGTGACCTTAACCAGGTCATCGATTCACCGTGTGTGAGGCCAACCAGCACTGCGCTTTCCGGACCGCGGTCGCCACTCAAGG
The DNA here is from genome assembly GCA_905475355.2 of Clostera curtula. NCBI lineage: Eukaryota > Metazoa > Arthropoda > Insecta > Lepidoptera > Notodontidae > Clostera > Clostera curtula. Next base: position 8,826,269 of record FR997808.1, on the reverse strand, counting down.
ACTTTTCTGCCCCATCGGGCGTCGGTCCTGCGCGCTATGTGCCCTGCCCACTGCCACTTAAGTTTGGCAATCCTGTGGGCTATGTCGGTGACTCTGGTTCGCCTGCGTATCTCCTCTTTTCTTACGACACCCTAAGTATGGTACATTATGTATTCTAAATCTGTCGCCACACGGAAAGCCAGAATTACTTACATCACAGCCAGAATGAAAAGGACTGCTGTCATCTACACTAATGTGCGATTTTGTTATTTACACTGAAAAATATTAGGTTACAAAATGTAATACCGGCCTTGTAATATTAAATTGTGTGCCATTTTTATTGTCTAGTCTTGTACTCAGCTATGCGGTTCGTACAATTAAAAGCGCTACTCCCATGCTGAGCCGATGCGATTTTATGATTGTTTTTGTAGGAATACATTATTGGCACAATGTGGACGTGCACTACACTAATTGCACAACATAGTCATAGAGCTAGTTATCAATTTTCCATGGTTTGGTGTACGTTGGGCCAAACTGATTGGCTTATATATATAAATGAAAATAAACATTTTACGAGTATATTAGATAAATAAATATCCTTGGACATTTCACACAACGCCATCTCGTCCCAAGCTAAGCAACTTAATGCTTGTGTTATGGTAACGAGATGGATGATAAACTACTTATATACATATTTTTTTTTTGTAAATACATACATATTATAGATAGAAATGACACCCAGACTCCGAGCCAGTGCCTCTGGTTTAGAAAAAGACACTTGCCCGACCCCGGAATCGAACCCGGGACCCGTTGATCCAAAGGCGGCACATCTAACCACTAGACCATTTCAAATTTGTTACATTTGTTCTTTTTTTAATAATTTTAATACAGTACAATATACAAAATCACATGCTCAGTTTATTTGCAATATTCAAAACGACCGAGATAACTAAAAAAGATTGGATGAAAAATGCGGTAGATACAGATTTTAAATTATCATAGTGCAAGCGATTGACGATTGATCTTATTCCGGAATCCACATAAGCGAAGCCACGCGTTCAAATAACCATTATATAACCAGAGCCTCTAGGCTTTTTCTCTCATGTTTCACACTAGGTATGACATTTTATAATAACGTCATTGTCTCTCGATAGTCTACGGAAGTAATCCAATACGAAATTTATTACGTAGAGTCTGTACGTAAGCTCTCGTGTAATCGCGAAGAATATAACAATCGTAATTTACGTCATTAGGTTACGCACGTACGTATCTATGATAGGAGTTGTTCTAATGGATTGCATCGGTTCCTACTAGTCTCGTAACTTGGTCTTGTGTTACAATCCTTTGTAATGATTGTCGAAATAAAATTGAGTAACTGGATGGTATTGTGACATTAAGACACCACAGTGTCACCAACCCATACCATCCCAAGGGTGTCGTAAGAGGCGACTAAGGGAACGCAAGAGGCAAATCACCTAGCCGCAAGGAAAACTTGATACAAACCCTTTTTTTTACCCTCACACGACGCGCTTGGGGCGCCACAAGTTCGCGTAAACGCATTCTACTGTGACGCCCCGGCGTGGTTGATACAAACCCTGAGCCAACCCGTCTTGCCAGCGTGGCACTGTAGGTTAATTTCCCTCCATGAATTTGGTGGAGGCCCGACTTAGTAGTAGGTCATTCATGGGCTGAAACGACGAAGATACCTTTCCATGTGTTGACGGTTTTAGAATACATAATGTCGTAAGAGCCGACCAAAGGAAATGACAAGGCTGAATAACAAGCCGCGGGTGAAGGAAATGTTGATACGAAACCAAATAGTCACGGAAGAGACCCAGTGCGGCACAGTAGGCCAATTACCCTACATGTAACTGGAGGAGGTCGGATTTGGCAGTGGGTGAGTAGTAGAAGATGTCATAATCACAGCCCGTTGATAGCCAATTGGTGAACTGAGCCTTCTCAGAGGGAATAGTGGACAAGAAACGAGTTAGCTTATAAGAGATAATTATCGAGAAAGTTTGTAGAAAGTTTAGTTAGTAGAGTTGTCTTAGGGAAAGATTTGGGTGATAGCCCACCGTCCGCCGGTATAGCCTACCGCGATGGTGTGACGCCCAAGTGCGCGGGGCGTCACACGGGAGAGGGTGCCCGATGGGGCTGCCGCCTGCGGACCACGGTAGAAACGAACGCGGTACCCGTGGTCCGCCGTGAGGGCGGGTGTCGGCGCACGGCGGGTTGTTTTAGTGGGTAAGGGCCCCACACTACCCCGTAGTCTCCCCGGACGCGGGATGTGCGGTAAGGCATTTTTTCCCGCCAAAAAAAAAAAAGGGAATGATTTGGGTGTTTTATTGGGTCGCCTGCCTTTTACAACACTTTTATTTTTCGTGGAAACCTCCTCATGGATTTCATGTGGGACTACAGGCTGAAAGTGTAATTAGCATCCCGAACTACCCACCAAAAACCGACGACGATTCTCAACTGCCCGAACTTGGACAACGGGTTTCGCTCTCCTATGGGTTAGCGTATTCCGTTACCATGAGGGTTTAAACAACATCTTAAGGATATGGTAGGTTGGTCACAATCTGTAGTTATATTGAAAAACAACTTAGTAATAAGATGGCTTTTGTCTGAAAATGTATCTTAAAAAAACATTCTATTTTACTCATACGAGTATTTTACTCATTTTTTGCTCCTAATTGCGTTCAAGTTGATTTGGAGATCATGTAAGTCCGCTTTATTTTATTTTTTTATAAGATATAAAAAAAACGCTTTATCGTCTTAAGCTATGTGACTGGCCAGTAACAGTTTATCACGCGTGTTTCAGAATCTCTTTATTAACACCAAAAATATACGTTCCATTTGTAAAACGGTTAGGTCGGTTGAATAAATATTTGAACTCAGCGATTAGACAATACATTACTATTAGGGGTGACTGTTATTTCACTTGGGTTATCATCCAACGGCTCTACCCTTAGTTGGGGAGCAAAGGTTAACGTATACAGTTATCAACAGCCAATAAGCTGGTTACCAGAGGGTTACTTCACCGGACACACGTCACATTTTTATGGCGTAAATAAAAAAAACGTAACTGGTAATTGAAAACCGACAAAAATCCTCGTTTTCTATAACTACTATTACTAGTACTACTAGGCTCAGCCCACAAACAACCAACTGCTTAGTTGGGCCTCCTCCCGTTACAAGGAGGGCCATTAGCCTACTGTGCCATTACACTATAACACCTAACACGTAAATTATTTATTACAAATATAATATACTGTAGGTACTATATTCTTATGTCGTTTTTCACAAATATTCGTTCAATTTGAAAGTTATTAAAAAACATACAATTTAAAAGGCAATCGCCACGGTCAGCGATCTCTACAGCTTCCGTTCAGGTTTCCAAAATCTTTGCCGCATCTAGGACAGCAATTTATGTATTTTACAGCAACAAGAACAGCTAGTATTTAGACTTCTGATACTATTTTTTGGTTCTCCATTTAGAGCAGATTTAAAAATCTGACAAAACATAGTGATCACTATATTTAAAAAAAATACCAACATCTTGCTAAACGACCGGCATATAAAGTTCACAGCGAATACCTTCGGAAACACTTTTCTTCGTGCCATTAAAAACAAACTAATGTCAGATTACACTTTAACATTTAAAACCAAACATAAACTTTACAAGTTTATGTATGCAGCTAATTAATTTACCCCGTTCTCATTATATTTTTATTGACACAAAATCAGTATGAGCGACTAATCCGGTTTTGAAATACCAACCGGTGTACTCTTAGCAAAACATACCTACGTTATTATGCAAATATTGTTATTTGCGTTTGCGATGTGGAGCCTTGATCTTTTGCACCTTCCCTTTGCACCCCTCTAAAGACCCGTGAACAACGTTACTCGTTCATACATGCAATTGAATTGATCGTGAGTAGTGATGGGCTTAAAGGATCGAGTCTTATCCTAGAACCAAAAAACTACTTACTCTTGTTAATTTCTTTCCTTTCAAACTATGTATTTTTGCAGGGGTTTGACTAACGCTACAATATGCAAAGTTGTTTAAACATATTTGCCAATCTTAAGTGGCAATGGGCAGGGCACATAGCTCGCAGGACTAACGCCCGATGGGGAAAAAACTCCTCGAGTAGGGACCGTGTTCCGGAAAGCGCAGTGCTGGTAGGCGTTCCACACGATGGACTGACGACCTGGTTAAGGTCGCCTGAAAGTGATGGATCAAGACCTGCCTTCGTGGAAATCCTTGGGAGAGGCCTATGTCCAGCAGCGGACGTCTTTTGGCTAAAATGATGGTGATGATGATGGAATAAAAATCTAACATAGAACAAATTGGTCAAATACTGACAAATTTAGAATATGTACATGGTGCTCACAGGTTGGTTGTTGCCCTTCTTCTTCTTTGCAGGTCCTACTTAGGAGACGAGTGGCACGACCCAGATGCATTCAATCGGTATAGGCGAGACCTAGCAAAATATTGTAAAGAACGGAACAGGAGTGGGAAGAATAGAAAAGAAGTGGCAACGAGTCATTTCATTTTGAGGGCCCACTGAAGGGCCCAGCTGCCAGAAAACTCGTCTTCGGAGGATTGATTCTTCCGGAGACGAGTAAAGGTAAAGAAAAACTTTATTTAGCAGTTGTGATCTAAGATACCAACGGCAACAATTTTAATTAAAATGATATTAGCACTTCACTGTCTTTCTTTTCAAAGTAATCCCTTAATAGTTCGCGGAGCGCTAAATACCATATTTATGCACCCTGGAGTCTCACATACCCCAAGGGAGGATATAGATGAGGAATTTCAAACAAAATAAGGTGAGGAGCATTTTTGAAGGTGCCTTACCATCCTAAGGCGGGCTCATTTAACCCATAGACCATCTAGAGGTTGGTTGTGCCCGCATTTGAATCACTGGTCCCCGGTTCGATTTCGGGGCAGGCAAGTGTCTTTTTGTAAACCAGGAGCAGTTGCTGTAAGTCTGGGTGTCAGTTGTATTCGTGAAATACGTGTTTGAAAACTACCCCAGAAATACCTACCAAAAAACGAAAACTTTCGAAAGGGATTTCGTTTTTTGTAAAAAGAAAGACTGCCATAGTTCCAAAATAATAGGTAGCGTGACGGTAACTATTCTATGCCATTGATTACCAAGTATTTAGTTTAGTTTAGTAATATGTTCTGTGCTGCTTAGGTTTAAGTAAACCTAAGCAGCACAGAAATAAGGCACCAACAAAGATACCAGATAAAATTTTCAATAAAATAAAAATATTTCTATTCAAATGCTATCCGTTAGATCACAGAGCAAAGAGCATCTTTGTCACATCCCTAGTTCAGACACTGTATCGTTTAGTCTATGGGTGTTTCGAGTGTCAATTTGAGTGCTTCATTGTGTTCGAATTGGCGCGGTATGTGGGACACGCGCAATGCACGCGACCCGCATGGGAGAATACTGAGGGTGATTTTTTTAAAATTATTATTCGCAAGCAGCTAATGATGTAGACCGGTATTTGATGTAAAAGCAACAAGGCCCCAACAAAAATGAGCGGTGCTATAAGTTCACGTGTTATCATCTGTCTATACTAATATTTTAGAGAGGAAAGATTTGTATGATGGTAATGAAAGAAACCTGAAACTGAAGGACCGATTAGAAAAAAAACAATTCTTGAGTAATTTAAGCTACAACTAGGAGACAATGCTACTAGCCTTCTTAGCACCGTACCGGATGACAGCAACCTGGCTCAAATTCCATTTTTAAATTTTAGTTGTAATTAAAGTTTAGTGTTTATTTTAAGCCTATACCTATTTCGATTTCGCAATCATCATTGGAAAATTCATCGTGTAATTTTTTGCAAGTTACGTGAAAACAGAGACATTTTTATTTTATTATCTAAATAGAAAACTAAATGAAATAGTGAAACCCACACAATATATCACAAGTCAATTATCTAATTAGTTCTAGTCGGGTATCACATTTTAGATAGGAAACCGATAAAATAGGTACCTACATGCCGTATGTTATCGTCCAATGACCCGACCTGCCAATCAAATTGACAACTTCGCATGAAACTCCGAATGCATGATACATGAGATCTGAAAGCACTTTAAATTTTACTGTATATTCATAAGAAAATGTCGTCATTGGGGCTTTAGTCCGTTTAAAATATGGAAGGTGACTGACACTTTGTGTATTCCATTTAAAAACAAGATTCGATATCTGGTGTTAGTTTTATGGAGTACCTTGTAAGGTAGCTTACTATTGCATAAACTAAACATCTTGTTAATATAAGGGCTGTAAAGACCGCCTGTCGATGAAGGTTCCCTGGTTTGCACAGAATCAAACCAAGGAACCTTCGTCGGGCATTATTAGTTTTGTGTAAGCGGGATATACTCGTAAACGTTCTATAGGTAAAATCCCCCTTGATAAAGGTTGTGGCTTGACGCTGATAGTAATATTTACTCTCAGAGAGTAATACAACAAATAGTTGAGAGGCTTTGGTATGTGATGGGGGTAGAGCTAAAGTAGTCTAATATTTTCAGTGGAATAGCTTAAAACAGACTCAATGCAGTCGCAATCCACCAGGCCAGTGCGGCATAGAAGGCCAATTTCACTCCTTACTACTACCTTCTTCTGAGTCGGACACTCTTGTCAGAGCAGTCGTGGTTGCACTGACGAGGCACATGAAGAGGCATTCCTGGCGATGCGCTTCCAATTCTCACGATTTAAAGCGTTCCGCGTACATTGGACTATGGTGGACTCAGTCGCTTTTGTTATTATGTCAGTCCAGCGGGTTGGTGATCGGCCGCGTGATCTTTTGCCTTCCACTTGGCCCTGAATCACCAGTCTCTCTATCACGTCCTCCTTTCTGGAGATATGGCCAAAGAACTTACTACTACCTACCCTCAGGATAATCCGTCACCGTCACTACACGGAAGAAAAGACTTTCGAGACACTACTACTACTCCACAGCACATAAATGACCCACTGCTTAGTCAGGCCTCCTCTAACTACACGGAGGGCAATTAGCCTACTGTACCACGCTGGCCAGACGGGTTGACACAGGATTTGTATTAAGTTTTTCCTCTCTTGCGGCTAGGTGATCTGCCTCGTGCTTTCCATTTGTCGCCTCTCACAACACCCTCAGGATAGTATGGGTTGAGGCCATTGTGTATCCTAAATGCGTCACAACATGGATGTCTATTACATAATATTGATTATATATAAAATACATCCCCAGTAATATATAATGCCTAAAATTAATATCTTACAAGGGTACTATTTAAGTATTATGTTACACAACAGAATGATATTTTAACAACTTTACAGTGAAAACTTAATCAACTATTCTATGAACACATCACTCTAAGGTCGAGTGATCAAATTCGTCATAAGGCTGCCTTTTATGGAGACCTTAATTACAAAAAGTTCTAGCAAAGTCTTTTCGTAGCATCATGCGTTTTAATTGGCTATTTTGTTCACAGGATAATTATACTAGCTTTCACTTAAAAAAACAGGAATAATAATATATCCTTTAAATTATTATTACTTTAAATATTTATTTAAATTTACCTGTGTGGAAAGTTTTCTTGAATTTGTCGTTTACCCAATTGAAACCTTCCGTGTAAGATAAAGTATTCAAAATCCAGATAGTGATTTCTATTTGCACGCCATGTAATACCTTGATTCTCTGCTTCTATCATACAAAATAACTGATTAATATTTAATACGACCTCGAGCTCGTAACAGTAGCTTTTGCAAGTAAACAATACGTTATTGAATAATATATTATATTATTCTATACAATATTATATATATTTCTGGATAGAATGTTCTACCACGATATTATGCAATACCAAAGCTACTCATGGGATGACGGATAAAAAATCCGGGGAATAAAATCTATATTCTATTTCTATTAACGTGTCCGACACGATGCTATTGCGAGCCTGTCATACAAATTCGTATTCTGCTAAGTTTAAAAAGTCTCGTCACATAAAGAAAATCAAAGTTTTTTTTTCTATATGACATTGCGCAAACTTTTTTTTAACTGGCCTAAGCTTATAATTCCCCGGAACCCGTTCGGTTTGGTTTAATCGCTCAGAGCCGATCGCAATCAAATTGGGAAAAGGTTAGGAAGAGTAAGTCTAGTCTCTCCCGTGACCATGACTGGTGCAAAGCATTCGAAACTTCGGGAATTACATAATGTATATACACGCTATAAATCCGTTAAATAGTGTTAAATTTCAATTTGTAGACATTAGCCTAAGAAGTCTTGAAATGAATACCTTAATACTACAGATTTCAAATCTTAATTCAATCAAACCAGTCTTGGTTTATGATACACTGTTAATATTTAAGTTATATTAAGGATCCTGTGTATTACTAAATAAATAAAATAAAATAAAAACAAAAGGTAGAATACATTTGATAAGTAAAAATACATTGAAAGACTTAAAACTAAAAAATATACATATTAATTTTATTTAAAACAAATAATAATGAAATGAATCTTAATCACTACATATTATAAAACAAAGTCGCTGTCGTCTGTCCGTCCCTATGTATGCTTATATCTTTAAAACTACGCAACCGATTTTGAAGCGGTTTTTGTTAATAGATAGAGTGGTCAAGAGAAAGGTTTATTACACCCGTGCAAAGCCGGGGGGGTCGCTAGTTGAGTTATATATCGTTACCTTACTAGTTAGATTAAGCATAATTTTGAGTATCAATTTTTTCGTTAAACATTTCGAATAACCGTCTCGACAGCGAATTATGTATGAGATACTCAAATCACGAAGATAATATTATCCTAACAAATATTGGATCGATAAATATTTATTTCCACTTCGAGTCCCGCTAGGAATATTTTTGTGGGATAACAGTAGTTTTTTTTATAAATTACAATATTCTAAACAACTCATTTCTAAATCAAAACATCGGTGTCCCCTTTGTTTTTAAAATTTATATTTAACTGTTTCGAGGTGAAAACTCATCCCGGATTCAGAATTTTACAATTTTTCCACACGCAACAGTAATGTGACGATCTTAAATTTGGTTACTTTCTCTCAATCGGCTATTCGAAAAAATATTGGTAAGACGTCATTGAGATTTAGATGTATCCAAATAACTATTCATACATACATACTAAAAAGTCAGTTATGCCGTTTCTTACCCAAAAAGACGTCATCTTCTTTCATTTTATCTATAGAAATGTATGAATTTATTTATTAAAGTTTTTATATATTTTGTAGATATATTTATGATTTTTGTCTAATTTATTACATGGGATATCGGTTTTATAATAACATGCCGAAAATTAGGATTTGATATTTTATTATAAGGATTATTAACATTTTGTAGCAATGGAGTTTCAAATCAGGACATGTCTTTATGCTTGGAAACGGTGTTCAACACTAAATATTTAAATAAATAATATTTTGATTCTGATTCCTATTTCAAACTGCGGCCTTGGGATTTTATCGCGTAGAAATAATTTTACGATTAATAAAAATGTAAAACTTGACGTGAACCACTTTTAATTGCTACTCATGGCAAGACTGATTTCAGCATAAAAACTCTATTATAATTAGTAAGATAGTGGTTGATAAGTTAAAGTATAATTTGGCTGTAATACATACAACTGTAAGTGGTGTGCCGACTAGAAGTGACGAAATTATCACGAAATTGGGACATCCGGGGCGTTGATGAGACAATGTTGCTTTTAGATTAAGATTCACGACGCGCTCTCATTCGAGGCATGTATAACTCATTTATACCATTGAGTAGTTTGGTTCATAAAACTATTATGTGTATTATTTCGAAAATGAATCCCCGAAACCTATATAAAATATAACATAGGTTCCGGATGAACAGGAATCCTTGAAGTAGTGGTGACACTATATCTTCTATACCCGTCACCACACAGATAAATCGATAGCCATTTTCCTTGCCCATTATTCAGGCTTCATAAATAATGGATATTTTTTCCACACTCTACGTTACCAAGAGTGAGCATATGAATTCGACTCAATGTAATTAAATGGCTCACAAAAGATCAAGGTTGTTCTTGAAGATAAAACTTTTTGTTGGTATTCGTGACCAAACCTGAAGAATGGTAAAAAATCGGCGTGTAATCGTAAATGGATCCCAGAAAACGAAAAATTAATGGCATAACAATATCTGTAGGTAGATTGTGTAATAGTGGCCAGCATAATCTTGGAAAGTAAAAGTAATTATTGAACAAAATGTCAAAGAGAACATAAAATTTCGAATACACCATAAGTTGCGTTGCAAATTTCTGTTTGGTTACGTTCACTGTTTATTTACTATGTTTGACTGCCTTGCAGGTCTAGGGGATAGATGGGGTATGGATAGAGGATCGGGCAAGTATCTTTGTGTAAACCAGAGGCATTTCGTCTGAGTGTAGATGAGTTTTGTGTTCCTTAAAGTGCAGTCCTGGTAGGTCTCCACGGTGGACCAACGACCTCATTAACGATGGATGCGACCGTCCTTCGTGGAAATCCTTGGGTGAGGCCTATGTCCAACAGTGGACGGTTTTTAGGCTGAAATGAAGCTGACGATCTGGCTGACTTTGGCCCTTTGCGACTATTGCGCGAGTTTGCTCTCACAACTCTGTCTTATCCCAGCCTTGTACCTAAAAATGGCGATATAAAAAGAGCAACTACAGAGTTTCTTGCCGGCTCTTCTCTGTAGAGCTGCATTCCGAACCAGTGTGGCAGATGGTAAATAATCAATTTTAAATGGTAAAATTTAAATCATCATCACACCAATCCAAAAACCAGCAGAGTTGATGATGATGTTGCTTAGGATGAAGCTACGATCTCCTCGCCTATTATTTGGATCATTTTGATAATATCTAAAATCGGATAATCTGGAATCACCCCAATTTGAATGACCATGACGTCTGCTTTAGAGGGTACGAAAAGCAGTCGATATATATAACAGTTGGGATCGCTACGAAGCTGCACGACTTGTGAAACACACTACAACTACTACTCAGTCTATAGATGACTCACTACTGAGACGGGCCTCCTCCAGTTACATGGGAGGTAATGTTAAATGAATTGTAATATATGTAATTATAAATGAAGGTAATTATCCTACTGTGTCGCTCTGGCTAGACAGATTTGCACGTGTTTCGTATCAAGCTTTCCTTCTCTTGCGGCTAGGTTTTCGGCCTTGAAATTTCCTTTTAAGAGCTCTTACGACACCCTCCGGATCCAATGGGGTGGTGACACTATGTATTCTTAATCCATCACCTCACGTATATGTAATTCCACTTATGTGGATTATGAGAAGGCAAGGTAGAAGTATCGTTTTGATTAAAGTGCCCTGAGAATTGATAAAATTCTTTGTTTTAATCTAGCTTAGAGTTATTTTTCTGCTAAGATAAGGTATAATGTGCATAAAAGAGATACAAGACAACAATCTGTGCTATAGAACTTGTTAGTTTAGGCCAAATGGTTCCATAAAACCTTTTTAAAATTACGTTCGCATTTGAAATGACACATTACGACCTCTTCCATATCTAAATGGGTGCGTCATAATTATGACTGTTATTTATACGTTTAAATCGGGACAGCCAGCAATTACTAACCACCTTCAAAATAAGGAAGTTATCAGTACAAATAACGAGAAAAAATAAATGTTGTACACTTGCGTATTATTAAAATTTAAATGTATCTTTTGTACGGGGCTTGCTCCGTATAAAATATATAGGTAGATGTACCAGTTAGTAAGTTTTTTATTAAAGATGTTCTTACGGTTAACATGGTATTTTATAGGTCACTTGTTCACACAGTGCATAATAAATATCTACACGGACACACACACAATAAAAAATATAATAACGTCTATAGTTTTGAATATAAAATTTTTACGTACTTTTCAATTCTTTAAATTGAAATTTAAATTAAATCTTAATAATTAATCTAAATCTTATAATTAAATTATAATTATTTAATTTGTCTAGATATGTAATTCCGTAAAACCAATTAATCTTTAACTAGAACTAAAAATAATTCTTGCTGTTATGATTAATATTAATGGTAACTAAACGCATTGTGTTACCTACTATTTTTTTTAAACAAAAAGTATAAAAACCTCTATGGCTGCAAAGGGATAAGCAGTATGAACAAATCCACTGGAAGTGATCGGGATTGTTTTAGTTATACCTGTTATCAAATTAAGCTTAAAAATAGTTCCTAGTAGCCTATCCTAGGTGAGGGACTTAGAATACGTGTCACCACCCCATTCCATCCTGGAGGTGTCGAAAGAACTGACAAAAGGAAATGACAAGGCCGAAAAACTAGGCGCAAGACAAGGAAGACTTGATACGAAACCCTGTGCCACCCCGTTTAGCCAGCGTGGCACAGTAGGCTAATTACCCTCCCTGTGATGAGAGGAGGCACGACTCAGCAGTGGGTCATATATGGGCTGAATAGTAGTATTTGATATTTGGCGACACGGTTGACGCAGTGGTTGAGCGATCGACTGCTGCATGTCGCGGGTTCGATTCCCGCACGGAAGATATATTTGTACGACCTACAAGTATTTGTTGCGGGTCTGGGTGTTTTTTATCATTAATATGTAGGGATTTACAAAAAAAAATGTATGTAAGTAGTTTATCATCCATCTCGTTGCCATAACACCAGCATTAAGCTGCTTAGCTTGGGACGAGATGGCGTTGTGTGAAATGTCCAAGGATATTTATTTATTATTTAATTATTTATTCGTAGGCTCGTTAGAATTTTGTTGTGCTTCAAAGTTTTGGCAATTTATTAATTTGATAAGATTTGTAAAATAAATGCTGGTCTTTCCCAAATGTAAACTCCCACATCTCTTTGTATGCACGATGTAACTCTGCCTTGTTGGTCTAGAGGTTGGATACGCCGCCTTTGGATACCGGGTCCCCGGTTCGACTCCGGACTCGGGCAAGTGTCTTTGTGTAAACCAGAGGCACTTGGTCTGAGTCCCAGTGTTATTTGTACTCATGAATTATATGTTTGTAATCTGTCCCCGCCATACAGCTTATACATAGTGCAGGGGTTTTATTATATAAACCAAAAAAGAAATGCAAGCTTCTATTATTCTGCTATACTCAAAGGTGCTAAGCGCGCAGCATACGTCCCGGCCTGGGGTATTAAAAAACCGTCTTATTAGAGAATCAGTAGCACGTTGATCGTCTATTTTGACTCGAGCAAGTTTGGATCCTGGTACAGTCTCTAACGTAACATATAGGTGTCTAAACACGTTTGGATCCTGGAATGGTCTCTAACGTAACATATAAGTGTCTAAACAAGTTTGGATCCTGGAATGGTCTCTAACATAACATATAGGTGTCTAAACAAGTTTGGATCCTGGAATAGTCTCTAACGTAACTTAAAGGTGTCTAAACAAGTTTGGAACCTGGAATAGTCACTAATGTAACACAATGGTATCTAAACACGCCTATACTATGTTGGTCATGATACGGAACACTAACTACAGAATAAAATTACTGAACAAGTCACTCCAAGGCCACTGCCACATGCGGATATGCCTAACTTAATATTCACTTGCTGTGTTGCCAACCCACGAATCTTGATCACTAGTATCATCGCGGATGTTGTGTTTACGATTTACAATCTGACAATAACGCAAGAGTCTAGATTTTTAATTTAGAATTGAAATTATTTATATGAAGAACAAGAAGTGAAGTGGCACTGGTCTGATCATATCTGTAGAATAAAGGCCCATTTAGACGGGGATAGTTTCTCGCCTCGAACATACGATTATCGAAAGGATATAAAAAAGTTGCTTCGTCTAAACATTCAAACCACTCGCTCACTCGCTTTGGCGAGAATTGCCTCGCATTACAATATTGACAGTGTCCGTCTAAACAGAATTTTGAAGCACCAATCGTATTTCGTCGAGTTTTTGTGCCAGTTGCTACCATGAGTGTGGTGCGCGAGGGTGTTTTAATTATATCTGCTCTTCTAAGACAAGAATTACTTAAACGGAAACGGAAAAAAATATGTTGGGTTAAAAATTGGATAGCGAGAAGAAACAATTTTGGAGCAAAGAAACAACTTAATACTATCGGCAGCACCATATTTAAACGATTATTGTGTCATTTTTAAGAACAATAACCTAGTAATTACTAAACTCGAATGATCAAAACTCGCACTCAAAACGGTTCAAACCGATTTGTACGATACTCGTATGAACTTGAAGAAATGTCATACTAGATCGAGTCGAGTTTCTCGTAAGCAAGAATCTTCCTATAAAATGTCGCTGTGTAAACAGACTTAGGAAATTATCGCCTAGCGATATGTCACATTCGAATCTCGTATGACATAATCGTAGGCGAGAATTTATTTCTTGCCTGTGTGTAAACATTTGGATGCGATAATGTTATGGCGATTATTGCTTGCGATACTAGCATACGATTCTCGCACCGTATGGTGCGAGAAACTATCCCCGTCTAAATGGGCCTTAACCGACAACCGCTGGTTGACAACAACTCGGCAAGAATACTGTTCTCTCCTAGATGAAGCGATGATCTGGGAAAAATTGCGGGCAACTGGATGCCTCAAGCAGAGAGCAGGCATGGCACTCTATAGAAGATGCTTAGGTGTGGGGGCGGGGCAGAATATTACACATCCCCATCATTTGATGATTATAAACGCTAAATTAAATTTGATTTGCATATATGTATATTAAGTGTATTATTTTAAATAATACAGTCGTTGCAGTAACCAGTACTTATAATTTCATTTATTTATTAGAAAAAGAAAAGAAAAACAGTACAAGAAACCTTTTACAGTTCGTGTTAATTACAAGCTTACGTTCAGATTGTACTAGGAAAATAAATTTCACTACCCTCAATTGCAGGTAAGTGTTAAGCCGCCTTTGGATCACGGGTCGCCGGTTCGATTCCGGGGTCGGGCAAGTGTCTTTGTGTAAACCAGAGGCACTTGCTCTGAGTCTGGGTGTTAGTAAACTGCCCCCGCGATACATGTTAAACCTAGTGTAGAGGTTTAGTTTTTTTTAAATATGTATGTTTGTAAGTATGGATGTTTGTTACTCTTTCACGTAAAAACTACGGAGTGGATTTTGATGAAACTTATCAATAATATAGCGTATACATCCGAATAACAAATAGGCTAAAATTTATAAAGATATTGTGTGAATTGTCCAAAATATAAGTGTGACGTAAGTAGAAAAAAATATCTGACGTAAAATAAATTCCATCACCACGCGGGTAAAACCGCGAGGCGCAGCTAGTATGTTAAATACTCGATAAATAAAAATGTTATGTTACCCATACCTCAATTGCATGTCCATAAATGGGTATAAAGAAAAAAATTACTTAGTGTTGCATTTCTTAGACAAAAATTTTGGTATTTAGTTTATCCGCGACACACGATGCGCGGGCGATGACAATAGTTATAATTATTAATGAGCAAATTGTACTCGGCCACAATCTGGTGTACGTTGACGGATCATAGATTAGTGCGTATGTACTTCCTTGAACCCAAGTTCAGGACCACCATAAAAACCAATATCAATTTCCGTAGTTCGTAGATCATACAAGTGTAATTTATGAATGAATGGCATTCTACTTTAATGCATTCTCTCATATACTGACTAGCTAATATATTAAGGAGACAGAGTTTATTCAAACGCGTTCTTCCTTATGGGATCTTACAAAATTTTACAAAACAACGTTTGCCGGGTCTTCTGTATAGACATATAAACTTATGAGCATCTTAGAATTCTATTTATCTATCAATCTATCAGCCACAGAAGTCCACTGCTGAACATAGGCCTTCCCCAAAGATTTCCACGATCCACCGCGACTCCCAGCGACCTTCACAAGGTCGTCCGTCCACCTGGTCGGGGGTCTTCCCACGCCTCTCTTTCCCATACGTGGGTGCCACTCCAAAACTCTTATGCCCCAACCGCCATTCGTTCTTCGGGCCACGTGGCCTGCCCATCGCCACTTCAACTGTGCAATCCTTCATAGAATTCACTTGAGCTCACATATTAACCTGTGAATCCTTTGCTAATATAGTTGATGCAATTGTTGGTTTTTTATACCACGTGGTGATAGATTTAGAATACATAGTCTTCAACCAGTGTGTGTTGCCAGTGATGACATATGGAACAGAGACGTGGTCGCTCACTATGGGCTCCATCAGAAGGCTCAAAGTCACCCAAAGGGCAATGGAGAGGGCTATGCTCGGAGTTTCCCTGCGAGATCGAATCAGAAATGAGGAGATACGCAGGAAAACCAGGGTCACCGACATAGCCCACCGGATTGCCAAACTTAAGTGGCAGTGGGCAGGGCACATAGCTCGCAGGACCGACGCCCGATGGGGCAGAAAAGTTCTCGAGTGGCGACCGCGTTCCGGAAGGCGCAGTGCTGGTAGGCCTCCCACACGGTGGACCGACGACCTGGTTAAGGTCGCCGGAAAGCAGTGGATGCGGGCGGCCCAGGACCGGCCTTTGTGGAGATCCTTGGGGGAGGCCTATGTCCAGCAGTGGACGTCTTTTGGCTGAAATGATGAATGATGATGAGTGTTACCATCCTATTCCATCCTGAGGGTGTCTTAAAAGCCGATAAAAGGTAACATAGGCGCACGGGAAATTGCCCTTCATGTAACTCTTATTGTGTTATGCCAGCAATACACGTTGGCCGAGCTTAGGCCAACGCGAGCGTAGGCAATTTAATACAAGCCAAGTGCTACTGCCTACACGTTGGGCAAGTGTATCGAAACCAACTAGGCGAGCGACACCGAGCGATGGCCAGACAATGCAAATATACCGTCTATACGTTGGTATTGGCGTTCACTCGGCAATGCTAGGCAATTTAATAATAATAATTATTATTATGGTGTACATGGGCAGCTGTAATCACTTTCCATGACGTGAAACAATTGCTCGTTTGCCTCAATCTTTTATTAAAAAGCAATGCCTGTATGTGGTACTACTAATCAGCCCATACATGACCCACAACTGAGTCGGGCCTTCTGCAAATTCATGGATATTAGCCTACTGTGCCACGCTGGCAAGACGGGTTGGCACAGGGTTTGTATTCAGTTCCGGAGCATGATCTCCTAATCGGGTAGTGAATCCCGTGGCCCTGGTTCGGACATTGGAGGATCGCCGTCAGTTTTAGTGGGTAGGTCGGGGCGCAATTTACCACCTCTACGCGCCTCGGAGTCCCACATAACCCGGCCAGTCCCAACGGTCGGGAATCCATGAGGACGTAAAAAAAAAGGGTTTGTATTCAAGTTTTCCTTCTAATTCGGCTAGGTGATCTGCCTCTTACGCTCCTTTAGTCGCCTCTTACGACACCCTCAGGATAGTGTGGGTTGGTGACATTGTGTATTCTAAATCAGTCACCACACAGTAGGTCAACATAAATAAACATATATCAGTTTCCGTGATTAACAGAGCACACAAATGTAATATTTATCAATGAATGGTTTTGGGAGTTATCGTTAAGGTCATCGGGTGTTTGGCAAAAACTGTCATACGGGTGGCCAATTATCGGCACTTCGTATCTTTAGTCCTAACCTTTTTTTACTTTATTACTTCCTATTTTTTTATACGGGCAGTCTTGCTTTACACTGGTTTTTAATAGTTAAAATCTATACTAATATATATCTATACTAATATATAAAGCTGCAGAGTTTGTTTGTTTGTTTGTTTGTTTGAACGCGCTAATCTCAGGAACTACTGGTCCGATTTCAAAAATTCTTTCAGTTTTAGATAGTCCATTTATCGAGGAAGGTTATAGGCTATATTATTTTTTAATTTCAAAAGAATTAGGGATCCGTATGAAAATTGAGATTTTGTAACCCAAGGTGTAAAATCGAAAACCTATTTATGCGTGCGCTGCAAAAACGATTGACAATAGAACAAAATGAAGTACTACAAGTTTGTAGGTCTTATTAAAAAGTCCACGAGAGCACATATCTAACTAACATAGTTTAGTCACAATAACCACTTTTATATTCATAAAAAAAATGCATAGAGATAAGCACGGTTTCGAAGTCCACGCGAGCGAAGCCGCGCCCAAAAGCTAGTTTACTATACAATGCTGTTTCCGCTATCTCTCAATTTTCCTCAGGCTGGAATGGATTTGTGACACTAAGTATTCTAAATAAGTCACCAGATGGACGATTGATAGCTTCAATATAATATCACCCTCATGGGTGTGTGTTTTGTGTCATCAGAGCTCTAAGAGGAGAAGCATGGTATTGGCTGATGATGCAAGATATTGCCGTAAGGTCCGTGCGTAAGTGGTACCTTTTTGGGCTGTGTGATGGTTGCGCACAGGGTTTGTATTTCTTTCTCTTGGGGCTAGGTGATCTGCCTCTTGCGTTCTTTTAGTCGCCTTTTACGACACCCTAAAGACGGTATGGGTTGGTGACATTGTGTATTCTAAATAAGTGACCACAGGGACAAGCCCCTAAATTACAAGATACATACAAAAGCCGTCGAAGTTCGGTCACGTAACTTATCACGGCTCGCCGGTTCCTTAAAATGAGTAAGCAACTTATTTTTTTTTCAACACGAATCCCATCCTTTAGCCTCGACTAGTTTTCTTTTATCCAAAATCGATTTCGATACTTTTTTTTTATCCAGAAGATTGAACACTATTGAAGCGAATAAGAAATTTTAATGAGGACGGGATGATCATCTGTTACAAGTCTAAATCGCGCAAGCGATATTTTCAAGAGTGTTACGTGTAGGTTTGTGAGAATATCTAGCTTACTTCTCAGCCTATAAATTACCGGGCCTCCTCCAACCACTTGGAGGGTAATTAACCTACTGTGCCACGCTGGCCAGACGGGTTGGCATAGGGTTTAGTACCAAGTTTTCCTTATTTTGCGGCTAGGTTTTCAGCCATATTAATTCCTATTGTCTAATCTTACGACACCCTTAGGTTGAAATGGGGTGGTGGCACAATGTATGCTAAATCCGTCACCACACTGATATATGTACATATATCTAGCATTTTGTTATTAACCTCTTATTGAAATATTCACGTAGCATCCATAATAAAGCATTCATCTTTAAAATACTGCTGTATATATTTCTAAGCGATGGAATAAACTAGTTTCGTTACCTCAAATCCTTCCAATTACGTTGATTGATATGTTCAAATGTATGCAAAGCTTTTTATGTCAGTACCATTTTCAACTTTAGTGCGTGCACGCACGTTTTATTAAATTACAAACAAAAAAGCGCACGAATTCACACGCCGCGTTTACCAATAGTTACGTGCCATCAAATTGAGTTCCGCTTGAACAATTAGCGGCGTCGATTGCTCCAAGTATAGCCACAGAAAATAAACAGTAATGCAACTCGTGGCCAAGACTGTGTAGCACCCAAATATATTCTAATGATTTTTATATTATTATTATTTTTGGCTATGCTCCTTGGTTATTCCGTGTGGTGACGGATTTAGAATACATAGTGTCACCACCCCATTCCATCCTGAGGGCGTCGTAAGACCTGTATGGCAGGGGCTGTTTGCAAATATGTACTTCACGAACCCAAATGCCAACCATACTCAGATAAATAATAAATAAATAAATATCCTTGGACATTTCACACAATACCATCTCGTCCCAAGCTAAGCAACTTAATGCTTGTGTTATGGTAACGAGATGGATGATAATCTACTTACTTTTTTTTTTAAATACTTACTTATTATAGATAGAAAACACCCAGACCCGAAACAAATACTTGTAGGTCGTACAAATATTTCTTCCGTGCGGGGATCAAACCCGCGACATGCTGCGCAGCAGTCGATCGCTCAACCACTGCGCCAACCGTGTCGTCAGAGCAAAGTGTCTTTGGTTTACATCAAGACACATGCCGAACCCCGAGATCCAACCGGGGCGGGCGATGCCTGATCTAAAGAAAGCACATACAAGGCAGTCACGAATGAACTTGGGTTACTGAATATTATTCATAGTGCTTCTACTGTTATCTGGAAACTAGATTGTACATACTAATTTTACGACCTAATAAAGCTTCCTACTATTATTTCTAATAACACTAGGACTTTATTTTATTCAATACTAGCTGTAACCTGCGCGCGTGGTTTACAAAACCAACTAATTGCATCAACAATATTAGAAGAAGACTCAGTTAAGTAATATTTGAGCTCAAATGAATTCTACTATGCTAAATTTTGTCAAATTCTTAGCTGACCTCTACTTGACGAAAGAAATATTCCAACCAAATTTCAAGTCCAGTGATATCTCTGGACTGGTAGGATAGAAAATAATAATAATTTAAAAGATAGATGAAACGTGTTGTTAGTTGTAATGCTAAAATGGGACTATAACTAAAGCTGTAAGTATATTCCAACCTGAACTTTTACGATAAAGTTATTCGACCGTTTTATGTCAAAATTAATTAATATCTATAAAGTTAATACGGTGATTGGGATAATAACGAATTTGTTGCGTTTTAATCATCAACAAGTCTTATATCACAACGATTATCGACCTATACCTATTAATTAAAGAACCATCAAATGTTGCAATCAGTAATTAATTTTAGTTTACGTCATAATTTGTGTTTGCGACAGGCAGGTGTATTTTTTTCGATTCAAAGTTTTTAATGTCTATTTCATATTCATTCTAAATACTTGTGACAGTCTTCTAATTGTTAGCGAGCAATTAAGTCCATTCTCATGTCTTTATTTAATTGTATTGCATTTAATTTACATTCACCTAATAAGTATGTGTCTCCATTTTATTTTTGTTTTATCATTTTCGTAATAGTCTACTTAAAGCATCATAGTAATGTCCATTTCGTACAACGTACTAGCCCATCCTATAAACAGACCTTTTTTTTATTGGTTTGGCGGGAAAAAATGCCTGGGTAGTGTGAGGCCCTCAGCTACTAAATCCTTTAAACAGACCTAACCTAAGTCACATACATCTCACATTTATTATTATTACTGGCAACAGCTCCTGGGAAAATACTATTTGAGGGTAATATACCTTAACTAATTGCCTCTTCCGTAATAATTGCTCTAACTTACGTCACTTTTTTTTAAAGGGGATGCAAATTAGCAGATGGGTCACCTGATAGTAAGTGATGACCACCACCCAACCCAACACAACTCATGCGTATTATTAATTGGCTTCGATTTTCGGTATTCTTATTTTAGTTATTTTGTTACTACAGATTCTTCTGATTATTACCCAGTTACAATGAATTCGTTGATTTAGAAGTTCATAGGTGGTTAAATTTTAAGCAACTCTCGATACGTCTGCTCGACAAGTAAATATATAGAATAAAACACCAACGAAACAGAAAATCACTCTCGAATAAGATAAGGAAAAACTAAATCAAAATCGATAAGTATATGTATCTACATTCAACGCGTTCAACAAATAAAAGTGTAGCAATTATTTATTCCATAAACACTAACTTAAGTAATATGTACTTACATAAACACTAACTTAAGTAATAAAACAAGACTAAAAATACCAATTAACCTAAAACTTAAATACTAAAATATATTATTTAAAGGAGTCCCTTTAGGCAAGGGAAATAAAAGTCATATCCATTATCAGTATTTAAATACCTGATTCTAAATTCAAATGCTGCATAAAGTCTTACATAAAATATATAACCACAAAGTCATAAAATGTTAAAACATATTTCGCAAACTCGTTTAGAATTTCCTTTTAAATCGTCCCAACTTATAAAGTGCCTCAACCTCGTGATCTGATAAAACAACTTCATATTGTGTGTGTGTAAGTAAGGCAGTGGCGTAGTGTTGAGCTATTATCTAACAGTGAAAGTGTGAGTGTGTGCGGCGAGCGGTGACGTAATGATCGCCGGCGGAGCGCCGCCACCGTGAGCCTCGCAACACTCTCACTGCCAGCGATGCCGGTTGATGCTGCTTAGGGTCAGCCTCCACCAGACTAAGAGCCCCTTTACTTACAACTCAGTTTCCTATGTAATATGATTAAAAAAAGAGAATCCGATACGAGAAGGAAAGAGGGTATACGGGTATACCTAATCTTCAAACAACCAACAACATTTTCTTCAAAGAAAGCTTTCAATCATGATAAAATCGGGTCACACGTTTAGGACATGAAAATGTAATGACACAGAGAGGCAGGCAGATAGGATATATAATAACTAATGACTAACCCAGCTAATGCTGAGATGGTGACCTATTCGGCAGGACATGCAGAAATACTAAATCTTTTATAATTGTTATATTCTTATTGTCTTTTTGTGTGTCCTGTGGGAATAAAGATTTTTCTTTCTTTCTTTCTGTCTAACTACATATCTCTTATTCTCAGCCAATGAATAACCCTCTGCTGAGACGATCCTCCTCCAACTACATGGAGAGTAATTAGCATATTGTGCTGTGCATGCATAAGCATCCATTTTTTCTTGTCTTGCGGCTAAGTTAGGCCGTATCATTTCCTTTTGTCGGCTCTTACCACACCCTCAGGATGACATTCTAAATACGTCACTCCTTGTTTACTATTATTAAAAAAAAGCTCTGTGGTACTCAGTTTATTTTCGATTTGTTGCGTGATAAAAATCTATACTAATATATAAAGCTGCAGTTTGTTTGAACGCGCTAATCTCAGGAACTACTGGTCCGATTTCAAAAAATCTTTCAGTGTTAGATAGTCCATTTATCAAGGAAGGTTGTAGGCTATATTTTACTGTCAAAAGAATTAGGGATCCGTATGAAAATTGCGATTTTGTAAACCAAGGTGTAAAATCGACAACTTATTTATGCGTGCGCTGCAAAAACTATTACGAATAGAACAAAATGATGTACTACGGGTTTGTAGGTCTTATAAAGATCTAAAAAAAAGTTTGCGAGAGCACATATCTAACTATCATAGTTTAGTTACAATAACCGCTTCTATGTTCATAAAAAACATGCATAGAGATAAGCACGGGTTCGAAGCCCACGCGGGCGAAGCCGCGCGCAAAAGCTAGTATCAGATATGGGACGGGAACAGAGAGCCCATACCGCGTCAAACGCGTGTAAAATATAAAGTTCCTTTTGGTTTATCTGAGTTGTGAGGTAAGGCAGGGTGCTAGTCTGTCGGATTGGTGAATGGTCTACTACTCCGCCCGTATATGACTCCCTGTTGTCTTAATTAGCCTACTATACCTACGCCGGCCGCCGCTGGCCAGACGGACTGGCACAGGGTTTCGTATCAAGTTTTCCTTCTCTTGAAG
Source organism: Clostera curtula (assembly GCA_905475355.2). NCBI lineage: Eukaryota > Metazoa > Arthropoda > Insecta > Lepidoptera > Notodontidae > Clostera > Clostera curtula. The sequence continues at coordinate 8,803,017 of FR997808.1, read as the reverse complement.
TGAGGTTATCAACCTTGTATTCTCGGGGTGGTGTGTGGCTGCCTCGTTGGTCTAGTGGTTAGATGTGCCGCCTTTGGATCAACGGGTCCCGGGTTCGATTCCGGGGTCGGGCAAGTGTCTTTGTCTAAACCAGAGGCACTGGCTCGGAGTCTGAGTGTCATTTCTATCTATAATATGTATGTACTTACAAAAAAAAAATTGTATATAAGTAGTTTATCATCCATCTCGATCAACGAGATGGCGTTGTGTGAAATGTCCAAGGATATTTATATTTATTTATTTTATTTACTATGTATTCTAAGGCCGTTACCACACAGACAGAAAATGGACGCCCACCTTTAAAGCAAACTAGGAAGTTCCTGATAAAACTAAGATTAAGAACAGAAATATTTCATTACTATCACAGCGGGTTTAATTCCAAAATAATGTTTATCTTTAGTAGGAATATAATTTGAAGAAATGACTCTTTTAACGTCTGGGGAGAGAAACACTCTACTCGTATAACTATTTGAAAAGTGTTTAATTTCTACTCATCTCAAAATACTAGTTGGATTTTTAATTCGGGATTGATTTTAGATTGTGTATAATCTCAACTCATACATTTTAGTACCTTTTCCATTTTGATAGAAGGTCCTACAGTGCCACGCCGGCCAGAGTTGTTTTCTTCTGTTGGAGTCCATCCGCTTCATACGACACCTTTCGCTAACCCATACTATCCTGAGGGTACCGTAAGAGGTGACTGAATAAACGCAAGAGACAGGTCAGCTAGCCATAGGAAAAGAAAAACTTGATACAAACACAGCAACTGTGCCACGTTGGCACAGTGTTTCGTATCAAGTTTTCATTCTGTTGCGGCAAGTAATCGGCCTTGTCATTTCCTTTTATCGGCTCTTACGATACCCTCAGGTTGGAATGGGGTGGTGGGGTGGACACTATGTGTTCTAAATCCGTCACCACAAACTCAAACTCAAAAGGAACTTTACTTACGTAGGTTTCATCACAAAACTCTTATAAATCGTCATATTTATAAATACCATTATCATCATACGGCCCCTGTCCCACACCAGGTGGCAGCCTCCACACACACCTATCAGTCGTCATACCTACATTCACACCTTTCACACACAACTCCTCACTCCTACAATCCCTCCATCTCCCCTGATCGCTCACAATCCCTGCGTTCACTCACATTCATGCCGAAACTACCACCGGTTCGGAAGGCTGCTCTACAGAGAACGGAAGTGTGGCTATTTGAGTGGTTAAGCTGCTGAATCCTCTTTGCGGTTGTGAAAATTTCTAGATGTCATGTCTGATTCGGGCCTTCTCCATTTACTTGGAGGGCACAGGGTTTTTATAAAAAAATCCTTCTCTTGCGGCTAGGTTTTCGGCCTTGTCCTTTCCTCCCGTTGGCTATTACGATACCCTCAGGATAGAATGGGGTGGTGGCACCATGTATTCTTAATACGTCATCATAGTACACGCACTTACATACGTATGTCAGATTAATATGATGGACACATGCATTTTATCGCACTATTGGTACTAGTGTACGGCCGAGATCAGAAACCATGTCTTAAATGGTATTCCACAAAATAACGTAATTTAAATTCAGTTCGCAAATGTTTCAACCACATGGCTTATAAATCATGCACTACGTAACTCAAGTACAACCCATTCAGTTATAAATTAGAACCGTATTTATTAAGGAAATGCGTAAAGTAACTGCTTTTATCCGATGATGTTCAGATATGCATACGCGTTGAAGTCTTTTACTGACACCGATCGTTCCCTCGCTTATGTAATTTCATTGTACATTATTTACATAAAAACTCGACTTATCTGGTGTACATAAATTAATGGAAAATTTCTTAAAGTATCGTTATTGTTACGCGAATATGTTTGCTGCAATAAGTTTTTTTGCATAAACACATGATTATATTCTATAAGTGAATTTTAAATTATACCATCGTGAGCCATACTTGAGCGTTCAAATATATTTTAATAATAAGAGAATAGTAAAATCAACAAAACTTTTAATTAAAATTCAACCTTCAGCTATATCAATAATGTTATAATCTTCAATGACAGAAAAAATAAATTCCGACTTTTTCTTTCAATATTTTTAAAGACCATGCGTTTAATATCTACTACAAAATAATTCAAATGGGTTCCTCGGTTTAGGAGGTATTTTTTTAACATTGACTTCAATGCCTTTGAGACCCTAGGCTTGCGTGATGGAAAGCAACGTCTAAGATGGAGCAGGCAATTCAAGGAAATGCCCTGTCGGGCACCGGCTCTCACATACACACGACGGAACATAGTAAAACTGCTTGGCGCTTGCTTGACTTAGATGTGAGGGTGGCTAGGCGGGTGGACCATTCGATCCTACCACCAAGGGTGCTGGTTTTTGTTGAATTTTACAACACGCGTTAGTTCCCAGCTTACAGTGGAGAAGTTTTATATTCTGACCCGTCCCCACACGTCTGATAGAGCAATAGGTACATGCACTGTACAACTCTCCTTTTTTGGGTTAAAATATACAAACATATGTTATTTCTTAGACATAAAAACCTACTTTAAAACTTCACTACATAGTATAAAATAAAGTCGCATTCTTCTGTCCGTCCCTATGTATGCATAAATCTTTAAAACTACGCAACGGATTTTGAAGCGGTTTTTTTTAATAGATAGCGTGATTCAAGGGGAAGGTTCTTAAGTATAACCCACCCCCGCTTTGCACGGGCGAAGCCGGGGCGGGCCACTAGTAAATAATAAAATATAACAAATAACACTTCATATTTACTTTAAATAATATCATAAATATTAAACTTACATTCAATTTACTCAAATTATTCAAATGAATGTTAAAATCATTTCGTATAATAAATTCGAGAAGTTGGAAATAAGTTACGCTATGTATTGTTACCCTAATTACGTACTCTCAATGCCAGTGATAAATACAATCTCGGTGGAGGGTGGACGATGACTGGGCTGACTCCTGCGCAGCGAAGTGTAGCGCAACCACGCATTGCCCAATTTAAGTTGCCACGGTTGGCCGCGCTAAGCTATTTTGGTATAACGTTTTTTTGCCGGCCGAGCCCCAGATTCGTAGACCAAGACATAATATTCAAATGAATATTCTGTCTCGTTTATGGACTTAGGGGCTAGTTGATCATATCTTCCTCTTTCCTAATTTTAATGAGGTCATCACCAGTCCAAGTATTTGATTAGACTATTTACACAGAACGATTGCCCATTATTATCCAGATCCTTATCTAGGGAGACCACTTTTTTATATCAGCTGCCAGTTTCCAGGCTGACTGACTGCTGGGAGCGGCAATTTAAGTGCCCTCTCAAACACTGAGGAACTCAGATATTTTCTGAGTCTGGGTGTCATTTGTGTTCGCGAATTACATGTTTGTAAACTGCCCCCGCGATACAGGTTATGCTTAAGTACAGGGGTTACGTTTAGTAAAAAAACTCGCAGAGCCCGACGATACTAAACCTGCAGATCGATTTCATTCCGCGATGTCTCCGACCTTCTTACAGATACACGTAAAGTCTTGAAATCCAAACTAGTTAATGACCATCACATCACTCATAAAGAACAAAAAGTGAGAAAACTTTGAGCACGTTTTTATACTATAGCGGAATAGTTTAAATACTAATTAGGTCATTAAAACCTGATGGTAAAACTCATTAACTCAATATTATTGTAATGTCTATTATCAAAGGCGTCAGTCATAATGAACATCAATCATTGTCAGAATGATATTAGTACCTATTGGCCAATTCTCTTATTTAAATAAATGTTAATCCGGAAACCGAATATGTATTATGTTATAAAATTAATCTATAGCTTAGATATAAAAAAATCTAAAAAGCGATAAATAAACAACCATTTGATGTCGATGCTTTGGGTAGACCATAAAACTAAATAACGTCGGTGTCAATTTAAGTTGGCATCAAAGTTAATTGGTTATTAATCGTTACTTTTTTTAAGTCGGTTTACATTTTTTCTTTGAAGGTTTTTCGTTTTGGCGCTGAAGGTGGTTTATAAATTATATACGAAGATCGATTTATAAACGAAATTATGCAGAAAAATCCAAAGAAAAGTGCGTGCGTACAAATTTCAGATGTCAGAAGTGAAACATATAATTTTTAAATAAAAATTAAGAAAGGAATTTATTTTATATTTTTAGAAAAATCGTATATTAGATGACAAGTGGCAAATTAAAATGCCATATGTTATTTGTAAATATTATACTTCGTAACTTACAAACAAATTAGCTTAAAATACGTTGCATATCTTCGTGACGCAAAACGTTGCACAGCTTCGCGGCGCTAAATTGCGTTTCATACGTAAAAAAATTACCGCACATGCGCCTAAAGAAGTTTTACTTTGGAAAACCCGATTAAAGTCGAATTGAGAAGCTCCTTCTATTTTGATGTTTAAATACGTATCTATTTAGAAAATTATTTTCTGTTGGCTAAATTTGATGAACATTTCACAGAGTTTCGAATCCACGCTGGCCAAGCTGCGGATGGAAGCTTGTGTAAAAGATGGCGGCAACATCGCCTCGCCATTGGTTAAAAAGATCAAAAAGGCCCATTCAGACGACGCATTCCAAGGACTTTGATATGACGCCAGGATACAGGAAGAAACCGCATAAAAACGTTAGATGTCATATAATCCTTTGTATTCTAATGAGGGTATTTTAATGGTTCTTTATTTTAGGTGGAAGAATTTGTTGTATCGTATTGAATATTTCATCGTTAAAACGAAAATACTATGCAGATATTTTAAATGTTATTCCAAAAATGGTGCTCAATTAATATGGTGAGTATCTCTAGTAATCACAAAATTAGTCACGTCACGTTAAAAGAGTGACGGAATCGCATTTAAAAATAAAATCATGTAATATGACCGTGGTATTTTAAACTCCGTAAAAAGAGGATTGTCTTTGTTTATGTGTCGATCTGTGGCATTGTAGGTCCAGAACGAATGAACCGATTAGGATCCAGTTCCTCAGCTCTTTTCTTGGAGGTTACATTAAATGATGATTGTGTGTAAATGTGTGTGTAAATGACATTATCACTACATAGTATAAAACAAAGTCGCTGTCGTCTGTCCGTCCCTATGTATGCTTAAATCTTTATAACTACGCAACGGATTTTGAAGCGATTTTTTAATGGTTCAAGAGGGTTTAGTGATTCAAGAGTAAGGTTTTTATTGTACAATACATGCATAATTGCACCCGTGCGAAGCCGGGGTGGGTCGCTAGTTAACTATAAATGGACAAGATTTTTCTGCTTAATACATTGAAAACAGAAAAGCAAGTATCAGGATACTCCTACACAATACCTTTCATTTACTCAACAAATGTCACAAAGTCACTAGCGATGACCTCACATGTAACCGTCTTGACATTTAGAACTACAATTGTATATACATATGTGATATGTACGGATATAAATATGGTCTTCATTTGATTATTGTTACGTCGTATTTTATTAAAAAAAAGGATTTAATTTAGGATACAACAGAGTCTTCTTATTGAAATGACTACAACAATCTGAACCGTTGGGTCAAGGAGCAAATTGGTTTTTCATGTTCAATGAATCAATGTATGATGGTTTTTACGTACTTACGTCTCAGCCCATATATGAACCACTACTGAGCCGGGCCTCCTCCAACTACATGGCGGGTAATTATCCTACTGTGCTACGCTGGCCAGACGGGTTGGTACTGGGTGATTTATCAAGTTTTTCTTCTCTTGCGGTTAGGTTTTCGGCCTTGTCATTTCCTATTGTCGACTCTTACGACACCCTTAGGATGAAATGGGGTGGTGACACAATGTATTATAAATCCGTCACCACACCAACAACATAATAGACAAAGAAAAATAAAAATAAAAATCATCAAAGTTGCCTGAATGAAATAATTTACTGTTTATAGTAAGATGTTACAATGCTAAAAGATTAGACAGTAAAAATTAGGGCACACACAATATGGCCACTGTGTGTTTCCATCCATAAACATTTTGTTATAACATATTGAACTAATCAAGGTCGCTGGAAAACGATGGATGCGGGCGGCCCCGGACCGGCCTTAGTGGAGATCCTTGGGGAGGCCTATGACCAGCAGTGGACGTCTATTAGATAAAATGATGACAAATTAATCAATAAAAGTATTTTCTTAAAATTGGTTATTAGTATAACTATTCTAATAACCAATGAAATAGAACAAAAGACCCAGAGTCCAGCCAGCATCGTCTTTAAAAATAAGGCTGCGTTACAAGCCTTATTTGCTACAATTCCAATAATGGCACCGGAAGACGCGCAGTGGGAAAATCCGACAGAGAAATATTAAGAGAATTATAACGTTACGTAATATGTTGTCATGCGTTGTTGACGCAATGTTGGGTCGTGGTAAGTGTGTCGAGCAACGCGGTCAGCTGGTGGCCCACTGCGGCTGTGACATAACCGAGCTTCCGCTACTCGCAGTGAAAGGTTTGAACGTAAACTACTGAGACTATTCGAGTTTTGCTCGATTACGCCGATCGAATGAAGGGACATGTCGGTAAGTGGTGTTGTGATTTAGTCTGGTGTACTGTGCTTCCGGGTGGCGATGAATTGAATCTCCCCGACTGGAGAAGGATCTCCACCTTACAGCCTCAGCCTCCAAAGTGTTGTGATCCTTCATGCGAGTGATTCCACGCCTTTAGTACTACTCCCCATACTTCGCAACCATATGCACTGTATCGACAATAATTTGATATATCAAAATGGTACCTATGTAGTTTTTACAGAAGTCTTTGTGTATTTTTTACATCACACATAAATTATAAATTGAATCACACCTTAGTAGCTTCGAGTTCCTTATACTTGATACTAATGTGTGATAATGACATGCTGGCAATAAAAACTAGGAGGTTGTGAAGCCTAAAGTATGATGAATTGGTAGTTAATGATATAAAATTGAATGATATGGCATAATAAGTTATATGACATCAAGTGAATGTGATTAAGGATACATAGATATCGTTAGGTAGGTTAAGCAATCCCGGAGCATACTCTCCTAGCGAGAAGTGGATCGCGTGGGCCTGGTTGGGACAGTCGAAGATCGCCGTCGGTTTTAGTGGGTAGTTAGGGGCGCAATTTAACATCTCTACGCGCCCCGAAGTGCCACATATAAAATTGGTCTAACTATATAAAATTGCAGCTCGTGTCACTTGATGAATCGCCGAGGGCAAACGGTAATTGCTCCGTGTGAATACTGGTAGTTAGCCAAATCAGGTTAGACCAGTGCGGAATTCAATCAAATTGGGAAACAGCTGTATATTAATATATACAGGCCTAGTTGTAAATAATTAATAATTTAGATGTCTCACCCTTATGACCTGGTTAAGGTCGCCGGAAGACGATGGATGCGGGCGACCCAGGACCGGTCTTTGTGGAAATCCTTGGGGGAGGCCTAATGCCAGCAGTGGACGTCTTTTGGCTGAAATGATGATGATGACTCTTATGAGACCATGTGATGGTGCTTGCCTTTACTCCTAATTGTTGCAGAGCTTTCCAAAATCCTGTTTTATTTGTTACTAGCGACCCGCCCCGGCTTCACACGGGTGCAATGAATAACCTCTAAATTTATCAATGTTTCTCGACAATATAATATATTTAATATACTTAAATCATTCCTCTTAAATCACTCTATCTATAAAAAGAAACCGCTTCAAAATCCGTTGCGTAGTTTTAAAGATTTAAGCATACATAGGGACGGACAGACGACAGCGACTTTGTTTTAAACTATGTAGTGAAGTATGATATGATCTTTGACATAAAAGAGGTTTGTGTTCTTCAAATTTTACATTTCTGCGTACAACGGTTTACTTCTTACTTCGCTGCCCGTAAATTATCCACTGCTGGGTCGATGGTGACATTACGTACTCTAATTTCGTCACCACACGAAAAGTTCAATAATATTGAGATATTTTCCGTGTGGTGACGGGTTTATTATACATAGTGTCGCCACCCCATTTCATCTAGAGGGTGTCGTAAGAGCCGACAAAAGGCCGAATAGGCGACTAGCAAGGGAAGTAAACCTTGATACGAGACGAATTGCCCTCGATGTAGTTGGAGGAGGCCCGACTCAGCATTGGTTCACTTCTCAGGGAAGTAATAAGAAATAAGTCAATGACAAAGAATTTAGTAAATAGATACTAACATAGATCAGTAATGTGCTGACAATTGTAGCTTTATTTTAGTTCGTTAAGTACGCCAGTGGGCGGTCGATGTTGCAACTGTTAAACTTGTTTACTTCTTGTTCCAATAATCGCCGTCTTGTCCAACTAGATATAGTTATATCAGGGTAAGCAATTTATAACGCCCTTAATATTGCCATTAGGAATAATAATCAAGCAGAAAATTATTAAAGCTGGCCTAGCCTTTCCGCCCACGTTGGTCCTACTAATATTATATTTGACTGCCTCGATGGTCTAGTGGTCAGATGTGCCGCCTTTGGACCAACGGGTCCCGGGTTCGATTCCGGGGTCGGGCCAGTGTCTTTGTCTAAACCAGAGGCACCGGCTCGGAGTCTGGGTGTCATTTCTATCTATAATATTACAAAAAAGTATTTACAAAAAAAAATGTATATAAGTACTCGTAGTTTATCATCCATCTCGTTACCATAACACAAGCATTAAGTTGCTTAACTTGGGACGAGATGGCGCTGTGTGAAATGTCCAATGATATTTATTTAAAAAAATAATTTTATTTATTATAAACGCGAAAGTTTGTAAGTATGGATAGATGGATGGATGTTTGTTACTGTTTCACGTTAAAACTACTAAATGAATTTTAATGAAACTTTACAATAATATAGCTTATACATCAGAATAACACATAGGCGCTTAACACATGTATCAAGTTTTCCTTCTCTTGCGGCTAAGTGATCTGCTTCTTGCGTTCTTTAGTCGCCTCTTACGACACCGTGTGGGTTTAATTTTCAAGCAACCCACGACAGATTATATCACAGGTACAACGTAAAGCTAGCTGCAAAAACAGCATCTTTAAATAACATAACTTCGTTACTTTAAATCAGTACTTGAGTATTTTGGTTTATATGGTACTAGCGACCCGCCCCAGCTTCGCAAGGGTGCAATGATGAACCTCTAAATTTATCAGTTTTTCTCTACAATATTATGGATGTATTATACTTAAAAACCTTCCTCTTGAATCACTCTATCTATTAAAACCGCTACAAAATCCGTTGCGTAGTTTTAAAGATTTAAGCATACATAGGGACGGACAGACGACAGCGATTTTGTTTTATATGAAATAGTGATAGTGATTTACATACGCAACAGGTGTAATATTAGGTAACGCATTATATTTGCAGGTAATTAGCTTGTTAAGTTATTTAACTGTTGGTAATACAAACCTTACCGAGCTTCCGTAACAGTCGTAACGAAACTTGCAACATTCAAATAATTCTGTTTTAGTTTCCTATGGTGACGGATTTAGAATGCATAGAGTCGCATTACGCTCCATGTAGTTGGAGGAGGCCCGACTCAGCAGTGGCTCATTTATAATGATAATAATAATAGGTTATTTCAGATTTATCATCCATATTTTTTAGTTTAAAAGCGATGTAAAAGAAATAAAAAGAAAATCGCGGTCAGTGGCAGGTCCGGCTGGACTTCCATATGCCGGTGCCAAATCACTATACGGTTTTCTTGCTAGTCATACGGACATTTTCCATATCACGTCTGATGTTTATAAATCGTCGATAAGCTACCCCCTTAGGCCAAAAGTCATCACTCAGGAAAAGTTTATATATATACTAGCTTTTGCGCGCGGCTTCGCCCGCGTGGGCTTCGAACCCGTGCATATTTTTTATGAACATAAAATCGGTTATTGTGACTAAACTATGATAGTTAGATATGTGCTCTCGCGGACTTTTTTGTAGATCTTTATAAGACCTACAAATCCGTAGTACATCATTTTGTTCTATTGTCAATAGTTTTTGCAGCGCACGCATAAATAGGTTTTCGATTTTACACCTTGGTTTACAAAATCGCAATTTTCATACGGATCCCTAATTCTTTTGAAAATAAAATATAGCCTATAACCTTCCTCGATAAATGGACTATATAATACTGAAAGATTTTTTAAAATCGGACCAGTAGTTCCTGAGATTAGCGCGTTCAAACAAACAAACAAACAAACAAACAAATAAACAAACAAACAAACTCTGCAGCTTTATATATTAGTATAGATATAGATTTATTTTTTCATTTATAGGCTGAGAAGTAGTAGAAGGCTACTACTACTACTACTCAGCCCATAATGACCCACTGTTGCCCATAATGAGTAACGTAGAGAGAAATTGGCCTACTGTGGGGCGACGGGTTGGCACAAACCAAATCAAATCAAAATGTTTTTTTTTTTTTTTCTTCCTCGTGGCTCTCACGGTTTGTGTTTAGCCAATGTCAAGTCACTTTGTATCATTTCAATATTATTTCTCTCCATCATCATGGGTTTGCCATTTCCCTGTTAGCCACTCATAAGTAATTTCATTTTGAGTGTCCCCCTCCCACGTGGCTAAGATGTTCTGCACGGACGTGGGGTTGGCCTTTGGGAGGGAAAATGATTTTTTATTCGAATACATTCCTGCGAATGCTTTCAAATAGTCAAAAAAAAAAATTACACTAAATCAAAATTTAATAAATAATTTATCATTTAGTTTTTCCCACCGCGCCGGTTCGGAATGCCATTCCATACAGAAGAGCCGGCAAGATACTCCATGGTTGGTCTTATAAATAAAAGGTTTACAATTATGGTGGTACAAACAAGTCTGACAGATTAGTGAAAGCTAATCTATCAGTAATCTAAAGCTAATCTAATCACAGGGTTTTGTAGCAAGTTTTCCTTCTCTTGCACCTAGGTTATCGGCCTTGTCATTTCTTTGTCGTCTCTTACGACACGCACAGGAAGAATCGGGTGGTGACACTATGTACTTTTAATCCGTCACCACGCGGATCCTAGTAGAATGTTGGAAGAGAATATACAGAGACAGATATGTCAAACTTATTACACCATCTTTATTTACTGGCTGATTTGATATTGTATCAAAGAGTTCACCGGCAGAACTCAAGCACCTTTGGACTTTAAATTAGCCCAGAATCTAAAGTAATTGCACAATATTTCGTCTAGTGCATTCACTCGCAACTTTTATTGGACGTTGTGGAGACTATTAAAGTGTGTACAGAAATGTATCTATAAACGATTGACCGGTTAATAGCTCTAGATTGGGGACAATGAGACAAGAGCTCAAACAATCAGCGGCCATCTGTTTGGAAGTGGATACAATTTCTTCCGAGAAAATTGTATATTTTTAAATTGGAGCTACGTATACGTCCTTCTTGGGACGGATTTAGAATACATACGGTCACCACCCCGTTCCATCTCGTGGGTGTCGTAAGAGCCGACACTGGGAAATGACAAGGCCAAAATCTTAGATTCAAGAGAAGGCAAACTTAAAACCCCTCAAGCCAAATATATGACCCACAGCCTAGACGGGCCTCAAATTAAAACAAATTAAAAAAGCACTTCATCAATCTACTCTGTTTTTGTGGCTCTCTTCGCTAATCAGGTTGATACCACAAGTTATTTTGATGTGGGAAGGGCAGAATATTACACATCCCCACCACACGATGAGAAAAAACGCGTGTTGTAAAAGTCAACAAAACCCAGCACGCTTGGTGGTAGAATCCAATGGTCCGCCCGGCTAGCTAGCACCCTCACATCTAAGTCCGGCGCCAAGCAGTTTTACTGAGTTTCGTCGTGTGTATATGAGAGCAGGTGCCCGACAGGGCATTTCCTTGAATTACCTGCTCCTGGCGTTGTTTTCCATCACGCAAGCCTAGGGTCAAAGGCATTCAAGTCGGTGTTATAATAAAAAAAAACGCCTATATCGATCATATTGTACTCTGTTACTTATCAATTTAAAACTCGAATTAAAAAGCAATTTTCTCTCAATGTCATATCGCTTTATATCGGACGGTTTAAAATCGTTTCGGCCAACAAGACACGATGGATTGAATAATACCCAACCAAATTAAATTGACCGCATTTCGAACAAATTGCAATGCGGATTGCTTAATCAAGGCACAGAATTTAGTTCCTTGATTGCTCTTTTAAGATTTTGTGCTAGATTCATTTGTTTGTATTCATCGTGCGTATATCGGATTGTAGATGAATAGATACTGCGTCCTAACCAACTTCGAAGTAAAATCTAGAATGTCTTATACTCTTTTTTATGTATACTCTTTACTATTGGTATCAATTATGTATTGGATACCACTACCTCTCCTTTATAATATGTAAAGTGGACTCCTATTCGCTTCTTTCTTTTAATCGCATTGTATTCATCCATCAATCTATATACATATCTAAAATGAATTGCTGTACTTTGGTGCTGCTACAATTTGAGAATTATTCAATTACTATTATTATTCAAGAAAAATTAGAGACATATAGAGATTAATTTACTTTTAATGCATTTAGAGCTTTCTTTACCGGTTGTTTTTTAAACATAATTGTAAGGCACATGTCAACAACAAAATAATGCTGATTCATAGTATGTATTTTCTAAACTTTAGATTAAGTCTCGATGGGTATGCACTGGGGGTATGCACTTAAATTAAACTAAATCCATCATCCATCCATCTTTGTATTATTTTAGTCCTTGTGGTGACGGATTTAGAATACACAGTGTCACCATACCATTCTATCCTGAGGGTGTCGTAAGAGCAGATAAATGAAAATGGCAAGGCCAAAATCCAGCCACAAGAGAAGGAAAACTGGAACGAAACCCTGTGCCATCCCGTCTGGCCAGCGTTGCACTGTAGGTTAATTACCCTCCATCTAATGGAAGGAGGCCCGACCCAGCAATGGGTCATTTATGGGCTGAGTAGTAGCTATATCACTGATTCAAGTCAATTGTACCGAAATAAAACGCAAATTAAGCAACAGCTAATATCATGTAAGAGTTCTTTTGTCTACGCACAAGTTCACTTCCAGTGCAGTCTGTCCGCAATTACCCACCAATTGACCCCGGGCTGACTGTGTAACCTTTGGTTTATATTGTGACAACTATCACATCTGGATGTCGTGATCGGTTACACACAGACTATTTTCACATATGAGAAAAACAACATTTTTTTTACAGGACGTTACTTTTCTACCCTACTTTTAAGCTTTATATACTCACAAACTATATAATTCAGGGGCATTAGGTATAACCGCTATCGAGGGGGCAGTTTACAAACATGAAATACACGAACACAAATGACAGCCAGACTCGGGGCAAGTGCCTCTGGTTTCCACAAAAACACTACCCCGACCCTGGAATCGAACCGGGGACCCATGATCTAAAGGCGGCACATCCAACCCCTAGACCATCAAGGCACGGCAACTACAGGTCATATGTAGTGCAAGGATTTGGTTTAAAAAAGTGTCTAAGTGTGTACATTTGACTCTGGAATGAACTACCTGCGGCGGTGTTTCCCGAGCGCTACGACATGTCCTCCTTTAAACGCGGTTTAAAAAGAGCACTCACTTCACGGTAGGCAACGGCTTGGCTGTGCCCCTGGCACTGCCAAAGTCCATGGGCGGCGGCTTACACTTCTCATTTGCCTCTAAGGGCAATAAAAAAAAAAAAAAAACATATTAGTCAACATTTCACTAATGGTAATCAAAAAGATTTGGTTTTGTAAAGATAATATTGCATTTTATGCGTTTTATTCGTCATAACAATCGTTTGGTTAGTCTGGCATTCTAAATGCTAGCTTTCTTGCTTTATTAGAGCATTCCTACTACCCTAAGCTAATGGGTGCACCTCCCAATGATAGATTGATGGGTGCGTACTACTACTACTGAGCTCATTATTTACCCTCTCCTGAGTCGGGCTTCCTCCCATTAAATAGCAGGTAATTAGCATATTGTGCCAAGCTGGCGGAGCAAAGGCATGGGTTGGCACAGTGTTTCCTTTCAGGTTTTTCCTTCTCTTGCGGCTAGGTTTTCAGCCTTGTCATTTCCATTCAAACTCAAACTCAAACTCAAATCATTTATTTCAATTGAACCTATTTACTGGTGTTTTTGAAAAGTCAAAAGTGAAGTTAGGAATCTAGTTGCATGTTCCAAAAAGTAGATCCTATGGAGAAGAACAGGCAAGAAACTCCATGGACACTCTTTTTATCATATTTTCTGTTACAAGCATCTGATTGGGTTACATTGATTTCGTGTTTATTTATAGTAAGCTAAGATGTGAGGACAATGTAACATATTGCACAACAGAAGTGTCCAGGAGATCAATATAAAGCTATGTAGGTATGTCAATAGCAGTTAAGGGATGACCGGCCCCAACTGGCCCCCCATTTGCCCCATTTGCCGGCTCTTACGACGCCGTCAGGTCGGAGTGGGATGGTGACTCTATGTATTCTAAATCCGACAAAACTAAAATAATACAAATATGGAGAAAGTTATCATACATTTAAATCGCCCAACTGACGTATATTGACAAAAAGATTATAATATCTTTATAAGATTAGAAATAGGAGGCGGTTAGGGGGCACTGACCTTATATTAACATGATTATTCAATCTTCACTTTAATTACGATAAGAGTTCGTGGACCTACAGAACAGAGACTGCACAATCTATAAAGAATCCTACAGATGTAGTTGGCGATACTTCATGAACAACAAATATACCAAAACAGTTTGGTTTTAAACACGGGACTTAATATTAGTACAACTTGCGGAATCAATGACTGCCTCGTTGGTCTAGTGGTCAGATGTGCCGCCTTTGGATCAACGGGTCCCGGGTTCGATTCCGGGGTCGGGTGAGTGTCTTTGTCTAAACCAGAGGCACTGGCTCGGAGTCTGGGTGTCTTTTCTATCTATAATATGTAGTTTATCATCCATCTCGTTACCATAACACAAGCATTAAGTTGCTTAGCTTGGGACGAGATGGCGTTGTGTGAAATGTCCAAGGATATTTATTTATTTAAATGCACATGAACCGAGTAACAGGGATATCAGATGTTGGGTAGTCGGGACAGAAAAGGGCTGGCTATGGATCGGGAATCAATTAAACGCACAGACACTAGCTTTTGAGAAAAGGAAGAGTATTCAAATGTACAATTTTAGTTGCTTAAGTTAGAGATTTGGGGATTCCCAGGGACCAACCGAGCGAGTTTAGGTTTTATTCCAACTCCTTTTTTTTTGGTAACGCTGGGAAAATGCTCTATGCATGCCGTTGCCCCTGGGGGTGGGGTTGGATATTATGCGGGACTCCGGAAACTACTCGTCTACCCATTAAAACCCCAGCGGTATACCCTCACACGACACGCTTGGGGCGACAGGTTCGCGTGACGCCCCGACGTGGTGCCCGCTACACAGGTAAGCTACTATCGCAGGGTGTCCCAGGCAACTATTTTAGCTCCTACACTAAAATTACAATAGATTTCACTATCCAAGCCTAACCTATGCAAGACGCCTCATGCTATCTTATGAATGGTCACCGACCAATTTTCTTATAGAATTATCCAGTAACTTCATCATCATCATCATCAGCCTATTTCAGTCCACTGCTGGACGTAGGCGTCCCCCAAGGCTCGCCACTGAACCCGGTCTTCGGTTCTATGCATCCAGTTGCTGCCGGCTGCCCGTCGCAGATCGTCGCTCCATCTAGCAGGGGGGCGTCCCACCCTACGTTTGCCAGTACGTGGTCTCCACTGTAGCACCTGTTTGCCCCAGCGGCCGTCAGTTCTACGACAGATGTGGCCAGCCCATTGCCACTTCAGCTTGCTAATCCTATGGGCTATGTCGATGACACGCGTTCTCGCTCGGATGACTTCATTACGAATTCTATCTCGTAGCGAGACACCGAGCATAGCCCGCTCCATAGCTCGCTGAGCGACTTTTAGCTGATGGACTAGCCGCACCGTCAGTGTCCACGTTTCAGCACCGTAGGTTAGTACGGGTAGGACGCACTGGTAACGCTCCAGTAACTTATTCACTCCTAAATTGGGAAGGGAGATTAAGGAAACTTCAGATCATAAAGTCTCTCAATCTTGACTCGTCAGTGTGACAATGACGTTACTGACGAAACAGTCATAGAACTATTTTAAAGAATGGACTGATAAACTATTTTTGATGACCGATAACAGCTGGTAATTACACTGGACGATAAGAGTGTTTTCTTTCACTGCACACGTGTAATCTTAAATGGATAATGTTCTTAACTTACGTCACGATAATTTATTAATGAAAACAGGAAAGTTTCACTTTTTATCTTTGTTTTGCACCTGATATACAAGTATTGCAAACTAAATGACTAGTTAAATTTATACATAACTAGCGACCCGCCCAGGCTTCGCAAGGGTGCAATGATGAACCTTTAAATTTATCAATGTTTCTCTACAATATAATGCATGTTTTATACATATAAACCTTCCTCTTACACCACTCTATTACAAAGTACAAAGATTTTGCTCACGTATTCATTTAAAAATATTTTTTACTGTACACAATGATATATTATACTCATAACATGCATTTAGACTTCTTTAAACAAAGGCCAGCTTCACCTATTTAAGAGTTGTACAATTTTATAGGTACTTATAGAATCTTTGAGGGTGTCGAGCTGAGAAAAGGAAATGATAGGTCGAAAAACTAGTCGCTAGAGTATGAACACTCGAAATTAAACCTTATGCCAATCCGTCTGGCCAGTGTGGCACAGTAGGCTAATTACCCTTCGTGTAATGGGAGGAGGGCTTAGCTTGATTCGTTTCTTGAACACATTCACAGCTGTCGCGAAGAGAGTGCGGAATAGCATTCCAAATTTTCACAGTACTCATACGTACGAACTATGGTGTGACGTCATTTTAATTTTAATGTTAAAATATGTTTTGCAGCCACGAAGACTACGAACGTCCAATCACGCATGAAACTGCGGCTGAATGATGACCGCATCCATTGACTGTTAATTGAAGCAAAGACGCATAAATAGATATCTATTACACGAGGCCAATTGGAACTATAAATACTTTATGACATACGAAAAGGGTCAAATATAATGAAGCCACTGTAATATATATTTGGTTGCTTACAATTATTTTTAATTGAAATACACAAATTTCATCATCATCTAAGCCCATAGATGAACCAGTGCTGAGTCTAGCCTCCTTCATCTACAAGAGGGAAATTATCTTACTGTGCCTCACTAGCAAACAAATGGCACTGAGCGTGTTCAGTTTTCTATTGAGGTTGGTTGTCTTACGACACCCTAAGGATCGAATAGGTGGTGTTCTCTAAATCCTTCATGGATAATTCTATGCGTATACTACAACCCCACTCTTGAGTAGGGCATCCTACATAGAGGGTAATTAGCCTACTATGCCACGCTGGCCAAACGGGTTGGCACAAAGTTTCCTATCAATTTCTCCTTCTCTTGCAGCTAGGTTATTAAGATATCCGGTTGGTGGTCCTTACGACACCTTTAGGGTGGGCTTGGGTGGTGAAACTATGTATTCTAAATCCGTCACAACACGGAAAAAATACGTACCTATATCTAAGCATGCTATAAATTCAAATTCAAGGTGTCCTGTGCTGCATTGCGACGTGAGACGACGAATCTATACATCTATACAAATAAATAAAATTGGAGTGTCTGTTTGTAATAATAAAATAGCCACTTTACTAAACCCTTAAGTATCAATAGTATACATAGTACATAGACCGAAATAACTTTTTGTTTTTATTTTTGTCCGTCTGTCTGTCTGTTTGTTCCGGCTAATCTCTGGAACGGCTAAACCGATTTAAACGGGACTTTCACGGATAGGTAGCTAATTATATAAGGAGTAACTTAGTATACTTTTTTTAGACTAGCTTTGCCCTGCGGCGTCACCCGCGGTACGACAATAAATAAGCGCGGGTGAAACCGCGGGGCGCAGCTAGTTATAACTATAATAGCGACTTTATGGCAAACAAGTGAACAAACAAAGGAGCCCGAAAACATTGGATTATAATTATCTAGTCTAAATATCAAAGTGTTACACCATCGACATATCCGTCTGTGCACTATCGGGCAGTGGGGTCGTCGTTCCGAAGATAAGTGATATCAACTCCATGTGTCTCAATGGCCACGGTTATTAATTTCAGTAACAAATACTTTTAACGTTTTATGGGTTTTCTTATCCGAAAACATATCCGCCTGGACACCTCGAATAATAAATGGAATCGGAGGTAAATGCAGGTCAAAAGCCGCTTTTTGTGTACTGTTTCCTAATTTCTTCGTGTTGCCATGTAAAATGCAACATTTAACCTCGATTTAACAGGTAGCTGCAATTCGGCAATCCTCCCCGTATCTACGAGGAAAAAAAATCACCCAACCTATTTCATATTTTCAACAAAAAAAGAAACTCCTTTATAAATTAAAATCGAGGATTTTACTCTCAGTCGGAAGAGCTGACTAAAGGACAAGGCAGAAACCTAACAACAACTTATTTTTTCGCTTATACACTGTGTAACCAAATCCTTATGATCGATAGTACTACTGATAAAAATACTATGTATTTTTTTTCTTTAAATGTTATTCATCAGCTGTTGACGAAAATATCATAACTCGACAATTGAAAGTAAATGAAAGCCATGTTATTAAACCTGTGTGTCCAAAAATCTAGTTCAGAAAAACTTTGATCGGTTATGTATGGGTTATGTACGGTTATCTAGGTTATGTCGGACCGAACATGGCAATTGCTCCGGGTGACTACCGGTACTTACGGGACACAACGAAAGAAAACCTAAGACAACGAATTATACGGCAGTCTTGGGGTAATTATAGCCCTGCAACATTTTTAGACAAGTTTCTGTGATGCCATTATACTATTTAGCCCATAAACGACCCACCGCTGAGTTGGGCCACCTCATACAACAGCATAGAGTTTCTGTGCTTTGTTGGCTCTTACGACGCTCTTAGGGTGGAATAGGATGAAGACATAATGTATTTTAAATCCGTAACCACACTGATACATACACGAGATGTATTTATTAATAGATATGACATTATTTTGAACATCAACAAATATCACATTAAAGCTTGCGTCACGACCTATCGATAAAACATTTCATAATATTATATTCGCTGTGTACCGCTTAAAAGGGATCATCACCATCATTTCACCTAAAAGACATCCACTGCTGGACATAGGCCTCCCCCAAGGATCTCAACAAAGGCTGGTCCTGGGCCGCCCGCATCCATCCTTTTCCGGCGACCATAACCTGGTCATCGGTGCACCGATGTGGGAGGCCTACCAGCACTTAAAAATTTAAAAGGGATACTTGGACTTAAAGCAATGTTTTGAAGAAAGTTATCGACTCAACGCCTACTGTGGTAACAGAGTCGTGAAACTTTAACGTCTACTACTATTCAGCCCATAGATGAACCACTGTTGAGTCGGGCCTCTTCCATTTACATGGAACGCTCCCTGGAGTTTGCGTATTGTGCCAAGCTGGTCAAATGGGTTGGCACAGGGTTTCGTTTGTCTCAAGTTTTCCTTCTCTTGTAGCTTGATTGTCGGCCTTGAAATTTCCTTTTGTCGGCTATAACGACACTCTTAGGGTGGTGCCGGATTTAGAATGCACAATTTCACCAACCTATTCCACCCGCGTGTCGTAAAAGGCGACGAAAAGAGATTACAAGATGAAAAGATGAAAACCTGTGCCAACCAGTCTGACCAGCGTGGCACAGTAGGCTAATAACCCTCCCTGCGTTGGGAAGAAGCCTGACTCAATAGTGGGTCATTTATGGGCTGAGAAGTAGTATACAGGGTTACCATCCAGCTGCTGGTTACCATCCAGCTGCTGGAGCCCGACAGGTAAATGACATCTACTTTACCTAAGACCTAAGATTACCTTCTGGTCATGCTTTCACTATTTACATGGGTTTTGCACCAACTCTAGCTGACTTCCCAGGCTGAGGAGCTATGGTGGTGTGACCATACATCTAGCTAATTTATGTTCGAAATTTAAAAATAAAATCATTAATTGCTGCAAAATTACATGATATAGTTAACATAGGATTAACAAAACGATAAAACGATTACACATTTAGAAAATTTTGCAGAGCGCTTGGTTTACTTAAACTACATAAACCATTTCTTTTTACAGTTTTCGGGTACATAAATCGAAAGTGGGTACGATTTTAAAAGACACAAAATTAGGTGGCTTTACCTCCAGAGTCATCTTTACATTTGGCATTGCATTATAATATCCTACCTAAGGAATTATACGGTGACCATATTTAAATGCGCACCAAAGATGTTTCCGGCACGACACAGACGATAAATTATAATGTATAGTAGGTTAGCGGGTTGAATCAGTTAATGATTCACTAACCTAATATTTTGCTGATAGTAATTAATTTTGTCGCTGACCTATCCAATAGGCTTAATATTTACTATTTACAGTAGATATACCCATACTATTATGTTTTTGTTTATTAATTCGTGTTTCAGAACTTCAGCCATTTGATGCACACAGGCCAACTTTATTACTACTAATACCCAGCCCATAAATGACCCACTGCTGAGACTGCGCCTTCTCTCATCACAGGGAGGGTAATTAGCCTACTGTGCCACGCTGGCCAGACGGGTGACACAGGGTAAGGAGCCTGAGGAGAGGAGGAGGGCCTCCTCGTTTGTGGCGGCGTGGTTCTGCATCAGATCCCACAATGCCGCAACAGGACGCGAGTTGGAGCACCCCGGGGAGGTTTAGTGGGTAGGCCCCCACTATGGGGCAGAGTCCCACACTCCCTTCGCTGGCCATCCCCGTGGCTGGCGAGGAAGTCCATAAAGGATTTTACCCAGGGCGAAAAAAAAAAAAAAAGTGTTTCGTATCAAGTTTTTCTTCTCTTGCAGTTAGGTTTTCAGCCTTGCCATTTCCTTTTGTCAGCTCTTACGACAGTCTCAGGATGGAATGGGGTAGTGACACTAGGTATTCTAATTCCGTCACCAAGTAAGTATATCAGACCGTATTTTTATTAGTTCTATACGTCATCAATGAAAAACATATAAATCTCAATTTTTTTGGTGTTGGCACCGGTCTAATGATCTGGCTAACTGCCGGTATTTATACGGAGCGATTGCCGTCTGCCCCCCGCGACCCATCTAGTTGGACAGCCGGTAATTATATAGTTAGCCCGGCTGTCACTTTTTATCACAAGACAATAAATTTAATTTAGTTTAGCCGATTGGTTGTTACATTTAATAAATACGCAATAAATATAATTATTCGTTCGTTTCATCATTTCCATAAATGACCCATTACTGAGTCGAGCCTCCACCAAATGCATGGAGGGAAATTAGCCTACTGTGTCACGCTGGACAGGTGTATTGGTCGTATCAAGTTTTTCTTATCTTGTGGCTAGGTTTTCAGTATTGTCATTTCCTATTGATGGATCTTACAACACCATCCTAGGTATGGGTTGGTGACATTGCATAGTCTAAATCCGTCACCACACGGACTAATAATTCCCTCTTATTCTGGAATGATGACCGTATTCGATAAACTTAATAATTTATTGCCACACTTATCAGTAAGGCGTAAGAAAAGTTTGTCAGGGGTCAGTACGGATCAACAAACAGCTCGAAATGTTTCAGCGGTTCTCGATATAAACGGAAATAGACATATCACAAACCCCAGCGCAACCCACTTTAAACCGATAAGAGTCGTATTAATTAATGGTGTCGGCGATAAACCAAATGTTAATAATATTATTCATATGTATGAAAGCGAAAACAAACTCGAATGTTTGGTTACGATAAACTTGTTTGTAAGATGTGCGAATTGTTTCCTGAATACGTGGCATCATGATATTTAAATAGATAAAGAATTGAGTCGTGACGGATTTAGAGTAGATAGTGTCACCACCCCATTCCTTCCTGAGGGTGTCGTAAGAGCCGACAAAAGGAACCTAACCTAGCCGCAAGACAAGGAAAACTCGATACCAAACCCTGTGCCAACCCAATCTGGACAGCGTGGCACAGTAGGCTAATTACCCTCTATGTAACTGGAGGAGGCCCGACTCAGTAGTGGGTTATCTATGGGCTGAGTAGTAGTAGTATCACTATCACTATCACTACATCGTATAAAACAAAGTCGCTGTCGCCTGTCCGTCCCTATGTATGCTTAAATCTTCAAAACTACGCAACGGATTTTGAAGCGGTTTTTAAAAGATAGAGTGTTTCAAGAGGAATGTTTTTAAGTATAATGTATAATACACTAGCGACCCGCCCCGGCTTCACACGGGTGCAATGATGAACATTTAAATTTATCAGTATTTCACTACAATACTATGCATTTATTATAATATAATAATAATAAACATTTATTTCAGACTCATGATCCATAGTATTGTTAGTAAAGTTCCTACAGCCTATGTTAGTAAACAAATTTATCATAAATATTAGGTATCACCATTAAAATATCACAATAAAATTTCTATCAATTAATAAAATACATTTCAATTTCTAAACCTTCCTCTTGAAACACTCTATCTACTAAAAAAACCGCTTCGAAATCCGTTGCGTAGTTTTAAAGATTTAAGCATACATAGGGACGGACAGACGACAGCGAGTTTGTTATATACTATGTAGTGATGATAGTGATGTATAATTGCACCCGGGCGAAGCCGGGCCGGGTCGCTAGTGGTATATAAAATGTACGTGTGGTGACTGATTTTGAATACATAATGTCACCAACCCATTCCGTGCTGTGACGTCGTAAAATGGGACTGCAACAGGCATACAAACTACATCTATATGGCATATGGAAAGAAAAACTTGATACAAACAAACCCGTTATAACCCGTCTGGCTAGCGGCCCAATTCCACCCTGCGTTACAAGACAAAGAGAGAAAAGAAAATTAGCCGTGGGAGAAGGAAAACTACATTGAAACCCTGTGCCATCCCGCCTGGCTCACGAAAACTTTAACGTATACCGTCACATATCACGCTTGGGGAGCCACAGGTTCGCGAGACCGCATTCAATTGTGATGCCCCGACGGATTGGCCAGTACGCGGACGAGCGACTTTTGGAGGGCGGCAACGGGGACGTCCTCAGTCAATGAGGCTTTCCACGATGGCAGGTCCTACGATCTATCACCGGGCTCTATTAATTGGAGTAGACCCGACTAAACAGTGGGGGTTTTATGGATTCCGATCCTCATCATCATCATTTGGATGGGACCTCAGTCAGCAGTGGGTATTTTATGAGCTGGTATGATGATGATGATTAACTATGTATACATGGCCAAAAATGGGGAACCGCTAACAAAAAGGTTATAATGGGCTAACGGTTGAACAGAACAATTTCTTAAACTAACCAACAATGGTTTAAAGTTTGAGGAGGGCTAGCCAAGTGGCTTCCAAAACGAACGCTTTGGTAGAATAGAAAAACAAATGTATTGGATTGACACGACTTGTCATTGTCAATATTTTTTAGTTACTGAATATGCGTTTGCTGAATCCCCTTTCCTAAGTCACAAAGAGATAGGAGAAGGAATAAATCTTGCCATAGACAAACACGTGAATTTTTTAATACCACTCCTTTTGTAGAAAATTTAAAAATCTACCAGAAAAAACTACCCAAATATAATAAGGAAAACAGATGTTGCTATTTTGCTCTCAATGAAAATGTCAGTTGAGCATAACAATTTCTTTGGTATTATATTTCCTCTATTAACGAGTACATTTTACAAGAATATTATGCTAATTACGTGTATCGAATAAGGCTCGGATTGAATACCGGTAAGCCATAACCAATACCAGTTTGGGTTTATTTCAAACACGCAGAATTCAAGCCGATGAAACTCGGTCGAACATTTTATAAGTGGTATCGAAATGCCGAAGGACTTATGTAATATCCCGCTAGTCGACTATTCCGTGTGCAAAAAAAAAACAAATGGTTGGCCATTGTTTCCATACGCGGCATCGCTCTGGGTTCCCAACATGTGTATTGCCCTCAAAATAGGACGTAATTAGGGACTACGAAAATATGTTAGTGTTACATTTTAAGAGTTTTTTCACTTACATTTTCTCAAATTCAGAATGAAAATGATTTTTATTCGAAAGTTCTTGCGAATGCTTTCAAATAATAAAAAAAAAACACAAAATCAACATTTATAAGAAATATAAAAATAATTAATAAATATTTTTTTAGAAGAATTGAGAAGCGGGTGTACATATATTACTCGTACTTATATCTAGTGTATCTATCAAACGTAACTTAAATAAAATATAATATGTATATTAATAAAATCAGATTTTTATTATCTACTTACTTTACGACATTTAGTTAGATTTAGTTTCGAGCAATTATGTTAAGAGTTACGTTTATATATTTTTTATGCTGCTACGCCACATAGTTCATGGCATTTCTTTGCTAAGTCTTGTTCAGCAGGTTTTTTATCTCCACGAACCCACCTAATGTCAAATGTTTCAAATACGAGTGAAGTGCAACCACAGGAGTTGGCAGCACTGGCGGCGATTTATGTGGCATTTTAACTGACCAGGCCTACTTCGAACCTAAAAACATAACTTGGCCAATGCATGCTTTGTTCTCGTCCCAACTCTGCGGGAGTAAGTTTTTTTTTCGGAGGCCCTTTTGTTCTTGAATTATATAACCTCGAATCTCTAACGAGCTAGCAAAAACGACCTATGATGAATCGTTGTCTATATTATTTTAATGATATTATTCTTCGACAACGATGAATATCTACATTTTATTTTTCATATTATTAACTGGAGTTGGCATAAGTCTAACCTGATTGGATTATGAACCTTTAATACCAGAATTTACACGAAGCGGTTGCTGTCTTGACTCGGTAACCATTTGGCTAGACTGACAGTCAGTTTCGTCTATACAAAATAGATAGTGTATTGACAGATGTTTGTGACTGGCAAGCTTCTTGATACTGGTAGTCTACCATTTTATATCGTTATTCGGATACATTAATAGGTCTATAATGTTTTCCTTGGTTATAAGCCAGTTGTCTTTTTACCGGTGTTGTAATTTCTGGTCATATCCATTTCCTTCTAATAATTACAAAGGGGTGAACCATTATTAAAAGATTAATAATTGTACGTCGCGTAACGTAACATAAGTCTAAATAGATATTAGAATGAGAGCTGTATTACCAGCTTGGGCGGGGGCTTAATCATTTCTAGATTAAGGACGCCTGTCCAGTCCTGTATT
The DNA here is from genome assembly GCA_905475355.2 of Clostera curtula. Lineage (NCBI taxonomy): Eukaryota > Metazoa > Arthropoda > Insecta > Lepidoptera > Notodontidae > Clostera > Clostera curtula. Next base: position 8,777,696 of record FR997808.1, on the reverse strand, counting down.
TATATTGTGTTTATGTGATCTGTGTATCTGTTAAGTGTGCCTCACCCAGAAGATTTATATTCACTCTCGACTTGAAGACAGAAAACAGATTGAAGCAACGCGGTCCTCACCTTGCCGGTGCATAGAAAGAACCTGGAAGTGAAAAGATTCGTACGCGACGGTGAATATCTAGTATGTAGCGATGACGGCTTGGCGTGAGTCTGGTTGTCCTGCTAAAGAACATGGAGAAATTACATTTCTCATTCATCCAAAATACCACAGCGTTCCGTCAATCCTTTGCTACAAAACTCCGGGCTCGGCTCCTAAAGCAATGCAGCCTCGCAACAACGCGGTCGCGTGTTCAAACCAGTTATTGGGATAACATTGTTCATTATTCAAATTAGTGCGTGCTGTTATAATTTGTGGTGAGCGTTTCGAGCGGCGATTAGGTGTGCCCCAATCGACTTCACTCCTAAAACACTGCCTTCAGTCTCGATCCGAGATATGCGAATCATTAAATTTGTTTTTCCGATCGTATCGATACCTCAACGTCGAATAAATGAATCGAATCAAACGTATTATTTTAAGAACCTGTTTGTCTAACCGGTTTTTGTGACAAATTTACAACAAAGGCAACTAAAACTTTCCGTAAAGATAAATTACGACTAACACTGCAGTGAACACGACGAGAACCAATACTTCCTAGTATGAGTAGAAGGGGGTATTATAATAAATGGCATGTGAGTATGATTGGCGACAAAGCGCCGAGACCGTACCAGAACCGGTCCTAACTTCCTAGTGATATGCGTTATTGGAACTAATGGCGAACTGTCAGCCAACGCCTATAGGTCTGTCTGTTTATTTTATACTTAACTTTGTTTCATATTGATTAAGCGTTATACTCTTGGCTAATTTCCCTCCAGTAGTACCTTCTTGTAGTGGGGCTACATACTAAAAATACTACAGTTCAGAACCCAATACCCACAGTTCAACCAACATTCAAATTTCTGGAGCCGACGCTGAGTTCTGATTCCAAAACTGAGAATGATATGGTAGAAGATTCGTCGAAGTATGCTCCCCTCCTACTGTGGCACGCTGGCCAGACATGTTGACTCTTGTGGCTTGTTTATTTTTGTCGGCTCTTACGACACCCTCAGGATGGAATGGGGTGGTAGGTACTATGTATTTTTAATCCGTCACACATATATTCAAGCCTTATACATATTGTAGATACTATATGTACAATATAAAGCGCCGTTTGATTATACAGAAGCGCCATTATTTATGGCTAAGCGATGGAAAAATACAGTCATAACTGGTTAACTTCCTTATAGGTTTTTAAAGTTTAACCTGTGTACTTACGTGAGAAATCGCGTGTAATTTATATCATTTTCTCATGCTGACTAACTACTACTTAAAATACTGGAGTATCTAGTGTGGGAAAACGATGTACGGGCGCCCTCCACCTAAACAGACAGGATAATAAGGGTAATAGTCGGTTAGGTACTGCAAAGCTTTGCATTTTGTGGCAACCTATCTGAAGTTTCGGGATAGTTTAGTATTGATACTTAGTGACCGACCACGATGCCCGTGTGGTGACGAATTTAGAATACACAGTGTCACCAACCCATACCATCCCGAGGGTGTCGTAAGAGGCGACTAAGGGAACGCAAGATGCAGATCACGTAGCCACAAGAGAAGAAAAACTTAATACACACGCTGTGCCAACACGTCTTGCCAGCGTGGTGCAGTAGGCTAATTTCCCTCCATGAATTTGGAGGAGGCCCGACTCAGTAGTGGGGCAGAAGACGACTTAGTGACTCAACATGTTGGTTTTTGTTATGTAGTGATCAGTCTAGGCTTCTACTACTTAAATGTTGGTGATCGTGAGGCCTCCCTTGTATGTCTAAATCACCCTCTTTAGCAGAGAGATAGAGATGGTAAATTGCGCCCCGACTTACCCACTAACACACTGCCCGAACAAAGGCCACGGGCTTCGCTCCTCGATGGGACAGCATGCTCCGTGACCCTCGGGGCCTTCGCCCTTGATATGAACCCAGTACCAAGCCATTTATTCAGCAAGGAACAGAATGCTAACTTCCCGCCAAAATGAGTTTTTACTCCTCTACCTCTACTGTATGACATATTTCTCAGCCCATGACTATCACTACATAGTATAAAATAAAGTCGCTGTCGTCTGTCCGTCCCTATGTATGCTTAAATCTTTAAAACTACGCAACGGATTTTGCAGCGGTTTGTTTTAATAGATAAAGTGATTCAAGAGGAAGGTTTATATGTATACTACATGCATAATATAGTACTGATTAATAGAAATAATTATACATGTAGATGTTCATTATTGCACCCGTGCGAAGCCGGGGCGGGTCGCTAGTAATAAATAAAATATCCTTGGACATTTCACACAACGCCATCTCGTCCCAAGCTAAGCAACTTAATGCTTGTGTTATGGTAACGAGATGGATGATAAACTACTTATATAGGTAGGTACCTTTTTTTTGTAAATACATACATATTATAGATAGAAAACACCCAGACCCGAAACAAATACTTGTAGGTCGTACAAATATTTCTTCCGTGCGGGGATCGAACCCGCGACATGCTGCGCAGCAGTCGATCGCTCAACCACTGCGCCAACTGATCCACTGCTGAGTCGGGCCTCTTCGAACTATATGGACATGCTGGCCAGGCGTGTTGGCGCAGGGTTTCGTATCAAGTTTTCTTTCTCTTGCAGCTAAGTATTCGCCCTTGTCATCTCCTTTTGTCGGCTCTTACAATACTCTCAGGATGGAATGGAGTGGCGACACTATCTGTTCTAAATCCGTCCGAAACTTAATTATAACATATCAATCCAACCTGTTCTTTGTTTCTCCAATATTTTCTTGGACCCAAATAATATTTTTCACATTGTACTTGCATATATTACGCATACTGTTCCGTATTTACGAACATACAAACGCTTGTAATCGTACAGAGTTAATTAGCTCACGATAGTATTCATTAAAATAGGTTAACGATCAAACCCTTAACCAGTTGTTTACTTAACAGGAAAACCGCGAGATTGTGCCAACAAAAATGGTTCCTCGTTAAGAACAATGGCTTATTACGGCATGTTTATTCATTTACTCTACAAGTCTAACTTGACTCTATTAATACTCTATTAGGTCCTTACATATGAAATTAGAATTTTGTCGTACTGACCACTGATCTGAAATATGTCCTCTTTGGTTAAAAAATCCAAATTCAAATTTATAATTTCATTTAGCTGGTACGCAACGTTTTTGTTCTGGAAATTTCGACCTTCAGAACCAAAGCCGGAGACCAAAGTGGAAAATTAAGTTTTTTCTTTTAGCGGAGGCATTTCAAAAACATGAAATTTACGAATACAAATGACACCCAGACTCAGAGCAAGTGCCTCTACTTTACACAAAGACAAATCATTACTTGTGATGAAAAGTGGATACTGTACGATAATCGGAAGCGCTCGTCGCAATGGCTGAACCCTGGAGACCTAGCCAAGTCCTGTCCTAAACTAAATTGACTCAGAAAATGTTACTTGTGAGTGTTTGGTGGACTAGCGCCGGTGTCGTTCACTACAGCTTTCTAAAATCCGGCCAAACGATTACGGCAGATATCTATTGTCAGCAACTGCAAACCATGAAGGAAGAACTAGCTGCCAAATAACCGATATTGGTCAATCGCTCTAGGCCACTGCTGCTACTCGACAACGCAAGACCACGCATTGCATAACAAATAACCACTAAGTTAGATGAGCTACAATTGGAATGTCTGCTACATACACCGCACTCCCCAGGACTTGCTCCAACAGATTAACATTTTTTCCGGAATATGGTTAACTTCTTACAAGGAAAAAAATTCAACTCCGATGCGCAGTCCAAACCGCCTTCAAAGAGATTATTGATTCTGGCTCCCATGGTTTTTTTAATAAAGGATGAACTACTTATGAGACGGCAAAAGTCCATAGATAACAACGGTGCATACTTTGATAATACATATATATTACAAAAAAAATGACCTTAAATTCCTCCCGTACAAAACGCCAATTTCATATGTAAGGACCGAATATTCCCTTTGTCAATAAAACAGTAATTAATCTAAATTTCATCTGTAGTTGTTTGTGTTATTTGTACGACATTTATTAACTTTTTACATTTAACAGCGTAATAAATGCATCTTTATGTATGCAAAAGATACACGTCCATTGATTACTAAGCTGGCCATAAAAAGGGCTTATTGTAATTATTCATTTATTAGCGTACGTAAAACACACATGTTATTAATTTTATTCTGTTGCACAAACAAGATATTTATTATATTTTAACAACATTTTATTGATATGTGAACAACAGCGCAAGCAAATAAATAGCTACTATTCAACTAGAGTTGCCAACTATACTTTTTTAAACAGTATTAACTATAGTGTTTTTCACTAAATTATACTTTTTACTGTTGAACAAAATTAAAGTACATATTCAAAATCCTGTTTTCAACCTCTAAATGCATACAAATTATTCTGTGTTATACTTAGACGCTCACACATGTTTTTTTAGTGATAAAGTATTTTCAAAAATATCTAAGTGGCGGGAGGATAGAAATAGTGCATCTAATAATTTAATAAAAAATTAGCTTCTCATTTATTTTAATTTCAGCTATAAATGTAGTGTCGTATGAAGTTTTTAAAACAGATTTTAAATTAGTAAGTTGTGCGAGAAGCTCTTAAAAATATGTATGTATTTAAAACAATACATACATATTTTTACACTACGGACAATTGTCCGTGTGGTGACGGATTTAGAATACACAATGTCACCAACCCATGCCGTCTTTAGGGTGTCGTAAGAGGCGACTAAAAGAACGCAAGAGGCAGATAACCTAGCCCCAAGAGAAGGAAAACTTGACACAAACCCTGTGCCAACCCGTCTTGCCAGCGTGGCACAGTAGGCAAATTTCCCTCCATGAATTTGGAGGAGGCCCGACCCAGTAGTGGGTCCTTTTTGGGCTGTAACGACGATTTAAAACAATAAATAAAATACTGATCATTTTTTCTAAAATAATGTTTATTTCTTGTAAAAAAAAGTTGGCAACCCTATACTCAACCCCTACATGACCCACTGAGTCTGGCCTCCTCCAATTGCATGGAGGATAATTAGCCTACTGTGCCACGCTGGCCAGACACAGACAGGCACACGGTTTCGTATCAAGTATTCCATCTCTTGCTACTAGATTTTCGGCCTTATATCTACATAAACTATTTAAAAATATTTGGGTATTTAAATATTGACTAATAGTAATTTCATTTTATGTTTATGATTTTAAATAAACTTTAATAGTTTGTTAAGTTAGTAGCTTCAGGCGATCATCAATTTCTGGCTAACTTACGTCAAAATTTGGAGTCCACTTATCACTTTCAAAGTCAATAAAATCGAGTCGAATCGATTGGCTTATTCGATTTTACGTTTTCGCGATCACTTTCTCATTTTTATTGCACGACTGAATGAAGAGAGTAAATGAAGTATCAAATTGATTATAATGCGATGTCAATATCAATTGGCGATATCAATTGTTGGTGAACTCAAGCCGTTTTTATATTGGCCCTTCGTTTGGGCACTGTTCATCATTAGAACTAAAAATATATTTTTCACTTGAGCTACTGGAAACATGTAGGTTTTGCTCACTGTTTTCAGTGAGGAAAATGCGTCAAGGTGTCATTATGACTCATGTCTTTCAATGTAATTTAATGAATTTTTTGCTTATTGTTGTATTTAAACGAAAATAAGTATTTACTGCTTAAAAAACTGATATTTAACCTATAAATATTTAATTCTAGTTTCAAAAATGTTTCGTTATATATTTCATCTCCTATAGTGTTCTCGCTGCTGAAGTGAAAAGTTATGTGTGTTACACGAGAGCAAAGATTTTTGCATCTTGTGCCTTTGAATCCCTCGCGACACTCAGGAATCATTTTTAGAATTTCGCATGCTCGGGATTCAATATCAGCAATCGCAGCAAAAAACTACTTTGCTCTCTTGTTGCACAAATAACTATAGCAGTATTACTTTTCAGCTCATAAATAAATAAATATCCTTGGACATTTCACACAACGCCATCTCGTCCCAAGCTAAGCAACTTAATGCTTGTGTTATGGTAACGAGATGGATGATAAACTACTTAGATTCATTTTTTTTTGTAAATACATACATATTATAGATAGAAATGACACCCAGACTCCGAGCCAGTGCCTCTGGTTTAGACAAAGACACTTGCCCGACCCCGGATCGAACCCGGGACCCGTTGATCCAAAGGCGGCACATCTAACCACTAGACCAACGAGGCAGAATATCCCATTGCTGAGTCGGGCCTTGTCCTTCTATTTTACATGGAGGGTAACAATTAGCCTACCGTGCCACGCTGGGCAAACGGGATTTCGTATCAAGTTTTCCTTCCTTCCTATCAAGCGGCTAGGTTTGCAGCCTTGTCATTTCCTTTTGTCGCCTTATACGACACCTTCAGGATGGTAAATGGTGGTGATATATTCTTAATCCGTTACCACATGACTGACCAGCTTTACTTAAGCATAGCCAAAAAGCTGTTCTATCAGTCTAGGAGATCATTTATAATGTTATACTAGTTATATATCACTGAAAAATTGCGGATCTGAAACTCACGCACGTACTCAATCAGAAACACGATTTAAAGATTTTTTGCTTAGATCCTTTTTAATTGCGGAAATACATCATAGAATTGAAAACAGCAAACGATAATAGATATTTCATACAAAATTACATAAACAAGTAGAAATCATTGCCTATTATTCAGAATCGTATAGAAACATATTCTTTGTAATCTTCATAGTGAATTTTTGTCTTTAATCATGTGATGATCTTCAGCAAAGTGTTGTACAAGAGACCAGAAGACCAAGAATCGCACGCAGGGTACAGCTTTTTAATAAATATTTTGTTGATGACGTCAGTTCTAAGCAACCTGATTAAATGCGGGTCCAAGCCATTCACGGTTTAATTGAGACACGCATTCAGACTAAATACATGGCCGTACACCGCAGGCTCAGTGCAGCATGATTTATTTTCGAAGTATCGCCTTAATAACAATACCACGCAATACTAGCAATACTCCTCAAAGTAAGCACAGGACTAAACAAGTACCCAATGCCATAATATGAGCATCACTCCCGGTCTGTTTCGACACACTCAGTAGCGTTCGTATTTCACTGTCCTAGTTCCGGCAAACGAATGAATCATTAGAGTAATGATGCATACATATACCTAGATTATGAAATTTCGTTGAATAACATTTACCTTTTTGTAAATAAGACGTACTGTTAACTTGGCTAATACTTTCAGTTTCGACATAATATGTTCCGTCGCCATCATCTGGTATGATAGCAAAAACTACCAAAAATATTTTGATGAAAATATTTGAACTATTTCCAAAATAATACACCATTTTTTTTCCAAATTAATTGGACTCTCAGCAGTGGGTCATGTATGGGCTTACCCAGCCCATACATGACCCACTGCTGAGTAGTACCTATATCCTTAACAGTAGTAAGAGGCAGAATAGCGTGTAGAAGAAATTAAAGTTGGTAAATTACAAATATGCGGGCATCTATTAAATACGTAACAGCAATTTGAACAGGCGGTATTATTATACCATTGACTCCATTGAGTCATCATATAATATCTAAATAGCATTAGAACCAAACATTACGACCATTTGGATTTCATACAACAACCAAGAATGTAGTTATTAAAATTAGAATGACATTAATTTATAGTCGAGGTAATAAATAATTATATGACATTATTTGTAGTGTATCTACTTTTTATTTCCATTACAAAGCAATACTAATGCAAACACGGAAGAGGTGTGTTTGATTGAACCCATCAATTTAATTATTCATTCATTAAATAGAAAAAATTGACGGGTATCAGCTCTTCGAGGCTAATTTAATTTGTACACAGACTTTAGTCAAATTGTTTGTTCAATAAAGAGATTTATTCTCCCTTAAAGAGTCATCAATTTACAATGAATTTTGGTCGAAATACCGAAATCTTCCGATCAAATAACCCGTTCCAATACAGGGGTATCGTAAGACGCGGCTAACGAATTAAGGTGAATGTTCCAGGGTAGCCGGCGTAATTCAAATTTTTGTTTGCAATTTGCAAGCCAGTGCTGGGTTGTATGATGATGAACATTTGATTCGCGGCTGTAAGACGTATGTAGTTACAGAGTTATGATCATCAAATTCATCAATACAACCCTCCAAGCTCATATAGGTGCAAGAATGACATTGAGCTTGAAAAAGTTTTGCAAAAAACGTAAGAAAATTTGAATTTCGCGGGCTACCCTGGAACATCCACCTTAAGGTGATGAGACGAAAAAAATATTTATACACCTTATACCTTAAACCACTACTACTCAGCCTATATATGGGCCACTACTGACTCGGGTCTTCTCCAGTTAGACTCAGCCATGCTGACCAGAAGGGTTGACACAGGGTTTCGTGTCAACGTGTTTCTGCACCAGATCCCACAATGCCGCAACAGGACGCGAGTTGGAGCACTCCGGGGATGTTTAGTGGGTAGGCCCCCACTCTGGGGGAGAGTCCCACACTCCCCTCGCTGGCCATCCCCGTGGCCGGCGAGGAAGTCCTTAAAGGATTTTACCTCGGGCGGGAAAAAAAAAAGGGTTTCGTGTCAAGTATTACTTCTTTTCAGCTAGGTTATCTGTTATTGTCGTTTCTATTGTCAGCTATTACGACAGCCGTAGGATGTAATAGGATAGTGACACTATGTTAAATCTAAATCTGCCACCACACCTGCAAATTATAAACCCGATTTAAAAAAGTAGGCTAATTTTCCCGTCGTTCTGCTGGAGGACTTCAGGCTCGGGTTGGCGTGTTAATGATTAGTTCAGAAATCTATCCTACAGCAAATGTTGACTGAGCCGGTCTGTGACGAAACGATTACGTTTTCATCGCATGAGACTAATTGCCTTCAATCACGTAAACCCGATGTTTTTCGCATACGCGAATTAAAAAATATGTAGGTATAGAAAACTTGTCTTTGAATTAATTACCTAGAAGTATAATTCCCACAAGGTGGACTGTTGCTGAAGGCCACGTAAATTTGTTGGGTGGTCTTATGGTTGTGAAGTTATAAAAAACCCATCCTTAAGAGCTAGCAGGTAAAACCGGGCACGTTATGTTGTATTTTCTTGCCGGCTCTTCTCTGTAGAACTGCATTTCGCACCGGTGGTAGATGGTACATTTTAAATTTTATTTTGTTGTTTGACTTGTCAAAAGAGCTCTAATGAGCCAACTTGATTAAATGAGTTTTGAATTTGAATATTGGACTGAACGAACGCGAACACCAATAAGAACTGGCAAAAAACTCAGGCTTTACTACAATTTTATCCAGTTAAAATATACTAACCAACGTTATTATTATCGCACAAGTTTAGTAATCTGTGTTCCGTAATGTTTCTTGCGTTTTCTGTGCTCTCGAAATAAGATACTTTCGTCACTAACTAGTGACCAATATGTCAAGAAAAAGGGGCTTTGTTTGCAGTATCTTTAATCAGCAGATATATTTAGTTATCCTTTTATTATGGCTTTAAGATTTTTATTATGCACTAGCGACCCGCCCCGGCTTCGCACGGGTGCAATTATGCATGTATTATACTTAAAAACCTTCCTCTTGAACCACTCTATCTATGAAAAAATCCGTTGCGTTGTTTTAAAGATTTAACGACAGCGACTTTGTTTTATACTATGTACTTAGTGATGTTTGTTTATGCATGTTCGCGATACACTCAAAACATGTTACAAAAATTTGCATGCGATTTTAATCTATCAATAGAATGGTTCTTGAGAAGGGTTTAGGTATGCATCTGGTATGTACAGACCTATCTTCAATACTGCTTTGAAACTCTATTATATATATATAGATACATACACATATATATATATATATGTGTGTGTGTTTATTGTGATATGAAGTTCAAAATGGTGTCAAAGCATTATTGCAGATAGGTCTTTATTCTTCGGAACAGTCGTTGTGTTCCAACATGACCAAGGCTTTAAAGTTCGCGCCAAAACTATGCATTATATATTTTTCAATAAATAAAATAATGTTACGTACCTAAGTTATATTATGATTTAGTTAAATTCATCAACTAGGTAATATATTACGCAAATCTTAGACTTAAAAAAGGAGAACATATGATTGTTTTTTTTATGTTAGTGATGCTGATACTTACATTCAACGCACGATTTCATACGTAAACATAACATAATGAGCAGCCATGTGGCCATTTAGTAATTATTACACAATGGTGGTAACAACGCAAGCGTATTACAAATGTAATTAGACAGTAAATTACGATTACAAATTAGATTTGTATAAAATTTATTTTATTCTTAATACTAGCTTCTGCGCGTTGCATCGTCTGCATGCTTATTGCTTAAGTGTTATTACAACCATAAGTGTTATTACAAATAAATATACAGGGTTTTCTACTACTCAGCCTATAGATAACCCACTGTTGCGTCAAGCCTCCTCCAGCTACATGGAGGGTAGTTATCCTACTGTGCCAGACGGGTTGGCACAGGGTTTCGTATCAAGTTTTCCTTCTCTTACGGCTAGGTTGTCGACCTCGACTCGAAGGACGAACGCCTAAGGCATGGAACAGAAGTGTGGTGGTGCTGTTCTTCAAGAAGGGAGATAACACCTTATTGAAGAACTACACCCATCTCACTTCTGAGCCATGTCTACAAGTTGTTCTCGAGGGTCATCACGAATCGTCTCGCATGCAGGCTCGACGCTTCCCAGCCTCCCGGACAAGCCGGTTTCCGAAAAGGCTTCAGTACCGTAGACCCTATTTTAACGCTACGGCAGGTTATACAGAAGACCGAGGAGTATAACCTGCCCCTTTGTCTGGCGTTCGTGGACTACGAGAAAGCCTTCGATTCGATCGAGACGTGGGCAGTATTGCAGGCTCTCCAGAGGTGCCAAGTCGACTATCGGTACATCGAAGTGTTGAAGTGCTTGTATGAAAACGCCACCATGTCAGTCCGACTCCAGGACCAGACCTCGAAACCGATCCAGTTGCAGCGAGGTGTTAGACAGGGAGACGTTATCTCTCGGAAACTGTTCTCCGCTGCACTGGAAGATGTTTTCAAGGTTCTGGACTGGAAAGGGCTGGGCATTAACGTGAACGGCGAGTACATCACTCACCTTCGATTCGCTGACGACATAGTCGTAATGGCTGAGACCGTGGAGGGCCTCAATACGATGCTCGATGGCCTCTGTCGAGCCTCCGAACGAGTCGGCCTTAAGATGAACATGCAGAAGACAAAAATCATGTCTAATATCCATGTCCAAGCCACTCCTGTTAACATCGGAGGTTCTACTCTCGAAGTAGTTGACCATTACATTTACCTGGGACAGACTGTCCAGTTAGGTAAGTCCAACTTCGAGAAAGAGGTCAATCGTCGGATCCAACTCGGCTGGGCAGCGTTCGGGAAGCTGCGAAAGATCTTCTCGTCCACAATACCGCAGTGTCTGAAGACAAAAGTCTTCAACCAATGTGTGTTGCCAGTGATGACATATGGAACGGAACTAGCGGTTCTTACGACACCCTCAGGACGGAATGGGGTGGTGACACCATGAGTCCTTAATCCGTCACCACACGGAGTGGACCGGTCGATATTTTATTAGTTCCTTTACTCGTCAGCAAAAAAATACATTCAGTCCAGTTGTTCTTGAGTTATAAATGGTATAACTAAACCGACATTGTTTTAAACATGTAGAGGTATTAAAACGTTGAAATAAGAAATTGTATTCCGCAACGCACTGTTTGTTTCTTTTTGTTTAACGGTAAGTAAACCGTGGGCTTCAAATTTCGTTACATGAAACTATTAAAGTAACCTACATTGCAAAATGCATTATGAAATAAAGTTTGACATAGCATTGAAGTATTCTTTTTATTGTTTTAAACGCTGGAATTTATGAATGTTTAAATATTATGATTATCTATACATACGCGAGACGTATACGCGAGGCGAAAACTTGTACAAAGTTTACCTATTTACGAAATTTGCGCGGACGGTGGAGTATGACATTTCAGATACTTACCGTTGATTTAGAGAAGGAGTGCGGAATTCGAATATTTATTTTAAATTTATGCATAAATATACATTAAACCAATAAAAACATTACACATACTACCATATATTTGACACACATACACACACGCTTACACACTCTTTTGTTTACTGTTTAAATCAGTGGTCAAATAGAACTTTTAATGTAGATGTATGTAGAGAACAATAATTTGAATTAGTTATGGTCGAATTTCGACCGTTGGGTGCCCACTAGTATATGGAACACCGCCGGGGAACGTTTAATATACATGTAAAGTAGGGAGGTAGGGAGAAGCTCCGAAGAAGAAGAGATCTAGCCACAAGATAAGGTTTTGAAACATTATACTGCTAATTTGTCTAGGTAGAGAGGGATGGGCCAAGCATGTTCCCCGGTTCGGGAGTAGTGAATCCCATGGCCCTGGAATCGGGTAGTCGAGGATCGCCATCGATTTCAGTGGTTATTTTCAGGCGCAACTTACTATGTCTAAACGCCCCGGAGTCCCGCATAACACGGCAGGGTAACCGACGAAAAATGCGCAGCGAACGATTTCTAATCGTTTTAATATGGGCACGGTAAGACAGTTTTAACAAAATAAAGTTGTCTTTTAATTATACGGTGTTTGGTAATGTTTGAAGAGAACTAGTAAAGAAATAATTACATACGTCAAAGATGTTGTACAGTTTTTCCATACCTACGAAAATTGGTTGACTTTTTACTTGATATGTTTTCCCGTACGCATCCAACCCTTTTTTACTCTTTAGAATATTATGCGAGATTTTATTTATTGTAATAATTTGAAGATGCTTGATTATTCTGATTCATGTACCAAAAGGCCTTTCATTTACCAAAAGAGACCAAACTATAATTTGAGTACACAAAACATTGTTTACTACGTTCAACACTAGGAAACCGAGAAACACGCTTCCTGATCTGCCAAATATGTACACAAGCACCCATTGAAAGTAATGTCGGCCTCAGTTGGCCTTTCATCCTTTTTTATTAATCCATTATGAATGTGTACGAGAACCCGGCAGTAATCACGAGGTCACTACCATCCTCGCCAAGGTGATTGGTTGGCTGCCCTTTAGAAATTGTCGATACACCATAGCTTTAACAGCGACATATACCTACAGTAATACATAGCTGCATTGGCACTAAAAGAGCCACAGTCATATTTTTACACGCTTATACGCTTGTACAGTCCGAGTCCGTCTGAATGTAGCCGTGGGCACGAACTTGCGCATCATTTCATAACCAATATGAACGTAGCCCACTCACACTAACATGCGGGTGGCGAGAAAAACGGCGCGCGTTCGTGCCCTGCCTCCCCGCCCCATGTACGTAATGCGGCTACATTCAGACCAGCCATAAAGATTGGCGCGGACTGTATATTTCTACTATCCAGCCCATATATGACTCATTATAGAGTCGGGAATCCTCCAGTTACATGGAGGGTAATTAGCTTATTGTGCTACGCTGGCCAGATGGGTTGGCACAGGGTTTCGTAGCAAGTTTTCCTTCTCTTGTGGCTAGGTAAGGTTAGGCCTAGAAATTTCCTTTTGTCGCCACTTACACCCTTAGGGTGGTGACACTATTAATTCTAAATCCGTCACCACATGTATACCTATACAAAAAATCGATAGAGAACGTTCTGCAGGGTAATTAATGTCTGGCTCCGTTGGATGTCCATCAGAGTAATATCTGTTGTCCTACTTGCTTCTGAGGGCACGTAGAGCCATCAGTCCTGGTGGTCATTCTCCCATCTATGGCAGTCGATACATAAAAGCAGTAACGTGAAAAATTATAGATGGCAAAATCGGTTCAGCCGTTTCCCTTCCAGTGGTATCGACATTCAATTTTGTTTGTCACTTGACGAAAAAAAAAGCATGTATACCTGAAGTAGGTTTATACCTTAAACAACATGTGACTTCTATACTGGTACTGTGACAATGTGATATAACTATACTTTTTGGAACTTGGCCGTGGAATAAACTTAATATTAAGAAATACTAGTAATAAACGGCGTTAAACAAACTAACACTGTACACAGACAAGTTATTACCAACCAAATAATACACTACATTTAAATAAGGCCAGCCATTTTGCCGGTCTTTCTGATTAATATCTGACATTAAAATAATTAAACAGACTCTACTTGATATATTGCGTATCCCAATAAGGAACAGCGTACAATCGCTGTCTACACATTAGATGCAAATGAATTATAATGATATCATGCACACTAATAGCATAGTATAAAGAGAGGGGAAGTAGGTTATCTTCATACAAACGCACCGCGCGCGGCTTGTATGTGTGCGCTATTGTATCTATGTGTCGACGCACGCACACTTTAACAAAATCTCGACCCGTTTCTCAGTGCGCCAGTCGGGGCTAACACTGCACAAGGTTCGCGCGCGCGTCACGGCTTTTCGGCACCGCTAAATGATTTATTCATCAATATCATCATCAAAATGTCTGATAATCGCAGAAGAACGTATTGCTGTATGTTTGGGTGTAATTGCAATATTGTAATTATTGTTCAGACTATAAAGAATTTGATATCCCCGAAAAAAACGCTTTTTTTACGTATGCGGAGCCTTGTTGAAAAAGTGGATTGAACGTCACGAGGATTGCGAACAACTTAAATCGTATTTGAACGCGAATCAGCAAGTTTGCAATTTAAGTGCGGAATCTAGGTACCTTCACTACAAAAATTATTCTAGAGACCAAATTTTGTTAGTGATTCCACCCGACGACTTTGTTGAAAATATTAAGAGGATGGAGCAGATATTCCAAAAAGCATTTAAAAATGATTGGCATGTCTAATTATGAACAAATAAAAGATTTTCATTTTTCACTGCCCTGTCCATGTTTTCCGAAATTATATTTGCAAAAGTTATTTATAAGGATGCGGATATATTACACATTAAAGTTTAATAACAAGGCGTTTCGTAATAGTCGAAACCGAAGAAAGTATTTTTCTGTAGCTAATTTGTAATTTTGTAATAAATGTGTGATTCAATAGATATGTTTGTATTAATTAAAAATAAATGTGGTCCTTTATGTGTAAAAATACTACATTATGCATAATAAAAAAAATCAAAAAGCTGACTTGTATAAAGCTTAGTGCTTTATACGAGTCAGCTTTTTGATTTTTTAGCAAATAAATTAAACACAAGCTATGTTGCCGCGTGTACCATCTAGCGGCGACATGGCGAGTCGGGACCGCGACTTGACGTTGCCGCTGTTCATGCGGTTGCTGCGAAGCGCGAACAGCCGCGCCTAATATTTAGCTAAAAGTGACAACCCTAAGACAGTAGGTAATTATATCGCGAATTGGGCCGGAGATAGCCTACTCCCTCTTCTTTATACTATGCTAATAGAGCTAGGAAATGCACGCTCGTTGTCCGTAGATATAGAGACACGTATGTCGCACAGAGATATTATCACTTTGGTTAAGATTATTTTAAAATGGCTGCGATTTACACTGGCTACTTGTATTCGGTAGTAGTGTTCGCTATTCGTGTTTGCTATGTTTTTTATGCCCTGAAGACAAACATTATCCACACATGGCGCTTAAGAGTAGTGGTACTGTTAAATCGTGTTTAAAACATTTTTTTTTAAAGAGTGGTCATAATGGTATTTAAAATCAATATAACCTGTAAAACATATCTTACAAAATGGCTTGTTGGTCGTAAATATTTACTGACAGTTTTGTCTTATTTAAATTTATATCAAACAAACAAACATTTAACAACATCTTGTTGAGGTAAAATCATATTATTTTTCATAAGATAAACATATAATATTTATATATAAGGTGAATCTTTAGTAGGCAATAATAATTTTCGAGTTATGTATTGTTGATTCAACGATAGATAAATAAAAAAAAACTTTATTTAAAAAAGTAATTGCTTAGCTTATTCTTTCAGCTGAAATAAAGATTGGGATGGTCCATTCTAAATTTAAGGGTCATTAATTAGACTTTTTGATGAAAGTTGAATGACTTTTTATCAATTAAATATTGACGGCACGACGAGCGATAATAATAATTCAAGATCATTTCCCTATACCATTGATTTACCAGCCTCTTAATGTCAAAATACAAATACACAAATCGAATAGCGATGTTATGTGACAACGCCGAAAATATTTGTCACTTACAATTCAATGTCTTGTTGGTCTTCTTCTTGGTTGGCATCTACATTTCTGAAGGTCGTGTCTAGAATGACCGTGTGCTCACAATGCTCTTCCACATTTTTCTGTCCTCGTCGGTCTTATTAGCTTTGGTCACTGGCAGGCCGGTAACCGTTTTTATTAAGTCTGACCACCGGGTAGGTGAGCGACTCAGTCAACGAGGCCTTTGTCGGTGGCGGGTTCCCGACCCACCACCGGCCTCCTAGGCGAGGGCGGAAGGGGTTTATATCGTCAACCACCCCCCTCCACCCCTGCCTCAGCCGGAGCTCCCTCCTTTGCGACCCGCCCCGCAGCCCCCTTCTGCGATATAACGGCCTCGCAGAAGGAGGCCCGTCAGCCCTCGGGTTAGCGACAACCCGAGGGCGTTGGTGCACCGCAGCGATCCAGGACTCGCAGGGCACTCTGAGGGCAGAGGAGTGCCTGGAGCCCCAATCCACCGCTCTTCATCTCACCTCTCCCCGTGGGCCCACCCGGCATGGGAGGCCCTGGCCGGTATGGCCCCACGGATCATAAAGGCACTCAAGCCGCCTCACCACGACAAGGTGGCAGCACAGTCGAAGGGGTCTTTCCTTCGACCTGGCCAACTACCATCAGCTTCTCCAGGCTGTCAGGGCTTCTGCGAGCAACGTGTCCAAAATACTTATGTATCCGCTTGTCGGTCTAGACTCTAGGGGTTGCATAAGATTTCTGTTATTATCATTATCTTAGCACATAAAAGTCAATGAAGTTTCCTCCAATCACTTATAGGGATATAAAGGGAAATCCGCCCACTGTATCTATTTATTTATTTATTGGTTCGCCAACAATTGTTTACATAAGTTCTATACATGTACACAGGGTAACATGCGTAAATGTGTATGCAACAGTGGAACAATCACTTACAGGCAAACTCCGCTGTGAATGCGGGCTTCCCGTCCAGTTTTCCTTCTCTTGCGCGGCTACATTTTGTGCCTAGTTAATAGTTCTTTAATTCAAACCTCAGAATGTAATAGGGTAACCACATTACACTATCTGTACTGAATTCTACACGACACGAACATACGGATATATCTACCTGTTTCTTTAAAAAGAGCCTGTAAAATCTTTGGAAGGTCTTAATTATAATTGCAAATACCGATTAAGCAATGAGATTTGAAACTTGATAGATCATCATTTACTTTTCATTCTGACCTTACATTGATTGTAATTTATTGTAGAAATTTAGAGGATTGATTTACATGGCCTTGTAATTTGAATCTGTAATTTTAAAACGTTTTGTGAAATTTCGGCTTGGGTATTTATTAAATAGAATAAATAATAGCCATTACGATTGTTGTGCGAATTAAAAAATGTATTATTTTTCATGGGTTACCAAAGAGATATATGAATAATATATGTATAGGTTGTTAGAATTGACATTAAAAACTCGCGTCGGTATTCGTGTCGCATAATTAAACATTTTATAATATGTAAATCGTCGTTCTTACGACACTTTAAACACACTCAACAAAACACTTTAGTAAGTATACACTTTAAACACACTCAACAAAACACTTTAGTAAGTATACACTTTAAACACACTCTGTGCTACTACTGTTACTACTACTACTCACTGTTCGGTACTCACTGAGTCAGGCCTCCTTTACTTACATGGCGGGTAAAGAGCCTACTGTGCCACACTGGCCAGAAGGTTGGCACAGGGTTTCAAGTTTTCCTTTTCTTTCCGGCTAGGCTACCAGCCTTGTCATTTCCTTCTCTTGTCTCGTCTCTTGCGACACCCCTGAGGGTGGATTAGGGTGTCGACAATATGTATTCTAAATCTCTCACCACACAGAGACACACTGTGTACAATAAAACGTATTGTTCAATTATTGAATTTGGAATACAGTATGTCATTAACGCATTCCATTCTAAGGCTGTCGGAAGTGTGACTAAAAGAATGCGAGGTGCAGATATGTAGTCAGTCCTCAAAAGAAACAAAACATAAAAGAAACTCCATTTCAATCCACCTGGCTAGCGTGCCAAAGAATGTATATTTATATAAAAGAGAAAAGAGTTTATATAAAAGAATTTGTAGTATTTTTTATAACTTCTGAGAAAAACTCTGTAGTATATTTGTTCAAGTACCTATAAGTAAAACCACTAGACTAAGTATAATTGAAATTATTCTAAAAATATACCTACCTACTACTGGCATTGTATGTTGCTGATGTTTTGTCAAAGTACAAAGATTAATTATTGTAACTGTCAGAAATACACTACTTGACGTTTGAAATAAGGTAGAACCTTCATAGACGCCGATTACTTCCTCATATTAGGTACTTTAGTCTACGGAACTGACAATATATTTATCATATCTACTTATTGCTCGTTCCGGAGATTCAAGTTCAGCTACTTTTCGACGAAGATTCTAACTACTTAATTAGCATCTTGAATATTATTGTCATCTATGGCAGTAAAGTTTTTTTTTACTATTGTACTCATTATTAAGACTGCATTCTTATTACAATCTAGCTTAGGCTAATATGTAATTTGTATCCGCCCCGCCCGTCCGTCCTAAATTGCTACGGAAATAAATAAACTAACACTTGTCTTATTGTCTCTAGATTTATTAAATCAGTTTATTCATGTGATCTTGAAGGCAGTAAAGTGGAATAAAACATTAATATCTTTGTCATTATTAATTATGTAATTTAACAAATAAATAAAATCGATGTGTATGTTAGTGGCTAGGGATTTAAAATACATGGTGTCAGCACCCCATTCCATACTGAAGGTGTAATAAGAGCCGACAGAAGGAAATGACAAGCCGAAAACCTACCCGCAAGAGAAGTCTATCTTGATAGCCTGAATTGAAAGCCTTGAAGCCTGCGCCAATACGTTTGGCCAGCGTGACGCAGTAGGATTACCTTCCATGTAACTGGAGGAGACCCGACTCAGGAGAGAGTCATGTATGGGCTATGGACTGAGTAGAAGTAGTATATACCAAAAAATACAAGTTATACCATTGGCAGATAGCTGATGTTATACCTATGAAATAACTTCAACAACAACATCACACATTTTTATTTAAGACTAGCTGACCCGACAGACGTTGTCCTGTCTGAACTATGAATATTGAATTCGAATTGGAATAATTAATAATAAATTAATATACCGCCTTTTCTTAACGATTCCAATCCCTTATTTAATGTAATTAAAAAAGAAAAAAAGTAATTATGCCAAAAATAGCGAAGCGTCGGGACGAACGTCAAATGTTTGACAGATAACAGTTTGTATGGGAAAATAAAATTGTTGTTTTTATTATTTTACTTACAATATCAATGTTTTCTCTAGACTCTTAAACCTTCCCTGGACTCACACGAATATTTCAAGACCAAAATTAGCCAAATCGCTCCAGCCGTTTTCGAGTTTTAGCGAGACTAACGAACAGCTATTCATTTTTATATATAGAGATTATGTTTCAAAAATATTTATAGTTCCGTGTAAAATGCCAAGTTCATCATCATTATTTCAGTCAAAAGACGTCCACTGCTGGACATAGGCCTCATCCAAGGATTTCCACAGAGGCCGGTCCTGGGTCGGCCGCATCCATCTCTTTCAGTGACCTTAACCAGGTTATTGATCCACCGTGTGGGAGGCCTACCAGCACTGCGCTTTCCGGAACGTGGTCGCCACTCGAGGACTTTTCTGCCCCATCGGGCGACGGTCCTGCGCGCTATGTGACCTGCCCACTGCCACTTAAGTAGGGCAAGTTAGTTTACATAAAAGAATTCATGGATATTGCCGAAATATTTTTACCTTGCCTCGCCTTTTTCCCTATTTCATTGGGATTGGCAAGCCTGATCTAATTTTGCTAACTACCGGTATTTATAGGGAGCGATTGTTGCCTGCCCCCGCTCCCCATCTACTGGAACAACCGGATGGTTAGACCACTTGTCAGTTTTCAGGCTACTGACTACGTGTAACGACTACCAGAGTGGGTAGAATTGCAGCCGGCAACGACTGCCCGGAGGACGGCCAATTAACCCAAATAAGTAGTGGAAAGAGTAGTTATTATAGGCAGTTTTGGAGCCTTGAAATTTTTACATGGTCGAGATAGTATAGCTGAGCCATTCATGCTAATTCACTGTAAATAAGTTGCACAAGCATGGCGTGTTCTAACAGCTTAAAGAAATAATGAGTTAATTAAATACAATGTTCATCGTAAACAAGTACCTACTCACATAATAAGTTATCCTTGATACTTTTGCTGCATTCATATTTAAATAAACAAATTATATTCATATTAATTACGTACAGCAGTGTGACTTTAATTTTGACATTGCTTATATGAAAATGTGTGGTTACGGATTTAGAATACATAGTGTCACCATCCATTCCACCCTGAGTGTGTCGTAAGAGCCCACAAAAGGAAATGACAAGGCGGATAACCTAACCGTAAGAGAAGGAAAACTTGAAACGAAACCCAACCCACCAGCGTGGCACAGTGGGCTAATTACCCTCCATGTAATTGGAGGAGGCCCGACTCAGCAGTAGGCCATTATGAGCTGAATAGTAGTACAGTAGTAGTGTATATGAAAATATACGTGGGATTATCTGCCGAACCAAAATATTGACAAAACAAATAACTCCTAACACATAAGTTCAGTCACCTGCCTCGTTGGTCTAGTGGTTAGATGTGCCGCCTTTGGATCAACGGGTCCCGGGTTCGATTCCGGGGTCGGGCAAGTGTCTTTGTCTAAACCAGAGGCACTGGCTCTGAGTCTGGGTGTCATTTCTATCTATAATATGTATGAATATACAAAAAAATATATATATATACGTAGTTTATCATCCATCTCGTTACCATAACACAAGCATTAAGTTGCTTAGCTTGGGACGAGATGGCGTTGTGTGAAATGTCCAAGGATATTTATTTACCTTTTCGTAAATAATTTCGGTTATAAAATATATTTCAATGATCCAGGAACTTTGTGAAATATTTTTAAACTAAGTAGCACAAAAAGTGCACAAACGCATACCTACTATTAACGTCTACAAAAACTATCCAACGTTTACAACACTGTTTGAAACAAAATGCGGGCGTCGCTTATCATACGAAACGCTTGGTGTGTGCAATTCAGAGCGATACCCGATAAAACTGTTTTACATACTTATGTAACTCAGGGTTTAATGAATAGCGCAATTAAATTGGCCATATGTGTAATAATGTTTGATTGGAGTGCTTTATTTAAAAATCGCTCTTGATGGATGCCTCTCACTAGGTGGCACGGCCAGATGAATGAGCTTAAGGAAATGAAGCGCCATGGTAAATTTGAAAGTCTGCCGACTTTTAGCTGTGAGAAAGTTAAAGGCTGTTCAAACTGTGATACGTCTCCGGGTTATGCGATCAAAACAAAACTATTAAATATGGCGTCATATTTTACAATAGACACACATATTCCTTATTGATAGAGAATTATTCACATTGTACGTTTATGCAAATGATGTATAAGAACCATCAATAAGTTAGGAAATTAACCACTGCCAGGTCCGGATTTAGGGGTCCAGAGGCCTCGGGGCAACAAAGTTGTGGAGGCCCCCTTGCCCCAAATTATTTTCCAAATAAAATGAATAATTTTTTTCAGTCGAGTTTTTCAATAAATAATTTATCGTGAAACCAAGTAGATTTTCTTAGTATTTAACAAACACATATGAATAGATGTTTACTAGGCTATAATACCCAATAATGTCATCCATACATGTAGAAGTTAATTTAAGGAATCAGCTAATGACTAGAATCAAACTTGCCAAGGCCCTCATTGGGGAGACCAACCCCATGGCTCTAGAGCGAGCAGTCGAGGAACGTTGTATGTTTTAGTAGGTAGGTTGGGGCGCTACTATCCGTCTCTCCAGCCCATGCGACTTGTGGGTATCCTTGCAAAATAAAGTAGAAGCAAAACTTAAAGTAAAAAATATACTTACAGTCGAGAACGGTATTCGACTATAATACATTTTCAAATGACAGATAATTTAATACCTTGAGTCGAATACGAGACCCAAAGGCGACACATTTAACTCCTACACCATCAATATTACCTATGGTTGACTATAAATATTAGGAACTATATGTTATAGTAGTTGAGGTGATTTATGTTGATGGAATATTATGTTCTTTAAACAAAATACATAACTTAGTTACACGGTGAATATAATTCTGCGCATATGCATTACGCAAATCTCATACGTCATTTATGAAGCATGAATTGCGTAGTATTTTGTAGGCAGTGGCAACAACTTGATGATTTCAATAATATTACAAAAAGGCAGCGATTAAGACAGTACTTTTCGAAACACTGTTTTTGAAAGTTAAGAAGGTGAGTGATTTTGGTGGTAAATTATATAGAGGAAACGGTGAAAAAAAGCCGTGAAAGAGATCCAGAACTGCTTGAAATAGAGGAGTACAAGATTTTGTGTTACGAGGCTGTTAAAAGACGTCCACTGCTGGATTTCCTCAAAGGCCGCTCATGAGCCACCCACATCCATCCGTTTCCGGCGACCTTAACCAGGAGACCTACCACCAGCCACACTGCACTTTCCAGATCGCGGTCGCCACTCGAGGATTTTCCTGCCTCGTCCGGCGTCAGTCCTGCAAGCTATGTGCCGTGCCCATTGGCACTTAAGTTTGGCAACCTGGCGGGCTATGTCGGTGACTCTGGTTCTCCTGCGTATCTCCTCATTTCTGATTCGATCTCGCAAGGAAAATCCGAGTACAGACCTCTCCATTGCCTTTTCGGTAACTTTGAGCCTTTTGATGGTGCCCATGGTAAGCGAATACGTGTCTTTACCATATGTCACCAGTTGCATGTGACCTACGAGTACATATAAATAAAAATCTTTGCACTCTATGGCTATTTCTGTAACCGTGCTAATACTCAGTTGACGATCATTCTGTTCAAAATTAAAAACAATGGCCTGACATCTTAGAGACAAAACACAACGATACGCATACTGCTATTGAATACAATACGTATTGCAAGAGAGATCTGGACATGTTTAATTATGTAAAATTGAAGGTGCCAGAATTCACTTTTCACTTAGAGCCACCAAACCTATGCCTGGTGAGAGTGTAGTAACTCAAGGTTCAAATATGTGAAACGGAACTCTATGGCAATGCGATATAGATACATAGTTAAAATATTTTGCTCCAACAAGTTGGAGGAATTTATTTACATAGAATGTTTTCGTGTATATGTATGTGTATTCGTACAAATTAGTATAAAGGTTAACTACCTATTGTTTAAAAGTTCTCTTGTTTCAGTAAAATTATGTGACCAAAAGTTTTTATAGGTCAACGGAAATGTGTATTGTAGAATAAGCCCGCTTCGTCGGTTTTACGAGACACATTTGTGCGGGTTTATTGCGGGTATTAGAGGAAGCAATTGTTTTAATATTCCGGGTCGTCCCAAGCTTTTTACCTGACAGTATCCATTGTTTTAATAATCAGAATGGCATTCGACTGCGGGGTTTTATTACTTGAGCTGTGTAAATGAGGTAGAGAGTTTCATTTCTTGGCCCTAACAGGATTTATCCTTTTTTTGTTACACTGGGGTCGGTGGTTATGCGGGACTTCGATAACTACTCGTCTACCAACTACAACCCCAGCGGTATACCCTCACACGTTACGCTTGGGCGCCACAGGTTAGCGCACGCATTCAACTGTGACAACAGGATTTACCAGCGCTGCAACATTTCTCTTTATCGTTGGTTTAATATCACCATAGCCTAGGATTCACAAGTGTATCTTCTAACAAAACCCTCTTCTCTCTTCTGAATTTTCCGTCCTAAGGTTGTCTGGAACAGACTGCAGTATGCAATGAGGCCGTCCATTGTACAAATACTCCTATGGTTCTCATTGTTAATATTTTAATTGTGTTTGTCAGTGCAATAAAGTATGCAAAGAAACCTCTTTACGAGTATGATAATTCAAAGGCTATTATAACAAACTACGACAGACTGAGGTATTTGCTATCTTTTCTTTTAAACATAATGTTGAAACTTGAAGTATGAAACTTCAACAAGCTCATGCGAGTATCCTACAAATCGATTTGAACAAAGATTTGGCATTCAAGCTTGTTTCCAGTTTTATTCCGCTTTATGATTACTTTTACCCCGGAAATTGCCCGTCCTTGTATGACCACTAACAGCGGTAAACGAAACAGGACATTGCACATATTCTTAATCTACCTAAGAAAGTTAATATTCTGCAACGAAAGGAACTAGATCAAATTTATCATAGAGTTTAATTGCGGAAATTATGCTGACCAATCTCCGCCGTCGTGACCTTCTATCAAATTATGATGTGATTCTGCTTCCATTATAAATACATACTAAATCACAGAGCGGATTAATTCCAAGGTTTGGTAACCAATAGAACTGTGCTTTGTCAACATGCATAATAACGTTAACGCTTACGTTACCTATGTTACGTTACTTTTATTTGTGTTGATGTTCTGATTTTGACACAACTCTAACAGATTTCTCTTTTTTTTTCTCCCCATTTTGGTGCTGTCCACAAGGGAAAGACCGACTCCCCGTAGAGACACAGTAGGGACCCACGAGGCATGCGGCGCGGGACGGTGCACCGTGGGGGTGTTAGTGGGTAGTGGGACGTCGTTCAAATTACTGATTGGCGGATCAGAGCCCCACAAACCCCACTGACC
Organism: Clostera curtula; assembly: GCA_905475355.2. Classification (NCBI taxonomy): domain Eukaryota; kingdom Metazoa; phylum Arthropoda; class Insecta; order Lepidoptera; family Notodontidae; genus Clostera; species Clostera curtula. The sequence goes on along the minus strand of FR997808.1, from coordinate 8,752,633 downwards.
TTCCTCAGGCCGGTGTGAATAGTCCATAAAGTATTTTACCCCCCGAAAAAGAACACCGACCTTTTTTATTTACCTTATGTACAATTTTTATAAGACGTATTGTTAGCAGTGAAAGGCACAAGGCTCACATTTAAATTCTCAGATTTCAGTATACGATGGCAGCTCTACCAAGATTGCTTGCTCATTGTCACCTACTACTGACCTAAGCCGTGTTAGCACACAATGTATTGTATTACGGCACGCCATAAGTTTAGGAGTAAGCACTGCCTGACCGTCACTTGACACTGACACATTATGAAACAGTGTCACGACTGAGTTGTGGTTTTCGTGTGGGTTCCGTGCCAAGTTTCACTGTCAGAAAACGTTAATGTACTATAACGTAATTAATGAGTAGAAAAGTGTTATAAGGTCTGGATTCATCCTAATTATCATCCCCACTGCCTTCTATACCAATAACGTAACGAAGTAAGATTTGTATTTATGTAATTGTAACGAATAAACTCAAAAGTTACTAGAGCGATTTTAAACATTCGTTCACCACTAGAATGATATGTTAACCTTGAGTATCATAGACTACCTACATGTGAAGCCGAGATAAGCAGGGGTTCGAAGCAGGCCTACGCAGGTCAAGCATCGTTTATTACACAAGATGTAAAAAAGATTATAGACATAACGATAGGTTTAACAGCCCTGCTGACAAAATTTCAAGAAAGATTAAGTATTCTTTTTTTGGCCATCTGCTGTTGACGAAAGTGCTATAACTAGATAAATAAGCACTGAAACTCTAAGATACCTTCTGAATCTCAGTTTACTTTGCTTGTAGAATAATAATAACGATAACTAGTTGCATGGTTTACCGAAACCCATGGTTTGTGATTCGAATCAAGTTCAGAAAACTTGACTATCTCACTTACACTTCAAGATCCAAAAACATTTTTAACACAGATGTTTCTCCAATGCACATGGAGTAAAGGTCAATGGAGATGCATAACTGCTTCCATCGATTAGGTCTATGTCCTTCGCTGGGCTATTGGGTTTAGGTTACACCTTGTATAGTTTCAATCATCATTTCAGCTCTTAAATCACCCACTGCTGAGTCAGGCCTCCTCCAAATTCATGTAGGGAAATAGGCTACTGTACCACGTTGGCAAGACGGTATGGTAGAGGATTTGTATCAAGTTTTTTTACCTATATTAATGTATTCCTTTAATCGGCTTATGAAATGTACTTTGATCATGCACTGAGGCTCTCTTACGCTCCCATAAGAGCCAAAGCTGTCTAAGTTGTAGCAGAAAACATCTCGATTGATTATTAGAACTAAGGGTCCCTAAATAAGTTATTTCAGTTTATATTTCAACTCGCGTTACAAATATTTTCTCATAAGACTTACAACCGTAGGCTTACGATCAATTTACCTAATTTCGAGAATTGCTAGAGTAGCGAGACTATTAAAGTACTTGCTCTAATGTTTTAAATTACGTTTTGTAACAGTTTCTCCATTTCAAAGTTCTTATAAATATGTGTGTAAGCCATTACGCAAGTCTCTTGCGAAATATGTTAGAATCACGATTATGTTTTTATATTCATCTTTATGTTCTATATTCGTATGTGTCTATAGAAAAAATTGGAATGACCATATTCGATTAGTATTGCCTTTTATGGGAGCGGGTATGGGCTGAGTAGTAATATTACCTTTATAATTTTATCAAAATCGATTCAGTAGTCAGCTAATTTGAAATAACTGAACCAATTTGCAAATTGAAGATAAATTCGGGTATCATTCGACGACTTACTAGTTGTTGATTGCGACCTATAAGGACCACAGACTTTAAAAAAACAATGTAAACCGACTATAAAACAAGACAAACCAACTTAAATTGACCCCGACGTTGAATAAGTTATATTATAGGTATATATAAATATATAAGGCACCGACTTCAATGGTTGTTTATTGGTTATTTTCCACTTTTTAATCCTTTATATACCTTACCATGTAAAAGTGAAGATTTCGATGTTGCACGATCACACAGATAGCTGAACCCGACAAAATTTACTTGGACCGAATACCGACTACTTATAAGTATCCGTGTGGTGACGGATTACGTGTGGTGACGAACACATAGTGTCACCACCCTATTCCACCCAGTGTGACGTAAGAGTTGACAAAAGAAAAAGACAAGCGTGGTATAGTAGGCTAATTACTCTTCATTAACTGGAGGCGGCCCAACTCAAGAGTGGGTCATTTATATGCTCAGTAGTAGTAGGAGTAGTAGAATAGAATAGTCTACAGATCCAAAAAACGGCGTGTGAAAAGAAAAAAGGGTAGTGAAAATGTCGCAAGTTCTTATTCTTCTTTAGCTGTGCTAAAATAAACTAACGATAATATTCATTTAAAAAAAATGGCTATGAAGAACATAGACCTGTAATGAAACTGTGGATGTAAGAGTGTTTTGTCTGTGTGATAAAAATATGTGATACGAGAGAATCCTTGTTTAGGGCCGTTCTAATTGAATTGTGTTCTAAATAAATAAAATTGCCTAATTGTTAAAATATGTTCTTTAGGGTTTATCATTACTTTTAGGTTACTATACATGCAGTCATTTCTCCGCGGCAGCATTATCTTCCCTACGTGGAAGTGTATATTATTTTTGATATATACTCGTACAACGGAATTTGTGGTATTATTTACAGGAAATAAGGTTAGGCGGGTCAATCAATAATTACGAGTAAAATACAGCTAGTTACCGCTGTTTTGCTGTTAAACTTCCTGTGATAGCCAACATGCGCTTTAGATTAATTACGGGTATACAATATCCACACGTGTGGTGACGGATTTAGAGTACATAGCCTCTCTACCCTATTCCAGCCTAAGTGTGTCGTAAGAGCTGTCAGAAGGAAGTGATAATGTCGAAAACCTAACCGCAAGAAAAGGAACACTTGATACGAAACCCTGTGCCAACCCGTCTGGCCAGCGTGGCACAGTAGGCTAATTCCCCTTCATCTAGTTGGAGGTGGCCCGACTCAGCAGTGCGCCATTTATGGGCTGAGAAGAAGAAGGTTAGATGTGCCGCCTTTGGATCAACGGGTCTCGGGTTCGATTCCGGGGTCGGGCAAGTGTCTTCGTCTAAACCAGAGGCACTGGCTCGGAGTCTGGGTGTCATTTCTATCTATAATATGTATGTATTTACAAAAAAAAAAAATTATATAAGTAGTTTATCATCCATCTCGTTACCATAACACAAGCATTAAGTTGCTTAGCTTGGGACGAGATGGCGTTGTGTGAAATGTCCAAGGATATTTATTAATTTATTATTTAATATGGTTTCCTAGCTTAAAGTAACCCAGCAATATCTTCGTGTATTGGAGTGTATAAGCAATGTTCAAACGTATTCAATCCTACGAATATCTCAAGAGGGGTCTAAAGAAACCCTCTGTCAATCTTTACAATTAGCCCAACGCGCCAGGCAACTTGTTCTCCATGATGTTAAAATAGGTCCTATTCAGCTGTGGGTCTATCTCTTAATTGTGGATTGAGATCAAAATGTTAGGGAAACGTTCATTGACGGTGTTGAATATGTACTTGCCGCTTTTGAGTACGTCTTACCATTGTTAAAATATAGACGCGTAATGCGAATCAGGCAGTGTGAAATGTAACATTCACAGTTTCGATTAGACTGATTAGTAATCCTGCTATATTTAAAAATATGTGTAATATCCATTAAAGTTTAGAAACATATACCTACGTTCTTATTTATTGTGTACTGTAAGTTTGGAGTTTCGTTCGAGTTACGATTTTAGGGACACAAAAAGATTGGGAAGAGCGACCCATGGCCCTGTTTCGGGCAGCTGAAAGACGCCCGTTTGTTTTAGTGGCATCTTTCCGTGCCCTGAAGTCCCACGGGAATTGTATCATGTTTTCCTTAACGTAAAACAATCTGATTCTGCATCAACCTAAGGTAGACTGGCAGAAAAATTGCATTTATTTTTTCTGTTTATATTTCAATATAGGTATGCACCTACGTATACTTAGAGGCAACGTTGGTGATATGAGATTGTCGATATTCGTATGGAAACTTGCCCAGTCTGTTAACTATCCCCGGTAGATTTATCTGTTAACCATCCCACAGGCCTGTTCGGCTGGTGCAACTTAGTGAATAATGCTTCGCCAAACTGGTTTGCGAACGAATGCCGTAAAGTTACAAAAAGTGGTTTGCGAGAGGCCTACTTCGTCCTGTACGGGTTACGTCTTTCGAGAATATATTAGACGGATTATATTGATTATTGTTGCATTAAGTGTTAATTATATAAAACTAGTGGCCCGCCCCGGCTTCGCCCGTGCAAAGCGGGGGTGGTTAAACACAAAAACCTTCTTCTTGAATCACTCTAGCTATTAAAAAAAACGCTTCAAAATCCGTTGCGTAGTTTTGAAGATTTAAGCATACTTAAGGACGGACAGACGATAGCGACTTTGTTTTATACTATGTAGTGATAGTGATTTGTAGGATTCAGATTGACGTTTCAATCCAAAACTTTTACTGCAATAGGTTGAATATTGTGTGCGCTTCTTGTCGTTATTTTGACCAAATAAAAGGTATAAAAATGTCTACCAGCTTTTAGTCCTAATAATATACCGCCAAGCGTCATGCTCAGATCTGCGATAGATACGTTTCAATCTAAGAATAAAACTGTTAACAATTTTTTTTCAATAATTTTAACAACATCTCCATTGCCTTGGAAACTCACTTTTACGTTAATAATTTAGTTAGGCAAATGCAAATCAACTTATGTTGGTAGGTATACAATTTATGAAGTCTATCATACTTTAAGAATAGGTACCTACCTACCTATTTTAAATACATATGTACATCAATACTTGCAACAGTTATTTGAAAAAATTCAAAACTATATTATAACAACGCTAAAAAAATTGTCTGCAGATTGTTGTGGCGGGCGGAGCAGTAACAACAAAACAATGAGCCGAGTGCGTCCGAGTGTTGCCGAGCTGAAGCCGAATCTCGCTCCAAAACGTGATAGTGCTGTTTAATTTGAAAACAAAATCCACCCGCGCCCGCTGCCGGCGTTTCATGGGCGAAGGCGAACAGCGAAATACACAAACTCGCTCCCTCAGTGCGCGAGCAAGCGTGATACGGAATGAACGTGTGGTGCGTCTTGCGCGGACGTTAACTCTGCGATATATTTTTTTAACTTGCGATTTATACGGCCAGAATCATTTTGTTTTGGAGTATATAGTCGATAAAAAGAAAAAAGTTTCTATTGAAAAAGTTAACTTCGGGACAGTTCGCGCAGAATCTTGACCAAATTTGTGAATTTCCGTATAGACGCGAAAAGTGAAGAAGACATTCGACACAAAGGACTGTTTTGTACATTTTCGCAGGGATTGCGAAATTGTGTTCAAAAAATCTGATCTTGTCCGACTCAATAATTGTGAAGAGCGCAGAAAAAAAAAAACCGCTCTCGACCAACTAGTTCGGACACAATCTGTGGTCACCGAACGACAAAACAAAAGACCAGCGATCATACTAGATTATCTCAAGGATTACATTTTATTTACAAACGTATTCATAAAATTCTCGTTACAATATCGTGAACTTTTCGCCGGCAAAAACTATAAAATTACAGTGAGTTTGACGACCTTATAAATTCGTGCTTCAGTGGATCAGTCAGTTTCAAATTTTTGATACAAAAATAAAAAGAAACCCTCTAACCTGGATTAGTGTCGAGTTGGTTTTACATGATGTCTACTGCCATAATGCATCAGTCTGCGCTGTACGACTTTGGTGATCTGCTCTTGAAGGTATGTTCATTTAAATATTTTATGAACCTATTTGTAATATTATTATTTTATTGGATGACTCAGTGAGTTTCTGGACGGGCTAACCTAACCTTATTTGTACTTGAAAATTTATTCATTGTTATGTTATAAATGCACGTACATACGCTTATTTTCAACGATTGCAATCATTATAATTATGAAAAGCGTGTACCTACTCCTTGATAAATTATACTTTTTACAGGTTTATGTTGTTCATATTTTAACGGTCTAAATTCAGGCTACATTAATGAAATAAGTACCACAACATTTCGTAGGTACCGCGTCCTGACTTAAATAGATTTTTTGGTAGGCAGAACTTAAAGTTCCATTTTTTAACTGGCTGTGTAATGCTAACCACTAGAAAAGTTTGATAGAATCTCTTCAGCGTCCCAATTTTATTAGTACCTATTTCGTGGCATAAACAAAATCAGCATCAGTCTACCCTCTAGTTTACCAAGTAACCCTGATGGCTTTGATACCCAGTTTAAATATTCTAAGAACTAAGTCACCACAGCTGATGTTGTTTAAGACTTGTTGATTAGACTTCAGTCTAGCATTTATTTCTGAGGCCCAAAACGGATTATTATAATCTTTAAAATATAATTTATTCGTAAACAAAAATCCTTCAAGTAGCACGTTATCAAAAAAGATCAAGAACAGTATATCAATATATCGTACTGCAGTAATATTGTTCTAAGCCAGGTCATAGATATTTAAACGTTTAAACATACGTCATTGGCGAATGGCGACGTAGCTGTGTTTTTAGTGATTGTTATGATTGGCGAAACATAATAGACTAAAATAATGAAAAACAAAGTAAAGGTCTAAAGGCATATTGGGTTAAAAATATGACACCACTTTTTCGTCAGTGGTTAAAAATAACACGTGTTTCAATAGGAGAACTTTGGCTCTTCTGTCTTGTTTTGAACTTTGCGTATGCGGGACGCTCAGGAGCGGGTCATAGTACTCATAAATTATAATCTGTAACTAAGATAATTGTCACAACGATCTTTCTTAGAACTCAATTACTACTTTTAGTAGCTTTGACAAATTTATTACAATGATTGTAACGTACAAGTTTTAACAAGAGGGATTATGTATTTGGGCGAAGAAATAATCCACAGACGATGTTGCTCTATGGTGGCAATTCTCTTCGCTATTCGTATTTGCCACATTTGACATTCGTGGCTGTGTTGTTGAAATGTTGATATTTGTATAGTTTATCGAATACGAATACGAGCTCTGTTATGTACCAACATGAGGTATAATCGTATTCTGGTATGACGTCCGGAAGAAATATCTTAATTTGTATGTAGAACTGTTCATAATATCATTATGTCTACACTTCAACTGTATTTTATTTATGTTAGGTATCCGTATCTAGTATGTATGTATGGTATCTGTTATTGAATAGTTATTCTTATTTTAGCTCTCACTTCTCTCTTGCTGATATGATAAGATGTTTATATGATATTTCTGTAAGCTATCCGCAACGCAAAACAAGCCATAGGTACATTATCCTTATGAACTTCGTAGTCTGTAAAATGCATAGGTATACACTTAACAAAATTAAACACATAATTTAACCATATTCATTCAACTTTGCTTTAAAAACGGGACATTGTTTTGCGTATAACGCATGTTTATTTATTTCTTGTTGTAACTATATGGCCAGCCATTCCCGCCTAAGTCAACGTTCTTGCCTCCATAATTACACGATACGGAAAATACGTAAAACCAGTTGTTGCGACTGGTGCGCACCCGCATCGGGTTGCTAAAGTTGCAAGGCGGGGGCTTATTCTAGAAGCCGATAAAATGAACATAACCAACCGTACCGTAGTCATTTACGATAAAGTAGCGGAATATTTTGCATCGGTCATTAAGTACAATTTAGATACGCAGTTGCAGTATATAAATTAATAATATACCTAGTAAATCTTACCACTTACTGGTGAATGCCACGAACTTTACTATGCCATGGTTTTGTTATCTTATTAGAGTCCAAACTCGCTGATCAAGATTATGGCGTGTATAACCGGACTCCCAAGAATTGAGAGCCTTAAACATATCACACCTTTTAACTTATTTTACTTCGGGGTCTAGGTAGATGGTAGTGGTACATATCTGAGATATCTAGAACCGTAACTTAAATGCATCCTGATCTTTCAATCACACAATAACGAAAAATAATTCGATTGCCTTTAGCCTTCTATTTCTAGAATAATCCGCCTCGATCAGAGAAGTCGCCAATTATTGCACAGAGCGTGCTGTTTCATATAGAAAGTAAAAGTCTAAGGTTTACCATCCAACTTCTAGAAATATAGTTTTAACTTACCTAAGATATTACTACCTATTTTATATAAAAATAAAGAAGCAATACAATAGGTAAATGTTTTATCACTAACGAAATTATACATACATCTACTCAGCCGTTCTGAATGTTTTTAAAGAACAGGTTCAACGTTAAAGAGCTTATAATATCTTTCTTAATTATAAATTCTATTTCGTATGTTGAAATAAACTCTTATTCCTTTTAAATCTCGGCAGGGGTGTGTGACGAGGATAAGTGGCATGTCTTGTAGGCGATCTCAAATAGCTATAATAAAACTATCGTGGCAAGGCTCAAAATCGTCTGACAAACCCCAAAGGGAAGATTAGAATGATGAGGGGAAACCGGTCCTATGGTTACCCCATATGGTTATAAATGGTTTGCTCGTAGATACGCTACCTGCTCAAAGATTTTGTGGTCTTTTACTTTGCGTAAAGACACTTGTTGCTCTTGGGTTGGGGTTACTGTTTTGAATTGGGTTGGTATATAGGCCACGTGGGCAAAGTTGATATTTTATGTACTTTAGGGTGTAACTTGATGTACGTACATGTATATTATGGTTTTACACAGCTTTTCAGTTGTTTCAATTATGCATGAGACAAAGATATCGACAAAGTTCATGATTTTGTTTTTAATACATTCATTCAATGCCTAATGTTTAACGTACTAAAGCTATAACCACATATTTCACATTTTCCATTTACGGTTTTGTTTTACGAGTAGGAACATATTGGACCTAATAATATTATAATCTCGCCTCAAAATGCTTGTTTTTTTTTATAAAAGAAATAAAATAGCTCTGATACACATTTTATTAATGTTTAATGCTTAGACGTCATAACAGGTTTCAAAGTGACGTTCATTTTCCATATATTAAATATCAGGGGTAAAGTCGCTTTTTCGCTTAAGCGTTGTTCAATACACAATTTGACATAGAATTGCTGTGGGAACTTCGAAAGGTGCATCGTGTAGTATTTTTTTTCGATTTGATAATTTCGATCCCTTTCCAAAAAAATCTTTTTGAACCGTTGAATACACCTACAACCGTCTACCTGCCGCCTATTTACAAATACAACCGCTGCTTTTTTTGTACCTTTCTTAATTCCAAATAAAGAGCTCTTTGTTCAGTGTCTCCTCTTTGTCCCTCAACTATTACTGGCAAGTCCCAGTCTCAAATATTATGCGAGGGTATTTAAACAGCGCGATTGGCGCTGGCGACCCTCAAAATTCAACGTAAAAAGGTTTCGTCTCCGTTTTCTGCTAGTCATGTTTTGTAATGCCTGTTTAGTTTTTTGAATGTTTTTGTCACCATCTTGGTCTTTAGAGATAGAACTCTATTTTTTTTCTCGTGTTGAAACTACCTACCTACCTACGTTGATTCACAAGGATATGCTAAATTGAGAAGTTTTTGTGGCCAGTTTGAATGTCAATCTTTGCACACAGTATCTTCGGTTTAGTTCAATTTCTTTTTTAAACTCTTAATTTCGTGCTATGCGTTAGGAAACTCTGTACCAAGTTTCGGTTGTTGGCTGTTGATGTTAACTATTTCGTTAGTAGTTTGTTGGTCAGTAAGGCGTGTAATCACGTGGACTGCTGGACCGTGCACTCATGCTACTACTGCACGCAATCCGCCAAAACTGTTCGCGGTGTTAATTAGAATACAGAATGACTTTAGTCGCCTCTGACTGGTTTACTATGTTCGAGGGCATCTTTATGATCTCTAATACACAATAATGGTATTAGTTATTGTTACAAACAAACTCTAGGTAAAATAATAAACTAAGGGAGTTAGTAGATTGTGTAGGATTGTGTAGAAGCATTTTTGGAATATTTAGTTGCACATAAAGTAAACAAAATGCGTAATGTTACCTGGAGGCCGTCACGCAACACAATTCGCTTTCCACGTGTACTGATAAAGGTTGATTGCACAGCACTTGCGGTATAGCCAAAATGTTATCTGACGTCATTTGCAAACATCTACACTGCTAGCCTGAATGGCTAATTGAACGTCACAGCAGACCGAAACCTTACTTACAGGTAGTCGATTCCTTTAGTAATTAACATTTTGTTCCTAACAGAAGTCTAGCCAATTTGCCTGTCTAGTGTGTGAAAGGTCTAGCCAATTTTCCTGTACAACAAAATTTTATTATTGTTTCATATTAAACTAACTACCAGATACAAGCGACTTACCTTAAAAAAGTTTGTTTATTCTTTATTATTACGCCCATTACATCATTACAGCATCTACCTTAGCGCATACCTTTTTTTATAAAACCGATGTTATAAGTACATACCATGTAAACGCTTATATGCAGCAATTAAAAAGCTTTTACTTTTACATAAGAAGTGACGCTTCAATTAGTAAAGTTTTATATTCAACGGCATTTCCAACCATTTGCTTACACTAGAAGATTTTATGCAAGGCAACTACTTTCCACATTTTCGCAATCTAAACTCGAAGTGTTTCTTAAACAGCCGGAGGCTAGGTAGTCTGGCCTAAAAGCGTAAAACCTCCACAGTTTCCCAACACCTAGACGTTGCAGAAATGTTAAAATGCGCTGCAAACAATAAGTGTGGGAGCTTCGCAGTGCTGGCGTTGCGTTTGCTCGCTCACAATAAGTAACTTTAGAGCATTTCCTCTCATGCTCTATTGGCGATATGTGACACTGCGTGGGACTCTGAACATCATTCTGCTATCGCATTGCAACTGGACGCCAACATGGCTCGGTTGTATTGAGTTATGGTCCTAAAGCATTCTTATTCAACTGTAAAAGGAACCTGACTACGTTATCACTGCGATAAAGACCAGTTTGTTTTTTGTTTACCATTCAATTAGGCAAACGACGCTTGCAGTTATTCGTGGGTAATGAGCACATTAGGGTTTATAGAGACCTTCCAGTTGAGTGCGTCTATTACGCTTGCTGTAGATTGGGTAGGCCGGGGCAAGAGGGCAGGGCGCAAGCTGCGTAGGCCACGTCCAACGGCCGCACTCGTAACCGCCAGCGTACTATTTTTAGCTCCTTTCTCCGACGGCTGAGAGCGGACGTGAGTCAACCCTTTGTTCCCCCCAAGCGCGTCGGCCTCGACTCGAGGACAGTTTGCCTGTATACCACTCGCCCCAAGAGCTGCGGTCAAGCTCGTCAAGGTATCACCATCCAAACACAATATCGCATCGTGAGATTATCTCACAATTTCCGCAGAAAAGCTACATTGAATGGCTCTTTTTGTTACATAAGAATTGTAGTTCAGTTTAGTTGATATGATAGCTAACAAAATTTGTGCTTTCATTGCATGATGAAATACGTGGACTACAAAATAAATATTGTTTAGATTTTTAATATGAAGTTTACCTTGAACGGGCCGTTGCTTAATGCAAAGATGCCATTATGCTCGAATGCTCGTATAAACACCAGGGTCTAATTCGACGTAAAGATGGAGATTTCACACCGCGGTCTGTCATAAGACTGTGTTGCGACAATCGTCTACGCCTACGGAGATGAATTTAAATGCAAAACACTTGGTTGCCTTTGTATATGATAGCTCGGCTTATTGTTTAATAATATCCAGCGCCTGGTGTAGGTATCCTATGTATGTTATGGTGTGTCATTATTTCACCTTCTCCAGAAATCAACCAGTAGTATTAGCATATTATACCTTACAGCGATGACTTCTGACATTAAAACTTGTTGAAGTATGTTTAATTTTTTCAAAAATAATAAAAGAACTTCCAGCAATATTAATCATACTTTAATACCAGCTTATCTAGCTAATGTGTCTCTGATTTATTGCAACTTTATCCTGAGAAAGGTTGTAGTCTATTCCCCACGTTATCAATTGTCTCTGCAATGAAAAGTGAATACTGTGTAGTATTTCACACGATGGAAACTATTTAAGATACGCTTGGCCAAACTTTATTTTACTTCCTATACGTTCTTTTGAGCGACTGTTTTGCTTGGCTTTTGCAAAAAATAAATATATTAAGTGATACTCTTTTTTGTAACACAGATAGGTTCCTGCTGTTAAACTACTTCACTATTGCACAAGTAGGTCGCATTTTGTAACTGCTTTGTATCGATGTCATTTCATACCTCGATCTAGAATGTATTAGAGGTCAAACTTAATTAGCACAAATAACTTGACTTTCAAAATTATTTAATAAAGAAGTCGTTTTCGGGATAAGCAATGCGAAAGTTTTGTTTATAGTATTTCATATGCGCCATTCCATTCCACTTTCTTTGTTCAGATCCTACTTTAAGTCTAATATCGGTGCACACTATTATAGCGAAGCGTTCTAACGGGAGCAGAGGTCTTTTGTTAGTGGTTTAGCGCCAATTGTGACTAGTTGACTTGAGAGTTGACCGTAATTCATTCCACTCCGATCACACTTCCTAACTTTAGCGTTGCTCTCAATCTCTACAAGTATTTCATATTACCAACCAACTAGTATAACGTAGCACATTATTTATTAACACTTATTGACTTATATTAACACTGACTGAGGCACTGTTCTAATAGTCATATTTTTGGCTTTTGGAATTCTCCACTAATGTCTGTCTGGCGACGGATCTAGTTACACCATATCACCAACTACACGGAGGGCGTCGTGAGAGGCGAGTAAAAGTACTTGATACAAACCCTGTGCCAACCCGTGTTGCCAGCGTGGCATAGTAGGCTAATTTCCCAATAAAAAATATTTTGGAGGAGGCCCGACTCAGTAGTGGTTCATTTATAAGCTGAAACGAAGAGATGGCTTGCTCAATCAGTCGCATTTTACAGTTCACACAGTTCCAACCTGCCCCATTGCTACAGTGACAGTTACTGGAAGCAAAAGTTTATTTCCATATTCCATGTCCATATTTTCGGATGACAGTTTTCTACACAGCTCGCTTATCTTATGGGAATGCATTGTGCGGTGTGGATGTACACTAAGATTCGCGCCACATCGCTAATTGCTTCGGCAGAACAAATGCGAGGGTTCAATGTCGGCCAAACGACATTGTCGTAGTCGCCCACGGCCATCTTGCGTACATATCAAATCTAACTTCTCTTCGTTACCAGATTAGATATTGCACTGTCGGTAAAAAATGAAAATTAGCACTGTCGGGTTGCGGAAGGAAAATCGGCCTATACTACTTATATTAAAAAAAGTAATTTGTACATTCCCGTACCAGTTCATTCGTTTCTCGTTCAGCTGTCAGGATTATTCTATAAAATTGGAGACTGTAAAGACAAGGTTTATTATTTTTTCCGTAAAGGAAAACGTTTAGCCTGTTATAAATAGGAAGATGAAGAACTATTCTTCTAGTAGCAATTTTTAAACAGCCGGAAAGTTGCTGATCAGACCGAGTAGTCAATGTCTACCTACAATTTCAGTACGTTGATTTACTTTTGTGTGCTGAAGATATTAGCCAAACCACAGAACGGGTATCATTGATTGGTTAATGATAACTTTAAGTATAAATTAACTGATTACTTGGGAATATTGGAACAGCTGGTGTTGTTTTAAATTTATTATTAAGCTATTCTGTAACTATGTTCTTGTTAATTGGCTGACGTTACACTTCTTGTTAAATTCATCGTCAATACATACCTAAACCATAGACGTAGCTATCAAAAGTTCAATAATAAACTGGCAATAATAAATATGTTGACACAGGCTTGTAAATTTTCAATAGCTTCTCCAAAAATGGTAGAAGTTGATTCGAAAACTGTTTTACTGACGTCACCTTGGTTATTCTCGTGACCTCAGATTATCAAATACAGTCGCTTTAAGTATAATTTAGTACTCGATTCAGAGTAAACACTCATTAATTATCATATTTATATTCGAGTGTCATTAAATGTACGAGTATGTTAAAGTTTTTTTTGAACGCAATAAAAACTTGATTTATTTTTGTTTGATGCGCACTCCAAGTAGACAAAGAATAGACGCAAGCGTAGAGTGAGTAAGCAAATAACTAGTTACCGTACTTACTACTTACGTAGATAATGCATTATCTAAGGTCTTACGAGTGCAGCGCATAAACAAAGGGTGCTGTATTGTATCTTATCACACTGACTGATAAGCGGCAACGTTATTAGTCTGTTGTGGAAAAACAACGTGGCTAATTCAATTTAGGTCCAAATATAACCTCACTTTTTAATTTTCCTTTCATTTTGTATACGGGTTATAATGCTATCAAAACCTGCCCTAAAGTATATCATAATAAAGTAGAGCTTCAGCGGCCCACATGATAACATTATCTAGAAGCAATTTAAAGTGTTTTACTCTTCTTATCGTTGCTCATTACTCATTACTATTATTATTGATTACTATTGATTTGTGATTACTATAAATTGGGCACACACAAATATTTATAATAAATACTGAAAACATATATGCGCTTATTGTGATTTGAATTAGTTAAGAGGATTTTAGTGAGATATTTATTTGGTAGTACTTAAATGTAATTACCATTTAAAAGCCAATAATTGGGCAATGCCACACTTTGTTACGTATTTATCTGGGCAACTGAAGGCACTATTTGCTGCACTTTTGGCATACATTTGCCGAGCAAGTTGCGTCACAGCGCGCGCTCAGAATCGAGCACAGCGCGTAACACTTTTACCATTACCGAGACGGCCACCTCTCGCCCACTTACTTGAGCTCAACGAAGCCACAACTTTACATAATTGCCAGTAAAGAACACACAAGTTACGCAACACAAACACAACGTTTTGACGTTCTGATTAAGTTGTGGAGGTCACCTTTTCTGGGTCACATTAATATATTAATGTGATGTATTCAGTCAGTGGATCTAATTTACTCGTTACTGCATCTTTTTAGAACACACAATTGGCAGCTTAAATATGAAATAAAAAGCTTTACTTCTATCTACCTACCAAAGCCTCCTACATTTTAGGGACTTTGTCCTAAAACATTGATGTTATTCTTAAGTCTCATATTTTCAGATTATGGTTAATGTCATGCAGAGAACTGGCAACTTATATTCAGTTAAATTATTCGATTCTAATGAGAACAACGAGCCTGTGTGCTCAATACTCGGTAAACAAACAAAAAGTGCAAGTTATAAAGTCGCTATAGCATGACGAGCGGAGCGGAAAGCGGTGCGGAGTTTGTCACATGCCTCGATTAAAGCAAGCAAACTGGAGCTACATTCTCTGGGCCGCAACCATTTAACTTTCTTTTCTTGTTTCGTAATGATACGCCTGAGCGGAGAGGAGCTGTCGCGGCCCTGTGTCGCACTGGCGTCACTGGCTGGAAACATCGCCACCGACCGTTTCACAACACAATACTACTTATCGATTTTTTAAAGAACTGATTTACATTAAGGTTCTCGATGATAGGTTTTAACTTCAACGCGGGCTGCCGGAGTATTTTGTTATTTCACGCTTGGAAGACAAACTTCTTTCAAAATTAGAGGCCGATCTGGTATCTGTGCATCGCACAGCGTGTCTAACTGAACGGGCTTCAGGCGAGTTTTTAGGTGTATGCAAGAATTGCTACAGACTCTGTATGCTTGAATGATTACTTTTTTTTGGGTAGCCGGGTCGGGAGACTGTTTCTCGAACTAAAAACTAGCTATTGTGACGCAAGACAGGTCTATTTCCTGCTCGTTGCATATTTGCACCGCGATCACAGTATTGTACCTGTCCCAGAAAAGCATTATGCGCTGTATAATAATGAGGCAACCCTAATCGTCACACATCGTGCATGTTTCGCGCGATTGCAGCTTGCATAAGCCTATTGCACAAACACCGGGTTAGGTATTACGGCGCGATTATATTCGCGCGTGCCAAGATATCGTATGCGATCCTGGGAACTGAACTTTCGAACTCTTTCACTTTTGTAATCCTCAGTAGGTACATATTTTTGCCACTTGTTTATCAGGTACAGTTCCCTAGCTTTAATCATGCTGCGTAATTCAGTATTAAGACTGACGGAGCCCTTAAATTATACATTACAATTGTACGGTGCGTCAACTGACCAGATTTATTGTATGTAAGTTACTAATGTATGTGTCCGGGTTCCACTGTCCTTACCTCGATATGTTTAGTCATTGTTGCGTCCAATTTAAATATAAACCAATACGCTTTATGTATTAATTAGGTACGTTTAATGTGACTTTGTTATTCTGTTAATTCAGTTGCGGTTGCTAACAGCTAATATCCCATTTATATGTGTATGAATTTATGAGTCGAATTCCCAAGAAGTTAATAAATAGACACGGCAAGGTAAACTAAACTTGTGATATTTGTTAAATAAAGTTATCCAGCTGTGGAAGATTCGAAAAGCGACCTATATTACAACAAAGAGTTTTTGATTTTACGTTATCAGGTGAATCATTTTGCAATATCGTAAACACTGATAAATGTTATACACAGGGTTCGACATGTGCATAAATCCTAGATATACGAATAGGTACGTCCATTGTATTGTTTATCGACTGTTGCATTAGTGTCTAATTACGTTGGACATCACGTATCATATAATTACCGTGTAGCATTTCGCAATAAGACCACCAGTCGCCACCCGCAGGCTCGTGTTGGCTTGCGAAAACACGCATGGCTCAAGCCAACGATGCTCGGATAAGGCACTGCACAATTTAATCTAAACCTTTTCCTTTAAACTTGATCATCAAGGCTACCCTACCTCTTTAACACAATCGCTTACGTTGTCTAGGACTCTATCTTTTTAAGTAAGTACTTATTTAGCTACCTTTAAAATATGTTATAGCACATAGTTGCTCAAACACAGTATTAACTTGGCAAATATTGCGAATTAGTATTATGTAGTTATATTGTCGAATATTTACGCTAATATAACATCTAATTTGTATTAGTAATACAATATTACGACTGACGTAATCTAGAATACTTTAAACAATAATTACTGTATGATCTCAAGTTCCAATTTGGTTCTGGTTGTAAAAGTCACCACTGTTTCAATCATTGATAATAGTGGTATTCGCTTCGGAGTGGCGTTTCTGATACGTCGGTCTTCATGGCATGTTTAGAGCGTGTAACACATCTCTACGCTGATATCATAAGCCCTGCTTACAGTAGTAAGGAGGTTACTCTCAATAATTGCATCACATTAATTTCGCGCCATCAATGTTATTGATCTTAGATCACGTAGTTAAGTTGAACGATAGCGACGACGGTCCGCTTATAGATAGTGTGTCAATAATGAAAGGAAAGTGGTACGGCGACCGTCGTTGGTAGGTCAGTGTCGGTCTGCTGGCGTTTACGTAATCCGTGTCATACTGCACATCCATCGTGCCAATTTCGTGCTGGACTAGTTTGTCTCATCTTCGCTAGCGGTTCGGTGGTATCGCGAGACATTGCTGGTGATCGACACACATTAGACTGCTGTGTGCGCGTTTTTTCAGTCATTAGATTGCTTCTACTTCCTCGTCACATCAATTTGTATGGTTTCATTATCAGTTTGTAAGGCTAACGCTATTCAGTAGATGAAAAAAACCCATATCGGCAATACAGGCACTTAAGTAGTTGTCATTTTGGATATGAATACAACAAAAGCATAACTTTTAAATTTAGTTTCTTGTAATCTTAATACATAATATGTTTTCCATATTATATATATTAATATCCAGTCCATAATTTGACTGATTTAGCGTTTCAAAATCTATGGTGCACCAGGCTTATGTTGATCAAGCGGTGTCACATTCACATTAATTTTATTTAAACTAATAATGTGATATTGTTTTAATTGAATACTGCTACGATATATAATAATAAATGCTATAATAAATAACTGGGCTTTTATATTTTAATTCTGTCTCGTCTTATTTATATATTGCAATGTGTATTTCCCCGCCTATCACTTATTATTAATGAGATGTAAATAATATCTTCTCCTCGTTTTTCGACGCCTAAAGATGTAGTTCAACTTATGATACTTTGAACAAAAACATGTTAAAAACTTGAACTCTTTGTCAATATGCTGTAGTCTAAGCGCTTCTTGATTATGTACCTGACTGAACGTTTCACATCGTTGTGCAAGGAGCGCCACCTCGTAACTTGACGGCTCTATATTTACATTAGGGGGGGGGTTGAAATGCTGTGATTGCTACATGCAATTCGACTATAGTAATAGACACTCTTTAAAGCAAACCAAAATTTTAAAAGGCACAAAGCACACTGTGTTTTGATAATGGCGGTCTTATTGTTGAGTGAGATTAAGTCTTACAGAAAACCTTAGGATGGATGAAAATAATAGGTAGTATGTAAGTATGTAAAAGTTGATATATATACATTCAAAAAAAATTATTATTATACTTTCGTATTGGTTTCAACTCGGCTAATTAATATGACAGTTAAGTACTTTTACTCGTAACTTTTGCTCGCCTGAGTTCATAGTTTAGAGGTCAGCCTCAGTTCCCGTACCGCGGAAGCGAACATTGGTTGTCTGTGGGTGCATGGGTCTCGTCATCACCAGTGGCGTTGAACTGCGCAAGGTCTCGCCGCCACTTGACTTCCTGCTTCGTGCACGATACAAGCAATGCTTCTTTAAGACCAGTTTACACCGACTGATAGATAAACTAAGTTATAATCCAGATTTTAAGATCATGTTTTTGATCAGACATTATATTTTTTCTTATAAGCTTGGATATTGATACGATTGTCCGTTTATATGGTTATGTCCAATGTCTTTTTTTGTAAACATATCTTTGTTCTCCGATGCAATTGTTAGTAATCCTTGTCAAGAATGTTTTTTATATCTAATGAAGGCTTCGACAATTAGTTGACTTAGAGAACTACCAAATATAATTGTATAGTCAGGTTTATATAGCGTGCCGACAATTTTATTCACTCACTAGCTTTTGGGCGCGGCTTCGCTCGCGTGGCCTTCGAACCCGTGCTTATCTCTATGCATTTTTTTTTATGAATATAAAAGTGGTTATTGTGACTAAACTATGATAGTTAGATATATGCTCTCGCATTTTCTCTCGCTAGATTTTAATAAGACCTACAAACTCGTAGTACTTCATTTTGTTCTATTGTCAATCGTTTTTGCAGCGCACGCATAAATAGGTTTTTGATTTTACACCTTGGGTTACAAAATCGCAATTTTCATACGGATCCCTAATTCCTTTGAAAATAAAATATAGCCTATAACCTTCCTCGATAAATGGACTATCTAACACTGAAAGAATTTTTGAAATCGGACCAGTAGTTCCTGAGATTAGCGCGTTCAAACAAACAAACAAACAAACAAACAAACAAACTCTGCAGCTTTATATATTAGTATAGATCTATTACATTCTTTTTTTGTAACCTTCCAAGTCAGATCCGATATGCGACTAGTTGTATATTCAATGACATAGAATAATGAAGAACTTAAAGGCCTTGAAAATTTTTCGGCTACAATTGTGTCTCTACTACGTTAGCAAACATTTTTGTCAAATTAAAAGTACCATCGACAAGGTGTTGGTGGTGGAAGGAACCCAGTTAATCTTTTTTTTGCCAGCGTCATGTTTTACAGGGTCGATAACGCGTGATACCTTACACATATCCGTACACGGCCGTAAGCTTCCGTGCAACATTATTGGGATGGAAAATTTGGTAAATCATCTAGGTTATGAACTGTTAGGCTCTTTACTAGTCAGTTGCTAAAGTCTTCAGTTGATCACAAATTCACAATACACCTACCTGAACTATGAGAACACATCTTAAAGATCTTAAGATACCATACATACGCATGACTTAATCCCCCTTTCGATAGACGATACAAAAAGCTTGTTCAAATCCTAATTACGTAATGTTTTGTTACTAGCCGAGCTGGTGTCGGCTAGAGATGGGCACAAGTGATATGTGCTGGCGTGGGTAAAGCCCACTGCACACATGACTGAAGACAAAACAATAACAACTTTAGAGATATCTTCTATGAAAAAGAAATTTCTCAAATTTAGTATATATAATTAAATCCAACTGCTTAAGGCATACGCTTAGATTAGATAATAGAAGTAATAGGTTCATTTTTTTATTGGAGTAAAAACGAATATAATTACCGCGTAATTACCTTTGTTTACATACACAATAACGAGTCATTAATTATGATAGGAATTAAATGTTCCTGAAGCAATGAAACAATATATTCGGGAGCAAGCTCGTTTCAGTAGAATTTTCCTCTAAGTTCTAATTGTGATTCATGTGTTGTTTAATGAGTGCACAAAGACAAATGTAATTTTTGTATAGTTGGCTCATGAATTCTAGGTGCAGGTCTTTTACTGTAACAATAAATAAGATCGATGATGACTGCCACAACACTAGATAAAATATTTTTTGTGACGGCATTCGGTGACTGTAAGTGAGTAGCGAGCTTAGTATAACACTTATAAGCTCAAGATTATTCAATTGTGCCCACTCATGCGTCTCTATCAATCATGCGCTCGCCGGTAATTGATTGTTATTCAACGTTTTTAATTTATACATTTAGTTTCGGTTTTTAAATCAGGTGAAGCCTTCGTTACAAATTCAATCAGGTGCTTAGACATGTCTTGTTACTTTGATATTTTATAGTGCAGTACTAGAACTTAAGTAACTTTTTAATGGGCGCTTAGCAGCGGTCTTCTATTAAAACTTGTTGCATTTACTTATTATGATTCTAGCCATTTTAGTGCCAATCTTTAAACATTAATTCAGTAGTATATCGACCGTGATGTTTCAAATAACAGGTTGTGAACAGGTGGAACTTGCCCTAACTGCATACTGTGCAACAATGCTGTGCTGTGCATTATCAAATCGGCGTTCCGTGCATCGGTGGGTACGCCACCGACCGGGATCTACCTACGTGCCCAAGGGTCCGTGAAATGCGCACCACTACGCTCATACCCCGTGACCGAATAATAAAATGTGTCTGATACTTTCATTTGATTCGGTCATCAAAAATTCTATGAGCAATTTACAACCTATCTTGCTCTTTCCCAATTTCACAGGAGCACAGAAGAAATCCCCAAATAGGGATTTTACAAACTCCAGTAGAGCACGATATTGCATGGCATAAAAATGCCTTCCACACTATCCGCTATGCCACGATCCCCTACCTTCTCTACCTAAAAAGTGATTTTAGGATATTTGATAATATCAAATGTTCTACAGCTACCTGAAATTCTACACACAATAATATTACGAGGAATCATCACCGTGACAAATGGGGTGGTCTATGCCATGGCGTGGAAAGCCATGCTTGGATGAGCTGCACCTTGGAATACGATAACGAACCAGTTTCATGTAATTATGACTGACTTTCCATAGCTGTGCTCACCCTAAATTAATAAGGACTATTTCCTTTTTAATTAAATGCATGCCGGGTACTCATCTAGTGGTTCCCTTAATTTGATACAAAATATAATTATTAAACATTAAATTAAAAACTTAAGATTTAAATTTGCCCTCATAACCTCCGATAGACTGCAGAAGGGTAACCAGTGCGTAGGGTAACCAAATAAAACTGTATAGCGCCCAAATTAAAATTACTGACTATTGGTAGACTGAAAAATTCGTTGTACTTTGATGCATACAATAACACACATATTCCATTCCAATTGACTATTAGTTAGAAGTTATTATATGGGGATGTATTTCAAAAGTATAACAATCTTTGTTGTGACATAAGTGGACATGATAACCTCAAAGTAGCACAGTCGGTTCACGAGTTATCTTAACCGCTTGTGATACTATGACATCTGATAAAGATACCTACAGTACTTGTTTTACGAGAGTTTGTTCAACTTACAAGTTTCTCCATATTTACATTTAGAGTTCTAAAGATCGCAGATTATTAAAACATACCCACTGCTGATTCGGGCCTCTTCCAATTACAGGACGGAAATAAGCCTACTGTGCCACGCTAGACGGGTAGCAAAAGATTTTCTTCCCTTGCGGTTAAGTTTTCTGCCTTGTAATTTCCTTTGGTTGGATTTTAAGTCACCCGCAGGATAGAATGGGGTGACACTGTATTTTAAATCCGTCACCACATGTCAGTTTCATTCTTTTGCTGTGGTATTAAATAATACCCATTTTCATAGAAATAGGCTAGGTAGGTCAGTACCGACTGGGCAAGCGCATCGATGCCTCGCTCTGACCGGCGCATGCGCATCTAACGAAAGTGAAACTTGCCGTAATCATCCACTTGTTCTCTATTTTTGTTCGTGATATACCCGCCCGCTATAACTACTGGCTCAACCGACAATCTGTTCTACGCGCTTTGAAAAAGCACCCAACTTTCGGCCTTTGTATGCCTTATAAAACCCACTCCTTTAGACATCCATGTAGCCCACGAACAAAATGCGACAGAGACCATTGATTAACTACTTTCCATATTTCTTACGTGCTTCGCCATCACGAATTAACCGCCATAAATAATTAGATTTACTGGCTACGAAACCTATTACATTGCAAGCCGTGTGATTTAACACCCACAGCCTTCGAGCGTATATAATTATTTCACTTTTGTTTTCCACGAATGACAGAAACCTTGTGACTCAACGTCATTTTCTAATAACATTTTATTAAAAGATAATGCGTTATGAGGGACGGCCGTAACGATGAAGACGAAATTCTATTGGTATCCATAAAATTCACATGAAGGTTTATAACCTTTATCTTTTATTTGTTCGAAAAGAAAAAGACGTCTGTAAGTGAGACCGTTCACACAGCTAGTCGGTCTCGCAAAAACGAAAGCAAACGAGCTTTATGAACGGATGTGGCACATATGTTAGAGGGCACAATAACCAGTAATTAGCAAAGGAAGACGTCCACTGGAGACAAACAAGTTCGCACAATGTGTCTCGCACGTTGGACCGCTTCCTTCCCCCGCCCCTCGTCCTTACACCCCCAAATATCACTCTGTTATTATTGGACATTCAATTGGGTAATTGGAGAAAACGATACGAATAGGGTCCCGAAAACAGTGAACTTTGTCAGACAAAAGACATTCGATGGTGGGTGGGTGGTAGGTTAGAAACAAAACACATTATGCATTAATTATTTTTCAAATACGGCGACACCCCCAGTTTAAAAATAATGCTTATATTATACTGAAATAAAATCCTGATAGTATCAACTGACCAATGTCTTTATACTTATGTACGAAAATAGGATTAATTAGAGCCATAATATAGCGTAAAGGTCTCGGGTGCTGTTGATGAGCCCATTCGCTTGCTCCTCCTGCGAAGGTCGACCGCTCGCTCACACCTACTTGTCTGACGAGAAGCCACTGTTCCGTCTGTATTTCTGTTGACTATTTCAACATATCAATAAATATCTTTAACATTCCATTACATCATCGCTTTTCTAACCAAAAGTATTCAATAATGTAATGTAATGATTATCATACTATAAATCTGTTAGGTTTACTACTTTTCCATAACCAGGATTATACTTTAGACACCGAAGAAAATATTGTAGTATAAATAAATATAAGTATAAATATCCTTCGACATTTCACACAACGCCATCTCGTCCCAAGCTAAGCAACTTAATGCTTGTGTTATGGTAACGAGATGGATGATAAACTACTTATATACAATTTTTTTTGTAAATACATACATATTATAGATAGAAATGACACCCAGACTTCGAGCCAGTGCCTCTGGTTTAGACAAAGACACTTGCCCGACCCCGGAATCGAACCCGGGACCCGTTGATCTAAAGGCGGCACATCTAACCACTAGACCAACGAGGCAAAATAAAATAAAGACTAGTTAGATCTAATACATTTTAAAAGATTGATTACCGGTTCCTTTATATTTTTTGTAGACATCAAATATTTAATCCACTCACGCTGCGTGAACGATTCATGGTTGTTACATCCTGGACCTTATTGCCAGACTGACAGTTTTATTGATGTGTCTCTTCGTTTGTTACAGGTAAGATTTACATTACTTTCCTGCGTGGTAAGATAAGTGACTTTTACTTTCGTCGTGGTTCAAATTACTTAAAAGGTAAAAGAACACGGAAGTATGTTGTATTGATTATGCATACTGGTTTAAGAATTACCGATCTTATTATTATTTTCAATACAATGTGAAACGTGACGTTTATATTTTGCGTGGTATGCCTTAAAAATGAAATTTTAGGCTACTGTGAAGGCCACATAGGTGTATGCAACATCTGTAAACACCTGTTATTTGATCTTAGTTTTAAAAGCAATAATTTTCTAGTGGGCAGACCGGCTCCGCGGCAAATGTGGCTAATCCACTATTTCAGCGAATTGTGAAAACCGTTGCCCAACATCGACGGTTGGTGGCGCGGCACGTACCTGCCTACTAATACTTGCCGAAACCCGCTTGCAACGCTACCATTGCGTCGCACCGCAACCTTCGATTTCTCCCATTAACAGCTGAGCGTTTCCTAACCTAAAGTTAGACCCTTGAGTCTATCTAATGTATTAGATTAAAGCTTATGGTATTTTAAACCGTTCTTTGCCTTCTTTAGTTTATTTCAAGAGTAGTGTTTAACCCCACGTTCTTTAGAGCAAGGTTATGTAAATGAACAAGCTTATGTTAGCACTTTAAACCTTCAAAGTAACGTTTGTCTGTGACATTTAGATGAACGAGTAATCAGTATTATATGTACTTACAACAAAAAAATAGCATTTAATATTCTACGTACTGTTTAGAGAAAATAATGTGACCTTTTCTGTACTCCCATTTGTATAAAAGCTATAGAATCGGATGCAGTCATACCATTACAAATTATAACACTCTCAACATTTTTATCGATATAAAATATTTCTTTTATAAAATAATAAGTTAGTAATACTAATAATAGTAATACTGAATTTTTCCAAAAAAAGTATATAAACTTTTATGGTCATTGTAATATGTACTTTACATAATATAAAACCTCAGTTACTCATACATTCTCGTAAACAATTTACACTATTCATAGCAATATGTTACGAAACTGTGTGGGTCATAATTATGGAAAGAGAATGGTTCGTCACAGTTCGAGACCAAGGCTTCGTTTATTAACAAGTTCGTTGATGATCCCAACTCTTAGAGCCTCTATTAATGCCAGCGATGGCTGTGGAAAGCTTGTGGTAAAAAATACATTACA
The DNA here is from genome assembly GCA_905475355.2 of Clostera curtula. Classification (NCBI taxonomy): domain Eukaryota; kingdom Metazoa; phylum Arthropoda; class Insecta; order Lepidoptera; family Notodontidae; genus Clostera; species Clostera curtula. The sequence goes on along the minus strand of FR997808.1, from coordinate 8,727,383 downwards.
ACTTTATCATTTTAGTTCGTCTCAAGTTTGTACTTTTACTTTAACGTCAACAAGAAGTTTTTTTTTAAATGTAATAATGTGATTTACTTGTTCTACGCATTAATTAAAGACTTATATTGTAATATGTTATTAAAACTATCAATATGTTTGTACAGATTATGACGGATTTAGAATACATTGTACTAACACATCCTATACTAGCTAACTAAAGGAACAGGTAGAGAAATTGAATGCTAGAGAAACTTATAGCTTTAAGGCCTTTTATATTATGTAAATATTGGTTAAAACTTTTGTATACCGTACGTTATAAAACAACTCCGCTCTACTAGCCGCTTTCCGCTTGCAATCTAACACTAGCACGAATGGATTGTCCTCGCTTAACCCGACTATAGAAACGTAGTAATTTTGGGTGATTATGTCAGTTGTTTCAAAGAATGCGTCGGCGTAAGAGCTTACGGAACATGGTATTGTTTCGAGTATACGTAACGCACGTGGGCTTTTTGATCTGCAGCGGAGAAAGTGGCACAGCCGGCGGCAAGGCCGTCTCAGTGAGACGCGACCTTCAGTTATGCATTTCCGGGCTCTAAGTATTTATTAAAAAGTTTCTATCGGTTCTTTGAATCATAAGACAGTTCATTGTTTTCTTCCGTCTTTATGACAACACGTTGCAATTGGTTCAAGTATCTCGTGTCACTGAATGTACGAGTACTCGATAGTTTACTAAAAGGAAATCAATGCTATTTCCTTGATGCTGTTCCCTGTTATTTTGGATTGTTCATATTCAGCAGTCGTCTAGTCATCTAGCCAACTGTCATCTAGTCTCCCCACTCAATGCTTTCGAAAGCATTCGAAACGTCGGGAATTTAATGTTGTAGAATACACTCGATAAATCCGTTAAAGAGATTTATTTCAATATGTAATTTATAGATAAATCACTGGTGGCCAGGGAATATGGCCTTTATTCTCTTTTCCATCGGTCCAAAATAAGCTCGTCTGGTGTTTAAGGTATATGAGTAGAAAGTAAGTTTTATTGTGTTAAAAGCAGAAAGCTTAAGAAGTTGCTTATATCATAGAGCAATGATTTTTATCTTGTAACAACATGAGTATTGCGTACACACATAGTATTTTCACAAATTACTTACAAAAGAAATCTTATAAATTGTGAACGGTTTCAAGTATATTATTATGACGTCAACAGGCAAATAATTTCCAGTTCTTACAACGGTTTTTGTGGCTGTTGATGTATTCATTGCAAACGATATAGTGCACATATACCAAATTTGAACTTATGAGGATGAGGATAGTGCCTGAGTGGAGAACAGAAAATTATTGTGTTGTAGTGATATCAATTCAAATTGTTTTATGGTTGTGTCAAAGTTACGCGGAACACCAAATGTCCTTTCAAGATTCCCGTTGCAAAACATGAGTCCAATAACTAAGTCCACACTAATATAAATTTTGACCACAAAATCAGGCCGAGGATGTTTTGCATTGCCATTTGTAATGATTATTAAATCGATTGCTTAATGTAGTCGCGTGACAACAACTATATGTGATTGCAACATCATCACCAAGTCGCGTGCATCACGCTGCATCAACCGTGCCGTAGATCCGACTGACCCAGAGCCTCGATGCCTAGCATTGCCGAGTGAACGCCAATACCAACGTATAGACGGTATATTTGCATTGTCTGGCCATCGCTCGCAGTCGCTCGCCTAGTTGGTTTCGATACACTTGCCCAACGTGTAGGCAGTAGCAATTGCCTTGTATGAAAGTGCCTACGCTCGCGTTGGCCTAAGCTCGGCCAACGTGTATTGCTGGCATAACACAACTTGACTGGAACTAACAAAGTTAGGACATGAAATTAACATCTTGTTCGTATCTCTGACTGACACAAATACATACACTTGCCCGAACTTGGAATCGAAGGAGCATTAGTCATATGAAGTCCGACATTTCTTTTTTATTGTACTCAATCTCAGACAAGTAACAGAAAACACTTTAGACTTTGTAGATTTCCCTAATTTCAACAGTATTTTCGCATTCATATGTGAACAGAAAACAGCCAGGTGCCAGGTGTCTTGTTAAAATTGAAGTGAAATGTATTCGTCGTCAGGTCGGTAGCATTGGCGAATTCGTCCTACCATTTCTGTTGTCCTTGTTTGGAGGCCACTGTAGAAAAAGTGATGTGAAGAATAATTATAGAAATATTTACGTAACTAGGCCAATATAGTAAATTATAATAATAGCGAAATGTATAGAAATAAGAAGCGCAAGTATGGCGAAATTAATATATTATCGAAAACAAGTTTCAAAATCGTGCGTTCGTGCCCTTATATATTTACTCCATTACCTCAAAGGTTCTTGTGTTTACGTCGACGATGTCAGATAAAATACATTTCCAAAAAATAATAGGTACTGTTCGTGTGTACGCAAACAAAATTTGTTGGTTTATTAACACACACACAAACCATGCTTATTCTATACTAGTGGCCCGCCCCGGCTTCGCCCGTGCAAAGCGGGGGTTGGTTATACATATAAACCTTCCTCTTGAATCACTCTATCTATTTAAAAAAACCGTATCAAAATCCGTTGCGTAGTTTTAAAGATTTAACCATACATAGGGACGGACAGACGACAGCGACTTTGTTTTATACTATGTAGTGATCCTATATTATATTGCTATACAAAGGCTTACCTTTAGACCCTCGTGAAATCTTACCTTACTAAATAAGAAGCAGCATGCCTATGAAAGCTTAAGATATCCCAGAAAGTTATTAACGTATCTTGCATCTGTAGTTTACGTATACCCTATACGTAGTATTTTACAGATCGCAGCCAATCGCTTTTTTCCCGGCCATAATGGTCATTCTCCGAACTTCGATGTAGAGTGGAGAATCAACACGCGAACCACGAACTCGCCAAACGAGTTATGTTATAAATAATTAATTAATATTTGGCCGGCGAACTCTTTGTAGCTCCAAGGTCAACATAGTCGATCTTCAAGTCAAGATTGCGAGTCCATTTGCTTTGGGTTTTTGTGTGGTTCTTGTTTGAATGCCACTTTGTGTCCAATATGTGGTTGAACTTGGTCCTCATTTAGCACGATGGTGGCACTGGACCTCGATGTGGTTTTAACATTGGCTTTTAATGGTATTCGTCACCATTTACAGAAATTGTGGAACATGTGATCTGTCAAGTAACCGACATAAATTGGTTTTACGATTCCGTTTATTGGTATGGCCATTATTTTTTTTGTTAAAATACCAAGTATAGCAAAAATGTTTTAATTCGGATCTTACTGGATTGCTCATTCTATTAGGCCATTAGTATGTAACCGGAAAATAACAAGTTCCTTCGTATAATAATATGAATTATACTGTATATTTAAAGATTCATCACCACGCTGCGAGAATTTGTGGAAGTTGCTATTGTTTTATATAGGACTAGCTAAGTCCAGCGAGGTTACACGCGGTATTCAAGTTTACAAGCTTTTCTAAAAAAAAGTAGCTTAAGTTACTCCTTATATCATAGGTTCAAAATCGGTCCAGCCGTTCCAGAGATTAGCCGCAACACACAGACAGACAGATAAAAATTAAAAAAAATGTTATATTGGTCTATGTACTGTGTGTATGTATACACAGTACATAGACCAAAATAGCATTTTTTACGAATTTATTAAATAGTGGTAATTGTATTATCACAAACAGACACTGCAATTATTAGATTACCCACAAACCATTTTTTTGCTTTAACTTGGATAATGTTAAACATGGCTCTAATGATTATTGTAATTCTCAAGTGCAACATTAGGAAATAGATGGTCATTTACATTGCGCCATAAGGGCAGCGGGTTAAGGTTGTACAATGTTCTATGAGTAAATTTATTAGTTTAGGGCTACTTGTGTAATATATTATATTATACTAGCGGCCCGTCCCAGCTTTGCACGTGTGCGATGATACCCGCGGGTGACGCCGCGGGGCGAAACTATTCAAAAAAGTTATTCCTTAGATCATTGGCTACCTCCCGGCGTCCAGCCGTTCCAGAGATTAGCCGGAAAAAAAGACAAACAAAAATTGAAAAAAAAAAAGTTTATTTTGGTCTATTTGCTGTGTCTAGGGTTCATTCTCGGCTCGAGAATTCCCGGGAAATCGTTGGGCTTTGTTCCCGGGAAATCAAGCTCGAGAAAAGTCGAGAACTCGAGAAATCATGTACGTTTGTAGAAAATAAACTTGCAGAGTTTTAATTTGTTTATATTCTATTAACATGCCATAAATGGTGCTATGATTGTAATGTAATTATAATTTACATTTACTTTCTACCTGAGTTTAAGATATTAAAGATTTCTTTCGTGTTTTATAGAAGCTATTTTGTTTACAAGATTTAAGTTGATTTCTTTTTCTAAATAACCAGCCCAAAATTGTGCTGTGATTCTACTGTAAGTTAAGATAATAGGTTGGGGAAAAAGTTTCGTCGCATTTTTTAAGAAATTTCAAAACAGTTTTAATGTCGTTTATTTACATTTAACTAAAGTATGTAGCTACCATTTAGTTCGATAACTTTTTGCCATCTTATAGGTAGGGACATGATCCCATTGCTATAGAAATTTTGGGACCGGATATCATAATACCGCGACAAGTGGGTTTGGCAGTCCTCTCGTGATGTTAACCTGACACTGCCTAAAGAATTCTGAAGAGACCGAAACATGTGGAAATCTGAAGGTGCAAGATCAGGACTGAAGATTTTATTACAAGTTCATACATACTATAATGCGAAAAGACTTTTTCCCCAACCTAATATTTACGTTTTCTTTCATGTTGATTTTTTGTTTAGTTTAAGTTCTAAATAACCAACTAAGGTGCTGTGATTATGATTATGAGTCTGAATAACATTTTTTTCTGTAATATTTTATAAAACAATATTTATAAGATTAATGTTTTTGAATAACATCGATGAAAGTTTTATAATTAACTAGTGGCCCGCCCCGGCTTCGCCCGTGCAAAGCGGGGGTGTGTTATACATATAAACCTTCCTCGTGAACTCTATCTAATAAAAAAAACCGCTTCAAAATCCGTTGCGTAGTTTTAAAGATTTAAGCATACATAGGGACGGACAGAAAACATCGACTTTGTTTTATACTACACTAGTGGCCCGCCTCGGCTTCGCCCGTGAAAAGCCGGGGTGGGTTATACATATAAACCTTCCTCTTGAATCACTCTATCTATTAAAAAAAACCGCTTCAAAATCCGTTGCGTAGTTTTAAAGATTTAAGCATACATAGGGACGGACAGACGACAGCGACTTTGTTTTATACTATGTAGTGATGATATGTAGTGATTTGATACTTTTATTTGAGAGGAAAACCACTGATTTTTAGACGCAATTGGAACCAAATAATATGAGAAAACGTACGTAAATGTAAATTTCTCGACAACCCGAGAGTCCCGAGAAATTAGCCTCGAGAATTCTCGAGACCCGAGAAATTGAAAAGCTCGAGAAATCATGAACCCTATGTGTTACATACTTACGCATTTAGTAAAAAGTGGTTATTTTAGTATTACAAACAGACACTCCAATTTTATTTATTTGTATAGATTAATGTGCCTTTAAATCATGCTTTCTTGTTTTAGATTGTTATTCTTTTATAACTTTATGTTTTCCGAAACTTCTAAAATGAAATCGAAAGGAAGGAAGAGGATGCTTGATAATTATGTCGAACAACTATTTCGTAAGCTCATACGTGGGTTCTAACGTAAAAAAAATAGGAATTAAATACATACTTACAGCTCGATACATAACATAATACATAGTTTATTAATAATAATTGCATTATTATTGTAATCACTCTGTCGCATGCCTTATAATAATAGTTTAATAACATAAACGTTGGAGATTGTTAATGCCAGCATCAAATAATTTATAATCCTGTCGATCTAGTCTCAGTAATTCAACATGAATATGTATAACAGGGGTATTTTAATCGAGCATTCGGTTGCTACAAGGTAAACTTGTTGGTGTTGAACTACAGCACAATAAAACGTGCTCAGCGCTTCAGTATATCCATTCTATACATAGAGAATATCTATACTTTGTTATTTATAATATAACCGCTGATATAAATAGAAATTATTAAAAACACGTTTCATTGTTCGGACAATATTTAATTGACAACTGCAAAAATGTGACAGATCTCATATCGTCATCGACCGCAACCGGCCAGTATACTCCATTATCCCCCCCTTACAAAAGTAGAAGCCCATGTATACAAGAGTACGTAGAAAAAAACAAAACAAATATCAAAACTTATATCTAGGAGGGTTATTCTGACGGCACTGGCGTATAGGTCTAGACTGAAGAGGAGTAGAAAAAATTGGCGACTCAGCTGCAAGTGCTGACGGAGAACAAACAACCGCAGGCTGATAAAGAGTGGAGGACGGGGATCCATGTTGCGTAACAGCACCAGAATTTACGGAATCCGTAGATAACTGCGCATGCCCTGTGCTCGTACAAGGACTTGGTCCAACCAACGCCACTGCAGCATTCTGCTGCCCAGAGGTCGGTAATGGACACGCTAAAGAGCTATGTGTAGAACGATAGGAATTTTCGGTAGGATATAAAGTCATGTCAGGTTGCGCTGAAAACCTCTGTCTCAACTGGTCGATATGTCTATGAAACTCTTTATTGGCGCTGTCGACAACTGTATAGTCAGTTGCGCCTAATCTTTTCGAAACTGTTCCAGGTATCCACTTATCACCCCCTTTAAGAAATTGGCGCAACCATACCTCATCACCTGCTTTGAAAAATCGATGTTTGTCATTATTAAAACCCTCGTGTTTCTTACTTTGTAAAACTAAGCTATTATCAAACCTTAACAAATCTAGTTTGGTGCGTAAACCTCTACCTAACATAAGGGATGCCGGGCTTTCCCCAGTAGTGCAATGTTTAGTATTCCTATAATGCAGTAAAAATGTATTCAAAAAATTGGGTATATCTTCCTTATTGCGTACTGCCTTACGAATGACCCTTTTGATCGTGCGAATCGCATTTTCAGCCACTCCGTTAGAAGCTGGGTGATAAGGCGCTGAGAAAATATGTTCGATTCCATTACTAGAATTGAAAAGTGAAAATTCAGAACTAGTAAAGGGCGGACCATTGTCACTCACTAGCTGTCTCGGCAAGCCCCATCTTGCGAACACTTCACGCAAAATATTTAGAGTATAACGGGATGCGGTACTTGCAACAGGATAAACTTCAATCCATTTGGTCTTCGCATCGATCAAAACAAGGTACATTTTACCGAAAATTGGACCAAGAAAGTCCAAGTGAACTCGCGACCACGGTTTCGCCGGCATGGGCCACGGTACTACCGTCCTTGCTGGTGCATCGGCCTCCCCTGCACACACCTCACAGCGCCTGCATAGAGACTCCACAGCCTCATCGATGCCCGGCCACCACACGTAACTACGCGCCATTGCTTTGGTTTTACTTATACCCATATGAGATTCATGCAAAACATCTAGTACCCTAGATCTACAACTCTGAGGTATAACAACTCTGTGGCCCCACATAACACAACCCAGCTCTTCATAAAGTTCATTTTTCCGATTAAAATATGGTTGAAATTCTCTTATTTCGTTGTGTTCGGGCCAACCCTCATTAAAATAAAATAACAACCTACTTAGTATAGAATCAAGTGATGTTTCCCTTTTAATTACATTATAATCTAATAATAATTCACTCTGTGCAAAATGAAGGTAGGTCTGTTCGGGAAGATCCACAACAGAATTTTCGGAATCACCACCTTCCACGGGTAAACGCGATAACCCGTCAGCACTATTATTATCCGTACTAATATATTCTATATCATACGAATACGCCGCTAAGATAATCGCCCATCGCTGCATACGACTAGCAGCCATAGTTGGAATGCCATGCTTGGGACCAAAAATACTGACTAAAGGCTTGTGATCCGTTCTAAGTGTAAACCGTCTACCATATAAGTATTGATGTAACTTCTTTAAACAAAAAACAATAGCCAGAGCTTCTCTGTCTATTTGAGAATAGTTTTTCTCCGCAGCCGTAAGGGCTCTAGACACGTATACAATTGGCCGTTCAGAACCATGTATATCCGGTTGAGTTAAAACTCCCCCAATACCTTTCGAAGAAGCATCACACGTCAAAATTGCGTGCTTATTAGGGTCATAGTGCGCTAACACCTCAGCACTGACTAAAATGTTTTTAATTTTAATAAAGGACGTTTCACACTCTTTCGACCAATGCCATACAACTTTTTTTTTAAGTAATTCATATAATGGAGACAGAATATTGCTAATATTTTAAACAAACTTCGCATAAAAATTAACTAACCCTAAGAACGACCGTAATTGAGTGACGTCATTTGGACGAGAAATCCCTACAATTGCCTGTACCTTATCGCTATCCACCTTCACGCCCTCTTTAGAAATTACGTAGCCTAAATACTTAACTTCCGGAACTAAAAATGAACATTTAGCTTTCTTAAGTTTCAATCCATGGCTTTGTAAACGAAATAAAACCTTTTCTAAAGTAGCGACGTGCTCACAACGCCCCCCTTTTGTAGCAATAATTACGTCGTCCAAAAAAGTCTCTACCCCCGGAATATCCTTCAATAAGTTTGACATAATTCGTTGAAAAATACCCGGACTCGAAGACAAACCAAACACTAAACGATTATACTTAAAAAGGCCTCTGTGGGTATTCACCACTGTCAAATATTTTGATTCGTCTAACTCAATCTGATTATAGGCCTGGGATAAATCAATTTTTGAGAAGCATACAGCTCCATTTAAGCTGACCAATAACTCCTCAATTTTGGGCAATGGAAACTTATCGACCAGCAAGACAGGATTCAACGTTACCTTGTAATCCGCACAAATTCGTAAACTACCATCAGCCTTACGGATCGGCACCAACGGCGTCGCCCAATCCGAGCTATCCACCGGTTCAATTACACCGTCACGCAACATGGCATCCAGCTCCGCATCCACTTGAGTCTTCAAAGCGTATGGTAGCGGCCTCGCACGGCAAAACACTGGTGTCGCTCCGTCTCGCACCCGCAGCTGCGCCTTACCACCGGTGAAAAGCCCGAGCTTGCCATCAAATAACTGGCTATATCTGTCAAGCATAATGTTTAAATTATGGGTTACCGATTTATCGACTAACTCCTTTACATTGTTTATAAAATATGGTACTTCAATTTTCAGTTCACATAACCATTGTCTACCGAGTAAGCAAGTTGTACCGCCTTCAATGACAAATAACTCTAAATTTTTAGACGTATTTTTATACTGTATCAAGGGCTTAAACACACCTAAAGGTTTAATTGTATAGCCATTATAAAATTTAAAAACCATTTTATGTTTCGTTTCCAGTGACCACGTGGAAAAATATCTTTTAAAAGTATCAAAACCAATGCAAGAAACTGCTGAACCAGTGTCAACTTCCATTTTAAGAAGTACTCCACCAACAACTACATTCAAACTCACCGGCTTATAACTACTTAAACTCATTTGATGCAGTTCCTCTTCCAACTCTTCAGAACTAGTGTTCTCTTGGAATTGGTCATCAGCAGTATAATCTTCATGGCCATCTAAATCAGCTTCAAAATGATTCACTTTGCTTTTATGAGGGCACACCCTCTTCAGATGACCTCTTGCTTTGCACTTACTACAAATAAAGTGCTTATAGCGGCAGTGAACGCTTACATGCCCTGCGGACCCGCATACTGTGCAATTCCCAACACCACTCTTACTAGCACGTGAAAATGAAACGCTCTTCCCCCCTTTAGGTCTCAGCTTCATAGCGTTAACTTGTGCGTCCGGGCGACAAACCGACGCCGCATCTTGCTCAGCTAATTCTAAAGCGCAAGCTAATTTCATAGCAGAGTGGAAATCTAAATTATCTTCAGCGAATAACCTCTGCCGAAATACATCATTAACGATGCCGCAAACCATCTGATCACGCAAATTTTCTTCCAAGGAACATCCAAAATTACAAAACTTCGATAAGTTCTTTAATTCCATAATATACTGGGCAATCGATTCACCGGCTTTCTGCCTACGCTGCCTGAAACGATACCTCTCAGCGGTAATTGAAAATCGAGGTTGCAAATGATGTCTCAAAGTATCCACGGCCGTGTCATACGACAATTCAGTCGGTTTCCCAGGATAGGCTAAACTGCTTAAAAGTGCGTAACATTGCTCACCCATCACAGCAATAAGCGTAGGCAGCCACATATCCTTCTTCACGCCGTTAACTTTAAAGTACATCTCTAAACGCTCTACATATTGCGACCAGTCCCCGGAATCCACTCTGAAAGCCTCCAGTTTTCCTAAGGACATCTTGCAATAATTTTTTATCCTCGTCGCCACTAATATAACCGCTGATATAAATAGAAATTATTAAAAACACGTTTCATTGTTCGGACAATATTTAATTGACAACTGCAAAAATGTGACAGATCTCATATCGTCATCGACCGCAACCGGCCAGTATACTCCATTTTACTTATATTTTAAATTACGCCACTAAATTAAAAAGATTCTACAAACATACTAATCCTATTATGCCAGCAATACACGTTGGCCGAGCTTAGGCTAACGCGAGCCTAGGCAATTTAATACAAGGCAAGTGCTACTGCCTACACGTTGGGCAAGTGTATCGAAACCAACTAGGAGAGCGACACCGAGCGATGGCCAGACAATGCAAATATACCGTCTATACGTTGGTATTGGCGTTCACTCGGCAATGCTAGGCCAACGTATATTGCTGGCTTTAGATAACTGACATGGTTTTGCACTATAATTACTTAAAGTAGGTATAATTCTTTATCACCCCTAAAGAACTGTAATTGTATGTTTTGGGTATATGCGATACATAGAAGTATTAAGAATACACCCTATTCCATCCTGAGGGTTACGTATGTGTCGACTAGGGTTCATGATTTCTCGAGCTTTTCAATTTCTCGGGTCTCGAGAATTCTCGAGGCTAATTTCTCGGGACTCTCGGGTTGTCGAGAAATTTACATTTACGTACATTTTCTCATATTATTTGGTTCCAATTGCGTCTAAAAATCAGTGGTTTTCCTCTCAAATAAAAGTATCAAATCATCATCACTACATAGTATAAAACAAAGTCGATGTTTTCTGTCCGTCCCTATGTATGCTTAAATCTTTAAAACTACGCAACGGATTTTGAAGCGGTTTTTTTATTAGATAGAGTGGTTCACGAGGAAGGTTTATATGTATAACACACCCCCGCTTTGCACGGGCGAAGCCGGGGCGGGCCACTAGTTAATTATAAAACTTTTATCGATGTTATTCAAAAACATTCATCTTATAAAATATTGTTTTATAAAATATTACAGAAAAAAAATGTTATTCAGACTCATAATCATAATGACAGCACCTTAGTTGGTTATTTAGAACTTAAACTAAACAAAAAATCAACATGAAAGAAAACGTAAATATTAGGTTGGGGAAAAAGTCTTTTCGCATTATAGTATGTATGAACTTGTAATAAAATCTTCAGTCCTGATCTTGCACCTTCAGATTTCCACATGTTTCGGTCTCTTCAGAATTCTTTAGGCAGTGTCAGGTTAACATCACGAGAGGACTGCCAAAACCACTTGTCGCGGTATTATGATATCCGGTCCCAAAATTTCTATAGCAATGGGATCATGTCCCTACCTACAAGATGGCAAAAAGTTATCGAACTAAATGGTAGCTACATACTTCAGTTAAATGTAAATAAACGACACTAAAAACTGTTTTGAAATTTCTTAAAAAATGCGACGAAACTTTTTCCCCAACCTATTATCTTAACTTACAGTAGAATCACAGCACAATTTTGGGCTGGTTATTTAGAAAAAGAAATCAACTAAAATCTTGTAAACAAAATAGCTTCTATAAAACACGAAAGAAATCTTTAATATCTTAAACTCAGGTAGAAAGTAAATGTAAATTATAATTACATTACAATCATAGCACCATTTATGGCATGTTAATAAAATATAAACAAATTAAAACTCTGCAAGTTTATTTTCTACAAACGTACATGATTTCTCGAGTTCTCGACTTTTCTCGAGCTTGATTTCCCGGGAACAAAGCCCAACGATTTCCCGGGAATGAACCCTAGTGTCGACTAAAAATATTGCCGTAAGAGAAGGAAAACTCGATTATAAACACAGGCTAGTATGCCACAGTAGGCTAATTACACGAAGATAAAGAAGATATTTATGATAACTATGTTTGACCCGTTTTAAAATTCTGGCTTTAAGTAACATTATTAACATATTTTTTTAGAGTCGTGGATATTTATGTTGCAATTACGAAAATTTATGATTACATCTGAAATTAAAGTGAATTTACTTAACAATGCGTTCAGTTAAAACCGGTGCCTGCGCATTTAAATTTGTAGTGTTAATAGTTCAAGTCTCTTTAAATGCGGACATTATAAGCTCGAAAATACTCGACATTTATAAAATAATGTGCTTTGACCACCATAATCCTATCTCGAAGGCTGCCTCCATTTGTGCCAAAGACATTACTATAATAACCTCGCCACGTTGTTGCCGAGTTCATTGTCTCACTTCTTCTAATCTTACGTCTACTAAAGATAATGGTAGTGTGTGGCAATAATAGTTAATTACGTATTTCTGTCTTGTTTGCAACATGCACAAGATGACATACGTTTGCATTAAAATATTTTTATGACGGCAAATCTTTCAAAAGCGGGCCACACTTCTTACTTATTTGTCTGCAAATAAAATACTGTGCCATTTGCTCAATACTTTGTTAACGTGAATATCCATTGCTGTTTGGTCAAACACAACAAAGCTGGGGTACCTAACTTACTTTATGTAAATTAAATGGAATTGGGGTGAAATTATACATTGATTATAAAACACTTGCACCAGGTAAAGTATAGCCGGATATAGCTTAGTCTCGCAACGAAACTCCTGGGCAAGTAGAGGTTCGATCGGTCCTTACGAACAGTACTCAATTATAAATTGCATTACGCGGGGTCCTTTCCGTGTGACGGGCTTAGAATAGATAGTGTCACTGCCCCATTCGATCCCGAGGGTGTCGTAAGAGCTAACAAAAGGAAATGTCATGGTCGAAAACCTAGCCGCAAAAGGAGAACTTGAAACGAAACTCTGTGCCAACCCGTCTGACCACAATAGGCGACATACCCTCCATGAAATGGGAGGAGGCCCAACTCAACAGTGGGTAATTTATGGGCTGAGTAGTCTTGGTGGTAGTATAATTGCATTTATCTATAACTAGTGGCCCGCCCCGGCTTCGCCCGTGCAAAGCGGGGGTGGGTTATACTTAAAAACCTTCCCCTTGAATCACTATATCTATTAAAAAAAACCGCTTCAAAATCCGTTGCGTAGTTTTAAAGATTTATGCATACATAGGGACGGACAGAAGAATGCGACTTTGTTTTATACTATGTAGTGATTATTATAAATAGCAGTTAAATTTCTATTAAATTTCCATGTGCATCTTGTCAGATATTTTTATTCAGCGTAAATGTAAACATGCGCACGATACGCCTGCTGAATTAATGTCCCCAATTCAATTGAAGTGTTTCATTAGCACAAGTGGCCCCGATTGCTTCGTTGATCGAGCTCGACGATCGCGAAACCAGGCGCCACGAATACTTGTAGCAACTGGCGCGTCATCATCATATTGGTATTATATAGGAATTGGGTATCGAAATCAATTATTTATTTCATCATCTCGAAGACTCACTACTGACTCGCGCAGATTTGTATGAAGTTTTCCTTGTCTTTATGCTAGGTTTTTCGCCTTGTCATTTCCTTTAATCGGCTCTCACCTTTAAACTACATTCTAAGTACTAAAGATGGTTCGTCTACCAAATATCACATCGTTTTCGAAATCGTCAGCGTCGTATTTTATTACAATAGTGTTACATATATTATCTGTGTTTGGTTCTCATTGGAGTTTATGTTACATGTTATCCTAATTAGTCCTAATATAAGTGCTTACCAAAATGTCTTTGAAACGACGTATTGTTTAGTTCGTGATCTTAAAAAGACCTTCGTACGCTGCCAGGTTCAATTAGAGATCGGTAAGGCTAGGTACCAATACCACCATTGGTAGACTCAGGTACGCGATGGCAAAATAATGACTGGCACACCAAACCCTTTAAATCTTTTATCAGATGTTGGTTTTTGTTTAAAGAATATGATTAGGAAATTATTGTCAAAACCAAAAACCAACACAAAATTCGTCTAAATATTTTCTAAATTTAATAGGGCTTCATCTAGAAAAACTTAAGTTTTTTTTAACGAACCCTTGCACTAGGTATATAACCTCTATCGCCGGGGCAGTTTACAACATGTTATTCAAGAACACAAATGACACCCAGACTCAGAGCAAGTGCCTCTGGTTTAGACAAAGACCTTGCCCGACCCCGGGATCGAACGGGGATCCATTGATCCAAAGGCGCCTCATGCAACCCCAAGACCAACGAGGCAGTCAAAAAGATATTTCTAAAACGTATGAAACACATACGCTTTCATAACTTACAATATTAGATAAGTTTGTTATCGCGCTGGTATACAATGTAACAATTTTAACACGTGGAATTATAGACAACTTGGTATGTAGAAATAAACCCACAATTTTGCGTTATTTATTTTTCAGCAATAATCAAACAATCCTCTATATAATCATAGATGAAATAAAAGGGACATTTGGCTGTGCAAGACTTGCATTTAGTAATTGGGATTATCGATTCTTTAACTATGGCACCCATCTTAAACTGAGGTTATTGCATTTACACGTATAACTCAGACTTCAAGTTAATTGTGTTGTATTAAAGCCGATGTAGACATCCACAGCTGAGCTGAGAGCGGAAAATGTGGTCATTATCGCGCTCTATCGCTACGTGCGAAGGACATGTGCAAAACTAATCGTTACGGCCATTGAAAAACATCGGAATAATTTTAACAGAACATACAAATTGCCTAAACACCTAATTACTGTAGCAATCCTCGTAACGAAATCGAACATTTTCGAAACTAAGAACTTATTTTTTTAATAGTTTAACCGCCCTTATTAATTTGAGGTCGGACTAGGTAAAATTTACCGTATCAATAATTACTTACGTCCTAATGTAATACTGTTTAATTTATCATTTCGTTACATGATGGAACAATATTAATAACCTGATTTGCATCAGATATGATGCAAACCTTAAACGTAACTATTTCATAATTGATTTATTAGATGCTTGCATAACACCCTTTATAGCTAATAACCGCGATGTTGTAGTCAGATGTAATAAAAACATCATAAAACACGCATAAAGTAATATGTTTTCTATTGCTATCGCAATAATTTTCAACTCTTATGTTTGTATTAAGTATTCGTTGGTGAATATAGAATACGTTAAAGCTACGCTTAGGTAAATAGTTGTGGGATTATATTATAGTCTTTATTTTTTATTTATTTAGATATCCTGGCCTAGCCTTTCATTGTTGCCTTATTAAATTTTTCTTCGCATATTTTTACCACATATTTGTGTAAATTATAAACCAACAATATACTCGTAAAATGCCCTTTACACGGTTTTATAATATAAATCGAATCAGATAAAGCTTTACGTATATTAGGAAGCTGGAAACAACTTTAATTATATCATACCGACTACGTAAGTTTTCCGGACAACTAGCGGAGTACGTTTTACTTTCATATAGGAAGTGCTATCGCTTTCAATGGAGACCGGTTGGGCCTGACGGCTCGCTAGATATATTGGGGTCTATAGCCGTACACAAATCGCTACAATGTAGTTATTACTATTTCTGTGACTATATTGGTTTCTGTTTATTTCGCACGAGTGTTAATAAATTATAGATGTTTAAATTACTTGCTTAAAAATGTTGGTTATGTGTTGATTGCAATAGTCTTATAAACATGATCATCTTGAAATTATTCACTTTTATATAAACAGGTAGGCTTTGCATATATGCTCATATTATTAACCTTCTGTACAACATATTGTTTAATCCGTCTACCCCGCAATACCTCAAAGAGCAATTCGAATTTCTTCATACCACTCATTCACGATCTCTAAGGTCATCAGAAAACTTGGTACTAAAAATTCCTTCCCACACCACTAACTTCTATGGTCAATCTTTCTCTGCGCGGGCTGCAAGTTTGTGGAATTCTTTGCCACTTTATATTAGATGCACGGAGTCTTTCCCTATTTTTAAAAAACTGGTAATAGAACACTTTTATAA
The DNA here is from genome assembly GCA_905475355.2 of Clostera curtula. Classification (NCBI taxonomy): domain Eukaryota; kingdom Metazoa; phylum Arthropoda; class Insecta; order Lepidoptera; family Notodontidae; genus Clostera; species Clostera curtula. The sequence continues at coordinate 8,711,070 of FR997808.1, read as the reverse complement.
CCTACCTGTCACACAATAGGCACATATCCTATCACTTGTTAAAATTTTGGTATATATTTATATATGTATATATTGTATGAATATCTATGTACTATTTGTATGTATCTATTATAATTTATACAATCATTTAGATAATAAAGAGTATTCATTCTATCAACTATTTCTTTTTTCCTTTCCATATTGCTTAATAACATTATATAATTAATCGTATATGTATTATTGTACCTTTTACTACCCTTTCTTAAATTCTAATTAATGTCCATCCCAAGGTTGTCTGTAAGAAATCGCATTTAGCGATAAAACCGCCCTTTGTACTAAGCATTGTATTTTTTTTTGTGTTCTGTCTTTTTTCACGTGTGCAATAAAGAGTATATCTATCTATCTATCTATATGTATATGTAAAGTTGTAAGTAAATATTAGCACTCAAAACATTTCCATTTGACTAAGTATGTTTCAATCTCATATGTACATATTTTTTACAGGTTTGTGCTTTGGGCTAACATTACCCGTAGAAATCTATTTTGCTGTTTCATTCGTTTATCAGTTTACCGTTATTCAAGTAGGTTTCCAGCTACATAGCCGTCACCGTCGCAACGTGAGCTGAACAAACAAACACATTAGAACAAAGTAATATTACAAAAGCGATTACCACCCAACGATGTCACGCTATTACTAATGCAATATTGGTTTACCAAACTATTTCAATCTTCTTCTATTGCAACTCTTAGCTAAGCAAGGATAAGATAGGCACGTAGAGGATTCCTTCTTAGGGCGAATGAACGTTTGAATGAATGCGTGTGCGTACTTTTCTCTTGGTATATTTTATAACAATGACAATGAGTGTTTTTGTAGAGAGCAATTTAAAATATTAATAATTTTGTATTCTTGTATCTAAAATAGTTTCTAAGTCTAAGGTAGTTCTAAGCTATTTTTTTAGTTAGGTATTACTAAAAAAAATAGCTGTTTAGCTGCGCTCTTGATATTGATTTCCTCGATTAAATGTTGTTCAAGATTTTTACAAAACCATATTGTGCATAGATCACGTCTAGCCATCTAGTCTTAGTTACAATTAACTTTAATATGTAATATATTTCTATATAATTTTATTTTCATTTTTACAGGTAAGTTCTCTGGGGCAAACAGACTGGATAACAGTAAGTAAACAATAAAGTCAACTAAACAACCACAAAAATATGAGTCTAAATAAACTTTTCGAAGCTTGTAAATCAAGTACCTAATGTAGTTCGTTTACGTAAATAAAACCTCATGTTTCTGTAAATAGAATTTTGACCAGATGAATGAATTAGTGCATATTAAGTTAGTTTTGTAGGTTTCACTGCTAATTTACTGGTTACACGTAACAAAAGTTTTAATAGCGAAACCATGGTGAGTCCGTGGCTCTTAAAACACTTCACAATATTGGTCACATTGCTTTACTGACCACTTACAATTCTCGGTCATCAACAAACATACGATCCATTAATGTTTCGAAACTTTACAATTGGTGGCTGTTAGAACTCGATTTACAGCATCTAGAAAAGTCAACCCATAACTTGACGTACAATTTGCGGGGAAAGCGACGCCCGGTAGTGACGCAACAATAAAAATTACACGGACAAAGGAATTGTCGCACTAGACATCGTCTGACGTAAGGGCTAGTACCCGCTAGTTTGTCACTAATGACCGCTGCTGCCACACAAGCGCTGGTTATCGAGTTGTTGAATTTAGATTATACGGGTGCCTATAAATAAACGAGACTGTTTTGTTCATTAAAAGCGAGGGTAGAACGGGACGTAAACGTTTAATAAATAATAAAGTATTAATGTTTTACATATGGAACACTGTTTCCTTGATGACACACCCCGCTTAGTCGGGCTTCCACGAAAATTAATTTGCACGTTATTTTATGGTATATCAAGATTCCCTTCTCTTGCAGCAGCTCTGTATATCTGACACTGTTAGTCGTACTTCCTACATTTATAAATAAAACTAGTTAGTAATAAATGATAAATCTTCACCAAACAGAGAATGGAACACAGAAAAGTGTTATATTGTATTGCTCGATTTTAATTAAGAGCACCTCCTTTGTCACGGTGTATAATTGCATCGCACAAAAACCCGCACCGACTTATTTCTACGTACATAAAGCAAGTTTAGCCCATTCAAATAACATTTAGGTAAATTCATAATCATGTAGTACAAGGCGGCATCGACTGCCTCAGCAGTCGTGAGCAACATTGTTTACCTGTTCAGTTCTGCAAATCAGCCCCAGGCACCGTTCTGTTGTTGCATCTATAAATAAGGAGGTGCTAAAAGCGGCCTGACTGGGGGGACGTGCTTCCTCCGCTTTGAGCGGCCGGGGGGTAAACACGCCCGTCTTGAACGGCGCTCTTTGTTGACATTCGCTTTATGACCGCCACACACGTTACAGCGGCTCAAGTTATTCACTGTAGGTTAAACGTTGAATCTAAGTTATGATTATGCAGTAACTTTTCTTTAGGCATGCTACTTGTAGAATATTGAATTACAGAGGTGGTAAATAATTAGATAAGAAATATGGCCGCTACTTACGGAAATTTTAATATTAAACTTTGTGCGTCACTTTTAGCCTTTCGGCCTGATCAACATGACACAGTCGTTACTTTTAGCTCTTGCTGAATCTTTGAAGTTAACACGCCACCTTCTATCTATACTAAAGAGGAAAGATTAGTATGTTTGTAACGAATAAACTCAAAAACTACTGGATTTGCAATATTATCCCCGAGTAACTTAGAGGCTATATTTGAAGCGGAGAGAAGCACGCGTTTAAAGCCCACGTGGGTGAAGCCGCACTCAAAAGCTAGTAAAAAATATATTCTGTATACAATTTATAATATAATAAACTTATACTTGTAGCTTATTTAGAAACAAAAACTCTGTCATAAAAGAATGAATTTATTAATATTCTCTATTTATTCCTATAGTGATAGCAAAATTGGCCTACGTTCTCAAGTAAAGTTACGTAAATTTCTTACTATGAATCTATGGGCAATGTAGTGACGTATGTGGCATACAGTGCGCTTATAGTACGGCAACCGTCACGAGCTTTACGGCGTACGCGCAATAAATGCAGCGTCCACAACATGGCGGCGGCGATGCCAGCCAGCGCTTGTCAACAGAGGTGAACGTCTGCGCACCGACCACGTCACCAACTACGCCCTATGGCAATTACCTGAGAAAGAGACCATTCTCATAAAGGGCACATAGCCTTGAAAACTTACGTGCATTGTGGGTTGCTACGTGCATTGGGGACCAGCTTATTACCAAGACTACAATTACCTACTGCCAAATAACTTGCTTAGTACCTATGATCATTGAGTAGTTTCGCCAAACTTGTGTAAACCACAAACTTTGAGTCGACACGCTTGATGGCTCCAAAATAAAAGAAAAGAAATATAAAAGGCTGAGTTGGGTGATAAAATATCCAGTTATTTGGAAAAGCGTAATAAATACTTGGAATTCTTGAAATATGTATTGATAAAATCTGGAGTAGCGAAACATAAATATGTAGTATAACCGATGTAAATAACGATGAAACACACGCGGAATACGCGCCAAATGTAATTTTAAAATGCCATTGAACTTTCAACAAAGAATCTCAAACATAATTTACCGGGAAAATGTGACGAATAGATAATTTGAAAAATTCTTGAAACCAGTCTCGTAACTACGTGATTTCCTTTTCGCTATGTTAATCATTATCCACTTCTTCTTCAAACACATTTCCATTGTTTCGTCTAATATAACCAGTAGACAATCGTTCGGTAGGTGTCCGTAATATAAATAGTCAGTTGACATGTGATGGCATTTATACCATAGCTGGTGTGTTCTCGCATGGCGATCACGCCTGGTGCTTATCTGCATGCGCGCAGTATGCTGAGCGTCCGGTCTTACTCATCTTACAGTCTCTAACTATGTGAATTGTTGTGAGCACGTACTCTGTGTTCATGATGCGCAAAAACATGCGAAAGTACAAATATACTTGACAACTTTAATTTCCATTCATTATACTGAGAATTCAAAGTCGAATCATTTATTGTAAGTCACGATGGACCCTTGCAAATTATTAACATATTATTGATAATATTTGTATAACATATAATTCAACTGTAATGCGGTTAAGACTTTGTAAAATTTTGTCTTGACTATCATTTTTATGCAAGTAATTGTTATTGGTATGCTGTATCCTTTACCCTTCTACGCTTGTTTACGTTAACTGACGCCATCATTTGTATATTGTAATTGTAGAAGTACCATGCTTGCATACACAAACGTTTTGTAGCATTGAATTGGTCTAAGATTATTCTACGTTGAGTATTTTGTGCCTTATGAGAAAGCTTCATACTCCAACAATTCGTTGTCTCCCAGACTCTAAAATCTAGGTCGGTTAATAAATCAACGTAAAACAAAGGACCTAATGATACAAAAGTGGCGTTCCCATTAATGAAAATATGTGAGACAATTATTACTACTAGTACATTTAATATCACGTGTTTACCGTTAACGGATGTCTGGACTACGTGGGAGAGCACTGCATCGGGGTTATTTATTGCATCAGTATAAATAGACAATTCTAGCAATAAGAGGTTCACGCATAGTTGGAGACAAAGCTATTATAGAAAAAGTTATTATCGTATTTGGTTAATCGTAGTTTAAATATTGTAGTTATAAACATTTTGCGTTACAGTAAATATTTGAGTAAGAAACGAAATACAACATGAATATGTAATGTTAAAACAGAAACGTTAAAATAAAACAAAAGGATCTCTTTCCTACGGTTAATGCAATTTCTTGCGGCTGTCTTGTATTTCAAGTGTTCCGTTCATTCAGTGGAGTTTAAATTACGGTAGCGGAAAATTTGTTCTTAATTCTTCTCAAAAAGACACAAACTGCCATACAATCAATCTTGCACAACATTAGGGGTATCTTATAGACCGCGGTATTCAGTTACCACTAGACAGATTAATTGCATTTAACCATTTGAAAAGCATTCAAAAGAACGTCAATAAAGATTCCACTTAAATCCATGTGATCATTCTTTCCCTTTTGTATAAACTAAAGAACTTTACTAATGTTGAACATTATGCTCAGTTGAACGTGAACCATTATAACCATAAGTCAAGATAATATAACTACGCACTGTCACCGCGTGAATCATAGGTACGTAACCTATTGTTCACGATTTCGTGAGCGCTTACAATAAAATAGCATAATGTTCTCAAAGAAAACTGGCGTCTAGCACGAGGAGCTTGATACAAATGACAGGTCGAATAATTTCTCTCTATGGTTATCGAGCCCAAATATGACGTATCCCAAACGTGTCGTCGAACCTTCGAAGAAAATAAACTTCAACGACAAGTTCTCAATGTAAACAATACCTACAAATAAAGCGGCAATGTCAACATTGAAAGGCTGATGACTAGTGATCACCGTTTCAATATTGTGTTGGGTAGTCTGACAGAGGGGACCTCAGCATCTCGACTTGTGATCGTTTTCGCGCAATCATTCAATAAACATGATGGGATCAATCACCAAGACCCTCGCTTGGCTCCTCAGAGAAATGAACCAAATCTAATAAATAGTACCTACTGCAGCGGTAACGTCTGCTTGTGCTAGTTAGTAACAAAAAAGTTTAAACTACAATTTCCTCTTTAAACTCGACAGCTACAATTTTGGGTTTGTTAATTGGGAACGTAAAGACATAAAACTTGGTAAAATTACTCCTTTAGAGTATATCAAATCATCCAAAAGTTAGTCAGTTACTAATTATACGAGCGTTAAAGTAAGATCTACAGTTTAACCAGTGGAGTTTTGTAGAAACTATGGCCGGAGTTAAATCGTTAAAAGTTCATTTAAATATAGAACGCATTTGATTAGAACCAATTAACGTTCAATTAAGCAGTTCTCTTGTTTGAGTTGTATCGTCGTATCAATTGTCGGGAGACAGTCTATCTTAATGATTCGAATTCATGCTCGTTACACAAGGGCCGTCACTTAATAGAACGAAAGATGCACTTAGTTGTTAGTATTCCTACATTGAATACTTAATTTATTTAGTAACGACTCATCGCAAAGTGACCTCAAAGAATACGCCCCTCATTCAATGAATGATTGTGATCATTACAATAAAGGTCAAGTGAAGTCGTTATTAATTCGTAGTCATAGGTTAAGGTTCGGTACGTAGCAACAATTAATGCATATGTATTACCTAGTTTTTATTGCTTCAAGCTTATATGCTTTTTGGATTGTTTTCAATTGCAAAAAGCGTGAACTATTTATCTTTAAATCCTAATTAGATAACTTCCAAGTCCCTTTAAATATTTCAAATATAAAGTGTGCCATTGTTACTTTCATGAAGTGTGGGTGAAATTATGCGTAAAAATATTTCTTTGGTCACATCGTGCCAATGCCCTCGAAGGTTATCTGGAAAGAGTATAATATATTTAGCAACACCTCGAGTTCGAAAAGTAGTAAGGTGTAAATTTTCACTGATTGCCAGCGTAAACACAAGAACCGATGCCGGCGAGTTCGATAACCTCAAATCATATACCAAAATATATTCTTTATTTTAAAAGAAAATGTGTTATTTCAGCTTAAGTTAGAGCTTTCTAGCACCTGCGCAATGTTTGCACCTTCCGTGGCACAAAGATTGCTACATTTTTTTTTGTTACCAACCTGGCGGCGTGTCGATGCCCTCTATTCACTCGCATTACCATCTGAATGTTGCGTTAATGTTTACTTATACAATTCTTTAGGATTGGTCAATTTGGATGTTTACGTCACTATTGAACTGCCACACGTTCATTTTCATTTGTAGCCAAGCAAGTTTATACAAATCTATTCTTTCTTAGAATCACCTAATGTAGTTCAGCGTTCTGAAGTCAAAATAGCAATAAGAATATCAGGCAACACGTAGAGACCATATTAATGAGATCCACAATTGTACTGGCTTTTGTAGAGAAGCTGGCGTGTTTGACACGTTGACAACATGGCGCGCTAATTACGACTGCACACAGGACAACATAAGGCGCGACCCGTACAACTCGTATCTTTGGAAACGTTCGTTACACCAGCCTTTACCCAATATTATATTTATGAAACAAACGCCCGTTACTGTGCTATGGATATTATTTGTTTATTGACCCGCCTAGTGTAAACTGTTGACGTGAAGCTAATGGCTAAACATGTGTTCTAGTGACTCTTGACAAGCCCGACTTCGGTCATTTGAAATCGATAGTGATTACAATTTTCCCTGGAGCGGTGTTGCGCGAGCGCAATGTCCGATGGAAAGCAGCGTTTAACCAATGTTCCGCTCTGATAACTCTCTAATTATGCTTCGACCGTTTTCCGTCGACACTTGGCCGCTACCAACTTAACCCCTGGCTTTTCACTGCTACATTTCACCGGTGGTAATACTGCCACGATAATTTGTTTGCAACACTTTCGCCTTTGACAGGCACACCGCGGCCGTATTGTTTCATTAGGCAGAAATATATTGTAGGCCATAAATTCCTTACGAGACGGTTCGCTATACGACGTTTTTGGAGTAGGACGACGGCGGCGATTTCCATTGTTATTTATATTTCCAGTGTAGACGTTATTGCCGAGCAATAGGAACTGAGCAGGAACAATCTTTCACGAAGGACAAGCAGCCGTTGGCTAGGAACAATATAAAGAGTGATCGGTTATTGCCCACGTGCTGAACAATAGGTACTCGTACTACACTAAAAGCATTCGTGTGTAATTGTTTACCTTTCTTTCGCGGCTACCTGCTAGAGTTGGCTTCTCGCATGTTTCCATTTGTCACACCAAAGCACTCTTAGTTCATAACTTACAAACTATCAGGAAAACATTATGTTGTTCTGTACAGAAGTCAGAGAAAGACTACGTTCAGCAGTTGATTATGATAATGTTAATTTTAGTTTATTACGTTTTATGTTAACCTGGAGCGTATCGAAGTTTAACAATTTGTCCGTTGTATTTCAAAACACCAATGTTTACATGTTTACGATGCCCGGACGAGGCGGAGGAGGTGAATAGAATATACAATGACATGTCATTCACACCGATTGAGAGCGTACATTGATGTGTCGTTTGTGTAGCTTAGGTTCCGTATCATCTAGCTAGCGTTCCATTACCAATATTCACGCTTAACTTGTTCAGATTTACAGGAGTCGTAGCGCCCGTGGATCTTTACTTACATTTACTGTGGAGTTACAGTTTGTTTTAACTATGGACATTGATCATTGCCCCTAGTAGTAAGAAGTGCGGTAGACCAGCCAGCGACAATAATTGTAAGAGTATTTGTTACTAGCGAAGCAACAGGCAGTGCCTGAACAATACTACACAATCGTCGTGATTGTGGAAGGTGCGGGCCGCGGCCGTGTCAACTGCCTCTTGCGTGCACTGCACCATTGTTATGGTGATCTGCGGCTTCAGGTTCGTCGCTCCGGGAAAACAAAAGATCATTCGGCCATTTGCATTACTTAACGTTAACACCTTCATAGGGGAATTTCGAAAAGAATAGGGGGAACTTTTCTGAAATAAATAATTCATGGGGCGATGTCGGACCACTGCTCGTTATAAATACAACATTAAAATTCGGCTCACCCTGCGGCTCTAAAAGGCACCATTTTAAGGTTCAGTTAATTGGTAATATTAACCATTTCAATATGGAGACCATTAGTGAAAACGAGATGAACCCGAGCAGGTAGGCGACGAAACCAGTCCTTGGGGTGTGTTTTTATGTTAAGATTGGCAGGTACCTGGACCCTTCTAGATAAATTGTATACAATTTTTTCTTTCACGACTACGCTTACGATGTTGTGAAATAAATAAACCTCTGTAAACCTTACGATATAAGGTTGGGTTTCTATAGATGGCCCGAAGTTTTTTTCTTATGTACATTATGAGTCTGGCAAGACCCTTGCGGTACCCATGTTAAAATGTGCCGAGATTTCATCTCTCCATGGAATTTTGTACGTTTTTGATTCTGTAAATACATAAACTATGTATATTAACGGGTCGTTTTTTCTATTTTCCAGAACCAAACTCGACCAGTGCAGACTATGAATGGAACCCTGAGCCCAGGGCTCGGTCCGGTTGGGGCCACCGCGGTGTCGGGCAGCGTTAACTGGGAGCAACACCCGGTGCTGACTCGCGCGGCATCAGTCCCAGCCCACCGCGCACTCGCAGGTCTCATCGAGCGTCTCGGTCATCGGCGGCTTGAGCGTACCACCAGCGAGCCAGCGCAGCCGCCAGCCACCAGCCGCTACAAGACCGAGCTCTGCAGACCATTCGAGGAGGCTGGCGTCTGCAAATACGGCGACAAGTGTCAATTCGCGCACGGCATTCGCGAGCTGCGCAACCTGCAGCGCCATCCCAAATACAAGACCGAACTGTGCCGCACCTTCCACTCAGTGGGCTTCTGCCCATATGGGCCGCGCTGCCACTTCGTTCACAACGCAGAAGAAGCGCGGCGCCGCGAGCCCACGTCCCCCGGTGGCTCACTGGCTTCGCTGTCATCTGGTGGTTCCCTGGCGTCGTACATGAGTGACGGGTCGCGTTCTCCGCGCTCGCCTCACTCGCCGTTGGCGCCGCAGTCTCCGCTTGCGCCACACTCGCCACCTGCCGTGTCTCCACCTGCGCACGGCCCTGCGTTTGCGTTCCGCCGCACGCACTCCCCTGACCCCGAGGATGACCGGCTGCCCGTCTTCAACCGCCTGTCCTCTGCGTTCGGCGACCTCGTCATCGCCTAGGGCGCCCGCTCGCCTAGTCCTAAGTTAACTTATACCGAACGTAGTGTAAGGATCGTCCGTCACCTTAGTGCCTACTCGACGTCTTCCAGCCGCCAGGCGCGTCCCGCCGCAGCGAGGCGCCTCGCGCCCCCGCAGCCACCCGCTCAACGAATGATCTCCAGTTTGTCGATGCTGTTAAGCTACTTCGCCTTGTAATTTATAAAGTTATCGAAAACGAAGTTGTCACTGGCGTCTCGAATGTTTGCGGTGTGATTATAGTAGTTATCTACATCCTTTAGTTATCGGCACGCACTTGTAAATGGCACCTTATAATTATTATTAGATATTTATTGCGTAGCTCGCGGAAGTCTTCCCGATGTGATCCTCCGCCGAGTGGTGGTCTCTGTAAAGTTAGCTTATAGAACATTTTATTTATTCGTACTGCCTCTCCGCGCTCGACACCGTACCGCGAGAAGGCGCTCGTGATCTATTTTTAAGGGTTTAAGATAATAATTTATTATTTATTTTGAGTCTCTTTAACTGTAATAATTATTTTATTTTGTAGCAGCTGCGATGCCGCACCGCAATCGGACGGGGCCCGCATCGACGGGACGTGGCTCGATATCACTTTGAATGATTCTGCACCCGATCAGCCGTACTGTCTTGAGCCGGACTATAATTTATATACCGATATTTATTCACCTAGCCAATTAGAAACGGGCAGAATCATTCGTAAAACACTTCGGTGGTTCGATGGGTCCTCCCTCTGACACTGTTCTCCTCACATCGATCTCGAATATTACGAATACACGCTCGCAGGCGATACCCGAAAGTATTCATTTGTGCTGTCGTGCCACAATGATAGCAAACACCGCTAGCGATATCCATCATTCGCGGCCCATTTGAAAACTATCGGAGAGACCCACTCACGGCTATTCTGCGTAAGATCTTTTTTTTTTCCTTTTTGCTTCGTGCGAGGAGGACGAGAGGCGAGGTGAAACCGGTTTGGAGTTTTGGTGGTTATTTTTTCGTCTTTGCGCCGCACTCTCCGAGTCCCTCTCGTTCGACGTGATCGCGTCCGGGAATCGCAAAAAAATGTCAGAGCCGAGAACACGCCCGCCGGACCGCCGAGGTCTCGTACACCGGTTAACCTGTTTATAGATATGATACAATAATATATGAAACATGTTTATACAATTGTTGAGGCGAGCGGTCGCCACCGGGCGCGGCGTGGACGTTTTGTCGCACCGTGCCGCGGCGTAGCGAAGCGTCCGCGTCACATCTCGTACGTGTGCCTTTTACATTATAAACAAGTTAAATCGATTTATTTAATTTTTAGTTGATCGAAATAGATTATTGTTTATTTATTGTCATCTTTTGAATATAATATTCAAATTGGCACAGTTATTACTTTAGTCCTACTTTGACAGAGCTAAGTGATTAGTTTCCACGTAGCGATAGTTTTTTTCTTTCTTTTGAATTTAAAGTGTGATATTTTATAATATTTATAAAACAAAGTTTAAAGTTTTAATTAAGGGACCAATGTAAGTGATTAGGAGAAATTCTGATAGAAACCATCGTACGCTTTGTATTCCTACCAAGAGACTGTATCCTCGCGCCACATAAAAATATATTTTGTTATAAAAGTCAGATTTACGATTCGCTCATAGAATAAAATGACATTTGACCTAAAGATGGTTTTGTGTTTAATTTTTGCTTGCTTTAGAACCGAGATGGTATTTTATTTTGTTATGCTTAGTTTCAGTTTTTCTCCATATCTTAGAGTCGTTGCATGGTGACCAGAAGATAATAATTTTGTACCTAATTATAAGAAACTTTTAGTTGTAAGCGTTCATAAAGTTCACGAATATTATTTATTATCAGTTCATTACGAATTATAAACCATTAAACTGATTTATTTAATTTCTTTTGTATTTAAACCGACAATTAAGTTGTACGATTACGTTTGTAACTTAATGTTAGTAATATATCATGAGTCATATAATATAACAGTTTAGTTTAGTACCTACGTCACTTGTAATTAAGTATTTAATTTTTTTAATTTAATTCCAATCTTAAGTTATCTTCCAAAAAAATGACTACTACGTATTCTTATTTTCTTATGGACAAACAAATTAAGGTTAAAGCTTGATTATGACATTTTCTTGTAAGTTTCCTTATTTCCATCTGCATTTTTATTGAATTATAGTCAAAATAATGTTTTTTGTTTGTTTTTATTTTTGTTCTCTTCCCCTTATTATTTAATTCCTTCTGCTAAATTGTAAGGTCATGGCTTATTTTAAGTAATACGCCATTTGATTAAATGGTATCTATTAACATTGGCATTATATTGGAACAAAATGGTTACACACACTTACACATTCCACGCCATTTCTGGCTGGCATATTCAGATAGTAAATTTACTTGAAATAGATTTTGTTTCACCTTAACTAGCAAATGCACTATGGAGATATTAACATTTACTACTTTTGAATAGGAATCACTTTATGCTGCAGTATCCATATATCACAACTTAAACAGCAAGTTAGACATTTCAGTATTATTAAAACCTATATGTAGCGTACAGGCTGGATGGTAGTATTATTCAATGAACACGTACCAGTCACAATGATTCATAACTCCTTTAAATCAACTCAAATTGGGAATGCAATTACGAAAACACAGCAAAATCTTTATCGATTACGATTGCCGCGATCCGAATTACAAAATCCAAATATTCTAAACTTAAATCCATGAGGAGAGTAAAGTTGTATTGTTATGTAGATGTGCAATACACTAAAGGTGCACATATTGCAGTGTGTTAGTTCTGATCTTCACATAGTAGATTCAGTAATTTGTACTTTTCCAGCATTATTTAAAGACTGATTGTCTTTAAATAATGCTGGAAATAGATACTTGACCGGGAAAACGTAATATAAAATACTGCTACATATTGCTTGAGATCGCTGAATGAAGTATTTTAGGAGGTCGCGATAACATAGCTAGCGGCGAAATGCTTACAGTTTGTTCACGCTAAGAATGCAGTGATTGACTGTATTCTTACAACCAACAGAATACTACCTGTGTTCAAAAGCATACCTTCAACTGGGCACTGTGAACGTGTATTTCTAATTAGGAACGATTTGATTGGTTAGGGGGTGAATGGTAACTTGGAGTCAGCGCCCACCAAGGGAGTTGCGGCGAAGAGACTAATTTAGTAACAATTTAAATTGAATCTAAAACGCTTCAGAATACAACTGTACTTGGTACAACGAATTACAATGACGGCGAGCGACTAAAGCGCGGCGAGCGTATTCTAAATACAGTTGTATTCTGAAGCATTTTAGGTTGAATTTAAATTGTCATTGAATTAGTCTCTTCGCCGCCACTCCGGTCGGCGCTGACCCTTACTGCATTCTTAACGCTAAGGAACTATATATTATGTTCCGTTGCCATTTATCGCGACCTCCTAAAATTCTTTGTATTGTACCAATATTACCTTTGCCGTAGGCACCAAGGTAACATTGGAAGTTAATGAATAAGTAGGATTGGAGGACCAGTGTGCGTTAAACAAAGTACGAGACGATGCTGATCATTTGCTGTCTACCGCCAATATTTCCTAGACTACCCGTGGAGGAGTGTTATGTTCTGTAAGTACAGAAGGCGAAATGATACAAATACATTATGATCATGCCGTATGAGGCGACCTAAGGAGCAGAAATCTAAATAACTGCTAGATAATTCTATTTCACTGAATGAGTGGGTATAATCGGATATGGGGCTTATATGCATAAATCCCTTTCTCTGTTGCCCCTGAGGATTGCCCCGACACCATGAGCTACTCTTCGTATGGTCTCTCCTCTTGGGTCCACCCAGCATGCGTGTCCCTGAGCCGGTATGCGCCAAGCAGATCCTAAAGGCATGTCAGAGCAGGGTCGAGGGGATATTCAAATACGTGATTAGTTTTACTTAGTTGCTTAGGTCTGATGGAAATGTGTTCGTTTCTGCCAGTTACCGAAAGATGGTGTTATCAGATTTGATCTAAAAATGTATCTGAAGACTCATCAAAACGTCCTCTTTGGGTTATTCGCATATAACGTACGAATTATATACAAATGACCCAAAGAGGAAGTTTCGGAGACCTAACAGCAACTAAGTATAATGTAAGGTCTTGAATTTCAAAATAAATGTTCAGCCAGCAATATTTATTATTAAAGCATGCTGTTTCCTGTTCAGGTTCTGTGGGCTGCAGTAATTTGAAACTCGCTTGTAGACTTTGTTCGCCTTTGAACTCCATACATTTGCAAAAAATACTCACTAAATGCAATTTGGCGAGTTACGTCTAGTAACATTAACCTTGCTATGCAGTGCATGAGGCAGTATTTATAAACGACTTCAAAGAGTAGGAGTTCTATATGGTCTCGTTTGTATTATAAACTTAACCATGACCCAATGCTGAGTAGTATCAGCCTCCATTACGATGGAGGATACTTAGCGTTTCACACATATAGTGTTCTATCACTGAGAGCTCGTAGATACCGACACAGGATCGCATATCCTGGCTATATGTTTTAACGACGACTCCCCTACTCTAGGTTTCGAAGTAACGCCGGCTATTTACCAACATGCAAGCCAAGGATCCAAATGACGCAAACCAAGTATATCAGGATAAACAAAGGAAAGGAAACGGAACAAACGCTGACTCCGCAATAGAACCAGATGTTCCAAAGGCAGCACTTGCAATCCCTAGCAGACAAAGTATCAAAAAAGCTGTAGCTTAAAGGCAGGCACATAACTAAAAATTTAAATGTATGGAACCCCTGATGACCTTAAACCGGCTGATTTTGATACATTACGTGCCATACGTCTAAGTCAGTGCCTTACTTTACTTTACGTTTCTCCTCCTCCTCGCGTCGTTTTCCTCATTACTGAGGGTCGTGACTCCCCCGCTGCATCAGTTTCTCCCGTACAATTTCCCTCCATCTGCTGTGATCCTTAGCTTCATGAAGGGCATTGTGTAAGTTGATATTCAGAGAAAATCGGTCCGACCATCTCGTGGGACTGCGTCCTCTGGGACGTTTGCCATCTACCTTGTCTGTCACCATCAGCTGTTCAAGATTGTGACTTTGCGAGCAATATGTCCGAAGAATTCCAGCACCCTACATAGCACATAGTGGAGAGTCTAGTTTTGACATTAAGCATTAAATAGATACGTTGGTGCGAAAGGCAGTCCATGGAATCTGCAGCATTTTCCTCCAGCTCCACATTTCAAAGGCGTCTATTCGGTCTCTGTCGGCCTTTTTCAGTGTCCAGGTCTCCGTTCCATAGCTGATTATGGAAAAGACTAGCGAAGTCACCAATTTAGTTTTAGTTTTTCGCGTGATGTTACGGTCTCTCCATATCTTATGCAACTGGGACATTGCATTTTTGGCCATCCCTATACGTCTCCTTATCTCTTTTACTCTTACTTTACGTTACGTAGCCGCAGATTGACATTTGAAACTTATTATAGGTATTCCTCTTTTTTTCAGTGGTCAAACATTAGTTGAATGTTTACATTCAACTAATTTCAGCTGTAAATAGGTAAACAATTACAAATCAGTATTTGCGCTGAAAATCAAACAATGTTCTATTTGTAAAGAACAGCGCAGTAAGGGTATTCAGAATCGTGATAATAGATTTAATTGTCCAGTTAGTGTCATTTACATGTTATGGTAGAAAACAGTTGTTCTGTATTAACAATTACTTTAAAATGCGTCAAAGCGCAGCCCTGCTTGCAATTGCAATTAATTTTATTGTAGTTATGTTGTTTATTATGGGCGGAGCGCATATAGTAAGCAACATAAAATGCACAAAGTCACCCAAAGGGAAATAGAAAGGGCTATGCTCGGAATTTACTTGCGAGAC
Organism: Clostera curtula; assembly: GCA_905475355.2. Classification (NCBI taxonomy): domain Eukaryota; kingdom Metazoa; phylum Arthropoda; class Insecta; order Lepidoptera; family Notodontidae; genus Clostera; species Clostera curtula. The sequence continues at coordinate 8,695,386 of FR997808.1, read as the reverse complement.
CGTATCAGAGTAGATACGCAGGAGAACCAGAGTTGCCCAGCCCACAGGATTTCCAAACAAGTGGTAGTGGGCACAGCACATAGCTCGCAGGACTGACACCCGTTGGGGCAGAAGAGTCCTCAAGTGGCGACCGCGTAGTTACCGGTAAGCGCAATGCTGGTAGACCTCCCGCACAGCAGATCGACGAACTTGTTAAGGCCGCCGGTAAATTGTGAAAATCCTTGAGGGAAGCCTATGTCTGGTAGGAGACTTATTTTGGCTGAAACTAATGATGTATTACGTTCCTGAACACGACTTTTTTATTTTCTCGTTATACCACAATGTTGGCTGTCATGATCTTTCAAACAAATCAAATGTGGTTCACCGTTTTGTAGCCAAGGGTCGTATTACTGGAGGGAGACTACTTAGTCGAGTATTAATTAACCAAAATCTGCTATGCGCATTTTTCAGAATTTTACTTACACACCGTAATAATGCACTTTTTACTTTAAAATATGTATGTACCAATAAGATAACACGTCAAAGACTGCCTAGAAGTATGTTTCAACTACAAAGAAAAAAATATTTGGAGTTCACCAATTTTATACGAAAATGTTTTTACTCGTTAATTAAAAATGGAGTTTTTGCACATAGCAGATTTTGGTTTGACAACGACGCGATGCTTGAGAAACAAATGTCAAACTAGAGTCACCTGAGTCTTGTCACTGCATAATGACATGAATTGTCATTTGTCACATAATTTCGAACAGTTCGAACAGAGCGCAGCATGTCGCGGGTTCGATTCCCGCACGGAAAAAATATTTGTACAACCTACAAGTATTTGTTCCGGGTCTGGGTGTTTTCTATCTATAATATGTATGTATTTACAAAAAAATGTATATAAGTAGTTTATCATCCATCTCGTTACCATAACACAAGCATTAAGTTGCTTAGCTTGGGACGAGATGGCGTTGTGTGAAATGTCCAAGGATATTTATTTATTTATTACTAGTGGCCCGCCCCGGCTTCGCCCGTGCAAAGCGGGGGTGTGTTATACATATAAACCTTCCTCGTGAACCACTCTATCTAATAAAAAAAACCGCTTCAAAATCCGTTGCGTAGTTTTAAAGATTTAAGCATACATAGGGACGGACAGAAAACATCGACTTTGTTTTATACTATGATGATGATGAAGTGATTTAATCTCTCTCTCTAACCCGACCGTAGACTGGTAGAAAATTCCGCAAGGCATTAAGTCCGTCTTAAGTACACTGCTGCTGTACATGAAGAATAAATAAATGTCACTACCTAATCCATATCATCTTATATGATGATATTTATTATTAATTTATTTTGTTTTCTATTTTCGCCAGTTTTGTCGAAATCACGCTTGAGTGACTACTTTCAATGCTATCACAACAATAATTACGTAGTCAAGTGATTGGCGATCAAAATCTCAACTCAAGCGACTGAATCTACCATTTGATTGTAGTTTCAGGAACGTTTTGTAATACGCTGGAGGCTTGATTCAGCTGTCAAGCAGGAATCAACTGAACTCTACTTAATCGGCTCTTGAGTAGCGTATGTCAGACGACCCTATAATGCATCAGACATTTTAAACAGATTTTTTATCGGGGATTAATAATAGGGAGTCGGAGTTTTTCTTATATAGTTATGCAAATTTAACTGTTTACAACATCATAAAACTGGTAGCCCAGCGGACAGTACTACAGAACCCAATCGATCTACAAGCTAAGCAACGTCTGGCTCTGCTGAATGTTAGATGGGTATCCAGCCTGCTCCGTTGGGAGACGCCCCTAAAAGTCGCCGGTCCTGGCTGCCATTACGAAACAGAAGAAGGTTAGCTTGAAGTCATCAGGCCATGAAAGAGCCACTGCTGAGTCAGGCCTCCTCCAGTTACATGGAGGGACAGAGGATTAGCTTTGCTTTTCATAGGGGACGAAACCCTTTTGGTAACCATCCACGGACCTAAAACTCTGTAGGGACCAGCATGCTACATACTAATACACAATTTACCCGAAAAATCAGAACTAATTAAATCAAGAAATATCGCCTACAAATGCGAGAATTACCAAAAACACCTACACCGCGATAGCGAAATTTCAAGAGCAATTCGAACAGTTAAGATTTCCCCGACTACAACTAGCGGGGGATAGACGCTGCGACCCCTAGCCAGACATACCACCTCGTCTGGCTAGATGATCATCCCTTTGCGCCTATAACTCCTTTGCTTACCTCTCGTGCTGTACGACAGCTTTAGCTTACTACCTACTACTACTGCTACTCAGCTCATACAGGAGGCCCAATGCTGAGTCGGGCCTCCTCCAGTTACATGGAAGGTAATAGCTTACTGTGCCACGCTGGCCAAACGGGTTGGCACAGGGTTTTGTATCAAGATTTCGTTTTCTGGTTGCTAGGCTAATTGGCTTCCCGTTTCATTTTGTCAGCTTTAACGACACCCTACGGGTGGAGTGGGGTGTTTACACTTTATACACATGGCAAGATTACTGTGTCAGTTAATTGTAAATACTAGAGTTTAAAATAGTTATTACACGACACAATAAATATGAGACGAAAGCAAGTTGGAACCTGACCGTCGCTTCATTTCGTAGTAAGTAAATTGATCCATGTTTTAGCCGGCTGCGCGCGATGGCTGAGTCGGCTACTCTGGTAACCCAATACCAAGATAAGGACTGGCCTTGACAAAACCGTATTCGTAGCGAAAGTCATGTACAATTCTATATATGATCAAAAATATCCACTATTTGAAACGCTTAAGGTTCAATATAGTTAGTAGTTTTTATTCGGTCGCAATTAGAACGTTGTCGGTAATTTATAACGGATGTTATAATCTGGTGGTCGTCGAACAAAATAATGAACCAACTTGTATGGAGGTCATAAGATCAGTTTTAATTAGGACTTCGATTAGTCTGTAGCTCAAAATAAAACTGATGCTGAATAAACTGCTCACGCAATATTTTCAAGTTTTACAGCTAATTCAAACTCAAAAGCAACTTTATCTTTATAGGATTTTAAACTCACAAATCCTCGTTCCTAATGCCTCGTTGGTCTAGAGGATGGATGTGCTGCCTTTGGATCAACGGGTCTTATGCTCATTTCCAGGGTTGGGAAGTGTCTTTGTCTAAAACAGAGGCACTTGCTCTGAGTCTGGATGTCATTTGTGTTCGAGAATCACATGTGTGTAAACTACGTCATACAGGTTACACAAAAAGCAGGGCTTTCGTTTAAAAAAAATCTCGACCGAATGCAACAATACACAGAATACCAGAGGCAGAGACGCTTTCTTTGTATTGTTCGAATTTGTATGAAAGACTTCGCTCACAGTTCGGAGCGTACTACTACTAATAATAAATGATTGATAGATGACCCACTGCTGAGTCGAGCCTCCTCCAAATTAATGGAGGGAATTTTGCCTTCTCTGCCTCGTTGGCATGACGGGTTGGCGCAGGGGTTGTATCAAGTTTTCCTTCTCTAGCGGCTTGGTGACATCCTCAGAGTAGTATGGGTGGGTGACAGTGTGTATTATTATATTGTATGTAGAAAACTTTATTTATTACCGTATTAAACTGTAAGACTAAATAAAATTGAGATAGAAAATTTATACTCATTCAAAAACAGTTTGGGGTCGGTTATAACTGCGAGCACCCTGCTCGCAGTTATAACCGAGCCCATATAACAAAGTAATAAGAACACCAATTTATTATATTTGTGTGAATATTACTATTTTACCAATCAAAATAACATAAGAGACTGTTGGACAAAGGGCTTACTAAATACCAGACTAATCTCTAAGTTTAATTATAAGACTTGTGTCCCAAATTAGATTGTAGGTACTTAAGTTTTATTCCGGACTGGACACCATTAATTGGAATTTCCTCTTTAATTCAGTTCCGTACGTCTGTATTAAGTTGCTAGTGTAGGATTATAAATTTAATGTCTTCATCTTCCTGACAATGTTATCTAGGCGTCTTGCTCGTCTTGTAATAACGGATGCCTATGATAACCCATAGATTTGAAAAAAGCAACTACAGAGTTTCTTGCCGGCTCTTCTCTGTTGAGCAGCATTAAATCACTCTATCTATTAAAAAAAACCGCTTCAAAATCCGTGGCGTAGTTTTAAAGATTTACGCATACATAGGGACGGACAGAAGAATGTGACTTTGTTTTATACTATGTGGTGATTACAAGTATTTGTTCCCAGACCCGGAACAAATATTTTCTTCCGTGCGGGAATCGAACCCGCGACACACTGCGCAGCAGTCGATATTCTAAATCCTTCACCACACAGACATTTCATTAATAGGGCACAATAATATATCCAATTTGGAAACCCACCTCGTATCGTATATCAGTCCGACCTATCGCGTCTAAGAAAGTAAATACTTAACTGTGTGTTAGCTCAGTGATAACTGATAATAATAATTACTGCTGGATGTGTGAGGGCGAGCATTATCTAATATTTGTACAGTGGGTCGATTAGATAACGCAAAAGATGTATTTACTAAACCAGTTCGATGGCTGAGTATTATAGAGGCGACTTTGATAAGCGGCCCGAAAAAGCGGACCACGTTGGTCTAGGGTTTGGATGTACCGTCTTCGGATCACAGATCCCCGGTTCGGGTCGGGCCTTGTCTCTGTGTAAACCAGAGGCACTTGTTCTGAGCCAGAGTGTTATTTGTGTTCGTGAATTACATGTTTGTAAACATACCCCGTGATACAAGTATAGTTTATACCTAGTGCAGGGGATTACGTTTTAAGAAAAAAAACATTATTTATATTCTTTATTGCACATTAGCTGACCCGACAGACGTTGTCCTGTCTGAACTATGAATATTGAATTCGAATTGGAACAATTAATAATAAATTAATATACCGCCTTTATTATCGATTCCAATCCCTTATTTAATGTAATTAAAAAAGAAAAAAAGTAATTATGCCAAAAATAGCGAACCGTCGGGACGAACGTCAAATGTTTGACAGGTAACAGTTTGTATGGGAAAATAAAATTGTTGTTTTTATTATTTTACTTACAATATCAATGTTTTCTCTAGACTCTTAAACCTTCCCTGGACTCACACGAATATTTCAAGACCAAAATTAGCCAAATCGCTCCAGCCGTTTTCGAGTTTTAGCGAGACTAACGAACAGCTATTCATTTTTATATATAGAGATAAAAACAAAATTGACATTATAAATGAGAAACCTTAAAATAATTTGTACAATGGGCGGCCTTATTACAACCTGCAATCTGTTCCAGGCAACCTTAGGATGGAAAATTGCAGAAATTGGAAAGAATGTGAATTATGAGCTACACAGGACAAGGACTAAAAGGACAAGAAGCCGAGTAAACTTTCTGGAATAGAAGTCCGTGCCTTGTAAATTAAGTAGGTATGCGTATTCATTGACAAATAGAACGGAATTCGACTTTAAAAATATTTGTTCTAGCTCCTGGGCAACAGTTATTTTTAGTGATTGCTAAATGATGGCCTTGTCAAATTTTCTGATAATGGCTGTGGATGAGTCCTCTTTTTATGTAGAAAACTTTCGGACTACACTACAAACAACCACTTTTATCGAATTCATGAAAAATAATAGTTTAAATGTTTGTGTAGTAAACAATGTCTTTTCGGGTGTAATGTAATAACTAGGAGTAGTAAATAGACGCTGTATATTCCAATTCTAAAGTAATTGAGAAAGTAAATTCTTCAAAGTCAAACATCCTTAATATAACGAAAACATAAATAGTTCGTTCAAATCCAGAAAACTAAAGAAGACCTAATATGCAAAAATAATTTTTAAATCCATAGGCAAATCTTTTAGACACAGCATGGCCCTACTACTCAGCACATAGATGACCCCCTTACTGTGCCACGCTGGCCAGACGGGTTGGTACAGGGTTTCGTGTCAAGATATCCATCTCTTGCAGATAGGTTATCGGCCTTGTCATTTCCGTTTGTTGGCTTTTACGACACCCTCAGGATGAAATTGGGTGGTGACATTATGTTTTCTAAATCAGTCTAAACAATCAGAGTAATTTCAAATTTAATAGAGCCTAATACATATATGTAGTTGAAATCAATTACATGTTAATTGTATTCGAACTTAATATTTAATGAGAAACTGAGTAGTATGCATGTGCATTGGTCTAACATATTAAAAAATCATAACGCGTTACTTACGAAAGATAATTTTAATTGTTTTAATATGCATCATAGTTTTATCACACACGACTGTAATTAATGATAACTCGAGATAACAAAGCACACGGCAATTTCTTCCGCTTCCTCGCTAGTTATATTCTCGAATAGGTATAATATAATACAAGAAACATTCAATAACTTTTTGAAACCCTCTAAAACAAATGTGACCGTGGTTATATTATTCAAAGGCTTAAGGTCCGTCTGTTTCAACCGGTAGATTCGTATGAATTCGTCCAATAACTACGATTATTTGTCAAATTGTTCTCAATAGAAAAAAAAATCAAATACAAATCTATACTTAATATATAAAGCTGCAGAGTTTGTTTGTTTGTTTATTTGTTTGTTTGTTTGTTTGTTTGAACGCGCTAATCTCAGGAACTACTGGTCCGATTTTAAAAAATCTTTCAGTATTAGGTAGTCCATTTATCGAGGAAGGTTATAGGCTATATCTTATTTTCAAAAGAATTAGGGATCCGTATGAAAATTGCGATTTTGTAAACCAAGGTGTAAAATCGAAAACCTATTTATGCGTGCGCTGCAAAAACTATTGACAATAGAACAAAATGATGTACTACGGATCTGTAGGTCTTATAAAGATCTACAAAAAAGTCCGCGAGAGCATCTAACTAGAAGAGATATCTAACTATCATAGTTTAGTCACAATAACCGATTTTATGTTCATAAAAAATATGCACGGGTTCGAAGCCCACGCGGGCGAAGCCGCGCGCAAAAGCTAGTTTATGTATAAAATTAAATCGGTTATATCGAGTGCAAAAAAAACATTGTAAAATAATCAGCGCTATTATTGACAATCGCCAGTACGCAAGAATAAGCTGAAGCGGCTGTTTTTCCTAAGCAGATTTAAAAGCAAACCTAAATTAAAAGCGCTTCATCTTTATTGGAACTTTGATGACATACAGTCACGCAAACTTATAACAATCCCTTTTTTGAGATAGGTTAGAAGGAAATCAAAGAATTTGCGTTCCGATATACCCAACGACCGTTCCGTGTTTATTTTAGGGATTATGTGAAGGGCAACGGACGTGATAAGAGCGCGGGAGTTTCGTACCGCAGATAATAAACGCAATGGGTGGCGCGACGCCAGTGAAGGTAATTGATAAAGTGTGTAAGGTCCAAGGGGATTTGAATTAAGAATTATTTATTGACGGTTCGGAAGGTAGTAAATTTAACAAGAGAACATTTTATAGCCATGAGCATTCTAAAACGATATTGCACGAGTAGTACATTTTTTGGATTCAAATTTATTATGGTGACTTTTTTATTTTCTAGAATCACTGAATCTAGCACTACACCAATCAGCTCTTAGCAACAGCTCTTCCAACAAACAGAAGGGGTAGAAAACGTCAATACGGCCGTCCGAATTGTGCAGTCTGAAGCAAGTTGCTCACATAAAGAAATTTGCCTAAGCAGGGAATCAAACCCAAGGCGTAAGAGACAAAGGTGGCGCAGGAAAACCCTGTACAGTAATGGGTAAAAAAGAGGTAATAGCGAATATAGAGATGGCGTCAAAATTTAACTTGTAAAGATCGCGGATATTTCATAGTCGTGTACTACTCAGCTCATAGATGCCCCACTGCTTAGTCTGGCCTCCTCCATGGAGGGTAATCGGCGAACACCGACAGTAGGCTTACTGTAATTAAATTACAAAGTCATGTAGAGACGACACGGAGACGACACCGACTGCAGCGCAGCATGTAGCGGGTTCGATCCCCGCACGGAAGTAATATTTGTATGACCTACAAGTATTTGTTCCGGGTCTGGGTGTTTTCTATCTATAATGTGTATGTATTTACAAAAGAAAAAGTGTATATTATGTAGTTTATCATCCATCTCGTTACCATAACCCAAGCATTAAGTTGCTTAGCTTGGGACGAGATGGCGTTGTGTGAAATGTCCAAGGATATTTATTTATTTATTTAGTTAGAACTGGCAGGATCGAAGCCAGCAACGACTTCGAAGGCAAGATACATTATAGTTAGTACTCGTATAAATTATCCGCTTTATCAATAATAACCAAAGAACAAAGACTTGGATTGCCTTCTTGGTCTAATAGGAGTTGAATGTCTTCGGATCACAGATCTCCGGTTCAATTCAGGATCGGGCAAGTGTCTTTGCATAAACGGGCTCTGAGCACTCCGAGTCTGGGTGTCATTTATTTTTCGGTTTGTGAATTACGTGTTCCTCCAGCGATACTGGTTGTACATAGAGTAAGGGTTTCGTTTTAAAGCAAGGAAGAACAAGAGAAACGAAAACATTACATAGAGATTACTAACCTATTATTGACAGCAGAAACAGTTATCTATAGACAAATTATGAATACTATCTACGTCATATCATATCGCGATTCCACCTAGATACTGGGTAAATTAAATTGACTATCGATTAGAGGGGTGCATTAATTTTGGAAACAGACGGCCTATAATGAAGTCATTCACAAAAGATCGAATGGAATATTTTGGACCGTTTAAAGACGATGTGAAACTGTAATTGAGAACTTTCTTTTTGTGGTCTGCCTGTGGTCACAGGATCATGCAAGGGTAACAGATGTTTGTGCAATTGAAAGCGCATGGGCTGTTTTCTTTAAGTTAATGTGGTACTAAGTACTTTATACTTTCGATATGGTTTCTGTGTACAGAAAATTGTTAATGTCGATATTATTATTCCTACTACAAAAAAACTAAAACGTGAGATTGCATGTACTGAATATCATACTAAAAATTATACCAGTTTGTCTGTCTGTTTTTTTAAAGTTTTTAAAGAAAAATAACTATGCCGATTGAAAATTACGTGTGGTATACCATACCTCCGTGTGGCGAGTCCATCCAATGCATTCCAGCATAGGGTGTATTAAAAGTCGACAGTAAATACTTATCCTTGGACATTTCACACAACGCCATCTCGTCCCAAGCTAAGCAACTTAATGCTTGTGTTATGGTAACGAGATGGATGATAAACTACTTATATATTTTTTTTTTTGTAAATACATACATATTATAGATACAAAACACCCAGACCCGGAACAAATACTTATAGGTCGTACAAATATTTCTTCCGTGCGGGAATCGAACCCGCGACATGCTGCGCATCAGTCGATCGCTCAACCACTGCGCCAACCGTGTCGTCACAAAGTAGGAAATGACAAGGCCGAAAATTTAACCGCAAGAGAAGGATGTGCCAACCCTGACAGCGAGGCACTGTAGGCTAATTACCCTCCATGTAATTAGGAGGAGGCCCGACTCAGCAGTGGGTATGGGCTGAGTAGTAGGTAGTAGTTTGAAAATAGTAGCCAGAATTCTAGATGTACCGGGGTAAATCATTGTTGTTATTATTCGTATAATATTTATTTCTAAGTAGGTTATTTTCATCTCCGATATATATTTTACTAGCGACCCGCCCCGGCTTCGCACGTGTGCAATGATGAAGATCTAAATTTATCAGTGTTTCTCTACAATATTATGCATGTATTATGCATTTAAACCTTCCTCATGAATCACTCTATCTATTAAAAAAAGCCGCTTCAAAATCCGTTGCGTAGTTTTAAAGATTTATGCATACATAGGGACGGACAGAAAACAGCGACTTTGTTTTATAATATGTAGTGATAGTGTTGTGTGATAGTTTTAAGTCTTGCAATGTACCTTTATTAATGTAAAATACATACAATGTAAAATTATAATATAAAGAAACTCATAACCTATCGATATCGATAAAACGGCAGTTTTGCTTGAGACAACTCGCTTTGATATGCGGTTCCACTCTTTTATTTAAACTGACAAACAGGCGGCTTTAAAATATTGAATTGTTTTCTTTTTATTAATGAATAACTAGCTGGTAAAATATATTTATTATGTCAAAGTATTCTCGCTCTTCGTATAGGTAAATTATTTCGAAAATGAACTTCAAAACAAGAGCGATTGAAACTAGGGCAGCATTTGATAAGGTCATATCATATACACAAAGCCTTTGAGTATGATAACGCTTATAAGATTTATGAAAGTATTTTATAACCCGCAAATGTCATCTGAAACCCGGTTTTATTAATTACGTCGATATGTTGATACAGTATCATAAAGCGTGTTATCAGAAACTGAAATTAATAACACAATTAACGAGTGACCTAAATAAGTTTACGCATATTAATAATGGCTTTTAGCAACATTGTATTGCTATGTTTTTATCTGTTACAGTTTTTACGCGATAATTTACTATGAGGAAGTTAATAACTTGTACAGTATTGACATTTGTAAAAGATTGAAATGAATTATTGCTAATTAAACACTTTTAGCATTGACGTGGAATAAGCAAAATGTCTATTATTAAACCAAGAATAACTTATACCGAGTATAACGTTGGTATATGATTGTCTCGTATGGTGACGGATTCAGAATACTTAATGTCACCAACCCACACTATCCTACGGGTGTCGTAAGAGGCGACTAAAGGATCATATGAGGCAGATCACCTAGCCGTATGAAAAGGAAAACTTGATACAGACCCTGTGCCAACCCCTCCATGAATTTGGAGGAGGCCTGACTCAGTAGTGGGTCATTTATGGCCTGAAACGACGACTTCTATGACTAAAAGTTTTAACAGAAAAACGTCAGTTTCTCACTCATACGAAAACTGATTTGTACATAGAACTGTTACTTTCGGTAGGCTCAATGCATTGACTTTCAATGATTTTGAGCTTTTGTTATAGTATATCAAAATTTCTTCTTCTCAGCCCATAAATTACCCACTGCTGAGTCGGGCTTCCTCCAACTACGTGGAGGGTAATTAGCCTACTGAGCTACGCTAGCCAGACTGGTTGGCACGGGGCTTAGTTTCAAGTTTTCCTTCCCTTGCGGCTAGGTTTTCGCCTTGTCATTTCTTATTGTCGACTCTTACGAGACGCTTAGGATGAAATGGGGTAGTGACACAATGTATTTTTGATTGGCCTTGTCAAGGTCTATTTGTCATTCATTGCGTAAACGTGTAGCGTGTATCTCTCATCTTACGAACTTGCTCTCACTATGCTGTTTAGTGCTTTTTGTATACAAGACCAATAATTAAAAAAAAAAAGCAACTACAGAGTTTCTTGCCGGCTCTTCTCTGTAGAGCCGCCGAACCGGTGGTAGTTTCGGCATGAATGTGTGTGAACGCAGGGATTGTGAGCGATCAGTGGAGATGGAGGGATTGTAGGAGTGAGGAGTTGTGTGTGAAAGGTGTGACTGTAGATATGACGACTGATAGGTTTGTGTGGAGACTACCACCTAGTGTCCGACAGGGGCCGTAAGATGATAATGGTATTTATAAATATGACGAAATATAAGAGTTTTATGATGAAACCTACGTAAATAAAGTTCCTTTTGAGTTTGAGTTTGAGATTTCTAAATCCGTCACCACACGGAAAACGGTAGGTATATCATGCCTCGTTGGTCTAGTGGTTAGATGTGCCGCCTTTGGATCAACGGGTCCCGGGTTAGATTCCGGGGTCGGGCAAGTGTCTTTGTCTAAACCAGAGGCACTGGCTCGGAGTCTGGGTGTCATTTCTATATTAATATGTTTGTATTTACAAAAAAATATGTATATAAGTAGTTAAAATCCATCTCGTTACCATAACACAAGCATTAAGTTGCTTAGCTTGGGACGAGATGGCGTTGTGTGAAATGTCCAAGGATATTTATTTATTTATTTATAATTATTATTATTCAACGCACGGTATATCAAAAACGATCATTAAAAGTTTTACAAAAAAATATGTAGCGTAGTGCACCACCCTGCCAAATGGTATTGCTAATGGTATTTTCCTTGTTGGCCGTCTCTAGCAGCTAGACTTTCTGCAGTTCTGCTTCAATCTCCTTCTGCAACCCCCTTACAATGTATACATTTTATGTCAAACTCATAAAATTGATATAATTAAAATTATCCGTCAATAGCTGAGGTTTTAAAACTAACTTGTCTTGTTTGTTGCCTGCGTATTTATTTCGGTCAGTCATCTCGTCCGACACTCTCACATTCGAATGGGTGTGTGACATTAAGTATTCGTAATCCGTTCTCAGATAAATCTCCAATAAAAACATAAATTTTCTAATGTAACGTGAATAATTGACCGCGTCTGTTGCATAGTAAACATAACATTGGCAGAAAACGTATCATTTTCCTGTTTACTTCAATTGCGTAAATAAATATCACCTACGAGAATAATTTATTGCTCACTGCAATTGTCAAGCAGGTTGATACCATTGTATAGTTTTTTCTTTATTTTACAGGAACACTGACGGGAGGTCGCTACAGCCAATAGTCCTTGTAATAGTTGAAAATATTTTGGCGCATGCCCGAACTTCCGTCATGTTTTTCGGGCACTATATTTAAAAATGTGATGTGTGATAATGCTTGTTGCACAGCCATAGTTATGAAAAGTGTCCGAAACTGTCATACTGCTGCGTTTTGACATGGTGGCCGCGCCTGCACAATCCACTTTGATCCACTTTGAGCCACAGCGTCTTCAACTTGATGCATCCATTGAAATTAAACACATTGTAACGGATTTATCGTGTCTATTTTACATTTTTTAATTCCTGATGGTATGAATGCTTCGCAGTGTTTAATATTTCAACGTGTACCTACTAATCGTGGAAATCTTAAGGCATCCAGCTCCTGCCTGCAGCCTTTTGCAGATCGTCGCTGTATCAAGGCATCCTTTACGTTGGCTGACTCGATTGTAAGTTGTAATATTATAGGTATTAATATCAAATGCTCAGGAAAGTTGCAGTAATATACAATGCGTTTATTGCTTACTGCGCATTAAAAGTGTTTTTCCCTCCGCCATGCACGCTAGCGAGGTAAGTTCATTACTAAAAATAAAAAGTGCTAAAAGTGTGAACGCTTTGAACTCAATGGGTTCCATAAACCTGCAATAAATTAATTGTAATATAAACATTTTTTGTTTATGATCCTTAATTTATTTTAAACTATTATCTTTTTTTTTTCTTTTTTTTTAAAATGAAACGTCTGCACTAAGTTTAACCTGTTTCGCGGGGGCAGTTTACAAACATGTAATTCACGAACACAAATGACACCCAGACTCAGAGCTAGTGCCTCTGGTTTAGACAAAGACACTTGCCCGACCCCGGAATCGAACCCGGGCTCCGTTGATCCAAAGGCGGCATATCTAACCCCTAGCCCAACAAGGCAGTCTAGTCCAACAAGGCAAGACAAACGCTATTTATCTAGGGGTTGGATGTGCCCGCCATTGGATCATCGGCCCCCGTTTTGATGCCGGGATCGGTCTTTATGTAAGGTTGGCATAGGTATCAAGTTTCAGGTGGTTCTGCATCAGATCCCACAATGCCGCAACAGGACGCGAGTTGGAGCACTCCGGGGATGTTTAGTCGGTAGGCCCCCACCCTGGGGGAGAGTCCCACACGCCCACGGATAGTCCTTAAATAGGACTTTACACAGGGCGAAAAAAAAAACATGTTTCCGTTTGCTTGTGGCTTTCGGTTCTCCCATTTCCTTTTGTCGGCTTACGACACCCTCAGGATGATACCACACGGATTTTTTTGTTACACTATTGCTTACTTTAATTTATAATTGCACTAGCGACCCGTCCCGGCGTCGCACGGCTGCAATGATTAACCTCTAAATTTACTATTGTTTCTCTACAATATTATGGATGTATTATACTTAAAAACCTTCCTCTTGAATCACACTATCCATTAAAAAAAACCGCTTCATAATAGGGACGGACAGACGACAGCGACTTTGTTTTATAATATGTAGTGATTGTGATATTGTGGTATCCAATAAAATGTTATTGTTATTAGGTATACTTTATACATAAACACATTCGCACAACAGACGAAAGCAAGCTAATCGAGCGACGACGTGCTGTAGACAACCCCTTAAACTTAACCGGACGGTACCGAAATTAAAGGCGGATTTATCCGATTTATTCTTGTGAATACAACCAGGTTCATATTTTAAAGACGTGAAGCACTATCAATGGTTTTAGTGTAACAGAATGATGATAATGAGTTGCAGTGTGAATATTTCACTGCGGTACCCTAGAAATTTAATGGAGTGAACCAGTTCTGGGCGCGACCGCAAGCCGCAGACCGGCCAGCCTGTGTGGCGTTGCCACTTACTCATCCCTTGCACCAGACTGACTCAGCTAAGAGCACCTTCAAACACACAAGTGTAGATAACGAGCACAGACCATTGTGCATAAATATTTATGACTTTTCGTTGTACTCACTAATGAATATATGCGCCACATCTATAATTCCGAATTATTGTTTGTAAATGAAAATGTGCCAGAAAGTGAGAAGGGAGTGAAACAAGAATAAAACATGAATATCTTTTCATCTATGAAGTCACGTTCACCTTCGTTGAGGCGTAGAGGTATCTTGATTGGTTTTACCTTTTCACGTAAACTAACCCGATTTTAACATACTTACTGGATGGCTACTTACTGGATGGTTTAGATCAAACATATATTAATAATACTTACTAGCTAGCCTCCATTCATAGACTATTAAAAAAAGTTTTAAATTAAAAAGTATATATTTAATAGTACCTGAAAATAAATATACATCAAACAAAGGAATGTGGAAAGCGTCAACAGTGTCGACTAGGAAATGAATGATTCATCTTAAGTGCAGACAATTATTAAAAGCACTTGCATTATTCGTAGAATAATTCTGTTAAAAATCGAAAGCATGTCCTCATGAGTCAAGAATTAATTGCGAAGATTATCGAAATAGCATCAGACTTCATTTCATCAGTTCATGAGTCATCATTTCAGAGACTTTAAATTAATTATTCTATGTCTCTAATGCGTAATACGGAATACCATATGAGTAATGTTTCTCACGATTTTAAGGCATTCTTTATGAGTTTTATCCCAGGATAGGTAGAAGTATGATTCAGATTTCAGGGTACAACGCATTATTTATAATTACAACACAGCATGTTGTGGATTCAGACTATTTATTTTGTTACACATCAGGTAAACTTGGCTATAGTTTTATAGTTTTATTCAATTGTGACGGCTTGTGTTTATAATTAACTAGCGACCCGCCCCGGCTTCGCACGGGTGCAATGATGAACCTATAAACAGTCCTCTTGAATCACTCTATCTATTAAAAAAACCCGCTTCACAATCCGTTGCGTAATTTTAAAGATTTAAGCATACATAGGGAGGGACAGACGACAGCGACTTTGTTTTATAATATGTAGTGATAGTGATTATATCCAAAGAAAACTAAAAACCTGTATAACAAAAATGTAAACAGATTTGAAAAATTATAAAACACCTAAAAAGCGAAAAAATACCTTGACCGCCGGTGTGAAGTTAGGTTGAAAGTGATTTAGATAAAAAGTTTAAATTTATTTTTATTTTAGTGCTTATAAGCTAAAATAAAAATAGTTAAGCTTTTATTTAATTATGTTTAAGTAAATTTTTGTAAGATTGCCTTGCTGTAACGATATTAATTTGAGTAATAAAGCATGCTGTAAATTGTATGATCACCCCTAGGTATGTTGCTTAGAAATACTGCTTTCTTTAAGTTGATATCGGTGACTAAGCAGTGGGCGTATGTTTTTTTAGTTACATAAATAACTCGATACCAAGAACTAGTAGCCCGCAAAGAACACCCAAATTTGATTTTTCCCTTAGTGCTTGGCTTAATTTATGGTAGGTATTATTTATTTATTTCATGTTTGATAGCAAACTACTGAATCAGTTTCGGATAACATTTTAGGGGGGCAATCTGCAGGCAACCAATCCAGCTTTAATTACAAAATTTCGAATCTAAGCTACGTTCGACGATCTGTGTCATCTTTACTTTTATAATTTCATTGGGATCTGGTACCAGTCGGATCTGGTTTAGGTATCACTCATTATTCCTACGCAGCGATTGCAGTTTGCCCTCAAACATATCTCCAGATATATTTATGGGGAATAATCAGTAGTACAACCATTTAGTTAGACCTGTCAGATTTCACGCAACTAATTTCGTGTTTCAACTATCGCAGAATGGCAGCTGATGGATTTATGTGTCCTCAAAAGGAGGAGTGCTCTTCTCTTTTGTTTTCTAGATTATATTAGAATAAGGAGATAGCAATGTCCTTAGAGCACCAGCTATCTGTCCCGTCAAATGCAACAGGTTACGCGGAAGAATCACTGCTTGCTGGACATTTCATTTATTATTGCAGGCACCGTACACACACAGTCTTATTTATATATACTTGATACACCAATATTATAAGAAGTTTGGTTTAAGGTGAATGTTCCAGGGTAACACGCGAAATTCAAATTTTGTTACGTTTTTTCAATTTGCAGGTCAGTGCTAGGTTGTATGTTGATTAAAATGTTATTCGCGGCTGTAAGACGTATGTAGTTATAGAATTATAATCATCAAAATCATCAATACAACCCTCCAAGCTCATAAAGGTGCAAGAAAAACTTTTTCAAGCTCAAAGTCATTCTTTCGCGGTCATTTCGCGGGCTACCCTGGAACATTCACCTTAATATCGTATGTTTGTTACGAATAAACCGAAAAACTGCTGTCCCGTTTTCTAAACACTTTCAAACCCATGTCTTCATCAAAATGCTACATTATCACAGAGTAGCATAGGCTAGAAATAATAGGGAATCCTATAGCGTAATTATATTGAATTACGTAAGGACCTAAGGTGTTATTTTGTCATTACAAACTGGCACTTAAAACGCATTTAATTGTAGATGTATATTGGCACGTACTTCACACAAGAATTATGAAGTAAGTAGTTGTTATCATGCCTGCTGTTTATCGGCGAATGACACTAGTAACCCACATATTATTATGTTATCTGATATACGACTAAAAATAATGATCATACCTACTTTATGGTAAATACTAAGACCTTTATCGTATACTTTTTGTTGTAACAATTTTAAGATATGACCGCCAACCTATTTTATATGTCGAAAAGGTTTGGTTTTGAATGCGGTAAGGGCAAGGCCTGTGTGAAGAAGTGGACTGATGAAGAATACAAACCTATGTGTTTACATAGAAGAAACAAATGTAGCGATCCGAATGCTACATACTTATATAGATACCCTACATCGCCATAGTGAAGTTTACAGAGCAATTCGAACGCAATAAAAAAATACACTTGCAGTAACGGAAACAAATATATGTAGGTAAGAAGACAGAACGATGTGATCTTAGAGAAGGCGTGTGTCCATCATTTCCTAGTGCACAGGGCTGATTATGATGATACGCCTATTCTAGATATTTACTACTATAAATTACACTGCGCACCTACTGGCCTGGTTGACTAACTACATTGGTTTCATTGGGCGCTAATTTCCATCTATCCGCGTATATACCAATGAACTTCGGGGCGCGATGCGGGGCGCTCATGGATGGTTTCGTGAGGATTCAGCTTTCAGCTAGGAGAGCTATCAGAGACTAGGTTTGCTGGTTCTGCCTCAATAATCCTGTCCTGTAAAAATACAAAATACCCAATTCTTTCAGAGATAAGCGGGTTAGTATGTTAAAAAATTGCAAGTGATAGGTAGACTTAATTTCCAAAGTATAATCAAAGCAGTTTTAGAACTAAAAACATCTGACAGTAATAAGGAAAATTTATCTTTTAGTAATCGTATTGAAAATATATGTTTCCGCTATCAATTTACATTAATTACTCATTGGATGATAATGTGGCACTTAATCGCAAAGGTAGTACCTAAGTTACACGGCAACATGTTGTCTAATTAAGATTATTATCAAAGTGGAAAATTCACAATTCAACGTCACAAGTAAAACAATTATTCTTTGAAGAAATAAATAATTGTAGTAGTTGACTTAGTACGGAAGCAATTGTTTATATAATATTAATATTGTACTGAAACGAAATAAAACGTAGTTAAAAATGTGAACTACACAATTCGTACACAATAATATTTGAGGACGAAAGAATGCTTTACCTACTTTTAAAAAGACTTCAATGGTATTGAATGTATAATTCTTACATTTATTTTTATTTTATTTTATATTTATTTTATTTAAGGGTTTTGTTTATTTTATTATTATTAAAATAAACAAAACCCCTGCACTAGGTATAACCTGTATGGCGGGGGCAGTTTACAAACAGGTAATTCGCGAGCACAAATGACACCCAGACTCAGAGCAAGTGTCCTTGATTTACACAAAGACACTTGCCCGACCAAGGAATCGAACCCGGGACCCGTTGATCCAAAGGCGGCACATCTAACCACTAGACCAACGAGGCAATCTCAATAGTAATCATCTATACCTACGAGTAGTTATAACGCCTTACTGCACTACCAGTTGTGGATACAGCTTTGAGTATACTCTGAGTCAGTACAGCAAATAATGAGGCAAGACGTCTTGGGAGCAATTAAACATTATGTTGACATAGCGTAAATTCCTGCGGAAGACACCGAATGACGGGATGACATAATAAAGTGTGTTTGTTAGTCTATGACAAATAATAGAGTGTCCAATTAATTGTTTGAGTTTGTTACTGTTGTTTTTTTTAATAATTACCAATTATCAAAAGTTCGTCACAGTTCGAACGAAGATTATGGCCCAGCAGATAGCGTTTTAACGCATTAATGACTCACTCTTCCAAATTCATGGAGGAAAATAAGCCTACTGTACCAGGCTGGCAAGACGGGTTGGCACACGGCTTGTATGAAGTTTTCCTTCTCTTGCGGCTAGTTGATCTGCGTTTTGCTTTCTTTTAGTCGCGTCTCGTGTCGTGTTGTACACCCTGAAGATGTTATGGATTAGTGACATTTATTTATTCTTCATGTACAGCAGCAGTGTACTTAAGGCGGACTTAATGCCTTGCGGAATTATCTACCAGTCTACGGTCGGATTAGAGAGAGAGAGAGAGAGAGAGATTAAATAATAAATAAATAAATATACTTGGACATTTCACACAACGCCATCTCGTCCCAAGCTAAGCAACTTAATGCTTGTGTTATGGCAACGAGATGTTAAACTACATAAATACATTTTTTTCTGTAAATACATACATATTATAGATAGAAAACACCCAGACCCGGAACAAATACTTGTAGGTCGTACAAATATTTCTTCCGTGCGGGAATCGAACCCGCGACATGCTGCGCAGCAGTCGATTGCTCAACAACTGCGCCAACCGTGTAAATGGGATACAATAGAAATATAAACTAAAATTTGCTTACATAAATACTATATAAAATATATACTAATATGATACATTATATCGTGGACCGGACCGCACGGATATACATTATAGTTATATCCGTGCGGTCCATGTTCTGACGGATTTAGATTTATACTGTCACCAGTACGCTTGGTGGTAGGATCGAACGGTCCGCCCGGCTGGCTACCACGCTCACATTTAAGTCCGACGCCAAGCAGTTTTACTGTGTTCCGTCGTGTGTATGTGAGAGCCGGTGCCCGACAGGGCAATTCCTTGAATTGCCTGCTCCATCTTAGACCCTGGCGTAGCTTTCCATCACGCAAGCCTTGCGTCAAAGGCATTCAAGTCACTGATAAAAAAAAGGCTGGGTAGTAATAGCAGACAGTAGTAGGTACCTATAGTTGCTATATTTTTTGGGGTAAAGTTACAAAGATTAATTTTGTTACTCCAATTCTAATTTACAAATACATACATTTATTTCTCCAGGACTATCCCGATTCATTCCTACTTTTGGTTACCAACTCTAAATGTCACGCAACATTTAGGGAAAGGTATGCAGTATGCAAATAGAGAAGGCACACTTGTGTCAGTTCATTTCTTTAGTTAAACAACTTTTGATTAAATTTTATAGGTAACACTTTATTTCTTTGGTTCTATGTTGCAGTGGTGCCGTCTTTTCAAATGAATAAATATAACATTATTATTCTCACCACCTTTTTCCTTTTAACTAGGGTCGGAGCAATGTGTATTATCCTTCTTTAGACCTTTGTCCCATTTTTGTCCTTCTTTCCTTGTTTAATATAAATAACATACATGCACCTATTAAATTTGTCTATTGCTCCACTTTTTTTTGTTCATCAGCGTGGTGCTCAAGCTAACGGCTCGCCTGGTTGTTGCCTATGGACGTTTCAGACGCCGTTTTTATCTGTGTATTGACGAATTTAGAATACATGGTGTCACCACTTCCTTCCATACTGAGGGTATCGTAAGACCCGACAAAAGGAAATCACAAGGCAGAAAGCCTAGCCGCAAGAGAAGGTAAACTTAAAACGTAACCCTTTGCCAACCCGTCTGTCCAGCGTGGCACAGTAGGCTAATTACCCTCCATGTAATGGGAGGAGGCTAGGTTTAGCACTGCGATTTCCGGACTTCCTGACTTTTCTATACAATCGGGCGTCGCCCCTGCGGGATTTAAGGACCGTTATCATCTGCATAAGTTTCGCAGTCAAAATCTTTAAGGTGGATGCTCCAGGGTAGCCCGCGAAATTCAAATTATCTTACGTTTTTTGCAATTTGCAGGGCAGTGCTAGGTTGTATGATGATGAACATTTGATTCGCGGCTGTAATAGGCGGCTCCAAGCTCTTATAGGTGCAAGAATGACTTTGACTTGAAAAAGTTTTTCTTGCACCTTATGAGCTTGGAGGGTTGTATTGATGATTTTGATGATTATAATTCTATAACTACATACGTCTTACAGCCGCGAATAACATTTTAATCAACATACAACCTAGCACTGACCTGCAAATTGCAAAAAACGTAATAAAATTTGAATTTCGCGGGCTACCCTGGAGCATCCACCTTAATTAACCAACCAAATAGAAACACGTCCTTATAAAGAAGTTAAGACCAGGTGAACCCAATCATTCGTGTGCCCAATGAAATTGGGAAAGTGACAGGTAGAGTATCTCCAACACATTCCATGCTGGGGGTGTCGCATATGTTGAGCAAAGGGAATAACGAGACAGAAACCCTATTCATAAGCTTGAAACGAAAGACCCGCCAAGGAAGCGCACACACGCATACCTATATGCTATTTTAGTCCGTGGTCAAATTAAGAATGGTACATTATATAAAGAACTATAATTTAAATTAATTATGGTCGAATTTCGAGCGATAGACTACCTCTAGTATTTATAATTATAATAGCACTTATGTCAACACACTACTTACTGTATGTAGGTTATGGCTTTTGCAAAGAACAAAGACTATAATTAGTGATGACTGGAACTAAAATAATATGGTTAAGGTCGCCGGAAAACGATGGATGCGGGCGGCCCAGGACCGGCCTTTGTGGAAATCCTTGGGGGAGACTTATGTCCAGCAGTGGACGTCTTTTGGCTGAAATGATGATGATGATGATGATGAAACTAAAATGAACATCAAATCGAGTATAATCTCGATAATACCAACACTAAATTTACGTATCAAACCTGTTTTCAACAGTCATCGTACTAAATGCCATTCACACAACCCTAGGTTCCAACTCTAATTCAAGAGCACTGTTTACTTCGAAAAGCAATGTTAACAAGAAAATCAAATTGGAAGCGACGTCAATAACCAAAGATGCGTTGGTGCTAAAATACATTACCAAATAAGCGGTAAAGACTACCAACCAGTTGGGGTAAACCTGTTTCAACATCTGAAATACAAGCGCCGTCATACCACGTCACACTTACCTCGGGACTGCATAGTTCCAAAGCCCAGCTCCTCAATGATCGTCGTATAATTTCACGGCTTTATGACATTAAAGTAAACCAATTTAAAATCGGCATTAATTAAAAAATATACAAGCATTTGAAGTCTGTGCCTTCCGCCACCCTAAGTAACGTCGATGTCAATTTAAGTTTGCATCGACTTTCTTCCAATAATTTCTTTACTGCACATTTTCTTTTCGGTTTTTAGAGTATTTAAACATATTCTATAAAAAAGAATCGAATAACAATATGTATCTTTGAAAATCTCGTAAAATTTGCTTCTTACAAATTTAATTTTGTTTTATATTTAAAAACGAAGCCAGTTTCTAGTGAGACACAGATTTAGAGCAAGTATTTATGTGTTCTAGTGGGATACAGACTTAAAGCAAGTACCGCTGGTTTACAGAAAGACATTTTCCCAAATCCGGAATCGAACCAGGGACCCGTGCTCCAAAGGCGGCACATCTAAACTCTAGACCAGCGAGGCAGTGACCCTTGTTGTTCACTTATAGTATTCTGCCAAGCTACTGTATGATTACGATAAAATGTATATAGAACCTCTATATAAATCTATAGAAGCCCTATAACAGGAGAAAGCATGGCCCTGTCAGCAAAGCACATTTAGACTCTGAAGAGTAACAAGAGAAGGAAAGCTTGGACAAAACCCGGTGCCAGCTCGTCTGGACAGCGTGGCACTCTAGGCCAAAAACCCTCCACTGTAACGGGAGAAGGCCCGACTCAGCAGTGGGTCATTTATGGGCTGAGTATTCTTGGAGAGGAAGATTTTCTTTCTTTTAAAAAGAAAATCTTCCTCTCCAAGAAGGCTACATTCTCCACCAAATAAAATGCAGCGGCAAAGGTAGTATTATTATCCACGTAGAACGAGGACAATACGGATATTTGCTCAAGTGGGTGCCGTTTGTATTACCACTTATGTATTGACTTAGTAATGAATTACATGCCACAATGTACGCCCAGACGTCGCAGTGGGTTGAGTGTCAACAGCGCCACAGCCGCAATCGGTCAAATGAACATACGTGCATGCATGGCTGAGGTGTCTAAAAAGATAATTAATTTCTTTCTACACAAAGACTGTCGCGCTAGATATGGATTACCGAATAGAGAGTTGTGTGTGGCTCAACGGAATGGGTGCCGCCTTATAAGTACTTCGGAAGCTATATTGTTTAGTGCTAAGATCATAATCTTCGGATAGCAATCGACCTGTATGTCAACTCAAACTCAAAAGTTACTTTATTTTTAAACTACATACTTGTATTGTACGAGTACCTAGCGCGAGTTGCTACGCCACTAACTAAAATAAAGTTGAAAGATTTTTTTGTTTAGAAACCTTCGTGGTCCCATGCACAACACTTTCTGAAGATCATCACATGATCAAATGCATAGTTTACAATTCTCAGGACATACAGACAAACATTCATTTTTATATGTATAGATTTCTATTTTATATGTATAAACGTGACGTTCACAAAATCTTTGCAAACGTCACGTTTAAAACTACACCGGTTCGGAATGCTGTTTTACAGAAAGCGCCAGCAAGAAACTCTGTCATTGTTTTTCTTTTTCAAATCGTATATTTTGGCCGACCCTCCAAGAAGTGAAAAAGTGGATTCCTTTGGCTATGCCAACATTACACTTCACATAATAGCGCTTACTACCGAAAGCCCAAATAGGTTATTCCATGTAAATATTAATAGGCAATCACGTACTGGAAAGCGCAGACTGATAGGCGTCCCTCGCGGTGGACGAAGGTCCTGGCTAGGATCGCCGGAATCCCATTAATGCCGCCTTTCGTATTGGAAATGGGGAGTAGTAGATATGTCCAGTAGTGGATTTCTTTCCCAGGTTATAAAGCAGTTTTATAGCAAACCGCGGTTTTACCCGCGTGGTAATGAAAAATAATGCTAATGATAGAAAGTATTTTACATACTTGACACTAGCGCTATAAGCCTTTTTAAGGAAATAGCAAAAAGGTTAGTCAACATCACAGGAGACCGAAGAGCTGGTAGCTACATCGGACAAAGAATCAGTCTAGCTATTCAAAGGGGGAACGCTGCCAGTATCTTCGGAACCTTGCCTAAAGGGACTCCTTTAAATAATATATTTTAGTATTTAAGTTTTAGGTTAATTGGTATTTTTAGTCTTGTTTTATTACTTAAGTTAGTGTTTATGTGAGTACAAATAAATTATCTTGACACTTATCGTAATATAAATAGCATATGTGTTATTCTAACAGTAACAAACATACATCCGTACATTCATGCAAACTTTAGTATTTATTTTGCGCTTTTTAAAATTAGTAGGATTTTCTCGAAGGACCTTAGCCAACGTACCAGGAAGTTCAGGCTTAAACTTCCTTACAAAACGGACACGCTTTCTGTAATGGCAAATACAATCTACGGCTGCTAAAGTTGAATTTAATGTCGCTCAGTGCTATTGTGTCGTAGAGCGTGCGTTCGATAAACTTTGTTTATAGCGAAATGAGCGATACTGCGAGCGTTGACCCATTCACAGTACGACGGCAGCAAAATTTACTTGGATGAACGTCACAAATTTAGTGGCTTATGATATTTAAGTATGCTGATAAGTTTTGATGTATCGATTAACAGTACTTATCATCCGCGGGATGTATAAAATAAAAGACATTAATCACTTTAAAAGATGTGAAAATATTTTTTCACGTTATCGCCAGCCCCTGGATGACTGACACTGATACATACCTCCTTCAATTTCATTAAGGGAATATTAGAAGCTGTACCTATTCATTCCTCCTTCTAGGGCCACAGGTTCATAACCCTGGCGGACCCAAGGAGGTTTTGGTAGTGGGAGATTGGTCTATAATAGATAGATAGATATAACTCATATGGCGAAGAGACTAATTGCCGGCTCTTCTCTGTAGAGCAGCCTTCCGAACCGGTGGTAGTTTCGGCATGAATGTGAGTGAACATAGGGATTGTGAGCGATCAGGGGAGATGGGGAGATGGAGGGATTGCAGGAATGAGGAGTTGTGTGTGAAAGGTGTGAATGTAGGTATGACGACTGATAGGTGTGTGTGGAGACTACCACCTAGTGTGGGACAGGGGCCGTAAGATGATAATGGTGTTTTTAAATATGACGATTTATAAGAGTTTTGTGATGAAACCTACGTAAATAAAGTTCCTTTTGAGTTTGAGTTTAATTCAGTAAGAATTCAAATAAAACCTAAAACGCTTTAGAATACGACTGTATTTAGAATACGCTCGCCGCGCTTTATGTCGCTCGCCTTCATTGTATTTCGTTGTACCAAATACAGTTGTATTCTGAAGCGTTTTAGGGTGAATTTAAATTGTGACTGAATTATTCTCTTCGCCGCCACTCCGTAGGTCGGCGCTGACCCTTATCCTACAACAGTATTAACAACTTACTAAGGTATACATTTATATGTGACTTGTACTTATAATAGGCAATAGGTTAAAGAGCAATCTCTACAAGCAACCCATACACCACACATCCATAACTTCAAGGAGAGTTATCCTAATAATATTGTGGGGTATTTCAGCCAGTCATATTTCTATGCCTACTGTCTTCAATATACTGTGACAGGTGCTGGCTCTGAAATAGTGAATGTGTTGCGTTTAGATTGCGTTTCGATATGCGTATGAGCACGTCAATTGTAATTATACCTCTGATCGTTTTACGAGATAAGCCGTCGACTTTTCTCGGTAATTTTCAGGAAGCAACGTGTTGGATTAAACTTTTGTATGTATTTAAAGATTAGCTACGGATGTGGTTTTCATATCTATAGACTTATCAATCGGAGTTGCTTTTACTTAGTCGCATCTTCACCGTTGTCGTACCGAAGTGTTCAGTACGAGTTCAGAAAATAGAATATTTGTATGACTCAGATGGTTCAAGAAATTGTTGCTCGTATTCAAATAAGGTAACAAAAAATGTGGTTATTCATTAGATATGTATTATACAAACAGAAAAACAAAAATGAATAACATTAAAATACTTTTAAAAACACTAAAGACTAGGAACAAACTACACCTAAAACTTAAAAATAGAAATACTTATTGTTGGAAAATATAATTAAATATAAAATACTTAAATGTGATGGAAGTACCAAACCAGAATAAACAGCAGTCTGGATGAAGTATTTTATGGGGTTAGACGAGTTCTTGAGTGGAGACCGCGAATCGGAAAGCGTAATGTGGGACTGCCCTCTGCTAGATGGAGCGAAGATCTGCGAAAGGTTGCGGGCAGCAACTGGATGCGTCAAGCTGAAGACAGGGCGCTATGGTGCTTTTTGGGGAGGCATATGTCCAGCAGTGGACTAATGTGGGCTGATGATGATGATGATGATAAAATACTTCATCCAGACTGCTGTTTATTCTGGTTTGGTACTTCCATCACATTTACTGCTCACCCCGTAAAAGACACAATGCTGTGTCGGGCCTCTTCCAATTACAGGAGTGAAATTATCCTTCTGTGCCACGCTGGCCAAACGGGTTGACACTGGATTTCGTTTTAAGTTTTCCATCTCTTGGGGCTAGGTTTTATGCCATGTAATTATGTTTAGTCGGCTCTTACGATACCCTCAGGATGGAATGGGGTGGTGACATTATGTATTCTAAATCCGTCACCACACGGAATAAACGTTTATTCGTGCAGAACATGTCACAAGCGCCTATAACAGTAATAATGACAATGTTATATGTATATAATGTAGATTTTCAACTCATCATGATTTGCTTGTATAGAAATTTCCACAATCAAGCAGTTCAATATGCTTTACCATTAACTTATTCGACTCTTTAATTCGGGTACAAAGGATATTATCAGCATGATGGAATGGCTACATTATATTTACTACTACTCAACCCAGCAACTGCAACTGAAGTGGTAGTGGGCTGGTCATATCTGTAGAAGAACCGACAACCGCTGGGGTAGACGAGTTCTTGAGTGGAGACCGCGAATCGGCAAGCGTAGTGTGGGACGGCCCTCTGCTAGATGGAGCGACGATCTGCGAAAGGTTGCGGGCAGCAGCTGGATGCGACAAGCTGAAGACAGGGCGCTATGGCGCTCTTTAGGGGAGGCCTATGTCCAGCAGTGGACTAATGTGGGCTGATCATGATGATGACTCAACCCAAAAGTATATGTCCCACTGCTGAGCCAGGCCTCCTCCATTTATACATATAGAGGGTAATAAATCTACTGTGCCACTCTGGTCAGAAAGGTTGGCCAGATAAGGTTTCGTATCAAGTTTTCCTTCTCTTACGGCTATGTTATCGGCCTTGCTCTTTCCTTTTGTCGGCCCTTACGACACCCTCAGGATGGAATGCGGTGGTGACACTAAGTATTCTAAATCCGTCACCACACCGAGTTATATTGTACTAGCGACCCGCCCCGGCTTCGCACGGGTGCAATGCTGATACTAAATAAACCCTTGCAATGTAAGTGCATAAAAATGTGTTTATGTACGACATCACATTAGAAACCTCTAAATTTATAAGTGTTTCACTACAATATCATGCATGTACTATACATATAAACCTTCCTCTTGAATCAAACTATCTATCGAAGAAAACCGCTTCAAAATCCGTTCCGCAGTTTTAAAGATTTAAGCATACCTACGGACGGACAGACGACAGCGACTTAACTTTATACTATGTAGTGATAGTGATATGTTTACACTTAGATGACTTGGAACTTTGCATCAGCGTATGTCATCATCATCATCATCATCATTTCAGCCGAAAGACGTCCACTGCTGGACATAGGCCTCCCCCAAGGATTTCCACAAAGGCCGGTCCTGGGCCGCCCGCATCCACTGCTTTCCGGCGACCTTAACCAGGTCGTCGGTCCACCGTGTGGGAGGCCTACCAGCACTGCGCCTTCCGGAACGCGGTCGCCACTCGAGGACTTTTCTGCCCCATCGGGCGTCGGTCCTGCGAGCTATGTGCCCTGCCCACTGCCACTTAAGTTTGGCAATCCGGTGGGCTATGTCGGTGACCCTGGTTTTGTCATACTAAATTTAATATGTACGAAACGTATTTAATACTTTAAAATTATAGGGTTGTCCTTATTGTCAGATAGTCGACGATGGTATGTTACTACGGCCGCATTGATAAATAGCCGGCAAGTTATCATATCGAGAGCAAAACAGACAGTTGGTTTCTATTTCCAAGCTCGTATATTATATTACTCGTATTGCAAATATGCATGTCGATAGCGATTATTCGTTGCAGACTTAGAAATGTAATATGTAATGTAGTGTTATCAAAATATTACAAAAACGACACAAGGCGATTTATCCAAAAAGAGAACAAAAAAATTGTCTAAGTTATCATCATCTTCATCAGCCCAAGGTCTGGGCAAACAGCGGACGGGGCGGGACGGCGACGCGACGCTGGCGGGATGTGAAGAGTTGACGCGACCGCTAGTCGAACGCCGAGCGCGACGGCTCTATGTGACATGTTCAACATTAACTAATATATTACAACTCATTACGTCCCGCCAGCGTCCCGTCGCCGTCGCGCCCCGTCCGCTGTTTGACCAGACCTTTACGAACTACTGAATCGAGCCTCGTCGGAGTACATTGCGAGAATAATGCCCGTTTTCACCAACCATCCCTAAATCATCACCTAACTAAGAGCCCTTTAGCGTAGGTAGCCCCTAAATACAACCCTTACCTAATTTTGTTTTCACCAAGCTAAGTGATACCTTGTTAGGTGTCTCCCATGTTTTAGTGAGTACCAAAACCGTATTTTTATCGGTATTATTTTCGATTGCGTTTTTACACAAGATTGTTTACTTTTAATTAAATATCATAATTAGTAGACTAATTATTATACAGATTAAAAGTTATTTATGACCCCAAGTTATTTATGGCTATTTTTACATATTTACTAGCTGAATAAGTTTATTCCATAGCAAAAAAAAGTAAGTTCAATGTCAAACTGTCAACTGGTTAATGGTTTACAGTACATATTACTTATGTATACTTGTTCCTGGTACGCCTTGTCGGTCGCCGATATTTTTCAAAGTTACTTCTGTTGATATTTAGTTAAATAACACGCCATAATATTTACTAACACACAATGGCCGAGAAAAGGAAACGTAGCCAAAATTTTACGCCCGAAGAGAAAGACAAACTAGTGAAGTTGCTACTAGAACATAAAAATACCATACACAATAAGAAAACCGATGGATCTACAAATGAAGCCAAGGGCTTGGATACAATTGACGGCATCATTTAAGATCATAAGACGTGTGCCATGCTCCAGACGGCGGCAGAAACATGTTTTTATTAATATGATAACTAATATTTATTATTAACAAAAGTGACCACCTTATACTACTAAAATAAAAACTATAGAGATAATAATAAAATAAAACTAGATACGATATTTACAAAAAATATTTTTCTTCTATCAGTGACTTGAACAGGGTCTAAGATGGGCATTGACTCACACTTACACACGACGGAACACAGTAAAACTGCTCGGCGTCGGACTTAGAGGTGAGGGTGGAAGCTAGCCGGGTGGAACATCCTACTACCAAGCGTGCTGGGTTTTGTTGACTTTTACAGCAACTAACAACGTTCCGACGACGGGTAGAACTGAGAAGTAGAAGTATAGTCAATTTATGATAATTAATTTAATAAAGGTGGGATATTTCATATAATGACATAGATCAATAATGTCAAACCAGGATGCTGCTCCGTGTAAATACTGGTAATTAACCAAATCACGTATCGGTCTACCAACCTCAATGATTCATGCATCGATAGTCTTTTTAAATACGGAGGATAAGTAGGTAAAAAAAGAAAATAAAAAGAAAAGAAATAAAAAGTTTAAACCTAGTACAAGGGTATTTGCGACCCCTTACTTGAGGCCATCCTTGTATAGTCAGTAAGCTGATGTAATAATGTAAGTTGGGAAAATACAAACACTTTCCATAAATATAAACAAACAAGATGTAGTTATATATCAATCATTAAGTAGATCTATCTCAAATTATTTCCAAGACATACACATCCATTGTGGTTAATAATGATTGGTCAATTATCAATCGATGCTTGCGCAACAGAAAACTGTAATTAACGCTTATATTATTCACTTAACGTGTCACCTCATAATTGACATTATTATATTTACACTAAGTAAGGCACTAAAACCTAAATGTCGCCAGAATTTACTGTGCGAGCATAGGGCAGCGGTTTCAAAATATGTATTAGATATTAATAGCGCTTGATTAGTCGGTATGAATTATTTTGACATTTTTTTCGTGAATTTTATTGAATCTCTAATAAAAATATAAAATAAAACTCGAGAACGGCTGGACCTATTTGGCTAATATTGGTCTTGAAATATTCGTGTAAGTCCAGGTAAGGTTTAAAAGGTGAAAAAAATGAAAAAAACTATTTTTTTAAATTCGTGTAAGTCCAGGTAAGGTTTAAAAGGTGAAAAAAATGAAAAAAAAAAACTATTTTTTAATACGCAATATTTTTGTTCCAGTTTGTACATATGTATTTCAATAAAGTTGAAATATTCTGGAATTATCATACAGGATTTTTATTTATTGATTCTGCGGCGGAATAGAGTTTGCCGGGTCAGCTAGTTCAAAATAAAAATGTATTATGTGCTAATCAAGCGCTATTCAATAAACAAAACTAGTTCATACAAATTTTGCGACCACTGAACCTTATTAAATATTGTTGCGAGTAGAAGCTATTTTCATACCAATTCAATAATGTTGGTCCATTATACCCTTTTTATTTAAATACGTGTCTGTAATAACGTAAACGCACCTAATAACGACCCCTTAAAATCCGCGCCAATTACCGCCCTATTCAGAAAACTATATTTTTAATGTGATGTACAGGGTGTCTGGTGGCAGATTTAGGTTTTCAAAATAAAATAAAATAAATACCTTTATACGTATAGTTTTAATAAAAGTGTTAAAATACAGAGTCATAATGCGGATTTTATTTTTTAAATATGATGTCATTCAAATGTCTTCCATCTTGTTGCACACACTGTTCAAAACGGAGCCTCGTATTCCGCGCCACACGCTGCAGTAAACTCGGTTCAATCGCGCCGATTTCTCGCCGAATATTTTCTTTTAAGTCCACAACAGTTCGCGGATTGTTGGTGTAGACTCGCGCTTTGAGGTAGCCCCACAAAAAAAAATCCATTGGGGTTAGGTCGGGGGACCTTGGTGGCCACGGGATGTCCCCAAAGCGACTTATCAGTTTTTCAGGGAAATTTTCGCGCAACAAATCCATTGAAGCTCTGGCCGTGTGTGCAGTCGCACCATCCTGTTGAAACCACGTGTGTGATGAGAACGATGGATGAGCTCGCAGGCTCGGCAAAAAGAAATTCGAAATCATGTGTCGATAATTCTCACCACTGACATTAGTCGCGTGGCCCCGTGCATTTTCAAAAAAAAATGGCCCAATTATCCCACTCGCGGATAAAGCGCACCAAACAGTTACCCTTGGGCAATGTAATGGTTTTTGGTGTTTCAATCGAGGATTGCGAGTTCTTGGAGCCCAGTAACGACAGTTTTGCTTGTTAACGTGTCCGTTTAGATGGAAATGAGCCTCGTCACTCCAAAAAATTGAATTCGCAGTGCGAAAACGCTCCAACATGGTTTCACAAAAAAATTTGCGTGAGACAAAGTCATTTTCTTTTAATTCTTGAATGATTTGAATTTTAAAAGGATGGAACTTCATGTCCTTTTTCAAAATTTCATGAACAATCGCTCTTGGAAGTCCCAGTGAAGCTGCCCTTTTCCGTATGGAAAGTCGTGCATTTTCACGTAAACTCCGTTCCACCAGTGCGATGTTTTCCGGGGTCCTTGACGATCGACTAGGCCCTGGCCGTGGTGTGTTCATAGCCGAAGCAGTTGCGCGGAACCTCTCCACCCACGAACGAATTAAATTCACACTCGGTCCATCGCTTATCCGTCGAATATTGAAATGTGAACAAAACTGCCGGCGAGCGAGTACGTAAGAATCGTGGCTCTTGAAAAACGCTTCGATAGCGAATGCGCGATGCTCACCCGACCACTGCGACATCGTGACTGAGAAATCCGCACGATCAGTGGTTCTAATGACACCACCCTCCCCCCGCACCGTTTATAACTTTTTGAAATATTCGATTTTTAAAATGTAAATCTGCCGCCAGACACCCTGTATTAAAGGTAAACAAGTGGTTGCTTTAGAAAAAAATTAGATGTATTTGTATTCCAAATGTTCATATCTTGTTTGTGTATGTAACTCAACGATTTAAAGAATAATTGGTCAATTCGTCGGTGAACGCCGGTGATAGTGCATTTTCCATAGTGTGGCGTTCCCGACGACGTAAGTACTCTTGTTTCTTTCTTAGCAGAAAATGATATCTTCAAGCATTTTAATGTTACTTCTAGTTCTTTTGATGCATTTTTCATACTTTCAGAAACACAAATAATAATGAATTTTACTGAAATACTATTACATATTGCTTAAAATTCAAAATTAAAAATAGGCGGTAATAGGAACAAAAATCACAATTTTATTCCCATTACCGACCCAGTTGTTAAACATGTCGCTAATAAGTACATTTCATATCTTTTTTGTGCCATGATTTTTGTTAAAACACTTCAATTATAAGGCAGGAGGATACACTAACTCAGTTCCTTAGTATGTTAACTTGTATTTGAGCTATTAACGCCATATATTTAAGAGCATTAGTATCCGTAAAAATATAAATGTTCTTCTAAATATTTAGTTAATATGTTGATGAATAAAGGAGGTATAATTTTTCTAATATTGTATTTTTATAGTTAAAATATGATTATTATTAAAGATTTATAATAACCGCACCATTTAAAATCATACAAATGTCCGAAAACCACAAGTATTTAGGGTCGGTAATTGGTTATACGATTTCCTTTAATAATACCTATTACCGATCTACTTGTACATTTACAACGAACCGCCTTACTACCTATTTATTTTCAAGTTATCATAAAGTTACCCAATTAACATTATAGTATTCCCTAATAAACATACATATTTTACATAAAAATTTAAAATACCATAAACTTCATTATATAGTAAAACCTATTCTACACGGTTGGCTCCAACCACCAACAGAGGTCACCTTGGTTGTTCCAACCAAAGTTCGTTTTCAATCTACACGATGTGTAGTTGAGACAACTCGTCAGCAGTGTTGCCAACTTAGTGGTATTTTCCACTAAAACTCGTGGTTTCGACTCCCCTTTTAGTGGCGAAATATTCCTTTTAGTGGCTGGTGGATTTTTCTAGCCCTGGGTAGTTGAGACAACTCGTCAGTCGTTAGTAGACTGCAAAGAAGTGCACACTGATTAATAATGGGACCCCTTTCGAAACCTCAAAAGGTTGGGATAGCTCTAGCTTGCATATCGTTATGTGATGACAAAAAAACGAAAAAAAAAACGACTATGGATGAAGCAATGGCTAAAGAAAAGAAAAGCTTTGAGCCATTTGAACATTTTAAATATATTGGACTGCGATGACTTTCGTAACTATCTCAGAATGGACGGAGACTCTTTTACTGAGTTATTAGAAATGGTGCGACCATTAATAACTAAACAAAACACGGTAATGAGAGAAGCTATTTCTGTGGAAGAACGTTTAATAGCAACTTTGAGATTTTTAGCTACAGGGAGAGAATATAAAGATCTTAGATTTAGCACAGTTACCTCGCACCAATTTCTCTCAAAAACAATACCTGAAACCTGTCGCGCAATTTACGAGGTGTTAAAAAATAGAATTGTGGTAAGTGAAATCAACATTTATTTACTTCTTTTCACAATTAAACTTTAAAAAAAGTAAACATTTATAATTATTTAACAGCATCCATTTATTATTTTTCCGTTTGGTTTTCTTGGCTGGGTTATTTTTAACAATTAAAAAATCTCTTAAAACTGAAACAGGGGCTTCGTGTACTATTGCTTCCGTTTGAGTTTCTTCTCCGGAGGGCGCAGATTGCGATGCGTATTGTATGCTGTTAGGTGATGGTGAAGTTCGAATATATTGCGAAGGTGGAGATGGTACGATATAATTAGGTGGAGATGGTACGATATAATTAGGTGAATTACATGATTACATGATTTTTAAGGAAGCTTAACAGCTTAAAATGGTTCATCCACAACAATCCAATAGTAGCTGATCAGCAGCTGATCCTATGCTGCTGATGATACACGTTAGTTAATATCACTAGCTACTATCTCATTTTCAATTTGTAAATCTTCTTTCTCTTTTCATAATTTTCCGTTAAATAATTTTGATTGTTTTTTTTAATGGTCATTTTGACACATTAAATTCAATACAAACGTTTAATTTCTGACTTTTTGTGGTCGTAGATTTACTGAAGCTGACTTAGTACACTGACTACTACGTAGCTAATAAGAAAATATGTTCAGATTGCATCATAATAAAAAAAAAACTGTAGATTTCGAGGCCTAAACTGAAAACTGAGAGAATTTCCATAACACTGTAGATCTACAGTTAAAACTGTAGAGTTGGCTACACTACAGGCCAACAAGCATCCACACGGTCGCTCTTCGACCCAATGTCCTCTATTTATCCTTGGTAGTGAGGGATGCGCTCACGATCAAGGTGGTTGAATGGTCACTCGGTTGGTCAACCAAATATTGACATCAACCAACTTCTACACGGTTGCTTTTTGCTCCAACTCAACCAAGGTGACCTCTGTTGGTGGTTGGACCCAACCGTGTAGAATAGTAATACATAACTCAACATCAACTCCGAAACCATCAACGCCAACTCCGAAACCATCAACATCATAAATTCAAAGTACATGCGTGAATTTGAGCTCTGAATCTCTTGATAGTACTATTATTAATATATCAGAATATTGTAAAACTCCACTAAAATGTACTACAATCAGTAAAAATATTCCAAAAGAACATTATATTTTCCCGAGAACAAGACCACGAAGAATCGAAATGAATTTATGGCATATCAGAAAAATATTGTAGCAGAAAAATTATAAATAGAAGAAAAAAAAAGAAATGAAAAGATTTGGAGAAGAAACCAAAAAGATAAATTAAGCAAACAAGGCAATCCAAAATAAAAACTATTAAATAAGGCAAAACGTAAAATAACCAAGGTGGATGCTTCAAAGGAAGATACAACTGATTCTGAAAATGATTACGAGATATGATCTTGGATTTCATTCTGAGAGTCTGTTGAATCAATTTCTTAATCTTAATTTTTTCGCCAAAGGTAACTTTTCTTAATTTATTTTATTTTAAAATTGTTAATCTATTTTGATTCTGATTTGACATGACTGCCAGACTTAAAATTTTATAGTATTTTTATATTTCTATGTTACATTTTGTAAATAATAGATACCAAATGCCGCATTGATTATATATTATAGTTTAATCAATGCTGGCCTTTTGTAATTTGTTATACATAATTGGTATAAAGAAGATTTTTTTGACTGATTTAACGCTGTTAAGTATATAATATGATAAGAACACAAATAATTTGTTATGTGTTGATAACATTCCGTACTGTATTGGAGCATTTAAATAAATAGTTGAACTATTCTAAATACTAACTATACACGAGCATTTTTATTTAACTTTAACGGTTTCATTTATTTAGTGGTTGGTATTAGGTGTCACATAAACGGTATTAGGCACACACCCTATATTTTGGATCGGTAATAGGGACATGGCCCTTTTTTCTTTTAAGTTGTATTTAATTTTTAAGTAATTAATAGTATAACTATTTCTATATAAGAATAGAAAAATGGATAATTTCAGTACTTGAAAAACTATTTTGATTGGCACCACATATTATGAAAGTGCTTATTTTTTGGACATCAATCCGAACTCGGCTTAAACTGGCGGTAATGGGTGCGTTTACGTTATATGATATACTAACAATGTACTCAAAGTTTCTAAAGTATAGCTTCCAAAACTGCCTCTCTGTGGGACAGCGGTCTGACAATTATTTTATTTGTGAACGAGGTTTTGAATTAATATGCGACTCATGGACATCTCTATACAGATGAAAAACGCGACGAAATTGTGGTACGGAAATTTAAAAAAAAAACATCAAAGGCATTGATGTGTTGAAACCACATTACATATGGCAGTTCTGTTTAATTCCCAATATAGCGCGACGAAAACAAAGAGAACATTCTTTCATCATTGAAACAGAACTTACCAAATCGACCATTCTCAATTCGGTTAAAAATACTATTATATATCTTCAGACCATTGGTAGATATGGTATTTGGTCTAGTTACGAATTATTACAAGGTGCGGAAATATACAGGGTGTAACAAAACCCTATAGACATCCGAAGTCGGGGCATAGAGCTAATTGAATAAGCAGTTCATTGTTTTTCAATCTTGAAGTGTGAGCGAGATGTCAAGGTTATGTTTGGTTGTGGTTATGGTTATGATAACTACTTATCATCCTACAAACTTTGTAATGTGAGTTCCATGATGTGTTTTGGGTGCTCTGTGAACCTTCCTCGAGTTTGATACCTCCGTACCAGCTAATGGCCAAATTATCACGAATAAAGGGGTATTGTTTTTCTTGTAATTCTGCAGACAGTATCTATAGCAGTTCTATCATCTTTGTGTCCCTAGGGTTGTTGTAACATCTTGTATAAATATAATTGTGCCCGTATATTCTTAGGTACCTACGTGCATTAAGTACTTAGGTGTATTACAATGCAAAGACGCTCTTTTTAACACTTTTCTTTGTCTATTTTTCGACCATTTAGTTTCACTCTACTTCATATTGTCTTCTGCGCGCAGTTTTACCGTTAAAGTTTAAATTCTGAGCTAAAACCATTCTATTAAGCTTTAGGTATCTTTAATTGTATTTCCCGAATTTAAGCCCTCATACTTGCAGGTTTTATTAAAGGGGTTTATTTTCTTGTATAATGTCATGTAAGTAACTAATTTCTAATTTTGATAAGTAAACACAGTAAAATCTGATTAGTCATCAGCTTATGTGTAAAAACACAGACGAGAGACTTATTTTCGCAGTTATGGCGTATTTTGGATAGAAACAAGTGCTACATTAACACAGGTATACGTTACACAATTATACTTTTAGGTATCTATTAATTTCTAGTTTATTGAAACACCTACAGCTGTGACAACATCCGGACGAACATTTAAATTGTGTCGCCCGTTTGTGAATGTAATATTTATGATTAAATTTTCATCAACGTTTCACAATTTCAATCAGTCATTTGGTTCACAGATGTTTGTGTATGTGGTACATTCGCTAGGGTCGAAAAGTTTAAATACCGGCAGAAAGTCAACTTAAAATTTTGTGAAATATATAATTTACAGAAATTCATTTCTTTTTAACGAGCTTGTATGTTTGATTAGGGGCTATAAATCTTTGGACGGACGTGGTCGCACACTATAGGCTCCGTTACAAGGCTCAAAGTCACACAAAGGGCAATGGAGAGGGCTATGCTAGGAGATTCCCTGCAAAGTCGAATTAAAATGAAGAGAACTGACATAGCTCTCAGGACCCGTAATTAAGTGGCAAGTGGCCGATGGGGCAGAAAGGACTTGTTGGCTTTCAACACGGTGGACCATTCTTTCCTGAAGGTGTCGTAAGAGGGGACTCAAGGGACTCAGTAATTAAAAATAAAACGATGTGACATCCGGTAGAGAGTTAACATGTATGTTTTAACCTAAGAACTTGGTTCATGAGACATATTCCAAGCCTCAAAAGAAGACAAAATTTATACACACCCTGTCCCGGTCTGCGCATATTTTGCACTAATTCATCTTATCTCTTTAGTTATTATTCTTAGTCCCGTTTACTCTGATACTTAATAAAATCTTAAATACTCGCAAAAGGTGTACTTAAAAATAATAGGGTTATATTAATTATGTTTAAAAAACTAGCCATAAAATCTCATAGATTTAAATAATCAGTTATTCTCACAATAACGAACACATAAAACAAGAGAATTATCCAATTTGATGCAGTCTTTCGGAAGTTATGTAGGTACATACATTTCAGCGATTCATTTTTGTGTGTATAATATAGATACACAGAGAGCCTTCTGTACCTATTTAGTGAATGAACTAGTCGTAGTGTGCATGACCGATAGTCCGGTTGTTGACCCTGTTATCAGCGACCTACGTGCGGCTGGATTGCACATTCATCATTTTACACATTAGTTCAGATCTAAATATACATTTTTACATGACAATTTCCTTACGAAATTTTCCTACGTGACTCAATGCACATACTTCTAAAGACTTTAGTATAATGATGTCCTAGGCATATACACGATCAGAACCGTGAAGTATTAATATAACAAATATCTTTTGTTTATGTTATAAAAATCATAATACATATAATGTATATAAATTACGCGTCACGTTTGTCCGCGATGGACTCCTAAACTACTTAACCGATTTTAATCAAATTTGCACATCCATTTCGTGTGCAGTTTGATCCAACCTGAAAGATGTGATAGCTTACATCTCAATGTATAGAGGCAATATCATTTTATTGGAAATTATTTGTCTTTATTTGAAAGTCACAATTATATGTTAGCTCCAAACGATTCTAACAGATGGCGTTATCTGTTGACTGGATTGAGTAAGTATTCAACAGATGGCGCCATGTTAAAAGTTAAATTAATGTATTAAATTATAGTACGTGTGGTGACGGATTAAGAAGAAGAAGAATCAAAACCATACCATCTTTAGGGCGTCGTAAGAGGCGACAAAAACAACGCAAGAGGCTGATTACCTAGCGCCAAGATAAGGAAAACTTGATACAAACCTTGTGCCAACCCGTCTTGCCAGCGTGGCACAGTAGGCTACGGAAATGCTTAATGCATACCGCGACGGTCAAAGGTTATGTGGGCCTCCGGAAACTACTCGACTATCCAAACTCCAGCTGTATCACACGTTTGGGACGCCACGGGTTCGCGAAAACGCAGTCACCTGTGGCACGCTGACCTGACGGGATGCCCGTTATGCGGGCAAGTGACTATCCGAATATAACTATTTAACTATAGCTACACGTTACCCTCCATGTAACTGGAGAACACTTGTCTAGCCCACTTCTCTCTTCTGAATTTTCCATCCCAAGGTTGCCTTGAAGAGATTGCAGTTTGCAAGCCGCCCATTGTACAAATAGTCTTAGGGTACTCATTGATAGTAGGTATGTTAATTTAGTTTGCCTATGCATTAAAGTATATAAATAAAAAAAACAGTGGGTCATCTATGGTAGTGGTAGTAGTTTACGTTAGCAGTTTTTTTCAAACCGCTAGGGTGGCGATCGAATACATGCGGCCAGCATGGTAAGAGGTTTCCGTCGCGTATGGACGCTTAAAACCAGAGGTGCTACTCAAGTGTCGCGGACTGAGGTTGGCATCATGCTTCTCCTGTTAAAGCTGCTAAACCGATGTTACTTAGCTGCGGTATATTAAGATAGCACCTATCTATTTTTAACTACTTACATATTTTTAGTCGTAGTGAAATTCTCAGAACCATACCCCGACCATCACAACATTGTTCACCTACTCGTCATATGACAAAATTACGAATACAAAGCAAATAACTGTTACAAATAAGCACTTTATTATATAAAATACCTCTCACAGAGGAGCGACTATGTAACTGTTTGATCAAGTGTCGGCTCATCGACATAGTGGGCCAGTGTTCTGATGAACGGGTCTTTGTGTACCTCCCTGACAACCCCACCGGATGCAAAAAGCGAATGGAATGACTGGGACGTTGTGCGCTGTAAAACATGTCGTGATGATGTTTTGGTTCTATTTTATGTTATGCTTACTCAGTTAAGATTTGACAGAAGTTCATATTTCTTCAGCAGCCATACGTAGGTATAACATAACTTTACAAACTTTAGTTTTTATAGTAGTATCATGAACATTGATATAAATCCTTTATGTTCAATAGTCATATTGTATAAAAGAAAAGAAAATAATTACTTAAGGTACTCAACTCACCCACTTACTTCTGAAACATTATCTAATCATTTTTATTTTTGTTACTGAACGCCTAAGTTATTTTTGTCTGTAGAAATGTTTGAGTGATTTGCACAATGAGATTATGTAGGAGTCACATTACTTCAGTTTAATCGTTCTATTCTGCGCCTTGTTAGTAATATATTTGTAAAAGGTAATGTGATTTCTTTTTAACTTTATGTTCGATATTGAAGTATATTTTAGAAGCATACCTACGTAATTATTTAATTTTCAGTTAAGTGTCATTTTCAAGTTGAAACTTAATGTAATCATTAGCGAAATACGGAACGCAAATGACATTTGTCGTTATCAAAACAAACCACTTGGCATGACGACGAACAGAATTTTATTCAAGTTTATCCATTCAAGGCCAAATTATTTGTATTTTAATCAGTTGGCTTTGCCCCCTACTCGGCCGAGAGCTGCGCAGTGACATACTGTGACTTTTATTTAATAAATTCACCATGGCTTCTGCAATCCTGAAGTTATTAAAATCCGAAGTAAGTTCAATATAATGTTACATTATTTTCTTAATGATTTATCAAAGAAATTTTACTTTTACAGCTGTATATATGTGTATAGTGCGTCGTCACGTTGCCGGCTTACAAAATATGTTTAGCTGAATACTGTATGGGCTATAGTTGTAGGGAAATAACACCTAAACGAAACGCAATTTGTTGGCACAATATGAACGATATTTTTTTAAATATTAAATACATATTAAACTATATTTATGGCTTAGTTTATAGCCCTTTTATGATGATTGCAATAAATTAATCATTTGTCCTATGCTGCTACTTTTTTAATATTTCAAATATGGTCTCTAAGGCCATAGACATTAATACGTATTTGCATAAACTAATTGCCTCTGGCAACTATACATAACTTAAAGTCCAGTGTTCTATATTTAAAATTATTTTACACAACCATTGTTTTACAAAGATAGGAACTGTTGTTTGAACAGCAGTTTAGAAACAATGTTGGCACTTTGCTTTCAACTAGTTTCCATTTGATACTGAAGTTTGTATCATCATCACTACATAGTATAAAACAAAGTCGATGTTCTCAGTCCGTCCCTATGTATGCTTAAATCTTTAAAACTATGCAACGGATTTTGAAGTGGTTTTATTTAATAGATAGAGTTATTCAAGAGGAAGGTTTATATGTGCAATACATGCATAATTGCACCCGTGCGAAGCCGGCCCAGGTCACTAGTAATTTATAAAATAGAAATATTTTCTTTACAAACTTTCAGTCTCCCGTACTGCGCAGAGGCTACAGCAGTGCAGCACCGTCAACTAAACTCTTTATTGATGGCCAGTATGTTGAGTCAAAAACTACAAACTGGATTGAACTCACTAACCCAGCCACAAATGAAGTTATTGGAAGGTATTTTGTTGGATATCAATGTCTATCTGTTATAATTATTTTGATTCAAGTTTCATAGTGTGGGTGTTGTGAGAGCCAACCAAAGGAAATGATACAGCCAAAAACCGAGCTGCAAAAGAAGAAAAACTTAATATCAAACCCTATGCCAAGCAACCAAAAGGCATTTGGTACCTAACTATGCAGAGTGAGCCCCCTCATATTCCGTGGTTCACTAAACTCAAGTTAAGTAGGAAATTAATTGTTATTGCGCATAGGCTGAGATCTGGTCACATTCCGCTGAGAAGCTTTAAATATGTAATGGGAAAAGCGGAAAACCCAAATTGTGAAGTCTGTGGCACTATGGAAGATATCTATCACTTCTTAGTGGAGTGTGTCCGGTCCCAGCCAATGAGAGATCAAATACGCAGTATGCAGAGGAGCTTTGACGTGGGCCACTGCCAGGCGGTTCTGGCTGCGCAAACAACACAGGCAGCTGTTGCGCTGTACCAGTCTGTGTACAAGTTACTGTCGGATATGGACAATTGAAGACGAGTATATTGTGGAGAGCTCGATGGGGCTGACATAGTCGCAATGCAACTAAAAGCACCTAATTAACATCAGAATAAAAAAAAAAATGCCAAGCAACCATGGCACAATAGGCTAATTACCATCCATGTAGTTGGAAGAGGCCTGACTGATTGGATCATTTATGGTCTGAGTAGTACTAGTACATAGTTATAATAAAAATGCACAAATTATGGGCTGGGAAGTAGAGTAGACTATCTGTATAAGGCTGAAAGAACTCTGTAATATAATAAGTAATATAAAAAAAAAAAAAAAAACTGCACATTGTAACTATGACATCAATCCATGTGGCCAGTAACACAGTAGACTGGTTACTCAGCATAAAATTGGGAGAAAGTCCTGTTGAGGCAATATAATTTTCACTCCATACATTTTGAGAAGTCACTCCATTGTAACCAAATCTTCAAATTGAGAGAAGTTAAACTCAGTAATGGGTAATTCCTGAGGTCAGTCAGTATTACTCCAGTACAGAACTAACACTCAACTGTAATGACTCCATTGAAGATGCACTCAATTACTTTTCACCATTAATTTTATCATGAAGCATTTAATCTGACCTTACATGATAACATATCATTGTTTTTACTTTGTTATCATTCATTACCCATAGATAGCTGTAAATTGTAATCAACATTTCATAATTCATACTCTTATCTTGTGTGTAATGATAACAGTTGCTAATACTGTTTACTCAAAATACATACCAATGTGTGTGTTAAATCGAGTTTTGTTTGTGAATAATGAAATCTTATTGCAAAATTAAGAATATCTTGTAGAGGATTGTTTGGATTGGATTGTAGTTTCCACTGTATTTATGTTCCCAAATCAGAAAAAAGGAATGATATCCTTGTATTTCCACTAAGTCCCAAAAATGACCCACTACTGAGTCAGGCCTCCTCCAAATTCAAGGAGAGAAATTAGCCTACTGTGCCTCGTTGTCATGACGGGTTGGCGCAGGGGTTGTATCAAGTTTACCTTCTCTTACGGCTCTGATCTGCCACTTGTGCTCCTTTAGGGTCAGAGCTGAACTATGGAGTGGCGGCAAAGAGACTAATTCAGTAACAATTTAAATTCAACCTAAAATGCTTCAGAATACGACTGTATTTAGAATACGCTCACCGCGCTTTATGTCGCTCGCCGTCATTGTATTTCGTTGTACAAAACAATATATAAAAATACAAACAAACAATATAATATTCTGAAGCGATTTAGGTTGAATTTTAATTGTTACTAAATAAGTCTCTTCGCCGCCACTCCGTATGTCGGCGCTGACCCTTAGTCGCCTCTTAAGAATCATCCAGGTTGGTGACATTTTGTATTCTAAATCCGTAACCATCCGGAAATGTTAAGTTACTAAGTTTTATTTAACGTTTCAGAGTACCAGAAGCAACGAAAGAGGAGTTAAAGTCTGCGCTAGAATCTGCCAAGAGAGCTTACACGTCATGGGGACAAAGCACTATCATGACGAGGCAGCAAGTGTTATTCAAGTAAGGCAGTTTGCTTTCCCTTAGTTGAAACTACGTTATGATGACTTCATGATCTTTGCATTAATTGGTCAATTCGGTTTTTACGGTATTGATCATGTTGTTTTATTTAGACACTGTCTTCAAAGAAACGTCAGCAATGTAGTCACGTCTTAGAAAAACATCATAACCTCACTTATTTCTATTACTTTCCAATACTCTTGCAGTTTTCATATGTACAAATGTACTCGGG
Organism: Clostera curtula; assembly: GCA_905475355.2. Lineage (NCBI taxonomy): Eukaryota > Metazoa > Arthropoda > Insecta > Lepidoptera > Notodontidae > Clostera > Clostera curtula. The sequence goes on along the minus strand of FR997808.1, from coordinate 8,651,760 downwards.
TGAATCAAAAAGTTCTTAGAAGTGCATATATATGAAACCTTTTTGGATCAAGTTCGATATTCAAATTAAAGAGTGTCTATCACACTATATTTATGCAGACTGTCACTTGTTTTTGTCAGTTCGTTCGCATGTAATAAATTTTTTTGTGCAACGAGTTGCTAAAAAGTCAAAATTATGGATAAAAGTGAGTTACGTGCGGTGATAAAATATCTCAGTTTGAAAAAAATGTCTACGAAGGAAATTTTTTTGGACATTCAGCAGACATTAGGGGGTGATGCTGTACCCTATTCTACGGTTGCGTACTGGGTGGCTGAATTTAAAAGAGGTAGATCAAGCTGTAAAGATGACCCGCGTTCTGGGCGGCCTTCAACCTCCGTTACAGAAGAAAATGTCAAAAAGGTTGAGAATCTGGTTTTGGAAGACAGAAGAATGACTATAAAACATATAGCTGAGATCCTAAAGATATCTTTTGGTAGCGTTCAATCCATTTTAATTGATTCACTGGGGTTCAAAAAAGTGTCTGCAAGATGGGTGCCACGAATGTTAACCGACGAAAACAAAAAGCGACGTTTGGAAATTTCCAAGCGTAATCTCGAAATGTTCCAGCGTGATTCGGATAATTTTTGCCGTCGTCTTGTCACCATGGATGAAACGTGGGTCCACCATTTTGATCCTGAAACTAAAAGACAAAGCATGTCTTGGAAACGACCATCCTCTCCATCCATTAAGAAATTTCGAGTTGCTCCTTCCGCTGGCAAAGTTATGGCCTCTGTGTTCTGGGATAGTGAAGGAATCCTTTTTATTGATTACATGCCAAAAGGCCAGACGATAACTGGACCCTATTATGCAAATTTAATCCCGAAAGTGCGTGAAGCGATTAAAGAAAAACGTCGTGGAAAACTGTCGTTGGGCGTGTTGTTCCTTCAAGATAACGCTCCTGCCCATCGATCGGAAGTTGCGCTCAACGCAATCCGCTGTGCTGGCTTCAATCTCCTTGACCACCCACCATATTCTCCGGACTTAGCCCCAAGTGATTTTCACTTATTTCCAAAATTAAAAGAGGAAATTCGTGGAACAAAATTTCACGATAATGACGCGGTTATAGCTGCCGTAGAGGACTTTTTCGAGAGTCAAGAAAATAATTTTTTTTCACAAGGAATAAGGAAGTTAGAAACGCGTTATTCTAAATGCATTGCATTGGAGGGAGATTATGTAGAAAAATAAAATATTATTATTTAAATCTTTGCATTTTTTAATATTGATTCCAAGAATTTTTTGATTCACCCTCGTATAGCGGCAATCTCAAATCAATAAATGTCGTTTTCAACACAACAATGCTGGCAGATAGTTTGGTGGCCTAGAGATTGGCATTTTGGTGTTGATGGAGTTGATGACGATAGGGTGTGTTGACGGAGATACAATGCTTCAAAATGACATGGATCTTCTTAGAAAAATACACTAGCTCGAACCAGAGAAACTAAAAATAAAAAAGTTACCATAAGTAATAGCCACATTGGAGATGTGTCTGAGAGAGAGATGCGTAATGTTTAGAATAGAAAGAATCTTCACTTAATCTTATATTTTTTTATCTATAAGGTTCGCCCGTCTCTTGAGAGAGAACCAGAGTAAATTGGCGGCAAAAATTACCGAAGAACAAGGCAAGACCATTGCTGACGCAGAAGGCGACGTGCTCAGAGGCATACGTGAGTAATATTACGCTCTTTAATGTAAAAAACAGGTTATCTAACCAAATTGTTACCGGTTACCTGGTCGTAGGCGATGATCGCTGCTTGTAAATACCCGTCAATAGCTAAACCATGTTAGAAACAACAAGTTGGCAAGATAGACAGATCGCATATCATATAGATAGTATAATATACAATGATGATGATGATGATGTTTGTAGGCATATATTATTACAAATCGATTTATGCAGGGTGTAAAAAGAAACCTAGAGCTAATCAAAAGCAGTTCAGTGTTTCAAATATTTCTCTATCTTGAAGTATGAGCGAGATAAATAATATTAAACCAGATTTTTTATATAAACCACGGGTTACACTGAACATCAACTACAGTCCTTGCCAAACTTTATGGCCGCTCTGAATGTAGCCGCATTACGCTGCGCAGAACACAAAATTAGGTATCAGCGGGACGTGTGGGGGGTGAAGGTAGGGCACTCCCGCACTTCGTCTTCCACCCGCAACTACTTTTTGTATATGACAAGTAAAAGCATTAACCACCGTAGAACCCGCTATCGTAGGTTTCACAAAGAGTGGGGCTAGTTGTCGCCAGTTAAGCATACCCCTTGACCTTCTAGATATTTCTTTTGTGCATTAACTGGTAATAAAAGAAAGTGTATAAATGTTTTTTTTTACTTCAGAATGCGTCGAACACTGCTGCAGTATCACAAGCCTCCAACTGGGTGATTCTATTCAAAACATCGCTAAAGATATGGACACACACAGCTATAAAACTCCTCTCGGAGTTACTGGTGGTAAGCATATACTGGAACATCGATTGAAATGTAACGCAAGAAGCAGGTCACTTAACTTGATACAAACCCTGTGCCGTCGTGCCAGAGTGTAAACTACGCTCTGCTACATCTAATTAAAATGGCAGGATGGCCTTCTTGGTTAGTTTTGTTACTCATAATCAGAAAATAATCAATTTGCCACAAGAATAACTTCAATAACGTTCAAACTTGCATCAACATCAATAAAACTACTAATGTAACACAATGGGATTACAATAGGATCTCATACAACGATCAAATATTAGTCTAATGAATATAAAGGCATAATTAACTATTCAGTTCAAAGAGAATTCGTCGTTTCGGTCCATGAGTGACCCACGACTGAGTCGGGCCTCCTCCAAACTCATGGAGGGAAATTAGCCTACTGTGTGCACAGGGTTTGTATCAAGTTTTCCTTCTCTTTCGGCTAGGTGATCTGCCTCTTGCTTCTGCTTCTTTTACGAGAATTAAAATTTTGCTAAGAGAATTCACAAAGTTTAAATTAATCAATTGCGATTAGTCGCAATCGTGGTGCACGGGCTTCTATCCTACGTCAAGTGTGTTTCGTGACGTTTCATAGCATAAATTTGCAGACGCGCCGTCGTATTCTTGTGATTAACTGCATAAAAAAGACAATATACAATATCTAACACTAATCTATCTTTTTATAACACTAATACTCGTATATTCATTAAATGTATGAAAACTATATGTTGAGATATTTTTTGTATTTAATTAAGGTGTGGCTGCCTTTAACTTTCCGGTGATGATTCCCTTATGGATGTTCCCTCCCGCGCTGGCCACCGGCAACACTTGCATAATCAAGCCATCGGAACAAGACCCTGGTGCGACCGTCATGATGATGGACCTGCTAACCGAGGCTGGAGTACCCCCTGGCGTGGTGAATGTAAGTAATGTACAATTGGAAACGATACCAAAGACCCCAAACTTGCTAATTCAATAGAGTCAATATAGCCAGTGGTGGGCAAAGTTTTTAATCGGGGGGCCGTAAAGTTTAAGAAATTCTAGAGGAGGGCCAAAATTATACAACAATATGCATTTTGTCATAATGCTTTAAATCATCGATAATATAAAAATTAATCGCAAAATGTGTTGGTAAGCGCATAACTCAACAACGCCTGGACCAATTCATTTTTTTAATTACCATTATTTTTTAATGTTCGTTGAAGTTGAAGACTTCAACGAACATTAAAAAAAAATGGTTTTTACGGCGAGAAAAATTCGAATAATTGCCGGAAAACCCCTAAAAACAGCCTTTTTCTTTTTCCCTTAAAAACGTTTTCTAACTAAAACGTAGCGACAATTTGAGCTTTATTAGTATTGTATAAAGTTCATATTAAATTACTATCGCACTGTTGTCTATGCCTACATTAGGTGTGTTCCTAACGTCAAAGAGTCAATTTGCATCTTCTTGACAGGACGTAGTCTGTCGGGTCCGCTAGTAATATGTATTATGACTTTACTTTGGATTCGCGATTTGAATTTATGGCGCGTTCATGTGTTAAATTTGAAAAAATATTTTTTTGGCTATAATTTGTGTTTTTTGGGTGGTTTTTAGTTAATTCAATACGCGTGGGGCTTATTTTAGTGTTTGTGCTATTTTTCCTGCATTAGGTAAGTTTTAGTAAGTTTTTTATATGCTGAGCGATCATGGGGGATGATGATCGTCCTCCTGGTCGCCCGCCAGATCCCGGCCCTTCCCGTTCCCAAGATCTTTTTTCTTACGGTTCCTCTCCTGGTCTCACTGTATCTTTGGCTAGTTTTGAAGCAATGGAAGCTGAAGTTGCGTCTCAAAAAAGAAAATTGGTTTCCGACAGTGGTTGCGGATTGAATGAAGTTGATGAATCAGCTTCTTCAAACAAAAGAGACAAGGTGTCTGCTCCCTCGTTAAATGCCCGATCCAAATATTCGAACAAAGATTCTGCCCCATATTTAGTGTATGTATCTATTGCTGAAGCAGACTCTACTGCAGGCTCAACATTGCACCCTATTAAATTTGGTCAATTAATTGAAAAGTTATATATTAAAAATATCATTCAAGGTGGTATTAAACGGGTTGGACGTAACAAAGTATCTGTGGAATTTAAAGGCCCTGAGGATGCTAACGCATTTCTGGATTATGCCCCTCTTAAAGAAAAAGGCTATGTCAGCAATATCCCAAATTTTAATATTACTAGAATGGGTGTTGTTAGAGAAGTGCCTACAGATTGGTCAGAATCAGAGGTAATAGATTACCTCAAGTCTCCATCAGCCAAAATTTTAAAAGTTCGAAGATTGAATAGAAAAACCATTGTTGATGGTAATCCAGTGTGGGTACCCACTGCAAGCATTGTGGTCACTTTTGATGGACAATCTCTTCCTACCAGAGTATTTTGTTACTACAACTCCCTGCCAGTGGAAATTTACCATTTCCCAACTGTTCAATGCCATGGTTGTTGTAAATACGGTCACACTCGATCCCAATGTCGCTCTAAACCTCGGTGCTTTCACTGTGGTGGTGAGCACTTTGGTGAAGGGTGCTCTGTTGAAAATGCAAAGTGTTTTTACTGCTCGGGTTCTCATCCTGCTAATAGTAGGGAGTGTCCCGAACATATTAGACAGCGTAACATCAAAGTCCAGATGGCTGAAAGAAATATTCCATATTCTGAAGCAGCTAAACAGTTCCCTCCTGCTTATCGTTCTTTTGCTGATGTATCGGCATCATCTTCTCCATCTTCTTTGTCCCACCTTCCCCAGGTTCATTCTCAAGTGCGTCCTGCTCCAAATTATATTTCCTCACCTCAGTCTCCTGCTTCAGTTTCCCATAGAAAAACTGTTTCTCTTCGTCCAAAATCCCACGCTCCCCTTTCACCAGGCTTTGACCGTCGTGCTCATCAAAGAATTGTCAACAGTTTCTCATTTCCTTCTGCAGCCAATGGCTGTGCTCTTACTAGCAATTCAGAGCATAATGAATCTTCTCAAACAATTGAATCACTAGTCATTCTACTAACATCCCTTCTCTCTAATTATCAATTACCTGACCACGTTGCAAATAATCTTGTCAAATCTATTAAATACCGGAACATTCAATCTCCTGCAATGGAACACCAGGAGTGTTCTTCCAAAAAAACATGAAATTATCCATCTCATAAATTTATATAATCCTGCCATTTTTGCCATTTCTGAGACCTGGCTCCTGCCTCGTCTCAATTTTTATATACCTGGCTATAGTGTATACCGTCAAGACCGTCATGATGGCTATGGCGGTGTTGCTATATTAGTGAATAATGTTTTTTCATCTTCTCCCCTTCCCTTTCCTTCTCATACACCTGGTGTTGATGTTGTGGGTGTTAATATCCAGGGTATTAATTTTATATCTCTTTATATTGCTTCTCCTAATTCTTCTTCTTTTCAGTTTGTCAAGGATATGTGTTTAAATTTTAGCTCTCTAATAATTATGGGTGATTTCAATGCCCACCATTCATTATGGGGTTCGGATCATTCTGATGGTGCTGGTTCTGAACTGGTTGCACTGTTGGATGAAGCTAATTTATGTGTGCTTAATGATGGTTCAGTCACTCGTCTGTCTCGGCCTGGCCAGAGTAAAAGCTGTGTTGACCTTACCTTATGTTCAGCCAGTTTATCTGCTCGTTTAGAATGGAGACGATTGGGTCTCACTTATGGTAGTGACCATTATCCTATATGTTCGACATTGACCGATAGGAGCTTACCTCACATACAAAAATCCCCGTTATTAAAATATAATCTTTCTAGTGCAAGGTGGGAGTTATATACTCAAATTCTGGAGGATATTATTTCCACTTTGCCCCAAGTGTCCTCATCCAATCTTGACTTTTGTTTATCTCAGTTCTCTACTGCTATTTCACTTGCTGCTGATAATAGCATTACAGTTAAGAATTCTGCCTCTGGTAGAATTTCCTCCCCACCCTGGTGGGATTCGGAATGTTCTGATATGATTAGATGTCGCAATGAAGCTGAAAAATGTTATGTTCGCAATATGACTACTGAGAACCTGGTGGAATATAATCGTATTGTTGCTAAATCCAGGCGTTTGTTTAGGAGAAAGAAACGCGATGGTTGGAAAAGATTTTGCGCTTCACTTTCTCCTTCTTCTCCTTCTTCTTTAGTTTGGCAAAATTTTAAAAGATTTAGCCGAGGGTGCTCTGTTCAGTTCTCGCCATCTATACCAAACGATTTAGCTATATCTTTTTTTAACAAAATAGCCCCGCCTTATGTGCCTCTCTATGATGATTGTCCCTCTTCCCTTCAGGTTACTAATACAGATGATCCTTTAGACCTTCCATTTTCTTTAAGTGAACTGAAAGCAGTGTTTAATTATGTTCGTGATTCAGCCCCTGGTATTGACGGCTTTCCTTATTCCTTCTTTAAAAAATTAGGCTTCCATAGTTGCAACTATTTCTTGTCTTTGCTAAATACTTGTTTTTTGAATTCTTATATCCCGGACTCATGGAAAACCCAATTAATCATTCCTATATTGAAACCGGGGAAATGCCCCGATAATGCTGATCACTACCGCCCCATTGCCCTCTCGCCTGTTATTGGTAAAATTCTCGAACATTTGATAAAAAACAGGCTAGAATGGTTTGTTGAAAGCCGTGGTCTTTTAGCTAAGTCTCAGTTTGGTTTTAGAAAAGGTGTTGGTACTATGGACAGCTTAGGTATTTTTATTACAGACGCCCGTATTGCTTTCAGTATGAACGAGTCAGTCTTGGCAGTTTTCCTTGACGTTTCAGCAGCCTATGACAGTGTCCTTCTATCTGTCCTCAGAAACAAAATGCGTAATATGTGTATCCCTAGTAGGATTCTTTCTTGTATCTGTAATTTTTTGTCTGGACGTAGTGTCAAGCTGCATGTCCCTAATTTCAATCTTGATCCCAGAATGATATGGCGTGGTCTTCCTCAAGGTTCGGTACTGAGCCCGTTATTGTACAGTATTTATACATCTTCCCTTGACCAATCGCTTAACATTGACTGTCGTGTTTTGCAATACGCGGATGATCTTTGTTTGTATCTGCCATCTTCTTCTATTATACATGCTGCTGAATCTATGCAGATATCTCTCAATTCCCTCAACCGATGGTTATGTTCTCATGGTTTTAGTTTATCCGTTCCTAAATGCTCTGCTGTAGTTTTTTCGCGTCAACGTGTCATTCCTCATGTAGATCTTTTTATTGAAGAATCCCGAATTAAAATGGTGGATAATGTTAAATTTCTAGGGCTCATCCTGGACTCTAAATTATCCAGCATCCATCATCTCAACTATATTTCTAATAAATGTGAAAAAAAATTAAACATATTGCGTGCCCTTGCGGGTGTTTGGTGGGGTGCCCACCCTTTTACCTTAAAACTAGTCTATAACGCTACAATTAGAAGTTTGTTAGATTATGGTTCTTTCCTGCTTGAACCTTGTAGTAAAGCCGGTTTGAGTAATCTTGACTCTATCCAATTTAAGTCGCTCCGAATTGTATTAGGTTGCATGAGGTCTTCTCCAACAAATGCTTTGCAGGTTGAAGGTGGTGACCCTCCTCTCTTCCTCCGCAGACAGTATTTGGCGGATAAATTCATCTACAAGTCGTATTTCCTTAAAAGCCACATTATGTTGCATAAGCTGTCAATATTAGAAAACTTGTGTAGTGAAGACTCACTTTATTGGCGTCACAAAGACATCCCTCGATTTATTAAGGCCTATAGGAAAATCCGTGCTATCAATGAAATTGCCCCTATTATCCAATGCAACAAGTTTCCAGTTTACTTGTATCCGTATGATATTTTAACCTATGTTCCATGTTTTATACCTTCTATTGGTGTATATAAGGGTGCTGCTGATGGTAATAATCAATTTCTCTCTCTTGTTCACGATAAATGGCCAGATCACCATACATTCTTCACAGATGCCTCCAAACTGTCCAATGATGGTAATACTGGTGTTGCTGTGTATTATCCTCATTCCCAAATATACCTCCAGTTTCGATGTCCACCAGACTCTTCGGTGTTTACTGGGGAGTGTATTGGTGTTCTTGAAGCTTGCAAATTTATCTTGTCTCACCCTTCTATTAAGAAGGCTATAATATTTTCTGATTCCCTTAGTGCCTTGGAGGCTATTGTTAGAGTTTCGTTTAAAGATAACCTTCGTAGCTCAATTACTCTAGAAATTAAATCTATTTTGTTTGCTTGTTTTAAAAATAATGTTGAGATATTATTAATATGGATTCCAAGTCATATGAATATAAAGGGCAATGAGCTTGCAGATAAGGCTGCCAAGGCTGCGGTCTGCAATAGCTTCGCTGATTTAAATCATTTTTCCATCCAATCTTGTGACTTGGCTCATAGAGCCAAACTTAATCTCTTTCAGGCGTGGCAATATTTTTGGTCAGTCTCCAGTAGATCCAGAGGTAGTTTATACGCTGCAATTCAGCCATCAATTCCTCTGAAGCCATGGTTTTATAAATTCAAAAAGGTCTCTAAAACAGTCACTTCGGTCATATGTAGGATTCGTATCGGTCATTGTTGTTCTCCAGTATTTCTGCATAAAATTAGAGCTCGTGATCATTCCCTTTGCGAGTGTGGTCTAGATGACGGCACCCTTGATCACATATTTTTAAATTGTCCATTGAATCAAGCTTTTACTCTGGACCAGGTCATAAAGAAGCTGAAAATTCAAAATCCAGTGAATATCCGACATCTCCTTTCATTCTTCCCCAATCCTTATATTGTCATTGCTTTCATTAAATTCATCGACTCCAACAAGATTAAAGTGTAACTTTTTGTGTAACTAATTCTTATTTTCCTTTTATCCATATTTTATATTTCTTTCTGTTCTTTCAGAAACTCAATCTTTTCTCTCTATTTGTCTCAGCCCCAAATGATCCGCCATTAACTATTTGAAATTCAAAATTATTGAACTTAATACAACACATGAGCAGCTATCACGCGACACTGGCAAAAATTGCCGAAGACTCCGGCAGATTGCCATAGAAAAAAAAAAAAAAAAAAAAAATATGTATTATAAAAACATTACAGCATTACACACTTGTGTGCAATACTGTAATGACTCGGCGGGCCAGATTAAATACTTTCGCGTGCCGGAGTTGGCCCGCGGGCCGTACTTTGCCCATCACTGAATGGACAATCAAACATTATCCATGTGGTGACGAATTTAGTATACATAGTGTCACCTTCCCTCTCTTGCGGCTAGGTTTTCGTCCTGTCATTTACTATTGTCTACTCTTACGATACCCTCAGGATGGAATTGGATGGTGACACTATGTATTCTAAATCCGTCACCACACGGAGATGTAAGTCATCGGCATGTTCCAATTCGCGTATACGTGTATAGGTGTCAATTTTTCTGAATTAGGTAGTCCATGGTACTCACGATGTGGTAAACTTCATCTGCGACGAGCCTGATATCAAGGCCGTGTCGTTCGTCGGAGGTGATGCCGCGGGCAAGCATATCTACCAAAGAGCGTCTGCAGCTGGTAAGTACTTGTCTTGTACGTATCTCATTTCTGATTCAATGTCTCAGGGAAACTCCGAGCATAGCCCTCTTCATTGCCCTTTGGGTGACTTTGAGCCTTCTGATGGAGCCCATAGTGAGCGACCACGACTCTGTGCCATTTGTCATCACTGGCAATTAATTCCTTTTTATTTAAAGGAGTTATATCTCAGTTATTTACAAACCGATTTAAATTCAAAATGACTTTTTTATTCGAGTGGTATTGCTTACAACATTTTATCGAATTCGGTTCAATTCAGTCAGTTTTCAAACTGCTTTTGCTGATTTTATTGCCAATTATTGTTCGATTCCGGGGTCGGGCAAGTGTCTTTGTCTAACCCAGAGGCACTGGCTCGGAGTCTGGGTGTCATTTCTATCTATAATAAGTATGTATTTACAAAAAAAAAAATGTATATAAGTAGTTTATCATCCATCTCGTTACCATAACACAAGCATTAAGTTTGCTTAGCTTGGGACGAGATGGCGTTGTGTGAAATGTCCAAGGATATTTATTTATTATATATTAGCTCCAAACGATTCCAACAGATGGCGATATCTGTTGACTACATTGAGTAAGTATTCAATAGATGGCGCTATGTTAAAAGTTAAATTAATGTATGTTCCCACATGTGCAACCTAAACCTGTTCAACTCAAACTTTAAACCTTCGCAACTACTCAATTTATGTAAAATGACTACAATTTAAAATTAAATATTTTTTAATTAATATGTTGAGGTAGTGGTGGTGTTCTAAAACAATAAATTTCATGCAATACCCCAATTGTTTAAATTTAATTTAATAAAAACTTATGACTTTGAAAAGGTAAACGCGTGCAAAGCAACATGGGCGCCAAGAATCACGGCGTGATAATGCCAGATGCCAACAAAGAGCATACTCTCAACCAGCTGGCGGGTGCAGCGTTCGGAGCCGCTGGCCAGCGTTGCATGGCTCTAAGCACGGCTGTGTTTGTAGGTGAGTCTTTATAACTTATATAACATTTTAGGTTAAATATATAAAAAAATAAGAATAAATGATAATTAGTCCTTTCGTGGCATAGCAATGCGCGTACGTTACAGCTAGTAATATATAAATATGGTATTGGTACAGGCGAAGCAAAGGAATGGATACCTGACCTGGTGGCCCGCGCAAAGGGGCTGAAGGTGAACGCCGGCCACGTCCCTGGAACCGATGTAGGACCTGTCATCTCTATCAAGGCTAAGGAGAGGATTCTCAGGCTCGTTGAATCAGGTAATTTTCACCAAAATCTTTTGGAAGTTGGTGACACTGACGTTAATTAGGATATAGGTATGCCCAAGACATTGTACGTGTGGTGTCGGATTTAGAATTCACAGTGTCACCACCCCATTCCATCCTGAGGGTGTCGTAAGAGCCGACAATAGGAAATAACAAGGCCGAAATCCTAGCGGCAGCAGAAGGACAACCTTGTGCAACCCGTTTTGCCAGCGTGGCACAGTAGGCTAATTACCCTCCTTATATCTGGAGGAGGACCGACTCAATAGTGGGTCATTTATATGCTAAAGACTAGTATGCCCAAGGCACCGACTTCAAATGGTTGCTTAATATTCGCTTTTCCATTGTTCTTGAATTCCATTTACATATTTTGGCATGCATTAGGTGCTTTATAATGAAATCTAGAACTAAAATTATCTGCCCTTATAGGAGTAAAAGAGGGCGCAAAATTGGCTCTGGACGGACGCGGCGTTAAAGTCTCCGGATTCGAGAAAGGTAACTTCGTGGGTCCCACCATCATCACTGACGTCACGCCCAAAATGGAGTGCTACAGGGAAGAGATCTTTGGGCCTGTCCTAATTTGCTTGTTTGTCGATACCCTCGACGAAGCTATCCAGATGATCAATTCAAACGCTTACGGCAACGGCACAGCTATTTTCACCACCAACGGAGCAACTGCGAGGAAGTTCGCCAACGAAATCGACGTTGGACAAGTGGGTATCAATGTTCCTATTCCAGTTCCTCTATCAATGTTCTCGTTCAGTGGCACAAGGGGCAGTTTCTTGGGGACAAACCACTTCTGCGGCAAACAAGGTATCGATTTCTTCACCGAGTTGAAGACGGTCGTCTCTTTTTGGAGGCAGAGTGATGTGTCACACACAAAGGCCGCTGTTGCCATGCCTACACAGCAGTAGGGTGACCACACAATTAGAGAATCTTGGCCTTATTCATAATAGCTTAGTAAGTCTTGTTGGATATGCCGAAAACGGGGTTCAATTCCGGTTCAATTCCGGGGTCGAGAAAGTGACTTTGTGTAAACGAGAGGCACTGGGTGTCATTTATATTCGTACCGCGATATCGATATACGTGGGGATTTTTCTCTAAAAAAACTTTTACGCGTTTTTGTTGCTGTCCTTTTCATTTGGTTGTCCAATGACAAGGTTAGAGATATTTTTGTATAGCTTCGATAATAATAGATGTCAATTAAGAATAAGGCCGATAGAGTTTTAGTCCGAAATAGGAGTAGCACACTAGCAGATATGATGGTGGTTTTGAAGATGATCCGCTCATGAAGTCTCATCAGAATGAATATGATAAGTCAAATGGATGTACTTTAATGTCTAAGTTGAAGAATTTGCGACTGACACTTTGAATATCTTCTACTTAAGTGTTTGTGTGTTATATGTATTTTCAATGAATTTAAACATGCACATTTGCCTTGCCAAGTGAGAATGTTTATAATTGTCAAAGCTACTATCATGGAGTGTCGGTGGTAAAGTCATATTTGGAATGTAATTCGATCATATTCCTTCTCATAATTTTATAGCACTTTTCGTTTGTCTGTTGTGATTTAAATGTTTTCAGCACTCATTTATAGTATTTATTTTTATACTAGTTCTAAGCAAAGTGTTTGTAGCATTTACTTTTATATGGGAAAACCCGGTGTGCCAATAGTCTTCCATATTGTTAAGAATTGGTTATTTTGTATTGTTAATTTAGTCAAAAAATTATATTTTTACCAATAAAACTATGTCCATAATATGTGCGTCTTTCTGTGGTTTATACCTAAAATAAAACAGAAACTGGCCTATGCTTGTAAGTAAGAAATTAAATACACTTTTAACGGGCTTTGCAACTACAAGTCACAACAGTTTAATTTTATAATGCCCGTCTCTATTATAAAGTCATTTGAATGCGAAATTCATTAAGATACAATATTGGGCTACAACAAAATATACCTCAATCGTCAATATTACCCGTTCAAAACGCATTAAAACAATCTACTTTGACATCGTCCTGTAAATATATGTATTATGCTGTATTATGAGCTCTTCATCCTTCGGAATAAGAGCGAAATTCCATCGCAGCGTCTGCATAGTAACTTTGTAACAACATCCTTTGTTATACGTCTATCTGTCAGTTGAATGGTGGATACACAGTATAGCGCGCGTGTCCACGGTTCTAAAGGAAATAATTGTCAATGTTGTGTAAATAAAACTATTGTTTGATATTTTGGCGGTTGTGACGCCACTGTATAGTTTATAATCAATAAACTCTGACTTCCTGAGGCTCTTATTACTGCGATGGCGTTCGTCGCGAGATTCGCACGCGTAGATATGTGTTATTATTTGTCTATAATGGTGTTTATTATTTTTGTGAGTGACTGTACAGCTTTGACACCGCAATGTAGGAACGAAAAGGGGGAGCCAGTTGACTGGTAAGGGCTTTTGAATTAATTAGTGGTTCCTTGTCTATGTGTTTGGTGACGAACTTGTAATTTAATAGTGTCACCAATCTGTGGGCTTCGTAAGACACGAGTAAAGAGGCTAATTGGTACACCGTAAGAGCTATCTTTTTTATCTGCCACGGCACGGCAGTTGCGTGGGGTCTCCATTAGCCTAAAATTGGAGGGTGGCCCGAATTCGAAATGCTCAATAATGGGCTCAGTATAACATCTGCAATGTGTAAGTTCTTGTTGGCCGTAGATACTTATGGTGAACGCACACTACTGGGCAATTATACTGCCAACCAGTCTTGCCACTGTTTACAGTAGCCTAATTTCTCCAAGAATTTGGAGGAAGCCTGACTCAGTAGTGGGACATGGGGCTGAAATGATGATGAAGACATAACATTACACGTACAATTAAGTATTTGATTGGAATATGAACACTATTAGGTCTACCATATTTCAGCAATAGCCGAGACTTTTCGTTTCTGTAAAACAAATTCATCTGTCGCCTCCGATAAAATGCGCGCGGCTTTATGTAGGTCTACTACCTAGGTCAAGGTAATCCAGATTTGTGAATACCTAAACAAAAGTATCCTATAGCCGAACTTCCACCGACAGCTAAAATAACTTAGTTTAACTTGCATAGTTGAGCCAGCTTTTCATACATGTTATTTCACCGTCGGTGGACGCACATGTATTAAAAACTGGCTATTTAGCTACTTATTTTAGTTGGCGGTGGACGTTCGGCTTTATTCTTAGATTTTTATGTTGTGCCTTATTATTGTATCTACATGTATTAACTCGCCCTAGCGCCACAAAACACCTATAACTTAACACACCATGTTAGTATTGGAATAACAACATTTCAGGTTCTATGTTTACAAGCTGCCGAGAGAGAAAAATCACTTGAACCCACTAGTACGCAAAGGAGTGGCGTATATGCACTTAACTCCATCCAAGCTTAGAGGAGGATGGATAATGTCCGATCTGAGCATCGGGGATCCCCGTTCAATGATTGGCCGTACACTATCACCGTTATACCAAGTATGTATTAATGTTTTATATCATTAGTTAAGTACAAATGGTGGTGTACGGGGTCCAGTTAACAACTTAAGGACCCAGGCCAACCTGCTAGCGGTGCACCCTGCTGTCCAACGGAGGAGGCTCTGGCGAATCTGGTTCCCCTCGCATAGGGTTGTGGGGGTCAGACGGCTGGTCGCCCCACGTAAAACCTACTTCAGTCAAATATAAAATGGACAGGCATAGAATAATATTGGGTACTCGGGCTAGGGCGTCGCCGCATAACGACGCGCAGGCACATCGCCCTAAACCTGCGACAAGTGGGCTGGGGCTACCCTGTCAAGTACGGGCAGGGCTAATGAAGCTAGTACCCAAAAGGAGTCGCCCTCGCAAGCGCTGGCTGGACGTCGTCAAGTCCGACATGAGAGCCAATGGTCTGTCTGAAAAGGATGTTGAAGATCGTGCAAAGTGGAGGAAGTTCAGCCGGAAGGCGGACCCTGGCAATAGCCAGGATTAATGCCAAGTAGAAGAAGATCATTAGTTAAGTACAAAATAAAAGGTATCAAACTCATAAGGAACTTTATTTACGTAGGTTTTATCACAAAACTCTTATAAATCGACATATTTATAAATATGTACCATTTTTAACTTCAGCACAGAAAATTTATTAGCCTAGAAATGATCTTGTTTTTTTATCACTTTTTAAATACATATATATAGGTATAGTACATGAATAAAACATAGTTCGAAAGTAACAATTAAAGTAAAATACATTTAGGCGACCGTATCGCTAACGAGCGATCTGTTCCATGCAACAGGTTACAAAACCCTCCATGTGGTGACGGTTTCAGAATACATAGTTTCACCACCCCATTCTGCCCTGAGGGAGTCATAAGACCCGACAAAGAAAATTACAAGGCACCCTCAGAATGGAATGGACTGGTAACCACGCGGAATTGAGCCGTGGTAAGAGCTATTAAAGTGCTTAAATATCGGGATCAGTCATATTTATGGTGCGAAACGCGTTTATGTTAAGGCAGAACTTCTAGACGAAAAAAAAAGAACTTCTAGATGAATCTTAAACAAAGAAAAATATTGCTTATCCTCTAAGCAATATTTTTCTTTGTATATTATTAATGATTAAGTGAGACATAATTGATCAGTATGAATCACTAAAGCAAAACCTACAAATATGTAAATGTTTCTAAACAAAGACGCACATGATGATGCGTCACATAGAATAAAATTATAGTTGGAATATTCATTGCCGATATGATGAAGAATTTAGAACAATATCTTATCATGTTTTGAGAGTGACCAGCGAGGCAATAACTCGAATCCAACATATTCGGAGAGTAAATTTAAAGAAGTTTGGTATGAAAAATTTAATTAAAAATTTAAATAAACCCCCGACACAATAACCTTTAAAAAGTAAAAAATAAAAATAAATACTTCGCGTTGGGGGACCACTCCCACTTATTTATTACCTGACCCCTGGTCCCCCATATTGTGTCGGGGGTTTATTTAAATTTTTAATTTAATTTTTATTTTATACTTTTTATAGGTACATACTTATTATAATGTAGATTTTGTTAAATTGCACGTGATGCGCTTTCATTTGTGACCCCACTCGATTATATTTGCAGACATTCGGTTATTCTTCCCCACTTTCACCACTCATAACTTTTAAATGGCTCACCCGATTTTCATCAAACATTTCTAAGAACACTCGCCCGTAACTCACCTTTCATACAAAAAAAACTTTATTGATATCGCTTCATCCGTTCGCGAGCTACGGTGCCACAGACAGACAGACCGACAGACAGACAGACAGACACGTGAAACTTATAACACCCCTCTTTTTGCGTCGGGGGTTAAAAAATTCCCATAATGATGAACTTGTACGTTTTGAATTCAGACCACTGGTTCTCAAACGATTACGTAGTCCACGGTAATATCTATGAGTCGAATTCTAAGTTGGTCCTAACAACAAGTCAAAATATTTACAACCACACGCTTAGCTACATAATATTAAAGCATTGATGATTCGATTATTTTAAATGGTGTAATAATCATGTTTACAGGATAAAAATATAGTTTCATTAATATACAACGATCAGCCGCCTGCTACGGAAAATCAGCCGGACATATTGCAATCAGTTGCGGAAATGTATTCAAAAAGCAAAAGAGGTATGTAGATATGCTTATTACAATAAGTATTTTACAATTACAGAGGCTAAATTTCGAACTATTGTGAAAGATATAGTGTGATAGTCCTATGTGAAATAAGCTAAAAGAAAAAATATATTTGTTGTTTTCCTTTCCCCTGTACAACGTGACGTTGCCGGAGTTATGTTGTAAGATGGGAATGGATGCGGGCGGCCCAGGACCGGCCTTTGTGGAAATCTTTGGGGGAGACCTATGTCCAACAGTGGACGTCTTTTGGCTGAAATTATGATGATGAATATGTGAAGCCATATTCATCATATTAAGCAAAGACCATTTCTCCGTGTGGTGACGAATTTAGAATACATTGTGTCACCACCCAGTTTCATCCTAAGAGTGTCGTAAGAGTTGACAATAGGATATGACAGGGCCGAAAATCTGCCGAAAGAGAAGGAAAACTTGACACTAAACCCCGCGCCAACCCGTCAGGCCAGCGTGGCACAGTAGGCTAATTACCGTCCGTATAGTTGCAGGAGGCGCGACTCAGCAGTGGGTAATTTATGGGCTGAGAAGTAGCGAGCAGTAGTAAGCAAAGAAGTGAAGTTAAGATACAGTATGCAGTATAAATACCAGTTACAGTTATATTATCAGTTATTTTCTTAGGCTCTTCTTTATCTTTCTGTTACAGGTCAGCTCAAACAATCAGGAATAAAGAAGTACAAAAAGTTCAGGCTGGGCGACAAATACTACGATGACTATGACCTTGCTGAGATGTGTAAAATGCATTCGAAGTTTATGAAGACGAGAGTAGAGAATGGACACACGAAGGGTGTCATTTTGGGTGACAAATTTACTTCGCTGTGGCTAGTCCATTCAGTTCCTAGGTTTCCACCAATACCAGATTGTGAGTTGAAGTAGTTTGCGTTAAATCATAATCATCTTAATACTTCTGGATTTTTTTATTTATTTGCTAAGCTTGTATTGTGGTAATTGCCTTTGTATTATGACCAAGTTATCCTATTGCAGTTAGCACCGGCCTTAACGTAACATCATACGACTATCCCGCTACTGGTATGAAATATGGCCAATCATTTCTCTGTGTCTCGGTCCAAACCTCTACATTGAACCAAATTGGAACTCAATTAAAGTACAATGAACCACTAATAGTGCACCATCATATCCCTCAAGATTTGGCAAGTGAGTTGCCTAATATAGTCGATATTGTACAGAATAAAACCATAGACGCTTCGCCTTGGTGAGTATAATATGCAAGTCGCTAGTGGTAGCACAAACAAAGGAAAAGTAATCTTTCTTTTTAATAAGATTATTTTGAAATATTTACTTCAGCAAGGGGTGTTATTATATCTGATCATTATGTTGAAAGAAAATAAGCCCATTCATCTTTTGGTGCTATGCTAAAAAGAAAATTAACTTCTTATACCAAATTTGGTAAATGATTTTCAAAATTGTCTACCTTTACAAATTATTTTCAGTTGTTACCATGTTGATTTTAAAACATAAGCAGTACATCGCATTCATGTCATTGGCATTATGAATCGAATGGCATCAATATTTAACTTTAACTTAAATTGTTTATAAACTCACCAAGCCCTTGTTAATATTTTGTATTTGCAAACAACACTTAATAAAAGTGATAACGTATTTTGTATGTGTCATTATTTTAACACAAAATATTTTATTTACAGGTACCATATAGAAAGCTTCGAAACTTTGGTGGGCCGTAAATTCTTATCATTTGCAAAGAGTGCCATGTTCAACGATGATCTTTACAGTGGTTTAGTAGCTGAAGTTTTGCAGTCTGATCTCTTAGTAGAATCATGGACAAACGGACCGGGAACTCTGGATTCTGAGTGCAGTAGGAATTTTCAGTACGTATTGTAATATACAACATTTTTCAAAATGTCGAGTGAGCGTCGTTCCAAGTGCGATTACAACATGTCTATCATTGGAATATTGATTCATATTTTAAATCGGCTCATGTTAAATTTATAATAAAATATTCTTTATATTCTTTACTAAGTAAAAATCCATTCAGTCAATAAATAATTTTTTTAAAGTAAAGAGATTTAAATTCACTGCATTGTAATTTGATTTGGGAAAAGGTTAACAAACAATTATTTATTATTTACAGGGTTAGAAATATAGAGAGACTAAAGTTTCCAATAGCAAAAATGTCTTTTACTTCACACAGCGACCATTCCAAATGGGCTGTAGCAGTAGCTCACAAGATGCATAACAGTCAAGATACGAAAGTAGCTGACTATTGGGTCTGTGTTGGTGACATCAATAGAGCTGTAAGTAAAAACGTAGTCTGTGCGTAAACGTAACGTAATCCGTCACTGATTTAGAATATTTAGTGTAAGTCCTGAGAAGGTCTTGGGAGGTAACCAACGGAACCATTATGGGGATAAACCTAATAAGACCTCGAACCAGCTCGTCTGGTCTGTTAATTTCGATACACCACAAACATACAGTGACACGATTACATTCTAAGACTGAAATTCAATATTGTAATAATCAATAATCATCGATTTAATTATTATTTTTTTCAGTTACCGCAAGAGTCACGCGGTGGAGGCACAGTATGCACGTCAGGGCCAATATTATGGGGGAATTTCGCACATCTTATCGAATCCGTACAGACGTGTAATTAAAAGTTCTACGACATAATAGACTAGCTGAGTTTTAGTGTAGTGACCTAAATAGTTTTAATTATGAAACGTACGTAAAGTAGTAGTACTCATAATTTAGGGTTTAATTTCTATACCTCCAAACTAGTATTATTAGTGACATGAGATTATCTGTATTTTCACTTAACAGTACAGAGGTTGAAAACTTATCTAAATTCACAATGTGTATGTAATAAGTAAGTATTGATCTACTTAAATATTGGATAACATTTAAAATAATTACACAAAATGTTAATCAAGTAGGACAACATAATATAATGCAGAAACGAAAATGTCGTCAAAATCAAATAAAATCATTTAGATTTAGTACAAAATGCGTAGGTATGATCTGTGATCATAGTATTTCTATGTTAGTTTTAAGTTTGTATTGAAATCCTAGACGTTCAGTATTAGTGTAATTTAAAGATTTTTTTACTCTACGGTAAATAAAATAAGCTATAGGTATAATGCAACGTCCACATGTGTCTATCCTGTGCTATTTGTATAATGAGCTTGACGAAAATAAATGTGATCATTTTATGGTTAGTGTAGCTAGAAATAAATTTCATTAAATTTAAGCGGATTATCATCTTGCTAAATAAATTCTACGATAGCGACTGCCAAGCCATGTGATTGTAATAAATACATATAGAAATATTTACGTATTGGTTTTCTTTGCATTTTGATAAATTCTTTTGTATTTTTGTACTTAATCTCTAACCTCTATCAAATACTAAAAATAAACGAGGTGGTCGCAATAAAAAGTTTGAGGAACGCCACAAACTAATTAAAAACTAATATTGTGAATATTGAGATAAACATGTACGTGTAGGTACATGTTTCGCAAGATTTTGGGCATAATAATTATATAAACTAACTTTGTGCAAAATACGAACCTATTTATATATCGCACCAAGCAACATACCAGTATATACGAACATACGTAAAATAAAAGCCAATAAAACTTACCCTTATCAGAAACAACACTTAAGCTATTTCTATTTTTTATAACGTGATATTACAATGTTTTGGTACTTGTTGGTTGTACTAGTGAGCTACTCGGCTGCTGCCAATGGTTTACATTGCAAAGATGTTGACAACAAAATCGTGGACTGGTAAATATTTTTACGGTAGCCTTATAACATCTGTCAAACTAATGGACAACCAACCGGTCGCTGGAGTTAGCTAACTGACCTCTATAATCTTGATTATTATCCTACTAATACTACTCTGCCAGTAAATGACCCACTGCTGAGTCGGGCCTCCCCCCATCACAGGGAGGGGAAAATATCCTACAGTGCCATGCTGGCCAGACGGGTTGACACCAGGGCCACGGAGCATGCTCCCGTAATGGGAGTGAATCCTGTGGCCCTGGTTTGGGCAGTCGAGGATCGCTGTCGGTTTTAGTGGGTAGGTCGGGGCGCAATTCACCATCTCTACGCGCCCCGGAGTCCCACATGCCCCTGCCTGTTCCCAACGGCCGGGTAACCATGAGGATCTCCGACGTAAAAAAAAAAGTTTCCATTTCAAGTATTCCGTATGGCAAGGTTATCGGCCTTGTCATTTCATTTTGTCGGCGGCTCTTACGACACTCTTAGGATAGAATAGGGTGGTGACATTATATATTCTAAAGCCATCACCACACGGATATTATCCTACAAGCTTCATAATTGAGTTCTACTATTTTTCTTAGGTTCTGTTGCGCATTCCTCAAGTTTCTCAGATGAGGAATGAGCTGGGGGTAAAAATATTGTGGTTCCTTATATTGTGGCCAGAGTATCTTTAGCAGTCTTTTATCGATCCTTTCCCTATGGCTATAGGGTTTTTGGTATACCACTTACAGGGTGTACCAAAAAACCTATACAGGGTGAAAGTTATTACTGAATAAATAAATAAATATCCTTGTACATTTCACACAATGCCATCTCGTCAAGCTAAGCAACTTAATGCTTGTGTTATGGTAACGAGATAGATGATAAACTACTTATTTTTTTTTTTGTAAATACAGATCTGTATTTACAATAGACTATAGAGTACAACATAGAATACAACAGTGTTTTCTATCTATAATGTCGACATTATAGATAGAAAACACCCAGACCCCCAACAAACACTTGTAGGTCGTACAAATATTTCTTCCGTGCGGGAATTGAACCTGCGACGTAGCTTTTAATTTATGCGGAAAAGTGTCTTCCAGCCCGACAGATACTGAAAGTTTAGATTTTCTATACAGGTGGTATATTTATAAGCCACCACGCGACACAGGCTTCGAACACATGTCAGGGATGCAGTTCTTCTACATCACGTCGAAGGAGACATTGCGATGGCATCACTCGCCTGCACTGATCACCGACAAGGACTCGATGCTGGATTATACACTAGCGCCCTTGTTCTCGGTATGTTTTGAGAAATTTCTCTTACATCAGCTATTTGTCGAGTAAAGTTTCTCTCGTGTGGAGGACTTTATACAAAGGTTTACATTTGAACAGAATCCCGACACATCTAGAAAAGTTGATTATCTAAACAGTTGAGAGGAAAGTTTTATACATTCTCGATTAAGAATCTATCAAAGAAAACAGATTAAATCTAAATGGGGTCCACCCAGGAAGTACTGAAACTTATAACATCCATCTTTTTCGCCTATTATCATTGTAGCGACACATGCTACATACTTTACACAGTTTACCCGAAAAATCTGAACTAATTGTATCAAGAAATATCGCCTACAAAAGCGAGAATCACCAAAAAGTCCTACACCGCGATAGCGAAATTTCAAGAGCAATTCGCAAGTTAAGAATTCCCCGACTACAACTATTGGCGCTGCGACCCCTAGCCAGACATCACACCTCGTCTGGCTGGATGATCATCCCTTTGCGCCTAAATCATTATGCTACTAGCAGTATATTGCAAATATGCTTGTAGGAAACTGATTTGATACTACTACTACTTTTCTAGTTTCTCTATCTTAAATTCGTCCTTAGGATGGAGACTATCACCTATCGTGGGCCAAAAGATAATGATGGGAGTTTTAGACGTGAGGAACTATAAGAGTTTTGTGATAAAACCTACATGTATAAAGTTTTTGAAATTGAACTAGATCGTGGTGTAACAACATTTTTCATCCAGTGTAGAAAATAAAGTTATTACTAAATTAAGCTATCTACTGGCTTTTTTTTTGCAGCGCTTTAGCAAAGACCACGTGGCGCATATGGTGTATCAGGGACGTGAAGCTAGCTTTTACATCGCCGGGGCGTCAGCCGTTGGTATACTTATGGGAGATGAACATGGGGCATTATGGACAACGCATACTGTACCTGGGTTAATCAACATTAATGGTATGTACATGAAACTCCCTTAAGTTGACAGTTTTAGAGCAAATAAGCAAGATGGCAGGAACCTCTTTGGTCAGAGCGAGACAGGAGTAACTTCCTTTGAAAATTGCTGACTCGGTGAGTGGGTCATAATTATTCATAATCATTTCCAGACCACTCTGACTCTTCTATTTCTACTCATCCCATACATGCCCATACCCACTGCTGAGTCGGGGCTGCTAAAGTTACTTGAAGGGTAAATAGCCTACTGTGCCACGCTGGCCAGACGAGTTGGCACAGGGTTTCGTATCAAGTTTTCCTTCTATCGCAGCTAGGTTATTAGCTTTGTCATTTCGTTTTGGTCGGATCTTAGGAACCCTCAGGATGGAATGGGACGGTGAAACTATGGATTGTAAATCCGTCACCATTCGGAACTTCACTCAGTCGTAGCAAAATATTATAGTATTGACAGTTACAACAAGGATTTTTGTGCACTATGTACAAATTTATATCATCACTGAGTAATAAGTAGGTATTTAATACATGCAATCAATCAAAGCGCAGTGCTGGTAGGCCTCCCACACGGTGGACCGATGACCTGGTTATGGTCGCTGGAAAACGATGGATGCGCGCGGCCCAGGACCGTGGAAATCCTTGGGGAAGGCCTATGTCCAGCAGTGAACGTCTTTTGGCTGAATTGATGATGATGATGACGAATCAATCAAAATCACCGTATAATACAAAACCCCCTTCTTGACGTGGGAAATCCGGCCGTAAAACCCGTGTCAGTCCACGCCCGTAGAGTAGGGACCATGGGTTTCACTATGTGTATGCTAAGACCATGAAGTCTGCTCATTTATTTCTATAGGTATAGGATATTTATTTAAAAGTACTTCTAAAATTGCTGTCAATGTTTTTTACAGAATCTGAATTTAGGTTTCCAGTAGACGAGACCGACGATGGTCATCTATTGATGTGCTTGTCCATAGACGTATATAGCATGAACGGAATTGGAAAAGCGCTCAGTCGACTGTCTCTTGATTTTGTCAGTGTGCAATTCCCAATAAGTTTAAAGAATCTTCTTCCCGATTGGAAATTCCTGAATTCACCGGTTCAAGTTAAGACGTGAGTCAAATTTGATTTCCGATGACATATAATAGCGGAATCGACATAGTCTATTTGGCATTAATATCAAACTAAATTCCTATCGTTTCAATGAGTTTGTAACGATCAGCATGCTACATGCTTTGCACAATTCACCCGAAAAATCTGAACTAATAACATCAAGAAATATCGCCTACAAATACGTCCTACATCGCGATAGCGACCCCTAGTCTGGCTGGATGATCATCACTTTCCGCCTAAAAGTTGATAAATCGTATGTAATGAATTAAAAATACCTTTTAAATACTTTCGGTATGTTATAATGTATATATTATATTTATATTATTTTTTTATTTATATTTTTATTTATATTTTATTAGTAGGTATGTAAATAATATATATTACTCATAATTATGTGTGCACCTACCTTGTTGTTCTCTGCACCACCTATAGGTTGACTGGTAGAGAATGCCTATGGCATTAAGTCCGCCTCTGTACATATCATGTGCCCAAAGTTTTAAATAAAATAAAATAAAATCAGGTAACCTTCTCAGACCTTACGTGCCAGTAAGGTCTTAGAATGATACCAGCACCACATCCGCCAAGGTTTTGGAGCGCCACATACCCTAGCCTAGTCCTGAACGGTCAGATATCCGTGAGGATTTCCAACGAAAAAGTATACCAATACCTACTAAAGTTGACGTCACGGATGTCGAAATCAGCTGTTTGCTCGCTGTATTAATTAGTTTGAATAAATACTTAACTTCATTTTTTGGATTGTTATACAAGTTTATTTTAATCTAAGTGACTTAATAGATAACATACAGTATTATCCAGTGACAGTACAGTGTAAAAATGATATAATTCGCATAAATAAAGATTTGTGATTCTATTGTGCCAGTAAACTACCCTAGATTGTGAAATAAAAAAATCAAAATCAGTGACAAAACGCAGTAATAGAAAATCATTGTGAATGTGTCTGTTAACATTAGTGCGCAAGTTAAACTATCGTATGAATCACTGCTGAAAGTCTGAATGTTCAGCCATAAATTATTGATTGACTATAACGCCATCTATCATCCCTCGGCGATACTATTAAGGCTATAACGTTTGCGCAGCACTTTCGGCCCGTTCGAACCGTATGGGCGTGGTTACCTGCAGTGACACGTTCGATCCGTTAGGTGGCGCAACCATCGGCATAGATCGTGCTAATTACCCTTTTTCCATTATCTATTACCATGCCTCCGAAACCGAAATGTCTTAGCTGCGGCAAGTTAACAACAGCTGCTGATGGTACTTGTCCGAGTTGCAAGTCTTCGGCGAAGGGTTTAATACAGTCCCAAGAGAATAAATCCCGAGATACCTCACCGAGCCCGAATAGTTCAGACCTGGACCTAGCCCTTGAGATACGGAAGTTTAGAGAGGAAGTTGCTGAAATGCGGACGGAGCTGAAGAAACTGCGCGATGAACTAGCCCAGCATAAGATTTTAGAGCGTGTTGACCAATTAGAGGATAAGGTCACTAAACTCGAGACTCGCGCCAACGAGACGTCTCCGGCTGATAACCGACTCGAAGCCACGATTGCGGACCTAAGAGCGCAGTTGAACGAGCGGGATCAGGAGCTGCTCCTCAACGACATCGTAATATCGGGTGTGCCTGAAACTCGAGACGAAAACCCGGTTCACTTGCTCAACACTATTGCGCTGAAACTTTCTGTCACCCTTGACGATCGGGACATCGTTCATGTGGAGCGCGTTGGAGCTGTGCGCCGAAACCGTATTGACGACGATGCAGAACCACAGCGCCCGCGCAAAATAGTCGTCCGCCTAGCTCGGCGGATTGCGCGTAATAAACTTTTAGGCGCGGCCAGAGTACGGCGTGGCTTAACGTCTACTGACATCGACCTGCGTGGGCCAACTAGCCAGCTGTATCTCAACGAACATCTCACTCGATCAAATGGGGCGCTATTTTATAAAGCCCGAGAAGCAGGCCGACGACGTAATTTTAAATATGTTTGGACTAAAGATGGACGTATTTTTGCCAAAAAGGAGGATGGGATGGTAACTCAGCGTATACGTTTAGAGGGGGATTTAGTACGTATTTTTGGGGAAGGGACCGTTTAGTGAGAACACATGTTGTAAGCTCATACAAAATTTTAATAATTATTTCATGTTGTTCGCATTATGTTGTATATTTTTATTTAATACTTTTTAGGTCTCTGCATGTTCTGCCCTGGAGATATTCGGTCTTTCTCTGCAGACACTCTGCATCTTGGTTTTTCTGTTGCGCAGCCATACTCTTGACAAGAATTCCTTATACGCATTGTTTGGTCACTGATACTTCCGCTATACTTTTATATATATTTAAATACTATGATACACTAAACAACAACTTACATTATAAACAACCTTATAATTATATATTAGTGTTGACGGCGGTTTTATCTTATTATAGTGCATTCAAACTGTTCTTTTCTTATATTATTATGTATTGTGCAATATTTAGTTATTTAGACAGATTTAAATTTGTCAATAACCTGTGTTTCACCTTGCTGGTCGGTACACAAATAATCAATGCATAACAAGTACCTAAAAGTTGGTATTTTCAATGCTGGCTCACTTGGC
The DNA here is from genome assembly GCA_905475355.2 of Clostera curtula. Taxonomy (NCBI): domain Eukaryota; kingdom Metazoa; phylum Arthropoda; class Insecta; order Lepidoptera; family Notodontidae; genus Clostera; species Clostera curtula. Next base: position 8,625,096 of record FR997808.1, on the reverse strand, counting down.
ACTAACCATGATGAATTTGTCGCTGCAATGGAACATCATAACGCAGACATTATGGCCATAAATGAAACCTGGCTTAGAGCGGGTGAGGACCATCGTGCCCCCGCAGTCCCTGGGTTTCGTTTACGACATCTCCCACGTCCCTTAAGGACGCGCGGCGGCAGAGGGGGTGGAATAGGTTTCTATATTAAGCGAGGAATTAACGTTCGTTTACATTCGCATCCCGTAGATCCCCAACATTGGAGCGTTGAACAAATGTGGTTCGTTTTAAGCGTCAATGGAACCAAACTTGCCATAGGCACAGCATATAGGCCGCCGTGGCAGGACGTTGATATATTTTTGGATGCTTTAACGAGCTCAATAAATTCCCTGTCTTTTTGTAAGCACACTATTTTGCTAGGGGATTTCAATACTAATTATTTCAACCACTCAGACCCTAAAACTATGAAACTTAATATTTTTCTAAGTTGTATAAATTTGAAACAACACGTTATGACCGCCACACATTTCACTGACCACAGTCAAACCCTAATTGACTTGGTTTGTTCAGATGTTCGGGCATATAATATTGTAACAGACCATATCACTGGACTTGGGGGACACGCGTTTGTAACAGCCACCTTTCTTTTTAGGAAAACCAAGATACTGCCCATATCAATCACCAACAGAAATCTTAAAAATATTTCTCTGGATGAATTAAATAAATATCTAGATGCCATAGACTGGACTTTACCTATCCCCTCTAAAAATGTAAATGAAATGGTCAGTTACCTAAACGTAAATTTGTTATTTATATTTGACACGCTCGCACCTTTAAGGACCCACATTTTGAGAGAGATGTCTTATCCGTGGATTACTACGAATGTAAAGTTCATGATGCGCTTACGGGACCAAGCTCGAGCTCAATACTTGAAAACAAACTGCGAAAGCAAAAAAATATATTACAAAGACCTTAAACGTCTTGTGAATGAGGCTCTATTTAATGAAAAAACAGCATACTACGACCATAATATAAATAATAAAATTAATTGTCCCAAGACTCTGTGGAAAAATTTAAAAAGAACGTTATTGCCTCCAAAAAATGATACTGAATTACCATCACATTTCAACGACCCAAACCATATTAATTTACATTTTTTAAATGTCCCTGGGAACACTGAAATACCGTTGTCGTGCCTTACTTTTTATGAATTTAATAAATTTAAAAACACTACGTTTTCCTTGCAGACTGTGGATCAACTTGACATAGCCAAAATCCTATCCGGCCTCAGATCCAATGCGGAAGGTTGCGACCACATAACACTGGAAATGTTCTTGTTGAGTCTCCCGCAAACCTTAGATTTACTCACGTCTATCGTAAATACGTCTATTACGACATCAACCTTCCCCGATATCTGGAAGTTGGCCAGTGTGCGTCCGATCCCTAAGATACCTAATCCAACCGATGTTATGGACCTGAGACCTATTAGTGTTTTGCCTTTTTTGTCAAAGGTACTGGAAAGGGTAGTTAACAGGCAATTATCTAAATACATCTCGGATAGTAGCATTTTGCCTGAGACCCAGTCTGGATTTAGGAAGGGTCACAGTACCGCTTCGGCCCTACTAGATGTGACTGATAATATTTTGGCTGCTCAGGATGATGGAATGTGCACGCTGCTGGTCTTACTAGACTTTTCCAGGGCTTTTGATTCTATAAATTTAACATTACTTCTTTCCAAAATGTCGTATTACGGATTCGATCCGGATACTATACGGTGGTTTAGTAGTTATCTAAGTAACAGAGCCCAATATGTAGAGATTCGGAACGCAAGTGGGTCAAGGCTATCATCTGGTATTGTTTCTTTAGATAAGGGCGTACCCCAAGGTTCAATATTGGGACCCACTTTGTTTTCGTTATATAGTGCCGATATCGTTAAGGTGGTGAATAATTCCCAATACCATATATATGCCGACGATGTGCAATTGTATATATCTTTCAAACCTCAAGATTATTCCACGGCAGTAAAAGCTATTAATGAGGACCTTAATAGAATAGTCCAATGGTCTAATCAGAACTCTTTCATCCTAAACCCTAAAAAAACAAAATGTATGGTTTTCGGTACTGACAGCCAATTACAAAAACTACAAAGTATATATGACACTCCACCTGTCGTAACTATACTTGGAGAACATATTGAACGGGTGAGTGAGGCGCGCAATTTAGGCTTATTAATGGATCAATCTCTACGATTTGAGAGTCACATCGCGAATTGTGTGCAAAACTGTTTTTACCGGCTGAAAATTTTATATAAAATGCGTCCGTACCTAAGCCAACAATTACGAATTCAACTGGTTGACTCTGTTGTGCTTTCAAAATTGAATTATGCAGATACTGTAGTTGGACCCAGGCTACTAGCTCGTACCGAGAAATTGTTGCAAAGGGTGCAAAGCGCGTGTGCCAGATTTTGTTTTAATATTCCACCGAGAAGTCACGTAACACCTTACTTAAATAAACACTTCATACTTAAAATGAAACTGCGAAGGAAATTACACCTTGCTTGCCTTCTCTTCGGTGTGATTAGAAATAAATGCCCCTCATACCTGCACTCCAAGATTACGTGGATGAACAGTCACCGTCGGCGTGAGGGTCGACGTTGTGCTCAGCAACTGGCTATTCCTTCGCACAGATCTGCTTCATTCCGCGGCACTTTTAGATACGCAGCTTCCAAAATTTGGAATAATATACCACCACCCATCAGGGAGCAAAAACATATATATAGCTTTAGACTACAATTAAAAAAATTTCTTCTGTCCCATCAAATTAAGTTTGAAATGATTAATGTTAATGATTCTGTAATTTGACCATGCGTTACCGTTATGTAATCAATTTTTATATCATTTTGTTTATTTTTAATATTAGTACCCACATTTTTTTTATTTTATTAGTTATACAATAGGAAAATTTATTAATATTTCATATATACTCACATGCAATTTAATCTTAAACAACAGTTTAATTTTGAATAAGTCTATTTATTTATTTTTTTATATTGACCGTTTTATGATATTCATTTATTTATGGTAATAATTTAATATGTATCTATTACACAAACCCTCACACACACACACACACACACTACACAGCGGGATCACAATACATTGCAATACCCATCCGTGAGTCACGAATAGGGTTGCCAACGGAAGATCAGCGCTGGGTGAAACCCAGCTAATGCTGAGATGGTGATCTATTCGGCAGGACATGCAGAAATACTAAATCTTTTATAATTGTTATATTCTTATTGTCTTTTTGTGTGTCCTGTGGGAATAAATATATTTTTCTTCTTTTTTCTTCTTCTTTCTACTTTATTACACTACTAGTGGCCCGCCCCGGCTACGCCCGTGCAAAGCGGGGGTGGGTTATACATATAAACCTTCCTCTTGAATCACTCTATCTATTAAAAAAACCGTATCAAAATCCGTTGCGTAGTTTTAAAGATTTAAGCATTCATACGGACGGATAGACGACAGCGACTTTGTTTTTATAATATGTAGTGATATTCCTAGGTAATATGAGTGGGACATCCTAATATTTATGCAAATGACTCTATATGTAATTGTTTTTGTATATATGTAGTGTTTTAAGCATGATTGTTGTTGATTGATTGCAAATGACTTAAGGGTGAGTGTTCAAAAGATGAGCTTCAGAAGCAGATACAGATCCCTACGGATTGAAGTCCTGCAGAAGCCTGCTGGCAATAACATTTGCCTTTATAGCACTTTCGCCAAATATCATAACGTCGTTTTGGACACGTATAACCATGCGCATAAGAGTTTCTGCAACCCATCGAACAGGTATTGTAACAGTTCATTTTGTTACTTGAAAACAGGTTCCGGCAGTTTCTCTTAGATTTATAGCACCTACAAACAAATGTTCATAACGAAAAAAAATCCTCCAACTCCTTATAGGGTAATTAGCCCACTGCGCCACGCTGGCCAGACGGGTTGGCCGCCAATAGGGTTTCGTATCAAGGTTTCCTTCTCTTACGGCTAGTTCTTTGGCCTTATCAACTCAACTCAACTCAAATCATTTATTTCAATTGAACCTATTTACTGGTGTTTTTGAAAAGTCAAAAGTGAAGTTAGGAATCTAGTTGCATGTTCCAAAAAGTAGATCCTATGGAGAAGAACAGGCAAGAAACTCCATGGACACTCTTTTTATCATATTTTCTGTTACAAGCATCTGATTGGGTTACATTGATTTCGTGTTTATTTATAGTAAGCTAAGATGTGAGGACAATGTAACATATTGCACAACAGAAGTGTCCAGGAGATCAATATAAAGCTATGTAGGTATGTCAATAGCAGTTAAGGGATGACCGGCCCCAACTGGCGGCACCCGATCACGAGCATGACGCATCAATATCATTTCGTATTTTCGGCTCTTACGACACCCTCAGGAAGAATTGGGGTGGCGACACTAAGTTTTCAAAATCCGACACCCCATGGATAACATGAGATTATTAAGTATAGAGACTGGGTTTTCGGGGGACATTCGAAGTTGTCTTCCTACAGAAGTAGGATCTATGATTTATTTTTTACTAGTGGCCCGCCCCGGCTTCGCCCGTGCAAAGCGGGGGTGGGTTATACATATAAACCTTCCCCTTGAATCAATCTATCTATTAAAAAAAACCGATTCAAAATCCGTTGCGTAGTTTTAAAGATTTATGCATACATAGGGACGGACAGAAGAATGCGACTTTGTTTTATACTATGTAGTGATGTAGTGATATTGGTTTGATCAGTCTTTATATTAAAGCATCTCGCAGGTTGGGTTTCACCAATTAGCTCTGATCGCTATCCGTTATTTTGATTCATAAAAAGTAAGTCTTGCCTAAGATGCTTTGCCCTGATATCTTACAGCTCTTAGTTGTAGGTCTAGTCTCTTGGAGTCGCCACAAGCTAAGTATCTTCAGGGATTTCCAAAGTATTATCAAGCATAAAGCACGTGAACAGATACATAGTTCGTGTACCAACAAAAGAATAGTTAATAAAAAAATGTTCCCTTTCCAGCGTCCGTAACATTAACCGTGTATCAATGAAAACGAGTAAAGCTTACGACTCTCTCCTAACTTGGTACATTAACAACAGTACTGATAAGATGGGTTTCGCAGTGACCACAGCAGCCCCTTGGCAGATGCAAGGCAACGATCCAGGGCAGCATTGGACATGTTTTGGAAATGAAGAACATCAACACGTCTTGTATAAAAGCGGATTGATCGTATGTGTTGAAAACTATGACGTGTGGTGGGTCTTTGATAATTTCAAATTAAAGGAACCGGAATGTTTCTTGTGTTTTATTAAAGCTTTTGATGACCAACATACATTTTACTTGCGATCGACGTGTGTGGAAATTAAGCTTTTTTGCCTTTTTGAAACCTGCGTGATGCGAGTATATTTACCTACGTACATACAAAGTATTTTTTATGTAAGAGCAAGCCGATGACTTCTTTCTGTCTGATGTTAAGTGCAAAGGCAGTCCGGAAGTGGGGATACCTAGTGCTAAACTATACGTACTTATAGTGCTAAACTATACGTATAGCACTAGTCGCCCTCCCTTCTTTTATTATTTGTCTTAATTTATTTTTATTAGAAATATTTTTATTATTTTTCTATTATTTTGTTTTTATAATCATTACTGGCTATGTAACTACAAACATTACCCAGTTACGCAAATGTTTTACATATAAATGGATAAAAATAACAAAAACCACATTCATTCATCATGAGTCTATTTCCAAGCCCTTAGAATTAAGATTTAAATAAAACAATGAAGAATAGACAAAAATGTTTAATATACAACGCAAACATTATTTACATGATTATGATTCATATCGTTGAACACACAAGTAACGATATAGAAACAATCTATTCAACATACAAAACACTTGAAACCGTAATATTAGATACTGGCTTTGCTATATAAACTACAGTATCATTAAAGTACTTCTTTTGAAATACACTTGGCACCATGCGAATTACAAGACAGTTATTATGCATAATTCCCACAACTAAAATTGTGATCTTTAAATGAACATTTCTTACAATCCCAAATTATAAAGCACTATCCCTAACTTTCCTTAGATATTTAATACAATAGTCGTTTTGATTTATGCACTAAAAGTGCAAAAGATAAGTAAGTACATCCGCATTCAAAATTTCGTTTTCGTTAGATATGCAGGTCGTTTTATTACAAACATAAAGTACGATTATTATACTTAGATTAATGAGTTATAATAGGTATAGTTACAATAGCAGCCAAAAATAGATTAAAGTTAAAAACTGGCTTAAAGCATGTTACTAAATTAAAGTTGTGATTTTGGACCCTTTCACCATTTAATTAATAAGTGGCTTAAAAATGTCGTCAATGTAAACAAATACTTCACCAAAAAGGCGTAACGTTACATTAAGATTTGATAATAAGCTGAATCCAAGTCTAAAATATATAAATTCTATAATTTTCGTAACTGTATGTGCCTTTGAGTTATTAATTTTTCACAAAAGTATTATAAGGACTTTGTGACAATGTAATCGGCAGTGTAGGTACAAACTTCGTCAACGAAATCTGTTCAATGAGCGACTCTCAAAGAAGGCATCCTCCTGAACCACGAATCGTGTTTAACTTTCAAGTAGTAAGCATCCTTTGGAGATGGGTTTGTTAGTGCGTCTTCCAAAACTTTGAGAGCACTGGTGGGTAGCACTTTGGCACTATATTCAGCAGCTTCGCCGGGCATGGTGACTGCACAGCTGGCAGTGGTGCCACTGACGTCAGAATTTGGAGTTTCAGGGCGACTGTGAATGAAGATTGAACTTATTTATTAATTTATTTATTACTAGCGACCCGCCCCGGCTACGCACGGGTGCAATGATGAACCTCTAAATTTATCAGTGTTTCTCTACAATATTATGCTTAAAAACCTTTCTCTTGAATCACTATACCTATAAAAAAAACCACTTCAAAATCCGTTACGTAGTTTTAAAGATATAAGCGTACATAGGGACGGATAGACGACACCGACTTTATTTTATACTATGTAGTGACTTTAGTATTATTGTATCAGTGGTTGTGATAAGAAGTGTATTCTTTACATTTTCTGTGATTATCTAAATTTCATTAGTATCAATTGAATATTGTGAATATCAATAGAATAAGCATTTTTTTTTTAAGATTGTAGCATTTATGTATTCCGTTATAAGTATCCGTGTTGATATTTATTTAATGATATTATTATAATACATGTATGAATTCTTAGCACTATCTATCTATCTTCTTTAAAAATAAAAATGAATTGCTGTTCGTTAGTCTCGCTAAAACTACTGGCTTGATCGATTTGGCTAATTTTTTTTTCCAGTTAAGGTTTGGACATAATTTTAATAAAGTAGAAACATTCTGAAATAATAATTCAGGTTTTTAATTAAATTGATTGATTCTGAGGCGGTACGAAGTTTGCCGGGGCAGCTAGTAACCAATAAATACCTTGCTGGCTGACTAGGAGCTTGAAGAAGCACTGGGGGCGCATATATTTCGTGGGCAGCCAGGTCTGGGGCATGCAGCAATACTACATGCATATTTCGGGCGCGTAGGCTGGCTTTTAGAGCACGCGCTGCGCCCCAGACTCCCCATCTAGCCGCAGCCGCACCTGCGCTTGATTCACCAGTGTCACCGACTTCTGGTTTGGCTAGACTGTCGCAATCGGTGTCTGATGTTAAGCCTGGAATGTGAATGTGTGTGTGTGAAATTGGCTTCTTTATCCGGAAGTTTAATATATCCAAAACCGAACGAAACCAACAAATTTATTTATATATCTGTTTTATGCAGGCCAGACGAGTTGGCACAGGGTTACGTGTCAAGATTTCCATCTCTTGCCCTGATATTTCCTATAATCGACAATAATGCTAGTTGACAGTGGAAATAAAAGGAATTACTTTTTGAGCCCAAATTTACATGCGATGTTTTTTTGTGTGAAGGGTTGCCTACAGCTTAATAATTTTAAAGTTGTGGATCTCTCTAACAAATAGGTCTTGTAAAAAACCTTACAAAATTATAAACGTGAAAGTAATTATATCAGTCCAAATATAGTACTTTGACGCATAGGCTGCCAGTTTATGGCACAAAGATAAGAGGTATTGACGATGATCAGGCAGTGATAGACACTGTTCCTTAATGTAGTTACCAATGTAAAAGAGTCTTCCAGCATTAGGATGGTCGGTAGCGGCGGCGGCCAACAACGGCGCAAATGTCCTTGCTACTCGCAGGGCGCCAAGCACATTGCTCCTTAGGGCGCCCTCCCAACATGGGGCGCCTCCTCGGCCACTGCTCCCCGCAGTATTGATTACCGCCCACACGCCTGCATTGATAATGGAAAGCGACAGGTTTTGACACAGTTTTGTACTAGGAATTAAAATGAATTTCACATACACAGGTAAGTACCTACATAAATAGCGGACATCTATTACCTACCTACTAGGTAGGTTATTGGTCACTATTACGACATTGTACCTAGTTTGAGCAAATATTTAATCTGCTCAAAATGGGCAGTAACATCGTCTTACCATCACGTGAACTAAGTACATAGTCTCTAACTAAACTATACATATTTAAACTATTCCAAATGCTACAGATAATAAATTCAGTTGGTGCATCCTAACAGCGCCACCTATTCGTGACAAGGCTAATTATCACGTCCACTAGTATCACGTTACACGCTGCTTGTAATATGAGGAGGATACCAACCTCATATAGATGGCGTAGCTATCGTACCGTATTAGGAAAAATATTTTTTTGATGTATGACTATTTTTGATGCTTTCACTGTAAATAAATTATTAAATAATGTAGTCAGTAAAAATAGCATGTAAAAGTTATTACACTGTGACGGCTAAACGATTATGAACTTAAATTTTGTTTATCTAGTACGCAAGCACTGCTGGTGTAATGGTATCATGCAAGATTCCCATTCTTGCGACCCGGGTTCGATTCCCGGGCAGTGCAGATAACTTTATTTTTTATTTTGTTATAACTGGCCAAAATTATGCAAACAATAAGATTATTTTGTAACTGAATGTTAGTTGTAGCTGCGTGTTTTAATCTTTTATATTTGTATTTGTTTGCCCGTGTGGTGATGGATATAAAATACATGATGTCAAAATCCCATTTCATCCGGAGGGTGTCGTAAGAGCCGTCAAAAGCAATAAATTATTAGCATGATCGCATTCTATTTGTGTTAAAAATACAAGTTTTGTTTTAAAACTTTTCTTGGTTTAATCAGTGCATGCTATATTTTCTTGAGCATTTCTTGTATTGAACTGGATTGATCCAGAACCGGTGTCTATTCAATATTTTATCTTTTTGTTAGGTCCGAAACTATCAACTTCAAATTCCTATGCATTTTTTTTATTAACGCAGTATATATTTTTTTAAAGTTTAACACTATGCAGAATCAACAATTATTTCCACTGCTATCTGTTAGCTTAAGTATGAAAGACTAGCTTTTGCGCGCGGCTTCGCCCGCGTGGGCTTCGAACCCGTGCTTATCTTTATGCATATTTTTTATGAACATAAAAGCGGTTATTGTGACTAACTATGATAGTTAGATATGTGCTCTCGCGGACTTTTATAAGAACTACAAACCCGTAGTACCTACACCATTTTGTTCTATTGTCAATAGATTTTGCAGCGCGCGCATAAATAGGTTTTCGATTTTACACCTTGGTTTACAAAATCACAATTTTCATACGGATCTCTAATTCTTTTGAAAATAAAATATAGCTTAGAACCTTCCTCGATAAATGGACTATCTAACACTGAAAGATTTTTTGAAATCGGACCAGTAGTTCCTGAGATTAGCGCGTTCAAACAAATAAACAAACTCTGCAGCTTTATATATTAGTATAGATATAGATAAATCTGACCATGCTCTCCAGCAGGCAAATGCTGGGCGGTAGCTCTCGCAGCTTCATCCAGCAGGTCTTCCCTCGCCACGTCTAACTCTAAAGTGACCAGCCTTGGTTTGGGCTGGTCTTCAGGGGTGGAGGCCAAGTGCGCTTGTAGCCAGGAGTCTGCCAAGCGAGCGCCCAGGCCCCCGACTCTACATCCAGCGATCACTCTCCAGCCTTTGGTACTGAGGTATGTTGCTATCTGCGGATCAAGGGCCGTATAGAACCCTAAATTATGTCAAACTATATAAAAAAAAAAAAACCAGCCACAGACGCCCGCTTCTGAACAGGGGCCTCCCCTATAGATCGCTGTAAATTAGAATCATATGCAGGTCGCATCCACTGACTCTCAGCGACCTTTATAAAGTACTAGCTTTTGGGCGCGGCTTCGCTCGCGTGGACTTCGAACCCGGGCTTATCTGTATGCATTTTTTTTTATGAATATAAAAGTAGTTATTGTGACTAAACTATGATAGTTAGAAATGTGCTCTCGCGGACGTTTTTGTAGATTTTAATAAGACCTACAAACTCGTAGTACTTCATTTTGTTCTATTGTCAAAAGTTTTTGCAGCGCACGCATAAATAGGTTTTCGATTTTACACCTTGGGTTACAAAATCACAATTTTCATACGGATCCCTAATTCTTTTGAAAATAAAATATAGCCTATAACCTTCCTCGATAAATGGACTATCTAACACTGAAAGAATTTTTGAAATCCGACCAGTAGTTCCTGAGATTAGCGCGTTCAAACAAACAAACAAACTCTGCAGCTTTATATATTAGTATAGACTAGCTTTTGGGCGCGGCTTCGCTCGCGTGGACTTCGAACCCGTGCTTATCTCTATGCATTTTTTTTTATGAATATTAAAGTGGTTATTGTGACTAAACTATGATAGTTAGATATGTGCTCTCGCGGACTTTTTTGTAGATTTTAATAAGACCTACAAACTCGTAGTACTTCATTTTGTTCTATTGTCAATCGTTTTAACAGCGCACGCATAAATAGGTTTTCGATTTTACACCTTGGGTTACAAAATCGCAAATTTCATACGGATCCCTAATTCTTTTGAAAATAAAATATAGTCTATAACCTTCCTCGATAAATGGACTATCTAACACTGAAAGAATTTTTGAAATCGGACCAGTAGTTCCTGAGATTAGCGCGTTCAAACAAACAAACAAACAAACAAACTCTGCAGCTTTATATATTAGTGTAGATTACATTAACCTAGTCGGGGTCGTCGTTTTCATGTACGCGGTCGACACTCCAGGACTTTTTTGGCCCAACGTCCATGTGCACTTTGGGCTAGGTAGCTTACTACCAGTTCAACAATGTAATCTTTCGAGCTATGTCGGTCTTGTGCAGATTTCCTCATTTCTGATTCTATTCTAACTCCGAATAGCTCTCGCCATTGCTCGTTGAGTGATCTCAGCCTCCTAATACTCGTAAGCCCCATTGTGAACGAACATGTCTCGAAATCGTAAGTCATCAATTCTTAAGTGAAGTATGAACAAATATTAGACGGTTGCGTTAAGCTGAGGAGCACTTTGTATGGCTTTTATTTTTCTATGCCTAGCTGAGGCCTAAAGTAGGCTGACTTTCAACGGGTTGCATTTACACTAATTTGTCTAAACCTGTTCCTGTCCAGCTAATAAATATAACACTTCAAAGAAGGCTGATTTAACTTTAAAGCTGAAATGTGTCTCGTATTCCTTTAATGTTACATAAAATATGTATGTGTCATACGCATTATTTTTTTCACTCAGTCGTTTCATATTTACATAGCAAATATTATAAGCTCGAATCTTTAGGCGTATTGTTTACCTGTAACCCAAGCGCGGTATCCACAGAAGTAACAAGCACAGTCTTGGCACTTTCGACTGGGAGGACCTCAGAAACACGAACTTTTTTCAATAAGTAGAGAAGTAGCGCCCCAACAATGGAGCAGAGAACTGCAAACTGGAGGCCAAGCGACAACCACGTTAGCGTGTCCATCGCTAGGTTACTGGCCAGGCATTATTTGTGATCTGCAACAAAAGATATTTAGGTTATCATAACAAACAAATTTAAGCAAAACTAATACAATCCTCAAATGAGGGTTCATAATTGCTATTACTCATATCCATAGTAATATTACGCCAGTATCAAAATAACGCATCGTTCACTACTTAGCTTTTTCGAAATCTGATATATAAAATTCTCGTGTCACAGTTTTAGATGCCAAACTCCTCCGAAACGGCTTGACCGATTTTGATGAAATTTTGTGAGCATATTGGGTAGGTAGGAGAATAGGACAACATCAATTTTTCATCCCCCTAAATTGTATGCTAAATGGTTGCGCGGGGGATGGTTAATTATTTGGCAAAACAACGTTTGCCGGGACAGCTAGTTTCTTTTATAAAAAAGTTAAATGTTAAGATCAGCGCAACTATTTGACATCCTGAAGACGGCACCGCGTTTTATGTTAGTCCCTAAAATGTTGATAAAATTCCACTGGATTTCGCTGTTATTTATTTTATATTTTGCTCACTTATGTTACATAGCAATCCTTAATTTTATTTAAAAATTTAATATGCTTTTTTTCATGCTTTTTTTCGAGTAAATATAACCTCCCGCGTTATTAATTTTCCTTCTATGTCTAATTTTTCTATTGCGATGTTTAAGTAGAATAAAGCCCTTAGGACTTTATTTCATAACGCTTAATAAATGTTATTTAAATTTATGTTTCATTTCATAACAAACGAAAATCACCATTGTTATTAGCATTTCGGATTGCAACATGTATTGGCTAAGCACATTTAGTATGGTACATTTAATCCGATAGAATCAAAATGTGCAGATTGCGTGCAACCGCGTAACTGATTACTCAGTTTGCGGTGTATGATCAACTCATTGAGTAAATTTTTAGATCGTGTAATTGAATAAATACCGCGAAGACTCAAATTCCCGATTTCATTAAATAAAAATGAAGATATCAGCATTTTGTGTGTTTCAAGAATTATTTGCGTAGTCGATGCTTATGCGTTTTGGGCCTTATTATATAGGTATAGAGTTATTGTAGAAATAACTAAACGCCTTTGGATCAACGGGTCTCGGGTTTGATTCCGGGCTAGTGTCTTTGTCTAAACCAGTGGCACTTGCTCTAAGTCTGGGTGTCATTTGTGTTCGTGAATGTTTGTAAACTGTCCCCGCGATACTGGTTATTCCTAGTACAGAGGATTCGTTTTCTTTAAAAATAAATAATATATAAGTATATGTATTTTTTTCTTCCATACAATAGTGGCGTACAGTAGTCTGCGTATTAAAACGGCTCAAAAGGCATTTTTTTTAATCCTTCAGTTTCACAATCTATTCTATTCTATGATTACTGCCCTTGCGCTTGTGTAAGACGCATATTGATTGTATTAAGTAGAAAAACAAAACAGATTTCTAGCTTCTGCGATTAGCTCCATTATACAATTTCTGCCATGTTCATACTATATAACACTAGAAATATAATATTAGACGGTAATATAATCAGATTCTCTCTTCACTTCACTTTTTTTAAATAAGGTTCGATCATTTTTTCTACGTTAAGAAATACAACGGCGTTCTAAAAAAGATATTGGATTGGAGTTTACGCTGTAAATTAAGGTAAAACTCAAGTTTATTTCCTCCTCATCTCATCTCTCTCTCTCATCTCCTTCTCAACTTTTTCCAGACAGATTGACAAAGAAGTACATAGACAATTCAAGAGTCTTGTTTATTTGTTGTCGCATTTACAACAAATAAACAAGACTCTTCAATTGAATTGAAAGTGAATGTATGAATAGACATTGTGTACAGTTAGCAAGAAGTGCCGGATGGTATTTAGTAAACATTGCTGGCACAATAGCTGGCACCTCTTGTTTGTTTTGAAGAACGCAAGGTTCTCATAGCTTGAGACTTGTGTGAATGCTTTTACGATTAGGCATGTCTGCGCTTGACTGGACACTTGACACTCACCAACCCATACCATCCCGAGGGTGTCGTAAGAGGCGACTAAGGGAACGCAAGAGGCAAATTACCTAGCCGCAAGAGAAGGAAAACTTGATACAAACCCTGTGCCAACCCGTCTTGCCAGCGTGGCACAGTAGGCGAATTTCCCTCCATGAAATTGGAGGACGCCCGACTCAGTAGTGGGTCATGTATGGGCTGAAACGAGAGTAAAGAACATTCTGAAATATGTTTATAATGGAACTACTCTTTTAACCTTTTACTTTTACATTATAAACCTTATAACCTTATACTTAAACTTACCTTAAACTAACCTTATAAACATTATAAACCAACCAATAACCGTGTCTACAAACCCAAAGGTGTATTAGTTTCTCTAAGAAAGTCATTATTAGATGAAAGTCTCTCCTTTCTTTCGCTAGGTGTCCGGTTCCGCTTGATAGCCTAAATTATCCAATAGAAACACAGCTCATTGACACTCGTTATCATAATTACAGTCAGTTATGCTTGATGTAATGTTGCTGCACGGTTTTCCTCGCGAAGATAGACGCCATAGTATAATCTTTTGACTTTCATACAACACAAGTGATAGAGATGATAGTGTTTTTGTAAGAGTGGAAACTTCTGGAAAATTAAATTTATCATCGTATTTCATCGAAACTCTTGATTCAAAACCCACATTGAAATGAAACACATTGATTTTTAGTGTATTCGATCGAACATCATTGGTGGTTACGGGAGAAACTTGATGGCAGTCTGCTGCAAAACAGTCGAAAAATCCACTAAAAAGAGTTTAAGCTCAATCTATGCTAATATTATAAAGCTGCAGAGTTTGTTTGTTTGAACGAGCAGGAACTACTGATCCGATTTCAAAAAATCTTTCAGTGATGGACAGTCCATTTATCGAGGAAGGTTATAGAACTTTTTTTTTCTATATTGCTTGTTCGAATAAATATATTCCACCGCGCGTGTGACACAGCGGGGAGCAGCTAGTGTGTAATAATCGTGAAATCCTATGACATCATCCTTTTCACCATTTTGCTGATGAATTTCACGTCTATACAATATGCCATTAAGGCTATGCGGCAAATCTTTTGTGTATTTCGCACCGTACCTATTCACCAGTTAGATTTCGAAAGACATCTTTTTATGAAAAAAATGTGCATTATTTATTCAGTTCAATGGGCGGCATCTATTCTATAGTACCAATAATAGAAGTATATTTTTAAGGGGTTATCATCACTATCATCACTACATAGTATAAAACAAAGTCGCTGTCGTCTGTCCGTCCATATGTATGCATACATCTTTAAAACTACGCAACGGATATTAAAGCGGTTTTTTTTATAGATAGAGTTATTCAAGAGGAAGGATTTTACGATGTATAATTACAAAAGAGCGAAGCTGGGGCGGGTCGCTAGTTAAAAATGAAACATTAAAACAGTACAAATTAAAAAGCATACGGTACGTGTAAAAAGGCAGATGGTTATCGTTACATGTCTTGATATAACCATAGTATAAAGAGAGGGGAAGTAGGTTATCTTCATACAAACGCACCGCGCGCGGCTTGTATGTGTGCGCTATTGTATCTATGTGTCGACGCACGCACACTTTAACAAAATCTCGACCCGTTTCTCAGTGCGCCAGTCGGGGCTAACACTGCACTAGGTTCGCTTGCGCGTCACGGCTTTTCGGCACCGCTAAATGATTTATTCATCAATATCATCATCAAAATGTCTGATAATCGCAGAAGAACGTATTGCTGTATGTTTGGGTGTAATTGCAATATTGCAGTCAAATAGTGTATTGCGTGATATTAGTTGTTCAGACTATATAGAATTTGATATAATCGAAAAAAATGCTTTTTTTTACGTATGCGGAGCCTTGTTGAAAAAGTGGATTGAACGTCACGAGGATTGCGAACAACTTAAATCGTATTTAAACGCGAATCAGCAAGTTTGCAATTTAAGTGCAGAAACTAGGTACCTTCACTACAAAAATTATTCTAGAGACCAAATTTTGTTAGTGATTCCACCCGACGACTTTGTTGAAAATATTAAGAGGATGGAGCAGATATTCCAAAAAGCATTTAAAAATGATCACATAAACTGCAAAATTGGCATGTCTAATTATGAACAAATAAAAGATTTACATTTTTCACTGCCCTGCCCATGTTTTCCGAAATTATATTTGCAAAAGTTATTTATAAGGATGCGGATATATTACACATTAAAGTTTAATAACAAGGCGTTTCGTAATAGTCGAAACCGAAGAAAGTATTTTTCTGTAGCTAATTTGTAATTTTGTAATAAATGTGTGATTCAATAGATATGTTTGTATTAATTAAAAATAAATGTGGTCCTTTATGTGTAAAAATACTACATTATGCATAATAAAAAAAAAACAAAAAGCTGACTTGTATAAAGCTTAGTGCTTTATACAAGTCAGCTTTTTGATTTTTTAGCAAATAAATGAAACACAAGCTATGTTGCCGCGTGTACCATCTAGCGGCGACATGGCGAGTCGGGACCGCGACTTGACGTTGCCGCTGTTCATGCGGTTGCTGCGAAGCGCGAACATCCGCGCCTAATATTTAGCTAAAAGTGACAACCCTAAGACAGTAGGTAATTATATCGCGAATTGGGCCGGAGATAGCCTACTCCCTCTTCTTTATACTATGATATAACGTGGCGCACGTATAATCACATAAAAACGTGGGAGATGCATTGTGCATTGTTTTTTTAAAGATAACTCACAAGATCAGGGTCAGGGCGTTACGTGTCTGATATGAAGTAAGATTGGCCAGTACGGGTTAGCGGCATCCGTTGAAAAGTACAAGTACATGATATGTACATATAATGCTGGCCGATAACAAATTTAAAAATGGAATGCCACGGCCTACTCTTTCTGTGCCTTCTTTTGTTTTTGGCGCCGTTCTGGATTTTACGAATTACAAGTTTGGTTGATTTTTAAACAGTGATTTTATATATTGACTACATTGACTATAATACATTCCAACTGGGTCCACACGGGTCGACACATCGCGCGCGCGGCAGGAGCGCGATCCAAATGTGTATCTGCAATCCAAAACGGATCGTTCGGTGTAGACCCAGCTATTTGGATCGCGCTCCTGCCGCGCGCGATCGTAGCGAGATGGATCGTCCGGTGTGGACCCAGGTAATGAGACTCGTCATTTCTTTTTGTGTCTGGACGAATACTTCGTAATCCATATTGAGGCAACAAAATCAAATTTATTAAAAAAAATCGTCGGTCCTTATAATATAATAGTTAAAATAACTCTTTAAATTATTGAACATGAAATCACCCCCGCATCGAAATCCTGCTAAGATCTGTTTATTTTTGGTTCAGAAATTTCGTATATTTTGGCATCTATGTATCAAACATAGCTGAGCTTGGATATTTGGAAAGGTAGAGTTTTTATTTCTCTTCTATCGTTGTGTGTTCATTTAACATCAAAAAAATATTTTTATTAGGCAATGGGAGCGTAGCTCTGATTTGTCTCTTTTTCTATCTGAAATCTTTTTCTCTTCTCTCTTCTTTTTCTCTTTATCTTGATCTGTTTTTAAATTTTAAAAGGTTTATTGTTTACCTATTGATTGTTTGTATCTCGAATGTCTGCTATAATTCCGCACGTGAATTAAGTGACATCTTATGTAGGTTTTCCTGAATGACATTTTTAGTTTATTATCTGTTAATTGTGGTAATGGTTTAAATTCTTACTTTCTATACAGTTATCGTCTTCCAGCTCCTATTATTGGAGATGAAGAAGTAAGTCGTCATTGGTTCTTGGATCATGGCTCAGGTGCATAGATAAAGACGCCCCGTAACCTACCTACTAAAATTCTGTGGCATGCCAAAGTTTCCACTTCCTAGCAAGTGAGGTGAAGTGTGTACGAAATCCTGTAACTGGAATTAGGTGAACTACTACTACTGCTCTTACCTTTAAATAAGCCACTGCTGGGTCGGGCCTCCTCCTGTCACAGGGAGGGTAATAAGACGGGTTGGCACAGGGTTTCTTTTTAAGTGTTCCTTCGGATCGGCACAATTTTCCGTTTCAATATTTCCTTCTCGTAGCTTTTCGGCCTTGTCATTTCCTTTTGTCGAGTTATACGAAACCCTCAGGATGAATAATTGGGGCGGTGAATCAGTGTAATCAAATCCGTCACCACACGGTAAATAAGTTGAGCACTGAGCTTGTAGAAGTTGAAGTTGAGCACGGTAAATAAGTTGAGCACTGAGCTTGTAGAAGTTGAAGTTGAGCACGGTAAATAAGTTGAGCACGTCGAATATTTCATTTATATCTTTATCTTTTATATATTACTAGCGACCCGCCCCGGCTTCGCACGGGTGCAATGATGAACGTCTAAATGTATCTGTGTTCTACAATATTATGCACGTATTATACATATAAACCATCCTCTTGAATCACTCTATCTATTTAAAAAAAAACTGTTTCAAAATCCTTTGCGTAGTTTAAAGATTTAAGCATACATAGGGACGGACAGACGACAGCGACTTTGTTTTATACTATGTTGTGATTTTCATTCTTAAATATCTTGATAGTAGCCAGGTTAGCCTTGAGTTTACGGTTCAAGTGTTTAAGTTCGCTGTTTCTTAAATGTATACGCTTGGGATGATGCCATCGTTAACATTGTAAAGAACGAGTATGTTCTAATGCTCTGTATAATTAGAGGGACCGGTTTATTTTCACATGGTACATTCTCTCACGTGTGTTGGGTTATAATAAAGGCTTCAGGATTTTGCTTAAAAACATATTAACAAGGAAAATTTATACGAAACCCTGTGCCGACCCGTCTGGCCAGCGTAGCACAGTAGGCTAATAACCCTCCATGGTATGGGAGGAGGCTCGACTCAGCAGTTGGTTTTAATATCCTTGGACATTTCACACAACGCCATCTCGTCCCAAGCTAAGCAACATAATGCTTGTGTTATGATAACGAGATGGATGATAAACTACATAAATATATTTTTTTTGTAAATAAAATAGTATGTATGTATATTATAGATTTTTCAAATTCAAATTCAAAACTCATTTAATCAAGTTGGTTCATTAGAGCTCTTTTGACAAGTCAAACAACAAAATAAAATTTAAAATTTACCACCTACCACCGGTTCGGAATGCAGTTCTACAGAGAAGAGCCGGCAAGAAACTCTGTAGTTGAGTATAGTAGTTGATACTTAGGTGGTGAAACCCCTAATTCTTTATTGCGCTATAAATTGATTTTCAATCATTAGCCATGTTTTTATTAGCCGAACTGCTAATAAGTGATTCTCGTCTTTAGCTTTATTTATTTCTGATAAAATTTGGTTATTTTATTATAGAATAATTTAAGCTCAACAACCCATCATTCGGTTCGGGGCTACAGAATATTACTACCAAACAACAGAAGCCATGTCAGATTAACACATTTGTACACCGCCAATAGGCTGTTCATGCTTACCGCCGCTTCTGATCTCTACAGGTCATACATGACACAATATGTATTCTAAACCCGTCACTATAGGGTCTACAATTGAAACAGTTTACAATAATATTCCAAATTTACCACCCATAAAATCTAGAATTCACTCTACTTATCCCGCTGGTTGACTCTCTCTCTCTGGTTGTCACTCTTTGTCTTCACCACTTTTCAATTCGATTGGGGTTGACTCTAGTCTAACCATGAGCCAAGCTCCTTGGCGGTGATAGGCGGAGAATCGAGGCGTTAGCTACGCGATTGGTGGATGATGTTCGCGAATATCCACCCACCACGGCGCATAATGGTTCAATACGTTTGTAACATACAATACCAGTGTTAACACGGAGTGATTACCGTTTGCCCGCCGCGAACCGTCTAGTGCGACAACTGATATTTACATGTTTATATCAGGTATTTGGTACCGTACCGTAGCCTCGTTGACTGAGAGAGCGTCCCAGTCGCCCGGGATGCCCTCTCTGACAGTCGCTTGCCGGCGTTGCGGGCACCACGCCCGGAGCGTGACAGTAGACTGCGTTTACGCGAACCTGTGGCGCCCTAAGCGCGCCGTGTGAGGGTATACCGCTGGGGTTTTAGTGGGTAGACGACCCTTGTCGGAGTCCCACATAATTACCGACCTCTCCCCCGAGGGGCGGTGGTATGCATAAAGCATTTACCCAGCGCCAACAAAAAAATAAAAAGGTATTTGGTAACGTAAACTTTACGGACTTTACGGACCACTGAGTAGGTCAAATATTACAAATAATGGACACCCATAAATAACATCCAGCAGAGCTAGATGTTTTAATCGACGCCGGTCTTGTCATTAGTTTGTTTGTCCATTAAGCTCTTGACTCATCTCTTAAGATGCAATGTATTAGTAGCTATGCATTCTAAGACACCACATAACAACTTTAAAATAGGAATGAGTAATAAACAGATTGAAATACGGCGCATGCTATCCGCTTTGTCACAAAACCCGTATTTATCGTGGGGAAATAAAACATTAAGTCTAAAGCTTATTATAACTTCGAGGAATGAGGACTGGAATGTTATTTGTTTTTGTATAGTGAAAGTGATATTAGTCAAGTACTAACTTTGGCAATTAATTTACTTTAATGTTAAGATATCGTTATAGTCCGTGTGGTGACGGATTAAAAATACCATGGTGTCAGCATTCCATCCAGAGGGTGTCGTAAGAGCCGACAGGAGGAAACAAACAAGAGAAGGAAAACTTGATTCCTTCTTAAAAAGTAATAAATATTGTAAACCTTACCCTTTTTAATGGGCTACAACTTACAAGTACGGATATATACACATTTTTAAGAGTTGTGTCAACATATTTATGGGTTTGTCGGAAGCCATATTATTTAACAGCTGTGAGAGACGGCGGCTAGATGGCGCTAGTGGAACGTGCACCGGATGCAGACAGTAAAATATTGTAACGTTTCCGCCACGTGATCGCCTTTATAAGGAGTCGCGCGGTTGAGTCGGTACGCATTTCTATCGGATGCGTCGCGGTGCACGGATCACTGTCTTTCGACAGTCAGTTCAGCCCGGTTATTGGACGTGGAACGTTGTCAGACAATTAGTACTGTCCTTATTGCGGTGGGTGCGTGGAACCATGTCTCTGACAGTCAGTACTGCTCTCACTGTCACGTTGCTATGCTAGTTATTTAATTAATTTGATTTCATTTCTAGATTAAATTAAAGTGACTATGTTCGACTGAAATAAATTTGTATGTTGCCATATCTGACTTTTACTTCTGATGTCTGCCTGGGGCCAAACCCGACATCAGAAGTGGGAAGTGGAAGTGGGAAACAGTGAAGCTAACGAGAAACAGTGTAGGGATAATGTGTGTTCGTCTGAACGCGATGGAAGTGACCGATAATGGCGACTTCTACTAGAGCAACAGAACCGTAATTGTCTAGCCATTATACAGGCAATGTAAACGTCGTCTTTCAGCAATTCCGTGAGGTTTCCAGGTTTCCACAAGCGGCAGTCAGTGTGGAGATTAACCAAGTGAACGGGATCACTTGTTTCCATTGTCATGGACAAGAACACTGCGCGTCTAACTTCCCTGAGCGGAGCAGCAGGAAGGCGAGCAACAGTACTGCGGTCAGCCAGGTCAAAGAATAGTGAGTGGATCTGTAGTAAGCGCACCAGCTGGAATTTTACGTCACTCCGGTGAGCAGTTTCCATTTTATTACTTGGGTCAATTGTATGGTAATAAGAGTTTACGTTAGTGTGACTTTGACCGGTATATGACAAACTTCTATCAAGTCAACTTCATAAATTTTGGTCACTGTTGAATTGATAAAATATTATTTGAAATTCTTTTACATGTTTTACCTGTTAATTACTTGCGATACGAAATTTAGATTACACGGGATGTTTTAGCGTTAGGCTTGACAGTTCATCGGTTTAGCGTCATATTGTCGCCAGTTTATAGCAAAGTTTTCCAAGATTATGGCACCATTATATGCCGTGATTGGCATCGGTAAGGTAGATTGGGATCGTATTTGCCGCCCACCACTGGCACTCCATCACAAAATGTGCAGGAAAATATTCCGCTACCCTCAAATAGTTTAGAAGCATTTTGTTTTTCGAAATTAACTGATGCTTTACTACCCCGGTTCCCGTGCACCACTACATCCTTTCATGGTATTAATGCAGTTTGATTCTGATGACCCGAATTCTGACATAGAGGGATGGGCCTTTCAGACTCCATAATTAGTAGCAAATATTTGAAAGGTGTCGATTTAATCATGACGCTTAACCATTGTCTACGAGGCCGTGCAGCCACGTTATTGACCAAAATTCCTCCCAGTCAATAGCAATGGGAAGATATGCAGGAGATTTTGAAAGCTCAGTTCTCTCGTCCTGTGCCGATTCAGGATCACTTTAAATTTTAAATTAATACGAAGACCACCCTACTTCTGGAGACTTAGCTCCTAATATCATGAAAGAACAGATGATTTTGTATGTAGGTATGACACACTGATAGGTGTGTGTGTGGACACTACCACCTAGCGTGGGACAGGGGCTGAAAGATGATGATCATCATCATCATCATTTCAGCCCATAACTGACTCTCTACCGAGTCGGGCCTCCTCCAAGTTCACAGGGGGCAATTGGCCAACTGTGTCACGCTGGCAAGACGGGTAGGCACAGGATTTGATTCAAGTTTTCCTTCTTTTGCGGCTTGGTGATCTGCCTCTAGCGAAGATAATAATAGTGCTCTTAAATGTGGCGATTTATGAGTTTTGTGGTAACCTACGTTAATAAAGTTCCTTTTGAGTTATAGTGTTCCAGATGAACGCCTCAACCAGAAGCCTCAGTCACATGCTACGTGTGCGGTGAACCGGGCCACGTGGTCTACAGCTGCCACGATGACCGTTGTCACAAAGCAGCAGCCGGCGGCAGAGAGCAAGGAAGTCAACGTGAACTCCAAGAGTGTTCATGAAGTGATGGACTGCAGTGCTACAGGATCCAGTCGTGCCAATGGGCAGGTGGAGAGGGTCATGCGAACTTTGAAAAATATCCTTACTATAATAGAATGTAACTAATAATACCTGGCAGGATGAACTAGCGAACTTAACGAACCATGACGGCAGATAATGAATTCAGTATGCCTGTTGTGCCTTTAAACAATAGTAATGTCACCACAGATTCGGAAAACCTCTTACTGCACGCTCTCGAGCATTGACTGTAGGTGATTCAGAGGAAACACTTTATGTAACCTTTTGCACCTTAAGTGCAAATAATTCTGAGGAAACTTTATCTCTTAGCTCTGCAACATTAAGTGTAGATAATTCCGAAGCTGTAATAGAATCTTTGGGGTGGTCAATTAGTATGGTCTCTTCTGCTGTTGTGGGAGACGATCTGTGATACGCTGAAGGGGTCTCGCCTGCTTTTGTGGGTGGATGACCTAGTCCAGCATTAGTGGTTTATACTGAAGGGGTCGCAAGTATTGCGACCTAGTCCAGTTGTAGCTGTAAGAGTCTCGCCTGCTTTAGTGGGCGACGATTCAGACCAGCATTTTTGAACTTAATCCTTTTCATTTTAGATTAATGCACTCGAGGCCGAGTGATTTGTCAGAATGGCCGTGTCGGAAGCCATATTATTTAACAGCTGTGAGAGACGGCGGCTAGATGGCGCTAGTGGAACGTGCACCGGATGCAGACAGTAAAATATTGTAACGTTTCCGCCACGTGATCGCCTTTATAAGGAGTCGCGCGGTTGAGTCGGTACGCATTTCTATCGGATGCGTCGCGGTGCACGGATCACTGTCTTTCGACAGTCAGTTCAGCCCGGTTATTGGACGTGGAACGTTGTCAGACAATTAGTACTGTCCTTATTGCGGTGGGTGCGTGGAACCATGTCTCTGACAGTCAGTACTGCTCTCACTGTCACGTTGCTATGCTAGTTATTTAATTAATTTGATTTCATTTCTAGATTAAATTAAAGTGACTATGTTCGACTGAAATAAATTTGTATGTTGCCATATCTGACTTTTACTTCTGATGTCTGCCTGGGGCCAAACCCGACATCAGAAGTGGGAAGTGGAAGTGGGAAACAGTGAAGCTAACGAGAAACAGTGTAGGGATAATGTGTGTTCGTCTGAACGCGATGGAAGTGACCGATAATGGCGACTTCTACTAGAGCAACAGAACCGTAATTGTCTAGCCATTATACAGGCAATGTAAACGTCGTCTTTCAGCAATTCCGTGAGGTTTCCAGGTTTCCACAAGCGGCAGTCAGTGTGGAGATTAACCAAGTGAACGGGATCACTTGTTTCCATTGTCATGGACAAGAACACTGCGCGTCTAACTTCCCTGAGCGGAGCAGCAGGAAGGCGAGCAACAGTACTGCGGTCAGCCAGGTCAAAGAATAGTGAGTGGATCTGTAGTAAGCGCACCAGCTGGAATTTTACGTCACTCCGGTGAGCAGTTTCCATTTTATTACTTGGGTCAATTGTATGGTAATAAGAGTTTACGTTAGTGTGACTTTGACCGGTATATGACAAACTTCTATCAAGTCAACTTCATAAATTTTGGTCACTGTTGAATTGATAAAATATTATTTGAAATTCTTTTACATGTTTTACCTGTTAATTACTTGCGATACGAAATTTAGATTACACGGGATGTTTTAGCGTTAGGCTTGACAGTTCATCGGTTTAGCGTCATATTGTCGCCAGTTTATAGCAAAGTTTTCCAAGATTATGGCACCATTATATGCCGTGATTGGCATCGGTAAGGTAGATTGGGATCGTATTTGCCGCCCACCACTGGCACTCCATCACAAAATGTGCAGGAAAATATTCCGCTACCCTCAAATAGTTTAGAAGCATTTTGTTTTTCGAAATTAACTGATGCTTTACTACCCCGGTTCCCGTGCACCACTACATCCTTTCATGGTATTAATGCAGTTTGATTCTGATGACCCGAATTCTGACATAGAGGGATGGGCCTTTCAGACTCCATAATTAGTAGCAAATATTTGAAAGGTGTCGATTTAATCATGACGCTTAACCATTGTCTACGAGGCCGTGCAGCCACGTTATTGACCAAAATTCCTCCCAGTCAATAGCAATGGGAAGATATGCAGGAGATTTTGAAAGCTCAGTTCTCTCGTCCTGTGCCGATTCAGGATCACTTTAAATTTTAAATTAATACGAAGACCACCCTACTTCTGGAGACTTAGCTCCTAATATCATGAAAGAACAGATGATTTTGTATGTAGGTATGACACACTGATAGGTGTGTGTGTGGACACTACCACCTAGCGTGGGACAGGGGCTGAAAGATGATGATCATCATCATCATCATTTCAGCCCATAACTGACTCTCTACCGAGTCGGGCCTCCTCCAAGTTCACAGGGGGCAATTGGCCAACTGTGTCACGCTGGCAAGACGGGTAGGCACAGGATTTGATTCAAGTTTTCCTTCTTTTGCGGCTTGGTGATCTGCCTCTAGCGAAGATAATAATAGTGCTCTTAAATGTGGCGATTTATGAGTTTTGTGGTAACCTACGTTAATAAAGTTCCTTTTGAGTTATAGTGTTCCAGATGAACGCCTCAACCAGAAGCCTCAGTCACATGCTACGTGTGCGGTGAACCGGGCCACGTGGTCTACAGCTGCCACGATGACCGTTGTCACAAAGCAGCAGCCGGCGGCAGAGAGCAAGGAAGTCAACGTGAACTCCAAGAGTGTTCATGAAGTGATGGACTGCAGTGCTACAGGATCCAGTCGTGCCAATGGGCAGGTGGAGAGGGTCATGCGAACTTTGAAAAATATCCTTACTATAATAGAATGTAACTAATAATACCTGGCAGGATGAACTAGCGAACTTAACGAACCATGACGGCAGATAATGAATTCAGTATGCCTGTTGTGCCTTTAAACAATAGTAATGTCACCACAGATTCGGAAAACCTCTTACTGCACGCTCTCGAGCATTGACTGTAGGTGATTCAGAGGAAACACTTTATGTAACCTTTTGCACCTTAAGTGCAAATAATTCTGAGGAAACTTTATCTCTTAGCTCTGCAACATTAAGTGTAGATAATTCCGAAGCTGTAATAGAATCTTTGGGGTGGTCAATTAGTATGGTCTCTTCTGCTGTTGTGGGAGACGATCTGTGATACGCTGAAGGGGTCTCGCCTGCTTTTGTGGGTGGATGACCTAGTCCAGCATTAGTGGTTTATACTGAAGGGGTCGCAAGTATTGCGACCTAGTCCAGTTGTAGCTGTAAGAGTCTCGCCTGCTTTAGTGGGCGACGATTCAGACCAGCATTTTTGAACTTAATCCTTTTCATTTTAGATTAATGCACTCGAGGCCGAGTGATTTGTCAGAATGGCCGTGTCGGAAGCCATATTATTTAACAGCTGTGAGAGACGGCGGCTAGATGGCGCTAGTGGAACGTGCACCGGATGCAGACAGTAAAATATTGTAACGTTTCCGCCACGTGATCGCCTTTATAAGGAGTCGCGCGGTTGAGTCGGTACGCATTTCTATCGGATGCGTCGCGGTGCACGGATCACTGTCTTTCGACAGTCAGTTCAGCCCGGTTATTGGACGTGGAACGTTGTCAGACAATTAGTACTGTCCTCATTGCGGTGGGTGCGTGGAACCATGTCTCTGACAGTCAGTACTGCTCTCACTGTCACGTTGCTATGCTAGTTATTTAATTAATTTGATTTCATTTCTAGATTAAATTAAAGTGACTATGTTCGACTGAAATAAATTTGTATGTTGCCATATCTGACTTTTACTTCTGATGTCTGCCTGGGGCCAAACCCGACAGGTTCTAACCTAGATTAGACCCGTCTATTATATAACTTGTTTATTTGCTAGCTGTTACCTATTTTGTTGTCGTATAAAATCAATAAATAATTTAATCTTACATTTTAAGAAAAGGGTCCCAGCCAAAGGCAAGTTCCAGCCTTCGTGGAAATATTTCTTCTTCTTCAATCTAAGCCGTACAGGTTTTTGAATATGGCAGATTACTTATTGATATTCTAGCAGTCAATGAACAGACTGCATGAGCAATTACTAGTTGTTATTAAGAAAGGCTGAGCTAATGCTTATTTGTTGTGCATGCCAGCTATTGTTTCGGGCAATTGTTTTAAAGCTGTATTGTTTGCATTCAACAATCTAAGTTCGAGGTGTAAACAAAGTTTTAAATCGAGATTCTGCATTCAATTTACCCGCGGATTTGTTTGTGGCAGTAACTTATTATTGCACAGAAATATTTTAGAAATACGATTTAGAGTGATCACACTTTTCTACGGGTCGAACATGAGGAATGAATCAAGAAGGCTTCGTACAGAATTCGGGTGATTCGGCGCGGACTGGTGTTGGACGATTTATAGGATTTCATACTAGGAAACAAATGTGCGATCACCATTCTACACAGAAGGCCTACAGTAGGCCTGATAGGATGTGGTGAAAATTTTCTAAAAATGGTTCACTTTTTTAGCCTATATTGATGAATAGTGTTGGTATGATGAGCATTAGAAAAATTGTTAAAAGTCACAAGCGGTAAAAAAAGCAATCGATTTTAAATATTCACAAAACCTGAATCGATAAATTATGTTGGTATAATCAGCATTAGATTTATCGTTAAAAGTCACAAGTGATAAAAAAGACATTCGTTTTTTTTTGTTTTTGATAAGTTAGGGTAGAGGGTCTTGATTTTACGTAACTCCGAACAAAAGTTTGTGATTACAGCCCTTGAGTAATTACGAAGATTCTTCTTAAGATTCTGGACGTGCATAACTATTTAGTTATTCACAATATTTCTATACACCTTGTTTAAGATTTTGTAGTTACACGCACATTTACATGTGCGTGTGATATACATAACCATGCCAGATATCTGTTTTGCACTTGATCGAAGGATGAGGATACCAGTAAAACATATTTAAGAAGATAAAGTTGCAGCATAGGAGCTTATAACACATATTAGGAAGAATGGAGAACCATTTTTTACAGGTGTTCTGTTTCTTTTCTCAAATGTGTCTAAGGGCCTTAGTTTTAGGGCTTTAGATCTCGTTGACCGTTCTCCTGATTTTTTTTGTGCCACGCTGGCCATGTGTTCTGGCCAAGGGTTTCGTATCAAGTTTTCCCTCCACTTTGGAAAGGCCTAAAGCAGGGTTTAAAGCAGCTCTAGAGTCTAGGCAGGTAATTAAGGCCGGACTTTAAACACGGACAATGGACTGCATCTTCCTGTTATTACGGTCTCTTTTCTAATCACTGCCAGTGATTGACAAGCATAACCAGTAAAGCATCGGCAGTTAATTACGTGTAAATGCAGTCAATTAGTAGTTATTACAGATAGTCAGCGAAGCGTTGCGACAGTTTCATTACAGTCGCGTTGCCGTTGCCCAACACTAAGGTGTCTGCTGTGTTTTTGCGTAGGTCCAGTTCGTAGGAGAAATTGATTTGTAAAAGTCAGTGAACAGTTATTGCGAATTTGAATAATTGATGAATAATGAAAATAAAACATAATAATGTTAGGAAAATAATTTCTTACCAAAAGAATTCTAAAACGCCTGCCTTGATTTATTTTTATGACGTTTTGTTTCTTTTTATCTTTATCTTATTGCAGTAAGTTTGGGTTTATTTGGCCTGCATGGTGGTATTTTTTATTTCAAAATGAGTATAGCGGTGGAGATTGTTCAGCGTGTAAAGTTAAATGAAAATTTTATATTTTCACCTACTCTATCGCCTTAACGTACCTTCAATTACGTCTAGTCTGAAATATGTAGGTGTATACTCGTAATATGTAATAAGGAAAACTTGATGTGAAACCCTGTGCCAACCCATCTGGCCAGCGTGACCAGCGTGGCACAGTACATGCTAATTGCCCTCCACGTAACTGGAAAACAACTTACACTTGTATTAACCGTTCCAATGTATGATTTTCACATCATCCGTGATGATTTTAGTCCGCTTTAGCTGTGTCCGCTTCAGCTAATAACTTAGTTTGTACTCCCAAAAATTGCATCGACTCCCTTGACAGTAATTGATATTCAGTAAGTGTTGTGCATCGCCCACAACATGTCATGATACTAGTATTGTAGTGAACTGCCGTAGTTTCACAACCTGCTTGTTATTCATTTCATGGGCTCTTTTTCGGCGCTGTTGACCTTCGCGTGTGCATACGAGTAGTTTATAATTATATCAATATACATCTATCTATCTATCTTATAAAAATGAATTGCTGTTCGTTAGTCTCGCTAAAACTCGAGAACGGCTGGACCGATTTGGCATAGACTATATTAGTGATACTTTATTTTCTAAACACACATTCTATAATATTATGTGAATGCTTTACTAAATCTTAACTTAAATTGCGGTCACGTACAACATATTTCTAATTCCAAATTCACCGCGCCTAATTAAGTTACCTCACATGTGAACACATAATGCAACTAACCGTAAACTGTTTGTTAAGCTAAACCCTGATTACAATAAACTGAGTAACCACCCAATTACCTCAAACGCTGCGTTTGGTAAAAGTGAAACGGAGGCGAAAGCATGAAACGAGCGTAAGTGGGTGTTATTCAATTAATTTATTATAATTAGGTAACATTATGGAGGCTGTGCATCGCGCTGGAATTAAAATGTACAATATGGCTGGTTTAATATAAACAAAATGTCTAAGCCAAATCCCAACTATGACTTCTGGTACAGAGTCGTAGTCGCTCACTATAGGCTCCATTAGAAGGCTCAAAGTCACCCAAAGGGCAATGGAGAGGGCTATGCTCGGAGATTTCCTGTGAGATCAAATTAGAATTAGAAAAGCATAGTATTTTATTAAACAGATACGTTTAAGATTATAATTTTGTTACTAGAACCAGCGCTTTTAACATGAACTAAAATCTTATTTGAAATATTCTAAAAAAGACTGTTACAAAATCACGTATTAAGTTGTGTATCACAGTGCAATTCATTTCTATTACCAGCCTAACCACCTCCGAATCTATTGTTCTGTAATCACGTGTCAAGATATCATCACACATCGCGTATTACTGATTGCTTTATAATTATGTCTACGCTCAAGATACGTATCTTAACCAAAATACATACTTACATATTCACCAGATGCTTTTTCACAAGACACTTATTGCAACATTTAATATCGGCATCATTTCCGGCCTTGAGCCTTTGAAATACCATAGAAAGAAAGAAAAGTCAATGTATTGACATTAACATCAGACAAGGTGTACAAGAAAAATAAAATCGAAATGAGTGTTAGCGCTAAATAATAATAATAATAATTTATTTCAGACAAAATCCATATCGCACATACACTATTTATAAATTACTAAACAAAACTAAACTATTTTAAATGTATTACTATTTACATCAACTACTCCACGCTTTAATTAAACACAGGTGCGTGCAAAGACCCCCAGTACTGATTAAGCGGCCCATCCAGACTAAGACAGACATCTAAAGGGCCAGCTCAGCATTATGTAAGGTATCGGCTCAAGTACTAATACCTAACGCTGATTTTCAGCTGCGTCCTACGAGTGCAGTACGCTCGAAATTGTGATAGATGTAGTTGTGTACAAACTTTGATAATTTATAACTATAAACTAGCGGCCCGTCCCGGCTTCGCACGGGTATTGATGTCGCCCGCGGGGCGAAGCTAGTAAAAAAATGTGCGTAAGTTACTCCTTATATCATCAGCTACCTATCAGTGAAAGTCCCGTCAAAATCGGTCCAGCCGTTCCAGAGATTACCCGGAACAAACAGACAGACAGATAGACAGACAGACAGACAAAAATTAAAAAAGATGTTATTTTGGTCTATGTACTATTAAACATGCTTACGAATTTAGTAAAAAGTGGTTATTTTATTATTACAAACAGACACACCAATTTTATTTATTTGTATAGATGTATAGATAACTTTGGTCGACACTCAAGCCCATTCCATCCTGAGGCCGTCGTAAGAGCCAAGAAAATAAAATGACACGGCTGATAATCTAGAAGCCCATCTGGCCAGCGTGGAACAGTAGGTTAATTACCCTCCATGTAACTGTAGGGGGCCCGACATCGGCTTCAGTGAGTCATCTATGGGCTGAGTAATAGAAAAAGAAGAAGTAGTAGCTGACCGTGTCAGTAGGTATCTATCTATAAACTACTAGCGACCCGCCCCGGCTGCGCACGGGTGCAATGCTAATACTAAATATACCTACCCACTATAGAATGTCCTTACAAACAACGTTCTTTATTATTATAGAAACCTCTAAATTTATCAGTGTTTCTCTACAATATTATGCAAGTATTATACATATAAACCTTCCTCTTGAATCACTGTATCTATTAAAAGAAACCGCTACAAAATCCGTTGCGTAGTTTTAAAGATTTAAGCATACATAGGGACGGACAGACGACTGTGACTTCGTTTTATACTATGTAGTGATAGTGATAAAGAGTTGTACACCAGAAATATAAACAGAACACAAAATATAGGTACAATAATTTGTAAAATGGGCGGCCTTAGCGACTATCAGACGTATTACATTTAATAACACAAGTAACATGTTTGACTGTCAAATAGTTTGACAGTTCTACGATGTGTTATGAAAGTGTGTATTCCAGTTGTCAAAAGCGCCAATCACGCTTTATGTGTGATGTGAGGAGGTGAAATGGCTAAACATTTTGTATCTCAGAACTTTCATTTGTCATAAACTATTAAAGAGGTCTACTAACGGTATAGTTCTATACAGTACCGTACCGCGTTTAGTACTGATCAGGTTTGTGACTACTATATTACTACTACTCAGCATAAACCACTGAAGACTCGGATCCCATTACATGGAGGGTAATAAGACTATTGGGCAACGTTCGCCAGAAGGGTTGGCATAGATTTTAATTTCAAGTTTTCATTCTTTTGATCTAGGTCACAACTCAGAAATGAGTACGGGTCGTCACCTTATCTAATTTACTTATCTATTTGCATTCTGGCGTCGTTTACGATTAAAATATTTTGATATTTTTTATTTGTTTCCATTACATTTTTACAAATGTATATTTTGAATGATGGTCTTGGAATGATCGAGAAATGTATGTACATTAAATACATATCAACACATATCACAGTTACGACTAAGCTGCCTTATGCGGTAATGTTTATTGACAAAATGACGTAACCAACATGCGCTTACTTTCACCAAAGTCACCAAACGGAACGATGACACACGATTCATTAGAAAGCTATCCTAAAAGGTGTAGGCAAGTTACGAACTTCTACATGCCCCGATTTCCTCTTTTCTCCATAAAGACTTGAAGGCTTGATATGGAAGTTGGAACCTACTATTTTCTGTTGACGATACAAAATATAATAACAAAATAAATAATAAATAAATAAATAAATAAATATCCTTGGACATTTCACACAACGCCATCTCGTCCCAAGTTAAGCAACTTAATGCTTGTGCTATGGTAACGAGATGGATGATAAACTACTTATATACATTTTTTTTTGTAAATACATACATATTATAGATAGAAATGACACCCAGACTCCGAGCCAGTGCCTCTGGTTTAGACAAAGACACTGGCCCGACCCCGGAATCGAACCCGGGACCCGTTGATCCAAAGGCGGCACATCTGACCACTAGACCAACGAGGCAGTAATACCTATATAAGTGTAATAATCTGCTAAATTCAAAAGTTCTTGCCAAGTTATCGTATCAAAAGCGTTAGGCATACATTATTACTTCTCAGCCTATAATTGACCCACTGATGTATAATAAACATCAGACCCTCATAGAGGGCATTAGCCTACTATGCCACGCTGACCAGACGGGTGGGCACAGCGTTTCTTATCAAGTTTTCCTGCTCTTGCAGTTACGTATTCGATCTTATTATTGTCTTTTGTCCGCTCTTACGACACCCTCAGGATGGAATGCGTCAATAAGTATTGTAAATCCTTCATTCAGAACGGCATCTCGAACTAATACTCTCCTATTAGTCATCATCATCATCAGCCCACATTAGTCCACTGCTGGACATAGGCCTCCCCTAAAGAGCGCCATAGCGCCCTGTCTTCAGCTTGACGCATCCAGCTGCTGCCCGCAACCTTTCGCAGATCGTCGCTCCATCTAGCAGAGGGCCGTCCCACACTACGCTTGCCGATTCGCAGTCTCCAGTCAAGAACTCGTCTACCCCAGCGGTTGTCGGTTCTTCTACAGATATGACCAGCCCACATCTCCTATTAGTAGGTTACCAAAACTGTCAAAATCGCCACATCAAAGGCGAATTTCGAATTTGACTATATTGAATTGCTAAGTACTAAATTAAAGCTAAGTATCGCAGCAGATGGAGGAAAATCGTAAGAGGGAAACTGATGCAGCAGGGGGGTCACGACCCTCAGTAATGAGGAAAACGACGTGAGAAACGACGTTTCTTGCCTGTTCTTCTCTATAGGATCTACTTTTTGGAACATGCAACTAGATTCCTAACTTCACTTTTGACTTTTCGAAAACACCAGTAAATAGGTTCAATTGAAATACATAATTTGAGTTTGAGTTTTTGAGAAGGTGGAAATTCTAAATAAAAAGGTTGATTCAAACTCGTTTCAGCTATTTAGGAGTTATGACATCTCAGACTTTCAACACTTATCTTTTGTCGAGGGCTTTAATTCCACATACCACGTTCATTCTTTACTAACCACAAGCAAGCAAAAGGAATTGAGCATACCTGCGGATAACTGCCGGCGAGTGTCGTGTTAAACCGGGCTATAAACGTTGTGACGTCCTTCCGGCTCGGATCAACGACCTTGCAGAGGTAATTGTCCTCTCTTAGACGGTTACTAAGATACAAATCTATTGCTAAATATATCCATCGTAACTAATAAGGGAGATAGAGTCTGAAAATTACGGTAGTCCATTATCTCATCTCGTAGAAGAACTAGCTTGGATGTGTCGCCTTAGGTTCATGGGACTTCGCAGTCAGGCAAGTATCTTTTTGTAAACCAGAGGTGCTTCGAGTCTTGGTGTCATCCGTGTTGGTGAATTACATACCTGTTATTAGGCCCCCGGTACAAGTTATACCTAGTACTGCATTGGGATTACTACAAATTGGATAGAGCGAACTAAATACTAGTTACTGTAGTTGTAGTCATTTTGGTGATGGATTTAGAATACATAGTGTTACCACCCCATTCCATCCTGACAGTGTCGTAATAGTCGATAAAAAGAAATGACAAGACCGACCTAGCCACAAGATAAGCAAAAAATGATTCGGAACCCACTGCAAACCAGTCTGGCCAGCATGGCACAGTAGACTAATAACCCTCCATGTAATTGGAGGAGGCCGGACTCAGCAGTGGGTCATTTAAGGGGTTTAGTAGAAGGAGTAGTACTAGTTATTCATACCAAAGTTTCCTTTCTCTTTCGGCTAGCTTCGATATCAGGTAGTTATTATAGATAGCTAAGTGTTTTAAATTCGTCGCCATACGGATAATAATCTGTGTAGTTAATTAAAACAAACAAACCAGATATTTGAAATAATATGTCGGTCATTGAATATCTATACAACCGCGGTTGCTATGTGTATAAAATCGTGTATAATAATAATCTTAATACATATAAATCTCGCGTCACGTTGTTTGGCCGCGAAGGATTCCTAAACTATTAAATAGATTTTTAAACAAATTGCACACCTTTTTTTTTTCTTTGGAAATCCTTATGGTTACTTGACCGCTAAACGCCAGCCGGGTAATGTGGGACTCCGGGGCGCGGAAAGCTGGTAGTTGCGCCCCAACCTACCCACTAAACCAAACGGTGTCCCTTAACTGCCCGAGACAGGGCGCCTGCGTGGCCGCACCTCCGCTGCTAGTGGTGGCAGCCCTGGCCTCAACACCTGGCCGCCCTCCACTGCAATGACAACGCCGTGTGTCGCGGCAGGTTAAGGCTTCCGAGGCAACTCTGAGGACAGAGGAGTCCCTAGAGCCAAAACCCACTACGACTCCGTGTGCCCCAACGGATCCTAAAGGCACGCAAGTCCCCTCGCCACAACAAGGTGGCAGCACGGTCTAGGGGGAAATTTGCAGATTTATCCAACTTGTGCAATTTGATCGAACTTGAAAGATAGGATAGCTTACATCTCAATTTATGTTTTTACGCAAATTATTTGTTTATTATTTGACAGTCACAATTATATGCTCCAAAGGATTTTAACAGATGGCGATAACTGACTGGATTGAGTAAGTTTTCAAAAGACGGCGCTATGTTTGTATGCTAACGTTAAATGTAATGTAACACAAATCTTAGCCACAGCAACGCGTAGCCGGGTCTGCAAGTCTTGTTAAATGTAAAATATAACTCGTTAGTTTAATCTAACATGCTAGTCGTCGTACATCGGTTAAAATGTAGACCCTAATTAATTTAAATTATGATTAGACAACAAAGCGAGACCGGGTCAACTAGTAGTTCTTGAAGCCATGACTGCTACTGCAGTGAGATAAAAAAATTACTGCTAATTTGGAGTAAGTAGAATATGTTGTGAAATTAAGTTATTCGTGTTATACGTGATGATTTTATAGTTTACCCTCACGCCCACTTTGCAATATCAATCCTAGACATTAATTTAATAATTTTCTAGCTGTCCAAATTACTGTAGATACAAAGAACTTTGGTGATCCAACCGAAACAAAAGTAGGCAAAATTGCCACATTTTCCAGTTTCATGTTGTTGAAATCTTGAAAAGTCTATTTATTACATTTATATATCAAAACGCCGTTCGCTTGTGGTGACGCGTTATGAATACATAGAGTCACCACCCCATTTCATTCTGACGGTGTCGTAAGAGCCCACAAAAGGAAATGAAAAGGCCTAGCCGCAAGATAAGGAAAACTTGAAACGAAACCCTTTTTTTTTTCTCCCGGGGTAAAATCCTTTATGGACTATCCCCGTCGGCCTCGGGGATGGGGGGGGGGCGTGTGGGACTCTCCCCCAGAGTGGGGACCTACCCACTAAACATCCCCGGAGTGCTCCAACTCGCGTCCTGTTGCGGCATGTGCCAACCCGGTCTGGGCAGAGTGGCACAGTATGCCAATTACCCTCCCTGTGATAAGAGAAGGGCCGACTCAGCAGTGGGATTTATGGGCTGAGTCCAATTTACCAGTTTTACCTGGTTTTGGTAACTACTAGTATTTACGCGGAGCAATTGCACTATGTGTGACAACCGGTAATTCTATAGGCTATCGGTTTCCATGCTACTGACTACGCGGGATGACTGCCATAGATGGTAGAGTGGTAGACGGGACAACTTTTCCGTGTATTTACCCATCCAACATCAAGCAGAGCCAAACGTCGCTTAACCTGATAGATTGCGTTTCGGACTAACCTTGAGGCTACTACGTTCACAATAATACTAATAATGGTAATCAAATTGGTAATAAATCATATCTCTAAAAAAATTCCTCTGCTCTAGATATAACCTGTATCGCAGTCATGTTTGTAACATGAGATTCACGAACATAAATGATACCCTGACTCAGAGCAAGTGACCCCGGAATGGAACCGGGGACCCGAGATCCGAAGGCGGCACATCCAACCCTTAGACTAACAAAGTACACAATCTGGTCTTGTATAAATTCAGGAAACGGGCCTCTTAAGATTTTAGTGCTTTGTAAATAATAAAGTAAATAGTAAATTTATAGAAGACTAGCGGCCCGCCCAGGCTTCGCATGGGTGCAATGATTAACCTCTAAGTTTATCAGTGTTTGTCTACAATATTATGCATATAAGCCTTCCACATGAATCACTTAACTATTAAAAAAGCCGCTTCAAAATCCGTTGCGTAGTTTTAAAGATTTAAGCATACATGGGGACGGACAGACGACAGCGACTTTATTTTATAATATGTAGTGATAGTGATGATGATGATATCCCACCCAGTGCTCAAATGTGCGGAGAGTAATTTTAGAACATTTTATTGCACAATAAATTCCTACTATCGCGTCGTAAGTGACTTTTACGCTCAATTGGTCTTATTACGGAAGCTGAATTTAAAAAAGTTACGCCATAACGTTCTTTTTTTCTAAAATAAGACAAGCCAGTGCTATTACGAGGTTGGAAAAATAATTAAATAAGTAGGTAGAAAAATAAACTGATACTTTTATTTATGATTTTATAAAAAACGCAACTCAAACACTGATCACTCGTTACAGAAATAACCACGGAAAATAATGAGGGCCGAACTAGACGCATACGCCCTTTTAACAACTCTCCTCTCCTCTCCACAACTCGCCCCTCCTCGCCACTCCATCTCCACACCTCAACACGTCATAGTCAATACATCTCCTCTTTTTTCCGTTACAGTGCTTTGGAACTCCTCATCTCGAGCCTCGGATGCATTTTTAAAAAGTGTGACGTCAGCAGTGCTGACGTCACGAATGTTTTCTATGCGATCACTCATCTTCAATTTTCAAAGAAAACACCAAAAGTATTACCAAAGCTTCGTTTACTCAACTGACAGTGTAACGACTTATTAGAGAGCTCCGCACTGTCCAACGGCTCGAGCAAGAATGACCCAACCGTGGGCTGTGCGGTCGTATTTATAGCGTGCGAGCACGTATTTACAATGTTCAGGTTGATTACTGAATAATGTGAATTTACGTTATTTTTAAATTGCAATAATCATAATTAAATTAATTAACGGGTTATAAACTAGTTTTAACTCGAAAAAATGATTAAACAAGTTATTTAATTAATAATCTTCTTTAAAAAGCGATGAACCGTTGCTGTTGCGCCGATATATACTAGCGACCGATCCCGGCTTCGCACGGGTGCAATTATAAGGAGTTGCAAGCTCATCATCATCATCATCAGCCCACATTAGTCCACTGCTGGACATAGGCCTCACCTAAAGAGCGCCATAGAGCCCTGTCTTCAGCTTGACGCATCCAGCTGCTGCCCGCAAGCTCAACTCTCGTGAATTGTTTTTCGTTGGAATTCCTCATGTATCCCCGGCCTTGGCCGGACTAGCCATGTGGGATTCCGGGGCGCGGAAAGATGTAATTAGCGCCCGGAACTACCCTGGGGGCTTTGGCCCGCCTTTATTAATGGCCCCTCGCTGCGAGGCGGTCCCCCCGCTAACAGGCAAACCCTAGTGATATAAAAATGTTTATATACCTATCAGGGAAAATACTCATCGATCCGACTCCGACTGTGCTGTGTACCGCGCCGAGCACAGGAAACAAATCTCTCTTCCAGGTCCAACTCAAGATATTAATATAATTTAATGAGATAAAATGACACAATTGTGTAAAGGACTAAAGGCTGTATAAAAATAACAACTTTTGTATTACAACTAAAATGTAATGAAATACTAAGTACCTACTTAGTATTCTATTACATTTCAATCTATGAATATAGATTAATATACTCATACTATACTAAAATTATTAATCTGCTGAGTTTGTTTGTTTAAACGCGCTAATCTTAGGAACTACTGGCCCATTTCAGTGTTAGATAGTCCATTTATCGAGGAAGGTAATGGCTATATTTTATTTTCCAAACAATTAGGGTCCTTAAGAAAATTGCGATTTTGTAAACCAAAATGTAAACTTTTATTTTATTTTCAAAATCCATTCACAATTTACATCATAAATTATCTCTAAGTAACATAGGCTATATGAAAAGCGGAGATAAGGGGTTCGAAGCCCACGCGGGCGAAGCCACGCGCAAAAGCTAGTATATTAATATACTCGTAAGTCAAGGCTAAAGTCTCGGTAGTATTACTAATTTCATTAAAGTTTCATTTAATACGACCGCTTGTAAAACAAATTATTAAATGAAAACGCTTTATAAATTCAAATGTAATAAAAAATCCTTATAATCACGGCTCTGGAATTTGTTGAGGTAGGAATGTATAGGAGTGGCTTAGTGATACAATTACTGTGTCCATTCATAAAAATAAATTACTACCTTATCTTGTTGGTACCCATAAGCATGTCACGAATACGTGAATAACTTTTCTCGCCTTGAAAAATTATAGAACAAGACAATGCCTACTAAGATTACAATCGTTTACTTCACTAGTTTTATATAGGTATCTCAAAAAATAACTACGTAAAATGTGTTGAAATGAATCAGGAATACTCAACGTACAACAAATGTAGGATACAAACTCATCTTTGTCAAATTTCAAAGGACGTAAAAATAAATAAAAAATATCTTAGGTACAATACACAATATCATATCAACTACTCACGCGTTTACATACCTAGTATACATTTGAGATCATTCTGAAATGATGAAATGAGTTTAATTCCCGACGTTTCGAATGCTCTACAGTCTCCCCCGTGAACACGATTGCTGCAAAGCATCATCCTGTAATTATTCTGATAACCTAAGACATCAAATCTTTCTTTTTGAGACAACGTCATACTTCAACGTCGAATATTGTTAAAATCAAAATTAAATATGTCCGATTTATGAATGAAATCACTTAATACTACGCTTAACCATTATGTCACGCACTTATTTGCTGACATTTCAATATAATAATATCGGAAGCAACGTAGTAACTACACAAGTAGACCGCATCGCATCAAATTAAAACGGCATTAACCCGAAATTGTATATTTTCTAGAGCAAGATCGGTTTTTTAAACCGGTTACGTAATTCGGTTGACGCATAGAATATAAGACACGTGGATTTAATCCCATACAACGTGCACGTTCTGCTTCGTCGGAGACTGCTCCCACCTATTGTGTTTCAGAGATAAAAATCCTTTATAAAGCAGGCTGCCTTCCGTCTTAAATCTCATGTATATAAAATTATTTGAACCCAAATGGGGCACCTTTACAAGTTCAATAGTAGGGTTATTCTTTGAGAATACGATTTAATAAATAAATAAATAAATATCCTTGGACATTTCACACAACGCCATCTCGTCCCAAGCTAAGCAACTTAATGCTTGTGTTATGGTAACGAGATGGATGATAAACTACTTATATACATTTTTTTTTGTAAATACATACATATTATAGATAGAAATGACACCCAGACTCCAGACAGAGCCAGTGCCTCTGGTTTAGACAAAGACACTTGCCCGACCCCGGAATCGAACCCGGGACCCGTTGATCCAAATGCGGCACATCTAACCACTAGACCAACGAGGCAGTCTACTAATACTACTCAGTCCATAAATGACTCACTGCGGAGACGGGCCTCATCCCATCATACGGAGGGTAAATAGCTTACTGTGCCACGCTGGCCAGACGGTTTGGCACAGGGTTTCCTATCAAGTTTCCTTCTCTTGCGGCTAAGTTCGTAGCCTTGTCTTTTCCTTTTGTCGGCTCTTTCGACACCCTCAGGATGAAATGTATTGGTGACACTATGTATTCTAAATCCGTCACCACACGGAATGTGTCTTCGGAGGGCACGGAATGTCATTTGAATGTGCACGACAGTACATACGCACTACGTGTGTGTTGCTTAAAAAATAAGGTATTTCTAAAATAATGATTCCCAATTGTCCCAAGATGAGTCTTGCAACTCAGACGGCAATCGCTCCATGTTCAATATCTGCAGTGTAGTCTCTTCGTATTCCATATGTATGCTTAAATCTTTAAAACTATTTAAACAACGGATTTTGAAACGGTTTTTTTTAATAGATTGAGTGTTTCATGAGGAAGGCTTATATGTATAATACACCGACCCTATAAGAAAGGAACAAAATATAAACTGCACTACTACTACTCAATCCTTAATTGACCCACTTTTGAATCGAGCCCCCTTCCACTTACATGGAGGGTCATTAGACATAGTGTCACCACCCCATTCCATCCTGAGGTATTGCAAGGATCAAATGTGTGGCATATAAATGTTGACTCTAACGAAATCCTACTCTAAGAGCAGTAGGTCAAACAAATGACATGTACTGTACAAACAGGTATGAAGACGTTAAATGCCAATTTGATTGCATAGCACGCCCAGATCCAAGGCCGTGCAAATGACAAGCTTCACGGCTAAAGACGGGAATAACGTGACTAATGTATTAATGATCACCATGTCTATTAGTTAATTAGTATCATTAATGATGAGACTGCTTTACGCCGTCATACGTTTTAGATTTTAAATTGTAGTTACCAAAATTACAGGACCTTGTGATACTTTGTAATTGCTATAGTAATATTAACTCATAGCGTCTAGAAATTGTAGATTCTTCACTACATAGTTTAAAACAAAGTCGCTGTCGTCTGTCCCTCCCTATGTAGGTATGCTTAAATCTTTAAAACTACGCAACGAATTTTGAAGCGGTTTCTTTTAATAGATATAGTGATTCAAGAGGAAGGTTTACATCCACAATATTGTAGAGAAACACTGATAAATTTAGAGGTTCATCATAGCACCCGTGCGAAGCCGGGGCGGGTCGCTAGTATACAATATTCATATATAAATGAATGTTTGACTGTGTGTCCTTTATAGAATTGTAAACTATGCATTTAGTCATGTGATCTACAGCAAAGAGATAAGGACGGCTTCTAAATAAAAAAATGATTGAAATGATCTAAATAAAAAGATGCCTTTCCTTCAAATCTATTTTAGTTAGTGGCATATGTTAGTGTACATGTTGTTTCAATGGCTCTTGTGATAATAAAATGCTATTTTCGTTTAACAGCCCAATTGCCCAAATAACTCAATATGACTATTAATGGTGGCCGACACCAACGACCTGTGGAAACAAAGAAAAATCGAAATGTGCGAATAACCGCAAACAAATGATAGAAAACAAACACAGAATTTAACTTGAGAGCTTACTGTATGGTTTTTAGATTTACACACACACTACTTACTGTCTACACAGCCGACTATTTCACGCCCCGTTTAAGCGGGAAAAATAGATAATGTTTTCCGTTAACAGTTCCTGCTATACATACCTAGTATTTGAGTTTTGTATTGACTAAAGACGACACATTAAACTACATTGTCTATTAATATGTACTGTTATTTTAATAATATGCTTCAAATCTGGCATCATCATTATATATTTTTGTATTTATGTTTAATTTCAAATATTTAGTCTGTATTTTCATGAGATCGCAGCAGTGTCAGGTGGACCAATGATAAAAGTAATTAAGGAGAGGCTGGCGTACTTGATACGAAACTATTTGCCAACCTGTTTGGCCAGCGTGGGACAGTAGGCTAATTACCCTCCATGTAACTGACGGCGGCCTGACTCAGCAGTGGGCCATCTATGGCCAGTAGTTGTTGTAGTAGGAGAGAAGAGAGAGAGTGAGACAGTATAGTGTTCTGTTATGGTACAAAATCCAAGAAGATCTTTCGCAGTATAAGTTAAGGATCACATAATTATCAAAGAACATTATTAGCATTGCCAAATGGAACTTTATTGTATACTAGCTGCGTCCCGAGGTTTCACCCGCGCTTACGCAAAGCTAGTCTAAAAACTAAAGTAAGTTACTCCTTATATCATCAGCTACCTATCGGTGAAAGTCCCGTCAAAATCGGTCCAGCCGTTCCAGAGATTAGCCGGTACAAACAGACTCTGACGATGACTCAAATTTTATTTATTAGTATAGACTGCTAATAAATCAATTTAATTATACGCATCAACAAGATCCATGTTGCCCAAGCAGGTTTTGCGTAACATTTACAACGTATGTATTACGAAATCATTACGAAATGCGTTAGCACAACTCCTTCAAGATTTATATAAGAAAAACATATAAAATTTACTTCTGGTCTGTATTTCCATGCCAGAAAATGGACGTTTTGATTGTTGAATTACCAAAAATATTACGTTTTTTAATATCCTGTGTAGTATTGGGACGATATTGATAGAAATGGAACGCACTCTAATTCGTTTAAGTTTTATCCGCTTAATCCCGTGGCGCTAGATGTGTTATAAAACTTTAAAAAATAAATAAAAACATACTTAATATCTATCAAATAATATCTATTTTTAATTGCCTATTTGCCAAATACCTTTAGATGTAAGCTCCTTAATGTTCGATTAACGATTATTTTATCGATCTAGTAGTCAAACTACTATTGAGCCAGCGGAAAAATATGAACACTAGG
The DNA here is from genome assembly GCA_905475355.2 of Clostera curtula. Lineage (NCBI taxonomy): Eukaryota > Metazoa > Arthropoda > Insecta > Lepidoptera > Notodontidae > Clostera > Clostera curtula. The sequence continues at coordinate 8,582,069 of FR997808.1, read as the reverse complement.
TAACTGTAATGGAGCAGAACACGAAAGCACAATCAACACGATCATCTTAAGATATTATTGTAGAGATAATGTGGTATGTGGGAGAATTATAACGGATTTCGAATGTACCGTTAAGACCGTATGACCTTTTGGAATACTACAATATATGGCTTACTGAATGCTGCGTGACCAAGATTTGGGGTAAAGACTGTACAGGGTGATTTTTGGACCACCAACCAAATTTAAATACATAGGTGGTTTAGACCATGAAAGTAAACAACTTTCCCAAAGAAACACAGGTCGAAAAGTGAAAAAAAATTCAGACCGTTCATACGAAATCGACCACGTGATCGAGCAGTTATCTATGGCATAGACGATTTTTTTTTTGGGATAGTTGATCACTTTCATCGTCTGAACCACGTATTTAAATTTGGCGGGTGGTCCAAAAATCACCCTGTACAGTTCTACAAGCCTTTCGAATTTCCAATATTTGGAAAGTTGAGCAAGTCCCACGTAGATGGATCAGTAAGTGACCCAGTCAATAGCTCTACTTTGAAGCTAGAGCTGCCACATTTGCTCTACATCTTAGGTGGGATGAGTATTAATTAGAAGGAAAGGATAAATATGAACAAGTAATGCTTAACTTACTATCAGACAGTACACAGCCTAGTTGGTATAGGGGTTGGATGTGCCGTGGTTCTGCATCAGATCCCACGAGTTGGAGCACCCCGGGGAGGTTTAGTGGGTAGGCCCCCACTATGGGGGAGAGTCCCACACTCCCCTCGCTGGCCATCCCCGTGGCCGGCGAGGAAGTCCATAAAGAATTTTACCCCGGGCGAAAAAAAAAATAAATAAATAAAGGGTTTCGTATTAAGTTTTCCTTCTCTTGCGACTAGATTTTCGGCCTTATTATTTCCCTTTATCGGCTCTTACGACACCCTTATGATGGATTGGGCGGTGACACTATGTATTCTAATTCCGTCACCACATAGGTGTCATTTGGGAAGTCTTTATGTGAGCATGACAATTAAAAAACATTACTAGATGGTAGTGCCGGTAGTTGTTCTAACATTATAGCATCATCGTTGATGCCATCCTCGTAACTAGCGGTGAAATAACCCCGTGGGAGGCGTTGTGTGCAATTATAAATGTAGCGCCAAGGTCACTGGCGTAGGGCTGTTACTTTTTGTTCCAAGATTCCAAGAGTTCCAAGATTTGCTGTAGCCATGCGTGACCATGAAATAAAGATATAATGTGACTGACAACGTAAAACCTGACTTGATTTGGAATGGAAAGCATCAATTGATAGTTTAGATTTCTTGGACGTATAAAGAAGTTATCAGAAATAAAGATATTTAGAATACTATTAGCGAAAAAAAATGATGAAGTACATTGTACTTCACTTACTCTTACTCGAAATAAAAAACTAAGTATAACTATATAACCAAAATTATTAAGTACAGTATTAGAATAGATACCATAATAAAATGAAATCCGTGAAGGTATAAGTGATTTTTTATTGAATTTTAGTTTCTCAGAAGTCTAATCTTGTATGGATTTTCGAAGGGTGTTAAGAAATGTATGAATAGTGTTACTAAACCATTCCATCCTGAGTTTGTCGAACCGACAAGAGGTCAATAGGGGCCGTAAGAGCCAATAACCTATCCGCAAGAGAAAGGAAGCTTGATACGACTGTACCAAACCGTCTGGCTAGATTCGCGGAGTAGGCTAATTATACTCCATGTGACAGGAGGAGGCCCAACTCAGGCACGAAGACACAGAAGTGGGTCGTGTAGGGGCTTAGAAGTAGTAGTGATTCTGTTTAACACCTCTATCTATCTATCTAGATATGACATTTCCACGCATATAGTCACTCATCACGATATCTCTGGAACCATAAGACCTAGACTTGATGAAAAAAAATGTTTTTAGTTAGTGGCGTAGCAACGCGCGCTGGGTACAGCTAGTAGAGGATATAGTAAACTTTCTCGTTCTTGGACTAAATCTTGCTCCCTTACTCGGGCTCAATAACCACTCATTGATGAAGTGACTGCAACAACCCTAGCTCACAATTACTACGCCTCCTTGCCTAATGGTACACAATCTACGGGATTTGGTCTCATAACAATAGCGTCTATGTTTTAGGCAGTTGATTGTTTATGAATGTTTTTAGGCGATCGGTAGTATGTTTGGTTGACATTATTGACACTTTAATTGTGAGAAATCAGTGCTTTTGTAAGAAGTAGTGCGTTATCGCTGCAGTTGCGCTATTTCGTTGGTATCTACAAAAAATCATTTTAGGTGGTTTTCTTATTATATACTTCTACGCTCAGTGTCTCGAGTACTTGGAAGATTTTAGTGTAGTGGAATGAGGAAAGGTGTGTAGATATGACGACTGATAGGTGTGTATGAAGAGTAGCACCTAGCGTAGGACATAAGAAGAAGATAAGATATTGGTAATTTTAAATACGACTATTTAAAAGAGTGTTGCGATAAAACCTACTGAAATAAAGTTCCTTTCGAGTTTGAATTTGTAATAAAATTTGAGTTAAATAACAATTTTACCATATTGGTACTATGTAATATAATTTAGTCACATAACCTTCTGCTTGATTTTTTTCTCATTTACACCAAAGTCACTCAAACTAAAGTGGAAACACTTACAAACACGAAACTGATATCTAAGAAAAAAAAAACAATCAAAACACAACAACAGCGGAAACAGTTCTATTATGATTGTAAAAAAGTACGTACGTTCAATCGAATAGCACTCTAATGAATGTTTACAAAATAAAGGTTACAAAGCAGGAAGCCACGGTTGGCAATATGGCACGCCACTGGTAATTTTCTAGCCACAAATTGAATGGCGGCGAAACGGCGTGCGACGTCGCGTGACGCCGTGACGACGGTAAGTAAAACGTTGTTCAACAACCAATTGATGGATGGAGAAATTTATGGAGAAGCCAATAAGTTTGGATATTGAGCCGTCAATAGATAATTGAAATATTTTCTTTATTCTGGTTTTGTTTACTAAATACTGCTAAGAATACTCAGGCGTCTTGTGTTTATGTAGTTTATCATCCATCTCGTTACCATAACACAAGCATTAAGTTGCTTAGCTTGGGACGAGATGGCGTTGTGTGAAATGTCCAAGGATATTAATTATTTATATTCACGAACACAATGACAAATTGTTTGTTGTTTGTCAAAATCTGAGACACTTGTTATTAGCCTGGGTGTCGTAAATTTGTTGTCGTAAATTAAATATTTGTAAACAGCCCCTGCAATACAGGTAACAAGTGCAGGGGATTTGTTAAAAAACAATTTGTACACCAAGGAAAGAAATAACATGGCATCAGACCAATTCAAAACAAATGTACAATGGGCAGTCTTTTCATGCGTCTTTCCAGAGATGTTAGTAAATTAATTGCCACAAAAAAATTCGTAGGGAAATAACAGTAATATTTTGATGCTCCAGGCGTCTGTAGGCAGATGATATATAACTGATACTATAACATAAAAGCACTGTAATGACGGCCCCCCACAATGTAATTTAACGATAAGTCTTTATGATTTAACCACGCCATTCAAGAATGCAAATGTGTAATGAAATTAATGATCGTGCAGTCACACCAACAGCGAAATAGTATTTCATTTCAGTATGTAACTTGTAACGTACTGCTATGTTACCTTATAATGATAAATAAATAATAAATTAAAATGATAGTAAAATCATCATCATCATCACAACTACAGCCCACACTAGTCCACTGCTCCACATAGGCCTCCCGTAAAGAGCGCCATAGCGCACTGATAGTAAAATAAGTGTCGCAGGAAATGATTTATTCACGGTTATGATCGTTTTATTTTATTTTATTCCCAACGTTTCAGACACTTTGCACACTTTGCTTTGGACACTGCAAAGTGTCTGAAACGTTGGGAATAAAATAAAACGATCATAACCGAGATCATTTCCTGCAATGTGTAAAGATCGTGAAAACCTAATACATCAAAATAAGTTAATTTCAGTAGGCTAATTTCCCTCCTGTAGTAGTAGGCTGAGAAGAAGTAAAAGTTTAGGCAGGAAAGAACAATACCACAGATATAATAATACTAAAGTATTTGAATTTGCCTCCTAATTTGTAAGTAATTGTATAGCAAAAAGCACTATAAAATTGGTATGATTTTCAATCGAAACTACTTTTGACTTACCTTTTAAGTATAATGTTTATGTATAAATTAAAAAGGCTCAAGGTGTTTTTTTACATTTTAAATTACAGAATGCTTAACTGGAAGAAATAATAAAATGTTTTAAATTACGATTACTTAAACACCTGGCATAAACATATCGTAAGGAAGTGTCTGAATTTCATTCCTGTTCCTCAAAGTTTAGGTAAATTAATTGTTCATAATTACGACCACTGTTGATTAATACCATAAATTGAACATTTTAATAGTAATCGCACATTTATACGCTAATCGAAGTCAAGAAGACCGCGCACACGTTTCGGGCGATTCGACACGGACAGGTGTGCGAATTTTTTTTAAGATTTCACATAAAGAATTCTGAAATTCATTTCAAATGTGCGATCAACTTAAAGATGCCCGTGACAACCTTAAATAGCTGAACCGATTTTAATAAAATAAGTTATGGAACCACCGCTAGAAAACATGCCTTCAAAGAAAAAAAGGAACGCATCATAATCTGTCCATTAGTTGGGTGATACCCACAGACAGACATGCTAGTACAGATACTCAGACACGTGAAATTAGTTACACAAATTTTTGTCGAGGGTTAAAATCAAAACAGATGTAAAAGATTGCAGCAGATTTATTAAATCTAATACTACTACTACCTAAAAATGGCGATCTAAAAAGAGCAACTACAGAGTATCTTGCAAGCTCTTCTCTGTAGAGCTGCATTCCGAACCGGTGGTAGATCGTAAATATTCGTTTATTGTTTGACTTGTCAAAAGAGCTCTAATGAGTCAACTTGATTAAATGAGTTTTGAATTTGAATTTTGGTAATTAACTTATACACGCTGATGGGTTGGGTTTGGTTTTATTCCTCAAGTTTTCCTTCTCTTGCAGCTAGGTTGTCGGCCCTGTCATTTCCTTTTGACGGCTCTTACGACACCCTCAGGGTGGAATGGGAACTCTACGTATTCTAAATCCGTCACCACAGTCAAAGAACTTAGGTAATGCGCCATAGTCGAGCTTTGTGTCTTATTGGCGGTGATTAACACAGAAGGAAGGCCGATTGACGGGATTATATCAAATTTGAGTTAATAAAAGTCAAAATAAAAAACACAATTTCGATGTTTTCGAACTTTTTGGGAAAAGTAACTCGTTCTCAAATAAAACAAAAAGTATCCAAACCGGTTTTCGGCAAGTGTTCGGTAAAACAAATGCCAAGAATCTTAAATCTTGAAACCATTCCTGTTTATTACGAAACACACGAGCTAAGGTGCATGCGTGTGCAAAAACAGGTGCCAAATTGACCAATACATTAAAACTGACATGTCTTACATACTCTGTGTACATGTGAATTGATATAAGACTATCGGACAAAGAATCAAAGGGGGAACGCTGCCAGTATCTTCGGAACCTTGCCTAAAGGGACTCCTTTAAATAATATAGTTTAGTATTTAAGTTTTAGGTCAATTGGTATTTTTAGTCTTGTTTTATTACTTAAGTTAGTGTTTATGTAAGTACATATTACTTAAGTTAGTGTTTATGGAATAAATTAGACTATATTATTTGTGTATAAATTTTTTTCCCTGCACTAGTAACCATATCTCGGAGGCAGTTTAGAAATATGAAATTCACGAACACAAATGACACCCAGACTCAGAGCAAGTGCCTCTGGGTTAGACAAAGATGCTTGCCTGAGCCCGGTATTAAGCGAAGACCCGTGACACATGAGTAGCCACCAGAGGGAACCCTTCTAATTAGTGAGCAAAATTGTTACCTATTCTTATAGGGTTGTCAGAGGAGGATTAAAATAAATACACAAAAGTTTGTTTATATCTATTTGTCATTTAATAATTTGAGACATACTTTTAGTCATAAACTTATTACATAATTTCAAAAAGTCTTCTTTGGTCTTTGGGATAATAAAAAAATATATGTTTTTAATTTTTCGATTGCTGTTGATGCAGTAGAATAAACACTCTTTCTAATTTATTCCAATTTAATCAAATACGCACGACGCGGCACTACGAGCAGTGAGGTAGCCCTTTGTTAAAGCACTGGCGGAACCAGTATAAACCGGTTTCGTTCCGTACGTGACGAGCCGCCAGTGCTCCCGCACACACGTGCATCATACTTGTAGTGGTGTACTTATTATGGCGCTATTCTTTGAATCTTAGTCTCTGTCCCCTTTATCTACTTTGCCCGTGATGCAAAGGCGGCACGTCCAATAGTAAAGTTATTAATTACAGTAAAAGAATTTGGTAGATCGACAACCTGGTAATGATCGCCGGGACTCGTCGTCGGCACAAAATTTCTGTCTACACATTTTGGAGTGTCATGAGGGAGTCCTATATTCAGCAGTGGACGTCTTTGGTTGATAGATTTATGTACTACAATTCCGTGTGGTGACGGATTTAGAATACACGTGGCAACTAAAGGGATGCAAGATGCAGGTGACCTGCCGCAAGAGGAAAACTTATAAATAATAAATAATGTATAAATATCCTTGGACATTTCACACAACGCCATCTCGTCCAAAGCTAAGCAACTTAATGCTTGTGTTATGGTAACGAGATGGATGATAAACTAATTATACACTTTTTTTTTTTTTTTTTGATACAACACTGTGCTATCCCGGCTTGCAGTGTGGCGCCTTAGGCTAATTTCCCTCCATAAATGTTGTAGAGGCCCATCTCAGTAGTGCGTCATTTATTAGCTAAAACGACGTTCAACACACAAAAAGTTTCTGTGTGTAATCTAAGACATTATTAGTTTCTGAGATATTAAAACTGTAGCAATTAATACTTAGCAACCTATGCTTAACTGTGACTGTAACTTTGGATCAAGGAAACATTAAATATGATGTAAGGTAGAGTACTTAATTTTCATGATAACTATCGGTTAATAACTCAACTACACAATTAATTAATAACATTGTTTAATCAATCAAGCATTCAATCATTGTTTTATAAATAATTATTTAAATACATTTAAACAAGTTATTTAAAACTAGCAGGATGTTTCCCATCCAAAATCTCTGTATAAATAATAGCCATCATGACTCGTATCTTAATGGTCTAAAGAACAAAATTGCTTGCACTGTACCGGTGGTAGCAATGCCCAAACGATTTGCTCAAGAAATAGTCTCGACTGAAGTAGGTCAATCGTATTTGATGGATGTACGATGTTTACAAACAAACAGATTGGTTTGCACAATTCCATCGTATTTAGTCTTCTATCGGTTATATTTGACATCGCCATCGTAACTATTTGTACCGTCACTAACCTGTTGATATTTGTACACTGTTGATATTTGTGTTTATCTTCTTTTTGGTTTAACATGCTGTATCAAGCATATCACATTCATTAATTGAGCACTTAACCTGTAGAATAATCACTGAGGCCAGATGCAAAAACATCGCTGTATTTGCATCACTAAAATGTATGGGATGACAGTTTACAGGCATGTGCTAAGTCACGTTTTCGTCGATACCGTGAGCTATATTGTTGCATCTGCCCTCTGATTAATACCAGTAATTTATATAAGTTACCTTTTTGTAACGAAACCTAAATGAGTAGAAAAAAAAGCAACTACAGAGTTTCTTGCCGGGTCTCCTCTGTAGAGTAGCATTCCGAACCGGTGGTAGCGTTTACGTAAAAACATACAGACCGGAGAGGAGACGGCATTTCCAACAAGAAACCATCTTCGCCGCGCTTCCGCAGTTGATGTCTGTGTGTTTTCGCCTTCAGTCCTGACGGTTTGTAAGTTTTGTTGACCATTTATGAACAAGTAATGAAAGTAAGTGGGCCATATTTTCAACAGTTGTGTAAATATTCAGTTAACATGACTGTAGCTTGTATAATAATATTAAATTACATTATTACGATAACTGGGCAATCAAGAAAAAATGGATATAATCCACTTAAAAAACTACTTAAATGGTGTTGGTTAGCAATGCATGAAATATATAGAAAGTAGTTTAAATTGCCGTGTCGTTTAAATATGGAAACGCTTAACTTATTACTATGCAACACAGTTCGAGGCTAACTTCATGCCATCGCGCTAAGAAGGGCGATAGCTATCATAAGGTCTCATTCACACTTCGGTCATCGATGCCTGATTAGAGTTCTCAATCGACCATGAAAATCAATTGACAGTGATAGACGAAAACAATACCTGTTACAACTGTTTTAGATTTGTAATTATGTAGCTAAAAAGGAAATTTTCGAACTGTGTATTTGTGACGTTTATTGTACGTGAAACTGAGGACATAGGTAATTAAATTAATCTAATAGGGTTGTTGGCTTGATTGGGCGATTAATTGGGCTGTCGCCAGTACTTTAGATACACTGTGAACTGTTAGTTCACAGTATAATCTTCACGAAGACCAATATAGGCAGACAATCGTGCATGTATAGCCTGATGGTAAGAGATCACCGCCGCCCATGCACACACAGCAAGTGCTTTTAAAACGATCCCGCTGCTAGCATCGTGCGGTATTCGACTGCGGTTTTCTGTAAGGTATTTCCCCAGTCGGTTTCTGTTGAAAGTCGTTCTTCTAAGTCGTTAACTTTAATGGGTTATTTGTCAAAAATATATATTTTCATCGTTGAAAGTTTATAGGTACGTAATGATTTTTCAAATCACGCAAATTACAATACTACAACATAAATCATCATACGTCATCATTTTAGCCCATAAATGACTCGCTACTGAGACGGGCCTCCACAAAAATCATGGAAGGAAATTAGCCTACTGTGCCACGCTGGCAAGACGGGTTGGCTCAGGGTTTGTATCAATCATGGTGCAGCTTCTGGGCCCACGAGGCAGATCTTGCGCGGGATTGTACACCCCGGGGATGTTTAGTGGGTAGGCCCCCAGTGGGGGAGAGTCCCACACGCCCCTCGTCGGTCCTCCCCGGGACCGACGGGGATAGTCCATAAAGGATTATACCCCAGGCACCAAAAAAAAAAACATTTGTATCAAGATTTCCATCTCTGGGGACTCGTTCCTTTAGTCCCCACTTACGACATCCCCAGGATAGTGTGGGTTGGTAAAACTGTGTATTCTCCGTCGCCACAAGGGCCCAATATATAAATAAATACATTTACAGATCCCCAGGATAGTGTGGGTTGGTAAAACTGTGTATTCTCCGTGGCCACAAGGGCCCAATATATAAATAAATACATTTACAGATCCCCAGGATAGTGTGGGTTGGTAAAACTGTGTATTCTCCGTGGCCACACGGGCCCAATATATAAATAAATACATTTACAGATCCCCAGGATAGTGTGGGTTGGTAAAACTATGTATTCTCCGTGGCCACACGGGCCCAATATATAAATAAATACATCTACAGATAATCTAATAGATGAAAATGGTTAATATTTGGTTAACATTTTTCGTTCAAAAGCTTTGAAAGTTCATTTTCCATTTGAATAGGAATAAGTGTCTCAGTTTATGTTATAAAGAAACAACCATTACACAATTTCATGCAGCAAATAATTTGAACAACATGTGTTAATGATGTTACGAAACATTTCATCAACATCATTTATTCGACGTACGAGCAAGTAATTCAGAGCGCATCCGTAGCCTATAATTATTAACAAGAATAAATTATTTAGTTGTGTAAGAGGTAGGATTCCTTAGTTTGATTATGTACTTAAAATAATTATACAGTTTTATTATTTAACTAGTGGCCCGCCCCGGCTTCACCCGTGCAAAGCGGGGGTGGGTTATACATAAAAACCTTCCCCTTGAATCACTCTATCTATTAAAAAAAACCGCTTCAAAATCCGTTGCGTAGTTTTAAAGATTATTGCATACATAGGGACGGACAGTAGAATGCGACTTTGTTTTATACTATGTAGTGATGTTTATTTATAATAATAATGTTACTTTATTTAAATAGTTAAGGTCAAGCATAAAGTAACTTCAAAGGTTTAAATTATAACTAGCGACCTGCCCCGGCTTCGCACGGATGCAATTATGCATTTATTATACACTAGTGGCTCGCCCCGGCTTCGCCCGTGCAAAGCGGGGGTGGGTTATATTTAAGAACCTTCCCCTTGAATCACGCTATCTATTAAAAAAAACCGCTTCAAAATCCGTAGCGTAGTTTTAAAGATTTATGCATACATAGGGACGGACAGAAGAATGCGACTTTATTTTATACTATGTAGTGATATGTAGTGATGATAGTGATATAAACCTTCCTCTTGAATCACTCTATCTATTTAAAAAAACTACTTTAAAATCCATTGCGTAGTTTTGAAGATTTAAGCATAGGTAGATAGGGATGGACAGACGACAGCGACTCTGTTTTATACTATGTAGTTATAATACTACTCACAAGAACATGGTGGAACTACATGGAGCCTTCAGCCTTCTGTAGCCAGACGGTTTTCGTATCAAGTTTTCTTTCTCTTGCAGCTAGGTCATTTCCTTCTGTCGGATCTTATGAGACACACAGCATGCCTATAATGTTTTCATGCATCAACATATAAATATATCTAGCATTCTTTTAGGATAACGAAGCCTTCCGTTCATTTCTTTGTCCGTGTGAATTTTAAACCACTGATTACCGCATCATTCATATACAAGGTGTCCCAAAAATAGCCTGCCACAGCGACGCTAGAAGTAGGCTAGACCTGGTTCTATTCCACAAAAAAATGGCTGAAGAAAAGTCTCACGGATTTCGAGATACTAGAATTTTTCGATTTTTTTTTAATTTACCCGTTTTTTTGTTCTATGTAACAAAATCGTCACAAATGCCTAATGACCTGATGTTTTTTTTTCCCGCATTTTTTTTTTTTGCAATAGACCTAGGTCTAGCCTACTCCCAATGTCGCTGTGGCGTGCTATTTTGGAACATCCTGTATATTCTATGCAGGAAGCTTTTAATATAATCGAAAGATAAGGAAACGAAAAATTTAAATACTGTTTGGATCCGCAAAGGAATGTTGAAGGAAACAGTGCTAGAGTGGAATGAATGAGTAATGAGGATAATTTCTAGGATACTCACGTAGAGCCAACGTGCAATGTAATCGGTGGCTTGCAAATACGAGATTAGAAAGTGTTGAAGTGTTAAATTTAGTCTAAAGTGTTAGGTGTTTTATATTATATCGTACATGTTTTGTGTGTAGTGACGGTTATACAAAACATAGTATAACTACCCCATTCCATTCTGAGGGTGTCGTAAGAGCAGGGGCGTAGCTACCGCCGTATCTGCCGTATCAATTATACGGGGCCCCCGGGCGACGGGGCCCCCCGACGTGCGTAAGCAAAAATTAATAAAAACTTCGCTGAACGCCTTTCAGACCTGTCACTATTGTCCATAGAGGCAGAAACTTTAGAAAAACTAAATTTATCATCAGCTACAAATCATTTAATTCATTTAAAACAGTTTACCAAAAAAAAGGCAAGGAGAGTATAGTTATATTTAATTTAAATTGTTTGAAAACTTTTTGGTAGAAGTGACAGATAGATCATTATGATGAATAAATATTTCTATCAATTTCATGCACGCATTTTTTATTTCTTTTGTGGGAAATCTTTGTATGGGCTCGCAAGTTTTATACGGGGCCCCACCAAGGCACGCTACGTCCCTGCGTAAGAGCCGACAATAAGAAAAAACAAGGCCTTAAACTTAGACGTAAAGCATGAGACGCAGCCCTGTGCTAAGCCGTCTGGCCAGCGTAGCACATTATGATAATTACCCTCTATGTAATGGAGGGGGGCCCGACTCAGCAGTGGGTCATTTATGGGCTGAGTAGTCTTAAAAGTTATAAAATAACCAACGTTTACTACCCTGAGGTTGTTGTAAGAGTCGACTCACGCGCACAAGTGGCTGATCATTACTGATCCATTTTGCCAGTGTGGCACAGTACAATATTTTTACCTCTTTGAATTTGGAAGAGGCCCGACTCAGTAGTGAGTCATTTAAGGGCTGCACTGAAAACAATACAAACCTTAAAAATGGGACTTTAGCATTGGGTTGACATTTTTTCTGTCTATAGTATAAAATAACAATTGATATTATGACAGTCCGTATTAGGGCTTTAAATATTGATTAAATCGATGGAGAGAAAAAAACGACAGCTACGCAACAGAGATTAAGGAATATAGTTTAACGTTTCGGGGTATTGCTATTTTATAGCTACAATTTACAAATAACATGCTTAAAATACATTGATCATTACCTCTAACATATACAGTTTTATAAATCAACTAGCGACCCGCCCCGGCTTCGCACGGGTGCAATTATATTATACCTATAAACCTCCCTCTTGAATTACTCTATCTATTAAAAAAACCGCTTCAAAATCCGTTGCGTAGTTTTAAAGATTTATGCATACATAGGGACGGACAGAAAAATGCGACTTTGTTTTATACTATGTAGTGATGATAATTTAACGAAACCATTGTGCTTTTAACTATAGTTGCTTACAATCCACACTGATTAAAATTTATAAGTTTACATAGCGCATTCAAAATTATAACACATATGAATGACTAGCACAAAACTATTTTGTTCCGAACTATACCCGTGAAATATCTACGGCCTATTTTTTCCCATATACGTTATCCATTTGTGTATTACAAAGCGATAACTAGAGATAATTGAAGGCAAATAGCGCAGCTTTGTCGGTATGGATAGTGATTTTGTAATCAACGGCGAGAACGCAAAGTGTTAAACTATTTCGGAGCGCGTTAGAAGCTATTACCTGTTGAATAGGTAATGTGGTTCTTAACTTTTATTGTTTTAAAATTCTAAATGTAGGTGCTTCTTAGTATGCGTTTGTTGTATACAATGCACCTGATGATGTGTGAGTGTAGATGCATGGCTCCTTAGAAATATTGTCGAGTTGGTAACCAACGCTACTCCATTTGGTGACGGTTTCAGAATACTATACTGAGGGTGTCGTAAGAGGCGACAAAAGGAAATGGCCAGGCCAAAAATCTGGCCACAGGAGAAGGAAAATTTGAAACGAAGAATCAGATTATAAATAATCTAGGTATAAAGAAAAAAAAATCAGTAGTAAGACCTACACACTTAAACCGGCGGCGTCCACGTGGGAACACCTATGAAAATTATTTTCAAGAAGTATCGCCAAAGCAAAACGCAGAGTCACTTGGAACACTTGGAAGAGTGACTTGGAACACTTGGACGAGTCACTTGGAAGAGCTGTGTTTTTAACCGGGTCTTGAAAATTTAATACAGTTAACGAAGTAGTTTAACATAGCAAGTTTATATTCTTAGATTTATTCTAGAGATTTCTATCTGTGTACAGCGGTATTTATCGAGGCCTCATTCACTTTATTTCACAATCCACTTATCCCTTCCTTATTACGGAGCGACTGTTTTTATACTTCGTTTTGTTCTTTTATAACTAGCTCATCGAATTCTGTTAAACGTGACTGTTGGCCGATAAAAGTTAATCGATTACTTAATGATGACACTTTTTTATTCGTTCAAATCATAGTTTTCTAAGATAAAGCATACACATTGTACGGATCTCTCAAACTCAAACTCAAAAGGAACTTTATTTACGTAGGTTTCATCACAAAACACACACACACAACTCCTCACTCCTACAATCACTGCGTTCACTCACATTCATGCTGAAACTACCACCGGTTCGGAAGGCTGCTCTACAGAGAAGAGCCGGCAAGTTAAAAGTTAAGTTAAATTATTGGGCTCTTGTTAGACATACGTTATCTTCTAATACATATTTAAAACAGAAAATTGTTTTATTATAGTGTAAAGCGAAGAAAGAAAGAAGATTCGAAGAGCTCCTATTTCGTAACGGAAATGGACAGAAGACAATGGGTTGTCATACAAATATCTCGGTGATTATTCAATACCTTGCCTTCTACGAAGAGGTACCTCTTGCCCTGTTCCATTACGATCACGCTATAAGAATGGTCGAGTTAGCATACCACAGATGTATGTTTGCTTGTCAACAAGTACGTTACTGTATAACACAGTAATTTGAAAATTGAATATGCGCTATTTTTTATATTGAGAACCATAAATAGTTCAAATTATATTTGATTATGTCATCATCATCTCACTCTAGTCTACGGCTGGACATAGGCCTCCCCTAAAGAGTATCATAGCGCCCTGTGTTTAGCGTGACGCATCCAGCTGCTGCTCGCAACATTTCGGAGGTCATTGCTCTATCTACCAGAGGCGCGTCCTATTTGATTGTTCGTTAGTATAAACGTGTTGTAAATTCGTAGCACATTGTAAACTTCAGTGTCATCATTTCATTCCTTAAATGACCCACTACTGAGTCAGGCCTCCTCCAAATTCATGGAGGGAAATTAGTATACTGTGTCACGCTGGCGAGACGGTGTTTGTAACGAATTGTCATTGTCTTGCGGCTTTTGGAGGCAGGTGGCTGGTAGCAGGTCGTCTGCTTCTTGCGTTCCTTTAGCCGCCTCTTAGGACACCCACAGGATGGTATGGGTTGGTGAATTTGTTTATTAAAAATCCGTCACCACACGGAGTAGCAGTGTATTTGACGATTAATAGTATTTTAAATAAAAAAGCATAATAGCCATCATTGAAGTTTAATATCTGACCTCATCAGGGGTGCTAAAAGACGTTACCTGCCCTTTTACCATTTATGGTAGTTGTTGCTTGTAGTCAGTCACCTGAAAACTGACTAGTGGTCTAATCATATAATCAGTGGTTCTTCTAGATGTACAGTTCGCCAAATCAGGTTAAAGTTTTAGCTAAAAACGTGTTGAGTTTGAGTTTGAATAGAAATAAATAAATAATGAATATATTTCCAATGGCTTACTCAGTATTTTAGTATTACGCTATCGCTTAGATCTAATTTACTGGCTCTGATTACATGTACTTCTACAAATTGCTATTATGTCATCTTCACTTTATAACAATACGAAAAGTGTTGCTCTACCGGTTTTGTAATATGAACTGCAACAAAAAAATTGCTAAGCCAGTGAAATAAATCACTCAATTATTATTAAGTAACTGATTTATCAAATACTATTAAAAAACTATGATTATTAAAAGGCACACATCTATGTATAAGTCAATAACATAACAAGACCAATAATTTGAAAAGAAAACAACTAAAGATGAAAAGAAATGGATGGATTGTACGAATGAGGAATTGTGTGGTGTGAATGTAAAATAGATATGACGACTGATAGGTGTGTATGGAGACTACCACCTAGCGTGGGACAGGGGCCGTAAGATAATATTGGTAATTTAATTTTAAATATGACGTTCCTTTTGAGTTTGAACCTATGAAGACCGCAACACTTTTGTGTAGATCACATACCTTGATTCCATAGACGGGACAACCCCCAACTACGTGGACAACGTTGTCCCAAGCTCTGATGTCTCTACTTGGTTGGCGCTGTACAAGTATATTATTTATCTTTACTTTTCTATGTGTGTGTACATAAAACATACGTAGAAAAGAAAAGATAGACATTTGTGGAAGAATTATGCACAAAGGTACAACTTATTTCTATAGAAATCTCTGCCAATAGCCAATTTATCTCCCCCCCCCCCTTTATCCTGAGGGTGGAGGGTGTTGTAAGAGCCGACAAAAGGAAATGACAAGACCGATAACCTAGCCTCAAGAGCAGGTAAACTTCATAAAAAACCCCGTATCAACTCGTCTGGCCAACTTGGCACAGTAGATTAATTACCCTCCACCTACCTGGAGCAGGCCCGACACAGCAGTGGGTCAACTATGGGCTGAGTAGTAGTCAGGGGCGTAGCTACCGCCGTATCTGCTGTATCAATTATACAGGGCCCCCAGGTTACGGGGGCCCCCGACGTGCGTAAGCAAAAATTAATAAAAACTTCCCAAATTTTTTATTATTTCTAAATGACAAAAGTAAAAAATCGTAATTCCTTTTTTTTCACGCGTGGAGCGTGCGTTCGAAAGTTGGCAACACACTAAATCGGTTTTTTAACACTTTTTTTTGTGTGAAATCTTTTACTTTTCATAAGGGCCTGCAATAAAATTTTATACGGGGGCCCCGTATACCAAGGCACGCTATGCCACTGTTAGTAGTAGTATCATTAATACTTTTGATATAGTAACCAATTGACATAATCACACAAAGCTTTTTGGTAATTTTAGACGATAAACACTATGTGTGCCAAGGATACTAAAATAACTAGATATAGAGAAAATATCCACACATAAAATCAAACTTGCCCACAGCGCAAGGCATTATATAGTTCAGATAGAATTACCTTCTAGATGTAGGAACCCATCTTATCTAACTTATTATTGGGTGATTAATTGTACGGAATGTAAATGATGTAAACACACTCTTCCTTGATTTCTGACGAGACAGCTGTTTAATATAGAAATTCGCATTCATCAATTTACGTCAGCAGTACCTAAATCAGTAAGCCTTCGCGTGTTTTACTATTATTTGTACTAAACCAAAACTGTCACATAAACTATGTATGTTAATAGGCAACTAACCTTGACCACAAAAGTGCAGAAACTAGTTCTAGTAAATTATCACCTATGAATGTCTACATTCAATTGTAACGGAGTGACATTGCCTTTAACGTTCCTTTCAAAATTTAATTTGAATGTTAAATATCAATATACAAATAAATAAAATTAAAGTTTTCTTTTGTATTAACTACCTTTTACTTCACATTAAAGTATTAAAGGTATTTCAAATACTATTTAAAATTATTTGTATGTATGACTGTTTCTTGCCACTAATGTGCGAAAAAGCTGGACATATTTTTTATAAGCAGTCCATAGCGTCTTTAATTGAAGAGAGATATTTCGGTGAAATCTTTATTTCAGATATATAATCAGAATCTGACTTAAAACTCCGAAATGTATGTTTATAGAATCATCGTCAGATTGTACTTGAAAAGTTATTAGAAAAGAGTCATGTTATTAAAAAGTCAAAATAGACAAAATAGTAATTTTTGTAATAAGTATATTAGCAACATCCTGTCTTGTTGCAATGTATCTGTGTGGCACGTATAGTTTGCTAATGTTTTTCTAAGTATTACGTAAATGGTGACAATGTAAAAAAATGTATTTTTACGTTGTTACTTATTTTTAAGTGTTAAATATCCTGCATAACATAAAATTCTGATGGATCTTGTTTTTGTTTGTTATGTTATGTAAATAATATACGAAATTGGTTTATAGAATAAACAGGAATACTAATCTAATCTAAAGCCGAAAAGTCAAATTTTTGGATTTCAATTGTAACGTTGCGGTTCTGAACCACTATGAGACTCAGAGACGATTTTCAATGTTTAAACCTCAATGTGTCTCATATTTACAAACAAAGTAATTGCATTACAAATAAAGCAATTAAACAAATGTAATTGCATGGAGTGGAATATATGAGTCTACTATATCACAGTGACTGTTTCCGGCCACCTAATAAAATGTATGTGTGTATTTGGCCGGCCCGCTTCGAATTGATTAATAAAAAATAATTCACTATGCTTGCTAGACAGTTTTGTATAAGGTTAAATTATCAGAATATTAACCTTATTATGTTATAGGTTATTGACACAATGTATGCGGATGCGCAATTTCTACGACTATTCAACTCTTTCACTAGGCTAACTGCATAATTGCATACATAATAGCTTGAAGCATTCACTTTGCATGCCATAATTGCCTAACAAAGCGGTCAGCGGAAGAAAATTGATAAGGATCATTTACTGAATACCTTTCGCTACATCAATAGTTGCGATTAACACGGCCTAAACAATTACACAATGGATTGCGTATTCGGTATTGTATTCTTTTCATACCGTTTGGTCTCGAGGGATATTTGTACAGTCTCCCTTCAACAATTTGTACTACACGGATCGCAACAAAAAAGGGACCAGCATCCATAGATGTATTACGCATAAATGCGCTCGGCTTATTGCTTAGTATTAGTAAGCCGAAGGAGTACTTACTCAGCTTGCAATACGTTTACGAGTAAAGTTTTAGGATACAAGTTCACATTTATAATATCAGAGCAGTAACATAATTTCTAACAACATTATTCACGCATTAGGCTTACACAAATGGGAATTCCGCTTCAAACATACAAATATTATTATTAATTTAGTATTTTCTTTTTAAGGTTTTAATTTAGTTTTAGGTAAGTTGGTATTTGTCCATTAAGTACTCTATTTATGTTTAATTAAATTTCGGTGACTAATGAATGAATTAATATAATCGGTGACTCAAGTCTTATTAATTTAAGCTAGAATCGATATCATCTGTGATGGACGGATAATTATTTATGTTTACCAAAAAAGCCAGGCAACACACAAGATCTTACGATTATAATTTCGACCCAACCCTTTTAATTATCCTCTGCCGACTCCAGAACTGGTCCATTCGAAAATTGAAACATCCCCTGAAACCCATATTGGGATTTATTTGGTATGAAAAAACATCGAGTTCACCTTCGTACATGCTACTCAGCCAATAAATAACCCACTGCTGAGTCAGGCCTCCTCCAGTTACATGGAGGGTAATTAGCCTACTGTGCCACACTGACCGAACGGATAGGCCCAGGGTTTTGTATTAAATTTACCTTCTCGTGGCTATCTGCGATTTCATTTTATTTTGTAGGCGTTTACGACATCCAAGGATAGAATGGAACGGTGACACTATTTTATTCTAATTCCGTCACCATACGGACATCCTCGTACATAAACCGTTTTTTTTTTAATTTTGACAGCTTGTATGTGTCTATTATGCCCTGTAAATATAAATGGTCTGCCTGCAGGGCTCTTTGTTACCGACTGTATCCATTATTAAGTAATTTTATTTTAAACACAATGGGTGCATGAATAATTCTAGTTGCATAATGCCGACCTCTTTACCCCAATACCGGCTTCTCTCCCGGGAGCAACCATAGTAACTCGCTTGCATTATTGACACATATTTGTTACCGCATAGCCTCACGTATCAGTTGGCGACAACCGCTCACAAAGATTTCCGCTTTCTTACCCGCGACGATTTCAAATCAGATATTTACGTGGCCGCTTGTGGAAAGTACTTGACACTCTTAAGTGTTGAGAGTCAATTGATTGTATAGAAACATTTTCAATGTGGTTATTAATTTTGTTTTTAGGGTCAGGCAAAGGGCATTGAAGAGGTTTCCCTGGGAGATACGCATCAGAAATAAAGATATAGGGGAATCAGTATTTTGGAATATGGTTGTGTTATTTGGTATCCTTCTTACTCTGTTCACTCTGATCATATAGAAAGCGTCCAAAAGAAATGCTTAAGAACATTATGCCGCAAACTTGATTTGGGTCGCATTGGCCCTGATTATAATAGTAGATTAATAAGATTTCACGTAACTCCTCTGCACGTGCGCCGTGTGCAATACGATTTATTATACTTGCATAAATTATTGCACAGTACTATTGACTCCTCATACTTATTAAGTACTCTTACCCTTAACACCAGGCGTAACATGCGTGTTCCTGATCGTACATTTTCCTTACGAACTTATGTTAATAATACTTCGTATTGCAATCCTCTTACAAGAATGTGTCATTTATATCACGAGATGTCTATGAATAACGCGAATTTAGACATTTTCAACCCTTTAGTCTTACCGCATTTAGAACTAGAATTCGCAACATCCTGAAACATAACTGTTAGCTACTTTTATTAACTACTAGCTTTTGGGCGCGGCTTCGCCCGCGTGGGCTTCGAACCCGTGCATATTTTTTATGAACATAAAATCGGTTATTGTGACTAAACTATGATAGTTAGATATGTGCTCTCGCGGACTTTTTTGTAGATCTTTATAAGACCTACAAACCCGTAGTACATCATTTTGTTCTATTGTCAATAGTTTTTGCGGCGCACGCATAAATAGGTTTTAGATTTTACACCTTGTTTTACAAAATCGCAATTTTCATAAGGATCCCTAATTCTTTTGAAAATAAAATATAGCCTATAACCTTCCTCGATAAATGGACTATCTAACACTGAAAGATTTTTTGAAATCGGACCAGTAGTTCCTGAGATTAGCGCGTTCAAATAAACAAACAAACTCTGCAGCTATAAATATTAGTATAGAGTATAGATAACTTTTATTACGTTTTACAATGATATTATGTCAATACCTTTCTGAATTTGATGAAAACTAAACTGTTAGCTAGGAAGCTTTTACTTTTACTTTAACTTTTATTATGTTTTATAATGATGTGTCAATGCCTTTTGGAATTTAATCTAGCCCATGCACCCACATGTTTATATTTTACTATTTTTCTGATTATTTTCTGTTACATTGACCAAATAAATAAATAAATAAATCAGAGTTTTGACATAAGTCGCAGGGCTGGACGATGGATGCGGGCGGTTTAGGACTGGCTTTCGTGGAAATACTTAGGGGAGGCCTATGTTTATCTAGTGATGATACACCCACCCATTCACGCGGCCCTCGACAAAAGATCTGTGTTTTAAGTTTAACATGTCTGTGGTATTTTAGTTCCTAAACGAATCGTTTATGTTGCAGGTAGTTTGATTTTTATTTTTAAGTGTTTCTTGACGTCGCTGTTTTGTTTTATTATAACTGGTTTAAACGTTCAAGATCATCAGATCTTTTCTGGTTATATTTACCTTATGTTTTTTACCTTTACAGTACGGAATAGTGCGAATGTGCTGTTTGTGATGTCACAGGATAATTTACTATAAAGAAAGGTTAGAAATGTCTTTCTATTAACATTTGTAAAAAACAAAAAACTCTATTTTTTTAACTAGTATACACACATATTATACTGATTTGGATGCGCTGCTAAAATTAAATAACCGATAACAAAGTGAGGGTAAGTCAGTTCCATGAAGACAATGCTTAGCTGCCTTTGCCAGTCAGCCCGTGTCTGCGACGTGGTGTTATCCATGCTGAAACGTAGGCTATATTAAGGTACCCCAATTCAGACCTATATTCTTAGTCTAAAATGTGTACAAATCGCGAAATATTTAAACCGATATATTACACGTTAGATTACTTACAGGCATGTTGCTAATTGACGATTTGATTGTGATGGATTTAGAATGAGTTATTACACCACCTCATTCCATTCTGAGCGTGCCGTAAGATCCTACAAAAGGAAATGACAAGGCCGAAAATCTGGCGCTTGCCGCCAGATTTTCGGAGAGAAGGAAAACTTAATATAGTATAGCGACATAGTAGGCTCATTGCCTCTATGGGAGGAGGCCCGACTAAGCAGTGGTTTTGAGTTATCCTTGGACATTTCACACAACGCCATCTCGTCCCAAGCTAAGCAACTTAATGCTTGTGTTATGGTAACGAGATGGATGATAAACTACATATATACTTTTTTTTTGTAAATACATACATATATAGAAATGACACCCAGACTTCGAGCCAGTGCCTCTGGTTTAGACAAAGACACTTGCCCGACCCCAAAATCGAACCCGGGACCCGTTGATCCAAAGGCGCCACATCTAACCAATAGACCAACGAGGCAATCAATTGAAAAGAGTTGCGTAGTATGTTGTTAATTTAGACCGTTTCTGTTATATAGCTTAAATAGTTAACATTGTCATTGAACCGGAATAAATCAGTGGAACATTTGACAGAAATATTAGGTACTTAGTGAGAAGTTATTATCCAGTAGTTAAAGCTCATGTTTAGTACATGCTCTTCGGGTTTTCTTACCTATGCAATATACGAATATGCTTCTGAGAGTTTTGCTTAATTTATGTTTTTTACGCTTCTATGCATACAAATACTTTAGATGTCTGTCCATCTTTACCTGGGTCTGATACAAACTGACTGTTGAGATTATTACCATTGTCTTATAACGCGCGCTGAGTTTTGTTCAGCAAGAATTTTATAGAAATCTAGTGATTATAACAAACGATGACTCAACCTTGATAGCTGTAATCTACAGAATAATCTTTTTCACACGCCCATGACTGCCACGTTCTGAGTTCATTCACATCTTTATAAGGCCATTCATAAAAAAATACAAAATAAATAAATATAAATAAATATCCTTGGACATTTCACACAACGCCGTCTCGTCCCAAGTTAAGCAACTTAATGCTTGTGTTATGGTAACGAGATGGATGATATACTACTTATTATAATTTTTTTTTGTAAATACATACATATTATAGATAGAAATGACACCCAGACTCCGAGCCAGTGCCTCTGGTTTAGACAAAGACACTTGCCCGACCCCGGAATCGAACCCGGGACTCGTTGATCCAAAGGCGGCACATCTAATTAAATCTATTCATCTACTATAACAGAAAATACGCGTACGACATTTTTAGAATACATAGTGTCACCACCCCATTACATCCCCAAGGGTGTCATAAGAGCAGGCAAAAGGAAATGACAAAGCCGATAACCTGGCCGCAAGCGAACGAAAACGATGCCAACCCGTTTGGCCAGCGTGGCACAGTAGGCTAATTACCCTCCATGTAACTGGCATGACTCAACAGTGGGTAATTTATGGACTGAGTCTATGACTTAGCTGGAAAGAGGTTTGTATCGAGATTACCGTCCCTTGCGACTGGGGATGTGCCTGAAAATTATTGTACAATTATTTATTCTGGCTTATGCAACCACTTATAAATATTGATGTAATGTCGTGTTGCGAAATTGGACCATATGTAGAATCTCTGAGTTTCTTGCCAGTTCTTCTCATTAGTGGTCGCGTTCCGAACTGGTGGTAGACCTTTTTTGTTATATAATATCACTATGAATAATGTGTTGACTTTTTGTAAGTGTCCACCGTGATCTAAACAAAATAAATGATTTGAATTGAATACACAGTATAACCACCCCATTCCTACTTGAGGGTGTGATGCCATTAGAGCCAACACAAGGAAATGACAAGACCTAACCTAACCGCAAGAGAAGGATATCTAATTACTCTCCATGGAGGGCTGACTAAGCATTGGGTTATCTATGGGCCAGTAGTACCTAGTAGGTACATAATTGAGGAAGCGGCATCTATCTTTAAAAAAGGTTTAAAAAAGGATCCAATTTAAACTCGACATTCGAAACGTCGAAATAACGTAAAATACACGCGATACCTCCGTTAAAAAGTGTTTAATTTGTAGCGTTGTCATACACACTTCCAAAAACTATTAATTGCGGTCAACGCACAGAATTAGGGGATTTGAACGCGTCAATGATGTGAAACCGAACTGACAACAGACCCGATAAGTGCCTCTAACCGGCTTACGTGTACTTATTGTCAAACTAGGCACGGCAAAATGCCGGACGACCATTTGTCATGGTATAAGTCCAAGTTATAAAAGTACGAGAGGAATAAATGCGAGAACTGGTATGAAAGGATACTTAGTTTAATATAGGCTCGAATGAACGGATGAACGAGTCCCGGGTTTGATTCCAGTGTCAGGCAAGTGACTTTGTCTAAACAGAGGCACTTGCTCAGCTTGCTCTGAGTCCGGGTGTCATTTTTATGTTCGTGAATTACATGTTTGTAAAATGCCCCCGCGATACAGGTTAGAGCATAAAGCAAGGATTCGGTTGAAAAAAAAAAACAAAAAAAGAAAAGAAAAAGAAGAAGGATGTAGGAAAAAAGTATAAGTTAAAAGCGGATATATAAAAATAAATAAATAAAATAAATAAATATCATTGGACATTTCACACAACGCCATCTCGTCCCAAGTTAAGCAACTTAATGCTTGTGTTATGGTAACGAGATGGATGATAAACTACTTAGATACATTTTTTTTTTGTAAATACATACTTATAATAGATAGAAATGACACCCAGACTCCGAGCCAGTGCCTCTGGTTTAGACAAAGACACTTGCCCGACCCCGGAATCGAACCCGGGACCCGTTGATCCAAAGGCGGCACATCTAACCACTAGACCAACGAGGCAGTATATGTTTGAAGTAGTTTAGTTACGGTAACGGCGCACATTTTTATTGCACGTGGAAACATAATTTATCTCTATTTAAGTAGCCCAGTTTGAGCCAAGCCACACCGGCCAAACCAGTTTTGTCTTTGGGTATGGTATCTAGCTTTCCTTCTTTTGCGCCAAAATTCCTTTAGCCTAGGATGGGTTGGTGACGCTACGTATTCGAAACCCGTCACCACAAATACATAAATTACATAAAGTACCTATGCATTAAGTGGTCTTCTTATCAACTTCATAAAGATTTCCACTTATCCATAAATTCATTGCAATTTTACAAAATGAAATGTAATAAAATGCCTAACACTTATTCTTCTGGTAATTTATTTTTTGTCAACAAATACTACGAGTACTATAGTATTAAATGTCCATTATAAATCGATTATGTGGTTCCGTAATTGATACTTTGCCGTAGAAACAAAAAATATTCAAGGCCAATCAAGACTGCAAGTTCAAGAATGTTCATTCAGAAAATGTTGGTAATGTAGCTCATCTTGTGAAAGCAGATAATATAAGTTAATCATCTTTATTAGCAAACAGACTAATATATTGACATCAATTTAAAATGTATAGATATGAGAATAAAATACAATGTGTGGTGAATGATTTAGAAGACACAACATCATATTCAAAAGAATGCAAGAGGATTAATAGACAGAAACTTTGCTACAAACCCAGGCACAGTAATTTCCTTTGATATACATATTTGGACACGCCCTGAACCTGATTGATTCAGTTGGCTGGGGTGAGAACATGACACTTACTAATATAATTTTGTCCATATTCTAAACTAGTTCAATTTATTTATCCTTATTTACTACTTTAAACAGATATTGTGTATATATTGGAAATATTCTTTTCTCACCGTTTACTGTAAACGATTCTTACTTCGATCCGCTAACCGCTTATTCCAAGTATTTGGACTTACAAATTGTGTGAAGGTACTTCCTAACGCTTGATACCAAAATGGGGTCAGAGGCGCCGTGGCAAGACAAGTGTGTACCGACCGACGTTTCCATCGGCGCGACCGATTAGTGGATAACGAAGCGACACTGGCGTATTGTCTCCCTGGCTACTTGAAAGTGGCTTGCAGTATAATAAGAAGATGCTTGGACATTCAAGATATTTTACTTACCTTTTATGGGTCAATAGCTACATTATATTAGATGTCCCAGATCTAGTCAGAACATCCTCTTGAAACTAAAGCTCGTACTTTTAAACTAGTTATTGTATTTAAGTATCATCGACATCTAGGACTTACTACTTGAGTTTTTGAATATATATATCGTACTTAAAATTACTGAACCAATCCAAAAATTGACAATTTCCGGCAACGGATATCACTCTACTTAGCTAGGTTACATATATTAAGAGTTCAGTTCAGTTGGAGTCGCATACATGCCAACTCTGAATATAGGTAGTAATTTGCATCTTCACAAGTTGTTTCCGAAGAGTCGTTCTAAAATTTGATATAGTTTTTTGGAATTGTGGTTTTAGTATTGGCTGATTTAGATACAGTTTCCAATGCATATGATTTAACTTTATCGTCCTTAAATATTATTAAAACAGACCTGGGTATTGGCTAAAGCCAGTCGAATAAAGTTCCACTATCATTCAAAATACTCTTGTTGATTATTAGTTTTGTGTATTTAGATTTCTTTTGCATCAATATTTTAGAATACACGATACGGTAATTTTACGATCTTTGAAGTATTTGTGGGCTTCATTTTATGTTCTAGTGGTAAGGTATTTTTAGAGCAAATTCCGGCACAATTTGAAAATCTGCAGTACCACAGTTTGTTCCTTAGAATAGATAATTAGCTGTGATATGAATGACTCGTGCATATGCAGCACTGTTTGCATACATGCAAATACCTGTTATGGCCGATACGATCATTATATCTGCTAAATTCTCATGATATATCGCATACGGTCACGCTGCCAACGTTCCGCATAACTTCATTGGAAACCGCTGCATCCACAGTCAGAAGTAACATTCCGTAATTGTTTAACACTAAGATGTGAGGGAATTGGAGCGAAATAATTTAATGTGTTAATAATGTTACCTGGTATTTTATTTGAAAATATTGGAGCAGGAAATAATTGGTATTTAGTGTTTTAAGAGTCACGCCATTTTATATTATTATGATACGGGTCTGGATCGCACAAGTATTGTCATTGCCCTGTGCTAACCTCCGCCAGCGTGGCACAGTAGGCTAATTACTTTCCATGTTATATTATGAGGAGCTGTGTTGGGCACAGCGATGATTCGTTTATGAAATGTAGTAGTATATGTACCTCTATTTGCCTGACGTTTTGGCGTGGATATCACCAACCATGGTCATAGACAAATTACTTTTTAACCCCCGACGCAAAAAGAGGGGTGTTATAAGTTTCACGTGTCTGTCTGTCTGTGTGTCTGTCTGTCGGTCTGTCTGTCTGTCTGTCTGTCGGTCTGTGGCACCGTAGCTCGCGAACGGATGAAGCGATTTCAATAAAGTTTTTTTTGTATGAAAGGTGAGTTAGGCGAGTGTTCTTAGACATGTTTGATGAAAATCGGGTGAGCCGTTTAAAAGTTATGAGGGGTGAAAGTGGGGAAGAATAACCGTATGTCTGCAAATATAATCGAGTGGGGTCTCAAATGAAAGCGCATCACGTGCAATTTAACAAAATCTACATTATAATAAGTATGTACCTATAAAAAGTATAAAATAAAATTTAAATTAAACATTTAAATATACCCCCGACACAATAACCTTTAAAAAGTAAAAAATTAAAATAAATACTTCGCGTTGGGGGACCAGGGGTCAGGTAATAAATAAGTGGGAGTGGTCCCCCAACGCGAAGTATTTATTTTTATTTTTTACTTTTTAAAGGTTATTGTGTCGGGGGTTTATTTAAATTTTTAATTTAATTTTTTTAGTCCGATATTTATCCGGTGACATTTGAAGTAAAGACGCGATCATCATCATCATCTTCGCGTTATATCCCAGTTGCAGCCCAAACTCTCGCTTCGGCGCCCGGGGTCCGCTTTCTGACTTTTTATTCTCCACGAAGTAAAGACGCGATGGCCGATATATAATCCGGGAAAGGCAGAATGAGAAACTGATCGAGACATAAAAGGTCACGAGGTGTCTTCAGCTCTTGCCATCAAAGCCCTAAAAGTACGTATTCCGTATATCTGTTTTTAACATAAATCAGATTTCTGGGAGTTCAGTTATTTTGATTGGTTTTTTAATCGGTATAAAATCTAAAAGTAAGCAGGGGGTAACAAGAAAGCTATAGGCGTAACAACTGATACTAATGATAAAGAGACTCCAAATTTCTGCCAACGAAACAATATTTTTCATAACATTTTGGTTAAGTATCATCTTGAGAAAAAGCACAGAAAATTAAGAAACTTATCGGATTACAAATTTCTAAGCAAGCTTGGATAGAAATAATTATTGCTAGTTGGCACAAACTTTTTCACTGGCACCCGTTTTTTAACAAGATGTTGATGTTACTAGACCCGTTGGCTTTTTTATACAGGCCGTATATTTAATAAATTCTGGTCATTTATCTCATTGAATTTTAAATACCCATAATAAAAAGACAAATTTTGATTGGTTCTAGTTTGCCTAGTCGTCAATGAATCAAGACGGACATCAAGCTATAGTTTATGATTACGGTACTTTCAATGACTTGTAATGGAATGTAGGACAAGAACATACTACGTTAGCTTTGCAAAGATTAGCAAAATAACGCGATCAAAGTTCGAATGTCACTTAAATTCAAATTTAAAAACAAATCCAAAAAAGGTTTAATAAACGCTTTCGAATTGAGTATTTCTAAAACACTCATCATCAAATATATACATATACATATGTTTAAATAATAATATTATTATGTCATTACAATTCAGTATATCTTTTTATTTCATATTATTTTACATATATTCTTAAAAAAAAACATTGTTATTCAAAAAATATATATAAAACAATAGAAAACCCGTCGACAACGAGGTCGATGACCTAAGCTACCGACGGTTCAGGGCTCCAGAGACAGAGGAACCTCCTCACGATCCTTGCCGAATCCAGGATGACTGCCTTTTGTATCAGGCCCTTAATCCAGCAACTCAGTGAGAGTTTCTTGAGATGTTGGTCGAAACTCTTCGCAATAAGACCGTTTACTGAAACGACTATCGGCACAATGATTGTTGAATCAACATGCCACATTGCGGTAACCTCGTGTGCCAAATCGAGATACTTGGTGAGTTTCTCTTTTTCGGCTTTAACGAGGTTCTCGTCATGCGGGATAGTGACGTCAACAAGCATTGCCCGGCTCGCCAATCGGTCAATTATCACTATATCAGGCTTATTAGCGGGAATAGTCCTGTCAGTGATAATTGATCGATCCCAGTAGAGCGTGACATGACCATTGTCGAGAACTGGCGCAGGCTGGTATTGGTAGTAGGGCACTTCAGTATCCACAAGACTATATTTAAGGGCAAGTTGTTGATGGACTATCTTGGCCACTTGGTTGTGTCTGTGCAAGTATTCTCCGTTAGCAAGACGAGAACAGCCAGAGACGATATGCCTAATGGACTCTCCTGGACGATGACAGGCCCGACAAATGTCGGCAGTCCCATCCTTTAGTATATGTCTCCGGTAGTTATTCGTCATGATAAATTCGTCCATAATTGCACAGGCAAACCCTTCAGTCTCCCCAAAGAGGTTACTGAAGCGTAGCCAGGCCACAGAAGCGAGTTGGTCTACGTCCGGCCCAGTGAGAGCCTTGTAGAACCTTCCGTGTAACTCCTTGCTCTTCCATATAGTCGTGCGGTCCGAAATGCTTAACACCTGGGGCTTGCGCCAATTCTGTTTTGCCAATCATTACAATTATTATTATTATCAATTTAAGAGAATTTCATTTCAAAATCACAGATAATGGTTATAATAATAAGTTTACTTTACAATTTCATACACAAAGAAGTAAATGTTTCGGAATAATAAAGTATGTCGAAATAAACTGGTTTCAAAACTATTATGTTAATTTCATGTAAAATTTATGCATAATTTTGTTTTATAACTAAATAAAATTATTTCTATGCAACTGGTAATCCATTTTTAAATACTTACAACACTTGTACACACACACACTCAAAGTTACTAAGTCATACGCATGTTACTTGTTCAGTATATTGTAATATTGAAAAATGTAAAGTTCATACCGGTATAATCCAATACTAATGCGGCATAAAACCGTGAAATTGGGGGTAAAAAACATTATGAAATCGATGATGTAATGAAGCGTGTCCCGTAGAATCAACATTGTATTGGTTATTATTTCCTTTTTTATCTTCTTCGTTTCAGCCGGTAAACGACCCGCTTGTGAGTCAGGCCACATCCAAATGTATGGAGACACATTTGACCACTGTGTCATGCTCGCAAAACGGTTTGGCACAGGGTTTGTATCAAGTTGCCCTTCTCTTGCAGCTCATCTCCCACAGCGCAAGAGGCAGATCTGCCTCTTGCTTTTTGGGATATCAAAACAGATTGATGGATTGTAAGAATGAGAAATTGTGTATGAAAGGTGTGCCTGTAGATACGACGACTGATAGGTGTGGATGGAGACTACCACCTATCGTGGGACAGGGGTTCTAAGATCATAATGTTAACTTTAAATATGAGTTTTGTGATAAAACCGACGTAAATAAAGTTCCTTTTGAGTTTGAGTTAAGTTGCCTTTTATGAAACTTTTAGGGTGGTTGGTGACATTGTGAATTCACCGTAAGGACAGATTCGTATCATCAGTATTCAATAGGAAACAGACGACGAATATGAGGGTTAGGATGTCTCATTGTTTCTGTAGCATTATAGTTTTAAGTATACAAATACAAAAAGAAATGTACAGTGGGTTGTTTTATCTTTCTTCCAGGCAACCTTACGGGGAATTACATGATATGGATATATAATCTACTAGCGACCCGCCCCGGCTTCGCACGGGTGCAATGATGAACATTTAAATTTATCAGTGTTTCACTACAATACTATGCATGTATTATACATATAAACCTTCCTCTTGAAACACTTTAACTACTAAAAAACCGCTTCGAAATCCGTTGCGTAGTTTTAAAGATTTAGGCATACATAGGGACGGTCACACGACAACGACTTTGTTTTATAATATGTAGTGATAGTGAAGTGATTTATTTGCTTACCGGAATAATGTTTTAATTATTAACACCTATAATTAAGCCCAAAAATCACACGAATAAGTAAATGATTTATAATTTATAAATATGTATATATATATACATATTTATTAACGTAAAGGAGACTTAAAAATACTACAGACACACCAATATTAAATAAAAACTATTGCCGAGACGTTCTTACCATATTACCTGCCACAAGCAAGATAATTGGCAGCAGACTTCGCCAGGAAATCGTTTGAAGATTCAACATTTTATAAATGTGTTATATTATTTGATACGGATGGAATACGGCGCAGCTGGCCTCTGCTGCCAAGAAATAAAATACTGTTTACAGATACCTAGTATCGTTTGCGGTATAATAAACATCCTTCCAAATTTATAAACGGTCGACGCGTGGCGCGGGCTGGCAGCTGCCTAGCCAGTGTCAACACGAATCACATGACAAATGATACCGGTTATGGCTATCTATCTATCGATATTGAATTGCTGTTCGTTAGTCTAGGTATAACTCGAGAACTACTGGACCGATTTGGCTAATTTTGGTCTTTAAATATTCGTGGAAGTCCAGGGAAGGTATATAGATGAATACAGTTGAAACATTCTGGAATTATCATTGATTCTGAGGCGGTACGAAGTTTGCCGGGTCAGCTAGTTTATAAAATATAAATAAACTAGCGACTCGCCCCGGATTCGCACGGGTGCAATTATCACATATAAACCTTCCTCTTGAATCACTCTATCTACTAAAAAAACCGCTTCAAAATCCGTTGCGTAGTTTTGAAGATTTAAGCATACATAGGGACGGACAGACGACAGCGACTTTGTTTTATACTATGTAGTGATAGTGATGATAGTGAAGTGATGTGAAGAGACTACATATTATTACTAGTATAAAGGATTCCTAACCGACAAAAGGAAATGATAAGGCCGAAAACCTAGTTGCAAGAGAAGAAAACTTTTTTTTTTTTTGTCGCCCGAGGTAAATTCCTTTATGGACTTCCTCGCCGGCCACGGGGATGGCCAGCGAGGGGAGTGTGGGACTCTCCCCCATAGTGGGGGCCTACCCACTAAACCTCCCCGGGGTGCTCCAACTGACGTCCTGTTGCGGCATTGTGGGATCTGATGCAGAACCACGTGATACGAAAAACCCTATGCCAACCCATGTGGCCAGCGTGGCACAGTAGGATAATTACCTTCCATGTAGTTGGAGGAGGCCCGACTCAGCAGTAGGTCATTTATTGGCTCAGAAGTAGTAGTAGTATTATTGTACACTTTGAAGGTATAGATTAGACTTAGCTGCTTTGTTGGTCTAAGAGTTGGATGTACCCTTTGCATCACGAGTCTGGGTGTCATTTGTGTTCGTGAATTACATGTTTGTAAACAGCCGCGCAATACAGGTACACCTAGTGCAGGGGTTTTCTCTATATAAATTACTAGCGGTCCGTCCCGGCTTCGCGCGCCTGGACATTTTTTTTTGCTTGCAATTAAACAGCAGCATATATTAATCAGTCATAATGTAGCAAATAAATGGGGATATAATTTTTAAAATTGGTTTAGTAGGTACCTACTTTTTGAGCCAATTCGTTATAAACATACATAAAAATATTTCTTCTTTATAATATTAGTATAGATAAAGTGGGAAATTTCATACCCACCAGTTTGCGCAATTTTTGTTCTACAAATACAAATTTTTTGATCTAACTTTACATATATCGTGGAATGAATACTTAGCAAGATCATGTGATCAAAAATGGTCTATGTAGAATCTTTTTACCGGCCAGAAACTGTCGTGTTTTTGATGTCGTTTGTATTAGCACTTGCGTGTCATAAAGTCACAAACCGCAAGTAGGCCGGTATACGCAGTTCCCGCGTGAAATCAACTCAACAAACATTCGATTCCGATGCAAATCGGTTGCGAGTATTCAAGTGAAAATATGTCTAGACACGATATTTGCATTAATCTTTACGATCCCTTGTGGAGAAATCGATAAAAATTGATTGCAAACACATAAGTGAAGATGATTGATCGATTTCTAAACTTTTCTTACATGTGGCAAAATATTTAGGAGTAACTATTGCTAAATTAACGTTTATGGTATTTATAGCTACATAAACAAAATTTTTTTTTTCCCATTTACAAGGCCATACACTAGCGTTGTAAAAGTTTCATTTCCGTTGGTATATGTAAAAACACCGGTAGATTATATTTAAAAAAACAATTCGAGTTCTAATACATATAATCATATTTATATGTTTCCTTGATACTATCAGGTTCATCCTCATAATTGCCGAGTCAATTAAAATTCCATAGCAGGGTCATATAAAGCAACATATGTAATAGGGTTGGAAAACACGTCGAAGAGAATAAAGTTGGAGCTTAAAATGTTTAAATGAAAAGGTTGTTGGAAGTAAAATTTTGATCTTGATTGATCTTTTAATTACTCCAGTAAAATTATTAATTGTAATGTTTAGTAATGTGCTGTTTACCTACAAACTTGATTTTTGGGTATTTCGATACAGTGTAATTTCTATTAATAAGGTTTAAATTCTTAATTATCGAACACAAATATCTTCAGAGACCTTCATTTTCTGTTGTTAAACAGCCGTAAATTATGAATTCGTGCAAATTATATTCCTAGAACCAAATTACTGTATTTAGAAATTTAAACACCGGAGGTGTATATAACCGACACACTAATTTAGGGCAATTAGCGTACCTACTGGAGGTAATAACTTAAGTAGATGAGTACTTACACAAGAAACAAACCAGGTGGCGGGTATCGAGTTATCGATACGAAAATTGGTATCCAATTTAGTCCGAAATCCAATTTCAAATCACAGCACTGGCCACTTTGTGAACAAAGAATAAAAATAATTAAGTAAATCTAAATTAGAATTTAAAATAGCACCGTATTTAGAGAGCGCGCGTGCGTCTTGAGTGCAACGCGAGGGCGTCCACACGAGCGTAAGACTACTTTCAAACTGAGCTGAGACTAGCCTATACTGCGGGCATTGGTTGGGCAGAGACTTTGGGCGGTCGGTTGAGGAATGCTGCGTTGCAAGTCAGCTATTTTTCTCCATACGATACAAGTCGTTCGCAAAATAAAACATATAGCGGGGTCACTGATTTGCCTTTAGCCATAACATTATTGTGTCTTATTGAACTTTTTTTTAAATTGGGCGTTTTGTGCTGTCTACCGTCATCAATCACTATCACTACATAGTATAAAACAAAGTTGCTGTCGTCTGTCCGTCCCTATGTATGCTTAAATCTTACACTAAATAGGTTGCGTAAAACTACGCAACCTATTTAGAAGCGGTTTTTTTAATAGATAGAGTGATTCAAGAGGATGGTTTATAAGTATAACACATGCTAATTGCACCCGTGCAAAGCCGGGGCGGGTCGCTAGTTTAGAATAATTCAATGGATATTCCATAACTTTTTTCTTACTTGTGCTTTTTTATTTGCTTATAGCAATAAAACCGTGAATGCCACTTTGATGTTATCCAGTCGTAATGTTTTATTTTATCTGTGTTCTTTGTTAAATCTTTTATGTTATTTTTAAAAGTGCAAATAAAAAAGTGTGTCGTAAGATGTGACTAAAAGAAACTCAAGCTAAGGAAAACTTGCCAACGTGGCAGAGTCAGCAAATTTACCTCTATACATTTGAAGGAGGCCCGACTCAGTAGTGGGTATTTATAGGCTCAGAGGATGATGACAAAAATCGAATATCGGTAACAACACAATCAGCTCAATCAATCAAAAGCCTTTAAAATGTCAACGTATAAAATAATACCGTATTTAAGCCATAGGTGTACTCAAGAATGTGATAGAACTTCTTTACAAAAAGGTACATAAACACTTTAGGAAGCAAGTGTCCCCATAAATTAACTTATAAGCGGGATTTTTCCTGCTCGAAGTGAACAAAAATGGTAGGTTAAAGCATGCGGCAGTTGCAAGTCCGGGTTCTTAACTCTAAGTGGTACACTTTGGAACAAGTTCCAGATAGCAGTCTTTTAAAAGATGGCTATAACAAGGTCTCAGCTCATCCTCACTGTAAAGTACACATTTGAAGTAAATTGACGCTGGGTTGCGAAATAGTAGCAAGAAAAAGTTTTACTTAAAGCTGTTTTATACACGATATTGAAAGATGAATGATGATGATGAAATGATCTCGCGGGGTCTGCTTGATATGTAGAATTTGAAGGTTTATTCATTGCTTGAACGGCGAGTTATCGCCCGATAACTGTAGTCGGAGATTCCTTAACTGTGAGAATTGCTACGTAAACTTCGCTATCGCGGTGTAGGACTTTTTAATAATTCTCGCTCTTTGTAGTCGATATTTTTTATGTTGTTCAGATTTTTCGGGTAAATAGTGTAAAGTAAATGACATGCTGGTCGCTACAATATAAACACAGGCAGAAAATGGTGCAAATGGTTCTTGAGGTTAAGCAACGTCTAGTTCTGCCGAAAGTTTTTTTCATTTAAAATATCCGAACTCTTCCGTGATTCGGGGGGCGTAAAAACTGATCCAACCAATGGTTACCGGCTGTCCTCCTAGATGGGTATTGTAGGGTCAATGGCAATATGGTTAGACTGACATCGACTACAATGAAAGTGGGACAAGGTGAGTTCGATGATGTTGACAAAGATAGAAAGAGACAAACATTATTCCCATTTTCTCCCGGAGAACGAACATTCTTAAATGTTCAAGGTCTTATTTTCTCGCTTCGATTGCGCACTACTATTGAACCTGATCAAATATTGTGAGAGCACATCTCCACCTGATTCAACTGAGGCCATTTGCGGCCAGTAACATTTCAAAAGTTCAATAAAAAACAAAACAAAACATCGATTCTGTCGGATTGCCTGGTGCACTAGGAAATTCAGCAAATACTATTTATTTATTTTATTTATTTTATTTATTTATTTATGTACACACATAGAAAAAGTTTAGGAAACATTACATTTAGGAAACTTATGTACAAAGGTACTACTTATTTCTATAGAAATCTCTTCCAGTAGACCCGCAAAAGGAGATGGTGAAAAAGTATAATAGGCTTAGTGCGTAAAAAACTTAATATTAATAATATTACAAATGTTCAAAATAAGTATAATGCAAAATAAAAATAAGTTATAATAGATACTTAAATACGTAATATTAATACTGTACATACATACATAATAGATACAATAGATACTTAAATACGAAATATTAATACATACATATACATACTTAATAAATACATACAACAACTATGACTAACAGGAGGAGAGATAATGCTCTTTGACTCTTCGCTTAAAGGTAAGTAGGCAGTCAGAGCTCTGAATACCAGCGGGAAGTGAGTTCCATAAACGAACGGCGTGTACAGAAAAGGAGTAGGAGTAGAAATCGGTTGAATGAGAAGGAAATTGAAGGATGTATCGTAGGTGGGATCTGCAAGGAGCGTCAGTTGGATGAGCAAAGGAGAAACGTTCACGCAGATAGGAGGGAGAGGCAGAATTGTGAAGGATATTATATAGTACACACAATATTCGGGAGTTTCTGCGAAGACGGATTGGGAGCCACTTGAGACGTTTGCGAAATTGGGTGACGTGATCGTATTTTTTCAGAGAAAATATAAACCGGATACACAAATTTTGTAGACGCTCAAGTTTATTTAGAAGCTCCTCTGTGGCATCCAACAAGCAACAGTCAGCGTAGTCGATACAGGGCTGAATGAGAGTTTGAGCAAGCAGGATTTTAGTCTCGACAGGTAAGAAATTTTGGAGACATTTCAGCGAGTGGAAGGTAAAGAACACTTTATTGCTGACGCTACTAACGTGGTCGACCCAAGACAGATTGGAATCAATCAATACTCCCAAGTTATTCACCGTATTGGAGAGCGCTATGTCAGACCCAGCCAGACTGATTGCAGGCAAGGAGGTGAAATCTAAGCCCGAAGTAAAATATCTACTGCCAATTATAATAGCCTGTGACTTGGCAGGATTCAGTTTTAACCCAAAGCTTTTAGCCCATGTATTGATGCGGCATAGGTCCTTGTTCATCGCATGAATGGCATGTGCAATATCGTCCCTAGTAAAATGACTGTATATTTGTAAATCGTCTGCGTACAGATGGAAATGTGATGAGATGACTCGAGTGACAGAGTTAATATATATTGAAAAGAGAAGAGGAGATAAAACGCCACCTTGGGGCACACCCGCAAGGAGAGGCCGCCAATCAGAAAGCAATTCGTCATGGCGGACGCATTGTGAGCGGCCCCGAATATAGGAATCAAACCATTTGACACAAGAAGGAGGTACATTAAGAGATTTGAGGGTGCCAAGAAGAACATCGAAGTCTACCGAATTGAACGCACTGCTAAAGTCGAGTAATACAAGTAAAGTTAGGGTTTTATTTTCCATAGCCCAACGTATGTCATCAGTAACCTTAAGTAGGGCCGTGGTGGTGCTATGTCCACAACGGAATCCCGACTGAAGTGGACTGAGCAGATCATTATTTAGCAAGTATGATGAAAGTTGGCGATGGACAATGTGCTCTAGAACTTTGGAGAGAAAAGGCAGAATGGAGATAGGTCGGAAGTGAGAAGGGGAAGATGGGTTGGAAGTTTTAGGCAAGGGGATGATGTGAGCCTTTTTCCACAAATGTGGGAAAGACCCGGAAGTCAAGGAAAAATTAAAGATGTGGACAAGAGCGGGAAGTATTTCAGGGAGGATAGGGGTAAACATTCTGGAGCATATGTTATCACTGCCTATAGCCGTGGAAGCAATAGCTAGCAAAGACTTTTTGACATCGTCGATGGCTATGAGACTAAAGTTGAATGGAGGACAGCGAGGGAGGGGAGTATTAGAAATTAGTGCCAGAGTTCGAGACCTAACATCATTGTCGAGAGACACTGGGGGAAGTGAGAAAAACTGGTTTAAGACGTTCAGATCGGTATTAGAATCCAGGTCATATGAAGAGGATTTCCCGATTCCTACTGATCTCAGGAACTTCCAGACATCGGTAGCACTTCGATTAGTAAGAGAGTTATGGAAATAGCGTTTCTTAGCATCCCTACACAGACGACTACAACGGTTGCGAAGAATTTTAAATTTCAGGAGATTTATTTCCGACGGGCTGCGCCTCCATCGTTTCTTAGCCCTGTCTCTTCGTACTACTCTATTGTTTGCATACAAATCGCACTGTCGTGGTTTTTGTGTGATTGCAATTATATTGGATGATGGGTTGCATCCTCACGATGATAGCAGGAACATTTTTATAAGTGAGAATTCCTCATAGATGCTAAGCGCCAGCCGGATTACGTGGGACTCCGTGGTGAAGAAACATGGTAATTGCACCCCGACCTACCCACCAAAACCAACGGCGTCTTTGCACTGCCCATCACCACCGCTCTAAGTCTCGCGGAAGGTTAAAGCTCTCGAGGCAACCACACTCTACAACTAGCATCAGTCGGTGGGCCCGCCTGGCCGCCCGGATGAGTGACCCTGAATCGTTATGTCGCCAACAGATCCTAAAGGCACACAAGCCTCCTCACCGCGCCTACGTACAATAAATCGACTTTAATGTGTAACTAGCTGACCCGGCAAACTTCTTACCGCCTCAGAATCAATAAATAAAAAACCTGAATGATATTTTTTCATATTTTCTCACTTTTTATACCTTTCCTGGGCTAATACGAATATTTCAAGACCAAAATTTGCCAATTCGTCCAGCCGTTCTCGAGTTTTAGCGAGACTAACGAACAGCAATTCATCTATAACTATATGTATAAGAGATAACAAAGAGATTAATTCAGAATACACCATTCTATTCCATGAGTAGCGGGTAATGCGACACTAATCTGTGTCGAATGTTATGGACTGAAATGTCACTTGAAAGAGCTAGAAGACGCAAGAAAGCATCTAGCTAGAAGACTTTGTTGCAGTCTAGTTAAAATATGTGTTTCTCTTTCATTTGCTCTATCAACTCCATCAAAATCAATTATACATTAAGATTAATTTATAAGTAATGATTTCATATGTAAAAAGTAAATATAAAACGTATATTGACGTGTCAAAGAAGCTCGGAAGAACTTGAATAAATGGTTTTTAAATTTTGGTTATACATGGAGGGAAATAAGACTACCGTACCCCGCTGTTAGCGTTTCATACAAAATTTCCCACTCCTACGCCTAGGTTTTCTACTCTGCATTTCCTTTAACCAGCTTTTACACTCCGTCACCACACGGACAAGTGATATTAGTGTCTACGATTTCTATTGTTGAATTACTTACGTCATTTTAAAAAAAAGTATTATCATTTTTAGCCACGTAACAATCACCGAACGCCTCTCAGGCGTCAGTCAATTCTTTTGCACGTTTTGTCAATTTTATCACTTGCGTAATCTTTATAAACAGTGGCTACTTACTATATGATTATTACGCAAGCCGGTCATTACACTAAGCGATTCATTTAAAATGCATTTTACACTCTAAAGATATTCAGACGATACTGCGAAATACAATGATCAGTTTAATACATAGTAGACTGATTGACATCATAATTTTGTAAGAGCGCAATGTATTGTGTTTTATACGTGACTGTCGCTGAGGTGAATGACCTCAAGTGGACACAGTTTAAAATAATATTAGCCTCTATTCCACATTGAATCTCCATTTAATTTCGTTGCCTTTTCTCCAACATCACTCTGTGACGACGAATGTTGGTTGAAGGATTACAATTAATAAAACTGAAATTTATTTCATTAGCATCACCACTGCTGGACATAGTCCTCCCCTAAAGACCGCCGTAGCACCCTGTCTTCAAATTAACGCATCCAGCTGCTGCCCGCAACTTTCCGCAGATCGTTGCTCCATCTAGCAGAGGGCCTTCCTGAAGAAGTCATCTACCCCAGTAGTTGTCGGTTCTTCTACAGACATGACCAGGCTACTGGCACTTCAGCCTGCTAATTATCTGAGCTATGTTGGTGACTTTCGTCCTCTGTCCTCCTCTGACGAGACTATCGTCACGCGGATCCTACTTTTCTGAGAAACTCCGAACATTGATTGATTGGCTCTAACAGATGAACCTAGTCATTGTGAGTGTCCACGTCACGGCACCGTAGGTCATCATCAGCATCAGCCCACACTAGTGCACTGCGAGACATAGGCCCTCCCTTAAAGAGCGCCATAGCGCCCTGTCTTCAGCTAGACGCATCCAGCTGCTGCCCGCAACCTTTCCCAGATCGTCGCGCCATCTAGCAGAGGGCCGTCCCACGCTACGTCGTAGGTCATGACAGGTAATTTATTTAGAAAACTTAAAAAGTCGTGTCTATTCTTGAAGAAAACGTATTTATTCTGTCAATAAACGTTACTTTATCTATGACTAATTACACCTTGTCGGTGTTAGAATGTCTGGAGTGAATATTCTTATTTTTGCCTAATAAAGAGACAAACAATTGTATACGTACATTACAACTCATGTGAAGTTGGGGCGTGTCGCTAGTATTTCATATATCTCTTTTTCAAAGCTGCCAAAGGTCGCAATAATCTTAGATTCGAAAAAACGCGATGTGGTCAAAATACACGCTGGGGAATAAAATAATTATTTAACCGTTTATAACATCGAAAAGTTGTATAATAGAAACGGAAGCTAAGTAAATGTGTGCTAAGTGAATTACGAATCACGCTACGCGGTTGGTGGTTAGTGAAACGGTCATAAATAAACTTGAAGTGGTAACGTTTTTCATAAGCAGGCACGTCTTAAATTGTTTTAAAAGTGTTATTGTTCAATTATTTCGTTTAACAATTTAAACATAGCTTGTAATATGTTGGGTATTGTAAAATTATGTAACTATTATATATTAATAACGCCATCCATCTTCATATGTAAAACCAAAAATATCTATGAAACTATTGTAATCCAATTTCCTCACGTTGACAACAGTTGAGTATCATATTCATTATTTTATAATTAGTGTGTTTGCAAAGATCGTGAACGCGTAAGACATTCCATTTGGTGTCTGCAGTTAAAATTATCGTAGTAGAATACACCAATTATACGACGACACAACATAAAAATATGCAGAACGTCATACAAAAATACTAGACAAGTGTAATGTAATTGTATTAATGCACATTCCAAAATATCTCGGCCACGGTTATCGTACAGGTAAGTTCGTTCAATGTCAGAAAATTGTAATATTACGTGCGTAAGTTTAATTAACTAGGTCGGAATTCATGTGTAGCTTGAAATTAACGAGTGTCTGTTCTTATAACGCCCACAGTACCACAATATAAGGTAATCAGAAGTACAAATGTTTTACGCAAATCATTCGTGTACATCAAAATTGTGTAAAACCATGTATGCATAAATCTTTAAAACTACGCAACGGATTTTGAAGCGGTTTTTTTAATAGATAGAGTGATTCAACGGGAAGGTTTATATGTATAACCCACCCCCACTTTGCACGGGCGAAGCCGGGGCGGGCCACTAGTTTGATAAATAAGAAAAATAACTGTCTCCTAAAAGACTCGGCACGGGCGTCAAGCCAGACCACCTAAAAAAATATAAAGTCGGGTCGATAAATATTCAATGTATGTATTTAACGTATACAACTTAGTTTCCTTCAAGATTGTCTTATTGACAAATGTATACAAATATTACATAAATAAATATTACTTGACATTCTGTTTTTTTATTCTAACCTTGTGCATAACAGAACAGTAATTCATAAAGTAGCCATTAAATGATATTACTCAACAAATCATTACTTTTTCAGCTCTTATTAAGATACCGGTCAGACATGTTTAAGTGTTTCTTAATTTTACCCTTACTCTAAGAGTTGGCGGTGGAGGTATTTTTTTACTGTAATCACATGTCTTACGACCATATTTTGAGATCTTTCTGAGAACATAAACTGGCTGCTAAATAATGATAACAATAAGAGTTGCAAGTCCATTTTTTGAAACAGATTTTAAAACCAGTTTTCAACCAAAGAATAAAATATTTTGGTTTAAGGAGAAATTGTGTAGAGACGCTTACAACGTTTAATTTAGTGAGAGGAAGGAATGAAATGTTGCCAAACTATGTTTTGATCTGGAACATTCTATACTATTTTATTAAGTGTTCCATTTACAGTCTCATACAGTGACGTCAGCATTAGCGAGTAACCCGTATCCAGACTCATTAATGTCCAGCTATTTGTAAATTCTTACTTACTTACTAAAATGGTAGTTTGGGTTAAGACTACAGGTTTTTCTGTCGTCACAGGAGAAAGACAATAACTCATATAATATGTAGTTATAAC
The DNA here is from genome assembly GCA_905475355.2 of Clostera curtula. Lineage (NCBI taxonomy): Eukaryota > Metazoa > Arthropoda > Insecta > Lepidoptera > Notodontidae > Clostera > Clostera curtula. Next base: position 8,540,458 of record FR997808.1, on the reverse strand, counting down.
TCTTATGTAATAGTTTCGTTATCAGGGAAAAGAGCTCTACGTTACGAACAAAACAGTCGCAAATTGAAAATCATGTTTAGGTGAGTTGTGTTGTGGTCCTTCTTCTTATGAAGGCAAGATAGGTGGCATGAAATCTAGTAATATTGGTAACATTGTTCCTATCCACATCAACGCAAGCGAAACCGGGAGCAGTGGCTAGTTATTTATAAAGCAAAGGTAATTGAAATTACTCCTAATAACATAAGTTATTGGTTAGTGAAAGTCGTTTTGAAATTAATTTTACCGTTTTGTACATTGGCGAGTTTAACAAGCGTAATTTGGTATATTACGTAACAAATATACGAGTCCATCTTTTAGGGATGAAATCTAGTAATATTGGTAACATTGTTCCTATCCACATCAACGCAAGCGAAACCGGGAGCAGTGGCTAGTTATTTATAAAGCAAAGGTAATAATTGAAATTACTCCTAATAACATAAGTTATTGGTTAGTGAAAGTCGTTTTGAAATTAATTTTACCGTTTTGTACATTGGCGAGTTTAACAAGCGTAATTTGGTATATTACGTAACAAATATACGAGTCCATCTTTTAGGGATGAAATCTAGTAATATTGGTAACATTGTTCCTATCCACATCAACGCAAGCGAAACCGGGAGCAGTGGCTAGTTATTTATAAAGCAAAGGTAATAATTGAAATTACTCCTAATAACATAAGTTATTGGTTAGTGAAAGTCGTTTTGAAATTAATTTTACCGTTTTGTACATTGGCGAGTTTAACAAGCGTAATTTGGTATATTACGTAACAAATATACGAGTCCATCTTTTAGGGATGAAATCTAGTAATATTGGTAACATTGTTCCTATCCACATCAACGCAAGCGAAACCGGGAGCAGTGGCTAGTTATTTATAAAGCAAAGGTAATAATTGAAATTACTCCTAATAACATAAGTTATTGGTTAGTGAAAGTCGTTTTGAAATTAATTTTACCGTTTTGTACATTGGCGAGTTTAACAAGCGTAATTTGGTATATTACGTAACAAATATACGAGTCCATCTTTTAGGGATGAAATCTAGTAATATTGGTAACATTGTTCCTATCCACATCAACGCAAGCGAAACCGGGAGCAGTGGCTAGTTATTTATAAAGCAAAGGTAATAATTGAAATTACTCCTAATAACATAAGTTATTGGTTAGTGAAAGTCGTTTTGAAATTAATTTTACCGTTTTGTACATTGGCGAGTTTAACAAGCGTAATTTGGTATATTACGTAACAAATATACGAGTCCATCTTTTAGGGATGAAATCTAGTAATATTGGTAACATTGTTCCTATCCACATCAACGCAAGCGAAACCGGGAGCAGTGGCTAGTTATTTATAAAGCAAAGGTAATAATTGAAATTACTCCTAATAACATAAGTTATTGGTTAGTGAAAGTCGTTTTGAAATTAATTTTACCGTTTTGTACATTGGCGAGTTTAACAAGCGTAATTTGGTATATTACGTAACAAATATACGAGTCCATCTTTTAGGGATGAAATCTAGTAATATTGGTAACATTGTTCCTATCCACATCAACGCAAGCGAAACCGGGAGCAGTGGCTAGTTATTTATAAAGCAAAGGTAATAATTGAAATTACTCCTAATAACATAAGTTATTGGTTAGTGAAAGTCGTTTTGAAATTAATTTTACCGTTTTGTACATTGGCGAGTTTAACAAGCGTAATTTGGTATATTACGTAACAAATATACGAGTCCATCTTTTTAGTAATAAGTCGTATACTAATAGAGGCTTTATTCGCGCATATTTTTTATTATTACGTATTATTAGGAATTGATAACACAAGGCTACTTCGCCGTGACTCCCGTTATATTGACTGCTATGCAAATTTCCAACCGATAATGTTTGCAAGTGAAGCGTGAAGCACGAATTATGGTTCAAGTGAGAAGCGATACAAACATTTTATAGATCATCATCATCATTATAATCGCGGTTCATTATTGCTGAGTCCTGTATTATTTCCAAATTTTATTTTATTACATTTATGAAATATTGTATCTTCGAGAATAAAGCTTAGACCGTAACTTCGACGCGCCTCAAAAGAAGAGGTGCCTCTAAATTGGTCTGTTTTTATGTGTATTACCGCATATAGCTGTCATTTGAAAATCGATTCGGAATCTTATTAATAATGTTTATTCGATTGGTATTGCCTTCATATCTATAGCCACAGAGGTCCCTTATAAATTGGTTCAGTTGTTTGCTATAAAATTTTAAGTAAGTGAACTGCACCTTTTGTCGGCTTACTAGTACTGGCTTGGCTTGACGACTTACTAGTTGTAGGTACCAAGTGATTTATTTAAAAATTAAACAAACAATTCTTATAATTTTCTTTTTATCCGCTTAAAACTCTGAAATGAAAAATAAAAACTACAACATGCAAAACACGGCTTGAAAGCGGTGCCAACTTAATTAGACACCAACGTTAATTAGGATATAGGTTTCCCATACATACCGACTTCAAATGCTTGTTTATTGTTTATTACCGCGGTTTCTTATAAATTATGCAACGTTTACAAAAACAACGACAGTGCGTAAATTTTACTTTCTCTGAATTCTTAAGTTTTTATTTTGTAAGTAACAGTTTGTCTCAATAAACTATGTTTAAACAGCGTAATCGTAAAAACAATTACGGGCATCACCTAAGAAAAAAAATTATAACACAGAATATTATAACAGGGTTTCTAAGGTATTTTTGTTTTGTCTAATATAATATAGGTATGCGTAATTACTATTTATACGTATGGTAACGGATTTAGAATACACAAGGTCACCAACCCATGCCATCGCGAGGGTGTCTTAAGAGGCGACTGAAGAAACGCAAGTGCCAGATCACCTAGCCACAAGAGAAGGAAAACCTGTATAGTAGGTATAGTAGTAGTAACATAGTAGCATCATTCCCCTCCATGAATTTGGAGGAGGCTCGACTCAGCAGTGGGTCAATTATGGGCTGAAATGACGACGATGAGGACAACGACGACTATTTATATTAAAGTACAGAATACTACTATAAACTAAAACGCTTTAATCATAAAAAAGGATCGATAGTACTGCTACTGACAAAAGAAGTGCTGTGTGTCAAATTTCAGAAAACAAAAACCGGCCTTTTTTTATACTTTGGTCATTATTTGGTGAAGATCTGCTCTGTACCTAGTAATGCACAAATTACTAAGCTTACAGGATACTAACGATAATTGCTATGCTAGTTGGTTTATTTTAATGGGAACCCCTGTTTTGGAGTAAAATACTGGTTCAAACGTCGCTTACTCCCTCATACATCAACGTAGAAAACGATGTTGAATGCTGTTCCGATATAATGCCTAAACTGCTGGTCTAATGTCGGTATACGAATACACAACATATGATTCGGATTCAATTATATTAAAAAAATATTATTTGTAAACGGTGAAATCCGGAATGAAAGTTAGACTTTTTATTAAAGCTTTCTTTCCAAATATCCGTTATTAGTTTAAGCGGCGTTTATAACCTACGCCTGCAAAGTCGCAGGAGTAAACTAGTTAACAATGAAGTAGCGTTTAATGATCGTTATTTAAGATACCGATAATTTATAAGCCTTGCCCCTGTGGTTTCTAATTACGTTCTGTTGATATTAATTACGATTAGAATTTTATTGATAGGCCCGAATAAAACGGAATAGTGCGTAATTATATTAATGTTATAATTTCGCCGTTTATTGATAAACTAGCGAGCCCCGGCTTCGCATAGGTGCAATGATACATACATACACATACATATAATCACGCCTCTTTCCCGTAGGGGTAGGCAGAGACCACTTCTTTCCACTTGCTACGATGAACCTCTAAATTTATCAGTGTTTCTCTACAATAGTATGGATATTATACCTACTTATAAACCTTGCTCTTGAATCAATCCGTTGCGTAGTTTTAAAGATTTAAGGATACATAAGGACGGACAGAGGACAGCGACTTTGCATTATACTATGTATACATATAGTGTACTATGTAGGTAATGATAAAATTATATAAGGAAATACTTTCAACTTATATTATTATTCCTGCTTCATGGCTACTCATTCATCTCAGCATATAAATGTGCCACTGCTTTGTTGTCCGTGTGGTGACGGATTTAGCATAACTACACAATGTCACCAACCAATAGCGTCTTGAGGGTGTCGACTAAAAGAACGCAAGAGACAGATCACCTAGCCGCAAGAGAAGGAAAACTTGACGCAAACCTTGTGCCAACCCGTCTTGCCAGCTTGTTACAGTAGGCTAATTTCCCTCCATGAATTTGCAGGAGACCCGACTCAGTAGTGGGTCATTTATGGGCTGAAACGACGACTACTTAGTTGGGTCCCTCCAAGTTCATGGGACAAAATTTGCCTACTGGCCCTAGGCTACTAGGCTGTTTGCCTCCAATGATACCCTCAGGCTAGAATGAATATATGTATCTAAATTCCTCTAGTTAGTACTATACTTAGTAAATTTCCATTCAAGTGTAATCATAAATGTCTGTTTTCAAATACGTTATACATATATTTATCTCATCAAAACATATCATATTAAAAGAGCTAGTCTCACGAGTGTTTGACCCTTCCGCCTATAAAAGAGGTAAGTCTTATAATTTCAAAGCAAGTCAACTAATTTTGGTAGAAGGAAAAAATACACGAGTGATGGAACCGAAAATTCTATGGCACGGATAGACCGTTCTGCGAGTGCCCCTGGCGGTGGTAAGGGTGGGCTGCTCCCCTGTTGCTGGGACTCCGGGGCGCTAACTATCATCTTTGCCGTCCCCCAACGCCCGACATACCATGAGAAATTCCAACGAGAAAGGGAAAACTAAACAACATATTTGATGCAGTTGTTTCTTTACCTACAAGATATCCTACTAATATTATAAACGTGAAAGTTTGTAAGTATGGATGGATGGATGGATGGATGGATGTTTGTTACTCTTTCACGTAAAAACGACTGAGTGGATCTTAATGAAACTTTATAATAATATAGCTTATACATCAGAATAACACATAGGCTACAATTTATAAAGATATTGTGTGTAAATTTATAGAGATATTAAGTTAAATTTTAATTTCTATTTGTCAAATTTTCAGCCATATTTAAATATAGACAACATAAAATTTCGCTGTCAGTTGCGCTTTGTTATACCACGTAGGTATTATATCACATTCTACGGGAACGGGATAAAAATCTTAGGTATCCTATGTCCGACTTTCTTTTATATATAAAGATGTTGGACAATTCACAAAATCATATAATATTATAAACGTGAAAGTGTAAATGTGTGTAATCCCGTTCCGTGATATAAAACATAGTTTATCAAAATGCAACTGCTGGAATAACAAAACTTCACCCACAGCTAAACGCTATGTTGTCTATAGTTTGACAAATTTGACAATTAGAAATTTTGAAGTTGACCGGTTGATGTATTTATTTCGAGTAAATATTAGCTTATTGTGCCGAACAATGAAGAAGAACTAAATAATGCACGTGAAGATCACCGCATTAGTATGGCTTGAATCCGTGCTTCTCAATCACAGATCGGTTGGGAATACAAAATCGTCGAGCAAATTTAAGAGATCAACAACTAGATAATTTGCGAGGCACAAAAATAAATTTATAAAGTAGGTACTACATAATTACTGCTTGCATACTTGCGTCCGCATTGGACCAATACATGCCATGTAATATTACAAAACACTCCTCAGCGGCTAAAGTTTTATCAAAATGGAAATCGTCATCTGGGACGAATGTACAATAGCGCATACACGTGCATTGGAAGCACTTATCCGAACCGACCGAACACCTACGCAAGGACTCGAGATGTTTTGGAGGCGCAATGATTTTACTGTCTGGCTATTTCTGCCAAACACTGCCACTAATTCCAAGATCGACTGCTGCCGCTGAAATATGCGCTTGCCTCAAATCATCGAAATAATTATGTGGATTGATTTTATTTTCTCAGAATTTCTGTTCATCGAAGGACGAACTCACAAACACAAAAATAATGAATGGTTGACTAAGCGAGCTGTTTTGGCGGCTAAGAATAAATATGTAGATGACATAAACTAACATAATTCGGAATGAAATCATTGGTACACTGCATTAATTCAAATATAATGACTGTGTAAAAAAAAGACTCTTTGGATATGCCTGGCTTACCACCGCACAATTTACGACTAAAGGTTGGCTACGTACTAAGTTTGGTTCCAAATATAAACCAAAACCACCAAACCTGTGCAACGGAACGCGTTTGGTGGTAAGTGAATTGATGAACAATGGAATATACTCAAAGTAAAGTTGGAAGGTGAGGAAATTCTCATCCGAGGATCCCGACGATACCAACTGATATACCGTTTTAGTTTTAATGATTTCCGATCCGTCGTGCATTCGCCGTGACCATTAATAAATCACAGGGCCAATCCTGGAAAGTTTGTGGCCTAAATCTAGAAAATTCATGTATTTCCCAAGATAAATTATATGTGGCATGTTCCGGGTCAGAAGACCATCTGCGTTATTTGTTCATGCGCCTGATAATAAACCGAAAAATGTCGTCTGTCACAAGGTGATTCACTGAAAAGTGCAGTTACGAAAATAGATGGCCAATAAAGTATAATTAAAATCATAGATGTTGTTGATGATAAAATGAAAATTCCTTGTTTTTCAATTAAATATAGCGTCTTCCATTGGGAGCAGCGAAAAACACGTCCGTAGCGCACCGTTCGTTTTCATAGACGACATTAGCTATCAATGTCGAAATAGAGCTCTACGCTAGCGCCACGGTATATTTCACTGCTTACAAAAGAGGTTGCCTACTTTATTGCCAACCGTCCTCTACATATTCCCCTCCCCAGTGCTGGCACAGCACTATTCTACCACAGATAACAAAGCAACACGTGCCACTGATGATAGGATTCGCTGTTTCTAGGTTTTGACGTCACGTTCAATAAATGTCCTAGATTCACCGTTGTTTTCGAAATTTTATTCGCTTCCTCCGTTAGAAACTCGCTCAATAGTACAAGTTTAGGTTTGCTGCTGCCCGTGTTCATGATATAGTAGCTATAGTCAGCCCATTTCGATATCAATACTGTTGGTAACTTAGACAGTACTGCCGACACTACATTAATTCCTTGTAGGTACTCATGATGGCCAATTGATGTGACAGCTGCGACGTAGTTGCGTACTTTGATAGAGAATGCGATTATGTCTCTGTGGTATTCTTGTGACATGGGCTGCAGTCTATTGATATCCCGAAGTATCCTGGCGATTATAACGTCTGGGTTTCCAAATTGCAATTCAAGCGTAGACATTACAATATCAGGAGATGTAGCGCTGATCAGCAGCGCTGATACTGCTTCCTTAGCTGGTCCATGTAGACAAGTCCTTAGCCTCCACAGGTTTTCTCTCTCGTTAAAGTGACATACTTGGGAGGATTCTTCATAGGCCCTTTTAAAATGAAGCCATTCCATTGGGTCGCCTGAAAACGAAGGTAAGTCCTTCGGCGTACATAAGCGGCTGAGCATCCTCGAGTTGGGTCCACTCACGTTGGCTTTGGTAACAGCGGCTAAATCCTTAAGTGCGTTCGCTAGCATCTTCATTGTTCCGTCGGTACCTTCAGCGGGCTGGCCCGGCTGTGGTGGGGATGCTACGAACGCTGGCAGTACAGTTGGGTCCAAACAGTGTGAGCTCGCGGATTGCTGAGTGCACAGCTTCTCCTCCATATTGTTCCGCGTGACCACCTGCACATTATTCTCCAACCGACTTCTATCCAACCACTGCTCTACTTCATGATGGACACCAGTACTCACTTCAGTTCTAGTTCCTTCAGTTGGACTGTATTTTTCCTCTTCTTCGATCTCAGCGAGATCTGCCTCGAGCCTTTTGTCTATGAGGTCCATTTGTATGCGCGCTTTTGCTTCCGCCGCCTCCAGCTCCAGCTTTTTCCTTCGTGCTGCTTCCCGTTTTTTTCCGCTCCTCGTCATTATGAAGCTTTTCGGCGGTGTTCTATACATGATCCGGCTGAAGTTCACCAGCAACTTTGTTGATGATAAAATTAAAATTCCTTATTTTTCAATCAAATATGGCTTCCTCCATTGGGAGCAGCGAAAAACACGTCCGTAGCGCACCGTTCCTTTTTCATAGACGACATTAGCTATCAATGTCGAAATAGAGCTCTACGCTAGCGCCACGGTATATTTCACTGCTTACAAAAGAGGTTGCCTACTTTATTGCCAACCGTCCTCTACAGATGTTTTATTTATATTTATCCTGATAAAAAATTGAATTTAATAAAATAAAAAATCTGCTCATTTATTGCCTTTATGGCGAGACAAAGTTCGCCGGGTCAGCTAGTGCTTTATATTTAATAACTGTTTTACAAACTTAAGTGGCAGCTCGCAGGACCTACGCCCGATGGGGCATAAAAGTCCTCGAGTGGCGACCGCGTTCCGGAAGGCGCAGTGCTGGTAGGCCTCCCACACGGTGGACCGACGACCTGGTTAAGGTCGCCGGAAACCAATGGATGCGGGCGGCTCTGGACCGGCCTTTGTGGAGATCCTTGGGGGAGGCCTATGTCCAGCGGTGGACGTCTTTTGGCAAAAATGATGATGATGGATGTGTTATAAGAACGAAGAAATATTTATAAAAGATGTGAATGTAGTTATGACGATTGATAGGTGTGTATAGAGACTACCACCTAGCGTGGACTAGGACCGAAATATGATATTGGCAACAAACATACGCAAATAAAGTAAGTTTCCTTTGGGTATTGAGTTTTTTCAGGTACCATCTTACCTGCCTACCTTAGCGTTACTGTTCTCAATCAACAACAATTATCTAGCAATGCACAATTATCAACATTAGTCAATTAGTAATTTATTAGTATAAGGACAGGACACTTGGCCGACCCTCGGCCACGGCATCTTTACAAGCAAAGCAAGTACATGAGTACTTGGGCAGGGCATCACCCTTCTCAATCAGCCCAGTAAAGAGAAACCCAACACACATCGGACAAACTTGACAATTCAAGCACCAGTTCAAAGATTTACATTGTTTGCCGAAGGGCTCTATCTGGTTTTGTTTTTCTTCAACAATCAAAAGGTCGGACCAGCGTTCTTTGACGTTAATTTTACTTTAGAGGGCACGTAAACGCTGATGTTCTGGCTGCTATTCTGCCTTAAATAACATCCGATACATGAAATGAGAAGCGTGAAAACTGACAACTGGTCTAACCAAGTGATTATTGGTTGTCACTTTAGATGGTTCGCGGAGGGCAGACGGCCATCGCTCCGTGTAAATACCGAGTGAGTATCTTTCAATCTTTTTTAAGATTAATCCAAACACATGTAAATACTGATAGATAGCCGAGGCAAGGGACTTTGTTTTTTAAATATACATAATTGTGGAATTGTGGTAAAATTACAAAAACATTTATAACCTCCGCGATATGTTAAATAAAGCCGTTAAATTATGTGGTTGTATATGATAGTGAAAATTAACTGTTGCTTGTAAAGCTCTATACCTTTCCACAAAACTAAAAATGTAGAGCAAGATATTTTTAACATCCGCGGAGTTATTTAATTTACTCTTAAATAACCGTATAAAATATATAATATAAAACTATCTATGGTTATACTAGATGAATACAAAACACACATATATAAATAAATAAACACACTCACATTTATTTACTGCATGCATTTAGTTTATCTAAGCTCATCTTATAAAATATACAAAAACAATTAGCACTTATTATTCCGGGTCAGTTACTCAATATATCAACAAATAACGACCATCATAAAATTTGTAGGAAAAAAATATATTATTGTAAAAATTATTTATTTGCAATGAACACAGGAATTTATTTAATTTCATCAGCGCTACCTAGCGGCACGGCTCTACATTAAAAAGTTAAGTGAAACATAGAGAACCTTAGTTGTCAAAGTTTAGATCGCAATTGTTTAATAATACCGATTTTTTATTGATATTTTCTGGGTGATTACGATGAGAAATCAATTAAGACGACTAATTGAGAATTTTTTATACCGTAAAACATGTACAAAAGTAAAATAGATGGAGTTTTACAGCATATTATTTGCAGTGGCACGTATTGGTTCCATGTTTCGCCGCTAGATGCTCTACTGTGCGACTTGTGTGGCGAGATTCAATATGGCGTCTCCATTCGCCTGTGGAACAGGGCGGGGAGTACAGTCGCCAAATCGACTCTACATAAACTACGCGTATATTTGTCGAATCCGTGTGCTTCGTGAATTGAACGCGGGTGATATTGCGAAATTATCGTGTGTTTCTGTGTTCGTTTATGCTGTTTAAGTGATCTTTGTGTATAATTGTGATTTAGTGGTGAAAAACGTGTAAGGACTTTAAGGTAACAATGTCTAGCAGTTGACATGTTTATCTGTGTCGTGTGTGAAGATTTTCCCTTCGCGTGAGGAGGTGCGGTGCGTTAGTGTGCGCTCTGGCGCGCCTGTGTGCGTGCAGTGCCGTGGATACGCGAGGATCCAATGATGGATTGCATTTCCATTGATGTATAGGTAAAACACCAACACTTTTTGTCCCATTTAGAGTTCGCGTTGTCCCTTTGCACGGTTTACGTTCGACCGATTCGTTTGCGACCGTGAGATTGCTTTGTTTAAAACTGTAGCTGGCACTTTATTTTAGAGCGCATGGTATTTCGGTAGGGATCCTTGAATCGATAGGGATAAAAATGTGATTAAGCGCGAACGAAATTGAGCTTTCCGGTTTTTAGTTTCCTTATTCTCGTTTAATGAGTTCTGTCGGAACTTGAAGTGCCTTGTCTTACGAAATATTTTCCTCATCGCTCATTGTGTAACCTGTAGTTTAATATGATACCCTGGTTTCGGATTCTTAAATCTGCCATAACTCCTTTTCTAATTAGTTTCCTATTTAAATTTGTGTACCCGCTGTTAGTAGACGGGCGATGTAAAATTTACCCACGTATTATGAACTCGGAGCTTTTATAACAAAAGCAATTATACTCGCAGAGGTCTTGCATGTAGACCATTGAATTTTAATTCATTATATTCATACGGACTCGCGCGAGAATATGGTTCCCCTCGCTCTGTTCGCTGCCTCTGGTTATCAGCTTACAAAATGTCTGAGGCTATCCCACTCTAACGCACAACTAATATGTACACCCATCCCTTTCCGGCGCATATTGCGCGTTTTTCTCCTTTTGCCGCGTCATATGCCAGTGTTGAAGCATGAACGTACTTTGGGGTATTTTGAAGTGTAGTCGATGAACGACTGCATCTCAAATGCGCCAGTCTGGGACGGCGCTAATGTATGAGAGTTTTACCCTAATTGATTTAGGTTCCTTTGTTGAGGAGGTCGGGTTGGTTATTAATAAGAGGAGAGTAACCGCGCAGGCAGTTGACGCAGTTGAACGGTTGGTACCCGAGGGAACGCACGTGGTACTGTCAGTACAATTTGCCGGGAACCATATTGTTCTGTGAAGTGCTGTGAAGCGCTGAAAACTGCACTGTGCCATCGCGACCGGGGTAAATTTTCTTATTATCTTGTCAGTTTCTCGAAAGTTTTTGCTGCATAACGTAGCAAGCTGGAGCGAAAAAAAGTAAATATACGTCTTGCTAAAATGCGAATATTTCTTAGCTTTTGGCTGTTCAATTTATTGCAATTTATCTCCTAACGTCACATACGAAAGTAGGTTACTGAAAAAAGAACCGAATACGAACAAAGACAGGATGCTTAACGATAGCTAATATTTTTTTTTTTTAATAATAATATAAAAAGAGAAACTCACAAAGTATCTCGATTTGGCTCACGAGGTTACCGCAATGTGGCATGTTGATTCAACAATCATTGTGCCGATAGTTGTTTCAGTAAACGGTCTTATTGCGAAGAGTTTCGACCAACATCTCAAGAAACTCTCGCTGGGTTGCTGGATTAAGGGCCTGATTCAAAAGGCTGTCATACTGGATTCGGCAAGGATCGTGAGGAGGTTCCTCTCTCTGGAGCCCTGAACCGTCGGTAGCTTAGGTCATCAACCTCGTTTTCGACGGTTTTTGTCTATTTTTATGTATATTTTTTTTAAAACATTTTGTATTTTTTAAAAATATATGTAAAAATATGAAATAAAGAGACATGTAAACAGATATTTTTGTAGAGTACAATCTAAAAATTACCTGTAGTACATTTTTTGAAAATAAACATACTCTTTGTAGCGCATCCTCTTTTTAGCTCTTCGGTTGAATTCATATGAACATATCAACAAAGGGTGATATCAATGTTATTCGCGTGTGGTCTTCTCATGCAAATTGCAATGCTGAATTATGCAAATTATAACAATCATACTTATTTCAAATGTTATTATTATAATATATGAATAATGTTTATGTGTCTTGAAATAGGGAGACAATATGAAGAGAAGTTTATATGTATGGAACAATATCATTAGTTATAACTAACTACAACAGTCATCCTATACGAGTAGCTATGCGAAGTGAGGACAAAGTGCCGATCAGACGATGCAGTTTTAAAATATTTTTCTATCTTGAACTAAGAGGGAAATATGGAAGTTTTATTGAACCATATTATTGTTACAAAACATGGATTCCAGTGAAAACCAACCAACTAGCGATAGTTATTATTGTCTTACAAGCTTAGTATTTGGAGTTTCATAAAGTTTCATGGGGAACCCTGTATTCGTTTTTCGAAATATGACACTATCGTCAAGTCAAAAATTTCAAGAAAAAAGGTGGATTTTTTTTTGTACAGAGTATCATAGTAAAATCGATTCTATATGGCTATAGGGTTTTTATTACACCCTGTATAAATGCGAAACTGCTTTAAATATGATATTGAAGTATATTGCTTGTTAAATACTTTAAAAACATCATATACTTACTAACTTTCAACCAGTCACAATAAATAAGTAAACACCATTAGTATGTTTGATGGTGGTGTCGAACTCTATAATAATGTTGTCTTACTATTCTAATTATTACCCGTCCTGTTTTTATCTCTCTTTTGACAGCCACCTTTGTCCAATTAGAGAGAACGCCAGGTTTGCCTCTGATGTCATATGTCACTATGTAGAGAAACAAACTGGTCAAACATTTGTAAAATTTTTATTTTCGTAATTTAACAGTAAAAATATCTCTACATACACCGATAGCAATTACAAGAAATTACTTACTAAATCCACTGTTACTTACTATGGACTGAGAAGTATCTCAGCCCATAAATGACCTGCCGCTGAATCGGGCCTCCTCCAGTTACATGGAGGGGATTAGCTTACTGTGCCACGCTGGCCAAACGGCACAGGGTTTCGTATCAAGTTTTCCTTCTCTTTTGGCATCGGCCTTGTCGTTAACGTTTGTCGGCTCTTACCACGACCTCAGGATGGAATGGGATGGTGACACTATGTATTCAAAATCCATTAACTAACTTGTCCATATTCACGCTAGTGTGAATTAGTTGGGTTATTAAGGCTGTTGCGGTTTCGTGAATAATATTTTAATTCAACGTCATTCTGTCAATGTATTTTCAGTTTAGTAAATTCAATAACAAAGCTGTCGCATGCAATGCTCCCAAAATGTTGCGTTCAATTTCAATTCAAAATCAGTTATAATGTAGAATGATAGTCAATTTGGTGTAATAGGTTTCGAATATTTGTTTAACTATGTTTATTAAAACGAAAACTACCCGGTTTGACGAAAATTACGCATATACCTAAGATTGTTGAGGGATTTAAAGTGCAGAATCGTATCATTATATAGTTTAAACAAAGTCGCCGTCGTCTGTGTCCGTCTCTATGTATGCTTAAATCTTTAAAACTTTTAACTAACGGATTTTAAAGCGGTTTTTTAATAGATAGGATATATTCAAGAGGAATGTTATTGTAGAGAAACACTGATAAATTTAGATATTCACCATTGCACCCGTGCGAAGCCGGGGCGGGTCGCTAGTATATCATAATATACTACTACTCAGCCCATAAAAACCCCACTGCTGAGTCGGCCGTCCTCCAGATGCAGGAGAGAAATTAGCTTGCCATGCTGGCCAGACGGGCACTGGGATTTTTCCTTCTCTTGCGGCTTGGTTTATGCCATGTAAATTCAGTTAGTCGGCTTTTACTACATCCTCATGATGAAATGGGGTGATGTCACTATGTTTTTTTTTTTTAATCTGTGACTTGAATGCCTTTCACCCTAGGCTTGCGTGATGGAAAGCTACGCCAGGGTCTAAGATGGAGCAGGCAATTCAAGGAATTGCCTTGTCGGGCACGGGCTCTCACATACACACGACGGAACACAGTAAAACTGCTTGGCGTCGGACTTAAATGTGAGGGTGGTAGCCAGCCGGGCGGACCGTTCGATCCTACCACCAAGCGTGCTGGGTTTTGTTGACTTTTACAACACGCGTTATTTCCCAGCGTGCGGTGGGGAAGTTTTATATTCTGACCGACTTATGTATTCTAAATTCGCCACCATGCGGACGGATCTTATAATACTTGTATCAATTAGAAATATTTTTCGTTGGTCTAGTGGTCAGATGTGCCGCCTTTGGATCAACGGGTCTCGGGTTCGATTCCGGGGTCGGGCCAGTGTCTTTGTCTAAACCAGAGGCACTGGCTCGGAGTCTGGGTGTCATTTCTATCTATAATATGTATGTATTTAAAAAAAAAAAGTATATAAGTAGTTTATCATCCATCTCGTTACCATAACACAAGCATTAAGTTGCTTAGCTTGGGACGAGATGGCGTTGTGTGAAATGTCCAAGGATATTTATTTATTTATTTATTTAAAGTTGCCACCAACCCAGCACTCTCACATATACGATAGCCAAAGGTACTACTACTACTCACTACTAGTGCGTATGGCCTCCTCCCATTACATAGAACCCTCCATGTTACATAGAGGATAATTAGCCTACTGTGCCACGCTGGCCAGACGGGTGGGTACAGGGTTACGTTTGAAGTTTTCCTTCTATGGTGACTAGGTTTTCGGCCTTGTTATTTCCTTTTGTCGGCTCTTACAACACCCTTAGGATGGAACGAAGTGGTGACACCATGTATTCTAAATCCGTCACGGTGAAAGTATTTTCATAATCCTTATGTAATGGATACATAACATCAGAAATTTGTTCATAAAATTATTCTATAAAATTTATTTTTACGCAGCAAATCCTGTTTTGCACCGAACAAATTACCTTTTCCCAGAAATATTCTTACTTTTGAAGCCCTCTTACTAAATACTACCTACGTTCAAAAAGCTCGGAGCCTTGTAAGAGGCTTATGATATTAACTAGACATTCACGGGGGATGTTTTGAAGTGGTAGGTGGTTCTTATAACAATGTGATGTATCAGAAATTTCCATCGGTTTTTGATACATAACAACATGGAATCTTTTACGTTAAAAATCATAATTTCGTATCTCAGTCAACAATATTAAATATTGAATACAAATACTAACATCTTATCGAATTATTAATTGTAAATGGATTGATAAATTGTAGACTAATATAATAACAATAACGTATACGCGAAGGAAACATTTTGGTCCGTCAGGAATATGTTCCTAAATAAAACGTTATACACACTAAATGCATAATTTCACACACACATCAACATCATACAATGCAACTTTTACTCGTGACTTTGCGCGCATGAATTTCCAACCTACAAATACGTAAAATTTAGAAAAAGTCGCTATATGTATACCTATATCAAATATTAGATGGGTAGCGGTTGGCAGACGGTGATGGACGGTGCGCGGGTGAATTTATTTATACCTCCTTACAGACATACATAAACAAAGAGTAATTGGTTACTTAAAACATAGTCAAGAAAGATACTGACACTTTTATATTTACTTTATTTGATTGTAATGTCATGGCTTGTTTTTTACCTTCAATGATTTGATGTGTTATATTAAAAACTTAAAACCAAGCCAGCAAAAAGCAAGCAATGGTTACGATCACTTATTTTAATTTGTATCTACTACGGAACCGATCCGATAAAAAATCTACGGGACCAACCTGAAAGCAATACCAATCGAATATAAAAATCCAAATCGGGTTATACTCGTAAATGACGGAGTAATGCGGTAACAAACACGCAAAAAAAGACGAATTGTCAACCTCCTTCATTATTGAAAACTGTTATAAAGTTAATATAATCTTTTTATAATATATATAAAATAATAATTAAATAGGAATCACACATAGCGTAGGCTTTTATCAAAGTCCTAGGCCGCTCTAAAAAATAGAGTCTCCGGAACATCTATTCAGATTAATTATTAACTACAAGACTACGAATAAATTAATTTGTTAGCTGACACTGAAACAAGCTCGAAAAAACTAATGTATTATAATTGATTCATACTTAGTAGAAAATATATAATACTTAGAACGATAATGCCAATTTATGATTAAAGCTAATCCTCCTTATTAAGTCTTCTTAGAAATTACAACTGTTCTTTTCTTCCACGTAAGTCGAGAAAGTGCGCGAACTTTGTCGCGGTGTCGTTGTATATAAACTAATTACACGAATCTTTGATTGTGTAAAAGGATATTGTACCCATTGTCAATGGGTAAAAAAAATTAAAACGTCGAATATCCGTTAAAGGCGGATTTAGAATTCACATTGCCACCAACCCGTACGATCCTGAGGGTGTCGCAAGTGGCGACTCTATGAAACGCCAGAGGCAGATCACCTGATGACTCATGACATACAAGCACATATATAATGCACCTGTTTATGATCCATCAATGAGAGTTGCAGGTGTTTTATGTCACTGCCCTAAAAGGATTGAAATGACTTCATTGCTGTTTATATAAATTAGATGTAATAAATTTTTCCATGGAGAAGACCGTCGGCACAAGGCGAATTTTAACAACATAATTTACAGTTCACATATACAGATAAGGCAAATCTTTGTGAATGAAAAAACACGCCTGAAGTAAAGCTCCGTGAGCATTTTTATGTTTATTATGTACTAGCTTTTGCGCGCGGCTTCGCCCGCGTGGGCTTCGAACCCGTGCATATTTTTTATGAACATAAAATCGGTTATTGTGACTAAACTATGATAGTTAGATATGTGCTCTTTTTTTCTTTTTTGTAGATCTTTATAAGACCTACAAACCCGTAGTACATCATTTTGTTCTATTGTCAATAGTTTTTGCAGCGCACGCATAAATAGGTTTTCGATTTTACACCTTGGTTTACAAAATCGTAATTTTCATACGGATCCCTAATTCTTTTGAAATATAGCCTATAACCTTCCTCGATAAATGGACTATCTAACACTGAAAGATTTTTTGAAATCGGAGCAGTAGTTCCTGAGATTAGCGCGTTCAAACAAACAAACAAACAAACAAATAAACAAACAAATAAACAAACAAACAAACTCTGCAGCTTTATATATTAGTATAGATATTAATTTTATTTTGCTTTTAAAATAAATAATAATCATGAAATCACAATTCTCGCAACGCTAGCAAAATCGCAAACTACTGACTATGATATATTTCCTGTACTAGCTATGAGAGAAAGATGTGTGCTCGCACCTCTCTCTCTTGCCCCTTCAGTATTATAAAAAACGTAACTCTCTCCCTCTTTCTATCTTCACTAACTTATATCTCCCTCTCAACTTTTGTTCGTCTCGCCCGATTACAATTGTCGTAACGCTTTCGTTACGCCTTCACCAATGAAGCATGCGTAAAAAGGTTTTAAAATATCCGAATATCACACCCCAATATCTCGTTAGTGTTTCTGCGTGGAAGGCCGTCGGTACTCTGTCTAGGCTACTTTGGTCTTGGCAGCTGATCGACCACTTTCTCTCTGCCGGTAGTGTCATTCTTCATCAGCAAGCATCTGTAAGTTTGAGCCTAGTGGTATCAAAAAGTAGATTTGTGGTAGAGCCACGCTGTTCGCAGCATGAATGGGCCGGCTCGACCGGGTAAGTACCACACTCTCGCAGAAGACCGACTTTTGAGTAGTAGCTTTTAGCTACTGCGCTTCGTTCGGTGAGTGGGAGGGCCGGAGGTCCCCCCCCCCCCCCCAACCCATCCATGGTTTCCTATTCCTTTCCTAAAGGCCGGCAACGCACTTGCAACCCCTCTGGTGTTGTGGGTGTCCATGGGCCGCGGTGATCACTTACCATCAGGTGACCCGCTTGCTGCCACCCTCTTTCATAAAAAAAAAAAACGGTTACTTTCTAAGTTTGTTAAACGCACGTAAATATTTTCTTCAGAACGAGTTACTTTACTGTAAAGACTCTATACTGTGTCATTAATCTGGTTAGGATGGCATTAAATCTCCTTTATCCTTTGACATATAGGGGTCCGCTATGCCAGTGATAACTGCAATTACTTAGAACCATTCAAGTGAGGATTGAAGATTATAGGCGTTTAAGTGTATGAAGGGGTTTAAATATAATGAGATAATTAAGTGATGCTAGTCTCTCTCGTCATTAATTGTTTCATTATGGTATGAAATCCTAATTTGATTTACTACAGAGCCTATAGCTATTAATATGTAGTATGTATATACGTATATGTAGGGATTGATAAAAACGCTATCGCCCGAATAAAAGATGAAAGAATGTTTGAAGCAACGTTAAGCAGCTTATAGAATGTTCCTTTATGATTCTGTATGAACATATTGTGCTACACATGTACGGATTGTTAAGGGCCAAGTGTGTAAACGTATGTTAGATGACCAGTAGAAATTTAAAGTAAGCTTAGAAAATGTCTACGACATATTTCACTAAATGAGTTAATACAATGTCTACATGGAACGATATTACGCGGTGGTTTTTTATTTCGTACATATACTTTCACCAAGTAATTTTGTTTATACCGGATTTGGAATGCACAATGTCATCAACTCCTTCCGTTCTGAGGTTGTCGGAAAAGGCGAATAAAGAAGGCATGAAGAAGGAAATCTTAATACAAACCCTGTGCCAACTCGTCAGCCCAGCGTGGCGTAGCAGGCTAATTTCCCTCCATATAATTGGAGGGGACCTGACTCAGCAGGTCTGGAAACCCATGAAAGAGATAGCCAAGAAGATAATCTAGCGAGGAAAACTTTAACCATGGCGTCAGAATTTCCATGCTAAACATTGCAATATTAGTGAGTTGACAATTTTCTTCTATCGAATTGAAGAAGACTTAAGATAAACATTATGTTAACATGATGATCTCGTTATGGATATAATTAGAAATTTATAAGAATAATAATCATTTTGGGAACCAGACGGTTATCATTGATTCATTTATGTAAATTGCATTAAATTTTAACAACGAAAACCGTGTAGTAATTTGAATTATACATTTCTGTTTACTAGCAGTAATTAAAGTTAATGTTGTTGTTAGTATGTAGTATTTGTAATTCGGAATGCGGTTCAAAACTATAAAAATAACAAGACCGTCTTATAACACGAACTTTTTATGGTTCTTTGGCTAGCTCTATTACTGTTACGAGAACTGCAGCCCGATTGCAATAAGTTTTACCCAAAATTTAAATAGTATATTTCATTACAAGTGCGGACAGGCTGTCATTGCAAAGAGTCCCGACAAATGTCTACAAAGTTGCAATGACGGTTCCGCACGTGTACTGAACGACTATTTTTAATACAGTTGCGAAAAAACGAAGCAATTTAATAAAAACACAATAAACTCAACTAACTAATCATTTATGACTTATAAACAAAAATGGCGCCAACCGAAGAATATAAGCAGAGATTATTTTTTCTTCATCCATTCTAGTAGGCAAAAGCAACTATGCCCATACAGCCAAGTATTCAGTAGAATTTTTTTATTGATATGAAATGAATGAAAACGAAATTTAAAGAGATGAAATGAAATTAAACCTAACCTAACTCATTCAATCAAATCATTAAATCTGATAATGAAACAAATTAGTAAGTAACTAGTTTCTTTTTAGAAATATACGTATTTGCATGAATCATAAAAACTTCTAGGTTTTTTTTTTAGTAAAAACTTCATGGTTGGTTTTTCCTTTTAATAGACATTATTTTGACCCAACTGTCAAAATAATGTCTATTAAAAGGACTGTAAGCAGGGCAGGTACCTAAGGAGCAACTGTATTAAAAACTTTTTTTTATATCTTTTATTTAAAACATATTAGAAAGGAGATAAACGTCTTGACACAAAATAAGTATAAATCTGCGCAAAATCGATTATTGGATTTCTTCGGAGGTGATTGGTGGAGAAGGAAGGCGTAATTCACGCGATTGGTTAATGACGTGCGCAAACTTTCCCCCATCACGTTCTAAATGTTTTTAAGCGCTACTATATTCTGGTTTGGTTGATTTGGTTCTCCATGTGGTGCCAGATTTAGAATACATAGTGTCATCGCTGCTGAGTCTGGCCTCCTCCCATTATATGAAGGGCAGTTAGCCTACTGTGCTACGCTGGCCAGGCGGGTTGGCACAGAGTTTCGTTTCAAGGTTTCCTTCTCTCGCAGTTAGGTTTTTGGCCTTGTCATTTTACTTTCGTCGGTTCTTACGACACGACCCTTAGGATGGAATGGGGTGGTGACTCATGTATTCTAAATCCGTCACCACATGGACTACCAGGCCATAATGGAACAGTTATTCGGTTAGACCAGCTGTGGTGAAGCAATGGCATCCGGGACTGCTGGCTTTACCTGTCTTCTAAAAATAGGCCTGATAGTCATCTATCCAGACATTTAAATTACTATCTAGACAACATTGTCTGGATAGTAAAATTATACGTACAAGTGTGATTTTACTATCCAGATAACATCTGGATTAAACATACAAATTTAAATTCAAAATTTACATAGTTTTAAAAGAGAACTAGATTAAGTACTTTCAGTTTGTAGACACATACTATAATATAGCTCAAAGTAATAGCGAAGTTGTAAATACGTATAGAAGAGAGCTAAACATTTATCTTATCTTCAAGTAATTGAAACCGCAGAATGATAAAGATCACTTCTAATTTTGTTTTCAAAGCTTCAGTAGTCGTAACTTTAAATGAATGAATCTGGCATAAATATCTTTTCGCTTCAAAGACTTGAAAATCAATTGGAATCCGCTAACAATTGGGCTGCCTTACAACTTTTTTATTTGCATTTTCCGACTAAAGTCTTAGTAAGTTTTTTTTTGACGAAAGTAGTTTGTAAAGTTATTTGCATTACATTCTTTAGAAGTACCTTTTGGCACCTTTTACAGTTATTTAAGTAAAATTACATGAATTGTTACTGTTGAAATGTTCTCATTATTGCGTCGGATCAGTTCCAATTTGATGAAGGTAATTTAGCTTATATTTATAGGTACAACGCTGGCCATATTTCGCACAGGGTTTCATAAAATATTCCTCCTTTTGCGGTTAGGCTTTTAGGACTTAAACGAAATCATCGAACATTCGATTTTTTTGTTATAATTAAAACGAAACTCGAGTAGTGGAGAGGTTGGAGGAAGAAATAATCTTCCTTGCCTTGACGTGCATAGTAGCCATCTTACAATATCCTGGCGATACAATGGGGTTCCGTTGGTTGCTACATCGTACAAGGTATATCACAGGTGTTTCAGTGGGTAGGGGCACATCTTCTCTAATGCACATCTTCTCTAATGAAGCGACCGCGAGTCTACACATGTCCCGGCCAGGGGACTAGACAAGTGGCTTTCGGAGATTGACATTGACACAACCTGTCACTATCAGTCCCGTACATTTGTCATTCCATTCAACCAAAGCATGCAATTCGATAGACTTGACTTCTTAGCCAGGGCTACCCGCCTTATCCGCTAGGATAACCGAGGAAAGGAATAAAGGATTTCTCCTTATTAAAAAAAGATTTTTCTGCTTATCTAGTTTTATTGTTTTTCTTGCGATACCTATGGCTATGGGTACCTTTATTATATAAACGGTTTATAATTCACTAGCGACCCGCCCCGGCTTCGCACGGCTGCAATTATGCATGTATTATACATATAAATGTATAATAAAATATGTCTATGTCCAGCAGTGGACTAATGTGGCCTGATGATGATGATGATACATATAAACCTTCCTCTTGAATCACTCTATCTATTAAAAAAACGGCGTCAAAATCCGTTGCGTAGTTTTAAAGATTTAAGCATACATAGGGACGGACAGACGACAGCGACTTTGTTTTAAACAATGTAGTGATAGTGATATATCATATACGAATTTACATTTTAAACGTCCTTCGATATCATTCCAAAACGTTTAAATATAAAAGCGCATTAAGCCAGCCATTAAAAAAAGAATGTGTAACTCTTTTTAAAAGCCCTCTCAGGATTGATGTAAAAATAAACCACATGGCTTGTTCGAATTTAAAAAGTAAATTCCTTAGTAAGTATTATAGGCGGAATATTAAAAATAGACAAAGCGCGCACGTGTCTTGGACAAAAGACAATAACGTTTAGGGGTGGTACTTATGAGAAAAAATATCAAACTAGGTTTATATTATAAAAAAATGAAATCACTACTTACATAGTATAAAACAAAGTCGCTGTCGTCTGTCCGTCCCTATGTATGCTTAAATCTTTAAAACTACGCAACGGATTTTGAAGTGGTTTTAATAGTTAGTTTAATAGATAGAGTCATTCAAGACGAAGGTTTATATGTATAATACATGCACCCGTCCAAAGCCGGCGCGGATCGCTAGTTAACAAATAAACGCACTGACCCACTCATTTGATTGTATTATTCGACCAGGTTATCCGCATGGTGGCGGGAGAGGCATACATTGTGTCCTATTTTCATCCTGAAAGCGTTGTAAGAGACGACAAAAGGAAATTATTTAAATCAGAATTGTAATTGGATTAAAATTGTTATTGGACTCAAGAGTAAGCCCCTAGAATAGTAGAAAAAAAATAACACACACATACCTAAAAGTGACACCCATTTGTGTGCAATATTACATCGATCACTTTAAAAAATACGTACCTACAAATCCACAGTCTGACGTTGCGTTGTTAACTTGTTTGTAGCGTAAATAAAACCAGACGCAGTGGCAGCCCTAGGCCGGTGCGAATCTCGTTATTTATACGAGTGGCGGTCACATTGAGTCTTGGTTCCTGTCAGTTTATGTTAAATACTTTAGCTTTACGTTATCCGCGTGTGGTTTTATTTGGATGTAATGTATTTTTAGCTAAGAGCAAATATTATATGCGAAACAACGAATGTAAACGAGATGACCTAAAACTAATTCATTTAACCAAATTGGCCCAATAAAGCTGTTTTAACAAGTCAAAAAATAATTTAACATTTAAATTTATCGATTACCACCGATTCGGAATTCAGATCTACAAGAGCCGGAAATGAGGTCCGTAGTTGCTTTTTAGATTGGCATTTTTAGGTAGAAGACATATTTCTGAGAGCAACCAATATCGATCAGATTTAAACTAGGAAAGCGATAGTTACCCATGTGTCCGTGTGGTGACGGATTAAGAATACATAGTGTCACCACCCTAATCCATCCTGAGGGTGTCGCATAAGCCGACAAAATGAAATGTCAAGGCAGATAACCTATCCGCAAGAGAAGGAAAACTTGACACGAACCCCTGTTATTACCCTCCATGTAATTGGAGGAGGCCCGACTTAGCAGTGGGTCATTTATGGGATGAATAGTAGAAGATAGTAACCCTGTCTCTCGATTACGCATTTACGCCTAAGGCACTTAACTTAAAGGCATAATAAAGATATCGAGTTCTTTATAGAGCTATCGCTGGGGAACATTATTTTTGCCGGCGCCGTGTTCCGATATTTCTGCTAAAACATCATACATTGAAGTCTTCAATTGCAGAAAGCTATTACAAGTGTCACTACAAAATGAAACCTCTGGCATTGTCTGGCCTCTCCGTCGTTCCACACTCGACATTGGCAGAGTTGTTATACATCGCAAGCATGCCATAACACTGTCTACTTTTAATGAAAATCTTCCTTAAATACATAAACATTTGTGAATTCAAAACACGTCGTAATAAGATACAGAATTACACCAATAACATTCTTTATAATGAAAGCATCAATCTTAAACAGTGTTTATTTTACAATTAAACAATTATGCTTTGAAATTGAACTGCAATAAAAACAAATAATAAATTTCCGTGCGGTGACGGATTTAGAATACAAAAGTTCCCCAACCCATACGATCCTGAGGGTGTCGTAAGAGGCGACTAAAGGAACGCAAGAGGCAGATCACCTAGCCACAAAAGAGGGAAAACTTCATACAAACCCTGTGCCAACCCGTCATGCCAACGTGGCACAGTCGCCTAATTTCGCTCCGTGAACTTGGAGGAGGCCCGACTCAGTAGTGGGTCATATATGGGTTGGAATGATGATGGTGATGATTAAAAAACAACTTTTTATTTATTTATCGCGAATAAAAATAAAGATACAACCTAGTTGAGAAAAAATACGGTGTTTAAAAATTCACACGAAATTTTAGAACGATTTATTATGCAGCATTATCTAGCCGATTGCTGCTAATTAACATTGCCCGCGCCGTGTTAAGTCTAGTCCGCATATTAACGGTATCAACCTCTTTTATAGACTCGAATAAAACTTACTTGAGCGATAAATAAGTTCGTGGCATCGCTTTAAAGAAGTGTTATCGCGGATTGTGTCACGCGACACTTGTTTCACTAGCTCAGCTATCAACTTTTACAGAGTTTAAAAAGGTTGCTTTTTTTTTAAAATTGGAACTATCTTATTTCCAACTTTAAAGACCTGTGCTTTTTAAGAATTATTCTATTCTCGGTTTATGGATGTTTATGTATCCGATACTTCAACGGTCTTCAGTATATAAATAAATAAATATCCTTGGACATTTCACACAACGCCATCTCGTCCCAAGCTAAGCGACTTAATGCTTGTGTTATGGTAACGAGATGGATGATAAACTACTTACATACATTTTTTTTGTAAATACATACATATTATAGATAGAAATGACACCCAGACTCCGAGCCAGTGCCTCTGGTTAAGATAAAGACACTTGCCCGACCCCGGAATCGAACCCGGGACCCGTTGATCCAAAGGCGGCACATCTAATAATTATAATAAATTATTGAAATATGCTGCACAAAGAATAAAGTTACAACGTACTGGAATTTTCATTCAGGTTTTTTTATTTATTGATTCCGAGGCGGTGCGAGTTTTGCCGGGAAGTAATTTAATAAAAATAAATAGTTTCGTCTCCCGATTCTAAATGGTCTTGTGCTCGAAAAATGGAATTAGTCGGTGATGTTGTGTATTCTAATATCCGCCACCAGAGTGACAAACACAGGCTCATGGTTCTAACTAATATTAAGATGTTATAGGAAAGTTACCCAAATCTCCAGTATTAAAGCCCTTAACATCAACAAACATCGCTAACTTATTAAATTAATGTACTCATACTGAAAGTTGTGACCGCTTAACATTGTTTGAACTCGGTATACATCAATCGTGTGAGCCGCAATTCCGGGCGTTTGGGATTACAAACAAATAGAAATTCACGGGACATTCCCAATGCTCGATACCCAGTTCATTCGGGGTTAGTTTAATACAGACGGGCGGTTTTTAAACGACGAACTTCTGCACAAACTCAAAATCGTATTAAAGTTTGACTTCACTTCCTAACTTCATTACTATGCGTTTAGGAAGGCTGAGTTTGTTTACGAATTAATCGATAGCCTTATATGTCTTCGTTCAGAGTGGGAAATTGCAGGACATGATAATACGGTACATTGATAATTGGTTGTATAAAGAGTTACGTTAGGATATATATACGCTATTTTGATAAATTAAGATTTGATAAATATAGCGAATGAGAACATAATCAGGCATGAATAGTTAATTCATGAAAAGTAATCAAATCAATAATAATAATCAATCAAATATTAAAAGGCACTTTTAAACTTTTCTTATAAATTTATTGAGTGTATCTTATTTATTTCCCAACTGTTTGAATGTTTGCCGCAATCGTGTGCACGGCAGAGATTTTAGATAAGAGGTTATCATTAAAAGTAATTTCAATGTGTATAAATCGTGAAATAATATGATAACAAAATAATAGTAATAATAAAATGTTATACGATGCTGAAAAGTCTTATAAACACGCAATATTTTAATGTAATAGATAGATTTATTTATTTATTTATTTAATACTTTATGCAAAAGTTTACAATGGCGGACTTAATGCCTAGAGGCATTCTCTCCCAGTCAACCTTTGAATGGTGCAGAGAGGGGCTTGGCAGATGCATTGGAAAATTGCGAAAGTATTGTATAGATTTAAATTAACATAATGACATAAACTAACTTAAGAATAAATATCATACATATATAAACATACGTATACTTATATACATATATAAGAATATTGATCAAGATACAATATACTTATATCAAATATACATAAATATATTAAATATATATTCCACTATACTAAGTAACCTGAGACATATTGAGCTTATTGAGAAAGTACTTTCGTAGCTTAACTTTAAACGTCTGAAGATAGTCAGCCATCCTGATTTCGAGGGGAAGCGCGTTCCATAAAAGGACAGACTGCACGAAAAAAGTCGAGTGTACAAAATCGGAGCGGTGAGTGGGACATTCGAGAAGACGATTATTTGAGGACCGAAGGTGTTTATCGTGACATGAGGACAAGAAATCAAAATGTGAAGTTAGGTAAGAAGGAGGGTGAGGAGAAAAAAGAAGTGAGAATAACATTGTTAAAGCACGCATTTCTCTGCGTTGCCTAATGGGTAACCATTTCAAAAGGGTCCGATGTTCGGAAATATGGTCAAATTTCCGGAGGTTGAAAACGAATCGAATGCAATTGTTGAGAAGACGGTCAAGTTTATTGAGTAGATCGGCATTCAGGTCGAAGTAGCATACATCACCATAGTCGAGTATCGGTAGGATTAGGGTTTGCACAAGCATTGCTTTAATGTTCGATGGCAGAAAGTTTTTCAGACGGTACAGCAACCGCAGCGATCCCGTGACTTTTTGACTAACCCGAGCGACTTGGTTCCTCCAGCTGAGTGTCCTATCGAGAACTAGACCCAAGTCAGTGACCGTACTGCTAAAAGGAATATGTTTGCCATTGTAAGTTAAGGGTGGTAGCTTGTCGGTGTCAACTTTGCTGATGGCTCGGTGACTCCCTAAGATTATGGCTTGGCATTTATCTAAGTTAACATGGACGCCAAACATATCGGCCCAATTTTTGATGGCACTCAAGTCGCGGTTAAGGTTGTTAACAGCTTCAGCCATGTGGTCAAACCCCGCATGCGAATATAGCTGCAAGTCATCGGCATACAGATGATACGAACACTGAAGATATTTGACAATAGTATTAATGAAGATAGAAAATAATAAAGGAGATAAGATACCACCTTGTGGGACGCCTGCATCCAAGTTACACCAGGATGAGGAAGTATCATCGGTGAAAACCGACTGCTGGCGATCCCGAAGATAACAGGAGAACCATTCCAGAGCCTCAGGAGAGACCATTAGATAAGAAAGGATGGACAGAAGGATATCGTGACTGACGGTATTGAATGCATTAGAAAAATCTACCAAGACTAGAATGGTCAGTTTGGTATCCTCCATAGCGGTTCTAATATCGCCGGTCACTTTAAGGAGAGCGGTTACAGTGCTGTGGCCGGGTCTAAAGCCGGATTGAAAAGGACTCAGAAGATTATTCTGGTGGATAAAATTGGAAAATTGTTTATGAACGCAGGCTTCAAGCACCTTGGACATAAAAGGGAGGATAGAAATGGGACGGAAATGATTAGGAAGTGACGGGTTTGATATTTTGGACAGAGGCCGAACATAGGCTTTACGCCACAGGGTAGGAAACGAACCAGAAGTAAGTGAGAAGTTGATTATGTGGGATATAGCCGGTAGGAGTTGATCAAGAATAGTTACAACCATTCTGCGACTAACTTTATCAAATCCCACCGCCTTAGACTTAATTGATAGGATTATCTTTTTGATTTCCCCTGCGTCTACTGGAGAAAAGTAGAATGAATTTATATCAGGACGCGCAAGACCCGCTATGTAAGAAATTGTGTTAAGTTTAGTTAAATGATCCAGACAATATGAAGTGGAGAAATGTTTGTTGAGGTCATTTATACAAATTGAATTTGGAAGGTCTAGCATGCGCTGCCTGCCAATACCTAGCGTTCGAAGGAACTTCCAGATATCGGCAGACGAGGAAGATGAAATATTATTAAGGATATGGTGGCGTTTAGCATTGCGTATCATCTGGTTGCAACGATTTCTTGCAGCCTTAAAAAGGTCCCAATTTGCATCACAGCGATCTCTTTTGAAATTGCGGAAAGCACGGTCTCTGCGTCTCCTAGCCATTTGACAACCCTTTGTCATCCATGGAGCCGGGAGGCGTTTTATCTTCACTTTTTTAACTGGGGCATTTACATCGTAAAGCTCCGTCAGTATTTGAGTAAATAATTGCACCTTGTCGTCGATTGTAGCAGCACTCAGAACAGGGTTCCAGTCAACAAGGCGAGCATCGTTGTTTAGTTTTTCAATGTCCATACGGGCAAAGCAACGCCTATGCAGAACCCTGGGCTTTGGTTTAGGAGGCTTGAGGAGGTAAGAAACAAAGATAAGGTCGTGATGAGAGAACCCAGGTGCAGCCAGTTGCCCATGAGCATGAACAAGAGGAGGATTTGAGGATAGGATCAAGTCAAGCCACGTATCATCTCCTACATTATTGTGGTGAGTTGCTTGTGACGGCAGGATATGGAAGTTGGCCGACTCAATGAGATGAAGGAGTTTGCGGGAACGAGAAGAGGTGGGAACAAGGAGATTGGTATTGAAATCGCCCATGATAATGTGATGAGCATACTCAGACCCCACAGATTCTAAAACCGATTCGAATTCGGTGGAATATTCGGTAGAAGGTGGGCTGTACACGACCCCAAGAAGAATCTTAACACTATTGACGCAAACCTCAAGAAAAAGATGCTCCGCAGAAGCTGAATATTGCGCAGAAGAAGAAAATATTATCTTGAAGGGGAAATCACTGCGGAGATATATTGCAACACCACCCCCTCCCTTTCCGATTCGGTCGTTACGAATAAGAACGAAACCTGGAAGGGAGTAGGAAGTAGATGGGAGGTGAGGTTTGAGCCACGTCTCAGAAATCAGAATGGCATGCACATTGGTGTACGCGAACGCTTCATATAAGTCACTAAAGTGGCTAGGGACGCTTTGTGCATTGATGTGACATACATTAAGCAGCCGACTGTTGCTATTATTAAACTTGCCACGTAAGCAGTCACCTAGTGTCTCTATGGTGGAGCAATAACTATCTTCACTAGCCGAAGAGACAGATTCACAAGCAGAAAGAAATGAATCGCTATCGGAAGAAGTCATAAACTAAATAATATAATATACAAAGAATATTAATAAATATTAATATTAATAAAATATAATAATCTTAATATATATTTTTATGTCCTATATCAGGGTGTACAGCAAGCCAGCAATAAAATTTTGCAGCTCTGCACCACCCGCCAGCAAACTCAGAATTAACTGCAATATGCACATACATACAGAAAACACATCAGGCAACATTGCGCCAAACGAACAGTTTGTCCGTCAAACTTGAATGACATGTAGATTGACAATGTCAATTTGACATCAACTGACACAGAAACAGTGAGCGAAAAATAAACAAAAATTTATGTGATGTAAAAAATATGAGGGTATAAATAGTAATAGGATAATATGTGCACGGAAAATTTAAGCAGAACAAATTACTTTGTTACTATAAAAAGAAAAACAAAAGGAAAAGTAAATGAATTAATCAATGATTGGAAAAGATAAGAACTGTTTCAACCTACTAAAGAAGTGACTATTTGTTTATCTTAGAGTCCACTACAGAAACGTCCTCCTTTCCACTCATTCCTGAAGACGCACCCTGGATCTTGGGGTACTTCGAAGTCAGGGTACCCAATTCAGTCATACTGCATATCTTGTGACGGCTGCCATCCTGCGCTTTGACGGAAATAATGCCGTCCAGCGACCAAACTGCGCGCATGCCGAAATGCAGCCGAGCTTTTGCAAAGATGTCCTGCCTAGCTTTTGTTAAGAATTCCCTTACTGTGATGGAAGAGCCCTTCAGTCCCTTCTTGGCCTTCCAAACTGAAGACTTTGCATCCAAATCAGAGAAACGGATAAGGATTGGCCTATGGCGTTCTTTTGTTGGTGTTCCAAGTCTATGACAAATTTTAATAGAAGATGCAGTGATGGATTTTAAGCAAAGCTTACTATTCAAAATGTGAAGCACTTTCTCCTTGCAATCCTCTTTTTGGACTTCAGGAACCCCCAAGAGAATGAGTGCTTTCCGCCGGTGTTGGGTCTCAATGTTGTCTATATGCTGTGCACAGTTGCTGATTTGCTGCCGGAGTAACCCCAACATGCTAAACATGAGCTCTCTGAAAGTCCGGAACTCCTCCGCTACCTTGGCCACGGTGTCCTTGGCAGACCCTGCATTCTGGATTTGAGCGGCTAGGTCATCCATCTTCTTCATCACTTTATCTTCCAATGTGGTCTGCATAGCCATAACTTCAGCAAATTGAGACATTGTGATTTGTAAAGTGATTCAAAATTCAAATTAGTGACAGTTAAGATTCTTGCTGGCAGGTGGTGTTATAAAATTACTATATTTACATTAAAAGCTGTGCCAATGTAAGTACTGTTTTATTGGATCCTTGTGAATGTTTCGCAGTGAATATAATTTAAAAAAATACAGTAAATTACAATTTAAAAGATTATTAGTTTAAGCAAAACTTGTGTACTATTTATGCTGATGATAATAGATAACTCACCACATTTGAATCGAATAATTTACAACAGTCAGACAGATAATGTATTTTATGAATGAGTGTTTTTTGTGTGCCGGTTACAACGGCGTGCCATTGTTGTGTTCGATGTTTTTTGTCGCCCGTCTGTTCTGAAAAATGGGAGGTCGGGCCTATCAAAAATATTTTGACGACAAGGGTATTTCTGCGGATGATTCGTAGCTTATTTACGGGCAGATTGACAGGAGAGTGGTGAAAGATTTATAGAATTTAAAGTGAGCTTATTAGTGAATACAGAAACAGACAATATTGAGATTCAAAATATCTTAAGTTTTAATCAGATAAGTTTTTAACAATGGATCTTTATTTTAGACGTTATTTAAGTTTAGTAAAATGTTATATTTTATTTATGTAAAAGTGTAAGTAAAACTGATTATATCCCTGATTTATTACTGAAATAAATAAATAGGTATTATTTTATTATAGGTACCTACTAGCTATATTAAAAGGGAACAATTTTAAGAATTTGAACTAAAGAATTTAGATCTCAAACCGTGAACACTGTAGAGTTTCCTCCGATTAAAGGAGGGACATTAATGGTTTAATACACTACCGCACTTTGTTTCGACTAAGCTTTGATTTGCAGCCTATTTCAATAATTTCTTTACCCGAACCATTCCGAGAAATACGGAATACATAAAGATGGTATTATTTTACAGGAGGAAACATTTTGTTCTTCTTAATAATATATGTCGTTTTAATTAAGGTATAGATCTTCCCATAATATGCCGCATTTCCAAACGTTTACTTTTACTTTTCAATAGTCTGAACTCTCTGTATTGAAGCAGAGAGACAAACATTTGCCGTACCCCGATTCTTTTGAGTTTGCGATTATAAGACGTAAGAAACGTAAACTACTATTGACAGTTATGGAATGGGTTGGATGTAACATAATAGCTACAGTTTCCCAGATATTACTGACGGTACAAATGCCTGGGTAACTAAAATAAAAGTTTGTTTTTTAGTACTCCAATATTAGGTAATAGGCGTTAGTCGCAGTAGCAAAGTACTTTCGCAAACATCCCTAGTGAGCTCGTTCCTATGTAAAGTAAAAAATGATTTGTAAGTTTGTGTCTATTTTTTGTCTGAGGTATTTGTCTGATTTGTATATATTATATATATTTTATATAGGCTTACTTTTATCTTAATCTCGCATGATGGAAGGCGAAGATGGGGCCTAATATGGTACACGTCTGCCTAGAAGTTGTTGGGTCACTTTGGCACTTTGACCTATGACCTATGGCACATAAGGCTAGTTTTATATGTAATTGGAGGACGCCCGAGTCAGCATCGTTTTCATTTAGGTATGCTTAAATAAAGCATCACTATCACTTCACTACATGGTATAAAACAAAGTCACTGTCGTATGTCCGTCCTTAAGTATGATTAAATCTTTAAAACTACGCAACTGATTTGGAAGGGGTTTTTGTAGTAGAGGAAGGTTTATATGTATAATACATGCATAATTGCACCCGTGCGAAGCCGGGGCGGGTCAGTCGTTATTTATCATTTTTGACTATATACTAGTAACCTACTATATACTACCAGTCCCGGCTTCGCACGGGTATTTAACAAATACTGTTAATGTTAGACATACTCATTACTCATTCAGTAGGTTTTGCGTGAAAGAGCAACAAAAATTCTTACAAACTTTCACGTTTATAATATTAGTATGAAGTAGGATATAAGATTACAAGACGATAAAAAGTTCAAACGGCCCTATAAATGTACTGAGTAATATTGGATCATTATTATGGGAACTGTGCCGCATACTATATTAGAAACATCGCGTCCCAACGTAATGAGAACTTTACTGGGAACCTTAATGTCACCCTCGGCACGTTTTATTCTACAGCCTTTTAACTTTAATTCACCTTAAGAAATTAAGCCTTAGGAAATTTACGAGGTGTCATTGTAAAGTTAAGTCGTTGATCAAAGTTTCGCCTCCCTCCGAGATAATCTCGCCAGATATTTATCAGACACCGCATAATTTTGCTAAAGTAAACGCGTTGTAGTCAAGTTAGATAATGATAAATGGGCCCTTTCTCTCAGCACAAAGATTATCTATTGTTTTGTGACGTACGTGCTTGTTGGAGTTGAAGTGATGTGAGTACAAAAGATGTCACTCAAAAAGTTCGAGCGTGAAACTTTAAGCTATGAATGAGCGGTAGTTTTTGACTAACATTCATCATCTCAGCATTTAATGTTTGCTCACTTGAGCCTCTTTTAATTTCATGGAGGGTTTTTTTAAGGGAGTTGTTTCCTAGATCCATCTCTGACATCTCTCTTTCAGATGGGTTGACACAGGGCTTGATACGAAGTGTTCCTTCTCTTGCGGGTAGATGCTGCCTCGTGCATTACTGAGTAATCACCTGCTGACATTTCAAGACGGGTTAGCGCAGAGTTTGTACCTATAAAGTTTTGCTTCTCTTGCGGCTAGGTGAGGTGACTTTTTAGTTCCTATATTCGCCTCTTACGACACCCTCAGGATTGTATGGGTTGGTGACATTGTGTATTCTAAATTCGGCATCACTCGGAATGAGAATGATGTGATGGAATTCAAAACAGATTTTTTACAAAATTGAGATTTGCCTGGAAAGTGTCTCCCAAAGGGCTATGCTCGGAGTTATCGTGCGAGATCGAATTAGAAACCCAGGCATACGCAGACCAACCCGGGTCAATGAAGAAATAGAGCTGGTAGGTCTCCCACACGGTGGACCGACGACCTGGTTTAGGTCACCAAAATCTGATGGATTAGGGTGTCTCAGAACCGGCCTTTAACGAAGACTTGGGAGGGAGAAAATCTTTCTATTGGCTGAAATACCGATGGCTTTATGAAAACGTCTTTGAACTGTCTTTTATAAAATTGTAGTTCAACCAGAAAGTGGATAAATAAATAAAATAATAAATAAATATCCTTGGACATTTCTCACAACGCCATCTCGTCCCAAGCTAAGCAACTTAATGCTTGTGTTATGGTAACTAGATGGATGATAAACTACTTATATACATTTTTTTTTGTAAATACATACATATTATAGATAGAAATGACACCCAGACTCCGAGCCAGTGCCTCTGGTTTTAGACAAAGACACTTGCCCGACCCCAGAATCGAACCCGGAACCCGTTGATCCAAAGGCGGCACATCTAACCACTTGACCAACGAAGCAGTCTGCAAATCTGAGGCAAATGTTTGTACGTTAAACTAAGTATGTACCTATTTTAAACCAGTGCACTAAACCACTAAATCTCTAATTTGTTACCGGCCCGCCAGGCTAGATTCTGCTGAATTTATCGCCGCTTTATCCGCACTGACTCAGTTGCATTCAATTTACTTGGTGCACTACGAGTTCATTTATGATCGCCTCTAAAAATTTACTCACAGCACCGGAATTTCTTGGCAACATTTGTTATTTGAAGAAGATGTTATTCTTTTTCCTTTGAAGCTTATACACAATTATTTTTTTATTTTATCTATGCGCCTCTTTCTTAATTTCATTATATTAATTTTCATTCACTACTGAGTCGAACCTCCTCTATATTCATGGACGGAAATTATTCTACTGTGTCTCGCTGGTGCGACGGGTTGGCAGCGAGTATCAAGCTTTTGTTGTATCAAGTTTTCCTTCTCTTGCGATTAGGCGATCTGCCTCTTGCGTTCTTTTTAGGTGAGTTGGTGACATTGTGTATTCTAAATCCGTCACAACGCCAGCATTAACATGGAGTAATTAAATAAATAAATAAATAAATATCCTTGGACATTTCACACAACGCCCAAGCTAAGCAACTTAATGCTTGTGTTATGGTAACGAGATGGATGATAAACTACTTATATTAATTTTTTTTTTTGTAAATACATACATATTATAGATAGAAATGACACCCAGACTCCGAGCCAGTGCCTCTGGTTTAGACAAAGACACTTGCCCGACCCCGGAATCGAACCCGGGACCCGTTGATCCAAAGTAAGGTCGCCAGAGGTCTATCTGGGGAGGAGGAAAAATCCAAATCAATTCTCCGTCCTTATACTAATATATTTACAGGGTCAGCGACTTGGCGGTTTTCATGTGTAACCTCTCACGAACAGGCGGCCGTATGCTTAAACCACCATGTGGTTAAAAACAGCTGTTGATTTCCTTACCTTTTTTTACTGGCACAGGCACTGGCATAGGTTCTACAATGATCGCCGAATTAAAGACTATCTGCTCTACTAGCCAGACATTTTTTACCTAGCAATCCAATTATCTATCTGCGATCGAAAACTTGCAGGAGGGAAATTTAGATCAAAAATTGAGTCATAGTTAGTCAAATAACCGTCGACAGTCCATTGTTTAGAAAGCAACACACTCGATATCACACGAGTACCTCGTTAATATCCTCTCCCGCCACGTACAACTGTCAACCGAGCGTAATAAATGTCTCAATAACTCAAGCCGTGCTGACAGATCGTTCGAGCTATCATTATAAGTAAATTATTTTGTTCGTTAAGCAGTCGACAAATAGGCCAGTTTTGACAATCTGCCTTCGCAATGAAGTTTGAACGGCATTTGATATAGATTTTCGTCCCGGGGAATATGGAGCTTAGGTTGTCTTTAGGTGTTTTGTTTGAATGTAGGACGAAACGGTATTTAAACCCCGCAACAGAAATCTGCGGGTATTTTAAATTACCATTTTAAAGTTCACAGGCAATATCACTAACTTATTCCCCCCTGGGGGTTATCGTAGAATGCCAATCGTTGATGGACTGATCTAACATCACCATATCTGGACCGAATACGATTCACTGAGTTTCCATATTGAAATAAGGAAGTTACCTTATTAAATAAATAAATATCCTGTTATCATATTAATAATAGATTGTGGACTCATTATAATTTTTACTCGCCTCAATAACACCCACAAAGGGATGGATTTATTTTGAATCCGCCACTACACGCGAAGTGGTAGACACGATAAAAAAAGTTTCACGCGCAAATGTTTTCATAATGGCTGGTTTTTTAAAAAAATATATGAACTTCATAAATTGTAACAGTTACTAACTCATTACATTGAAGCAAGTTCAATTCTTTTGACTTTTAAAATAGTAAAAATCTTTATTGTGTTCACCAATTTTGGCGTGTACAATCGTCAACGAATAGATGTTTTTTTTTATGACTACTAGGTAAAGACCTTGCAGTAAAAACACACAGGAAATAATTCAATGGCAACTTTCTTTTTGACTAAACCACAAATATGGCAATTGTAGTCGAATCTCAGTGCCCCAACTTACGCGACGAATGCAGGAGATTCGCAAACTTGTTATTAATTAAGTGTCAAGCTGATGTGCGGGGAAATGTGCCTACGTGGGAACTGCGACAGATGATGAAAGCGTTGTTTTTACAGTGAAGGCGCGTGAGATTAGGAGGAAGGTGACTATAATGTTTTCCAAGTAAATCGGTGAGAGATTAGGATTTAGACTGATGCGCTTGTTATTAAGCTGGTATTAGATTACTGGATTCTCATTAGACTTCGGTATTTATGAAAAAGAAAAGAAATATCTATAACTGATAGGGATGATAACTTCGGTTCTAACTCTGTGACGGACTTTCGCCAACTCGAGCCGAACTTCGGCATTCGGACGAACATTCAGCACTAGAATTATACTAAACCGGCCCGTCCCGCTTTCGCACGGGTGGACATTTCTTTTATAATTTTATCTTACAATTAAAGTAGCCTACATTAATCAGTGTTAATGTAGTGAATAGGTGAAAGAATTTTTAAAATCGGTCCTGTACTTTTTGACCCAATAAGTTACAAACATACTTATCCCAATCTGGAACCCTTCGCAAAAAAGTAATCGAATCGGTTTTTATAATATTACGGAGTTATGCTGTAACAAAAAATAAAAAGAACCTTTTTGAAGTCGTTTCAAACTAAGCAAGTTAATTAATTGAATATCACGTTGCCAGTTCGTAGTCAGGTATTCAGTGTCATAAGAAATCAATTTTAACAGTCTCTACTTTTATACCCTTTAGTATTTAAAAATTACTTGCGAAATTGGGGTGTTTTTTTATTTGTGCTGAACTCTCGCCTGACGTTTGGATTCTGTTCAAATCATTACCTACTTCATTATTGAGACTTTAACTGGTCTAACCAATTTATACCGGTAGGTAGTCCCATTAGATAGTTCCATCAAATGGCAATAGGTGTGAATACTGGTAGTTAACTAAATCAGAACACGCTGGTGCCGACCGCTATGAAAATTGGGAAAAGACAAAGAAGAAGAATAAATGAATGTCTGCTTTCAAAATAATTGCCGATGTATCTTTGCTTACGATTGGTAATGATGTGATGATATATGATGCAAAATTTAATTCAGATTTTTTAACGCTTACTACATTTTTTACAAAAATATGCTATATATAAACTCGTAAATCTCTCCGAACCCATCAAATACAAGACTGGGTTCGGGTATTTTGATTCCAAAATTGATGTCGGTAAATTAACCTACTGAACATAAATCTATTTTAACTTATAGTCGTCTTGCATGTCCTCCGTTTTCATATGAGGTGGTATTATGGTGTATTCCAAGTCCCGTCACTACAATCTATCATTAGTAAACAATAGTGCCTCACTTGGCTATAGTCACAAATAATTCAATATCGGATCATATGTCATCATTTGAAATTGTTGTCCTACTTTCACTGATATAAAATATACTACAGAATTTTATATTATAAATTTAATATTCTCAGTAAGTTCTCAGTATTTAGTATTTTTCTAACAGCGTGTGTCACCAACCCATACCATCCCGAGGGAGTCGTAAGAGGCGACTAAGGGAACGCAAAAGAAGGAAAACTTGATACAAACCCTGTGCCAACCCGCCTTGCGAGCGTGGCACAGTAGGCTAATTTCCCTCTATGAATTTGGAGGAGGCCCGACTCAGTAGTGGGTCATTCATGGGCTGAAACGAACGAACGAACAGCCCAAAAAATACGGTCACGGATAGCAAAATATACCCCATATTTTGCTGTCCGTGACGGATTTAGAATACACAATATCACCATCTCACACTATAGTATATATAGTGAGGATATCTATATAGCGACTAAAGGAACGAAAGAGACAGATCACCTAGCAACAAGAGAAGGGCTACTTGATACATTAGCCTAAGTTCCCTACATTATTCTTAATGTGCTTCATTTATGGGCTGAAAAGATAAAACACATATTGCACAATTTTCTTTTAACAATCAAAGTCGTAAAAACAAAAACACATTTGTGGTGTCGGTGCTCGGAACGTACCAAACTTTTTTCATTTGTCTTTTTTCATCAAAACCCCAGTGTACTCTTGATAATTGCTGTGTTTTATAGCTCTACTTCGCGGGTCACACAAAACGGGACCGTTTGTTTACCATAACGACATGAGAGGGTAAAACAGAAATGAATGGGACAAAACGTAAGCGCTTTTATCCGCAGTTTACACCGCCTCTTTAACAAAACATGCCTTTTTGGAATTTTGTAAAGTAGGTAATTCTGGAAACTGTGATAATAATGATCAGTACTGGTTTTCGGTAGTATTTGAAATAATTTAATACCGATAAGATTCTCCGTGTGGTGAATTAAAATACATTGTGTGGGGACTCGACAGCGTGTTTGGTATGTGGTGAGATCATTATATCTTTATTAATAATTATTGCTGATTGACATCTTTGGCTCTTTATCTATGGGCTCCATCAGAAGGCTCAAAGTCACCCAAAGGGCAATGGAGAGGCCTATGCTCGGAGTTTCCCTGCGAGATCGAATCAGATACGGACGAAAACCAGAGTCATCGACAAAGCCCACAGGATTGCCAAACTTAAGTGGCAGTGGGCAGGGCATATAGCGCGCAGGACCGACGCCCGATGGGGCAGAAAAGTCCTCGAATGGCGACCGCGTTCCGGAAGGCGCAGTGCTGTAGGCTCCCACACGGTGGACCGACGACCTGGTTAAGGTCACTGGAAAGCAGTGGATGAGGGCGACCCAGGACCGGCCTTTGTGGAGATCCTTGGGGGAGGCCTATGTCCAGCAGTGGACGTCTTTTGGCTGAAATGATGATGAAAATGATGACATCTTTACCTTTTAAGTAATTGGCATTTAATTGCTTTAAAGCTTCTTCGAAAAATATACGATTCAGCCCATAAATTACCCAGTGCTGAATCGGGCCTCCACACGGACACGGAGAACACGGAGGGTAATTGGCCCACTGTGCCATGCTGGCCACAGATGGGTTGGCACAGGGTCTAGTTTCAAGTCCTTCTCTTGAG
Source organism: Clostera curtula (assembly GCA_905475355.2). Classification (NCBI taxonomy): domain Eukaryota; kingdom Metazoa; phylum Arthropoda; class Insecta; order Lepidoptera; family Notodontidae; genus Clostera; species Clostera curtula. The sequence goes on along the minus strand of FR997808.1, from coordinate 8,501,220 downwards.
TCTAGGTTAACAGCCGTCATTTTCTTTTGTCCGCTCATTCGACACCTTTAGGATGGAACGGGGTGGTGACACTACATAACATATTATAAACCTTCAAAAACTCAAAGAGATGTAAAGAAACATACAACATTTATGAATCGATTCAATAACCACTTATCACGCACTGATAACCATAGATCACTGTCTCTTATAGTTTATGCTATCACAACGTAAACGCGTGTTCATTCATAACTCTTTATCACTCTATTCATGAAAGATATCTTTACTCCATATAATACTTGATATCTCCTGCGTATCTGCATATTTCCTCGTTCATATATCATATTGTAAGTAGGCAATACGACATTATTACGTCTCCTCGCCTTGATGTATTACTGTTACATTGCTTATGGATAAATTGAGTGGTCGCATAATATTGTGCTAAATATCGCTTATCTACTACTACTCTACTCAGCCCATAGCTCCAGTTACATGGAGGGTAATTATTAATATATTTAATTATATATATATCCTTGGACATTTCACACAACGCCATCTCGTCCCAAGCTAAGCAACATAATGCTTGTGTTATGGTAACGAGATGGATGATAAACTACTTATATACTTTTTTTTGTAAATACATACATATTATAGATAGAAATGACACCCAGACTCCGAGCCAGTGCCTCTGGTTTAGACAAATACACTTGCCCGACCCCGGAATCGAACCCGGGACCCGTTGATCCAAAGGCGGCACATCTAACCACTAGAACAACGAGGCAGTCGCTTAATTGGCTTACTATGCCACGCTGGCCACTCGGGTTGGCATAGGGTATCGTATCAAGATTTCCTTTTCTTGAGTCTCGGTTAATAGCCGTCATTTTCTTTTGCCGGCTCTCACCATGGTACACCTATCACCTAACTAATCAAATAATTTCTTATTAGAAATTCACGTTCAAAGTTACCAGCTGAACACATACTTTCGAATACAACGTTGGTATCCTGTCCTTTGAATCACAGCATTCTTAACGCAAACGAACTAAGTAAGTTACGGTTACTAAGTAAATTTAGTTCTGATGGTGGCTTCACCGCAGTTCTTGGCTAAAAATGCATTTATTGAGGTACTGACACATAAGAGTAAAAATATAACCTACCTGTTTTTTAAATAAATTTACACCAACGAAGTCGCGGCTTACAGTTAGTACCTCAATAAATGCATTTTTAGCCAAGAACTACGGTGAAGCCACCAGCAGAACTAAATTTACTTAGTAACCAACTCATTACTTGTGACTGTGAAATACGTTTGCTGGCGTTATTTGCGCATTTTAAGAGCGCAATTGCAAGTTAGTCGTTGATGGACGGTTTGTTCGAGTGGAAAATTGGTCTATAGTTCGTTTGCGTTAAGAATGCTGTGATTCAAAGGACAGGATACCAACGTTGTATTCGAAAGTATGTGTTCAGCTGGTAAGTTTGATGATGTCTTAGGCTTTCACGATCTTTGCACTTTGTGGTAAATATTTTTAACACGACCAAAAACCGTTAACTCCAATTGCCACAATGATGTAACTATTTAAAAAAAGTTGCATATACGGTATTTATTTATTTTATTACTATTCGGGAATCTTACAGCTAGTACATATTTAAATACAACTTATTAAAATAATGTTGGCCTTAAAGAAGTTTCCACTGATAAAACGTCAGTTCATTAAATACAGTGAATGTTAAAGTTTATCCAGACACTTTTAGGATTATAATGTTAGTAGGGTGTATCAAATACCTATAATCATCATCATCATTTCAGCCAAAAGACGTCCACTGCTGGACATAGGCCTCCCCCAAGCATCGCCACAAATACCTAAGCCATCCGAAATTACAATATAGACGTAATCGAAAGAAACAGTTCTGTGTGTTATAATACCTTACTTGACTGCCTCGTTGGTCTAGTGGTTAGATGTGCCGCCTTTGGATCAACGGGTCCCGGGTTCGATTCCGGGGTCGGGCAAGTGTCTTTGTGTAAACCAGAGGCACTGGCTCGGAGTCTGGGGTGTCATTTCTATATATAATATGTATTTATTTACAAAAAAAAAATGTATGTAAGTAGTTTATCATCCATCTCGTTACCATAACACAAGCATTAAGTTGCTTAGCTTGGGACGAGATGGCGTTGTGTGAAATGTCCAAGGATATTTATTTATTTATTTAATATATTTCCATCTTGAAGTATGAGAAATGAAAGTTTTTATAAACCAGATTTTTATTACAAAACAAAGGATCTTGTAAAACTAACCAACTAGCTATCGGTATTATCTTACAAGCTTAGTAATCTGAGATCCACGATGTTCCTTCGCTTTTCTGTCGTTATTTATCCTCTTCTTCACTAACATTTCAAGAATAAAATATTCAAATGTTGCCATAATACAAATAATTGTTTGTCACTTATCTCACACTAGCGACCCGCGCCGGCTTCGCACGGGTGCAATGATGAACATCTAAATTTATCATCTAATTATATAATATTATCTAAGTTTCTCTACAATATTATGCATGTACCTATTATACATACAAAGCTTCCCCTTGAATCACTCTATCTATAAAAAAAACGCTTAAAAACCGGTGCGTAGTTTTAATGATTTAACCACACATAGGGACGAATAGACTATAGCGACTTTGTTTTAAACTACATATGTAATGATCTTCATCCAAAATACTGCACCGATTTCGATAAAATCCAACTTCGAATCTGTTAATAAATCCTTCGTTTTTGAGGTTTGGTTGGTTGAAAATATCAACAGATCGGGTAAACTCGTAGATCGAGTTAAGTACAGGTTCGAAACTCCAGCGGGCGGAGAATATAATTGCAGTACCCTTTGTGCCGACAGTAAACAGATTTGAATAATAAAGTAATGCAATTACCGGCTGTCTTAATGTTGGGTTTCAGTAATGATTTTATAGAATTCAAACCCTTTGATTTAATTGGAAGATTATTAAATGGTCAACAGCTACGGCTTTATTAAATTACTAGCTGACCCAGCGAACCTTGTTCCGCATTATAAATATTTAAAACAAAAAGAAAGTTGGACATAGGATACCTGAGATTTTTATCCCGTCCATATAAAACTTACTTTAACAAAACGCAACTGACAGCGAAACGTTATGTTGTCTATAGTTTAATATGGCCGAAAATTTGACAATTAGAAATTTTGAATTCGACTTGTTTATATTGTTGTAATTCACATTTTTACAGTTTGCAGTTTCAAAGCTTCAAACTCCCCGTTAGATAACAAAATACATAAAACTCTTTCCAACTACTACCTGAGTAACTACTCTCAAAGTGCATGCAGAAGTTATAGTTCGGTTCTCAATTTGACCAGACTTTAAAAATAACTTAAAAAACAAAAGAGTATAATTATATAGATGTGTGTGTTTAATGCAAATGATAGTGTGTGTAATGTTTTTTATTGATTGAATGTATTTAATATGCATAAATTTAAGAAAATATTACCATTCTGCACTCCTTGTACATATAAACTATAAGTGTGGGAAATTTAATACAATGTCTGACAATTGCACACATTTGTTAACAATCGTTTCAGCCCATAAATGACCCAGTACTGTGTCGGGCCTCCTCCAAATTCATGGAGGGAAATTAGCCTACTGTGCCACGCTGGCAAGACTGGTTGGCACAGGATTTGTATCAACGGATCCCGGGTTCGATTCCGGGGTCGGGCAAGTGTCTTTGTATAAACCAGAGGCACTGGCTCGGAGTCTGGGTGTCATTTCTATCTATAATATGTATGTATTTACAAAAAAATATTTATATTAGTAGTTTATCATCCATCTCGTTACCATAACACAAGCATTAAGTTGCTTAGCTTGGAACGAGATGGCGTTGTGTGAAATGTCCAAGGATACTTATTTATACTTAAGTTTTCCTTCTCATACGGCTAGGTGACCTGCCGCTCCTTTAGTCGCCTCTTACGACACCCTCAGGATAGTGTGGGTTGTTGACATTGTGTTTTTTTTTTTATTGCTCTTGGTGGCAAACGAGCTAGCGGCCCACCTGATGGTAAGTGTTGACCGCCGCCCATGGACATTGGCAGTGCCAGGGGCACAGCCAAGCCGTTGCCTACCGTGAAGTGAGTGCTCTTTTTAAACCTCGTTTAAAGGAGGACATGTCGTAGCGCTCGGGAAACACCGCCGCAGGTAGTTCATTCCAGAGTCTGCACGTACGTGGTAGGAATGATCGCTGGAAGCGTACCGTGCTGGACGTTATCGTTTCCAGGTGATATTATTCATCCGTCACACGGACATTAAAATTAACAATAAAATGTCACAATTATTAATTTAACTCTCATATTAACATATTTTTCAATATTTTCATGTTTTTAGGCCCATAACATACAAGTTTTTTTCTTCTTTGTGCTAGACAGTATTTGCAATTCAATTTTCAACCTGAACCCTTAACCCTAAGATTGCTCACTCGAACCTTAACGTCTCAAAGTTACTGGCTTTTCCGGGACGCAATGTAGATTAGATAGGTTTCACAAGCCTGTGGCGTTTAATCGAGTAGGGTTGTTAATATGTTGGCATTTAACTCTTAAGAACGATACTAAAGTAAGAATTTGCTACGTGTTATGTATCTGTGTGGAGATTATTTTTTAAATGAAACCCCTGCACTAGGTATAACCTGTATCGCGTTGGCAGTTTACAAACATGTATTGTAATTCACGAACACAAATGACACCTAGACTCGGAGCAAGTGCCTCTGGTTAGATATAGACACTTGCCCGACCCCGGAATCGAACCCGGGACCCGTTGATCCAAAGGCGGCAATCAATAGTGTCACTTCTCCATTCCACCCTGAGAGCGTCGTAAGAGCCGGCAAAAGGAAATGACAAGGCTGAAAACCTTCCCGCAAGAGAAGGAAAACTTGAAACGAAACTCTGTGCCAACCCGTCTGGGCAACGTGGCAGATTAGGCTAATTACCCTTCCTGCGATGGGAGGAGGCCTGACCCAGTAGTGGGTCATTTATGGGCTGAGTGGAGATAGAATGCATAGAGATAGGAAAGGGGCATCCCACCCAATAAAGAAATGAATGGTGATGGATGAGAGAAAGAAAAGAGCATAGGAGCCATGACAAATAACAACTGGTATGGAAGATTTGACAAAGTCTCCGATTATGGCAAAGCTAGGAAAATTAAAAATTGTACAGTATTTATTTACGACTGGTAAGAAAATAACCAATTAACTCGCTAGACGGCGAGGTTACGCTCGTCTTAAAAGAACGATATAATAAAAAAATATTGTTTTCTAATTACAAGGTATACCTCAATTTTTCATTAGTATTTTTCTATTTAAAACTTCTCTATACCTTGTAGAAGGTAAGTTACGAAGGTAGACGTCCCATTTCTGATAAAATATTAATTTTGTGATTCAAGTTGGATCACAAAAAACGTCTGTTTCTCCCACATACTTTAAAATAAACAAGAAATGTATACACATAACTACTTTTTCTATTAGGCTCTATGACGTCACTTCGGCTGGCTACAGGTTTTTTGTTACAACCTGTATCTCACAATAAAAACTATTAGTATAGAAAAAAAGTTTAAGGCGTAATTGGGACGATAACCTTCATATTTTAGCCGTTAGTTATTACAAAAGCTCCGTGAAAGTATTTTTCTCTTCGATCTAAATTCACTATATTTACTTTGCATAATAAATCGCTGAATATTCGGCGCTATATACATAAACCGTTGATTAATGTATTAGGAACAAACATTTGGGTTGTGTAAGGAAATTACAACGTGAAATTCCATGACGTGAGGTTTTCATTAAAGATGGTTGTTTTTGTAACAATATTGTTATACAAAAATATTCACTCTGCACAACAAAGGTGTAAAACATATTCATGTATACAAAATCTTTCCACGAGATATTCAAATACGGATCCCTGTCCCTGTGCGTCTGGTCAGTGCAAATTTCTTTGCATTTAATTAGAGAAGTCTTGACTCACTGAAGGTGACATAACTGTACCGTGATAACTGTACCGTACAAACCTTGCTACGAAACCAATAAAATGTCTTGAAAAGAAAAAATAAGGTATTTAGGCGCCAAGGGTTGATCATCCAGCCAGACGAGGTGGTATGTCTGCCAAGGGGCCGCGGAGCTTATAACTGTGGTCTGGGATTTCTTACCGTGCGAATGCTCTGTAAACTTAGCTATCGCGATTTAGGACATTTTAGTAATTTTAGCATTTGTAAGCGATCATCCTTGATGTTGTTAGTTAAAAATTTTCGTGGTAATTGTGTGAAGAATGTAGCATGCTGGTGTAGAGGGATATTATTGTATCCGATGACGATTGTGAACGCCATATTTGGTTTATACAATAAAGCATTTTTCTATTCTATTCTTCTCGTGAGGCTAAGTAATCTACATCTATTTTTCGTTTAATCTGCCTTTTGCTTTACGTTTACGATAGGGTGTGTTGGTGACATTGTGTATTCTTAATCCGTCACCACGTGGAAATCATTTCCCTCTACAAAATTTTAGAAATCCTGCCTTACCGCCTTTTATGAGCTGAAATGATACGTTAATATCTACCGCGTAGCTAACTAATGTCACTTACCTAAACGCTACGTTTGCTCTTTGATCTACGAGCCAATAATAACATAATGTATTGACGTTTAAGGAAACATCTACGAGTAGGAGTGGAATTGTTGGCAAGCGACAACCCTATTATTACTGTGTAGTAAACACGATGCGCAACATGTTAGAAGTGTACAATCTTAGCACCAATTCAACATTGATCGTTCCATTCTCGAGTTTGTCGGTTTCACGTTTCGTACTCTCATCATACTATGTTTTAAAGATTGGTGTTTTAAGATCCCCCATCTTTAAAAATATACTTGCTTAATAAAGTTGCAGAATTTGAAGAGAATCAATTATATTAACAGTCAACGCTCACGCAAAATATCCGACAAGCACACTCATTGTAAAAATTCAAGAGACTCGTCAAAGACATCTCATAAAAAAGAATTAATCTTCATATATGTGTGTATGTGTACATATTATGTATTATTTATTTATAGTTTTTTTTTATAATAATCAGTTATCTATCTATCAATGGAAGGAACATTCAAGCTCGCGCATATTTTAATTCACTATCACTATCACTACATATCACTATCACTACATATTATAAAACAAAGTCGCTGTCGTCTGTCCGCCCCTATGTATGCTTATATCTTTAAAAGTACGCAACTGATTTTGAAGCGGTTTTTGTTAATAGATAGAGTGGTTCAAGAGGAAGGTTTATTGCACCCGTGCGATGCCGGGGCGGGTCGCTAATAATTTTATATTTTCCACATGAATACCTAGCCCTTAGGGGCTGCCCAGGTTATGTGGGACTCCGAGGCGCGTAGAAGATAAATTGCGCCACGACCTACCCGCTAAAACGTACGGCGATCCTTGACTACCCAAACCAGGGCCACGGGATCTGCTCCCGGACGGGGGAGTATGCTCCGCGACCCGGGGGCCTTGGCCCGCCTGATTTAGTAAAGCCTCAAGCTCCGAGGCGGGCCCCTCCGATTACGATTACGAACGTAATATTGGTACGAGTCCTTAGATAACCTTTTCTGGCTTATTCGACCTAGAAAATTGGCGAAAGTGTTGGAGTTGGTTGGAGTTATTTATGGGCTGAGATAATAAAAATGAAAAGTTTATGAAATACTAGCGACTCGCCCCGGCTCCGCACGGATGCAATGATGAACCTCTAAATTTATCAGTGTATCTCTACAATATTATGGATGTATTATAAAACATATTAAACTTCCTCATGAATCATTAAATCTATTAAAAGAAACAACTTCGAAATCCGTTGCGTAGTTTTAAAGATTTATGCATACATAGGGAAGGGCAGACGAGAGCGACTTTGTTTTATACTATGTAGTGATAAACCAGAATCTGATTTTGATCTTCAATCGGATGTAACACAATCTAGACTATGATATATATATAATTGTTTGCTCACAGTAACCGTAAGTTCATAATTGAGTAATGATTTGCGTTCTCGTGACGCATATTCCACTCGTTAATAATATTTATCAATGACCATAGCGCTAGTAGGTTGTAACTTGATACTATAAATAAATTATATCATTCATAACTTTATTTAAGTAGTCGTTTATATTGACTACATAATGTGTTTCTGTAATAGAAGCTTGATAAAGGCATTAAGTACTTAGTGTCCTCGTTACTACAACATTTAATTGTTTTATATAAATGTATATCCGTCATACTTTTTCTGTAATATTTTTAAGCCCTACCCTACTAGAATGTATATAATATTCTTAATATAAACATTTTATTAATGAAAACAGACACGTGGGTGTATGTTTGAAACCATTTAATGTAAAAGCTACAGAACATAATCCTACTAATATTATAAACGTGAAAGTTTGTAAGTATGGATGGATGGATGGATAGATGGATGGATGGATGTTTGTTACTCTTTCACGTAAAAACGACTGAATGGATTTTAATGAAACTTTATAATAATATAGCTTATACATCAGAATAACAGATAGGCTACAATTTATATAGATATTGTGTGTAAATTTATAGAGATATTAAGTTAAATTTAAATTTCTAATTGTCAAATTTTCAGCCATATTTAATTCCTTAAAGACAACATAAGATTTCGCTTTCAGTTACGTTTTGTTATACTACGTAATATATCATTCTACGGGAACGGGATAAAAATCTCAGGTATCCTATGTCCGACTTTCTTTTATATATAAAGACGTTGGACAATTCATAAAATCATACTTAATATTATAAACGTGAAAGTGTAAATGTGTATAATCCCGTTCCGTGATATAAAACATCGTATATCCAAATGCAATTGCTGGAATAACAAAACGTCACTGACAGCTAAACGTTATGTTGTCTATAGTTTGCCAAATTTGACAATTAGAAATTTTGAAGTGGACCGGTTGATGTATTTATTTCGAGTAAATACTGAATTTGGATCTAGCAACGTTTCGATACGATGGCAGGCATTGGACCAATAGATGTCATGTAATATTACAGAACACTCCTCAGCGGCAAAAGTTTTATCAAAATGGAAAATAGTCATCTGGGACGTATGTACAATAGCGCATACACGTGCATTGGAAGCACTTATCCGATCCGACCGAACACCTACGCAATGACTCGAGATGTTTTGGAGGCGCAATTATTTTACTGCCTGGCTATTTCTGCCAAACACTGCCACTAATACCAAGATCGACTGCTGCCGCCTTAATAAGCGCTTGCCTCAAATCATCGAAATATGTGGATTGATTATAAATATAATATAAATATGTGGAGCAATATTACATGCCTAAGTGCATGTACACACATGATTGAACAAATAAATGGTTATTATTATTATTATTATATTTATTTATATTGTTAAATCTCGGTTTACGTGAAACCGGTATACTGATGACACGGGCCGAGGCCAAGTGATCATCAGGATCAGGGAGTGTGCTAAGTTTGATCTAGAGTGTTTCTTTGTGATGGTTGATTTACGGTGTTTTGTTCGGCTTGTAGAAATTTTCTGACAAGACGGCAGGTATTAAGGATGGCAGCTTTTTGTAGCATGTAATATGTTTTTGGTGGTAAATTTAGAGATATTAAAGATTGGTGTAGCTGATTGGGTATTATTCCAGTTGTAGATACTACAATCGGTACTATTGTTACTTTTTGTAGGTGCCAGATTCTACTTATTTCATCTTTGAGCTCAATGTATTTTGTGATATTTTCTGATATGTTTGCCTGTAGATTGTGTGTGTTTGGCACAGCAATGTCGATAAGGTATCCCGTTCTGCTATCTTTGTGTATAAGTGTTATGTCTGGGCGATTGAAGTGTATTGTTCGGTCGGTAAGAATGGCACGGTCAAAATAAAGTTTCGTTGTGGTATTCTCTAAGACTGGGTTTGGTTTATATTTATAATACGGTGTAATAGATTCGATAAGATTATACTGATGTGCAAGTTTTTGGTGTACAATATATGCAACCTGGTCATGCCGATGTTTGTAGTCGGTTTGCGCAATGGTTCTGCATGAGCCTGTGATGTGTTGGATAGTTTCTGGGGCGCTATTACATTTCCTACATATGTCTGATGTTAAGTTCTTTATAATATATTTTTGATAGTTTCTTGTCTCAATAATCTGATCCTGTATTGCAATCATGAAACCCTCAGTCTCCGGGAAGATATCGCCTCGACTTAGCCATGCGTTCGACGCTTCTTTATCGACATTTGGTTGGCATAAGTCTTGACGATGTCTTCCGTGTAGCGACTTTCGGGTCCATTCATCTAGTTTCATTTTATTATCAGTCACTTGTTCGTTATTTTGAGCTATTCTATCATTTAGGTTGAGTGGGGTCAGTTTATTGTCATTTTGGGCTATCGATCTGTGTAAGGGAGATGTTTGCAACTTGTCAAAGAAGAATTGTCTGAGAGTGGAGATTTGTTTGTTATGTAAATTTTTGATATCGATAAGACCCCTACCTCCTTCTTTTCTCGGCAAAGTGAGTCGTTGTACACAGGCTCGCGGGTGGTGTTTTCGAAATCTGGTCATAGATGTATTTATTATACGTTGTACTGATTTCAGTTCCGTTTTGCTCCAATTTATAACGCCGAACGAGTACGTGAGTGCGGGTATGGCGTAGGTGTTTATGGCTTTGACAGTGTTCCGTCCATTTAATCGTGTTTTTAGAATCATGTTTATCCTGTGTCGGAATTGTTGTTTAAGTTGGTTTTTAGTATCTTTGTTGTGTATTTGAAATGACTGGTGATATCCTAAGTATTTGTATGTTTCATGCTCCGTCAATGAATCAATGTGCTCGCCCGTTTCTAAAGTGTATTGATGAATATGTTTATTTCCTGCTTTGATCGAGTTAATCTTGCATTTATTGATACCGAATTCCATTTTAATATCATTTGTGAATGTTTCCGTAAGACTGGCTAAGTGTTGTAATTGGGTTTCGTTTTCTGCGTATAATTTAATATCATCCATATATAAAAGGTGACTGAGGACATTTGATTTTAACTCATGGGTTGAATCGTTATATGGTAACGGGAATCCCAAAGAAGAAGCATTCAAAATATTTGAGAGGGGGTTGAGAGCCAGGCAAAACCATAGCGGGCTTAAAGCGTCTCCTTGAAAGATACCTCGTTGTATTTTAATAGTGTCCGTTTCTATTGTTTGTGTCTGTGTGGAAAGTCGCAGTCTAGTAACCCATTGAAGCATAGCAGTATTTAAAAATTTTATCAATTTTGGGTGTATTTTATAAATTTCTAAAACTTTTATGAGCCAAGAATGGGGTACCGAGTCAAATGCCTTTTTATAGTCTATATACATAGTAAATAAATCGGACTTTGATTTCTGAACATGTTTCAAAATAACTGAGTCTATAATTAACTGTTCTTTGCAGCCTTGTGAAAATTTTCGGCATCCTTTCTGCTGCTCTGCTAAGATCTTATTAGATTCTGTATGTTTGTGTATCATATCGGAAATGCAAGCTGTGATAATTTTGTACAGAGTCTGTAAACATGTGATAGGTCTAAATTTTGCAGGGTCAGAGTAGTCATTAGTGTCTTTAGGTATCATATATGTTATTCCAGTTGTTATATAATTTGGCATGGAACTCGGATTTTGTATAAACTCATTTATGAATTTAAGTAGATATTTGTGGATGGATGTGAATTTTTTATACCAGAAACTATGTATGAAGTCAGAACCAGGTGATTTCCAGTTATGTAAGTTGCTTATTATTTTATCGAACACTTCCGGGGGGATGCTATCGAAGGTCATTGGTGGTACATTTAAATTGCTAGTTAGTTTTTCTGATCCTATCCAGTCCGCTTCTTCATTATGGACTTCTGGGTCTTCCCAAATCCCTGCCCAGAATCTTTTAAACGTTTCTGCGTCCGGATTGTACATAACATAACAAATAATTTCTATCTATAATATGTATGTATTTACAAAAAAAAAAATGTATATAAGTAGTTTATCATCCATCTCGTTACCATAACACAAGCATTAAGTTGCTTAACTTGGGACGAGATGGCGTTGTGTGAAATGTCCAAGGATATTTATTTATTTATTTATTTATAACGGTAATATAATAGTACCGTTATGTGTACGAGTATTAGTTGAATTTTCTTTAATGTTTCGATAAAACTGTCTCTGGTTTTGTATGAATTGTGTATTCTGTTTCTTCCTTAATGTGCATGCTTCGTATCTGCTCAGACGGCCGGCCGTCACCGCGAGTTTCTGTTTAAGCGTATCTAATGTTTGAGTTAGTTGGGTATTTGGTTCTTCGTGGGCTGAATGAAATTTATATTTGTCTAGTATGGCGTCTATGTGCTTTTTCATTTTATTGCTTCTATTTCCATTTATAAATTGAGTGAGTCTACCGATATTAATTCTTAAATTTTTCACTCGCAGTTCAAGGCGTCTTTGCCATTTTGGTTTGTGTGTTTCTTTATGGGTATGGCAGTGAGAGTCTTTGCTTTCTAGTGTAATTTTTGCCCCGTTAATTTTTGCTACTGTCCATGCACCGCAGTATATAACTGTTTGACGTATTAAAATCTGTATCGTCATTTATTGTTTTATGGAGTATTACCTTGTTTACGTATTGTAACGTTGAGAATAACTTTTTTGAGGGTTTTTGTTTTGGGATATATTTCCGTTCAGTGGGTAAGATATTTCTATAAAATTCTAAAGCTTTTTGGAACGTCTCTTCGATGTTTGGGTTTCGTAACAGGGGCTCTAAAGAGTTTGGAGGTTCAGATGTTATTATGATTTGATTATTTGTTAGAGGTTGTGAATCGTTTAATGACTCAGTAAATGGTGTAAAATCATTAATATAATTTCCATTGTCGTTACTACGAGAAATTTCCTCAGATATTTGCTGCTTGATTAAATGTAATCTGTCACTACTAATGTATTTGTTAGTTTCTATAAGTCTTCGTTGGTCTGCAACTCTTTGTTCACTCAGATGTGCTAATTCTGGGAATGTATTTATGAACTGTTGGTGCATAGGTTTTCGGTAGGCTGTTAAGTTTGTGCCTAGGTTAGTTATACGGAAAAATATTCGCATGACACTTTCGTTGTGTTCATTTGTCCATTTCATACGCGTTTGTGGTTCATTATTTGTGTTCGGTAAGTGGTTTATAGTGTTTTGTCTAGGTTGTGATGGTTGTTGAGATATGTTGTTGTAGTTTGTTTGGTGTACATGTATATTTATATTTTCCCGTAAAACCTGTAGCTCATTTTTGACTTCGTCGTATATTTCATCTATAGTAGATTGTGGTAGCAGATTGTTACGCATTATAGCCCTACGTTGGTCTCCTACGCGTTGTCGACTAACCTGCATGTCTGGGAATTTTTCTATGAATTTTAAGTGAAGAGGTTCAAGGTATGTTTTCGTATCTTTGTTTAAGTCTGTTAATTGAAAATAGGTGCGCAGTATGAACTGATTCATTTCACTTGTCCATCGCTTGCGCTTTTGAGCGCCCGAAGTGGGTACATGTATATTATCAGGATTGACATCATGCACAACACTGTCGGACGTGCTAACAGTTGACATGGTAGTTGTTCTTCTGGTCATATATGAGGGGCGGGTGGAAGGTATAGACGAAAATAAAGAATTTGTTTCATCGCCCAAGGATTCGGCTGTAGCATCAACGTCGTGAGCCCGCCTGCTCAACTCCCGACGATCGGCTGTAGCATTTTGTGTGACGCGCGCCCGCCTGCTCGACACGCCGTCACCGGTGTTCCGCATACTGAGGCACTTATTATTATTATTATTGATTTTATTTTCTCAGAATTTCTGTTCATCCAAGGACGAACTCACAAACACAAAAATAATGAATGGTCGACTGAGCGAGCAATTTTGGCGGCTAAGAATTCAGAATAAAATCATTGGTACACTTGCATTAATTCAAATATATTGACTGTGTAAAAAAAGACTCCATGGATGTGCCTGGCTTACCACCGCACAATTTACGACTAAAGGTTGGCTACGTACTAAGTTTGCTTCCAAATATAAACCAAAACCACCAAACCTGTGCAAACCGGAACGCGGAACGGTGGTAAGTGAATTGATGAACAATGGAATATACTCAAAGTAAAGTTAGAAGGTGAGGAAGTTCTCATCCGACGATATCAACTGATATACCGTTTCAGTTTTAATTATTTCGATCCGTCGTGCATCAATTATATGTGGCATGTTCCGGGTCAGAAGACCATCTGCGTTATTTGTTCATGGGCCTGATAATAAACCGAAAAATGTCGTCTGTCACAAGGTGATTCACTGAAAAGTGCAGTTACTAAAATAGATGGCCAATAAAGTATAATTAAAATTATAGATTTTTTATTTATATTTATCCTGATAAAAAAATCAAAAATCTGCTCATTTATTGCCTTTAAGGCGAAACAAAGTTCGCCGGGTCAGCTAGTTTGTTTATATTTGGATTTATACCTGAATAATTACGTTGGCTGTTATTTTCACAACTTCGACAATCTCGACAGATTCTTTTGTGGAACTTCTACAGAGAAAAAAGGTTGAACTAAAAAACAGGTAATACTACAACTACTATGCAGCCCTTAAATGACCCATTCATGGGTCAGGTCTCCTCCAGTTATATGGAGGGTAATTAGTGCCAAGCCTATTGTGCCACATTGGCCAGACTGGCTCGCACATACGTTTCCTGCTAGCCGCAAGGCTATGTTTTCAGCCATGTCAACGAATGTAATCTAGGTATTACAAAACAGACAAAAAGGTCACCATTTAGTCTATTGTCGGTGCCTACTGAAATCGGCATCCAATGTTCTATGTCACTGTACCTACATTATATGTTTTTATATAATCATATTAGAGCTGGCTGATAAAAGTCGATGATAAACACGATTTTTCTAAACTGTGGTATTAAAATCTAACCAAGGTTGTATTTGTTGTATTAAAATTGCGGTTTTTAAAAAGGAGCTAATCACTGAGTCCGTTCCCTGTCTTTTTCCTAACCAATAATAAATTATGTTATTTTACTTTATTTATTCCTACGAAGTCACGAGCCAAAGATAATACCTACAAACAAATAATGATGAAAAAATAAATTTATATAAATAAGAGAGTTTTGGCTTCTCCAATAACACTGAAGAGATTATTAGAACTGTTTATTCCTTTCTATCATGCCACTTAATGTGATTTGAACCGCAAATTTCCGCTCCAGCGCATCTCTGGAGCAACGTTTGCGGTATTATCTGATTGCTCTATCTAACTCACTGTCTATATTCTATGGTGAATGCAGCAGTGCTTCTGCCTTTGATGTCAAATATCAACACTTTACATCATAACTAGCTTCTGCCTTCGCGCGCAGTTTTCTCGAACACATGGTAATCGCGACGAAGAAGACGGGATCTTGACATTTATAATTATTGCTTCGGTCCTTTGGCTAGTTGTAAAACGATAACAAATTCAAACTCAAAAGGATCTTTATTTACGTAGGTTTCATCACAAAACTCTTATAAATCATCATATGTATAAATACCATTATCATCCTACGACCCCACAACGTTCCTCAATAACGAGAATCAAACAACAAGATAACATACTTTGACTCTATACTATACGTTATGTAATACAAAAGGTATAGTTTACTGACTGTAACATCGCATTACTTCATTTCAATATTAGAACGTCAAAATTAGGCCATATCCACGTCAAAAAACATCAATAATTCCTGCCACAAAAATTTAACTCTATTCTCAAGCGGGAAGTTATAAATTCGAAGAACGAAAATACACCACTCTTTCACGATCAATATCGTTACCTGGATTATCAGATATCCATAGGGAAAATACGATCAAAGTGGAATATATTTGTTGAAATAACTAACCGTGCTCGTTTTGTAATCGTAATCCAACCTGAATTCCCACTCGTTTTCTTCAAAAGAAATCGTCAATGAAAACAGGGAATCCATTCTCAAACGACCTTTAGGGATCAAGTTCATCATACAATTCTCAAAGTATCGATTGGGGGACTGAATAGTAATCGAATGCAAACTAGTAATAAGTGTTTACGTCTGTCATAGGATTTATCGATACAATAATCTAATATTGAGGTATGCGCTACCTACATTCATGAACCAACGATTGAATATGAATGGATATTGTTCAAAGCTTTGCATCACAGTTTGATAGTGAACTAGATAGATATTAATGATTGTTTTAAATTTCAATTCTCATTAGGGAAGCTGCCGTTATTATTATGTATAAAATGTAAATCATAACATTGTTTTACTAACACAAATATGTATGATAAGATTTTTGTAACTTTGTAAGTAAGATTTCTAAACAACCAATTGAATTTCACGTTTGTAGTTTTCACTTGCAACTGTTAGTTCATTTTAAATAAAGGTGTGTCGTGTTTAATGCTGTGCTATTCCCGCGGTGTCGCAGCAGCTTTATTATTTCGCATATGGTAGGCTAGCCGTGGACACCCGCGTTTTTAATCTGTTTTACCGCGAGTCATGAGCTAATAATCCTAAGACAATAAACAATTTAAGTCATTCGAAATTAAAAGGTATTCCGGAGAGTTCTCGATAACACCTACTTTACAGAAGTTAGAAGCTCAAGCTTCTGAACTTTCAACATAATCCCGAAAAGTGAACAAAGTTAATTTAAATAACTTAAATCTTTAAAACTGCAAACTAAATTATGTTTGCTTGAAGTTTCGCGTGGCGTGGTTTTCAGTGTACTTCAAATCTATTTATTTATTACGTACTATTACAACTATATAATATTGTTTTAGTTAAAAAAGCGTTATGCGTCCGATCTGTGCCTATGAGTCACAGTATGTCACAAATAATTATATTAACGGTAATCGATAGTATAATCGCACTAAACTTATAACAGTGCCTGTAAGTACTTGCATTGTATCGTACTAATTGTCGTGAATTAACTACAGAGATTTCGACGACATGAATCGAGACAATATCAAATGACAATGGCTCTGAGCGTGTTTGAATGTAATTTAGCTTATAAATTGTTTATACGCTATATCTGTTTCCACAAAGGGAACAATATTGGATGTATCATTTTAATAGACTGTTTGTGAATTAAAGGAAGTTAATGTTTGAAACTTTGGGACCGGGTGTCCTAATGCATTGGGCCTTTATAAAAAGCTCTCAAAAAAGCTTATAGAGGTGTCAGGCGACCCAAGGGCTGGCAGCTTCCTCGGCCAGCGCATAAGTCTGGCCATTCAAAGGGGAAATGCTGCCAGCATTTTAGGCACTATACCACATGGGCCTAATTTATTAAATTATTTAAATTAGTTTTAATTTATTATATATATATATATATTACATATTAAACTGTTAATCTATAAATAAATATTGTCTTTCGATGCTGTCATGTTTGCCTGAGAATCTAGTTCGCGATAAGGTACCTTCAATATTATTGAGGAAATCATGCTGGCCATGCTTGTGGGCTCATGGTGTTATGTGAGTTTCTTTGTATGACAACATCAGAAAATAATAATATACACAGAGTATTACATGTTAAAAACACAGAACGATATAGCATATTGGTGCTAATTAGTGTTATCCTTGTCTTGTTATAATTATCCGTGTGGTAACGGATCTGGAATAAATAGTGACAGCACCGCATTCCATACTGAGGGTGTCGTAAGAGTCGACAGAAGGAAATAATAAGGCCGATAACCTAGCCGTGAGAGTAGGAAAACTTGAAACGAAACCCTGTGCCAATGCATCTGGCCAGCGTGGCCGAATATACTAATTGTTATACTACCAGTGATGGGAGGAGCAGTGTTTCATTTATGGGCTGAGTAATAGTAGTAGTCTCTCTACCTCGTTGGTCTAGTGGTTAGATGTGCCGCCTTTGGATCAACGGGTCCCGGGTTCGATTCCGGGGTCGGGCGAGTGTCTTTGTCTAAACCAGAGGCACTGGCTCGGAGTCTGGGTGTCTTTTCTATCTATAATATGTACGTATTTACAAAAAAAAATGTATATAAGTAGTTTATCATCCATCTCGTTACCATAACACAAGCATTGAGTTGCTTAGCTTGGGACGAGATGGCGTTGTGTGAAATGTCCAAGGATATTTATTTATTTATTATTTATTAACTAGGTTTTTGATGAGCAAAACACAGTCGATCTGCAGATTAGGGATCTTGTGACTTTGATGGATGGCTATCTTTTTCAACATCTGACGTCCTTGCTTCGGAAGGCACGTAAACACGTGGATCCATGGTCGGTCCAAACTGTCATTCTATCTTCTATGGTAGTCGATACACGTAGTGAGAAGCATGTAAACTGACCGCTGGTCTAACCAAATTATTACTGGTTGCTTTACTAGACGGGTCGCGGAGAGTAGTCAGACAGTACTCCGTGTAGATACTGGTGGTCAATCAAATCAGGTTAGACTGGTACCGATCCTAATGAAGTTTGGGAAAGTAGAGGTTATAGAGGATTTCACAAAAATACAGAATTGTTGGCTATACGAGTGTCTATATTCTAATGGTTATACGTAGTCTTACCTTGTCGAATCGATTTAGGAAACATAGTGTCACCGTCCTGTTGCATCCTGAGGGTAAAGTGACGATTGAAAGACTACCTTTTTTTGACAGTGGGTAAAACTCTTTTTGTCGGGTAACCAACGCTGCCACTCGCGGAGAAAGGCCTCTACGTGAGTGGACGACGCGACGCGATAAGGTTATGTGCGGACTCGAAGACGCCATATTATGCCCGCAATGTGGAGGCAGACGCATCCCTACCCACTACACCACGTTACTGCAGAATTTTTTGGGGGTGCTGGGGAGGTGTGTTGTGACCTGAACCTAGACGACTCGTGCAGTTTATGAGGAAAGCGCTATCCACTCTCGCAGGTGTTGCTAGTCCTCGGTTGGTGCCATGCCCGGGATATGTGGCATGGCCCCTGCCACCTCTGGACCTAGTCTCCGCAGGCGCCCGGAGGCCCGTGTCAGGATGGAATGTGATCCGTGAAGATACAGCCAGGGCCCATGGGGCAGCAAGCGCGGGACGGTACACCCTGGGGACGTTTAGTGGGTATGACTCCGTCTCCTCACAGACGCGGAGGGGACTCCCAAACATCCCCTGTTGGCCATCACCAGGCTGGCAGGGATGGTCCAGTCCATAAAGGATTTTACCCCGGGTCAAAAAAAAAAGTGTGGAATGCGGCGGTTAATAATCAGAGTACCTGGCATTAGGGAAGGAAAACTTAATACAAATCCTGTACTAAGCCGTCTACCTAGCGTGGTACTGCATGGCTGTTTTTCCATCATTGGAGATGACACCGCTGTTGGTATTTTATTGGCTAAGATGATAATGATGAACCTTAATCTTGTCATTATTTGTTTACCCATATGACTGCCTCGTTGGTCTAGTGGTTAGATGTGCCGCCTTTGGATCAACGGGTCCCGGGTTCGATTCCGGGGTCGGGCAAGTGTCTTTGTCTAAACCAGAGGCACTGGCTCGGAGTCTGGGTGTCATTTCTATCTATATTATGTATGTATTTACAAAAAAAAATGTATATAAGTAGTTTATCATCCATCTCGTTACCATAACACAAGCATTAAGTTGCTTAGCTTGGGACGAGATGGCGTTGTGTGAAATGTCCAAGGATATTTATTGATTTTATATGAAATTGTAGTCGTCGACGTCATCATATTAGGGAAGAACAGACAATAATCCATGACAATAAACAATATTACTGTAAGCAAGTTAGGTTAGTTAGTGTAGGTGATAATTTTAATGTAAAGTTAAAAGTCAGTAAAATAACTATAAGTGCATACTTAATTTGCAAACAATTAAAACTCACCTAACCAGTTCCTTTTAAGCGATTCATGGCAACTACAAAGAACTTTATGACATGACGTAAGGCGCCTAATTAGGCAGTATTTCGTAATGTGGTTTATTGAACTTTCAAGCTGCGAGTTTAGTTACGTCTTTAGTATGTTTGATTATGTCACTTAAATTAAATAGGCACTCTTTAACTGTGTTACATGCTTTACTAAATTGCCTCCAACATTTTGCTAATAGACTGAAGACTTTCAAGATGTTACGGACATTATTGCTCAAGCCAAAAACGGTTTGGGTTATATCAGTTTGTTCGCGTATCGGTATATAATGGCAATTAAGTCCGTATTATGTTTATAAAAAAAAACATAATTTGGACTCAATTGCCATTATATCCCGATATTATTATATTATTTCATTTATTATGGCATTTATTATGGTTATTTTGATAATATCCTAAAAAGCACCCCACGTTTTTTACAATAAAATCATTTTGTCTGACAATCGTGAAAATCCGATGTTTTTAACTGGGTCAAAATCATGTTCGAAGCTAATAAAAGCGTATTAAAAATAGAAAAACACAAAAAATATAAATATTTTGTTTAAGTTTTACGTCCAAAGAATATCCATGGGTCAAATATGTAGTCATATAATATGTAGTAATACAATTTTCAGCCAAAAGACGTCCACTGGTGGACATAGGCTTACCCCAAGAATGATCCTGGGCCACCCGCATCCATTGGAGTGGAAGTCTTTTGGATGAAATGATGATGGTGATTATAAATACAATTTTATTTCGCTCATTTTAAACGCTGCACTTATACTACTAAACCATTTCAAAGCGTTACCTATTATGAGAACACAATATAAAGCAATTCGTTCACCGAACACGCAACAATAAACATCCCGGTTTTATTAATAAAATGAATGACCGATGTGTCATATTCATAAGCAAAGAGAGCTTCAGCAAACAATTGACATTTAGCCACAATCAACATCCGACGTCATTTTATTTGGCATTCCTTTTACAGCTATTCCCGGTTTGCTGCGAACACTGCCATTGTTTTTGCGTTTAACTTCCAGTCTTTTTACACAACGGGGAATAAAAGTGTTGAAAAACTGAGATCTTCCCGATCCAGACCAGACGGAGTACGTAATTGTAGTTTGCTATTTTAAATTCGCTGGCGTTTTTATTAAGTGTCTTAACTTAAGAGGTTGTAGTGACCGCATGCTACATACTTTACACAGTTTGCCCGAAAAATCTGAATTTTATTATAAATAATATGGTTATTTTTATAGAATGGGAATTAATTTCTTTTAATTCAATAAGATTAGTGGTTTAATTGCATCAAGAAATACCGCCGACAAATGCGAGAATTACCAAAAAGTCCTACACCGCAATAGCAAAATTTCAAGAGCAATTCGCAAGTTTAGAATTTCCCGACTACAACTATTGGGGGAATAGGCGCTGCGACCCCTAGCCAGACATCACACCTCGTCTGGCTGGATGATCATCTCTTTGCGCCTAAAAGGTCTTAACTCCACTGCTGAGTCGGCCTCATCGAATTATATGCAGGGAAATTAGACTACTGGGTCACGCTGTTTACTAAAGAGGTTCTTCTCTTGTGGCTAGGTTCCACCCTTGGCATTTAGTACTTTGTGTGGTGGTGACACAATGTATTCCTAATCCTAACAATAATAAGCTAAACTACCATAACACACGGACAATATTAAGCTAAACTACCATAACACACGGACAATAATAAGCTAAACTACCATAACACACGGACAATAATAAACTAAACTACCATAATGCTAAAATAATTTAAACAACATCTAAGTAAGTTTCTACTTACTAACGTCTATTCAAAAATGTAATCTTATGATACATTCCTCATAGGTTATCTCAAATATTTAATATCTTTCCATTATGTTCACAAAATGGTGCTTTCCAACGCCACGTGATTTTGCACAAACCTGCCAAACCAATTTCATGTTTTGGTAAGTTAGGACACGTTCGAAAATCAAGTGCCATCAAAAAGACATTGTTTTCAATAACTGAGCAAATCTGTCAAAACGTTTTAGTCAACTTGTGTGTGCTTATGAAACGTGTCGACATGTAATCCTTGCGAACATAATAATTGTTTTACCATTTTGACGTCGTGCCAAGTCAACCCACGATGAACAACGGTGAATGTTAAATGAGTGTGTCAACGTGTTTTCGGCTCCCATGGAGAAAGTTATCATGACGGGCACTCACTTTAGATTAAATGTGATCTTCACACTCAACTTCACAAAAAGCCAAGTGTTTAAGCTTTGATGTTCTATGCGATTACTCATTTCTTGACAGCTCTATTGTGGTATCTTAGTCTTCTTCTTCTTATATAATGAAATAATGTCTTGTATAGAATCGTAAACAATGCAGGGGCCGTTTAAATATTACGTAAGCAGATTTATTACAATTATTTAACCCCCCCCCCCACCCCCCTTGTCAGCAAAAGTAAGCAAAGGTCTTCCCCTCTCCCCCCATGCCAACGTAAACATTGTTCAATGAAAAATGTATTTTTTTATATTATAATTTTAAAATTACAGAAAAGGCGCGGTAATTCCCCTATATCGGCTCTAAAGCGTGTGCCTTTATATATTTGCGGAATCCCCGAAGATGCGTTTCGTTTTCAAGCATAGACAAAGTGAGGGTTGTGTAAAATTCGTTCGTGTAAAAAGTAAATATTATTTACTTAAACTACCGATGACGTAATCATCATCTAGACTCCCCCAAGTCATGCAAAATAAGCAAAACAAAGAGCCCCCCACACCCGCGTAGTGCCTACGTAATACTTGAACGGCCCATAATATGATCATGTGATGATCTTGAGCAAAGTGTTGTGCACAGCCCATAAAGATTCTGAACAAAAAAAAATTAATACAATCCTGAGAGTTTTTTATGAGGCGTTTAAGGTGAATGTTCCAGGGTAGCCCGTAGTAGCCCAGGTATAAATTCAAATTTTCTTACGTTTTTTGCAATTTTCAGGTCAGTGCTAGGTTGTATATTGATTAAAATGTTATTCGCGGCTGTAAGACGTATGTAGTTATAGAATTATAATCATCAAAATCATCAATACAACCCTCCAAGCTCATAAAGGTGCAAGAATGACTTTGAGCTTGAAAAAGTTTTTCATCTTAAATGAACGCAAGTGCCAGACCCATTAGCCGCAAGAGAAGGAAAGCTTGATACAAACCCTGTACTTACCAATCCTCCCAACGTGGTACAGGAATTCCCTCCATGAATTTGAAGTAGGTCCGACTCAGTAGTGAGTCATACATTGGCTGAAATTATGATGATGATACTCTATATCTTCTTGGTAATGGCGTTCTATACGCTAAATGCGATTCCCATGTCACGTATAAATTGTTACTGAAAATTTTATTAAGATATATATATACCTACGCTACGCAGGATTTTGGAACTCGGAATGTTGATACATTATTTACGGTGGAAAAACCGTTATGACTTTTCTGTTTAAACTCCAAAAACATTGTGCTAACCTAAATTTATCTAAATGCTGGAAATTAGAACGCAGTCCTTTATTTATACTAGATCGAGATAAAGTCAGCACGCGAAAGAAATTTAGATTCTAGATAGATAAACAAACGAATTAAGCTTGAAACTGGCAACTCGAAGGGGTTAATCAAAAAGTAATTTATATTATGTACTACACTATCATAGTCTTATTAACCAAATCCTTTAAAAGTTTCAATCTACTTCAGTGCTAATTAATACCTCTTTTTTTCTTATCGGTGCATAAAATATCCGCTGCCTATTAGAGCCTCCTCCAATTATTAGGGATTTGGAAATTTAATTGCTGTGTGTGTTATCAAGACGAATTAGCAGCGGGTTTGTATCAAGCTTCCCTGTTCGTGTGGCTAAGTGATCTGCCTCTTGCATTCGTGTACCTCTTAACACACCCTCAGGATGGTGGGAGATGGTGATACTTTGACAGCCATTTTACAAACCATTCTTGAAGCGTGAAACCCAGCATTTTGTATGAACACATTTGTTTTCTTTGCAAGACTTTTATTTAATACACCATTTGGCGAGCCGACGACGCGACGTCCGAATAAACTTAACTAATAAAGTTCGCCTTTCTTCTCGATATTTAGTTACGAGAGAATACAAAACTTTCTCAAAGAGATGTTTGTGTGAACCCAAGTACGTATTGCTTACAAATTAAATTGTTCGGATGAAGTTTGGTTGAGGATAAAAGGTAAAATAATATTATGGCGCATATCAAATGTCACTGTCGTGATATTGAGTGATATTAAAGATTACATAATAAAGAAAGAAATTTTGCTGTTAGGGACGATGAATGTATAAAATGACATCGAATTAATGAAGACAGTCACTTGTATAAAAAGATGGAACGCGTGTAATTTTTTTTTAACCCCTGCACTAGGTGTAACCTGTATCGCTGAGGCAGTTTACAAACATGTAATTCACGAACGCGAATACCATAGAGTTTCTTGCTGGCTCTTCTCTGCGGAATGGTAGTCGAAATCGGTGGTAAAGACATATGATTAATTATTTAATTTTTGTTTGTTTTTCTGACAATTATTTACCTATTCGAAACCATCCAAATTTATTCGACTAAAAACATTTTGATTTATTTTGATTTGGTCATAGTCCTGCTAGTGACATATAATTACCAATTTAAATGAAATAAGCAAGGTTATTCAAATATTAAATCAAGATAATTGGTTTGAGTTTAATAATGGGCTAAAGGTCTGGGCAAACAGCGGACGGGGCGGGACGGCGACGCGACGCTGGCGGGACGTGAAGAGTTGTAATGTATTAGTTAATGTAGAATAGGTCACATAGAGCCGTCGCGCTCGGCGCGAGAGTAGCGGTCGCGTCGCGTCGGCTCTGTGTGACATATTCTACACTAACTAATACATTACAACTCTTCACGTCCCGCCAGCGTCGCGTCGCCGTCCCGCCCCGTCCGCTGTTTGCCCAGACCTTTAATTGGCCATCATGAAGCTTTAAAATAACATTAACCCACTGTTAAGTCCGGCCTTCTCCAATTTCATGGAAGGTAATTAGCCTACTGTGCCACGCTGGGCAGTCGGGTTGGCACAGGGTTATTTTATCAAGTGTTTCTTCTCTTGGAACTTTGGGTTTCAGCCTTGTCAGTCCTTCTGACGGCTCTTACGACAACCCCAGGATGTAATGGGGTGGTGATACAATGTATTTTCATACATAAACGATATGAATTCTTCACGGTTCTGATCGTGTTATTTTATTTTATTCCCAACGTTTCAGACTCTTTGCCGTGTCTGTGGTCCCGGGACGAACGTTGGGAATTAAAAAAAATAACACGATTAGAACCGTCAAGAAATCATTTCCTGCGATGTGCAAAGACCGTGAAAACTTTTTTTTACGATGGAACTCCTCATGGATACCCGACCGCCAAACGCCAGCCGGGTTATGTGGGACTCCGAGACGCGAAAATATGGTAATTGCGCCCCAACCTACCCACTAAAACCAACGGGCCCCACCAGATCGTGAAAATCTAAGACAGAATCTGAAGACATCATTAAATAGACGATACTTACTGAAATATAAATAAATAAATAGTTATTATTAGAAAAAGTGTATTTATTGATTAATCGTTTGGGAACGAGGCCTCTAACAAAATCTATTTCACTCAACGCTCGGCAAGCAATGTCAATTGAAATCAAATAAATAGCGGGAAACGGAAATAAAAATACGTGCTGCTCCATTATACCACGTCATGAATAAATCTGCGGCATAGCTGTGAAACCAGCTAGTGAACCAGGGTTGTCATGCACAAATTTATTATTTATTAACTGTCCCCACAGTTGAATGGGTTTATTTGTGCGGTCGATGTTTACGTCATTTGTCTTTTTAAATACCAACATTGTAATAGTTGAAATGAATTTAAGGGCGCTCCCTCACCGGGAGCATTCGCGTATAATGTAACGTTACAAAGTCGAGCATTACAGCAGTGAGGGAGGAGAACTGAGCATTACAGTTCGACTTTGAGCATTACATTACAATACTACCTCCCACACCGACGAGCGTGCGCGTGTAATGTAACATTTAGTAGGTACATAGAGATTTAAATTTGCGAGGATTCTGATTTAGTTGTTTCCGTAATGTCAGACGAAGCGGTCATTGTGCTGAGTGCGGCAATATTAATTATAATATATTATAATATTATTAATTGTTATTTACGTGAAATAAAAGAAAAGAAACGATATTGGTGCCATTAATTATTTCAAAACCGTCGAAATACAGGTGGAGTGCAGCAGGCAGTGAATTGATATTTATTAAGTGTTCAAAATCCGAAGTAGACATTCATAAAAACATTTTAAGTTTACTTATGGGTCGGTTGATTCTTTCTAAAATATCCAAACCGCCTGTATTTGTATTAACCGCCGGTTTTAAAATAATTCATTGCAAAATTGCAAGAGCACATATCTAACTATCATAGTTTAGTCACAATAACCGCCTTTATGTTCATAAAAAATATGCACAGAGATAAGCACGGGTTCGAAGCCCACGCGGGCGAAGCCGCGCGCAAAAGCTAGTTCTTAATATATAAAAATGAATGTTTGTATGTATTTCCTTTATAGAATTGTAAACTATGCATTTGATTATGTGATGATCTTCAGCAAAGTGTTGAGCATAAGCACAGGAAGGTTACTGAACAAAAAAAAGTGTAATGTCTTTCCTATTTTAGTTAGTAAGCGTAGCAACGCTTGCAGTAGGCTAATTACCCTCCATATGATAGGAAGAGGCCCGGCTCAGCATTGGGTCATTTATAGCGTCGGGCCAGACGGGATAGCAAAGGGTCTAGTTTCAAGTTTTCCTTCTCTTGCGGATAGGTTTTCGGCCTTATCATTTCCTTTTGTTGGCTCCTAATACCCCCGCAGGATGGAATAGGGTGGTGACACTATGTATTGTAAACCACACGGATACACGAGGATTGATTCACACTCTAGTCAATAAAACACATCAATAGTTATGTGTGACAGCCCTGAGTAAACCACGGACACATTGGCTGGGCGGTACCGAATTGGCGTAAAAGTGATTCTGTTTCGGCAGCCTAACAAGTGATTTCATTTTCGTAGACCTCTACAATAGCAGGAAATCGAAATATTGCCCAACGAAAAAGAATTTTAGCGGCTTTTCGCCCCAAATCCGAAGTTACATAAAATTGTGAAATCAGCGGAAATGTTCACCTTTATTGGTACAGGAATAGCTACAGTTTGATACACGATTTGTTAAAATATATATTACTAGTGACCCGCCCCGGCTTCACACGGGTGCAATGATGAACATCTAAATTTATCACTTCACTATCACTATCACTACACAGTATAAAACAAAGTCGCTGTCGTCTGTCCGTCCCTATGTATGCTTAAATCTTTAAAACTACGCAACCCATTTTGAAGCGGTTTTTTTTAATAGATAGAGCAATTCAAGAGGAAGGTTTATATGTATAATACATGCATCATTGCACACGTGCGAAGCAGGGGCGGATCGCTAGTTACACATATAAACCTTTTTCTTGAATCAATCTATCTATTAACAAAACCCGCTTCACAATCCGTTGCGTAGTTTTAAAGATTTAAGCATACATAGGGACGGACAGACGACAGCAACTTTGTTTTATACTATGTAGTGATAACTAGCAGACCCGCCCACGCTTTACTGTGGCTAAGGGTCAGCGCCAACCAACGGAGTGGCGGCGGTGAGACTTATTCAGTAACAATTTCAATTCAATCTAAAACGCTACTGAATACAACTGTACCTATTTGGTACAACGAAATACAACGACGGCGAGCGACATAAAGCGCGGCGAGCGTATTCGAGCGTTTTCTAAATACAGTTGCATTCTGAAGAATGCCCTGACCCTAAGGTTGACTGGATTGAGTAAGTATTCAATAGCGCCATCTATTGAATACTTACTCAATCCAGTCAACAGATAATGTGACTGTCAAATAATATTCTAATAATAATATCGCGACAATAAATTGAGATGGACGCTGTCATATATTTAAAATTGGATCGATCATCGAGGTAAGGTAAACTTGACACAAGCCCTGTGCCAACCCGTCTGGCCAGCGTGGCACAGTAGGCTAATTCCCCTTCATGTAATAGGAGGAGGCCCGACTCAGCAGTGGGTCTTAAATCGCATGATAGTCATTGTCAAACAAATAGACCAGAATACGGAACGCATAGTACTTAACAAGTTTGCAATAACTGTGCCTAGAAAATTGTGATATTTCAAATAGCATTCAAAACCTCGTGATTCCGGTATTTACACACAATTTCGTCAGTATTATTCGATCCGCGATCATTTTGCCTACAATCCCCGATCCGTTTGAAATCGAAAAAGGGCCGAAAGAGGTAAATTGTTGACAGTAAGGCCGATTGAACGACATTGTGAATAAAGGGCGTGCAAATAAGCCAAAAACGTTTCTCATAGGAAAGTAAATTTTGCTTTGTTCACTTCTACACTTAGGTAAATATAACATTTGTGTAATCGAGACTCAACTCTACTTTTACAAATAACTAAATTTGTGCTGATTTGGCTAATTTTGGTCTTGAAATATTCGTGTAAGTCCAGGGAAGGTTTGAAAGGTGAGAAAATATGAAAAATCCATTCAGGTTTTTTATTTATTGATTCTGAGCCAGCACGAAGTTTGCCTGGTCAGTACATATATATATATATATATTTTAGGGATATACGAAATTACATTACTCTCTGCACATAAATGACCCACAACTGAGTCGGGCCTCCTCTACCGTGCCACGCAGAACGGACGGGTCGGGACAGGGTTTTGTACAAGATTTTCTTTTCTAGCGGCTAGGCTATCGGCCTTGTCATTTACTTTTGTCGGCTCTTACGACACCCTCAGGATGGAATGGGGTGGTAACACTATGCATTCTAAATCCGTGACCACACCAGTAATTAACCAGTAACATGGAGTTAATGCCGCGGTATGGTGACCCTTCGTTGGAGTAAATCGCTAGACGTTTATCTGGGAAAGTATGGTATTGAGTATTGACAGCTGTAGCAGTGCCGGATTAAGCGAGCGCGGGGCCATTAGCAGATTCTTTCAAAGAGCCCTTGATCTGCTATGGGTTCTTAAGTATAAAATGGTAAAAATACAATTCAATACTCAATATGTTTATTTGCTACTAGCTGACCCGGCGTAGGATACTTGAGATTTTTATCCCGTCCGTATAAAACCTACTTTAACAAAACGCAACTGACAGTGAAACGTTATGTTGTCTATAGTTTAATATGGCCGAAAATTTGACAATTAGAAATTTAGAATTCGACTTGTTTATATTGTTGTAATTCACATAATATCTTTATAACTTGTAGCCTATGTGTTATTCTGATGTATAAGCTATATTATTGTAAAGTTTCATTAAAATCCATTCAGTAGTTTTTACGTGAAAGAGTAACAAACATCCATCCATCCATCCATCCATACTTACAAACTTTCACGTTTATAATATTAGTAAGATTTAAGGTGAATGTTCCAGGGTAGCCCGCGAAATTCAAATTTTCTTAAGTTTTTTGCAATTTGCAGGCCAGTGCTAGGTTATATGATGATGAACATTTGATTCGCGGCTGTAAGACGTATGTAGTTACAGAGTTATAATCAATAAACTCATCAATACAACCCTCCAAGCTCATATAGGTGCAAGAATGACTTTGACGTTGAAAAAGTTTTTCTTGTACCTTTATGAGCTTATAGAACCCGTATTGATGATTTTGATCATTATAATTCTATAACTACATACGTCTTACAGCCGCGAATAACATTTTAATCAACATACAACCTAGCACTGGCCTGCAAATTGCAAAAAACGTAAGAAAATTTGAATTTCGCGGGCTACCCTGGAACATTCACCTTAAAGGTTACAATTTTGTGGGTATTTAATACATACCTTCACTCAAAAAATAACGCTAAGGAAGAGAGGAATGGGTTTAAATATGCGGGGCCCCCTTTCGGTCGGGGCCCGTAGCAATTGCTGCTCATGCTACGTGGTTGATCCGGCACTGGCTACCAGCGGCGTGCTTAGCCTATTTACAGGGTCACCAACACTGTTGCCATGAGTATCCACTGACGATCAGGTGCTTATGACACCAGTGGTATAAAAAAAGAACAACTGTCAGTTTTCTTTACCACACGGAAATATAATTCAAGCTAACATTCTGTGTTCCTTCGCTTTTACTTCGCCCCTGCCTCCCGTTTGTATGTAAATGATAATATGAAGAGCAATCTCTGATAAGCGTCAAATAAAAATAAATGTAGCGACGATCATGAAATGTTTTTCATACGAGTGACATTTTTGTTCGTTCTAATCTATTGCAACATATGAAAAAGTATTCTTATTACATTACTACCACTACTTCTACGCAGCCCACAAATTACCCACTGCTGAGTCGGGCCTCCTCCCAGTATAGGGAGGGCCATTAGCCAACTGTGCCATGCTGGCCAGATGGGCTTTCGTTCCAAGTTCACCTTCTCTTACGGCTAGGTTTCTGGCCTTGTCTTATCCTTTTGTGGACTTTTACGACACCCTCAGGATGGATTGGGGTGGTGACAATATGTATCCTAAATCCGCCACCATCAGTGACATAGCGATTGATACATCAGTCATTAAAATGAAACTCGAAATGATACAGGATATTTTATACATTTATATGAAACTAGTGGCCCGCCCCGGCTTCGCCCGTGCAAAGCGGGTGGGTTATACATAAAAACCTTCCCCTTGAATCACTCTATCTATTAAAAAAACCGCTTCAAAATCCGTTGCGTAGTTTTAAAGATTTATGCATACATAGGGACGGACAGAAGAATGCGACTTTGTTTTATACTATGTAGTGATAGTGATAGTGATTATTAATTGTTTACCAGTAAATAGTACTTCTATTATAGGTATACCTATAAAAAAACTTATTCAGTACAACAGCGACACACAGGCGCAATATTACTTATTAAAACAAAAACACAGTGGTAACAGGTTGTTTCCAATTTTTTAAAAAACGAGGCCTCTGTGACCCGACTCATTGCAACTGCCTCTGGTTTACACAAAGAGCAATAAGCAGTTTTTTTACCTACAATTTTATGGTATTTTTTTCCATTTTTTTAAGTAACCGTTGCTTACATACCTACAGTCCTCGCCAACCTTTATGGCCGCTCTGAATGTAGCCGTGGGTACGAACTTTCGCATCGTACATTTCATAACCAATACGGACGAACCTCACTCACACAACACGCGGGTGGCGAGTACGCTAGCGGGTGACGGAGCGCGCGTGCGTGCCATGCCTCCCCGGCCCGCGTACGTCCCGTTGATACCAGATTTTGTGTTGTGCGCAGCGTAATGCGGCTACATTCAGAGCGGCCTTAGAGATTGGCGAGGACTGTATTTAAATTGTTTTGTTAATGCTATGTACAAATATAAAAGTTATATACGAGGCTTAATATTTATAAGGGAATATTCCTACGTACTCGTATGTTGTATTACGTAACTTGTAACTAAATTTTAGCCTATTTGCATAATAGCTTTAAGAGTATAATCGACTAGAAAATCTCTAAGCTAGTAGATAAACATGGATGAGGTGAACAATACGCACACATTCACGCAACTTCTCATAATGAATACTCTATATATTTGAAACAACATACGACCAACTTTGCCAAGTTATTAACATAATTTTACTGAAATGGTTAATATATAATAGATAACTTATCTAACATGCTTTGTGTAAACAAGCCATAAGCTATAGATTTTGTGAAATTATGATGCCCGCTTTAAGAAGCCTTAAGAGTGGTTAAAGCTATTACCTTAACTTTTAAAGTACTTTTATCCTTATATACATATATGTCTTATAATGTTTAAAGGTGGGTAAATATTTTAAGTATTGCCTGATCGTGTCAACGAGACATTATTTATTTATAAAGTAACACAGTTTGATTTATATCTCCCCTTTCGGCAAGACGGGTCGGCACAGGGTTTGTATCAAGTTTTCCTTCTCATGCGGCTAGGTGATCTACCTCTTGCATTCCTTTAGTCGCCTATTATGACACCCTCAGTATGGGTTGGTGATATTGTGTTTTTAATATTGTCGCGAACATACTTCAGGATTGGTTTGGCCATGTCGCGAGAATGAATGAAGAACACATGACGAAAAAAGTGTTAAAGTGAAAAAAGGGACGTATCAAGACGGACGTATCAAGACCAAATCAGGGACGTCTTGGAAAGAGGCCAGGTCAAGAGTACCCTAAACCAAAGAGCATGTTTATAGGGAATAATGAAAGTGGACGAAGCGAAACAATTAGGTATGTAAGGAACGTAGCAAGTGGTCAATATAAACAAACAATATTGACGCTCCATCTATCAGCCACAGAAGTCCACTGCTGAACATAGGCCTCCCCCGTAGATTTCCACAATGCAAGATCTCGTGCAGACCGCATCCACCGACTCCTAGCGACCTTCACAAGGTTGTCCGTCCACCTAGTCGAGGGTCTTCCCACGCTTCTCTTTCCCATACATTCCCCACGTATTGACGCTGTAATGCAGTTTTACTGTACCTACGTCAAGAGACACGCCAGCTGCATTTACCATAGGCGTCTCAACTAATTGTGTATTAAGTTAATCCTATAATGGTGAATAACAAGTCTTTAGCTGGATAATTGGCAGTAGGGTTCCGCAATAAGGGTTGAGATCCATTAACTTCTAGCGCATGGTACGTAAGCGCGCAATGTCTTTGACAACCAAAGTGTCAAAGTATATCTTTTATGACCTTTACTGAAATATTAAAAAAAATACCTTAAAAAAACTACTGCTGAGTCGGGCATCTTCCATTTTTCCTTCCCTTGCAACTAGGTTTTCTGTCTTGTAATTGCCTATAGTCGGCACTTACAACACTCTCAGGATAGAACGGGGTGACGACTTTATGCATCCTCTGTATGTATTCTAAAACTACACGGATAATTTTGTAGTAGGAAGTTAGGGTGACAAATAATTAATTCACTATCTAATAAGTAGTATTTATTAGATATATTTAAAAAAACATCTCGTTGACACTTTATTTAGCAAAGCTTCAGGGTTCAGACGAACAAAACAGCAGACCACAATTAATTATGCATTACGCAAGGCAATTTTTACACATTCCGAGAGAACAAGAATGCCATTCAATTCATGTTCATAATGTGAATGTGGATTGAGTATGTCCTTCCCTAAGGACCTGTATTCATATCTAGTGGCCCCTCCACGCCCCTCCTTAGCTTCACAAAAGAGAGAAAAAAATTCAAGAGACGACCACGCTTTTCATCGTAGACATTAGTGATGTAGTTGATTTGTATCCGAAGTCGTCCATAACAGAATTCTTTGTGGTTGATCTATTTAAGATATTGTTAAACCGCTGTGTCTATGATTCCACCTTGATATATGAATTTGTCCGTCTTTAATAATCGAAACCTAAAAAGACCAAGAAGAGGTGTTCTATAAATATGCCTTAGATTTTCGTGATTGTAACATGTTGAAATTAAACACGTTTTTCCTGCAACATGGACGTACGTCCATGGCCTGCACAGGGAACGCCATCTACAGAACAAAATTTTAGGCGGTAGTATTATCTATGTACTTTAAAAAAAAAACTGTCATCTAGTCTCTCTTGTGACCACGTCTGGAATGAAATAATGTATAAAACACGCGATAAATCCGTTAAAAATTGTTTAATTTCAAGAGACGTTCTTTTCACTCGTACGAATAGGATGTCGTCTGAAGCACAAATTGTTGTGAACTTAGAGTTGGAGACCGACTTGTACCGTTTGCTTGTATCATTGGAGGAAAATGTATTCGTAATGACTCGACTCGGCTCGCTGTGCTAACTACGGAATGCTCGGATTATGACGCGTTACGTTACACGTAAATGGTCTGGAAGACACAAATAATACATAGTTTTCATTACGAAAACATGATCACGTTTTTGTAATGAACATGACACGGCACACTTGTTTCTTATAGGTAAAAATATTGTTGGGAAAAGTTTATGACGAATCACTAACCTAACCTAAAAATACGCTTCTTCATTTAAATAATGGAACCACGGATGTGTATCCGTTGATATGTGTCCTCTTCGTAGTCCATCCTCCCGTTACGTCTCTTATAAGGTTGAATGGCAGGCAAGGGCATAATAAAGTTGTGATAAAAACCTCGTGCGTGCGTCGAGTCTTGTAATTTTGACACTTGATTTCTATATTCAGTTTGTCATGCCTTTTTATCAGAACCTCATTCATTTTTGTTGATTGCAAAAGACACCAACATATTGCCATGGAAATTTTGAAATAAACAGATTTGTGGTAGTCCCGGGTTCGATTCCGGGGTCGGGCAAGTGTCTTTGTCTAAACCAGAGGCACTGGCTCGGAGTCTGGGTGTCATTTCTATCTACAATATGTATGTCTTTACAAAAAAAAAAATATATAAGTAGTTTATCATCCATCTCGTTACCATAACACAAGCATTAAGTTTAAGCAACTTGGGACGAGATGGCGTTGTGTGAAATGTCCAAGGATATTTATTTATATATTTAATATGACCCACTGGTGAGTCACGCTGGCCAGACGGGATGGTAGAGGGTTTCGTATGAAGTTTTCCTTCTCTTGCAGCCAGGTTATCGGCCTTGACATTTGCTTTGACGGCTCTTACGATATCCTTAGGGTGGAATGGGGTAGTGACACGATGTATGCTAAATCCGTCACCACACGGGCAATTACTAGTATGGTTTACCTCGTAGATACATGAAAACTACCAATTATCACTAACACTACATAGTATAAAACAAAGTAGCTGTCGTCTGTCCGTCCATATGTATGCTTAAATCTTTGAAACTACGCAACGGATTTTGAAGCGGTTTTTTTTAATAGATAGAGTGATTCAAGAGGAAGGTTTATATGTATAATACATGCATAATATTGTAGAGAAACACTGATAAATTTAGATGTTCATCATTGCACCCGTACGAAGACGGGGTGGGTCGCTAGTTGTTTATAATTTTTAATAAGTATACTATGGTTATTGTAATTTACACCAAATATGATATTTTTCCAGTAAAAAACGTGTTATACCATTGATTTCTTCTGAAGTTACTTAAACAGCATATTTGTCATTTGTCCTACGGGGTTAAAATTTAACAAGTCGAAATTAAAGATACCGTTTAATTAAAATACACAGATATACTGAAACAAAAAAAATCTGTGAAATTATAAACACGTTTTTAGTTTCAAAAAGATTTTTCGAAATATATTTTTAAGAAACTAGTGGCCCGTCCCGGCTTCGCACGTGTGCGATGTTACCCGCGGTTATTGTCGTAACGCGGGTGATGCCGCAGGGCTACACATCAGTGAGTCTCGTCAAAATCCGTCCAGCCGTTCCAGAGATTTGTCGGAACAAACAGACAGATGGACAGACAACAGACAAAAATAAAAAAAATGTTATTTAGGTCTATGTACTGTTATACATATTTACGCATTTAGTAAAAAGAGTTTATTTTATTATTACAAACAGACACTCCAATTTTATTTATTTGTATAGATTAGCTGTTCCAAGCGCGCGTTGCTACGCCACTAAAGAATGAAAGACATTAAACAAATATTCATGTACCTATGTTTTTTGTTCAGAATCCTTCGTGGGCTCATGTACAACACTTTGCTGAAGATCATCACATGATCAAATGCATAGTTTACGATCCTCTATAGGACATACATACAAACGTTCATTTTTATATTTAAGAGAACATAATTTAGTCTTAGGTTTTTACGATTAATAAATATTGAAATTGAATACTTTAACGTTTATTTTACGCTAGCTTTAACCGCGGCTTCGCTGGCATTGAAGAAATTCATCAAAATAATAAAATGTATTCTATGTTACTTCTAATACGTCCAAGAATATGTACAAGAATGTGTACAAAGTTTTATAATGATCGGTTAAGTAGTTTTCCCGTTACAGCGTAACAAACAAACTTATTCACATTTACAATATTTATTTAATTAGGATTTCCAACATTACACATTCACTTATAATAGATGATTATTGATATTATTATAGAGGGATTATTTATTTCCCGACGTTTCGAATGAACGAATTGACAGCAGTCGTGATCGCGTCACAGATTACTTACTAATATAAGTCGCGTGAACAAATTAATTTCAAGGTAATCTTTACTTTCGAGTATATGAAATAAAAATGTGTTAAAGCAGGCTGATTTTCTATCATCATTCATTGTCCATTTAAGAGGTATGAAAATATACCTTTAGACGTACAGATGCACATAAAAATTTGTGCTATTAAAAGTCGGTTCTAAAACCAAATATACTGCTTGCAAGTATGTAAGTACATTTCTGCGTGATTACATTTCACATTGCTAAAATGCCTTAATTATACACATATAAACCGATCCTAAACGACCTCGATATCACTGTCATAATTGTAGGAATGCCTATCACAATAATTCCCATCACCACATTAACCAGTGATTGTCGGAACTCCCTGGCCTATCCAAATTACTGTAATTGACGTCCAACTGGCGTAAAAGTGATTCTGAAGCATCTCGGATGCTGGCACGATGGCTCGTGGGAGAGATCGATAGACCGACGACCGCGTACAGGGTTGGCAACGTATTTCTCACATATTTTTTTTTATAAACGAAACCCCTACACTTCGTATAGCCCATATCGCGGGGGCAGCAAATTCACGAGCACAAAGAGACACCCAGACTTCGAGCAAGTGCCTCTGGTTTAGACAAAGACACTTGCCCGACCCCGGAATCAAACCCGGGACCCGTTGATCCAAAGGCGGCACATCTGACCCCTAGACAAATCTCACAACACTCCAGTTTTACTAATTTGTATAGATGTAATATCGTAATTAAAAATAAATATTAACACTTGAGTAAAGTGGCAACCCTAGTCGTGACGCCTCATCCCCCTGATTAAGATAGTGAGGGTTCTTGGAGCTGCGCGGCTTTACTAAATATGTTTATAAAGAAAACAACTAATAAACGGAAATGCGCACCGCAAATTCCTTTTATTAGTAACTAGCAACCCGCCCCGGCTTCGCAAATGAAAATCTAAATTTATCAGTGTTTCTCTACAACATTATGCACTGTTTATACTTAAAAAACTTCCTCTCGAATTACTCTATCTATTAAAAAAATCGCTTGAAAATCCGACTTAAATAAAAACAAAATTAACAGAAACACCAATATGGTTAGGCCGAATAAAACTTTTATTGGAAAGGTGACATTATGTATTGTTTCAGAGGTTCCTGTTGCGAAAAAAGTTGAAGTTTGTTTAAATGTAAGTTCGTCGTTTTAGCCCTTAAATGACCCACTGCTGAGTCGCGCCTACTCCCATCACAGGAGGGAATAATGCGACTATAAATTGAGATAATAAGGTATCCAATCTTTCAAGTTGGATCAAACTGCACACGGTGTCCAAATCTGGTAACAATCGGTTGCGTAGTTTAGGAGTCCATCGCGACAAAATAACGTGACACGTAATTTATGTATATTAAGATAATGTGAATTAATTATAGGCGAATTTCAACTGCTGGGCAGACACTAGTTTATATAAAACTAGTGGCCCGCCCCGGCTTCGCCCGTGCTAAGCGGGGGTGGATTATACATATAAACCTTCCTCTTGAATCACTCTATCTATTAAAAAAAAACCGTACTAAAATCCGTTGCGTAGTTATAAAGATGTAAGCATACATAGGGACGGACAGACGACAGCGACTTTGTTTTATACTATGTAAAGATTTTATAATAAACAAAGCTCATGGTATAATGGTAATGCTAGATTAATGGATGTTTGATATCTTACTATGGGCCGTACCGACCGATGCCGTCGTGATCACGTTACACCACCATGATAGGTGGTCACCGCCATTTCTCCAATGTTACAAGCAAATAGGAAAATATACTATCCACGTGGAGTTGGATCTAAAAAAAAACAAAATGTCTGAAACCAACCCATACCATCGTAAGAGGCGAATAAAAGAGCACAAAAGGTACGTGATTTTGATACAACCCAGTGCCAACCTGCAAATGACCCACTACTGAGTCGGGCCTCCTCCAAAATCATGGAGGGGAGATAGCCTTTAAACTACTGTTCCACGCTAGCAAACCGGGTGGGTCTCTTGCCAGTCCGTTACTAAAACTTTAAAAATTGAACCCGTAACCAACAACCAACTAAATTAGAAATACACTGGAAATATTTTTCATTCTATTTAGCATGCATTACTCAGAACAACGTCTACTTGTAAAACAACACACAATAGCACATTAAATCAATTAACGTAATCAACTTGTAAACTATACTAGACCTCTTAATGACGAGATGCGTGCGTCCTTAAGACTGTGCTCTTAAACACTTCTAACATAAGCATTATGTATAATAAAATAAACATAATATACTCCAGGTGTATCTCACTGACGATTAACCATCAGAAACACGTCTATAAATCAATATAAGCCTAACACGCAACAAGATAATCTGTTGCAACTTTCTTTCTTTTTTCGTTCACACATGGCGCTTATACCTTTTTTTGTTGTTCCCGGGCGGCAGCACGCGCGCACAGGTAGATATATCAATTTGTTTAGATCCTTTTTGGTTAGACAATAGTAGGGTGGATCTCTTCAAAGTATAGTCGCTTAAATAAATTGCAACATAAAGACAGATGTATAATTAGGAAGTTTTGCATTTACTTAGGTAATCCTAGTTTGTAAGATGTGTAAAAATACTACAAATAAAAATACTAAGATCTTTTAATAAATAGCTATGGTAATCATGTTTTTTTTTACTAAAATGTATTAATTTTTCTAAATTAATCAGTAGACGAATGAAAGTTGGTAACTTTCACCACATTGTATATTTATTCTTGTATTTGTATAATATTTGTAAAAGATAAGCGATTATTGTAGCTTCTGATACCAATACATAAAGTTATACGAGTATGTTAAAGCATTTTCTATACATTACCAATAAAGTATACTCAATTTTCTATTCAATTTAAAATCTATCCCATTACCTGCCTGCGATACCGTTACATTTTTCTAAAGAATACGAAGCGTAACAATAGCGGCCATCTGCCACAAAATGATACGAAAGGTTTTTTATTAGAATACCGACGGCTGCAAGATTTCCGATAGTTAAAACGGGTTGCAGCTGGACTGTTTGTAATTACTTATCAATTTCAACACATAATATCGGATTCTGGCATTATAATGATAGCGTTAAACATTTATAATTTTATTTATGCAATTCTATTTTTGTTTCAGAACGTGATGGTGAGCCACATATCGATGACGATAATATTCATCTGACTTTAGCAGACAATGCGGTCGCAAGCTTCAAAACCTTTACCTAAGAAAGGAGACGCAAATAAAACATCTCTCAAAAGCTCAATAGTAAAACAGCCAGCTAAAAAGTCGGTATCTCCTAAAAAGGTGAAGAAATTGATTAGTAAAACTTTGGTTAAGGGTCCCAAAAAAAGTAATACCAAAGATGATAATCCGACTTCAAAAAATGACGATAAATCGACAGCTAAAGACAAAACGGAACCTGAGACTAGCACACCTGGACCATCAAAAATACCTATATCCAGGAGTGTTTCTCCCTCAAAGAAATTTAAAAAAGACTCCAAAGATAAAAAAGATACGACTAAAAATGCATCAAGCATAAATATTAAAAAAATAACACCGAAAAAATATGTCAAGAAGGCAAAAGTTACTAAACCGAGTCCCAAAAATAAGGGAAATAATGATACCAAGCAAAAATTTAATAAATCTATAGTGAAAAAATCTACATCAAAATTTTCAAAGGCTAAAACCATTATCAAAAAATCTGGAGGTGAAAACGTGGAAAAGGCAAAGGTAGAGACAATCGTTTCCAAGCAAGATCTTCAGGAGAATGACGCATTTAACAAAGAAGAGAATAAAATAAATGAAGAAAGTGAACCACTGGCAAAGAATAATGAAATATCTATAGATGAGAAGGAGGAGATTAACAAAACTGAATCTAAATATAATGAAGACAACTTATCTCTTTCTAAAACACCATCCAAAGTTCCAGCATCACATCAATCTGACAATCCAAAAACGGATATAGAAAGGCCACCTAAGTTCTTTACATCCAGTAGATCACCAAGAACCGTTGACATTGATGTCAAATGTTGCAAAACATCTAAAGGTAACTTAAGTGTTTCAGAAAGATTCATATCTATGAAGTTAGAGCTCAACAGCAAATCTGAAGAGAATAACGATAAAAATGTGTCTAATACTCTAATTTCCCAAGGTCCAGATATTGACGTTTATACTTTTACAGAAAAAGTAGATTCTCCTAAAAACATACTATCCGATTTTCGACGACCAATAAATAAAAACATTGGTAGAGTTCGCCCAATAGCCAGAGTAAAAGGCACTGTTATTGACAAAAAATCAGAATCGGAGAAAAAGAAGTATTCTCCACATAGGCCAATTGAAGAAGTTGTTAAGCAACTAAAAGCAAGTAAAAGATCAGAGGAACTAAGCCAAAATCAATGTGATGTTGAAGCAGTTAATATTGACTCAAATACTGGTAAAGATGAGAAGCAAGTAGAGGAGGACCCAAAACCAATCGTTAGCAAGTCTTACAAAATGGTTGCAAGAAAGTCTAGTATAACCGGAAAACCTTTCAGTCCAATCAAATTCGATGAACGAGAATCATCACTAAATAAAAACGATTTAGATGATGAATTTAAT
This sequence comes from Clostera curtula, assembly GCA_905475355.2. Lineage (NCBI taxonomy): Eukaryota > Metazoa > Arthropoda > Insecta > Lepidoptera > Notodontidae > Clostera > Clostera curtula. Next base: position 8,460,493 of record FR997808.1, on the reverse strand, counting down.
AACAAAAGCCCAGCTCTTAAGAAAACTACAACAAAATCTAAAAAGCAACCCAAAAAAGAAGATTTATCTGAAGATGAGTTTGCAGATTCAAAATTTTCCCTTAATACTAAATCTTTAAATTACACGTCATCAGAAGATAGTGTAAGTGAATCTAATGATGACAATGACACCAAAGAGTCTTCCGAATCGGACACGCCTAAGACTAAAACTAAAAACAAAAAGTATAAGAAAACTTCAGACAACGCGAAGAAAAATTCATCTAAAGAACTCAAAGAGCTGTCAAAAGATTCTCTCATTGATCTCAAAGATAACGCAGTTCTTTTGGGTGAAAAACCTAGTAAAAGAAGACTTAAATTGCTCTCCATGTGGTCTGGTCCTAAGAAACATCGCATGGCTTCCCTTAACGCTATAGCAAAAGTACATTGTCTCTATGAAAACGAAAGTCGTACTCATATGGAACTAGGGCTCATGAAAACTATAGACCGGCCAGTCATGCCAAGTACCTCTAAATCAACACCGACAAAAAAGAAAGAAATTAAATCTGCGGAGATTGATAAACATGAGAGTACCTCAGAGTCAGAATACGAAAACAAAAAAGAAAAGAAAGAAGATAGTTCAGAAAGCTCAGATGATAGTCCTCCTCAAAGAACATTACGTGGGGTACCTGGTATTAGAAGTGCTGGAAAATATTGGGACCCAAAATCATCTACTTCTTCAAGCGAAGATAGTGAATTAGAAACTATTAAAAAACCAACAATTGCAGAAAAGAAGAAAACTACATCTAAAAATACAAACAAGTCGGATTTAGATAAGCCACCAGCAAAAATGAAAAAGACTGCTGGTGTGCCGGTAAAGAAAAAAAGGAATAGAAATGAGGTGGTAATGGATTTAAAAGATATGGTTGTACAAAAAAGGATGGCAAGCCTAAATGCAACAGCAATTCTTGCTGCCAGTTATGAGAAACGGTCTCCTAAATCTAATAAAGATGACACCACGTCAGATTCATGCAGTGACGAGTCTTTTTCTCAGAAGACAAAAAACGGGGTAAATTCCGGCGTGAAGTCGGAAACTAAAACGGAGGATACCAAAAAAGAAAGCGATGATGCTAATTTAACAGATAAGAAACAAAAAGTTGAGGTTATAGTTAATCAAGATACAGATGTGACTATAACTGGTGTATATTCCACTCATCATCACGAGGGTTTCTGCACTGTGTCGGGTATGCAGTACCGTATCTCTTCGACGAGTCACACGCAGACCACAGCAACAGCGAATTGTGAAAAGGTAGGCATTTACTGCACAATATAATATTAAGTTTCCCGGAATGACTGCGTATCGCGTTGGCTTATTATGATAAACACTCAGGTGACACAAAGATCTGGCAAAAGTGTCTCTGGCTTAAACAAAGACACTTACTGAACGAAGCGATATCATTAAGTACGAGTATGTTCCTTAACCACACTTCTAGTTCGATGTTGAATATGCTTGAACAAATATTTTTTTGATAATTAACATTACTTGGTGTTGGTCTATAATCTTTTAGTAATCTTCACGCATATTCTGGAAACATACGCAAGTAGTAGTATCGTTTTTGAGACCTGTTCAATTACATCATAAAACAGATGTAACTGACATCGGATTACATAAAAGTTAGCAAATTAGGCGACGTATGACTCTTTACTTAATAAAGACTATACACCCGTTGGCGCTTCGATCTCATTAATACCCGGTAATGAAGTAAGTTCTATGTAAACATGCCTCAGGACCTCATCCGCATATTATCCTTCATCACTTTACTTCGCAAAATGTGATATGCAAAAATGAACTCTTCGCTTTGGTAAAAACAGTGTAATTCCTTTGTACAGTGTATATCTATTAGGCATGAACGATTTACGCGTGAAAGGAGTAAGAGTCGTGTTACCCTTGACGCACATTAAATCGTCTGACGCGTTAAATCTTATTAATGTTATGTTAAACTCTCAGCAGCGTCAGGGATCTGGAGTAATATGCATATCTAATGCTTGTTAACTCACACGAGCGTCTAAACAACAAGTGTCCCTAATACCACCTCCTGAATTTAAAGACAGTTATTATGATCTTGTGTATGTACAATAACAGATTGATTCCAGATATAAGATGCTTGCGTTATGCGATACGCAATGTGGGTGCATAACACAGGAAAACAGCAGTATATTATTTTAATCTGTACTACGTCTATAATTCATATTGTGGCTACGTAAGCCATTTTTCAATATTAAATTTAAATACCATATTTGCTATTAAACATGGTTGTTCAAAAGTTATTTTTTTTCCGACAAGTCTCCATTTGCTATGAAAAATCTGGCCCCGAGCCCATTATATCTTAGGGTGTCTTATCCAAGAAACGGCGCGAGGCTAAAAATTCTAAATCAAAACATTTCAATTACTTTGTGTTTTTTATGGTTTTTAGTCATCGAACCATAAACATCATAATAATACTATTTGCCCTAAATTAAAAGGTTACATGTCTATTAGATTCTTAATAATATTTGTAAACTTTTAGGGTACAATGATAGATTGTCCAGAATGCTTACAAAGATTTTGTACAAATGCTTCACGGTCCACAGGAAGGGTGCCCTCGTGAGGACGGAGCGCGCTATACGCCTCTGTCTGCGCTTTCGTCGATGCAGCCACCCGCAGAGCATGTTCATTCACACCCACACCCAGGTAAATCATTATTGCAGCTGTTATTTGTTAGTGGTTATCTTGGGACAATATATTTAGTACGATTGGTACTTTAATAAACTTGACTGGAAAGATATAATTTTCTTTTTTACGGATAGTTTAATTCTAAATAGCACATAGCACCATTTAGTGTCAGTTATTGGACTGTGGAAAAATAACCTTGATTACTGAGTAAATTAATAATAATTATTAATAACTATAGCCGTATGAGAAGGAAATCTTGATGCAAATCCTGTGCCCACCCGTCTTGCCAGCGCGGCACAGTGGGTTAATTTCCATCAATGAATTTGGAGGAGGCCCGACTCAGTAGTGGGTCATTTATGGGCTGAAGCCACGACGACGTCGACTAAGTAAATTAACAAGCAGTTTTAAGCAGCCTGAGGCCAAGGTTTGTATTTTAAGAAACAAGGCTTAGACTCTTATTCAAATATCATAAATTATGTAATTTTATTGTGTACTATAAATATAATATTCAATTGTAGTTTTGAGTTCTTGATAACACTAAATAAAACTACTTGCTTCGAGCGCTTCGTAGCAATCATTGTCGTAAGTTTTTTTTATTAAGAATAATAAACTATATGTACAAACTATTAGTTAAATTATATACCTATGTTGATAATTTTTTGGACCGTGTCATTATGTCTTTGGTAGCGAAAGTATGGATAAAATTATTTTTGGTCAATATCATAGGTTTAATAACTTACTTCAAGTTTGTGTTTGTACATTTATAATTGATACACATTAACACCACTGTTTTACTAGTATTGTTTGTCTAGTCAAATGGGTGCACAAAAGAACACACATATACATTACACGTAATATTAAGTGTGAATAATGGTGAAGCCATATTTTATTAATGAAATACAACTAATAGTATAGTAATACACTGTCAACAAGGTAAAACAATGAGAATATATAACGCAATCGCTTACAAATGAGCTCTATTTTCGTTTGAGGGAAAATATTTTATCGGCGTATAAATATCATAGGCAAAGAGATAAGCATATATTTTATGTATGCTTAAAGCATCTAAATTAAAGTATAGGCTTGAACATAAGAAGTTTAAAAAATATATTTCGAAAGTAATGACTGTAATAAATTCAAATTATTTTTATCATCATCATCTCTACCAAATTTATGGAGGGAAATTAGCCTACCGTATCACATTGGCAAGACGATTTGCTACAAGATTTCCTTCTCTTGCAGCTAGGTGATCTGCCTTTTCTGTTCCTTTAGTCACCTTTTACAGCACCCTCCGAATGATACGGGTTGGATACATTTTGTGTTCTGAATACTACAGCACGGGGATGGATTTAGAATAATCAATTTAATGTTATTCTTTACCGAGGAACAAAAAACGACGAACTCTTCAAAAGACTATATCAATTAATTGGTTAATTACGTTACAAAGTTAAGTGTCTAAACGCTAATTCTCAATAACACTCCAATTCGTATTACTTTCAAATTCATCAACAAGTCATTAGGAAGGAAGTGAAGTAAGGTAGTTTCATCACATCTCATGTGCCACACTCCTTAATCTTTTTAATAAAACAAAACATGCGGGCCCATAAATTGGACATGTTTGAAAGTAATACGAATTGGAGTGTTATTGAGAATTAGCGTTTAGTAAGTGTCTAAACGCTAATTCTCAATAACACTCCAATTCGTATTACTTTCAAATTCATCAACAAGTCATTAGGAAGGAAGTGAAGTAAGGTAGTTTCATCACATCTCATGTGTCACACTCCTTAATCTTTTTAATAAAACAAAACATGCGGGGCCATAAATTGGACATGTTTGTAAATCGTAAAGTCGAACTTATTAAATAATACTTTCTTATATACTATAATAATAAATGAAACGATGTCACGTCTGGCTCTTGTGCTATATTATTTTATATTGCCTCCACGTTTTCCGCGAGGCCGACGTTCGGGTTATTCTTTGTAAATTCACTGGGAATTATTCCACATTCACTGGACCATACTTAATTAGTGTTAAGTATCTATTAGGTGTGAATTAATGTGTACTTATTATCATGGGCTGCATAAACAAGTTTGTGTAAGTTTTATCACTATGTAGTGATAGTGAATTACTATCACTACATAGAATAAAACAAAGTCGCAGTCGTCAGTCCGTCCCTATGTATGCTTAAATCTTTGAAACCACGCAACGGATTTTGAAGCAGTTTTTTTTAATAGATTGAGTGATTCAGGAGGAAGGTTTATAAGTATAATACATCCATAATATAGTAGAGAACACTGATAAATTTGGAAGTTCATCGTTGCACACGTGCGCAGCCGGGGCGGGTCCCTAGTTATATTTTATAGCAAGATTCTTCTAATACTTTTACCATGAGAGCTGCGTAATTATGTGTGATTATAATATAATAATATCGTTAAATACTTTTGGATATTAAAATATCTTGTTTGTTATATATACTAGTTTAAGTACTTATGTCGTAGACGGTATTTAAGGGGTAAATGGTTATTGGAACAATAGGTACCTATTCAGCAGAGGCGCAGTCCTGAATTAATTAGTCAATATAGTAAAAAGACATTAATGATCAGACAAATTTTCATTTCCAACGTCTTTATACGAATAATTTTCATTACTTTTTCATCAACAAGTATTCATCGATATACGTTCAACATTCAACATTCACCCTTAATCTACCCAGTTTACATTTAATTAAAAAAATATCATTATGGGCAAAATTATTCAAATACGAACTTCCTAAAACTGTAATTAAGTACCAACTTGTTTTTAAACTTTCAATATTTTCATAGATATTTAATTTTACTATTTTTATAAAATGTTGAGACTACTAATAAATAAAAGAAACCCCATAAACAGAGATTAAACTGTTACAATGGAATCAACACTATATACATATATTTGTGCAAAATGTATATATAAAGACATATAAAAACTTAACTTCTATTTCCAGCTCTTTCCACGAATACATTTTAAATGACGCACACGTCTTAGGTGACAAATTACATTTTAATCAACCACTACTTATTAATATTGATCTTCAACAATCTCTTTATATAATTACTAGCGACCCGCCCCGGCTTCGCACGGGTGAAATTATGCATGTATTATACTTATAAACCTTCCTCTTGAATCACTCTATCTATTAAAAAAACCGCGTCAAAATCCGTTGCGTAGTTTTAAGGATTTAAGCATACATAGGGACGGACAGACAACAGCGACTTTGTTTTATACTACGGGTGCGTTCCACTTAGCGTTCACAACGCCTAAAATGCTCAGTCAGGCGTTCCACATGGCGACCACGATCGTTGTGGTCGCGGCGAAAACGTCATTGATGACGTCATTACTTATGCTCACGCCAAGCTCACGACGCCCCATTTCAAGAGGTGGGTCGTTGTGAGCGTTTCGAGAATTTGAGCGCCAATTTTAAAATCTAAAAGCAGAAACATGGCCACTATAACAATATCGTTTTATTGTGCCGAACAAGATTGGATAAGACATTCTCGTCACTATCACTACATAGTATAAAACAAAGTCGCATTCTTCTGTCCGTCCCTATGTATGCATAAATCTTTAAAATTACGCAACGGATTTTGAAGCGGTTTTTTTTAATAGATAGAGTGATTCAAGGGGAAGGTTTATATGTATAACCCACCCCCGCTTTGCACGGGCGAAGCCGGGGCGGGCCACTAGTAATCAATAATACGTGGTCTAACTGTTCGTTTTTCACGATTATATTTTTGTAAAATTGTATTTTATCGTTCATCTGAGCTGGACGAACTAGTATTTTTATATCGACGCACCAACTAATTTCCAACTGCCGCCCTAAAAGGCATTTTTATTCTAAACGATTAAAATTAGTTAAATACTCCTTGAAAATTAAAATACTTAAATACATATAATACATTTTTATAATACAATACATTTTTATAATAAATCATCTTAACCAATATTTAAAAGAACTTAAACCACTTACAAATTGTAATATAACCTCATCAGCCTTTTGTTTCGTCTTTTTTTCGCCCAAAACGCTCGAAAATCCATTCCACTTGAGTATATGATTGTGACGCCCAGAACCAAGTGGAACGGCGAAAACCGTGGTCGTGAGCGTGTTCGTTGTGACGTGCCAAGTGGAACGCACCCTATATAGTGATAGAGATATTGTGTTATTCTGATGTATACATAGCTTTGAATGTCGCTTTCTCATTAGCGACAAAACCTATCACCAAACTTTGCAAATTTCTGAAACATCATATCGATTTTTAAAAAAAGATACGAAGTGGCCTCTATCACAAAAAAGAAACGACTTCGGAAAACTAAAGCGGGTCATGTATTAATGGGTCAAGGCTTACCAATACAAACGATGGCGATGTCTGATTGGTGCGCATACGCAGCCAGTTATACAACGCGTCGCGACGCGCCGTCTCGCGAGTGACGTACACTGATGCAAGGCACTTTGCGTATTATATTATTATTACAAAAAACGAAGGTATTTAAGTACTTTCATTAGAAAATAATTATGTTTTAGAGATCCACAGCTAATAACTCGAGTCTTGTCTCAGAGTTAACAATGTACTAAACACCGTACCTTATTTTTGAATTGTAATAAAAGTAGAAATCTAAAAGAGAAAAAAAATCATTTTCGTGGTAATCTTAGAATGTGTCTCATCGTTGCAGATTTTCTTCAAACATAGCTAATTATCTTGGCTTTTCGCGATTAAGACATTTTTCAAAGAAATATCCGATCAATCGATTGTTTTAATCGGTTTAAGAGATAAAGCGAGCAGGTCATTGTCCTCAGGGTCGTGGAGCTTATTCTCCCATTGGGTAACGAACCCGATGCTCTGGTAGTTAGGGATCGCCATTGGTTTTGGTTGATAACTCTGGGTGTTAATTATCTTTTCGCACCCTGGAGTCCCATCTAGGCCGACTAGCCACCAGCGGGCGTGTAATATCAGTTACTACAGTAGAACCTCGATAAGTTAAAGTCCAAGGGAAACACAAAATACTTTAAGTTATAGAGGTTTTAAGTTATCAAGGTTCTATGTTAGCGTTAGGTTAATTTAGAGGTAGGTATGTACATATGTATGTATAGCATATATATTTATAGCATAGCATATATATTCACTGCTTCTATAGCTTTTAATTTATCAGCGTATGTGAGTGTTGTTAGTTTTCTTTTTGAACTCATTGTAAGCCAGTTTTATCACACAGTAGGTAAAGCGATGTTTCCAGGACAATGATCAAAGTAAGCCGTAAGTAAGTAAGTAAGGCAAAAACGCAAAGCTTTAAATAATTTCGAAGAAGCGAAGAATAGGTGACATATATATGTATGTTTCCGAAACCTTTATTAAATACCGAAACCTTTTGTTTTGCACATTCTTTCAAAATCACTCATTGACAAATAATTTTATGTTATAGAGGTTGTGGAAACATTTCTTTAAGTTACTGAGGGGCAATACAGAGATTACTCATTTAAGTTATAGAGGTTGTATATTTTAAGTTATGGAGGTTTTGAGCTCTGATGAGTAGGGAATATACTATTTTTTTAAGTTATAGAGGTTTTTAAGTTACCGAGGTTGAAGTTATCGAGGTTCTACTGTATTAGGATTCCTTGGGTAAAAAAGGGGATAATAATGCCCCACATAGACAATTTCAATTAAACATGCATATTTCAGGGGTTAAAAGAAACTATTAAACTTATGTATTTGTAAAATGAATAATAAAATAACAAAATAAAATAGTGAAACGGGGAAAAGCAGTGTCGAGTTTACCAAGCGTGGCAAGTGCTGATTGTCAGTGTTTCAGTTTCCTTTTCATTTAAACAACACACATGTAAAGCATGGACACACAACGGAAGAACACATTTATATTACGAACATAAATAAAAAAATAAACTACGGGCTAACCAACGATTGCTTCGACAACAACCATCTCCGACAATGTTGTTTAAATAATGTTTTTCTATCTAGATCTAGCGTGGTGAAAGACATTCCAACTTTTACAGGTTTCTTCGATGTTTAGTGATTTTACAATATTAAACAAGTAAAGTTAAATCGTTTAAAAACCCTGTAATAATTAAAAAATGTCATATCTGTTACTGTCCCTTTCGTTTGGCTGTTGAATGACAAGTTCAGGAGTTTTTCTAAAGCTTCGACAAAATGACAGCTATCATGAAGACCATAAACAAACAGTTTTATTGTTTGTTTCCGTCCCAAACGTTTCGGAGCGGGCGCAGAGTTAAGCACCGACTGAACTAGGTAGAATACAATTTGGCTAGACGCCAAGCGTGCAGATGTTGATGCGAAATCTTGGCCTTACAGCGTTCTTAGGCTGCCGCTGTATTGAAGCGATGTAGAGAGATGTTGCTTGGCAAAGCATGCACCACCTCCGCGTCATAATCATGTGGGCTGATGGCCCAGTTGGGCATATACCCTTCTCTGTGTACCTGAAACTAAACTATTTTATTCTTAATTTTGATCTAATTTAATTTTCAGTTATCTACAATTTGCGAATTTTGTCATCTGCTTCTCTGTAGAGCAAATTTCCCAACCAGTGGTATTCAACGTATGAGAATAGCTCACCTGAGCCAACTTGATGAATATTATTTGATGATTTGATTGTTTTCGTATCAAGTTTTCCCTTCACTTACGTATAGTTATTATCCACCTTATTCTGTGGTCGGCTTTTCTTCTACCCTATTTTAATCAATTTCAAACTCAAAAGAAACTTTATTTACCTAAGTTTTATCACAAAACTCTTAGACATTGTCCCTCGGTGGTAGTCTCCATATACACCCCCACACCTTTCGTATTTCCTCATTCTCATATCGCATTCATCTCTTTTGTACTTCCACCACCCTTGCATCCCCTTGCTGCTTGCATCACTCCATTCATACTGAAATGCCACGACATTCATACTGAATCTGCCACCGGTTCGATATGCTGCTCTACAGAGAAGAGCCAGTAAGTAAGTCGGTATTTGCTTTTTTTTTTTCAAATTATCATTAATTTTTACAAAAAATACTAAACATCATAGTGAGAGCAAGGTCGCCAGATGAGAGAAACACGCTACAAGTTAACTTAATAACGAATAGGCCTTAACATGACATCAAGGCCTTATTAACAACAGAAGTCTAAAACATTACTGACTTAAAAACGTTTTTGAAGGTATCGCCGCATTTACATAAAAAACAAATCAAAAGATTTATTTTATTCTCATCGAATATAATGTTAATGGACAGCTGTATCCCCTTACAAAAACGTGCACGTCGTTATAAATGTTAAAGTTCTACAAGAATTTACACAATGGACCAGATAATACGGATCAATTTTCAATTTCGGCCTAAAAGATTAATTTGTTATAAACACAAAATTACTGGCTGCAATCTCAATTTGTACGAACAATTTCCCGATATCCGATTAGAAAACATTTGTAGTAGAAATCATTTCAGAATTTCGAATGAAATTTTACTGTTACTGTATCGCCCCGTAATGATAGAATCCATCATACTTTAATTCAAAATGCTGATATACAAAAGCTGTATTAAGCTTATTCAATAACCATTAAGTTTATTGTTAATGCAAAAAGTTTTAAAGGACATTACGCTCTGATTTCATAGTATAAGGAAAATTATTATAACCATTTATGTTTGACTCTCATTTCCCAAGGAAAAACTGCTCAAGTTCTTTACTGTCTGTATGTGAATGTAGTATTATCGTGTGTATAATGTATAAGTAATGAACACTAATCTGATCGTGATGATTTCTTAATAGGTTTTTTTTGTTGAACTTGTATTTGGAAGGATTTTTTTCTAAAAGCTTTTATGTACTACTCTGTCAAGAAAGTACCGGGGAAAGATTAATAATACACAAAACGTTTGATAATCATCCAAATTTATTGTATCACGTTCAAAAAATGCTCCTTAAGAGAAGATAGATTTAAGCCAACGAATAATCCAATCGTCAAAATATTTTTTACATGCTGTTCCCGGAATTGAGTTCAGTTCACGCCGTTCTCCTTTATGTCTTCTACCGATTGAACGGGTGCTACGAAGTGGTAATTTGAGTTTAGGAAAGAAAGAGAAGAAAGAGAAGAAGAGAAGGAAGAAAGAGAAGAAAGAAGTCGGCTGGAGCCATGTAAAGTGAATATGGTGGTAGCTCGATGGTATTTGTTGAGTCTTTGGACAAAAAATCGTCCACAATCATGGCCTTGTGCAAAGGCGCATTAACGTTGTGCAAAATCCAAGAATTTACTTTACACTAATCTGGCCTTTTTCGTCGGATTTTCCCTCTTAAACGCCGCATAACGCTCAAATAATATTTTTTATTTACCGTTTGACCTTACCCACAACACCGCGATAGTCAAAGAAAACAGTCAACATGACTTTGACTTTTGATCGGCCTTGTTTGCAATGTAGTAAACATCTATATTACCATTCCAACTAAATAATATACCGGATCTTAAGTTCATACTGTTATTTCAACTGTTAGAACTAAGGCGAAATCGCCGACCGGAATAGAATATATTTCACTCACCACAAAATAAAAATTTGTTAAGCTATTTGGTTAAGCTTTGTACGTGTGGGGAAAGGGCAGATTAACATCCCCACCGCACGCTGGGAAAAAACGCGTGTTGTAAATTTCAACAATTTCGCTTGGTGGTAGGATCTAATGGTCCGTCCGGCTAGCTACCACCCTCACATTTAAGTCCGGCGCCAAACAGTTTTACTGTGTTTCGTCGTGTGTATGTGAGAGCCGGTGCCCGATAGGGCATTTCCTTGGATTGCCTGCTACATCGTAGACCCTGGCGTTCCATCCCACAAGCCTAGGGTCAAAGGAATCCAAGTCGGTGATAAAAAAAATCTGATGCCATTGACAGACAAGATCAAGCTTGTACTCTTCGTTCCCTTGCAAGGATATCTATAAATAATGCTATAAGTTCATGGCTGAAGCCAATATTCTTGTGTTAACATGATTTCGTATAGTGACGGATTTAGAATACACACCAAAAGTTGCCATTCTTCCTCCTTGACTTCGAACTTCACGAACCTTTTTTTTACGTTGGAGAACTTCATGGAACCCGGCCGCGGTTTGTGGGACTCTGGGGCGCGTAGAGATGATAAATTGCGCCCCGACCTACCCGCTTCAACCAACGGCGATCCTCCACTGTCCGAACCAGGGTCACGGGATTCACTCCCAATGGGAGGAGCATGCTGCGCGACCCTTGGGCCGCCTAGAACTTTACAATCCCTGTACTAACCCGTGTGGCCATGGTAGCGCAGTAGACTTCTTTCCTCGCACTTGGTGGAGCCCCAACTCAACAGCGGGCCATTATTGTTCTAGGCTCAGACGGTGATTATGAATTTAATATTCAGTACGAAAAATCGCTACTGCCAACACCGAAAAGTTGCAACAACATTCCGTATAAAAAAGTTTTTATTGACCACAAAACGAGTCAGGGTAATTATTTGAACAATATACTGCCCACGAAACTGATGTAGCCGCGGAGAAAGGAAAATGTTCACAATGAAAAATAATATTCGAGCAAACTTTGTTTTAGCTTCAGGCGAGTAAATACTTTGGTTAGGAATTTTCTTCGAACATTGTATTGTTTCTAAAAAGTGTTGTAAGTTTCTTTTCTAGTAAAACAAAAAAACTGCTGTTTAAAAATGTGCTTTTATTTTATGAGTTAAAAAACAAGCTGATACGTTCGTGTTTAAAACTGTATTTTGATGGACGTGAAGAAGTATAATACATTATACTCTTTCATCGTTCATTCATCCTATCTCCTACCTCCTTTACCACCTCCGTCGCCGGTAGGTCCGAAGACCCCGCCGTGCCACGCTGACCAAGGACTCTAAATTGTGTATATTCCAACATTTTCAATGAACGGTTTGTTCATCTGATGCAGACCGATATTCGCCGATGGCTGAGCGCCAACCAACCCTATCAGTCCGATATTAAATAGCTCCCACTTATCTAAGCGTGCGCTTGCCAGCCAAACTCGAAATCAGCAATATATCTTTGATATTCCATTTAAATTTAGCAACCCTACAGGTATGGTGAAATACTGAACCAGAACTAAAGGCATAGCAAAGTGGATTTCGCATCGCACTACTACTACTACGCAGCCCATTGTTGAGTACTGTAGCCCACTGTAGAGTCGGGCTTCCTCCAGTTACATGGAGGGTAAAGATGTGTGCCACTCTGGGCAGACAGTTTTCCTTTTCTTACGGTTAGATTATAGTCCTGATATTTTCTTTTGCCCTTAAGGTAGAATGGATTGGTGTCATTGTGTATTCTAAATCCATCATCACGTCACAATTTACTGTAAGGTAAGGAATAACCTGTTTAGTCTTATAGGCCATGTCAGGCCGATTAAATAAAGACTGACAATGTAGCCCAAAGGAGAGGGAATATCCATATACCAAATCCTCTTGGTGATATGTTAACATATCTTAGCGAAAATTTTACATTACATTTGCGGCGTGCCTAATGTTTTAAAAAGATTGTGATCGCAAGCGGGACTTGATGATAGTTAAAATTATCACGTAAAGGATTTTACTCAAACAGTCTCAGTTCTTTTCTTGATATTGAGCTCCCTGATGAGCTGAGATGAAATTAAAACAGTAATCCATGTATTAGTGAAGTTGTAATGTTTTAGTGAATCCTACATTAATATAACTGTGAAAGTTTTTAAGAATTTATTGTATGTTGTTACTCTTTCACGCAGACACTACTCAATGGGTTTTGATGAAACTTTACAATAATGTCAACATCGCGTGTTAAATTACAACATAGTTTATATAAAAAAGTCGCTGTCGTTTGTCCGTCCCTATGTATGCTTAAATCTTTAAAACTACACAACGGATTTTGAATCGATTTTTTTAATAGAGAGAGCGATTCAAGAGGGAGGATTTATATGTATAAAACATCCATAATATTGTAGACAAACACTGATAAATTTAGAGGTTCATCATTGCACCCGTGCGAAGCGGGGGCGGGTCGCTAGTTAAAAATAAACGAAAAGTTGTAATTAGCCTCGAATTAGCAACAAAATTCTCGGCGCAAAAAATTTACATCCTATTTTTGTACGTATCCAACTGACTGACTGTCAGTCAAACCACAAATATAACAAAGGAATAAGTCAAGCTCTGTTTTAATAAAGAGGCAAATACAATTTGGTTTATTAGCTGTGTAGTTACTTGTTAATTATACAGGGTGATACAAAAGCCTTATGGCTATCCGTAGTTAGCTAATAGAAGTAACCAAAGCAATTCTGGGAATAAAATAATGTTATAGCATGAGGGAGAATTCAAAGATTTTCTGGATTCGATTTTTATACCAAAACAGGTTCCAGTGAAAGCTAACCTGCTTTTTACTATCGTTAATAGTAACCTACAAACTTTAGTAATCTAAATCTTGGTTCTTTAATGTTTACTGTGCTGTGTTCACCACATGGTGAAATTTTAAAAAATGATTTTCTTTTCCAATATTTTTGCACTGTGTATGTACTGTCGATCCTTTCATTATAGATTGTATACGTATTCATTGATTTTATGTGCTAGACCTACTAAAGGAAATTACAAGGCTAAAACCTTGTGCCAACCTGTCTGGCCAGCGCGGCACAGTTTCGCTCCTGTAATTGGAGGAAGCGCGATACGGTAATAGATATTTTACGGATAAAAATTTCTTATATGGCCTTTTTTAAATTTAGGTTATCAGTAATCACGTTCGTATTGTATGACATTCTTTATATGTATACGTTCTTGTACGCTCGTACCTAAATACTTGATACAAATTTAAAGGGATACTCTCTATCTGGTCGGTCCTTTATGGACTATCCCCACCAGCCTGGACATGACCAACAGAGGTTGTGTGGGAGTCCCGTCTGTGAGGAGACGGAGGTGTACCGTCCCGCGCGTGCTGCCCCGTGGGTCCTGACAGTATATCCACGGGACCGGTCCAACACCCTGCCGTGAGGCGTTGCTTAACATACAGATAACTTGCATTCCCTAATCTATGACCTCCATAAAATCTAAAGACACCAATATAAAAACATAAAATAATATTACCATGTAAAACCATAATGATATTCAAAATGGAGTCAAATAGAGAAAAGTCAGCACAGATTGCGGTTTAAATTACAGGCCGTGTTGGATTTATTTAATTTTCATCGCGGGATAATTCGAGTTTGGGTAGACGGCATTTAATTTTCATAGCTTAGCGAAATCCCATTTCTGCGGACCCCGATTATTGTCTAAGCGACCGTGCCCTTTTTGATATTTTTATACAAAATTCAATTCTGTGTATCTCGACAACATGTATAAAATATGATAATAAAAATCTTTTTAACAAATACATATTTATATGTAAACTGACCTTAAAAACATAAAAAAAAATAAAAATCGAATCCATTTGTATCCTTTAATCATAATTCACGTCGGCGGCAATTTAAGTTGGCACTGACTTCAATTGGTTATTTCTTGGCTAGTTTTTGTTGTATTTGAAGTCGGTTGAAAGTTTTTATTTTGAAATTAAACACTTTTTAGCGGATGTATCAAGTGTATTTTATATTATTTTATTCCCGACGTGTCGAATGTTTTGCAGCAGTCGGGAGACCTTATTATGTCCGTTGTCTGGAAAGACAATGAAACAGTTAAATATGCCGCCTATAATTTAATTTTATTGATGACGTTTCCAAACTACCATTACTTGAACAAATCAGGCTAGATTTGAGGAGATTCCAAAGATAATTGAGAAACGGCAAAGAAGAACAAAACGTGACTTTATCCTGAGTGGCGAATAGACTCAAAATTCTAAAATTATTAAGAAAGATACTGTCACTTCTCTGTAGAGTCACATATTTCCAGCCAAAAGACGTCCACTGCTGAACATAGGTCTCCGCCAAGGATTTCCATGAAGGCCGATCCTAAACCACCCGCTGCCATCGTTTTCCATCGACCTTTACCAGGTCGGCGGCCTCGCATTTGGTGGGCCAGCCAGCACTACTTATATAACCTTTGTAGGTATATCCAAAAATTGTATTGTATGAATGAGACAGAATAACACAGAATCAACTGGCATATGATTATATCCATAATATGATTCTGTCTTTTAATTTTTCATACAAAATGCTTCGACAAAGTCGTGATTATTAATGTAACATAGCTACCGTGGAAAATTACAACATCGCATTTTCTTAGCTTTAAATATGAATGACTCATTAATCAATGAAACTTTACTACTTATCTTTACTTTACTACCTTCACTACGTAGTATAAAACAAAGTCGCTGTCGTCTGTCCGTCCCTATGTATGCTTAAATCTTTAAAACTACGCAACGGATTTTGAAACGGTTTTTTTATAGATAGAGTGATTCAAGAGGAAGGTTTTTATGTATAATAAATCTATCTTAAATTTAGAGCACCCGTGCGAAGCTGGGGCGGGAGCTTGTTTACAATAATTGACCGAAATTAGTAATCATTGCTGATCTTTCGAGAGTATGCATTTTGGACCAAAATCCCCCTTGGGTTATGGGATATAAAAAACATGTTTTAATTTTATCTATAAGTTATAATTCAATAATGGACGGTGATTTTCCAACAGTGGCGGACATCGGTGGTCTTACGCGGCGAGCCGGCTGCTCCAGCGCTTTCTCCGCTCCGTCAAGTACCTCTCATCATGAACCAGGTCAGTTATTTAATAACCTAATGTTACATTTACCATATAATATAAATTTTCAGGATCTCTACTCATAGTACTACTACTGAGCCCATAAATGACTCATTGTACTGTGCCACATTTGCCAGACGGGTTGACACATTCATATCAAGGTTTTCTTCTCTTGCGTTTAAGTTATCAGTTGTCGGCTCTTATGGCACCCTAAGGATGGCCTGGGGTGGTGACCACCACACGGAAAATCAATCGCAAACCCAAACTCAAAACCTGTATAATCAAATTCTACATATCTTTTTCATATACGGAGATGTAATCTCCGGCCGAATGAATGTTCATAAGTTAGGTACAGGGATCGTAAACATTCTTCAAACCAATTATCTTTATGAATAATTTATAATAATCACAATGAATTTGCCAGCGAAATTTCGTCTCTATAATTTCATTTACAAGTAAAATTGTCTGACCTTATTCGGGGGAGGAAAATCACATTGCGAGACTTGTTAATGGTGCAGATCACGACTGTCTTCTGCAAATAAGAATAAAGTAATCTATATGAGATGTATCTCACAAGTTCTGCGCGTTTTTTTGTACTTTCCATACACATACATTCAAATGGAATGTTTTATATGCAATGAACCGTTCAATATAAATGCCTATGGAACTCTTTATTAAATCTCGCAACATGACTTTAAATGGTTGAGTATTAGATTGAGTATTTAAAAAAAAACGGAACCCCTGCAGTAGGTATACCTGTATGAATTTAATTCCCTTCGCTTCGAATCAACGTCATAATTTCAGCCATATATCGTCTGGTAACTGCTGGTAATAAGCCAGATATTTCTACAAAAGCCGGTTGTGAGCCGCCCTCATCCAACGCTTTCCGGCGACCTTAACCATGTCGTCGATCGACAGTGTTTGGCTTTGAAGACCTTTCTGCGTCATCAGACATCAGTCCTGCGAGCTCGTTTCAAATACTACTTACTACTTCTCAGCCCATGAATGACCCACTGCTGAGTCGGACCTCCTCGAACTACATGGAGGGTAATTAGCCTACTGTGCCACGCTGGCCAGACGGGTTTCGTGTTTTGCTTTTCTTATCCTCCAGCTAGGTTATCGGCCCCGCCATTTCCTTCTGTCGACTCTTACGACACCCTCAGGATGGAATGGGATGGTGACACCATGTATTCTTAATCCGTCACCACACGGACTTTCACGTTTCAAATACTTGGTAGTACCTAATTGTGATCACGATGTACTTGTATGCTATATGTGTAAAATAGTGGCCCGCCCCGGCTTCGCCCGTGCAAAGCGGGGGTGGGTTATACATATAAACCTTCCCCTTGAATCACTCTATCTATTAAAAAAAACGCTTCAAAATCCGTTGCGTAGTTTTAAAGATTTATGCATACATAGGGACGGACAGAAGAATGCGACTTTGTTTTATACTATGTAGTGATGATAAATAATGTTAATACTGCTCAAACTCAACAGAAGAATTGAAAAGCATGTCGCGGGTTCGATTCCCCGCACGGAAGAAATATTTGTACGACCTACAAGTATTTGTTCCGGGTTTGGGTGTTTTCTATCTATAATATGTAGGTATGTCTCGATACCATAATACAAGCATTAAGTTGCTTAGCTTGGGACGAGATGGCGTTGTGTGAAATGTCCAAGGATAAATATATTCAAAAACGGTGTAAATCCTACTTTACTGTACATTCAATATGTTAAATATTATTATGTCAAATACTCAACCTTAAAACCATATTGAAACTATAAAGCACGTTTTGAGTAACTCAACGGCAATCCTAATTAAAATAAATGAACCAGCTGAAACAGCTGAAGCAGCTGAAACGTCCGTAAACAGCCAGAAGTGGCTTTTGCAATGCATTTAGTGGACCGGCAAGTGGTCTGTCTGGTTCTACCGTCTTTCTATTACTGGTTTGTGTAACACTTTTCCATTTAAAATTACTTTTGTTAACCTTTATCGGCTTTGCGAAAGATTGTTTGTTTGTAAGATTAGATTATAAGTGCTACCAAAATAATAAAAAATGAATGTGTCTTGCAGTTTTAGATATATAAAGTCGTGAGCGAACCCATTTAGGAATGTTACAAAAACATTGTTTTTAGGCAAACACTGTTGTGTTGGATCTGAAGTGAAAGAGCAGAGAATTTGTAGTAAAAGATTTATAATGTTTTTATTAATATTATAACATTGAGTATTTTCAAAATGGTCTGTCAAATACATTTATGGGAGTATTTCAAAATATGTTTATGGGAGTAGTAAAAAGAAAAGAAAAATTTCAAATATTTGCACCAAATTTCTTTCACAAGGGATCATCTCATGTTACCTAGCTTTTAAGAGTTTCATCCATCAATATTTACTTTTGTGCGAGACTTGAACCAATATTATCTTTATATCGAACTGAAACTCAAGACGAGTCAAGTCTAATATAATAAGTTTACACGTAAAAGACTTATTTATATCATACACTAAGTACTAAATCACATAAGGGTCATAAAAACAAATACATAAAAAAAATTATAACCATAATGTATATGTCCAATACAATAAAGAATTGATTTAAATAAAACATTTTTATAACATTATTGAATTTCGGGATCGGAACAGTTTTTTATGTTTTAAGTAAGTACTAGGTACCTACAGTTCTTTTATACCGATACTTGTATGTGTAGAGACGTGTACTATTTAAAAAAAGATAGCATTTAAAAAATCTAGCAATTATATGAACTGGTTTTAAAAATAGAGAGCTAATGTTTCACAATAGGTATGTTTCCAAAATGAATAAAATATCATTAAAAAGTCGTCATAAAATATTGAGTCGACGTCAATGGTTTTTCGATAGCGGATTTTTGTTGCATCGGTTATGTGGGACTCCCGGGTGCAAAAATAACACTTAGCGCCCCGACCCACCCAAAAATGTCGGCACTCCTCGACTGACAAGGACAACGGACTTCGCGCCCAAAATAATAAATAATGCACCTGAAAATAAAGTTTAGAAGTCAAATTAAAATGTGAAAACTAATATATCCGCTGATATATGAAGGAAATATAGAAAACACGTTTCATGGTTTGGACAATATTTAATTGACAACCACAAAAATATGACAGGTGTAAAATCGTCATCGAACCAAAACGGCCAGTATACTACATTATCCCCCCCTTACCAAAGTAGAAGCCCATAAATGAGAAAATACAAAATAAATATCAAAACTTATATCTAGGAGGATAGTTTTTAAACAATAAGTGTCCGAACATTTAAATACCATTTTATGCTCCGTTTGCAGCTACAACGCGGAAATAGGTCCTTTAAATGCCTCAAGCTGATACAAGAAACCGCCGAACCAGTGTCAATTTCCATTTCAAGAAGCACACCGCCAACAATCATATTCAAACTTGCCGGCTAGTAGGTACTGAAGCTAACATGGTGGACTTCCTCCTCCAACACTTCAGGCCTACTGCCTACACGAGACTGAACCTCACAGCTTGAATCTTGCCAAACTCACCGGCTAGTAGCTACTGAAGCTAACATGGTGGACTTCCTCGTATACTACAAAAACGTCGAACAATTTCGAAACTTTGTTTCTGATTTAAACTTATGTTATAACCGCTATTTATAAAAACGAAATCCTTAAGGAGCTAAAAGAACTCCCATTCGCTTAAAGTCCAGGCTTTAGCATCTCCAAGTGTAAACAAGTACGTGAAACTTGTTCCCATTTGTGGGAGCGTCCGTGAGAGCTCACGGGATTTGTTTATTGCAAACAAACGCTGCAAGCTGTTGCAACCTCTTTCGCTAAACTTATTTCCGATTTGTATCATGTCACTATTATTTTTAAATGCGAAGTATTTCACTACTCGGTTTACGCAATTGATTCTATATTTTTTTTTATTCGGATTACTGCCTTTACGAATAGACTTTAATAGATAAACGACAATATTTTTTGCTGTTTGGAATGATTATGGATGATTAATATCACAATCTAAGTATATCATCTACACATGTAGATGATATACTTAGATTGTGATATTGTGTATATAAAATATTAAAAAATACTGCAGTCCTCTTCCAATTTAGAATGTCTTGATTCAAACCCAATATAAACCACTGTTGAAACAAGTCCCCTTCAATTTAGTGTTTGGTTAACTGCTTGCACTACGCTGGTCAGGCAGGTTGACAGAGGGTATATTTTCTCCTTCTTCCATACTTTCTTCCTGACTAATTTCCCAACTTTCCCAAGATAATCATTGCAGCCAGTCATGTCATGTTATTATTAATATTCATACGTAATGCTGACAGTATTTCTTAAATCTCGTTAATATATGATATGAAGTACAAACATTATAATAACATAATGGATTTCGCCACGAATCTTCACAACGCGTATCAATTATCCGAAATTAATTACGTCGCTGGCCAATCGGCTAATGATGTTTGTAATCGGATATGGAGCTATAGCGTTCCCTTGCGTGGGATTATTTTGGCTCACATCAAACACTCCGTGCTCAATCACATATTATTATTTATTCATCGGAGGATTTATATAGGATCAATAAGCAATAAGATTTCATTTGCAGACGTAACGATTTATTTATTGATTTAAGAAATATTAATTTATTATGGAGGATTTGATGGAGCCGTGAGGAATATGAGGTGGAATGGTGCCCCTGTGCGGAAGACGGTAAGGTTGGCAGCTCTTACCTCTACATATAGGGAAAACAGAGTGTTGGCATTGGCCAATACCTTCATGAACTTGGACAGAGTGAGAGGTCGCTCTCTTTGTTGATTTATAAAGTCTGACGATTTGTAGTAACTTAGTAATTATATTACTCATATATGTATAAACACGCATTAGTCCGTAGATGCAATCTGGACAGTGCCGGCCGTGCTTAGTCACAGTATTCTGGTCTTTGTACACTACTAGAATGGCGCCTTTGTATACGGCTCGCCCAATGATGACTCTGGTATGAGAGAGAAAAGGGTGTCCCTACGCTGCAAATACCATTCTTCCTCTGGCAGCTTTAATCAAGCTGGAAGATAAGGGCAAAAGTGGATGCGGTATTCTGTAAGGATATGGTCCTTAATCCTACTCCTTTCATAAGAGAAGGAAAAGATGTTACGAAACCCTGTGCTAACTAACCCTTCTGGCCAGTGAGGCACAGTAGGCTAATTACCCTCCATGTAATTTGAGGCCCGACTCAGGCACATAGGGATAGTGGGTCATTCATGGACTAAATAGTAGTAGTAGATGCTTTCCAGTAATCCCCTATTCTCTACGAATCTTAAAAGGATACTTTTTTGTTTTTAATTTAACTACACACATTCCACACTTTCTACTACCACTACTAGATACTACAAAACTTTCTAGTAAATATTTTATTTTTAAACGAAACCCCTTCGCTAGGTATAATCTGTATCGCTGGGGCAGTTTACAAACATGTAATTCACGAACACAAATGACACCCAGACTCCAAGCAAGTGCCTCTGGTTTATACAAAGACACTTGCCCGACCCCGGAATAGAACCCGGGACACGTTGATCCAAAGGCAGCACATCTAACCATATATGTATATAAAACTTTATCAATCTAAGCCAACGCTATCAGCAAAAGGCCATAATACTGTCAAATAATACTTCGGTACGAGGAATAAACGGCTGTCGTGTTATGGCATATTCCTGAGCGTAGTTTCCTCAATAATTTGTCTCTGAGGGTCAACCGAGTGTTGGAAACTACTACCGGTTCTCATACTTAATGTTATTATTACGAGTACGAAGATTATTGTTAGTGATACACGAACGGAAAATTGGATGTCTTCATTTAAATCTGTGTTACATTCTATTTTATTTTTTATTAACAGACCAGGTTGATACAAACTTCAAACACTTTATTTGCTTTCTAAAATGAGTAGATATGTCGATTAAAATAATGGTCTCAAACATTTCTATGATTTGAGTGGCGCAATTTAAATCAACAACGGTAACAAAACAAAATTTAGAGCTAAATACTGCAAAAGCTTTCAAAATTTGATCATTTCCGTGACCAACTTAAATTCAAATTCTAGGCAGAATATTTTACGAATAATAAATACTATAAAATAAGTTCCTTAGTTATTAGAGTGAATACCTATTGCGAGAATCAGCCAGAGAGTTGCAATCGTTCTAAAACAGGTCAAGGGTCATTGAAACAACCTCGACACCGCCTCAGCGAATACAGGATAACGATAATGGACAATTGGGCCAGTATTTTAGTTCGTGTAGTTTCGGATTTAGAATACACAATGTCACCAACCCATACCATCCTGAGGGTGCCGTAACCGTAGGAACGCAAGAGACATATCACCTTGCCGCAAGAGAAGGAAAACTTAATTCAAATCCAGTGGTAAACCGTCTTTCCAGCGTGGTACAGTAGGCTAATTTTACTTAAAGAATTTTGAGGAGGCCCGACTCGGTAGTTGGTCATTTATGGGCTAAAACGATGGACCAGTTACCATTATTTTAGCTCCTTTCTCGATGCACCTTTCAGGCAATGCTTGCCTTAGAAGAAGGTCCATTGTTGCCAAATATACTATCTGCATTTTTGGTTGAGGCTAGATGTGCCTCGATCGTACTGCCACCTTGTTGCGGTGGGAGGGATTGCGTGCCATTAGGATCCGTTGGGACCATGATCAGTCTTAGGTTACCACGATCTTCGCACATTGCAGGAAAAGATTTCTTGACGGTTCTGATCGTGTATATTTTATTTAAGCGACCACGGCCACTGCATTGTCTGACACTTTGGGAATAAAATATACACGATCAGGTAAGAAATTATTTCCTGCCATGATCAGTCGTTTATGCAGTAGCTAAATTATTCGACGATATTTCATTAGATCTCATATGAAAGTGATATAAACGTAATAAGTTAAGCGTAGTAGGTGACTTGTCTCTTACTATTAATTAAAGAATAGCCACTTCGGCTTTTAAAGTCTACTTTATCTTCTTTACATAGTATAAAACAAAGTCGCTGTCGTCTGTCCGTCCCTATGTATGCTTAAATCTTTAAAACTACGCAACGGATTTTGATACGGTTTTTTTTAATACATAGAGTAATTCACGAGAAAGGTTTATATGTATAACCCACCCCCGCTTTGCACGGGCGAAGCCGGGGCGGGCCACTAGTATAATATATTTTAAAGTTTTTATTGATTGTTTTTATTTATTTATTTTTTAAACGAAACCCCTGCACTATGTATATCCTGTATCGCGGGGGCAGTGACTTCTTAATATACTATATACTAGCGGCCCATCTCGGCTTCGCTCCTTACATCGTCAGGTGTCAGTGAAAGTCTCGTCTAAATCGGTCCAGACGTTCGCCAGAGATTAGCCGGAACAAACAGACACACATACAGACAACAAATTAAAAAAGTTTTTTGGTCATACACAGTACGTATACTGTGTATACATACTTATTAACCCCCGACGCAAAAAGAGGGGTGATCTCATCTCACTCATCAATTTTATTTATTTGCAATACGTTTCATATGTTTTATTTATTAAAAAGCAAGTTTATTATGTTTGGATGTGTAGGAATTAGTGTTACCTATGGTATCTTTTGTTAAGTAATCTATATCTATACTAATATATAAAGCTGCAGAGTTTGTTTGTTTGTTTGAACGCGCTAATCTCAGGAACTACTGGTCCGATTTCAAAAAATCTTTAAGTGTTAGATAGTCCATTTATCGAGGAAGGTTATAAGCTATATTTTATTTTCAAAAGAATTAGGGATCCGTATGAAAATTGCGATTTTGTAAACCAAGGTGTACAATCGAAAACCTATTTATGCGTGCGCTGCAAAAACGATTGAAAATAGAACAAAATGATGTACTACGGGTTTGTAGGTCTTATAACGATCTACAAAAAAGTCCACGAGAGCACATATTTAACTATCATACTTTAGTCACAATAACCGATTTTATGTTCATAAAAAATATGCACTGGTTCGAAGCCCACGCGGGCGAAGCCGCGCGCAAAAGCTAGTATCACATATATTTTGTTAATTTTAATTTTTGTAAACTGGTTTTCCATCCGATCGACATCGAGGTCTGGTTGAAAACCAGCGCCAGGCACCCCGTCTGGCTTATGCTGAACCAGCGCCGTTTCAGCGCAATTTATATTAGAGTTTAAGTAATTATAGTTAGTATTTAAAATTGCGCCGAATAAATTATTTTTCTTTCTTTCTTTCAAAGATTATCTTAATTCAAAATACGTGTTAATAAACGCCTTTCTTCATAGAAACGAAAAATATATTTATAACGATATATTAGCCCAGAGGAGTGCGTTAATAGCATTAAAAGTTGAACAGCCTGTAATTGTAATTGTAATTTTCTCTCTATTTAATATAGAGTAGACTTCATTCGGAAGTTAGTTATAAATTCTAGTCTCGTCTGAGAATATTGCCTTCATAATAAGCCTCCTCTGGGTGCCCTGAATAGGGGTAACAAACATTTTCCCAATTAAAACAAATTACTAATTTCTTCTTAAGGCTGCTGAGGCGGGCCTCCTCAATAACTATTTTATCATCGCTGAATAGTTGAGGATCTTTGGAAGTTTTTTCATCACCTGATAAAAGATTGGCATTTTAATATTGTAATCTAAATTAGGCGGCATTGTATAAACCAATTATGGCGTTCACAATAATTTTTATAATACCAACCACCAGGCACCAACTGAGAAGACCTGGCGGAATAAACTCGGTGGGCTTGTCGTTGCGTTGTGTGAAATGTCCAAGGTTTTTTTTAACTCTGCTGTACAATGTTCATGTACATATAACTAGCTAGTATTGTTTGGTTTCGAAAGGCGCTCGGCGCGAAAACAAATTATAAGTAAATAAGGTCCTTTCGTTATTTAAAAAAAATCAAACAATGTTCTTTAATTATAAATTAATATTAAATTAAAATAATTAGTTTAAAACAACAGCTGTGCTTCGTAAAAACGTTACAATTCTGGAATGGTAAACTTTTCTTGACCCCTACTAAATCACTTTTAAATCTAAACATAAGCCCTTAAACAAACCACTAACAAAATTAATCACAACATTATGTTAACGAGCCCAAAAGTTTACGAGCCCTGCTTTACAAGTTTCGCATTCGGATCTCGTTGGCACTCCATTTTATTTTTAGACAAACAGCTATGCATATTAGAGTTATACCCTCTTTAACTACTGGAATCATGGCACGAACGACGGATGAATATTCACGTTTGTTTTTTTTATTGGATTTATAACCTAAACAATTTATTTAAACGAGGCTGAAGTGTTTATAAGTGAAGATATTTATTTACATCAGGAAGAATAACACGGTACAAACGTTTACGAATACATTTTTATGTACAGACTGTTTTATGATTGGACACAAGCAAATTCCATATTTAAATCATGCTATAAAATATCAAGATATTAATTACAAGTAATTAGGACACTTCAATCTCCTATTGGCTGTTTACCCTCAATTTGTTACTTAGTAACTTATCGCCTATTATTGTATCTTATTATTGTACTTACGTATTATCTGTAGGTATTTTGTTTATTTTTCCATATTGCAATTGCTAACGTGTGCCAATTCCGAACGAGTCAAAATTAATCGACTTCAAAAAGGATTCTCATTCAGTTGTATGTTCCTTTGGATCAACGGGTCCCGGGTTCGATTCCGGGGTCGGGCAAGTGTCTTTGTCTAAACCAGAGGCACTGGCTCGGAGTCTGGGTGTCATTTCTATCTATAATATGTATGTATTTACAAAAAAAAATGTATATAAGTAGTTTATCATCCATCTCGTTACCATAACACAAGCATTAAGTTGCTTAGCTTGGGACGAGATGGCGTTGTGTGAAATGTCCAAGGATATTTATTTATTATTTATTATTATTTATATTTGTTACCGCATAACTCCGTCATTCATTCGTAACCGACTCGGAAAAAATCTTTTAGCTTTAGGTGGTTCGTTTATTCGATTGGTATGATTGGTTCTCCCTTCCGTTCCATGCGACTCCATTCTATCCTGAGAGTGTCGTAAGAGCCGACAAAAGGAAATGACAAGCTCTGTAGGCTTATTGCCCTCTATGTAACAGGAGCCCCAACTCCAACCCAACCGGCGGGTCATCTATGGTCTGTGTAGTATTTTTGGTTCCCGATTGGCCGCATATCAATAGTATTGAAATTGTAGTTCGGTAGAAAACTTGAAATAAGTGAATAAAGAAGCCAAAATTATATTATTTCGACAATTTTTGTTTTTCAAATCCTTTACAAACCATACGTTTATTTTCACTGATATGTTAACCGACTTCAAAATAATACTAAAATGCAAAAAATTAAAAACCATTTGAAGTCGGCGCCAATTTAAATTGACATCGACGTTGACCTATATCCTAAATATACGCATGCCTAACCCACAATAATGTTGCTTAAAAGGTATAAGCCAATTTACCTGTCTCTGACATTTGAACGGCATAAAGTTAAAAAAATCTCTTGTAATTTCTGTTCAGATCTTTAGAATATGATAACTCATAAGAGTTCTTAGGTTTTCGCGATTATTACACATTGAAATTAAACACTTTTTAACGGATTTATCGCGTGTATATTACATTATTTAATTCCCGACGTTTCGAATGCTTTGCAGCAGTCGTGGTCGCGGGAGAGACTAGATGACAGTTGTCTTCAAAAGTACAAAGAAACAGTTAAAATCTACCGCCTATAATTTTGTTTTATTGATAACGTTCCATGTGCACGCAGAAATCGCTCACGGTGTCCAGAGGTCTTGCAGATGAGTATTTTGCTTGAAGTCTGCAGTTTGTGAGCACACATTCAACAAGACCAACCACTAAATTCACTTTGATAGACCTCAAATCCTTGCCAAGGAAAATCATTACATTCCAAGAATGATCCGCGAGGCTATTGAGATTAAAAAACATCCAAATTTCAATAGAGAGGATGGTTGGCAAGTACCACCTGCCTGGGATCCAGTCATTAAATTGATCAAATCTCAAGCAAAATACTCATCTGCAAGACCTCTGGACACCGTGAGCGATTTCTGCGTGCACATGGAACGTTATCAATAAAACAAAATTATAGGCGGTAGATTTTAACTGTTTCTTTGTACTTTTGAAGACAACTGTCATCTAGTCTCTCCCGCGACCACGACTACTGCAAAGCATTCGAAACGTCGGGAATTAAATATTGTAATATACACGCGATAAATCCGTTAAAAAGTGTTTAATTTCAACTCATAAGAGTGCTTATTCTGCCACGCAATCTAATTACGCGGCCTCTTTTTTAGCGCTTCCCTCGAGTTCTATAGAATTCGCTGTTTATATTCCAAAGATAGTTTTCATTTGGTTCATAAGCGCTGATTCTGCGAAATCCGCTCATGCATACTGTATCCACAGCCAGCCGTATTTTCGTCGCAAATTTTCCACGTTTGCTGAAAATAATTAATTAAGTCTACGGAGCCTTTCCAAGTTTCAGTTTATTTGTTGGTCGGCCAACGAGTTAATTACGGTTTTATGGATGTTAAAATTTTTACGCGCTTAAGAATTTTACCGGATTTTAACTTTGAGGATTTTGCTGTTTTGATGTTTATTATTTTTTGTCTTGCCACCACTTTATTATTGTTATATATTGTCAGTATGTTAGAGTTTTTATATTAGAACGTAATGCCTTTTTTGTTTTATTTAATTATTTGATGAATAGTAGAATACTAAACCTTTGATAACGATAAAATAAATATTTTGAGGATTAATTTCCAATTCGTAACTTCAATTTAAATTCTGATACTAACAGTTGTATAGGAATTAAATAACCATACTTATTAATAGCGCTATTTATTTAGGTAGCAAACACAACAAATACGTTTGTAAATCCTTAGCGTTGAACAAGATTCAGGAATAAATATGTAATGAAGCCCAATTAGGTAAGAAAAACGACCACACAGATCTAGAACTGGAATTACTAGATGGGAATAATATAATTATGAACTTGAGCAGATTTCGAGCCCATTCTAAATACTAAACACATATGTACTAATATTTGTTATGTAACGATTAATATAACAAATGTGTTAACATATTCTCGGTTAGCAAACTACTCTCACCTACCCACAGTGTACCTTGCCGCCTTGATAAATTAAAGGCTGGCTTTGTTACATCATATTTAAGTTGAACCAGCATGTGGCGCAATATAACCAAATAGGTATAGATGACTGTTTTACTTTTAATGTAATAAAATCTTAAATGGGCCTTTATGTATTATTCCGTTATAGGCATTCGTTGTTTTTTTTAACCCACGACAAACAATGGTGCGTTGTAGGTATGGCGTGTGTCTATCTTCAAGTCGATCTGTGTATCTGTGTCATCATATTTGTAAATAATATAACCTAATTTACTACAAAAAACATTGGAAATGTAGTCAAAAAACCAATGCGCACACTTCATACATTCAGTTTATTTCCATTTTCAAATAGTTGATAAAAATATTACAACTAGACAAAACCCGAAATATCAATAACACCTATCATTCCCGTGGCTTATCTAGATAAAAAATATGAACATCTACGTGCCCGTAACCCTTGTCCGAGAATTTTGTTGACGTAACTGAGAATCTTGTCTGTGTGCCTAATTCTGTTATTATTGTTTAACAATGAGTACTTTTTCGTGCCCCTGTGATTTAATCTAATGTTCCAGGGTAGCCCGCGAAATTCAAATTTTCTTACGTTTTTTTGCAATTTGCAGGCCAAGAATGACTTTGAGCTTGAAAAAGTTTTCCTTGCACCTTTATGAGCTTGGAGGCTTGTATTGATGGTTTTGATGATTATAATTCTATAACTACATACGTCTTACAGCCGCGAATAACATTTTAATCAACATACGACCTAGCACTGACCTGCAAATTGCAAAAAACGTAAGAAAATTTGAATTTCGCGGACTACCCTGGAGCATCCACCTTAAGGCTTTAAATTATGTGTTGGATTAAGAAGTCCGTGCAGTGATGGATTTAGAATACATAGTTTCACCTTCCGGAATGGGTCGATCGAAAACCTGATAAAAATAAAGCCTTCTACTACTACTAAGCCATGACCCACTGCTGACTCGGGCCACCTCAAATTTTAATGACGGTAATTAGTCTTCTGTGCCACGCTGAATACACGGGTTGGCACGGGTACGGAGATGCCTTGCCCACACGGGATCTGAGGGGAAGCGACGTCCTGCCGGGTGCTCACGGCAGGACGTCGAGTGCTCGTAAGGAGCCTGAGGAGAGGAGGAGGGCCTCCTCGTCTGCGGCGGCGTGGTTCTGCATCAGATCCCACAATGCCGCAACAGGACTCGAGTTGGAGCACCCCGGGGAGGTTTAGTGGGTAGGCCCCCACTATGGGGGAGAGTCCCACACTCCCCTCGCTGGCCATCCCCGTGGCCGGCGAGGAAGTCCAAAAAGGATTTTACCCTGGGTGAACCAAAAAAAGGATTTCGTATCAAGTTTTCCTTCTTTTGCAGCTAGGCTTTCGGCCTAGGGTGTTGTAACAGCCGACAAAAGGAAATGATAACTCCTTTTGTCGGCTGCTGTCACAACACCCTCGGGACGAAATGGGGTCCAGTTACTTGAGTTACTCTCCTTTCCTCTTTCCTTTCTTATAAACAAACTTATCATTGCATTCATTGCTAGTATCTATGTTAGTGGATGCGAGTTACATACTACATACAACTAAGTAATTATGTCTTAGATTTTCACGATCTATGCACATTGCAAGAAAATTTAGAGTCCATTGGTGATTCGTCGGTATACAAATGCTCGCAGTGACAACCACGATCCAGTCGATCCACGACCAGGGACAGTGCAATGTGTCTGAAACGTTGGGAATAAAATAACACGATCAGATTCAGAACCGTCCGGAAATTTCCTGCAATACAACTAAGTAACTGAAGTCAGCATTTTACTGCTAAATTAGACCAACAAGATAAGTTTACAGATATCAATAAATAAATATATAAATATCCTTGGACATTTCACACAACGCCATCTCGTCCCAAGCTAAGCAACATAATGCTTGTGTTATGGTAACGAGATGGATTACAAACTACATATATACATTTTTTTTTGTAAATACATACATATTATAGATAGGAAACACCCAGACCCGGAACAAATACTTGTAGGTCGTACAAATATTTCTTCCGTGCGGGAATCGAACCCGCGACATGCTGCGCAGCAGTCGATCGCTCAACCACTGCGCCAACCGTGTCGCCAAAATAGAGGAATATAATATTCTACAAGATACCTTGTAGGTGAACACTGTCATCTCAACAACGCCCGTGACGCGCAATCAAGCTAAAACTAATTAACTACAGCGGCCTGTCGTCCGACCGATCGGTTAATGGTGTTTGTAATTGGATATTGTACGAGATATAATACGATCTGTAACAAGATAACTTAACATATAGATACAATACTTTGTGAACTTAATTATTAATGATTTATTATAAGTATAGATTAACATATCAATATCGTAGTCTAGTAGTGCGTTTAATCCCATAAATGACCCACCACTGAGTCGGCCCTCCTCCAAATTCGTGACGGGAAATTAGACTACTGTGCCACGCGGGATGAGCTAGCATAGGGTCCTATCTCCAAGTTTTCCTTCTCTTGCGGCTAGGTTATCAGCCTTGTCATTTCCTTTTGTTATCTCTTACGACACCCTCAGGATCGAATGGGGTGGTGTCACCGTGTATTATAAATCGTTCACCAAACGTCCGGTACATTCTAGTATTACCTAGCGCAAATATCGTACCAGGCCCAGGTCATGGGATTCACTACTCCGCGACCGCCCATGACGAAATTCCTAAGATGGGTTGGTGACACAATGTACCTTATCTAAATCCGTCACCACACGGACCCGTGTATCATTCACCCGCGTTACGGTATTGTACCGTCATGCCATAATATATTATAATACGTTCCTCAATAAATAAACTGCAGTGCAAACAGAAGTAGCTTTTTAGATAAACTAAAAACAATACCCTCCTTTTTAAAGTAGTCGTATTATACTCGTAAGTAGCTTAACTATCTACCAAATTTCATGAAACTCTGTCCAGGTGTATTTCAGTTTTATACGGTGTAACCAGCCGACTTTGATTTAATATATGTATATGTTTTATTATATAATTTGCAATTGTTCCATTTTTTTATATATAGGTTGCTATATTCTGTGTACAGACAGAATAGTTACTCATATTAAAAAAGAGGAACAATTTAAAAGTATCTCGTTCCCATCTCTAAGAAGCAGGTTGCTTCTCTAGAAAACAAAGAGATACATGGAACGGTCTAGATTAAAAAATATTTTAACAACAATAATTTATAAAATATCTTAAAACCAAACCACTATGTTCTCCTAACACTCTCGGTTATTGTAGGTAGTACAATGATGATGTTAAACGAGATAAAATTTAAAAGACCGAATAAAATCGACCTTCCTTATAAATTTTATCCGGTGTCATTTGCAGGATCGGAACAGATTGGAATCATACCAAACCAATTAAACGATTAACAATTTACCCTTTAGGGCAGCCATCCAATAAACCGACGGTAGCACGTGGCTGATTCGCTTCTATAAATAAATCGCAGGAGACAGCCGGCGAGTCGACATTTTACGTCATAACCGTTCGCTTTCACTTTATTATTTCATCACTTCATCATTTCCAGCCGTTTATTAATGACGGCCCGGTTTGGAGCGCTGCACCTGTGGGACTATTAAAAGACAATAGGGTTGTTTACGAACTTACCCGTAATAAAACAGCCATCATGGTACGAAAATAATAAAGCCAATTTATTACACTTTTTGGTCTCAAAACGGTAATGTATGTAGTTAATTAGTATTGTGGAATTCGGCCAACATAATGCAGAACCTCAGATACTTTTTTTTTAATAAAACAAGTTGTGTGATTTTTATATAATCCATTTCTTTCCTTAATAACAAAACCCCTGCACTAGGTTTAACCTATATCGCAGGGTCTGTTTACCAACAAGTAATTCACGAACACAAATAACGCCCAGACTCAGAGCAAGTGCCACCATTTTGCATAAAGACACTAGCCCGACCTTGGCATGGAACTGGGGAGCCTTGATGAAAGGCGGCACTGTAGAGACCTCATTTCGAAATGGCCTTAAGAAGGTCGATTAAGATAGGGTCGATGGATGAGGTCTGCGTCGACCCTGTGGCGATGTATGGGAAAGGTTATGTTAAACAGTGGACGTCAGCGACCGATAGATAGATAAGAATAAGGTGTGGATTATTTTAAACTAGCGACCCGCCCCGGCTTCGCACGGGTGCAATAAACCTTCCTCTTGAATCACTCTATCTATTTACAAAATCCGCTTCAAAATCCGTTGCGTAGTTTTAAAGATTTAAGCATACATAGGGACGGATAGACGACAGCGACTTTGTTTTATACTATGTAGTGATGAATTATGAACGTGATAATATAGTTTTCCAAAATAGTTTTTGTTAATTCTAGGTCAGGAAGACAGTTTGCATAAGTTTACAACGTTTGGAATTTGTTTCTGTCAGGCTATAGGACTTTCACTATTTTTTCGGCCACACAGTCTGTAAACTCTATCATACGACTTTTATTAACTTCAGATGTATGTAACGGAATCTTTGAACATGATTTTGAACCACTTTAAAACTTCGGATCTCGAAAACTTGAAATTTGACATACTTATTAAGGACCGATGACAATTCACTATTTTACACAGTTTGAGCCGTTATCCTTTCTAGGATAATCAGGATTAGTGATTTTTTGTTGGAAGAGACCGTCAGGGTGAAACACCGCTCTTCAATTCAATGACTAATAGAGATGTAAATATCATAAAGATATTGCTAAATAATCACTTAAAACGTGCCTCTTCCCATTACGTGGAGGTTAATAAGGCTACTGTGCTACGCTGCAACCCGGGGAGGTTTAGTGGGTATGCCCCCACTCTGGCACTCTGGGGGAGAGTCCCACACGCCCCCCCCCTCGGCCATCCATAATGGATTTTACCCCGGGCGAACAAAAAAAATAAAAGGTTTCTTATCAAGTGCTTCTTCTTTTGCGGCTAGGCTTACGGCCTTGACATTTCTTTTGGCACTTACGACACCCTTAAGATGGAATGGGGCGGTGACACTGTATTATAAATCCGTCATCACATGCATTATTTTCATTAATTATCATCAATTTACTGAAATAATTCACAATAGCAAAGTCATAATGGTTTTGGCAGGATGCCCTGAAAATGACAAAGACTGCAACTCCAATCAGAATTTATTCGGCCACTACAGTGTGGTATAAGTTCTGGCCATTTTGTTCCAAATTACTTAATACGGTTTTTTATTAAAACAAAATTATGTTATCATCACTATCACTACATAATATAAAACAAAGTCGCCGTCGCCTGTCCGTCCCTATGTATGCTTAAATCTTTAAAACTACGCAACAAATTTTGAAGCGGTTTTTATTAATAGATAGAGTGATTCAAGAGGAAGGTTTTTATGTATAATACATATATTGTAGAGAAATACTGGGGAGGTGGTCGTTACTCGCGTCCGTAGGCTTTACCCCCGAGACCCTACACGTGCCTCCCGGGTGGTGCTAAACGAGTAACAACGCCGAGTATCAGGCGGCGGTAAATAACCTGACCAACCAGGGCGGCTACTACAAGCCGGGGGGAGTTAAAATACCCCCAAACAAGTAGACTCGTCAATCCGCAGTGGCTTGCGTGACGTTTTAATGGCCATTTACCTTCATGCACAGGAATCCAAAAGAACGGCCCTCAGTCCCCAGTGGTTCTGCTAGGCCCAACCACGGCAGCGGTAGGGGAACCGGCAGAACAGAGGGTGCTAAGAATCTCTGGGGGAAAGATAACGGCTGCCTAAACGACGTCTATTTGGCTACGTATAATGTTAGGACTTTACTTACCGAGGATCGCTACCAAGAACTAGAATCTGAGGTGCTCAACAAGATTAAGTGGGACATAATCGGTCTGAGTGAGACTAGACGAAGAGGTGAAGAACTCGTGAAGCTTAATTCTGGTCAACTGCTCTTTTACAAGGGTTATGAAGATAGGTCCCAGGGCGGTGTGGGGTTCCTTATTAATACGTCACTCTCGGGACTTCTACGAAACATCCGCGCAATATCGCCACGAGTGATCTACGCAACATTTCAGCTCAATAAACGGTATACCCTCAAAGTTGTACAGGTATATGCACCCACATCTACACATGACGAGGAAGAAATATTGAGTTTCTACGACGATGTCAACAGCGCGCTGGATGCGGACCCATGCTTCTATACCACAGTTATTGGAGACTTCAACGCAAAGCTAGGCGTTTCCATCGAGGGGGAGGAGTTCGTGGGCAGGTTTGCACTGGGGCAAAGAAACACAAGGGGTCACACACTGGCAAACTATCTCGCTCAACGTAAGCTGTATGCCATGAATACCTTCTTTCGTAAGAAGAACCAGAGACTCTGGACATGGCAAAGCCCGGATGGAAAAACCATGAACCAGATCGACTTTATCCTCAGCAACAAGAAATACATCTTCAAGGACGTAGACGTCATAAATAGAGTCGGGGCGGGTAGTGATCACCGAATACTGCGGGGTCGACTAGTTTTCAACCTGAAGCTGGAGCGGAGACGGATGGTTGACACTACGCGCTCAGCAAATGACTGTCATTATATCGCTGCCCAGAGAGAGTATTTTGAGGAGAAATTGGCAGAAAAACTAAATGCAACTGAGTCGTGGCATGCGGATGCGATTAACAATCAACTGGTGGACTCTATAAATGAGATCATAAGACAGATAAGACCAAAGTCAAAACCGAATTCTAATCCGCTGTCGCAGAAGATTAAACTGCTAACAGATGAACGTAGGAAAATAAAGGAAACGACAGATCAAAAAGACCTTTCCACAATCAACAAACGTATCAGACACCTTATTCGACAGCAGTTGCGACAGAGGAAGAACAAACTCATTTTGGAAACGATCGAAAAGTATAGAGGGCCGAAAGTTTTCAGAAAACAGTTGAAGCGGGGTAGCCAGCAAATTCATAAGTTGTGTACAGAAGATAACTTGGTTACAACTAACCGTGAAGACGTAATGAAGGTTGTGGAAAAATACTACTCCAATTTATACAGTTCCCGCACACCAGGGCCAGATTCGCGGCGTAGGGATCCCAGGGCGCCATTGGTCAGGCACAGAACTGAGGACTTGCCTGAGATAAGTCTGTACGAAATCAAGCATGCCCTCAAGCTCATGAAACCAGCAAAATCGCCAGGCAAGGACAGGATAACGTACGAATACCTGAAGTACGGAGGAAAACCTGTATTAACGCAACTCAAATTGCTTTTCAATACGGTGTTGTTTGAGGGTGAGGTACCAGATACATGGAAGAATGCGGTTGTGATACTTCTACATAAAAAAGGGGATATAACGAAACTTGAAAACTACCGACCAATTTCTCTACTAAGCCATGTGTATAAGCTTTTCACCAAAGTGATCACCCTACGCTTGACCAATAGACTAGATTCTGCCCAGCCAGTGGAGCAAGCAGGCTTTCGACGTGGCTTTTCGACTATTGATCATATTCACACTGTCAGGCAAGTTGTAGAGAAGTGCACTGAATATAATCGACCTTTGGTAGTAGCCTTTATAGACTACGAAAAGGCGTTTGATACCGTGGAACACTGGGCCGTTATACAATCTCTGCAAAGATGCCAGGTTGACACGAGATATGTGGAAGCGATCAAAGCAGTCTACCAAAGTGCAACGCTGCAAGTGAAACTCCACCAGCTCACTGAGCCCATTCCGGTCGAGAGAGGAGTGAGGCAAGGCGACACTATTTCGCCAAAACTATTTACCTCATGTTTGGAAGACATCTTTAAGCTTCTTGACTGGTCAAACAGAGGTATTAACATCAATGGTGAGCGCCTAACTCATCTCCGATTTGCGGATGACATAATCATTTTTGCGGAAAACCTGCAGGACTTATCAGCTATGATCGGAGAGCTTTATGATGCATCAGTGATTGTTGGGCTAAAGATGAACACATCGAAGACGAAAATAATGTGCAACAGCTCCAATATAGATCACATTACTGTGCATGGGCGTGCGATAGAAAGAGTTGAGGAATATGTCTACTTGGGACAAACCTTGAACCTTGCCAAATTCGGACAAAATAGCGAGATTGAGCGCCGTATCCGCTTAGGCTGGGGTGCTTTTGGCAAACTGTCCGAAGTGTTCAAGAGCACAAGCATTCCCATTAACCTCAAACGTCGGACCTTTGAACAATGCGTCCTACCAGTCTTGGTCTACGGAGCCGAGTCATGGACGCTGACAAAGCAGGTGATGCACAAGCTCCAAGTCACCCAAAGAGCCATGGAACGGGCTATGTTAGGTATCTCTCTACGTGATCGAATCAGGAACACAGAGATCCGGAAGAGAACGAAATTAGTCGACATAGCCCATGTGGTCGCTAGCAGAAAGTGGAAGTGGGCAGGCCATATATGCCGTAGACAAGACAACAGGTGGGGAAATCGGGTGCTTGAGTGGAGGCCTAGAGTAGGGCATAGAAATGTGGGCAGGCAACCGATGCGCTGGACCGACGACCTTGTTGGAGTGGCCGGAAAGGATTGGATGCGAAAGGCGCAAAACCGAGAAGAATGGCGTGCATTGGAAGAGACTTACACTCAGCATTGGGTGGTGAAGGGTTGAAAAAGAAGAAAAAAGAAGAGAAATACTGAAAAAATTAGATGTTCATCAATGCACCCGGGCGAAACCGGGGCGGGTCGCTAGTATATAATGTTTATTTTCATTAGCGGTCACCCAGCGGTTGAAATTCGGTCATAGTTTATTTAAATTATAGTTCTGTTCTCTATTTGAATGTGTGTGTGTGTCAAATACGTAATATTGTGTGTATTAGTTTTTTTATTCATTTAAAGTACTTCCATGTAGTTGGAGGAGGCCGGACTTAGCAGTGGGTCATTTATGGGCTGAGAAGTAACATTAAGTATAATCCTTCTCCTAATTATTAACTAGTCAAATAATAAATCATGGGGATATTGTACCTAGTGTATAGTCTGTGTTTGTACTTCGTGACCACGTCGTGAGAATTTGTCTGAATGGACTGTTACAACTGAGCGAAGCCACTGAATGTCTACCGATAATATGACAACGATAATGCCATTCATAATCTATTGATGTAATTGATATCATTACAATGTCTTAATGCCAGCTAATGATTAAATAGATACCAGACTAGACACTTTATGAAATCTTTAACTTTACGTAACGAGCTTATCAGACAATCTAAGCTTATCGAATTCATTCGAGAGATCTTGAGCACGTAAGTTATCTGTTAATTATAAATTATTAGCGACCCGGCCGGCTTCGCACGGTTGCAATTATGTATGTATTATACTTAAAAACCTTCCTCTAGAATCACTCTATCAATAAAAAAACTGCTTCAAAATCCGTTGCGTAGTTTTGAATATTTAAGCATACATAGGGACGGACAGACGACAACGACTTTGTTTTATACTTTAAAGTGATAGTGATGAAACGGTGTCGGTGATTAATTTTATTGCTTTTTCAAAATAACGCTAACTTAGAAACTTGCTTTTCTAATTAACATTCATATACATATACTAAAGCATTATGGTGAACGCATAGATATAAACTAATTGGTATGCACATCATCATAATTGCAGCCCATAAATTACCCATTTCTTAGTCAGGCCTCCTCCAAATGAACGGAGGGAAATAAGCCTACTGCCTCGCTAGCAAAACGGGTTGGCACAGGGTTTGTATCAAGTTTTCCTTCTCTCGCATCAAGATGATCTGCCTTTGCGTTTCTTTAGTTGCCTCTTAGTAGTGTAGGTTGGTGACATTGTGTGTAATAAATCTGTCACCACAGGGACGATTATTATGGCCTGAGTGGAAACAGTAGTTCAACCTACGAGATGGACTGCTTTGAAGCGCATTAAAACACGTATAGGTATACTGTTATAGTCATATTCTCTTTCAGTCTAATTCTTCTTCTAGACTTCTCGTCTTCTTTTAGTTAAAAGTAAATTAACCCCATAAATTATGTTGTTATTGTCGTAAAACCTATTTTTATAGTTTAAAGCTTTCTTTATAATGAAATTAAAAATATGTTGTTCTTTGTCACAATCAAATAAAAGCCATGTAAGAATTAACAACTATTTGTATTAATATTTCCAACAGTTATTTATATTTAATGTAAATGTAATATGTATTTATATGGTTCTATTTAAAACTTATTACATTTTTGAGTCATGGGAATGAACTCATGTAGGATTGCTTCTACATCCATTTGGTAACGTTCTGCTATTGGTCCTAAAATAATAGGTTCAGTTTTCAAATAATGCACTACCTATCCGGCAAGGTGATTTAACTTCATTAAGACAAAACAGGATTACAAGGAGAGCTTTTTCATTAAGTGGAAAATTACGTTGAAAACGAACTAGAAAAATAAAACTTCCCGCAGAGTTCTAGAGAAAATATCCTTAGCCGACGTCCAATCCTGATCTAATTACATTGCAAGCAACTTGGAAAATATTTAAAGGAACTTCAATGACGTTATGAGCTTGACTAGACCACTCTTTTTATGTAGGCGTAGAACCATCCGCAAATGTCACTTCTGTATTGAATTATTATTCATTCCAATGGCAATGATCTAAGTTTTACGAGCCCGTGCCTAAACAAACACGATATTTGGGACATACTTTATGCTTTATGGACTTTTAGTAACGTAACCTTTGACCTATAAATTCAATTTCGTGACGTACCGCCGGATAATGTTTGGGATATTAGAGTTTTTTTACGCGGATGATACGAATCGCTATGAAAAATGATGTAGGTATGTAAATAGCATGAAATACGTTTCATGACGACGACTTTTATCTGAGATAAATGCAGTGTAAGTTTTATTATATGCAAGTATAATATAATCCGTAATATTCTGAGGGTGTCGTAAGTTGCGACTAAAGTAACGCAAAGAAAACTTGCCCCAAGAGAAGGAACACTTGATACAAAATGTTTACCCGTCTTACCAGCGTCGGTAGCACAGTTGACTAATTTCCCTCCATGAAGCTGGACTCACCAGTGGGTCATTTGTGTGCTGGGAATGATTATTTGGAATAATAATGTGTATTTCAGGATGAGGTTAAGTTTAGCTCGCATTACTTTACGGTTAATTATGATGACCACATCTAAACGTCGA
The DNA here is from genome assembly GCA_905475355.2 of Clostera curtula. Lineage (NCBI taxonomy): Eukaryota > Metazoa > Arthropoda > Insecta > Lepidoptera > Notodontidae > Clostera > Clostera curtula. The sequence continues at coordinate 8,420,776 of FR997808.1, read as the reverse complement.
GCAAAAACAGGTATTAATTCTGTGCGCGATAAGTCCCGATAAGTTTTTAATTATGACCACATCTAATTCATTCAAATCGAAGGGTGTCGTTCGATGTCCTATCTGCATTGTAGCAAGCGAATAGATATACGGCCTATTAACCGCTTTCTAATAATCAAGCGTGCTATACTTGTCGTCCTCATCAATTTAAGAAAATGCCCGAGACACGGAGTGAATCTTTAATACGCTGAGATGAGGTAATACATATCTTATCTTCTATCTTGTTTCTATCCAGTCTAATTGTTTCGCATGGGTGTGTGCTTGTTAAATACATTTTATACCTACCTACTGTGAACTGTTTAAACTATTCCTACTACTACTACTTTTCAGCCCATAAATGACCCACTGCGGAGTCAGGCCTCCTCCAACTACATGGAGGATAATTAGTTAATTACACTATTCCTACCTCCGTGCAATTAACTAACGTGCTTTGATGACAGCACATCAACGCATCGCATAGGGACAACAACAATTTTATCAAACAAAAATAACAGTCGAAACGTATAAGAGCAAAAAATCATATTTTTGTTTACTTCGTATTATGCGGAAACACCTGTAGTATTATATAAAATGTATGAATATCGTGAAAGTTTAAAAACGTGTAAAATTTACTTATCAATCCTCTTTGCTATACTCGATTATGGGCGGAAACAGTGTGTTCCAAAAGTTGCCTGTACAAAATATTCTTAACTAGAAACATGCAGTTTCTAAACGCGTTTAGTTTGAACAATTGAATTCGCCTGAATTCGGTAAAAAAATAACAATGTGTTCACAGCTCAATCTAATGGTTCTATTTTTTAAATCTGCACTTAGTTTGCAGATTGTTTATGTTTTATTTAAAACGCCTTTATTTTGTTGCAGGTAAATCCTTCACGCTTTTTACACGTTCTTTACTACGTGTGTTAATTACGAAACCTTTAAGGTAAGTATTATAATGTGTTTAATAGTACATATTTAAACTTGCAATTGCAGCCAAAAAAAATACATTAACAGTTTAAGTATGTTACCAATAAAATAGTGAATACTTTGTACCCACCTCTATTTTGAAAGAAGCGAAAGATGAGAAGAAGAATATATATAAATAATTGTACCCGTAAATCATATTTACAGACATTCACATACTCATCAATAAACTTATCGCATTTTTTGCTTGTAGACGAAAGTAGATTCCTTCAGCAGCTGACTCACGCGCAGAACCAGAACAAGTCCCAATTCAAAAACAAAATCAGAAATTATTTATCAATTCATTGCCATTAGTTTATGTTTTACAGAAAACAGAAACCACTTTAATACTTTCTAACAAAATAGTTAACGAGATATTTTTGTTAACAGAATACCGAATAAGCTGTTACACGCAGTTTGCGTCTGCGTCACCTTTAAAATTTTAACTTTTATTTCTTTTTTACAAAAGATGTCGCTGCTTCCATTTTTAAAGCGATATAGGTTTATTTGCTACTTTATTTGCACAGGATCTTTGAACGTATGTTATTGATAAACGATAAATCTCAAAAAACATTTAATCCCTTTCCACTCTTGAAAGGGAAAATACGGCATGTTTGTCTGTTTGTAAAACCTGATTTTACAGCTTCTTTAAAACATGTTTTGTGCTGTGTCACATTCAAATAAATGCAATTTAAAAATCAACAGCAGTTTTTACGAATTTTAACAACAATTTACATTGAAAAAGATATCACAGACCAGATATAAATTACGTGACCCTTTGCTATTATACCAGTATAAAAGAAAATCACTTGACTTTGCACGGAAAATACTATAAAATAAACTCTTAGGTGATGTCATTGTGAGAGAACATAGAATTTTTATTGTACAAAGGAAATTTCCTTGAATATATCAAGTGCAGCTTGAAACTGCATCTATTACGGTAGTACGGAAAAGGCGATAAGCTATTACGTGACATTTTATACTACATAAAGCTTCAATGAAGTAGGAAATTGTATTGATGGACGATCTCTAAAAAAGGTTTTATTACTGGTAATACTACTTCTAAGATATAGATAAATGTAATGTATGTATTACATAGATATTTATTTTAAACTAGCTGTGACCTGCGCGCGTTGCTACACCTCTAACTGAAATAAATTTGAAGGAAATACATTACACAAATATTCATTATTTCTCGTTCAGAAACCTTCGTGGGCTCATGCACAACCCTTTGCTGAAGATCATCACATGATCACATGCATAGTTTACGATTCTATAGAGGGCGTACAGACAAACATAGATTTTTTTAAATAAGATAGGCTATACGTACTCGTATTATGGGAATGACTCGATTAATATAACTCAGAGACAAAATCTTGCTGCAAGAAAATATACCTTTGTTTAAAACTCTTTCACGTTTAATTTACCACCACGACGATTTATACTGCTTCTAATCACGTGAATTTATTGTTTACAAACATGTTAAATATAAACACAAATGACACCCAGACTCAGAGCAAGTGCCCTGGGTCGCGGATCATGGACTAAAAGCACATCCAACCCCTAGACCAACAAGGCACGAAGTTTTTAACCGAATAGAATTCGTGCTTTGTTTATTTATTTATTTACATTTTATTGCATACCTTAAAATACTTTCGAAGTGGGAGGCTTATACTACCTACTTTAACGAGAGAGCACGTTGGGCGGTCTAATCCCTGTCTGATATAGATATATCAGAAAGGGATTAGACCGCCCAACGTGCTCTTTCCATAGGTAGGTTGCCAGGAAGATTCCTGGCAACCTACCTATGGAAAGAATTAAATGTCGTGGAGGTGGAAGTCAAGAATGCGCAATCTTAAAATACAATATTGTACATTATTAACTATGTAAAAATAATAAAAGCAAATATAGCTTAAATAAGGTTCTGGATATGGGTTTTGAAATTTTTTTTGAAATACGTCTGACTGTATGAAAACAAACCTTTAAAATAAGTTGAACATGCAACAAACAACTAGGTTTCTCAAGTAGTGTGAATCGCCCTTCGCGTCTGTTCCTCATATTATGTTACGTAAGAATTCCGAATATTTCTTTTTTTTAATAATTAAACCATGACTAATTTACCTTCGGTTATTAACGGCGAGTCCTAATATTTTACGACTCCTCTAAAACGCAACCGCATAAAGGGAGGCGGTCGCGTTAGCGGTTGTGCGTTTCGCGCATGTTTGTTTGCGGAAGTCCTTTCTAGAAACGGCTTCCCGCGTTCGCGTTGGCGTATCAGCGCATGCGTGGACGGTGTCCATCCCTTTCTCGCTAACTGCGCGCCAGTCTCGATTCAGTTCTCGGTGCCGCGACGCTGCAACAGCTGCGAAGCCTTCATCAAAACAAAACACGATGATCGCTGACTTGCCCCCGAGCCGGGTCGAGGCTTACCCGCAGCCCGTTGACGATCCCGACCCGACCCGCGCGGAGGAGGACGCGGGAAATGGTACAATACTGTTTGTTTTCACTGTGCGCTTACAAAATGTGACGTAGTAAGCGCCACAGTTCTATTATGTATGTGCTCGCGCTATTGGGAACAATGACGCAGTTTCAGCTTTTAGATGTTATATTCTTTTACGTTTCTTTGTAATTAGGAATTATTGCGCAACATTTGTCAACATATCGAATGCTCTACGTTGGTTAATACCTACTTCAAATGCTTTTAACTGTTTTAACCAATAAAATAATCTATGTATTATGCATTTTGATAATACAAACAAACAGTTTAGGTTTCTGAGGTAATTAATTGGACTATCTTTTTATCACATTATACGGTTCATGAATAAATCAGAAATATTACGACAAAACTAGCAATAGCATATTATGTCGTTAAAAAAGACAAACGATCATCGAAACATGTGTCCCGATATTTCACTTTGCAGCCAAAACTACGCATCGCAGACGAATGGTGATTGTATATGGCAAGGCAATAGGTACAAGGCTCCCATCGTGCACTTTGGTGGTTGCAAGTCGATAATTATAAGGGTTTAAAAAGATATGAGGGTTGAAACATGTTAACTTTTAAAATGTGAAACTATCTTTGGTCTAAACTGGCCTGCATTGTTCTAGAAATTCCTGGAATGATCTAGAAAGTTCTAAAATGTATGCCTAGATTCTGATCGAATGAGAATGTTTCAGAAAATTCTAGAATAATCTGGAAAGTTCTAAAATCTACGTTTAGTAAATGATAACTCAGCGAAGCGGATATTTACAGCTAGTACTCGTATATTATACAGCTAAACAATCCCATGTATCAAACAAAAGGTCGAAAGTGACATGTACGCAGTACGCTGCCGACTTGTTGCTTTCCGCGTTGACAGTGTGGTTTCCCTGTTTTGGTGTCGATTTAGGTTGAGGTAAATAAAACATAATCCAACCTGGCAAACAGATAATGGTTTCTGTAAACAATGAGATCGTCCCCGTAGAGCGAGAAATATGTAAGTCTTCATAATTATGTAATTAATTTTCAACCTAAGCTATCAGCAACTTAAGTTGAAAATGGCCAAACATTTTTCTAAGACTTAGTTACTTCTTCCTCTACCGAGACGAGATATTATGTGGCTTATATGAAGTGTAAAGCTGTTTGACATTTGACAACTACTGCGCAGTATTCGTAAATGGAAACTTACGAGCTCTCTCAATTACATATTCCGTCATCCACTAGTTGGGGTTTAAATAAAAATGATACTATCTAAAATATCACAATCATCATCATCATTTCAGCCAAAAGACGTCCACTGCTGGACATAGGCCTCCTCCATAGATTTCCACAATGCACGATCTCGACTCCAAGCGACCTTTATAAGGTCGTCCGTCCACCTAGTCAGGGTTTCCCACGCTTCTCTTTCCCATACGTGGACGCCACTCCAAGACTTTTATGCCCCAACGGCCATCCGTTCTTCGGGCCACGACGCCTGCCCTTTACCAGTTCAAGTGTGAAATCCTTCTAGCTATGTCGGTCACTTTAGTTCTTCTACGGATTTCCTCATTTCTGATTCTATCACGTAGAGTAACTCCGAGCATAGCTCTCTCCATCGCACGTTAAGTGACTCCACAATACCACTGACACTATGTATTCTAAATATTGTTATAGCCACACTGGCTACTTCTATGTCTCAGCCCATTAATGACCCACTGCTGGTTTGAGCCTCCTTTGACTACATGGAGGGTAATTGGCCTAGTTTCGTTTCGGCCTTATCATTTATTTTTAGCGGCTCTTACGACACTCCCAGGATGAAATGGGGTGGTGACACTGTGTATTCTAAATCCATCATCACACGAAATGACACTGACAACATGTAACATTAGGCTGCGTTAATGCTAATGTTAAAGGAATGTTTGCTCAATGGAAATGGCTTAACGGTTCGTGATCAACGTTCTTGCACATTCGTCAATATCCAGTCAGGCGTTACGTGGGCAACGTTCACTGGGTACAAACACAAGTTATTCTGAATTTTAACACGATAAAAAACCATTCAAAGTCAGAGTCAACTTAAATTGACACCAAAGTTAATTAGTTAACATTTGCAGTCGGTACCTGTACGGTATGCCTAAGGTACCGACTGCAAATGTTTTTAAATTTTTCGCTTTTTAGTGCCTATTTTGCACATTGACTTTCACATTTTTTTGTTTTTATTTATTGCAATATATTTCGTTGGCGACGGTTGATTAAATCCAGTATCGCCGTTGTGAATGCACAATGTCATGGCCATGTTTTGTAATGTCATCTTCCTTCGTTAGTCAAATACCAGTATTTCCACGATGGCCCCCTGACTTACAAGACCATCTAGTGAAACTACCGGTAATCACTAAGGTTAGACAAGTTGATAGTTCCCTCGCTACTGGCTCCTTGTAACGGTGGTCGTATGGTAGCAGCCGGGATCGACAGCGTATACCTGGTCTCCGAAACACGTTCAATGTCCGTGCATTATTCAGATATGTATACATATATTCGTATATAGTTCAGATGCTATAATTCAAGTAAATAACAATAAAATTACATAGCCCACATAAACAAAAATGTTCAGTAGATGAAAACTAGTGTGCCAAACTATGTTATTTCTTTATGGGACCAAATGGAAACTATTCCTCATCAAACTAAACAAAAGTCACGTCTTATATATCTGTGTTGTCTTTTTTAAAACAACGAAACCCCTGCACCGGGTATAACCTGTATTGCGTGGGCAGTTTACAAACCTAAAAGCCACGAATCAAGGTGTACATATTATGTTATACCCGGTGCAGGGGTTTCGTTGTTTTAAAAAAGACAACACAGATATTTATGACGTGACTTTTTGGAGATTATTTCATTTATCGACTTAATAATGAAGGGGTTCTCAATTCGATTGGATTTTTTTCATATAATATACTAGTGGCCCGCCCCGGCTTCGCCCGTGCAAAGCGGGGTGGGTTATACATATAAACCTTCCCCTTGAATCACTCTATCTATTAAAAAAAACCGCTTCAAAATCTGTTGCGTAGTTTTAAAGATTTATGCATACATAGGTACGGACAGAAGAATGCGACTTTGTTTTATACTATGTAGTGATGATGAAAATGATATCGATAAATGAAATAATCTCCAATTCAACTGCGTTGCACACCATTCGCTAGCCGACCTCCTCATACGTAATAGATGAGTCTATAATAAGTCTGCATGTTTGTATAACGTCACAATACCGATCAGACAGCCAGGTCAGACGGGACGATTGGCGACCTCCAGCCGTCCGACGTTCCCTGCGTAGAACATCACTCGTCGCTATGTACCGTCCGGCTGCGTAGTATAGAGATTTCGTTGGCGGGATTAACTGCAGGATTCCTTTGTTCAGTTTAGTATTTGATTGGCGGGTTTTCTTCTGTTTATAAACTACTAATACTCAGCCCAAAGATTACCCACTGCTGAGTCGGGCCTCCTCTAGTTATATATGGAGGGTAATTGGTGAACCTGTGCCACGCTGGCCAGACGGGTTGGCACAGGGTATCGTATCAAGTTTTCCTTCTCATTTCATCGGCCTTGTCATTTCCTTTAGTCTCCTACGACACCCTCAGCATGGAATGGGGTAGTGACACTATGTATTCTAAATCCGTCGCCACAAGCCAATCTATTTACATCTAATACACTGCGCCCTTAAGTTCCATAAGGCAATCTGCAATCCTTAAGTTTAGACTTGAGATCTTCAGTTAACAAGGATTTTTTTAAATTGTATTACTATGGAATTCATTTACTGCATTTAGCAAACAAAAATGTTTTACTAACGAATGCCTATAAGACACATAATTGTACTGTTACGGTACAAATATATAGATAATGTATCATTTAAACAATGTAACTGTAACAGTACAAAAACAAAGTAACAAAACGTAAACACAAAACATGCACATCCAGTTTTTATAATATTATACTTAATGCACATATTTTTATCTTATACGAAAATAGCACTTATTTTAATAAGTATAAGGTGGTATTATATCTAGCAGAGCTTGCCGTACCTGTATTTTTATAGCCTGTACCTTCCTCTTTATCTAATATATTAAAATGTGAATGCTATTATCATTGGAGATATGTATCAAGGCGAAGCTTTAAGGCTAATATACTCGTATTATAAATATTATTATTATTGTTGTAAAGCGCCTTGTTTCACATGTTCACATATTTTCAGCCAAAAGAACTCCACTGTTGAAAATAGACCTAAACCTTTGTTTTATTTAGTTCAAAATAGTTTATTTAGACCTAAACCAGGTCGTCAGTCCACCGTGTGGGGCCTATCAGCTTTGTGCTTTTATTTATTGACAAAATCAAATTAAAAACATGTGAAGCTAGAACTTTATTTTCTTATGCTGCAATTATTTAATTTTTGAATAACAATGCTTTCCTGGTACCACAATGTAAAATAATGCTCGTATTTTGTTTTCTATTGGAAGTTAACTTCTGACTTCTAGTAGAAAAGTATTCTTGTTAAAACATTATTTTATTCACAACTAATCATCAAATATTTGTTTTGTTGCGTCTTTACCTGACAGTTAATATTCACTCAGATTCGTAAAGAAATCGTAGGATACATTAAAATCTTTGACTTTTGTATCATCACTAAGGCTCTTAACATCAATCAAATTCATCTCTTCCATTTTATCGATTTAAGGCTTCAAGGTGTTTATAAAGTCACATAGTCAGAAGCGTGAAAATCTGGTCTATCCTGGCAATCGGGTCCTGTAAGTACTGGTAGCCAAATCAGGTTAGACCGATGCCGACCCCAATAAAATTAGGAAAAAGGCGAAAGAGATAATGGTAGGTATATGTATCGGATTGGTTAACTAAATACCTGTAGAGCTTCCACCTTTATAGCGAGCTATATTTCCAACCAAAACCTTCCGCGCGCATGCTTGACAAAGAAGGTCATAGGTTGTATCAGATCAGAATGACACCCACTGAGGCGCGAAATCGTGTTACGTTTAGTTATTCTATTCCCTTGGTTTATATAGTATTACAAAGCGGTATTTTTCTTTTGAATTTGCAAGTAAAAATATCATTTGACTAGTGTTAAACGTTTTAAAAATTATTTAATTAATATGCGGGGAAGCACAAACTTTAATAAAATCTGTATTACTTTATGCAAAGTTAAACAATCTTAGCGATAACTTAATAGGAGAAATTTAATTTAAAAGAATTGACTTGCAATTAAACCAAAATTTTTGAGTTCTGAAATTATGTGTTTATGAGTAATTATGTACTATAGTAATTTTCTGTGTGGTGACGGATTACACAATGTCACCAACCCATACCATCTTAAGGGTGTCGTAAGAGGCGACTAAAAGAACGCAAGAGGCAGATCACTTAGCCGCAAGAGAAGGAAAACTTGATACAAACCCTATGCCAACCCGTCTTGCCAGCGTGGCACAGTAGGCTAATTTCCCTCCATGGATTTGGAGGAGGCCTGACTCAGTAGAGGGTCATTTATGGGCTGAAACGACGAAGTAATTTTCTAATACTGTCCGTTAAAAAACTGAAATTCCAGTCATTCAACATCATTCAAATTAAATATAAATAACAAAATAAAATACCAATTCATCCCCAATACCGCAGTTTTAAGTGATGACATATGGAATAGAGACGTGGTCGCTCACTATGGGCTCTATCAGAAGGCTTAAAATCACCCAAAGGGCAATGGATAGGCCTCGGAGTTTCCCTGCGAGATTGAATCAGAAATGAGGAGATACGCAGGAGAACCAGAGTGACAACCGATGGGGCAGAAAAGTCCTCGAGTGGCGACCGCGTTCCGGAAAGCGCAGTGCTGGTAGGCCTCCCACACTGTGGACCGACGACCTGGTTAAGGTCGCCGGAAAGCGATGGATGCGGGTGGATCAGGACCGCCTTTCATGGAAATCCTTGGGGGAAGCCTATGTCCAGCGGTGGACGTCTTTTGGCTGAAATTATGATGATGATGATGGTGAAAAGTAAAATTGTGGGTAAATGTTGAGATAGGGGATGAAAATCCGGTATTATCATAAATGTTATGAACATTGTCTTAAATACTAAAAACCGGGCTAAAACTAAAACCCACGCTTTGGAAATTGATTGAAATTTATAGGTACCTAGTATTAAAGCAATGTATTGCTCAATGAACTTTTGTGCCACCGCCTACAGGTCGGAAAATGTCAACTGAAGTACTCCCACGCTTTTATCAGCAGGCTCATAGTTTGTGGCGATCTATGGGGGAGGCGCGTGTTCAGTAGTTGAAGCCTGTGACTGGTAGATAGAACCGGCACATTTCAACAAAAATTAATCAAAAACCAATGTTAGAGATATTAAAAAGCAAATTCAATGTATTACACAAGGTTCCAATGAAATTTTATTCCTATTAAACAAACAAACAAGTTGCACAGAACAAAAAGTAATCGGGTTGCAGTGGGCGGGCGGGAGACTCACGCCCACGGTCGCCGCCCGCCCACAGTGGGGGCGGAATTTCCACGTAATGATATAAACGTGGATGTGCACTTGATTCAACAACAATATTTCCAAGAACTTTAATAGGGTCTCTTTCAAAGGAGCGTGTAATCTGTACTGAAATACCCGTCATGAAAATCAAGTTGCAATTTGAAAGATAGTAAAACTAATGAACCAATTGTTACTTTGCGTCATGCGTATCTTTGGTTTTTTTATAAATGATCTAGCAGCCCGCCCCGGCTATCTCGCACGGATATTTAACAAAAATATTAATTATCTCTATAGTTACACATTTATATTTTATCTCAACCTAGTTGGATGCCTAGGGGCCGCCTTTGGTTCACAGGTCCCCGGTTTGATTCTGGGGTTGGGCAAATGTCTTTGTATAAACCAGAGGCTCTTGCTATGAGCCTGGGTGTAATTTGAGTTTGAGTCGCGATCTGAAAATCGAGTGTATATATTAATGGTTAATTAACTAGTCATCATTCATCGTCATCATTAAATTCAATTAATAACCTCCATTCACAACAATTAAAAAAAAACGTTGTCCGTGTGGTGACGGATTTAGAATACATAGTGTCACCACCCCGTTCCATCATGAGGGTGTCGTAAGCGCCGACAAAGGGAATGACAAGGCCGATAACGTGGCCACAAAGGAAGGAAACCCTATGCCAACCTGCCAATCCAGCGTGGCACAGTAGGCTAATTACCCCCCATGAAATTGGAGAAACCCGACTCAGCAGTGGGTTATTTACGGGCTGAATAGTAGTAGTTGTATCTTATAACTCTTTATAATTCTGTCATATCAATTTTACTTCAATTTTGATTTATGCCAGGTTTTACAAAAAAAGAAATTATAAGCTGCCCCGAAACTACCATCAAGCCATCGCCCTCGGCACAATGTAAACGCTGATCGCACACGCTTTCATTTCGCAAATTGGTTCCCTAACGTTCAATTTAATTAAAATTTAATTTCTATTACACTTTTTTAGCTCGGCTTATGCTCCGTGGGATATGAATATATTTGAAAACTTTATCAATACTAAACTTCGTATTACACGAGGCGTTGAAGTATGTGAGAGCATCTTAATACAAATAAGGTATTTGTTCATTGTATATATATTCTATAATCATATTTCTTAAATAATACAAAAAAATAGAAAATCATTTTCTTTAAATATTATTTAAAAATCAACGGATTGCACCCCGGGAGCACCGGCAGAAGTGAAAAATAAAAAAACGCGGCAACTAAAATTAAATAAATATAATATTAGCACGATAAACTACACACAGTATACACCTAACGCTAAATATAAACCAAATAATTGTAAAAATATTTTTTATTACGTACCAATAATAACTATTAAATTAATAAAGACAATTAGTACGTGTGAATTAAATATACTAAACACAGCGATACAACAGCGAGCAGCTGACTGACAAGCTAGAACAGCTGACTGTATCTTTCTCACTCGGGTACACTCGGCGGTCCCGAGTTCACCCGATCGAGCCTTTCACCTCAGAGCAAGACAGAGCTTAACTTACTATCTACGGAAAAATATGTGTGCGGTGACTGTATCTTTCTCGCTCGGGTACCCTCGGCGGTCCCGAGTTCACCCGATCGAGCCTTTCACCTAAGAGCATGACGGATCAGCCTAACTTACTACCTACGAAAAAATCTGCGAGCGGTGAGCCCAAAGAAGTTTTCACTTTAAAAAAATACCTATATCCAAGCTTAAGTATCTCCTACTCAATTTACCCCACTAAAAACTAATTTACGACTTAAAGACCAAGCTATTTCAATATGTATATGTCATCGACAAGTAGCAATATTACTTGTTTGATAAAGATCTACTGAATTAATCTGCGCTTGGATCTTATAGCGGTAAATTCAAATTTGGAAACGAATTAGCGCCATCTACGGGTGGTTCTAATGACTTGCCCTAATATTCATCGATGTAGGTACCCAATAGCCATCGACTAACTGTACTAAGCGTTTAATTTGCGCCCACCACGGTACGGCGCATAATGTGTAGATAGACAAGTGCTCATTTCATCGATACTGAGTATATGTTATGTTATCTGTGTGGTGACGGACTAAGATTACACAGTGTCACCACCCTATTGCACCCTAAGGGTGTCGTAAGAGCCGACAAAAGGAAATAACAAGGCCTAAAACATAATGATTTATTAGGTTTTCGCGATTATTACACATTGAAATTAAACACTTTTTAACGGATTCATCGCGTGTATATTACATTATTTAATTCCCGATGTTTCGAATGCTTTGCAGCAGTCGTGGTCGCGGGAGAGACTAGATGACAGTTGTCTTCAAAAATAAGAAGAAACAGTTAAAATCTACCGCCTATAATTTTGTTTTATTGATAACGTTCCATGTGCACCCACAAATCGCCCACGGTGTCCAGAGATCTTGCAGATGGGTTGAGTATTTTGCTTGAGATTTGATCAATTTAATGACTGGATCCCAGGCAGGTGGTACTTGCCAACCATCCTCTCTATTGAAATTTGGATGTATTTTAATCTCAATAGCCTCGCGGATCATTCTTGGAATGTAATGATTTTCCTTTGCAAGGATTTGAGGTCTATCAAAGTGAATGTAGTGGTTAGTCTTGTTGGACCAATCACTACATTCGCCTAAAACTTGATACGAAACCTGTAGCAACCCATCTGGCTTTCGTGACACAGTAGACCAATTACCCTCCTTGTAACGGGAGAAGTCCCGACTCAGTGGTTATTTATTGGCTGAGTAGTTGGTGTAGAGTAAATTATTTATGACACGGGTCTAGATTGCGGAAATATTGTGTGCCCACGGCTGGAGCAATCCACGCCAAAACGTCAGGCAAATAAAGGTAGAGTAGATAGTGGAATGGAGAGGGTTATGCTCGGAGTTTCCCTGCGAGATCGAATCAGAAATGAGGAGATACGCAGGAAAACCAAGGTCACCGACATAGCCCACCGGATAGCCAAACTTAAGTGGCAGTGGGCAGGGCACATAGCTCGCAGGACCGACGCCCGATGGGGCAGAAAAGTCCTCGAGTGGCGACCGCGTTCCGGAAGGCGCAGTGCTGGTAGGCCGCCCACACGGTGGACTGACGACCTGGTTAAGGTCGCCGGAAAGCAGTGGATGCGGGCGGCCCAGGACCGGCCTTTGTGGAGATCCTTGGGGGAGCCCTATGTCCAGCAGTGGACGTCTTTTGGCTGAAATGATGAGATAGTAGTAGGTACTAGTAGTAGTATTACCCTCCATCCATGTAGTTGGAGGAGGCCCGACTCAGCAGTGGGTAATTTATGGCCCGAGAAGTAGTAGTAGGTAGACCTTCACAACATTTCTGTGATCCAGACCCGTGTAACATGTGTACAAATCGCATGAGTCTAAAAACGTTAAAGTTGCTTGTTATCTTTCACGGTGTCACAAAGTTTTATCAATATTTTGCGGATACCAAATTCTTACTCAATACTCGTAAATGCCGATATCAGAAATATATTAAGTTGTGTCCTCGTAATCGTTTGCCCTCTTTCATATGGAATCGGCGCGTGTAAACTGGATTTTATATTTATATAAAATCCAGTGGCCTGTCCCGGCTTCCCCCGTGCAAAGCGGTGGTGGGTTATACATTATAAATCTTCCTTCATTATAAAAAACAGCTTCAAAATCCGTTGCGCAGTTTTAAAGATTTAAGCATACATAGGGACGGACAGAAAATATCGACTTTGTTTTATACTATGTAGTGAGTAGTAATTTGTATCCTCAAGGTAAAGATTCCTATTTTCTGCGAAAATCGCTTATCCTTAGGTTCCGCAAGTAATACGAAAAGCTCATCACTCGAGTTCATTTATACCAAAGACCTTACAGAATCTAAACTAATATTATAGAGGAAATATTTGATTGTTTGTTTGCATTGAATAGGCTCTGAACTCCTGAGCCGATTTGAAAAAATCTTCACTATTGGAATCCTACAATAACCCTGATAATCATAGGTTACAGAATATATTCAATAAATCCGTTAAAAACTGTTTAATTTCAATGTGTAATAAATAAATAAATATTCTTGGACATTTCACACAACGCCATCAATTTTAATAGACCCGGAACAAATACTTGTAGGTCGTACAAATATTTCTTCCGTGCGGGAATCGAACCCGCGACATGCGCAACAGTCGATCGCGGAGTGGGGCAGGCCGCTAGAAGCCAATAAATTAAGACTTAATAAGACATTATGTATGCAGACGTTACTCGTGATATAAAGAATGCCATGTTATAATGAAATTATCATTGAATGTATTTCGGTAGCAGACATTTATGTGATGAAACTCAAGCAATGAAATAGGACAAAAACAGATAACAGATCGTTAGCAATAATGTGATATACTAAAAACTCTTTCGTATATAGTCGGGTTAGCGGGTAATGGGCTGAACGTACACTGTCACACATCGCCGTATCGAGTTCACGCCAAATAAATAGCCGAGCAGATTGACCTAGAAAGCTCATATAGGCCAGAGAGATGTGTTCATTGTTTTGTTATTTCAACTATTTTATATCCATTTCTTGTGGTCAATGTTGTTACTTATCTGAACACAGTGTTACTTGCATTCTATATACAGGGTGTCCCAAAAAATAGTGTCAAGCGGAAGTTCAGAGATAGAGCACTTCTTGAGGTATCCGAATCACCCCCATGTAGGGTGATTCGGATACCTCAAGGAGTGATTTTTGGGGACACCCGTTGTAATGACGTTCTTCGACGCTCCCCATTGTGGGAATCACACTCCGCGACCTTGGAGCCTTGGCCTGCCTCAATTAATGGAGCCCCAAGCTTCAAGGCGGTCTCTGCGCTAACAGCAGATGTATAGCATAGGCTGTTTTTTGTTGGAAATCCTCATGGATAACCGGCCGTTGGGGTCTAGCCGAGGTATGTGGGACTCCGGGGCGCCCCGAATAACCACGATAACCAACGGCGTTCATCGACGCTCTCTGATGTGGGAAACTTACTCTATGACCTTGGGGCCCTTGGCCCGCCTAAATGAATGGAGCCCCGAGCTTCAAGGCGGTCCCTGCGCTAACAGGTGTATAGTATAGCCTTTCGTGTTTCATTGGAAATCCTCATAGATACTCGTCCGTTGGGATCTAGCCGGGGTATGAGGTACTCCAGGGCGCGGAAAGATGGTAAGTAGCGCCCCGAGCTACTCACTACAACCAATGACATTCCTCGTCTGCCTGTCAGGGCCGCGGCATATGTATAGTAGGTATAGCCTAGGGCAAGCTAATACGAAACGGGCGTTATCACACGTTTTTATCTTGCTGCGGTTTAAAAAATAGTAGAAGCCCTTCCCCGGTCGTGCAGCTTCAGCTTGAGCCGTGCTTATGCTATGCCATCATTCTCCACTTAAAGGAGGTTTACATATTGGTCCCCCTCGACCGTGCTGCCACCGGGCCATACCGGTTTAAGGTCACCCATGCCGGGCGGGCTCACGGGGAGATGCCAGACGAGGAGCGGCAAGCTTGGTGGTTTTAGCCTCCGGGGACTCCTCTGTCGTCAGAGTTGCCTCGAGAGCCTTAAACTGCCGCCACACGGGCGAGCCAGGGCTGCCGCTGCTAGCTGCGGAGGGGCGGCCAGGCAGGTGATCAACGTCGAAGCGGGCAAGGTCCCATCAGGGTCGCTGAGCATGTTCCCCATTAGGGAGTGTAACCCGTGGCCCTATCTAGGGCAATCGAGGGACACCGTTTACCGGTTTTAGTGGGTAGGTTGGGGCGCACTTACCATCTTTCCGCGCCTAGGAGTCCCACGTAACCCGGCTGGCGTTTAGCGGTCCGGATTCCATGAGGATTTCCAACAAAAAAAATGTGTACCTATTGGTGTAACACCTACTTTAGTGGAAATTTACTTTTCACTTCAGTAGCTCAAACATGTAGGTTTTGCTCACTGAAAACAGTGGACAAAATGCGATTTTGCCCACTGAGTGAGACAAAGTAACTTTTTAATTCTAATTCGAAACATTGACACTATCTCTCTCCCGCCAATAGAAAAGAGAGAGAGACAAAGACCAAGTGGCCAGTACCAACAGCTCCGATTTTTCTTCTTCTTCTTCATTTAGGTTTTGGCTTCCATCGTTATACCGATGATTTTGCCAATGACAAGTGTGTTGTGTTAGAAATTTCGTGTGATTATGAAAGTTAAATTAATTGGTTATAAGTTGCGTTAGAGTTATGAAGTTAAATGTTAGCTATAGAAAACAATACAAATAGAAAAATTATAAATATTAAATTGATAGAGCAATATTATGGGAACTATATTTGATTAAATACAAACTATATCTTTTATTGTAATTCATTGAATTTTTAACTTATTGTTGTATTTAAACTAAAATAAGTATTTACTGCTTAAAAAACTGATATTTAACTTAAAAATATTTAATTATAGTTTCAAAAATGTTACGTAATATATTTCATTTCCTATAGTGTTCTCGCTGCTGAAGTGAAAAGTTATGTGTGTTACACGAGAGCAAAATTTTTCGCATCTCGTGCCTTTGAATCCCTCGCAGCACTCAGGAATCAACTTTAGAATCACTCGCTACGCTCGTGATTCAATCATTGATTCCTTCGCTTACTCGGGATTCAATATCAGCACTCGCAGCAAAAAACGAGTTTGCTCTCTTGTTGCACAAATAACTATTCAATCCCAGTTGGATTTTTATACATATAGATGCTGTTTCAAATTTCTTGCTAAATACGATTTATTATTCCAAATTATCTTCATTCCCTGGTTCAACTTGACTATTCAGTAGTTAGTCACTTAATTAATTAATTCTGGCCGTGAAACTTAATCGGTTAAACTTTACAAACCCAAGCTCATTCTTAACTACGCTTTGCAAGCGTTCATTAAAGTCAAATTCCTTACTGGGTAGAAGTTAAAGTTTTAACTTAACTAATTGAGTGCATTGAGTGAGTTTTGCCTTTTTATCATAAAATATGTGTATTTATCATTATATTATTGGCAAGATGCATGCCCTATGAACCTCATTTCCACGAATCATAATCAGTAAAAATATATATTTACACAAACCCAATTTATTTATTTATTTACTAGCGACCCGCCCCGGCTTCGCACGGTTGCAATTATGCATGTACCTATTATACTTATAAACCTTCCTCTGTAATCATTATCTATTAAAAAAAACCGCTTCAAAATCCGTTGCGTAGTTTTAAAGATTGAAGCATACATAGGGACGGACAGACGACAGCGACTTTGTTTTATACTATGTAGTGATTAATTTTACAAGGCCAAAGAGATAATATAGCGCAAACAGAGCGTTGTTGTGTAACACCAAGGGTCGAGTTCATCTCCCCTTTCCAAGTCACTGCCGCAGCGAGAGTGTAAAGAAGTTTGCGTGGTTGTTTTTTGTGGGTAACCCGGGCGTAATCTATCTCTTCGCGCCCGTGGACTCCCACATACCCCAGCTAGATGAGGACATATAAAAAGTTTCCCCCTCGTTAAAAAAAATCAAGTTTGTATCAAGTTTTACTTCTCTTGCACCTAGGGCATCTGCCTCTCGCGATCCTTTAGTTGCCTCTTACGACACCCTCAGGTTGGTCACCGCACAGACTTATATAACCTTTATAAAAACTACTATTTACATAAACTTAGGTCACATGAAGACCCTTTTGCCTTTTTCTTCAAACGCAACATATTCCGAGAACATTAACCTAAATCTTTCGCTATTAAGATATACTCAGAATTTTTAGTTTGTAACTGCGGCGCAATCTTCTCGTCATTAGGAATATTTCCGTGCCGGTATACTTAGTATAGTCATAAATAGCTGCGTCAAACCAAACACCAATATGATAGAACCGAGTGTAGTTGAATAGAAATTAACATGTACCTGAAGATTCGTCAAAAGTAATGTGAGCAAAATTTCTTCTTCCTCA
The DNA here is from genome assembly GCA_905475355.2 of Clostera curtula. Taxonomy (NCBI): domain Eukaryota; kingdom Metazoa; phylum Arthropoda; class Insecta; order Lepidoptera; family Notodontidae; genus Clostera; species Clostera curtula. Next base: position 8,402,872 of record FR997808.1, on the reverse strand, counting down.
CTTTTTTGCCCAATTTCATTGGAGTCGCCACCAGACTAACCTTTTAGCTAACGACCAGTGTTTACATATCTACTTACCCTGTAATTATTTGATAAGACCATCTGTAATTTTTTACACTACTGACTTAGTGTAACAAATGCCATAGATAGTAGAATAGCCTCCGGAACCGACGGCTTTATTATGTGCCCTCCGAAGCATGATCTGGGCACCCATCTAACACCGAGCAGAGCCAGAAGATGCCTGTGCACAGGGATAATACCTGTTTTTTTTAATGCGGGACGTAATAGTATATTTCATTACAAGTGCGGAAAGGCTGTCATTGCAAAGAGTTCGAGGCGAGGGTTGACAGTCGGAAGAAGTTGCAATGACGATTCCGCACGTGTACTGAACGACTATTTTTAATACAGTTGCGAAAAAATGAAGCAATTTAATAAAATGACAAAAACACAATAAACTCTACTAACTAATCATTTATGACTTTTAAAAATAAATGACGCCAACCGTAGAATATAAGCAGAGATTTTTTTCTTCACCCATTTTATTAGGCAAAAGCAACTATGTCCATACAGCCAAGTCTTTAGTAGATTTTTTTATTTATATGAATTGAAAATGAAATGAAACCTAACCTAACTCATTCAATCAAATCATTAAATCTGATATTGAAACAAATGAGTAAGTAGTTTCTTTTTAGAAATATACGTAATATATGAATCATAAAAACTTCTATGTTTTTTTTAGTAAAAACTTCATGGTTGGTTTTTCCTTTTAATAGACATTATTTTGACAGTTGGGAAAGAAAACGCACTAGTGCGGGAATGGTAAAAAAAGCACGCGTGTGTAATAGCCCACTTCCCGAACGCTATGCGTCCCTGCAATATGCCACTTTTTGAGCAACTGTATTAAAAAATCTTTTGTGGATTATTCACACCGGCCCAGGGAAGGGTCAGTGTAGGACTCTGGTCCGCCAATCAGTGATAGGATCGGCAGCCCCATCCCCCTGATACATAGCCCTACGAAATCTCATAATCTCAGCCCACAAATGACTAATGCTTCCTACAAACAGGATTCTAGTAACCTAACCAGTTTATTATCGTTTCCTAAGACACAGAATGAAATAGTTGATAACAATATTATTCAAATGTGCCGACATACCGACTATTACCTATCACTACAGCTAGAAGTCGTTACTACACTTCTCATCAGAAAACTCGAAACACCTTGCAAGTTTATGTGTTAAGGATTATCAGAACAATGTATATATTTAGGAATATACATTATGTCAAATGTCGTTTAATAGTGAACATTAAAAGGTTTTCAAATCCTACTGTTAATGTCCTAAATTCAAATTAAACTTTCATAAGTTTCGTATAAAACAACCATAAAAAGGGAAGTGTTTCGATTTTTCTGATGAGAAGTTTATTATGTTAAATGTAATCATCGCCAGTACATTAACAGCTTTATTAATTTGAGATTTATTTTTGTTACAGGTAATTAAAAGAATATACAATCTCCGTTGATTCTGCAGAGAATATATGTCATGCTGCAGCTGGTAATGATATTCAAATATGGATTAATATATTAAACTAGCTGACCCATCAAACGATTGTTTGCCTTAAAAATAGCGCTATTGAAAAATAAGGGTTGATCGTAGAGGAGTGAAAATTTATTGGGGTATTTTTGTATTTTGTATCATAAAACAAAGCATTTAGTCTAAAAAATAAGATATAAAATTTGGTTTGGTCCCCTCTTAACATTTAGGGGGATGAAAAATATTTGCTGTCGGATTCGCAGACTTAACCGATATGCACACAAAATTTCACGAAAATCGGTCGAGCCATTTCGGACCAGTTCAATAACAAACACCGTTACACGAGAATTTTATATATTAAGATAAGCTAATGGATGAAACAAGATTAATGTTTTAAGCAGTGGTTAATGTAGTTTTATTCGCATGCTAGTTATTTTTCCTGGTCATCACCAAGTCTTTGTCTACGAGATATTAGTTTTAAAACAATCCTTACAGCGTATTCCTAAACAAATCCCTGCAGATTTCGATAATGAATTAAAGACGAGCACCAATGTGTCTCATGTGATTTGCAACCGCTACTAATCGTATTATCGGCCATTTCTATGCGGATGGCATTGTACGCTGCTATTTACCAACTTCAAAATCCAAATCTCGTTGACTATTGTCATAAATATCCACTGTAACTCGGATATTCAGTGCAAAATCGTCATTTCAGCCCAGAAACAACCCAGGACTGAGTCGTGAGCCTACTGTTCCACGTTAGCCAGATAGTTGGCACAGAGTTTCGTTTATCGTTTTCTTTTTATGCGGCTAGGTTTACGGTCTTGTCCATCAGCTCATGCGACACCCTAAGGGTGGAATGGGGTGGTGACGTATTCTAAATCCGTTACCACACACAATTTGAAATATCGACCGTAATTTGAATACCTCATTGATAAATACTCGAAGCCCTATTGAAATATAAGTTGGTAAGTTGTTGTTGGAAAGAGACTTCGCTGCTCCAATGTTTAACGCGATTATAACTATTTAGAAATTGCTGCTTAAGTCGGGATTAAGTAATTAACTTTGAGAAATAATAAGACATGTCCGTGTGGTGACGGATTAAGAATACAGTGGCCACATACATAGTGGCTCCACCCCATTCCATCGTGAGGGTCTCGTAACAGCTGACAAGGCTGATAACCTGACGGCAAAAGTAAGAAAACTTGATACGATGAATCCTGTGCTAATTAATCCGTCTGGCCATTGTGGCACAGTAGGCTAATGACCCGTATGTAACTGGCAGAGCCCCAACTCAAGTGTGGGTCAACTGTGTGCTATAGTAGTAGTAATGAATAGAAGCTTCCTTAATAGACTAAGAAGAATGGTAGCAGCTATACATGGTGATTTTTGATAGATAACTGGTCGATCACGTGGTCGATTTCGTATGGATGGTCTGATCTTTTTTTATTCATTTTTCTACCCGTGTTTCTTTGGGAAAGTTGTTTACTTTCATGGTCTGAAGCACTTATTTAAATTTGGCGGGTGGTCCAAATCAAATCGCCATGTATATGTACTTCTATTAGCACAAAATCCAGAACGTAAATAACAGTTGAATGCCCTCTTTTATTTCAAAAATTTTGTCCGTGTGGTTGTGGGTTAAGAATACATGGTGTCAACATTCCATTCCATCCTGAGGGTGTCGTAAAAGTCGACGTAAGGCGATAACCCAGCTGTAAGAATGACAACTTGACATGAAACCCTGTGCCAACCCGTCTGGCCAGCGTAGCACAGTAGGCTAATTAGAATTACCTTTCATGTAGTTGGACTCAGTGGTGGGTAATTTATGGGCTGAGAAGTAGTCATCTTTAAACAATCGGTGATGAGCCAAACGGGTTGCTTTAAAAAAGATTAAGATTTTGGATCAACGGGTCCCGGGTTCGATTCCGGGGTCGGGCAAGTGTCTTTGTCTAAACCAGAGGCACTGGCTCGGAGTCTGGGTGTCATTGCTATCTATAATATGTATGCATTTACAAAAAAAAAAGTATATAAGTAGTTTATCATCCATCTCGTTACCATAACACAAGCATTAAGTTGCTTAGCTTGGGACGAGATGGCGTTGTGTGTAATGTCCAAGGATATTTATTATTATTTATTATGTAACACTAGCTGACCTGCCAAACTTCGTACCGCCTCAGAATCAATAAATAATCTCACCTTTTAAACCTTCCCTGGACTCACACGAATATTTCAATACCAAAATTAGCCAAATCGCTCCAGCCGTTCTTGACTAGCGGCCCGTCCCGGTTTCGCCCGGTTATTGTCGTACCGCAAGTGACGCCACGGGGTGAAGCTAGTCTAAAAAAGTAGCCTAAGTTATGATAGACTCCTTATGACATCAGCTACCTATCAGTGAAGCTACCTACCCGTCAAAATCGGTCCAGCCGTTCCAGAGATTAGTTAGATTAGTTGAAGGGTTGGAAACGCCCTTATATCTTTAAAAACACGCCCTTTAGGTTAAAACGGGAAGTTTCTTGTTCGAGGGGGGATAAATAGAAGTCCCTTTATCGTGCCGAGACTCCTTTTTAAGTTTTATCGGCACGCATATTTTATCAACTTAGTTTTATTATATTACTAGTGGCCCGCCCCGGCTTCACCCGTGCAAAGCGGGGGTGGGTTATACATATAAACCTTCCTCTTGAATCACTCTATCGCTTCAAATCGCTTCAAAATCCGTTGCGTAGTTTTAAAGATTTATGCATACATAGGGACGGACAGAAGAATGCGACTTTGTTTTATACTATGTAGTGATATATAATGATTATATAGATAGATAGATTAGAGAAAAATCGTACACACAAATTGCTTATCAAATATTCCATTGAAAGGTATCCTTAAAGTATTCGCGCGCAAGTTTGCCAAATCACTTTGATAAGTTTGGGAGCAGAGTCGGCGAATCGCAGCTAAGTTTCTTGGACTCCAGCCGAATTTCGGATGTTCCCGTAACTTTGTTTGCTTCCTCGTCGCTTTTAATAACCAACTTGACTTGTCAAACGAGGGGTATGCCATTTAGAATGTAATTCATCATCAGCATATCATCTCTTAAATGGACCGATTTAAGCAAAAATGTTCCAAACCACACAGACCTCATTTCGAGATATTTAACTTTAAAGCATAGACTTTAAAGTCAATTATCTCGAAACGAGGTTTTTGTGGTTTGGAATATTCCACTGCTTTTAAATTAGCGGATAGCCACGCTGACCAGAGTTTGTTATCGTGATATTCATATCTTGTCTGAGTCTCTGGATTTTTGTTTCTCGTTAGATTATATCTCTCTTACGACACCCAGAGGACGATTCGTGAATCGTTAATTTATATATTTAAATCCCTCTGAAAGAAAGTATTTTTAAACGAAGGCATTTTTATTTTTTAAATATATAAAAATGTCATAACACTCCGAAACGGTTTCCGATTTTAAGGCTTTTTTACACATTTGGTATGCCTGATGTAGATCTTTATAGCTACACTACGTTTGCTTGGTCAGCTAGTAATATGTATAATTATACAAACTTATTTTAAGCCAAAATAATTTTAAATTAAAAATATAATTAAGACAGAACATTCTTGAAATTCCTACAGTTAATAAAATGAGCACAACTATTCAAATGGAATGTTTACAATCCGAGCTCTACCTCCAAAGGCTAAATGAATGAGAGCCTCAGCATTCCGGCTATAAAAAAGTTATTGTGTAGCTCAGTAGCTCTAAACCTATAGCGCATTGTAAATAAAACAGTAACACAACTAAGCCTCATATCTGAGATATTATATTAATCATAATTAAAACATGATCAGTTTAATAAGGAAAAGGTCTATAATTTCTAAAACATTCTGATATTTTAACACGAGAATTTTCGATTGAGAATTATTGTGCTTTTTCGGTATTCATATTTTAAATAAAAATAATTACAGTGTATTTGGGACCTAAAAAGGTAAGTTTTCACGAAATTTCGAGAAAAAGCAACACCAAAATCTTAGTTATTTGAATTTTCACATAAATTTAGAGGTTATGTGAAAAAAGTGCAAATACAAAAGTTGTAAACTTTTTACTATCTACAACTTTGTCATAAAAAAAATCTATGGGACTTGTAGTTTTGCCGGAAATCGAGATAAACCGTTTTTCACCCTTACAAAATATCCCCCTACTTCCCGACCTCAGGTCGCCCGTAAATTTGTATATTTCCTTTCATTTTTGTCATATTCTCTTCCTTTTTCAACGGGTTTCATCCTACTATTTTTTTCTCAATTTTACCATTTTCTCAGGCTTCCGCCCTGGTCTATAAATGCATAGCTAAATAAATAATACTAAATAAATACCAGTACTAAATGTAGACTGATAGTTACAACTACTACTCAGCTCATACATGAGCCACTACTGAGATGGATCTCCTCCCATTACATGGAGATTAGTTTGCCTAAATATTCATTGATAGAACCAAGATATTTCCAATATAAATATACAGATTTGTTTAATTATTTGTTCAAATTTCGTAAAGTAGCTGGCTACTACATAATAATAGTTCTACGTTCAAATATGCGACGGGAATATGTGTATGTGAGTGAGGCACCAATAATGTCAGTATGAAGTGTTGTTACTGCATATCATATAAATTCTGTATCTGCCTTGACCTACTTGCGTCAGGAACAAAAACACGGCAGGCGGGAGACCCAATTTATTGGAAGTACTTACCGATCAAAGCCTATCAATTCCCGCGATCTTGTTTGTAAATGACGGCGTCATATTTCTGGACCTTGAACCTCATTAGGTGCCTATTAACTTTAATAATCGTTGTTCTACTGGTGATAAATATTCGTGAATAAACTCTGAACGTGTTCGCGGACTAGCCTAAACAATCCGGTTCTTGTTTCTTATTGACAACCCATTCCGGTTTTGAAAAGGTAGCGCACTAATATGAAACATATTGCCTGAAAAATTTGACACATTGAATTTTATATACATTTATGGATAGACAAATAAATGTTCTCGCTCGTTCACTGTGGAAGTAACGAAAGGCTTAAATCAGACATCAAGAAGAATGTTTGAGACAGAAAAAAGTCATCACCTATTGAACAATTTAAACCGAACAAATAAAAAATAATAATAATTACCAGTGGTTTGTGTCTTTTGCTCCACCATGGTCACAGATATATTAATAACCATGGTTGAGGTTTCTATTATAAATGGATTTAAGTAAATATTTTTCTATTTATTTAGATAATTTTGTAACTCATGAGAAATAAAAGATATGTTGATTATAATTAAAAAAAAAGAAACGACCGAATTGCGATACTCCTCTTTTGAAGTTGGTTAAAAAATATTATGGTTTGTTGTTACTTCCTTAGTATTTCATTATCGTATCGCTTACTTAAACTTCTGTGATTTTAGTTTAGGGAAAGCCCACTTGAACAATATACAAGGTTTGTAGGTTTGAACTTTGCTAAAATGCAAAAAGCCAACTAGCTTTCTAGACACGGCACTATCTTTATATATTTCAAAACTAGTCTCCAAGGCTATGTATGTAAATTTGAATAAAAATACGTATGTAAACATAAATATTAACACCTAGTTATAGTTCAAATAGTCTTTTTCTAATACTATTCAAATTACATTTATAATTCAATGCATTCATGCTCGTTGGTCTAGTGGTTAGATGTGCCGCCTTTGGATCAACGGGTCCCGGGTTCGATTCCGGGGTCGGGCAAGTGTCTTTGTCTAAACCAGAGGCACTGGCTCGGAGTCTGGGTGTCATTTCTATCTATAATATGTATGTATTTACAAAAAAAAAATGTATATAATTAGTTTATCATCCATCTCGTTACCATAACACAAGCATTAAGTTGCTTAGCTTGGGACGAGATGGCGTTGTGTGAAATGTCCAAGGATATTTACTAATTGAAATTTAACATTTATTGGTGTTGTCATGCATCAATGAAAATGATGGGTGTAATAAAATTTAACATGCATTCAATATCTGTAAATTGTTCAACTAACTGTAAATCTGTACCTAATTCTTGACCAAGGCAGCGTTACTATCAGCTGGCACTTTGGCATACGCCTTCCCAAGAGTTTGCCATAATTTTTCATCTTTAACTTTTCTTAGCCAGGTAACACCAATTTGTTTAATATCCTCCTTCCTTCCCATTTTCGGGCCCCGTTTTCTCCTCTTTACTCCGTACTACAAGTTACTAAATTTAACTTAATAACAAGGATTCATTATGATATTGAGGTACCTTATTATATAATATACGCAATTTAGACCCAGCTTTTAAAGTACCAATCTCGAAAGTTGAAAAAAAAATATTTTTATTGTTACGCAGTACGTATGCGATGAATAATTTCCAAGTATAGTTCACTTAAATCACTTAATACGCCGAAGGACAGCACACGGCAGGAGGCCCTATGCGCAATAACTCAATCGGAAGTGAGCAAACAGCCGTATAGGGGCAATTTCCTTGTACGAGTATCATCTATTTAAAGAACGCTCTCGACAGATTTTATTGTATTTTTATATTATGAACGTAGATTTTCTAAAAGCGCCTTCAGCTTTATCTTTTAAAACCTCTACTCCACCTATAAATTAAGGTGAAAACGCGCAGACAGTCCGTGTGGTGACGTATTCATGGTGTCACTATCCCATTCCATCCTGAGCCTGTCGTAAGAGTCGATAGAAGGAAATGTCCAGGCCAAAAACTCAGCTGCAAGAGAAGGAAAACTTGATACAAACCTTGTGCACTAGATAGATAACTTTATGCACTAGATTTTTTAATATTGCATAAATCATGTTATTTTCAATATATTAACTGTAAATAGGTATACCACACCTGATCACATAAAAAATATAGAGTTGCGTTATTGATACTGGTCTTCACAGATAAACCACGTCAGCACCTTTCAAATTAAATTCACTAACCGATGCACCTCGCTCGTGAACAAGATAAATGACTTGAGGCCCGTAACTTGATCAAACTGTTTGAACCTTGGCCCAGTTATGACGCAAAGCAATTAAGCTGCGTTAAACATCAGAATCTATCAAACTAGAGTGTGGTAAAAGGGTTAATAAATTATTTTAACTAACGGATTTTGGACGTGGTAAAAAGAATATCGTATTTGCTCAATACAATATTTACATTGTAAATTTTAAAGGGCAACACACAAGGCTCTCATTGCCAAACATTGTGTAACTAATATGGGTTGGTTCATGAATTCATAAAATATTACCAGATCACACTCGGTTGTTTTAACTTAAATGTGTAATACTAATAATGCCTATCGTAATGAGGATATAAACAATTTCATCATTAATAATAATACCAATGAATATTGAGAGATTTTCTGATCGGAAATGTTGTCAATTGTTTGACATTACTAAATATAAATTTTATTTATGTCGATATCCAACTGAAGAGTTTTACTCTTATACCTGAACAAGATAAGTTTTTGAAACCGAACTCTATGATTCTTAATCTTATTATGTAATATTTGTAAGAATAAGAGACACCGAGTTAAGTGTAGTATATTACATGCGATCAGACAACTCTCTGCATGCGATAGTTAAGATAGATGTGTGCGACACGCCAGAATGACTGATCTGATCTGGATAAAATTTAGCACAGAGATATTATGCAATGCTGACTATATAATTTTTTTCGATCTGTTAACTGGATCTAATATGGTTTTTTTTGTTTCATCATCATCATTTCAGCCAAAAGTCGTCCACTGCTGGACATAGGCCTCCCCCTAGGATCTCCACAAAGATTTTTTTGTTTAAGGCAAAATAAATACTATATAATATTACCTAATATTGTATGATCACCGAAAATATAATGAATACTGGCTGGCTCAATCTGATGGTGAAAATGTTGGAATATCGTACAAGGAAATGACGAGGATGACAGAAAATGAGATAAGTAACGACCGATGACCCTCGGTGTGGAGGTTTGTTCTATTTCGACAAATAAAGTCAATTATACGCACATATTAGTTATATTAGTTTGATTTAGTTTAAACTTAAACCGCATGTAATTTTGGTTTTGACTATGCGTGATGAGCATTTTTTTTCTATAATAAGTCAATCATGTAAATATTGTGAAATATTATAACTAACGGCTACATTTTATTTCATGATATAGATTAATTGAACTATGTTTCATTTATTTGTGTGTGTGACATTTGAAGCTGTTTGGCCATTGGACTCAGTTAAAAATCAGATACATTTTTCTGTGACAAGAGGTCGCTCGTAATAATATATTTCCAATAAAAATTAATGCTTAGCAAACTGCCTCAAGTTTACCCATTTTACGACATGCATTTTGGCCGGAAGGTTTATATGTACAGTCGACAAAAAGATCATGGAACTGTGTAAAATAAGCAAAAGGAATATACCTACAGGAAAATTATTGGTGGATACTTTATTACACTAATGTTGCCATGTAGTTTAGTAACCAACAAACTAGCCGATTTATTTAAACTGAAATAACTCCTTAAAATACGTCATGAAGCATCGAAATAAAGGAACAAAATATAATAAAAATAAGTTCTGTCAACAATTTCTGAAGTAGACAAACAGGTGATAAAATTCAAAATATAATTTTATGGTCTGGCCTCTTTTAAAGATCAGGTTCAATCATGCCTTTATTAATTTGACGCCTGGTTAATTTATTGAAATATTAATAATATGTCGAAACCCATTAGTTAATGCACTCGATTAATGCGCAGACCGACAGCTTTCTCTTCAAAAACTTTTACTTTTATTGGGCAGGTTTACATATAAAAAATTTCTGCCCCATCGGACGTGAAGACAAGTCCTCGAGACAAGTCCTCGAATGGCGACCGCGTTCCGGAAGGCGCAGTGCTGGTAGGCCTCCCACACGGTGGACCGGCGACCTGGTTAAGATCGCCGGAAAGCAGTGGATGCGGGCGGCCCAGGACCGGCCTTTGTGGAAATCCTTGGGGGAGGCCTATGTCCAGCAGTGGACGTCTTTTGGCTGAAATGATGATGATGACATATAAAATTGTGTACCACCTTCAGTATCAGCCAGTACCTTAATTATATAACTAGCGACCCGTCCCGGCACGGGTGCAATGATGGTTTTATTATACATATACCTTCCTCCTGAATCACTCTATCTATTAAAAAAACGCACGGGTGTAATGATGAACATCTAAATTTATCAGTGTTTCCCGACAATATTATGCATGTAATATACCTATAAACCTTCCTCTTGAATAACTCTATCTATTAAAAAAAACCGCTTTAAAATCCGTTGCGTAGTTTTGAAGATTTAAGCATACGTAGGGACGGACAGACGACAGCGACTTTGTTTTATTCTATATGTAGTGATAGTGATACGCTCGTCCATACGATTTATATAGGTAAAACCAAGTTAACCCAAAGATACCTGATGATAAGCAGTTACCGTCGCCTATTGACGGTTGCAATGCCAGAGATTTCCATATAGTGACGGATTTAAAATAAATGGTGTTACCACCCCAATCATGACGGTGTCGTATCACCTAGCCGCAAGAGAAGGAAAACTTAAAACAAACCCTGTGCCAACCTGGCCAGCGTGACAATAGCCAGTAGGCCAGTCTCAGCAGTTTGTCTTTTACGGGGTGAGTATCAGTTATCAAAAACAAAAGCGAGATTCTTCCCCAGCCATGCTATCAAAGCTTCTACTAAATACTAGCATTCCTCATAGATTTAGCCTAAGCACGGTCCTTCGAGTTTATTCAAAGTCCCTACGTATTTTTTTCCTTAGAAATGTAACAGTTGCAAATGACAAATCATGTCGGTTCGATGAGTCATTCCCATTTAGTACTCGTAGTGTACAGGATATCGAAGGGTGAGCACTTGAACCGGGGAGCTACGCAGACCACATTCACGGCCCCGCCACCGTTGTTAAGTCCCGGGCTACCCCGTGCTGCACGTTCCTACACGTTAGCGCCTGAAATTATTATGGACCATCATCATCATTTTAGCCAAAAGATTGCAAGTTGTAACTATTGTAACAGAACATGATCACTAACGAGATTTTTAATACTTAGTAAGTATGTAAAAATGTCTGAGCTAATAAAATAATTTGGTGAAGTTTTATTCTCAACAACAATCCTTACGATAACTATTATATTTACAAGTGCCACGATAGTATTTTCGCATATGCCTGTGTTTATAATATATGAATTAGTTTGACTTCTGTACCTAATTATTTTGTGTCTTTATAGTAAAAAAAAAACCAACCTATTGACCATATTTAAACCACCTGTATTATGAACTATCATTTACCAAATGATACTTTTGAAACTGCCAAATACTTTTACGTGATCCGAAATTCAATTCCATAATCAAACACTGTTTATCCACTCAAAGCCACAATCATTTTTCTTATCTCACAGATAAGGAAAACAAAGCCCGGGTTCGCAGAAACGGTTTGTATTACCAGCTCGGTAGACAAATAAACGGATATTGATAAACCCGCTTTTGACGAATTTCCATCGGCACAAGAACTTTTTCTGCAGTTTTTATGATGAAACAATATTTTTAAATCGATCGTCTTTATTTTGTGTTATGTTGAATTTGTTTTACAAAAACTTATTGATACTGGCACTTTACGTGGCCTAGTATTTGCTATTGGTTCGTGTGGTATTTATGTGCGCCACTCTTGTTTGATATTTAGTCTGAATTTTGTGACAAATATTCCAGCCCTTAATATCAATAAGAACTACTACGCGAATACGAATAGTGAAGCATATTAAGCGCTGAATTATGTATACTAAGTAATACATATTACCATAAAAATATCGAAATACTTTATCAAACATTTCGAATACTTTGTAGCAGTTGTGGTCACGAGAACGGGAAATACTAATACTACTCAGCCCCTACATGACCCACTGTTGGGTCGGGCCTCCTCCAATTACATAGAGGGTAATTAGCGTACGCTAGCCAGACGGCTTGTCACATGGTGTCATATAAAATTTTCCTTCTCCTGCGGCTAGGGTTTCGGCATTATCATTTCCTATTGTCGGCTCTTACGACACCCTTAGGATGGAATGGGGTGGTGACACAGTGTTTTCTAAATCGAGGGATTTAGCCGGCGGAAAGAAGTGTTCATTTTAAACCGATGATGATAAACCGCCGCCCATGTACCCTTACAACACCAGAAGGAACGCAAGTGCGTTGCTGGCCTTTAGTGAATAAAAAGGATATCATGACGATAGCAGCAAAAAAGGCTACGTTCTTCTGCTGCCAGCACCATGCGTATACTGATGTGCGACAAAGTACGAACACATCAATGTCCGATGTGCGAAAAGAACTTGTTTGTCATACGATAAACATCAACGCCGACCACACAGTACTTTTAATTTGGAATACCCATAAAATGCCAATGGAAGTTCCGTTGAGTTCCTCACGTACTTGGGTCCGGTAATAAGCAATTATCGCCTTACCCACGCTGTGATTTTGGTACTTTTTCGAGTAGCAAAGCGGTAGTAATTGGACCATAAATTTGTTCAATATTGCGCCAAGTGGAAAATTGATATTTAATTTATACACATTTTATTACACCTTTTTATTCGTATACATATTCTAGGCAAATATAATGTACATACACGAAGATTATTCTACTTAAGAGCTTCGTTTCTTTTATCACAATTTTATCATCGTCTCGAGATGCCTCAAATTTTGTTCACAAAGTTTAGAGCACTGTGCAAGACGAGTTGACATGGGGTTAAAACATTCCGCCTACATGCCACTTTGGCGAATTTAAAATACAAAGTATCTCCACCCCATTCTATCCTCAGCGTGCCGCAAGAGCCGATAAAATTACATAAAATGTCACCAATATTATATTTAAAAAAATCCTGAACGATCTATACATGTTCCCGAGTTCAAGTGAAACGGTCTCATGTTTTCCATTCTCTAAAGGTTAAATAAATATTAGCTTTATTCACATTGTATTCAATTGCTGTTTATAAACCTTGTAAACGGTGAAGTGAGTGAGATGAATGACTGCAGTATTCGACTCATCTAAGGCAGCGTACAGAACATCAGTAACATGAAAATTATTAAAAGACCAGTAATTAGAAAAAGCAACTACAGAATTTCTTGCTGGCTCTTCTCCGTGGAGCAGTATTCCGAACCGGTGCTAGTTTCAGTATGAACGTAAAGTAAAGTAGAGAGTAAAAGGTGTGAGCTGAGATATGATGACCGATATGAGTAATTGGATACTACCACTGAGCGTAGATCAAGGGACGAAAGTGTGGTATGACGATTTATAAGATTTTTGTGATAAAAACCTACATTAATAAAGTTATTTTGGGTTTGAGTGTGAAATTATTGTTACTGACTGTATATTAGTCGATCTGAAAAGTTCTGTTGGTTTTATTCATCGATTTAAGTTTCACAAAGTTTTCGAAATTCCGAAGTATTTTCATTTGGATACCTGATTAAACTTTTTGTTTTAGTAGGTTATGTCAGGTGCTGGGAAGATTATTTTTATCGCCCTTTTTTGCAAACAAAGACAGGGAGAAAACATTTGTGAAAGCAAGCAATAGTCACAAGGCAGCATTTGTACAGACAACAGGCAAGTGCAACATGTGTACAAGGGTCCAAAAACCAAATGAGTGAACAATCAAGGAGAAAAAGAGAATCTTCTTTCTCGCCTTTTCTCCCAAGTTCGTTGAGGTCGGGCCTAGGCTAAACTGACTAAAGTCCGCGACTCAACCGGGTCAGTCGGTATAAACGTGGTTAGACCAGGTGTGAGTTTTTACGCTACTTGCTATCTGTAACTACTGTCAAAGGTGATATATGGCAACCAGGATCGACGGCTTTACGTGTCCTCCAAAGCACGGAAGAGGTCAGACATTTCAATTGATGAACATTCATCCAAGTCTAGCTGAGGTAGACGTAGCTTAATTTGACTCTAAAATTATTATAGAATAATTAAATGAAGTTTGAGCTGTTTTAATCTGTAAATATGTTTTTTCTTTGCTGCTCAATTTTTATTGAAAACACAGATAAGTCGAATGTATGCCAGTGTGACTTGCCCTTTATTCCGACAATCGGTATAGAGTACGGACGACTGCTTTTTAATTTACCTTTCTCCGTATAATTAAAAGCTGCGGTAGCTTGTACATTTTCGAGACCAAACAAAAGGTTTTTTTTTTCTTGTAAAAAAGAACAAGACACGAGTAATCTTAGCGAGTACAGTACAAATATTACGCAGAAAGATTTTCGCAAATATATCGATCTGAATCTTACTTGGTTTCAATAATGAAATTTCATATTATTTATTTTTATTTTATTTAGTTCTTATTTGTATTACTATTTTTTTTTATTTTGGTTATGTGTGTACTTACACTCAGAAATTAGTCTCATTTGGTACCACCATTATTGTTAATTTTATTTTATTATATCAAAGCGCCATGGAGGCATTTTCCGGTTGTTTTGTGTAGAGTTGTCTTGCGAACGGCCAGTGTTACAAATGTTTTTTTTTTATTTCCAAGAATATTATAAAGTCGACATTTTCTAGTCATCGGTTACAACGGCATATTAAGATACATCGTTGGCTTTGAATTTTCTAGTTTACAAAAGTAGTAAGTAACAACATTATTACTACATCAATAATAAGTTATCTAGATAAAGCCGGTGCCAATGTTGATAAAAATAAATACATATTAAATCAATTGTCTTTGTTTTAATTTTTTATTAAATAAAAAAAAAGACTTTTTATTAAATAAAAAAAAGACGCATCTTTGAGATTTTAATTTCCCTTTAAAAATTTATTTATTTAAACTATCACGCTACTGAGAAACTATGTGAGTAGTAATCTCGTAATATAGAATAAACCAACAAAAACGACTCAATGGGCTTGATGGTTCACTTTCACCTACGGGCGTGTCCTGGTTATTTGTACAGTTGACCTGTCTAGCATTGTATACTCTGTGGTATTGTGCTCACAATAGCTGAGTAACCCAATGCCATGTTTCAGATACGCCTTTGACTGCTTAGGGAAAGTGGCAACAGCCATAAGCCTACAATTAATTATCTGGCTCCGGTTGGATATGAATGACGTTTGGGCATCTAGTAACCTCGATTATGAACAGTTAAATTTCTAGTTTATTCTCGGGTAGAACACGAAGCGCAAGTTGAAGTTCAACACACAACCATAAACTTCATCTGTGTAATTTTTGCGGGGATATCAATTTGCGAACATCCACATGATTGTTGCGTGACGGACGTGACCATTTGCCGTCTGCACTCAAAAACCCTACTACTAGCACTACGGTTAAAATATCTTCAATTAATTTTAATATTTTTAACAATTTTAACTTGACGTTACGTAATAATGAGACTGTAGAGTATTCAGAATATGTTTATATTTATATTAGTAAAAAAGTAACATTTCACAGATTCTAAGAGAGATTTAATCATATAAATAATTGAAATTAAACATTACTTAATCCCAGACGTTATAAATAACACAAAATTATATGAGGTACATTTAATTGTTTCTTTTTACTTTTGAAGACAACTGTCATCTAGTCTCCCCCGTGACCACGACTGCTGCAAAACAAAGCATCCGCTAAAAAGTGTTTAATTTCAATGTGTAACAATAACAAAAACCTAGGATATCATCTTGTATTTAAACGTCATAAAGTACCTACTGAAACCACATATCGGAAGAGAGGCGAACTTTTAAAAATAACCCTCCATTTCACAATTGGAGTGACCATTGTGCAGGAAATCACGGCGTTTTCAATAGAGCTAGATGCAAGTGCACGTTATTGAATGGCTCGCTGTGGCGTCATTCTTTTCTATTCGGATTCATTGCTATCACAACGACTCTTTGCGTTTCGTATTTGGATGCGAAAATAATTAGATAACGCTTCTATTACAGTCACAATAGGGTACGTTTATCGTTGATATTTTTTAGAAAATATATGTTTTAAATGTAAATGAATCAAAGAGAGAATGATCAAAGGTTTTTGGTACCACACCGATGGATTTAGAATACATAGTGTACATAAGCCTTTTTTTTTACGTCGGAGATCCTCATGGATTCCCGGCCGTTGGGAACTGGCCGGGGTATGTGGGACTCCGGGGCGCGTAGAGATGGTGAATGGCGCCCCGACCTACCCACTAAAACCGACGGCGATCCTCGTCTGCCCAAACCAGGGCCACGGGATTCACTCCCATTACGGGAGCATGCTCCGTGGCCCTGGGGGCCTTGGCCCGCCTCTTATAAAGCTAGTGGAGCCCCATGCTCCAAGGCGGGCCCCTCCGATTATGAGGGGGGCTCTGTATTAGTGTACATAAGCCTACTCTATCCTAAGAGGTATCCTGTCGTATGAGCGGACGAAAGGAAATGACATGGCCGATATCCTGGCCCTAAGAGAAACTAATTTTCCACAAGCTCTCTATGGATTTCTGATTGCATGAATAAGTAGACTTTTTATCTGTATGCGGTATTTATACGCAATACAATCGTACCCATTCCTGAACGCACTCACACACTCAAATTTTAATTAATTTAACCCATTTAAAATTATCATTCACATAATTACTATCCCACTCATCTGCATACACGGATTTTATTATTAGTACAAACGCGTTATTTAAAATGATAACCAATGTAGTTACCTACTTAAATAATTTCCAATACTTATAATATATTTCTCAAAAACCATCAAACAATTACATTGTTACTGTGTGGAACACTTGTATCAATAATTGTATAATTAGAGTTCCCAATAAAGATTTTCTTATCTTAATGTCTGTGTGCCAGATTTTTTTGTACGACTTTTTTCGCAAATGTTCCGTCCACACATTTAATGTCAAATATGTCCGTGACGGATTTAGTATACACAATGTCACCAACCCACACTATCTTGAGGGTGTCGTAAGAGGCGGCTAAAGGAGCGTAAGAGGCAGCGCACCTAGCCTTATGAGAAGGACAACTTAATACAAACCCTGTGCGAACCAGTCTTGCCAGCGTGGCATAGTAGGCTAATTTCCTTACATGAATTTGGACGACGCCCGACTCAGTAGTGGGTCATTAATGGGCTGAAACGACGACGGTGACAGATACGCGCATAAGTATAAAAAATACGAATAGGCATGCGAAATAAAGTGCTACATTAGAAGTGACTTAACCCCATCACATCTTTCTCTGCCAAGTCTGATAGTTAATTTCCGTTTCTATTGGTTCCATTAATATGCGTTCGTATATTCGCCTCAGCTTTTTGACACTTGGGAAGTTTAGTGTTTATGTGTATCGAAGTGAATCTGGAGGTTGGTCACGGGTTGTTTAAATCAAAATATACACATAGGATTACACAATCGCTTGTAAATAATAATTCGATCAAATTACACATAACCATCGGTTCGAAAAGCTTCTAAGTATAAAGAAAAAAACTGGAGGTTCGATTCTAGGGCCGATCTAAAAGTTCGATTCCAGGGTCGAGTTTCGTGTGCATACGTGAAATACAATATAACTATATATAAAGCATCCCTATGTTACATTTTACAATTCAGGGAAGCCGTGATAATAGTGTGACCTGGATATCTATACAGGATGAAACAAAAACCTATTGTCATCTGAAATGAGATTATAGAGGTAATCGAAAGAAGTAGCTCTGTTTTTAAAATATATTTCTATATGATGTACTAGCGACCCGCCCCGGCTTCGCACGGGTGCAATGATGAACCTCTGAATTTATCAGTGTTTCTCTACAATATTATGGATGTATTATACATATAAACCATCCTCTTGAATCACTCTATCTATTAAAAAATCCGCTTCAAAATCCGTTGCTTAGTTCTAAAGATTTAAGCATACATAGGGACGGACAGACGACACCGACTTTGTTTTATACTATGTAGTGATAGTGATGAGCGAGAAATGAACGTTTTTTTAACCAGATTTTTATTACAAAACATGGGTTCCAGTAAAAACCATACATATAACTATAATTATTGTTATCCTACATCTTAGTAATAAACTTAGTAATCTGAGTTCCACTATCTTTTTTGGCTTTTCTCAAGTAAAGGCATTTTAGTCTACAGTTAACCAAAATTTCAAGAAAAAAAGTTGCTATGTTTTTTTCCTACATTTTGCACACAATATTCCCAGTACACGGTACAAAGTTCGATTCCGGGGTCGTGTTAGTATGTTTGTACAAACCAGAGGCACTTGCTCTGAGTCTGGGTTTCATTTTTGGTAGTAAATTTCATGTTTTTTAACAGGCAGGAAAAAGGCGGTTTCCTTTAAAAAAAATGAGTTTGCAATATGTTTGTATAGTCACACATGTATTGTATTCCATCTACACAATATAGCGCTTAGTGTTTAATAGCAAAAACGCGACTACGAATAGCGGAATGAAGTGCCATTAAAACCTTTTTCTTCTCCATCTCCATTGCTGTTCCTTTTTAGTTTCAACATTTCAGCAAGGACCCTAGAAACATTATAAATGCTTTCCATTGAAAACCAAGGTTAATGTGAATCACTATAGTGTTCGTAACAGCTAGAACTTCGCGTCGACCAATGACGTCTGAGTTATTTATAGATTTGTATTGTCTGGACGATTTCACAAATAAGACATTTATCGAATTACTTACATCGGAATGTATAACTTGGCTATTAAAAGATTCCATGTGTGTTTTATTTGTTTTGTCTAGGGATTGCCAAGGCTAGCATTAAAAAAATTGGAAATGTCATGAACGTTGTCTTTGGTCTGCTCTTAAAGGACCCTCTGCTGAGACAAGCCTGTTGTATAAGGATTGAGGGAAGTTGAACTAGTACACAGCTATGCTGGCCAGATGAGTTATTTCCTTAGCATGCTGTCTTGGTAACATTTTCTATAGTACACCACTAAGAGAAATGGGTCTATTTTACAAACACTCAAATGAGCATCTGGTCGATATTTAAACGGACGGTTGCAAATGTAAATTAATTTAAGATGAGTTTACCTTATCGTGTTATTATGCATTATCTCTACGTGACCAGTTAACTCCACGTACTGTTAAAACTGATATTTTATCCACGGATATAAAAAATTCAAAGTCTACTGGGTGCACATATTTAACAAGAACCAGACTCTGAGTACACATTGTGACAATTTATATGGCTCACAGAATAGGTGAAACTTAAAAACATTACATTAAAGAGATGGATTGCTCGATTCTTGACTATAAACGAAGTTTGTACACAAATTGACAACTGATTATTGCTATCTAGTAGACGTCCTACCGATTAAAAATTCCAATTGAAAACGGTTGATTTCTTTTAATGCTTTACAACAGGTATTGAATGACTTTCTATGAAATGATATTTTGCCAATTATTTTATAACATCCAGCGAAGTTTATTTGTTAAATATCATACATAATACTTCATGGTTCTATATTCTATATTAACGCATATTCTGTTATTTCTACTACGATGTGGTTTTAAGTAAAACATACAACTCCAAGCCACTGTCTTGAGTAGAAAAATACGCAGGAAATGTGCCATTATAAAAATAACTTTCACATTTTGCTTATACTAATAAAAAAGTATGTAGTTTGAAACTAACATTGGTTTAAAACTACTTTACTATACCTGTAAAAAACAAAATATATCAAGAGTTTTGAAACACCTGTCCAGTAAGAATTTATTCTAGATGTGCAATTTTAATAGCAAAGCAATGTACTAGTAGCGTGTTTTGTTTGTTTTAATCCTATCGTGTAAGTAAATAATGTATAAGCGCAGACGCGGTCTGAAATGGAAATGTTGTTTAAGCAAATTTATAGAAGTTTAATTTGTTTGAATAAAGAGTGCAGTATTGTGTATGAATGGGATTTGTTTGTCATGGAATAAAGATTGCAGTTCCACAATTTAAATCTTCATTAATATGTTGATTTGTTTGAATGACGTATAATTTATAGGCACTATCTAACTTTCCTGTGATGTGAGTAGATGACGTATTATATCGCCGTAAGAAAAGGAAATGTTGATACGAAACCCTGTTCCAAAGTGTCGGATCTGCTTGGATAGTAGGAAATAGGAAATTAACCTAGGGTATCTACTGTCTTTTTTATGAAGAGCGCTATGCTCGGAATATTCCTGCGAAAAAAAATGAGATCACTAGAGCTACCAACTAGGGCTTTCAAACACGAATTGTTATCAACTCCGGAGCTAGTTACAATGTTGAGCAATCAACTCCGGAGTTGGCTCCAGAGTTGTCAGTTTTTTTTTTGGAAATTAATAAAAAAAACCCTTATCAACATTGGTTTTATTTGTAAAAGAATCAGTATTTTTGTCATGGCATGAATCAACATTAAAATAGTAGAACAATCTTTTTTTATATATAATCTTTACACAACTTGGCAAGCAATAATAGAATAATCATTCATGACTTATACCTATAAAATAACGTTTTTTGTGATAGAATATAACAAACTAAATATCCTAGAATCAAACAAAAGAAAACAATCAATATCTTTTTGAAAAATTTAACTGGCAAAAGTCAAGTTTTTTCGAAATCGAAGATCTTGGTAATACGTTTTGAGAAACGATAAGGCGTTTAAGGATTTGCCAGAAAGAGAATTTCAAAGTTTCGTGCAGAAAAAGCCTGTCGCCGAAAATCCTCGTTCTGATTCCACGCTCGTCGGCAAGATACACAGTAGATCAAGATCAAGAATGCGTTTTTCGTAATTTTTTCGTTTCTGAAATCCGGTTTCAACTTCGGTGTTCTATTTAAACTCCGGATTAAAAAAATGCTTAAAATTGCTCCGACACTCCGGAGTTACGAAGCTCCGGAACTCCGAATTGAAAGCCCTACTACCAACATAGCGTAAAGGATTGCCCAACTTCAGCAAAGCACATATCTCGCAGGGATGACGCTCGGTGGGGCAGAAAAGTGCTTGAGTGGCGACCGCGTTCCGGATAGCGCAGTGCTGGTAGGTCTCCCATACTGGTTAAGGTCGCCGGAAAGCGATGGATGCGGGGGACTCAGGACTGGACTGGAATCCTTAGGGGAGACCTATGTCGAGCAATGGACATCTTTTGGCTAAAATTATGATAATGATGATGACTGTCTTGGTTAGACGGGTTGGGATAGATTTTTTACTTTACCTTCTCTTGTTTCTGTCTATTTAGTTCCTGTAGTAGCCTCCTTGAATAACCTAATTACGTAATGCGCTGGTATCATTTTGTATTCTAAATTCGTTAACACGCAAACAATCCGATTCCAAGGGTAACTTAAATAAGCAACATCGCATATATAAAATTACATCAGCTGCATAATACTGCGGCAGATTAAACTGTTGCAAAGGATTTGTATGTAATCCAAAAGTATATGTATCAAGCAAATAAATGCTGTGTTAATCCGCGAATTGCGCTGGCGTGATAACTGCTTAGGCTTCAGCGCTGAATGAAAGTCGGCGACCGGAAACGAAAAGCGCTTTAAGCGATTTGATATGCGGCTTTAGCTTTTATTAAGCTATAAATTAAGTTAAATGTATTGTGTAATTGTTTACTTCAGCGATTGAAAAATAATTAATTTAAACGACCATAATTATAAATTACATAAATAAATTATAGTTCTATTCGTATAGATTTTAACAGAAGCGTGTGTGTCTCAAATACCTAGTAGTGTGTGTAATATGTTTTTATTGATATAATGTATTTTATGCATAATAAAAAAAAATATCAGTATTCTGCACTCCTTTTTTATATAAACCGTAAGTGCGGGAGATTTCATACTCCTCCATCCGAGCAATTTTCGTAAAATAAAATAAATAAATAAATATCCTTGGACATTTCACACAACGCCATCTCGTCCCAAGTTAAGCAACTTAATGCTTGTGTTATGGTAACGAGATGGATGATAAACTACTTTTTTTTGTAAATACATACATATTATAGATAGAAATGACACCCAGACTCCGAGCCAGTGCCTCTGGTTTAGTCAAGACACTGGCCCGACCCCGGACTCGAACCCGGGACCCGTTGATCCAAAGGCGGCACATCTGACCACTAGACCAACGAGGCAATGGGGTACAAAAGTTTCGCTTCACGTATTAATATACATTTTGTAAATTGATTTTACTTTTTTGACATCTTATGTCTTAAGGGATACACTGCCGAACCTATTCACTTTCGAAAAAGTCACGCGGACTAAGGTAGGCACAACATTTCACCTTACATTTTCGTTCCTCCTTTGGGTCAATTCTACCTACCTAGTCCTCAATGCCCTCAAAATCGGGATATTTGAAGAATATGTACACAGTTTATATATTCTAAACTAGCGGCCTGTCCCGGCTATGCACGGGTGCGATGTTACCCGCGGGTGACGCCGCGGGGCGAAGCTAGAAGAAAAGTAGCTTAAGTTACTCCTTATAATTTATATCATCAGTTCCTATCGGTGAAAGTCCCGTCAAAATAGGTCCAGCCATTCCAGAGATTAGCCGGACAAACAGACAGTCAAAAATAAAATAAAAATGTTATTTTTGCCTATGTACTGTGTATACATACTTAGGCATTTAGTAAAAAGTGGTTATTTTATTATTACAAACAGACACTCCAATTTTATTTATTTGTATGTATGTAGAGATGTGCCAATGTAGAACTCTTAGTAATGAAAACTGACAATGCTTTGCTCTTTTCGTGTAAATGAGAAAACATGACTTAGGTAACATAACATTTGCTACACATTGATTCAACGCAAGCGTCACTTGACCCTAACGTCATTTACACATATTAGTATACACGATAAAGATTTTGTAAGCAGTTTATTTAAATTAAGTATTTATCGGACATTTATCTGACGCTTTTATTCTGTACTCATTATTTATAGCCTTTTTATACCTTTTAAGTTAACAGTCGCAGCCAAATGGTTTACATGATTTATTCTTCTGATTAACCTTACACCTTGATCTCTAGTTTGTTGATCAGATTGAACAGCTTTGTATTAGGGTCTAAACCAACAATATAAATAATGTTTAGGATGATAAATAATAAAGGTATCCAAATATTTTAGCCCGTTTTCAATTAATACTGTTGTATAATAGAGTTTTGATCATTCATACACCATTCATAGACAAGATTCAGATTGCAAGATTGTAAGCAATTCATATTCTTAATTTAAATTTCCGAAAACCACTTGATACTTAATGAAATAGTAATTATTTCATCTCTTCAAGTTTAATTTTGACCACAAAAACAATCTTATATATTTCAAAGATCCCTTAAATATCAAAACTATCCATCTCAGAAATCTCTGAGTTTTAAAGAGATATTGACATTTCAATGATTCACATAACTTACTTAATTATAATTGTTGTACGTAATTGGGAATTAATTGTCACATCATATTTTTTCCACCGCGCATAATTACATCAATGCACATAGCCATGTTCAACTGACAGATAATACGAATTACAGAAGTTGTCAAACGAGATACGCAGTGTCAATGCACACTAATTATAAAGTCATTAAACGGTATCATATGTTTTTTAATTTCGTTTTTGTCAGGTACTTCAGCTAGCTTTTATGATGTAATTGATTGATTGTGCTGTCACTTTTTATAGAATGCATTTATTTTTAAAATACCAGTGGAATGATCGTCGCGTTGCTATTAAAGACACGAATCGATAAAAGTACGTAAGTGTTATTTTCCAATCTTTCTAGATATGAACAAAAAACTTGGAATTGACAAGTTATTCAAACCTTTTTTTAATTTTAAATTATTACTTACTTATAGCAATAATCTTCGAGTTAAAGTAAAGTTCTTGCTTAGATCTGTCTGCATTAGGCCTCAGAGTGCATTTCTCACACTCACAAAGCTGAACCAGATTCCATTTTTTTTTTTCAATTTTAGTTACGCCACAATTCTGCTTTTAATATGGAAAATAACCCCAAAATTTCTTGGTTCTTGGACCTATAGTTTCGTAAACTAAATAGGCCGAAACTCTATCCATAAGAGATTTGGTATGAAATCCTGTTTCAACCCGTCTAGCCAACATGGCAAAAATGTCTCTCCATCAATTGGACGATCCCCGACTTATCAACGTATTATTATATACATGTATAGAGATGATGATGATAGTATATAAAATGGGCATACCATTAAAATAACAGAGTTGCTGAACTTGCACAACCCAAACCGCGAACTTACTAAGTCGTTTGTAAAAGCACTAACTGTAAACCAAAAAAGCCGCCGTGGGCGGTGGACGTGGTCGTGCCTTATCGCGTTCGCCGACACCGACTCAATTGCTCATTGCTAGTTTGTGTTTCAAAGAAGCTATTTGTTCGCTACTATGTATAGAAAACTGTACAGCTTATAAAGCTTTTCAGCTGTACCGGCTCTTATCCAATATCCATTCCAGTTTCAAAAGTGTTAATTCTTTGCGGTTATTATTCACAATTGATTTATTTACTCATTAATAGGTCAACAAAACAAGTAACAAACAAACTATTGTAACTCTGATAGACCCGTTTTGTTTCACGTTTCTGTAAAGGTTCCAACCCATAATGTATGTTGACACATCATGTCAATGTCTATACACATAAACTACACATGTTTACAATGAATGCTACACTTGTGGTTTAATCTATACTGTATTATACAGTATAGATTAAACCACTGTATAATCTAAACAGTTGGGTTGCGCCTAATCTAACTGTAAAGTACCTTCCGAGTAGAGAGATTGAGATTTTCATAATTTTATCTCAAAGTATTTTGCTGAAGAAGGCATAATTATTATTTAAACGATTCAATGTGGCGCCAAGGTATCGAGTAGGTCGCAACCGGTTTCGTACGAGCAAAAAGAGGATTTTTTAGTGTAAAAATATAACAATAATCTGCAGACAGATAAATAATAATTGTTCTATTAATAATGCAATATACTTATAAGTTAGATAGATAGATACAGAGATAACTCTTTATTGTACAAATAACAAAAAAAAAAGGAGCAGTATTACACAGTAGGAAAAACTTACGACAGTATACATTTCAGATACTTATAAAGACGACAGTTCACATACTTATAAAAATAAATACTTATTATTTTTATGATTTTTAAACACCTTATAACTGATAAGTTGTGTGTTGTATGTGATAACATACGCTGGTTTCATCACACTCCGATTGTCAACAAATATGCAAATTGACTGATCATCACCTGACACAAACGCATACATTTGTATTAACCAGTTCCGGTTTATCAACTGTTTTGTAGGCTTCACCAACTGGAAAGAGTAACCAATGTGTCTACCCCCTATTACAGGTACACAAAGTTCCATTACACTTTTTCCGAAATGCATACCTGGCAACTTACGTAAATCCTTTTATTTGCGTCACCAGGCCGCCACCGGTGCCACTTCAATGTGTTATCCGCTTTCACTGTCAAATCCGCCCGGAAACCATCAAGCTTGTAGATTCCTGAGACTTCACTTACGGTAGCCAGAAGCTTACCCTTGAAATCTTTTGGAAGCAGATGGTGAATTATGCATTCCTCTCTGTCAAAATGTACCTTCCATCCCCTCTCTACTAATTTAGACACTGATAACAGGTTGACATGCAAACCTGCTACATACATGACAACCCTCACAACAAGCACTTCTCCTCTTATACTCACCATGATGTCATGTTAGGAAAGGGCCATTACCTATAACATAAATAACTCCGAGATGGAAGAAAACACGAGTTGATTTTTGTACAGAGATTGGCAGACAGTTTTAGGCTTTATTCAAAGTACATATATTAAATTTAAATATCTTTGATTAAACCAAACAGTTCTTAACAGTGCGAAACTACGCGTAAGCTAGTAAGCAATAAAGACTACATTAACTCTTCGGGGGCACTTTTAAAAGTATTCAGAGGAATTTTGTAGACAAATACAGACGCTATAAAAACGATCAAGCATGGCGTCATCGCAGTTTACAATCATAATATAGCCGTACGGACTCACATTCAAGGACTATTTAGAATTACAGCAATCGCTTGGTCGTAAATCTTTCTCATACACTGCATACGGGAGTCGTTATATTTATGATGTTAAAATTTATAATTATTGAAAATATTGATTGATGGATTCCTAATATCGACGAGTCCGACGTACAGTGGTATAACCAACCAAATCACTAAAACGATTATTTTGCATTATTAGCTTTAATTAAACTAGATGTCCTGTAAATCACTACATATTAAAAAACAAAGTTGCTGTCGTCTGTCCGTCCCTATGACTTACTATGCTTAGATCTTTAAAACTATGCAACGGATTTAGAAGCGGATTTTTTTTATAGATTATACCTATAAACCTTGCTCTTGAATGGAAGGTTTATTTATATGTATAATACATGCATAATATTGTAGAGAAACACTGTCAAATTTAGAGGTTCATCATTGCACCCGTGCGAAGCCGGGGCCGGTCGCTAGTTTTATTATAAAGTGTCAGTTTATGTTAGTGATACAAACCATGTACATTGGTACAAAACCACGAGAAACTGATAAGATTACAATATGATGAGTAAATTATAAATCTGATTTCCGTGTCAACGCTTGATCACCAAATTAATATTTTATAACTAAAATGCCACTTAACACACAAACCTGAGCTAAAATCATCCAAAACGACCAAACATCCCACATCGCAAAATTGAATTTTACACAGCAATTCGCACGGATAAGAAATCCCCGATAACAGTCGTTCACGGGTCACTATAAGACTATACGATCACTATAATTTAAATATCAAATACCAACTTATTCCTTAAACTTTTTTTTATTAGTTTTAGTTTGTCCATATTTGTAAAACCCTACATGACCTTTTGACTTGATTTGATTTTGAAATGACCTTTGTTTTATAAATCACACTATTAACAAATAAATTTAAGTATTGTTATTACTAATTCTCTCAATTGGGACTTCTCGTTCGTTCCATGAAATCATTGGACGAGATCGACTAAACCATGAGTCTTTTCTGGATTGACAGCTAAAGAAACTTTCGCCGCAATAGATAATGAAATTAATCATCAACATCGTTTGATGATGATCAAATTGCGGTAAACTTTTTCTTTATTCACATACCTCAATTGTTACCAAAAATTTTCGAACATTTTGTTTTACCATGTTAGTTATAAAATGTTTAAGTAAAACATTAATTTTAATCCATGAATTCTGATCCAATATTTATTATTGACTTATGTTTTATTACCTACTCGTTTTTTATTCGGCCTTGATTGGCGGTAAACTCAATTCCCGCGGGGTCTTACTCGGCTTAACTGGGTCAAGGTATCGTCGAGATAAAACAGCTTTAATTATGAATACGATACTAATAGTGAAGGTCTAATAGCAAAGACTTAGGTCTTTTATTAAACCATTATTTACCCTTTACTGAATGCTCTCTCCTCCAATTTAATAGAGGGGATATAGCCGACTTCACCCTACTGGCTTTTCTTCGATACTCATACTAGCCAAAACCCACGGCTTTGCCAGCCAAACTCGCATCGCTAATTAAAATAAAACTAAAATAAAGCCATCTTACTCATCATAACATTCGCTATCTGCGAGTGTACCTCCTTAAACGTTTTATAAAACGCACTTTGGCAATAAACTACAATGTTAATATACGATTTTAACTAGACTCAGGTTTAGGGTGTCGTGTAAACCAGACATACATGCTACATGTTTGGGTTTCCTTGGATCCGTGAATTATATGTGTGTTATTATTGTTGTTAAGTCGTCATATTTTATTTAAATAAAATGCGTTACTTGGCTACAACCTATACACCACTATTTTAAACTACCAGAAAACAATTAGCATTATGTGTTAGCATTTCTGATCACATATCATCATCGTCATTTTAGCCAAAAGCCGTCCACTGCTGAACATAGGCCTCCCCCAAGGATTTCCACAAAGCCGGCCCTGGGTCGCCCACATCCATCGTTTTCCGGCGACCTTAACCAGGTCATCGGTCCACCGTGTGGGAGGCCTACCAGCACTGCGCTTTCCGGAACGCGGTCGCCACTCGAGGATTTTTCTGCCCCATCGGGCGTCGGTCCTACGCGCTATGTGCCCTGCCCACTGCCACTTAAGTTTGTCAATCCTCTGGGCTATGTCGGTGACCCTGGATTTCCTGCGCATCTCCTCATTTCTGATTCGATCTCGCAGAGAAACTCGGAGCATAGCCCTCTCCATTACCCTTTGAGTGACTGAGCCTTCTGATGGAGCCCATAGTGAGCGACCACGTCTCTGTTCCATAAGTCATCATCACATACATGGACGTATAAAAAAAGGCGGACGGAACTCTCGCTAAGACAAAAGTGAGACGCCAAGATGGCGGCCGCTCTTTATGCGTGAGTTAATTTTGGGGTGGCCAAGTTACACAAAAATTTGCCATTAAAACACGGTCAACGTAATAAAAAATTTGTATTGTTCGAAATTGTAATGTTTAAGTCAAAGTCAAAATAATTTATTTTGTATAGGACACAATGGACACATACAAGTTGTCAACATATTAAAAAAATGTATAGAATGCAAACTACTTATATTCTTTTTTTTGTAAATACATACATATTCTATAAAGGAAACACCCAAACCCGGAACAAATACTTGAAGGTCGTACAAATATTTCTTCCGTGCGGGAATCGAACCCGCGACATGCTACATATACATAGTTTACCACCAGTTCGAAACGCGACCACTGCTGAGAAGAACTGGCAAGAAAATCAGAGAACTTGTTATTCTTTTTCTAATAATTTGCGGTCCTATTTCATTTAATTTAGAATCCCAAATGCTGAGTTTTTTTTTAGATTAATGTCTTTTACTTTGAGACGTTCTTGAAATTTCTTCTAATTTCGAGATGTGGTGAAACCGAATCGTTAGATATTTTTCCGCTATATATTTAATAAGACTTATTTTGTGTTCTATTCCGGCGAAAGTATGTTCATATTCCAAGTTAAACACATTTTTCTTGAATTTTTGTGATAATATATTTATTCTACTTTCGTTGTACAATGTTATGCTTTCTTTTATAATTTTTCGTATGACCATTTCGCAAATACAACAAATATCGAATATATCTTTCGATGGTAAATGGAGGCCTCCTCTGGTTTTTAGGTATATTAACTTATGTTTCTTTTTTTTATATAAAAACCACGTCTTGTTAGATTGCTAATTTACCTTTTGAGGTACTGCATAAGTAACAACACGCCGGAGTCCTCCTTTAGTTGTTTACAAGTCATTCGCATCAAAATGTATACTGCAAACGACACTGTATTTGTTTGGAATCCAATCGTTTTCCCCATTACAATTTCTAATTATTTGAATCCAATCATTTCTCCATACTTAATTTTCCTTAGAAAATCTAGCAAAAGGAATATAAAATAAAATACCCAGTAGTAACTATTAAATAATTAACCATAATAATATATTGATTTTTATAATAAACGAAAAATTGCCCACATTTCGGTTAATTTGCACACGTGAATATTGGCAACACTGAACTTAAAATTAATTGTTTTGTTCTAGCAAATACAAATTGATTTTAATGTATATAATCTGGAAATAAGTGATTGAATTATTCATTTACGTATGAAACGTGATTCCTGGATTGTTTTTCTTTCGGTCACTACGGTTTTTACACCATTTTATCACGCAAGACATGATTTATAGTTTTTATTTTTTCGCCGCATATTGCGTCTTTATGCATCGATGTTCACGCGCGTAATGGCCGACTAATGTGTGAAAGTGTGCGTGCTGGCCTGTACATATAGCTGATCTGGCCGACTATGATGTCACAGTTTTTAGTTAGCGAGACTCTGTCCGACTTTTTTTATACGTCCATGATCACATATATGAAATAAAAAAATCACTCCCGCAAAATAGTCCCCCAAAAGCAAATCAAAGTGTAGGTTGTAGGCGATATTGTAGCCATGATTTCGTGCCAAACTTTCACTTGTTATTACTTTCCTATTGTTGAGTAAAAAAGTTTCGAGTAAATATCACGATCTAATAAGCATAATATGAGTGTACTACCCAATTTCTATTATTCGGTATTAATTCAGAAAAATATAGAATATCTATTTAAGCCGTGATCGTTGGAACACTTATAAGAACCACGCCACCTAGATGCCTAATCCGAAATTAGTCAGCTACTTCTTACAACAATGGAGACATAAACTGAGTCACTGACCGCGATTATCCAACAGTGGGTTGATTTCATATAATAGTTTCCCTTGAACAAAGATCTGGTTTACGTTGAACTTAAACTATCATTACCGATTAGTTCTATAGTATTGATAAATAATTACTACATGATGCGTAATGGACAATGGTAGTTGAGTACAAATAACATAGTGATTTATCAAAATGACATGTCAGTAACAGATAACTAGGTAGGTACGTATTAAATATATGTCAAACCAATTTATTCAAAAACTTAGGCCAATTTTATTTTATTACGGCACCATGAGCTCTTTTTTCATTTAGGTACTATTGTTACAAAACCTCTAAATATACGCGAGTGAAGCTGTGTGTGATAGACGTTCAAGCGATATAGTACAAGAAATCAAAATAATTTAACATTGAATAGTGTTTTAAAAGATTTTATTAATTTTTTATGATGCTGGTACAAATACACAAATAAAAAAATCTAAAATCTCTACTGTATATAACGGTAATTACATAATTATCTATTCATTATTTGTTTCACTGTGTGTTTCATAAGAAAATCACTCGCAAACGTATTACAAGAAAATATTGGTAACAAATAAAAAGCAAGTAACTTTTTTGTGAGTCGTTTATCAATATTTTTACGTTATTTTCCTCTCGCCCGAGTGATTTCCGTGCATGTGCGACTTGTTGCGAATGAATCAGAGTATCGCTCTACCGGCCTGAGTTAGTCAGTTGGCACATGGCATTGGTCAATGTTGTTTGCATCTATACTGGCAAAAATCTTTGTAATTGTGAAAAAGTAATATTAAAAATGGAGATTTTTGACTTTCGTGTAGTTCTATTTTTAAACATTTTGTGATAAACTGTGATTCGGTTTTTGGTGACAGTGCATAGATCTGCTTCGATTTCTTTTGTGTTTTCCTTTATGGATCTTACTCGGAAACCTGAACAAGGTAAGTGTGGTATACGCTCGTAAATAGTGTTTCTTTTTTCTTTAATAGATATTATACAATACTATATTTAATTGGTACTCGAACTTGTTATTTTTGCAACTAGTAAGTCTCAGAATAGACTATGTCTTTGAGAATAACAGTTCCTTACTTAAAAACTAGTTAAATAACAATTCGATTGTATTTAGTCCAATTCAAATTATTTCGAGGTTGTTCAATGGTTTTCAATTCTGGTTTTAATCACCTAAACTTATATATATATGTATTTTACCACGATGCAGGTTTCATACACTTTGAAACTTCACCTAACAAGGTTCTCGTATCTTAGCCCATAAAATTCCAAATAGTTGTATTCATATCAGCCTACTGTGCCATAACCTCGTGGGTATTATATATTATTGGATATTTTTTTATAATTAAACATCTAAATGTCGAAAATTGTCATCACACCTGGTAACACTCAGTGTACCTCCCTGTAATACGTTATGCACTTGTGTCATCCTCAACTGACATAAGTATACCTTCTGATTACCTTCTGATAGTTCGGTGAATTAACCAGATTTGTTATTGCTTGTTTTCTTTGTCCTATAATAAGTATATGTGTCACTGTTACTCTTAAAACTTATCACTTAGTTAGTGCACAATGTAGTGTTTACCTTTAAGTGTTTGTTACATTCATGTATGTTTACTTTATACTTGTATTTAATGTATGACTCAGTGTATCACAGACGTTGGTAGGCCAAATAAATAATATACACAGAATATTAATACTACTTACTACTTAACACCAAGACATCCTATTATGTAGGTCACCACAGGATAGCAATAATGATATCAATGTGTAAATCGATACGAGTAAAATGTTGAAGCAATTACGCTGTCCTTGCAAGCGTGAGGTTCCCATGCACCGAGCTACCGCGTGGAATCGTAAACTAGCTCCATACGGTGGGTGATTGATTTCTACGCGGCTCTACGTCTTTGTTGTTCTACCAACGATCCTTTGTTTTTATTAGAGCTACCAAGCTTTGTTTGTGATATGTGATCCTTTGAAATGGACGCAGATTTTCCTTTTTGTTGGCGCCTTTACGACTTGGTCTGTTTTAGGCATCATATTTAAAAATCACCGTAGTGACGACGTTTGTTACGTATAATGACACCAAGCCCTGTAACCAAGTGTGTTTCGAAAAACACGCTTTGGTTGAATAGAAAGAAACACACTAGAGATTGTAGTGTCAATCTATGGCGTGTACTGGCTGTAATACCTAATTAGATTTGTGGCTATTCAAAACCCCGATTCTTTATAGGCTAGTGGCAATGGTCAACATTTTGGGAGCTTTTGGTTATACTTTATCACGCTCAGCCTCAATAAGAGGAACAAGACACCAAATACTTTGAATTCTTTGACTCAAGTACGCCATACTTCTTTAATTAGGTTGTTTCTTTTTAATCTATATTAAATTGGACCTCGCGTGTACGATGGCTGTTAGTCTCGTGCATAGCAATGTAATCAAAGTTATTCTAACAAGACTGAATTTAATAAGCGAAACAATATAATTATCTACATAAATACACTTTTAGCAATATTACTACTACTACTCAGCCCATTAATCACCCACTGCTGAAGCGGGCCTCCACCAATCACCTAGAGGGTAACTAGCCTACTGGGCCACACTGGCCAGACGGGTTGACACACTATCAAGATTTCCTTCTCTTGCAGCTAGGTTTTCAGCGTGGTCATTTCCTTTTTTTGGCGTTTACCACGCCCTTATGTCGGAATCTAAAGTTAACAGTTCTTATACAGGGTGGTCAAAAAGTCGTGGATCAAACGCAGCCAGCGGTTAGATGGGGTCATCAGCAGCAAAAAAAATATCTACGGGAGGTCCTTAAGGTCAACCCCTGCAGAGTTATAACCCACCCTGTATGTTATGTTTAGATTCCGACTCTACAATATTGAAAAAAAACGTCCATTCGGTTTGAGCATTGACTGTATATTTTTAAAATAAGAACAATGACAGTAATAAACTACAAAAAGAGCACACATTTAAATTTCTCTTTTCGTACCAGCCAGCAGCCAACAAATCTTTCCCTTGATTACCTCATACGATGCCCTCAAGAACGAAAACATCACAAATAGTCTAAAACTAGATGCTGCTCATTTAGAGTTTTTGTATATACACACACTAGCTGACCCGGCGAACTTTGTTCTGCATTATACATATTTAAAACAAAAAGAAAGTTGGACATAGGATACCTGAGATTTTTATCCCGTCCGTATAAAACCTACTTTAACAAAACGCAACTGACAGCGAAACGTTATGTTGTCTATAGTTTAATATGGTCGAAAATTTGACAATTAGAAATTTTGAATTCGACTTGTTTATATTGTTGTAATTCACATAATATCTTTATAACTTGTAGCCTATGTGTTATTCTGATGTATAAGCTATATTATTGTAAAGTTTCATTAAAATCCATTCAGTAGTTTTTACGTGAAAGAGTAACAAACATCCATCCATCCATCCATACTTATAAACTTTCACGTTTATAATATTAGTAAGATACTGTTTAAAAAGGACACGCTGTGGTTTATTATCTAATAAAAGAGAAAAACCACGTTGAGTATTTTTAAATCTGAGTCTCGTTTATCTTTCTGTTTGCCATAATGCCCGCTACTCGGGGTTGGGCCCGATCAGTCATGTATAAATAATAAAATAAAATTGTGCATACTTCAATAATCAATACCGCAACTAAACATTTACAACTATCTTTCTCAGAAATGCTATGAATAGCATTATTCCGTTCCAGAGCAAATCGATTGCGCTTAGCTTAAACAATGTGTAGTTCTACCAAGCACCCAGGATTTACAATTTTGGATTTACCCTGCTATATTCAAACAGTACACGTTCGGTGGTTGAGTAGAGCACTTAGTGTCTTATTCACTTTAGTCGGATAACCTCGCCAGGTAGCTCGGATACCGATGGGATTCCCGGGACGCTACAAGCTGGGACTTCCTACAATAAATATTTTTGTAGGGGAATGTTTAGTAGCAGGCGCCGCAACTCCATTGAATAATGAATGGGTTTTTTAGATGCCTCCGGCTTGTTCCAAGCGCCTTTTATTGTTTGTTTGACAGATTCGTTCACAGATAATTTGATGCGACTAGCGGTTTTAAGGTGGTTTATTGTGAGCCTTTTCATTCATGATTGCTTTGATCTGGGAAGCAAGAGTGGATTATATGTATTTTGTTCAAATTACTTGATTATTTTTGTGAATGTGTGTGTTGTTAATATTTTCGCGGGTTAAATATAAAGTATTTCTAAATTTATGTACGTAACGCGTAGTTATAAACATGTTGTCGTTTGTACTTCTCTATCTGATTCACCGAGTGAGTCATGTCCGGCGTACAAACTTTGATGTTTTTATTTTCTGGAATTCCCATTTTTTTGGGAAACGTCCGTTTTGTTTTGTTTGTTATAGGGCCAATAGAAATGTTTATGATAATAAAAAAACTGCTTAATAGCTAGGTATATGGATATGCCTTTGGATCATTGGTCCCTTGTTCGATTCCGGTATCGGGCAAATGTTTTTGTGTAAACCAGGGGCACTTGCTCCGAGTATGGGTTAGGAATACTAAAATTATCAGTATCATTAAAGCAATATTTTTCATATTACACACTATAGTTAATTTATAGTTGAATTGAATGAATCTCCTTGAAAAGTTGAAAATGTAAAACCAATTTACCAACATTGTTAGAAGATATTGCACAGTTGAAGTGGAAATGGGCAGGCCACGTAGCCCGAAGAGCGGATGGCCGTTGGGGATTATATGTCTTGGAGTGGCGTCCTCGTATGGGAAAGAGAAGCGTGGGAAGACCCCGACCGACTAGGTGGACGGACGACCTTGTGAGGGTCGCTGGGAGTTGGTGGAAGCGGTCTGCACGTTGTGGAGTGGGCCTATGTGGCTGATAGATAGATAGAAGATAAAATGTTTCAATACCCATTTGATATTTTATGATATTTTCTTTTCCTGCGTTTATTGGTTGATACTCAATATTGGCGTACATAAACGCCCACCGCTTTCCATATTTATTTTTAGTTAACACTCGCGTGGGTGTTGCCATTTTAGATGAACATGTCTTCAAATGTTATTCTCTACAGACGGCAGGGATTGAAATGAATAAAACATAGAAAAGTCATTGACTTTGATTGGTAATGGAATCCGTCGTAATACGAGTACATGCTTGGCATACACATGTCCCATAATTGACCCACTAATGATTCTGGCCTCCTCCCATTACCTGGAGGGTAATTAGCGTAATGTGCCACGCTGGTGTGTTGGCACAGGACTTCGTATCAAGTTTTCCTTCTAGGGTTCTAGGATGTTGGCTACTGGCTGATATATAAAGAATATTTTTGTAATTGGTGTTCTTTTTATATTCAAATATTGTCTTTGTTAATTGTAAAATATTGTTACTGCCTACTTTGTTTCCTTTCTTCTTTTGTTTTTCTGTCTACCTTGTCGTTTTTACTTGTTCTAATGTATGTATATTATATGTGAAATCTTGTAATTGGCCTTCGTCTACTATTTTATGTTTTATGTTTATTCTAGCTGTAAGTTTACGAAAAAAAATAAAAAAAAACTGAACGGACGTTTTTATTATTTCTTGAGGCTTGGTATTTTTCATGATGGCTCTTACGATACTCTCAGACTGAAATGGGGTGGCGACACTATGTATAAAATGTTACATGTGTAGACAACGAATTGAAAAGTACTCTCCTACTGTTGAATCCTCTTTCTCCCTCTTTTTTACACCTCTCCTCTTTTCAATATTCAGTCTACTAGAAGCATTCAGGCTTTACGTGGAATTGGCTGATACACCTTTTTTCCTTTTGTATGCTGGGAATAGAATTAACGATTAATCTTAAACTGTCTGTAGTAAGTTAATTTTCTTTCTTCGTTCATATTCTGACATGTCGTTATTAAATTTAACCTTTTGTTTCAGGTAAGGACAAATCTTTATATCTACTGTATCAACTGGATCCGTAAGTAGGTACCTGTTATTTGGTTGATAAGTTTTAAATTACGTTACAAACAATAGTAGATAAGAAACCGCATTTACCTAATACATAAAATTCACGTGTCACATTTTTTGTTAATATTGAAGTCCTCCGAAATGGCTCGATCGATTTTGATAAAATTTTATATTCACAATTGGTAGGTATGGGAATCGCACAACATATTTTTTTCATCTCCCTAAATGTTAAGGGTGGTCCACCCCAAAACAAATATTTTTATTTTTAGACAACATTTTTAAATGTATTAGAAAACAGACGATAATTGCAGAATAAACCTGTGTTATTGTATAGTCCTTTTATTAATTTTTACATGAAATTCTTAGGACAGTTTAATACTGAACCTGGAAATTTTTGGTCTAGGGGTTGGCTCGATTTGATTGACGGGCACGGGCTAAATATCATCATCATCATCATTTCACCCAAAAGACGTCCACTGCTGGACACAGGCCTCCCTCAAGGATCTCCACAAAGGTGGTCCTGGGACGGGCACGGGCAGTGTCGTTGTGTAAACCAGAGGCACTCGCTCCGAGCGGAGGTGGCGTTTGTGCTTGTGAATGACATGTTTGTAAACAGCCCCCGCGATGCAGGTTACCTTGAGCAAGGATTGCGATTTGTCGCGGAGCATGTTCCCCATTGTGGAGCACAAGCAATCGAGGGACGCCGTTGGTTTTAGAGGGTAGGTCGGGGCTCTAATTACATACCATCTTTCCGTGCCCTGGTGTCCCACATACTGCGGCTTGGATCTGGAAACATAAATCCATATAATCCTGTTCACAACGAACCTTTTTATCCTGAGGCTATTTTATACATAGAATGTACATGCAGATACCCTCGTTCAGATAATTTACAAAATCGTGATGTTATTTAAATCACCTTAAAGCGCACTTTTACGATAAGTCGTTATCACAATAGATAAGAATTTCGACCCAAGTTCATTGTCACGATTATATCAATACTCTGTTATCAGTGTGATACAAAGTGTAAGTATACCAAAAATGCAGAACGCCTAAAAATAAATATAACATACATTACATGCTAAATTTATTATGTTACTGTTAGTTTCGGTGAGAGGATACAATATGTACTGATGTTAGTTCTTTAGTACAACCTCGTCTTCATCTTCTTCTTCTTAATTGGGGTTGGCATCTGATTAATCCGTGTGGGGACGGATTTAGAATACATAATGTCACCACCCCATTCTATCCTGAGGGTGTTGTGAGAGCCGACAAAAGAAAATGAGAAAGCCGATTACCTAGCCGTAAGAGAAGGAAAACTTGGATCGACATCCTGTGCCAACCCGTCTGGCCATCGTAGCACAGTAGGCTAAGCCGACTCAGCAGTGGGTCCTTTATGGGCTGAGTCAATAAACTTGGACATTTCACACAACGCCATCTTGTCCCAAGCTAAGCAACTTAATGCTTGTGTTATGGTAACGATATGGATGATAAACTACTTATATACATTTTTTTTTTGTAAATACATACATATGATAGATAGAAAACACCCAGACCCGGGACAAATACTTGTAGGTCGTACAAATATTTATTCCGTGCGGGGATCGAACCCGCGACATGCTGCGCAGCAGTCGATCGCTCAACCACTGCGCCAACCGTGTTACATAGTATCTGATTATCCTAATTCGGCTAATTACTGCCCGCTAGCGATTCAAGTCAACAATGGGTACTTGTGCAGCCCGTTTCACTGTTCCCAAGATGAATTGCTTATTACAGGACGATGTGTAAACGGCTGAAGTTTTAATAACATTCAAACCAAGAGCGGCTGTATCCGACGTGCTTTTATAGCCCGCAAAAAATATCTTTGAAGCAAACGGCTTTGAGGAGAGTTCGGAAATCCGCTTCGCCTTTATAATGTCCGCTGGATGCGCCGCGGTGCGGGGCAAGGAGAGTAGGGTTGAACGGAATATTTGCAGACCCAGATATAAATAAGGCAAACATTTGTACTTACTAATTCTACTACTCAGCACATAGATGACCCACTGTTGAGTCGGGCCTCCTCCCATTACATGGAGGGTTATTAGCCTACTGTGCCACGCTGGCTAGACGAGCTGAAATAGGGTTTCGTGCCAAGTTCTCTTGCGACTAGGCTATTCGCCGTGTTATTTCTTTTTGTCGGGTCTTACGACACCTTCAGTGTGGGATGGTGACGCTATGCTAAAGGCGTCACCACAAAGACATAGTAATTCATTCATTTTTATATTTTTTTCTAGCTGACCCGCATTCATACCGCCTCAGAAACAATAAATAAAAAACCTCAATGATAATTCCAGAATAAATGTAACAAAAAATAATGCGTATTGAAATTTGTTTTGTTTCATATTTTCTTCCTGGAGTTCCACGAATTTTTCAAGACCAAAATTAGCCAAATCCGTCCAGCCGTTCTCGAGTTTTAGCGAGACTAACGAACAGCAATTCATTTATAGATAGTTATAGAAGATTAATCTAAATATCATTATAACAGAAATACTAATCTTTTATACGAATATGTATTTATTTATTACATAAGGTGCATATGTCTACTTTATTTTTGACTTGTCGTATTAACTAGCACCGTGTCACCAACGAACATATTATATGGGATTTTTTTATATATATTAGACCGTCCTTGGACTTCTTCAAATATGTATTTTCAAAATTAGCCTTTCACGGGTTTTTGAGAGACTCATCATCATCATCATTTCAGCCAAAAGACGTCCACTGCTGGACATAGGCCTCCCCCAAGGATTTCCACAAAGGCCGGTCCTGGGCCGCCCGCATCCACTGCTTTCCGGCGATCTTAACCAGGTCGTCGGTCCACCGTGTGGGAGGCCTACCAGCACTGCGCCTTCCGGAACGCGGTCGCCACTCGAGGACTTTTCTGCCCCATCGGGCGTCGGTCCTGCGAGCTATGTGCCCTGCCCACTGCCACTTAAGTTTGGCAATCCGGTGGGCTATGTCGGTGACCCTGGTTTTCCTGCGTATCTCCTCATTTCTGATTCGATCTCGCAG
The DNA here is from genome assembly GCA_905475355.2 of Clostera curtula. NCBI lineage: Eukaryota > Metazoa > Arthropoda > Insecta > Lepidoptera > Notodontidae > Clostera > Clostera curtula. The sequence continues at coordinate 8,363,119 of FR997808.1, read as the reverse complement.
GGAAACTCCGAGCATAGCCCTCTCCATTGCCCTTTGGGTGACTTTGAGCCTTCTGATGGAGCCCATAGTGAGCGACCACGTTTGAGAGACTAACAAACGACAATTCAATTTTTATTATAATTATATTATCATTTTATTAGAATATATTAGTCCGTGTGGTGACGGATTTAGAATACATAGTGTCACCATTCCATTTAATCCTGAGGGTGTCGTAAGAGCCGATAAGAGAAAATGACGGCTGATAACCTAGCCGCAAGAGAAGGAAAACGTAATAAGAAAACCCTTTTCCAGCCCGTCTGGGCAACGTGGTACAGTAGGCCAATTTCCCTCCATGTAACTGGAGGAGGTCCGATTCAGCAGTGGGTCAGACATGGGCTGAGTAGTAGTAGTAGATTATATCTCATTATTAGACTTACTAGGACAAAAATGGACCAAAGCACTCAACTTAAAGACAATAGGATCATTTATTTTCATCACTAACTTTTTGATTGCGAATAGCAGTGAACTATTTTTGCAACTATCTTGCCCAGCATGTCGCGGGTTCGATTCCCGCATGGAAGAAATATTTGTACGACCTACAAGTATTTGTTCCGGATCTGGGTGTTTTCTATCTATAATATGTATGTATTTACAAAAAAATTTTATATAAGTAGTTTATCATCCATCTCGTTACCTTAACACAAGCATTAAGTTGCTTAGCTTGGGACGAGATGGCGTTGTGTGAAATGTCTAAGGATATTTATTTATATATTTAATGACACCACGCTGTTATTGTTTGTCGTCCAAGTCACACAACTTATTTATGTAAAGAGAGTTAAGCTAACGTTTTTATGATCAAATATTTATCACAAAATTTATGATTTTCCTGAAAGTTTGGAACACAATATCAATATCACGTGAATTTCATGTTTGTAAACTGCCCCCGCGATATAGATTATACATAGTGCAGGGGTTTCGTCTATTAAAAAAAAAGATTCCCTAGGGGTTTTTGTTGCACTCTGTATATAGGTGCCGAATAAAGACTGTACAAGAGTATACGTTCCCGTCCGTTTACCAAGAACCTCTTTTTACGAGCGACCTCAATACCAATGAGTCAGAAGCGGGACCTTTTCGGGGCTTAACAATTTATTTACAGCTATGACAGCCCTGACCAGTTAGTAAATGTTCGATTGTGGCAACTTGGGGGTACAGAAAATAAATATTCGACCTGCGTTCGACAGGACTAAATAAGTTGCGTTTAACATACTTACGTACTTAAAAAGCTTAGAGTAATGAAGTTGAGATTGAGTGAGATTAATCTTCGTAAATATTTAATTTAAAAAAAAACAAAATAAAAGTATCCCGCAAATAGCTAGAAAATAAAGGAGACCTTTCAATAGAATACTCTTTATAACAGCTTAATAAAATAACAAAATGTATACTAAACAAATACCATAAAAAAATAAAAACCAAAATCTTGGTTATTTGAACTGTTCTCAAACGTATTGTGAAAAAAGTCTAAATACAAAAGTTGTAGATCATTTTACTACCTACAACTTTATTTTAATTTTTTTTCTTTCATTTTTGTTATATCTCATCCGCTTCCGTTTTCAACGGGTTTCATCCTCCTATTATTATTTTTTTCACTTTTTACTACCATCTTGGGCTGTCGCCCTTGTCAATAGTCGGAGGCTAAAAAAATAAACTAAACAACTTAAACAATACAATACAATTTTTCTCAACACTCTCTTTTAACATATTTCAAGCAAATTAAATAACAATCAATACAGTGCCTTGCGAATGGGCAGACACATAAAACTTATAACGACACTCTTTTTCATCGATTTGTTAAAAACATTTTTTTAAAACGGCTACACTATGCCCTTAGAAAACAATAGTACGACCGTACGCCCATTCTGTCACGTAGCTCAAAAGATCGGTTAACTGCGCAGTTGCATTGTATATGCCTAGCGTATGTTATCGTGATTTAGGCATAGATAAAGGCTACCTTTCTGATAACGATAAATTTTCTTTCGCGCTCGTTAACCGTTTATTTAACGACTGCTAATTGCTGGAATGAACCTAATCACTTTTACATCAATTCTATTAACATCAATACGACTTTGCTCGTAAAATTAACATACCTTATTCTAATGGATCTACTACTACTATTCAGCGCATCAATGACCCATTGCCGAGTCGGACCTCCTCCAATTACATAACTGTCCAATACTGTGCCACGCTGGCTAGACGGGTTTGACATTTCCTTGTGTCGGCTCTTACAGCCTTGGGATGGAATGGTGTGTTGACACCATGTATTCTTAATCCGTCATCACACAGTCTTAAATATGTCTATTAATCTCACTTATAAAGATCTCCACGTAAAACAATCGAAAGATCTAGATTACCATAACAATGTTTCTATGTATAGTTAACATACCAAACCGAACTACCTTAGACAGCTTTGAAATAATTGTTTCATCTAAACTAATTCTATTAACTTATGTGCGTGTTCCCGAAACTAGTTTGTCAACATCAACATTCCGACAGTACGTGTTTGGTTCCGAAACGTTTCCTAACTTTGGCAGTACACGATTAAAAGTCCTGTTTGAGCACAACACTGAGTACCAGAAAATGTTTATTTGAAGACAAAACTTTCTTTCTTTCATTCATCTTTATAACCTACTAGCGGCCCGTCGTGGCTTCGCACAGGTCGACATAATTTTTTTTCTTGCAATTATGATAGTCTAATATTAATCAGTTATAATGTAGCATTCAAATGTTGAAAGAATTAAAAAAAATCGGTACAGTACTTTTTGAGCCAATTCGTTACATACATACAAATATTTTTAATAATATTATATGTACTGATAATAGAAAATGTACTGGCGGTAAAAAATTACGTATGTATAGAAATTAAATTAAAGTTTGGTTGTTTTATTCGATCAGCTCTTTGGTTCACATAGATAAACGCATCTTTCTCTTAAGCTGCTCTGTACTAACCTATGGTAGACTGGGCGAGAATGCCTTAAGGCATTAAGTTCGCCATTGTAACATTGATTGCATTAAGCATTAAATAAATGACTGTACCAAAATATATGAATAAAAAACTGTACAAATTGTCTACAGAGCTATTATAATAATTATTTTCTGATGTCGGTGGGAAAATGGTTACAAGTTGACATCGACATTAGACAGATGGCAAGCTTCAACAAAAATGTGGTTTTAGTGGGAGCACCTTACCATCATCTTGCTCCTGCGGACTCCCGCATACCCCAGCCCCACCAGTCCCAGCCCCAGCAGTCTATCGGGCATAATAGGATTACCCCAAGTTAAAAAAAAGTTCTATTAAAAGACATTTTGACTTAAATAATTGTTCACTGTTAAACGAGCAATGTTACGTAAGTTATTCCCTAATTTTCTCCGAAAACTGCCCAAAAGCTTTCTAATTCACAATCGGAGAGCCAAGTTTTTCCCGTGTGGACGGGGCACTCATCCCCACCGCACGCTGGGAAAAAACGCGTGATGTAAAAGTCAACAAAACCCCACATCTGCGCCAAGCAGTTTTACTGTGTTCCGTCGTGTATATATGGAGAGCCGGCATTTCCTCGAATTGCCTGCTCCATTTTAGACCCTGGCGATGTTTTCAATCACGTAAGCCATTCAAAGGCATTCAAGTCGCAATAAAAATAAAAAAAATCCTAATTTTCATTGAAATCGCAACTAGTATTTACATGGAGCGATTTCCGTCAGTCCTCCGCGACTCATCGAGTGCAACAACTGTTAACGTAATCATTAATTATTATAAATACTGGTAGTCCAACCAACCAAATCCAGTTAGGCTTTCTCGATAGCAAGCTTCGATGTACGAGAACCTAATCGAAAAAGAACTATCAACGAACTGGTTCAAGTTAGAAACTTCGTGATGTAGGTGACAGAACGGCTTTGCTTCAATAATAAAATCAATATAGGATTACTTAAAAATTAAAGACTTTCGTTAAAGTATCACATTGAAATATACAATTAACATAGTTGTGCGATCGCATAACTGTATAATTTGACGCCCACGTAATACTAAGAAATTATGGCACTTGTGCAGGATAATCTTGACAGCTTGCGCAGCCGCTAAAGTATGTTATTCTGGGCAAATTACGATGTCGCTAAATAGTGAGTATAGGGTTGCTATCACTCAGTTATAGTTTCTAAGGTAAGTATACAATTAAACATAATTTATGAAACGACTTTTTAACGTTCTGTTTATTTCTGGTACATCGAAGCCGAAGTAGATGGGGTTTGTGGCGTTTTCTCAGTGGTAGCGAATATCAAAAGTAATTTTAGCAAGTAATTTCTTCATCAACAGCCACTTTTGGACATGGTTTTAAACATTTTCTCCTAGCCGTCAATAAAGTGAGTCAAAAAGTTCTAGATTGATACAGTAATATGAATAGTTATAATGTGGTTATTTACTTTGTTTAATAATTAAAAAAATAAAAACTCAGAAAGACCTAATGCCGTAGAGCACTTCAATCAAACATTAATGAATGAAATGAGACGACTAACGAAACCTTCTCTTTATCAAAGACATATTGCAAACTCTTTGTACCACTTGTCGTAATTAGACTGATAGAATAGCCTGTTATTAAATAGTGAGTAACGATAACCATCAACATCTTACCCAAAAGACACCATTTCTTTTTTTCTTTAAGAATCCTGACCCGGCCTGTGGGGTCTAGCTGGCGTATGTTTGACTCTAGGGCGCAGAAATCTGTATCTATACTAATATATAAAGCTGCAGAGTTTGTTTGTTTGAACGCGCTAATATCAGGAACTACTGGTCCGATTTCAAAAAATCTTTCAGTGTTAGATAGTCCATTTATCGAGGAAGGTTATAGGCTATTTTAATTTTTCAAAAGAATTAGGGATCCGTATGAAAATTGCGGTTTTGTAAACCAAGGTGTAAAATAGAAAACCGCGTGCGCTGCAAAAACTATTGACAATAGAACAAAATGATTTACTACGGGTTTGTAGGTCTTATAAAGATCTACAAAAAAGTCCGAGAGCATATATCTAACTATCATAGTTTAGTCACAACAACCGCTTTTATGTGCATAAAAAATATGCATAGAGGATGGTGGATGGATTCCACGGGATGGAAGCCCACGCGGGCGAAGCCGCGCGCATAAGCTAGTCTGGATATAAGTGCCCCGACTTACCCACTAAAACCTTCATAGAATCATTCTTTGACTGCCGCTAATGGGGGAAAACGATCCGCGACACACAAAATACGCCTACTGCTAGATGAAAGCTACCCCATGAAGATACTTGCGACGGCCTACGTGATATCTAGTACTAATAAACAAATATGTATAAACAGAGTTGATATGACAGAGGGGCATTAAATTACACTACGTATACTATATGTGATTAGTATGAATTCAAACCGGTACAAAAAAAATACACGTGATTTTTCATGGGGGGGTGGAGTGGTAGTCTTAAACCTCACCAGGTATCACCAAGGGGGAGGGAGGGGTTAAAAAAATGTTAAAAAAAACATCACGTGATTAATGGACAGCCCCTAAGGTTAATAAACGATGCGTTAGGCATAAACATCTGTTAGGAAAGATACATCATGTTCAAATGAGGCAAAAATTTAAAAAATCATTTGCGGCGAAACTTTTGCTTCAATTTAATTGATATTTGGTACAGAGCCTGGAAATGGTACCTAGTATAGGCAGTTAAAAAAATGTCCCCTATGTCGTATCAACCCTGTATAACTGACGCTTGCGGCCTTCAGTCGTTCGTTGTGTGTTTGTTGTTTAGAATTGCATCACCTTGTGTCTTTTTTTCGCGAAGCAATCAGCCCATAAATGACCCACTGCTGAGTCTGGCCTCCTGTCTTCACAGGGAGGGTAATTAGCCTACTGTGTCACGCTGGTTTGGGGTTGGCACAGGGTTTCGTATCAAGTTTTCCTTCTTTTGCGGCTAGGATTTCAGCCTTGTCATTTCCTTATGTCGCTTTTTACGACACCCTCAATATGGAATGGGATGGTGACCCTATGTATTCTAAATCCTGCAGCATGATATTAGCCCAGCAACAAGATGCTGTTTTTTTTAATTTATGTTCCATTTATAGTTTTAAGTTGCACATGTCATGTATAATTGAAACGTTTCATGTTGATTCCAAAACTGTCTGTGATGAATTTTGCTGGTTTGTGTAATGGCGAGATGCTTGTCCATATCCTCGTATCATTGATAGCAACCAACTTTAGAACTGGATTCCGATGACAAACCCGCTGGTGTGATGATATACAAACTATTGTCCAAAAATGATATACATCATCGTCATCGCCATTTCAGCTTTTAAAAGTTTAGAACTCCTTCTGGAATAGTAGAAAAACAAAAAAAGGTTGAATAAATTTGAGTCTTAGACCCTAATTCACTAAGGACACATTTTCTTATTCTTATCTAAAAATAAATAAGTGACTTACAAGAGAGAAACTACTTTCCGTAAGATAATAAATAGTTACTCGTAGAAGCAGCTTTCAAACTCTCCAAACATAGTACTTTCGTCGCTCGTTGACAAATTAATTTTCTTGAGACTTTAAGTAGCTTGAGCTTAAATGTATTTGGACTTTGGGTAATGATCATTTATTTCAATATATACTACTTTTCAGATCATACATGTCCCACTGTTGAGTCGGACCTTCGCCATTTAAATGGAGGGTAATTAGCGTACTGTGCCACGCTGGCCAGACGGGTTGGCACAGGGTTTGTGTCAAGTTTTCCTTTTCTTGCGGCTAGGTTTTCGGCCTTATTATTTCCTTTTGTCGGCTCTTACGACACCCTCAGGATAGCATGGGGTGGTGACATTCTATGTATTCATATATATATGTATGCATATATTATATGTATTCTATGTATTCTAAATCCGTCACCACACACACACACACACACCACATATATTTATACTTTTAAATACCTTTTTTTCCCATGAACTACAAACTTTTTTCGTTTTTTCGTTTTTCGTTTTTAATTATTATTTAGCAAAATATTTGTTACTTTGTCACAGTTTTTGTCTATACTATTTTGACAATAAACTATTCGGCGGCTAATTTGCAATGATACGCCAAACAGTTTGCAGTTAACGATCCACATGCGACCGTTAAACTGGTTCCACACACCTATTTGTACCTCAGGGAAGCCATTTGTTTGTACTACAAAGGGCAAGTCTAAAAGAATCAAAGCTACACACATTCAAAAAGTATTTTCAAAGTTATTCTCAAATATTAAATATTATTACGGAATCCCAAGAGGTTTCTATATCAATTAGCAACTAAAGTTCCACCAAACGCATCAATGTTTACTACTACCGATCCTCCTCCAGTTACATATAGGGTAATGAGCCCACGCGCCACGCTGGCCAGACAGTTTGGCACAGGGTTTCATATCAAGTTTTCCTTCTCCTGTAACTAGGTTATCGGCCGGTTTCCTTTTGTCGACCCTCAGGATGGAATGTAGTGCTGACACTATGTATTCTAAATCAGTCACCATACACACAATACGTGTTGGAACACACATTGGTGTACATACAACACCAATGTGTGTTCCAACACAATATTTTAAAGATTAGGAATGTTCGAACAGGCTGTTTCGAAAGGATCACCGCCTATAAAACATAAGACTCACCTCTAATCAATGATGTTATTTATACATATTAGCTTTCAGCAATATCTGTTTTCTATTAATCAATAAAAACTTTTTTCGTTGCCATTTCCCAAATGTTCTTGACCCGGCTACATGGTTAGACCAGCTGTTAGTTTTCGCGATACTGGCGTGAGACGCTTCTATAGATTCCAAAGGCTTTTCGGGTCCTTCGAGGTCACGAGTTATTATGATGGTCCAATAAAACCAGTCGTTGCTTAACCTTTAGTACAAACACATCACACTAATCGCAAAAAAACTAAATCTCGCAAAAGATCTATCTTACAACAAAATGTATCAGTTATTATTGCTTTTAGAACCTAGTGTTGGAATGACACAATACAGTGGCTATAAATAGATTTCAAAGAACACCACTATTAGATTCTCAGATTATACGTGTAGAGCAATAAATACTATATTCATAACAGCAAAGCGATTTGTTTGTATTGTTCATAATATGAAGTGCCGATATGACAAATAACTTCTTTCGCCGTAATTGCAGCTAAGTCTATTTATAACATTAATTTATTATCGCATGTATTAGTTGACTCGGAATAGAATGGAATCGATTCGAATAAAAAAAATCAATAGCACTGGAGACTAATTCCTTTTTTCTTCGATTAAATCTATTTCTATTTGCTTCTGTCTTGGTAGATTTCATAGATTAATTGAGTCAAATTTAGATATCATTAACATGTTTTAACTGTAATACAAGCTCTGGGAATTGCTTCACTTGCCCGGGAGGCCTAGATGTTCAAAGCCGATAATTAACACAGAATTTGGAAGCTGGCTTATTAAACAATTTTGTAGATTCAACGTCTGCCAATAACACACACCTCACTTAAGATAAAGATAAATCTTAGTTAAATCCTTATGTTTGTTAAAATACAGACATTTACTGTAAGACTCCTTTGGTTAGTTACCTCAACGAAAAATAAAAATAAAGTTTTATTAATAAATATTAAACAGTTACGAACAAACATCAAAGTGAAATAATAACATAACAATGAGAACAATCACTCACCTTCGATTCGCTGACGACATAGTCGTAATGGCTGAGACCATGGAGGGCCTCACTACGATGCTCGATGGCCTCTGTCGAGCCTCCGAACGAGTCGGCCTTAAGATGAACATGGAGAAGACGAAGATCATGTCTAATATCCATGTTCAAGCCACTCCTGTTAACATCGGAGGTTCTACCCTCGAAGTTGTTGACCATTACATTTACCTGGGACACACTGTCCAGTTAGGTAAGTCCAACTTCGAGAAAGAGGTCAATCGTCGGATCCAACTCGGCTGGGCAGCGTTCGGGAAGCTGCGAAAGATCTTCTCGTCCACAATACCGCAGTGTCTGAAGACAAAAGTCTTCAACCAATGTGTGTTGCCAGTGATGACATATGGAACAGAGACGTGTTCGCTCACTATGGGCTCCATCAGAAGGCTCAAAGTCACCCAAAGAGCAATGGAGAAGGCTATGCTCGGAGTTTCCCTGCGAGATCTAATCAGAAATGAGGAGATACGCAGGCAAACCAGAGTCACCGACATATCCCACCGGATTGCCAAACTTAAGTGGCAGTGGGCAGGGCACATAGCTCGCAGGACCGACGCCCGATGGGGCAAAAAAGTCCTCGAGTGGCGACCGCGTTCCGGAAGGCGCAGTGCTGGTAGGCCTCCCACACGGTGGACCGACGACCTGGTTAAGGTCGCCGGAAAGCAGTGGATGCGGGCGGCCCAGGACCGGCCTTTGTGGAGATCCTTGGGGGAGGCCTATGTCCAGCAGTGGACGCTTTTGGCTGAAATGATGATGAATGAGAACAAATATTCACATTAATTTCAATTATAAAAGGAAGTTGGTACCATCAAAACAGGCCAACCGATAAAACAAAACCGGAAAAGTAAATCTCAGTCACATAATATAATAGACTTCATGGAGCCTTGATTCAGCTTGACAACTGTCGACTTCCTCTTCCTTAGCCTTAGCTTGTACAGATACATTAACCAAGGTACCTACTAGGAATTTAGGTAATTCTATTTTTTTACTGAATTAACTAACTACCTATGTCCGTCATACTATACTTAGAAAGTAGCCCTCGAATAAAAACTGTTAGCAGTAATATAAAAAAAAACTTTAAAGACACGAGAAAAGAAATAAACTTCTAACCAAAATCATGAGGAGTGAAACAACAAAATACAAATGAAACAGCAACGAGGATAGCGTAGCAAAGAAATTAGGTAAGAAAAAATAAAGACACATTTTCCTTTCCATTAAATACCTCTAAAAGATGCGCAGCAACGTAAAATAAGCCACATCTCAGTCTTAAAAATCTAAATCAACAGTCTTATTAATAATCATTAACATATATCTAAGTTGATATAATAGGAATGTCACCTGCATCATATTGCGCCAATGATAATAGCCCATATATGACCCACTGCTGAGTCGGACCTTCTCCAACTACATGGAGGGTAATTGGCCTACTGTGCCACGCTGGCCAGACGGGTTGGGAGAGGGTTTCATATCAAGTTTTCCTTCTTTTGCGGCTAGGTTTTCAGCCGAATCATTTCCTTTTGTCGGCTTTTACGAGACCCTCAGGATGAAATAGGGTAGCGACATGTATTCTAAATCCTGTTAAACCAAACCAAATTCTAAAGCTGTCACACCAAACTTATAATTTTCATTCGTCGTTTAGATTTCAGTTGCCATACGTCAAACCAAAACCAAACCAGAATCAATATCTTAAACCTTTTAACATACCCGAAGCATTGCGAAGATAATTCTGTTGTTTACATCAATAGTAACATTAAATACTTATTTTATCACCATTCCCGGAACCCAAACGCGCGACCACTAAATACCACAGCGCTGTTGTAATGGTGACACAGAGAGATAACAGCCGACCTTAACCGCTCTAACCTAAAAGTACTTATCAGCCGAACACAACAATCTTTTTGTGGTACTGAACAGTGTGGTGAGTATGCGTAATCGTTTATTGGTTGCTTTTGATGGAGGTGACATGGATTTTCTGGGGATTTCCTTCGATGATGTTATAGGAAACTAACCACTGTGATGTTTGGATAGAGTACAACAATAATTAGAGATAATTTACTGTTATACACACTAGTGCTTTCAATCAGGAATTAATGCAATTTAAAATTTGGCAAGGAGTTATTGACTTGTACTATTTTAATCGTTCGTACTGCTTTAGATGAGTCTACAATCTATATTATACGATAAATAACGCTAATGGATTTAATCTTATGAGGCGTAGCATCTAACAAAGTTTATTTGATAACAAGACTTTAAGAATCAGCTACAGTGTCATGCCGTATTCATGCCTCGTTTATTGGATGGTATCTCAATTCGTTCTCGTTCGCTTGATTGACGACGTTCATATTGCGACTCATTGCAAATTGCACAAATAAGTCGATAAGAACCCCAGGCATAGCGCTATTGTGTCATAACAATGACGTTTTATTGATAAAGGAGCACCCTTTAGCACGACCCGGCACCCTTCAGCGCGACCCGGCACCCTGGTGAGACCCAATTACATCTAACACTAAGGCAATCAAAAAATGTAACGATAAGACCAAAAGATAAGGCTAAGGCTATTGAAGGCACACGACAAAGAAGGAAAATAATTAGAATACATAGAAAGTAAATAGGAAATAAAAAGTAGGGACCGGAAATCCAAACCGGAAGTGTGAATGGAGATGGATGGATGTGTAGTATGCGGAATGAAAGTACGAGAGGCATGAAATGCGAGAACTGGAATCGAAGAGTAGAACAAAGCATGTAAAAGCTCTGTGTATACGACAGAGATAGGGTAGATATAAAAGAAAAAGAAAACACTAAGGCAATTCTTCCCGACGAATCCTTTAATCGTAATAAAACATAGTATTGCGTCAAAATATATCCTGTCAGGCCTCTAAGCTAAAAGTGGCCAAAAGTGATCTTTGTAATTTAGAATTCCAAATATAGAGTTCCTAAGGACACAATTACACTTGCAAGTGTCAGTGTTATCTGCAATACAGTGTAATAATATAGCTGTCCGAGCAAATTGCCCTCCCACCGTTAAACGATCCGGTCCCAATTTTCGGGCGCCAACTACGAAGTCTCACCTTAAAACCAACAAGCTCTACAACAAAACACATAATTAACAAAGACCACGTTGCTTACGGAATACTGCCGTCATCTCGGTAGTGAAACCAATCACTAATGTCATCATCTCTTTTCTCCCAATCGCGGCATACTTAGAAAGCAAAGGATGGCCATATGTCTACGTGATCAATGGATGCAAAAAGGTGTAGTGACGTCGACAGGATGCTCGGGCGCAGCTGGTTGGTACTTTTGTGTTTTTGTTCTTTTTCTTTTTCCACTTACAAAAAGAGGTTCGTTTCGCGCGGTTTAGCCCAAACAACCCGTGCTTATTTCCGTAAGGGGAACTGAAAATGTTAATGAGCTATTAGTAAAATGTGTTTTGAATAATATATCCAAAATTAATGATTCTTCATTTTTGTGGATTTGGATAGTACTACTACTACTACTACTAATCATCCCATAAATTACTCACTGCTGAGTCGGGACCTCCCATTACGGGTATCCTCCCATTATGGGCCTCCTCCCATGGAGGGTCATTAACTGTGCCACGCTGACGAGAAGGGTTGCCGCAGGGTTTCTTTTCAAGTTATCCTTTTCTTGAGGCTAGGTTTTCGGCATTATCATTTCCCTATGAGGGCTCTTACGAAAATCTCATGATGGAAAATTGGGTGGTGACTATGTATTCTAAATCCGTCACCACACGGATCTGATATGGATATGATGCGCTGGATATATATTGCTACTGCGTCTAAATCTTTGATAAGTAGTACTATGGGCAAGCACAAATCTTCATCATCAAAAATCTAATAACAGTCAGAAAATAGATACCCTAAAACAGCGATATGATACCCTCCAGTTGTAATTGTTTTACAAGCTTAGTCAGAGAACCAATTTAAATCAATCAAGCGTGTATACCATCCCTTCAGTCTTGTCATTAGCAGATGTTAGATAATGAAACCATTAACGGCAGGGAGCATTATACACCCACGGCATTTGCTCATATTATGTGATCGTTCGTTGAACACAACAAAAAATAAGTGATCGTAAAAGGTACTGTACTAAACTTATTAAAGTTACGCCATAATTAAAATGAACGATGTAGACTCAAGTATCGATGGTAATGAAGCAATTATTTTATAAATGCTACATTATAAATGGCTCTACTTATTCTAGTGATTATTTTATCTTATCATGTAACGCATTTTACTAATCTCCGAAATCACACAAGCGGTCACAACGTTAATGATTGATTTGTTATTGCATCTAGCCGAAGAAGCTGGTTAATATAATAAAGTAGCTAAATGTATGGTATTTCTATAACAAAATTTACAGATAAAGTTACACCAAACACAGCTGTATGAAAATTTAAAAGTCTATAGCGATTTTTGTTGCTCGGTTTTAAATTGTATAGTGTAGTGATTGTATCCGATGCCAAACGTGTTGACCCAGTTCTTTGGGCCGCTTTACCAGCTTCACTCAACTTAAAATATGTATACGTTTGCATTAAGGATGGCTAGAATTGAGTTACACGCCTCGTTCGCCTTCAACGAAATTCGCAATCTTTTTAACGTTATTGCTGTATGATACATTTGATCTGTTTCAGTTCTAGAGAATATTTAAAGTGGGAGGAATAAAATATAATTTCTAACCTTTATCGCATATGTGTTACATTCTTAAAATACGACGTAATTCTTCAAAATCTGCACTAATTTTGCCCAAGAGTGTAAATGTAACAAAACTGTTTGTAAGTAAAATTATTACAAAAATAACAAAATAAGTTCGTAAAATATTTCTGATCACAATGACTTAATTTGAAAAGTAATTATTAACTTTTCACTTTTAGCTTCTTACATCTTCTTTTAGCCGATCAAATGAGAAATATTTAAGTGGGAATTTGTAAATAATATAATTACTTGCTTTTACTGTGTAGATAATTTCATCTACAGCTGTTATTGCCTTAGCGATCCGTATGTGTGCTGACATATCATGAGGGCGATAAACAGTATCGTGTCAATCTTAAATGCTTTTACCGATATCTTCGCTTTTATCGCTGTTATCTACATTGTCGGTATTATAATTTTGTCTACAGCTGATTTACTATTAACTGATAAGTTGTCTCTGTCAGTTTTGTGTGTATGTAGAGTATTTTTATATCTTAATGTTATTTATTATAAATGTAGGTTAATGCCGAAATATTATTGGAATATTTATGTCAATAATGTTTTAAAAATGTTTAGCTCAGCGAAGTTTATTAGCATTTTGTTTATTATCGTTCTGCTACATAAAATAAATTTAGTTTGTACCCAAATTCCTTCATTCATTCAATTCATATTCAACCTATAAAATTATATAGTTGCCTCGCCTAGATTAACACTTCTATAGAATAGTTGTGGTATTCCCAAATTATGTTCATTCCAGAATATGAACGTAATTTATTTAGCGCTCCGTCATAGCCGTAAAAGACCTAAATTCACCAATTGAATTAATCCGGTTCCACTTAAATACAGAGCCAGGCCGACATTGTAAATGTTTAACACAATGTACGTGTTCAGTACACTCTTTGGTAAGATGTGTAGATTTTATAAAATCTCAAAATTGTACTGCAATTCGAAGCTCGAAGACTGTGGTAAGTATATACATATTTGGAACTTACAGAATTGGAACTTATATTTAGACATGCCACATCCATGAGGAATTGGAATTTAAAAAAAATGTGACATATCAAAATATAGACTTTTTAGTAATTCTAAATCATTAAAATTAAACACATTTTAACGGATTTATCGCGTGTAATACATTATTTAATTCCCGACGTTTCGTATGCTTTGCAGCAGTCGTGGTCGCGGGAGAGACTAGATGACAGTTGTCTTCAAAAGTACAAAGAAACAGTTAAAATCTACCGCCTATAATTTTGTTTTATTGATAACGTTCCATGTGCACGCAGAAATCGCTCACGGTGTCCAGAACTCTTGCAGATGAGTATTTTGCTTGAGATTTGATCAATTTAATGACTGGATCCCAGGCAGGTGGTACTTGCCAACCATCCTCTATAATGAAATTTGGATGCTTTTTAATCTCAATAGCCTCGCGGATAATTCTTGGAATGTAGTGATTTTCCTTGGCAAGGTCTGTCAAAGTGAATGTAGTGGTTGGTCTTGTTGAATGTGTACTCACAAACTGCAGGCGATAAATCCGTTAAAAAGTGTTTATTCAATGTGTAATAATCGCGAAAACCTAAGAAATCTAAATCATAAAATTAGAAATTTTGTAGTTACTAGATACTCAGGTATATGAATTGATTAATGAACTGACGTGCATATTAATAAACTTACTATTCGTTACAGTGAGAAATTGACGTTCGATAAAATATTGTATATTATAAAACCAAAGCACAAAGATAATCTCTAAGTCATAATTTGAAGTACCTCAAAATTTTCGACTTATAATACTGCAATTTATGATACGATTACTCATCTTAATGATTAGTATGATTGATTGACTTAGCCAGACGAACCTACCTTCGCCATATCGAATTACGGTGTCTATGCTCTAAACACAT
Organism: Clostera curtula; assembly: GCA_905475355.2. Lineage (NCBI taxonomy): Eukaryota > Metazoa > Arthropoda > Insecta > Lepidoptera > Notodontidae > Clostera > Clostera curtula. The sequence continues at coordinate 8,347,781 of FR997808.1, read as the reverse complement.
GTAATAGAGTCTAGGCTAGTCGGCACGTGTTCGACACAGCACGTGTTATTTCCACGTGGGCCCCACTGTAACTGTAGGTAAGTACACTCAATTTTGTTATGACTATGACTATTCGCAATGCAATCCAATAGCAATACATAAGTCGTGTTGTGACATTGAGTTTATTGTGTTCGAACAACTAGAACTTTCTGGAATTACCATTTATGTTCGGGATTACAGAAGATGGAACATTAAAAAAGATGCTAAAATTGTCATTTTCCTTACTTGAGACAAAACTTGAAATGATTAGCTTTAGTAGTTAATTAAGGATGGCGAGGTTTTGGCAACAGTTATCAGCTTTTTAAATACATATGTATTTTATACGCTGTTTACACATTCTGTGTTTATGAGAAATTAGCTTTCTAAATTATAAATTGCTTATAGAAACACTAATTTTGTGTTCACAATATATCGGTTCGTGATCATTTCAACGTGCGAAAATGGAGCGCTCGCGCAAGTCCAATTGTGCTTGCGCAGCTAAAGCTCGCGCAAGCTCGAGTGCGAATTGCCTACACGAATGTTGTCATATTGCAATGAATGTGCAAGCAAAACAAGCTTACGGTCACACGGTTAGGCGCGCCTAATGAGAAAGTTTATCGAGCGTTTATTGCGTAGCAGCGGGAAGCTTCGCCGCGTCGCCAAGAGCGCTCCCGCCCGCAGGTGTGCCACCCCCCTGTACGTCCCCCCGCTAGCGCCCTCCCCACCGCGCGCAGCGACACAGCTTTCTTTAATACGCGAACGCGCCAGTCGTCTGTCAACCACGGGAGCGAGTGGACGCCGTGTACGCCCACTGTACAAAAAACGCCGCGCCAACTGTAAACACAACGCACTATCCGATTGACGCTTCCGTTCGCGACTTAACCTGAATTCAGCGAAGTAATTCGCTAATAGTGTCGTGTTGTGCCAAAATTTATGGATGTACTATGTGTGAATCGTGAAACGTAACTGAACTTCCAATACATGTAAATATCTTTAGTGTCGCACGTATGTAGCGGTGTGGTGTCCGGCGAGTGCCGTTGATCAGGCCGTGTAAAGAAATTGTGGTATTGTGCAAAACGGGTTCTGTACTGAATGATATCTCGAAATCTACGGAATCAATATGATACCACTTCTGGGCGCCGGCCGGCTTTCATCGTGGCATGATCGTTATAGTACCGGAATTAACAAATACGCAGTTTGACGCAAATCGAGACAGCTCGCGGGTGTCGCATTACCATTTTCACGGAACGTCAACAACCGATTAAATATTCATTTGGTCAGCAAAACACGATTTAACGCAAACTAACCGTTGCTAATGAGGCTCATCAAATTATATAAACAAAACTTAATACCTAAATAGGAAGCGCGTAGTTTTAAATATTACCATATTTTAATCTGTGATATAAGCACTTTGTTTGCTTAGTTTTTTAATTACAAAATAATTGAAAGTCTTCGATTTGGATTTTTGTTGTGTAACGTGTCAGAGGTTTCGCTCTTTTAGTTTATTTTTCATTTTTATTATTGCCTTTCATCTCAACCATTCATCTTCATATTACTTATCCCATACATGACCCACTTCTGAGTCAGGTCTCCCCCATTACATGGAGAGTAATTAGCAAAACTCAAGTACCGACATTGGCCGCTAAATTTGATAAGTTTACTGGGAGTAACTTATTACCTGAAGAACCTCTGTAGAATCTAAATGCAGCTTAGTTTGTCCGCTTGCTATCAATTAGTGCCATCGAGGTGGTGCCCTAGTTACACAAAAGGCGGCAAACAAGCTATTACGCTGACATAGAGGGGCGATTTAGTATGCTATTATTGGTGATCCACTAAGTGCTATTATATGTAGAATGTTCAATTCTTGATAAACAAATTTGTAACTACCCATTTGCAATAGGTTTAGAAATTCTTGAATCACTATCACTACATAGTATAGTAGTAGTAGTATAAATAAAACAAAGTCGCTGTCATCTGTCCGTCCATACGTATGCTTAAATCTTTTTTATCTTTTTCTCGTTTTTTTCTAATAGAGTGATTCAAGAGGAAGGTTTATATGTATAATGCATGCATAATTGTACCCGTGCGAAGCTGGGGCGGGTCGCTAGTAAAATATAAACACATTATTAAATGTATGCTAAGCGTATTACATGTTCAATTAATAGAACAAACCTTTTAATTAATCCACCTTTGTATTGTGTAATTCCGTGTGGTGACGGATTTAGAATTCAAAATTTCACCAACCCATACCGTACCCTAGGGTGTCGTAAAAGTCGACTAAAGGAACCCAAAAGGCAGTTCACCTAGCCGTGAAATAAGGATACCTTAATAGAAACCCTGTGTCAACCTGACTTGCCAGCGTGACACAGTAGGCTAATAACCCTACTTGAATTAAGAGGAAGCCAGACTCAGTAGTTGGTTATGTGTGGGCTGAAGTAGACGACGACCTTTGTATATTGAAGTAGTTCATAATTTTTTAAACGACTTTTTTGCCGTAAGTTAAACTTTATAACAAACTACCATTTTATAATTCATTAAGCCTTTGTATGCTCACTACCGAGATCGTGGTCTGCACTTGCAACTTGCACTTAAACTTTAGCCTTTGTGGTCCTTAAACTTAACCTCACATAGCCATTCTTGGTATCAAAGTTAATCTTCTGCAACTTTGTTTTGATATTAAGATCTAAAGCCTGCTGAGGGTCATCCCTGATTTAACATGAAATTATAATTAGAAACGTTATTAATAGCATAATTCAACTAACCGGATTAGATGTCTTATTAAAAAAAATACCATAGAGTGCAGGTTATATTACCGGAAAACATTGATTGTTTGTTATTAAACCAGCTCGATGTACGTCAAAGATTTTAAAGATTAGATGAAGATAAGAAACGTTATTTAAGTTAATGTTTTACGATATAAGCGTTTAACGTTAATTAAAGCAATTAAGTTACTTTTTATCTGATTATACATTAAGCAACAAATGGCCATATGGTGACAGATTTAAAATACCAAGTGTCATCACCCCATTCTATCCCGAGGGTGTCGTCAGCGCGACAGAAAATGTAAAGACCGAAATTCTAGGCGCAGGAGAAGGAAAACTTGAAATGAACCTGACTCAGCAGGATAATTGATGGGGTGAATAGTTTACAAGTAACAGAGTTTTAGATATCCTCCATTACTTCTTGAATAGGAAGCTCCAACAATAGGCATGATTGCGTATGATTGTTTAAATCAGTGCCGCTTGGAGCGGGGCTCGAGTGAAAGGCTCACTTTCTCCAGCCCTCCGGCCCTCTTACACGATATAGCTCTATTGCAAAATTTCACACTCACCTACCAACGATAGCTATCAATTACACTGATAAATGGTTATAGAAGCTTTGCATCTTACACTTTCCTTCGCCGTTTAAATGTAACCCAATATTTCTTTCACTTAGCTGCTGTTTATGTTTTTGGAAAAGATTCCCTTATTTGACGTACACATGTAAAGTTATTGTAGGCATTAGAATTTTTGACATTTGCTTATTGAATTAGGTGAACTGTCACGGTTCAGCAATCAACTGACAATGGGAGAGTTTTCCTTTCGGCCTCACGTATGTGGGTCATCACGATTACCATGTGGGTCATCACGATTACCCTTTTTAGATATTTCATTCAATGGCCAAACTTAACGATGTCGTTAAGATTAATAGAAATGAAAATAAGACCATGTAGAGATACTACATTTCTGGATGCTGGGCTCTCGTATCAAAATAGAGTTATAGTTTCTGCCTGTGTGGATTTGTTTTTTCTAGTCTGCCCGATTTGATGAAATTTATCATTACTTCTCCAGTGGCTAGAAGCGCGAAGATATGTGTAAGCTTTCTAAACGAACTGCCTTATTCTTCAGAATTCCCGAAAGCCAAAATTCTGGACGTTTCTGTGTAAATTAGTTCAGATTGAAAAAATCGAAAAGGATTCGTCAACAGATTCACACCACACTACGCTAACTTACGATCAAGCTCTGCATCTAAGTGGGTATTACGCAAGACGAGGTTTGCATTATGTAAGCAATTGGCGATGCTTGTGAAACCGAGCCGAGCTTTCGAAGCTCACATTACATAGAACTCGACCATCGACAAATTGGTAATAATGATTAATGAGGGAACGATCCTCTTTTGAAACAAGGCAGCCATTTTTTTAATAGCAAGCCAATCCAGCCGTTGTATTAACTATAGAATAAAACATAATTATTAGCAACATTTCTTTTATATGCATCTCGTACTCGTAATTATCATTTGAATTGTCATTAGCTGACATCGCAAATGAACTACTGATCTTTCAAAGACTTGCAACAAATTAGTCTTAATTAATTTGGCATTGCATCCATCAAGACCGTTTTATTTTTTTGAAATATTATATTAGCTGCAAAAGTCGCTTTGTACTTGATATTGACGAAAATATATAAGTAATTATGGATAGAAAAAAAGTAGACTTGAATAAAAACATGACCACCTAATTGTTATAGAACAGACAACAACTTGTTTTTTTATGTAAACAATAAATAAACGTATATGTAATAACTTAAAGAAAAACTATTTATTGTAGCAGAACTATACATATTATATTTTTTCCAAACGTTGATGTCTGTACGATGAATTTAAAAAAATATTGCAAACGCTAAATCGTTTACTACTCATTCTGTGTCGTTTTATTATCACTCTCTCGCGATAGCTGTAATCGATATTGATAAAAACATTCGCGATAAACTCTCACTTATTCCTGGTACATAATAAGCAAAAATTGGCACAATTTATCTATGTTTTGGGTACAGGGTCGTGAGATTAAACTCAAATTAGATTATCTTTTAAATTTCACAATTTATCACTGTTGAAAAGAGTTTTATCATCAGAAGTGGTGTGTAAAGGGCACCATAATATAGTAATTAATATGACTTTTTTTAAAGAAGCCTCTGCACCAGGTTATTATAACCAACGTGGCTTATTGTTAATGCGATTAACAATACAATGGTCACTACCCCTTTCCATCCTCAGGGTGTCGCAAAAGCTCAGAGAACAAGGCCGAAAATCTAAGCACAAGAGAACCCTGTGCCAACCCGTCAGTGTGGCACAGTAGACTAATTACCCTTTATGGCATTGGAGGATGCCTGACGCAATAAGGGCTCCTGTATGGACTGGGTAGTACGAGTAGTAGTAAGTATTAAAATTGAAAAGAAATTAAATTTAGAAAAAGAATCTTAAATACCAGCACACAAATATGTTTTCAACTTAAAAATGTGTTGCGAGATATTGCATTATCTAAAGGATGATTAGTGAATAATTAATTATTGCATCACATACTAGAGTCCAGTGCCATAGCTAGCACAAATATTTTGGGTCTATGCCAACGGTGCTTGCCAGTTGCAACCGAGAGGCTATCCTTTCAGCCGATTAATATCGTCAAGCCGTAACTCAATGATTTTACTATTCGAATAGTATTTGTTAAATATGTGTTTAAAAAAAACATTACATGGGTTTTGAAAAATCGAATCGGACTAACATGTGCACCAAGTGAAAAGAACCGATCTGAATAAAAAATCGAAGTAATTACATTTCATGCAATCATGATTTGCTAGTCTTTTAGTTATTAGACCGTATTGAAAGCTCAACGAATTGGGCGCCCGCCAAAAAACATTGCCAAACATTTACATTTACCCTGTCACCATTTACTAGTACTAGAAGGTTCGGGGGCTCCAGTTTAAATTGAACTAAATTCTTTTAAGTAGTCCCGACAGAAATAGCTTTATGATAACATGCGTAATAAAATAAGCGCTCACTTGTACTGTGGTTTTATATCGGAATGTGATTTATCGTAACGTGCAATAATGTCGGTGGTAAATTAAAAAACCTGATTAATTAGGGAAGATGGTCGGTTTGTTATGGTCGTTGAATTTTGACGTTAATAACGTTGAATTGACCGTGAGTCAGGTGGGGTACGCAGGTAGTTGGTAGGGTGGTAAAGGGCGGGGGGTGCCTTCCGTCCACAACATCTGTCTCGACAGCTGCCGACTCAATCGCACGTGCGACTCCGCCTATTATTAAGGATACGTTTTTTTTTCAAGTTTGGAAACCTTTGTACCAGATCACATGTCTTATCCCATTATGGCGCCTTTTTATAACCTACATCGTAGTTGTACCCAAGTTCTGAGCGCAGTAAAAGTAGTTATTTTAACGTTACGTGTTTACTATTTAGATTTTGGAGAATGTCATGAAAATTAAACAAGAATTGTCTGATTTCCAACCTTTATATCTAGGTTACGTGTTCAATCGTGAAGGTATACTGCTACGGCAAGTCATGATGGGTAACGTGAAGTGTGCGACTTTGGACGAAATCCTGATTACAAAATATTCGGGAGTGGATAGCATAATATAACAACTGCTATATACAAAAAACACAAGTGACAAGTAACAGCTTACTTCCATTCTTCAAAAGGCATTTGAAGAAAAAGAATAGCTAAGACATACAATCAATCGAAAACATTAGACAAACAGCTCATTTCTGTTAACAGTCACTATACAAGGTTAGTGTTATCCTAAATAATTTTATAATGTATAGTCTATATCTTTAAATATGTAATGACCTGATAACTCTAACTAATCTTTAGAGACATACGCACGTGATCGAAATACGCAGAAGACGAATAAATACAGGATGCCAGATACAGATCGATCCAATTATTTCAAACAACATTTAAAAAAATGCTCTTTGTAATTAAATAATTAATCTGATTAAACCCCACTTGATTTTTACTTGTGGGGTTATCTGAAGAGTGTTGTTTACGAGAACAATCCACAAAGTTTGGAACATATGAAAAGAAATATTAAAGAAAAGATGAGATAGCTTCTTAGTAAAATCTTCAATAACGTCTGCACAATATGTATGTAATGTAATCTTATGTAATGTAAATGTAAATTTAGTATAAATATATAAGTAATTACAAAGAGTATTTTTTTAACTGTTGTTTGAAATACATACTTGGATAGTTCTGAGTCATCCTGTATAGTAAAGTAACCGGCCACGGGGAACGATGGCGGAGTCCAATTTTTAATACTTCCATCGGTAACACGTGACGTTTGTTTACCGGGCGGCGCGGACCAAGGCCGTATGCATTATTGCGACGCCCCTTTGCACGTAAACACTGAATGCCTAGTAAAAACATCTTGGGGAAAATCAAATCAAGGCCTTTGGGATCTGCTAATTCAGTAGAATCAAAATCGATGATCACATCATACGGTGATAGTCGATTTTGACAGTTTTCTTAACTTAGTAATACAGTCGTGTCAGCTCCTACAAGATTCGAATAACCATAAATATCATATTCAATAATTGCAGGAAATGATTTCTTGAAGGTTTTGATCGTCTTATTTTATGCAATTCCCCGCGACCACGGACCAGTCGTCCCCCGACCACGGACACTGCAAAGTGTCTGAAACGTTGGGAATTAAATTAAATAACACGATCAGAACCGTCAAGAAATCATTTCCTGCAATGTGCGAAGATCGTGAAAACCTAAGTCTTTTGCTTAAGTAAACGCGTACAAAAAAATGGTCCGTGGTTTGACGAATTTAGAATGTCACCACCCCATCCCATCCTGAGGGTGTCGTAAGAGCCGAGAGATTATTAATCTAAACTAATCATATCATAAATAGCAAATATTTGTATGTTTGTAACGAATAAATTCAACAAATACTTGACCGATTACAATGGTAGTAAGTAACATATATGCTTAAAAGGCTTTAAGCGAAGCCGAGATTACCACAAGCGAAGCTTCGCACAGAAGCTAGTCAAGATATAAGAGCCTAACATAAAAAGGTTTGACATAAACTTTCCCACGCCACGATATTCCTTTGAAATTCATTTTTCGCAGTAAAACGTTACATGATACAACCGCCGAAAACGGTTTTCTTTTGTAAACAAACAAAAGTGAGTCATCACTCCGTCTCGAATGTACAATTCACGGCGTTTCGTTTGGGATTAAATTCACGGTAGCTGTGAGGTTAAGGATTAATTTGACGGGTGATGCAATTATGGAGCATTTTGCTTAGATGAGCTGAATGATTTGGCGCTTGCTAACTAAATATACATAATGATATTGCATATTAGTGATAATTTGTGTTACGCACTAAACTAAACAATCACTGTTTGTGTGGTGACGGATTTAGAATACATAGTGTCACCACCCTATTCCATCCTGAGCCAAGAAAATGACAATGCCGAAAACCTAGCCGCAAGAGAAGGGAAACGAAACCCTGTGCCAATCGGTCTGGCCAGCGAGGCATAGTAGGCTAATTAACCTCCACGTAGATGGAAGCCCGAGTTAGCAATGGCTGATTTATCACTACATAGTATAAAACAAAGTCGCTGTCGTCTGTCCGTCCCTATGTATGCTTAAATCTTCAAAACTACGCACCGGATTTTGAAGCGGTTTTTTTTAATAGATTTAGTTATTCAAGAGGAAGGTTTATATGTCATAATTGCACCCGTGCGAAGCCGGAGCGGGTCGCTAGTTTATATACAAATTGTAACAAAAATCCTATAGCAATCTTAGTGAGGGCATAGAGGTCACCGAGAGGAGCAGTTCTGTGTATAAATTATTAGTCTATGTTTAAATGTACGCAAGATTGTGTCGATTTAATGAACCTGACTTTTATTGCAAATAATAGATTTCACTGAAAATCAAATAATAATTGTTATTATCAGTAACAACTGGCTTATTAATTCGGATTCCATAACGTTTCTTGAAGTTTTTTTACTTATTTCTCGAGTTAAGGAAAAAAAAACTGTTTATTCCTATCCCTACTAAGATTTTTATAGAAAAAAGAACAGTAATATGTGATCGATCTCATACATAACCGATAGCTGCAAAGCAGTCGAAACGCCGGTACTTTACCAATATAAAATACACGCGATAAATCCGTTACGAAGTCTTTAATTTGATTAGGTAATAGGAGCGAAAAAAAATTATCCCCAGATTTGTTATATGTAGATATTTCTGACATTATGAAAGATAAATGTAAAACATGAATATTATCAGATAAGTAGATAAGTTAGATAAACCCCAAAAGAAAAAAAACACAATATGGCTAATGAATGAAATAACATACCGCCACCGTCCCAGACAAAATGACGGGAAATTCGTCCAGAAGTGATGAACTGGTAGTGTTATTACGATGATACGATTACATACCATCTTAATGCGCACATACAGAATGACGTCATTCGCTTGCCTGATAAATATGCTGGTCGTATAAAAATGAGTGACATTTTACACATTGATTGTTTACTACTACTACTCAACCCATTAAAGACCCACAGCTGAGTCGGGCCTCCTCCAATCACACGAAGGGTAATTACTGTAATTACACACGACGGGTAGCCTACTGTGTCACGCTGGCCAGACTGGTTGGCACAGGGTTTGTGCCAAGTTTCCCTTATCTTGGGACAAAGTGATCCGCCTCTTACGACACCCTCAGGATGAAATGAGGAGGTGACACTATGTATTCTAAATCCGTCACCACACGGAACGGAATTTATTGTTTATTACGAAGTATTCTATTTCGAATTTGCATTGAACAGTAGGGTCAAGACGGCAAGGCTGTCTCGTCGGACAATATTGAGCACACGATACATTTAATTATTTTCAACTAGCTGACCCGGCGAACTTTGTTCCGCATTATAAATATTTAAAACAAAAAGGAAGTTGGACATAGGATACCTGAGATTTTTATCCCGTCCGTATAAAACCTACTTTAACAAAACGCAACTGACAGGGAAACGTTATGTTGTCTATAGTTTAATATGGCCGAAAATTTGACAATTAGAAATGTTGAGTTCGACTTGTTTATATTGTTGTAATTCACATAATATCTTTATAACTTGTAGCCTATGTGTTATTCTGATGTATAAGCTATATTATTGTAAAGTTTCATTAAAATCCATTCAGTAGTTTTTACGTGAAAGAGTAACAAACATCCATCCATCCATCCATACTTACAAACTTTCACGTTTATAATATTAGTAAGATTACACAATCAGTCAAACGATTACTTATTGAGCAGCATGTTTAATATTTGTTTTACATACACTTTAAATAAGTAAGTTTCCTTAGGACGAAATCGCAGTGTTTAAAATTGTGAGAATTTAGAATTATATTTTAGGCAGTCGGATGACATTTTTTATCTAGTATTTAAATACTACGGTTGTTATTCCATGATTGCGTCGAATATGAAGTAACTAGCTGACCCGGCGAACTTTGTTTCGCCTTAAAAGCAATAAATGAGCAGATTTTTGATTTTATTATCTTCAATTTTTTATCAGGATATACTCGTAAATAAAAAATCTATGATTTTAATTATACTTTATTGACCATCTATTTTAGTAACTGCACTTTTCAGTGAATCACAAATAACACAGATGGTCTTCTGACCCGGAACATGCCACATATAATTGATCTTAGGAAATACATGAATTTTCTAGATTTAGGCCACAAACTTTCCAGGATTGGCCCTGTGATTTATTAATGTTCACGGCGAATGCACGACGGATCGGAAATCATTAATTTAAAACGGTATATCAGTTGATATCGTCGGGATCCTCGGATGAGAACTTCCTCACCTTCCAACTTTACTTTGAGTATATTCCATTGTTCATCAATTCACTTACCACCAAACGCGTTCCGTTGCACAGGTTTGGTGGTTTTGGTTTATATTTGGAAGCAAACTTAGTACTTAGCCAACCTTTAGTCGTAAATTGTGCGGTGGTAAGCCAGGCACATCCAAGGAGTCTTTTTTTACACAGTTATTATATTTGAATTAATGCAGTGCACCAATGATTTCATTCTGAATTATGTTAGTTACTTTATATCATCTTCATGTTTATTCTTAGCCGCCAAAACAGCTCACTTAGTCAACCATTCATTATTTTTGTGTTTGTGAGTTCGTCCTTCGATGAACAGAAATTCTGAGAAAATAAAATCAATCCACATATTTCGATGATTGGAGGCAAGCGCTTATTTCGGCGGCAGCAGTCGATCTTGGAATTAGTGGCAGTGTTTGGCAGAAATAGCCAGACAGTAAAATCATTGCGCCTCCAAAACGTCTCGAGTCATTGCGTAGGTGTTCGGTCGGATCGAATAAGTGCTTCCAATGCACGTGTATACGCTATTGTACATTCGTCCCAGGTGACGATTTTCCATGTTAATAAAACTTTAGCCGCTGAGGAGTGTTTTGTAATATTACATGGCATCTATTGGTCCAATGCGGACGCAAGTATGCAAGCAGTAATTAGTGCTGCCACCGTATCGAAACGTTGCTCGATCCAAATTATGTAGTACCTACTTTATAAAATTATTCTTGTGCCTCGAAATATCTAGTTGTTGATCTCTTAAATTTGCTCGACGATTTTGCATTCCCAATCGATCCGTTTCACGGGCAGCCTCGATTTGCTCTTGTGATTGAGAAGCACGGATTCAAGCCATACTAATGCGGCGATCTTCACCTGCATTATTTAGTTCTTCTTCATTGTTCGGCACAATAAGCTAATATTTACTCGAAATAAATACATCAACCGGTCAACTTCAAAATTTCTAATTGTCAAATTTGTCAAACTATAGACAACATAAAGTTTAGCTGTCGGTGACGTTTTGTTATTCCAGCAGTTGCATTTTGATAAACGATGTTTTATATCACGGAACGGGATTACACACATTTACAATTTCACGTTTATAATATTTAGTATGATTTTGTGAATTGTCCAACATCTATATATATAAAAGAAAGTCGGACATAGGATACCTAAGATTTTTATCCCGTTCCCGTAGAATGTGATATAATACCTACGTGGTGCAACTGACAGCAAAATCTTATGTTGTCTATTATTTAAATATGGCTGAAAATTTGACAATTAGAAATTAAAATTTTACTTAATATCTCTATTAATTTACACACAATATCTTTATAAATTGTAGCCTATGTGTTATTCTGATGTATAAGCTATATTATTATAAAGTTTCATTGAAATCCATTCAGTCGTTTTTACGTGAAAGAGTAACAAACATCCATCCATCCATCCATCCATCCATCCATCCATCCATCCATACATACTTACAAACTTTCACGTTTATAATATTAGTAGGATAGGTCTTTACTTAGTACGCGATGCGTCCTCGTTTATTAGTCTCCAAATACGCCTTGTTATTTGCGACCTACATATTAGCAGTCAGTCAAAACATCGCAGCGGAAACCGCAAGACGGCATTGCACTACGGCCGGGCTAACCTGCAATGCAGGCTTGCTGACACCACACCGAAACTACGGCTATGCTTGTCTACCAACACATGCATAATCGCCCTTCGTAAACAAAACCGAAACCGTAATAGATGCCGCAATATATGTATGCTGCTTATCGAGACAATTTAATCGTTATATTAACTAAAATTCTGTTAATTATAACATCTTATCGATTTGGAGGTGGTATTACGTGATCAATGATATCAACATATCATTCGTAAACCCCACCCCCACTCCCATTCCATGCTGCGGGTATCGTAAAAGGAAATGACAAGGTCGATAACCTAGCCAAGAGAAGGAAAACTTGATACAATACCGTATGCCAACCCGTCTGGCCAGCGGTGCACAGTAGGCTATCTACCGTCCATGTAATGGAGGAGGCCCGACTCAGCACTACTCAGCAGTGGTTCATCTATGGGCTGAGTAGTAGTTGTGCCCGTAACAGTTCATAGATATGTCCGAAGTACTACAAAATTACCACCAAATTGTTTGCGTAGCAAATGGAGATAGATACGATAAAACCTATATTGTAGCTATCTCCATTTGTTTGGTGTGAAAATTGCAAAATGTCTTGATAGATCGATGACGGTTAAACGAGGGGCGATTTGTTTGTCGGGTAAATACAATATTACATTAGCTAGGTTGAAGTTTCTTTTAAAGATGGTCTAAAAGCCATTTTGAATCGAAACTAACGCCTTCATTTTTTTTTATCCAGGACGGAATAACGACGAACACTGCTGTGATACCTTCTGTGATGTGCGAACCAGCCCACGGATATTTTTATATGTGATTTACTAGTGCCCAGTACAAACCGAGTACAAAAAAAAACGGATATTGTATAGTATATTTATTAGTGTTAGCGATGAAGGAGGAGTGTAAGTTGTGCAGTGTTAACGGTTGGGGGGGTCCAGCGCCGACGGACTTTTCTATATCTTCGCTGATGCGGCCCACGGCCCAACACGCCGGCCACGTGGGCCATGTGGACCCACGTCAGGATGCAGTGTTGCTGTCGACGTACATGTACAAACTAGGTGACTATCCATTGTATACGCTTCACGATTTGTACTCCAGCGGTGAGTATCGTGCACGTAGATTTATTATTGCACCCCAATTAACACAACTAACTGACGGCACAGTGGCACCCACTAATCTACTCACGCAAATTATACGAGACATGCCAATTGTGAAATTAATGACGCACCGTTTATATGGAACATTTTTCTATTGGAAAATTACTTGAAGCTTTTTATGGTTTGTGTTGGTAATTTTATTTTTGTTGTCGCATCTTCCCGCTTCAGTGAATTAAAATTCAACAAATGTTTTTTCATTGGAAGCTCAAACTACCATAACATCGAGCTCATGCGTGAAATATTTCACTTGGGAATTAAATTCTGTGCTTGCGGAAACTGAAATCCGAATGTGACAGAGTGATTCATGGTGAGGGGAAACGCACTAAACTCTTGATACAACTTATTAAGGACCATTTTAAGTAATTTAAAATAACATAATAGACTAGAATGATATTTCAGAACACATGAGTGTATTTTTTTTTTAAATATTTTCATACTCTGTCGGATCGATCAAAATGCATTCAAATAATAATTCTATGAGTTCCATTACTACTACTACCTAGACCCTTAGGATTTCCACCGTCTCATCCGTCGTTTTTCGGCGACCTTAACCAGGTAGTTGGTCCAACGTGTGGGAGGTCTACCAGCACTGAACTTTTGAATAGTTGAGAGCAAAACTACCTCCCGGTTTGGATGCCGCTGTACATAGTATATTTTCAAATAAAATACCTATTTTAGTCACAATATTCGTAATCTTAACCCTATAAGTTATGAGAGCATACTTACTCATCTGTTAACTGATAATGAAAACTATTAACTACTATTAACTATTACTATTAACTAGCCATTAAGCAGATCGGCTAATAGGGTATCATGAAATTAATTTGAGTAAGAAGTCTTCGCTGAAGAAATATTTGTTACATGTCCAAAAATCATAAGCCATCTTCGCACAAACTATTGCCAGTATATGCGCATGAGTAGGCTACATTATTTACGTCAGTGGTTTTGTACTGACGCCAACAGTGGCTATTGTGTGCCCATATTCCTTTTGTATAGGACACTTACCGACTATGCAGCCGTCGGTCGTATAGAGGAAAAACAACAAAAAAGGCTGCGCGATTTATGTAAATGACACGCCAAGATTAAAAAGGGTAATTTAACAGGCATTGGAGCGTCACTTTTTAACATTGGTGTTTATTTTTATCTGTTAGTAATGTTTCTGAACCGTAACCATTGAAAGGCCAACTAATTGGAGAGTTCTCTTTTCATATATTAAAATTCTGGAATTTGATAAATTAAATTAATACAAATAAATCGTTTTTTAAAGAGGTGAAACTTTTTTAACCCGTGCCGGTGTTATACACAAGCAATATTATTTGTTATAACTAGTTTCTAATTAATATAAAAATACATTAAAGCTGAAACCCAAAAAAAAAACATCACGTAGGTTTTATAAGAAAACCTTTATAAATTGTCATGTTTAAAATGTCCTTTTTGTTGTCATGTCCTTGTCCCACTCTGTGGTAGTCTCCATATACTCCTATCGGAGTCATGTGTACATTCTTAACTTTTATAAGCATGTCTATAAAAACACAATTCATCCACCTCTTTACCCACAACCATTCCATCCATTCACATTCATACTGAAACTGCCATTGGTTCAGATTGCTGCTTCTGGAACTACGTCTGGTTTTTTTTTCCAAATTATATATCTTGTTAACAATAAAGCACCATACAGCATTCAATGAACATCTTAAAGAACTTGTAGCAACAAACGAGTATATTTTTACGTATATGTATGTCAGTGCTACAATAGATTTTTTAACCTAGCAAAAACTGCTGGCAACATTTTTTGTTGAAACGCCTCTGAGCACGATAAACCAGTATATTAATTTAACGCGTTAAATTGCAATGCAAAACAATGAGTCACTGAAATGCAAGCGGTTGACATAAGTTTTTAGCTTCGTTTCGTTTTTATAGTGTTGGGGCTAGACACGGGAAATAAAAACGCTATGTCTTTGACTTACTTTTTAACCTTTTGCTACAGAATTGTGCCTGGTATTCAGCACAGCCTCAAAATTATTAGGTATAGAGGAAAAGCTCATGAATGCAGCTCACTTTTCATACCTACGCTCGGCTGTCGCACTAGGGTACGGCAACTCTGACTTATGCGAAAATACTATCGATGTAGTGGCACCCGTAACTGGTTGTTATATAGTCGAAAACATCCATAAACCGAACTTAAATAACTCTTCTTTTTTGTTGCTTACCAACCGTACCCAGATATCGTTTCAGTGTGTGATGTCTATTTGTGCTTTCCTCGACCGCGTTTTGCTGTAGCTTGATTTTTTAGTACTATTTTGTGGCACAACTAACTCTCCTTTTGGATTGATGCTTTTGAATGAATTTCAAATAAATAATGACCCAACCCAACCCAATCTGAGTGTGTACTAAGAGGCGGCTAACCGCAATAGGAGGAAACCTATTGCTTACCATATTTTCATCCGATTAAACTGTATAATAATTAATAATAAATTGTATAATTTATAATAATATTTGTACACTGCACCATAAATTTTGTATATTCACAATGTATAATACTTGAACCTCATAAACCTACATAACACAATCAATTAGCCTTACAAATCGTATATCCTAACAATTAGCATTGGAAACTAATAAAGATAAGATTTATCTGAATTACAAATCACAAACGGAGCTGTAACTGGATTCTCGAGAGCTTGAGATTCAAAGGGCACAAACGACAATATTTTAGGACTGTGAGTTCAGACTATGAACTGCAAACGGACATTTCATAGTAGGTAACGTAGCCTCTTGACACTCAAACAATGGTTAAAGTGATAACGTCGAGTTAAACCTAGATTACGAATTTATTTCAAATCTCACATCGAAATCATTTGAACTTCAAGATAGACATTAATACAGAAATCTATCGAGTTCCATGTCTTTTACTTGATTGCACTACAATGAGAATGCTGGTGTCACTCCATGAAGCACGATATGTTGCTCTAATTTCTTGCTGATAACCTGTAATGGTTTGTTACTTTAACATTAGCGATCATAAATAGGGCTGGTGAAAAGTTTAGAAGCAATATTTTCCTAAACCCTTACCCAAAAATCGACCAATAACGTCCCACTTGTTAAACCATAAAGATAACAGCCCCAGTCCTTAAAGCTATTCAAATCCTGAAGGTGTGATAACTATAGGTATTGGCACGATACGCTCGACCTCGGGCAGGTCCGTGAGTGAATCCGGATCTTTTAGATTCTCGTATCTCGTAGCTTTGATATTTATTCGCGCCCATCGATGTCGTATTTCAATTGATTCACGAGACGCGATGAAATTATTTACAAACCATGCGATAAAATAAATTGATATTTATGTATTAAAAAACAAGTTCGAATGTAGAATCATCATCATTTCAGACAATTATTATTTTTAATTACATATGAGTTCCTATTATGTTGCCTAGAAGATTTGTTTTTTAATTGAAGTGTAAAGTTTTCTTGTTTTGCCGTAACTTTATTGCTAGTTAGTGCGGAACCAGCAGACTAATTTCTCTCAATCAAATCAGAGGAACCCCGAGCCCGTTAAAGGTCATTTTGTGCTGGACCCAAATCGGTCAGAGGGATGATAATGGGCCTGGGAGATTTATATTTATAACTAGCGACCCGCCCTGGCTTCGCACGTGTGTAATTATGGATGTACTATAAACCTTCCTCTTGAGTCACTCTATCTATTAAAAAAAACCGCATCAACATCCGTTGCGTAGTTTTAAAGATTTAAGCATACATGGGGACGGACAGACGACAGTGACTTTGTTTTATACTATGTAGTGATAGTGATGTATACTGCACATTTCAGCTCATCTATATGTCCCATTTGTCAAGGCATTCGTAATCGATATGCTAAAAATAATCTTAAACGCAGCCACTGCACTGACGTCACGGGTACTCCCCAGTGCACGATGACTCACAAATATCTCGCTGTAATCTTTTACCGTGCCCGTCTCTGTCACTCCATTAAGAGAAAAAGGGACAACGTTATCGCACCAGGAAAGGGTCGGGAATAATCAACTCATTGAATTAATTCACATGAATCTAGAAACATTCCGGAAAGTGTTCCGTCCGTCTTTGCTTTTTATATGTACTTGCTCATTTTCTTTCCATTCGATTCTAATGAAGTTTTATTTTTAGATACATTTCCAAGTCTGTTAGTTTCTTTTGTCTTTGCGCTTACTTTTTTTATGTCTAGACCAGGTTGTTCTAATGTTGTTTTTAGTCATGTGCGATACTGTATTGGTTACCCAACACCATACATCTATGTAGTTACGTGATTTTACATAAATGAGGCGATACATTTAAAACACGTTTAAATCCGCATTGGATCAGGTTATTTTTATCAACGTAGGCTGTTGAAAGTTTTACCTTGCTCAATTTAATGTCTAGGTTTTTAACTAATATTTAATAGAAATAGACGTGTGGGAAAAATGACGGGATGCTTTGGGCCTGCAGTGGGACATCAAATACACTCAAAAATAGAAGTTAAGTTATGTATTCATATTATTATATATTGTAATAAAACAAATACTATTTGTTTTCTCCTTTCAACATCGAGTCCCTTTCTACTTGTTCTCAAAATTAAAAATAATAATAGAAAGTAAGTACAAAATAGTTAGTATGGATAGTAGCAATCTTTAAATATTGAGCTTTGCACCGCTCCAGTTTAATGCCGCTGTTCGGACGGCTCGGGACCGTTACGTTGTATGTTCAACGAACGTTCCAGTCACAGGGAGGGAACATTCATGAATATTCTAGAACTGGGCGTGTTTTCGAGAACTTTTTTTTTACTTTCTTTACTTTTATTAGCTCATTTTGCTTTTTATAGGACTGAGATTCCAGTATGAGTGTTATAAAATCTTCATTTACATTTAGGATACGTGCTGAATAAGTGTATGTTGTAATAATATCTACCATTAGCGAGTGAAAACTTTTACTAGATACCTACTCATTTTGCATACTATAGTAGTACCTGCTAAGCAAACGACTACAAGTATACTAATTAAGCCATTTTCAATGATACGCGCTAGACATATTGTTTATGAGCATTTCGTATTTTACAGGGCTATACATACTTTCTAAGGTTATCTGTGAAAATTTATCTTAATATTTTTCTCAAACATCCTAACAACAATTTGTACTGTGCTGTTAAACCGTCACGTTCTCTCTAGAACAAAGCATACCCTCTTTATTTTAGTAAGTATACACTTATTTCGTTTTTACATAAAAATTAACGAATGCAACCCTACGGAACATAAGGCGTTAGCGGCAACGTGATGGGCTATAAAAAAGTTAAGTAAAACAATAATCAGTCGAGCGAGAGCCCTTAGCCCTGCGCCCTCACTCTCCAACCGTAACATTATAAAGTCGCCATGCAAAAGGCATTAGCTTTTTTGTTCGAATCCAAAAGGAACATCATTTTAAAAAAAAAGACATGCTGAATTTAACACTTAAAGTTCTAATACTTGACAACCGTTGGGGTAGTCGAGTTCTTGAATGGAGACCGCATAGCCAAGAAAGGAGCGATGAAGGCGCTCAATAGGCCTATGTCCAAAAGTCGTCCGATAATGATAGCCTTTAAAGATCATTTTTGTTACTCTGTCCAAATATTATAAAAAAAAATGGCACATGTCATTATATTTTAAAAATTCTCTTTCAATATTTGCAAATGATTCAATTTTCAGACACAACAAAAGATGCTAATAAAATGCAATTACATCAAATACATACTTCATGGCCGGTCAAGTGTCATTCCATTAAATATATGAGACGACCAGGCGCTTATTTGTCGGTACTATTAAAAATGTATATGCCATTTATTTGCCAGTCCTAATTTAAATAATGAATTATTTATTTACTTGTTCTATTGACCTGCGGCCGCTTTTGCAATGCCACCAGTTAAATTATCGCTTTAATAAAACATTACGAGCATTTATAACTGATGGCTGTTTGGAGTCAAGCCATTTTAGTCATTTGTCTGTTGTGTTGTTTCGCATTACCAATGCTGGCTGGTCAATTAAGCTGTTGGTAAAAATGGATTATGATGGATGATTGAAATAAAACTCAATATAAGTAGGTATTCTTTAGCACTGTTTGCAAGTTGTCATCTTCTTTCAACCTATATTTTTTAAACTGATGTATTCCGGAATCCTCCTTGGGTGAATGGATATAGAAAAAAAAAAACACAATGAATGTAAATTTTTATAAATATTTAACTGGAAACACATGCATTTTTTCCTCGTTGAGTGTTATATTATGTATGTTTTTAAATTTTATTTTGATAATAAATTTATCATCTCTCTCTCTCTAGTCGGTCCCTCATGACTGAGGATCGTGGTCATCAGTGGATGCGTTACATTTGGACCAGATGATGTGCCTCCATCGAGTCCTGTCCATGGCTTCCCTAGCAATACAACAAAGCTTGGAGGAGGGCGTGTCTTTTATTTGATCGGTCCATCTTGTAGGGGATCGACCTCGAGCTCGTTTGCCTTCAGTGTTCCCGATTACGATCAGCTTTTCCAGACTTTCGTCTCCTCTTCGCACTATGTGACCGAAATACGATAGAATTCGTTGATGGCATACTGTAGACAGGCGGGTTTTGATTTTTAGTTCACAGAGTATCGATCCATTGGTGCGTTTTGCGGTCCAGGGTATCCTCATCATGCGTCTCCAGCACCACATCTCCAAAGCATCGATCCTTTGCCTCTCTCGAGCTCGTATCGTCCACGTTTCAACTCCATATAGAAAAATAGGGAATACCAGAGCTCGTACCAGCCGGATCTTAGT
Source organism: Clostera curtula (assembly GCA_905475355.2). NCBI lineage: Eukaryota > Metazoa > Arthropoda > Insecta > Lepidoptera > Notodontidae > Clostera > Clostera curtula. The sequence continues at coordinate 8,327,503 of FR997808.1, read as the reverse complement.
ATTCATGGATATTCCCCTCTTCTTCCATATATTGTTCAAACGAGTCATTGCATCCTTGGTCATGCCGATACGTCTCTTTATCTCTAAATTTATCATACCTACTAACTAACTATTGGGAGATAAAAGAGCTGTTCAATTTTTACCACACACCAAAAAAATAATTAGGCATCCAATTTGCTACAGTCTTTTGGAAGTCATGCGCATAGTACTTTTCGGCGATACATTTTTATTTATACATAAAGAAGATTTAGGCTTCAGAAAGCTAAACAGGTAGGATTCATTGTGCAGAAGCAAGAAACATAATGCACATATTAAAAATTAATATGTGTATTAATTTTCTTAACTCTGTCCTGTTTTATAGTTTAATTTATTTACACGAGAACATTTTTTCCTCGCCTTAATCTTACAGTTATTCCAAAACCTAATTGTTTCCGTACAAACAATTAATCAAAGAACCCACAATAATAAAATAATTGTTTAAGTCGCCTACTTTTCTTTGCCTTGACATTCTGCTATTGAAATAATATAACGAAATTCAAAAGAACAGCGAACTAATTAAAATTGCCTTTTGTTATAAGAAGACCTACAAATGCGTAACGAGAAATAACAAATACCAATTCCCAGTTTCCCATTTCCATTTGCTGCATTAATATCCATTCGAATAACAAAGTATCTCTGTCGTCTTGCAGCCAAACCCGTAAACGACCCACTGCCACTGCCTTCTGTCCATTTCATGGAGGGAAATTATGTTACTGTGCCACTGACCACTGACCACGTGGGAACGTTTTACGTCAGCATTAATTCATATATAAACACTAATAAAATAAATGATGTCTAATATAAATACTTATCTTTATCTTTTCTTTACAAATTATAAAACAAAGTCGCTGTCGTCTATCCGTCCCTATGTATGCTTAAATCTTTAAAACTACGCAACGGATTTTGATACGATTTTTTTAATAGATAGAGTGATTCAAGAGGAATGTTTATATGTGTAACCCACCCCCGCTTAGCACGGGCGAAGCCGGGGCGGGCCACTAGTATAAAATATATATTATTTACTAGCGACCCGCCCCGGCTTCGCCCGGGTGCAATGATTAACATCTAAAATTATGAGTGTTTCTTTACAATATTATGCATTTAATCTACTTAAAAACGTTCCTCTTGAATCACTCTATCTATTACAAAAAACCGCTTCAAAATCCGTTGCGTAGTTTTAAAGATTTAAGCATACATAGGGACGGACAGACGACAGCGACTTTGTTTTATAATATGTAGTGATAGTGAAGATATACATATATGTATTTTGTAAATAAAGTAACTCCGACCGAAGCATCTGTTTTAAACGATACTTTTTAGTTGTTACATCCTCTTTGACAATATTTGCAGCACGCATTCTATTAATTTCATGTCAAACCTAATGAGGTTACATTTAAAAAGATTAATTTTAGATTAGAAATAATTTTATATGGTGTTTAAGTCTTCTTTATTTTCCTAATTTTCCGCGTAATTCTTTTATTTTATTTCTATTTATTTAATTAATCCTACTAATATTATAAATGTGAAAGTTTGTAAGTATGTATGGATGGATGGATGGATGGATAGATAGATGGATGGATGGATGGATGGATGGATGGATGTTTGTTACTCTTTCACGTAAAAACGACTGAATGGATTTTAATGAAACTTTGTAATAATATAGCTTATACATCAGAATAACACATAGGCTACAATTTATAAAGATATTGTGTGTAAATGTATAGCGATATTAAGTTAAATTTTAATTTCTAATTGTCAAATTTTCAGCCATATTTAAATATAGACAACATAAAGTTTCGCTGTCAGTTGCGCTTTGTTATACCACGTAGGTATTATATCACATTCTACGGGAACGGGATAAAAATCTTAGGTATCCTATGTCCGACTTTCTTTTAAATATATGGATGTTGGACAATACACAAAATCATACTTAATATTATAAACCTGAAAGTGTAAATGTGTGTAATCCCGTTCCGTGTTATAAAACATAGTTTATCAAAATGCAACTGCTGGAATAACAAAACCTCACCGACAGCTAAACGCTATGTTGTCTATAGTTTGACAAATTTGACAATTAGAAATTTTGAAGTTGACCGGTTGATGTATTTCTTTCGAGTAAATATTAGCTTATTGTGCCGAACAATGAAGAAGAACTAAATAATGCACGTGAAGATCACCGCATTAGTATGGCTTGAATCCGTGCTTCTCAATCACAAGAGCAAATCGAGGCAGCCCGTGAAACGGTTCGGTTGGGAATGCAAAATCGTCGAGCAAATTTAAGAGATCAACAACTAGATAATTTTCGAGACACAAGAATAAATTTATAAAGTAGGTACTACATAATTAGGATCGAGCAACGTTTCGATACGGTGGCAGCACTAATTACTGCTTGCATACTTGCGTCCGCATTGGACCTATAGATGCCATGTAATATTACAAAACACTCCTCAGCGGCTAAAGTTTTATCAAAATGGAAAATCGTCATCTGGGACGAATGTACAATAGCGTATACACGTGCATTGGAAGCACTTCCGATCCGACCGAACACCTACGCAAGGACTCGAGATGTTTTGGAGGCGCAACGATTTTACTGTCTGGCTATTTCTGCCAAACACTGCCTCTAATTCCAAGATCGACTGCTGCCGCCGAAATAAGCGCTTGCCTCTAATCATCGAAATATGTGGATTGATTTTATTTTCTCAGAATTTCTGTTCATCGAAGGACGAACTCACAAACACAAAAATAATGAATGGTTGACTAAGCGAGCTGTTTTCGCGGCTAAGAATATATATATGTAGATGACATAAAGTAAATAACATAATTCAGAATGAAATCATTGGTACACTGCATTAATTCAAATATAATGACTGTAAAAAAAGAGAAAAATATATAAACCAAAACCACCAAACATGTGCAACGGAACGCGTTTGGTGGTAAGTGAATTGATAAACAATGGAATATACTCAAAGTTGGAAGGTGAGGAAATTCTCATCCGAGGATCCCGACGATATCAACTGATATACCGTTTTAGTTTTAATGATTTCCGATCCGTCGTGCATTCGCCGTGACCATTAATAAATCACAGGGCCAATCCTGGAAAGTTTGTGGCCTAAATCTAGAAAATTCATGTATTTCCCAAGATCAATTATATGTGGCATGTTCCGGGTCAGAAGACCATCTGCGTTATTTGTTCATGCGCCTGATAATAAACCGAAAAATGTCGTCTGTCACAAGGTGATTCACTGAAAAGTGCAGTTACTAAAATAGATGGCCAATAAAGTATAATTAAAATCATAGATGTTTTATTTATATTTATCCTGATAAAAAGTTAATAAAATAAAATATCTGCTCATTTATTGCCTTTAAGGCGAAACAAAGTTCGCCGGGTCAGCTAGTTTGTATATACATTTATGAAACGTTTGTACTTTTAACAAAGCACCATCTATTATATACTTACTCCAATATAGACAATACAGTCAACAGCGCCATTGTTTGGAGCGAACATATGATTATAACTGTCTAATAATAGACAAATAAGTTGCAATAATATAATATTAATAAATTGAGATGTAAGCTATCTTAATTTTGATCAAACTAAATCAAACAAACACACACGTTGCGCAAATTCGATTATAATCATTTACTTAGTTTATGATATAAAGATTACCGAACCGTCGTCGGGACGAACGTCAGATGTTTGACAGGTAACAGTTTGTATGGGAAAATAAAATTGTTGTATTTATTAATTTACTTACAATATTTCTATGTTTTCTCAACTCTTAAACCTTCCCTGGACTCACACGAATATTTCAAGACCAAAATTAGCCAAATCGCTCCAGCCGTTCTCGAGTTTTAGCGAGACTAACGAACAGCGATTCATTTTTATATATAGAGATTAGGAGACAAGTAGGTACGTAAATATCACTGAAAAGTTTTTCTTTTAAATTTATAACACAGGTTTCCGCGGTTGCGCCTGTCTACCTATCTATACAAAGAAATAAAAATGGAGTTCTAATACTTGACCCCAACGGTTGTCAAGTATTAGAACAGTGTTAAATTCGGCATGTCTTTTTTAGAAAAAAAAAAAGAAATCAAATTAAAAACTGTGACAATACATTTTTATAATGGCGAAGATGTCTCGAAAGTAATTATAAGTTTTAGTTGTTTTATTATTAACCGTTTATTGTTTTGTTATATATACGTTAAATCACCCAGCGATTCGTTAAAATCTCACCGGCCGCCAAAAAAGACTGCACTGAGCAAGATCAAGAAGAACTAATTAAACCCATATTTATATTCATAATATTTGTTACAGGTAAGGCGGTGTGCACATGCAGCTTATGTGACAGTATGCCTCGATTGAGTTACGGTGAGTTTCACAACGGCTCCGAGGAACCTTGAACTTTCAAACACTGGCCGCTGGTTGCAAATTACACAATTTGCATATTTTAACTCGCTTATATTCATCGGTATACCTACAGCCATACGTCAACATAATCGTACAAAATCATGAGTACACTACTCATGATTTTGTCATCATTAATATTTTGCCGGTTGATGATCATCATGATCATCTCTGCCAAAAATGCCAACTGCTGAGCCGGGCCTTCACAATTATATGGAGGGAAAAATAGCCTACTGTGCTACGTTTTCCAGCAAGGTTGGCATAGTGATTTCGTTTCAAATTTTCCTTCCTCTGCGGCTTTAGTTAGCCCTTTCAACACCCTTTCAACATCCACGACATGTTATGGGGTGGTCTCAAAATAACATGTTTGTTTACGTAAACGGCACGAACATTTTATGAAAGTATATTAATGCAAATTAATAAAAAGACTACATTCATTAAAATAATGTCTTATTGGTCTACTTAAAGTAAGCCGGTTCAGATATTAGCTGGTCGATTCCGAGACAGCAAGTGTGTTGATGTAAGACGATGATACTTTGTAGATATCCCCTGCGACCTGCCTGGCAGGAAAAACAAGCGCTTACTAAACCTTTTTTTAGTGACAACTACCCAGTTGTCACTAAACAAAATAACGTTTCGATGTTTAGACCAAATTAGTAATTTATCGATGTATTCCATGTTTAATTTCAATGGTCAGTGATTATTTTGGATTCAAACCGATAAAAGATAACCTTAGAATGTAAATAAACTAATAGGTATTTTTAATTAAAAATTAAACACAGCTGTTAGTGTATTTAGTCTATTTATTATTTACTAGATACACACTACTAAATTCTTATGAAAGAAGAATTTTATAAATCCGTTTTTGAGTTTATTATTTACAAACAGACAAATATTTCCTCTTTATTATATTAGTAGGTTAGTTTTTAGCTATAAATAATAACTCATTTTGTAAAGTAAAGAGTGTTATAATCCTTATTCAATATCGGTACAGTGTCGACGTCAATCCCTAGCTGATGAGGACAATATCTCATTGTGTTTCTCATCTCTGAGTTATTACGTTATGAAGATAATCTCATTCAGGGCCTTTATCCAATTGGGTCCTGTGCACTAATCAAGTGCCCGAGAGTGGGTCACCGGGTCGTTCCAAGCCACCGCCCGCATCGCCCGCGTTCTCATGTTCCATTATTCACATATAAAAGCTGCGATAAAAACTAACAGTGTGAACCGCCCCTATGTTTGTGGGACACGTCTAATTGGGGGCTTTTGATTGGTGGTTCACATGCCTGTAATGCGCGATAATTACTAGTACCAACATAATAATAATAACGAGTGTGTAAACAACGTTTAGTGCAGATTAAAATGTTATAAGTGTTATAAGTTGATTATGGTAACGTGGCTTTATAGCTGTTGTGCAACAAATATAATGACGGGTTATGATGAACTGAAAATACGGCTGCTTTCGTTCATTTTAAATAAAAAGTTGCATGGGACTATTTTGACTTTTATTCAAACGGTATTTTTTTCGGCGTCTCTATAATAAAACTAATTTGGATATTCGACATATTATATGTATATACCACGTGACCTAGAGCAACAATATTGTCAACAAATGTTTGTAATCTATCTATCATTAACTAAATGTGTGTGACTGTGAACACCTCACAACTTCTCATAATAGGTCCATAAAAAAACCTACGTCTCTTCGTAGAATTAATAGTGTCTTTTCATGCATTTAAACAAAGTATACAGTCTTTATAGAACATTGCAAACATCTTTAGCCAAAATCTATCATCCTGCTCAATAGTCGATCTTTCGGTCTACCTGGAGATGATTAGTGGAGGCGTAAGCCACGCGCCTGGTTCATAACATGCGCGAACTTTTCTAAAACCTAAACTTTACTAAAAAAAACATCTTGTTTTAAAGATGAATTTCTGCTTTAACGTATACATATATTATTTCGGCATAAAGTAATATAAACTAACACCTTTCGGACGATTTAAAAATTATTTTAACATTCGTGTTGCGTTTGCTTTTCGTGTATTTCCTTCTTCCTTATGTTATTCGCACGATATTTTCACAGAATGCCGCCGTATGTATTGTAAATTGAGCAGAGTATACCAAATACGTTTACATACATTACGACTAAAGATTAAGTCATGATAATCAGCTCGTTTTAGACCACGTCCGGACATATCGCTACTTTCAAACGAACGGACTTTTTCAGGAGAACAGATGTAAAACTTATATTTAGGTATTTTTAGTTGGCTTTTAAGGATTTATTTTTATAAACCGATTTCGACAATTGTCTTTGTTAATATGTATGAGAATATGATGATATTGGCCTGATTTTTATAATGAAAGTATTTTCACTCATTTTCATCCCCAATATGAACCTCTCGCTCGAGTTACAGATAGACATTGTTTGCAAAATACAACGTTAAATACAACTATATGTAATCTACAATATGTATTTTTGTAATAAATTATAACGTTACCAAAAAACTTAAGTTAGTTAATAAGTTAGAAATATTATGCATTATATCATTAGAGTCAGGTTCACAAAGTTTCATATGTAATCTTTCTGTAATTCATTCCTCTTAGATGTAATCTTTGTATAACTACAGATTTTCTTGCAGGCTCTTCTCAGTAGAGCAGTATTCTGAACCGGTTTTTTAATAAAGCTCACAACTTTCACATTTCAATGTAAACTGAAGTCGGGTTTCGGGTATAACGGATATCAAATTCCCAGTACGTCAATCATACGCCGCGTTCGGCATTTAACGGATCCATTTAATTTGAAGCCAATTTAATGGATAAAGTTGCATATGGACAATGATGTTACAAGTAAAAAGGTGTAGATGGGTTATAAGCGGTCAGCAAGCGGCACGTTAAAAGTAGGCTAATTAGCAAACCTGACCTCAGTGTTGCGTCGCTGGCGTCATCAGATGCACGTCAAGAGCCGTATGTAAAAAGTGCTATAAAACAATTGAAAATGCCGTCGTGTGTTATGAGATATTGCACAAACTACTCTAAAAAAACTTCTAAAAGTCAAGGAATCACTTATCATTCGTAACTATCATTATTTCTGTAATATAATTAATATTTTTTACAAATTAAAATGTTATTCGTAAAATATGGCGGTAAAAATCAATGAGTGGAACAAAAGTATCCTCATTACCAAGTGCAAAAGAGATAGATTACGCGTCACAGACTTGTCAAAATGTTATGTCTGATTGAATCTATATTGTTTCTAGTGCATGTGACGACGCATCACAACAAATTCTATTTGTCTCTATTTAGCACGTGATTATTAAATCATACCATCCTACTTTCACGACTCATCTAAAGCAGTGTGCATATTGCATATTAAGTTAACTATGTGTGCGTTGGCTGGCCATTTTTATAGATCGAATGTTGTACAGGTAACGTATCTACACCTTTTATTTGTAACATCATTGCATATGGACAACCAACTTTAAGGATCAAATTTATAAAAATAAAGGCCGGTTTTACTTCCGATACTGAAACATAACGTAGTTGTATTTTATTTTAATGCATTTAACCATGTGGCGGTCCTTACACATGCTTTCCCGGTAAAATATTTTTTTACACCGTAGTCAAGACAAAATTATGTCATTAGTTATAACAGTGAGAATACCATAAACTAAACATAACAGTAAATGTGACAAAAATAACTGACGCTCTGCCACTAATACACAATATTGGTGTATCAATGAATCACTGAAATTTTCACACTTTACATTTACTTGAACATAAACTTTCAATATGCAACTTTGTAATTAAATCATAACAACATAAATGTAGTTGAGATGTGTTACAGTGACATTAATATTGTATCGGAAAATGTACATATCGACTTAAATTAATGGTAATTGCAATGTTTTATTATAAGAAACAAATAAATATAAGAATACATAATTTATAACAAGCTTTCGCTGCTACTCGGGAAAGTAACCAGAAGAAATAATATTCAACTTTCAATATAATAATGTAACTTTCAATATTAGCCTTACATAATACTTAATTCATAACATCTGAGAATAACCCTCCACCGGTAACAGGAAGTGCGCACCGGTTGTGTCCCTCGATAAAAACCTTGTCTTCGGGTTGAGTATCATTTCATTCCATTGGCTGATTAATGAGCAATACTGTTGGCCCGCATCTGGTACATAAATAACGGTAACATGCCCGTCGTCGCGGCACGTCACTAGAATCTACCACTCACTCCTACACAGTGTTACCAACTATATTTAATAGCTGATATGCTTTAACTAAAATAATGGTACATATTTAAAAAAAGCAGTGTGATTTAGACCACACGACTGAAGTGACACTTAGTAAATATGAGCATTCAAATTATTTTTTAATTTTATTTACTTTAAACAAAGCATATTTAATGTATTAAACCAAAAATTATTTTTTAATATTGTTCAAGAACGAAGTGAAATTACGAAATAATAAAGAAATCACCGTTCTCGCAATTCTAGCAAACTCGCAAACGAACTACTGACTGATATCAAGCGTGCGTAAAGAAGTTTTACTTCAATATATAACATAAATTGTTCCTGTATCACGGACACAAATGAAACCGTGACTCTAGTGTGTATCTAACTTAAACAATTATACTACGGACAATTAAATTAAACAATTAATCTAACGGAAATGCGATCTACAAAAAGCTGCTGTTCTTATACATACTTAGAAATCGGGATATGATAGAAATTGCTTAGACAATAATAGTTAAAGATAAAAATAAAATAAATAAATGAGGATTGGACTAGAAGCTAAAAAATAATGCTAACAATTTTCCAAAAAGCCTTTGACAATACAAGACGTTGTGCAAAGCAACACAATCTACACCTTAAAGCCGAACGTCCACCGCTAGCTAAAATAAGTTGTTTAGTTTAGCTTGCATAGTTGAGCCAGTTTTTCATACATGTTAGTTCGCCGTTCGTGAACGCATATGTATGAAAAACTGGCTTATTTTAGCTGGCGATGGACATTCAGCTTAAAGAACAGCTCATCATGAAATAAATTGTACATACTAAGATAAGAAAAACATCGTTTAAATAAACCTATGCGTGCAGTAACATACTAATGCCACTAAAAGTAGTGCTGTTTTAGAAATTTAGATGCATTAATTTTAATAATACATACATTAATATTATAAGAACCGTTTTTCTAAGTTACGTTGTAAAATGACAAGAAAACGGTTTTTTTATTCTGAATTAGTTAGTTTTTGCGGGCAACACCACAATTACGACCAATCTATTATTTTCATTTCAACTTGTATAATTAGAGTAACGCTATTTGTGTCGCGGGCAGTATTTTCTAGATTGATTGTTAATAAAATTAGAGTGTTCCCCTCATTTAATTTGCCTGCACTAATATTGGCCGCGTATAGCACGTTACCAAAAAAAGAAAACGCAGTACATTTTCGTATTAGCATTCGTGTTGTAGTAACATGGATCAATAAAATTGAGCTTATGTGATTTTTTATACAAAGAGTGGCAATTTTTTTATACTAGGTTTCTATTATGAACGTCTGTACCGGTCGCAAAATCTAAGTATATCTAATAGATATGTAGGTACTATATCTAGTAGTATATCTATATTGAGTTTCATAAGTTTGTAAATAATTAATGCGCGTCTAAATAATATCATGTTTATAAAGGGTAAGAGACGAACCTACAAAAAAAAATATATGGACTTGGACACACATAACAGAGATTTTAGCAAAGACTGGCCATTTTAGTATGTACGGTTATTTATCATTAAACATATGAGGTTTTATATGTTTAATGATAAATAACCGTAAAATATCACATCTTCGTAAGATCCGACCCAATTAACATGCTGAGCGCCACCCACGATACCTTTTATGTATCCGAATCAAGTGAACGCTCTCCTTTCGAAGCGTTTATCGCTCATCTGGCGATATAAAATCCTATTTTGGGTTGTGTTAGTATTTTTCATAATAATAAAGCGCAGCGTTCAACGTGTTATCGTGAATTAATCTAAGACTCGCTGTTGCACTTAAAGTTCCTTAATTCTCGAATTAATTTCCTTATATTACGCGTAAGTATGTATTGTGTGCAGAATAAAACAAAATTATGTCTAAAGTCAGATTATTAGTAGTCAGAGCATCTACAGTGTATTTAAGATACGCACGATATCTACATATGTACACGGCATTACCTTTTTTGTTTTGTTTTTCTCGTGGGCCAATCCATTGATGTGTGCACAGCTAATGGGACTGGGGTAAGTGAACATCCAGAGGCCCGGCAACCTAGTAGTTTCGCTCCGGGTACCCACTAAAACCTATCACGGAATTTTCTACTCGACACAACTGCCTTGCGGGTAACTTCTATCACGTTCTCGCATTGTCAGTGGCTTGGAAGGGGAAACTCGACCCTTGATGTTAAATCGACTTAGAGTGCATGCTTTCCTTTGGCCTCGTTGATAGAGCAAGGATGTCCTGAACCCGATGCTCTCAAGTCCAGGTTATCACACCTGGGGTTTTTACTCGGAACCTACGTATGGTTCCACAGTGCCTACCAACAAATATAACCCAACCCTATCATATTATCTAGCCAGAATTTAGAACTACATACTAGGTGCTAGAGACGCGACGGTGTCCAATGGAGTTTAAGTCTCTAGGTAAAAACAAAAAAAGAAATAATAAATGCAACTCTAATTTAACTTGCAACAGTGTCTTCGTTCCCGTAAATATTTACCTCTAATATTAAAGCAATAAACAAGCGAGTGTTGTTTTTTGTTGTAAGAATAATTTACACAAGCCACGATGCGAATGTTTTGTTCTCATATTCCTAATTATAATTAACACAGGAATGCGTCGCGAAAATAATCTTTAAATACAGTGGTAGAGTAGATGTCTAATTTTAAACTGAGAGAAGACACTGTAAGCTCGTGTTGTAAATTTGGTGTTTGTAGACACCGGTCACTATGATAAAATACTGCAGATTAGATTGGACATTCATTAATATACTATTTCATTTAGTTCAACTGTGTAGTGACAGATTGAAAAATATAGTGTCGCCAACTTATAATATTCGTCGTTGGAGACGACTGATTACACAGGAAGACTTATTGTTTAAACAAATCTGAATGTAATTTGCTTAGAATCAGGTTACACGATTGATTGGAGAAGGTTTGTAGAATCAGTACCTAATATTTTTAGTCACATTATTTTTACCTGCGCAGAATAAAATTAGTGTAAGAAAACTAATAACGATGTGTTATCATTATTACCAAAAGAAAACTAGACAATATTTTGGCCTAAGTGTGTGAATTGTTAATATTATTTTATTTACTTAAATTCTTTTGCGGAGGCCCGAATCCAGAAGTTTGTCATATATGGACTTAGATGACTAATTTCTAGGCTTAATATCAATATTCAAAGGTTAATGACGTAGCGAATAAGCTAAACGGTCGACTACTTCAAAGTCTTAATTGCTTCCTTGTATTTTGTCAGATGTGATCTCATACTTCTTATCTTTACTTGTATTATCAATATCCGTACTCGTCTAGATAATGCAAATAATGTACCTATGTTATGCGTTATGTAAATCGCGCTAATTTTTGCGAAGGCCGCGGCGAGACCTCGCAAAAAGCAGAGCCGGCCTCGTACGTTTATCATTGTCGTGATATCTTGATATGCGCACTAACTGCCTTTTGATAGCCTTTACTTCTGTAGTTTCCTACTGTCCTGTTGGACGTTTTATAAAAAGTCCATATTTATTTTTGGCTCGTTTCATCACGCAACATGTGGAAAAAGATGTACGCGAGTGAGTTGAATTTTATTGAATATTTTATCGGGTTCTGTCCATATTGTGGTTCGTTCAAACGTGGAGTTGGCACGTTCAGTCATTCGTTCTTTTATGGCATGTTAGTTTAAAGTTTTTGATTTATTATAAGCTGATAATTTTGAAACATCAGACTTAGATATTATGTGACTAAGTCAGCATAATTCTCCATGAATGGAAATCAAGGGTAAAAATAAAAATATTTCTTGAGTGATCTAAGAATCTAGCTTTGAATGAACAAATGCTTAGTCGTGAGATGTAAACAATGGAACGTGATACTGTGTGAACAACTGCCTACATATTTTAACGCTATAAACGTAATCAAGGAAATACAAGCGCACAGAATTAACTTGATAGTTATTATTCAAAACAAACGACCTTGATATTTGAAACCAAGTAAACCAACCAACCAAATTTGAAGTATTCCTAATTATAGAACATTCGAATATTAATTGTCTAGTTAGTAATCACTTTTGAAGTTAGGGGCAAAATTTTAAATGGCTTATTCTAGAAATTTGTTATTTTATATAATTATTTTCAAAAAATGCGTTGCCTATTTTCTTAATTGCATATATGTATAGTATACAGTTAACTACAGGTACCTACATAATATAGTTAACAGGAAAACCACAAGTTCCTCTGCAAAGTATTGTATGGAATAAAGTGTACTTCATTAAGTTTTGCGGTTAAATAAAATGTACCTACAATACGAAACTCCTATTTACTAACACACATATTAAATCGTCTTAATGGTAAAGAATATTTTATTGAAAATACAATAATCCGCTATACCTAGTGCATACATATTTCGTGGTAAATGTACAGCATGTCGTAGTCTGGAACATGCCGCGGAACGCAAGTGATCTGCAAGTTAAGCAATGTAATCATTTATAAATAACATTGGGTCTCCTCCGTACTTCGGAAGGCTCGTAAAACGTAGGTCCTGGCAACGTATATGGCAAACGATACACGAAGTAAATATCTTGAAAGCCGAGAACTAGTCTAACCGTTGACATTAACGCTAGTACTACCTACTAATGGATCTCGGAGGACAAATGGCAAACGCTTCGTGTTAGGTATAAATACTGGCAATTAATGAAATCAGGGCCTGACGCTAACTCCAATAAAATAGGGAAAAAATACGAGGAAGTACAGAATCTCCATACCAGTTGCTGATCGAAAAATAGATATTGAAGATTTGTACACCCTTTGTACCAAATAACTAGTATTCAACCTGTTCTTTTTTGTGAAATATCCTATCCTAACCTAATAAATAAACATAATACCTTATTATAGTCCTGACCCAAGAGCGACGATAGATGTTCGCGTTTTTGGTTGAGGATGATGCTTTACAGAGAAGACACATACAGAGATGGTAAGTATGTACCAAACTAAAAATAACATTAGTTGGATCACGATCTAGTAAGTTTCTTCTTCAGAATCTAAAATTTACAGACTTAGAGAATACGTCCCTATATTGGCCATCCCTAATTCCAAATTTAAAATATTCCTAATTAAGCGTAGAGCTATCTTATACATGTCCTATACTATTACAACCGATCTTGTAATCAGAAATTCTTCGTCGGTGTTAATTGCGCGTTACTTTAAGATTATCTTTTAAAACACCTCACTAGTGATAATTTCAGAGTATCGTACCGTTTCCTGCTTTAAACTAGAAGTATGCAATCAAAATTAAGTACCTCTAGCGATCGAAACTTGTAAAGTGACATTTTAAATGTTATTCCGTAGAATAATCTAGAAATGTTACTTTTATTGCCGTAATATAATTTTCTGTCGCGATACAAAGATAATACTCAATGAAGATGTATTATATCGTATTCGAAAATAATGTAAATTTTACACTAATTAAAATCTATTATACTAATTGAATTGATTTTTGATGAAACCATTATTGGTAGTTTCTTACATAAAGAACACAAGCATATTCTGTAAACTATACCTACAACAATACGAAACCCTGTGCTAACTCGCCTGGTCAGCGTGGCACAGTAGGCTAGTTACCCTCCATGAGACTGGAAGAGGCCAGAATCAGCAGTGGGCCATAGCTGAGTAGTAGTATTACGATACGTATTACAGATTGATTACCCTTAACCTATTGTTGGGAAACCCTACCCTTAAACTATTGTTTGGAACCCGTAGAGTTGTTTATTTCGATTCTTACAAGATTCAATTAGGTAGTACAGTGGCATGCCAAATACAATACACGCACTGGATCCAACTATCAATACTAAACTATCTACTATTTGTTTTGTTTTTTTAAAACGTCACCCCTGCGCTAAGTATAACCTGTATCGCGGGTGCAGTTTACAAACATGAAATTCACGAACACAAATGACGCCCTGACTCCGAGCAAGTGCCTCTGATTTTAGACAAAGACACTTGCCTGCCCCCGGAACCGAACCCGAGACCCCGTGATCCCATATATTACCCACTGCTGAATCGGACCCCCTCCAATTACATGGAGGGCCATTAGCCTTCTGTGCCCCGCTGATCACACTGTTTGCCACAGGGTTTCGTATCAGGTTTTCCTGCTCTTACGGCTAGGCGTTCAACCTTATCATATTCTTTTATCGGCTTCTAACGAGACCTTCAGTATGAAATGGGGTATGCGACACAATGTATTCTAAATCCATCACCACACGGAACATACTAATACTGCTACTCAGTATTACAATTGTGCTGAATAAACCATTTTTCTTTTCTTTCTTTCTTTCTTTTCTTTCTTTTTACTCTGTATTTAATCATATTGTTGCCTGCCTCGTTGGTCTAGTGGTTAGATGTGCCGTGCCGCCTTTGGATCAATGGGTCCCGGGTTCGATTCCGGGGTCGGGCAAGTGTCTTTGTCTAAACCAGAGGCACTGGCTCGGAGTCTGGGTGTCATTTCTATCTATAATATGTATGTATTTACAAAAAAAAATGTATATAAGTAGTTTATCATCCATCTCGTTACCATAACACAAGCATTGAGTTGCTTAGCTTGGGACGAGATGGCGTTGTGTGAAATGTCCAAGGATATTTATTTATATTTATTTATTATATTAGTTACGTATTACAGATCGGCGACCTTTAAAACATTGTTTGGAACTTGGAACCCTGTACAGTTTTAGATTTCGATTCTTACAAGATTCAATTTCGTAATACAGTGGCATGCCGAATACAACACACGAGCTGGATCGAACTATCAATAAACGAGTCTTATTTAAAATTCCTTGCTCGTCACAATTTGGCACTTTAGTGCGGGTCTCGAATTCATAATACTTTTTACAGTCACCATCTTGATTTGGTTGTATTTGATGTGTTGGTTTTCTACGTAGGATTTTGCGTTGGCACGTTTTATAGTTATTGGAAACTGGATTTAGTAGGAACTGTTAGAATACGCTGTCGGTATTCGTAGAGGGAAACCGAAGTTTAGCATGCACATTACAAATCATTCATAAAAAAAATACTTCTGCGGTTTGAAAGACAATGTTATTTAGTTATAGATAAAGGCCCGCTTGATTGTACAAATGCTTATTGTACATTAAAGCAAAACATAAATTACATTCTTAAATATGTCTACACTCCATACATGATCCTTGTAAGAATCCCTATAGTATAAATTTTGAACTAATTATGAGCCAACATATTGTGAAGATGAATAAAATACTAGTTAGTGGTCGCCCAGTGCTCGTAATCCGATCATAATTAACTTAACTCGCCAAAATTTATAAAACAAATGCCACGTTATCTAAAATGTTATAATGTAATGTTATCTATAGAACCCATTACCTATGGTGAAAATATTTTATTTATCTTAATTATTTTTCACAAAATCGGTTAAATAACAAAACAGTGTCGGTATATGGAATAATGGTCCCCCTAGAAAATATCAATCTCAAAATTATTATCAACATCAACCGATTTTATAGTAAAACGATGACGTCTCATTAAAACCAAGGCCAATAGGTTTTTCATGCAAATCACCATTCTGGTGATTCTGTGTAAACATGCGTTCGAGGACAGTTCATATTTTAGCGCGGACTTCGGTGTCATTTCGTAAATCTGTTTTATGATTATTATTATCATCATCATCCACTCTGAAGTCAAACATCCTCCAGTTATAAGAAACCAAATTAGCCTAGTACGACCAGACAAGTTTGTTACCATGTACCAAGGCTGTTTTCACGTCTTTAAATTGGTTGGTTAAATTATATATGTATTATGAATTATTTTTTATTTAAGCGGACCCCCTAAACTACCTAGTATGTATATGGTATTGGAAACGGCGATATATATATAGGTACCTTTAAATAACATGTATCGCCGTTTCCAAACAAGTAATTCACGAACTCAGATTACTCCCAGATTCGGAACATGTGCCTCTGTTTTATATAAAGACACTTGCCCGACCCCTGAATCGAACTGCGGATCCAAAGACAGTATCCAACCCACAATTCATCACCACACTGACAATATATTATACCTTAAGTTATTGTGAAATACAAAGTTAGATTGAAGTAAAAAATCCTTAAAGAAAACTTTATAACTATTAGCAAATAAGATGAACATAAAAGAATACATTTGTCGTTCATTATGATTACAGAATACAGACATTGTTTATTCAAGTGTTAGTAAATTCGCGATAACTGTTGGCCTTGAGAGCGCAAATTTCGCAGCCGATATTCATTAGCGTTAATAAAAAAGTTTTAATGCGTTACGAGTAGGTAAATTGTAAATCTCAGATAATATGTGATCGAGGCGACAGATCTTGCGTTTTGGTTGAACTTATCTATAGTAACCATATATTTGGGGCGTACCATAATAATTGCATTGGGAACTACACTAAAATAAATAATAAATATAATAAATATCCTTGGATATTTCACACAACGCCATCTCGTCCCAACCTAAGCAACTTAATGCTTGTGTTATGGTAACGAGATGGATGATAAACTACTTATATACATTTTTTTTTGTAAATACATACATATTATATATAGAAATGACACCCAGACTCCAAGCCAGTGCCTCTGGTTTAGACAAAGACACTTGCCCGACCCCGGAATCGAACCCGGGACCCGTTGATCCAAAGGCGGCACATCTAACCACTAGACCAACGAGGCAGTAAAATATCATTAGCATTACTGTGAGTAGGTGATCCATCTACAAATCTGCCGCAGATTATTCGAACAAGATTAGTAACACGATAACACGAAAGCTTTACTCATCGGATTTAAGTGGATCATTAACCCCTATGTTCTACTACTACTACTCACACCTTAGACAATCCACTGCTGAGTCGAGTATCTTCCAATTACATGGAGGGTAATTAGCCTACTATGCCACGGTGGCCAGACGGGTCGGTACAGGGTTTCGTATCACAGGGTCACGGAGCATGCTCCCGCAATGACAGTGAATCCCGTGGCCCTGGTTTGGGCAGTCGAGGATCGCGGTCCGTATAGGTAGCCGGTAGGTTGGCGCGCAATTCACCATCTCTACGCGCCCCGGAGTCCCACATAGCCCGAGCAGTCCCCAACGGCCTACGTAAAAAAAAAAGCTTTCCTATCACGTTTCCTTCTCTTGCGGCTAGGTCTTGTTATTTCCTTCTCTTGGCTCTTACGACACGCTCGGGATGGAATAGGATGATGGAATGGAGGAATTAAATCGACCAGCGTAATAATCTAAATATATAGTTAGTATTTTGGAACATGCAACTAGATTCCTAACTTCACTTTTGACTTTTCAAAAACACCAGTAAATAGGTTCAATTGAAATAAATGATTTGAGTTATGTTCCATATGTTTTTATGTATGCTGTGATACTAATATATATCATCAATTTTTTTATGATAAATAAGTTAAGTTTTTTTTGCAAAATATTGCAACTCAGTAGATAGATAAGTACAAACAGTAATATCGTTATGTATCTAAGTTATTTAGAAAGAAAACAATGTTATTACTATTTTATTCCAAGTTCTATTGCCACAAAATACAAGCTTTCAGATCGTATTCCAAAAACATATTGAATTGGATATTGCCTAGCCTAACATAATGTTTCTATACTGAATTGAAAGTATTATTGCTTACTAGAAACTGTATTCCATAAAACAATATATGTGTGATTGAATCATACAAATTTCTTATTCAAGTATTGAATATCGACTCTGCATTTTTATATAGATATGCAAATACATTAATAAATAATATTTATAATTGAAATATTACTTCCAAACTTAACGGTTCTGTTTTATTGAGTAACTAGCGACCCGCCCCGGCTTCGCACGGGCGCAATGATGAAAATATAAAGTTATCAGTGTTTCTCTACAATATTATGGATGTATTTTAAATAAAAACCTTCCTCTTGAATCATTCTATCTATTAAAGAAAACCGCATCAAAATCCGATACATAGTTTCAAAGATTTAAGCATACATAGGGACGGACAGACGACAGCGACTTTGTTTTATACTATGTAGTGATTAGGATGGCTTCGCTTTTCATGAAATTAACCCAGTTTTTACAGTGAGGTGAATGATCTGGAAATATCCCAAAATATATTTCGCCATTGATTGGTTTACCGTTGTGACCAAATTCGTAAAGAGTAATCTAAATTAGTGATATCCACGGGTGTAGAAAACGAATGTAGTAAAATATTTAATTATTTATCTCATATGCTCTTAATAAATTGTCCAAATAGAATAGAGCATTTTCCTTAAATATTATGTCATTCTGACATAACTTAACTTAATCTGATTTAAAATACATAGTGTCCACCACCCTATTCCATCCCGAGGGTGTCGTAATAGCCGACAAAAGGACAAGACCGACAACCTAGCCGCGAGAGAAGGAAATCCGCAATCTGGCCAGCGTGGTACAGTATAGTAAGCTAATTACCCTCCATGTAACTGGATGAGGCTCGATCCAGCAGTGGGTCATCTATGGGCTGATCAGCAGTAGTAACTGTAACTGCCTCGTTGGTCTAGTGGTTAGATGTGCCGCATTTGGATCAACGGGTCCCGGGTTCGATTCCGGGGTCGGGCAAGTGTCTTTGTCTAAACCAGAGGCACTGGCTCGGAGTCTGGGTGTCATTTCTATCTATAATATGTATGTATTCACAAAAAAAAAATTATATAAGTAGTTTATCATCCATCTCGTTACCATAACACAAGCATTAAGTTGCTTAGCTTGGGACGAGATGGCGTTGTGTGAAATGTCCAAGGATATTTAACGAAAATTACAGTTCTCAAAGTATTTAATTGACATGGGTTCCAAATTATAACGTTTACTAATGTTTGAGAGATATCTTCTTCTAAACATACTTAGTGCGTAGACCTGTCAGTCTATAGGTACTTATTAAATGTCTGTGGCCCTAGATGTGGGATGTGGAGCGGGCTGGCGCCCGCCCCAGGGTGCTAGTTTACTCTGTCGCGACTGTCTGACTCTCGGCTGTAGACAAGCCCTACTGTCGATATTCATCCCTCTCTGCCGGCTAAAACCTACGTTCGAGAACCTTTAGCGCTGTAGTCCTGGGACATTAGTCATTAATAATAATTAGTGGTCGCACAGTATATAGTCGAAATTCGAACATAATTAACTTGAAATATTATAGTTTTAATCTCAATTTGACCACAGATTTAAACAATTAACAAAAGAGTATTATGCATGCGTGTCAAATAGATGGTAGTGTGTTCAATGTTTTTTTAATTGATTTAAAGTTTATTTCCTGCAATGTGCAAAGATCGCGAAAACCTAAGACATCATCATGATTTAAAGTATTGTTATTGCATAATTTAAAAAAAGATTGATTGGATTTACACCACAATGTCAACAACCAACACTGTCCTGTGGGTGACGCAAGAGGCAGATCACCTAACCACAAGAGAAGGAAGTTTTGATATACACCCTGTGCCAACCCATCCATATTGGCAGCGTGACACAGAAAGCTAATTTCCCTCCGTGAATTTGTTGGTGGCCCTACACCGCAATAGGATTATTTCGGTGGAGAAGAAGAATAACTTAGTGATACTCGCGACACATCGTTATTGTGTGTTTGAATACCATCCTAGCATTTAATTATTCACTCACTTCACACATGCTTCATCATCTTTCATCCTATCTTGCAAACACTATTAAATTGCTTAAATAAGTATAATAATAATTGATAAGTCGAATATAAAGCATATTTAAAATTTCACTAGCATTTGTTGTTACTGATAACATTACGCCCTATAATACCGTAACGAGTTAATGACTATAATAACACACTTAATTGCATAGCCACACTCAAAATCAATTCGTTGCATTAGCGTTGCATTATTCTATAGTGTTGGTTATTAAACCAACACTATAGAATACCAGCTGGAGTGCGATAAGTATCTATGCAGTCGGTAAACGTTTACTACTACACAGCCCATTAATGAACCACTGTCCAGTCGGTCCTCCTCCAACTTGGAGGGTAATTAGCCTACTGTGCCACAATGCCCAGACGGATAGGCACAGGGTTTCATATTTCCTTCTCTTGTCGTTAGGATGTCGACCTTTTCATTTCCTTTTCTAGGCTCTTACCACACGCATAGGATGCAATTGGGTGATGATACTGTATTCTAAATGTATCGTCACACGGAGCCTATAACGTTTCTACTTCTGCTACTACTTTTCAGCCCATATATGATCTACTGCTGAGTCGGACTTCCTCTCATTACAGGGAGGGTAATTATCCTACAGTACCACGCTGGCGGCTCGCCTGACGGGTTGACTCAGGGATTCTTATCAAGTTTTTCTTCTCTTACAGCTAGATTAAAACCTCGACTAGCCGTACTCGCGGTACAAACTAGATTTGGTTACTTTATATAGTCTACTAGCGACCCGCCCCGGCTTCGCACGGGTGCAATTATATTATACCTATAAACCTTCCTCTTGAATTACTCTATCTATTAAAATAAAGCGCTTCAAAATCCGTTGCGTAGTTTTAAAGATTTATGCATACATAGGGAAGGACAGAAGTATGCGACTTTGTTATATACTATGTAGTGATAGTGAAGTGTCAAATCGTTTCCTATTCTGACGGATGCTCCACAGTGAGGAGGGCTGGGAAGCCATAGCCTCCTGCAAATACGTTATCTCGCAGAAGGAGGCGGCGGAGCGGGTCAGGGAGGAGGATTCCCAGTTGCTTGGGACGCCTTCTGATAGTCGCTTGACCGCTAAGTGGGCACCTCGCCGGGGCGTCACAGTGGAGTGCGGTTACGTGAACCTGTAGCGCCCCAAGCCTGTCGTGTGAGGGTATACCGCTGGGGTTTAAGTAGACAGACGAGTAGTGTCCGGAGTTGCACACAATCGCTGAATCAACAATCGCGCATCAACAAAAAAAAAAGTGTCAAATCGTTTAAGAGAGTTTCTGGATGTGTATAAACTGTACCGAACAGAGTAGGTACTAGAGGTGGAAAATAAACTTGGACAATAGTATCAGTATTTAGCTCACATTTTATTGGGACATCGGCATATTTCCGATTGTACTAATCTCTATATTTGGGACAGGGCGTTGCTCTAGAATCTAGCTGCTCTAAATTTGGATGAAGCTAATACAAATTCCGTGTGATGATTGATTTAGAATACATAGTGTCGTCACCCCATTTCATACTAAGTGTGTCGTAAGTCGTCGTCGACATATGGAACAGAGACGTGGTCGCTCACTATGGGCTCCACCAGAAGGCTCAGTCACCCAAAGGGCAATGGAGAGGGCTATGCTCGGAGTTTCCCTGCGAGATTGAATCAGAAATGAGGAGACACGCAGGAAAACCAGGGTCACCGACATAGCCTACCGGATTGCCAAACTTAAGTGGCAGTGGGCAGGGCACATAGCTCGCAGGACCGACGCCCGATGGGGCAGAAAAGTCCTCGAGTGGCGACCGCGTTCCGGAAGGCGCAGTGCTGGTTGGCCTCCCACACGGTGGACCGACGACCTGGTGAAGGTCGCCGGAAAGCAGTGGATGCGGGCGGCCTAGGACCGGCCTTTGTGTAAATCCTTGGGGGAGGCCTATGTCCAGCAGTGGACGTCTTTTGGCTGAAATGATTATGAATGATGATGTGTCGTAAGAGCCGAGAAAAGGAAATGTCAAGGCCGAAAACCTGGCCGCAAGAGAAGTTAGCCTTGAAACGAAACGCTGTGCCAACCTGTGCTATTACCCTCCCTGTGATGGGATGACCCACTGCTGAGTTGGGCCTCCTTGACTCAGCAGTGGGCAGCCATGGACTGGTAATTGACAAACAAATCATTTACAATAATTTCATCTTAGGAGAAAGAGTATTCATCAATTAAACTTTCCCTTCACTAGTTGCTACTAACCTCAATTAATTAAGATTGATGCTATCTTCGAAACTGCATTTTTGTACCACAACTGCATTCTGGGACATTTTGTGTTCTTTTTACTTCTAAAATAACTAGAGATGACTATGGTGTTGTTTTGTTGTTTTCAGCCCAAAACTGACCCACTACTGAGCCGGGGGGCCTCCTCCAAACAAATAAACAAAACATTTAAACATTCTCTATGTATTAATTTGCAAGAACTTTATCGTTTGGTCTAGGTTTCAAATTCAAATCAAATTTCTCGAAAATTAACTTTTATTGAATACTCATCCGTATATCATATTATAACTTTTTTAAACTTCAACAATTCACAGGAAATAAATCAGTGTCATAAAACATCTACTTGTGCCTACACAAAGTCGACGCGAACATGAAATGCCGGCAATGACTAAGTTACACTATAGTAAAACGATTAAATGCACTATTTATAGTTCGATAATAACTCGATGAATCGTTTCGTGCATCGAAGGGGACCAACCCTAGTAGCCTTTCAAGGTCGCAGGGGCGAATACTTCACGTACACTGAGTAAATGTCACTGAAATCAAAGTGAAAGAAATTGGGATCTTGATGCAAGGATATAAGGCTCCTATTACGTAAAATTCCCTCAACTGGATAATTTATACTGCTCGAATAGCTATACAATTTACGATGCACGACCCTTATATTTGAGTTTTACTAAATAAATAAACGTTTAGTGGTGTTGTGACAAGATTTGCAGTTTAATATTGGCTTAAAGCCGGTAAATCGACTTGGGACCTCATTCGTTATTCATGGTTGTTACGTAACTAAAAACGATGTCCAAACTAATAAAGTTTAGATAACCATTGCGAACATATGACTTTTAGGGAGCTCATACCCTATGTTTTTTAGAGTTTTGTTAAGTTTGTTTTAAATTTACCCAAGTGGAAAACCCACATGACTTTTTTTATAGAAACCACCAATTAATTAATATAAGATTACGTGATGTTGATCAACTTAGTGACATGTTGTCATATTTTCCCGAATAAAAGCCTTGCATTTTCATTAAGTATATCCGAACGAAATATTGGAAAAACATAGAATATTTATTTTTTAAATTTATATAGCATACCTACTTTCTATTCTATCTCAATGACTGAGGATTGAAAAAGTGTCTTTGAATCCTAAATCATTTCGATTATATTATTTTAAGACAATTAAAAGTGTAGCTATGTTAGTATACCTACCTACTAGCGACCCGGACGGCTACTCCAGGTGCAATGATTAATATTTAAAAAAATATGAGTGTTTCTCTACAATATTATGCATGTAATAAACACATAAACCTTCCTCTTTAATCACTCTATCTATTACAAAAACAGCTTCAAAATCCGTTGCGTAGTTTTAAAGATTTAAGCATACATAGGGACGGACAGACGACAGCGACTTTGTTTTATACTATGTAGTGATGATAGTGATTATAATTTAAAGCATAGTGCCTATGTATCCTATCCTATAAGGTTATATACTAACTTGCCTGTTAGTATATGTATAACCTCATAGGATACATAGGTACTATGCTCGTCGCTGTTTTGATGCATCTTGAGCCGTCACGCTCCACATATTCACTCCAAGTTAAGACCGCCTCTTGTGTAGCTTCGCAGCTCGATTCGAAACATGAAAGTTTTACTCATTATTATTGAAAGATATTTGGTTAGGCTATTTTAAAACATTAACATTGTATTTTTATACATATTGCATCAATGACGGGTCAGTCCGGTTAGTAGGAAAGACATTTTATTTGAATTGACTTGACTTAATATTTGTACCAAAATAACGTTGAATTTGAAGTTTCTAGAACGCGTATCTGTAACGCGTTGTGAAACTTGAAATGGGCGTTAGTTTAACAGAAGATTGTAAAATGGTTCCTATTTATGCTACAATGTAATATAATTTCACAGTAATGAAAAAAAGATGGCGATTTTACACTCATAATCTGACACAATTCTCATAAAATATATTTATGAATACTTGTGTTGTCAGTGTGACAACAAATACAAAAACAACAAGTGAAAATATTTAAAGTACACTCTGTAACAACTGCCTGTGAAACTTTGTTTTTATTTATTTTTTTCCATGAGCGAATCGAAACGAGTAGGCGCGAAGTGATGTTACGCTAGTAGTGCTTCGTTTCGACGAACGATTTTTATTAACGTTTTCCACGAAACGCGATCATCGGAATTGTTTTTAGTGCTACGCCGATTTGTAAATATGACATCTGGATATGGCCCCTGGTTGGGTAACGTTTTTTATTGCGCAATAACATACTTTATTCAGACTGGTTGCAAGGAAACAATTGTGGCGAATGTTTCTTTTGATTCGATAACTGTGAAATTTTATTACTAAAATTCGTTTTAGTGTTGCCGATTATTGCTCAGAACCGCCGAATGTTAATAATTAAGAATATTTAAGAAATGTTTTTGCATATCTAAGTAGTTTAAAATCTACATATGGAATCAGAAAAAAAAATGTTCCATTTATAAATTTAGCTGACGATACTCGGAGAGAAAGGTGCTTATTAAAATTTAATTTATTTAGGACAAGAAACATGCATATCTAAGTAGTTTAAAATCTACATATGGAATCAGAAAAAAAAATGTTCCATTTATAAATTTAGCTGACGATACTCGGAGAGAAAGGTGCTTATTAAAATTTAATTTATTTAGGACAAGAAACATGTCCGAAAGTTAAGTTATTTTTGATTATGATATTTTTGTATTAATTTATTTTTCAATTGAGATACACCATCCGAAGATTTCTTTAATACTGTATACCTACAACAATTTTCAGATATTTTCTCTGTATTGCTCATGAAACTAACATAGTATTTTACAAATCTGTAGGATATGATTAATAGGATTTATATGTATGTCGGATTAGTAGGATTTTTAAGTACAGCTCATCGGACTCATCACGGTATCTCTGGAACCATAAAGCCCTGAGACTTGAAATTTGGTAGGAATATTTGTTTCGTTGAGAGGTCAGCTTAGAATTTATAACTATGAAAGTGACTGAAAGAGTTTATACTCTTTAGTATGCAGAAAGGAAAGGAGACAATTTTGCTTGTTCGATGATGAAACATATATTGATCTATTCCTTATAATCTTTGGATTACAATGCTATAGTTCGATAGACATGGACAAAATTAGTACGACAAAATTGTGAACATCAAAATAACCTAAAAATCAGATCTAAACTAGAGGGCTTGTCAACAATACCTAATAGCCATCATTTTAATTTCATAGTCGTCTCTTAAAATAAGTATTTCATCTAAATACTAGCCAGGTAAGGTTTTGTAAGTAAGTACTTAGGTCTGTTTATTATAAGAAGGAAAAACACATTGTATAGGTATGTAACATAAATATTTATTAATTAAGTTTTTTATCAAGTTTTCACCTTTTTTATTATTATTTTATGATCTCGGTTAGACTTTACAAAATATATGCCCTGTTTTCCATAATAAATTAGTTACATTTTGATTAACACCACACGGTTAATAAACGTCACCATATCCAATGGGCCTAACAAAAATTGTCTCCTTTGTGAATATTTAGTTATATCGTCTCAAAAATTATAAAGCGACATGGTCAAAAAGGTACTTACCCAATTTAAAGAAGAAGAAGAAAAGTCGGAAAAAATTGCAAGTTGTTGGGTGTTACTCTTAACAACGTTTGCAAAGTGATGTGATAAACGAAGCTCTTTCCAGATATTTTTTATCTCGCTCATTACACGTGCCCGTTAATCTGGCCGAGCGTCAACTAATGTACTTGTTTATTAATAGTTCTGCCTACGAACTTTATTCAATATCTACCATCGGAGACACGTGCGAATCTTCATCACAAGTTGGTTCACCCTTTATAATGAACTAGTTAGCGATTGTGACTGCTACTGCATGGATTTGTAACCATGTTCAACACGTTATAGCCCGCAAATAAGACACTACTGCGGCTGTCCGTCAAATTCATGGAGGGCAATTAGCCTACTGTGCCACGCTGGCAAAACGGGTTGTCACTGGGTTTGTACCAAATTTTCCTTTTTTGCGGTACTCTCAGAATGGTATGGGTTTGGCAAAATTGTATAGAATATACATGACTATGTTGAACACACTGAGCCCAAAAACTGCTAATACAAACAAAATCCACGATCAAAGGAACGTGACAGCTGGACATAGCAGCAATATTCGAATTTTGCTTAAATAAAATACACAATGATGCAATTACTCGCAATTACATCGTCTAGTGTGAGCACTTTATTTGCAATTAGCTTATCAACATATGAACATGATGTATATTGGC
Organism: Clostera curtula; assembly: GCA_905475355.2. Taxonomy (NCBI): domain Eukaryota; kingdom Metazoa; phylum Arthropoda; class Insecta; order Lepidoptera; family Notodontidae; genus Clostera; species Clostera curtula. Next base: position 8,300,534 of record FR997808.1, on the reverse strand, counting down.
AACTAAGCGCCGTATAGTGGTGAGTTGTAGAAGTGTTTAATATTTAACAATGTAGCCTTTGTTTGATTATGTCCTTCCTTGGGCTCCAAGCAGACACGGGAAAGATTTGCACCCTTCTACTGTTGATATTCCGTTAATACGCACGAAGCATTTCGCGTCTACTTTCATTTTGCGAACAGCTGTAGGTATTGTGGAATAGTAGTCCAGCGTCTGTTTTTCCCGAACAATAAAATATGGGCATTTCAAGGCGAGAGAAACAGGCATTTCGTCCTCATTGTCACTTTCCATCAGGCGTAATTGGAGACAAACACGCAATTAGTCTTCAATGAAAAAACACAGACAAACAACATTTTAAGTCATGGATGTCACTAGAGCCATTCATGTCTCCATACTATTAAATATATGGATAGATATTTGTGATCAAGTTTAACAAAATGCCAATTTCATATGTAAGGACTTAATACTACGAGACTTACTACTACTTATTACGACGTCTAGATATTACTGAACTTGATGCAGATATCGAAACATAATGAAATGTCCCTCTAAGTAAAATTTTCGTTAATAAGTTAACTGATTCTTAAAATTCTCATAAGTCTACATAGGCCCGCCTACTCGTCAAAGAGAAATCTCCCTTCCCAGTCGGTTCATTATCAAACAAAAACTACAGTTTGACAGTAGGTTTATGGTAGTCAAATTTCATTTTCTACTTTTAAATTAATCGATTTGTTAATAACCACGTATGATTATGTTATCATCGAGTTAAATAGATACCTGATCCTTGTGAGGGTAACGCACGCGAGCGCGGCAAAAGTTGTAAAAAATAATACCTCTAGACTCGTGTCTAACCAATTTGAGGGCGGTGAACTCGCGAATCCGTGTACCTACAAAGTTTTTTCTGTTCCACGTTTAAACAGACGCGTGGAGTCGTGCGTCAACCGTGTACGTTTTTACAATGGACTTTTATTAAAAAAATATGAATGTGAATCGACAATTCTTTATTTGAGCATTGAAACATCTTTAGAGATTCTAGAATCGCCATAGTTTACAATACTGGAATTATTTATTTCTTTGATTTGAATTATTTCTTAAATGTGAGTGTGAAAAAATATGCAAAGCGCGGATAATAATATGTGTCGGCAACTTTTATCGAGCATTCAAAATCAAAATCAAAATCAAATCAAAATCAAAATGTTTTTTATTCGAATAAATTCTTGCGAATGCTTTCAAATAGTCAAAGATTAAAGAGAAAAAAAAATTAAAAATAAAAATCATAAAATAAAATTAATAATTTAGTTTTTACCACCGGTTCGGAATGCCATTCCATAGAGAAGAGCCATTAAATTCTTATTACTAATAATAACTTTTGAAGGTATTTATAAATTGAATCCTTTGAAGCTCGTATTTGTAATACGTGTACCTCTAAATACTCGTAGTCATTGTTAAATTTGTACCAAGCTAATTGGTAAATAACTCCTCGGTCATTGACGTTGTGGCTTGACCCCGTAGTAAAACACCATCAAATGCCAGCTATTGTAACCGGGCATTTTCACTTCCTCTATCAATACATTTTGTTGTAAATTGTAACGCGAAGAAAGGGATAATATGAATCTTATGATAAATAATAACAAACTGTAGACACAATAAAAGCAGGTTTGGGTAGCACAAATTTAATATAATGGTAGTGAGACACTATTGCAAAGTAAACGATAGATTATTTTGAACCGAAATGCTTACATTTCTAAAAATCTACCGCCAATCAACTACTTAAAGATTTTAATTTGATTTCGAATAGTAAGGTCCCTGGTCCCGCAATGGTACATTTATTGGCATACGTTAAGCTTCCTATATTACGAGTGCATATAGTTTTACGGCCTTTACATTTCAATAAGTCTTTAATAACTAAAACGTGTTATAAATCCATTTCTGTCCCTTTCGTTTGGCTGCCCAATAACTAGGGCAGATATAATTTTAAAGCTTCGATATTTCTTTAAACGAAACATCGTGAAGTCAGTTTCATCATCATCATTTCAGCCCATAAATAACCCACTACTGAGTCGGGTCTCTTCCAAATCAATTTACAAACAAGTACCTAACTCACGAGTACAAATTACACATGACTCAGAGCAGTGCAGAGCAGTGCTGCTGGTTTCACGAAGACACTTGCCCGCACCCAAAATCGAACCGGGAATCCGTGATCCAAAAGCGGCACATCCAACCCTTAGACGAACAAAGCAGATATGTGATACTTATGGTCGTAATAGTCTGTCTTGGCTAAATACAACGGCATGTAACCTAATTTTAAGCTTATTTGCACTCACAAAGTCCAGCATAACAATTTTATGAGAGTTAAATAAAAACAAGATTAATTCACTGTTCATATAATATGAACAAAACAACTTTTGAGAATAATACGAAGCTTTGGCACAAAAGGAATTTTCATTTAATGTCTTACGGTTAATATTATTTTGTGAATAACCACTTACAAATTTAGTACAAAGATAAGCTCTCTAATTTTGAAGAGGAAGACCACATTTAAAGTATAAACGCGCACAGTCAGGAATTTATACGAAAATAAAGTCACGTATAAAAATTACACACACATCTTTTATTTTATCATAATCATACATCGGTGGCGCTAGAGATGCTCAAAGCTCAAACTCAAACTGACTCTGTATAAGTTGTTTTTTTACAAATTATCTTTTAAATAGTTGACTATGAAACTACCACCTGTTGAGAATGCTGCGCTACAGAGTGGAGCCGACAAGAAACTGTAGTTATTTTATTTAAAATCATATCTCTTGGTTAGGTTAGCATAGTGAATGCTATATTGCTAACCTAAGAACGAACGACGACATCCGATAATAACCAATCATCATTTTACTCCACAAATGACCCACTACTGGATGTATACATGAATCGAATTGCCTACTGAGCCTACTGTGGACTGATGGCAACACAGAACTGGGTATGTATCAAGATTTCCTTCTCTTGTGGCTAGGTGGAGTGCCTCTTACCTTCCCTTATTCGCTTCTTACGGCACCCTCGGGATAGCGTGGGTTGGTGACATTGTGTATTCTAAATCCGTCACCACATGGTCATAACAAATAAGGCCGTCTAAAAAGATAGGGCCAGTCAAATAAAAAATGTTGATAACCAGATTTTCTCGCGTCAAAATGCTATCAAGTACGGTCAATAGTTATTTGTTCTTAGCTTTATTTACGTATTTATAATTAATTTTGATAGCAATTATTTTTATTATTTCGAACGGCCATTCCAGAACTATAATTTAGCTTAACAACCTAACACGCGACTTCTACATTTCTAAAAGCATAATTCCTTTTCTAGACACTTGAATTCTAGAATATACGCGTACATAAAAAGATAACAATGTTTCTCGGCTCTTAAATGACCCACTGGCATCCAATTGATCAATTAGACGGACTTAAATTAGGCACTACTGTAGATTGGCTAGACGGGATGGCACATCAATACAAATTAATAATTTTGAAATTGACCGAGCCAAAACTTATTCCTAAATATTAAGTCTTTTGTAATTTTTTACTCGTTTACAAATTACGTCCCGCATTCATTAATAAAAGGTTTATGAATTTGGATGGACAATTTATTTTTGCAGTGCTCTTTCGCTATTCTGGAATCGCTTCTGGAATTTTAAATGATGCATTTAGTTTATTCTTTGATTTTTATTAAACATCTTCATATCTTTGTCCCTGTGGTGACGGATACATAGTGTCACCACCCCATTTCATCCTGAGGTTGTCGTAAGAGCCGACTTAAGGAAATCTGATGCATGTCTATCTCTTGCAGTCTCCTCATACAGAACTGACAAGATCGAATGGTATAGGCTAATAGCATTAATACAATAAAAATAGAAAAGTCTCCATACACTTTTTAACCTATCAAATAAATCCTCTAATGCTTAACATTGGTTTAATTAACAAGTCGTATTAATAACGAGGCCAAATTAAAAAGAAATCATTGATACATTTACTTAATTCATCTCCATTCAACATTTTCCACTTCGATTCTTTTCATTTATGGTAGCGATGACGTCATTAACTTAACTTTTGTTGGAAGTAATTGGTTTTTTCTGACGACTGACTCGCGTTCTATGGGAGTATATTCCCACAGGCTTTCAACCAAAACTATCTTACTTACGCCGTCCGCACTATTCAATCATTTATGTTTGTGAACACTTTTATTGGTATTATTATTTTGTTGTATTGTAGTATACTGTTTTTACTCTTTTTTACGCGGTGAACGGTAAGTTTAGGCACACAAGAAGCTAGGTGTTTTGTTAATATTGCACCCCAACAACGTTTTTATGATTTGCCGTTAAATAAATTTAAAAACAATATTATTTTTAAAATTGGTTTGGTTTATTTGGCCCTTTTTTATGAATTCACTGCACCGGAACGAATGTTGGCGATATACCTAGATTGTTTTCATTTCACGGTCGATCTAACTAGTGTGAATAAACTCCGTAGCACGGTTCCAAATTCAATTCATAACGAACGACCCCGATAGTGGGTATATTTCCATTGACAACTTTACAATTTTATTGGATCTAGACTACTAGTGAATTGTCTCTAGTCTATAAAGTTCGCATTCAGCGGTAAGACCGCCCCGTGTACAAATTATTGTATAGTACTGTATTCTGTCTATTTCTCTCGTGTACAATAAAGAGCTTATCTATCTATAGTCTTACCACAGTATTGATAGTCTTTTATTTTTAAATATTTCTCAGCTGAAACAAAACCTACCTTGTTGTTGTTGAATGTATGTATTAAATATTGAAACGTACACGTCCTTGATAATAATGAAATTACTAAGTCACACCATTGACCATTGTGAAACAAACAACAACGACACTCGTCATGTATGTAAGTAGTTTATCATCCATCTCGTTACCATAACACAAGCATTAAGTTGCTTAGCTTGGGACGAGATGGCGTTGTGTGAAATGTCCAAGGATATTTATTTTATTATTTATTATTATTATCCATATCTCTGGAACCATGTTTAAATTTCGTTATTTTTTGGACGAACAAAATTTGTGGCGGTATGAATGTAGTAATAATCCTACTAATATTTCCTCCCAACTCTGCTATAATATGTGACGATATATTACTGTGGATCCAAAACTAGATGGCGTCATTATGACGTCATTGTATTGCTCATTCATAAAGTCGCGACGCGCGACGTCTTATAGCGTCTTAGCCAACTGTGACAAGTTCAAAGTTTTCAAAATTAACGGGGTTTTATATTCTGATCCGACGTGTGGTGACGGATTTAGAATACACAGGCTGACTCCGGAGTGGGTCATCAATGGACTGAGACACTACTACTACTACAGTAGTAGTAGTGTCGCCACCCTCATTCTTCCTGAGGGTAAGAGCCGAGAAAAGGAAATGATAAGGCCTAACGGCGAGAGAAGGAAAACTTGATACGAAACCCTATGCCAATCCGTCTGGCCCGCGTGGCACAGTGGGCTAATTACCCTCTTTGTAGTTTGAGAAGGCCTGACTCAGCAGTGGGTCATTTATGGTCCGAGAAGTAGTAGTAGAATATTACAGTCTCCGCAGATCTGTATTTAAAATACATACTAGTCGTGATTATGTTTTACGTAAATCGTTTTCCACGCTCAACTGCTCAACTTTCATGCTCAACTGACAAATTAATAAGATAGATAGCTTATGTTCAAATTTGTCGTAACCTTTATCATGACAAACTGATCTGGAACCAGATAATTCCGATTTGTAACAAATTTATATTGTTCGTATCTTGTTATGTATAAAAGGTAAAAATCAGAAAAAAATACACAATTAAGTAAATAAAATAATTAATATCCTTGGACATTTCACACAACGCCATCTCGTCCCAAGCTAAGCAACTTAATGCTTGTGTTATGGTAACGAGATGGATGATAAACAACTTATATACATTTTTTTTTTGTAAATACATACATATTATAGATAGAAATGACACCCAGACTCCGAGCCAGTGCCTCTGGCTTAGACAAAGACACTTGCCCGACCTCGGAATCGAACCCGGGACCCGTTGATCCAAAGGCGGCACATCTAACCACTAGACCAACGAGGCAGTGGAAGATAAATATTATCTAGAGAACGTCAACAAGAAATTGCATTAATATTTGTACGAATTAATAAAATTTACATCAACTATACGCTCTATCCTCCCTGCAGCTGCTTGAGGCTCTGTTACAACGATGGATTGATTAATTCCAAACTATTCGTGAAATTATCAAGCGTTGTGATGTAAAACACCTGAGATACTTTAGCGGTTGTAGAGATAAGAGGTTGTGTATATGTATAAATAAGTGCCACGATAAAATAACGTAGATAGACTAGCAGATTAGGAAATGATTAGATCGACATAATACAAGTAAGAGTCGCAGCCTATTTTCCCCGTACCGGAACCGCGACTCATTTTTCCACTGGGCATTTTCTACTACTACTACTCAGGCCATATATGAGCCACTGCTGAGTCGTACCTCCGCCAGTTACATGGAGGGTAATTGGCCTAATGTGCCTTGCTGGCCAGACGGGTTGCCATTGAGTTATCCTTCTCTTGCAGCTAGGTTATCGGCCTTGTCATTTCCCTTTGTCGGCTCTAACGACCACCTCAGGATGGAATGGGATATTGACACTATGTATTCTAAATCCGTCTCCACACGGACTAGCAGCGGCTTTTTCTAATAGAACTAAGTATTTGTTTACCTAAAATTTGGTATTACAAATAGACGTTTAAATGTAACTTGTGTAATATTAAAATATTTAAATAATGTACTAGCTGTATTGTCCTTTGCCCTGTCCCTTGGCAATGCAATGTAATGGGCAATGGAGAGGGCTATGCTCGGAGTTTCCCTGCGAGATCGAATCAGAAATGAGGATATACGCAGGAAAACCAGGGTCACCGACATAGCCCACCGGATTGCCAAACTTAAGCGGCAGTTGGGCAGGGCACATGCCTCCCACACGGTGGACCGACGACCTGGTTAAGGTCGCCGGAAAGCAGTGGATGCGGGCGGCCCAGGACCGGCCTTTGTGGAGATTCTTGGGGGACGTCTTTTGGCTGAAATGATGACTAGCTGTATGACTCCCGAATAGTAATTTAAAAAAAAGTTATTTACTTCTGAAAAAGTCGAAAACCCCACCACAGGGATTTTTGACCGACTTCTGATCGAGCGATCCACCGACGTCCGAGCACGGTGGGCCTAATTGCCCATTCTCTTGCTAATTGAACTGTACGGTTATCTACAACCGGTTCTCAGACGCGATACACATCTTGTTTGCTATGGGATTAGGCGGATCAACGCGATTCGTGGACTTGACATGCGGAAGCTGTCTTATGTGTATTATTTTTAATATTTTATGTTTTGTTCGCTTTACATTTCCTATGGATCATGAGAAAACACTTCACTTGGAAGAAAAAGTAATAGAAAACTGCCCTATTTAACACTGCTGAACTAGGCCGCTTCCAATTTGATGGGTAACTACACAATGTTGCCGTACCATGTTTGAATGGTCCATACATTTCTGTATGGAGCGGAGTAAGAATACTACCACCCCATATCTTCCTGTGGGTGTCGTAGAGGGCGACTAAGGGACAACAGACGTTGGGCAGCAGCGACGCTCTGTCAAGCATCGGCCATCCGATATTGCGATCGCCAACCCGCCTGCCAAGCGTGGCGATTATGGCAAACTCCCCATTTTAGGGAAGCCTATGTCCAGCAGTGGACGTCTATTGGCTGAAAATGATGATGCACATCAAGTTATCTTGCGGCCTTATTTCTACCTCTTCTCCTTTCTCTATCTCCCTTTCCGGTATACCTATTCGTCGTCATTCAAAATGCAAAATTGGTAAATTCAATATGGGAAGCTATATTGAAATTGCTACGGTTGCCGAAATATCAAATTTCTGTAATATATGAAGCGGTGTGCCGGGAAAATGGTGCTAGACGATAAATTAAATCTTACGTGAATTTATATCCATGTGGTGATGGATTAAGAATACACAGTGGCACCACCCCATTCCAACCTACAAAAGGCCCATAACCTAGCCGCAAGAGAAGGAAAACTTGATACAAACCCCTGTGCCAACCCGTGCTAATTTCTCTCCATGTAATTGGAGGAGGCCCCTATGCAGTATGGCGGTGGTGGATAACTCCGATGTCTGTGAACGATTAACCGCCCAAGAGTCCGTCATTTATGCGTTGGACTTAATAGTTTCATGTCGTAGGTTTTCGCGGTTATTGGACATTGTTTAAATACTAACGGATTTATCGTGTGTATTTTACTATAGTTAATTCCCAACGTTTCGAATGATTTGCATCAATGTCTCTCCCGTGACGCCAACAGCGTGGTAAAGTAGGATAATTGCCCTCCATGTAGTTGGAAGAGGCCTGACTCAGTAGTGGGTCAGGTATGAGCTGAATAGTAGCCAATTTGTAAACACTGAAGGTAGTATGTATAGTATTAACTTTATTTAATATCTAATTGTAGGTTACATTTACCTACTTAAATATTAAAATAAAAACAGACTGGTTGTTGTGCGTTTTTGCAGAATCAGCCTAACCGGTTCAGTTGGTCATTGCATTGTGGAATGGTTGAAATGTTTTCACTTATAGATTTGTCGTCATTTATATATTAAGATAAAGGATGGCATATTTTTATTGCCTTGATTTATTTCTAAACAACGCCGCATATTTTGTACCTACCGATTCGAGAATCCCCAAAGAGAATTACTTTTATTTATGAACTGAAAATAATAATGGAGGCTATAAAACGTCCATTATTAGGTATCTCAACGTCTTTGCACTAAACAAATGCTTAAACAAATTGATGCGGATCTCGATAAAACACACTATATTATACATTTTCTTACGCACATTTATCAAGGGTACCTACTGTAGTAGCTATGTAACTAGCTAAGTAACTGTAATAGCTAACATATTTGCTTGAATGATGAGAGTAAAAGATATTGTGTAAGCAATATTTATGGGACCATTATTTTTTTTTATGTCAACTGTATTACTAGTAGGTAGTATGTATGTATTAATAGTATGTAATATTATTTCGTTATTGAGTCCTGAAGCGACAAGCATGCTTCATACTTACAAAATTTCCATAGAAAAGAAAGAAACGAGAATTACCAAAATATCCTACATCGCGATAGCGAAGTTTAAAGAGCAATTCGCACGGTTAAAAAATCCCCGACTATGACATGCAACCTCGTCGAGCTGAATGATCATCCCATTGTGCCTAAAGTACTAAAGTATACATAATATTATTGCATAAACATACAAAATACTTCGAAGAAATCTACAAAGTCCGCCCGTTTCGAAGATTATCTGGAATTAACAGATAATTAATGTCATAAGCATTTAGGTATAGTCTGTTATTTTATCATTACAAACTTTTTAGAATTAATTAAAAAAGCTTGTATTCCCTGTAAACAATCCGCACAGATTAAAGCGTATCATGTAGCCAAGATTGCCCTCAGTAACTGTGCCGTGTAACATGACAATGAGACCGGTAGATGAGAATAAAAAGTGGTTTCAGAAATAGCCCCCTTATGAGGCGCAACGCAGCTGCCCTCGTGTCGGCTCAAGGTAAACCACCCGCTTCTTTGCATCGTAGTGTTCTTTTTATTGTATAGCACAATTGATCAGTTTCCAGCGGGTTTATCTTTGCCCGTATTGAAACATAAATCGGGTAAATAAACCGCCTAAATAAAATAAGAAGATCGCATATTTCAATAGCTTGTTTATGCTCGCTAAAATTGTCTTGTGTAATTTTGATTGCGTAAGTGCAAGTGATTGTCACACAGGTAAAATCCAACATAAAATCATCACACATCTTATAAGCAATAAAATAGCAATAGCTTGAACTTCCAAGCCTTTAAGGTGAATGTTCCAGGGTAGCGCGCGAAATTCAAATTTCGCGGGCTACCCTGGAATATTCACCTTAAATGACCCACTACTAAGTCGGGAATGTTTCAAAATCATGGAGGGAAATTAGCCACTGTGCCGTCTTTCTCTTGCGGCTTAGGTAATCTGCCTCTTGCGTATCTTTAGTCGCCTCCTACGACATACTCAGGATAGTAGGGGTTGGTGACATTGTGTGTTTTAAAACTGTCACCACACGGAATAATTAAAAATACCAAATTCAATAAATGGTAACATGTTACAACTGGATGTGGTTGTGATTACATTTCACTATCTAGAAACCCGACGGTTTTGCCCTAAACCACATCCTCCGATACGCCAGCAAATGGTTTATGCCAATTAATAAAAACAATCACAAAACATTCTTGTTACGATACCTAAAATAACTGGAGGAAAAATCACAAAGATCACGGTTCCTCAGTTCGATTCCGGGGTCGGGCACGTGTTTTTGTGTAAAGCAGAAGCAGCTGGTCAGTCGTGGTGTCAATTGTGTTCGTGAATTACATGTTTGCAAACAGCCACCGCCATACAAGTATACATATTGAAGGAGTTTTGTTTTACTATAGAAAAAAAAAAGGATTTCTAATATCAAATTCTTGTTGTTCCTACAAATACCAAGTGTTTTAAAATCGAATGATGTATCACGTATGAGGTCAATGAATAATAAAATTATGCTACATACTATGTCTAATTTAAGTGCATTTTTTATTTGCCTGAGATATTCTTTCAAGCTGTCAAGAGAAGACAAATAATTAATTAAACTAGTGGTCGCCCAGCGATCCAAATTCGACTATAATCAATTTAAATAATAATAAATTAGAACATTAACTATTCTCAATTTGACCACAGACTTTAACAATAAACAAAAGAGTATGTATGCGTGTAGATAAGAGTAATATTTTTTCTGTGGTTTTTAGTATTTTTACAACGTACAAAGGTTTTGCTTCACGTATTCATTTAAAGATAGATTTGCAAATGTTTTAGGTAGGTAACCTATAACCTGGTTTTCGGTTAATTAAATATTTACGGAACTGAATTTAAAATAAATAAAATTGTTTATTCACCAACAAAAGTTACTATATATATTGGCATATGTGTACTTATATTGGTTTTTGTTTATTTAAAACGAGCCTATGCGCGCGACTTCGCACACGTGGGCTGCAACCCCCCTTCTCTCAGCGTTAAATTTGTTAATCGGGTACAATGCAACATACCAACGGTGTCAGAGTTTTTTAAATAGGTCAGAGTTTATTAGTTATTCTGTATCATACATGCTATTTAAAAACGTTATTTTATTGTTCCAGGATATTATCAACCGGCTGGACCACTGATAAAAGAAACGAGCGCAGAGGCAGAGCGCGCGCTCGCTCGGTACCACCCACCACCACATTACCATGCGCCTCATCCACCAGTAAGTATAATTTTAACTATGTATCGTATTAAACATTATGTACGTACGTATTAAGGTGAATGTTCCAGGGTAGCCCGCGAAATTCAAATTTCCTTACGTTTTTTGCAAATTGCAGGTCTGTGCTAGGTTGTATGTTGATTAAAATGTTATTCGCGACTGTAAGACGTATGTAGTTATAGAATTATAATCATCAAAATCATCAATACAACCCTCCAAGCTTATAAAGGTGCTAGAAAAACTTTTTCAAGCTCAAAGTCATTCTTGCACCTTTATGAGCTTGGAGGGTTGTATTGATGAGTTTGATGATTATAACTCTGTAACTACATACGTCTTACAGCCGCGAATCAAATGTTCAACATCATACAACCTAGCACTGGCCTGCAAATTGCAAAAAACGTAAGAAATTTGAATTTCGCGGGCTACCCTGGAACATTCACCGCGGTAGACGAGTTCTTGAGTGGAGACCGCGAATCGGCAAGCGTAGTGTAGGACAGCCCTCTGCTAGACGGAGCGACGATCTGCGAAAGGTAGCGGGCAGCAGCTGGATGCGTCAAGCTGAAGACAGGGCGCTATGGCGCTCTTTAGGGGAGGCAGTCTTTACTCCAGAATTGGACTAGACTTTGCTGATGATGATGATTAAAAATATTGAAAGAAGGGAACCGTCTTGTCAGCGTGGCACAGTAGTTTTGTCATTCCCTCTATGAACTTGGAGGAGGCCCGACTCAGTAGTGGGTCAAATAATGACTCCGATTTTATTTCAATGAGTCACAGAAATTCGTTCATTGACGGGTTCCGCTCAATTGGTGAAGACGCATAACTAATATTAAACATTCTTTTATACTTCCCCTATCTACAAACATTTCAAAACCAAAATTAGCCACTTCCAATCGTTCCCGAGTTGCTATGAGACAAACAACTACTACTACTCAGTCCATAAGTAACCCACTGTTGAGTCGGGCCTCCTCCAGTCACATGGAGGATAATTAGCCTCCTGTGCCATGCTGGCCAGACGGGTAGGTTTCGTATCAAGTTTCCCTTCTCTTGCGGCTAGGTTATCGGCCTTGTCATTTCCTTTTGTTCGTCTTTTGTATTTTTCTTATGACACCCTCAGGATAGAATGGGGTGGTGACACAATGTATTCTTTATCCATCACCACGCGGGTAAACGACAAACAGACGTCCATTTATTTAAGTGATCACCGCCCATACTCTCCTGGCATCTGGTTAAAGCTTCCCATAAAGAATCAAAAGCTGTGAAGAAATGTTAACAAAGTTCGGTTGTCTTATCTCCAGGGTCGTAAAGACTTTAATGGCTATACAGTAAATCATTTCATTACTGTGATGAAACAGCAGTTAATTAGTTGATAGTGGAAAGCAATAAACGAGGGATGGTGAATGCTTGATGCACAACCTCGGCCCCCGTTATATAAATAAAGCCATAATCTACCTTACCGATGTTTTGATTAACCGCATTTAAAAAAGAGGAGGTTCTCAATTCAATTTTTATTTTTTTATGAATGTTTTTAATTACAATCTCTGCCTTTAGCAAGAGCACCTTGAATGCTGGATATGATAAATCCGATACGATTCGAGGATTCGATAGAATACATTGTGTCACCACCCCATTCCATCCTACGGGCGTCGTAAGAGGCGACTTAAGGCACAAGGCTGATAACCTACCAACAAGAGAAGGAAATCTTGAAACTAAACCCTGTGCCAATCCGTTTGGCCAGCGTGGCACAGTAGGCTAATATCTCTCCATGTAATTGGAGGAGGCCCGCCTCAGCAGTGGGTCGTTAATGGGCTGCGATGGCGGTGGTGGATAACCCCGATGTCTGTGATAAGAATGATTATCCGCCCAAGAGTCCGTCATTTATGCGTTTGACTTCATAGTTTCACGTCGTAGGTTTTCGAGATTATTGTACATTGAAATTAAACACTTTTTATCGGATATATCGCGTGTATTTTACATTATTTAATTCCGAACGTTTCGAGTGCTTTGCATCGGTGGCTCACCATGACGACGACACGCGATGCGATAAATCAGTTACAAAGCGTTTAATTTCAATTCACCAATCATAACACAAATAATAATTGTCCTTGTGGGGATGGATTAGAATACACAATGTCACCAACCCACACCGTCTTTATAGTCTAAGATCCCACTGCAGGATTACTACGCTCATCTGTTATATGCTAAAAACCATTATTTTATGTTTATTTATGATTAGGAGAATATATATCTACCAGGTTGCCTATCAAAAATTGGCCGCAAGTATCTTTGAATAAATTTGGAATTTTTGATTTTTGGAAAAGAATTACGTTCACTTGTTATATCAATAAAAAAAGGTCTACAGCATGGCAATTTATATAAAGATTCTAAAAAATCACGGTTGCCCTTCCTCGCTTGGCCGCAAGTCTTGGCAACCAGGGTGTAAACAGGTATGATTTCGACACGTTTATACGTTCATAACGTATATTTATCAATCATATATCAAATTAAAGCTATTTTTTTTCTATGAATTATGATATATGGTTGCTTAATTAAATCCGGCCGCAAATAAGGGTTGCCGGCTGCTAAAGATTATACATATTTAAGGTAGAGTGAAAGAGAGTTAGCGCGTAACATCATATGTCAGACGAGAATAGCGATTGCCGGCTGTCTGACGCTTTTAAGCCATTGCGCATGCGTCGAATGATAGTGTTCTCAACCACTGGGGAGTAACGGAGACTTAATAAATACTCCAAAATATATGTCTTTGTTTATATAGGAAATATATGCAAATTTCCTAATATGCAAATTTGGTTGGTAAACAGTTCATCAAACAAAAGTAAAAATAAAGATAAAGTTAACATAAACTGTATACGGACTTATCAATAAAATTAGGCACGACTTTATGTCTTGCTCTTCCTGCATTTTTCAACAAAGGAAAAATACGGCCCTTACATTTATTTATTAAGCAACCACAAATTCAAGAAGTTTTTGCGTCTTTGACGAGTCCTACTGACATCCATAATGAAACCAAAATTAATACAGTCCAAGAGTTTACGTGCCTTATGTATGGACTCCCTCGGAGACTCAACTCCAACACAAGATAACAGTGTGTTAACTAATTCCTTGAGTTCTTCAAATAACGACGATTATGATAATTGTAGCCAAGAAAGTGATAGCTCCGACGACTGAATCGTACTTTATTTCACAATAAAAAAAATTTTTACACAAATAACCTTGGTTTTACTTTTTATTTTTGTTTAAATACATATTAAATAAATATATTGAATCAATCTAATATTGATTCAATATTATATATACATAATAGGATATAATAGGATTTAAAGAATATAAATTTAGTGTTTGCTGTAATTTTTTATTTTGAAACGAAGACATATTTTTTGGAGTATTTATTAAGTCTCCGTTACTCCCCAGTGGTTGAGAACACTATCATTCGACGCATGCGCAATGACTTAAAAGCGTCAGACAGCCGGCAATCGCTATTCTCGTCTGCAATATTATGATGTTACGCGCTAACTCTCTTTCACTCTACCTTAAATATGTATAATCTTTAGCAGCCGGCAACCCTTATTTGCGGCCGGATTTAACTAAGCAACCATATAGCATAATTCATAGAAAAAAAATAGCTTTAATTTGATATATGATTGATAAATATACGTTATGAACGTATAAACGTGTCGAAATCATACCTGTTTACACCCTGGTTGCCAAGACTTGCGGCCAAGCGAGGAAGGGCAACCGTGATTTTTTAGAATCTTTATATAAATTGCCATGCTGTAGACCTTTTTTTATTGATATAACAAGTGAACGTAATTCTTTTCCAAAAATCAAATATTCAAAATTTATTCAAAGATACTTGCGGCCAATTTTTGATAGGCAACCTGGTAGATATATATTCTTCTAATCATAAATAAACATAAAATAATGGCATATAACAGATGAGCGTAGTAATCCTACAGTGGGATCTTAGACTATTAGGGTGTTGTAAAGATTTCCTAGCCCCAAGAGAAGGAAAAGTTGATAAAAACCCTGTGCCAATCCGTCTTGCCAACGTGGCCCAGTAGGCTAATTTCCCTGTATGAATTTGGAGGAGGCCCGACCCAGTAGTGGGTCATTTATGGGCTGTAACGAATCATAACACGATCGATCATGAGTTTGAAGGGAGTATGTGCTTAACCAGAAATTTTTAATTTCAGGTACAATATGGCGCCCCATATTTCCCGGACTGCTACAACCGCTACTACAGGTTACCGGGATCTTATCATATTCCACCATCACAGTCTGATGCCCCAGTAAGTGTATTTTTTCATCATATACCAATAACTCTTCGATGATTTCGATGAAAATATTTTATAAATACCTTCGTAATAGTGACCACTATTAGTGCAATCCTGTTGAAACGTAATTATTTATTTTATTGATTATTACAATTTCTTACAATATTGCTTGAACATTAACCAAAATTGGTTTTTCCGTATACATGTATGAAGGAATATTGTCCTAATTGCATATTTCATGTTAGAATGATTGTCAAAGATGTTGGTTTTTAAGACGTAACACACGCGTTTGGTTGGTAAATATACGTGAGCTTAACCCACCACGACACTTTTTGCTCAAATTCTTGACTTACTTGACATCCTGTTGTATTTTTCAAAATATTTAAACATCTGAAAAGTTTAAATATATTTGGAGATTTGAAACATATGAGAAATGTAACTAATTACCCTAACCCGTAACTGGAAGGCCTGACTCAGCAGTGGGTCATTCATGGGCTGAGTAGTAATAGAGCAATGACCATTCTAAAATTACCAATCTTTGCAGATGGGCATCCCTGGTGAGCCATTTCCACCGCCACAGTACTACAGCTCACCACCATGTTACCAACATTCTTCACAAAGAATACCTTACGTAGGTAAGTGAGTCCACCGGTACTTGTATATTTAAAGCTTAAGCACATCTGGGGATGGATGCTTACACATATTGTCCATTTTGTTGCAGAATATCGCGGATGCTCGTGCTCATTAAATCCGTGTCCAAAAAACGTCCTTATTGGGCCCGCTACTGGTAAAGCCCCAACCGGTGGCGGCCCAATGGACGTTCCTTCAGCCCTCGCGCCGCCCGGGGGCGCCTTCCCAGGGAAGGTGCGGGTGTGCGTTCTAGACACTGTCGCTGACACCCATGGCAGCGGGAAGGTAACGCATCACACACATCGTAATGCTTAGAAAGACAAAACTATTCCCGAATTTATATAAACTTACATATTTATCATTATGTAGGATCCTCCGATGAGGCCAGAGCCACCAGCAGCAGCAGACGCTCCACACCCATGTTCCTTGCCAGCCATAGGTGGAGTCTCACCAAAACGAGAGCTCTATGACGTCCGAGAAAAGCTGAGGATAGTGGGTGATACTCCAGGGCCCGCTGAAGCGCTAGGCCCTCCATCACCCGCCCGTGGTTCTGCCGGAGCATGCGCACCACAGCCTCCATCCTCCGCACCAAGAAGAGCTCGACTTGGGAAAGAAATGGCAAGGCGATCATTAGTAGGCGACGATACTGGTTTATTAATTTCGGCTCCACCTCCTGCGCATCAAAGTGATGCTGATGATGATGTGCTTGCTATATCTCCACCTATCTGCGCACCTATAGACCTGTCCTCATCAGACGAGAGATCGACACCACTGGTCGATGTTAAAAAAGAAAACAAAAGCCCTACGTATGCTACTACAAGAAAAATGGAGTCGCAAGCTCTCAGAGAACATAACAGCACTGCGACTCTAGAGACAGTAAATATACCGCTAGAAGCAAAAACTGTCAAACGAAGATACTCTAGGCCTAAATTAGAAATTGACATGAAAGATACTCAGCTGGAAGATGGATGTAAAACCAATGGTATTGGTGAGCACGTAAAATTACAAAAACGTAGGAAAGTTTCGGGTGACCATTCTGATTTGCCAAAATTAGAAACCATTACTAAAGAAGTCAAAAAGAAACCTACACAAACGAAAAGGAATACACCCAAAACTCCATCTGAAGACAAAAAGAAAACCATCAAAAGAAAACAAGATTCAGTGGACAGTGGTCCTATTGCCAAAAAAATATTCATGGACACTTCGGCTGAAAGCAAACCAAAAAATAAAAGTGCCCTATTACTTGATAACCTTCTAAGAAAAAATAGCATTGACAGAGCCGATTCAAGAAGTTATTCTTCAGATGGGGAATTAAATCCCGCTAAATTATTCCTATCTCCAAATGAAAATGTCGTTCAGAACAACGCTAAGAAAACCTTAAATATCAACAACAATATTGTAGAAAGTGCCGCTACGCCTGGAAACGGTGTACGTGCTAACACTATTGCAGCTGTAACCCAATTAATAGAGAAAAAAATAGCAAATAAAAACGCATGCAAAATAGATAAAGTAGACTCAAAAATTATCCATGGATCTAAATCAGTATTAAAATCATCTACCGAAAGCACAGCTAGAGAGGACCAACCAAAAGCTCTCAGCACGACAAATTCAATAGATACAGTATGTGCAGACACTACGGATGTCCCATTTAATAAAGAACCGGCTGTACCTGAATCCGATAAAGAAATAGTGGATATTATTAAGGAAGATAAAAAAGCCATAACTGTATCGGATAACGCAACATCATCAATAGGGAAAATCACCATCGCAGACGCAGAACCGAAAGCTCTCACCGAAGAATCTCATAAGGCTACAGATAAGCCAGAAAAATCGGAAGAAAGCCAAATTAAAAAGACAACGGAGACCAAGCAAGGTGATGATACCAAAGTAGATAGAACTGCCATGAAGCGGTGCAAGTTATCAAATGGGGAAATGAAGGCGAAAAATGTTGAAAAAGTTGTCAAATTGCTTGTATCAAAGAGGCCTGCTTTCAAGACGGACGAAGCTGCACAGGTCATTGAGGAAGCCTGTGCTTCTCCTTCGCCGTGTCCAATGCGCAGACATCGATCGAGGCGGGGCTTAGGCTATCGAAGGGGGCGTCGCCCTCTTATTCCGCCAGAGCCCCCTATTTTGGAGCCAAATGCTACTCCCCGCTGGAGCAACGGATGGACTTGGGACAGTGAGAACTACGTGGCTAGAATATACGTTAATGTAAGTTTTTGTTCTCATCCAAACCCCACTTGACTTATTATCTCATCATCTTCGTTGCCTCTTTCCCAATCCTGTGAAAGTTGGCACAAGTCTAACCTAATTTATAACCCCATTCCATCCTGAGGGTGCCTTAATAGCTGACAAAGGGAAACCCTGTGCCAACCCGTCTGGCCAGCGTGGTACAGTACGCTAATTACCCACCATGTATTTTGGGGAGGCCCGACTCAGCAGAGGGTAATTCATGTGCTGAACAGTAGTAACCTAATTTACCGCTTTCCGTGTGGTGACGGATTTAGAATACATAATTTCACCACCCTGTTCCATTATGAGGGTCCCGTGAGAGCCGACAAAAAGAGATAAAAATACCGATAATCTGGACAGACTCCTTTACGTGCCAGTTCGGAGGAGGTCAGATATTACAAACTTCCATCAGAGTTGGACGTTGCTTAACCCACAGCTCTATTTCGGGTATATTTCCAGACGTAAAATACAATTTCGTTGGGCCTTAGGCCAAAATTCTCCAAGACCTTAATAAAGTTTTAGTGTCGGCTGTTACCTTAATATGTCCGATCTATTTCAGAACGACTCCCGAATGGACCGTACGGCAAGATGTTGGTCTCGGATGACGCACACTAGTGGCGATAGTGTCTCGCGGGGAGATTGCGTGCTGCTGCGACCCTCAGCTGCAAAGGCTCAACCCTATGTTGCCAGAATCGCCAGTATGTGGGAGAACCCTGAAGATGGTAAGTGGGACTCGCGAATCCGACTATACATAGAGCAGAAGTTTCTATTAAAAAAAATATGGATAATTTTGTCACGTTATCAATCAAGGTACTGAAAACGTTTTCGCGTGATCAAAATCAAAAGGAACTTTATTTACGTAGGTTTTATCACAAAACTCTTAATCGTCATATTTAAAATTACCATTATCATATTACGACCCCTTTCCCACGCTAGGTCGTAGTCTCAATTCACACCGTCAGTCGTCATATCTATGTATAGTCACACCTTTCATACACAATTCCTCATTCTTACAATCCATCCATATATATCTGTTGATCTCCCACAACCCTTGCGTCCACCCACATTCATGCTGAAACGGTTCGGCCGAATTCTGCTCTACAGAGAACAGATCTATCGGAGGTCTATTAGGGAGCAATAGACCTTATGGACCATTATTTTAATGTTAAATTGCTTTGCAGGTGAAATGATGGTGTCATTGGTATGGTACTACCGGCCAGAACATACGGATCGTGGACGAATACCCTTCGATGCTCCGGACGAGGTGTTTGCCTCCAGGCACCGCGACGCCAACTCCGTTGCCTGCATCGAAGACAAATGTTACGTGCTTACGTACAACGAGTATTGCCGGTTAGTGTTCGCTTTACAGTGTAATTTCTAAAAGTCAATGCGTTTCTTGCGCTTTTTTTTTATGAAAGAGGGAGGCAAATGAGTAAGCGGGTCACCTGATGGTAAGTGATCACAACACCAGAGGGGTTGCAAGTGCGTTGCCGGCCTTTAAGAAAGTTAAAGAAAGTTTTTTTTTTTATACCAAGGTGGCGTTTAAGCATATTACCGTGGCCTTTTTCAGCCATTTTCCGAGTGGTAGCGGAGTATGGTACTACCACCCCATATCTTCCCGTGGGTGATGTAGAAGGCGACAAAAGGTCAGCGCAGACAGAGAGGAATAATCCTCGCGCGGTCTCGGGATTCCCGCGTATCTTCCGGGGACGCGTTTGTCAGGTTCAAGCATTTATGCACTCTATTGAAATATTTTTGAAGTTTATTTTCAAGTGCGTTAATAAAATCCACTCTTCTCTTGTGCCTAGGTTATCAGCAGTAATTTCCTTTTGTCGGCTTTTAAGACACCCTCGGGACAGATTTAGAATATAGAGTGTCACCACCCCATTTTGCCCTGAGGATGTCGTAAGAGCTGACAAAAAAGGAAATGAAAAGGCCGAATACCTAACCGCCAGAGAAGGAAACCTTATAACGAAATCCTGTGCCAACCCGTCTGGACAGCGTGGCACAGTAGGCCAATTACCGTCAATGTAAGTGGAGGAGGCCCGACTAAGCAGTGGGACATTGTTGAATGGCAACAAGTTAAATAAATAATAAATAAATATCCTTGGACATTTCACACAACGCCATCTCGTCCCAAGCTAAGCAACTTAATGCTTGTGTTATGGTAACAAGATGGATGATAAACTACTTATATACATATTTTTTTTGTAAATACGTACATATTATAGATAGAAATTACACCCAGACTCCGAGCCAGTGCCTCTGGTTTAGACAAAGACACTTGCCCGACCCCGGAATCGAACCCGGGACCCGTTGATCCAAAGGCGGCACATCTAACCACTAGACCAACGAGGCAGTCGAAGTTAAATGTATTATCAAGGCGAATAATTAGTAATCATGACAACATCTCCCCAAATGTGTATCTTTAAATTCCACTTGTTTACCTTGCAGATATCGGAAGCGGCTAAAAGCAGCCGAGGAAGGCGTGATCATACCGCCATCTATAGTACCACCGCTGCAATATCATGAAATCAGTCCATCATGGATACCGTGCGACACGAAGTTACCGCCTTCCATTTCCCCAGAGCTGGTACTCTTCTGTCGAAAGGTCTACGACTACAAGACAAAGAAGGTGCAAGTTCCGAATAAATGAAAAAGGTGATATCTAACGCTTTCTAACAGCGTTAGAAGATATTGATCTCTGCACAGAGCGCCCAGAGCATACCATTGCAAGACACAAGTACCAAAGTTTTAAACTGTTTGCGTGCACAGTGGTACAATACTCGTACGAGACTACTCTGGAGACTCTAATTCCTTAAATCGTAGTGTCCCTTATTAGTACAAAACGTTCCAAGTGCGAACTATATGATGTGACCTGTGACAATGTCGCGCGAAAGTAATCCTTGTGTTTAGCGCACCGAAGCACTATTTTCGTTGCTTGTGTTAACCGTGATTTGTGGTAGTGATTTTACGTTTGTGTAATATTACGATGATTTGCCGTATTTGATTAACTTCGGTGACTTTTTTTTTTATTGTATCAAAAGATGCCTTTTATAATGTGTAAGTAGTTGTAAGTAAATGTTTGGAGACGACGCATAATTAATTATGTGTATCGATATATTTTCCTTTTTGCTTCGTGGTAAGAACGGGTGTCATAGTTAAAGTGTATTCACACTTAGTGATCATCTACAACGAGGATCACATGTTTATAAAGATTTTACCCTATTCAGTTATAATCGTATTCGATTAAAAATATAGATGGACAGTGTCGATTTTACTGTATTTAAATTAAATCGCGATGGATGTTAATGAAGTCCACGAAAGCATTTACATCATTATTAGATAATAACATCTATGTCGTCGTGACAGTTGGATAAGGTGGCTGACAAGTGTATTTGAACCTTAAACACCTAATTATAAGGTGTTATCTTGCAATAAATGTCCGTGTGGTTGATACGACTTCGGTCTATACTATATTAAGTCATCTATGTGTAATGTGGCTACGTAAAAGAAAACGGCATTTATATGATTACAATTACGTTTTAGTTTACCCTAATTGTTATATTGTTGTCAAGGTAGAGTCTATATTAAATTATTCATTAATTATTTAAGATATTTCAGAGCTGTATCGTGTTTTGTTCTGTGAATGGTGTACGCGCTGGAGTTGCAACATTATATATCTAGTTGCAGCTCTAGTAATAACTGTGAACTGTCAGAAGGCCTGTTCAAATATGTGCAATAATAATAAACTGTAGCAATTTTAATAACCAGGAAGCTAGATTCACATTGGTAAGCGAACAATAACAATCATAAATGAACAGGCCTTAGTATTTTATCGAGCCTGGGTGCCTAACCAAGTGCAACTTTCGAAACAAGAGCCTTAGCAGAATAGAAAGACAACATTGATTACACTGACAGGTCGTGTCAAACACATTTGTTTTTCTTTTCTGCCAAGCGTGATGAGAGCAATTTGTCTATGGGCCCAGTTGTTTAAATTTCGAACACACTAACTAGAGAATTACGTTAATTAGTTAACAAAACATCACAATTTTTACACCGTTTATAATTTTAATCTAGTTAATAAATAATGGGGGCGAAATCTGTCTCGATTAGTCCCGTAAATGTAGTAGCCCTGCCTATACAATCTATGCAATTCCAACCCCGTAGACGCGTTCAGTATTGGCAGTAGATTTTCGACATTTTTAATAATACCGAGTATACTGTAGTGAGTTTTAGGAACTTTTGCTATGCCTTCGAAGGAATTGATTTAAATTGCATTTTGGCCTTGGAATCTATAGGCAGTGTGACATATTAGGGATGGCAAAGAATAGTTACTGGAAGACTGATTTTGTGAGAAAACTATTGCATATGAATGCGACTTGTGGCCGAGTCGGTTTTTGAGGTGTCTGTACCTAACGCTTCGGATTAGTAATAGTAACGTAATACCAACATCTATGAAAAATTCGTGTTCGTACTTTTATCGATTTGGGTAACGAACCTTTCCTTTAGTTGAGAAATCGACCGTAGGCAGACAAGACAAACAAGATACCCTGTAGATTTAGACCAGAGTAAAACAGATGAAAATCAATAGTGTTCATTTGAATTTTAAAGTAATTACGATTTCTCATTTGTGTATAACATAATATGAACTTGTTTATGAAAGTCTTTGACAGCATACCTACTTTGAATGATTATTGCATACTTCGCAGCTATACCTACTATCTTAATACTATTATAGTTTTTATTATTACTATAATATCCACTGCGGCTAATTTATACGGCAAACTAACTGTGTATTTAACTTAAAATGCTGTACTATCAGTCTCTAATAAAACTACGCTGTGAAACAGGCCAAGCGGCCACTAATGTACATTTAAAACGTTCATATCTACTCTTAGGACGAGACATCGTAATAAGATACCTCAAAAACTTGCTCCGTAAATGGAGTCGTCGTCACTAATTTGATTCAATGTTTCGTTTTCCCGTCCTATCATTAATAAATACGTTTCATCACACAATACGCAACCAATATTTTACATTTATCTTTTGAAAAAAATTAAAACAAATGGGAACATTGTAACATATTTTAAATGTAATATTAGTGCATAGATGTAACAAAACACGTGGATGTTGAATGAAAAGAGATATATTGTAAGACTATAATAGTGAAAAATCTCTTAAACATTAGAAACATAATAATTTTAAGTAGCGTTACTCCGGTAGCGGAATAAACAATATATATTTAACGTTATATCACCGGCGCGGAAGATGTGAAGGGCATTTATAAGTTTCGTTCGTTCATTCTAATTACTTCTTCACTATTTCCTACAATGTATCTCTGGACTATGTTGGCAATTGTTCGTAACGTAACTTTATTTGTAAATAATTCCTTTAGTTGCTATTTAATTGTTCACTTACCAGTGGGATTTTCAGTTTAGGAAATTCACAAGAGTGTAAGTAGCTGTGTTTACTTATATGTACGTATTATTTTTCTTAAGAGTTAAAAGCACAAAGATATGAGTAGAATAAAAAAGTACAAACCTCTCGGTCTATTAACCTACCTAATTCTATCATGTTATTCATACAAGCAAGAGCTTTATCTTGCTAAGAAAGGCGTACACCGACCTATTAACTGTAATCTCGGAATTAATCATAATTGTCGTACTCAATCTAGCGACACGATGCTTTTAACGCAAAGAAAAAGGTATATTGTCCAAAGCGACTTTGGTTGATTAAGAAAAACTAGGTAAGTAGGTAGGCACTGAAAGTGGCCGTTGATGCCAACATACAAACATACGACGCCTACGTTTATACAATTCATACTGAATAGATTTATGTTTAGAATACGTAATAATCTCACTGGTAGTCTATTCCAAAGCTTATGTTTTCTATACTTGTCCTATTTTCCTTTCCATTGCTTGATGCCAAAAATTTAGCTGCAAAATTCTATTATCTGTAATGATGTAATACCAATCTCCTTTCTATTTAGGTTAAATCGATGACGGGGGAAACGGCTGAATGGGGAAAAGGAAAAGTGTTAATAAATATGCAATACCACACTTTCAAGTATCCAGCTTGAGTTTATTTTCCTATTTGAGTAATCTTCAGTTTTCCTGAAAACTTCACTCGGAGCTAAAGCTGTAACAGATAGGATTTATCGGTCTATTGCATTACAGTGGTAAACTTGAATGAATACCAACAAAAAAAAGCAACAATAAATTAAAAAAACGACTTCATTAATTGTAAACTAAGCGCTCATACACAAGAACGGCATGTCTGTGCCGTTGGCGGCGTGCCGTTCGTGTGTATGAGCGCTAAGAAGCTGTAATCAATAGCTCCCTAACTATTAATACCGCGTAATTTTAGTGTTAGTTAACATATTCAAAGTGCCGATTCCTCCGACATCAATACTCATTATAAATTAATTATAGTGTTAAAAGTAAATTCCATAATATTACTACTATAAGTGAGCTCCCTTGCTTGTAGATGGTTTGTGTTATAAATGTTACCTGGTATTCAGCAGTTGCAAACTTCTAATAGTCAATGATTTTAGAAATTAGATTTACTAATAAGGAAAATACCTTGTTTTTATTATTTATTTTGTTTCAATGAAAATTATATAGGTATATTTTTATTATTGTAACCTACATAGTTATGTTGGCTGTAATTTAATATTGATGTAATTAATATATGTATTTTTATTTCATATTGTAGTTTTATTTCGCTAAAAGATTTTAAATTTCCAGGAACCTCTTCGTATACTGTAACATCACCTTAACATAACTTTTTTACACCCTGTAGAAAAATACTTCTAGCACATACTTCTCAGCCCGTAAAATACCCACTGCCGAGACCTGCCTCTTCCAAATTACTGGAGGGAAAATAACCTACTGTACCACGCTGGTCAGACCAGATTTTCCTTCCCGTACGGCTAGGGTTTCTGCCAAGCAATTTCCTTTAGTCGGCTCATACGGCAACCTCAGGATGGTATGGGGTTTGCAATCCTAAAATTACACTCTACAGCACTATATAAATTTAGAGGTTTTATTAAATCTATTCATTGGTAGTACCACAAATAATAATACTACTCTTACGAGATGAACGATGTTGCCAAACTCGGAACCTATTTACAGGTGGTTACGAAAGGTCGAAAGTGAAGTTAGGATGCTAGTTGCTTGTTCCAAAACTTTTATCCTATGGAGAACGTGTCATAAGTACTAAATGAGTAAATACTATAAATATACTTCAACATTTATTTGTATACAAACTAACACGTTTCAAGCAATATATTATAACATTAAATTGCAATAACATGGCAATCTCTATGTAAGTAGGGAATACAGATGGGTACTTACATTTAGGTACCTAAGTTATAATTATTACGATCACCGTATTAAATGTTATTTAATATACATTCATAAATCGGTATAAGTAGGTAACGCAATGTCAGCAAATCCTACATTATGAGAAAAGACAGGGTTTCGGAATGTAGTGACATACTCTACATATCACGTTTTATAATTTTTTAAACATCGTGATTTTTGTACTTCAATGTACAAAAATCACTATTATATAAATCAATATATATATATATATAAATCAATGCCTACATCAACCAGCCTTTTTGGCGTGGGAAATACTATTGGATTTTCGCAGATGAACCAAACTAGGATGCGAAAATCGGCGAATACCCTTCTACCTCAACGCAGACACGTAATGCTATTTTGAAACCTCATATGTAAATAAGTTGGATCATAGGCTACATCGAAATAGGCATACGAGTACGTAGGTATATAAAAATATAGAATGTGCGCTGCGTTTACCTACATTTTAATTTATTTTTCGAAACCCTAAGCTTTGAAGTGGTATTTCAGTACGCAAGACGATAACGTAATGTTAGTTATACATATAAAGCTCAGACTTCATCGTTTTCACGAATTCCAAAGATTATTGGATGTACTCGTACATACAACATACAATACATTCATAAACTTAAGAATAAATATTTCTTTAAATAATCTTGACTTTTCAGTAGTTGATTTTTTTTAACACTGGCGGCGAATGAAGGCATATTCGAGTGGTGGGTGACAAACGCGAACTTTCCTCCTTTTACTCATGATGTTTCCCGGCTGCTATAAATCCGGGAAACATTATTTCCTCTTGAAGTCAAAACCAGAACGTAGCATTAACCGTCACATACCACCCGTAAAATTAACATATAATCTCACGAACTAATATCCAACTCTATAAAAAATATGTCCCGTTTAGTTAAGTCACAGTCAGGGAATGTCCTTTTTTAATATGTAATACATAATTAAATGGAAAATTAGGGCCCAAAAACACTTCAGGCTTACTATGTGCTGCTAACTTTGATAGATTTTCATGTGGGGAATCCATTTACCATCAAAAACTTTTTCAAGCTCAAAGTCATTCTTGTACCTTTATGAGCTTGGAGGGTTGTATTGACGATTTTGATGATTATAATTCTATAACTACATACGTCTTACAGCCGCGAATAACATTTTAATCAACATACAACCTGAATTTGAATTTCGCGGGTTACCCTGGAACATTCTCCTTAACGAGAGTAACTCCCGTATAACGCGTAGTAGTAGAAAGTAATCCCCCATATAACGCGGTAGATTGGTTCTGCGTTATAGGGGTATTCCCGTTTAACGCGTTTTTACGACCTCGTAAAACGCGTTACGTGTACCAAATGATTCATCACTTTTC
This sequence comes from Clostera curtula, assembly GCA_905475355.2. NCBI lineage: Eukaryota > Metazoa > Arthropoda > Insecta > Lepidoptera > Notodontidae > Clostera > Clostera curtula. The sequence continues at coordinate 8,273,245 of FR997808.1, read as the reverse complement.
TTCTTCTTTTCGTTATCATTTCTCGCTGCAGGGGCTTTAAATCGAATATTAAGAAACTACGTTACGAACGAAATATGCACGCTAAATTAAAATCAAACTAAACTAATCTACCTATCTTTATAAATAAACATGAATTGCTGTTCGTTAGTCTCGCTAAAACTCGAGCACGGCTATTTGGCTAATTTTGGTCTTGAAATATTCGTGAGAAATATGAAAAACCAATTTTTTTAATACGCTTTATTTTTGTCCTGGTTAAGGTTTGCACATTAAGTATTTTAATAAAGTTGAAACATTCTGGTATTTTCATTCAGGTTTTTTATTTATTGATTCTGGGGTGGTACGAAGTTTGCCGGGTCGGCTAGTATTTTTTATAAAATAATTTGATTTTGTATTACACAATTGACACGCGTGCAAAGGTATTAATTGTACAAATAATTATAAATTTCACAGTAGAGAAATATGTATGTATGTGGGAAATCCCCGCGTTATATGTGGGAATGTTAGTGTTAAACGGGGAATAGAAATCGCGTAATATCAAAACGTTATAAGGGTACCGCGTTATAGGTGGGATTACTGTACAGTAAATACACTTTTAATTATTAGCTAGCTAGCTTCGTAGTACATCAATAATGTTAATAGCATCAAAAATGACTTAGTATAGACACATCCTAAACCACAGATAACTGATGAACATGTCTTGGCTAGCTGGTCAACGGGAACAGCTTTACCGGCTAAAATCCCGCCGGTGTACTGTCCCACTCTTAGTATACCTTGATTCAGGTTATTTCACCAGTGGAAAGTAATTCAAAGTGGTCAACATTAATATGCTTTGTCTACATCCAAATACATGCTATGTCAATTTGAGATATAGCTATAGGCACTGTAATATTATTGTGAAGTTATGGGTACCAATCCCATTTACTTGAGGCTTACTATGTGCTGCTAACTTTGATAGATTTTCATGTGGGGAATCCATTTACCATCAAGTAGACAAAATGGTTAGGTACCAATAACATTACACAGTTTTCAGTTACAGTCTAGTTAAAATCCTGAGCAGTCTGCTATAAGATAATCAATGCTATTTATAAACATATTAAGACACACATCTGCTTATCTCAGTATCAGTATCATCAAATCTATAATGTAACTTGCCAATATACATATAAGCACAATGGTATTCAGGATGTGTTTAGCTGTACTAATACACATAGCCCATGTATAAACAAATATACATATTGTGATGTGATGGCATTACTATATCAATCAGTGAACACAAATCCACTAACATTAAGACCATTTTATATTTATATAATCAGATAATATTACAACACTTTTTTAAACATTAATAAGCATTTCCAATACTAGCATACATAATTTAGCACCTATATCAAAACATGTTGATTGTTCACTGTTATTAAGATATTAAAAAATATTGTAACTACTACCATTTTGATCAATTTGAAGTCAATGACACATCAGTTCGACATATTCTTTTTGACAAAAACAAAAAAAACACATTTTTGGTAAAACTGTGTAACAAAATTAAATGGATATTAAAACATTCATGGCCCAAAAACTGCCTCCAGAAAATATACAGCTACTAAGAGTACATAAGGTAATGGTTCTATGGAATCCTAAACACTTTGAAATAAAGAAGTGATTTAATCGCAAGTTACTTTTGAGTAGGTCTGTAAAAATCGAACTATACACAACAATAAAAAAAAATCAGCTATTTCAAATAATATTATTTAATTACACATTGAGAATGATAGGTCAACCAAGTGTTTAAAGTCCATCCAATAATTATACATTTCTATCACTGTCCACTTAATGGACCTTGCAAGATTTAACATTATCATCACCATTCAGAAATTACAGCAACTGTTCGTTTTACGTGCTGTTTTGTAAAACAGTTTGCTCTGCATGGACAAACTCTCTGTCTTTGCAACAACATCATCTAACTTTTCTCCTCGTTCTAACACTGCCTTGATAGTATCATGTAGGATAATCTTTGTTTCATCTAGGTCATTTTGTATCTTAGTTAATGCGTCAGCTTCCTTGGGGTTCTGGTACTTTGTTAAATATTGTGGCAACAAATGAAAATCAACTGTACTTTCATTAGCTGTAGGCCAAGAATTGGCAGGGACCGCAGCAGTAAACTCATCAAGAATCTTTGTAATCAAAGTATGAGCAACCCTGTTTGGGTACTCATGGTCGGAAATGAGAACTCCAGCCAAATTATCTGCCCGGACATATACTTGCAGCATATATTCTCCTTCTTTGACTGACTGTCTAGATGAAGGCTGTGTTCTTTCAACAATAGTTTTGCTGACAAATACCATGAACTCATGTACAGAGTTCCTCTGGAATATGCTAAAGCTTTGCAAGTTGTAAGCTGCTTTCAGAAGAGAAGCATTGTTAACTCCTTTGTAGAGCACAGCAAGTGCATAGATTTTTACCATTTTTAAAGGTACTTTTTTCAAGTGTTTAAGTTAAACTGGAATCATAAAAACGAGTATGTGAGACAATATATAATAGTTTGAATATAATTTCAAAGGAATAAAAACAACAAAATGTCTGGGGAAGAGAAAGCAATAAAGATTAAGCAGCGGACTTACCCAACTTGTTCTCCGTGTCAGTAATTGGCACATATGTTATTTGACTTGAAAGTAAAAAAGGTAAATTTAAATTTGGTATTTACTAACTAACAGTATCAGTTTACTTAGGCCTCCCGAGTTCCTGACAAAAATGTATGATAAATAAAATCGTGATTTACGGAAATCAATCAATGATTGACTACTTGCTTACGCATAATGTCAAACAAACGTCATCATGAAGAGCTACAAAGAAAAAAAATGTCATATCGTATGATAAATGAACGAACAAGTTCACCCTGAAATCACGAAGAAAATGAAGAAGAAGAAATCATATTGGGCTCATTAAACTTAGCCCCCAAAAATGTTTTTTACTATTTTCGACTTTTTTTCTATTAAGTCGTTTGTTATTATTTGTTAGCTGTTAATATTGTTTGTTCTCCATTGATTAAGTAATAATTTTTCTTCAAATTAGCCCCCCACTAGCAATTTATAATATTTATGCTCGTCAATATTTATTTTCTATTGTTCGTACATAAAATACGTTTGTTCTCTTTCGAAATTACTCAGTTTTTGTTTAATTAACTATTTTAATTAGGCTAACTTTAATGAGTCCCATCCATAGCCATACACTAGCCATGTACTATAAAAATAATTAAAAAAGGTCTAAAAGTCCCAAGTCCCGTCTTCTAAAAAGTAGGTAGACCGTAGAGAGTGATTGATTATTGTCTTTGATTGCAATGCATTGCAGTGGCAGTGGTGCAGTGTAATTTGTTTAATTTTGTTTTGATTCACTGATCACTCATTCTCAGACGAAAGAGAATTCCGTACAGGTTCAGTAAATTAGGATCTATCTTTCACTATCAGCTAGTTATTGACAATAATTTTTTACATCAAGGATCATGTCGGACACAACAGAAAAAGTAGAAAGTGTTTGTGATGCCCGTCGAAGGGTTTTAAATATAGCTGTGTCCACAATTCTCCTAGAAACAGGATTTGATGCTGCAGATAAGGTGGCACTTGAAACTTTGACTGAAATGCTTCAGTGCTGTAAGTACATCTCAAAATCCTCAAATAATATTAAAGAGAGGAGTGATTTGATTGTTTGTTTGCATTGAATAAGCTCTGAAACTACTTAGCCGATTACTAAAGTATTTGCACCATTAGAATCCTGCAGTAATGCTGATGAATTTGGGTTATAGAATATTTTCAAAAAGTTAGGGATCTGTATGCAATCTTTCATAATCTAACCCAATGTGTGCAAAAACATAAGGAAACAATTGTTATATCGCGTACACTATGGAAATGGTTGGCAAGAGAGTAAAGTGATCTACTACAATTTGCAACTTGCTCAATATTAATGTATATCTTTCATTGGAAACAAATATGTAGTTGCATTAAGTGAAATACTTTATATAAAAATAGGTACTGTATTTACAGCAAAATATTTTGTTTCAGTTTTAACGGAAGTTGGCAACTCTGCAAAAGGCTACTGTGAATTGGCTGGAAGAGTTGAACCTGTACTTGGTGATATAGTTATGGCTTTGATAAATATGGGTATGTATTTTTTTTTCTAGAGCGGCCGTCGCTACATAGTATAAAACAAAGTCGCTGTGGTCTGTCCGTCCCTATGTATGCTTAAATCTTTAAAACTATGCAACGGATATGGAAGCAATTTTTTTAATAGATAGAGTGATTCAAGAGGAATGTTTAAATGTATAAAACATCCATAATATTGTAGAGGAACACTAATACATTTAGAGGTTCATCATTGCACCCGTGTGAAGCCGGGGCGGGTCGCTAGTTTATTAAAAGGCTTTGTAAAGCTGTTTTATTTCTGTATTATTTATTTTAATGGGAGTAACCATATTTTTATATGATTAAATATATATTTATTTAATTAATTCTTCATGCAACATGTTACAAATACAGACTGTATGTGAATTAGCATTCTGTACTACTCAATCTAGATCAGAGGTGCCCAAACTTTATAAATTTACTCATAGACCATTTGCAAAATTTTTGGTGTGGACCTCAGTTACATTTCTACCATATTACCAAAACTCGACAAAATATCTGAAGAGTAGATCTAACTATGGAAATTTGTATTGTGGTTGGGGACCAAAGATGAATTTTCGTAAAATAAATGTGCGAATTGATTATTAAGTAAATATATTTTTTTCATTATAATAAATTTGGTGGTTGTATTTTTGAATAGCAGTGTCTCTTTTATTTGCGCCTACCATGTTGTTCTCTGCATCGCCCAAATGTTGACTAGACAAAAATGCCTAAGGTGTGAATGGCTGTCTATGTTCAACCTATTGTTATTAAAGGATAAATAAATATGTCAAAAAAGTAAAGGCCAATCAAATTTACTTTCTGACATCTATTCATCAATTCTCACATATTTCTCCTCGTTCAGAGTGGTAGATGAATGATGAACACTCATTTTTTGTCATGCCAAGTCCATCTCGTGTTTCTTAGAGCCCCGGGGGTCCATCCAGACCACTTTGGGAACTAATCCTCTATATGGTGCACTTCACTTTAAGTGGTTGCAAATCAATAATCTAAAGAACAATTTTACTGATTAATTAAGTCAATATTCATACAAATAGAATAAAAATAATAAACTTTGGTTTGAAACTTGTGGATTTATGATTCCATTAGTGTGATAATAGTTACAAGACATTTGATAATCTTTCTATGTTCACCATCTGATAAAATTTTTAGGTATCAGTCTAAAAGGTTTGGAGCAGTATGCATCTAGACCTAACAGGCATGTGGTGCAACCGCCGCAGCAAGCACCAGCTCCTCGGACACCTGCTATGCTCTCTGCTGGATCGAAGGCAAAACCTGCACCACACATACCATTTCATTTACCACCATTACCGGATCCTCATGCTTACATACGGACACCTGTAAGTGGCGCATATCTATGCTATCTAGGACCTTCCAAACTGCTGATTGTGTATTTATATACATGGTGTCCCAAAAATAGCACGCCACAGCGACACTGGAAGTAGGCTAGCAAGCTAGCACTAGGTATTTCGATATTTATGAAAATTACCCGTTTTTTTCGTTTTAGTAACAAAATCACACAAATACCTACTTAATGTTTATTTTTTTTATCCCGAACTCATCACTGATAGTTTTTGGAGTAAAGTAAACTAATCATTAGTCGTTAATTGGTGTAAAATACAAAAAATAGTCACTTCGGTCTTTGACTCAATCAAGTGAATAAACAGTAAGTTCAACTGTATTCGGCTGCCCTTGAAAAAATATGTTATACGCTTGGCTCGCAATCAATTTTAAAAACTAGCCCTTTCTATGCTGATTTAGAAATGGTATGATAAGTACACAATAAATTAAGAAATTCAGTTTCTAAAGTAACGAAAAATTCAAATATCTCGGAATCCATGAGACTTTTCTTCAGCCGTTTTTTTTTTTTGTGGAATAGACCTTGGGCTTGCCTACTTCCAGTGTCGCTGTGGCGTGCTATTTTTGGGACACCCTGTATAAGGACAACAATACAAGTAACAACTGACAATGATGACATACAGGACTATATGATATTCTTATATTATTAGGCTCACATTTCCAACATTTTCACCATGTGTTCTATGTAGGAACACTAAGTTTTGGGTGACATTTATAGTATGTATTTATATCTTTATTTGATTGGCCCCGTCAAGGCCTATTCGTCATTACGTAAACGTGTAGCATGTTTCTCTCATCTGGCGAACTTGCTCACACTATGCTGTTTAGTGTTTTTGTAAACAAAACCAATTATTTGAAAAAAAGCAACTACAGAGATTCTTGTCGCCTCTTCTCTTTAGAGTAACATTCTGAATCGGTGGTAGTTACAGTTTGAATGTGGGTTGTGGGAGATCAAAAGAGATGGATGGTTGTAAGAAGCGTATGAAAGGGAATGTAGAAAATGACGACCGATGGGTGTGTATGGAGACTACCACCTAGCGTGGGACAAGGGCCGTAAGATGTTATTGGTAATTTTAAATAAGACGATTTATAAAAGTTATGTGATAAAACTACGCAAATAAAGTTCCTTTTGAGTTCGACTAAATTTGAGCTAATTTCCCATGTGTAATTGGAGGAAGCCCGACTAGGCAGTGGGTCATTTACAAGATGAAATCATGTAATGTTAAGTAAGTGGTGATATGTATATAAAAAAAAAGATCTGCATATCACTTTGAGTAGCAAAGATGTTTGTTGAATTTTGGCTAATATTTTTAAATTAAATATGATTAATCAACATTTAATGTTGCCAACTTAAAAAAGTGATCAATGATATATATTGATAATTTAAATTTATAGACACACAAACAACCAGTAACCGAGTATGAAGCTATCAGAGAAAAGGCAGCTACACAGAAACGGGATATTGAAAGAGCTTTAACCAAGTTCTTGGCTAAAACCAGCGAAACACATAACCTTTTCAACACTGATGACAATCAAGTATTTCCATGTAAGTAGTTGGCGTCAGGAAAGAACCGGGTGGTGTCTAACACCAATTTTATTTGAAATCTAGGTATATAGGGTGGCCTAAAATTCGTGGATCAAATTCAACTAGGGGTTAGATGGGGCTATCAGCTGCAACAAAATGTTCTATGGAAGGTCTTTAAGGTCAACCCCTGCAGAGTTATAATTTGTTTTTTATAAGAATGTTCTTTTTTTTCTAATTCTTATTAAAATCTTATCTTGTCACAGTTCGATTGCCTGATTCACAAGACCGCAATTTCCTTAGTGTAAATACCCCCACTGCTGAGTCGGGCCTCCTGCATCTACATGGAGGGTAATTAGCCTACTGTGCCACACTGGCCAGACGGGTTGCCTTAATCCGTCTCTATACGGACACAAGGATATAATGATAACATCTTTTTTTGAGTAAATGGCTTTCTTTTTCAGTGATAGCATGTAAACCAACATTCCCAGCATACTTGCCATGCCTATTACCAACAGATCAAGTGTTTGATTTTGATGAATTGGAATACCACTTCCAAGTGGCTAACAGGACTGAGGATATGCCACCAGACAAAAAAGGTATATTGCGGAGCAAATTTTTTAAAGACATTTTTTGTTTTTAAATTGCCTATTGTACATTCCAATACTGGTCAAAGGCCTCCCCTTTACTTCTGCAGCTGTCATGAGTTTGCCCCATATTACGAAAAGTATAATCATTATTATATATTATGTACTTGTTTGTTTATACGTGTTTATACTTGTATTGACGCTCCAAAGACCAGTTTATTCAGTTTCATTTCTCTAGACCTCTTATGTTAGCTTATTCGTTATTGTTGCGTGTTTTTTCTCATCTAGCGACTTACTCTCATCTATAACATGCTTAAGAAAGATATGAAGCCAATAGGAGTCTATGGAGACCACTACCTGGCGTGGGACAAGGGCCAAAAGATTATGATAGTCGTTCAAATGTGACTATTTTATGAGTATTGTGATAAAACCTACTTGAATAAAGTTCCTTTTGGATTTAACCATTAGTATTAATGCTATTAGGGATTGTTGGCACTTTTTTTATTATATCTCCTCATGTTCTTTTCAGACCAATCAGACAATGAAGGTGACAATGACAATAGTGAAAATGTGAACAGTTCTCTTCCTGATAATCAGGATACAATGCCATCCTCAAGTCCAGAAAGGATTAAATCTGGTGGATAATAAAATTGTGAAATTAATGAACATAGAATAAATGCTGTTATATTATAAGACAAGTATTTTAAAATATATAACCTCCATGTTGTTATCTTTGATGTTTTACTATCTTCATATATTTAGCAAAGCCTCTAATATGGTCACAGTTACTGTACCTACCTCTGGTTGTTAAACTTCCGGCCTGGGTATGCAATTGAAATATTTAGCTTCTGACTCGCAGATTTTTCACTGCCTGTATGATTATGTTAGGTATTTCAAGTATGAAGCGGTACCCGAGAGTTTCGCCCCAAAGAATTTAATACATTCCCTAAAGCCTTTGCATTTATAGGTATACTAGTGACCCGACCCGGCTTCGCACAGGTGCAATGATGAACATCTATCAGGGTTTCTCTACAATATTATGCATGTATTATACTAAAAACCTTCCTCTTCAATCACTCTATTACAAAAAACCGCTTCAAAATCCGTTGCATAGTTTTGAAGATTTAAGCATACATAGGGACGGACAGACGACAGCGACTTTGTTATATACTATGTAGTGATATTATTTAAGTTTTCAAACAACAGCAATACCAATGAAATGGAAACAAAAGATGGCAAACATCAGAGGTATAATTTAAGTGAATGGTCTATAATAGCAAATTGTCAAGTCATTGTAAATTTTAGCCACCATCAACATAACAGGAAAACAGCTGATATTATCTAGATTCATTAGCCAAGATCCCTATAATACTGTAGAGCTCTTGATGGAAACCGACATAACCATCAAATCAAAATTAATACTAAAGCTTATAACAGCAGAATAGTTTGATTGATAGAAAGATGAGAATAGATTCTAATGATGTTTTAATAAGGTAAAAACAAAAATCACTTAAGAGATGCAGAGTTGATAACAGGCAGCACTTTAATGCCATCTCTGTTCACTACAGTCACTTGGAAGTTAGGTAGACTCACAAACAGCCGTCTATGGACTTCCTGTACACACATCTTCAGTATTTCATAAGCTTCTTCTTCAGTTGCATCTGTAAAAAGTAAATATTTTTTAACTGAACTTTATGTCTCTAAATACTACATTTGTCACTAGTTAAGTCACATAAAGCCGCCATTTAGGCACATAACTTAGACTATAGACTTCTGACTCTTAATATACCATACAATTCTCTTACCATATTAGATATTGGCATATCTAATATGGTACGAGAATTGTAATGGTTGTGCAAGTCAACAATTTTTTTTTGTATTATATGGTCTGCACACAAACAAGTGTATGTTTCCATGCATACACATAAACAGTTTCCAAGAATAGTAATTAATGAAAAGAATAATGATATAAATAAACACATGTTCTTTAATTCAAATTGTTATGTCACATGTGTATTATATTTTTTATGTGATGACTTAAATAGTAACTAATACAGTCCTCACCTTTTTTGTGATAGCGATCCATAATACTCAAACTCAGATATCCACCAAAGCCATGAGCAGCAAAAGGAACCTTCACACTAGAGGCCAAGTAGTCCATAAAGTACAGTTCTGGTCCGTTTTCTTTATCATAACCACCCATTAACAGGTTAACAAAGTAAGGAGTCTGTAATACAAAAATATTATTTTAGTAAAAGATACCAAGCCACATAGTGTGATCAAGTTAACAGGTATTTATTTATAGCTTTATATTATAGCCTCCTCTAAAGCGGAACCCCCCCCCCCCCCCATATTCCATGGTATTTGTCACTAGTATGGACCTTGAGATCATCTTCCCATCTCTTTCTTTGTCTTCCCATAAGACTTTTCCCATTGTGTGAGTAGTACTATTTGTGATGTCCTGTGTCCATTTACAGTCTTTATTTCTCTGACATACTATGCCAATCCCAAATAATGGGTTAGAGGTAGACAAAAGTAATAAGTTCTGTGTGGAGACTCAGAATACATAGTGGGCTTCTCTAGGAGCTAAAAAAAGGAAATGATGAGGCCAAAAATCTATCTGCAAGAGAAGGTAAACTTGATATGAAACCCTATGCCAGTGTGGACCAAAAGGCTAATTACTGTCCATCTAGTTGGAGGACGCCCAAATCAGTAGTGGGCCATTTATGGCCTGAGATGTAGTATTAAAACTAATAACATAAAAACTTATTACTACAATACAATACTAACTACCATTAACCAAATAGTTCTAGAATAATATTTGCTATGTGTTAAAGATAACCTAAGGTGATCCATTATATTTAACTTACACTGCTCCTCAGATATTCGGCTAGATTTCTACGGGTGAAATTAGCCGCAGCAGTAGGTCCCAACTCATACCCGTTTCGCATTTTGTACAACTGAATATTCTTAGCAATGTACTCAGCAAACTGATTAGTGTCGCCGGAATCGCCTATCACTCCCATCACTAGCCTGTCCGATATCTTGTAAATCTTTTCTTCGTCTGGAATTTGAAGATAAAATTTATGAATGTGTAAAAATATCCGGCAAGAAAACATATTCAAAATCGCTAACTCACCATCCTTCATGACCATAATACTGTGGCTATTGCTTTGATCGGCTGCTATCATTACAAAATCATTGCACTGTATCCCTAGCAAACATTGAAGATTAATGTTCGACATTTTTTACGAGAGAAATTATTGAAAAACCGCAAATTAACCTGCGAAATCGCGGTACAACACAAACTTCAACAAAGTTGTCTATTCATTGAATGAAATGAATGAATGAATTAAAGTCAAAGATAAAGAATGAATGGAATAGAAAGAATGAAATACAGTAATTATTTTAACAAACTGAAATAAAATAAATAAAAACAAAATAAATATATTTCTCATGAATATTACAGATTTTTATAACCGATTTAAACTACAATAAACTTGTGTTCCTGCTATTTGTGATGAAGTTGTGAATCTGGGCTTTCGTTCTCTATTTCCAGACGAAAATATACACCAACATGACGGCAAAATCGAAGTATGGCCAATAGTCAATGCAATTGAATTGTCATTGAATTGCATGTCCATTGAATTGTCATTTGTCAAGTGAGTGAAACAAACAAACTCTGGAAAAGAAATCGAGGTTAAAGCTAGCTAATACTTTTACTGGAATTTATACATTTAATGACAAAATCATGTTTAGAAAAGTAGCATTAGGTATTTCCGGAGGCGTTGATAGTGCTGTATCCGCACTATTACTTAAACGAGCAGGTGCGCTGTTCCCTAATAGATTTATAATTTCTTTACTATTTTCTTGCATCAATTCGTGTATTTTGTAACGGTTTGTGTCCATTTTTAGGATACCAAGTAGAAGGTGTATTTATGAGGAACTGGGATAGTAACTATGAAGCTGGGTTTTGCTCAGATGAGAGAGATTTTGAAGATGCTACATATGTCTGCCGTAAGCTAGATATTCCACTGCACAAAGTTCATTTTATCAAAGAATACTGGAATGAGGTCTTCACAGTCTTATTAAAAGAATACGAAACAGGATTGACACCCAACCCAGACATATTGTGTAATAGGTATATTAAATTTGATAGCTTTTTCGAACATTGCAGGAACAATCTAGGTATTGATATTATTGCAACTGGACATTATGCAAATACGTCCTTTGGACCATATCTGGAAAAATATAATGAAAATGAAGGTACAATTTTAATTTGCTTACTGCAGTTGTAGTCTAATAGTATATTTTTTAAAGTGTTTATTACTTTTCCATAATTCTTAATTTACAGGGGTCCGATTGTTACAACCATCAGATAGACATAAAGACCAGACATTTTTCCTCTCACAAGTAAAGCAGTTTTCTTTGAGAAGATGTATGTTTCCATTGGCAACCTTCTTGAAAAGTAAAGTCAGGGAAATTGCCAAAAGTGAAGGACTCCTAAATGTAGCCAAGAAGAAAGACAGTACTGGCATTTGCTTTATTGGGAAAAACAAATTCCAGAAATTTATTGAAGAGGTATAAGCCCTGTTCAGTATCTGACATACAAAATGATTACAGTTTCATAACAATGTTGTTTTCTATTACCTAAGTAGAAGAAGCTGACCTATATTAATTATGTATTTTTCACAGTATATTCATCCTAAACAAGGATTATTCATTGATATTGACACAGGAGGAGTAGTTGGTGAACATGGAGGTTTTCATAAATGGACAGTTGGTCAAAAATGTGGCTTACCAAATTATAAAAATGCATATTTTATATTTAAAAAAGATTTGGAAACAAATAATATTTTTGTAGTAAGTATATATATAGATGGACTTCCTCCATAACATTTAAGATGGTAAAATAAAATAAATATAATTAATATTTATTTTTGAAAATATTAATGATGCTCACATAATTTAGTATGTAGTATCTTTTACTTTTTTCTAGGTTGGTGGCACTAAACATCCAGCTTTATGGAACAATACCTGCTTTACTAATGTTCCTCATTGGATACATAGGGAACCTCTAGAATTAGCTCAAAACGGTGTGTTACATTGCCAGTTCCGATTTCAGCATACTAAACCTTTAACTCCCTGTAGAGTGGTAAAAAATGTAAATGGTCTTACAATTATTCTAGAAGCAAATTTAAGAGCCCTTACTGAAGGCCAGTATGCTGTTTTATATAAAGATGGGGAATGTCTTGGGAGTGCTAAGATGATTAGCATCCTACATAATCTTGTATATTAAACAATATAAAAAAGTGACTATAGAATAATAAAGTGTTTTACTTTACTCATCCCATTAAACCATTAGCTCCAGCTTTACTATAGCTACTTACGCAGCTTCTCCCGCATAGGTAGTAAACCTGTGCTCACCTCGCTATCTATACATCTCTATAATTCATTTATAAGGTGCATCTAGAATTTTAAAGAGTTTTTTCGCAACATATACAAATGTTACCATTATAAAATAGTATAGTAAATATTCCTGACCTATACATTCAAGGTTATTGTTGTATAATAGGCGCGCGAGTTCATGTCACATGAACATGTCCATCGGGGTCTAAATATAAAATATCCTTGGACATTTCACACAACGCCATCTTGTCCCAAGCTAAGCAACTTATTGCTTGTGCTATGGTAACGAGATGTATGATATACTACTTATATACATTTTTTTTTGTAAATACATACATATTATAGATAGACATAGCTGGGCACCGTTAATCAAATAGTTAACATCGTTGATCCGTTACAATAAAAGTTAGCATCGTTAAAGCGTTACATTTCGGAAGAATTAACGCAAGTTAACATCATCATTTCAGCCAAAAGACGTCCACTGCTGGACATAGGCCTCCCACAAAGGCCGGTCCTAGGGCGCCCGCATCCATCGTTTTCCGGCGACCTTAACCAGGTCATCGGTCCACCGTGTGGGAGGCCTACCAGCAAGGTTAACGTTAATCCGTTAATATGTGTAAAATTTTATCTTTATATAGTTGCATTACATAGTGAACATAAAAAACCTGTTGGTTTAGGTTCTGGAAGTTAACAGGTTAAGAACAAAACAATAGTAGATTGTAAATTTTTTACGGCGAGGGGGCTTTTTTGAATCCTGCACGTAACGAGGGATTCAAAGTACGTCGCCCGAGCCAATAAATATTTTGCGCCCGATATACTACTCCTATATACCCGATATGCCCTCTATGAGATAATAAAATGCGCCTTATATTTTATTGTAATATTGTTAATCAATATAATAATAGTAACAACTCAATTGAAATTAAATAGTGTCTAATAATAAAACAACTAAAAACTTATATTTGAGACATTTTTTTTTTTTTTTTCTATGGCAATCTGCCGGAGTCTTCGGCAATTTTTGCCAGTGTCGCGTGATAGCTGCTCATGTGTTGTATTAAGTTCAATAATTTTGAATTTCCAATAGTTAATGGTGGATCATTTGGGGCTGAGACAAATAGAGAGAATAGATTGAGACATTTTCGCAATTATGAAAATGTATTGTCACAGTAATTAATTTGATTTTTTTTTAATTCAGCCGAAAGCGCGACTATTTGCCGTTGTACATGCCAGTCTATATTCAAACAATATTTGCGTTCGATTTCTTTGGCGCTGAACACTTAGAATGTTCCAAATTCAAAAAGTGCGCGGCGAAGATAATTGCGGCGCACTCATAAAAACGATTAAGCGTGACTTGGCCGCGCGGCCTGGCCGCCTAATGCGCGGGGGCTCTAAAATCTCATTACTGCCCGCTAAAAAGTCTAGAAAAGAAAAGAGCCACTTTGCTCCCACATATTTACTACTTTTAAAAATACTTTTAAAATTCAAATGTGTAATTTAATCGTCGGACATAAGGTGCATATTCCCCTTCTTGAACATGTTAATTTGTAAAATTACCCTATAAAAATAGATTACATTACAATAAACCAATTTTACAGCTGCTGTGACCATATCTGGATGGACATGAACTCGCGCGCCTATAATAGGTGTTACTGGTGTTAGGTTCCGCAGCTAATACCAACCTACCCATGATAGAATAGCAATAATACAATTATTTTACTTCGTCGAATGATATTATAGAGAGAAAAATCTATTAACAAAACTGTATTATTTTATGTAACACTAAAATATTTCCAAACATATTATTTCTGGCACGTGCCTTGAAAAGCGCTGTAATGTATCTCCAAGGCATGGCTCCAAAGCTAAAGAAGCCATTCCTATCCTTCCTCTACCAATTGCCAATTTGATTGTCACACACTGAAAAAAAAAACAATACGATTTTGTTTACATTTTCGTTTCACATTGAATTACATTTTCGTTTTACATTTCATAATCCATTTAAATTTAGATATATAAACTTGACATCAAATTAAACGAATAAATCATGATGAAGCAATTACGAAAATAAGTGTTCACAGAACATTGGGGAAAGTGTGTTTGATCGATGGTATTGATTGATATTTGTAGGAGACAGTCTTTCTTACTATAATTATGTCGATACCGCCCGTTAATTACCACGTTCCTCCGCCTCGTTTGGACATGCCACCGCCGCTGCCGGTGCAACCTCCTTCGATGGTGCCACCTTCAATGTACCGTCATCCTCCACCATATAGCCTGCCCCCGATACCGGCAATAGATCAGCCACCGCCGTATGTTCTACCGCCTGTACTACCACCCCTCAACGTACCGCCACCTCGCTTATCTCATCCTCCACCACCAATAGAATTACGTCCGGTGCCACCACCGTACCCACCACCGGCCATACCGCCAATTTATCACGCACCGCCTTACAGTGGATCTTCATACCCAAAAGATAGTAACCTCAAGCCTTTCTCTGATAACAGCACTCTATCAGATAAGTCAAAAACATTTGAATATGGTAGCAGGAAATTAAGGCAGACTCCTCCCAGAGATTCGGAAAGTCGGTATCACTCAAGGGAGCGAGCTTCTACATCAAAATATCGGGAAAGAAGTTATGATAGAGAAATGGACCGAGATAGAAGCCATGATAGAGAAAGAGAAATGAGACATCGGGATCGAAGAAGGAGTCGAAGTCCTAGTAGATACCGAAGACGGAGCAGGAGTTCATCAAGGTCAAGTTACAGAGAAAGAGAGAGGGATCGATATTATAGAGATAAGCATGATGACAGGTATCAATATGAGAGACACAGACATAGTCCAACCCATTACAGAGATTATAGAAGTCAAAGCCATGCTCGAAGTTATGACTCTCATGATAGCAGGAGATACACTAGATCGCCTAGTAGAAAAAGTCATTATTCTCCACATAGAGAGTCTCACAGTAGGAGTAGTATGAGGGAGCCATCTAATTCTAAAACTGAATCTGTATCACGCAAGCCATTGACTGACCGTGAAAAAATAATAGAGGAATATAGGTGATGTTAAATGATTTTTACATTTATGTATTTATTCATATATAAATATCAGAGTGAATTGTAATGTTTTTAAATGTTTCAGAAAGAACTATTGCAAAACTTCGGAAGACATATTTGAGAAAATTGAAAAATGGACTAAGGAACATAACTCTGATGAAGAAGAGGTATAATTTTGGTTTGATCATTAATTTAAATCAGATGCCAAGGTTCAAAGGAATTTAAATGGCGGAAAACCTAGCTGTAGGAGAAAGAAAACTTGAAACAAGACCATGTGCCAACCCGCCTTGTACAATTGGCTAATTTCCCTCCATGATTTTGGAGAAGGTCTGACTGGCATAAATTACCCACTACTGGGTAATTTATAGCCTGAAACAAATTAAGGGTGTCAAGCTTATGCTGAATATCAGCTTTTTCTAATAAATTGTAGCCTGCAAATGAAGAATCTAAAATCGCTAACAGCAACATCTATTACATATTGCAGCCCTGAATATTAAAATCAAATAGATCTACAGAGCCACCTCATATTTTCTGTTTTTTTACTTTACTTTGTATTTCCAAAATAAAATATTATTCTTTTTCTACATATTTGTTTTCTAAATCGGGATATGAATTGAGTGGAACTTATTTTATTTTTATTGGGACAATATTCTTTTTTTGTTATTTCATACATTTATCATCTTTTAACCTTCCACAATTTTGCACAAATTTTTGAAAACTAAACTGCTCAAGTCAGTCTTGAGTTTTTGTGTCAATTTATTTTGATATATATGATAATATCTATATTTATTATTATTTTCAGTCATCAAAAATGTGGTACAGAAGCTCTCCAGCTGAATTGTACTACAAACCTGTAGATGGTGGTACAGGGATGCAACAAACAGCCAAATTAGATAAACTATGTGATACATTCTTTACAAAATTAATAGAGAGGGGACGCAAGGCCAGGCCTGAAGTTGATGAATTGCCACCATTAAAACCTCCTAGAGTTAAAATGTGCAAACATAGAAGTAAGTATTACTATAAAAATTGGCTTTATATTCTGTATTTGCATAAGGTCTGGGGAATTTTAAAGAATGGTAATGGATGAGCTAGAATTTTGATTGATTGATAACACTGTATTGTCCCTATTTAATTAAATATGAGGTAATACTATGAGCATATGCACTTGAGAAGTTTAAAAAAAAATGTATGTTAAATTATAGTATAATGAACTGAAAGTGGGTGTAGATTTTTTCTTTCTCCTTTCTCTGTTTTCTGTCAGCTATGTATGAAAGAATAATATATATTTTTTTTACATACAAATACATAATACAGAAAAAAATAATCCCCAAGATTTGATAACATGCTCTATCGCCAGACGCATTGCTGTCGGGAATTTCTCATCCGTGTGCGTTGCTTTGTAAACTTCAATATCGCGATGTAGGACTTTAGTAATTCTCGTGATTGTAGGCGACATTTCTTGATCCTGATAGTACAGATTTTGTGGTAAAGTATGTAGCATTCTCGTCGGTACAACATTATTATATAGTTACATTTCAATTTCCCGGTCCCAGTCCACTTAGGCGCAGTCGCTGCATTGGGATTTTCTTCCCAAATTTATTGCATACTTGTGCTGTTTTAGTGGAAGAAAGTTCATCATCATCATCGTCCTCATCGGAGAGTGACGAATGTCTGGACGAAGATGGCCTACAAGGGTACACAGACAGAATCATGCTAGAACTTGAAAGAAAACAAAGCCATCCAAGAAGATTACATCGAGAGATGTGGTATGGTTCTTATTTCCTCCACATTTTCTCAATTTCGTTGGGGTCGGCACCAGCCAAACTTGGTTTAGCCAAATACCAGCTATTACACAGACCATCTGCCCTTCGTGACCCATCTTGTGGTACAACTGTCAATTGGTTAGACATGCTCACAGCACACAATTAATCAGTTAACCATAAATGATAGGGTAGTTAATTCGTATCAAATTTTCCATCTCTTGCGGCTAGGCTCTTAAGACACCCTCGGGAAGAATCGGGGTGGTGACACTATGTATTCTAAACCCGTCACCACATGGAAGAGGCATGATGGAGATCTGGCGATCTTAGTCACGCGGAGGAACATAACACCAACTAAGGATGATGATATGTCTATTGCGTTCGTTAGTCGTATGATTATTCCAGTATTCTATTTTAATGTTGTACGTTAACTATAACGAAACATCACGGCTGTACATTAGCATCAATTGACAATTGTGTCAGAATCTTTAACCCTTTACAAAAGATTGCCTTGTCCCTTGAAGTGATCTTGAATGGATCAACTGATATTGTCTAGTAGTAAAAAGACGTCAACTGCTGGACATAGGCTTCTCCCAAGGATTTCCACAAAGGCCGGTCCTGGGCCGCCCGCATCCATCGTTTTCCAGCGACCTTAACCAGGTCATCGGTCCACCGTGTGGGAGGCCCACCAGCACTGCGCTTTCCGGAACGCGGTCGCCACTCGAGGACTTTTCTGCCCCATCGGGCGTCGGTCCTGCGCGCTATGTGCCCTGCCCACTGCCACTTAAGTTTGGCAATCTTGTGGGCTATGTCGGTGACCCTGGTTTGCCTGCGTATCTCCTCATTTCTGATTCGATTTCGCAGGGAAACTCTGAGCATAGCCCTCTCCATTGCCCGTTGGGTGATTTTGAGCCTTCTGATACGGCCCATAGTGAGCGCCAGTTTTACTTAATTTGTAATTATGAGTATTCTTTGCTTGTTGTCTGCTCCTTTCTAATTTTGCATGTGTTTATTGCAGGTTTAATAACACTGGTGAAATGAACGGCGGCCCCCTATGCCGATGTAGCGTACGAGCACGCCGCTTGGGAATGCGGCACGGTGTTTACGCGGGGGAAAAGTCCTTCCCCAAGTGTATTCCCAACCAGAATAATATGGACAAGCTGTATCATTATCGGTGAGTTCCAAATCATCCTGAATGTATTAACCTCCGGCGAAAAATAAGGGTGATATGAATTTGACGTGTCTGTCAGTGGTTATTTCGGTATTCGGTATTGGTATCGGTTATTTTTGTAATTTGTGTTACCCTAAATGTACAACCATATAGTTTTTATTGACACCACGTATTTAGGATTATGTTTAATAAAATTGCCATTGCATGAAATATACTAAGTTACAATGTCTAGGTGTGCTGGGTTTTACTTTATTACCTTTTTTTTTTCAGTATAACAGTGTCTCCACCTACGAATTTCCTTATAAAGGCGCCTACAATAATAGGACATGACGAACATGAATTTCTGTTCTCTGGCTTCTCAATGTTCTCGCACTACAAACTAGCAAAACTACCTACGTGCAAGGTGATAAGGTTTAATATCGAGTACACTATATTGTATGTAGAAGAACCGGCGCCGCAGAACTTTACTGTCCGAGAGTTGGACTTGTTTGGTAAGTTCCGTATAATACGGATTCAGCGTATATGTCGTCACGAACCTATCCCATCCTGAGGGCTTAGTACTCCTCGTTCGCGTTAAGAATGCAGTGAGTCATCATTGTTGGCGGCTTCGCCACCCACCATAACCAATGAAATCGTACCACTTTAAAGCGTAACGGTTGTGTCCTGTCCTTTATCCTTTACACCATCATGAATACACCTTTACTTCTGCAGTTTAACGCGAACGAACTGTAACTAAAGTAACTCGATAATCAGAAAACCTAGATGAAAGAAAACCCGATTTTATCGGTACAGGGCTTAGTGCTTATAGATTCTGGTATGTACTACATAAGGTTGAAAATGTGATCTGTTTTTTTTTTTTTTTTTACCAAGTACTTGAATGCCTTTGACCCTAGGCTTGCGTGATCGAAAGCAACGCCAGGGTCTAAGATGGGACAGGCAATTCAAGGAAATGCCCTGTCGGGCACCGGCTCTCACATACACACGACGGAACACAGTAAAACTGCTTGGCGCCGGACTTAAATGTGAGGGTGGTAGCTGGCCGGGCGGACCATTCGATCCTACCACCAAGCGTGCTGGGTTTTGTTGGCTTTTACAACACGCGCTCATACCCATTAATACATGGCGTATGAGTAACGTGACCATTTCTTTTTCGTGTAAAAGCGGGACGCCTACGGAATTTTGTTCATAAATAAATACATATATAGGGTACGTCGGTGTGAGATGTCATATTTAAGTGCAAAGGGTTTAGAGGTTTATTGGTAAAAGAGGGACATTTTTGTTCTCGTTGGGGACAGCGGGACGGACAGCCTGAAAGCGGGACAATCTCGCCAAAAGCGGGACGTATGGTCACGTTACGTATGAGTGATGTTTTGCTTTATATTGCAGAAGACTACCTCTTCTACGAATTATTAGAGTTGATAGATTTGGACTTGGGTAAAGCGACTGAAACTTCGTGCTCACAATTCCATTTCATGCCGCGGTTTGTAAGATTCTTGCCTGAAGGAGGTTGCGAGGTAATTGTATTTTGTGTAATTTCATAGCTCATAATTTCAGCAAAAAGACGTCCACTGCTGGCCATAGGCCTCCCCCAAGGATCTCCACAAAGGATGGTACGTGGCCGCCCGCATCCATCGTTTTCCGGCGACCTTAACCAGGTCGTACCAGCACTACGCCTTCATTTCAATTCACAGTTCATAGTTCACAGTTCATAGCATAGACTTATCTCTCGACTTTATGATAATACCGTTGCCTTACACAGCTCACATCTTCGTAGCACAAATGTGCGGCAAATATAGCAGCAACAATGTTTGTTTTAAAAGCTCTTGTATTTTAGCATGGTCTATAAGTTATATAAATAAAATAAATAATAAAATAAAAATCCTTGGACATTTCACACAACGCCATCTCGTCCCAAGCTAAGCAACTTAATGCTTGTGTTATGGTAACTGGATGGATGATAAACTACTTATATACATTTTTTTTTTGTAAATACATACATATTATAGATAGAAATGACACCCAGACTCCGAGCCAGTGCCTCTGGTTTAACTAGCAACTAAACTAGTAATTCGAATAAACAGATCTAATCTAGGTTGGAACCCTCAAATACGTTGACGCGTCATGTCATATAGTTACATAAAATAATAAGGAATCAATTATTGTTTTAATTTATTCAGGTTAATAAAAAATAATCTAAAATTTACAGTCCGCGCCTATCTTTATGGCCGGTTTGATGATATGTTTGATGTAGCCGCATTACGCTGCGCACAACACAAAATCAGGTATCAGCGGGACGTACGCGGGGCGGGAGGCACGACACGCCCCCGCGCTGTTTTTCACCCGCAAGCGTCCTCGCCACCCGCGTGTTAGTGCGCAAGTTCGTACCTACGGCTACATTCAGACCGTCATAAAGATTGGCGAGGACTGTACCTTCTAAGGCTTAAATCTTATCTGTAAACTGCCTTCGAGCTGTATCATGGAATAAATTTTGATTTGGCATTTTGAGTTATTTAGTCCGTCCGTGTGGTGATGGATTTAGAATACATAGCGCCACCAACCTATTCCACACTAAGGGTGTCGTAAGAGCCGACGGAAAGAAGTGACAAGGTCGGAAACCTAGCCGCAAGAGAAGGATAACTTGAAACGAAACCCTGTGTCAACCCGTCTGGCCAGTGTGGCACAGTAGGATAATTACCCTCCATGAAGTAGGAGGAGGCCCGACTCAGCAGTGGTCAAAGTCAAAGTCAAATCATTTATTTTGCATAGGACACAATGGACACTTACAAATTGTCAACATATTAATAAAATTTATACAATGCAAAGTAATATACTTTACCACCAGTTCGGAACGCGACCACTGCTGAGAAGAACTGGCAAGAAACTCAGAGTGCTTGTCATTTTTTCTTTTTTATTACTTTGCGGTCCTATTCATAATCTAATATGTATATATTTACCCAACAAATTCCTTAAAACAAACTGTTCTATCGAATCTGGAAGGCGTCAGCTGAAATCTGAATATTAAAACAAAACAAAACAAACTTTAATGAAATAAAATAAAATCTTCCTTGGTCCAGTGAGCCGGTTAATTTATGGGCTGAGAAGAAGAAGATTCTATATTTATTTTTATTTATGTTTCAGGTATTGTCTATGTGTGAAATTTTGAAGTATTTAATCGACGAAAGTGACCTGCTAATAGCCCCTGGGTCTTTAGAAGATGTCCACACTATGGACCATTACACCTGGCAGAAATTTGTTGATCGGATAAAAGGTAATAATTTTGGAGAAAGTATGGCACTGCAACCGTTTTGTTGTGAGCTATGAATATGTCTTTTTCTTCTTCTATGGGACACGTAGCTCAGTTTATTTGCTTATTAAAAAGAAACAAGTGTTCATTAATTCCTCGTACAAGCTAAGCTTAGAGCCCCATAATTAACAAGTGTAATATTGTATTATTCTGCTAATAAAGATGTTATAATGTGTTATTATTTATTTGGATTAAAGATTAAATGTGTGTAATTAAAGATGATTTACGTTCATTTATAGTGTATATGTGAATTTATAAGTAGATGATTATAATCAATATTTAAAAGCCAGCTTTCCGTAAATATAATAAACGCTTTATTATGTTGTCTACATGTATATAAACGCTTTATTATGTGTTAAATAGCAGTTATTTCAATGTTCTTGGAAATACAGAGAGAGAGTAGTTGAAATATTCGTTGTGTTACTCTTATTATAATAAATTCTTTTTTTAGGCATGATAGTGACGTACCCAGGTAAAAAGCCGTGCTCTGTTCGCGTCGACCAGCTAGACCGAAGCCCGCCCAACACTGAGGAGATGAAAGATCCGAAACTAGTGAAGACCTACTATCCTGAAATCGTACATTTTGGAATTCGACCGCCGCAGTTGAGCTACGCTGGCAACCCTGAGTAAGTAAATGACGAATTTCTTATGTATTTTTATTTCCCCCCTTTGTTTTTCCACATACCACCACCATTCCACACATTCACCCTACCCGGCCGTCGTCGGGATCTGGCCGAACTACGTTGGACTCTACTCGGCCCGTAGATGGCCCACCGCTGAGTCGGGCCTCCTCTAGTGACATGGAGGGTATATAGCCTACTGTGCCACGATGGCCAGGCGGGTTGGCACAGGGTTTTGTTTTTTTGTCCCTGGGAGGGACGGTGTCATTCCACATGCCTTGGGTGTGACACCAACGGAGCCTCAGATATATAGATAGGGTCGAGCAGCATCTCCCCCTGGCGCTTAAATTCACCCAGTGGAGAAATAGGGCCTACAGGGATATAGCGCGGGTCGGGACATAGACGGGGGTTTAGTGGGTAACAAAGGCGCAAGTCACCATCTTAACGCGCCTTGGAGTCCCACATAATCCAGCCGTGACCCCAATGCGGCGGGTTACCCAGAAAGGGTTACCCGTCTCAAAAAAAAAAAAGGGGGTTTTGTTTTGTGCTCCTTATCTTGCGGCAAGTTTTTCGACCATCACATTTCCTTTTGTCGGCTCTTAAGACAGCTACAGGATGGAGTGGGGTGGAGACACTAGGTATTCTAAATCCATCACCACATGGATGAAAAGGTGGAAACCTGGACCTAACCACTAAAACCAACGGCTCCCCTCGGCTGCCTGGTCCAGGGTCACTGTTTGCCCCCAAGGTCGTGGAGCATCTTCATGCTTCGCGACGGGTTACTGAGTTTCACTAATGTAAGAATCATGAAATACTCTACTGGCTACAAATAAACATACTCATAATAATATACGTGTCTCTGTAGAGACTAATGCCATTCCAGGTTTATATGGAAAATAGTTTATACATATGGTGCAATGTTTTTAAAAATTAGCAGGCATTGTTGAAAATAAGCTATTTTTTATTGTTTCCTCAACTTCTCTACATTACTTCTCAAAATTTGGAGTGAAGTCAAAGGAGTGTTTGTCAATTTTTTTGGATATTCTACTTGGGAATCCTGGGATAAATGGTTTTACAAAAATTCCCTGTCGCAGTTTTAGTTTTCATCTAAATCGATACCCCTTGAGCGTTTTTCGAAAGTCCATAGTGCCGATTTAGGTCATCCACGAAAATTAAAAAAAACACCCTGTGTACTGCAAATACTGTAATATTTATGGTAAACGTCTCTAGATATCAAAAAGCGTGGCGCTATTACGTGAAATACAGACACTTGATAGCCAACATGGCCAAGCCGTCGTTCAAGGAGAGGCAGAAGTTGACCGCGAAGGAGGCCAAGCTGCAGGAAATGAGAACGCAAAGCAAGATGAAGAGGGATGTCACTGTTGCCATCTCATCCGAAGGTTTCCACACGACTGGATTGATGTGCGACGTTGTGCAGGCAAGTCGTTTAATCCAATCATTCTAAAAAAACCGACGAAAGTGGGCTGCTAAAAATTTGCATCCTGACGCCGCCGTTTGTCCACCGCCGCCGTCACCGGCACGTCACCGACACGAGATGACGGCGCCGAGTTAGCGATACATATTGCAGGAAATGATGGCTTCACGGTTATGATCGTTTTATTTTATTTTATTCCCAACGTTTCAGACACTTTGCAGTGTCCGTGGTCGCGGGACCGTCGTCCCGCAATGGGTCCCGATCATTTTCTGCAATGTGTAAAGATCGTGAAAACCTAAGATAGCGATACATACATTTGCTATCCGTGTGTCCACCGCACGCCCGTCACCCGAGAGCCGTCATCCTGACCGCCGATTTTTCCAGTAGTTCGGCGTGACCGCTAGAACTCGGCACGATTTTATGACGGGTCGATGTGCCGGCAATACAATAGTAGATTGTATGACAAGAGAGTAAAGTAATATTTTGTGTGTATAGTAACAAGTTGATGGTATGCCCTGTAGTTCGTGTTTTGGAGTGTGATGGCACCTTTTATGTGGTATAGGACATAATCGAACGTAGTCGTGGACATTATATAGTAGTTAAAAAACTTGTGTTCATACTGCCGCAACTTTTAGTGACGTACATAAAACGATCCTGCGATGTATCGTTCACGTATTAGCGGATGAATCCAAAATTCTTTGCATCGCCTACGCCTTCGAAAGTACAAAAGCAGAAGAAGCAATTGTCGCCGGTTGAAACTTGCCATCCTCCTAGTTTGTGTATTTCTAATAAAAAGGGAAACGCGACTACCATGCGCAAGAAATCTCTAGAACTGAGCCACCGAGATATCGGCGCGGTTGACAAACGATCGCCGTCACGTCATCTTAAACTCGGCCCGAAATAATCTCGTTCTCGTTGACGTGACGGTGACGGCGGCTGTGGACAAACGGCCTGGGGGTGTCGGAAGAGCCGACACAAGTCCGAGAACTAAACTAGCCGCAAGATAAGGAAAACTTGATACGAAAGCGTCTGGCCACCGTGGCACATTAGGCTTAGTACCCTCCCTGTGATGGGAGGACGCCCGACCCAGCATTGGGTCATATTATGGGCTGAGTAGTAGTAGAGCTAGCAATTGCATCGTATCGGATGGGCAAATTAACTATGTGTTTCGCGGTTTTTTTAACTTTTAATTATTCTTTGATAGATTCTGTGGTTAGTAATTAGTAGAGGTCGGAGTAGGTAGATTGATTTAACGTCGTTGACGTCAAACGTAGAGATAATATGGAACAAAATCCCGCACATTATGGATAAAATGGCTGGACATACATATTATAATAACTTGACGCAAGTATATAAAATCAATCTACCTACTCCGACCTCTGGTGATTAGCTAAGACTTTGAAGTTTAGGTAAATGAAGTTAATATTTTTTTCGCTATGTTACGTTTTCGCACTAAAGCCTTTTATTAATTTATTATCTAATTACGTTGAGCGCTTAGTAAGTATTGCTCTCACAGATCTGTCTTTGTATACAAAAATAGCAATTTAAAACAACCTAATGCAGAGTTTTTTGCCGTCTCTTCTCTGTAGAGTAGCTTTCCGAACCGGTGGTAAATGGTAAATTAAAATGTTCATTGACGTGTCAAAAGCGCAATTTATTGTAGACGATAGGGTTTTTATATCTGAAATTAAAACTAAAAGTAATTTAGAATTTAATTCAAACTATCATAATTCTGAAGATAAATAAAACCATATGACTTAGTCATATGCTGGCCAAGCCATCGAGGGAAGTTAGTCTGACAATGTTACATCAAAGCCCGTAAAAGACCCACTTCTAAGTCGGGCCTCCTCCAGTTACGGGAGGGGAATTAGCCTACTGTACCACGCTGGCCAGACGCGTTGGCACAGGGTTTTATTTCAAGTTTTCTTACAACTGACAATGTTACTAGTTGCTAAACAGGTCCATAAGTTAAAAGTCGTCTATATTTCAGCACGCAATGTTGATACCGGTGCTAGTACGCCATCTACGCTTCCACAAATCCGTCGAGAGTCTCGAAGAGAAGATCGGCTACGTGTTCAAACAGCGGGCCTTGCTGCAGACGGCGCTAACTCATCCCTCGTATAGAGAAAACTTTGGCACCAACCCGGACCATGCTCGGAACAGTTTGACTAACTGTGGAATCAGGCAGCCCCAGTATGGAGACAGGAGGATACATTATACTAGAAAGAAAGGTTTGTTGGCAGTTTAAAAGACAGACAATATGATTGAGATATCAACGTTGCTCTATACCCGATATTTATTACAAAAAATGGGTGAAAACTAACCAACTAGCTATAGCATTCTAGAATGTATGTATGAAATGATAATGGTTTTTAGGTTCTCGGTGTTTATTTCTCGAGTAAATAAAAAATAAAGGTTTACTTAGTTATTCTCGAAAATTTGTACAAGGTATCTTTATGAGTAGTTCTATCGATCCTTTCGTTAAGGCTGTAGGGTTTTTGTTATATCCTGTATATTTTTGCTGAATAAAGTAATTTTATTGTCTTCTTCTTATAGAAAATATTTTCAAAATTCACTAAAACGTTTTATTATATCTTTTTTTGCAGGTATCGTAACCCTTATAAATATAATGTCCCGCTTTGGCAAGAGTAATGAGACCGAATCGGGAATCAAGCACAACGAGAGACTCGAGTTCTTAGGAGACGCTGTAGTAGAGTTTCTATCGTCGATACACTTATTCAGAATGTTCCCGGGATTGGCCGAAGGCGGGCTAGCTACGTACAGGGCGTCCATCGTCCAGAACCAACATTTGGCGCAACTTGCTAAGGTAAGTTAGACTCAATAGACAATTGATGCGAGAAAGCTCGCTAATTCATTAGAATGCGCGGGGATCTCGAGCATTCCAGCGCTCAGTGCTGGTAGGTATGCTGTATTATTTGCACGAATATGAAACTTCGTATGACCTCTGGCCAACATGGCACAATAAAGTTCACTCCATTAAATTGGAGGTCTGACCAGGCGAGACGAGATTTCTTAGTAATCTTTAAAGTGCTAGGGAAACTGTATTTTCAGATAATTTATGAAATAACACAAGGTTCAATAATTATGATAATTAGATAATGATTTATTTTTCAAATTAAAGTTCTAGTTTATAATACCTATTATAACTTTTGATTCTGACTGTACATACTCCTTAGCCCTCAAAATACCCACTTCTATGTCGGGCCTCCTCCAGTTACAGGAGGGAAATAAGCCTACTGTACTACGGCACAGGGTTTGTTTCAAATTTTCCTTCTCTTGCTGTTCTGCCATGTAATTTCCTTTAATCGGCTCTAACGACACCCTCAGGATGGAACGGAGTGGTGACACGATGACTGTACATACTTTTTGTTTATTGCAGAACATCTCACTGGAGCAGTACATGCTGTATGCTCACGGATCTGACTTGTGTCGCGAGGTGGTGATGCGACATGCAATGGCCAACTGCTTCGAAGCGCTTATGGGCGCTCTGTTCCTCGACGCCGGACTTGAGGTTCGTACCTACTTAGAACACAGGGTATGATAACCTTTTTCTAATAGGAGAAGCTACGGAGCTTCTTGCCGGCTCTGCTCTGTAGAACAGTATTCAGGAAGAATGTGGATTGTAGTTAGTAGTAAAAGAGGATTGGATTGTGTGAATGTGGAAATGCGTATGAAAAGAGTGAATGTAGTTAAGACGACCGATATGAATACATGAAAACTATCATTTAGCACGAGACAAGAGATGGTGATGGTAGTTTAAATATTAACATTTATAAGTTTCCGTATGGTGACGGATTAAGAATACATGGTGTCACTACCCCATTCCAACTTGTGGGTGTCGTAAGGCTAATACCCTCCCTGTGATGAGAGGAGGCCCGACTCGGTAGTGGATCATTTATGGGCTGAATAGTAGTAGTATGTGTATATAATGAAATTCACGTATTTAAGTTTCTTGTTGAAAAAAAATGCTGTGGGCGGAACGCCTCATTTAAGGACTAAAGGAACCCAAGCAACCTGGCCTGAAGAGACGGAAAACTTGACACAGCAGGCTAATATCCCACCCGTGAAGATACAGTTATCCACGGGGCAGCAAGCGCGAGTCGGTACACCCCGGGGACGTTTAGTAGATATCGGAGTAGTTTGCTATTAAACTTGAATTAAGTGAAAATTACCGTTTGTCGGAATACAATTTTTGGTATTCTTGGACAACTTACTGATTGTTGGTTCCGAGTTGTATTTAAAGAAAAATAAAAACTTTTCAACAAGACATGTAAACCTACTTCAAAAAATTAATAGCGAAAAATAACGAATAACATTTGGTGTCGGTGCCAACTGAAATTGACACTGACCTTAATTAGGATGTAGGTGGATCAACGGGTCCCGGGTTCGATTCCGGGGTCGGGCAAGTGTCTTTGTCTAAACCACAGGCACTTGCTTGGAGTCTGGGTGTCATTTCTATCTGTAATATGTATGTTTTTACAAAAAAAAATGTATATAAGTAGTTTATCATCCATCTCGTTACCATAACACAAGCATTAAGTTGCTTAGCCTTGAAATGTCCAAGGATATTTATTTATTTATTTATTATTATTTATAGGTATGCCCAAGGCACCTTTATATAGTGGGTTTCCCCCACCCCCTATGATAGGTCCGCTTTTATAGGGCCGGAGGACGGGACTGGGGTATGTGGGAGTCCCGGTCGCGGTGAGATGGTGATTGCAAAGTCAAATCATTTATTTTGCATAGGACACAATGGACACTTTTTACAAATTTTCAACATATTAATAAAATTTATACAAAGCAAAGTAATATATTTTATTTTACCACCAGTTAGGAACGCGACCACTGCTGAGAAAAACTGGGAAGAAACTTGTAGGACTTGTCATTGTTTTTTTTTGCGACCGGTTTACCCACTAAACTTATATAGTATAAACTTATATAGTATAATAGTGGTAACTATTTGTCTGCGCGAGACATCTGTCGTTTTGGGAAATGCCCAAAGCGCTTTTTACTTCAGTGTTATTTACTGGTTATGACTCGCTCTCAAGTTTTTCAAGTCTGTTGTAAATTTTGAGTCAAAAGGTTTTTTTTTTTTGGGTAACTTCTCACGCCTTATATACACATTCTATTGCAGGTAGCGGATAGAGTATTTGGACTGGCACTATGGTACAATGAGCAGGATTTGTTAGAAGTGTGGACCAAAGAACGAGCTCACCCTCTT
This sequence comes from Clostera curtula, assembly GCA_905475355.2. NCBI lineage: Eukaryota > Metazoa > Arthropoda > Insecta > Lepidoptera > Notodontidae > Clostera > Clostera curtula. The sequence goes on along the minus strand of FR997808.1, from coordinate 8,243,611 downwards.
CAAGAGCAGGAACCGTTGGGCGATCGAAAATATATCAAGGACTTTGAGTTCCTACAAAAGCTTACGGAGTTCGAAGAGTCGATAGGTAAGTTAGCAACAAAGCTGTTATCATAATCTGTAATCACTACCTATTTATTCACAATTTCAAACTGCTACTTATATCGGATTTGCAAATATCACTCTGGGATAATGTAGTGATCTAATGGTGAAAGGTGTTCACGAACCTTTATATGTATAACGTTGATGAACGATCTTTATAACAAATTGTAGACCAATCTAACCTTAATATAACAAATCTCAGTTAAACGAATTATTTGATGTAACGAATATTTACTTATTCCCTACCGATTTGTTATACCAAGGTTGCACTGTATTTTCAAAGACCAGATCTGAGTCAACGTGAGCGAAGCCGTGGGTGGAAGCTAGTAGAATATACGAGAAAGCCACTGACATGTTGCACAAATTATATTATACTAGTGGCCCGCTCCGGCTTCGCCCGTGCAAAGCGGGGGTGGGTTATACTTAAAAACCTTCCCCTTGAATCACTCTATCTATTAAAAAAAACCGCTTCAAAATCCGTTGCGTAGTTTTAAAGATTTATGCATACATAGGGACGGACAGAAGAATGCGACTTTGTTTTATACTATGTAGTGATAGTGATTATAGCTAATATTATATCCAAATACGCCCTGAGGTTGTCGTAAGTGCCGAAAAAAGGAAATGATAAGGCAGAAAACCAGGTTGCAAGAGAAGGCAAACTTGACAAGAAATCCTATGCCAACCCGTCTGACCAGCGTGGCATAGTAGGCTAATTACCCTCCATGTAGTTGGTGGAGGCCCGACTCAGCAGTATGTCAGTTATGTGCTGAGAAGAAGAAGAAGATAGCTAATATGAAATACTCTTTTTAGGTGTGCAATTCAAACATATCCGTCTGTTAGCCCGTTCATTTACCGATCGCTCTGTCGGGTTCACTCACCTGACGTTAGGCTCCAACCAAAGGCTCGAGTTCCTAGGCGATACCGTACTACAGCTCGTAGTCTCCGACCGTCTGTACAGACATTTCCCTGAACATCATGAGGGACACTTATCGGTGAGTATAAATTCCAATGTTTTGTTAATTATGACGTTAGTGCACCGGGTGTGCGATTTATGCTAGGTTAATCAACCTCCTAAAGTGAAAACTCTTATTATTTTTAGTTAGCACACTACACTATATCTATCTCTTTTTTTCATATTATGTTATTTATTCATTACAGTTGCTTCGTTCGTCACTAGTCAACAAACGCACACAGGCAATGGTGTGCGATGACCTAAACATGTCTGCGTACGCTATATACAACAACCCCAAGTCAAAGCCAACTACCAAGAAGCACAAAGCCGATTTGCTTGAAGCGTTCTTGGGAGCTTTGTACATAGACAAGGTGAGCAATATTGTGAAACCAACATTTAATGTTACTGTTCCTACTATCTACTACTATACAGCCCATAAATAAATATAAATAAATATCCTTGGACATTTCACACAACGCCATCTCGTCCCAAGCTAAGCAACTTAATGCTTGTGTTATGGTAACGAGATGTATGATAAACTACTTATATACATTTTTTTTTTGTAAATACATACATATTATACATAGAAATGAGTCCGAGCCAGTGCCTCTGGTTTAGACAAAGACACTTGCCCGACCCCGGAATCGAACCCGGGACCCGTTGATCCAAAGGCGGCACATCTAACCACTAGACCAACGAGGCAGTCAAATGGCCCACTGCTGACACGGGCCTCCTCCAATTACATGGGAGTGTCGTAAGAGCCGACAAAAGGAAATGACATGGCCGAAAACCTAGCCGCAAGAGAAGGAAAACTTTATACGAAACCCTGTGCTAACCTGTTCAGCCAGCGAGACACACTAGGCTAATTACCCGCCCTGTGCGGGGAAGAGGTTGACTCAGCAGTGGGTTATTTATGGGCTGAGTATTAGTAGTGTTAGTTTTGTAAGTTGAACAATGCGCTGATCTCAAATATTGTGTCACAGTGCCGGTCTACGCGATTGATTGAAGGCACTTTGTGCATAAGTTGATTCAGATTATCTATAGAAGTTTGATAAAGTTAATTTTCGTGATCGATTGCAGAACTTAGAGTATTGCCAGGCGTTCTGCAACGCGTGTCTGTTCCCGCGGCTGCAGGAGTTCATTATGAACCAGGACTGGAACGACCCGAAGTCCAAACTGCAACAATGCTGCCTCACTTTGCGGTCAATGGAAGGAGGAGAACCAGACATTCCTGTATACAAGTATGTTTACGTTATGCGCATCTCCCCGTTTCTTACTGAGGGTGTGGTGTGGCTACTAACTAATGGGAATTGGCATATAATATGGCTTTGTTGGAGTAAGGCAAAAAGAGTAAACAATATGGCAATATTAGATATTAAAGTAAGAGGCAGGAAAAGCGAGTAAAGCCGACTCAGGACCGGCCTTTCTGGAAACCCTTGGGGGAGATAATTTCACGGTAACAAAAAATCATCTGGAATTGTCTCGACTGTCCGCCACATTTCGTCTAAATCTTTACAGGCAAAGTCCTTGATGACAATTTCATTTACATACTATTAGTATGATGTACTCTATACCTCGTTCGAGTTACAAATGAGCCATCATTGCCCGCCGGCTTAGCTACGCTCCCTAACCACTAAAATTGTTCAAAATTAGAAAGTCGCGTTCACAGTGACCAGTTGAAGCCGTACTTTGGAACGCAACATCTTTTAAATATATAAAATACACCAGAGGGCGAGAGAAACATTGATGCAAAATTTCCACATAAATAGATATGATCAGGGAGCCTTTTTAAGTATATTAGCGAGACCACCATCTGATGTTGCAAAATTTTTAATAGATAATATGATTTTGCATCAATGATTCTTGATATTCCTAGTACATAAATAAATTGTATTTAATAGTTAGTAAGGGTAACGCTGGGGCTGAATTATCCACTGGGAGATAAGCCCCTAAACAAATAAAGAGAAAAAAAAAAAAATACTTCTTTACTTCTCAACACGAACGAACTATAATGTGCATGTCATTCAGTGCAGACTACGATTATTTGCTCCAAGATTTTAGTATAGACCCTTGGTGGGGTACTTTTTAATATGGGCTTGTGTGGCAGGGTCATCGAGTGCCTGGGTCCAACCAACACGCGGGTGTACACGGTGGGCGTTTACTTCCGAGGGCAGAGGCTGGCTGCGGCCCGCGGACACTCCATACAAGAGGCTGAGATGAACGCCGCTGAGGAGGCGCTTAACAGTGCCAATGGTAAATGTTTACAAGTTATTCTATTCTACAATATGTATACTTGTGTAAAGAAGGCTATATTGATAAAGGGTTGATAGTACTTTTTGTAATAGTTTTACATGTGAGAAAAATCTCAGGACGAAACAAGTTGTTCATTACATCATCATCATCATTATCAGCTCACATTAGTCCACTTCTGGACATAGGCCTCCCCTAAAGAGCGCCATAGCGCCCTGTCTTCAGCTTGACGCATCCAGCTGCTGCCCGCAACCTTACATGTTAGTGCCCAAATTATGAAAAGTGTATTATGAACAAGACCTAGTGACATCACTAAACGAGTTCCTACAAATCATCCAAAGACTGAGATCGACGGCAATAGAATTGGGTCAAGTTAAGCCGCCCTGATGAGTTTCCACCAAGTTTTCCTTAGTTTGCTTATCTGTTTCATTTATCTATGACAATCTCAGGATTGAATGTGTAACGTTCTATCTCGACGGACATTCAAAATTCGTCTCTACGCTGCCCGCAATAAGATGCCATATATTTATCTCCAGAATTTTTCCCGCAACTTGACCACCAAAAGCGAGTGATAGCGAAGAGCATGCGAAAGAAGAAAAGCAAGAACGCCGACGGTCGGCATAGCCCCTCGCGTTCAGAAGCCGACGCTTTGTCGAAGAAGAATAGATTCATTGACAAAGTACCGAAAGCGTATAGACTCGATAAACGTGAAGAGAGTTCTGATGAAAGCAGCGCACACGAGGCGTCTGACGAAGAAGTTCTTAGTCCTGCGAATAAAAAGGATGGAGACTCCGGCCTTGATAGTGATACCGAGTCGGTGGCGCCTGACAAACTGGTGAATGTCCAAGTGAGCAGTCTACTCAGTGATATGCAGAAGTTAAAGGAAGATTTGATACGGCGTAATGAGTATGACAAGTTGAAGGAGAAGTGTAAAAGTGTGGATTCCGATGACGAGTGACTTGAGATGGTTGTATACAGGGTGATTTTGAAGTGGGTATGTTTGTTTCCCTAGTTTCAGAATTTAAACATGTTTCATGTAGGTTTGAATGCGGAATAATACAGTATGTTTTTTTTTATTAAACACCAACATAGTTTCCTATGAGGAATAAATGTGATTTCATGGATCAACAATGCAGTTTTAGGTTTCTTAGAAACTGGGGTGTTAATATTTAGAGCGTTTTTAAAATTTAGTTATCAATTTAAACCTAATAAAAAATTACCCTGTATAAGGTTTCTACTTATAAAATGGTTTGAGAGCTGCTTAGACCAATACTGGTAATCACGTTATAAAAAAAAAGTTTAACTTAGTTGATACATTAAAATGACACAAAGGTTAAAGATTTGTTGGTCTACGGGTTTCCTTTGAATCCCGGGTACTTAGTTCGTTTCGGGAGTCAGCCAAGTATCTTTGTGTAATCCGGAGACACTCTGGCCTTGATCGTAAGTACATGATTTACGTTGGTGGCTGAAAGGCGACGAGCCTTTCAGCCACCAACATAAATCATGTACATGTTTTACAGAAAAATGTCTCAATTTAAGTCCGTAATCAATAAAAATAATATTTGGATAACTGTTAAATGTATGAATTCATATCCTATAGGAACAATTATTTTTCACTCTAATTATTGGATTATGTCATAGCATCTAGGTAAAGAGCAAATATATCAGTTTGAATATGTATAAGCCACACTTTAATATGTAATCTTGATGTTAATCATATTTAGATACAGCAATTTGGAATCATTTGCAATAGTAGTGATTCTATTTTTTCGCAATACATGATATTTGTTAATTGATTAGAATTTTATTTCCTTCGGAGCTAATCTATATATATATGTATATATAAAGATCAATGCCACTTTTCGTTGTAATTTTATAACTAAGAACGGCTGAACCGATTTAAATGGTTTTTTTTTTGTATGCGTTTGGGTGGCACCGAGGATGGTTTAGATTCACAAATCACCCCGACAGATGGCGCTACAGGCGGTCAACGAATACCAGGAAAAAAATATTTTGCTGTACATTTTATTAGTTGATATATTCAGCTCAATACCAAACAGCATAGTGTAAAGGCGACAGGCCCTTTTAACCTCTTTGCTCGGAGCGTCAGCCATTGTTTCTGGTTCGGCACGTACATCTCTGCGGGCATAAGCTGTTCAGGCGTGTCCGATTCTGAAAAGATACCTTACATAAATGAAGATAGTGAATGATAGACGAAATCCTTCTAAAGCAAGTTGGTTACGAGGTCCGAAACTGCCGTGATGGGATAAAAATTGAACTCGACTTTACGCGACACCAACGTCGTTAAACTTAAAAGTACCTATACTCGCATAAGCTTACAGGCTCCGTTCAGTGGGCCAAGTGAGTGGGAGTTCTTATCAATTAGGTAATCAATAAAATAAAAGAACGCCATCTAGTATCAATTAGATGCAACTCCTGCTTAGCCATACAAACCGACGTAACGCATTCTGATAAGAGAATAAATACTACCTGATTGGGTCATTTGATAAATAAGCTGTGTATATTTACCATCTTTCCGTACATGATGTGCTGACTGTAACGTTGAATCTTGCATGGATATTAAATCTCCAGGAGCGTGGAGCAATAGTCTTCCTACCCCTTCACATCGCCTGTTTAAAAAATAAGTTCTTTGTCAAGTGGTTTCCATTCGACAGGTTATATGGTCTCATAAATAGTTGTTTTCGACGCTTTGTCTCTGTGACTGAACAAATTAGGCACGCCGAAGTTTTAGTCGAATGAACCTTCAGAAACAAAACCGATATAAATAATATATTCGCTGCAAATACTTTTTCTTTCTATCATTTAAAGTGTATTAAATATGAAATAATTATTATTGCTAGGCAGGAATTGCGTTGCGATGCGTTTAAACAAAAACTGCCTCGTTGGTCTAGTGGTTAGATGTGCCGCCTTTGGATCAACGGGTCCCGGGTTCGATTCCGGGGTCGGGCAAGTGTCTTTGTCTAAACCAGAGGCACTGGCTCGGAGTCTGGGTGTCATTTCTATCTATAATATGTATGTATTTACAAAAAAAAAGTATATAAGTAGTTTATCATCCATCTCGTTACCATAACACAAGCAATAAGTTGCTTAGCTTGGGCCACGAAATGGCTTTGTGTGAAATGTCCAAGGATATTTATTTATTTATTTTATGTATACCGTTCTAAACAGTCTCATACGAGGATCAAATTCTAGGAAATTAATTAGATTTATCTACTTCACAATCTGCCTCCTTGGTCTAGGGGTTAGATGTGTGGGGTCGGGCAAGAGTTTGTCTAAACCGGAGGCACTTGCTCTGAGTCATTGTCATTGTGTCGGGTGTCATTTGTGTTCGTCAATTACATATGTATTTGTAAACTGTCCCCGCGTTACAGGATGGCCACTCGATACAGACGCGATACATAATGAAGGGGTCTCGTTTTAAAAAACATATGGAAAAAAAAGAATCTTCTAAAAATTAATATTCTTTATAATAAATTCTTACCTTAGAACTTCGTTTTGCAAAATCTGCTTTCTGGCTGCCGTGGTTAGTGACGGGCAATCGTTCAACCAATTCCGAACTTCATTGAAGTCAGCTAGTAACTGCATTGCCGCGTCTTTCCTACGCAAAGAAACTAGAATCGCTCAATTTAGGATGAACTAGATACGTAATCATTGTGATATACGCCGTATGCGCATAGATCAGTATTGGAACATGTAAACAATAAATGCCTACTGGAAATTAGTAACTGAATAAAAAGTGACAAGTAACAAGGCTCAAGTAAGAGTATACAGGCTGATGTTGCTGTATATGTGCTAAATTTTTGATAAGATGATAATCGACCTAGGTTTTCGAAATTTAATGAAATAAAACCTAAAATGGGTCCACTTTAGCAATTCGTTTAGTATTTAAAAAAAATATTCAAATACTTACGTAAACTTTACTTTAGCGACGTATATGTGATGTAGCCACGATTCGCACATTATCCTTAGCACCATATTTAAAGTAATAATATCTTGTGTCGCCATTATTACGGGCAATAACATTTTGTCTTAAAACAAAAAAAAATACAAATTAATTATTTTCTCGAGCCCTTCATCACTACATAGTATAAAACAAAGTCGCTGTCGTCTGTCCCGTCCCTATGTATGCCTACGCAACGGATTTTGAAGCGGTTTTTGTAAATAGATAGAGTGATTCAAGAGGAAGGTTTATATGTATAATACATGCATAATATTGTAGAGGAACACTGATAAATTTAGAGGTTCATCATTCGACCCGTGCGACGCCGGGGCGGGTGGCCCCGGCGTCGCACAGGTCGAATGATGAACCTCTAAATTTGCACGGGTGCAATTAGTCCATTGAAATGTTACAAGAAATTTGCATTTGTTAGAGGACGCAATTTTAGTTTTTGGGGTTGCCGCCCTTGTCCTCCGGCCACCGTCTTGGAAAAATGGGTGCAAGCACCGTTTTCGCGATATCTCGGAAACTATGCGTCCTACGAAAAATTCGTAACAACATATATCTTTTATAAATTTCACTACAGTAAATATTATATGTATAAACAGAAATTAAACATAGTCTTGTATCTCCTTACCTAGGAACTCGTTTACGTAAATGGATCGCGAAGGGAGAGGCGGTCGTGTGACCCTCCGCCATTCTGTATTAGTCGGAAAAATCATAGTGAGGTGTGCCAAACTAGTGGTCGCACACACCGATGATAAAACCTGTATGATTTCTTCGGTGGCATCCTAAAAATATATCAAAGATTTCCTAAATAGTATAACAAAAACCTCAATAGTACTGATGTAATTAGATACTGTGTGAAATTTTAAATTAAAATCCTAAAAAAAAAACTCCATCTTCCAAGAACGTTCCAGGAATGTCACCAACCGATATAGCCCTGAGGGTGTCGTAAGGTGCGACTAAAGGAACGCAGGACGCAGATCATCTAGCCGCCAGAGAAGGAAATCTTGATACAAACCCTGTGCCAACCCGGCAATTTCCCTTCTTAAATATAGAGGAGACTTAATTCAGTGGGTCATTTATAGGCTGAAACGAGGTACATTATGTTTAATCTGAACTTGTCTCACCTTTAACTTTTGTATGTTGACTTTCACTTCGGAGACTAATTTCTCTCGCATTTTAGCGCAAACGTTTTCATGTACGCCTATTTTCCCTGTAACATATTTTATCATTACTATTATAGTATATCAGCCAAAAGACGTCCACTGCTGGACATAGGCCTCCCCCAAGGATTTCCACAAAAGCCGGTCCTGGGCCGCCCGCATCCATCGTTTTCCAGCGACCTTAACCAGGTCATCGGTCCAACGTGTGGGAGGCCCTGCGCTTTCCGGAACGCGGTCGCCACTCGAGGACTTTTCTGCGCCATCGGGCGTCGGTCCTGCGCGCTATGTGCCTTGCCCACTGCCGCTTAAGTTTGGCAATCCTGTGGGCTACGTCGGTAACCCTGGTTTGCCTCATTTCTGATTCGATCTCGCAGGGAAACTCCGAGCTATTACGAGGGAAATTACAAAGCCGATAACCTAGCCGCAAAAGAAGAAATACTTGAAACGAAACCCTGTGCACCGTTTGGCCAGCGTGGCACGCGAGCCTAATTGTAATGGGAGGAGGCCCGACTCAGCAGTGGGTAATTTATGAGCTGAGAAGAAGAAGAATTATAACCTACCGGATTCAATAGTAACAGTATGGTCAGCGAATCGCAAGTTGATAAGCTGCTCCATGCACGCTTGCATATCATTGTGGGCGATTCGAAAGAAATCCTTCATTTGCCATGAGTTGGCCAATCGGCGAGTCTCGGCTAAACACCACAGACGATATGTGTGGATCGAATGATCTACAAAAGAATAAAGCGTCTTTTTAATAAAATGCCTTCCAACTCTTACATACCAGAAAGGCTTACCTACTTTACAAAAAATTTCAGCCGAAATCTATCTTGCGTAATTGTCGATTTTTGAGCCTTTTAGCCGTAGAAAGAATTTGCGAGAACTTTCTCCCAGCACGGCGCTTTTATTTCAAGATGTTTTAACCTACTACATATATCTAGGTATAAAAATATAATGTTCATAATCATCATCATCATCCCAAATTAGTCCACTGCTGGACATAGGCCTCCAGCATTAATTTTAAAGTTTAAAAAGTTTATTTCGGAACAAGAACATGAGACATGGTAAACAGGTAAAAGAGCTTTGAGCTTCATCTCTTTCTTCTTTTTTAGTATGTGGTAAAACGCTTGATCGTGTGCTTTAATAACTGTCGTATATCGTTAATCAGTGGGCTGATAGATTTCAATACCAGCCAGCTCTAAAGCGTCGCACGAAACGACTAAAAGAACATAGACAAGGAGAAAGTCAACAAGAAAAAGGCGGTAATCCGTCTGGTTAGCGTGCCTAGCCTGTAATGATATTTTTTTAATACAGTTGCTTAAAAAGTGGCATATTGCAGGGACAAGTGGGCTATTACACACGCGTGCTTTTTTTTGTACCATTCCCGCACTAGTGCGTTCTCTTTCCCAACTGTCAAAATAATGTCTATTAGATGGAAAAACCAACCATGAAGTTTTTACTAAAAAAAATCATAGAAGTTTTATGATTCATGCAAATACGTATATTTCTAAAAAGAAACTACGTACTAATTTGTTTCAATATCAGATTTAATGATTTGATTGAATGAGTTTCATTTCATCTAATTAAATTTCATTTTATATCAATAAAAAAATTCTACTGAAGACGGCTGTATAAGCATTGTTCCTTTTGCCTACCAGAATGGGTGAAGAAAAAAATATCTCTGCTTATATTCTACGGTCGGCGCCATTTTTCAGAAATGATTAGTTAGTTGAGTTTATTGTGTTTTTATTATTTTATTAATTTGTTTCATTTCTTCGCAACTGTATTAAAAATAGTCGTTCAGTACACGTGCGGAACCGTCATTGCAACTTGTTCCGACTGTCAACCCTCGCCTTCGGCTGCGCCTCGGCTCGGGTAGACAATTGTCGGAACTCGTTGTAATGACAGCCTTTCCGCACTTGTAATGAAATATACTATTATGGTTTCATAATAAGTGTAATATTATGTAATATCGGATATAGAATACATAGATGGGCACTATGTATTCTATATCCGATATTACATCGTTCTGAGAGTGTCGTAATAGCCGACAAAAGGAAATTACAATGACAAAAACATAGCCGAAGGAAAGGAAAATTTGAAGCGAAACCTAGTGTTAACCCGTCCGGTCAGATGGCTAATTACCATCCACGTAACTGGAGAAGGCCCCACTCAGTAGTAGGTCATCTATAGGCTGAATAGTGGTTGTAGCAGAAGTAGTAATATTAAGAAAGTTTAAGTCATAAAATCGAACCTCGACTCAGGGGCGTAGCTACCGCCGTATCAATTATACACGGGGCCCCCGGAGTACGGGGCCCCCGACGTGCGTAAGCAAAAATTAATAAAAACTACCCAATTTTTTATTATTATTTCATAAATGACTAAAGTAAAAAAAGTAATTTCTTTTTCTCGCGTGCAGCGCGCGTTCTAAAGTTGGAAACACCCTAAATCGGTAAAAAAATATATAAAAATACATTTTTTTTTCTTTTGTGAGAAATCTTTACGCTTTTTATGGGCCCCCAAATATTTTTTTATACGGGGCCCCACTAAGGCACGCACAATAGTACATAAAAAACATATTGCAATATATGTATAAAAATTCAGTTACTTAAAATTATGTGTGTTTAGGCGCAACAGTTTGATCATCCAGCCAGACCAGGTTTTATGTCCGGCAGGGGCCGCGCCGCATATCCCCCGGTTACTGTAGTCAGAGATTCCTTAACCGTGAGAATTGGTATATAACTTCGCTATCGCGATGTAGATATGGGGATTCTCGAATTTGTAGGTATTATTTCTTGATGTTCTTAATTAAGATTCTTCGTAGATATCGTAGCACACACACGTGTATAGGCAGCTTACCAAGTCTATGTAATATGGGTATCTGTTCAACGATAGGCAAGTCTTCTAAGGGCGCTCCTAATATGTACTCCCAAGTAACTTCACACTGGTTGTTAAGCGTCACTAAATCTTGCAATGTCAACGCGAAATTCGCTCCCGATTCTGTGCTCTAAAATAAGGATACATAAATTATTGTAATCAGGGTATGCATATAATATGCTGCCGTGGGGTGAATGAACATTATGACATTGTAAACTTTAAAAAAATGAAAAATGGTTGCAATGAGTGCTCCAAAACCTAGGTTTAAGTTTACCTCGGTTATGTAGAGGGAAATTTCAGGATTTACTTTTAAAGAAGTCGTTTTCAAATTCGTGGTTAAGGTTGCCCTGAAAATAAAGAAAGAACGTCACTTAAATGTTTCCGATGGACTATGAGTTCTGTCCGGGCAATTAACTTGCCGTTTATACTTTAGAAGTAGTCTAGCCGACAGACCTCGGGACACATCCTGAAGCATACGACGGCATGCGTCCCGAAGGACATGTGGTCAAATTGAGTACGCAATGCTTAAAAAACGTCACAACTCACAGTGAGCACACATTTCAACAGAGGCCGGACTGACATATTCTAGTAAACTATAATACGAAAAACACTTTAAAAATATATTATACCCCGAGATCCACCTAATGAAACTACTATATTTTATATTTATTGTATGTATGTATGGATACCTAGCTGTCCGATGCCCGTGTAGTCGCTCAAGGAACTAGCAGAATACCAGCGCTGCGTCATTTATTGTTATGATGTGGCATATGCTGAGCTATGGTCCTTTTTTGTTCTCACAAAACAGGATATTAAAAATTTGTTATTGTTACATATTATATATATTGTATTTTTCCTTTTTTTTTGTTTATCTTATTTGTAACATGTCTTTTGTACCGCTCAGAGGTGAGAACAAAATAAACACGTTTCTTTCTTTCTTTCTTTCTATATTTGTGCTGTTAGGCGGTCAGTACGTGGTCAGTACCTATATTTATTTCGTGTAAACTGCCATGGATATTAAAAATTATTGACCTACCCAAAATGTTTGTCCCATGATGTTGAAGTCACGTGGCACCCTAATGCATCAGCCAATATCCTCAAAGCCGACAATATTAGTTCGGGAGTATCTGTAAAATAAAAAAGATTTGATAAGCATAGATCTAAAGAGATAACTTATGCTTACCAAACACACGCACACGTAAACAAACAAATTACAAGATTTTTGACAAAAATGTTATCAAGCTTCAATATAGCCTCAAATAACCAATGAAGACCATTTGAAGTCGGTGCTAAGAGCATACCTATACTAATTGATGTTGTCTGTCGTCTTTCGAAATTGGTGTTTTTCGCCGTTAGTGCCTATTTTGAAGACGGTTTTAATTCTCCTCCGATTAAGTTCCATATAAATTAGTACAAAAATTAACAAAAAATAATATTAAGTACCTATATTATTAAATTTAATAAACACTGTTCCGTTTAAGTATATGATAGTGCAGTTAACACAGGCTTTTTTTCATTACCAATTTTTTCAGATATTGTTATAATTATTTGTAATTATTGTTACCGACGTGCATTGATTATTAAAAAAAAATATTGGTACTAAAATTATAAAAGTAAGACAGAGATCGTCTTATGTCTTCGTAAGGGAATGTTGGTGAATTTCATGTTAGTAAAATGCCCCCGCGCCATACAGGCAATAACATCAAGCGGGGGTTACGTTTTAAAAAAAGTCTTCCAGCAGCTCTGTTATCGTGGTCTCCGGGGTACTGTCGACATATACGTTCAGCAGCGTCTGAATAACGATTTCTATTTTTTTATATACATATACACTACATTTTATATTTCAGTATTATACTCACTATGGACTTTAAACGTAACAAACAGCCATTCACGAAGATTTTGACTTGTGTTTGGCGACCTACAATAAAATAACTAATTACCACAATATATTGAAAAGATTGAAATAAAACACTTCTCGCTTGTAGGTATATTACATTATTTAAGCATTCGAAACTTCGGGATTTAAATAATGTATTAAACACGCGATAAATTCGTTAAAAAGTGTTTAATTTCAATGTGTAATAATCGCGAAATCCTATGAAATCAAATCAACTATGTATTTTTTACTACCTAAACTGGTAGTAAAAAATACATGGGGACTGTGTGAAGATGAAAGTTTGGTATTTGAGGAGGGTCAAAACCAAAAGGACCTTTATTTACGCATTTTACACAAAAGTCTTATAAATCGTCATATTTAGAGTGACTAAAACATTTTTCGGCTCTTGTCCCACGGTAGGTGGTAGTCCCCATGCAAACACACCTATCAGTCGTCATATCTACTCGTACATTCACACCTTTCATAAACATTTCCTAAGGTTTACAATCCATCCATCTCTTTTGATCTGCCACAACCCTTGCGTCCAACCACATTCATACTAAAACAGGTTCGGAATGCTGGTCTACAGAGAAGATCCGGCAAGAAACGCTGTAGTATCTTTTTTTTCCAAATTATCGACAGGGCAGTGCTAATCAAATAGGTGTGGTGTTTAAAATAAGCGGATACCTCATAGCTAAGGGATAAGCTGACCACCAGAGAATAATGTGTTCTAAACAGCTCCCGACATCACCCCATAGAATATTCTGGTAATATTCCGTTACCTTGTGAGCCGCTTTTTTACTAGCTTGCATGCGACCTGAAATCAATGTGTGGCTAACTTTATATATACAAATTACATTAAGTACAGTAGTGTACGTGTTTATGTCACTGAACTCCTCCTAAACGGCTGGACCGATTTGAATGATTTTTTGTACCCAAACGGTGGAACCGAGGATGGTTTAGATTCACAAATCAGCCCGACAGACGGCGGTCGGTAGACGAGTATCATGCAGGACAACGTCTATCCGATCAGCTAGTATTATATATTATGTATAAAGTTTTTCTATGGACAAGCTGGAAGGCAATACCAATCTATTAAAAAAATATTTTTTCATTTATCAGTTCGTAAATGACGGAGTTATGCGGTAACACACATACAAAAAATAACATACATACGAATTTAAAAACGATTAGGTTTTCAATTGGCCTTTTTTGAAATCGTAGCAAGTATCTTGGCAAGGCAAAAGCTTCAAGGAGTAACAACGTAGTAACCACTATTCGATAGCCCCCGGTGTCAACTCAAGCAGATCCGCCACTATCTCTAGTTATGGTGGAAGATACGGTCTGTTTCCAGCCATTTTCCCGAGAGATGGCGTTGTAGTCAAAATTTACAGTTTATTTGAGCTGTTGTGTAATTGTTAAATGATTAAGGCGTAGAAGTAGCGGTCGCGGTTATTGTACATTACGCTTTATTTTACGGGGTTATATCATTGCCACAAAATACACCCAATTCGGCACAAAGCTCGATTTATAGTATCGTTTCGTTTGTTAGTAATCAGTTATCCGGCCCTGGGTCGGAACAAGCGACCGCGATTTAGGTACACAAAACGTAGATAAACAACGCAGGATAATAATTACCGTTCTTCAATTTCTTTACACCGCTCGCTCCTAACAGCTTCGGAGACATGTGAGCTACCGTGTCCAATAGAATTTCAATGTATATTTCTTCACTTTGCAGTATACTGTTAACATTATCTAAAAGTGAAAACGACATGAAACTTCCACAAAGGTTTAGTATATTATTTACGTATTCATACAGTCCTCGCCAATATTTATGACCGCTCTTAATGTAGTCGTGGGTACGACCTTGCGCATCGTACATTTAATAACCAATACGAACGTAGCTCACTCCCACTGCTCACATTAAGCCCCGCCGCACATGCTCAGACTCGCATTGGCTGTCACGAGCCGCGTGCGAGTGGCAGTATTTAAAACCTATGGCGCAGTACAAAACTCCGCATTTGCTCTCACGTGTCGACGCGCACGCGTACATGCGGAGTTTGGTACTGCGCCACGCACGCGGCTCGTGCGAGTAGCAGTATTTAAAATCTATGGCGAGTGCTTTGCGGGTGAAAAATAGTCCCACGTACGTCCCACTGAAACCTGATTTTATGTTGTGCGCGTTGTGCGGCTACATTCAGAGCGACCATAAAGATTGGCGGGGACTGTAGTCTACGATATTATCTTTAGAGTAACGCAACCAAAGGTTATATTTCACTCTCTAAATTTGAGGGAAAATTCCTACGCCGCGCCGGGAACCCAAGCCCAGTCTGTCGGTGCCACTTCACTAGGCTTTTCTTATTCGCCTAAGCCCCGCCGCGCATGCTCACACTCGCATTGGATGTCACGAGCCGCGTGCGAGGCGCAGTACCAAACTCCGCATGTACTCGTGTGCACGCGTGAGATACACGAGTGACACGTGAGAGCAAATGCGGAGCTTGGTACTGCGCCATAGGTTTTAAATACTGCCACTCGCACGCGGCTCGTGACAGCCATTGCGAGTGTGAGCATGTGCGGCGGGGCTAACTGTTGTGTTTGTCATTTAGTACGTGTGTATTGAACATTTGTCAAAAAACGTCACACCAAAAATAGCAAACAAGGGTGTCGCACATAAATACCGCATAAGCATGCCCATTCTAGGAGTATTACGACGAATTCTACAACTACTATTCAGCCCATTAAAATGAGCCACTGTTGAGTTGGGCCTCCTCCAATTGCATGACCCTTCATGCAATTGGAGGAGGCCCAACTCAAACATTTAACAAATTACCCTTAATTAGCCTACGGTACGACGCTGGCCAGACTGGTTGGCACAAGGTTTCGTATGTTTCTCTTGGGTGCGGCTAGGTTATCGGCCTTATCATTTCCTTTTGTAAGCTTTTACGACACCCTTATGGTGGAATGGGGCTCTATGTATTCTAAATCGGTCACCACACAGACAATGTAATTATGAATTCACTTGAGTCTAATACTTTTTATTATTATTACACTAGCGACCCGCCCCAGCTTCGCACGGGTGCAATGATGAACCTCTAAATTTATCAGTATTTCTCTAAAATAATATGCATGTATTATACATGTAAACCTTCCTCTTGAGTCACTCTATCTATTAAAAAAACCGCTTCAAAATCCGTTGCGTAGTTTTAAAGATTTAAGCATACATAGGGACGGACAAACTACAGCGACTTTGTTTTATACTATGTAATGATTAACTGTTTTTTTATCAATGACTTGAATGTCTTTGACCTTAGGCTTGCGTGATGGAAAGCAATGACAGGGTCTAAGATGGAGCAGGTAATTCAAGGAAATGCCCTGTCGGTCACCAGCTCTCACATACGCACGACGAAACACAGTAAAACTGCCGGATTTACAGGGTGGTAGCTAGCAGGGCGGACCTTTAGATCCTACCACCAAGCGTGCTGGGTTTTGTTGACTATTACAACACGCGTTATTTCCCAGCGTGTGGGGGGGAAGTTTCATATTCTGTCTAATGTAACTAATTATAAAATTACTTTAATGTGATGTACCTTACCCTCACTATTAAATATAGTTTCTAAGGCACACTCATTCGTCAGTAACGACAAATAAGGCACTTCTGCATCCGAATTCTGTCCAGATACCACATCGTTCAACATCTTATTGTGCTCATTTTTCATTTCAATAAGACTCTGAGCCTGCTTCATTTTAGCTTTCTTATTCTCAATGAAGGCCTCGCGTCTCTTCTCTAATACCACATTTCTTGACGCGGTAGACGTGGGAGGTGTAATGTGTTTCGTGAGAGTGCTTAAACACACACAAACGTATGAAACAAATGGCAGTACTTATTACAACCTATACGTACTACAGCAGTAACTTACTGGTAGATCTCCAGACTATCTTCAGTGCTTGAACTTGAATCATCATCAGAGTTACCTCCCGGCTTATAGACTTTTACTAAGCAGTTTATTAAACGTTGACAATTGAGTTCTGCGCGACTTTTGGATAGTACCTTTGGAAAAACTACGAATTTTAGTTGACAACTAATTCTGGTTCGCCATGTCTAAATTTATTGGGGTCTGCACCAGTCTAACCTGATTTGGTTCGTTCGTTCCAGCCCCTAAATGGCCCACTACTGAATCGGGCCTCCTCCGAATTCATGGCGGTAAATTAGCCTACTGTGCCACTGGACAGACAGGGTTTCGTATCAAGTTTCCCTTCTCTTGCGGCTAGGTTTTTGGCCTCGTCATTTCCTTTTGTCGGCTCTTACGACACCCTGCGGATGGAATGGGGTGGTGACTCTGTATTAAACATGAAAGTGACACTGTAAATCCGTCACCACACGGACAATTGACAACACATTCACGGACAACCGATTTGGTTAACTACCAGTTTTCTCACGGAGCGATAGGCCTCTGCCCTGCGAGACGTTAGTATCTAGTGGGACAACAGGTAAAGATTAGAATAGAACACCAGTTTACATGCTACTGACTTCGTGAATCGACTGTCATAGAATGACTGCCAGGGATGTTATTATTGAGGGAGCCAGATGTCAATTGCGTTTGCTTACACAACATTTTAAAATCTCAATATAAAGTCCTTAAATTCGTTCATTTGTATCATTCTATGTATTCTTTGATTACGCTAAGTAAAAAAGTCCTAGAAATCGGGAGCTGAGGAAGCGGGCCCCGCATGAATATTGACCATAGAGCGCCTTATTGAGTCTGGTTTTTATTTTTGCGATAGACATGTTAGTTTGTTCTATAGTTGTGTAGTACTAAACTATTTTTTCTGTATTTTTATAACAATTTATATGAAAAACATTGTTTTAAAATTACACATTCTGGTCAATAATGACATACAACATTTTTTATAAATTGATATTATTCTTTCATTCATTATGAAAAAAAATGAAGCCCTCTTGCAAATAATATTCTATGTGCGTGTGTATTATCCCACGCCATAAGTTACTTTGTGTTTATTTTTATGCAGTAGTTAAATATCGTGGATTGTTCGGCGACCGCATGAATATTTCATAGGCAAAAATGATGTACGACGCACGTAAAGTGTCGTATTTATTGAAGTAGGTACGTCCTTTAATTGTCATTTCGCATGACATAAATACTCAGGCGATACATGTTTAATGAATGATCCACATATTAATCTGGCTGTTTGCTCTTTTTCTTCCCACGGCCGGCGGATAAAGTACTTCGAGTTAGTATGTCCTTGTCATTTTTTCTCACTTCTTTCATCAACGCACACATTTATTTAAAAATATTTTTTTTCTACAACCTGTTATAGCAGATACCTGGTGACCTAAGCACAGATTACCTTAGTTTACCCTTTTTTGTCCACAAAATTATAAGATGATATTTTTTATCAATATCATTATAAAATAAAATAAAAAAGTTATAAAGGCGGCCAGAACTTCCACAGTGTTTAAAAAGTATTTATTATACTATACACACCTTTGCGCGGTAGTTGGTCGATTAATTTAAAATAAATAAGTTACTAAAGCGATGATTAAACTTACTTGAACAATCTTGGTAAGCGTGAAGTTTTTAGTTTCACTAATAATTACTGGGAAGGTATTGCTTCCTATATTAAATTTCCCTGCAAACTGTTTATAACTGAGGCCTATTAAATCGTTGTAAATGCCGACCAAGCTGAAAAAGAATAATTCAAAATTCTGAGTGAAGATTCAGAGAAATTAGTGCGAGTTTTTGTCATATACTCGATCGCGTTAACATAACGTCAAATTGTTTTTGAATTAAAAAGCGCCATCTATTTCCAACTAAATGCTATTTTCGAACAGTTGTAGTTACAAAGGAGGAAGGAATCATATGAACTAAAACTATCAGAATCGCTACGAATACGAAAGGATCCGAACGGTTCTGTGTTTAAATACACAGTACAATTTCGATTAAGAAAATATGGAACACAATTTGTATTTCAAAATTGTAATCGGAATGCAAGCTTACTAATCTATGCTACACATCGATCCTTGGGTTCTTTGTGCCTAGTCTCATAGTGATAACAAATTTCGTCACCATTTGTATAATAGTTAGAACCTGTAAGTTTGTGTATATAGCTTAAATAATATAGTGTTATGTCCTGTACCTATAGTCTTACTCGCCAAATCTAGATTGTATATGACATCTACTTACTTCAAAGAGGATTCCATCATTTTGCGAGCATCCTCTCTGTGTAAACAAGTGCTAAATATTGTTGTTATAAGACCGTGCAGTGTTTGCAACATCACAAACCGACTGCAACACAATCTGTCAAAAATATGCTCATGTTTGCTCTCCAATAACCCATTATCCTTTTTCAATCTCGCCAACTTCGGGTGTAGCTTGTAAAATGACTTGACGACTTTTGATAAATATTCAATTATTTGGTCAAGTACCTGAAAAAAGAATTGTATAATTTCGGTTTTCTGGCGCGATGCGTGCAATGTACCTACGAATGCGCGCGTGTAAGTGACCGAACACACAATATGTCAAGAAAACAACCGCACATACTTTAATTACACAACCGAGTCAAATCATCCATAAAAGTACTGATAGTTTTGGATATTATTTAAAAAAAACTGAAATTTCTACAAGCAATCAGCCAAAAACAAGCATACACACATCATGTCCAGCTTATTTGTACTCACTGCCAATTATGCACCAAGGTGACAACTGCAACGGTACAGACAGGATTCTCATAGTGTGGGGGACGGACAGTAAACCGCTTGAGTACATTTTTGGTAATTGTATTCCTTCTTATAAGGAGCTGTATGTCATTTGTTTCTATCGCCTTGCATGTCATTGTACGTTATTTATTATTGTACATTTACAAGATGAACTTATATATTAGCAATAATTAAAGATTCTGTTTTTATTTTAACAATCTGTACAAAAATTCCCTAACGAGCCTCACAAACTAAAATTTTACCAGACAATTCCAAATATGCAGGTTATGAATACACACAAGTTTAGGTTAAGAAAGAAAGAAAAGAGATAGACGTCAAACAATAGCCAATTATGCGATTGTTGCGCAGCTGATTGGAACAGCTGATCGACAAGCAACTGATTAAAATATAGTTTACTTACCTTAATATTCACTAACTCCATGATATAACTACGATTAGACAACGAATACGTATTGTTCGTCTTTCCAACCACCCCTTTCCATTTATTATCCGAATCTAATATCACTTTTGTAACAGCGTAACACACTAACTCCATCTCTCGGCAGTGATGGAACAAGTCTTCTTCATAGACAGTCTCTTCGCTGATCCATTTTTTACTTACTTTATTTGAAATCATCTTTTCTAAATTCAAATCTAAAAATATGTATTTTTAAATAAAGAGTGTGCTAGCTCGCCGGAATCATTATGTCGACTGAACTACTGCATAGTATTGTGTACGAAATCGATGTGGAGACATCGGTACCATCGTTGTGCATAGTGCTATGCTCTACGACCGAACTCTTGTAGAAGAACACTCAGAAACAAATCGTTAAACTTTTTTACAGAAGCCTTGAATTTATGACTGGCAACTTCAGCCTTTTGTATAAACTTTTTAATAGGCACTATGAAATTGTTGTAGGTTGTAGTAACCGCATGAATATCACCTTGTTTCAGTATCCCTTTTTAGTTTATTGTTTTATCTTTAACCGAATAATAGTTTGTCGAGATATCTGTTAATCTCGATTAAGATCACCTTACTACAGGTCCGTGAGGTGACAAATTTAGAATACATAGTGTCACCAACCCATTTCATGCTGAGTCCTATGAGCCAACTTAACCTAACCTATTATAGGCGCGCGAGTCCATGCCCATCGGGGCCTGAATAAATAATGGCATATCACATTTATTTTATTTCATAATTAGTAAAATTACCTTAGGTTACAATAAACCAAATTGACAGCTGTGGACTACATCGGTAGTTAATAACGACATTACCCTAACTATTTAGGTAACAGCATTACAGCATTCCTCAGGATGGACATGAACTCGCGCGCCTATAATAACCGCAAGAGAAGGAAACTTTATAATAAACATTGTACTAATCCATCTAGCCTACTGTGCAGGCTATTTACACGCACTTTGTCGATTTTGCGAAGGTAAAATGTCGACAGACACCGTAATCATAAAAACAGTCAGCTGGAACTATTAAGAGTCCTTTAGTCCTATACCCCGTTTATCTAACTGTATGAACTTAATGTCTATGGGGTATAGAGGACTAAATATAAGGAATACTTATTCAGAAATTATCGTATGACTCACGTAACGTCACTATCCGTTTTATGTAATTTTTTCATGGTTCTGTATTTTACGATAGGTACTGAGTATGACAATAAGTATTTCATATACGAAATACGTTAAACGAAGCGGTATATTAGAAGTAGGTATGTAATGAAATTCAGAAGTAGACCAACATGGATATTTAATCGATGATTACCAAGCAATGGCTGGAATTTCACGAGGTCACGGGTCAAGGGAAATTTTGTGCTAATCGTGCTAATAAATATTGTCCTTGACAATGACGCAGAGAAATGAGAAATCTTTATACCATAACCATAAGAATGTTTTAATTCAGAAGATTCCTTAGCTGTGTATAGCATGCCTTAGCCGGTGTGGTGACGGAGTACCTACCTAGTGTCACCACCCCGTTCCACCCTGAGCGTGTCGCAAGAGCCGACAATAGGAAGAAATTAGAGAAAGGAAAATATACATTACTATGGTAAATGTTCGCAGAAAATGCAAAGAAAAGAACTAAATTCTAATCCGAATTTGTTTTAAAAATCATTATGCACAATTTTGAGCTATTTAGTAACAGTTACACTTTAATTACTTGAACAACGGAAGATTGCACGTTACAATGATTAAAATAAAATGCAAATCGAAAATATAATATTTTATATTTAACAACCAAATAAGTTAATATTGAATAAGACATCTACAATATTTTGAGAAAGATGTTCTTTTCTTTGCAACGACTTTTGCATTGCCCAACGACTTTTTTAAAAACGCTGATATTTTGACACGAGAGTTTTTTATGGTGAAAAAAATGAATATTTTAAATAAAAAAAATTACATGAGACATAAAATGGTAAGTTTTCGCCAAATTTAGTTAAGTATTATAGTTATAAAAAAATATGTATTTGCATAAGATAAAAATAGAAAAAAACTTGGTTATTTGAATTTTTCACGTAAATTTTGAGGGTATTTTTCTTTTAAAACGAGTTTCAACCAACTATTTATTTTTTGGTTCAGAAATTATCGACACTGGCCTATTATGGGCTCACAAATAATGAAACTCGTTTCTAGAATAAGGTGTCGAGGTGTATTTAATTACTTAATTTTGAATATTGGATATTGAGTGTCGTATAAATAAAAAGACATTTAGTATTATGTACATTTGATAACTAATTTATTATTAGCAAAACAATAAAAACAAACATGTAAAGAAAAACATTCAGGTAAATGTTATTAAACTCTTGTATATTACGACTCCATACAAAGAGTTAATCACAGTGAACAAAATTCATTTAATAGCCCTGTAAAGTTTATTGTAATAAATATAAACTTTAATTACTTTCAGATCTATTTTACCACCTCTGACCAGACAATTTCTTAAGACATATGTATGTAAAAAAATAAATTAAAATTTATAATCGCATCGATGAATTAACTTAGGGTATTGTCAGGGGTTGTGAAATAGGCCTATACATTTCTGAAGATGACGTCATGTCGTAGATTATACACGTTTTATCTATAAAAGGCTAATTAAACTATTATGAATAAAGTTAGAATTTGTTAATAATGGATGAATTTAATTTTCAATTGACCCAAACAATGAGTATGGAAACAATTACTTAGTTTTTGTCTATTTAAAAGCGCCTACATAATCGTTAGCTACCTGTGGTAGCTACTAAAATACGCACTAAACAGCCCACTAATTACCGTTTTAATACCTAATTACTTTTGCTTGTCTATTAGTCCAGGTACATTTTTGAAATGATTGAATCGAATACTCGAAATAAGTATTGATGTTAATTCATGAGAAATTAAAAATATATGGGAAAGAAGACCTGCGAAAGAAGACGCAATAAGTTTTGGATAGAGACTGCATGTAATAATGAAAAAAAAAACATATATATATATTTGAAATGAAATTAGATAAGCCTAGGCACTGAGATGACGAGTGTTAGAGTGGAATAAAATACAATTTTACACACAAACAACATCTTGTTCCAAACCTACATAGAAAAGAGGGACAATGTCCCAAAGAAGTAAAGAGCTATGTATATATTTTTTCAAATCAGTAAAATTTATGCGTCCTATTTAAAAATAGTGTCACGATTAGCCCCATAAATTCCAAACTGTTAGCACGCAAAAGAATTTATTTAGCCTAGGTTTTGGAGAAACGTGCCATTTAGGCGCCTGAGGTGCAAAGGTGTATTTCTACAACTTAATTTATTTGAAAAATTTCTAGACTCATAAAATCTGCCTCTGTACAAGACTAAGCAGACTTTACTCTAGATTATTACAGAGAAGCAAAAATGAATTGAAACGAACATAGGACGTTTAAACCTCGTGACGATATATTGAATGTAATTAAGTTTAAGCACCTCATGCTAGTATGGTAATTCTTAATTAACATAATCCATTATTCAACAGCTCTTCTGCATTAATTAACAATGACTACATTAAAGTCAATCTTGCACTTTCGCCAATTTGTATATACAACGATATGTTAAAATGTTATTGAGCTTACATCACGATATTAACTTTTCCAACATTGGAGTATGGAAACAATAGTTACAAATATGGTAGCAATAATATATATTTTTTTACTTAAATTACCAATACTAAATTCTGATTAAGATATTATAGCTTAATGTGAAGACGCGGTTTTCATTTCAACAGTTTTATGTATTTAGAAATAGCGTACATGTGCGTGCTAGGGACGCTTGGGGCGTCACTATCCCCACAAATGACAAAATACTACATTATTTTCATAGCCCGTAGATGGGTTTCTGTCACGAACTCAAAATAGAGTTACACGATGTTAATGTCTACTTTTTAATATAGCGATAAAATGATAAATAAGCGTCTAAACGAATTATTTATGCATAAAACTAATTATTACAATGCCAATTATAATGAGTTGTATCTAAATCAGTAATACTCGGAACATCAGAAAAGGCAAACGTTCATTATTTAAGATTGAGATATAATATATCTTCAGAAGATTTTGAAAAATAAATTTAGCTAAAGTAAATATCCAGGGCTGCTTTGACACCATTGGAGTCTGCAGTATTTTGACTATGTCAAAATATATTGGAAAAAATCTTAGATTTTGTTAAATTAGTTATTAAGAGATTGGCCTAGAATGATAGGATTTATTTTAAAAACAAGAGAGTACAAGAGTCTACAAAATTTATAGACATGGCAAATTACATTATCAAGTTTATTTTTACAATATCCATACATTTGGCGATATTAGCCGAATATATCGTCCTACACCCGACTTTTGTTTTCTGTCAAGAATATCACAAACCGTAGTTACCTTTTATAGAAGGTTTATTACATATTACTTTTTTTTTCACGTCTTCAAATAAGTATAAGCTCAACACCTAAAGTAAATACTTTGTTCTATTAAATTCAAACGTAGAACCCACATGACTAACTACAATCTAATTCAAAAAGATTTAACTAAAGGAGGCCCAGTGCGCTCCGAAAATATATATATCATCTACAACACTCATCTTACAATAATAAGGCAAAACAGGCTTATTGCAAACAACGAATATGTGAATAGCAAATAACTAACAATAATTACAGCAAACTCGATATGAATTTATGCCTAGCCATATATCACTGATATTGTTATTTGTTTACTTATACTAAAAGAACAATATTATATTTTTTATAAATATACCGCAAAAATCCTACGGAAAGTACATTGGAAAATTATTATATTTTTAATTCATAAACTTAATGGCATACGCATTTCTCTAAAGTTTGGATTTAGAGCCACTTCATCAATAAATGAAAAGCCGACTTGGATATTTTTTATTAGTTTACCAACATAAAATACAGTAAGGGAAACTAAACAAAGAGCAAACATTGAACCAACACAATGCATCATAAATGTCTTTGTTTACTACTACCGATAACAATGTTCAAACATCTTATGAACGCTTATACAACACTTCATACTATCTGAAAAAAAAATCTAGTTGATGAAGTTATCATCATACATGTAAGTAGTAACTTATTTACATTAAAAAGCCACTTCAAAGATAAAAATAACTAGAACATTTTTACTCTATGCATGCCTAGTTTTCTGTAATTTAAGTCGCTTAAGCGGGAAACAATTAATCTTCCAACAGTTTAATGTTTAGCAGGAACTATTTTCAGTGGAACCAGTTTCCTATATTAAACGTTCCATAGACAACAGTCGAAAATTCCTTATATTTGTGTTATATATTAACGGAAGTTCTATATTTTCTGATGACTATGGACCCCCTTATTCGATGTAATCATTTATAACCCTTAAAACACATGCATTTATTAGCAATGTACGGTGCATATTACCTTACGCAACAAAATAACCTATACACAGGAGAATCGGTATAATGACAAATAAAGACAAAAACAATGTAAGTAGATACATAATATTCTCTACAATTTTACCTAAACACTTGAAAGTGTAGCTTAGCCCTAACGTCAAACTTAACAAAGTCTTAGTATTGCTCCGTTGCATGTTAGAAGCCCTTTATGTACATGAAGACAGGTATCTAACGAGTGAACACACATTTTAGCCCTTAACCATAATTAAAGCAGTGTGTACACCGCAGTCTAGCCTAAATCGCCATTCAACTAGCTACCTAGCCTCGAGGTTAAGCGATTTTAAAATACGCAGGTAATATTTCGTCTTCCATAATTTCGGTAGTGAGGAAGAATTTTAAAAATAACTGTTAACGAATAGATAAATATTTAACGATTATTCCTTTCAACCCAGCGTGAACGTTTTTATCATCATCTGTTGATAAATTAAAAAAACGATACTTTGAATCTACATATTTTGATTTGATCAAATATAATTCGGTATGCAAAAAATGAATTAATAAAAAAACGTGTTTTTTATTACATATTGCATTTTTATGCATATTGTTCAATACACTGTAACATATTACTGTGTATTGAAATGGCGATCAACAAACGATATATTTTTTAAATGGCAAGAATTCCAAATTTAAATTTGACGTCCTGGCGTCATCAATCAAAGCTCAAGGCTAGGAAGACGGCCGAATCACCAAATAAACCGTTCAACTGCGACATAAACACATCAATCTGGCATGTCTATACTCGTAATAGGCACTACTGGTTTCATAGTTTCATTTTTCTTCTGATTCTTTTGCGACTTTTTGCTCTCCTTTACTTTTTTCTGCGTTTCCTCGTCGCGGTATGGTTCTTGTTCCATCGGGGGTGCGGTGGGGACAACATTCGAACTACGGTTTACGTTATTATTGTACGCAATGTTGGCGTATTCTTGTAATAGTGGAAACACCGATAGTAGGAACTGGCAGAAATCTTTCCTTATACCAAACCACCCTGGAATTAAAATAGGTAGTGAATTGTGCGGCGTATATGAGTGATAATAGTTTTCTGGAATTGTGCGAGGTAAATGTGCGGTGACCGATTTATATAGATAGTACTAGCTGTACCCTGCGTGCGTTAGTAACTAAAATAAATGTGAAGGAAAGACATTACACACATTTTTTGTTTGTTCAGAAACCTTCCTGGGCTTCAACTTTGTTGAAAATCTTCGTTTTCAGATTTAGATACACGGATGTATTATACATAGTCTCGCCACGCCATTCCATCCTAAGGGTGTCGTAAAAGCCGACAAAGCCCGTCTGGCCAGCATATCACAGTAGGCTAATTACCGTCCAATGTAATTGGGGGAGGTCTGACTCAACAGTGGCTAATTTATGGGCTGATTAGTAGTAGAAGATACAGGCGACTTCGTTTGGGTTCAGTTTCAATTAATTTAGTTCCTTTTTTGTAAATAGATGTCGCTGCTACAATTTTAATGCTATATATCTAATACAATTTGCTGCGTAAGACAAAATTAATTGCTGTTCAGTCACATTCAGAACTATAATATTAGTACGATCATCATTGTAGTAACGTAGGAAGCGACTAAAAGTAAAAGAGGCTGACAATGCGATCGGAAGGCTAGGATAACCCTAATCCGCTTGGAAATTCAAAGTATCATCAAATAGCATTTTAATAAATTACACTAATACTAAATTCTTTTTTGTTACTTATGTGCACACTTCTAAATTGTTTTTGATATAAATCTATCAGATATAAATTAATTCGCCCGCGGCTTTTTCAACGCGGAGTTCCGCAACGCTACGCCACGATGAATATAAAATAAAAAAATTATGTGTACCCCCTTCAAAATATACCCTGTAGACAAAAGACTGTCAGCATGCAAATCGTCTGTTCCGAAGAATAAAGTTTTATCAGTCTTATAGTAAATAAATTTGTATTATAATAATAACATAGGGAAAATACTTAAGATATACGAGTATAATATAACGAATTATTATCATCAGTAATTAATTGATAAAATGATAACACAAGGAAAATTGAATTTAAATCATTTCAGACTTTGTTCGCCGGAATAAACGAAATATTAGTTGTAGATAGTATACTCACATTTATTGCCACCTTTGGAACTAAAGGACATGATGATGAGGGTCGCGAAGCTGATGAACAGTGGACTAACCACGACCATGTAGGAGTAATCCTGTCTTCCATCTAGATTGTTCGTTAATAGCACCTAAAATTGAAACGATATAGTAATTTCTATTTTCCTCCATGTGTTTGAAGAAGGCCTGGCCCAACAGAGGATGTTTTATGGGCACATACTGCTACGACTGCTACCCGGCCCATAAATGACCCACTGCTGAGTCGGGCCTCCTCCGATCACAGGGAGGGTCATATGTGCCCATACCGATTCCATTCCGTGTGGTGACGCATTGAGAATATATGGTCACCAACCCATTCCATCCTGAGGGTGTCGTAAGAGCCGACAAAAGGAATCGACAAGGCTGAAAACCTAACCGTACCCGTACCTTAAATAACCTAACCTAACTTGATACGAAACCCTTTTTTTTG
This sequence comes from Clostera curtula, assembly GCA_905475355.2. Taxonomy (NCBI): domain Eukaryota; kingdom Metazoa; phylum Arthropoda; class Insecta; order Lepidoptera; family Notodontidae; genus Clostera; species Clostera curtula. The sequence goes on along the minus strand of FR997808.1, from coordinate 8,215,201 downwards.
TTATCGCTGGGTAAATGCTTTATGCATACCACCGCCCCCCGGGGAGAGGTCGGTGATTATGTGGGACTCCGACAAGGGTCATCTACCTAAGACTATGTCTACCCACTAAAACCCCAGCGGTATACCCTCACACGACGCGCTTGGGGCGCCACAATTCGCGTAAACGCATTCTACTGTGACGCCCCGGCGTGGTGCCCGCTACGCGGGCAAGCGACTATTCCCGATACACTGGGACGCCCTCAGTCATCGAGGCTTTCGTCGGTGGCGGTTCCCCCGAACCACCACCGGCCCCTTAGGCGAGGGCAGAAGGGGCCCGCACCGTCACGAGCCCCCGTACACCCCTGCCTCCGTCCGCGGCGCGGGTCAGCCGGAGCTCCCTCCTTTGCGACCCGCCCGCTGCCCCCTTCTGCGACACAACGGCCCCGCAGAAGGAGGCCCGTCAGACCGCGGGCCGGCCAACCCGGCCAACCCGAGGACGTTGGTGCACCGCAGCGGTCCAGGACTCGGTCCCCGGAGCCCCAATCCACTGCGACGCTGGGTGCCACTCTTACGTCTCACCTCTCCCCGTGGGCCCGCCCGGCATGGAAGGCCCTGGCCGGTATGGCCAGGCCCTGACCGGTATGGCACTCAGCCCCCTCACCACGGCAAGGTGGCAGCACAAACGAGGGGTTTGATACGAAACCCTGTGCTAACCCGTCTGGTCAGCGTGGCACAGTAATAACTAATTACATTTCCGTGATAAGAGGAGGCCCGACTCAGCGGTGGGTCATTTATGGGCTGAGTAGTAGTAGTAAACATTTTCTTTACTTTCTCAATCTAGTAAACATTCAGCGGTATTTAGAGTGTTTAAGTAAATTTAACTGTGCTACTCATTTTTATTTAATTAAAATTTACTTGAAGGACTTGACGACACGGTTGGCACTTGGGGCAGTGGTTGAGCGATCGACTGCTGCGCAGCATGTCGCGGGTTCGATTCCCGCACGGAAAAAATATTTGTACGACCTACAAGTATTTGTTCCGGGTCTGGGTGTTTTCTATCTATAATATGTATGTATTTACAAAAAAAAAATGTATATAAGTAGTTTATCATCCATCTCGTTACCATAACACAAGCATTAAGTTGCTTAGCTTGGGAAGAGATGGCTTTGTATGAAATGTCCAAGGATATTGATTATTTATTTAATTTACTACGAAATTGAACCGATTTTTTAATTTTTTCGGTACAAACCACATTCAGCCTATTTCTAGTAATTATGGATATAATAGTGACTAACCTGAAACACCAATATGGGTATAACAGTGAAGGTGTAGGCCAACGCCGAGTTGAAACTGGTGCGACGTTGTTGCATGTTGGCCTCGGGCGTACGAAGCAAGATGCCAGCGAATATTATACTATATAGCACACCTAGAAGCAAGACATTGTATAAGCGACACTACATTACGATGCCATGATGACCTTTTTATTTTTTATTTGTGTACAATAGATGATTCTATTCTATTATACAGTGTGATTTCTTGTATAGTGACAAGCTCTTTTCAACCTGAGAGTGGGTTGCTGGTAATAATAATACCAGCGTAAGAAATAATGATATCGCCTCTGCAAGAGATCGCAACATACCCCTTCCACATGCGCCTCTAGGCAACTGTGACTGATCTCTATAGTGCATTTTAAAGCACAAGAATGTAAAATGGTTTTGGAGCAAAGTGCACACTAACAAAAAAGGAACGTCATAAATATGAAAAGGCGTCTTTATCATTTGCGAAATTTATCTAGCATAATGAATATATACCATTATGGCAATAAACATATTATGAAAGCCATACCGGAACAGTCACAAAACTGTTCCGTCCATTAGTTAAGATATGATTCTGAACTACGCTGCATACAGCAGTGCTGTCGCGGCACTACTGGTCCCCAAACAATCTCTATAAGCTAATATGAGATTACATTCCGCGCGTCAGTGTCGTACCGCCGCGACAGACCTACAGACAGTTACAGTGACTGCAAGAGTGCCTACGTGAATGTTGACCACGAACGGAGCGCCTTGCTCTGCCGCCTTGCTCGATCGAGCACTGCTGGACAGCATCCTAGTGGCAACACTGCGGCAACAGCACTGCTGCTTGTTACCGAGTTCGGAATCACACCTTGAAACTGGCTCATCAAATCTTGTCAAAGATAACTTTAACAAATGCATTAGCCCAATGTTTTTCGTACATGCGGATTTCGCACAGTATCTTTTAAGAATAAAGAAACTAAAGGATAACCCTTACTATAGTTGCAACTAAACGGAAGAACAATATAATATACTTCATCTGCTTTTAGATTGTAATAAATTAGGGAGAGCAAGATATAGAGTGTAGAATCGGTAGATATATTAGTGTAGATAATATTAATTGAATATGATCTTACTAATATTATAAACGTGAAAGTTTGTAAGTATGGATGGATGGATGGATAGATGGATGGATGGATGGATGGATGTTTGTTACTCTTTCACGTAAAAAGTACTGAATGGATTTTAATGAAACTTTACAATAATATAGCTTATACATCAGAATAACACATAGGCTACAAGTTATAAAGATATTATGTGAATTACAACAATATAAACAAGTCGAATTCAAAATTTCAAATTGTCAAGTTTTCGGCCATATTAAACTATAGACAACATAACGTTTCGCTGTCAGTTGCGTTTTGTTAAAGTAGGTTTTATACGGACGGGATAAAAATCTCAGGTATCCTATGTCCAACTTTCTTTTTGTTTTAATTTTAAATATTTATAATGCGGAACAAAGTTCGCCGGGTCAGCTAGTATGATATATTTTCTGTGTGTGTGTGTGTGTTTTAGTAAAATACAATTTTATTGTATATTACAAAAACAAAAACATTTAAAAAAGGAAAAGGAAAAATGTTGCTGTTTTACATAGCCACACATTTAGTTATTTCCACTGTTTAATTGCATATTGTTTATATTATGTTTTTAATTTTGGTATGTGAAGTATTGACCTGTAATCTTTTGTACACATGTGTAATCTCAATAAAAGTAAGTGTTTTGTAAATGTGTGTACTAAAACTGGTAAAAACAAAAAATATCTGAGAAATAAAATCAAATATAATTTTAGGGTGACCTAGTTTTGCACTATACAAAATATCAAGCATGGGATGTATGTGACAGGGAATTTACTAACATTTCTTTATTTATAGCAATGTCACTAACAAAGTCACAATGTAACTCACCTACTAAACTGAGGCACATGAGTATCCAAAGTGGCACAAATACCACCTCCCATGACCACAAGATAAAGTGATCTAATCTCAAAGCCAAAAATATAAACTGGAGAATATTCACTGCCGAAAACAGCTCCAACTGAAATCATATTGTAGTTTTAGTAATATTTATTTCAAGAATATACATTTAAATTAATTAACATTTTAGCTTAATTGTGCAACAGCATAAAATAAACACTTCTTCTCACATTTAAAGTTTATTTCATTTTTTCATACAGTAATTAAAGTAACACAGAGATTTAACTATTCAGTATATAGAGCTATAATTTCAAACTAGTGAATCCAAAATTCCTACTTTAATATAGAAATGATCATATTTCTATATTCTTTTAAGATTTATGGGAACATGCACATACAGTACAGATTGTAGTATTATATATAAGACTACCTATGAAGCCACCTATTCTAGCACTTGAAGGTCAAGTAGTACTTGCAGAATAAACTCCCTTCAAGTGCCGATACCATTGAAAGCTTCATTAATTGCCATGAAACTTGTCAATAAAACAAAACAGTTAAGTTTACACAATCATACTACTACTTACTACTCAGCTCATAAACGACCCACTCCTGAGTCAGGCCTCCTCCCAGACAAACAGACAGATTGGCACAGGCTTTTATTTCAAGCTTCCCTTCTCTTGAAGCTAGGTTCTTGGCCTTTTTCCTGCTGTCTGCTCTTATGACACCCTCAGAACGGAATTGGGTGGTGGCACTATGTACTCTAGACTCGTCATCACATGCACATCATACAATGTACAACATCAATCATCATACTATTATAAAGCTAAAAATAATGACCAATACATACCTCATAGCTCCTATCATGTTTAACTGACCATATACAGATAGCAATAGAAACTATGCTTATGAAGATCAGTGGTATAAAAACAAGTATCCATAGATGGCGTCCAGTAGTCAACTGGTCACATACCAGCAGTTCAAACATAAGTAGAATTAAGTGTATGGCAAGACTTATAAGCATTGCTTTGTAATGAATATATGCTTCACCCTCCAATCTGTAATTAATTTTTCAAATGCATAAAATGTATTACAAAATGTTTTGATTACTTAAAAAAATACTATTTCCTTACAATCTCTTTCTTAGAACATTCAAGGTTAATGGTAATTTAAATACTATTTAACTCATGTAATAACTTGAATGGAGATACAAAAATAGAGACTCACCTGAAATGAGGGTAATGCCACCATACATAAGTACCGACAGTAGCTCCAAGAACTACAAGAAACTTCCACACCCATATTGGTGTAAAAACTGCCCAGTATGACCATGTTATATGTTTGTCTACCTTTAGAGCTAGTAAAGCAGTGAATATCAACAAACAACTGTGAACGACGAATTTGCTGTGGACAAAAACCATAAAATTACTTTGGATACTCTCACATTAAATCAGGAGAGCAAGATTTAATTCAGTTTTATTAACCTTGGATTGAAATCCTGGAATAAGGTTTGTAAATTCATTTCCATACACATTCGTAAACAAAACTATTTAACATTTCACAACAAAAAATATGTCATGAAGTGTGATATTAAATTAATTTACGTATTCACAAATCAAATCACAACAAACTAGGTAAACTAAGCAGCCATTATTAAATTGTCAATTACAAAATGACAGTGACTGTCCTCAGTCCTGCCGGACTGGACTCAAGTGACAGATACTGAAATGGCTTAAATAAATAGGGCTAGACACTGGCAAAAATTGCCGAAGCCTGCGGCAGATTGCCATAGAAAAAAAAATGGTCTTGTACAATTGTTTTTTTTTTACCGAATTCATTATATCTAATATGACTTAGGAAAATGTCACTAGATTGATTTGAAAGTAGCAATAATTTTTTACGAACTTTAACCCAAAATAGGATTGTTGCTATGATAATGATTCATGAAGCTTACAGTCTAAAATGCTTTACCCAAATTTGTAATATTAAAAAGAAATATTTCCTTTCTGTCACTCTAACACTAAGGAAAGATATAATTTTTAATTATGAAAGACGCAATTAGTCCATTCTGGAATTAGTGTAACATGTATTGTCTTTCTTTGGCTCCAGTTAGTGTTCTAACTTTTTCTTTAGATTCATTCACCATTCAATATCAGTCAGCCAATTTGTCAGTCTCTCTCTTATAACATCAAACTCATCAAGCAAGTTGTGGTTGTGGTTATGATTTTTGGGATAGGGATTACTAAAGGAATGTGTTTTTAATTAGAAAAAATAACTGAATAATATATGTTTGTACAGTTTTGAATTGACTTCGCCTTTTTTAATAACTTATATTTGCAAATATGGCGTCACCATCTCCTAAATCTCCGGAACAGAGTGAAAAGAATAAACTATACGACCGGCAACTTCGCTTGTGGGGTGATCATGGTCAGTCTGCACTTGAAAACTCCCATATATGTTTAATAAACGCAACAGCTTTAGGTACGGAAATATTAAAATCTATTGTTCTACCTGGAGTAGGTACAATTACTATCGTTGATGATAAAATTGTGAGGGATGAGGATATTGGTAGCAACTTCTTCCTGGAAAGCTCTAGCAAAGACTTGAATAGAGGGTCGGAGACACTAAAGTTCCTACTGGAAATGAATCCAGCTGTTCAGGGACATGTTGTACAGGAGCCACCAGATCAAATTCTTCAAGAAAATCCTGATTTTTTCAAATCCTTCAGTGTAGTGATTGCAACAGCTTTAGAAGAAAAGATTATTCAAAATTTGGCACAGCATTTATGGGATTTTAATGTACCATTTATATTATGCAGATCTGTTGGATTTTTGGGATCCTTTAGGATTCAAATAAAGGAACATGCCATAATTGAGACACATCCTGACAATGAACAAACTGATTTGCGATTAGATGCTCCATTCCAAGCTTTGTCTGACTATCTAAACAATACTGATATAAATGCAATTGAATTAAAAGATTATGGTCATATTCCATGGATTGTCGTAATTTATAAGGCTGTTCGAAAATGGCAAGCTAGTAATGCAGGCAGTTGGCCTATGAGCAGGAAGGAAAAAAATGAAATCAAGACATTAATACAGGATTTTGTAAGAAAAGATGAAAATGATGTGCCTATTATTGAAGAAAATGTTGAGGAAGCCCTGAGAGCAGTCAATACAGCTTTAACTCCAACATACCTACCTGTCAAAATACAGGACCTTATGTATAGTACTACAGCTACCAACTTAAATAAAGACAGTGCACCATTCTGGATAATGTGCTCTGCACTTAGAGGTTTTGTTGAAAGTGAGGGAAAGGGTAAGCTACCTGTTAAAGGTGTGCTCCCAGATATGACTGCATCTACTGACCATTACATAAAGCTTCAAAACTTGTACCGTGCCCAGGCTTCATTAGATGCAGAAATAGTATATAGGAAAGTCCAACAAATAGTGGCCCAGCTGCATTGTGAGAATATCAGTGAGTCAGATGTTAAACTGTTTTGCAGGCATGCCCATGATCTGCATTTAATCTATGGCTCTAACATAGCTTTAGAGCACCAATTGACTAGTTCAGTAGCCTCCTACATAGCTAGACATCTGGAGGAACCTGATGTTATGATGGTACACTACATTGTGTTGAGATCAGCAGAAATATTCCATTCAGAACATGGCAGAGCACCAGGTGAATGGGAACCAGAAGGAGATATAGCTATATTGAAAACTTGTGTTACCAAACTTCTTAGTGATGTTTCCTGTTCTCCATTTCCAAAAGATGATCACATACATGAGATGTGTAGGTATGGAGGTGCAGAGATACACAGTGTTTCAGCATTCCTTGGAGGCTGTATAGCACATGAAGCTATTAAGTTAGTGACCAGGCAGTACAAACCTGTGAATAATACTTTCATTTATGATGCTGCATCTACCAATACGGCAACATTTACATTTTAAACACTTCTAATAAAATAAGTTATTGAAAATTATTACTGTACTTTTATTATTGTACTTCTTTTGTTTTTGTAGGACTAGCAATAACTAGAGCTATATATATTTTTTTTTGGTATAAGTGTGAAGCATGCAATGTTACACAGATTGCAGTTTCCTCATAAAATACAATTAAATATACAATTTAATTGAATTACAATCATGAAGTCACACACACAGTACTCTAGCTAATTATTTCACAGTTTCATTGAAAACTAGGTTGCAATTCACAAATAAATATATTTGCCATGTTTATTGAAAATGAATTGTACAAGATGTACATTATTTTATTATAGAGGGTAACAAAAATAAGGATGGGAAACACATTTTAGAAAAACTCAGTTCATCAAATATTTTACTGTGAATCAATAAGGAATTCATATATTTCAACAGAACATAAAATCAGGTAGATAATATAAATTATTCCACTAAGTCAAGTTAGTATGCAAACCAAAATTTATATCAATCAATGTGATGAATATCAGTATGTAAACTAAGATGAAAAAAATAAATATTTATGAACAGTAAATACATTATATTCTTCAAAGATGTGTATTTTATGTCTGGATATTGACCATTTAAAATCTTACAATCAAAACATAAAAAAGTAATTCAGAGAAAATATTTTCATTAACAATTTTAACACATAAATTAGATAAACATATCACATGACTAAAAATAGTTGAAACAAACCTATACATTTGGCTATATCCTCATGGATGGCAATCAAATGTTACATCAATACAACAGTATTTGATTTATATAATGTAGAGACACTGTAAGTCTCCAATGTATGTAACACAACATTGAGAATTTCATTTTAGATCTCTACTTATTTCACCTTAGCCATAATTTTAATCGCAGTGCATCTACTCCATTTAAGTAATACCGGAATAAGCGTTTGTCCCGTACAAAGCCAAGGTTTTCATATAATTTCAGTGCGGGTTTATTTGTGATTTCCGTTTCTAACACCACTTCATCTGCATTGTCATTTATCATCACCTGTAAAGAAATGCAATAATTTGAATTTTATTTACGTAAATATTTAAACAGAATATTAAATATATTTTTATTATTACAAGAACATATTTGTAAATGTATTTTCTAGATGTCTCTTTTTTTCCCTAAATTAAGTTACATATTAAAGTACATACCTGTATTGCTCTCCGTACAAGCCGAGAACCAATAGCTCTTTTTCTATATTTCTCATCAACTGCTAACATGGCGATATATCCTCTCTTCACCACATTACGGTGCATATCTAACTTACAAACAACAGCACCAACACAGTTACCTTCATGTCTAGCCAAAAAGCAAAGCTTAGGCCAATTATGTATAAAATATCTATAAGTATAGATTGAGTAGGGTTCAGACAAATCCTTCTGTATAAGTCTCATAATTTCTGGCATTTGAAGTTCAGATTCATAGGATACAATTTCAATATCATCCTGCGGTGGCTCCTTAGCTATACCTATTATATTGATATTACAAAGGTCTGAATGCGCTTCTTCTTCTTGACTACAGGCGCCTTCAATACAATGTGAATTATTTACATCTCTCAGGTCACCTTCTGATTCCGAGTTAACCTTCAAATCAACAAGACCCCCATTGGAGTGATCATTTGTCCCATTTGTTAGGTTACTGTTAATATTATTAATATGAAGTGAATTTGCTACCTTTTCACATAGCTTTTGCTGATTCGATAAACCTAGTCCGTCATTAGGTTCCGAAGGATCTTTGGCCTTTTTGCTTTTCGTATTTGTGCCTATTTGATTGCACTTCGTATTCTGTACATTTACATCAGTTACTTGACTCATGACGATGTTACAGTATGCTAACTATATTATTTACACGTACATATATTCACAAGCTCATTCTTTTACAGGTTTTTAATACGGCACAAGCATCTTTTCCTTGATGAACTGAGAGAAGACTATCACCGACATCTTGGCAGGTTTTTATGCAATAACCTTCGTATTTAAATTCACTCAGATAAAATCAAATGTACTTTTCTAGCTATAAGTCAGCGTAAAACTTTGCAATAATGAAATGACGTTATGTTTTGTTGAAATTACTATAGATTACAAAATTGTTACAACTCCAATGCCCTCCACAATCACATTGCAAAAAAATATTCTGAGCATTCCAAACCCAATGCTAAATACGGATCATCAAGCTGCCAGTCATGCAAAAACATATCTCCTAGCCTGCTTGCGAAAAAGAAATTTTATCAATGCTAGAATAGGACAAAAATATGAAATGAAATGATATTGAAGGAAATTCGTGAGAGATGGAACGTGATCGTACTTTTTTAAATGTGTAGTCCTGGAATGCAGGCAGTATGATCCAAGGACTCACAAAATCATAAGAAATAGTATAAAACGTTATGTTCTTGTAAACATAATACATATGATGTGAATTATGAACTATTTCATAAATAACATATCGTTTATTTCTTATTCATTTTGTAGTATTTTTTATACTTTTAATTATTTCCGCTCATTTCAGTCTCAGGTCAGTTCTTGTTTTTATGGGTTAGTATGAATGTTTCAATAATGACTATACATGACTCTAGCATTATTTTGCCACAACTGCCAACCATCTTGTTTTTTTTCGAGGCGAGGCAAGAAAGGCTACTCTCCGCGTTTCATATATCGCAAAGTTGCGTTAATTTTGGGTGTAGCACTCGTTTGCCAAGCTTGAATTTGCCGCCCTAGACACGGCCCCGGCTTGCCCCCCCCCCCCAATATCCGGGGCTGCGTTTTTGACTTGTTATACGTTCGAAGTATAAAATATACATAACCGCGTTTAACACTTGGTGTTTTTTGGGGTGTATGTATGAGTATTTTCGTAATGACTCTATGGAAGAATATGTTGCTTATTCTGTCCTGAAGTTTTGTAGTGTATCTATATCAGTAGAATTCTCGATCTTTTCATTGTAGTGTATTTTTACATTCCGTTTAATTATGTTAATTGAATTCGATTCATTATTTCCTATTTATAAAAAACTGTATAACAGAACAGACGGACACTAGAAGTGATAAATAACGAATAAACAATCCTTTGAAGTCAATGTCTGTTTACGTATTGTTAAATTAATTTAGTTCGATAAATTTTCCATGAGACTAATCCGTAAACAATACCATTAAGATAAAAAAAGAGTTTTTCAAATCGATTTAAAAGCTTCGGAGCCTTTTGTTGATTAAATACATTCCTTTTTAACTGCATTTAACTAAAATAATACATATTAGCCTAGCCTTTGTATTTAGAATAGCAAAATATTGAATAATCACTATCACTACATATCACTACTCACTACATAATAAAAACAAAGTCGCTGTCGTCTGCCTGTCCCTATGTATGCTTAAATCTTTAAACTACTCAACGGATTTAGAAGCGGTTTTTTTCATAGATATAGTGATTCAAGAGGAAGGTTTATAATATATGTATAGCACATCCATAATATTGTAGAGAAACACTGATAAATTAAGAGATTCATCATTGCACCCGTGCGAAGCCGGGGCGGGTCGCTAGTTAATAAATAAAATGAATGAATAAAAACAAGTTACCTACTTTATGTAAGAAACTAAAAAAAATAAAGTACAGGCCGCGCCATTCTTTATGGCCGGTTAAATGTAGGTAGCCGTATTAAGCTGCGCACAACATAAAATCAGGTATCAGCGGGACGTTCACAGGGCGGGAGGCGCAGCGCCGTTTTTCACCCGCAAGTGCCCTCGCTTGACTATTTGAAAGCATTCGCAAGAATTTATTCGAATAAAAAACATTTTGATTTTGATTTTTGATTTGCTACCCGCATGTTAATGTGAGTGAGCTACGTTCGTATTGGTTACGAAATGTACGATGCGCAAGTTCGTACCCACGGCTCCCGGGTTCGATTCCGGGGTCGGGCAAGTTTCTTTGTCTAAACCAGAGGCACTGGCTCGGAGTCTGGGTGTCATTTCTATCTATAATATGTATGTACATATTTACAAAAAAAAAATGTGTATAAGTAGTTTATCATCCATCTCGTTACCATAACACAAGCATTAAGTTGCTTAGCTTGGGACGAGATGGCGTTGTGTGAAATGTCCAAGGATATTTATTATTTATTTATTTATTTTAATCAGCATAGTCGGGTTAACCGATTTAAATCAAGCACACTGCAATTTGAACTGTGCAATCTTTCGAGATATGTGTTGGTCAGTTAGATTCAGTGTCACACTCATCAGTGGATTTCCCCATTTCTGTTGTCATTTTCCGAGTTATTCCCAATAGAAGACAGCTGTTGTATTCTTATTTATGGAATAATGCTTGATAAAAGTAAACTTCAGCAAGACGTCTTCTTACTGTTTGAGCGCATAAATTGCCACCTCCAAAGCGAATAAAGTGAGTTTTAGACCAACAGCAGTTTGAAAACGATTTCGGAGCATTGTAGCCACCAGTTGTCTTCCCTAGCCGTTGTGCATCTTGGTCTGCCATTTCCTGGTCTTCTAAGGTGTGATCCGGTCTCTTGGTACCGCTGGAAAGGAACTGGAAAAGAAACAGTCGACAAAGATACACCAATGTTTCTGACTGTTTCACGCTGGCTCCGCCCAAGTTCCAAAAAAGTTAGGATTCTGGTACATTCCTCTAGCGTGACTGCTATGCTTCACCTCACAGAATAAGCACGTGGAAGACGTTCACGATATTTTTTTTTGTGTCAGAATAGAAAAACAGCAAAAAAACAATCATAACAAAAATGTAATCTTAAGAAAAATATGACTACTTTAGTTTTTTTTTAATTTAGAGATTAATATTGTGGGTGCAACTAAGTTTTATTTTATTTTTTATCTGTATAATTAAATTCTCAATTGAACAGTCTTCGTTTCATTAGGATGGCATACGTAGTTCGGGAGATATTCGGGTTTATGTGACTGACATGTGTGACTGAGGAATGGTGTTTGATCGGGTATGCGGAGCGCTCACTTATTGCCTCCGTATCTGCTATATATTTATGATATGATATGACTGATATTTGTATAGCCAAGAGCGTGTTTTCCCGGAGAATAAATGGCCATTGCGCCGATTAAAGTAAAAGAGGGTGTTTAAGTCTCGTTGCTCGTAGGTCGTCTGTCAGTTGAGATTAGCACAGCAAGGCGCTGGCGGTGGAGGTCGTCGAGCGCTATTGCAGTAGGAGCATCATCATGATAGGTGCATTTTTTTTTATTTGAGAGTAGGTACGTAGTCGTCAACTGGCCGGTTCTGGCCACTACAAAAAAATGGTACCCAGTGGCCCCAATCTGACACGTCTAGGCCTTGTAACATACAAAAATGTATTCTGTCCTACAGAAGAGGCGTGCAGTTCTGATCGTGCGTGGCCACCGCCTGATCCAACCTTCAAACGTACATTTTGTCTGACAATATAGAATGTAATTGACCCCAGATAATGGCAGGCAGACCAAAATTATAAGCACGGTAGGAGCATAGAGTGCTCGATCAGACATTATAATTCAATCGGAATCATATCATATTTAATTTGTTTTTTTTTAATGCTCTATTTAACGTGGTACAGAGGCGGACTTAATGCCATTAGGCATCATCTACCAGCCAAAATCCAGCATTAACTACCTTTTAATCATGGACGTAATGCTTTTAATCTTATTATCTTCGTAACAAGCAATGTAACATTTTCGTAACATCAAGTTATACACTTTATATAGTTAGGTACGTACGAATAATGGAGTAGGTACCAAGCATTTTGAAAGGAACTGTATGAAAAAGGATTACCGATGAGTAGCTCCGCCGAAAGACGAAACGACCGAATTCCTTGTTGATGTTGACGTCATGAGGAGAATCAACATGGCTGGCGAGCGCCTGAAAGCGCGCGCGTACCACAGCGGTAGGTGGTGTGCTTGTTTCTACGAGTGAGTACGATCGACTCGAGCGAGTTCAGTACCCGGTAGACAGCCGGTGAGGCGGCGGCGTGACGTACCCGCAGTGTAAAATACGCGCACGCCGCCTCTGCGCGATTATCCAGTGTAAATAAAATTTTGTACCTAAACAAAAATATATAATGTGTGTGATGTACATACTATAGTGTGTGGTTTAAATATCTCCCGACACGATCCCGGATTGTAATTATTGTGTTGTTTAAGTTGACGGAACACTTAGGGTTAAAGTGTATTTGATACGGTTTATTTTACTCTAATTACAAAATAGTAAAAGAATTGTAATCAAGCAAATGTTCGTACCGATTGACGCTGCAAGATTTAAACGGACAATTATTGAAGTTTGATGTTCGTGCGTGGGTACTAACCTGCTGAAGTGCTACAGACTTAGTCTTAAAACAAAAATCAGGTGGTCCAAATGTATGTCACCTAAATAAATTGGGTGAAGTGTTAGTTATTGTACCTATTTCATTTATATTTTACAATGGCGGACCGCGATCGTCCTGCGAAAACCCCCATTAGGGTGGGTTTTTATGACATCGAGAGGACCATTGGCAAGGGGAATTTTGCCGTTGTTAAGTTAGCACGACATCGAATAACGAAGACTGAGGTGAGGTTCTTTTTGTTTTAGTAGTTATAATAATCGATAGATAAATTAGCCCTAAATAACTCCTCTACTTTGAAAGATAGTCGATATTGTTTACTCTATTTTGCTAACTACTTAAACGATTTTAAGATCCTGATTGATGTGTCTAATATTGTAAGAATCTATACATAGTTATATCTTACAATGTTATGTGTACAACAATAAATAACAAACCAGAAGGATGGGTAATTACTTCTGGCGGATTTCATATGGAATAATTCCATTTGCCCCTTTTTTACATTGGAAATCCTCATGGATATCCGACCGCTAAGCACCAGCCGGGTAATATGGGAATCCGAACCGCGGAAAGAGGGTAATTGCGCCCCAACCTACGCACTAAAACCAACGGTGTCCCTCGACTGCCCGAAACAGCGGACCCTACTCTTTGATCGGGAGTTCTGGGCGCTCCCCAACCCATCTAGAGGCACGTACGGGACAGTGCACGTGTCCGCCTGCCTGGCCGCCACTCTGCAGCTGGCGGTGGCAGTGACGCCTGTGACGCGGCAATTTAAGGCTCTCGAGGCAACTGTGAGCCTCTCCCCGAGGGCCCGCCCGGCATGGGTGACCCTAAGTCGGTATGATCCCAACGGATCCTAAAGGCACGCAAGCCCCCTCACCACAACAAGGTGGCAGCGCGGTCGAGGGGGATTCCATTATCCCATGCTTCTTCTTAAACCTTCTTTTTCTCCATCAATTAAAACCAAATAGTACATCAGGAATCAATAAAGGTCGTTTTAAATTTGCACTATTTGCTCAGACACAGCTGATAAATTGGAATTGTGTTACGACACAAGTGTTCTTTGCCCAGTGTTAACTAGTTAGGCACGTAAGAGTTGGAATTACCATTGACACAGTCTTGTTCTAATAAGTTAACATCCTCTGCATTGTTTTGAGGTCGAGAGATATCAATGTAAATAGAAAAACAAAACCTAATAGTTACATTAAAAAGCGTCTATTTGTAGGCGCTAATCTCATCAACGAAGTGCCTAATCTGATTTGAAAATGGATGATTTAACCAGATTATCTGACTAGTAATCATAAACGTCAATAAATAGGGTATACTTTCCTACATAGGTAATGAAACTATGTGGCAGTCGATACACAAAGTAAGTAGTGTGAAACCTGACAGCAAGTCTAACCATTTACTTGTTCTTCCACTAAATGAGTCGCGGAGGGAAGACGCAGACGGCAGTAGCGTAAATACTGGTATAGTTAACCAAATCAGGTGAGGCTAGTGCCAAGCTCAATGAAATTGGGAAAAGGCGAGGACGAATAACAAAATCGAAAAATAACCAATAAATTACCATTAAAGGTGAATTATAGGTATTCGCTTCGCGTTTCTAAATCGATTTCGATGAAATCCAAGAAAGAATTCAAAGTTATGGCAATACTACTCGAATAAAAAAACAATCAAATCGGTTTTTAAATGACGGAGGTATGCGGTAACTTACATACAATATAATAAACAATATACAGTACAGTCGATAATTTTTTGATATATTCATACTATAGCCAGCATATGTATAAAACTGATAGATTTAATGATTTCTTAGGTTTTCGCGATTATTACACATTGAAATTAAACACTTTTTAACGGATTTATCGCGTGTATATTACATTATTGAATTCCCGACGTTTCGAATGCTTTGCAGCAGTCGTGGTCGCGGGAGAGACTAGATGACAGTTGTCTTCAAAAGTACAAAGAAACAGTTAAAATCTACCGCCTATAATTTTGTTTTATTGATAACGTTCCATGTGCACGCAGAAATCGCTCACGGTGTCCAGGGGTCTTGCAGATCCGCATAAAAGAACACATAGCTGACATGAAAAACAGACGCTCGACCAAGTCTGCAGTTTGTGAGCACACATTCAACAAGACCAACCACTACATCCACTTTGATAGACCTCAAATCCTTGCCAAGGAAAATCATTACATTCCAAGAATGATCCGCGAGGCTATTGAGATTAAAAAACATCCAAATTTCAATAGAGAGGATGGTTGGCAAGTACCAGCTGCTTGGGATCCAGTCATTAAATTGATCAAAT
The DNA here is from genome assembly GCA_905475355.2 of Clostera curtula. Taxonomy (NCBI): domain Eukaryota; kingdom Metazoa; phylum Arthropoda; class Insecta; order Lepidoptera; family Notodontidae; genus Clostera; species Clostera curtula. The sequence goes on along the minus strand of FR997808.1, from coordinate 8,199,355 downwards.
CTCAAGCAAAACACTCATCTGCAAGACCCCTGGACACCGTGAGCGATTTCTGCGTGCACATGGAACGTTATCAATAAAACAAAATTATAGGCGGTAGATTTTAACTGTTTCTTTGTACTTTTGAAGACAACTGTCATCTAGTCTCTCCCGCGACCACGACTGCTGCAAAGCATTCGAAACGTCGGGAATTAAATAATGTAATATACACGCGATAAATCCGTTAAAAACTGATAGATTTAAATTGTGTTGGTCCCGGCTATTTCGGATAATAAAACAAAACCTATTAATTGGGCATCGATTATTGAACATCGGTGTGGTTAATGTTAGTGAGGTAATTACGAAATCTGTACGTATTTCCGACTATCAAATGCATTGTTTCCTTGACAGTTGCCAGGTAGGAAAAACTACACACAGTCGTTAAAATAGAGTCTACGGCACCGAAGTAGGTCATTGGCCGAATACTGAACATCGTCGCTGCGTGTGACTCACCGACTGCGTTTGTATGAACGACTTTCTAATTGCCAATTAAATTGATCACGAGGTTCCTGATAAGGTTTAAGGCAAAGCCGATACCGCATCTCAATTATTAATTAATTAATTTAAATTTAATTATGGCCCTGGGTGCTGTACCAGGTACTCAAGTTACCCAGTTTGTATTTTCGCTGCCAGCGTCATGCTTTCACTTCTTACAAAGTTCGGCGTAAATGACAGTTCTGTTGCAAACGTCTAATAATACGGTAACATCGTCGACCAGGCGCGACGTATCTTTGAGCGCCCTAATGGTATAAAAAAGTGACAAATGAATAAATTGTCTTACGAATGTGCAACAGCGCAACATCGCAGATAATGACTTACGAGGACACGACGTTGAATGAGAGCACCGAAATAACAGACGGTACGCCCTCGGCCTTCGCCTGTTTTATTGTGCGCGTGTTTGACGCGTGCTCTTCTTTAACGTGAATAGTAAACAAATCCAGTTCAACTGTGACACAAACTAAAAAGGAATTTGAAACGAGAATCCGCTTGGAAAAAAAGTACTATAAAAATTCTGCCAATATTCCGAATCAATTTCACTAGTCTTTACTTTAGCGCCAGTATCTTATCACAGAGGCGTTCCCTTAAAACGTGAAATATATTGATGATGAACCGAAACCCCGAATTTATCCGTGTTGACGGATTAAGAATACACAATGTCACCACCCCGTTCTAATCTGAGGGTGTAGTAAGAGCAGACTAAAGGAAATTATAAGACAAAAATCCTAGACACAAAACTCCTCGCCGGCCATGGGGATGGCCAGCGAGGGGAGTGTGGGACTCTCCCCCATAGTGGGGGCCTACCCACTAAACCTCCCCGGGGTGCTACAACTCGGCATTGTGTGGCTATGCCAACCACCCAGCGTGGCACAGCATGTTAATTTTCTTCTTGTTATTGGAAGAGGACCCACTCAGCAGTGGGTCATTTATGGGCTAAAATGAAAATTGATGGAACTAGCATATTGGAAATAATATTGGTAAGCAATCTGGAATTTCTAGGTAGGTAAGTATTCTGTTCGGGGAACACGGCTGTCAATCAATGATTCAACGTCGGCTGGAAGAAGCCCAATGTAGCGTCGGGATTGCGAGCTGCCACGTCCAGAAATACCACGGCATCGACCTTGCCGGGTGCACGCTTCGCGTTGTTTTTATTATTTAACTTTTTTTCTCCGAGACGTTAACACCAAGGTGACGGCCAACAGTTCAGCAATAAACTGGCACTCAAAATTGTTATCCCATTGTTTGCGATTCGAATATATGATGTGTTTTAGATGCCGTTACATTATCATTTGCGACTAACTGATGATTATCCCGATATGCAATCTCTATACCGTGAACGAATCGGTTGCTACTATAGTATGTAGTCCCTCAGATATTCGAGCATTTTTTCCCGATCGGAGTTTTTCATTGAAATTTTTTTCTACCAACAGGATGTCGAAATTTCATCAGGTATTAAAATTAAACCCTTTAAGTACCTATGATCAGAATGAGATACTGTACCGACCGATTAAAGATTTGAGACCAGCGAGAGAGAAGAAGTACTCTGGATTATTTCTACAGAGTTATACTGAAGATGGAATAATGATGTAAAAAGAACGTTTCACTAGGTATTACCTATTCAGTGCCAGCGTTTGTGAATTATAACTAGGTGTACTCTAAAATAAACAGACTACGAAATGTTTGCATCAATCCATTGTTGCGTAGATTCAACGCTTGATTTGTGGCCAAAGTGCCTCCAGTTCTAATTGAATCATAGCGTTGCGCTTGGCAAAATAAAGAAAGCGGATCAGTCTGAGGATGCGTGATCCACACATGTAAGTGTGGCGAATATTTTGCCAGGAAATCGTATCGTACGGCACGCGCTCCGTTAACATCGCTTGAAAAATGTGCGCTTGACGCAAATGCGTTATCTATTTTGGAACACTGCGTCAGAAGTTGGTTGTTATCTAAATTTTGCAGTCTGGCGATCACGGCGTCTTTTGCGTTTTCATTTGAGAGTTTGTACATTGCCTCTGGACTAGTATCGTGGCCTATTGTTCCAGTAACTGGGATGCGTTTATCAAGAGATAATTCAACATGATAACGTTGAGACACGCGTGCTTATTTGCTCTTGATAAGTGCTTATCTCCTGTCATGACGTCAATATAGATAGTTTGTTTCGGATATAAGAATTCATAATATTTTACCCTGTAAATATAGCATAAACACATATTATCACAAATTCTAATTTATAATACTTTTGAAGAGCTGAATAACACCTGGTCGCATAGTTTTAAATACAATGTTGTACTGATTAATAGTTAATATTATGCTCCTAATTAATGTGTTAACGGAATGTATAGCATTGTTACTTGTACTTTTTCATATTCGACATTGCCAAATGCCAAATAATTTTAATACAAACAAGACGACTCTTTATCCTTGAAAAAGTCTCAGTGCTTAGAACGTGCTGCATTGAAAGGGGGGCACTAGAAAGGAGGGTACTACGCTTCCCCGACGCGACGTCGCACTACATTTACTAGGAGTTGCCGACTCTTGCACGTCTATTGTTTTCAAAACGCGTAGGTAACAAAGGAAACCAATAGGGAACTAGTCTTTGTTATATCCGAATACAATTAAAAGTCTTCTTAAAATGTTGCTCTACTTCGGTACCAGAATAGTTACTTGTACGTTTTCCATTGCGATCATTTTTTACTGGCTACAATAGAAACATATCTGGACTATTTTCGGGGCAATAAATTGTTAAAAAAAGGTTTTCGGTCACAGAGTCAGAGGTCCGACGCTCGACCGAATTCAGGGACAGTAAGCCCTCCAGCCACAATCAACAAGTCTAGACGAGGCGATCAATATACACAGCAGAGAGAGACAGTGCATGTGCGAAGAAGAGAGATATATGACCATTTTTCTCCTTCACAATCCTTAGAAGGGTTTTATGGATGTGATGCGTGGATAGCTATTATATCGTACAACAAACGCAGTTCCATGTCCGTTTACCCGTAGAATAGATTTATTATCGAATATATGACAACCTTTTTGATGTTGCTTAATACATTGCATACCGCTGGGATCGCCGGTAATATGGGAAACCGGTACACTCGGCTACTCACTAAAACACGACTCATTTTGAACGCTACATGTTTGTGAGAGCGTAGTCAACTGTGCCACTGTAACGTGCAAGCGACTATCGGAGCGCATTTCGGGTAACTGGGACGCCATCAGTCAACTAGCGCGACTCTTGTAGGTGGCAGGTCTCTGACCCACCACAAGTCGCTAGAGTGGAGATAGGAGTGGGTAACGCCACTTCCTCACTCCCGCAAGCAGAGGTTCCTCCTTTCCGACCACGACAAGCCGAGGCCACGGCTTCCCTGCCGTCGGCTAACCAGCATGAGGACCAGCACCAGCAGTTTAGGGCCCCCAGAGCAAACGCTCATCGTCTGGACTTTCTCCGTGGGCCGCCCGGTATAAATGACCCTAAATCGGTATGGCCTCAACGATTCCTAAATAATCTCAAGCACCACAGCAAGATGGAGGCATTGTCGATAAGATTATGCGTTTGTACCTGGTGAGTAAAATCCAAAGTTCAAGAAAGCGTCAATAGTAAATACTGTCTATATTCACTACCTATGTGTACCGCCGACCGAATAAGATAAAAATATATGCGCAAGATGACGAATTCACGTTTAGGAAAGGTTAAGTGTTAGATAAAGTATTATAATGTTTCTACATTCTTGGTAAGAAAGAGCATTGATGTAACGATGATATTTGAATCTTCTTACAGTACAATTAACTAATAACTACTGTCCAACCAGACCTCCTATCAGTAGGACGGAGGGTATTAACTCTTTTCTAAAAAGATTTACTTCTGCGGCTTTGCCAACGTATTCTGGTCGAATCATCCACTCATATAAATCTTTCTTTGAATCTCTTATCACAATAATGCCTCAAAGATCAATAATTACATTGCGATAAACTTGTCGAGATTAAACAAAATGGTACATATCACATAGATAAACATCAATGACGCAAAATACAGATAAGTACCTGGCCATTGTTTGGAAATCATGTTAAGGCGTTCTAATCTTGTATGTATTTGAAGAGAATGCAGCATAATGTTGAAATAAATGTTAATTGTTTACTATTGTTTTCCTGTTTGTAACAAAACAAACAAAGAACAATATTGTCTCCATCAGAGGTTAGTGGCCAACACAAGCCACCAAGACAAAGAAACATCCTTTATTATAAGAATGCTTTTTCTTCGTAACATTTCTCTCTTAACAATGTACAAAAATATGTATTTGAATGACCAATTAAAAAAGCAACTATGTACAGCGTATCATTCCGGCTCATCTATGTAGAATTTGAAACTGGTGGCGAGTAGTTCCTTAAGCCATAACTCTCTTAATTGTAAATAAAAATATTCGTCGTCGTTTCAGCCCATAAATGACCCACTAGTCCCACTACTTAGTCGGGCCTCCTCCATTTGGCACAGGGTTTGTATCAAGTTTTCCTTCCCATACGGCTAGGTGATCTGCCTCTTACGATCCTTTAGTGGCTTCTTACGACACTCTCAGGATAGTGTGGGTTGGTGACATTGTGTATTCTAAATCCGTCACCACACGGACCGATAAAAGTATTATGTAAAATAATGTTTTAATTTCACTTATTTTCTTCAGTAGCTAAGCAATTTTGTTGTCATTTATTTAACCTTTTCTAGTGCAACATCATGGCACACACATTCTTCTGATGAGATGTAATGTCAAATTATCTTTCTACCGATCGCGATCTGTGGACATATTAATACAGAATATTATTTTTTATGTTATTATAAAGTTCACAACAGTAACATTTGTTAATTTACACCTTTTTCAAGTTTTTAATGGTAAAGATATAAATCGTTCAGAGTGACACGCCAAAAATGCCAAAGTTTTTAAAGATTATTAAAATTGGAATTATGTTATTCTAGAAATGTCTATGGTGTTTACTTTTTCAAATAAATAATAACGTTCCTTGATTGTAGCTTGTTTTATTGTAGATTGAACCAATACGAAGAATATAACCTAGTTTTAACCACGTAGGATTGGCTACATCTAGTTGTAGTCAGCATAAAGAAGGCTATACCAAGTTTTAACCAAATGAAATCGGCTACACCTCATATTAGCCGTGAACAAATCTGTTACACCTAGGTTTAACCACTAAAGTGCGGTTACACCTAGTTTTAGCCGGCTAGAACTAGGTGTAGCCGCACTTCTGGTATTAGCCGTAACATATACATGAACACACAACGTTAAAATTTTAATTCATTGTCAAAGAGTATTGTGTTATGGTTAGCAGCTATATGCGATTACCGTCATGCGCCCACAGTTAGATGATAGGCGTTAATTTGTGCTTGAACTAATATTATTAAAGTTTATAGTTGTCGTATAACATTAATAGCCTAGTGCGTCATACACTGTAGTTAAGCCGTGATATCTTATTTGAAGATAAATTATGTGATTATTAATTATATAATAAATTATTTATTATTGAAAGGAGAACCAACAGCTAAAATGAATGAAAACAAATGAATAAGCGACACAGAGCCAATTACAGGTTCTCACGAGTAAAAATCAGAGTAGGAATCTTAGATCACTAAATAGCAAGCGATAATAATAACAAATAAGAAGAATCGAAGAAGAACAAATAAGAAGAAGAACAATCAATAAGCACAAAATACATATAATATGTACACACATAATTATGGTCGAATTTGATTAATTAATTTAAATCGTAGTTCTATTTTGAATTTTACCACAGACTAACAATAAACAAAAGATTATATTTCTCTCTCTCTCTTTCTCTCTCTCTCTCACACACGTTACTTAATACTTAATACCATGGACGTATAAAAAAAGTCGGACAGAGTCTCGCTAACTAAAAACTGTGACATCATAGTCGGCCAGATCACCTATATGTACAGGCCAGCACGCACACTTTCACACATTAGTCGGCCATTACGCGCGTGAACATCGATGCATAAAGACGCAATATGCAGCGAAAAAATAAAAACTATAAATCATGTCTTGCGTGGTAAAATGGTGTAAAAACCGTAGTGACCGAAAGAAAAACAATCCAGGAATCACGTTTCATACGTAAATGAATAATTCAAACACTTATTTTCAGATTATATACATTAAAATCAATTTGTATTTGCTAGAACAAAACAATTAATTTTAAGTTCAGTGTTGCCAATATTCACGTGTGCAAATTAACCGAAATGTGGGCAATTTTTCGTTTATTATAAAAATCAATATATTATTATGGTTAATTATTTAATAGTTACTACTGGGTATTTTATTTTATATTCCTTTTGCTAGATTTTCTAAGGAAAATTAAGTATGGAGAAATGATTGAATTAAAATTACTTAGTAGAAATAGTAATGGTGAAAACGATTGGATTCCAAACAAATACAGATGCGGATGACATAAAAACAACTAAAGGAGGACTCCGGCGTGTTGTTACTTATGCAGTACCTTAAAAGGTAAATTAGCAATCTACCAAGACATGGATAATACAAAAAAAAAGAAACTATGCCGCTTATTTTTTCAAAATTTAAATGTACATTGTAGCTATTGTGTCGGTTTAAAATAATAATTAATATCCTTGGACATTTCACACAACGCCATCTCGTCCCAAGCTAAGCAACTTAATGCTTGTTTTATGGTAACGAGATGGATGATAAACTACTTAAATACATTTTTTTTTTGTAAAAACATACATATTATAGATAGGAAAACACCCAGAGCCGGGACAAATACTTGTAGGTCGTACAAATATTTCTTCTGTGCGGGGATCGAACACGCGACATGCTGCGCTGCAGTCGATCGCTCAACCACTGCGCCAACCGTGTCGTCGAATCGTAAAAATATTCATACATTATTTTAATCCCCAGTGCTTTATTTTGTTATAATATTTGTTTGAGTCAAGACACGTGGCAGAGGAATAAACTGTTACTGTACCATTTAATACCAGTGCTTCTCAAGAGGTGCGCAATAAATTATAGTTAGGCAACATAAATATATTATCACAAAAAAATGTTTCGTAATGAAAGCATTTCTTTTAATTTAGAATCGTTTTCAACACATCTCGAAATTAGAGGAAATTTCAAAAACTTCTCAAAGTAAAAGACATTATTATAAAAAAATACTCAGCATTTAGGATGTTAAAGTTAAACATAACAATTTCGAACAATTTTTTTTTATATTTTACCATGTTTTTATTGCAAAATTTTGTGTATCTTGGCAACCCCAAAATTAACTCACACATACAGAGCTGCCGCCATTTTGGCGTCTCACTTTTGTCTTAGCCAGAGTTCCGTCCGCCTTTTTTTATACGTCCATGCTTAATACTTAATAATACTCCTAAATTGTTGAACAATTTTAACGTATCAATATTATTTTATGATTATTCGAATCGCGTGGTATAGTTGACTTCTGATAAGAATGTATTAGTGATTCCCAATATTGTCAAAGTTGTTCCGAGTGGTGACGTATTTAGAATACATAGCGTCACTACCCCAGAGCCGACAAAAATGATAAGGTCGAACACCTAACCGCAAGAGAAGGAAACTTGATAGGAAACCATCAGTCAACCCGTCTGGCCCGCGTAGCACAGTAATACTACGCTGGCCAGGCAAATTACACTCCATGTAACTGGAGGAGGTCCGACTCAGCAGTGGGTCATTTGTGGGCTGAGAGGTAAGCAATACTGTCAAAATCCACCATCACCGAGCCGTCGATTTTGACTCTTTGAAGCAGGATTAGGGTTCCGTAGTTTTTGCTGGGTTACAAGCTTTCATAATATAATTTTTTAGGAGGATATTAGCACAAATGTTTATTAAACTTGTTTTATATTCAGGAAGATTCATTAGCACATTAATTGCATACTCGGTTGAACCTTTGTCGTTTAAAACTCGCTAATAATATCCTGTAACAAGTTTAGAAAACATTGGCTTGGATAATCGCAAGGTAAAATACAAACACCATTGTTCCTTTGTATTTGTCTTTAAAGCGTTAATGTAACAATAAGCACCTTGGTTACCTAACAGCTTGTCAGGTGCAAGCCGAATGAATTGACAATTAATTACTTACCATGCTTTATGGTTATTTATTACCAGTGGTTATTACGTAAAAACAATTAAGCCCGTCACAGACGTATAATATATATATGTCGTGGATAACGATATCGTTTTATTAAGTTTCTCAATTGATTGTTAACACAGTAGTGCGGCAAACGCGGTGACGTCAGTTGTTTTGCAATGGCGGCACGTGGACAGAGTCGTAATGGGAAGTGAGGTTGGCTCGATCAGTTAGTCGACGTTGGGACACGGACCGAGACACTTCTCCGTTGCGAACCTGTCGGTTTGTCTATCTAAGTGTGTTAACTGAACATTGTTATTTATACTGTGGTTAATATTGTGAATTATAAAGTTACTAGTAATAAACCTCGTACCAAGTCAAGATGACGACTCTATCGCTCAGCCGTCGCTATCTCCGACATCAGAAGTGGGATGTAACTCAGTCAGCCCACGTGGAGAAAACAGTGTAGTGATAATGTGTGTACTTCTGTACGCGATGGATATAACCGATAATGGCGATTCATTGTCACTATAAAGGAGACATTAAGCTACATGAAGATTGTTCTGAACTGAAGATCACAAGCGGCAGTCATAGTGCGGCGATTAACCAAGTGGGGATCACTTGCTTTCATTGTGATGGACAAGGACACTACGCGTCTAACTGCCCTGAGCGGAGCAGCAGGAAGGCGAGCAACAGTACTGTGGTCAGCCAGGTCAAAGAATAGTGAGTGGATCTGTAGTAAGTGCACCAGCTGCAATTTTACGTCACTCCGGTGAGCAGTTTCCATTTTATTACTCGGGTATATTGTATGGTATACGAATTTACGATAGTGTGATTTTGACCGGTGTAAGAAAATATTATTTGAGGTTCTTTTGCGTGTTTACCTGTTAATTACTTGCGATACGAAGTTTAGATTGCTGTGCTTGTTTAGCTTGACGGTTCATCGGTCTGGCGTCGTATTTTCGCCAGTTTATAGCAAAGTTTTCCAAGATTATGGAGCCATTGTATGCCTTGATTTGCATCGGTAAGGTAGCCTAAACGTGAGGCGATAGGACAGCAGATCCAGATTTCAAGCGATCGGGTTTTCGGTCGGCAACTGTGGAATGTCACAGCTGCGGTGGAATGGGTCACCGAGCATCAAATTGGCGGTGAAAGGCAAGGCAGCTAGTGCTGCCACTGCACACTTCAGCGTCAGGCTCTGCGGGGCCGCGGCCGCGGTCGGACTTAGTCTGTTTCAGGTGCGGCAGCGCCGGACATTTGGCAGCGAGATGTCCACGTGGCAACAACGTGGCAACAGCGGAGGAGCTGGCGCGGCGGTAGGCGCAGGCGGTTCGGAGCGGCGCCTGCGGCGGCGGCGAGTAACGAGAGGCATGTGGAAGCTTGCTATGTTAGCAATCCCAGCGGTGCGCTGATGAACGCTTGTGAGTCGTATCCATTTTATTCTGATTCTGGTGCAGAGTGCTCTCTCATCAAACATTGTGTTGCGCCGAAGCCAAGTGGAAAGAGTTATGAGCACCCTCAAAAATATGTTGACTGTTGTAGAAGTTAGTCCAAATATACAGTCAAGGGCGAGGTGGCTCTATGAACTATAAAGGGCGAGGTGGCCAAATATACAGTCAAGGGCGAGGTGGCTCTGTGAACTATAAAGGGCGAGGTGGCCAAATATACAGGGTTGATCACTATTGGTTCGAGCACATGGCTAAGTGCGTTCGTAAGTTTGTCTATGGTTGTATTACTTGTAAACTATCTCAATCGCAATCAGGTCGCCCACAAGCGGGACTTCATCCAATTCCTAAGATTAGTATCCCGTGGCATACTGTGCACGTTGACTTAACTGGCAAATTAAGTGGAAAAGCGATTGCAAGGAGTACGTCATAGTTTTAATTGATGCGGTCACAAAATTTGTTCCCTTGTATCATACCCTGAGAATAGATTTGGCTAGAACAATTAAATCCCTTAAATCAAGCGTCTTTAGTTGGAGCTCCAGTAAGTAATTGCAGATCTGGGACGATGCTTTGCCAACAAAGAATTCAAAGTTTTTTTGTCAGTTTCATTACGTTTGATAGCTACGGGTTCAAGTCGCGCTAATTGCCAAGTAGAAAGAACAATGAGCGCGTTAAAAAGTATGCTGACCGCGATAGAAGCGTCTGATAGGTCCCGGCATGAAGCGTTAGAAGACGTGCAATTAGTTTTGAATTCCTCTGTCCACCGTGTAATACAAGCGAGTCCACTCGAGTTTCTGATAGGACCTTTAGCTAGACCATTTAACCTATTAACTTTGAATGATTCCGGACCGGCAGTAGACATTAGTAAGAGAGCAAGCGGCCACATACATAGAAAATAGTGCCGTTTACGAAAAAGTAAAATTTGATAAAACTACAAGTTAAAGTGGTAAAGTTTGATGTTGGTAATTTAGTTTAAATTCAGAACGAAGAGAAACCAAACTAAATTAGACGCGAAATACAAGGGACCGTTAAAAATTGTGGAGTTACTTGATGGTGATCGTTATTTGCTGAAATCTTTGACCGGTAATAGAACATAAAAATACGCTCACGACTGTATAAGGAGATTCCACTAAGCAGTGTGCCCGTTGAGTTAAATTTGTCTGATGAAGATGGTGAGGAGGTTGCCTCCAACAGTAAATAAGAACACATACCTTGGCTAGGTCGCACTACACGCACTAGTCTGTAGTCGTAACTGCAACTCTGGGAGTTGTACAGAGCGCGATGGGCAGCTAGTGGTGTGGCGGGGACCCGGGTCTCGGAGAGACTATTTGTATGGTCCTGTGTACTGGGTCGTGAACTCTAGTTAAAGTGCTGGTCGTATCGCTTGGAGCGATGACGATATGGGTGACATGTGAATTGTCACTAGCTGCTGGGACAGCTGGGCCATGTGTTGTGTAATTATTACTTTAAACCTACTGTTTTAAAGTATCAGTATTGAGATTTAAAGATTATGGGCTTAGAGGAATCTTTCGTGTTAAAGTTGTTAAAATTATTTGTATGCTAACGTGATCTCTGTTAACTTGATTCTTAAGATACGATTACGGAACATTACCGTCAGGTTGGCCGAACGTGAAAATGTGCCTCAGTTGGTTATTTTGTTACAAGTACACACGAGGACGTGTGCTTCGTCAGGCTGGCCGTGTCGTGGATAACGATATCGTTTTATTAAGTTTCTCAATTGATTGTTAACACAGTAGTGCGGCAAACGCGGTGACGTCAGTTGTTTTGCAATGGCGGCACGTGGACAGAGTCGTAATGGGAAGTGAGGTTGGCTCGATCAGTTAGTCGACGTTGGGACACGGACCGAGACACTTCTCCGTTGCGAACCTGTCGGTTTGTCTATCTAAGTGTGTTAACTGAACATTGTTATTTATACTGTGGTTAATATTGTGAATTATAAAGTTACTAGTAATAAACCTCGTACCAAGTCAAGATGACGACTCTATCGCTCAGCCGTCGCTATCTCCGACATATATATATATATTAATATATCGAGATATAAATTATAGTATAGCAAGCTACCATACACGGGAGCTATACTATAATATGTATATGTCAACGGAAATCAACAAGAAACGGAAATTTATAAATTTCCTAGGAAATTTATAAACGTCCGTAGGATTCCAAACGAGAGATAAATTATATTATTTTACTCCCACATTTTCGGAAATTTATAAACTTACGACGTCTCGTCGTAAATTTATAAACTAACGGATATCCATTCGTAAGATTCTAAACGGTTCGACCAATCACAGTAGAGCTTTTAATTTTACGCTTTTCTAAGATACGGCAAATATCACACTGTTCTCTGATTGGTCGATGTTGATATTGGCATGCTTAGACATAGGTACAATTAGACTTGCCAAACTATAAATTTATCAGTACCTAACAGTATTTTTACTTTAAAACTAGGTCAGTACCTATAATACAGGGTTACTGTTTTAAATAATATGCTAATAACCCTAATAAATAAAGTTGAAGAGGTTTATTTAAAAAAAAAAGAATCATAATACAATAAAACCGAACTTCTGCCAAAAAATAAATAAATTATAAAATTTAATTTCAAAAAATTCCGTTGGCTTCAGGCGAATTGCCAAACAGACGCGAAGTACTTAATAAAAAAAATGCTTAAAAACATGTAACTAATTAAACATAGTAAAATAAGTATATAACTTAAAAAAAAACCTGACATCGGACTGCAATATGGCTGAGTACGCTCTCAATGTTCACTACATTGAGAGTCTACTCAGCCATAAATGTCGGGTACCTAACTTTTTTATATCTGTTTCATTGATACCGTTACAATGAGTCCAAACACGATACATTTACTGTAATTTTGGTAAGGAGTTGGGTATCCTATAGATTCCTGATGATGCAGCAGTATCAGGTCTAGGTTACCACAAGTAGACAATATCGAACAATGGCGGCGGAGAGGACGGAGAAGGAACACGTGACTTATTCAACCAATCAGAGCGCCCATGGCGTTTGGTTATTGCTACATATTATTTTACGCGTGAGTTCAGTAAGTTTATAAATTTCCGAAAATGTGGGCGTAAAATAATACAATTTATCTCTCGTTTGGAATCCAACGGACGTTTATAAATTTCCTAGGAAATTTATAAATTTCCGGTTCTTGTTGTATTCCGTTAACATATACATATATTTTGCCCTCACTCAGTCTGTGGTCGTCCTTGCAAGCGCAGCTTATTTTCTGTATATTATTATGCCAAAATACTATACTGAGAGAAAGATTTCGGTTTTCAGATCTTAAATGTTGGGAATTATATAAAATAAAACGATCAGAAAACCGTGAAGGAATCATTTCCTGCATTGTGTAAATATCGTGAAAACCTAAGACATCATTACTATACTGAGATATGATATATATCGATATAAGTCATAGAAATAATATTATTAGATGCGTGTGCGGTCACTCGAAAATGTTTATGGGAAATCTGTCGTAAATGCCTTGCTATGATTCATATTAATATACATAGGTATTATAGCTACGTCTGTGACGGGCTTTACGTCATAAAGAAGTTCTAAACTATAATTAAATATTAGGTAAAAATTAAAGGTTTTTAAAAGCATACGTAATTAGGTATATAATACGTATACAAATATTTTCTTTTTTTTCTATATGTAATGTCTTTGGTCCTGCTAATCACGGGAGTTAATTGGCTGATGTGATATGGCTTTAATTTTTTAATATTATTAGTCATCCCCAAATCCCATCCATCATCCGGGATGCAGCTAATATTGCCTAGTATATGTTACCCAATATAATAGCCAACTTACCCGCTTATGGTGAATATTCCTCCGACCTATCGTCCATATATTCTGGCCTATATATTTACACTAAACACAGATAATCTTTCTTGGAAACTAATCATTTGATCACTTTTCTACAATGAACCTTTTTATGCAATAACTTACAATATTTACCGAGAAAAGCCATATCCAGTAAAATAAAGCGTAATATCCGATAATCGCCAGCCCAAATAAACTGTAAATGTTGACTTCAACGCCATCTCTCGGGAAAATGGCTGAGAATAGACCGTATCTTCCACCTTAAGTTCAGTGACATTTACAAGGATTATCCCCGGTCACATGAGCAAGTGTGACAACGCATAAATAGAATTATCCATGACCTTACCGTATTTTACCGGACATCGCTTAACAAAGTTCATATTATTATTTTTGCGAAAATTGTGTTTGTCCGTGTGGTGACGGATTTAGACCACCACACGAATTAGCAAGCGTAGCTTATTTTTACCCGGAAGGAAGGAGGTCGTAGGCTAGCGAATAGTTATAAGTCCAGTGCAATTACGGAAATTAATGGGATAAAATTATGTAGTTTGGGGGATTATAAAGGATTCTGAAGAGGTCAGCTCAAGGTCATTTCGATGAAAATGAAAACATATTTTTATGTTTATTTATTTCCGTAATTGCACTGGACTAAATGCTTGGGAGAAGGCCAGGTAGATCTTTACAAGATGTTTTCCCCTTATTATATGTAGGTCAAGAGGGCCGTCCAGCGTCGCTTGGGTTTCTCAACCGTAAGGTTATCTTAAGTGATGGGCGGATGATCTGTGAAACAGAGTACTCACTTCGACTTGTAGCACTCCATGTATCAGATACTGTATCAAGAGAGTACGTAGGCGCGAGCCTGCTCCAAGCAGATCGCAGTATACATAGGTAGCGATCCGAACCAGAGGTCAGGTATCACTGCAATCTCAAATGATCCTGGCAGGTCGTAGACGTTGCAGCCGCTTTTGTGTGTAGTAGGGATGTTATGAATATATAATTTCGGATCCGGATAAGGATATATGAAAAATATTATAACGGTTTCGGTTACGGATATAAGCTTTTTAAGAAAGTGTAAAGATAAAATACTCATACGAATACAAATTATTTGACTTTAATTGTATTGACTTTAATATAGGTTTTACAATTAGTCATACAGGTAATTCTTTCTCACATACTTATCGCGGTGTTGAGATTTATGATGAAGTTTCAGCGAAGTGGTGCCACCCCTTTTGCGTGAAAATATTTCCATACTGTTTACATTTCGCTAAATCTACATTAACTAAAAAATCCAAATTAAACTAGACTCCCATTCCCACATAACCCGGCTGGATTTCAGCCGTCGGGTATCCATGAAGATTTACAAAGTAGTATAATAAAACTAAGCGCGCGGCTGATTTGTCGGCTCCCCCGACTAAATCAGAAACCAGTCATAATAAGTCGCGTTTAGACTCCGCCTTATCCGAAACTTTTATACCGGATTCGGTTACGGTTACGGATATTTTTTTATTTCGGATATCCGATAGTTTCGGTTACGGATATCCATAACATCCCTATGTGTAGAAACAACCACGCGGTGACCGTGGATGAAGCATACTCACCTGTAGGTTGAAAAAGTATCAGATATGTTACATGGTACACGGATAGGGAGTACTCTGCATAAGATGTAATAGACGGAGTATAACAGAGGGAAAACTTCGAAAGAGTGAGCAAAATTGTTACCTATTCTAATAGGGTTGGCACAGGAGGATTAAAATAAATACACAAAAGTTTGTTTACATCTATTTGTCATTTAATAATTTGAGACATAGTTTTAGTCATAAACTTATCACATAATTTCAAAAAGTCTTCTTGGGTCTTTGGGATAATTAAAAAAAGATATGTTTTTATTTTTTCGATTGCTGTTCAATAAACCATACTTACACTCTTTCTAATTTATTCAAATATCAAATTTAAACAAACACGCACGACGCGACACAGCGAGTTGCCCTTTGATAAAGCACTGGCCGAATCAGTATAAACCGGTTTCGTTCCGTACGTGACGAGCCGCCAGTGCTCCCGCACACACGGGCATCATGCTTGTAGTGGTGTACTTACCATGGCGCTATTCTTTGAATCATTGTCTCTGTCCCCTTTATCTACTTTGTGGTAATAGTACGCGGACACTGCCCCGCAGTTCGTTAGTGTTCCGCATTGAGCAATAGAGATTCCGAGTCGGACACTTACCTCTAACCACAATCTGTCATTGCTTGGTCGTCGAAATTCTTGTACAAAACTATACAAACAAGATTAATCTCTTAATCTATTTGCGTTCAGGTCTTAATGACGCATTACGTTATTTTCTAAATGGCTGTTGCCCGCAGCTTCGTTCGTGGCTTTGTTTAGTTAAAAGTGAAACCGATGTAAGAATATACAAATGGCTGGTTATGGAATGAATGATTTATTATCAATAAGTAACTTATAAATTTACCAATTTGTATTCGGGTTAGATTGAGATGTACTGCATAAATGTTGTAGTATAAAGTCATATGTATATTGGAATGTTGCGTGTTATAAATCTGACCAATTAGTTAGTGGGCAATTATGTTGAGAATTATGGAACCATAAATCATCCTCGATGTGGCAGAATACAAGCAGTTTGCAATACTGAGCCATTTGCACGGATAAAAGAGGACACGTAGAGAAATTGCTGTTATTTGATTAATCATTTTATGTAGTTTTGAATGTTACATTAAATTGTAGACATTTTCTACATTACCAGATCAATCTCGGTTTTCTCTAGAAAATTCAAAGTTCAAAGTGGTTTTCTTTTTATCCTATAAAATTTTATTTGCTATTCCTAACATCACAGTCGTAGTAAACATTTCGTTATATTTTTTTGATATTCCCGTAATTAAAAAAGCCTAATCCTAAGTTTGGATCGTACGACCAATCAAGCAAGGCGGGTTGGCAAGAGGGTTTGTATAAAGTTTTCATTCTCTTGCGGCTAGGTGATCTGGCTCTTGCGTTCCTTTAGTCTCATCTTACGACAACCTCAGGGTAGTATGGGTTGGTGTAATTCTGTAATCTCAATCTGTCACCACACAGATTAGCTGTACCAAGTATTATCGTGTGCAATAAATTCAGTTGTTGCCTTTTGATCTTCTTCTTCTTCTGCCTGGCGTTAGTCCCGGCTATTGCCAGGGTCCGCCTTCCGACTGAGCTTCCTCCACTTTGTCCGATCTTCAACGTCCTTTTCAGTTAGGCCATTGGCTCTCATGTCGGATTTGACGACGTCCAACGTTGTTGCCTTTTGATGTTTTCTTTTAATATTCAGGTCTAGTTTAACAAGTTGGAGTATCATGTTATTGCCGGCTTTCTGTTAGCAACACATATATTTTATTCGTAGCACGAATCAGAGCGACAGGTCCCTTAGGATGAATACGTTGAATATGTAATAGTGATTTGCGAAAGCTCGACAACGTTGATAAAGAGAGTACCACGTAGTTAGGGTTTCCAATTCGAGTGACGTCATCGCAAGTCGTATGCGCAATACCGCTATCTAGACAATGAGGTCAATGTCAAAGCATCTGACCGCTGCTTCCATTACCTACTACAATTACACAATCAACTATTCCGGAGTACTATTCTAATAGTAGAGTGCCTAAACTATCGATATCTGTACTCTGACTAAACATAATCCGTATTACGGGTTACAATTTATTATTTTGCATTACATATTTTATGTATTCGAATAATTCGAATATTTCTCCATTTCATGAGTAAACAAATGGTTTTTAAATATTCTAGTAGTACTAGTTTAAAATATACTGGTAGTGTATGTATTTGAAAACCATGTGTAGGCATCAGTGGACGTCAACATTTTAACGCCACTGAATGACACCCGAGCGATGGTTTAAATGAACTGGCATCATAGTACAATATTGAATGTGTAAATCAGCGTTGCCAGTTATATTTTGTGCCATAAATATTAAAAAAAAGTTAATGTATAATCAGTATTTTTTTATTTGAATAAAAAAATACGTTTATGTGACAATAGATAGCAAAAATAGCCTAGTACACACTTGTAGTACACACTGTGCCACTCGCCCGCGCTTTGTCACCACTCTGCACGCACGGTCGAGCTATCCCCGAAAAGCGGGACAGAGCCTGTCCCGCGCGGGACATTAAATTTTGATGTAAAAATCTGGACGTCCCGCCAAAAACGGGACGTCTGGCAACGCTGGTGTAAATACATACCTACTGGTTTTATTTTAATTTAACATCAAGAAGTAGTAAGCGTAAGCCTATCTTACTAATATTATAAACGTGAATGTTTGTAAGTATGGATGGATGGATGGATAGATGGATGGATGGATGGATGGATGGATGTTTGTTACTCTTTCACGTAAAAACTACTGAATGGATTTTAATGAAACTTTACAATAATATAGCTTATATATCAGAATAACACATAGGCTACAAGTTATAAAGATATTATGTGAATTACAACAATATAAACAAGTCGAATTCAAAATTTCTAATTGTCAAATTTTCGACCATATTAAACTATAGACAACATAACGTTTCGCTGTCAGTTGCGTTTTGTTAAAGTAGGTTTTATACGGACGGGATAAAAATCTCAGGTATCCTATGTCCAACTTTCTTTTTGTTTTAAATAAATATAATGCGGAACAAAGTTCGCCGGGTCAGCTAGTCAAGAATAAAGAAAAAAGAAAGAAAAAACATTCGGCTAAAGTGCGACTTACTCTCACGTCTAAACAGATAAAATAATTAGGTAGGATCCTCGAAATCATGACGTCATCTTTACCTTTTCATTCATCTACTGTACAATAATTAAAATATTTCATATACGAGTACATCATCATATGTCATAACATTGGTAATTTATTAGATTCTACTCGACTACCTACTACTACTCAGCCCATAAATGGATCACTGCCCCTTCCAGTTACATGGAAGTAATTAGCCTACTGTGTTAGGCGGGTTCATATCAAAGTTTGCTCCTCTTTCGGCTAGGTATCAGCCGTGTCAGCCTTATAACGATGAAATGGGGTATTGACACTATTTCTTCTAAATCCTGATATAACCTGTGTAACCTACTACAGAGACAGACCAATATAACTTTATGCATAAACTATGTGTCGTGGATTTTGCACCCCACACCAATTGCAAAATTATTTGAAGCATTTTCTGTAAAATACTTAATTTGCATTGCTATCGTGATTCCCGTACAATAGCGTCTGCCTTCTTCTGACCCCGAAAAGCCCCACTGCTAAGTCTTTTGAAAATTACAACCTCGTGTAACAACAGCCTTCAGCAATATTATGAGCGTCTGCCTATAGTAAAATGCTAAATGATTCTTAAAAAGTTAGCGTTGCAATTAAAGAATAACAATATCCTACGTACACGCGTACGTACACGCAAAAATGGCTCATAATTCCTTCCGGAACTCCAGTGTTCTGGTTTTATCTAGGTACTTGTCTACACGTGTATAGTGAAAGGTTATATTACTTTCTTTCCTGTACATTTACCGCTTCTAAACCCCAGTGGGCGGTTCGATGGTTCAATCACGCCAATTGCTCCAACCGAAATGACGCTCGTCTTGACGTCATCGCCCCTTTGTGTGTCTGAGCACACGAGGCATCAACGGTATTCTTCCGTTACGAGCACTGAAAAACTTTATTAGGCAAACATTCGGACGGTACATGGGTGTGCAGCAATTACAGGATGTTAGAAATCTGAATGAAAATCTCTGTAACGCGTCCGTGTGGTGATGGATTTAGAATATTGTTGCTATTGTACCTTGAGGTGTCCTACAGGGTGGCTGAGGGAATCTGAATCTTTCTTAGAATGTAAGAAATTCAATTCTTACATCAAGTTGCTGAAGGCCCGATATTGCAACGGCTTAATCTCCTGTGAATACTGAAATAATGAACTTAAAATATAACTAACAGTAAAGCCTTAGTGTTAAATTTTACTTTGAAAATTAAGCATTAAGAAGTGTGTATGTAGGATTTGAATTATTCGGCGATATTCTCCTTCCGATTTAGGTTCTAGCATTTGTACAGTGTTGTCATGGGTACTTTAATTGAATGAGGCGTTTGCTCGGGTTTACTTTGATAATGTGGGCCCCAAGCCTTAAATTCAATAATGTCAAAACCGACAATCACCGTTCCGTAGATTTTGTCAGTTTAAGTAGCCTACTAATACTATAGTGATAGTTCGGGACCAGTGCCACACGCCTTTGCCACAAAAACTTGGCAAGAACTTTTGAATTTAACAGATTAAGACCAGCAATTGCTTCGTGCCAGATGGGCACTACAATAGAAAGTAGCATTTGAGGCCCTTGTGAAAGAGCCAGTTGATGTAATCAACAAATCTCGTGTTATTATTTAAGTTTAATATAACACATGTATACATTTGCTATAAACTTCTAGAAAAGATTATGAAGTAAACTTACAATAAGGCCAATAAACAGGAAATCGATGACAAAGATAAACAAAATTGATATTATCGACTGTAATTTATTTAATGGTTAGGTTACATGTTAACATAAACCGGTTAGCTATTTGTTACCATCACTTATCCATATTTACTGTACATATTATGTATTTTACAATTGTTGTTGTAAGTAATGTTTTTATTGTAATTGACATTTATTTATTTTGTTACAGGTAGCAATTAAGATAATAGATAAATCGCAATTAGACGCCAGCAATCTTCAAAAGGTCTACAGAGAAGTGGACATCATGAAGAGGCTGGATCATCCTCATATTATTAAGCTTTATCAGGTAAGCATTTAAATAGGGAAGGGTCAGCAAAATACTTTATTTGGTTAAATAACAGTGTGTAAAGCTGTCGGTACTTCGGAGGATCCTGAAGAATTTCTGTGAGCTTGCCTTTGCACCTATATTTTTTGTTTATTTCTATGTAGTCACAATAAAAAAAGTCAACCGCCGAAGCAAATGACTTCAATTAAACGTACTTTAAGTTCCAAGCAGTGCACAATCAGTTGTAAAATGTATGATGTAATATATCATGCCTCAAATTTTTACATTATCAATATCAAAGCTTATTTGCTTAGGTTCAGTGCAGGTCAGTAGAAGCAAAGAGAAACTGTCTGGTACCCGTTACTGGCGTAACTAATTCGTATGAATTAAAACAGTTACCGAGTTGAGTCAATAGCGCGACAGCTAGTCTAACATGGCATGCAAATAACACATAATGAGTTATGGCGCTATGTTGATTATATGTTGACTCAAAACTTAATAGGTTGGTTACAATCTAACTGTACGGCACAGTTATGTCGATAATGCGCTAATTGTCTTGGCACTCGTAAGTAGTGATGTGATAAGCAACAGTTTCAAAACTTTTAAATACATATTTCACCATATTTATATTACATTATATTAATCCTGCTACGATCCGCAAATAAACGAACCCACCGTACTCGGCCCAAAAACTACGACATATTACAGCAGTCGCACTGTAATTTTCTGGGTGTTGGTTAAAATTGTCTATGTAGAAAGTGAATTTTGTTTACTAATATCACTACATACTATAAAATAAAGTCCGTCCTTATGTATGCTTAAATCTTTGAAACCACGCAACGGATTTTGAAGCGTTTTTTAATAGATAGAGTGATTCAAGAGGAAGGTTTATATTATGTATAATACATGCATAATTGCACCCGTGCGAAGCCGGGCCGGGTCGCTAGTATATAATAAATTAGTATTAATAAATCTGCTATGCTGAGCGAATACCCTAAAATTCAACATGAATCCGAGTAAGTAGATATCTATATTAACACCTATGGTATACTGACTCATCACGATATCTTTGGAACCATAATAAGACTTGAAATTTGGTAGGAATATTTCTTTCATCGAGTAGAAGTCAGTTAAGAACGGATTTAAAAACCATCACCTACAAGTGGGGCCGCAGGGTCGTTTACTATTTATATGGAAACAGCGTTTGCTGGTATGCTCTGATATAGTCTTTATTCGGTTTACAATTTACCAAAATTAACAAGAAAGCCAAACACTGTACCTAGTA
The DNA here is from genome assembly GCA_905475355.2 of Clostera curtula. Lineage (NCBI taxonomy): Eukaryota > Metazoa > Arthropoda > Insecta > Lepidoptera > Notodontidae > Clostera > Clostera curtula. Next base: position 8,177,336 of record FR997808.1, on the reverse strand, counting down.
TTACTAATATAATAAACCAACACACTTTTATCGGTTCTATATCAATGATATGTGAGCTTAGTCTATAGGGATTGTTCTCTGTTATTTCTTTCATGGTCCTATTTTGTTTGTATGGCACAAGGGTCACTTTCTAACGCACAGTTGTGCTCTGTTTGAAACAAGGAATGCTGTTTCAGCCTTCGTCACTACACTTCTAATTTATATATATCCTTGTCTTTGAAGCGTTCTCTCTTGACGCCATCAGCTTGTTCGATAAATACCGTCTTTACGTCGACACAAATTTACGTCACCATAGCATGTTGCGGTCTCATATTTCACGTGGAAAATTGGTACCACGTCGGTTGCGTGTACAAACATATTTTTAGGTACCTGAAGCGTGACACGTTGACGCCATTTGTTTTGAAAAAAGACCGATAAAAACCACTAAATTAAATTTCTTTTCATGAGTGTTATTTTAAGTAGTATTAATCATATTTTCTCCTTTGATATAGGTTTTATGTTGGTTAATTAAATTGGGCCTAAGCCGCAGTTTCTAATCGCTTTTCGTGAAGTACGTCCATTACATTTGATTAATCGTCTTTAATTACGAGGCCCTTACTAGACGTTCAACATAGGTAACTTGAGTTCAAGAGCGTTGCCTTGGGCTGAATACTTGTTAACGGAAATTATATCGAATATTTAATTAGGTACTGAAACATAAAATGTTCGATATTGAGGGGGATCTCTTTAAAATTATGACTAACGTCTAACTACAGACGTAAACAAATCTTTTTCCAATTGTTAATTGTTTGGTCAAACGTATACCTACTCGACGCCGCGGTTGTGCCAAAGTACCTAAGTATACAGGGTGTCCCAAAAATAGCACGCCACAGCGACACTGGAAGTCGGCTAGCCGTAGGACTCTTTCACAAAAAAAATTTGGCTGAAATAAAAATAAAAAATCAATAAAAATATATAATAACAATAAAAGAAACATTAATTATGTATTTGTGACGACTTTGTTGCATAGGACGAAAACATCGGGTAATTTAACAAAAATATCGGGTAAATCCAAAAATTCTAATATCTCGAAATCCTAGGGCTAGCCTATTTCCAGTGTCGCTGTGGCGTGCTATTTTTGGGACACCCTGTATAGTGAGCAAATCGATTAGACGTGCATCGCCCTCACTCACATTGTCCCGTTAATGAGCACTTAAAACTGCCGAAATCACAATAGTATGGCGTGTTGCGAATTCTTCTAGTTATCTATTGTATGTAAATTTTCAAAGCCTTACAATTAAAACCTTATACTCGGATTAGGTTATAATTAAATATTACTCATGAAGGAAAATTGTATGCCTTTTTAATTTTTATAAACAACACAACATGCATCAAAACCAGTGTATTACGTCTCGTCTCGGCACAAAAACGTTAGCTTGAAGTCTAAAAATTATCGTTCCTAATTAGGTTTCATACCGGCCTTTTTTTGTAAAGGCCGGATGGTATGTATTTTTAATAAATAAATGTTAATAAATAAATGTTACATAATTTTGCAACCAAAACACAATGAATTAATTAACTAGATATTATTTAAAGTATAAATGTGTATTAGTAGGTAACTTTATCAGTTACATAATGTTATGCACTTCTTAGTTATACTGCCAATGTCCTCGATATCCGACATTTTCCGCTGTACCTACCTACACCATGCGCCGATTAACACCACTACTGTGTCTATTACATACTATGTCGTCCTTGGATAAATCTAATCTAATATTATTAGAAGTAAAATACTCGTGTCACGGTGTTTGTTATTGAACTCCTCCGAAATTGCTCGACCGATTTTCGTGAAATTTATGATACATAATGATACAGCGTACAAAAATACATACAACCCTACATTTTCACCCCTCTACGATCAACCCATATTTTTGGAATAGGGATATTTATATGGAAAAACAACGGTGGCGGGATCAGTAGATATAAACTTTAAACTTCTCCGAAATGGCTAGACAGATTTTCGTGAAATTTTATATTCACATTTGGTAGGTCTGCGAATCGGACAACATCTATTTTTCTTCCCCCTAAATGTTAAGGGTAATCCTAATTTTTTTATACTTTTTAGTCAACATTTTTGGTTTAATTTTTTTATGATACAGCATGCTAAAAAGCGTACAAACCTACATTTTCAACCCCTTTAAGATCAACCCATAAGGGTTATTGAATGGCAAAATAAATGGCGAGTACTCATTCCAAACTTTATCGCCTCACCGCAAGCCAGTATTGTTATTTTCCGGTAGATAGCATCCTACACACTCAGTTACATAAATAGTTAAACCAAGTAGGTAAATTAAACTATATGTAGAAAATCACATAATGTAGGTATAGTATAGAGTACTTAAAGTTTAATATTTCAAGCTCTGAAAAAAATGACGAGTCTACTCATTATAGAGTATAGAGTACGACATAAATAAGACCCGATATTGGCATGTAGAAGTTTTACATAGTCATTAATAAGTTACCTTAAATTGGACAACCCTATAAATTCCAGAAGTCCCAGAGATTAAATTAACCAGGCAAATAGGTTACAGCCAATTCCTACTATTGGAACAATGCACATTACGTAATTCGATTTCGCAACACGTGCCGCGGTATGAATGGTTTTGGTACTAATGAAATCGTGAATGAGCAGCCAGAAGGTCGGTTGTATACAAACATTGTCAACCTGAATGGCATATGGTACGTGAAATTTGTCCTCAGACGACGGAAATGAGATCAATAAGTATCTACAATATCCGGTATATTTACCTGACCAACTTAACAAAAATATGTTGAATCATTAAATATACTACAATTCAGCCGGTAAATGACTCGGGTCTCGTCCAAATACATAGAGGGATTTAATAAAACATAACATGTGTAAGTAAAAAAAAAGCTTTAACGGTAACTTATAAATTGTTGATAGAAACTAATTTAGAAAGAAGTTTATTAAATGTATGCTTACCATGCTTCCGGATATTCTCTGCGACTCTAAAATCAACATTTGTATTTAATACATACATACTATGTATGATTAAAATACATGTACGTGTGCACTGTTCATACTTTTATATTATGGCATTTTTGAGCCATATACTCGTATTGGTGGACTGACCCATGACTCACATGATAATTTCAATGTTTACTAATTTTAAGGTCGCGGCCAGATCTCGGACGTTGAATGATTCTTGAACTATTTTGTATAGGGCCTTGCCTATACGCGTAAAGGCGGAAATAGTGTCAATATTTATTTTCATTCGTTCTTAATTGATGCATATGGCCAGTTTGAGTGAGGTGATCAACAATGCTACTAAAACATAACTTTATTGGACTTGTGTTCTTCGGAGTTCCATGGCATATACTTTATACGACATAAGATAGACCACGACATAAGTTTCTAATAGACTGTTCTTGACGAGTAATTAAATTATTATAGGTTGTAAATGGTTTTTACACCATGCTCACAGAAACAGTTTTAATTCATTGATGCTTCATAGTCGCCGTATAAATGAATGAATGAAAGCTTGCAAAGGAATCCGAACAATATTGAAGAAAAACAGTTATAAAATAAAAAGAATTTCACTGCGGCCTTTAGCCTAGGCAATTTTAATTAGGTCATCTTATGGTGTATGCATCGAGACTATCGGACAGAGGACAAAATCACTGAGATAACTCAGAGAGTTAGCAAGTGAAGTGGCAGTTGGTCATGTCTATAGAAGAACTGACAACCGCTGAGCTGGACAACTTCTTTGGCGGAGGCCACGATTCAGAAAGCCTAGTGTTGGATAACCTTTTGCCAGATGGAGCAACGATCGGTCCGAGACTGCGAAAGGTGATAGGTGGCAACTAGATGCCTTAAGCCGAAGATAGGGCACTATGGCGCTCATTAGGAGCGGCCTAAGTCCAGCTGCTGCTGGACACGATCGCTAAAGAGGTGGAGTTGTGACACGCTGGGCTATGGTAGACAGTACATTTTTAATTACAAGGTAATTTGTCGATCGTGATGATCAAGAATATTTTAAATTATTTTTGGAGAAATCATAATGGATGATGTTTGTTTGGGTATTTATTGATCCCCTCTGAAAGTAGACCCGATTGTAAGAAGAATCTTAACTCTAAAAGCACTCATCACTACTTAATTTTCTCAAAAGTTAGTAGAGGAGCTGAGAACTTTCGATCTAAATTAATAGGGAGACGCGACATTAAGGCGATGGGCAATTTACTTGGAAAATTGCTATTTGCTAGCTCCGCGATAAGACGGGCAGAATTAACTGTTTACAGATTACCGTGTCAAGTGCTTGAGTAACATTTAAATACGTTTTGGAAATAGTTTCCTTGTATTAATTTGTGTTATATGGAAGTAGGGCACGATGTCCGTCGTCTTCTTGCCTGCCTTTCACGGTTAGACCACCTGTCAGTTTTCGCACGAGTCCTCCGTGTCCGTCAGGTGTAATAATATTATGCCCTTTTAACATCAGCAAAACCAGACGTGGATTAACCTGCATTCCAATTGCATAACGCATAAATTCACATTCAAGTACATAATGATCAAAATGAATCTGGAAGGTATGTCACTCAATAATGTTAAATTGGTGTCCCACGTCATATTTTGATGCCACTAAGTATCTGAGAAATAAAACTCGTATGCCTATATCGATAGAAAGAAAATTCTCGCACATTCAATAGAATAAACAAAATATTGACACTTAAATCCATTGAATGACCTCTCAATAAATATTTAGAACGTGCAAAAGCCTACAATGTCTGGGCTTGCGAACCGAGTGACATTGCGTGCAATTTGTGATGCTGATGAACTATCGGTCAATGGCATGGAGGCATGTGGGGCACCCTGAAGGTTCAAAGACGAAACTACGGGTGCGGGGATTACTGTTATAGTTCGATGAATATGGAGTGGCTGGAAACACCATACTTTTAAATAAAACATGCATTACAATAGCTGAATTATAGTGAAAAATATTTAACTAAATCTATCAGATAAGAAAATCTTGAATGAGAGGATATTATTAGTCCCACATTGAGTATTATTAATTTGCTTAAAACAACTCTAAAGTACTGTTTAATACCAACCCAACTATTACAATAAGCGGATACTGGTTTCACACAACTTGCAAACGGTTGCTTCATTACATATTATAATCATAATATTCTAAGGTTGAACTGGAATCATAGTTAATTAAGCTAATATTTAAGTAAATTTGTGCGAGAAAGTCAACAAGTTATAAGTTTTGCATCGTGATTTTATTCAACCTGACCGGTATTATTTAATTTCTTTTTGTAAAGTTTTTTTCTTAGTATTTTTATTAATTTTCGCATTTTATATATATTTTTAGTTATGGATCGATGTATGCGACCTAAAATTGTAGAGAATTTTATTTGCAACAAAACTGTGTATTTAAAAGTATACATATTTTTTGTGAGACCTGTAGTTTGTCAGATAAACCATAAAAATCATTTTTCCAAGATGGGGACTGTGGGTTTTTTTTTTGAAAGCTTAATGTTGTGATGCATAGTTTTTACACAAAGTAGGAAAATATGGAACTGTAAAGTTCGAGAACAAATGACTTGTATTTTTAGTGTAATGAACGATTGTTTATTGTGCGACTAGACAAACTTGTAATGTTTTTTTATTGTTTTAGGTCATGGAGACGAAGAATATGATCTACATAGTGTCGGAATATGCAAGTAAAGGAGAAATTTTTGGTGAGCTTTATTATTTATTTAAACTTATCTCAACTAGTTCTCCATTTTGACAAGGGGACGTTATAGCTCAGTAACAACCCCCAAATCGATTAAACGAGCGTTCATTTATAAGTTCGTGGCCGTTTTGCCGATGACGTAAGCAGCTCTGACGTCACCGTCCTGGGGTGCCGTCGGCAGTGGTAGGGGTAGCACGGGGGTGGAAGCAATTTAGCGCACAGCTGACTGCGTACCCCAAAAACTCAAATCGTACAACCTTAAGCCTCGTCCCTTTTCCACGAATTCCGTTGAATATTAAACTTTTCACATTGTTAATGTGGATAATGATCAGTTTTTGCCAAGATTTCAACTGATTTCCTCTGGTTTATTGATATATTGATTACACATCTTTTTTATTATGGTATTTCATATTATACTGAATGATGACCACGTATCCGATGACGCAGTTAAGGTAGTGGACGTTTGTTGACTAATGGACGGTTATCCTTTAAATCATTGGGAGAGACCTGTGTGGGAGAGCAGTGGACTTCCTATGGCTAAAACGATGACGTGATGTTTTTTTTTTTTTTTTTTTTTTTTATCAAATACTTCAATGCCTTTGACCCTAGGCTTGCGTGATCGAAAGCAACGCCAGGGTCTAAGATGGGACAGGCAATTCAAGGAAATGCCCTGTCGGGCACCGGCTCTCACATACACACGACGGAACACAGTAAAACTGCTTGGCGCCGGACTTAAATGTGAGGGTGGTAGCTGGCCGGGCGGACCATTCGATCCTACCACCAAGCGTGCTGGGTTTTGTTGGCTTTTACAACACGCGTTTTTTCCCAGCGTGCGGTGGGGAAGTTTTGTATTCTTCGTTATCGCGATGTAGGACTTTTTGTTATTCTCGCGTTTCTACGGGTTTTTCTTGATACTGGTAGCTAACATTTTTGCGCAAAGTATGTAGCATTCGGTTCGCTGTAGGCCCTGCAGGGCTTCAGCATGACTGGCAGTCGACTGCTGAATAGCTGCCGTCGTGTTCTGAACATGCAAGTGCTAGGTAGTCACAACAAGATCATAATCTACTACTACTGTGTGGTGACGGATTTAAAATAAACAATGTCACCAACCCATACCGTCTTGAGGGTGTCGTAAGAGGCGACTAAAAGAACGCAAGAGATCACCTAGCCGAAAGAGAAGAAAAACTTGATACAAGCCCTGTGCCAACCCGTCTTGCCAGTGATAATATTTTGCAATATATTTGATTGCTACATACGCACGAATGTTTCTATCCAAAGGGGAAGCTATAAAATGGTAATTATTATTTTAATTGCCCAGGAAGCTAGTAGGTACTTGGTGCTAATACATCATATGCATACTCGGTGAATATAGTACAATTGGTACTGATTAATATCCGTATTAATATAAAAATACTATAAAATATATAAAATAACTAAAAATATAGTTAAACTAAAAATATAATAGTTCTATAACAAATTTAAATAGATCTTTAGTTTGTAACCAAAATACATATTTGGTTTTTTATAGACGAAACCTGTGCAAAACCTGAATGGCGGGGGCTTTTTACAAATATATAATTCACAAACCTAAGATACCCAGACTCCGAGCCTGACCCTGGAATTGAACCGAGCACCCTTGATCCAAAGCTCCAGTAATAGAGGCCGAGGACCACCTAGGGTTGCCAACTTTTTTTACAAGAAATAATGTATATTCAGCTCTATGTAGAATATTAAACAGTATTTTACAAAAATGAACAGTATGTTATTTATTTATTATACCTATCTGAAATGAAAATAAATGAAGAGCTGCTCTATTTCTACCCTACCGCCACTAGCATTCATTACTGAAAAAAATTTTGAGCGTCTAAGTATAACACATTGTAATGTGTTTGCATTTTGGCGCTGAAAACAGTATTTTGTATACTTTATTATTGTTCAACAGTAAAAAGTATAATTTAGTGAAAAACAGTATAATACTGTTCAAAACAGTATAGTTGGCAACCCTAGGACCACCACTCCGTGGGTTTATTGAATAGTTCGCCGCACAACTAGCATCTTCTCGCTCCCCAGAGTCCCCCATGAACCGGCTAGGCCCCAACAGCCGAGTATCCATGAGGAATTCCCATGCAAATAAAGGTGCTGTAAAAAATGCGGTATCAACTATTCCATCAACCCAACCACTATTTTCTTTTTATAATTCGATGGATAATATTGCTTAACCGATCCATGGGCAATGCAAAAGGAGTAAGCGTTAGCTATTAAATAGTAAATCACTTAACCTTATTCCAAACAAAGACAGATACATATTATTAAAAACAGTGATGTTGTGTCGTATAATTATATCGTATAAAATTATACGACACAACATTAATCGTATAATTTTTATCTTGGTATGGTACTGTGTCCCGCAGTGGACGTCTTTTGGCTAAAATGAAGATGATGATGATGGTACTGAGATGCTCTTTTATTTTTTCTGATATTTCTTAACCAAATACAACTTACGCACACACGACGTCATGAACTCATGACCTTCGGATGTCGGGTAAATTGGTAACTCTAGAAAAAAGCCACATTATTGAAATGGTCGATTTTGTTTATTGTGAACGATGCAGTCGACGTTGTTTTGCAACAGTTCTACGTTATTCGCCCAAGTAGATAATAAGCAACAAGAAAATATGTTGATATCTTCAAACGGCCGCGCAGAGGTTCTTCAAGTATAACTAAGAACAAACGATTAATTCGCAACACAAAAACTACATCAAAATTGGCGCATTTCCTAAAAGTGACCCATTACTGAGTCGAGCATCTACCAAATTCACGAAGGGAAATTAGCGTAAAGTGCCACGTTGGCACAGGGTTTGTATCCAGTTTTCCTCCTCTTTCGGCTAGGTGACCTGCCTCTTGCATTCCGTTTACTGCCACTTGCGACATCCTCAGGATGGTATACAATTATTCAGGATTTTTATTAAAGGCACTTATAAGATTTGTAGACTTTATAAAATATGACCAATTCATATTAAAAACGATGCAGTTTCTTTGTAACAAAGAGTACCCAGCGCTTAGGTTTTAAAAAAATAACAGCATCGAACTTGTTATAGAAATATTTCATGTAGTATATGAACCAGTTGATGGTAGGCACTTCAGATGAAGTAACGTCTGGAACTGCTGGTTGTTGTTGGTTGGCGGACGGCACGTAAACCGTAGATCCGGCAGTCGTTACTCGTAGTCAGTAGCGTGAAAACTTACAGCTGGTCTAATCATATAATTACCGGTATTCCCATTAGATTTCGAAATTAAGAAAATGAGCCGGATTTCACCTTCACGTAATATGCGCTATTGTATATTTTTGTACAATATGTATAATGGTTCATTACAACAGTGCTGGTACGTGCTCATTTCTATAAACATAGTGTATTTACGTTTTGTAGGTGAAGTTGTAAGATAATGTATTTGTATATAATGATATAGATAAATTCCTTAACGCGTAATATGATTATGTATTTACAATTAACGAGAATAGGTACATACATGTATTGAGAGTATCCGGATTATTGAACTGTACGATGTTGTTTGTCAAGGAAAATATAGATATGTTATGCCGTTTATTGTTGCGTAATACTTTCTTTTTCATGTGTAACAAAAAACCCATACCCAGCACGAAAAGATAGATTGCTTTAAATACATGATATGTTCCAAATTTCAGTAAAATCAAAGAAGTTTTTAATTTTCTCTTGATATTTTGGTCGATTGTTATTGACTTATAGAGATTCCAAGAAACATACTGGAACTTACTTTTCTATGCTTTTAGTATAAAGATGACTAAATTGTCGGTTTCCACTTATAACCCACGTTATAATAAAAATATGGTTCAGTAAGACGTATTTTTCTCACTCATGCTTTCATATAGAAAATAAATTTAAACATAGAACAGCTCTATGATCTCACTTCAGTTGGCTTTTTGGTTTCATTAATATAAAAATAAAAACAAATAAAAAAATGTTAGTTCTTTTTATTTTGGTCTTGAATAAAATATGAATATTTCGCAGCTATCTGACTACCTGATTCATAAGTCAACAAGACACTACTTCTAGTACATTTGAAAAAATGTTTAACTTTATATTCCCCTGGGCGTAGGTGCATATGGAAAGTAGTAGTTCTTAATTTGTATTAGGTATTTAGTGAACAAATAATCTTGACGTAAACTGGCAAATTTGCAAGTATTGGTGGCGTAGCCGTATGGCAAATATGAATTATTAAATGTATACTTAACTAAGTGAACATGTTCCGAGTTCTCTATTATCTTACTTGCATGCAAAGAAAACTATTCATTCAATAAACAATTGAAATATTATTAACCAATTCGGGTGTAGAATTGCAACGCTTGACGTCATTAGGCTCCTTAGCTACTTCAATTGTTTTGTCAATTAGTATAAAGAAAAGGTGGCCCATTAGTCAACAGAAAATTTGTTAACCTATTTGCTTTAACTATGGTTTTAGTTATGTAAAGTGTTTAAACGAATGACGGTGATTATGACTATTATCGCTATAATGATGTTGGATGAATATGAATAGATAGGTATAAACACGAGACAACGCAACGTCTTGAATAACGAAGTGGTGAATATCGTCTTTACTAAAACATGCGCCGTTTAGTTTTATTTGTTAACTGACATTTTGTTTGTGTTTTTGACCACTGACCAGAAAGCGGGATGCTATAAGTCTGTTTGTGGCATCGTAGCTTTAAAACGTGACTTAATGGAGAGGGGTGTTGGCTATGATTGAATTATTTACCCTTTGCTCGTGTGTAGGGTGTTCCTAAAATGTTAATTAAGTTTCGCAACGTTCCGAAATTGCTACTTTGTAGCAGTCGTGGTTACGGGAGGGAATAAACAATGTAAAATAGATGCGACAACTCCGTTAAAAAGTGTTTAATTTCAAAGTTGCTTATTTTGCTATTTATTTGCAGATTATATAGCAAGGTTCGGTCGAATGGCCGAGCAGGCAGCTCGTCGTAAGTTCTGGCAGATCCTCTCCGCCGTGGAATACTGTCATGAAAGGCGAATTGTTCACAGAGATCTCAAGGTTCGTATGTATCTGTCATCTTTATACGAGCGTGCTGTAAGAGATGTCTGAATAACGTTTATAAAATAAATAAAGTTTAGACTTGATTAATTGTACACTGGATATTTTGTGACAGATGATAATTTAGAAAATACGCTTATAACTATAATACTACGCATGGAAATGAAACCATTTATTATGCCCGCTTACGGAAGAGCCTTTTAATTAAATATGAAATAATTAAAACTGCGGCAGCGTGGATAACTTCATTTGGTTCGAGAGCGCGGACCTCTTTCGCGAAACTTATTCAGTAACAAAGAAAAAAAATGAAAATACTCCTAGAGGCAGGAGTATAACTAAGTTTCAAATAGCTCTCCAGTTAAGCATTTTTCATAAAACTTTGGCCTCTAGTAGTTTGTTGACTATTTGCTGGCACGTGCTTTTCAATACTCGGCTTGGATTGAAAGGGTTTTCGCGTTCTTTCTGTTGCAATTGAAAGTGAGTTTATGCTACTATTTGATTTAAATCACGCAATAAACTCCCGAGTTAATCGCCAGCGATTGTTTAAACAATGCTATATAATACCTAATAATTACAGTGAATCGAGGAAATTAATTTTGAGTTTCTATAATAGGCGCCTTTCAAGTTTAATTAAGCGATGCAACGTTCATAAGAAAACCTGCTTATTTCTAAAATTTAGGCATTGCATTCCAAGAAATTATCAGGGTTTGTCGTGCTCCAACAATATATCGCCGCCTAATTTTATGTAACTTTCCTGTGAACTCTATGGATGTAATGATGTCTTAGGTTGTCAAGATCTTTGAACATTGCGGTAAATGACGTCATAACGGTTCTGCTCATGGTTTTTATTTAAATCTTAGCGTTTCAAACACTTTGCAGACCGCGACCACAAGCATTGCAAAGTGTTTGAAATGTTCGGATTTAAATAAAAGAACATGATCAGAACCGTTATGACGTCATTTACCGCAGTCTGTAGATGTAGAACTTTATGCATATTCGATCAGAGGCGGACTTAACGCCTTAAACTTAGCTGAGGGATGCTATTATGGGAAAAACCGAAATAGAATTTACTTCGATTTCATAAATTTTAAATCTTAGTTATACATTATAATATACGAAACTAAGTAGGTACTACACAAGGAACTAAGTACATAATATTATCGATAGATAATTGATTCGGAGTACTAAAATTAGTCCTCAGTCGCTGATATTGTCGTGGACTATTGATATTATCATATATCTAGACTACATTAATGCTATTTTGCGTCCAACATTTCCCGAAATTAGTATTCCGTCCTCCAAAATGTTCACATATTCATCTCAGTGCTTTTTTGTACAATTAGGCGGAAAACCTATTGCTGGATGCCAACATGAACATCAAGATAGCGGATTTTGGCTTCAGCAATTACTACGCTACTGGCGAGTTATTGGCTACGTGGTGTGGCTCCCCTCCATACGCGGCGCCAGAAGTCTTCGAAGGCAAAAGATACACAGGACCTGAAATAGACATTTGGGTATGGTTTCGATGATGTTACTTAAAACACACATACACACACACCCACACATACATGTTGGTTATCTTTGCGGTTCATTACCTTTAAGGTGAATGTTCCAGGGTAGCCCGCGAAATTCAAATTTTCTTACGTTTTTTGCAATTTGCAGGTCAGTGCTACGTTGTATGTTGATTAAAATATTATTCGCGGCTGTAAGACGTATGTACTTATAGAATTATAATCATCAAAATCATCAATGGGTGGTATATATCTTAAAGGTACAAGAAAAACTTTTTCAAGCTCAAAATCATTCTTGCACCTTTATGAGCTTGGAGGATTGTATTGATGAGTTTGATAATTATAATTCTATAACTACACACGTCTTACAGCCGCGAATAACATTTTAATCAACATACAACCTAGCACTGACCTGCAAATTGCAAAAAACGTAAGAAAATTTGAATTTCGCGGGCTACCCTGGAACATTCACCTTAAGGGCGGAAATTGCCATTCTTGGACAGTGGTGTGCTTATCGATGTCCACTAATACTCGTAAGGTTTTCTGTCCACTGCCAACGATCCGTCCAACAATCGAAAATGTAATGTACCTACTACAAGTACCTACCGCGCGGACGGATTGTTAAAATTCGTCAGGATAGATTGAACTGTGGAACTGCAAACAGCTAGAATGCGTTTAGAATGTTTTTACATGTCTGAGTTTAGTGCCAAGGTTTATTACACCTGCAATAGCCAATTATTGTTATAATTTAAAAGATGTGTATTTGTGTTTTAGACTATTAGATCTTCTATTTACCTAAGGTAGTAATATAACTCTATAACTCGCCACTATTTCATGTTTTGTGCGACATTTCGCTTCTCATGTGGAATCCAATCAGGCTTATTTCATACATCTATCGCCTACCTAGGCCACAATGATAAAATGTGATATAAAGCCGATAGCAGACGGTGCTGCGTCTACATTGTATTTTTCTTTTGTCGTCAAGATTCCACGAGCGAAGCAAAATGATGATATATTTTTTCGCAGAGCCTCGGCGTTGTATTGTACGTGCTAGTCTGCGGTGCTCTGCCTTTCGACGGCTCCACACTTCAGTCATTACGGGACCGAGTGCTCTCTGGGAGATTTAGAATACCGTATTTTATGAGTGAAGGTAAGAGATGAACCTCATTTTGTCACTTTGTTAGCTTACCGACCACTCCATTATGTAATCAGCCTGCAGTATCATAAGCCTTTAAACAAAACTATTTTATTGGATTGATGTTGGAAATTAGTATCATAATTATGTGCTAGTAGCATTTTTTATGGGTAAAAAAAGTTTCTTGACCGTAAATCTCGCGATAAGTCCAGACTACAGATATTTATTTTATTGTTTTTCTCTAGTACACCTGACATGATATGCATTTATCAGATCAAGATTAGGATTTCTTACATTTAGGTGCAATAGATCTATACTCGCAAATTGTGGGATTGAGGTTTTGAATATAGCTTTACCTTTCTTATGGCCTTAAGGAATTTGGAAGAGTCTTGTTGCCACAGTCATCAGAGTCAAAGACAGTACGTTATCTACGCAATATTATATGGAATCTGCACCAAATTTTGTTGTAAAAGGTATCAAAGTAGTTCATTCCGTTAGACGGACGTTTTAAATGCCTGAAATCTTACCTAATCTTTACGTTCACATTAAGAAGAGTTTATATCACGTCGTGTACATGTTTATAGGCCTCGAAATTGCTTTCTTCCTTCGATGGTGTTCAATGCTATAAAACTACGTCACCGCATTGTCCAACTGGCATATCGATGCTGTAAACTAAATTACCCTTGACGCTTCACAATCCGATGACGTACGCTTTAACGTAGTTCATACTATAACACTTACCTGATAATTGTGTCGAAACTAAGCGTTGAGAGCTCGATGAGTTTGTAGGGTTTCAAGGCACGTAGGTACTCTGTTAGTGTACCTGTTAGTATACATTATCTTCGCAGCAAAATATCCTCACTTAGATACAGGCGAAAACTCATTTTCTCAAAAACCTTCACTAGATCTTTTAAGACTGCCTATATAACGGAGGCACTTGTTTCTCAGTTCGTTAATAGCAAAGAGATTAAAAGACTTACTTACTATTACGTTGCCAGACAGTTATCTTTCTAATTAAAAAGATTAGTCGAGGTGCTGGCAGATACCAAGTATTCTATGTACTTTGCTCTACAATTTTTCTTTAATGATAATTTCTTTATTAAAAAAAAAGATAAAAAAATATTTAATTTGTGGTTACTGTACGTACAAAAGACAACAACGTCAAAATTGATAATATTTTGCACACCCCATGGCGTCAGTTCTGGCAGCTATAAATTAACAACAAAAATAGACCAAAACAATTTATAGTCCTAACTATCCAAAAATAGTGTAAAGTATATCGAAACTATGTATTGTAATGCTCATCACCATTTTCCTATTGAATCACTAGGATTGAGAAGAATTAATTTCGTCACTAGGGTTGGGATTGAGAAGAATGAATTTCGATAACAGCTCCCCTTTCTCCGATAAATATAGAGAAGCGAATGAATTTCTGGAAACGATTTTCCCGTAGCGTAAAATAACACTATTGAATTATACGACATCAGTGTTCACTAAGTTCGATCAGACGAGGCGAAGAGATTTGCATGATGTGGAATGCATAGAGCGTACTGTTTCTGTTGCAAAGTGCAAGACACTCTAATGCTCAAGAGTATTTATCGTTTAATGCCGTGATTGTACTCTGTTGCTTAAACCATCACTGATTATGAGCGAAGAGATTCCTTAGAATGCGAAGCGTGAATAGAACAAAATTTGACTCTTGTATTTTGTAGCGTTATACCAATTTTGGTTATCATTTAATACAGCCAGCCAATTAGGTTAACTTGGATGATGGAGCAACCCTTGGACCAACATAAAAATAAGTAATTATTTTCTTTATGACTCTGCAAAAACCTTAACCACAGAATGATGTACTTAAACCACTCGTAAAATCCACAAAGACAGTACGTCAATGCACTAACGTCACCTCAGATGATTAGATCAACGTATTGACAGCAATTATGTTCTAATGAATCGTTCACACCAACCCTCAACCATTGTGGAGTCGGATGATAAAAAATAATGAAATCGATAAGCGGCCGACCACTTGCGTCATCGGCGTGTTCAATCATGCATCCAGCGGACGGACCGCGAACACGGGCCAATAAATTATGTCTGCCTGTCCGTCGTATTCTTGTGGAAATCGCACCAATTGCTCACTCATATCTTTATTTAGAGGATCCGATGAAAACATTATTAACGCCAGCCCAGTTTCGAAATTCGTTCAAATGGAACCCAATTTGTCAGACATTGAAAACGTTAACAAGCTTCGAAATTAGGCGTAAATGGCCCGTTTTCTTACAAATCTTGGACTAAAGGAGATAATCGATGATTTTCTCCAGTGAAGCGTTAGGAATAATATCTACGTTGTGTGTGGTGTTACCTACCGTAAATAAATCTCTCTTTATCTATCGAGTAATTTTAATGTATCATTGGATTTCACCTGAATTTTCAATTCGTTGATAGTTAGATATTGTATAGATAATAATTATTATCATTATCCTAGGTCATTATTTACGTAAGTTTGTATCTATCTAAAAATGTTTACCTTCAGTTATATTGAAACAAAAGATAACAGTTAATAGTTATGACGTTAATGTTATTTGTTTAATTTACTGTTAATGAGATTGACAATGCTTCACGTTTTTTTTTAAATAAGAAAACACTATGTTTATATGTGGAAAACCGTTTTAATGATCACATCTAAGCACGGTGTAGGCGTTATATTATATTTAAATTTCTTGCTGATTTTAGTCTACTTAGGTATTTCACATACCCAATTAAAATAATTTCGTGTCCCTGATGGTAACTTAGAGATTAAATACTACTACTAGCGATACGAAATGGAAATAATTTCAATAACCAATACACACTTCGTAATGCACTCAGAGTAGGAAGAGTTACTGTTTGGCAGAGGAAATTATTCATAAAATTATGATCGTTATTTTTAAAAAAAAACCGTTATGTTTATCACATCTAAAGAGGGTAAGTTTGAATTTCTTGCTGATTTAACCTACCTATGTATTTCTCGTACCCAATTAAAAGACACCACACCTAGAATTACCCTCATTAGTTACCATATTGTGTCTGCAAAGTAAAGAACCCTCGTAAACTCTACCATGCCTAGTCACTCTATAACCGCAATTGCTGTCTAGGCGACGACTCAAAGTCACCGCCAATTGTACGATTAAAAAGGGTAACGTCTTTCAAAATATGCAAGTCCTTTTTTGTTAATTCAATGACCACCTTGATGGCGATGACGGACTTGTTCCAGAAATAGTCTGGCTGACGTTAGTTAAGGAGCGTCGATACATTTCTCGGTGAAGGTTTGACGCATGAGATATTAATGACTACATAAAACGCGTGGTACAATTTAATGGCTGTGAATCTCTAATCGAACTTATGACAGCATACAGGCTGTTCGAAGAGGATCTTAAAAATAGAATTAATTTAGTAAAAAAATAGTTTTTGAGTTTGCAAATCCTTCCAGGATATTAACATTTATTCGCGATGTTGTTTTGTGGTTGCAATTCTACCTGCGTGATTAGTAGATACCTAAGTATCTAGTAAGGTCTTTTTGCTTTAACACTCGCTAAATAATGTATTTTGGCCCATTAATTACTTGAATATAAATAATTAAAGATCATGGAAAGAAATCACATCCTTCATCTAATCACTCTCTGTATTCATTATACTATGAATTTCAAAAACATATTCTTTGATTTCACTATACAGCCTGTTAAAGAACCCATTTTTATAGTAAAAACTTGTTTAGAAAGACGTCGATAATGTCAATGTCCCACTTAAACTTTATGACAAATTTTAAACGCAGGACTGCTTCTATTGATTACACCCTGTATAAAATGGTTTACCTCAATACACCTAAAATACAGGTGCCCGTTGTGGTGCCCGGAAAAATATTTATCTTCAATATTATTATCAAAATTTACGTCTCTATTTACACAACAAACAACTCGAATAAAAGTCGTTGTTTATTTATAAACACTACGAATTTTAAATCTGTAGATACGAGTGGTTTCCAGCGACGTCCTTTCAGATAATTGCGGTTGGCTGTAGACATAAAATTACTTCGGTTACTTCTTTTGTGGATTACATGTTGGCAGCCACTAGTATTACTAGTCCGTGCGGTGACGGATTGAGTTAGTGGTTAGATGTGCCGCCTTCGATCAATGGGTCCCCGGTTCGATTCCGGGGTCAGGCAAGTGTCTTTGTCTAAACCAGAGGCACTGGCTCTGAGTCTGGGTGTCATTTTCTATCTATAATATGTATGTATTTACATAAAAAAAATATATATAAGTAGTTTATCATCCATCTCGTTACCATAACACAAGCATTAAGTTGCTTAGCTTGGGACGAGATGGCGTTGTGTGAAATGTCCAAGGATATTTATTTATTTACATAGTGTCACCACCCCATTTCGTCCTGAAGGTGTCGTAAGAGCCGAAATAAGGTAATGACATGGCTGTAAACCTGCCGCGAGAGAAGCGCGGCTCCCGTCTGGCCAGCGTGGCACAGTAGGCTAATTAACCTCTTTGTACTTGGAAGAGGCCCGACTGAGCAGTGGGTAATTACGTGCTGAGAAGAAAAGAGTATCACCAGAGGGTAACAAGTAAATATGGGGGGTAATTAGCCTACTGTGCCACACTGGCCAGACGGGTTGGCACAGGAGAGTTCTAATAGTACTGAACCCTCAAGGCCCTTTTTGTTTAACAACTTTTTGCTGAATCTGGATTACACTTCAAAGACAAAAATGGTGTGCACTGTAAAGCACTAACGACGGGATTATTTCCGTACTGTACCACAAAGAACGAGGTCGCCCAAATGATGCTATTTATTTTCTTTTTAATTACACAGAATACAGTGCACGTTAAAAAACGAGTATCTTTATTCGACGACCTTACTACGGGAAAAGTTTCGGGTAAAAACAAGCCTGAATAACATTTGCCTTGTACGTTTGTGTTCGAGGCAGTTATGAATTATTCAGATTTATAATAGGAAATTCGTGTCGTGGAAAATTTTGTCCTGCATTCGGAAGTTTCGATAATCCGAGAAATCCTTCCTGAATTATTTACGATATTATAATACAAGCAATCATTTTGGCAACTCCATTTGTACTAATTGAAACCTCTGGTTTTGACAGAGGAACGTATAATAAATGAAATGAAATAAATATAAAATAACTAGCTGACCCGGCAAACTTGGTACCGCCTAAAAATCAATAAATAAAAAAAGCTGAATAATAATTCCAGAATGTTCAATAGTCAAATATGTACCTATTTGCAAAACCTAACTGGAACAAAAATAACGCGTATTAATATGTTTTCCCTTTTTCATGTTTTCTCACCTTTTAAACCTCTTAAAACTTCCATGAATATTTCTAGACCAAAATTAGCCAAATCGGCCATGCACCCGTTCTCGAGTTTTAGCGAGACTAGCGAATAGCAATTAGTTTTTATTCATATAGATAGATAGATTTTATATTCGCATCATCATATTATGAAGGTTTTTTATTGTTAAATTTTATTTAATAATTCTTAATACTTTATAATTACTTCCAGGTTTTCATTACACAATAAATCACCATGTATCGTTACTATTTAATACCTGAAGTCATCGTGTTGTCATTAGTTAGTAGATTCATGACATGTTGCCAATAAAATGGATGCATACAATATCAGGTTTTGATTAATTTCACGGGAACCTTTTTATTGGTTCTCGCCCTACTCAAATTATACCATATTTATGTTAAGGGGTCTCAGGATATAGTAATGAAAGGCTTTTTATGTCATATTCCGGATGTAACTTAGACTGACTGGATAGGGTAGCGTTCCACACGCGACGTAATGTTTAATGTTTTATTATATGGAGATACCTTATAGACTGCTTTTTTACGTTAATCAAAGGCGAAAGACAAAGGCACGGAGACTTATACTTGATTGATACACACTATGAAGAATTCCGAGTTAACTCAAGTTTATTTTTATGAACATTATTAAAAAAAATGAACATTTTGATAAAACATTTTATATGCCAGCTGTAGCTCTATTTTGTTTTATTATTTCTTGCAACTGTGAGTGAAACAAGAGTTGTCGTAATTTTTCTCACACAGTTTAAATTAGCCACACCTCTCAGTAGCCTTAAATTTGATTTTTGGTTTTTAATGAAACTATTATCGTAATTTTTGCTTAGGACGTGCCTTCAAAATCTTATCACGAAATTCAGACGCATAAGGATATGCCACGTTTAACTAGGTATCTAGGGCATCAACATAAATAATTATGAAGTATCTGCTACAATAATAAAGTAAAGCTATATCATTTGTGGTTAACTTCATGTCAGTAAAATAATAAACACCAAATAGTTTTAATTCAGTTGGTATAAAGTCTATTATTAAATAATTTATGACCTGCAACGAAGTGTGTATGTGTGTTTCGTTAACGATTTCCTTTCTCTTGCGAAATTAATTGTTACGCTTGCATGTTCGTTTATAATGATTCAGATTAACTCACTGCAAGCATTGTACTTAAAGCCCATAAAGATTGCGAGAAACGATTATGAAATGTAATTAAAATTTAACACGAATTTGTTATTTTTAATATTTCAGTATGTACTTGTTTTGCAATGGAACCAATATTGAGTAAACAAACACAAATGTGGTGGGTGGTCCCATTTACACTTGGGTACATTTACTTGAGTAAATTGCAGTTATTTAAAATTAAATTAGAACGATACCTTGGTAAATTAATTAACATTCATTAAAATGTGTTTAATTATGGCCTTGCTACATAATAGCAAACATTGAAGAAACGAAGTAGTTCTGTTTTATGTACCTTTTGGCACTTTTCTTGGACAAAGAAACATTCAATCAATAATATTAGGTATGCAGAAAACAACAACAAACTTGTTTTATCTTGTTATCGTCTGCTTTAGTGAAAACTGAACACCCTTATGTGTGCAGTAAAAGTTACAATGAATGATTGCGATAGTTTTAATGAATTTTCCGTGTACGCGGTATGAAAATGCCTCTAGCCAAAGTAGCCGTGCCAAAAAAGGTTACCCGCAGTATTATTACGGTCGAATTGTCGTCACATCGATCGTAACCGAGGACATTATGAAAAATGTATTTTCTTTCAGAGGATATCGCTTGGCCGAGTTTGACGTCACGCGCCGGTCGGTCGAAATTATTGGCTTTTCATGCAAATGTAAAGTAGTACGAACGAAAATATGCGATTCCAAGATATTTTCCTCCGAACGAAAGCTGTAAAAAGGAATTCCAAGTAAACCCAGTAATTGCTAATAAGATAACGATCTCGTTTGAATATTGATCGATTTCGAGATATGAGAATTGTTTTATTGTAGGGTCTATCATCATTATCAGTCCATAAATGATGGGTCTCCTTTAGTAGACACCAGTTTATAAACTAGGTTGACGTTGACGCGTAAGGCCAGCCTAATTGGTTAGTATTGCCTATTGACGTTTATACCACCAACGTTATCACTAGATACAACTTATACTTACGTATTAATGTAAAGGGAAAACATTCCCAAAAACTAGTTTCAATGATTTCCCTGCCAATTACTATAGGCATGTCGACGTATTTTTCCATGTACGTTCTTGGCAACATTGCCTGGCGTGAGCGAATACGGGAGTTCGCGTCGCGACGCTGAACGCTCGTAAAATCGCACAAGTTCATGGCACAAGGAAAGACGACATTGCCGGCCGCTTGACTTTCGTCATTTCGAAGCGTACTTCAACAAAAATCGTCCAACGTGCTTCAATAATTTTTGACATTTTAAACTCTAACCGCTGCCAAATTAAGTCCAATATTACGAAATAGAGCTTCTGTAGTTTAATCGCTTTTTCCTAAACCAATCTTAAATAACACCCGCACATTTTTCACCCGATTGCGTCAATGGTCAGCGAGGCACGCGATATTTGCGTCGGAGTGATTATTAATAGCAACGCCTGGCAAAAAGTCGACCACTCATCGGCTTTATTTTAGAAGGCACTGATAGAAGGTAAATAAATAAGATTTTAACTAAATAAAATATTTACGTAGGCTAACTCCAAGAATAGTAGCCAGTTGGCAAAGTCATAAACTCATTTATTGATGACTTTTTTGTGTATTCGGAGTACATATCAGAGATGCAACATTTTCTAACGTGGAGTCATGCATGATCATCTTTATTCCGACATATAAAAAAAGAAACATTAATTAATTTAATCATGCATTGTAGCCGGTGGCATTCTCATTTTTAAGTCCATTCCCGGTATTATTCGTGTTTTAAAACCTTAATTTATGCCACCATATTTCGAAATCTATTACAGCCTCACGGTACTCCCGAGGCTGCGGGAAAATGGTAGTCGGAACTCGACCTGCCCACTAAAACTTAGCGTGTGGGGGTTGATCTGCTTCAATCACCATAATATTCTCAAAATGCTGCGAGGCGGCCCCCTCCGACATAATCACTACCCACTACATCGTCCTCACTCGACAAGGTTTAATATTTCCTCGTTTGAGATCCTCAGGATGATATCATTTTGTGACAATAGGTGTTATGCTTTTTTATTTACGGAAATAAATCTCGAACTTGGCCTAGGTATTTCCAGTTCTATCTTGATGCGTAGTCCGTAAGAGCATTTGGGAAGCTATTTTCAGACCACAAGTGAGTTTAACGAATATTTATAATCGTATTCGTCATTCGAATCGAAACTATGTTTTGTTAATGCTAAGTAAAGAGCGAGTGGTGCGAATGGAATATTTACTTAAGATTATTTTGGGTATCGTATTTATTTATTCCCGACGAGCGTCATACGCTTTCGACAGATGAAAGCAATTATTAGTTATTTTCGATTATATGACGCATGACCTGAATGTTTTATAAAAACACGACAATTTTTATGCATTTACCTATCCAACGGAACATTATTTTTAGGTGCCAAAGATAAATAAAACTGATAATATAATAATATGTATCCAATTGATATCAACTTACGCACGTATCTCTCTCTACGTGTTATTTACTTATTTGAATAGGCACCTACTTTTTTATCTTAGGCTTCGGGTCGATACGGAAATAGACACACTTTGTACTATTGTTTGGGAATCTGAAAAACTATCTGAACAATTCTAGTATATACTAACTATCTGCAGTATAAATCTAAAGGATTTCTCTAAGATTTCGTACATACTGTGTATAGCGCACATTTGTTTGATATGTAGGTACTGAAATACGACTAGATCAAAGGAAATGGTTTAGGTACACTACGTTCCCAATACACATATTAAAAGATCCACTAATTTAAGGTGCTTTCCCACAATACGTTAAGTTGGCACGTATACCTTAGACTTACTTATCACCACGTAGGTTTTCCCTTTTTTTTTTAATTTACGATTCACCCCATTTTCGTCCAAAAATTTTGTTTTTGTTTTGTTTAAAAATTCTTTATCAGTAGTACTATCGATACTTACGGTCGTTCTTCTTTGAATATTCAGTATAATGTTTAGGTACTTGCGTTACTAATCCAAATGCATTACTTCAACTAAATGATACATATTTTGACCTTTATAATGGTCACAATGATATCCGGTTTTTATGGTTATCGGAGCAAAGGTTTCAAAATGACGATGTACTGGTATACCTAATGACGTAAGAATATTTGTTAAATTTAATTAACAGTTCAAAAATAGGCTATTAGCATTACTTATCAGTTACCATTCATAATGTGCGCAGGTAAGAGGTCGTTTCGGCGTATGACGTTTAAACACCCTCGAAGAGATTCACTGTTTCGAACAATAATAAAATTAGATTTGATAGTGCCTCTTTCGACACAATTCTAACGTTGTTTCTTTGCGACATCTCTTATATTAACAAAATTTTGATCCCCAAATGTGTGTAGCGACTATTACTAACTAGCGACCCGCCCCGGCTTCGCACGGGTGTAATGAACATCTAAATTGAACAGTGTTTCTCGACAATATTATGCATGTAATATACCTATAAACCTTCCTCTTGAATAACTCTATCTATAAAAAAAACCGCTCCGAAATCCGTTGCGTAGTTTTAAAGATTTAAGCATACATAGGGACTAGGGACGGACAGACGACAGCGACTTTGTTTTATACTATGTAGTGATAGTGATAGTGATGTAGTGATACTACTACTGAGCACAAAGCCCAAAATTGACCCACCGTTGAGTCGGGCCTCCTCCATTTAGACATAATATTTATTGGGGCAAGAGAAATACAAAAGTAACTAGGCACTATTACTATATTACTAATACATGAAGGGTTATTAGCCTGCTGTGTCACGCTGGCGTTTTAGTAGTACCTTTTTATTTCACCTGTCATAAAAAAAATTCATATTCATAACCTAACCGAACGTAGTTAAACGTTAAATGAACTGTTTACCGGTACATTCCATCGAAAATTGTGATTATGTTTATGTGATAATTAGCTTGGTAGACGGAGTCAAAGGGTTGCAACATTTTGTAACGGATGTGACCGTCATTTACCGCAAAAGTGCCATCACACGTTTCGACATTGTGACGTCATACGCTGCTAACGCTGTCGAGTCATGACCTTTTAGTAATACCCGAATACCTTGCGATACATACTATACTTACTTAACGTCACCATAACTGATTGGTGGTGGATTAGAAGCTATTGCTGTGTTGTTTTTTTTTGCGTAGGACATGGTTGTTTATCGAAAATCTTTGACGTCAATAGAATATTCTTCAATCACAAGTATAGGTACTACGAAACTGGAAGGAGGACGATCGATTTAAAGTTTTCATGACTGGGTTGTATTATGTAGGTACAAAAGTGCTGAAATATTGTTATTAATACATTAAATTGACGTCACAGGTCCCTAATTGATTGGTTGATGGGTGAATACTACTTCTACTATTCAGCTTATACAGTGCCGGATTAAGCAAGTGCGGGGCCCGTAGCAAATTCTTTCAGAGCCCTTGATCTGCTATGGGTTCTTAAGTATAAAGTGGTAAAATACACTTCAATACTCAATACGTTTATTTGCTATCTATAGGTTACAATTTTGTGGGTAATTAATACATACCACATCTTAATAAGCTTCACTCAAAAAATTACGCTCAGGTAGATATGAATGGGTTTAAATAAGCGGTACCCTTTCGCGCGGGGCCCGTAGCAATTGCTACTCGTTATGTGCTACGTGGTTAATCCGACACTAATCCTATAGACGATCCACTGCTTAGTCGGGCAACCAGCCTACCAACGCTAGCTTTGTCATTTTCTGAGATGGAGTAGGGTGGTGACTCTTCGTATTCTGAATCAGTCACCATACGGAATTTATATTATTAACTAGCTTTTGGGCGCGGCTTCGCTCGCGTGGACTTCGAACCCGTGCTTATCTCTATGCATTTTTTTTTATGAATATAAAAGTGGTTATTGTGACTAAACTATGATAGTTAGATATGTGCTCTCGCGGACTTTTTTGTAGATTTTAATAAGACCTACAAACTCGTAGTACTTCATTTTGTTCTATTGTCAATCGTTTTTGCAGCGCACGCATAAATAGGTTTTCGATTTTACACCTTGGGTTACAAAATCGCAATTTTCATACAGATCCCTAAGTCTTTTGAAAATAAAATATAGCCTATAACCTTCCTCGATAAATGGACTATCTAACACTGAAAGAATTTTTGAAATCGGACCAGTAGTTCCTGAGATTACCGCGTTCAAACAAACAAACAAACAAACAAACAAACTCTGCAGCTTTATATATTAGTATAGATTAGTATAGATTGTGATTTATATTCACACTTGAAATAACATCTAAATAGATAGAATGCACGAACTCTGCTTTACTAACAATGTATTGATCTTTCGATTGTGCATAATTACGTATACCATTAGATTATGAGATACATGAGTATTATGATAAGTACAATAAATAGTAGAGAAAGTATCCCACGATTCTTCTTACAACCTTTGTCAAAGTGAGTACTTTTTACAGGAGTAAAAGTACCGAGTACCCGATCTCGGAAAAATTATAAAGAAAAATCTAGCAGTAATTACCTCAGTCGGTCGCGGCACTTTAAAGAAACTGTTAACGGTGAACAATTCAATTCATTGTTTCCATAGAAAGTACTTAAAGACTTTTAGTATGGAGGTAAATGCACTTGCAGATCACTGTCGATTTCCGCAAAATGTAGCTCTGCGTGTAGGAAAGAATAGATGAAGATGAAGAAAGATCAGATGTTCCACAGCGCGTCTGACGTTGGGCGTTGTCGCCGTTGCAAATGTTGATATCTTTTCTTTTTAATTGTGTCAACAGCTCTTCGTCCTAAGGAGAGTAATGCAATTAAATTGCCAATAAACTCTAGTCGCAAGAGAAGGCTTTAAACGCCGACCAACCCGAGCATCCATCAAAGAGGCAGACGATAATAATCGTATAAAGACGCGACCTGAACTAAAATCTACATACATTGGCCCTGTGTATTGTCAATAAAATGTCTCTATGTATATTATTTACTTTAATGTGTATTCTCGTGTCTACCCAGTTGCAAGTGTAGGCGTGATGTATCAGTAAAATAGATACCAGCGTTTTAGACGTAGAAAAGACGCACGCATCGAATATTCCATTAATGTCCCGTAATGTTTTTCGATATTATGATTTGGATCGGTTACTACTATTCGGGTTAATGAACGCAGGAGATAAAAACTTGACCTCTGCTGTGGCACTTGGCCAATCGATTTTGGGTTTACACTGGCACCTCATTAAATAAATACGGAGATGGAGCACAGAAGAGCTCTACGGAGTAGCTGTGATTCGGCTGTGTGGATTTCGGCCAAGATTTATAGATATAAACCCTATGATATTGCGTATTTATATCTACCATATTTCAAACAGAAACGTAGTAAGTAGTAGTAATAAAAACCAACAATACGAGAAACATTAAGATGTGGGATAATAAATTGCGGATGTTTTCACACGTTTTTTTAAAACGTTGGTTTTAAGAATTTAAGGCCCCAACACTTGATCTCCGCCAACTAAACCTGGCCTTGGGTCGCTACTGATGATGCAGCATGACGTCACCTTTGAATACACTGTAAACGTTCAAATTCAGAAGAGAATTGCATGTTCGTTCTCTATTCCAGTATACAAATGCTAATCAGAAATGGTTCTTTGGTCCACTAAACAAAGTGCTAATGAGCTCATTCATCCTTCAACTTTCTCACACTTTCATAGCTGCACTGTAGATAACTAACTGCTCAGAGAAAATATACATATGTGACAGGTGAGGTACGTGACTAAACTTCTAGTGTCGAATTGAATATAATATCGAGTTTAAAATGTTGTAAAGATAGAGATGTACTCGTAAATATGTTAATAGACTGTTACATTATGAATAGTTCATACTACGTACCCCCATATCTCATGATTGTACATGATTTAAATTTGTAAAGAAAATAGACAAAGTTTTTCTGTTTTGTTTTCTATATGCTGTAGTTTTGTGATGCCTAACGGGTGACGATAGTGCATTCAGTTAGGTTAGGTAATTAATAATCGAATTATTTTTATCGCCTTATCGATAATTTGCCATAGATACTACTCAGGTAGTTGCTATGGTTACTGGTTAACTCAAAAATGGCCCGCTGTCCTTCGTTTGTTTATCAGTTTCGAGTATTTATTTAAACCGATAACGTCACTTGAAGATGTATGACTCACTGATGATTTTTTCCAAAAACAACGACAATCACCTGTGATATAACATTTGCGTTCATTTCAGCCCATAAATTACCCAATACTGAGTCCTCTACATTTAGGGAAGGGAATTAGCATATGTACGCTGGCAAGGTGTGTTAGCACAGAGTTTTTATCAGTTTTCCTTCTCTTGCGGCTAGGTGATCTGCCTCTTGCCTCATGGTATGGGTTGGTGACCTTGTGTATTCTAATTCCGTCACCACGCGGAACGGTCGGTCCCCACGTGGAACTTGAAAATTTTCGTAATTATACATATAATATTTTCTGTTGAATATGTTAAAAAATTAAGAGCTCAGTTAAGACTGCTTACCTACAAAGATGGGACTAACAAAGGAATGATAGGCCATAAAAAGTCGTTAAATTGTGGGCTACACTTAGTACCAACCCATGTTTACGACAAACCCTATCAGACAGACTTATCTAAAACTAGCAAGAGATGTAGTTTAAAATATGCGAAGTAATACAACTTGTATTACTTCGCATAATATATAATATACAAGTTATTATATTAAAGTAATAAAAATACAAAGTGATAAAAATAATACAAAGTGTTTAAAAAAATATACATAATAATAGACAAAAACCGTCCAAAACGAGGTCGATGACCTAAGCTACCGACGGACGGTTCAGGGCTCCAGAGAGAGGAATCTCCTCACCATCATTACCGAATTAAAAAAAAAAGTACTTATTATTAACTGCTTAGTCTCTGCATATATCTATCTATCTATCAGGCACAGAAGTCCCCACTGGTGAATATAGTCCTCCTCCATAGATTTCTACAACGCACGATCTCGTGCAAACCGCATCCTAGCGGACTCCTAGCGACCTTCACAAGGTCGTTCATTCCCCTAGTCTTCCCACGCTTCGCTTTCCCATACGTGGACGCCACTCCAAGACTTTTATGTCCCAACGGCCATCGGTTCTTCGTCCTACGTGGCCTGCCCATTGCCACTTCAACTGTGCAATCCTTTGTATGATGCCATTATTCAAATTAAGTGCTATGACCTGAAAATTCACGAAGCGAAGACATGATTATTGCTGTATATTTTTAACAAGCTATTTTTCTTTCTAGAGTGTGAATCTCTGATTCGCAAAATGCTAGTCCTGGAACCAACGAAGAGGTATACCATAGAACAGATAAAGAAGCATCGATGGATGGCAGCGGAGCCCTATGCGGTGCCAACGGTCACCGCGGACCCTGCACGCAGTCCCGCGCATGCACCGGCTTATCACGAACCAAACGAGCAAGTCTTACGGCTAATGCAGAGCTTGGGCATCGATCCTATAAAAACCAAAGAGGTGGGTTATCTTATGTCGTTTTTATTGATGTTTTTTTATAGCTAGAGGAATTCTTGCGTGAATATATTCCGGAATTTTATCGATTAAACTGTGTTGATCTAACGGCATATGAATTGCTTTTAAAATCTATGGACATTTATAACTCCGCCTAGGCTGTCTTTAAACGTGATCAAGTACTTACTATACAGCATGCTACTTCTGCTCTTCAGCGCATAAATTACCCATTGCTGAGTTGGGCCTCCTCCCATCAAAGGGAGGGTAATAAGCCTTCTATGCCAGAATGGATTCTAAATCCTGGACATAAAACACGGACTAAATCAATTTTGTCTACTCAAGTAAACGATTTATTTAATGGTGTTCATGAAGTAAACACTAGCAAAATCTTAAGTTCGGAATGAAGAACTAATAAGTAGTGTGTTTTCCCCACTACTATTCTGTCGGTCAAATACAGGAGTACTCGTATGTTGCAAAAAGTCAAGCAAGAGTCGGTAAATACACTTGTAATGGTCGATTAAAACGTAGTGTTCCATTCCAATTTGCAACTTTAAAAATAATTTGCTTGCTTTAATAATACTTAATGTATCCAATTAATAAGGTCGCCAGTATCCGTAATGTAAATACATGGGGAATCCCATTTGTCGGTTAAGACTGTTTACGTACCTACTGGGTTTAAATGCCCGTTTGAAGTAAACACAGTAGACATTAGACGGCAAACAACTTGAACAATGGCCTTGACTACGCAGTAGTTAACATCCTCTTCGTAATTTTTTTCCCATTCATTATAAATCTTATATTTTACAAACAGCTAAAGTGAACTACCCGGTCACAAAAAGAAAGAAAGAAAGATACTCCATTACCTTTAAAGTTAAACGGCGACATGATAGATACATACTTATACAGGGTGACTGGTAAAATATTATGCATACTTAAAATACATGACATAGTTAAAAATATAATAAAACATAGTATGATTAACTACTTAGTAACAACAAAAACAACCATCCGCGGCAGCATGTGGGGGCGCAGGTCTGGCCTGCGCCAGCATATGCTGCCGCGTAGATGTCTATGCCGCTGTGATAAATATTTTAGTAGGATAGTTAAGTCAAATTTAAAGCACCAATTTTATACATACTGAATAACATCCTGCAATAAGACAGTCTTACCAGTCTCCTGTATATTGTCTTCGGCGTCAATATTGTTTATTTAGGACCTAGGTCATATAAATTTCAACTCGAGGAATATTTATGTTACAGAGCCTAAGATCAAACAGTTATGATCACCATGCCGCAATATATCTACTTCTACTGGAAAGACTGAGAGCCAGGGCAGCTAGTGGGGCCGTGACGAGCTTGGAAGCTCGTACGAGGCCTTCTCGAAGACCGTCTTCAGTGGCTGATCAGGCACTCGCCAGAGAAGCACACGATGCGAGGCGGGATCATCAGAATAGGTAAGATTTTGGAGTCTACTTAACTACTTTAAACGTAAAATCAATGTTTAGTAAATTTTACTGCCAAAATTGTTTTATTTAGGGTAGGTTTAAAGTCAAGTCGAAAGCAATATGTTAATTTAGCAACTAGGCTTTTAATACTTAAGATAAAAATTAAATTTATTATTTTGGACTAAAGTTATCTATTGGTTTCCAGACTGCTACACAGTGGCGACTCGCAATCGCGAGAGTATAGGCGGGCGACTCCAATACTCCCCGCTGCGCCGGCTGACGCTTCGTCTGCCGAGACGCAGCGGCTCCTGTCGCTCGCCGGCGTCAACATGACCGAGCAGAGATTGCTCCAGCGAAACTCCGACACTTCTGAGACGCACCGGAGCTTGTTGGTCGCCAACATTGACGCCCTTACCAGAAATCACGAGTCTGAGTCCACCAGGTTACTTTCCATGCGAAATATTGACGTCTCTCAATCTAATCAGAGGATAGGGAAAACAGAACCTGTACATAGGTTACTCACGTCCACTTATGAACAGCAGCAGAATATCCTTAAACAGTCTAGTGAGGACTGCCGTCGTTTGCTCCAGCAGTCGACAACGGTTGGTCCCGAAACAAATAAGGGCCCCGACGGGACGAGGTTGTTGACGTCATCCAGTTTCGACTCGAAATGTGCTATTGACGGTGGGAGAAGTTCATCGGCCACAGACCACAGCGCTATAGCTAATTTTCTCCAGAATTCTGCATCGGCGACAAACTTCAATGTTGACACAATGAAGTTGCCGAATTCCACGACTTTCACTATGTGTTCTGAAGCAGCTAAACTTATGAATACTTTACAGCAGTCCCCCTTGCCATTGAAAGGGACTGTCAATTTGAGTACTAGTCCTATACCGCCACAGGTTGTGGAGCCAAAATTGACTTTATTAGAACAACCAAAACCACTTGAATCGACAAGGCTAGTATCACAGGCGCAACAACAAGATCTTAATCGTCTCCAAACGAGCACTCCACCTTTTAAAGACTACATGAATCATCATCTTCCAGCTTATTCTTACTTACAAAACTCAGTCCTAGCTCCAATGTCAAGTGCCACAGATTCTAACTTTTCTTCTACTGCCACTGGCGACTTATTTCCGAATGCACTTTACAGACCGGACAGCAAATTTTCGTTACATAGGTACACACCTAGTCAGACCTATTCACAAAATCTACAGGGTAACCCAGTAGAAGCGGCAAAATTTCAACAACAATACTCGTCGTCGACAGACGAAGGTTGCGAGACCGATATGGAGGACGTCGCGAGCGTTCCAAGCGGAGTTCAAAACAGGCTAAGCTCTTACGCCAGCTCAAGTTCTAGTAGTGGCGTCGTCACTTTTTTCAACAATAAAAGCCTTAGTCAGAATCTGAGCTGCGATTCTTCACAGAGTAATTTTTCCACCTTCGAAAGCTTGGACTACCAGTTATCGGAATGCTCCAGTGAGTTGGCCAGTAGTCTACCCAGCTGTACATCCAATGAAGACAAAATCGGTTATGAAAACAACTCGCTCGTCAATACAAGTCCAATGCACCCTTGTGTCTATATTTCTTCTTACAACAACAAGACGCCAGGCGTAGGATTTATAGCTAGACATAATCCTTTGAACTATCAGTCTGTGAATAAGAATTGCCCTCGTGCCGTCACTCGAAGTCCTGTAGATTTTCGGGAAGGTCGACGAGCGAGTGACGGCCTTGTAGCACAACAGGCCGCGCAGTCAAATGAATCGCAAAATACAAGCTTAGCATTCAATAGTCAGCGATTGAACGAAAATTGTAAAGCCAAAGGAGTACTAGAATTACATTTAGTCCAAAAAGAGGCTCAGCAATTAAAAACTCAGTATCAATCAACAATTCCAGCGGAAGAAATGACACAGCGACAAATACAACACAACCAATTTGCAGCAACATTTACACCACACTATCTCGATAGCAAAAATCCGACACCCAAACGTATTAGTCTTCCAGAAACATTTAACTACTCCAGTACGTCGCCGCCCATGCCCGCTAGTCCTAAAATGGTAGCCCAACTTCAAGATCAGGCCGATATACCACTCGGTGCGAATGTTCCTCAAGTTAGCAAACCTCCCCTACAACAACAACTGATGCAACACAGACTCTTCCAACAGAAAAGGCAACTGCTCCAAAAACAAATGACTCCCCCAACTTTACCTCCTCACGAAATGGGAATTCACACTTTACAAGTGGGCCTTAGTAGGCGACAAATGCTAAGGCAACAGAGCTACAAAATAGCGCAGCAACAACAAATATTACCTCCATTGCCGCTGACGGAAACGGAAAACAGGGATTTGCTTGCTTTCCAAGCAATTGTAGAAGGTCCAAATAGAACAGCCAAGCACAGATCCGAGGACACTCAGGAAGACATGTCGAAGTTTGCATACCAAGGTTCGATGGAGATAAGCATTATGAATAAAGACAGGCTAGGGAATGAAAACTGGACAAACCTGCCGTCCAGTATGCAGAGTGCTTGTCAGATTTCTGATTTGGGGAATCGGAGAGAGGGAAGAGAAGCACGGGAGACGAGGGACACACGGGAAGTGGAGGGAGATGCAGTGGGTCACGCCGCTGTAGACGCCCCACTTTGGCCGGCGCAGTGGAATCCCACGCTGTTTCAGCCACAACCTTGCTTCCAGGTATTCCAACAGATCAATTAAGTAGAACCGCGTAAGAGTAGACACGTAGATTGTTAGAGCGGACTATGTATATGCGCGATGTGAGGCTGATAATAAATGTGTGAACTGCGTGTGCCCACACGTGTTGTATGCACTAGATCGATGATTGGTCTCATTTTCTAGTATGTATTCGTAAAGCGTTGTGAGTATGTTAATTGATGCGTAGATGTATTTCACCGATTTGAAGTTGCGTACATTTAGAGTGCATGACAATAAATAGTGCTTTAAAATTTACACATATATATTACACAGATAGATGATACACCACAGTATAATGGAAACTGCCTTTAGTACCTTAATATTCATTATTATGAACATTATTCAAGTTTAGAATATTATTAAATTTATGCACTCAGTATTGTATAGACGATTAGTTTTACAAATCTGTTTGCTATCTAGTATTCATTCCTGTTCAATATTTTATCAGCAGTACTTATCACAGACTTACTTAAGATAGGTATACCATATATATTATGTAGCTATATTTATAACTAGCTATGTAGTTATTCCATTTTTAATTTTATTGTACTTGCCACGTTTATAGTAATTTTATGAAATCATAAGAAAGTATAGTTTTGTATTTTGCCAACACTGATGCCACATCACTTTAAAAATGTTCCTACACAATTGTTCTGTAAATTCTCCGTAGTGAATAATGATTTTATTATGTATATTTATTACAATATTTTTAAGTAAATCGAGTCTGTACGTTTTGTGAAGTCTGTATAGTTTTTGTTATTATTTGCTAATAATTATTTTATTTATGTAAGTTGTGATAGCTTTACTTAGGAGGCAAGTTTTATTTATATTACAGTAAATGTAAATTTACGATAATAGCCTATGGTTTTATTTTATCAACACCTTATTTTAGCTACTGCTTAGCTTTTTCGTAGAAGACACAATGCACGCTCATATACATATACATAGTTTTAATGAATATTTCGTAACGTTTTTAACTGATGCATAAGTATAAAATGTGTCATACTAAAAAGCTAAAATATATTGCAACAAATGCTGGGGAAACGATTATACTTAATATGTATTAAATCTTGCCTAGAAATTGCATTCTAAGTTCCTACATTTGGTGGAGAACTAAAGCTATCTTGTAAAATAAAACATATCTGAAATAACCGCATACCGTGGACGAAAAAACACATAGCTATATAAGACGATTACGTGGCACATGGTGCCTACCATACTCCGTTAAAATTCATGGAGAGAAAATAGCTTACTGTGCCACGCTGGCCAGACGAGTTGGCAAAGGGGTTGTATCAAGTTTTTTTTCTCTTGCGGCTAGGTGATCTGCCCCTTCCATTCCTTAAGTCGCCTGTTACGAAACTTTCGGTATGGTTTGGGTTACTAATACTACTCAGCCCATAAATGACCCTCTACTGAGTCGGGCCGCCTCTAATTACATGGAGGGTAATTAACCTACTGTGCCACGCTGGCCAGACGGGTTGGCATAGGGTTTCGTTTCTCGTTTTCCTTCTCTTGTGTCTAGGTTTTCCCTGCCATTTCCTTTTGTCGGCTCTTAAGCCTTCCTCAGGATGGAATGGCACTATGTATTCTAAATACGTCTCCACACGTAGATGGGTTATGAATCGTGTATTCTAAATTCAAAAGTCCTTGTGTCAAAAGCTCACTGAACGTAACTGTTTTTGACTCTATTGAATCAGCAGGTTTGGGGTCCCGAATAGGACTGTGATGCCACATGCAGGCAAGTCAAACATAAAACGCCACTCTCTTTCCATGGGGGTTAAAAATTAGTAAGAATTTAGGTAGGGATCTTTATTTTTGGTACGCAGCTGTTACTATGTTTGGCATTTTCCTTTCAGTCAACCTGGCAAGGACATAGTCTACCACCGACGGCAGGAATGCTACCATTGAGTGAAAGCCCCATATTGGAGCTTACGGAACAGATGGAATCCATATAACTAGATTTATGTAATTTGTAAAGTACCATTTCGATATTGGTAGAGTCGGACCTGAGGTCTGTAGTGTAATTAAAGCTATGCCCACAGCCAGTCAATATTGTCGTGCAATACTGAGCTTGAAGGCATGTGTAAAAGGGATTTAGAAGCTTTGATATTTAATGACAGTATTCTGAATATAAAAATAGGTAACATGGTAAACTTGTGCTGTGTTTAAATAGTATTGAAAGTTGTGATGTAAGTTACTATAATCTGAAAATGTAAGTGACTGTTATGATGATATAGGTGGTTTATAATTTAAAAAAATAGCAATGTTTTTCGTAATCTCTGGCAGTTTAAATTAAATAATTGGGAACTGCATTAATCAATGGACGGTAGTAGATGTTAGGGCTACCTGATACATATACCCGAAACTAATTGATAAAACAAATCTCCTATAGCCATAACGTAAGGATCGATAGTACCTATGACTGTGTGCAATGGAGTGTATGCTCAGAAAAGTAATAAGCAATATCTTCCTTCACAAATTTCCAAAAAAATCTGCAGTTTCTGCTATGACTAGAAAATATTCAAGTAGAACCTATAAAACTGTTGGGTACAAGTATTCGCGAATAGTAAGAGGGCTCATTACCATGCAACACACATTTTGTAATTAAAAATTAGATCACAAAAACTACGGTGTGAAATATTTCCAAATAAAAAATATACTTAAAGATGCGCCTTGTGGCAGGCTCTGGCCGTCACTGTGCGCGGTTGTAGGGGTTTTATTACACCCTTACACTATATTTATTGAAATATTCTAGTCAGTGTTATTACTAATGAAACAATATAAACAGATACGCTTTTAGCCACGGAAGTATATAAACTAGTAATTTAGTTTAAAATTTGCACTAAGCCGATAGGGACAGTCCTAATAACCGTAGAAATAAATTAGAAATAAGTAATGTGACAATATCAACGTAGACTAAGTTGTTAGAGAATGCGTTTTATTTTTCGATACATAATCTGTTGGACATTTGGATTTCTGTTTATAAAAATGGGGAAAATTCATTATATGAAACTGATAAATCGTATTGTGATCTGAGAAGCATGCCTCAAACGGCAACAGTTTAAAGACATTCCTTGTAAATAAACTACCTCTACTTAACTTCGAGTACAAGACTGAATTCAGTGTCAATTCAGACCAATGGTCACGATACCATCCGAAATCGAAGAATATTGGTTACGGACTTCTGGGAATCTTATGTAACTTAATTATATTATAGATACAATACATTATGCCACGGATGCGACACTCTTACGCCACAAATAAACTTTGGCTAACACTAGAAGACTTGCCGTCTTGGTGTTGCCTGTTCCGAAATTTAAAAAAGCACATCTTTTAATTTTTTTGCGTCAAAGTGTAAAAGAGTTTTTATTATTATTTAAAGATTTGGCTCACTTAATATAATTTCTATAATGTCTCCTCGAAGTCCCGAACACCATAGATTGATTCATGTATTTTACACGCTCACACTTCTACTTACGAACGTAGTAACTCAGGTCTATGTTTAAATTGAAGTGAGCACATATCACTTATGGGTAGTAAAATAAGGGTCAAAGCATGTTGTTTCAATATTAGACTCACGTAGATTGTTATAACGATGCCAGAGAGTAGTAACATTGTAGAAAGCACCGGTCTACTAATGAAAGCGGCATGTCCACAAGGTACATTTTAAAGTTAATACAAGCAAGGCAGCTATAAAATAAGTGCAATATTAGGCGCGCAAAAAGAAAAATAATGGATAACATGTTTATTAACACCTCTCATTGTCACATCCCTTCCGTATGATCAATATTGTTCACTACGTGTTCGAACTAGATACCTATGTCAAAATAATTTTTAGGCAACTTCAAATCTGAGTTTGTTTTTAAATAGTTGTTGAAATATCTACTACTCAGCCCATAAATGACCCAGTACTGAGTGGGGCCTACTGCTATTACAAGAAGGCTACTGTGACGGGCCAGACGGGCCAGACGGGTTGGCACAGGGTTTCATTTCAAGTTTACTTGCGGCTAGGTTTTTGCCTTGTCATTTCCTTTAGACACCTTCGGAATTGAATGGGGTGGTGACACTATGTATTCTAAACCCGTCATCAAACGGAATTTATAGAAATCCTTATCATCTTTGCCAAAAGACTTCCACTGCTACACATAGGCCGCTCCCAATATTATTTTTCTTCATATTTATTTATCTTCTGCCTACCGTATCCAACAGATAACGATGGTAGATTACAGGTTTACTTAGAATTACAAGACAGATCACAATGGAAGTGGTAGCCCCAGTATTGCAAGAACATTTACTGAATCTACACACTAAAGCCGAAAGTCCACCGCCAGCTAAAATAAGTTAGTTTAGTTTAGCTTGCATAGTTGAGCCAGTTTTTCATACACGTTAGTTCACCGTCGGTGGACGCACATGTTTGAAAAACTGGCTAAACTAAATTAGCTGGCGTGGACGTTCGACTTAAAGCTGACTGAAGAAACCAGTACGTTAATATAGAATTCCCTCGGAACATTAATTATGGTACCTTAGTTATGATTCTGAGGGAAAAGCAATTCTACTACTAATTACTATTTAGATATCAGGGTACCACTGATCATTAAGCTTTACCGAACCGTAACAATAACGTACATACGTAAGAGTTGCTATAAAATTCAAAATAGATTAGTCATACATAAGTAGAAAGTAGGTATTTGGAAGCTTTTACACAATTAGACATATTGCCATTGTATTATATTCTGAAATTCAAGTAATCCAGTAATCAGTAGGTCCATAAATAAGTAGATAATTTTATAATATGCGACGAAGGTATAGCGGCTAGATTGCAATAATCATAATTTTAGAAGTTCTTATGTAAAGGCTTGTTGAGAAGCTTCGTTTGGAGAATTTGTAGACACGTTACATAACAGTTTTTGTTGAATGTATTTATTTGGTTGTGATAATGTATTATGACTGAATTCAGTGTATAGGACGGTCAAAATACAAATCATTCCTTCAGAGAATTTTGTTTCATTTTCTTGTCCTTTATTGCGATTTGGCTTATGTGTACCTAAACAATGCAATACCTGCTTATTCAGAAGATTAATCTTATCTAAGCAACCAAGACTTATCAGCAACACTAACTGGATCTTCGGTACTTATCCGTGATGACGTCAAAGCTGTTTTACGTGGTCACATCTAAATGTTATTGACATGTAGAGTCTGAAGTTGTTTGTGTGATATCGTTCATTCGGACTTGGTTGTATGTTCCGATTGTATTTTGTCAAACAAGGTCAAAAGTCCATACAAAGTGTTTGTATTTGCGAATTTTTAGAAAGTGGCAAGAATGTTTTAAACATTACAGCCGTTTTGCTGGCAAGTCGCCTACTTGGAAAATAATATCACTACGGAAAACGTAGCAACAATGTTCGAACTTAACACACGTAATTATGTTAGTTTTGATTGATACCTAATACTCTTCAAGAAAATATTGGTTTACCACGAAAATGAAGAAAGTTATTGAATTGATAAATGATCAAGACCAGTTTTCGTACTCATTTGAAGTTACTCCAGATATATTGGACGAAGAAATTAAAAGAGTTCCTGTGGAACTGAAATTTTATTCTGTGACATGGCATGCGAAGAATGACCGTTGTAAAACATTAGAGACTGCCTGTTCTCTGAAAAAAATGGATAAAAATGTACTGCTACATATAACTTGTGATTTGATGACTAAAGAGTATTTAAATCGATTACTGTCGTATCTTCAGGAAAAAGATATTTGTAACCTATTTGTTGTTTTGGGTGGTAAGTAAAATTTATCGTAATTCGCGTTTAAAGGCTGTGATACAGGTGTACTGACTGCCTCGTTGGGTTAGGGATTGGATGTGACGCCTTTGGATCAACGGGTCCCGGGTTCGATTTCGGGATCGGGTAAGTGTCTTTGTCTAAACCAGAGGCAAACTTATTATGTTAAACAGGTTTGGTAATCAGAGTTCCATTGCATTCCTCCATGCAAGAGCAGACTAAAAGAAATTACAAAACAGTAACCTAACCAAGACAGAACAAAAACCTTAAACGAAACTTCCATGTAATTAGAGTAGGCCTGAACAGTCATCTTAATTGCGAGCTGAAAT
Organism: Clostera curtula; assembly: GCA_905475355.2. NCBI lineage: Eukaryota > Metazoa > Arthropoda > Insecta > Lepidoptera > Notodontidae > Clostera > Clostera curtula. Next base: position 8,138,569 of record FR997808.1, on the reverse strand, counting down.
AATGACAATATAAAACTTAATAGGTACTATCTAATAAATTACAATGTATTTATGTCGCAAAGACACCGACAAACTTAAAATTAATTATCTACCTACCTACTAAGAGGTACTTGTATTGTTAACTGCTAAGTTGTTGCCGTTATAATAACGCAAAATTTAACTACTATTTAACAAGAGATGAGAAAGACCCGTCTAGGTAAGAGGCCACTTTACACTCATTATAAAAGAATGCTGGTCATTTGGTGGGTATCTATGAAATAGGTACCTGTTTTTAGCAGTGAATATCAGTGACCGAAAGAACTTATATAGGCTTACAATAACACTTCTATTTACCTATATGGTTTTTTCAGCGGGGCCTTCAAAGGCGCTAAAAGTCTTCTTTTTTCAGAAAATTATGATCCAGCTGCATCCGAGTTTGAAAATACAACCGAATTGATTAAATATATTAGACAGAAAACTGGTCAGTACTTTTGCATTGGCGTGGCTGCTTATCCTAATTGTTCTGATGTAAAATTGGCACAAACAAAAGAAAAAATCGAATGCGGTGCTGATTTTATGATCACACAAGCATTTTTTGACGCAAATGAGTACGCTCAATTCAAATTGCGCTGTGAGAATTTTGGCATAAATATACCAATTATACCCGGGATATTTGCTTTTGAATCGCAAAAACAGTTACACAGTTTTGTTAACCTCTGTAAAATAAAAGTGTCTAATGAATTATTGCGGCACGTGGAAGACAGTGAGAAATTAAAAGTACCGTGCACGAAAATCACCAAGCACTTGATTCAAGATATGATGACCAAATGTCAGGTCAAACATTTTCATTTTTTTACTTTGAATAAATTGGAAAATGTAAGCAATATACTAATGCAGATCGAATAAATTGAGGCAGTGTTTGGTAATTATAGGTTTTTTATTTTGTATTTTATTTTCACATCCTAGTCTGTCTACCACGGGGGTACATAAGTACCTTATAAAAATTGCACATGATTGGGTATCATGAGGATATAATGATGTATGTTTCTAGTCGCTTTACCGTTCTAAGAATTTTGGCCTTTTTTCGTGTAGAATCCACACAGGGTTTTTAGACGGTTAGGTTTATAGGAAACTTCTCCAATGTTACTGCCGACTAGGCTTTTCTTGGTAACATATAAGTACGGACCAAGGAACGTTTATTAAGTTCCTTCTTGGTACGGACAAAAGATGACGGCTGCGTTAGCTCCAGTTTTTTTCGGTTCACAGATAACTTGGTAAACTTTACTGAAGTGCTAAAGATAAAGTTATTATGGTCTTTCGAAATTCAAGCTACATTATTCAAAAAAAGAATCACAAAAAGATTCTTGACTCTGGCTGAACACAAATCGTGAAGAGACTACAAGAAAGAAATCGAAATGTGCTTTAGAGGTACAACACGACTGAAGTAAACTTCTTAAGATCCATCTTTAAATATCTTAGCACAGCTTAAGTAAGTGTCTATGAGAGAAATAAAATGTATGCTCGATCAATCTTTCTATCTTCAGTAACTTAAATCTCCCTCTCAACTTCCGTTTGCCTCACTCACCTTACGGCTTACACATTACATCAAATACCTTTCGTTACGGATTTAAGGTAAAGCTACGTTTCGATTTATGCAAATATAAACTTGCTTAAATCGGAACGTAACTAGCTAAAATGAAAAATTGATTAGTGTCGTTCAGTTAGTTACGTTTGGGAAAATGTCATGTCGTTATCGAACAGCTATCTATAGGTTATGCTAAGTGATTTTTTACGAGAAAAGGCATATAGATTTTTGGGGTAATTACGATATCTTGTATCATAATCTTTAAGTAATAATTTCTGGAGTGCTCGTGCAAACTTTCTTTGCAAGTAAATATTATATTTATAACTGGTTGTTTGAAGTTAGAATAAAATGATTGATTTTATTTTATTTGCCTTTTAGGTAAACATCAGTGAAAGATGTCTTTTCCTGATAAACAACAGCGTAAGCTTTGCTGGGACTCCAGAGATCGTTACTGGGAATGCCTAGATAGTGAGAACGTCAAAGACAGTAATGAAAAGCCTAAAGCATGTTCACAACTAAGAAAAGTATTCGAAAATTCGTGCCCCTCTCAATGGGTTACACATTTCGATAGAAAACGGGACTTTAATGTGTTTAAAGAAAAAATGCAAAAGGAAGGCTTTGAACCCATAAAAGATCAATAATGTTTTATTTTAGTTCAATGTATATAAATGTAATGTAGTAAACTATGTTTAGTTTATAATGCAAGTGGTTTTATTTAAGAAATTCCAACAATTTTCGTGAAGCTGAACAATACCACTGTCTTAAACATGTGTTGTTGTAATTGGAAATTTGTAATTACTTACAGATTAACAGTTTTCAACAATGGAACAAATTGATAAACTTTATTCTAAACTGCTTGTTCCAACACAAATCTTGAAAATAGAAACAATACAGGTTTGTAATGACAGTGAATAAATTTATGTGTAAGGCAGGTTCAATCAGATTGATGAACAGTATTTGTGTTTCAGGAATTATTGTTGAAAGCAAAAGAGTATCAAAGGAGCGAAAATCAATGCAATGGCATTTGGAACTCAATTTTAGAAGTATTGTGGTCACATTTACAGTCAGATCTCAAAAAACTTGATGACCAATTGTTATGTGCAACATGTTTTTTCTCTGTGATGTCATTTACAGAATCACAAGATTTTTACATGAAGGCATTTTTAAAATGTATTGATGATGAATTAGCAGCACGGAGAAGTGATACAAAGTCAATGAAAACATGCCAAGTAATATCTTTAGCATATGGGCTGTTCCAGTCACCTTTCATAACTCAGAACAATGGAAAAAATATGAAGTCTGTTGGACCAGTCTTAGAGTCTGTTGTAAATCTTCTTTTGTTAATGGCATATGATTATTCTCAGTACACATTTTTAGTCTTCAAAACATTAAAATCTTTGAAGAAAGCCTATGGTACATGTTACCATCAGTTTGTATTTAATGAAGAAAATCACATTAAATTACTTAATCTAGTCAACCACAATTGGGAGAACCCTATAACTGGAGTGAGAGATATGAACAGATCTATATTTCAAATGCTAATATCAAATCTAGATGACACTTTTTATGTGAAAGTTGTAAGTGAAATTAATAGTTTCTATTGGAACAAAGCAAAATACTTAATGCTATCAGAGATAATTGAATGCAAAAAGGGTGATGTTGTTACTCAGTATATTGAGAGCAATTGGATTGAAGGCTTAGTAGGCAGTTTATACAAACCAGGGTTAGTATCCGCTGGCACTGATATGTATTATGCACTGCTTAAGCAAATAAATAGTGATGAACAATGGTGCAGTATGTTTCTGGCCCATATCATGAGTATACTTTGCAGTGATTGTGTAAAAGCTATTGAACACTTTACCAACTACTGGTGTTTAACTACAGTTAAGAAATTTCCATCATTGATAATGAGACTTGTAGAAGAATTATCTAGCTTGGATAACACACATTTATTTAGTTGCCTTAGTGTTATAAAACAGGGCAACAAAATAGGAGTGATAGATAAGAAATGGCATAATACAAGCAAATATACAGTTGTAGAAAAATCTGTGCTCAAAGGCATACAACACTGCAATAGCAAAATCAGAATTCTAGCATTTGATATAGTATGTGTGTCACAAAGAAAATCAATGCCAATGTCAGAAGAATACAAATTGATACTTGATTACCTAATCAGTAATATCAACTCTGATTGCACTGTGTTAAGGTTGAGCATGTTAAATGCTTTCAATACTTTCTTAACAGAATTGCATCTACTTTATCTAAATAATTTAATGAAAAGTAATGACCATGATGACAAACAAAATTTACTTGACTTTTGTTGTAAACTGCAAGTATTTCTAGCAGATTCATTGAATCTAGATGGCAACTATCAAAGAAAAATAACAAGTATCAAGTTATGTGAGGTCTTCTTAAAGTGTGTGACTGAAGTAGTAAAAAAAAGAAAAGCTCAGACTCGAATAAATCACAAACCATTATTGCTGTACTTAAAAGAAGAAGGGTACTGGTCATTGTCAGAGGAAATATTTCTTCAGAAATTACTTAGTTTCCTAAAAGACCCTGCTGAAGATGTAAGAGAGAATACGATTAGAATATTATTACGCCATTATTCTTCAGAGTTGTGGAAAGACACACTGATGCAAACTTTGATCAATGAAGGATTAGCATGTATGAGAAGCAAATTTTTCTACGAAATCAGTTGTAGTCAGAGTATATTCAAGTTAATAACTAATATGCTGTTGACCCAAGAATATAAAGGTACAGATTTCAAAAATGCTGAAGATGTATTTTTCTTTGCATATAATGAACTAATTTCTGAATACAAATTAAAAAATGATCTGATGAAATCAATTGAAAGTGGCAAACAGTTGCATTCGTTTATGGGCATTATGTTTGTTGTGCTAGAAGAGTCTTACATAAACTCTCATAACATAGATATTTCTAGCATTAAGCTAGAGCTGATGGAAGTTATAAGGGACATTTCCAATCAATTCAACTGGGAAGAAGATGGTTCTACAAGTTCTGACTTTTCCAAGATGACTGATATGATTCAAAATATCATAATAAATTCTGGTTATAATCCCAGTGACACTGATGACCAAACTAAAATATCGGGGTTGCAGCAAATTGTATTAAATAGTCTATGGTTAAATGTGAAGGTAACTAGGAAACATGTAAAATGTATTTGTAGCTATAAGTATTTTGAAAGATACTCAAAAAATTTAAATTAAATTTTAGGCCTCCTGTGACCTGGTGTCCATTTTAATAAAGTATAACATCGACGATGTTGGAATGAGTGAAACGTGTTTAAATATCATAACTCACGTCTTGGAGAGCTCGAGGCATAAAGGCGTTATTGAAGCTGCCGGGGCCGCTCTCGGTAAAATTCTTATATTATTAATATGTTTTTTATATGGTCTTAGCCGACAAACTTGAATATTTAGTAATATACGAGATCGAAAGTGAATACTCATCAAAGAAATATCAGGCGATTTTTTTCGAAATGTATATGTAGACACTAGGGACACTATAATATCCATCAGAATTCTTAAGGCAACAGAACTGCACTTACGATGAGGTACATCACTATCACTACAGTGTAAAACAAAGTAGCTGTCGTCCGTCCCTATGTATGCTTAAATCTTCCAAACTACGCAACGGATTTTGAAGCGGTTTTTTTATTAGATAGAGTGATTCAAGAGGAAGATTTTTACGTATAATACATGCATAATACTGTAGAGAAACACTGATAAATTTAGATGTTCATCATTGCACACGTGCGAAGCCGGGGCGGGTCGCTAGTAAAAAATATAACACTGAACTGTACACAAAATAATGTCTACACTTCCACACATGATTTTAACTTGAGACGCGACATTTGTTATTTTATGAAGGTAGTTGGGATTTTTGGCCGCCGGCTAGGTATAGGGGGGAAGGTTATTCAGATCTTTTCTACTGTGAATTTAGGCGAAAAATATATCAATCGGCCTAAGTCGCGGACCACTTATACACTTTGTAAAGGTAAAAAAGGGCAAAACGACGCGAGAAAACGTTATCACGCCCATAATATAGTGCTATATATGAAAGTATAGTGCTGTGGCTATATAGGCACGCATCTCGCTAACTTTATTGTGCAATAAACTTATTTTTATTCCAGGACATGCTATACAATATTTGACATCACTGCCGGACGAATACATACTTTCTGAAGTGCCATACATGGTGCTGACAGGGAGGCTACAAGATTTGGTATCGGAGACCAACAAAATGTCGTCTATAACACGCAGAGGAGCTGGTCTCTCAATCATGGTCCACAGAATAGTATCAAGTGATATGAAGAAGGGGAAAGTAAGAAACGCCTATATTATTATAAAAATACCTCTTGCATGTATTGCATTGTCCCGAATACAAAGACTGGATATTGCTAGTTCTGTATCAATAATATGGCCCCCAATCAACAGGAGACCCCACACTAATTATTATCGACTACTTCGCAACTACCGGGCCCGTCTAAGACATTCGTACCTACTTGCTGGCTACCTTAGTCTAGCCATTCAACAATCTAGTTTGGCCATTATATTTGTCACATTGTCAAATATTATGTCATAACTACAATGGAGAGGGCCAGGCTCAGAGGTTCTCTGTGAGATCAAATTAGAAATGACGAGATACGCAGTCGAACCAGAGTTACCGACATAGCTCATAAGAGTGCCAAACTTATGTAACAGTGGGCAAGGCACGTGGGACAGAGTTCTTGAGTCGCGATAGCGTACCAAAAAGCGCAGTGCTGCGCACACGGTGGACCCTCGACAGGCGGCTCAGGACCGGCCTTCGCGGAAATCCTTAAGAGGCCCATGTCCAGCAGTGGAAGGCATTTTGGCTGAAATTATGATAACACACCCCAGGTGTTAGATTTAGCAATTTAATTTTAAAAACCTTACTGGCACTGGTTGCGGAATGCAATCAATTTGCAGGTTTAGCCACATCTGGTTCTGTTGCATATTAAATGGGTGTCCATCATTTATATCACCTGACCTCCTCCGTGCTTCGTAGGGCACGTAAAGCTGTCGGTCCCGGCTGCCATACTGCGATCTATAGCAGTCGGTAGCAATGAAAACCATGATCATTGTCCTGTAATCAATTCCGGTTGTTGTTGGGACGCGAAGGCCAGGCGGCGCTGGTATCGCTGGAGCCGACCCTAACGAAACTTGAAAAATGGGCGCGAAAAACTTAAGCTTTACAATTCCATGTTTAATTTTCAGCCATTGTTCCATTATTTTATGAACAGTCTATTGAAATTATGCCTCGAATCAAAGGAGGTACAAGATGGAAGAACTATTTACGAATCGGAAAATCAAGTAGATTTGCCGCAAGCGATATACATTCACTTTATGACAAGGATCGTCACAGATAGTAGTTTGGCCTCTGAATTGATGTTTTATTCAGCACAGTTAGCAGAACTGGCATTTACAAACCTTGTCAGCCCACAGTGGCAAATAAGGTAAAAACACTTACTGCATACAAGTACAGTCCGCGCCAATCTATATGTATCTGGTATCTGAATGTAGCCGTATTACGCTGAGCACAACACAAAATCAAGTACCTATCAGCGGGACGTACACGGGGCGGGGAGGCAGGGCACGCCCCCGCGCGTCGTTTTTTACCCGTAAGCGCCCTCGCCACCCGCATGTTAGTGTGAGTGAGCTACGTTCGTGTGAGTGAGCTACGTTCGTGTTCGTACCCACGGCTACATTCTGACCGGCCATAAAATTGGCGCGGACTGTAATTAGATATATTTATATTTTTTCTCATGGTTTACTCATTTTAAATATTTTTTTATAAACCACTCTCGCCAATGTCTGTAATGAACATTGAATAAACATTTGATAAGCTACCATGTTCATATCTTCTATACTTATAATAAATCTGTAGAGAGGTCAATTCTGTACATGAAATATTTTTCCAAAATAACTATCAGCGGGTGATTAGTGATCGATACTGACGCCAAAAATGCAATCAGTAAAATTTTTGTCTGTCTGTCTGTCTGTCTGTATGTTCGTTATAGAAACAAAAACCACTCGACGGATTTCAACAAAACTTGGTACAATTGTTCTTCATACTCCTGGGCAGGTTATAGTATACTTTTCATCACGCTACGATCAATAGGAGCAGAGCAGTGAAGGGAAATGTTGGGAAAACAGGAGAACTTACTCCATTTTTTAAGCTTCCGTCGCGTGTGCAGCCTTAATAGTTAAAGCTACACAGAAATCATGTATGACGGAAATGTTCTCCTTAAAATTATATAAAAAATATTCCAAGACAGCAAATGTCTATCTTTTATGGTTGACTCACAATAACACGTGTAACTCCCGATAGCTTAGCAGTTCAGAGCTTTCTGATTATATTTGTCTACTCTTACGTTTATAACACTCTCAATCATCCCTAATTAATAAATTTTAACATTATTACCTATTTAATAAAAAAAGAATCATAGAAATCGGTACAGAAACACCAAAGTTATTCATGAAATACGCTAATAAACCATCGCGCGTGATTACTGAATCATGCTTTAAGGATTATTTTTGTGTAACCGTCGCATCGGGTCGTCGCGGGAGGTTTAAAAGGGCGGGGGATCCAAACGCGAACTTCATACAATATTTGGATTTGGCTGATGATGCGAGTAGACGTTCCGAGTATTCGCCCTTATTGACAGGCAATATTGTTTATCAGCGCGACTTTTATACTTTACAATAATTTAGTTTATTTAATTTTCTTTTGTTGTTATTTCATAAAATAGGTATTAGTTATTTTGGTGGCGTGTTATATTCGTTCAAATTACAAATTATTAATAGTTATTTCTTTTTAGGTGAAGTTAAGTAGTAGTTAGTTAGTAGTAGGTAAGTTTTGGTTAATTTATGTTCAGTTTTTTTTAATAATAATAATAAGTAAGTAAAAGCGTAGGTACTTTTATTAATTAAAGGTATAGGTATTATTAATTATGTTATAGGTATTTAGTTTTAAGTGAAGTAGGATAGTTTACCCGGAAGCTATGCGCTGAAGTATTTTCGTTGTATAGGTACTTAAGCCTCATGTGAACGTGATCTAAACAATATTACCAATACATTAACTTAATAATACACAAGGAATTACACACTGATGGAGTTGCGGGCACAGCTATCTATATATATAAAACTCTTCCGTTAATGAGTGACTGACAGACAACGCACAGCGGAAACGAATGGCAGTAGAGAGCTGAAATGTGGCCTGTGTGTTTGTTGGGAGGAGTAGGCTACCACTAAGAGAGGATTATTGGAAATTCCCTCCCAACGGGGTGAAAACGGGGATAAATTGTTTTTTTCCGGAAGTCATTATTCCACGCGGACGAAGTCGCGGGCAAAAGCTAGTGCTTAAATAAGTTTCTCTCTGGTAAACATATTTCAATTACAAAATATTTATTATGCACAAACTTGGAATTCTTTCACGATTTCGATATAGGGTTATATCTGTGTATAATAGTATATTTCATTACAAGTGCGGAAAGGCTGTCATTACAACGAGTTCCGACAAATGTCTACCCGAGCCGAGGCGCAGCCGAAGGCGAGGGTTGACAGTCGGAACAAGTTGCAATGACGGTTCCGCACGTGTACTGAACGACTATTTTTAATACAGTTGCGAAAAAATGAAGCAATTTAATAAAATATTATAAACACAATAAACTCAACTAACTAATCATTTCTGAAAAATGGCGCCGACCGTAGAATATAAGCAGGTTTTTTTTTCTTCACCCATTCTGGTAGGCAAAAGGAACAATGCCCATACAGCCAAGTCTTCAGTAGAATTTTTTTATTGATATGAAATGAAATTTAATTAGATGAAATAAAACACATTCAATCAAATCATTAAATCTGATATTGAAACAAATTAGTACGTAGATTCTTTTTAGAAATATACGTATTTGCATGAATCATAAAAACTTCTATGATTTTTTTTAGTAAAAACTTCATGGTTGGTTTTTCCTTATAATAGACATTATTTTGACAGTTGGGAAAGAAAACGCACTAGTGCGGGAATGGTAAAGAAAAAGCACGCGTGTGTAATAGCCCACTTCCCGAACGCTATACGTCCCTGTAATATGCCACTTTTTGAGCAACTGTATTAAAAATGTATTTTACAGGAACGCAGCTCTACAACTGTATGGCGCATTAATACCGAGACAAATAGGCCAGAAAAAGGCGTCAGGTGATCATGAAGAAACAATAGCGACCGTGGCTTTCGATGAGCTACAGTCACATAACTTGAATCTCTGGCATTATATTATAGGACAACTGAAGAAACAAGACATAAGTGATGTAATCCAATATCATTCCAATTTAATACCGATTTTAAATATGTTGGCGAGCATTGCCAGGAGATACAATTTTTCGTTCGACAAAAACACCAAAGAGTATGCTAATAATGAGTTTTTACAACACTTGCTTTCATTACTGGGCAGCCCAATTTTTACAGTACGAAGACTGACTGCTAAATCAATTTTCAATATTTACGACTATCAAACAATTTCGGAGGCATTATTAAATGAGGTTAAGATATCCGAAAACTTTCTGCATGGTAGTCTAATCCTATTGCATCTATGTCACCAACAGTATTATGGAAAAGGAGTTTGTGAAGATATGTTCATGTGTTTGAAAGAAAAATATAAAACAATTCTTAGAAATGGTTGCCATTCTTATCTGTGCAAAGAGTTGTATGAAGACATTTATATTACAGAATATAGTGTCGAAGATATTGAGTTCACATTGATGGAAATGAAGAATAATATTAATAAACCTGGTGTTTTCACATGGGGTGAGAGAAGGCTCCAAAAGTATATATTAAGCTGTAAATGGAGTGACTTAAACCAGATATTGCAATTGATTTTACAGCAAAGTGAACGCGAAAAGTATTGTCAAATAATTTTGTTGAAATTAGAACATGGTAATGAAGAAACTGTAGGACTTAAGCAGGTAGTTGATACATTTTTATCATTTGAAGGTAATAACAATAGCAGTGTTATTTGGGAAATAATCTACAAGATATCAATAAAGATTATTCCAGATTGCATAAATCTAGAATCTGAAAAGTACCTTGAGGAAATAAAGGATAAAAAGAAAATAATAAAATTGAGGTACATTATACCATTGCTTGCAATGAATATACCACAGTTTACAGATAAGAACAAAATAATACTTTTAAATGTTATTAATGATTTGTGTAGCTTTGAGAATTCAGATGTAGACATAAGATATATTGCTGCTATTGCTATGAATGAGATTGCTAAACATTTCAATGATTTGGCAGATCCTTCTAAGGTAGTTTTAATCAAATGTATTGTGCTACTACTCCAAGATGAAGATGAGGATGTTAGAAATTTAAGTGTACATTTCTATGAGACATTATGTAAAGAAAATCTCCATCCATTCATTGTCTTGACTAATTTATTGAAGAAGGAATTTTTGCAGAATTTATTCCAGGATCCTAAGACATATATTGAAGATCTTTGCAAACAGTTGAGTAATGTACTTGATAATTTGCAGTCAAATCATATTGTAGATGAATATAATCCTTTTACAAATAATTCCAAAAATATCTACTTGGAAACTGAAGTGCTGAGGAAAATGATAGGAAATTTAAAACACAATTGAACTTTCAGATTAAACTATTAAACAAACAAGACATTTTTATTTCTTAAATACTTATTCAAATGTGAGATAAAAAAATTACAATACCATTATAAAGAGCAGTTACTCATCATAAAAATAATTTGGAGGTGGGTTTGTGTCATCTATCTGGATGGAGACTATGTGACGGCCTGGTACCATTACTAGGCCCAGTACCCTAGGTTCTTCTGTTTCACCTTCATTGGTCTTCAAATATTCGGAGCAGGCACCTGAAATCAGTGTGAATGGTGTTTCTGTAGTGCCTGTATTAACTGTGGGACTTCATTAGAAATGTGCCATTAGCACAATGCCAGCTGCTGTACTTGCACTCACAAAATGCAAGCCAAATAAGATTGTTGTCCTCTTTTACACCATGGTTATATATTGTTATGGTTTATTTAATCATCACTACATAGTTTAAAACAAAGTCATCTGTCCTTCCCTATGTATGCTTTAATCTTTAAAACTACGCAACGGATTTTAAAAAGTTTTTTTAATAGATAGAGTGATTCAAGAGGAAGGTTTTTATTTATAATACATCCATAATATTGTAGAGAAACACTGATAAATTTTGAGGTTCATGATTGCACATGTGTGAAGCCGGTTGGATATAATTTCAAGGACAATAAAAATATGATGTGAAAAGTCTATGATCCTTCCCAATTGGGACTCCAAGCTTTCCTATTTAAATGCCATATGTACTTACTTACTTACTACTTCCCAGCCCATAACTGACCCACTGCTGAGTCAGGTAATTAGTCTACTATTCCATGCTGGCCAGTCGGGTTGGCATAGGGTTTCTTGTCAACCCCCTCGACTGTGCTGCCATCTTGTCATGGTGAGGGGGCTTGAGTGCCTCAATGATCCGTGGGGCCATACCGGCCAGGGCCTCACATGCCGGGCGGGTCTACGAGGAGAGGTGAGACGAAGAGCCGCGCCCAGCGCCGCAGTGGACTTGGGCTCCAGGGATTCCTCTGTCCTCAGAGTTGCCCTGCGAGTCCTGGACCGCTGCGGTGCACCAACGTCCTTGGGTTGTCGCTAACCCGAGGGCTGGCGAGGCCTCCTTCTGCGAGGCCGTTATGTTGCAGAAGGGGGCTGCGGGGCGGGTCGCAAAGGAAGGAGCTCCGGCTGACCCGCGCCGCGGACGGAGGCAGGGGTGGAGGAGGGTCGTGATGATGCGAACCCTTTCTGCCCTCGCCCGAGAGGCCGGTGGTGGGTCGGGGGAACCGCCACCGACGAAAGCCTCGATGACTTAGGGCGTCCCAGTGTACGGGGAGCTCTCTCTGACAGTGGCTTGCCCGTTGCGGCACCACGCCGGGGCGTCACAGTTGAATGCGTTTACGCGAACTTGTGGCGCCCCAAGCGCGCCGTGTGAGGGTATACCGCTGGGGTTTTAGTGGGTAGACAACCCTACCCCCAGGGGGCGGTGGTATGCTTAAAGAGTTTCCCCAGCGACAACAAAAAAAAGGGTTTCTTGTCAAGTTTTCCTTCTCATGAGTCCAGGTTTTCAGCCTTTTCATTTCCTTTTTTTCAGATCTTACAACACCATCAGGACTAAATGGGGCAGTGCCACTCTGTATTCTAAATCCGTCACCACAAGGAATATGTACATGCTACATCTATTTACTATATCTCCCTTGCCTTTTTCAATTTCTTATAGGTTGGCACTGGTCAAACCAGATTTTGCTAACTGCCATTACTACCAGATTGTAGTCTGCCCTCCATGACCAATCCAGTACCACCATTAATTATCTGGTTGGACCAACATTTACAGAATGGCAGTTGGTACCAACAAATTTATATACTTCCAACATTCGGCAGAGCCAGACATTGTTTATTAAATATTCACCTAATATAACATTGGCATCTCTATCTGTGCACAGGAACACCCCGATTAAAACTCTACCATCTGTCATTTCTATTCTGAAGTTCATGTTCAGCCATTTTCTCAATGTTGTTTTCCCATCATCAATGTCCTGAAATAATAATAAAGGGTAGTAAGTATTTATCAACCAAGATGATTAAAACCTGGATGAGACCCCCTCCCTCAAGCATGATTCTGAATTCTTTTAATTTTGTCATTGAGGCCTCCTAAGCATTTTCTTTTTTAGGGAGGCCATAAATTAATAAACTCACCACATCATTGTTCACAATCTAGCATATAGAACTCTGGTTCTAAGGTCAGATAAATTGCGGACAAGATTCGCCGAATCAGACGTTAAAATTAAGCGGAAAACCCATTTTGAATCATTGGTCAATCAAATCATCCTAGCAGTTTGTGGGAAAGTTCTTTCTTTTGATATTAATATTTCCCGTACTGTTTTTGCACCGGGATTGTAGCTTGACCGTACTTTGTCAACTTCCTAGATGTAATAGTCTAAGCATGAGCAATAATTTTAAACATACTGACTGATATTCCCAAATTCTACATAGCCTTCTTACATACCTTTGGCACGGTGGTTGTGGTTTGTTCAGTAACATGTTTACTCATTATTAAAGAGCAGAGTTGTTTGAATTTGTCTGCTATTAAGTTAGTTTCATCGAACACTCAATATTTACGAAAATATTAAATTATTTTGGCTTATGATGTTTTAAATTAACTGGCATGGGTATAATGTTTTTTAATTACAAAACATTAAAAACTATAGCACATTACTTTGGTAGAGTTGTAAAGTAAAACCTAGTAAACTACGCATAATTTAAACTTTTGGGATAAAATAAGTGATAACACAAAATCAGCTACTGTATTTTTTTATCAGTTGGTCCGTCCGTAGATGACATATAAGCTCCAGTCTTCGGCCGAAGTTATTGTGACTTTAGATTGACAGGAAATGAATGAATGATATGCCATTTTTTTTTAAATATTTTGAATGAGTGAATGAGCTATTCAAGATATATCACCATCATAGTCTCAGCCGAAATACGTTCACTGCTGATTTAAAACTAATATTCATTCAAACTAAGTACTGGCTTACTCTTGATTCTAATGTCAGTGTCAGACGGATGTCAATTGTCAAACAAATGTCAAATTCAAAGAGCGCGCTGTTTGAATTTGACATTTGTTTGACAATTGACATCCATCCGTTCATCATTTTTTCCGCAATATCAGTGTTCATTTTAGAAATTCAAATAATTTTCCTAATATCTACGTAATAAATTCCTTATCATTTGTCTAGTCTACGGTACGTATCAACCGTTTTTGAATAATTAAAAGCTATAGTAGTACATAAAAATGCAATAAGTTGCTAAGTGAAATGTTGTACTGAGACACAAGATACATAGGCTTCGTCCATGGCTTCAACAAAAGAAAAGCTATTACTGGGTCCTGTGGATTCAATATGTATAAATCATGGTCTAAATTGATATATCGCTGCCTAAATACTAGCATAGAAACTAGAAACAAACAAGCGCTATTGTTTAATTTTCACCGGCCAAGGTCAAATTAACAAAATGGCGCTTGGATAGTTTTGCATGTTTTAGATGGAAATTCTCACTTATGGAATCGTCCAACTTCGTCAAATATGGATTTGACTTTGATTTGTACTTAGGCAACCGACATTTATAGGTACTGTTAATGTCATGGTGAAATGTGACCATGGATGGCTCAAATGTATTTTGATTTACAGGCGTTTTTGGATTCCCAGTATCTGGATAACATGGCAATCGTTAAAGAAGTTGGTAAGTTACATTATGTTAATTGTTTTTCACATATCTATCTAACAGCACCATTTGATACACAGTTAATGTTCAGTTGTTGTGTGAGGTTTAGTTGTTTTTAACCACATTATGTGTGTTATTGTATGCCTAAATCACATGTTTACATAAACCTAAGTGTCAAAGAGGAATGAGTAAGTGCTTATGGAATAGAAATTTGTTTAAATATATGTTTGTGTGGATATGAGAACTATTTTAGAACAATTTACATGTAAACCTAAAGGAAAGTGTAACCAGGACAATAATAATACAGGTTTTAGGAAAAATTATAGGTAAACTGCTTAAAGGTATAGGAAAACTAATCATATAATTTAATACCATACTTTTTATAGGCAATACATAAAAAACGGATTATCTAAGTCAGTTCATAAATGTCAGAGTAATGATGATGAATTTAGAACCTCCTTAGTCTATACACAGTGTAAGAAACCCTACAGCCATCTGAAGTGTAGGCATAGAGCTAGCTAACCAATTGGCACAAACCTGTTTGATATATTTTTCTATCTTGAAATATGAATTAAGATATCTCTTACAAATCTCTTTGTTACACCAGGCGATGCGTCGTCTCGGCACGATCGTGTGCCGCTGTTTGTTCCTGGATGGGCCAACCAGGCGATCAAGATGCACCCGGCACCCAGCAGCTGCTGCCCGGTTGGCTGACGAGCTGGGCCTGGATCCCCATGCGTTAACCAACAACGTTGAAGAGGACCATGTGCGAACCACGCACTATCTGTATGACGTCATCGCCGCCTGGGAGATGTGAGTACATCATCAAGGGTCTTTTCACACTGATCTATTATTGTGTTTCTGTGAATCAAGGGCTGTTTATATCATATTATTATATTTATAGTGTCACCAGCGCTTTTCATTCTGAGTACTGTTAATCAATTTAAACTGGCCGCAAAATTTTGGCCGTATTTTGTTATCGGCATCATTACAGCCTCAACCAATGGTATCGCTCATCATCATTTTCATCATTTCAGCCAAAAGACGTCCACTGCTGGAGGAGGCCTATCCCCTAAGGATTTACACAAAGGCCGGTCCTGGGCCGCCCGATGCATCGTTTTCCGGCGACCTTTCCGGCGTTATGGTATCACTATCTAAATTTATGACAATTTCTTACGACACCTTCAGGGTGGAATGGGTTGGTGACATTATGTATTCTAAAACCGGCCGGAAATTCGCCGCCTTAATCCAATTCGCTGTCTGGTCAGTGACATGAGTAGTCTAATGGTAGCTTTGATTCCCAATTTCCGTCAATTCCATCTAGTCCTGTAGTAGCCCGAAAATAGGGGGCGGTACCTGGGCACGTAGCCAAGTGGATTCGTATCGTTCGCTTTGGTAGAACAATAAGAAATACCGTGGACGTGATGTTAGATTTCTCATTTTCTCCCTCAGGCAACAAGGACCGGGTCGTGGATCTGCCGACAACTGCTTCGTGTTCAAACGACGTCTATTCCGTGGCGCTCGCGAGCTTCCTCAAGATCCCGTTGAAGTTACGCTTTTGTAGGCACAGGCTGTACACAGCGTCGTTTAGGTATGCTCCTATAGCTCTTTTGACAAGTCAATTAAGAAAATAAAATTTACCACCAGTTGTTGCCAATGCAGCTCTACCTAGAGCTGGCAAGACTTTTTTAAATCTAATCTTATCTTAATAATATAGCCGATTTATATTATTAGCTATATTATATGTCGGCTACTCCTACCTAAGTCTTTAAAATTTAGCGAGCAAATAAATCTATTGCCAATGCGTGTGTTATAAACAAATATAATCGCAATTTAGAAATAGAGACTCAATCTTCATATTTTTCAGTATAACAGTATTTTGGAATTTACCCACACATCTCTGTATGTTGTTTTTGATCTGCGTTACACAGATCAGTTGTAAAAAGCAACTACAAACATTGTAGTTGGCTCTTCTCTGTAGAGTAGAATACCGAACTGGGGGTAGCTTCGAGGAAGATACACACAGACAGGGCGAGGAGTCAATATATTACAATACTTCTATTTCCGTTACAATTTTTTTTTAACTAGTTCTACAATTACAAGTAATTTTCATTTCCATTAATTTTTATTTTCAGGTATTTCAAACGTATTTAGAATACACAATGTCACCAACCCTCACCATCCTGACGATATCGTAAGAGCTGACTGCTACTACTACTATTCAGTCCATTCATGACCTACTACTGTTACATGGAGGATAATTAGCCTACTGTGCCACATTGGCCAGACGGGTTGGCACAGGGTTTCGTATCAAGTTTTCCTTTCTTTTTGGCTACATTATCGGCCTTGTCATTTCCTTAGTCGACTCTTACGATATCCTCGGGATGGAATGGGGTGGTGACACTATGTATTCTAAATCCGTCAACACACGGACAGCCGGACGAGCCGACTAAAGGAACGCAAATGGCAGGCCACTAAGCAGAAGGGAAGGAAAACTTGATACACACCCTGTGTCAACTTGTCTTGTCATCTTGGCATAAGAGGCCGACTCAGTAGGCGATCATTTATGGACAATATACATAGTCACTTAGAATATTGTTATATCTCAAAGTGTGACTGATTGTAAGCAACATCGAGAACAGCACTTAACCTGAGACTATAGTTATTTTGGGCATAGGTGGAAGAGTTCCCAGTATCGGAGAAGGTGGCACTCCAGCTGGCAGGGGTGCAGGCTCAGGCGTCGCTGGGCGAACCGACCCAAGCCCTCCTCCGCCTCACACGCGCGCCTTCTACGCCCGACCAGTTTCATTAAGTTTTAGTTGAAGTTAAAAAATCATTTTGACTGTCGCGTGCACGTGATAGCACAACGTATGGAAAAAAGGCAGTGAATTGATCAATCCAATTTGCACATCTTGTACTAGCTATTTCTGTATCTCAGGGCGTCCAGGGTTCTGTAAGAATATTTGGATTTTGAACATCAAATAATAAATGTATATCACCAAGCATACGATTTTGATTTTGTTTGATTTTCATCGACTTTCTTAGCTCACATTAAAAAATATATATTGTCATTTTTTTATAGTATAAACTACCTGACCCGGGAAACTTCATACCGCCTCAGAATCAATAAATAAGAAACCTGAATGTTTTTTCACCTTTTATACCTTTCCTGAACTTCCACGAATATTTCAATATCAAAATTAGCCAAATCAGTCCAGCCGTTCTTGAGTTTTAGCGAGACCAACGAACAGCAATTCATTTTTATTTATATAGATAGATATAGATTATCAGTGCCGTAAATGTCATAAGCGGACTTGGGCCGCGCAATTATTATAAGTTTTTGCTGCACGTACGAGTATACGATATGGATAACAATGTCTTAGCCCACCAAATACCACAATATGGAAATGGTTTCAGGCAATGTAAACAAAGGCATTTTTGGGAAAGTATAATCAATGTATCCCGCCAAAATTGCAAGGTTTTTTATAGACGTTTTGCAATACAATAAACATATAGAGATATAGATACTATTTGAACCCCTTTGTTGAAAGTATGGACGCCTGTGCCAAGTTTGATAGCAATGTGTCTAATACGCACATGTATGCTTAAACTTCATCTCGTCTACTTATAACTGGGCACTGTCAGTTACGTTGTAAAATTAACTTTAATATATTAAATAGTTCCCTAATTTAAATTGCCTTTAGACTTATTTCATCACCCTTTCATTCAGCCATGTCTGTAGTTCTGAGTTGAGGTATTTTAGAAGGCGTAGGTATTGGCAAATGTCCGAATCAAATCCTGCCAGATCATAATGTTTTATTGCGAAAATATATTGTAACTTGAAGAGACTGTAGTTTATGACGGGATATACAGGAAATCCGTGTGGTGACGGATTTATAACACAGTGTCACCAACCCCTTCCATCCTGAAGGTGTGGTAAGAGCCGATAAAGGGCTGACAATCCAGCTGCCAGAGAAGGATAACTTGATATGTCACCCTGTGCCAACCCGTCTGGCCAGCGTGGTACATTAGGTTCATTACTGTCCTTATAACTGGAGGAGGCCCGACTCAACAGTGGGTCATCTATGCGCCGAGTAGAAGGATACAGGAAAAGCATATAAAAAAATGTTTAAAGCGTGCCGACTCAAAACCAATAATCATTTCTCATCTAGGAGTAAATAAAACTTTCACTTTACTGTTACCTGCATATTTTCCCCTCTTTGGTAATTCTGCAATAAATAATACAGTGCCAGATAGTCTTTCAAACAAGAGGGGCTATGTTATTGCAAACGCCTTAGATTGGCAATAGATGGAGCTTTCGCAATCGTTAAATGTTTTAAAAGCTATACATATAATAAACTATACTGGTTAACTAGGTCCACGTGATAATGTTAGTAAATAATTTCACACAATGAGAAATTGTAAATGAGTACAGATATTCAGTTTTAGTCACAAGTGTCACATCGAATATATCATCTGCAGCGACATCTTGCGCTAGAAACGTATACTAGGTCATGGAGTTATGTTACCAACCCGAAATAGTTTCGTAATAATTGTGTAGATGACGCTAAAAGTAAATGAATACGGTATAAAACTTTTTACACTGTCCTTTAATTACATTTAGCATTTCACATGGTTATTACATGCTCGTTATTTAAATTTCCTATTTTACACCTAGTCGGACACACATACAGATTGTATCTCTTTGTCAATATTTAAGTAAAGTTACAATTTAATTATTTATACATTTATTATAAAACCTACGAGCGCTGAACAATGCCACTACTAAACAGCATCACATCGATGGCTTAAAGTAATTCAATCCTGTAATAATTTTGCCAATAAAAAATTTTTTGTAAGAAAAATTACACATTGCAAAAAGCAAATCAATTTCTATGGTGGTTGATATTATTGCTAGCATAAGTAAGATGGCGGTGATTTGTTTACAATAGTTTACATTCATTCGTCTCCACCCCTCTGCTCTTACAGGAAGCATTTTTGATTGGTCACTTTAAACAATTTCACCCTCCCAACCTACCTCACCCCGCATTCTGAAGTGAAAATAGCCATTTATTGCCATGGCAACGGACTTTAGCGTCCTTACCTTTGACAGAAAACCAGATTAGCACGTGGCGTGCTTTGCCGTCATTGGCTAGTTTAAAATCTGCGGCAAAAATCAAATGACCAATGAGGATTAGGACTTTTTAAAATGTTATGGTTACCCGTATATAAAATTGTACCCTATTTAATGGAAACTATTATTTCTATAATTATAATTCAAGGTTGAACGGATAATAACATTGTTTGGATTGCAATTATTTCATACACATTACATCTTACTTAACTTTTAATGTCACATTTAACTTTACTATGGAAAAAAATATCAAATTGTATTACTTCGTTGTTGTAAGACTTTATCAGAAATTACAAATACATTGCTTGATTTGAAAGACACAGTACAGTTTATATATTTCAAAATAAGTAATTATTATATAGATTCGTTAAACAATTATATCTGAGACTAGAGCGAAAACCTAGCGTTGACCTTTCAATACCTCCCTAGCCTAATGATAGTCAAAAATGGAATCATAGAAGTTAATTATGGCAACAAAACTACTTTAGTTGTATAGAGTAGTAACTTCAGTTGTTGTTATATGTTTTGTCCTTCAGATAAGCAAATACATAGACCATACAGCCAATTGTTTTATTTTCATGCTATTTTAATCTATAAAAATAACTTTACTTTAACTTGGGAACATCTGTTTGTAACATCTGTTTGTAAGTTTGTAAATGCAATATAGTATTTTATTACGTTATAAATATTCCATGGGGTTCAGGGAATAGGGAAAGCAATAAATTGAAAACTTTGCTTAGTAAGGAAATAAAAATGCGTGACATTATATATTGACGTATATAATTATTGTAACAGTATTGTAACTTATAAGTTAATAAAACTAAAGGAGTCGTATCTTACTTATCCCTTTCTAACGTATCGTAAACAGTGCACTGTGTCTAATGATTCCTATGAATTACTGTCAGAAAAACTGACAGATATCCGAAGGGAGGACACAGATCCCACTAGAAGAAAAGAATACGTTAATACATATATTCCATTAGAAATGAGCCATTTATACTTAGTTATGTATCTTATACAGTGTCTCTTGGGATATCTGTGTTTAGATGTGTAACTAAGGCACGTTTGTTACCAGTTGGTGTCCTATATTTGAAGAACAATATACTACTTTTACTGAAATTTTGCTTAAGTATCTACATAAATCAGTAGTACAATCGCTCCTTTCGTTAACGATTAAATTTTGGGTTTATTGTCAACTTGTACATAAATAAATATTCCTTAATCTTTTTGTTAACAGTTTAACTTGATTTTTTTTGTCAACTTGTAATTAGATAAACTTCCCATATATAACTCTTTTCGTATATTCCATGAAAACTCTGAGACTTAATTATTTGACGGAACTTTCATGCACTTTTATTTATATTATGGACAATGAGAGAGAAGGAACTTTAGGCCAATCTATTCGATTCTATTTTGTTTGTAGAACCATATTTTTATTTTTTCTTGTGTAAGTAAAGGGTTGATTCACCAAATTATTTGTCTAATATAGAAATAAATCTACTACTAAACTTTGATAACACCTACTACCAAAGAAATCTGGATCCATTTAAATCAAGTATAACTTTAAAATATAGAACACTTTTTACAAATCCTGCAATGATTCCATATATTCGTCCACTATGAACTTAACTCTACTACGACATTTCTTGACATTGACATTTTCACTGTACATAAACTACTGATCCTACTATAGTCAGTATTATAAAGTATATTTAAAGTCTAAATCTATAAATCTATACTATAAATCTAGGGTACTAATAGCTCTTTCGCCAGTCTTCATGCTGTTTTTGTTGTTCAATCAAATGTCAAATAATGCAATCAGCTGATCCGTTTATTAGTAATGTAATGAGCCAAAGAGTGCCGAATTATTATTTATTTTATTGTATCTTTAACTAGTTATTGTACATTTTATACATGTAATTAAAGGAAAATGTAAGATGATTGATAAAGATGAGTTTATGAAGGAATTTAAGTATTATAAATCAAACAATCCTAAACCTAACCTAAACAAAGTATTGTCTGTAGAAACCAGCGGTACAGATCAGGTATGCAGTTTTTTTTATGATAAAGCTTATATTTTTGGTATAGCTTTTATATTTAATAATATTTTTTATAGATTTGCAGGATACCGCCTGAGGCTATTTTAAATGATTCTAAAGCAGATATACTTGGATTGCACAATGTACAAGAATGGCAGTTGTATTCCTTCACTAAACACCCTGGTTTATTATTAGTAAGAAATCCATTTACAGCACTAGGCCAGCGGTATTGGATCCGAAAATGTTTAGAAGAATATCCTAGGAAACCAAACAAGCTTAATATTGATGTAGAAGTGACCATACAAGACTGGTGGAAGAAAAGCTTCGAAGATGGAGATTGCAACAAGCAGCTATTAAAAAAACTGCGATGGACAACACTTGGATATCATCATAACTGGAACACCAAAGTAAAATTAAATTCTGTACTGTTATGTACTGTATGTTTGATATTTCCAGTCATTTTCAGATACTACAGGGCATTTGCTTACAGATGAAATTTATATTTGACTTTTAACTATACTTATTACATACATAGAACTTAACATTTTCCTTCCTTTTACTATTATTCAGCACACAGATGACCCACTGTCGAGAGGGGGGTGGGAGTGGAAGTCCTCTAGTTGCATGGATGGTAATTAGCCTACTGTGACACACTAGCCACATCTAACTAGTCAACATGCCAACTCATCGCGTTGGCACCAGGTATAGTATCAAGATTTCCTTCACTTGCAGCTATGTTTTCAGGCTAGTCATTTCCTTTTGTTGGCACTTCTATCAACCTAAGAATGGAATAGGGTTGTGACACTATATATTCTAAATCTGTCATCACACAGAAAGTAGCCTAATATAAGGCAGATAAATAAAAACAGATTATATAAATTCCAGGTATACACTGAAGAAAACAAGAGTGAATTTCCAGCAGACTTGGCAGAACTGAGTGATGTTGTATCTATGTATCTGGGATTTTCAAACTACAAGGCAGAAGCTGCTATAGTAAACTACTATCATATGAACTCCACACTATCAGCTCATACAGATCATTCGGAAGTCAATCTAGAGGCTCCTTTGTTCTCATTTAGGTAAATTAGATTACCATTTCTTGGGTAGAGTAATATTAAAATGTATTACATTTTTTAAACAGTACAAGTCTAAGCTGTGTCCACAGCTATTTCCCATAGCTGTGGACACAGCTTAGACTGTGATCAGCAGAGGTCTGGTAAAAGCTATATTAGATAAGTGATTGAGTCAAGCCAGTTCAGATATAAATTTAATTATCCCCACTTGAAACCTTATTTTGTTGCCTTTTTGTGTGTTAGTTCTGGTAAAGTTCTAGTTTAGGTTAGTTCTGGTAGTAGTTATATGTATAACTAGCTGCGGCACGCGGTTTCACCCGCACTTACTTTACACTTATCGTTATATTCTGGATAATTCACAATATATCTTTATAAATTATAGCCTATGTGTTATTCTGATGTTTAAGCTATATTATTGTAAAGTTTCATTAAAATCCATTCAGTAGTTTTTACATGAAAGAGTAACAAACATCCATCCATCCATCCATACATACTTAAAAACTTTCGCGTTTATAATATTAGTAGGATTAGTAGGATTTTGTAAACTAGTAAGTTATATGTATAATTTTGTAAACTAGTAAGTTAGCTGTAGCAAATTTTATTAGATTATGAAATAAATTTTAATTATTTGAATTCTAAATGCAGGATCAGGTATTAGAGATTTGTCATCTTTGCATTTGAACTTAATGTCATTATGATATTATTTTATAACTAGCGGTCCGTCCCGGCTTCGCACGGGTGCGATGTTACTAGTCGGGTGCGATGTTACTAAGCTAGTCAAAAAGTAGCCTAGGTTACTCCTTATATCATCACCTATCAGTTCTACCTATCAGTGAAAGTCCCGTCAAAATCGGTCTAGCCGTTCCAGAGATTAGCCGGAACAAACAGACAGATAGAAAGACAATAATTTAAAAAAAATATTGGTCTATGCACTGTGTATACAAACATATGCATTTAGTAAAAAGTGGTTATTCTATTACATATTACAAACAGACACTCCAATTTTATTTATTTGTATAGATGTATAGATAAATAAAAATGTTTTGTTTTTCAGTTTCGGCCAGTCCGCTATTTTTCTAATAGGAGGTAAAGACAAGTCTATAAAGCCTTCAGCTTTATTACTTAATAGTGGCGACATAGTAGTCATGTCTAAAGAAGCAAGATTAAGTTACCATGCAGTACCAAAAATTTTACCAACTACAACATCACCATGGGACAATAAGGACGAATTATTTCCTATCAGCCCTTACATTGATGAAGTCAACTTCAAATATGTAACAAACGCAAAGCAGATAATCACAATGATGAATGACAATATTAATGAATGTAAATGGAATGCTTTTGGTAATTATATTAAGGAATCGAGAATTAATATGAATGTAAGACAAGTATTAAATGAAAGACAGAAATGTGTAACAGATCCATTATTTATTGAAACGTAAAAATTATACAGTTTTGTTATAAATTGGTTTGTTTTTTTTTTTATTTTACTATATTATTTTATGATTTTGCGAAAAGTTTCGTGAAAGTGGTTCGATTTTCACATGGTTTTGGCTGGTCTGTGATTACTGGAACAAAAATATATTTTGCAAGGTACTTAGTAAGTAAATACCAGTTCATGCACCTACAGCATAAAACGAGAAGAGACGGAATGGATTCAAAAGGTGGGTACTGACTACTGACCAACGTTACGAGGTGTAAAACATTCGCATCGAGCGTCGAGCATTTATAATACATTTCGATTAGGCCGCTCTCTGTGCTCGCTGTAAACGGCATTCGTGTAGCCTTATTATTTGCACTTGTCTGCATCAAAGTTTATCAGGGCAACATACTAGCAACGTCATTCATTTATCATCATTTACGTTGGAAAAGAGTCCAGTATTAAAAAAAAAATAACATAAAGGTCGGCTAATACGGCCCCTCTATTCTGTCAGGGTTCAAAAAGAGAGGGATTTAATTAGAGAAGCACTTTGAACCTGTCAAAAGAGAACTTTCAATACAAATTAGTACTTTCAGAGTACAGGATTTTTAAAGAGTACGGTTTGCGAAAAAAGAGTACAAAACTCAGTAAATGAGTACGGGTGGTCACCTTACTACTACAACGGATGCGCTGTACTGATCTGACCTAACAAATATCATGAACAGCAGCAATAATTTAGAGGTATTTAGGCAAGGGGAGCTAACCTTTTGCTTCAGTTTTGGGTATAAAAGAATCGTTGCTTTTGTGATGGTCACAGATCCCCCAAAAGCATTTGACATAGCCTTCGGCGTAACATTCGTAGTCGTCTTTAGCTTGAAAAAGCGCCAACCGCCGAGCCACCGGTTTGATGCAGTTCTCGCACTTCAGCTGCGGTTTCACGAGCATGGTTATTGGATTTTTTTAACTAAATAAACAGATTTTACCAGAAATTTCTCATAAACATTTTGCGAATATTATGTCTAGAGCAGAATGACGTAGCAAGACGTCATCGAATTTGTTTCAAAGTATTAATGGCTTTTTGCGGTCTGCCGAAAAGAAGTCCGTTACGTTAAGTTACTACAGCAAAAGCGGTAAACAAATACCTAGGTGTGTACTACATATTGTGAGGTTTTGTAGGCAATATAGGTAAAATTTTTAAAGTTTAACTAATCGTAGTTTTGAAATAGGCATAAAGAGATAAAAATATTTCAAGAAATAAAATTACGATTAGTTAAACTAATTATTTTACCTTTTGAGAACGTCGCTAAAAGATTGCGTTACTGCACGAATCCTGATTAGAAATACTTTTAAAATGAAACTCTGTCTAGCAGACACTAACAGGATGTACCTACTGGTACGGAATATTTTAGTACGGTTGAATACGTACCAATGCGACTAATAGCAGCAAATTGAATAGCGTCCCAGTTCGCTTCGAACATTGTACAGATGTCTATCGATCGCAGACTGTAGTATCATAGGTTTCTATTCTGTTCTCCGAAACTTCGCACGAGAGAGAATTGGTTTCAGCTCTTTTGTACTGGGCGTCAAATATTCAGACGTGATCGGCAGTTAGCTGCTCCACGTGATATCGAATCGAACGCTTTCAATCCGAAGCAAATGGCTGACGCAGAGACTTCAATGGAAATGCCATTTGACGTCTCCATTCAAAAGATGATTATCCTCAAGATATTTTCGTTCGCAGTATAATTCGTTTGATATAGGATAGGTACTCGTTTCTTTATTAGCGAATATTATTTAACGGCGTTTTCAAACCTTTTTTAAATAAGGAAACTTCCAATTTTATGCAACTGCAACTGCTTTAGCGTTGAGTTTAATAAAATGCTATATATCACACCCAGGCACATTGTATTTATAATTCTATGTATATAAAATAGGTACCTGCTTTTGAAGTTCATAAATGAGTTCAGTTTGCTTAAGAGTACCTACTTCTTCGAATCCCGTTTTATCCAAACCGTGGCCATAATCAAAGTTGGTCATAATAACATTAAATAAAATTTTATTATTTATTATTCTGTTTGTAGTTAGGTATACATCCGTAATCCCGAAAAAAATTGGAGCATCTATTTAAAGTATTTATCAAATATTTTATAGGTAGGGGAGACTGGGGATACTTGATCCCCCGGGACACTTGATCCCTGGGTCGTAACTAAAAAACTACATAATTTTTTTTATTTCAATACATGCCACACTAATCATAACTGCCATTGTCAATGACCAAATGTCATTTTGAAAGTTTATTATTGACAATTTCAGAGCAGTGGCGACATTTTGTTTACAAGAGGTAGACATCTTTTTTTGTAGGTATTTTGATCGTTATTTTAAGGATTTCATATAAATAAATTAGGGATTACAATTATAACTGTTTAAACCTTATTTATTCAAGTGTATGTTGAGATGTTATTTGTCTAAATAACATTTTGATTTGATTACGAAAAATACTTGTTTATAAAATAACGGTCCAGGGTACACTTGATCATGCCGAACACGGGTAGACTTGATTATGGGATCAAGTGTCCCCTACATTCATAACTGCTTACAAGAGATGTATTAGATTTTGTTTTAATTATTAGTATTGACTCCAAAATGACGAGAACTTACAAAAGGAAGGACAGTGTGAAAAAAACGCCAACCAGTATACAATATAAAGCATATGAACCCGACTACCGACAGTAAAAAAATTTTTACGGATGTAGATGAGTCCGAGTTAGTCAAATACTTTGAAAAGCCAGTAAACTGCATCATGGTTTGTCCTCGCAGTCTTTATGGAAGCTAGCATATGAATAGGTTGTCCAAAACAATAATCCAGCTAATAAAATACGAAAATGGACCAATAATATTGCCACCGACGACTGGTTCTATGGTTTTATGCGCAGAACTTGACATATCTCTTTACGAGTACACGAAACAACTAGCCTCAGCAGGTCTATCAGTTCTAATCACAATATTTCCATGTTTTTTCTTAATCTACGTTCGCACTCGTTCAATTAGAATTTTGGCCTGAGGCCATTTGGAACGTTGATGAAATGGGACTGACTACAGTCCATAAACCCAAGAAGGTACCTAGTGGCTACTAAGGAAGTCAATCAAATCGGAAAAATCATTCATTAGGCGAGCGTGGTGAACTAGTAGCCGTGTGTGGTGCAATAAATGCTATGATCATATCTACCCCATGCCATGATCAAGTGTCCCAGAACACGGGACACTTGATCCTTTTGTAGTCTTCAGGGAAAACGAAAAAAAAAAACAGGTTAATACAAATATATTACATGATTAAATGATGCAAAAAGGTAGACAGATAAATTTCCTAAACAATCGTGAAAAAATATTCTACAAAGCTTTATAATTTTAGGAGTTATGAATGAAAAACCAAAATGGGGATCAAGTGTCCCCAGTCTCCCCTACTAATACTACACTTTTCAGCCCTTAAATGAACCACTGCTGAGTCGGGCCTCCTCCAAATACATGGAGAGTACTTAGCCTACTCTGCCACGTTGGCCAGAATGGTTGGCATAAGGTTCAATATTCGTATCAAGTTTTCCTTCTCTTGCGGATAGGTTTTCGGGCTTATCATTTTCCTTTTGTCCGCTCTTACGACACCCTCAGGATGAAATGGGGTGGTGACATTATGTATTCTAAACGGAATGTTTCATTCTGAATACTTAAATTGCTGATCTGTATTGGTATTGGTATACAAAGCGAGAGAGAGAGAGCAACGGAGGCTTTTCGTCGTGAAAATATGGATTGCAGAGTGTGAATTAAGGAATTAAGCTCTTGAACCTGCTCGATAGGTACACGTAAAGCCGAAGCAGCGGACAGACCCTACCGAACAACCGACAAATTTATTTATTTTGGACAATAAACAATGGCTCATCCACATAAGCGTTGCAAACTGTATTTTCGAAGCGTTAGATATTGCGACGAGTCCACAGGTTCCCTTTAATCTGTTGATTGTAGAATCCAATGAAGTGATTAAACACGCAATGTCTCCCATCACAATACGCAAATTGAAGTACATTGTCGTATACAAGCGGTGCAATTTGCGCTCCTGTCGACACGATTTGCTCGTCAAGCCATTAGACTCGAACAAGTGTACTGTCATTCGCAACCGAAGGACTCAATCGGGCTTTGACAGTTAAATGGAGGCTCTTTACCCACGTAGGTATCTACGAAGTGCATTGGTGGATTTAGAATTATACATACAAAGGCACATTATAACTTATGATTGTCTGATCCGTGAATACAAAATATCACTACTTCCTACGAGATAAGTAAGTTATGCTAATGTTGCCACCGTGGCCAAACGGTTTGGTAAATGTGTGCTTTCTTTATGGTTATACACACAGCTTATTCAAAAGAGTATAAGTTGGTAAACTAGTGAACTCTCCAGCCGTCACCGAAAAGAAAACTAGTGCTCAACTGCATTCCTACGTACTTAGTAAACTCGAATGAACAGAACTTTTGAACATAACATGGCGCCAAAATAGGCGCTAAAATCCTGTCAGTTATTTAAGTTGGCATCGACAAATGGTTCAAGACGTTCCGAAAGGTTGGTGGTTTGAGCCCAGAAAATCGTCGAAATACAACACATGTTGCCTCCTTACATCTTTTTTTATCAGTAATTTAAGCTGTAACAAACATAAAAAAACATACATCCTCTATATACCTACTTCTCATCAGAAAAATCGAAACACTTCCCTTTTTATGGTTGTTTGACAAAATACGAAACTTATGAAAGTGTAATTTGAATTTAGAACATTATAACTATAACATTAAGATTTGAAAACCTTTTATTGTTCACTATTAAACGACATTTGACATATGTATATTCCTAAATGTATACTCGTACATTTTTCTGATAATCCTTACAAAACATAAACTTGCAAGGTGATTCGATTTTTCTGATGAGAAGTGTTTAATTAATCATTGAAAATCCTAAATCCTCTCATGAAGTCAGTTGAACATAGAAATAGTATTAAGTAGTTAAACATTTTAAGTGGACGTACTCGCTATTTGTCGTATTTGATGGAGGATACATTTCTTGAAGTATCTACGCTTCTACTTAATAATCTTAATTTTTGACCTAACTAATTAGTAATTGTAGTTTTTGAGACCAATTAGAGAATTACTGTTTTGTCTGGTGAATTATCAGTTCACCAACTACGTGCAAATATTTACTACATACTAAGTAGATATTCATACTGTGTAGGGCTTGATGTAATAGATGAGAAGACAGGGTGTTTATACCTACCTATATGCATACACTATATTGTTGTGTGGGTACTGGCGTAATTACAATACGCTTTGTGTGAGCGAGTAAATATTGATGCAGTGATGGTCGCAAATGCTTACTAGGATTTTGGATTCAAATTGCTTTTCGAATAGATTTCGATTATAAATAAATAAAATAAATAAATATCCTTGGACATTTCACACAACGCCATCTCGTCCCAAGCTAAGCAACTTAATGCTTGTGTTATGGTAACGAGATGGATGATAAACTACATATATACATTTTTTTTGTAAATACATACATATTATAGATAGAAATGACACCCAGACTCCGAGCCAGTGCCTCTGGTTTAGACAAAGCCACTTGCCCGACCCGAGAATCGAACCCGGGACCCGTTGATCCAAAGGCGGCACATCTAACCAATAAATCAATTTGTATCGTCACACGTGAAATGACATAATCCGGAATGTGATAAAAATTTCTTCATTCTACTTAGTAGATATTAGAAGATATTAGAATGAATGAATACTTAGTAGATATTAGAATGAAGAAATTTTTAACACAGTAGAAACAGTAGTGTATGATCAATACAATTGTAGTCTTGGTGTTGCTAGACTAAATAAAGATGACCCATTAAATATTTTATAAAAACTTAGTGAAACGAGTCCCGGGTCAATAATCAATCAAGATTTTACGTTTTTCGAATAGCAAATGGATGATATTTTAGTAAGGATTGAATAATTTTATCTGACGATTGAATTGCAGAAGTATGCTATTGAATTTTCCATAAAAAATTGTAGTAGGTACTCATAGCACAAATTAACGGAAAAAATGTGAAATATTATAATAACAGTGTATATATAGTGTCACTACCCCAAGTCATCCTAAGGGTGTCGTAAGAGCCGACAAAAGGAAATGATAAGGCTGAAAACCTAGTCGCAAGAGAAGGAAATCTTGATACCAACCCGTCTGGCCAGCCTCG
This sequence comes from Clostera curtula, assembly GCA_905475355.2. Taxonomy (NCBI): domain Eukaryota; kingdom Metazoa; phylum Arthropoda; class Insecta; order Lepidoptera; family Notodontidae; genus Clostera; species Clostera curtula. The sequence continues at coordinate 8,107,712 of FR997808.1, read as the reverse complement.
CACAGCAGGCTAATTACACTCCTTGTAATCGGAGGAGGCCCGACTCAGCAGTGGGCCATGTGCCAGCTGAGTAGTAGTAGTAATAAGCGAGGTGGGTTTTTATTATTTTGAGGTCTCCACTCATTTTTAAAAGGCATTGTACCGTGTGATCAATAAACGCGAAATATAACCAAAAATCGAATATTATAGTCGGTGTCAATTTAAGTTGGCGTCGACTTCATGGACGCATATTAGTTACTTTTCGCTTCATAATATTTTGTTCTTTTTGAAGTGCCTTGTTGGTCTAGGGGTTGGATGCGCCGCCTTTGAAAAACGGCAGTGATATCTGGAACTTTGAACTCGTGCTCTCCCACAGCTCTGTCAAGGCACCATAATAAAACAAAGGGGGCAGTAGCAGTGTCATTAATGGGCAGATTAAAGCTCATTGTTCTGAGGCGACTGTCCGCAAATATGGGCTTGTTTGAAAAACTGTCACATTGTTCGATGCGTTCGTTTTTTCTGCTATTTATATTCCTTTTCGATGCCGTACAAAAAGGTGCTGCTGTATTAATCGTGCAATGGGCTTTATGTAAGGTCCGGTTTAGTTTTTTCGCCCCTCAACGGAAAGAGGTTGTGTGTGGCATTGTAGCTTCTTAACGAACGGGTCGATTACGACGCAGTTTTTAAAGGGTTCAGGTATGCCTTGGGATTTGCCGCCTTTCGGTCCCCGGTTTGATTCCGGGGTCGGGCAGTGTCTGTAATCCATAGACACTTGCTCTGAGTCTGGCTGTCATTTGTGTTCGTGAAATACATGTTCAACACACTCTGCGATACAGGTTATACATAGAGCAGGTGCATGGTTTTTTAAAAAAATAACATTTTATCGTGTGGTTTTAGTAACACTTTGAATACTTATAAAGACTTACGACCAGTAAAATAAGAAAAGCCGTTGCATCTATTTTATGAATATATACAGAGTTGATATAACAGAGGGGCATTAAATTACACTACGTAAATAATAAATAAATAAATAAATATCCTTGGACATTTCACACAACGCCATCTCGTCCCAAGCTAAGCAACTTAATGCTTGTGTTATGGTAACGAGATGGATGATAAACTACTTACATACATTTTTTTTTGTAAATACATACATATTAAAGATAGAAATGACACTCAGACTCCGAGCCAGTGCCTCTGGTTTAGACAAAGACACTTGCCCGACCCCGGAATCGAACCCGGGACCCGTTGATTCAAAGGCGGCACATCTAACCACTAGACCAACGAGTATGAATTCGAAACGGTACAAAAAAATACGCGTGATTTTTCATGAAGGGTGTAGGGGTAGTCTTAAACCTCACCAGGTATCACCAAGGGGGAGGGAGGGGTTAAGAAATGTAAAAAAACATCACTTGATTAATGGACAGCCCCTAAGGTTAATAAACGATACGTTAGGCATAAACATCTGTTAGGAAAGATACATCATGTTCAAATGAGGCAAAAATTTAAAAAATCATTTGCGGCTAAACTATGGCTCCAATTTAATTGATTTTTGGTAAAGAGCCTGGAAAGGACAACTAGTATAGTTAAAAAAAAGCGCCTATGTCCTATCAACCCTGTATTATTTCTGTTTACATGAATAATACATCTACCTAAAATATCGACCTTGGTTTAGAATCTTTGTTTAAATGCCTCGTTGGTCTAGTGGTTAGATGTGCCGCCTTTGGATCAGCGGGTCCCGGGTTCGATTCCCGGGTCGGGCAAGTGTCTTTGTGTAAACCAGAGGCACTGGCTCGGAGTCTGGGTGTCATTTCTATCTATAATATGTATGTATTTACAAAAAAAAAATGTATATAAGTAGTTTATCATCCATCTCGTTACCATAACACAAGCATTAAGTTGCTTAGCTTGGGACGAGATGGCGTTGTGTGAATGTCCAAGGATATAAAAAAAATATATATATTTTCACCTGCCCAAGTCGTCATGAAGTTGCCGTAGGAGGCGAATAATACTAGGTAGATTATCCGTGTGACTGGTTGAGGCCCGACTCAACAATGGGCCATCTATGGGCTGAAAAGTAGTAGTAGGTTACCCGGCACCGTGTGGTAACGGATTTAGAATTCATCGTGTCACCAACCCTTTCCATCCTGAGGGTGTCGTAAGAGAACAATATGCAAAGATAAGGCCGAAAACCTAGCCACCAGAGAAGGAAAACTTGATATGAAACCCTGTGCCAACCCATCTGGCCAGGGTGGCACAGTGGGCTGTTAACTCTCCATGTAATTGGAGGATGGACTCGTATTAGTTATTTTTCGCTACTTAATATTTTTAGGATTGGTTCGATTCCGGGGCCGGGCAAGTGTCTATGTGTAAACCAGAGGCACTTGCTGTGAGTCTGGGTGTCATTTGTGTGTGTTCGTGAATTTCATGTTTGTAAACTGCCCCCGCGATACAGGTTATGTCAAAAACAAAGAAACAAACAAAACCGAGAAGTCTTTTTTTTAATCATAAAATCTAGAAAGTTTCCGACGAATTGAAAACCACCTCCTTTTTATAGATGTAAGTTAAAAATATCTGCCATGTAGAAAATTCTGTCCACCGGATGCACTTGGCTGGTTCACACGGAACCTATCATGTGAGAAAATTTCATACTCTAGCAGACAACCGCGAATCAATAACAGGGTAAGGGCGTTTGTTCCCGTTCACCGCAAAGCATGTAAACAGCTTTATTGGATGTTAACGTGTTCAGGTGGATGCACTTAGCAAACAAAGTGATTACGGAGACTAGCCTCTAGAGAATATTCAAAGTGGGTATACTACTACTACTACATCTGACCCATGGGCCATGGGCCAGACGGGTTGGCACAGGGTTTCGTATCAAGTTTTCCTTCTCTTGCGGCTAGGATTTCGGCCTTGTCATTTCCTTCCGTCGGCTCGTACGACACCCTCAGAATAGAATGGGGTGGTGACACTATGTACTCTAAATCTGTCTTTATCTAATTTTAGTATTCCACGATTGATCCGAAATTGAATTTAAACACTTTTGATTAAAGTATGATCTTCCGTGACTACTCCTGCTGCTATGCATTCGAAACGTCGGAAATAATCCGTTATGTGTTTAATTTCAAGTGGCTGCCTAGGTGGAAGTTTTACAGTCAAATTTAATCTATGACGTAGTACTAAAATCCCATGTCAAAATGGAGATCTGTAGTCTGGGTTCAGAATACATAAGTGACCAATTCATTTCATCGTGTCTTGCGAGGCGAGTAAAGAAAAACATCGACAGAAAACTGTTGGTCCAAAAGCAAAAAAAAAAACGTATTGCTCTTTGCTAAACCCTGTGGCAAACTTGGCATAGTAAGCTAATTTCCCAACATTATAATCGAGGATACACGAATTGACAGAGGGTCATTAAAAGCTGACATGATAATGGCTAATATATAATGGTTTAACATCACGTCTTCTCAGCACATAAATGATCCGCTGCTGATTCGGGCCTCTTCTGTATTAGTCTATGCGTTCGTTCTTGCGGCGGGTCGTTCTCTTCCCTGCAATATGGTTGAGGAGGGCGATGGCTGCCGCATGCGTCATGCTTGTGAACAGGTGCCGTTGCTGGGGGTCGGTTGGCTTGGGCATTACAAGGTTACTATTGTCGACTAGATCTGGCTGATGTGGCCCTTTGAAATAATGCGCGAGTTTGCTCTCACAAATCTGTCTTATAATCAGTCTTGTACCCAAATGGCGATCTAAAAAGAGCAACTACAGAGTTTCTTGCCGGCTCTTCTCTGTAGAAGTGCATTCCGAACCGGTGGTAGATGGTAAATAATTAATTTTAAATGGTAAATTTTAAATTATATTTTTTTTGTTTGACCTGTCAAAAGAGCTCTAATGAGCCAACTTGATTAAATGAGTTTTGATTTGATTTGATATGCCACGCTGGCCAGATGGACTGGCACAGGGCTTTTGTCAAGATTTCCTTATCTTCTAGCATGTCTAATTCTAGAATTCCGTTTGGAGGCGACTAACGACACCCTCAGGATGGAATGGGTTGGTGGCACTGTGTATTCCAAGTCCTATATTCCACGAATTCCACGATGTCGTATCCCTCGCATTATTCAAAGTCAATGAAAAATTGTACATGTCCTTATCAGTATTGGCTGGCCATCAATTGCCTCGAATCTAAAATGTTTCGTGGCCTCAGATTAAGCGAACGGGTCAGATAGATGACCTCCCAGTCGAACCCTGAGCCGTCCATTTTGAAACCCCATCGGAGAACAGGCGTGCCTGCCCTAATTAGAATTTGATTAAAGTCTTCATCAATCATTTTGTGGTTTTGGGATGAAAATTGTAAATTATATTATGGTACTATCTACAAGTATCGATGGATTTTCGAGAAGTTTCCAAAAAAAGTTGAGTCTTGTTTTTTGAAGACGACCATTCATCATCATAATTTCAGCCAGAAGACGTCCAATGTTGGACATAGGCCTCCCCCGAGGAATTCAACGAAGGCCGGTCCTGAGCCGCCTGTATCCATCATTTTCCGGCGACCTTAACCAGGTCGTCGGTTCACCATGTGGGAGGCCTACCAGCACTGAGCTTTCCGGAACGCGTTCTCCACTCAAGGACTTTTCTGCCCCATCGAGCGCCAGTCCTGCGACCTATGTGTCCTGCCCATTGCCACATAAGTTTGGCAATCATGTGGGCTATGTCGGTAACTTTGGTTCTTCTGCGTATCTCCACATTTCTAATTCGGTATAGCAGGGAAACTCCGAGCATAGCCCACTCCATTGCTCTTTGGGTGACTTTGAGTCTTCTGATGGAGCCCCAGAGACGACGACTACTCTGGCCTAAGGTGTAACTCACGAACACAAAGACCCGACCCAGCCAGTATCTCTAGTTCACAATTCTTTGGATCCCGTAATTAATAAAAAAGTAGTTTTATTATAAAGCTACAGTTTCTCAGTAAAATCTCGCCAATTGGCGTGGGGTAAAATCTCTACCATGGGATATTGGTAACGTGACCATACGTCCCGCTTTGGGCGGGATTGTCCCGCTTTCAGGCTGTCCGTCTCGCTGTCCCCAACGAGAACAAAAATGTCCCGCTTTACGAATAAACCTCTTGTCCTTTGCACTTAAATATGACATCTTACGTACACCAACGTACTCTATATATATATTTATTTATACAAAAGTCAGTAGGCGTCCCGCTCAAACACGAAAATAAAATGGTTCCTCGGGTAGGTTCTGGAACACTTTAATTACATTTTATCTACTGTAGGTCTGCACTGCATCAACACCAAAACTGAAGTACCATTTTCAAGGTCCGCCACAAACAACTGAACGCCACAGTGTTGCCACTGTTTGAATTTTAAATACTACCTCGAATAAAATATTTGCTACCGGAAATAAAATATACCTTACATTCGTATTGGTCGTGTTAGAGATAATATTTTCTGTTATATTTGTAGGTTTTTTACCCCGGCAAGTTTGATGCAACCAAGCTTTGTGAGGTTACAAACAAGATAGTGTAACAAGAGTCATAGTGTATTAGACATACACTCATCTTAGCCCCATTTCCGATTTATGAAAATGTGTTTTGTATTTCAATAATTCAAAATATTTCTAATACTGAGAACATTCGTATGTCAATAGTTTCAAATGGACGTATATTTTGTAGACGCTGAAAGATATCCATTGAGCTGTTCTAAAATGTATTCACTTCGCAGCACCGATTGAATTGGTCCGTCAGACAGATGAGCCCATTTGCGCTATCCATTTGTAACGTTTCTAGAGACGTCTTAATGGAATAACGTAAATATAAAAATATAGACATAGTAGAAGAATACCTTGACGTTGACGAAATATACTTTTAAAGGTACCTACTAATATTTAGTAGCATCAAGTGACCTTCTCCTTCTTCGCTTTCACTCAATTTTATTGGGGTTGGCACCTGTCTAGCCAGCTTTGGCTAACTACCAGTGTTTACACAGGGTGATTGCCATCAGCCCTCGACGCCTCTCGCCCTCAGACCTATATACTGGGACTATCGGTAGGACTATTGTCGGTGCTGCTCCCGGTCACGCTACTGACTACGTGTGACGACTGTCGCAGGTGACAGCTTTACGTGGTTTTACGTGGCGGGAGCTTTACGTGGCCTCTGAAGCTGGAGGAGGCCAGATCCTAAAAATATGTAAGCCCATAAAATTTTTAGCGTGCTTAGCTAGAAATTTGATGATTGACCATATTTTCGTTGTTCAAGCTGCTAACCTGATGCATTGCACTATCAGCTAGGTTACGATCGTAAAATATTAAATTATGATATTAGTATGACTCATTCATTCAGACGTCACGTCGTTGTATAGGGGAAACCCGACTCAGCAGGGGACATTTATAGGAGAGAATAATGTATCATTCACTCAATCGACGCTAGGCTTAATCTGCTTAATTGAAAAGTGCTTGTGTCAAAAGCGTGCAGCATACGTCCCGAACTGACACTATAGTATTAGTAAGATACCAAAACTATCAATAGCACACTGATTGTCAATTTTAAACCTTGATTCCTGTTGAGAAGTTCTTTTTTTAATAAACACAAGAAATGATTCCACAAAATTACCTGCCATACAAACAATTTGATTCTATTTGTTCGTCCGCCTTAGTGTCAGTCAGTACATTTACGTTCAATGATGATGTTGTTTGTCGGATTACTCTGAATTTCCACATGTATTATTTTGGCAGAGAGAAGTTATTGTATAGGTTTATTTCTTATTTATTTCTTTCAGAATGTGTATGTTGTATTATGTCTATGTGTCTGCCGAGTATATTTCGGCAGTAATATGTCATAAAGAGGAACCAACAGTCGTTATATTTAAATGTATCCTGAATAATTAACAACTATTTGGAGCCAAACACATCTTTCCATATAATATTATACCCCAAGACAGGCCAAAAGCCAATACATAAATGTAAACCTGACATAGAACAATCAGAATATTAAATAAGCTGCCAGTCATTCATCACGGTTGGTTTCTTTCTTTGTTTGCAACTACTACTACTTGGCCTTGAAATGAGCCACTGCTGAGTCGGGCCTCCTCCCATCACAGGGAGGGTAATGAGCTAACTGTGCCACGCTGGCCAGACGGGTTCGTATCATGTTTTCCTTCTCTTGCAGCTAGGTTTTCAGCCTTGTCATTTCCTTTTTAACCCCCGACGCAAAAAGAGGGGTGTTATAAGTTTCACGTGTCTGTCTGTCTGTCTGTCGGTCTGTCTGTCTGTCTGTGGCACCGTAGCTCGCGAACGGATGAAGCGATTTCAATAAAGTTTTTTTTGTATGAAAGGTGAGTTACGGGCGAGTGTTGTTAGACATGTTTGATGAAAATCGGGTGAGCCGTTTAAAAGTTATGAGGGGTGAAAATAGGGAAGAATAACCGAATGTCTGCAAATATAATCGAGTGGGGTCTCAAATGAAAGCGCATCACGTGCAATTTAACAAAATCTACATTATAATAAGTATGTACCTATAAAAAGTATAAAATAAAAATTAAATTAAAAATTTAAATAAACTCCCACTTATTTATTACCTGACCACTGGTCCCCCAACGCGAAGTATTTATTTTTATTTTTTACTTTTTAAAGGTTATTGTGTCGGGGGTTTATTTAAATTTTAATTTAATGTAGGCTCTTAAGACACCCTCAGGATGGAATGGGATGGTGACACTATGTCTTCTAACGTCACCACACGGAAGACAACTAGTAAGCTTTCAAACTAGTGAACTGCCCAAAAAATCTTTCACCGGCTTTGTAATAAGCCGTAAAGAACTAATCATAATATAATGCAGACAGACAGTTATAAGATATCCAAATTACTGGAGCTGGTCCTTTGTGGAAGGATTCTTACAAAATACCGTAACCAAATAACAATAAAGCCGAACGTCCACCACGTTTCATACAAGAGCTAAAATAAGTTAGTTTAGTTTAGCTTGCATAGTTGAGCCAGTTTATCATACATGTGCCTCTACCGAGGGTGAACTAACTTGTATGAAAAACTATGCAAGCTAAACTAAACTAACTTATTTTAGCACTTGTATGAAAAACTGGCTCAACTATGCAAGCTAAACTAAACTAACTTATTTTAGCTGGCGGTGGATGTTCGCTGTTTGCGTGGGTGTTGTTGTGCGTGAGTAAGGTCGCCGGAACTACATCGAGTGTTGGTAACTGACGGAATCCTCTACTCCAAGCGTCAAGCTGTCACTGCTTACAGGGTCACGTGCTGTTATACCTCCCGTATGTAACCAATAGCGCTCACCTTAAGCTGTGTTAGCCATATGCCATTGTCAGTTCGAATCCGACCTTCTAAGTGGTAGCACTTGCCCCTTTTATATTCCATGTAAGTTTATAAAGTTTTAAATATAAATAATATATTTTTTAATGAGTTTTCGTCGTACGCGTCTAACACCTCCGAAATTACAATCACTCATAATAGGCTATAGTAGCCACTTGCCATCAGGTAGGAGATATGTGACGTAAACACTGGTGGTATAAAAAAAGGACTGAAGTTTTCATACCCATTTTTGAAATTAATACGTTTTTTTTTCTAATCCGTTGTATCTGTACCACGGCAATTTGTGTCCCTTTGGATGATGATACGATAAGAAAATTTCGCCAGAATATTCTCGACAACCACTTGGGTCTTATAAAAATGACAATATCAGACAGTAATAATGCGGAGCTTACAGCATCCTTGAATAAAAAGGGTAACAACATCTAATCCCTTGCGGCTCCCGTAATCTCGTATTAATGGTAAAATAGTGTCTGCATGTCTTAGAAAATACACGGATTATGGAAAAAATTCTGTATGGTTAAAGAACTTTATTGATCTCAAAAGAATTTAACATAAATTCACTTCATGAGATAATTTTACTTCCACATTCGTAATGATTTCTAAGGTTTTCGCGATTATTACACATTGAAATTAAACATTTTTTTAACGGATTTATCGCGTGTTTAACACATTATTTAATTCCCGAACGCGACGTTTCGAATGCTTTGCAGCAGTCGTTTATAGATGACAGTTGTGATGAAAGGTGCAAGAATGACTTTGACCTTGAAAAAGTTTTTCTTGCACCTGTATGAGCTTGGAGGGTTGTATTGATGATTATAATTCTATAACTACATACGTCTTACAGCCGCGAATAACATTTTAATCAACATACAACCTAGCACTGACCTGCAAATTGCAAAAAAACGTAAGAAAATTTGAATTTTGCGTGCTACCCTGGAGCATCCACCTTAATACGCAAATTTAACTTTCATACAACTTATAATGTTTCAAGCTATCGGTTTCAGTTGATGTGGAAACCTATTTCTAGTCGTACATCTCTCAAGAAGTTACATGAGCAGTGCTATATAGAAGGGAATTTCCAAACTTGATCTATGTAACGTAAGTAGTTGGAGAACGCAATTGTGAGCTCTGTTCTATATCCATGAATATTTACATGCCAGTATTTGCCTTCATTTGAATGTATTTATATGTATCGTAAAGTCAATTTGTGTGTCACGATACTCCAATGTTGCGTGTATAGATATAAAAAGCGTTTTCCAGTGAACAGTGTAACAGTTTACAGTCAATGATAATTATTTTATTTAATACGAGATTAATTAAATCTTAATATGACGATAAAAGATTGACACGATATTTTCTGCACTACCATTCTGTAGGTGTTAAAACTACCCAGATCCAGGAAAGTTAACGAAGCCATCGTCAGAAATTTGACATAAAAATCTTTGAATCTGGAATCGAATTAAAGAGTTCTTCATTCAAAAGCATCATAGGTAATCCATATATTCAATTTCCATCAATGGGTGAGTTCTTTACACCCGATCGTAGTAAATAATTATATTTAAAACATAAAATAGTTTGAGTGTCACTTTATCTAAATATAACCATAGAGCAGACTCTAATACCGATAATACTGTTACTAGAAATAAAAACAAGATAGAGTATTTAATACAGCAACTGGAAAGGCAAATAACATAATTACGTTGACTAGGAGCATTACTAGCGTGCCCTATGTGGACCCTAATTCAATTTATGTCATCAGGTGATGAGATTGCATTGAGGGATTGAGCTAGCGGACAGAGGAGCGCTATCGATCTGCAGATTAAGCAACGTCTGGCTATTCAGGATGTTGGATGGCTGTCCATCGTATACAATTCCTGATTTATTCCGTGCTTCGGAGAGCACGTAAATCCATCGGTGCTGGCTGCTATTCTATCATCTATGGTAGTAGATAGACAAAGGCAGTAGCGTGAAAACTGACAGCTGGGTACCATAATTATTTTTGGAATACATTGTGTCACCACCCCATTTCATCATAAGGGTGTCGTAAGTGTCGACAATAGGCAATGACAAGTCCGAAAACCGAGCCGCAAGTGAGCCGGAAGACTTGATACTAAACCCTGTGCCAACCTGTCTGGTCAGCGTGGCACAGTAGGCCAATTACTCTCCATGTAGTTGGAGGAGGCCCGACTCAGCAGTGGGTAATTTATGGGCTGAGAAGAAGAAGAAGAATTAGTGATAGTTAGCCAACTCAGTTAGATTAAGATATTGAGGAATAAGCTAAGTAGAAGAGATGTCTGGAGAGTACTGGGAACAACTGTATCTTCTGGTAGCTAATGCATGTTGCAACTCAATATGCATGAACCCTTAACTTATTAATTCACTACAAGCGCGATGTAGGTGCGGAAATACGGTTACCAAGTTTAGATCGACGATGGGGTGATGGCGTACAGCATACATTTATTAAGTTTGTAAATTAGAGATAGGACAGTGCCAGAGAGCTAAGTGAAAGTTTTGTGTAGTGGCTGGTACTGTCACGTTAAGACATGTAGTAGAATATTACCGTAACAATGCTGCTTTGCGGTAAATATTAGCTACTGCTAACCAGCCTTAGCCGTCACCGAACCGTCACCGAGAACGAGATTATTTCGGGCCGAGTTTAAGATGACGTGACGGCGATCGTTTGTCCACCGCGACGATATATCGGTGGTTCAGTTAAATCAAAAACCGAGTGCGATGCGACGGTAGTGTGTGGACAAGAACAAACCTGTTTTGTATTGCCGGCACATCGGCCCGTCATAAAACCGTGCCGAGTTCTAGCGGTCACGCCGAACTACACGAAACATCGGCGGCCGGGATGACATGACGGTTCTCGGGTGACGGGCGTACACATGGCCATAGTAAATATATGTATCGCTAACTCGGCGCCCGCCGTCATCTCGCTCTCGGTGACGGCCCGGTGACGGCGGCGGTGGACAAACGGCCTTATTTCGGTAATATATTCGTAGTTTAGTTGACTGCAGTCACTAAAGAGTTTCGTACCTTAATTCTCTGGAATTGCGAACCCTTGCAGGAGGTATAATCATATATGCCAGGGCTGCCGCTACTAGCAGCGGAGGGGGGCCAGGCATTGAGGCCAGGGTTGCCGTCTCTAGCAGCGGAGGGGCGCTGTGTGCAGTGATTCGAGCCCCACTGCATCCGGCGTCTGATGGAAGCATGTGCAATGTCCAACGCACCTATCGATCGGTTGGGGAGCGACCAGAGCTCCCTATCAAAGTGTGGGCCCGCTGACAGGCGGGCCAAGCCCCCAATAGGGTTTCTGAGCATGCTCCCCATTGGGCTGTGAAGCCCGTGAACCTGTTTTGGGCAGTTGAGGGACACCATTGGTTTTAGTGTGTAGGTTGCGGCGTAATTACTGTCTTTTTGCAGCCCAGAGTCCCACAAAAAGCTATAATCAAGTCGTGTATGCTGTACATGTCCTTAGGGTATAGAATACACATCACGTGGACAGCAACGTTTTTTTCGCAAAATCTATAGAATAATAAAATATATTAATTACACAATTTAGTGTAACTACTGGATTTGAGGCATGTTTAATGAAGTAGAGATTAACGGACGAAATTGAGATTCATTGACCAACATTGCTTCCAAACATTCCTAAAATACTAAGCGACCAAATCAAAGCATAGCTTAGTGTCATGCTATTTTTTTCAAACAAAGAATATTATAGTTTGTCCCGATCAAGGTATGTGATGCCGTCTGATGTTTGATTTTTTTAAGTATCTTCGCAATCGCACAGTATCTTCGCATCGACAATCGCGAAGCATTATGATAGAAAACAAAACACCCTGTCCTTCTTTACCTCTGTTCGAGAGCACTATGTATTTTGTATAAAATTGTTTGTTCCAACAAAAATATAATTCCCGGAGGAGCATCGAAGTGGGGAGTGACTGTGTGCAGGTTGCGGAATATCAGGCTAGTCTGGGAACTTTCGAGAACACTTTGTTACGGAGTTAAGTGCTTATGATGACACTTATAATTTAAAAGTGTCTCAGAACTTTTGGAAGCATGTTGCTTTTCTGGACTAAAGAAAGCATTCCGCTATGACATAGCGACAGTTTAAGAAATTTTACATTGTACACTAAAACTTTTGTATTTATATTAATGGTAGATAGATGGTTTTGTTAATTTTAATTACATAAATAAATGCGCGTAATTTTGCTTTCAGTATATAGTATTACTAGCTATTGCCCGCGACTTCGTCCGCGTGGAATAATGACTTCCGGAAAAAAACAATTTTCGAGCGCGTGAATTCAGTATTCACGCGCGATTGCTTATTAGCGTATTTCATGTATAACTTTGGTGTTTCTGTACCGATTTCTATGATTCTTTTTTTTATTAAATAGGTAATAATGTTAACATTTATTAATTAGGGATGATTGATAGTGTTATAAACTTAAGAGTAGACAAATATAATCAGAAAGCTCTGAACTGTTAAGCTATCGGGAGTTACACGTGTTATTGTGAGTCAACCATAAAAGATAATGTCGTGGAATATTTTTTATATAATTTTAAGGAGAACTATGATATTAAGGAGCACTATGCACAAAAATGATTAATTCAAAGTTCTCTCCAAAATAACTATTTAGATGGCGCTCGCATACAGAAATTCGTTCCGTTCCTAATCTTTCCTCTTGTATAGACTGCATCTCAAAATCCTTTCTTAGGGGATTCCTACGCCATAACATCTACCTGCATGCCAAATTATCTATTCACTATTCACAAAAATAATTAATTAAAAGTTCTCTCCCAAATAACTATGTAGATGGCGCTAGCATACAGAAATTCGTTCCGTTCCTAATCTTTCCTCATATATATACTGCATCTCAAAATCCTTTCTTAGGGGATTCCTACGCCATAACATCTACCTGCATGCCAAAGTCAGCCCGATCTATTTAAAATTGACAAATTTTCATACAAACTCTCATCCCCTATTTTATCCCCTTTTTTGAAGAATTTATCAAAATCCTTTCTTAGTGGATGCCTACGTCACAACATCTACCTGCGTGCCATATTTCAGCCCGATCTGTTTAAAATTTACATATTTTCATACAAACTTTCATCCCCTATTTTATCTCCTTGGGGGTAGAATTTATCAAAATCCTTTCTTAGCGGATGCCTACGTCACAACGTCTACCTGCGTACCAAATTTCAGCCCAATCCGTTTAAAATGGACAAATTTTCATACAAACTTTCATTCCCTATTTTATCCCCTTGGGGGTAGAATGTATCAAAATCCTTTCTTAGCGGATGCCTACGTCATAACATCTACCTGCATGCCAAATTTCAGGCCGATCTGTTTAAAATTGACAAATTTTAATACAAACTTTCATCCTCTATTTTATCCCCTTGGGGGTAGAATTTACCAAAATCCTTTCTTAGCGGATGCCTACGTCATAACATCTACCTGCATGCCAAATTTCAGCCCGATCGGTTTAAAATTGACATAGTTTCGTACAAAATTTCATTCCCTATTTTATCCCCTTGGGGATAGAATTAATCAAAATCCTTTCTTAGCGGATGCCAACATCATAGTAGCTTTATGCATGCAAAGTCTTAGCCCGATCGGTTTAAAATTGACAAAGTTTCATACAAACTTTCATCCCCTAGTTTATCCCCTTTGTTGATAGAATTAATAAAAATCCTTTCTTAGCGGATGCCTACGTCATAACATCTACCTGCATGCCAAATTTCAGCCCGATCCGTCCAGTGGTTTGGGCTGTGCGTTGATAGATCACTATGTCAGTCAGTCAGTCAGTCACCTTTGAGTTTTGTATATATAGAAGAAGAAGATAGAAGAAGAAGATTATTTTTATTTTATTATTTTTATTTTAGACTAGCTTTTGCCCGCGGCTTCGCTCGTGTTAAGAAGTATTATTATTAATTAGTTGTAGTTTTTGCAGTTTTACTTTTGTTAAGCGTTTGTAAAAAAAATAAGGATAATTTTAAATCTTTGGGCTGTGCGTTGATATATCTCTATGTCTGTCAGTCAGTCAGTTAAGTTATATATATTTTGTCTGTTCTTTTCTTGGCATTTTTTGGATTGCATTTGTTTTGATTCGGTTTAGTAGTTTTGGTTATAGACTCTGCTTTGTATTTGGCATTTGTTTTGTTTTCGTTTGGTGGCATAGGTTTTAGTATAGGTGTAGGAAGTATAGGCTATATCTATACTAAAACCTACGTCTAATTTTTGACACACGCTAAACAAAAGTAAAGCCGCAAAAACTATACCTGATTAATAATAATACTTCTTAACGCGAGCGAAGCCGCAGACAAAAGCTAGTCGTTAAATATAATCCACTAGATATATTATCTATGTATGCATTATGCACAAAAATAGTTAATTCAAAGTTCTCTCCAAAATAACTCAATGTAGATGGCGATAGCATACAGAAATCTGTATATTTTAAACTGAAAAGTTACTAATCTTATATAGTCTGCATCTCAAAATCATTTCTTAAAGGATGCTTACGTCATAGTAGCTTTATGCATGCGAAGTCTCAGCCCGATAGGTTTAAAATTGACAAAGTTTCATACAAACTTTCATCCCCTATTTTATCCCCTTGGGGGCAGAATTAATCAAAATCATTTCTTAGCGGATGCCTACCTCATAGTAGCTTTATGCATGCAAAGTCTTAGCCCGATCGGTTTAAAATTGACAAAGTTTCATACAAACTTTCATCCCCTAGTTTATCCCCTTTGTTGATAGAATTAATAAAAATCCTTTCTTAGCGGATGCCTACGTCATAACATCTACCTGCATGCCAAATTTCAGCCCGATCCGTCCAGTGGTTTGGGCTGTGCGTTGATAGATCACTATGTCAGTCAGTCAGTCAGTCACCTTTGAGTTTTGTATATATAGAAGAAGAAGATTATTTTTATTTTATTATTTTTATTTTAAACTAGCTTTTGCCCGCGGCTTCGCTCGTGTTAAGAAGTATTATTATTAATTAGTTGTAGTTTTTGCAGTTTTACTTTTGTTTAGCGTTTGTAAAAAAATAAGGATAATTTTAAATCTTTGGGCTGTGCGTTGATATATCTCTATGTCTGTCAGTCAGTCAGTTAAGTTATATATATTTTGTCTGTTCTTTTCTTGGCATTTTTTGGATTGCATTTGTTTTGATTCGGTTTAGTAGTTTTGGTTATAGACTCTGCTTTGTATTTGGCATTTGTTTTGTTTTCGTTTGGTGGCATAGGTTTTAGTATAGGTGTAGGAAGTATAGGCTATATCTATACTAAAACCTACGTCTAATTTTTGACACACGCTAAACAAAAGTAAAGCCGCAAAAACTATACCTGATTAATAATAATACTTCTTAACGCGAGCGAAGCCGCAGACAAAAGCTAGTCGTTAAATATAATCCACTAGATATATTATCTATGTATGCACTATGCACAAAAATAGTTAATTCAAAGTTCTCTCCAAAATAACTCAATGTAGATGGCGATAGCATACAGAAATCTGTATATTTTAAACTGAAAAGTTACTAATCTTATATAGTCTGCATCTCAAAATCATTTCTTAAGGGATGCTTACGTCATAGTAGCTTTATGCATGCGAAGTCTCAGCCCGATAGGTTTAAAATTGACAAAGTTTCATACAAACTTTCATCCCCTATTTTATCCCCTTGGGGGCAGAATTAATCAAAATCATTTCTTAGCGGATGCCTACCTCATAGTAGCTATAGGCCTGCAAAGTCTCAGCCCGATCGGTTTAAAATTGACAAAGTTTCATACAAATTTTCATCCCCAATTTCATCCCCTTGGGAGTAGAATTAATCAAAATCCTCTACTATCGGATGCCAAGGTCAGAGTAGCTTTATGAATGCAAAGTCTCGGCCCGATCGGTTTAAAATTGACATAGTTTCATACAAAATTTCATCCCGTATTTTATCCCCTTGGGGGTAGAATTAATCAAAATCCTTTCTTAGCGGATGCCAACATCATAGTAGCTTTATGCATGCAAAGTCTTAGCCCGATCGGTTTAAAATTGACAAAGTTTCATACAAACTTTCATCCCCTATTTTATCCCCTTTGTTGGCAGAATTAATAAAAATCCTTTCTTAGAGGATGCCTACGTCATAACATCTACCTGCATGCCAAATTTCAGCCCGATCCGTCCAGTGGTTTGGGCTGTGCGTTGACAGATCACTATGTCAGTCAGTCAGTAACCTTTGAGTCAGACTTCGTCCTGTCAAAAAGACAGCGGTAATAAAGTGCAAATTGACTCTTTGACGTTAGGAACACACTTACATTGCTTAGACAACAGTGAGTGGTTGTCATTTAATATGAACTTTATACAAGCAATAAAGCTCAAATTATCTCTACATTTTAGTTAGAAAACGTTTGTATGGGAAAAATTAAAAAGGCTATTTTTAAGGGGGTTCCGGCAATTATTCGAATTTTTCTCCATTCGTAAAAACCATCCTTGAACTACAACGAACATTTCACAAAAAGAATTGGCGAAATTGGTCCAGGCGTTGTTGAGTTATGCGGTTACTAACACATTTTGCGATTCATTTTTATATTATAGAAGATTATTTATTATAAGTGGTTGGGTCCTTATGGTTAATAAAAGAATGGACTGTAAATTTATAAAATATGCTGGTTTATTTCGTATTTTAGTATTATCGAGCCGTGCGAACGCGATGGTGTCGTCGGTGTCAGTGCGGGCGAGCGGCCGCCACGGTAGGATCGCGAGCCCGGGGGGAAGCGCGGCACGCGGGCGGGAGGCAGCTCAGCTGTGGCGTAGACAGGCTCCGGGGGTTGAAGTGTTCTTCAAAGGTCCAAGGGCAGGGCGCAAAGATTATTCCAACCTCTGCGTATCGTTCCTTTTCTCGTCCTCACCTCTGCTACTCGGTTGATCCCATCTGGTCCGGGGTAAACTTGGATCACTCTTCCTAGTGACCACAAGAGTGGCGGAGTAGTCTTATCCTTGATCAAGACAAGAGAGTTTAGCTTAAGGTCATCCTTGTTTTTTCTCCACTTAGTTTTCTGCTGAAGTGTAGAAATATAATCATTAGTAAATCGCTGCCAAAAGTGTTGCTTAATTGCTTCCACTCTCTTGTGACGCTGTAGTAGGCTGATTTTTACAGTCTCAGCAACCTGTGGATATGGTACAGACGTTAGAGTTCGTCCAATGAGGAAGTGAGAAGGCGTTAGGACGGACATGTCTGAGGTTTCAGTGGATAAAGGAATTAAAGGACGTGAGTTTAAAATAGCTTCAATTTGAGTGAGGCATGTAGACATTTCTTCGTAGGTAAAATGAGTTAAATTCAATATTCTGCGTAAATGATGCTTAGTAGAACGAACGGCGGCTTCAGCCATTCCGTTAAAATGAGGTGAATATGCAGGTGCAAAATGGAACCGAATGCCCTCATCGGCCAGATCAGTGGCTACGTTTAAATTATTAAGAAAGGTTTGCAATTCGTTGCATGCACCGACAAAATTGGTTCCGTTATCGGATAAAATAGTTTGAGGCTTGCCTCGACGGCTCATGAAACGGCGTAGCGCAGCTATGTACGTTTCCTTGCTCAAATCCGTGACAAGCTCCAGATGGACTGCCTTGACTGCCAAACATACAAAAATACATAGGTAGGACTTTAGTAACTTGCAACCACGGCCTTTTCTATCAGCTATCATAATTGGCCCGGAATAGTCAACTGAACTGTGCAAGAATGGAAATTCGAGTTTAGTTCTAACTTCAGGTAGCTGACCCATCATTGGTTGTACATTTTGACATTTGTGTCTGAAACATTTGACGCATTTCTTGACGGTGTGTCTAGCAAGGTTTCTACCACCTAAAGGCCAATAATTTTGCCTGATGTCTGCAATAAGCAATTGAGGCCCTGCATGCAAAAGTTTCAAATGTTGTTTATGAAAAATTAACTTAGTTAAGTGATGCTTACTACATAGTAATATGGGATGCTTTTGGTTATAGTCATAGGGCGAATTGTCGAGACGTCCCCCTACTCTTATTATATTATTCGAGTCTAGGAAAGGCGTTAATGACAAAATTCTCCCTTTTACCACTAATAGTTCGCCTGGTTTCATAACAATGTCATCTCTGAACATTTCTAACTGACATTCCCTTATAATAATATTAAATGAATCTTGAAACTCCTCACTGGTAATGTGACCCGTCCTTTTACCATCTTTGTATTTACAATTATGGATAAATCTACGAATGTACGCGACGGTGTGAATAAGGCGTGTGAGGTTAGAGTGTTTCTGAATAAGAGATAAAATTAGATTAGTATTTGTATTCTCATTATCAGTGTTTTGGTTCAAGTGACAAATTACTTCCGGTAGATCTGGCTTCTCGGGGTAGTTAGGCATTTTAGGCCATTTATTTTTATCACTATTTAAGAACTGTGGTCCAGACCACCACAGTGAGGACGAGCTGATAAGATCAGCCTTCACCCCACGAGAAACGAGATCCGCAGGATTGTCAAGAGTCGGTACATAGCACCACGGAGAACCACTTGTAGTTTCGTTAATTTCATTTATGCGATTACGTACGAAAGGCTTAAGACGGTGTGCTGGTGTTGATAACCAACCTAGTACTATGGTCGAGTCACACCAATACCTGCGCGTAACTGGCAACGTTATAGAGCTTAGTACTTTAGCACACAATCTTGCAGATAAAAGCGCAGCACATAATTCTAGACGCGGCGTCGTTGTGGGCTTTATCGGTGCTACTTTATTCTTCGATGCTATTAATTGTGTATGGACAATGGCATTTTTATTAATAGAGCGGGCATAAATACAGGCGCCATAAGCACGGTCAGAGGCGTCTGAAAATGCATGCAGCTCGATGTTTGTATGTTCATCTTGTAGTACCCATCTAGGTATTTTTAAGTTGTTGAGATATGTCAACCTTTCTAGAAATGAAGTCCAGGTGCTTTTAATTTCTTCTGGAACTTCATCATCCCAGTCAAGCTTTAAAGACCAAAGTCCTTGTAACATGATTTTTGCCTCTACTACAATTGGGCCTACAAGACCCAATGGGTCAAAAATCTGATTTATCATTGAGAGTATATTTCTCTTTGTGATTTTTTGTGGTTTTACAATATTGATAGAAAAAGCTAAAGTATCTTGACTGGATTGCCAGTTTAAACCTAAAGTTTTAGATGGCGTGCCTGGACTTGTTTCTGAGAGGTTCAAAACGTAATCTGATTCTATATTGTCACCGATAATATTTTTTAATAATTTGTGACAATTTGACTTAAATTTTCGTAAATTGAATTTAGCAGAGGATAATGCAGAAATAACGCCCTTTGTTTGTGCGATGACATCGCATTCTAAACTCCCCCCGCCCAAATAATCGTCAACATAGAAATCCTTAGAAATGGAGAATTTCACAGACGGATCGTCTACCGTGTCTGCGAGACTGGAGAGACATTTTGTGGCGAGATAGGGAGCTGACGCAGTTCCATATGTAAGTGTATTCAATGTGAATGTTTTTAATGGTTGAGAGGGATCAGAACGGAATATGATTTGCTGCAAGGAGCGTTGAATGGGGTGTATCTCTATGGCTCTATACATTTTCTCTATGTCGCCAGAAATCACAAACTTGTGTTGACGAAATCTTATGAGAATTGACAATAAATCGTCCTGAACAGTTGGCCCTATTAATTGAATGTCATTTAGCGACAGACCTGAAGTTGTGACAGCTGATGCGTCAAAGACTGTGCGTAATTTGGTTGTGGTACTCGATTCACGGATGACACCGTGGTGGGGTAAGTAATAGTTGACATTAGATTCATTAATAGGGACCGTATTTTCGGTCATGTGGCCTGATTGTTCATATTCGCTCAAAAACTCTAAGTATTTGTTTTTGAACGTCTGGTCTCTTTGGAATCTGCGTTCAAGTGATAAAAAACGCGTTTTAGCCATGAAATAAGAATCACCTAAAGCGAGGGGATCTTTCTTTAGGGGCATAGTTACTACAAAACGACCTTCTTCGTTACGGTATGTATCCGCTTTGAATTTTTCTTCACAGGTACGTTCTTCAGTGGTTAAAGAATATTTTGAGGGAATAGAATCTAATTCCCAAAATCGGGTTATATTTTCGTCTTGATTAACAAAATGACAATGAACTGAGGATGATTTGGCACGTGCTACGTAACCAGAAACTAACCATCCTAATCTTGTCTCGTAAAGTTTAGGTTGATTTTTGCCTAAATCAATTGAATTATTGCATATGACGTTCCAAAATATTTCTGCGCCTACCAGTATGTCTATGGCAGCGGGAATAAAATATTCGGGGTCAGCTAACTGTATACATGAAGGTATTGGTATATTATCTATCTGAACTAATTTGGATGGCAATGCCTTTGTAATTTGTGGCAAAATTAGACAATTTATATTAGCCTTGTAGTCACCGTATAACGACTGCATCGTAACGTTGCAAGATTGTGTACTCTTACAAGATTGGTTGCAGATGCTCGACACCGTGGAGCGTGTACCGCGTCTTGACAGTCCCAGCTTACCGACGAGCTCTTGTGTAATGAAGTTAGCCGTGCTGCCATTGTCCAACAGGAGCCGAGCCAGGTGGGCGTTGCCACTGTCGTCATAGACTTTCACCAGCGCTGTGGATAGAAGTACATGCGGAGAAGTAGTATGCTGTGTGGTGTCTGTGGACAGGGTGACATTTTCTTCCAAATGGTCAGACTCTTCAGCGGATTGAGAAGTGTCGGCGCTGAACGCTACACTCTCCTGATTAGGCATAGGTTGTGTTGAGATATCATCATGCTTATGTAAGTGTAGAAGCGTGTTATGCTTGTACCTACAATAGCGACAGTGAGGAAATTGGCACTTTACATGTGAGTGACCTGAGCGTAAACAATTAAGGCATACCTTTAAATATTTAGCCTTATCGACACGATTTTCGATTGTCATTTCTCTGAATTTGTCGCAATTATATAATGAGTGGCTAGCTTTACAGAGTGGACACTTATTTTTCTTGGGTGCTTGGTCAGACTCAGTGTCAACTGTGTAGAAAGATTTTGTCTTAGGGATGTCGTTCCTATGAAACCTTGCGGCCTTGTTTTCCTCTAATGACTCTAATAAATCTGCTCTGCTTTGCAAAAATGAACAAAATTCATCAAGAGTGGGTGGCATTGACAAGGAATTTCTATGTTCCTCCCATTTTCTATTAGTAGTAGGATCTAACTTATTAGACATCATATAAATTATAAGAGTGTCCCAATATTCAGTCGGCTGCTTTAAGATAGTAAGAGCTCTAATATTTTTCTTGGTGACATCGAGTAAATAACGGATCGTCTTACATGATTCCTTCAAAATTGGATCTACGTTAAATAACGCTTGTACATGATTGTTCACTAATAATCTGGAGTTGTCATACCGTTCACATAATAACTGCCAAGCTGTAGTGTAGTTTTCTTTTGTGAAATTTATATTACTAACAACAATTGCGGCGCTTCCGAGTAAAGAAGCCCGTAAGTAATGAAATTTACTGATGTTGTCCAAGTCGTTACTCTCATGGATCATTGAAACAAACGTGTCTCTAAACTCGAGCCAATTCTGATAGCTGCCATCAAACGTAGGTATATTAATTTTAGGCAAGTGAAATTTAGTGTGGTTACAAGTCCCACCTGGTTTGGAGCCACTGGACCCTGCGTCTGAACCGTCGCCAGCACCAGTTTTGCCGGTGCATTTATCGAGGATAGTGCGCGCCTCAGCCACCACCCGGTAGTAGTCAGTCTCAAAGACTTGCCGCTCCGCGTATTGCTCGTCTGGCGGATCACTCAGGCACTCGATCTCACTCTGCAACGTATCATATTCGGAAATCATAGCTTCTATGCGCGACAGACGAAAATTAAGGTCATTTACATGGGCTTCACTAAGTTTTTTATAAGATTGCACGAGATTTAAAAAGGTGCCAAATTGCGTAAGCTTCGCTTTTATAGAAGACCTACATTTTTTTAGCTTGGCTAGTTCTTTGTCCGAGCCTGTCATTATTTAGCTCATAAGATGCTAAGTAGGTATCTGAATTGAATAAATTATAATGAAAGCAAGCAAAGAACAGCCTAGCGAAGCGTGCGCTAAAAGGCGGTATTTGTAAAAAAAAATATATATATAGCAAATATCCAAAAAAAAATATTGCTTTCAGTGCGTAGTTGCTGCTTATGGAAATTGCAGACGAATGCGTTAAATAAACGAGTATTCAAGCAAGCAACACGCAGAGACAAAGGAAAGGAACAGCTGACGCGAACCGGCCCTGGCTAGCGCGTGGACTTTGACCGGACCTAACGGTCGCCGCGTCCTTTGTTAAAGAATCAAGCGCATATGCACTTAGATCTTTAGCGAAAACACCAGAAATGCATAGATTGCAATGCAAACTTGCTGATTAAGATTGTATTATTTTATATTTATGATATTTTACAATGTCTCGCTCAAAATGTCTGCTAGAATTAGAATTTTTAGCAAGAACAAGATAGGAATGGATAGGAAAGATATGGAACGAACTCACAGTGTTGGCCAAAATCCGTTAGGTGCGACCGTACAGCCGATGACCTCTGATTCGACCCGATGATAACTGAAGTGATCGTCCTTTGTTCTCGCTTAGCCGTTGCGTACCGAACGTGGCGCGTCGCGTGGCGTGGCTTAGCCTTAGCTTCGATAGAAATCAGTGTAAATACGAATACTTTTCCGCGAAGGACCATTGGTTGGGTCCTTATGGTTAATAAAAGAATGGACTGTAAATTTATAAAATATGCTGGTTTATTTCGTATTTTAGTATTATCGAGCCGTGCGAACGCGATGGTGTCGTCGGTGTCAGTGCGGGCGAGCGGCCGCCACGGTAGGATCGCGAGCCCGGGGGGAAGCGCGGCACGCGGGCGGGAGGCAGCTCAGCTGTGGCGTAGACAATAAGTCTGTCACTTTACCGTATAATAGTGCAAGGGAAAGTAGTAGTGTATCACATATCTTCTGATCCATGTCCCACATTCAGATGACAGCACTTTCCGTGACTATTATGTCACAGGATGTCAACTTGTGGTGATTCCACTAGTCTTCTTACCATAATCACATGCCATATTCCTGAAAGAGAATTAACTTAATTTGCTACCTTAAAAGAGTCCACTAGAAGGCATCAACAAGCGCAGTGCTGCGAGATCGTTATTGATGAAACGATGTTGTTTCCTAAGGGCCTGGCTCAGCTACAGGCGGTGCGTTGCGCGGTGCGTTGAGCGGCGCGGCGGGCAGCGCGATTTGCGGTGGTATTCCACAGCTAGACTAGTTGCGACCGCGGTGGCGTCGCCAGGCACGTATTTAGACAACGGCAAAACTATTAAAATATCAAAAGTGGCACGATATTGCCTTGAAAATAGTGCGTTCTTATTTGAAGATATCATTAAGTCAAAAATAGGAGCGCACCCAGTTAACCAGAAAAGGAGAGAACTTGGGGATTTTCACACTCTTTATTATTATGAATATAAGAACTATCGCGATATTTTTTTATTATACGCGTGCAAGCATAGATACTTATGATTATATACTCCGCCACATACATGAAGACTTGAAAACTAAAGTTAACTAGTTACCACCAGAAAATTGTTGTTTTATTTCGTCCCAAATTTTTTTTACAACATGGTTTTAATTATGATGTGAATTTTGACATCCATATTGCTGGTCTAGTACTAGTATTTCACTAAAGAACTATTCCATATCCATTATTAATTAGCTCAAACGAAATAATTTGTTTCGGTCGCGCGATACCTCGATACGTCCACCGAAGCCGCCGCGCGCAACGCTCTGCGCTGTGGTGGCCACCTCGATATTGGCTAGTACATTTGTTTCACTCGCACATCGCGCAGCTCGTCGCCGCCATGTGCACCGCACCGCTAGTCGCGCCGCAAAACGCGCCGCCGATCGCGTCGCCGGTAGCTGTGGCATACTTCGGGTACGTTCCACTTGGCGTTCACAACGCCTAAAATGCTCATTCAGGCGTTCCACATGGCGACCACGATCGTTGTGGTCGCGGCGAAAACGTCATTGATGACGTCATTACTTATGCTCACGCCAAGCTCACGACGCCCCATCTCAAAAGGTGGGTCGTTGTGAGCGTTTTGAGAATTTGAGCGCCAATTTTAAAAACTAAAAGCAGAAACATGTCGACAATAACAATATCGTTCTATTGTACCGAACAAGATCGGACAAGACATTATCAAATCAATATTATGTGGTCAAACTTTTCGTTTCTCACGATCAAAGATTTGTAAAATTCTATTTTTTTCTTCATCTGAGCTGGACGATCTAGTACTTTTATTTTGACGCACCAACTAATTTCAAACTGCTGCCGATATAGGCATTTTTATTAAATACGATCATAAATTAGTTATAAATCCTCCTTGAAAATTAAAGTATATACTTTTTTTTTAATAAATCTCTTAACCAATATGTAATGGAACTTATTAATACCACTTACAAATTGTAATATAACCTCATCAACCTTTTGTTTAGTTTTTTTTAGACGCGCCATTTTTATTTTATTTTTATTTAAATGAACGCCCAAAACGCTCCAAAATCCATTCCACTTGAGTAAACGATTGTGACTATTTGTGACGCCCAGAACCAAGTGGAACGGCGAAAACCGTGGTCATGAGCGTGGTCGTTGTGAGTGCCAAGTGGAACGTACCCTTCATAGATTGTCTACCATTTGTTCTCGCCGCTTACCGCACCGCAAGACGCTCCGTAATTCGCACCGCGGTTGGCTGTGGCCACGCGGTAAGTTGTTGACAGTTGCATCGTAAGGATAAAAAGATGATGAGTCATATTTCGACGTAGGACTTACTGTTAAGATTCTCATCCCATAAATGACCTGCTGCTGAGGGCCTCCTTCAACTATAGGAGAGTAATTAGCCACCCGTCTGTGCCACGCTGGCCAAAGGGGTTGGCACAGGGTTTCGTATCAAGTTTTCTTTCTATTGCGGCTAGGTTTTATACCCCACCCTACTATGTATTATATATAAATCCGTCACGGTATTGTTCTAAAGCGTGTCTGAATTGTGCCACGGCAGAGAACGGAGCCAAAGCTCAGAATTAGATTACGACGCTCCTAAGGAAAAATTTACTTTTCTATGATATAGTTCTAGATAAGTTCCCCAAGGATTAAGTTGAACCACTCCGTTGCGGAAAATGACAATATTTTTCTAAGAAGTTTACAATTGCAGAGAGAGCCGTCAGCGCTGGCTGTCACGAAGTTTAAATGAAATCTCGGGGCTATGTCTGTGTAATTACAAACAACGTTGACGTCGTAAGGTCGACGTCGGTTGCGCCGTCAGCCGTGTAATGGACTTTTCAAGTATTCGTAACGTGAAAACTTTCACTTCAGCTGACTTAAACTCCTCCGACAATGTGCTTAACCGCTTTAACGATGTTTTTAACTACTTCACTCCTCTAATATTGCTGACTGTATTAATTTTTCTGTCATTTTGCGACAGTTGTAGGTCATCGCGGTTTAATTTTGGCGAAGTCAGAAATACCAAGTTCAAGTTCAAATACAGAATTCCAAGTTCTTTTGTTTTAAAAGTGACTTTGTCTATAACAGAAATACGATGTCACTTTCAGAAAGCATTTTGATTCCATAGTAGGTTATCTGGGACAGGCTAAACCTGTAGGTATGCAACCGCCTATATGTAATTAAAAAGGATGTAACCAGAAACCTATAGCTATAACGAAAAGATCGATAATACACTAATAAAGACACTATGTTAAAATTCTGTAAACACTAAGTATATTTCTTTACATTTTAGTCACCAGTTGGTGACGAAGGTAACTAAAGAAATGATAACATAAACCATAGGAATTGCGGAACACACATTACTCCAACTGTAACAAGCAATTGTATCGCAAAAACGGATGTATTTCCTTCATACTGCAAAATAGATAAACAATTTACACACAGAACTTTCGTTACGTGTTATGCCCTCACTTCGGTTGGCACTAGAGGTTATGTTAGACTCTGTATAATGGCACCAAAATCCTGACACACCATGATTAGAGTCGTCTAGATTAACGTACAGTCCTCGCCAATCTGTATGGCCGCTCTGAATGTAGCCGTGGGTACTCACACTAACACGCGGGTGGCGCGTGCGGGCGTGCCCTGCCTCCCCGCCCCTCCTAAGTCCCGCTGACACCTGATTTGTGTTGTGCGTCATTCAGAGCGCCCGTAAAGATTGGCGAGGACTGTACGAGACAGATAATCTAGCCGCCAGAAAAGGAAAACGTGAAGTGAAATGACGGAGTAGGAGAATTTCCAGTCATCAAATTGGAGCCCAATGAAATCCATGGTCAAGGTTCTACACTGGATAACATATCGTTTTGCTCTTGATCCAAGTTTCATTGATGCATATCAAACAACAAATACTGCAGTATTCGAGTCGGTGTCGTTGTTACAAAATTTAGTATGCGTGAAGCTAGTAGCCATTTGTACTGTGTTGTGTTTATGGCTTGTTGTCTTCGGTACAGGACACTATAACAGCAAACGCTGTGAGGCGTAGACGGGCAACTAATTTGTAGTTTGTTCTGGATGACGGGAGTTCTGGGATTTGAGGGCGCAGTTGTGTAGGTATTTTACGTTTTTACGTGGCACTTTTACTTTCTGTATATAGTGTACCTTTTCTTTTTAATTTGATCCTTTAATTGTTTTTTAATTTGTGATTAATTCAGCAAACATCCAAATTAAAACTCATTTGTAGTTTTAATCGGAAGAACTGAAACTGCCGCGGCGATACAGGTATACCAAGGGCATCGTATTTCTTTTAAATAAAAAAAATACCCTCCATGGAGGGGGCCCGAATCAGCAGCGGGTCATTTATGGGCCGAGTGCTATTTGTGTAATGCCATGTTAACCTCATTGTTATTGGTGTGGAGTAAAGAGTTTTCTATTACATATGGTTTCGAAATAATAAAGTAAGTATAAACCTTCTAGTAGCTTACAACCGAAACAGATAGTAACTATACACCATTCTCTGAATTTATCGATTCCATGTTAAATAGAACATCGGGAACGGACTATAGTCACACTGGGCCCATTAGTATGCGTCCCCTTGTGACTACAGTCCTGTTATGTTCTACTTTGTTTATATGGTAGCGTTTTTTTTATTCGTTTGTTTATTTCTTGCAACTACTGAGATATTGAACCTTACAATTTCTTATAAACTTCTGCAGATAAATGCGCCATGGACAATTTAAAGCTGCAGATCCATAGTCAATAACTTTCTCCCTCGACCGTGCTGCCACTATGTTGTGAGGGTTTTGCGTGTCTTTGGGATCTGTGTAGTGGTTGGTTTACTTGCCTTGCCTTGGGACCCTTAAACTGCCACGTCATACGTCTGCGTCTTGAAGAGGCACATGTAACGTCTCGCACGCAGTTTTAGTGGGTAGGTTGAATGAAAATGAACATCTTTCCACGCCCCGGATCCCCATATAAACCTTATAGTATATATAACCCGGATCCCCATATAACCCGGATCCCCATATAACCCGGATCTCCATATAACCCGGATCACCATAAAACCCGGATCTCCATATAACCCGGATCCCCATATAACCCGGATCCCCATATAACCCGGCTAACGCTCAGCGACCAGGTATCCGCGAAGAATCCAAACGTAAAAAATGCAACCAACAATACAATTAATGGAAGTTCAATTATATCCAATTGCTGCCACTTGGCAAAGTGCCCTTGCGATAATATAAATCCACCGAAGAATTATTCGTTAGTATAAGATTCTTTTTATACCATAATCGTAGTAGCGGTTGTTAAAATAAATTGATTAGCACGTCCTATAATTGATACCTTATAAATGGTGGAATCGTTCTGATAGTAATCCTAGTACCTATAATAATTGGCGGAACGCTTCCTAGCGAAGTTCTGCGTGCTACGCGTATAGACAATTTAAAGGATACGACATAGGGGCATTTTTTTAACTGCCTATACTAGGTATCATTTCCAGGCTCTGTACCAAAAATCAATAAATTGGAGCAATAGTTTAGACGCAAATGATTTTTTAAATTTTTGCCTTATTTAAACATGATGTATATTTCCTTACAGATGTTTATGCCTAACGCATCATTTATTAACCTTAGGGGCTGTCCATTAATCACGTGATGTTTTTTAATGTTTTTTAACCCCTCTCTCCCCCTTGGTGATACCGGGTGAGGTTTAAGACTACCCCTCTACCCCCCATGAAAAATCCGTGTATTTTTTTGTACCGTTTAAAATTCATACTAATCACATATAGTATACGTAGTGTAATTTAATGCCCCTCTGTCATATAAAACTCTGTTATAGACCGACACTCGACGACACGGTTGGCGCAGTGGTTGAGCGATCGACGGAAGAAATATTTGTACGACCTACAAGTATTTGTTCCGGGTCTGGGTGTTTTCTATATATGATAAATATGTATTTACAAAAAAAAAGTATTTAAGTAATTTATCATCCATCTCGTTACCATAACACAAGCATTAAGTTGCTTAGCTTGGGACGATATGGCGTTGTGTGAAATGACCAAGGATATTATTGTTATATAGATAGACAGATACGCTGTATATAGTCAGCTCGATTCGATTAAATATTTGTAAAAGTGCCCCGGGTAGAAACTTTTGTTTCGTGGGGCTCGAAATTAAAATTATTTTCAAAAACTTGTCCAGGAGTCTTTTAAATCCAAGCGATGACCAGAAGGCTGATTAGTACTTTGCTCAGCGAATTAGGATTCCCTGGCACCGTACCCGATGACAGTAATGTGGCGTAAGTTTACGTATTATGAATTTTGACATCAATCATTTTAGAATATTTTTTATTGTAGTTAGTGTTTTATTTTATTTTTTAAGTATTTTAATTTTATTTATTTTATGTTTTAATCAGTAACGCTATAGTAGCCTTTGTTACAAAGTTGAGATTAACCTGCCTTTTTGAATCTATGGATCGGAAGTCCTCTCAAATTTAACTGTTACTTAGCCCTGTTATTACTGAGTTGGGCCTCTTAAATAAGGGTAATAAGCTGGCCAGACGCGTTGACACAGGGTTTCATATCAAGATTTCCTTGCAACTAGGTTTTTGGGCTTTGTCATTTTCATTTCTCGGCTTTTACGACACCCTCAGGATAAAATGGGGTAGTGGCAGTATGTATTCGAAATCCGTAATCACACGGACACCGCATCATCACGCCAAATGCAAATTGATGTTATCATGACGCTTGCTAAATTCCGTGGGAATTTAGGAAAATTTGCAATTCCTATATATTTTTGAATCTTATCACGTTCTTGAGCGCTTCGCTTCCACCATTACGCGTCTTGGCTGCGAATGAAACGCGCTGATTGCACAAAGCTCCGTCGAATCTCCCTCATTCGTTATCGTTGCAATATTCATCCTTTGTATACGCTCTTTAATAATAGGATCCTTCTGGAATGCAATCCTAGTTGTTTAGCGGAACGGCTCAAAGGATTTGATTAAACAGCACAACGTCGGTTGTGAGGGCTTAGACTTTTTTTTTATTTCACCTTAATAATACATAATACGGCAAGAATACTGTTTCGGTTTGTTTGAAGCCATATTTTACGCCTTAATTTTAATTGAAGTTTTTTTTAACCCCCGACGCCAAAAGAGGGGTCTGTGGGTCTGTCTGTCTGTCTGTGGCTCCGTAGCTCGCGAACGGATGAAGCGATTTGAATACCGTTTTGAGGATGAGACAAGAATCTATGAATTGACAACTTAACAACATCTACATCATGATAAGCGTGTACCTATAAAATGCAGAAAATAAAAATTAAATTAAAAATTTAAATAAACCCCCGACACCACAATGACCTAAGTTCCCTTTAAAAAGTAAATAATAAAGAAAATACAACGCGTTGGGGGAGCAGGGGTCAGGTAATAAATAAGTAGGAGCGGTCCCCCAACGCGATGTATTTTTTTTATTTTTTACTTTTTAGAGGGAACTTAGGCCATGGTATCGGGGGTTTATATTATTTTAAAATCGTTTGTATAGGGATCGTAGGTTAAGGGAATAGGTTATGTTATGGATTTAATGAAAATACACGACGTATGCACTAAGTATAATCTGTATCGCGGGTGCTGTTTACAAAGATGTCATTCACGATCACAAGTGACACCCAGGCTCAGAGAAAGTGCTATACTCTGCTATACAGAAAGACACTTGCCCGGCCTCGGAATCGAATCGGGGACACATTGGCTCATAGTAGACACATCCAACCCCTCGTTAGACCAACAAGACGGTTGATAATATTTTAGGCGCAAAGGAATGATCATCCAGCCATACGGTGGTAGGTCTGGCATGGGTCCACGGCGCCTAATTGCTCCGGAACCTAGCAATGCCCTGCAAATTGCAAAAAACGTAAGAAAATATGAATTTCGCAGGCTACCCTGGAGCATCCACCTTAATGGCCCATCACTAAGACGGGCCTCGTAAAATGACCGGAGGAAAATTAGCCTACTGTGCCACGCGAGCCAGACGGGTTGACATAGAGTGATACATTCACTCTATGTCAACCCGTATGACGACTGATAGGTGTGTGTGGAGACTACCACCTAGTGTGGGACAGGGGCCGTAGGATGATAATGGTATTTATAAATATGACGATTTATAAGAGTTTTGTGATGAAACCTACGTACTTAAATAAAGTTCATTTTGAGTTTGAGTTTTTTCGAATTTTCATTTTCTTGCGGCTTTCTCTTACACCCTCAGTTTAGAATGGGATGGTGACATTATGTTAAATCCGTCACCACACGGACACGCAATTAGTGCGCTCTATTTGATACCACCATTACTTACTATACAATTCTGAATAGTTTACACTGATTACACAGAGCTTTCTCCACTGGTCGTTATCGTTGCAATTTTCTCCCTTTGTACACGTTCTTTAATAACAGAGCTGATCATTGTGGGATGCAGACTTGTCCTGTACGGGACGCCTCAAAGGGCAGACGGGACAATTAATTAAAAAACCTATGTAGCAAAAGCGCAGTCGGTACTCAGTAAATTAAAAAACAACGTTATTTAATTATTTAAAGATAGAAACAATAATTTATTTTTCAGAATATAAGTTGTCATGATATGGTGTATGTTTTGTACATAATATTGTACCATACATTTTTAATGGTAAACAAACATTTTTTATTATCACTATCATCATCACTATCACTACATAGTATAAAACAAAGTCGCATTCTTCTGTCCGTCCCTATGTATGCATAAATCTTTAAAACTACGCAACGGATTATGAAGCTGTTTTTTTTAATAGATAGAGTGATTCAAGAGGAAGGTTTATATGTCAATATTGCATCCGCGCAAAGCCGGTGCGGGTCACTAGTTTGATTATAAAGTAGTAGGTCATTAAAAGGATACTTCTACTTCTCTGCACATAAATATATGACCCAATGCCGAGCGTACTGTGTCAAGCTGGCCAGACAGGTTGCCATAGGGTTTCGTATCCAATTTGCTTCTCGTCTGGCTAGGTTTTCGGCCTTACGACGCCCTGTTCTGTTTGATAAAGGCTCGTAAATCTTTTGATACAACTACCTTCATTTTACCAAGAGCATCTGGTTGGTAGCAGCCCCAAAAAAATAATAATCGTAATATTTTCATCCAGCTCTAACAACATTTTAATTCTACACCAGCCCTTATATCCCCTTCTGCCATTCCCCTCGTCTAATTAGAGAAACAATTCTTAATTTCAACTAAAACCACCATATTATTTTTTTAATTTTCTTGGAGCTTTCCCGTGTTACATTTAGGCTGTACTATACCAGCCTGTACGTAATTATATTTTCCAAAAAGGTATCTAATTAATATCCGCTTTTAATTAGCGACGTTGCTACATTTTGTGCATTGCGGGCGTTAATTAGAAATATCGTGAGCTATAGAGTATTGAAAAGGCGGAGTTATTTTTAGGCGTAGGTAAACCTACCTGAGGAAGATATATTGGAGGTTAATTAAATTCTTGGCTGAAAGGCTTTTTCTTTGGTTCTAGAATTATCTGTTCAAAATATGGAACTGGTTTTTTAACGCGGTTATATTTCATTGGAAAGCTATCGCCAGTCTGGTAATTATAAACGGCAAGAAAGCTTTCCGGGCGTTTCGGGTAAAACAAAGTCTACCTTTTTTCTTTAAAAAATAACGATAATCCTGCTAACATGTATCGCAGGAGTTGTTTACGGACATGTAATTCACGAACACAAATGACACAGAGCAAGTGCATCTGGTTTATACATACATAGACACTTGTCCGACCCCGGAATCGAACCCGGGAGCCTTGAACCAAAGGCGACACATCTAACCCCTAAACCAACAAAATAGTCTGGTAATAAAACTGCAACAAACGTTTTTAATACGAAGTAAAATTGTATGAAATACATTTGGGAAAATGAGATTAATTTCCTGCTCATATCCGGCGATCCCGCTACAAGGGCACTGATATAGGAAATTCATCTGTATTGCAATGCTTATTAATATTCTACTTGTTGATTAGGAACTCAAAGAATGAAAGGTCTAGAAATTAAGCAATTGCAGCAGTTTCGTCATAAAATAAAATAAAAAACCAATTAAAACCAAAAAATATTTTCAATGTTAAATATACGTAGGTATTTTTTTTAATTTTGTCTTACAGTTAAAACGTTTCACGGGAGTTCTTGTGCAATTTAAAAAAATAACAGAAACATTAAAACATAAACAATATAATAGTATTTACACCCGCTTTGGAATGCCTTTCCACATAGAAGACCCGGCAAAACACTCTATGGTTGGTCATTTAAATAAAAGGGTTACATACAATCATGGTGCAAGCCTGATTATGATAATTACCAGTATTTATACGAAGGGGTAATCTTCTGCTCTCATGTAATGCTAATGATTTTTAATACCAGCTGTTAATTATACTGATTTCGTGTGTTGACATAGAATACTGTGTGCGAGACGGGCTCAAATGATAGTCAAAACTGGCAGCTTTGCCTGCACTAATGGTACAACAATCGACGGAGCCAGACGTGGCTTAGCCCCGCCGCACATGCTCACACTCGCATTGGCTGTCACGGGCCGCGTGCGAGGCGCAGTACCAAACTCCGCATGTACGCGAGTGTGTCGACACGTGAGAGCAAATGCGGAGCTTGGTACTTCGCCATAGGTTTTAAATACTGCCACTCGCACGCAGCACGTGACAGCCAATGAAAGTGTGAGCATGTGCGGCGGGACTTAACCTTCAAATCCATTGCATTCCATTCAAATCTCAAAAAGAGAATCCCGTACTATGTAGGTCGCTCTTAATAAATGTAGATTCTCATTTGTTCAATGTTGTTTAGCCGGGATCTTGATATAAGCAATGACTCGTTTCTTGCCGCAAGGCTATCACTGTTCCACGATATACGATAAGATTCGCATACAAATACTTTGTTGTACTAATTAACAGGATCTAATGTGTGCGCCCGAGGCACCTCCCACGCGCGGCATAGCTTCCTCTTACTCTCCGATCACGATACGAGAACGATACGATTAGTTACAAAATAAAAAAAAGCTGACTATAGTCGTTGCGTAGCTATCGCCCGGTTATCCCAACGTAACTTATTTTTTCTCTATATTTCGTAATATTTAATGCTTACATTACAGTATATGCGTTAATTATTGTAATCGGTCTTAAACTGAAATATGTATTCAGAAACTAAAATTCAATTTACAGATACTAAATTTTATTAGAACCGACTACCGCTGGGGTAGACGCGTTCTTGAGTGGAGACCGCGAATCGGCAAGCGTAGCGTAGGACGGCCCTCTAGATGGAGCGACGATCTGCGAAAGGTTACGGGCAGCAGCTGGATGAGTCAAGCTGAGGACAGGGCGTTATGGCGCTCTTTAGGGGAGGCCTATATCCAGCGGTGGACTAGATGATGATGAACTTTATTATATTTAATATAAGTACCTATTAATACGTGGGCAATGCATCCGAATTGCTGTTCACTACGACAACGTGCTTAGAAGGCTTTGACCGACTTACAAAAAGAGGAGGTTATTAATTCGATCGGTACACCGATTAGACAGAAATTTATGATCTGATTTACTTAATTCGGATGAAAAAATCAGAAAACATGTATTTTTGACACTTAATTATTGATTTTAAAGCAAAACCCCAATTCTTCTTTAGTTTGATGTATTAAAGTTGCCATTTGATCCCATAATAATTATCATTTTTCTGACCAGTAGTTTCCATTTTAAAAACATTTTTTATGAACATTTGGCTTGGCACCTACGTATTTCTGATCTTTTTCCTCTTTTTTTAAAAACGTTTGGGAAATTTATTTTATACGTGTTAGTTTTAGAAGTTACATGTTTTTTTTTTACGTGTCAATTTTGTTAATTTGTACCCCCAATAAATAATTATTTTAGGTCTAATCGGAGAATTCAAAAGGTCTTACAGGTTCTCATTACGGCCGACATTGCTCAATTATTTCACTACATGCCGCGTATGTGAAGATGCCAATTTTCCGTGAAAATTGGAATCCTTATTTTTAGTCATATTTTTATGTAAGGATAGAGATTGGAGTTGGTATATTTAGGATTATCTCGAATCTGCGTTCTCAACTGCTCCGTGGGGTGAAGAATTTTTAAGACATAGTGTTACCACCTCACTGTATCCTGAGGGTGTAGTAAGAGCCGACAAAAACTTGGCGGAAGAGATGGAAACCTTGATACAGAACTCGATGCCGACCCGTTTGGCCAGCTCTGTTGTTGGAGGAGGCCCGACTCAGCAATGGGTCATTTATTGGTCGAGAAGTAAGTAAGTAAGAAGTAACTGCACGCAAGGCGCTTATTTTGGGTTGCATAATTTAAGTTTTTTTGTATTAACACTAATATTGTTCTAAGCTGCTATTAAATTTATAAACACACTAGCTGACCCGGCGAACTTTGTTCCGCATTATAAATATTTAAAACAAAAAGAAAGTTGGACATAGGATACCTGAGATTTTTATCCCGTCCGTATAAAACATTTTTTTTTTTTTTTTTTTCGCTGGGGATATGCTCTATGCATACCACCGCACCCCGGGGGAAAGGTCGGTGATTATGTGGGACTCCGACAAGGGTCGTCTACCCAGTCGTTTACCCACTAAAACCCCAGCGGCATACCCACACACGACGCGCTTGGGGCGCCACAAGTTCGCGTAAACGCATTCTACTGTGACGCCCCAGCGTGGTCGCTTGCCCGCAACGCGGGCAAGCGACTATCAGGGAGGGCGTCCCGGTACACTGGGACGCCCTCAGTCATCGAGGCTTTCGTCGGTGGTGGCTCCCCCGAACCACCACCGGCCTCCTAGGCGAGGGCAGAAGGGGCCCGCACCGTCACGAACCACCCTCCACCCCTGCCTCCGTCCGCGGCGCGGGTCACCCGGAGCTCCCACCCTGGCGACCCGCCCCGCTGCCCCCTTCTGCGACATCGGCCCCGCAGAAGGAGGCCCGTCAGCCCTCGGGTTTTCGACAACCCAAGGGCGTTGAGTAAGGACTCGGTTTGACGGCCAACTAAGTTGAGCGCCAACCCGAGGACCTCATGGTGCGCCGCAGCGGTTTACGACTCGCAAGGCAGCTCTGAGGACAGAGGAGTCCCCGGAGTCGCAACCCGCCACGACGCTGGGTGCCGCTCTTCGTCTCACCTCTCCCCGTGGGCCCGCCCGGCATGGGAGGCCCTGGCCGGTATGGCCCCACGGATCATTGAGGCACTCAAGCCCCCTCACCACAGCAAGGTGGCAGCACAGTCGAGGGGGGTCCGTATAAAACCTACTTTAACAAAACGCAACTGACAGCGAAACGTTATGTTGTCTATAGTTTATTATGGCCGAAAATTTGACAATTAGAAATTTTGAATTCGACTTGTTTATATTGTTGTAATTCACATAATATCTTTATAACTTGTAGCCTATGTGTTATTCTGATGTATAAGCTATATTATTGTAAAGTTTCATTAAAATCCATTCAGTAGTTTTTACGTGAAAGAGTAACAAACATCCATCCATCCATCCATACTTACAAACTTTCACGATTATAATATTAAGTAAGATAAATTACTGAAATGTTTTTTACACGAATGCTAAGGACCTATGTAAAGGTCAGACCAGTTATGTTTTATCTGTGTAATGGTGAAGCTACACAAAGTCCTTATAAGCTTCAATAATGAAAAATTAAGACATTCTACTATTTTTTTCATTTTCTGACGGTGTTATATTTTATTGATTTAGAAAACTTACAGGTAGAATAAACATAAAACATTAGATAGAAAACGAAGGCCAATTACAAGTTTTCACACATAATATAAATACATTTGAAAAAATAAAAACGATAGGGTAGATAGAAAACAAAAGAAGATAGGAAACAAAGAAAGAAGCCACAACCGAAAGTAGATATAATTAATATCGAAGAAATAAGCCGCCTAGTCTTTGCTTGTGTTGCTAGTACACGTATTGCAATCGATTTACAAACGAAGGTGAATAATATAAAATACCCTCAAATTTATACCGCAATTGAAACAGGACTCAATTAATAATATAGATAGATAACTTTTTATTGTACAACAAAAGTATTACACATCAGGAATAACTTACGACAGTATACATTTATAGGTCATTTGTACAATAGGCGGCCTTATCGCTTAAGAGACATCATAAAGTACGCCACAAAAGCTATCCAATAAAAAGAAATACTCGGACAGCATAAACTGGAAAGAAACCGCACTGATTGCACAAAGCTGTCCCATGGGACGCCATTATCGTCACGTTCCGCTCTTCGTTAGCCCTCACTGATGACGGGACGCACCCTCTGCGTTTGTAATTCTTCACATGTCGCCAGGGCGTGTGTGCGCTGACACACTGTTATATTAATATTTACTTACTTACTTCTCGGCTCGTAAAAGACTCGCTGCTGAGTCACGCCTCCTCCCCCTTAACTACTAAATATCTGGTTGACGGTATTTTTTTTTATAAATTGTGTTTTTTGGAAATTATATTTAAGTACGCAAACACTCATTGACTTCGTGTTACTTAAGAACGCCATCTGCTGTTGTGCTCACAAAAAAGTAGTATTATTATTCGCCAATAGATGTCAGGAATTAAGTCTAACCTCAAAGCAAACACTAATTGACTGCTGTTGTGCTCACAAAAAAGTAGTATTATTATTCGCCAATAGATGTCAGGATTCCTAGCTAGATCGATTTACCCCACCCCAAACCATTTTCATGAAAATCGTTCCGGCAGTTTCCGAGATTCCAATTATATATATATATATACAAGAATTGCTCATTTAAAGATATAAGATTAACTAATACTACTCCTCAGCCTATAAATGACCCGCTACTGGGCCGGGCCTCCTCCTATATGGAGGGTAATTAGCCTACTGTGCCACGCTGGCAAAACGGGTCTCATTACAAGTTGTCCTTCTGTTGCGGCTAGGTTTTCGGCTTTGTTATTTCCTATTGTCGGCTCTTACAACACCCTCAGAATTAAATAGGATGGTGACACTATATATTCTAAACCGGACAACGTATCAAAATATATATAACTAGCTGTCCCGGCAAACGTTGTTTTGTCAAATAATTAACCATCCCACGCGCACCGCCCCCGCGCAAACCCCCCCGCAACCCCCACCTCCCGCAACCCCCCGCGCAACCCTCTAGGTCTTATGGTTCCAGAGATATCGTGATGACTCAATCTATCTATACAACATCTATCGCAAACGTTGTTTTGCCATGTAATTAAATAGGGGTTGATCGTAGAGGGGTGAAAATTTAGGGTTTTTTGTATTTTTTTATGATGAATCTTAAAAAAAAAAAAGCAAAAAATTTTCTCTAAAAAATAAACAATTTTTTTGGACCCCCCCCCTTAAAATTTACGGGTATGAAAAATAGATGTTGTCCTATTCTCATACCTACCCAATATGCTCACAAAATTTCATCAAAATCGGTCAAGCCGTTTCGGAGGAGATTGGCATCTAAAACTGTGACACGAGAATTTTATATATTAGATATCAAAAAATACAATCAACAAACATTATCAAAATTATAATCTTAATATTTTGTCATTATTCCTTGGCACTGTATATTGTTTTCGTAGTAAGATCCTACGAGATTGAAACAGAAATGAGGAGATACGCAGGAGAGTCAGAGTTACCGACAACGGGATTACCAAACTTAATTGGTAGCGGGCAGGGCACATATCAGGATTGTCGCCCGATGGGGAAGAAAAGTCGTCGAGTGGCGACCGGCGTCCCGGAATGCGCTGCGCAGGTAGACAGACAGTGGACGGACGACCTGCGTAAGGTCACCGGAAAGCGATTGATACGGGCGACTCCGGACATACCAAAATCCTTGAGGGAGGCCTATGTACAGCAGTGAACGTCTTTTGGTTGAAATGTTGGTGATGAGTAATATGAATGATTTTTTTTCAAGGATATAAGTGTAGTATCGATATTCAATCAAGCATTACTTTATTAATTAAAATCGAACTGTTAGAGTTATACCGAATTGTATACCTCACTGTCGTATGTGAGCTCTTCATTTTGTATCATTACAAAAACCACATAAATTCTAATTAAGCGGCTTATTATTTCGAAAAAGGGACAGAATGCCAAGATGTGACGGAGTCCGAGGCAGGACAATACGGTTCCGCTGAGTAACTGACTCACTAAATATCCGTGTGTCGGGTCTGGTAAATCTTGGATGAGGATTTACTGAGTTTATAGGGATATACGGTTTGATCTAATGTATTTAATTATAGAGCTCTAAGCTCTATGTTCTATGCAGTTGTAATAGACGTATATTTATTATCTTCATGTTGTTGTGTTGTGTTCCTTTTTTAAAACGAAACCTTTGAAAGCCGTATAACCTGTAACGCGAGGCAGTTTATAAACATGTCATTCACGAATACAAATGATACCCAGACTCAGAGCAAGTGCCTATGGGTTACGCAGATACTTGTCCGATCCCGGAATCGAACCAGGGACCCGTGATTCAAAGGCGGCACCTCCAACCTCTAGACGAACAAGGCAGTAACATTTCAAACGCAGTTTTTTTCTAAGGTAAAAGCATTGATTTGCATAATGTAATAAAAATACATGGCAAGACTTAATTGACTTAACTTAATTGCAATGTTTTTTCTTTTTATAATTTTATTTTTCATTAATCTATAAATGTAATAAAATATTATATACAATGTCTAAAATAAACAAGAAAACTACTTAAATATATACCCAAAAGATAAGAGAAACTAAACACTAAATAAAAACTTAAAAGAAAAAACATATCTATACATAATTAATATGTAAAAAATGCTAATAAAGTAAACTCATTGAATTATTGTAATAAATTAGGCCCACGTATTTTAATTAAACTTAATTCATTTGTAGCATTATTCTTATCCAAATGTCTTCAGTTATCATTATTTTACAACCGTTTTTTCAGTAACATTATTCTTATATGTCATTTTGATTAATGACAGGAAGATATTAACATGTATATCATGGTAATGTGTTTCGTTTCGAGTAATTCATAAAACTTTCATACCTTGAAAAGATTACTGCTCTCTATCTTGAACTTAGAAAACCTTAATAGAATTAAGTAAAGTTGTATTGCACAATATTTCATGCCAAGGACGCACTAAATAAGAACCATCTCATTAGCCGGGGTGGTGATTTAAGCAGCAAGGTTAAGTGAGGTGAATGTGCAAATAAATAACACTAGCACCAAGGATTTTCGGGACTACCCAATTCAAGTATGTCGGGAATATTTAATGTGCCTTTTTGCCTAAGTGCCACTATAACTTATTGGGTGGACATTTGTAACAAAAAGTCGCATTACTTGTCGACTTCAACTCATTTTTCACATTAAATGCTCGATCCTAATGACGCTTTAATATTTTTCTTTCGAACTTGAATATAAGACCTCTAATTTTTAATGACGTTTGAAAATGGAATGTCTTATTATCGTCTTTTGTTTTTCAAACTTGTAATATTCCTTTGGTAACAACAGCTATAATACTAAAAGTACTTTTTCAAATAAGTGAATCAGGTTGCGAGAGTCGGACGTTGGCCGGTAGGACTTCGACCGTAGCCGTCAATTAGACACGTGGGAGATTTATATGGCTATCTATCTTGTTCCTTGTACACGCTGGTCCGAGCACACCAGCGGAAATTGTTTTTCAAAGGTTCATTCTGAACAACGTCGGGATACCAGATGGCTTTGCGCTTTTTAAGGGCAAATAAAGTCAAACCGGGATTGAAAATTTTCAGTGCTTTTTTTTAGTCCTCTGCACGTATGAGTGGCGACGAGATTGAAACGCAGTCGTCGGTTGTATTTAACTGTACTACAGACTCACTAGTAGCTAGTACATATTGGTATCACACTTTCCGTGTGGTGACGGATTTAGAATACATAGTGTCACCACCCCAATTCGTCCTGAGGTTATCGTAAGAGCCGACAAAAGGAAATGATAAGGCCGAAAACCTAGCCGCAAGAGAAGGAAAACTAGAAACGAAAGCCTATCCAACCCGTCTGGCAACGGTGGCACAGTAGGCGAATTACCCTCCATGTAGTTGGAGGAGGCCCGACTCAGCAGTGGCTCATTTATTGGCTGAGTAGTAGGAGTAGAAGTACATATTTTAAATGAACGTCTGTTTTATGTTATGAACTATGCCGAGAAAACTGTAAAACCAACCCATTCTTCCTCCAGTGTGTCCTACGCGGAGACCAAAAGACTGCTACAGATAGACGCCTACCCTAATGACTTAAAAAAACTGCCAATTTTCATCAGATTATCAACATCATTTCATGAGATGTCCCTCACCATTAGTTTGGAGGAGATCGGGGCCAGCGCTAAGTCAGTAATGAGGTAAATGTCAGCCTTAAAAGTATTCCTTACAGCTTTTGGGATGTATTTTAATAGTTTTTTTTTTGTTTTAAATCTATCGTTAATAAAATTTATAAATTCTATTCTCAGCATAATATTCTGTAAAAATGCAATGAATACAACACATACAATAACTTACCAATACGCAAGATGCAGATCACCTAGCCCTATTAAAACTTGATACTAACCCTGTGCCAAACCGTCTTGCCACCGTGGCACAGTAGACTAAATTCCCTCCATGAATTTAGAGGAGGCCCGACCCAGTTGTGGGTCATTTATGGTCTGAAACGTCGACAACAACAACAACATTAGCACAATTGTATTCTCGGTTTTCCAGCCAAATTTAACATTAGACATATCTTATTAGATATATATATTAGAAGGAAGGCATATTAGAACTTTCGAAAGGCGCAGTGCTGGTAGGCCTCCCACACGGAGGACCAACGACCTGGTTAAGGTCGCCGGAAAGCAGTGGATGCGGGCGGCCCAGGAACGGCCTTTGTGGAGATCCTTGGGAAGGCCTATGTCCAGCAGTAGACGTCTTTTGGCTGAAATGATGATGACATATTAGAAACAATTCTACCGTTGCCACTTTATCTTTTTAAATACGGTTTAGTGAGTCACTTTCAAAGGAGTTTTCCGAACCAGGTATGGGTATCTTAATACTTCAAGTGGTCCCAAAGGAAAACCGTTTCGGGCAATTTCACTACAGGTAAATGTTAGCTTTAAACTATACAACATTTTTGAGACTGTGCGGCGCCAAGCTTACGAAGTTTGTTTGGCGATTTAAGGGGACGGCTAAAAACAAGGAGTAAATACTTTAAGAATTTCTCGGAAGTTTTCTCATATGAAAGTTATTTTTAGTTAAGTCGATGTACAAAATTAAAAAAGTTTGGATTTTGTTTGGTTTCTGCTTCCTGTTTATTTTATGGGATAAGTTCCCATCAAGTGAATATATAACACGCCACCGTTAGTACGTTACGCCGTTATTGCTTGTTTACTTTAAGAACATTTGTGGTTAGTAAAATAATCTAATTATGTTGTTTGTGAATAAAAATGTGGTGGAAATGTGGCAGCAAAAACTTTTCTCTCGAACGCCATTGTCAATATATTCGCTCATTTCAAAGAGGGTTATAATAACACTATTAAGTATCTCCATTTAAATTGGGAATATTAAATTCTGGGTAATTAGTACAAATTGGCGTCTAATCGTAGCGTCTTCAATTCTACTGTATACCCCTTTTTACTCTTGGTTTTTCGTCGTCAAAGGATGTGAGCTCTTTTCAATTTCAAACAAAGTTAGTAGTCAGGGAGAGTTTGAACAATATTTCTTTACCTTCTTGATTTGTTCTCTGGCAACATTGTCAAATCTTTTATTCTAAAGAGAAAAAAAATCGTTTTTTTTTCCTTCCGTTACGGGTCAAATATTACCCAAATTCAAAATTTTAAGTATATTCGAAA
Source organism: Clostera curtula (assembly GCA_905475355.2). Taxonomy (NCBI): domain Eukaryota; kingdom Metazoa; phylum Arthropoda; class Insecta; order Lepidoptera; family Notodontidae; genus Clostera; species Clostera curtula. The sequence goes on along the minus strand of FR997808.1, from coordinate 8,064,956 downwards.
AAGATTTGAGGGCGCTCTCGCGCTTATAGCAAGTCAGATTTTCGTATTTGTTACGTTACGATCGGACCCATATTTTCACAGCTGTTTTGTAGTATTACGAGATTCCAATAAAATTGCCCATAATCCGAGTCTATATGCCGAATAATACACAACAAATCGCGCATGTTGTAACTTTTAGTGCCGTGTCGGCGCAAACTACTTTCGTTGCGTTTTTATTAACACCAATAAACTTTCCGTCATTAGGTTTTTTATTCTTCGTTGTAAAGCCGAACTCTTTGCACGTACGGTGTTCATACTTCATTCAGCTCGTAAAAGTGGAAACGGAATTTATTCACGAACGCGAGGAGTTCTGCTGGCGTCTGGTGTTCGTGAAGGTGTGCACTTGCCTTTATGAATGGAATTTTCTAAGTAGGTTGGTTCTTGGGATAAATTATAAATTAATATTTAAATTCCAAGTCACGAACTATAGCGATAGGTTTGGATATAGTCCGCATGGTGACGAGTTTAGAATACATAATGTTACCACTCCATTCCATCCTGAGGGGTTTATAAGTGCCTGCTAATGGCAATTATGTGGCAGTAAGCCGCAAGAGAAGAAAAAATTGTATGACCAACAAGTATTTGTCCCGGGTCTGGGTGTTTTCTATCTATAATATGTATGTATTTACAAAAAAAAAATGAATATAAGTAGTTTATCGTCCATCTCGTTACCATAACACAAGCATTAAGTTGCTCAACTTGGGACGAGATGGCGTTGTGGGGAATGTCCAAGGATATTTATTTATTTATTATTATTAGTGGGTATTTTTGAGAAGTAAGTAAGAAGTAATATATCCTTTTATAAGACTTAGATATCTGCGTTGTATTTTGGAATTGTTTCGAATTGCTCTAGAATATAATTTATTTGAAAGAGTACTAACATTGTCATGAATCGTCATCATCATAATTTCTGCCAAAAGACGTACTGCTGGACTTAGGCCTCCCCTAGGATTTCCACGAAGGCCGGTCTGGAGCCGCTCGCATTTATCGTTTTCCGGCGACCTTAACCAGTTCGTCGGTCCGCCTTGTGGGAGGCCTACCAGCACTGCGCTTGATATCATGAAGCACTATCGTGAATGGTTAGCATATCAATATTCTACATTGTCTCGTGAGTTCTACGTGCATATCTATATGTTAATACGTGAACTGTATACCCCTTTTACGAAAATTGTACGGACGAAGGAATATGAAAATTCCCACAGTTTATAAAGAAAACGATGCAGATGTCTAATATTTTTCTTAAATCATACATTATACATGTATTGACATACACACGCATATATACTGTTTTGTTTATTGTTATAGCCTGGGATCAAATTGAAAATATAACTATATTTATCACTATCATCATCACTATCACTACATAGTATAAAACAAAGTCGCATTCTTCTGTCCGTCCCTATGTATTCATAGGTAAATCTTTAAAACTACGCAACGGATTTTGAAGCGGTTTTTTTAATAGATAGAGTAATTCAAGAGGAAGGTTTGTAGGTATAATATAATTGCACCGTGCGAAGCCGGGGCGGGTCGCTAGTAGAACTATAATTTAAACTGTTTTAATTATTGTGGTATTTCTAACATAGACTAACTTCTAAGCCGTGTACAGATTTGCGAAGTGTAGCATGCAATATCACATTAGTTGTATTTGGCAACTTAAAAGTTGCCAACGTCTGTAGCAAACACGCCTTGGCAGCTAGTTACTGGCATGCCAAGCCACATAGCCGAATAGCAATTGAAACTTTCAATAGCCACTGAGAAGAATATATTATTGAGGGAATTTCCACCGATTTCAATATCAGAGTTGTAGCCTCGAGGGTACCGTGCATGAAATGCAGTGAATATTGTGCCAATTGGCTCAGTCGTTGCACTTCATATTGTCAACTTGTCTATTCAAGCTTTGAAATATGATTGTGAACATTGTATATTTTGCAGTAAAGATAAAAATGACCGTATATTTTTCATTTATGATAGATGTACGGAGCTTCGGCCGTACAGGAAAAACCTCATTAGCCGTTACGTTTGTCTATGATTGTTGAATCGATGTTATGTAATTAATATCTCTGTCTGTAAATCTGAGCGTTTGTCTGTGGATCACTACTACTACTACTCAGGCCAAAAATGACCCACTGCGGAGTCGTCACAGGGTGGGTAATAGCCTACTGTGCCACGCTGATCTGACCTAGGGATTCGTTTCAAGTTAATAATTTACATCCATTAAACATATCGGTGAAGGTTCGTTGTATAGCGGTTGCCTATACTATTATCTTACGGGTAGGTTATTGGCCTTGTCATTTCCTTTTGTCGCCTTATACGACGCCCTCAGGATGGAATGGGGTAGTGGCGTTATGTATTCCAACTCCGTCACCACACGGTCTGTGGAGTACACCTCCCAAATGGACGAATTCATTCTGTTTTTTTAAAGGTGTCAGGCTTTTAATTAATATTTCAATATTGTTTAAGAAAGTACTTTATGTTTGAAAACTTAAGGTGAAATACAACCCTCCAAGCTCATAAAGGTGCAAGAAAAACTTTTTCAAGCTCAAAGTCATTCTTGCACCTTTATGAGCTTGGAGGGTTGTATTGATGAGTTTGATCATTATAATTCTACCCTACCCTGGAACATTCACCTTAACAGCTTTAAAAACCTTAAAGATACCAGAAATCCGTAAATCCGTTTAGAAATCGTCAATTTTGTGAAAAGCAAATGAGACAATAGCTTGACGCGCGCTGCCTACAAAGTGATTTCGAAGACTAACACGATATTGTACCGCTTTGCGTACGCTTTGCGACTTTTCGCTTAACAATAGCCCTTGATTTATGAGGGCTGGCAGCTCCTACGTTCCTTTTACGACGCCTACACGGGACCGATACGATATTGCGACATATTGCCAAGGAAAGTATTGTCGTCGATAAATTATTGCGGGTTTGATTGTACGTGAATATGGATGAGGATTTTGTTGACAAACCGCAGTCAGGAGGGTATGGAAATGTCTATTGATAAAATACTGTCACATATTGGGTTTTCATATCTACCGTTATTTGGTTTTCTTTATAACTGACTTCAAAAGATGTTTTTAATGTTTGTTGTATGTTTTTTTTAGAAAATCGCTTTCTAGTAAACTAATTATGGATACATGTTAAAAATCTTTAGCAATGTATGATTTTGCTACTTAGCAAGAGTATGTAATGTATACCCTACTAATTACGCCAGCAGAGGGTGTGTGGGAGTCCTAGGAGTGCGGAACGGAATCGATCTGCAGGCCAAACAACGTCTGGCTCCTGTGAATATCGGACAGGTGTCTGTCATTTGTAATATCTGACCTCCGCGCTTCGGATGGCTCATAAAAGTCAGCTGCTATTCTACCACCTATAGCAGTAGTTACACGTAGTCACTAGCATGGAAACTGATCGCTGGTCCAACCAAATATTTACCTATTGGACTACTCACGGCGGGTAGACGGCAATCGATGCGTGTACATACTGGTAGTTAGTCAAAGTAGATTAGACTGGTATAGACCGTTATGAAATTGGTAAAAGGCAAAGAAGAAGAAGAAAATTAATTGTAAATTATGAGAAACGGATTTCAGCAGCTTTTTTGAAACATTTCTGAAAATTTCAATTACGATAACTTCTGAACAAACAAATACTAAAAGTCTGAAAAAAGAAATGTGTTCCAAATGTAAAAGTATCAAACACGTGCCACATTTGACGTTCGTTGCGTAAACTCGGAAATTTTCATACAAGTGCAGACGAAAATAATCCTGAATAATTTAACAAATGCTTAAATTGTAAAGCGAAGCGAGGTGAGCATTCAGGGAGCCATCTGCCGCGTTCAGTTAACAAGTCACATTCATACATATTAACTTAGCGTCAATGTCTCTCCATATTCATGCACAGATTTGAGGAACGGATTACGCAGACTAATGTTTCAAATGCCAAAGCTGTTTGAACTTACGCGTAAATGTACCTAGAATTTCTAAACAGGAATACTTAGGAAGATGTTTTATTGAGAGAACCAGGTTCACGTGACTCCATTCGCTTTCCGGGCTTCGCGATTCTACTTCATAGCATAGCGTGTATCAACCGGATCTGTAGAAGGCTCTTGAAATATCAATCTACTACTACTACACAGTCCAAAACCACCTACCTTCAGGCCAGACGGGTTGGCCAGAGGGTTTCTTTTCAAGTTTTCCTTCTCTTACGGCTAGGTCATTTCTTCTGTTTAGTACCTGCGTGAGTACTTCTCAACTTCTCCCACCGTCATGTTTTCTCTTTTTACAGGGTTGATTACATGTTGCGAGCCACGGCTGCCGCCACTAGCGGCGGAGGCCAACCAGGCGTGGGGACCAGGCCCGCCGCGGCAATTGAGTGCCGCGTGGATCAGGTGCCACATTATCCGGCGCCTGACCGAGGCACGTGCAACGTACCGCACGTGCCTCTTTCTCTCGATGGGTTGGGGGGCATCCAGAGCTCCCCATCAAAGCGTGGGGCCCCTTGTAATAGCGCCCAAGGCCCCAGCAGGGTCACGGAGCAACAAGTGAAACCCGTGGCCCTGTTTCGGGCAGTTGAGTTTAGGTGGTTGGGGCGCAATTTCCATCTCTCCGCGTCCCGGTGTCCCACAAAACCCGGCTGGCGTTTAACGGTAGGGTACCCATGAGAATATCCAACGTAAAAAAGGGTGGTTCGCAAAGGAGGGAGCTCCGGGTGACCCACGCCGCGGGCCGAGGCCGGGGGGAGGGGGAGGTGACGATACGATACTGCTATACTTAGAAGTATGTCTTTTAAAATCGATTTTATTACAGTTCAACTCCTGTAATCTATCTTCTATACTTATAATAAATCTGTAGAGAGGTCAATTCTGTACATGAAATATATCTCCAAAATAACTATCAGCGGGTGATTAGTGATCGATACTGACGCCAAAAATGCAATCAGTAAAATTTTTGTCTGTCTGTCTGTCTGTCTGTCTGTATGTTCGTTATAGAAACAAAAACCACTCGACGGATTTCAACAAAACTTGGTACAATTGTTTTTCATACTCCTGGGCAGGTTATAGTATACTTTTCATCACGCTACGATCAATAGGAGCAGAGCAGTGAAGGGAAATGTTGGGAAAACAGGAGAACTTACTCCATTTTTTAAGCTTCCGTCGCGTGTGCAGCCTTAATAGTTAAAGCTACACAGAAATCATGTATGACGGAAATGTTCTTCTTAAAATTATATAAAAAATATTCCACGACAGCAAATGTCTATCTTTTAAGGTTGACTCACAATAACACGTGTAACTCCCGATAGCTTAGCAGTTCAGAGCTTTCTGATTATATTTTGTCTACTCTTACGTGTATAACACTCTCAATCATCCCTTATTAATAAATTTTAACATTATTACCTATTTAATAAAAAAAGACTCATAGAAATCGGTACAGAAACACCAAAGTTATACATGAAATACCTACGCTAATAAGCCATCGCGCGTGAATACTGAATCATGCTTTAAGGATTATTTTTGTGTAACCGTCGCGTCGGGTCGCCGCGTGAGGTATAAAATGGCGGGGGAACTTCATACAATATTTGGCTGTTGATGCGAGTAGACGTTCCGAGCATTCGACCTTATTGACAGGCAATATTGTTCATCAGCGCGACTTTTAGTCTTTAAATTAATTTAGTATTCTTTTGTTGTTATTTCATAAAATAGGTATTAGTTATTTTGGTAGCGTGTTATATTCGAGCCACTAATTACCCGATAGAATTTTTAAATTCTTTAAATAAATAAAGTACGGGCAGGACTTCCTTCTCATGAAATTTGTTTAAAAATTGGCATTCCTATAATTCTGCTCCGAAATTTAAGACCACCACAACTTTGCAATGGAACTCGGCTAAAAGTAACCCAGTTGCCACAAAATATAATCGAGGCTCAAATTTTAACAGGTTGCGGTGCAGGAGAAACCGTCTTTATTCCCAGAATTCCCATAATACCAAACAATTTTCCATTCCAATTTAAAAGAACGCAATTCCCAGTCTCGGTGTGATAAGCAATGACAATTAATAAGGCTCAAGGGCAGACTTTTCGTGTTGCTGGAGTAGATCTCAGTATCAGTTGTTTCTCGCATGGTCAGTTGTACGTCGGTCTTTCCCGGGTTAGCAGTTCTAGAAATCTTTATGTTCACGTGCCGGACGGGTCGACTTTCAACATATGTAGTTGACCCGGAAGTTTTATTTTCGTTGTATAGGTACTTAAGCCTCATGTGCACGTGATCTAAACAATATTACCAATACATTAACTTAATAACACACGAGGAATTACACACTGACGGAGTTGCGGGTATAGCTATCTATATCTATATATATAAATAAAACTCTTCCGTTACTGACTGACAGACAACGCACAGCCGAAACTACTGACAGTAGAGAGCTGAAATTTGGCCAGTGTGTTTGTTGGAAAGTAGGTTACCACTAAGAGAGGATTATTGGAAATTCCCTCGCAACGGGGAGAAAAGGGGGATAAATAGTTTTTTTCCGGAAGTCATTAGTCCACGTGGACGAAGTCGCGGGCAAAAGCTAGTTTATAATAAAATAGTTATTTTACCTCGTTGATTTCTTATATGGGGTATCACATATTTGGCCTGCTCAAACTGCCTTTTGGTACTAAGGTATTATATTAGTTGTTATATGGTAGAGTTCCATTTTATGTGCGAATTACTAAAACCACACAAATAATATCTTTGAACTGGCTTCGCGCTCAGCGACTGTGAAATTGTATAGATTTCAATCATACTAAATTACTGTTTATGATCAAAAAGATGTACAAGTTGCAAATTGTACATATTTTATATGAAGTTTAAAATTAAGGGAAAATCTTTTAATGAGCTACTCATTCTACAAAATGTTATTATTTCCAAATTAATCCCATAAACACTGTTTATTTTATATGCATTTCTATTACAACAATTACTACTACTATTACTCAGCTCATCAACGACCCACTGCTGAGACGGGCAAATGCTCACAAAATACTTAAATCTTTTTATATATCATCATCATCAGCCCACACTAGTCCACTGCTGGACATATGCCTCCCCTAAATAGCGCCATAGCACCGTATTCTGCTTATATACAGGGTGGTCAAAAAGTCGTGGATCAAACGCAACCAGCGGTTAGATGGGGTTATCAGCAGCAAAAAATTGTTCTACGGGAGGTCCCTAAGGTCAACCCCTGCACAGTTATAATTGATTTTGTGTTTTTAAGAGAAATTGTCCTTTTTTTACTAAAACTTGATAAAATTCCACAAAATCTACACCCTGTATCTTTTTAAAAATTACCCTGTGTCAACCCGTCTTGGCTGCGTGGCACAGTAGGCTAATCACCCAACACGAACTTAGAGGAGGCCCGACTCAGTAGTGGGTCATTTATGGGCTGAAACGACGATAAAGACCCTGTAGTCCGGAAAACGATCACGCTTAGGTAAGGTTAGGTTAGTAGGCCTAACCGAGTTTTATGTATGAATTAACTCTGGCCTTGCTACGAAAGATCGTCCTTGAAAGATATCGAAGCCACGCATAGCCATGTGTAATACCTTTTTAGAATCCCTATTAAATGCGCCAAAAATTGTGATACAGTGGCACTTTTCTGTAGAGTATTTTTTTTTCACAGTGGGGTCCGAAGTAAGTAACAAGTTTTGATTTAAGAATTATTGCTTTCGTAAAACTTAATATTATCTTCAACACACCCAATAAACTACCATAAATAGCATGTCTAACGAAAGGACTCATCAGTACCAATCTAGTGAAAATTATAAAAAAGATACAGGATGTAGATTTTTTCGAATTTTATCAAGTTTTAGTAAAAAAAAGGCAATTTCTCATAAAAACACAAAATCTATTGTAACTCTGCAGGGGTTGACCCTAAGGACCTCCCGTAGAACAATTTTTTGCTGCTAATGGCCCCATCTAACCGCTGGTTTCGTTTGATCCACGACTTTTTGACCACCCTGTATATTGACTGCCTCGTTGGTCTAGTGGTTAGATGTGCCGCCTTTGGATCAACGGGTCCCGGGTTCGATTCCAGGGTCGGGCAAGTGTCTTTGTCTAAACCAGAGGCACTGACTCGGAGTCTGGGTGTCATTTCTATCTATAATATGTATGTATTTACAAAAAAAAAATGTATATAAGTAGTTTATCATCCGTCTCGTTACCATAACACAAGCATTAAGTTGCTTAGCTTGGGACGAGATGGCGTTGTGTGTAATGTCGAAAAGAAAAAAAAAAAAAAAAAAAAAGAGCGCCATTTCACCGTATTCTGCTTATATTATTCGTTTTGTGCCTAAAATCCGTGTGGTAATGGATTTTGAATATATAATGTTACCACTCCATTCGAGCTAGTGTGGCACAGTAGGCTAATTTGCCACCTGTAATTGGAGGAGGTCCGACTTAGCAGTGGGTCTTTCACGGATTGAGAAGTAAGTATCTGCAAAAAAACTTAAACATAAAAACACCCCATTACAATAGTAAAACGATGCAGTTTAATGAAACTGTATAAAGTATTGCAACCGATCTTGACATATGACAGACTTTTACCTACGGGTAGTAAAAGTTTTGCACCTATTCTGCGCGCTGCAATTTTAGTGGACATTCGGAACATGGAGTAACTGTTGTTGCAGAGTGCTTTTAGTCAGCTAAAGAGTGGACAAAGTTATAAAAATAAGCGTGTCGTAACTATTCTAATAATCCATGTTAGTACGTGGTCATATTTGTATACAACCTTATATGCGGAGACAAACATAGAAGGAGAGAGAAGAAAAGAGGTTAAGATTTGGATGAAATTAGAAACTATTCACTAATTACTACAATATAACATTAACAAAATAATTTTCATCCCCCCATCTCGGAAAGAGTATTTTTGCTCTTCGATATCTGAGTGCAAAAGCCGTTTTTATTCGCTAGAGAATAAAGTAAAGATTATTCTGTAATACTTACCTGTCATAATGTAGTAATTAATACCTAAACTGAAATAAAAGTGTACCTATCTTGTGATTGTAAACGTTTTTTTTGCATTTAGTCATTTCCTCGCTGAGGTGGAATGAAAAGTTACGTGTTGCACTCGAGTGCAAAGATTTTTCACCTCGTGCTCTTTTGATTCCCTCGCTAACGTTCAGGATTCTAATTTTGAATCACTCGCTGCGCTCGTGATTCAATTTTAGAATCCTTCGCTTGCTCGGTCATCAAAATTGAACACGCGGTTAAAAAGCAACTTTGCACTGTTGTATAACAAATAACTATTATTATTGAATACATGGATTTAAAATACGTGGTGTCTCCAGTCCATTCCAACCCAAAGGAGTCGTAAGAGCCGACCAAAAGGAATTAAGAAGGCCGTTAACTTCGCCCCAAGAGAAGGAAAACTTGATACGAAACCCTGTAGCAATGCGTCTGGCGAGCGTGGCACAGTAGGCTAATTACCCTCTATGTAGTTGGAGGAGGCCCGATTCAACAGTGTGTAGCACTAGGAGTAAGGATTTTTTTGAAATAGAGACTCTCGTGTATCTTACTTTACGTAAAAGAATGTCTTAACTTGTCATTTACCAAATGTATGAATGCGATAGACAACTGACTGAGTATTTTCAAATTATATAGACTATAAATTATATATATATCTTCTATCTCATCATCATCATCATCATTTCAGCCAAAAGACGTCCACTGCTGGACATAGGCCTCCCCCAAGGATTTCCACAAAGGCCGGTCCTAGGCCGCCCGCATCCACTGATTTCCGGCGATCTTAACCAGGTCGTCGGTCCACCGTGTGGGAGGCCTACCAGCACTGCGCCTTCCGGAACGCGGTCGCCACTCGAGGACTTTTCTGCCCCATCGGACGTCGGTCCTGCGAGCTATGTGCCCTGCCCACTGCCACTTAAGTTTGGCAATCCGGTGGGCTATGTCGGTGACCCTGGTTTTCCTGCGTATCTCCTCATTTCTGATTCGATCTCGCAGGGAAACTCCGAGCATAGCCCTCTCCATTGCCCTTTGGGTGACTTTGAGCCTTCTAATGGAGCCCATAGTGAGCGACCACGTCTCAGTTCCATATGTCATCACTGGCAACACACATTGGTTGAAGACTTTTGTCTATCTATCTATTTAAATAATAATGAATTGCTGTTCGTTAGTCTCGCTAAAACTCGAGAACGGCTGGACCGATTTGGCTAATTTTGGTCTTGAAATATTCGTGGAAGTCCAGGGAAGGTTTAAAAGGAAATATGAAAAACATTCTTTTATTATTTTTTTTCGCATTATTTTTGTTCCAGTTAAGTTTTGCACATAAGGTTGCAATAAAGTTGAAACATTCTGGAATTATCATTCAGGTTATTTATTTAATAGTTCTGAGGCGGTACGAAGTTTGCCGGCTCCGCTATTCGCTTATTCTTTGCGCCAAAACTTGGGTTCAAGCTGTTAAGCTGATGTTACAACAGATTTGCCGCTTTCATCCGGCGCGTAGATGCGCAGGGACGTTCCGCAGGCCGCTGTTCCACAAAATCCCCCAGATAACAAATGTGTTATCGAACTCAATCTAGTTTTAATCTCCTTTTAAATCTGCGACCTAGTTAACAGGTCTTATGCATTGCCGAATTACATATATTTTTAAAGTACTATTTTGATTTGATTGAAATTTACTGAGGGTATTGTTCTGCGGTTAAATGACTAACAATAAACTTTAACCCGCACTTAACACCCACGGCTTATGGTGGGACTAGCGCATGTAAGCGTGCCACGGTAGACTAATTGACACGAAACCCTGTGCCAACCCATCTGGCCAGGGTGGCATAGTAGGCCAATTACCCTGCATGGAGGAGGCCTGACTCAGCAGTGGGTCATATGTGGGCTGAGTATTCAGAGTAGTAGTAGCTAAAACCGATCGTTACTGATTTTAGTATGGACCTTAAGGGAGTTAGAGTCACGGATAAATCACCTTAAGGCACAAGCAATATAAGGACATTTAATTTTATAAATAAGTGCATACTCAAAGTCTAAAACGTGTAGTGTCATTTAGAATACACTTAAATCACCCCGATCTTCGTGAGGGCAAATCAAATAAAATTGGAAGGTACAAAACGTAGTTGCAAGAAAAAGGAAAATTTGAGACAAATTTTGTGCCAACCCGACTGGCCAGTGTGGCACGACCCGACACAGCGATGGGTCATTGACGGACTGAAAAGAAGAAAATCTAAAAGAAAATCCCAAATTGTGGATATAAAACAACCTTTTATACCTTAAGCCTCAATTTATTTATACCCATTACGACATTATGCAAACGCAATTGTAGCATCAACATCAAATATTTTCATCCAACAATACCAACCATTCTCGGTAAGCACCTAATCCTATGGACAATGATTCCGCGAAACGGGACCATCTAAGAATTTTTCTCATAACTCGAAATGAGATCATAACGTCACAAATCTCAGGAGGCCTTAAAGAATAACAAAAGGAAAAATGCTCAAAATTACGTCGGTCGAGTAATTTTGTGGGCGAGCCACGCGGAATGAGTCCTGAGGGACCTTCCATCGGAGACCCTTCACGATTATGTTGCGGCTTCATAAGCTTGTTATGTTTTACGACCAAAATATAATGTTTACGGATATTTTCCGCCTTGTTCTCCAAATGAGCGAACATGTACGGTGTTTATTGAAATTTTCTCAATTTCAAACATTAACAGTATATCCGTGTAGTAATTCGTACACACTCCGTATGGTGGCGGATTTAGAATACCCAGTGTCACCAACCCATATCATCCCGAGGGTGTCGTAAGAGGCAAATGACCTAGCCGCAAGAGAAGGAAAACTTGATACAAACCCAGTGCCAACCCGTCTTGCCAACGTGGCACAGTAGGCTAATTTCCCTCCATGAATTTGGAGGAGGCCCGTTTCAGTAGTGGGTCATTAATGTGCTAAAACGAAAAACTTCGTAATACTTCATGTAGTCTGTGTGGTGACGGATTTAGGATACATGGTGTCATCACTCCATTCCATCCTGAGGGTGCGTAAGAGCCGACAAAAGGAAATGATAAGGCCGACGCAAAGTATGCTAATTACCCTCCATAAAATTGGAGGAGGTCCGACTCAGCAGTCGTTTATTGATGGGGTTAGTAGAAGTACCCATATTCGACGGTGGTATATAAACAATGAATAACAATATTACCAACATGTTGCCAGTTCACAGATATTTTTCACCATCAACTAAATTGTACGAGGAGTACGAGCATTAATATTGTTTGTGCAAACAGCTTTAGTCCAGAAATGCTTACTATTTTATTTTGAACAGTAGAAGCAGGCTAGACTGATAAAATATTGCGAGTACTTAGTGTGAGATTATGTTATTTCATTTTTTCAACCACTCTATTTGTTTTATTGTTGTATCTTGGAAATGTAATATATTTTGCGGACAGAGAAACAACAATATCTACAAGATTAATGTTGATAAAACTGTTGGACCAATTCACTTTTATTTTTTTCGTCCAATCAGTTAAAACACTTTATAAATTAAAAAGTGTTCCATTTGTAGTCTTCCAGTAAGCACGTTCAGGCGATCGCACTAACTTGCTATTTACGCAAGTGCTCTAGCATTAACCATTGAAAGTGATTTCTTTGAAAGTTTTATCTGGAGCTCATTCAAAACACTGTTCTTGGAAAATTTAAATTATCTAGAATTAATGTACAGTATCCGTTTCTATAAAGAAAATAAAAATGTATTCATAGAGAGATTGAATTAATAATATTAATTTAAAATAGAAATGTTAAAATTTATATGTTTTAACGGAATAAGTATTCTTGCTCGGAATATAAATTAATGTAAACTTCTCTGATAAATTGTTTATTTTTAATCATCTCTGCCCATAAAAGGCCCACTGCTGCTGCAAGGGAATACGCCTATTGTGCAATGCGGGCCACACTGGTTGGCACAAAGCTTCTTATCAAGTTTACCCTCTCAGTTGTTCTTGCCTTATCAACTTCGTCTTCTTCTCATCCTTCTAATTATTGATTACTGGTTTATATTCATGACATATTGAGAACTAGATCCTGAGCGTGCGTGTACAGCGTGCTAGTAACCGGAACAAGTAAAAATGCAGATTACATGCGCGAGTAGTTGGCACAAGCTACTGGTTCAATTTACTTGCACGTCCATGGTGCAAACAACTGCAGCAAGTAACAGCGGGCTGCAGGAGAGTCCAGTGCGAACGAATATTCTTGTGAAATAATTTGTATTTTTAACTAGCGACCCGCCCCGGCTTTGCACGGGTGCAATGATGAACATCTAAATTTATGCATGTATTATACATATAAACCTTCCTCTTGAATCACTCTATCTACAAAAAAAGCCCGCTGCGTATTTTTAAAGATTTAAGCATACTTGGGGCGGACAGACAACAGCGACTTGATTTTATACTATGTAGTGATAAATACACAAGGATATGTCCTAAATATATCATATATCCGCCATTGATTGAATTGATTGAATGATTGAAGAATATCCTACATATAGAAAATCGTAGAAATCCGGTCTATTTCGATACGACAAGCGAGATCGATAGGTTTTAGACTACTGAAAACTGCTCGTGTAACATGCAAGAGCGCCCGGCGCTAAAGGACCAATTCGCGAATTAGTGCAAGCTCAAATCTTTGAACCCGTATGTGTCTTTTGACGATGCATAGAAACTGCCATGCGCGAAATACTTGCACCGTCTATAAGCACCCTGATGCCATATGGATCGACTAAAGCAAACGAAGTAAATGGCAGCAAGAAAACGAAGACTTAATATAAAACCCAATTCAACCTAACGCTGGAAAACATACATTAAATTCCCTTTAAAAATTACGGAGCAAATCAACGGTTTATCAATTTTGGGTTGATTGAGAATAAACCGGCAAAAACTATTTTTTTTAAGATTCTTTTGTTATTTTCCGTTTACCCTAAATTTACCTGTACAACATGATATTGGCGGAGTTATCTTGTGGTAACATCGCAAGCCATTATACAATAAATGAAGTTAAGTGCGAGTATAAACTATCAAGTTTAAAATTGAACATTTGTTTTCTATTTTGTGTAGCTATTCAAACATACCTGTTTCCGATGAAGACAAAGCCATTAATACCCACTAGAAAGCAAAGTCTTCGACCGCGACTTCATTATAACAAAAGTTACGGTACATTTCGTGTTCCTGAAACTCTTTTCTGAATCGTATGTTTCCATTGCGGCCGCCACACGTGGGGCGTACAGTACGTAAGTTGCAGTCCGTAAATTCAAAACTTTATTTTATTCTCTCCGTGTTTGTTTCAAGTATTTTGCGGTTGGTGCATTAGCTTTGTGGTTTGAAATAAATTTATACGTACATGTTGTTGTTTTTGTTATGTGTTTTTCATTGTACCCTTCGCCATTTTTTAAGTGGTAGCTTCTCTCTATTACTTAGTAAATTTATTATTCAAATTATTCAATTTCTTTGGCTGTGATTGGCGGAGAAGGTCGTTGTAAGCCACGATTGATTGGAAACATGCGCGAATGTTCCCCACCAGAGGGCATTTGGTCCAAGATATTTTTCAACTACTATACACTACGCAATATTTTTTTTCTTCTCAGCCTCTTACAGACCCAATGCTGAGCCAGGTCTCCACCAATTAAAGGAGGGACGTTCCTATACCACGCCAAACGGTATGGTATAGTAATTTCTGCCTTGTAATTTCCTTCAGTAAACTCTTACGACACCCTCAGGATGGAATAGAGAGACGTTATGTATTCTAAACCCGTCTCCACAATACACACTAGGACACACAATAGGATAATATTGAACTCATTTGAAAATATTAAATAGCAAAGGTTTGAATGGGCATAATACCATTCTCAAAGGTTTTAAAAAAAATGCCTATTATATCTGATCATAAACGTAGCTTTAAAGAAATTGTTTTTTTTTTCAAATACAGTCTACTGAAGTATGTTTATGGTTATTTACTTTCAAACAAGACTACCTCAGCGACTAGCGCTAGATTTACAATAAAATTTTAGGGGTTATTAGAACTTATCTCATATTGATATACCTACGTAGTAGTTTCCTAAACCCTCTACATGGATACTATCTAAATTCAGTTATTCAAGTCAAGCGTACTCACTCAGAAGTCTTGGTGGTCGGATTTCAGATGTCACATCCGAAACAGGTCAAGAGGATGCATTCATGGAGCGTTACTAACCCAAGACAAAGCCATAAGAAGGATTGACGCTCTAAATGTTTTTGAGCTTTAAATATGCAAATTTTAGCTTATATCCAAATTGCAGCATTTACCAGCTAAGATCAATTTCAATGAAGACCCTTCAATTTTATAATGAAAAATTAGCCTTCTGTATGTACCACGCGAGCCAGAAGGATTTCGTATCAAGTTTTCCTCTGTTTGGTTACTATAATAAAGTGCCATGAGAAGTAACCGAACAGAGGAAAAATTTAACATATTATGTTCATAATATTAAATAAGCAATGACTTTAATATCTACGGCTTTACCAGCGTGATTTTCAATCCCGTGCTTTTGTCAGCTTCGCATGTTACTCATGGGTGATGAAGCATTGTAATGGTGAGAGAATGTTATAAATAGTTACAATATTTTTTGGATTTATTCGGTACAAACTAACATACGTACATAGTTAGATACAAAAATACAAATCAGTGGTTTACGAAATGCTGGAGAGCGCAAATTTGATGCCTCAAGAAGAGGTTTTGCGCTCATTAGGGCAGCCGGGCAGCACAGGACTATAGCAAGCGGATGATTTGATTTAAACTAAACTACTAATATATATCTAATTGCTGTGTGTAATTCAGTTACTATTATGTTTTTTTTGCAATAGTTTATTAAAAGCGAATAAACACAAGTGCGGTAAGTGGTAAGCTATGAAGGTGTCGTGTCCTGATAGTGTTGTGTCTTTGGTACTGGCAGTAATTTGTACATCTCACTGGATGCACCGCGACATACATTTTAATGCGGTACCGTACCAAACAAAAGCTGGAGTGTATTAGTGTTTTCGAGTATATTTTTACACAAAACGTGGATGGCAAACTTGTGTTTAATTTTACAACTGCCTGGGACAAGTATGCTAGGTAGTATTACGAATACGTCATTCATGGACACTAGACTCCAGAGTGGTAGTATGATTTATATAGAGACACTTAAGGTTACACAGTAGCGGGATACTAGAACTCTGAGGCCCACCGGATCTTATTAGCTTTTATTACCTTGATAATTGTGTAATATCTGTGTATCGCAATCAACGAATTATGCTCCTAGTATAACATGAACTTACTACTTTCTTACTTCTTACCCCATAAATTACCCAGTGCTGAGTCGGGCGTCCTCTAACTACATGGAGGGTAATTAACGATTAGTGAAGTTTTGTAAACAGTATGTGAGTGCAGTTTCAGCACGCACCAGGTAATTTTTTTATTTTCTATTTTTTTAATAATAATATGCTACATGTTTATGTGTGTTCTTGCTTTGACTAATCTGTCAGACTTGTTTGTACCACCATCATTGTAACCCTTTTATTTAAAAGAGCAACCATGGAGTTTCTTGCCGGCTCTTCTCTGTGGAATGGCATTCCGAACCGGTGGTAAAAACGAAATGATAAATTATTTTTATATTTTTTTAAAGTTTTGATTTAGTGTCACATTTTTTTTGACTATTTGCAAGAATTTATTCGACTATAAAACATTTTAAATTTGATTTCGACTAAGGTATGTAATTTGAAAATTTCATCGTTGTACGTGTATATAATATTTGAATGTTTAATTTTAAAACCAAGTAGCAGATTTGAAACGGAACCCTGTAGCAACCCATCAAGATAGCATGGCACCTCCATGAACTGGAGGTGCCACGCTTATATATACTTAGCATTTGGTTTTAAAACTAAACATTAAAATACGTGAACATAAGAACGATGAAAATTTCACATTGCGGGAACTTTAGGGGCAATATTCACTGGCGTTTCGCCAAGACCACCAAATCCATTGAATTATGATTTAAAGTCGAGAAGTTATCGTCGATCCTCTTAACTTTGGAATAGGAATGGATTGATTAGAATAAAAACCGAATTCAAAATGATACTGTGAAAAGATGAAATGGATACGTATTTCTTTCCCTTAGGGTGAGGACAAACGAGCGTAATTTTGTGAGTTGTGTATTGTGTAATTTTGGTCGCAGAAATTCTGTTGGCACGAACTGGAATTTTGTATGAAACTGAATGCAGCAGAAATTAGGCGACCGAAATTCGGTCGGATTATGCGTGTGAGTCGGCTCACAACTCATTTTGCGTCGCCGTGTGGCGCGACCTGGACTTTTGTATGAAACTGAATGCAGCAGAAGTTACGCGACCGAAATTACGCACCCCACTACTCACAAAATTACGCTCGTTTGGCCTAACCATTAAATGGGATACTTTTGTTTTTTTTTATTACCGAAGTCCATCCGCAGCGCAGTTTATGTATAGCTTGAAGTGCAAAGTAACAGTTTTTATAGAGCCTTCGCTGTTTTTGACCGAAAAAAAGGGGAATGTTTTCAATATAACTGTTTTTTTTATTCTGTCGCATAACTGCGTCATGATAAATTATTTTTTATTAGATTGATATCGCCTTCAGATCTCATGGGAATAATTAATCTAAATCAGTCATTTGTTTTAAAACTTAAAACAACCTTTATTTGACTCCTTTACAAAGCATATGTGACATGCTTTTAAAATATTTTTTACAAAATATGTAAACCGTCTTTAAAAACAATAAAAATGTAAAGAGCAAAAATAACCACAAAATAACCCTTTGAAGTCGGCGCCAATTTACATTGACACCTACGTTAATAAGGATATAGGTTTATCCAAGTTACCCACTTCAACCGGTTGTTAAAATGGTTTAAATTTGAAATACATAATATTGAAAATGAATAGATGGATTTTAGAAAATGTCTTGCCATTCACTTTTTTATAAATAATTTTACGTTAAGCAATCCAATTTTACTATAGTTTGTATAATTGCCATACATGTATTATATCATCATCATCAGCCCACTGCTGGACATAGGCCTCCCCAAATCTGCAATGGGGCACAACATAACTCGCAGAAAAAAATCGAATTTCCATCGCGCTGTCAACGATACGGCTTTATATCTAACGGGAAGTTGGAATGGAATGCATTTTCTTCGCGCAGGGTCAATAAGCGTTAGGGGAGGAAAGTTTTCGAACCCCTTACAACTGTCAACGCGAGTTATTCACCCCATGTCAACTGGGGTTAAAAAGTTATCGCTATGACTCAATGCGAGAAAGTAATAAACGTATATGGTGTTATGTGCGAAGTTAAAGGTTTTGGTGTACAAAAAATGTAAGATTGTTATCTTGGGAGATTGAGTGGGAAGTAGCTAGAAATACAGCCGACTGGTCGTAAGAAAAGTTTGTGGTATTTTATATTCCCTGGATTTTTAAAGTTCGAATAGGCATTCTACTGAAATTGTGGTTAGTAGTGATAATAAAAGTATGGGGATTAAATACTATAAAAAGTAATTGAACTTAGAGATTTCTGACTAGTATCGGGAATTAGAGAAGTTGCAGATTTGTTTATAGAAAATCTAGGATATTTAGGATTTTATTAATTCTAAAAGCTAATAAAATTAACTCGGGTTTACGCAATCTTTTAAGTTAGACTTGTCCGTGTCTAACTTGAAATGTCCTTGGATTTAGAATCATAAATGCCCCACACGGACCTACAAATAATTGTAGTGTAATAAGCCTACTGTGCCACGCTGGCCAAACGGGTTGGCATAGGGTTTCGTATCAAGTTTACTTCTGTTGCGGCTTATTTTTCGGCTTTATCATTTCCCCCTATCGATCTTGATGGGACCCTCAGGATGAAATGAGGCGATGACACTGCGTATTCTAAATCCGTCACTACACGTAACATTACAGTGATAAAGTAAATCTACCAAACAGCTAGGTATCAAACAAGCGGCCCAGTAAGCGATTCCTACCCTCACCAGTTAATTGTAGAACACAGGCTATTGTCGGGCCATAAATCTGCGTCGACTTAGCGTCGGCTACGTGAAATATTAACCGCACGCCGGTTTTGACGCCCCGCTCACATTACACTAAATAAATCATAAACTGCGCCTGGAAGAGCGAATGAAGAAACGTATATTCAAGTACCCCATTCCTTCATTTCATTCATTCACGATTCATTCTCACCACCCCATTCCATGGAAACGACAAGGCCGAAAAACTAGCTACAAGAGAAGGAAAACTTGATACGAAACCTGTGACAACCCGTCTGGCCAGCGTGGCACAGTACGCTAAATACTCCCCATGTCCATGTATTTGGAGGAGGCTTGACTCGGCAGAGGGTCATCTAAGGGCTGAGTAGTAGTAAACCATATGACGGTGTCAGGCACGCATCACGTAAAATATGAAAAACGTGACACTTAGGGTGACAAATCAACATGGAGCTATGCTGCGCTGTGCTATGTTTGGTCAACTCGCTCGTCTAATATTTTAATGAGGATACAAACAAACCATGTTGTGCTGCGCTGTGTGAGGCTACGCTCTGTTTAAAAACGCAGCAGTCTCGAGCGAGGCGCGCTACCCGCCGTGCTGAGCCGCGCTGTGCCAAACTGTGCTATGTTTTTTATGGAGCTCTGCCATGCTGCGCTGTGTCGACCTTTATACTTTATACTGAGCTAGATTGTTAAAAAAACGTAGCTTAAGAAACACAGCACAGCACAGCGCAGTACAGCGCAGCATCGTTTAATTGTTAAAAAAACGAAGCTTAATAAACACAGCACAGCCTAGCGCAGCATAGCTCGATGTTGATTTGTCACCCTAATAGTAGCGGAAAATATGGGTTACTACCAATGCCAACACCATGTTTCCTATTTTGGAGCTCTGGTGATCTTATTCATTCGAAGGAAGAATAACATAACCCTTGTATGGTCTGTTTGACTGCGGTATGCTGTAAAGTGAATGTCCTACTTCAGCGTGTTCAGCCGCTATCCCTCTAAAGAAAATAAAAAAAAAACAAGCATTTTTTAAATATAATATTATCTTCCTACTGCAATGCCTTCTGTCTGTTGCCAGGGCTCCTTGCTAACAATATCATTTACATAAACCCGCTAGAGCTGAGCACTTTTTTATGTCGGAAATCCTCATGGAAACCCGGCCGATGGGCACTGGCCATGTGGGACTCCGGGGCGCGTAGAGATGGTAAATTGCGGCCCGACCTATATATACACTAAAACCTGTCCGACCCAGGCCCACAGGATTCACTCCGAATGAGGGAGAATGCTCCGTGACCCTGGGGGCCTGGCGACTCTTAGAAGGTTTCGGGAGCCATCATGCTCCGACATGGGCCCCTCAGATTATGAGGGGGGGGGGGGGTATTGATTGTCCGGCGCCAAGCCGTTTGTGTTTCGTCGTGTGTATGTGAGAGCCGGAGCCCAACAGGGCATTTCCTTGAATTGAAGTTATTATACATACAAACATAACATGCTGTATACAATGTCGCCAGACTGTAGCTTACCATATTATGTTGTGAATACATCCATAACGCTGGTTTTCAGGTTCGGCATTACTAACTTAGTTAATAGCATTACTAACTTTAACATAGGTAGTTAGTAATGCTATCTACATTGTCCCTCCCAAATAATATAAAATGCAGTAAAAACAAGAAATTTCAAGAGATACGCGGAGAAATGTCTGATAACGTATCTGTCTTTTATACATGTGCGTCCACCGACGGTGAACGAACATGTATGTAAAACTGGCCCAACTATGCAAGCTAAACTAAACTAACTTATTTTAGCTGGCTGTGGACGTTCGGCTTAAAGGTTGTCACTTCCTTTAGTCGCCTCCTATGACACCCTCAGGATTCAATAGGTTGGTGATATTGTGTACTCTAAATCTGTCTCTATACCTGTAGGTAGATGATATAATACTTTATAGTGTAGCCAATTTACTTAATAAGAGGGTACAAATTAACATTTCCATTAAAACAGGAGCCTATGACCAGAAATTATGCGTACGAATCCCCGTCGAGGGAGGGGTGGTTTAGCATCAATCAGGGAATTAGGACAGTAATCTCGTTGGCTATTTGTAGAAGCCCCGTCGACGATGCTGAAGCATTTTACAGATTTTAAATGTCCTAGTAGTTATGCAGTTGTTTAAAACTGGGCAAAAAATTTAATGTTGTTAATAACGAGAACGTATAATGAAGTACCGATATGTCTTGAAATTTACAATAGGTACTAGGTACGGTCTTTTTTTAATATTATAATTATAATTGCGTTTTAGTCCATAATTAAACTAAAAAAAAGAAATTTGATCAAATTCTTTGAGTAAGATTTGTTAAGATTCTATTGTTGCTTTACATAGTACCCATAGCTTGGTGAAATACCTATCCATCGATCTTCCACGTCGCTCATATAAACAAGATCTATTGCCATCCGACTTCAAATACGACAAAAAACCTAAAAAGCGAGATATCACTATCACTACATAGTATAAAACAAAGTCGCATTCTTCTGTTCTATGTATGCATAAATCTTTAAAACTACGCAACGGATTTTGAAGCGGTTTTTTTTAATAGATAGAGTGATTCAAGGGGAAGGTTTATATGTATAACCCACCCCCGCTTTGCACGGGCGAAGCCGGGGCGGGCCACTAGTAACCAATAAACAACTATTTAAAGTCGATACCTTGTTCGATGTTATACCTCCATCCTAATTGCTTCCTTCAAATGGTTGTTTATTATTCTTTATTTTTATTGTTTTTAAAAGTCTGTCTATATTTTTGTTAGGCTGAAGTGGCTGTGTGTTTGAATACCAAACGAATAAAAATTAAGAATAATTTTCCGAATCCGTTTACACGTACAAAAACACATACGAATAGCAAATTTCCTCTTTTTTGAAGGTAATAACAGGTATTATATAACTTGTAAGTATACAGATTTTACTAAATGCGTCAAGCTACATCGCACTCGTCACGCTGACGAGAGGTCGAGTCACTCGAGTGATATATGAGTGAGGCTATGAACCAATCCATATGTTCAGTTTTTACAACGCGTCCGGCTCATGATGGATGGCACTGACATTGACCCGAATCGATTATAATGTGCCTACTGAATTTGGCGGTCATATCTTCAACGACACCAAACTCTATGCGGTAATTTATAAAGAATATAGTTCTGAATCATAAAGATAGACTTAGGACATAATGTCCTCAATTCATTCTAAGCTAAAAAAATATACCCTGCCTCGACGAAATCCGCCAGACAGACTGATACTTTAGGCTTGATCTCTTGGTAAAAAAGCTGTGTCTGTTCTTACTAATGTCACTCCATCGAATTGAAGGAAACGATAACTTTTGGCTTGAGAAATGATGAATAATATTATAGACCAGCTTTCCTGACAGCAGAAGTTGTCCTGCATGATATTCGTTTACCGACTGCAGCGCCATATGTCGGGCTGATTTGTGATCTGATCTAAACCATCCTCGGTGCCACCCAAACGCATACAAAAAAGTCATTCAAATCGGTAAAGCCGTTCTTGAGTTATATAATTGCAACGAAAAGTGGCATTGATTTATATATATAGTTAGATTACTTTTGCTGACTGATGGATTCTATTATAGGTGCTTTGCTATATTAAAAATGCCACAATATAAAACGTCCCAAATATATGTAGGTTACGCTGTAAAAAGTATCAAAAAAACGCTATTAATGCGTTTTTTTGATAATATACATAACATAACATTATGGTCAGTTTTGTATGATTCAATTATTGTTTTATTTAAGTATATAAATACGCCCAGCATTATTGTAGTTAAGGATGATTTTTTGAAAACCATATATTTACCACAATGTCGTCATCAATCAGTGCATATAATGGATTTCTTTTTTCAACTTTTCGGCAAACTTTTCGTGCTTATTATTTTTAAATGATATACCCTTGAGCGGGTGGGTATCGTTAGCAGGGGACCCGCAGGTGCCATCATTCATTAATCTTATTCCCCGCGCTCGGAACTCCAGGAATCTTAATTTGAAGTTTCGACGCTCCTCTTTATCAGAACTATGCGAAAAGAATTCAGAGGAGGCATTCGTTATAACGAGATGGGGAGGCGATGGTCTTATTTAAGTACACCTTATTGGAAAAATTCAAAAAATTTTTCGGCACGAATTTTCTTTTCGTATTTTTGCCGGGGTTAGCAGATGTATATAAGGCAATTATTGTTTCGCCAAAGATTTATTTAAACTTTTTATTTTTAGTGATATAGCGTGACATAGCAAGAAAATTGATATACTTTTCGTTTGAATTAAAAATGTTGTAAATGACCCACTGCTGAGTCGAGCCTCCTCCCATGACAGGTAGGGTAATAAGCCTACTGTGCCGCGCTGGCCAGACGGGTTGGCACAGGGTTTCGTTTCAAGATTTCCTTCTCTTATGGCTAGGTTATCTTATGGCTTTGTCATTTCCTTTTGGCTTTCGGCTCTTACGACATCCTCAAGATGGAATGGAGTGGTGATTTATGTCATTGTGTTTTCTAAATCCGCCACCGCACGGACTAGAGGTGTATAGTGTGTAAAAGGTCGCAAAAGAAAAATGACAGCTTGCTGGCAGATAATCGGTTCAGTAGTTTAAGCGTGCATGCGTAACAGATAGCAGGGCACTTTTAGATTTATAATATCAGTTTGGTGGACTAACGCTCCTAACAATAATAAAAAAGTGAAATTAGAATAATAAAAAAACAGATTTTATAATGCAAAACTTCGTCACATTATTTATATTTTTTTTCATATTATATTTTTTTTCATACATAGGTGGACTTAAAGCCATTAGGCATTATCTACCAGTCAACCTTTGGGTGATGCAGAGAGGTAGTAGATGATAGATGCACACAACTGAGAGAAGAGAACAAGAGAGAGAAAGATAGAAACAATTCAGATAGTTTGATACTACTATCAAACTGTCTGAATTGTTTCTATCATTCTCTCTTTTGTTCTCTTAATTAATACTTGTACTATCTTATCTTAGTTAATATTACTATTAAATATGTTTATTAAAAGAAAAAAAACCATAATAACCTAAAATAGTAACCATACCATTAGTAACCCATACACTTAAAGAAAATGTTCAGGAATATATCTCAAGCTGGCAACATTAAGACGGACATCTAAAGGTGCTCGAGCGTGTCTGAGAGCCCAACTTTGACCGGCGCAGGCAAACCGTAGCGTCATAATGAACTTCTGAACTTTCGTAGAACATCGACAAGGTACAGTGGAACTTATTGCTAAGGCACCTAAGTTCAAAGTTACCCCTGTGAAATGTGGACGATGTTAAATTTTGTGGTCACTACGAACTTGATAGCTGTTTAAGGTTCTTATGTAACAGAATAATTGAAGCACTTGTGTGGGAAAAATTCAAGGTGAATTTCGTGGAAATTCAAGTATAATTTTGTAGTAACTTGGTAAAAATTAGATCTGTCCATTTACACGCTCGGGTACATACGCTCTATAGCCATCCAAAATGGGAATATAGAGTTAAGCAAAATAACTAATTAAAATGTGCAAGTTGTGTATAATTTAGAAGTATTCAACGTGGCTCAAGCAGCCATATTTTGGGCTATTAAATGGCCGCTAGGTCTGACGGTTTGACATTTAAAATGATGCATGAATGATAGTAAAATTGACTAAAATTTAAAAAAGCTAATTATGTCAAAATTTATTTAAATTTGGTACACATGCTTTTGTTACTTTAAAAATTTAAATTCTAAGACCAATGACCTTCGTTCGTTGATGTGCTAAGTCCCTAAGTGATATCGTAAAATTTTATTAGCGCTACTTACAGTAATGCGATATTTATGACGCAGTAGAACGGCCTTCAGTTTATTGTTTCATGCTTCGAAAGCCGGTGAATAAACTCTGTAAGTTAAGTGAGCTATAAACTAAATTGTTAACAGTAAAATCCAGGAACTGTTCAGTGGAATTGGATTAATTTATTTGGCAATATTGATATTATTATTGGATGCATCTGCATCAAACTAATACTCGCAAAATAAAACTGAAGAACCGATTAATCGATTATTAGAAACAATTAGTTCTTCATCATACTTATGTTTAAAGTTATTTCTAGTGATGTAGGTTTCGTGAATAAAGATCGATTGTTATTAAAAACGGGGGATAGGCGCTGCCACCCCTAGCCCTAGCGAGACATAACATCTTGTCTGGCTGGATGATCTTCCCTTTGCGCCTAAAAAACTATAGGATTATGTGATCATGTTAAAAAAAGTACTGTGCCATTTACTGAACTAGATTTGAACAGTTTTATCTCACCTCTCATACGAATTCGTTAGCGTAATTCCATTAATTCTGGTCAGTATTGTCAAAACCTGCTAATTTAGCCTTATTTAAAATACAGTACATGTTATATGTAAATGCTTGTATACTAATTAAACTTGTTTTTTTAAGCAGACATAGATGGTACAAAATAAATTGAAGGAGGTCTAAACCAATCTCGCTAAACGAACGCTACATTAACGTTTCCAAGCTTTATTACGGTCCCATTCGCATACAATTTGCGTGCGTACACTCCTGTTCAATTTCCAAAGGTTTTTGTTTCATTAACTCTGCTAGTCTGGCTAGGCTCGGGTATATAGGTCTTTTCGTAAGACCACCACACGTTTTATTGTCTATGAACTTAACTCTGTTACCGTCATGTAGGCAATTTGATTCTTCTCCCTTCTCCTTTATGGATCATTTTGTAAGTATCAGGTGCAGGCAATAACAAACAATAATAATAATTACTTGAAATTATTGTGCACAAAATGTACAAAGGCGAGCGTCATGTCACGTCTTTCGAGTGATATAAAATCAATTTGTATCCCAACAAAACTACTACTACTATAATATTAAAAAAAAACTGTAGACGTATACGAAATATTTTAGTTCGACTTTTGATTCTGGGAACTTCAATTCGTCAAACGAATATTGTAAAAACACATGATGACGAATCCAAAATATGTTCTATTGAGATACATACAGGGTGTCCCAAAAATAGCACGCCACAGCGACACTGGAAGTAGGCTAGCCCTAGGTCTATTCCACATAAAAAATGGCTGGAAAAATGTCTCACGGATTCCGAGATATAACAATTTTTCAATTTTTTTGAAAATTACCCAATTTTTTCGTTCTATGTAACAAAATCGTCAAAAAAACCTACGTAATGTTTATTCTGAACCAATAACTGATAGTTTTTGGAGTAAAGTAAACTAATCATTGGTCAAGTTTGGCAATCCCCATGTATGAGTATATGCCTTGGTCTACTCTACTTTCAGTGTCGCTGTGGCGTGCTATTTTTGGGAATCCCTGTATTTGTATCAGGTAATAAACGAAGTGCCAAGAAGAGTTTGAGAATCTTGGGACGTTTTATTTTTTCTTTTGAACGTGTGTTGCCACTACATTGTGCTATTGTTGTCTCGTCTCATTGTGATATTCAGGCTAGTGGCAGTCAACGAGCAATTTTCTCATTCGCATTATGCGCTCTTATTATTCTCATTGTTCTACTCGTAGCACACACGAATCATGGGTAGACTGAGCGCGAGTAGTTTCCCCGGTGGATGCAAGTTTGTAACTGTTATAAGCTCTAGCCAGTATTTCGAAAGTAATGGAGATATAAAAATAAACAACAAACATAAACAAACTTTCTGGACACAGCTGCAGTTTACCATTGCAGAAGAATTTCACATATTGGTCCACTTAACTCATCTGTGAGGCTTAAGAACTGAATAATTGCTATGACATTAATACTACTATGTACACACTATTATACTATGGTATAATACTTAATACATTTAGCTTCCAAAGGGAAATAGCTAGAAACTCAGGCACACTTATCCAGTACACATGTTCTTGTTGTATTTGTATTGTTTATTCTATTGTGTCAATTTTCTTATGTTTCTTTATTTCTTACTAGTGGCCCGCCCCGGCTTCGCCCGTGCAAAGCGGGGCTGAGTTATACATAAAAACCTTCCCCTTCAATCACTCTATCTATTAAAAAAAACCGCTTCAAAATCCATTGCGTAGTTTTAATGATTTATGCATACGGCATATAGGGACGGACAGAAGAATGCGACTTTGTTTTATACTATGTAGTGATAGTGATTATAAAAAATACAAAGTGTTTTATTATTAACTGTAACTGAGGAACAGGCAATATCTATAGACTAGTATAGCGATATCTATTACTACTGCTCGGGCCATGAGTAGTACACTGCTAAATCACCTCCTCTATTTATATGCAGCGTAATTAGCAAACTGTGCCACGCTCACCAGACAGGTTGGTACTGGGTTTCGTATCAAGTTTTCTTTCTCTTGCGGCTAGGTTTTCAGCCTTCTCATGTCCTGTTGCCAGCTCTTACGATCCCCTTATGATGAAGTGGGCTGGTGCCACAATGTATTCTAAATCCGCCATTTAATTACATTTATATAATACACAATACGACAGTTTACCACCAGTTCGGAACATGACCACAGCCGAGACAGACCTCAGTCCTATCTGGGATATTTACATAAGCAACAATTAAGATTTTCGTTAAGATTATTTATTACTATTTGTGGGCTGATGATGATGATGATTTATTACTAGCTGATCCCGCAAACGTTGTTTTGCCATATAATTAACCAACCCGTACCCCCCCCCCCCTTTCTTTTGGAATTTCGTAAAACCTGTTCTGACTTCTTGTGAAAAGAATATTCATACCAAATTTCAATACAGTCCTGGCCGTTATGGCCGACCTGAATGTAGCCGCGTCGGTGCACACTTGCGCATCGTACATTTCATAACCAATACGAACGTAGAACACTCAGAGCGGCCATAAAGTTTGCCGAGGAATCTCTTATATCTTTATATATCTGTATAGAATATTTCAGACTCCTCCGTCCACGCAATAACGTTGAAAGGGTACAAAGTTTTTGCTTAACGAATTAATGCATAGATATAATTCCTATTAAGAAGATAGTAACATCACGATTCATTTGACGGGAGATACTTTAGTGTTACCAATAATATTAGCATGTTGCAACTGTGCTTTTTGCAATTCAATTCATGCAAAACTTATCGCTCGACGTCGAAGCGCTAAGACTCAAGTATGTAAATAATTCGCCACTAGGAAAGACTAATTTCAACGTAGCAAGCTCCGCATTGGTGAAATTTGGTTAATTTTGGCATATTGGGCATAACAGTTATAGTATTCGCGATAATATTATGTACGAGTATATTAACATTTTTGGGATGTTGACGATGAATAGGAAAGCGCAGGATACGACGTCCCCAGACGCTCACCAGGATAAGGAGAGACACTGGATATGTTATGAAGAATTCGCGTTTACCATCGCCCTCAGGTGTATATGAAGTAATGGATAAATGGATATATTGGTGGATAGCCTCGAGATCTCTACATATTACTGCATAGTAACACAATAGTATTTTATATTATTTTTATATAAAATCTTATTTTTGGGTCGTGAATTTGGTCACAGCATTATTGGACAACACACCATTTCACCGTTTTTAATTTCATTTAATAATTGTTTAAATTGACAGACGTAATCTGTGACCGTACGATTTGTGTTTTTTCCATTTGTAAAACGATGTAGTTCATGTTTCTGCATTGAACAGTCAACTGAATGGGCAAACAATGAGGTATTCACCGTAACACTTCATGCTTCCTAAATTTAGAACAAACCGTTCGTCTATGAATATTCACGGGATTTGAATTCAAATAAAAGGATTCCACAGTTCGAATGGCACTAAAGAGCACAGATTACTGGCTCTACGAAGTTGAAGATAAGAAAAAGTGATGTGCAAAAGTTAAAGCATAAATTGTGGGAGTGTCTGCTCTCGTCTGCCGCAGATCCAGAAGATTATCCCACTTCGTCAGTTCTACACAACTTTTTTTAACTTTCAAATTATGCAATAATCTTTATTTGGTGGAGATGAAAACTTTGTGAAATAATGACTTGTCCAACTATACAATGTAAATAAAATTCCATTGCAGTGTCACCACTCCAGCCCATCCTGAGGGTGTTGTAACAGCCTCCGTTGCTATCGGCGGCAGCCCTGGCTGGCCTTTGTCGCGGCATTTTAAGGCTCTCAAGGCAACTCTGAGGACAGAGGAGTCCCCGGAGCCAAAAACCAACCAAGGCCCTAAGCCGGTATGGCCCCATAGATCCTAAAGGCACGCAAGCCCCCTCACCACAACAAGATGGCAGCACGGTCGAGGGGGTGATACAAAACCCTGTGTCAACCCGTCTGGCCAGTATGGCTAATTACCCTCCATGTAAGTGGAGGAGGCACGACTCAGAAGTGAAGTGTTAAAAAATATCCCATAGTAAATAAATGTTAATTTTACTTAATTTATTTTGATTGTATCGGGTGTCCTTGTTGCTCCACAACAATTATTTTAGTTAGGTCATGAAAGCGGTCCGTTCGTTGTGTTTTCTTTTAATTGTGTATCCCGTTTGTGTTATGCTCACTCGGAGGCTCGGAGAATTTAATTGGTTCATGGATCATAGTAAATTAATTATTATAACAAGGTTTTTTTAATTAGTTCCAGTTGTTCATATTTGCTAGCATTTTCGTAAACTATAGTGAATAACGAGTGTGTACCGAGTACAATGTAACTTGTTTATATCCTGTGCTTATTGTTTCAGTAAATATGTTTTAAGTTAATAAAAAAAAAGTTACAAATAGTTGACAAAGTCTATTGCTTTTTTGTTTCGCAATAATACATAATTATTGCGAAATATAAAACGAATAAAGATTTCTTCTACTATCCAATACTTTCTCAGCCCAAAAAATAGATTATTTATAATCTAAATCACCGGCCCAATGTACGTCTTTCCGTTACGCAAGAAGATAAAAGTAAGACTTTGCATAGCGCAGTTGTTCAGAAGGACCTTACATTACATGAGCTAATTTATAAGTAAACTAGCTGTCCCGGCAAACGTTGTTTTGCCAAATAATTAACCATCCCCCGCGCAACCCCCAACCTCACCCGCGCAACCACCCCCCGCGCAACCCCCCCGCGCAACCTCCCCCCGCGCAACCCACTTTCAAGACTCTATGTCTTATGGTTCCAGATCTATACAAACGTTGTTTTGCCATGTAATAAAATAGGGGTTGATCGTAGAGGGCTAAAAATAAAAGCAAAAAATTTTCTCTTAAAAATAAACTTTTTTTTTGACCCCCCCCCCCTTAAATTTAGGGGGATGAAAAATAGATGTTGTCCTATTCTCATACCTACCCAATATGCTCACAAAATTTCATCAAAATCGGTCAAGCCGTTTCGGAGGAGTTGGCATCTAAAACTGTGAGAATTTTATATATTAGATATTTTTTTTCCAGTCAGTCGAATGACCCATTACTGAGTCGGGCTTTCTCCAATTGAAGGAAACATACAGTACGTGGTACAGCACGCTGGCAAGACCCACCCGCACAGGATTTATATAAAGTTTTCCCTCTTTCGCGGTTAGGTGATCTGCCTCTTGCGTTCCTTTGGTCGCCTCTTACGACACTCTCAGGATGGTATGTGTTGGTGAAATTGTAAATCTGTCCGAAATTGTAAAATTCATACAGAGCATTCTCTAACACACTGACGTTATAAGTTGGTCTAGGGATTAGATGTGGCGGCTTTGGATCAACGGGTCCCGGGTTCGATTCCGGGGTCGGGCAAGTGTCTTTGTCTAACCCAGAGGCACTTTCTCTGAGTCTGGGTGTCATTTGTGTTCGTGAATTACATGCATGTAAACTACCCTCGCGCCCCTATACAGGTTACACATAATGCAGGTGTTTCGTATTTAAAAAAAAAGAGGGGAAGGATATCTTAATATTTTTGGAGTTAAATAAATGATTGTATGGAGATCTTTGGACCTAGAGACAATATGGAGCTTAGATTACCAGCTTGTCGGACAATAATAACAGCTACTTAGTTAGATTCAGTGTAACCCATGTTTTATAGTAAAAATCTGATTTATGAAACGTCGATAGAATAATATAATAATCGTCGTTGTATAAGATAGAAAAGCATTTTAAAAATTGAACTGCACATTTTTGTTTGTAAAGCTCTACTGTCCGTGTGATAACGGATTTAGAATAATGTCACCACCCCATTCCCTACTGAGGGTAAGAGCTGACAAAAGCAAATGACAAGACCGTAAGAGAGGGAAAAATGGAAACGAAGCCCTGTGCCATCCCGTGTAATGGGAGGAGGCCCAACTCAGTAGTGGTTCATTTTTGGGTTGAATAATAGTAGTAGATGTCCTTATTATGAATGGCTATAGGTATATTCTTAGTCACAAGGTTAAGAACAGCATTCTGAACCGGGGTGGTAGTTTTAGTATGAATGTGGGTGAAGGCAAGGATTTTGGGAGAATAAAAGAGATGGATGGATGGGGGAAATGAGGAAATGTGTTTGAAAGATTTGAATGTAGATATGACGAGAGGTGTGTATAGAGACAACCACCTAGCGTGCGACCAGGGCCGATAGATGTTAATGGTAATTTTAAATATGACGATTTATACAAGTTTGATCAAACCTACCTGAATAAAGTTCCTTTTGAGTTTGTAGTTTGAATGTTATTATATAATATTAATGTTATAAATGTGTAAACTAAAATCATCTTATCCCATCTGGCGCATAGTCCAGTCCTCGCGATAAATAGTGTTTGGTTCGCACTGGCTGATGTTTTCCGGAACCGGATGTTAGTCGGCACGTCCGGTATCGCTTCGGCGAGGCTCAGCCAACAGTTCACTAACTGCCGTGACCAGACAAAGGAAAATGTGTAATTATATTAAGACTAACTTTTTGTAAACCGATACACTACGTTATATGAACCTTGTGTAAGTATATGGGTCTGCATACTGACGTTTATAGATATTATATACATGAAATGTATAAAGTGTATCGTCCAGGGGCGGATCGTGAATTTGTAGGGCTCTGGGCTGAAACAATTTAGGGGCCTGCCAAATTACTCAACTAATAGCCATTCTGTCAAAAAACTGTTTTAGATAGTAATGTAGATAGGTAGGCATATAGTAATATAGGACAAAAATAGTTTGATTTAATTAATGTAAAAAACAAACTACTGACCAAAGACAAACGACGAGGAATTCCCCGGTCCGTAGGTTTTTAAATTTTTTTCTTTTAAAATTATAGTTAATTACATATTTTTAATTCAAAATACTGCCTATTGTTTTTATTGTGGGCTGAGGGCCATTTGTATCCACGGGGCACGGGGCTACAGCCCAAAAAGCCCTTACGTAGATCCGCACCCGGTATCGCCAAGTCTTGAGTATTTGTTAAATTTTTTTTTCATCATCATCATTTCAGCCAAAAGACGTCCACTGCTGGACATAGGCCTCCCCCGAGAATTCCCACAAAGGCCAGTTTGGTCGTCTGTGACTAAATTTCATTTTATCATTCTGACTTTGACCAGTTTTAAGCCAAGACCCTGGTTAGATAACATTTCATATCCATCGCGATATTCATAATTCTGGAATATTCTAGTTACTCTCGTAAAACAAGTCACGTATTAAATGAGAATATTCGGCCGAGCCTCCAAACTTATTTATCATTCTCCTCAGTGTTGTACCCCATGAATTTTATACAAGATTGAGCGATTTACTGAGCAAAATTGATGGTACATCTATTGTGTGATGTCAGCGTATTATTGAATAGTGTTGTCGGATTATGGAACCATTTCAGGGCTTAGGGTCAGAGTTGGACAAATGCCCAACTATTTTTACCTGAAATATCCATATTAAACGAAAAAGATCTTTTAAATATTATGTATTACTAGCTTTTGGGCGCGGCTTCGCTCGCGTGGACTTCGAACCCGTGCTTATCTCTATGCATTTTTTTATGAATATAAAAGTGGTTTTTGTGACTAAACCATGATAGTTAGATACGTAATAATGGGCGTACCACAGGGTTCTATATTAGGCCCGTTTCTCTTTCTAGTTTACATTAATGACCTTCCCCATTCATTGCATAATCAACCCAAGATAGTCTTGTTTGCTGACGACACCTCACTTATTTTTAAAGTAGATAGACGTGCTAAAAACTATGACGATATAAATAAAATTATTAATCAAGTACATGGTTGGTTCACTGTGAATAATTTAGTATTAAATGGGAATAAAACAAAATGTATAAGATTTTCTTTACCTAATGTTAAACATAGTGAGTGTGATGTGGTATTGAATAATGATAAATTGGATTTAGTAGAGGACACTGTTTTCTTAGGGATAACGCTTGATTCTAGATTACAATGGGGTCCCCAAATAACATCTCTTTCTAAGCGGCTAAGTTCCGCAGCGTATGCTGTTCGGAAAGTCCGCCAATTAACAGACATAGACACTGCACGACTGGTGTACTTTAGTTACTTCCACAGTATCATGTCTTATGGTATTCTGCTATGGGGACGTGCTGCAGACATTGAATCAATCTTCATTCTGCAGAAAAGAGCTATTAGAGCTATTTACAATCTACGCAGTCGCGATTCCCTTAGGGATCTGTTCAAAGAAATCAGCATCCTAACAGTGCCTTGTCAGTACATATATGAAAACATCATGTATGTTAGGAAAAATTTGCATTTATTTAGTAAACAGTGCGAACGACATCATTATACTACTAGAGATGGAAATAAACTAGTTCAACCAAAATTTAGATTATCAAAAGTGCAAACTTCATTTATGGGGAACTGCATAAAATTTTACAATAAAATACCTTCCAACATCCTTCAATTAAACGAGAAGAAGTTTAAAATATGTGTAAAACGCACACTATGTAGGCAGGCTTATTATAAATTAGATGAATATGTAGATGATAAAAATGCTTGGCGAAATGCTGGTCCAGCTCCGCAGCCACACTGAAATAGTCTTATGTGGTCTTCATATTTTGCTACTCCTTTTTTTGTAATAATTATTTAATTCCGGACCTATCTCATAATATTATTTTGACATCATGGATTTATTAAATATTCATGTTCCTTGTTTTTTTTACCACTGAGTAGGACTAATTTGTCTTTGTTTTTTTTTATATCGAGTATACAGGACCTTCGTATTATACAGGACCTTTATCATTTTATTTTGTATAATTGTTTAGAAGTTTGGAATTGTAAATGTGAGCACTATGTAGTCACCGTATTTATATAACTTATCATATAAACAAGCAGTTGAGAGTATGTCATGCTCGCATAAAGGTCATGCTGGTGGTGTCGTGTGTGTCGGGTCCTTCGGTTCCCTAAAATATGGTTGAGCTGGGGGATGGCTGGCACATGCGTCATGCTCGTGATCGGGTGCCGCCAGTTGGGGCCGGTCATCCCTTAACTGCTATTGACATACCTACATAGCTTTATATTGATCTCCTGGACACTTCTGTTGTGCAATATGTTACATTGTCCTCACATCTTAGCTTACTATAAATAAACACGAAATCAATGTAACCCAATCAGATGCTTGTAACAGAAAATATGATAAAAAGAGTGTCCATGGAGTTTCTTGCCTGTTCTTCTCCATAGGATCTACTTTTTGGAACATGCAACTAGATTCCTAACTTCACTTTTGACTTTTCAAAAACACCAGTAAATAGGTTCAATTGAAATAAATGATTTGAGTTTGAGTTTGAGTTTGACCTACAAACTCGTAGTACTTTATTTTGTTCTATTGTCAATAGTTTTAGCAGCGCACGCATAAATAGGTTTTCGCTTTTACACCTTGGGTTACAAAATCGCAATTTTCATACGGATCCCTAATTCTTTTGAAAATAAAATATAGCCTATAACCTTCCTCGATAAATGAACTATCTAACACTGAAAGAATTTTTGAAATCGGACCAGTAGTTCCTGAGATTAGCGCGTTCAAACAAACAAACAAACAAACAAACAAACTCTGCAGCTTTATATATTAGTATAGATGATTTTATGCCATTGTAATGCAAATGCGATTTCAATTATATGTAGCACATATGATTGTATCAACTGCTTTGTTGGTCAAGGGGTTGGATGTGCCGCCTTTGAATCACGGGTCCGAGGTTCGATTCCGGAGTTGGACAAGTGTCTGTGTGTGAACCACGCATTTGCTGAGTCTGGGTGTCATTTGTTTCCGAGAATTACATGTTAGTGAGCTGCCACGCGATACCGGTATATACCTAGTGCAGGGATTTCGTACAAGACTATTTTCTTTCACTAAATATTTTTCCTTGCTGCTGTTGGAAGATTTTATTAAAATTCATTTATATTTAGGAATAGTCCCAGTGAAATATTGAAAGAAGACCTGTAACGCAAGTTGGCAAAAAGAAAATAAAGCTCATCAATAAATGTATACAAACCAACCCAATTAGCATTTAAACCGTGTCGAACACAGTGAATTCCGAGCGCAGTTTTCGAGTGCCAAAAAGTTGAAAATAAAATCATTGTAACGATTCCATTAAATCAGCTGCATAAAAATCAGCCAATTATTCAAATACGGCAGTGCCGTGAACTGAAAGATGTATCAATGAATATCGATTAAATTCGTTTGCAATGAAAATCGATTATATTCGTTTGCAATGAAAATAGATAATTACTTTCATTCTTATTAAGTCCGTGTCCATGTGGTGACGGATTTACATTACATAGTGTCACCGTACTATTTCACCCTGAGCGTGTCGTAAGAGCCGATAAAGGGAAGGGAAGTTTGCTATTTTGATATAAACAGTTTGTCTTTACTTAAATCTCTATTTAATGGAGCTGTTGTTTAATGAGATAGTTTGACTCATCACGATATCTCTGGAATCATGAGGCTTGAAATTTGGTAGGAAAAAAAGGGGGGTTAATGTTAATTATTTGGCAAAACAACGTTTGCGGGATCAGCTAGTTATAAATATAGTAAATCTCATGTGTTTAATCGAACAATTCTTGTATAGTTATTTTGTTTACTTTGAGTTTCTCGGAAACGGCTTTAATAATTTGGTTCTAGGACTGGTTTTTTAAATTTATTCTTGTAAACGTTTAAGTCACTAGACATGACTCTAGTGATTTAACATTCCACTTATTTAAATTAAGATGCAATATTTTTGTCTATATGGAAGAAGGTCTATCTACAAAGTATCTACAAAGAGCGATTGCCGACTGCCCTTTACGCCGACTGCCCATTTAGTGGGACCATCGGTAGTTATATGGACCATCGGTAGTGTTCACGCTACTGACTACGTGCAACTACTGCCTTATATTGTAAAATGGCAAGCGGGACTGACCGGCTTTACGTGCCCTCCAAAGTAGACAAAAGCTCTGATAATACACAAAAAATATGGATACTATGGACACCTATCCAATATCCAGCAACGACAGACGTAATCAGAAGACCTGTAATCGATTGCATTACACAGAGCGCGCTAGGCTATAATTCTTGTAAAATTAACCTTTTAAAATTATTAATTAAAATTATATAATATTATTTAAAATCAACTTGGTGAAAACCAAGTATAATGTTATCGCGTGTCGATATTTCTGATTTAAATGCGATACTACGATTGAAATCCGCTCAACCAGATAATAGCTTTGGATTACTATTGGAGCTAATTCCTACAGAATTAAGTATCGATAGGAATTAATTTCGATGCAGTTATAATAATTAAAAACTTGTGCAAACTAAATGCTGATACATTCAACACTTTCATATTCCAGTATTTATAATATTGTAGTTCAAATCGTTGAAACCTCGATCTTTTTCGGACACATTTCGTCATAAAAAATATCTCATACTTAATATAGTATGTGTGGTATTTTCGCTGACAACAATACAAAAAACCTTGTCAAGTACCAATAACTAAGCATTTGGGATCACGACAGCTTGTCGTTTTATTATAAACCAGCTTCCACCCTTTGCCTACGCAGAAATAGTACATTCCCAATTTATACAATACTAGCTTTTGAGCGCGGCTTCGCTCGCGTAGACTTCGAACCCGTGCTTATCTCTATGCATTTTTTTATGAATATAAAAGTGGTAATTATGACTAAACTATGATAGTTAGATATGTGCTCTCGCGGACTTTTTTGTAGATTTTAATAAGACCTACAGACTCGTAGTACTTCATTTTGTTCTATTGTCAATAGTTTTTGCAGCGCACGCATAAATAGGTTTTCGATTTTACACCTTGGGTTACAAAATCGCAATTTTCATTCGGATCCCTAATTCCTTTGAAAATAAAATATAGCCTATAACCTTCCTCGATAAATGGACTATCTAACACTGAAAGAATTTTTGAAATCGGACTAGTAGTTCCTGAGATTAGCGCGTTCAAACAAACAAACAAACTCTGCAGCTTTATATATTAGTATAGAGTATAGATATTTGTAAATAATAAAAGCCTATGTGCTTTACTGATGTATGAGCTATGTTATTCTAAACACCATACACTCATTTTGCGTAAAAGAGTAACCAATATCCATCCATACACCCACACATCCACACAGACTTTCACGTTTATAATTTAACTAGCGACCCGCCCCGGCTTTGCACGTGTGCAATTATGCATTTATTATACATATAAACCTTCCTCTTGAATAACTCTATTTATTAAAAAAATCTTTCCGCTTCAAAATCCGTTGCGTAGTTTTAAGGTCTGGGCAAACAGCGGACGGGGCGGGACGGCGACGCGACGCTGGCGGGACGTGAAGAGTTGTAATGTATTAGTTAATGTAGAATATGTCACATAGAGCCGTTGCGCTCGGCGCGAGAGTAGCGGTCGCGTCTCTTCACGTCCCGCCAGCGTCGCGTCGCCGTCCCGCCCCGTCCGCTGTTTGCCCAGACCTTTAAAGATATAAGCATACATAGGGACGGACAGATGACAGCGACTTTGTTTTATACTATGTAGTGATTAGTAGGATGAACCACACATTTTGTATTTGGAATTTAGCTCAGGAAACTCTCTTTTATACTTTAGGTTAGGAAAATAAGGTATATTATTGGAGACTCTGATTTCTTTTTAGTAGCTCATGGATGTATACACTTTTTGTGACATTCATTATAAATTATAGTTGGCTTGGTACGCTCAACTGTGTAGGTTGTTGATAAGGTTTGTTTTAGATTAAATTACTGTTCATAATTACTAAAAAAGCCTAAAAGAGCGATTTGCCACCAAAATGATGTGAGCTTTTGATTTACCCACGTAAGCCCTAGAATAAGCCGTAGGCTCTATAACAATTTTTCCTTCTCTTGCGGCTGGGTTATCTGCCCTTTAGACTAGCTTTAGACAATTATTTGGGCTGGTGACATTTTGTGTTCTTAATCCTATTGTATTAACTTGTGTATACCAGTTTTACATTATTTATTTTTATCTATTATTTCTGAAGAAGTGACGCTTGGTGAAAGCTGAGCCTCGAATTTTCACAGCATTCACGTCACAACAATAAGTCATACCATGAAGTTTCTTCCGATTGGAAAGCTGTCAAACCTTTTGTTCAGATAACGCTACAAATTGGATAAGTCCTGTCATTACCAATACACGACTGGCCCGCTGCCAGCGACGGCCGTTTGATATAATTTAGATTGTTTCGTGTAACATTTCAGCGTCGAAACAGATAAAATTTTACGATTATATCGCACCATATGCTCATACATCCTTTCGGACAAACTGGGCTAAGCGCGGGTAACATAATGTGACTTGTTTGTACCGTCATTTGTCATTCGTCGGTTATGAAAGGAGTTAGTAGAAGGCTGTAGCAGTCAACGGGTTAGCGTGATCGAAAATGTTAACGGTTGTTTTGGATATATTGCGTGGAAAGGTTGACGGCTAACGATTTTCTTTTAAACGTTATTGTTTCATGACATAAACGTCGTTTCATGTTATA
Organism: Clostera curtula; assembly: GCA_905475355.2. NCBI lineage: Eukaryota > Metazoa > Arthropoda > Insecta > Lepidoptera > Notodontidae > Clostera > Clostera curtula. The sequence continues at coordinate 8,025,982 of FR997808.1, read as the reverse complement.
AAACGGAGCTCACGAGCTCTATAAGCATGTACATATAATCGAAACAATCTTAAAAGATACCGCACAGATTTACATGATAACTTCACATATAGTGTCATCCGTAACGTCGGAATAGTAATGTTTATATTTTTTTTAAGATATTGTGTTTGTTGAAGATAGCAGAAAAAATCAAAATTTTGGGAGCTTTTATCAAAAACGTTTCTCTACTATGGGTCTACGAAATAGAAAGCCAAATAGTGTATGTAATTTCTACTACACGAGCGAATCCTGGACGGTCTGTTAGTATAACTTCTCAGTCCATAAATGATCCACTGCTGAGCCGTCGGGCCTCCTCCAGTTACATTAAGGGTACCGTGCTACGCTAGCCAGTCGGGTTGGCACAGGGTTTCGTATCAATACAGGCCTCGGGTGCAAGGCGCTTCCGTCCCGAGCTTGCCTACCAGCATTGGAACAGGGGGAGGCCACTTAAACCCCCCGCGTAATCGGAGGGGGCCCATGGAGCTTGGGGCTGCACTAATCAAGGCGGGCCAGGACTCCAGGATCCCGCAGCATGCTATCCATAGGTTTTAGTTAGTAGTTCGGGGCACAATTTACCATCACTACGCGCCCCTTAATCCCACAAAACCCGACCACGACGAGGATCTCCGACGTAAAGAAATAAGTGTTTGTATCAAGTTTTCCTTCTTTTACGACACCTTCAGGATGGAATGGGGTGGTGACACTATGTATTCCAAATTCGTCACCACACGCAATAAATATTTAGGTTAGGGGAAAACAGTTTTGTGACAATCTCGATCAAAATACTGCCATTTTTCATAGCGCCACAAGATAAGCGCACAAACTTATAATGTTTGCAAGCTAGCGTTCGAACCATAAAAAACTTTGACATTGTACCTTGAATTATTGACAGTAGGGTATACCATTTTTAATTGTTTCCCGAGATCTTTTGCTAACAACCTTGCTAATTTTGCAATTGAAATTGGAATCAAATTGCATTAAATACTTGTCACATTTATTCAACTTACATTAAAATAATCTTACTTGCTTGCTTATCAAATGGATAATCCACAAGATTACTAGTACTGTAGGCATAATTAATTTGTAACTATTAAAGTCGTATCGAATACATCAAAGATGTATTCACATCATTACTTAAGATACTAGTGTGGGACAGGGGCCGTAAGATGATAATGGTGTTTTTAAATATGACGATTTAAAAGAGTTTTGTGATGAAACCTACGTTCCTTTTGAGTTTGAGTTTGACTATGTCACGCTGCCTAGAAATCATTTGTTGAATAATATGTTCACTGGTATTCACCCTAAACCTAGCTTAATATGTGCATCAAAGCGATATTGAAAAGCATCAAGTTCAGTTTTTATTATTTTCTTTTAAAACATTTATACAGGCTGCAACAAATATCCGAAGAGAGCTTACCAAAAGGAACACATCCGTGTAAAAATACTTTCGTAGATTAATAGTAGTAGAAAGAGCGAGAAACTTTTTAATCACAAAACATGTCATCGTGAATATTGCCTCACAAGCCACAAATCCATGTTCCTTCATGTTTCTGGGGTTTAAAGCTTTATATCTGGTGAACAATGGTTTAAGAAAAAATGATGTCATTTTTTTCTCGGGATTTTGCAAACTGTTTCTAAAAACTATCATAGTTGTAGCACTATCAATCATGTAGTTATGGCTATAAAGCTTTAATCAGAACTTATAGCGGTTTTTCACCTTTTTCCTAAAAATGTTTCAAGCCTACTCACCCTAGCTAGAGAAAAAAAGTACTCTGTCGTGAACGAATAAGGTCGGAAGAAATTCTGCCACTGTTGTAAACGTATAGGAATGATTTAGACGACTTGTACACAAGTTGATAATGTGTAGCTACGATTCGGAGAGATTTATGATTAATCTCTTTGTCGCGATAACAAGTTTTTTGGGACTTAATTTGGGCCTTGTCACAGATATGACACAGGTTCGGTGAAAATGTATTGTGATTTAGTACACCATCTTTACTGGTAAGTCTGAGGCTTCAGCGTGTATTGTTCCAAATGATAACACGTTAAAGGTCAGGCATCTAGCAACGGCTTTTTTGGTTTCTCTGAGAAAATGTTCTGAGAAAACCTCCACTTTTTACCCTTACACCTCTCGTTTGGGACGCCATAGGCCCAGCCCCGCTTAGGCTCGAGTAACTGTAGTATCCCATTACTTTACGCCCCCACGGTCTCTGTCCCCAAAATAAAGGTGATCTAAAGATAAGTAACGAGAACTTTGATGGTAAATGGTTAATAGATTTACTAATATAAATGAAATAATAATAAAATAATCCCAATATACTCAAAGCCGCATGGAGATTAATAAGCCGATAACCGTAGAACCGCAATCTGTGCAGTTATAAACTATGCACAATCAAAACCACATTTGCCTAATAAAGTTTGTATTAACTTAATAAATAGCCATATAACAACTTTGTAGTCTGTGGTAAATACTGTTTAGCGGGGTTAAGTTTAGATTATGTTATTTTTTTATTTTAATTCTCACGTTTGATACGCGTAGTTGGGTTGGGTGGTCTTAAGAGCCGACGAACGGAAAGATATGGCCGAAAACCCAGCCGCAATAGGAAAATCTTGAAACTAAACCCTGTACCAACCCGTCAGGCCAGCGTGGCATAGTACGCTAATAACCCTCCCTGTGATAGAAGGAGGAGCGCCGTCTTAACAGTAAGTCATTTACGGGCTGAGCAGTAAGTAGGGTTATTTATATATTTTTCCTTTCCACTTTCAGGTAGGTTTTCTGTTGCGTAATTTTTTTAGTTGGCTCATAAGACATCCTTAGATTGGAATGGTATGGTTTATTTTTAACAGTGACTTGAATGCCTTTGACCCTGGGCATGCGTGATGGACAACGCCAGGGTCTAAGATGGAGCAGGCAATTCAAGGAAATGCCCTATCGGGCACCGGCTCTCACATACACACGACGGAACACAGTAAAACTGCTTGGCGCCGGACCTAGATGTGAGGGTGGCAGCTAGCCGGGCGGACCATTCGATCCTACCACCAAGCGTGCTGGGTTTTGTTGACTCTTACAACACGCGTTATTCTCTATATTTCCCAGCGTGCGGTGGGGAAGTTTTATATTATTCAAAACTAGTGACCCGCCCCGGCTTCGCACGGGTGCAATTATGCATGTATTATACATATAAAGCTTCCTCTTGAATCACTCTATCTATAAAAAAAAACCGCTTCAGCATCCGTTGCGTAGTTTTAAAGATTTAAGCATACATAGGGACGGACAGGTGACAGCGACTTTGTTTTATACTATGTAGTGATGATATATAATTTATATTAGGCCACCAGGTGGCCGAACTAACAGCCTTTAAGAGTACTTTTCTTCATTGCTTCGATGTTGTAGCGTACATTAGTATTCATGGAAGCTGGTCGATTGAGTAAAGAAGCCGCGTTTCAGCAAAATGTTCGGTTATAAGTGGTTGCCATTTTCTGTCTGCCTTTATTCTGTCCTTCTGACCACTAAATGAAAACATCGTCGGTATAATAAATTACTTAACTTTTTCTTAATGTGGAAGATTTCTTATGAATTCTTACGCGACAGTTATCATCATGACAGTCCATAAATTACCCACTATTAAGCGGGGTCTCCTCCATATTCATGGAAGGAAATCTGCCTACTATGCCACACTGGCAAGACGGGTTGGCACTAGGTGACCTATCTCTTGTGTTCCTTTACTTGTCTCTTACGACACACTCAGGGTGGTATGGGTTGGTGACATTTTGTATTCTAAATCTGTAGTAAAAGAGTAACGTAGAACAATTCTTACGAAGGTGATCACTAAAACCAGTCATGTCTCAGTCATAGCGCATAAGGGGGCCGCATAAGAGGGCCGGCTTTGCTGAGTATTGGATGGACAGTCCGAGTGTTGAAGGATTTAGAAGACATAGTGTCACCAGCTCATTTCATCTTGAGGGTGTCGTAAGGGCAGGCAAAAGGAAACGATAAGGACGATAACCTAGCCGCAAGAGAAAACAAACTTGATACGAAACCCTTTTTTTGTTCACCCGTGCTAAAATCCTTTATGGACTTCCTCGCCGGCCACGGGGATGGTCAGCGAGGGGAGTGTGGGACTCTCCCCCATAGTTGATACGAAAGGTTTTTTTTTTTTTTTTTTGGTTTGACGGGAGAAAATGCCTGACCGCACGTCCCGCGTCCGGGGAGACTACGGGGTAGTGTGGGGCCCTCACCCACTAAAATAACCCGCCGTGTGCCACGGGTAATACGGGTTGATACGAAACCCTATGCCAACCCGTCTGGTCAGCGTGGCACAGTAGGCTAGTTACCATCCATGTAACGGGACGAGGTCCGACTCAGCAGTGGGTCATTTATGGGCTGAATAGTAGTAGTAGTCAACAAATAATTAAAGGTACCACAAAATGTAATATTAACACATCACCAGTTACGGAGATGCTACATCCATGTTGTTTATCTACTTTAGATCTTTGTCGTCTACACAATATAATTTTTGTATAAATCTATATAACCACTGTCTATAATAAATTTTAATGAAATATTGATTATAAATCTGTAAAATTGTCTGGTCACACTATTTAAAAGTTCGTGTGTTCCCAGTTATTTATTTTTTTATGTACACACATAGAACAAATAAAGTTACATTTTAGGAAATTCCATAAACACAAACCATAAAGAAAAGGAGTAAGTGCATTGACTGTATTTTTCATCACTATCACTACATAGTATAAAACAAAGTCGCTGTCGTCTGTCCGTCCCTATGTATGCTTAAATCTTTAAAACTACGCAACGGATTTTGAAGCGGTTTTTTTTAGATAGAGTGATTCAAGAGGAAGGTTTATAATTTCACCCGTGCGTAGCCGGGGCGGGTCGCTAGTGAGAAAGTCCATCTTATTCGTGGTTACCCAAACCAGGTTAGACTGTGCCAAACCAAATCCAATCGGGAAAGTGCAAGGTTCTGAAAGTGTTCATATGGTAGATGATATCGTGATTATCTTAATTGAGTTTAGTCTTTTACCCAGACTAAGCTTTCTGTGTTAAGCGTAACTAGCACGCCCTGTTTGAATGTATAATCCCAGCTTGGTTGTGCACACGATTTTGTGGATTAGTCAGACCTGTGTTGGTGTTCAGCAATATTTAGGAACTAGTTGTTACTCGTGACTTCGTCTGCGCGGTATTTAACAATGTGGAAAACTCAGTAACTATGGGCTCCTGAAAAGGGTTGGGGGAGATTTCAATACAAGTAACCTTAATTACTTTTTAATACGCTTTTATTAGCTTCGCTTGTATGTAACGGAATCTTTGAACATGATTTTGACCCAGTTAAAAACGTCGGATTAACATGAAATTAGGCATACTTATTAAGGACCGATGACAATTCAATATTTTAAACATTTTGACCCGTTATCATACATAGGGACGGACAGATTTAAGCATACATAGGGACGGACAGGTGACAGCGACTTTGTTTTATACTATGTAGTGATGATATGTAATTTATATTAGGCCACCAGGTGGCCGAACTAACAGCCTTTAAGAGTACTTTTCTTCATTGCTTCGATGTTGTAGCGTACATTAGTATTCATGGAAGCTGGTCGATTGAGTAAAGAAGCCAAGTTTCAGCGAAATGTTCGGTTATAAGTGGTTGCCATTTTCTGTCTGCCTTTATTTTGTCCTTCTGACCACTAAATGAAAACATCGTTGGTTTAATAAATTACTTATTTTTTTCTTAATGTGGAAGATTTCTTATGAATTCTTACGCGACAGTTATCATCATGACAGTCCATAAATTACCCACTACTAAGCCGGGCCTCCTCCAAATTCATGGAAGGAAATCTGCCTACTATGCCACACTGGCAAGACGGGTTGGCACTAGGTGACCTATCTCTTGTGTTCCTTTACTTGTCTCTTACGACACCCTCAGGATGGTATGGGTTGGTGACATACTTACTTAGGCATACTTATTAAGGACCGATGACAATTCAATATTTTAAACATTTTGACCCGTTATCAATAGTAGAATAATAATAATAACGGTGATCAAGGTGGAACACCGCTCTTCGATGCAATAGCTAATAGAGGTGTAAATATCATAAAGCTATTGCTATATTTTTTAGTGATTATTTAGCAATAGCTTTATGATATTGTTACATCAGCTATATGCTAGTGAAAGGCCTGTCAAAATCGGTCCAGCTATTTCAGAGATTAGACCGTGTATACATCTAAAAACACTTAAAAAAAAACTTTTTTTATATTAGAGGCACTCCAGTTTTATTTATTTGTATAGGTAACATAAACATGCTCGTTTTAAAAGCTCGGCTCCTGAAAAGGGTGGGAGTTTTTAATAAAAGTAGGCCAAGTTACTCCGTGTGATAGCAGCTATCTGCCAGAGAATGGCCTGTCAAAATCGGTCCAGCCATTACAGATTAGCCAAACAAACAGGCGGACGAAATTGTAAAAAAAACGTTTTGATATATGTACCGTGTAAACATCCAAATTCTCTTAGTAAAAAGCGGTTATTTTTATATTACAGACAGACAGCCACTCCAATTTTATTTATTAGTATAGATACCCATAAACGAGCATACGTGCCTTTTCACTTTAGTAATCTTGTTATAGTGAAACGGCAGATAGTTTCTTGGTAATGTTGCCAGTCTTTAAAGTAGTAGTCCGATGGATTAAGAATACATACTGTCTCCACCCCGATCCATCCTGAGGGTATCCTAAGAGCTGACAAAAGGAAATCATCAAGGCTAGAAACCGGGAAAAAAGAAGGAAAACTTGAAACGAAATCCTGTGCAACTGTAGCCAGCGTGGTAATTAGTAGTAACTCCATATAAGGGGTGGAGACCTGACTCAGCAGTGGGTCAATTATGGGCTGAGTAGTAGTAGTAGTAGTAGTTTAAAAAGTAATAGAGTTAACCGGACTTCGTTTTATCTGAGCAGTCCTAATATATTATTTAATAATATAATTTAATTAAAATTTAATAATAATATAATTTAAATATCAAGACCAAACAGCTATTACCAAACATAAGCTAAGGAAGCACCTACTGAGAGTAGGTTAAATGAAACACCAATGTCCCAGGTGCCAAGGCGCTCAGGCGGGGGTATAGGGAACACCCCCGCCCGTAGGAGAAGATAGTTCCCGAGACGAATGGTTTCCGTACCGTGGCTCTGCTGAGCCAATCAAAGATGCGGCATGTCTCCTATACATGGCACGCATGAGACTGGGACAAGGGAAAGGACAACCTTGCCCCCGCAGACAAGTCTCCGAGAGTGAAAAGTGCCACTCAGGCACATAATAACACCTTCAAAGGGTAGAGCGAAGCTCCCCGCTAAAGCTGCTGCCAAAATGGATAGCACATGAAGTACCCGTACGGCAGCAAGCTCGAGAAGAACATATCGTGGTAGGTTTTAGTGGGTACACCGGTCGCATCTTACCATCTCCTCGCGACCGGGACTCCCACATACCCCAGCCCCTGTCCCTCGGGCTGGGGACCTATAAAAGGTTTCCCCCACATAAAAAAAAAAGGCGCTGGGTACGACAGACGATAGGAAAAAAAAGAAGAGCAAATAATTATAATTAATTGCTAAAAAGAACACGGAATGTGTGTAACAAAATAATAAGAAATAAAAAAATAATAATTACAGTGACCTAGCAGTGGGCAGGTCGAAGAAAGAATGCCCAATGGGACGAAAGAAAACCAAACAAAACGTAGCGTGAGATGAACCGACGATCTTATAAAGGTCGCTGGGCGTCCACCAGTTTCTTCAGGATCTGGTGCATAGTTAGGAAGTATATGCTTAGCATTGGACGCTAGTGGCAAATTGTATATGTAGAAGATCTAAAAATATTATCTAATACTAATGGTGATGGATTTAGAATATATAATGTCACCAACCCATCCCGTACAGAAAGTGTCGTAAGGGGCAACGAGGCCAATAACTTAGCCGTAAGAGAAGGAAAGGTTGATACGACACAACAGGACGGAAAACATGATGTACGAAATCTTGAAACAAAATCCTCTAAGTTTATGCCGACTCTGTAATTGATCATTTGCGATTTGATATGAACATGATGATGATTTTAACAACATTCACCGTGTATTAAAATGATTGCAAGATTGTTTGCAGCCAACCCAGTTTTGAGTGGAACAGAACAATGCAGTACTTGTTAGTTGTAGAACAGAGATTGCACTTAGCAAACTTGGATTTAGCCCAATTTCAAAGCTTACAGTTCTAACGGTTTACTTGTTGTTTCTGTTATGTGCCCAAGTGCGAATAGCAACGAGACTTGTGCAATACCTAGTCACTAACCTTTTTTTTATTTATTTTTTGGTTTGTGGGGAATTGCTTTATGCATACCACCGCCCCCCGGGGGAGAGGTCGGTGATTATGTGGGACTCCGACAAGGGTCGTCTACCCAAGAGTCGTCTACCCACTAAAGCCCAGCGGTATACCCTCACACGACGCGCTTGGGGCGCCACAAGTTCGCGTAAACGCAGTCTACTGTGACGCCCCGACGTGGTGGGCGTCCCGGTACACTGGGACGCCCTCAGTCATCGAGGCTTTCGTCGGTGGCGACTCCACCTAGTCACTAACCTACTAAACGATTGTCATGCATATTAATTTGAATGCAAGTTTTTTATATACGGTTCTTAAATATACTCCCGACTCAGTAGTGGGTCATTTATGGGCTGAGTACTGACCCATAAATGACCCACTACGAGTTGCCCACTACGAGAGCTGAGTTGGGCCTGTTCCTATTACACGCTGGTCAGACGGGTTGTAGTGTGAATAGTACCTCTAGTGCTACAAACATTCATAGGTTATCGACATCTTATTGGCATAAAACATTTAAACCTTTGAATTGATTAACCCTTTTTTTTTTATGCCCGGGGTAAAATCCTTTATGGACTATCCCCGCCGGCCTGGGGATGGCCAACGGGGGGCGTGTGGGACTCTCCTCCGAAGAGGCGTACCCACTAAACATCCCCGGGGTGTACCGTCCCGCGCTTGCTGCCCCGTGGGCCCTGACTGTACTCCACGGGGATAGCGTGCGCTGAGGGGAGTGGCCTTGCGACCGCCCGACTCCCATCCAATATGATTGGGGAGGTTGCTCCAGGGGAGGTTGCTCCTGATTCCTATCAGGAGCAACCTCCCCTGGAGCAATCACCCTTCGCCCCGGGTGTATTCTCCTATCGGGGAGGGATTTGAATTGATTAACCCTGTGCCAACCCGTCTTGCCAGCGTGGCACAGTAGGGTAATTTCCGGTCATGAATTTGGAGGAGGTATATCATGCCAATGCTGTGCATGCCTATAACTGACACGCATATCAGGATTAAACCTACGTTAGTAATGTAACTGTAATGACATATTATGTATGTTGTTGGCGTGTGTTAATAAATAAATAAATTAAATAAATAAAAAACTAAGTATAACTAATTTCAATTTGTCGGATTTAGGATACATAGTGTCACCACCCCATTCCGTCCTGAGTGTGTCGTAAGGAAATCACAAGGCAGAAAATCGAGCCACAATAAATAAATAAATAAATATCCTTGGACATTTCACACAACGCCATCTCGTCCCAAGTTAAGCAACTTAATGCTTGTGTTATGGTAACGAGATGGATGATAAACTACTTATATACATTTTTTTTTGTAAATACATACATATTATAGATAGAAATGACAACTTTAAAACGAAACCTGTCTGAACATCGTGGCGCAGTAGGTTTATTCCCTCCAGTAATTGGAGGAGGCTAAGCAGTCTTGTACGGGTTGAAAGAAGAAGAACAATTACTCAATGTCTCCTATCGTTATTGCTATTTTGTATTTCTTTTGAATATACAATTTGGTTTATTTATGAAACATAAAAAACACTGAGCTAAAATAAATTAAATAACTAAAATTATAACAAAGTAATTTGCGCCAGATCACAGCATCGGGTACGGTGCCAAGAAGGCTTTGCCACGTTCAATGGCAATGCTAATTCGCTGAGCGAAGTAATAACCAGCCTTCTGGTCACCGGTTAAAGTTAAGAGTTATTACTTTGTTATAATTTTAGTTATTTAATTTATTTTAGTAATTTAGTTCAGTGTTTTTTGTTTCTTAGAAGTGTTCTACAGTAATAATATAACTACATGACGCTCGTTTATTTATTAAACCAGTATTAATCCGAAACATTTTTATCGAATAACCGTAGTGCTAAAGTAGGGTGTGTGAGATATATTCGGATTACACTCACGTTCCCATAACAGAGCGATTGACTGACGTACTCCCATGGCGGATGCGAAGCGTCGCTACAATCGAATATTGTTAACTTAATTATCAATACTATCATTCATCATCATCTCAGACTAGTTCCACTGCTGAGTCGGGCCTTTTTCAAGTTTCTGGAGGGATAATAGCCTACAGTGCTATGCGAGCCAGACGGGTTGACGGATTCCGTCATTTGCAGCAGTTTTTTTTAAACGAAACCCCTGCACTAGGTACATCATGTCATGTATCACGGAGGCAGTTTACAAACATGTAATTCACAAGCACAAATGACACCCAGACTCAGAGGAAGTGCCTCTGGTGTAGACGATACTGGTTCGATCAAGGAATCGAACCCGGGACCCGTTGATCTAAAGGCGGCACATCTAACCACTAGACCAACAGGCAGTTTTTTGACAAGGCAGTTTTTTGTTTGTTCAGACAAGGCAGTTTTTTGTTTGTGATTTTCTTTAATCGACTCTAACGACTCCCTCAGGATGGAATAGGGAAGCTTTATCGGAAAGCTGAAGAACCGTAGATATTTTTAAGGAAATCTGCAGCATAACTGTCATAGATTTTTTTTTAAATATCTTACAATGATTAAAAGACTTTCCACAAATTTATTTCTTTTTTTAACAATCAATCGACTAATATGAGTCAGTTGGTACAGTTGCTTGCAGTTTTTGTATTTAAAATAATGAAGCAACTAATCTGCTACACAAAAATACAAAAACAAAAACATTAGAGGTACAAAACACAAAAAAGGGGACAAAAGACAAAAAATATGGATTTTTATAAAAAAAACTTCAAAGTCCCATAACTTGAGAACGGTTAAGTTTGGGGTATGGGGTTCCATAGTCAAATCAGTCAGGAATGATGGAAACTACCACCTCTTAAAGGATTTAGGTCGACTTAACCTGTAACCCTGTATAAGCTGTTCTATATAGAAGTGAAATATATAGATTTCACAATTCAATACATTTTACAACAATAATATTTCAATTCATCTATATTGACTTTTCAATTACTAAATTGTTAAAAGAGGCGACTATCGAAAGACCAATGATCTTGAATAGCTCTTGAAGTCCTACATCAGCTAATTGCTACTTCGAAAATACGTATATTCGTAGAGAAACTTTGATAAAATATACTGGTCTGGCAACCACAGACGTCTCTGCAAACTTTTTTCTAATTTGTACATTCTATGTAAACATTAGTAAAGTCTGATGACCACTGGTAGTAGTAGTCTGTGACGCTCTGGTAAAAACGTTTGAAATCAAATGATGTTATTTCAATGTATAAATTGCTTATCTCGATAATTTCCTCATTAGCGAGATTCTTTGTGTTTTACGACCACTACATCTACTGCCCTGCTCCATTGGGGGTCATTGTGATAATATATAGATTATAGTTATCTTCAACCATTCAATGCAAATATTTTTTTTTAATCGGATCTGTACCTGCTGGGATTAGCGCCTTCAAATTATCAATCTCTGTCATTTTATAAATTTAGAGTTGTGTTTGTGAAGTTATCCGAATACGCCAGAACAAAGATAGGGTCTAAATACATATTTCAAAATTACATATAAGATTTCATTTCACCCGATATGGAAACAGCAAAGCCTTGCAAAACGAAATTTACTCACATGAGTCGCATAAATATTCATGTTCCCAAATTCCGTATTTCTATTATAGTTTGGGAGTCGAAAAGAAGATATATTATCCAACTAATAGTACGTTATTTGTACGAATTCCGTATTCACAGGAACGTAGGTATGTTCGTATATTCCTCTCTATGTACGACACAGACGACAAAATTGCAATGGCGGTCACGCAATACGTGAGCGGTTGAGCGACAGCGCGACAAGCAACTCGAAATATTGCATTTACAGCGTTGAATACGTATTCCCTAAATTGTAAAGGGAATTTTCGGGATAATAATAGTTGCTCATGACACCTTACTATTATTATAAACGCGAAAGTTTGTAAGACTGTATGAATGTATGTTTGTGAAATATCACTATCACTTCACTATCATCACTACATAGTATAAAACAAAGTCGCATTCTTCTGTCCGTCCCTATGTATGCATCAATCTTTAAAACTACGCAACGGATTTTGAAGCGGTTTTTTTAATAGATTGAGAATAGATAGAGTGATTCAAGGGGAAGGTTTATATGTATAACCTACCCCCGCTTTGCACGGGCGAAGCCGGGGCGGGCCACTAGTATAGTATAAACCAAAGTCGCCGTCGTCTGTCCGTCACTATGTATGCTTAAATCTTTAAAACTACGCAACGGATTTTGAAGCTGTTTTTTTAATAGATAGAGTTATTCAAGAGGAAGGTTTTTCAGTATAAAACATGCATAATATTGTAGAGAAACACTGATAAATTTAGATGTTATCATTGCACCCGTGCGAAGCCGGGGCGGGTCGCTAGTATAAAATAAATAAAAACTATTGAATGGATTCTGATGATACTTTACAATATATGGCTTACGCATCAGAGTAACACATAAACTATAATTTATAAATTTATAATGTGTGCTTATTACAGTGATACTATAAACATACATATGTCTAACTATAACAGATTTTTTTTATTAAATACCTATGGATACCATGTAATACATTCATTTTCATAAAATTCCAACTACGATGCCAAAACATAACCACAAAGAATCAGTGGAACATAGAATATTGAGTTAGGGCAGTAATCATCATATCTAGTGCCTTTTTTAAATATAAGTCCTGCACTAGTTAAAGCCAGCATCGCCGGGACAGTTTACAAACATGAAATTCACGCTTACAAACATGACACCCAAACTCGGATCAAGTGCCTCTGTTTCACCAAAGACACTTGCCCGGCCCCGGAATCCGAAACACAAAGGCAGCGCATCCGAACACCTGTTTTTTTTTAATATTTTTGTTTTGGTTACGCTGGGGAAATGCTTTAAGCATACCACCGCCCCCTGGGAGAGAGGTCGGTGATTATGTGGGACTCCCGGGACAGAACCCGTATACCCACTAAAACCCCAGCGGTATACCCTCACACGGCACGCTTGGGGCGCCACCGGTTCGCGCGAGCGCAGTCAAACGTTGACGCCCCGACGAGGTGCCCGCTACGCACTTATCAAAGCAAGCGAGCGCATCCAAACCCTAGACCAACAAGGTAGACCTCCACCCCCCTCCTCAGTCCTCCTCGATTGACAATTATTGCCAATGGAATACATATTATGTGATTAAAATATGACTCACACAAATTGCATTCTTCATCTTACATCATTATCGGAAAACAATTTCAATGCGTATTTGTCCTTGCTATATATACTTTTTACACACTGTTGAAGATAGGTATTTAAAAGATGCAGATGCAATGCAGTGTGCATTTCTTATAAATTAATAATTTTTACTTTTACTTACGTTCTTTTGTCACATTTGATATTAGCGAAATTTGATCCATAGTGTAAGGAATTATGAAATAGATTTAGAACTGATGCTTTATGAAAAAAAGCTAATGAAGTCAAGCTAATGAAAACATAACGATTATTTGCGATTGACGATTGCATATAATCAAGCTCATGCTAAAACAGCCCGTGTTTATCTCAGGGGAGTTGTTATAGAGAACGGAATAAAGAGGTCTATAGAGAGTTTTTCTACAGGATTAATGGCCTGTTGATGCCTGCTCGTACCTATTGTTCATAAGACAATCATGAATACCCTTAGTGATGGATGCAGATACTAACAACTTTTAGCCTCTGTACGCACTAGAAGCGGCCTACTAAACCGCCACAAAATTTCAACCGCCAGTGCGTACAGACATAAGCGGTTGCATATTAAATTAGAAAAGCGGCAGGCCGCGCGGCTAGTCGCTTAGGCGGTTGAACCGCTAGTGCGTACAGGGGCTTACTCTATGCTCATACTTCGGATGGCTATTTTATTATTTATACATCCTTTATACATTTGATAATGATATAGGTTTGAACCGTGTGTTGGCGGGCTTAGAAAAAAATGTGTCACCACCCCATTCTATCCTGAGGGTGTCGTAAGATCCGACAAAAGGAAATAACAAGGCCAAAAATCTAGCCGTAAGACAAAGCCCTGGGCAAACATGTCCGGCCAGCGTGACACAGTAGGTTAATTACCCTCCATGTGGTGGGAGGAGAGCCGACTCAGTAGTGGGTCATTTATGCGCTGAGTTGTAGTAGATAAATTTGAGAGTACAGTACAGTGTGTACTGTACAATATCGCCATTCCATTTATGAATTCTTACATCGGGTATAAATTTGGCTGCAGTGACACGTATTATATAAAGTAGTGTAGTATTTTTGTTATAAAAACGTATTATTCAATTAAACCGATTTGTGAACTTATGAACGCAACCCGCGGCCCCGAAGCGGGAAGTCCGGGAACGCCGTTGGTTTTAGTGGGCAGGTCGGGGCGCTAATTTCCGTCTTTCCACGCCCCGGAGTCTCACATACCCCGGCTTGTCCCCCACGGCCGGGTAAGCATAGGGCAAATGGCCGGGTATATAAGCATACCCGGCTTTTTTTTTCGTTGGTAATCTTCATACATTTGTTTGTGTGTTTTTCTACTCCAGTTCATTCATCCAAAAGATCAAATCTAAAGATTAAAATACTCTAAGTGATGACTATTTACAAATACAAATGTATTCCCATTAGAGTTAAAACGAATACGCAGAAAATAACAAAGCTTTGTTAAAGTAAACTAAGTAAAGTGATCGCACTACTGGGAATGCAAATATATTGCTTTTACAAACAGTTTTATTAGTTTTCGTCTCTAACTTAATATATTACAGTATGAGCCCCAGTTGCACCACTTACTGGTAAATGAATTTAAAAAAGAGCTTGGCTTTCAGACCACATCAAAAGTACCTACAGATTGAAAAGGAGATAGTAGGTTTTGAGAAGTGCTAAATTGTCCTCCAAAGTTTAGTTTACAGCCTTGTGAAATCTAAGTGTTGGTATGCACAGTTCAAGTCCAGTGTTGTAAAGACTTTCATGCCGTGCACTTGGTAGGTGAAGTCCTTGAATCTTGGCACAGGATAGCGGTCGGGCTTCGTCGCAGCGTTGAGGCGTCTGTAGTCTCCACAGACTCTAATGTCACCATTTTTCTTTGGGACGACGTGAAATGGGCTTGCCCATGGGCTTTTGCTTGGTCTGCATATGTTCCATCCTCACCTCGAACTCTTTCTTCACTGGTTGATAGCGATGTGGTGGCAAAGGTCAGGGTTTGGCGTATAGGGGTTTTCCCGACGTCTCAATATGGTGCTCGACGCTGTGCTTGGGGCTGGACCTAGAAACCTGTTAGTAACATGGAGTCATCGAAGTGACAGTACGCCGGCTCCGAATAAAAAAGAGCCCTGTGTATTATACATACAACTATTATACACTATACACGTTCCCAGGACGTATATTAAAATAGGGATCACATTAATTAATCGTGTATCTGCCCGCTGATTAAGAGTGCAGTAGCGGAACGAAGTCACCGGGTCAACTTTAATTGGCTCTCTGTTGTCCTAGATGCGCGATACCGGAGGAAAGGGTTAATGGATAGAGGACGAGTGGACACTGGCCCAATATGTTCTTTTGTTTCCTAATTGAGTGTCGGGAAGCGATTTACGATTAAATAATTGCTGATAGTGATATTAAACTTTACAAATAATAATTGCAGCCGATTTCAAAAACAAAAATGCGAATACAGTTCACAACTATTTGAAGTCGGTGTTTTGGGTTTACCTCTATATAGTTATTAACGAGCTAGTCTTCTTGTGCACTGCAATTAGGTAAGGCAAATTTTAAGTACCCATCCGTTACATATTCGATAGCAGAGTCGAGTACCTTATGAATACTTTCATTATGTACAGTGTTTTACTAGCCTGTGTATATGTATAGATTATGTATTATCTTTTTTCATTACGAACCCCTACACAAGCGTATCTCATACGATATGGCGCGATATTCGTTAATGCGGGAAGATTAGATGGGGGCCAAACTATGTTATTTGGCACGCCACTTTCCTATGTGGAATCCACTTTTCCGGCAACCGGATTAGCGTTCACTTTCTACTAACTATTAATTAATATCCGTGTGGTGACGGATTAAGAGTACATAGTGTCACCACGCCATTCCTCTCTGAGGGTGTCGTAAGACCCGACTAAAGAAAATGAGAAGGCCGATAACCTAGCAGCAAGAGAAGGAAAACTTGATACGAAACCCTGTGCCAGCCCATCTGGACAGCTTGGCAATATGCCTATTACTTATTACCCTCCATGTAACTGGAGGAGCCCCGACTCAGCAGTGGGTCATCTAAGGGATGAGTAGTAGTAACTAATGATTAATATAAAGGATTTTTCAATAAGGGCGGGCATTTTGCCGCGGCAGCTTGCATGATTGAGCAGCACGACCAAATGATAAAACTTTATTAACAAATTGAGGGGTTGTTAGTGCAAACATTGTGCCCATTTTACGGCAGACGAGCTGCTTCATCGAAGTAGACTCTACAACTAGCCAAAAGCGAGACGACCTGATAAACCAAAAGCCAACACCCATAACTACGTCAAACCCTTATTGTTTGACTTTTAGTAGTCAATTCGACTTCAGACTTCTGCTTCAACCACTAGACTTTTTACTGTGGGGTTTTCTAATGTCACAGGTATATGCCAATAAACTGGAATGGATGCCCTTAAAGTCAACATAGCACAGGTCATTGCTCAAATTCAGCCGAATCTATGTGGCAGAGTCATTAAAAGTTGTGCCATTCGGGACCGTGTCACTGTGAGAAACTGCGGCGGACATTTAAACGATGTTATGTTCCACACATAAGGGACCTTCGAAATATTAGATAAAAAATATTGTTAATACCTCGTACAAAGGTTTTTTATTTCATGGCAATATTGTCCTGCCCTTATTACAAATAAAACATAAAAGGAAATGTTAAATACGTACATATAAGCTAGCCGCAAGCAATAGGTCTTTTACGGGCTTAGATAATGAACTCGCAGGTAAGCAGTCTCCGCACCTATTTAGGTAAGGAGGAGAGTGTCTCTCTTACTCACCGAAACTTGACTGACTTGACTGCCTCGCCTTTGGATAAATAAATAAATATAAATATCCTTGGACATTTCACACAACGCCATCTCGTCCCAAGCTAAACAACTTAATGCTTGTGTTATGGTAACGAGATGGATGATAAACTACTTATATACATATTTTTTTTGTAAATACATACATATTATATATAGAAAACACCCAGACCCGGAACAAATACTTGTAGGTCATACAAATATTTCTTCCGTGCGGGGATCGAACCCGCGACCCGCTGCGCAGCAGTCGATCGCTCAACCACTGCGCCAACCGTGTTGTCAAAATGATGTCAAAATCAACAGGTCCCCGGTTCGATTCCGGGATCAGGCAAGTGTCTTTGTCTAAACCAGGCACTTGCTCTGAGTCTGTATGTTATATGAGCCAGTTGTGTTCGTGAATAACATGTTTGTAAACTGCCCCCGCGATACGGTTGTTCTGTGTAATGGTTTAAAAAAAACCCACTGTATTCTGAATAGCGTTTGTACGCTGCTGGAGGAATCAGCAAACACCGCGGCCAGGGTGGTAGGTGCAGTAAGCTATTTTTCTTCCACGTAATTGGAGAAAGCGCGTCTGAGCAATGGGCATTAAATAGGCCGAGAGAAATCTGACATCATTCCGAAAATACCTAAACGTTCTCATTTTTGAAATTAGCTAAATAGATTCTAAAATAAATTTTAATTTCAGCACACGATCTTAAGGTATATATTACCTTAATACGTGTGCTGAAATTAAAATTCCTTTGAATTATAGCTGATAGAATATTTAAATTGAACATGTTTCATCATATGAATTAATAATACAGAACTCCTTTGCCTTTAAAGAAAGTGAATAAATAACAAAAATACAGTTAGTTGGCGGGAGATATTAAATTTTAGAAACACGTGAGCGGTAAAAATGCGCATCTCTTGTACAACAGTACAACAGGTGAACGTATAAAAATGTGTATTATAAATAAAATCTAGTATATAAATATTATTGTGATGGAAAACGAATCAATCGTTTCCTGTATAAAAAAATGTTTTAACTGGCGTAAGAACTTTTCTATTTGTTTCTTTGGGCTAATCTCTGAAATGGCTGCACCGATTTTGACGGGACGAGGAGTAACTTGGCTACTCCCCCTTGATTTTCAGGAGCCCATAGCCACTGAGTTTATAACATTGTTAGATACCACACAAACGAAGTCTCAGGTAGTGACAAATACAATTAATCCTAATAATATGTACCAGAGCAGTTCTAGTGGTCAGATGTGCCGCCTTTGGATCAACGGGTCCCGGGTTCGATTCCGGGGTCGGGCCAGTGTCTTTGTCTAAACCAGAGGCACTGGCTCGGAGTCTGGGTGTCATTTCTATCTATAATATGTATGTATTTACAAAAAAACAAATGTATATAAGTAGTTTATCATCCATCTCGTTACCATAACACAAGCATTAAGTTGCTTAACTTGGGACGAGATGGCGTTGTGTGAAATGTCCAAGGATATTTATTTATTTATATTTATTTACTAGCAAAAACATGTTTATCTTCCTCCAGTTACAAGGTTTTTTAGCCTTTTTTTTGCGTCAGTGTTCCTCATGGATACCCGGATATCCATGTGGGACTCCAAGGCGCGTAGAGATGGTGAATTGCGCCCCGACCTACCCACTAAAACCGACGGCGAACCTCGACTGCCCAAACCAGGGCCACGGGATTCACTCCCATTACGGGATCTCCGTGACCCTGGGGGCCTTGGCCCGCCTCTTATAAAGCTAGTGGAGCCCCATGCTCCAAAGTGGGCCCCTCCGAAAGGTAATTTAGCCTACTCTGCCATGCTGGACAGACGGGCTGGCACAGGGTTTTGCATCAAGTTTTGTTGTCATTTCCTTTTATCGGCTTTTACGAGTCCCTCAGGATGGAATGGGGTGTTGATACTATGCATTCAAAATTCGTCACCACAAGGTAAGGATTTAGATTAGTAGTTAATAAACTTTTTATTATAACTACTACTACTCAGCCAATACATGATCCACTGCTGTGGCCTTAATGTGCCACGCTGACTAGACGGGTTAGCAAAGAGTTTCGTATCAAGTTTTCCTTCTGCTCCAGATTACAACTCCCTCAGGAGGGAATTAGGTGGTGACACTATATATACTAAATCCGTCACCACACAATATGGATACATAATTAACTTTTTATCATAAATTCCATGACAATGTTTCACGGTGTCCCGAAATAAGCCCTAGTTTGTTGTATTTATGGTGGAAGCAAATTCCGCCACATCCTTGCAAAATTGAATGAGGTTTCTTCCGTTTTGGTACTTAATTTACTGGCGCATGGTGGAGCGAGTTCAGAGTGAATAAATTAATATTTTTGCACTTCACTAATGTCGTTTTACCGTAACGTGATTTGTTAACACCGAGCTTTCATTGTATTAGGGTTTACTCAGTGCTTGGAATTAACAAAACTCTGTTTCTCCGAGTTAATGCTTCCGTCATTTAAGTGGTGTACTACCAGATGCTGTTGTTGAAACATTTAAGAGCGAGCGCACATTGAGCTACTGAAGGCGACATTAGAACGACTAGTGGCCGCCACAAGTTGCGGACGCGTTTGTCCATACATTTTGACTGCCTCGTTGGTCTAGGGGTTGGATATGCCGCCTTTGGACCACGGGGTTCCGGGTTCGATTCCGGGGCCGGGCAAGTGTCTTTGTGTAAACCAGAGGCACTTGCTCAGAGTCTGGGTTTCATTTGTGTTCGTGAATTTCATGTTTGTAACTGCCCTCGCGATACAGGTAGCACCTGTGTTAATTATTATTATTATTTTTAACCAAAAGTTAAAAAAAAAATTTTTAGCATCGGCGCACGTGCTTTTGAGTGGCCGCGTCCGAGCCACAAGCTGCGGGAGTCGACCGCGCTCGCTCCTTGTGGCCCTGTTTTGTTGTTCGACTCGTGCGCACACACGGCAACAGTCGCCGGCTAGACACTTGAACAACAGCCGCAATTTGCAGCTACTGAAGGCCGCATCACGGACTCCGTGTGGTGACGGACTTAGAACACACAATGTCACCAACCCATACCGTCTTGAGGGTGTCGTAAGAGGCGATTAAAAGAACGCAAGAGGCAGATCACCTAGCCGAAAGAGAAGGAAAACTTGATACAAACCCGGTACCAACCCGTCTTCCCAGCGTGGCACAGTAGGCTAATTTCACTCCATGAATTGGAGCAAGCACGACGAAGGCCGCATCCAGCCACCAGTAGCTGTCACTGGTGGCGGCGTGTAGTGGTTTGACTGAACAACTGGTGGTAGCGTTTAGTAGCGGCGACTGGTGGCCATAATGTGCGGGGGCTCTTAATGTTATATTAACTGTGCGGTTTACGGCAATTACACCCTTTATATGTAACAGAGAAGAAAGGCGAACATATTCATTCATCATCATCATCAGCCCACATCAGTCCACTGCTGGACATAGGCCTCCCCTAAAGAGCGCCTATCTGTTTATATTGTCCGTCATTTAGAGGGGGATTGCCCAGAATCCCCACGCTGGGCATGCGGGTTGGGGATCGCAGTTAGATAAGGAGTTGGACCAGACGCCCAACGTCTGTAACTTTTTCCCTTAGTCGCCTTGCTGTGTGTTAATAATTTTCCCTTAGTCTAGTTTTTACGACACCCACGGGAGGAGATGGGGTGGTGATATTCTAAATCCGTCCCCACACATATTCATTAATCACGATTAAACGGTCTATGTGGTGACAGATTTAGAATACACCCCATTCTATCCTAAGGGTGTCGTATGTGCCGACAAAAGTTATGACACGGCCGAAAACCTAACAGCAAGAGAAGAATAACTTGATAAGAAACCCTGTGCCAAGCGGTCTGGCCAGTGTGGCACAGTAGGCTAATTACCCTCCATGTAAGTGAAGGAGGCCCGACTCAATAGTGGGTCATCTATGGGCTGAGTAATAGTAGTAAGTAACTATATAACTGTCTGTATGGTGTGGGATTAAGAATGTTGATGATGATAGACAAAGTATGATATTTATGAGTAAATTATGACAAAACTGAAGAATTAAGAAACTATAAAATAGTGATTATGATAATGAAAGCTAAATCACTATCACTACATAGTATAAAACAAAGTCGCATTCTTCTGTCCGTCCCTATGTATGCTTAAATCTTTAAAACTACGCAACGGATTTTGAAGCGGTTTTTTTTAATAGATAGAGTGATTCAAGAGGAAGGTTTATAACCCACCCCCGCTTTGCACGGGCGAAGCCGGGGCGGGCTACTAGTTAAGTATAATCATTATTATTATTTGTATTTTATTGATGAATTAAATTGAATTGTATTAGGAATTAATTGTTAATTAACTATTTGATTATGTAACATCTTACGAGATTGCACAACGTTTTTGTTTTACTACTGCTCAATGCAGTAGTAAAACAAATAATGTAAATTACGTAATTTGTATAGTTATTGTAAGCTCCCCGCAGGACAGGCTGAGCCTAGTGCAGGGAGTTTCGGTAATATAATTAGTTTTATCCTCATCAGACATAATCAATACTGAATAATTTATATTGTGAATGTTTTTCAGCGAATAATAATAAATTTCAAAAATTTCAATGTCACTAACTTATGTGATCTTTAGTGCAGTGTAGTTAGTACAAGTAAATAACGGACGGCGAGGTCGATTCGAAGCTCTCCCGTATGTCCGAAAAGTCGGCTACATGTTTATGCGTGTAAAATGGCTTTCACTAATCTGTCAGGCTTGTTTGTACCGCCATCATTGTAACCCTTTTTATTTAACAGAGCAACCATATTGTTTCTTGCCGGCTCGTCTCTGTGAAATGGCATTCCAACCCAGTGGTAAAGACTAAAAGATTTACTTATTTTAAATTGTTGAATGATTGATTCGAATAAAAATATTTTTTTTTTTTTTTTTTTTTTTTTTTTTTTTTTTTTTTTATGTAAGAGCAGGCAGATGACTGCATTCCGCCTGATGTTAAGTGGAAATGCCGTCCAGAAGTGGGGATACCTAGTGCTAGACTGTAAGTATAGCATTAGCCATCCCCACCCTGCCGGCCCGCAAGATGCCTCTTCACGCTTCGTTTGAAAGACCCCATATTGTAGGTAGGTGGAAATACGTGCGCAGGGAGGGAGTTCCATGCTTTTAGGGTGCGACAAAGGAACGAGTTGCTAAATTTCTTCGTTCGCGATGGAATGGCGGCTACGGTGTAACGGTGGCACTGAAGGCCCGCACGCGTATTACGGCAAAGGAAAGGGGAGGGAGGGATAAGGGAGAAAAGCTCTTCTGAGCACTCCCCGTGGTACAGTCGGTAGAATGCACTCAGAGCAGCAATATTACGACGGAGTTTTAAGGGCTCGAGATTCATGGTTACATTTTCATCACCTATAATGCGAATTGCTCGACGCTGCATCCGATCCAAAGCTTCAAGTAGATACTTAGCGGAGCCGTCCCAGAGGTGTGAGCAATACTCGGCGGAGGACCGCACCTGAGTTTTATACAACAGGTACAGCTGCTCAGCCGAGAAAAAGCGCCGCACCTTGTTCAGGACTCCGAGTTTACGTGAGGCTGTTTTGATCACAGCCTCGATGTAATTTTTAGGATTTAGGTCGCAGCAGATTTCCATACCAAGCAAGGTGATGTTACTCTGCAACGCAAGTGACGTGCCCAGAAGAGACGGGAGAGGAAGAAATGGTGACTTTTTAGCGGAGAACGCGCATGTTTGAGTTTTTTTGCCATTGAACTCAACCAGGTTGTTAGATCCCCATTCTGTAATGTGGTTCAACGTCTGGTTAAGTTCAATCACCAAATTGACTCGTTTTTCGGCAGTCTCCACTGGCCCTGCCCCCGGATGTCCGAAGTATCCCGCATGAACTGTACTATCATCTGCATAGCAATGAATGTTACCTAATGGAAGCATGTCATTGATATGCAGAAGAAACAGGGTGGGGGATAGCACGGAACCCTGAGGTACACCAGCGTTAACTGGTAGGAGTTGCGATGAGCATCCATCCGAAACAACACGTATTCTACGCCCGTGGAGGAAGCTCGCAATCCACGTGCAGAGCTGAGCAGGCAGACCATATGCCGGAAGCTTGGAAAGAAGGCTTTTGTGCCAAACGCTATCAAAAGCTTTGGCGATATCAAGGCTGATTGCTAGCGTTTCGCCACGCTTGTCCATAGCCTCACCCCAGAGATGTGTGATGTACGCTAGAAGATCACCTGTGGACCGATTCGGCCTGAAGCCATATTGGCGATCGTTTATTACGTGGTGATCTTCTAGGTAATGGATTAGTTGATTATTTATTATTTGTTCCATTGTTTTGCACATCACTGAGGTGATAGCTATTGGCCGGTAGTTGGCCGGGTCGGCGCGATCTCCCTTTTTGGGTATCGGCTGCACAATGGCTTCCCTCCAAGATTCCGGGACACTTCCCAAGCTAAGGGAAAGCCGAAAAAGACGCGTGAGCACAGGAGACAACTCAGCTGCGCACCTCCTTAGTACTATAGGCGGTACTCCGTCGGGCCCACTAGCTTTCCGTGTATCAAGTGACTGTAGTGCAGTGCGTACATCACGTTGCCTGATTTTTAGGTCAGGCATTGAAAAGCCACAGTGAGGAAGCGTTGGTGGCGATGCATTACAGTCATCGACTCGGGAGTTAGCCGCAAAGAGTTGCACCAGAAGATCGGCCTTCTCCTGAGGCTTGTGGGCCAGTAACCCGTCTGGACGCCTGAGAGGTGGTAGCGAAGGTTGGCAGAAATTGCTCTGCACGTTTTTGGCCAAACGCCAGAAGCTACGTGAACCTGTGGGGTGCGAAAGCAATTCCTGGCCAATCCGCGCAATGCGCTGGGCATCCGCCCTAATGTAGGCCTTTTTGCAGGACTTGGAAGCTTTATTGTAAGCTGCCTTCAGAGAGTCTATAGCAGGGTCGCCATTAGCACGACCTCTGATCCAAGCGCGATAGGCCAACCGTTTCGTGGAAACAGCATCAGCGCATTCGCGGTTGAACCAGAGGTTACGTCTATCCTTACTGATGATATCCGAGAACGGAATGTAGTATTCCATACCTAACTTGATCTCCTCAGTAAGGGCAGCGGTGCATAATGTCGGATCACTCTCTCTGAAGCAGCGTTGCTTCCAGGGGACAGAAGCGAAGTAGTCACGCATTCCATCCCAGTCTGCAGAGCCATAGTGCCAAATGCGACGAGTGCTTGCTACTGGTCGTGGAGGGCTGGCCCACGGGACTTTGGTGGATATTAGGCAGTGATCGGAAGAACCTAGGGGCGCCTGGACCTCGACCTGGTATTCTGCCGGGTGTGTTGTTAGTAGGAGGTCCAGCAAAGAGGGCGCATGACTGGCTATGTCCGGGATTCTGGTAGGCCTATCGACCAGCTGCGTCAGATCGTGCGTCAGAGCGAATGCATGAGCAGATTTTCCCGCATGGTCTGTTTTATGGGATTTCAGCCACATATCATGGTGTGCGTTGAAATCGCCTAAAAATACCAATTCTGCGTTCGGAAATTGCTCCTGCGCGGCATCTGCCACTTGGCTAAGGTGATTGAAAAGTTGGGTTGTCACCATATCGCCGCTATGGGATCTATAGAGGCCAACGTACACTCGACTCTGAAGACCCAAGTCCACGTGAACCCCAAGGATAGAGAAGGAAGGGTCTTCCAAGCAGCGGAGACGTCGACAACAGAAACCCGCCCTGACATACAAGCATACCCCGGCCTTGGCTTTGAAGGACTCTTCTAGTACGTAGCCAGGATAGTCAAGGTAGCTTGCATCGGCAGGGCGGAGTATTTGAGTCTCCGTAAGAAACAACATTGCTGGCCGTGCTGTCTCAAGGTGTTGGTGGACGGCGACGAGGTTGGCGTGGAGTCCGCGAATGTTGCAGAACTCCACCTTAAAAAGCGATGATTTGGTGGGGCTGTGCACCGCTGAATGACCAATATTCATTGTTTGTGCTGCCATGTTATAAGAGAAAAACGAAGAGAAGCGTGAAGTGAGGAAAACTTTGCCACGACTGAAATAAACAAATTATAAGGGTGTGTGTGTGTGTGTATGTGTATGAGTGTAAGTGTGTGTGAAAGGTGTTTCACCGAAGGGTTGTACGGAGAGAAGAAGTGCTGAACCGCCGGACGGAAGGGCCCCCGAACCCCCCCAGAAGTGGCAGCCGGGACCCCACCTTCCGGTCACCAACCGGCACGACCGTCCACCCCGGGATTATGCGTGACATGATAGGGCAGCCAACGCGAGCTGGTTAAGCACGGTTGGGCCCCTGTACTGTGCCACGGGCGGCCAGCGGAACAGCCGTTTCTTCGGGTCTCCCTGGCCGGCGGATCAACGCAATTCTCCCCATACATTAGTTTGGCAGACACCCCTAACGGCTCAGTCAGTCGTAGCAACGCTGCCTCAAGCGCTGGTAGTATGCCGGCTGATCTCGAAACGCGGCTGACAAGCAGCCACTTCACGAGTTTTTCGTCGTGCATACGGTGGTAACAAACCAGGCGGGTAAACCCTACCACCAGTTGAGCAGTTACCAGCTCTGTATTCCCATTAGTCGCCTCTTACGACACCCATAGGGAGGAAGGGGCAGTGATTTGTATTCTTGCTCCGTCACTGCAAATATTTCCACAAATGTCTCATATCTTCTATATATGTAACAGTCAGCATAAATTACCCACTGCTGAATAGGCCTCCTCCACCCACATGGAGGGTAATTAGCCTACTGTGCCACGCTGGGAAGACGGGTGGCACAGGGTTTGTATCAAGTTTTCCTTCTCTTGCAGCTAGGATTTCGGCCTTGTCATTTCCTATTGTCGACTCTTACGACACCCTTAGGGTGAAATGGGGTGGTGACATAATTTATTCTAAATCCGTCACTACACGGAGACTGTACCACACGGATAACTTCTATATATGACACCTTCAAAAGCTAATTTGTCGTTTCAATTTACAATTCCCATACATTTTCATTTTAGTACTGGAAGCGTGAGAATTTCCATCTGAGAGCTGGCGACACGGAAAAGTCTATAAGCCGTGATTCAATTTGATCCGTACAATGCCCTCATCATCATCATCAGCCCACATTAGTCCACTGCTGGACATAGGCCTAAAGAGCGCCATAGCGCCTTGTCTTCAGCTTGACGCACCCAGATGCTGCCCGCAACCTTTCGCAGATCGTCGCTCCATCTAGCAGATGGCCGTCCCACGCTACGCTTGCCGATTCGCGGTCTCCACTCAAGAACTCGTCTACCCCAGCAGTTGTCGGTTCTTCTACAGATATGACCAGCCCACTGCCACTTCAGTCTGCTAATTCTCTCTACAATCAGGATGGAATAAGTTAGTGGCACTAATATCTGGTCTTCATCAGAAGTCTCAAAGTCGCCCAAGGGGCAATGGAGCGGGCTATGAGCTAGGAGTTTCCCTGTGAGACCGAATCAGAAATGAGGAGATACGCAGGCAAGAGTTACCGACATAGCCCGCAGGATTGCCAAACTTAAGTGGCAGTGGGCAGGGCACATAGCTCGCAGGACCGACGCTCGATGGGGCTGAAAAGTCTTCGAGTGGTGACCGCGTTCCAGAAAGCGCAGTGGACCGAGGACCTGGTTAAGGTCACCGGAAACGATGGATGCGGGTGGCCCAGGACCGGCCTTTGTATGTATGTATGGCCGTATTTTGGCTGAAATGATGATGATGATGGTGATTACTATCATAATGAATATCTGATTCAGTCACTGATCTATTTTATATTCCGCATAGTTGTGTAATATACTCATTCCCACAATAAGTTCTCCGAGTTGTTGGCAATAGAAGGTGCGAAGAAATATTAAATGATATAAGAAAATACTCCCCGGAGTAGAAATGTTGTTACAATTTGTATAATAAAGTAATTGCCAGAGCCCTTTCTGAGGTGGCAGTTAGCGCCTCCAGGAAGGTTAAGTGAGGATAATTTCCCTTTGCGTGCCCACTCTTAATGACGGCCAAGTGCCTGGGAATAGCCGTTGTTTAGTGTGACCATTTGAGTTTTCTTGGAACATTCTAGAATTTTAGTTTAAAAAAAACGCAGGAGTGGGCTTGGGGAATCAATTACTATTGTTTTTGTTTTGGCTATCGAAGATAATAACAATTTATTGAGGCGTAGTATTATTCAGTATTAGGTAATTTATGCGCCGAGTAGTAAACTAAATTTATAGTGCACTAAGTATAAGCTGTAACGCTGCCCCTGCGTTTACAAACATGTAATTCACGAATGCAAATGACACCTAGATTCAGAGCAAATGCCTCTAGTTTACACAAAGACTCGACTCGACTTGCCCAAACCCGGAATCGAACCTGTGACCCGTGATCCAAAGACACATCCAACCCAACAAGGCAGTCAACCAGACCATCAGGAACTTTTTCTTTGCAAACTACTCTTATAGAGTATAGTTGTCGAAGTAGATTTTAGTAAGCAGAATGTGTTGCTTGCTATGTTTTTGTCAAAGTCAATCTAGCTCAGGGATCGGGCCGACCGCAATCCGGCAATACCATTGACTCTGCGGCTTTGTCATCATGTCAATGCTAATATTTGCAAATCGACGTGGACAAATGGAATGGGAGGTTGTCCATTTTGCTGCCTTACTGTAATGGAAATGCATGTGTGCAATAGCAGGATATGACGTGATCAATATACGTCACATGAGTAGGAAAGAGGTTTTAATATCCAACTTGCTGATCAGATGTTTTGAAATAAAACGAAAGAGTATTTTTGCTCTTCGATATCTGAGTGCAACAGCCGTTTTTATTCACTAAAGAATAAAGTATTTTTGCTCTTCGATATCTGAGTGCAAAAGCCATTTTTATTCGCTAGAGAATAAAGTAAAGATTATTCTGTAATACTTACCTGTCATAATGTAGTAATTAATATCTAAACTGAAATAAAAGTGTACCTATCTTGTGATTGTAAACGTTTTTTTTTTGCATTTAGTCATTTCCACGCTGAGGTGGAATGAAAAGTTACGTGTTGCACTCGAGTGCAAAGATTTTTCACCTCGTGCTCTTTTGATTCCCTCGCTAACGTTCAGGATTCTAATTTTGAATCACTCGCTGCGCTCGTGATTCAATTTTAGAATCCTTCGCTTGCTCGGTCATCAAAATTGAACACGCGGTTAAAAAGCAACTTTGCACTCTTGTATAACAAATAACAATTTTTTGTCAGGTATTAAATATCGGCCATACCGGTTTGAAATGCAAC
Source organism: Clostera curtula (assembly GCA_905475355.2). NCBI lineage: Eukaryota > Metazoa > Arthropoda > Insecta > Lepidoptera > Notodontidae > Clostera > Clostera curtula. Next base: position 7,997,332 of record FR997808.1, on the reverse strand, counting down.
TCACTTCGCTATTGCACATTTTGAATTTTTTTTTTGTAACAAACCTGGGGAATAATCTGCATGTATTTCTTGCAAAAATTAATAATATTTTTTTCATCCTCCCATCTCGGAAAGAGTATTTTTGCTCTTCGATATCTGAGTGCAAAAGCCGTTTTTATTCACTAGAGAATAAAGTATTTTTGCTCTTCGATATCTGAGTGCAAAAGCCGTTTTTATTCGCTAGAGAATAAAGTAAAGATTATTCTGTAATACTTACCTGTCATAATGTAGTAATTAATACCTAAACTGAAATAAAAGTGTACCTATCTTGTGATTGTAAACGTTTTTTTTTTTTGCATTTAGTCATTTCCTCGCTGAGATGGAATGAAAAGTTACGTGTTGCACTCGAGTGCAAAGATTTTTCACCTCGTGCTCTTTTGATTCCCTCGCTAACGTTCAGGATTCTAATTTTGAATCACTCGCTGCGCTCGTGATTCAATTTTAGAGTCCTTCGCTTGCTCGGTCATCAAAATTGAACACGCGGTTAATAAGCAACTTTGCACTCTTGTATAACAAATAACTATTTGTATGTAATAATAATAATATTGAACAATAGTAAAATATTTAAAAAATAACATTAGAGTGTCCTTTGCGCAGGGGAAGCGTACTATACTATTTGCGCTGTAGCATGGTGCGGGTGACAGTTGCCATTATGACAGTACTAGGGATGTGACGATATGCAATTCATTTTTATCGCAAACGATACTCGCAGCATAAATCTGGTCTTCTTTAATATAGTTAGTGTGTTATTCAGTTGTCTAGTGTAACTACGTGTAACAACTTGTCAATATAAATGTTTTATGGCTAAATAATTATGTTTGTACTTATATAAAATAATCAAAATCGGGTTTACGTTGTTTTTTCTTAGCAACATTATAAGCAACCTTACCCTATAAATGTGCTGTGGTATAATTTATAGACCAGCTTTAAAAATAAAAATTGACCTACGCACAATATACGTTTCTTATTATGAAAAATATCGACTATCCATCGAAGCAGTACATTCCATCACTAGATACGTCTATGGCGTTACGTTATACACATAACACTTTGCTTAATTTTTCATTCAATTTGATTTTATTTGTAAACTAGAACATTCTGGTTGGTTTCATTTAATTTTCTACAATTATTAATGATTAAATATATCACGAATACGAATGTGGTACAGCTGAAATACGAATGTCATTATATGAAAGTCTTAATTTGTAAATCGCGGCAACTTTCAAGAGTGAAACGAAATGTTACCGAAACGCACAAACTATAGGCCCATGCGTATGTGAATGATATAACATAGAACCTATAGAAAATTTAAGGGAGAGGAATAGTGAAAAAAAAATAAAACAGCGTAATGGCCAGTGTGTTCAGATTGTTAACCAAAGAGATATATAGCATTCACAATGTAAATCAAAGAGGTATAACGTAAATTTATTTTCGAACTCTCCAGTTATTAAACTTACTTTACAAATTATAATAGTAAGTATCCATTACATACTAAAATATAAATGAAGGAACTGTGAAGTTATTTATTAACTTGACTTGCATAATAGCAGCCGGTGCAGTGTGATTTATGCGGATAATTAATTACTAACTATGAAATGGCTTTTAATGAAAGGAATATACTAGTGTTTACTACTACAGAAATAAAAAATTGGAGGGGGAACATCTATAGGGTACTAAAATCAGCTAAACAATTGCTGGCATTCAAACTGATAATCTAAAAGAAATAGAAGCTCTAAGTATAAATAAATTTCACAATTCATTCTAAATTCAAAGTCTCGTAGGCAGTATATATGCCCTGTTAAAGTCTCAATATGCCTCTTATTAGGTCGGTCGAGCCATAGCCCCGATACCAACGCATATTAAAAGCAATTCGAAACAGCAATTCGCATATCTCAGGGCATTATCTTGTCTTGGGCTCATTATATAATATTTTGAGATCGCTTCAATGGGTTTAGTTGAGTTAGTGTGACCAATTTCCGATTCTCCTTTAAATAAAGGTAAATAAATTATTGGTGACGTGGTGACGGATTTAGAACAAATATTGTCACCAACCCATACCATCTTTAGGGTGTCGTAAGAGGCGACTAAAAGAACGCAAGAGGCAGATCAACTAGCCCCAAGAGAAGGAAAACTTGATACAAACTCTTTTTTTTTTCTTCGCCCGGGTTAAATCCTTTATGGACTATCCCCGTCGGCCACGGGGATGGCCGAGGGGGGGGGGGGGGGCGTGTGGGACTCTCCCCCAGAGTGGGGGCCTACCCACTAAACATCCCCGGAGTGCTCCAACTCGCGTCCTGTTGCGGCATTGTGGGATCTGGTGCAGAACCGTGCCAACCCGTCTTGCCAGCGTGACGCAGTGGGCTAATTTCCCTCCATGAATTTGGTGGACGACTCAGTAGTGGGTTACTCATGGGCGATAAATAAGTAGCATTACGTTTGTTTATAATTTAACAGATTACATGTTCTGGTTTCTCTACTATCTTCACATGTCGGTGGCTAAAATTTATTTATAATTTCACAGCTTTAATAAAATCTTGTATACTACTACTACTCAGCACATATATGACCCACTGCTAAGTCGGGCCTCCTCCAGATACATGGAGGGTAATTAGCCTACTGTGCCACGATGGCCAGACGGGTTGGCTTTTCAATGTTACATTTCAAGTTTTCCTTAGATCGGCTTTCTCAATTCGTTCTGTCCGCTTTTACGACACCCAGAGGATGGAATGGGGTGGTGACACGAATTATTCTAAATCCGTCGACACGGAAATCTTGCTTAATGCTCATGAAATTATCTTCGTTATTCAGAAGTAATGTCAAGTACATTTTGTGGGAGTACAGAAGAGTTCAAGTTGGTAACACTTGAAGGCATGAACCGATCGCCTCCTATAACAGACCCTGATAACGCTCAAGTTAGTCCATTTGATAGGAACTGTAATTCAAAGTTCGTCTGGCGGGTTTCTCGACTAAAATTATAGTTTTAACGTTCAATAGTAACAAAACGAGTAAAGTATTAAGTTACTAGCGACCCGCCCCGGCTTCGCACGGGTGCAATTGTGAATGTCTAAATTTATCAGTGTTTCTCCGCAATATTATGGATGTTTTATACATGTAAACCTTCCTCTTGAAACACTCTATCTATTAAAAAAACCTTTTCAAAATCCGTTGCGTAGTTTTGAAGATTTAAGCATACATAGGGACGGACAGACGACAGCGACTGTTTTATAATATGTAGTGTAGTGATAGTGACGAGTATCTCGGCTTTGCATATATACAGGTTTGATACGACATAGCGGCATTTTTTTTAACTGCCTATACTAGGTATCATTTCCAGGTTCTGTACCAAAAATTAATTAAATTGGAGTAATAGTTTAGTAGCCGCAAATAATTTTTAACTGATGTTTATGACTAACGCATCGATTATTAACCTTAGGGGCTGTCCATTAATCACGTGCTGTTTTTTTAACATTTTTTAACCCCTCCCTCCCCTTGGTGATACCTGGTGAGGTTTAAAACTACCCCTCCACCCCCCATGAAAAATCACGTGTATTTTTTTTTGTACCGTTTCGAATTCATACTAATCACATATAATATACGTAGTGTAATTAATGCCCCTCTGTCATATCAACTCTGTATATATAGCCTAGATTACTCAGGGATGGGGTAGACGAGTTCTTGAGTGGAGACCGCGAATCGGCAAGCGTAGTGTGGGACGGCCTTCTGCTAGATGGAGCGACGATCTGCGAAAGGTTGCTGGCGGCAGCTGGATGCGTCAGGCTGAAGACAGGGCGCTATGGCGCTCTCTAGGGGAGGCCTATGTCCAGCAGTGGACTAATGTGGGCTGATGATGATGATGACTCAGGGATAATTCTCAGTCCATGCAAATGACCCCCTTCTGAGTCGGGCCTCTTCCAACTACATAGAGAGGTTATAAGCCTACTGTGGCACGCTGGCCAGACAGGTTGGCATTGGGTTTCGTATCAAGTTTACCTTCTCTTCCAGATAGGTTTTCGGCCTTATTATTTCCTTTTGGCAATATGACACACCCACACGCACTGACACTATGCATTCTGAATAAATAAAATAAAATATCCTTGGACATTTCACACAACGCCATCTCGTCCCAAGTTAAGCAACTTAATGCTTGTGTTATGGTAACGAGATGGATGATAAACTACTTATATACATTTTTTTTTTGTAAATACATACATATTATAGATAGAAATGACACCCAGACTCCGAGCCAGTGCCTCTGGTTTAGACAAAGACACTAGCCCAACCCCGGAATCGAACCCGGGACCCGTTGTTATCGTTTCAGCCCGTAAATGACCCACTACTGATTCGGGCCTCCTCCAAATTCATGGAGGGAAATTAGCTTACTGTGCCAATAGGCATTGTATCAGGTTTTCCTTCTCTTGTGGCTAGGTGATCTGCCTCTTGCGTTCTTGTAGTCGCCTCTTACGACACCCTCAAGATGGTATATGGGTTGGTGACATTATGTATTCTAATTCCATCAACACACGGATAATATTAGATATTCTCTTTAGACGAAGAATTTTTTCGCTTTTTAATAATATTGTTTTATGAAAAAAAAAATGTTATTTAAACAGCAATATGATTATCGTGTGCGGGAAGTGCGTGAAGTTTAATCATAACTTAGATACAAATATGTTGCCTCCAGTAACTAGCACAACGAAACAAAATTGTCGGCGTCCAATTTGAAATGTTCAAACATTTCATTACATACTAACCTCATTTATTTTGCGAAAACGTTAGAGTAAACAGCTATTTACACAGACGCAATTTTGTTTTAACCTAATTTAACTTTAGCTATTGAAGACTCATTTTGCGTTAACGAAGTTAACTCTACCGTGGGCCTTACTCTGTACATAAGAGAGGATTCTCTCGTATCTCTTCCTATCATGTTGAATTCGACAACGACAGTTCGACAGCGCATTGCTGGCTTCACTCCAAGTTATTTAAGATTTTGGGAGTAGATCTGTTTTTATTTGCTTTCGTTAGAATTTTCATACTACAATCTCATAGCGTGGGATCACGTTTGTTGTTTTGTATCTGGCTATGTCATTACGCTGAACGCCTTTCGAGCTCCGATGGAAGTAATGAAATTTGGTTGGATGTAAATGGTATGGGGTTTGCGGGAAATAAGGCCGTTTTTAATTAACTTTATGTTTTAACGAATACAGTGCGTGTAATTCAAATAAGATTATATTATTAAATACGTAATTTGAGGCACACTGTGTCACCACCCCATTCCATACTGCGGGTGTCGTAAGAGTGAACAGATGGAAATTACAAAGCTGATAACCTAGCCGTAAGAGAAGAAAAACTTGGTACAAAACCCTGGTCCAATCCGTCTGGCGAGCCTGGCATAGTAGGTTAATTAACCTTTTTGTAATTGGAGGAGGTCCGACTCAACTGGGTATTTTATATGTTGCAATGATGATGATAATGATGAATGTTGATTTACTATGAGCAATTACAATGAATCATCACTGCCAATTAAGTTAAAGAAAATAAAAAAAAACAGTAGAGTTATTGTTCCTTGATTTCTCACAATGCCCGGCTGCTATTCTACCATCTATGGTAATCGTACCATAAAAGTAACACGTAGTCAGTAGTCTGAAAAGTGACAACTGGTCTAACCATATAATTAACGGTTGTAGAAGTTAGTCAAAATCAGGTTAGACCGGGGCTGACAACAATGGAATTGGGAAAAGGCGAGGAACAAGAAGAAGAAAATCGACTTCATTGTTTTGGAAATAATCTGGTTATTTTATTTATTATTTTGGCCTTCACCGTTAGAAGGTATGATACTTTCATTTTCTCTAGGTGAAAATTGCGTTACTAACCCAAGTCGGCGTTTAGTGTCGGTAAAATTGGTATTTATTTTTATGATCGGGATTTGTACGCAAAATGTCGGGTGTCGTGACCTCCAATGTGGCTTTTCGGCTTATGGCTGCTAAGCCTGTAGGTTTACGGATTTGAGAAAGGGCGAACAAATAAAAGAAGCTTTATTTACGAATTACTAGGAATCAAGGAAATGTTGGCGGACATTAAAAAAAATACGATTGTTTCTTCGGTGATGTCAAAGTTCGAGTTTTTATATGATAGCATAAATATTTTTATATGTTATATATTACTAATCAAGATGTATTTTTATACCCATAACTAATAATATACAAAAATCTATACTTACTCAATCCATTCAACAGATATCGCCTGCTGTTAGAATTTTCGATCAGGTCACGTGTCCTGACGCCGTCTTACGAATTTTCGAACAGGCCACGTGTCCTGTCGCGACCTAGATGTCGTGCTGTGATTTTTTAAATGCATTTACATTCAATTGCGTAATACAAAAATGATTTTTAAGTGCTTAGTTCCTAGTTTTACTTTGTTTCAGCAATTTTCTTCTTTTATGGGTAAGTCAGTAAGTAGGAACAACGATCAATCATGGTATTATGTAGGATCAACGATATTCGGTTGCGTGTTTACCGCGCGTGACTCTACTATTGTACTTAACCAGACTGATGTTAACGATTAGGGTTAACAAGAACATTTTAGTGATATGTTAGGCGTTATAAAAAAACGATAACAATATAATTTATTTACAACTGAGGTAATTCCCTAATTTTAAGTAAAGCATATGTAAATTTTACCAACGCCATTGCAGACAATAAATTATTACTCAATGCTGAGTAGAGACTTATTCTATGTGGTGACTGATTTAGAATACATAGTGTCACCACCCCATTCCATTCTGAGGGTGTTGTAAGAGCCGACAAAAGGAAATGACGGTTGAAAACATAGCCGCAAAAGAAAGAAACCTTGATACGAAACCCAAGACGTCGAGCGAGCGTGGCATAGTTGTCCAATTACCCCCCATGTAACTGGAGGATGCCCGACTCAGCAGTCGATCACATATGAGCTGATTAGTAGTAGCTTGGATTTTTGTAATCCAGCCGTAGTTTTTTTTATTAATTGATTTAAAAATTAAGAATACGTACGTGGAAAAGGTTGGTTTACACTTTACGAATCCGATTTTTGTTTGTATAGGATTCAAGAATGTTTTCGCCTTTATTTGTCAATAACTATTATGTACATAACGGGTTTTGACCCTGCTACTGCAATATCCATTGTAGGTTAAGACGTATTCAGACGGTTAATTGGATGGCGCACTATTAACTCAATTAATTATGTTGTTTGTGTTTCGAGCTATATAGGATACTATATGTATAACAAAATAGCTTATTGACCTAAAAATATAAAGTGTCTTCAAAAATAAAGTGATTATTCTTTCTTTACAATTACCCTCGCGTTTTCTTAGTTAATTAATAAATAATGACCTATTCTAAAATACACATAATGTGTATATTATAATATGTTCATTTTGACCTCTTTATTTGCGTATTTAAAATGCATATGAGATTTGAATTTACTAACCTGTGCCTCAAGAAGTTTTTATGTCAATTGCTTTCGTTTGCTTCAGCTATAATGAATTGTCTGAACATACCAAAAATTTGACAAAAATCTGAACTGATTTCAAAAACCAATAATCAGATTCGATTTGACCAAATAACTACTATAGTTTTTTAATAAACTAACGGCATAAAATACAAAATCTCTAATATATCGATGTAATATCTGATGTATAAGCTATATTATTGTAAAATTTCATCAAAATCTATTTAAGTAATCGTTTTCGCGTTAAAGAGTAACAAACATACTTTCTTACAAACTTTCACTTTTATAATTATAGTAGGATAGTAGGACTACTCATCACTCACTTCACATCATCATCACAACACAACTTCATCACATTTTCAATACAACTTATAAGGGACCTATCTGGAACCAACACTATTCGAATAAAACATTCTTTTTTAAAATTCGGATTATGAATAATGGAACTATGAGTTTATAACCTAAAAAAACATCTTGTGAAGTTGTCGTTGAAAATGTAGAATATCGTATTTAAATACCGTAGAGTCACTTTTCTTAAACAACTGTAAAATCTCTCAAGACAGAATATCAGTTCGTATATTTATTTTAAAAATCGAAGTAGCAGGGCTCCCTTGTGAATCAGCGCGACAACCTAATGATCTCCCCAGGGCAATACGCTGCCTCACATTCTCAATAGCTCGCTTCCAATAAACCGAGGAATAAGTAAATTGAAATAAGATATTCCATTCGAAGTGTGGAAATTGAATCAACTTCTTGTTCCAATTCAAGTAAGTAACCAGAAAAGAGTTCTTAGCTGTAAACCACGTTTGTATGGATTATGGACTTTGTTATAGAGTTAGACATTGACAACTATTTATATATACTTCTCTCTCTCTTTGCGTCGTATTCCTCAATGTTCAGCATCACTTTCTCACGTGTTATAATGTTCTTCCATCTGTTCCTGTTTTTGGCGGTGTGGAGCGCATTGTGGACCGTAGAATTGAGAGTGGTGCGGATTTGATCGGACCAACGTGTAGGGCTGCGTCCTCAAGGTCGTTTTGCATCTACTTTGCCGGTCACAATTAGCCTTTCGAGGTTATCACCATTATTTAAACATGCTGTGACAAAGCTAGGAGCATCTAGAGACAACCGAAAGAAGCAGTTCTATGTTTAAATTTGTTGTCTATATTGTAATACTTGCAGCCCACCCCAGCGTCGCACGTGTGTTTAACAAATAAATAAAAACTCTTTTTTAAGCATATATGTTTTTATAGTTAGACATAGACACATCACACATCCTATATATAATAATTGACACTATATCTTTCTAAATTATAGCCTATATTTTATTCTGATGAGCTATATTATTGTAAATTTTCATCAAAATCCATTCAGTAGTTTTTGTGCAAAAGAGTACCAATCACACATCCATTATATTTTAACAAACTTTCTCGTTTATAATATGAGTAGGGAGTAGAATGACGCAAAAACGTATCCATTCTAAATGATTCTTACGGATAGTCTGTTTTGTATCCTAGATTCTTTCATTTTGAAGAATTATGTATTGTATTCTCTATCTTCATTCTTGAGCAGGACTACCAGATATATGCCGATGCGTAACAACTACTTGGTAGGTATTAGCACGTTTCGCTTTCGCGGTCGTTCTGCGCATCGCCAAGAAATGGAACACATTACCTGAGCCTGTTTTTCCTGGTGTCTTTAGTCTGGATGTCGTCAAGTCAAGAGTAAACATATCTTCCAGGTAAGCGTGTTACGTCATCGAATGCATATTCATTTAACATCGTGGTCAATTGCTTACCAATCTACAAAAAACAAAAGAATATTTGTTGAGTAGCCATTTTTTTAGTTATGACATTTCTTCACTAGCTAGTAAATAACATTTTTAGAATAAAACATGCTCTCTGGATCTGTATTTGTAGTTTTATCGAACCTAGTTGAATCCTGTATAGCATTGTTTAATTTGAATCATTTTCATATTGTTTACTTACTTAGTTAGCTGCTTCAGCCCGTAAAAGACCCACTGCTTAATCGCGTTTCCTCCAATTACAGGAAGGAAATTCGGCTACTGTGCCACGCTAGCCCGGCGGGTTGGTTTCGTATCAAGTTTTCCTTCTATTACTCTTTTCGGACTTAACATTTTCTTTTGTCAGCTGATACGACAACTTTCAGGATGGAATGGGGTGGTGAAACTATGTATTCTAAATCTATCACCACACGGAATACGCATACATATTGTATTTATGTATTCCCATCGTTTGATCGTATCTCTAGAAACAGCCCTTTGCTATACATTTTAGGTACCTACTAAGAAAACTTTCCTGATGTGAATGTTGATGAATGATAGACCTGTTTTAATAATCTAAAATGTAGTCTGGAAGAAAGTTAGCAAGCAATTTATACTTGAAATGATTTATTATGTTACAGCTAAGACGCCAAATATTTACTTTAGAACTTCAAGTGAAATGTTGAAGGGTGAAATAAGTTATAAGACGTAATGATGATGTGTTTCTGCGAAGTTATATAACTCATATATCTATATATTTCTAAGAGATTTACACGTATATAAATAGTCACTCTTCACGATGTCTCTGGAACCATAAGACTAGACTAGAGACTTGAAATTTGGTAGGAATATTTTTTCACCGAGTTTTTCAATTAAGAACGAATTTTACGAATATCCCCTACAAGGGGGATTGCGAGGGCGTTAATATATTTATATGGTAAACGTTTGTCGTGTCAGCTAGTATATAATAAGTAAGTATATTAGGATAGAAAGTCGGGATCTTGTCACCGCTAACATACCAGCTACTTTAGAACCAAATGGTCTGTTGCGTGACGATTACAAGAGACACGACAGCATGACTCTTAGCCCCGCCGCACATGCTCAGACTCGCATTGGCTGTCACGAGCCGCGTGCGAATGGCAGTATTTAAAACCTATAGCGCAGTACCAAGCTCCGCATTTGCTCTCACGTGTCGACATACACGCGTACAGGCGCAGTTTGGTACTGCGCCACGCACCCGGCGCGTGACAGCCAATGCGAGTGTGAGCATGTGCGGCGGGGCTTATTGAGGGAATAAGAGTCATGCCGTCGTGTCTTTTGTTTTTAGGGAGTAGATTCTTTTATGTACCATCACAACGGCCCGACTAGGACCATTGTGGGACTCTGATCCGCCAATCAGTGATATGAACGGTGTCCTCATACCCACTAGACATCCCCCCGATGCGCCGTCACGTGCCGCCTATCTCGGTGGCCGCTATTGTTTCGCCATTGGAGACTCTTATTCACTGGAATATGGGAAGGCCTTTGGCGGGGAAAGAATTTGCACCATTACATCTTCAGGGAACTGCTCGTAGGTTTGCAGAAGCTACCCGAACCGATGACTACGCTCTTAGAATTAGCTTTGCAATATACAATATACCGAGGTAATACTACTGGCCTTTTGGGGACTCTACTCTGAACTACAGGCACCTTCTTATTTTAATTTAACTATTATGGTGATGTCAACCGGCTTAACGTGGCGTGTATACTGATCTATGACAGGGGTCAGCTTTTATTGCCATTAATAATATACATTATGGACAAAAAAAAAACGGGTGCAAATCGTTATGAACAATGCATAACAGTTATAAGTTACTCTCAACAATTTACTCGTCCACGAAACTAAACGAAAAACTCATTTGCGCAACAAAAGAGAATTTCGTGAATTTGTTATCACAAAATTAATTAGTGGACTCGTTTGTAGGTGGGGATCTAATTGTAATTTAGGTATTTGCAGGATAAAACGTTTGAAGCTACCGTTTCCCCTTCGTTTTGCGTTAGCGGGGTTCAGCTCTCAAAGTTTGTTTAAAATTACTGTTGTTATTTTTGTTTGCCGAATTCAATTTGCAAATTCTATACATTGAACTGCATTAGATGTTATTTAAACGCTTTGTACAGCTTGTTATATATTGCATATATACTGACGGATTTAGAATACACAATGTCACTAACCCATACCATCTTTAGGGTGTCGTAAGAGGCGACTAAAGGAGCGTAAGAGGCAGATCACCTAGCCGTATGAGAAGGAAACTTAACACAAACCCTGTGCCAACCCGTCTGGCCAGCGTGGCACAGTAGGCTTATTTCCCTCCATAAATTTGGAGGGAGCCTGACCCAGTAGTGGGATATTTATGGGCTGTAACGACGACTAATGTGTCTTCTAGCAATGCCACGCTACTAAACGGATATAGAAAATATGGTTTCACCACCCCATACCTACGGGTGTCGTAAGAGACAGGCCTGAAAACCTAGCTAAGCAAAAGAGAGAAAAGATGATATGAAACGTTGTGCCAAGCTGTCTGACCAGTGTGGCACAGTACCCTCCATGTCATTTGAAGAGGCCCGCCTCAGCAGTGGTCATATAAATAAATACTAATAAATATCCTTGGACATTTCACACAACGCCATCTCGTCCCAAGCTAAGCAACTTAATGCTTGTGTTATGGTAACGAGATGGATGATAAACTACTTATGTACATTTTTTTTTTGTAAATACATACATATTATAGATAGAAATGACACCAAGACTCCAAGCCAGTGCCTCTGGTTAAGACAAAGACACTTGCCCGACCCCGGAATCGAACCCGGGACCCGTTGATCCAAAGGCGGCAAATCTAACCACTAGACCAACAAGGCAGTCAAATATATGGGCTGACTAGTAATAGTAGTAAACGTACGATAATTATAACAACAAAAACTTTTTGGTTGCGGCGGTCAATTTGTCTTTTAGTCCGTGATTGAAAAGTATACATTAGAATTAAGGTGCGAGTAAAACCACCAATTAATTAAATATTACGAATGCCAACTCCTACACATTTCACTTAAAAATTATATACGAATGGTTGGACATGATGAGACTGTATTTTTTTACAAGCATACATAGTATATTTATATTTAGAGAATTCTCCTTGATGCCATGTATGGGTTGCCTGGAAGAAATTGCTCTTTAGTGATAAGGGCGCATATTATACAAGGTGATCTCTATAATGTATAGTGTATACTGTCGTAAGTTGTTCCTGTTGTCTAAGACTGTTGTTGTACAATAAAGAGTTATATCCATCTATATATTGTGTTTGTGTGTTTGCAAACGTGAAATGAAACTGTATATGCAAATTACAGTTATGAATCAAAATAATTAATCATTACCCTGGGCTCATTCAAAATTAAGCTTCTTAGCGTATTTATTTAAAATTCTATTAAATACCTTTTTGTATGTCGTAAGAGGGCTGTGTTCTATATAGGTCAGGCAGTGCTTAGCAACGGTTCGTCCATTATTCAGTATTGTGCCTACATTGTGAACGTCCGCAATTGCTTTCACATTGTTATGTTAGGCCTCTTAATATGCTACAAATTCTTGTAAAAAACACATTTCATAAAGGCGGACGGCTAAAAATAATACAATAAATCTCCATGTAAAAATTACACGAAATAAACATGGCCACAATTCAACCTCGAATTACTTGAAACAAAAAACACGCATTCAAATTAACCGCGAAACGGGATGCTCGTTATGTGAAAGAATAAAAATATTATGAAACACCGAAGGAAAAATGGGGCTGGAATTTCATTATCATATTTCAGAGAATCATACACCGAACTAAACACGATTTGAGTTTAGTTTCGCGTATACTTATCGGCCCATAAATGACACGCTGCTGATTCAGGCTTCCCCTCTTAAATGGAGGGTAATTAGCTTACTGTGCCACGCTGGCCAGACTGGTTGGCACCGCTTGGTTGGCCAATCGAACAGAATAAATACTGGTAATAAGACAAATAGGGAACGCCAAAAAGCCAAAAAAATATGAACAAAAACTTAGAGCAGGGAAACTTGACAAACACCCTGTACCTGTCCCTGTAGGCTAAATTCCCACCGTGAATTTGAAGGATACCCGACTCAATGGTGGGTTATCGGGTTGAAGTGATTTTAAATAGGTTAAACAAACCCACTTACGGCTTATTTGTATCGAATGCAGTATCGCTTTACTTAAAAAAGAAACATTTTGCGAATTGTTGCAGTCTCGCTCTCTCCCGCAAGAGTAAGTGCCAAAGCGGGCTGAAGATTTATCGCAACATTTATCAGACTTTCGCTTGTTTTGAGTGTCGTCGGAATTAGGTTGTTCGCGAAATGCGCTGTGAAAGTAAAATAATCCAATTTAAATTATTGCCCCAAAAACCATTGTATAGCTGTATTTTTCCTGTTTTGATAAATACTGTTGTTTTTTTTTACACCGACAATTTTTTTATCGATTTCAAGAAGTATTTCAAAATAAAAGCACAACAATTGAATTGAGAACCTCCTGTTCTCAATTCGAATGTCTTTGGTTTGTTTCTTTTTAATTTTTTGAACAGTTTTTGTTTTTTGGAACACTTTTTTAATCCTTAGCAATGTCCTAAGCAGATTTAGTTTTAAGTGTATAATATAATCCAATCCAACTTTATATCACACCGTCAACGCAGCCAATAAAAGACCCAATGTAGAGACAAGTCAATGTCATTTAAAAAAAAACACTAGTAGGGCAATTATGCCACGCTGGCCAGACGTGTTGGCACAGGCTTTTTATCAAGTATTCTTTATTTTGCGGCTCGGTTAACAGTCTTGTTGTTTCCTTTAGTCGGCTCGTACGACAAATAACTTAGCTTACATTGGGGTTTATAGTTAGACTTTTTGGCTACAAGTCGTAGCTCTACCGTAAGTATCACTATTGTCAATTTTTAAGGTGGTATTTTCTATTTTTACATATCTCTGGGCCTCAGCAAGTGAAGCCACGGGCTGCAGTTAGTAGTAGTGTTTATATAAATCTAAATAACTGTAACCGTATTCAGTAAATGATAAGAAATATGATAATTTGTATTAGGACTTTAGGACCCGCTCGAAAACTATGCAAGAAAAGCTACGAACGTAAGATGTTTTGAATGAAACAAAATAGTACTTAAAATACTACGGCACAAAATAGTTACGTACAGAACTTAAGCTTATTTAAGAATCTTTTTTAAAAATCCACTCGGCGGTCGCGCTAGGGTTATTAACTCTGGCTTATGCGAAACTACTATCGTGCTAGTGGTAATCACATGTAGTTTTTCGATTGATTGTTAAGAATAAAAGATTTATAAACTGAACAGTTACAATAACATTTTGTTTTGTTGCTCCACATTTGCACAAAACACAAGACGCGTATCGGTTGCGGTTAGGACGTATTGAGCGCTGTCTATGTGTGCATTAACCGAGCGCACGTTGAATGAAGCTTGCTTTCGTTACCTAACTTTTTTGTTACAGAATTTTCGCGTCGCTACTACTTTATTCATTTTACTGCAAGCACACGAAACGTTCTTAGACAATATTTGTTGGAAAGGGAGCCTTGGGACCGAAAGGTACCATTTCACTAGAAGTAATAACAATATACAAAGGAATTTTATACTTCGAATCCATGAAAGGTCTTGAGTCTCGGTTGGGTTACGTGATTGTACAATCCTGGCCTAATAATGTTCTATATTTAATATTTCACGAATTCTACTATAAGGGCAATGGAGAGGGCTATGCTTGGAGTTTCCCTGCGAGAAACGAGAAACGCAGGAAATGAGGAGATACGCAGGAAAACCAGGGTCACCGACATAACCCACTGGATTGCCAAACTTAAGTGGCAGTGGCCAGGGCACATAGCTCGCAGGGCCGATGCCCGACGGGGCAGAAAAGTCCTCGAGTGGCGACCGCATTCCGGAAGGCGCAGTGTTGGTAGGCCTCCCACACGGTGGTCCGATGACCTGGTTAAGGTCGCCGGAAATCAATGGATGTGGGCGGCCCAGGACCGGCCTTTGTGGACATCTATTGGCTACATAACTTGGAACATCTAACTTCCTCCGTTTTTCGGAGGGCGCGAAAGCTACCCGGCTGCTATTCAACTGCCGGCTGCTGCAACACGTTAGTAGTAGCGTGAAAAATGACGACTGAATTGAATACAATAATTTCCAATTAATTCAATTGCTTCATGTAGTTAGCCAAAGCAGACGGTTGACGGATTCAGAACACATGGTGTTACCACCCCGTACCATCCTGAGGGTGTCGTAAAAAGATATGACAAGGCCAGAAATCTAGGCGCAAGATATGGAAACCTTAAAACGAAAATCTGTGCCAACTCGTCTAGCCGGCATGGTACCAGTCGGTGCATTACCCTCCATGTAATTGGAGGAGGCCCGACTCAATAGTGGGTCATCTATGGGTAGTAGTAGCAACTCCGTGTGGTGACGGCTTTAGAATACATAGTGTCACCACCCCATTACACCCAGAGGGTGTCGAAAGAGCCGATAAACGGAAATGACAAGGCTGAAAGCCTAACCGCAAGAGAAGGAAAACTTGATACGAAACCCTGTGCCAGCCCGTCTGGATGGCACAGTAGGCATTACCCTACCTGTCATGAGAGGAGGCCCGACTCAGCACTGGGTCATTTATGGGCTGAGTAGTCGATAGTATAGTAGCCAAAGCAGGCTAGACTGGGGCCGATTCCAATAAAATTGGGAATAAGGCAAGGAAGAAGATTCCATACACTATTGCCCTGTTCGAAAAGCGACCAGTCAACGCCTGTGTTTACAACAATTTTTTAGACGTCGTGGTGCAGTGATAAAAAATGTAATCTGTTGGTTATGTGCAGTATTTTAAGTTGCATACATTTGGGTCCCATTCCGCAAGGCAGGCAGTAACGGTCTCACAAAAGACTTTCATATTTCACAGGATAAGTACCCGTTCATAATGCATTTTTCCTTTAGTAAATGAAAAATGGGGCCGTTATTACGGTCGCAAACAAAAATATTGCGTTAAACCGCAACATTCTTGACGAAACTGTTAAAAGAAACACTTTTTTATGTCTACTATTACTACTTAGCCCATAGTAACATAGCCTCCAGTAACATGAGGGTGATTAAATTCAAATTCAAAACTCATTTAATCAAGTTGGCTCATTAGAGCTCTTTTGACAAGTCAAACAACAAAATAATATTTAATTTAAAATTTACTATCTACCACCGGTTCGGAATGCAGTTCTACAGAGAAGAGCCGGCAAGAAACTCTGTAGTTGCTCTTTTTAGATCGCCATTTTTAGGTACAAGGCCGTGATAAGACAGTTTGTGAGAGCAAACGCGCGTAATTGTCGCAAAGGGCCAAACATTAGCCAGATCTAATCAACAATACTAACCTTCTAACGCCCGAGCCAACCGACCCCCAGCAACGGCACCTGTTCACAAGCATGACGCATGCGGCAGCCATCGCTCTCCTCAACCATATTGCAGGGAAGAGAACGACCCGTCGCACGACGCCACCGTCGCAATTAGCGTACTGTGCCATGCTGGCCAGACGGGCTGGCACAGGGTGCTGTGTCAAGTTGTCCTACTGTTGCGGCTAGGTTATCGACCTTCTAATTTCCTTTTGTCGACGACCTTACGACACCCTCAGGATGAAATGGGGTGGTGACTCTATATATTCTAAATCCGGCACCACATGGACAATGTGTCTACGTATTACATCGTTGTTTATATATTTAGCAATATTCATTGATTTATCAACTTTGAATATGAATTTTACAATAGACGTTGCAGTAATTTTTTTTCTGTAACTTAAAATAAATACTATCTTAACTTGCTGTAAGTGAATTTTCCATTAACATTTTTATTTTGGCTGCGCCGACTAATATTCGAAACGATTGCTCCAATTTTAATTGACCTCTATTGGTAGATAGATAGATAATATTATAACGACAAATTCAGGCCACATTACTTACAGAAAAAGTTTATGCGTGAGCCCCACGGCTCTTCTGTTGCTGGTTTTATCAGGAGTACTATTTGAGCCATAAACCTCTACATTACCGCATCACGCAAGTGTCGTTATTGTGCTTAAGCGTTTTAATCAAAATAGCGCTTACACAAAGTAGGCGGTTATTAAGCGAAACAACTTAATCCTGAACACGTGCTTGTTCCCGACACGTATCTTCTCGCGACGAGAATCTCGTTCTCGGGGGTGTGGTCTAATAGGCGTAGGTTAAGCGATAGTTATTACTACTATTATTATTACTACTACTACTACTCAGCCGATACATGACCCACTGTTGAGTCGGGCCTCCTCCAGTCACATGGGGGGGTAATTAGGCTACTGTGCCACGCTGACCGAACGGGTTTCGTATCAAGTTTTCCTTCTTTCCGGCTAGGTTATCAGCCGTCATTTCCTTTTGATGGCTCTTACGACACCCTCAGATTGGTATGGGATGGTGACACTATGTATTCTAAATCCGTCAGATGAAGGTCCTTATGTAAAATAGAAAGAAAGAAAACGTCACACATTAAAATTATTCGCGACAATTAATAAAACAAATAACAACCTTTGTTTTATTAAAAACACTACGAATGTTTGAAATTTTTAACGCTTTATAAGTAAAGCTCTACTTTGCACCACACACCAAAGCAAATCCAGCTTAAAATAAGCTTTAACCACGTGCATTGTACTCAACTCATCAAGGATAATAGAATTCATAACTGCAACAAAACAAAGTTAAAACACATTCGAAACAGTTACGAAAATAATAGGCAATAATAAATCTTTTCTTCTACAGTAACTTCAAAGCAAGCCTTAAAACATCTGCTATCAACGAGTGGCCATGAAAATTGGTCTAGCCGTTACGAACGTCAGTCAGAAAAAGTAAACAAGAACAGGTAAGTAAAGTGTTCGTTTGACCAGCGTGGCAGAGTAGGCTACTTACCCCCTCGGTGACCTTTCTAGTGGTCTATAACGAGTAAGGGTAAGTGTACCTAAGGTTAGACCAGTTATCAGTTTTCAGGCTACTAACGTCGTCTTACAATTGCCATAGATTGTAGAATGACTACCGTGACCGACGGCTTTACGTGCCCTCCAAAGGACGGAGCTCAAATATTACACATGATGGACCAACATACAGTGCCAGATGTTGCAGATCGATTGTTCTCCGCACTGATCGTTAGGCAATTACTAAGTACGACTAAGTAAGACTAACACAGTTGCTTTATCATTAACCAATTGTGACTTCAGCCGTACTTGTACGTGAAGCTTAAACTGTATACGCCTTTTTACGAAAATTGCGCGGACGGAGGAGTCTGACATACACATACACATTTATAGTTTTTATGTATAAAGAAGGAGTCCAGAATGCTATTTTATTAAGTCGTGCTCAAATAATTAAATTAATAAAAAGAACATTACACACACACATATATTAATATACTCTATAAACAAACTCACGAAATAATAAATCCCATCACCACGTGGGTAAAACCGCGGGGCGCAGATAGTAGAACTATAATTTAAATGTATTACGGTCGAATTTCGACCGCTGTGCGACCACTAGTCTAATTAAATGCAAATACATACGCAGGTACAAAAACAGAGTGGTCAAGGCCCTGTTGTAGTTAGACCACACACACAGCCCTAGTTTACCGCAAGCTTGTTAGACAAACGAGGCCAAACATACTGTGGTGCTTTGAATTTTTTACACTTGCGACAACCCTACTAAGTAGATTCACAAAAGGCAACGTTTCTCAGAATCTAGGACTGTCCTTGTTAAGGTGGATGCTCCAGGGTAGCCCGCGAAATTCAAATTTTCTTACATTTTTTGCAATTGGCAGGTCAGTGCTAGGTTGTATGTTGATTAAAATGTTATTCGCGGCTGTAGGACTTATGTAGTTATAGAATTATAATCATCAAAATCATCAATGCAACCCTCCAAGCACATAAAGGTGCAAGAAAAACTTTTTCAACGTCAAAGTCATTCTTGCACGCTAATCATATGTTCATCATCATACAACATAGCACTACCCTGCAAATTGCAAAAAACGTAAGAAAATTTGAATTTCGCGGGCTACCCTGGAGCATCCCCCTTATGCATAGCAATTATTTTGGTACGTAACTCAAATAATCTGAGAGTATATGAAAATATATTGGAGGTTTCGGTAGTGATTCAAACGGATAAAGAAAATTATAGGATTACTGTAATTCGATATTCTATTGGAAGAGGAATTTAATATATATATTTATGGCATAAGAAGTCATTCTTTCGTAAAGCTTGTGAGCGATTCAGTACAATAAAGATGACTCCACGAAATTCAAATAGTAATTTTGAGACAATCTTATCTGACTTGATGGAATTGGTTTATAAGAATAGAAGGACGGAGGGACGATCTGCGACGGGCAGCAACTGGCAGCAACTGGATGCATAGAACCGAAGACCGGGTTCAGTGGCGAGCCATAGGGGAGGCCTACGTCCAGCAGTGGACTGAAATTCTTCATCATCAGCCTGATGATGAAGAATCGAAAATATATAACAATGACATTTTGGCATGTCAGTTATTAGTTGGAGAGTTTTATCATTTCTTTTTATATATTTTGGGTAATACAAGATTTTAATTTAATGCTGTGCCTCAATGTTGTGCAACCATTTCTCCGTAAAATCGGATAAAGCCCGACTAAACCGTGAGGAATATTTTTGAGAGATGGTTTTGATACTTTTTGACTGATTCACATAGTACAGTAATTAATATTTTTTTAAAGCTTCGAAACATTATCTGACGTCCTGAGAGGTTTAGATGGAAATTTAATGAACTTAGATGCAATTTATGTGCTGTGTCCATTGAAGGCTCAATTTAGTTACTTCACAGGCAGACGCTGAAGTCGTTAAAACTTTGTGACCCGATAACGCGGTGTCACTTTTTTCTCGTCAACCCAAAACTTTACCAAAAAGTTGTCGCGTCTGTTTGTACACGGATTGTTTTTGAGTAAAGCTCTTGTTGCCTCCATGTTAACTTTGTCGGTCGAGCCTCAAAGAGAAGTGAAAATTGTGTAATGTCAAAGTTACAAAGCGTGAAAAAATAATAAGAAGTTTTCGGGAAGCGATATACTTTTGTGGAAATAAGTGCTTTTTTTACGTTGGAAATCCTCATAGATACCCGACCGCTAAACGCCAGCCGGGTTATGTGGGACTAAGGGGTGCGAAAAGATGACAATTGCACACCAACCTACCCACTAAAACCAAATAAACAAACAGCTAGAAACATAGCCTCGGGTTTCACTTGGGACCCATGCTCCGTGACCCTGATGTGTCCTTGGCCCGCCTGTCAGCAGGCCGCTTTGATATGGAGCTTTGGACGCTTCCCAACCCATCAACAGGCACGTATGGGACATTGCACCTGCCTCCGTCAGTCGTCGGATGAAGTTGCACCGGATCCACGCGGTGCTTAGGTGCGGCGGCAGCCCTGGCCCCAACGTCTGGCCTCCTCTTCACTGCTAGCTGCAGCAGACCTGGCCTCTGTGCCTGGCCCTTCAACTAGCCATAGCCTTTTTTGATCCGGGGTAAAATTCTTTATGGGCTATCCCCACCAGCTTGGGGACCCTCTTTGTACTTGGAGCAAGCCCGAATCAGTAGTGGGTAATTTATGGGCTGAAATTATGACGATAATGAATATTGGTCGCAAACTCTCGGCCGCAGCTAGTGGAATATATATACAGGGTTGATACGACATAGGGGCATTTTTTAACTGCCTATACTAGGTATCATTTCCAGGCTCTGTACCAAATATCAATTAAATTGGAGCAATAGTTTAGCCGCAAATGATTTTTTAAATGTTTGCCTCATTTGAACATGATGTATCTTTCCTAACAGATGTTTATGCCTAACGCATCGTTTATTAACCTTAGGAGCTGTCCATTAATCACGTGATGTTTTTTTAACATTTTTTAACCCCTCCCTCCCCCTTGGTGATACCTGGTGAGGTTTAACACTACCCCTCCACCCCCCATGAAAAATCACGTGTATTTTTTTTGTACCGTTTCGAATTCATACTAATCACCTACATTATACGTAGTGTAATTTAATGCCTCTGTAATATCAACTCTGTATATATGGAATATTATATTTTCATACAACATCTGATATTATCAAGGGTATTTTCCGTGAATGATTGCTACGTTCAATTTCAGTAAATGATTAAGAATAACGCGCTGCATTTTAAACTAGTACCAGAGTGTTTGTATAGCGCTTGTAAAGCGAAGTTGAAAATTGTGCTAGCCAAGTGAAAGCGGTTGAATTTGTATCTGGAATAATGGCGGCATAAGCTCTAATGAGAAACAAATCACACGGATGAGGAGGCACGTCGCGTTTGGAGTGTGGTGCAGTAAATTCATCAGCGGCTTGCCGCGTGTAACCTTTTGCTGTTGCAGAATTCAAATTTGGAGTAAGGTTTTACGATATTTAACTCCCGTCAACAAAATGAGTAAGGTTATTTCGATATATTTAATTATGGCTTAAGTTTACGCGATTATGACACATTGAAATTAAATCCTACCTTTTAACGGATTTATCGCATTTAAACTACATTATTTCATTCCCGGCGACCGACGTTTAGAAAGTCGTGTTTATGAGAGAGATAGATAGATTCAGTCTTCAAAAGTGCAAACGTCTCTCAACCCTAACCTCAATCCACATTCATACGGTAACTACCACCGCACCGGGTTGAAATGCTGCTCTACAGAGAAGAGCCGGCATAATACACTGCAATTTTTATTTTCTTTTTATATTATTAGTTGTAGCCATTATTATGAAGGGGTTTTATATTTGATATTAGTTTTTGTAGCTTAGAAATGTGTTACCATAATAGTTTCAGCCAATCAAGGTCTTAAGCATACAAAAGTTGGGTTACTTAGTATTCTAACTGTTCACTACTAGTGTATTGTGTATTGATTTACAAGTATAAATAATCAAGTTACAAACTTGGTCGCCCAATATAAATACCGCAAATAAACATTGGGTCGTTTAATCTTGTTAAACGTAGCCACAAGAAACAGAGATCAACTGTCTAGCACTAAACTTAAACACGATTTAAATATATATATTTACAACGTAATTAAATAGCTATAGCGTATTATAGCTATGAATTGGCAGAACCTTTTGTTACCTTCGGTTTTGTTGCAATATATTTCAAATAAGTAAGTTAATGATTACATTAATTATGTTGTGTAGTTTTTGACTGATTAGTAACATTAGTTGATATTGTAATATCTCGCATCTAAGACGGCGCGGCGGAAGCATTTTCCGGATTTCTTTTCAAACGACTTGGAACGAGGAGGTTTGGCCATATATTTGTTAATATTTTTCCGCATGACACCGTCGTTTATAAAGTCATTTGAATAGCTCTTTTTTAATCTGTTGGTATTGCCTACAGATTGGTGAAATAGATATTTTGAAATCGTTTCTGTAAGCTGTTAAAACTTACAATATTATAATTTTCACTTTTCGGTGCCCATTTAGAAGTGTATTTAAACTTAAAAGTTTACTAACACAAAGCGTGCTGAGTTTTGTTGAATTATACAACACGCGTTTTTTCCCAGCATACGGTGGTGAAATTTTATATTTTGACCCGTCCCCACACTATCTGGAACCAATATCGGTAAGAATACACGGTAACAAATATAAAAAGGACATATAGCTGAATTGAGCTCCTCATTTCCGCTTAGTAACGGATTTAGAATACATTGTGTCACCACCCCCTTACCGGCCTATAACCTAGCCACAAGAGAAGATAAACTTGATGCGAAACTCAATGCCAACCCGTCTGGAGAGCGTGGCACAGTACGTCACTGAAGGAGCCGTGCTGGACTCAGCAGTAGGTCATCTAACGAGTGCGCGTGTGCGGGGGCACTGGCGGCTCGTCACGTACGGAACGAAACCGGTTTATACTGGTTCGGCCAGTGCTTTAACAAAGGGCTATCTCACCGCTCGCCGTGTGTCGCGTCGTGCGTGTTTGTTTAAAATTGAAATTTGAATAAAATAAATAGAGTGTAAATATGGTTTATTGTACTGTGTGCATGAACAGCAATCGAAAAAATAATAATTTCTCAATTACAATTTTCTCAATTAATCATCCCAAAGACCTAAGAAGACTTTTTGAAATTATGTGATAAGTTATGAGTAAAAGTATGTCTCAAATTATTAAATGACAGATAGATGTAAACAAACTTTTGTGTATTTATTTTAATCCTCCCGTGACAACCCTCTAAGACTAGGTACCAATTTTGCTCACTCTTTCAAAGGATTCCCTCGGTATACACTGTAGTAGTAGTAGAGAAAAAGCGGACAAATATGTTTCTGGAAATATTTAAAAATACAGACATACCAACCGCAGCAATTATACTAGCAAATTTTTTTTATAGATTGTCATGAACGCTTCAGTTATCTCAAGTTGTATCTTTATCCACTTTTATGACAGCTACTGCAGTAATAAGACCCTCCGTAACCTTTACGACCGGGTCGTTGGGGATAGCCACCGGGGAAGCAATTTAGTTGATACTAGGACAGCAGAAAGGCACTTCGATAGTGTTATCTTGCAACGTTTATGTTTTTGTACCTAGTGCTGTTAAGGTGGCACAGATGGGCCATTGTGGAGTTGCGAGTCCACATTAGAGGTGTGTAGTACTTTGTTCTTGTTTGTACTAAGGTTAGGGCGTAATATTTTACCCTTCGTTCTCTGTTCTCTTTGGTAACGAATGAAAAGTACACAATGTCACAAACCTAAACATCCTGAGGGTTGTAACAGATGTTTGTAACAGAAAATATGATAAAAAGAGTGTCCATGGAGTTTCTTGCCTGTTCTTCTCCATAGGATCTACTTTTTGGAACAAGCAACTAGACTCCTAACTTCACTTTTGACCTTACAATAACACCTGTAAATAGGTTCAATTGAAATAAATGATTTGAGTTTGATAGGGTGTCGTAAGAGGCTACTGAACGAACGCAAGAGGCAGACCATCGAGCCGTAAAGCTGGGTACTGACCGGCGTTACGGGGCGTATTGTAACGTGTTACACAGCGAACATTCGAGCAGTCGGTACGACATTGGTCGTGGTTTTTCCCGAAACACGATGTACTGACTGCACGAATGCTCGCTGTGGTCAGTACCCACTTTAAGAGGAGGAAAACTTGATACCTTGAGACTTTGTGCCAAGCACGTGACGCTAGCGTGACAGAGTAGGGTAATTTCACTCCATAGATTTGCCCTACTCAGTAGTTAGTCATTTATGCGATGTAATGATGAAATCATAAACCGTGACTTTTGAGATCGTTGCTTCAAGATATTGTTTCCGTCAATCATTTCTTAAACTTAAACATGTAAAATAGGAATACACTGAGTTGTCCCATGTCATACGAGTCAAGGAACAACATAAGATGGGCAGTCTTCTCCTTCTTCTCAGCCCATAAATTACCCACTGCTGCGTCGGGCCTCCTCTAACTACATGGAGGGTAATAAGCCTACTGTGCCACGCTGGCCTGACGGGTTGGCACAGGGTTTGCTATCAAGTTTTACTTCTCTTGCGGCTACGGATTGTCATTTTCTTTTGTCGGCTCTTACGACACCTTCGGGATGGAATGGGGTGGTGACACAATGTATTATATATTAAACGTTGCCAAAATACTGGAGGTATACAATCTACTTCACCTTTTCCCCTATTTCATTGGAATCAGCACCGGTCCAACCTGATTTTGCTAACTACCTGTAGATATTGTCTATAAATTAGTTGGCTAAATTTTCTTTTCAAATCACAGGAATTTCGATTCAACTGTAGTCTAGGGCACTGGCGCGTAAGGTTCTTAACAAGTTTTCCATCTCGAGCTACGTTTCTTGCCTATCACTTTAAAGGTCGTAGCACACTTATCAACTCGGAAAGGGATTGGCACCATATCACCTTTCGCCTCGTCGTTAAACAAGCGTCAATCTCACGTAAGCACGTAACCAAAGCGGATCAGCAGCTCCGATACGTCGTCTCGGCTACGGATAGGCGACGCCGCGCTTACCGCTGGTTGATATGGCTGGCCCCAGATCAGTTTCTACAAATTCTATAAAACATCGGGATGTTGCCTTGTGAATGACATGACTGCACTGGGAAGGGAAGTTTGCTCCAGGCAGGCTACGTCGTTTACGTTACAAATCCGATTGCGATCCGAACAAACAAATAATACTGAACGCCTCGAGTTCATACGGTGCCGATCCCTTTCCGAGTTTATATGTGTGCTACGTCCTTTAGTCGCCATTTGGGATGGCGGTACTATGATTTCTATTTTATATCTGTTACAATTTCTTGCGTCACGTATCACCATATACCACAAGTATGTCCGTTGTTTGATCAACAAGAAACTCGGGGAGGTTGCGAGCTTAGCACAAAGGCGGGAGCAAGCAAAATATGAACCACAAAGCGCGCCTGTGGTCGCTTTGTATCGTTTTCAATCTCCGTTATGAAAGTTTGTAGACCGCGGGCATACTGCAATAATGCTTAAACTTAATGTTACCGTTGCCTAATATATGTTGCCGTATCACACAGGTATACTATACAGTAGTATTATAAAGAAAAAAGGTTCGTATATTCGTTCGTGTGCAATCACTTCAAAAAAAAAACCAACTTTAGAATGTTATATTATTTAATTTCTCTGGGTAACGTAGGGTATATGTGAATCGGGAGCATACAGACCCAAACATGCAAAGCCGCGCGCGGAAGTTAGTACGTTTATTAAAAACTACCTTCTGCGTGTGGCTTCGCCCGTGTGGACTTCAAATCGGTTAAGTAGTTTTTGAGTTTATTCGTTACAGACATACATACAAGCCTTTTAAATCAATCCCAAAATCCAGTATTGAGTTTGGATTTCAAGTGTAAGAAATAAAATCCTCGGGTAGGTTCTGGAACACTTTAATTACATTTTATCTACGGTAGGTCTGCACTGCATCAACACCAAAACTGAAGTGCCATTTTCAAGGTCCGCCACAAACAACTGAACGCCACAGTGTTGCCACTGTTTGAATTTTAAATACTACCTCGAATAAAATATTTGCTACCGGAAATAAAATATACCTTACATTCGTCCATCCTGACCTCATGTATGTCCACATACATATAGGAATCAGGGCCACGGTCAGTTGTTTGCGTCGGTAGGAACAATATTAATAGCTTAACATGGAATATAAAAATAAATTTAAATTTAATAATCTTAATATTACTTACAAAAACTAAGTAGTTCAGTAAATTCAATTTTTTTCTTAAAACATTAACCCAGAAATAAAATATGAACATATACAATTACTTTTGATTTGGTAACATTTTAAAGCAACAATTACAACTGTATTAACAGACGTGGATTTGCATCAGGCAATCATGGCATAGGTCAATCATTTGTGTATTGGAATAGCATCAGGCTAATAATTATACTATGATCAACATCAGGTCAACCAAAGTTTGGATTCGCTTCAGGCCAATCCTATCACACTAAATTAGCATCAGGCTAGTAATGGACATAGTAGGTTCGCATCAGGCAGAACCATACAATTATATTCATGCCAAGTTGACATCAGGCCAACCTTGACACAGTTCTTTGTTCGCATCAGGCAGAACCATACAATTATACTTATGCCAAGTTGACATCAGGCCAAACTTGTCACAGCTCTATGATTAGCATCAGGCTAATCACGAGGAATACTAATTATAATCATGCCAAGTTGACATCAGGCCAACCTTGACACAGCTCTTTGTTCGTATCAGGCAGAACCATACAATTATACTTATGCCAAGCTGACATCAGGCCAAACTTGACACAGCTCTATGATTAGCATCAGGCTAATCACGAGGAAAACTAATTATAATCATGCCAAGTTGACATCAGGCCAATCTTGACACAACTCTTTGTTCGCATCAGGCAGAACCATACGATTATACTTATGCCAAGTTGACATCAGGCCAAACTTGACACAGCTCTATGATTAGCATCAGGCTAATTACGAGGAATACAGATTGATATCAGATTAAATAATCCACAACAAATGTTTTATGTTCTAATTGTAACAGTATTATTAATGATAATGTTCTAATTGTTCATTATCATTAGTAATTCAATTGCGGATAACCTATACAAATAAATACAATTGGAGTGTCCGTTTGTAATAACAAAATTTATACACAGCACATAGACCAAAATAACATTTTGTTCTTAATTTTTGTCTGTCTGTTTGTCAGTCTGTCTGTTTGCTCCGGCCAATCTCCGGAACGGCTAAACCGATTTTGATGGGATCCTCACCAATAGGTATCCGGTGATATAAGGAGTAACTTAGGCTACTTTTTGTAGATACTAGCTTCGCCCCGCAACATCGCCCACGGGCAACATCGCACCCGTGCGAAGCCGGGACGGGCCGCTAGTAATTACTAAAATTATTATTAGCAAATATAGCAAATCCATATAACTCGCTTAATTATTATAAAAGAACAATTCATCATTACTATTATTAGAATCATCATCATCATTTGTTACACAGTCGTTTACTTTTAATGCAGCAATATTGATCCAAGGCAACATTCGGTCGGAGGCTACTGTGGTCTGCCGTTTAATCTATCATTTCCTAACAACATGGTTACTCTATAGGTGCCCACATATGAAGGCAATACTTTTGATCATTAGCAAAAGCAGTTTTAGTTGAACTTCAACGTATACTCTAACAGGACGCCTATCTTTGTCGCATTTCTGTTTTTGTGTTTGTTGCTCTGCATCTATCGCTACTTTAACGTGGTCCCTAACATCGCTTAAGTCACCCTCCTCATGTTTCTTGCCGAATTACATTTAGCCTAGGGTTTTACTCGCAAGTCATTTGTGTACCAAACATAACCTCGGCTGGTGTCCTACCCGTGGTCTTTTACGAGTATGTTGTATTATTTAACCCCCACTGTACTTTACCGACAACCTTGTCCCATTTGTTACCGCTTAAGTCTCGAACTGTTAGAAATTTTAATATAGTGCGATGGTGCATTTCTTCCTGCTCGTTGAATTAAACCACTGCATTAAGGATGTGTTTTGTACCTTTATCTAAACAGATCCTCTTAAAAACATGTGAACAAAAACATCCAATCGGCTTTCTAAATCAAAATCAAAATGTCTTATTCGAATAAATTCGTGCCAATGCTTCCAAATAGTCAAAAGTTAAAATTAAGCAAAATTAATAATTTAGTTTTTGGCATCGGTTTGTAATTCAATTCCACAGAGAAGAGCCAGCAAGAGACTCCATGGTTGCTCTTTTAAATAAAAGATTTAGGTACAATGATGGTGATACACACAAGTCTAACAGATTAGGATCTCTTATTAGCCATCCAGTGTTACGAAAGAGGAAAAATGCTTAGACTGCTCCAAGATAGGAAGTTTATAATATCCTATAATATTGTTAGTAATAAAACATGTTTGACCAGATAAACGGGAAATCACTTCATCTATGTTTGGCATACATAGGATAACGCTCCTTTATTGTCACTGAATTTAACATTCTATAATCGAAACATTCTAGACTTCCCGCGTCCTTTCTCCGAAACAGTATATTAAGACTAGCATATTTTGAAACAGAATCCCTAACGATTTCAGAGTCTAACATGTCTAATCATTTCTCAGACGTCTCCTCGAGGTCCATAAACAATGGACTTTTTAGTATTAACTTCTACAGTCATTTCTCTAACGTTAGCAAACCCCAATTCTAATAAAGTATTGGCAAAGCAATGTCTGTATTAATTCAACAAAGCATGCAATTTTTCTTGTAGTTTTGCTAGTTTTGTACTTGTAGTTTTCATCAGTAGGCACGAGCTCGCGGTTTACTAAAGGGGAATCCCCTTTAGTAGTAGTTTTTATTTATTTATTTGGACAATGAAACATAAAATTCAGGTTAACAGCTAATCATATCGAAATGTCGATTGGAAATTATCCAAAAGTCATTGACAGATCATTATAAAACATAATAGGTATAGTTAATTAAGTTAATGTTACCTAGCTAAAAGCTTTGTTTTATGATGTTGCGAATTCTAGTTCTAAATGCGGCGAGTCTAGGGTTGAAAATGTCTAAATCCATAATTATGTAAACGACACATTATTGTAAGAGGATTGTAATACGAAGTATTGTTAACAAATTCGTAGGAAAAATGTACGATCTGGAACGCGCAAGTTACGCCTGGTGTTAAGGGTAAGAATACTTTCTATGTAATAAGAGTCATTAAAACTGTGCAATAAATTAAGCAACTATAAAAATCGTACTGCTTCCGGCGAACGTGTAGAAGACTTAAATGAAATCTTACTAATCTACTATTATAACCAGGCTCACTGGGACACAAACCAAGTTTGAGCCATAGTATCCTTGATCATTTCTTTTGGACCCTTTGATATGATCAGAGTGAACAGAGTAAGAGGGGCACCAAATACCACAACCTTTTTCCAAAATACTCCGGACTACACTATAATATAAAGTATAAAAAAAAAAATCAATCAAATCAAATCTTTAGTTTTATTTATAAAGCAGAGTATGTTTAAACTTTCGTTAACAATAAAAAGTAATGATTCCTAAACGATTGTTCCCCGATTAATAAATTACCCTTCAGAAATATGACCTCAAGGGGACACCTGTGACATCAATATATAAGTAATTCCTTTATTGACAAAAGACTAGCAACTATTCATTGGACTTTCCTATTATTTTATTGTTATATTTCGGACACTTCACACAATATCTTTATAAATTGCAGCCTATATGCTACTCTGATGTATAAGCTATATTGTTATAAAGTTTCATTAAAATTCATACAGTAGTTTTTACGTGAAAGGGCAACAAACATTGGGTGAATGTTTCATCCATAGGTACTTAAAACTGTTATCTATTTACCTACTTAAAAAAAATGTAGATAATAGGAATAAGATAATGTTGTAAATATTTTCCGCAACTTGAGCATTTCTTTTTCGTATTAACGAGACGTCGCTGCCAAAGTCTACAAAATGTTTAAGAGGGTACATTAATTAAAGGAACTTTTTTTGTAAAATTTTGAACTTAGATTGAGTCTGATATCAACATAGTTTTCTTAACAGGGTCACTAGGTTTAATTTTCGTGTAGAAAAGCAGTCTTCACTTTTATGTCCTATTTTCAGACTTTATGAGAGGTTTCGGCATGTAAAGTTTCGATATCCCTTTTCTTTACAACATACTACTTACGAACATACATATATATCCCGCACTGGCCACTTGGCTTAGCCATTTTTTAACCCAAATTATATTCACTCTTATGCCTCGATTCCTAATTATTTGGTCAATCGAATGCTTGATAAGAATTCTTATAACTCATCAAACAATTAAAAAAACGGCTCTGGTTGT
Organism: Clostera curtula; assembly: GCA_905475355.2. Lineage (NCBI taxonomy): Eukaryota > Metazoa > Arthropoda > Insecta > Lepidoptera > Notodontidae > Clostera > Clostera curtula. Next base: position 7,966,564 of record FR997808.1, on the reverse strand, counting down.
GATCAATTTAAAGAGATAGCGCTCGATTATATAGTTTTATCAGTCACCCGTGAATTATACAATCGACGGCACGTCTCCCCTCAATGTTGCATTGGTTCAACAAGGCTAATTTGTCTTGTTCAATTGCTTCATTGTATTTGCATTTACGTTTTAGCATATCCTCCAAGATTTGACCATAATTTGTACAAAAAGAAATACTTCGGCTAATTTATTTTGCCACTGACCAGTTAACTATTATCCGCTTTAGAGATGGTAAACTTTCTTCAACTCTTGGCCAAACCTTGGAATTTTGCAAAATGGATTTATCGTCCCAGCCGCAGACGCTCGCGCACTCGTTAACATTTTTTTAGCCATGTGTCAACGCGTTGCTTTTTGGAGACGGCTCAAAATCAAATAATATATTTTTATGACCACTGGAGTGACTAGAAAATAGTGTGCGAGTAGTCGACGGCTGCAACTGCATTTTATTAGAATTAAGTAATTAGATCGGTTACATGCTTAGACGAGAACATGGGGCTTTCAGATCTTTCTTTTCTCACACGATCTTCAGCCCGATGTTCAGGTCTTCGCAAAACATTGGTTTTTTCCAGTCGGGCTATGAACGCGAACGTCGGGAAACAGTATCCCTACTATGGCCCAACTGAATACTCAGACGATCCTCTATAACTCTCGGACTACTCACAGTATGCTCCGCCTGGTAACGCCTCTCTCGGTCCAAGTCATCGCGTAGAACTCGCATCTGTTCTTGTTCCAGTTGCAACTACCGTTCCACTTCACGACGCCTATCGTCGTGACGTGAACGGCTCCTAATCTCGTACCCGCTTCATACGCTCTGCCACTGTCCCGATGACCTCTGCTTGTACTTGGCTGTCGGGGTCTCGGCAACTCACGAACACGAAGCCGATGCATTGGGGTTTTATTTTCTTTCTGCATAATACCTGAAACTTGTAACCAAGGTCGACTATGTAACTAGCACACAGTTGCGAGTGTCCTAAGTCTAGGTTAGGTGAAAGCTAGGTTTAGGGGAAAGGAGTTTTAGCAAGTGCAGCTTTTACTACTAATAGGAGAAAACAACTTTCTTTTCAAAAACATCAAGGTACACAGTAACTTTGATAAAACAATAGGATGTGTAATAAAAATCAATGTTGGTGAAACACGTGAAATGAGAGCATTGCGGCACGTTGAGGTTATGGTGTAATTTAACGCCTTGTGAGTACCATTACACTATTAATAAAAGCCAATAACATGTCTGCATACATAAATTGAAATGGAGCATGTAGGTAGGAAGAAAATTGTTGAATAATAATTAGCGAAAATGCACCTTCTTATATCTCAGCACATTGGGCCTGATTTACAGGAAAGTATTAGACCGATTCGTTTGAGACTATTTATACCATAATTTATAATTAAGTTTCCTGTATGAGAATTACAATTGTATTCAGAAAAGTTACGTAATACCGAATATATTTTTTTAACTTAAAGTCTATTCTATTATTTCAACTCTACACTGATATCAACTACAAAGTATCGCATGCGCAGACGCACGTATGCATAGAAACTATTTTAAATAATGATATGTTTGAGCGGTAAAAAAAGTAAAATATCTTGGGTACTTGCCACTTCTGATTTGTAAGAAATAAAATCCTCGGGTAGGTTCTGGAACACTTTAATTACATTTTATCTACGGTAGGTCTGCACTGCATCAACACCAAAACTGAAGTGCCATTTTCAAGGTCCGCCACAAACAACTGAACGCCACAGTGTTGCCACTGTTTGAATTTTAAATACTACCTCGAATAAAATATTTGCTACCGGAAATAAAATATACCTTACACAAGTTGACACGTTTTGAAACAAATTTGTCGTTGTTTATCACAATTAACGCACACATACTTATAAAAAAATGTATAGAATGTTTGGTTCCTATAAAATCCTGTGCCATCCCTCTGGGAACTCGTCTGGACACAGTGTGGCATATTATGCTAATTTCCCTTCTTTGATGGGAGCCCGACTCACCAGGCAGTGGGTCAATGATGAGCGAAAATGATGAAGTAGAATCGTTAATTCAAATTTATACATTTACATTTAATGTAAATGGTGGTTGCAACTGTTTAAGTTGGGTTTTGTCAAGGCTGCCAAAATTATAAGATGCACCTTTGTCGCAGACTGGGGTTGGGTCACAGTGGTGGCGGTAGCATTTGTTATGCGCTGTTGACTGGTTAAGCCACTTAAATTATTATATGATATAGAATTCAATAATTAAATTATTGAATTCTATATTATAGAAATTAATAACATACGGAACGTTGTCAAACCAAAATCTGCTTTGTGCAAAAACTCTATTTTGAATTAACGAGTAAAAACCATGTAAAAACATATAAGTATAAAATTTTAAGAGGGTGAACTCCAATTAATATTGTCTTTGTAGTTGAAACATACTTCTAGACAGTCCTTTGACGTGTTAGCTTATTAGTACATCCATATTTTATAGTCAAAAGTGCATTATTACGGTGTGTAAGTAAAATTCTCAAAAAATCACATAGCAGATTTTGGTTTGACAACGACGATTCCCAAACAGAGAATTTTACAGCTACTACTACACAGCCAATAAATTACCCACTGCTGATTCATGCCACCTCCTCATCATGCCGCTCATTACATGGAGGGTACTTAGTCTACTTCTTCCTTTTGTCGGCTCTTACGACACCAGGAGGATGGAATGGGGTGGCGACACAGTTTATTCTAAATCTTAGCCACACGGAAGAGAATTTTAGTTTAACCCAAAATTTTACTTCACTGATAGATGAGAGAAGAAATATATTCTTCTTTTATTTACATCTTTGTCAATGTGTCATTGTAAAGGACTTTCTACGGGGGTCAAAACAGCTGTAAAGATATCGACGGGACTTACGGGCAAGGAAGTATCCTCGGTTAAGACGAGTAGATCAAATGTGGCGAAGTTTGGATCCATGGAATCTCGTTTCAGTTCATGAATGACCCACTGAGTAGGGCTTCCTCCAAATTCATGTAGGAAAATTAGCCTACTGTACCACGCTGGCAAGGCGGGTTGGCGCAGGGTTTGTATCAAGTTTTTCCTTCTTGCGGCTAGGTAATTTGCCTCTTGGGTTCTTTTAGTCGCCTCTTACGACACCCTAAAAATGGTTGGTGGTATGGGTTGGTGACACTGTGTATTCTAAATCCGTTATCAAAAAACCAAATGATATTTTTGATTCCATTCTCCTTGTCGTTTATATTGTCACCGAAATTGCGCCTCACCGTGAAAAGGAGTGAGGGGATCACATCAAAGCGAATTAGCGAATGTTGTTCAGGGGCGCCCGTTTGTCTAACACTTTGACCTTAGTTCATCTGCAGAGTATGCTAAACAAGCATTAGCTTATAGCACTCTTCTGTGCATGGCTAGCCTACTTTTTTATTGGGCAAACAAAAGAATAATAAGTTTTTTAAACTGACCAAGTATCTCGATTTGGCTCACGAGGCTCACAATCATTGTGCCGATTGTCGTTTTAGTAAACAGTCCTAACTGTCAGAAACTCTCGCTGAGTTGCTGGTTTAAGGGCCTAATATATTTTAATTTACTGAAGTGACATCGATTGATAAAAAAACTTGGTATATAGCTGAGCCTAGTGCATTTGATTTCTAAGGTGTCTGCGATTATCACACATTGAAAAAAAAAACACTTTTTAACGGATGCATCGCGTGTATATTATTTAATTCCTGACTCAAACCTGCGACAGTCGTGGTCGCAGGAGAGACTATGATGACAGTTGTCTTCAAAAGTACAAAGAAACGGTTAAAATCTACCGCACAACATTTTGTTTTATTGAGTGCATGCAGAGATCCTTGTTGTTGGATGTTTTTTTATCTCAATAGCCTAGCGGATCATTGTTGGAATGTAATGATTTTCTTTGGCAATGATTTGAGGTCTATCAAAATGAATGTACAGGTTGGTCTTGTTATATCTGTGCTCACAAACTGCGGACTGGCTATTTTGCCAACATTGCCGCTCATTTGGACGCTCTTGATATATGGAAATGTCTGTTACTTATATTTGTTTGCGTGTTTTGTCAAATAAATAATTCTTCATTTTAGTCTTCGACCTGCAGATCGATTGCGTTATTTTAAACTTAAAATTTGATTTATAGCATAAAGAAGTGTTGCATACATGTTGGTTTTTTAATTTGGAAATTTACTGATACTCTCCACGAGACTGTTCTAAATTCACATTACTGACTCTCAAAGTATAAATCCATTAAGACGCATAAAAGAGTTCAGTTGTATTCAATGAAATAGGTTTAGCATTTTAGATGTTAAAACGATACAGACAAAGTTTCGTATTTATAATATTAGTTTATTAAAGAGCTGTTGAATACCGTTGAATTACGATTTAATTTACTAGCTTAACAAAAGGACAGTTTAAAATACAAATTAAGATACATATTTCTTCGTCAAGATTCAATAAAGATATGAATCTTAGTGTAGCTTGAGCCACAGAATATTTACTATTATTTAAAGGTGCCAAAGATACCTTGTTGACTCCACTAACCTTTATGACAAAAGTTATTTTTCACCACATAATAGATCTGACCTACATCTTGAAAATAACAGGTACTCTTATTTCCTACCCGCGCTCGCGAAAAGCCGCCTCACAAAGGCTACCGAGATACATCTTTCTTCTTTTAATAGAGCGTCTAAAAGGGTTGCTTCCAAGCTTTCCAAAAACGGGCCAAGCAAGTGTTCGCTGTTTTGGACGGTTCCGATCAATGCAGTCAGTATACATATTACATGCATATTTTTAATGACGTCCACAAATTTTAACAGTCGTCATTGCAGCTCATAAATTACCACTACTGAATCGAAATTAGCCAACTGTAAGATGCAATAGAAGGAAAACTTGACACGAAAACCTATGCCAACTCGTCTGGCCAGCGATGTAGTTGGAGGAGGCCCGACTCACTAGTGAGTCATTTATGGGCAGTTTTCCTCCAAATTTATGGGGGGAAATCAGCTAACTGCGTCTCGCTGGCAAGACGGGTTGGCACAGGGTTTGTATCAAGTTTTCTTTCTCTTGGAGCTAGGTGATCGGCCTCTTGCGTTCTTTTAGTCGCCTCTTACGACACCCTAAAGATGGTATGGGTTGGTGACATTGTGTATTCTAAATCCATCACTACACGGATAGTTTTATTCAAATGATGACTACAGAAAGAAGTCATCATTTGATTAAACTGATCAGATAATTTCCTCAAACTCTCATAAGGCGCTCCCTCACCGGGAGCATTCTCGTGTAATGTAACGTTACAGAGTCGAGCATTACATCAGTGAGGGAGGAGAACTGACCATTACAGTTCGAATTTGAGCATTACATTACAATACTATATCCCACACCGAAGAGCGTTCGCATGTAATATAACATTATAGATTCGACTTTGAGCATTACATTACAATACTACCTCCCTCACCGACGAGCGTTCGCGTGTAATGTAACATTTAGTACATAGAGATTTGAATTTGTGAGGATTCTGATTTAGTGGTTTCCGTAATTTCAGACAAAGCGGTCATTGTGCTGAGTGCGGCAATATTAATTCGACATTGTTATTTACGAATCTATGTATAATGTTACATTACACGCAAATGCTCGCGGTGAGGGAGCGCCTTTATCTGTTCTTCAATCTCTGCTATACAAAACCCGACTCTACAACAACATATTACAATAATAAATAACAATTACACTTTAGATTGGCTTTCGGAGAACCGAACCCTGAAAATGCTTTCACAATTTTTTCGACGAGACCTTTTTGTCGGGGTGGTGAGCATTAAGCTGGTTCCGCGGAACCTACACGATAACGTCAGATAGTAGAACCCACTTTAAATGCAAATCTGTCTTCGTAACACTAGAAGACATTGTACACGAATAGACGAGGAGTTTCGATAGAACTTCTTGTAACACAATCATGTCTTTGACAATACAATGTTACTATCACCTAATGGTTGCCACCATTATTAAAATTCGCTAATCGTATGCACGTATCTGTTATTAACCCCCGACGCAAAACGAGGGGTGTTATAAGTTTGACGTGTCTGTCTGTCTGTGGCACCGTAGCTCGCGAACGGATGAAGCGATTTCAATACAGTTTTTTGTATGACAGGTGAGTTACGGGCGAGTGTTCTTAGACATGTTTGGTGAAAATCGGTTGAGTCGTTTAAAAGTTATGGGGGGTGAAAGTGGGGAAGAATAACCGAAAGTCTGCAAATATAATCGAGTGGGGTCTCAAATGAAAGCGCATCACGTACACATTACAAACATCATAATAAGCGTGTACCTATAAAAAGCAGAAAATAAAAATTAAATTAAAAATTTAAATAAACCCCCGACACAATGACCTAAGTAACCTATAAAAAGTAAAAAATTAAAAAGTACATCGCGTTGGGGGACCGCTCCTATTTATTTATTACCTGATACCCTGGTACCCAGGTCATTGTGTCGGGGGTTTATTTAAATTTTTAATTTAATTTTTATATTTGACACTAGCTGTTACCCGCAACGTCGCCCGCCTTGTAGTCAATAATGTGGAAACTCAGTAACTATAAAAAAAGTAAAAAAATATAATTAAATTATTGCCAAAACGACTCTCCGTTTGTGTGGTGACGGATTTAGAACACATAGTGTCAGCACCCCATTCCATCCTGGAAGCCTCAGGCAATTCTTCAGGCCAATCGGGTTGGCATAGGGTTTCGTATCAAGTTTTCCTTCTCTTGTGGATAGGTTTTCAGCCTTATCATTTCCGTTTATCAGCTCTTACGACACCCTCAGGAAAAATTGGGATGGCGACACTATGTATTCTAAATCCGTCACCACACTGACAAGTAAGTAACATTTGAAACGCTTAAACTAAACTTAAACATGAAAACATATTGCCAATTCCCGCTTGGTAATCCTCTTCTGGCAAAATTTTAACAGTTTTTATTATCCAACTGTGCGCTCGGTTGAAGGCGTGTCCCTTTGCCAAATGCTGTTAACTAAATTTTCGTAGACACAATGGTGGGTTTTGTTCATTTCTTGGCTACAGTGTCTGTAAACATATCGTTTTTCACCATATTGCAAACAACGCAGACTTTGGTTTCGTTTATCCATCTTTACCAAAACAAGTAGCAGTTGAATTGTAGTGGTTTATGACTAATGAATAAAATAATTATCAACTGACAGTCATTATTAATACATAGCAGAATGTGTGTCTAGCAACGACAGTCTTTCAATATCTATTATTTTTATTATAATGCATTTGTTAATTTATAGACGACTGGAGATGTGGTGGCGTTCAGACATTAATATTCATGTTTGAGGGCCAATCGGATCGAAAATAAAGTTAGTAAAACCATGAAACTAGTTACGCTTCGATGTATTATCGTTTTCTCCCTTGCTCTTAACATAGATGGCTTTTTATTTTTTTGGTGCCCGGGGTAAAATCCTTTATGGACTATCCCCGTCGGTCCCGGGGAGGACCGACGAGGGGCGTGTGGGACTCTCCCCTCTGGGGGCTAAACATCCCCGGGGTGTACAATCCCGCGCAGGATCCGCCTCGTGGGCCCAGACTCTGCACCACCAAGCAGACGCGCAGGGGGGGGAGCAAAGATGTTCTCGCTCACCTCCGACCAGTCCCAGCTCCGACTGGAGCAACCCAACTCTAGCATAGATGGCCTACTCCTGAGACAAACATCCTTCAATTTAATGTAGGAAAACTAACTTACGTGGCTCGCTGGTCGGACGAATTTCATATTAAGTTTTTATGTAATTACTAGCGGTAAATTTCCATCCGGGCTAGGCACGGATGGAAATTTGTTTTTTAAATTTGTCTTTGCATGTCATCATCATCATCATCATCATCATCAGCCCACATTAGTCCACTGCTGGACATTAGAATCACACACACATCCACCATTAGCATTCAAATGGTGAAAGAATTTTTAAAATCGGTCCAGTACTTTTTGATTTTATTCGTTACAAACATACATACAAACCTTTCCTCTTTATATTATTAGTATAGATTTCCTATTTTTAAAGTAAAAACTGTTCCCTAAGCTTCAAAGGTACAGGATCTAATAAGTCATTGAGAGTATGATTTCCGTATCCGTCTCCACTGGTAGTTCTATCATGTCACAGATTCATCTATCGTCTAATCACAGATAAACCGAAGGACTAACTTTTTTGGCATATTTTCATGTACATGCAACTCTATTTGGTCGAGAAAATTCTTATAGTTGAAATAAGTACCAGATACTATGCAGCAGTAGATACTATTGAAAGTAGTCACGTGGAAAGTTTTCTCAATAACAAGCTCCAAGATAAGATGACTGTGTATTACACTGTTAGGAAAAAAAAGTTACTCACAAAAGATAAGAAAGTTCTTATTTAAATCATTTGATTGGTCTTTACACAGATGGAGTAGTATCGGATCGACTTTAATCTATATGTACTAATCAAAATTCTCAATAGTTTTGAGTAGATCTCGTGTTTCCTTTGCAATATCCAAAAAAAGTAATTTCTTTTTCTCTCCAACTTATTTTCCCCTTGCTTTTCTAGCATCAGTTTTCAAAACCCTCTAAAATCTCTATCTCTTTGTCATCGTCCAAGGTTTGCTAATCTCATGAAATTTACTTATGTTTGAGAAGGTGACTAAAAATATGAATAACAAAAAAAGCCGAAAAAAGAATTTTCGATTTATTTAAACCATTTATTTTCCACACATTTTCTTAAAACTATTGGATAATTTTTAGTGAAGTATTTAATGTTAGCATGTGCGTCAGGACATTAGCTCAGTATAAGCTGTGCCATCGGCACAACACTGTTTTTCAGCTAACCCCTGTTACAGTTGAGCATAATAAACGTATTTTGCGCTAATACATGCACTCAGTTAAATAAATATATCAAAATTATCACTAAAGCTTGAAATAACACGCTTAAAATACCAACAAAACCAACAAAAATTTACGAAGGAACTAATCCAAAAATAAAGAAACAACTAAAGAAAAGTAGTAACTATATAAAATTAAACACTAAATCGGAAACACAAAAGCAAAACTAAACGAGTTTATTCCTTTTGAAGACTAATAAGATCTAACTAAGAAACGTTTTATGATAGTAATTCATGTCATAACATTTTTAATCATCATTTCGTCGGGGTAAGTGCAAATCCGCGGAACTAGCATTGTATAATTCCACGTATTTGATATCTGTATCCAATTTGTGAAGTCTAATGTGTCCAATGTGTAAAATATCCAATTTGTGAAGGCGGGAAATGCACGCAAGATCCTAATACATAGAACACAAACTATTACAGAGAACTTTTACAGAGCTAAAAATGATGTCAATAGCCAAAATAACATAACATAACATAACAATAACATTACAAAATAACCAAAAATATAAATCTGCTGTAAACCTACAAGTTGTGCAGATTCGCGGATTTGCACTATCCCCGACGATTATAGAATAACGTTAATAAATAAAAGTGCTGACGTCCTAGTCGAGTTACGTTACGGTGTGATATCAACTCTTGAGAGCTCCACAGACAGACAGATTGCTGACGAGTCTCGCCATTAAAAGTTTCTGATTCAGTGGCACGTACCGTACCCACCTAGCTGCGGAATTGACTTCTTTGTGTTTACACCCAAAATTTAAGCGCTGAACCAGTCTAAGATTTTTTGATATTTGTTTAAAGGCAAAAGGATATATAAGATGACTAGCTGTTACCCGCAACTTCACCCAACATCGACTTTAAATTTCGACGTTAGTTTCGATTTTTCAAATAGTTGGCACATCTTCAATATTTAACGCAACTTAACTATTTATAGATTGCTTTATACGGTAGAGTATTTCATCATGATAATATTACCTACATTATTTCTTTTCAAAATTTAAAGAAAAGACAAAGATAAAAGACGGACACGGGGTATTTTGGTAAATACCTCAGCATATGGTGAAATATGAAACCCTTCGTATTTTAAAGTCTGTAGGTAAAATACACGTCATAAAATTTTGATATCATCACAAAATTATTATTTTTAAGTCGAGCGAAACTCGTATTGTTCTTCGTTAATTGGTATCGTTACAGTAATTACACAATCATTAACCGTCAATTACAACCCTGCAAAATCAATTCCCCCGCCGAAAACCTCCATATTTGCATTTAGCTTGACAATTTAAATAAAATAATACAATGAAAATGGGTTTTAATTGAAGAGTTGGATAATTAAGCATGAATGTTTAAATTAATTAATGGATTTCGCGGAATCGACCTGCGCTCCCTATCAGCTCGGTAGTGTTCGCGAAACGAACATTCTTAATTAATGTGAACAAGCACAGATATGGCTTTGGGAATTGCGAGCTTGTTTATGAATCGATATTGTGTATGGCTCACACAATATCGATTAATAAACAAGCTCAATGTTTAAAATTACTAGAGAGTCGATTTAGATACATAAATAGACATTTAGCCTGATAATTTTCTCAAAACATGAACATATAAATGTATAGCCAGATATTTGTCTTTTTTTTTGTTTGTATTATCAATATCAGATTTAGTTTTCTTAATGGATAAAAAAGAGTAAACGGGCGTGACAACAAAAATTCGATTTATAAAAAAAAATATTAGTATATAATATACTACTCAGCCCATAACTGACCCACTGCTGAATCAGACCTCAGTTACATGGAGGGTAATTGGCCTACCACGCTTGACAGGCGGGCTGGCGCAGGCGTATACAGTTTTGCGTATCTTGCGGCTAGGTTATCCGCCGTCATTTATTTCTGTCGTCACTTACGACACCCTCAGGATGAAATGGGATCGTGAAACTATGTATTCTAAATCCGTCACCATACGGAATCGGTAACCAGCTAATTTTTAAAACGACTTTCAGTGGCAGTCCCACACTGTCCGCAGGCACAGCTGTTTCGTCATAAACAATATTAGTAAATAAATAAATAAATATCCTTGGACATTTCACACAACGCCATCTCGTCCCAAGTTAAGCAACATAATGCTTGTGTTATGGTAACGAGATGGATGATAAACTACTTATATAATTTTTTTTTGTAAATACAAACATATTATAGATAGTAATGACACCCAGACTCCGAGCCAGTGCCTCTGGTTTAGACAAAGACACTTGCCCGACGCCGGAATCGAACCCGGGACCCGTTGATCCAAAGGCGGCACATCTAACCATAATAACATAAAGATGGTTAGTGTCGTCAGTGTGGTGATTTAAGTTATATAATGGTGACTGTATCCTGAATCTGTCACCAAACCATCCCGAGGGTAAACTCAGTGGCGACAAAATAATGCAAGAGGCAGATCACCTTTTTTTTTTTTGCCCGGGGTAAAATCCTTTATGGACTATCCCTGCCAGCCTGGAGATGGCCAACAGGGGGTGTGTGGGAGTCCCCTCCGCCTCTGTCAGGAGACGGAGTCATACCCACTAAACGTCCCCGGGGTGTACCGTCCCGCGCTTGCCTCCCCCTTTTGCCCTGACTGTATCTCCACGGGGAAGAGGCAGATTACCTAGCCGCACGAAAAAGAAAACATGATACAAAATGAACAGACAGCTTTTAGGCAAACGTGTACCGTCATATGCCGCATCTTCGCCTTCCATCAAGCGTTTGCCGCCTTTGGATCAACGGGTCCCGGGTTCGATTCCGGGGTCGGGCAAGTGTCTTTGTGTAAACCAGAGGCACTGGCTCGGAGTCTGGGTGTCATTTCTATCTATAATATGTTTGTATTTACAAAAAAAAATGTATATAAGTAGTTTATCATCCATCTCGTTACCATAACACAAGCATTAAGTTGCTTAGCTTGGGACGAGATGGCGTTGTGTGAAATGTCCAAGGATATTTATTTATTTATTATTTAGTTATTAAAGTTATTTTATAAACAAATATAACCCTGTGCCAACCCGTCTTGCCAGCGTGGCACAGTAGGCTAATTCCCCTCCATGAATTCGGAGGAGGCCTGACTCATTAGTGGTTAATGTAAGGACTAAAATGTCGAAAATATAGATAAAAAAATTACTAATCCATCCCTGGAAACGTCTTTGAAATTAAATGTTTTGCTCTAATAGATGCTCAATAATGTTAGCCAATTTTAAATAGCTCCATTTAATCTCCTGTTCATTTGGGTTGATTAAGTTGGAAATGGTGTAATTAAGTGGACGTTTTGGAAGATTTGTTACGTTAGACGACCGTGAGTAATTGATTTCACCTAATTTAAATCATGTTATCACATTTACACCGGTGCTCGGTGGCGAAACAAATTGTTATTTGTAAATTGGACTACCGATTTCTTTGAAATTAATGCTTATTAGTCTAACTATTTAATTTAATGAGATGAACATCAATTTGATGTGATTATACAGGATGTAACCAAGCTCATTTAGTCCGTGTGGTGACGGATTAAGAATACACAATTTCACCAACCCATACCACCTTCAGGGTGTCGTAAGAGACGACTTAAATAACGCAAGAATAAGATCACCTAGCACTTAGAGAAGAAAAACTTGATAACTGTCAACCCGTCTTGCAAGCGTGGCACAATTCTCTCCATTAATTTGGAGGAGGGCCGTCCCAGTTGTGGGTTACTTATGGGCTGAAACGATGAACCAAACTCCAATAGTCATAAGGAACGATATTACTACTGATGCAGATGCTCTCTGACAACTTACAGAAAAATACTAAGCGACTCTGTTATTTCGTTCGTGCGAAAGTGCGATATCAGGAGAAAAAGGATAGAAACCCTAAGAAATGTTGTGAAGGATAGGTTATGAAGCTTGTAGGGTATTCACGATGGATAGGTTATTTCCGATGGACCACACATTTTATGATTAAACATTGTATATAAAATGTCGCTTTCTCCTACGTACTTAATAATTAGAAGAAAAAAAAAGTATTATAACATATTACGCCTACTTGGTTGGCTATGGGGGATTTGTGGCACTCTATATAGCATTATGACCACGTTTATATATAAATACTAGCAGATTCGACCACGCGTTGCTATGGCTAAGGTTTTTGTTCTAATGCGTTTAACATTTACATACATTAATTTAACTTAGCGCCATCTGTTGAATACTTACGCAATCCAGTCAACAGATATCCCTATCTGTTAAGCTTGGTACTGACCGGCGTTACGGGGCGTAATGTAACGTGTTACACAGCGAGCATTCGTGCAGTCAGTACGTCGTGTTATGCGTTACTTTGACTATTACGCGGTTCAGTCAGTACGCTGTTGCAATACAGTTGCTGTTGGTCAGTACCCACCTTTAGAATCGTTTTTAGCTAACATAATAATTGTGACTGTCGAATAATAGACAAATCTTTGTAATAAAATAATATTGCGACTATAAATTGAGAGGTAAGCTTTCATATCTTCAAAGTTGAATCAATATAAACGAGGTTTTTAAATTTGATTATACTTTCAAATATTTTATGCATTTTACCTTTTTTGTAAAAATGTGTATGTTAAGTTGAGTTGTAGTCTTAGCTGCCGTTTAGTCCTTCATCCTGCCGTCCAGAGGAGTACCGTGCCTGATTAACTTCGTCTAGGTAAGTAGGCGTTCATCACGGACAAACACCATGACGAGTAATTAATCAATAAATAAATCAATTAATAAATTTTATGAGAAGATTTACATTATCTAAGTGTTTCATTTAATTATTTTATTGGCAAAATCACCGGTATAACGATGAAAGCCAAAACGTAAAAGAAGAATAAGGACAGGAATATAAATGATAACAAATCTGCGATTGTCATGAAAAGTCCCAACGAAAAATCCTCCGAGAACAAATCGCAACGAACAAAAATCCTCCGAAAACAGAACAAATATTTAGCAATCCGTATAAATTCTGCAAGCTGACGAAAAAGCGAAAGTAAGTCTGTCGGATACGCGTCAGCTGGTCAACATTAGTCAGGCGATGCGAGAAAATTTAATAAAAGCACTCCTTACAGCCATGTCGCGAAAACGTTACAGTTTTTGTGAGAGGGTGACAGCCATCGCAAATATGAGAATAGATTGTTTTAAGTGGGTATCTAAGCGCTTATGTTTCAAGGTTTTATGTCTGACAGAGACCCGTCCTCAATTGCAAAGGTAAATATGTGAGTCCGTGTGGTGACGGATTTAGAATACACAATGTCACCAACCCATACCATCTTTAAGGTGTTGTAAGAGGCGACTAAAAGAAAGCAAGAGGCAGATCACCTAGCCCCAAGAGAAGGAAAACTTGATACAAATCCTGTGCCAACCCGTCTTACCAGCGTGGCACAGTAGGCTTATTTCCCTCCATGAACTTGGAGGAGGCCCGACCCAGTAGTGGGTCATTTATGGGCTGTAACGATGAATCATGTGAGGTGGCAAAGGATTACAGTGATTCTTCGCACATCTGAAACGTTACTGTTGGCTTATTTGTTTTATGTTATTGCTATATAACAAAAGACTCTGGTTTACATGAATTCACTTGTCCCACACGAGAATCGAACCGGGGACCTGCGATCCAAAGTCCTAGGACCAACAAGGCAGTCAAAACTAAATAGCCAACTTAAAATTGAGTTTTTTTTCGGAATACCAGATATGAAATTTGCGTTTACTTTCTTTTTAAATTAGGTTATAAGGATTTATAGACTGCAAGAGTCTTTGCTAATATGGAAATAATGAAATTAGGTTGGCCTGATTTTTAAATAAAAGTATTTTCGGATAATTTCGTTTTGTGGTCAATTGTGTTGTTCTAAGGAATATTATCGAGTGTTCTATTCTGTTTCTTGTAGTTTTTTAATATTATAAAGATTACCTATACGAGTACTTATATAAAACAGCCTAATCTTTATGACTTCTACTACCACTGGCTCAGATTGCTGTGCTCTGTAAAGATGTGCTGATTCAAATTGCATACTATATAATTTGCGTATATAATTATTGCTTTAAGTATAAACCCAATAACTTTATATATATGTCGTGGATAACGATATCGTTTTATTAAGTTTCTCAATTGATTGTTAACACAGTAGTGCGGCAAACGCGGTGACGTCAGTTGTTTTGCAATGGCGGCACGTGGACAGAGTCGTAATGGAAAGTGAGGTTGGCTCGATCAGTCAGTCGACGTTGGGACACGGACCGAGACACTTCTCCGTTGCGAACCTGTCGGTTTGTCTATCTAAGTGTGTTAACTGAACATTGTTATTTATACTGTGGTTAATATTGTGAATTATAAAGTTACAAGTAATAAACCTCGTACCAAGTCAAGATGATGACGACTCTATCGCTCAGCCGTCGCTATCTCCGACATATATTTATACAGGGCGTAACAAAACCTCAATAGCTGACCTCGAACTTGAGAGTTTAAAGCTATCCTTTTGATAATCAGTGCGGTGTTTACAATGTATTTTTCTATCTTGAAGTATCAGAGAGCTATCGAGTTTTTCTAGTGGAATTCTAGTAGAAAAAGGATTTCTAGTGAAAACCCACCAAATAGCGAACGAATAAATATCCTACAGACTTAGTAATTTGAGTTATATTATGTATCTATGGTTCGCTGTGATTATTTCTCAAGTCATGACAAATTGACTTCGAGTCATGACCAACATTTTAAGAAACGGTAAGTTGCTTACGTTCGCTGAAATTTTGCACATAGTACTTTTATCAGTAATCCTTTCGTCATGGTTAAAGGTTTTTTGTTGCTGTATAGAGATAAATTATCCCAAAAATAATTTAGATCTAAAATATGAAACTTACTCTAAATCAACTATTATTTGATGAATAATATTTTTTTCTAAACTAAATAAAGTATTAATTACTACTAAATGCCTACCTGCCTAAATTTAGAACGAAACTCGCCCCTTCACAGGCCATTAAAATTTTCTCATTAACTAAACATTTAGGCGTGTAAGCTTTTGTACACCCCTCGTTTTAAATTAGTAATTGTATCACAATTTTACCATTATTGTATAGTGCTCACGGCTGTCACCCCGGTGAGAGCCCTCGTCATTAGTATTCAAAATGCAAATTGCTCTGCACCAGGACAGTGCTCCCGGCGCAGATCTCACTTTCCCAGAAATAATTTCATGAACATGAGCATTGTATGCTCTTACTTCGTTTTTTTAACAGACGCTGTAGGATCTAATCTTTCTACTGCGCACTTATATATTCGTTTTAACATGATTGTAGCCTGATTACGCGGGGAAGGAAGGTGTCATGAGTACTCGCTAACTGTGGGGAAAGCCGGGTCATATATGACTCCGAAGTAGCCATCGGTGAAGAGAAAGCCATATTTCTCTTCACCGATGGCTACCTCCGTTTCTCATCTTATATATAAACATGTATATTTGTCTGTATGTACTTTATAGAATCGTAAACTACGCATTTGATCATATGATGATATTCATGATAATTCTTGTGCATGCGCCCGGGAATGTTTCTGAACAAAAAAAGGTAATGTTTGTGTAATGTATTTCTTTCAAATCTATTTTAGTTAATGGCGTAGCAACTCGCGCCGGTTTCAGCTAATCTTACATAAAAGAAGGAAGCAAACGACCAATGTTTCCAATATGCACTTGCAACACCAGAGGAGTCGCAAGTGCGATACTAAAACTAAAACCCCAGGGTGGTGTGCAGCTGGTGAAGATTATCTGGACGTGTTGGATGTTAAAAGAGTGTCCAACATATTATTGGTATTTTGAAAGAAATGAAAGTGGTTTTTCGTTTCTCGCTTCTAGTTTTCTGGCTTGTCATTTCCTTTAATCGTCTCTAACGAGACTTTTAAGATGGATTGGGGTGCTGAGACTACGTTTTCTAAATCCGTTACCACCGGTCATTACGAATAAGAGAAACCAATGACTATAGCCGGTCATGAGATGCGGATTTTACGATTGAATATGTACTGCCGAACGCAGAGCAAGATTGTTCGATCATTCGATCATTCATAATCGAGAGTTGCACAGATTTGGAATTCAATTTGATCGAGTGAGCATCGTATCATGCAAATAGTTTGCATCAAGTTCGATCTATTCTAGTTTGTATTTTGAAATCATTTCTAATTCTACTTCTCACCCCTTAAATGACCCACTGCTAAGTCGGGCGTCCCTAACTATATAGAGGGTAATTAGCCTACTGTGCCACAATGGCCATGGTTTCGTATAAAATGTTCCTTGTTCTGCGGCTATGTTTTCGGACTTGCCATTTCCTTCGTCGGCTCTTACGATACTGTCAGGATGGAATGGGGTGCCGGCACTATTATAGCTGTCACCACGCGGAATAAATTTCGGAAATCATTTATTCATTCAAAACCGTATCAGTGCGTACTAATCCATAAAACAGCTAAGACTCACAAAAATACCTTCAAAAGGATAACGTACAAATCAAGGGAACATACTAGGTCCAATATTTTTTATACTATATTTAAATGGTTTCCCAGACACTTCTTATGACAGTGGAAAATATCATAAACTGGATGACATTAAATAATTTAACGGTAAATATAAACAAAACTAAAACAATGCAATTCGGTACAAGTAAGTATAGTACACTAAAACTAAATATAACTTACAAGGGCCAATTGATAGAAGATGTTTAAAACATAAAATTCCAGGGCCCAATTATTGACGACAATTGTTATTGGAAATGTCACGTTGCATCAGTATGCGAGAAGCTTAGCAGATAGAGCTATCCGTGAAAAATCCTCGGTTGAACGTGAACTACTGGCATATCACGCATATGTGGCATCAATTCTCCAATATGGTCTAATTAAGTGGGGAAATTGTACAAATATCGATGAAGTCCTTGTGATGCAAAAGCCATGTTTTAGATCATTGTTTGGTGCAGATTTTTTAGACTCCTGCAGACCTTTGTTTAAGAAACATAATTTACTAACAATAACGGGTCTTTATATTAAAAAATGTGCATCTTTGTCACCCAGAATACTTTGCAGAGAAAAATAATAACTTGAATAAAGCAATGCGTAAGATACAAGCGTATAGGAAAATAAAACCGATAGTCAAGCTCACATTAACTCAGATAAACTCAAATTACATGGCCATCAAAATATATAATGCTCACCCATACGAAATCCGCAGTCAGACCGGTGGTTGTTCTATGAACTGCATAATAAATGGCTAGTTGAAAAATCATCATCATCATCATCAGCCCACATTAGTCCACTGCTGGACATAGGCCTCCCCTAAAGAGCGCCATAGCGCCCTGTCTTCAGCTTGACGCATCCAGCTGCTGCCCGCAACCTTTCGCAGATCGTCGCTCCATCTAGCAGAGGGCCGTCCCACACTACGCTTGCCGATTCACGGTCTCCACTCAAGAACTCGTCTACCCCAGCGGTTGTCGGTTCTTCTACAGATATGACCAAGTTGAAAAATACCACTACTCAATTAAAGAATACTTTTCAGACCCAACTTTCATGAAATTACTTGTCTGGTTAATGGTTCTGGCTTGCTGATGTAGTAACATAATTATAGTGCTGACATAAAAATATTGTAAAACAAATAAAAATAATTATATTTCTAATATTTGACATTATTTATTTATTTATATTAAATGTTTTATAAAGGCGCCTAGTCTGTACAAAACAAGTGTACTTTAGTATTTAATGCTTTTAGAATAAGATCTAATTGTCATTAGTGTAATTATTTATATGAATAATAAAGACCTTTGAAAATCAAAAATCAAATCAATATTTGACATTGAATGATAACTTGACAATCAAGTTTAAAAATAATATTTGTACGCTTACTATAAGCAGATTTTGTAAGGAATTTTACTAAAATAAATGAATTCTATTCTATTCTAACCACCAATTATAATAGAAGCAGTTCATGTTTTATTAATTTTGCGTAGTATACTAAATGACCAGTTTACCAAAATGACGTTCTCATCCCGTATCATCCTCATATCCTATCCATATACTCATCTCATCAAATCCTGTATTTCGGTTTTATAGGATTTTCACAAAATAAATTGACATTTAATGACGTACGACTTGTAGTAATGAAATATTCATTAGCCGACTTTAAAAAGGATTCTGAATTCAGTTGTATTTTTTTTATGTTCGTTTCCGAATAACGGCGTAATTTGTAAACGAGTTCGAAAAATTCTCAATTTTATTTGATTGGTATTCGTTCTAGATTAAACCCATTCATCAATTTTATCGAAATCTGTTCGGTAGTTTGGCAGGAAACTTGAAATAAGTAATCAAAAATGATTTGTGAAAAGGAAAATATTGTGATAAGAGACGATATTGTTATTCGAATTCGTTATAAAATGTACGTTGGTTTCTAATCTATAAATAAAAGTAATCTAGAAATAAAAGCCTATAACAGAGTATGTAAATACTCATTAAAAGCCTATTTCTAGAATTTGACACCGAATTTAATTAGGATTTAACTATGTCTAAGGCACCGACTTGAAAAGGTTGTTTCTTTTTTGCTTTTCAGTGCCTATTTTAAAATCAGTTAATATTGCGACTGGCTCGTTGGTCTACGGGTTAGATGTGTCGCTTTTGTATAAAGGGGTCTCGGGTTCGATTCCGGGGTCGGGCGCGTGAGTGTGTCTTTGTCTAAACCAGAGGCACTTGCTCTGAGTCTGGGTGTCATTTGTGTTCGTGAATTACATGTTTGTAAACTGCACCCGCGATACAGGTTATATGTAGTGAAGAGATTTCGTATATTTAAAAAAAAATATTAAAAAGTTTTTATTCTACATACAGTAAACAACACTATTAGCATTAAATAAAATGATCCATATTCGGATGGCGGGGCCAAGTCGTAAATGAGAATAGTTACAGACAATGGATTCATAAATTGCGTGATCGCAATCTATAGAGCCAGCGAAATACGCGCGACGCTCATTATGCGTGTTCAGTATCAATGTAATAAACGTACGCCCAAGTTTGGTACATTACTGAGGTATTGTATGCGGAGTACAAATAAATAGTGAGAGTCGCAAACTCATTGTCAAATAGCAAATAGCAGCACAAACAGTGCTACACTTCGGTCGGATGGTATCGTCATTTGGGTCATAGTAGATCCTCACCCCAATTGGCATAGTTTGATTTAGAATACATTGTGTCATCACCAAATCCCATTCTATGGGTGTTTTAAGAGCTGACTAAGGGTGAGGCCAAACGAGCGTTATTTTTTAAGTTGCAAATATTTCTGCAAATAACCGACATAGCCCACAGGATTGCCAAACTTAAGTGGCAATGGGCAGGGCACATAGCGCGCAGGACCGACGCCCGATGGGACAGAAAAGTCCTCGAATTGCGACCGCGTTCCGGAAAGCGTAGTGCTGGTAGGCCTACCACACGATGGACCGATGACCTGATTAAGGTCGCCGGAAAACGACGAACGATGGGCGGCCCAGGACCGGCCTTTGTGGAAATCCTTGGGGGAGGCCTATGATGATGTATTTCTGCTGCATTCGGTTTCATACAAAAGTCCTCTTCGTGCCACACGGCGACGCAAAATGAGTTGTGAGCCGACTCACACGCATAATCCGACCGAATTAAGTTCGCGAGGGCGAGGAGATTGAAGATTGCGTGAAAAACGACAACTGCATAAAATGCGCCCGTCTGGCAGCCCAACCCGACGAGACCGAATTTACACGACACACAACTCAGAAAAATACGCTTGTTTGGCCTCACACTAATAATTTCACACTATATAAAATAGCAATGTTGAACTGAATCTAACCCCAATAGAAGGAACACTTGGTATTAGATCCTGTGCCGCAGCACAGTAGGCAAATTTCCGTCCTTGTAATTATAGGAGGCAATTAACAGTGGCTCATTTATGGGCTGAGAAGTAACAGACAATGAAAAGTATCACTATCTGCCTCTCATTATATTTCATTTTCAAAAACGAAATCCCTGCACTAGGTTTTAACCGGGGGCAGTTTACAAACTTAAAATTCACGAACCTACATGACCGACATTCAGAGCAAGCACCTCTGGTTGTATGTGTGTACACATACACTTACCTGACCCCAGAATCCAGAATGGCGATGGCTGCCACATGCATCATGCTTGTGAACAGTTGCTGTTGCTGGGGGTCGGTTGGCTCGGGCATTAGAAGGTTGCTATTGTTGACTAGATGTGGCTGATGTTTGGCCCCTTGCGACTATTGCGCGAGTTAATAAATAAATTACAAATCTGCTTTATCAGGCCTTGTACCTAAATAAAGGGCGATCTAAAAAGAGCAACTACAGAGTTTTTGCCGGCTCTTCTCTGTAGAGCTGCATTCCGAACCGTTGGTAAATGGTAAATTTTAAATTTTATTTCTGGTTTTACTTGATTAAATGATTTTTGAATTTGAACTTGGTACAGCGGCGTGTTGGCCTATTTTCTTGTTCTCCCTTTCTTGTGTCTAGATGGTCTGTAGATATCCTAAGGATAAAATAGATTGGTGGCAATCTTAATAAGTCTCTTTGTCATAGGCCTCCCTGCGGCGCCCAGCCATTCTTTTTGACTGTGTTCGTTGTTTTCCTCAACAAGTCTAACAGGCTCGATAATGGTAAGAATCCACTTTACCACAACACTAACAAAATGTTTGCTTACTTCAAATATCTCAAAAGGTGCTGCAAATTTTGCAAGCTATCGTGGTATCCAATGTTTCATATTCTTTTCAAACATCTCCTTGATTATTGGCTACTACTACTACTATTCAGCGCATACATGACCCACTGCTTATTAAGGCCTCCTCCAGTTACATGGCTGGCCAGACGGGTTGGTACAGTGTTTTATATCAAGTTGGTATAGTATGGCAGTCGGTAAACGTAGCCGTAGGCGAATGAGATTGGAAGAAGGTGAGGAAGACGAGGTTGAGTGAAGTACAAACATCATTCATCATCATTTCAGCCAAAAGATGTCCACTGCTGCACAAAGGCCTCCACCAAGGATGTCCACGAAGGCCAGTCTTGAGCCGACCGAATCCGATTCTGGTGACCATAAGTAGGTCGTCGGTTCACCGTGTGGGAGGCCTAGCAGCACTGCGCTTTCCAGTACGTGGTGGGCACTCGAAGACCTTTCTGCCCCATTGTCCGTTACCTCACTTAAGTTTGGCAATCTCATGAGATATGTCGGCAACACGTGTTCGCGTGCGTATTTCTTCATGTCTAATCCGATGTCGCAGGGAACATCGTAGCCTAAATCAATTTATTGCAATGCACTGCAAGCAGCTTCTACTTCATTCGAAATTCCAATTATTTCGAGAAACGTACAGGTCTCGAAAGTTCTAATGAAACCTTAGAGATAAAATCAAGTGAATGCCCACCCTTAAGATAAGTACGAATATGTAATCGTTCCATTAAAAGGCACAGTAGGGATTTTCGGGCACTCGTTACCCTGAGGGAATCCAAAAGAAAAAAGGTCGAGTAATTTGTCTTTACTCTGAGGATTTATGTAGGGATCACTAGTATAGAGCAGACGCCAGAGACTGGATATTCACGGAATGAATTGTTGATTATATGTCCTTAGGACGTCACGTAGCGGAAAGGGCTAGTACGATGTTTGTTTCAGACTGCCTCGTTGGTCTAGTGGTCAGATGTGCCGCCTTTGGATCAACGGGTCCCGGGTTCGATTCCGGGGTCGGGCCAGTGTCTTTGTCTAAACCAGAGGCACTGGCTCGGAGTCTGGGTGTCATTTCTATCTATAATATGTATGTATTTACAAAAAAAAAATGTATATAAGTAGTTTATCATCCATCTCGTTACCATAACACAAGCATTAAGTTGCTTAGCTTGGGACGAGATGGCGTTGTGTGAAATGTCCAAGGATATTTATTTATTTATATTTATAGAGCAGACGCCAGAGACTGGATATTCACGGAATGAATTGTTGATTATATGTCCTTAGGACGTCACGTAGCGGAAAGGGCTAGTACGATGTTTGCTCGTAAGTGAATAATGAAAGGACAGTACATACGAACCGAAAGATTTATTTTTGTTTTTCTGTTTCTGTCAGGTTGTGGTTCGGAAGTTGGTCGGTATTATTTATATAACAACAAACTGTGTTGCTCCACTAACTAAAATAAATTTAAAGAAAAAAACACAATACCAAATATAATTATTTTTTTGTTCTGTTTCTCATGGTTAATACTTTGCTGAAGATCATCATAAGATCAAATGCATAGTTTACGATTCTTTAAAAGTCATACAGACAAACGTCCATTTTTATTTATAAGAGAAGAAGAAGAAGATAAGGTAGCGTACAAGACTACAGTAATTTGATTATACTTTTTGGCTATATATACTTTTTTTGCGATTGCGTTGTATAACCCGTTAGCGTTGGATAACCCGACCGCTCAGCACCAATCGGGTTATCTGGGAATCCGGGGCGCAGAAAGATGGCAATCAAGCACCAACCTACCCACTAGAACCAATGGTGTCCCTCAACTGCCCGAAGCACTGCCACGGGTTTTACTCTCCAATGCGGGACCATACTCGGCAACGCTGATGTGCCGTGGTCCGCGAGCCAGCGGGCCCCACGCTTTGATGGGGAGCTCTCAAATTCAAAAGGAATTTTATTTACGTAGGTTTTACCATCTTTTACCATTACCAATATAATCTTTCGTCCCTTGTCCCACGCTAGGTGGTGGCTCTGCACACTCTCCATCCCCTACCCAGAAGTACATGCGGGACATTGTACGTACCTTCGTCAGGCGCCGGAAGAATTGTCATGGGTAACCCTGAGCCGGTATGGCCCCAACGGATCCTAAAAGCACGCAAACCGCAAACCCTGACGGAAGTCAGTGTGGTGACGGATTTAAAATCAATTATGTCACCACCCCATTTCATTCTGCGGGTGTCGTGAGAGGTGACTAAAGGAAATACCAAGGTCGATAACCTAGCCGCAACAGAAGGGCATCTTGAAACCCTGTGCCAACTCTTATAGCCATCGTGGCACATTAGGATTTTTCCCTCCATGTAATTGGGGGTGACCCAACTCAGCAGTGCGTTTTTAATAGGCTGCGATGGTGGTGATGAAAGATATTGATATCATCATCATTTCAATTAAAAGACGTCCACTGCTGGACATAGGCCTCCCCCAAAGATTTCCACAAAGGCCGGTCCTGAGCCGCCCGCATCCATACCAGGCAGGCCTACCAGCACTGCACTTTCCGGAACGCGGTCGTGACTCAAGGTCTTTTCTACCCCATCGGGCGCCGGTCCTCCGCGCTTAGTGCCCACTGCCTCTTAAGTTTAGCAACCATCATCTCTGATTCGATCTCGCAGGGAAACTCCGAGCATAGCCTTCTGATAGAGCCCATAGTGAGCGACCTCGACTCTGTGCCATATGTCAACACTGGCAACACACATTGCTTGAAGACTTTTGTCTTCAAACACTGCGGTATTGTGGGCGAAAAGATCTTATATCGATCAATATCAGTCGCTCGCGTGTCATGTGCGCCTCATATATTTGTTATCTGAACGCAGTCTTATTTATTCCTGGCTGTCGGACTACAAGGAAATGAACTTGCAATATTTTTCAAGCACCCAATGTGCGAGTCGTTTATCCCACCGACACGCAATACGAAATGCGTGCGTGCATTGCGAACGTAAATCTTTAACACAACGTAATGAGGTGATAGTTAGACATACATCCCTTGTGCGTTAACGCCTCTATAGTTTAAGGCAAATTTTTTTTCAGCACGCTAACACCGCCTATTTTATATTCAATATATGGGATTGTCCATTATGGTGACGGATTTAGAATAGTGTCGCCATCCCATTGCATCCTGAGGGTGTGGTAAAAAAGGAAATGACGGCTGATCGACCCACAAGAGAAAGAAAACTTGATACGAAACCCTGTGCCAACCCGTCTAGCCAGCGTGGCACAGTAGGCCAGTTATCCTCCATGTAACTGGAGGAGGCCCGACTGAGTTGTGGGTCATTCAGGGCCCACAGAGCAGTCAGCGCGGGACGTAACACCGGGGGATGTTTACTGGGTATGGGACGCCCCTGCAGCACACGCGGGTGTGAACATGAGTCCCACACGCCCCACACCAGCCCGTCAAGTCCATCAAGGATTGAACCCCCGAAAAAAATTGGGTCATATATGGGCTGCATAGTAGTAGTGGTATAAAGGATATACACCTCCTCCGTGCTTTGGAGGCTATCAGGCCGTCAGTCCCAGCTGCCATTCTTAAATGACATTTGAAGCATGAAGTCTGTAGTGTGAATCCTGACAGCTGGTCTAATCAGTAACTAAATAATGACTGGTTTTCCCAGTGACCGACGGCTTCACGTGCTTTAGAAGTAGAAAGGATATGAGAAGTTAGAATTATATGGATGCTCAGCCGGACCCTGGATGGGTTCCAGGGTCCGGCTGAGCAAGACCTGCAGAACTATTAAGCTACGAGTACTACTTCTTCTCAGCCCATAAATGACCCACTCCTGATTCGGGCCTCCTCCCATCACATGAAGGGAAAAAGTCGACAAAAGAAAATGACAAGGCCGTAAACCTAGCTGTTAGAGAAGGAAAACTTGAAACGATACCTTGAGACAGCCCGTCTAGCCAGCACGGCGCAGTAGGCTAAAATGGCCTTACCTGTAGCTGTGCCTGTAGTGTGAGGAGGCTCGCCTCAGCAGTGGGTCATTTGTGGGCTGGCTAATAGTAGTAGTTTCCGTCGTGCGGCTAGGTTATCGGCCTTGTCCTTTTGCTTCTTTGGGCTCTTACGACAACCTCAGGATTAAATGCGGTGGTGACACTATGCATTCGAAAACACAACACGGATATTTGAAAGTCAACCAAGTCCAGTGTCTTCTTCTTCTTCCTGGCGTTAATCCCGGCTATTCCCAGGGTCCGCCTTTCGACTGAGCTTCCTCCACTTTGCCCGATCTTCAACGTCCTTTTCAGTTAGGCCATTGGCTCTCATGTCGGATTTGACGACGTCCAGCCAGCGCTTACGAGGGCGACCCCGAGTACCCAATATCATTCTGTGCTTGTCCATTTTAGGTTTTACGTGGGGCGACCAGCCGTCTGACCCCCACAACCCTACGAGAGACGAACCAGGTTCGCCAGAGCCTCGTCCGTTGGACAGCAGGGAGCACCGCTAGCGGGTAAGGTTGGCTTGGGTTGTTAACTGAACCCCATGCACCCCCAAGTCAACCAAGTCAAGAGTAAGAGGGTCAATATACCCTGAACCTTTCCAGTAAGGGATTAACAAACATTTAAATTGGGCTTGGACAAACAACAAACAAATCATAACAATGCCTCCGGGGAAGCGACAGTCTGTGATGGTGGCTTTTATTTACTTTTATAATTTCGCCCTTTGCGCCCTTTTGATGAGAAATTTAATGTATTTCATGTAGCGGTAGCGTAATTAGATCTGTTTTGAATTAATAAGCGAGACAGATACGTATTTTGTAGCCTAATAATACAAGTTTAAAAAAGATGTGGTAATTTTCGTGCATTTTGGGTGTTTAGGAAGAGAGTTTAGGAAGGAAATTTTAGATTCAGTTAGTTTGAAATTGCAGTAGTAATTGTAGCTAGGAATTTCAAATGTATTTTTAGTAAAATAGATATTTTAAATACACCATTTTTATTTTTACTTTATTGCACACATAGGTATCACTACATAGTATAAAACAAAGTCGATGTTTTCTGTCCGTCCCTATGTATGCTTAAATCTTTAAAACTACGCAACGGATTTTGAAGTGGTTTTTTTTATTAGATAGAGTGGTTCACGAGGAAGGTTATGTATAACACACCCCCGCTTTGCACGGGCGAAGCTGGGGCGGGCCACTAGTATATTATATAATTAAATTAAATAACAGCGGAGACCTGGTGACCTAAACAACAGAGTATCCTAGTTTAGGCTCCAGTCTCCGCTAAATTTGAAGATCTGTACCTTTTATTATTAATAAAAATACTATTATTCTATTTTTAAATATATAGCTTTTATTTTTTGCGCAATACCCTTAAGTAACTGTGAAGTGGCACAACATTAATCATAAATCATCTTCATCGTTCATATAAACGCAGTCATATAAATTGACTTTAAATTTAAGCAGTGAGATACTTTCATTAAGGTCATGTTAAGAATTAGTGTGGTAAAGAAATGAATGTTCAAAGGCTTTGTAAATATTCAATAGATATTAAAATAGATTTTGGCGTACTTTGATAACATACTTTGGCGACGGTAGATTCCATTACTCCTTGCCTCGTTGGTCTAGTGGTTATATGCGCCGCCTTTGGATCAACGGGTCCCGGGTTCGATTCCGGGGTCGGGCAAGTGTCTTTGTCTAAACCAGAGGCACTGGCTCGGAGTCTGGGTGTCATTTCTATCTATAATATGTATGTATTTACAAAAAAAAATGTATCTAAGTAGTTTATCATCCATCTCGTTACCATAACACAAGCATTAAGTTGCTTAGCTTGGGACGAGATGGCGTTGTGTGAAATGTCCAAGGATATTTATTATTATTTATTATTATTATTATTACATTAGACTAAGAAAATGAATTTACTAGCACTACTATACGAGTAGCAGAAATAAACTTCATGAAACATAACGAGCTCATTTTTTACGCTGATAGTGTATATAGTCAAAATAAAAATACCTTCATAATTTTAATTAATTTCATAAAATGTTTTCATAATTTGAAGTAACCCCGTTGTCAATTTTTTATACTCGACTGTATTTACCATAATAAGAAGTTTAGGCTCATCAAAACAATTGAATGAATTGGAATCGCCCAGATCTTTTGACACAAGTGGACGACTTAATCAAAATTAGCTTAGAATCGGTTCTTAGACCCAAGCATTCTTGGACCCAAGCATCCCTACCCATCCGCTATGGTGGTCTAGGGATTCGCAAAATTTCCAGTGTCGCTTTACCAGCCTTCCTATCTTCTGTCCATAGTTCAGCAAGTCTCATAAGTACAATTTTAAGGGCATCCCCTTCAAACTTTGAGATTGCTGGCTTGGAAGAAGCTAGAAACGCTTTCTTAATTGCATGTCCAGGTCAAAATTTTCCATCTTCCCCAAATTCGCAGAGGAGCTGGGATGACATAAATTGTAAATTGTCATATGACAACCTTTTAAGCTGTAGTACGGGTTCGGCGCGTGCTAGGCTTTTGGCCATGGGTACGCACGAGGCCGGCTACTGGCTTCATTCGTACCCTTTTCTTGGAACGGGAACATTTCTTGAGCCTGACACGCTTCGAATCGCAACCTGTCTACGGCTTGGGGTTCCGGTCTGCGCTCCTCATAAATGTCCCTGTGGCAGTGATGTCGACAAGCTAGGACATCACGGACTGTCATGCCAAAAAAGTGCAGGCCGCCTCTCGAGACATGCCGCACTTAACGATATCATACGCCGGTCCCTTACCTCCGTCAACGTGCCCAGTCTACTTGAGCCGACTGGCATTGCAAGAGACGATGGTAAGAGACCGGACGGTATGAGTTTGATTCCATGGAAGATGGGTCGGGTGCTGGTGTGGGATGCAACCTGTTCAGACACACTGGCCCCTTCCCATCTACATGGAACCAACAACAGTGCTGGTGCGGCTTGTGAAGCGGCTGAAAAAGCTAAAGCATACAAATACAGGGGTCTAGGCTCCGAATATGAATTTGTCCCATTCGGTGTCGAGACCCTTGGTCCATGGGGTCCTAGCGCTATAAGCCTTTTTAAGGAAATAGCAAAAAGTTTAGTCGACATCACAGGAGACCGAAGAGCTGTTAGCTACCTCGGACAAAGAATCAGTCTAGCGATTCAAAGGGGGAACGCTGCCAGTATCTTCGGAACCTTGCCTAAAGGGACTCCTTTAAATAATATATTTTAGTATTTAAGTTTTAGGTTATTTGGTATTTTTAGTCTTGTTTTATTACTTAAGTTAGTGTTTATGTAAGTACATATTACTTAAGTTAGTGTTTATGGAATAAATATTTATTATTGAATGAATAAAAATGAAAATTGAAAGTGACTGTATGTATTTTAACATTCATTTTGGCCGTCTTCGTGGTACTTGTAAATTCTCGACTTTTAATTAAACTTCTTTCAAGAAGCTTCATCCATTTCTTTATTATTAACTTGTGTATTATCATTTTCAACGTTTGTGAATAGTAACTTTGTAACATATATATGTTTGCAGCAGTATAATTAATCGTAGTATATCTTTTTATTTCATATTTTTTACATATATTCTTAAAAAAACATTGTTATTAAAAAAAATATATAAAACAATAGAAAACCCGTCGACAACGAGTTCGATGACCTAAGCTACCGACGGTTCAGGGCTCCAGAGAGAGGAACCTCCTCAGGATCCTTGCCGATGACTGCCTTTTGCATCAGGATGACTGCCTTTTGCAACAGGCCCTTAATCCAGCAACTCAGCGAGAGTTTCTTGAGGTGTTGGTCGAAACTCTTCGCGATAAGACCGTTTACTGAAACGACTTAATCGTTAGTATTAAGAGGTCTAGATGTAGCAGATATACAGTATATACTCGTAGTTGCATCGATATATGTTACTGATATGCTTATCGATTACGCGACTGTGATCTGCAAGGTAATATTCATTTGTACGTCTGTTCCATCGATACTACCCTAAGGCATTTTTATTGATTCATTTTTACATATGATTTATTTAAAGACGGTATGATTTAATATAGTAGTAGGCGTCTTACAAAGAAGCCTAATATCGAAGATTAAAAAAGGAAATGATTAAAATATGTTCATTTCAACTAACATGTATTCAAAATCTTTTACTCGGCTCTCATCATCATGAACCTCGGCATTTTTAATGTAACAGATGATTTAGTTTGGCATTATCTTATAAACGATGGAATTAATTTCTAATATTTGGCATAGTTGATTGGTTATTTTATACTGTGCATAAATCAATAAATTAAACTTAACACTATCTATTTTTATTCAAACCGAGTGTTGCGCAAACAAAGAAATGATATTACGTGGGAGCATTTTAAAGAACTTCCACATTAATCACGAAATAAGGCGATAATGTGAAAGGTTTTAAATATTTTTTTATTAAATAGGCTAGGGTTATATACATAGATTATTAGGCAGCGTTATAGGTGATATGTCTGTCAGTGATCTAATAGTAATAATATTATAATCGTTTTTATTTATCAATTGTGTAAATCGAGATTGTTCTGAGATATGAATGAAGATAGCTTCTCTTATCTTTACGATCCCAGCCAATATTTCATTGACGTCAGCAACCGCCATATACATAACCATAACCTTATTCACCTCGCTACTGGACCAAACTAGTCTGTTAGCTTGAGGCCTAATTGATTGGCCATCAGTTAAACAAAAGTTTAACTTACTCAAACATAACCGTAATGGGATAAGAGCCGCGAAACACTTATCACCGTCATCAGATCGTGACCCAATAGTTTTAATGAAAGCCGGGCCGGAACCAGCGAATCGATTAGTTTCATCTGAACCGATAACATCGGTACATAGTTAGCGATCATTGTCCACGGTAGAAACCCGTTACCAGTAGCAATAAGCAGACACCATGGCAGTATACTAACAATGTCTTTCTTGTTCCTCCAATACGATGATGATATAGGATATTTTATTAATCTTGTCAACTTGAACTCATCATCATCATCATTTCAGCCAAAAGACGTCCACTGCTGGACATAGGCCTCCCCCAAGGATCTCCACAAAGGCCGGTCCTGGGCCGCCCACATCCACTGCTTTCCGGCGACCTTAACCAGGTCGTCGGTCCACCGTGTGGGAGGGCTACCAGATCTGCGCCTTCCGGAACGCGGTCGCCACTCGAGGACTTTTCTGCCCCATCGGGCGTCGGTCCTGCGAGCTATGTACCCTGCCCCCTGCCACTTAGGTTTGGCAATCCGGTGGGCTATGTCGGTGACCCTGGTTTTCCTGCGAATCTCCTCATTTCCGATTCGATGTCGCAGGGAAAACCTGCCAACTTGAACTACTGGCTGTCAAATAAGTGTAAAATGAGGATCTCGATTCCAATGCAGACCTACTCGCCATTAAATAATTAATAATCCAAGTTTTGGTGTCAAGTTTATCTGTGCGTATTACGCTTGCAAATTTCGATTGCGCGATTATGGTTGTTTAAGTTAGAATATTACACACATTACATGATGTCTTAGGTTTGGGGTTAGGTTTTGGTCAAAGGGATGATCATGCAGCTAGATGAGCATATCTCCCGATAACTGTAGATAAATTTCGCTATCGCGGTGTAGGACGTTTTGGTAATTCTCGCATTTGTAGATTCCTGATACCATTAGTTCAGATCTTTCGTTTTTTATTGGTCGCTACAAGTTTTTGCGATTAATAACCATTGAAATTAAACACTTTTTAACTGATTTATCGCGTGTATTTTACACGACTTATCCCCGAGGTTTCGAATGCTTGGCAACAGTACGTGGAGACGAGAAGGTATATGAAAGTTGTCTATAAAAGCAGAAAGAAACATTTAAATCTATAGCCTATCATTTTGTTTTACTCAATACGTCCTTCATTAGCAGATAGGATATTTTCTTAAATGTTGCGGCTAATTTGTGACTAGAAATTTTCAACATGGAGTATTGAATACCTGTTTTGTAAAGAAATGTTTTCCGATTGTTTGTAGTTTAAATATATATATGTTTTTATTACAAGCCACTGTTTTGTTGTGAGTGTTACAAATTTATCAAAATAATATATATATTTTTAAATATAATATTATATATATATATATAAATATATATATATATATAATTTTATATATGATTAGCTTTTGCGCGCGGCTTCGCCCGCGTGGGCTTCGAAAACGTGCATATTTTTTATGTACATAAAATCGGTTATTGTGACTAAACTATGATAGTTAGATATTAGTATAGATATATGTATATATATAATATTATAAATTTTTGATAATTTCAACGGATATTTTATTATAATCTAGAATACATTTTCTGTTTCAAAGCTTGTTAATGTTCTCAGCAATAATACACGTTTGCTACTATCATACCTACCCATGCATTATGTTCCGTCAGCCGCAGTTAATCTTTCTGCACAGAGTTTTGTTTCTGTTCAACATGTAGTGTGTACAATGCCGGTAGTCTAGAGATTAATGATACGACCATCATTGTTTGAAATGTTAGAAAAATCATTCATTAAATCTACGCCGTCCATCACTGACAGCCGAGTCAGTTGCCCGCTTATTGTTTGTGTTTTAAGGTGATATATAGGTTTTAGAATGGTAGTGTAAGCTGCGAAATGAGAGAGCGGTCATAGAAGTATTAGGATTAGAAGGGAGTTGTAGCCGTCAAGGCCTATTCGTCATTCATTGCGTAAACGTGTAGCGTGCGAACTTGCTCTCACTATGCTGTTTAGTGCTTTCCGTAAACAAGATCCATGACTTAAAAAAAAAGGAACTACAGAGTTTCTTGCCGGCTCTTTTCTGTAGAGCATCCTTCCGAACCGGTGTTAGTTTCAGCATGAATGTGAGTGGACGCAGGGATTGTGAGCGATCAAGGGATGGAAGGATTGTAGGAGTGAGGAATTGTGGATGACGACTGATAGGTGTGTGTGGAGACTACCTAGTGTGGGACAGGGGCCGTAAGATGATAATGGTATTTATAAATATGACGACTTATAGTTTTGTACGAGTTTTGTGATGAAACCTACATAAATAAAGTTCCTTTAGAGTTTGAGTTGATGTCGCAAAAGATAATTTATAGTAGGTAAGCCTTTATGCTGACTTGGGCTTGGACATGGTCGTTCTGTTAGCGCCTGAACGCACTAGCGGCTGGCCGCCTGCCGCTTTTCCAGTTTAATATGCAACCGCGATGAAACCGCGTTAGGCGGTTGGAGGACCGCGTACAGGAGCTTAGTAATAAAGTACCTAGCAACGATGTGTGTGAAGTTATTATGAAACGTTCACACGCACCCATCTACAAAAAAACCCGTTCAGGTTAGAATTTATTTCTATTCTATGTGGTGACGGGTTTAGAATACACAGTGTTACCACTTCATTCCATCCTGACGGTGTCGTATGAGCCGACAAAAGGAGCTAACAAGGCCGCGAACCTAGCCGCAAGAGAAGGAAAACTTGAAACGTAATCCTGTGCCAAAGCGTATGGCCGGCATGACGCAGTAGGCGAGTTTCCCTCTATGTAATGGGAGGAGGCCCGACTCAGCAGTAGGTCGTATGAGGGCTGAGTAGAAGAAGTAGTCGTCATCATCATCAACATCATCATCATCATCATCAGCCCACATTTATTTATTTTAAGGAATCTCTACGGTTTCTTAAAGATGTTACATTTTACATATACCTTACAGTAATCTAAGCCAATTACAGAGTTCCACGACTGTGCAATATGAGGTAGAAATATAATAAATTTTCAAATAACATTGAAACTTAAAAAAAACATAGAAGAGAAAAAGGACCTTAGTCCTGTGAAACTGAAACATAAGAAACTATGACATAATAAAATAAAAAGCGTATTAGTAAAAGGGTATTAGTAACAGGAATTTTCCATCAGAATTCGAATGATGTTATTTTTTAAACTATTTTTGGTCAATAAGAAGATATCAATTTTACTAAATCTGTTGTTATATGTCCGAAGTAGACGCGCTACAACAGAGTTGCTACCATAATTTGTGCGGTGATGAGGCACTGCACTTAGTCCACTGCTAGACATAGGCCTCCCCTAAAGAGCGCCATAGCGCCCTGTCTTCAGCTTGACGCATCCAGCTGCTGTAGAAGTAGTAGTCATGTCAAAACAAATATTTCTATGAAACTATCACTCTACATGATTATACTCTAAGAAATGTATTATATTTCAAACCTTTGTTTTTTCAATGGGATAGATTATTGTTTGTAAAAGTCATTTGTGAGTGAGAGACGACGCGAAAGTTTCGCAGCACTTAAGTAATTTACTTTTAAGTTCTCATAATGGTTTTCAAAACAGTTTTGAATACTTTGTATTTTAACAGGGAGTTGTAGTTTAACCATTATTTTAAATAATAGTTCCGAGAGTATTCTTTTCCTTTTTTAGTCTATTAAACTTATACCTATACGATATAATATCTATTCTATTTAGCTATCTCCTATGTAATACACAAGATTACTATAAGTATAACATTTTTCTAATAAGTAGATTAGATTAGCTTCTTCCAGAAGCTAATCAAACCCGGATCATGTCTGTTCAAGTTAAACGTTGTATATCTATAAAGTATCAAAACGTCTGATTAACGTTATAATATTATCTACTTCGTACTTTTGTCGGCTCTTTCGACACCCTCAGGATGGAACAGAGTGATGACACTATCCATCTATAGAGCCACGCATATTCTAAATCCATCAAATCAAATCAAAACACATTTATTACTCTACTCTAATACTATCTCATAATTGATTATAATGTACCATTTACCACCGGTTCGGAATGCAGCTCTACAGAGCAGAGCCGGCAAGAAACTCTGTAGTTGCTCTTTTTAGGTCGCCATTTTTAGGTGCAAGTCCGGGATAAGACAGATTTGTGACAGCAAACTCGCGCAATAGTCGCAAAGGGCCAAACATCAGCCAGATCAGCAGAACCGACCGCCAGCACGGCACCTGTTCACAAGCATGACGCATGTGGCAGCCATCGCCACAATTTAAAAGGAGCCAAAACAAGGAGGAGTATATCTAATATCTCCCTTGCCTTTTTTGCAATTTTATTGGGGCAAGTACCGGTCTTACCTGATTTGGTTAACTACCAGTATTTACACAAAGCGATTGCGTCTACCCTCCGCGACCAATCTAGAGGGACCACCGGTAATGAAATGGTTAGACCAGCCGTCACGTTTCCCGCTACTGACTACGTGTACTACTGCCATAGATTGTAGCCAGACGGCTTCGGGTAACCTCCGAAGCACGGAGAAGTTCAGATAATCATCATCATCATCGCAGCTCATAAAATACCCGCTGCTGAGTCGGGCGTCCAGTAACACAGAGGGCTTAAGCCTACTGTGCCTTGTAAGCCAGACAGGTGCGCACAGAGTTTCGTATCATGTATTCCTTCTCTTGCGGCTATGTTTTAAGCCTTGGTATTTACTTTAGTCACCACTTAGTGCTCATTCACGATGACTCGCGGGCGCGGTGGCGGCCGAAATATCAATCATATATCATATGGCAAGCTTGCCCGCCACTTACACATATATTACGCCATATCTATACTCTATACTAATATATAAAGCTGCAGAGTTTGTTTGTTTGTTTGTTTGAACGCGCTAATCTCAGGAACTACTGGTCCGATTTTAAAAAATCTTTCAGTATTAGATAGTCCATTTATCGAGGAAGGTTATAGGCTATATTTTATTTTCAAAAGAATTAGGGATCCGTATGAAAATTGCGATTTTGTAAACCAAGGTGTAAAATCGAAAACCTATTTATGCGTGCGCTGCAAAAACTATTGACAATAGAACAAAATGATGTACTACGGATTTATAGGTCTTATAAAGATCTACAAAAAAGTCCCCGAGAGCACATATCTAACTATCATAGTTTAGTCACAATAACCGATTTTATGTTCATAAAAAATATGCACGGGTTTGAAGCCCACGCGGGCGAAGCCGCGCGCAAAAGCTAGTGTTTGATATTTCGTAACCGCACCCGCAAGTCATCGTGAATGAACACTTACGATAGCCATAGGATGGAATGCATTTTCGGTCTAGGGGGTTGGAAACACCACCTTTGGATCAACGGGTCCACGGTTCGATTCCAGGGTCAGGCAAGTGTCTTTGTGTAAACCAGAGGCACTTGCTCTGAGTATGGGTGTCTTTTGTGTTCGTGAATATATTATATATCTGCCGGGGATTCTTAGCACCCCCGCCCCACCGTTACCTTGGATGCGGGGCTGCCGGGGACTGGGGGCCGGTCTTTTATTTGCGCCCATCATGAGGGGTTTTGCATGGCACGTGGGTTGGCGATCGCAGTAACGGATGTTGTCTTCGACAGAACGTCGCTGCTGCCCAACGTCTGTTGTCCCTTAGTCGCCTTCCGCGACACCAACGGGAAGATATGGGGTAGTAGTTATGTCCTACATCATTTCCCGGAAAAGACCTAAACCTTGTGAAGAGTTCATGACCAAAGAAGTATAGGCACCGGATTTGTAGTCAAATTGTGCTTTACATTTTGAAAAATATGTACATTATAATATGACGCACCTACGGACAACACGCACAATTTCATACGATAAACCAGCATTGGTCAGCACAATTAGGGGTCCCATTTGGACCTTCGCTAATGGAATTGAATCCAATTAGATTTTAGGGTTACGAGGTGAAGTTTGCCGACGGTACACAAACGGCTTTCTATTACGGCCTACACCTGGTTAGATCTTTGACGTATTTTGATGTAAAGATTAGTACTTTGTCCCAGTTTTATAAGAACACATACTACTAATAATATAAACGCGAAAGTTTGTAAGAATGCTAGGATGTATGTTTCCTGCAAAAACTACTGAATCGATTTTAATGAAACTTTACAATAATATAGCTTACACATAAGCTAAATGTATATATAAAAATGAATGTTTGTCTGTATGTCCTTTATATAATCGTAAACTATGCATTTGATTATGTGATTATCTTCAGCAAAGTGTTGTGCGTGTGCCCAGGAAGGTTTATGAACAAAAAGAAAATAATATTTGTGTAATGTCTTTCCTTTAAATTAATTTTAGTTAGTAGTAGTAAAGAATAATATAATTGTTATCATTATTATCTCTC
Organism: Clostera curtula; assembly: GCA_905475355.2. NCBI lineage: Eukaryota > Metazoa > Arthropoda > Insecta > Lepidoptera > Notodontidae > Clostera > Clostera curtula. The sequence continues at coordinate 7,929,800 of FR997808.1, read as the reverse complement.
ATCATCTTCAATATAAATCTATTTATGTATATAAGAGTCAGTTTATACTCATCGCTATTAGTCTGAGCGTTTAGTCTACTATAGGTAACATATAACCTTTAGGTAATCATGAGTAAGTTTCCAAGAGTAATCTATACTTACTAATATATAAAGCTGCAGATTTTGTTTGTTTGTTTATTTGTTTGTTTGTTTGAACGCGCTAATCTCAGGAGCTACTGGTCCGATTTCAAAAAATCTTTCAGTGTTAGATAGTCCATTTATCGAGGAAGGTTATAGGCTATATTTTATTTTCAAAAGAATTAGGGATCCGTATGAAAATTACGATTTTGTAAACCAAGGTGTAAAATCGAAAACCTATTTATGCATGCGCTGCAAAAACTATTGACAATAGAACAAAATGATGTACTACGGGTTTGTAGGTCTTATAAAGATTTACAAAAAAGTCCGCGAGAGCACATATCTAACTACCATAGTTTAGTCACAATAACCGATTTTATGTTCATAAAAAATATGCACGGGTTCGAAGCCCACGCGGGCGAAGCCGCGCGCAAAAGCTAGTTATATATGTAAGCCTTGAGGATGCCACAAATTTACCAAAATCAGATCAAAATTAAATTATCATGAAATCGATTTTTTTATTTTTTAAATATTTGATCTACCAATAATGTCACTGGAGATACTCTAAACGATGCTGGCTACTATACGTAGCCATAGATAAGGTATAGATTTAGTTCTTCTCTTGCAATTTACCACTACAATACTTTCACACTTTAAATTAATGGGAGTACATAACTAAATCATTTATAAATCAACAACCAAATATAATTTATTCCATAATAAATAATTTGTTTAAATTAAATTGTTTGACGTTTTTGCGATCATAATGAATCGTGCAATTAGTTTTCACCTTTTGTGTCAAATTTGTAAGTTGAAAATTTGTTTCAACTGTTGGTATTGTTTTTACAAATGAAAGTTTTGTACCGAAAATGTTGTAAATTATTAACAAGTTGTTATTCACTAAGATTCTTGAAATTATTCAGTTGAATAATTATATATTGCTAGCGTACCATAATATAATTAGTGACGGATTTAGTATACTTAACGTTAACTAAAAGAAATGACAAGGCGGAAAACTGCCTGAAACTGTCAATCTATATATCCAGTGTGACACAGTAGGCTAATTACTCATATTTCACGAAAAGACTCGCATTGCTATAATCTTGCCAAAACTGAAAGCGCCTCATTCAAATAATCGACAGATAACACGCTGCTTCTCCTCGTTTTGTGTTTAATATGTTAAGAAACATTAATATTGGTTCAAGTTAATTATAGTTTCATCATTAGGTCATCATTATCATTCTAAGCTATGACTATGATGAACGTGGACCGTGTAAGCTTATTTAAATATAACGATATTGTTAGTTCCTATAATAAAAATCATAACATGGTATTATAAATGTGTTATACATTAATAATGCCAGGTAATTATTTGATTAAGGCGACGATTGCCAACGGCGGCCATACCTAAATAACTCACTGCGCTAAAAACCCGCCACCCGCAAAATATCAGCATAGTTACCGACTTTTCTCTTTCTTGGGATATTTTTTCTTTACGTAAATAAGTAGCATTACTCCATACAAAAAAATAATACATTAAAGATCTAGGTATAATTATTTTTTATTCGTTTAGACGATACTGGCTCTGTGTCACCCACGCGGGGTAGGCGCAATGGGGAGAGGCCAGACAAAGAGGAGCACGCAGTGTCGTGGTGGGTTTTGGCTCCAGGGACTCCTCTGAGTTGCCTCAGGAGCCTTAAACTGCCGCGATACACAGCGCGTTGTTGGGAGCAAAGGGGCCATGCATTATGGCCAGGGCTGCCGCAACTAGCAGCGTTGGGGCAGCCAGTCGTTGAGGCCAAGGCTGCCCCCGTTAGCGCCGTAACTGAACGTTACTACTACATCCAGCGCGTGGTAGAGTCATATACATTTAACGTGCCTCTCTGTACAGTTGGGGAGCATCCAGAGCACTCCCCATCAAAGCCTGGGGCTAGTTGATAGGCGGGTCAAGGCTCATCCGGGTCGCGGAGCATGTTCCCTCATTAGAGAGTAAAACCCGTAGTCGTGACGGTTGACGGGCGCCATTGGTTTTACTGACAAAGATAATATAATTTTGAAGTGCTAAATCGTACAATTTCATTTCAGATAACTTTTTCTTTTTTTTTTCCAGATTTTATACCTACACTACTTTAAGGTACGAACGACAAAATTTGTTTAAATTCGGAAAAAAGCTTCGGTCCAAAAATAATTTTCTATCTATTGGTCAGCTTAATATTTTGATATTTAATTTTTTCCTAGGCTTTGTCGCACTAGGACGTTAAGCATATATACCAGCAAGAATAATAATGTACGTCGTTATCTTACACAATGCGGCAATTATACTATCGATTCTTATTTAAATGTTGGAATTTAAGATAAGCGATTAATTCCACACAATGTCGTATTATAATTGCAAAAAATACTATCACGCATTAATTAATGGGCAGAAGTACAATCAAATACTTGAGGAACAGATTAAGATTGCATATTATAGCTGTGACAGGGCATGATAAGGGCAGTTTAAAATAAAATTTTATCGAATAAATTTTAATGGCACAATTGTTTATACGTAAGACAGAATCAGAACGTTACAAGTCCAAGGATAAGTAGAACTTCTTGCGTTACTTACTCATTATTATTATTATATTATTTGCTAAAAAGATGAATAATTGGTATAGATAGATGTGGTGGTGTTCTTGCGGTGACCTCCAAAGATGATTTCTTCATTTGCTCTAGCACATAATGCCACTAACTAAACGGAATGCTGCTCTACAGAGAAAAGCAGGCAGCATCTGTACTTTTACTTTTACGCTTTTTACAATATATTTTTGTTTACACTATTTTTAATTCAAATTTATTAAAATTTATTTTCTACTAGCTTTTGAGCGCGGCTTCGCCCGCGTGGGCTTCGAACCCGTGCATATTTTTTATGAAACTAAAATCGGTTATTGTGACTAAACTATGATAGTTAGATATGTGCTCTCGCGGACTTTTTTGTAGATCTTTATAAGACCTACAAACCCGTAGTACATCATTTTGTTCTATTGTCAATAGTTTTTGCAGCGCACGCATAAATAGGTTTTCGATTTTACACCTTGGTTTACAAAATCGCAATTTTCATACGGATCCCTAATTCTTTTGAAAATAAAATATAGCCTATAACCTTTCTCGATAAATGGACTATCTAACACTGAAAGATTTTTTTAAATCGGACCCGTAGTTCCCGAGGTTAGCGCGTTCAAACAAACAAACAAACAAACAAACACACAAACAAACAAACTCTGCAGCTTTATATATTAGTATAGAGTATAGAGTATAGATTTTTTAGTGCGATTTTCTATAAAGCGTATTTTCTTAGTTTTTTTAAACTATTTTTTATTTCAAATGAACATTCTAATATTCAAATAATAGCTAAACATCTTGTACAACTCTAGAAACGAGTAGATATTCTATGAAAATATCCCTTCTCTTCTCAGCCCCATTAAAAATTAATATTAAAATTACCCATTGCTGACTCGCGTCTCCTCCAATTGTATGGAGGGTAATTAGCCCACTGTGCTACGCTGGCTAAACGTGTTGGCACAGAGTTTCGTATCAACCAAAGTAGAATGCGTCCTGGCGAACCTGTGGCGTCTCAAACAAGACATGTGAGGGTATAACGCTGAGGTTTTAGTGGGTAGTCAAGTATTCCAGAGTCCCTTAAAACCTCTGACCCAACGCCTGAGATGCGGTATGCATTAAGAATTTACCCAGGGAAAACCAAAAAAAAAAGGATTCTGTATCAAGATTTCTGTCTCATATGGCTAGTTTTTCAGCCTTGTTATCTCCTATTGTCGACTCTTTTGACACCCACAGGACGTGGTGACACAATTATTCGGAATCCGTCATCGCACGGATGACGGCAATTGCTCCGTGTCAATACTGGTAGCCAAATCAGGTTCAGGCCTAATGGAGGGCTAATTTCCCTCCATGGATTCGGAGCAGGCCCGACTCAGTAGTGGGTAATTTATGGGCTGAAACGACGACGACGATGAAATCAGGTTAAGCTCCAATGAAGCTGGAAAAACGCGGGGAACAAGATTACTTTTTGATACCTATGTCTATCTTACCTTTTCCAATTTTAATGGTCACCAAAGATTTAGATCAGATTTTTAAATTAAAAAGTACACGACTATCTATTGACCTAGAAATATGTTAGTATGTGAAGGTGCTTAAAACCTTGAATTTTCAAAGTTAACGTCTAGACATAAATTCCAATGCGAAATAGTTATTTAATCATTACCGATAAGGGTTTGTAGATAAAAATATATATATATAATATATAGGTTTAAAGGAAAGAATATGAAACAATATAATACGCGATACAATGTTTGTGTGTAAATAAACAAATAAACCTTCCTCTTGAATCTCTATCTATTAAAAAAATCCGCTTCAGAATCCGTTGCGTAGTTTTAAAGATTTAAGCATACATAGGGACGGACAGACGACAGCGACTTTGTTTTATAGTATGTAGTGATGATATGTAGTAATAGTGATGGTATTCGCTGTAGAGTTTCTACTTCATCCTAATCACTATCACTATCACTACTCACTACATAGTATAAAACAAAGTCGCATTCTTCTGTCCGTCCCTATGTATGCATAAATCTTTAAAACTACGCAACGGATTATGAAGCGGTTTTTTTTAATAGATAGAGTGATTCAAAGGGAAGGTTTATATGTATAACCCACCCCCGCTTTGCACGGGCGAAGCCGGGGCGGGCCACTAGTACTATTATAAAGCATTGCTTATATGGTTGTGGAAATTTTGGCAGCATAGAAACGAAATGCAACGGGTTGCAAGTGTACCAATTGGACAAAGATAAGTTAGTGTATAAAACCGCGTTGGCATTGACTATTTAGATGAAAGGTTGTAATATAAGTAGTAAAAATTCCTGTTTTTTTATTGCGACTGGAATTCTTTGGGCCCTATATGCATCATATAGTATAAATAAATAAAAATCCACTTAATGTCTTGCTTATATATATTGGGCAAAGACCACTTGCCTCTGTTTCGTGCAACGGTGAGCCAACCTGGGTTGACGGTTTTCCTTACCTCATCTTCCTAGCGTCTCAATGGTCTTTGCTTCTTTTTACGTATGAATTTCCATATATAGAAGTATATATTTAATATGAAATATGAATTTAAATTAATCTTAGTAATTTTGAAGCTCAATCAAGCAAACCCACATGCAATACTTAAAGATAAATTATTACGATAAGTTAACGATCGTTCATGCTTACCAATCTATAAGTTGATAATTTTGGCATGATTTGTGTTATATAGAACATGCTAAAATTTAAATAACCTTCTATTCAGTTGGTGTTGCGCAAAGTAAGAGAGTGACAGCAGAAAATACTCCAAAATGCCGCCAAATGCGATTGACATTACTCCAATGGAAAATGTAACCACTCATAAAGTGAATGTGGTCGACAATATGGAGCCCGTTAAAGAAGAAAAAACCTTATCATCAGTACTGAAGGCAATTAATATTTTGGTACATCTGCTGATAGGTATGGTCGTCGGAGTAACCGTCATCTTTTCATTGAGATTAAATAGCGGACCAACTCAACAACATGTCTTGATGTGCACAATCGGGGTAAGTAAAACTTATCTGGCCCACTTATGCAATAGAAAATGCAGTCAACGAACCTGTTGATACCTACTAGCTAAAATAATAAGTCACTAAAATTTTCAACTAAAAGAATTTTTTTTTCTCGATTGTTTTTGTTTATTCTGTTTATTGCTTGCATCAAGTACACTGTTACGATGATTTCTTTAAAGACTTTACCGAAAAATTTATTGTGATCTCATGGAATGGGAGCTGAAAGTTAAATTATTTATTGAAATTCTAAATTAATCACTTTCATCTTTCTCGTTATTCAACATCATCCTTTTCAGCTCATAAATAACCCACTACTGAGTAGGGCCTCCGCCAAGTTCATTGAGTTACTGAGTCAGAGGTCATTGAGTCAGGTATCCGTCACTGTAAAACATCATTTCTGTATTATACACATTTTATATGCAGTAACATCACAAATCAAATCGAAATCAAAATGTTTTTTATTCGAATAAATTCTTACGAATGCCTTCAAATAGTAAAAAAAATATATATTACTCTAAATCAAAATTAAAAAAATAATATAAGAAGTAGTTTATCATCTCGTTACCATAACACAAGCATTAAGTTGCTTAGCTTGGGACGAGATGGCGTTGTGTGAAATGTCCAAGGATATTTATTTATTTATTATTTATAAGTCTGACAGATTAGTGAAAGTAATAACACGCATAAACAAGTAGCATATTAAAAAAATTGAAAATAAATATTTGTGAAATTACACAAATTACATGGTGCGTGCTGAAACTGCAACCACATACTGTTTACAAAATATACGTCTATACCTACTGGGTATGGGGTCGGCAGGTATCTTATTGGTATTTATATTTCTTTGCAGTACCAACTACTCATGGCGCAGTCTATCCTCTCACTTTCGCCACACAACTCCTGGACAGCACACCTTGGATTAAAGACCAAGAGGCGAGTCCATTGGATCTTGCAGCTTGGAGGAGCGGCTCTTGTAATTGCTGGGAGCATTTTAATAAGTCTGAGCAAATCTGTGAACTGGAATACATTGCATGGGAAGTTCGGTGAGTTATCTTTTTATTTGCTACTGCTAAGAGTACTGTGAATTTTTTGTTAAGAAGTTCAAGAAATGCTGGATGCGTCAAGCTGGAGACAGGGCATTATAGCGTCTATGTCAAGCGGGCTAGATCCATGCCAAGCCATGGACTAGTGAGGATTGACGGTATTCAAGACATGTACTATCGACTGAGGATTAGATGCTTAGCACACCATGCATTATTGTAAAATAGTATTAAACGAAGTGGGGTCTTTGCAACCCTACGGCGCCGTCCTATTGCCATCGCTCGTGCGATGTCGCGATGAGATTTTATCGTGCTATGAAACCGATCGCGCGATGAGAAAACTTTTGTCCTATAACGGTCGTGCGATGATTACTAATAATTTTGTAAGTTTTATCAATCAATAATAATATTGTAAGTTTTATTAAAATATTTTCACTTAATCTTCTTATTCTATTCAAATTCATTGCAATAATATTTTATTCCAGACAATGGGATGAGTACGTATTTTATGAATTAAGTTATCTTCAAATATCATCTTACGAATCCATGGAATCGAACCATATGATATTTAGTAGATATCAGAATATTTGAACACACGGTCGTCCGATCAATACGATGCGTTTAAACAATTTGGTCGCATCGCATGATCGCACGATCTTCAATAGGACATTCAGTAGAAATCAGTATGTTTGATCGCACGGTCACACGATCATTGTTGTCGGACGGACGCATCATCGCGCGAGCGATGGCAATAGGACGGCGCCTAATATTATAAACCACAAAAGAATGTTACTGCTAGAAAATATCTAAATCAATACACAGAATAGACACCTTACTTCAAGTCAAAGAGCAGTCGTTATTGTTAAATCCCTGATACTTTTTTATTTATTAGTTTTTATATTTGTGTTTTTGTTATTTGTTGAAGAAAACAAAATATCGTTTAAATAAAAATCAGATGCAGTCTTCTGATGATGCAACAAAGTATAGGAGGCTCAATTTTCTATTAGAGATACTCCTCGAGTCCACGTGGTCATCCCATGTTGTTCACGTCTATACAATTGTACAATTAAACAAACCTTAATACAAGTAAGCATATTTAAAAGTAAATTTATTTTATTACAGGATTGGTGGCTCTTGTTTTTACTACTGTGAGTCTTGTCAATGGCCTCGCCTCACTCTACGCGTATGAACTCCGAAGAATTTTGCCTGGAATCCTGTCTAAACTGACCCACATCTGCTTCGGAACAGTAGCGTTCACGACTGCATGTGTAAGCCTTGCCTACGGTTTTGACAAGATGTCCTTTAGGGGTTGGTCTTCACCTGAAATTGCACAAGGTATGGTGGCTTTGACTGGCATTCTTAACATCATGGTTATTGTCAGTCCACTATTGGTATTCTCTGATAAATTTGTTGGAGCTGTCAGGAGTAAATTCAGTTAAAGACGATAACTGTGTTTTATTATTTTCCTCTGTGTGTCTTCCTCAGTGTCATCTGATAAAACTACAAAAATGATTTCTCGAAATAGCCAATATTCGTCTGTAGTCTACTATCTGTAATTTACCTTCTATAATATTCGGTCTTCAAGATCCTCACAAGCTTTCCAGTTATATGCAGAATTTTAATAAAGTTTGGCTTTACATTTCTGTATATGAAATAAATATGGTCACACCATATTTACAAATGTATGCAAATTGATGAAGTCATTATTAATCTTCACTATTATACAATTTATCAAATCCTTTTCATGTTATCGTAATCCCTTAGGCAATCGACGACAAAGTTTGAACTTAAGATATAAATGAACTGACGTAGTGTAAAATTATTTTATGTAATGGTTTTTTCGCCTACAAAATAAATCACGACGATAACTACGAGTATGTTTATTATGAACTCAATGCATATACGCATATAGGTTCTCAAAATATACTATCTAGTCTTCGATTAACAAATCTTGATATCTAGTAATTAGGGGGAATTAAAGGTATTTAGATAAACGTGATGATTAAACGTCACATGCATTATATTTATAAATCATTTTGTATTACCTACACGGAATCTCCTGTATCTACATTTACCGGATACCGTTTATCAATTCAAATCTTTCGCGACATTTTATTGTAGACATTTAATTGTTGTATCAGCATGTGTTCGAAGCGGTGTCTGTATACATATATCTTGAATTAATGTTTAGATAGTAAGTAATAGATAACTGTGAGCTATTACTACAATGAGGATCTATGAATTATCTTATCTAGCTGGGAAATAAACTCTGCGCTAGTCATTTCTACTCGGCAAACTAGTTGTATATTAGGTATAAGGATTTATAGGAATCATTTGTTAACAATTATCCTAAATAATAGTAACTGAGTCGATGGAAATGTAACTGGCACATATCTGATATTATTATGAATAATTCCGTATGATGACGGTTTTAGAATACATAGAGTCACCACCCTATTTCACCCCGATGGTGTTGTAAGCGCTGGCAAAAGGAATGGAAGAATGATATGGTCGAAAGCCTAGCTTTAATATGAATAAAGCAAAATTTGGTATGAAACCTTATATACCTTAACCTACCCGTCTTGCCAGCTAATTTCTCTCCATGAATTTGGAGGGGAATAAATATACTAATCTATTGATATAATGGAAAATACTTTCATCGCCACATAGGGCGGAGTAATATGAGTTGGCGACATCTAGTCAGATTGCATTGTCTGTCATACAAAATAACGGGTGCACCTTTAGAGCAATAGGGATTATTATAATGCCACTGTTCTTAAGTATGTCATGCTTATTTTATATCCGACACAAGCCTAAAACGTGTTTAAAGGTTTATCCGGCACGCTTACAGATGAATAGTGCGGGACTAATACGTGCATCACGATATCGACAGCCTAATGGATAATTTTGTGTAACTGCAGAGCCAAGCCATTTGTTCGATGCGACTGATCCGTACCTACATCATATTTTATAAGTAGGTTTATATAGTACTAGCGACCCGCCCCGGCTTCGCACGAGTGCAATGATGAACATGTAAATTTATCAGAGGTTCTCTACAATATTATGCATGTATTATACATATAATATAAACCTTCCTCTTGAATCTCTATCACTCTATCTATTAAAAAAACCGCTTCAAAATCCGTTGCGTAGTTTTAAAGATTTATGCATACATAGGGACGAACAGACGACAGTGACTTCGTTTTACTATGTAGTGATAGTGATATCAAAATTTTATAAGTAGGCGATATTTTAGTATCTAGAACAGGAATTTGTGTTTATTGTGAAAACAATCACAAACACGCATCGGCTAAAGTATTTCATTTAAAGTATTTTCCACGTTTACTCATAATAGTATTAGTTGTTCATCACCAGCCTTCAGTACTTAATAAGTTTCATGATATTTTCTCACCATGTGTCCTGTGAATCTTCTATGTTTATTTTTTCTCTGATACTTTGTTACTGTTTGTCTGATACTTTTTTACAAATTTAAATTTGATAAGTTATTACTAGTATAATACAACAAAAATCACATGCGTTTAGGTATATTTTACCTTTACACATTTCTGTTTAAAACAATTTTATTCTTATGACTTACGAAATATTCTTTATTGTAAGGTATAGACAATTACATGATATTAGGATAAAAAAATCACATTAGTTACTGTTAAAATTGTATAGATATCTATTCAATCTCTTAGCCGTGATATAATAGCGAGACTACTTCGTATTTGTCTCAGTAATTAGTATGACAGTTTATAAATTGCATAGTATGCCAATAATTTCAAACAATCGTATCGGGTTATCCCCATGACATCAGTACTTATCGGATATACAAGTAATATTTTAGTACGCCATGTCATATCTTACGTGATAACATATCAATGCATTGATCGCGTTATCATATATTAACACGTAAAGCAAAAACGGTGTACCCCTTTTTAACCCCCGACGCAAAAAGAGGGGTGTTATAAGTTTCACGTGTCTGTCTGTCTGTCTGTCGGTCTGTCTGTCTGTCGGTCTGTCTGTCTGTCTGTCTGTGGCACCGTAGCTCGCGAACGGATGAAGCGATTTCAATAAAGTTTTTTTGTATGAAGGTGAGTTACGGGCGAGTGTTCTTAGACATGTTTGATGAAAATCGGATGAGCCTTTTAAAAGTTATGAGGGGTGAAAGTGGGGAAGAATAACCGAATGTCAGCAAATATAATCGAGTGGGGTCTCAAATGAAAGCGCATCACGTGCAATTTAACAAAATCTACATTATAATAAGTATGTACCTATTAAAAGTATAAAATAAAAATTAAATTAAAAATTTAAAAAAACCCCCGACACAATAACCTTTAAAAAGTAAAAAATAAATACGTTGGGGGACCAGGGGTCAGGTAATAAATAATTAGGAGTGGTCCCCCAACGCGAAGTATTTATTTTTTACTTTTTAAAGATATTTGTGTCGGGGGTTTATTTAATTTTTTAATTTAATTTTTTTACGAAAATAGCGTGGCCTGAGGAGTATAAATTTTCCCAAACTTATTGTTTACCCGCGAACGTTGTTTTGCCAATAAATATCGCTATTAAAAAATAGGGGTTGATCGTAGAAGGGTGTTGTCTAAATAATAAAAACCCTTAACATTTAAGGGGATGAAAAATAGATGTTGTCAGATTCGCCAACCTAACCGATATTCATTCAAAATTCCACGAAAATCGGTCGACCCATTTCGGAGGAGTTCAATAACAAACACTGAATAATGCTAATATTATGTTTAGATCTAATTAAAGTTATTCAATATGTTAACTAATATTATTTTTTTGTAAAAAACTGTTTTGTAAAAAACGGAAACTGTCTCTTATCACTATCATCACTACATAGTATAAAACAAAGTCGCTGTCGTCTGTCCGTCCCTGTGTATGCTTAAATCTTTAAAACTACGCAATGGATTTTAAAGCCTTTTTTCTTAAATAGATAGATAGTGATTCAAGAGGAAGGTTTGTCACCCGTGCGAAGCCGGGGCGGGTCGCTAGTATATATAAATAAAAATAAATCGCAAAACGTTTTTTAACTAAAATGTAGAGACAATTTGAGCATTAATGCTATTGTATAAAGTTCATATTAAATTACAGCCACTCACTGTAGTCTAAGCAATGTACAGTATGTTACTAATGTCAAAGAGAAGAACGTAGATGTATAATTATTTTTTTAAAAATTAATAATAGTAGAACACGAAGTCTGTCGGGCGGGTCCGCTAGTCTAAATAATAATGGAATACATATGGAACAGAGACATGGTCCCTCACTATGGGCTCCATCAGATGGCTCAATGTCACCCAAAGGGCAATGGAGAGGGCTATGCTCGGAGATTCCCTGCGAGATCAAATGAGAGAGGAATGAGGAGGATACGCAGGAAAACCAGGGTCACCGACATAGCCCACCGGATTGCTAAACTTAAGTGGCAGTGGGCAGGGCACATAGGTCGCAGGACCGACGCCCGATGGGGCAGAAAAGTCCTCGAGTGGCGACCGAGTTCCGGAAGGCGCAGTCCTGTAGGCCTCCCACACGGTGGACCGACGACCTAGTTAAGGTCGTCGGAAAGCAGTGGATGCGGGCGGCCCAGGACCGGCCTTTGTGGAGATCCTTGGGGGAGGCCGATGTCCAGCAGTGGACGTCTTTTGGCTGACTGATGATGATGACATCGTTTAAGCCCTTAAATGACTCATTACTGAGTCAGGCCTAGGCCGAATTAAAGGGAAATTAGCCTACTACGGAAAAACGGTCTTGCACGGCGTTTGTAATAAGTTTTCCTAATCTTGCGTCTAGGTGATCTGCATCTTACGACACCCTCAAAATGGTATGGGCTCACGGATAGTGTAATTGATAATAATGTCTATTGCACTATCCGTGCTGTTTAGAACAACAAGTTCTAATTCAACTAGTTATTGGAATTAAACCATAAGGTTGAATTCTAATAACTTGTTGAGTTACGAGTACAATGTTGGGGAAGTACCTGTATTAATCACTATCACTAAATATTATAAAACAAAATCGCTGTTGTCTGTCCGTCCCTATGTATGCTTAAATTTTCAAAACTACGCAACGGATTTGGAAGCGGTTTTTTTAATAGATAGAGTGATTCAAGAGGATGGTTTAAGTATAATACATCCATAATATTGTAAAGGAACACTGTTAAATTTAGAGGTTCATCATTGCACCCGTGCGAAGCCGGGGCGGGTCGCTAGTTGTAAATATAATATACTTTACGGAAAGATTGTCTGGCACGGCGTTAGTTAAAAGTTTTCCTAATCTTGCGGCTAGGTGATCTACCTCTTACGACACCCTCAAAATGGTATGGGTTGGTGATGGTGTATTCTAAACCACACGGATAGTGTAATACACATTATGGTTGAATTCTAATGACTTTTTGAATTACAATGTTGGGAAAATACCTGTATTAATAGTATGTACTTTGCGGCCCCATTGTCTGACAAACGACCAATAAAATTTTATAGTTTTGTTAAGATTTGCATAAGTAGGAACAAAGGGCATGACTAGTTCTTGGTGGTTTATCAATATATTACGCACTGATATGGCTCTACGTGCTTATCGTGCATCTTAACACTGAGACGTAACGACGTTTAAAGTTGTGCAAAATGCCTCCTAACGTAGTCGATACTGTGGTCGAAGAAAATCGAGTGCCATCCAACCAAGAAACGGTTCTATATCCACCTAGTACAGTTAGCATGGATAATTATGCGCTAAGGACTTTTCAGTCTTCCTTAGTTTTGCTAGCTAATATACTAATAGGCGCAACAGTGGGTGCTGCTATAATATTCTCGTTTAATGGTGGACTGCCACTGAATGCGACGATGCAACACATTGTATTATGTGTACTTGGGGTGAGTCTGTTTTAAACTATAATTGAAAGTTATTGAAAAGAAATTTATTGAAAAGAAAACACATACAAAGTGAGGATAGCATATACAATCAGGATATGTGGGTGGTAGGTATGGAAGTGTGGGTGGACTCATTCTAACATTCTGAATGTGACGCGAAACTGTCTGACGATACATGTGAGTCGGATTGTTATAAACAGCTCCATCCTGAGTTCGTTGATAAAAGAAATTTGATTGGAAAATGAGCTAGCCATAGTATTGACAACAACTCAACAGCTTGGCTTATTTGGGTTATTTATAAGTTGACATATCGATTTTGACGATGATGTTGAAATCATGTTACTTATCTGTAAAAACATTAAAAAAACAGAATACATTTGACAATAGATAATTAATTAATTTTCACTAATTTCTCTGGTTTTGTATATGAAATTTTACAATATACTATTTTATTTCTAGTATCAACTTTTAATGGCGCAAGCCATACTAAGCCTCTGTCCCACAAATGGTTGGTCGCTGCATTTAAAATTTGTTGACAAGAGACGGGCTCATTGGATTCTTCAGTTATCTGGATCAATTCTTGCGATTGTGGGGAGTTTCATTAAAATTGTAGATAAAAGTGTCCATTGGAATTCATTGCACGGAAAATTTGGTAAGAAACAATTAATACCTACAAATATTCGTCAATTGTTATTGTTCTAAAGACAGAAGGATCTTTTCCACATGTTTCGACTGTGTTTAGTATAAATAAATGTCCATTACTTCAATATTTTTTTACTAAGTTGGACCAACCCATTTTAACCAAACTTGAACATAAGAGTCGATTAAAACTGAGATCATTACAGGCAGAAAATTTTGTTTTCAGAGAAAGAAAACTTAAAAATACGTGCTATATCAAACAGATGCTAATGATACTGCACAAAATTGGAGGAGGCCTGACTAAGCAATGGGATAAAATGGCATCCATCATAGGGTTAAGAATTGTGTTATGAACAAAGCTTGAAAACGCAAATATACAAAAACTTAAATAAATTACCTCAGGAATCCAAAATAAACATAATATTGTGCTCTTGAATATAATTTGTCTATGCCATTGTAAACATAAGTACTCTCTAGTAACTCTAAGCAAACCACTAAACAAGCCAAAACTTTTTTAGGGCTCGTGGCACTGGTGTTTACTGTAGTCAGCTTAGTAAATGGATTGACTTCACTTTGGGCCTTTGAAATCCGGAAGTATATACCTCCTAACATATCAAAGCTGACGCACATTTGTTTTGGGATAATCGCCTTTGTATCTTCGTCAATAAGTCTCTGTTTCGGTTTCGATAAAATGTTTTTCAAAGGATGGGCGAGTGAGCCCGTGTCGAATACTTTTATATCATTTACAGCCATTTTTACTTTTATCATAGTAATTAACCCACTAATTGTCTTTGCCATGAAATTAAAGAACCTAATATGACAAACACCTTGTTTATAAGTATTACTAGCGACCCGCCCCGGCTTCGCACGGGTGCAATGATGAACCTCTAAATTTATCAGTATTTCTCTACTATTTTATGGATGTGTTATACATATAAAACCTTCCTCTTGAATCACTCTATCTATTAACAAAAATGGCTTGAAAATCCGTTGCGTAGTTTTAAAGATTTAAGCATACATATGGACGGACAGACGACAGCTACTTTGTTCTAAACTATGTAGTGATAGTGATAGTGAAGACTAAAACTATTACATACACTAAAATCGTTTTTAAAAATCACATTGTACGTATTCTTAGTTTATGTATGTTTTGATATGTTAGTAAACAATTTTACTTTTTAAGTAGAAGTGACATCGTACAAAAACTTTGTACAAATATAAATGATGAATGTGCCTCTTGCAAAGTCTCCAAGCGAGGCAACGGATGAAGAAATAAATAAGCCGGTACTGCACAAATCGTAAAATGCCGTATCGTTAAATTCGATTGGGAACAAGTAACCGAGTGATTCCGACGATAACCAGTCGGTGCGCTACCTATCTTTATGGCATCTGAACATATAAAGGAAACTCCGAGAAGAGTAATGGCTCTCGATACGCACATTCTGGGATAGGGTATTGTTGGTTTGCTAATGTTTGAAATGTACGACCTCAGAATTTGATATACGCGACACTACGTGCGGTAGCTTGTGCATTTAATCTGGAAGTCATGGAGCTTACACTAAAGACCATCCACAACGATTTTTTTGCTTTTAGTTACAAAACTTCTGAGTACTAACAAGCTAATAATATTTAACAAGGCACGAAAATTACCCTTTTCTTACTAATACTATACTTCTCACCAGAAAAATCGAGACACTTCCCTTTTTAAGGTTGATAAACAAAATACGAAACTTATGAAAGTTTAATTTGAATTTAGAACATTAACATTAGGATTTCAAAACCTTTTAATGTTCACTATTAAACGACATATGACATATGTATATTCCTAAATGTATAATTTTTTCTGATAATCCTTACAAAACATAAACTTGCAAGGTGTTTCGATTTTTCTGATGAGGAGTGTATATACGAGGCCACAATCGGCGTTTGTTGGTACAAAAGAAAAAAAAACTTATAGAGACTATAAGTTCTTCAAGAAAAACTATTATATTATATTGTACAAACATCCTAATTCTGATATTATTTGTGTTTGCGGAATCCGCAACTGGTTAGGGCATGACACATATTACAATATCAAGTGGCACTGACACTTGTAAGATAAAGTGCTAAAACTCTAAGATGATTTATCGTGGGCCTGATAAGGCTATAAGGCGAACTATAGAATTTTCTAGAATAATAGAAGAGCTGACAAGTATTAATTCGGTTTAGCGTGAAGCCTTCATTTTAATATTCCTGACAACAATATATTTTGTTTGAAACTAGCAATTTCAGAAAGTTAAGGTAAAAGTTAGCAAACAGATTTCAAAGTTTTAACCTGATTATAATTATAAAATAATAACCATCATTATTTTAGCCTCCTTCAATCACTTGTAGGGAAATTTTAAATTATTAATGTTGAATGTTTAGGAGTATTTTAATATTTGACCTGGAGTTTGAATAGCGCCAACAAGATAAATGCATTTTCAGCAACAATGAGAGAACAATATGTGTTGTAATGTTTATTTGAACCGCAATATACATTTTATAAGTGTAGTTATCACTATGGCTATAGTATACAAAATCACAATACCAATCAAAAATCGCGAAGGCACATTTCCCGCCCATGACATGAAATCATTTTTTACTAGGCCTGCTAGCAGGGAAACTGTTGAACAGATAAAAGTAAGTATGCCTATCGTTCCGTGGATGATTTTTAAGAAGTCTACGTGCGTGTATAATGCAATTGGTCCTATTATTATGTTGACAATTGCTAACGCCACTGCTGTTGCTCCTGGAAAATAAACGATTAAGTAATACAAAAAATCTATTAATTTTTTTTCTATTCGAATAAATTCTTGCGAATGCTTTCAAATAGTAAAAAATAAGTAACTACTGCAAAAAGGTAATTTGCTTGGCATATAAATTATTATATATTTATTATTATTTTTAAATTAGAATATTTTCAAGTACCGGCTACGTAGGTACATATATCACTGAGTCAACTCTAATCTACTTTGAATAGATACAATTTGGCACAGGGTTGCGTATCAAGTTTTATTTTTGGATACTTTAAAAAAATGAGTTTCTTTAATTGTCTGTTTTAGGTATTATCACCGATTACTCTACTACGAATGCCGATAAGAAAATATTCTTTTTGTAAAATGGGTTTTGTTATTCTGTTATGTATGAAACTGCAAATTATATTGTGCTCAGTGATATTTGTATGAAGATAAAATTGCATTTAGACAACTTTGTTTTAGTGCCCTATACACAGCATGACACTTAAGTGGCAGTGGGCAGGGCACATAGCTCGCAGGACCGACGCCCGATGGGGCAGAAAAGTCCTCGAGTGGCGACCGCGTTCCGGAAGGCGCAGTCCTGGTAGGCCTCCCACATGGTGGACCGATGACCTGATTAAGGTCGCTGGAAAGCAGTGCCTTTGTGGAGATCCTTGGGGGAGGCCTATATCCAGCAGTCGACGTCTTTTGGCTGAAATGATGATGATGATGATGATGACACAGCATGCATTTATATGCACTAAAATCTAGAAACAAAATCCCTCCGACCTGAATCACCCCCATGTATGTTCTACGATTTTTCATAGTTTTCTTGTTTTTATTTTTATGTTTTGTTATGTTTTTTTTTGCAAATAGGCATATAGCTTCCTGGGTCGGCCTAACAATTGATTTATGTCAATATAAGTAAGTGTATACGGCTGTATTGTTGTTTTTAATCTTTATTTTAAATACCCTCGATTCTACAAAATTGTTTGATCGGTGAGGGATTTAGAACACATAGTACATATTCTGTACCTTTTTATTTTTGGTACAAAAAATAAAAAGGTACAGAATAGAGCAAGAGAAAGAAATTTGGTACGTGCGTCTAGTTAACGTGACACTGTAGGCTATATTTGCTTATATATTGAATGAACGAGTTTCAATCCTTATTTACCTGTGATAAAATGAAATGATGTTGAATTTGATAAAGACGTCGATGTTATTATACAGGTCAAGATCAATATAAAAGCACATAACTGTAGAATCACGTGAGCACAAATTCGATGTCGAAGCCGCAACGCATTGGACCAACCAGAAAGGTAGTTGAGACTCAAAATGCCTTCCGCTGAGAAGAAATGGAACTGTAAAATAATCAAAACACATTTGATGAGAAGCAATATTATTTTGTCACGAGTTTATGTAATTCACGAACACAAGTCACCCACACCCAGACTCAGAACAAGTGCCTCTGGTGCCTTCACACAAAGACATTTACCTGACCCGGGATAGAACCGGGGACCCGTTGATCCAAAAGCGGTACATTCAACCTCCTGACCAGTAAGTAAGACAAAAAGAACCGACTGACTATTGACTCTTCTGGCAGCTGGCAAACATAATTAGGAGCGAGTCGATTAGTTAAAGGCATACAGACAAATATTATATATATATATATATATATATATATATATATATATATATGTCGTGGATAACGATATCGTTTTATTAAGTTTCTCAATTGATTGTTAACACAGTAGTGCGGCAAACGCGGTGACGTCAGTTGTTTTGCAATGGCGGCACGTGGACAGAGTCGTAATGGAAAGTGAGGTTGGCTCGATCAGTGAGTCGACGTTGGGACACGGACCGAGACACTTCTCCGTTGCGAACCTGTCGGTTTGTCTATCTAAGTGTGTTAACTGAACATTGTTATTTATACTGTGGTTAATATTGTGAATTATAAAGTCACAAGTAATAAACCTCGTACCAAGTCAAGATGATGACGACTCTATCGCTCAGCCGTCGCTATCTCCGACATCAGAAGTGGTATGTAACTCAGTCAGCCCACGTGGAGAAAACAGTGTAGTGATAATGTGTGTGCTTCTGTACGCGATGGAAATAACCGATAATGGCGATTTATTGTCACTATAAAGGAGACATTAAGCTACATGAAGATTGTTCTGAACTGAAGATCACAAGCGGCAGTCATAGTGCGGCGATTAACCAAGTGGGGATCACTTGCTTTCATTGTGATGGACAAGGACACTACGCGTCTAACTGCCCTGAGTGGAGCAGCAGGAAGGCGAGCAACAGTTCTGTGGTCAGCCAGGTCAAAGAATAGTGAGTGGATCTGTAGTAAGCGCACCAGCTGCAATTTTACGTCACTCCGGTGAGCAGTTTCCATTTTATTACTCGGGTATATTGTATGGTATACGAATTTACGATAGTGTGATTTTGACCAGTGTAAGAAAATATTATTTGAGGTTCTTTTGCGTGTTTACCTGTTAATTACTTGCGATACGAAGTTTAGATTGCTGTGCTTGTTTAGCTTGACGGTTCATCGGTCTGGCGTCGTATTTTCGCCAGTTTATAGCAAAGTTTTCCAAGATTATGGAGCCATTGTATGCCTTGATTTGCATCGGTAAGGTAGCCTAAACGTGAGGCGATAGGACAGCAGATCCAGATTTCAAGCGATCGGGTTTTCGGTCGGCAACTGTGGAATGTCACAGCTGCGGTGGAATGGGTCACCGAGCATCAAATTGGCGGTGAAAGGCAAGGCAGCTAGTGCTGCCACTGCACACTTCAGCGTCAGGCTCTGCGGGGCCGCGGCCGCGGTCGGACTTAGTCTGTTTCAGGTGCGGCAGCGCCGGACATTTGGCAGCGAGATGTCCACGTGGCAACAACGTGGCAACAGCGGAGGAGCTGGCGCGGCGGTAGGCGCAGGCGGTTCGAAGCGGCGCCTGCGGCGGCGGCGAGTGACGAGAGGCATGTGGAAGTTTGCTATGTTAGCAATCCCAGCGGTGCGCTGATGAACGCTTGTGAGTCGTATCCATTTTATTCTGATTCTGGTGCAGAGTGCTCTCTCATCAAACATTGTGCTGCGCCGAAGCCAAGTGGAAAGAGTTATGAGCACCCTCAAAAATATGTTGACTGTTGTAGCAGTTAGTCCAAATATACAGTCAAGGGCGAGGTGGCTCTATGAACTATAAAGGGCGAGGTGGCCAAATATACAGTCAAGGGCGAGGTGGCTCTGTGAACTATAAAGGGCGAGGTGGCCAAATATACAGGGTTGATCACTATTGGTTCGAGCACATGGCTAAGTGCGTTCGTAAGTTTGTCTATGGTTGTATTACTTGTAAACTATCTCAATCGCAATCAGGTCGCCCACAAGCGGGACTTCATCCAATTCCTAAGATTAGTATCCCGTGGCATACTGTGCACGTTGACTTAACTGGCAAATTAAGTGGAAAAGCGATTGCAAGGAGTACGTCATAGTTTTAATTGATGCGGTCACAAAATTTGTTCCCTTGTATCATACCCTGAGAATAGATTTGGCTAGAACAATTAAATCCCTTAAATCAAGCGTCTTTAGTTGGAGCTCCAGTAAGTAATTGCAGATCTGGGACGATGCTTTGCCAACAAAGAATTCAAAGTTTTTTTGTCAGTTTCATTACGTTTGATAGCTACGGGTTCAAGTCGCGCTAATTGCCAAGTAGAAAGAACAATGAGCGCGTTAAAAAGTATGCTGACCGCGATAGAAGCGTCTGTCAATTAGTTTTGAATTCCTCTGTCCACCGTGTAATACAAGCGAGTCCACTCGAGTTTCTGATAGGACCTTTAGCTAGACCATTTAACCTATTAACTTTGAATGATTCCGGACCGGCAGTAGACATTAGTAAGAGAGCAAGCGGCCACATACATAGAAAATAGTGCCAGTTACGAAAAAGTAAAATTTGATAAAACTACAAGTTAAAGTGGTAAAGTTTGATGTTGGTAATTTAGTTTAAATTCAGAACGAAGAGAAACCAAACTAAATTAGACGCGAAATACAAGGGACCGTTAAAAATTGTGGAGTTACTTGATGGTGATCGTTATTTGCTGAAATCTTTGACCGGTAATAGAACATAAAAATACGCTCACGACTGTATAAGGAGATTCCACTAAGCAGTGTGCCCGTTGAGTTAAATTTGTCTGATGAAGATGGTGAGGAGGTTGCCTCCAACAGTAAAAAAGAACACATACCTTGGCTAGGTCGCAATACACGCACTAGTCTGTAGTCGTAACTGCAACTCTGGGAGTTGTACAGAGCGCGATGGGCAGCTAGTGGTGTGGCGGGGACCCGGGTCTCGAGAGAGACTATTTGTATGGTCCTGTGTACTGGGAGTCGTGAACTCTAGTTAAAGTGTTGGTCGTATCGCTTGGAGCGATGACGATATGGGTGACATGTGAATTGTCACTAGCTGCTGGGACAGCTGGGCCATGTGTTGTGTAATTATTACTTTAAACCTACTGTTTTAAAGTATCAGTATTGAGATTTAAAGATTATGGGCTTAGAGGAATCTTTCGTGTTAAAGTTGTTAAAATTATTTGTATGCTAACGTGATCTCTGTTAACTTGATTCTTAAGATACGATTACGGAACATTACCGTCAGGTTGGCCGAACGTGAAAATGTGCCTCAGTTGGTTATTTTGTTACAAGTACACACGAGGACGTGTGCTTCGTCAGGCTGGCCGTGTCGTGGATAACGATATCGTTTTATTAAGTTTCTCAATTGATTGTTAACACAGTAGTGCGGCAAACGCGGTGACGTCAGTTGTTTTGCAATGGCGGCACGTGGACAGAGTCGTAATGGAAAGTGAGGTTGGCTCGATCAGTGAGTCGACGTTGGGACACGGACCGAGACACTTCTCCGTTGCGAACCTGTCGGTTTGTCTATCTAAGTGTGTTAACTGAACATTGTTATTTATACTGTGGTTAATATTGTGAATTATAAAGTCACAAGTAATAAACCTCGTACCAAGTCAAGATGATGACGACTCTATCGCTCAGCCGTCGCTATCTCCGACATATATATATATATATTTGTTAGGGGAAACTTACGGCCAAAGTAAAAAGCGCAGCATGATAATCCTTTCTATCATACGCATAAAGGAATGTAGATATAACAACTGCTCCAATAAAAACGTGACAAAGACCTATAAAAATGCCAGCGTAAACATTTTGCCAGTAGTCGGTCTTGGTGTCAATTGTGAGGACTTTTATCGGCGTCATGAACTGCAACTTAGAGCTTGAATGAGAAGTTTTCAACGGCATTTTGTTTACATACGCATGGCATGCCTTCTAGGTCACTAAACATTCTTTCACCCAGCCTTGTATGACTTGCGTAGTATAAAATTTAGAAATATTATTCGTTTTGCTATCTCCAGTCCAATTTTTAGGTATTCTCAGTTAACAAGGTGACTATAACCTTTCTTTAACTAAATTTTCTAAAAGCATTATTGATTTTTTAAACAAGTAAACATTACAGATTATGTAATTACCAGGGGGTAGACAGTACATCCACACGGATTATTTACATAGATAGCTGCGACATCTTTTTTATTTAACAAGAAAAATAAGTCCTGTAGTTTGTATTATAAGTGCAATAAATGTCACTACTATGACGTTATAATTTATTTTTGGTTTTATGTCTTATTAAATAAAATACATTAATATATAAGAACCAGGACAATATTTTAAAAAAATCCAGCAAAAATGATTATTTCTGAAAAAAATATATATGTATTATAACTCCTTGGAAGGTTGACAGCGTCGTCTGTAGTGTTCTCTTTATACGAGCATAGATTATAGTTATAATTAGAATTGTCAATGTTATTCTTGTCCAATAATTTCAATTATATTTAAGAACTAGCTGACCTGGCAAACTCCGTACCGCCTCAGAACCAATAAATAAAAAACTTGAATGTATTAAAAAAAGTATTTTGATATTTTCTCACCTTTTACACCTTTCCTGGACTTCCACGAATATTTCAAGACCAAAATTAACCAAATCGGTCCAGCCGTTCTCGAGTTTTAGCGAGACTAACGAACAGCAATCCATTTTTATTTATATTTTTATTAAAACCTAATGTTTCCCTATAGGTTTTATCTCATTACATTGTCATACTTTATTATGCCAATGGCGGTTCAGTTTGTACAAGAAAAAGTTGTTTCGATTTGGTTACCTTTGGTTTCGTAAATCGTGACTTTTTATTGTTTATTGGTTAATTTGATTGAGTGCGTTCTCTGCTGCAGAGGTTGAGTTGAGTTTTCTCCTCCGTTTTCTTCTTGAGACTTGTGCTCAAAAAGTGTTTATTGCGAAAAAGACGCTATATAGTACTGAGTGTGTTGTTATAATTAACTCTTAAAAGGAACGTGACTGAAGATAGTGATTACAGTTTGCTCTATTCGAATGCGTATATAAATTATTATTAATAATTAAAAATGATTTAATAGATACTTCAGAACCTACTTTAATAGAGGCTACGTTCCTAATACTAGCTCTCTAGCTTCAGGCATTGTAGCCCCTAATGAAAATGTGTTCGTGATCTAGAATAGAATAGAGAATGTATAATTTTATATTTCAATAAATAAAGAAACTTGAAAACATAGGTATGTGTTTAATTATTTACACTATTTATGGCACTAAGTACTTAATATCTTGTTTCCTGATATTGAGCTATTTTTATCTAGTTACCTTATTGTTAAAATAATAGGTCAATAATTGGGAAAAACCAAATAATTCTAATAAACGTTGAATACCTAGGTATGCGTATATTTATTTATTTATTTAAAACTTTGTGCACATGATATGTACAGAGGCGGACTTAATGCCATAGGCATTCGCTACCAGTCAACCTATAGGTGGTATCAACCTATATATAGTATTAGTTCCCGTTAAGATATGCAGATCGCGCTTTCAATCGATTGGCATCTGAAAGCCGAAACAGGTAACTCTTTTAAAAGTATATTATTTTTCTCTTTGGACTCGACTGAACGCACTACTTAACTGACATATATGAATCTAAGAAGAAGAAGAAGAAGACATATATGAAGCTGACGCAGACAACTTCACTTCAGAAAAAAACCACAGAGTATCGTTTAAAGGCAATACTATACTATGCCACTTGAATAAATTAAAATACCATTGAAATATTACCGTGTACGAATCGATCTCCGACAACTATATATTTATAAAAATATGGATATATTATGGATGATTAGTAGGTCCACATTGATGTAAACATTTTGTGTACAGGGGCATTTTAAAAAGTGTTTATAATTGAGCAAAGTTATTGATGAAATCGTTAGGCTATGACAACGTAATTTCACCAATTCGAGTATTTCTTAGTAATAACTTCAAAGGCTAATTTCCCTCCATGAACTTGAAGTAGACCCAACTCGACTACCTTAACTTAAACTTAATACTAGAAATACTAGAATAACTTCAAACGGGTGGGATGTTGGTATATCAAGCCATAATAAACCTGCGTATTAATGGCGCCAGTTGTATCCATGAATCGTAACTTAAAAAAAAGTCCGCCATCTATACAAGTAAATAAAATTTGAGTGTCTTTTTTAATAGTAAAATAATCACTTTTTACTAAATGCGTAAGTATGTCTATACAGTACATAGATCAAATTAACATTTTTATTTTTGTCTGTCTGTTTGTTCCGGCTAATCTCTGGAACGGCTGGATCGATTTTGACGGGACTTTCACTGACAGGTAGCTGATGATATAAGGAGTAACTTTTTTTTGACTAGTTTCGCCCCGTGGCGTCACCCCCGGTAAGTGTCAAGTAAGCGCGGGTGAAACCACGGGGCGCAGCTAGTTAAAAATAAAATATTCTTACATACAATTTATTTATGAGTTATTTCGGAATACACATTTAAAAAACAAGATATAAATGCTACGGCCGTATAAAAGGCACAAAAGCACATCATCATAATTTGCACGGAAACAAATGTCATCGTGGCCCAACTAACAAATGACGTTTGCTGTAATCCAGTGACGAAACATGCTGATGAGCACACAATAAATCCAGCTGCAATTAGAACATGTACCACTTTAAATGTCCAACGAAGCCATATACTTTTTTTAAAACGCCAAGTAATAGCTCCAAATACTACAGCTCCCAAAGTGGATAAGACAGTCAAAATGCCTGGAACAATAAGAAAGTGAATGGTTTATTAATAAAATTCAGCCCATAAATGACCCATTGCTAAATCAGGCCTCAGGTAATTAGTCTTCGGTGCCACGCTGGCCAGTCAGGTTGGCACAGGGTTTCAGGGTTTATCGGCTCTTACGACACCCTCAGCATTGAATGGGATGGTGACAATATGCACACATGGACTTATCATTGTTATCGTCAAATTTTAGTGATCGTATTGGCACTGGCATTATATATTTCGTATGGCTGGATTGGACTAAACGTATTAGAGAAGCTTTTCCTTTTTTCTGATTGAAACAAAATTTTTACAGCCATACGAAATGGGTTCAAAGAGCCAATCAAAAAAGCAGTTCTATGTTACTAATAGTATTCTATGTTAGAGTATGAGGGAGCAATCAGCGTTTTTTTTAACCAACATTTTGCTACTATTCAATAGTCCCAGTGAAATACAACCAACTAGCAATCATTATTATTATTCTGCAAGCTTAGTTATTTGTGTTTCATTATATTTATATACACGAAGCTTTGTGTTTATTTCTTATGTTACCAAACGGTTAATAAACAAATGTTTACATTAAATTTTGCTTAGAGTATGTTTTTCAGGAGTACTATTGATCCTTTCGTTATCGCTATAGGTTTTTATTACACCCTGTAGATGAATGGATTAGGAGAAAAATAGACATTTTAGACTGGAAAAGGACAATAGCACCTACAACTATTAAGTTATCTTGAACTATTGAAATTATTCACTTTATAAGCAAAAATCAAAAAGTGTGCATCAAAAATCTTTGAAATCTCTAGCAGGGGAAGCATGGCGTTGGCAGCTAAAGGAATCTACTGTCCCTCTTTTACTAACTTAGCGCTTCCCACCGGTTGAGCCGTATGCTGACCACCACAACAGGGGTACAAAAAAAAGTTGCCTTCAAAGATTGACGGAAGTTTTTACAACAATTTACAATGGTTAGGTTAGACTTTCAATGTTAGGTTAGGGCCTCCGCGCATTATGCGGCCAGGCCGCGCGGCCAAGTCGCTGCGGCGAACTAATTCTTCTACGATGTATATAGCTGCGCGCATTACGCGGCCAGGACGGAAAACATCGCGTCACATACGCGGCCTACAGGCCGCCGCGACCAATCCGCGCATTATGCGGCCAGGCCACGCGACTGGCCGCGCGGCCTGGCCGCCTAAATGCGCGGGGGCCCTTAGGTTTTAAATACGTTCTCACTATAAATATAATAAAATAAAAACTAGTTAGTCATACCGAATCTGGAATGCCATGTGTATAAGAACTCTAAAGGAGAATGTATCAACCCAAGTGATATGGTTCCCACACAGCTAAATAAAAAACCAGCTATCTGACTTGTGATATGCTGGTGTAATCTATCTTTCTGAAACAATGGCATTGATGGCCCAAAATTTGTATTCATGGTGTAGATACCCGTGAATAATATTAACTGGTACTGAAATAAATATAATGTGATTAACACACACACAAAGTGCTAACTTAGCTTTGTAACAAATGACTTAGAGCCGTTCAACATAATGAAATAACCTCATCATAATGATAATTTTAGCCAATGGATATTCACTGCTGAATAATGGCCTTCCCAGAGATCTGTATATTTCTACAGATCCCCCATGTAGGAGTCCTATAAGTCGTGCGCTTTTCGGGACGTGATCATTCAAGGACTTGCCTCACCATCAGCTATGTGCCATGCTAATTGCTATTGTATAGTCTATGTTAATGAATTTGCCTGAGGAACGCCTGATGCGCGGTTTAATCTTACAGATAAACTCGACTTTTTTATCAGTAACTTGAATGCCTTTGACCCTAGGCTTGCGTAATGGAAAGCAACGCCAGGGTCTAAGATGAAGCAGGCAATTCAAGGAAATGTCCTGTCGGGCACCGGCTCTCATATACACACGACTAAACACAGTAAGGGCCCCCGCGCATTTAGGCGGCCAGGCCGCGCGGCTAGTCGCGCGGCTTGGCCGCATAATGCGCGGATTGGTCGCGGCGGCCAACAGGCCGCGTATGTGCCGCGATGTTTTTCGTTGGCCGCGCGACCAAAACTTGGCCGCGCGGCCTGGCCGCGTAATGCGCGCAGCTATATACATTGTAGAAGAATTAATTGGCCGCAGCGACTTGGCCGCGCGGCCTGGCCGCATAATGCGCGGAGGCCCTAAAACTGCTTGGCGTGACTTAGGTGTGAGGGTGGTAGCTAGCTGGGCGGACCATTAGATCCTACCACCGAGCGTGCTGGGTTTTGTTGACTTTTACAACATTCATTATTTCCCACCGTATGGTGGGGAAGTGTTATATTCTGCCCCGCACACCAAAAAATAATAGTTCTCATTAATCCTCTTTGGGGCTCTCGAGCCTAATAGCATGCCTATATTGAGCGACAACGTCTCTTCACCAATGCCATCACTAAAAATAATTTCTATCACTGTGTTGCCACAGTGATAGAAATTATTTTTGATGATTTAGGTAATAGTCCGGGATCCCCGGTACATTGTTTTCACTTGATTACTATCAAGCTAATTTTTCGTGAGTAGCTTCATTATATGTAACCATACATTTTGTAGGACAAATACATTTTCGAATAATTTAGATAATTCTCATCAGATATACCAAAAATCACCCGGTTAGTAATAACTTTTTTAGAATCATTAAATCAACATATTTAACCTTTGCTACCTCTGTTAGCTACCACAATCAAGAGATGTCGACAAGAAAATGTTGGGCGTCTCATCAAAACAAAGCTATTCACAAAGATTCAGCTTGATAGTAATATTTTTTTTTCTATGATCTGTAGAACAACTTTTGAGTGTAGGACCGGGATAACATACCACGCAACTTGTAGGACAATATGACGGTTAAATAATATACATATTTATTAATTAAATAAAAAAAAACCAGCTGGTTAGTAATCATTTTTGATGACCTCGTTATCGATACATATTGGAAGTGGAGGACTCTTTGATCAAACCATACATTTTGTAGGACAAATACATTTTCGAATAATTTAGATAATGATCATCAGATATACCAAAAAGCACCGGTTAGTAATAAATTTTTTAGAATCATAAAATCAACATATTTCACCCTTGCTACCTCTGTTAGCTACCACAATCATGAGTTGTCGACAAGAAAATGTTGGGCGTCTCATGAAAATGAAGCTACTCACGAAAAATTAGCTTGATAGTAATCAAGTGAAATCAATGTACGGGGGACCTCGGACTATAAGGTATATTAGTTATGTTAAATATTTTTATATCCGGGAGTGTGAGTAAAATGTAGACGTGTTTCTGACCCAGATTTTAGTATAAAATAAAGGTTCTACTGAAAATCTGATTCTGATAACGCATCTTTCTTTCCCTTAGCTCATTTTAGAGTTATGACACTTTCACCACCATTAACATTACCATAAATACTAAAATGTTTGTTATTCTTGAATTGAATTGTACTTTTGATGTTTTCGTTATGGCTGTAACTTAACCTAAATAATAATCTATGTTACAGCCTGTATTGTCAATGCTGTTCCAAAGTATCTTCGTTGTTTATCACGAGACATTTGAAATTATTTTTGCAGTTACTGAACATTTTAATATAAGGTAATTGGAGTTTTTGTTGCTATACTCACCCCTATTGTGCAGAAGAAAACATGAAGGTTATTACAGATAGCCAATTTGAAGGAACCAGCATATAGAAATACAAAAATATAATTCGTTAGTAGCATGCCGTTAGCGAGCGATAGTAAAGTTGAGAACCATTGTTTGTACGCAAGATACAGTTTTGATATGTTCATTAATCGAATTCTAACAGGTCCTACAAACTCATCCACGTGTATTTCTTCTTCTTTTTCTTTGTCAGTTTTTGGTACACATTCAAAATTGCAAGGTGGTTTGTGCAACATTGTGCTCAGAAATTCTTCCAGAAGTACTAGGTCTTTGAAATCAGTAGTCTATCAATTCTTAGATAATTTCGCTAGCCTCAAGTATGGTAGGTGCGTGATAAAATTACCTGACCCAAAAACAATCCAATGAATCAAGAACCTCCTCTGGTTCTTGAAGTAGGTTAAAAAGAAATATCTAATAATAATAAATTACAGTAAATTTTCTCAATCGCAGATAAAAATATGGGTATAATGACAGATGACAAATATTTATTTTTCTCCTTATTCTAATCATAATTATTAGATTCTAGCAACTATCTCATTATTTTGGCAAACTAAAAATATGAAAAATTGCTTTTATAAATGTGCTTCCTAAATAAATCATTCAAAAAATAAATTTATGTAGTAAATAATGATTATTCTGATGATTAAATTAAATTTATCTAAAATTACCTCCGTATCTTCCAAAAAAGAATACAATGATAGATTGTTCCTAGTTTTTTTAACTACTACCTAAACGAACAGGCCTATAACCATATAAGTTACTAGATCTACCATACTAAACTAAACACAGTGTAACCTTTAATAGTACTTTATTACCTTTACAAATAAACACAACCAAGAACTTATTGCTAACAGAAAAAATCAATTACGAGAACTGCTCCATAAAATATTAAGCGCAGAATTAATTCGATTGGCAAAGCAATCTCGAGAGATCACGATGCATTTTGATTCATTGTCTTTATTATATTCATACGTTGTTTCAGACGCATAGCATTAATATAGGTTAAAAATATTGCATAATTATACGTACATCGTAATGCAATATTTTAAAGCCAAACATTTTGCTTCTTGAATCGAATTCTCTAACGCTAAAACATGAATGGGGTATGTTACAGTCACGACTTAGTATTTAGAAATGTCATCCCATACATTTTTTTTAGTCACTCAAAGGGCAATGGAGAGGGATATACTTGGAGTTTCCCTGCGAGATCGAATCAGAAATGAGGCTTTTTGAATTTTTATATGTTACTCATATAATAAAGCATAATATAGATCAAAGAATTTTTGAAGTCGATTTAGTGTTTTCAGTTTATTTTACAAATATACAAATTTTTCCTTATTACAATATCACTATGGAATTAGATATATTAAATCTAAAATGATAAGACATATTAAATCTAAGTTCCATTATAAATAAACTATCACCAAATGGATAAACTAAATAAGAACTATGAATACCGTAAAAGTAAAATATAAGTTCTTATTGCATTAAGCTGAATATGTTTTTCTTTTCACTTTCTTTTCTTTTGATAAAGACGGCTAACTTGGCAAGATCTTTTTGGGAATGTAAATATATGAACTGTGGATCCTCTACCTTGCAGTTAAAAGCATTGTCTTGTTTCCCCACAAAATGAGATGTCGGGGTCTTACTGGCTTTTTAGACCCTTATAGTAAATAAGACTGTTTACAAAAATATATGTGTACCTACTATGTAGTGGATGACAATATGATATAAGGGTTTAGTACTATTAACAATAATAAATTACTTTATTTCTCAGACAATGTCCAAACCTTAGAACTACTTAAATTTAGTCATGATGTTATATTATAATCATCATCATCACTAACATCACTTCATATTATAAAACAAAGTCGCTGTCGTCCGTCCGTCCCTATGTATGCTTAAATCTTTAAAACTACGCAACGGATTTTAAAGCTGTTTTTTATAAAACATCCATAATATTGTAGAGAAACACTGATAAATGTAGAGTTTCATCATTGCACCCTTGCGAAGCTGGGGTGGGACGATAGTCTTTTTTTTTATTATAACTATCGTAGCAATGGTCTTTAGGATACCATTATTACTGCCTTGTACTCTTGTAAGTAGAGAAGTACCTCGTATGCGAATAATTTTGTTGAAGGTATCCAACCTTACTTCAACAAACATGGCCGAGGAACTACAAAATCGGGGCAGCCCTAATAGTATCCTAAAGGCATTGTTATATTGTATTGTTATACTAGCTTTTGGGCGCGGCTTCGCTCGCGTGGACTTCGAACCCGTGCTTATCTCTAAGCATTTTTTTATGAATATAAAAGTGGTTATTGTGACTAAACTATGATAGTTAGATATTTTTTTGTAGATTTTTATAAGACCTACAAACTCGTAGTACTTCATTTTGTTCTATTGTCAATAGTTTTTGCAGCTCACGCGTAAATAGGTTTTCGATTTTACACCTTGGGTTACAAAATCGCAATTTTCATACGGATCCCTAATTCCTTTGAAAATAAAATATAGCCTATAACCGTCTTCGATAAATGGACTATCTAACACTGAAAGAATTTTTGAAATCGGTCCAGTAGTTCCTGAGATTAGCGCGTTCAAACAAACAAACAAACTCTGCAGCTTTATATATTAGTATAGATATAATACTAGCGATCCGCCCTCGCTTCGCACGGGTACAATGATGAACCTCTAAGTTTATCAGTATTTCTCTACAATATTATGCATGTATTATACAAATAAACCTCCTCCCGTATCACTCTATCTATTAAAAAAACTGCTGCAAAATCCGTCGCGTAGTTTTAAAGATTTAAGCATAATACATAATAATAATGATGACTGCCTCGTTGGTCTAGGGGTTAGATGTGCCGTCTTTGGATGGACGGGCCCGGGTTCAATCCCGGGGTTCAGGCAAGTGTTTTGTCCAAATTAGAGGCACTTGCTCTGAGTCATGGGTGTCATTTGTGTTCATGAATCACATGTTTGTAAGCTGCTTTTAATACTGATTATAACTAGTGCAAAAGGTTCGTTCTTGAAAAACAAAAATATTGCACTCGTAAAGCGTTATGATAAGTTATCATTATATTATAATTGTAATTTAAAACAAGGAACCTATACCATTATTGTCAGTTTGATTGAATAATCATCACTACATAGTATAAAACAAAGTCGCTGTCGTCTGTCCGTCCCTACGTATGCTTATATCTTCAAAATCTTTAAAACTACGTAGCGGATTTTGAATCGGTTTGTTTTCATAGATAGAGTGATTCAAGAGAAAGGTTTTTATAATACATGCATAATTGCACCCATGCGAACCCGGGGCGGGTCGCTAGTTTTAATATAAAATACATTTATCGTTATTTCGATGAAGCTTTTTGCACATTGCTGATAGCATTACAGTTCCAGTTTTTTTATACAGGGTGGTTTATTGTATAATGAAAACCGTAAAAATAGTTTGATCAAAATTATTGCAAAACAAACACCATTGATTGAGAGTTTTAAACCAAGTTATATTTTAATAACATGATTTTTTCCTGTACGAAATAAACTATTGCATCAAACGCAACAAAAACGAATAATATCCATGCGATAGACACACACAAGAACCTCCTCCTCACCGCGCAACTTTATGACTTATATTGTTTGAGGTGATGTAAATACATATTTGCATCTGCAAATGTGGAACATTCGCACTATTTAGACATAGTACTATGTAATAAATCACGTTGTACCTGTATACTTCTCTCGCCGAGAACATCTATTCTCGCCTAGAGTCTCAGCTTATAAGGCCCTCGACGAGAGCATCCCTGTACACACTCATTTTTCATTTGTACTGAAGAATGAAGATCCTTTGACTTCTTTGACTCAGGCGCAAAAAACCGACAAGCGCCCGAGGATAACCGAAGCGAGACGCGAGAGAGTGAGACAAGACGAGAGCACCATGTACACACTCGCTCTCGGTCTGTCTCGGGCGGGGTTTCTCGACGAGTGTGTACAGCCGGCATTACATGTGAGCCGATTTGGATAAGTATTGCCCACAAAAGCCCCAATATTTTACGTTCCCCAGTTTGTCGCTAGTTTGTATTACAGATCCAGCAACATTTCAACAATTATTGTCCCCATAAACTTCACGGCTGACACGAATAGCGTAATAAAAACTGGAGCACAATTCGGCACAACGTTTTTTTTATCAAACTTCACGTGAAACTGTGTTACGTGAACGGTTAAAAATGTCTAGTGATACATTGTTCAGCCGCGCATCGACGAATACTGTGTTTTATTGACTTTAAACTGTGAAAAGCACGTATGTTATTCTTTGTACGTAATAGAAAGGATGACCTTCTTTTATATGTTTTTCTTTTTAACCCCCGACGCAAAACGAGGGGTGTTATAAGTTTGACGTGTTTGTCTGTCTGTCTATCTGTCTGTGGCACCGTAGCTCGCGAACGGATGAAGCGATATGACAGGTGAGTTACGGGCGAGTGTTCTTAGACATGTTTGATGAAAATCGGTTGTGTCGTTCAAAAGTTATGTGTGTATAATAGCAAATATAATCGAGTGGGGTCTCAAATGAAAGCGCATCACGTGCACATTACAAACATCATAATAAGCGTTTGTTTACGGGGTTTATTTAAATTTTTAATTTAATTTTTATATACTACTAGTGGCCCGCCCCGGCTTCGCCCGTGCAAATCGGGGGTGGGTTATACATATAAACCTTCCCCTTGAATCACTCTATCTATTAAAAAAAAACCGCTTCAAAATCCGTTGCGTAGTTTTAAAGATTTATGCATACATAGGGACGGACAGAAGAATGCGACTTTGTTTTATACTATGTAGTGATTACTTCTACTTCTCAGTTCATAAATGACCCATTGCTGAGTTGGCTCATCTAAATACATGGACGATAATTATTATTAGCCTACTGTGCCACGCTGGGTAGATGGGTTCCGTATCAATTTTTCCTTCTCTTGCGTCTAGGTTTTCGGCCTTATCATTTCCTTTTGTCGGCTCTTACGTTACTCTTAACATAACAAAAACATCGCGTTGGGGGACCAGGGGTCAGGTAATAAATAAATAGGAGCGGTCCCCCAACGCGATGTATTTTTTTATTTTTTACATTTTATAGGTTACTTTGGTCATTGTGTCGGGGGTTTATTTAAATTTTTTATTTAATTTTTATATACCATTGCTTCTACTTCTCAGTTCACAAATGACCCATTGCTGAGCCGGCTCATCTAAATACATGGACGATAATTATTATTAGCCTACTGTGCCACGCTGGGTAGATGGGTTCCGTATCAATTTTTACCTTCTCTTGCGTCTAGGTTTTCGGCCTAATCATTTCCTTTTGTCGGCTCTTACGTTACTCTTAAATACATCGCGTTGGGGGACCAGGGGTCAGGTAATAAATAAATAGGAGCGGTCCCACAACGCGATGTATTTTTTTATTTTTTACATTTGGGACATTGATAAATGAAAGAGACATTGCTGACATTATTTAAGCTTCTAATATATAATATTTAATTCCATAAACACTAAAAATACCAATTAACCTAAAACTTAAATACTAAAATAAATTATTTAAAGGAGTCCCTTTAGGCAAGGTTCCGAAGATACTGGCAGCGTTCCCTCTTTGAATCGCTAGACTGATTCTTTGTCCGAGGTAGCTACCAGCTCTTCGGTCTCCTGTGATGTCGACTAACCTTTTTGCTATTTCCTTAAAACAGCTTATAGCGCTAGGACCCCACTTTTACATTTTATAGGTTACTTTGGTCATTGTGTCGGGGGTTTATTTACATTTTTAATTTAATTTTTATATACCATTACTTCTACTTCTCAGTTCATAAATGACCCATTGCTGAGTCGGCTTATCTAAATACATGAACTGTAATTATTATTAGCCTACTGTGCCACGCTGGGTAGATGGGTTCCGTATCAATATTTCCTTCTCTTGCGGCTAGGTTTTCGGCCTTATCATTTCCTTTTGTCGGCTCTTACGTTACTCTTAAATTAAAAAATACATCGCGTTGGGGGACTAGGGGTCAGGTAATAAATAAATAGGAGCGGTCCCCCAACGCGATGTATTTTTTTATTTTTTTACATTTAATAGGTTACTTTGGTCATTGTGTCGGGGGTTTATTTAAATTTTTAATTTAATTTTTATATACTATTACTTCTACTTCTCAGTTCATAAATGACCCATAGCTGAGTCGGCTCATCTAAATACATGAACTTTAATTATTATTAGCCTACTGTGCCACGCTGAGTAGATGGGTTCCGTATCAATATTTCCTTCTCTTGCGGCTAGGTTTTCGGCCTTAACATTTCCTTTTGTCGGCTCTTACGTTACTCTTAAATTAAAAAAATACATCGCG
Source organism: Clostera curtula (assembly GCA_905475355.2). Taxonomy (NCBI): domain Eukaryota; kingdom Metazoa; phylum Arthropoda; class Insecta; order Lepidoptera; family Notodontidae; genus Clostera; species Clostera curtula. The sequence goes on along the minus strand of FR997808.1, from coordinate 7,894,473 downwards.
TTGGGGGACTAGGGGTCAGGTAATAAATAAATAGGAGCGGTCCCCCAACGCGATGTATTTTTTATTTTTTACATTTTATAGGTTACTTTGGTCATTGTGTCGGGGGTTTATTAAAATTTTTAATTTAATTTTTATATACCATTACTTCTACTTCTCAGTTCATAAATGACCCATTGCTGAGTCGGCTCATCTAAATACATGAACTATAATTATTATTAGCCTACTGTGCCACGCTGAGTAGATGGGTTCCGTATCAATATTTCCTTCTCTTGCGGCTAGGTTTTCGGCCTTATCATTTCCTTTTGTCGGCTCTTACGTTACTCTTAACATAAAAAAGGTGGAACCAATAGGGCAACAAAATGCTTGGCCTGCTTGATGGTAAGCAGTTACCTAAATCATTACCAGAAGATAGTCCGTGTAGTGACGCATTTGGACATTCCATACTGAGGGTGTCGTAAGAGCCGACAAAAGAAAATGTCAACGCCGATAACCTTTTCGCAAGAAAAGGAAAACTTGATACGAAACCCTGTGCGAATCCGTCTGGCTTGAGTGGGACAAGAGGCGAATTACCATCCATGTAACTGGCGGAGTTTTCCGTGCGGTGACGGATTTAGAATACACAATGTCACCAAACCATACCATCTCGAGGGTGTCGTAAGAGGCGACTAAAAGAACGCAGGAGGCAGTTCACCTAGCCCCAAGAGAAGGAAAACTTGATACAAACCCTGTGCCAACCCGTCTTGCCAGCATGGCACAGTAGGCTAACTTCCCTCCATGAATTTGGAGGAGGCCCGACTCAGTAGTGGGTCATTCATGGGCTGAAACGACGAAACGACTATGGTCAGATGAGATATTTTGGCAGTAGATAAAATTGCCACTACTATAGAACAGGCAGTGTTCACATTACAAGCCGGTATAAAATGTGCATTAAGTATATACTATATAACTATGTGCACCTGACTTGTTATTTCTAATATCGTACCAAAACCAGCTCAGCGCAGCTATCTTATTTCATTTGTATTCCACAAAGTAGGTCGCATTCCGCAGAAACCTCTGAATTGAATTTGTAATATTAGCAAAAGGTATTCTGTGGTTTTGTACTTCTAGACATTGAAATAACAGTAAGATAATAATAACTACTCACCAGTCTACCACACGTAGTAGTCACCACACGGATAATCAGAGTAAGTACTCTGATTATCCGTGTGGTGACGGATTTAGAATACATAATGTGACCACCCCATTCCATCCGGAGGGTGTCGTAAAAGCCGACAAAAGGAAATCCGAAAATCTAACCGTAACAGAAGAAAATCTTGATACGAAACCCAATGCCAACCCGTCTGGCCAGCTTGGCACAGTAGGTTAATTATCATCTGTAGTTTCAGGAGGCCCGACTCAGTAGTCGGTAATTTATGGGCTGAATAGTGAGTAGTTTAGAGACGGAGCGCATAAGCCTATTTTTTTTTAAATCATGCTCTAAAAATATATTAAACCAATAAGAAAACCATTACACACACTACCATGTATTTAACACACACGCATTATACTCGTACACCTTTTTTTTATTTACCTATAATGTATCTTTTGTATATCGTTAATGTATGTGGTAAAATTTAGAATGGAACTATCTATGTATATAGAACATTAATTTAAGGAAATAACTTCTTAACGGTTCTGGTTGTTTTATTTTATTCCCAACGTTAAGAAGTTATTTCCTGCAATGTGCAAAGATCGTGAAAACCTAAGACAACATTACTATAATTTAAATTAATTATCATCGAATTTCGACCGTCAGGCAACCACTAGTTTTTATTAAACCTGTGTCAATCCGTCAGGCTCCAGTGGCACTTACCCTCCATGTAAATGGAGGAGGCCCGACTCAGCAGTGGGTCATATATGGTTTGATTAGTAGTATTAAACAAAACAAGACTACTAAATTATCTATGATCCGTGCAAAGTCGGAGTGAGTCGCTAATTATTAATAGAATCAGGAAAATGCAAGGCGGATTTCAAATACATATATGTAAGAAAGAAAAAACCCCGAAAAACTAAGCAAACTAATACTAGTGAATAAAAACAACTTAATTCTATAAACTTATCACTATCATCACTACATAGTATAAAACAAAGTCGCTGTCATCTGTCCGTCCCTATGTATGCTTAAATCTTTAAAACTACGCAACGGATTTCGAAACGGTTTTTTTTAATAGATAGAGTGATTCAAGAGGAAGGTTTATAAGTATAATACATCCATAATATAGTAGGGAAACACTGATAAATTTCATCATTGCACCCGTGCGGAGCCAGGGCGGGTCGCTAGTATAATATAAACTTATCTATATACTAAGTTGAATTGTATTATTTATGTCGTGTTACTGAAAATACACTCAAAAACAGAACGGAAGGTTTACTTCTTATGTCCTAAGTTTCATGTAACCTACTAGTGCCAGACAGTCTCGCACGTTATCTGTGAGGATTTCTTAAGAAGCGTGGCACAAAGCCCGTCTGAATGGCGCTCAAAGGAGGGATTTTCGGTGACACCAGATTCCGGGAGCGGATTACCTATCAGTAGCATTTGAAAAATGCACTTTGAGTATCGCAAAATTGAAACACAGTGTTGAAACATCCAAATCAAGTTACATGTAATGCAATTTGTTACACGGTACCGAAACAATTCTGTCTTGAGCTACTCTCAGTACTGTAGGTGAGAACAAAAAAAACCAAGGAAGAATTTTTTTTTTAAACGAAACTCTTGCTTTGTATTTGTAACGGAGCTCCCGTTACAAATATAGAGCAAGTTATAGTAATATAGAGCAGAGTTTACAAATACATATAGATCGGTACTCTGGACCGTGCCCTCTTGCAGTGGTAATAGGGCGTGCGTGTCTTCAGGAACTGTTGCGGCCATACCTGTTTCGGGTCACCTATGCTGGGCGGATCAACGGGGAGAGGCTAGACGACGAGCTACACATGGTGTCGTGGTGGATTAGGATCCAGGGACTCCAGAAGATAGTTATTATGGATCCAATATTTTGTCTGCGTCAATTACATGGCGATAATTAGTTCATAGCTGTCCACTTCACATATCACCTCTATGGGCAGCTTGGAGTACCATAACTTTCGTCTTCAACCATCTAGAGACCAATTTTTTATAGCATGTTTACCCATTTTGTCAGCTCTTACGACACCCTCAGTATGTAATGGGGTGGTGGCACTATATTGTATTCCAAATCCGTCACCACAAGGACTCCTTAAAATATAATTGGATTCAATTCCATTAGGAAAGGTCCAAATGGGACTCCTAATTGTGCTGACCAATGCCGGTTTATTATATGAAAGGTTCGGGCCTTACTCGTTATTCGAACGTGCGTCATTTCATTATGAAAAACATTCGATAAACGAATATTGCTTCGGTGCAAGATTATTAAAGATCACTTGTGTGCCTGAAATAAATTTATATTAAAAATATCTGTGTGTTTTAGCCGCTTTTATGTAATAAGATGGAGATATAGTTACTAGCTACTAAGTACGTTAATGCTAATGTCGTTTAATTTAAGTTGGAGTATGTAGGAAGATGACTGAAGCAAGAAGTATGATGGAAAAGTTTTATGCTAACGAGTAGAAAACATTTGGTTTATAACGAGTATAATAGTTAGTTACAGATGGTATAATATACAAAGCTCACAGTATTAATTGTTGTATTTATACGTGCATATTATTTTATAGGTGTAAGTACTCCCGTGCTGCAACAGATAAATTTTAATGCCTATAATCACTTAAGTGGGACACTATTTAATCTGTGAACAACTTAATGTAAGCATATTCCAAATGCTGAATCTTGAAGTGTCACAACCCTGAAAGTTCCAAGCTACTTAAATAAAATATCGCAATGGTTCTAAAAGTTCAGCCTTGGTCATTCAGCCAAAACAAACTAAGTGAATGGAATCAATCAGAATTCATTTCGAAAGCATCATCAAGGAGCATGCAATATACAAGTATTACAGATTCATTAAAGGAGGATTTAGTTCAAGCGCTGAAATCGTTTTAATAATTTCATTTTATAAAATCAATAATATGGAATGTATGATTGATTTACCATTCGATTGTCAAGATAAAATTCAGATATCGATCTTAAACTAATACTTGCTGTCTACAACGATAATAACAATATTTCTCAGAATAATCTATGTATCGATAAACAATATGAGTGATAAAAAAATAACGAATGGTATTGAATCATGGTATTTTAGTAAAATATTACTGTTGTGTTGTGTGATATGTTTTAGATAACATTATGATCGTCAAAAAAGAAAAAAAAATAGGTTCGTTGTGATTTTTCATGAACCTCCGTAAGCAATTTAACTGAAAGCTCTTTGGTTACAGTACTCTCGATAAAACCCAAAGTTTCCCGACGCGAAAATTTTCTCATGCAATGCGTTTCTTGCTACGTGTGGTTTTTGATCAAAGTTTCCGTGCCGTCTTCAACCGTCGAGTTTACGATCGTAGGCAGCTCGCTGGAAATGCGGTGTCAGGAAATACGGCAATCTGTGATTTACCGCCATTTTTAAGGTGGATTTTGCTGGAAGGTTTCTACAGCAGTGATGTTCTGTTTATGTCTGGATTATTATCATAAGTCTTGTTTCACTATAATTTATTTTTGATGAAGGGGTAAAGCAAGAGAAAATATATTTTATATTTCAAAGAGTTAAAATTTTAAAATATTTGCAACATGATTTTATTTCTACGGGACGGTCCATTCCAAAACAAGAAGATAACATAGAAAACCACGATAACTATACGGTCTTGTGCAAGCCAGATCCTTCAAACACCCATAAAAAAATATCTAAAATTGTATTTATAAAAATGACCCACTGGTGAGTCGGGACTTAGGGCACAGGTTTTGTATCAAGTTTTTCTTCTCTTCTTTCTCTCTTCTATTTTTTTTTCGGCTCTTACGACATCTTCAAGGTGGAATGGGGTGGTGACACTATGTCTGTATCTAACTAAGCAGAGTTAAAATAGTAGAGGCGTTGTACACTGGATCGTGTGCAGCCTCGTTGGTCTAGTGGTTAGATGTGCCGCCTTTGGATCAACGGGTCCCGGGTTCGATTCCGAGGTCGGGCAAGTGTCTTTGTCTAAACCAGAGGCACTGGCTCGGAGTCTGGGTGTCATTTCTATCTATAATATGTATGTATTTACAAAAAAAAATGTATATAAGTAGTTTATCAGCCATCTCGTTACCATAACACAAGCATTAAGTTGCTTAGCTTGGGACGAGATGGCGTTGTGTGAAATGTCCAAGGATATTTATTATGGATAGTTTTTGGTTTGTAACAGAGTGTATTTGACATAATTTTTTAGTAATATATACTAACCCAGATTGTTTATATGGTAGTGGTATTTTTATTTTATACCCAGCGAGCGTTGCTACGCCACTAAAATAAATTTGAAGGAAAGACATTCCATTTCTTTTTTCAGTTCAGGAACCTTCGTCGTCGCATGCACAGCACTTTGCTGAAGATCATCAAATGCATAGTTTAGATTCCACACAGGACATGCAGAGAAATATTCATTTTTATATCTTAGAATTACGCAGATAGACAAACTGGTAAATATTGATTCAGTTTTGTGGTTTTTGGCAGTTACAAAGACCTAGTAGGTAAGAATTTTGGTAAAATTCCATTGGTTCAAGGCGAAAAATTCAATAACATAGACATTTGTTAGCGCAACAGGGCTGCTTTTCATTTGGAGTATCTCCCCTAAGCACTTAAGTTTACATTAAACTTGTCCAAGCGCGAAATTGATCTTTTAGTGAGGGGATCCCTCAACGAAAATATAAATTGCCGCGAATCTATTGATATTGCGTGCCCATGTAGGAATTCTGTTACATTATTTTGTTTATAGCCTCTAATGTAAACTTTGCAAAGTATGTTAAAACGGATTATTAATCTTAGGAGCAAAACGAAACGTAGAAAATGAACATGAGTACTTAACACATCTACCATTACTCAGCCGATAAATGACTTCATTTTTGACCCGGGGTAAAATCATGGACTATCCCCGCCAGCCTGGGGATGGCCAACAGGGGGTGTGTGGGAGTCCCCTCCGCCTCTGTGAGGAGAAGGAGTCATACCCACTAAACGTCCCCGGGGTGTACCGTCCCGCGCTTGCTGCCCCGTGGGCCCTGACTGTATGTCCACGGGGCAACGTGCGCTGGGGGAACGTTCAGCCGATAAATGACCTGGCTGGATCTGGGCTGGATAAATGGCTTCTTCCAATACATGGAGGGTAATTAGCCTAGCTTGCCATGCTGGCTAGACGGGTTGGTACAGGGTTTGTTTGACGTTTTCCTTCTCTTGCGACGGATGTAGGTATTATTTAATTTATCAATATCGTTCCCGAAACCATTCCTGAAATGAACTGGCTCAAGGAATTAAATAATGTTTCAGGTAGGTAAATAATGTACGTAACAGACACGGGGTAAAATATTTCGTTTCCCTTAAGTATATGCAGGTCGCAATTTAGAGATCAACAAAGATCTTCGTAAAATGGAAGTGATATAAAAGAATCGTAAAATTCGTTTTTCCGTTCCAACTTTTGATTAAGACGATGCTTTCTTTACATTAAATAATCAGCTCAATGTATGTGAAAAACCAGCAACTTCAAAAAGCGTTGTACAAGGCGACTAGAGAAGACAAATCTTGTCATTTTATGCTAAGCTCAATTAGTATAGACCTGTATAACTCCGAGGTGGTGATTTAGAATACACAGTGTTACCACCCATTTCTTTCAGTTCATATCGTAAGAGCCGACTAAAGGAAATGACAAGGCCGATAACCTTGCCGCAAGAGAAGGAAACGAAAACCTGTGCCAGCGTGGCACAGTAGGCTAATTACCCTCCATGTAACAGGGGGAGGCCCAACTCAACAGTAGGTCATATATGGGCGCAGAAGTAGTTGAAGTCTATGAATGATTTAATAAAAAAATCATCTTCACTATCACTATCACTACATAATATAAAACAAAGTCGCTGTCGTCTGTCCGTCCCTATGTAGGTATGCTTAAATCTTTTAAACTACGCAACGGATTTTGAAGCGTTTTTATAATAGACTAGCTGACCCGGCGAACTTTGTTCCGCATTATAAATATTTAAAACAAAAAGAAAGTTGGACATAGGATACCTGAGATTTTTATCCCGTCCGTATAAAACCTACTTTAACAAAATGCAACTGACAGCGAAACGTTATGTTGTCTATAGTTTAATATGGCCGAAAATTTGACAATTAGAAATTTTTAATTCGACTTGTTTATATTGTTGTAATTCACATAATATCTTTATAACTTGTAGCCTATGTGTTATTCTGATGTATAAGCAATATTATTGTAAAGTTTCATTAAAATCCATTCGGTAGTTTTTACGTGAAAGAGTAACAAACATCCATCCATCCATCCATCCATCCATCCATCCATACTTACAAACTTTCACGTTTATAATATTAGTAAGATATAGTGATTCAAGAGACAGGTTTATATGTATAATACATCCATAATATTGTAGATAAACACAAGTTTAGAGGTTCATCGTTGCACCCGTGTGACGCCGGGGTGGGTCGCTAGTTTTAAATAAAAATATTCTTTTTTCCTAAAAGGAATGATAATATATGACAATTAAAATAACACCGATTCTTACGTCTCTTCCATTCTGTATAGTATCTTTGACGTAGGCATATCAAATCTGAGCAGGAGGGTGCGTAATCAAGGATTAATTTTATACTTGGATTATTTTCAATCCTCCTCCATGTGTGGGCTTTAGAAGTCTCCAAATTGAAGTGTAGTCCCGCTAATGATTTGGAGACAAGAATAATTTTGGTCACGAAATTGGAATTACTTAATATGTTGAGGATGCGGTGCATAGTTTAATTTAGATTTATTTAGTTTTTAGTCTATCTTTCTCTTTTCTTTTAAGTATATATTTAAGTTGCTTTTTTTTCTACTAGTTTTAGACATAGTATTTAATATTTTATTGTATGTTGTTAGTTGAAATTAATATATTAAAACAATACAATATAAACTTTAATAAATAAAGTTGGTACCCTTAATATGTTTGAATAACGAAAATCAATGAAAATAAGTATCTTTTCCTAAATCAGTTTCAGATTTTGGTTAAGTGGTAAGTACTATTACCCAATCTTGTAGTTATATTATTTTTTTATTTTAACAAAACACTCCAAATTTGTCGTTATATAAAAAGACGTGATTTAAAACTTTAATAATATAGGTAACTAAACTTACAAGAGACAGGTTGGCCGAAGTTAGACATCTTTATGCACGTAATACGTGTCATTATAGCGTGATGTATACCCATTGAATATGAGAACTGGTATAATAATGTAGATTTTTCTAATTCACGCACATGAGGCTGGAACGCGCTATGAAAATGTATTTTATTTTAACGGTACCATAAATCTCCTGACATAAGCCGTAAAATGTGAAAATCTTCATTCTCGAGAACAGAACGCACATAAATCTGACGTTTTCAACAATATTGTGAACGTTATTACGAAACAATAGCCGTGATATGTACTACTATAGGTACTACTGTTTTTTGTATGATTTCTCATAATCAAGTAGCGTAAAATTTTTCTAGGACGTGTCGGTGAGGACTTATATGACCAAAGTTATTTCGTTAATTTAGCGCAGTGGTGATAGATCTCCTACATGAGGACCTCGGTTGACATACCAGCAGTGGACTTAGCCCACTGTACAACACTGATCAAACAGGAAAACTTAAAACAAAATCTTGTGCCAGCCCACAGGGTTTTCCTTCTCTCACGGCTAGGTTTTCTGCTACGTAATTTCCTTTAGTCGGCTTTACCTACCCTTAGGCTGGAATGTCCGTCACTACACGGCCTTTTTTTTTTTTTTATTTTTTTTTATTTTTTTTTTTTTGTTGCCCGGGGTAAAAATCCTTTATGGACTATCCCCGTCAGCCACGGGGATGGCCGACGGGGGGTGTGTGGGAGTCTCCCCCAGAGTGGGGGCCTACCCACTAAAACATCCCCGGGGTGTACCGTCCCGCGCTCGCTGCCCCGTGGGTCCCGACTGTATCTCCACGGGGGATCACTACACGGCCTAGTTTAATCTTCACTATCACTATATCACTATCACTATTGAAATTAAACACTTTTTAACGGATTTATCGCGTGTATAGTTATTACATTATTTAATTCCCGACGTTTCGAATGCTTTGCAGCAGTCGTGGTCGCGGGAGAGACTAGATGACAGTTGTCTTCAAAAGTACAAAGAAACAGTTAAAATCTACCGCCTATAATTTTGTTTTATTGATAACGTTCCATGTGCACGCAGAAATCGCTCACGGTGTCCAGAGGTCTTGCAGATGAGTATTTTGCTTGAGATTTGATCAATTTAATGACTGGATCCCAGGCAGGTGGTACTTGCCAACCATCCTCTCTATTGAAATTTGGATGTTTTTTAATCTCAATAGCCTCGCGGATCATTCTTGGAATGTAATGATTTTCCTTGGCAAGGATTTGAGTGATTCTATCAAAGTGAATGTAGTGGTTGGTCTTGTTGTGTTTAATTTCAATGTGTAATAATCGCGAAAACTATCACTACATATTATAAAACAAAGTCGCTGTCGATTGTCCGTCCCTATGTATGCTTAAATCTTTAAAACTACGCAACGGATTTTGCGGTTTGTTTTAATAGATAGAGTGATTCAAGAGGAAGGTTTATATTATGTATAATACATCCATATTATTGTAAAGAAACACTGTTAAATTTAGAGTTTCATCATTGGACCTGTGCGAAGCCGGGGCGGGTCGCTAGTTATATTATATAATTCTACTGTACGTGTGTATGTCACTAAACTCCTGCAAAGCTAGTATTTTAGTACTTTATATAATCGTTTTTTTTATCTGTGACTTGAATGCCTTTGGCCCTGGGCTTGCGCCAGGGTCTAAGTTGAAGCAGGCAATTCAAGGAAATGCCCTGCCGGGCAACGTCTCTCACATACACACGCTGAAACACAGTAAAACTGCTTGGCGCCATACTCAGATGTGGGGTGGTACCTACCTTGTCGGGCGGATCATTATATCCTACCACCAAGCGTGCTGGGTTTTGTTGTCTTTTACAACATGCGTTATTTCCCAGCGTGCGGTGGGGAACGTTTTTATTCTGCCATATTGAATAATACACGTCCTATTTTGTTACTTAATATTACTTTTTATTTACAGTCATTGCTGCTTTCCGCTAGCTGAAAAAACTATAACTAAGTTGGAGCCCAACACTACAAATGTGTGATTAGATTTTTTTTCTATGTTTTCGTCTTCTTCTTTTGACTGTTTACTATGTCACCTATTTCATCTCTGGGCATCACACTGGTCAGACCGGTTAGCATAAGGTTTCGTTACGTACGTTCAGTTTTCTAGTTACAACGTAGGATCAAATTATTATGATTGCGATAATTGTATTTGTTTTTCTATTGAACTATTTACTGCACACATTAAAATAATAAAAATAATGTACTTAAAATTACTAAGAAAGTACATGGCCTTATCGTTGCCCGCGGTCTCTCTTCTCAGCCATAGATATTTGTTATTTTTATATTAAAAAAACACTAAATAATAAAATTTGATATTATTATATTATTATTCTTAGGCATAAATGACCCACTGCTGAGTCGGGCTTCCTCCAACTAGATAGTGGTTAATTAACCTACTGTGCTACGCTGGCGACACGATTGTCACAGCGTTTCGTAATTATCATTTCCTTTATTAGCTCTTACGATACCCTCAGCACGAAATGGGGTGGAGACACTATGTATTCTTAATCCGTCACAGCATGGTAATTCATAATATTTTATATAAAGATTAAATGCCACGGATGCACCGTTATCAGCTTTCGTTCCTGTTTTAATAGCTTTTAATTTACAAAGTGGAAGTTGTGCCGGAAGCTCAAGCCAGGAGCGGATATTATGAGATTTATTGGTGGTGCAAAATAAACGGGATTTCATCGTGCTCCCACAATTTTCAATCGCTCGTTCAATTCCGTGCGAGTAATTTAACATTAATTTATTCGAGTGCTATTTTCTGGTTATCTGATTTTCGTGACATGGCGGATTTATTAATTTGATGTTTACCACCTCCTTATTAACCTGAATATTATTTAGGTCAGATGTTCGTTTTATTTGCCAATAAATCACAAGTAAAGTTCACGTTAGTGTTAAAAATCGATTAAAAATATTTTTATTCGATTAAACTCGTAAAAGTGATTTAAATAGTAGTCAAATTAATATATTATTATATTTTAAATAGTAGTCAAATCAAATTTAAATAATAGTCAAATTAATCATTCAGCCTTTGCCACCGGTTCGGAATGCCGCTCTGCAGATATGAGCCAGTAAGAAACTCCGTGGTTGTGTCCTGTACTTAACAATGACATCTACCGCCATTCAGTCCTTAGATGACTCACTGCTGAGTCCTGTACCTATGGCCAGACGGCCAGCGTGGAGAATATAAATAATATAAATATCCTTGGCGGAATAATATAAAGAATATAAATATCCTTGGACATTTCACACAACGCCATCTCGTTCCAAGCTAAGGAACTTAATGCTTGTGTTATGGTAACGAGATGAATGATAAACTATTTGTATACATTTTTTTTTGTAAATACATTCATATTTATTTATTTAACAATTTATGTACACATACAAAACATAGATAGAAAACTTGGAAATATAGGACACATTTGTACAAAGGCACAGCTTATTTCTAATGAAATCTCTTCCAGCAGGCCCGGGAGTGGAAACATTGAAATAGAACATATAGGGGTGTAGTGTATACATACATATATACATACATATACTAAATATATATATAATATGATAATTAAAACAAAAATGATCGTATATGTAAAGTAATTATATATAATTGGTACTAACATACAAACTAAAATGCATAATACAATTGATCATCAATGACTAGGTCAAGGAGAGATAAAATTCTTTCACTCGTCTTTTAAAGATGAAAATCGAGTCAGAGTTTCTGATGTCAGCTGGAAGTGAATTCCATACACGAACAGCGTGCACAGAAAAGGAAAATGAATAGAAATCTGTGGTGTGGGAAGGGAATTGAAGGAGATTTATTTTCTATTATAAATAGAAAACACCCAGACCTGGAACAAATATGCCGTGCGGGAATCGAACCCGTGACATGCTGCGCAGCAGTCGATCGCTCAACCACTGCGCCAACCGTGTCGATATAGTAAATATACGATATTATTTCAACCATTTAATGCCAATTCTAAGGACTAGATTCCAAAATATTCTAACACTTGCCCGTATCTTTATGTTATCTTATCAGTATTGCACTAAATAACATCTATCGACAACTGCGAACTATCAGTAAGACAGCCAAATGCATTGCCGGCGGACATCCGAAATGTATATCCGGCCCATCTATTGCTGACGTAAAACATGAAGTTGTGAAGTAAAGTAAGAGCTAGACGTTTTTAACACCCGAATGTGTTGTAAGCTTGCTTACAAAGTATAAAGTTCCTAGTGATATGAACTCTAGAGCAGAGTCAATATTGAAGACACACGGTGCGACGCTAAGGCGTGGCGGTATATTAAAATTGCAAATATACTCTCCCAAACACCAGTATGAAATTGTACTACAGTATTTGCTTTCAAATAGTTAGATTTGATATTTCTGAAGATACACTTGAAATAATGGCCAGACCACTTTTTTTGCATGGTGACAAGAATCAGGCAGGCTTATGCTGTGGACTAATAAATTTCTTGCATTATTAATCCTTTTTTCTTTTACTACTACTCAGCCACAGGTACATAAATGACCCACAGCTGTGTTGGGCCTCCTGTCACAGGGAAGGGTTGTGTCAGGCTTAGGTATCACATCAGATCCCACAATGCCGCAACAGGACGCGAGTTGGAGCACCCCGGGGAGGTTTAGTGTGTAGGCCCCCACTATGGGGGAGAGTCCCACACTATGGGGGAGGGTCCCAAGGATTTTACCCCGGGCGAACAAAAAAAAAACAATAAAAAAAAAGGCTCAGGTATCTAGTTTTCCTTCTCTTGCAGCTAGGTTTTCGGCCTTGTCATTCCTTTTTGTAGACTGTTAGTCGTAACAGCCTACAAAACGAACAAAACCACAGGATGGAATGGGGTAGTGGCACTATATATTCTAAAATCGTTACCACATGGACTTTATTTCTCTTACTTCGACTCTATTTCGTGATTTGGTGAACATTTCATAAAACGACAATTGTGTTTTTTATTTAATACATTCTGTCTTAGACCAGTGTAGATAATTTTAGAAACAAAAAAGAAATAGTAGGTTGATACCCGTTTTAACAGAAAGAAAATATAACAAAAAATATAGGAAAAATAATTTACGGGCGATCTGAGGTCGGGAAGGGGGGGGGGGGGGTTAAGGGTAAAACGGTTTATCTCGATTACCGGCAAAACTACAAGTCCTGGAGTCCAAGGAAAAGAATTTAATGACAAAGTTGTAGGGGATAAAACCTAAGGTGATAAAAATTGTATTTGCACTTTTTTCTCATACCCTCAAAATTTACGTGAAAATCAAATAACCAAGTTTTTGTTTTTTTATTTTTATCTTATGGAAATAATATATTTTTCTCGTATTTTGGTGAAAACTTACGTTTTTATGTCTCAAATATACTGTATTTTTTTTTATTTGAAATATTCATTTTTTTCACCTTATTTGGACATATTATCGAAAAAACACCCTAATTTTAAATCGAAAAATCTCACGTCAAATGTCAGCTTTTTAAAAAAGTCAGGGATTTTTTGGTTCGTTGAAATCACTTCTTTCTGATAAGGTAAAAAAATATGTACATTACTATGGTACATGTTCTCAGAAAATGCAAAGAAAAGAAAAAACTCGAATCCGAATTTTTTTTTAGTCACTTTGTTCAATTTTGAGCTATTTAGTGAAATTTACACTTTAATTACTTGAAAAACGTAAGACTCTATATTACATTTATAAAAAAATATATTTTAAGAAGGGGTTTTGTTGTGTTTGGTACACTTGCTTTTTATTATTCCTGTGTCAACATTGTGTTATTGGCTGAAAATATGGACTACGCGACTATCTATATACAAATAAATAAAATTGGAGTGTCTGTTTGTAATAATAAAATAACCACATTTTACTAAATGCGTAAGTATGTATACACAGTACGTAGACCAAAACAACATTTTAATTTTTTTTTGTCTGTCTGTCTGTCTATCTGTCTGTCTGTCTGTTTGTTCCGGCTAATCTCTGGAACGACTGGACCGATTTTGACGGGACTTTCACTGATAGGTAGCTACTTATATAAGGAGTAACTTAGGTTACTTTTGCCCCGCGGCGTCACCCGCTGTACGACAATAAGTAAGCGCGGGTGAAACCGCGGGGCGCAGCTAGTTAGGAATAAAAAGCTGTTGAATTGAACTAAAACTGTCTTAATGCCTGTAATTGTGTATGTACCCAGGCTGAACGTTTTAACATGTTTTTATGTGTCTATAAAAATACCAAAAATTAAATTTTACTACTATTCAGACCATAATGACCCACTGTTGAGTCGGACCTCCTCCAGTTACATGGAGGGTAATTAGCCTTCTATGCCTATGCGGGCCAGACGGGTTGGCACATTGTTTCCTATCAAGTTTTCCTTCTGTTGTGGCCTTCTCATTTTCTTTTGTCGGCTCTTACGACACCCTCATGATGGAATGGGGTGGTGGCACTATGTGTTCTAAATGCGTCACCACACGTCAAATACTAGGTAAAAAGAAATTATTGACTGGAATATGATAGGAATATTAATATGCCTTTTACAAGTCAGTGATTTCTTGTTAATCTGTGTACCGTGCGATCGCTCGTCTATGTGCGGATGCACATCTTGAATAGATTAGTTCTCGATTGGTAATAATTTTAATATCATGTGCATTCTAGGTGTGCAAAAAACATCCCATAATAATATTATAGAAAATATTATTTTCTTCATAAATACAACTATTCAATTAATTTTAGAGCAATTCATATTGCAAATAGAACATGTCATTTTTCATAAAGAATAACCCACATAAAACTTATTTTTTATAAATAAGTTGGCTATAAACAATTAAGAGGTTTAGTTCACCTTTCTGTCTTGAATGCTTATTAATATATTGTTGCCAGTACCTTAATATTTACTATAATATTTTGTTTGTATCGGAAGTTAACGAAAGCGTTGCAGTAAAGATGAATGGTGTTCATTTATATTGTATCCGTGCATTGTATTCCACTGCGATAAGTTATGAGAAAGCCAATACTCTGTGACTACATATTACAGTGTCACTCGCCAATGGAAACATTTCATTACTTTAATAGATAGATCGATAACTGTTTTATAAGCTAATAGGCCTGACTTAGTACTAATAGACCGTTCGGTGCGCAAAGCAGTGATAGTGGATATCACCGTTCAAGATGTCGATAATCTCATAAAGGTCGAAACTGAGCAAGTACCTTGACCTGGTTCTTGAGATTACTTCAATGTGGAGTGTTGATTCTAGTATATTGTGCCGATTGTAGTGTCGGTAAACGGTCTGATAGCGAAGAGCTTTAACCGTTATCTTGAAAAGCTCTCGCTTAGTTGTTGGGTTAAGCACTTGTTTCAGAAATTCATCCTTCTCGAAACTGCGTGGATTGTGAGAAGATTCCTCTCTGCTGCATTGACTTCGTCTTTGGCGGGTGAAATTATATTTTAATTGTTTCCTTATATATGTAACCCGCCCCAGCTTCGCACGGGTGCAATGATGAACTTCAAAATGCTTCAAAGCGCTTCAAAATCCGTTCCATACGTTTAAAGATTTAAGCAAACATAGGGACGGACAGACGACAGCGACTTTGTTTTATAATATGTAGTGATGTTTAAAAATGTATGTAACAATAAGTTAAGGAATATACAATGTCATCACAGACCATGTGGTGATGGATTTAGAATACATCATCGACTAAATGAACGTAAGAGACAGACCACCAAGCCGTAAGAGAAGGTAAACTAGATACAAACCCTTGTCCAAGCATGGTACAGTAGGCTAATTTCCCTGCACGAACTTGGAGGGACTCATTAGGTGTTAACTTATGGGCTGAAATAAGGATCATGATTTACAATTAAGAACAATAAACATTTTTCGTTCCAAAATCTCTTTAGCTTATTTCGCTTTATCATTATTTTAACCCCGAAACGATAACTTTTTTTTATTCTTAGACATCCTCAATTTCCTGGAAAAAACCCGCCTATAGGTTGGCAAGAAAAAAAGAATGTATAGGTCAGAAAAAAATCATTTAAAGTTCTTTCTTCTCTTTTGTCATTTTGAAATCCAAGGAACAATAATCTGACAATACATTCAGAGGGACGACGAGGGATCTTTTTGAATTCCTACCGTGATTCAGACCAGTGTTAAAAGTAACAGTTTACAAATCCTACTGTAGTATCTTTTGTCTGTTTTATTTGTAGCACCATACCCACGACCCGTTTACTGCCTAGATTGAAAATAAGCGGCATTATTACAAGTTTCAAAACATCAATCTTGTGACGTGTAACACATACGGAGCGCAAGCGTTTCTAAAGTGATTGCAGACAAATAGTGGTGTGGGTCCCACAGCCGGGTGGCCCATAATCGCTGCTATTACACTGCACTGGAGGGCGCGCGTGGATTGTGCAGGGTTAGCACTTACTTGTTCTAGTACTGTAGTAGGTACTGTGAACGATTATACAGTAACTTATTGGCTACAAGACATTATCCATATCATCTAGAGAATACTAGAATATTCGAAACAAAATAAGTATTTCCATTACAATTGCAACAGTAGTTTTACAGATTTATTATAGATATATTCTTCTTCACTTTTTCTCCTATTTCATTAGGATTATACAGAAACTGTTATGGATTATATAGCGTAAAAGTGTGCTAAGAGCCGACAGAAAGAAGTGACAAGGCGAAAACCTAGCCGCAAGAGAAGGAAAACTTGAAACGAAACCCTGTACCAACCCGTCTGGCCAGCGTGGCACTGTAGGCTAAATAATCTCAATGTAATGGGAGGAGACCCAACCCAGCAGTGGGTCATTTATGAGCTGAATAGTAGTAGTAGTAGTTTATTCGTTGGTCTAGTGGTTAGATGTGCCGCCTTTGGATCAACGGGTCCCGGGTTCGATTCCGGGGTCGGGCAAGTGTCTTTGTGTAAACCAGAGGCACTGGCTCGGAGTCTGGGTCTCATTTCTATTTATAATACGTATATATTTACAAAAAAAAAAATGTATGTAAGTAGTTTATCATCCATCTCGTTACCATAACACAAGCATTAAGTTGCTTAGCTTGGGACGAGATGGCGTTGTGTGAAATGTCCAAGGATATTTATTTATTATTTATTTACTGGAGTGGTTACCCTATATATACCTGAGTGATTGTTAGACCCCGAAGGTAACCCTCGCAAATGTTATAATTCGAGTATTGCATGTCTTAACGATTTTCCTGTTACTACTTTTTAATTGATGGAAAATTATGGAAGCCTGGTTTAATTCAAATTCCAAATTTTGATGCGATGTTTATTTAAATGTTTTCACCATACATCAAAAACATTTTAAGGTAATATTGCGCTATTACAAATTAAAAAAATGACGTTATGAGTTTATGGGTATATTCTGGAGGACTGAAATAACAGATATTCCATTATACTTATTTCTTAAACAAACAAGCGCAAGGATCGTCTTATACTCCAATAGACTCAAATAGATAATTATTTTAGAGGAGTACTGATTCGAAAAAGCAATCTTGCTTTTATCAAATTGACTTTTTTCAACGTACAATAGTCAGAGCTGTACCAATTGAACAATATATGATCGGTTTTTAAGCGTTTTCATAAAATCAAAGAAACAGGCATCTATTATTAATAATCCTACTAATATTATAAGGCGAAAGTTTTTAAAAAGGTATTGACGTATGTTTGTTACTGTTTCGCGCAAAAACTACTAAATGGATTTTGATGAAACTTTACAATAAAAAATGTATATATGTATAAAATAGTATAGCTAGATCCCCGCACGGAAGAAATATTTGTACGATCTACAAGTAATTGTTCCGGGTCTGGGTGTTTTCTATCTATAATATGTATGTATTTACAAAAAGTGTATATAAGTAGTTTATCATCCATCTCGTTACCATAACACAAGCATTAAGTTGCTTAGCTTGGGACCAGATGGCGTTGTGTGAAATGTCCAATGATATTTATCACTATCACTATCACTACATAGTATAAAACAAAGTCGCATTCTTCTGTCCGTCCCTATGTATGCATAAATCTTTAAAACTACGTAACGGATTTTGAAGCGGTTTTTTTTAATAGTTAGAGTGATTCAAGAGGAAGGTTTATATGTATAACCCACCCCCGCTTTGCACGGGCGAAGCCGGGGCGGGCCACTAGTTTATTCATATAATAATACTTACGCTACAATTATAAAAAATATATGTGATGTAACCGAAATGTAACGACAAGTGTCAAGTAATTAGGAAACAAATGTGAGGAAAAAACTAAATACTTTCTTTCATCATTATCAAAACTGTCAATCACCACGCGGTTGGAACCACGGGGCGCAGCTAGTTTGTGTATACAGTGAATAAGTAGTAGTGGGCAGGTGATGGATGAGGGGGATTCAGGACCGCATAGAACCTGAGAGCAGTAACAGATCGAAAATATAACAAAGTCTCGTAATAAATTTCGCCATTGCGTTGATTGCCGTGATTGTCCGTGTGGTGACGGATTTAGAATACATAGTATCACCAACCCATTCTATCCTGGGGGGTCGTAAGAGCCGACAAAAAGAAATAACAAGGCCGATAAATTAGCCACAAGGGAAGGGAACCCTGTGACAACCCGTCTGGTCAGCGTGGCACAGTAGACTAAATTCTCCATGTATTCGACGACTCAGGAGTGGGTCATTAATGGGCCGAATAGTAGTATAGGGATGGGGCAGAATATAAAACTTCCCCACCGCATAACGGAAATAACGCGTGTTGAAAAAGTCAACAAAACCCAGCACGCTTTGTGGCTCTAATAGTCCGCCCGGTTAGCTACCACCGTCACATCTATGTCCGGCGCCAACCATTTTTACTGTGTTTCGGCGTCTGTATGAGAGAACCGGTGCCCGACAGGGCATTTCCTTGAATTACCAGCTTCATCTTAAACCCTGTCATCGCATACCATCACGCAAGCCTAGGGTTAAAAAAAGCGCTGATAGTTTGAATTTCAAATAATTTAGCAATAATCCCTCAGTATATTTAAGGCTTTCTCTCGTTTGAGTTCGGATTATGCGATAAGGTGTCGTATATTGGCTTTAAAAGCAGTTTACGACGTCGTGAACACGCTTCAATCCGACCTGTTTTACTCCTTTATTACCTGGCTTAACGATTTCTTGGTTAATTTCTAAACTTACTCGTCGTAGACTTCGCGAAACTTCCAATCTATACGAATAGGTAAATGTAATTGAAATGTCTGTTTATGATGATATCTTACTTCTTACTTTATTCTCAACCCACAAATGAACCACTGCTGAGGCGGGCCTCCTCCAGTTACGTGGCCAGCGTAGCACAGTAGGCTAATTACCCTCGTAATTAGCCTAATGTGGCCAAACGAGTTTTCCTTCTCTTGCGGCAGCTGTTCGACCTTATTTCCATTGTTCCTCTTGTCGGCTTTTACCACATCATCAGGATCGAATGGGGTGACTATGTATTCTAAATCCGTCAGCACATAGAACATGATGACGATAGAGCCAAACAAAATTATGAAAAACATGAAAGTGTTGGCGGATTTAGAATATTATCGCCAACCCATTCCATTCTGATGGTGCGTATATGGTGAACGAAGTAACTGGGTACGCGGAACACTTAAAAAAAATAAAAAAAAAAATCGCACTTCATATTATAAAACCCTGTGTTAAACTATCAGTAGTTATATAAAAAAAAACATTGTCCGCCTTTATCTTGTATGCCAATTTAACAAGTTCTTTTCCCTGGGGTTACGGCCGTGGAGATTGTGACGGAATTAATATTCACACGGGCAAAACCACGGGAAGAAGCTAGTTAAAATTAAGTTGTAGCCAAGTAAAGACAACATTTGTTAAGGCATTAATTGTTAGTACCGTATAAGTTTTGTGGCTAAGTATGGTTGTACTGTACCTTAGTGACTGAAGTCGTTAGCTCATACCATACATTGCTGGTATTATGTAGAAAATACGGCGTTGGCGATGATGAGCGGTCGCCGTAATATATTGTGTCTGTATTATATAAAATCTATATTTACTTTCTTTTTATTTTGTTTTAGAGGAAGAAAACTGTCACCTTTTAAAATGAGTTCTATATTTTATTTGGAGAAAAGATGTGGCAATTTTTGCTTGGGATTTTTATTTTATACTAGCTGCACTCTGCATGCGTAGCAGTAACTACAATACATTTGAAGAAAAATCTCTACACAAATATTTTTTTTTGTTCAGTATCTACCGCGATCCAAGATCATCACATGATCAAAATGCATAGTATTATGAAGGATAGATTTTATGAAGGACTTAGAGACAAACATACATCTTTATTATATAAGAAGAAGATTAGTAATAGGAATAAAGGGCGAACTTTGGCTTTTAGGAGCTTAGAAAACTGGCTATTAAACTTTTAACCAACCAGTATTTCACATATTAAGAATGTAAAATTCCCTGTAGAATTAGTATACCAACTTTTGCTAAATATTACCACAGTTGGAATTTTTAATGAGATATGGCAACACAGGCTCACTGAAGTTCAGAATGAATAGACTCGAGAATTACAACTCAGAATTAATTAAAAGATGGATTCATGGAAAAGTTTAGAATCGTCGCCACCTGGCAATCGTGAAACAAAGAGAAAAGAGAAAAGCGCCGAAATATTTCAAATGGTCCAATGTTTTATTTATTATAAGCACATCGAATATTAATTCGGGCTCTTAGACCGATGCGTACATTAATATTGAATTCCTTTCGGGTGCTCTCGGCCCGCATATTTGGTATTCCGTTTGAGATTAAGATTTGAATAAATATCAATAAATGTAATTTAATAATTACTTTGACGTTGACGTATTTGCGATTATTCTGCTCCTTTTTATTAACAATTTCTTTTTTTATTGTGCTTTGTTAGTAACAACAGATTTAGGTACTTTTTAATTTTATAAATATTAGTAAATTTATTATTTATTTGATGTTAGTTTCCGTTTGTCGGCACTTACGATACCCTCAGGATGGAGTAATCTAAACGAGATTATTTTGGCCCCCTTACGAAGAGAAAAAAACTACCGCAAAATACGTAAACTAATAATTTCCTAGGGTTTAGCGATTAATACGAAAACACATTCAAATTAAACACTTTTAACGGATTTATCGCGTGTGTATTACATTGCAAACCCATGCTTTGCAGCAGTCGTAGTCAGGGGAGAGACTAGACGACAGTTGTCTTTAAAAGTACAAACAAACAGTTAGATCCACGGTCTATAATTTTGTTTTATTGATAAGTAACGTATCTTGTGCACGCAGAAATCTCTCAACGTGTCCAGAGGTCTTGCAGATGAGTGTCAAGCTTGAGATTTGATCAATTTAATGACTGGATTCCATTCAGGTGGTACTGCTTCTAAACAATAACATCTAGTCCATGGAATTACAATGAGTTATCACACTTTTTTTTAATTCACGGTGACCCTGCACTAGTTATAATCTGTATCGCATGGGCAGTCTACAGACATAAAATGTATGAACACAAATGCCACCCAGACTCAGAGTAAGTGACTCTGGTTAAGACAAAGACACCGACCCCAGAATCGAATCCAGGACCCGTTGATCCAAATGCGGCATATCCAACACCTATACCAACGAGGCAACTATTAAATAATAAATATCCTTGGACATTTCACACAACGCCATCTCATCCCAAGCTAAGCAACTGAATGCTTGTGTTAAGGTAACGAGATGGATGATAAACTACATATATACTTTTTTTTTTGTAAATACATACATATTATAGATAGAAATGACACCCAGACTCCGAGCGAGCCAGTGCCTCTGGTTTAGACAAAGACACTTGCCCGACCCCAGAATCGAATCCGGCAACTATTGAACCAATGTAGTTAACCATTTCCGAGTGGTAGGCAGAATTTGATCGGCATGACATGTAGCCGTCTAATGGCGGGCTAAACACATGAATATTCAATATCTTGTAGGGATTTGGAACAATTTGGTCTCAGCTTAGAAGGATATCGGGTATTGTTGTATAGCCAGTAAATAATATACTACTAAGCCTATAAACAATCCACTGCTCAGACTTACGTCCTCTAATTACTTTCAAAATAATTTCAAAATTTATTTTACATGCAAACGTCTTAAAATAGACAGTGTCACTCCCTAACCCATATCCTAAGGGGTATCGTTAGTGCCGACAAAGGAAAATGTCAAGGCCGACAGAGCTGCAAGAGAAGGAAATTTTTCATATGAAACCCTGTGCCAGCCCGTCTGGCCAGCGTGACACAGTAGGCTCATTACTCTCCATGTAATTGGAGGAGTAATTTGGGGGCTGAGTAATGTATATTTTTATCAATATGTTGACAATTTATAAGTGATCATTGTGTCCTATAATAAATTAATACATTATTTGTGTATGACTTTGACTAAGCTTGGCGGGCATATTTTGGGTAACATGACACACATTTCACACAGGATCGTAAAATAAGTCAAACTGTTACTTAAACTAATATCTGTTAAAGTTAAAGCCTCGTTGGTCTAGTGGTCAGATGTGCCGCCTTTGGATCAACGGGTCCCGGGTTCGATTCCGGGGTCGGGCCAGTGTCTTTGTCTAAACCAGAGGCACTGGCTCGGAGTCTGGGTGTCATTTCTATCTATAATATGTATGTATTTACAAAAAAAAAATGTATATAAGTAGTTTATCATCCATCTCGTTACCATAACACAAGCATTAAGTTGCTTAACTTGGGACGAGATGGCGTTGTGTGAAATGTCCAAGAATTATTATTATGTTAGATAACGATTATCTTAAAATGACATAATAGGTAGTTGAGTACCACAATTTAACTAATTCCGCAACATATTAATAGAAATTTTGATTCCACCTGGTTACGATAACCCAAATAGCTACGAAAATCACGTTAATTATAAACTAACATACGCTTAATTAATGTTATTATGAGCGTAATAAACTTCCAGCCATGGTAACGCATATAAGGATATTGCATATATTCACACTTAGCAACAAAGGTACCAGTTACAAAGGACTTACTGCTGCATAGTCTCTTTTTTTATGTTGGAGATCCTCTTGGATACCCAACCGCTAGTTAACAGCCAGGTTATGTGGGACTTTACAGACACTAAAACCCACGGCGTCCCCCAACTGCCCGAAACAGGGTCACGGGTTGCACGTCCCAATGGGAACATGCTCCATGACCCTGATGATCCTTGATGAGGCCCCACACTTTAGTGGGGAGCTCTAGATGCTCCCACCGAGAGGCACGTACGGCACAATGCACGTGCGGCGACAGACAGTCAGACAGTCCTTTTTTTTTGTTGTCGCTGGGGAAATGCTTTTTTTGACTGCCTCGTTGGTCTAGTGGTCAGATGTGCCGCCTTTGGATCAACGGGTCCCGGGTTCGATTCCGGGGTTGGGCCAGTGTCTTTGTCTAAACCAGAGGCACTGGCTCGGAGTCTGGGTGTCATTTCTATCTATAATATGTATGTATTTACAAAAAAAAATGTATATAAGTAGTTTATCATCCATCTCGTTACCATAACACAAGCATTAAGTTGCTTAACTTGGGACGAGATGGCGTTGTGTGAAATGTCCAAGGATATTTATTTATTTATTATTTATACCACCGCCCCCCGGGGGAGAGGTCGGTGATTATGTGGGACTCCGACAAGGGTCGTCTACCCAAGAGTCGTCTACCCACTAAAACCCCAGCGGTATACTCACACACGGCGCGCTTGGGGCGCCACAAGTTCGCGTAAACGCAACAGTCAGACAGTCCTGGCCTCCACGCCTGGTCGCCCCTCCACCGTTAGTTAGCGTTGGGAGCCCTGCCCTGCTTGCCAGGTCTTCCCTGGCCCGCTGTTAGTGGCGGCAGCCCTTGCCACAATGATTGTGTCGTGGCAGTTTAAGGCTCCCAAGGCAACTATGAAGAGCTGCATCGGGCCTCGTCTAAATCAATGGAGGGACATAACCTAACCTTTAGTGTGGTCAAACGGGTTTGAATCAATTTTCCTTATCTTGCGACTGTGTTTTCTGCATCTCTGGTTCCTTTACTTATCTTTTAGCATTCTCAGAATTAAATAAGTTGGTAAAACGTAGTCTAAATCACAACAGTAAAACAACAGACCCGTAATGTAATTTTGAAAAAGGTCCTTCGAATTAGAATTCAATTGTTGCGTGCTTGACTTTTTAAAAGAAATAGCTCTATCCACAGACGGTGATTTTGCACGCGACAAGTATTTAGTCATCCGTGTGGTGATGGATTTACAATCCTAAGTGTCTCCACGTCATTCCATCATGAGGGTGTTGTGAGAGCCGAAAAAAAAGGAAATGACAAGAAAAGGAAAACTTGAAAGGAAACCGTGTCATCCCGTCTAGACAGCGTGGCAGAGTAGGCTAATTATGATGAATGGAGGAGGGGAGGAACTAATCATGTGAAGGGAGGAGGCCCGACTCAGTAGTAGGTCATTTATGGGCTGAGCAGTAAGTAAGTTGTACATTGCGGTTCTGTTCGTGTTCTTTTATTTAAATCCCAACGTTTCAAATGTTTGCAGTGTCTATGGTCGCAGATGGCTGCAATGTGCAAAGATAATGAAAACCTAAGACAAAATTTAGTACCTAATTTGTAGACGAACAAGTGATTTAACATCAAATGGCAGTGACGCGATATAAAATTTAATATAATTGACCACGCTGAGCGTATTAATATGACGATGCCATCTTTTAGTATTGGTTACCCAATTAGTAATATATTTTCTAAAAAAACGTTATACGGTACCTTACTCGTAAATGTTTTCCGTTTGACCCATAATTCGTGTTTATCTCGAGCCAAGTATTCGAGTGAGTTGGGCGTCGCCCTAGGCGTCTTCACAAAATGGAGTAGGTAGATTGAGTGCTGATCATCAAAGGGAGTTAACAATGAGTGGTTTTGACGGTCATTTCTCAATGGCCTTTGATCTGAGAAATGTGCCAAATATTTGAGGTGAGATCCTTGCGGCCAGAGGATTTTGTGTGCCATGGTATGGGTGAGTGGGTGAATTTGATAAGGTTGAGCCTTTGATAAGGGTTGATTGTAATTTTCGTATCGGCTATCCTGAAACGCCGTCAAGTGGCTTTCTGAATGCACAACTCTGAAGCTGTATAAACGTAAATTTATCATGTATTACGTAAATAATAAGTTACATTAGAAATATGTTTTTTTTTATATATTATGTTATAAGAGCCGACAAAAGGAAATGGTATTCGGCCTTACCATTGGCCTACCTGGCCACAAGATAAGGAAAACTTGATACGAAACCCTATGCCAACCCGTTTGGCCAGCGTGGCATAGTATGCTAATTACCCTCCCTTATTAATATGGAGGACGCTCGACTCAGCCCGTGGAGATACAGTCAGGGCCTACGGGCAGCAAGTGCGGGACGGTCCACCCCGGAGACTTTTAGTGGGTATGCCTCACAGAGGCGGAGGGGACTCCCACACATCCCCTGCCATCTCCAGGTTGGCGGGCATAGTCAATAAAGGATTTTACCCCGGCTCAGCAGCAGGTAATGTATGGGCCAAGTAAGTAGGTAAGTTATTATTTTGACTACAACAATTGGTAACGCAAATTACTACAATACTATATATACAGACTATACTTAAATCAACTGCATAAAAACAAATGAACGGACAAAGACAAAATTGGTCCTTTCTATTCCAAGGTGTCATAGGGATCCAGGTAGGTAATGGCAAATCTAGCATCAAAATAAGAAAAATACTTGCACAACTGTTTGATCAATTTAGTAAACTAACTTAGTTTATATCTGTCAAATTATGGTCACACAGTTAGGCTGATGCTAATGGAACAAAGCAATATACACAACTTTGTCCCTGAGTAGTACACACATACTATCCTGAGGATGTCGTAAGTAATCGTGCTGTGCTAACCCGTCTTACAAGCGTGGAGCAGTAATCTCAGTTCTCCCCATTTATCTGGAGGAGACCCGACTCCGTTGGGTAATCCTATATATACTTTTGTTTAATAAACATTCAAGTAAATTGACGGGATGTAGAATAATTAAAATGCCACTATAAATCTCACATTTAATAACCTTACAAACTCATACGTACAAGGGTAGAACAATACGCTTTGCGTGCGATAATGACCCCTAAACTGTACAACGGTTCATGCTCGACTTGTTTCATTCACGATATTTTGATAATAGCGTAAATTTATGCAGCCGTACTTCGAAATACAAGACTGCATAATGACTCAGTGTCGGTCTTGTTTTATGCTAACTACGTGGATGAAAGAACCAGAAAATAATATGCAGATTCCTCGCGTGGGACGATGCAAAAAGGGCCAAGATGTTTTCGATCCCAAAAAAATAACCTTACAGGTCCTTTTGGCAGACAAGATAAAGCGTGGGTTAATTAAAACATTAAACGGTGGTAGCAGACTTCTTGGAATCCGAAAGACATGGTCGTGTGAACCCGAAATGAAAGTGATCAGGGTAGGTATGTTATTTTTATTATGGCTAAACGAGCAAGCTGACCAGCTTGTTCCTTAATTACATAAAAATATTTTTGTTGTTGTTCCTTAAGTACATAAAAACTAAAAAAGTAAACCGATGTCAAAATAGGCACTAAAAGTGAAAAAGAAATAACCATTTGTAGTTGATGCATACTTATATCAATTTTTTTGTTATTAAATATTTATTTCTCGATTATAAGAGCAAATAAACGCATGCCTTATAAAAGACTCGAATTACAAAATCGTCAAAATAACACACATTGTGCCACGTTAGAATTGTTTTTGGTCATTTAATTCAAGTTTACTGCTAAACTACAAGCCGATGTCTATAAAATGTGTATGGGAACAATCTGGAACCAAATCCAAACAATTAAAAAATGAATTGAAGTTATGCTAACAGGGTTAGTTCCCCGGTTACAAATATTAAAAAAACTTTTGACAGAAACAGTTTTTTTCTATAAATGGTTCATCAACGCGATATTATGTGACGTCATAACTCTCCAGTTATCTTCCGCCTGTCAGCAATTACCACGATAAATGGGCGCACAGTGAATAGTACACATTTGATTCCTCAACATAATGTCGTACTAAATATTGTCAAACCCTTTTAACGGATTTATCGAGTGCATTTTACATGTTATATTGCACGATCTATCGAATGCTTTGCAGCAGTCGTAGTCACGGGAGAGACTCAGTTAAATTGTTTAATTCCAATGTGTAATAATCGCGAAAACCTAAGTCATTAACGTAATAAGTACAAACTTTGCAGGTATTAAAGCACAACAAGCATTCATGGATATATGTCTCACTAACACCTCATTAGTTCGTTATAGATTTACGCAATCGGTGCACGCACGCATTTTGTGTTGCGTGTCTGAATATAGCTACCGGGCGTCGAATGGGTTAAGAAGAGAAAATAAACAATTCTTCTTTATTATCCATTTATCATTTGTTTTCCACCTTGTTCGGCAGCTGAGGCACAGAATATCTACTATCCTGTTTTAATATCATAAATGTGAAATTTTGGATTACCATGTCTCTTTATTTCATATTTTTACATATATTTTAAAAAAATACAAAATGTTTAAAAAAAATATACATAAAAATAGACAGAAACCGTCGAAAACGAGGTCGATGACCTAAGCTACCGACGGTTCAGGGCTCCAGAGAGAGGAACCTCCTCACGATCCTTGCCGAATCCAGTAAATTTTGGATGATTGTTACCTACTACTTTCGACTGCCTCGTTGGTCTAGTGGTCAGATGTTCCGCCTTTGGATCAACGGGTCCCGGGTTCGATTCCGGGGTCGGGCAAGTGTCTTTGTCTAAACCAGAGGCACTGGCTCGGAGTCTGGGTGTCATTTCTATCTATAATATGTATGTATTTACAAAAAAAAAATGTATATAAGTAGTTTATCATCCATCCCGTTACCATAACACAAGCATTAAGTTGCTTAACTTGGGACGAGATGGCGTTGTGTGTAATGTCCAAGGGTATTTACTACTGCTACTACGCAGACCATAGTTGACTCACTGCTGAGGCTTTCTCCAATAACATGGAGGGTAATTGGCCTTCTGTGCCACGTTGGCCAGAGGTGTTGGCAAAGGATTTCGTTTCAAGTTTTCCTCCTCTTACGACTAGGTTTTCAGTCTATTTTCCTTTTGTATGCTCTTACGATACCCTCAGGGTGGAATGGAGTAACAAAAAATAGTCCATGCGAAAACATAGAGTCACCACCAAGGCCGATAACCGAGCCGTAAGAGAAGGAAAACTTAATACAAAATCCTTTTTTTTTTTTTTTTTTTTTTTTTTTTTATTTTTTTTTTTTTATTTACGTCCGAGATCCTCATGGATTCCCGGCCGTTGGGACTAGCCGGGATATGTGGGACTTCGGGGCGCGTAGAGATGGTAAATTGCGCCCCGACCTACCCACTAAAACCGACGGCGATCCTCGAATGTCCGAACCAGGGCCACGGGATACACTTCCCAATAGGAGAGCATGCTCCGGGACCCTGGGGACCTCAGCACGCCTCGTTTAGTGGAGTAATACAAAATCCTGTGCCAACCCGTTTGGCCAAAGTAGCACAGTTGCCTAATTAACCTCCATGTAAATGGAGACGGCCCGACACAGCAGTAGCCATCTATTCGCAATATTCCGCGTAGTAGAAGAATAGCAAAAACCTTAGTTTCAAAGCATTTAGTAGGACTAATTAACCGAGTACAATAAATTCTGTTTCTTTCGGGGTTAAAATCTTAAACTAATTTAGTTGAATTTGTGTGAAGTGTAGATGGGGTCATAAAGTTACTCTATCTTATCTTTAGGATTAGTATAAATAAAATAAATAAATAAATATCCTTGGACATTTCACACAACGCCATCTCGTCCCAAGTTAAGCAACTTAATGCTTGTGTTATGGTAACGAGATGGATGATAAACTACTTATATACATTTTTTTTTTGTAAATATATACATATTATAGATAGAAATGACACCCAGACTCCGAGCCAGTGCCTCTGGTTTAGACAAAGACACTGGCCCGACCCCGGAATCGAACCCGGGACCCGTTGATCCAAAGGCGGCACATCTGACCACTAGACCAACGAGGCAGTCAAAGTATGAAAATATGTGGGCTTGACTCATAACTGTTAGTAACTTTCATCTAGGTATACTATATATGTATATAATTACATATGTACTAGCTGTAAGATTCCCGAATAGTAATAAAAATACTGCTAAAATACTAACTGAACAAACTCATATATGTTTTTTATTTATTTTTCATTTCGAAAAGAAACATTGTTTTACTTTTCTTCGAACAGTATAATAATTAAGTAAGTAAGCTATTTTATAAACATGCGAAATACATGAATGTAGATATGACGCCGGAAAGAGCGGAAGACGATGGTAGTTTTAAACATGACAATTTGTAATAGTTTTGGTGATAAAATCTACATGAATAAAGTTCCTTTTGAATTTAAATAATAATACTCAAGGGACTATGTAGGTTAACTACCCACTGACTAAATCGCGGTCAGATGATCTAATAATCTAATGAACAGAAAATTAGAAAGAAGACATAGTTCAAGACAGTTGCCAGCCCTATTTTCGGTCTTTGAAAATATTGTCACTTCCATCTCTATATATTTACGAGACTGTATTATTCGTTAAAAGTAACCAATATCTTTTCAAAAATAAAAACAGATCGAGACATGTTATGTTTGGTACCCTCACGTACAACTATGCTCAATAAAAGCATTTTCTGTATGGGACCTAAAATTTATAATAAATTACCTCAAAGTTTGCGAAGTGAAGAGTACATTAAAATATTTAAAAAACAAGTTAAACTATTGCTCTTAAATAAAACATATTATAGTATTGCGGATTATTTGAACGATAAAGACTTAAAATAATAATAACTTATTTTATGTAATAATAATAATTCATAATTCACCAATGTTATTTTAAATTTTAAGACATAATATTGTACACCGTCTAGTACGGTATATCACAGCGATCTGTTCACTATGTTAAGACCTTTGTTTAAGTTTTTTTGTACCTGTGATAACAATAAATAATTTCTATTCTATTCTATTCTATAAAAAAAGACTGTGATAAACATATTTTAAATAAATCTACTTATACAGATACACGCCTAGATCAACAACATGTCAGTACCAAGCTTGTTAGAAATTATAAACAATCTCTATACCAATTTCTAACAAGAATTGATCAAACTGTCAAAGCTTGTTCAGAACAGATAATCAGGCAGATATCGCTGGATTGCAGAAAGGTATTCTTCGGTGTTACATAACGTGACCTTTGAGCTATTTGTAGACACGAAAAGTGTTATTTTATTATGACGACACGGTTAGCGCAGTGGTTGAGCGATCGGCTGCTGCGCAGAATGTCGCGGGTTCGATCCCCGCATGGAATAAATATTTGTACGACCTACAAGTATTTGTTCCGGGTCTGGGTGTTTTTCTATCTATAATAAGTATGTATTTACAAAAAAAAATGTATTTAAGTAGTTTATCATCCATCTCGTTACCATAACACAAGCATTAAGTTGCTTAGCTTGGGACGAGATGGCGTTGTGTGAAATGTCTAATGATATTTATTATTATTTGTTTATTTATTATTATTCCTTTCTTATAGATCGTTAACGTCTATTTGAAAATTTATGAAGTAAAATTTTAATGTTTACATGATTCACTACAAAGTATCAAGCCGGGTCTTCTCAGATGGGAAATAAAGTAAGCCTCGTTTGCCTTGTTGGCAAGATGGATTGGCACACGGTTAGTTTAAAATTTTCCTTCTCTTGCCCCTAGGTTTTCGGCTTTGTTATTTCTTTCTGTCGGATCTCACGACACCCTCAGGATAAAATGGGGTGGTGGCACCATTGTATTCTTAATCCATCACCACGCGAACAAGTTTTGGAAGATTTAACACTAAAAACACATTAAAGAGGAAAATAATAGTCTAGCCTAGATGTGTTTAAATAAGTTTCAATGCACCATGCAAGCCAGATGTCCAGCCAAGGTTGATCTTCTACCCAAACCACAGCGTCACCAGGAATCGGTAACTGGAGCAGATACAGTCATTTTCATAGCCTCAAAAGAAGGTTCTAAAGTCGAACTTCTTCAAATTTACTGAGTAAAATTTCACTGCAATGTTATAATTTACGCAACAAAGTCAACTTTGCACAGTAACTTTACCTAGCACCTAATTCGTGTAGTTGAGTTGAAAGGTAGCAGGGAACATGCAAGTATGCTGATGTTAATGAAATTATTTCTGGGAAAGTAAGATCTGCGCTGAGAGCAGTGTCCTGGTGCAGCAAGCAATTTGCATTTTGAATACTAATGACGAGGGCTCTTAACAGGATGACAGGCGTGAGCACTATACAATAATGATAAAATTGTTATGTAAAGCTATTAAAATGCAGGGTATAATGCTACAACTGTTACATTGTAATAAAAATTTTAGCATCCAAAGATGCAGAAGAAATAGCGTTGAAATAGTTTCAACATGAATGTGGGTGGACACAAGGGTTGTAGGAGTTCAAAAATCTTTGAAGGAGTGTAAGAATGAGGAATTAACAAGGTAAAACTTGACACTAAGCCCTGTGTCAACCCGTCTAGTCATCGTGGCAAGGTAGGCTAATTATTTACCCTCCCTTTGATAGGAATTGGGTAGGTAGGTAATTTGTGTTCGTGAATTACATGTTTACTTATATTATGCATACAAACTGCTTTCGCGATACAGTTAGCCTCGTGCATGGGATAAGTTAAAAAAAAAGATAAAAAGAAACACCATATAGCGCTTTTTGGTAGCCGTTACGAAACAATTCGACACTATTGTGTCGACACTTGCTCATTCTAGTAACATATTTTGGTCGCTGAGTCGACTTAGTTCCGTCGCTACGACTAAAAATGGGGAACAGTCGACACAGTAACCTTTGGTTTATAAGTTACGTTGCAGTGTGGTTACATTGTTCTTAGTCTGCAACCACTTCTCAGAAATTGTTCGTTCGTTCATTCGATTTCGTTCCCTTTTTATTCTGCGACTGGCGTGAAGTTAAAAAATAATAAGAAGAAAACATCAGCCATCACTGTGTGGTAAGGAAATTTTTTATTCATATTTTAATTCGTTTTTATTGTTCAAATCTATGTGGGAAATGAATTTCATTGTGTAATTTGTTTAATTAGTTTGTAATTTTCAATGCGCCACCGTAAAATTGTGATTTAACCTGTGTGGTATAATGTAAACAAAAGTTTGTAAAAACAATTAATAGTTTTACTAACAAGTCATTACATTCCTAGAGCTTGGAAGCTTTTGCTATTATACTAATTATATGTTATGGAACCAAAAATGAACCACAAAATTGTTAATTAATTAGAAAACGTATTTTTATTTAGAGGAAATATTCTAGTCACAAGTGGTCAGGACGTTACTAGATTGTGTCGACATATGTCGACGTGAAACCAGAAGTAGTTACAAAGTTACCGAATTCACAAAATGGTTTATTGCTTCCAGCGATTCACAAACTATATCTTTATAAATTATCTGCCTTTAACTACAGTGCGCGGCATAAAAAAATGTTTTAAAACGTCCTGTTTTGGTTTTAGCTCTGAAGTGAAAATGATCAACCTAAAAAAAAAGAAAATGAAAACTGATAAGAAGACTGCTACTGAGAATGGGGATCCTTCTTCAAACAACTTAGAAACTATAATAATACATACTTCAGATAAAGAAATTCTAGATGAAGACATAAATGAAGGATTGCAAGATGGGATAGATGACAAGGAAAATAAAATCGGTATGCTACTTAAAGAATAACGCCATTCATTTAATATAATTATCTTTAATGAAAACAAATTAACTCTAAAGTCTTTGTACGTTTTAACAGATGATACGCCAGACACAAAAAATCGTTCCATTATAGCATCGAAAACAGTGACAGTACTCTCTGATGTAAAAATAAACAAGAAGACGATCGATTCAAAACATGAGACTAAAATGATGAATATAAGTTATGACGATCTACTTCTATGCACAGTTTTCGAAAAAAATGCGGAGTGCAACAAAATTACAAACAGCGATTAGATTAATCATTTATTTAAGATTTTATTGATGTCATTTAAAGTTATTTACAGTTAAAAATGGTGAAAGGTATAATTCCATAGCTTGCAGAAGACAGTCAGCTGCAGCAAACGCTGACGCCATCACAAATTTTAGCGAAAAAAAATTGTTATTTTGTTCTCTTTGCCAGATGAAAGTACTCATGAATATAAACAACTTTTTGTATCGGACCAACTTCCAACACGTAAAAATCTGCTGTCCCATACATTTTGGTGTAGTACCTAGGCATTAGAATTTTGTATGGAACAGCAGACTTTTTTCAAGTAGAATTGTGGGTTCTTTATAAATAGTTGTTTATATTTAGGTATGGGTACTTTCATCTGGCAAAGGTAACAAAACAACAAAAAAAATCGGTGAAATTTGTGACGGCGTCAGCGTTTCTTGCAGCTGACTGTCTTCTGCATGCGATGAAATTGTATCTATGTAACTGACAGTTTGTAATAGTTTTGAAAAGTTTTAACTGACGATCTACGTTTGTATGTTTTTTTTTTATATTTTTGATAATTTGGGTTAATTTTTTAAAAGATTTATCTGATTGTTTAAGAATAAAATTATTATGATTGGTTTTATTGTTTTTATTTGTTTATTTTCTTTCCTAATGTTGTCAATACTGGAATAAACACCATTTGAGAGTTGGAAACCATAGATGTAAGTTTACATTTGACATCATTTAGATAGTATTTCTTTAATTCTTCAAGTTTGTAAGGAAGTAATGTTGCATAAATATTAATATGGGAAGAATTAAATGGTCGCTCAAAAAAATTACATGTGTTTTTTATATTCCTTCCAACGATTTGTATGTTTCCTTGATCAAAAGTTGCGAATTTCATTTCTACGATATTATTATCGGTAGTTAAAAACCATTTATCTTTCATGTATTTCGAAAGCTGGTAATTCTCACTCATTTTTACAGTAGTAAATACTTTTTCACCCGTATCCAACAAACTTTCATATTTGACAAGAGGATACATCCGTTTGGATTTGTGGTCCTTGATGTTTAGCTTTGACAATTCCTGTATGCGATTCGCTACTTGCGCTAAGGGTTTATCGCCTTTTCGTAAAAGGTTTTTAATTCGAAACAACATGCTTTCAAATGGATATGCACTTCAAGAAGGTAGAGAGCCGAACCTTGACACATCATTTACAATATGACAAAGATTATGAATATTACTGCTCACAGAATCATGACCGTAAATTTCTGCGAATTTTTCGATGTAATCAACAAAAAGTTTTTCAGCTATGTGCCGGTAAGATACATAGACATCAGAATAACAAATAGTGGCGGCACAGAACAATGTTAAGAAATGTTGATATACTTCACATGATAAGTGTTCTTTTAGCACTACTGGACCAAAGTATAATAAAAAGTTTTTAAATTCAGCACCTTTCCAAAAGTGAAGGGTATCTAATTCTCTCAGTCTTCCTTGATGTATTTCAGATGGAGTAGTTGATTTTATTTCCATTAATTTTCTTGAGACATTCTGAATTTCCCTTGCCGACCACTTTGTTTGGAAATTAAAACTGCCATTAGTCCATCCCAGTAAACATCTCTTCATTACACCCAAATCTAACAAATGAAGAGCATCTGCAATAGTAAAATCGTTAACAAGATCTATGGGTAAATCTTCGATTGGACTTTTTTCTTTATGGTGATCAGGATCTAATCGATTTCTAAATGAATGGTCAGTACGCAAAGGCATGTCAGTTCTGGGAAAACTCATATGCCGACCTTTTCTATCGTATTCTCCGATTACTGTACATTTCATGCATCCGTGGTAGCTATTAAACCCCACAGTACCTGCAATGAAAAATATCACGAAATAAGATACATTATATTTGAAATGCACGGAGGTACGGTAAACTACTTACATTACCTACAGCAACCAAAATCCATGGTAATGTAATTAATTATTGTAATTGCATGTGACATGCTCAAATTTGTGACATGCTGAGAATACCCGTGGGTGTAGCTACAGCAGTTATTTCGCATTATCGTGTACAGCAGATGAAAATTATGTAGGTAGGTAGTAGGTAGTTTTATTATTTTGCACTCACCTTTTATGAAGCACCTCGCAGGTGTATCACATATGAAGCAACGAATTTTGATAGTAACGATTTGCCTTTGAATGAGTAATCCACCTTGAAGTATTATCTTAAGCTCGTTTACAAATGGACGCAAAAATAATTCCAAACACGGTTTTGTGCTTCCGAAGAATATTGCTATAACTAATGGAGCAACATCCATGCCGTCAATTTTACACAAAATTGGCCAAAATTCATTTTTTGTGCTGTTGGCTACGGGCAAGCCGTCTATGTTAAAAGACAAAAATATGCATGTCGGCAACTCTGAGTTCATTTGAGAAAAAACTTCTTTTAAACAATTCTCTATACCATTATACCAATATTTTCCATTTCCCATTGGTACTATGTTATTAAATTTTGGCGTTTTTAATAGACTTCTACTGTCTTTTGGTAAGATTTTTTTGATATTCTTGTTTGAATTATCTCTCAATATATTAAGTAATTCCTTTAAGGCATTATGAGGAATCTGCTGAATTTGGTCTCTTATATTTATAGAATGTATTTCGCTGTCAGAATCAGATGGTTCATAGCCAAGTGTATCTGCATCACATTCTTCAGCTTCTGCTGCGGAACTGCTGGTATCCAGCCCCTCACTGACCTCACATATATTATGAGAGGTCACAACTGCATCTAATTGCACGTTTGACACTTCGGAAGTTGGTCCACCGGCACTAGGTAGTTTGGAACTATTCTCTTGAATTTTAAATGACGAAGACGATGCATTTGGTATGTGGTCTGGAAGATATTAATTCTGAATTTTAATGCTGACTTAGACTTATGTGATTAATTACAATACCCACCAAATTTTAAGTGCACGTGCACTCTATTAATTGGTTTCTATTATTTTTGTCTAATGATTATAATATTATGATCATTAGAAAACAACAAAGACATTTTTAATTTTATAGGCATTTAAAAAATATTTCAGATGGATAACCACTCACTTCACTTTTGATAAAATTTCAAGTAAACAATATAAGATTTTGTATAACAAACACAATTTATACCGAATAAATTTACCATCTGAAAAATTATGTACTTACTTGGAGAGAGATCTTGTGGAACCAATAATTTGTTAACTTTTCTGTAGAAAGTTGATGTGAGACGGAATCTTTTCGGTTCTTTACTCATTTTCAACTACAATCATTTGATCACTTGTTGAAACAGTTTGAAAAACAGTGTCTTATTGTAAGTTTTTTATTCACATTTCAGTAATATATTGTTCAGTAATAATGACGTAACATTACGACACCTCGTGTAAATATAAATTTTAAGTTATTATTCTAGTAACATGGTGACCACACCGCTACCACGTATTTTTACTCGATTGTACACATGTTACAAACTGAACACTTAGTGTTTAAAAATAAGTCTACACAAATGTTTACGTTACGTGTAAACACAAAGACTACTTAAAGTTACTGAAATGATTTTCGGTCAAATTGTGTACGATCTAATACCTCACATAGAGACTAAACCCCACACAGTCACCATGTTTCGTAACAGTTACGAAACTGTTGCGACTTGTTACATCTTTATCATATCTGCGACCAAAAAGGAGTTCAAGTAATTTGCACTAAAACTATGGCAGCTGAGATAGAAAATGCACTTAAATTCTTCAAAGAGCCTTCATAAACGTTTCATATTTTACCTCAGGCAAAATTAGCAGTCGTAATTTTTTCATAGAAATATCGTTTTCCCTCCCACGAATTGGTATTAAAATAAAACGCGTTACACTTTGGCACATTTCGAGAAGTTCCCTGCAGGTAGTCTAACTTCAAAGCGGCTCACAAACGGACGCCCCTAGACAACATTCGTTAATTCACTTTGATGTCACCCCTCACCCCTCCTCATCCAAATAAGGTCGCTGTTAAAGTGAGTGTCGGAATAAACAGCGGAAAAAAAAAACTAAAATGAAAAGAATCGATTTCATTATATAAAATATTTGTCCGTGTGGTGACGGACGAGCCACAAGAGAAAGAAGGGAGGGGGCCCGAGACAGTAGTGGGTAATCTATGGGCTGACTAGTAGTAGTAGTTTACAATTTTAACTATTCATTCGAGCTATTCAAATATACACGCAATATTTTCTAATATACACTCGATACACACTGGATTTTATAAAATGAACCTTAAGATAGTTTTATAATAATCTCTTTTGGAACTTCGATACATTAAGCATTTAACACCGGTCCAGTCCTTCTCACACAGAAAAAACCTGACAATGTTTTGCCAAAAAACTAATCATAATTTTGTCCTAATCATGTCCTTCGCATGTCATCTGTATCAAATCAAATCAAATCAAAATGTTTTTTATTCGAATAAATTCTTGCGAATGCTTTCAAATAGTCAAAAAAAAAAAGTATTAAATTTAAGAGAAATATAAAAAAAACTAATCATCTAGTTTTTACCACCGGTTCGGAACGCCATTCCACAGAGAAGAGCCGGCAAGAAACTCTGTGGTTGCTCTTTTAAATAAAAGGATTACAATGATGGTGGTACAAACAAGTCTTACAGATTTGTGAAAGCAATAACACGCATAATCATGTAGCCTATAAAAAATAGTGAAATTACACACAAATTACATGGTGCGTGCTGAAACTGCACTCACATACTGTTTACAAACTTCACTAATAAAATGGCTGAAAGATCAGAGCTAGACCATAACACAGCCGACGTTACTCCCATGCGTCATTATCTGATAGATAATCATTAACTTGATAGTACGCTTTTTTAATTAGACGGGACTTAATGTAACCTTTAAATTTCTCGAACGACCAATCCAAGACAGTTTCCGGTAATTTATTGAACAGGCGAATTCCGAGACCTACAAAAGAACCATGTGCTTTTTGTAGCCGGTGGAATGGTGTAACTAGCTTACGCCTATTTCTGGTCTGGATATTGGAGGACGAGACGTCACTATTTTTTTTAAAGCTATTATAATTTTGTTTAACAAAAATGAGATTTGAGAAAATGTACTGTGACGCTACAGTTAAAATGCCTATCTCTTTAAAGCG
Source organism: Clostera curtula (assembly GCA_905475355.2). Classification (NCBI taxonomy): domain Eukaryota; kingdom Metazoa; phylum Arthropoda; class Insecta; order Lepidoptera; family Notodontidae; genus Clostera; species Clostera curtula. The sequence goes on along the minus strand of FR997808.1, from coordinate 7,855,866 downwards.
TTCTCTCAGCGATTCCCTAGGTCCTAAATTATAGATTGAACGTAACGCGCGCTTCTGTAGAACAAATATGTTTTGTATATCGGCAGCATTACCCCAGAGTAAGATCCCATACGACATAACGCTATGGAAGTAACCAAAGTAAACTAGTCTTGCCGTATCTTCGTCAGTGAGTCTCCTAACCTGTCTAACAGCATAGGCGGCTGAACTAAGCTTTCCCGTAAGAGTGGCAATGTGAGGCTTCCACTGCAGCTTACGATCTAGAGTGATGCCTAGAAACTTGGTTGAATCTACTATGTCTACTTGTTTATCATCCAAAACTAGTTTTGTATCTTTAATCTTGGTATTCGGTGTTACAAATCGAATACATTTAGTTTTCACAGAATTTAGTAGCAGATTGTTTGTTGTGAACCAGTATGATACCTGACTAAGCGCGCTATTCACGTCATCGTAATTAACGTTTTTTCGGTCAACTTTAAATACAAGAGATGTATCATCAGCGAAAAGCACGATATCGCAGATGTCATTAATAAAAAATGCAAGGTCATTAATATATACAAGAAATAAGAAGGGACCAAGGATGGACCCTTGTGGCACGCCCATTGACACAGGCGATCCAGCAGACTTAACTCCGTTAATGTCGACGAACTGAATTCTATCACTCAGGTACGATGCTAATAAATTGAGAGCATTGTTTTTAACGCCATAGTGTTGAAGCTTTCTAATCAGGGTTTCGTGATGCACACAGTCGAAAGCTTAATCGTTTATTAATTAATTAATTTTAGTATACGGTGGTAGCTATTAAAAAAAGTACTATTTGATACAACATATTATGTTAATTGCCCTTTGATTTGATACTTACTAACTATATACCAAATAATTGGATATCAAATAATTGACCAGTAAACAAACACGGTTGATATACAACAAACTATGATTCAAGCACTTGGCTAGAAATATTAATAACAATGTGATATTTTTGCACGTTTCCGCCCTTTCGACACTAAAATACAACCTTATTCTGTAACGAGTAAACGCGTCTTAAAGTTAAATGCTACGCAATGCAAAATTAAACTCTTCCAACAATTTTATACATTTTTCAAAGGGAAATTGTTTTAAAACTCTCCTAGATAGGATATTTTAATCAAGGTTTGTTATGATAAAACCGTAATAAAAAAACGACTACTTTATTACAAATGTTTGAATTGAGACAACAGAGGAGAAAACACTCTATAGTTATACTTTATACCATAATGTACAGATGTTTTTTTCCTCAGGATGTTCAAATGTTTTTTTGACAAAAATATGTTGCGGCCGTGGATTTATGGCTGCTACATATACACAGTGATAGCAGTATACCAATGTTTCTTACGAGAGCGACAGAGGCTGGTTTGTAACAAATATCAAATAAATTAATCATAATACTTAAAATAAAATCATCATAATTCCAGCAGTGGACGTCTTTTGGCTGACCAAAAGACGTCCACTGCTGGACATAGGACTCCCCCAAGGATTGCTACAAAGTCCGGTCCTGGGCCGCCATTGTTTTCCGGCGACTTTAATCAGGTCATCGGTCCACCGTATAATAACATACAATGTCCCAGTCCCCAGTAATATAGGCCCAGTCTACTCCGCTTTTTAGGAATGAAACTAGAGATTGTCTGTACAACGTTTACTGCATTTTGTGTGGTGACGGATTTAGAATAAATAATGTCCCCTATAGTACCACCCTGATGGTGTTGCAGAAGGTGACTAAAGGAACGCAAAAGACAGGTCATCTAGCCGCAAAAGAAGAAACACTTGATACAAATCCTAACCCGTGACACGGTGGGCGGATTTCCCTCCATGAATTTGGAGGACCCAGTAGTGGATTTATGGGCTGAAACGACGACTGCACTCAACTTGATTTACTAAACAATAGCACACTAACATTGAACCAGAGTTTAAATAGATAGCATGGACATCGAGTAAGACCTAACGTATTTGTACTTACACTTATAATATATAAAGCTACAGAGTTTGTTTGTTTGAACGCGCTAATCTCAGGAACTACTTGTCCGATTTCAAAAAATCTCAATTCAGTGTTAGATAGTCCATTTATCGAGGAAGGTTATAGGCTATATTTTATTTTCATAAGAATTAGGGATGAAAATAGCGATTTTGTAAACCAAGGTGTAAAATCGAAAACCTATTTATGCGTGCGCTGCAAAAACTATTAACAATAGAACAAAATGATGTACTACGGGTCGTATAAAGATCTACAAAAAAGTCCACACATACAGTAAAAAGCACATATCCAACTATCATAGTTTAGTCACAATAACCGCTTTTATGTTCTTAAAAAATATGCACAGAGATAAGCACGGGTTCGAAGCCCACGCGGGCGAAGCCGCGCGCAAAAGCTAGTTAGTAAAAATAGGTTAATTTCGTCCTTTAAAATTGCAGGCTTGGATTAAGTTTTTGGCTCATAGCAACTCCCAATTCCAGGAAGCCACGCCAGCCGTTGGCTTAGCGACCAACCAGGTTGACTGCCAATCAGAGGCTTAGTGTTTGCACGGCAACTCAGAGGACAGAGGAGTCCTCGAAGCCCAAACCCGCCACGACACCGTGTGCTGGTCTTCGTCTGGCCTCTCCCCGTGGGCCGCACGGCATGGGTGACCCTAAACCGGTATAGCGGTCTAACGGACCATGAAGGCACACAAGTCACGCCAAGGTCGATGTAGCATTCGAATTGACACTAAATTAAGCTTTTGCAACTTTAAATAAATTGTAGCTATCGTTTGCAAATCATTTTAAAACTCAAAGTGGGTATACACACTGAACTTTGTTATAGTTTCTTTTAAAATAATAAATATCATTTTAAAACTTGTGCATTTACAAAAAGCTTTTAGCATTATTGGACGCGGTCAGCGAACCTTCATCGCGGAGATTGAAAACGATACAAAGCAACCACAAGTACGCTTTGTGGTTCATATTTTGCTGTTGTGGTAAACAACTTTTGGTAACTAACCTTTATTGAAAACCAAAATACAACAATGGTTTTGAAACATAGGTGGACGTTCCCTATGAGATAAAGAAACATGCGTTAACAATTAAAAAAAACAACGAGTTACTCGTTAATTTCGTTACTTATACGAATTTTAGAAGTATATAGACGGTCGAGCCATCAGCAGTCACTTCCTCTCCTAGGCCGCAGTAGGCCGCGATCAGGTCACGGACACGTGTCCTGACGTGAGTTTGACATTTTATACCCATTGTTATTTTTGAACTTTTGCGATTCGAGCACATAGTTTAAAACATCCAACCCATCCCAAGAAAAGTGCTCAACGCCGTTATAGAAGTTTTCTCTTCAAAAAAAACATGCGAAACGTCTTTGACCTGCAGGTTACTAATATCTCACATCTCCAACTTTTGTAATATCTCACCTGCTTCCTTCCTTTGAACGTAAAGCCGTCAATCCCGCCTGTCTGCTCCAAAACTGATAGATGGTCTAATCTTAATAGTTACCAGCCCAATCTAGGAATAGATGGATGAAGAAGTGCAGATGGAAAAATCTCCGAGTAAATACAAGTATTGAGCCAAATCAAAACCAAGTGCCTCTGGCTTACACAAAGCCACTTACCCGACCCCGGAATCGAACCGGGGACTTTAGTTTTCATATACTCAATGATCCATTTTATATTTTAAAAGAACGAAACAGACAAAATCTTCGCAACATCAAATTAATGTATTATGCAGTCACAAACACATGTTCAGCTTGTTGCTATTTTATTGGTTCTGGTTCAACGTGTAATTACCAAGGTTTCTTGCGTGCCTTTGTGCGTTAGGCACTGTATGCTAATGTAAGGTGCGCAACACTCAACGTTGCCAACTATGCGCATTGTGTAGATCCCTAGTCCATTCAGTTACGGCTCAATTATGTTCGAATTGTAAAAGACACCAATTAACATCATGTTATGCTTCACATACTTGGGTAAAACCAGTTTATAGTCTGAAAGATATCGATAGTTAATTTTACTCTCAAATGAGATTGATTTCCTTTTTAATTTGCATGCTATAGAAAAGTAAATGAGAATGTATTGACACTAAAAGTATTCTGATTTTTGTATATTATGTCCTGTGTCTTGTGGTGATGTTTTTAGAATACATAGTGTCACCACCCCATTGCATCCTGAGGACAAAATGATATGACCGAAGACCTAACCGCATGAGAAGGAAAACTTGATACCTATAAATAAATAAATATCCTTGGACATTTCACACAACGCCATCTCGTCCCAAGCTAAGCAACTTAATGCTTGTGTTATGGTAACGAGATGGATGATAAACTACTTATATACATTATTATTTTTTTGTAAATACATACATTATTATAGATAGAAATGACACCCAGACTCCGAGCCAGTGCCTCTGGCAAAGACACTTGCCCGACCCCTGAATCGAACCCGGGACCCGTTGATCCAAAGGCGGCACATCTAACCACTAGACCAACGAGGCTAATTACCCTCTCTGTGAGGGGAGGAGGTCGGGCCTCCTCAGCTCTCAGAGCCTCAGCAGGGGGTCATTAATTTATGGGTTGAGAATTAGTAGTAATGTCTCGTGTAGCAATTGTGTTGTATCGAACTTAATTATATATTATGTATTTCAATTTTTTTATATGAAATAAATATCGCAGCCCTTATGTATCTGCGTTGAAATTGATATGGGTTATTTAAAACGATGTACGTTTTGAATTGAAAAAAATAAATAAAGGAATTCTGTACCCAAAAATCCAGCCTGAGCAAAAGGGGTCATGGTACAAATCTATATGCTAGTCTGTTCGGCTGGCGGGGAACACTGAGCTAATTAGTACCTATTTAGAATTTAATAAGAAAGAAAGAAAAATAACTTATTTAAATGACTTATACTCCTATTATAAATTATGAATAGTTTAATCGCTACCACTTGGCAAAGTATAGTAAAAGACTATGCTAATCTTTTGGGCGATATATGTGCTAGTAATCTGGTTACTAGAAGAGTCGATGGTGGTACCCAACAGACCCAATGACTTAACCGAAAACAGCTCAAATAAGTAGCTCAAACCTTTACGGTTTTCTGCTAAATCTGCAGCACTACCAGCCTCAACAGATCTTTTAGGAATATGTGACCGCGTTCTCTGAAATTCAATATTGCTTATATGGGTAAAATTGGAATGTGAAATAAAAAAATATACAATTCCAATTTATTGCGGAACACATTTTTTACATTGCAAGATGAACCGAACAAACTACACCAAAATTGCTCCAGTAATTAAACTGAACACGAAACACTGTGTTCCAGAATACCAAGCGAAATATTTAAGTAGTGCGCAGAGGTTGGGTACAACTAAAACGTGTGTAGCTGGCACAAGCATTATAACAGCAAATAAGTCAGCGACAGTATAAATGCATTAACATTTCTGCGCGATCCTTAGAATAGCGGCTACAGCTCAAGACGGGTATCATCGCGAACAAAGATTTCGAGTAGAATTTTGAATACAGAATTTGAAACTAAATGCTTACATTTTTTTTTATGTAAGTGCAAAAAAAGTATGTGCTCCTATAAATTAAAATGAATTAATTGTCTCTTTAATTTAATTTTAACACTAGTTGTGTGTTCCGCTAATGCTACATAAAACCTGTATCGTGGGGGAAGATAGAAACATGTAATTCACAACTCCTGTCCGAAATTATTTAAAAAAATAACAAATATGAGGGAAAATAATAGTATTTCTCAGATATGTAAAAATAAAAAAATATATAAACTGTAAGAAGCACCATCTGTAAGTAACAACCATCTTCAGAAAAATCGTTGCCTCTTCTAGCGTATTGCGATAAACTCCTTGAGTAACTGACTGTACGCGTTTAAAGCAGTGTAGATGGCAAACAGGTGCCAACGCGCCTCCCATTCAGCATGGCCCTATTGTACCATTACGGGCAATCGAGATACATTCAGAACGAGATGAGGTGTCGAATTTATGGCTAATATTGCCGCCTTCAAGAGCTTCCAGTTGCATTGTTATCAGTAAGTCGCCATCTACCCACATTTCAGTATTCTATTATAAGCTATCCTGCACAATGCGTAATGTTGGTTAAGAAGCGTGAAAATGATTGTGAATTTCTCTGCCATATAATTTAAACAATATCATTGGAAAGCGTGGATATTTAAGTTAATTTAGATCGTAATAATTTCTTCCTGAATATTTACTATCCTTTCATCATTTCAGCCAAAAGACTTCCACTGCTGGACATAGGCCTCTCCAAGGATCTCCACAAAGGCCAGTCCTGGGCCGCCCGCATCCATTGCTTTCCGGTGACCTTAACCAGCACTGCGCCTGCCGGAACGCGGTCGCCACTCGAGGCCTCTCTGCCCACTGCCACTTATGTTTGGCAATCCGGTGGGCTATATCAGAGACCCTGGTTTTCCTGCGTATCTCCTAATTTCTGATTCAATCTCACAGGGAAACTCGAGCATAGTCCTCTCCATTGCCCCTTGGGTGACTTTGAGCCTTCTGATGGATCCCATAGTGAGCGACCACGTACTATCCTGTTGGACAATTAAATTGACCGTAAAACAGCTTTCTTCCTAAAAATGGTTATCTTAATAGAGATAATACAATAGAAAGTAATACATAAAACAACTTATATTTACGTACGCACTTATATTTTATGTTCTAATGAAATACTAATGCAGCACGCTATAAGAGTTTAGTCATAACAAAAGATTGTTGAAAATAAACAATAGCATTTTGTCATTTACTTTTGTGATAGGAGCATAACTTTTAATTAGATACTACGCTTGAGCCTATAAAACTGGAGTATTTGAGGTCGTAAAATGTCCCCAGTCCATTTGTGACGGAATAACTGGGGTGGGTTTCATGACCAACTACCTGCCTAAAGGAAATTAATTGACTGAATGAGAAGGGATATTTTGTATTCTGCTTATGTTATGAATAAAAAGATTGGCCACTTTGTTTATAACAAAACTCCTATTCATCCCATATTACGCGACGTTAAGGCAATATTTGTAGTATACTATGTCCTTAATTCTCTCGTCTTCAAGACCAGAGGTGAACGAAAAAGGTAACAGCCTGGAATCCAGCCCTCTTGGCGAAAGGAAGGTAGGGCGACCTTACGCAAGATGGGCATGAACTGGATGCGGGTGGCAAAATCAAGAGAAGACTGGAATTCTTTGGAGGAGGCCTTCACCTGTAGAGGGGACCTGCAGATATGAAAAAATAGTTTAGTATAATATAATAGTAGCATGTAAAAAAATAGTTCAGTACGTATAGGAAACAATTATTATATCTATAAATTACTTGAATACTAGTTGTGTAATGTTAAGTGTAACTGCATGGAAATAAAAGGCTTTTTATTTTATAAAAAAAAAATCATATATTTTTATTTCTTTATATTTTATTATGTCCTTAATTGCATTTATTTCTTAATATATTCCAAGAAAATAATAATTTTAAATCACCAATTGCTATTAATAATAAGTATATAACACAATGTTGTGTCGTTCCTCCTCCAATTACAGGGAGTGTCATTAGCTTACTGTGCCACGCTGGCAAAATTTGGAAAAAGTAGGGAATTTGTCAAAATTAACGAAAGTTATTGATTTATGCTATATTTTAATTTAAACTAGAGATTGCAAAATCTGGTAATATTCAAATTACAATTTTCTAATCACTAACCATTGTTTGTGTTGAATTCTATGCTTATTAAAGTTGATAGTTTTTATTCCAGGGCTTGTCGCTAGAAGCAGATCATCATGTTTTTCAGCCAAAAGACGTCCACTGCTCGAAATTGGCATCCCTCAAGGATCTCCACAAGCAGCTAAAGGTAGCAATTAAAAAAAACACGAGCCTGAATGATGGTAAAAATTTGTAATCCATGCTAAATAACTCGCGACTTGTAGCTTTTTTATTTTTGTTCAAAAACCTTTGCGTACAACACTTTGCTGAAGATGATCTGAAGATGATCACATGATCAAATGCATTGTTTACGATTATCTAAGGACGTACCGACAAATATTAATTTTTATTTATAAAAAAAATAAACTAATATTGTTAACTGATTTGGAACAATTCGAGTGTACAGCAACTACCATAATATAATTAATACATGATTTTTATATGGCAACACATAAATATTATGGCAGACACGATGTCTCCCGTGTAAACAGTTTATTGCCAATCGATGAAACGATGAAAGTCACCTAAGGGACGATTTAGAATACATGAAATGTTTATTTTATGTTTAGGATCTGTCATCAATTTTATATTAGGGTGTTTGCGGAATAAAGCCTGGACTAATATCTGTTACATTTTTACAGCAGCATCTACTGGTCACATTATGGGATAATAATATCGTACAAAATTATTCGTGTGGTGACGGATTTAGAATACCTAGTGTCGCCACCCTATTCCATCCTGAGGTTGTCTTAAGAGCAAAAAATAAATATCCTTGGACATTTCACACAACGCCATCTCGTCCCAAGCTAAGCAACTTAATGCTTGTGTTATGGTAACGAGATGGATGATAAACTACATATATACATATTTTTTACCGTGAACCCGGGACCCGTTGATCCAAAGGCAGCACATCTAACCACTAGACAAGGCCGTAAACCTAGCCGCAAGAGAAGGAAAACTTGATAGGAAACCCTGTTCCAACCGATTTGGCCAGAGTGGCACAATAGGCTAATTACCAGAGGTCGGAGTAGGTAGATTGATTTTATATACTTGCGTCAAGATATTATAATATGGACATGCCATTTTATCCATAATGTGCGGGATTTCGTTCCGGTATTTTGGAGGCATATCCATATTATCCTCTACGTTTGGCGTCAATGACCTTAAATCAATCTACCTACTCCAACCTCTACTAATTACCCTCCATGTATTTGGAAAATGCCCGATTCAGCAGTGTGTCATGTATGAAGTCTTTATACTCTCTACTTTCTTTAAAAAAAAATTTAACAAATCAAAACTGTTTGCTATATTTCCTTCGTCCTTTTGTTTTTCCATATTTGGACTAAGTCTAGTACGTTTAGTATATTTTGACTTGTGAGCAGACCAGAGAGCAGACTGTTGATTAAAAATAAACGGTTCCAGGAGTAGATATTCATCATCATCGTCATTATAAATTGTGACTGGAACGACGCAGATGACGTACCTAATATGTAGATACTAATCCGTAGATACTTAATCCGCGTCGTGACAGATTTAGAATACATAGTGTCACCACCCCATTCCATTCTGAAGATGTCTTAAAGAAACCCTTTTTTTTTTGTCTGCCCGTGGTAAAATCCTTTATGGACTATCCCCATCAGCCACGGGGATGGCTGAGGGGGGCGTGTGGGACTCTCCCCCAGAGTGGGGGCATACCCACTAAACCTCCCCGGAGTGCTCCAACTCGCGTCCTGTTGCGGCATTGTGGGATCTGTACACAGTACCACGCCGCCGCAGTCTTAACTTAAAGAAACCCTGTACCAACCCGTCTGGCACAGTAGGTTCATTACCGTCCATGTAATAGGAGGCAGCTCGACTCAGCAGTGGATCATTTATAGGCAAAATAGAAAAATATATACTTGGACATTTCACACAACGCTATCTCTTCCCAAGCTAAGCAACTTAATGCTTGTGTTATGGTAACGAGATGGATGATAAACTACTTATATACTTTTTTTTGTAAATACTTACATATTATAGATAGAAAACACCCAAACTCGGAACAAATACTTGTAGGTCATACAAATATTTCTTCCGTGCGGGAATCGAACCCGCGACATGCTGCGCAGCAGTCGATCGCTCACCCACTGCGCCAACCGTGTCGTCAAGTCGTAGTAAGTAGATACTTACTTCACATTGAAGTAAGAAAAAATAACCTTATAAGTGCAGAACCATTGAGGACTTGGCTGTTATTGATTACTTACCTGAGTGGATGAATTAATTATCTCTATCTGCATCGTTATCCGTTTGCCACGGTACGGGTAAATATTCCAACAAACGGAAAGAATAACAGAGACTGACTATGCCCCGGATTCATAATTGTAGCCCATAAATAATCACCAGAGTGGCCTTGTCCAAATTCATGGAGGGTAATTAGCCTATTGTACCAAGCTGGTAAGCCGGGTTGGCACATGAATTGTGTCAAGTTTTACTTCTCTTGCGGCTAGGTGATTTGCCTCTTGCTGCCCTTAGTCGCCTCTCACGACACCCTCGAGATGGTATGGGTTAAAATAAATTAATATAAAATAAATATCCTTGGACATTTCACACAACGCCATCTCGTCCCAAGCTTAGCAACTTAATGCTTGTGTTATGGTAACGAGATGGATGATAAACTACTTATATATTTTTTTTTGTAAATACATAATTAAAGATAGAAAACACCCAGACCCGGAACAAATACTTGTAGGTCGTACAAATATTTCTTCCGTGTTTTATCGTAAACGATTTCTTCAATATCGATTTCAAAGTATACATTGCCTTCTGTTTTTATTCTCTTTTTTTTATTGTGTCTAATAAACATTTTCTTTCTTTCTTTCTTTCAATAAATTGGAATTTGACAGCTATCATATTAATAGTTTAATTTAGTTTGCCATAAATACCGTATCTTTTCTTTGTTGACAGTTTTGAGACAATCACCCTGTATATTTATTTAATTTATTATAACATGAAGACCAGTATCATAAATTGTCACCCTTAAAACTTTGTTATACATTTTCACCAGGTGTGGTCAGCCCACGTCAAGGCCTTGCGGGATGAGAAAAGTGTGAGGTAAGAACTTTGAGCGGAACACATTTATCAGTTAAAATAACTGCATAACTGTTTATGAATCTGGGAAAAAATCAACTGTCCGTAGGTTTCGACATCAAAAACTATCTACACTATTTGTGATATAACCAAACAATGTATTGTGGGTTTGTTCGTAATTTACTAATTTTTCTACGTTCGTTCGTCGTTTCAGCCCATAAATGACCCACTACTGAGTCGGGCCTGCTCCAAATTCATGGAGGGAAATTAGCCTACTGTGCCACGCTGGCAAGACGGGTTGGCCCAGGGTTTTTATCAAGTTTTCCTTCTAATACGGCTAGGTGATCTGCCTTACGCCTCTCACGCCACCCTCAGTTTAGTGTGGGTTGGTGACATTTTGAATTCTAAATCCGTCACCACACGGACACGACGAATAGAAAGGTAATAAATCTTTATATCTCATTATCAGTCCACTCTAGACAGCCTCCCCCAAAAGAGCAGCTTAGCGTTCTGTCTTCAGTTGGACGCATCCAGGTCCGCAACCTTACGCAGATCGTCGCTCCATCTAGCAGAGTGTAGCCCACACAACGCTTGCCGGTTCGCAGTCTCCAAGAACTACCCCAGTGGTTGTCGGTTCTTCTACAGATATGACCAGCCCACTACCAATTCAGAATGCTAATCCTTTTTCTTTTGGACTATGTCAACTTTGGTCTTCTGTCGGATTGTCTCGTTGCCGATCCTTTCTTTCAGAGAAACTCTAAGCTTATCTCGTTTTATAGCACGCTGTGCGACTCTAAACTCTAGTCTCACTGTGTATAATCTATTATTTAGTATTCGTAGCGAATCGCTAGTTTAGTAAAATTAAAATTGATTCTTTATTTAAGCTATCTTCTTTTCTAACTCGCCAGCTTATCACTTGGGCCACTCCCCCACTCCCTTGCGGTCAAGTTTACAGCAGTTCTCTCCTTTGTTTGGCCGCGGGTCGCGGTCTCTCATCAAGCGTTGAACGCTGTCGTGTACCTTTTCTAATTTCATAGCGGTGAAAATTCGTCCTTGAATTAGACCCCTGAATTATCCAACTGTAGATGTACAAACACATTTTATGTGTAATGTTAAGGCTTAATATGACGATTTACGTTCGCTTCAGTGGGTTTTAGACGTTGTGGCTTTCTGACTAAGTCTAATTTGTCTATATGGGTTGATAATATAAATGGGATTTCCAAGCTCCTATACACGCTACATTGTCCTTGTGCTGACGGATTTAGAACACATAGTGTCACCATCCCATACCATTCTGAGGGTGTCGTAAGAAGTGACTAAAATAACGCAAGAGGCAGATCATCTAGCAGTTAGAGAAGGAACATTTGACACAGTAGGGTAATTGCCCTCCATGTAATTGGAGGAGGCCCAACTCAGCTTTGGGTCTTTTACGGGCTGAATAGTAGTAGTAGGTGTATACTAACTACATATTTTTTATTAGTATCTAATATGAACACGCGTATTGTCATATTTTATACGACACCATGCTCTAGGTATAACCTGAAACGCGGGGGCTGTTTAAAAACATGTAATTCACAAAAACAAAAGAGAGATCAGATCAAGTGCCTCTGGTTTAAAGACACTTGTCTCACCCCGGAAATGCCCGGAATCGAACAAACAAAGCCATCGAATTAAATTATGTTGATCAAATTAATCGTATTAAGTCGTTATCTTGAAGACTAACAATAACCTTAATTAGCTAAAATACATACATACATACGTATGAGTCCGTATGGTGATGGATTTAGAATACATAGTTTCACCACCCAATTCCACCCTAGGGGAATGTCCAGGCCGATAACCTAGCCGCAAGACAAGGAAAACTTGATACGAAACCCTGTGCCAGCCCGTCTGGGCACCGTTGTGTACCCTCAATGTAACTAGAGAAGGCCCGACTCGACAGTGGGTAATTTATGAGCTGAGTATTTAGTAGTAGAGTACTATATTTTACCTTTGACAATATTTTTTCCAAGTGGAGACACTCGTCTTTTGATTTATCAAAATGAATTGCTCAAACTGTGCGCTGCTAACTTGCGAACTTCAATTCATCTGGAAATTGTTTTGGTTCCAGGGCTTTCACTATTAGGAAGTTACATATTTGTTTCAATGTATTAAGTTAAGCTAAAGTTCAGCATCTATACATGAATTATACTACTACTGCCTACGCCCGACTGAGTAGTACTGAGGCTGGGTAGTACTAGTAGAAGTAAAAATACAAATGCACAATCTCAACAAACCACACTATCTTCAGGGTATCATAAAAGGTGGCCAAAGGACCGTAAGAGGCAGATCACCCAGCTGCAAGAGACGTCTCGCCATCGTAACACAGTAGACTAATTTCCCCCCATGAATTTGGAGTAGACCCTAATCAGTAGTGGGTCATTTATGGGATGATGATCATGATGAACTTTTTATTTGGGACAGACAAGTGATTGCTTAGTAGGGTTTCCCGGCGTGATTAAATTATGAGAGAGCAGAAAAGTAGGCGATCCAATTTCAACAGCATATACAGGGGGGAAGGCTCATGGCTCTCAAGATGGGTGGCAGATAGGGCAGGAAGGTCCACGAATGATGACTCGATACTCTCTTGACTCGATACTCGATGTATTAACGACCTGGGAAGCGGACGGTTCAGAGCTGGTTGCTGTGAGTGTCTCGGAGCAAGTTCACCATTGAGGAGCTCAACCAGCTGCCCTACAGCGGGCAGTGGGGGACGCCGTTGGTTTTTGTGACTAGGTCAGGGCGCCAATTACCCAGAACCCTACAAGCTAGTCCCCAACGTCAAAGTATCCATGAGGATTTCTAAAGAAAAAATGACTGATTGTTGTAGATATTGTTGGCGGTGGCCTATGTCCAGTAGTGGAAAATTTGCGGCTGAAATTGTGATGACGATAGTAAAATATTTGTTGATGGTAGTAAAAATGTAAAATACAACTGTCAGCCCTAGGCACCAGAAGTACTTTCGCTCGCTCCATTAAGTAAAAAGTATGCTGATGCTACGATTCAAGAAAGCAAGCAATTAATTAGTTTAAGTAATTGGTAGCTGACCTGAAACTTCTCATTCCAAATGTATCAAAAGAATTTTCTTTGATATGATGATGCAAAAGGAGAGAGAGATGTACTTTACTTTGAAAACGACAGTAAAAGGTAGCTTATAAATGAAATAAACTGGTTAGGACCTCCGCTAACATTTTTTAAATATCGTTGGACATTTCACACAACGCCATCTCGTCCCAAGCTAAGCAACTTAATGCTTGTGTTATGGTAACGAGATGGATGATAAACTACTTATATACATTTTTTTTTGTAAATACATACATATTATAGATAGAAATGACACCCAGACTCCGAGCCAGTGCCTCTGGTTTAGACAAAGACACTTGCCCGACCCCGGAATCGAACCCGGGACCCGTTGATCCAAAGGCGGCACATCTAACCACTAGACCAACGAGGCTTCATAGAAGGAAAACACACGCTATGGCACCTAATTCGCAAGAGAAGGAAAACTTTATACGTAACATCTTCCAAGCCGTCTGGCCAGCGTGGCACGCTAGACTAAATACCCTCCTTGAAATTGGAAGAGGCCCGATACCTCAGTAGGTCATCATCGTCATCATCATTCGTGGAAACCAAAAGACGTCCACTGCTGGATATAGGCCTCCCCCAAGGATCTCCACAAAAACCAGTCCTGGGCCGCCCGCATCCACTGCTTTCCGGCGATCTTAATCAGGTCGTCGGTCCACCGTGTGGGAGGCCTACCAGCATTGCGCCTTCCGGAACGCGGTCGCCACTCGAGGACTTTTCTGCCCCATCAGGCGTCGGTCCTGCGAGCTATGTCGGTGACCCTGGTTTTCCTGCGTATCTCCTCATTTCTGATTCGATCTCGCAGGGAAACTCCGAGCATAGCCCTCTCCATTGCCCTTTGGGTGACTTTGAGCCTTCTGATGGAGCCCATAGTGAGCAGGTAGTGTATACGTATATGTGATTTATTATAAACATCATGAAGTTATTACGACAGCCTAAATTGTGTTTAGTAATTTAACTCTTTTTATACATGTTTTTAATTTCTTCCTGAAGTGTCCAAGAAAGGTGCCCGAAAAGTTATAACGACCCTTTGAGTTTGTGTAAAAGTAGCTGGCACTCATTAACTGTTCTGTCCTACATTGTTAATAGTCCATTAATGTAAAGATAATGATAATGACAAAGATTCCTTTTTTTAAATAATGGCTATAAATTATAATAAATTATAAAGGGAAATAAATATCACTCGAATATAAGTGTGTGGTACATAAACTCTTACTGGGCATTTTTTCTACGTGTTTGTGAGGGCTCCTGTGTTTATTTTGGTATTTCATTATATGCTGCATACTTCCATTAATGAATGATATGAAGTAATGACTATTATTCATACCTCAACTGAAATGGTACATGTCTAAGTTTTAAATAAAATTGGTCTTAAATTGTAAAATGGAACGGTTATCTAACAATATATGAATAAACGTAGCCTAAGTCGAATGCAGTCTAATTGCAGGTTAAGACACATCTGACAAAGCTGGGTATTGGTTGGGGTTTTATCATTTAACATCTGATGTCCTACGTGCCTCGGAGAGAACGTATTTTGTCATTTCGTCATTTTTACACTTCGACATTCCAACAACTATGCTAATAGACACATGTATACTATAGCATAGATACTGGTAACTGGTTTAATTAAACAAAAATATATGTGAAACATAAACAAGATTTTAAAGGGTAAGGAACATAATATATTTCAAAGTGAGACCCGCGAGTATGCATTTCACGCTACAGCTACTTTTCTCCGCGTTGACTTTCGACGCACATTTGTTAAGAAATTTCGCCTTAAATTCTCATTCCGTTAACAAAATGTAAACAGAAACTTGTGAACGCGGCAAAGGAAAAAGGTAGGGTGACAAGGAATTTGAACGGACCATTATAAATACATATTCATCTTGGTCCACAAAATTTTTCTCTAAATAGTATATACATAGTAAATAGCAGTAGATGCTAGAACGGTTGAATGTCACTGAAACAGCTTTGGAGAGAAATATACTTGGAGTCACTCTGCGTGATAAAATCCGAAATTAGCAGAAACAAAGGTACCTATATGTGGCCGGTATAGCACGAAGGATTGCACATTGAACGGAAATGGAAAAGGAAACGTATGGAAAACCGAAGCGTGGGACGACTCCCGACTAGGTGGACGGACAATCTTATAGAGGTCGCTGGTATTCGATGGATGGGATATGTATAGGTCTGTGGCCGATAAACAGACTGAAATGCTGATGAAATGTATAGATTTTCTGCAGGCAATTGAATAACAATTGGAAACTGACGGCCACTATGTAATGAAGACCACTTTAAGAAGAGAAGAAAATTTTCTGCTCGTTTTATTCTGTTGCCTCCTAACTAAGGGCATAACTAAACTGATGATAACACATAATATACAATACTAAGTATCGATAGTACTACAAATTTAGATACTGTACGCAAATTTATAGGAAAAATTAAGCAACTTTTTGGTTCTCGGAATGTTGGTCTTTTGTCAACAGCTGGAGCTGTTGACAAAAGTGCCGTAACTAGAGTAATAAGCACAGAAATACTAAGAAACATTGTGGAACTTGGATTACTAAGCTTATAGGATAATAATAATGGTAACTAGTTAGCTTTTCAACCGAGTTCTGTGATAGCAATCAATAAAAAAAATATCGATATCGCACTCATGCTTCCAGATCGAAAAAGAAATTCAACACACAATTGTGTCTACACAATATTTATTATACCTGTAGAAATTACTAAAATAAAAACTAATAATTTAGGCCGATTAATTTTTATGTTTTTAGTTTAGAATAATTATATTAATTCCGTGTTATGGATTTAGAATTTATAGTGATGCCACCTCATTTTATCTTAAGGGTGTCGTAAGATCTGACAAAAGAAATGATAAGGCCGAAATCCTAACCGTAAGAGAAAGAAAACTTGACGCGAAACGCTATGTACACCCACCTGGCCAGTGCGGCGGAATTTATTATGAATCATTTAATTATTATCCTCCATGTAGATGAAGAAGGCCCGACTCAGCAGTGGGTCATTTATGGATTGAGAAGTAGTATATAATTAGTAAGCATATTATTTCGTAATGAAGTCATCCGAGCGAGAACGCGTGTCATCGACATAGCCCATAGGATTAGCAAGCTGAAGTGGCAATGGGCTGGCCACATCTGTCGTAGAACTGACGGCCGCTGGGGCAAACAGGGGCTATAGTGGAGACCACGCACAGGCAAACGTAGGGTGGGACGCCCCCCTGCTAGATGGAGCGACGATCTGCGACGGGCAGCCGGCAGCAACTGGATGCATAGAACCGAAGACCGGGTTCAGTGGCGAGCCATGCGGGAGGCCTACGTCCAGCAGTGGACTGAAATAGGCTGATGATGATGATATTATTTCGGGCGATAGGACTGAATGTCAATGTTGGTGGAATCACAGAGCTAAGGTCCCCGAAATTAATACATGCGAGCGGCTCAGGACCGGCTTTTGTGGAAATCCTTTGGAAATGCCATTGGGCATATGCAGCAGCGCAGTTGTTTTAACTGAAGTTGCTATAATAATCAATTAAATAACAGCCAGTCTAGTCACGTGGTACGTGAATGAGGTATAGCAATAAAAAAATAATTGAGTCTCATATAAGCGTAATGTAATGGTGACACTAAAGGAAGCGCGGCCCGTTTGGGCTCCTTCACTGATATAATTGAAATTTTGTTCAACGCCAGTGCTCGCTATCTGTCCCCTCGTTTAAGCTGTAATGGGAGTATTCTAATAAATTTTCCCTTCTAGTATTTTGTTTATTATGATGTATGCTGTTGAAGGTTAATTTGATATTTTACATTTGTGGTTAAAGAAGACTATTGCTCTTCTTTACTTTGCCCAATGTAATTTGGCTAACTAATAATTAGTCCGTTTGTCACCATCATACTGAGGAACCTCAAAATACTGAGGGTGTCGTAAGAGGCGACGAAAGGAACTGAAAGCCGCCAAAAGGAAATGACAAGGCCAATTATTTAGCCCCCAAGAGAAGGAAAACTTGATATGAAACTGTGCCAATACGCCTGGCCTGCCTGGCACAGTAGGCTAATTAACCAGAAGGCTAACAACGATAATATTTTTAAAAATGATTAAGTCCTTTGGCTATCTCGTATTTTTTTAAACGTAACTATTATCGTTTTTTTTATGTTAACTAATAAGTTGCCCACCCTTTATTAAGGTGACTGCTCCAGGGTAGCCCGCGAAATTCAAATTTTCTTACGTTTTTTGCAATTTGCAGGTCACTGCTAGGTTGTATGTTGATTAAAATGTTATTCGCGGCTGAAAGACGTATGTAGTTATAGAATTATAATCATCAAAATCATCAATACAACCCTCCAAGCTCATAAAGGTGCAAGAAAAACTTTTTCAAGCTCAAAGTAATTCTTGCATCTTTATGAGCTTGGACCCTCCAAATGTTGACCTGCAAATTGCAAAAAGCGTACGAAAATTTGAATTTCGCGGGGTACCCTGGAACATTCACCTTAACGGTAACAAATAAAACATCGGCTACCGAAATTGTGCTCAACATAAATATATAAACCAGACATTATTACCCATAAACTTAAATATTGACCGATTGGGTCGGTATATTGACTGTATTAATTTAACTTGCCACTTTGGGTTGTTTGACAAAAACTTGTTTGATTCGGGTATCTAACAGCCACAGAAAGTTAGGTGATAGGGGGCCCTTTTGGTAATTACGAGTCTCGAATGTTTCAGTTAATAACGGAGTGTTTATCGGTTTTGTTTTTCAAATTACCGGTAATTACTTTTGTAATGGGTAGACATTCAACATTAAGGTCAGCTGATTGAATATACCGACCGTTAAACAAATAATGGGATACTACTATTCAGCCCATAAGTGACCCACTACTGAATCGGGCCTCCTTCTATCACAGGGAGAGTAATTGGCTTACTGTGCCACGCTGGCTATACGGGTTGGCACAGGGTTTAATTTCAGTGCCGCAACAGGACGCGAGTTGGAGCACCCCGGGGAGGTTTAGTGGGTAGACCCCCACTATGGGGGAGAGTCCCACACTCCCCTCGCTGGCCATCCCCGTGGCCGGCGAGGAAGCCCATAAAGGATTTTGAACAAAAAAAAAAGGGTTTAGTTTCAAGTTTTCCTTCTCTTGCTGCTATGTTTTCGGGCTTGTAATTTCCTTTCGTCGGCTCTTACGACACCCTCGGGATGGAATGGGTTGATGACACTATGCATTTTAAATCACCACATGGATAATATTTATGTATTGGTACATAAAATACATATATTAAATGCGGTATCATTATTGTATGCGGGCGGCCTAGGACCGGCCTTTGTGGAAATCCTAGGGGGAGGCCTATATCCAGCGGTGGACGTCTATTGGCTGAAAATGATGATGATGATGTATTGGTACACAACGTTTTCATTGTGTTCTATTGGTACGGTTCGTGAAACTTTTATTGCGTAAAATAAGCGCATGCTTGATAACGCCAAAATTGTTAAATTTCCTGTCCCGACTTTGAACTCCGCTTAACGTTTTAATGCAAACTAATTTTACAGAAATTTGTTTACATTTTCTCTTCAAAGAAAGTAATTAATTTTGGATTATCCACCGTTGTCTTTAAGGCGGTTTTACATCAGTGTACGTGTGTTTATTATTGTTTATTATATTTATTGTCTTATGTACCTATATCAAACTATAAAACCCTTTCATGTTTAAAGTCATTTCAATTGGTAACAATATCCTACTAATATTATAAACGTGAAAGTTTGTAAGTATGGATGGATGGATGGATGGATAGATGGATGGATGGATGGATGGATGGATGTTTGTTACTCTTTCACGTAAAAACGACTGAATGGATTTTAATGAAACTTTATAATAATATAGCCTTTACATCAGAATAACACATAGGCTACAATTTATAAAGATACTAGCTGACCCGACAGACGTTGTCCTGTCTGAACTATGAATATTGAATTCGAATTGGAATAATTAATAATAAATTAATATACCGCCTTTTCTTATCGATTCCAATCCCTTATTTAATGTAATTAAAAAAGAAAAAAAGTAATTATGCCAAAAATAGTGAACCGTCGGGACGAACGTCAAATGTTTGACAGGTAACAGTTTGTATGGGAAAATAAAATTGTTGTTTTTATTATTTTACTTACAATATCAATGTTTTCTCTAGACTCTTAAACCTTCCCTGGACACACACGAATATTTCAAGACCAAAATTAGCCAAATCGCTCCAGCCGTTCTCGAGTTTTAGCGAGACTAACGAACAGCGATTCATTTTTATATATAGAGATTGTGTGTAAATTTATAGAGCTGTAGGTTAAATTTAAATTTCTAATTGTCAAATTTTCAGCCATATTTAATTATAGACAACATAAGATTTCGCTGTCAGTTACGTTTTGTTATACCATGTATTATATCTCATTCTACGGGAACGGGATAAAAATCTCAGTTATCCTATGTCCGACTTTCTTTTTTATATAAAGACGTTGGACAATTCATAAAATCATACTTAATATTATAAACGTGAAAGTGTAAATGTGTGTAATCCCGTTCCGTGTTATAAAACATCTTAAATCAAAATGCAATTGCTGGAATAACAAAACGTCACTGACAGCTAAACGTTATGTTGTGTATAGTTTGACAAATTTGACAATTAGAAATTTTGAAGTTGACCGGTTGATGTATTTATTTCGAGTAAATACTGAATTTGGATCTAGCAACGTTTCAATAAGATGGCAGGCATTGGACCACTTGCATTAATTCAAATATATTGACTGTGTAAAAAAAGACTCCTTGGATCTGCCTGGCTTACCACCGCACAATTTTCGACTAAAGGTTGGCTACGTACTAGTTTGCTTCCAAATATAAACCAAAACCACCAAACCTGTGCAACGGAACGCGTTTGGTGGTAAGTGAATTGATGAACAATGGAATATACTCAAAGTAAAGTTGGAAGGTGAGGAAGTTCTCATCCGAGGATCCCGACGATATCAACTGATATACCGTTTCAGTTTTAATTATTTCCGATCCGTCGTGCATTCGCCGTGACCATTAATAAATCACAGGGCCAATCCTGGAAAGTTTGTGGCCTAAATCTAGAAAATTCATGTATTTCCCAAGATCAATTATATGTGGCATGTTCCAGGTCAGAAGATCATCTGCGTTATTTGTTCATGCGTCTGATAATAAACTGAAAAATGTCGTCTGTCACAAGGTGATTCACTGAAAAGTGCAGTTACTAAAATAGATGGCCAATAAAGTATAATTAAAATTATAGATTTTTTATTTATATTTATCCTGATAAAAATTTGAAGTTAATAAAATCAAAAATCTGCTCATTTATTGCCTTTAAGGCGAAACAAAGTTCGCCGGGTCAGCTAGTTTCTACATAAGTTTTAAATTTATCAGCATTATAAAATATTAAGAATGTATAATGTTCTTCTTACCAAGTCAAACTTATTTTAATCTGGATTGAATTGCTCCAAATAGATTTTTTGATCATTCTAAACTAAAAAAGAGAAGATTGCATTTCGATTTATTATAATAAGAACTAGTTTGTATGATGCCGGAAGAAGAGTTTTAAATAATTTTAGTTTGTCTGTGTGTCCTATATAGAATCGTAAACTATGCATTTGAGCAAACTTGAAGATCATAAGCCCATGAAGATTTCTGAACAAAAAGACATTGAATATTTTTGGAATGTCTTTCCTTTAAATTTATTTTAGTTAGTGTTGTAGCAACCTGCGCAGGGTACATATATGTAGTTGCAAATAAAAATAGATTACATTGATTACACTTTAGAGTAAGTACCGGGGTAGATTTCAAAAGACAATTTTACAAAAAGAAACATAATTGAAAAACAAACTTTTACAGTACACAAATTTGAATTATTGTTTACAATAAAAAATGCAAGTCTAGTCGGGCTTCCTCCAAATTCATAGAAGGAAAATAATCCTATTTTGCCATGCTGGCAAGACGGGTAATGGTACAGAGTTTGTATCAAGTTTTTCTTGTCCTTTTTTTTTTTTTTTTTTTTTTTTGTTTCGCTGGGGAAATGCTTTATGCATACCACCGCACCCCGGGGGAAAGGTCGGTGATTATGTGGGACTCCGACAAGGGTCGTCTACCCAAGAGTCGTTTACCCACTAAAACCCCAGCGGCATACCCTCACACGACGCGCTTGGGGCGCCACAAGTTCGCGTAAACGCATTCTACTGTGACGCCCCGGCGTGGTGCCCGCAACGCGGGCAAGCGACTATCAGAGAGGGCGTCCCGGTATACTGGGACGCCCTCAGTCATCGAGGCTTTCGTCGGTGGTGGCTCCCCCGAACCACCACCGGCCTCCTAGGCGAGGGCAGAAGGGGCCCGCATCGTCACGGACCCCCCTCCACCCCCGCCTCCGTCCGCGGCGCGGGTCACCCGGAGCTCCCTCCCTTGTGACCCGCCCCGCTGCCCCCCTCTGCGACATCGGCCCCGCAGAAGGAGGCCCGTCAGGCCTCGGGCCGGCGCCAACCAGAGGACACCGGCGCACCGCAGCCGTCCAGGGCCCGCAGGGAAACCCTGAGGACAGGGTCCACCGTCTACCCAGCGTGCAACGTGCAGGAGACACTGAGGACAGGGTCCCCATCTACCCAAGTCCCCGCAGCCCCAATCTACCGCAGCGCACCGGCGATCCGTCCCGCAGCCCCCTTCTGCGACATACGGCCTCGCAGAGGAGGCGCGTCAGCCCTCGGCCGGCGCCAACCCGAGGACGTTGAGTGAGGACTCGGTTTGACGGCCAACTAAGTTGAGCGCCAACCCGAGGACCTCATGGTGCGCCGCAGCGGTTTACGACTCCCAAGGCAGCTCTGAGGACAGAGGAGTCCCCGGAGCCGCAACCCGCCACGACGCTGGGTGCCGCTCTTCGTCTCACCTCTCCCCGTGGGCCCGCCCGGCATGGGAGGCCCTGGCCGGTATGGCCCCACGGATCATTGAGGCACTCAAGCCCCCTCACCACAGCAAGGTGGCAGCACAGTCGAGGGGGAAGTTTTTCTTGTCCTGCGGCTAGGTGATCTTACGTCCCTTAAGTCGTCTCTTACGGAACCCACAGGATAGTGTTGGTTGGTTTAATTTTGTATTCTAAATCGTCAACGCTCCGAAAGGATGTTGATATAACTTTGTCGATTGCATTAGTTCTTCTGCGGATTTCCTCAGAGTACCCCCAATTACGTTTAGATAGCTTTCTACTATTATGTATTATATAAATGTTAACATTTCAGATGTAAAAAGAAAAAAAATTACAAATTATAACAAAGTATAATACTATCTAGCCATTTCTGTACCTATTTTAATTAAAGGTCTATGAAAGCGCAGTGGAATTAAAAATAAAGTTGATCCAGCTTGATCTCAACTTGAACTAGATTAAAGTTAAACCATTGAGTTAACTGGGCTAAGCCTGCACCGGGGACTTACTCTGTCATGGTTTTTTAGTGTCTAGTTAGTATTAAGCCTTGAATGTTGCTAACGAAGGTAAGCGTATTTACGACAGTTTGTAAATGGTGCTAGGAGGAATTGTTAGTCTGAGACGAATTGAACTGAAGTTATTCTAGAAACTTAGTACAGTCCCTGGCAAAAATATTAGACGCACTGTATATTTTTGAAAATTATATGTTTCATGAGAGTGTTTATGCAATAATGGTATATTTAAACTAATTTAAATGAAGCGATTTCAATACAGTTTTTTTTTGTATGACGGGTGAGTTACGGGCGAGTGTTCTTAGGGATGTTTGATGAAAACTAATTGGTAATTGATTGAATAATATAAAAATAACAATTTAAAATAATAAAACGGTACAATATCTTTCAGCTAATAATATTTTACATGAAATCTTGAAGTGCGTCTAATAATTTATCCAGGGACGGTAGGTAGCAGAACTAACAAGGATGGTAAACTAATATCAGATCTGCAAGAAAATTTTAATCATAATGATTATTCGTCTCTTTGTCTCCTCTCGTCAATCTCGCTTTTACAATAAGTCAGTTATTATATGCAATTTTTAATATCATCGTCAACATGTTTTATGTGGTTTCATCGTATTATTTATTCTGTATCCAAACACAACAAACAGATTGTTAAACAGTCGATTTATTTATATTGAGATAAACCTACATTGGTTTTTTTTTAGAATTCAGAATATACTAGGAAATATCCTTGATGTATGTCTATACAGCTAGATACTGTTGGTTAAAGCAAAATCTTATTAGTTCGGGCTTCGGTCCTTTATTACCGGTAGGTCTCAGCGTTTCCGCATTGACGCGTGTTTTGGCATGTGCCCGGTCCTCGTTAGCGCGCCACTTACAGCTCCCAATTATGAACCAAGTTCACTGGAGCTCAGTCGAATGATGAACCATCAATTAAATTTGTACGGAAATTTGTCACGATGACTAAATTCATAGAGTATTGGTTCGAATTCCTTACGGCTTTCTACATATTTTAAGTACCAACAAAAGGATGGGTTTTTTAGTTTGACACGTGCGTGTTTTTGTGTGTATGTATAGTTATCTTATTTGAGAGAATTAATTTGTGACACTTCTTATGGAATGGTTAGGGTAAGCTTAAACAATTTTAAATATATGCTGAGCCAACTCCATTGAAATCCTGTTTTAGATTTAATTTGTTTTAGTTGTATAGAACAATTATCACTTTGTTGGTTATTCCAGTGATCCTGGCGCTCGAAAGAGCTCTGAAATAACGAGTGCTCAATACCAATCAAAATCAAGGATATTTCCCGTAATTAATGATTTTAGATACTCCTTAATGCATACTCCTCCTGCATTTAAAAATAATATTTAGCCTTTAACAACAAGCGGTTCTAAGAGAAATTGTCTTATTGTAGCAAACATACGTGTGTACATTGTACATACTTGAAATTGAAAGTTCGTTTCGTCGTTCACCCCACCTATGCAGGGTTCTTGGCTAAAAAATGCAAAATATATTTGGCCTCGTTTCTGTAACAAGCTTGGCTTGTTAGTTGCATACTTACTTAAAAGCCTTTAAAGTAACCACCAAATCGAGTACCAGCAACAAGAATGTGGTGAATTAGCTGTTTAGTGTAAATATAAACTATAGATCGCCAAGTTGCCTACAATAAATCTTTTTATCCTTAAAATAGAAGATGCCGAATGGAAATTGTATGTTATCATTGGCAAAGCAATGGCCAATTTTGGTAGCCATAAAATAAAATGAAGAAGGAGTAAATAATATGTCAAACCACATTGGCAAGTCATTCAAACTGTTTCTTGATATGAAGTTAATTTGTATCATAACGATATTTTTACCACATTCAAGTGACAAGGAGCTAATCTAGAAAGGCCTATAGTTGCTTACAAGCATTCTTCAAACATTTAGTTTTAAGCCGCCAAAAGAAGATAGCTAGCCAAAGCCAAAGAGCTTCTTGGCTTGTTACAGTTGTTTATAATCGTCTCAGCCCATAAACGACCGTCTGCTCAATAACAGATCATAGAGGGAGAATAGACATTTTATTTTTAGTAGGGACTTGAATTCCTTTGCCCCTAGGCTTGCGTTATGTTAATCAACGCCAGAGTCTAAGATCGAGCAGGAAATTAAAGGAAATGTCTTGTCGGGCACCGGCTCTCACATACACTCGACAAAACACAGTAAAACTGCTTGGCGCAGGACTAAGATGTGAGAGTAGTAGCTAGCTAGGGTGGATCATTAGATCCTACCACCAAGCATGTTGGGTTTTGTTGACTTTTACAACACGTGTTTTTTCGCAGCGTGCGGTGGGGCAGGGTAATATTCCGACCTGTCCCCACGCGGTTTGCCAAACTGGTTGGTTTATCTTTATTTCTCAAACTTTTCTCTTGTTCGGCTAGCTTTTCTGCCTTGTCGGACTCAAGGGCGGATCCAGGGGGGGGGGTCATGGGGGTCATGACCCCCCCCTGAGCTGGTTCCAGGACTTAGGTGGACCACTAATTGAACATAATGATTTTATTTATATATTTTATCACCATACAGATTTTATGTAAAACAATACCTTATTAAGGAACAAAAGAAACAAGGACTAATTATCTATACTAATATATCTATACTAATATATAAAGCTGCAGAGTTTGTTTGTTTGTTTGAACGCGCTAATCTCAGGAACTACTGGACCGATTTCAAAAAATCTCAGTGTTAGATAGTCCATTTATCGAGGAAGGTTATAGGCTTTATTTTTTTTTAAAAGAATTACGGATCCGTATGAAAATTGCGATTATGTAAACCAAGGTGTAAAATCGAGAACCTATTTATGCGTGCGCTGCAAAAATTATTGGCAATAGAACAAAATGATGTACTACGGGTTTGTAGGTCTTATAAAAATCTACAAAAAAGTTTGCGAGAGCACATATCTAACTATCATAGTTTAGTCACAATAACCGATTTTATCTTCATAAAAAATATGCATAGAGATATGCACGGTTTCAAAGCCCACGCGGGCGAAGCCGCGCTCAAAAGCTAGTTACAAATATATCTATAATCTAAGCTAACAAAGATGCTGCCACCACATATTTAATTTTTATTTTCAAGTAATTATAATTGCATGCAGTCGGGATTTCATTATTTATATAAATTGTCGTATACTTATATTAATTTATTAGATATTATTGGTATTTTAATACAAACGTAATCATTATGTTTAATGTTTTTAAGTATTGTCGGTTTTTTATTTATTGTAATCATTTTTTTATTTTTTTTATTATAGAATGAATTTGTTGTATTTTTATTGTAGTCTATTTAATTATTTAACTACTACACGTCACACGAACTATTCGAAGCAAAAGCATAGACCCCATACTTAGATTTACGTTAGACCTCAAGTGCTTGCAGCTTGGTATCCGTATGCCACTACTGGGATTCAGCAGAATATCAGCGTCAGGTACTGCACTTGACATATGCTGATCTGGATACCCTTTCGGTGCAGTTTCGAGACACATAGCTAATTCAGAAAATTTATTATTTTTTGGTTTTATTTATTTTTTTATTATTTGGTTTTATACATGGACGTATAAAAAAAGGCGGACGGAACTCTCGTTAAGTGAGACGCCAAGATGGCGGCCGCTCTTTAAGTGTGAGTTAATTTTGGGGTGGCCAAGTTACACAAAAATTTGCCATTAAAACACGGACAACGTAATAAAAAAAATATGTATTGTTCGAAATTGTAATGTTTAAGTCAAAGTCAAATAATTTATTTTGTATAGGACACAATGGACACTTACAAATTGTCATCATATTAAAAAAATGTATAGAATGCATATATTGTAGTTTATCGACCACTGCTGAAAAGAACTGGCAAGAAAATCAGAGGGCTCGTCATTCTTTTTTTAATAATTTGCGGTCCTATTTCATTTAATTTAATATCCCAAATGCTGAGTAATTTTTTTATAATAATGTCTTTTGTGTAATAATCTCTTTTTTTATTTATAGTCAGTAGTTGTTTGCCCAGGGTGTTAGAAAAAGTTCGCGCAAGACGACCAAAAAGCCGCGTTCTCCTACATCATGACAACGCTTCTTCACACACGGCCAACAAAACAAAGTCATTTTAGCTTCCGGAAAAGTACAACTCGTCACCCATCCTGCGCATAGCCTCGATTCAGCACCCTGTGATTTATGTATTTTCCCCAAAATCAAACATTTCATGAGAGGTTTCACTTTTACCAACTCCGAAGAGGCAGCGATAGCGTTCAATCATCACGTAGAAAACATGCATTCAGATCTGTGTACTCCTGTTTAATTAAAAAAACGGTTCAATCGCATGAAAAAATGTTTGAAATGTAGTCTTTTGAAAAGCAATAAACACAATATTATAGCTATAACATTTTTTTTTAAGTTACGCAACACTTATAGTGTGACCTACGTATGTATTTTGTCTGTTTCTATTTTGTTTGTTGGAAACCCTTGTCGTACCACCTCTTCAATTTTGCGGAGTTTTGCGTCATGTCATGTCGAGGGGTGACATACCTCTAGCTGTTATGACAAAATCATTAACCACGGATCACGGTTACGGAATTTAAATAGGCTGCCTCATTCAGTGCGTGATAGTGGTTCTCTGGGTGTCTTCAAGAGGGCAATATGTACGTGGATAAGTACAAGTTATTATGTGTGGAGTTTTTCAAGTGTACAATAAATAATAAATATTTTTAAGTTCAGTACTTACGTAAATTAATAAATAAATATCCTTGGACATTTCACACAACGCCATCTCGTCCCAAGCTAAGCAACTTAATGCTTGTGTTATGGTAACGAGATGGATGATAAACTACTTATATACATTTTTTTTTGTAAATACATACATATTATATATAGAAATGACACCCAGACTCCGAGCCAGTGCCTCTGGTTTAGACAAAGACACTTGCCCGACCCCGGAATCGAACCGTACTTTACTTGTATCTATTGTTATCAAAATTAAATTATAAGTTCTTGACTTGACCACGACTATGTGACCCCCTCCTGGCGCCAAAGCTGGATCCGCCCTTGGTCGGACTGACAAGGCAGAAAGGCGTACGGGCCATAATACACATTCAGACCGACGACACTGTGTGTTCTAAATCCGTCACCAAACACGATAATACATTACATAAAAAAGGCAACTGAATTGCGCCGAATAGAGAGTATCCATTTTCAGATCAATTTGCATAATAAACGTGGCTATTGTAAAAATACATTGATGACTAGTTTATTTCGTGCGCAATTCCTCCGTGATCGGATTCATGGAATGACCAGCGCTATCCGATTATTTGCCGATACAGACGACAATCAACACAAATTTGCATGTGAGCCGCATTGAATTGAGACGGGTGACCGTCACGAACAAGTCCTGATGGTCACGGCATGGAATTAGCTGCACTAGAACTGCTGCACATAACTTTTATTTCTGTGATATAATGATTAAAATATTTGTTCCCAGCCAGTGACCACAGTTGGTGTAATCCAGTTAAAGTGTTTAGGGGCTGTCCATTAATCACGTGAGGTTCGAAAGAGGGGAAGAGGTTCGGCAAAAATCACGAAATATTACAAGGGGGAGTGGGGCATAGTAAAGTACCTATCATGTGTATTTATTTTTTCATCAAACGCTTGATTTCTAACCCGAAAATCTTACCTTTGAGTGTAAGGTTCTTTGTAGGTACTAGAAAACACACGTGATTTGTAATGGGGGTGGGGGGAGTCTTAAGCCTCACCACATATCATCAAGGGGGAGGGAGGGGTTAAAAAATGTTAAAAAAAACATCACGTGATTAATGGATAGCAAGAAGTAATATAATGATCACTTGGATGAGACACTTTATAAATAATAATATCTTAGACGTAGAACTGATATTGTTGATTTGCTTAAAGTGTGAGGTGCTTTAGACGTTTTTGACGTTTTTTCTATAATAGCTAACCAATATAATTATCTTCTAATGAGCGACATAGTTCCTAGGTTGACGGATTTATAATACATCGTGTCACCGCCCCATTCCACCCTGAGGGTGTCGAAGGAGCCGACAAAAGGAACTGACAAAGCCGGTAACATAGCCGCAAGCGAAAGAAAACTTGATATGAACCTTTGTGCCAACCAGGCGTGATGGCCCTTCATGTAACTGGAGGAGGCCCGACTCAACAGTGGGTAACATATTATGACCTGAGTAGTAATAGTAGAATGGGGTAGGTAAATAAGAAGAGAGAAGATCTAACGGAGAAACTTTAGACTATACTATTTCATGTCCTTACCATTTTTATTTAATGAAGACACTCGTGTGATCTACTAACCTATATTCTCTTTAATATAGAAACTAAAGAAGGGAGCGCCTGAAATTAGTATAACTAATGAATGGTGACAGCGATGAACAACAATTATATTCTGAGTTCAATAAAACATATTTAACGTGTCTAGATTTCTCTAGACAGGTGATTAAATTTGCAATTCAGTAATCTGCCGCCAAAGGGAATGATCGTTTAGGTTTAATTTAACTGTCTATTTCATAGCTTCGTGTCTTTTATAGAAAAAATGTTTGTCAAAAGTTTATCAGTTATAGTCTTTCATAAGGGTAAGGGAATTAATAAATATAATAATAAATAATAATAAATATCCTTGGACAATTCACACAACGCCATCTCGTCCCAAGCTAAGCAAATTAATGCTTGTGCTATGGTAACGAGATGGATGATAAACTACTTATATACCTTTTTTTTGTAAATACATACTTATTATAGATGGAAAACACCCAGACCCGGAACAAATACTTGTAGGTCGTACAAATATTTCTTCCGTGCGGGGATCGAACCCGCGACATGCTGCGCAGCAGTCGATCGCTCAACCACTGCGCCAACCGTGTCGTCCAATTTGTTGAAATTGCTAAACTATGGCTTGTTTAATCCCGGGCAAAAATTAGAGGTATAAATGGGCCTTTTCTGTGTGTGGGTCTATGTATATATCTGTTATTCCATAGCTCCTGAACACACATAAGAACAGATAAATTTACTCGGAAACAAGTTTATTTTTTAATTTTATACGACATGTACACATAAATGTCAGCTGAATGTAATCTCATAGTTTCGATACAGACTGGCATTGTTTGGAAACTACACTTGAATCATATTAGAGTTGAGAGCAGTTTACTTTGGCAAACATCCAACAGAGTTAGACACAAACTGACTACTGAAATCTGGTGTATAATGAAAGTGGTGGTGTTTTCGACTATTATTTAGAATTAACTAGTGACTCGGCCCGGCTCCGCACCGGTGTAATTATGCATGTATTATACATATAAACCTTCCTCTTGAATCACTCTATCTATTAAAAAAACCGCTTCAAAATCCGTTGCGTGGTTTTAAAGATTAAAGCATACATAGGGACGGACAGACGACAGCGACTTTGTTTTATACTATGTAGTGAGAGTGAAGTAAATTAAATATATTTTTGTTAATAAATACGTTACTTGGTTATCGACAATCATCGGATCCAAAACAATATTCCTAGTGATGCTTTGAAAATGCTTTAAAAGTAATGTAAAGTACAATAGTTGTAGTATTAGACTAGTTTAAATGGTAACTTTTTTAATAACTCATTCCCTAACAATTTATTGATAAATTAATGAAAATGGAACTATGTTTTCCATACTTTCTAATCCTTTTTCTATTCATTTTTTTATAAGATTTGCTGCTATCTGCTGTTCCTCTGCCATTAGCTAAAAAAACCTAAAAAAATGCTTCCCGCCTTAATTGCGCTAAGTTGCATGAATAAAGCTTCTCGTATTAATAATTTTGGAATGTTATTTGAAATGCACATAATTTTGTTGCCCCGTAAACGCATGTTATAATTTGAATTATAATTTCACCATGAAATTTTATGAATGGCGCTCGTAAAAGAATTACGACCTCCTTATTACCATAGAAAAGAGACTATAACCTGCGTAACATTTGAAAGCTATATTTTATTGCATAGCATTGTTTCTGGTTTCAATGGTTTGATATTCAAATATCGATTTTTATGGCGTTCGTACATATTTATATTGCTTCTTTTTTATTTATTTTAAGGAGACACCCTAAAATGCAGATTGTTAAAATGCACACACTAGCTATCGCATGTTCGCTATCGTATCGCACATCTTATGTTTGCATTAGAGGTAGTATGAAAATACAGTAAATCTACACCGATGTCAAAAAAAACTGCAATAATACATGAATACTAGTAATCACGTTATGTAGCCATTTTGGTTTGTGTGCTGTAAATAATACACAGTGTTAGTTCATTTCTATATGTGTACCATAAAGAGACAGAGTTTTTCTTTCAGTTATAATCTAAGAATCTCAAGGTGTTACCTTAATATTTATTGCGACAATTCAATAGAAGGGAGCGCCTTGCTGAGTAATACAATATTCAGCCATGAATCTCAAACTTGCACTCTGTTAAAGCTATTTAAATATTTTTTATTGCGGGGCACTTTAATGTATTATACTTTGAAATATTGTTTTGTTTTATTGCTCTATGATTTCATAGCACAAAAAATACTAAAATGTCCAATAACTGTTTGTTTTTCGTTTGTGTCAATACATATCATACAGATTTAGGAGAAAGACATTATCTGTGTATATAAACTGCTTTTTTAAAAAAGAATCAACTGGGTTGTTTTTTGTTTACATCCACACAGTTATGATTTGCAACATTAAGCCCCGCCGCACATGCTCAAGCTCGCATTGGCTGTCACGAGCCGCGTGCGAACGGCAACATTTAAAACCTATGGCGCAGTACCAAGCTCCGCAGTTGCTCTCACGTGTCGACGCACACGCGTACATGCGGAGTTTGGTACTGCTCCACAGGCGTCAAATACTGCCACTCGCACGCGGCGCGTGACAGCCAATGCGAGTGTGAGCACTGAGCATGTGCGGCGGGGCAAATAGTTGCGTGAAAAATCACCGTGTCATATTCTCCTAGCTTTAAATATAATTGATTGGTTTAGAGTACTCGTATTTATCAATGAAATATTCCCTTTACTAGCAGCAAAAATGTTTACCTGAATGAATTATGTTTGATGATATCTTCAAAGCTTTGTACTCGTATTTCTGTACCACATATTGTAGAGCTTCTAGTGCATGAAATAACTTTTTTAATAGTTAACAATACAAGTTAAGGTTGCTGAATTACCCAGGATTGGCTTTTAACTCGTCTTTCAACTAATTTCATAGAATAATTATATTTTATACAAAACAGAAAGACCATCTGAAGCAAAGAAAAAGGATTAATTGAATATAAACTATGATTTAGCGTAGTGCTTTGATAAAACAAAATCCAATCAAATGGTGATCAATGGCCATCTTCTAAAAAGTAGATTCTGGACGCCTGAACATCGATTAGGTAAAATGTCTATTTGTATAAGAGACTACAAAAGGTTATGACAAGGCTGAAAGAGAAGCGTCACAGTAGAATGCGTTTACGCGAACGTGTGGCGCCCCAAGCGCGCCGTGTGAGGGTATACCGCTGGGGTTTTAGTGGGTAGACGACCCTTGTCGGAGTCCCACATAATCACCGACCTCTCCCCCGGGGGGCGGTGGTATGCATAAAGCATTACCACAGCGACAACGAAAAAAAAAAGTCTGAAAGAGAAGGACATCTTGAAACGAAACCCAATGCCAACCCGTCAGACAGGCGTGGCACAGTAGGCTAATTACCCTCCCTGTGATGAAAGGAGGCCCGACTCAGCTGTGGGTCGGTCATGGGCTGAGTGGTAGTAGTAGTAATTGTAACATCGTCCAAAAAGCTACACCTTAAGGTGAATGTTCCAGGGTAGCCCGCGAAATTCAAATTTTCTTACGTTTTTTGCAATTTGCAGGCCAGTGCTAGGTTGTATGATGATGAACATTTGATTCGCGGCTGTAAGACGTATGTACTTACAGAGTTATAATCGTCAAACTCATCAATACAACCCCCCAAGATCATAAAGGTGCAAGAATGACTTTGACGTTGAAAAAGTTTTTCTTGCACCTTTTTGAGCTTGGAGGGTTGTATTGATGATTTTGATGATTATAATTCTATAACTACATACGTCTTAAAGCCGCGAATAAGATTTTAATCAACATACAACCTAGCACTGACCTGCAAATAGCAAAAAAACGTAAGAAAATTTGAATTTCGCGGGCTACCCTGGAGCAACCACCGTAAAAATAAAAGTTTATCCAATGCGACATTTAATTTTATCCCTGCAGGAAGTATTCCAATTGCAAATATATGTAGATTGTTTGTGTGGGACGTTCGGCAACCAAATTAAACGTCAGTGGAGAGACCGGTAAATGGCGTGCAAATAATTTTACTTTAATGACGAATTTGTTTTAGCTTACCTTGACTTAATCAACCAATAATGTCATGGCTTTCTATTGAAATGTTGATAGTACATCCTGCGTGCATCTATCATCACTTATTACAAGTGTTCTGTTTTATAAGCTTATGTTCTCCATAATTTCTTCAAATATCTAATATATACAATTCTCGTGACACGATGTTTGTTATTTTACTCCTCCGAAATGGCTCAACCGATTTTAATGAAATTTTTAATACACATTTGGTAGGTCTGCGAATCGTACAACATCTATTTTTCATACCCATTTTTTTTGTTTTTATTATTTTATGATACAGCACAAAAAAATACATACAACTCTAAATGTTGACCCCTCTCCGATCAACCCCTATTTTTCCGTTTTTTTTTTTTGATAATTAGTAATTTTATTTTATTTTTGTACTTAATCTAGTATTGATAATTAGTTAATGGTAGCGACGGACTTAATTTTATATTCTAATGTAACACAACTGAAAAGTTTTAATCAAAATTATTTGGAGCTTGACAAAAGTACATTCAGCACTCTTCGAAACCGAATTACATGAATAAAAATACAGTGAATACAATTTCAACAAACTTGGCAATCTAAGTTTAACTTTAAATAGCAGCGTTTTACCTGAAATAAAACGCATATTAAATTACTTACCTCCTTGAAACCTTTATTATGAGAGTGCATTTCCGTATCCGTCGATTTCTTACCAGTTTTCTTACTCTTTATCACGTGGTTTCCTGTTTTGTGGCGCCACCTGGCGGCGTGCGCTCCGGAGTTTTACGTTTCGTAAAATATCGCGCACCATTTTTAATCATTGGCTAAAGGCCACCAGGCAGAAATTAAATTTAAGGTTTCAAGGAGGTAAGTAATTTAATATGCGTTTTATTTCAGGTAAAACGCTGCTATTAAATGACGTTAGCTCCTTGAAACCTTTATTATGAGATCTGTTTGTTATCGTCTGGTGGCGCCACTTGGATTGTAAACGCCAATGTGATAGGAAATTGAAATACTTTTTTATTTAACCAAAGTAATTATATTTTAATAATGGATAATTGTAATTTTTTACATTTAAATGGACATTCTAGTCACAAATCACAAAAAATAAATATTTTTAAATAATTCATTATTAAATGTTTAGTTCGTATTGGTATGAATTATCCACTAGTCCCATGACACATGATTTATTTTGATTAGCGACAATCATTTAATTATTTGCTCGGAGATCACAATTATACAATTTAACAATTTTAACAGGGTTAAAACATTTGGTGATGTTTTCGGAACTAGATTGACAATTCACTCCCCGCTTATAGAACTTTTTAAAAGTGTTAGCTGACCGCCAGTTTCCACGAGCTAATATGTCATCAAGGGAGTGGTTATCAATCCAACTTTTTGATGCTACGGCTGATCGTACACTTCCTGGGGTGGCTGTAATGCCAGATTCTTTCAATAAGGATTTTATCCATCCCGCAATTATTGAGCGGGAGGCCGGTTTAGGTAAACCTTTTAGTGTTATGAAAAGATTACATGATTTTGAATCCTTGCGCTTTTCTTTTAGCAAAGCTATGGTGCTGTTGATCCAGTCAACATGATCCAAGTTGTGATGATCCTTATTTAAAAGAATTTTCCAACCAGACTGTCTATAATGACTATTGTCGGTTTTTGAACCGAACTCTGGCCAAAAAATTATACTATCTTCTGATATTATGCAGTGATTTGGATCTATTTTAAGTAGTGTCAAATCATGGATTCGTCTACCGGAGCAAAGAAGCAATAACATGGCAGTATGTCGTGACGTTTGAAAAATATTATCCTGGTTTACTTTATACTGTCAGAGATAAGAAACTCAGTTTACAGACATCCCATATCGGCGGTTTAGGCAGTTTTGGATGTTTTAGTGATATTGATTTTAGAATATGCTTCACAATAACGTTTGAGCTAAGATTCATTGCAGATTCTGTGTTACATAAAGTAGAGACTACAGATTTGTGTAGTAATATTGTATTATAAGATAGCTTTTCTATTAAATATAAATCACATGAAAATTTTGCTAGTTCAGAACCTGTAGGGTTTGTTGCATCTATATTGTGCACGCTCGACCACGAGATCCACCGCTTCCACGCTACTTCGTAAGTTTTCAGTGTGGAACTACGCCAGGAACTTTTAAGCATGGATAATTGTTCAGGGTTCCAGGATTCTACCGCTTGGGACCACCCCCACATTTCCAGACCTCCAGGACGATGTTCTCGACTTCTGGAGGAGGGTGACCCGTGGATGTGTCCACTAAATGTTTGTGTAGATTTTGAAGTGTTAGGGGCGCTGCCAGAGCTCGTTGCCAGAGCTCGTTGCCTGAGGTCTGCGCGCCAGAATACCTTTCTCCATCGTGGGACAATTAATAGATAAATTCCCGTCGACCGATTTAGGTGAGTTAATACTTTGGGAATTAAGAACGGTGGTGGAAACACCCAAGCTAGGGGGTAGTTCCATTGTACACTGAATGCGTCGTGAAACATAGCTTGGCGATCGTTCAGATCTCGAGAGACATAATTGCTGAGAACATGAGCATTTTCCGAGGCAAACAGATCTATCACTGGGATGCCCCACTTGGCAAATACAATTTCTACACATGCCGGTTTTAGGTGCCATTCTGGGGGAATTAGATGTCGTGACAGATGATCGGCGTGTCTGTTGTATTTTCCTGGTATGTACTGAATGTTGTGGTGTATTTGATGTCGATCTAACAATTTCAGAATTTCGTAAGTTATTTGTAAAAGGGGCGTTGATCTTGTGCCTCCTTCTTTTCGAAGATGGGCGACTGCGGTTTTGTTGTCGCATTGAATAAGTACTGAACTGCGACGGAGATTGTGAACTTGGGTCCGCAGGGCATAGAAAATCGCCAACATTTCTTTCTGATTGCAATGGAGCAATTGTTCGTTGTGTGACCACGTGCCGGACAGGGGTAGGTCGTTCAACTGTGCTCCCCAAGCTATGTCGGATGCGTCCGTAACTAAGAAGTTCGTTGGAGGAGGATAATGTAACGGTGTCGCTAGCTGGCAATTTCGACTCCACCAACTTAGTTCTTTTAAGACATTTTTTGGTAGGACGTAGGTTTTTTGTGATAGCTTTGGTAGCAAATTCAGAAAGGTTAATAATTGCCGATGGTTTAGGCTACCTCGCGGTATGACAAAGCTCGCAAAATTTAATACACCTATTAAACTTTGTATTTCTTTGACTTTTGCTTTCTCTTGTGCTAGAAATGTCTTTACTTTTTTGTGAATCATCATACTTTTGTCTTTTGGTAGAACTTTGAGATTGTCCCACGTATTCCATAGTATGCCCAAGTATATTATGCTTTTGTGAGGAAGTAATATGGACTTGGCAAAGTTTATCTGCCATCCCAATCTCTGGAGTGTTTGTACTGCCAGCGTTACATGCTCTTGTAAGATAAGACGATTTTGATTTGCTATTAAGAAGTCGTCTAGGTAAACTAGCACTCGTATTTTCCATTCTTCTCTTAATATTTGAGCAACCCAGTTTGTTAGAATGGAAAAAACTTTCGGAGCTGTTGACAGTCCAAAGGGGAGGCAGGTCATTTCTAATAGTTGTTGATTGTATATCAGACGCAGGAACCGTCTCTGTGACTTTTGTATTGGTAGATGAAAATATGCTTGGGATAAATATAATTTGCACATCCAGTCTCGAGGCTGTAGGAAGTCTGGAAGGCGCTGCACATTTATCAGGTGAAATGGTTCGACCCGTACAAACTTGTTTAATGCTTTTAAGTTGAATATCGGACGGGCTGACCCGTCTGGTTTTTCCACCAGAAAAAGAGGGGATATGAAACTTGGGTAAAGATGAGCAACTTCTAATATGCCCTGATCCTTCATCTTTTGAACGATTGCAGTCATTACTTCAGAGGCCGGAGTGTGAAACGGGCCTTTCTTTATGTTTGGGTAAATAAGAGGTGGTTTTTGTGTGAAGGGTATGCGATACCCCTGTATTAATTGCAGAATAATTTCTGGTGCGCCCATTTCTATCCAGTTTGGGAGGTAGTATGTTAGTTGACCTGCCTGAAAATCATTGTTTCTGCCTTTTTTCATTGTTACGAAAGGATTTTGTATGAGAGTTACCTCTGTTAGTGTATCGATCGGGCCGCGAGCCTCTGTTTCGAAATGAACCTCTATTTGTGTTCGGATGGTCCGGAACATAATTATTAGAGGATTGGTTTTGAACATAATGATGATGATATCCACCCCGCGAGGGTGGGTTGTTATACGCGTTTGCTGGCATACGCAATGGTTCATGGTAACTGGTAGTATTGTACCGAGTTCCCTGAGATGGAGCAGCCTTTTTAATGCCTAGACCTCGCGAAAGACGGCAAGTGGCCACGTTAGATTTTTTGCTATCGTCAGATCTTGGAGGCCAAAATGCTTTTCGAACCCCGCCGGTCTTTTCTAATGCTTTGGTGAAAGGTTCGGAATCGAATAAGAAATTCAATGACGGAGGAATTTTATTCAATAGAGATTTTACAAGCGGATCCTTGACTTTACTCGTTATTGCTTCCCTACGCATTTCAATAGCTTCGGCTCTATGACCGCAAACTAATTGTAGCAGGTCGGAAGAGATTTTGTTCAACTCACTTATGAAATAGTTCCTCTACCTTATTTTTTAATCCTTCAAAAGTAATGTCATTAGTGCTAGCCCAAGAGAGGAGACTACGAATATTTATTTCTAATGATTCCTTTTGTTTAAGAATGCAATATGTAATTGCTGCATAGGATTTATCTGCATTTGCTAGGTGACGCAAGGTGTCATATGTTTTCACCTCTTCGTTTGTTTCTAGTTCTATGAAACCTGGAGTGTGATTATACAATTTTTGTGTATCCGCATATCTTACTTCCGACCAGGCAGTACTACCTAATCGTTGGACTTCGGTAAGCCATGTTAAATAAGTGTTACAAGTTTTTGGCACAGATGGTACCTTCAACTTTGTTTCAATATCAAAAGTAAAATTCGGGATTTGGTACTCATTTTGAGGTCTTTCATTGGGCACATCGTCCATTTCATACAAGTCACCACTAACCGCCGAATTAATAGAATCGTTATCATGATAATTTTCAAAATTATTGGAGGAAAATAAATGCTTTTTGAGTTCGCCTACCTCTTTAAGAAGTTTATCCACCATTTTAGTCCGTTTACTTTTATGGCGACGTTTGTTCTTGGTTCTCTTTTTGTCAGATGCACTAGAGCTTGAAGAACTGCTACTAGATGAGCTGTTAGAACTGTCGCTGCTATGGTCTCTTTTTCTATTAAGTCTACTAGGGCCGGCGACGGCCACGGGTTCCGAGATTGAATTTTCCATTACTAAAAGTATCAGAAAATTAGTACACAATATTAATAAATGTAATGATAAAATGTGGGTATGAAACGTATTTTCAACCTGTACAAGGCTAATAGAGTACAAAAATAATTTTATGCAAAATAAAAAAGTAATGCGGGTATTTAAATACTTTTGATAAAAGACCAATAAAAATTTTCTTGCTATTTAAACACTGCGAGTATTAACTGGAGTAATTTTTTGAATTGTATCTAGTGATCCGAACGGAAAAACCGTTAAAAGTTTTGATCACGTTACACTGTTTAATAGGAAAAAATATTTTCACTTACTGCGTTGTATGTACTTTTAGATATTGGTAGTACGTATATTATAGTTACTTGGCAACAGTCGCAGAGTCGGAGCTGCTGTGCACGTGTTGCCTCGACGGGTACTTTAACGCCAATGATTAAAAATGGTGCGCGATATTTTACGAAACGTAAAACTCCGGAGCGCACGCCGCCAGGTGGCGCCACAAAACAGGAAACCACGTGATAAAGAGTAAGAAAACTGGTAAGAAATCGACGGATACGGAAATGCACTCTCATAATAAAGGTTTCAAGGAGCTAACGTCATTTAATACAAAACAAGATAATGTTCCAGCTTTAATATTCTTTTCGGAAAATAATTGCTACTACAGATTATCAAATTTATGTAGATTCCCAGTTATCTATATATTAGCCACAGAAGTCCACTGCTGAACATAAGCCTCCCCCATAGATTTCCACAATGCACGATCTCGTGCAGACCGCATCCACCGACTCCCAGCGACCTTCACAAGGTCGTCCATCCACCTAGTCGGGGGTCTTCCCACGCTTCTCTTTCTCGTACGTGGACGCCACTCCAAGGCGCACGCAGATTCCCAGTTATTAAACGAGAAATTAATTTTCTCTAAAATAGTTCAATCATAATTATCGTCCCACGATTAGCTGCCTCATGCGTCATTCTACTTGCCTCATTTGACAACTTCAGTACGAAATGGGTGGCGAATTGAAATATACAGAGTTTATATGACAAAGGGTCATTAAATTACACTAACGTATACTATATGTGATTAGTATGAATTCGAAACGGTACAAAAAATACACGTGATTTTTCATGGGGGCCACCCTCCATGAAAAATCACGTGTATTTTTTTTTGGGTAGTCTTAAACCTCACCAGGTATCACCAAGGGGGAGGGTGGGGTTAAAAAATGTTAAAAACACATCACGTGATTAATGGACAGCCCCTAAGGTTAATAAACGATGGGTTAGGCATAAATATCTGTTAGGAATGATACATAATGTTCAAATGAGGCAAAAATTAAAAAAAATCATTTGCGGCTAAACTATTGCTCTAATTTAATTGATTTTTGATACAGAGCCTGGAAATGATACCAAGTATAGGCAGTTAAAAAAATGCCCCTATGTCGTATCAACCCTGTATATTTTCCTGTTCTCTTCTAATATTTTATATAAATACTTATAAAGTAGTTAGACCATTTTTAGCCCCAATTTCAATATAACTCATGTTCATTTATTCACCTTCAACCTTTCAATATTTCATTTTGTATTTCGAACCGTCAAACTTCGAACTTACCGTCTTAGTTTTGACATCATAAATCATTTCAAATATAAATTACTGACAACATTTTCCT
Source organism: Clostera curtula (assembly GCA_905475355.2). Classification (NCBI taxonomy): domain Eukaryota; kingdom Metazoa; phylum Arthropoda; class Insecta; order Lepidoptera; family Notodontidae; genus Clostera; species Clostera curtula. Next base: position 7,815,089 of record FR997808.1, on the reverse strand, counting down.
TCTAGAATTCCTCAATATTAGTTAGGACGTTCTATCAATCATCGAATTTTACTTAGAACATAACTTTAAAACAAAGTTGAACGTAGTACGCGGAATCCAATAGATTCGTTGCGTGCGTCATCAGGATTCCTCCCTCAAACACAATCTTCTCTGATAAGGTCAGAATATCAGTCGTTCGCTCTAAATGCAAATATTACCGTACCCAGGAGAGGTGTTATAGCCTCGGTTTTGAGGTAAAAAGGACGAAAACAGCGCTAAATGGCAAGAAAGCGCTTTTTACGCTGACGGTATCGAGTTGATAAAGATAAAGAATGGATAGAGGGGCTCCTCTGATAGTTGTTATAATGCGTTATGCGCAGGAGGGTTCATGTTACATTTTGTTTTATTTATGAATCGAACACGTTACGAGTATCTTCAATTGTCTAGGGATATTAGTATGTACGCATTTTGGTCGAAAACGGAAGAAGTTACAAGGTGTACCTATTCATACTAGCTTAAGTATAGAGTAATAAAATGTATAGTCTCTACTCTTTATTTTTATACATAAACGTTCAGTCAGGTCTTCTGAAATATATAAATATTTCTATTTTGCTACACTGGCTAGACAGTTTGATTTAGTTTCAAGTTGATCCACTAACATTTTGTGCATATAAATAGTGACGGATTACAACGTAATTATAGCGCGCCATTCATGATAGTTGATTCATGAACGTTCCAGAAGGAAAGCTTTAAAAAAAATATTTACCAATTTTCAAAGAGGATTGAGTGTATATTCTTATAAAGTAACACCTGATTACATCTAATGCTGGTCAAATAAAACCCTTCTTGATTCTACAGGAAAGTGCAGTGCTGGTAGGCATCCCACACGTTAGACCGATGACCTGGTTAAGGTCGCGAAATGAAGTATTCGGGCGGCCCAGGACTGGCCTTTGGTAGGTAGGAAATTCTTGGGGGAGGCCTATGTCCAGCAGTGGACGTCTTTTGGCTGAAATTATGATGATGATTCTACAGCTTTACAATTGGCATTGAGGCAGCAATTTTCATTTATGATTAAAAGATCGTCGATGGAGGAAGAAGGCTTCCGGACCGGTAGGAAACGATGTCTCTAGGGAAATAAAATGGCGCGCAAAGCAAGTTAGTGCCACTTTCTTAGCGAAGGAATAGCAAGTCTTTTATAAGGAATATTTTATAAAAGCAAACACAAGTTAAAAAGTAAATTTATTACTACATTACCCGTTTTATGGGACTGGGTCTTTATATACATACATTTGTCTTGTCAAATATTATAATTTAGTTTTTAACCCACAACGTAAAACTTTATAATACATATTTTACCATCACATTTTTACTAAAAAGTTATCTTAAAATTGTTGAGTAGTTTTAATAATTAAGAATTTAAGTACTATGAAAATTGTATCCAGGTGGGATACAATTTAAATTTTTACCAGCATTATTAAAAGACAGTACAATTTTATTAATATATCATAAGAACTGTAACAAGTAAGTAAATAAGAGGTATTGACTAGTCTCCGTTAAAAAAAAGTATCCGATACACACGCTTCATAAGTTTGTTCAATAAATACCGAGAAAGAAATGTAGCAACTATAGTTGACAGGGTGCTTTTATGTGAACAATAATTCTGATATACGCCAATAAAAATATTATTTTTACCAAGAATTACTCATTAGGTAGCTGAGCGTTAAACTCTACATGATGAAACAGATGTGATTAAATCTGCATAAGAATCATAGGAACATAGAGCTGGAAGGATTACAACATTGAAATTACTGTAGACAAGCCATGCATCCCGACGACGATAGTCATTAGGGCATAGTTCGTTCACGTTAAAAATGGTGTAAGTAAAGGTGTATGTTATAAGTTTAAACGATAATAGATAGAACATAACCGTTGCGATCGAAAGCCTTCAACTGGCTCCCTGAGTATATGACTTTCGAATTTGGATGGTTTGGTTTCGAGGTGTTGCTAAGCCGGTGTACAATGCCAACATTTTTTAACGCGAACGAGGTATAATACATAAGCGGCGATCACGTCATTGAGAAAGCGTTGTGATGCAGAATACGGAGGACTGTAATCTGTGTTAAATATAGAGACCTACATGTGAACATGGACGAAGCCTGGATTAAATGACAGAACCTTTAAATTTTAGAACGTTAGGAAAATGAGATATATATTAGAGAAATTGCGTATAGTTATGTGTCTTTATTTCGCAATAGACGGGGTGTCTTTTTTCACCGTGACTGTTTCGTGTCTCTTATTAAGTCCGTGGATATGGATACAGACGTTCCGTCTGGTGAAGGATTTAGAATACATAGTGGCACAATACGCCACCATGCAACTGGCGAACTGGCCGACAGCATTGGGTCATATACGGGCTAAGTAGTAGCACGCATGACATCATTTTTCATCATCATCATTCATCATTTCAGCCAAAAGACGTCCACTACTGGACATAGGCCGCCCCCAAGGATCTCCACAAAGGCCGGTCCTGGGCCGCCCGCATCCACTGCTTTCCGGCGACCTTAACCAGGTCGTCGGTCTACCATGTGTGAGAGGCCTACCAGCACTGCGCCTTCCGGAACGCGGTCGCCACTCGAGGACTTTTCTGCCCCATCGGGCGTCGGTCCTGCGAGCTATGTGCCCTGCCCACTGCCACTTAAGTTTGGCAATCCGTTGGGCTGTGTCGGTGACCCTGGTTTTCCTGCGTATCTCCTCATTTCTGATTCGACCTCGCAGGGAAACTCCGAGCATAGCCCTCTCCATTGCCCTTTGGGTGACTTTGAGCCTTCTGATGGAGCCCATAGTGAGCGACCACGTCTCTGTTCCATAAGTCATCCCAGGCAACACACATTGGTTGAAGACTTTTGTCTTCAGACACTGCGGTATTGTGGACGAGAAGATCTTTCGCAGCTTCCCGAACGCTGCCCAGCCGAGTTGGATGACTTGACAACTAGGTGACAACTGTCACTCTATTGGGAATACATGTTATGACAATGACAATAACTGTAATGTCACGATGACAAAAGTCACCCACACGCGATAAGCCTTAGATTTGATATATAATTATGTTTGACAATCTTTGCTGCCGTATTAAAAAGAGAATTATAACTATCCGTTCGGCACATGTGACACTAAATTACAATTTGTGAGCGGGCGTTAACTGTACTGACAGATTTATTCTTTGGATTCACGTCCTACTTTACCTATTATACACGTGTGATATCCCGGAAATAGAAAATGGAGCCATAGCTACTTTTGCAGATGACACAGCTATTTTAGCTACTGGAGTCACTCACGAAGAAGCTGTGAAAAAGGTCCAAAAGGCCGTAAACACCATCTATGAGTGGACAAAAAAATGGCGCATCCAACTTAATGACGCGAAGTCAGTACACATTGATTTCACTAATAAAAAAACAACTTATCACCCGGTGTACATAAATAACCATAGGGTACCATATGCAAATACTGCAAAATATCTTGGGATGACCCTCGACACAAAGCTCCGTTGGAAGTCACATGTCAAAAAGAAACGCGATGAGCTAGACCTACGCTACAAAAAACTGTACTGGTTACTTGGTAAACATTCTGCTTTATCAGTACAGAATAAATTACTCCTTTATAGACAAGTCCTAGCACCCATATGGACCTATGGTATACAACTGTGGGGTTGTACCAAAAAAAGTAATATGCAAATCATACAAAGATTCCAAAACAAAGTACTCAGGGGTATAGTTAACGCACCGTGGTACATCAGAACTAATGACATTCACCGGGACCTTAAGGTGGACTTTGTTGCTAACGTCATAAAGAAACATGCTAAAGCGCATGACCATAGGCTTCATCGCCATGTGAATGTCGAGGCTATCCAGCTCCTCGACACCACTGACATTATAAGACGGTTAAAAAGGACTAAACCTTTTGAACTAGTGTAGTGAATTAGTGAATAATAGTGATATATATAGTACAATAAGTGCAATATTATGAAGATCACATGAACAAAGTGATTTATCATTCTAGAGACAATAAGACAAGTGTTAGTGGACACTGCCTTAGTTTATTCATTTCCGTAGTAATTTAGGACAGATACAAATTACTTATTAGCCTAAGCTAGATTGTAATAAGAATGGTGCAGTTTTAATAAGATTGCACTATTACTTTTTTATAAAAAAAAAAAAAAAAAAAACGTCCTACTTTGTGTCACAGCTCATAAAGACGTCATTATATTGAATTAATATGGCTGTGTAAGTGTGTATTGAATTAATTTAGACTAATAATGACGTTTTAAATATAGAGTCAGTAACAAGTTCTTGCTTATTAAATTTCCTTTAATTATTTTTCTTATTGACTAGTACATCGTTTTAATTTTAGATGAGACGTTATTAAAATAAAGGCCACATATCCTCTAGTTTTTCTGTTGATTATGGTGGTTGGTGAAAGTATTACAATATTACAGTCTCGAGCAGCCTACCACTACTACCCAAGCCAAATATGACCCATTGCTGAGTCGAACCTCTCCAATTACTTGGACGGTAATTAGCATTCTGTCCCACCCTGGCCAGGCGGGTTGGCACAGAGTTCCGTATCAAGTTTACCTTCCCTTACGGTTAGATTATCGGACTTGTCATTTCAGGTTGGAATGGGGTGGTGACACTTTGTATTGTAAATCCGTCACCACACGGAAATTCTCGATTAGTCAGTTTATAGTAGGTAAAGGCAATTGATTTTAATATAAATTGAAACTGTTAAATTAGTGTGTATATGAGATAGAAAAAAGCTATCACACCAGCAAAATGAACTATAACAAAATTGTTGATAGATTTTACAATAAAATTACATTCAGTTTGTTAAATTATAGTCTAGTTCCATTATAATTCTAGTACCCAGACTTTGTAGGCAATATAATATGATAGCAAAAACTACGAACTTGGACATCTGTGAGTCTCTGTCCAAATATAAAAAGAGTTTATCAGATTTAACGTAATTTAATTTAAGTACCTAACTATATCGAAATGTTATATTTTCCTAATTCTTTTCCAAATTTTACTTATTATTAATGATATAACTTTTTGGCTTAGTTTTTAAATTTATTGTGCATGCTGTGGTCTCCTATAAGTGAAGGAGTACACTATTTAATACCCGATGTTGCCATATAACAATGTATCACGTATTGAGTATATCTTTTGTTGGAGATCTTATCACTACATAGTATAAAACAAAGTCGCATTCTTCTGTCCGTCCCTATGTATGCATAAATCTTTAAAACTACGCAACGGATTTTGAAGCGATTTTTTTTTAATAGATAGAGTGATTCAAGGGGCAGGTTTATATGTATAACCCACCCCCGCTTTGCACGGGCGAAGCCGGGGCCGGCCACTAGTTTAAAATAAATAAATAAATAAATAGTAGTATCATTTATCCGCGTGGTGACGGATTAAGAATACCTACATGATGTATCGATTGAAACGAAAACCTGTGCCAACCTGTCTGGCTAGCTTGGCACAGTATGCTAATTACTCTCCATTTAGTTGGAAGAATCCGACACAGCAGTGGGTCATGTGTGGGTCGAGTAGTCATCATCATTTCTGCCAAAAGACGTCCACTGCTGGACACAGGCCTCCTCCAAGGATTTCCACAAAGGCCGGTCCCGGGCCGCCCACATCCATCGTTTACCGGCGACCTTAACTAGGTCATCGGTTCACCCTGTGGGAGGCCTACCAAAACTGCGCTTTCCGGAACGCGGTCGCCACTCGAGAAATTTTCTGCCCCATCGGGCGCCCACTGCCACTTAAGTTTGACAATCCTGGGCTGAGTAGTAGTAATAGAATAATTCTAAATCCATTTAAGTTTCAACAGTGAATACAGCCTTAAAAAGATTCGTCTGAAAGTTATAAATAAATAAATAAATATCCTTGGACATTTCACACAACGCCCTCTCGTCCCAAGCTAAGCAACTTAAGGTGAATGTTCCAGGATAGCCCGCGAAATTCTAATTTTCTTACGTTTTTTGCAATTTGCAGGTCAGTGCTAGGTTGTATGTTGGTTAAAATGTTATTCGCGGCTGTAAGACGTATGTAGTTATAGAATTATAATCATCAAACTCATCAATACAACCCTCCAAGCTCTTATAGGTGCAAGAAAAACTTTTTCAACGTCAAAGTCATTCTTGCACCTTTATGAGCTTGGAGAGTTGTTTGCACTGCCCTGCAAATTTAAAAAAACGTAAGAAAATTTGAATTTCGCGGGCTACCCTGGAGCATCCACCTTAAGTTTCAACAGTGAATGCAGCCTTATAAAGATTCGTCTGAAAGTTCTTTCATTGGATTACATTTCTTTCTAGCAATGTGAATTAAAAAATAGATCCAAGGTCCAGAGGAAATTAACTTGAGTGTTTCTTTTTATTCAACCACTTTGATTAACTATTTAATTAAACCTGAGCACCGACAAGTGTAATAAGGCTTTATCCTGTCTGAAAATGAGAAGTGTAATAATCATTTCGAGTTATAGCTGAATTTAATTCAGGATCGTTATCTTTATAATTAAAATAGTACTTTCTCGCAGTTTCATTAACAGTAAAATTTTACTAGCGATTAATAAGTGCGTAAAATTTACAATTGAAAGCGAAATGACTTTTCATCGATAAACGTTTCATTATTGAGAAAGCGGGACCAAGTGCTTGGAGAGAGGGGCAAAGGCCCTTCAAAATAAGCATTGTTAAATCTTTTGAAGTCCCAAACTTTTCGCTTTTAAGTACATTTTAAGTATGGAACTTTAATGAAGTAGAAAAGTTGACCAGAAAAGATTACCGTGGAGCGAGGGCGGTGTAAGCAATAAAAGTGAATAAGCGGTTTCGTTGGATACATTCTTTGTCGTAGGTATAATTTTAGGTGTTTTTTACTAAGAGTTAAATAATGGCTGCCGAAAAAATGTATACACACAAGGTGATTTATGTGCTGTTAAAGTAGAGTAGTAGGTAAAAATTGGGGTTTCCAGATCAGATAAGATCTGAAAACCCCAATTTTCAATAAATGTGTATTCAAATAGACGAAATCTTGTTTTTGTAATAATGACCTACTATTTGAATATACTATTTATTGCATACTCATTCAATAGATTGTGATCTGTGTGATTGGTCATAGTTTTCAATCAATGTGTATTCAAATATCATAGTTTTCAATCAATGTGTAAGTATTCAAATATACGAAATCTTGTTTGTCTTAATGGCCTACTATTAGATACTATTAGACAGATCAGATAAGATCTGAAAACCCCAATTTTCAATAAACACCTAATTTACATCATAGTATTCAAATACCTACTATTATAATAAACCGTTCATTGAATTAAAAAACACCTATTCAAATAGATTCTTATCTGCATTACATTCAAATTGAATAATGATCAAAGGTAAAACTATGTGATTGGTCTTAGAATGTCACAAGGTTTAATTCTGATAATTGAATGCGCTCACACATTCTCCGATGTTATCTTATATCGGATTTTTGATATACTCGTACTTACGTCATTGCGTTCTTCTATCTCACGAAGCGATGTATGTGCATTATTCGATGCGACTTTCAACCTTACTCTCATAAACTTTAAAACCACATGTCATCGCTTCGTGACGTAAAATAACAATTAGATGAGAGTATGTAAGTGAAAGGTTAAATAAAAATACTTTATCATTTATTAAGTACTATGATTTATTTTACGACATATTATTCGATACCTTTACAGCAATTTCTTTAACCGATTTATAAATGTCATCCATAAATATGTTTTTAACTACATGCTGCACGCACAATTCAGCATCACAATTACATAGCGAACTTATGATATCAGGGTAACTTTCCACATCATAAACTTCGATCCTGATCACTTTAGCACCACGCGTTAGTTTTTTTATACAGGTGAATGCAGCTGTTGAACTTCTCTTGAGCTGTTTGCTGCTGGGACCCTCCAGATTCAATTGTTTTTCATTTTTCTGTCCTACTACAGTATTCATAGGAATGAAGTTGAAGTAGTCGTTTTCGGAGTCCTGAAAAAAAAAACAGAATGCAATTAGTCATGTTGAACTAAGTGTATACTTACATACGTTTTTATTCAAAAACTCTAATGTCAAGGGCTTATAATTATGTTATATTTTAATTGATAGATAAAATACTGTTAAAGAAAATATTACCACTTACCGACATTACGCGATGATATCCCCCGTTTTTAGCCAGTCAGGACTCAGCAAGGGTACAAATTGAAATGATTGATTTAATATATTTTTTTCAATTTATATAATAATCGATTTTTTATCTATAGAGTTCAAAATCGTACAATTTTGTTAGATTTCGATAAGTACTCCGACAGTAGGACAAAAATGGCATGGTGAAATTGAAACCTCAAGACATCACGGCGCCAAACATTTTATTGTTTACTATAAATCTATATTGATAAAACAAACACTTACTGTACGTTTGTTCACTGTAATTTTTTCATACATTTTTATTGAGAAGATCAATATCATAATGGCATGCGAAACCATCGCATGTAAGTAGTACGTCTAATTTGCAACGTAAGTTCTAATTCTATTTAAGGAGATGGATCAAAACAATAATATTGTATTGCAATATCGACATACTATTATTACTCCGGGTTCTTATTAGTGTACACTTTAGGTATCATAATTTAAGGTTGAGATTTATACATTTGGTTATGATTGCAAAGCATTTGTCGCGTGAAGAAGTCCTGACTCAGGATTTTAGGTTAACGCATGCATTACATATATGGAAAAAGCTCACGTGAATCCCGGCTATATAAATATTGGACGGTGATTTAGGGGACATCACTTCAGCTACCAGAAGCTCCAGATAAACATCAAGTACCTACCTACTTACCAAGAATCAACCTACTCTACGAAAAATGTAAGTATTCCAAGTTCTTTAATAATACATAAATTAATAGACCTGCTCTTGTATTTATATTTTATAGTTTTATCTAGCGTGTTATAGTATCATGGTTTAATAGAGTAATGTTTCTGTGATAGTTATGTTTCAGTATTCTAAAAAGATGTACTTATTTCAATATTAGATGAACATAGATAGATAGATACATAGACAATAATAAAATAATAATAATAAATTAGAGTAGTGTACCTATCTGTGACATTTCAATGTGGTATGTACGCTTGAATAATGATTTGATTGTATTAATATGTTTCACTCTATTTCAGGTCGCACGAAAACGCCGAGACCCTTTTTCCCTCTGACGTCGACGAGGAACCTCAGGTTCAAAAAAAGAAGCACGACGGGCGAAAAAGGAAGCACGCATCGTCACGTACGTCTTCACCATCGAGAGCAAGTCCGGTGCCCCTACGAAAAATGTAAGTATTCCAAGTTCTTTAATAAAACATAAATTAATAGACCTGCTCTTGTATTTATATTTTATAGTTTTATCTAGCGTGTTATAGTATCGTGGTTTAATAGAGTAATGTTTCTGTGATAGTTATGCGTCGTCGGCGAAACCGTCTGTGTCGTCCCATCCATCGGCTTCAAAGAAGCTGCATATCAAACCCATTCCCCCGAGGAAGTGCACGGCATACGATCTGTTTGGAGACGATAGCGAGGACGACGAGAAAGAGCCCCCTGCAGTTACTGGTAAAACACCATTAGCTTCATATATATCACGACGTCTTGCAAATGGTCATTCGCGCCAAACCTTTGAAAAAAAGCCGGGAACGCACTATATTGATTTAAAAATATACCGGTGCGATGAAATAGAAAAAGTTCAGCCAATGAATAGATGGCGCCAAGCAATTGTCACGCTTAAAAATCAAACTTTTGACAATACAGATGCTTGGCAACATTTGTCTAATTTTATTATAGCTACACGAAAAGAGTACGTTAAGTGCCCACCAACATTTATTAGTAACTACTATTAAAATAGTAGGTACTGTATTAAACAAGTACTATAATTCAGTAGTACCTACTATATTACTTAGTGGACTAGTATTAAGCTAATCTTGTATTCATTTATTCAAATATTAGGTATTATTATCTTTATATTTCAAGTTTATACTATTGCTATACCTACTAGCTTAGTTTATAAATGTTTTTTTTATTTTTGTAATCTACATTATGAATAAATATGTAGATGTAAATCTACTATTATGTTATATACCTTAGGCGGTACTTAGTTATTACATAGGCATATAAATAAATCATGTAATCAGTTATAGAAATTAAGTTGTATATTCATTTATCATATTACATTTGATTTAATGCTCATGGTTTTTTTCCTTTCTTTATTACAGTTTCAACTAGATCCGGAATCAGAACAAATAACAACGATATAATAATATGTCAAAAATGTCACATTGAAGTACCTAAAATTGAATATCAGTATCATTTAAGAACGAATTTGCATAAATCTAATTGCATACTAAAAACTGAAATTGAAAATATCGATATAATAGCCACGGCTTTTAAAAAGAGAATAATAAGTTTCAAACTGAATCCATTAATGGAATACCTAACACCTGAGGAATTCCTAATGGATAATCGACTTAAGGTTATAAAACTAATTAATGATTGTTTGATAAAACATAATTGTGTTAAATTAAACTTTGAACTTTTTGCTTATTTCATTCTACCAACATCTGATGAGCAACAGCTTAAATCATTTAACACAAAATATGAAATCGTATATAATAATAATACAGATATTAATGAATTATATTTGAAAACAATAAATACATTTGACAGAAAGCTCTCAGAGTTCCAACATTGTGGATCTGGCTGGACTTGTTTCTCTATAAGTCATCTAGAAATTAACATTAACAAATACTCTCCTTTGAAAGGCGGCACCTATATAGATTTGCCACAAGTAATAAAAAAAACTAAAAGTTGTTTAAATATTAAAAACAGCGATAACAACTGCTTTTTATGGAGTATTGTCGCAGCATTATATCCCTGCCAAATGAATGTTTGCAGAACAAGTTCATATCCGCATTTTTCAAAAGTTTTAAATACAGATGGGCTATCATTTCCCCCATCATACAAAGATGTTAAAATATTTGAAAATTTAAATCCCCACATAAGTATTAATATATATGGATTAGATAACAAAAACATGGTCACTGGACCTTTATATGTGGCAAGTTTAAGAAAAAGTCAGCACATCAATTTATTGTACTTTGAACAGAAAGGTAACGGGCATTATTGCTTAATAAAAAATCTATTGAGATTAATCAAACGTCAGATAAGTAAACATAAAGGTAAAATGTACCTATGTGAGACATGCTTACAAGTTTTCACGAGTGAAACGAAATATAATGACCATAATAAATGTCCTAAGGTTTTGACTGTTTTACCTGAAAAAAATAGTATTCTTCAATTTAAGAACTTCGAAAGACGACAAAAGATTAATTTCGTTATATACGCCGATTTTGAAAGTCTTTTACTGAACTGCAACATACATGTAACTGAGAATACTCGTACCTATAAGGTTCACGAACCTTCATGTTTTGGTTACTATATTTGTTGTTCACACAATACAGATCTGAATAAGTTTGTTACTTATAGAGGAGCTGATTGTGTAGAAGTATTTATAAAATATTTAATAAGAGATTTGGAGTACATTCACAGTATCTTATTAAATAAAATACCTATGGCACCTTTAACTAAGGACCAAGAAAACGATTACAAAAATGCCACTACATGTCATATCTGTAATTATTTGCTCTTTGACGATAAAGTAATGGATCATGATCACATTACATCACAATACCGAGGCGCAGCACACTCTCATTGTAATTTAATGTTAAGAGTTTGTCCATTTGTGCCTGTTATTTTTCATAACCTATCTGGCTATGACTCTCACCTATTTATAAAAGAACTATCGAAGTATGAAGGTGCTTTTAAAATTATACCAAAAAACCAAAGAAAGGTATATGTCATTCACAAAAGTACTTCATACTAAGAATACATTAAAATCAAAGCCTATTCAAGTTAAGTTCATAGATTCTTATCAATTTCTTCATTCAAGTTTAAGCACATTAGTAAATAACTTGAATGAACCTGACTTTGTTAATTTATTAAAAGAATTTCCAACTATTAGTAATAATCAGTTAAAGTTGTTACGACAAAAAGGAATTTATCCCTATGATTATATGGACGCATACTCAAAATATTACGAGACTCAACTTCCATCGAAAGTTTGTTTCTTTATCAGTTTGAATTGTCAGCATATAAGCGATGATGAATACGTACACGCTCAATCTATTTGGCAGTCATTTAATATTAAAACACTTGGAGAATATACAGATTTATATTTAAAGACCGACGTATTACTTCTTCCTGACGTATTCGAAAAATTTAGACAGACTTGTCTGGATCATTATCAACTTGATCCAGCGTATTACATTACTGCACCTAGTTTAAGCTGGGATGCGATGCTTCTGTACACAGGCGTTAAATTAGAGTTAATTCATAGTTTAGAAATGTATGAATTTTTGGAAAAGGGAATACGTGGAGGCTTGGCACAATGTTCTCTTCGCCATGCTCAAGCGAATAATAAATATTTACCAAATTACGATGCTTCTCAAAAATCAACATATTTGATTTATCTTGACTGTAACAATTTATATGGTTACGCAATGACAAAGAAAATGCCTATTTCAGATTTCCGTTTTATGACAATCGATGAGATTAAAACAGTAAATGTGTTATCAATACCAGATGATTCTGAATATGGGCTTATTTTAGAAGTTGATTTACTATATCCTGAGAGTTTACATAATACTCATAGTGATTTACCTTTTGCGCCCGAGAGGTTCACACCTCCTGGAGGCAAAACACCTAAATTAATTGCTAATTTATACGACAAATTCAACTATGTCATACATTACATTCATTTAAAGGCATGTTTATTAAATGGACTAATTTTGAAAAAAATTCACCGTATTTTAATATTTAGACAAGAAAATTATTTACAAAAATATATTGACTTGAATACTACTTTACGTCAAGCTTCAACAAACGTATTTGAAAAAGACTTTTTCAAACTACTTAATAATGCTATATTTGGAAAAACTATTGAAAATAGACGCAAACAGGTTAACGTCAAATTAGTTACCATGTGGGATGATTACAATAATAAAACTAACAAGCACCACGGTGCTGAAAAATTAATTGCAAAACCAAATCTGAAAAGTATTGCTATCTTTTCTGAAAGTTTTGTTGCTATTCAATTAACTCCTGAAAAAATAATTTTAGATCGCCCTATTTACATTGGGTTTACAGTTCTAGAATTAGCAAAGGAACATTTGTATAAATTTCACTATAACTTTATTAAAAATAAATATAATACTCGCGCAAGACTGTGTTATACAGACACAGACAGCCTTCTTTATTTTATAAATACAGGGGATGTTTATGAAGACATAAAAAATGATATCGCAAATTTTGATACAAGTAATTCCAGGCTGATAGTTGTTACAGCATGCCAAGAGTAAATACTAAAATTCCAGGACTGTTTAAAGATGAACTCGGGGGTGACATCATAAGTGAATTTGTAGGACTGAGAGCCAAACTATATTGTATAATCAGTTCAAAAACTCGCATCGCAAAAGCAAAAGGTATATCTAAAGCTGTTACTAATCGATTGAAATTATCTCACTATAGTAAAGCTTTAACAAATAATGTCAATTTTAAATGTAAAATGAATATAATTAAATCACTTAATCATGTACTGTACTCGCAAGAAATTCATAAAGTAGTTTTAAATAGAAATGATGATAAGAGACAAATACAAACGAACTTTATTGAAACTTTACCTTGGGGTCATTGTGAAACTTTATTCTAAGAACTTATTTATAAAATTAAATACAAATCTGTTTATGTGAATAAATTGTCATATTATTATTATTATGTTTGTTTATAATTCGTATTAGTAAGTAGTAAGTAGTATAGCAGTATATATTAGTAAGTAGGTATAGCATATACATGTTTAATTTAGTGAGTGGTAATGTTGATTTTCGTATTGAAATATGTAATATCTGAATAAAAAATGTATAACTGATGTATGATTTTTATTTTTGCTATGACCTTCATTCTATTAATCTATAACATCACTAATCACGAATATAAATACTTTACTAACTTATTTATTTATTTACAGCAGGTTTAAACATAAAATGGATGCACTATGTAGGTATTCTGAATATTACCTACGTTCGCTTTACATTTGACGAGACAACTTTATATCTCAATCATTTGTTTTTATTATATTTAGGCTTTATATATCTATGTATGCGTAAAATTGAATTAATAGTCAAAATGAAGTTGATCAAACAACACACATCACTTAATGTTAATCATATAAATCTTGGTGACTCCGATAACCACATTAGGCATAGCGTTCTGTTACCAAATACGATTCGTTGTATTATATGTGGTCCATCGAATTGTGGAAAAACAAACGTAGTTCTTAGTTTATTATTGCATGAGAATGGTCTTAAATTTCAAAATCTTTATCTTTACTCGAAAACTAACTTTCAACGAAAATACAGGTTCTTACGAGAAGTTATAAAGAGGGTGCATCAGGTTAAGTTTCATGAATTTAATGATAATAAAGAAGTCATAGCCCCAGATGAAGCACTACCTAATTCTGTATTTATTTTCGATGATGTTGCATGTGAAAATCAAATAAACATTCGTAATTACTTTTCTATGGGTAGACATAAACAAATCGATTGCTTTTATTTATGTCAAACATACTCTAAAATTCCGAAACAGCTGCTGCGTGATAATGCTAACTTTCTTATAATATTTAAACAAGACGATGTGAACTTGAAACATATTTATGAAGAGCATGTTAGTTCTGATATGTCCTGGAATCAATTCAAGAACCTTTGTAATAAAGCTTGGAGAGAGCCATATAACTTTGTTAGTATTTGCAAAGATTCTTCATTAAACAATGGAAGGTACAGACAGAATTTAGATAGTTTTTTTAAATTTTGATCTAAAAATGTATACCTATATATAAATCAATAACGTATAAATCTGATTTAGTATTATATCTTCTTTAGCTGAGTACACTTGTAACAGTACAATATGGAAAAGAATATTAAAATAGAATTAATGAAGTCTGTAGACTCCATAAAGAATAAAATAAAACAAATGAAAAACCAGGAACACTCAATGAACTTGTCACTTGATAAAATATTAAAACCTGTCACAGATCCCCTTAAAACCCTAGTTGATTCGAATAAGACAATAGAGAAAATACAAACTAATGAAAATACACACTCTAATTTTGAAGACATGGAATTGGATGACATTAATACTAGTTCATCTACAAAGTTCGAAGAATGTTACGAACCAGAACCGAATTCTGTACAGATCGTTAAAAAGTCTCCCCAGACGGAATTACTGGATGATTTAGAAATATCATTAGAGGGTCGTGATATACATGATATTTATGATGGTGTAAATATACCATTTGGAATAAGGAGTGCAAACAAAAAATTACTAATGGGTAATTCAAACGTTTCATTTTCTAAAATAGATAGTGTGAATGATGATAATGTCATTTTAATTAAAATTGGGGACAAAAGCTACAATTTAACCCCAGGTTTAAAAGAACTTTTACTTCGAAGAAAACCTGATTTGAAACTAATATCGAGCAAAGATAAACTTGTCTATAAAGATATGTTGCATTATACAAATGCCCATAAGAAAAATTTCAATCCTAATGGGCAAATAAGAGGCGATAAAGGTATAAAATATCGTGAAATAATCAAACCATTGTTTTCTGAAGCGTTAAACAATAATATTGTCACTAAATTTGGAAGAAGCTTACCAACACTAAAGAAATACAAAAATAACACTGACTTGGTATATTGGGACGATCCTAACGAACTGGTTGACAGATTGAAACTATTGATTGCTTCCCGAGATGCCGGTAATTCAAACCATGATAATGAAATTTTATCAATAATCGAAGAATTAAAAGAAGCTAGCATAATTAAATAATAAATAGTCATAATAATATGCTTTTTATTCAGTATTATAGCTGAATTCAAGACAAATATACTAAATTGTGAATATGAGTAAAGCTGACGTGGTAAACGAAATTCATAAAAATGCGAGGGTGAACTATCCACGAAGACGTGTTATCATGAAAGATATAGATGACTTGTGGCAAGCAGACTTAATTGATATGCAATCAATTTCAAAAGAAAATAAAAGTTACAGATATATTCTTGCCGTCATTGATACATTTTCGAAATATGCTTGGGCCTTTCCTATGAGAAGTAAAACCAAAGAAGATGTGTGTAAGACTTTCAAAACTTTGTTGGACAAAGGGCGTGTTCCTAAAAATCTGCAAACGGATAATGGAGCAGAATTTTATAATAACAAATTTCAGAAGCTTATGAAATCGTATCATATTAACCATTATTCAACTTTCTCAACTAAAAAGGCTTCAATAGTTGAACGATTTATCAGAACATTGAAATCTAAAGTTTATAAGGAATTTAGTTTAAAAGGCAATTACAATTGGGTAAATAATACCCTCAATGATGTTATTTACAAATACAATCACACTCACCATCGCACTATTAATGAAATCCCTGCTAATGTGGACAATATTAATAAAAAACTGATATTAGAAAGGTATTTAAAATTGCAAAAAAATGATAATTTAAAAAGTAAGTACAAAGAAGGTGATTATGTGCGTATCAGTAAATACAAAGGAACATTTGAAAAAGGTTATACTCCCAACTGGTCAACAGAAATATTTAAAATTCGTAAAATACAAAATACAACTCCTATAACTTACTTAATCGAAGATACTATCAGAGGTCAACCTATTTTAGGTGCATTTTATACACAAGAACTTCAAAAAACAAAACATCCCAATGTATATCTAGTCGAGAAAGTTCTTAGAAGAAAAGGTAACAGGGTTTTAGTAAAATGGTTAGGTTTATCTTCAGCAGAAAGCAGTTGGATTGATAAATCGAATGTAATATTATAAATAAAATAACATTAACAACAAACTCGAATCACATAACTATTTATTAAAGTATTCAAACCGGAATCATCAGTCTTATAATGTGTTTTGGAGAGAGTAGTCTTCTTAATTGGCTTATTAATAATTTACCATTTGAATTACATTTACCAGGATATAATTACTGTGGCCCTGGTACTAAATTAATAAAAAGACTTACACAAGGAGATAACGGTGTAAATAAGTTGGACGAATATTGCAAAGATCACGATATTGCATATCACAAGTCATCAAACTTAAAGGATCGACATAAAGCTGATTTAATTTTGTTAAAAATGGCGAAAGAGCGAGCGGTTGCTTCCGATGCTAGTATAGGCGAAAAAGTCGCGGCACGTTTAGTAAGTAAGGCTATGTCAACAAAAATTAAAACTGGGTCTGGTTTGAGAAAAAAGCCTTCTCCAAAAGTTACATCTGGAAAAGGATTAAAAAGTAAATTAAAAACTGTTATTACAAAAGCAAAAAGACATATAAAAAAATTAAAACCTAAGAGCAAGAAAATGGCTATAGAATTAGCTATTGCCGCTGCCAGGGAATTAGCTGATGACTCATCGATTAAGCTTCCTCGTATTATTCCTATTCCAAAAACTGGGGGAGTATTACCTTTGATTCCTATTTTTGCGGGATTATCAGCGGCGGGAGCTTTAGCAGGCGGTGCAGCTGGTATTGCTAAAACCATAAATGAATTCAAAATGGCTAAAAAGCTGTATGAAGAATCGAAGAGACACAATGAAAAAATGGAAGCTCTATGTATTGGGAAAGGACTACACCTTAAACCACATAAAGGCGGTCTTGGAATTTTCGTATCAAAAGAAAAAAACTAAGATATCGGCTACCCAAACGGGCCTTAACTAACTTTGACATTTTAAAGTACGGGAATAGAATTCCTTATTTTAGAGGTGTCTTTATGAGAGATGAGCTCCCTAAATGTCCTTATAAAAAAGAATGTGGAGTTATTAATTTAGATAGTTCTAAAAATCCTGGTTCTCATTGGGTAGCCTATGCAAAATATAATGATTATGTTGAGTATTTTGACAGTTATGGAAATCTTAAACCTCCAAAGGAATTTATAAAATATGTAGGTTCTAATATTCAATATAATTATGAAAATATACAACGTGATCACCCCTTCAATTGTGGACATCTATGTTTAAATTTCTTAAAGAATTTTTGGTATAATCAAGAAATAAAATAAACAGGATCATTTAAAAGAGTTCAGTATGCAAGCATGCCTACTACGGTTACCATCTCTGGAAATAAATCAGAACTGGTCTCGTATTTTCAACCACCTCTTCATTTATCTGATCAATACGAGTGCGGTTTACTATACTTTTCAGTATTAAAAAAAAGATCGAATGTGCCAGTTAATAGCAGCAGTTTAGCAGCTGTAATCAGAATCGAATGTGATCTTGTGCACGGTTCATATTACAACGGATTACCGACTCATTTTATTCACGAATTCATATCTGATACTGCTCCAAGTCACGGGTACACAGAAATACCCCAGAACGTTATTTACTTCCCAGTAAACAAAAACATAATTTCATCCATATCTGTCAGGATTGTAGATCAGTTTGGTTACTGTATTGACTTTGGTGAAGAACATATTCAATTACGTCTTCATTTAAGAAAAGCAAAATGATTGTGTATGATAAAAACCCTACAGTGAAAATAAAACGTCCTATTCCGTCAACAACCGTTAAGGTGCACAGACGTAAGAAAAACGTGATGAAATTGACTAAAACAAATAAAGATTTTCTTAAAGCTTTAGGGTTTAAAGTATGAGTATACTACAGATTACTGATTTACCACACTTTGATAGTTCAATCGAAAGTTATGAAGTCCATTCATACAATCCCTACAATAACAGCTTTAGAGAAAACGATGAAATCAGAATCCCCATCCACCAGCAAGACATATATGTACTACCATCAGCCAGTTCAATCTACATCGAAGGTCAGGCAAAGCTGTTCGGCAAGGATGGGCATCCAATCAAGAAAACTGTTACGTTCACTAATAACCCTGTTATGCATTTGTTTCAAGACATCAGATACGAAATGAATGGAATTGAAATAGATCGTATAAAAAATTCCGGAATAACATCAACAATAAAGTCATACATCTCATTAAATGAAGCAGAAAGTAAAGTTGCTGCATTATGGGGTTGGAATTTAAACGGGTTCGAAAGTTATGGGCATTTTAGCGTTGTGGTACCTTTAAATAAGATTTTAGGGTTTGCAGAGGATTACAATAAAATTGTGATAAATTGTAAACACGAACTTATATTGAATAGGAGTAATTCTAACTTGAATAGTATTATTCTTACTGATGAAGTCGTTCAGCTTCAAATAGATATACAAAGGGTTCAGTGGAGAGTACCACATGTAAAAGTTTCAGATAGAGAACGTTTAACACTTTTAAAGCATTTAGAAAGAGATAAACCTATTCAGATGGCATTTAGAAATTGGGATTTATATGAGTATCCTTTACTACCTAAAACCACAAAGCATTCTTGGTCAGTAAAAACTGCTTCTCAATTAGAAAAGCCCCGGTATGTAATTTTTTGCTTGCAGACTAATAGAAAAAGTAATAAATCGAAAGACAGCTCAGTATTTGATCATTGCGATGTGACAAACGTAACGCTATTTTTGAATTCTCAATATTACCCTTATGAGCCTTTAGGCTTAAAGTTTTCTGAAAACAAGTACAGTATATTATATGAAATGTATGTGAAATTTCGTCAGTCGTATTATAACAGCCCTGTCGATCCCTTGCTTGATCTGAAAGATTTTAAAGAAAAAGCACCACTTTTTATCATAGATTGTTCAAGGCAAAATGACTGTTTAAAAACAGGCCCGGTAGACGTAAGGTTGGAATTTGAATGTTCAACATTGATACCAGATAACACAACTGCTTATTGTTTAATTATTAACGATCGACTTGTGGAATACAAACCGTTAAGTAACATTGTGCGCAGGCTATCATGACTGCAATTGTAGATGTTCAAGGTTTCAAATCAGAAGCTAACGAATTTATAGTAAAGGAAATTGCGATATTATGCGATAAAAAAATACAGGTATTTTTAATAAAACCTCCATTCCCATTTTACGACTTGACTAAACAAGAACGGCGACAAGTAAGTTGGATTGAGCGCAATAGAAAGATATACTGGAAGGAAGGAATTGTGCCCTACTCAAATTATCAGAATTTGGTCTTAAATATTTTAAGAGATAAATGTGTTTATGTCAAAGGTTCAGAAAAAGTGTCATGGTTAAGGAAAATTGTAAATAGTGCTAATGTTAATAACTTAGAAGATATAGGTTGTCCTAGTTTATTAAACTTATATAAACAATATGAAAACTCTCATGATGTGTATAGTTGTATTTATCATGATTCAGTATGTGCCTTGAAAAACGTTCTCTGTTTAAATAAATGGTGTATAAACAATGTAGTATAAACACTCTAAGTAACTAATAAATTTTTGAAATAAATATTTTCTTGTTTTATTCATTAAAAGGTTGATTATATGTATAGTAATTCCCACAGATTTCGCAATAACATTTCGCAAGAAACAGATCATATCAGGCTGGAATATTACTCAAAATTAAAATGTAATGACTACTTACCCACAGAAAACAGATCAGATCAGGTTAGAACATTATTCCATACATAAAATATAATAACTTTAAGTACCTCGGAAACAGATCTGATTAGGTCCGATTATTTTGCACCAGTTCTCAAATAGATACATGATCACAACAACACCTCTATGACCAATCACACAGATCACAATCTATTGAATGAATATGCAATAAATAGTATATTCAAATAGTAGGTCATTATTACAAAAACAAGATTTCGTATATTTGAATACACATTTATTGAAAATTGGGGTTTTCAGATCTTATCTGATCTGGAATCGTATATTTGAATACACATTTATTGAAAATTGGGGTTTTCAGATCTTATCTGATCTGGAAACCCCAATTTTTACCTACTTAGAGTCATCATCAGCCTATTTCTATATGCATCCAGTTGCTGCCGGCTGCCCGTCGCAGATCGTCGCTCCATCTAGCAGGGGGGGCGTCCCACCCTACGTTACAGTAGAGTAGAATACCAATATTATTACGGATTAATATAATACTTAGTGTCACTATCCCATTCCATCCTGAGGGTGTCGTAACAGCCGACAAAAATAGATTACAGGACCACCCAGTCGTAAAAGAGGGGAATCTTGATACGGACCATGTGCCTACCCGTATGGCCAGCGTGACACAGTAGGTAATTGGAGAAGGCCTGACTCGGCAGTGGGTAATATATGGGGTGATTACTAGTAGTAGTATTCAAAGAGTGCTAGTTGATCCCTCGTAAAGAAAGACTAAAATAGGCTTTAGTCCCTAGGGACTAAAAGTGATTTTAATTTGTGAATGTGAAAATTGTGAATAGTAAATGTTTCAATCACCAAAGAGATCGATTACGGATATTGCATGATATTGCCAGCATGGAAAACTCTATAAGAAAAAATGTTAAACCCTTTTACATGGGCACTACAAAGCGAAAAATGAAAGTCGGCTTAAATGTTTTGTTAGAAGGTTTTTATGTTATACATATAAATGCGTACTTCACAACGAGTCGAATTACAATAAAATAGTAAAAAAAATACTAAAAATTTTGAATACACAATGTCACCAACCCATACCATCTTTAGGGTGTCGTAAGAGGCGACTAAAATAACGCAAGGGGCAGATCACCTAGCCCCAAGAGAAGAAAAACATTATACAAACCCTTTGCCAACCCCTTTTACCAGCGTGGCTCAGTAGGCTAATTTCCCTCCATGAATTTGGAGGAGGCCTGACCCAGCAGTGGGCCATTTATGGGCTGTAACGATGATACAAAATGTTGTCTTTATACAAATGTCTTATAACCGATTGCGATAAAAATTCCTTGACAAAACAGATAGCAATAGAATAATGTTTTCAAAATCGGATTATAAAATAAATATCAGCAATGGAATAATGTTGTCAAGATTAAGATGTTTCCGGACACATACATTTTATTTTGTGGTATACCCTCAGAAACCTCTTAGCGACGTGACATTTAAAATTCTAAATCCTTTTGCCACTCCAATTTGCAAACGGCTGTAGCAAGCCCAAGTTCTGCAAGCTGGAAGCAACTCCGCCCTCTAGTTTCATACAAATTGATATTTACGGTAATAGCATGAGTTTTTCAACGAGAAGGCAAAGTTAGGGGATAACAGGCTCAGTTGGATACCGCCCGGAATCCAAATGGGCAAAAGCGTTTTGTACAAGAGGCGGCTTTAACTAGCCGATGTTACTAAAATATAATATCACGAACCCATTTTTAAATAAAGAACATCACACACATAATAAGATTGTAAGACTGCGGAAAAAAGTTAATAAAAATGAGGTTTTGTAATTAAACTAGCGACCCGCCCCGGCTTCGCACAGATGCAATGATGAACCTCTTAACTTATCAGTGTTTCTCTACTATATTATGAATTTTCTTGAATCACTTTATATATTAAAAAAAACCTTTCAAAATCCGTTGCGTTAGTTTAAAAGATTTAAGCATACATAGGGACGGACAGACGACAGCAACTTTGTTTTATATTAAGTAGTGAAGATAAAATGGGTCATAAATAATAAATAATAAATATCCTTGGACATTTCACACAACGCCATCTCGTCCCAAGTTAAGCAACTTAATGCTTGTGTTATGGTAACGAGATGGATGATAAACTACTTAAATACATTTTTTTTTGTAAATACATACATATTATAGATAGAAATGACACCCAGACTCCGAGCCAGTGCCTCTGGTTTAGACAAAGACACTTGCCCGACCCCGGAATCGAACCCGGGACCCGTTGATCCAAAGGCGGCACATCTGACCACTAGACCAACGAGGCACGAGGTTTTTAATTAAGTAAAATACGTAGTAAACATTGACTGAAGTGCCTAAATGGGTTTGAAATTATTATTTTGCTTTGTTTTCTTGTTATAGTTTATACTTTAAAAGCGACAATTACTTGGTGGTAGCTTTACTTGGTAGTAAAATCAAAAACAAATGTACTACCTAGGTTAAAAAGTAAGTTCATTAAGTAAAACTTTAGTAACAATTGCATTGCTTTATTACTAATTGCAGTTATTATAAAATGATTAATGATTCACACTAAAGAAACATTTTTTTTATTTGACAAATATTTATGTACAGAGTTAATTGGCGTATAAAACAAATCAAGAGACTAAGGGTAAGTCGTATAAAAAGAGAGGAAGTAAACCACGGAAGAAATTCGTAAAGAAATGCAATATAAAATTCCATTATGTGTATATCGCAGAATTTTATTCAGCCAATGCCTACACTACGCTAAAGAAGTGAAAAACGGATAAACAATTTTCCACCGGGCGGAATTATTCAAGATCAATTTAATGTTTCAGGAGTTGGCTTTCAGTTGGATTTTGAAGAATAAAAGCGTCCGGAATGTGGATATTACATTAACAATGCCGCCAGCATTCCGGACCGGAAGCCAGCTTGGAGTGGTCACCTACTTAACATTTATTACGGATCGCAGCTTTTAATTATTACGCAACGGATACGAAGTGAAAAAGGAAATGAAATAATCCGACGCGCTTTAATACGTTCTCCAGTAGGTACAATACGAGCTTAGTATGTACTATATTGTGTGTCCTATAAGTGATCAGCTAACATATGGTATGGTGACGGATTTAGAATACATAGTGTCACCACCCCAATTCGTCCTGAGGGTGTTGTAAGAGCCGACAACAGGAAATTATAAGGCCGAAAACTTAACCGCAAGAGAAGGAAAACTTGATACGAAGCCCGTCTCGCTAGCGTGGCATAGTAGGAGAATTGACCTCCATGTAGTTGGAGGAGGCCTGACTCAGCAGTGGGTCATTTATGGGCTGAAAATTACAAAGCATACATTTACACTAGGTGACTGGTAACATACTGCACACAACGAATACTGACTGAATACGCTACTTTCAGTACTCGATGTTGCTGCTAAATAATTTAAAAAATGCGTACTTATGCGTACGTAAGTTTCACTACTCTTTTTTTTTTTAAAGAACGAAACCCCTGCTCTTGTTTTTCCTATAACTATATAACTATTTATATGTGGACAACCACACATAAATATCAAAGTTTATGGTTCATAACTGCTGAATCAGACCGTCAACCGAACACCACAGCCGCACACAGCACATACATATGATATGCGGCGGGTCGTTATCTTTCCTGAAATATGGTTGAGGAGGGCGATGGCTGCCGCATGTGTCATGCTTGTGAACAGGTGCCGTTGCTGGGGGTAGGTTAGCTAGGGCATTAGAAGATTACTATTGTTCACTAGATCTGGCTGATTTTTGGCCATTTGCGACTATTGCGCGAGTTTGCTCTCACAAATGTGACTTGTACATAAAAATGGCGATCTAAAAAGAGCAACTACAGAGTTTCTTGCCAGTTATTCTGTGTAGAGCTGCATTCCGAACCGGTGGTAGATGGTAAATAATTAATTTTAAAATTTTTAATGGTAAATTATAAATTTTATTTTATTGTTTTACTTGTCAAAAGAGCTCTAATGAGCCAACGTGATTAAATGAGTTTTGATTTAGATATTAATGTATTTTTTTTTGTTTTTAAACTGCTTCAATTTTGTTGACGTGGTAAGTCGTAAGGCAATATTCTCAATTTATTATAGTTTTTTGGCTACATTAATAAGACCATTAACTATCGTGCTTTCCAATATGTACAAAATTTTTCCAATCAGTCAGTTTACACCACGAAGCGAAAAATAACAATTAAATCACTATTTCAAATCAGCGCCATCTTGAATTGACACCGACATTAATTAATTACTGACTTCGGATGATTGTATAACTGCCTATTTTGAAGTCGGCTTATTTTTTTGTTAAAAGCTTTTAATACAAACACAAAGGTTTAACCCTGTGTTTGCATTATTTTGTTTGGAAGCAGATGCATTTTATTACCCTCTTCGTGACCTAGTAAGAGTCACTCAGCGTACTTGGTGGCAGGCGGTTCGCTGGTGCTCTATTAATTGAGTTGGATATATTAAATGAACAAATTTCCCGGAGGAGGCCCGAGTCAATAATGGGTCATTAATGAGCTGAAACGACGACGTAACGACTGCTAAAGATGGTAGAGTAACAGTAACAGCCGGGACTAGACTTTACGAGCCCTTCGAAGCCCATCGACATCCAGCAGAGCCAACCGTTATTTAGGGTGCCTTTCCACCAGATATGTGCTATGCAGCTATGCTGTGAACATACAAAAATATGTGATAGTTTCCACCAATACTAAGCTATGTAGCTGTGTGAGGAAGATGTGCTATGACGCGAGAAACGCGGGCATACTGTAGGTTCGACTGTAGGCGACGGCCGTTGCATCCGTTTCCACCAGTGCTAAGCTATGTGCACCACTGAATATGATTGGCGGATATCAAAAGCATCCATAGCAACGTAGCATAGCACATCTCTGATGGAAAAGCACCCTTAATCGGAAAATCGACTACGTTACACCAGGTGCATATTACAATTTATAAACAACTCAGTCATTATATGTTGAAGTCGACAAATTATGCGGTAAGCCGCACTAGAACCGAACGGCCGTCAAATCCAACGAGAACCAATTAGTGCGCTCCGCAATATTTATTTGCGGTTTTCTCGAACAACCAAGCATCCGACACTTTGGCGTACTGACCCAAGTTCTTTTCGTGAACTGATAGATCTAGTGGCCGTTGGCTAAGTGATTACGATTAATGTCCGTCTTAGTGGTGTTCCCTTTATTTAGTGCCACACTTAATCGTGGAAAAGCTTTGTTACAAGGATATTCGATTTTATTTTGCTCTATGTCGCATGCTTGTGTGTGTGTGTGGCTGTTTGCGTGTGGTATATTTTATACTAGCGACCCGCCCCGCTTCGCACGGGTGATAAAACTTCCTCTTGAATCACTCTATCTATTAAAAAAACCACATCAAAATCCGTTGCGTAGTTTTAAAGATTTAAGCATACATAGGGACGGACAGACGACAGCGACTTTGTTTTATACTATGTAGTGAAGTACAACAATAAATGTCGATGCAACTTGCTTAGATGTATACATTCAAAGTGTAAATATACCACCCTAAGGATGTCACGTGGTGACAGTTTTAGAATACATGGTGTCTGCTCCCAAATCTATCCTCAGGGTGTCTTACGGCTAGGTTATGGGTCCTGTCATTTCCATATGTCGGCCCTTACGACACGCTCAAGGTGGAATAGGGCGATTACACTGTGTATTCTAAGTCGGTCAACATTGGAATGGGAATTTCAAGTCGTCCTTCTCTTGTAACATAGACCTATCCATACAAACTGTTAATGAGTTTTTATTTGATGATAACTGCATAAACCTTATGTTTTGTTTTTGCTAAGTAATGTAAGCACATTAATTTTTGCTGAATCTTAATTAGTTGGCCCCAAAATACGAGCGGACCAAACCATACCATAACTCTGAGCTGACGTGACACCTGTCGCTTGGCCGTTGTGCGGTACACCAAACATATATATTGTGGGATGCCAAGTAAAATCACACATATACATGCCTACTAATACTCAGGCCAAAAATGACCGACTTCTGAATCTGGGCCTACTCCAACTTCATGGAATATAATTAGCCTAGTTAGACGGGTTGGCGCATTCCCCCCAGGGTCACGGAGCATGCTCTCTGCAATGGGAGTGAATCCCGTGGCCCTGGCTTGGGCAGTTAAGGATCGCCGTCGGTTTTAGTGGGTAGGTCGGGGTGCAATTTACCATCTATACGCGTCCCACATATCCCGGCCATTTCCCAACGGCCGGGTAACCATGAGGATCTCCGATTAAAAAAAAAAGGGTTTGCTTTTTTTTTCTTTTCTGGCGGCTAAGTGATCCAAAACCCCCAAGGTTCCTTTAGTCGACTCTTACGATACTCTCAGAATATTGTGGTTTCGTGACATGGTGTAATCTAACTTCTGTAACATATTCCTAGTGTTTTCCATCTAGATCCATAGAACATCTAGCTGGTTCGTATCAAATTTTCCTTCGTCCTTAGCGAAGTCTTGCGGCTAGGTTTTCGGCTTTATCATCTTCTTTTGTCGGCTCTTACGACAGTCTCAGGATGACATAGGGTTGTGACACTGGTGTATTCTAAGCCCAACGTACAATAGTTGAGAGAGCAACAATTGTATTTATCAAGATTTCCTTCTCTTGCGGCTTGGTGATCTGCCTATTGCGTTCCGTTACGACACCCTCAGAATAGTGTAGGTTGGTTACACAACAATCATCATCATCATTATTTTAGCCCAAAAACATGGAGGGTCTCCTCCAAATAAATGGAGGGTTAATTAGCCTACTGTGCCACGCTGACCAGACGGGTTGACACAGGGTTTTCGTACCAAGGTTTCCTTCTCTTGCGGCTAGGATATTGGCCTTGTCATTTAGTCATTGAAATTAGTTGTTGACAATATATATTCATAATCCGTCACCACACACAACAATATCAAGCGTTAATTGATTCTGTGCCGGAATCAGGTCATCGAATCAAGCTCACCTATTTTGAATGGTATATTGGCGCGGCTTAATTAACAATTAACTGCAAAACACGGACATGACAGACTTCGCCGTAACTCAGTGGTGACGCGGTACCCGTCACATAGCCCCAATTTATGGCCCGCTCGTGTAATGCAATATGAAAATGTATTGTTCAACGTGATACTTTCTAATGCTTTATTTGGGAACCGTAAAAACGATACTCACCATGTGGACATATATGCTGCTCGTATGCCACACATTGAACCACCATGTACATACATACAACAACTTGTATGTATAACATCATCATCATTTCAGCCAAAAACGTCCACTGCTGGACATAGGCCTCCCCCAAGGATCACCACAAAGGCCTGTCCTGGGCCGCCCGCATCCACTGCTTCCTTAACCGGCGACCTTAACCAGGTCATCGGTCTACCGTGTCGGAGGCCTACCAGCACTGCGCCTTCCGGAACGCGGTCGCCACTCGAGGACTTTTCTGCCCCATCGGGCGTCGGTCCTGCGAGCTATGTGCCCTGCCCACTGCCACTTCAGTTTGGCAATCCGGTGGGCTATGTCGGCGACCCTGGTTTTCCTGCGTATCTCCTCATTTCTGATTCCATCTCGCAGGGAAACTCCGAGCATAGCACTCTCCATTGCCCTTTGGATGACTTTGAGCCAAACAATCTCCTGAGAGTGCGTAATTAATAAATGTCTAGTGGTTCTTTACTGATATGCCAGAAAAAAAAAAACATCTACACAAAATATATTAATATTTTTTTAATCTTGTTATATGTAGCTATGTACTATACAAATTCCGAACAGCAGTTACAATTAAATAAGTAATATCCACCAATATCAGTTGATTTTTCCCGCCGTGCCATTTTGCTGTGTTCAATCTTAGGGCTTATATAAAATTTATTAGACATACCTTCCTCGCCTAAGCGAGGAAAGATTGGCCAAGAGCGAGGTCGATATAGATACATTGATTTTATTCAAACTAAAAGTAACCTTTCAAATTATTTTATTAAGTTATTAGAGTAACAACAAATTAAAAGAAGAAATTATATAGATAGATCAAATGTATGTTTGACAAAATACTTTTTTGGTAAACTTGCTTCTACTCATTCTCTCCCGCGACCACGACTGCTGCAAAGCATTCGAAACGTCGGGAATTAAATAATGTAATATACACGCGATAAATCCGTTAAAAAGTGTTTAATTTCAATGTGTAATAATCGCGAAAACCTAAGAAATCATTGCTTCTATTCGTGCCTTCTTTGCGTAGATTATGAATTCGTCCTCTTCATATATTTTACTGGTAACCCTTACTTAGAATGAGAACTTTAAAAAATCCTGTTAAACGCTTGAGAAATTTCAGCATGAAAGGTTCAGCATATGGTGATAGATGTAGATTACATGGTGTCGCCACAACATTACACCTTGAGTTGTCCTAAGAGCCGATAAAAGGTAATGAAAAAGCCTATAACATAACCACAAGAGGAGGAAAACTTGATACGAAACCCGTTACCAACCCGTCGGGCCTACGTGGCACAGCTAATAACCCTCCATGTTACTAGAATAGTCCTGCTTCAGTAATGGGCTTAGTACTGGTGAATTTTTCTATCTATGTATGTTCAATAGTGCAGTCGTTCGGCTCTCAAATCAAGTAAATTGCATTCCGACCTAAATACAAA
Organism: Clostera curtula; assembly: GCA_905475355.2. NCBI lineage: Eukaryota > Metazoa > Arthropoda > Insecta > Lepidoptera > Notodontidae > Clostera > Clostera curtula. The sequence goes on along the minus strand of FR997808.1, from coordinate 7,785,724 downwards.
CTACACAAAAACCTATAGATATTTGTGTTTCCACATAAAAATACGGAACCCAAATAAAACGCGAAAAGTAAAATTCAGATTCAGAAATGAAATGAATACGGCTTCGGGCGTTTCGTCGCCGATGAATAATTTATTTGAGAACTGGGTTTTCGTGAAATTACTTGCCATCTCATTTGAAAGAGTGTGTTGACGTTTGCACGAATCGCCTGTTAATATTGTAAGTACCTCTGTATATACGACTCTGTTTTACCGTAGCGCTGTCGCAACTTTTTGTTGTTTCTTTCATCTTTCAGTTAGTTCAGGTCTATGAAAATGGACATAAAATTACTTAAATACATAGTTTGCGTTAAGAATGCGGCAAATCATCAATAAGCAATCAAATCGTTTCTAATTTTAAATTAAAGTTCACAGTGATCAGTCCCAGGCATACTTTCGAACGCAACTGTGGTATTCTGTTCTTTGTCAACTTTACCCTACAGTTGCGCTGACTCACTGCATTCTTAAAGTAAACAAACTATACTTTCATATTTAGTGTTCCTTTTCATTTTAAACTTTCCTTTCATAAATGATGCATAGATCAGAGTCGTATTTTTTATCAACTCATAGAATGCCTTCAAATTAAAATGGTTTGGTGTTAATAAATCTGTCAACGTGTTATAGTTATAGATCTTGATTACACCTAATAAAAATATAAATTTAATTGATTTCATTGACAGCGGTTCTAAATAAACCTGTAATATCCCATAACGGCTAAAACGGCATAATAGTTATGCGAAGGAAAGTGAGCCCATAATCCTGATTGCAAAAATAATATAGTTAACGTTTCACATGTTTGCACCAAAATTTATTACCCTTAAAAATGCAGCAAACTGAATCTATAATTCTGCAGATATTTTTTCCGAGTGGCATCAATTTCCTAAGTGCTTACTGAATCGCGTGATTGACAGACCCCATTCGTCATTCTTAATTAAAATGAAAACGAAGCTCCAATATTGTCGAATAGCGAATGAATGACAGCCACTCAAGCCATTTTCCCGTGAAAACGATTTTCTTACCATTTAAGAGCACTCAGCACGCAAAATCAAGGTAGGATTGATTGCAAATTTGCAAACGCAAATCCAGGGTCCAAAAACCTCTATTTTAACCGACTTCAAAAAGGAGGCGGTTCTCAATGCGACTGTTTTATTAGTATTTAAAAAAATTAAGTAGTTTGCTATTAGACTTGAAATAAGTGAACAAACCCATTTGTCGGAAGGCAAATTTGGGTAAACTTCGACGACTTACTAGTTGTTAGTTAAGTTACAAAAAATACTTTTTGACAAAAAAAGTAAACCGACTTCAAACAATAACAAGCGAATAAAACCTGTAAATAACCATTTGTTGTCGGTGCAAACTTAAATTACCACTGACGTTAATTAGGATGGAGGCAAGTATACTTAGTTGACTAGTTGTAGGTTACTTTTCACTTTTAAGTTTTTGAAGTTGTTTACATTTTTGTGTTTACTTATTTTGGATGAGTTATCTAAAACCCATTTATTCAATAAGACAAAACGGTAGAAGAAAATATATACACGATATACGATAGATATTTTTCCTAGACGAAAGTTCCAGAAAGTTGGAAACTACGGAAACTTACCACGACGCAAGTAGTTTGTATTTGGATGTCACAATTACGGGAGAGTAATAAAAGTTTGTACGGGTAGGCACGTGACGACGATACAGAGACGTTACGTGTGACGAATGGGAAAAATTATGAACAACAATGTTGCCAGGGCAAATTTTAATAGATTGAGAGAACTTTTTTTATGACATAGAGTGCATATTCTGAATTTTCAGATTGTTATGCATTCTTCTTCACCTTTTACTCATTTTTCATTCTAATCTCAATCTAACCTGATTTGGGTACCTATCAGTATTTATGTGGCAATCACCATGGTTAGACCAGCTGTCACTTTGTAAAGACTGTCTGGATAAATTCTCGAATCTTGTGGAAGAAAACATAAGTTTATTACAAGATAGGAATACGAAAAAACAGCATGGTAATATTTTAGAGATTTGATAAACCAAGCTGGTATCACTAAAGTCTATGTGTTCCATCTTTACATAAAAGTGGATTGAAGAAAATGTTGTATCACTTTGGGAAATGAAGCCACTTGAGCGTTTATAAACTTTTTTTACTCTGATATATCCGTAAGTCCCCAATGTAAGATGAGACGAGATCTCAAAGTTTCCATTTTCTAGACGATTGGAATGTTGTTTTGGCAAAACTTTAAAATAGATTTTAGAGTAGTCTGAGTTAAGTTTACAAGTTTTTTTTTGCTTGATATGTACAATTTAAAAATAATCTACTGTTACTCAGCCCATAAATGACCCACCGTTAAGCTGGGTCTCCTCCAGTTTACCCGTGGTCCGCCGTTAGGGCGGGTGTCAGCGCACGGCGGGTTGTTTTAGTGGGTGAGGGCCCCACACTACCCCGTAGTCTCCCTGGACGCGGGATGTGCCGTCAGGCATTTATTCCCGACAAACCAAAAAAAAGGGTCTCCTCCATTTACATGGAGGGTAATGAGCGTATTGTACCATGCTGGCCGGGTTGGGACAGGGTTTCATAAAAAGTATTTCCTATTCTTGTGGCCAGGTTATCGGCCTATCATTTCCTTTTGTCGGCTCTTACAACACTCTGAAGATGAAATAGGGCGGTGTCACTATGTATTCTAAATCCGTCACCACACGGAAAAAATATAAGCTAAATGGCACGATGTTCTGATAAGAAATCAGACCAAACATGCAATGACGAAAATAAACAAAATGGACAATTTTAACGAGCCCTCGATGTAAATAAAAATCTGCTTGATACGGCTAAACTGATTTTCATAAAATATATGTTGGAGCGACCTTTACAAAAAAAATGCTTTAAAATTAAAAAATATCACATTGTAATCTGTTCCATATGAAGCTACAATACCACAAAAAGGCACAGGCTCGTCAAACTTGTAATATCCCTCATTTGTGGTCGGGGGTTTAAAATTGATACAATTAACGATAATATGTTTTAAAAATAACAATAATTTAAAAAAATACAACATGCAACCATACCGTTACCATATGTGACGTTTTCGTCGAATACTTCTTTTCCTCTTATAATTATTTTTCTTTGGAAAGACGCCATAAACCAGTATTTCTTTTGTCACATCTATTAATTTTAGCAAGGTATTTACAATACAAAAGATAAGTAAAATAAACGAGGGTTGTAGAGGGTTGGCCACTAAAACCTTAACGAATTGTTATTTTGATGCATTCACTCGGAAAAACAATCGGGGTCTGAATTGAGGGGACGAAATTAAAGATTTGTCGAGGTTCACGCCTATTTTGTTTCGTTCAACCTTCAATCTGGCAGGACATAGAAATAATGTTGTAGTATTAGTAGTATAAATTAAACATTTAAATTTCGAATGGCATTTGTTGAATTTTATTTTGTTTAATGATCGCTTATGAAAATAGCAACGTTTTGCAATAGCAACAATTTTTTTGCTATTCTGTATACATCCTTTCTGATTCGACTCAATCTGAAATTAAGAAGACTGAAATTAAGAAAGCGTTGGTAAATACAAGAGTTCTGTAAATAAAAAAAAGTATATCACCCGCCACATAAAATGGTTATGTTTCCTTGTATTATTTAAATAAGTTTCCATTTCTCCGACAGCACACTAAACTTGTTGCGATTGTAATTATGTTGTATACAGGTGGGTTATATCCGTTTGGTGACAGATTTAGAATATATGGTGTCACCACCCCATTTCATCCTGAGATTCAGGTCCATATGAGTACAAAAAGGAAATTACAAGGCTGAAAACCTTGCCGTTAGAGATGGAAAACATGTGCCAACCCGTCAACAGTGTGGTACAGTAGGCTGATTACCCTCCTTGTGGTGGAAGGAGGCCCGACTCAGCAGTGAGTCATTTAAGAGCTGATTTGTTGTAGGGTTGTCTATGCGCCGATTTTCTGGCCATATATTACGATTACCTACCATAGACATTGTTGATGTTTTTTTTGTATTTTTTATTTCGAAGTTATTAGTTATGTCGATAAACATTATGTTTCGTACTATTGTTTTTAACTAGTATTGTATGTAAATAAATGAAATATTACAATCCAATAAAAATATGAATGTTACATTACAGTTAATTCTAAGAAAATCGGACGAGCCGCTTATGAAGGCAGTCCCCTCCCCAGCCCTTTGCCGTCATTAAGAGCGGGCACGCAAAGGGAAATTATCCTCACTTAACCCTCCTGGAGGCGCTAACTGCCACCTCAGAGGAGGGCTCTCGCGGCGATTACTTTATTATACAGATTGGAACAATTTTTCTCCCGGTCGGGAATATTATTTTATTTTTTAGAAGCTCCTCGAGTCTGAATTAGTTTTTGGCTTATTTTAATCCCAGTCACAAGGCAAAACATATTTTTTTCTCTAGTGTTACATTACGAGTCAACGATAAAGTTGCTAATGCTAAATAAACACGCACACGCATAACAGTATAAAATATATATTTTGCTGTTATTACGTTAGTTATGGGAGGCCTCCCACACGGTGGACCGACGACCTGGTTAAGGTCGCCGGAAAGCAGTGGATGCGGGCGGCCCAGGACCAGTCTTTGTGGAGATCCTTGGGGGAGGCCTATGTCCAGCAGTGGACGTCTTTTGGCTGAAATGATGATGATGATGATGAAGTTAGTTATCCCATCCCATCCAAAGAGTCGACAGAAGTAAATGACAAGGCCGATAACCTAGCTGCATGAGAAGGAAAATTTGATGCAAAATCCCTGTGCCAACCGTCTGGCCAGCAGGGCAGAGTAGACTAATTACCCTCGTAATTGGAGGAGGCTCGAATCAGCTGTGGGTCATTTTTGGGCTAAGAAGTAATAGGAGTAGATTTATAATGCCTTTGTAATTTGGAATTACATCGGATTCGCCTACCAGCTTAACTCAATTTGACTTATTACCAATAAGCTACGACACCCTCAGGATGGAATGGGATGTTGACACTTTGTATTCTAAATCCGTCACTACACGGAACCAGACACATTGACTACACGGATGTTATAATAAATTTTTCATCCAAATATCAGTCACCAAACCAACTTTTTTAAAATGCAATATACGAGTAACATAGGGATTACTGACAACAGAAGTGTCCGTCTCTCATACCGTGGGGTTCCATCTATGCCGTTTATTTGTCTGTTCTGAGAATCTCCTCATTTCTGCTTTGATCTCAAAGCTCAACGCTAGCCTCACTCTCGGGCATTCTGACAATGCATATTGTTCTCCAAATGAGAAATTGTTTAAAAGGACTTCAGCGTTCGTATTAGAATGTCCATATATATTATACATACGTCTAAATTGCTATCATCATTACGTTGGTAGGTCAGTACATGCGTAGAGTTGTAATTATCTTTACAAAAGCTACTTTGTCCAGTTGTCGAACATCCGAACCTTTATCCAACGACGGAACTCATTACACGCAGAACAATGTCGAGTCCGTATTTCGTTCCCTAATTGGCATAATCCTGATAAAATATATCTGTGGCTTTAGCTCAAACGTAAAAATATCATTTTACTCTTTTTTAAACAATACGTCCGTATGGTGACAGATTTATAAAACACAATGTCTCCAACCCATACCACCTTCCGGGTGTCGTAAGAGGCGACTAAAATAAACTTTTAAAGGCGCGTTTTAAATAACGCAGGAGGCAGATCACCTAGCCCCAAAAGAAGGAAAACTATCCAGTTACCTTACAAAGTAAACTTTTTTTTTTTTTTTTTTTTGTGCCCGGGGTAAAAATCCTTTATGGACATCCCCGTCGGTCCCGGGGAGGACCGACGAGGGGCGTGTGGGAGTCTCCCCCAGAGTGGGGGCATACCCACTAAAACATCCCCGGGGTGTACCATCCCGCGCAAGACCTGCCTCGTGGGCCCAGAATCTGCACCACGAGCCAGACGCGCGAGGGGGGGGAGCGAAGATGTTAAAGCTCGACCCCCCGATGCCAGTCCTGGTGCGGAGTGAGAACTCCATGGTGCCCTGCCAGTACACATGACAGGGCACCCATCCTGATCCCGTCAAGGGGCGGGGCCTCCCCGAGCCCCGCCCTGGGATCAGTCGGCCAGATGGTCGGCCTCTTTCCCGGCGGTGGGGGCTCGGCTAGTCGAGCTCCCGTCCGCCCGTCCAGTTTGCGGGGCCTCGGTCTCCATGGGCGTCGCCGCGACCGCAGCAGCACCCTGGACCACCCCGCTGCGTCGGGAAGGCCTGACGCGGCCCCCCTTCGCCTGGACACAACCTTTGCTGCCCAGCCGGTGCGTATGGGGTAAACCTATATCGGCACACAGCGGGCAGCGCCTGTCCCGGGCCTGGCAATCCTTTGCCCGATGGCCCAGCTCGCTGCATTTATAGCAGCGAGCTCCTCTCCCTGAATGCTCCCTATTGGGGCACTGGACCCCTACATGGCCGCACTCGAGGCAGCGGAAACAAAATTCCGCTCTGGCCTCGAGTGCCTCCACTCTCGCCCTGGCCCAGCCCACAATCAGGCGGCCGGACGACAGAAGCCGCTGCGCAGCGGCCAGTGGGCAGCGCACGTTGGCCACGCCCAGGTAACCGGGCGCACGACGGATACTGCCAACCCTGACAGCCTCCGTCGCGCACCCCCCGGCTGAGGCAACTGCCTTGGCCACGTCAGCGACCTCCGTCGCATCGTCAAGGTCGAGGACCTTCACCTCCCTGGTCCTCGTAGGGCGCATGACCCGGACGCCCAGAGCACCGAGGGATGCTCCAAGGCTCTCCGCGAGCCTGTCCGCCTTCACGCCGCATTCGGGGCCGGACAGCTCGTAGAGCATCCCCCCCGTCCTCGTCCTTCGGGGTCGCATCTCCTCAGGGGCGATCCCTAACTCCTCCAGTTTCACCGCCCCCTTAGCGGTGGCCAACGCCTCGGCGTAAGTGGCCTGCGACCCCTCCGGTAAAGTAAGGGTTACGGCCTCTGTCTTCGTCCGGGCCCTCCTCCGCCGGCACTTCGCCCCTCGACCCTTCCTCGCCTTTCGCGGCGAAGGGGGGGAGGGACGGCTCCTCGGCACGTCAGTCCTATTACGGGGCGTGGCCTTCCTGGCCGCCACCGTCGCCCATGTTTCCGTCCTGGGCTCCCTCGCTGGAGCCACACTGGGCGTCACAGACGGGGGAACCGCAGGGAGGTCCGCGACTGGTGGCACAGCCGCCGCCCTCTTCCGCCTATTCCGTTTCTTCGGTTTCCGGGGAGGCTGGGGAGGCCCATCGCTCTCAGCCCGCCTCTCCCTCACCCTCTGCGCCATGAGGACCCCGCGGGCAGCAGACTTGTCTGCCTCCAGAGGCGGTCGGAGCCGCTTCTCCGGCAGCAGACGGTCCGCGATGCCCGCGAGTTTCGCGTCCATCATGGCGCCTATTGCCCTCATAGTCAGTGGGGGCTCCTCCTGAGGGGTGGGCGAGACGTGAGGGGGCCGGCTCGCCATGTCAGCCCGCAGCTGATCTAACTCCGCCCTCATCGTCTCGACCTTCTCCACTAGCCCCTCTGCTTCCGACGCCATCCTAGTCAGCTTACCCACCGCCCCAAGGAGCGAGGCAGAGGCCGTTCGGATGGCGTTAAGGAAGAGACCCTTGGGCTTCCCGTTTCGCTTTGTTACCTCCAGGAGGATGGCCAGATCATCCTGGATGATTGTGCGAAGATCTTCAGCACATGGCTCTCCTGGAGGTACTTGCGCCCTGCTTGCCGTCACCCTATTGATGACGTCCGCTAGCCTCGCCTTAGCGTTGAACTCGCGCGCTTTGCCCTTGGCGCGGACGTCTTCCGGGATCGGCTGCTCACTTCCAGCTTCCCTCATCTCCTCCTTGAGCTTGAGGTACTCTTTATACGCACCGCGAGAGCTCTCGTGGTAAAAACCACTTACCTCTTCCCCGTCCTGCGTAATATCCTCCAAAAATTGTCTGGGCGTCTCTTCTTCCTCCCATTCGCTGGTGGGTGGAGTCTGAGATCGCCGGGCTTTCCCTCTTTTGGCGCGCTTGAGGTAGTACGCCGACCTGTGTTCGGGTGCGATGAGGTTCGAGTCGCACGATTCCGACCCCTCATCCCTTCGCCCTACCGAGCTCTCGCGGCTCTGCGGAGCGCTCACTTCGCTCACCTGCTCACTGCAGCCGGGGAGCGGACTACTGAGCCGCTTCCCAGCCGTCGCCCCTTCCTCCATGGCGGCCTCCTCCGACTTGCGCTTGCGCGCCATCGCCCTCCAGATCTCCTTCGTCTCCTCCAGAGATCGCAACTCCTTCCTCGTCACGCTGGACGAAACGACCAAATTGCCCCCCCCGTATACATGGGGCAGACCGCCCCCCCCAGAGGGAGAAGCGGTGCGGGATTCCCCAGCTTGGCTGGGACCCGCCCGGGGAGTTTTTTCGTTTAGGCGTTTTTCCATGATGCTATTCTCCCTATCGCAACGTCACCCTAAACACTTTCCCCCCCGCAGACTCCCGGGAAAACCCGAGAGCCGCACCCCAGAAACGACAAAAGAAGAAAAGAAGAAAACGAAAAGAGAGAAAAGATAAAAAGGCAACTAAACAAACAACAAACAAAAGAACAAACCAAAACCAAGTATAACCGCCGAAAAGAACTGAAGGATAGAATTAGATTAGATAAAAATTAAGTTAAAATAAAATTGAGTGGGGACTCGGTTTAGCGGCCAACTGAATTGAGCGCCAACCCGAGTGCCCCATGGTGCGCCGCAACGGTTTGCGTCTCGCAAGGCAACTCTGAAAACAGAGGAGTCCCCGGAGCCGCAACCCGCCGCGACGCTGTGAAGGAGGTGGGAAAGACAGGAAACAAGGTAAAGGGAAAGGAAGGAGGGGGAGAATTATACGGGAAGGCGCATGGCTGTTTCGGCTACGTCTGTCCAGAGGGGCCAGACCAAAAGCAGGCGGCAACCACGAGCAGGATAACAACCACACTTGCCTTGGGTTTCGACGCAACAGTAGTGCTCCACCCAAGACCAACACCCCTCACATTGCCGGGAAAGACAATGGAGTACGGTGAAAGACGAAGTCACCAGGTCTTACCAGTAGCCTCTGTGACTTCCCCTTCCACCCGCCCACCTTACAAACCCTGTGCTAACCCGTGTTCCGAGCGTTGCATACTAGGCTTATTTTCCTTCATTAGGATTTATTTTGAGGAGGCCCGACCCGTAGTCGTTCATTTACGGGCTGAAACGACGATACTATTGTTTAGTCTGGTGATAAATTTATATTATCAGTGCGCATAGTATAGCTATTTCATTCCATCGGATTTAGAATACACAATGTTACCAACCCTGAGGGTGTCGTATGAGTAGACTAAAAACGTATGAGGTAGACACCTAACCTACCCGTCTTGCACAGTAGGCTTATTTACCTCCGTGAATTTGGAGGAGGCCCAAGTCAGTAGTGGCTGAAACGAACGAAACAATGACATCGCGCGTGAGTCGTGTGAAGCGATTAAATGAACTGAATAGGCAAATAATTGTTTGATGTCCTAATAACATATCTCACACAGGAAATCGGATTCACAACAAATGAGACAGTAGAAGAAAAATGTGTACTCGGTCGTGTTGGTACTGTAGGGTAAGCACAACATACCAGTGGCTAATAGGTTGATTTCCTTTAAAGAACTTTTTTTAATAACTGTTATAATTGCAGGAAATAATTTCTAGACGGTTCTGATCGTATTTTATATTTTTAATACGCTTCTATTAGCTTAAGACGTATGTTAGTATTGTAACGGAATCTTTGAACATGATTTTGACACCCTTCAAAACGTTGGATTAAGTCGAAAGGACCGATGAAAATTCAATATTTTAAATTTTTAACTTTTTTTACAAAAAAAAAACATTTTTTCTGAAATTATTTTTAATTCAAATTTATTACAATTTATTTTCTATTTGTTAGTAACAGCGTATTTTTTTAGTTTCTTTAATCTATAATAGATTTTTATGTTGACATCAGAACTGTAAAGAAATCAGTTCCTGCAATGTGCAAACCTCGTGAGAACCTAAGACATCATTAACTGTAATCATTTATTATTATACTGTCTGTCTGATTCTTTGGTACGTGGCTTCTACATATAAAAATATTTCCAACATTCTCATGACATGATACTTTACGTAAAATGAACCATTTACGTCTGTGTTTACAGTTCAAATTGAATCTCGTAGTTTTCAGCGTGAGAATGTAAAAATTCAGCTCCAAAATGCGCGGCATATTTTTGTGATGTGTTCCGTGACTTAAACGAACTCTATTCATGAATTTAACGTTAAAAAGTTGAATGTGAATGTAAGGAATGAGGACACGATTCTGTTAAACAGAAACCTAAAAAAGTTTTGAAAATGATTTCTTTTATGTATTTGAATGCAACACTTTGATAGAATGAAGATAAGGGTACACCTAAGACTGTAATTCATATGTTATGTTCGTCACGTGTGTTCCTTTGCAACACCAACAAATGGCGATCTAAACAAAACAACTAAGGATTTCCTTGCCGACTTCTTTGTAGAGCAAATTCTGAATGTATGGTAATATTTCAATTTTATTTTATTGTTTGACATGTGTGACGTAATTAAATAAGATTTGATTTGACTCACGTGTAAAGGTAGAAGAAACTCGTTGGCTTCGTGTTCCCTCTTATAGGTTCTGGTGACCTGACTCACGAATAGAACCGACCCCCAAGGGTGATGATGATGTTTGGCTGCGGTATTCTGTAAGGTGCATAAGCTCGGGTATATCCCCACTCGGGTATATCCACTATACCCTACCTCTAACAAAAATACATTATTATGATCCTCGTATTGCTATTGCAATAAAAATAATCGAGCAATTGTTATGCCTGCAATACACGTTGGCCGAGCTTACGCCAACGCGACCATAGGCAAATTGGTACAAGGCAAGTGTATCGAAAACCAATTCAAATGGCCATTATAGACGAATTTTGAAGAGATGCCCACACGTTGGACTCAGTCAGTTTGTATTGTGACTTGAAACAAGATGGATGACGACGTATAAGTTATTGCAGCTGCTACTATTTATTTAATGAGAACTTATAATTATTATGTAAGTGTATACCGCACGAAAGTTGTGAAAATGAAAAGACAAAAAAGAAGGAGGTGGATGTAGCTTGCAATTTTTTTATAGAATTTTCTTTTTATAGGATTTGGAAAATAAAATGGAAAATCAACTAGCTATCTAGCTCTTCATTCTGGTAAAATTCCAAAAATTTGAAATCATTTTTTGGTTGATTTGTTGAGAGTGACATTTCGTACGCGTACACACGTCCGAACGCGTCCGATGCCAACCGCGTAATAGTGCGCTAGCAAACGTGTGGACACTATTGGCCGAGTGCACGCGAGCGCCTTTGATCTGTGCAGAAAAACTGACAGTGCTCCGAAGTGCGGCAAGTGGTCGCGAGCGATCGCAAGTTGTGACAAGCTACGCCAAATGAGTTCTATACACGTTGGCGTTTGCCTTTACTCGGCCAACTAGGCGAGCGACACCGAGCGATGGCAAGACAATGCAAATATAGCAATGCTGGGCGTGTATTGCAGGCTTTACAAACGTGCTTGCTGAACATTATAATTTGATCACGGGTCCTCGGTTCGATTTCAGGGTCAGGCAAGCGTGTTTGTGTAAACCAGAGGCATTTGCTCGGAGTCTTTAAAAATTCTCCTCACACTTAGAAACGTGCAGACTGGTTGCTTTTTATGCTGATAAGATTTTATGCAAATAAAAGTATACGTATGTAGAAGATTTTGAAAATTTTGTGTTCGATTAACGGTTGGGCTTAAATATGATTAGTATTGAGCATCGAATGTTCAATGATTTTTATCCTACCACTCAGCCCATACACGGCCCACTGCTGGTTCACACCTCTTTCCATTACATGGAGTTTAGTTTCAAGTTTTCCTTCTCTTGCGCCTATGTCTTAGGCCTTATCATTGCCTTTTCTTACGATACCCTCAGGATGGGATGGGGTGGTGACACTTTGCGTTCTAAATCCGTCACCAGACCGATAATTTCATCCTAACACTGATTCCTATTATACTATTTTATTATCACGGCACATACACGCCATGTAGAAAAATAAAAGAAGTCTCCTAATTTTATTTCCATTTGTATAAGATGTTTCTAATATTCATCTGGCCCTACGGAAATGTTTACAATTTACAGCAACTTACTAACCGATAGACCCTCTTTATCTTCATATCATAGACCAATAAACAATCAATGTAGCGTTAAATAGCTTTCTTGATCCTAATAAAACGCACATTTGTCCTGTTCGTACGGAATTTATCGATGTATACGATAAAACTCACGACCACGGCACGGGACCGGAACGAGATGACGTGACTTTTCCGGGCTGTGAAATACTCGTCTTTTTATGGACTCTCCAAAACAGTTTAAACTTTATTTGTACAACAAAATGTATTCGTGTTTTTTTACCTCGGTATTTCCTGGTTTAATTGAAGCATACTGCTACACAATCTATGTAATATTTTTATATAAAAAAATAAACCCCTGCACTAGGTATAACCTGTGTCACGTAAGTTTACAAACATGTTATTCACGACCACAAATGACACCCAGACTCAGAGCAAGTGCCTCTGGCTTAGACGAAGACACTTGCCCGACGTGGAATCGTACCCGGGACCCGTTGACCCAAAGGCATATCTAACCCCTAGACCAACACAGAAGGGAGGGAGAGAAGTGGCAGATAACCTAGTTTGTTGGTCTAGGGGTTGGCTCATCACGAGCCCATGGTACGATTCCGGGCTCAGGCTAGTATCTTTGTGTAAACAAGAGGTATTTCCTCTGAGTTTGGGTGTCGTTTGGCCTCGTGACTTACATGTCTGTAAGCAGCCCCCGAACATACGATAAAAATAACTGAAAACAAACACTGTGCCAACTTGTCTTGATTGCGTGGTATAGTAGGCGTATGCCCCTCCATTTAATTGGAGGAGGCCCGACTCAGCAGTGGGTCAGCAGTGGGTCAGCCGACTATGCCACGATGGCCAGACCGGTTGGCATAGGGTTTCCTGTCAAGTTTTCCTTCTCTTGCGGCTAGGTTTTCGGTTTTGTTTTCTCCTTTTGTCGTCACCCTCAGGACGAAATGGGGTGGTGACCATATCGGTTAGGTCTGCGAATCAAAATTTTCATCCCCCTAATTGTTAAAGGTGGTCCAACACTTTTTTTTTTGACAATATATTTTGTTTTTGGTCAGCCCCTGTTTATAATTGACTGTCTCGTTGGTCTAGTGGTGAGATGTGCCGCCTTTGGATCTACGGGTCCCGGGTTCGATTCCGGGGTCGGGCAAGTGTCTTTGTCTAAACCAGAGGCACTGGCTCGGAGCCTGGGTGTCATTTCTATCTATAATATGTATGTATTTACAAAAAAATGAATATAAGTAGTTTATCATCCATCTCATTACCATAACACAAGCATTAAGTTGCTTAACTTGGGACGAGATGGCGTTGTGTGAAATGTCCAAGGATATTTATTTATATTTATTTATAATAGCGATATTTATATGGCAAAACATAAACAGTCTAATATATAAAATTTTCGTGTCACGGTGCTCTTTATTTATCACTACTCACTTATTTATCACATAGTATATCTTACTAATATTATAAACGTGAAAGTTTGTAAGTATGGATGGATGGATGGATGGATGGATGGATAGATGGATGGATGGATGGATGTTTGTTACTCTTTCACGTAAAAACTACTGAATGGATTTTAATGAAACTTTACAATAATATAGCTCATACATCAGAATAACACATAGGCTACAAGTTATAAAGATATTATGTGAATTACAACAATATAAGCAAGTCGAATTCAAAATTTCTAATTGTCAAATTTTCGACCATATTAAACTATAGACAACATAACGTTTCGCTGTCAGTTGCGTTTTGATATAGTAGGTTTTATACGGACGGGATAAAAATCTCAGGTATCCTATGTCCAACTTTCTTTTTGTTTTAAATATATATAATGCGGAACAAAGTTCGCCGGGTCAGCTAGTATAGTATAAAACAAAGTTGCTGTCGTCTGTGCGTCCCTATGTATGCTTAAATCTTTAAAACTACGCAACGGAATTTGAAGCGGGTTTTTTTAATAGATAGAGTGATTCAAGTGGATGGTTTTTAAGTATAATAAATGCATGATATTGTAGAGCAACACTAATAAATTAGTAAACCTACACGCTAGTAAACTACAAATTAAAATAAAAACTTAAACTAACGCCATGTTTATATTTCAGTAAGCCAATTTACATGTTAAGTAATGAAAAGCAATTAATTTCGCCTAAAGGTCTTTACGAGGACTCAATAAAATTACTCGTACGCCAGTTAATTGCTTAATGATTCGGTAACGACATGACAACGCATTATTGTTGATCACGAATTTTAATTGAAGCCTCTTTTATTTTAATACGGCGCAACAAGCCAGATCTTTATCAGGTAATAGAAGTAAAAACATAATGTACAGGATGTAACAAAAACCACACAAATATAAATAGGAATCGATAGTGCTAGCTACTAGTTTTCAGTGTGGTGACGGATTTAGAATACACTGTGTCACCACCCTATTCCATCCTGAGGGTGTCGTAAGAGCTGGAAACCTAGCCTTATGAGAAGGAAAACTTGATATGAAACTCTGTGCCAACCCGTCTGGCCAGCGTGGCACAGTAGGGTAATTATCCGCCATTTAATATAGGACATAGGCCTCCCCAAGGATTTCTACAAAGGCCGGTCCTGGGCTGCCCGCATTCATAGTTATCCGGCGACCTTAACCGGGTCATCGGTCCACCGTGTGGGAGGCCTACCAGCACTCCGCTTTCCGGAACGCGGTCGCCACTCGAGAAGTTTTCTGCCTCATCGGGCGTCGGTACTGTGCCCTGCCCACAGCCACTTAAGATTGGCAATCAGTAATAAGTAGTATTAGGCTACAATCTCCTATATAATTAGTGTACGAATACATAAATCTGCTCTAAAGTTACACCAAACATTTACTCGTAAATTGCCGCCCGACACTCAATTAATAAACAAAACAACATATCGGGCAAGTGTCCACTCGTCCTCTACCCATTAACCCTTTCCTCCGGTATCGCGCATCTAGAACAACGGAGAGCCAATTAAAGTTGACCCGGTGGCTCCGTTCCGCTACTGCACTCTTAATCAGCTGGCAGATACACGATTAATTAATGTGATCCCCCTTTCGTTGTTCTCCCGGCGAATAATTCGACATATTGGAGAACGCACACAGCGAACGTTTAAATTAAGTGCACCTTTAAGTTCAAAATTCACTGCGTATAGGCCAATATTGAAGGTAGTGACATTCATTTTAGATTCTTGTTAAAAAAAACTCTTTTTCTATATTTTAAAGATTGCGCCTGAAAATTAGAAAAAGATTAGAAAAGGAAAAGACTTTTGTCACTTAACATTATTTTGTAGTACATTAACAACAATATTTTTTTTCTAATTCCTTCAGTATTATGTAATTCAGCGGGCATTTAATATGATATCTTGATACTCTTTACACGAGTGATTTCAGGTAAAAGTTAAATTCACCTCAAACCTAACTCGCAATACGTTGCAATACTTAATAAATATTGACACTTTGAGCTGTCTGAAGGAGGAAATAGGAAGACAAACAGTTACAAAAGTTTGAATCAGCAAACTAGTAGCTAGCTACTCGTGTGATTGGGAGAGGGGTCGTGGTAATGAAATTTAAAAGTAAAATACGAAGGCAGCTTAAACAAGCTCTGGGTTGGCTGAATGTTCGATAAGTGGTCATTATTATATAACTAGTGACCCGCTCCGGCAACGCGCGGGTGCAATTATAAACATTTAAATTTGTCAGTGTTTCTCTACAATATTATGCATATAAACCTTCCTCTTGAATCACTCTATCTATAAAAAAAACCGCTTCAAAATCGGTTGCGTAGGTACATATGGATGGAAAAACGACAGCGACTTTGTTTTATACTATGTAGTGATAAGTGTTCCAGAGGGCTCACAAGAATATGGTTGGGTGATGGCATGGTATAACTATGCTTGTGGTGGCGGATTTAGAATATATAGTGTTACCATTTCATCCTGAGGATACCGTAAGAACCAACGAAAGGAAATGAACAAGGCAAAAACCTAGCCGCAAGAGAAGGAAAACTTGATACGAAAACCTGTGCTAACCCCTCTGGCCAGCGTGGCACAGTAGGCTAATGACCCTCCCTGTAGTGAGAGGAGGCTGGACTCAGCAGTGGGTAATTAATGGGGTGAGAAGTAGTATTAGTTTGGAATAATAGATTACATTTCAGAGATTTCTTTTATATTTTTTACAATTTTTTTTAGTCGCTTTCAAGATGGTGTTGCAATTATGCTAAGTACCCATGCATAAAAGATTTGAATTACTGGATGGCAAATAGTGTCCAGTCCCAAAAATGTCCTTTTATACGTCAAAGTTCCAATTTGATTGTGTTTAACCAAGTTAACAATATTTGCTGGGGTGACGCGTTATATAGGGGTCCGTCACTCAATCTCTACGTTATTGCTACGTGACTGCAAACGAATATTGTGAGGATTGATGTTGCCAGAAAGGCAGGATAATATTTAAAGTCGTCTTCTGGATCGATTGTTTATTTACAATAAGTATTCAACCGAAAATCGATACACGATCGAATTCTCTCTCAAATGTCATTCAATTTGTATGGAAGGTGGGACAGGCGGTTTGGTATTCAACTTTGTGCTAAGTTATTGTTTCGTACTTAGATAATGTCACGCCTATGTCATGATTTTGTCAGATACCATTATTATCAAAAATGACCTACTGCTGAGTCTGAAAGAAAAGATGAGATTTTTGGGAGACTAACTGCTTCTGAATCTTCTTATGTTCCTTTGGGCATTTTGTATTCTAAATCTGCCAATACAAGGCTTATTGAACAAAGTTAAGAAGAAAATGACCTCAAGAAATAAGAACTCATTTCTATCACCACGAAAACATTTTATTTGAACAAATGAATCTAAGTCATAAAACTAGTAATTAACCAGCACATTTAACGTCAGTTTGAATTGCAAAAGTTTTAGAAAATACTTTGTACTATAATACAAAGTTGATACCGACGTACACGCCATGAAAAAGGAAGTAACTTTGTTATTGATTGTTGTTCCGTGTTCGAGAATGCAACTTGAACTATCCAACTAAGATGTATGTGAAAGCAAATACGCCGTCTACAAAAGTTGAAAATTAGTTCACTTTACCAGTACATTTACTATGCAAGTTCAGTAATGGTTTGAGATTCAAAATAGATGCAAATCTATAATGTACGCATTCAGAAAACTTCCTGACTTTTGTATTATGCTTGATGATTTTTAGATAATGTGACTTGTGACTTTTATGAAATTGAAAGAGCGCCATCTAGCGCCGTATAGATGGAATTCTTACACATAATAATAAATTATCTCGGCTTAAAAATGACCCACTGGTGAGTCAGGTCTCCTTCTATTTAAATAAATACAATAAAACCCTGTAACTAAACTTATTTAAAAACATACATATTAGAAATACTGCAACAATAAAAGTGTCAATCAATCGGGTTAATCTCGATATTTATTGTATAAAGTTTCGTATTTGGAATGGAATTAAATCTTTGCGGTATAAGCCGTAATTTAATTCAAGCAAGTTTTAAATGAAATTGAAAATAGAATTTCAAATATCCACCTGATTACTGAAGGTAACAGATGCAACGCTCCTCAAATAGTTTCAAACAACAACAGAAGCAATTGGAACTTTGTAGACAATAAATAATACGTGGCGTTCCGAGTTTGCGCTGAAATCACGCAGCAATAATTTCATAGTTCACAAAGCGGAGTCAACCTTAGTAAGTGTAAGTTATATGCTCAAAGTAAAGTGGTCTTAAGAGAGCTTATGAGGGCACTGTACACGCTGTAGTGCCTTTCATAGAATAAGACTATATGAGTAGAATAATGAACGGCTGACTGCATGAAGCTTCGTGCTTTATTCTTGATGTATATTCTGTTGTTTTTGATACAATTGCATATAAAGTAGAATCAAAAGAGAAAAAAAAATTCTTATATTAAAGTTGAAGGATGATTTACTTGGTCTTCAATTTGTAAAAATTAACTACAATTTACTATATTGTTATTACAGTATGTATGCAACATGTCAGGATTGCCATACTTAAGTGACAGTGGGCACGGCACATAGATCGCAGGACCGACGCCCGATGGGGCGGCAAAGTCCTCGAGGACTAGTGGGCCTCCCACATGAACCGATAACCCGGTTAAGGTCGCTGGAAAACGATGGATGAAAAAAATATTTAGATAGCCAATCTAAAAACCAACACCTACGCACATTTATGAAAGCGCTACTATTAATTTGATAAAATTTATAAACGTGAGTAGCATAATGTCATAAAACACCTGTATAAATTAATAAAACAAACCGTGTAAAGTAGCAATACGTGCCGTAATTCCAGCCAAAAATTTAATATGTACACACGGCTGTTTGCTAAAGCGAAATTCTCGAGGTGGCGCTGCGTCAAACGTGGCGAAATTTCGCTCAATTTCCATGCAGAACGCTCCATGAAAATGCACATAAGGGAAAATGTTGTTCTTATAATTGGACAGGTGCAACGCCTAAGTCGTGCGTGGTATTTTCACAAAGCTGTATTAGCATATAAATAAACGAGAGCCCCCTCTGAAGCGCTAAAGGGCGGTTCACACCAAGCAATTTTAACATTTTTACGACCGCAAATCCAATTATCAAAAGCAATTATCGAGTCGGCTAGATAGAAATAAAATTGCTTCGCGTAATGCAATTTGGAATTCAATGGTCGCGACTCCGGTAGTTTTTTTGCCAAAGTTTTCGGCAGTTTATTAGGGCTCGGCCTGCCCGATAACAGGATTTCGCGGTGGTACTTTCTGAAGTCCTTAATTGTAAAACTTTCTAGAGTCTGCAGCCGTTAGGGACCACTTTATTTATTCGAATTTAGAATAGGTTGTAAAAGGTTGTCATTGTAGTAACGGGTTTATAATTTAAAGTGTTACTAACCTTTTGTATACGTTGTTGTATACGACTGCTAAAAGATCCAGATAGGTTGTAAACCTTGCCTCACGAAGAGGAATTTTATTTGAACTGCGCTAATCTGCATGCTGAGAGACCCGTAGTAATTTTCAAATAAGAATAGGCTCCAGTCAGCAGTAGGCTGTGGAGCTTAAAGTTAGCAAATAGGTACTGAGCTAGCAGGTTCGTCAGCAGATTATACTCGTTTTAAAGATCTGAGTCGAGCATGTGCTCATTGAATTCTTGTACATTATTAGCTAGAGTTGGTAAAGCCTTTCTCGTT
The DNA here is from genome assembly GCA_905475355.2 of Clostera curtula. Lineage (NCBI taxonomy): Eukaryota > Metazoa > Arthropoda > Insecta > Lepidoptera > Notodontidae > Clostera > Clostera curtula. Next base: position 7,766,279 of record FR997808.1, on the reverse strand, counting down.
TGTAATAGCATACACATAGAAAACCAGCTAATGAACAAGACCATCTCTTTATATCATTTTTTCAATATTATTATAGATTTTTCTATAATAATATTATTTGCAAAATTTATTTTTATCTGTAATATAACAGTCAATCCTATAACAATAATGTTAGCAAAAATGTCGGAACACATGCAAATCCAAACCATGTAGTTATTCCTTAACAAATACCTTTACTGAGTTTAACAGAACCCGGTATCTCTTTAAACATTGTCTTCGCTCATGCAGTAATAATGATCAACAAACGTGATTTTCGTACTTACAACAATATCCGTTGCTCATTGGATGCAGAGGGTGGCGTGAATTTATAGTACGTTATACATCCGCTCTCACACATCACTGGTGCACACATTAATCTGGTGATACATTGTGCTGCATGCTACGCCCTCACATTTAGGCTATTGCATGGCCCAAACATCAAAGCGATAACGGACGGACAATATTCACATTGGGCTCTTTCAATAAAGTTTATTGAAAATGTAAATAAATGGGAAATAAACAAGATTTTATTGTATATCTTAACTTCCAATTGTGTTCTACATTATTCCTAAATAAACCACGCTCTGCTAAACACGCAATTAGTTTACTCGTCTGCCTTTTGCAAAAGAAATCATTAGATAATTTATAATAATGAAAATAAAAGAAATAAAAAAATCTTCGTCATAATTTATGCAGCTAAAACAGAACTATTGGATGTGGTTGAATGAATCATGTTACGTTTAATTAATGATCAATAATAAGCAATCTCGTGGATGATGATGACGTATTTTGTTGCTCAAAATTACTGATTCCTTTAAATGAATTTCTTATTGTAATATTTTTTAACATAACTATTACCTACTATTAAACTATTGAACGAACTAAGGCAGACAAATTATTCGTAAATACGTTCCATATTTTCCAAACAGATTTGTGTTTTTAATGTGGTTGCGTTAAAATAAAGAAAGGTCGGTTTAAAGACGAGATACGTAGCCAACGCGATTGGTTGATGACATGCCCTCTGAGTTTCTTGCCAATTCCTCTCAGCAGTGGTCGCGTTCCAAATTGGTGGTAAACTAAAATTATATTACTTTGCTTTGTATTATATTTTATTAACATGTAGAAAAATTGTAAGTGTCGATTGTGTCTTAATCAAAATGAATGATTAGACTTTGACTTTGATGACGCGAACTTTACCCCACCACGACACGTTGTGCTCAAGTTCTTTAGTATTAACTCCAGCCAATATTATTTCGTTAAGAACTTCTGTAGTCTTTCATGTGAGTAGTTTGTAATATACAGTAAATATTAATGTGGTTTACCGGAGAAACTCTTATCTCTTGGGCCAATCTCCATAACACGACACTGCGCCCGTTGCGCGCCGGTTAACCGCAACGCTGATGTAGCATGCTACCCTTAGTGAGCAACCCTGAATGCTTGTTCAAGCTTCAAGTTGTAAATTCAAGGCTAATATCCGTGATTTATAACAAATTAAATAGAAAAAAAAATTAAAATAGCGCAAACTTCACTGTTCATTTACTAGATGGCGCTAGGGGTTTTAATCTGGCAAACAAAAAGTATATTCTTCCCCATTTTTAAAAACTTTTTTTTTAGTGGAGCTTGGGTATTGAATTCATATTTTAGTAATTAATTCCAATTTATTACTTCATCTTTTTTTGCAAGACCAATAGCAAGTAAATAGATAACAGAAAATTTATTGTTAGGCTTCTTTAAATACATATAATAATTTACGAACACAAAGATACCAAAGATCACAAAGTCTCCTGTCTTTTCTAACACATTTTTACAACCAAGTCCGTCTTGAGAGTGTCGTAGGAGCCGAAAAAAGTAAACGACAAGGCTGAAAACTTATCATCCATCATCATCATTTCAGCCAAAAGACGTCCGACCACTGCTGAACATAGGCCTCCCCCAAGGATCTCCACAAAGGCCGGTCCTGGGCCGCCCGCATCCACTGCTTTCCGGCGACCTTAACCAGGTCGTCGGTCCACCGTGTGGGAGGCCTACCAGCACTGCGCCTTCCGGAACGCGGTCGCCACTCGAGGACTTTTCTGCCCCATCGGGCGTCGGTCCTTCGAGCTATGTAAATAAGTAAATATAAACATCCTTGGACATTTCACACAACGCTATCTCGTCCCAAGCTAAGCAACTTAATGCTTGTGTTATGGTAACGAGATGGGTGATAAACTACTTATATACATTTTTTTTTGTAAATACATACATATTATAGATAGAAAACACCCAGACCCGGATCAAATACTTGTAGGTCGTACAAATATTTCCTCCGTGCGGGGATCGAACCCGCGACATGCTACTGCCACTTAAGTTTGGCAATCCGGTGGGCTATGTCGGTGACCCTGGTTTTCCTGCGTATCTCCTTATTTCTGATTCTATCTCGCAGGGAAACTCCGAGCATAGCCGTCTCTATTGCCCTTTGGGTGACTTTGAGCCTTCTGATGGAGCCCATAGTGAGCGACCACGTCTCTGTTCCATATGTCATCACTGGCAACACACATTGGTTGAAGAATTTTGTCTTCAGACACTGCGGTATTGTGGACGAGAAGATCTTTCGCAGCTTCCCGAAGACTTAGCCTCCTTGTAATTGGAGGAGGCCTAAGTCAGCAGTGGGTTATTTATGGGCTGAGTCGTAGCAGTACTAAGTTAAGCATATTAAATGGTTGCGGTATTTACCAATGGTTAGCTGCAACATCTGAGGCTCGCTCACGTGTTGTTGAACGTGTAAATAGTGGAAAAATTACAGGAGAGGGGAAGGGGATTCTTCCAGCTACCGACACCATACCCCCGTATATGTCTCTACTTAAAGGACTCTTCAAAACCCGTTACAACAATGCAGCAACCAAAAATAGAGGTTCGACACTTAGCTATCTTTCTGTATTTAAGTGAGTAATAAAATGTAACTCGCCCTCATTTGCCAACCCTCATGCATTAACCAAGTTAGGTAGATACAAAGTTCGAAAACCGCCATTTTACGACAGATATAAAATTTAAAATTTCGCTACCCGATGCTGTTAAACTTCAGTGCCTTTGTTTAAAGTCAATAGCTGGTCTTATTTTTTATAGATTTACCTAAGTTATGAGGTTATAAAATGTACCTTTTTTTTGTTGAATAAAATAGGTATAAAATTGTCTCTATATTTATTTTACATCCGGTTGTTTTCTTAGTATAAATTACGAGGTTTCATTACAAGGTGTGAATTATCATCATCATTATCGTAACGCATAAAGAACTAAAGCTAAGTCGGGGACTCCTCCAATTAAATGGAGGGTAATTAGCGTACTGTGCTACGCTGGCCAGACGGGATGGCACAGGGTTTCGTATCAAGTATTCCTTCACTTGCGGCTAGGTTTTCGGCCGTATCATTTCCTTTTGTCGTCTCTTACGGCACCCTCAGAATGGAATGGGGTGGTGACACTATGTATTCTAAATTCCACGCCACGCGGAATGAACTATATAGTAGGCACTAAACCTAAATCAGTACATCAGAAATAAAAAACTAACATAATAAGATAATCATCCTTGTACAGACAATCAATTTTCAATTACGGGAAATTGAACTTTAAAAGTAAACATAATGTGAACTTGAAGTTAAATAATTAATTAACATGGTTCCGAGCCGTCTCTACCAAGAAACTTTGATTCAATATTTGTTTTACCCTACTGTGTTGGAGTTACACATAGACGAATAGTTATTACCTGTTCTGTTCGTACCTATCCCAAGAAACTTGTGCTTGTTCTAATAATATTGATTTAGTTGCCTCACCATTTAATGCATAACTTAAGCTCCATGAGCTGGTGACTTTATTTGAAATAGTATCAATGCAGACTGGCAAGCGATAGTCGTTTCAACCCATAAATTACCAACTACTGGGTAGGCCTCCTACGAATTCATGGAGGGAAATTTGCCTACTGTGCCACGCTGGCAAGACGGGTTGGCACAGAGTTTGTATCAGGCTTTCCTTCTCTTGGGGCTTGGTGAACTGCCTCTTGCGTTAGTTAGTCACCTTTTACGACACCCTATACGCTCATTTTCATTGGTCGGAGCCCGCATGCAGGTAACCTATGTATGTTTACGATTTTGTTTTGTATTGTATGATTTTGTTGTGTATTTGTATTTAACAAAATTGCTTGAATAGTAACAATGAATGATATTTATAAAACAGGGACACGCTATTGGTCTACTTTAACAGTTCGGGCGTATCTCCATGCAGTGTCGACAAATATTTTTGTCTCCTAGTTTATTTGATCAGCTTGAACTTAAAAGTTATATGTGTAATTAGTTGTGTATAAGAGTGTTGCGTAAAGGACTCTTAATAAAATATTTAAATGTATACATTTCTCATTGGTTATTTAAAATGTATATTTGCTTAGTAAAGCTTTCAATACTATTAGAACAAAAGCTATTCTTATGTACCAACATTGAAATATCACAAAGACTAGAATCTGTAGACAGTGAAAATATTTCGCCTAGCAATTTAATTCTAAATTAAATTATAAATCACTACTAAGAAACTCGGAAAGATAATATTAAAATTCATTACAGTGAAAAAAACATTTATTATTAGAAATACACTTGTCGTTAGAGATCGTGGGAGATTGTCGTGGGAGATCAAAGAGATGGATGGATTGTAAGAATGAGGATTTGTGTATGAGAGGTGTGACTGTAGATATGACGATTGATATGTGTGTATGTCGACTACCACCTAGTGTGGGACAAGGATCCTAAGATGATAATAGTAATAATTTTTGGTCATAATTTGAAATAATGACGATTTATAAGAGTTTTGTGATAAAACTTACGTAAATAAAGTTCCTTTTGAGTTTGGGTTACAGAGCACATAAATCACCTACTACTGAATCAGGCCTCTTCCAAATTCACGGAAGGAAATTAACTTGTGTCACGCTGGCCAGACGGGTTGGCACAGGGCTTCTTAAGATTTCCTTCTTTCGCTTGGTGATCTGCCATTTAAGTTCCTTTAGTCGCCTCTTACGACACCCTCAGGTTCGGCAAGGGTTGATGACATTGAGCATTCTAAATCCGTCACCACATGGAACATATTTCTGTAGGTTTATTACATTTTACATGAATTTGTAGGAGGTCCGACTGAGTACTGGGTCGTTTATGGGCTGAAACGAAGACGACGCTTACTACTATTAGCGTACATACATACGAGTACATAATAATCACGCCTCTTTTCCGTAGGGGTAGGCAGAGACCACTTCTTTCCACTTGCTACGATCCTTACATACTTGTTTCGCTTCGTCCACTTTCATTATTCCCTTCACACATGCTCTTCGGTTTAGGGTACTCTTGACCTGGCCTTTTTGCAAGACTACTATTAAACAAGTCTAAAATAAATTACTAAGGTATATCGAAACAAGTTCAACCTAAAATACCCGCATAAATTTACGAGCCTAACAGGCCAATTACTTACTAAAACATGTTCTGCTCTAGTACAAACTAAACCAGTAAGTAACCTACAAAGTGACAAATGACGATACAAACTAGTCACATTATCATACCCACGCGACTAACATGCTTAGACCAATATTTTGTCGGTAGGAGGTACGAGCATATGGTGCGCTATAACCGTAAAATTTTATCGGTTTTCATGCTGAAATGATACACGAAACAATCTAAATTATAGCGAACGGCCGTAACTGGCACCGGGCCATTCGTGTATTGGTAATGACAGAGCTTATCCAATTTGTAACGTTATCTGAACAAAAGCTTTGACAGTTTCCCTATCCGGAGCAAGATTGCTGACAGGAACAAAACTATTTTTTATACAGGTAGGAACAAAACAAATAGTTCTGTGTTTTACATCTCAGTCGATAAATGGACCACTGCTGAGTCGGGCCTCCTTCAACTATATGGAGGGTAATTAACATACTGTGCCACGTTGGCCAGACGGGTTGGCACAGGGTTTCGTTTCAAGGTTTCCCTCTCTTGCGGCTAGGGTTTCGGTTTTATTACTTAGTAGGTCATTTACTACTACTAATTAGCCCTTAAATAGCCCACCACTGAGCTGACCCTCCGTCAATTACATGGAACACAAATAGCTTACTGTGCCACGCTGGCCAGATGAGTTGGCACAGGGTTTTGCATCGAGTTTTCCTGCTCCTGCGGCTAGGTTATCAGCCTTGTCATTTCATTCATTGGCTCTTACTACACCTTCGCGATGGAATGGGGTGGTGACACTATGTATTCTAAATTCGTCACCACACGGAAACTTGCATTAAAAACCATGTTAAATTTACTTTTGATTATGTTTATATTTAACAAATTTTCTATGTAAGTATAACCATTTAAATTTTGATTATTGTTAAAATACGTGTCGCATTCGAAACTTAAAGTGTAACAGAAATGTGACAAAACCTGCTATAAGCCTAAATTAAATAATACCTTAAGCAAGACTGCCTTGATGGTCTAGGGGTTGGATGTGCCGCCATTAATCCGTAGGTTCAGTTCCGGGGTCAGGCTACTTGGCTGTGTGTAAACCAGCCAGTGTAACCAGTGTAAACCTCTATGTGTAAACCAGATTATTTGTTTTCGTAAATTGCATGTTTGTAAACACCGCCGAAATACAGGTAATTTGTGTAAATGGTTTACATAATAAAATTACAGCTTGTAGAAACATATTCAGCTTCTTTTTACATGTTTAAACATGAAAGGTTCTCGTAAGCGCAAGACTATTAGGACATATACAGCAGTGTTCCATCTGGAAGCTTAAAAGGTTTGCAGTGATTTCCCACTCGCGCCTTATACTCGTATATCTTAGTGGGAGAAGCATCTTTATTGGCTACTGAGACCGGCTAAGTACACTACTTTACGCTTATATTGCTTGCGAGACGACATCGTAAGAAAACTTGCTCCCAACCGCTGATCCCTCTTATCAAAACACCGAACCTACATCTACACTCTACAGCAAATAAACTTTATTATTTTACTTCGACTTGTCAATTTCTTTTTGTTGTTACGATATTATTTCAATGTCCAGATACGTTTATGATTTCGGTTTTGCTATTTTTTGTGTTGCCTTTGTTTGTTGACCGGTCCCCGCTCGTGGGCGGTCATTCAACGAAGATATTTAGCTTTCTTATTTTTGTATCATGAAATTCGATACGTCTTAAAACGAAACAACGCGAGGCGAATAACATAAATTTAATATATAGTGTTTTTTTTATTTATAAGACTTTTATCTATTACATTTGAATCGACGACACCTGTCTCGTATATGAATATTTTTTCGCCTATCCTTTTTTTATTAATATACACATATGAAGTATAATTTGTATAGAGGTAACCTTCATAGTAACCTTCTTATAGCGGAGTAATAAATGTAATAGAGTGCTTTTATTTCGCAAAGAAAATTGCTCAATCTTCATAAAAGAGGGTCGTAATCGCATTACCTCAAGTGCGTATATCAAAACATGCCCTCATAATTTTTAATGGCGAAAATAAACCGCGAGATATCAAATCTGCACTCATGAGTAACCCTCAAGTTGCTATTAAAAGCAGATAAAAGTATGAGAGTAAAGTCCCGTGGGTCCGGGAACGTGGCAACGTCTGTGTCCACTTGCAATTCAATCATTCGACTCTATATATATTTCACTATAACCAGAGTCCAACTAATACCACAGTGCATGCTATAAACAGTAGTTTGACTACGTTACTATATACACTGGGGAGTTTTGGAGAAAAGAATACTAATTTTTGGTTTTCATCAACTAAACATTAATTGAGACAAAAAAAATCAGGCTTTTAATTTTAACATAAAATGTCTGTTCTGTTTGGAAGGAAATATACTAATACTGTACTTATATATTTCATTTTTGTAACTTTTTTTTTCTATTCTTTATAGTTAAATGACTGGTTCATAACCTATATTAATATATTTATCGATATATTATTTTCAAATTAATACTCCTGTATCAATAATAAAATATTAATCATGTTTCTTGTTATTTATAATACCAGTTATTTGAACGTTAGTGTTGTTTTGTAATAACCAAAGCTTATAGATTTTTTAAGCGATCCAATTTCGTTAAACTGCTTCATAATACTGAAACAATATTGTTATTAATCCTAGCATATAGTGCGGTGAATTTAATCATGGCGCTACATAAGTACGCTATGTCGGCCGGTTCCTAATGCGCCCATTGACCATGTAAAAATATATTTTCTCCTAAAAATATATCCACATACCATATACAGTACGGATAAAGTTTAATATTTAGCGCATTCTACTGAATTTAAAGTCGACTCCTCTAACACATGTGGAAGAAATGGCATAAGATAGATATTTTAAGTTCGTAGAGAGTATTTTTTCTGTGGAATACTTTTAAACCCAATTGTGTCTTATGACACTAGAATTTTCTGTTTTTTTTTTGGAGTACCCTAATGATTGTTATTTGCTGTTACAGTGTATTTATTTGATCACAATAGATGCAACTTTATTAAATGTATCATGTATCAACGATCGACTTATCGATGATATTTGTACATCAGACTTCCTAGGTGTAATTTAAAGCTAGGCCCCAAATCTGTTATTTTCTATTGATGTTCTCATTTCATACGATACCGACCAGCGTTAATCTGCTAAATTCATAAGTTCCTACTAATTTACTAAGTAAAAAATTCCTTTTAGTTACATCGTAGTACCTGACTTGTTTAGTATTTCGCGTTTATTACAAATTGATATCAAACACTTTTCCAACGTTTTTTACATTATTTAATTTCCAATTAAGAACGTTTCGAGTCGCAGCAGCCGAAAGATAGGTCATTTGTTCATTTCATTCATTCTATGTCAATAATGAAATACAAAAACCTTACTACAAGTACTCAGCCCATAAATGGAGAGTTTTTTTTCTTTTAAAAACACGGAACCCCTTCACTAGGTATAACTTGTATCGTGGGGGCAGTTTACAAACATGTCATTGAACACTAATGACACCCAGGCTTAGAGCAGGTGCGTCTGTTTTAGACAAAGACACTTGCACGACCCCGGAATCGAACACGGGACCCATTGATCTATAGGCGGCCTACAAATACCTTAATTATTTATAATTTTAATAAAGTTTATATTTAGCTTTTGCTAATTCTCAAATAGCCGGATCAGAACTCTGCACATGGACGAAACATCGGCGTATTAATTTTGCATCCGGCAATCCGGGGATGCATCCGTGGCAGCAGCTGGCCTGACATACACTGACCGATTTGTTATGCACCCTTCCGTCCTCTCTGAGTGTCCGTGGTGCGTGTATGTCTGCAGAATAATGCAGTGAGATATTGTCATGTAATTCCCTGAACGGTATTGATGTTAAAAAATATACTAGTGACCCGCCCCGGCTTCGCACGGGTGCCATGATGAACATATAAATTTATCAATGTTTCTCTACAATATTATGCATTATAAACCATCCTCTTGAATCACTCTATCTATTTAAAAAGCCGCTTCAAAATCCGTTGCGTAGTTTTAAAGATTTAAGCATACATAGGGACGGACAGACGACAGCGACTTTCTTTTATATACTATGTAGTGATTTAATTTTAGGCATAACCTATTTTCTATAATTAAAGATACAACTGAAGCATTGATCCTGTACTAGCCCCGGCTTCGCATGGGTTTTATAAAAAAATACAAATTGTTATAGTTCCTATCTTAATGTATATAAATTACGCGTCACGTTGTTTGTCCACGATGGACTCGTAAACTACTTATTTATTTATTTATTTATTAAGGACAACCAGTTGTTGTTACATTAAAATAAATAAAAACCTAATACATATTCAACAGTCATAAAATCTAAATGTACAACCGATTAAGGTGCCACAGCATGCACTAAAAAATGACAAGTAACCCTATACAGAATAATTAAAAACGGATTATTATATAAAATGAAAACAAATTTACTATATGCCGAAATCTACATTGTTAATAAATTTTGCTATTATGTACTCTCAACACTTCTAATACGTCTTTTTTAAAGTTGTGAAGATCGGATTGAAAAACATCCACTTTATGACCCAAAGAATTGTGAAGTCTAGGTAGTCTGGACATAGCAGCGAACTGCTTAAGATTTGTTTTTGCAGGTGGAGTGTATAGTAATCCAAAGGCATCTGCGTGACGAGGTATATGCTTCGGCACACGCAAGTAAATATATTGTAGCAGAGCAGGGCAATCAAAATTATTTCTTAATATTTTAAAGAGGAACATCATATCGTGAAGTTGTCTCCTTACAGACAGGTTGTCCATTTTAAAGTGTTCCAGTTTATTTAAGTACGTAGGAAGCTGTTTAATTAGCCCAGTAGAAAATGCGAGATGTCTAACGAATCTCTTCTGTATGCGTTCTATTCGCAGTTTGTGGACATTATAGGTAGGAGACCACACTACACTACAATATTCAACAATGCTGCGAACGTAAGCGTTATATATGGCTATTTTTGTATTCGAATTGCGAAAATGTTTACCATTACGGATTATAAAACCGAGCATTCCTAAAGATTTTTTAATGATGTTATCAATGTGTGGTATGAATGTTAATTTAGAGTCAAAAAGGACGCCCAAATCTCGTGTAATCGATTCTTCATGAAGTGGTGACCCGTTTATATTGAAAGATGAATTAATGGTATGAAGATTACGTGTGAATATTATCAATTTACATTTATTGGTATTAAGCGACATGTGGTTAGTAGTACACCAATTAGAAACGGCATCAAGGTCATTCTGTAGTAGGTCACAATCTACATGACTTTTTATTGTCTTAGATAGTTTCAAGTCGTCTGCATAAAGGTAAGCGTTACAGTGTTTTATAGATGATATTATGTCATTAATGAACATGTTAAATAGCCAGGGTCCCAAAACACAGCCTTGAGGTACTCCTGAAGGCACTACGTAAGTATCAGAGTTGAAACCTTTGACAGCTACAAATTGAGTTCTATTGTACAAATATGATTTGAACCATTCTAAAAGACTGCCTCCAAACCCATATGAAGCCATTTTTTTCAGAAGGACCAAATGACAAACTCTGTCAAATGCTTTTGCGAAATCCATGTAAACTGCATTCACTTGAGTGCCAGCATCAACTGCATTTACTAATTCGTTGTGGTATGTAACCAAATTAGTGGTGGTAGAACGTGATTCAGTGAAACCATGTTGCTCATGAACAAAAAGCTGTGCAGTGTGACTTTTTAAAAAGGAAAAAATTAAGGCTTCAAATGATTTCGCAAAGGCCGACAAAATAGAAATGGGTCTATAATTAGTAATATCATCATTACTTAACTGTATCTAAAAGATTATTGTTTTGTCTGTCAGTAAAAATATAATATACCTAGCCAGACTATAATACACGCCACCACTACTCATATCAGGATGTTAGTACTACTATATTCGTGTCTAGACAGGATCCGAACCAGTATAGATAAAGTGAAGCTACATTTACTACGTTTTATAGTAAAGAATACATTATCACTACATATTTTGTGGCTAATGCAGAAAAAATCGATAGACTTGAAAGGGAGGAGATATCTGATGTAACGAGTGTACCATGATCATCAGATTTCAATTCGACGGATTCTGAGTATGAAGATTGGTCAGGATATACAAATTCGGCTGAAATACTACGTGATCATAAGCCAGCTAAAAGTTAGTAGTTTATCATTAAAAAGAAAAAAAAACCCACTGAAAAAGTGCTAGCAAAGATTATATATCACCCCATTCCGTCTTGAGGGTGTCGTAAGAGCCGACAAAAATACATGACAAGGCCGACAACCTAGCCGCAAGAGACGAAAAAATTGATATGAAAGAAAACTAGTGCCCATCCGTCTGGCCAGTATAACACAGTAGGCTCATTACCCTCCATGTAACTGGAGGAGGCCTATGTAATAGTAAAAAAGATTGCCAAAACTTTCATCCGTCACAAAATACACCCGCAGAGTTATGATAAAAGTAAAAGCGTCTTAAGAAGAACAACTTTTATACAAGGAAGAAATAAGAATCGCAATTCACGACGCACGAAATAAAAAAAAAATAAGACAGGCTTTATTGTCGGACCTTTGCCGAATAGCCTCTTACTCAACAATCAAGAGGAAAAGCTTTGAAAGTAAACGCCTCAAAAATTATTTCGGCTGGATTCACTCGATAAAATTGAGATTTGCCCGCAAAATACCAGTCGATGTTTTCTACAAGGCGATTTAAAAACCGCTGTCAATCCTTTGGCTGAACAAAAAGAAAGGCGGATATTTTTGGAAAGAGCTCTTGCTTCTTGGATTGAAAAACTTATTATTTTGCCTCTTTACATTTACTCTGATCAGTATACTACCCTCGCTATGATGAGAGGAGGTCCGACTCAGCAGTGGGTCATTTATAGGCCGAGTAAAGATCTTTTGTAATGTACCTCTTTTAGGATCCGATTGAGATATATGTTCATTAAGAGTTATTTTTTGCTTATAATATTATAGGTAATATTATCGGTGACCACTTTCCAGCAGGCGGTCCACCTGATGGAAAGTGGTCACCGTCGCCCAAGCCATCTGCAACCTAATGGGAGAAGATGCGTTGCCGGCCTTTAATATGCCTATATACACCTCTTTTGAAGAGCCCCATGTTGTAGCGCAGAGGAAAACACTTCGGGAGGTAGATCATTCCACATCTTGCACTTGCGCGGTAAAAAGGCTCGCGATGCACGTACAGTTGCTGAAAACTGTATGTCCAGCCGATGTGGATGAAATTTCTCCGTGTGCCGCAGCGTGCGTTGGCGGGAAAGTGGCGATGGCAACAAGCTGAATCCTCAGAACATTCCCCAGTGACAGTCGGTATAAAACACAAAGAGATCCAACGTCTCTCCTAATACATGGCGAGTAATAAGCCAACTGTGCCACGCTGGCCAGACCAGGGTTGGCCCAGGGTTTTCTACCAAGATTTCCTTCTCTTGCGGCCAGGTTTTCGGCCTTTCCTTTGTCGGCTCTTACGACAACCTCAGTACGGAATGAGGTGGTGAGACTACGTATTCTAAATCCTTCACCACATGGAATATTAATATATTATTTTAAAAAAGAAATATTATTTGAACTGGTTCCAATTTTAAAACTATAAATTCTAATGCCAAAGTTAAATTGCATTTGTAATTAAACTGCAACTGCAGTCAACAATATCGTGACCGCGATCGTAACCGATCGTCGCATTGCGTGGAAATATAACGAGCTAAAGCTAGGAATGCCAAATAAAACGAATTGTTAATTAACATATTTAATGAATCTTCAATTAATATGCACAGAATTTTTTTAGAAAACAATTTGATAAACTTTATTAGACCTAACATTTTTTTAAGTTTGTAATCTGTATACTATTACTAAACTTTATTAGACCAATTTTTTTTTAATTTGCTAAATCACAATATGTCTCTCGGTTTTTCGTCAATTCCATCGACTGGTTGTTTCGCCAATTTCATTATCATCATCATTTTATCCAAAATTTTACAATTTTTACACGGATTAATTGCGATCTGTCCTCCGTAACCCATCTAGCACTGGTAATTATATGGTTAAACCAGTCGTCATTCTTCCCGTTACTGACTAAGTGTGACGACAGCCAAAGATGGTAGAAAGGCCGGGACGTCGACGGCTCTCCGAAGCACGGTCAAATACACACCATACAACACAAAATTTTATCTGTATTTAATATCATCCGTATTTAATATCATCCGTGTGGTGATGGATTTAGAAAACATAGCGTCACCAACCCATTTCATCCTGAGGGTGTCGTAAGAGGCAGATCACCTTGGCCTAATAGAAGGAAAACTTGACACAAACCCTGTGCCAACCCATCTGGTCAGCGTGACACTGTAGGCTCATTACCCTCCAGGTAATTGGAGGTGGCCTGACTCAATAGTGGGTCATCTATAGGCTAAGAAGTAGTAGGAACTAGTCCTGTAGTCCAAAACAGCTCTCTAAGCAGTTTTCGTATTAATCAACAAATTTAGCTTATTCTTGGTAACAGATTTTAACAGCATGGTTGCACATTTTGTCTGCACGATCGTTGAAAGTTATAATGCTATTGTGTAACTAATTGCGCCCTGCGGTCACAACGCACCAATTTTGGGATTCTACATATTAGTTTCGTACCTTCCTTAGACTTTGGCTTTCTTCATGAAGCTAACTGGAAATGAGTCACTAAGCTGCTGGCGTTTCCTTCAATGTTCCTACTTCGTGTGCATTTACAATTTTGTTTGCATATATGGTTACTTAACTTTTTATGTTGTAGTGTTTTAATACAGTGCAAGTGCAGTAATAAGTGCAAGCTTGATAAAATACAATTAAAAACTTTAAGTATAATTAAAATATTTATATCATTCATACTAACGTAAAACTTTTTTGTGAAGACTTTGAACAAGTTTTAACGTTTAAACTCTACTTATACAAATAAATAAAATTTGAATGTCTGTGTTAAATATGAAAATAACCGCGCGCATTCTATAATCATATCTATAATATGTATGTATTTACAAAAAAATGTATATAAGTTTTTTTTCTAGTAGTTTAATGGTAGTTTATCATCCATCTTGTTACCATAACTCAAGCATTATGTTGCTTAGCTTGGGACGAGATGGCGTTGTGTGAAATGTCCAAGGATTTATTTATATTTATATATCTATTGCGCATGCTAAATTCGTCACTATACGAATAACAATAAATCATCATAATCAGCCCACTCTTGTCCACTGCTGGGCATAGGCCTCCCCTTAAGAGCGCCATAGCGCCCTGTCTTAATAACAAATAAATGCTTGAAATTACCTAAGTATTGTTAGGAATAAACTCAAATATAATAATCAAACCTAATGATTGCTTAGGTTAAAATAATAATGTAGTTAAACAATGTTCTAAACAGGCAATAAATCCGTTTAATTTCAATAAATAAACCTTTTTGGAATATTTTTTTTTAATATTACCATAATTTCATCCTACAAACGAGCCACTGCTGAGTCGGACTTCGTCACATCGCAGGGGCCTACTGTGCCACGCTGGCCAGACAAGTTGGCATGGGGTTTCATTTCAAGACTTCCTTTCTTTTTCGGCGCTGTCATTTCCTTTTCTCAGATCTTACGACACTCTCAGGGTGGAATGTCCTGGAGACACTATATTTTATTCTAAATGCGTCACTACCAGTTTTTGACTAAGTAATAAAATACTTGTTTTATATCACAATGTTTCCTGGGATACTTCTTTTAAGCGTACACGATGTAGCAGCTGGTTCTAACGACATCACGCGAGGAGGCAATATATTGGCACAGAAGACGCCATTTTCTATGCCCCGTCGCGTAGTTTGCCTGTAACAGATGTAAGTATCCAAAGAATATTTTTGAATGCAAAACGATTGCCACATTGAAAACAACAAATACGATATAAGTTAAAACTTTCTTGCTAAATATCAATACTACTATTTAACCCATGGCTGAGTGGTGCTCCAGTTATATGAAAGGTTATTAACCTACTGTGTCAAACTGACCAGAGGTTTCGTTTCAAGTCTCCCTTCTCTTGCGGCTATGTTATCAGTCTTGCTATTTCCTTTTGTCGGCCCTTAGGATGAAATAAGGTGTTGTGATGTTTTCTCAATCCGTCATCACATAGATTAAGTATCTACTGTGGAAGAATGTAAATTGAAACATCTAGGGTCTTTGAGTCTATATACATATTTTATTATATTAACAGAATAGTATTTCTATATCATAAGATTTTGCATATCAATGTTGAAATTATCGTGATGTTTACAGGAACACAGAAAATTAAAAATGATGATAAAATATCATGTTAACCCAAAACTCACTAATGAGTCGTCACCTCCAAATTCATGGGGAGAAATTAACCTACTGAATTGGTATAATAAATGGAATAGTGGTAACGGACTTAGAATGCGTAGCGTCACTACCCATTCCTTACCGAGGCTATGGCAAAAGCCGATAAAAAAACAAGTCACAAAACTTAGGCGCAGGAGAAGGATGACTTGACTATTTTAGTGAAATACATATATCAGGATAATGTAACACTTTAAAGACGATATTCAAACGTATGTAACACTTGAAATCCATTAATATACGCGTGTGCCACAATATAATTATTCTAACGTACAATTAGCGAAACCGACGCCATTACGCCAAAGTACCTACCAGTTGAATTAATGTCGGGTTACAGTCACTCGAAAGTTCCATTATCGTTAGGAAAGACGATAATGCTTAGGTGATAAGTCTAAAGTAGGCATATATTAGGTAATACATTACACGTAGACTATGAGCTAGTAAATCGAAAATTATTTTTATTTAACGTTCTCCGCTGAGAGATCTACTGTTGCATATGGTATTACGTAAAACTCTTTATAAGTCGTCATGTTCTGAAAAAGATTGACATTATAACATTATGTATGGTAAATTCGTCACCAGGTGTGAATATGTATGTGTGTGTGAACTGTTTGTGTTTTAACTATTTAAGGATTTTTTTATGAAAATTATACTGTTAGTTAATTTAGTATAATGACTGTAATATAATTTCAACCATCTACTGTTTTCATAAATTCGAATTTATATGATCGTTCATCGGAAATCCCTCAAATCTATGGCCCTGGAACAAATATTATATGAATTAAAAATGTATGAGTTTCCTTTATGACATAAAACTTATTGGTTTTGTCTCCTGTATTAAGGTACAAGGGTAAATAGGTGCGTACAGTTGGGAGTTCCTTGTTATATGTTGCGGAGTTTCAACTAATAATGAAAAGGTCCGTGTTAACAAATGCAGGCATATTCCTAAGCAATAGGAAAACAAGGACTTTCCAATATCTATGTTTGAAAGTAATACGGTTTATAATGACTTAAAAAAATGTTTGGTGTAAAATTACATTTTGATGAAGGGGAATAAATTATGTCGACGAATTAGTTTATGCCTTAAACTCAGTTAAGAATCGCAGTAATTTAAGTATTCGTCGTATTGGTTTCGAAGTGTTCCGGTATCGTTGTTACTATGCTTTCGTAGATTTTAATCCCATTTGCGATTCAATCAAAACACTCCCTATTTCACTGCTTTGAAGTTTCTGTAACAGAATGTCTTTTCCTATAATAGAACAACACATAAAACAAAAATCACAAATAAAACAAAATTTACTACTCATTTAAGAAAGTAAACAATTATCGGTTGCGACGGTACCATCACATTTATAATATTTGTTAGAATGTAAGTAAACAACAGTTATCCATGTGACGAAATAGAATAAATTTAGAATAAAGTGTCATCACCCGATTCCATCCTGAGGGTGTCGTAAGAGCCATCAAAAGGAAATGACAAGGCCGCAAACCTATCCGGAAGAGAAGGAATACTTGATACTGAACCCTGTGCTAACCAGTCTGGCCAGCGTGGCTCAGTGGGCTCATTACTCCCCCTATGATGGGAGGAGGCCGTGCTCAGCGGTAGGTTATTAATGTGCTGAGTATTCGTATTAGTAAAGAACACTACAAGTACCATTTGACTGTAAACACAGAGAACGTAAAATTGTAACAACGCTGCTAGCTGTTACTACCCCGAAATTAAGCTTTATTCAGTGTTTACTGTCTGAAGATTCATGTGTGTTTTGCTCGTATAAACTTGAATTCCGACCCGTATTTGGTACTAGTGTAGAAACATAGAATGTTCTCTTATACTTGCACAATTTCAAGGATGGTTTGGTGCTCTCAGTAGAATACAACTGTATTTTAACAAAAGCCAGTCTTAGAAGAGAAAATTAAAAGGTTAATTTATTCCATCAGAGAAATTAAACTCTCATATATTTGTCCTATCACTTAGTCACGACGTGACGTACACTGCTGATCATAGGTGATCGCTGTCCACCACTTCACTATCACTACATATTATAAAACAAAGTCGTTGTCGTCTGTCCGTCCCTATATATGCTTACATCTTTAAAACTACGCAACGGATTTTGAAGCGGTTTTTTTAAATAGATAAAGTGATTCAAGAGGAAGGTTTATATCGACGTAGGAAAACGTATTTGCTGTAAGCCTCAAAAAATCGAAAATTCGTTTTTTACATCATTTTGATCAGAAAAAAAATCTACGTCGATTGATCAGACTCTCATAATTTTAACGACGAAAAAAAAACGCTTACGCTGTAAGTTTTTTGAAAATTATTGGTGTGGTCTTGGCTGTAAGTCTATCAAAAACCAGTATATTTGATGCATTTGTTGCTTACGCCATTCTTCAAACAGATACTTACGCCATTTTGGCAGGATGAGTTTTTTGTAATACCGACACTTACACGTTTTAATGACGTCGTAAATAATAAGATAAATGCTTCACTGTGGCTCACATCTAGTTAGTTTTACGTTAAAAAATATGTATGCCATTTAAAAGTTCTAAACATAATAGAAATGTTTTGTTGCCATAGAAAATTCTTGATGGTTACAGCATTTTATAGATTTGTAAAAAAAAAACTTGTTTGCTGTAAGCCACAAAAACACTGGTATTAATTGACTCAGAAGGATATCTCTATACGTAACATGTAAAACAAGAAAAATTAAAAATACTTTTTTAAAATCATGTTCCTACGATGGATAGTTCTTGAGAAATGTTTTTTTTTCTAATTTTAGTAATGTTTTTTGGCTCTGCTGAACATTTCGTGTTTTGAGGCTTACAGCAAATACGTTTTCCTACGTCGATATGTATAATACATGCATACATTTAGATGTTCATCATTGCACCCGTGCGAAGCCGGGGCGGGTCGCTAGTAGTCTATAAATGACCCACTGCTGAGTCGGGCCTCTTCTAGTTACATGGCGGGCAATTAGCCTAAAATGTAACGCTGGTCACACGGGTTGACGAAGGGTTTCGTATCACCCTCTCGACCATACTGCCACCTTGTTGTGGTGAAGCGGGCTTGCGTGCCTTTATGATCCGTTGGGACCATAATACCTCAGGGTCGCATAGGCATCGGCATCGGGCACCATTTCATGCGGCGCCTTACGGAGGCGCATGCAATGTCCCGTATGTGCCTCTCAATGGGTTGGGGAGCGTCCACAGCTCCCAATCAAAGAATGGCCCATACACTTCCATTAACATCATACTACTACTACTATTCAGCCCATAAATGACCCACCGCTGAGTCAGCCCTCTTGGTTTTAGAGCGCAATTGCCATCTGTCCGAGCCCCGGTGTCCCACATAGCCCGGCGTTTCATCATTTCAGCCAAAAGGCGTCCACTGTTGGACACCCAAGGATCTCCACAAAGGCCGCTAGGACCGGCCGCCCGCATCCACTGCTTTCTGGCGACCTTAACTTGGTCGTCGGTCCACCGTGTGGGAGGCCTACCAGCACTGCGCCTTCCGGAACGCGATCGAGGACTTTTCTGCCCCATCGGGCGTCGGTCCTGCGAGCTATGTGCCCTGCCCACTGCCACTTAAGTTTGGCAAGTTTGGCCCGGCGTTTAGCGGTAGGAAAACCATGAGGAATTCCAACGAAAAAAGGGCTTGGAGGAGGACTAAAAAAAATATTATCGTTAACCTAGTGGTATTCTTTGAGAATCAACTGAATTTCAATCTGACGCTTGTCGAGGAGAGGCAGCGCTCCCTCCTCCCTCCTTTTCGCATCGTACCTTTACACGGCCGCAGCACCTCCGCCTGGAGCCCCAAGAGGAGGTCTCCAGCAAGTAGCGTGGCAGTCGTCCACTACATGCCCTCACCGCTATGATCCTCTGTGGCATCTGCAGGAGGGCCCTTTTGCCAACCCGTCTGGCCAGCGTAGGTTAACTACTTTCCATGTTACTGGAGGAGGCCCGACTCAGCAGTCAGTCAAGTATGGGTTGAGCAGTAGTAGTGTTATATCATGATACCTTACCACTGAGACCGACGAATAATTTTAAATAGACATTTCCAAAAAAATCCACTAGCCGTAGCAAACTAGGGTTGTTACTGCAGCGGAAAATAGCCATAAAAACCAATTTCAAAAGGCGTGTAGGTGTGAAAATGGGCCGTTTAATAGCCCACCCTCCTGCCACGTGTGATGACATCCCTATCGCGCCCTAGATCTGAGACCTGTTACCTAAGAGTGTGTTAGTTGTCTGAATGAATAGTAGCAATTATGAACAGTTTTGACGTCTTTAAACATAAAGCTGTCAGTGTGGTAACGGATTTAGAATACACAATGTCACGAAACCATTCCGTCTTGAGGGTGTCATAAGAGGCGACTAAAAAATAAAAATAATAAATATCCTTGGACATTTCACACAACGCCATCTCGTCCTAAGCTAAGCAACTTAATGCTTGTGTTATGGTAACGAGATGGATGATAAACTACTTATTCTACTTTTTTTTTGTAAATACATACATATTATAGATAGAAAACACCCAGACCCGGAACAAATACATGTAGGTCGTACAAATATTTCTTCCGTGCGGGGAATCGAACCTGCGACATGCTGCGCACCAGTCGATCGCTCAACCACTGCGCCAACCGTGTCGTCAGAACGCAAGACGCAGATCATCTAGCCGAAAGAGAAGGAAAACTTGATACAAACCCTGTGCCAAACCGTCTTGCCAGCGTGGCACAGTGGGGTAATTCCCTCCATGAATTTGGAGGAGGCCCTACTCAGTAGTGGGTCATTTATGGGCTGAAACGACGAAACCTAAAGTTGCATAAAACCATGTAGTTTTTATGAAAGTTATGAAAAAATCAACAAGAGAGTTGTCGAAGGTACTGGCAGATTTATTTTCGGAGATTTTTATTTACAAAGATAAAAATAAAACACTACTGAAAATTCGATTTTATTGCTAATTTGATCACAATCAATACGCGAATGCTTATTTTCATCACAAAGCCCTATAGCCGGCATATTATGTCACTAACTCAGTCACATACTTAGAATAACGTGAAAAAGCGCCTCTGGGTCACTGAATTATGTTGGTAGGTATACTTACCTACCCTTCTGGCCACTGTAGTCTAAATATTCATAAACTCAAATTCAAAATTAACTTTATTTACGTATGTTTCATCACAAACCTCTTATAACTAGTTTGTCAAATTTAAATTTACCAATATCATCTTAGGACCCCTGTCCCACGGTGGTAGACTGTCAGTAATCATATCACACCTTTCATACACAATTCCTCATTGTTACAATCCATCCATCTCTTGATTTGAATTGATGATGATGATAAGCAATTAACTAGGTAAATTACCTAAAACCGAGGTTAATATTTGGTTTTATATAATAAAGTGCCTAGTATGCATTAATTTAAAAAGTTGCTTCCACCTCCCGTCTTTGTGCCCTAATTAAAAAAACACGACCAACTTTTTGGCGGTGCACGAAAATTAATTGAATTTTTCTCATAACTTTCAATTAGTTTTAATTAATGATGAAATGAGACCGTGTTCATTTATATATTTTTTTTCAGGAAAAAACCTGTTATTAAACCTGCATCGAGAAATTCACCTGCCAGCTAAATATTTAATATGTCAGTCGTTTAAAAGTAATATACGATTTGAAGATTCATAATAAAATAATCGAAAACCGACATGTGATTTTTTTACCATTAAAACCTTTGCAAAAAAGTTTAATCTATATAATAATACGTGAAGCAAAATTTCATACCTTCGTACTTCTAAATATAACCACAGTCTTTTACAATAAACATAAAATTTTCTATTTTTTCACAAAAAGTATGAAAATTCGCCGACTGTGGAGTATGTTATTTCTTACACTTGCTAATATGACACATAAGAAAGTAAGAATGTTAATATTTGTTTTTTAATGAACATACAAAATGAATTACAAAAAAAACATTACACACACCACCATGTGTGTGTCAAATAACACACGCACACGGTAATACCATTTTGTTTATTGTTAAAGACTGTGGTTAAATTTAGAACACAAATATATTTAGAGAACTATAATTTATATTAATTAAGGTCGAATTCAGATCGCAGTGCGATCACTAGCGATAATAAAACGTCACAACTTTACATCAAAAGTTACAAGACAAACAACATAAAACTCGCAAAACCGGACAGAACTATCCAATTCATCTAAATGCCAAGTCATAATGTATCCTAACAGTATTCGCCAATTCCGTCCGACCCCCTAAATCAAATCAAGATACCACAACAGTCGTCAGATTTGCGCCCAATTTCAACACGTTTGATACCGCCACTCGAGCAATATTAATCATATCTCAGCATATCCACACAGTGTGCCGCTTGTGCAATTTATTACCTATGGTAGTAAGAAACAGGGTTGCGTCTGTCGATCAAGATAGATGCTTGACCTGGGAAGAAAAGCCAGTCAAAATATTTATAATATTACCTTATTTCCATAGTTACCACCAAGGTGGTAACCAGTATTTTAAAATAAAAAGAGTTGTTTTTTATTTCCTATGCTTTTGCACTACTACTACTACTCAGCCATACTCAGCCCATAGAAGACCCACTGTTGAGTTGGGCCTCTTTCAGTTACATGTAGGGTAATAAATAAGCTTACTGTGATTACTTGTACAAAGTATTAGTAGCTATATTTATAGTTATATAAACTTTTTCGTTATCTTATATCTTTAAATGAGCAATTCTTGTATATATATATATATATACAAGAATTGTCCATTTAAAGATATATATATATATATATATATATAATTGGAATCTCTTCATGAAATTTAATATATAGGGGTTTTCGGGGGCGATAAATCGATCTATCTAGGAATCCTGACATCTATTGGCGAATAATAATACTACTTTTTTGTGAGCACAACAGCAGATGGCGTTGTTACGTAACACGAAGTCAATGAGTGTTTGCGTAATTCGTACTTAAATATAATTTCAACAAAACACAATTTATAAAAAAAAAAATACCGAGTTAAGCTCGGTCATCCAGATATTAGGTACTTAAAGGTTACATAATGTTTTTAAATAATTGTTATATAAATTATTTAAGAATTTATTAAATCTATCTGAGTATGGGAAGATTCATTCGTCTGTTGACGGATATAGCATACATAGTATCACCACCGCATTCCTTCCGGAGGGTGTCGTAAGAAGTGACAAAAGGAAATGACAAGGCCGAAAGCCTAGCCGAAAGAAAAGGACAACTTGATACGAAATTCTGTGCCACTCACAGTAGGCTAATTACTCTCCATGTAATGGGACGCGGTCCGACTTAGCAGTGAGTCATTTATGAGTTGAGTACAAGTAGCAGTATAATGGAAACATAGTAATAATTATCTTCAGAATATTTACGTGTAAATAAGACTATCAAACAGCTAAATGTATTCATGCAAGTTTACTCAATGAAACACAAGTAGTTATACTCAATTTAAGTAAACAGTTTAATCAAGGTAGGTATTACTCTAAAACGGTCATAGCTAGTTTTGCCCAATGCCTTTAAACTAAAAATTTGCACCTAGAGTTCCTAGAGTTACTTTGACTTATACAAGATAGGAAGTATAGTCCAGTCAATTTAGACATTGAAGGTGCATAAAGTCCCAACAAGCTGAAAATCAGTAGAATTATAGATAATTTTATGATCTAAAATTTTGTCTAAGGTACTTTTATGATAAAACTTACCGCTTTGCTGAAAATCGCGATAAACTCATTTTCTGGATATTTGATATTGAATTTTTTTTTTCCACACACGGGAATGATGGGGAATTTTTAAATATTATTTATAATTATGTTTTGAACAATTTTACTGATTTTCAGCTTGTTGGGACTTTATGTACTTTTACTCTCGTTTTTTGTCTAAATTGACCGGGCTAGTATTACTACTTCCTAGACAAAGGATAGCAAAGATAGATACGACTAAATTGAAGCTAATTTCATTTTTTTATCACATAAAAAAGCTTTCAACGATATCTAAAAATCTCGATTAAGTAACACTGCAGAGTGCACAATACCCGCTTGCGGAGACCCGTAACAGCCCTAGAAGGAGCATAGACGAGAACAGTTGGCGTTAATGGCCGACCTTACCCCAGGGAAATGCGCTCTTGATAATGTGAACAGTAATTTTGTGTTGTAACAATAGGCGTCCGATTATTTTACTGAGATAATTCTGAATAATGAAATTTGCATACTCTTTTTATTTTGTTCAACACTTTTACGCAAGTTGGTTTCTAAAGTTCCTAAGTTAGTGTTTTAAAAGATTGCCTTTATTTCGCTTTATTTTACTGCAGAAGAATTTTACATATATACAATAGAATTAAAAACAATTGAAACTGTATTTAATTATAATATACAATAGAATTAAAAACAGTTGAAACTGTATTTAATTATATTGTATTTAAGTAAAATTCTTCTCCAGTAACTACTCAGCCCATATATGACCCACTGCTGAGTCGGGTTCCTCCCACTACATGGACGGTTAGTTTACTGTGCCACGCTGGCCAGACGGCTTGGCATAGGGTTTCATGTTCCCCCATGGGGAGATGCCAGGGGAGAGGCCAGACGAAGAGTGGCACACGGAGTCGTAGCAGGTTTTGGCTCTGGGGACTCTTCTGTCCTCAGAGTTGCCTCGGAAGCCTTAACCTGCCGCGACACACGGCGTGGTAACGCAATGGCCAGGCGTTGAGGCCAGGGCTGCCACCAATAGCAGCGGAGGGGTGGCCAGGCCGCAACCGCGAGGATCGGGCACCAGTCCATCCGGCGAATGACCCCTGCCAGACATACCATCTCGTCTTGTTGGATGATCATCCCTTTGCGCCTAAAGTGGTGACCCCGACGTGATGTGAACACGCAACCTTCTGATGAGTCTGCAACATCCTCCTGTAACGTCAAACTGCGCCTAAAGACTCAAGTATAATTGTAGTACCAGTATCATTTCTCTTAAAATCTCCATACGTACTTTCAAGTGCCCTTAAGTTTTATCACATCTTTAAAAATAATTACGCACTCTCAAACAGAACTTTATCTTAGAGAAAATCATTAGTTCTAATACTCGAGAAACGTAATGGTACCATAAATATTATCATATCTCATATGGTACTCGACTTTGAAGCTTTGAGTTTTCGATAAAGATTCAAGTTTAACAGTAACGAGCGTTCTTACACTGTGGGTGTTATCTACCCTTCGTAAGGCCTCCCTTTGTAAATGAAA
This sequence comes from Clostera curtula, assembly GCA_905475355.2. Lineage (NCBI taxonomy): Eukaryota > Metazoa > Arthropoda > Insecta > Lepidoptera > Notodontidae > Clostera > Clostera curtula. The sequence goes on along the minus strand of FR997808.1, from coordinate 7,741,106 downwards.
GTACTGTTCTCGATAAATCACTGGGCATTACACATTATAGTAATAGTGATGTAACGTGACAATTGTGAATTCATTTTATTATTACGACTTCCATCCATGTACTAATTTTATAATTTAGCATTCACGATTTCGTCATTTGCTATTTAATTTCCTGTTTATTTTCTATGAACTAGGGCGTATCGTGCTCATTTGGTCGTTCATTCACCGAAGTCTTTAAATCTAAGACAATATAAGTGATATGTTTTATTAGCAAAGCTTATTTTATAAAACGGTTTAAGATTAGATGAATCTAAGTTTTTGTTTCATCATGTCAGCCAATAAATTACCTACTAGTAAGTCAGGCTTCCCCCTAATTCATGAAGGGACGTCGAATACGTCTTCTGTACAACGCACACAAGAGGTTTTTGCGTAGGGTTTGTATCAACCATTCCTTATTTCGCGACTAAGCGGTCTGGTTTGTGCGTTCCTTTAGCCGCCTCTTACGACACGCTCAGAATAGTGTTGGTTGGTGTCACGGAAGGCTTTTTATATAAAAAAACATTTCCATATTTTAAAGTACTATAAATTTGAATGATAGGTTTACACGCAATTTAATAAATCCATATTTGCAATGCTTAATAGTTAATAATATCTTAACAGGATATATTTAAAACTAATTAATAAATTATTTGTAAGTATATTCGGTCGTGAGCAAGAATAATCCCATCCCTTAACGCCTTGTGACTAAGAACTGAGCATTTCATATAAGCCCCACTATTCATAGGCGTCTAATGGAACCGCTTTAAAGTATTTAAGCCCCTAGAAAACGATTTAGGGCATGAAAAATAACATCTGTTATTGAAACGGATGAAAACAAATATTGTTTTTATATAATTCACATTTCATACGTTGATCATTTTATAATACGATAACTAATATAAATATATATGCTGCTACTACCACTACGCAGCCTAGAGATTTATTTATTAATTTAATGTATGGAGGACTTACAGCTAATAAAATTATAAGTATGCCTTAGGAATAGTTACATTGAGCCAATAACAGGTCCTCACGTATAGCTTTTGTATGGAAATTTAAGAGCAAACAGAATTAATAATACTATACAAGTACTTGTTAGCTATCGCTGTAGATACATATTTTTCTTTCGTCTACTTAAGAAAATGAGATGACCCACTGTTGAGACGGACCTCTTTCAGTGACATAACGGGCCATGACGGAGTTGAAACAGGGTTTCGTATAAAGTTTTTCTTCTCTTGCGACTAGGTCGGTAACGTTGTTGCATTTTCTCTTGTCGGCTTTACGATACCTTCAGTTTGGAATGCGGTGGTGATGATATCTAATGATGATGTATTCTAAATCCATCATCATACGGAGTATTGCAACAACCTGTAGGTATTCATTCGAAGTCTATATACACAAATACAACTGGTATTTTGTTACATGCAAGATGTATAAATAATTTAGAAGTGATTTCTTAGGTTTTCGCGATTATTACACATTGAAATTAAACACTTTTTAACGGATTTATCGCATTATTTAATTCCCGATGTTTCGAATGCTTTGCAGCAGTCGTGGTCGCGGAGACTTGGTCGCTCGACCAAGTCTGCAGTTTGTGAGCACACATTCAACAAGACCAACCACTACATTCACTTTGATAGACCTCAAATCCTTGCCAAGGAAAATCATTACATTCCAAGAATGATCCGCGAGGCTATTGAGATTAAAAAACATCCAAATTTCAATAGAGAGGATGGTTGGCAAGTACCACCTGCCTGGGATCCAGTCATTAAATTGATCAAATCTCAAGCAAAATACTCATCTGCAAGACCTCTGGACACCGTGAGCGATTTCTGCGTGCACATGGAACGTTATCAATAAAACAAAATTATAGGCGGTAGATTTTAACTGTTTCTTTGTACTTTTAAAGGCAACTGTCATCTAGTCTCTCCCGCGACCAAGACTGCTGCAAAGCATTCGAAACGTCGGGAATTAAATAATCTAATATACACGCGATAAATCCGTTAAAAAGTGTTTAATTTTAATTTAGAAGTATGATGAAAACATCGACGTTCGTCTGGACTCATTTTTAATCCCAAAACATGTGTCCCATTGGAACTGAGGCAGCTTCATTATCTGTAATCCGTAAAGGATATGTGTTTATTTCTTTAATAACTGTAACTTTCATCTGCAATTATGACCATAATTTAATGAAAAAAAATTAACGAAATTTACCAGTGAAATCAGTAGGAATAATTATAGAATCTTTCATTACGATTATAGGTTTTCTAATACGCACTTTGTTTATAAACATGTTTAGATGTAAAGTTGACAAATAAAACCCTGTTAACCTAAAATTGTTTTTAATTTATTGATGGTTGCTACAAGTAATTTACAAATACGTTTCTTTTTGGTGTAAGGGGGAATGCAAAATTAGATGTTTTATAGCCAATACAGAAATCTTTTAAGACTTTGGTTCAACTGTGATTTTAAAATCCTTCTGATACATTGTAGAACAATCAAAGGTAGGGGCAGCAAGATTAGTTATATTCTTTATGGACCAAAACAGATATCCTAAAAGACGTTGGTTCAACTGTGATTACATTCAAGAACAATCAAAGGTTATCTAACTTAAGCCCAAAAGTATTCTTCATGGAAAACTTTGCCAATAACACACGCATATTTGCAAATTCAACCGCTGTAGATCTATTGTTATCTGGAATATTTTTCCCTATGCCTTTGAACATTCTGGCTTTGTCGTGAAATGGTACATAAATCCCCTCAACAAACTCTGACACAATCCCTCAGTGTCCGTCAAAGGGTCGCCGTATTAAAGCATTGAATGGATAGGATTGCCCAATATCTGAACCTCTAATTCCGATGAGAATTGACTAAATCCCTTACATTTCCTTATTCCCATTCGCTCAATGAAAATCTTTCTAAGAGGCTCTTTGTTGCCGCCTAACAACGCGAAATAAAATACTATTTTCTTCGGCCATTCCCGAAATGACGCTTTTATTTTCTTTTTTATTATTATACGTTTCTCTCAGTCAGCTTAAAATTATTTACTACAAAGTAGAGATATAGCACTTCTTTCATAATGGTGTTCGGCTTTTTTTTGGCAACATTTCTGTTTATTTATTAAAATTATAGGTACTCCAATATATTCTATTTTTGTTTTTTATATTTGAATTCTAACATAGAGTCAATGTTAATGTTTGATTATAAATATTTAACTAAAGCATGGAACATCCTGTTTAAGTCTTTGTCAATGTTAAATTTTAAATAAACAATTGTGTAACATCAATACCAGAATAGTCAATATTCAATGTATTTTAGTAATTTCCCCCGCATCGCTTTGATATTATGTATAAGCTAAAGAAATGCAGACAAAAATCTGTTTTGTTTTGCATATAAAATTGCACATGACATGTGTATAAAAAGTATAATACAATTTTAGTTTAGCATAGCATAGCACTTAAGCATGCTACTTAAATATAAAATAAATTTTATATGTTTTGTCAATTTACGCATAAGTATTACGTTTTGTTTTAGAGTTAACTGTAGTACTTAATTTTAAAAAATGATGAAACATTTTTTAAAATTAAGTACTACAGTTATTTTATATTTAAGTCATTTCAGAATCTCATTTTTTTTGTTACTTTTGTGTAGATATTTTAAATAATAAATAATAGTTTTAAAAAAAACAAAAAACTACGCTTTTATAGAAAATCGAACTAAAAAATAAATTTTAATAAATTTGAATTAAAAATAGTGTCAGAAAATATGATTATATTGTAAAAGCGTGGGGTGCATGGTATCAATAGTTCTAAATATTTTATGAACAGATATGACTAGAAGGGTTATTTTGATAATATCCTGAAAAGCACCCCACGCTTTTTACAATAAAATATTTTTTTCTTACACTATTTACTATTTAATTCAAATTTATTTTTTTGTTAGATTTTCTATAAACGCGTATTTTTTTTAAAACTATTATTTATATTTTAGTTGAAATATCATAAAGCTATTGCTAAATAAACACTAAAAATATAGCAATAGCTATATGATATTAACATCTCTATTAGCTATTGCATCGAAGAGCGGTGTTCCACCTTGATCACCGTTGTTATTAGGAAGTCAAACGAGCTTACCTGTAAGTAAGGTTCGACTTCAATTATGTGAAGTTGTGGTCTCCTCCGAAGATGATGAGAGATGATAGTGTAGTCCCGTCCGTTTAGTCCATATGCGCCACATATTTAAAGCGAAGAGCGAACATCCCTAGTATGCGTGCCCCTCACTAGTCTGTAACTCCATGGTTCATTAAGTTCACAGTATCTCTATTTATTGGTTTTACAACACAGGGTTCATACGAAGTGTTAACTTAGTATATCCTTGGGTTAGGGTGGGACTCATCATCTTCGGAGGAGACCACAACTTCACATAATTGAAGTCGAACCTTACTTACAGGTAAGCTCGTTTGACTTCCTAATTATGCTACGTTGTGGTCTCCTCCTCGTATGATGAGAGATGATAGTGTAGATGTTCAAAGTCAAGTTGTAAAATCAATAAATATTTATTGTTGATCTTTGAGAATTAACAAAAATGAACAAATCTTTGAGAATAAACAAAAATAAATAAATCCTCTTACTAATTAAATAATTAGTTTCATTAATCAACCTTAGGTAAGCTTAATTAGTCCTTTTACCTAGTTATGTAGTTAAATTATTATTAAAGATTGCTTCTGAAAAGCTTCTATTATTTATAATAGGTCTATTATAAAATCTAGCAAAGGTTGTTGATTCACCTATCCAACCAGCCGCTCTTCTAATATCATCTATGTTTACTTCCGTGGTGAATGCTATGTGCTAAGAACATACTGATGTCAACATACTGATGTCTATACCACTATCTTCAATAACTTTCTTGACTCAGCAGCTGATTGTACTAGGTGTCACCGATTTATAAGGTCTCCTTATTGAAATAAATAATAGATTAGAGTTTCTTATTGATTTAGCCAAGTCTAAATAACTAATGACAGCTTTGGCTGGGGACATATATTATCCTTATTAAAGAAGGGAAGAGTCAAAAAAGGGTTGCATCCTATTTGGCCCTGATGTTTTAATCAACTTATCAATCTTAATTATAACACTATAATATAGTTATAATACTATAATCTATACTAATATATAAAGCTGCAGAGTTTGTTTGTTTGTTTGAACGCGCTAATCTCAGGAACTACTGGTCCGACTTCAAAAAATCTTTCAGTGTTAGGTAGTTCATTTATCGAGGAAGGTTATAGGCTATATTTTATTTTCAAAAGAATTAGGGATCCGTATGAAAATTGCGATTTTGTAAACCAAGGTGTAAAATCGAAAAACTATTTATGCGTGCGCTGCAAAAAACTATTGACAATAGAACAAAATGATGTACTACGGGTTTGTAGGTCTTATAAAGATCTACAAAAAAGTCCGCGAGAGCACATATCTATCATAGTTTAGTCACAATAACCGATTTTATGTTCATAAAAAATATGCACGGGTTCGAAGCCCACGCGGGCGAAGCCGCGCGCAAAAGGTAGTCAATGATATAGTCTGGGCCCTTTGGCCTGTAGCTAACATCAATAAGGTCACAGTCCTTTTGGTAATAGATACTAAATCATTTTTCTGATAATTTAACACAGTAGAAACATCACATGTACTATTGTACTTTGGTTTTTGGAGGTCTTAGCCTGAAAAACCTCTGAAAAGTCTTTTTATTTTGTCATCTGTACCTAAATGTAGACCTATTATTAGAGTTTAAACTTCCATTGGACAAGCCTTCATGTAATCTTTGAGTTAAATGTTTGATGACATCTGTTATTTTAGGATTATTAATATTAATTTTATGTAACTTACAGTACTTTGCACATGTTGTGAAAGCAGGTGAGTATTGATCTAGTGTATTCTTAGATATTGAATTTATCATAATTTCAACTGCTTCATTGTTGATTCCCAATCTTAAGAATGTTTCCCTGATACATTTTCTGATGTAGAGGATGACTTATTCTGTAATTGTTCAAGGAGAGTAGATATTCAGAAGGCTGAAAAATGATAGGTTCTTGTATCAGAAGTTTATTGAAAATTGGGAACCAAGGCTGAGTATCCAGTATGATACTACTGCAATAAATGTTGCTCTGTCAGAATTTGAATAGAAAATGGAGGAGAATCATAGAATAAATGGTGATTCTACCAACAAATAGTGAAGGCATCCACTGCTATTGCCCCAGGATCAGGGTGCCATGACACATATTCTTGGCACTTGGAGTTAGTTTGTGATGCGAATAGGTCAATTTATGGTTCACCGAATATAGAAACAATCTTTTGAAAATGTGTGTCATTTAACTCCCATTATGTATATTACCTAATTCTTTTCTAGATTCAAAATCTGCTATTATATTTTCTTTGACTTATTTATGTATGTAGCATAAATCCTTAAGTTTCTAGACTCACACCATTGCCGAATTTCCTTAGCAACATGATGTAAGTGAGTATATCTAACTCCCCCCTGTCTATTAATATATGATATTGCCGTTACATTATCAATTCTCAACGATATTTCAATATCTTTTAAATCTTTTGTAAATCATTTTAATCCAAAGAATGCTGCAATTAATTCTAGAGAATTAATGTGAAATTGTGTTTCTTTTTGACTCCAATGACCACTGGCAGTCTCAGAACCACAAGATGCACCCCAACCTGTGTTGTAAGCATCGGTGAATATTTCTAGTTTGTGAGATTTTTTCTTATGGGATTAGTAGATATATCTATTATTAGGTATAGCTACAATGTTATGAGACCACCATTCAAGATCTTCTTTACAATTTGAATTTAATGTGGTTGAAAATTCACAGTTATCATTAGGTATTATTCTTTAATGTAAGATATATAAGTTGTTCAAGTTCTTTGGTGTATAGCATACCATATTTAATAGCTGGGCAAACTGATACTAAAGTTCCAATACCTCCAGCCAAAGTTCTTATTTTTATTTGTTTTTTATTTAATAGTTCTTTTATTATTTTTAAACATTTGTTTCTCTTTTAGTGAGTAAGATCTAAAATCATATTTACTGTATCGAAAATAAAACCTAAGAAGTTACAGTACTGATTAGGTCTAAGGTTACATTTTTCTCTATTAATAATAAATCCCAATCCTCTTTCTCTTAACTATGCAATAATTCGTTTCATAATCGTGGTAAAAGTAAATGGAGCTATGCATAAACCAAATGGTAAGACATTAAATTGATAAAGTTTTCCTTGAAAAACAATTCTCAGATATTTTTTGCTTTGTTTATGTATGATAATCATACTTTATATGCATCTCTTAAATCAATTGAAATTAAAAAATCACCTTTCTGCTATATTTTACAGACTGTTCTAATATAGTCTTTTTGGAATTGACAGATTTCTATAGCTTTTAGATTTATAAGCTTATTGATTTCTGATGAAATTTGAACTACCTCTTGGGCAGAAAATTTATCATTAAATGGAATATTGCTTTGGTGTGGTTTTGTTCCAAATGGAATTTTATAACCTAAAACCCAGTCTAGAATAGTTGGATCAATGGTTATCTGTTTCCACTTACTAAAAAGTGGTTTAAGTCTGCCCACCTGTTGGTTCACTTCCTGCATTGGTCCTTATTCTCGGGCGGACTCCTGTCTGCCTGTCGCGGTGTCTGTTGTCCTCGGTGATGCTCCCCCTCCCTTCTTCGCCTCGTCTCGAGGAGGGCCCCGCCAGTTTAAAGATTTATTCTTTGTGCACCACTGGATTTTTGGTCCTGATGTGGTTGGTCTAGGGGTAAATTTCTTCACTTGAGGTATTTTTAATTCTTCTCCAGAATTTTGCACTGACTTTGCAATCTTAATTTGGTCTACAAGGTTATCACCAAAGAGAAAAAACTTCCTGGTTCTGATTGAACGAGGAATTCTTTCATATTTTTATTTGTGACTGATAGCAAGGGAGATCTCCGTCCCCTGGTAGCCAGGAAAAAAGGGAGTCACATAATTCAACTTCTTAACAGACTCAAGCTTTTGATCTTTCCTGCTTAATTGGAGTGCAGAGCCCAGTCACGACAGGGCTGTTGCAACCTGTAGTTGTCTCTTAAAAATTATGTGGTGGTTTCATTTCACTAAATTTTGTGAATGGTGGATTCTCAATCTGTATTGTTTCCTTCTCTTCCTTATCTAGGCCTTTCTTAACTATAACTGCCCATCATTCTACAATTTGTTTATGTAGGTTCTCTCCTTTTGCTTCTGTTTGAGGAGCCACGCCAAGTATCTCTAACACATTGAACATTTCAGGTTCCATGTCCTCTAGAGCCGGGGGTTCATTCTCCTTATTTTCAGGTGATTGAATAATTGGGCTTGCCACAATGTTTGAAAACAGGTAAAAACAAAAGGCATGCTAAAAGTGAAGGATGTAGGTATCACACACTCTCCACTCAGTAGAACCTATCATTCATACCAGTCCTATCATTATGAATAGGAACTTGTACATGTAGGTCACTAGTATAGCACATTTATAACCATGTAGGAACCCTCGGAACCTCCCTTGAAGGTTGCGTGCTTTATTAGGCAAGCATTGAACATTATTATAACCATGTAAGCCCCCGCAGGACTTCCCTTGAAGGTTATAACTAAACACAACCGTGTATGCCCCCACGAGACATCCCAGAGGTTGTTTAAATGTTCATAATACGGCGATCGTAGACCAAAAGACCAAATGCGCCCCCGCAGAGCGCCCTGTAGGTCGGCCATTTTGTTGCACTCGTAAATTTTACTTAAATACAATAAGTTCATTTAAAATCACATATTTGTGTGTGAATGTTATGCAATGTGAATGTTAAACATATCCAAGATGTTTGTATTGAAAAAACACCACGAGTCAAACAAGTCATGATCTTCATCAGTCGAATCGATCCGCGGTTATCCTTCTAATCATTTTTATTGTTTATTTTAACTTCTTGATTTTCTTTAATAAACGTTCACGACTTTTTCTTCGTGTTTTCTTTTCCCCATTTTGGTAGTAAAACACCATTTTTTAGAAAATTTTAGCTAACTAAGTAAAAAATGTATGCGACGCCGAGTAGACATAAAGAACGAATGAACCATGGAGTTACAGACTAGTGAGGGGCACGCATACTAGGGATGTTCGCTCTTCGCTTTAAATATGTGGCGCATATGGACTAAACGGACGGGACTACACTATCATCTCTCATCATACGAGGAGGAGACCACAACGTAGCATAATTATTATTATATTAATGATAACGGGTCAAAATGTTTAAAATATTGAATTGTCATCGGTCCTTAATAAGTATGCAAAATTTCGTGTTAATCCGACGTTTTTAACTGGGTTTAAAATCATGTTCAAAGATTCCCTTACATACATACATACAAGCGAAGATAATAAAAACGTATTAAAAATGAATTGCTGTTCGTTAGTCTCGCTCTCGAGAATGGCTGGAGCGATTTGACTAATTTTGGTCTTGAAATATTCGTGTGAGTCCAGGGAAGGTTTAAAAGGTGAGGAAAATAAGGAACTACTCGGAATTAAATAAAATAAAAAAATCGCTTTTCCTTTCACGTGACGCTTGACGATGCCTTTTGTTTGTTTTAAGTTTATTTTATACAAAAGTTTAGGTCTTTTATTTATCGATTGAGGCAGTACGAAGGCGGGTCAGCTAGTATACAATAAATAATATCTATCTAATGAAAACAAATACTCGTATCTTGCACATTAAATAAGCCCCTGCTTCATAAATATTTTTATTTATTATTTTTTAATTTCACCCCACAAGTGAAATGTGCTGAGTCGGGCCTCTTCCCGGTTAGCACAGGGTTTCGTTACAAATGTCCCTCTCTTGCGGCTAGGTTATTAACCTTATTATTTTCTTTTGTCAGCTCTTACGACACCCTCAAGATGGAATGGGGTGGGGACAATATGTATTCAAAATCCATCACCACACGGACACTGTATTACCACTACTCAAACTCAAACTCAAAAGGAACTTTATTTACGTAGGTTTCATCACAAAACTCTTATAAATCGTCATTTTTATAAACACCATTATCATCTTACGGCCCCTGTCCCACACTAGGTGGTAGTCTCCACACACACCTCTCAGTCGTCATACCTACATTCACACCTTTCACACACGTACTAAAGTCATAGGCACCGTGAGCGAAGTAACACATGTTAAAAAATTCGACATAGGTAGCGGGTTTTTCTATGGTTGTTTATTCTCGTCCGAAGTTGGAAGAGATCCTTGATTTCCACAGTCAAACAGTGGCAATGTTTGTGCAAACAAAATATGCAAAATAGGTGCGGGCGGGTGAGATACGGGCTGTGGTAATTATGTGAGGGCACGAGGTGCTGTGTCCGACCGTGTCCTACATCCGAAGTGGCTAATAAAAATGAGAAAAATACTGCGCATTACAATTAGCTACACGCTGTATTAAGTCTATAGTTTTTTTAATAATTAAAACTTACAATACGTTTTAAAATGTACTTCATTTCATTCAAATTTGTACAGTATTGTTTTTATTTGTTGTTCATTTATTCAGAACTAGCTGTTTCCCGCGACTTAGTCCCCGTGGTATTTAAGAATGTGGAAAACTCAGTAACTATGGGCTCCTAAAAACGGGGGAAGTGTCAATAAAAGTTAATATTCGTTACATTAGCTACCTGACAGTGAAAATACCGTCAAAATCGGTCCAGCCATTTCAGAGAATTTTGAAAAAACGGACAGAAAAAAATTATAAACAAAAATGTTTTAATATACGTATGTACCGTGTATACATAGCGTGTTTTATATGATACATTTCGGTGAGTGTGCGCAGGAATTGCACGAATTAATTCCACCATCCCCTTTCCATCATCGGACATCCAGGCGTGGGGAGCGACTTCATCCTTATGCGGTTGAAATTCCACATATTCGCACTAAGCGTTTCGCTTCCTCTTTCTTGATGCGGACCGCTAAGGAGTGGAATTCGCTTCCTACGTCTGTATTTCCAAGTAAATATGACTTGGATGCCTTCAAGTCTGGAGTGAATAGGCTCTTACTGTCCCAGCGGGTTACACCGTCGGCCTCATCGTCACTTACCATCAGGTGAGATAGAGGTCAACCGCAGGACAGTTAGTAATAAAAAAAAAAAAAAATACATCCAAATGCACTTAGTAAAAGCGGTTATTTTAATATTAAAAACATACACTCCATTTTATGTATTTGTATACATACATAGTCGCCACCCCATTCCATCCTGAGGGCTCTTATGACTTATGGAACTCTTACGACATAAGAGTAGATAATAGGAAATGACAAGGTCGAAAACCTAGCCGCAAGAGAAGGAAAACTTGATACGAAACCTAGACCAACCTCTCTTGCCAGCGTGGCACCGTAGGCTAATTACCCTCCATGTAATGAAGCATGTCCAGCAGCCGATTTAAGTGGGATGATAATGATACGTATCATTTTTAACCCCCGACGCAAAAAGAGGGGTGTCGGCTGTCGGTCGGTCTGTCTGTCTGTCTGTGGCACCGTAGCTCGCGAACGGATGAAGCGACAGTTTTTTTTTGTATGACAGGTGAGTTACGGGCGAGTGTTCTTAGACATGTTTGATGAAAATCGGTTGAGTCGTTTACAAGTTATGAGGGGTGAAAGTGGGGAAGACTAACCGAAAGTCTGCAGATATAATCGAGTGGGGTCTCAAATGAAAGCGCATCACGTGCACATTACAAATTAATATGTTCCATGAAAATCAGCTGACAACTTATACATCTATATCATAATAAGCGTGTACCTATAAAAAGCAAAAAATAAAAATTAAATTAATAATTTAAATAAATCCCCGACACAATGACCTAAGTTGCCTTTAAAAAGTAGAAAATAAAAATAAAATACATCGCGTTGGGGGACCAGGGGTCAGGTAATAAATAAGTAGGAGCGGTCCCCCAACGCGATGTATTTTATTTTCTACTTTTTAAAGGGAACTTAGGTCATTGTGTCGGGGGTTTATTTAATTATTTTTTTTTGTCATCAATCATCATTTAATGAGGAAAAAGAAATATAGAAGTCGATTAGCAATAAAACCCCTATTTATTTAATAGAAAATTGTATTGCATCTGCTCTGATTCTATTTTTCAATCTTCTAAAGGATCGCATCGTTTTTCTGTCGGATGACGTCATGATTTATAACACGTAACGTGAGCTAGCAAACGAAGGTTTTATCTCCCCAAGTGCGACTTATAACACCGGGATGTTTGAGATATTTCAATAAATCACAAAATGCGTGTCGAATTTCAAAAGTAGCGTCCCCCTTTTCTTTTTTATTGAGGGTCGAAGAATGTTAATCTTTTGAGCGCATTTCTACTCACGTGTCGCGGTGTGTCGAATGTTATGTAATCGAATAATCTGCTTAGTTCTAATCGAGATAATCGATTATAGGAAATATTGGAGCGTTAAAGCCGAGATAGTAATTTGTAAACAAGTTCAGTGTAAGAAGATTGATAAACGATAAAGGTCTGTAGGCGGTTGTCCCTAACGCAACAATGTTAAACATTTGTCTTGCTCTATAGATTATTTTGTAAGATGTCGTGTAGGTAAATATTTTACTATTGTACTGGGTTGTAGATGATTTGCACTATGGGGCGGATATCATAATATTTCATGAGAGTACTTTTAGCCGATGAAGTGATTTCGTGTTGACATGATAAATCGAGTTTCTTAAACTAATAGTTACGTTTGTTTAACACTTCTTGTTGTGTTGTGTGCTGTATAAAATAATATTGTATTTGCAGTTGCATTAATGAACAATTCAACTACTTACTTTTCGGTACCATAAATGACCCACTGCTAAGTCGGGCTTCCATCTACATGGGGGGTAATTAGCCTACTGTGCCACACTGGCCAAAGGGTTAGCATAGGGTCGAAAATCAAGTGTTAATTTAGGTCAAGGCTAGGTTTTCGGTCTTTTCATTTCCTTTTGTCTACTCTTACGACACCCTTAGGCTGAAAAGGGGTGACGACACTATGTATTCCAAATCCGTCACGAATAATTCACTATTTATAATATATAAATATATTTATTTATTATATTGTCTAAGAGTCTCGTTATGCTGATGATACATGTAGTATACAAAGACATTTGCCCGACCTCGAAAACAAGTGAGTACACCTAATATTAACAGACATGTTGCAATAGTGACCATTGTCCAACAAAATGGCACAGTAATAAAGGTATTAATGGCAGAATAATATTAAAGAAATAAAATAGATAGATAGCTAGATAGTAAAAATAGTAATCACTAGGGACCGGGACTCCCACCCGTAGGTAAGAGAGATGATGGATGAAAGAAAGATAAAGTATGAAGCATGAAAGTACGAGAAGCATGCAAGCGAGAACTGGTATGAAAGGATTTTAGCTTAGCAATAGCTCTGCGTAACTTTGGCAGAGAGTGAGTGAGGTTTATTGACATTTGACTTGACAAATAAATATTTTTTTGCTACACTGTCAAAAATTGTGTACCCGTAACATACTTTTTTACAGTACTTATGCTGCATTAACAAAGAAAGTCCGTGCATCCCAGGATGGGCAACAGGCATAGGCCACACAGCAAGTACATAAATAATTAAGCAGAAGATACACATGGTAAAAAAAAACATTAAGAAACATTTCTCATAGATAGATAGATAAACTCACAAACGTACAAACGAAACAAAATAAACTGTACAAACGAAATAAAAACGAAACATATGCTTACGGTAAGAATTTACTTTTTAGTTACTAAATTTATGTGTATAATGATTTTTATATTAAACAAACGGCATCCTCCGCCTCAGCTCCTAAAACAAACCACTGCTGAGTCGGGCTTCTGCCTTATTATATGGAAGGAAATGCAAGCTTATTATGCCACGCTGGTCAAAATGGTTGGCACAGGGATTTTTTAACGTTTTTTTTCTGTTTCGAATATATTTTCCTGCCATATAATTTCCTTTAGTCAGGTCTAACGACATGTTCAGGACGGAATGGGGTGGTGACATTATGTATTCTAATAACGTCACCATACGGGCAGTATTAAATTAAATATGTTTTACTATTCAGCAAATCATGACAGTGACTATCTATTTAAACAGAGTTGACTCTCTGTATCAGTATTTTGTACAGTTGGGCTCAATTTTAAACAATTACCGCTGGCGAAGGTAAATGTTTGCGTTCGACTTAGGCCGGCCCATGGATCGCCCACACGCGCGTCTGACAGCCATTCATTACAGAGCCTGATGCAGCCTTCACTGCAAGACATGTGATTTTTTAAACTTTTTAATTTCATCCCCAGTACGATAGCTTTGTGTGCTGTAATATTTGACTTACGAGTGTGTGCGTGATTCACGATTCCGCAGTTTATTTGCAAGTGTGCGTTTAAGTGAAGACATTTGCATTTTGAAATTGCTCGATAATTGCATAATTTAAATTGTAAAATGTTTTAATGGATGTCTGTACTGTCAGTTGATGCAAAAAGTCGTTGTAGCTTTCTGTTGAATGTATTTAGAATATACAGTGGGCAGTGATGCACGCAATCGTTTTGCAGGTCAAGCACAGTCTGGCTCAGCTGCATGTTGAATGGTTGCCCATCTTCAGTTTGACCTGCTGCGTGCTTCGGTAGTCACGTAAAGCTGTCAGTCCTGACTACCATTCTACCAAGGCTGTCCCAAGAGATGGGTCGAGGTTGCTGTCCCCGCGGAGATACAGTCAGGGCCCACGGAGCAGCAAGTGTGGGTATGACGCCGTCTCTTCACATAGGCGGAGGGGACTACCACACACCCCCTATTGGTCATCCCCAGGCTGGCAGGGATGGTCCATAAAGGATATAACCTCGAGTAAAAAAAAAAAATTTGTAGGCAATCGATCGGTCGGTCGGAAATACTACCAGTGTTCCTAGTTAGCTGGTGCCGATACCAATGTTTACTGGCTCATCACTTTTACACTTTTACTTTTACAAATCATTTACAAAATTAATCAATCAACTTCAAAATTAATTACTTACTCATAAGCACTAGGTTTTATATCGTTTTTTTTTACTATTGCAGCTACGTTTTCTGCCTGTTCAATGTAATTAGTGTTGTCTTACGACACCCTCAGCATGTAACGAGCTAGTGATACTATGTATTCTAAGCCCATCTACTACCACTAGTGCTGCTCAGGAGGATTTGCTCGGGCCTCCGCCAGTTATTATTAGCCTAATGTGGCTAATGGATAATTAGCCTAATGTGGATGAGCCAGACGGGTGGGCATAGGATTTCGTATCAAGTTTTCCTTCTCTTACGGATTACAGGCCTTGTCATTTCCTTTTGTTAGCTCTTTCTACTCCTTCAGGATGGAATGGGGTGGTAACACTATGTTTTCACACGGACATCCATCACCGTAACAATATAGCAACAAAATATATCGGCTTCCTTTAAAAAGAGAAATCTTTTTCTATCGTAAATCGTCAGATGACATAGTTCCACAAATGCAAAGCACAGTCCCTATCTGCCGATAGATAAACGACAATACGAACTAAAAATAAATCAGCCTTTTGCTTTACAAATGGAAAATAAAGTATCGGGGGTTGGAAGTAGAACAACGGCATAACACGCTTTTACACTCGGCGACATTAGGTTCCGACCTCCAAATACGAGTATGTACAATATCGGTGCCAATAGGCTGTGGTGTTCAGAGGTCCGATCTATTGTTATAATTATCGCAATATCACTACATATTATAAAACAAAGTCGCTGTCGTCTGTCCGTCCCTATGTATGCTTAAATCTTTAAAACTACGCAACGGATTTTGAAGCGGTTTGTCTAATAGATATAGTAATTTAAGAGGAAGGTTTACAATATGTATGATAAATCCATAATATTGTAGAGAAACACTGATAAGTTTAGAGGTTCATCATTGCACCCGTGCGAAGCCGGGGCGGGTCGCTAGTAAATATATAAAAATAACTAGCTTACCCAGCAAACGTTGTTTTGCCATGTAATTAAATAGGGGTTGATAGAAGGGGGGTGAAAATTTAGGGTTGTATGTAGTTTTGTATGTGGTATCATAAAAAATAACATAAAAAAAGACCAATAAATAAAAAGAAAACATTTTGGGTTGAACCACCCTTAACACTTAGGGGTGTAAAAAATAGTTATAAACCTATTCTCATACCTACTGAATATACATTATGAAGTTTCATCGAAATCGGTAAAGCCATCGGTAAAACACAAGAATTTTATATATTAGAGATATCTTGTAAAAATAAACATAAATAACATTGTGTAAAACATATTATGTAACATACTACATTTATGAATGTTGTATGTTACACACAAGTGTCTCTTGCATAAGTAAATTTATGAATGTAGTACATTGATTAGTATTATTTCAAATCCAAAGGCTTTGGTTTTATTTATTTATTTTATTCTTGATCAAACACGAATTATATGTACCAACAGGATATTGTAAAAGTAATATTATCGTGACGCTCAAATTGTCACGAAAAGCATACATTTTAATTGCAAAAAAACTTTATGATATGATATTTACAAGACCAAATCATAGTATTAAAAGACTTTTATCAATTTCCTGAAATGTTGCAGTAAATTGTATGATTAAATTAGAGCTACAAGAAACACATCTAACGATTCTTATTTTTAAATTAGTAACTCTTTTTTTTACGTAGGTAATCCTCATGGATACTCTGCCGCTGAACGGCAGCCAGGTTATGTGGTACTCCGAGGCGCGAAGAGATGGTAATTGCGCCCCAACCTACCCACTAAAACCAACGGTGTCCCTTAACTGGCGAGACAGGGGATTCACTCCACCCGATGGGGGAGCATGCTCCGTAACCCTGATGGGGCCTTGGCCCGCTTGTACAATCGGGCCCCACGCTTTTATGGGGAGCTCTAGACGCTCCCCAATCCACCGAGAGGCACGTGCGGGACATTGCACGCGCCCCCATCTGGCGCCGGATGGACTGGCGCCCGACCCACGTAGTTGCGGCAACAGCCGTGGCACGCCTGCCAGTGCAAGTGGTGGCAGCCCTGGCCTCAACACCTGGCTGCCCTCCACTGCATTACCACGCCGTGTGGCGCGGCACGTTAAGGCTTCCGAGGTAATTCTGAGGACAGAGGAGTCCCCAGAGCCAAAACCCGCCGCGACTCCGTGTGCCGCTCTTCGTCTGGCCTCTCCCCGTAGGCCCGCCCGGGTGACCCTGAGCCGGTATGGCCCCAACGGATCCTAAAGGCACGCAAGCCCCCTCACCACAGCAAGGTGGCAGCACGGTCGAGGGGGAAATTAGTAACTCTGGTATATTCAATGGAAAAAAAATCCATTAAGTACCTATCTTTTGTTTCATGGCGAGTCGTCGTGTGCCGTAAAGGTCGGATAAAATAAAAGGATTTATAGGAGCAGCGAACCGATGCAATGCCACAAAGCAGCATTGTTCTTGCTATGTCGAATGTATCGGCCGGGAACGGCACTATGCAAACTTTATAACTTGCTGTTATAGAAAATAATAAAAAATATACATACGAGTATGCTTTGGACTAGATAGAAACTAATAGAATGGTTGTAACATAAGGACCAATTTAATCAAATTTAGAATAATTCAGTAAGCTATAAAAACCATATTTATGCCAAAAAATAAATTTCTAATCACTACATAGTATAAAACAAAGTCGCTGTCGTCTGTCCGTCCCTATGTATGCTTAAATCTTTTAAACTACGCTACGGATTTTGAAGCGGTTTTCTTTAATAGATAGAGTGATTCAAGAGGTAGGTTTATATGTATAACCTACCTCCGCTTTGCACGGGCGAAGCCGGGCCGGCCAGTAGTGTTCAATAGTTTACAGATATTATACTTCAAAAGATGAATTCATAATAGGTATATTAGAATTAAACATTAGTCTAGCTTTTTTACATTATTTCAATTCAAAACTACAGTTCATGATTGCTACAATCAATCATGGTCACTGGAGAGGTTGACATACACGCAATAAATCAATTAAACTGTTTGAATTTAATGTATAATAACCGTGCCATGTATAAAAGCTTAAGAAATTACTAGAATAACTCATTTTAGTCACAGTGACAAAAACTAAGCCAACATTAAAATAATTATACAATCAAAATTAATAATTAGCTTTCAAAAAATCTGACGTGGTTGACAACTTTAGGCGTAGTCTGCACGAGTAGGTTTATTACTCCTCTTTATTTTGTTGTCAAAGTAAATTAATTTTGAGCCTTATTTGTGAAGGGTTTAAGAGTGATTAATGAGGTCTCGTTTTTTGCCCGGTCAAACTGGGTCGTCCAAACATTGGGCCTGATTATATTGAACAAGGTCGTGATTTATTTTTTGAAGTTTGGTAAATTGATTTAAATAGAAATCTGTTTCAAATTTTATAGTTCAAAACATTCTTTTTTTTGAAATATGTTTTCCAGTGCTGAACAAAAGTCACTATCCTTGGGGAGTCAATTACTTCTGTAAGTAATTCTCTATCCTATCTACACTCTTCCTCTCATTGTACTCTCTCTCTAGTAGAAACTTATCTATAAATAATAATGTTTCATTACTACCACATGATTTACTCAACAGTGTGCAATCACATCGGATGTAACCTCGTTTATTTTGCGTCAAAGTAATAGGTTTTTAAAAGAGCAACCATGCAGTTCCTAGATGCCACTTCTCTGTGGAATGGCATTCCGAAACGGTGGTTGATTGTTTGAAAGTATTAGTAAGAATTTAATCGATTAAAACTATTTTGATTTTGGTAGTAAAAGTACAATGTTTCTATAAAAGATAACCTTAAAATAACCTTAAACAAAATCTTATTTGTCATAATTGTAATTTTATGTGATAGTTATTGAGAATCGCAACAACATCATAACAAAGCAAACACAAACAGATAAATTTGACAAATTGTATGTAAACAACGTCACCAGACCGCAGATCTATCATACATCAAATCAATCTAATTATTAGTGCGGTTATGTGCGTTATTGATTTGCATGTTCAATCAAATGAATATAATTGTTTATACGTCACAAACATTGTCTGAAATTTACATCGTATTTGTTTTAAGCATAACCCATTAAAAGCTACATGTGTGTATTTCTTAAATTAAATTATCGTTTTGATTGCAGGGAATGATTTCTGAACGGTTCTGATCGTGTTATTTTATATAGATACCAATATTTGAGAGACTTTGCAGTGTTCGTGGTCGTGGGAGTAGAACCGTTAAGAAATCATTTCCTGCAATGTGCAAAGATTGTGAAAACCTAAAACATTATTATCCTATTGATACTGAAGAAAGTCAGTCTTATAAGTAATCTATTTACCTTCTAAAATGTATATAATTAAACTTAACGATACTCAATTTATGAAAAACTTTCGAAATTAAACATGTTTTACCGGTAAAAAACTGTTTAATTTCATTAATCATTAAACTTCTGTTCTTCATCATCACTACATAGTATAAAATAAAGTCGCTGTCGTCTGTCCGTCCCTATGTATGCTTAAATCTTTAAAACGACGCAACGGATTTTGAAGCGGTTTTTTTAATAGATAGAGTGATTCAAGAGGTAGGTTTATATGTATAATTACACCGTGCGAAGCCGGAGCGGTCGCTAGAGTATTATAAAAAAGGGTTCTAATTTTGAACTATGCAATGTTTTCATAGTTATTTTATAACACAACGGTCATAGTACTTTCAAATAAGCTATACCAGCTGACTAAGAAATAAGGTTGGCACTTTTGAATGATATAAATTACTCCAAAAAAGGTGATCTCAATTACTAGCGAACCAATTATAATTGTTCACTGTTTCATAATTTATGAGCCAGTATTAATATTCAGCGACATATTTTACATATTCTAATTACTGCAGTGAGTCTGAATAAATTATCTTGCAACGTAGCACTCGATTTGCTGCAATAAAATAGATTAGATTTGTCTTGGACGCTATAATTTAGGATCTAAATGGTGCGTGAGTTATTATTACGCCACAAAATGTACTCAGTATCTATGGCTTTGTCATAAAATTAAATACAGCGTGTTTAATGTTTGAGTTTCAACCAACACAGTATATTGCTTTGATAGTTTAGCAAATAACATCTACTGAACGGATTAAATATATGTACTCGTGCTATGTATTGGTATGTACTAAGTTTAGCAGTGTCCGCAGTGTGCTGGTAGATATATAAACGGATAAACGCTTAGTGTTTCTATTCATTCCGTGTGGTGACGGATTTAGAATACATTGTGTCACCACCCCATTTCTACCTGTTTACTACTACTAATACCACTCAGCCCGTAGAGGACCCACTGCTGAGTGAGGCCTCCTCCAGTTACATGAAGGCTAATTAGCTTAGGTACTATGCCATTCTGGCCAGACGGGTTGGCACAGTATTTCATAACAAGTTTTCCTATTATTATTATTATTATTATTTTTATGAAAGAGGGAGGCAAACGAGCAAGCGGGTCACCTGATGGTAAGTGATCACCGCCGCCCATGGACACCCACAACACCAGAGAGGTTGCAAGTGCGTTGCCGGCCTTTATTTTGCCTCCCCATTTTGGGACTCTGGCCCTCTCGCTCACCGAACGAAGCGCAGTGGCTAAAAGCTACTACTCAAAAGTCGGTCTTCTGCGAGAGTGTGGTACTTACCCGGTCGAGCCGGCCCATTCATGCTGCGAACAGCGTGGCTCTACCACAAAAAGTCGGTCTTCTGCGAGAGTGTCCTAATAATGCGGCCAGGTTTTATGCCTTATCATTTCCATTTGTCGGCTTTGTCGGCATTTGACACCTTCAGGATTCAATGGGGTGGTGACATTCGGAATCCGACAGCAGGGGTTCTTTTACGGGTTTAGTAGCAGAATGAAAATTTGTTCTGAATACTTGGTAAATATGACGTATATGTAATAGATAAGCTGAAATTTCCACATAAACTTCCTATGGGATTCCAAACTCAGTTATCGCTGGCGAAGCCGCAGGCGCTACTCTGGTTCGTGTTTTATGCTGCTGAGTTATGGTCATTAGTTTACATTCACCACTATATCTCTAGAGTAACATGAATGGGACATTTCAGCGAAATACATCATCGTAACTTTAGAACCTAATTGCATCACAAATAAAGTCCACCTTAAAGTTAGAAATACATTCTGGACTGTGGAATTTGGTAAAACCTAATGACCACAACCAATGAACGATAAGTAAGGAAATATCTAAGCAGTGTATTAAGAACTTTGTCTGTGTGCAGATTTAAAAGAGTCACTGGCACTCTTTAATGAGACTTTGTACAAAATGATTTACATAAATATTACCCGTTATGGTTGTCAGCAAAATATTGGTGTGCAAATGAGCATATCTTTAAAAATAAAACTAAGTATATGAAAAGGCGCAGTGCTGGTAGTCCTCCCACGCGCTAGACTGACGACCTGGTTAAGATCGCCGGAAAACGATGGATGCGGGCGGCGCAGGACCGGCCTTTGTGGAGATCCTTGGGGGAAGCCTATGCCCAGCAGTGGTCTTTTGGCTGCAATGATGATGATGATATCAAAAATATGTTTATTCAAGTTCTTATGACACGTCAAAATACATGTATCACTTACCATTTACCGCTGGTTCGATTAACTTAGGTACAACGACGGATAGATTTGTGTGAAAAATCTCACGCAATAGCCAGAACTGTTCAAAAATCAACAGGACCCAGGCAAGAATAGCAACCTTGTTGGCTTATGCCCCTTTTTTGTTTTCGTTGAGTACTTTTTTTAATGTATGATCATGAAGGCACACCAGCTCCTTCACGACGGCAAGGTCGACAGCACAGTCGACGGGGAACTTTGGACATACCTAAGCTGACCGACCCCCAACGGTGCCACTTGTTTACAAGCATGAACTATATATCTTACCCATTGCATGATGAGGGTGTCGAATGAAGAAACTTCTGCTAAAAGAGAAGAAAATCTTTGTGACAATAAACCATGTACAAGCCGTCTAACGATAATAGTACAGTCAGACTAGTAGTAGGAGTAGATGTAAGTAATGTCAGTAATGTCAGCCTAAATTCATATCTTGTGACAAAACGGTGATAGCATGATTTACGTGGCATGCAAAAATATCAATATCTATTCTAATATCTCTATTACTCAAGACATGGATCATAAGTTCCAAGAACAGAGCTCACAATGATCCTCATATAGACAAAAATTGATGGTACACTTAATGTACTTTGACTTACTGACTGAACGACTGCCTCGTTGGTCTAGTGGTTAGATGTGCCGCCTTTGGATCAACGGATCCCGGGTTCGAGTCCGGGGTCAGAGGCACTGGCTCGGAGTCTGGGTGTCATTTCTATCTATAATATTTATGTATTTACAAAAAAAATAATAATATAAGTAGTTAATCATCCATCTCGTTACCATAACACAAGCATTAAGTTGCTTAGCTTGGGACGAGATGGCGTTGTGTGAAATGTCCAAGGATATTTATATTTATTTATTTACATTTGCTAATTCTTTAATACAACATTATTAATATACATTAGGCACCAATAAACAAACAAAGATTACCTTGAATCACCGGACCTCAAAGCAAATTACAGCGGGTAAAACAATCTATGTCAGTCTTATTAAATAACACACAGTATTTACCTCAGCCGTAGTAATTTGGCCGAGCAAATAGAGAAGCGGTGACCCTACGGTCACAATTTGCCCTCGGCCTTGGTTGAACTTCGGTAACATTGTTACTATGTCCCTGCGTCCCTCGAGGCACCGAATATCCCTACATCTGTTCGTCCAGTCCAACTATAAAACTGTAGCGTAGTTTACAATCCGCAATTTCGTTTTATAGATATAGCACTATAAATCATGATGAGTAAGAATCTTTGTTCCGCACTGGATAAGCCAGATGCTGGGGGATCTCGGACTATTGCAATTGAAAAGCTGCAGTCTCATTTCAACCCATCTATTGCTTTGTCTTTATTTCAATAGGATTTTCTCCGTCAACATAAAAGTTAATTGTTTTGTTAGGAGAAGATATATTTATTTTCAACAATAGAGGGATTGGGATATTTCTATTTTCTGAACAGGTGTCGTTTCCCAGTATGAAATGTTTTTCTTTCGTGTTGCCCTCGGGCTCGACCTCCCATGGGGAAGCGACTAGTCGTCTTAATAGACTTAGAGACGTACCGTAGACTGCATCCCTCGAGGCTAACGTGTCCCCGACTCACCCTATCCCATAGAAAAGATGAGATTAGCTTCTTTTGTGTAGCCTTTCCTCGTTTATCTGGAGACATTTCGCCTAATTCCACCGCTTAAACGAATTCCTTTGTGACGCAAAGTGACCGTGATATTTGTTTAAAATATTTCTGCCTATAGATGACCCACTGTTGAGTCCGCCCACCTTCAACCGGAGTACATCTATACTAATATATAAAGCTGCAGAGTTTGTTTGTTTGAACGCGCTAATCTCAGGAACTACTGGTCCGATTTCAAAAAATCTTTCAGTGTTAGATAGTCGATTTATCGAGGAAGGTTATTTTTGTAGTTGTTATTTTATTTTCAAAAGAATTAGGGATCCGTATGAAAATTGCGATTTTGTAAACCAAGGTGTAAAATCGAAAACCTATTTATGCGTGCGCTGCAAAAACTATTGACAATAGAACAAAATAATGTACTACGGGTTTTATAAAGATCTACAAAAAAGTCTGCGAGAGTACATATCTAACTATCATAGTTTAGTCACAATAACCGATTTTATGTTCATAAAAAATATGCACGGGTTCGAAGCCCACGCGGGCGAAGCCGCGCGCAAAAGCTAGTGTAACTATATGGAGGATAATTAGCATACTGTACAGCACAGGGTTCTGTATCAGGTTTCCCTTCTCCTGCGGCTAGGTTATCGGCCTTGAAATTTGCTTTTGTCGGCTCTTATGGGAACACTATGTATTCTTAATCCGTCACCAATCGAACTAATTCCAAATTTTACTGCCTCGTTGGTCTAGTGGTTAGATGTGCCGCCTTTGGATCAATGGGTCCCGGGTTCGATTCCGGGGTCGGGCAAGTGTCTTTGTGTAAACCAGAGGCACTGGC
This sequence comes from Clostera curtula, assembly GCA_905475355.2. Taxonomy (NCBI): domain Eukaryota; kingdom Metazoa; phylum Arthropoda; class Insecta; order Lepidoptera; family Notodontidae; genus Clostera; species Clostera curtula. The sequence goes on along the minus strand of FR997808.1, from coordinate 7,716,955 downwards.
TCGGAGTCTGGGTGTCATTTCTATTTATAATATGTATGTATTTACAAAAAAAAATGTATATAAGTAGTTTATCATCCATCTCGTTACCATAACACAAGCATTAAGTTGCTTAGCTTGGGACGAGATGGCGTTGTGTGAAATGTCCAAGGATATTTATTTTATTTATTTTTTTATTTACGGAAATTATTTATTTCCCATTTCTTTAAGGGGATCCCTAAATACTGATATGAATAATAGCTAGTATAAGAATTACTGGACGAAAAAGTTCTTACACTGTTGCAATAACTAGGGTGTGTACTAGATGTTAGTATTCATAAACAATATGGAAACGGCGGCGCGAGTCGTAAACAGTGGAAAACTGGGTATTACGTTTGCTGTAATGGTGTAACTTCAATTTGCCTAGTTTCCGAACAAATTCCACTAGCGTTGCATACCGAGGTACTCGTATTCACTGAATATTGCACGACTCAAAATATTTGTATATCACTATCACTATCACTACATAGTATAAAACAAAGTCGCATTCTTCTGTCCGTCCCTATGTATGCATAAATCTTTAAAACTACGCAACGGATTTTGAAGCGGTTTTTTTTAATAGATAGAGTGGTTCAAGGGGAAGGTTTATATGTATAACCCACCCCCGCTTTGCACGGGCGAAGCCGGGGCGGGCCACTAGTTCTTACATATTATGAAACCAAGTCCTATAGCCTCTGCCTAGATTCTTTATTACTCTCTATTGTATCTTTAAATTCATGACGCTAGTGTACTCCTTTCGTGTACCATGCCTGGCTTCTGCCTAGATTATTTTCTCCTCTCTATTATATCTTCAAATGCACGACGCTAGTGTACTCCCCCTCTCGTGTACCTTGCCGTGGTGAAGGAGCTTGCGTGCCTTCAACATCCGTTAGGGCCATACCAGCTCAGGGACATCCATGCTGGGAGGCCAGACGAAGAGCGGCACCTGATATCGTTGCGGGTTAGGGCTCTGGGGATTCCTCTGTCCTCAGTTGATGTCCGTGTCCTCGGGTTGGCGATCAACCTGCGTGGTCCCTAACGCGTGGGATGGCGTGGCTTCCTTCTAAAGAAAAAACAAAAGACGCTAGTGTACTTAAATTGAGCATTGACATATTGATAAAAAATATTTCAACGTGTAATTACCAATATGCAACTTTCATGTCACCATTATGGCAAATCAGCACGTGGCTGTGACATAAATATTCACATTATTGCGTTCCCTAATGGTGCTGTACGATTTTTTCTTCATCTCCTGTTGTGCATTTGGATGTGGGGCTCAGGGCGTACCGACGTAAAGCGAAGGGTGCCGCTCGCCTACTGTTTAGCCATTATTTGCTATAATGTGGGTGAAATTCAGCTCGATTCGTGCACCGTGCCATAATTGTCTCCGTTCTTTTATTTGAAACGGTTTTATTTATAGCACAGTGGGGGACGCATCGAAATCCCGGATTATTTGGCTAACAAATTATATCGAATCTGTCGAGAATAGGACGCGCCCGTCGATAAATCAATGTACGGATTTATTGATGAAAGCCGACAAATTTTGTTATAGAAATCAATGGGTTCTCCCTTAATTTGATGACATCGACACATTTACTATGGCGTTATGGTCATTTTGCAGCCATCGATCACGAAAATATTATAATACATAATTTTAGCGCGTGCAAAGCATTAATTCTGCCATGATTAATATATTATAGCTTATGTGTTTCTTGGTTGCATTCGGTTATTCGGTTATATTCATTTCCTGTCTATGTTCGTGTGGTAACGGATTGAGAATGTATATTGTCACTACCCCATTCCATGCTGAGAGTGTGGTAAGTGAAACTTGATAAAGCGTGTCACAGTAAGCTAATTACCCTCCATGTAATTGGAGGAAGACCAACTCAACATTGAACCATGGATAGGTTGATTAGTAACTTAATAGATTTACCTTCCTCTTCATAAAAAATCTCGTCACATTGTCAAAAAGTGATTAATTTATATCTCTTCGAGATATATTTTGTGGAAGTCTTACGTCCTTGTTAAAGGACTGGAATATGAATCTTTATAAAAAAACATTTTAAGAGGAACAATAGCTTTGGCGTGAAAATGTAAGTGATAAATATTTTTATTTAGTTTTTATCTATTCTATTTTAATAGTAGTTAGATACTCTAATCCAGAAATGAAACAATATATTCCTGTAAGTCTGTACAGATTAAGCAGCTTACACTGTTAGTTTAGCATATTCCTCTATGAATAATACTTTCGTATGAAAACATATAAATATTTATATCCCGCAATCTACTTAAAGAAAAACACATAAAACCTATAATGACGGCATATAAATATTATCTCGGGTGTTTTCTGTTACTTACAAAAATAGGCCACAGCCATGTACATTCGTCATCACCGAAAATAAATAATATTATCTGAAATCACTCAGTAGATTACAAGCGATTCTGGCGCAAATATTGTCTAGGTCGGACAGAAAAGGAAAACGATGAAATATAGGTATGTATGCGAACAAATGTCGGAGAATTTCTCGCTTGGAGACGGCCAGCCAACTATGTGCGTGGTCATTGGCAATATCATCGGGATAACGATAGTAGCCAGAATTTAAATCGAGAAGAAAAAGAAACTTGTACTTTATCAAAAGTGATGATAAATATTTTAACAAATCGTGAAAAAAATATTATTACGCAATTTATTTATTGAATCAGAAAAATATGGTTTATATCTTACAAGTATATCAATATATTATGTCTTAAATTATTATATTTTAGATAGGATTTTGTTAATAATATAATACACGTCGAGCAAAATGTTGAAACCGAGTACTGATGACTATTGTAAGAAAATTATAACGAACAACTATTTGTAAACTTTTATGAATTTATTTATTATCGCTCGGCTTATACATAGGGGATTAAATAATTATTTATTTTACTATTTTATAATATTAACTGGCTTTTTGTCTATTTAATTGGAAGGAATATACTTCACTTCTTATTTTAGAACATATAAAACACATGAAATTCCACTTTGATAACAACATGTTTCATTAGAATATATTATTGTTTATAATTAATTATTTAATTATTATTTATATTAATAATGGCTTCTCCATTACTAATACTCTCAATGAAAACAGCCGCAAAGCAACCCAACAATGATTAATGAATCCACACGATAACAAATATGTCGCATTCGTATACGTATTCTGGTGGTCTGGCGACGAACATCGGAGCGGGAAGTGTTGCTTGTTAAATATATGGTGATAAACTATTGTTACTACCTCCCGGTTATGAATTATTTGTATAGTGAATTAGTATTAATGCGAATAATTTATGACATAAATATATATACAAAAACTATATTTTGGTATTTAATTGGTGTAGATCGTGGTCTAATCGAAAAGTCATCGATATTATACCACTTTGATACTGATGATTGGACCTCCACTAAGTAGGTGGAGGAAAATTTGTCTACTGTATATAAGGCAGTCACGTTTTCTTTTGTTTCAACTAGAACTTCCTTCTTCTATTGAAGGCTGGTAATTATATTCGCTATCTCAATTTGGATGATTGCAGCACAAAACAGTTCTTCCCGTGTTAAACCATTGGCGTATCTTTCCGGGTGGTGCCAGATTTGAATACATATAGTGTCAGCACCCCACCGTGAGGGTGTCTTAAGACCCGATAAAAGAAATTGCAAGCCTGTAAACTTAGCCGCAAGAGAAGGAACACTTGAAACCCAACCCGTGTGGCCAGCGTGGCCCCCTCCCTGTGATAGGCCCAACTCAGCTGTGGGTCATTCATGGGCTGATTATTAGTAGTATGGTTCTGAACTAAGATATTCTCCTAATAATTATCAGTAGAAAGAGCCTATATTTAGCCACCCAGTTACTTCAGGCGCCTTAAACGACACCCGCGGTACCAACGTATTCAACAACCTAACTACAAGTTCTAAATCCACCAACATACAGGCTAAAATGGGAAATAATGTTTTAAACCTTCCACAGACACCTTCTTTTTTTAAGACCTATCTATGTTATGTAGTATATTAAACGTATTACGGTAACGTATAATTAAAGCATTCAAAAGAAACTCATAAAGCCATCTCTGCCTGCCAGCATTCACCATTTTCTAGATAAAAAACATACTTATCCAGAAAAGGTTTGCTGGTGTGAAATAAATGCTGATTGGTTTATTCTGCGTGAGCACTTTCGAATAGGGATGGAGGCACGTGTTGGAAAGAGAAGTAAAATTATTATATAATTATATTTATGTGATGTTTGCTTTTAAGTTTATTTAAGATATTAAATAGGTTATGTTAATAATACAAATTTTTAGTTAAACCATTTAGTTTATTCTCAGATAATATCTAATATAACCTAATTTTATACATACATATATATGTACATATACATATTGTATTTTTATATCCAGTAAACAACATAAACGAATATAGAAACAAGTATACTTATCTATAGTTTATTCAGCCACTAGTATCAGGTGACGTCTGTCCTCGACGATTGCCACCCAAGAAGTGAGCCCGCTCGGGCGAGGCAACGCCTTTTATACAAGAATCGCCACTACTCAACCGTTGCAAACGGATGTAGATTCATCAATAATGGTTATTAAAATTACAGTTTAATTTATAAATATATTTGGGACTTGTCTAAAATTAAGAATTTATTTAAATGAGTAATAATTATGTGTATGAGTATGTTTAAAACATAAATAAATTCATAAAAATACCGTTTTTGACTAAACTTTAAATATCGAATTAAACTTATTCAAATTGACAGCGTACTTTAAAAATACGTATATTAATTAACAATTCGCCTTTAAATATTATTTGTGTATATATTGAATAGCAACAATAACCATATTCTAACACGGCCATACTGACATGTACTTCGTTCTCGAAGTACAATATTAAATAAATAGTGTGATCAAAACTTGATCTTTACAATTTTCCTTACACGATCATATAATACAGTCAAGACAAAGCTCATAATCCATTCATTATTATACATAATAAAATTTCACAAACCAATAATATGTCACAAATCAGTAATATGTCACAAATCAATAATATGTCACAAGTCAATAATATGTCACAAGTCAATAATATGTCACAAGTCAATAATATGTCACAAGTCAATAATGTGTCACAAGTCAATAATGTGTCACAAGTCAATAATGTGTCACAAGTCAATAATGTGTCACAAGTCAATAATATGTCACAAATCAATAATATGTCACAAATCAATAATATGTCACAAATCAATAATATGTCACAAATCAATAATATGTCACAAATCAATAATATTTCACAACATCTTTAATATTTCACAACATCTTTAATATTTCACAACTTCTTTAATATTTCACAACTTCTTTAATATTTCACAACTTCTTTAATATTTCACAACTTCTTTAATATTTCACAACTTCTTTAATATTTCACAACTTCTTTAATATTTCACAACTTCTTACTTCATTCTCATTTATAATATACATAATATTCATTATTACACATAGTATGTATTAAATAGTATTTCACCATATCTTCCTTCATTTTCATTTATAATATTTCAATCCATTCATTATTACACATAATAGATATTTCATGTAATATCTCCTCATTTTTTTCTTTATATACAATGGGTTTTTTGTATAACAATAAATTTTTAATGAAATTACATTATCTTTTGCATTAGTTTTGTTCAACCCAATTACCAGGCCATAGACGGAAGTTTTTCTTACGCAACCGTTATATTTCTCAAATATCCACTACCCCTTATTGAAAAACTATCATCTTCTATGTGCTGATTATTTCATAAATGGTCCCTTAAAACCCAGACCCGGAACAAATACTTGTAGGTCGTACAAATATTTCTTCCGTGCGGGAATCGAACCCGCGACATGCTGTGCAGCAGTCGATCGCTCAACTAGGAATTAGAAGTTCTGCCTAAAAGCAGCCGCATATTAAGACAAGACAGTTGGACTTTTCACAAAACGCTCGGCCAGTCTGACACGTCAAGAGGTACTAATCATATTTGTAATGATGTCTAACATGCCAACATGTCTAACATGCCAACTATCAAATAGCTCCGGTTTGTCTTGTACAAAAATTTGTTACACGATCATTAATAATATAATTAAGGATGGTGTACCAAAATCAGTGAGAGAATTACATAAATATCGACCAGCTCGTGGGCCCCCATTGTTTTATTGGCTTTAAAATACAGAATTTTGTGAAACCGTCTCTCATATAAAAATATTTATAACCGTCAGTTGATTGTCGAAATGGTCCTGTACCGTCCAAATATACTGTATGGAAAGGTATAGGTTATCTTTTCTATGGGATGGATTATTCCTTGCTTTGGTCCATGATGAGATTTTTATTTTTTTTTACACAAATTAGGTAGTGATTAATATACTTTTGTATGAATTTATATATTCCAGGAAACTAAAAGTATTCAAGTTTTTTTTTTTTTATAAGTTTTATATAAACCCGCATGGCAATTCTAATCATGAAACAAAAGAATACTCAGCCTACTCCCTTTTTGGAATGTATAATTTTGGTTAGGCTGTTGGATGTTCAGCAGTGGACGTATTTTGGCTGAAATGATGATGATGATGTTGGATCCATTTTGTAACACAGTAAATTATTTCGATCCATGTACTAGTTAAAATTTAAATCTCCAGCTATAAACTTCTCTATTAGAATTTGAGTTATCTGGATCAGTGTCCATTTATAAAACCAATACGTCATATTATAATCCCATAGCAAGAAGGTATCTTCTCGCCAAACCAAAATGATTTCCATAATACGATTCAAAAGGTGTTTTTCAGACAGATTTAGAATTGAATATAAATTTAAGACATGTAACTTTACGACATGATGTGTCAATATAATTAAGGATTCCAACCTAGGATAGATCCGTGAATTAGATATTATGTTTAGTTTTTAGTTGTTACCTGTTTTGTTGCCCAATAAAATACAATAAAATAAAAATCGACTGTGGTTGCCCAAATGCTACTCTCATACTACGTAAAAATCGAACTTTTTTCCTAGCAAACTCGCGGACATTAGAAGTATATGGTATGGCCTTTTATTACTTTACAGACATTTTTTTTTTGTAATACTACCAGATCCTTACGAAGAGTTTTCCCAAGAACTTCAGACTCTGCTAATGCAGAACCCCGTAGGGCCTTACCTGCCTTAGCAGCTTGTTGAATACTGCTCCACTTGAATATAGCACCAAGTTTTCTCGATACTTTTGCACCACGTCTCCGGTCCATTGTCATTTTTTTTCCGGATCGTAAAGCGGTGGTGCGATGTCATCATGGTGCTGATTTGTTGTTACTGCCTCGCGGATGGCTTGCACCATATTTTCCAATAACTGAGACGGTTCCATAATCTAAAATAAAAATAAACAAATATATTGCTAGGGTTAAAGGTTTTCGAATCCCACTTCTGATGTTGGAAAGAGAAGTAAAATTATTATATAATTATATTTATGTGATGTTTGCTTTTAAGTTTATTTAAGATATTAAATAGGTTATGTTAATAATACAAATTTTTAGTTAAACCATTTAGTTTATTCTCAGATAATATCTAATATAACCTAATTTTATACATACATATATATGTACATATACATATTGTATTTTTATATCCAGTAAACAACATAAACGAATATAGAAACAAGTATACTTATCTATAGTTTATTCAGCCACTAGTATCAGGTGACGTCTGTCCTCGACGATTGCCACCCAAGAAGTGAGCCCGCTCGGGCGAGGCAACGCCTTTTATACAAGAATCGCCACTACTCAACCGTTGCAAACGGATGTAGATTCATCAATAATGGTTATTAAAATTACAGTTTAATTTATAAATATATTTGGGACTTGTCTAAAATTAAGAATTTATTTAAATGAGTAATAATTATGTGTATGAGTATGTTTAAAACATAAATAAATTCATAAAAATACCGTTTTTGACTAAACTTTAAATATCGAATTAAACTTATTCAAATTGACAGCGTACTTTAAAAATACGTATATTAATTAACAATTCGCCTTTAAATATTATTTGTGTATATATTGAATAGCAACAATAACCATATTCTAACACACGCAATGAGTTCGCGTGCAATTATTAACGTAACGCGCTGTTAATACCTTTTTTGTGACAGCCCTAAATGTTTACGTTCGTACTTAACTCCTGGGCTAAGTCCTTATTGTTTTTGCTTGACGAAATTATATTCAGATTCCCAATAGATGTAAAATAGATATATGAACACAATTGTTTTATTTCGAACCAACTATTGTGACGTCAATTACGTTGGTCGCGCATCGGTTGGCGTTTTTAAAAAGAACACGGATAGGAATAGTTATAGATTTAATAAAAAAAACAGTTATTCTTAAAGGACTAACTTATCTAATGCACTATTTGGTTTCGTAAGCCTCTCTTGTGGAAATATCATTATAACAACATTACTATATTATACATTTTTACTTCTTAGCCTATAAATGACCCACTGCTGAGTCGGGCCTCCCCCAACTACATGAATGCTCGGGTCCTTCGGTCTCCTAAAATATAGTCGAGCTGGGGGAGCTGGGGGAGCTGACACATGCGTCATGCTCGTGATCGGCAGATGTTTGTAACAGAAAATTTGATAAAAAGAGTGTCCATGGAGTTTCTTGCTTGTTCTTCTCCATAGGATCTACTTTTTGGAACATACAACTAGATTCCTAACTTGACTTTGGACTTTTCAAAAACACTAGTAAATAGGTTCAATTGAAATAAATGTTTTGAGTTTGAGGGTAATTAGCTTACAGCCACACTGGCCAGACTAAATTAAAAATCCGTGATCATACGGAATCTTTATTATATACTAGCTTTTGCGCGCGGCTTCGCCCGCGTGGGCTTCGAACCCGTGCATATTTTTTATGAACATAAAATCGGTTATTGTGACTAAACTATGATAGTTAGATATGTGCTCTCGCGGACTTTTTTGTAGATCTTTATAAGACCTACAAACCCGTAGTACATCATTTTGTTCTATTGTTAATAGTTTTTGCAGCGCACGCATAAATAGGTTTTAGATTTTACACCTTGGTTTACAAAATCGCAATTTTCATACGGATCCCTAATTCTTATGAAAATAAAATATCTAATATATCGATAAATAGACTATCTAACACTGAAAGATTTTTTGAAATCGGACCAGTAGTTCCTGAGATTAGCGCGTTCAAACAAACAAACAAATAAACAAACAAACAAACTCTGCAGCTTTATATATTAGTATAGATTAGTATAGATTAGTTAGGTAAGTCCAGTTAGGTAAGTCCAACTTCGAGAAAGAGGTCAATCGTCGGATCCAACTCGGCTGGGCAGCGTTCGGGAAGCTGCGAAAGATCTTCTCGTCCACAATACCGCAGTGTCTGAAGACAAAAGTCTTCAACCAATGTGTGTTGCCAGTGATGACATATGGAACTGAGACGTGGTCGCTCACTATGGGCTCCATCAGAAGGCTCAAAGTCACCCAAAGGGCAATGGAGAGGGCTATGCTCGGAGTTTCCCTGCGAGATCGAATCAGAAATGAGGAGATACGCAGGAAAACCAGGGTCACCGACATAGCCCACCGGATTGTCAAACTTAAGTGGCAGTGGGCAGGGCACATAGCTCGCAGGACCGACGTCCGATGGGGCAGAAAAGTCCTCGAGTGGCGACCGCGTTCCGGAAGGCGCAGTGCTGGTAGGCCTCCCACACGGTGGACCGACGACCTGGTTAAGATCGCCGGAAAGCAGTGGATGCGGGCGGCCCAGGACCGGCCTTTGTGGAAATCCTTGGGGGAGGCCTATGTCCAGCAGTGGACGTCTTTTGGCTGAAATGATGATGAGTATAGATTCGGGTATCCCTTTACAATTAGGCCCAAGATTTCAGAAATCAAACATTATCATCAGTTCAACAACTTATCAGTCCATCACTATCATATACTCGTATATATATATGCTTAAATCTTTAAAACTACGCAACGGATTTTGAAACGGTTTCTTTTAGTAGATAGAGTGATTCAAGAGGGAGGTTTATTTGTATAATTCATACGTAATATTGTAGAGAAACACTGATAAATTTAGAGGTTCATCATTGCACCCGTGCGAAGCCGGGATGGGTCGCTAGTATGGGATAAAAAAGAAAATTTGACCAGACGTGTTGATTTTGTTTCATTTCAATGATAAAGTCGAAAACCTTGCCGTAATAGAAGGGAAATTTGAAACGAAGACAGCGTGGCTCAGTTAGCTAATGACCCATAATGGCTAATGATGAATATTGAAAACAAATAATAATAATAATGCAATCTAATCAAGACACAATAATGTTACTATACGAATTATTTATTACAATGAACAGCTGTAAGATCCAATGTGCCTAATAAATTAGCTAAAACCGTCTGCCAAGATCGTCATAAGGCTATAATATAGCTGTCCACTAAATTGCTAAGATGATCCTTCTCAAGTTCTACTTCATAACGCAATGAATGCACCATTACACGTTTAAATTACAACTTGGACGGGCAATGTGTCAAAGCTCTTTATAATGAAAATATGTCATAAACCCTATTCGGCTTCACATGTAAATTTAGATGTGCAAATTAATTCTATATACGTCGGATGAAGTTTGAATGGATGTCACACCAATTCTTAGTGCCTTATAAGGCTCGTGCCTTTTGAAATATTTATATGTAATAATGAATATGAAAGTAGGTTGATGTAAAGCTAGATTGAGAACAAAACAAAAGACGAGTGCAATGTTATAGTTAGTGATTAGGTACATTAGTGAAAAGAGAGAAGAAGGGTTGGCACAGGGTGGCTAGGTTTTTGGACGTTTGTCGGCTGTTAAGACACCCTCAGGATAGAATAGGTTGGTGACACGGTGTATTCTAAATCCGTCACTACACAGAATAATACCAAACATTTATTTTATAAATAAATTAAATCTTTTTCATATTCCAAACCCTTTCTTGTCAAATTTTGAAGACAGAACTTTCGCAATCGTATGTTCTATAATTTAATTTAATTTACAATAAAATTATACAGTCTGACTATTGCCATTTCTGCGACGTCAATGCTTGATTTTAATGAAAAGTATTTCAAGTATCAAATAAACTTTTATCAGTTGTTCACACTCTAGTAAGACAAACTCAAACTCAAACTCAAAAGGAACTTTATTTACGTAGGTTTCATCACCAAACTCTTATAAATCGTCATATTTATAAACACCATTATCATCTTACGGCCCCTGTCCCACACCAGGTGGCAGTCTCCACACACACCTCTCAGTCGTCATACCTACATTCACACCTTTCACACACAACTCTGCACTCCTACAATCCCTCCATCTCCCCTGATCGCTCACAATCCCTGCGTTCACTCACATTCATGCCGAAACCACCACCGGTTCGGAAGGCTGCTCTACAGAGAAGAGCCGGCAAGAAACTCTGTAGTTGCTTATTTTAAAATTATTGGTCTTGTTTACAAAAAGCACTAAACAGCATAGTGAGAGCAAGTTCGCAAGATGAGAGAAATGTACATTTTTGCATAAAAAATTAAATAAACACGCTACACGTTTCCGCAATTAATGACGGATAGAACTTGACAGGGCCAATCAAGACATTTATATTTTATATAAATGTCTTGATATATAATATATTGATATATGATATATTTATATAGACATTTATATTTGGGGAATTATAAGACAAAGCTTTATCAGAAGAAGGTTCATACTATCAGTTGGAGTATACTTTTGCAGGGTCGGGGAAGTATAAGATACATCTTTGCCATTCCAAGCATCCATAGACGTATGAGGAGGTTTAATACTTTATCGTCACAGTAGTATTTATTTTGTTAATAAAAGGCTCATATGAAAAATCTATATTGACAAGCATTACCATTCATTCAAAATAACATTTTTATGACTACTCTAGTGCAGTTTTTATAGACTGTGAATGACTCAAAGCATCTGTGGTAGATTTCAATTTCCTTTACGCGGCGCACTTCCGTTACTTAAGCGCGGCAACGGTAGTAAAAAATTAATAACTCTTTTGATTTTAGAACTAAAACGTCCAAAGGCCGAACGGAATGTGTTCAATGTTAACGGACACGTGTCAAAGAAACGCTTTGCTGGTCTTTAGTCAATTGTGTATATTTTATAACGTTAGCCTGTTATCGATACTACTACACTAGTATATTTACTTACTAAGGTACTTCTCAGCACATAAATGACCCACATTGATTCCATCCTGAGGGTATCGTAAGAGCCGACAAAAGGAAATTAAAAGGCCGCTAATGTGGGTCATTTATGTGCTGAGAAGTACCTTAGTAAGTAAATATACTAGTGTAGTAGTATCGATAACAGGCTAACGTTATAAAATATTCACAATTGACTAAAGACCAGTAAGGCCGAAATGCTAGCCGCAAAAGAAGGGAAACTTGAAACGGAACCCAATGCCTGAGTAGTTGTAGAAATCTTTATAAATTATATATATTAGGTGCACCCCGCGGTTTTAACCACGTGGCGATGGATTTTATTATATCGTCAGATTTTTTTTCTACTTACTTGACACTTATTGATATATTTTGGAAAATTCACACAATATCTTTAGCCTATGCGTTATTCTGATGTATAAGCTATATTATCGCAAAGTTTCATTAAAATGCATTCAGTAGTTTTTACGTGAAAGAGTAACAAACAACTATCCATCCATCCAAACTAAAAAACTTTCGCGTTTATAATATTAGTAGGACGTTATTTTGATGTATAAGCTATAATAATGAAAGTTTCATTAATATCCATTTAATAGTTTTTACGTGAAAGAGTAACAAACATCTATCCATCCATCCATACTTACAAACTTTCGCGTTTATAATATGTATTATTAGGATGTGTTGTTCTGATCTGTAAGCTACAATATTGTAAAATTTATTCAAAATCCATTACCAATAAATAAACCTCAATTTTGGTAGTCGGTTAAAGATGCAATTAAAATGCTATGTATATTCCACATAAAAAATATTGAGATTAATTGTAGCATGTTGACAAAGTAATTTAGTCCCCAAATGTGGCCGACGCAGTCATCACCATTGACATTTAGTTGAAACATATGGCACCAATTAAATTTCTTTTACCGAGCAGGCTAATAAAGATAGCAGTTGAATAATGATCTGTAGACGAACATTTTACGAATGACTGCCACTTGCACGAGAGATAAAAATATAAATTTAAGTTTAAAAAGGACAGGTATTTTTAGAACATTTCTGAATTCTCTATTTTTATCCTACCACTCGCTGACCCGGCAAACTTGGTACCGCCTCAGAATTAATAAAAAAAACCCGAATGATAATTCCAGAATGTTTCAACTTTAATAAAATATATGCAAACCTTAATTTGAACAAAAATAATGCGTATTATTTTTTTTTTTTCATAATTATTTTCTCTTATCTTTTAACTTCCACTTCCACGAACACTTCACAACTTCCACAAATATTTCAAGACCAAAATTAACCAAATCGGTCCAGCCGTCCAGTCCAACGAAATTAATTTTTATTTCTATAGATTGTGTGGTGACGGATTTAGAATATAATGTGTCACTGTCCCATTCCATTCTGAGGTGGCAATAAGAACCGAAAAAAGAAAATGACCGCCATGGCTGAAATCCAAGCCGCAAGAGAAGGAAACTTGATACGAAACCCTGTACCGACCCGAATGCTAGCGTGGCATAATAGGCTAATTAATTTATTTTTATTCAACTCAAGTTTTAGAAATTCCAAAGAAAAAGAATTTTCTTTCTATAATGTAGCAGTGACACACAGAACATGCCAAACTCAGCAATATAATCTCATATGAATACCAAAACTTGGCACTGGCACAAGTATTAAACTATTTGGCGAACAATTGACGCATTCACTGGCATTGAACTGATATAAACAATCAGCTAAACCAACAATTCAATTGCTTCGCAGCTTCACCGAGCTGTCAATATTGATTGATTAGCGTAATACACAAATACTGACGTAAAAGAAGAATAATATATTGCCGATATTCAAAAATAGATTAACAAACAAATGAATTCATTTTTGAATAATCATTCAATTCAGTCATCAAGAAATAAGTGTTAGGTACACTCACAACTTAAGTACGCCTTCGCACAGGTTTTCATCCCTTTTCATAATGTAACAAATGTCTATGTGTGCACCGCTTTGTGACGTTACTTTGCGTTGATATTATTATTATCATCAGAACTCAAAAATGACAATGGCGCACATGCTGGTTGGGAGACTGCAGACGGACTGATAGAGCTATAAAGCTTTTTAACATTGGCTTTTAAATTTCCTGCTTGTTTACTACCTTGCATGCTATAAGTCCGTTATTCAAAACTTCACGTTGCTATTCGCACTTGCCATATTTGACAAAAAGCCCGATGTGTGGGTGACATATTTATTAGCAAAAATTCTATTAAAAATAGCAAACATGCTTAAGGAATATATTTATACGCGAAACAAAAACTTTGTACTCCTTTCTAGGAAAGTTACGCGAACCGAGAACTAAGATATTTCCCATTCTTATAGTTAATATAGAGTAGGAGTGCATAATTGTAATATGTTTTTAAAATGACTTAAAATAAATAAAAATCGGACAATACCATGTATACATACTACATAACAGGTTTTACTCAAATATGCACACTGTGTGCAGTATGATCCAACTTGAAAGATAGAATAGCTTATATCTCAATTTAAAGTCGCAATATTATTTTATTTCAAATTATTTGTCTATTATTTGACAGCTATGCAGGCGCTATGTTTAAAATACAAACCGCTGAGCGACCACTAGTGCGGATACCCACGTAAAGTGGTTTTTTTTAAATATATAATCGGACGACACACGAGCAAGCGGTCCACCTGATGGAAAGTGGTCACCGTCGCCCAGGACATCTGCAACCTAAAGGGAGAAGATGCGTGGCCGGCCTTTGAGATGCCTGTTAAAACCTCTTTTGAAGAGCCCCATGTTGTAGCGCAGAGGAAACACTTCGGGAGGTAGATCATTCCACATCTTGCACGTGCACGGTAAAAAGGATCGCGATGCACGTATAGTTGTTGCAAGTGTTTCCTCTGCGCTACAACATGGGGCTCTTCAAAAGAGGTTTTACAGGCATCTTAAAGGCCGGCCACGCATCTTCTCCCGTTAGGTTGCAGATGTCCTGGGCGGCTAAGCTGGGCGGGGTTAATCGGCTGGATATACATCCAGCCGATGTGGATGGAAGTGGAAGTGCCAATATTAAATAAAAAGTCAACAGTGGCAATCAACCCACTTAACCTATTTGACGTAACATGAAAAAAACACAAACTGTATACATACAGAGTCATACGCGCAAAATAGTTGCCGCAGTGCCAATTACATAAAGGCCAACCCAACGAACATTGCTGAACGCGTTAAAGCTTAATTAATACCAATTTGTCGCACTGTTATTTAAGCAAACCTTTTGTCTGGCTCACATTCTAACGTTAGAGAATACATTGGGCTTAGAAGCAGAGTTAGTGTTGCAGTTTATAGTAAGTAACGGCTTACTCAAGAACCTTGTTACCTGTGTTAGTATTCATATAATACTAAAAGGCCCATTGTGTTAGGAAAACTTGACCCGAAATCCTGTGCCAACCATTCTGGCCACCCTCCATGTACAGTGGGAGGCCCTATTCAGCAGTCGGTCATTAAGGGCTGAGTAGTACTCACACAGTGACAGGTTGTCAGCTTCAATAAAAACTTTTTGCATGACCGTCTCTTCGTGTTAGCCCCGCCGCACGTGCTCACACTCGCATTGGTTGTCACGAGCCGCGTGCGAGTGGCAGTATTTAAAACCTATGGCGCGGTACCAAGCTCCGCATTTGCTCTCACGTGTCGACGCACACGCGTACATGCGGTGTTTGGTACTGCGCCTATAATGCGGCGCGTGACAACCAATGCGAGTGTGAACATGTGCGGCGGGGCTTATGGTTTATTCACAGATGTTTATTTGACTGGTTATGTTGTGTTGGTTTCGCACACATAAATGCCGCGTGTTTCTCTCAACTGGCGAACTTGCACGCTTTAAAGGAACTTTCTGTAAACAAAACGTTTATTTTTTTTAAATCAAGTTCTGCTTTTCGTGCCTGTTCTTCCGTGTAGAGCAGCTTTTCGAACCAGTGACAGTTTCACTAAGAATGTGGATGGACGTTAGGGTTGTGTGAGGCCCAAAAAGAGATGAATGAATTGTGTGAATGTGAGTGAATGAAGATATGACAATCGAGAGCAATATCCAGTTTACTAGTCTACTAAGTCTACCGCCTAGCAAAGGGACAAGAATAATAAATAAATAATAAATAAATAAATATCCTTGGACATTTCACACAACGCCATCTCGTCCCAAGTTAAGCAACTTAATGCTTGTGTTATGGTAACGAGATGGATGATAAACTACTTTTTTGTAAATACATACATATTATAGATAGAAATGACACCCAGACTCCGAGCCAGTGCCTTTGGTTTAGACAAAGACACTGGCCCGACCCCGGAATCGAACCCGGGACCCGTTGAACCAAAGGCGGCACATCTGACCACTAGACCAACGAGGCAGACCGAATGATGATAATGGTAGTTTTAAGCATGTCTATTTATAACATTTTTATGATTATGATATTGACATAATCATAAAAATTATGACATTGATTGAGATATATGATATGATTTATGATAAAACCTCCATAAATAAAGTTATTTTGAGTTTATCATATCTCAAAAGCCAACTGCAGTAGCCAGCTTGCTATTTCTTTCGTAAAAATGCCGAGAAATTGTAAATCTATATATTAAAACGTGGGGCATAAACTGTGTATCCCTTTTTTACTAAAATCGTGCGGACGAAGGGGTATAAAATTTACTTTTAAATTTTAAATAGTTGAGGAGTACAGAAGTGCAGAGTGCCTTGTTGGCCTAGGGGCTATATGTGCCGCCTTTGGATCATGGGTCTCCGGTTCGATTCCGGGGTCGGGCAGGTGTCTTTGTGTAAACCAGAGGCAATTGCTCTGTGTCTGGGGGGTCATTTGTATTCGTGAATTTCATTTTTGTAAACTGCCCCGCGATTTTGATATCACTACATAGTATAAAACAAAGTCGCTGTCGTCTGTCCGTCCCTATGTATGCTTAAATCTTTATAACTACGCAACGGATTTTGATGCAGTTTTTTTTTAATAGATAGAGCGATTCAAGAGGAAGGTTTATAATATTATGTATAATACATCCATAATATTGTAGAGAAACACTAATAAATATAGAGGTTCATCATTGCACCCGTGCGAAGCCGGGGCGGGTCACTAGTTTATAATATAACAAGAGCAGGCTTCATTTTTTTTAAATAAATAAATAATACCTAATATTACATTAAATCAATAAAAAAAATACACACTACAATGTATTTGACACACACATAAAGTCTGCGGTCAAATTGAGAATAGAACCATATTTGTAGAACCATAATTTAATCTAATTATGGTTGAATTTCGACCACTGGTAAGAATGTAATGGATTGCTTTAGTCCGAGCACTGGCAGTTTCACGGCGGTCATCAGTCACCATTACGATAATCAATATTCTCGTCATCAAAATGCGCGTATGCAGCTCACCAACAAAAGTTGCCATGTCATTTTACTCATTAGTACCTAGTCTTACTACAATTATTAGTTTACTTTGCTACTTAAACCTTAGATTTAATGGTACCTACCAACTTATTATTAAACCTTTAAGGCTGTATCTTCTAGTGATTTGCATTTTATTATTCGACTGACTATTTGGTATGGATAAACCGCCGTATCACGGGTCCCAAGTACGATTCCGGGGTTGAGCAAATGTCTTTGTGTAAACCAGAAACCAGAATCTGAGTGTTTTCTCAGGCTAGTATACGTGTATTATTTTATAAATTATTTGATTCCTTAACTATATTAATAGATTTTTTTTGTATATTTATGAATTACCGCCATACGTTCTTCGATTCAGCCCGTAAATGACTCACCACTGGCTCGGGCCTCCTCCAAATTCTTGGAGAGAAATGTGTATCGTCGAACTCTCGTAGATTTTTTTAAATCGCAAATATTTAAAATCCTTTAAAAAATGTTTATTGTTACCACAATTATTAAATAATTCACACATTCGATTTCTGATCATAAAAAATACCATTTCAAAGCCTGTATGCATTTCAAACCATATCGACAATAGCCGATTAAAATCCTCTATGCTCAAAACCAACTCCAATATTCCAAATTCAAACCATAACAATAAACATTTTCTTTATCGTATAATCAGATATTCGCTGTCAAATTCAGAATAAACCAATAAACACTTTGAACATAACATCATTATAGATCTCGACAACTGTGATTGGTTAATCGCACCATTATTCAGAATGTTGTGCGATAACAGAGAAGTTAGCTACTTATCGAACTCGCATGAAACTTGAACGGATTTATCATACTTTGGCTGAAGCATGTAAGCGATGTTAAAGAGATGTTGCCTCGGAAGTTTCGGGTGAATATTGAAAACTTAATGCTGGTAGAAAAGATGTTTAGTAAAACTCTTTATTTTCTATGTTTATTTTATAGTCGTTTAGAAATTCAAATTTTTATATGTTGCCCCCTAGCCCCGACTTGTGTTCCTAATGAAAAACGGGATTTTACATACTTATTTATTTATGGTACATGGAATACTTACAACTATAACACATGTTTAAGCAATAGGAAGCTAAATAAAAGTCTCCGCTTATAGCAGACTTTTTTTACGTTGGAAACCCTCACGGGTACCCTGCTGTTTGGGGCTAGCCACAGGTTAAGTGGGACTCCGGAGCGCGGAAAGATGGAAACTAGCGCCCCAACCTACCCACTAAAACGGGTTTCACTCCCCGATGGGGGAGCATGCTTTGAATACCAAGGCCTTGGTCCGCCGCGTTTATAGGAGCTACAAGCTCGGAGACGGGCCCTTCCCTCGCTTAAATCAGGCTTAGACATATGTGAATAATCCAGGTTTATTTAATTAAGTATTTTTATTGTGTTAAAACTTATCCGGCAATTTAGTATAATAACCTGAAACCAAAGCAGGGATCCCTGATCTAAATACAGAGCTGGTAAATATTTAAATAAAAATGTATGTAATAATAAGAAAAACAATAAGTTATATCTTTTTTTATATATCCTTGGACATTTCACACAACGCCATATCGTCCCAAGCTAAGCAACTTAATGCTTGTGTTATGGTAACGAGATGGATGATAAACTACTTAAATAGGTACATATTTTTTTGTAAATACATGCATTTTATAGTTGCGACAATAACACAGGCAAGTATTTCAAGTTGAATTATTTTCAACTTTTCAGTTTTGATTTATAATATTTGGAATTATGTCAGCTCTAGGCAGTTACTATGTTGGCAAATATCCAATAAATATTGATAAAGTTTCTTGAACACAGTGGAAGACGCATCCGACCCATTTTTAACCAACTGAAAAAGAAGACGTTCTCAATTAGACTGTATGTTTTTTTGTATGTAGATATGTTACCACATACCTCCATCATTAGTAAACCGATTTAGATTTTTTTCGGTTCGGATTGGTAGCCAAATCTAGTTAGTCGGATGCCTACTGCAATTAAAAGAGAAACTAATTTAAGAACTAAGATTAGATATAGGTACTCTGGCTAACCTGTCTTCTGGGAAGCGGGGTGCAGTAAGTCAATTTCTTTCCTTCGAACTGGAGACGCTTACTGTCTCCAGTTCGAAGCACAGTGGGTTACTCATGCGCTTGTATCTGTCTGGTGAGGAATTTAGAATACATGGTGTCACCACCCCATTGCATTCTGATGGTGTCGTAAGAGTCGACAAAAGGAACTGACAAGGCCGATAACCTAGCCGTAAGAGAAGGAAACTTGATACGAAACCCGCCTGGCCAGCGTGGTATAGTAGGCTAATTGCCGTCCATATGAATGTAGAACCTATTCAGCAGTATGTCATCTACGGGCTGAGTAGCAGTAGTGGTTCAACGGGTCCCGGGTTCGATTCCGGGGTCGGGCAAGTGTCTTTGTCTAAACCAGAGGCACTAGCTCGGAGTCTGGGTGTCATTTTGTATCAATAATATGTAGGTATTTACAAAAAAAAAATGTATATAAGTAGTTTATCATCCATCTCGTTACCATAACACAAGCATTAAGTTGCTTAGCTTGGAACGAGATGGCGTTGTGTGAAATGTCCAAGGATATTTATTTATTTATTATTTTATTTATTACTAGCGACTCGCCCCGGCTACGCACGGGTGCAATTATGAATGTATTATACATATAAACCTTCCTCTTGAATAACTCTATCTATTAAAAAAACCGCTTCAAAATCCGTTGCGTAGTTTTAAAGATTTAAGAATACATAGGGACGGACAGACGACAGCGACTTTGTTCTATACTATGTAGTGATAGTGATTTCCATTTGCTATTTCCCTGCCATAAAAAAACTATTCACTACTATAAAAATTGGCTGCCAAAAAGGATTATTACTAACCATACGAGTATGAAAGGATTTTGCCGACAATAGGTCGTATCAGCAAAAGCAGTTAAAAGGTATCCGCCTTTCTTACAGAATATTGGCTCGAGAGGAGGATTAAAGGGTTTCATTCGATAAAATACTAACGTTACATTTTTTTTTATTTTCAACCGATATTTAGTCTGTGTGGCGGATTAGTGTGTTAGGTCATACTATACCGCTCCACGCACACACGCACACGGGCACACACACACACAACGTATGCACTCTCGGGTGCTCGCAGTAAAAGAACACACACACAATGTATGCACACACACACACACACAACGTATGCACTCTCGGGTGCTCGCAGTAAAAGAACAAAGCTACCGAAAGGGGCATAGATATTATAGATACAATTATGGCGTAACTACCAGGTCGTAGTGGACAAGCTGGGATATGTGGGACTCCGCGGCAGCGAGGAACCCTGTCCTGACCTATTCAGTAATAGGTATAGCATATTGAGGGACTTTAAACTATTCAAAAACTTGAAACGATGTCTAACTCTGCGGACTGGGCGACGAGAAGACCCGACGCAGTTTTCCAGACGCCCGGCTCAGCTTGATTCTTCACTTGGCCTCCATGTCGAAGCTACCTAGTTGCAAAAGTTGCATACAATACTGATATAAGAAATCTCAATAAAATTTAGTTAAGCCATTCTAGAACTATGACGTCAAAGATAGATGGGTTAAACTTGTAACATCCCCATCATTTGCGAGGTCAAAAGCGTCGTGCTGCATAGTGCATATAAAAAGCCTTACATTTGGTTTTCTATGCCGTACGTCATCATGTCTAAATCGACCGATAGGTAATACAGCAACACTGTTCAATAAGACGCTGACACCACACAATAGATGTACCATCAATTTTGCTCAGTAAATCGCTCAATCTTGTATAAAATTCATGGGGTATAGCACTGAGGAGAATGATAAATAAGTTTGGAGGCTCGGCCGAATATTCTCATTTAATACGT
Organism: Clostera curtula; assembly: GCA_905475355.2. Taxonomy (NCBI): domain Eukaryota; kingdom Metazoa; phylum Arthropoda; class Insecta; order Lepidoptera; family Notodontidae; genus Clostera; species Clostera curtula. The sequence continues at coordinate 7,695,321 of FR997808.1, read as the reverse complement.
GACTTGTTTTGGGAACATTCCCCTGATATGAGTATCGCGATGGATTGCGAAATGTTGTGTATCGCACTTTTGGATAGTATCATTCATAAACACTAAACTGTGGCTAGGAAAACAAAGTAGGAAGGTTCTTTACCGAATCCATGAGTGTTTTAACGTATTTATTTATACTACTAGCGGCCCGTCTTGGCTTTTCCCGGATAGACTTTGTTTGACATATTTTTTTCTAGTATCATTCATAGCTATGATAAGGAAGGATATTGTAGCATTCTTACCGTTTATCTTGATATATATTATTGTTCCAAACCCACATTGTACCAAGACACGAATCCTGACAGAGAAATGTTCCGTACCACAGAGAATATAAGCTACTAAAGTCATAGATAATTAACATTCATAAACGTAGGAATGCATGGGTTGTTACCTCAATAATTCTAATGGTGAAAGAATGCCCAGAGTTTCAGAGCATTTTCAATGCAAACAAAAAATCAAATCTTTCCTCTTAATAACATTAGTTTAGATAGAAATAGCAAGCAAAGATTCAATCAACTTCATAGTAAATGAATAAAATCTAGTCTTACCTACGGGGATTGTGAAAGACGATGTTCATAGCCAAGCATCAACTGTATTTCTAGGACACGAGCGCGATAGCGGAATATCCACTTACATCAGCATTCACTTACTTTCTTTCTTTCTTTCTTCTTTCTTTCTTTCATTCCTAAGGAGTTTGAGGGTTAGAGCAAAACCGTAAAACAAATTGGTTAAATTGAATGATCTGATTAATATTTATACCAAATAATAATATTTGTTAAGGAAACATACTATAATCTTAAACTATTAGGTAAGTTTTTCATTTGTTATTATTGTAACGGATTAAGGTAACAATCACGTAACATCAACACCCAATTTCATCCTGAGTGTGTCGTAAGAGCCGACAGAAGCAAATGACGTGGCAGGAAACCTAGCTGCAACAGAAGGACAACACGATACGAAACCCTTTTTTTTTTTTTTTTTGTTGCCCGAGTTAAAATCCTTTATGGACTTCCTCGCCGGCCACGGGGATGGCCAGCGAGGGGAGTGTGGGACTCTCCCCCATAGTGGGGGCCTACCCACTAAACCTCCCGGGGTGCTCCAACTCGCGTCCTGTTGCGGCATTGTGGGATCTGTTGCAGAACCACGCGATACTGTGCCAACCTGTCTGGCCAGTGTGACACTGTAGCCTAATTAGGTAATTATCCTCCATGTAATTGGAGGAGGTATACCTTAGCACTAGTTCATGTATGGGCGGAGTGGTAAGACTTTGGGATGTAGCTCTATTTGTTTAAACTTGAATAACATTAACAAAAAACACCAAAAGCCAAGTCACGGATTGCCCCTCTGTTTCAACATCCACTTTCTAATAACACGGATGAATATGCAATGGGGCAAGTTCATTCAACCTCAATTCGTCGCACTTTTTGCCAATAAGAATTAAATCATAACCGTCGGTTGGTTAAACACGGCATTTTTCTTTGGGCCATAGTCATCATTCAACGTCCGGCTGTAATGAGGCAGGACGCGGTGGCACCGGGTAGAGATGGGCTTGTTAATCAACGTTTACTACTACTTCTCAGCCTATAAATGACCCACTGCTGAGTCGGGCCTCCTCACTTCACAGGGAGGGTAATTAGCCTACTGTGCCACGCTGTCCAAACGGATTGGCATAGGGTTTCGTTTCAAGCTTTCTTTCTCTTGCGGCTAGTTTTTCGGCCTTGTCATTTCCTTTTGTCGGGTCTTAGACACCCTCAGAATGGAATAGGGTGGTGACACTGTGCATTCTAAATCCATGACTGCACGGACAAACAACAAAAGATACTGTTAAATACGCTTAAGAGGTTGTCATCCGCATATAGAATTGTAATAGAAGGTCGTTATTGTTTATTTATTATAATTAAGACACCTCTGTTTTTTGGTGTAACCTGTATCGCGAGGGATGTTTATATCCGTTAAATTCACGAAAGAAAATGAAACTCAGATTCAGAGCCAGTGCCTCTGGTTTACACGAAGACACTTGGCCGACCCCGGAATCGGCCCGTGATCCAAAGGGGGTACAGCCGTACCTAGTGCAAGGGTTTTATTTATATTTCATCAAAATAATATTTTACAGGGATATATGTTTGGCCATCTCTAGAGGGTATATAAATCACAATTAATTATTTACACACGCCCCTCCACTTAAGAGATTCAATGCATACTCGTTATAAAATTCTGCCGACATAATCGTAAACCGCGACATAAAGGCGCAGTGCTGGCAGGCCTCCCACACGGTGGACCGACAACCTGGTTAAGGTCGCCGGAAAGCAGTGGATGCGGGCGGCCCAGGACCGGCCTTTGTGGAGATCCTTGGGGGAGGCCTATGCCCAGCAGTGGACGTCTTTTGGCTGAAATTATGATGATGATGATGATGAATCGTAAACCCTTATTGAGCTTTTACTGATATTTACATACAAGTTAAGAAAAGTTAGGCTTGTGAGCAATGAAAGTAATTCCTGAAGTCATTATTTTAATTGAAACCAACAACAATGTATCAACTTTTTTTAACGTGATAATCATTTTAACAAGTATTTTTTTATCTAGAAACTACTGATTTTTAAATTGAAGTATTACTGTGTTTTTTAACCCATTTAAAATGACTACATATAAATAAATGCGAAACGCTAAAACTTTGATTAAACTCATAAATAAACATTAAAAATCGAACAAAAATGTACCTACCCAATAATTTGAAAACACCGAAAGCGTCGAGCGAATGGTTTTTTAAAAAGCCGTCACAGCTAAAATTCTTACCTCGTTCGATCTTAATTGTTGTCGGATCGACGTTTTAAGTTGGATCGTGAAGCGATATAATCTTAAGTCGAACGCGTTATCTTTCATCGTTTTATTTTATAAAATTTATACGTAAATTTATTGCGATAATCAGTGGCTGTGTTTAGTTGCCTTAATTTATGCATAAATTTGGATATGGAAACCTTTTAACGGTGCAACGATAACGGTATAAAGAATTTCCTTATGACAATTAGTTTAACTACCATATTGAAGCTTAAAATATCTTAGTAAGGTCTGCTTTGATTAAACGTTTTTAGCGCATTGAATTGCGCCGTCAATGTCAAAATGGTAGAGCACAATAAAATGATTTGTTGCTAAAGGAATCGTCATTAATGTGCTTTTATAACGAGAAAGGAAAAACTAGAAGAACAAGAAAGTATTCAAAGTCTATACTGGGTAGATGACTAAATCTCATCTAGACGACGTATGTAAAAAGGTAAATGATTCCATCTATCAGAAGTCTTGTTCAAAATTTATTCAAATTAAAATATCTAAAATGAGAATCGTCCAATAGATATAAGCGCGATTGCCAGCACCGCCTGCGGCTAGCTACGATCACTATTATTACAAGCAGCTCCTGAGGTGAACCACTACCTACTGCAATTGATTTTTATCGTGACGACATCATTACTATCAAAGACTCTGTACTTCATAGACACATCAAATATATTACTATAAGTTTAAAGTTAAGTGCATTAATTGAGACCAAAAAAAAATTATGTGTCATTTATATTATAAGCTATTTCAGTAGATTTCGTTGCTGATTTTACACACCATATTTCCATCTAAGCACAGTAAAATAATTTATATTTATTTGGCTATAATTGTGACGACATGTATATCTGCAGATCATTCCTAAATGTAAGCCTTTTATAAGAAAAAATCCTCATTTTGTCAATTAATCAATGAGCCCCACTGTTTCTCAGTGCACTGTGCCTCTGAACATAGGCCTCCTCCAAATTTTTCCATTCATTTTTATGTATTACATATTTAGAAAAAAGACAATGGTTCACATTGTCTTTTCCCTTCTTGTTTTCTTTCTTTTATAATCGTACTCCACTTACGAGTACTTTGCTGTACTATATACTAAAATGATACGTTTTGCAATTTCTTATTTGCCTTGTTGATTGTTGACGAGGACGTTTAATATCTAAACTAGTTTTTGATCTTATAAAGATGTTTCTTAATGTATCATGTCTTTTAACTTTGACTCTGGCAGTGAGCTAGCATGACATTACTCATATAATACGGTTCCTACAAAGAAAGGCACTTACAATGTTGAAGAAATATATTTAACTAGTTGGTAATACTATATAAATAGTCCTTAAAATTTATGATATGCAATGGAAACGTGTATAATTAGATATTGTCCTGTTAATAAATTATACATGAAAGTTGTGAATTAAGAGAACAAAAGATTGGATTATGTTAATGTTTCCCAATAACGGGTGACATCTTTGATTTATTCATTCGTTGTCAGTGTATTATGAATTTAATACATTTCAAATACATTCTGAGTTCATGCATTAAAAGTAGAATAATACATATCGATATTTAGCATATTAAATTCTGAAACATGTCATTGCCCAGTCTTTTGGATAACAAACTATGACTTGAACTGCAGCTGATAAAAACAGAGCTCCCACAGAAACCATGGTGTGTAATTATTTTCTTATTTATGAACAAAAAATCTATTATCTACGCACAAAAGTAATGTTTATAACTAAATTGTTTAAACGTAGTGAACGAATTCCATTGTGAGTTGAAGTTTTGTTTTTTAACCGATTATAACGTCTTAATAGCTGTGTGAACATTTGCTAGATTTCAAAATTATTTACAGACTGAGAGATTGTGAACCATAATATAAAGCATTTTTTTTATGTTAGGTTCTATGATTGCGGTGTCCGTGTGGTGACGGATTTAGAATAAATAGTGTCACCACCCCATTCCATCCATCATGAATCATTTAAGGGCTGTGTAGTAGTAGTAGATTGCGGTGCAGGTACTGCATATACAATTGATACTGTTTAACTTTGAATATTGATTTTGTCATATAGACAAATTCATATTCTTCTTCTAGTAATCTGTACACAACATCACACAACCCATAGATAAACTCTTTTTATTCAATACCTCTTAAGCATAATGCATAAAAAAAGACTACAGCCAAATTACATAGCCGTTGTTGTGATGGATTTAGAATACCGTGTATCACCACCCCATTCCATCCTGAGGGTGTCGTAAGGACCAACAAAAGGAAACGACAAGGCCGATAACATCTCGTGGCTAGCGTAGCTTAATATTTACCCTCCATATAACTGGAAGAGGACCGACTCAACATCTATGGGCTGAGTCGTCATCTATCAGAGACGGCATGATGTTGGCAGCTTAAATAATCAAATTTCCTTCTGTTACCAACGTCATTGATTCTCTTCTTACAGAGTTGCTGACACTTGACTAGCACTTCCAGTGCTTTGCTTGAACCTTTATAGGATACGGCACCCCTTTTCTATTACGAAGGCCGGATTAACACTTAAGTGGTGGAAAGATTTCTTTGCGTTCGCTCCGGAAAATGAATAATGAATATCACTGCCCCTCAGGAGTAGAGTTAGCTCTGATGTAGGACTCCGAAACACTCGACTATTTACCCAGCAGTATACCCTCAATCGTCTCAAAAGTTCGCGAGGACGCATTCTACTGTGGCGCCCGGATGGGTTTCGACTATCAGTTACGGGTTACGCCTCAGTTAATGAGGCGTGTGTTGGTGGTAAGTCTCAAGACCAAGCACCGTCCTCTTAGAGAGCTCCTTTCATTTTGACCCGACACGTTACGACATAACGACCTCACAGAAGGAAGCCACGGCGTAGCGACCATCCAGGTTGACCGCCAACCCGAGGCCACTGGCGCACTGCAACGGTTTAGGGCTCGCGGGGCAACTCAGAAGATAGCGGAGTCCCCGGAGCGCAAACCCGCGACGACACCGTGTGCCGCTCTTTGCCTGGCCTCTCATGGTCATGGACATGGTCGACACTGACCTGAGCCAGTGTGACCCCAACGGATCAAGAAGGCACACAAGCCCCCTCACCACGGCAATGTAGCAGCACAGTAGAGCGGGTAGTGGTGAAAACCTGACTTAACCACTTACTATAAATTCACTTCTGCACAATCTTTTTTATACTCCGCCCCAACGTCTCTGTAGATATCATAAAAGTTAACAACAAGCACAATTAAAATGGGATTCACAAATATTAATTACCGCCATTTTTATAATAGCGCCTTAAAAGAATCGGCTGCGAAATTTACCATCGTAAAACGTTCACCGTTTATAGTCGTACGCTTTAATTAATTTAAATTATACAGAATATTAAAGGCACTAAAGTTAATATGTATGGTTACTGCAGGCCAATATGTATTCATTGCTGTTGACATAGAAGTTATAGGCGTAGAAGCTGGCTTGCTGAATGAAACAGTTTTTAGGAAGCCAAAAGGCTTATTTGGGAAGTTCTCTACTCAGGTAGGTCTGCTGCTCAGGATAAAGTTCTAGTGGCATAGGTATGCATCGATACGGGGCGTACGTTAAAACCCAATGACTTAATTTCTAGCTAATTGTGCGTGTGTGTGTGTGTGTATGGCTAACGTAAAATTGTGATTACTTTACTGAATGGTTTTAACATTAAAAAAGTCTCTTATGAAAAATAAAACGCCGTAATCGTCATAAATAAAAAATATGTTTGGTTTTTAACCCAAAAGTAAAGCATGACAATTTCACAATTAGGGTTCAAATATATTTATATGACAAAAAAAAAGATAAAATGTCAGAATAAAAAAATAAGAATACGCATTGCCATACAACGTGGCATTGAAATTAGTCTTCTTGGCACCGTACCCGATAACGGTGATCTGGGGCAAATTCCAATTTTGTATATAATTAAATTAATAATATATTATTAGAAATTAATTAATTCTTATTAATTAATTTATAATAATAATAATATAATAGTTCTGGACAATGGTCATGTCACGCTCTACTGGGATCGATCGATTATTACTGACAGGACTATTCTCGCTAATAAGCCTGATATAGTGATAATTGACCGATCGGCGAGCCGGGCAATGCTTGTTGACGTCACTATCCCGCATGACGAGAACCTCGTTAAAGCTGAAAAAGAGAAACTCACAAAGTATCTCGATTTGGCTCACGAGGTTACCGCAATGTGGCATGTTGATTCAACAATCATTGTGCCGATAGTTGTTTCAGTAAACGGTCTTATTGCGAAGAGTTTCGACCAACATCTCAAGAAACTCTCGCTGGGTTGCTGGATTAAGGGCCTGATTCAAAAGGCTGTCATACTGGATTCGGCAAGGATCGTGAGGAGGTTCCTCTCTCTGGAGCCCTGAACCGTCGGTAGCTTAGGTCATCGACCTCGTTTTCGACGGTTTTTGTCTATTTTTATGTATATTTTTTTTAAAACATTTTGTATTTTTTAAAAATATATGTAAAAATATGAAATAAAGAGACATGATAATAATATAATAACCTTTTTTGAATAATTTGTTTAGTGTCCCTTTTTAAACATTATATGTATTATAATGTCCTATTATTCTATTTATGCGTACAAATGAAGAATATACAATTGTAAAAACACACAATATTGGTGTATATTATTACACATAGGATGTTCTTTCTTATGTCTCGAAACATTTGTATGAAGCTACCACTCTGTGTATTATTACTCTATGGCGGCAGATAAGACACTGCTAGCGTTCCTAGGATGTTAACAGTAGTATTATACCAGTTTACAAGCGCGTAATATGCAGCTCCGTGGGTGGCGTTTGCTTAGGCCAAGCTTATCTGGCCCCGGTATAAATGACAGCTATTCGGTAATGGGCTCACGACTGAAGCAAGGATGTTTTTTATGGTAATTACTACGACCAAATATTTATTCGAGCGGCGTAACTGTGGTGCCTTTTATCTTCTAGTTTATTAATCTTCAGCTCCCAATCTGAATTATTCGTCGCTAATTGCGCCGGATACATTCCAAATTTGTTTTTATGTAGGTATTTGTTACGTGTTTACTTGTAGATTTTTAATAACGAAAATGTTAATCTACTTAAAAATTTACTAAACAATCATTTGAAGTCAGTGCCACAGGCTAACTTATATCCTAATTAACGTCGTTGTCAATTTAAATTGTCACCGAAGCTAACTGAACTGATTTCGATCAAATTTATATGAGACCAATCTGGAACAAAACAATTCGAATCAGTTTACAAACGTCGATGCTTTGCAATATTAAATATAAAAAGATCCGTGTGGTGACGGATTTAGAATGCGAAAGGTTGCGGGTAGCAGCTGGATGCGTCAAGCTGAAGACAGGCTATGGCGCTCTTTAGTCCAGCAGCGGACTAATGTGGACTGATGATAAAGATAATGCTTTACCATCTAGTTAGGAGAATCTGAAGTCAAGTCAATTCCTTGAGATAAAGTTTTAAAATTGGTATCTATAAAAGGTGCGCTCAAATTAAAACACACAAAACAAGTTTTGAAGATGTTGCAATTTTATGAGTATAAACAGTATCGCTATTAATTTCAGTTGAGAACAAAATGATTAATGGTTTTAAATAACTTATCACTCAAAAATTGCGACATATTTTCTCAAGTCATTAACCATAATGTAAGTTTAAGCAAAAAAATAATAACCAAACTTGTCTCGTGGGCATATAAAAAGTGTAATAATTTAAAGTAGAGAAAAAATACATTACCATCTTAATAACCGAGGTAGACTTTATTGCGACAAGAAATAAATACCTTTAGGCATTCGCTTCATTGAAGGAACTCATTACTTTTTTTACTAAGCGTAGTTACTCTGCGTAAACATCATCAATAATCAGTATGTAACTTACTAGCCTCGATAATATTTGTATGGAACCAATCTGATATTAATATCAATCGAATAAACAAATTTCCGTGTGGTGTCGGATTTAGAATACATAGTGTCACAACCCCATTCCATTCGGAGGGTGTAGTAAGAGCCGACAAAATGAAATGCTAAGGCCGATAGTTTAGCCGTAAGAGAAGGAAAACTTGATACGAAACCCTGTGTCAACCCATCTGGCCGGCGTGGTACAGTAGGTTAATTACCCTTCATGTAATTGGAGGAGGCCCGACTCACTCAACAGTGTGTATAGGAGTAGGAGGAATAAAAAAAAAAACTAATTGGTATACAGTTGACAGAGTTGCAATAACAGAAATAAAAAACTGACAACCGAATTAAGAATCTCCTTCTTTTTAACCCCCGACGCAAAAAGAGGGGTGTTATAAGTTTGACGTGTCTGTCTGTCTGTGGCTCCGTAGCTCACGAACGGATGAAGCGATTTCAATATAGTTTTTTTTTTGTATGAAAGGTGAGCTACGGGCGAGTGTTCTTAGACATGTTTGATGAAAATCGGTTAGGAAGAATAACCGTATGTCTGCAAATATAATCGAGTGGGGTCTCAAATGAAAGCGCATCACGTGCAATTAAAAAAAATATACATTATAATAAGTGTGTACATATTTAAAGTATAAAATAAAAATTAAATTAAAAAAAGACCCCGACACAATAACCTTTAAAAAGTAAAAAATAAATACATCGCGTTTGGGGACCAGGGGCCAGGTAATAAATAAGTGGGAGCGGTCCCCCAACGCGATGTATTTATTTTTTACTTTTTAAAGGTTATTTTGTCGGGGGTTCTTTTAAATTTTTAATTTAATTTTTTTGACGACGATGTTAAAGATCATTTTACGTTGTTCACTAAATAATTTGATATTGGATCTTGTATATCTACTACTAATACTACTCAGCCCGTAGATGATCCACTGTTGTACAAATCGGGCCTTAGGGGGCAATTAGCCTAATGTACCACGCTGGCCAGACGGGTTGACAGAGGGTTTCATATGAAATTTTCCTTCTCTTGCAGCTAGATTTTCGGCCTTGTCATTTCATTCTGACGGTTTTTACGACACCCTCAGGATGAAATAGGGTGATGCAACTATGTATTTTAAATCCATTACCACGCGGACGGACACCTTAAGTACCATTGTATATCAATGGTGCTACATTGTCACTTATAGTGATGGAAGTCATTTTTGGTACTTTCATGGTCTGAATCACCTATTTGAATTTAGCGGGTGGTCCAAAAATCACTCTGTATAGATTCAGATTACTGAGTGGATATTTTATTGAATTTCACAATATACAATGTGATGCGGAAAACAATATATGAACGTTAAATCAAGTACGCAAAGACGATAATAAAGCATTTCATTGTTGGCTGCCGACGTACTGGACACACCGTATTTCATAGAGATTTTGCGAGAACATAAATTCTCTGGCATTGTTTAATCATTATATTGTACATTTAATACTTTGTTATTTTGCTGCGGAGACTGCCTCCGGTCTATGAAGGATAGACTGAATGGATAACAGCGTTGACAAGTCAAATAAAGATGATACAATAAGCAAGTTCTCAAAAGTAAATTTCATTGTGTGCACGGTCAACTTTACATGTCAGAGGCTTGCTATCTAAATTTGATCAAATAAATAATAAGTAAATATCCTTGGACATTTCACACAACGCCATCTCGTCCCAAGCTAAGCAACTTAGGTAATGCTTGTGTTATGGTAACGAGATGGATGATAAACTACTTATATACATTTTTATTTGTATAGATAGAAATGACACCCAGACTCCGAGCCACTGTCTCTGGTTTAGACAAAGACACTTGCCCGACCCCGGAATCGAACCCGGGACCCGTTGATCCAAAGGCGGCACATCTAACCACTAGACCAACGAGGCAGTCATCAAATATCATAAAGGGACGTCGGTTGAGTTCACAAACCTTCTAATTTGTCGAAGGACAGTTGGCTTACTATGGCCTATTCGGACGGATTGACACTGTACTAGTAGTAGTAGGTACCTACTCAGTCCATATATGACTCCCTGCGTCGGGCTCCTTCCAGTTACATAGAGGGTAATTGGCCTGTGTTTCATATCAAATGTTGCTTCAACAGCCGCAATTTTTTCTGACTCTTTAAGTACCTTTGGATAGCTCGATTGACACCAGTATAGTCCTTATGTTTACACGCATAAAGTCTGCCTCGCTAATCACGACAGATAAAATGCAAATTATATTGTACATTTGTCGCATAATCTGCGGTTAATTAATGAAGCATGTACTTTTATAATTCTTTTCATCACTCATTATGTTACCAATTTCCTTAAATCATTCAAGTGATCTTAATACCTTATTGTCTACGCCATAAGACTTGCTTTCACTTAAGATTAAATCTGTCCCCATCTCTTACAAGTGGGCAGCTGCAAGCGATGGCTAATTAAGAACATAACCTCAACCGTTGGTAGTTTAAGGTTCGGTAAATGCAGGCGAAGTGGTACTAAGCATGTATTTCAAAGCATTAGCGAGTTATTTACATTCACTGTGCCTAGTCTTGGCGTAGTTCGACACTAAGCAATAAATTTAGCTTGAATTGAATTGCAAATTGCTAAACTTGTTGTTCTCGCAATTCCAAAAGTTGACAAGAAATGTATGCTATTTTAAAATGAAAAGACATATAACGCTACATTAAAACTTTTGTTAATTATACATTGTACCATGATAATAATGCATGCATATTGTTAAGATTTCCATGAACTAACTAATTTGGAAAACGTATTCTCACCATCCCGTTATAGCCTGAGGGTATACTGTAGGCGACCATTCGCTGTTTAGGAAGAAGACTAAAGTCACAAAAAAGCAAATCTAACCTTAACCTTCATCTAATTAGAGATATTACTAAGATTACAAAAAATACAATACCTAAAATCAGTATATTTTAAATTCACAAACGACGCAGTGTAAATTAAAATGCTCTCATTAAAGTTCACCTGTTCCGTATTAATTTGAAAAGTACTTATTATACCAAGTATACTGCCTCACGAAAACGTGATAGATTATCTCAAAGACTTCAACCTTAAAATTCAAGTCTGAGGTAAAAGCATTCTTTTAGAAGCTACCATCATTAATATTCTGAGAATGTGCGGCGTACCTATCAAAATGCGATGGAGTCTGCGAAGCTTGTGGGACCGTTATTACCCTCAAAAATGGTATTATCCTATTTAGGAAGTTTCTCGTTTTAGGTAGTTGTTTATAGACATTAGAAAGACGTCTTCACTACATAGTATAAAACAAAGTCGCTGTCGTCTGTCCGTCCCTATGTATGCTTAAATCTTTAAAACTACGCAACGGATTTTGATGGGTTTTTTTTAATAGGTAGAGTGATTCAAGAGGTAGGTTTATATGTATAATACATGCATGAATTTTGATGTTCATCATTGCATCCGTGCGTAGCCGGGGCGGGTCGCTAGTTAAATATATTCTAGTAATCATTGTTGGAACTGGAACCAAACAAATAAGTATTTTTTTACAATTTTGTCTATGAAATGTTGTGTTGACTGAAAACGTTGTATATTATGTATTTTTTTGGCAAAGAGATCGCGACCTGTCTTAGAAATCTAGGGATTGGATTTACGGCGGCACGCCTTTGTATCACTTGCTCTGAGTCTGGGTATAATTTTTATTCGTGAATTACTTGATTGTAAACAGCCCCCGCAATAAACTACGAAAAAATATAATAAAACTCTTTAGAGCGTAAAATATCTTATAGTGACAATATAAACATGTAGGACAGTAATAGCTATGAATGATTTCTTAGGTTTTCGCGATTATTACACATTGAAATTCAACACTTTTTAACGGATTCTGGACACCGGTGACCTCTGGACACTGTGAGCAATTTCTGCGTGCAAAGGGAACGTTATCAATAAAAGGGTAGATTTTAACTGTTTCTTTGAACTTTTGACAACTGTCATCTTGTCTCTCACTTGTGTAGCAAATGTGCTAACTCATTAAATTAACAATCGTTAAAGCGCGCAAGAAATATTGATAGAGAAACACAATACCTCATTGTGTCTGCCAATAGAAGGCCATTTCTTTTTGTTTTCACGTTATACTTTGCTAACTTTAGCTTTCAAAGCACGTCTCTTGGCTGATAACGAAGTCCAATATACAGGCAATGGGTGCGTCCCCATTGATAGCGATGTTATTAAGTTCTGCAAGTTTGTTGAGACATGATTAATTTATTACAAATTTACGATTTATTTCAAATTTACGATTTATTTCAAATTTACGATTTATTTCAAATTTACGATTTATTTCAAATTTACGATTTATTTCAAATTTACGATTGTTAATAATTTGAAATATTTGCGTTGGTTTTTTATAATACTATTCAGCCCATAAAGCTTCCTCCAATTACATCGAGGGTATGAAGCCTATTGTGCCACGCTGGCCAGACAGGCCGACACAGGGTTTCGTACCAAGTTTCCCTACTCTTGCGGCTAGGTTTTCGGCCTTGTCATTTTCTTTAGGCGGCTCTTACGACACCCTCAGAATGGAATGGGGTGGTGACACTATGTATTCTAAATCCATCACCGCACGGACTATTATTTATAAGAATATATTATTAATTTTCATTATACGAGTATGTAGTATCGAATCAATTTTAGCTGGCAAAAAACTTATTTGGAAGAACATGTTCTATAATATAAGTATAATTACAATATTTTATATTCGTCTGGTGACGAAGCTAGAAAACATAGTGACCACCCCATTTCATACTGAGGGTGTAAAGGCCGATGAATGGAAATGTCAAGGCTGAAACCTAGCTGCAAGAGATGGTAAACTTGATAGGAAAATCTGTTTGGCCAGCGTGGCACAGTAGTAATCCCCATGTAATGGCAGGAAGCCCGACTCGGCTGCGGGTATTTTATGGCTAGTAGTAAATTATATTTTATTTAAATCAGATTTAGATAAGTACTCTTTATTTCCTTTAAAAAAAACACTAACAAATCGTTTTATACATTTTAAAACCAAACACGGGGAATTGTTATTATATTATGTTGAACAAATGCCCATTTGGTTATAATTTGACAAGAAATGAAATACATATTTGAATGTACTACAATCAGTATGTTCGTATGGTGACGGCTTTAGAATACACAGTGGCACCAACCCACATCATGCTGAAGGTGTCAAGAGGCGACTACGGGAACGCAAGAGGCAGATCACGTAGCCGCAAGAGAAGGAGATCAAACCCTGTGCCAACCCGTCTTGCCAGCGTGGCACAGTAAGCTAATTTCCCTCCATGAATTTGGAGGAGGCCCGACTCAGTAGTGGGTCACTCATGGGCTGAAACGAACGAACAATCAGCAGATCCAGTTACATCTTTAAAGGTTAAATGTTTTCAAAAAGTTTGCGTGTTTGTGATACGCTGTTACTTGAGCTCCATGCCATTTTTGTGAAGAAATGTCTGGCAGATGAGTAAGAAATTTTGAAGATATTTTATTACCTCGTAAAGTCAACTAGTTTATTTATGTTGAGTTACGTTTATTAGCGGTATATATTTCCTAAAAGCCAATTAATATCTTCTTCCTTCCCAAATATTATTTAGCCTCAGATCACATAAAAAATGTTATTATGATTTTACTACGATACGATTACGTTTCTGTAATGATATACATTTTTGCGTGGATAAAATAAAGGATACGTCATGGAAATGGCCAGAGCCAAAGGCCCAAACTCAGGGATCCAGGCGTCCTCCTAATACGTGCCATATCCAAAAGTACTGCCTTTAGTGGTCTCTTCACCCAAGGTCCTAGCGAGAGCTTAAATAGGTGTAGGTCGAATCTCTTCACAATCTATTCGTGCGCTGATATAGCTATAGGTACAATGATTGTCAAATCCAATCATCGTAAGTAATTATTGTATGTGTAAGTACTTGCTGATCTTATCATGTTCGGCCTTCAAGAGGTTGACGTCATGAGGAATAGTAATCTTGAAAGCTCGGACGACCGATCTATTACCACGATGTCAGGTTTATTAAAACTTTAATGACATTATTGACCCCCAAATTGATAAAAATAGGTGATGATACCTGCAAGAAATGAAATTTTTGAAGATTGAGCACTGACCCAATTAGAGAATAACGGTTTTCTTCAGGTTTTTGTAACGGTAGCCAAATAATTTCCCCCACCGGACGGTCAAGGTTACATAAGAGGCGACTAAATAAACGCAAAGGGCAATGGAGAGGGCTATGCTCGGAGTTTCCCTGCGAGATCGAATCAGAAATGAGGACATACGCAGGCAAACCAGGGTCACCGACATAGCCCACAAGATGGCCAAACTTAAGTGGCAGTGGGCAGGGCACATAGCGCGCAGGACCGATGCCCAATGGGGCAGAAAAGTCCTCGAGTGGCGAACGCGTTCCGGAAAGCGCAGTGCTGGTAGGCCTACCACACGGTGGAGCGATGACCTGGTTAAGGTCGCCGGAAAACGATGGATGCGGGCGGCCCAGGACCGGCCTTTGTGGAAATCTTTGGGGGAGGCCTATGTCCAGCACTGGACGTATTTTGGCTGAAATGATGATGATGATGAAAGAAACGCAAGAGACAAACCCTGTGCCTGTGCCGTCTTGTCAGCGTGGCACAGTAAGCTAATGTTCATCCATGAAATTGGATCAGTAGTGAATAATTTATGAGCTGATATAATGTTAATATTTATTTGAAATTATTTCTCACTGCTATGCTCCTTAAAGAATTCCGTAGAAAATTTGTCTATCATAATTCAGGAAATCGCAGCTCACAGAAATATGGATATTCTCAATGTTCCCGACAACAACATATAGGTTTTATTTTATAGGCAGATGCCTCCGTGTATCATCGAACTTTACGATGTACACTCCTCTTTATTTCCGACCGGGCTTGCATTTTATGGCGATAAATTTCTTTGGCTGTTTAGAACAATGCTCTGGCTTTAGAAAAACTATTGCGAATTCTGTTTTATGTCTGTTGTTTGCTATAATTTATTGGTATCAACGATTAAAAGTTATTTTAAACAACCCGCTAAATGTAATTTTTGCCTCTGTTCTAGACAATTTCCGGATTACATTAAAATAAGAGTAATCTATGCTAAAATATATCATAAATTCTTGATAAAATCATTATTTTAAATATTTGTACATTTATCATTATTTTAGTTTTTAACGGGAGGATAATAATCATAAGAAATAATGTGATGACATAAATAAAATAGCACAACTTTGTAGAATTACATCAAAAGACACAACTCATCACACTCGCAGAGGCATCGCCTAATCAGCTTGTTGATATTTCCTACAATCCACTTTTACAAGTGTGTAAGATAACTACACCCGCATCTTTGCAATGAATTTTTAAAACCAAACATGAGAAGTTAAACAAACTTCCATTGCAGACAGTAGACTGTAATGCAAAATCGGCATTCAATAAATTCTCCCACAAAATAGACGTGCGTTCACAGGCAACCGTAATAATAAATAAATTTTATGTCCGCATGCATGTGTGTGTGCAACCTACCTTTGTTTTGGTCACCTATTTATTTGCTCGACAATGCTTCAGTTGCGGCTCGCGCAGCTTCGTTGAAAATGCTAACTTATTTTTATTTTCGTAAAATAAAAAGTTTGGATCCGAATTCAATTGACTTTTCGTGCTTTTACTGGCGCACGGGGGCTTGTGAAAATAAATGCAAACGAGAAATATTTTGCAATATAGAGTACATTTACTATTTATGTGCTGGTTTTTTTGTTTGTTATATTGTATACTAGCGACCCGCCCCGGCTTTGCACGGGTGCAATGATGAAAATCAGTAATATGCATGTATTATACATATAAACCTTCCTCTTGAATCACTCTATCTATTAAAGAAAACCGCATCAAAATCCGTTGCGTAGTTTTAAAGATTTAAGCATACATAGGGACGGACAGACGACAGCGACTTTGTTTTATACTATGTAGTGTTGTGTATTTGGTCACATACCTGAACTGAATGTTAAAAATACAAAGCATCATAAAGATTAAATCATTCAGCAAAATCTTCCATGGGGCAGCACATTGTCCGTGTGGGACTGGCGGATTTAGAATACATAGAGTCACCACCCCATTCCATCCTGAGGGTGTCGTAATAGCTGACGAAAGGAAATGAGAAGGCCGACAGGTGTAAGAGAAGGTAAATTTGATACGAAGCCCATTTTTTTTTTTTGTTTATCGCCCGGTGTAAAATCCTTTATGGACTTCCTCGTCGGCCACGGGGATGGCCAGCGAGGGGAGTGTGGGACTCTCCCCCATAGTGGGGGCCTACCCACTAAACCTCCCCGGGGTGCTCCAACTCGCGTCCTGTTGCGGCATTGTGGGATCTGATGCAGAACCACGCCACCGCAGACGAGGAGGCCCTCCTCCTCTCCTCAGGCTGCTTACGAGGACTCGACGTTCGCTTCCCCTCAGATCCCGTGTGGGGCGAGACATCCCCGTACCCCGCCCCGGGATCTCCTATGTTTCGCACCCCGCCCCGGGCCCTGTGCGAACCCATCTGTCCTGCTGAGTCAGCAGTGGGTCATTTATGTGCTGAGTAGATAGTAGCAGATAGTTATCATAATGTTATATTGTACAATTACACAAAATAAATAAAAAACATAATTGTCATACACACTAATGAATTCAAACTATGATGCCTGAAATAGCCAAAAGCAATTTCACGATGCAGCAAATATTTCACCGTGGATAATTCAAAACTTGAGCTAGTAACTCATTATTACAGCGTAGACTTTGCAATTACTAAAATTCCAGAACAAACCGTAATTCAAAGCTATCATAATTAATACGCAGTGCACATTTCTATGCAAAATCAGTAATGGACGCTTTCGCGTTAAGCACTGTTCTTTGTGTAAATAAATCACAAGCTGCCAGTATGGTTCGTCTCAAATTACAGAGTTCGAGGTGCGTGTATGGGTGATTGCTCTGAGACAATCCTTAATAGTAGGTCAGAAGTAGCATGACCATATTTAAGAGGTTTTGTTAGGATTTTGTTCTTAATTAAAATAAGGAGGCTCATTTTCCCATTTTCTCACTACTTACGACACCCTCAGGATGAAATGGGGTCGTGACACTAGGTATTCTGAATACGTCACCAGGCGGTATTTTTTATCAACCTACAAAACGGTGCCGTTTCTCAGTTCAGTTTTACGTTTTTATTATAATTTTTTTTTTATGTTTGCTACCGCATAACTGCGTAATTTCTAAAACGATTCGAAAGACTTCAAATGGTTTGATATTTTTCGCTTTTTAGTGCTATTTTGAATTAAGTTTAACATATTTTTTAAAATATTTTATTCTTTGCAGTATTCGCAAGAAGGAATTTTAAAAGTGAGCACTGCGCGTATTTTCTACAAATAATCCAATAGCGAACCATGTTTCTCTCTCAAATCTCATCTTACATTACAAATGGTTATAATTTAGTTCAAAAATCGTGGGATTTTCATTTTACGAGAAAGGTAATTTACCTTTCTTGTAAAAATGTACAAGTCCCACAAATGTTACAGACACCCTAGTCATGGCATAGACAGGACTAGATTTAGCCGCAGGGCTATATGCCACAGTTTCCTAGATTGCTTGCCATGTCTAATGGAGATGTATGCATGTAAGGCGTACCTTAAATTAGCAACTGGGTGCACTATTAATCAACGTTGCTCAATTTCGTGGTGACATTATACATGGATGTAATTTACCTTATCAACATTCAGTACGTGATCTCGGTATTATTTTTGACAGTACGCTATCTTGGAAAGACCAGGTAAACTCCGTAAGTAGGAAAATTTTTGCCGCTGGCGGTTCTCTTAGGCGACTACGCAATTTTTTGCCATATTGTACCAAAGTTTCGCTGGTACAGTCCCTCTTGTTACCTATTCTAGACTATGCTGATGCTAGTTATCTAGATATTAGCATAGAACGACTTAACAAACTTGAAAGGCTCCAAAACTATTGCATCCGATTTATCTTTGGCTTACGTAAATTTGACCACATCTCTGAATTTCGTTCACGGCTGGGGTGGCTTTCGGTACGCCATCGTAGGGATCTGCGTCTGCTATCGTTATTATATTCCATCCTTTTTGATCCTTCTTACCCTAGTTATTTGAAAGAACGGTTTTCATTTGTTTCCTTAACCCAATCTCGTGAACTACGTTCCTCAAATACATTACGTCTCAACATTCCTTGCCAAACCTCAAATTTCAGCTCTAATTCTTTCACTGCTCGAAGTGTCCTGCTCTGGAATTCTTTGCCGGATACTATTAGACGCGCTGATAACCTGAACATCTTTAAGAAAAGATTAAAAACTCATTTTGCGAATCTCGAACTAAAGTGTATTTAATATATGTATTATGTTTATTGTGTCTGTGTACATGCATATTTTATTATATATTAGTATACGTAGTTACTTATATTTATGTCCACATTATACAGTATAATATGTAGGTTTACCATAGTTAAGATATTACTTAAATCTGTTAAGACACTACCTGTTTACATCGTAGATGCTTCTTTCGCCTTAAGGTTGCCTGGAAGAGATCGCTTGTTAGCGATAAGGCCGCCTAAATGTACCTACTTTGTTATTTTCTAAATATGTTTTATGTTTACAGTATTTAATGTACAAAAAAGTGATAAATAAATAAATAAATAAATAAATAAATCTAACTTTTTAACCAGGAAAATGAACTTTATTTTAAAATGCATTGTGTATTGCGGCTGTTGACAGCGGAATTAAGCCACTTTGTTTTGTGGTGACATTTACAGGCGGCGCATGACGGACGCCTGACACTATTGATGTTGCAATGGTCCATAACCACCAGACGGGCTGCATACTTATGGACGAACCTGGTGGTATTAAAAAAAATCCCAAATGCTTTTCCGAAAACGTTTTTAATCTTGTTCAGTTAGAGAGATGTCCAAATGCTTTTACTATAAAATTATTAATTAACTATCATTATCAAAAGAATTTCACTGCTAGACCTAAACCTCCCCAAGGATTTCCACAAAGTTCATTCCTTTACCACCCACATCCATCTGACTCCGGTCATCGGATACTTGGTCGCCACTCGAAGACTTTCTGCCCCATTGCCTGTCAGTTCTGGGAGCTATGTACCTTGCTCACTGCCACTTGAGTTTGGCAAACCTGTAGGCTATGCTGCTATGACCTTTGCATCTCCTCATATCTGATTCGATTTCACAGTGGAACTGTTAGCATAGCCCTTCTCATTGCTCTTTGGGTAACTTTGTGTAACTTTTAATGGAGTCCATAGTGAGCGACCACGTACAATATAACAATACTAGTAACACACTTAGATATAAGACTTGTGTCTTCAAGCAATTTGGAATCGTCAGCTAGCATGATAAGTTTCATGTGCCAATTTTCAATAATTAATTTCTCTAGACAAACGCTCTCAGTGCATGTAACTTTTGATTTTTGTTTCTTAAATTTTACACTTATCAAGTTTAAGCTGTTATCTAAATATATTTGTACAATCCGTGTCCTTTTAAGAAATGGTTTGTTAGCTAGTGACATGAAATCATACCATGCACTTCCCAGCAAGTTCAAAGTATTCATATTCATAGTATTCAAAATTGGCCAGTATTGGACCATCTATCAAAGTTTCGTTAAACTAGTTTTATGGTCAGGTAATTTTAATGGTTTGACTAACAACAAACAAGTTTTGTAGGTGAACAGGATAGTGATAAAATAATATAACATTATAACGTTCTAAGTAAGCTGTATATCAATATTGTAAATGCTAATCATTTTACGACAAAATTGAGAACATAATTTGCAGATATCAATCTATTGTATAATGAGATAACGTCGAGGTTTTGGCTAGATTATGACTAAAACTAATTTAAAATACATGACGTCAGCAACACATTTCTTCCCTAAAAATCACTAGAGCCAGAGAAAGAATAATATAACATTAACTATATTACATACTACAATCTGTGTCGAACCATTCGACCAGCGTGGCGGAGTAGGTTAATTCTTTTCCATGTATAGGAGATATAATATTAGGGAGAAGGATACAAGCTTACGAAGCATTTTGCTATTGCAGAACTGTTGTACCATACAATTTCAGTATTGGAGATAAAAGCTCAATGAAATTTTTTATGCTTTTAAAAGAATGAATGGAACATAAACTCAAAACAATCAAAATTAGCATCTTAAAATAAAAATTGGATTATCTATGGGATGTGATGATAATGACGCAGAAATATCCTGCACAACACTTGAGCGGCTCACTTGACATTTGTAATAATTTGTAATTGTAATTGAGACACGACGTAGCACCAGGCATAAAATTTTACGACTGTTGTCATTCCTTGCACTTTACGATATGAGTTAAAACTTAGAGTAGTGTGAAGTGTGGTATAGAGTGATAGATGCATACAAAATTTTCAAAGTTGAAGCCAAAAATCAGCAAGAATGGTTTAATATTATATCTATGGTTTTTTCACCTTATATTAGTGCCACTCCAACTGGTGAGGTTTGGCGGTAGCTCAACATATATTGTTCCCTGTCTTTGACTAGGCGGAGAAGTTTGACATCACACCTAATCTCATTCTTTAATGTTACGCAGCTCTTTATTGGGTCAGTTTTCTTCTTACCGGCAACATTTCCCAGCATAAGGCGTTGAAAACGATCGTATCTATTGTCTATTAAAACATGCCCAAGAACTTATGGTGTTTGCTGGTTTATAAAGCTTTAGTTGTTGGCTGCCTGTCGTTGAACTTCCACGTTGGTAACTATTTGAGTCCAGGATATAGAAATCATGTGCCTCATCATCTTATCCGTCTGGTGGCGGATTTCGAATAAATTCGGTCACCACCTCATTCCATCCTGAGAGCGTCCCAAGAGTCGACAAAAGGAAATGACATGGACAAAAATTAGCAATATTTGATAGAAAATATTTTTATGACAAGATGACTAACGTGTTAATAATGTTCCCAGAAATAATTTATTGAATTCTTTTAATGCCAGCTCGTCTCCTCATAGATTTATACCGAGTACTAACAAAAGCATAATGAAATTCCCAAGTAAGCCTAACTAAAATTGGTAACACCTAGCGATATTGACTGGACTTCTAAGCCTAATACCTCTTTGAGTCAAGATATCCTCTTGTACATTACAAGGAAAGCGAGTCTTGTTCACAATGAATTATTTATTTACCTATACTGAAATGGAAATTCATTATGTTCATCCCTTTGTCTGCTCGACCGACCGACTATAAAATTGCATTGAAACTAAGTGAGAAATTGTAAATCATGACACGTGACTCGTAAATATGAACTTAGTGCCTGTTTGAGTTCAAATCATTCATTCATTCACTTTTGAAACTCGTATTTTTGCCATTTTATGACTTAATAAATAATAGATGTTACAGGAACACGTATTTGCAAGATCTAATGAATTCAAAATGTTTCTCTCAAAAATGGAGAAATTAAGAAGTAGGAATCGTAATTATTTGTCATCAATCAGACGTTGGGCAGCAGCGACGTTCTGTCCAAAAACACACCATCCGTACTGGGATCGCCAACCCGCCTGCCAAGCGTGGCGATTATGGCAAACCCCCCTTTATTGGGGGAGGCCTATGTCCAGCAGTGGACGTCTTTTGGCTGAAATGATGATGATGATGAATCAGTCTTCTCAATGGGATTGACATCGTCGCAAATACGTATAGAAATCACTTAAATAAATATAATATTTCAATAGGATTTAGCGTTTTAGCTAATAAAATATATTTGCTTTTAGCAGCATTTCTAGCTATTTCACGCAACACTTATTTAAGTTGTAACTTTCATTCCCAATTTTTTGTATATTGTTTTATCACCTTTAAAACAGAATATACCAATGAAAGAGCATATATATATATATTATATACCATATTTTATAAATGTTTATCAATTTTTGTCAATAATTATCCATTATCACACGGATGTCACTGAATGAAAGGAGGACAAATTATGTTTTAAAGAAAAAAAGAGGAACATTAATATCCCTATCATTTAACATAAATACCGTATAACATATTACAAGCTGTCTCAAAACATTTGAGAAACATGATAATTTGTTGAACAAAGGATCAACTGACTTGGCCCTCACAAAAGCTGATAAGGCAAACTCTCAGATGTCAAATGCAATATTCAAAGAAGGCCACTCTCGTTTGGTACTCCCAAAGCTACTCTTGACATGTAACTAACTAACCGTGATAAGACTCAAAGAAGGGGATTCAAAAACTTCACAAACTAAATCTCCGACCAACTTAGAAGGTCGCTTTTTGTTGTTTCAGTAGCATTTTTGTCTTCGCCTGGAAAAGAATATGAGAAACTCCGAAGGTCTTATTATTCTGGTTCACACAAAACACATTTCATCTCGCTGCTACGTTATCCCCCTTTGAAATCGAAATATGCTACGAAATATAGGCGACACATAAAAATTTGTCGCACAAGTAATAAATTTGGTTTCTACATTAAAACAAAACTAAATAAACGATCCATAAAATCTTATACACCAAAATATACAGCTCGTTAAAACTCAACGTCATTTAAAATTAGAAAAGGTATCGTATAAAAAATATTTTACTCAGCATCGAGAAGCTATAAACACGAATCGTTTATTACATTCCAATGTTCGGCTACCGAAAACGAAATGGAATAAAACTGAAGCGATTACAGTAAATGAGGCACTTCGCTATATGTTAAGTGCTCCGTGCACTCTCACGCGCTTTTAACTGACTTACAAAATCCAAATAAGTTGGACTCAAGATTTTTTATCGAAATCACTTTCCTTATGATTATTTTATTTTAAAGTAAAAATATGTATTATGATACTACTATTCAGCCCATTAATGACCCACTACTGAGTCGGGTCGCCTCCAGTTACATGGAGAGTAATTAGCATCCTGTACCACGATGGCCGGTTGGCACGTGGTTTTTTAAATCAAGTTTTCCGTCTCTTGAAGCTATTATTATCAGCCTTTTGATTTCTTTTGGCGGCTGTTAAGTCATCCTCAGAAAGGAATGGGGTGGTGCCACTATGTATTCTAAATCCGTCACCATATGGAATGATCTGACTGATCATGATAATAATATATATTTTCCAACTATACAATTTACGATGCTTAAACATAGTAAATTATATTAACCTATTCTAAGACACTAAAATAAATTCTTATTCAGCATTCCCTCCCTGAATATCGATGCTAATCCTCTGAGCGAGGTATGTACCGGCCTTCTGGTCTGTGGTAGCTTCTTAGACAAAGATAGCCTTGACAAGGCATATAAACGGCTCAAATAAACGTCATTTGTCAAGGTTTTTTTAGTTGCACCGTTTACGGTATTTTGCAGAAATTGCGGTACTCCCCGTTGCACCTGAAGTAAAACAGGGTCAAGTCTATTCTATTCTATGTTAGTCTTACTACTAAATGGATTTTAATGAAACTACAATATTATAGCTTAAATATCAAAATAACACTTAAGGTACAATTTATAAATTAAGATGTGAAAATTTTACAGATTTTTTGTATTTTTTTAAATACCTCTGCGAAGCCAGGGCGAGCCACTAGTGTGCAATAATTCTAAAGATGTTCTTGGCGTTGCTAATCTTAGTCATTCTTATGCTAATATGCATTTTTCTCGAGATGAGCTGAAATATATTTCGTGCCTGTTATTTGGACCCCATTTCCTTCTTTAATGTCAGATAATAGAAGGAATATGACTATACGTTCTTAATTATTTTTATTTATAAAAACTTTTAAATTTGGAGTGTTGAAAACAACGTTCTAATTTACAAATGCCGTTTCGATATTGAGACTTGTTACACAGGAAAATCCTCAGTATGAGAAAAATCTATTGGTGACTTTAAACAAACAAAGCGCTTAGTGTCCATAAACATTCACACAACGGACTCTTGAATGTAAAATATTGTGACAATAGTGATGTAACTAACATTGAATGTAAACATCGAGTTCTCAGAAACCAAGCAATCGACTGGGTAATGGCGTTTACTGAGTACAGAGCAAATAAAATAACAAACTGAAAGCCAGTGTCGGTGCGTATGCATCGTTTTTATATAATCGATCTATCTAAATGGCTTTTGTATGTGTAGAATATAATTTCACCATGGTATTTAAGATTAGAATAAAAAAATATATTGTTTGCGTTGTCACCACCCAAGCATACAATTAAATTGCAGATTTCTTATTTTTGAAGTCTGTTAAAATAAAAGGAAGGTAACAATCTTAACATATACGTGTAAATTTGTAAGGAAATAGTAAAAAGGTTAGTCGACATTACAGGGGACCGAAGAGCTGGTAGCTACCTCGGACAAAGAATCAGTCTAGCGATTCAAAGGGGGAACGCTGCCAGTATCTTCGGAACCTTGCCTAAAGGGACTCCTTTAAATATTATATTTATATTTAAGTTTTAGGTTAATTGGTATTTTTTAGTCTTGTTAATAATGTACTTAAGTTAGTCATCATCATCATCATCATTTCAGCCAAAAGACGTCCACTGCTGGACATAGGCCTCCCCCAAGGATCTCCACAAAGGCCGGTCCTGGGCCGCCCGCATCCACTGCTTTCCGGCGACCTTAACCAGGTCGTCGGTCCACCGTGTGGGAGGCCTACCAGCACTGCGCCTGCCGGAACGCGGTCGCCACTCGAGGACTTTTCTGCCCCATCGGGCGTCGGTCCTGCGAGCTATGTGCCCTGCCCACTGCCACTTAAGTTTGGCATATTGATATATTGATACTATGTATAGGATAATTTCCGTGTGGCGATGGAATTAAAATACATAGTGTCACCGCCCCATACCATCCTGATGGTGTCGTAGGAGCTGACAAAAGAAAATGACAACGCCGATAACCTAGCCGCAAACAAAAGAAAACTGGATACAAAACCCTGTGCCAATCCGACTGGCCAGCGTGGCACAGTAAACGGAGGAGTTTGCCATTATTAACCTGCTATATTCAACCTCAGTGTTTAAGAGAGCTTGTACAAGGTCTTGTCCGTTATTCTAAAAATCTGAACGTAATTTTTGTCTACTGATTTCTGGTAGGCCGGTAGTTCCATTATACGGACCTGAAAGTAGGGTTGCCAACTTTTTTTACAAGAAATAAAGTATATTCAGCGCTATGAAGAATAATAAACAGTATTTAAAAAAAAATTTACAGTATGTTATTTATTTATTGATTTAAATACATATTTTAAAGCTTCTCGCACAACTTACTAATTTATAATCTTTTTTAAAAACTTTAATTGCCCCCCACACTTCAATCTGAAATTAAAGTAAATGAGGAGCTGCTCTATTTCTACCCTCGCGCCACTTAGCATTCATTACTGAAAAAATGTGTGAGCGTCTAAGTATCACACATAGTACCTAATGTGTTTGAATTTTGGTGCTGAAAACAGTATTGAAATTAAACACTTTTTAACGGATTTATCGCGTGTATATTACATTATTTAATTCGCGAAAACCTAAGAAAACCTAAGAAATCATTATGAAAACAGTATTTTGCATACTTTATTTTTGTTCAACAGTAAAAAGTATAAATTACTGAAAAACAGTATAATACTGTTCAAAACAGTATAGTTGGCAACCCTACCTGAAAGAGTAAACGGAAACAGCGCCGTGTGAGTTTAAATCACTACCTACTCAGCAGTGGATTATCTATGGATAGACAATAATATAAAAGTGTAATCTATTTTGAAATTAAACACTTTTTAACTGATTTATCGCGTGTATATTACATTATTTTATTCCCGACGTTTCGAATGCTTTGCAGCAGTCGTGGTCGCGGGAGAGACTAGATGACAGTTGTCTTATTAAGTATTATGTTAATCTATTTTGTTTTTATTTTTATCAAAAACTGATTGAATTTCTAAAGATAAAACAATTTCCTATTCTAAATTTATTGCCTCTTACTCGTAAAGTCTGAATAGCATCTCATCCTGGCAACTAACACGTCGTTTTTATTGCTAGACTGATTGAAGTCTAGTTCAAAATCCGGTCGTTAATTTAGATTTCATTATTCTTGATCGAATATACTGTTAATGGCGGCTTCGATTTATGTTAATTCTGCGTAGAATGACATTTCTTTTATATTCTTTGATTCGGAATTTTAAATCTAGAATAGTAGGTATATAAAAAAATATTTTTAGATACAATTTCAGAAAGTTCATGGTAATGGTTTGTAAATACTACCAAATATGTCTTGTCTTACCCATCTTATCTTATATCAGTAGTTATAAAATGCCGTAACTACAGTAAGCACGGCTTGCCAGCGTAATCCTGTGAAAATACCAAGCTAAATGCAGATGTGATGTCGGCGAAGATAGGCTGGTGTTGAAGTGTCATACAAACAATTCATTCACACGTTACAGCTTATCTAAAATGCACACTCTGTATTTGAAGAGCCAGTCTCAAATAAAGATAAGTAAAGAAAGCGTCAACATTATTATTACTTTATAACATTGACGTATTTTGTAGTTTAGCTAATTAGGCAGGGACGGTTGATGAAAATTTGTATGTTTAACAAACCTCTTGGAGGAGGCTAACTACACTCACTCTGATGGGAGGAGGCCCGACTCAGCAGTGGGTCATTTATGGGCTGTGTAGTAGTAGTAGTATTTAAATTCAGAAGTTGAGCAAAAGTCGCTGTTTGAAAAAAAAACTTCACTGATGATAAATAATATGCAAGGTTCACTCAACAAATATTAAAATTTCGATTCAATATCGTTTTTTCCAAACCTTCAAATAAGTAATAAATATGTGTCTTTGTTTTCATAATTCAAGGTTTTATAAACAGCGATAGGCGGCCTAAGCCCTTGTCACACATTACAAGTAGCACCCACAATGATTTATCATCACCATACTAAATTTATTCACCGCTACGTTGGCTTACATTATTTTTATACTTGAAACGAATGGGTTAATTTATTATGTTAATTGGTGTTTGTTAAGGCATATGAAAATGTGTTCAGGTAATGCTAACGAGGATATTTTTATTATACTTCACGAATTATGCCCGACCCGCGGCTTTGTTCTTGAAACAATATTTTTAAAGCAATAGCCTAATATGTCAAGCTAATAGAGTAATAAAACTTTATGATGCATTCGTTATTTAAAATGGATGGAGGAGGACTCTAGTGGAACGCATCTTATCTTTAGGTCAAGAGACTTATCTGAGTTAACAGTGTAGAGACTTGATTGAGATTATGGCTGGTCGATAGTGGGCGGTTGACTTGATGGCGAAACGCAACACGACGGTTTTACACTTGTATCTATTTATTACTTTTGCACAAAGAAACACGTCTGCCTTGCCGGCGATCCAAAATCCGAGAGAGCGACAAATTGTATAAATGGCAGAGAATGAATGTAAAATTAATAATGTTACTATCTAAAAATTATAAAAACTAAATTAAAAATTTAAATAAACCCCCGACACAATGACCTAAGTCCGCTCCTACTTATTTATAACCTAACCCCTGGTCCCCCAACGCGATGTATTTTTTTTATTTTTTACTTTTTAAAGGGTACTTAGGTCATTGTGTCGGGGGTTTATTTAAATTTTTAATTTAGTTTTTACTTTCTGCTTTTTAAAGTTTATGATGTAGATCCCTACCACATATATTTCCAGATATTGGGTTCCCCCCCCCCTTTTCATGGAACATATTATTTTGTAATGTGCACGTGATACGCTTTCATTTAAGACCCAACTCGATTATATTTGTAGACATTCGGTTATTCTTCCCCACTTTCACCCCCCATAACTTTTAAACTAGTGAACTGATTTTCATCAAACATGTCTAAGAACACTCGCTACGGGCGAGTGTTCTTGAATCACCTGTCATACAAAAACAAACTGTATTGAAATCGCTTCATCCGTTCGCGAGCTACGGTGCCACAGACAGACAGACAGACACGTCAAACTTATAACACCCCTCTTTTTGCGTCGGGGGTTAAAAACAGCTACCATTTATTACATCTTATGGCTTTTTGTTGGTGTTTCCAACAAACAGGATTTAAAATAAGAGCGGACAGAGGGAATTGACAAGGTCGATACACTAGCCGTAAGAGAAGGAAAACTCTGTGCCAAACAGTCTAGACAGCGTGCGACAGTAGGATAAATACCCACCATCTAACTGGAGGAGACCTCAGTAAGCAGTGGGTTATTTACGGGCTGAGTATATGGATGGATTGTCATTGTATCTATATACTAATATATAAAGCTGCAGAGTTTGTTTGTTTGTTTGAACGCGCTAATCTCAGGAACTACTAGACCGATTTCAAAAAATCTTTCAGTGATAGATAGTCCATTTATCGAGGAAGGTTATAGGCTATATTTTATTTTCAAAAGAATAAGGAAACCATATGAAAATTGCGATTTTGTAAACCAAGGTGTAAAATCGAAAACCTATTTATGCGTGCACTGCTAAAACTATTGACAATAGAACAAAATGATGTACTACGGGTTTGTAGGTCTTATAAAGATTTACAAAAAAGTCCACAAAAGCACATATTATCTAACTATCATAGTTTAGTCACAGTAACCGATTTTATGTTCATAAAAAATATGCATAAGCACGGGTTCGAAGCCCACGCGGGCGAAGCCGCGCGCAAAAGCTAGTTATCTATATTCATCCTCAGTGTTTCAGAAAGCATGTATTGCTTTTAAATGCTTTCTGTTACACTGTTTTGGCTGTTATTCTAGTAATTTTATTAGTAGAGTGAACATTCATGTTGACTACTGGATTCCAGTAGGCCCGTGGTCCAACTATACGGACCTGGGACGGTAAACAGCAACGGCACCGTTTGAATACAAATCCAGGGAAACATGTGCTTACCCTAACTAAATTTAGGAAAGGCCACATTCTTCCTTTAAGTTCATGCTAACATTTGTTCTATTTAGGCGCGATATTAAGTTGAATCTTGATATTCTATTTGTTTGGTAGTGGTGTGGTGCCATTGAGAAAACAAAATGTCACCAACCCATACTACCCTAAGGGTGACGTAGGAGGTGACTAAAAGATTGCACTATCCTGAGGATGTTCTAAGAGGTGGCTAAAGGAACGCAAGATGCAAACCACCTAGCCGCAAGAGAAGGAAGTCTTGATACAAACCCTGTTCCAACCCGACTTGCCCGCAAAACACCGTAGGCTAATTTCCCTCCATAATTTTGTAGAGGCCCGACTCAGTAGAGGGTCATTTACGAGCTGAAATGATGATGATGATCATTCTATTGTTTCATAGCGGCACATTTTCTTCCGGTCAAGTTACGTCTTATATTTTGTTTTCCATCTCCAGACCATTTCCGATGGCAAAAGTCGTTGTTGGAGATTTTCTACGCCATTGATCTCGGCCCTTAGTAATAAAATTATTCAGGGCAGACTACCGGTAGATGGAACTTTAGTAGAAAATATTGTATGGATTGTTTTTGCGTTTACGGGAAATAGGAAAGGAATCTATTGTTTAAGATTATTTTTTAAGATAATAAACTGGGTTGCTTTTCATCTCATATGTACAATGTGTACCTAAAGTGAAAAACAGTTAGTCTTATTTGGTGCAGCTTACAAGCACTGTATTTTAAATTATAATCGTACTTAGCAATAAGGCCGAAAATTGCACTACTTTCTATATAATTTACTTGTATTTTTTTTCTTTGTTATTTGTTAAATGTGCTTTTCTTTTCTTAACGTGCAATTAGGAGTATTCTATACTATTCTTTTCATATTTAAATTATATTTCAATTGACAGAGTATCCGATGTTCAGCAAATTGATTTTAAGAATTCACTTTACAATAGTCACTTTGTATTACTTTTAGACTTATAGTGTAAAGTTAAAATTTTCCCCCAAGAATTTAGAGGAGTCTCAAATCACTACTCACAAATCTGTAATTCAAAAACACAAATAACACGCAGACACCGAGTAAGTGCCTCTGGTTTACACAAAAAACTTACTTGCCCGACCCCGGAATCGAACCGGGGATCCGTAACACAAAGGCGGCATAACCAACCACTAGACCCACAAGGCATTACCTGAATAACCACCAGGTGACTTGTCGTCACCTTTCGTGTATACGTATTATAGCTATAGTCATAGATATTGTGGGGTAACACGCTGATATTACCCCAACATTTTGACCCCTGCGCATTCAACGGGCATTTGGTTGTCACGGACATGTCACGCTGCCAGCGACATGTGACATGGAACACGCAACTTTTGAATAATATTTATTATTTTACAATAGGCGCAATCGTGTTGAAAAAACACATTGAGCAACAAAACAAAGAAGAAGTAGAAGATTATTTTTATCACCAGGATACGTAACAAGAATTTAAAGAGTTTATTTTTTTAAATTATGCGGTCTAATATCATTATTTATATTTACTACTACTCAGCCCATAAATGACCCACTGCTGAGTCGGGCCTCCTCCCAACATGGGGAGTGTGATAGCCTACTGTACCACGCTGGCCAGACGGGTTGGCACAGGGTTTCGTTTCCAGTTTTCCTTCTCTTGCTGCTAGGTTTTCAGCCTTGTCATTTCCCTTTGTCGACTCATACGACACCCTCAGGATGGAAGGGGGTGGTGACTCAATGTATTTTTAATCCGTCACCACACGGAGCAATATTATAGATAAATGTAAATCCGAAATGAGCCATATTGTACGTATTAATACAGATTTTTTTTGTCAGCCTTTTATACTAATATCCACTGCTCCAGCACAAAGACGTTGTCCGTGTGCTGCGAATTTTGAATACATAGCGTCACCATTCTATCCCAAAGGTGTCGTAAGAGGCGACAACATTAAAATAGTATATTTCATTACAAGTGCGGAAAGGCTGTCAATGCAAAGAGTTCCGACAAATGTCTACCCGAGTCGAGGCGCAGCCGAAAGCGAGGGTTGACAGTCGGAATAAGTTGCAATGACGGTTCCGCACGTGTACTGAACGACTATTTTTGATACAGTTGCGAAAAAATGAAGCAATTTAATAAAAAAATAAAAACACAATAAACTCAACTAACCAATATTTATGACTTTTAACTTTTTAGCGCCAACCGTAGATTATAAGCACAGATCTTTTTTTCTTCACCCATTCCAGTAGGCAAAAGCAACTATGCCGATACAGCCAAGTCTCAGTAGACATTTTTTATTGATATGAAATGAAAATGAAATTAAACCTAACCTAATTAATTCAATCTAATCATTAAATCTGATATTAAAACAAATTAGTAAGTAGTTTCTTTTTAGAAATATACGTATTTGCATGAATTATAAAAACTTCTATGATTTTTTTTAGTAAAAACTTCATGGTTGGTTTTTCCTTTTATTAGACATTATTTTGACGGTTGGGAAAGAGAACGCACTAGTGCGGGAATGGTAAAAAAAGCACGAGTGTGTAATAGCCCACTTCCCGAACGCTATACGTCCATGCAATACGCCACTTTTTGAGCAACTGTATTAAAAAGACAATACCGAATACCTAGCCGCAAGAAACGGAAACCTCGATACGAAACCTGTGCCAGACCATCTGGGTAGCGGGACACAGTAGGGTAATTACCCTCCTGGTAATAGGAGAAGTCCCGACGCAGCAGTGGGTCAAGTATGGGCTGAGTAGTAAAGTAGCAGGAAGAGGTGATTTTTAACCCCCGACGCAAAAAGAGGGGTGTTATAAGTTTCACGTGTCTGTCTGTGGCACCGTAGCTCGCGAACGGATGAAGCGATTTCAATAAAATTTTTTTTGTATGAAAGGTGAGTTACGGGTGAGTGTTCTTAGACATGTTTGATGAAAATCGGGTGAGCCGTTTAAAAGTTATGAGGGGTGAAAGTGGGGAAGAATAACCGAATGTCTGCAAATATAATCGAGTGGGGTCTCAAATGAAAGCGCATCGCGTGCAATTTAACAAAATCTACATTATAATAAGTGTGTACCTATAAAAAGTATAAAATATAAATTAAATTAAAAATTTAAATAAACCCCCGACACAATAACCTTTAAAAAGTAAAAAATCTTCGCGTTGGGGGACCAGGGGTCAGGTAATAAATAAGTGGGAGTGGTCCCCCAACGCGAAGTATTTATTTTTATTTTTTACTTTTTAAAGGTTATTGTGTCCGGGGTTTATTTAAATTTTTAATTTTTTTTTTATGTTACAACTTCTATCTCGTTTTAGGTTACCATTAATTAATATTTCAAAAATATTAAATCCTAATATCATTATTTAATTGTACGACACAAGTAATACAATCGCTTGACATTTTATATTTGATGTCGTCGAGTGAACTTTCTACGAAATATAATCTCTTTTTCCTCCATCAAAATCTTTACCTTCATCATGAATTATAAAACTCACGCATTCCGTGTATCCAAACATGCTGATTAAACATCGCGTTTTGAGTTCAAATAAAATGTTTTATTTACATAAATGTGACGTTCAAGCTTGTTATTTGTCCGAGATAACGAAAATAGGTGCTAAATGGTGAACGATTAAGCAGGCACTAAAAAAGTTTTATTTTGTACATTTTTTACTAGTCAACCCATCAGAAATACGAGGAAGACTTAAAAGAAATTCTTTGTTTAAATCAAAACTAATTTAATCAAGTTGGCTTGGAGCTCTTTTTACTAAAAAAAAATGCCATTTAAAATGATTTTTGATGAAACTTTTATAATTTACCACCGGTTTGGAATACAGCTGTATAGAGAAAAACCGGCAAGAAACTCTGTAGTTGCTTATTTTATATACTTACTAGTGGCCCGCCCCGGCTTCGCCCGTGCAAAGCGGGGGTGGGTTATACATATAAACCTTCCCCATGAATCACTCTATCTATTAAAAAATACCGCGTCAAAATCCCTTGCGTAGTTTTAAAGATTTATGCATACATAGGGACGGACAGAAGAATGCGACTTTGTTTTATACTATGTAGTGATAGTGATAGTGATAAGACAGAAAAAAGACCGATTTGTGTGAGCACACACGCGCAATGCTCTGAAAGGGCCAAACATCAGCAAGATGTTTTCTGGAAATAGTCGTAGGTAGTGTTTTTACTTGCTAACTTCTAAACATAAATACAAACTTGATTATTTTAATAAGACACGATAAACCAATGTCCCTCCATGAAATTGGAGGAAACCTAAATATGAGAGCGTCTTATAGGGGCTGGGATAATGTTTAGAAAAAAGTAAAAAGCTTATAATATTACCTACATTATAATAACAAATCTAGCACCTTATTATACACTATCGAACCGCCCCGCCTTCGCCCGGGTTGCAATGTTGAACCTCTAAATTTATCAGTGTTTCTCTACAATATTATGCATGTATCGTACATATAAACCTTCCTCATGAATCACTCTAACTATTAAAACAAACCGCTTCAAAATCCGTTGCTTAGTTTTAAAGATTTAAGCATACATAGGGACGGATAGACGACAGCGACTTTGTTTTATACTATGTAGTGATATTAAGTTCTCTTTTGAGTGAATGATTCATGATGACCATCAAATTAATTATCTAATGAAAAATATATGAATCCTTATCATATCATAGACTGCCTTGTTGGTGTAGTGGTTGGATGTGTCGCATTTGGATCACGGGTCCCTGGTTCGATTCCGGGGTAGAGCAAGTGTCTTGGTGTGAACTACAGGCACTTGCTCTGAGTCTGTGTGTCATTTGCTTTCGTGAATTGCATGTTTATAAACAGCCCCCGCGATACCGATTGTAAATATTGCATGGGTTTGGTTAAACAAAGATAAAACCTAATTTTGCTCTTTCGTTAGGCTCTACTCTTTTTTGATTAAACGTATCTCTATCGTATTTAGATGTTCTAAATTTATTGCTACGTGCGCTTTAAACATTCTCACCGCCTTTCCCATCAAACCACAATCTGTATCATAAAGCCATATAACCTGTGTACAAACCTAGAGGCTATAGAACCGATCCCAAACAAACAATCTTCAAACAATTTATGGGTCTAAACAATAAAACGTGTCAGCCGAAAATATGTTTCGCTTATGTTATATGATTGGCTCTCACCACCAATTGAAATTTTGTTCAAACGTTATTGGTTTATCAATCAACTCACCATAATTTATTTTACAAGTAGATTTTACTGCCATTTTAAATAATTATTCGCTCGGTATGAGATTTTAAATAGAAGAGGCCGTTGTTTATTAAAAATAGTATATTATTTATAAAGTGATATTGTTCTATTAGGCTTTTATACAATGATTACAGTATAGTGGTAAGCATGTGGAGAAATACTACTACTAATTAGTCTATACATGACTCACGGCTGTGTCAGTCAGGCCTCCTCCAATCACATGGAGGGTCATTGCTCTACTGTATCACGCTGGCCACGGGTTGGTACAGGGTTTCGTATGAAGTTTTCCTTCTGTTGCGGCTAGGCTATCGGTCAGCTTTGTCATTGTTCAGCACTTACTACACCCTTAGGATAGAATGGGGTGGTGACACTATGTATTCTAAATCAGCCAACACAATGGACATAATATGTAGAACATAGTTTCATAAACCCAGTCCTTCCTAAAGATCACCTTCGGCAGGGCATGAAGGAAGTAAAGGCATTAGATATGTAGCTGAAAAAGTTCTAAACTTCTTGAACTATGATCGTGTGAATCGATCTGGGTACCGTGGCACAGTAGCCTAATTGATGGGAGGAATGGGAAATGGGAGGAAGAAAAATATAGAAGTGGATCACTTATAGACTGAAATGCAAAAAGTCTCAATCAGAAGGATTATTTATGTTCAGAGCGATGTATTATTATAATGCTTTCTGTAACGTGTGCTAAGTATGGTTTTCGGCTCGACATCTAACAAGTAAGGAGTTACATAATGACTAATATTTATGTTGATTTTATGCAAGAGCAAATATCAGCCCCTTTTAATTGCTATCAGAGGTTAACGAACAAACAGATGAAATGTGTTTTTTGTGTCGTATTTGAAAGAAGGAATTTGAAACTTCCTTTATGTTGCTATCGACCGACCGGGAAATTAAGGATGGCATTTTTATTTGGGCATAAGTTTTAAAATATATTGTTGGAATTCAATAAGAATTCGATTGAATAGTTAAGCTCGTTGTGTGCGGTCACTTTAGTTGTTTTGTTCGACGGCGTCGTTGGTCTAGAGGTTGGATAAATAGCCTTGGACATATCCTTGGACATTTTATGGTAACGAGATGGATGGTAAACTACATAAATACATTTTTTTTGTAAATACATACATATTATAGATAGAAAGACACTTGCCCGACCCCGGAATCGAACCCGGGACCCGTTGATCCAAAGGCGGCACACCTAACCACTAGACCAACGAGGCAGTCGAACAAAACATCTACGGCTACCTTCGGATCACAGAGTCCCGGGTTCTATTCCAGAGTCGGACAAGGGTCTTATATGCGTTTACATCTTACATCTTACATCTTACATAATATTATAAACGTGAAAGTTTGTAAGTATGGATGGATGGATGGATGGATGGATGGATGGATGGATGTTTGTTACTCTTTCACGTAAAAACTACTGAATGGATTTTAATGAAACTTTACAATAATATAGCTCATACTTCAGAATAACACATAGGCTACAAGTTATAAAGATATTGTGTGAATTACAACAATATAAACAAGTCGAATTCAAAATTTCTAATTGTCAAATTTTCGGCCATATTAAACTATAGACAACATAACGTTTCGCTGTCAGTTGCGTTTTGTTAAAGTAGGTTTTATACGGACGGGATAAAAATCTCAGGTATCCTATATCCAACTTTCTTTTTGTTTTAAATATTTATAATGCGGAACAAAGTTCGCCGGGTCAGCTAGTATAACATAATATTAACTTTAAAAATATCATGATCCAACTATATATTGTAATATCAAGCGTATCCGTATCATTCCAGCTCAGTATCAAATATCTTTATAATCTCAAACCTATATCTATGCACCGTGACGGCTTAAGCAAGGTTATTTATTGACATATTCGTTAGCATGCTATAAATTATGACCGAATATTAAAAAAAAGTTTGGTAGTCGTTAAAATACGAAACTAATTTCGAATACTTGTTCTCGAGTATTTAAGAGCGAGCGTTAAATCGTTTCGTAGGAAATTATTTCTGACTAGCGGCCCACCCCGGCTTACCACGGGTATTTAACAAAAAAATAGAAACATCTGTTATAGTTAGACATATATATATTTTATGAATTAAATCCTATGTGTTATTATGATGTATAATCTATATTGTTGTCAAGTTTCATCCAAATCCATTCAGTAGCTTTTGCGTGTAAGAGTAAATTCTTACAAACTTTTATGTTTATAATATTAGTAGGATAGAGTGATCAAGTGCTATATTATTAATAAAATAAGGACTAATTTGCTATTTTTTATGTTTATCAAGAATATCTTAGTCTGGAAGATATTGGTTGCAAGGCCGCGATTTCAAAATGTGTATTTTGTTTATTGTTGTTATTGGGTTATCAAGAAAGTGTACCCTATCTAACTATCTAATTGTGTAGATGTGTAATGATTGACAAAGTAGAAAACGGCGACATTTAACATTTTTGAAACCATAGTTTATTAAAAATTTCAACTTCAATGTTCACTTATAATTGAATTAGACATCATTAACGCTCCTCTGGTAACTGTACTACCAGAGTAGCGTTAATGATGTTTTTCAAGTGATATTTGTCTGGTTGAAAAACTTAGGGCAAGCAAAGCAAACAATTAAGTTGTTATTGGCACGTCTACTCTTGCAAGAAAACTTGGCTTTCATGAGATAGGAAATATAAGGCGTCTTCACACAGTGCAAACTTACCAATTTAGGCAATGTATAGTTTATCTACTACTACCACTATTACTATTCAGGCCATAGATGACCCATTGCTGAGTCAGGCCACACGGAGGGTAATTAGCATACTGTGCCACGCTGGCCAGACGGGTTGGCACAGGGTTTCGTATCAAGTTTTCTTCCTTTTGCGTCTTGGTTCTCATCCTTGTAATTTCCTTTCGTCGGCTCTTACGACACCCTCAGGATGGAATGGGGTGGTGACACTATGTATTCTAAATCCGTCACCACACGAAATATTGTTATTATAAATACTTAATGTTACGTGATGCTTTTAGCAACAGTGTGGCCATGTCACAAAGGCTGAGCGCTGACTTATTTTCAATGTTGAATTAAAGTTTTAAGTAATGGAGGTATAATCTCAAGAGTCCATCCTCATTGAAAAACTTTAATTTTAATATACATATATATTAATATTTTTGCGTTATAAAACAAAATCGAAGTACCTTTTCATCTTATTTTGTTTCTTCATAATCTTGTATTAAGTGTTAAAAAAATGCAAAACACATTTTTACTAACATTACTTACATAAAAATTTCAGCCATACTGAAATTACCATACTTTAAAAAAAACAATATTTTTATTCCAAAATTATGGTCTGGCTCAGGTTAAACAACAATAAAAATATCTGGCTATAATAGATTAATGTTGCAATAAGTTCAATAAAAATAATAAAAATAGAATAAACCCTAATAATATGATTTGAAAAATTGATTTTTCACCTGTATAGGTTCGAAGCGCACTGATGAACGCAACCACTACCACCAGCCAGATGGCCCGTATGATGTCCGGGAGAGTGAGAGCTATAACATATCTAAAAACAGGCCTTACTGAAATCGTCTCTCTAAAACGTTGCTAGCTCTTAGACGATTACGAATTCATCATCATCATCATTTCAGCCAAAAGACGTCCACTGCTGGACATAGGCCTCCCCCAAGGATTTCCACAAAGGCCGGTCCTGGGCCGCCCGCATCCACTGCTTTCCGGCGATCTTAACCAGGTCGTTGGTCCACCGTGTGGGAGGCCTACCAGCACTGCGCCTTCCGGAACGCAGTCGCCACTCGAGGACTTTTCTGCCCCATCGGACGTCGGTCCTGCGAGCTATGTGCCCTGCCCACTGCCACTTAAGTTTGACAATCCGGTGGGCTATGTCGGTGACCCTGGTTTTCCTGCGTATCTCCTCATTTCTGATTCGATCTCCCAGGGAAACTCCGAGCATAGCCCTCTCCATTGCCCTTTGGGTGACTTTGAGCCTTCTGATGGAGCCCATAGTGAGCGACCACGTCTCAGTTCCATATGTCATCACGATTACGATTACGAATTAGCTAATGTTAATATAGACGGAATGTTGAATGAATTGAGTTGAATACACGATGTCAGCAACCCTTATTTCCTCCTGAAGATGTCGTAAAAAGCAACAAAAAATGCAAGAGGTAGCTAGATCTAGCCGCAAGCGCAAGCGAAGGAAAACTTGATACAAACCCTGGGCCAACCGGACTTGCCACCAAGGAACAGTAGGCTAATTTTTCTCCATGAATTTGGAATATTGAATTTGGTGGCTCAGCTGAATCATGGGTAATTTTTGGGTTGAAACGAAAAATATAGATTTTCTATAAAAAAAAACTAGCTGACCGGGCAGACCTTGTCCTGCGTGATATTCGTTTACCGACTGCAGCGCCATCTGTCGGGCTGATTTGGGAATCTAAACCATCCTAAGGGCCACTTAAATGCATACAAAAAAAATTCTAATCGGTTCAGCCGTTCTTGAGTTATAAATTACAACGAAAAGTGGCATTGATTTTTATATATAACTAGCGACCCGCCCTGGCTTCGCACGGGTGCAATTATGCATGTATTACACATATAAACCTTCCTCTTGAATCACTCTATCTATTAAAAAAAAACCGCGTCAAAATCCGTTGCGTAGTTTAAAAGATTTAAGCATACATAGGGACGGATAGACGACAGTGACTTTGTTTTATACCATGTAGTGATAGTGATAGTGAAGATTAAGGCTATTTTGCTAGTAAAATATAGATTAATAAACAGGTAGGAAATAATTTTTATATCAAGTATCTAATCACCAAACAATTCACCAAATGTCTCATTTATCTTTGTAGACTAAAGGTTTAAATGAATATATAACATTAAAATTTACTGAATAAACAAGCTTAACAAAACGGTACCTTATCTTAAAGAACCGGTATCGATCATTTAACAAACAGCCATTTATTTAGCTTAGACACTAATAACACAGGCAAAGATTAATCGCTCAGGGCGCGAGTAATAGAATATTCAGTCACACACGCAACCTGCGAGTTATTATAAAATTGGAGTCCATTGATAAATTGGGTCGATTCATCAAGATTGGTCATGGCACTGAACTGAGTGATGCACACCTATGTGACCACATAACACCTATGTGAGCAATAAATATGATGGCTTTGACAAACATAGACTTAGTCATTATTCCGTGTGGTGACGGTTTTAGACTACATAGTGTCACCATCCCATTCCGCTCCAAGTGTGTCGTAAGTCAAGGCCAATAACCTAGCCGCAAGAGAAGGAAAACTTGATACGAAACGCTTTTTTTTTTCGCTCGGGTAAAATCCTTTATGGACTTCTTCGCCGGCCACGGGGATGGCCAGCGAGGGGAGTGTGGGACTCTCCCCCATAGTGGGGGCCTACCCACTAAACCTCCCCGGGGTGCTCCAACTCGCGTCCTGTTGCGGCATTGTGGGATCTGATGCAGAACCACGTGATACGAAACCCTGTGCCAACCCGTCTGGGTAACGTGGCACTGTAGGCTAATTACCCTCTATGTAACTGGAGGAGGCCCGACTCAACAGTGGATAATTTCTAGGCTGAGTAGTAGTAATAATTCTAGACTGCCGTTTCGCAGACATTGTTACATCACGTCATTCGCAACAGCTATGTTATTTATATGATAGTTGTTTAAAAATAATTGGTTTTATCCTTTCAGGCGATAAATTACCCACTATTGCTTATGGCCTCGTCCAAATTTATAAGGGAAAATAGCCTACTGTGCCACAGTGGGACAGGGTTGGTATTAAGTTTTCCTTCTCCCACAGGTGACCTGTCTCTTGCGTTCCTTTAGTCACCTCTTACGACACCCTAAAGATGGTATGTGTGTGTCTCGTTTACACCGCTTGCCCGACCCCGGATCGAATCGGGGTCCAAACTCGTGCCAACTCTAGACCAACAAGGCAGTCTATACAAGTATATAAGTACGAGTATATTGAAGACACCGACGGATTTAGAGTACATAGTTTCATCACCCCATTCATACAAAGGGTATGAAAGTCGGCAAAAGGAAATGACAAGACCGATAAGCTAGCCACATGAAAAAAACTTGAAACGAATTCCATCAGAGTCATTCAAAATTATATTTTTCGATCCTTTAATAACTAAAACATTATTTACTCATTCATAGCTATATATACAATACCTCTATAACTTGGAAGAATAGGCGTTTTGATTAATTGGGCCATCCGTCACGATTGGTCACGGAAATTTGGTAGTTAAGGTGTTCGGAACAGTATAAAGAACCTGACACATCTTATGTGTTAAATAATATAATAATATGTTGCAATAAAGGACTTTTTCATTTTAATCTGACGTATTTCTATTTGTGTTATTTTGTCGTTAAAATGAAATTATATTTATAATATATAATCTGATAAATAAAAATGAATTGCTGTTCGTTAGTCTCGCTAAAACTCGAGAACGGCTGGAGCGATTTGGCTAATTTTGGTCAATTTTGGTGGAGTCCAGGGAAGGTTTAAACGGTGATAATATATGAAAAAAAAACAGGCCGGGTCAGCTGACTAGCTAGTTATTAATACATATTTAATACCGTCATAAACTGACAATAGAAGGAGAAGACAATACAGAAATCAGATATATACCAACTAAGCGATGGGTCACTTCTGAGCTGTGAGTGAAGTTACTATCTATATACTTACTTATAATAAATCTGTAGAGACGTCAATTCTGTACATGAAATATATTTCCAAAATAACTATCAGCGGGTGATTAGTGATCGATACTGACGCCAAAAATGCAATCAGTAAAATTTTTGTCTGTCTGTCTGTCTTTCTGTCTGTCTGTCTGTCTGTATGTTCGTTATAGAAACAAAAACCGCTCGACGGATTTCAACAAAACTTGGCACAATTGTTCTTCATACTTCTGGGCAGGTTATAGTACACTTTTCATCACGCTACGATCAATAGGAGCAGAGCAGTGAAGGGAAATGTTGGGAAACAGGAGAACTTACTCCATTTTTTAAGCTTCCGTCGCGTGTGCAGCCTTAATAGTTAAAGCTACACAGAAATGATGTATGACGGAAATGTTCTTCTTAAAATTATATAAAAAATATTCCACGACAGAGAATGTCTATCTTTTATGGTTGACTCACAATAACACGTGTAACTCCCGATTGCTTAGCAGTTCAGAGCTTTCTGATTATATTTGTCTACTCTTACGTTTATAACACTCCCAATCATCGCTGGCAGTAGAAAGCTGAAATTTGGCCTGTGTGTTTGTTGGGAGAAGTAGGCTACCACTAAGAGAGGATTATTGGAAATTCCCTCCCATCGGGGAGAAATGGGGGACAAATTGTTTTTTTCCGGAAGTCATTATTCCACGCGAACGAAGTCGCGGGCAAAAGCTAGTCCTAAAAATAAATTGTATATAATCACTTTTATGTATAAAATAAAATTATTAATATATTTTATGTAAATACTTACTAGTACTATATTTTTGTTCGCTATACTATTAATTGAAATTAAACACTTATATTTTGTCTCATAGTCTCTCCTATTTCGAAGCGTCGGTAATTAAATAATGTAAATTACAATTATTGCGAAACTTAAGATATCATCGCAATATTATTTTAACATAAAACTTATTTGAATAAAATGGTACCATAGTGTTAACATATTTTTTGAAATGCAATTTCCTTAGTCATAGTTTATAAATAACATGAATACAATTAGAAAATTTAATACACAATTATGTTCAAACATTCGCTAACTAAAACTTCGTAATAATAATTCGTTTGTGTATTTCCCATTGTGTGAAGATACCTTTACAAAGTGTGACAAAGTAGCAGCGAAGGGTTGTGCTAATGATTGTTATTTTTCAACACACCGTTTCCGGATGTACGCTTTAATACTGCTATTGTGTTCGGTTCACCTGACCGGTACCAACTGTCTGAGTTATTCAATTAAATGTTTGAGGATATTCACATAATTAACTACCCCAGTTCCGTTTAAGTAAATGCAATAATTTGATAGGGTATCCTGTTACAATGCTATTTTTATAATATTAATAAGTAGGTAAATGTTTTGTATTACATTGTGAATCTTGGCAAATAACATTGTGGCCTATACGATAATTATGTAGTTTTTGACAAAATAATTTGTTGGTACTGGCGTTAAATTACGAGATATCCTATCTGCATTTGAATAGCGGTCCAACAAGAATTAAGTGAGTGTGGGTACTTGAGGACTTATTTCAGCCAACCGTAACTAAAAAAAAATACAACGGAATCACATTCATTATTTA
The DNA here is from genome assembly GCA_905475355.2 of Clostera curtula. Classification (NCBI taxonomy): domain Eukaryota; kingdom Metazoa; phylum Arthropoda; class Insecta; order Lepidoptera; family Notodontidae; genus Clostera; species Clostera curtula. Next base: position 7,652,011 of record FR997808.1, on the reverse strand, counting down.
TTGTACTATGCGAAAAAATATTGTTACAGGAACTAATATGTAAATAGCTTTAATGTAATTCGAAAAAGCTAATCACTATTTAAATGTTATTCCCTGTCATAAACCCAACGTACGGTCATTATCACACGTGTATTGAAATGAGCCCTAAATACGTTGAAGTGTTAAAAATGTTACAAATCTAGGGCCGTAAACACATTAAAAAATAAATTTTATTATGTGCTGACGTCGTTAAGACCACGATTTATATAAAACATCTGACACGCGGACAGGGTTTATTTTTAAGTGTCTCCGTTACAAATTCATTAGAGACAGATCGGCAGTGTACGTGAAAGCTATAAAAAATGATAAGACGCAATAAAAAAGAATATCAGTGGACTTACGAGTATATAAAAGAATCGAGTGCATTGATGATTATCTTTGTTTACGGGCATAATGCGGTTCGAATTTTAAAATTATGAAATATTTATAATGTTACTATCAAAGAAAATAATCCGTTGAAACTAACGACGACAATGTCTTAATAACGAAACTAATCACGACTCAAAACCATAAGATATGTGATTCAAATCGGCTGAAATTTTTTCTGTAATTTATTTATGCACACACTATTACAATATTTCTGAGATAAAAATTGTCGCCAACCTGCCGTACATGTATACGACGTTGGCGATTAATTTGTCGACACATTGGTTTTCAGGTACAGTAAAATTCTCGTGTCGCAGTGTTTGTTATTGAGCTTCTCCGAAATGAGTCGACCGATTTTGATGAAATTTGATATTCACATTTCGTAGGGCTGCGAATCGGACAACATCTATTTTTCATCCCCCTAAATGTTAAGGGGTGGACTCAAAATTATTATATTTATTTTTATACAAAAGTTTTGTTTTTATTTTTTCATGATACAGCATACAAAAGTACATAAAACCCTGAATTTTCACTCCTCTATGATCAACCCTTATTTTTAATAGCTATACTTATATAGCAAAACAACGTATGCCAGGTCAGCTAGTTTATTACTGCCCGAGACAGGGCCACGGGTTTTACTCCTCCCGATGGCGGAGATTGTCCGTGACCCTGATGGGGCCTTGGCCCACTGGTAAAAATGGGCCCCACGCTTTGGTGGGTAGCTCTGGACGCTCCCCAACCCACCGAGAGGCACGTGCGGGACATTGCACGTGCCCTCGTCAGGCGCCGGATGAGCTGGCGCTCGACCGACGCGGTTGCGGCGGCAGCCGTGGCACGCCTGCCTGGCCGCCCCCCCCGCTGCTAGTGGTGGCAGCCCTGGCCTCAACGCCTGACCACTGCAATGACTACGCCGTGTATCGCGGCAAGTAAGGCTTCCGAGGCAACTCGTGAGGAAAGAGGAGTCCCCAGAGCCAAAACCCACCACGACTTCGTGTGCCGCTCTTAGTCTGGCCTCTCCCCGTGGGCCCTCCCGGCATGGGTGACCCTGAGCCGGTATGGCCCCAACAGATGCTAAAAGCACGCAAGCCCCCTCACCACAACAAGGTGGCAGCACGGTGGAGGGGGAACCTTTTGATGCCTAAGCCAACCCAGTAATAACACCTGTACAGTATAATCTTCCCACAAGTACATCTTTATGTATAAATCTAAAATAAATCACAATCTCTTAAAAAGATTTCCACTTATTTTATTTTAAGATTTCGTCTCACATTTTTGGTATACGAAAAAGATTTTCCCACAAAAGGATATTTTTAACCGGTGTGAAATTTATCCAAATCACTCTTACCACCGTATGCACATGGCAGCGTAATGGTTTCCTGTCTCCTTGAACCATAGCATAGCGGTCGTCAGACGTAAATGTATATCATATCTAAAAATATGTTGTTCTGTCAGAGATTGTGTAATTCTTTCGGAAACTCGTGGACAAAATATGTTTTGAGATCCCCAAAGACCCGTTTATTTGCAGTTTTATTTGACGGGACCTGTTATGTTGGCTTATTCGTTATTGAGTATAGGTTTTGCGTGTTTCCTCATCTAGCGACTTGCTCTCACTATGCTGTATAGTGCTTTTTTGTGATCAGTAGATCATTTAAAAAAAAAACAACAGAGTTTCTTTCCGTCTCTTCTCTGTGGCACGGCAATCGGAACCGATGGAAGTTTCAGTATGAAGGTCAGATTCAGTATTCAGATGGGATGATTGTGGGTAAAGAGATGGATGGATTATGTGAATGAGATTATGCATATGAATCACATGAATGTATATACGACACCGATAGGAGTGTATGGAGACTACCACCTACCGTGGGACAAGGACCAAAAGATAAAAATGGCAGTTTTCCACATGACGACTTATAACAGTTTTCAGATAACACATAGTTCCTTTTAAATTTGAATCATAGGTTAAAAAGATAAGCTCAAATCTATACTATGCTTAACCAGGATTATACTGTGCAGTTAATTTTCCAACCATGACATCTATAAGAATTGAAGCCGTATTGTATTGTATTGACTTTTGAAAAAAGGAGACCACACGTAATATTATTTAATATAATTTCCAAAAACGTATCAAGCTCCAGAAGTGAACTCCTAGTTACTTCTTGTCAATATAAACACAGCACTAAGTATCTCGTGTTCTTATGCTACGATGTCCTGAGCTTCTATTTTGCTAGGAAAAATAAAAAAATAATGTTAATGCAGGCAAACCCTGTCTGAAAACCAAGCATAGACAATATTTCACACAAGCTTCCATTTTCGGGACGAATCATAAAACTCGCGGTGATGAATGAAATTGTCAGTGGTGATTTAAAAACTGACTGAGTCAAGGAGCTGTCGTTATTTTTATCAAATATGGCTAGATGGTTTTAAGATTATGAAATGCTAAGTTAAAACGAATCGCAACTTACAAGGGATTTCATTTTAATGGTACTCTTATTTAACGTTTATCTTTTACTCTAAGAGACTAATAAATATTGGAAATGGCAGTAAAATAAACTTTAACACAAAAGGTTTTTTTTTATATTATAGGATGACACACGAGCAGGCGGTCCACCTGATGGAAAGTGGTCACCGTCACCCAGGACATCTGCAACCTAACGGGAGAAGATGCGTATGGATAAAATAAAGCACTTTTGGTGAACTTAGTCTATCTAGTGATGTCTTAGGTTTTCACGATCTTTACACATTGCAGGAAATGATTTCTTCACGGTTCTGATCGTTTTATTTTATAGAGTAGTCTATCTAGGTTGTAAGATATGTCAGTCTTACAATTTTCTTTTGGTTATACGAAAATCTAGTCTTTTTAATAATCATATATTTGGTTGATAGCTAAATTTCGTTTTTATGTCAACGTATTTTGTACGATTCTCTGATATTCACTGAATCATTCATATCTATTTTTTTCGAAATTCTGATCATTAAACTAAACTACTTAAATTAATTAAAAAAATATCAGCAATGTTTATTCCGATCATAGGTGGTAATAAAATTTTAGATATTATTATAATATGGTGACAAATTAATAACAGAGCTCAAAAAAAGAGGAAGGAAAAGGAGATCTCCAAATTATTAATACTTAGCTCAAAGAAGTGCTCCTGATTCTCAAAATGCCATTTTTAAAGTCACGTCTTGAAAATACGAGTTCGCAAACTTAGGTACATCCTAGCAATGGGATGATACAGCGAAAACGTTTTAACACATCACGAGTTTTGGCCTTAGAAGATGCCATATGAAATATTTGGAAAAAGAGGGAGAAGGTTTTCAAACATAAAGCTTTAATTACATATTTTATATTTATATGTATAAGTACATTTAATTACATATTTTTGTATAGCCGATGTTTATAACTTAATTTGGTTAAGAACTTTTCCGTGTGGTGACGGACATAAAATGCAATGTGTCACAACACCATTCCAACCTGAGGGTGTCGTAAGAGCGGATAAAAGGAAATTACAATGCCGATAGCCTTAAGAGAAGCACAACTTGATACGAAACCTTATGTCAACCAATCTGTCTAGCATGGCACAAATTGTTCATTATTTACCCTGTTAACGAACTTTTGGTTCTAAACCAATAGGTCAAGTTATGAATCGATTTAAAAAATGAACTAAAAATATTCGTTCTCGTAAGTGTGAAGTGATTAATCGTGAAAGTCGGCGGGAACACATGCGACGGGGTGTTATTTCGGAAAGAATGTTGGGAACGTGCTTCCACGCTGACCCCCGGAGTGTAACAAATACGCGTTGCGACGCCGCCGATGTTGGCCATTCGTTATTTGAAAACCCTCATTTGAATTTGGAATAGTGTCTCAATTTCGAAGTTTAAATATTGGAATACTTAACTGTCTTTTTTATTAAAGGGGAAGGGGCTGTCCATTAATCACGTGATGATTACCGTACATACACGTGTATGTTTTAGTAGGTACCTACAAAGAATCTTACACTCAAAGGTCATTACACGCCGCCGGCGCGTTTCGGTTCAAAAATCACGCGTTTGACGAAAAAATAAATACACGTGATATTTTACTATACCCCCCCCCCTACCCCCTTGTAATATTTCGTGATTTTTGCTGGACCCCTCCCTCCCCCTTTCGAACCTCACGTGATTTATGGACAGCCCCGAAGGGAAAATGAAAATAATATGTACTTATAAATATATGAACATAAGTAAAAAGTTTAAAAGGTGTGTCCGTTTCGTTGAGTGAAGCGGTTTTTTTTAATAGATAGAGTAGTTCAAGAGGAAGGTTTATAGGTATAATATAATTTCACCCGTGCGAAGCCGGGGCGGGTCGCTAGTATATGATAAAACAGAAATATTCACTTGAGTAGAAATATTCGTAGGTAACGGATTTAGAAGACATAAAATCACCACCCCATTACATCATGAGAGTGACTAATGAAAATCACATTGCAGAAAACCTAGGCGCAAGTGAAGAAAGATTTATAAACACTATGAAACCCTGTGTCCTTCCATCTGGCCAGCGCCCGCCCTTATAGGGATAACCACAAAGAAATAACAAAATAACCATCTTGAATAATTCATGTCATTGTGTATGTTCTTGCTCTGTTAAAAAATGGCTCTATCTTTCATGAGATCTCAAATCTACGTGAAATTTTATAAAATACTGTTTTAATATTGTAAGTGCAAAAAGTAAAATATCAGAGAATTTATAAGTAGAATATAATAATGATGTCCACCTTGTACGTATCATTATTCTATTATGTTTCCAATGCGCCGATAGTAAAAAGAAATGTTATGCTATAGAGCGCTGCGGAGTTGTCTTCAAAGACGCGCTTTTGGTACGTGACTAAACACGCTTCACTCACTAATATGAACAATGGATTCCTTGGAACGAATTACTTTCTGTGACTTGAATACTTACGCGTTTCAATGTTTCAAACGAACACTCCACAGAAATGGTTGGTATTATGAACCCAGCCGCCTACGAAAGCGTAAGCTTAACTTCCTGGTAAAAAAGTACAGCTGTACCCTATAATTCAATTAAAATAATTGGATTACCACAAAAATATTTTAATGAAAAAGCTAGAACACACATGTCATCGCGAATAATGAAAACGTGTATCGCATGATGCACTCACACTGTTATTACAAAAAGGCCGAATTCAACCCAAATGATAGTCAGAAAAAACCTTTCAACTTTTTTATCGGAGGACACAAAATGACAAGGGATTCGCGTTATAAAGTAGCGCTTTATCGAGAGGCAACTAAACGAACACGGCAGACCGATTGCTACCATAAAGATAACAATAATTAGCCGTAATGACCACCGTCTGTGGGCCCGCTGGGTTTTTTTTAAGTGCAATGGGCGGCACGAAGCCGCGATCTGGAGATAGTACGTCCATCAAATCTTATGATAATCGGGCTCAGTTAATTCCATTACCAATAATAAATGCACGCATTAAATTAGACCTGTCGGATGAGTCGACGGAACGCGGCCAGCGATCGCTCCCATCATTCGGATTATGATATGAATAATGTATCAGTAGAAATAAAGGACTAGCTTATTATTGTTTTGAATTTGTAACATCAAGCGCGATATGTTTCAGTTTGTTCGAGAGATTGTGTCCGTGCTCCGAGAATAAAATGATTACGATTGCAAAATGTCGCCCAGGCCTGTTACGTTTCCAGTCGTCATAAATGTATGCCGTTTTTTGTTCCTGGATATATTTACTTGGGAACCGGTCATCTGCTGTTGAAGAACGATTTGGAGTAACATAAGAGTAGTGAACGTGTTTTTGTGTCAGTATCATGGAGCATAACTGCTAAAGACTTGCATTAGTACTATGTAGCGATGGGAATGATTTCAGTTTCAGGCACTATTAGTACTACGAATGGTTATAAGTTGCTATGAAGTATTTATGCGAAATTTATTGCAACACTTTTTAGTTGTCCATGTGATGTCGGATTTTGAATACACAATGTCACCAACCATCTGTAGGGTCGTAAGAGGCGACTAAAAGAACGCAAGAGGCAGATCACCTAGCCCCAAGAGAAGGAAAACTAGATACAAGCCCTGTGCCAACCCATCTTACCAGCGTGGCACAGTAGGCTAATTTCCCTCCATGAATTTGGAGGAGGCCTGACCCAGTAGTGAGTCATTAATGGGCTGAAACGACGACCATGACTTTTTAGTTAGCCAAATCGGATTAGACCGTTAACCCCAATTACACTGGTTGTAGAAATGCTCGTCCAAAGAAGTCGTTTCAGTCCAAAAAGTTGCAATGTGTTGTTTTGTCAGTGTGGTGACAGATTTAGAATACATAGTATCATTACGCAATTCCATCCTTAGGGTGTCCTAAAAGCCGACAAAAGGAAATGAAAAGGCCGCCTGAGTCATAAAAGAAGGAAAACTTGATGCAAACCCGTCTGGACAGCGTGGCACAACAGTCTAATTACCCTCCATGTAGTTGTACGAGGCGTGACTCAGCAGAGGGTCATTTGCTGATCAGACTGCCTCGTTGGTCTAGTGGTTAGATGTGCCGCCTTTGGATCAACGGGTCCTGGGTTCGATTCCGGGGTCGGGCATGTGTCTTTATCTAAACCAGAGGCACTGGCTCGGAGTCTGGGTGTAATTTCTATCTATAATAAGTATGTATTATGTATATACAAAAAAAAATGTATATAAGTAGTTTATCATCCATCTCGTTACCATAACACAAGCATTAAGTTGCTTAGCTTGGGACGAGATGGCGATGTGTGAAATGTCCAAGGATATTTATTATTTATTTATTTATTTATGAGCTGAACAGTAAAAGTAGTATTAATTTCAAGATAAAATAAGTTTGCTCGCGCTAAAATAAACGATACACGAAAATCAATGGGTGTCATGTCAATGAATAGTGTCAATCAATCAGTTGTAAAGAAAATATAAAAACTTAAATATAGTTTAATAAATTTCTTACGATTTCTGTCCAATCCATCGTCATCATCAGTTCAAAGACGTCCACTGTTGGACATAGGCCTCCACTAAGGATTTCCATGAAGGCCGGTCCTGGGCCACCCGCATCCATCGCTTTCCAGCGACATTAACCAGGTCATCGGTCCACCGTGTGGGAGCCCTACCAGCACTGCGCTTTCCGGAACGCGGTCGCCACTCGAGGACTTTTCTGCCCCATCGGGCGTCGGTCCCGTGGGCTATATCGGTGACCCTGGTTTCTCTTCGTATCTCCTCATTTCTGATTCGATCTCGCAGGAAGACTAAGAGCATAGCCCTCTCCATTTCCCTTTGTCCATTCCGACCAGGTTTAATTAAATTTTAGCACCAATACTAATAATACTGAGCTTGCCAAATCCAGTCGTTAATGCCACTGACTAAGCTAAGCCTTCTCATTACAACACCCATTATACCGTGCTAGTAAGTACATTCACGTTTTAATTTGATGTCCCTTCATTGGTTACGCATTTCCATACATATGGGCACTAAACAATGTTGACGCCTGCGTAGTCGTATTAACTTAGACCATCAATGATGGTCAAATGATGGATGGATGGATGATGGATGGATGAATGGTTCAAACATACTGCTAGCCAGTGTGGTGACGGATTTAGCATAGTGTCACCATCCAATTCCACCTTGAGGGTGTCGTAAGAGCCTAAATAACGGCGGACCGACTCAGTAGTGAGTCATATAATGTATTCCTATAGAATCCTTTCACCCGCGTTTGATAATGATGATAAAAAGTACTTTATTTTTTGTCATATTTTGTATTAATTTTTTTTTTTTTAGATTATTGACATCTTTATAAATTATAGCCTATGTATTATTTTGCTGTGTAAGCTATATTATTTGTAAAGTTTGATCAAAATCTAATCAATGTTACTGCGTGAGAGTAACAACATACATATTACAAAGTTTCGTATTTATAATATTAGTGGGATAATTAGATGAAGAAATAAAAACACAAAGTCTTTAAAAATAAACAAGTCAAACTCTTTGGATAAGATCGTAAACACAATTTGTGTCGTGATTAATAAGGCGAATGATTTGTGCTTCTACTATGACGAAGTTAACGATTAACTCAATTTTGTACCGAGCCCAACTTCACAGGACAGTCATGATGATCGCGCGAAATACGCTCGTCAAGTCTCGACTGGGCCTAATAAAGTATTTTTTCACGTCACTTTTAATTACGGACTGATATCTTTTTGATTTCTTTCCATTGAACCGTTCCGTGTGTTGAAGGATTTAGAATACACAATTTCACAAAGAAACCTAAACCATCTTGGGGTAAGGCGAGGTTTAAGAGAAGGAAAACTTCATAGAAATCCTGTGCCATCCCGTCTTGCCAGGCAGCGTGGCACACAGTAGGTAGTAATTTCCCTCCATGGATTTGGAGGAAGCCCCAGTCAGTCGCGGGTTATTTATGGATTGAAATGACTATTTAATTCTGGAGCTGTGTTATTGTTTTATTGACAACTAGCGACCCGCCCCGGCTTCGCACGGGTGCAATAAATAATAAATATCCTTGGACATTTCACACAACGCCATCTCGTCCCAAGCTAAGCAACTTAATGCTTGTGTTATGGTAACGAGATGGATGATAAACTACTTTTTTTTTTGTAAATACATTATAGATAGAAAACACCCAGACCCGGAACAAATACTTGTAGTCCGTAGAAATATTTCATCCGTGGGGAGATCGAACCCGCGACATGCTGCGCATCAGTCGATCGCTCAACCACTGCGCCAATCGCCAACCGTCGAAAATCTTAATTTACCAATGTTTCTCTACAATAATTATGCATGAATTATACATATAAACCTTCCTCTTGAATCACTCTATCTATTAAAAGAAACCGCATCAAAATCCGTTGCGTAGTTTTAAAGATTTAAGCATACATAGGGACGGACATACGTCAGCGACTTTGTTTTATACTATGTAGTGATAGTGACAATACGTGTAACATTCGGAAAAATAAAAACATGGGCTCATTTAACTACTGAATGCATTTATAAATGTAAATTTCATGTAAGTACGTTTATTGTATTTGTCACTTAGACCTAACCTAACCCTTGCTTTGCAGAACCAAAATACTGTACGGGTAAATACTGTACGAATTTTACTCTAAAGAAGTAATTGCAATCGGTTTTATTACGCCAGTGAAGCATAATCAACGACAAACAAACATGTATTTTTTATCAAGTTATAAATTGGATTTCTGATTTGTCATGGTCATGGTGTCATCATAGACAACAAAGTATTTTTTTTTTAACTCAATATAGCCATAGCTTAGCATTCGTAGTTCGAATATTATAAAGTGAGAAAGACGCAACAAAAACGTGGGGCTGTGTTGAAAAGTTGAAACAAGGACTCCGACGTGAAAATTCCAAAGTCCGCGGCAGATGTTGGCCAAAGTTCCCAATTCTAGTTGTTACTCTGAACTTTGACTTTTTCACAGTCGTTTGGTAGCCGCAAACCACGTTTCTTATAAGTATTATAAATGGTCTGTCACTATTCCTAAACGGAGTTAAAAAGGTTTAATTTTTTTTGTACTGAAATTTTGCACACAGTTTTAACTGAATTAACACAGAATTAACTGTAGAATTATCGATCCTTTCGTTCTGTCTACCGCCACTTTGTTACACCCTGTATACTGCCCGTTAATAATATAAGCACTATTAGATAAATAAACAATAACCTAATATAATAAAATTGAAATAATAGCAATTTTGTAACACATAGATACAAATACTAAGTTCCAAAACGAACTTACGAGTGTTTAAACTAAAAAGAACAAACATATTTTTAAATACTAAGTGAATATAACGGCAATAAATGAAACAGTTCCAAGAAAGCCTGCACCTTAAAATGGCGGTGCACACATTGATTTTATTATTCCTTTTATTACGACTGTTGTGATTAATGTATTCAATCTGGCAAGAGTAACACGATACATTAATTTGAATAATTTATATGCCGCTAAAACATTTTACCAATTCTAAATCAAACTTTAATGGGGCCATCGTTGTATTAAACTAAGCAGTGCAGTCATACTGCATACAGGTACAGCTTATAAATAACTATATCATATTAGAAAGTAATTGTAACGTTTAAAGTGAGGTAAATGCGCCTAATTCTAAAGTAGGAAACGAGGTGTAACGAAAATCCTATAGCTAAAAGACCGCTATTACTAATATTCTAGCGATCTGTGCCAAATATCCCTAATAATATAAGAGTCCGTATGGTGACGGATTTAGAATACATAGTGTCACCACCCCATTCCATCCTGAGGGTGTCGTAAGATCCGACACGAGAAATTGACAAGGCCGAAAACCTAGCCGCATGAGAAGGAAAACTTGATACCAAACCCTGTGTCAACCCGTCTCGCTAGGGTGGTATAGAAGTCTAGTTAACCTCTATGTAGTTGGAGGAGGCCCTAATCAGTCTCAACAATCAACAATCAGTAGAAGATCAGACAAGCACGTAAAGCGAAATAAAAATTGTGCAAGATAGATTATGAAGCTTGTTGAATAGTCGTTTCTCATTAATGATCTACTACTAAGACGCCTCCTCCGAATTCGTGGATGGACATTAGTATACACTGCCACAGAGGCAAGACACAAAGTTGAAAACTAAAAACAACGGTAGTGTTATAGTGATACAACGGAGCAGATTTCTATAAAATGACTGTATGCTCCCTCGATATACTACGACTGTATTTCACAAGTCTATATACATGAACAATCTGCTAAGTAACTATGATGCTACAGAGAAACACATAAATCGACAGACCATCCCACATACACACTAAACCTATGATACCTCTCGTTTTCGTCAGTCAGAGTCTTCAACAACCCAATCAACAAATTTCGTTTAATTTTTTGACCTAGAAATGAGGGTAGGTAGGAATAACAAGTAGACAATCTGGCTGACACTTCAGTCTATGCGTAACTATGGCAGGTGCAGTACATGCCAAAACGTCGGGAAATAAAAATCTTACTTACAAAATAATATCCCATCAAAACTGTTTCCAATCGCTGTCAGCTAATCGTGAATTACTACTCAAACAACTTTTTAATTGTTTACTTTAGTTAAGAAGTGATATTCGTCGAGATTAAAAAAGAAATCAACAAATTCAACAATGAAGTGGACTACAAAACATTACCCAGGTACGTAATTAGGAGAAAAAGAATTCTTTAAATTAACCTCAAATACGCCATGTAAGGGAGGCGAAAAACAAGTGGGCTGGCGAACATTAAGTCAGCACTTAATTTATTGTCAATTAACTTGGTGTTAAACTTAAACAAGGTGACTTTTAGATGGCTCCGGCTTTATGGCTAAATATTGTTAGTTTATGTCGAAGAATTAAAATACTGCGGTAATAATCTAAATTCTTACTTTTTAAACGAAGCTTCTGTATTAGTTGTAATCTGTATGCGGGGGCAGTTTACAAACCTGAAATTCACGAACGCAAATGACACCCAGACTGAAAGCAAGCTCTGATTTGTACAAAGACTAGCGACCCACCCTGGCTTCATACGGGTGCAATGATGAACCTCTAAATTTATCTGTTTCTCTCTACAATATTATGGATGTATTATACATATAAACGTTCCTCTTGAATTACTCTATCTATTAAAAAATACGCTTAGAAATCTGTTGCGTAGTTATAGATTTAAGCATACATAGGGACGGACAGACGACAGCGACTTTGTTTTATATTGAAACTAGCGACCCGCCCCGGCTTCGCAGGGGTGCAATGATGAACATTTAATTTATCAGTGTTTCTCTACAATACTAGTATATGCATGTATTATACATATAAACCTTCCTCTTTTATCACTCTATCTATTTAAAGTATCCGCTTCAAAATCTGTTGCGTAGTTTTAAAGATTTAAGCATACATAGGGACGGACAGACGACAGCGACTTTGTTTTATACTATGTAGTGATAGTGATTATATTGCGATAATCATATTTATTGCAACTAGTTTCTCAAAAGTTAGTTATAGATTCAGCCATAACATCTGCATGCCAATTAACAAGCATTTGATACTTTAACATCTTACTTACAACCACTGACCTAAGTAGAGATTTACACGGTAATTATTAACTAAATACTGTTCCAACTTTAATACACATTCCCTCATTATCCTCCCATCTCACTAATAAATTATCGTCTTAAACAATGCCTCTTGCGCGTTACAACATAACTTTCTAATAGTTCACTAAGGTGTTATAGTTTCACGTTAATTAATTGTCAAGTAATCCCGTACGCTGATCGACGTTATCCAACATATATCTTAAGATCCGATATGGAGATAGTTAACACTGTGATACAAGCAGTTAGGAGTTTAAAGTTTAATATTACCACAACGACCTTTTATTAAGGATACATTTTTGTTTTTCTAAACTTACAATCATAAAAATATCTATAGACAAATTTCGTGATTTCCTAAATTCCTTATTTTATTATTAAATAACATGTAGTTATGACGATTATTTGAGAAGGTGAATGATTTTCCGTGTGGTAACGGATTTAGAATACACCAGTTTCACCACCCCATTCCATTCTTTGAGTGTCGTAAGAGAAGGAAAACTTGTTATGAAGCGTGGCACAGTAAGATAATTACCCTCTTTGCAACTGGAAGAGGCTCGACTTAGCAGTGTGCTGCTATGGGCCCAGTAGTAGTATACACAATTGGCCGAATGAATGACCTCTGTTGAAAATATAAACTGAATTTGCATCTCACCTTTCAGTTTCAGTTTACATGGAATAAATTGTTTGGTCACTCATTTTGTATATTGTTTGAGTTGATTTTATCTCATCTCCGTGTCTCAAAGTGTTTTGGACCAGAGTTTTGTGACCTCTATTTTAAAGGAATTTCCCTGTAATTGGCTTCGTAGGTCTTTCATGTCGCAGGTTTGGCATTGGGGACACACCAGTAAATTGACCGTGTCTGCACTACAGGCACAGTAACTCTATGTAGAGTCCTAATTTGTTTTGCATCGACTAGTCTAAATAATAACGTACTTAACTTAAGTTTATCCACAAATTTTGTGGTTTCGTCTTATTTGTATACATCAATACGCAGCCGGAGTGAGTAACTAGTACCTAAAACTTAATTAGCAAATTAATTAGCTGTGGACTGTATAAATCATTTGAAATTGAATTAAAATATTATATCAGTAGTTATCTTACATAAAGCGAAACAAAATTATTGAAGTGATTAATAGAGAGATTAAAAATTAAACGTATTATGTTTTAACTAGCGACCCGCTCCGGCTTCGCACGGGTGCAATTATGAATTCCTCTTGAATTACTCTATCTACTTATTAAAAAAAACCGCTTCGTTGCGTCGTTTTGAAGATTTAATCATACATAGGGACGGACAGACGATAGCGACTTTGTTTTATACTATGTAGTGATGATAGTGATATTGTAAGAACCATAGTAGCAAATAGCGATTAAGTTTTAAAAATGATTTTAAGATTTTATGGACTATAAATATAAAAAAAATGAGCGCCCAGTGGCTATACAATTAAGAATTCGGTTTTATTAAAATCGCAGAAAAAAGCAATCAATTTGAACGCTATAATTATTAATCATTAATTTACAACCCAGTTTGATTACTTAATATAACTAAACGTCCATCCAATGTAATTTATGTATTATGTGTTCTATATGCTGCAGATAAAAACTGAAATCGGACTTTTTGAACAACGTCTGTGTATCAAACATACATACACAACATACAAATCACTGTTTGTTATAAAAAAAATGTAGGTACTTTTGTATACATCTTTTTTCCTTAACTAACGTGTACGTATGTAAGCATTACCGTCTTATTGATGACCTATGGTTGATACCGGCTCAAAATAACCATGGCTCAAAGTCACCCAAATGGTGATGGTGAGGTCTATGCTCAGAGTTTCCCTGCCAGATCGAATCAGAAATGAGGAGGTGTACAAGTAAACCAGAGTTGCCAAACGTAAGTGACAATGGTCAGGGCACATAGCTCGCTCGCAAGACTGACGCCCGATGGGTCAGTAGAGTTTCCTTCACAAGTTGCCAAAAATTTTGACCAACATGAATTAAGATTGATGATATCTTCCAAACTAAGATCTAGAGTTAGGGGTTTAAAAAACACATAAGCAAAGCAAACTTACCTTAGTATTATAAAGAAAAAAGATACTAAATAAAAAAATAAAAAAGTATTTTGTTCTTTTGGTTGTATTTGTTCAAAACTCTACCTGTGACATGATATAAAACTAATATGTTGTACAATGAAGGTATAAGATAAAGAGTAGACGTCTGATTACTCTGACCTGAGGCTAAACAAAGCACAATTACTCTCCGTTTGATTTATAATGTTTGCTTTTAATAGCTGTGAAGCGTAATCGTTTATTTATATTACAAATGCCCGCGACTTCATTCTTGGTACAAGAATTTGATTGACTTTGTTTCTAGGCAAAGTAATGCTGTGAAACGTGTACTAGAAATAACGTTTCTTTATTTTATTTCGGAGACAGCATTTCTTTTTATGCACTACCCAAAAAAAAATGTGGACCCTGTTTACTCGTACCATGAACACATTATATTTTATACTAGTGGCGCGCCCCGGCTACGCCCGTGCAAAGCGGGGGTGGGTTATGCTTAAAAAGCTTCCCCTTGAATCACTCTATCTATTAAAAAAACCGCTTCGAAATCCGTTGCGTAGTTTTAAAGATTTATGCATACATAGGGACAGACAGAAGAATGCGACTTTGTTTTATACTAGTTATTATGTAGTGATGATTATGATCATAAATTGGAGACATTTAAATATGTGAAAAAACCTCATTAATACATTCTTCGTTACCATCTTAACGTATTTATGACTAGCCATTATAGTCCTTTCCACATAAATATCTTGTACCAAAATCTATTCTGCCCATATTATGTCGATTTTGAGTGTCTTTGGCGGAGATTGGCTGAAAAGGGAGTTGTAAGCCACGCGATTGGTTTCTATACTACTGTCTTTCTCTGCATTAATTTTTAGTTGGGTTAGTTCCTTTTTTGTAAACAGATGTCTTTGTTCCAATTTTTAACGCGTCATAACTATTACACAACGCTGCTTAGGACTGAAAGAATAGTTCAATCACTCTTAGAATTATATTATTAGAAGGATTCATAGCTCAGTCAGGCCTCCTACAATTAGGTGGATAGCCTACATCTTACTAATATTATAAACGTGAAAGTTTGTAAGTATGGAAGGATGGATGGATGGATGGATGGATGGATGTTTGTTTGTTACTCTTTCACTTAAAAACTACTGAATGGATTTTAATGAAACTTTACAATAATATAGCTCATACATCAGAATAACACATAGGCTACAAGTTATAAAGATATTATGTGAATTACAACAATATAACCAAGTCGAATTCAAAATTTCTAATTGTCAAATTTTCGATCATATTAAACTATAGACAACATAACGTTTTGCTGTCAGTTGCGTTTTGTAAAAGTAGGTTTTATACGGACGGGATAAAAATCTCAGGTATCCTATGTCCAACTTTCTTTTTGTTTTAATTATATATAATGCGGAACAAAGTTCGCCGGGTCAGCTAGTTTTGTAATATATAGCAAAGTCATCGTCATCATTTTTTTTCATCATTTCAGCCAAAGGACGTCCACTGCTGGACATAGGCCTCCCCCAAGGATTTCCACAAAGGCCGGTCCTGGGCCGCCCGCATCCACTGCTTTCCGGCGATCTTAACCAGGTCGTCGGTCCACCGTGTGGGAGGCCTACCAGCACTGCGCCTTCCGGAACGCGGTCGCCACTCGAGGACTTTCCTGCCCCATCGGACGTCGGTCCTGCGAGCTATGTGCCCTGCCCACTGCCACTTAAGTTTGACAATCCGGTGGGCTATGTCGGTGACCCTGGTTTTCCTGCGTATCTCCTCATTTCTGATTCGATCTCGCAGGGAAACTCCGAGCATAGCCCTCTCCATTGCCCTTTGGGTGACTTTGAGCCTTCTGATGGAGCCCATAGTGAGCGAGCACGTCTCAGTTCCATATGTCATCACTGGCAACACACATTGGTTGAAGACTTTTGTCTTCAGACACTGCGGTATTGTGGACGAGAAGATCTTTCGCAGCTTCCCGAACGCTGCCCAGCCGAGTTGGATCCGACGATTGACCTCTTTCTCGAAGTTGGACTTACCTAACTGGACAGTGTGTCCCAGGTAGATGTAATGGTCAACAACTTCGAGGGTAGAACCTCCGATGTTAACAGGAGTGGCTTGAACATGGATATTAGACATGATCTTCGTCTTCTCCATGTTCATCTTAAGGCCGACTCGTTCGGAGGCTCCACAGAGGCCATCGAGCATCGTAGTGAGGCCCTCCATGGTCTCAGCCATTACGACTATGTCGTCAGCGAATCGAAGGTGAGTGATGTACTCGCCGTTCACGTTAATGCCCAGCCCTTTCCAGTCCAGAACCTTGAAGAGTCGGACTGACATGGTGGCGTTTTCATACAAGCACTTCAACACTTCGATATACCGATAGTCGACTTGGCACCTCTGGAGAGCCTGCAATACTGCCCACGTCTCGATCGAATCGAAGGCTTTCTCGTAGTCCACGAACGCCAGACAAAGTGGCAGGTTATACTCCTCGGTCTTCTGTATAACCTGCCGTAGCGTTAAAATATGGTCTACGGTACTGAAGCCTTTTCGGAAACCGGCTTGTTCGGGAGGCTGGGAATCGTCAAGCCTGCACGCGAGTCGATTCGTGATGACCCTCGAGAACAACTTGTAGACATGGCTCAGAAGTGAGATGGGTCTGTAGTTCTTCAATAAGGTGTTATCTCCCTTCTTGAAGAACAGCACCACCACACTTCTGTTCCATGCCTTTGGCGTTCGTCCTTCGAGTATGACGGAATTGAATAACTTCTGAAGGGCCCTAAGGATCGGTTCTCCACCCGCCTTCAGAAGTTCTGCGGTAATTCCGTCATCACCCGCCGCCTTGTTGTTTTTAAGTTGCTCGAGAGCCATCCCGATCTCACACAGGCTGACGTCCGGGAGGTCTTCTGTGTAGTGCCGGGTTAATCTAGCTCGTGGGTCGTCTGCTAGATTTATGACGGGTTCCTGTGTAGACGTGTACAGTTGTCCATAGAAACTCTCGACCTCACCCAAAATCTCGGACTTCGACGTGACGATCCTGCCGTCATCAGTCTTCAGCCTGACGAGCTGGCTTTGCCCAATAGACAGATCCCTGGCAAAAACCTTGGAGCCCCTGTTGCGTTCAATAGCCTTTTCAACACGATTCGTGTTGAATCGGCGTATATCACGCTTCAGGGACTTTGATATCTGTCTATTGAGCATCCGAAGCTGCGTCGCATCATCTGTAGACTGCAGAACCATTTTCCGTCGCTCGTCCATGAGATTTAGGGTGAGGTCCGAGAGCTTTTTGGCCGTTTTCAGGCGTTGGGTCTCACAGAACTTCGACCCAACTTTGCGGACAGTCTCCACGAACCCGTCATTATAATCGTCCACGTCAACGCCTAGGCTTATAAAGCGGTTTTGCAGTTCGAGCTGAAAGCTCTCCGGGTTTTGAATTTGAACTGGCACGGGACGCAGCGTAGACCTCACCAGGCGCGACCTTTCAAGCTTAACGTCGATATTCAATGTGCCTCGTACTAAGCGGTGATCGCTTCCGGTTTTGACCATATTGATCACGGAGACATCATTGAATATGTGCTTTTCCGTCGACATGATGAAGTCTATCTCGTTTTTTGTGGTGCCATCCGGACTCAACCAGGTCCATTTCCTCTGTTCTGGTTTTTTGTAAAAGGAATTCATCATATAGAGTCCCTCCTTCTCCAGAAAACCAGCCAAAGTCTGGCCCCGTTGGTTCCGGTGTCCAAACCCAAATTGCCCCACTTGCAGCTCATCTCCGCTCCGCTTGCCCAGTTTCGCGTTAAAATCCCCCATGACAACGGTGTAGTGCGTTCTAGAGCCATGTATGGCCGAGGAAATGTCCTCATACATTGTCTCCACCGCTTCGTCGGGGTGTGCCGAGGTCGGTGCGTATACCTGTATGACCTTCAGCGAATAACGCTTGGTTATTCTGAGTATAAGGTACGCCACCCTGGTCGACACACTCTCGATTTTAACAACGTTGTTCACAAGGGACTTGTGGACGATAAACCCAACACCACCTTGGGACTGTTGGTCGCCCTCCCGGAAGTAGAGCAAGTTGCCGGATTTGAGGGTTATCGTGTCCTCTACCTCTCTTCGGACTTCACACAACCCCACTATATCCCATCGCAACTTGCTCAACTCTTCCTCGAGTTCTACGATCTTCTCGTCAGTCCGCAGTGTCCGTGTGTTATATGTTGCCAGGTGCAGCCGTCGTTTTTTGTGGTAGCCGGATCTCTGCCGGAGATTGTTCGCACCCCCTGCCCCACCGTTACCTTGGCTGCTACCGTGGCCGAAGGAATAGTGGGGCTGCCGGGGACTGGGGGCCGTTTTCCTGTTTGTATCCATTCATTCATGGGGGGGTTTGCCATAATCGCCACGCTTGGCAGGCGGGTTGGCGATCGCAGTGATGGATGGTGTGTTTTGAACAGAGCGTCGCTGCTGCCCAACGTCTGTTGTCCCTTAGTCGCCTTCTACGACACCCACGGGAAGATATGGGGTGGTAGTATTCTTACTCCGCTACCACACAGATAATGCATAGCAAAGTATAAACAACAAATGTCAAGCTCTGGGTTTCTTGCCAGTTCTTCTCAACAGTGGTTGCGTTTCAAACTGGTGCTAATCTGTGTAATGCTGTGTATAATGTTTATGTTGACCATTTGTAAGTCGGTCAAATGTCTTTGTGTAAACCAGAGGCACTTGCTCCGAGTCTTCACGTCATTTTTGTTCGTGAATTACATGTTTGTAAATTGCGCCCGCGATACAGTTTATGCCTAGTGCAGGAATTACGTTTGAAGAAAATAAAAGCGTCCATTGTGCATACAAAATAAATGATTTGTCTCAACTTTACCACCCTGGCCAGACAAACTGGCACAGGGTTTACTATTACGACATCTGTGAACAGAATGAAATAGCGACACCGTGTCCCATTCACAAGTATAATACCCAAGCTAATAAACAGGATGTCATTCCCCAATAACCATTAATATTCGAGCTTTAGACACCGAATAAGTAAATTAAAATTCCTGTACTTATTACCATCTTGCGCAACCCTTCGTACGAATAAAGAACATTGTAGGGTTCTTTAATAAAGGGTACAATGAAAGGGCAATATGTTGCTTAGGGCAAAAGGGTACAAAGAAAAGGATCAGCCCTAAATTAGTTCCACAAAATGTAATTAAGGAGCGAATTTGCAAACTTCAAATATACTTGCAACGATTTTTTAATTCAAACGTGGAATAAAACCATTGCCTGCCTATTTTGAGGAGTGTCAATGGACAATCGTAATAAACTTATTTGCTTGAGAAGGGATTTAGGCTCATCACCCCATTCCATCCTGAGGGTGTCGTTTCGGTTCGATTCTCGGGTCGGGCAAGTGCCTTTGTGTAAATCAGAGGCACTTCATCTGAGTCTGGATGTAATTTGTGTTCGGGAATTACAATTACATGTGCACAAAACATAATTATACACATCCACAAGAGAAGCTGTGCCAACGGGTCTGGCCAGTATGGCACAGTGAAATTAGTTCACTACCTGGAAGAGACCTCACTTAGCTGTGGGTAATTTATGCATATTTTAGGAAAGTTCTGCTTCATATTCTCTTATATCTTAAAATTGGGCTTGTTATTATTGTAAGAATACGATATTATTTTATTGTACACATAAATAAAAAACATGTTATTTGTTAGCTTTAACTTACGACTTTTATTAACTTTTTTCCCAATAAATACAATTTTATTGCATCTTCACTGAAGCTGTCAACAACAGATCAACACCTTAGCTAAGACAATATTTCGTTATTTCCAATTAACGTTAAGGAGCTCCTGTCAATTGTCTATTAAGGCCAAGATGAGATATAATCAGCGCTCCACGAAGACAATAAGTATCCCCAGGGTATCTTGTTATTGTTTGTCATCTCTCTCTCTCCCAGCACGACACCGCACCACGTACAAATTGACAAAAATATTGTAACGGTACCAGATTTATGTTAATAAATATTTGATGGTGTTATAAAATGCAAATTTTCTTGAATTTGACCTCAATGATTACGCTTATAAAGACCCATCAGAGGTTATTTGTAAGTTTTAAAGCGAGAATTATACGTATTTGAATTCCAGATTTTTGTATTCATGTCTCGTTGGCTGTTTTCTTCAAGGAATACCCACTGTGATTGGTTGTAAATTATATTAGAGTCATGGAACTAAATTGCATCACTTTTATAATTTAATTTTATAAATACTCATTAATTTAAATTCAAGTACTAACATTCGAAATCTAACATTATCCGTGTAGTGACAGATTTAGAATACACTAGCTTGTGCGCGCGGCTTCACCCGCGTGGGCTTCGAACCCGTGCATATTTTGTATGAACATAAAATCGGTTATTGTGACTAAACTATGATAGTAAGATATGTGCTCTCGCTTTTTTGTAGATCTTTATAAGATCTACAAACCCGTAGTACATCATTTTGTTCTATTATCAATAGTTTTTGCAGCGCACGCATAAATGGGTTTTCGATTTTACACCTTGGTTTACAAAATCGCAATTTTCATACGGATCCCTAATTCTTTTGAAAATAAAATATAGCCTATAACCTTCCTCGATAAATGGACTATCTAAAACTGAAAGATTTTTTGAAATCGGACCAGTAGTTCCTGAGATTAGCGCGTTCAAACAAACAAACAAACTCTGCAGCTTTATATATTAGTATAGATAATGTCACCGACCTACATCGCCCTTAGCGTTTAGTAAGAGGCTACTAAAAGTACGCAAGAAGCAGATCGCGGCAGAAGAAGGAACTTTTGATACTGCTCTAATCCATCTTGCCACTCTCTCGCTCACTCACAGCGCAGACAAAATTCTTTCATAAATTACCATTAAAATATTCTTAACGTTCGCTCAAATCTAATTATGTGTAATAATAAATAAATAAAATAAATAAATAAATATCCTTGGACATTTCACACAACGCCATCTCGTCCCAAGTTAAGCAACTTAATGCTTGTGTTATGGTAACGAGATGGATGATAAACTACTTATATACATTTTTTTTTGTAAATACATACATATTATAGATAGAAATGACACCCAGACTCCGAGCCAGTGCCTTGGCCCGACCCCGGAATCGAACCCGGGACCCTTTGATCCAAAGGCGGCACATCTGACCACTAGACCAACGAGGCAGTCAATAATGTTCTGATACAACTTAAAATCGATACTAATTCTATCAACAGTTGAAATCGATACTGTCAGTTGATTTGATCGCATCTCTCGCACCCTAAGTTCATTGTCACTATAATTAATTTTGTCAATTCACACGGCCAAATCCGTTCAAAGCCTACATCTATCCCAGTACATAGCACGATACAAACTCATGTATAATAAAGAGAACATTATTTTGAATAATATATATTCTATGGTAATTGGTATTCGAAATTAAATCGAATCATTTAAATTTAGAATAAAAATCTTAATATCAATGCGATATTAAGAATCTAAAACTTGAAATTACTTTTAATAATTTACTATTATTCATCATCATCATCATTTTAAGCTATTAATGACCTACTACTAAGTTGGACCTCCTCGAATGTCATGTACGGACATTAGCCTACTGTGCCACGCTTGCCTTAAGGTGGGTACTGACCAACGTTACGAGGTGTAATGTAAAGTGTTAAACAGCGAGCATTCGTGCAGTCAGTACGTCGTATTACGGGGAATCCAGCGACCAACGACATACTGACTGCACGAATGTTCGCTGTGTAACACGTTACATTACGCGCCGTAACGCCGTAAATGTCAACTCATAAAGCAGTACCCAGCTTTATGAGTTGACATTATCAAGCCATCTCGATGACGTTTACGAAGTTACCCGCAGGTGTATTGGCTCGAGACAATAGTGGTAGGTTTTAGTGGCTAAACCGGGCGCACTTCACCTTCTTCTCTCGCCCGTGGACTCCCACATACACAGTTTCCCCCACTTTAAAAAAATATTTGTATCAAGTTTTTCTACTCTTGCAGCTTATTTATCTGCCTCTTGGGTTCCTTTAGTCGCCTCTTACAACATCTACAGGATGATATGTGTTGATGACATTGTATTTTCTAAACCTGCCACCATACGGACGAAATTACTGTAAAATTATACAACACGTTCGCTCAATTTAATTATGAGTTATAATCTGATACAACACAACCATCGATACTAATTTTATCAACCGTTGCAATCGATACTGTTAGTCGATTTGATCGCCGCTCTCGCGCCCTTAGTTCATTGTCGCCATAATTAGTTTTTGTCACTTCACACTGCCACACCCCATACAAAGTCCTCTATCTACCCCACGATACTTAGCCAGATGCAAACCAGTTCTTATCAAAGAGAATATTATTTCAAACGCCCCTGTCAACCCCGATGGGCTTCGAACCCAAATCCAGTTTGTTATGAATGAAATTACAGAAATCGAATAAGGTAAACACAACACGGGGGCAACAAAAGCTGGTTTGAAAAAAGCTAAATTGAATTCAAATTGGTTTCGTCGGGCATTAGGAATGGCCCGGGGACGTTTGCAAGACGTGCTGGGCAACATATAGCGGGGAATAAGTTTGAGTATTTTTTTTGGCAACAACAGGACTAAACCAATATGAGGGATTGAAAAACAAACTTCAGATAAAAAGATTCGTTTGAACGAAAGTTAAAATTGGTATTTAGATTGTATTTTATTGTTGGAGGATTTTACTTTAACGGTTTAAATAGTTTATACTGTATTCCTTTTTGTCTATTTTTCCTCTAATGTACAATAGATAATCTAATGTTTACACATTTTATTTACAATTATAGAACATATGTATAATTATGTTCGAAAAGCATGCGTTATGCGTTCTTTTTAGATCTTTCATTCATATTAACGATCTAGGTATATTGTTTTTTTTTTTAATTTCTTAGTATCAATATAGTATATACGAAGAATATATAGAATACTGTTTAGTGTTCCATAAGAACAGAAAAACACACACAACAAAATAATAACAAAGATAAAAGAAAAAAAACTAAATTAATCAGAAACTATATGTGTAATAAGGAATAAAAAAAATGATGCATGCAAATTTGGATCCTCTTATTTTTGAAGTTTTTTCTCTTTATACATAAGTAATTTATTCATCAATATTATGAGTGTAACATATCATATAAAAGAAATTAAGAGAAATCTAACTACTTAAAAAATAACAATAAAATAAACTAAAACTATGTAGGTACATATTTACAGTAAAACTAAGCATCAAAAAATTCCTCCACATCGCTGTCACCGGGGAACGTTCCCAGAAGGCTGGCAGCATTGCCCCGCTGAATTGCGATTGCAATGCGTTGACCCAAAAAAAGTCCAGCCCTCTGGTCACGCGTAGCGTCGACAAGTCTCCTAGAGATCTCCCTGAATAGGAGATGTGCACTCGGACCCCATGACCCCAGCGTTTCAACCCCAAACGGCGCAAACTCATAATTTCCTGTGATGTTGGTGTATTTGCGCCGTTTGAGGGTCTCCGCTGCTGCAGCGGCCGCACCGGCACTGCCTGCCGTGGCTGGAAGATGGGATGGCGCGAGGGTGTCGACGCAAGTTGCGTCCCACACCAAAGGCCTACCCAACTTCCAGGGCAGCAAAGACATACCGTCCGGTCTCTTCCCATCGTCACGTACCAAACCATTGGGTTCCAATACGGCTGGTACGCCGGCGGTAGAAAGAGCACGGCGGATGATATCATTGATGGTGGCGTGCCTGGCTATGCGGCCCGCGCTTCTACAGCACGATAGGCCATGGTGTCCGAGGCTGTCGACGGCTACTCCGCAATGACAACGATGCGGGGCAACGCAAGATGCACCGAGGCGCAAACTAGCAGAGAGCCGGAACGTAACATCGTCCAGCATAGTGCCTATGCCGGGCGATGGCAGCGCCTGGAGCCAAAGGCCTGACTCCCATTCCCCCACAGCCAGCAGGCGAGCACGCTCCGCAGGATTGAGTGACGTATTTAATAAATTCTCCCGTATCAATCTGCAAAGCGGCTCGTCCCACTGTCTCTGGGAGGCCGGGAAGGCGGTCAATTCCGTGCTTGGACAAGCCATTTTCCAAGCATTCACTGCATCAGTCAAACGCGGCACCTCGAAATCAACCAGAGAATTCGCCAAGATTTCCCCGGTTAATTTCTCTGTGCTGCGGACCGAGGACAGGAACGCTGGTAAGCTAATACTATTAATTTTGCGGACGCCGAGACCCCCAAACCTGATGGGAAGGGTAGCTTGACTCCAAGCTCGGTCGTCCAAGGCCACATTTAAAAGTGTGTTGAGAGTATTCCTCATTATAGCATCAATTTTATCTAAAAGGTGTGGATGCTGCCATAAATGGGAAGAACGGAGAATATAAGTAAATTTTGGGCCAAAACAACAGTATTTAATTATAGTGAAGGCCGAATGAACATTTATTTTAAATAATCTATCAGAAATATTATTAAAATTTTGAATTTTGACATCGATGAAATCTTGGAAGGATTCATCGAAAATCGGGGACCCTAGGAGGTGAAGAGAACTTTTATCGACAAATCTAATGCCTGGAGCTAGTGCATCGAATTTGGAAATAATTACTTGTCTATTGGGGGTGTCCTGTGCGAATAATTCACACTTTGAAATATTGAGCTCCAACCCAATAGACAAAAATTTTTCTTTTAAGAGAGAGACGTCCTTAAGTACTGTTTCGACATCACCTCCTAGGGTACCGTCATCTAGGTACCATACATTAAATTTTGAATTTAGTTGCCGAATGATAGGATTTATCGCAAGGCTGAAAATGGCTGGTCCAAGAGGGTCACCTTGCTGACATCCAACAGCCGAAACCAAAAGATTGTCTCTGTAGATTAATTTTGATGGATATCTGTAACACTGCCAAAGAAAACAGAAAATTTCAGGTAATTCTTTTTTAACTTCTGCCAGCAAGGTATCCCTGTTAACGGAGTTGAAAGCATTTTTGATGTCAAAGTTAGTTTAAATATATATATTACTTACTATAATATTATATGATGATGATGATGAATTGTCACTAGCCCATAAATTATCCGCAACTGAGACGGGCCTCCTCCAAGTTCATGGAGGGAAATCAGCCTACTGGGCTACGCTGGCAAGACGGGCTGTCGTCGGATTTGTATCAAGTTTTCCTTCTCTTGCGGCTAGGTCATCAGCCTTATCATTTCCTTATGTCGGGTCTTACGACACCCTTAGTACGGAATGGGATGGTGACGATTCTAAATCCGTCACCACACTGACAGTGTAATAAAATGTATAATATAATTTTGGATAACAAGTTTTATGTTACGAGTACATACCCCAAATTTATTACAATCAATTGCTTTATTATTTATTTTTACCTTTTTAAATGTGTATATTATGTATGGACGTTTATGTTATGTGTGCAGCAATTTACCAATGTTTTACATCATTTAAATGTAAAAGCGACTTTTAATTATGCTTCAACAATTTTTCCACTCAGTGAAGCAGAGAATGATACTTAATTGTGATAATGGAAGGCTGTATTGTCATTGCGAAATTATTGTCGAGAGTTTGAATAAAATATATTAAATGTAAAATTTTAATGGCAGATTAAAATTGGCCTGAAGCAAAAATCGCACAGAGTTTCGAGAATTCGCACAGGCTTTGAGTCATTATCATTAGCGACATAATAAAAAATATGAAATTTATGTAATATATATAATTATGTCTTTTTGGTGTGTGAAAGTAAGTTAATCGGGAGTATTCACTGCTATGTTGACGAAAATATGCTCAGCTGTTTGAAGAATTCCGAGCTAAACTCAACACTGTGAGTAATAATCTTAAAATTATAGGAAATTATTAGGATATACATTTTATTTAATTACTAGCGACGGCTTTGCACGCAATGATGAACATCTAAATTTATCAGTGTTTCTCTACAATATTTTGCATGCATTATACATATAAACCTTCCTGTATATCACTCTATCTATTAAAAAACGCTTCAAAATACCTTGCGTAGTTTTAAAGATCTAAGCATACATAGAGACGGACAGACCATCACCCTATTCCATCCTGAGGGTCTAGTAAAAGCAAATGACGGGGCCGAAAACCTGGCTGCAAGAGAAGGAAAACTTGAAATAACCCTGTGCCAAACCGTCTGGCCAGCGTGACATATTAAACGAATTCCCCTCCATGTAGTTGGAGAAAGCCCAACGCGCCAGTGGGTCAGTTATGGGCAGATATGAGCTGAGAAGTAGTTATTTTTTTGGCTGAAACTACGATGATGTTCATGTTCATTTTTCTATGTGTAACAGTATATTGTACACTAGCGACCCGCCCCGGCTTCGCATGGGTGCAATGATGAACTTCTAAAATAATCAGTGTTTCTCTACAATATTATGGATGTAATATACATGTAAACCTTCCTCTTGAATCACTCTATCTATTAAAAAAACCGCTTCAAAATCCGTTGCGTAGTTAAAAAGTTTTAAGTATACATAGGGACGGACAGACGACAGCCACTTTGTTTTATAGTATACTAGTGGCCCGCCCCGGCTTCGCCCGTGCAAAGCGGGGGTGTGTTATACATATAAACCTTCCTCGTGAACCACTCTATCTAATAAAAAAAACCGCTTCAAAATCCGTTGCGTAGTTTTACAGATTTAAGCATACATAGGGACGGACAGAAAACATCGACTTTGTTTTATACTATGTAGTGATATTATATATAGTAGTGATTCATCCCACACATTACCACGTTCTTATCCCTAGCTGTAGGTAGAGTTCTCAACCAACATTAACATGCGTATACCGTTCTGAACCGCGAATAGCAATAACTTGTCTACCCTCAAGATTTACGTTGATGCGTTATTTCGAAACATTCAAGGGTCTCGCTTACAAACTGAGAAACACCAAACGTAAACTTTCAAATCCATGGTTTGCCTGACAGAGAGCGTTGTGGTTAACCGCGCAAAACGATTTGACTTTGTTGCCTCCAGGTTGTTTTATAACGGTTTGTTGAATTGAATTTTGCGGTTATTTATTTAACTGGAGCTTAGGCCGTCGATGCGCGATGGACGTGAGCGTGCCTTCGCGCACATAAAATGTATCAATTGTTGTAAATCAGAAAAGTTGTATGAAAATCACTTAAAAATATAACTTTTACATTTTTTAATGTGTGGTTTTGGTTTGAGAAAGGTATTATTCTCGCCAGAACTTCTCAAAAATAAAACTGACAACGTCTTCCGACTGAGTCTGTTTAAGGCTCACCATAATCTCAAAAGGTACTGCATGCATTTACTTAGGGTTTTCGACTGTCAATGGAGTGGTTCTTGAGAAAGGAATAAGTGCATACATAATTTGCTTCGAGATTAATCTACGTGGCGAAGTAAGTATGTAGGTACATATAAGTAAAAGTATTTAAAAAATCCGGGTATTAATATCATCATCATCATCAGCCACATGATTCCACTGCTGGACATAGGCCTCCCCTAAAGAGCGCCATAGCGCCATATTGTCTTCAGCTTGACGCATCCAGCTGCTGCCCGCAACCTTTCGCAGATCGTCGAATATAATACACATATATTATATTCTTAAATTCATCATAGATCAACGCATATGTTTTAAGATATTCTTTAGGTAGAATAATCTATTCAGTCAAAAAAAACTTCTCAGCCCATAAATGACCCACTGGTGAGTCGGGCTTCCTCCAACTACATGGAGGGTGATTAGTTTACTGTTGGCACAGGGTTTTGTTTCAACATTTAATTTAAAAGACACAATATATTATGAATCGTAAAAGTTGTTTAATAATTATTCGCGAAGACATTACTTAGCGGTAAGCAAGCAACTCCAAGATAAATGTGGATAATTTACCTGTACTAATAAAATTTTATGGCACCGTACAAAATATTTTTAAGTCAAAATGAAACTAATACCAGTTTAAGTATTATTTTTTATTGTAAGAAAAATATGATTAACAATTTTCAACCAAATCCGTACCTCTATCAAATGTAACGGTATTTCGAATTTAAAAATACAACATTTATACCGACTGAGAAGCATCGACCTTTTTAATTAATGCTAGGTTTATATTAAGCTTTTTAACGAATTAATTTCCTTTGATCACAATAATGTGATCTAAGAAACCCATTAGGATTCGCATGGGAGCGATAGAGTAGTCACATTAAGGCCACATCTTAATGGCAATAAATTAAGCCGTATCTCTTTTATAGTCAATTGGTAGAGCCAAAAGATCGTAAAAAGGTGAAATCCATTAGCGCAATCATTCGGTAGCTTATGACGTCATATAAACATGGTTGAGTTCTGATTAGTATGGTGGGGGATTATAAAAAAAGATAAAATATGTTGCCACACCTTTTGTTCTGGCGTCTTTTTGTAGCTGGAGCTCAAGTTAGTAAATTTTGTGTCATTTTTATGCATATTCCCTAAATGTTATCTTAAAAGTATAATTTGCATAACTATTAATTTATATTTTAAAAATGGCGCCATATAACAAAATTCCTGCGCTAAGTCTAAGTCATGTGATATTATGTCAAGACTGACAGCATTTCTGCGCAAAGAAATTATATTTTACTGTACGAAATAACATACAATTATATCTAAACAAACTGGGCAATTTGGTGTTCTTTAAAGGAGGCCTGAGTGGGCTGATGATTTTGGTATGATGCGTAACTGATATTTGATGCTAATGTAACTCTAGTACTATTATAAGTAGATGTATAAAACAACGGATTTTATTCTTCCCACATTATGTCCTCTTTGGCCACTCTCTTCTTGTTGGCGACCTTTTGGTCATTGTAATATTGTTCCAATATTTTTTTAAAGCTACTCTTCTTTTTGACTGTCAATATGTTTCTTTATTTTTACCAGCCGCCAAATGTAAGTGAAGATGAGCTTGTGTTAATAAACTACAAGAAATAATGATTCCAATATTTTAATTTACAACGTGTGCCTTCCGTCGTTATTAACACTTCTGTCAGATATTTTTTCGTCATTTTCTTTCGTCTTCTTCATGTCATCTCCCGCAATAGATAAACAAACAGAACACCAAGTGACCCACAATTTTAATATGGTAGGTCTGTAAGCAGGTACGAAAGTACAATAGTTCGCAATATTGCATGTAATTTGCTAAGTAATTGTATGTATTCAGATGATTGTAGGGTAATTACCAACTGTCGCTATCGGACGGAGTCGGTACTTTGAAGATAATGCAAACACATGCTGTTTTGTAATAGACTATAATACATAGATATTTTAAACACACTGTCAACATGTGTTTATGTATTGTCTCGATGCACTCTCACTAGAAATTAGTATATAATATAGTTTTACCAACTTTCATTTCATTCAACCTTTGAAGTTGAATGAAATGAAAGTTAGTAAAACTATTACTACTACCACTCAGCCCATAAATGACCCACTGCTGAGTCAGGCCTCCGTAACAGGAGTTAATTAGCTTACTGTGCCCCGCTGGCCAGAAGGTTTCCAGTTTTGCTTCTCTTACGGCTAGGTTTTCAGGCTTCTCATTTCCTTTTGTCGGCTCTTACGACAGCCTCAGGATGGAATGGGGTGCTGACACTATGTATTCTAAATCCGTCACCACACGGACCTAATATGCAACTTCTGAAAGTAAATAGGCAGAAAAAAATCTGCAAGAAAAGAACAAATTGATATGAAACCGTGAATCGGTCCGCTAACTTACCACAGTAGGCTTCTCCATTACAATGAAAAAAGCAAATCAGATCTTAGGTTTTTAAGCCAAGATGATGATGAAAGTATATCAATATTATTTCGCAATAACATATTACTGAGGAAAATCAGAGAATGTCTGCAACAGATCACTGTGGTTGACCGATGCGGGCTTATGGAATGTTTGATACAAATCTAACAGCCCTCAGAAATACATGCATACTTAGATATGGTTTGCAGTGTAATATTAACACAAAGGAATGCACATACTTGTATAATTAATACGTATAGGAACAACAGAACTGATTTTAGAGAGGAGGTAGTAACGAAGATTAATAAATAGATACCGAACTAAAGCTAGCGTTTGGTGACGGTTTTACAAAACATAGTATCACCGATCCATTCTATCCTGAGTGTGTCGTAATAACTGCTAAAAGAAAAAGGCCTAATCTAACAGAAAAACTTTTTTTGGAGACGCTGAGGAATTTAAGCATATGGCTGCCCCTCGAGGGTGGGGCCAGCGATTATGTGGGACTCTGCAAACTTGTCTACCCACTAAAACCCCAGTGGTATACCCTCACACGACTCACTTGGGCGCCACAGGTTCGCGTAAACGCGTTCTTGGCGAAAATAAGGAAATTTATGCCAACCAATCTATGACATATGGAACAGAGACGTGGTAGCTCACTGTGGGCTCCATCAGAAGGCTCAAAGTCACCCAAAGGGCAATGGAGAGGGCTATGCTCGGAGTTTCCCTGCGAGATCGAATCAGAAATGAGAAGATACGCAGGAAAACCAGGGTCACCGACATAGCCTACCGACATTGCCAAACTTAAGTGGCAGTGGGCAGGGCACGTAGCTCGCAGGACCGACGCCCGATGGGGCAGAAAAGTCCTCGAGTGGCGACCGCGTTCCGGAAGGCGCAGTGCTGATAGGCCTCCCACACGGTGGACCGACGACCTGGTTAGGGTCGCCGGAAATCAGTGGTGGCGGGCGGCCCAGGACCGGCCTTTGTGGAGATCCCTGGGGGAGGCCTATGTCCAGCAGTGGACGTCTTTTGGCTGAAATGATGATGATGATGATGCCAACCCGTCTGGCCAGCGTGTCACAGTAGGCAATTTTTTTATATGACCTATTTCCCTCATTGTTTAAAAACTGAAGGGTTGAAAGAATTGTAGGAGGGCCGACTCAGCAGTGAGTAATAGTAGAAAGGTTAAGTAAACTTACAGTATAGTTTTAATTTCTAGATAGCTACAATAATCACATTTAATCACACATGGTGTAATACAAAACAAAAGTTGAATAGTAGGTACTGTTGATTCAGTAATTGTGTAAAAATTCTCACGAAAAATAATCAATTTGTTTTATTTTACTGTAATTAGGAAATGTTTCGTAACGTTTGAAATAAATACTGTTTCTCCAAAAAATAACTGTAACAGAGATAACGAACATTGTAGGACCATAATAATAATAGCTATTTGATTGATTCTCGAAAAAACTACCCATTTTAAATTAAATTTCCTTTAATGGTTTCTTAGGTTTTCGCGATTATTACACTTTGAAATGTAAATGTATAATAATACACACGATAAATCCGTTAAAAAGTGTCCGTTAAAAAATTTCAATGAATTTGCAATATTTATTATTAAAGAGAGAAAGAGACCTTAACTAACACTAAACTAACTATAAATAACCTATACCACTTAATATAATTAATAAAACTAAACGATATTTAAAAAAGTTATAAAAAGTTCAATTGTGCCCATCGCTGCCCCTCGGCAAAGTGCCCAGAAGACTAGGAGCGTTCCCGCGCTGGATATTGAATCTTGACTCAGAAAAACGTAGATTTATACCACATAGTCAAGGATAGAAAAACAAATTATACACAGAACATACGTTTGGTAAGCTGTAGTAAATCACTTTGTATATCTCCAAATGAATTCATCTTTCTAATACACTCCATAATTTACCCCTTCCGTTGTGCTCTGTTTTACATGTCACAGGCAGTAGCAGACAGTGTCCTACTAATTGCAGAGTTGTTGGTTTAGTTAGTTCCAGTGAGAATTATCGGTGCAAATAAGGGGCTTTCGATTTTGAAATCTGACCAAAACATAAATAGACTAAATAAAAACTAAACGCGTACCAATTTTCCGTGTGGTGAGGGATTTAGGGACCTGAAAAATATGATCCGTAACGAGATTATCCGACAGAGAACCAAAGTCACCGACATAGCTCAGAGAATTAGCAGACTGACGTGGCAGTGGGCTGGTCATATCTGTAGAACTGCGTGGAGACCGCGAATCGGCAAGCGTAGTGTAGGACGACCCTCTGCTAGATGGAGCGACGATCTGCGAAAGGCTGCGGGCAGCGGCTGGATGCGTCAGGCCGAGGACAGGGCGCTATGGCGCTCTTTAGGGGAGGCCTATGTCCAGCAGTGGACTAATGTAGGCTGATGATGATAATGAGGGATTTAGAACACATAGTGTTGTCACGCCATATTATCCCGAGGGTGTCTTGAGAACCGGCAAAAGGATAAGACTGGAAACCTTGAAAAACCCTTTGCCAATCCGTCTGGCCAGCGTAGCCAAGTAAGCTTATAACCCTCCATGTAGTTGACCATTTAAAATTACTTTAATACGAGTATTATGGTTGGCCTTCAAGCTTATGTCAGCCCATGAAGGTCTAACTGCTAAATCTTCCAAGTTAATGGAATTTATATTATATTAAAACTGGCTGACCCAGCAAACGTTGTTTTGTCATATAAATATCGCTATTGAAAATAGGGGTTAAATTTTTCTTTAAAAAAAAAATTAGGGGATTCGTACCATTTAGGGGGTTGAAAAATAGATTCCGACCAGACCTCACCAATGACTTTATTAACAAACACCGTGACACGAGAATTTTATATATTAGACTAGCGACCCGCCCCGGCTTCGCACGTGTGCAATTATGCATGTATTATACATAAAAACCTTCCTCTTGAATCACTCTATCTATTAAAAAAAACCGCTTCATAATCCGTTGCGTAGTTTTGAAGATTTAAGCATACATAAGGACGGACAGACGAGAGCGACTTTGTTTTATACTATGTAGTGATTCTCAGGATGGTATGGATTGGTGACAAGTGTATTCTTAATCCCCGAGACTGTTTGCCTTGCTGTACAATTGCAAACTGAGTGCTAATCAATAACTATAAATTAACAATACTCAACTTGTTAATAACAAAAAGCAGACTCAGAACAATTGTATAATTAAAACACACATTCAACTTAACTTTAATGTTCTGCAAACCTGTTTTAAGTGAGGTACAGTCAGTTTAAAAAAAGATATGACGCTACTTGCATTCGGTAGACTGTATCTGACTCAATACTAAAAGATAGTCTGGTTAAAAAATCTGCTCCGCCAATGAGGGCTTTATTTACTACGTACGATTAAGAAATTATCAAAATTAAGAAAAACTACTCCAAAATACTACTACGCCGGGCCTCTTCCAAATTCATGGAGTGAAATTGAGCGCAGTGTCTCATAGGCACAGGTTTTGTATCAAGTTGGCCTGATCTTGCAGCTAGGCGATCTGCCTCTTGCGTTCGTTTAGACGCCTCTTACGACACCCTCAACATGGTATGGGTTGGTGGCATTGTGTATTCAAAATACAAAACCAAAACCTCTCAAACCGAATCTCCTAAACTGTTTCTAAATATTTTATTTCTGAATATGTCTAATTAACTATTCATTTCGTCTTTTAAAGTCACTTGTATAAAGTTAATAAAAAGGACATTAAATTTGCAATAAAAAAAAAACAATATTAAGTCAACGCTGACGATGTCGCTGGTAACAGCTAGTTTTTATTTATTCATTGTAAATACATAAGTAGATTGGTTGCATTGGGTGAAATAGCGCAACATTACTCATTTGAGCTTTTCTGAGTTAATTTATAGGTATGCATATTTGCCCTGACCATTCCGCTAATCTCAATAAAATTTAAGGTCCTATTTTTTTAAAGTGCCCATACATAAAGATGCAATTTTTAACTTTAATCTGTTAAAATCAAAAGTTCTTGCCAAATGCGTATGTCAGAGCATTTGGCATACATCCCGAACTCACACTTTAGTATTATAGTCGTTTCAGCCCATAAATTACCCACTACTGGGTCGGGCCTCCTCCAAATTCATGGCCTACTGTGCCAAGACGGGTTGGCACAGGGTTTGTATCAGTTTTCAGGTCATAGGTCCACCTTGTGGGAGGCCTACCAGCATTGCGCTTTCCAGAACGCGGTCGCCACTCAAGGACTTTTCTGCCCCATCGGGCATCGGTCCTGCGCGCTATCCCTGCCTACTGCCACTTAAGTTTGGCAATCCTGTCCTTTGTATCAAGTTTTCCTTCTCTTGGGGCTAGGTGATCTGCCTCTAGCGTTCTTTTAGTCGCCTCTTACGACACCCTAAAGATGATATGAGTTGGTGACATCGTGTATTCTAAGTCCGTCACCACACTGACTGTATAAAGGCCGCTGCATACGTGACGGGTTTTTATATGGACGGGACGGGACGGGAATTATTGCAAACTTCGTTTTGATACAAAATGTATACAAAATCGTCGCCGACGATGTTTAGCACGTCCCGTGAGTGCCACGTTCCTGTCCCGTCCGTGAAATATGCACTTTCATATACATTTTGTATCAAAACGATGTTCGCAAAAATTCCCGTCCCGTCCCGTCCGTATAAAAACCCGTCACGTATGCAGCGGCCTTTAGTAGTGTACCAAAACTATCAATATCATCAAACATGTTATACATGTTTGTCGATTTTTAATTAGCATGTTTGGGCCTAATCTGAAGATTATGTACGACTGTACCTTTACACAAGCAAGTCGACCAATAAGGGAATGGTATGAAACAGGTTGTTAAGTAAGACTAATGGAAACACTTTTTCAAGTGACATGTCAATCAGCATCAGTTTAATGTGGAACGAGAATTCTAAAGGTATTCTGAGAGATTTCCAATACAAGAGAAGACCTCGTAATTATTTCATCGGAGGTACAAAACATACAGATTTTATAAAACTTTTAAGGACTGACTGAAGTAACGATCAAAGAGAAGAATAAATCAAAAAATCTCCGAAACCACTGAGCTTATTTTTATGGAACGGTTTTAATTTGCTCATTTTCTCGTTTATAACTCCTTTGTGATAGCAGGTGGGTGTACACGTATATTTGCTAAAAGAATGGATATTATTAAGTTTCCTCCGACTCCTACTAAAAGTTTATATTTGTCTGGAACATACTACGTTTTTGGAACTTACTTTGTTATATTAAATAACTGTTAACAGTGAATTCGAGCACGTGGTATGTAACAATGTGGAAAACTCTAAAATTTTAATATTACAAACAGACACTCCAAATATTTTTGTATAGATAATAGCGGCAATATGTAATTCGAGCTTAAAAATTATGTGTACTACTGTTTCATGTAGCTAATGTTCACTGCTGAACATAATGGTATGGTACATACATAGCTCGCGTCCAAGAACTTTTAATCTTGACTAAGTCTTTTGTGCATCTAGTATGGAGTCATCCTTCTAATTGCAGTTTCCATAAGACAAACAATATATCCCTCAAACGAATTCTGAAATTAACAAAAATATACTACCTTTTATGATGGATCAGCTGATCTCCAATAATATGTAGAGCATAGTAGATTACAAGACCCTCGCTGGAACTACCCAACTGAATATAGAAATACATTAGAATACATAGTGTCACCACACCATTCCGACCTGAGGGTATCGCAAGAGCGGACAAAAGGAAGGCTCAGTAGAGCTCTTTTGACAAGTCAAATAAAAAAATAAATTTAAAATTTACCATTTTAAATTGTAAATTGATTAATTACCATCGACCACCGGTTTAAAATACAGCTCTACAGAGAAGAGCCGGCAAGAAAATCTGCAGTTGCTCTTTTTAGATCGCCATTTTTAGGTCTGGGATAAGACATATTTGTAGCAAAGGGCCAAACATCAGCCAGATCTGGATGGATGGATGGATGGATGTTACTCTTTCACGGAAAAACGACTGAATGGATTTTAATGAAACTTTATAATAATATAGCTTATACATCAGAATAACACATAGGCTACAATTTATAAAGATATTGTGTGTAAATTTATAGAGATATTAAGTTAAAATTTAACTTAATTTGAAAACTTAAATTAATAAAATAAAAAATCTGCTCATTTATTGCCTTTAATCAGGCTCAGGGGTCAGCTAGTCAACAATAGTAACCTTCTAATGCCCGAGCCAGCAACAACACCTGTTCACAAACATGACGCATGTAGTACTAGTAGGAGTTGAGATATTGTGTTATTGATCGTCAGAGTTCTATCAAGTGAAACATAGGGATAACAGAAGGATTATTCATTACCTTTGCTTCCAGTAACATGTTGTCACATCTTACAGGGCCAGTGACACTCTTGACCAAAAATTAATTCTAGGCTTACACAAAAGTAAGAGCTCCATCAGAAGGCTCAAAGTCACCCAAAGGGCAATGGAGAGGGTTATGCTCGGAGTTTCCCTGGGGGATCCAATCAGCAATGAGGACATATTATAATAAATAATAATAATAAATAAATATCCTTGGACATTTCACACAACGCCATCTCGTCCCAAGCTAAGCAACTTAATGCTTGTGTTATGGTAACTAGATGGATGATAAACTACTTATATACATTTTTTTTTTGTAAATACGTACATATTATAGATAGAAATGACACCCAGACTCCGAGCCAGTGCCTCTGGTTTAGACAAAGACACTTGCCCGACCCCGGAATCGAACCCGGGACCCGTTGATCCAAAGGCGGCACATCTAACCACTAGACCAACGAGGCAGTCATATTATGCAGAAAAACCTCGATTGGCGACCGCGTCCCGAAAAGCGTGGTGCTGGCATGTCTCCACACGGACTGACGACCGGTTTAAGGTCGCTGAAAAGCGATGAACGCGGGCGGCTCAGGCCTGGCCTTCGCGGAAATGCTTTGGAGAGGCCTATGTCCTGTGGAAATCTTTTGGCTGAAATTATGATGATGAGGTTGATGACAAAAGTGACTGCCTTGTTGGCCTAGATGCCTTGGGGGCTAGATGTGCCGACTTTAGATCAACGGGTCCCCGGTTCGATTCCGGGGTGGGGCAAGTGTCTTTATGTAAACCAGAGGCACTTTCTCTGGGTGTCATTTGTGTACGTGTATTTCATGTTTCTAAACTGCCCCCGCGATACAGGTTATACGTGATGCAGGGGTTTCGTTAAAAAAAAACAATACTATAAAGGCATTTGTCGTAGACGAATAAAGGCAAAATATTTGTAGACAAACACTTCCATTTGTTTTAATCCTTTGTATAATAATATAACGCAACATGGTGTCCACATTATCATTATCATTTGCCGTACAATGACAAGGGCTGGTCCTGATCCCATTCTGAGGAAACCCATTCCGTCCTAATAACACAGCACATAAAGAAACAGCGGGGTGTATCAGTGTCACCCTTTTATGTGATCTTATGAGTTATTTTAGATAAATCTTCCGTCGAAATTATTTTTATTTTCGATGTAGTATTATTGTTGTTCTAATGTATTTCGAACGTAATGTGACATTAGTGATTTAGATTTACTCTATCGATTTATGATTCGTTTTAGACTTGCCATTGAATTAAAAGTTGTTTAAGTTAGTACTTATGTTTAAATGGATATAGTATCCATGTGAATAAATTAATGCAAGCAAATCAATTAATGCGGTACTTATTTAATATAATAAAAAAACAGTTACTAGTACTCGTATCTATAATGTCTAGAACCTTTAACTGCCTTGTTAGTTCGTTTTTGTAGATTGTAATAAAATAACCGATACATTAAGCTTACGTAACGCGCAGGAGAAATACTGGTTTTCATAAAACAAAATAAAAACTCGCAAGTCATCGATTATTAGCAAATCACCGATTCCGATTCCGAGCGAAGAACGGTGGACTTGTGAAGTGGAATTTAAAATAGTGAACAAAGACTATGCTGCCATTAAGGAAGATATTGGATTCTTTCCGAATAAATACGGAAAGTCCATCTTTTTGAGACGATTTTGAAGTTCTGCAAAGGAAGGTAGCTCAAAAGCCCGAGTCTTCTCTTGAGCTACCAAGAGAAGACTTGAGCTACCTCGGGTGGGTCGATAGGAACCCGTATACCGACATCTTCAACGGAAGACGAAACCTATCTGGCGCTCAATACTTAGTTAGTATTTAGTGTTAGTATTTACGTAAGATTGTCTTGTAAACAATTAATTAAGGGTAGTTTAAAAAGATTAACTTGTAATTTTTAAGCATAGTAGGTATATTGTATACCTTATTAAAGAATTTATCTACAACTGCACAACAGGGTTTCATTGCACTTTCAACACCCAACAGTTTTATCCAGAGGTAATGGGTCTGAGTGTGGGTGTAATTTTGTGTTGTGTTTGTAAACTGCCCCTTCGATACCGGAGTTTCGTTTAAAACGTGATTCCTACGTGGGAAAAGGCTAAATAAAAATACCCGAAGTGCCTAGTCTCCCTATTGGAGACTAGATAATACTCGTCATCTCCAGTATATTTAAACCCTTATCTATCTTCCTACCTACTTTAACAGCTCACTGACGCCTACGCGCCTTTATGAACATTCCCGAACTGCAAATACATGTGTCACAATAGGCCTTTTTATAGTTCGCATATCGCAGGCGCGTCCGCCATGTCAAAAACGCAGCAGTATGACAGTTTCGGGCACTTTTCATAAGTATGGCTGTGCAACAAGCATTGTCACACATCACAATTTTAAATAAAGTGCCCGAAAAACATTACGGATGTTCGGGCATGCGCACAAAATATTTTCAACTATTAAAAGGACTATTACAATTGAGGGTTCGATGTGTTATTCTGGGAGACATACATACTTGCTTTGTTACTCGATATCAATTTGGTATGAAACGTCACTTTTTGAAAAGTGTAAGACATACGTCATGTTGACGATAGTTAAGTCATTTATTTAAACACACCAGGGGGGCTGTCAGCCCCCCCCCTCAAAATCGGAGGGGCCCGGCTTGGAGCATGGGGCTCCACTAAACAAGACGGGCCAAGGCCTACCAGGGTTAAGGAGCATACTCCCGCGACCGGTAGGAGTGAATCCCGCAGCCCTGGAGTTGGGCAGTCGAGGATCGCCGTCAATTTTAGTGGATAGGCCAGGGTGCAATTTACCATCTTTACGCGCCCGGGAATCCCACATAACCCGGCTAGATCCCAATGGCCGGGTATCCATGAGGATCACCGACAGAAAAAAAAATACACTCTATTCGGAATAAGTTTTGCAACCACTTACAATTTTGTCCACCTGGACATAAGCCATTACATACAGCTATCTTTGTAAACAATCAGACACTGCCATCACTAACAATCTATTTCTCAGAATAATAAAACATAGATAAACAGTTAGACCATAATAACAAACCCTGGGTGAATGGTTCGCGGGAAGTCTGCGGGCGTTATAAGATTGCTGTTATTACGGATCGACGGAAGCTTGTATATTTACGTTATATTATATATACTATAATTGGCCTGATAAAGTAGTCCTTTGTTGTGTCTTTCAATAATGGATATTATTAGATAGTAAATAACATTGCCGTTATATGGATTCTATTATCCATTATAACCTCAACCAATAAATGACCCAATTCTTGAATCAAGCCTCGTCCACAATGGTGTAATAATCTAAATAAATTGCGAGAATGGGTTGGCTCAATGTTACATTTTAAGGGCAATCTTGCGGTTAGGTTTTCGGCCTGGTCACTCCTTTTGTCGACACGCTCAGGATAGAACAGGACATCACAACACTTGTATTCTAAATCCGTCACCACACGGACAGTAAGTCATTTATCGGCTGAGTAATATGTGGCTAGGTGTATCTACTGCAAGACCAGTCCCGTAAGTGTCTCTTAGTCCGTAGGAAAATCTTTCATCGTTTCATGATCGATAGTTTTTAACATTTTACCAAATGGGAAATATTAATATTTTATTAGAAATTATTTGCTTTGGATCTACTTGAGTTTTACTTTGTTATTTACATATATTTGTAGTACTGCCAATTCATTGCGCTGTGGTACCGCAATTGTTACTTCGAAACAAGCCTGAGCAAAACAACTCGGCTATCAATCATGTAGGGTAAAAAATATCCAAGGTTACTTGTTATTAATACTGAGCAAAACCGGCATTGAGCTTGCATTGAACCTTATACCGGTAATAACATCTGTAGGAAAAACTGGACATGTTAGAGCTTTTTGATGTATGAAACGTGTGCTTGCAATTTCATACAACGATTTAACTGTGAGAAGTATTTTATGTATTTTAAAGTAGGTACCATGCCAGTTATACAATGAAAAACTGATTGTTGTTTAATACATACTAGCTAGCCTATAGAGGCTAGCTAGTGTACAATCATAGTATAACAATCAGTATAACAATCAAATCTATATGGGTCATTGTCAAATTTCGCGCAGGTAAACTTGTCCCTCAACTCTGATAATTTTTTTCTTAGTAATAATCATATAATCTCTTTCAAAATTTATATTAGTTACAATATACACCGCATTCATAAACATTCAAAACGAAAATAAAGAGATAGTTTTGATTTGTTTAGTTTATTTTAATGGTAACATAGAGGTAATTTTTGGTAACAGAAAGGTTTTCGATACAAACTCTATATGTCCCTGGTCCAAACCGTTATGATAAACATCAAATAATTTCATTTTATGCTATAGCAACCTACCTTAAATAAATTATTACCTTAAAAAGAGTATTGTTAATATTCATAAAATATACGCCGTAAAAGCGGTAGGTATCGAAATTGACTTAATAACTATTTTTTTAAACTTTGTCCCGCGTACTGTGTGAATCTGTCAGGAATACTCTGTTACTGAGTAAATCGCAACATCAAATAGAGATAGCGTTGTTTAGACTTTGTAGTAGCTTGGGTGGGATGTCTGTATTATAACCTGTTGACCGGTAGAGCGGGGGGTCAGTCAGTCAGACAGGGATATAGGAGGCGTCAGTCGTCCGCAAGGCGTTCAACCTGCTGCGTATTTTTATTGTGCTTCCTCTTTGTTACCTACCTATTTACGTAAGTAAACAACGTATTTTCTATTCTTTAGAGTCAATATGTTGTCAAAGAGGTTAATAATCTAAATATGAAAGAAAAAGTGTACTTTACGCTTACTTTATCATTTATGCGTTAAAATATGTTAAATTTACTACTCTGTTACTGCAACTCTGTTACCAACGCGTAGTAACAGAGTTGTTATGAAAGTAACAAAGTTGTAGTTGCCTATATTCTTTAACTTTGAACTTTGTATTTTTTTAAATAACCTGTTATTCTCAAGTCCTCTGTAGGCATAGTGAGTATAAATAAATTCTGTAGATATATTTTTATCAACATAATTATAAGCCATATTACAGGATACCCTTTACTGAAAACTCTTTGCGATTTTGGGATGCCTCTCGCGCCTGCTGAAAAGTAACAACTACACCGAAGACGGTGTAAAAATACTCCCGAGAAAGACACAGAATATAAAAGAAAATTCTTGAAGAAACGAGTATTCAAATTTCTAGACAAAAACACAAATAATTCAGGAATATCTTGCTTGAGAAAACAAGTTTCGAGTGAGTCTAAAATGAAGGATTTTTTGAACGTGATGACATATCAAGAGCGACTTCTAGAAAAGTCGGACAAGAAAATCAAAATTACAAAAACCGTAAAAGAGGAGATAGAGAATGGAGGAAAGGCTTTGATAGATCAGTTTGAAATCACGCTTAGAGAATTTATGAGGCATGTATATTACATTAAGACACAGTACATAAACTATAGAAAATGCAGATGACCTGGCCGTAATATTGAATGGTCATAACATAATATTGCTCAAATGAGTGCAATTTAGTCAAGTAAGATACAAAAAAAGAACAACAACGTTACTGTGTTACAAAATTTTTCTGTCCCAAGGATTTATAGGACATTCTTCAGATTTTTATGAAAAGTTAATAATATAATATGATAATATATGAAAATGTTAGATCGTCACCTATTTATACAGTCATGTGTTATTGTTAGCAGTTAATATATAAATATTTAGAGTGATTACATCGAATTTAATATCATGAAAATTCAAGAAGTAACAGAGTTGTTTGGAATTTAATAAATAATCATGAAACTTTAAAATAAACCTATCGATTGCAATTGTAATCACTACATAGTATAAAACAAAGTCGCATTTTTCTGTCCGTCCCTATGTATGCATAAATCTTTAAAACTACGCAACGGATTTCTAAGCGGTTTTTTTTAATAGATAGAGTAATTCAAGAGGAAGTTTTATAGGTATAATATAATTGCACCCGTGCGAAGCCGGGGCGGGTCGCTAGTTATAAGATAAAAGACTTTAATTAACATTAATGCCAAAATATTGGGGGTTGATTTGTTTCATTTCACAATAAAAACTAAAACGTTATGATAACAGAGTTATATTTTTTTACACCCTAACTCATAAAATCCGCAATAAATCACAAATCATTAGTAAGAGATCGCGGCCAACTGTAACAGAAAAAGATCAATTGTTTTAACGGGCATCGACGTAACTAAAAGTAATATTTGAGTAATTTTACTTTTTGACTTTTTGTCACGGTTACCTGCGCAAAATTTGACATGAACGCAAAATTAAACAATTTTTGTTGTTTTTTTATACGTAACATAATATTGTCACTTCGCTTTTGGTGTGCGCGTATCTGTCACATTCGACACTAATTGGCTTTGTTTGGATGGAACACTTTTCAAAAAAGTCATACTAAAATAACACATACTCGTATATAATAACTAGCAAAAACGATCATTCTTAAGAAGTGCCAATTATTTTGAGAGCACTGACCCTACTCGTATTATTTA
Organism: Clostera curtula; assembly: GCA_905475355.2. NCBI lineage: Eukaryota > Metazoa > Arthropoda > Insecta > Lepidoptera > Notodontidae > Clostera > Clostera curtula. Next base: position 7,608,688 of record FR997808.1, on the reverse strand, counting down.
ATAGACACCATTTTAATTATTTATACATTTGATTTAATCAAGCTAAGCAATTTTTTGTAAATACAATTTTTTTTGTAAAAAAAAATCTATATAAGTAGTTTAACATCCATCTTGTTACCATGGAGTTGCTTAGCTTGGGACGAGATGGCGTTGTGTGAAATGTCCAAGGATATTTATTTATTATTTTTATTTATTATGTATAGAAATGACACCCAGACTCCGAGCCAGTGCCTCTGGTTTAGACAAAGACACTTGCCCGACCCCGGAATCGAACCCGGGACCCGTTGATCCAAAGGCGGCACATCTAACCACTAGACCAACGAGGCAGGCATATGCAGGGGCTCTAAATATATAGGTTTTTAGATTAGTCACCAAATGTCACAAATATTCGATAAGCATGGAATAGTCAACATTTCAAAGAGGACACAATGTATAAACTAGTACTTGCAATTCCACGGCTACAACTAACTCCACACATGCTAGTGATGTAACAGATGTATCGCTCGTTCCAAATCAACTTTGTGCAACTGACATTAATGACGTCATTAACGTTTCATGTACACGGCAGCCCTTTGGTTCGTGATACCATAATAACGTGTACTATCCATGAGAACTATTTACTTTTTTGTTACGTCTATCGTAACCATGAAGCTTATTCAGCTCGTAATAATGAGCAAAAAGTCGGTCATGCACGAGCGGTAACTTTATTTATGGTTTTACCGTCCAACCAGCGAGCAAGGATTAGTAATCGTTCGTTAGTAAGCCGTGCTAAATTTTATTGGAATAAAATTTAAAGGTTAGGAACGTCGAGTTCAATGGCGACACGGCTATTTTTATGCAACGATTTATGTTCAACGGGCGCGTGCCGTTGACATAAAAAGCGGTTATCTTCGTTAGTAGAGCTTTTAGACTATTTTTTTTAGTATTTATAATTATTGCTATATCAAAATCAAAACTCATTTAATCAAATTCAGCCACAATAGAGCTCTTTTGAATGCAGCTCTACAGAGAACAGCCAGCAAGAAACTCTGTAAGTGCTCTTGTTAGATCGCCAATTTCAGGTACAGGCATAGTCGCAAAAGGCCAAACATCATCACATGTTTACAAGCATGACGCATGCGACAGCCATCGCTCTCCTCCACCATATTGCAGGGAAGATAAAGACCCGCCGCACGACGGCACCACTGCCATGACCCTTAAAGTGAGCATGATAAAAAGTTAATTGTTGCTACATCTCATCTTGGTCTACATCTTGACCTACAATGCCAAATACAGGTTTTGTATCAAGATTTCCTTATCTTGAGGGTGTTTCACTTGTTATGACTTCCTCAAAATGGAATCTTTGGTGATATTGTGTAGTCTAAATTCGTCGCCATATTCACAACTATCTCCTGTTATTTGCCCTTCAAACCCTTATCGTACAATAATTTCACTTTCACGGTTGAAATGTTTAATATTACTGACTGCCTTTGATGTTCTCTACTGAACAGTGTTCATCCCATGGATTATCTCAAATTGCTTTCTTGCGCAGATCAAATCCACCCAATTACCGTAAAGTAAATTAAATAAACCAAATGGTTTGATATTAAAAATAAATATTCTAGCTTCTTTTTCAACCCTTCACCACCCAATGCTGAGTGTAAGTCATTGAGTGATGCTGAGTGTAATTCTAGCTTAAAGAGTGTGAAAAGTGACAGCTCGCTGAACAGTCGTAGTACTATTGGCGGATCATTTTAACTGGATTTATTTGGTACGTAGAAACACAAGTATGAGACAAACCTAGATATATGAAAAATATCAGAAATACAGAAGATATGAAAAAAAGTTATAAGTTGATGAGTTGTTGCATGAGCATGAGTTTAGGAAAACTATTGATGTTTAATCTAACCACGTCATGGGTAAAAATTGCGTAGAATCGATAGATGCCGGAAACAGAATCGATTGCACGTTTGCCTACCAACTAAATACCTTCCGGGTAAAGAGCTTAGCGTTAATGCGGCTTGCTTGGTCAGATTAACGGTAAAATATTTATTTTATTTTTGATCATAAATAGATTTGTGACATAAAATTGGACTAGACCCGATTAAGCTGGGTGTTATTTATGGATTAACCTAATGACGTAGTTTTTTTTTCATGATGTAAATATCATTATAAACCAAGTTTGAGTATGGTTTATTGAGTTAGGTTCAATTGTTTATCAGTTGTATTTAATTATTTCAACATGGTTTAATTTGACCCTTTAATAATTGTGTTATTGCATGTTATAACTATATTGTTTTTAAGGAAATCCTTATCAGTTGAGTAAACAAATCTAAGATTAAGTACACCTATTTGTATTTATCTAAAATGATTATTATCTTCTAGTTACAATTTCAAACAGAACCCTACTTGATATTCTGAAATTCAAATTACTTCGCGACTAACTTTTGAACACAATTGCATTTTAGTATAACAAAGCTTTGTATACAAAAGCCCTTTTTAATTTATTCAAACATCTTAAAGATAAAGCTATATAATACAAGTCTAGCATGCTCACCAATTTGAAGATAAAACATAACAATTTGCGAAATATGTAACAAAAATTAGGACAGCGATAATTTTTTAAAAGGTCATTCTAAGAATTGAACGGAGATTCTGTTCCGATACGGTAAATGGTTACCATCTCAGGTTATCACAGGCGATGTTGAAGCATAACAATTATGAAAACCCTCGAGGGCATCGTCCGGGAGACTTGATCAAAAACCACTTATTAAGATACCCGGTCACATTGAACATCAGACAATCAGTTTGCCCAGGCAATTTGTTTCGCCATCACAGATCTAATTTATAGTTATGCTTGACCAGTTATGACAATTATACATTATAATATCACCGTTTTTTTTTTCAATTTAACCAGTCCAACCTTATTTGACTATTACCGTCTGCCCTTCGAGACCCAACTGGTAGGAGCACTGGTAATTGCATGGTAAGACCATGTGGTAAAGAATTAAGAGTATATAGTGTCACCACCCAATTTCATCCTGAGGGTGTCGTAAGAGCCAACAAAGGAATCATGTGGCTGAACTTAAGAGGCTATCAGTTGTGGCATATTTATGCACTGAAAAGATTTTGAGTAATATACATTGTACCAGAAATCAAATGACAAAATTATTAATGGTATCCACCAAGCCTTATCGTGTTCTATTATTTTAACTACTCAAAGTGACCTCATCAATCTCAATTCAAAAATTCCTAAATAAATGTCCCAAAACATCAATCATACCGAAATTAAACATTAGTCAGGTAACAATTTAATAGTTGACATGTTGCGTGGCTACTACTGTCGGACAGGGCGGTCAATTTACATCAAATTACACCCAGTGTCATTAACGAAACTAAACCAACTTTTGGACTTTGACGAAAAAAGCAAACCTACAATCCTTATTGCTTCGAGATAACGATTAAATTGGAACAAAAAATTCAGTTTCGACGCCAGAAGCGATTTGGAAGTGTTGTCAAACTAAAAACTGCAACAAAAAGCTGGTCCCACGAAAATGGTCGTCGCAGATGACACTGAGGTGACTTTAATGACAATTTAATAGCATCGCCTTCTGTTGTCGGAGTGGTCGGGTAATCAGCGCAAACGATAAGACCCTATTATGGCAGGATTATATTTTTTCATCAAAGCAGCAAATTGTTTCTTAGAATCGAGACCTGTTATAGTGGGCTTCAAATTACATGTCCTAGAATATTGTAGGAAACTAATTATATTGTTATTATAAGAACATTTGGTTCTTTATTTATTTCCTTTTGAACATTGTAATTGAGAGCATCCAATGGGGCCTTTGTTTTTGTGCACTGATCTTGTCTAACCGTATCCGTGTGTCAGTGCGCACGCATGTTTATATGATGGATGGTTCTAATATAGATTATAACACATAGGATTGATAAAAAGTGTAGAACATTTTCTTTTAACATATTAGTAACATATTTTTTTGGAGCAAGGCATTCATTTCCGTTAGACTTACTTGTCTATACAGACAAATGGCTGCATACTTTTGGGAGACAACGTAGTTCAAATGAAATATCAGTATTAGTCTAACTTAAATCAAAAACTGCAGTTTATATTTGCAAAAAAAAACACAACTTTAAAGGAAATCATTATTTGTTATGTAGCGCTGAATTTTAATCCCCATCAGTAACGTTTGTCGTTTCAATTCTCGTCATGTCTTCAAGTCATATTTTAGTACTGAGTTATGCTAAAACTGTTCCATGGTCCATTAACAATTTTGATACGTCATAATATGTAGACATTTTGATATAGAGGTCACGTTCCGGGTTATCTTAAACACCCTGCTGGCACTCTCTAGATAGGTACGTAGATACCGCGTTTTATATTCTCCGCGTCTTCTTATTACCATGCACAAGATCTTCTTAGTATGCAGGGTTCACGGCGACTCTTATTAGTCTCAAAAATTCCGAGGTTCTTACAAAACTTTCCGATGTAAAACGTCCCTACTCCGACCGCATTTAAAAGTTAGGTACCTAATGTTTAATACATAGACGATATTGCTTTTGATAAAGCGGTTTACGAATCTAAAATTTAAAGCACGATCGAATACTAATGCGGTAGTGTTTTGTTTGTCGAGATCATAAATATTAAGTTGGAACACGGAGAGGTGAAAATTTCCGAGTATTCTGAGATGCACTTTTTTGGTGTTACTATCTTATTTTGGATCAAGAATGTGTCATCAGATGAGTCTTGACTGCGTTAAAGTCTTTGAAGTTGATTGAGTCGGAGAAAGCTTTGTTTTTTTTAATTTATCATTCGATGAGTTTTGGTAGAAATCGATGCAAATAGTTTTTTTTAGGCAAACGAGCAAGTAAGTCACCTGATAGTAAGTGACCACTGCCGCTCATGTTCACCTGCAATACCAAATTACGTTCCAGTAGGTTGCTGGCGTTTAAAAAATAAAAAGTAAAGGTCATATTCACCTCGGTCGCCGATGCAGTGTAATCCCCAGATATAGCTCTGGCGATATTACATAAGTTACCTCCGTCTGGTGACGGATTTAGAATACATTGTGTCACCACCCCATTAGGAAATGAAGGCTAAGTTTTCGGCCTTGTTATTTCTTTTAGTCGGTTCAGGATTGAATGAGGTGAACCTCCTCCAAATTCATGGAGGGAAATTAGCCTACTGTGCCACACTGGCAAGACGGGTTGGCACCAGGGTTTGTATCAAATTTTCTTTCTCATAACCTAGGTGAACTGCCTCTTGTGCTCCTTTAGTCGCCTATTACGACACCCTGAGGATAGTGTGGGTTCGTGACATTGGGTATTCTAAATCCATCAGCACACGAATACGAACAGATCATACAATTATTATGTACTAGCTTTTGGGCGCGGCTTCGCTCGCGTGGACTTCGAACCCGTGCTTATCTCTATGCATTTTTTTTATGAATATAAAAGTGGTTATTGTGACTAAACTATGATAGTTAGATATGTGCTCTCGCGGACTTTTTTGTAGATTTTAATAAGACCTACAAACTCGTAGTACTTCATTTTGTTCTATTGTCAATCGTTTTTGCAGCGCACGCATAAATAGGTTTTCGATTTTACACCTTGGGTTACAAAATCGCAATTTTCATACGAATCCCTAATTCTTTTGAAAATAAAATATAGCCTATAACCTTCCTCGATAAATGGACTATCTAACACTGAAAGAATTTTTGAAATCGGACCAGTAGTTCCTGAGATTAGCGCGTTCAAACAAACAAACAAACTCTGCAGCTTTATATATAACGGGACGTTGGTCCCGCCAAGGTCTTTAGAGGAGGTGGCATCAGCTCCGCTGATGCCACCAGTCCCGTTTACGCCTTCACTCATTAGTCAAACGATAACCTATTACTTGCTAATTTTAAATCAATTCAAAACCACATACAATTTCAACAAGGCTAGTTATTTATTTGACCAATTACTTATAAATTACTCACAGGATTACACAGCGTCTGCACTGCCACGAGTTCGCCAACAGAATGTGGCTTTTTAACGCACGAGAACTCTGAACATGACTTTCCGCCATCATGGCGACTGGACTACGTAATCAAATCACAACTAACTTCAGAGTTCTCATGCTAAGTAAATATCACTCGAATAATTACATCAAATATTGTTGATAAATCTTAATCTAAATAGAACAACATTATAAGCAACCAAAACATGCGTTACTGTTAAGTTTTAATGTAAGAGTACACCTTTGATTTGTTAATGTCGCATAGGAACTTCCGCCCAGTTTTTAAATCAAATCTTCATCTATTAATTTTAAGAATTATAACCAAAGTAAACTGTTTGAGGCGTTGCTTATCTTAATAATTGTGTTAACAATTTAGACTATTTATGACACCAAAATAACAATTGTTTAACCATTTAAATGATTAGGTCATTAGACTAATTTAGATATTTTGTGTAGTCAATACACCTACACAAAATATGTAATCCAACTTTACAATTAACAATTTCCCTTAACATAATCCAAATTTAACGTTGTTAATCTTGCAAGTGTATTACGCCGCTAGTTTAGTTTAACCTTTTATAATTTTAATCAGATTTTAACTCATTTGCGCCGACACGGCCATTCTGCGGGACGGTGCGCGCTCTGCACCAGTCGCGGATCTGAAGTTCTGGAATAGCATGATATTAGCTCTTGGAATAGGTAGGTACCTGTACCAGGGTACCTTGATTCATAACTGAATCTCCTTCAAGTATCTCATTTGAGAACCCATAGACAATTAGTTGTTTAGTTTAATTTCAAACTAAGCAATGGAGATTGCTGTAATAATTTATTATCAAATTATCAACTAAACCTGACACTTGGCAAGGCCTTTATTTATTACTGGTTTTAGTGTAAATGCTCCACGCATACATTACACATACCGTTTGATTAAGATTTTATTTTATGCAAATGCTCCACGCATCGTTGCATATTATTTAATCTCAATAAGGATGTTGCCGTGGTCTGGGCGATCATGAACGCCGTGGTCCACGGAGGCTCTAAAGGAAGTTGGGTATAGGTCGATGCTGGGGTCTAGGTCTGACCTTTATGACCGTGGTCCCCAGGGGTTTTGGGAATCGATGCTGTGGTCTGGGCGGTCATGGACGCCGTGGTCCACAGAGGCTCTAAAGGAGTTTTGGTCTAGGTCGATGCTGGGGTCTAGGTCTGAACATTATGACCGTGGTCCCCAGAGGATAAAGGATAGCGCAAACATGCTCACAGATATTTGATGCTGTGGTCTGGGCTTTTTAGATCGCCGTGGTCCACAGGGGCCCTAAAGGAATTAGGAAGGTCGACGCTGGGGTCTAGGCCTTATATGGCCGTGGTCCCCAGAGGTTCTGAAAATGATAAGGAAGTGAGGGGAGAGTTACAAAGAACATTTACTGTGTAAGCTTAATTTTCTACCTTATGTGAATAGTTTAACCACCCATAGTTATTATTACATTGTTGACAGGTATATACGTTATTCTTTATAAACATATGAATAGCGGACAAGAAGTAAATGCAATAATTAGGAACGAACTCACAATAGGTTTAAATGCTCGGTGGTACCGCAGCCTGGGAAGTAGAAGGCAGTGGATCAGCAGGCGCCTGCTGTGGCAGAAGCTCACGCGTAGCGCCGGTTGTCTCTGTTGCTGTCGCCTGGTCGTCATCGCTGTTGTGATCCGCCGACACGGTTAACTGGTCACCAGGTTGAGGTGCCCGACGGAGTTGATCGTGAGCAACTTTACGCGGACGCCCTCTGCCGGTGACTCGTTTAACCATATAGCGATCATTGTCCAGAACTCTGTGAATTTCATATGGCTCACTATATTTAAGCTCGAGGGAGGTTTGATTACGTGGATTATTTTTGATAAGCACGTAATCTCCCCTTTGGAACGGGCGCAACTTTGCTTTATTCTTATCAAAGCGGCGTTTCTCGTAATCAGCCGCCGTAGACATCTTCTCTTGCACATGTCGTTCCAGTAGCTCGAAGTCGATGGATTCATCTTCAATATTTACAAGCCGCAATAGTTCTGGGGGAACACAATTTCGGCGACGTGTTAAGAGTGTTAATGGTGAAACTCCGGTCACCCGGTGTGGGGTACAGTTAAACGCAAGTTGCAAGCCTTCCAATGCGACTCTCCAATTTTCAGTACTATAATTTTTTATCATTATTAGTGCATTTTTCAGAGTGGCCATAACGCGTTCTACCTGTCCATTTGCTCGGCTTATACCTGGCGCTATGGAATGTATGTTTATTCCAAAACGTTCACAGTATATTTTGAAATCACCTAGAAATTCTCTACCACCATCGACAACGACTTGCAATGGAGTTCCAAATAGGTGTACTACCCGCTTTAACGCCGCTAAACTACTGCTTTGGCTTTTGTCTGTGGAATAGTTCAGCAGTACGTATTTTGTGAATGCGTCAATTGTGACGATTACATACTCGTCGCGTCCCTCAGAATCTCTAGTACCTAGCTTCCCCGTAATATCCATGTGGATTACTTGGAATGCTGCCGTTGGTTTCTGGATTGGGTGAAGTTGTACTTGAACTGCACCCGATGATCCTTTGGAAGTACGGCATATCACACAGTTATCTACATAACTACGTACCGTTGTGTTCATGTTGTTGAACCAATACGACTCTTTTATCTTTTGTAGAGTTTTATCCCAACCTGGATGTTGTAACGCCGAGTGATAAGAGTTAATTAAGGTCCATTGATAGGACTTAGGCACCACAACCAACTTGCGAATATCACCATGCAATCCAGAGTCCGTAAGCACCCTTTTTAGTATACCATCCTCCAAGACGTATCCTACAGTGGGTTCATCACCTGCCATATTATCGATTATCGGTCTCAATGATTTATCTCGTCGCTGTTCTACTTGAATCCATTCATTATCTCTTGTCATTATGTTAACACGATGCTCTGGTAACGGATTTCTACTAAAAAAATCTGCATGTTTTAACCGCTCACCCTTTCTATATTCAACTTCAAAATCGTAATTTTGAAGAAAAGCCCACCATCGATGTATTCTAGGAAGCAAGTCCTTCTTGTGTTTAGACGCCTTAAGAGCATTACAGTCTGTAATTACCTTGAATTTTCGGCCATAGAGGTAATGCCTGAAATGTTTGATAGCTCTCACCACTGCCAGCGTTTCCAACTCGTAGGAATGGTAGCGACTTTCGGCATCGGTGGTCCTAAGGCTCATGTAAGCTACGGGATGATGCCGCTCTGCGATGACTTGAACCAGTACAGCTCCATATCCCAGGCTACTTGCGTCCGTGAAGAGTTCGATTGGGGCATTCTCCTGAAACAGTGTAAGAGCGGGCGCAGTAGACAAGTGTTGTACAACATAATTTCGTGCCTCTTCGTGTCTTTGAGTCCATTCCCACTTGGAGTCTTTTTTGGTTAACTCGTAAAGAGGTGACATCACGCGTGAAAAATCGGGAATGAAACGTCTAAAATACCCGGCTAGTCCGTTAAATTGACGGACTTGTTTAACGGTTGATGGTGTAGGTGCCCTAATTAATGCCTCTACCTTTGTTGGACTGGGACGCACCTGACCATCCCTAATTATGTTACCTAGGTACTCAATAGAACGCTTGAAAAAGGCAGTTTTTTCTACATTTATTGAAAACCCAGCTTTTTGTAAAGCTATAAATATTCTCTCCATGTGGGATAGCCCCTGAGAGAAATCTATACATTTTGAAAGAACATCATCGACATAGACTTGGCAAACTATCTTCCGAGTACCCAGACATAGATGTAGAATTATTACTCAAAGGCGGATTCAAAAGATGCCCTAATGCCCTATTTATACACCGCTGATATACTGAACATGCATTACTTAGACCAAATGGCATGGCGAGGTACTCGTATAGTCCATCAGGTGTAATGAATGCGGTTTTTTCTATAGAGCTTTCGGAAATAGGTATCTGATGAAAACCAGCCGCCATGTCAAACGTGGAATAGTAAACACCCCCTGCCAGTTGGTCTATTTGATCAGAAATTATTGGCAAGGGATAATGATCGCGTAAGGTATTCCTATTCAGCTCACGATAGTCAACGCACATGCGATCTTTTCCATTCTTTTTCTTCACTAAAATAATTGGGCTAGAAAAAGGAGATTTGCTTTCACGAATAATACCATGATCTAGTAATTCAGCAACTATTGAACGGACCTTTTCGCGTTCATTTGGACTAAGACGATAAGGCCTACGCTCAACGTATGTGGTAGGATCTTTAAGGCGAATCTCCAATTGACCAGTATTGACGCGTGATTGCGGGTAACCGTAGATAAACAGATGTTTAAATTTGTTCAATAAAATTTTAAGTTCGATAATTTGATTTGAATCAGTTAAATCACAGTTTAAATTATCAAATTTGGAATCATTAGATCGCACCTGGTTAACCACTGGCTGATGAAATAACCTTGCTCCTTTTGCGGTGATGATCACCCCTAGGTTTGTATTTTCAATTAGATTCATCCCCATCAAAACATCAGAACATATTTCATAGTCAGCGACAACGTAAAACTCTACTTCCATGCGTAAACTATCAATTATACAAACGGTCGTTAAAGTTATTAGGGATATTACTGTAAACTGACCAATACCCTTTAAACAGTTTACTTTATCCTTTCTTTTACCAGGTAATTTTGCGGCTATGGACTCGCGTATCATAGAACACTCTGCTCCACTATCAAAAACACCTAACAATTTAATATCGGCAATTTCGATAGGTATAAAAGTTAATTTCAAAGGACCAACACAATTCACATTCGAAATCACGGCCCGTTCCCGCTTAAAACAAGTTTCAAACGTATGACCTACTTTGGAGCAGAATGTACAAATTGGTTTTACAATAGATTTGGTCACATCGTTATTGCCTTGTGGACGAGGCGGAGGATATTCGGTTTTGCTACTAAAACGACAATACTTTGTTTCATGACCCGGTTTTCTGCAAGTTTGACAAAAGGATAACTTTTCCGAAAAACGTGGTCGCTTATTAGGATTCTGCTGTAAATTAATAAGACTAGGCAAAGGTCTCTTGCTGCGACGAATAGACGATGCAACCGAAATAAGTTCAGGCACAGACTTTGCCCTCGCGTTTAACAGTTCTATGCGCAACCGTTCGTCATTTACACAACCGATAACAGCCTCAACCGCGTCATCATTGGATAATTTATCCTTAGTAATACGTCTCCAAAGTACCCATGCCTGCGACAAGAATTGCGCGATATCCTTCCCGCTGTCATAGTTATGCTCTCTAAAACGAACAACATCGCGAGAATATCTAGTTTCCGGTTCAAAAGTATTAACTAAAACATCGCGAAATTCCTGCCACGTGGTGGTAGTTACCAGCCAATTGTCAACCCATAACCGGGCCCGACCCTTAAGTAAACTACTCGCTTTCATGCGGACCTCATAGTCGGATAGGTTATAAGTATCCATGGCCGTGGTAACGTGTTGACACCATTCGCGAACCCCAATATCACAGTCCGGATCGTATGAGGGTAAAAACACATCACTAATTTTAACTTTGTTATCAATAGGTACAGTCATGCGATCGGACACGTGTTTCATCATTTGGAACATTTGCGTGAAAAACTCCGACGGTACATTTATAAAAGAATTATTTTGAGGATTTTGCGTATCAGAACTACCGGCGGCAGTGGCCTCATATCCCACTTCTGATAACGGGACGTTGGTCCCGCCAAGGTCTTTAGAGGAGGTGGCATCAGCTCCGCTGATGCCACCAGTCCCGTTTACGCCTTCACTCATTAGTCAAACGATAACCTATTACTTGCTAATTTTAAATCAATTCAAAACCACATACAATTTCAACAAGGCTAGTTATTTATTTGACCAATTACTTATAAATTACTCACAGGATTACACAGCGTCTGCACTGCCACGAGTTCGCCAACAGAATGTGGCTTTTTAACGCACGAGAACTCTGAACATGACTTTCCGCCATCATGGCGACTGGACTACGTAATCAAATCACAACTAACTTCAGAGTTCTCATGCTAAGTAAATATCACTCGAATAATTACATCAAATATTGTTGATAAATCTTAATCTAAATAGAACAACATTATAAGCAACCAAAACATGCGTTACTGTTAAGTTTTAATGTAAGAGTACACCTTTGATTTGTTAATGTCGCATAGGAACTTCCGCCCAGTTTTTAAATCAAATCTTCATCTATTAATTTTAAGAATTATAACCAAAGTAAACTGTTTGAGGCGTTGCTTATCTTAATAATTGTGTTAACAATTTAGACTATTTATGACACCAAAATAACAATTGTTTAACCATTTAAATGATTAGGTCATTAGACTAATTTAGATATTTTGTGTAGTCAATACACCTACACAAAATATGTAATCCAACTTTACAATTAACAATTTCCCTTAACATAATCCAAATTTAACGTTGTTAATCTTGCAAGTGTATTACGCCGCTAGTTTAGTTTAACCTTTTATAATTTTAATCAGATTTTAACTCATTTGCGCCGACATATATTAGTATAGATATTATTTTATATTTATGTTTAAAAAGAGAATAACTAAACGTCAATCAAAAACAAACTCTTGTATTTAAAAAGCTACTTACTCGTAAAGTCTAACGTGTATTATAGCTCAGTATTTATATTCATATAACTTTCATACTACAACTGTAAATAAATATATTAGATGCCTAATAAAAATGTACACAAAAAAACACACTCATTGTTTCCGATGATGTTACGAGTTTGTGACGTGTCTACATCTTCAAATGATGGCAGACGAGAAAATGCTAATTCAATCTTGTTGATTCGATGTAATATTATGGAAATTTCTATACACGTACACATTGTTTGATACTGTTAAAATATGTTACATGTCCAATTGATAAATAATTATTCTGGTATAGTTTTGGGGGGTCGAAATAATTTTATTTTCTAGAAGTTTTGCAAGCAACAAGGCGAATTATTCAAATGTGCCTGGATGGCCAACATTTTTCACTATAAGGAACATCTAAAAAACGACTGCCTCATTGGTCTATTTTTATTTAGCTATGTAGAATTTCATCAAACAATTTGTTTATTCAATCATTGTCCAGACGTCTGTTAAATTCAACCAGTGACAAGAAGGTTGGTTATTACTTCGCTCAGTGAATTAGCATTACCATACAACGTGGCGATGTTACTAACGTTTTTGGATTCAATTATTTTTGATAAATTCTATTTTTAAAATTTTAGTATCCGTTTTAATCTTCGTATTAAAGTAAATATGAATTTCAAAATGTTATTAAATGAAAAAGCGTATTTATTTTCTATTCGTATTATTATAATATTTTCTCATCAGTAGTCCGTACCTAATGATTTAAGAAAACTAAACCACACTCTATTTTATAACAATATCTAATGAGCAAGGGCCCTAGTAGTAAGGACTAGAGAACAATGTTTGGAAATCAATCAAAAAAGCAAATCGTTAACAACGTTATATATTAAACATCATCATGTTAGAAGACTTAAAATTTACAATTCTGGATCCTTTTTTCAAATTCATTCCATTCCGATTTCATACCGGTACTCTGTTGAGCCACAAGCTCTCTAGTGTAATAAAATAGTAATACTTAACATTGAAATCCCGCGGTTCGTTCCGACTCCTATTCAAAACCTCGAAACGTGTTATTTCCGTGGCTATTGTTTTGCTCCAACAGTTTCCCTAACTTACCGTCAGCTACACGTCTGTTCCTTTTATAATAATTTAGTCGATAATGCGAAAAATACGTGCCTTTCGTCGCCTCAGCAATACGTGAGTGTAGCCTTATTGCCACTTATTGCTCTCGAATGAAGGGAAATTATAATCTTAATGTGGCAACATTCCGCTCTGATTGGGGAACTTTTAGCTTCACGAGGCCCTCGAAGGCATTGTGTGAAATCAGAGCAACAATAAACAATTGTTGCCATAATTAGAAACATTTTCTCGTCACTTCGGGTGATTGGACTTAATACGTAGATTGGCCAGCACTTATTGCTTGTTATGAGTTGGTTTAGACGTTTCTGGTATCACCAAGGCACTTCATGGTACGCAATTAATGTAGCGCATGGACGTTTAAAGCATGAAGATCTCACTATCGTATCACTTGTAGTGCTTTGTTGTGACTGAATGAAGGACTTGTCAACAGACTCTTGTGAATGTCATTACACAACATGGTGGCAGCGTTGGGATAGAGGCAGATACTCTATATTCACCGAGCTTATGAAGTATTTTCGAATCTAGCCGCAACAGAAGGAAAACTTGATAACCCTGTGGCAAACCGTCACCTATGTATGGACTGAGTATAAAAGGTAAGGTGGAGTCGTTTACGGTGAATGAATGAAGAAGTTGTCAACGGTCTCTTTGATCGTCATTACATAAAATCACAGATCCTTTAAAAAGGGTAAGAACGACATTAGCAGCAGTGGAAACGTGGGAACCTTCAGCTGCTGGATGGAGATGGAGCTCTGATGACCTTACTTTTTTGTGGGAATCTGTAAGGTGGTCTGTCTTAATCATCTTAATATACATAATCATTGTTTTTATTAGACTACGGGAACTAGTATCACTACGGGAACTAGTATCACATCACTATCACTATCACTACATATTATAAAACAAAGTCGCTGTCGTATGTCCGTCCCTATGTATGCTTAAATCTTTAAAACTACGCAATGGATTATGAAGCGGTTTTTTTTAATAGATAGAGTGATTCAAGAGGATGGTTTATATTTACAATACATCCAAAATATAGTAGAGGAACACTGATAAATTTAGAGGTTAATCATTGCACCCGTGCGAAGCCGGGGCAGGTCGCTAGTTATCTATATAATAATACGTGAAGCAAAAACTTTGTACCCCTTATTACGTCATTTGAGCGGGCGGAGGAGTATGAAGTTTCTCCACAAATATATTAGTAGCAGTTTATATAGAGAAGGAGTGCGGAATGCTAACATTTTTTTAATTATGCATAAAAATACACACACTACCTTGTATTTCACACACGCACATATACAGGGTGGTCAAAAAATCGTAGATCAAACGCAACCAGCGGTTAGATGGAGTTATCAGCAGCAAAAAATTGTTCTACGGGAGGTCCCTAAGGTCAACCCCTGCAGAGTTATAATTGATTTTGTGTTTTTATGAGAAATTGTCCTTTTTTTACTAAAACTTGATAAAATTCCACAAAATCTACACCCTGTATCTTTTTTATAATTTTCAATAGATTGGTACTGATGAGCCCTTTCGTTAGACATGCTATTTATGGTAGTTTATTGGGTGTGTTAAAGATAACATTAAGTTTTCCGAAAGACATAATTATTAAATCAAAACTTGTTACTTACTTCGGACCCCACTGTGAAAAAAAAATACTCTACAGAAAAGTGCCACTGTATCACAATTTTTGGCGCATTTAATAGGGATTCTAAAAAGGTATTACACATGGCTATGCGTGGCTTCGATATCTTTCAAGGACGATCTTTCGTAGCAAGGCCAGAGTTAATTCATACATAAAACTCGGTTAGGCCTACTAACCTAACCTTACCTAAGCGTGATCGTTTTCCGGACTATAGGGTCTTTATCGTCGTTTCAGCCCATAAATGACCCACTAGTGAGTCGGGCCTCCTCTAAGTTCATGTTGGGAGATTAGCCTACTGTGCCACGCAGCCAAGACGGGTTGACGCAGGGTTTGCTTCAAGTTTTCCTTCTGTTGCGGCTAGGTGATCTGCCTAATGCGTTCTTTTAGTCGCTTCTTACGACACCCTCAATATGGTATGGGCTGGTGACACCACACGGAAAATTTATTAGAATTGTATTATTTATGTGCGTACATAATTCGTACATGGAGGGAGTCTTACCGGGTCAGCAAACCCTGTGCCAACCCGTTTTGCCAGCGTGGCACAGTAGGCTAATGTCCTTCCATGAATTGTGAGTAGGCCCGACACAGTAGTGGGTCATTTATGGGCGGAAACGAAGACGATAAAGAATAAACAATGTCACCAACCCATACCATATTGAAGGTGTCGTAAGAGGCGACTAAAAGAACGCATTAGGCAGATCACCTAGCCGCAACAGAAGGAAAACTTCAAGCAAACACTGTGTCAACCCGTCTTGGCTGCGTGGCACAGTAGGCTAATCTCCCAACATGAACTTAGAGGAGGCCCGACTCACTAGTGGGTCATTTATGGGCTGAAACGACGATAAAGACCCTATAGTCCGGAAAACGATCACGCTTAGGTAAGGTTAGGTTAGTAGGCCTAACCGAGTTTTATGTATGAATTAACTCTGGCCTTGCTACGAAAGATCGTCCTTGAAAGATATCGAAGCCACGCTTAGCCATGTGTAATACCTTTTTAGAATCCCTATTAAATGCGCCAAAAATTGTGATACAGTGGCACTTTTCTGTAGAGTATTTTTTTTTCACAGTGGGGTCCGAAGTAAGTAACAAGTTTTGATTTAAGAATTATGTCTTTCGGAAAACTTAATGTTATCTTTAACACACCCAATAGACTACCATAAATAGCATGTCTAACGAAAGGGCTCATCAGTACCAATGTATTGAAAATTATAAAAAAGATACAGAGTGTAGATTTTGTGGAATTTTATCAAGTTTCAGTAAAAAAAGGACAATTTCTCATAAAAACACAAAATCAATTATAACTCTGCAGGGGTTGACCTTAGGGACCTCCCGTAGAACAATTTTTTGCTGCTGATAACTTCATCTAACCGCTGGTTGCATTTGATCCACGACTTTTTGACCACCCTGTATATTTTATTTTATTTATCCAACTTCATGCATATTAATACATTGGCGGACTTAATGCCTACGGCATTTTCTCCCGGCCTACCTTCAGGTCATGCAGAGACAAGAGAGGTAGGTGCACCTTCGAGGGAATCAGCAAGATAATTATAATAAAACATATACAATATACATATATATCTTACAAAACATATTATATACGTACATACATATATAATGATATCGATACTTATTTAATAAAATACATACACTATACATATACTGCTAAAGGTTACTGAGGGGAGATTCCATAGCAAGACGTAAGGAGATCGACGTAGGAAAACGTATTTGCTGTAAGCCTCAAAAAATCGAAACATCGTTTTTTACATTATTTTGATCAGAAAAAAATTCTACGTCGATTGGTCAGACTCTCATAATTCTAACTGCGAAAAAAAATCGCTTACGCCGTAAGTTTTTTGAAAAATTTTGATGTGGTGTTGGCTGTAAGTCTATCAAAAACCAGTATATTTGATGCATTTGTTGCTGACGCTATTCTTCAAACAGACTTACGCCATTTTGGCAGGATGAGTTTTTTTAATACCAAAACTTACATCATGCTATCCAGTTTTGTGAAGCCTTCATCTGATAAGTTTTCGACGGTGTATAAAATAAATCTTTGTCAGACATTAAGCGTCGCGATCAATTTCCTTCTCAATGGCCAACTATTATGGAAATGGCTACAAATAAACCCGTTTCCCTAAGAAGTTCAAGTACAAGATGTAAACTTTTGGATTTTAATGACGTCGTAAATAAATCATTTAAAAATAATCTAAATCTTCACATTTCTACTATAGCTAAGTTGTAATTTTTTTAAATAACAAGCCAAACGTGATCTATAAAAAAAGATCTATGGCAGTTGATGCTGAAAGTTCCGAAATTCCACTAGGAAATATGGGTAACACCAAACCAAAGGAACGTATAGTGTGAAATTAATTGCCGATTTTATCCCAAAAATACAAGGACCTGAAAAATCTTGTTGAATTTTTTTTTTATCTAACTGTGCAAAAGAATTTTTGGACCTAGAACATAAATAATAAAACAGTAGACCGCCTACCAGATACCGATCCTCTTCATCGGTTCTCATTGAGTATTTTAGAAGACATCCTTCTTTTTAACACATGCTTAGATGATGAAAATTTTTGTTATGTTAATGTCAAGTTTTAGGTTTTCTTTTTTATAAACTTTTTTTTAAATTTCATCACTACATAGTATGAAACAAAGTCGCTGTCGTCCGTCCGTCCATATGTATGCTTAAATCTTCAAAACTACGCAAAGGATTTTGAAGCGGTTTTTTTTTATAGATAGAGTGATTCAAGAGGAAGGTTTACATGTCATAATTGCACCCGTGCGAAGCCGGGGCGGGTCGCTAGTTTTATATAATATATTAAACTACTAATTACGTTCCGGGTTCATTGGCGAGCCATGGGGGAGGCCTACGTCCAGCAGTGGACTGAAATAGGCTGACGATGATGATGAATTACGTTTGTTGCACAAAACTGTGTATAATGTAATTACGAAATTTGAAAGTTTACAATGAATAAATATACCAAACTTACTGTCTTTTAATTGTATAAAACTATATTTTAATACTATATTTTCCCCACTCCATTCACTTAAAACAATAACATCAAATCAAAAAAAATCTTCACTGTGGCTCACATCTATTTAGTTTTATTTAAAAAAATATGTATGCCACTTACAGCTTTCAAAAGTTCTCAACATAATAGAATGTTTTGTTGCCATAGAAAATTATTCACGGTTACAGCGTTTTACAGGTTTGTAAAAAAAAACTTGTTTGCTGTAAGCCACAAAAACACTGGTATTAATTGACTTAGAAGGATATCTATTTAAGTAACATGTAAAACAAGAAAAAATAATAATATGTTTTTAAAATCATGTTCCTACGATGGATAGTTTTTGAGTAATGATTTTTTTTCTAATTTTAGAAATGTTTTTTGGCTCTGCTGAACATTTCGTGTTTTGAGGCTTACAGCAAATACGTTTTCTTACGTCGAGATGCTCTCGGAGTTTTCGTTTGAATGAGAGTCTAGATTGTGCCATCCTAATTTCCGGAGGCAAGGCGTTTCAGAGCATAGTAGCTTGAACGAAGAAAGAAGAGTGAAGGAAATCAGAATGATGGCTGGGACATTCCAGAAGAACTCTTTTGTTTATTGTTAAAGTCTGTTGTCCAATTGAATGGAACTACATATATTTCTCTCTCTCTAGTCGGTCCCTCATGACTGAGTATCGTGGTCATCAGTGGATGCGTTACATTTGGACCAGATGATGTGCCTCCATCGAGTCCTGTCCATGGCTTCCCTAGCAATACAACAAAGCTTGGAGGAGTGCGTGTCTTTTATTTGATCGGTCCATCTTGTAGGGGATCGACCTCGAGCTCGTTTGCCTTCAGTGTTCCCGATTACGATCAGCTTTTCCAGACTTTCGTCTCCTCTTCGCACTATGTGACCGAAATACGATAGAATTCGTTGATGGCATACTGTAGACAGGCGGGTTTTGATTTTTAGTTCACAGAGTATCGATCCATTGGTGCGTTTTTCGGTCCAGGGTATCCTCATCATGCGTCTCCAGCACCACATCTCCAAAGCATCGATCCTTTGCCTCTCTCGAGCTCGTATCGTCCACGTTTCAACTCCATATAGAAAAATAGGGAATACCAGAGCTCGTACCAGCCGGATCTTAGTATTCATGGATATTCCCCTCTTCTTCCATATATTGTTCAGACGAGTCATTGCATCCTTGGTCATGCCGATACGTCTCTTTATCTCGGGAACACAACTTCCATCTCTGTTCACTTGAGCGCCCAGATAGATATAATGCTCAACAGTGTCAACGCCTGGTATGATGAATGTCGGATTATTTAAGTGACCGGCGCGATCAACCACCATAATCTTGGTCTTGCTCTTGTTTATTGTGAGGCCCATTTCGCTACTTTCGAACTCGAGTCTACGAAACAGTTCTCTCATGTCTTCCAAAGAGGTAGCGAGGAGCACAGTGTCATCGGCATAGCTTAAATTCGAAATTCTTTTCCCACCAATCGGAAACCCTTTCTCCCAGTCTTCAAGGGTCCTGCGGATAATATACTCTCCGTATATATTGAACAGAGCCGGTGACAAAATGCAACCCTGTCGGACTCCTTTTTTTACTTCAAACACATTAGAACAATCGGTGCCGATTCTGACGTAAGAGCGATTATCGCAGTAAAGAGTTCGAATAAGTAATACATATATTAGTAATACATATATTTAAAGAACTATAATTTATATTAATTATGGTCGAATGTCGACTGTTGGGTGACCATTAGTTAATTATTAATAGACTAATACAAAAAGTCTTAATTAATGTTAGTTACAAAATTACGTCAAACATATTAAATCTATAACTGCTGTAGCCACGTTTGCTGTAACAAAAACAATACCAAAGATAAACGATAAATAATCTCAGACAATCTAAATTACTCAAATAAAACAAAAATAATCTTTCAAAGTCTCATAAAATATTACCAGAACTGTAATTTAATCGTCCAAGGAAGCGTGTAATTGAGTTAGAGGTATCAGACGATATTAAAATAATGCGCGTTTAAAAAAAAAGATATTTCCGCTTCTGTGGTTTCTTATTCATGGTGTAACTTTTTAAGAATGTTTTATTCAATTTCAATATGATTGACTTGTCTATCTTGCACCTCGGCATGTCGATCTAATGATAACTCCATGATAAATGACAACCGTAGTTTGCCGTTCAATACCCATTTGCACACTATGGAGGTATAAACTGTAATTTTGTATGTATTTTATTAACCTGTTGTATTAGTTATTTACGTTTATACCCTCTACGAGTTACGAAAATTGTATAATTCTGAATAACACAAACAGTCATCGTTACAGCCCATAAATTATCCACTACTGGGTCGGGTCTCCTCCATATTCATAGAGGGAAATTAGCCGTGCTGGCCAGACGGGCTGGCACAGAGTTTGTATCAAGTTTTCCTTCTCTTGGGGCTACGTGATCTGCCTCTTGCGTTCTTTTCGTCGCCTCTAAGGTGTTGTACCCTAAAGATGGTATGGGTTGACATAAACAGTGATGGGTGTTAAGTATGTTTATGAACTTGTGATGTGTGATGATAATATGTTGACTGTCTAGTTGGTCTAGGGACGGCTTTAGATCAGGGGTCATCGGTACGATTCCGGTGTCAGGCAAGTGTCTTGGTGAACCCAGAGGCACTTGCTCTGAGTCTGGGTGACGTGAATACATAATTTGAGCAAGGGATTCGTGTAAAAAAAGACATTAATCGATTTTAGATAAATTTTAGAATACAAATATTGGTGACTTGATATATGCGTTGAATAACACAATAGAAAAGTCAACGATAAAAATCTCAGCTGTATAACCGAAAAAAAAAATTAAATTAAAACTAAAGTGCTCTAGGAAAGTAAAGTAAGTAAGTTCTAACAAAAATCTCCACTTTATAACAAGGCAAAGATATTGTCATCTAGAAAGCAGATCGTGTTCACGTCAACTCGTTCAAAACGATATATCACAGTTAGCCAACGATTTATAAAAGTCTCAAATCAAAACCGAGATCCGTACTTAAGCTTTACGTGCCTAGTTTTATCTGCCTTTTTTGTTAGGGAGCTATTCTGGGACATTTCTTTCTAGGGTTCCGTATCTTGGATCTAGACTATTATTTTTTAAATCTATTTATTTCTTGTTTTTTTTATCGGAGTGTGCGTAATGTCTCCGGCAAATTCTATATCTGCTGTATGGTTTGACTAGCGGCCCGCCCCGGCAGCGCACGGGTATTTAACGAAATATACAAAAGTCTGTTATAGTTAGACATATATCTTTAATAATTTTCCCCCGTATACCTGGAGGATCCATTCATGAAGCTAAGGATCGCAGCAAATGGAGGGAAATCGTAAGAGGGAAACTGATGCAGCGGGGTAGTCAGGACCCTCAGTAATGAAGAAAACGACGCGAGGGGGGGGGGGAACTGGAGGAGGCCTGACTGAGCAGTGGGTTATCTATGGGCTGAGTAGTAAATAATTCACATAATTTCAGGCCACTTTCGTGTCCATATTTAAACATACATAATATAAATATGCGTTTATATTGACTGACTTGGTCTAGGCGTTAGATGTACCGCCTTACGATTACTTGTCCTCGGTTCGATTCCGAGGAAGTGTAAACCAAAGACACCTGTACTGAGTTTAAGTGTCATTTGTGTTCGTGAATTTCATATTGGTAACCTGCCCCTGCGATACAGGTTATAACAAGAACTGCAGTTTCGTTTAAAAATATATCTAATACTAGCTGACCCGGCGAACTTTGTTCCGCATTATAAATATTTAAAACAAAAAGAAAGTTGGACATAGCATACCTGAGATTTTTATCCCGTCCGTATAAAACCTACTTTAACAAAACGCAACTGACAGCGAAACGTTATGTTGTCTATAGTGTAATATGGCCGAAAATTTGACAATTAGAAATTTTGAATTCGACTTGTTTATATTGTTGTAATTCACATAATATCTTTATAACTTGTAGCCTATGTGTTATTCTGATGTATAAGCTATATTATTGTAAAGTTTCATTAAAATCCATTCAGTAGTTTTTACGTGAAAGAGTAACAAACATCCATCCATCCATCCATCCATCTATACATCCATCCATACTTACAAACTTTCACGTTTATAATATTAGTAAGATCACTCGTTAGTACTTTGAAAATAAATGTATTTGTTTTATTTACGATCAATATGTTACAGAACAAAAATATTAGATATTTAACAAACATAATATTTATCGTCAAATGCTACGGAACCATAATGCGTCGCAAGACTCTTTCAAATATCAAATTAGAGATTATTACTCGAGACAAAGTATTTGTCTGTTGTTGTTTAAAAGACGAATGGTTCTTGGGGCTTTATGTATTCTACTTCTTTGGACTTAATCACAAATTCAAGGAAAACGTTGCATCCATCAACCAACATATTTTGGAATCTATAATAACATCACTAGAGTGCTATTTTAGTTAAATGGTTATTTTTATGCTATTTACTACTCAGCACATAAATGACCCACTGCTGAGTCGAGCCTCCTCTAACTACTTGGATGTTAATTGTACTTTGCTGGCCGGACGGCATAGGGCGCCGGTTAGCAGTCGGCTTTTGTTTATTTTATCTGTAAATTACGGTAGGATTTTTTCTATTACTTCAAGTAGACATACTAAAATTACATCATCGACGTAAACAAACATGTTCAAAAAATTAAAAGAGGTCCTTGATACAACAGACAATTAAAAAAGTTCATAAAATGAAAACTACTAGGCCAAACTATGTAACATTTGTATGGTACCAAATGGTAACTATTCCGCACCAAAGAATCACGTGAATCGGGTCATAAACCGCGTAATCGGTCTACATACATAAAAAATACCAATCGAATTGATAACCTCCTCCTTTTTGAAGTCGGTTATAACGTGGATACTTTTATAAAAATCAGAGCGCATTTGAATCTTTTGCGCAGCGCACCGTATCATTCGTTTCGTTGTAGGTGGAATTATGCGCATATATTGTACTAGCATTACAAGTAAAAAACTTGTTGCAATGCATGGTAGGCGTGACTTATCGGTGTTGTATCGACTGCTATCGTTTCGATATGACAAATTCAAAGCGGCGATTCATATTTTATGCATTAGCTTTGTTGTGCCTTCACGAGTGTCTGAGATTTGGATTCTGGATTGAGTAATGTATCGTCACGCCTATTATTTTGAAATTGGTAGGCAGAGGTGTGGTACTTGTCGACATTTAACATCCAGTTTCGGTATTGATATTTTTAATTCAACTTTAATATTTGTAATTTATATTTAGAGTCATAAAATATCACTTCACTATCACTACATAGTATAAAACAAAGTCGCTGTCGTCTGTCCGTCCCTTTGTATGCTTAAATCTGTAAAACTACGCAACGGATTTTGAAGCGGTTTTTGTAATAGATTGAGTGATTCAAGAGGAAGGTTTATATGTATAATACATGCATAATATTATAAAGAAACACTCATAATTTTAGATGTTAATCATTGCACCCGGGCGAAGCTGAGGCGGGTCGCTAGTAATTAATAAAATTAAACGATATAATACACAATTTATAATAAAAATTAAATTAAAAATTTATATAAACCCCCGACACAATAACTTTAAAAAGTAAAAAATAAAAATAAATACTTCGCGTTGGGGGACCACTCCCACTTATTTATTACCTGACCCCTGGTCCCCCAACGCGAAGTATTTATTTTTATTTTTTACTTTCTAAAGGTTATTGTGTCGGGGGTTTATTAAAATTTTTTATTTAATTTTTATTTTATACTTTTTATAGGTACATACTTATTATAATGTAGATTTTGTTAAATTGCACGTGATGCGCTTTCATTTGAGACCCCACTCGATTGTATTTGCAGACATTCGGTTATTCTTCCCCACTTTCACCCCTAACTCACCTTTCATACAAAAAAAACTTTATTGAAATCGCTTCATCCGTTCGCGAGCTACGGTGCCACAGACAGACAGACAGACCGACAGACAGACACATGAAACTTATAACACCCCTCTTTATGCGTCGGGGGTTAAAAAGTTCAAATGTGCCCGAAAGCTGCCACTCGGCAAAGTACTGGGTAAGAATAGCAGCGTCCCCGCGCTGGATAGCTATGCTAATCCTATGCGCGAGATACTTGCCAGCCATCTGGTCACTAGAAGTATTGACCATTCTATGTGATTGGTAGGGTAGGGTTCAATAGGATCCCACGGTCCATGGACCTAATGTCTCAACCGCAAACAGTTCAAATAAAAATCCTTCCTCACTCTATTTGCGCCGGTTACGGTTTTCTGCAAAGTTTGCGGCACTACCAGCCTCAATAGATGTTCTAGAAGGATATTTATTATGATTATCTAGATATACCTACAAGTGTCAAGTTTGTAGAAAAAAAATCTGACGTAAATAAAAATACTTTCTATCATCATTATCACTATTTTCTATTACCACGCGGGTGAAACCGCGGGGCGCAGCTAGTGATAAAATATTTGATGTTTCTAACATAGATAAGATCCTTCTTAATATAAAAAAATAAGGATTTACTGCAGATTTTCCAAAATATCTACGGAGAAGGCAAAAACGAAATTTCGTTTCTAGTTTCGTTCCTGATATACAAAAGTTAAGTAGGTATATTCTAACACTTGGAACCTACTATAAAAGTATAAAAAATAAGCAAATAAATTTACTTTTAAGAATTTTAATATCCGACTGTCAGTCTGAAGAAAATATCATTAGCCTGATTTGTATCGCTTGGCCGTTTTTACTGTTAACTATTATTTAAACGGGGTGTACAAAACACCCAGCATGGCGAAGTAGGCTAGTTAAACTCCGCGTAACGGGAAGAGGCTCGACTCAGCAGTGGGTAATTTATGGGCTAAATAGTAGTAACTAGTAGTGCAATACACAATGTTTGTTAATCTATAAAAATTGCAATTCTAAGAATACTTTACATTGCTCGGGTTGTACATAATGCTTATATTTTTAACAGAAAATCGCGAATTTAATAGTAACTTTATGCAAATTATCGCTTAGTCACCGCATAGCGTCAAATAAAGCGAATATAAACGGATTCCAAAGTGGCTTTGCATTAAATCTTTGTTTATTTACGAGCCACATTGAAGCCTGGGTGTATTGTAAATTATTACGGCCTCGGTTTTAAAACCGTAAAATGTACGTAAAATATATTGCTCCGATCAAGCAAGCAATGTGGCCAGCATCAACACAATATAAAAATATTATGCCTGTTTTTTTTAAATTCATTAGTAAACAATAGAATTTGGAACGCAATTTTTATGCGAGACACATAATTATCCAACGCTGTCATCATCATCATCATTATCATTATTGCAGCCCATTAATTTTACTGAGTCAGGCCTGCAAATTCAAAGAGTGAATTAGGCATAGGAAATGGAGTTTGTATCAAGTTACCTGGGATGCCCTCCGCTAGTCGTGACCCGTCGGGGCGCCACATTAGATTGTGTCCTTGTGAATCTGTGGCGCTCCAAACGAGTAAGAGTGAGGCATGGAAGAGAGGCATGCCGATGGAGTGTTCCGAAGTCACACATAGCCGCTGACCCCACCCCCGTAGGGCAGTGATATGCATTAAGAATTTCCCCAGCGAAACCAAAAAGAAATTTATTATATTTATAAATCTGAGCATGGCAACTCTGTAAAGTTTAAAATCGAAAAGCAATTAAAATTAGCCAAACAGCGATACGCAACTTATTTCATGTGAAAGTAATAAAATACTTTGATAAATTTTACTACTGGTTTCAAGTGGATAAATCCATACGAAATGCATTTTTTTATATTTGGGTCAAAACATAATATGATTTAGTATTAGGCCGTGGGACGGCCCTCTGCTAGATGGAGCGACGATCTGCGAAAGGTTGCGGGCAGCAGCTGGATGCGTCAAGCTGAAGACAGGGCGCTATGGCGCTCTTTAGGGGAGGCCTATGTCCAGCAGTGGAATAATGTGGGCTGATGATGATGATAATAATATGATTGATGAATTGAAATGAAATGATGGACTGGGTTGAAATTACTAAAAATGTGGGATATTTCTTTTTCATAATACCTGATTTTCAACATCGTGATTATGACTTGATTAAGAGGAGACACTCACCTTATGTATATTACTTCGTTAAAGCTAGTTTAGGCCAAATTTTAACTCATATTCACGATCACAATAAAATTAAAAAAGCACCATTCGTTAATTAACATTTAAACCTGTCGTCTAAACTTTTATTGCTTGATTTTATAGCAGAAATCATCCTTTTAAACGCGCAGAAAATAATATCTCATTAACTCGAATTCTTATTTTAATTAACTATTCTCTGATTTATTTGTGAGTCAGTCATAAATTTATGTTTGTGTCACATATATCAAACTTGGTTACTTCTTCCGAAATTATTTTATTACTTAATCAACGTTAGTTTGAATTTATGGCTAGATTTTGTGATTAATAATTGAGTGCTACATAGTTTGGCTGTATTTTTTCTTATTAGATAAATTTGTATGTAGCTAGAGGCAGTCCCTGTGGTTGGATGGATACTTTGATTCCTATTAGATGACTGGCTACTATGAGATTTGGAGCAGAGATTATTTTCAGTTTTTTTTATTGACTTGAATGCCTTTGACCTTGGGCTTACGTGATGGAAATCAACGCCAGGGTCTAAAATGGAGCAGGCAGTTCAAGAAAATGCCCTGAGGGGAACTGGCTCTCGCATACACACGACGCAACACAGTAAGACTGCTTGGCTGACTTAGATGTGAGGGTGATAGTTAGCCGGGTGGACCATTGGATCCTACAACCAAGCGACCTGAGATTCGTTGACTTTTACAACGCGCGTTATTTCCCAGCGTGCGGTGTGGAAGTTTTATTTTCAACCCCACACGGGGAGGATGAAGCTGATCAAGCTTATGCCAATTTATTTTTTCAAAGACCAGACAAAGTCGCTGTGGTTAAAAGTCAACGCCATACATAATAATAGTTTTGTGTACTTCATCACTATCACTATCACTACATAGTATAAAACAAAGTCGCATTCTTCTGTCCGTCCCTATGTATACATAAATCTTTAAAACTACGCAACGGATTTTGAAGCGGTTTATTTAATAGATAGCGTGATTCAAGTGGAAGGTTTTTAAGTATAACCCACCCCCGCTTTGCACGGGCGAAGCCGGGGCGGGCCACTAGTTATTCTATATTTTAACACGTGTTTTTATATTAATACTCGAAGCAAAACCTTTGTACCCCCTTTTATGCCATTGCGTGGTCGGAAGAGTATGATAGAAAGAGTGCAGAAAGCTAATATTTATTTAAAATTATGATTATAAAATACATTAAATAAAAAACAACAATAACACATACTGCGAATATATACTCTTTTGTTTATTGTTAAAGTCTGTGGGCAAATTGAGCATAGAATTATAACGTAAACTAATAATTTAAATTAAATAAGGTCGTATTTCGAGCGCGGGGTGATCACTAGTTGTTATAATTTTTAAAGCATGTCTTTCTACTGATTGTCGAACTCAATCGCTTTCGACAACCAGATGTCGCAATTCTGTATACTTATATTTTCCCTGTTTTCTCTTTAGAGGTATATTCCGAATCGATTCCATAAACATACGAATATTTTTTAAATGAATTCGTTTAAAGATTTCCAAGCTTACAATTTTTTTTTTCATATTTCATTCAATAACACATTGTTTCATGTTTCGATTACTTTCCAATTTAAACGAGGATACCTGACAAGATACCTTTTGTTCCAATGTCACGTGTACTGACCGCCCCTTTATTTTCCGACAAATCCAATGAAAAACGTGCTCTTTCTTCTGTCAACAAAATAACGTTGTGTAAGCTTAGTAGTACTAGAGACTATCTTGTTTTGTGTCTATTGCATTGTTAGTGCAACTCATGTTGTTTTCAGTGGAAGTAGTCATAAGTTAAAAGCAATAAGTTACGAAATCAATCTATAAATGATGAGTTATTTCGTGAGTGGGCCCAGATTTTGTATTGGTGCGTTAATATATCCTTAAACACATCTGTTAATTACATTACCATTACAGCTCCTCTGTGTGGTACACGGATTTAGAAATACATAGTGTCACCAACACCACCCATAAGAGCCGACAAAAGGAAATGACAAATCTGAAACCTAGCCACAAGTGAAGGAAAACTTGCCAGCGTGGCCAAGTTACCCTCCATGTGATTAGAGGAGGCCTGACGCAACAGTGGGTCACATACCGTGTGTATACTCAGTAGTAGTATGTACTAAATACTGAGTAGTAGTAGTATATAGAAGTACTTAACAGCTCCTTAATTTTATAAAGTATTCATACAAATATTTTATAAATTTATTATAAATTGTCCAACAGTGGACTAATATGGGCTGGTGATGATGATGATTCATAAAAATGCCTCTTCTGACATATTTATGTTCTTTACTAATTTTAAATTAAAAAATAAACAAAAAAGAAATTATTATACTGAAATTGATTTAAGAATGACGGAATTGAGAACCTTCATGAGTCGGTTAAAAGTAACGGCTCTAGACCGGCTGTATCCATTGCATTTCGTTAGTGTGGGAGGCCATTTGACTAAAAATATCACAACCCAGTAAAACAATTTTTGTATGTGCAACAAAGTCATCCTAGAAATTACATTGCGTCGAATAAATTGGATTGTCATGCAGCTAGGCATAAAGGCGTCAAACCGCTCTTATCTAGATTAGATCTTGTCTGATTAAGTCACTATTAAAATTCATATCGTTACTGGCCAGAGGCCCATGGTTAATTTGATTAAACTTATTTTACTGTAAGAGGCGACTGCGTTAAAAATTGCGTTATCTTTTCAATTGGTACTAATAGCACGAAGTAGATAAATACTCATGTGCTAATAGTACCAAGTAAAAACCATATCGGTTTGGTTTGTTGGATAATAATATAGTCTTCTTAATGTATAGGTGAATTAAGAGAAAAAAATATTACCTACTGGTGAAGAATGTTATAGAATGGTGATACGATAATTCAAACTCAAACTCAAAAGGAACTTTATTTATGTAGGTTATATCACAAAACTCTTATAAATCGTCATATTTATAATTACCATTATCATCTTACGGCCCCTGACTCACGCTAGGTGGTAGTCTCCATACACGCCGACGCCCCCCTGCTAGATGTAGCGACGATCTGCGACGGGCAGCCGGCAGCAACTGGATGCATAGAACCGAAGACCGGGTTCAGTGGCGAGCCTTGGGGGAGGCCTACGTCCAGCAGTGGACTGAAATAGGCTGATGATGATGATAAATCTAAAAATAATGAGTTTATATCTCCGATTATGCCTCTCGGTGCAAAAAGTTTCATATATTGCCTTTATATGAAAGAAGGCGAATTGCTGATTTGGCATACATATTTAACATAGCAAACGGTAAAGTTGTGTGCTCTGAATTGCTGGGTCAGCTGGGATTTTGTACTCCCTTAACTTCATTTAGGAATTCAAGGCTTTTTTTCGTCCCTAAAGCTAATTCCAATTATAGACGTAACGCATTTCTGCTAAGGGCAACTAGAGATTGCAACAATATGCTAAATCAGGTAGATGTTGACCTATTCAACACTTCGGTTCCCTGTCTCAAACGTAAACTGACAGAACACTTTTTTAATAATCTGTAATAATAATTGATCGTGTAGTTATAATATACATATATATAATGTATTTGTAAACTTATATGTGGAAACTTGTAATTGGCTTTTTGTTACTATGTTTTTAGCTTTCATGTTACCTAGCTGTTAGTTACCCCTGTCAAAATAAAATAAAAACAAAAATAAAAAATAAAGTTGAAATATTAAAGCTAAATACAGATTACCGTATTGGTCTGCGACAGTGACAACTTGTTATGACTATGTAGAATAAACCTGCTTCAAATTATCTGTAGATATCCATCGTGACATAATGTCTAATTATGGAAATTAATTGAAAGCTAGAACCTTTAAAAGGCTACTGGAAAATCGACTCTAGGATCATGTTGGGTAAGTCATGTTCACCAATAAGCTAATGAACATAACATTTACCGTGAGAGCTCTTGGGCTATGTTGTAAGGGATTAAAGCCACATGTCAATCAGCTTAATAAGCAATTCAAATTCGGTTAATCTCATGAAATTGGTGCATGATAATTATTGCTTTCCATATAGGTTAATTAAAATGATGCAACAAAATAATTATGCCAGGTCATTATCGTTATCATTTTAAAACAGTTGTATCGGTTCACTGAACGAAAACAAAAACACGATTTATTGAATATTCAAGTTTTTAGTTAAGGTGGATGCTCCAGGGCCCTGCTAGGGTAGGGTAAAAACTTTTTCAACGTCAAAGTCATTCTTGCACCTTTATGAGCTTGGAGGGTTGTATTGATGCGTTTGATGATTATAACTCTGTAACTACATACGTCTTACAGCCGCGAATCAAATGTTCATCATCGTACAACCTAGCACTGCCCTGCAAATTGCAAATAACGTAAGAAAATTTGAATTTCGCGGGCCACCCTGGAGCATCCACCTTAATCTCTAAATTGGCTGAACCGATTTTGACTGGTCTATCACTGGCAAATAGCGGATGTGTCATGGAGTAACTTAGGCTACTTTTATTGACACCCTGCTATTCAGGAGCCCATACCAACTTTGTTATTGCTTAACACACGGACGAAGTAGCGGATACCAGCTAGTCACTATCAGTATCACTATCACTTCACTACATAGTATAAAACAAAGTCGCATTCTTCTGTCCGTCCCTATGTATGCATAAATCTTTAAAACTACGCAACGGATTTTGAAGCGGTTTTTTTAATAGATAGAGTGATTCAAGGGGAAGTTTTTTATGTATAACCCACTCCCGCTTTGCACGAGCGAAGCCGGTGCGGGCCACTAGTATATTATAAAACAAATTCGCTGTCGTCTGACCGTCCCTATGTATACTTAAATCTTTAAAAATACGCAAAATATTTTGAAGCGGGTTTTTTTAATAGATAGAGTGATTCAAGAGGAAGGTTTATATGTACAATGCATCATCACTATCTCTACATAGTATAAAACAAAGTCGCTGTCGTCTGTCCGTCCCTATGTATGCTTAAATCTTTAAAACTACGCAAAGGATTTTGAAGCGGGTTTTTTTAATAGATAGAGTGATTCAAGAGGAAGGTTTATGTGTATCGTCGTCGTCGTCGTTCCAGCCCATAAATGACCCACTACTGGGTCGGGCCTCCTCCAAATTCATGGAGGGAAATTAACCTTATATCTATAATGCATGCATAATATTGTAGAGAAACACTGATAAATTAAGATGTTCATCATTACACCCGTGCGAAGCCGGGGCGGGTCGCTAGTTAGAAATAAAGTAGGTAGCCCTTACACTACCTAATTTATCTAAACCGCTTTGTATGTTTGCCGTCGGTAGCAGACCCAATTAGCTGTGGTCTATCCGTAATCGATTGCGTGGGGATTCTGTGTTACATTAGTGCTCAGTGTTAGTTTAAATAGTGAGTAACTCTAGATTTACTTCGATTTCTTTTTTTAATAGTCTGGTTTCTAATTGTTACATCCACACACACATGCATATTCAACGAATCAGATATCATAGGGCCAACGGTTTTTCAGTTTTAAAAATGGAATTATCTGGCCCGAAGATATAACTAAATGAGCGATTTGTCTTTATAGTGACGGATTTGGAATACATTGTGTCACCACCCCATTCCACCCTGAGGGTGTCGTAAGAGCCGACAATAGGAAATGACAAGGCCGATAATCTAGCTGCAAGAAACGGAAAACTTGATACAAAGTAGGCTACTTATTTATACTTTACTAGCGACCCGCCCCGGCGTCGCACTGTTGCTAATATGCATGTATTATACACATAAACCTCTTGAATCACTCTATCTATTAAAAAAAAATCCGCTTTAAAATCCGTTGCGTAGTTTTTAAGATTTAAGCATACATAGGGACGGACAGACGACGGCGACTTTGTTTTATACTATGTAGTGATGTACCTACAGTAGCGGTGCATAAGGCATTCTCTACCAGTCTACCTTTGGGCTAGAGGGAGAGAAAGTAAAAAAAAATCTATTTACCCTCCCTGTGATAAGAGGAGGCCCGACTCAGCAGTGGGTCATGTGTTTGGGCTGAGTAGTAAACGAATTATCTTTAACTTACGCATTGGAACATATATTTTATGAGTTAGCTCCAAACTAC
The DNA here is from genome assembly GCA_905475355.2 of Clostera curtula. Taxonomy (NCBI): domain Eukaryota; kingdom Metazoa; phylum Arthropoda; class Insecta; order Lepidoptera; family Notodontidae; genus Clostera; species Clostera curtula. Next base: position 7,575,985 of record FR997808.1, on the reverse strand, counting down.
ATTTCTCACCCATTCAAGTACCTGTAGACATCAATCTTCCAATTCTAATAAACGTCTTGCACAGACAAGTAATTGAATTTATTGAAAAATTGTAGCGCTCCGAGAAACTAAAGCTATTTTTCTTAATATTGCTGACCTTTTCACTCTAACATCGAACTTTTATTATGTTCACTTGGTAACTTTTAAAATACATACTGTATTTGTAATCAAATAGCGACCCGCCCCCGCTTTGCACGAGTGCAGTGATGAACCTCTAAATTTATCAGTGCTTCTCTATAATATAATGCATATAATATACTTAAAAACTTTCCTCTTGAATCACTCTATCTATAAAAAATCCGCTTAAAAATCCGTTGCGTTGTTATAAAGATTTAAGCATACATAGGGACGAACACAGAACAGCGGCTTTGTGTTATACTATGTAGTGATTTTGTATTTAATACTACTGTTGAGTGGGGTCCACTCCAAGTACACGTAGGGTAACTGCCCAGTTCACAGTAGGCTAGTTGCCTAGACGGGTTGGCATAGGGTGCGTATTAAGGTTTCCTTCCCTTGCGTCTAGGTCTTCGGCCTTATCCTTTGTCGGCTCTGACGACACCCTCAGGATGAAATGGGGTAGCGACACTATGTTTTCTAAATCCGTCTCCATACGTTACTGTACTGTATTCAGGGAATTTGTATTTCCAAATACATAAGAATCATATTCTAATGCATCCGAGCTTCAATGTTGTAACCAAGCTGTGTTGTCCTGTGTGCTTTGTTGAATAAATGTGTTTTCTTTCTTTCTTCTTTCTAATGTAAAACGTAAATACAACCCCTGTTTAAAAAAAACAAGCTTCTATTTGTAGTTAATGTTTCAATAGTCATTTCATCCTGAGGGTGTCGTAAGAGGCAACTAATGGAATGTAAGAGACAGTTCACCTCGTCCCAAGAGAAGGAAAACTTAGCACAAACCCTGTGCCAACCCGTCTGGCCAGCGTTGCCCAGTAGGCTAATTACCCTCCATGTAATTGGAGGAGGCTCGACTCAGCAATCTTTTATGGGCTGAGTAGTATATTTTATACGCAGTGGTTGAGCGATCGACTGCTGCGCAGTATGTCGCGTGTTCGATCCCCGCACGGAAGAAATATTTGTACGACCTACAAGTATTTGTTCCGGGTCTGGGTGTTTTCTATCTATAATATGTATGTATTTACAAAAAAGAAATGTATATAAGTAGTTTATCATCCATCTCGTTAACATAACACAAGCATTAAGTTGCTTAACTTGGGATGAGATGGCGTTGTGTGAAATGTCCAAGGATATTTATATTTATTTATATTTATTTCGCGTTGACTCGTATCGACTTGAATATAACAAAGGAATATTTCTAAAGTCTTAAATAATACACGTGGACTTATGATGACATAATTTTTCCATATAAACTACTCAAATTAAATTTAGATTCTTTGCAATATTTTATCTAGAACCAAGCAAACACAATTAGCATAATATAACTTGTAGGCATACAAACGCTCGGTTCACTACTATAAATCCTTTAATGTCAATTAAAACTAGTATTGCTGTACCAATTAAGATAAGTTTGTGGTTCAGTATATTGAATAAAACATATTCCTGTTTGGTAGCCGATGAGGCCTAAGCCGGACCAATGTATATTTGATTTTGAGACCTGTCAAATTCAAATAATTTATATTGCTAAGGTCACGATGGTCACTGACATATTGTCAACATATTATTGCTAACATTTATGTAGTTAAAACCACGACCACTGCTGAGAACTGGCAAGAAACACAGGGGGCATGTATTTTTTTATATGTTTGCGGACTTATACTCGTATCATAATATATCATTTCAGCCTATAAATGGCCCACCACTGAGTCGACCCCTATCTAAGTCCACGGAGCGAAATTAGCCTACTGTAAATAAATAAATAAATATCCTTGGACATTTCACACAACGCCATCTCGTCCCAAGCTAAGCAACTTAATGCTTGTGTTATGGTAACGAGATGGATGATAAACTATTTATATACATTTTTCTTTTGTAAATACATTCATATTATAGATAGAAAACACCCAGACCCGGAACAAATACTTGTAGGTCGTACAAATATTTCATCCGTGCGGGGATCGAACCCGCGACATGCTGCGCAGCAGTCGATCGCTCAGACACTGCGCCAACCGTGTCGTCAAACTGTGCCACACTGACAAGACCCTGTAGGGTGGCACATGGTTTGTATCAAGTTTTCCTCCTTTTACGGATAAGGGATCTGCCTGCTGCGTTCCTTTAGTCGCCTCTCACGTATGGGTTGGTGACCTTTTGTATTCTAAATCCGTAACCATACGGGCATACAAAAGGTATATTTACACTGAACAGCTTAGTCCCAGGCAACTGCGTCATTTAAATAATCTAATCAGCAATGCGGTAAAAATTTTTCCTTCGTCTTGACCGGCTATAAAAATATTAGGTATAACCAACCCACTTAGTCTATACTCAAAGCAATAACAGAGTTCCAGTGTTAATCTTATTTGCAGTAGAACCAAATCACGGTACATTTCAGAACTTTTAATTCAATCAATTCCCGCCGGTTATATGAGTATACACATAACACATTGATATTTCGTTGATATAGTCGTGTGTAATATGTAACTCAACAGTGGGCTATTTATGGGCTGAGAACTTTCAATCCTTTCGCTGTGGCTATAGCGTCGTTAGCTCTAGACTCGGCCCTTAATTAACCACTGCAGAGTCCGGCCTCCTCCAATTACATGCAGGATAATTATGCTACTATACTACGTTGGCCGACCGGGTTTGCACAGGGCTTCGTAGCAAACATAAGACCGCCTCCCTGACTGAGAGCGTCCCGGGGAACAGGGTCACGTGACAGTCAATCCCTTGCGTTTACGCGAACCTACGGCGCCCTAAGCGTGTCGTGTGAGGTATACCACTGGGTAGACGAGTAGTTTCCGGAGTCACAAATAATTGCCGACTCCACTTCCGAAGGTCGTATGCATAAAGCAATTCTCCAGCATCGCCAAAAAAGGGTTTCGTATCAAGATTTCCTACTCTTGCGGCAATGTTCTTGGCCTTGTCATTTCCCTTTGTTGGTTCTTACGGCACTCTCAGGATTGTATGGGGTGGTGACGCAATATAATTTAAATTCACAACACGGACACACCCGGTATAAACATGGACAAAATAAAAACATCACATGATTTAGATACAGTACTACTAAAATATGCAACCGTTCAGGTCTTCTCCAGTTAAATGCAGTACACCAGCAAATAAACCTATCCTCATTAGAAGATCGGCTGCTGTTCCTGCATAAAACGTGATTTCCCATTCGTTTAGCAATGGCAGTTGCAATAACATTACAAATGCCCATTCATTTCATTTTATCCGCTGGCATTTCAATGAGATAACATAATACATTTCAAAGGACTTGTACACTACCATAATGCCAGATGCTGATCTATTGGCATATTGAAATGAAACGTAGATATACTGAATATTTCTAAACTTATATTAAGTTCTGTTGTAATTTCTGTAATGAAAATAATTATTGCAAAAATGAATTAAAAAGAAAAGTTTATACAGGGCGTAACAGAATCCCTATAGACGTACCGAAAGGATCGATAGTGCTGCTGATATAGATCTGCTTCTCAGCCCATAAATTACCCACTGCTCAGTCGACCCTCCTCCAACTACAAGGAGGGTAATAAGTCTACTGTGCCACGCTGACCAGACCGGTTGACACAGGGTATTTTTCTTCTCTTGTGACTCAATAAGGTCGATAACCTTATCGAACTTATCATGTCCTTTTGTCGGCTCCTACGGCACTCTCACTCTCTCTCTCACTCTCACTCTTTATCCGTCGCCACATGAAAATGTTATACATTTAAGATATAGATACTGTGGGAAACATTTTAAGAAAAACAAAGCTATTTTGATTCTAGTTTGATTTTTTTTTAATTTTGACGCAAGTGTCAGAAGTCTAGAAAAGAACCCAAAGATTTCAAGAAACATTATTGAATTCAGATTAATAAGCTTGTAATATTAGCTAGATGGTTCATTTACAGCGGAACCCATCTTGTATAGTCAAGATCTAGTTTGGAAATTAATTAATAAGTAAAACTATAGTTATAACAATGGAATTTGCACCAACTCACTATTATCGGGTGCGGTGCCAAGAAGCATTGATACGTTGTATGGTAAAGCTAATTCGCTGACCGAAGTAATAACCAGCCTTCTCGTCGCCGGTTGAATTTAGGGTCAGCGCCGACCAACGGAGTGGTGGTGAACAGACTAGATCAGTAACAATTTAAATTTAACTTAAAAAGCTTCAGAATACAACTGTATTTGGTTTATATGTATAATACATGCTTACATGCCCAGCTTCGCACGGCATGCAGCCGTGCGAAGCTGGGCCGGGCTCGCTAGTAAGATATAATTATATAAACGTTTATTTATTAAAGATAAAACCATCAGCATCAATCCGAATTTGAATAAACTTTTACGAAGGCGGAATGCATTTCGCACGTTCCTTGCTTCTTCACAAACTTTTTTATTTTCTGTTCTTTTTTCATACAGCCAGTTACTTGTTCATGCAATGTTAGTAATCCATCTCTGTGGTGATTGAAACATTTACTAACAATTTCCGTATTCCTCATTCAAATCACTATTTGTCCCTAGGGATGAAAATACCTATTTAGTTCCTGTTTACGAGGGACCAGTCAGCTCTTTTGAATAGATTTGATGTAGTACTCTTAGTATAGTGTATATAGTGTGGTGTAGTACTCTTCGACTAGTTTATTCACCAAGGGGATAAAGTAGTGTCACGGACGTTAATTTGAGTTGAGAGCATATCCAATGAATTTAATATAATTTTCTAATTGCAGACATTGTTGAGATTTATGTATAAAATTCCTTTACATTTCATTCATTTCAGTTTAGTAATTGTCAATCATAATATTTACATTATTTATAAAATAGATGTCTATTTGAGTATATACTGTATGTGTGTGTGTGTTTGTATGTATTACTAGCTTTTGCGCGCGGCTTCGCCCGCGTGGGCTTCGAACCCCTGCTTATCTCTATGCATATTTTTATGAACATAAAAGCGGTTATTGTGACTAAACTATGATAGTTAGATGTGTGCTCTTAGAGACTTTTTTGTAGATCTTTATAAGACCTACAAACCCGTAGTACATCATTTTGTTTTATTGCCAATAGTTTTTGCAGCGCACGCATAAATAGGTTTTCGATTTTACACCTTGGTTTACAAAATCGCAATTTTCATACAGATCCCTAATTCTTTTGAAAATAAAATATAGCCTATAACCTTCCTCCATAAATGGACTATCTGACACTAAAAGATTTTTTTGAAATCGGACCAGTAGTTCCTGAGATTAGCGCGTTCAAACAAACAAACAAACAAACTTTGCAGCTTTATATATTAGTATAGATTACTGTTTCACTTCTTTCGATGGCCAAAGTGCAGAAAAACACAGCTGTATAATGAATTTAACGAACCCTTTACTTTGCACCTGTATTTATTCACAAACACAAATGACAGCCACACTCAGATCAAGAGCCTCCGGTTTGTCTTAGTAATTAGTTGTAAAGATTAACGTGTTCAAACAAAGAAACTCTGCCATAGTATTTTAACGGATCTACAATTATTCATGATTCGACAACTAATTAAATTGATAAAAGGTACGAAACACTTAGTGGGTTACTAACACAGAGTTATTTTATTACATGTCAATTATTAGCACCTTCAAAATCTCATTCAACACCCAGCAAACAGGTGTATTATTTGAGCAGACGACACGTAAACAAACAGTAATATTCTGAACATACAAAGCCAAAGTGTTAACTCATCAATTGTGCCCGTATAATAAACCTATTTTGGTAGAATCTTGCTAATAAAACTGTATTGTGAAGGCAGGAAAGTCGTAGTTTGTATCGAAATTACCTTTATTGCGGTCTAGAGACAGCCTGGAATGCCGCTACGTAAACAGTGGTACTAGAAACGGGATACCAGAGTGGGGAATACGAAATAATATTACGTTCATAAATGACTAGAAATTTGAATTTAACTGAATATCTCTATAAATTTACAAACAATTTTACTTTATAAATTGTAGCCTATGTGTTATTCTGATGTATAAGCTATATTATTATAAAGTTTCATTAAAATCCATTCAGTCGTTTTTACGTGAAAGAGTAACAAACATCCATCCATCCATACTTACAAACTTTCACGTTTATAATATTAGTAGGATTGTGTGCTGGCGGATTTAGAATACATAGTGTACATCCCATTCTATCCTGAGTGTGCCTTATGAGACGACAAAAGGAAATGACAAGGCCGCTAACTGCCTGGCCAAAGTGGCACAGTACGACACCTTCCATGTAAATGGAAGGAGGTCATCCATGGGCTGAGTTGTAGTATTAGTAGTAGATGTATGTGTATATGTAAATACGGTTTGTGTATGTAGTGACCGGCTTAGTAGATATGCCAACAATCTTTTCTATCCTGAAGTATCGCGTGACGCATAAAAAAAGGCAATAAATCTAGTCACAAAACAAAGCTTCTTGCCTGAATAGAAGAAATACTTGACATGTAAAAATGTGCTATCCCATCAGACCAGCGTGATCCTGTGGCGGCGGATGTAGATTGTCACCAGCCATCACATCTTGAGGGTATCGTAAGTCACGGCTAAATTTACTAGATGTAAATTTAACTACAATAGAAGAAAAACTGAGTGTGTTTGAAAAGCCTAATTTCTCGTCATCAAATTATTGAAGGCCCGGCGTTAAAATAGGTTTATTATCAAATAATGTAGCTGGCAATGTACATTTATAGACAATATTGGTTTCCATGGTTTTGTTATTATTAACTGCTCCTATCAACTGAAAAAATATAATATGGGTATTTCACTGCGTAACTAAATAGTTTTATTTACTGCATTCTATTAGGTTTCATAGTGATAAAGAAGTTAGTACATATTCAATTGCTGCAAGTTTTCAATTTGCAATAGTAAGTATATTGTAGTGTGGTATACACAATAGTGTAGTGTGGTAACTGCTAAGTCCGAGCACGTCCTATAAATCACTATTGAACGCAACTGATTCAGATTACTGGTGCGGCCAACTGGAAAGCGTTCACAGGACGCGCCGTTTATAGCTACCAACTTGCCTATACCTTTGTTATATCTCACAAATTATCTTGTTTAACCAGATGAAATCTCTCAAAGAACCCTGATTGAGTGTGTAAGGGTACATTTTGTACATTAATCCAATATATGGGTAAATACCTAATCTGCTAAGTGAACAGAGTCAAAATCGACGGTCTACAGCGACAGTCATGGATTCATCATCAGCTCTTTGTTTGTTGTGTGAGCAATGACGCAATAGAGACCTTTATACTAAATACCTCTTTTTCCGAAAAGTTAATTAAACGTCTTATATGTGTGAATTTATTACAAATATCTAACAGCACTCCCAATAATATCCTTAAATATGTCTTAGGTTTTCGCGATTATAATAAATTGAAGTTAAACAAAGTGTTTAATTTTAATTACCACGTTCTTCTTATTTATATTTTACTAGTGGCCGCCCCGGCTTCGCCCGTGCAAAGCGGGGGTGGGTTATACTTAAAAATCTTCCCCTTGAATCACTCTATTAAAAAAAACCGCTTCCAAATCCGTTGCGTAGTTTTAAAGATTTATGCATACATAGGGACGGACAGAAGAATGCGACTTTGTTTTATACTATGTAGTGATGATACGATAAAAATAATTCTCCACAAATTACTGAATAACACACATTTCACATTAATGCAAGTATCGATTTGAACTTTTAGGTTTAACGACAGATGTAATGTGATAAATAACTTTTTATCTGATTATGTAAATGAAAATTTTACTACTTATACAATTATACTAACGCATTTCTAAAAACATGAAACTTATAGCGTACTTAGTTAAGTTTGGCCAGAAATAAATACATTATACAATACATAATAGCCATCTTAAATGACCCACTACTGAGTCAGGCCTCCTCCAAAATTCATGGAGGGAAATTAGCCTAATGTGCCACGCAGGCCAGTGGGGTTAGCACAGGCTTTGTATGAAGTTTTCCTTCTCTTGCGTCTAGATGACCTGCCTCATATGCTCCTTTAGTAGTCTCTTGCAAAACTCCTCCTGATGGTGTGGGTTGGTGACATTGTGTATTTTAAATCCGTCACCACACCAACCCAGACATTTATGGCAGTTTAATAAATTAACAATTAAATTTTACTCGAAATAGTAATATTATACTCAACACATCGCCATGAAACCTTAAAAAATAATAAAACATTAATCTACTTGTCATGAATACATTATGAAACGTTTGCTTATTCATCACGTACGTAATAGAATATCGTATTTCGTTTGTATAGTAGTATTTATAAATGTTTTATATAATAAATACAGGTTTTATATATTATGGTTGAAACAAAAAGCATATAACCATAATCGATAGAACTGCTGATTCAATATAGTATATAATTTTTGTACCTTAAAAAATGAAAACACATTGTATAACATAAAACAAATCTTATTCTCAGTCCATAAATGACCCACTACTGGTTCAAACCTCCTCCAAAATGCATCGTGGGTAATTAACATAATGAGCCACGCTGGCCAATCGGGCTAGCACAGGGTTTCGTATCAAGTTTTCCTAGGTCAAAGGTTTTCAGCCTTGTCATTTCCTTTTGTCGGCTCTTACGACACCCTCAGGATGGAATGGGGTGGTGACACTATGTATTATAAATCCGTCACCACACGCAGTAAATTTACTAGGTTCAGCTATAAAGCCAAGTATCAAGTGGTATGAGATCTGGCGCTAGTTTTCAGCCTCTTTTTTGATGATGCTGGGGAAATACTCCCGTCTGACCAGCGTGGCTTTGTAGGCTTATTACCCTCCATGTAATTGGAGGAGGCCCGACTCAGCACTGAGTCATGTATGGGCTGATTAGTAGTAAGATGCAAGGGTTGTGGGCGATCAAAAGAGATGGATGGATTGTAAGAATGAGAAATGTGTATAAAAGATGTGAATGTAGGTATGACGACCGATGTGTATGGAGACTACGACCTAGCGTGAGGCAGTCGCCATAAGATGATAATGGTAATTTTAAATATGACGATTTATAAGAGTTCTGTGATAAAACCTACTTATATAAAGTTCTTTTTGAGTTTTAGTCTGAGTAGTAGTAAATTTTAACAAACACGCTTATACAGGGTTGATACGACATACGGGCATTTTTTAACTGCCTATACTAGGTATCATTTCCAAGCTCTGTACCAAAAATCAATAAATTGGAGCAATAGCTTAGCCGCAAATGATTTTTTAAATTTTTGCCTCATTTGAACATGATGTATCTTTCCTAACAGATGTTTATGCCTAACGCATCGTTTATTAACCTTAGGGGCTGTCCATTAATCACGTGATGTTTTTTTAACATTTTTTAACCCCTCCTCCCCCTTGGAGATACCTAGTGAGGTTTAAGACTACCCCTCCAACCCCCATGAACAATCACGTGTATTTTTTTTGTACCGTTTCGAATTCATACTAATCACATATAGTATACGTAGTGTAATTTAATGCCCCTCTGTCATATCAACTCTGTATATGGAAATGTCTGTTTATCATCATTTCGTCGCTGTCCACTGCTGGACATAGGACTTTCGCTAGGTATGTCATAAAGCCCGGTCTTCTGCTTTGTGCATCCGGCTGCCATTATGTTTGTTATTTTTTTTCTTTCTCTCTTCCTACTGCGCCACGCAGTCTTTAGAGTTAAATAAAATTAGACTTGGCGGATTTAAATTGTATCCTCTCAGAAATCGCATACCACAGTGCCTTATCGAGAAAGGCATTTATGAATAGTGTAGCTCTTCACAGATATGCCAATTATTGATACCATCTTAAAGCCGGCGGCTGAAAAATATGTAGGCAGGTCCCGTCGCAGCTCGCTATTCACTTAAACGTTTTATCTAGTTAAAGCTAAATGGTAATTGATTTCGTGTTTCTTTAGCAGTTTGTTTTTAATAATGTATTTTTTTAACGAAGTAACATATTTAGAAATAATGTTGCAAGTAGATCTTCTTTAATTTGCATGTTGTTTTTGCATTTAAATTAAATTCTATTTGGCTTAGGTAAATTATCCATGTGCTCACTATGCAAATTGCACTCCATATTATTCGAAGAGGTCTGGTAGGTAGAGGTCTGTATCTCTAGACTCTAAAGTGATGATAATAGATACAGTTACGGTGGAACTGATTTGTGAATTATGTAAGCTAAATGTTTAAGTAGAATAATAAGCTAGTAGAATTGACTTTCCCAAAAAAATCGGTCATTGTTCCTTGATTTGTCTTTCCACTTGGTCAAAGCTACATGTCAGTCATCAATAAAGTCCAATTAACTTCTAGACTTTGAAGGATTTCAATTGCAAGTATGTGGGAATGGGGTGATGGATTGGCTTTTTGCTCTCACATTAATTCCCCAATGACATCACAATAGAGTGAAATTGCTTTAGAATTAGCAATTTCTGCAAGGCTTTGAGCAAACGATTCATCTTCATCGCGACAATTAAAAAGACTGACTGTATTAAACAGATTGAATATTTGTTTGGACGCAACCATTCATTAATCTTATTGACTTTTTGTTTGCACGTATGATTAGATGAATCATGATTAGTGGTAACAGTATGTTTTTGCGAGAGATTTTCCTGTGGTTAGCCACTATATTATAATTTCGTTATTTGTCTACGTAATGTGGTGCAATGTTGTCAGAAACGTTTGACAAATATTGAACTGTCCTTTTAACGATAGAAAAATGTAAATTACTAAATAAATTATTTAAAACACATTGATTTATCAGTTATACCTGCTGTTCAATATACTCGTTGAGTTGAATTTAAATTGACTATTCTACTAATAAATTAAAAAAAAACATAGTGTCAGAATTTTAGTAAAATAAAGCGCTTTAAAACTTTAAAATTGAGCTACTATTTCTAAACGTAGATAGCATGATGGTCATCATTATTTCAGTTCATCGATTCACCATTGTGGGAGCAGCACTGCGCTTTCCGTTACGTGCTCACTCGAGGACTGTTTTGTCTCATAGGCCGTCAGTCCTGCGAGATATGTGCCCACTACTGCTTATGTTTGGAAATCCTGTAAGCGATGTCGGTAACTCTGGTTCTCCGAGCATAGCCCTCTCCATTGCATCACACATTGATTAGTCTTTTTTCTTCATGTAATAATTATAAGTTTTCTATCTATGCTAGATCAGTTGATAGACTGTATTAAGTCTAATGTTCCAATTTTAATTTGACAGCCTGATGATGGTTCTACTTGTATAGTCCACTTTTGTTTCCATTGTGAATCGATTGAGAATACACAAGGTCGCCAATAATGCAATCAGAAGGCGACTAAAGACGCAAGAGGCAGGTAACCAACTGCAATATAAAGAAGATTTGATACAACCTCTCTGCCAACCCCTCTTGCCAGCGTGGCATGGTAAGCTATATACCCGCCATAAATTTGCCCTGACTCATTCATGGGCTAGTGGCCTTTGGATCAACGGGTCCCGGGTTCGATTCCGGGGTCGGGCAAGTGTCTTTGTCTAAACCAGAGGCACTGGCTCGGAGTCTGGGTGTCATTTCTATCTATAATATGAATGTATTTACAAAAAAAAATTTATGTAAGTAGTTTATTGGAAGTTTATCATCCATCTCGTTACCATAACACAAGCATTAAGTTGCTTAGCTTGGGACGAGATGGCGTTGTGTGAAATGTCCAAGGATATTTATTTATTTATTAAATTTTTAGTCAAATTCTGTTCTACAGTTGATTTTAACAAATATTTTTGTATAAACCCAACACGAGCTTTGTCCTCGAGACATACTTTATATTGCAGTTGTTTATGGTTATTTTACAACACATTCCCGCATAGAGGATGCATCTTGCATGTGACGTGGCCTGTCACGTAGGCAATAAACTCACAACTCCACGAACGTCGGTTGGCCACAAAAACTTACGATGCGGGTCCTGCAAGGAAATTAGACTATTATTGTAGTCATCTGTAGACCAACATTGTGGCCAATATTTGTCAGAAACATGAGACGCGACCAATGATGTTACAATTAGAATCTAACATCATTGGACGCGACGGTACTCTCATCGAACTTGAAGCCAATATCTCAGCAAGTTATTAGTAAGTTTCAGTTAAATTTTATTCTGTTTTGCTTATCGGTATCATTGTTTTTTTTAATTGGTTATAGTGTGTTACATTTCAAATGTGAATATATAAGTGAGAATGCTTGATTTTGATTAAGTGGTAACCTAGTACTTAAAATAATGACAACGTGGTCGTAATGAAATTTTAAAGCTGTCTCAAACTAACCCTGATCACGGCTGGGATTGGATCAAACAAAAGTGTTTGAATTATTAGAGCTAAAGGTAAAGTGCTAACACGGCCCGCTAGTTTATTCTATGAAACCAATGTTTGCACAAATGTAGGGCCAACTCTACATCTTCAAGCAACCACCCGCTCACGCGCAGTACCCACGATCTGCGCACGCGCACCGCAAGCTAAGTGGAATTTATAAAATTGTGCGCTGATTGCTACGTGATAAAGAGTTATTATAATATCTGTCTTAAGATTTGCCATGATCTTGAAAATAAATCGTTTCTTTAAACTTTGTTTTTATTCATAGAACATTTTGACATAATATACAAAAAGTTTTGATGCTGACCAATTAAAACTAGTTTTTTTTCTGTTTGCATCTTATAATTGTGTTTTATTACATTTATTAGCGGTGAGCTTAGTTGGGTAGTTTGGACAGTATAGCCTTAAAGTGGTTAAGAAGACAAACAATCTCATTTGGTCCCCACCTAGCTGGGCCGCCAATCACATCATGTCATTTGGGAATATTTTACGGCTATTTGTAACAAGCCGCGTTTATCATAGAACATAAAAAACTACAAAAAAAATATGCTCTTTAATAAAAATAGCTAAACAAATTAGTCTACAAATTAGTAAATTAGCTTATTAGTTTGAAAGAACTGATGCGCGATATAAAAATAACAGAGTGTTCAGATCATAACGGCCTACATCGTCGCGTGTTAAATTATACATGAGATCAAGTCGCCGAAAAGCGACCACGCCTCGGCGCGGACGCCGCGCGCCGCCCATACGCCCCTCGGCTAATTACCACAACCGGTTTGATATGAGCCATCGTAATTAACCAGAAGGTAGCGCCACCTGTTACACGTTGGACTTCTGACTATTCATGATGATTGTGGAGATAGTGAAGATACCGACTTCATGTCCGGAGGAATTTGGTCTGAGACCGCCATATTGTGCATTATCTTACTCGTATATAAATATGCATGTTTGTCTGTATGTCTAATACTGTAAACTATGCATTTTATCATGCGATGATCTGCAGCAAAGAGTTGTGCATGAGCCCACAAAGGATTCTGAACAAAAAAATATGTGTAATGTCTTTCCTTTAAATTTATTTTAATTATTAGTGGCGTAGCAATGCGCGCACAGTACAGCTAGTTTACTATTATAAATCACTTATACATCCATACCTTGTGTTAGTACTAACTTAGTTAGTCAGATCAGCTGTCTATTGAATCAGCCTCGTCTGAACCTGATGTACTGTATGTATCATGTACTGTGTCATGCTGGCTAGACAGGTTTATCAGTGTTCTATAACTGTTCTGTCCAATGCACCATCTTCACATCAGATCTGAAATATTATTTCACATCCCTACCGTTGGTGTCATATGTCTATGCATAACAACGATTGTTGGTATTTAAAGTGCCAAATGCTCTGGTTTTGCATAAGCTATATAACGTATCACCATAATCACTTAATAGCTACGAACAATTATGCTACATTCGTCATCATCAGTAGTGGGTCACTCATGGGCAGAAACGACGACAACGATGACGTCATCAACATTTTAGGACAATGTTCACGTGTACCATGTCTTTAGGAAAATGTGTACAATGTCTATTTAACGGTTATTCGAAACATGTTCGAGATACTGCACCACTTCGTTGAACAAATTGGACATACTGTGTGGTTTCAAAACTCATTAAAGATTAACGACCAGTGACCTACTAGCACCACCTGTTGTGCCCTTCTGACTCTCAACTGGTAATTGAATCCGACCAAGTAACACTTTGGCCATCGAATTCCGAGTTGGGCACTAATTTGAGTTTGAAATTCGATAGCGCAGGTATTAATTTCCAGAGAACTAGTTGGAATGTTCTGCGTTTGAGCTCAACTTTTCTCTAGTAGTTGCAAATCTATGCGGATATTAAATTTCGAATTAATGATCCCGGCTTTTGGACACTGTAGAGTTTTTATACAATCCTTTTTTAGTATCAGAAGAAAAACAATGGTGTCAAGGGTATGACGATATTGAGCGATAGACTGCAGCGCAGCATGTCGCGGGTTCGATCCCCGCACGGAAGAAATATTTGTACGACCTACAAGTATTTGTTCCGGGTCTGGGTGTCCAGCAGTGGATGTCTTTTGGCTGAAATGATGATGATGATGACTCAGCCCATACATGACCCACTGCTGAGTCGCGCCGCCTCCAGTTACATGGAGGGTAACGGTAAGGTAAGGGTAATTAGCGTTCTATGCCAGGCTCGCCAGACGGGTTGGCACAGGGTTTCGTTTCATGGTTTCCTTTATCCGGTTATCAGCCTTGACATTTCGACACCCTCATGATAGGATAGAGTGCTGACACCATGTATTCTCAATCCATGACCATAGGGACAATAAACATCATATTTACGATCTATTAAGCATAATAATATGACCCGCTTTTCTGGTATTTAAACAATAGCTGTGTATTTTCTTATTTTTAAGTGGTTCGTTACAACATGTACCAACCTATTATCAAAATCCATGTTGTCAAAATATTGGTTCGTGTTTTATAGCCGGTCGCCCGCTGTCTTTGCGGCAATGTTTAAGATAGTTTCCGTGTTGTCATTCTGCTGACCCAAAGTACTTGTTGTAATGTGCACATAAATGTGACTAAGGGTTGTGTTTCCCTTAATCACATTTTACGACGTACATTGCAAGAAACGGCCCTATTCTTTACTGGCGACTAAACGGTAGTATTGTTGAATGACATGTTGTATTTAAAAAGGGACATACAGTGATACCCATAATTTTGATATATATACTTGCGTATACATAGTATACCGAGTCATGTCTCGGTTCCAGCTATACACGTCGAACAGGACGTGGTGGGTGGAACAGAATTAGCTCGTCATCCGTGTCGTCTGTAAAATCGTGAATCAACAATTTGGAATAGCGAACTACATATTTTTTTTTTACTTTAGATACTACTCAGCCCATAATGACCCACTGCTTAGTCGGGCCTCGTCCAGATACATTGAGGGTAATTGGCCTACTGTGCAACGCTGGCCGGACGGGTTGGCATAAATACTAAAGTAAGATTAAATTATTGGCATTTACTATCCCTTTTATTTCAACTAGCGTGTACCTACTACACATGGACAGAAACCTCTTAATATATCTTACAAGTGACACGCCCCGGCTTCGCACGGGTGTAATGATGACCTCTAAATTTATCAGTGTTTCCCTAAAATATTATGAATGTATTACACATATAAACCTTCGTCTTATATTACTCTATCTATTAAAAAAAACGATTCAAAATCCGTTGCGTGGATTTAAAGATTTAAACATACATAGGGACGGACAGACGACAGCGACTTTGTTTTATACTATGTATTGATAGTGATAGCGATAAATTAATTAACGTCAGATAATTTTATTCAAGTGGAACAAATATGACATAGGGTGTAAGTAATTAATAAATTAAAAGTAATTAAAAGTCCTCGAGTGGCGACCGCGTTCCGGAAGGCGCAGTGCTGGTAGGCCTCCCACACGGTGGACCGACGACCTGGTTAAGATCGCCGGGAAGCAGTGGATGCGGGCGGCCCAGGACCGGTCTTTGTGGAAATCCTTGGGGGAGGCCTATGTCCAGCAGTGGACGTCTTTTGGCTGAAATGATGATGATGAATTAATAAATTCCACGTGGTAACGGATTTACAATTCATAGTCTCACCAACCCATTCCATCCTAAAGGAGTCGTAAGAACCGACAAAATGAAATCACAAGGCCGAATATTTGATACGAAACCCTGTGCCACCCCATCCAGCCAGCGCGGTATAGTAGGATAATTACCCTCCCAGTGATGAGGGGAGGCGCGACTCAGTAGTGGGTTATTTAAGAGCTGAGTTGTGGTACTAGTAACCTAAGCGGTAAAAACCTTAAAATGCCTTCATCAGAGCAATTAGCTTGGATAAGCTTCCCGTACATTTGATCGAGCAGCACTATGTAATTTGAGAATGGTTATAAACAGTTATTCCAGCATGATTTCATGCTTCCGCGAATCGTTGATTGATTACCAGCACATTGAGTGAACGTGCGTTGCCACGTTAGGTATCTTTAATCTAATTTTTATAGAACTAGCTGACCCGGCGAACTTTGTTCCGCATTATATATATTTAAAACAAAAAGAAAGTTGGACATAGGATACCTGAGATTTTTATCCCGTCCGTATAAAACCTACTTTAACAAAACGCAACTGACAGCAAAACGTTATGTTGTCTATAGTTTAAAATGGTCGAAAATTTGACAATTAGAAATTTTGAATTCGACTTGTTTATATTGTTGTAATTCACATAATATCTTTATAACTTGTAGCCTATGTGTTATTCTGATGTATGAGCTATGTTATTGTAAAGTTTCATTAAAATCCATTCAGTAGTTTTTACGTGAAAGAGTAACAAACATCCATCCATCCATCCATCCATACTTACAAACTTTCACGTTTATAATATTAAAGTAAGATAGAATACTCTTTATTGTACACCAATAATATTAAAAGTTAGGTACGGTGAAGTGCAATGCTGGTAAAACTCCCTCACGGTGGACCGACTACCTGGTTAAGGTCACCGGAAAGCGATGAATGCAGGCGGCTCCGGACCGACTTTCGTGGAAATCTTTGGACGAGGCCTATGACCAGCAGTGGACGTCTTTTGGCTGAAATGATGATGATGATTTATGGTGACGGTTTAAGAGTACATAGCCATGCAACTTGTTATTTGCATGGCTCATAAGCATGGCATGCATGGCAAAAATCGCGAAATATCACAAGGGGGTAGGGGGGTATAGTAAAATATCACGTGTATTTATGTTTTCGTCAAACGCGTTATATCTAGACCGAAGCGCGCTTTGAGTGTAAGATTCTTTGTAGGTACTAAAAATACACGTGATTTTAATGGGGGGTGGGGGGACTCTTGAGGAGGGAGGGGTAAAAAAAATGTTAAAAAAAACATCACGTGATTAATGGACAGCCCCTAACCTAGCCATAAGAGAAGGAAGACTTGAAACGAAACCCTTTTTTTTTTTTTTTTTTTTTGTGCCCGGGGTAAGATCATTTATGGACTTCCCGCCAGCCTGGGGATGGCCGACGGGGGAGTGTGAGACTCTCCCCCCCCATGAGGGGGCATACTCACTAAAAATCCCCGGGGTGCTCCTTGCTCTTGACCTTTGTTTGTGGCGGCGTGGGTACGTTGCTATAAAGCACTTCCTTGCCGCCACAGACTGGAGGTTTCGACCCCCTTCGTACTCTTGCTCCAAGGGAGCGTGTCTCTTTTGGGCGATATTTCTCGCTCCGTTGACATCCTGCCAGGAGCACTCGGCAGGATGCCATTCTCTCGGGGTCTCGTTCTCCTGTGGGCGGAGGACTTCCCCAAGTCCCCCGCCCGGAGACCCGTATCAGGGAGGGCGGCGGTCGTGCGCCAGTCGGCGCTTACCCGTGCGGGCACGGCGCTGAGGTGCCGCATCTGCGGCACGCTCTCGCTGGCGTTCCGCCTCCTCCTTCACCTTCATGACGCGGTCGGCGTATTTGGCCACCGCTTCCCATGACCCGCCGCTCGCCACCATTCTCCCGACCAGGGTGGGGAGCGGGGCATGCCTCCAGCGTGTGCTGTGCATCGTCCTCCACGTGTCCACAGTGATGGCACTCTCTCGTAGGCTCCCGACCTGTTTTGTCGTGCAGGTATCCTCCAAAACATCCATGGTTTGTGAGGATCTGCGTCAGGTGGTACGAGAGAGTGCCATGCCCTCTTTCCACCCAGAGGTCGAGCACTGGCTCGATGGCCTCTGCGACTCTCCGTCCGGCTGGGGGCTCCCGCAACATTTCCCGCCAGCTCTCAATCCCTTGGCTGCGCCCCTGCACCCGCCACCCTCGAATTATGTCAATCGTGGGGGGCTCCCCCATGCTCCGGGCCTCGGCAACTTGATGATAAGTCGTCGCCAGGACCCGGGCCTCCATATCCCATGGGAGGGTTCCAGCGAGCGCAGTAGCCGCCACAAACGAAATGGTGCGGTAGCCCCTCGCCAAACGGTAGATTATATACAAGCTTTAAATATTAAAAATAAGATGTTTACACAATAAACGTGTATCCTTATTTAGTTGTCAGGCAACTCGGCTTCTGAGCGTAAGCACACTGCATCGGATATCGCTAAGTGTTTATTCACAGGTATAGTTGATATCTACAAGAGTAATAGTAATGTCCGACAGTACAGGTTTCAGGCTTCCGAGCACCTCAACATAAAATAAAGTAGAACATAACCGATGTCTGTACTCAAATGTTTTGAAAAACTAAAATGTAAGTTGTGTCGACTAAGAAACCTTTACTTTTTAATGAGTCAACAAAACCAGTTTTTTTTAAACGAATTATGTAAAAGTTATAAGAGATTAATTTTACAGAAAGGCTACTTACTCAATTACAGAATATGAGCTTAAACTAAAAAAATGGTTGACGCTACAGGTATAACTCTTAGATAGCAGTAGAGGTAACCATTTTTATTAAGCTTAAGGGGGTTTGACGGAGATTTTTAAGAAGGAGAGAGAGAAGTAATTTTAAATTAATATAATTGTATTAAAATAAGATAAAAAATGTGGTATTTATACCACCGGTGCGGAGAACTTCTTTGAAAAGAAGAGCCGGGAAGCTCAAACTCAAAAGGAACTTTATTTACGTAGGTTTCATCACAAAACTCTTATAAATACCATCGGCCCCTGTCCCACACTCGATGGTAGTCTCCAAACACATCTATCAGTCGTCATACCTGCATTCACACCTTTTATACAAAATTCCTCCCTCCTACAATCCCCCCATCTCCCTTGATCGCTCACAATCCCTGCGTCCACTCACATTCATGCTGAAACTACTACCGGTTCGGAAGGTTGCTCTACAGAGCCGGAGAGAGAGAAGAAACTCTGTAATTGATTTGTAGATAGTAACAATGTATGTTTTCTTTTCATTTCCCAACTACTGACTAAAGGGCATACTTTATACATTTATAAATTATGCCTATGTAAAGCATGTTATTGCATGCGCATTCATAAAACATAAATTTTCAGGTTTAGGTTATTCAATGAATTCCACACCACACCCGGAATCGACGATTATAGTAATTGTATTGAATACAAATATTTCCGATGTATTTACAATGTGATGTTCAGTAGATCGCCCACGCGTTGACAGCCGCCCATTAACTGCGCCGGAGTTGCTCCCCCAAGGCTCGAGTCTCTTCACATTGGATAATTTAATAAGGAATTTTGCTGTCAGATATGCGAGTATACATACTTACTTTTCAGCCCATAAATGACCTACTGCTAAGTCAGGCCTCCTCCAGTTACATGTAGGGTCATTAGCCTAGTGTGCCAGGCTGGCCAGACGGGTTGGCACAAGGTTTCCTATCAACTTTTCCTTCTCGTGCGGCTAGGTGATTTGCCTCTTCCGTTCTCTTAGTTGCCTCTTACGACACCTTAGAGATGGTATGGGTTGGTGACAATGTGTATTCTAAATCAGTACAATAAAGAGTTTATCTATCTATCTATATGATTTTACGTACACAAAAAAGAATAACATTACACGAAAGCAAATGGTACATGGATCGTCTTTTCAGCCCATACATGTCCCACTAGTCGCGCCTCCTCCAAGTTAATGGAGGAAAATTCCCTCCATTATTTTGGAGGAGGCCCGACTAAGTTATTCATGGGCTGACACGACAAACGAACGACTGTCTGTGAATGGGTACATGTGTAGGTACATTGTATAACAAACTAGCGACCCGCTCCGGCTTCGCACGGGTGCAATGATGAACCTCTAAATTTATCAGTGTTTCTCTACAATATTATGCATGTATTACACATAATAAACCTTCCTCTTGAATCACTCTATCTATTAAAAAAACCGCTTTAAAATCCATTGCGTAGTTTTAAAGATTTAAGCATACATAGGGACGGACAGACGACAGCGACTTTATTTTATACTATGTAGTGATAGTGATACTTAATAATACTCGCACCTATTTCTCTGCCTGCCCAAAACTCCCTGAATCCCAAAATTGAATCAACTATACCACGGGTAGCGTGTTTAGCTACAGATACCTTATCCACCAAGACGCTTAGGCAACAACGATACCGCTCGCCAGTGTGAAAGGGCTATAAACAGTTTGATAAATGCACTACCGCGAGCACAGATAACCAGACATCCTAAGGCCGTCGGAATGACCAACTGACAGTTGGTAAGACTAGTGGTAATTGCGTAACATGAGTTTCCGACACGTAATCTTTTTGATAAGTCCGCTTTAATGTATGTGGCACATTTTATGCAACGGTTGTATTGCAATGTAACGGTTTGATTGCTGAATTGATTCTATCTTTTCAATCTAAGTTTATGCACA
Source organism: Clostera curtula (assembly GCA_905475355.2). Lineage (NCBI taxonomy): Eukaryota > Metazoa > Arthropoda > Insecta > Lepidoptera > Notodontidae > Clostera > Clostera curtula. The sequence continues at coordinate 7,555,104 of FR997808.1, read as the reverse complement.
TTTATCTAGCGAATTATTATTCTAGTTTTAGAATGTGGAATACATGTTTGTATACAATTTGCAAACCTTTGATGTGTTTTAATGACATTTCTTCTATAAGCTACACTTTCTCACCCCATAAATGACCCACTGCTGAGCCAAACCTTCAATTGGATGGAGGGAAAATGGCTTACTTATACATGAAAAAGATATTGTTTGTAATATTTTGCGTCTGTTTCAAATTCTATTTTTAATCACCCTTCAAATTTAAGGACTTTAATTAATGTTGGAGTCCGGAATACTTTAATTTACTACATCCCAGCCGCGTTGGAATTGTCATAAAATAGTATAAGATGTATAATGTCTTCCCTTAGATGGTGCAATGAAACTTTATCTTCTATAATATATTTTTATAGGTACCTACAATTTACTTTTATCCCATAAATTGTTGCATAGGTATGTATTTTTTGAATATCTGTTTTGAATGATTCTGGGTCCATGAAATAATGAACTGACATTAATTACGTCCAGGTTGTTACTGCTGAATTATTTGAACTTATTATGAATGTAAAAATTAGAGACCAAAGGACGGATAGCTCATGCTATTTAAGATTCGAAGAGTATTATAAAAGAGGTTGGTAAGATATTTTAAAGGTGTAAACTGTATTATATTATCCTTAAATCATATTTGGTCAAAAATTGCAAGTTAAATTTAAGAGCACTTATGATGGAGAATAACTTAAGCATGAGTAATTACTCATGCTTAAGTTATTCTATGTTATTGATTTTATAAAAAATATATTTATCCTTTTCAAATGATTTTTATTAAAATGTAAGCCGGTGTTATCGCTTATAAAATAGACGACGTAACAGTTTAGCCTCTGCTTTAACAAGCAGCCTCTGTTTTATCGATTCCTTTTAAAAGCTGTGATTATCTGAGCTCCAGTAAAGTAGTTAAATCTATGAGATTGTGTCTATCTATCGGCATTTCAATAACATAAAAGATAGTTGTACCACTGCCCGTTAACAAGAAAGACAGTCCCACACATTGGCTTGCATCGGCAGTTAAGATAGGATCAACTTAAAGCATTCCGATTGCAAAATCTTGAGCCATAAGTTTTATTTGTGCAGACTGGCGATTTTTTTAATCAAATAATATCTGAGGCTTGCTTTGGTTTTATCTCTAGTAATATTCTAGTACTGATTTTAAGTCGTTTGCATTTTTAGAGCCTATACGTGTGCTTTTGAGTAAGTCTAGATTACAAAAAACAAATCGATACCATACTAATGTATACTACTACTCAGCTCATAAATGACCCACCGCTAAGTCGGTCCGTGTAATTAGCCTACTGTACCACGCTAAGTGTGCCGTGATGTGTGTCTCTGTGGTGACGGATTTAGTATACATAGTGTCACCACCCCATTTCTTCTTGAGGGTGTCGTAAAAGTGGACAAAAGAAAATAACCGGGCCGATAAACCAGCCACAAGAGAAGGAATATTTGATAGAAAACCATGTGCCAACCCGTCTGGCCAGCGTGGCACTGTACCCTCCATGTATTTGGAGGAGGCCCGACTCAGCAGTGGGTCACATATGGACTGAATAGTAGTAGTAGTACCACGGTAAGACGGGGAGGGGGCACGGAGTTTCGTTTCAGGTTTTCCTGTTTGTTATTTTGGTCGGCTCTAATGCCCCCCCCAGGATGGAATAGGGTAGTGACACAATATAATCTTAATCCGACACTAAAATAAATTGTTTTATACAGATATTTATAGCAGCGTGTTAGGAATATTTGGATTCCAAATTATATTAATTAACAATTTAAATAATTTAACAAATCTTTATCTTAACAATATTCCAAACAAACTCTTTATAAACAACACACGGAATACATACAACTAGTCAATAAATTACAGCATCTCCGACTCATTGGTACCAATCCAATTAAAGAATGACACATTCACGATAGTAGGATAGATAGACGGTACAACTTTCCTGGAAACTAGTGAAGTAATTGAAAAATTACTATGCCGCTCGGAAACCAATTAAAGTCGCCCGTCTGTTCAGGTTACGATTGCAATATCTGCTGCTATAACTTAGTTTATCTATCGACGTGAAATAAGGATTTGTAATCGCAGGATAATCCAGATCATAAGTTGAGTATGTTTTTTATCTGTCATGTCGGCCTTTCGGCTTATTCCGCAAGTTAATATAATTTTTATCGTCATATTAATGTTATGTAATGTTGATCGTAATTTTTTTTCGGACTATTTGCTGCCTAAGTTCTCTTTCGCATGGACCTAAATTTGTATTTCTGTACTTGATAATTTTAATATTTTTTATTGAATCATAACCTCAGAACCAATAAATAAAAAACCTGTATGATAATTCCAGAATATTTCAAATATGTGCAAAAATGAGCTTTTTATTTTTCATATTTTCTTTTAAACCTTCCCTGGACTTCCAGGAACATATCAACACCAAAATTAGCCAAATCGGTCCAGTCGTTCTCGAGTTTTAGCGAGACTAACGAACAGCAATTAATATTTATTTATATATAAATATCCTTGGACATTTCACACAACGCCATCTCGTCCCAAGCTAAACAACTTAATGCTTGTGTTATAGTAACGAGATGGATGATAAACTACTTATATACAATATTTCTTTTTGTAAATACCCACATATTATAGATAGAAAACACCCAGACCCGGAACAAATACTCGTAGGTCGTACAAATATTTCTACCGTGCGGGGATCGAACCCGCGACATGCTGCAAACCCCTTTTAGTGCCTTTCAAATGATATTATTTAGATTAGAATTTTCAATGTTTTTTTTTCCTTGGACATTTCACACAACGCCATCTCGTCCCAAGTTAAGCAACTTAATGCTTGTGTTATGGTAACGAGATAGTTAATAAACTACTTAGATACATTTTTGTTTTGTAAATACATACATATTATAGATAGAAATGACACCCAGACGTCCGAGCCAGTGCCTTAGGAATTACAATTAGTAGTTACCATTTTATGGGATTTATATCTCGATATTGAAGTAATTCACAGTGTGTACTTGTTTGTTTGCTACTACTACTCATCCCATATATAACCCACTGCCCAGTCCGGCCTCCTCCAATTACGTGGAGGTTAATTAGCCTACTGTGCCACGCTGGCCAGACAAGTTGGCACGGGGTTTTGTATAAAGTTTTTCCTCTTTTACGGCTATGCTATCGGCCTTGGAATGGAATGGAATGGGGTGGTGACACTGTGTTTTCTAAATCCACGTGGAACGATTAAATATATTGAAAACTTTTATATGACACGTGCCATTGAAATATTATAAGGTACCGTGGAAACATCCAGAGGCGACTAATGGACCACAGGAGTCAGATCACCTCGTCCCGGGAGAAGGAAAACTTGCCAGGCCAGCGTGACACAGTAGGCTAATTACCCTCCGTGTGATTGGAGGAGGCTTAACTCAGCAGTGGGTCTTTTACGGGCTAAGTAGTAATGGAAACTTCTGAAAGAAAACTTAGCCAACTTGTTTGGTCACAGTACGCTAATTACCCACCATGCAACGGGCTGGAAATATTTAAAACAAATTAATATTGAGGTAACAACAAAGAAGCTCGCATGTTAAAAAATTAAAACATTTTATCATTGACCATGAATCAAAATAGAAATGCACCCAAAAATGTCCACGTTCATGGGACTCGTAACCGAAGGCACATAAGGAATAAGTAATGTGCTCAAGTTCTGTAATAAATCTTAAAAGAATGCTTTGGCCGCTCCCAAAAGGATACTCTTGGAAGCATTCACCTTCTATTTTCCCCGTTATTTATGGCCCTATGCTTTATACTAGAACCACGGGCAGGAATAAAATGAGTAACTAAAATAAATTACCGTACGCAACAATATTCATAGATTTGTATATATTCTTCTTCATCATCATCATTTCAGGTAAAAGACGTCTTCTCCAAGGATTTCATTCCACAAAGGCCGTTCCTGAGTCGCCCGCATCCATCGCTTTCTGGCGACCTTTACCAGGTCGTTGGTCCACCATGTTGGAGGGCTACCAGCTCCGCGCTTTCTGGAACGCGATCGCCACTCCAGGACTTTTCTGCCTTTTGGTCCTGCGACCAATGTGCCCTGCCACTTAAAGTTTGGCAATCCTGTTGGTAGCTCTGGTTGGCAACTCCGAGCATAGCCTTCTCCATTGCCCTTTGGGTGACTTTGAGCCTTCTGATAGAGCCCATAGTGTATATTTACTTAATGAAAATAAATGGGAAAACTAGAAGCTAATGCTAAAGGCCAACCTTACAACCTTTTTTATTATAAACGAAGGTATCTTGATCCAAGTTTAACGACGTGAAAACAAAAAGCCTATATCTAATCTCCTGACGTGAGTTGTGGGGATCCGTGAATGCAATCGTCTATTATAGTTTAGAATGTCGGTTCTTTCTTCCATTTACACGTAATTTACATTAAGATGCCTCCGCATTTGCATGTCGGAATAACCTTTTCATAATCGTCACGTCAGTGGCTCCCAACTTGGCGATTAGCTTAATGGATTTCTCAATTTAATGAAACTCGAACTTCGTAATTGGCTTTTTAAAAGATAGGACGGAATTTATGATTGCTTATTTCAAATTTTTCTCAGTCTCCGACCGCCCGGTGAGATTTTTTTGTCTGCCCGTTTTTGGTATTGTTGTTGACCGTTTTTGAAAAAAAACGCTGGTTAAGTATTTAATCTGGCAAGGACAGCACGACAGTGATTAAAGAGAGGGTTCCTTGATTCAACAACGCCTAAATCTTTTTGTGTGATCCGGCGTTTGTTGACAACAAATTCGTTGACGTTAATCCCTAGACAATAGTACCGTTCCATCGGCTGGCATAGACGTCCCCAACGGTATCTTTTGGCCGATGTTTAATTTAAAAGCTGATGTTTGTTTAAAGGATTTTTGGAATGATTGCTTTTATTGACGTCTATTCATGCATGTAATCCATGCTGAGACCAAAGCATCAGAAATGATTGCTTTTTTATGATTAAAAATGCATTTCGTATCGATGCATTCGATCGGGGACTTTTGGATTCAATCAAAATAGCCTTTGTCGCCAGCTAAGGGAGCGTCAAACAAAAACGTTAATTGCCTAACAGTCGTTTATAAAGTCCGAGAATGGAACGAAAAACTTTGGTAATCTGGCTCCTGAGGTGTCAGATCCGTTCGTTAGCCGTCATTCTTTCTACCCAATCTAAATTACTGAAGCATCTGCTTTTTATTCAAATAAAATAATACTTCTTACTGTAAGACCATTCTTCTAATAACATTCGATTTAAAACACAATAAAAACCCTAGATGTTTTAGTTCCTAAAGTAACTGACACGAAATTGCAAAATAAAACAATGTTTTAATTTGGCAGACATATTTATTTTTTACACATTTAAGATCAGCATCGTTATTTATAGCTATTAACGTTCTATTTACATATTCGAGTGAAGGTACGTAATTAATCACAAAATAAATAAACATAATTAAACTCCTAACTTACTCTACTCTGGTTTTGGTTATCAAAAAACCAAAATATCAAACATAAAAATATAAATTTTGGTTTTTTTTTATAGTATGCACTATGAAAGAACTAAGGTTTAATAAGTACCAGTGTTTAAAGCCTAACATCAACTTTAAACAATGAAATATGACACTACACCGTATTAATAGTAAATAGTATTAATGACTACAACATTATTAAGACATCTATTGATCTGATTTTAAACACATTTTATACGAAATTATGTGAATATGTTTACCATAACATTCACGCGTAAGTACGAGATATAAGTATCTGTCAATGATCAAGAAAAAATATTATTTCTTGTTATGTTTTTACAATAAATGCTTCCAATGTTTACAAATACATATATCAAGATTATTGCTGAGTAAGTCCGTAATGTATCCTATAACGAGATTAAACCTCAAACCTATGCAGTAAAATATATCTATTACTATATTTAACTAAACATTATAAAGACTAGTTGTAAAAATACGAGTAGTTATAGGTGTACCAATTTTCCTCATGATTCTGATTTAAAGAACAAAGTACTTTTTTATCGGAACTAATCAAACATATTTTTTAGTTATAACCACTTTTATCGTTACCAATTACTTTTGACGCTGTAAATTTAAAATCAGTATTTAGCAAGTAGCACAGACATAATAATATTAAATATATACAATCGGCGAAATTCAAGACGAAACAAAACTCGTTACGACATATTTTTCCTTCTTAACATCTTATGTACACGGCTAATTTTTCTGGTGTTAACCTTACTGTGTTTCATAAATACATTTATAAGTAGTAATATTTTTTAATGTACAATCCATCTAATACTACGTAAAAATAAAATTACATGAGTACTTCTTGATAGAGCAGCATTTACAATATTGTTCTGAAGTCCATTATAATATACAACAAGATACACAACATTCCACGATAAATGCAAGTTTGATTTAATAATATCACTCATGATAAGTTCAAAAGTATCACATAAAACGCACTCGTCTGCTTGCGCCAAGATTTTTGATGAGTCAGTTTGTATTTAACGTTTAGGAACTGAAGACGCAGTCTTCCAATGACAGCATATCGAAGCTATGGCGTCACACCACAACATCGCGTGGCGCCGACTCATTAACTGACATCTCCGGTACCAAGACTGGTTGGAAACGATGCGCTGTTGGAGCAAAGTCTTCTACCAACTTTCGCTTCAATACGGAAGATGACCCGACGTAAACATTGGTTCCAGGAAAAGTGCCTTGCCGCCTTCGTCTCCACAAAACAGCAGCTAATACAGCCAGTGCAAAAGCAATCAACGCTGAGAGGCATCCCAAGACTAATTCAGAATCTGGGGAACGCTCAGGTACCCGTTCTCCTCTCATAGAGCTTACTAAAACTGACATTAGGCGATCCCCTTCGCTCACTTGAACATCTTGGACGCTCTCAGTCGAAACACGTTGAGCTCGACTTGTATCTATCGTCATTGTTTCCGATTTCTCATTATCTACTCCTGGAGTTCGAGAAACTAGTTCAACTTGAATGTGGTAAATTGTATCTGGCCATAGAGACAAGGTGACTCTGGTGGAATCGGTAAATAGGTTACCTTTAAGACCACCGCCGTCAACTTCCCATGTAACTAAATAAACGCCTCTCGCTATCATTGGTTCCCAAGCTATCTCACCAATAACGAGAACTTTCTGGTGAATAAGGGATATCTCTTTCAAGGTCCAGTTGTGTTCATCGTGGTTAGATGTATTAGTGTCGTGATTGAGCCAAGTTTCGTCGGGGCTGTAGATAGTGACCAGGCCTTGAGGGTCAACAACAAGAACTCGCAAGAGAGCTCCTTCATTGTTGGAAGGAACCCGCGTTGCTAAGGCTTGGGTTTGGATAATTTGACGCCAGGGGCCTTCGGCAGCACGACGCATGACCACGTAAACCAGAGGTACAGGATGTAACGCAGCTCGGGGAGCGGGTGTTGGCCAGCGGGCCATCGCTCCACTCACTCGCATCACTCCTTCTCCTTTCGTGTGTATTACGGGTTGAGTCTGCGAAGTCTTTGCTGCTTCTGAATGAAACTCGCAAGCAATTTTGCATCCCGGAAACTGTGAAAGAACATTCCAAAGTTAGATTTTGGGTCTCCTCTTTGAACATTTTTGAAAGAAGTTAGAAAATCATTTTTACTTACGCAAATGTCCTTCTCGTCGCACATTGCTCCCCATATTTGGTAGTTAGACTGCAGTAGCTCACAGTTCTCCCAACACTGCAACAACAAATAAACACTGTTCAAAACCATCACATCACAGGTTTGTCACAATTAAACGGGTCTTTTGAACTGCTTTGATTTATTATGATGTTGGTCATTACGACAAATGAGTGCCGTGTACTGACATAGACAAATTTTAAACTTCTATGCTCATCTAAGAGACAACCAGTCTTCAAACGAGGATTTTCGTCAAATTAGTTCCTACGAGCTGTGTGTATTAATTGGGCTATAAATTTACGAGAATTGTAATCACATCTATAATTTATTTGATTTAGCATACCATTTGAAACCGCAGAACTAACTTTAATGTTTTACGACTTTTTTACCGAAATCACGACCTGAAATATGAGTAATGAAGAAGACTTCGGAATAAATATTTACAAAAAAAAAATTCTGGTTATCACGGGTGCAGATATTCTATGAATAAATGTTGGACAATTAATCACAAAATCATGTTCACTAATTGATATAATGGTATATAAAATACTAGATAAATGCTGTTTATCACAAATAATGCATATTTTACCAAATAAAATAAATAATTCTTTCCATAATCCTTTAGATACATCAAAATCTATCCCGATCTTGGGGTTCGAATGCTGCATTTGTCATTGGGAGCTCTCATTAGTTGGAGTTGACGTTAACTTGACACCCGCTCTCGCCTCGGTAAGCTTTAATAATTATAAGAACGGGCGAACCCCGGTTATTAATTACTAGTATTGACGAAAGTTACCGCTGGTTCTGCAGTGCACGGATTCAGTGCCTCGTTTAAGTGAAAATTTATCCGTTTTCTACCGTACTTCTGACGCCTTGATAATCTTTTAACCTTCGACATCAGTTTCTCATATGATGGAGCCTAGAGTATATGTTTATTGGCGGTTACGTGTACATTGTTTATCACTTACGTAGACTAAAAGCAAACTCAGTTGTAAAAAGGGCATAAAACAAGAACTAAAAGTAACTGAAGAACCGACAGTTACAAATAAGCTAATTAACTAAGGATTTCTAACAACTATGTATGACCAACTAAATCCCGGTGTTTGTGTATATTTGGTAGGTATGTGAATATGTTGCAGGCTATATACAGGATGATCAGATGGTACAGGGTTTCAGTCAAGTTTTTCTTGTCTTGGGACGAGGTTACGTTCCATTAGTCGACTTACGACACAATCAGGATGAAATGGGGTGGTGACACTATGTATTCTGAATCCGTCACCAAACGGACGTTCTATATGGCTTCCAAAAATATGTTCGTAAATAGACAAATAAACTGGTCCAGTTCCAAGCAACATTTCATAAAGTCCTGAAATGTTGCTTGGAACTGGACCAGTTACGCTTATGTACAGGTATATACTCGTATTTGTAACGTTACAAGACTACAGGCGTATGTTTCACTTACCATAAAACAGTCAGCGCCTTGCAAACACGATGTCTCCCCGTTGGGCCTTGGTGTCGCAAACTGTGAACAACAAATAAAACATTAGTCTTGTTTGTATTTATAAAAATTTGACAACATAACTATATAGTAATTTAATATTTTATACATAACTTGCGAACCGTCCCGGCTTCGCACGGGTGCAATTATGCATGTTTATACTTATAAACCTTCCTCTTTAATTACTCTATCTATTAAAAAAAACAACTTGAAAATCCGTTGCGTAGTTTTAAAGATTTGAGCATACATAGGGACGGACAAACGACAGCGACTTTGTTATATAATAAGTAATAATAAGTGATACTGATAGTGATGATGATACATAATTTTATAGAGTGCGTTTAGCAGTTAGAAACGAGACATGCATGCTACAACTGCAGATATAATTTTAACCGTTTGTTTAGTAAACATTTGTATTACAATAGCGCTTGAGCCCTAGTTAGTCTATTGTGTTACTAGTCATATTTTCCAACTAAGATTTTACTATTTTGCGAGGATTAAGAAAAAATAATGACTCTAGATGTTCTAATAAAAACAACATATACCCGAAATGAGATCACAGAGGTAGCCAAAAGCAGCAATAGTGGGTTTGGTATATTATCGTAAGAAGTTGATTATTTTTAACCAAATCTGTACTAATATTTATAAGGAGGAATCATTTGTATTTTTCACTCACAACTCAAAAACTGCTGAACCATTTTCAATCTATAATAATTGGGAGTACCATAGTTCAAATGCAAAGCTGTGTCAGGCACGGGTTCAAGTACAATTCCGACAATACGGCGCGCTTAGGATAGTTTTAAATTTTAACATGACAAGATATCATAATATAGACTTTATGTCATATTCTTACGTCCTCTACCTTATAAAATACTATCGTAATTTATGGACTAAAGCGATGAAATAGCTGACCAATATTTCATGAAATAATTGCGATTTATGAATTTTGTGACAAGTAAATTTCATACTTAATATACTTGTGAATAGTGTCTATAGTATTATGCATCCTATGGATATGGCTTAAACAACTTATTTGATTCCCAGTATCCAATCAAAAATATAAATCAAAAGTTCTTTTTTTAATACATTTAGTCCACGGTCTCGTTCAAAGGAAGTAAGCGCGGAGTCAATATTTTTCACGTAAATCAAGTTCAATGGAGCCGCAAATACACGGTAAGTGGTACTTATTTACTTAATAAATAGCTTTCCAAGAACCGCCTCTGCATCTGCTATAACGACATGTAGACATTATGGAATGTTATTTCAAATTATTTCTTTCATTGAAAATAAGTACAGAATATTATACTTGTAAATGTAGTTGGATGGATACAGTTGACGGCGTGTTTCACTCTATTTGGTGGAGCATGACATTTAGCTAATTACCGCATCAGGTCAAGTAAAATGTCAGTTTGACGTTTAAAATTATATTAACAGATTATAAATCAACGAAAATTACTAAGTAACATTGTTAGAAGTGCGACAAAGTTCGCAATTCATCACAATTTAATTAAGGAAATTGAGAGAAATGCTATGTGTTTTAATGAAACTAGAAATCATTAAACTATCTAAACTCTTAATTAGCACTTCGTACCAAAGCACTTTAATTTCGTCTACAACCAATATGCGACAAAAAGGACATTTAATTATTCGAAGAACCATCGATACATTACTTGTTATCTGCACTCGGGCAGGGTTCAAAATTAAGTGGCCAACAGCGATTTTGATTAAACCTAAAAGGGCCCGTATGTTTTGGACTATCTTAGTTAGTAACTTTGTATCCTAAATATCATACAAACACAATATGTATTCTAAATCCGTGACAACACGTAAGGATTAGGAAACTTGGCTGTAACACATTCATGAATTGCAAGTAGGTATACGAGTAATATTCATGCTTAGGTACTCATTTCCCCACTCAGATATTAGATTTGTAAAATAAAATATTGTCCATAAGGTGACCGATTTAAAATACACAATGTCACCAACCCACATAATCCTGAAGGTGTCCGCTTTGACCTTGGTCTTGCCAGCGTGACACAGAAGTCTATCCTTCTATGAATTTGGGGCAGGCCCGACTTAATAGTGGGTCATTTTTAGGCTGAAATGATGACGATATGAATCCCTGTCTAGCTAGTGTGACAGAAGAGGCAGGATTAATTATTGGCTCAGACTGATGGTATAGCCATTATTAAGCAAGATAAAGCTTTCTAAAATATTATATCCTTGTGTACGGAACCCTAGTAGAAAGAAATAAATGTTCGAGTTACCAGTTTAATGCGTTTGATAAGAGTGACGGGCATCTGCTCACTGACGGTCGTCGGTTTAATTGCCGTAGCTAGTGTTGTTTCTCGTGTATCGATGTTTCCAAATACGATATTTTTGACATTATATTTTTTTCGTCCTTGTGGTGACGGATCCGTAGTGTCGTAAAAGCCGACAGAAGGAAATGACAAAGACAAAAACCTAGCTGCAATATACGGAAAACTTGAAACGAAACCCTGTGGCAACCCGTCTGGCCAGTGTAGCACAGGAGGCTAATTAACCTCCACTTTTCGGAACTTTTCAGTCATCTATGGGCCTTAGTTGTAGTATGTTTCTTGGTTCTTCCAATTTTAATTGCTTTTTAAATACTATTATGAAATTTTGTGTTACAATATTTCAAAATTACATACACAAAATAATGGTTGTCTCGTCCTAAAAGAAATTTGTTTTAGTATAATTGGAAATAAAACTTTATTTTATTATCATTGTAGTTGTCTTTTTACTACATGAATGTCTTCTGTAAACTTCTCATAGTGCATATTAGTAAGTTATGTCTGCGATCTCACTTTTATGTGGTGCCCACAGATACGCATTGTTTTTTTACTCTACTACTAGCGACTACCCACGCCTTTACCCACGTAGATGACCAGCCCGTACCAGTGACCGTACCCGTACCAAGTAGGTACCAGTGATTCATTTAAATAAATAAATATCCTTGGACATTTCACACAACGCCATCTCGTCCCAAGCTAAGCAACTTAATGCTTGTGTTATGGTAACGAAATGGATGATAAACTACTTATATACATTTTTTTTTGTAAATACATACATATTATAGATAGAAATGACACCCAGACTCCGAGCCAGTGCCTCTGGTTTAGACGAAGACACTTGCCCGACCCCGGAATCGAACCCGGGACCCGTTGATCCAAAGGCGGCACATCTAACCACTAGACTAGACTAGACTTTAATTTTGTTGACATAACATCTATTAAGAGATAAATGAAAGAGATAAATCAATCAAGTATGTAAATAACAGATCATACAAATTTATCGAAGTTTGTATCGAACATCCCTATCTGTTATTCCAATGGGAACAGTGCAGTGGCCCGAAATGTCAAATGGTATAATGTTCTAATGTTGGGTGCGGGTCACGCGGAGATTGGGACCGCTTTTTAATTTAAACAGTCCTGATAACGTTTGAGAATAAAGGGGTAGTTGAAGAGAACAGATGCTTTCATAAATAGAGAGTCTTGATAAAGAGAGATAAAGAGAAATGATAAATGTGCACTTGTTTCTCAATTGTCTTTGTAGCATAGGTTAACAACACACTTATGTATAAGTATAAACTCAACCTATTAAAATAAACGACTTCTGAGACAAGTTTTCTTAATTTAAATTTCTATTACATAGTTTATTGTACCACGATGGCCCCAATAGTGGTATTTTCTGTAGAAGTCCCCATCCAATACAATGTAATAGCAAAAATAAGTAATCTTCTCAATTCAAAAGTTCTTCCCAAGTTCTTGTGTCATAAGGCTGTGGCATAGGTCCTCAACTGACATCATAGTATTAGTAGCTAGGGCAGTCATTCAGCACAAAGTATTATTATCATATTTGGTCTAGATTTCTTATCTGTCCTTAGTCTACTCCAGCCCAAAACATGGAATAGTGTGGTGAAATAATGTTTTCGAAGTAAATCACTTCACCAATCTACTTTTGCTATACATACAAACAAGTATAGTATGCAATACATGAACGATTCATTCAAACTCCGAACTTTACTAACGCAGGTTTTATCAGAAAACTGTTATAAATCATCATATTTAAAATTACCAATATCATCTTACGGCCTCTGTCCCACTCTAGGTGGTAGTCTCCATTTACACCTATCTGTCGTTATAATTACATTCACACCTTTTGTACACAATTACTCATTTTTACAATCCATCCATCTCTTTTGATCTCCCACAGCCCTTGTGTCCACCCACATTTATGCTGAAACTACAACATCTAAAAAAATCTACTTATTTTTAGTATTCGGTAGGTAATATTACAATTCGAATCATTACATTGAATTTACATTTCAATATGTTAAACATATCTTCGCTCTCTCATAATATACGTTTTATATCCATTTTATATTTCTGAGAATCCACAACATACAAAGATCTTTGAGGCATCCGTAAATTTACTCGTTCAATCACGTTTTTTTTATCTAAATTACAGCCATAATGAACTCATTTCAACACCGGATGTCTTTACCAATATTCTGATATGTCTTCGCATAAAATCAGTGAATCGAAACGTAAACGTAGATTTATCTCTGTATATATTAAACTTATAGCTTTGAATGTTATTTCCAATATGTCCAAAACATTGTTATTACAAATGTTTACAGTGATTTCATAGGTATTTTTATATTTGTACTGACCTTTCTGATCAAGATTATAATAGTGTATTAAAATCATCAATCACCAGCATCTTTACATCCAACACAAGTTAAATCTTAAACATAGGATTCCCTCAAAGATTTCCACAACGTTCATAAACCGCCTCATCCATTACCAGGTCGACCGTGTCGAATATAATATGGTAAGTTGCACCCCGACCTACCCACTAAGCGGCGATCCTCGACTGGTCCAGGGCCACGGGACTCACTCTTCGTCATCGGGGAAGTTTGGTCCGATATATCACTTATTGTCATGTAAATACAAATACCACCTAAATAATTTATACCCAACATAAATTCTGACTATAAAGGTTATTGTAATTGTAGCATCCATTTGATATGATTTAATTAAAAATACGTAAATGTAAAAATGGAAAGTAAATCACCACCTATTTCAGTACAAACATCAAAACCAAACGTAGAAGCAATAGAAAAATTCCGTTTCAGAACCATCGTAAAACTACTACCCCAAAATAATACGTTTGTACAGCATTGTAATACAGCTGTACTTTTTGCTGCTAACGCCATAAAACAAACGGTTTAGAAGGCTAGTAGCACCGAACAAAGAGTAGCTAAGGAAAACAAAATTACTCTTTTAGGTCAGTATCATTGCGGCTAATGACGCCAATCTGTGGCAGAGGCCATCAAACAGCTCCGACCGTCTACCCGTTATTAGACGTAATCATCGTAATTTTTCACACAATTTATTTTTTCCTGTACCACGATACTACGAGTGTTATTCCCGTCAACTAATGACAACAAAAAATATGGTCGAGATTGAGCGCGCAATGCGTCGACAACAGTGGGCTATTCACTAACGTGTTTTTGGAGTTGTTCGGCATTAAGCTGTTTACTTTGATTATAAATTTGGGTAAGATGTACTTTTTTCTCGTTTTAGTAACTGACGTCGACGTCACTAAACATAACGGCATACCGAAGTTGTTAGTGTAATACTTAATCAATTAAATAATATTGATTTTATTTTAATATTTCTATATTATTTTGCGAATCAATATTTGCTTAAGAGACATTTATTTGCTTATTATAGATTTATATTGCAACGGTTTTAAATAATCTTGCATAAAATAGCATTTGCCTGTTGAAAACGTTATAAGTTATAACGTTTTCAACAGGCAAATGCAATGTTTAAGCAATAACGAATCTTGTTTGAAAATGGCGAATATTCAAAAACGATACAGATTGGAAGCTGTAGTTATTGACCAAGATAAGTGCAATGCAGTCAAAACAAATCAGGTAAATTTTGACATTTGCCTATTTCATATTACGTGACAAACCCTAGTAAATATTTTTAACATTACTGAAAGTCGTACATCAATAAATTTTCATAAAATAAATAAGCTATTAAACCATTTTTACATCATATGAATGATGTAGAAATACATTCATGTACCTACTTAACCATACTTTCATAGACAGATAAATCAACTTTCGTCGTTCCAAAATCGCTAACAATGAACTTCGAACCAATTCAATTATCACAAGTATTGTATCGCACGACTTCGCCTCCGAGAGTTTGAAATATGAAAGTTAAACAAAACAAAACGACGTGAATGTACTTCGGCAACTGCAAAGGGAAGTGAGTGAATAATGAATGACTGTGATTGAAAACACAGCTCGACGAGTGGCTTCGTATTTATGTTAGATGCCGCCGCAGATTACCCTTTTGTTAATCAAACAACGCTTATTGAATATTATTTAATTAATCTTTCGTATTTGACTTGGACGACGTAAAAGAATTGGATCACTTAAAGATCGAACGCCCGATATCGGTAATTTGAATATTACATCGATAAATTCAATTGGAGCAAAAAGATAAGAAACGTGTTATAGACATTTTAAATTGGACAGGCAATTTGAATAGAAAATACGAGTTCGATGTTTAAAAACGAGTCAGGATCTTGCATTCCGATATTTAAAAGTTTATGAAATCCATTAAAGATAATCGTTGGTAAATCAAGCCCCAGGCAGCGCTTGGGCAGGAACTAATCGATCGATGGGCACACACGGTCGTTTACAATCAATCCATCAGCGTTTATGTAACAGCAACTACCGATGATCTTCATTTATCATTTTGTTTTGTGGGTAGCGAACGCACGCTCTTGGGGGTCAAATCAGAAAGTCTGTACGGTACAAATGCCAGTACCTTACGAAATATGATATGTAAACAGCTTTTTTATTTTATCTCCAGACACATCTTCAGTGATTAATCAATTGTGTATTCGGTAGTTTCCAGTTGATTAACTTTTGATTTATAATTCGAACCGTCAAATGATGAAAATAAATTGTCTGTTAAACATACTGTTGGGATTCCGCAAGCAGTGTCTAACAAATAAAGACTTATAAAACATCTTGGAAAGGAGACTATTGCAAGACGCTTTGAAGTTGATCAAGAATGTCTATTTGTAAATAGAAGAAAATTCCTTACCGTAGCTGGGGCAGCATCAATTACAGGGTATTACAAATTATGATGCTATCGACGATAATAAACAACGACAAATGCGACATTTGCATGTAACGGAGATAAAAGGAAAACATTAAATACCTAACAGCCACCGTTAGAGAAAGAGGCAAAAACAGCATGAATTATGATTTCGCATAAAGATAAAATACAATCTAAGCTAGCGCGCCAAATGGCGGAGAAAAATAAAAATTTCCCAAAGAGAACAGATTCTAAGGGCGGAACAGCATAACAAGAAATAAGAGCAAACATTGCGCCCAGATTAGGTTTATGATGCAAAAGAATTTATAGGATACACTCTTTAACTTGATGATATGACCAAGGACATACGGATATCTTACATTTCTTTTACGCTGTATTTTTCGTAAAGTGAACTACAGATTGGAAGACATACATTTGTATTAATATTTTTTTTTTTTATGACGATAACGGTAAATAGGCAAGGAAAGTTTACGAAATATCTCTCCTTTTCCCCAATTTCTATGTCTAACCAGATTTGGCTAACCACCAGTATTAACACAGAGTGATTTAGACCAGCTGATGTATGTTTTCATGCCACTGAGTAGGTGTAACTAATCTGTAACTGTAACTGAACTGCCATTGATGATAGAACGGCTTTACGTGTGTTATTTTTATAGCTAACGCGTGGCGCTTACAAATGCAAAGGTAGCTCCGTCTTTTCGGTTACCTATTATGCTTTGACGGCTAAATTGTTGTACCAAGTTTTATGAATAAGGTTTTGAGAAAAAATTACATTGAAGAAGAATATGCTATTGTTGCAAAGCCGAGAGCGAAATCTATTTGGAAATAACTTAAATCATATACATTATAATGGAGATTAAAAGTATATATTTAAGCCGAGAATTAAAGTATATAGGGTTAAGTCCGTGTGGTGGTGGACATAGAATACATAGTGTCACCATCCCATTTCATCCTGAGGGTGTCGTAAGAATCGACAAAAGGAAATAACAAGGCCAAATACAGATAAGCCCTAGCTGCTAGAGAAGGAAAGCTTGATACGAAACCCTGTGAAAATTTGTCTGGCCAGCGGGGCACAGTAGACTTATTACCCTACTTCCATGTAGTTGGAGGAGGCCCGACTCCGCAGTGGGTCATATATGGCCTGAATAGTAGTAGTAGATTTAAGCGTAAACATCTTAATACGTCTCATTCAAACAAAATTGTTACAGTCATACCCTAAACGTATTTCAGCCAAATAAACTACAAATAAATATCTCAAGAACGTATTTTATTCAGTAGCAAATGTGTACCTTGTCTCTACCCCTACGTTAGTTCTTATTTTATTTGATCTCGCTCTAAGCAAACTCTATTACCGGGCCGTTTTTACAAGTTGAAATTCAATTTCAGATCCATTCCATTCCAGGTTCTTAGTGAATGTATATTCGTTAGTGTAGAGGGAAAGAAGTAAAGTATTCGTAGAAGCAATTTAAAACTGTGATTAGAAAATGGTAGAATACTGTTAATCATACAATAAAAAGGTTTAGGTTTTAGGAGATAAGTTTCATATCAATTTACATTACTTCCATAGAAATGTTATTGCGGTCAGTAACAATGAAATTACTGATAAAATTACATAAAATTTTAAAATTATTAATTAACTAGCGACCCGCCCCAGCCTCGCATGGGTGCAAAGGTGAACCTCTAAATTTATCAGTGTTCCTCTACAATATTATGGATGTGTTATACATAAAAACCATCCTTTTGAATCACTAATAAAAACCGCGTCAAAATCCGTTGCGTAGTTTTAAAGATTTAAGCATACATTGGGACGGACAGACGACAGCAACTTTATTTTATACTATGTACTGGTCAAAGGACTATTACCGAACAAAAAATAAATAAATTATTCATTAATTAAATTAAAAAATATATATATTTTCCTAAATATTCTATGATTAAAGGAGAAAAATCTAGCCACAAGTGAAAGAAAATTCTACTACTTCTACTTCTCAGCCCATGAATAATCCACTGCTGAGTCAGGCCTCTTCCAATTACGTGGAGGATACTTAGCCTGGCTAGAGGGGTTGGCACAGGGTATCGTGTCAAGTTTTCCTTCTCATGCAGCTAGGTTTGCGGCTTCATCATTCCCTTCTGTCGACTTTTACGACAGGATAGTATGGGATGGTGACACCATATAATATTAATCCATCACCACACGGACACACAGTGGAAGAAATCTGATTCATATAAAAAAAATATATCCTTGGACATTTCACACAACGCCATTTCGTCCCAAGCTAAGCAACTAAATGCTTGTGTTATGGAAACGAGATGGATGATAAACTACTTATATTTTTTTTGTAAATACATACGAGGGTGAATCAAAAAATTCTTGGAATCAATATTAAAAAATGCAAAGATTTAAATAATAATATTTTATTTTTCTACATAATCTCCCTCCAATGCAATGCATTTAGAATAACGCGTTTCTAACTTCCTTATTCCTTGTGAAAAAAAATTATTTTCTTGACTCTCGAAAAAGTCCTCTACGGCAGCTATAACCGCGTCATTATCGTGAAATTTTGTTCCACGAATTTCCTCTTTTAATTTTGGAAATAAGTGAAAATCACTTGGGGCTAAGTCCGGAGAATATGGTGGGTGGTCAAGGAGATTGAAGCCAGCACAGCGGATTGCGTTGAGCGCAACTTCCGATCGATGGGCAGGAGCGTTATCTTGAAGGAACAACACGCCCAACGACAGTTTTCCACGACGTTTTTCTTTAATCGCTTCACGCACTTTCGGGATTAAATTTGCATAATAGGGTCCAGTTATCGTCTGGCCTTTTGGCATGTAATCAATAAAAAGGATTCCTTCACTATCCCAGAACACAGAGGCCATAACTTTGCCAGCGGAAGGAGCAACTCGAAATTTCTTAATGGATGGAGAGGATGGTCGTTTCCAAGACATGCTTTGTCTTTTAGTTTCAGGATCAAAATTGTGGACCCACGTTTCATCCATGGTGACAAGACGACGGCAAAAATTATCCGAATCACGCTGGAACATTTCGAGATTACGCTTGGAAATTTCCAAACGTCGCTTTTTGTTTTCGTCGGTTAACATTCGTGGCACCCATCTTGCAGACACTTTTTTGAACCCCAGTGAATCAATTAAAATGGATTGAACGCTACCAAAAGATATCTTTAGGATCTCAGCTATATGTTTTATAGTCATTCTTCTGTCTTCCAAAACCAGATTCTCAACCTTTTTGACATTTTCTTCTGTAACGGAGGTTGAAGGCCGCCCAGAACGCGGGTCATCTTTACAGCTTGATCTACCTCTTTTAAATTCAGCCACCCAGTACGCAACCGTAGAATAGGGTACAGCATCACCCCCTAATGTCTGCTGAATGTCCAAAAAAATTTCCTTCGTAGACATTTTTTTCAAACTGAGATATTTTATCACCGCACGTAACTCACTTTTATCCATAATTTTGACTTTTTAGCAACTCGTTGCACAAAAAAATTTATTACATGCGAACGAACTGACAAAAACAAGTGACAGTCTGCATAAATATAGTGTGATAGACACTCTTTAATTTGAATATCGAACTTGATCCAAAAAGGTTTCATATATATGCACTTCTAAGAACTTTTTGATTCACCCTCGTACATATTATAGATAGAAAACACCCAGACCCGGAATAAATATTTGTAGGTCGGACAAATATTTATTCCGTGCGGGAATCGAACCCGCGACATGCTGCGCAGCAGTCGATCGCTCAACCATTGCACCAAATCAAACTGGGACTATTATCTCCAGCTGATGTGATAATTAAATAAAAATTATAAAACAACATTGTCTTCTCCAACATTAATGATGCTCTAAAAGAATCCTACTTAATACTTAAACATGTTGCGATACCGAAATAACTATAATATGTAGTAAGTCGTATTCGTTAAGTATCGATATAATCGTGAGCGTGTAGTATCATAATAGGCGATTAATGAAAGATATGTCTCATTGGCAATAAAATATGGCATCGACATCATTAGGCCTCGCGAAAGATATGAATTTTTCATGAAATATTGACGATCGTTGTGTGGCTACAAAAACTGGATTTCTGTAATTTTTAATGCTATTTTCAAATTTAAACTTGCCAGAATATTTTTGGGCCCATTTAAAAAAGTATTATTAGATTAATTTTGAAATATAATTTATTTTTATAATAAAATACGTAAAATAAATATTTTATGTGTTAAGTGTACGAAATTAAACAAAAAGATAGGATCTTTAAAAAGTTTAAACATAATTTTAATTTTAGTACCACGGCCAGTCTGGATGCGTCAAGCTGAAGACAGGGCGCTATGGCGCTCTTTAGGGGAGGCCTATGTCCAGCAGTGGACTAATGTGGGCTGATGATGATGATGATGGCCAGTCTTTGTTGTTTTGTCACAATACACTATGTAGTGCAGAAAGTTTAATTAAAATTACGAGAGTATATTTGGCAAACGAAGAAACAATCTTTCGTTGTCCGTGTGGTGACGGATAAAAAATACCCCATTCCACCCTGAGGATATCGTAAGAGCCTACTAAAGGAAAAGTATGGCAGAAAACCAGAAGAAAGAAAAAGAAACAGAAAGAATTCTTGACACAAAATTCCTTTTTTTTTTTTGGGGCCCGGGGTAAAAATCCTTCTTTATGGACTATCCCCGTCAGCCACGGGGATGCCGACGGGGGGTGTGTGGGAATCTCCCCCAGAGTGGGGGCCTACCCACTAAAACATCCCCGGGGTGCTCCCTACTTGCGTCCTGTTGCGGCATTGTGGGATCCTGGTGCAGAACCACGCCGCCGCAGACGAGGAGGCCCACCTCCACACCTCAGGCTCGCTGAACGAGCAATCCTGAGGAACTCCTATGCCAACTCAACTGGCCAATGTGGCACAGTAGGCAAATTTCTCTCCTGTATTTTGGAGGAGGCCCAACTGAGCAGTGAGTATTTTACGGGCTGGGAAGAAAATAAATTAATCAGTGAAACATTAAGTTAGAGGGTTAAACATGAATCAAAAATAATATGTGGAATCCACCAAAAAATTATAACTCATGTGCATAGAGGCCATCTATACATGGCAAAAGCTATTTATAAAATGACCGCTCTTCGCTCAACGCAGTGGCCACAACATGTAGTGGAGTGGACAAGGTATCAACATTATCATTTTCTGATACATGGTTGTAAGTTTTTTTGCGACCGCATTGCCAACCACAACAATTTTATCTTACATTTGAAACAACGCTATAAAATGACTTCCAAAGACTTTGTAAAGCGTGAGCCGTAATTCATTACACAGATTATGTACGAGCCAATAAAACAGTGTTTACGTAACTTCAACAGAATATTTTGATAGTACAGTGAGGTGTACGAAAACCTTCATCAGATATTAAATTTAACTCTTGTGCTCTTAGGTTTTTTTTTTACATAATCATCATCATCAGCCCACTTTAGTCCACAACTGAACAAAAGCCTCCCCTTATATGCGGCAGTCCCCTAATGACACCAAAATAACACCCAGACTGGCAAGGCCTTCTAGTTTACAAATACACTTTACCGATTCCGGGAAACACTGTCATACATTTTCTCTTATTGGTTGGTAGACGGGTTGGCACAGGGTTTCGTATCAAGTTTTCCTTCTCTTGCGGCTAGGTTTTCAGCCTTGTCATTTCCTTTTGTCAGCTCTTACGATACCCTCAGGATGGAATAGGATGGTGACACTATGTATTCTAAATCCGTCACCACACGGAATATACAGTACACCTGCTGTACACCTGCCAAGGATGATATTATTGGGTTGCGGTTATCTTTAAGGTTGAAGTACTTCCCCAGTCGGTCAGCTTCAAGATAACGACTTTAAGGTGGCGAGCCCTTTATGACTCCGACTGTACAGAACCTAAAACAAGTGTTGACCCCATTTACTTATTACGAAAACATCCTGCCAATTTACTTTATTGATGTTGTATTATAGCATCATTAAGTTTTTATACCCATTGGGTTTCTGACGAGCCGCCTATAATTATGATGATATGGGGTCCTTAAACTATTTTTAAATTACACTAAAACAGGTCTAAAATGCGCCAGCAATCTATGTAGAATCAATGTATATTATAGATCGATGGCTTGATTGGTACCTGCGAAGCAATAAAATTAAACGTCGCTTTCGAAACAATCTATTTTAAAAATATGAAAATAGACGCCATTAGTGTGGTGATGTAATTACGCGTCTTTATGTAAATTAAATAATTTGTCAAGCAATTAACTCATCTGTATTAAGATATGTTGTTAAATATTACCAGGGTGAATCAAAAAGTTCTTAGAAGTGCATATATATGAAACCTTTTTGGATCAAGTTCGATATTCAAATTAAAGAGTGTCTATCACACTATATTTATGCAGACTGTCACTTGTTTTTGTCAGTTCGTTCGCATGTAATAAATTTTTTTGTGCAACGAGTTGCTAAAAAGTCAAAATTATGGATAAAAGTGAGTTACGTGCGGTGATAAAATATCTCAGTTTGAAAAAAATGTCTACGAAGGAAATTTTTTTGGACATTCAGCAGACATTAGGGGGTGATGCTGTACCCTATTCTACGGTTGCGTACTGGGTGGCTGAATTTAAAAGAGGTAGATCAAGCTGTAAAGATGACCCGCGTTCTGGGCGGCCTTCAACCTCCGTTACAGAAGAAAATGTCAAAAAGGTTGAGAATCTGGTTTTGGAAGACAGAAGAATGACTATAAAACATATAGCTGAGATCCTAAAGATATCTTTTGGTAGCGTTCAATCCATTTTAATTGATTCACTGGGGTTCAAAATAGTGTCTGCAAGATGGGTGCCACGAATGTTAACCGACGAAAACAAAAAGCGACGTTTGGAAATTTCCAAGCGTAATCTCGAAATGTTCCAGCGTGATTCGGATAATTTTTGCCGTCGTCTTGTCACCATGGATGAAACGTGGGTCCACCATTTTGATCCTGAAACTAA
The DNA here is from genome assembly GCA_905475355.2 of Clostera curtula. Lineage (NCBI taxonomy): Eukaryota > Metazoa > Arthropoda > Insecta > Lepidoptera > Notodontidae > Clostera > Clostera curtula. The sequence continues at coordinate 7,531,692 of FR997808.1, read as the reverse complement.
AAGACAAAGCATGTCTTGGAAACGACCATCCTCTCCATCCATTAAGAAATTTCGAGTTGCTCCTTCCGCTGGCAAAGTTATGGCCTCTGTGTTCTGGGATAGTGAAGGAATCCTTTTTATTGATTACATGCCAAAAGGCCAGACGATAACTGGACCCTATTATGCAAATTTAATCCCGAAAGTGCGTGAAGCGATTAAAGAAAAACGTCGTGGAAAACTGTCGTTGGGCGTGTTGTTCCTTCAAGATAACGCTCCTGCCCATCGATCGGAAGTTGCGCTCAACGCAATCCGCTGTGCTGGCTTCAATCTCCTTGACCACCCACCATATTCTCCGGACTTAGCCCCAAGTGATTTTCACTTATTTCCAAAATTAAAAGAGGAAATTCGTGGAACAAAATTTCACGATAATGACGCGGTTATAGCTGCCGTAGAGGACTTTTTCGAGAGTCAAGAAAATAATTTTTTTTCACAAGGAATAAGGAAGTTAGAAACGCGTTATTCTAAATGCATTGCATTGGAGGGAGATTATGTAGAAAAATAAAATATTATTATTTAAATCTTTGCATTTTTTAATATTGATTCCAAGAATTTTTTGATTCACCCTCGTATGTGTTTTTAAGAGCTAGGTGCCATTATGTCTTAGGTTTTCACGATCTTTGCACATTGCAGGAAATAACTTCTTGACGGTTCTGATCGTTTTTTTTTTTAATTCTTTATGTTTCAGAAACTTTGCCGTCCAAAGACACTGCAAAGTGATTAAATAAAATAAAAGCTAAGCGCTAATTTACCTACGTAGAGTTGCCGTATGAGCAACCGAGATGGACGGACAATGTTGAAAACTGCAAATGAAAGTGTTCCAGCCCGTCTGACCTACGTATCACTAATGCGTCTACTAAGCTAATAAATATCCCTCATGTCATTAGCGGAGATTCGGCTCAGCATGATGATTATTGTGAGGAAAAAGAGCCTCTGTGAAGTGGAAAGTTAAGTAAATCAAGCAGGGCGAATCAACAATGCAACAAATGGTCACAAGAACCACCAAATTTGATCATACAGCATATAAATTAAATGGGAACACAATCAAGGATTAAATTACTGCTTCATTCTGCCACCCACACAAGCATTGCGACACATGTGCACATCGACCATCCTATGCGTGGATTATGTATGTAGGTGCCTTAACGTATAATATTGTGGCACATTGTACTTCGGCGACCGCATATAAATGCGCTGAGAGCAAATAAAATGGTGCTATAATTTCAAATCATACGGACAGAGAATGGGTGTGGACGGCGCTCTCATTGTGTGGAAATGTTGTAACCGCTATTAAAAGTGTGGGCCGTATCCCCTGAATATTTCTTGCAACGAAGACGTAGGGTCATATCGGTATTTTATATCTCTCCGGAGACAATAGGAAACATTTCCAACAAGAAAGTTGCGTTAAGTGGGATCGCGTTTCAATATTCTTCGTCTACTGGTATTGGTTTCGCGATTATGTTATTAAATATTCGAAATATCTGATTCTCTGATATGTGATTTATGGGACGCCTCACCGTTCGATCACGGTATAATGATTTGTTACACATATAGTCGTTACGATCAAGTTTATAGACGATATTGGTGTGACATGAAAAGCGATAAATTTAAATGGTTGTTTAAAATAAAGCAACCAATTTATAGCATACTAAACCGTTTTTAAATTAGTGTCGTTTAAAAGCGATATTTCGAGATCTCTATAAACAATCGAATTTATTTGTTCTTGGATTGACAGCGACATGGCACAGCGGTTGATCTGATATAAAGTTACGTTATTTACATTCACAAGCTTTCCGAGATTCTCTGTTACGCAACCAGTCAAAATCAAAATCAAAACTCATTTAATCAAGTTGGCTCATTAGAGCTCTTTTGACAGGTCAAACCAAAAAAATAAAATTTAAAATTTACCATTTAATATTAATTATTTACCATCTACCACCGATTCGGAATGCACCTCTACAGAGAAGAGCCGGCAAGAAACTCCGTAGTTGCTCTTTTTAGTTCGCCAAATGGCGAACTAAAAAGCGTACAAGACTGGTTATAAGACAGATTTGTGAGAGCAAACTCGCGCAATAGTTCCAAAGGGCCAAACATCAGCCAGATCTAGTCGACAATAGTAACCTTGTAATGCCCAAGCCAACCGACCCCCAGCAACGGCACCTGTTCACAAGCATGACGCATGCGGCAGCCATCACCCTCCTCAACCATATTGCAGGGAAGAGAACGACCCGCCGTTATACCGAAATCTATTTTGTATTGTAACAAAGCCCGGTCACAAATCTCTTCCCTAAGATAGAGACGTGCTAAGGATTAGGGAGAACTATTAAGTCCCGTTTAGTTTCGGTAGAGAACCCTTTGGTTAAGGTGTTCGGTGTACTAATTTTAACTTACCATAAAATTAGGAAATGTATATATATCTGGTTAAATGTATTAGCTGAGACTCGAAGTTGAATACAATACGACATGACGTATTAGACAGATTGAAAATATACAGCTAAAAACCCATTTATCCTGAGGTTTTTGCATGGCCAGTATCCCATGGTATGGTAAATATCCTCCACTAAATATGAGTCCTTATTATTAATAGCGATAATGCTAAGGAGCTTGGATTAACGCAACTTTAGTTAAAAAACGAATATTTCTTCGAGACTCATCGAACTCGAAGGATATTCTTGTATCCACTAGGGATAATGTTATTCCAGTTTGTCTCTTTCTTGCCAATGGTGATGTCGCATATGGCTATCTTTTTCAAACGGAGCCTGTCGGTTTTTGTGAGTCTCAGAAGTTCCGTGGAGCATGCGACAGATGTGCGCATGGTTGCAGACGGTAACGAAGCATGATTCAATCGGAATAATCAATCATAACTTTGATTGTTTGACCGTTGTTCGGCTTTTTGACATAAATTGACAAAATAATTTACAATTCATGTAGCTGTACCGTCAGATTACCGATATATTTGATTAATCTCTAGATAGTGATTAAAAGTATAAGTATAAAATAAAATGTAATATGAGGAGGATTCATATAAATGGTAAAAGTTAAAGGTGTTTTTGGAATAGCTTTAGCCTATAGTTGAATAGGATACCATTTCTCAGTAGTCTAATTAAAAATACAAACTATTTATGGTTTTGATTTCATAGGTGGACAAATTCTAAATCTAAAAAGGTTGATGTTTTTAAATAAGTGATTAAGCAGTATTATAAATAAAAGTAAAGACAAAGTATCTTCATATCGATCTAAACCCAACAAATAAGAACGCAAAACGAGTAATTGCAACAACGTAGGCAGAACCAATCACAAATCTACAATTGAACATTCACAACACATAGAACTCATTTTAGATAAAGCGAAACGTAATCAAGATTCAAGTTGGCAGGAAATCGTGTCGAATCCAGTATCGATGCAAAGACCGTTACAAACCGATATCTGTACCGAATCCGATTGCCCCAACGCGAATTATCCTGTGCCTCGAGTACAGTGGAGGCGTAAAGGGCTCTTAGAAATGGTTATGTTTTGCTATGCATCTGATTTAAGTCCTGACGTGTCGTGTGTACTCCTTACATTGAGTTAGATGCGATCTGTATATTTCCGTTTTATGGTCATTCCACGTCAAATGTTGTTTGAAATAGCGATAATTTCGTTGTTATTTCATACGTTGCTTAAAAGCAGGTAAAGGCGTGCTATTATCTTCGTATAAACATATCATATAGTATTTTAAATAATATAGTATTTCTTCTCTTATATTACTTAAACGGTGTATTTCATATGCATTTTTAGTACAGGGTTATTTAAAATTTATTGTCAACGAAACACTTTCAAAGTAAATTAAATTAAATTACCAATGTTATTTATATTTAATATACACCCCAGGATATTTTGGTTTATACGTACGGTAGCTAACATAACCAAAAATACTTGTACACGGAACACTTTTAAAAAAAATTTTAGCTATACAAGAATGGCACGTAAATATTTACTGAAATGTATTTTCTTCTAAACCAAATGTCTTTCTTATCAACATCTAAATTCTGTTGGTCTTAGTATATTTATGTATGTAAATCTCTATTACAACCCATAAAACAAAGCAGAGCTGGTTTGGCGGATGCTATCTCCCACTCCCACTCAACTAAATAAAGCGTACAAATGTAAATAGCACAAAATATTGTTTGAGTGCTGTCCAAAGCAGCATATTAGACATTTGAGTATTTTTTTTTATTTAATTCATACTTGTATAATTTACCTATACAATGTTTCCCAAATTAAAAAAAAAAAATTCTTCTTGAACAACATTTCAAGAAAAAAATGATTTATTTAGTTTCACCAGCCCGTAAAAAAGTGTCTCAATTCGGAAAATTTACACAAACACTCAAAACACTGTATGAAACTCAGATTACTAAGCTACTATTAACGATAATTAGTTAGTAATTTTCAGTGGAACAAATAGTAAAAATGTGGTTTAGTAAAATAGTTATCAAAGTTTTTACTAAACCACATTTTTTATCATCATGATTTATGAGTGAAATATCATTACACTCATAAATCAAGATGATAAAAATTTAAGTACAGATCTACTTCTTTTGAGGGCTCAAAAGTTAGAGCTAAGTCTATGCCGTCACTTCGGGTGACTATAGAATTTTTGTTACTTAAAATTAATAAATTAAAAGCTTCGAAACCCAATTGGTACAGTAATTAATGGAACTTGTCAACTAAAGAATAAAGTAACATTAAAAATAGTACCTCGCGCAAGACAGATGGCGTGCTTTAATCTTTCATTTGTCCGACGCGAAATAAAAATAAAATATTCTAGAACGCTCTTATTCAAAACAAGAATTGCTAAATTTATAAAAGTCGTTATCGTCTTTGACATATTTTATTCGTTTCCTAGAAAATTTTTATGCCAAAGACACTTGTAAATTTATTCAATTATTATTTTTTGTACGACTAGCTTTGATCATACTAATGTTGTGCGTCAACTAAAAAGGAATTGAATGAAGTAATCTGAGACCGTTGTTTTATTGTCAACGCATAACAGAGACGGTCACAAGATAACAACTTAAATTATATAGGCTACGTCTGATGGACATTTCTAGGCCAAACTCCAAGATAGTAAAAGCGTAATAGCTAATAAATTATGCTAAAATGATTGTTGGATAAAACTGCCTCTGAAATACGAGTCACTTTGAACTAATGATAAGAAAAAATACATAATTGTTAAAAGTGAAAATTCAGTTCACTGTGAAGGCGTTATAGTGACAATGTTTATTTGATAATATAAGAACGCCATCAAATATATACACATCTTGTTTTAGATCACTGTGAATAAATCTATCTATCTGTTAAATCATTATCTTGCCACCTTGTGCCAAATATATGAAATTCATGCTAGATAAAGGCTAAATCTTTACGATACATTAACAAACCGATGAAAAAGTCTGAAATACGTATATGTAGGCTTATCGATAATTAACATTCATTTGTATAACATTCTGTTCACGACAGTACATATCGATCAGAAACGTGAACAATAGATATATCATTAGAACAAGTACAGTTGCATGGAACACTTAATATGATCTTACAATTTAAAGGGCACTTCCTTTGATGTGAGCCACCGATTCTGAACGAACGTTACCCATATCAAATCGAATGTGATTTTTAATAAGATTAGCCCCAACACTTTTTATTCGAATTCCGTCGCAGCTAATGATGGTTCATCATTTTATAGATACTTAGTTTTTTTAAGCAATCTTCAGATTATTTAAACGCGTTGTAGATTTGAGTGCTACTAGATTTTTTGAGTGTGTTTGCGATTGAACTTTTCTTTTATCGTGATTTAAATTTGAAATACCTACAGATATTTTTATATTGATCAAGTAGGTAACTGAACTGGGACAAAATCTAGCCATTTTTGTAGAGACTCATAAAGTAACCAAAAATGAAAATATTTATGACCCGGAATATAAATACCACGAACAGTCACAAAGTATCCCTTAAATACTATAATAATAAGGAAGCCTTTATTCAACTGGAGAAATCTCACAGTTGAGCCTTTAATTTAAAAAAATATCGTAATAAATCAAAATGTATTTATTCATTTATGAATGTTTAATGCCAAAGCCAGGTCAAACTTACAGAACATTCTTTAGTTTGGGGGTTAAAAATAATCAAAATTTGGTGGAAGCGTAAAACGTGTTATTTGTCTGTCGGCAAAACTCTAATTTATCAAAGCCACAAACTTCAAAAGCACAAAATAAGAGAGCAATTAAAGGGTTCATAAGCCGCTCCGCAAATGACCGCATACTATCACAAATATTTACGTAAGCGTGTAAACAGAAGCGCCATAAGCAAAGATATACGCTTAATCTAAAGCAAACACACTGAAAAAATGATATGGGCGGGACACAAACACTGTAAAACGTGCTACTTATTTAAAAAAAGAGCATAATGAGGCTCAGTTGGTATTCATCAATGATTTTGTATCGTCGTTTCAGCCCATTACTGAGTCGGGCCTCCTCCAAATTCATGGAAGGAAATTAGCCTACTGTGCCATGCTGTCAAAACGGGTTGGTACGGGGTTTGTATCAAGTTTTCCTTCTCTTGCGGCTAAATGATTTGCCTCTTGCGTTCCCTTAGTCGCCTCTTACGACACCCTCGAGATGATATGGGTTGGTGACACTGCGTATTCTAAATCCGTCACCACACGGTATTCATCAATGTAATAGAAATATGTTTTTATCTAAATTTCCCTCTTACGCTTAGTCACCTATTACAATTCCCTGACGAAGGTATGAATTGGTGACATTTTGTATTCTATTTCCATCACCACACGGAGCATTTTAATGTGTAACGTACACTTTCATCTAATAACCCACTTCATTTCAATTACTGGTAATGTGATTGACAAGTCGAGAAATAAAAACATAACATGATGTTTAAGAATCCACGCTATTAATTTTAAAATTTTATTTCTTTTTACAGCGTTGAAATAGTAAATTAGAATTTATTACATTAAGAATGTTGCAAAAGGCGTTGAATGCATGTATAATCTCCCTGCAGTATTTTAAAATGCAAATGTCTTGCTCGGAAACGCACTACTGAATTAAGTTGCAATCTGCATAAGTGGATAGTGGCGATTTCTATGAAAATCATCACACTTCTACCGTAAGGTTTCCACGGCTTGACTAGCAAAACAGAACCAGCTATAGACGGTACAATGTACTTCGAATACAAAGTAGCAGTGATAGAATAAACTATAATGTTTCTCTATTCAATATTCCACGAACTAAATATTTGAATAAATACTTTTCAAACGACTAATGGCAACGTGTAACTAATACAACTACTACTCAGTCCATACATGACTCACTGTTGAGTCGAGCCTTCTCCCATTATGTGGAGGGGAAATAACCTCCTCCCCGACGCTGAGCAGACGGGTTTCCACAGGGTTTTATTAAAAAACTAAATCACACAACGCCATCTCGTCCCAAGCTAAGCAACTTAATGCTTGTGTTATGGTAACGAGATGGATGATAAACTACTTAAATACATTTTTTTTTGTAAATACATATAATAGATAGAAAACATCCACACCCGAAACAAATACTTGTAGGTCGTACAAATATTTCTTCCATACGGGAATCGAATCGAACCCGCGACATGCTGCGCTGCAGTCGATCGCTCAACCTTAACTTTTGTATCAACCGTTCCTTCTCTTGCAGATAGGTCACCCTCAGGATGAAATGGGGATCTGACATTATGTATTCTAACACACACACCCAACGTGTAATATTAGGAAAAAATGCTTTAAATAAAATGTATTATAATATATAGTATAACAGTTTGTAACCTTTTTAGTTTGTAACATGGTTAAGTAGCAAGTAGTTTGATGTACATCGTTTGTAGTGTATGAGTTGCCAAGCTTACTATAAAACTGTTGGCAGTGACGACGATAATATACGTGCCACGACCCGATATCATTCTTTAAAAATAAGTGGCAAGGCAATTGCTGCCACAGTCATCTGTTTTACGGCTTGTCCTTATTACATTATTTTCAAATAGATTTGTGATGTCCGAATATCCCTCTAAGGATATCGAAAGGCAGAAAAGCTAGCCGCAAGTGAAGGAAAAAAAAGCGTGACACGGTAGGCTAATTTCCCTCCTGCAATAGGAGATGTCTCGACTCAACAGTGGGTGTTTTACAGGCCAAGAAGAAGTAGTAAATTAATAATATACATTTATATTGCACATTTCTTTAAATATTTCGAACTAGCGACCCGCCCCGGCTACGCGCGGGTGCAATGATGAACCTCTAAATTTATCAGTGTTTCTCTAAAATATTATGGATGCATTATACATATAAACCTTCCTCTTGAATCACTCTATCTATTACAAAAAACCGCTTCAAAATCCGTTGCGTAGTTTTGAAGATTTAAGCATACATAGGGACGGACAGACGACAACGACTTTGTTTTATAATATGTAGTGATAGTGATAGTGAAGTGATAGTGAAGTGATAGTGATAGTGAAGTGATAGTGAAGTGATAGTGATAGTGAACTGATAGTGAAGTGATAGTGATAGTGAAGTACTGTTAAAACCTATTTGGCTTAACAACGTTTTATTTGATTACGTTCATCGTATAGCCTGTCAATAAAATGAAACTCAATAGAATACCACCGTTCAGAAATCTGCATCTTTACATAATCATACCCTACGTACTTGTTCGCCTATGCAGAAACTTACACGCCAACCGTAAAAGTGGGCGTGCATCGCAGTCAAGTAGGGACTCGTGTTTCACTACTACGTCTAATTGTGACTCCTCCTTTTCAAACTGGGGATACAAACGGACGGTTTGTTAGAATAAGTGCAGGAGGGAAGGCCTTTTGTCTGTATAGTCAATTTCTTAATCTATACGATACAAAATCCTGACAAGGTTGAAGGAGCGGTGCGGTGTCTACTAGCAATGGCTTAAAATAATTAAAACTACATCTGTAGACAACATAATAAAATGCAAGCAAATATAAGTAAAAATAAAATACCAAAGTATACTGCGACGTGTATTACAAAGGAATAACTATATACTAAGATTGTTTTTTCCCTCAAAATAAAGATAATCAAATATACAATTAAACCAAAACATGTATTGGTGAACAAAAAATCTCACAAAGTAATTTACAAACACCAAGCCAAACACAGATTCTTTGTGTGTACTCAGATGAACGCAAACAAACCAGTTCACGAGAAAATCAAACGCAAATGAAGAAAATCTATAAAAACTACTCGGAATAAAACAAGCCGAAATAGCATCACCATGAAACCGAAACGTTAACTTTAGGAACGAGGCTAGAGTAAATATTTGATACCCATAAACGTTTCGGTATATCGATACGTAATGTTGCGTGTGAATCCACTAAGCGGTGGAATGATTTGCGAAAATATCTGATGGATTTAGTACCGAATTTCGTACGCAAATTTCCAGATTGCGAGTCAGTTGATGTTTACAAATGGCGTACTTGTGGAACTAGCAGGATTTATTTCGATAGGACTTTGTATTTTACGTGTGTGGATTATTTTGATTTGCTACTATATTTTATGGCCTTGCAGAATGTCAAGTGTCATAAAAACTCTTTATTCTCAACACATTGTTAATCGAACACTGGGTAGATAAATTCCAAATTGGAAGTAACAATATTAAGCATACTGTGCCACGTTGGTCAGTCTACATGACAAAAGTTCTACTTTTTTAGGGCTAGGCTATTCTTTGGTTTCTTTAGCCGATCTTCTTGACTTTCTCAGTATTAAATTAAACCCACTCAATGGATAAAAAAAAGAAACGAATCAGACAAAAATAAAAAGTAATTCAATCAAATCCTAGATACTACTACTTTTTATGCAACACATTTTCGTGAACGCTAGATAAAAAAAAAGTTAGTATCTGTAAATTTCGGTAGATAAATTTATCAGTAAATTGTATAAATAAGGTTTAGATCCTATTTGTTGTCAGTAATGAAAAATAGTTAATCACCTTAATTAGATAATAAGTGTAGCTTTTTAAAATATGGCATATATGTCACATTAAAATTAAAGGAATAATAACGATTGCACTGTGAAATACAGGTATAGTTTGTAAAGATAGAAAGCGGTAACCTAACTAGCACAAGCTTAATTTATAGCCAATTAAGTTAGTGTTAAGCTAAATAAACTGACATGAAGATAGCTTAAGTAACCGTAATACAGAATGCCTCTGGTTTAATGTAAATAGGGCTGCCAATGAGACGGTGAACATTTAAGTAGAACCTTATAGGAGCTTGCTGAATAAAAGAAAAGGTCGCAGTTTCTTTTTTTTCAATACACTTAGGATACGAGTGTTTTTCCTTTAAGTTGCAGTTCTAAATGGTAAAGCCTACAAATAATTTTCGTAGAAACAATATTTTAAACAAGACATGAAATGCGCTTCACCTTTTAATAAACCTTCATCATCATCGTCATCATTATCTTGTCCCACATATGACCTATTGAACAGCAGTGTATCATCCCATTCGATAGAAATGAACCCATTGTGGCACCAGCAGTTAGTTTTAAGTTTTCCTTCTTTAGGGGGTAGGTATTCTATTTTTAAATTTATTTGGCAACCTAGTAAGTTAGAATGATGTGTTGTAAATACGCCACCACACGGATAACGTTATTGGGAAATAAAATAAATTTGAACGCATTTATCACGTGTATTTTACATTATTTAAATCTCGAAGTTTCGAACGATTTTCAGCAGTCGTGGTCACGGGACTTACTAAGTAACAGTTGTCTTAATAGAATAATAAACAAACAGTTAAATCTTCCATATTCCTTCCATAAATCATTCCCTGTGCACGCAAAAAACTCAAAACCCTAAGACATTAATACCTTTATTACAGAACATTTTCATCTTTGTTATAAAGAGGAGATGACTACACATCGTGGCTGCCCTGAACGACATAAACTAAACGTGAATTATAAGTAATTATTGCTTTAACGGTTCTGCTCTCGGAGAAGCGAAAGCAGTAACTCAGTCATGCAACTATAATGTAATGTGTCAATGTAAATTTTATTAATTGCACATCTATCTTTTAGCAGCGTGTTCCTGCTCCCTACCATTTCAAATAACCCGGTTTATCTAACCAGCTTTCGTACCGCGCGGTGGACAAGAACACGAGGATTTGATTTATAATGCTAAGCAAGAAACCCTTTGCTACAGGTCTTTCGTTATTGCTTATTGAATCAGCTTCCAAATGAGGATTAATAGGGATTTATGGGCATAGTAACAGAATAAGATTTCAGTCGATTAAATATAGCTCATTTTCTATTCAACTGTCTTTATTTGTGTAGTCTTCGATTCATTGAATTCTTGCTATGCTGAATGTTGTTATGCTTTATAATAAGGCGTATTCACTTACACGCCTTATTTATGATGTATTTTTGCTCTTCAAAAGTACTTAATCGGAATACGGAATACTGTAAGTATTTATTTTAGGATATTCTAAATAGTAAACTATTATTCACATTGGATATTTTAAAAAAAATCCATAACATTTTGGAAATATATAGTCTCTTTTGACACCATCGATTTAGTCAAAAAAGTCTAATGCTCAATTTATGCATCCTTATAATCCCAAATCTTTAGTCTATGGCACTGTTTAAATTAAATAATACAATTGTATTTTCAACCATTTTGATACGGCGTTATTTACATAAATAAATAAATAATAAATATCCTTGGACATTTCACACAACGCCATCTCGTGCCAAGCTAAGCAACTTAATGCTTGTGTTATGGTAACGAGATGGATGATAAACTACTTATATACATGTTTTTTTTGTAAATACATACATATTATAGATAGAAATGACACCCAGACTCCGAGCCAGTGCCTCTGGTTTAGACAAAGACACTTGCCCGACCCGGGAATCGAACCCGGGACCCGTTGATCCAAAGGCGGCACATCTAACCACTAGACCAACGAGGCAGCAAATGCTTGTCAGTGGTGACTGTACGTAAATTTCTTGCTACGACTACTACTCAGCCTATATATAACCCACTGTTGAGTCGGGCCTCCTCCCATTACATAGGAGGTAATAAACCTATTGTGCCACGCTGGCCAGACGAGTTGGCACAGAATTTCGGTTCAAGTTTTCCTTCTCTTACGGCTAAGTTTTCGGCCTTGCCATTTTCTTGTGTCCGCTCATACGACACCATCAGGATGGAATGAGGTGTTGTCTCGCGTCGCAATCCGTTACTGTTTTTTTCCTACGTTCAACAAAACTAATAAATAAAACTGAACACACTTTCCACGTTTACAACCATCAAAGGTGAAAAGTTGAAAATGTTAAAGTTTTTGTAAATGCATGTTAAAACTCGCGTAAAGAAACAGATGGTACAGACAGTTGGCAACAACTGGCCGGAGTTGTTTTATAAAAGTTAGCTTTTAGCGCTGACGCTATAAATCAATAGAAAGGAGTTCAGTGGAAGCGGGTATTTACACTGATCGTATCCTTTTCTCTTGCAGCCCGATAAATCTTTCACCAGTGTTGTACTGAATTTATGAAATTAGTAGCTTTCGCATATTGTTTTGTTTGGAATTTGTGCTAGCTGTTAAATATGATATAAAAAAACAAAATATCAAAACTGTTTTAGAAAACAATTTTTAAGTCGTCTTCTTATTAAATCTAAATTACGTAACTTTTTATACGTTAAGTATATTTTATATCTATATATATATATATATATATATATATATATATATATTATATAATCTTACAGCTAGTACATATTTAAAAACAACTTATAAAAATAATGTTGGCCATCTTTAAGTTTCTACTGAATATATAACGTTTAATGCGGTTTTGATTATAAAAACATATAAAAATATTAATTGATTTAAGAAATTTGGATTAAATTTTATAGAATATTTTAATAAACCAACATTACAAGATACTACTGTGATTAATTTTATTCCCCTATCATTACGACTAAAGACCTTATTACTGTCAGCCTTGCAGCTTATTATCACGCTACCAGCTGCGTTCCAAAGCTCAATTTCGAATTCAATTAAAACTATTCCATAGATTCACTACCGTCGCTTTTTTAGTTCGATTCTTTCTTCGGTGATTACAAAACCTTTTTCTTAACGCAAAACTGGAACGTAACGGTTATACAAAATTCGAATAAAAACACCATTCGTCCGGCGATATCGTAACATTTATTCACAATATCATAACATTTTTCTTAACGGGAAGAAAGAAGCACCGAGTCGCGTCCATTGTGCGATCAGAATTACGTAAAGATGCCAATGAAAGGGTAAAACATTTTTTGTGAGATAAAATCGTCATGCTTCGATTGGTATCCAATTTACTTAGGCGAGACTGCTGGGTAGCTACCTGCCTCTTTGTCATGTGGTCACGGTGACCGAGACGCCCGGTACCGTTTGTAATCGTAATAGCTTCTTATTTATGTTGGTACTTTCTAATTAAAATATTCAAGATATCGTGCTTCACAAAAAACACTATTGAAGACTTCGATGAGAGTAAATTGGATGGAGTTCCTGACTGAAATGCACGTGAGTTCATGAACTTATGTGTTGTTGTTAATCAATAACGTTTAGTAAATCCGAAAAACTATACTGTCAATGTTATAGCTAGATTAACCTGTCAGTCTACTACTACTAGTCAGACCATAGGCAATCTACTGATGTGTCGGGCCTCCTCCAGTAAAACGCAGGGTCCTTAGCCTACTGTGCCAAGGTGGCCAGACTAGTTGGCACAGGGTATAGTGTCAAGTTTTCCTTCTCTTGCGGCTATGTTACCGACGCCCTCAGAATGGAATGGGGCGGTGATAGTGCTTTGTCAGTCTACGTATGTCTAATGTAAGCTTTTCGAAGAAAATGATGCATTGTTTTGCGGTATGCTGTTGCTATAGGCTAATAAAATCACGCTACTTCAAAAGAGAGAGACGCAATTTATATTTGTTATTTTTTTTAAACACAGACATCTGTTTATTTTACGCTATAAGCTGACTTTTTTGAACTAGGTTAATATTAGCAATAATTGTAATTGTTAGAAAAGTCAACCAACGCGAGGAAAATTTTGCAAAGACATACGTTATACTTAAGTGTAAAACAATTAAGTCTATTTCTACGAATCCTGAAATTAAATGCAGATTCAATTTAAACAATGCAATGCGATACCATTTCGAAGAATGTTATAATTATTCGAACAAAAGCATTCGAGATTTCCTCGGGAGCATTAGCGTTACAAAAGGGAAAAAAGATTATCTACTTACCGACTAGCCACTCACAGCATAAACGGTACTTAATTCGGCAAAAACAAAAGCTGGCTAAGTAAATGGCTCTTGCTAGAGCCAGCACTTTGTCGTGTTGCTTATCTGTGACTTAGTTTATCTGACTAAGGCGTTGTTCTGTCTGCTTGCAAGCTTTTATATCAAGTTACTTTTACACATAACAAAAATAATGATAAATAAGATAGATAAGGGATCTTTAAAGTTTAGACTGATATGAGGGTCTTATTTTTTGATAATCGAAATTTTAAAATGTCTGCGCATTTGATTTTCTTAAAATCCTGTGGGTCCCCGAGGCGCTTAGAGATAGTAAGATGCGCCTTGATTTACCCACTAAAACCGACGGTGATCTTCGACTGGCTTCCTCCAGAGCCCCGGAATCCACTCCTCCCGATTGGGGGAGTATGCTCCGCGACATGATGTACGTATCTTAGAGTCTAAGATAGTCTAAGACTTAGACTATTATCGTATACAAAGAGACATGATTGTTTCAATCGGCTGATCTCAGAATATTCTGAACTGATCTGTAAATGTTGCTATAGATAGCTAGGTTATTAAAGGACTACCTAAAGTAGTAGCTAAAAGTAATCTTAAATAAGTATTTTGACAGACGGTTCAGATACGCATGGGGTCAAAATACCCCACGGGCGAAGCAGCGTGCTCTAGCTACTAAGACATGTTTGAAGTAGGAGTTTAAATCTGGTAGACAATATATTTTATATTAGGAAACTTTCTATTAGGACTTGATTCAAATAAGCCAATGGAATACATTCTTTAAGATGTTTGGCATTGAACGGATTTGGCAACATCAAGATATTTAATATATTCATTCATAAACTGAAGTCTCCGTAAGACTATTCAGTTAACGAATGAATATATTAAATATCTTGCTTCATATGAAACTATTTTTATTATTTGGTAAAGTGGTGTGTCTCTATTTTGTAAACGACGAGCTTCTTCATGCGGTTTGCTCATATTGATTTCTATACTTTCTTTCCCGCGTCATTGTATATGCCGATTTTGGAATAGTAGTACCTCACTATATCTAGTAAATAGATGTCTAAATAAATTTGAGTCCGCAATATCTTAATATATATGTCGGAGATAGCGACGGCTGAGCGATAGAGTCGTCATCATCTTGACTTGGTACGAGGTTTATTACTTGTAACTTTATAATTCACAATATTAACCACAGTATCAATAACAATGTTCAGTTAACACACTTAGATAGACAAACCGACAGGTTCGCAACGGAGAAGTGTCTCGGTCCGTGTCCCAACGTCGACTGACTGATCGAGCCAACCTCACTTTCCATTACGACTCTGTCCACGTGCCGCCATTGCAAAACAACTGACGTCACCGCGTTTGCCGCACTACTGTGTCAACAATCAATTGAGAAACTTAATAAAACGATATCGTTATCCACGACACGGCCATTCTGACGAAGCACACGTCCTCGTGTGTACTTGTAACAAAATAACCAACTGAGGCACATTTTCACGTTCGGCCAACCTGATGGTAATGGTCCGTAATCGTATCTTACGAATAAAGTTAACAGAGATCACGTTAGCATACAAATAATTTCAACAACTTTAACACGAAAGGTTCCTCTAGGCCCATAATCTTTAAATCTCAATACTGATACTTTAAAACAGTAAGTTTAATACAATAAGTACACAACACATGGCCCAGCTGTCCCAGCAGCTAGTGACAATTCACGTGTCACCCATATCGACATCGCTCCAAGCGATACGACCAACACTTTAACTGGAGTCCACGACTCCCAGGCCACACAGGACCATACAAATAGTCTCTCTCGAAACCCGGGTCCCCGCCACACCACTAGCTGCCCATCGCGCTCTGTACAACTCCCAGAGTTGCAGTTACGACTACAGACTAGTGCGTGTAGTGCGACCTAGCCAAGGTATGTGTTCTTATTTACTGTTGGAGGCATCCTCCTTACCATCTTCATCAGACAAATTTAACTCAACGGGCACACTGCTTAGAGGAATCTCCTTATACAGTCGTGAGCGTATTTTTATGTTCTATTACCGGTCAAAGATTTCAGCAAATAACGATCACCATCAAGTAACTCCACAATTTTAACGGTCCCTTGTATTTCGCGTCTAATTTAGTTTGGTTTCTCTTCGTTCTGAATTTAAACTAAATTACCAACATCAAACTTTACCACTTTAACTTGTAGTTTTATCAAATTTTACTTTTTCGTAACTGGCACTCTTTTCTATGTACGTGGCCGCTTGCTCTCTTGTCTTACTAATGTCTACTGCCGGTCCGGAATCATTCAAAGTTAATAGGTTAAATGGTCTAGCTAAACGTCCTATCAGAAACTCGAGTGGACTCGCTTGTATTACACGGTGGACAGAGGAATTCAAAACTAATTGCACGTCTTCTAACGCTTCATGCCGGGACCTATCAGACGCTTCTACCGCGGTCAGCATATTTTTTAACGCGCTCATTGTTCTTTCTACTTGGCAATTAGCGCGACTTGACTAGCTATCAAACGTAAAGAAACACCGTGAAACTGACAAAAAAACTTTGAATTCTTTGTTGGCAAAGCATCGTCCCAGATCTGCAATAACTAACTGGAGCTCCAACTAAAGACGCTTGATTTAAGGGATTTAATTGTTCTAGCCAAATCTATTCTCAGGGTATGATATAAGGGAACAAATTTTGTGACCGCATCAATTAAAACTATGACGTACTCCTTGCAATCGCTTTTTCCACTTAATTTGCCAGTTAAGTCAACGTGCACAGTATGCCACGGGATACTTATGTTAGGAATTGGATGAAGTCCCGAACGCACTTAGCCATGTGCTCGAACCAATAGTGATCAACCCTTTCAAGAGTCTTCTTAAATTCAAGGTGCATACGTGATTCGTGCACGTGGTTAATTACTGACCAGCGGAAGGCCCGGGGAACAATTGGAAGACACCGGGTCCGATTATTTCTCTGTACCTTGCGATGTAGGACACCTGAGCGCATGTTGGAAATGTCGAGTGGTAACAGATGATCTTACGAGCTCGAGCCATACGACGTCCCTCACGATAACTGATTTGAAAATCAAAGGCCTGCACCAAGGCCCACCTAAGATGCACACGTGCGGTGCTGTCGGTGTTCCAGGGCAGAATGAATAGAACATTCATCCACTCCTGCGATGACCGAACCACTGACTCACTTCATTCGCGAGCGAAACCATCCATTTACTCGTTCCTTCGTTCGATACGTCACAGCTCTTCAGAATCTATGCGCAGCGCCATCCGCGAGTAATGCCACGGAGGCGGCATAGATGGCGCTAGTATTACTAAAACGTTAACTCAATACGCCACACGACCATCCTGACAGTCAGCGCGTTCTCGCGCGTCTTTCATTGTCGTTGTGTGTGAAACGTAATAAAAGGAAAAACTCGTACGGTTATCGGGGTGCCCCGAGTCACAAAGCGCCAAGCTTTCAATGGTCAACTGTACGCGAAGCGCGTAGCTCCCGACGTAACAGTACGGGCTACACAAAACACGGAGTTCCGACGTACAGCAACGGAGCTACGTGAAGCGCGGAGCTTCCAATACACTATAGCAGTGTTACACGAAGCGCGGAGCTTCCAATGCACTATAACAGCGTTACACGAAGCGCGGAGCTTCCAATGCGCTATAACAGCGTTACACGAAGCGCGGAGCTTCCAATGCACTATAACAGCGTTACACGAAGCGCGGAGCTTCCAATGCATTGCAACGGTGAACTTAGCAAACTTCCACATGCCTCTCGTTACTCGCCGCTGCTGCAGGCGCTGCTCCGAACTGCTTGCGCCTACTGCCGCGCCAGCTCCTCCGCTGTTGCCACGTGGACACTTCGTTGCCAAATGTCCGGCGGTGCCGCACCTGAAACAGATTAAGTCCGACCGCGGCCTCGGTCCCGCAGAGCTTGACGCCGAAGTGACAGCACTGGCTGCCTTGCCTTTCACCTCGCCTTTGGAACGGCAATCGGACGGTCGGTGACCTATTTTACCGCAGTTGTGAAATTTCACCGTTGCCGACTGAAACTTCGATCGCCTGAAGTCTGGATCTGCTGTCCTATCGCCTTATGTTTATGCTCTCAATCTACCTCACCGATGCAAATCAAGGCATATAATGGTGCCATAATCTTGGAAAACTGATATAACCTGCCGAAAATATGACGCTAGACCGATGAACTGTCAAGCTAAACAAGCACAGCAATCTAAACTTCGTATCGCAAGTAATTAACAGGTAAACATGTAAAAGAATTTCAAATAATATTTTCTTACACCGGTCAAAGCCACACTATCGTAAAGTCGTATACCATACAATATACCCGAGTAATAAAATGGAAACTGCTCACCGGAGTGACGTAAAATTGCAGCTGGTGCGCTTACTACAGATCCACTCACTATTCTTTGACCTGGCTGACCGCAGTACTGTTGCTCGCCTTCCTGCTGCTCCGCTCAGGGCAGTTAGACCCATAGTGTCCTTGTCCATCACAATGAAAGCAAGTGATCCCCACTTAGTTAATCGCCGCACTATGACTGCAGCTTGTGATCTTCAGTTTAGAACAATCTTCATGTAGCTTAATGTCTCCTTTATAGTGACAATGAATCGCCATTATCGGTTATTTCCATCGCGTACAGAAGCACACACATTATCACTACACTGTTTTCTCCACGTGGGCTGAATGAGTTACATCCCACTTCTGATGTCGGAGATAGCGACGGCTGAGCGATAGAGTCGTCATCATCTTGACTTGGTACGAGGTTTATTACTTGTAACTTTATAATTCACAATATTAACCACAGTATCAATAACAATGTTCAGTTAACACACTTAGATAGACAAACCGACAGGTTCGCAACGGAGAAGTGTCTCGGTCCGTGTCCCAACGTCGACTGACTGATCGAGCCAACCTCACTTTCCATTACGACTCTGTCCACGTGCCGCCATTGCAAAACAACTGACGTCACCGCGTTTGCCGCACTACTGTGTCAACAATCAATTGAGAAACTTAATAAAACGATATCGTTATCCACGACATATATATTTCTTGTGTGCGTGTGTATGTGACTGAACTCCTCCTAAACGGCTGAACCGATTTGAATGAAATTTTTTGTATGCGTTTGGGTGGCACCGAGGATGGTTTAGATTCACAAATCAGCCCGACAGATGGCGCTGCAGTCGGTAATCAAATATCATGCAGGACAACGTCTGCCCGGTCAGCTAGTATTATGTAAATTTGACTAACGCTGATGTTGTGGGAACAGATGTAGAATACACAATTTCACTAATCCATACTCTCCGGAGGGTGTCGTAAGAGGCGACTAAAGGAACGCAAGAGGCAGATCACCTAGTTGTAAGAGAAGGAAAATCTGATAATAACCCGTGTCCGCGTGGTACAGCAGCCTAATTTTTCTCCATGAATTTGGAAAAGGTCCAATTCAGTAGTGGGTCATATATGGGCTGAAACGAAGATGTTTTAGTTAGTTGGAGCAACTTAATACTTTTCTTTGAAAATATAAATATCCTTGGACATTTCACACAACGCCATCTCGTCCCAAGCTAAGCAACTTAATGCTTGTGTTATGGTAACGAGATGGATGATAAACTACTCATATAATTTTTTTTTTGTAAATACATACATATTATAGATAGAAATGTCACCCAGACTCCGAGCTAGTGCCTCTGGTTTAGACAAAGACACTTGCCCGACCCCGGAATCGAACCCGGGACCCATTGATCCAAAGGCGGCACATCTAACCACTAGACCAACGAGGCAGTCATAGTGTGGATACGTTAAGTAAATTTAATGTAAACCAACATTTATAGTAAAGCATCTCACAACCCATAGTCGTAATATTTTATTTTCCTTATTTATCACATAACAGAGCGCATATTTTCGAGGAGCAAAACAAAGGTAGGGTGAAAGGGTTCCTAACAAGGTTATTTATAAGCGATGAGTCTGCAGCCTGTCAATACATAGGCAAATTCTGAACCATAACTCCAATACGTTACGACTGTCTGTTGGGTTTTACTGAACAGTAGTATTAATAGAGTATTTTATATGCTCCTACTGAATATTGTATAGATTTTTCTTACAAATGTTTCAACATTACACACTCTTTTGTTTATTGTTTAAGTCTGTGGTCAAAATTAAAAATAGAACTATAATTAAAACTATAATTCAAATTAATGATGTTCGAATTCCGATAGCTGACCGACCACTACTTTTAATAAATTAATGTAACATACAAAACACAGCGAATTGTAAAAAGATTTAGGCTTAATAATTGTATTTTTTTTTTAAATTTCTTATGCCAACGGCATAATTTGAAAAAGAGAATCATGTTATCATACATACTGTGGTGCTGAACATGTACAGAAAAAAAACGTGACCTCAAATTATATTTAAAACATGACTAAACGGAGCTTTTAAGACAGACATGAAAAAGCTTTACTGTCTTGCATGTCTAGGCAACTTAAGCGTTTTGGAACAAAGGATACATATGTTTAAGCCCAGTTTCCGGTTCGTGTCGTATTTTTTGTTTCAAAGTGGCTCATGTTAAGTATCATTAATGTATTTCAATAATTACGCGCAGTGTTGAAGACAAAAAATGCTTTGAAGTAGTTCGTATTTCAATAACGGCTGCCATTTATATTAATCGCGCCTGACGGTCGGACTTAATCCTAAGGTAAGTTAATCATTCGATTAATATCGTCAGATGAATATTTGTCATATAAGCAGTATCATTTAGTTTGGATTAATTACAAAACCACACTTTAAATAGACGATGTGTGTGTGTGTTCCATGTTTTTAGTAGTTGATTTAATATATTTGCACTGTCTTTACTGTATAATATAATGCAGACAATGAAAAGAATTTTCATTTGACTACATTCATAGATAATAATAACTACATTATTACTTACTTTTTGTGTAGACATAATATTGACTGCGGCAAGACAAATACAAAAGTAATAACACTAGGCACTAAGTGTGCAAAAAAAGTTACATTGTTTTATTTTTTCTATCTTGATTGTTTATCAGGATTCAAGTTGAATATTTCCAATAACGTTTAGTTCGGTTTGCCCCAGTTGCATTGTTGAAGCTTTAAATGACATTTTAGCCTAAAGGTTATTCTATTTTACTACACATAAGACAATCGTAGTTAACTCATTTATTTATTAAAAATAGATGTTTGCTACAATTACAGTTGAAAACCAAAGCGTGGTGTAATGGAGATAATCTGTATAAATCTCCCACTTTCATTAAGTTTAACTAAGGGAGGATTCCTAGAGGTTAGGTGGTATGCCATTTGCATTTCTTTAACACTGCATGGGTTGGTGACTGTGTATTTTAAACATTATGTGTAATATTTTGTTTTGTTTTTGATAAACGTTTGTTGTTAATAAACGTCCTGCATTATCTCTGTATAAACGTCAAATAAATACAAAGTGGATTCTCATAAATTATAAATGAATAAATCTGTGTTGTGCCCCGAAGCCATATCGAAGCGGATTCTATGTGATAAACAGAACCGTATAGTACACAAGCTTGGGGATCTGAGTCATCGAAAGTACTACTAAATTTTAAATACAAGTTAGACGTTGTTTCTGAGACAGGATATCACGTTTTCATTATTTAGCGTGCAAACTATTGTTTACGTCGTCAGGATATAAAATCTTCTATACTTATTTAAGGCTTTGCATTGAGTGTTTTGAATAAAATATGACCAAGGATAGTTTAACTTTTTTTTCTATCGTAGTACACCGGGTTATTTTAGTGAAATTATTCTAATATATTTCACGGGCGGAAAGATACAAATGTATTAACAAATAAGCCATATTTATTGTACTGTGTTCCATGTAGTGACGGGTTTAGAATACATAGTGTCACCACCCCATTCCATCCTGAGGGTGATGTAAGAGTCGCAAGACTACGATTTTTTTTAATACCTAGAGCATGTTCGAGTCAAATGTGGGTCATCTAAGGCTTGAGTAGAAGTAGTATAGTACTGTGTACTATACCTGAAATATATCCTGAAAAATATTTTAGAGTACCTACTTACACTAGAAAACAAAATCAATTTAAAATACAGTATTGAAGTTTTATTCTTGAACTGACGCACTATGATGATATTCAGTATGATACGGTCGCAAATCCTTCTCAGATAAGTTGAGCTCTATGCAACTTGGCTGAGCCTGACAAATGGGGGACTGACGATATTGCCCGTATGAACCAGCGGGAGGCCAAGACTTCACTTTGTATATGAAATTTCAATCGCAGGCCAACGGCTTAATAAAAGTAAACGACGGATAAACAAGGATTTTTATGGTAATTATGAAACATATGTGCGGTTTTTACCACCAGTTATAAGTGTCTACTTACGTGAAAGAAACACATATTTTCTGACATTATGACACTTAAATAAATATATTTAAAATATTCGTCACAGTTGATCGACTTCAGCTATAAATTGAAATTAAAGTAATATATAATATCCTTGGACATTTCTAGGACATTTCAAGTGTCTAACGGATTTAGCGCGTGTATCTTCTTTACATTGTATAAAACTAATGTATGTATGCTTAAATCTTTAAAACTACGCAACGGATTTTGATACGGTTTTTATTAAGAATGATTCAAGAGGAAGGTTTATATGTATAACCCACGCCTGCTTTGCCACTAGTATTATATAATTCCCGAAGTTTCGAATAATTGCAGCAGTCGTGGTCACGAGAGAGACTAGATGACAGTTGTCTTTAAAAATACAAAAAAAGATAAATCTACCGCCTATAATTTGGTTTTATTGATAACGTCCTCTGTACACACAGAAATCCCTCACGGTGCTTATAAAATGACGTTTTCATATATAAATCTTTAAATGTATTAACAAAATAATATTTTAATGTCAACGGTAGCGACAATACACATTTGATAATTAAATCTTTGTGCATAGTTAAGGCTTGTTGCAATTTAAGCAGACTATATTATAAATATAGTTCACAAACAGCAATAAAAATCACATAAACAGTTAAAGATTGACACACTAGGAGGTCCGAAGTCGCAAGCCGATAGTAAAAAGTGCCCAATTTATCTCGAGCTCTCGGTAAAATATTGTTTGTTAAAGATGTTATCGCGAGTGAAAGAACGGGGAGAGCTCCGCGTTGTTTGGTTGGGATAAGGCACTTGGTATGTCCCCATATCAGATGCAGATGGGAATAAAGATTACGTCGATCATGGCGTATGAAATATCGGAGAATTAATTATTATTAACAGACGTAATGCGGTTACTTATTGTGCAGCGGTAGCCATTGTAATCTTATTACTGAGTGGAGATTATGACAGATTCCATGAGGGGAAATGTTGTGACGTCATTTTACGGGAAAGGGAATACTTAATCTTATAGACGATGGGTTTTGTAAATAAAGGGCTCAAGACTAACGTTAAGTGGTCTGTAATCCCTTGCTTTTTATATAATGTCTAAGGTAAATTTAATTTTTTAGAGCTTTATTAACTATAGAACAAATAGTGTCATTACCCCAGTCCGTCCTGAGAGTGTGGTAAAGCCCGACAAAAGCAAATGACAAGGCTGAAAACCTAGCCATTAGAGAAAGTGCCCAGCGTAGCACAGAAGGCTACATGCTGCAATAGAAGGAAAGGAACAAAACCCTGTGCCAACCCGTCTGGCCTGCGTCTGACTCAGCATTGGGTCATTTGTGGGCTGTGTAGTAGTAGTATTAGTGGAGTACATTGTGTTATTTACCTTAACTCACATCATATAGTAAACTAGCGACCCGCCCCGGCTTCGCACGGGTGAAATTATGCATGTATTATACTTAAAAACCTTCCTCTTGAATCACTCTATCTATTAAAAAAACCGCTTCAAAATCCATTGCGTAGTTTTAAAGATTTAAGCATACATAGGGACGGACAGACGACAGCGACTTTGTTTTATACTATGTAGTGATGAAAACAAACTCACATCAAAATCATACCTATTGCATTTAGCGCCAATTGCCCATCTGACGAAGTAAGCAGCATAAAAATGTCCAGCCCCATATTAAGCTGGCCATACACGATCAACTTTTGTCAATTACTGCATTCATCGATATTTGTGCGTAGTGTGAAAGCCAATTAGGAAGGGAAGTGCATTGGACGCGCGACACGGACAATGGTATTCGCAGACCCTGCCGCGTTCCATTACACGTGCACAATGGACAAATTATAAACAGTCCACTTGCTACAATACTGACACATCACTTCCTGTCCCCATTGTCAACATTCAATACAATAACTTTTATTGAAATGATCCTAGAACGTGTCTGCCAAAGTTTGAATGGCCCGATTTATTTTGTGGGCACCGCCAATGCCGATTTCCGTTCTATGAAAGGTACGGATGTAAGAAATACGAAATGCCTCCGAGTTACCAACAAAAAGGTTTTATTTGCACCAAATTTATGTCTGTTACGTATAATTGACGGTCATTCGGGATTGATACTGGTTTCAATAAACTTACGATATTGTTGGGCTCCTTTGGAAATTACCTGGAAGAAGGAAATGTTTTATTAAGATATATATAGTTAAATGGATCCTCACAAATAACACTACACAAGCTCACGCACACATTCGCATACTTTATCAACAGTCGTCAACCTAGCAACGGAATCCATGTGTTTTCCGACCATGGTAACGCATTTATAAAGCATAATGTCTCCAATCTGACGATGAAATAATCGTAGGGAGTTGCTGTAAGAGAAGAAAAGACCTAAATTCGCAGTAAATCCTTTTATTATATTAGAATACACTTTGTGATAACAAAAAGAAAAGAAATTGTAATCTCGTATAATCAACTGCCTCGTTGGTCTAGTGGTTAGATGTGCCGCCTTTGGATCAACGGGTCCCGGGTTCGATTCCGGGGTCGGGCACGTGTCTTTGTTTAAACTAGAGGCACTGGCTCGGAGTCTGGGTGTCATTTGTGCTCGTGAATTACATGTTTGTAAACTGCCCCCGCGACACAGGTTATACTTAGTGCAGGGGTTTCGTTTATCTTAAAAAAAAAATAGGCAAGTTAAATTGACTGCGTATTGTTATTCTAAATTCTAAATCCGTCACCACACGGCCTATTATTCTGTAAATGTTTACTTGGTTAAAAATTACTATGTACTAAGTATGAATATAATACAGTTAAGATTTAGTAAACACGCATTTTGTTACGCCAGTTCCGTTGGTTTATTGATTACTGTAAGACGGCAGTTAGCCATGGTTATAACTGATTCTACGCTTCGCCACTTCTAATATTTCTGTCCCAAGATAGATTAAAAAAAAAACTATGAATGTAGGTCACGATAAAAAGTATGTCTGTCAAAAATATTGCAATCCATTTGGCAGATTGAATTCAGACAGATTTGCAGATGGCCTGATAACGTGTCTTTTTATTTCGTAATTGATTCCATATTGAATAGTACGTTTCTATCTGTCAAAATATTTGGTAATTTTTTTTGTAAATACATACATATTATAGATAGAAAATACCCAGACCCGAAACAAATACTTGTAGGTCGTA
Organism: Clostera curtula; assembly: GCA_905475355.2. Taxonomy (NCBI): domain Eukaryota; kingdom Metazoa; phylum Arthropoda; class Insecta; order Lepidoptera; family Notodontidae; genus Clostera; species Clostera curtula. Next base: position 7,505,749 of record FR997808.1, on the reverse strand, counting down.
CAAATATTTCTTCCGTGCGGGAATGTGGGTGTATTTTTTATATATTTTTAATTTTATATATTTTGTAAAGCTTTCGCTTTTTATAAGAGAACTCTAGTGTTGCAAACGCCCAGAGATAACACGGCTCATATTTGACCTTAGTGGCATAAAAAACCCATGATCAATTATTCTGCATTGCTTTCTAACTCTTTATTATAAGTAGCATCGTTTTTTGAAACTGAAGATCAATTATTACGATCATGTTCATACTCCATTAGTTCACTATCACGACTGTCCGTAAGCATAATTAAAACGCTCACGGCATTGTAAAGCAAAAAGTGCATTTGTATTCAAGTCGTCAGCAAACTTCGTTCGATATTATGCGTATCCAACTCTGTTATTATACTCGGCTTCAAATGTGGAACTCATAATAAGCAAGCTACTTATGAAGTCTGTTCTGCTATGTGCATGACTTATTGTACTTATGGAACTATTTAGTATCCATTTAGTGTGAACAGTGCCAGGTCAATGTAACGGTTAGTACCGTTATCGCAGGATGGAGAACACTGTGTTAGGGTTTTATCAGATTATTGGTAAGGTGTTAACACACAATACGAAGCTTTGCAAAAGCGTGCCGCTAAGTTAAGTAGATTTTGTCTTAAATGTTTTGTAGTGGTGTGTAGAAGAAATATCACTTGTCATGTTTGTAGGTTTGCTATTTCAGCAGAAGTCTAAGAAGAACATTTATATGGTTAGTGCTGTTTTGGATGTATTAAAATCAATAATAACTAGCGACCCGCCCCGGCTTCGCACGGGTGCAATGATGAACCTCTAAATTTATCAGTGTTTCTCTACAATATTATGAATTTATTATGAATATTAACCTTCCTCTTGAATCACTCTATCTATTAAAAAGCAAAATCCGTTTTGTAGTTTTATAGATATATGCATACATTGGGCCGGACAGACGACAGCGACTTTGTTTTAAAATAATGTGTAGTATAGTGATGTAGTGATATCGTATACGTTATTAGTAATCAGTTCTAAAAATCAATTTTAGTACAATAAGTTTAAACAAAGCAGGTAAAGAACCCTAAAAAAAACAAGAGTAGATATACGAGGGTGAATCAAAAAATTCTTGGAATCAATATTAAAAAATGCAAAGATTTAAATAATAATATTTTATTTTTCTACATAATCTCCCTCCAATGCAATGCATTTAGAATAACGCGTTTCTAACTTCCTTATTCCTTGTGAAAAAAAATTATTTTCTTGACTCTCGAAAAAGTCCTCTACGGCAGCTATAACCGCGTCATTATCGTGAAATTTTGTTCCACGAATTTCCTCTTTTAATTTTGGAAATAAGTGAAAATCACTTGGGGCTAAGTCCGGAGAATATGGTGGGTGGTCAAGGAGATTGAAGCCAGCACAGCGGATTGCGTTGAGCGCAACTTCCGATCGATGGGCAGGAGCGTTATCTTGAAGGAACAACACGCCCAACGACAGTTTTCCACGACGTTTTTCTTTAATCGCTTCACGCACTTTCGGGATTAAATTTGCATAATAGGGTCCAGTTATCGTCTGGCCTTTTGGCATGTAATCAATAAAAAGGATTCCTCCACTATCCCAGAACACAGAGGCCATAACTTTGCCAGCGGAAGGAGCAACTCGAAATTTCTTAATGGATGGAGAGGATGGTCGTTTCCAAGACATGCTTTGTCTTTTAGTTTCAGGATCAAAATGGTGGACCCACGTTTCATCCATGGTGACAAGACGACGGCAAAAATTATCCGAATCACGCTGGAACATTTCGAGATTACGCTTGGAAATTTCCAAACGTCGCTTTTTGTTTTCGTCGGTTAACATTCGTGGCACCCATCTTGCAGACACTTTTTTGAACCCCAGTGAATCAATTAAAATGGATTGAACGCTACCAAAAGATATCTTTAGGATCTCAGCTATATGTTTTATAGTCATTCTTCTGTCTTCCAAAACCAGATTCTCACCCTTTTTGACATTTTCTTCTGTAACGGAGGTTGAAGGCCGCCCAGAACGCGGGTCATCTTTACAGCTTGATCTACCTCTTTTAAATTCAGCCAAACAGTACGCAACCGTAGAATAGGGTACAGCATCACCCCCTAATGTCTGCTGAATGTCCAAAAAAATTTCCTTCGTAGACATTTTTTTCAAACTGAGATATTTTATCACCGCACGTAACTCACTTTTATCCATAATTTTGACTTTTTAGCAACTCGTTGCACAAAAAAATTTATTACATGCGAACGAACTGACAAAAACAAGTGACAGTCTGCATAAATATAGTGTGATAGACACTCTTTAATTTGAATATCGAACTTGATCCAAAAAGGTTTCATATATATGCACTTCTAAGAACTTTTTGATTCACCTTGGTAAATTTGTAACAAATCGTTGTCGTTCATAAGTCTTTTATAATGTGGCTCATAATTACTTATAATACTAATAAGTAAATAGATGAATACGTTTATGTTGTAGAGTATAATATACGTCTAAATAACTCATGAACTTGGACTGCAAAAGCAATGTACTGTTTCATAGACTATTTTCGTGTTAATTTATTTCATTGTCAATTCTAACTAGTATGTAACAGTTCGAGTTACAATGACTTTGTATTTTACACGCAACAATGCTATTACCTAATCAAATAACTAGATCTTAATAAGTTTCTTAAACGGAACGTACTACACCTAATGTGTTAGCATTCTATTTGGAAGTGTGAATAGCAAAATAAAGTATAACGAAAAAAAAACACTAATTCTCAGTTTTTGTTTTGTTAATAATTACATATCAGACATTGCAATAACCTAAATATAGAATCATGAAAACAAAAAAAAAACACGCATACTACGCTGCCCATAAATTACCCATTAGTGAGTCGAGCCTCCTTATGTTACATGGAGATGGAGGTAATTATTCTACTGTGCCACCCTAGCCAAAAGGGTCGGTTTTGAGAGTTTTGTATCAAATTTTCCTTCTTTTGTGGCTAAGTTAACGGCCTTGGAATTTCATTTGTCGGCTCCCACGACACCCTCAGAATGGAATGGGGTGGTGACATCGTGTATTCTAAATCCATCACCAAAATATGTTCCGTCACCTAAGTCCGTCAAAGACGTATAATACGAGTATCGTGTAAATATCTCCATGCTATTAGAAATGTATCAAATAACTGCTATGCCACGCTTCTGAATTCTACTGCGTATTTGATATTGAGTATTTTTTTTTTTATGGAAGAGGCACTCCGGTCCTCTCGCTCACCGAACGAAGCGCAAGTAGTACAAACGAGTATCCAAACAATCCCAATTATTTGGAGGCGATGCAGATTCCGTTCTATGGGCTTGATACGATTAGAAACTTGCTGCAGCGTTTGCGAGTCGTATACAATAGTTGGTAAATTCAATGCAGTTTGCCTACCGTAGACGAATAAATACTACTACTACTATTCAGCCTGAGTCCGTCTTCCGCCTATTTCGTGGTGGGTAATTAGCCTACTGTGTCACACTAGCTAGACGGGTTGGTTCAAGGTTTCTTATCAAGTTTTCTCTCACATGCGGTTAGCTTTTCGGTCTTGTCATTTCCTTTTGCCGGCTCTTACGATACCGTCAGGATGGAATAGGATGGTGACTACGTATTCTGAATCCGTCGTCACAATACAAATTCCTGTAAACATAAATTAGTTTCTAGGGCCACGCGCGTCATACTCTAATTTTATTTTGATTTAAGAACTTTATGGTCGAAGTTTTCGGTGCCTAGTCTATATTTGGTGTTTAAAAAGTTTAGATAAAGTCTCTGTAGGTAAAAGATCACTAACGATACTTAACTTTTAATATATAAAAATACTATATGGTATGTCTCTACTAATCAGTTTTTTAAACATAAATCCAAATATCCTGAGAACCTTAAACTTATTTATTTTATTCCCATATTTTTATGTTTCTTTATGGTGTACTTATAGGTATACTGTTAAAAAAGGTAGACCTGCCTACACAAGTGACGAAACGAACACATTATTATTTTACACATATTTGCATTATTATCAAATAAGACCAGATATAAACATATACTCAGGCTATAGAAAACAAAGCTTTGTGAGTATGATTGATGATCACCATCCAACATATCTAATGATCAAAGTACACCTACTAGACTAATATTTAGGTACTCAAAATTTGACAGTAAAATGATGTATGGCATCGCTACATAAGAGTCTGTTGATGTACATTTTAGAATCTAGTTGTAAATTAGTACGTGGGAACATACTTCATTTTGTTTCATTCACTTAAACATTTCCATTGGATGTTCGGTGGGTTAAATTGAAAAAGAATGAGTTCCATTTATGTATTTTTTGATGGACTTGAATATTGAAATAATATATTACCTACACTGACTGCGGGTCAGTACTAAGTACTACACTTATTATAGGTATATATATTTTTTCTAAACTATAGAAGTTAGAGATTTAAAATAAAAAACGTTTTATAGCAAATGTTATCAGCTTTCTATGTAACTATAGCAAACTCTACAAACTTTTTTTCGAGTCCTTTTTATTTCGAAAGTATATCTTCTGTACTTACTTAAAAATTATTGCAATTTTAAAAGTGTGATACTTAGTTTTGCAGCCCAGTGTTTTTAGATACTATAAATCATTTCAAATGTATTTATGACTGTAAATATTATTAATGTAGATTAAAAATAATATTTAACTTCCTCACGACTTCTAATTAATTAATCTAGCACGGAATTTCCATAAAATTCAAATTACTCAGTAGTGGGTCATTTATGGGCTAAAATTTCAAACGAAGATTAAATAATATGTCTAGACAATACCGTCGCTACATAACTAGTACAAAAAAATGTCTCACCTTTGTAAGTCTATATTTCTGCGAAGTGTTCTTGATACTAGGTAAAGCTTCTAAACTAAACAAACTTATTTTCACGAGACATCGAACCTTCTTGTAACCACTAAGAAGATTAGGCACCTCTTACTATCCTACTTTAGGCAGATACTCCTGATAGTGACCGTCGAGGGTCTAAAGTGGAATTAGTGGTCATCGGAGCCTTTGGGTTCGACTGTGACCTGTATAAGCAATGAAATTTAACTACTGTAATGTTCAAAGTAAATTCAGAATACAATTTCAACTTAGACGTTAGAATATAACAATTTATTATTAATATTTGCCATAAGAGTTTTATGATATACATATAAACATTAATAAAGCACATGCCTATTAATTTAGCGAACGACATACTGGATAGTATGTTAATTTATGTATATATTATTGAGGATAAATAATTCGCATTGCTATTTTCACGAAAATCATAAATTAACACTTGTCTCGAATCTTCTAAATGATTAGAAACCTAATTAAATAAACACAAGACATTGAAACCTCATAAACATAAGAAAAAAAACATTAAATTAGCTGGACTGGACGAACATTTTTACAATTTTATAATAACTTGATTAAAAGTTTATACGTTCATCGGTGGAATATACAGTTGATTTATAATCGATGTGCGTGCCAGAATCACGGCTCGGCGGCGCGTGAGCACGAATATGAGCGGCCTGTATGACAATTACATAAACCTGCTGTAGCGTGGCCGGCACCATAATAATGCGGAGTCAACGACATTCTGATTACAAACCATACTAAGTTGCCAGCTGAGAAATGAAAATTATGCAAATGGAACAGAAATACCCCACTAAACGTAATTAAAATAAAATCTTTTAAATAATTTATGCAACCATTGCGTAAAGACTGCACGGCCAACAATAAGAATACGTAACTATAACTTCATTCCAGACTTGACGTCACATAAAGTCGTGGGCGAGGAAGACAGCGCGAATAAAAACAAAATCTTTTTTTAATTTAAAGCGAGAGACAATGAGAAAACACAGCTGGCGGAATGCAAAACGAAACCGAATAAAGGGAGAAATCCACGAGATGTGATGTTAGGCGATGCTCGGAAGCCGAATGGACGAGTAATTTATGTGGAAACAATGTGTCGAGGGTAAAAGAATTGTCACGTCACATGCGATAAAAGAGACCCAAGTCAGAGAGGGAAATGAGCGAGGCGTCCGCAGAAATGATCGGGGGAATTTCACTATTGAAGGGCTCTAACGTAGTATGAGTGTGGCTTGGTAGCCAACTTACCACCGCATGTAAATCATCATCATCATAATTTCAGTCTTTAACTGTTCAACTAATGAGTTGGACATCTTAAATGTATCGAGCAAAATTTGCCTACTGTACCACGCTGGCAAGGATATGCAAAGGATTTGTATTCATAATTATAGTAGTCTGTAAGTGGCAGATGACCTCTTGCGTTATTTTATTCACCTCTTACGATACCCTCGGCATAGTGGGGGTTGGTGACATTTTGTATTCTAAATCCGTCACCACACGGACCCGACAATTTATACAGACCTAAGAATATGAGTATAGTGTACTTATAATGTTAGCTTATAAATTAGTGTTGAGTCAGGCTTTATCTTTAACGGTGACCAATTAGCTCACTATTCTACGCTGGTCACACTAGTCGACAAAGGGCTTTCATTTTCTTTAAGCCAGATTCCTAACGCTTGGTAATGTGGTAACACAATACATCTCTCTCTTGCCTTATATCTAATATAATTAGTATTGGCTCATAAGATACCCTCAGGATTAAATGAGTGGTTTAAATACATATTAATATCTTAGTAGAATACTCGTGTAAACACATTGCTAATTTATTATTTCTCCAATTAGATAAAGCTCTGCCAACGCTGGTATCAATTTAATTCTTCGTACAAGATCAGATAAGCCTGGAAATCTCCGGCGACTGAGAAAGGAAACGAACTCAAGATATACTGTTGTATCTATTCCACTACCATAAAACGCAGTCGCGAATCCTTAATTAACAAGCAACGGAACTGTTTCTAGTTCGAACAGTGTCGTTTGGGCTATAAAACTGGGTACGAATGGCTCACTTAGGAGTGCACTTTGATGCCTTAAAATAAATATGTCCGTTCGACACGATTCATGGCCAAAAACAGAGATATTTAAGAGTCAATTAAGATTAAACATGCTGGAAGGACTGGTGTACCTCGCGTAAAAGGTAACTAATAACATTTAGATGGGAACAGTGAACAGCAGGAAGCCATGTTGATAGCATGTCTGGGGACACTGCGGGCGCTCAGAGCACGGTAGGGTTTAAACACTTTGCTGTTATAAGTGATTTAGTTTTAAATTCATTAAAGGATTTTGGATCTTTTTTATTTTTAGAAGACAACGTAGACCTTATAAGACAAATGTATAATTTAAAACGTAAGTATTTATTTTCATGACCAGAATTACTGTGGACTTAACGAATTTTCAATGCAATTGATATTCATCATAGAAATCTATAAAAGATCCACTGCTGAGTCGGACCTCCTCTAATTACTTCTCAGCCCACCAATTTCCCGCTGCTGAGTCGGGCCTCCTCCAGTTACATGGAGGGCATTTAACCTACTGTGCCCCAGGTTAGCACATGGTTCTGTAGCAAATTTTACTTCCCTGGCGGCTAGGTTATACACCGGCGTGGTGACATAATGAATTCTAATCCCGCAGGCAGTGGAATTATTGAAATCATAATATTAGATTGTTTCTATGTTACGAAATACGCAACAAGCTGTTACCGAACCTAACCTGTGTAATAGTAACCTTGATAATAATATCCTTAATCGAAACCCAAGGAAGCATCGAATACCAGATTGACTAAAAACAAATAAGATATTTGTAGGTACTTACAAAAGGACAATAGCTGGTATTGAGTAAGGCGATACCTTTTTACGACTTAAGAAGCCATACCAACCTGCCTCGAAGAGCATTGAGGTGTCGATTCAAAATGGCAAAGAAAACGTTAAAGCGATTGTAAGAATACAAAACGTATCAGACTAAAGATTGCGCGCCAAATAACGGATGACACATATTTAAATTTCCAGTTTCATTTGGACAACCTAATTTGGCTATCTACTAGTGTTCAGCTTTACACAGAACGGTTGCCATTCGTGCTCCGAGTACTGGACATTTCTTCGTTAGACCAGATGTGTTACTGACAATGTGAACTACGAAAGATGTTAGATTGATGATGTACGTGTTTTCGTATCTATCATCAGAAGACTTCTGATGTTAACCCAACATTCAACATCGACGCGCATTGGTTAATCTGCAGAGGTCGGGCACAGCGGATTCATAAACTATCGCTGGAGCTACCCCACTAGGAATCTCTGGGAATATTTGGGGTTCCTGCGCGTGTGGAAAATTTGCCATAGTTCTATAAGGGCAATATGATGATGGCAGCTGAAGAGATCTAGTTTTTGTGTGTTTTGTTTCCAGAGTCCAGCATCATGATTTTTCGTCTTACAGAGTCGGCAACACGCGAGTATCATCCCCAGTGTTATAAACGTCCACAGGTGACGGTAATCGCCTGCCATCAAGCAGCCAGAAATAAATGAATAACCAGATTGAACACTAGGACATCTTTATGCTCTTATTCAATTGTATAAATTATGATCCATGTTGTATAAGCTCGTGAGTTTCATAAAAATAAAAAGTATGCGAAGATGGCAAAACGGCGAATTTTATAGAAAGAAGAAAAAATAAGTAAGATTGACAAGTTGCGGTCTTATCTAAAATAAAACACCCGAAGCAGGCAATAAAGTTAACAAAAGATATAACAGTCATCTCGTAAATATTCAAAAAGACTCAAAAGGCGCGTCAGATCGTCAAGACGGGTCTCCCTTCAAAGTCGACTCAAACGTCAATTTGTATACGAATTACGCATAAATTCGTCCCCGAAGACAAGACATCTCGTCCAGCGATCGCTGTTGCGACATTTCAATAAAATTTACGATTCTGACTTAAATGGCGTGTCCAATGAACAAAAAATGTTCCGACATGTACCTCTTTTATTTTAGACTTCGTTAAAATATCTTGGTCGTGATAATAAAACTGTCTGTGTACTACGGCCAATAAATACACCATTGAAATCGATATTATTCCGATAAAATAACTAGCTAATTCGATGCTCAATCGATGGGCATACGGGCTTGTATTTTATAGATTTGTTATGTCGCTTTTAGAGAATATAGTTTTCACGCATACTAATTCGTAATCGTAGTGCGATGTAGACAGATTTAGTGTACACAACATTTACATATTCGAATAAATTATACCTCTGATGAAGATTGTTTGAAGAAATGCATATCTTGCTAATAAAATGTGAAATATTTCATTTACATTTTAAAGTTATTAGAACATTCATAGTTGTATGATTGGCGTTCGTTTTGAATTTTATACTTTACCATTGGTGCATCAGTCAAGTGTTGTCTTTTATACTGACATCGTGTGAAAACATCCTGTGAATGTGTAAAGAGCCATTTAATGTTATCATTCAGACATTACGATATATTTTGTAGAATGAGAAGGAAAACCTTGAAAGACAGGCAATGAATTGAAAATAAAATTTCAAAAAACTCTTGAGCCATAATTTTGGACTCAGTAATAATGGAGAATATAAACAACTAGCGACCCGGCTCGGCTTCGCCCGGCAATTGTACATGTATTATACATATAAAACTTCCCCTTGAAACACTCTATCTATTAAAAAAAACCGCTTTAAAATCCGATGCGTAGTTTAAAAGTTTTAAGCATACATAGGGACGGACAGACGACAGCGACTTTGTTTTATACTATGTAGTGATGCCCGTTAAAGTCGTAGACAATTTGAAGAAATTTCAGATAGTAAAGCATTTTATGTTATCCCTTCCTATTACTAGAATATAAACACTTCTTATTACTGCACCCAGAACGGAAACCTTGTCTAACTATATAAAAAAATATTAGCAAAATAACTCTACAGTGATGTCATAAAAGCAGTTTGATTTAAGTGACGTCAAAGTAATTTGCTTCGAGATTGAAATATCAACAATAGAAAAATTAACAACGCATAGTGACCCTAACTTGTCACAGATGGAATGTGCGACATTTTGTCACATAATAAGTCGCAGCACAATATAGAGGAGAAGACAGCCAGAAACTGTATTATTTTAAGATTCTAAAATAAGTGTAAACGTTCTTGGGCCAAATGCACGCTACATTGATATGCGTTATTGGCCATGACAGGCGAGTCTACTTCAAAAATAGGGTTGTTGCAATAACATTTTCGTTTATATTGCTCTGGAAAAAATCACAAGATTAATATAAACCGAGTTGTGTGAGGAGTATTTATGTTAATTATTGACCCTATATTTCGTTTGCCAAAAGTTATAATAAATATAACATTTGAGAAAAATATTCTTCAAAAATTGGAAGCATTAGCGAATTTTACTCTAGTTTTATATTAGTAGATTTAATGATGAAGTCGATCAAACATTATTTTGTCACCTTCCTATTTTTGCAATATAGGCACGTCTCATACTGTAAATAACGTAAAACTTGTCTAAATACTTTAAAAAAATAAAGGCAAAATAACTCAATAGTAATGTATTTGTTTCAGCCCATAAATTACTCATTACTGTGTTGGGTCTCCTCCAAATTTATGGAAGGAAATTAGTCTCCTGTATCACGCTGGCAAGCCGGGTTGGCACACGGTTAGTATTAAGTTTTCCTTCTTTACGGCTTTGCGGCTAGGTGATCCGTCTCTTGCGCTCCTTTAGTCGCCTTTTATGACACCCTTAGGATGAAATAGGTTGGTGACATTGTGTATTCTAAACACTCTAAGCAGTGTTGTACTGTGTACAAAGTACACAGAAATAAGCTTAATCAAACAAACCTTTTTCATATCTGGGAACATCCCGATATTTTCAATATAAATGTATATTATCAGATAGCATGATTTTCGACAACCCTATTTCAAGGCATGTCGTTCAAAACCCCATTGATATTTTAGGCTACCACGGGACGTTTCTCCAATCGTTCGTGTTTACTCAGATGAGTCGAAACTTTAAAATTAGGAGGTGATTTAGGGGATTCCGTAAAAGTATTTAACTCCCTATCGGTTTGGGAAGTATTTTTGCTTTTTTTATTAGAGGCTTCTGATTTATAAGCAATGTGGTATTCAAATAAAACTTAAGGAATGTTTTGTTTAGATAAGTTTTAAATAGCCCTTCAAAGTAGCTAATCAAAATGGTTGTCTTGATTACCTGGACAAAATTTTTGTCAAAGTGAATACTAGTAGCAATTATTAATTTTTAAAGCTTTTTTAAGGCGTCAGCTTTTTTCTTGTTTTTACTTATATTTTTTATAATAAATAATGTCACTTAAAAATATTGTGTATTCTCCGACTTATGCCTTAGGCATACAAATTAATTTTCATAAACAACAATAGATTCAAAATCTTGCCAATATTTCCAAACTAAAATCTACTTTAAATATATTCTCCAAGCGTGCATCATTTGTTGCAAGAACTAACGTTCGAAGTATCTTAAACGAATGACACAAAAACATAAAAAAGGCCATAAAAGGCATATTTCATTTGTTTTTTATTCTTTAGAACAACGGGGAGTCGTGTTTTTTGTGGGACATATACCAACTCTGACACAACCTACGTAAGCCCCCTATGATCGTTTCACACTTTAAAAGGCTTGACAGTAGTAATATACAGAGTGTTACAAAATGCTGAGAGAACTGATCCGCAAAAATAGTTTAATTTATATTTTACCTCTTAGGGACAGATGTAAAAGAAATAAAAGTAATGAAATGTACCGAACTATTTACTTGCCTGTATTCGGTACGTACTCGTATATCTGAATCTTTACACATTATGTCTAATGAATGAACTAATGAGTGAAAGATCCCTCTGTAATAAGATTTATCATATAATGAAAAATAATATGTTCTCTTATGTTCAGTTTAGCAGTCAGCCCATAAATGACTCACTACTGAGTCGGGCCTCCTCCAAGTTCATAAAACAATAAGTAGGTTATTTGTGACTGAGTTCTTTTCACACCTTACGGATTTTCAAACTACAAAAATTATTGCATTTGAAAATGTACCCTACTGACAGCAATTTTCATTATCTTAAGAGCTTTTATACACTTTACACAGATTCTATTAAAATGTCAAAAATTACGCCGCGTTCCTTATCTATCTAGTCTAAATATTATCAGACTAAGTTACCGTTCCAACATCATTAAAATTAATTAGACTTCACATAATTAAATGTCTCCCAATGTAATAAAAGCGACCGTAAAAAATTATAACTGAGCCGAGTAATTAATTTCTATAACTTTTCCCAAATGTTTAACTAGGGGAAAAAGAGATCTATTAAAACAATATCTAACATCTGTGACATATTCTTGAGTTGTATCGACACCTCTAGGAATTTTGATCGCCGTATTATAAAGATTTGTGCCTCAGATAAAGAACGGTTGCCCATCAATTTCGTACAAAATATTTGGTAAGATCCAAAGATTCGTTTTTATGGGTTTTAAAAGATTAATGTTGAGATAAAGAGATTTGGGGCGGATCCGACCAAGTGGAATTTCGGAACACGATAAATTCTGACACCTTTACTTTCAATGGGCACGAATATTCCGGTAAAATGTCCTTACTTTTTAAGTCGTTTTTTAGTAGAGTCATCATCATTATTACAACCCATAAATGAACTATTAATGAGACGGGACGAGACGGGCCGCCTCCAAGTTCGTGGAGAGAAAGCCTACTGTCCTACGCTGACAGGACGGACTGGTACAGGATTTGTTTAGTGTAAGAGTGTGACGTAAATAAATGTGTGTGTAAAGAAATGCAAAATAAATATCCTTGGACATTTCACACAACGCCATCTCGTCTAAGCAACTTAATGCTTGTGTTATGGTAACGAGATGGATGATAAACTACTTATATACATTTTTTTTTGTAAATACATACATATTATAGATAGAAATGACACCCAGACTCCGAGCCAGTGCCTCTGGTTTAGACAAAGACACTTGCCCGACCCCGGAATCGAACCCGGGACAGCACATCTAACCGCAAGGAAAGGAAAACATGACACAGACTTCCAAAATCCACTTCATGATTTTGGAGGAAGCCAGACTCAGTAGTAACTCATTTAAAGGCGGTAACGATGACGACTAATTAGCAGCCAACATTGCTATGACTGTAGTATTCACTTCGTTTAACATACAACTGATAATAAACATCATTTTTAATGATAAACATCATTTTTAATGATGTTTGAAAAATACTATAGCGCCAGTGAGCAACGTTTTGATTAAAACAAAAATGGCGCCCGTTTCCCCCTACTAACTTAAATACGGTTTTGTTTTGCGTGTACGCAATATGGCTCCGCCCCAAAGGACATCCTACTGTGCTTTGTTTCAATTATAAATTACTTCATGCGTGAAAATTTGTGTTTCTTTTAAAATAAACAGGCCGAAAACCAGCGACAAGAGAAGGAAATTTGATACGTAACCCTATGCCAGCCCGTCTGGCCAGCATAGGAACTGTAGGCTAATGACTCTCCCTGTGATGGGAGGAGGCCGGATTTAGCAGTGGGTTATTTATGGGCTGAGTAGTGGTATTATCTGGTGATTTTATAAGACAGTGTTTAATTAATGAAATCAATTACGACTAATTGCATTTAAATATCTCAATTTTAACGATCCTTATACAAACACATGATAAATATTTAAATTTAGATTTGTAGTATTTTAAGAAAAAAAGAAATTATGTTATGATTACTAAATAATATGGACGGCGCTAAGGTCTCTGCGCAGCACACTTTGGAGGTGTGCCGAGCGTGTGATGAGCCACGGGGCCACCTTGTCGGCGTCAGGGGGAGCCTTTCGCTACCGGATCTTTTTGAATCCATAGTTCAGAGCAAGAAGACTTGACGGCCTAATTCTGTGATGCTGTCATGTTAGCGAAGGAGGAGGCTGAGAGGGCCAGAAAACTGACCTCATAGCACCCTGCCATTGTTGCAACTGGCGCTGGAGCACGCTAGTCGACCTTAGAACTTTGTGAAACAAAATATTTTGACTATAAATGAATATAGAATACCTCCCGTAAACTTTTAAGCGCCATCTTTCTAGTTTCCATAATAAACATGCAAACAAGAAACAATCGTTGATCGACGAAGTCTGGAAATGAAATTTATGGGCATTAAAACTATCTCCATTTCATCGGGCCCTATAGGCATCAGCTTGGCTTTTAGTGAGGGCAGCTGTGCTTAATCGAATCCCAATCAGACCGGGAACGATGTAAAATAGTTTACTGAAACATTAAATATGTAATCAATGCCGGTCCGGTTAGAAAAACCATTAAGCCTGATTAACTGTTTCATAACAACCGCTTAGTGTTTATATTTCTTCTTTGTTTACGGGTGATCGTATCTTGTAAAACGGGGATTGTAAACTAGAATAAAGAAATAAAGCATAATAACAGTTTAATAATGTATGTGTGGTGATGAATCTGATGTTCTTGGTGATATGGGATAATGGCCTGATGAGTTTGTGAACTCTTAATAAGATATTTTTCTCACAAATTCAGTTAATATTTTATATTTATAAAGTGAAATGTTGGTACAGTTTACACCAAACAACTTGAGAAAAGAGTACGGCGGTGGAAGAAATTTCGCGCATGACTTCAACAATTGTAGATTGTGAACAGTCGCGTATTCTGTTCTCCGCAAATGTCCGATGCGACAAAAATACGACTGTGCAGTCGAGTTCATTATTCAAGCTATTTTGTGGCCAATATACTATATTTTGTAGCCTACTGATGCACTGACACTAACAGATATAAAAAAATGTTTACCTATTTTATCAGACCTCTTTATATATGCGTAGATAGCATTTTCTTAATACGTTTTTTGAAATCCTATGTCAAAGACAATGACCACTTGTGCATCGGCAGAGAAAATCGTCCAAAGACTATAACCCATTCATTACAATAGGTTACGTAAATAGAAAATAATAATTATGATTGTAGAACCAACAACAAAAGCCAAAACCTATCGCAGCCTGATAAAGTCACACAATTTGTTATTCGAAAATACGACATTAACCGATAACTGAATACAAACCATTAGATAGCGTGCGTATGGTGATTGATTGTAAACAGAGATAAAGGGGAAGGCCCATTAATTTCTTATTTACCAACGTAGGTAGGTGTCGTTTGTTGAAGAAAACGGTCGGCGTCAAAAATCCGATGGGGACACAATGGTGGGGATTAAAAGCGAAATGGTGTAGCGGTGGCCGACGCATCATTTATCAGTTTGAGCGTGAGGTTAGGTTTAACCAAGGCGTATTATGGAATAGGCATACTATTGTTTTTTTTTATAAGACTAGCTGTTACTCACGACTTCGTCGCGTGGTATTTAACAAAAAAGCTTACTTTAAAACTAATTAGTTTGGATTTCGCGCAAAAAAACCTTTTATATATTTTGAAAACCGGCTAAAATTGCCACACACTAGTAAAAAAACTCAGTAACTATGGGCTCACGAATAGGAGGGGAGTGTCAATAAAAGTAGTTTATGTCTAAGTTACTCCTTGGTGTAACAGTGGACTGCGTTTACGCGAACCTGCGCACCCCAAGCGTGACATGTGAGTGTATACCTACCGCTGGGGTTTTAGTGGGTAGATGAATAGTTACGGAATACCACATAAAATAAATCTCCTTGGTACATTAGCTATCTGCCAGTGATAGTCCCGTCATAATCGGTCCAGATATTTCAGAGATCAGCCGAAACAAACCGAAAGACAGACATAAATTGCAAAAAAAAATTGTTTTGATATATGTATAGTGTATACTGCCATATGCACTTAGAAAAAGCGGTTATTTTTATATTAAGGTGCGTACAGATTAAGTAAAATGTTGCATAATTTGTGTTTTATAACACGTCCACATTATTTAACATTGTTTTTCCACTTTGCAACGTATAACAATACTGTACACATTAGAATAACAATGTTGTATGACATTTTCGTTGGTCATTCTGCAGTAAATAATAATAACCTGTAACATGTTTTATAACATTCAGCCTCCACATTACTGAAACATATTTTATAACATCGTTTATAACATGTTATGTTATATAATATGTAAGCACCTTTAAAAACAGACCTCCTTTATTTATTTGCAGTATATATTTAATGTTAAGCTATGTGACACGTAAAGAATTACCTATGTTTAGTAATGAAATTCTGTGACTATAGAAATAAATAAATACCTACTTATAATTTTCCAACGAAAACTCAAATTAAATACATAATAGATTCAATAATTCCTATGTTAATTTTAAATCGTTCAGTAATTTGTAGTCTGTTCTCAATACCAGCAAATATTATTAGACAGAAACGAGGAATGAAAGGCAAAGGCTTTTTGTAAATTTGCATTTATGAATTAATTAACGAATAATCACTGAACAAGTTGACTGTAAATTTTGGAATATTGTGTTGTTTTATGAAAATTTAATGGTTGACACAAGGTTTAGTAAGCTTGGCAATTAATAATGAAGTGAAATATTATCGGCAAGGTTATCTAGAAAGTCCACGAACGCGGCATCAATCAATGTTTGTCTTCGAATCTATTCGGAGCCCGGTCTTGTTAAAGGCATTTGCACATGGGCTAGGGTACAAAAGTTTTTTTTTATTGTGTTCAGATCCTATTCATATTTAAATTCCGAAGATGAGAAAGCTAGCCATTAATGTCGTGTTATTTAATGGTATATAAACTGCCTTGTTGGCCTAGAGGTTGGATGTGCCGCCTTTGGATCACGGGGTCCCGGGTTCGATTCCGGGGCCGGGCAAGTGTCTTTGTGTAAACCAGAGGCACTTGATTTGAGTCTGGGTGTCATTGGTGTTCGTGAATTTCATGTTTGTAAACTGCCCCCTAGACACAGGTTAAACAACTGCACGGGTTACGTTTCTTTAAAAAAAATGCAGTAGTGTAGCCATGTGTAGCCCATTCATTACCCAACGCTGTATCGGACCTCCTCCCATTATATGGAGGGTAATTAGCCTACTGTACCACGATGGCCAGACGGGTGGGCCCATGTTGTCGTATCAAATTTTCCTTCTCTACTAGATAGGTTTTCGAAATTTTGACGGCTCTTATGAATCTCAGGAGAAGAATCCCTCAGGAAGAAATGGAGTGTGACACTACATCGTAAATAGTTATATCGTTAAATAAAAACAGAACAGACAAAGTACGTACAGCATAATAAAGACACCATTTTTTTTTATATTTTGAATGTGTTACTCGTCTATCAATACTTCATAGATGAATGAAATTAATTTCCTAAGTCGCGCTTCAAATAGTTTATTATCAAATATATTTGAGGTACTTACAAACAATAGTAACGTACTACATTTCCATTACCATATCCAACACTTATAATGTTTATAGAGAAGAAGTGCAGAAAGCTATTTCTTTTTGTTATTATGCATAAAAATACATTTTATCATTACACACGCTGGGACCACTAGTATGTATTATTTTGCAAATATCCACATGCATCGGTAAGGTCTTCGTTGGTCCATCAGGCAAGCCGTATGCTTGAGTGCGCATTGGCATAGATCATACAAAATACATGTCAATAAGATTTAGTTTCCTAAATCAGCATTTTAAAGTTGTGAATTCATGAACTTCATACTAGCATAAGCGCATGGCCTTTAAATACGTGCTGTGCGTGCACGTGTGAAGCATTATAATGGCAAAAAGGTCTAGTTGTGTTTGGGTGTATTCGTTACAAATATTATTCAGACAAAAATAAAAATCTTCAATATTACAGTGAATATTTGCCAAAAAAAATTGGTTCTATGTACGTTGCTCCTAAACTTGTCCAAAGTAAGCTTTATTGTCGTATCGCGTGACGAAAGGCTTTACATCAACATTGAGACTAGCGGAACGTCATGTAATTTGTATTAACGATGTGATTTTAATTAAAAACGTTGGTATATCTCTATGAACTATCGTGATATTATGACCTGATAAAAAATCTCAATGAGTATTTGAAGGTAATCTACTTTTTCACTACAGCCCACAACTGAGTTTGACCTTTAATTACATGGGCCTTTGTAAGAGGCTTTTTGCGGCTGGGTTTTTTGCCTCATATTTCGTATTCCACACTCAGGATCTGTACTCAATTCAATAATATGAAATTAAATGTTTTAGGGTCCTTAAATTTTATGTTGTTTACTTTCAAAACCATAATACTTTAAACATTTCTCAATTCATATTTCACATTCACATATTAATAATTATTGTGGTGACGGCATAGACTAGGTTTTATTTATCTGTCTTCCATGTCTCCAAGAGATGCTATCATCATGTGAAGCTAAAAAGAAAGCTTAAAATATTTTATGGATCCGCAAACGTTTCTAAAACTTTATGCCGGTGAAAATAGATTTATTATTTTACAGTTATTTTATAGATACACACGCTTAAATATTTTACGTCTCAAACCAATACGCTGCCTGCCGATTAGTGTTGACTGATGCCCATCTATGAATCTTTCTGTCTTTTGTTTTTAATTTCTTAGTATGTACTTTTTACAAATTTTGTATTTAAAAATTTACGTATTTAAAAAATTACAATTGCTTCGTAGCATATTCTTTATTGCAGGATAGAAGTTTATTTTTCTTAATTGTCTTGTTACAAAACACTTTTTTTAAATAAAATTGTATTACGTTTTCTTGTGCTTCATAGATTTTTTTTGTATATTCCGTGGCAAATTGATTCAGTCCTATATATTTAATATATTAGACCACTACTTGGGGGGTAAGGGGCTCCCACAACATCTTTTGGGGCTCAAGTCAACCTCACCTGCAAGTCGGCGCACCCTGCTGAATAACGGACGAGGCTCTGACGACGGCTGTCCTTTTGGGGTTGGGGGGTCAGACGGCAGTCGCCCCCGTAAAAGCCAAATTTGCCAAATCAGAATGGAAGGAATAAAAGTACGAGATCGGCTAAGGGCTAGGGCGCCGCCGCTTAACGGCGCGCAAGAGCTTCGCCCGGCTCTTGTGAGAAGTGGACAAGGGCTACCGTGTCATGGGCGGGCACGGCTAACGACGTTAGCCCCATCTCGCGCAGCCCAAACATCTCGAAAGATCCGCTTCGCAACGTGGAACATAGGTACGCTAACTGGACGTGCGAGGGAGTTAGCCGATGTGCTCTCCAGGCGGAGGGTGGCCGTGGCGTTCCTGCAGGAGACTCGGTGGAAGGCCAGCAGATCCCGGTTCATTGGGAATGGCTACAAGCTGATCTACACGGGTGCACCTGGTGGGGAGAATGGGGTTGCCATAGTGCTCTCGGAGGAGTTCCAGAACGACATTTTGGAGGTGAAGCGTCATAGCGACCGGCTTATGGTTGTTAGGGTGCTTATCGATGGGGTAGTTACCCACTTGATAAGTGCCTATGCACCACAGGTTGGTTGTGACGACGCCGATAAGATAGCGTTTTGGAATCTGCTTGGAGAAGTGCTCCGTGGAATCCCATTATCACAGGGGATCGTTTTGGGGGGTGATCTGAACGGTCATGTGGGTGATGAATGTGGGGAATTTGGGCGTGTTCACGGTGGATTTGGGTACGGTAGCCGCAACGCGCAAGGGGAGGATATCCTCAATACGTGTGCGGCTGCCGACCTTGCCATCGTGAACACGTATTTCAAAAAGAGACCCGAGCATCTTATCACCTACAAGAGTGGGAAGAATGCTACCCAAATCGACTTCCTACTCACTAGGAGACACCACATCAGCAAAGTGGCCAACTGCAAGGTCATACCCGGTGAGAGTCTCACTGCACAACATCGTCTTCTTGTCATGGACCTCTGCGTTAAACCTAAAGACACGCATACCGAGCGCGCTCAGCGCCGAATCAGGTGGTGGCTGCTTGATGAAGTCACGTCCCAGAAGTTCGCCTTAACTGTCGGTGACAAGTGTGCCGGTGGTATGGGCGATCCAGTTCAGGCTTACTGGGACAAGATTCAGGCGGCTATCCTTGGGTCGGCGAAGGAGGTGCTTGGGGTGTCTAAGGGTGGTCGCAAGTGTGACAAGGAGACATGGTGGTGGAACGACACAGTCCAGAGGGAGACCAGAGCGAAGAAAGCCCTCTTTAAGAAGTGGCAAGCGTCCAGATCTCCTGAAGACCGCGACGCATACCAGGTTGCAAAGCGCGCCACTAAGAGAGCTGTTGCCAGAGCCAGACGAGACCACTTACAACCACTTTACGATAAGCTGGAATCGTCTGAGGGGCAGAAGCTCATCTATAAGTTGGCGCGCTCCAGGCTCAAAGCGGCACAGGACATTTCCAAGTGCCGCTGTGTAAAAGATCCTGTGGGCAACCTGCTATGCGAGGACCTCGCGGTGAAGGAGAGATGGCGCTCGTATTTCCACGAGCTGCTGAACACGCAGCACAAAGAGGTGCAGCCGCCAGATCTTCCTCCGAATCAAGGACTAGTCCCACCGATAACGCCTGCAGAGGTCCAGAATTGTCTTCGCCGCATGAAGAATCGGAAAGCTGTTGGATCCGACGGAGTCCCTATCGAAGCCTGGAAGGCGATGGGCTCTCATGGTGTGGGCGTCTTAACCGACCTTTTCAACCGTACACTCCTCACCGGTACGATCCCAAGCCAATGGAGACTGAGTATCATTACTCCTGTCTTCAAAGGTAAGGGGTCGGTGCAGGAGTGCGGTAGTTACCGAGGGGTTAAGGTCATGTCCCACACCATGAAGCTCTTCGAAAGGGTTATCGACTCTCGGATTCGACAGGAGTGCACTGTCTCGGAATGTCAATATGGGTTTCGGCCTGGTCACGGGACAATGGACCCAATTTTTGCCCTAAGGACTGTCGCGGAGAAATACAGGGCGAAGAATACGCCTCTACACTGCCTGTTTCTTGACTTGCAGAAGGCCTTCGACTGTATTCCTCGCGCGATAATCTGGTGGGCATTGCGGTCCAAAGGGATTCCAGAGGCCTATATTGACATTATCCGAGACATGTACCGTAACTCCGATTCCGTAGTTCGGACCGCTGTTGGCGACACAAATCCTTTCCCCATCACCGTCGGGGTGCACCAAGGATCCGTCCTTAGTCCGTTTCTGTTTAGCGTGGTATTAGACGTATTGTCAGACAGCAACAGAAACTCACATGAGCAGCCTCCGTGGTTGCTCATGTATGCTGATGATATCGCCCTAGCAGATTCGGACAGGGGTAGGCTGGTGCAACGCGTGAAGGCGTGGAAGGAGTCGCTTGAGAACGGTGGTCTGAAGATCAATGTGGCGAAGACCGAGTACTTGGCCTGTAACTCCACAGATCCCACACCCGTACGCATAGGCGGTAACACGGCCGAGCGTACGGACCAAGTCAAATACCTGGGATCTGTGTTTCATGCGTCTGGTGACATCGATTGCGACGTCAAGGCACGCATTGCTGCCGCGTGGGCCAAATGGCGTGAGGTAACTGGTGTCATTTGTGACCCCAAGATGCCGGTAAAGTTGAAGGGACAGGTCTATAAGACCATCATTAGGCCGGTCCTTTTATACGGCTGTGAAGCGTGGCCGGTGTTAGAGCGACACAAGCAAGAGCTGCGTGTCACGGAGATGAATATGCTGCGGTGGATGTGTGGAGTGACGCGGAAAGATCGCGTTAGGAACTCCCGCATTCGCGGCAGTCTTCATGTCCGTGACATTGCGGATAAATTGCAGGAGTGTCGGCTCCGTTGGTACGGCCACGTTTTGCGGCAACCGGCTGCCTACGTGGGAAACAAATGTCTGGCCATGCCGCCTCCGCCGGGCCCCGGCAGGAGGGGTAGACCCAAAAAGTGCTGGCTTGACGTCGTAAAGGGTGATATGCGTGCCAATGGGCTCACTACCAGGGATGCTGAAGACCGTGCGAAGTGGAGAAGAAAAAGCCGGAAAGCTGACCCCGGGCGCCGAAACGAGAGTTTGGGCTGCAACCGGGATACAAGGCTCAGTTGATGATGATGATGACTACTACTCACCCCATAAATGACCCACTGCTAAGTCGGGCCTCCTCCCATTACAGGGAGGGTAAAAAGCGTACTGTGCCACACTGGCCAGACTTGTGGTTGGCACAGGGTTACATTTCAAGTCTTGCTGCTAGGTTTTCGGCCCTGTCATTCCCTTTTATCAGCTCTTACGGCACCCTCAGGATGGAATGGGATGGTGACACTAAGTATTCTAAATCCGTCATCACACTTAATAATCTATATCTACTATTCTATATAAGCCCTCTTCTAAAGCCCGCTCTAGTTATTATGAAAAGCCTACATAGTGTTTTGTTTCGTTACGCTTTGATCTTAGTGCTCTCGTAATAAGATTGAAATTTGATTCAAAGACGCTCGCGATACACACGGTTTATGTATATCCTTCAATTGTCTTAATACATTAGGATCAGTTTACATCTGAGAACTGCAAGAGGATACACTCGATCGATACGTATCAGCGTCACATGAAACCTATTACTTCACACCGAACCCGATAGTAACAGCTTATTGCCTCTATACAAATAAATACCATCGCTTATCTAAAATCTTTAAGAGTAACCCGAAACCCTTAACATGCACGTTGAGCATACAGTGTAAACTATTCATTCGGTGTCTCCCGAGAATATATTGAACAAAAGACGCGCTCAGCATCCGACTTTACTATTTCCTAGTGATGGGCCAAATGTGGGTTAAGCCGAATATATTATTCGGCCAAATTGTCTATTTTTCATAGAACGTTGAATGTTATTGATTATTTGTACACTACACTTAGTATGCGAATACGTACTTTAATTTAGTGAAACTAGAGACGGAGTTAATTTTAAATACTCAGACTTATATATAAACATGTTCGAAATTTTCCCGACAGTGTTGTCGAGGTATGTCGACTTTTGGTCATAGTATTTTCAGATCTTATTTTTTCTTTTTGGGTAACTTATTTTTTATACAGGACAAACAGGCTTAATGTAATACACTAGCACCTACATACATGAATAACGAAGTTCCAGCTTTTCAGTTTCTTGGCTCCAACTAATCTAGGCCAATGGATTATTGTTCGAACCGATTTTAACTTAGAACTCGTTAATTTTCATGTGTTGTAAATAATATGGTCATGGTATAACCAGGTTATTCAATTACTGTTTATAAGTCAAAACAATAATGAAATTCTAAACATAGAGATATGTCTCAACTGACATGATTATTAGCATTCCTCTGCCTTCGAGCATTACTTAAAATGCAGCAAATATTTCAATTTGTCAAATTGAAGCATATTATTTTAATATTTCTAATATCATCACTATCACTACATAGTATAAAACAAAGTCGCTGTCGTCTGTCCGTCCCTATGTATGCTTAAATCTTCAAAACTACGCAACGGATTTTTAAGCGGTTTTTTTTAATAGATAGAGTGATTCAAGAGGAAGGTTTATATGTTAATATTGCACCCGTGCGAAGCCGGGGCGGGTCGCTAGTTCTTAATAAACTTTAGTATATGAATATTCATATAAGTAATTAAGTTTATTAGGTATATTAAAATACTAACCTCCAATTTGACAAATTCATTTTTTTAGATTATGTAACGTGTAATGTATCATATTAGAAGTCTGCCGAATAACGAATATTTGTCACCTCCCTAACTATTTCTCACTATATCGGCAAGATGTAATCAGAGAAGACTACGTGTCGTGCTTATTTATGTATGAACGGGGCGAGGAGAGGGTGGGCCAAACGCGTAGGATACAAACAGAATAATATTGATGACACTGCGCTACGAGGGGTCATGAATCATTAATCGTCTGCTTGGTATACGGCTCTATTACGAGTGCTTCCAGGATAAGCCACCCTTGACGAGGTGAGGCCGAACGGGCGAGCTACCTTTTCACGTTATTATGAGCGTTGGTATATCTGTCTATGAGATAAAGTTAACAATTGTGAAAACTTTATCACAGAAAGAATCTATACTAATATATAAAGCTGCAGAGTTTGTTTGTTTGTTTGAACGCGCTAATCTCAGGAACTACTGGTCCGATTCCAAAAAATCTCAAATCTCAAATCAGTGTTAGATAGTCCATTTATCGAGGAAGGTTATAGGCTATATTTTATTTTCAAAAGAATTAGGGATCCGTATGAAAATTGCGATTTTGTAAAAACTATTGACAATAGAACAAAATTATGTACTACGGGTTTGTAGGTCTTATAAAGATCTACAAAAAAGTCCGCAAGAGCACATATCTAACTATCATAGTTTAGCCACAATAACCGATTTTATGTTCATAAAAAATATGCACGGGTTCGAAGCCCACGCGGGCGAAGCCGCGCGCAAAAGCTAGTTCTCTAATAAAGAAAAATACGTTACTGTACCACGCTTGCCCAGCAGGATTTGTTACAAATACTTCTTTTACGCGTAGCTATGCTGTTTGCCTATTGCATACTCGAGATAGAAAAGGCGACGCTTAAGAGGCCGGTAGTGTGTCGGGGAACTTATCACAGACACAGGCCTCATTGAGTAAATGTGTCCCAGTTACCCGGAATCCCCTTAGATAGTCCCAACCCGTTGAGGCGCCACAGAAGAATGCATCCTCGAGAACCTGTGGCGCCCCAAACAATAAGTGAGGGTATACTGTTGGGTTTGAAAGACGCGGACAACTTAAGTGTATTGACTAATTATTACTTTTTATAAGTCATGTCTCTAAGACAATTTATTACTCTACTAATCGATCCCAAAACGAAGTAAAATGTTCAGGCTAAATACAGAAAAAGTAAAAACAATTAAAGTTTATTCTGTAAGCAGCAGACGTGGCTACTTCTAAATGAACTCAAATGTAACAAAAACGAAAACAAATCGTGGACAAAAACGCAGGTCATTTCGGCGTGGACTTTCTCGTTTATTTTTTCTAAACGTCGCCCGAGGACGTGCATCCGAAACCTTGAGGTGTATTCTTTTATTCTATTTTTACTCCAACAAAATTTTATTCTACCTCTTGTGCATGGCCGAACAACGATAAAATAATAATGCTCAAGCTCCAAGTGGTTGCCTCAAAAAGGGACCGTAAGGAAAGGTCGGGACGTTCCTAAATTTCTAATCGGGATTTTATTTCACGTTCACCCGGCCCGTTCTTTATGATGGCTTTTTGCAATGTTTTAGGACTCAAGGTGAAGCCGGTATTATTTTTTAACTACAGTACTTTGGCAAAATGAATTCCGGTAAGTCAAAATTTTTGCAATAAAATTTACAAAGCAGTGTAATAAAAAGATTGAAACTGTGCCAACAATCAGCTAATGCTTTGAGCAAAATGTTACTGTAAAAGAACGGTAACATTTTGAATTCTATTATGTAACCGTAATACGGTTCGGATAAAAGGCTACGTTGTCCTCACCATTCAATAAAATGTGTTACTAGTAATCTACATTGTTATGGTGAAGAAAATAACGTATGTAAAATAAATACGTAATGAAATACTTCATTCAGATTATATGCGCTCTCATAAAAATTTTCTCACTTTATGTTAAGAAAATTATCTTGTTGTCGTTTCAGCCCATGACCCACTACAGAGTAGGACCTCCTCCAAATTCGTGGTGGGAAATTAGCCTACTAGCGACACGGATTGTTCTTTCGCCCCTGTTGATCAGTCTTTTGCGTTCCTTTAGTCGACTCTTACGACACCCTTAGGATGGTCTGGATTGGTGACATTGTGAATTCTAAATCCGTCACCACGCGGAACTCAAAAAGAATTCGTTAAGAATTGCCGACTTGTAAAATTTACATGTCAAGTCAACTTACGTGTTGTAACGTAGTCATGGCCGTAAGATATACTCACACTTATGGTGCTTTTTAATATTCACCACGTGTTTCATAAGACGGACTTGCAGAGGAGGGAAGCACGCTTATAACAAAAAATGGGTGGACTTAAAAACAGAGGAAAGAAAAAACACATACCCATACTATTTTAAAAGAGCCATGCTTCAAATCAGATGCTGATGATCAGAGGAATTTATCTCTGTTCCATTTCAAAATGTTATTATACAGTTACTAATGAAATAATTTTCTTTTAAATTATCTATACTAATATATAAAGCTGCAGAGTTTGTTTGTTTGTTTGTGTGTTTGTTTGTTTGAACGCGCTAATCTCAGGAACTACTGGTCCGATTTCAAAAATTCTTTCAGTGTTAGATAGTCCATTTATCGAGGAAGGTTATAGGCTATATTTTATTTTCAAAGGAATTAGGGATCCGTATGAAAATTGCGATTTTGTAACCCAAGGTGTAAAATCGAAAACCTATTTATTCTTGCGCTGCAAAAACTATTGACAATAGAACAAAATGATGTACTACGGGTTTGTAGGTCTTATAAAGATCTACAAAAAAGTCCGTGAGAGCACATATCTAACTATCATAGTTTAGTCACAAAGCTGCAGAGTTTGTTTGTTTGTTTGTTTGTTTGTGTGTTTGTTTGTTTGTTTGAACGCGCTAATCTCAGGAACTACTGGTCCGATTTCAAAAATTCTTTCAGTGTTAGATAGTCCATTTATCGAGGAAGGTTATAGGCTATATTTTATTTTCAAAGGAATTAGGGATCCGTATGAAAATTGCGATTTTGTAACCCAAGGTGTAAAATCGAAAACCTATTTATTCTTGCGCTGCAAAAACTATTGACAATAGAACAAAATGATGTACTACGGGTTTGTAGGTCTTATAAAGATCTACAAAAAAGTCCGTGAGAGCACATATCTAACTATCATAGTTTAGTCACAAAGCTGCAGAGTTTGTTTGTTTGTTTGTGTGTTTGTTTGTTTGTTTGAACGCGCTAATCTCAGGAACTACTGGTCCGATTTCAAAAATTCTTTCAGTGTTAGATAGTCCATTTATCGAGGAAGGTTATAGGCTATATTTTATTTTCAAAGGAATTAGGGATCCGTATGAAAATTGCGATTTTGTAACCCAAGGTGTAAAATCGAAAACCTATTTATTCTTGCGCTGCAAAAACTATTGACAATAGAACAAAATGATGTACTACGGGTTTGTAGGTCTTATAAAGATCTACAAAAAACCGTGAGAGCACATATCTAACTATCATAGTTTAGTCACAATAACCAAAAATGCATAGAGATAAGCACGGGTTCGAAGTCCACGCGAGCGAAGCCGCCCTCAAAAGCTAGTAATATATAAACTTGCCTGTAGATCTTCATTATTTTTCTTCATGTTCTGTCAAAATAGCTGTTGTATCCCTTCCTTCTCGGCCTGCTAAAGTTTTAGTATGTCGCCAAGCGGCAAATCAATAATTGGCTATCCCGATTGAAAGTTAAGCAAGTCCTTTGTAACTTCAGTATGAGTGTTAACACCTCCTAATGGCCTTACATTTATAGTAATTTAGATTCGAGTTTAACGTATTAGCTATAAGGGATTTTTTAATCCTTGTACGACAATAAAATACTAAGGAAAAATAAATACTAACTAGTATCAAGATTTCAAATAAAAATAACAAAATATTCTTTAATGCAGAAGCATATTTTCAAATTGACGTGAACGATTATAATAATTGCTAATGATAGATAAAAAAAACGGAAATCGATTCCAGAATGATAATCTTCAAAGTGCATGCTATAAAAAAGTTACCAAATTATACCCTTGCTAACTATAGAAAATCAGGTAGGCAACCTTCTAAGGTAGTAGTTATGTAATTTGCGTATTTCCTCAATGCGGCCCTAAAATGTTAAAAAAGATACTACCTATACTTCCGCCCTCGGCATAGTCACGCACATCCCTTTACAAACAAAATTTAAAAAAAAAACTAATGCACGATCATTGTGCTTTTGTCACAGGTATATTTAAAAAAACGCACAATGTAAGCTAAACATTATATACGAAAAAAACGATACGTGATCCCAAATAAAAGTTCTAGATTAGCAGCAGATGTCGATATTTGAAATGTTGATAACGTGAATGATACGGGTCGCGTTTTTTCTAACGCTTTACGTAGAATTACAGATATGGTTAAGAATTTTGACAGACACAATGCTTGGGATCAGTATAATATTTGCGTGCGTGTCTCATGACGAATTCGGTATAAAGGATTATTCTGCTTCCATAAGCAAGCTTGTATCGGATCCGAATCGTTATGTGCGTAGCAGAAAAGGCATTGTGATAGATTTTTCATTGATATGATATTTTGCTTTGATTCCTGTGTAATGGTATAGAGCCTAGTAAAGTAATTTCCGTGTGGTAACGGGATTTAGAATACATCATGTCACCACCCCAATCCTTCTGAGGGTGTCGTAAGAGCCGACTACTTAGCCGTGGTATGGAATGTATGAGGTGGGTGATAATGTTACTGTAGTCTAAATCTTGCATCACACGGTATTTTTTTTAAAGATTCTACATTTTTACTTTTTAGACTACATTTTTACTAAAATTACTTACTCTCTTTTTTCTGAGCCCGTAAAAGACTACTGAGTCAAACCTCCTCTAAATAAGAAACTGACAACCCAAACGCATACAAAAAAGTCATTCAAGTCGGTCCAGCCGTTTAGGAGGAGTTCAAGGGCATACACACGTAATAGAATTAAATAAATAAAGATGATTAAATATTTCGCTAACAGTAACAAATGATACATTTAGCTCCTTACCAACTAAATAATCAAGAAAGTTACGTAACTACAACCACAAAAGCTTACATTAAAGTCTAACATATTAAATAGCTGACAGCGTAATAATGTGTACTATCAATTTACTCCTACAAAGGTTTCGATTAAGGAGGCATTTTCGTTGTAAGTAATTTGATTCACGTATTCGCTGGTACATGAATAGTTAACGAAGTTGATGCTACTTATTTATAATACAATTGTAATCTGATTTGAAACGTGGTCTACATTTGATGAACCTGTACTTAGTCCATAAACTATCATACTAAAATTTATATCAGACTAACTATACCTTGTCAGAAGGAAAACTTGATACAAACCCTGTGCCAACCCGTCTTGCCAGAGAGGCACGGTAGGCTAATTTCCCTCCATGAATTTGGAGGAGGCCCGACTCTGAAGTGGGTCATTTATGGACTGAAACGAATTATACCTTGCGCGCTTTGCTACGCCACTAACTAAATTATATTTAAAGGAAAGATATTACACAGACTTTTTTTTTTGTTCAGAAACCTTTGTGGTCTCTTGCACAACTCTTTGCTGAAGATCATCACATGATCAAATGCATAGTTTAAAATTCTATAAAGGACATACCGACATACACGATTCATTTTTATATTTTAAGATTTTTAAGATTTTGGTAGTAAATGATGAAATGAAAACATAATAGTCCGTTGTGATTAGGAATTAAGATTTCATACATTATTGGTCTAGGGGTTGAATGTGCCTTTGGATCACAGGTCCCCGGTTCAAATCCGGGGTCGGAAAAGTGTCTTTGTGTAAAGGGTGTATTGCACTTGCTTTGAGTCTGAGTGTAATTCGTGTTCCTGTTTTACATGTTGTAAACAGACTGCGATGCAGAGATTTCGTTAAAAAAATAAAAACAAAAATAGTGTCATCAACCATTGAAGCCCACAGTTTGTTTTTATATAGTTCAATTTGAAAATCGAAGTTGATATGATGATGATGACATTAAAATACTCAGATCCAAACATAGAATACAGATTTAGACGGAGCAAGATAGTAATTAAAAAAAGTCATAATTCAAACTAAGAAAATGAATCATTCTACTATTTTAATCAACAAAAGTAAATTTTGTATTCATGGGCAATAAATAACGAAGGAATATTTAAGAGTCAAGTCAATACTGGCGCAAGAATAACTCAATTAAAATTTACTGAACCAAGAAAATTGATTAACCAACAGAATAATTTATAGGCTTATCTCTGAGTGGAGAATCGAAACAAATAAGTTTATTCCAATTTGAGGGGTATGGCTGTTACAAATTACGTTTATAGAGGCATGGTCCGGAGAGATAACCGAGTGGCAACCTGTTTCGGATCATTCGAATAAATACGGAGACTAGTTTAGATAAATTCTACTGATCGATATATCGAGTACATTCAAGGCAGTGATAAAGTATTGTTAAGCTAATGTTACTAAATCCTTGGTAAAATCTTTGCCAATATATTTTTAGGAAAAGGGATCCTGTCATTCTGTAAGTGAAAAAAAAAACAATAACTTAATGTTGATGTAATAGCTTGTGCCAATCCATCTATTTGTCCAATATGACATAGGTGGTGTGGATAGGACTATTTTCGGAGTATCCCTGCGAGATCAAATCAAACCAGAGTAATCGGCATGGCCCACAGGATTGCCAAACTTAAGTGCTAGTAACTAACTCGCAGAACTGACGGGCGTTGGAGAAGAAAAGTCCTTATGTGGCGATCCAGTACTGGACTCGCTAGACCAGTGACCTGGTGATAGTCACAGGGAATCGATGAATGAGGGGGACTCAGGACAAGCCTTCGTGGACATCCTTGGGAGAAGCTTAAGTCCAGCAGTGGACATCTGTTGCCTAAAATGATTTTAATGATAGTTGGCTAATATCCTTCCATTTGTAAGGTGGTCCGTTTCATCAGTGGGTCATTAATGGGAATGGTGTCCTACTTTCTGGTAGAGTCAGATGTCCTGGTGATGTAATAAACTAAAGCAATAGGGTTTACAATAGCAAAAGGTTGTAGCGCAAAACATAAACCTCCGAATCCTACCTATCGAAAGGAGCAGTTTTCACTCTTCCATGTGGGGACGGGTATAGAATATATGGTGTCACCACCTCATTCCATCATTAATAATGTCTCGTTGGTCTACGGGTTATATGTGTCTCCTTTGGATCAACGGGTCCCGAGTTCGATTACGGGGTCGCAAGTGTATTTGTCTAAAACAGAGGCACTTGCTCTGAATCTGGGTGCCCCGCGATACAGGTTATACCGTATTATGCAGGGGTTTCGTTTTTATAATAAAAAAAAAACAAACAAACAATGAAAACAATGTGTTGTTAGAGCCGACAAAACTTGATACAAAACCCTGTGCCGACCCATTTGGCCAGAGTGGCTTAGTAGCAGTTCTATGCATATTTATCTATCTATCTATCAGCCACAGAAGTCCACTGCCGAACATAGGCCTCCCCCGTAGATTTCCACAATGCACGATATGCATATATATATTTAAGTATGGGGCGTAGCATATGATTTTTGATCCAATCATTATAATATAATATGTGTATTCCGTCGCAAGCCGCCTAGATACAGTGAATACTATCATACAAGCTTTGTAACCTGTCTTCTAGAAAGTTCCGTAGAAGTAACCGAATTTTAGTCACAAGTTAATTAATAAAATGTCAAGAAAAAAGGGGTTTTTTCTGAAACAAAAAATTGTTTACAGTATTATTATCTTTGCGAAAGGTTGCCGGCAGCAACCCGATGATTCAAGTTAAAGACAGGGTGCTATGGCACTTTCTAGGGGAGGCCTACGATGATGATGATAATAATTATAAATAGTTTCGAATAATCCTTTTGTTATGGCGTTAGGCTTTTTGTTACACCTTGTTTAATAAGACCACTATCAAACTTCCTCTCTAAGTAAGCAAAAAGTGTGTGTTTCGGCGATAGGTTGATTGCGATGAACTTAGGGACTTTGGGGCCATAAGCTACCAGTTTTTACGATCCGTTCCCTTCTGCTCGGCCTCGAGATCCCAAGCTGACCCTTGAATTACGAAATGGCGATTTCCGAGTATTTTCGTTTTATTTAAAGTAACGTTGTGTTATTTTACGTATTTTACTGTAATCATTATTTGATAATTGAGTATTGTAATAGTTACTTAATCGTCTAGTTGTATTTTTAATATAGAGGTTGTAACAAAAAACCAATATTCAATAACAATCGTTATTATTATCCTACAAGCTTAGCAATTATATAGAAATATGTTTTTTATTTTCCGTATTCAAAAAACCACCGACACAATGCCCTTTAAAAAGTAAACAATAAAAATAAATACATCGCGTTGGGGGACCAGGGGTCAGGTTATAAATAAACTAGCTTTTGGGCGCGGCTTCGCTCGCGTGGCCTTCTAACCCGTGCTTATCTCGATGCATTTTTTTTATGAATATAAAAGTGGTTATTGTGACTAAACTATGATAGTTAGATATGTGCTCTCGCGGACTTTTTTGTAGATTTTAATAAGACCTACAAACTCGTAGTACTTCATTTTGTTCTATTGTCAATAGTTTTTGCAGCGCACGCGTAAATAGGTTTTCGATTTTACACCTTGGGTTACAAAATCGCAATTTTCATACGGATCCCTAATTCCTTTGAAAATAAAATATAGCCTATAACCTTCCTCGATAAATGGACTATCTAACACTGAAAGAATTTTTGAAATCGGACCAGTAGTTCCTGAGATTAGCGCGTTCAAACAAACAAACAAACAAACTCTGCAGCTTTATAATATTAGTATAGATTTATAATATTAGTATAGATAGGAGCGGTCCCCAAACGCGATGTATTTATTTTTATTTTTTACTTTTTAAAGGTTATTGTGTCGGGGGGTTTTTTAATTTTTAATTTAATTAGCTTAAAGCCCATTTATTTATAGTCGTAATCAATTCGCTATCAGCTAAAGACCAAAATTTTTAGAAAAAAAATTGATTGCCTGGAATTTCGCACACAGTATCTTTATCATTTGCACTATCGATCCTTGCGATACAGCTGTACGAGTATTTTTACACACTGGATATAAGTATAAAATATGATGTACCACTATGTTTTAATTGGCTTATTAAGAGTTGCATTGCAATTCCTATGATGTTTCAGAATAATCTTTTGACTAATGCAATATAATGGTTCCTTATCCAATATGTGCCTGTTGTTTCTTTAATAGCCTAAAATGGACGTACAATTTGTATGCGCTGACAAAACATCCAAATAATTCACATCTTAGATTCTAATTAATAAAATATTAAGGATTTGTTTTAGGCAATGGTGTTATCAGAAAATACTTATACCTATTGTAATGTAATCTATCATTGTGTTTTATTTATTTCTTGACTACGCCTAAACTGACCTAGTTATGGTCCACAAAAAATGTTATTGAACTTGGGGATTCTGAGTGCAATAAGCTAAATAACTTGTGTTTCGGTACAGTGTATCACCGACTCACTCTTTTCATAGTATTCAAAATAAATACTACTGCCGTCGTTATATGTACCATTAGAACTATGTCGGAAGCCATTTATTTATGATGATCGAAAATAAAGACTAAGATTTATTATTTCCTTACCTTCTGTAAACATGTTGCTCTGCATTGAGCCACCCGCAGCGGTGATGACACTTCCTCTTCCGCTGAAGCTCCAATCCATGACATGATCAGGGCGAACAAGAAGAAACTATAAGATAACATTTTGGCACACATTTTCTTTGGTATCCCTCCTTATAAAGTTAAGTCAAAGCCTCGCGCTTAGCATGACCCGCACATAAATCCTTGGGATGATATATTACTCATAACGTCTTGTTTATCTCGTGTTATCAATTTCTTTGCAAGTTTTTCTTCACGATAACTCCGTTATTCAGCGACGAATGAAAGTTTATACTGGGCTGCCAAAATCCGTGATCCAATTTCCAGTAGTAACAGTTACTAAACGGTAATAAAACTTAAAACCAACACAATATTAACAGTACAACACACACTTGGAAAAATAATTTTCCCAGTTCGAATTATTTTCGATGGGTTGTCCTTTCGGAGGCGACGTTGCCGTCAGCGCGGTCGACTGCGGACTAACCACCCCGCTTAGAGAAGCTCGGCTCCTCTCCCCTCCGTTGGTTAATTTTATCGCCTGTCTCGCTCGCGCGTGGGAGCTTTTGGTTCTCTCTTTCACTCCTGCTACAAAGCACCCATCCGTGGCTCTACGTTCGTACTACTACGTGTGCCGCTCTCTCTGTCGTCTCTAGTAGTGCATGTATAGAACTCTATCTCGTTTCATCTCGGGCGGTTTTACGTTGTTTTTCCTTGATGCAGTTTAACGGATGGGAATGTAGTGGTTATTGTTAGACAAAGACGGTGGTAGTAAAAATTTTAGGGTTGTTTCAAAAGGGGTGACAAAGAATCGAGCTAATTCAGGGCTCGCGTTTTTATGGGAGCTCAAGCGGTAAAAAGTATCCCGCCTCTCTCGTTTGTTCAACTTTATAGTCCAGAGCTCGTGAAGCCATATTAATAATATTAATGGCCACCGCATCAACTATTAATACGACTTTTTATGACAATGTTTATGAATTCTTAATTTTATAATGATTTTTAACTGTAGCTGATGTTAATTTCTCGAACGGTTCTAGTTTTAGTGATTTGGGTTGAAGATTGTCGTCAGAAATTGCGCACACTCAATTTTCTACTCCAAATGTCAAGGAGGCATAGTACGGGACAAAAAAAGAACGGTTGGAGCGTTTGCTGGCGAACCCTTTCAGCAAGAAGATTAAATAAAACTACAGTGTACGTGACAGTGTACAAGCCTTTACGTAAAGGCATTTTTCGTTTTCTTTCTCCTGTATCCGAGCTCTTTCTATTCATCGTCTTTAATCTTCCAGTCTCTTGCTAGACTTTGAGTCGAGGTCTCTCAGAGATAAATGCGTATAATTTCAATATTTCTGAGGCAATATAAATTGTATTTGCTGCAAGCCCTACTGAGCAATAAAATAGTTACAGCATGTGCCAATAAATTACAATAAGTGTTACGAAATAATAGAAATGACACGACATGTACTTTTTTACTACAAACGTAAATATCAGTACTTAAAAAATAGTTTATGTTTAAGTACGCTTTAGAATCAAATTCAAATTCAAAACTCATTTAATCAAGTTGGCTCATTAGAGATCTTTTGACAAGTCAAACAACAAAATAATATTTAATTTAAAATTTACCATCTACCACCGGTTCGGAATGCAGTTCTACAGAGAAGAGCCGGCAAGAAACTCTGTAGTTGCTCTTCTTAGATCGCCATTTTTAGGTACAAGGCCGTGATAAGACAGTTTGGTCATGATGGGGCAGAAAAGTCCTGGAATGGCGACCGCGTTCCGGAAAGCGAAGTGCTGGTAGGCCTCCCACACGGTGGACCGATGACCTGATTAAGGTCGCCGGAAAACGATGGATGCGGGCGGCCCAGGACCGGCCTTTGTGGAAATCTTTGGGGGAGGCCTATGTCTAGCAGTGGACGTCTTTTGGCTGAAATGATGATGATGATGATGATGAAGTAGCTTTTTATTGATATCCGGAAAACTGGAAATACCTTCGTGAAATCTATAGAACAAACTTTTAACCATTATATGCAAAAGGACGGAATGCTGTAATGAGGTAGGTTCTCTTCTACGGGTGTAACAAAAATTCTTTAGTTACCTGAAGTGAGAGAACATATCTATTCTAAGCCGTCCTTAAAATTATATTCTGCCTTGAAGTATGGGGAAGATATCGACGTTTAGCCTTACCAGATTTTTATTAGGATAGAATAATGATTTACTGTATAAACCAATTATGGTGTTCATACACGCGGCACCAATCGAGAAGACCTGGCGGAAGAAACTCAGTGGGTTTGTTTTTTTTTAATACGCCATATTACAGTGACCGTGTGCACATAACTAACTAGTTTCATTGAGACGCGTTCAACTGAAATGTGACTTTATTACAAAAAAAACATAAAAATTAAAACCCAAAACAGCGGCACCTGTTTGCATATTTGCTGTTGCACATTCCAAAAAAAAATGGGAGCGTATTAGAGCCATGTACCTAGCTGTCATTATAATTATCCTAAAAGGTAAACTGAGATCTATGCACTTTCTTTGGTTTTGTGCCCTCATATCTCGAGGGATCGTCACAGGCTGCTAACATATAAAAAAAATTTAGTTATTTCGGAACTTTTGCTAACTGTACCCATATGATGTCCGTGTGGTGACGGATTTAGAATACACACTGTCACCCACACCTGACACCCACACTAACCTGAGGGTGTCTTAAGAGGCGACTAAAGGATCGTAAGAGGCAGATCAGCTAGCCGTTTGAGAAGTAAACTTGATACAATACCTGTGCCAACCCGTCTTGCCAGCGTGGCACAGTAGGCTAATTTCCCTCCATGAATTTGGAGGAGGCCCGACTCAGTAGTGTGCAATTTATGGGCTGATACGACGATCCTTATGGCTACAGATCTTTTGTTACATCCTGTAAAGGTGATCTCGAGTTTATATTGTTGACAAATGCGAACGGCTAGCCACGTTCCTAGTTTATAGCCCGCTCTCAGCCGACGCATTGTCGACGCTGAGTCCAAGAGCTATGACAGTAACAATAGATATACTACGCGCTGATCTAACAATTTATTGCTACACATCCTTACAATTGCTACAGCCATAGACGTTCTGACAAAACGGTTTTCTTACTAAGTGTTATTTTGAAGGATTTCTTGGCATTGCAACTCACTGCAAGGTTTGGTGCTCATAAAAATTAAATTAAAAATTTAAATAAACCCCCGACACAATAACCTTTAAAAAGTAAAAAATAAAAATAAATATTTCGCGTTGGGGGACCAGGGGTCAGGTAATAAATAAGTGGGAGTGGTCCCCCAACGCGAAGTATTTATTTTTATTATTTTTTTAATTTTTAATTTTATTAAAATTTTTAATTTAATTTTTATTTTATACTTTTTATAGGTACATACTTATTATAATGTAGATTTTGTTAAATTGCACGTGATGCGCTTTCATTTGAGACCCCACTCGATTATATTTGCAGACATTCGGTTATTCTTCCCCACTTTCACCCCTCATAACTTTTAAACGGCTTACCCGATTTTCATCAAACATGTCTAAGAACACTCGCCCGTAACTCACCTTTCATACAAAAAAAAAACTTTATTGAAATCGCTTCATCCGTTCGCGAGCTACGGTGCCACAGACAGACAGACAGACCAACAGACAGACAGACACGTGAAACTTATAACACCCATCTTTTTGCGTCGGGGGTTAATAAACATTTATACCGTCTTTCCGTGTGGTGACTGATTTAGAATACATAGGCCTCCTCCCATTACGTGAGGGCAAATGGCCTACTGCCACGCTGGCCAGACAGGGTTAGCACGATGGGGGCACAGTGGATCGCCCCCCACCAAATGGAGATCAGGTCCCGAGGAGACACCGTCCACGCACACGGCGAAACATAGGAGATCCCGGGGCGGGGCACGGGGATGTCTCGCCCCACACGGGATCTGAGGGGAAGCGACGTACTGCCGGGTGCTCACGGCAGGACGTCGAGTGCTCGTAAGGAGCCTGAGGAGAGGAGGATGGCCTCCTCATCTGCGGCGCCGTGGTTCTGCATCAGATCCCACAATGCCGCAACAGGACGCGAGTTGGAGCACCCCGGAGAGGTTTAGTGGGTAGGCCCCCACTATGGGGGAGAGTCCCACACTCCCCTAGCTGGCCATCCCCGTGGCCGGCAAGGAAGCCCATAAAGGATTTTACCCCGGGCGAACAAAAAAGATAAGAAAAAGGGTTTGGTATAAGTTTTCCTTCTATTGCGGCTAGGACACCCTTATGATGTAATGGGGTAGTGATGTATTCTACTAAATATGTAACTAAGACATTCAAGTGAAATGTTGTAACTTCTATTGATAATCACTATCCCTATCACTACAACAAAGTCGCTGTCGTCTGTCCGTCCCTATATATGCTTAAATCTTTAAAACTGAAACGGTTTTTTTTATAGATAATTATAGTGATTCAAGAGAAATGTTTATATGTATAATACATGCATACATTTAGATGTTCATCATTGCACCCGTGCGAGGCCGGGGCGGGTCGCTAGTTGATCATCATCATCATCATCATCATTTCAGCCAAAAGACGTCCACTGCTGGACATAGGCCTCCCCCAAGGATTTCCACAAAGGATTTCTTTGCCATTGATGTCATATGGAATAGAGACGTGGTCGCTCACTGTAGGCTCCATCAGAAGGCTCAAAGTCACCGAAAGGGCGCTAGTTGATAATCACTACATAGTATAAAACAAAGTCGCATTCGTCTGTCCGTCCCTATGTATGCATAAATCTTTAAAACTACGCAACGGATTTTGAAGCGGTTTTTTTTAATAGATAGAGTGATTCAAGGGGAAGATTTATATGTATAACCCACCCCCGCTTTGCACGGGCGAAGCCGGGGCGGGCCACTAGTATAATATAAAGCAAGGTCTATCTCTCCTACTACTTTTTACGCAGGTTTACTACATAATCGTAGCTTAGCTTAGAAGGTCAAAGTGTCTTGATTGTTTAGGAATAGGCCCGATTCTCCTGCTTGGTTATTGACTTTGTCTGAAAGTAGTTACAGTACTACTTGGGTTCCTAATCCTTGCAATACCTATAATTCCATTATAATTCCATGTTAGCCTAAAGACATATTCATACCTGTAAATAATGTAGTTATATTGACCGTGTTTATCTCCGTGTGGTGACGGATTTGAATACATAGTGTTAGCCTACCAGCCGCAGGGTGTCGTAAGAACAATCGTAAGCGTAAGAACCGACAAAAGGAAATGATGGCTGAAAATCTAGTCTGAAAACCAAGAAAAGGAAAACTTGATACGAAACCCTGTTCCAACTAGTCTGGCCAGCATTGTGCCATTGGTGAGCAAACTGTGTTAAGAAAAAGGAGTTACTGCTTTTTACTGAGGTTTTGTACACAGCAGCTGTCAAACTTTTGCACTATCAACCCTTTGGTTATGAAAGGATTTTGTTAGAGGCTATGTGTTTTAAAAAGTAGTATAAAGAGAACCTGTAATTGGCTCTGTGTCTCATATTCAATTGTTTCTCATTCATTTTAGCTGTTGGTTTTCCTTACAATAAATAAATATAAATTCAAATATCGAACTGATATGCATTTAAATTTCGTTAAAAACTGATAAATAAATTTTAATATCCTATCCTACTAATATTATAAACGTGAAAGTTTGTAAGTATGGATGGATGGATGGATGGATAGATGGATGGATGGATGGATGGATGGATGGATGGATGGATGTTTGTTACTCTTTCACGTAAAAACGACTGAATGGATTTTAATGAAACTTTATAATAATATAGCTTATACATCAGAATAACACATAGGCTACAATTTATAAAGATATTGTGTGTAAATTTATAGAGATATTAAGTTAAAATTAAATTTCTAATTGTCAAATTTTCAGCCATATTTAATTATAGACAACATAAGATTTCGCTGTCAGTTACGTTTTGTTATACCACGTAATATATCACATTCTACGGGAACGGGATAAAAATCTCAGGTATCCTATGTCCGACTTTCTTTTTTATATAAAGACGTTGGACAATTCATAAAATCATACTTAATATTATAAACGTGAAAGTGTAAATGTGTGTAATCCCGTTCCGTGATATAAAACATCTTATATCAAAATGCAATTGCTGAAATAACAAAACGTCACTGACAGCTAAACGTTATGTTGTCTATAGTTTGACAAATTTGACAATTAGAAATTTTGAAGTTGACCGGTTGATGTATTTATTTCGAGTAAATACTGAATTTGGATATAGCAACGTTTCGATACGATGGCAGGCATTGGACCAATAGATGTCATGTAATATTACAAAACACTCCTCAGCGGCTAAAGTTTTATCAAAATGGAAAAGCGTCACCTGGGACGAATGTACAATAGCGCATACACGTGCATTGGAAGCACTTATCCGATCCGACCGAACACCTACGCAATGACTCGAGATATTTTGGAGGCGCAATGATTTTACTGCCTGGCTATTTCTGCCAAACACTGCCACTAATTCCAAGATCGACTGCTGCCGCCTTAATAAGCGCTTGCCTCAAATCATCGAAATATGTGGATTGATTTTATTTTCTCAGAATTTCTGTTCATCGAAGGACGAACTCACAAACACAAAAATAATGAATGGTTGACTGAGCGAGCAATTTTGGCGGCTAAGAATAAATATGTAGATGACATAAAGTAACTAACATAATTCAGAATGAAATCATTGGTACACTTGCATTAATTCAAATATATTGACTGTGTAAAAAAAGACTCCTTGGATGTGCCTGGCTTACCACCGCACAATTTACGACTAAAGGTTGGCTACGTACTAAGTTTGCTTCCAAATATAAACCAAAACCACCAAACCTGTGCAACGGAACGCGTTTGGTGGTAAGTGAATTGATGAACAAGGGAATATACTCAAAGTAAAGTTGGAAGGTGAGGAAGTTCTCATCCGAGGATCCCGACGATATCAACTGATATACCGTTTCAGTTTTAATTATTTCCGATCCGTCGTGCATTCGCCGTGACCATTAATAAATCACAGGGCCAATCCTGGTAAGTTTGTGGCCTAAATCCAGAAAATTCATGTATTTCCCAAGATCAATTATTATATGTGGCATGTTCCGGGTCAGAAGACCATCTGCGTTATTTGTTCATGCGCCTGATAATAAACTGAAAAATGTCGTCTGTCATAAGGTGATTCACTGAAAAGTGCAGTTTCAAAAATAGATGCCCAATAAAGTATAATTAAAATTATAGATTTTTTATTTATATATATCCTGATAAAAAATTGAAGTTAATAAAATCAAAAATCTGCTCATTTATTGCCTTTAAAGCGAAACAAAGTTCGCCGGGTCAGCTAGTCGAACAATAATATTAAAAAGTGCTATGTACTTTCAAATATCGAATGTTTTAAACAACAATACCAGCAGATATAAAATAGCAGGGCGAAAAGCAATCATCGTTAATTGACATTGGCATGTTTGCGAAAACCCATACGGGTTCCCTAAAGCCAGTCGTAAATTTTCACGCTTACAGAAACAAACATAAAAAATAAATACTTTGTGTATGTTTTTCCATCGTATCATCTAGTATGCATAAAATCTGCGACGAATGGAGGCTGGGGACCGCAATCCTCTACTCCTTCATTGATTTTACGAGTGGTACTAAGAAAAGAATGGAGTTGTTGGTGATTTTTTTT
Source organism: Clostera curtula (assembly GCA_905475355.2). NCBI lineage: Eukaryota > Metazoa > Arthropoda > Insecta > Lepidoptera > Notodontidae > Clostera > Clostera curtula. The sequence goes on along the minus strand of FR997808.1, from coordinate 7,464,776 downwards.
TTACTCTTTGAATACTGTTAGTACAGGGTTTAGTTTCAAGTTTTTCTTGTCATACGTCTAGGTTTTCCGCCTTGTCATCTTTTTGGCGACACCCTTAGTATGGAATGGGGTGATGACACGATGTTGTCTAAATTCATCACCATTTGTATACAAATATTGAAACGAAAAAGTCCTAATTCGTTATTTTATATCTCAGTAAAGGGAATTTATCCGCATGGTAAAGGATTTGGAATACATTCCTTGGACATTTCACACAACGCCATCTCGTCCCAAGCTAAGCAACTTAATGCTTGTGTTATGGTAACGAGATGGATGATAAACTACTTATATACATTTTTTTTTGTAAATACATACATATTATAGATAGAAAAACACCCAGACCCGGAACAAATACTTGTAGGTCGTACAAATATTTCTTCCGTGCGGGGATCGAACCCGCGACATGCTGCGCAGCAGTCGATCGCTCAACCACTGCGCCAACCGTGTCGTCGAATGAATACATAGCTTCACCACTACATTCCATCGTGAATATGTCGTAAGAGCCGACAGAAGGAAATGACAAGACCGAAAACCTAGTTGCAAGATTCACTGTAGCCACCATTCCATCGCGAACCAAGAAATTTTGGCAACTCGTTTCTTTGTCGCACCTCACGAGCATGGAACTCCCTCCCTGCACACGTATTTCCACCACCTACAATATAGGGTCTTTCAAACGAAGCGTGAATAGGCACCTTGCGGGCCGGCAGGGCGAGGGTGGCTAGTGCTGTACGTCATCATCATCATCAACATTTCAGCCAAAAGACGTCCACTGCTGGACATAGGCCTCCCCCAAGGATCTCCACAAAGGCCGGCTCTGGGCCGCCCGCATCCACTGCTTTCCGGCGACCTTAACCAGGTCGTCGGTCCACCGTGTGGGAGGCCTACCAGCACTGCGCCTTCCGGAACGCGGTCGCCACTCGAGGACTTTTTTGCCCCTTCGGGCGTCGGTCCTGCGAGCTATGTGCCCTGCCCACTGCCACTTAAGTTTGGCAATCCGGTGGTCTATGTCGGTGACCCTGGTTTGCCTGCGTATCTCCTCATTTCTGATTCGATCTCGCAGGGAAACTCCGAGCATAGCCCTCTCCATTGCCCTTTGGGTGACTTTGAGCCTTCTGATGGAGCCCATAGTGCTGTACGTATAGTTTAGCAATAGGTATCCCCACTTCGAGACTGCATTTCCACTTAACATCAGGCGGAATGCAGTCATCTGCCCGCTCTTACATAAAAAAAGACAAGGAAAATTTGAAATGAGATCCTGTGCGAACCCATCTGCTAGCGTGGTCCAGCACACTAATTAATTTCCCGGTGATATGAGGGGGTTGCCTCAGCAGTGTGTCTTTTATGTGCTGAGTAATAGTAGTCCAGGGAATTAAATATGTACATTTTTAAAATAACATAGGAAAATATTATCTTGTCACCTTCAAAATATCGTTGTTGAAAATATATTTATGTATTTAAAACTGTGGTTGTGCCTATGATAGTTGGCTTTAGTCATACTGATGATTAAGTAAATATAGTTTTAATTTTACAAGTAGATTAGCAATTTTCTCTTTTCTGAAATTGAATTGAAATTTTGTTACAGTTCCCGAAAAAGCAAACCCTTATTTTTTTTTAGACGTAACCGACGTATAACCTGTATCGCGGGGGCAGTTTACAAACATGTAATTCACGAGCACAAATGACACCACCCAGACTCCGAGCAATGCCTCTGGTTTAGACAAAGACATTTGCCCGACCCCGGAATCGAACCGGGACCTGTTGATCTAAAGGCGGCCCATCTAACCCCTAGACCAACGAGGCATCCTCAAGATGAACGTTGAAGTACGATTGAGTTTCTAAAATAAGGAAATCATTTTCAATTGCTAATGAAAGAAACAACATATTCATAGCATACTAACAACAGAAAATAAAGTTTTAAGGCTAAATTTTATCTAAGATACAGGGACATTTCATAATATTCTTCATAAAACATGTCAACTACTCCATACCACTTTTATTCGAGATCGTCATCATAATAATGCATACTTTCGTTTATTTCTTCAGTCTCAGCATTTTTATTTTCGTTTTGTTCGCTCTGCAACTGCATCTCTTAAATAACGGAGATTGCAGAAATTGCTTTATTATTTAAACACGTACATATTTAAACTTGACTATTTATTAAAATAATAAATTTTGGAAATCGTAGTTTAACATAGTTTATTTGAAACGGTGAAAATGTTCACGTAATTCTTGAGCCAAATCCTGATAAATGGTGCGATAACAAAACTATTATCATCATGTATTTTTTATGTAATAAAAAATATCCTGCTTCATTCAGATCTTGAGATGAGTCCAGATGTACTTGACCTATAACTGTGGAAAACTTGAATTAAGTTTCGGTTTTTTATTACCACAGTCTTAAACTCATGGATTTTTGTTTTTACGATGTTGTTATAACTTTAAGAAGGTTGCAACTTCGCAGTGTGGCAGATTTTTTATGAGTGCACTAAATGATTATTATAATTGGTTCATTAATATAAACTGGAACATCAATTTGTATTTTTACTATTTGTTGTACTCTCAGTGAATTCACGAGTGTTGCCACTATTGGACTATCGTATTAGGTCAGTGTATCTGTAATGATACCTCTATGAAGAAACAAAAAACTCCGTATGAGATAAAAAAAAATAGTTGCTTTAATAGGGTACTTGGCTGTTGTTTCATATTATCGGATTTCTTTGTGCATTACGTATTAAATAGTTGCAAAACAACATTTTTTGGATAAATCTTTTATTTAATAAATCATTAAGTAGTATCATGGATTAATAAATCATTAAGCTGGATGCGTCAAGCTGAAGACAGGGCGCTATGGCGCTCTTTAGGGGAGGCCTATGTCCAGCAGTGGACTAATGTGGGCTGATGATGATGATGATGAAGTAGTATCATTAACTTGTTCAGGCTATACAATATTTTCAACTGACATTATCACACTTCTTCTTTCCCTTAGATAAATCTGGGTTAGTCACAAAAGCCAACAATAAAGTGCGAAGTTATAATATTTTGCGCTCATAATATTTTACTTCAAGGCCTGACTCCAAAGAGGAGGAGAGTCTCAAATCAGCTGTTTTTTATTATATTTGTCACCGTCATTAATATTTTAAATCGATAAATAACTTTATTCTATTGGTATTGGTTTGGTCCCATATAAATTTCATCGATTCTGAAGTGTGTCAGTTTTGTTATTCGAGTCCTTTTCAAAGCATATTATGTCAAGTTGCACTTAAAATCGAAACTTAATTTTGATGACATTGAAATAGGCATTAAAATGCGAAAAAAAGGACCAATGTTAACTAGTAGCTAAAGTACCTTCGCCATATTAACTACTACATCATACTATCTTTCTTCTATCATTGAATTTAAAAACTTTTTAAAGGATTTGTCGCGAGGCATTATTTAACACCTTTTTTTTTGACCCGGGGTAAAATCCTTTATGGAATATCCCTGCCAGCCTGGGGATGGCCAACAGGGGGTGTGTGGGAGTCCCCTCCGACTCTGTGAGGAGACGGAGACATACCCACTAAACGTCCCCGGGGTGTAGCGTCCCGCGCTTGCTACCCCGTGGGCCCTGACTGTATCTCCACGGGATGGTACCACCTACTTGAGATCCAGTCTATAAGTTGATCAAATATCAGGCTCAAAACTCATCTCCAAGACCTCTGAGTGAGTGATTTCTGTGTCTACAGGGAACGGTGTTATTAAAATAAATTATAGGCGGTAAATTTAACACTTTCTTTGAAATATTGAAGACACCTGTCATCTAGTCTTTCCCGTGACCACGACTCGAAGCAGTCGGGAATTAATTATGGAATATACAAGCGATAAATCCGTTAACAAGTGTAAATTTCAATGTGTAATAATCGCGAATAGGTACCTAATTATTCATTATATCTTCCTTCATCCTATCAACACAAAAATGAGTATTACGCATCAAAAAACGACTGCCATAGTTTTTTGTTGAAGCGACATTTCTTCCACGGACTTACATTTCACCCTCGTATCGGACATAATGCGGAAATGCAATTTCCATAAATTTTACACACTGTGAGCAGAGTTCCCATCCGAAAAGATTGGACGCGACCGCTGGATATCATCGGAATCTTCACCACCGATATTTGGGTCGCTTAAAAGCGTGTTGTTTTTTAACAAGCAATAACAATTATAACACCCTCTGTACGAAAACTAATATCCGTAAGGCGAAAGTTTTAGAATAAATAATATCAAACCATGCGCAGTGGGCGCACAGTAGGCTAACTTCCCGCCATGATATTGGAGGAGCCCTGACTTAGTAATGGGCTTTTATGGGCTGAGACAAGACGAGTTGAAGTATTGTAACTTTTAACAAATTACATAATTAATAGGTACGTTATGGTAGACCGTTGATGGTTAACAAAATAAACGTTTTAAATCCCCATAACTGACAAAGATTTAAAGTAAAAATGATTAGCAGAGCGTGGTTTCGATCCACGGACCTCTGGGTTATGGGCCCAGCACGCTTCCACTGCGCCACTCTGCTTATGTTTCGAATAATCTAATACATTTTCCCCATTTCGCATAGTACCATTATTTCAAACGCAACTATTGCGTCATTTTCAGTTAGGGACATTATTACAAACAAATATAAGCAACAAAAAAACCACATCACCACGACGTGGTTTTGAATACACTATATGGCCTACTCATACTATCCTAAGAGTGCAACCCAGCTGCAAGAGGAGAGTTTTATACAAACCCCGCAAGACGGGTGACGTGACGTAGCAAGTGTACGTAGTGACGTGTGACACAGTAGGATAATTTCCTTCCATGAATTTTGAGGAGGCGGTCTTAGTAGTGGCTGAAATTATAATGATGATAAACAATATGAATTATACATTTTTGGAACGGATCGACAGATTTTCTTTAAAAAGAGCTAAGGACACCCTAGCTCACCTTTCAAAGCTTTCAAAATTATAACACTCATTTTAAGTGTTTATAATTCGTGTAGCCGTAGAAACCAGATGTGTAGAGTCATGTGATCGTGAAAAGTGTGAATATTCTGAAACTTTAACCAGTGTTGAAATTTCAGATAGCCGTGCTGTTGATATCAAAAATCCACACATTGGAACTCGGATTAAAAAAGTATTTTTCATGAATGACAAATGTTTCAATGTGCATCCTCCGGGACATACATTTACATGAGAGCACTGGCGAAGTGTGGTCGTAACAAACCAAATAAATTATAGAAAGAGATCTTGGGTAGAGACAAGGCTTTTCTTGGGACAAGTCGTAAATTTAACGGTCGAAGGAATCCTTATTTCCCTCGGCTATTCACGTGGTTGAGCTAGCAAAACTATCCCCTTTATGAGTAATAGAAAAACCCCGTTCGCCACTAAAATATTAACCCGTGTTCACGTTACAAAACCCTTTTACTTTTCTGGCATGTTTCTTCTTATTGCTTTGGCCTTAGAGCTACACTAAGAATGATAAGTCATCATCATGATCATTTTAGCCAAAAGACGTCCACTGCTGGACGTAGACCTCCCCCAAGGATTTCGATTAATGCTGGTCCTGAGCTGCCCGCATCCGCTTTGGAGCGATCTTAACCAGGTGGTCGGTCCACCATGTGGGAGGCCTACCAGGCCTACCGGTCGCTATTCGAGGACTTTCCTCCATAATCGAGCATCAGAACTGCGTAGTATACACACACTAGCGTGAATAATTAAGCTAGAAATTATATATCTCCCTTATGAAAAAAAGTATTTTGCACTATGAAGGTTGAATGCGAGCTCGTCTTATGAATTCTCTCCGGTATAACAAATTGTACATTTATTCTTTAAATCGTCATCTCGTTATTTCAGCTCATAATAGACTCAGTACTAGGAAATTTACCTTCTGAGTAATTCTGGCAAGACGGGTTGGCTCTGGGTTTGTAGGTATCAAGTTCGTCTTATATTATGGCTAGGTGCTCTGCCTCTTGCGTTCTACCACCAACCATTTCCATCCTGATGGAGTCGTAAGAACTGATTTAAGGCAGTAAACCTAACCGCTAGTGAAGGTAAAATTAATACAAACTACTATAACAACATTTATTTCCATTAACTTGTAGTCCATAAAGGATGATGATGATGAAACCATGTTATACAGGGTTGATACATACATAGGGGCATTTTTTTAACTGCCTATGCCTCGTTGGTCTAGTGGTTAGATCTGCTGCCTTTGGATCAACGGGTCCCGGGTTCGATTCCGGGGTCGGGCAAGTGTCTTTGTCTAAACCAAAGGCACTGGCTCGGAGTCTGGGTGTCATTTCTATCTATAATATGTATGTATTTACAAAAAAAATGTATATAAGTAGTTTATCATCCATCTCGTTACCATAACACAAGCATTAAGTTGCTTAACTTGGGACGAGATGGCGTTGTGTGAAATGTCCAAGGATATTTATTTATTACTAGCTGACCCGGCAAACTTCGTACCGCCTCAGAATCAATAAATAAGAAGCCTGAATGTTTTTTTTACCTTTTAAACCTTCCCTGGACTTCGGCGAATATTTCAAGACCAAAATTAGCCAAATCGGTCCAGCCGTTCTCGAGTTTTAGCGAGACTAACGAACAGCGATTCATTTTTATATATAGAGATTTATTTATACTAGGTATCATTTCCAGGCTCTGTACCAAAAATCAATTAAATTGGAGCAATAGTAGTTTGAACATGATGTATCTTTCCTAACAGATGTTTATGCCTAACGCATCGTTTATTAACCTTAGGCGCTGTCCATTAATCACGTGATGTTTTTTTAACATTTTATAACCCCCTCCCCCTTGGTGATACCTGGTGAGGTTTAAGACTACCCCTCCACCCCCCATGAAAAATCACGTGTATTTTTTTTGTACCTTTTCGAATTCATACTAATCACATATAGTATACGTAGTTTATTTAATGCCCCTCTGTCATATCAACTCTGTGTATACCTTGCTTAGCGAAACAGACTCGGCTTCCAAGCTTATTACTTCTATGGCTTTGGCGTACATATACACTTTACCAATTCATTTCAGTAACACCATTTATAAATGAATCTCAACTATTCAGAAACTTAATCCAAGTGTACCATTAAAATGTAACTCCGTGTAACTCCTTAATTAACGCAGTCGATCTCCCATTCGCCTCAGAAATTGCTCCATTGTACAAAATTTGTAACGTTGTAAAATACCTCGGCCGCACCAGAATTACCACGGAATTATGAGAGTAATTTAATTAAGATATAACAGCACCTTTAATACCGATTAGTCACACGATCCGTGGTTTGGGCGTACTTGGTAATTTGAGATCTTAATGGGTTTACTGCGGCTTTGGTCATACCTCCTAACCCAAACTAGCCAATGGCAAGCGCCAAGCGTTTGGCTTCGGCTTCAGTGATTCATCCTGTGATTAACACTTGATGGTATTCACTATTAATTTGCTTTTGTCTGCGATGCAATCCATTCGATCGGGGTTTCAATAGACAGTAATTAGATGGGCTGTAAAACAACCGTCTAATTTGTAATAACGGTCACGTGTCAGTATCATCATTTCAGCATATAAATTACCCAATACTGAGTTGGGCCTCCACCAAATTCATGGAGGGAAGTTAGCCTACTGTGCCACGCTGGCAAGCCGATTTGGGACAGGGTTTGTATCAAGTTTTTTTCTCTTTGGACTAGATGGTCTGCCTCTTGCGTTCCTTTAGTCGCCTCTTATGACACCCTCAGGAGGGTAAAGGGTGATGACATCGTGTATTTTATTTCCTTCACCACACGGACGTTTTAGTATACAATTCCTTTAATATAAAATGCCTTTATATATAATTTCAATGTTCGTAAAACATCACAGACAGTCCGAATTCCGATGTATGTACAGACGGAGTTAGGATACACAATATCACCGACCCACACTATACTGAGGATGTCGTAAGAAGCGACTTACTAAAGGAATGCAAGAGGCAGATGACCTAGCCGCAATAGAAGGAAAACTTGATACAAACCCTGTGCCAACTCATCTTGCCAGCGTGGCACAGTAGGCTAAATTCCCTCTATGAACTTCGACGAGGCCTGACTCAGTAGGGAGTCTTATAAGGGCTACGATGATGATGATGAAGGTACGCTACGTATTAATGTTCTTATTACTTAACGTACCACATAATGACGTCAGCACTCGCTAGGATGTTGCAACAAGGGTGTGAAAAAGCTCAGTTATTCCACCTGTGTGCGAATAACGCGAACGTCTGTTTAAGTATGCTATTAATGACGTCACTACTTTTGCCTTGCTGTTATTTAATTCTGTTAGCAATCAAGATTTATACTAACTCGTATTTTTTAAATCTATACAAATAAATAAAATTGGAGTGTCTGTTTGTAATAATAAAATAACCACCTTTTAATAAATGCGTAAGTATGTATACAGAGTACATAGACCAAAATATATATTTTTAAAATTTTGTTTGTCTGTCTGTTTGTCTGCGGCTAATCTCTGGACCGATTTTGACGGGACTTTCACTGATAGGTAACTGAGGAGTAACGAAGAATAACTTTTTTTTCGTCCGTGCGAAGTCGGGACGGGTAGCTAGTAAAAAATAATAATTAGACTGCCTCGTTGGTCTACTCTTTTGCATTGAAAGTCACGAAAGGAAAGAAAACCTTGCCTAATCATAATATTCTTTTGGGAACTATTTTAATTGTTTTATATGGCAAGCATACGATAAGAAGTTTTTACGAACAAGGCCGTAAAACAAAGTGAGGGTACCGGCCGTCAAAGCAGGCGTGCTAATAAGCTCCTTACGTCAGTTGACTCAAAGCTAGTATTATTTTTTGAAGATAGCGTTGCGGGGGTTTTCAATGTAATTGCCCCGGTTCCTTCAAGAGTCTGACAGCTCAAAGGGCAGCCAGTGACGTGCTCATTGTCAGAACGCCCACAGCTTACCTTATTCAAAGTATGCGGCGTTTTTTCTTTAATCGCAGAGTCAGTTGCAGTAGGCAATATTGCATATTATTTGCATACTTTACGATCACGTGAGTAGATATTTACTACGTTTCAACGATTTTCTGTGACCGACTTACCGTGATAGTTCTACATGTTCTAATACTAGTTGATTAATTAATGTAGGATAGTTATTAAGTAGTCCACCGCACTACAGGCTGCATACGTATAAATATTTCATATCTTTATCATCATCATCGTTTCCACCTTAGTGGATAATGTGGAATGCAATCGATCTGCAGGTTAAGCAGCTGCAGGTTCTGCTGGATTTTGAATGGGTGAGCCAAGTCACTGCTGGACATAGGCCTTCCCCAAGGTTCTCTACAAAGGCCTGGGCCGTCCGCATCCATCGTTTCCCAGCGACCTTAATAAGGTCATCGGTCCTCCGTGACCTATCAGCATTGCCGTTTCTGAAACGCGGTCGCCTCTCGAGGACTTTTCTGCCCCATCGGGCATCGGTCCTACGAGATATGTGGCCCGTTACTTATCTTTACTATGATTTATTTCTTGAGTGACCTGATTAATACTGTTTCTGCTTTTAATAAATAATTCTTTACGACCAGAAATTATAGGATTACATAATGATTTCTTTATGGCCTACGCTGTGTGTTGAAGGTTCCCAAAAGAAAATACTCCAACAGTCGTAAAACTGAATTGTGGTTGTAAAATTTTGTAATTAGTGAAACTAATGGCTCTAATCGACTTCTATATTATAGTTATAATCGTAAATATTTTTATAATAACACGCTCTGTGACGTATTGTATAATAAAATATCCTTGGGTATTAAGTAAATTATGATTTTGACCTTCGGAATATACAGGGTGAAACAAAAACCTTATAGCCCACCGATAGTGCTAATCAAATAAATAGTAGTATGAAGCAGTATGAAGTCCTTTGTTTAAAATATTTTTTATCCATTTTGAAGTATGAGGGAGCTTTTAACTAAACAAGATTTTTCCTATAATCCCCTCCACTGAAAATTCAACCAACTTGTTGTCATTATTGTTATCCTACAAGCGTAATACATTGAATTGCATGATGATTTTAGGTTCTATGTGATGTCTCGACTTGGAGAATGAAACAAAAAAAATCTGAAATTTTACGCACAATACCTCTACACCAGCAATACTATCGATCATTCCATTATTGTTGAAGAGTTCTCGTAAAACCCTGTACTACAGTAAATTATTAAGTCTGAAATGATGATGATGACGAAGATTCGAAGTTTTTATACTGCCATATGGTAGATTACTACTCAGCTCATAAATAACCTACTACTGAGTCGGGCCTCCCCGTTTCATGAAGGGTATTAACCTAATGAGCCACACTGGCCAGATAGGTTGGCACTGGGTTGCGTTTCAAGTTTTCCTTGCGGCTTTTGTTGGCTCATACACCCTCAGTAGAGAATAGGGTGTTGACACTATGTATTCTAAATCCGTCACAATACGGACATTTGACTACATCACCGACTAACTACAGCAAATAGGTAATACCTACCATACTTGTACAGTGAGGTGTTATTTCATTACTAAAAATGGAATCAAACAAGTGATAGATATTCCGTAGAATTTTCACTTAACTCATCGGTAAACAACGAGGTTATATCTTGGAACTAAATTTGGGATGTCGTTCTTCCGGGACTGAAAGCTTTGTGTATACTCAGATTCCCGACTCAATGCAATTAGTTCTCCTTACAGGATATCTAGTGCATACTTCGGGGTAAATCCTGTCACAAGCACTGATATTGATACAATAGATTGCAACCCAATTAGAGTAATCTAACGATGTCGATTGGTTTGTGCTTTAGGATTTGGGATATTTCCAAATACGGGACTGGTGGTCTTTTTAACCCCCGAAGCAAAAAGAGGGGTGTTATAAGTTTCACGTGTCTGTCTGTCTGTCGGTCTGTCTGTCTGTCTGTCTGTCTGTCGGTCTGTCTGTCTGTCTGTCTGTGGCACCGTAGCTCGGGAACGGATGAAGCGATTTCAATAAAGTTTTTTTTGTATGAAAGGTGAGTTACGGGCGAGTGTTCTTAGACACTTAGTTTGATAAAAATCGGGTGAGCCGTTGAAAAGTTATGAGGGGTGAAAGTGGGGAAGAATAACCGAATGTCTGCAAATATAATCGAGTGGGGTCTCAAATGAAAGCGCATCACGTGCAATTTAACAAAATCTACATTATAATAAGTATGTACCTATAAAAAGTATAAAATAAAAATAAAATTAAAAATTTAAATAAACCCCCGACACAATAACCTTTAAAAAATAAAAAATAAAATACTTCGCGTTGGGGGACCAGGGGTTAGGTAATAAATAAGTGGAAGTGGTCCCCCAGCGCGAAGTATTTATTTTTATTTTTTACTTTTTAAAGATTATTGTGTCGGGGGTTTATTTAAATTTTTATTTAAATTCTCAGGTTGTATTTCGTAAAATGAGTTGACAGAATAATATAAAGAGTGAATCGTCTATTATATAATCTACTAAGCGTATCAGTAGTCCACCTCGTTAAACAAGAAAGGTATTTTTGAAACCTATTATTAAAACTACTATAAATAAATAAATATCCTTGGACATTTCACACAACGCCATCTCGTCCCAAGCTAAGCAACTTAATGCTTGTGTTATGGTAACGAGATGGATGATAAACTACTTATATAATTTTTTTTTTTGTAAATACATACATATTATAGATAGAAATGACACCCAGACTCCGAGCCAGTGCCTCTGGTTTAGACAAAGACACTTGCCCGACCCCGGAATCGAACCCGGGACCCGTTGATCCAAAGGCGGCACATCTAACCACTAGACCAACGAGGCAGTCACTAACCATAACTTACGTTTCTGGACTTTAAATAAATAAAAAAAGCAAAATGTCATAATAACTAAGAACCTGGACTATTCTACTACTACTCAGCCTATAGCGGTCCTTGCGGCTCTTATGAGCCTTGCCATTTATTTTTGTCGGCTCTTCCGACACTCTCAGCATGGAATTGTGTGGTGACACTATGTATTGTAAATCCGTCACCACACGGATATGGTTATATTCAAATCTATAATAAACTAGCAGACCCGGCGACGCGTTGCCTTGGCTAAGATTTTTGTTATATTACACTTAACATCAACATACCGACATTAATTTAACTTTTAACATAGCGCCATCTATTGCATTCTTAGTCAATCCAGTCAACAGATCTGTTAGAATCGTTTGGTAGCTCCAAACGATTCTAACAGATCTGTTGACATAAGATTCATATAATTGTGATTACATAGGTTTCACCATGTTTACACATTCTCGGACAGAGATTCATATAGAGATCATTTCCTGAAATGTAATTGTGATTGTCAAAGAATAGACAAATAATTAGCAATAAAAGAATATTGCGACTACAAATTGAGATGTAAGCTATCCCATCTTTCAAGTTGGATCAAAACGCGTGGGATTTGCAAATTTGATTAAAATCGGTTATGTAGTTTAGGAGTCCATCGCGGACAAGCAACGTGACAAATTGTTGAATTCTGTTTAAAATTACATTATTACACATCACATGTATTTCTCTCATTTCGCCAATTAATTATAGCTTTTTTTCTTCCTCCAGTCACGTCTATTTATCAGCCACGGACGTTCAGTGCTAGAAATACGCTTCGACCATAGACCGCCATGAACTAGGTTCCTGTCCACATCCACCGACACCCAGTGATATGAATTCCATCAATTCTTTAACACGAGCGTAGCCTTCCTTTACACAAATATATGATAAATAAAATACTAAAAGTGAGACCATTATTTCGTCTGTGGTAACTCGATATTGCTCATTCAGTTGTTTTCTGGCTGTTTGGGTATAAGATTACAAGCAATTTATTTCAATATGGCAATTGAATTTACGAACGCGTTCGGATTGTTTAAGCAATGTAAGGAGACCATTTTATAGTATAAAATATTTTGTTTTATTTACTAACTTCAACGGTGCAGTCATTGTTTGGGTTTAAAAACAAATATTTTTTAATTTGTTTTTTGATTGTTCATAAAATGTTTGCATTTTTAATTCTGTTTTGTACAGACATTTAAATCTTGACATTTATTATAATAAAATTATAGAGAAAGGTAGGGTACATTATCCGATTGCTGCTGCATGTTAGATAGGTGTCCATCATTTGTGTGTTATATCTGACTGTCCCGGCTGTCTGTCTATCATCTATGACAGTCTTTATACGTAGCCTGAAATGACACACTTTCCATGTGGTGACGGATTTAGAATACATAGAGTTACCACCCCATTCCACCCTGAGGGTATTGTAAGAGCCGAAAAAAAGGAAAGGACAAGGCCGAAAACCTAGCCGGAAGAGAAGGAGTACTTGAAACGAAACCCTGTGCCAACCCGTCTGGCCAGCGTGGCACTGTAGGCTAATTACTCTCCATGTAATAAGCGGAGGCCTGACAGTAGAGTAGTAATGACAAACTTACGAATATTGTATTTCAGAGACATTATTTATGATTTAAGGTCGTAGAGACTAAATATACTTCGTCTCTTATAAACTCATTTTTATGAGGCGTATTTTGAAACACCATAATACCAACAAGTTCGTTTTCCCAAGATCTAGTAACGAGTAAACTCTAAACCTTCTTGAAACGTTTTTCGAGAATATCGGTTATCAGTACAATTATCGACGGAGGTTGCGCCGCAAGATTGCAATCTTGAGATAGGTCGGTTTATTCCACAGATTTATAGTCCCCGCTACCACACTTTAATACGTTCTGTTAGAAAAACGAATGTGAATTTAGAACGTTGAAATTGTTTTCAAACTTGTAATTGATACTTAGTGAATTGCTCCATCAGAAGGCTCAAAGTCACCCAAAGGGCAGTGGAGAGGGCTAGGCTCGGAGTTTTGCTGCGAGATCGAATCAGAAATGAGGAGATAAGCAGGAGAACCAGAGTTACCGACATAGCCCACAGGAATGGTAAACTTAAGTTGTAATGGGTAGTGCACATATCTGGCAGGACTGACACCCGATGGTGCGGAAAAGTTCTCGAGTGGCGACCGCATTCCAAAAAGCGCAGTGTCCTCCCACACGGTGGACCGAGACCTGGTTAAGGTCTCCGGAAAGCGATGGATGCGGGTAGCTCACGACCGGCCTTCGTGGAAATCCTTGGGGAGGCCTAAATCCAGCAGTGGACGTATTTTGGCTGAAGTGATAATAATGATGATGATGATAAACTAATAAATGATAATTTGACTGCCCCATTAGTCTAGGGGTAAGGTGTGCTGCCTTTGGATCAATGGGTCTCGGGTTCGATTCCGGGGTCGAGCAAGTATCTTTGTCTAAAAGTAGAGACTTTTGCTCTGAGTAAGGTGTTACTTTTGTTCGTGACATGTTTGTAAACTGCCCCCACTACAGGTTACATATAGTGCAGGATTTCTTAAAAAAAAAGAATCAACATTGGCAACACTATGTATTCCAAGCCTTTAATAACCCAACTGGATATTGGACGTAATATATTTTGTTAATCCTATTCATACCAACCGATGTTCCCACATGGCTGCCTCTAATAAGTATTATAAACGTAAGAAGGAAACTGTTTGCATTTATAGTTATCGTGATTACCATCTATTATAATATTTGTCCGGTCGGATTTAGAGGCTTAGACTTATTAGTACATGCTTGTGAACATAGCGGAACACACCAGTATTGTGGTAACGGAGTATCTTTTATTTTTATGAATGGAAAAGGCACCTGTTTTGATACGAGTATGTACGTAGTTGTTTCTTTACTCGGAAGCACGTTACTGAATTGCACTTTTGTTAAAAGATATTCTTATATTTTACTAGCGACCCGATATTTTTTATCTCCACATTTAATATATACACGGTAGATTTATAAAGCACACTCGTCGTTTCAGGGCCTTCTCCAAATTCATGGAGGGAAATTAGCCTACTCTGCCACGCTGGCAAGACGGGTTGGCACAGGGTTTGTATCAAGTTTTTCTTCTCATACGGCTAAGTGATCTGCCTCTTACGATCCTTTAGTCGCCTCTTACGACACCCTCAGGATAGTGTGGGTTGGTGACATTGTGTATTCTAAATCCGGACATATCTAGCAAAATTGTGATTATTATTAATTCAATTCAAGAAAGCTGCTAAGTTGAGCCCTTCTAGCAGGCCAAAAAATAACAAAAATGATACATTTTCCATTTACCATGGCAATTGTGCCAAATATATTCGTTTTAAATCATCTTCTCTAAAAAAAAAAAAAAAACTTTTATTGTTTAAAAAAAAAAACTTCTAAGTCACAAATATCAAAACGCAAGTAATAATTTTTTTAGTCGATTTGTATTCCAAACTTCTAAGTAAAAAAAAAAGTAGCAGAGCGTGGTTTCGATCCACGGACCTCTGGGTTATGGGCCCAGCACGCTTCCACTGCGCCACTCTGCTTACGTTACTTGTTTCTAATATAAACTAGCTGTCCCGGCAAACGTTGTTTTGCCAAATAATTAACCATCCCCCGCGCAACCCCCTTCCCCGCGCAACCCCCACCCCGCGCAACCCTCTAGGTCTTATGGTTCCAGAGATATCGTGATGACTCAATCTATCTATACAACATCTCCTACCGCAAACGTTGTTTTGCCATGTAATTAAATAGGGGTTGATCGTAGATGGGTGAAAATTTAGGGTTGTTTGTATTTTTGTATGCTGAATATTAAAAAAATAAAAGCAAAAAATTTTCTCTAAAAAATAAACATTTTTTTTTTTTTTAATATAGTTAATTTTTCATTTCAAAATAATGAATGAATATGAATATCGACCGACGCCCGATGGGGCAGAAAAGTCCTGGAATGGCGACCGCGTTGCGACAGTGCTGGTGGACCGATGACCTGATTAAGGTCGCCGGAAAACGATGGATGCGGGCGGCCCAGGACCGGCCTTTGTGGAAATCTTTGGGGGAGGCCTATGTCCAGCAGTGGATATGATGATGATGATGAATGAATAATAGAGACTTATTACTCAGCCCATAGATGACCCGATTTTGAGTCGGGCCTCGTCCAGTTACATGGAGGGTAATAAGCCTACTGTAAGCAGAGGGCCGTCCCACGTAGTGTGGGACGGCCCTCTGCTAGATGGAGCGACGATCTGCGAAAGGTTGCGGGCAGCAGCTGGATGCGTCAAGCTGAAGACAGGGCGCTATGGCGCTCTTTAGGGGAGGCCTAAGTCCAGCAGTGGACTAATGTGGGCTGATGATGATGATGATGATGATGAATAAGCCTACTGTGCCACGCTGGCCAGATGGGTTGACACAAGATATCATATGAAGTTTTCCTTGTCTTGCAGCTGGATTTTTGGCCTTGACATTTCCTTTTGTCCGATCTTACATCACCCTCAGGATGGGATGGGGTTGTGAGACTATGTATTCTAAAGCTGGCACCGCTCGGACTATAGTCATGGAGACTTATTTTAAAACTAGCTGCGCCCCGCGGTTTCACCCGCGCTAACTTATTGTCGTACGGCGAGTGACGCCGTGGGGCGAAGCTAGTCTAAAAAAAGTAGCCTAAGTTACTCCTTATATCATAAGCTTCCTATCAGTGAAACTCCCGTCAAAATTGGTCCAGTCGTTCCAGAGATTAGCCGGAACAAACAGACAGACAGACGGAAAGACAGACAGACAAAAATTAAAAAAATGTTATTTTGGGTCTATAACTTTTTACTAAATGCGTAAGTATGTATACTTACGCATTTAGTAAAAAGTTGTTATTTTATTATTACAAACAGACAATCCAATTTTATTTATTTGTATGTATATGTATGTATGTATATGTATGTATGTATATGTATGTAAGTATGTAATATGTAATGTATGTAATGTATGTAATATGTATAGATAACTAAACCAAAACCAAGATTACTACACCGTGTAGGTCAGGCTGGTTGCTAAATTTGGCGTTAGAATGGTGACACAAGATAACCAAAAGAGAGATAAGATATCCACATACAGGGTAGTATATTTCACTAAGATAATACTGACAGGGTTTAATGCATATCAGATTTGGAATAATTGTCAAAAGATGCATAATAAAATCATTTATAACATTTAAACAAAATAGCGAGTTGCACCCGAACTCGTCCTTCCCTCGACTCCGCAATCTCCTCGTGTGTCTCCCATACAGTGCTAACCTTGACCCGCGGTGAGCGACGTCATTTGGCATTCAGCTCTTGCCTACATTAATTTAGACTAGGGTATTCTCTGATCAGTCTTTCTTAAAACTTTAACTTCTGATTGCTTAACATTAATCCTGCACAGTACGATGAAATCCGCTGAAATGAATTTTAAATATCCCTAGGTAAATGCTTACACTGTATTGTTTCACTATTCTGTTACACTCTGTATATTTATTCTATCACCAAGTAGACCTAATAATTAATTGAACAACATAATTACGTTTTACACTTATATCTCTATATGCATACGGAACACAGTCCAGTTAACTGACAACAAAACATCATACTTAAAATAATGAATATGCATGTCCAAAAGAAAAACAAAGGGATCGCTAAAGATGGCAGATTGTTTTTTCCACAGCAAAACAAGCATTTCTTTCCTGTGTGGTATGCTTGTGATGACTTAATAAGAACCAATGTCCAGATTTTAACAAGAAAATTGCATACGCTGATACTGACTCTACCGCTTTGCATCGCGGGCCGCTGAGCAAACAAAATGTTAAAATTGTTTTATGTGGCGAATTTTGTTCGTGTTCCGATTCAGACCGACGACTATGCCTAAGCATACATACAACAATTCATATTTTTGATCCACATTTTTTTCAGTTTTTCAAAGCGAAGAAACGTGCATACTATAATGTAATTTTTACACCAAAAAAGTGTTCAGCCATCTTTTTTTAGTGTTTATGAGTTGAAAATACAAACCAACAAAACTGATTTTGAAAATAATCACGTGTATATTTGATAAAAACATACCGGTAATTCAACCAATATTTTTTTAATTGTAAATAAATTCACGTTTTATATCTGTTTATATTTTATACAAATCAATTAATATAGTTAATATTTCATAACATTTCAAAATGATTCAAAACTATAATATAATCAAATCAACAGAGACGTCATAAGTCGGCGGTAAATTTTACAGTAATCGTCGGTCTGCTCTGTCCCAACCACAGACGAAAACATTGCTTGCAATCTTAAATTACGAATGAAAAAGTTGGACACTGAAAGTTATTTTGAAAAATGGTTATCTGCTAAAAGTTATTTTGTAGCCGGTTTTGCAAAAGTTATTGGGGTAATTACGTTTATTTACTATTGCGGCAGGCTGTGTGCTAATATTGTAAAAAGGCGTACTTCTGGTTTTATCTGAAAAAGACTTTGTATTCCGTCTATAAACAAGATGGTATGGGTTGGTGACATTGTGTATTATAAATTCGTCACCACACCGTGTAGTACGAGGCGACTAAAATAACGCAAGAAGCAGATCAACCCGTCTTGCCAGCGTGGCACAGTAGGCTAATTTCCCTCCATGGATTTGAGGCCCGGAGGCCCGACTCAGTAATAGTAGGTCATGTATGGGCTGAAACGATGACGACGACATAAACAAAGACTTAGTTTTGTTTTGTGTTGTTGTACTTACTTTTGTGGTGCCAGCTATCATACGTCTACATCAGCCCAATTTTCGTAAACAACAGTGCATATTAACTGCCTCGTTGGTCTAGTGGTTAGATGTACCGCCTTTGGATCAACGGGTCCCGGGTTCGATTCCCGGGTCGGGCAAGTGTCTTTGTCTAAACCAGAGGCACTGGCTCGGAGTCTGGGTGTCATTTCTATCTATAATATGTATGTATTTACAAAAAAAAATGTATATAAGTAGTTTATCATCCATCTCGTTACCATAACACAAGCATTAAGTTGCTTAGCTTGGGACGAGATGGCGTTGTGTGAAATGTCCAAGGATATATTTATTTATTTATATTGTATGTATTTTGTCAAAAAAATGAGAAATCTTAAGAAGACTTGAGCAGTAGTCAACGTGTTTATCTTAGAAAATAAAATTTATAAACGTAATAACTATACGTTAAACGGCAGTTCCTTTTTATAAAAGGTTAGCAGAGCGTGGTTTCGATCCACGGACCTCTGGGTTATGGGCCCAGCACGCTTCCACTGCGCCACTCTGCTTCCGCTTCTTGGTTCTAATATACATTTTACCTGCTTTGTATCATACATGTATCATTATTTCAACATATTGCATCATTTTCAATTCGTAACACAAATACCTATTTAATGTATCTGTGAATTTGTGATGTTACTGAATTGTGTAAAGATTATATGTATAATAGAGATTTTTTGGTTCAACGGGTCCCGGGTTCGATTCCGGGGTCGGGCAAGTGTCTTTGTCTAAACCAGAGGCACTGGCTCGGAGTCTGGGTGTCATTTCTATCTATAATATGTATGTATTTACAAAAAAAAATATGTATATACTCGTAAGTAAGTAGTTTATCATCGATCTCGTTACCATAACAGAAGCATTAAGTTGCTTAGCTTGGGACGAGATGGAGTTGTGTGAAATGTCCAAGGATATTTATTTATATATTGATATTTAGCAATAAAGCTATAATAAACTTTTCTTCCTTGTCTTTTCACATTGACTATGAAACGAAAGATAATGAATGAAAGATAGAAATAGAATGAAGTGTTGTAGCGCGAGATGAATAAAAGCGCGAAATGGTATGAACGGAGAATTAGTTTAGCATAAGTTATGTCCTGGCTTAAAGGAAGGATGTAAAAAATCACCAGATATGGCTAATTATTATATACTATTTTATATATTATAAGACTAGCAGACGCCGCCACGTGTTGCTGTGGCTAAATATTTTGCTATATTAAATTTTAATAAACTATCTCAGCAACACATGGTGGTTAGCTACAATTTAGTAGCTTTTATGAAAAGTTTGTACTTTTAACCGCAATCTATTGAATGCTTACTCAATCCAGTCAACAGATATCGCCATCTGTTAGAATTGATTGGAGCTAACATAGGATGCATATAATTGTGACTCTCAAATAATAGACAAATAATTTAATATTTCCACTATAAAATCCAGGTGTAAGCTACCTTATATTTCAAGTTGGATCAAACTGCACACGGTGTGCAAATTTCATTATAATCGGTTAAGTAGTTTAGGTGTCTATCGCGGGCAAACTTGTTGGTAATTAAACTCCGCCGAAATGGCTCGATCGTTTTTCCTGAAAATTTGTGTGAATATCGTAGGTTTTAGGTTCGTAGTTTATATATTAATAGGTTTGCAAATCGGACAACATCTATTTTTCATCCCCCTAAATATTAATTTTTGTCCACCCCAAAATGTATTTTTTTATGTTTATTTTTCTTTTTTGGTTTTTTATTTTTTATGATACAGCATAAAAAAATACATAGTACCCTAAATTTTCACCCCTCTCTGATCCACCCCTATTTTAAATATCGATATTAATACGGCAAAACAACGTTTGCGGGGTCAGCTAGTGTAATTGATATTATTTATTGGACTGTTGTAACTTTGTGTAATAATTATGTATCAATCAACCTTCTTTGTCACTAAATAATTTTGTTCACTATTCTTCTAAATTGATTTGAGGGCATCAGCACTCCAATTACGATCAAATGTAACCGTCCAACTGTATCTTCTCTGTTATTATTTTGAACATCTGTCAATTTCACGGGAGGACGCTTCGGATGGAAGGAGCGGTACTCACCTTGTCAGGTCGTCTTTGTTCATCTCAAGTTAAGCGTAAGAAAATAATTATATCGATAGATTGAAAAACGGTCATTGAAACAAGGAGCGTTTGTGAGGTAAAGGCACTTCATTCGGCGTGTTCTAAAATGGCGCCATTATTTTAAGATATTTAAAATAAAAAAATAAAATAAATATCCTTGGACATTTCACACAACGCCATCTCGTCCCAAGCTAAGCAACTTAATGCTTGTGTTATGGTACCCTGATTAAGATATTTAAGACCCTGTATGTGTGGTGACGGATTTAGAATACATATTGTCACTACCCTATTCCACCCTGAGGGTGTCGTAAGAGCCGACAAAGGGAAATTACAAGGCCGGAAACCTAACCGCAAGAAAAGGATAGTTTGAAACGAAACCCTTTTTTTGTTGTCTCTGGGGAAATACTTTATGCATACCACTGCCCCCCAGTGAGGGGAGAGGTCAGTGATTATGTGGAACTCCGACAAGGGTAGTCTACCCAAGAGTCGTCGACCCACTAAAACGCCAGCGGTATACCCTCACACGGCGCGACCTTGAAACAAAACGCGGTTGGCGCAGTGGTTGAGCGATCGACTGCTGCGCAGCATGTCGCGGGTTCGATCCCCGCACGGAAGAAATATTTGTACGACCTACAAGTATTTGTTCCGGGTCTGGGTGTTTTCTATCTATAATAAGTATGTATTTACAACAAAAAAATTGTATAAAAGTAGTTTATCGTCCATCTCGTTACCATAACACAAGCATTAAGTTGCTTAGCTTGGGACGAGATGGCGTTGTGTGAAATGTCCAAGGATATTTATTATTATTATTTAAAAAACCTGTACTAACCGGTCTGGCCAGCGGCATTTATGGGCTGACTAGTAGTAGTAGTAGAATGGTTACGGACATTAATACAGTGATATGGTACGAAATACTCGTAAAGCGGTAACCTAGTAGGTTACGGCGCCGTTTTTTCGATATGGCGCCCAGAGAGGTGCAGACACGAAGTAGAAAAAAAATTTTGAAAGAGCATATCGAAATCTATGAAACCATCATATTTTTAAACTTCGCCTATACGTAATTACCATATTATTATGGATTTTATTACTTGCATAACCAATATTGCAGGGCTCCTATCCTTTTACGTACAATTGCCCATACAAACCGGGGATCTATGAGGATTTAAAACGTAAAAAAGATAACTAAATACTGAGTAGTATATAGGCTGAGTACTATAAATGACTCACTGCTAGTGGAATTAGTGGGAAGAGAGAATGGTAGCACCATATTTTCGGTGTAGTGTGTGTGTTAATGCGCGTGTGTGTGTGTGGATGTGTGTGTGTGTGCGGATAGATGGGATGTATGTATGTATATACGTTTTTACGTATTATAATTCTATAGATAGATATTCTTTATTGTACCTGTACACAAAACAAACTTAAACATGAACTAACATACAAAATTACAGTACAAATGGCGGTCTTATTGCTAAAAGCAATTTATTCCAGACATTCACCGTTGGATGGACTTAGCTGGAACATAATCCGTTTAGGGTAATTATAGTGTACATATTATAGATTATAACAAAAAAATATAATATACATATATATAAATAATTAAACATATTAAGTACGACTTAAACAGAAAACAGAACAAAACCAATTTAAAAAAAGGATATTGTTTCTTCAAGGAGCAAATGTTGCAATTCTACACAGCAACACAAAGAAAAAAGTAGATACCATTATAAAAAAAAATGACTCACTGCTGAGTCGGGGCTTCTCCCATTACATGAAGGGTAATTTGCCTACTGTGCCACGCTGGCCAGACGGGTTGGCACAAGGTATCGTATCAAGTATTCTGTCACTTGTGGCTAGGTTATCGGCCTTGTCATTTCCCTTTGTCGACTCTTACGACACCCTCGGGTTGCCATGGGCTGGTGATAATATGTACATTAGGTACATAGTGTCACCAGCCCATTGTACATTAACTTTTTTTATAACAGAAACTTCTACTACTTCAACTCTCTAAAATATTCCTTAATATTTTAAATACAGCTATAGTTATAGAAGGATCTTTAAGTCTTTTATAGACCCTTGAAAAGCGTTCGAGGAATTAAAATATAGTAAAATCAAAATATAATATCCGGTTGACAGGTATATTTTTTTTTTATAAATGGTGTTTTTTCGAAATAATATTTAAGTACGAATTACGCAAACACTCATTGACTTCGTGTTACCTAACAACGTCATTTGCTATCCATCTCACAAAAAAGTAGTATTATTATTCGCCAATAGATGTCATGATTCCTATCTAGATATCGATTTATCCCCCCCTAAACCCGAATAAAATGTCATTTTCTAAAAATGCTTCTAGCTAGATCGATTTATCGCCCCCGAAACCCCCTATATACCTACTAAATTTCATTAAAAACTTTTTAGCCGATTCCGAGATTCCATTATCCCCCCCTAAACCCGAATAAAATGTCATTTTCTAAAAATGATTCCTAGCTAGATCGATTTATCGCCCCCGAAACCCCCTATATACAAAATTTCATGAAAATCGTTTTAGCCGATTCCGAGATTCCATTATCCCCCGTAAACCCTAATAAAATGAAATTTTCTAAAAATGATTCCTAGCTAGATCGATTTATCGCCCCCGCAACCCCTATATACTAAATTTCATGAAAATCGTTGGGGCCGATTCCGAGATTCCAATTATAAATATACAAGAATTGCTCATTTAAAGATATAAATAAGATAATAGATACTCTTTATTGCACCTCAGGAAAAGAACAAGTGATGTACAATAAAACGTATAATTAAGACGCGCGATAATTAAGATGTGGTTCAATTAATTAAGATGTCGTCGTTAAAGCAATGGATGCGGGCGGCCCAGGACCGACTTTTGTGTAGATCCTTGGGGGAGGCCTATGTCCAGCAGTGGCCGTCTTCAAGCTGAAATGATGATGATGATGAATTAAGATGTGGTTAAAAAAGTGCTATAAATTCCATAAACGTATTTAAGTTGTTCAAGAATGTTCTTAAAATAATAGCAGAGCGTGGTTTCGATCCACGGACCTCTGGGTTATGGGCCCAGCACGCTTCCACTGCGCCACTCTGCTCTTAATGCTCGTTATTGAAAATATTTGTCGCCTGAAGCGAAAGCTAAACTTAATATTTACTAGTTCTGACTAGCTGGCTACTTGGTTAACATTATCAACTCACGGCACAAACTTTACTAAATCTGTTGGCGCAGTGGTTGAGCGATCGACTGCTGCGCAGCATGTTGCGGGTTCGATCCCCGCACGGAAGAAATATTTGTATGACCTACAAGTATTTGTTCCGGGTCTGGGTGTTTTCTATCTATAATATAAATGTATTTACAAAAAAAATGTGTATAAGTAGTTTATCATCCATCTCGTTACCATAACACAAGCCTTAAGTTGCTTAGCTTGGGACGAGATGGCGTTGTGTGAAATGTCCAAGGATATTTATTATTTACTAGCGACCGGCCCCGGCTTGGTACAGGTGCAATTTTGCATGTAATATACATATAAACCTTCCTCTTGAATCAATCTATCTATTAAAAAAAAACCGGTTTAAAATCCGTTGCGTAGTTTTAAAGATTTAAGCATACATAGGGACGGACAGACGACAGCGACTTTGTTTTATACTTTGTAGTGATATTTATTATTTATTAAGAAAACCTTAACGTTGTAAACATTTTGTTTTTTACTGCTACTACTCAGCCCATATATGACCCACTGCTGGGTCCGGCCTCCTCCCATCACAGGGAGGGTAATTAGCCTACTGTCCCACGCTGGCCAGACGGGTTGGTACAGGGTTTCGTTTCGGTTCTCTTACGGCTAGGTTATCGGCCCTGTAATTTCCTTTTGTCGGCTTTTACGACACCCCCAGGATGGAATGGGGTGGTGACACCTCGTGTTTTAAATCACCACGCGGATAAATACGTACTACAATATATTTAACTAGCTGACTAGGCAGACGTTGTTCTGCATTATATTCGTTTACCGACTGCAGCGCCACCTGTCCCGGATTTGTGAATCTAAACTATCCTCGGTGCCACCCAAACGCATACAAAAAAAAAACATTCAAATCGGTCCAGCCATTTAGGAGGAGTTTAGTGACATACACACGTATAGTAGAATTATATATTTATAGATAACAAATTCGTATTCTGAACTACACAAGGTTACAATCAGTGCCTAAGCAACATTTATTTTACTGCTTTGACGTATAACAGGCATATCAAAATACAAGAATACATTTTATTAGGGCCACAGTAAGCGACAGCAATTTTATTAGCCTACTACAATAATGCTTTATGATTCTTGGGGTTTCTGTTTGAATAGGATTACGCAATAAAATTCAGCGAAGTAGATAAAGCCGGGTACACAACTTTTGTACCTTTTGTCGGTATTCACGATTCCGGCAATTTGGTTTTTGCCCTGTCCGTCTTTGGTACCGCCAAATGACGTCACAAGACGTCATTATTGAAACGTCTATCTTCTAAGTCTCGACCACCCGTGCGGGACACACAGGCAGATACTTGAGGCAACTTTTGCAGAACCTACAAGTGGCTGCAGAGCATGGTGACAAAAAAATAATGGATTTTGGGAAACCTTGACATGAAATGAAGTGGCAATTACATGAGCGCAGTCGTGGTGTTGAAAGACGATGCAGCTTTTTAAACCCTATGAAAAAAATTAATATTTTAGATTTGCTAGGCCTTTTAAGTTGAAAATTGTCATAAAAAGGTTTTTTTTTTTAAAAGTTTTCTCATCTTTCACCACACTCGCAGGATCATTATTGCTTGGTGTCAATATGTATTCTATAACCGTCACTAAACTGACATCACTATCACCATTGTATTTTCTTAAAGTCCTTATAAAAACTCTAATTTTAGTTGTCGTTTGTTTTGAGCAATTTGGGACCACCGAAGGAACCTCTAAAAACGAAAGGTGATTAGCTGAATGTTCGCAAGTCTATCGCCGAATGCGACCCCGCATTCGTTGGTGGCCGCCGTCGGAGCTATTCCAAATATTCAGCAAATTGCAAGATTGTCTGTAGAGCTTCGACGACGTCACGAAGCGACACGGCCGTTGAGAACTGCGGTGAAGTCCAACTCCGCTCTGGTGAATTCGAAAATCATAAATAAATTCTATCAGTGGTTACTGTTAGCAACCTAAAGTACGATTTATAACAAAATACAGAAACAATATTATTATGGGTCTAAATTACGGTACGATTCCCGGGCCGGGCAAGGGTTTTTGTGTAAACCAGAGGCGCTTGCTGTTTCAGACCCATTGCCAAGTTGGGCCTTCTTCAAGTACATGGAGGGTAAGCCTACTATGCCAAGCTGGCCAGATGGGTAGGCACATGGTTTCGTATCAATCAAGTTTACCTTCTCTTGCGGCTAGGTATTCGGCGCGTCACGTTTTCTTAATGATTTCTTAGGTTGTTTTATTGAAAACATTCCCTGTGCACGGTATCCAGAGGTCTTGCAGATGAGTGTTGTGCTTGAAACAAAATTATAGGCGGTAGATTTTAGCTGTTTCTCTGTACTTTTGAAGACATTTGTCATCTACTCTCCCGCGAACACGACTGCTGCAAAGCATTCGAAACGTCGGGCATTAAATAATGTCTATGTCTCATTTTATTGCGTTACATATGAATGTTTGAATGAAGATGATGATGAATGATTAGATAACTTGTATTTTTCAACGAAACGAAAGTAAAATGCTTAGATTACAAACAAAATTAGATAGATGAACTTAAAAGTTTGGCAACGTCGCAAAATAAAGATGTAGGTAAAATTGATTACCTACAATAAATTGTGATTAATACAACATAATGTTATTGTAAACTGCATTTTTCGACCACATCACTAGATTTTTTTATTGATGTTCGCAAAAAAATGAAGTTTGATCCCACTGAGACAAAGACTTTGACTACAGCTGGTAATTATAGATACAAACCAATATAATATTGGCATCAGTAATATTGCAGCAATTGACTCTAGTTAACGTAATCCTATCAGTGGAATAATTGGATAGGACTAATTTGCTGAAACAATATTGATGCTCTGTATACTCTAGATTAAGATATAATATTAGTAATATTGTACCTTAATCTAGCTACTGTTTGAACGCTAGATTAAGATATAATATTAGCCAATACGAATCTAGTGTAATATTATATTACCTGGCTATTTAATACCAAGTGAGGTTTAAATTACGAAGAAATTCATTACAAGTATTTTTTATAAAATATGCCTGCAATATTATGCAATTATGTCTGTCTAGTATTATTAATCAACTTTAAAAAAGGCAGGTTCCCAATTTGACTGTTTGTTTTTTTGTTTCTGTCGATGTCTATGCATGAGATATTGAAAAAAAAGATGTTTCTTCGACTCCTATACAAAGCATACCTGAACAAATGAAAGATAATCATATCACTACATAGTATAAAACAAAGTCGCTGTCATCTGTCGGATTTTGAAGCGGTTTATCTTATAGATACAGTGATTCAAGAGGAATGTTTATATGTATATTACATGCATAATATTGAAAAGAAACACTGATCAATGTAGATGATCATCAATGCATCCGTGCGAAGCCGGGGTGGGTCGTTAGTTCATTTATATATAAAGAAGAGTACCACTTTAATAATTAATGTTTATTGCAAAAATATGTTAGAACTTTATACTTTTTTAAATCCATTTTGTTTCGATATTGTCTTCGAGTTAATTATGTAGTTTAACCAATTATAAATATCTACAGAGGCTGCAGAGGTGCACTGTCATTGGTTAATGTGGCTTCATTCATGATAATATTGTACAACAATGGCATAGAGATGTATTGATTTAAATAAATCAAAAGAAAAACAAATTCATTTCCATGATCTGATAGTGTCTAAAATGCAATCTAATCTATACTATAAAATAAAAATCAATAAACTTGGAGTGTTTGTTTGTAATAATAAAATAACCACATTTTACTAAATGCGTAAGTATGTATACACAGTACATAGACCAAAATAACATTTTTGTATGTCTGTCTGTCTGTTTGTTCCGGTTAATCTCTGGAACGGCTGGACTGATTTTGACAGGACTTTCACTAACAGGTAGCTGATGATATAAGGAGTAACTAACGCGGCGTCACCCGCGATACGACAATAACCGTGGGTAGCATCGCACCCTTGCGAAGCCGGGACGGGCCGCTAGTATCTTATAAATTTCAAATACCACTTTTCCTTCTCGTGCATTAGTCGCCCCTTAAGATACCCGTATGATGGTATGGCCAGATGATATTGTGTATTTTAAATTATTAACCACAAGGAAACCACAGTTTTATACGTGAGACCCTAAACTTAAAGAGCTGCTGTTTTCTAAGTACACTTTAAGAGACAGCCTTTCTCCAGCAAAAATTCTGCTTACTTTTTCATACACATGAAAGCAAGCCTATACTTATTTTTGTACTTTGGCTTTCATCATACGTTTTACTGCGTTTTCATGCCTACAACTTTTTAATGGCGAAAAGGCTTTTAGTCATAAAACCCGACGTATTAGATCCTTTAACCCACAAATTACTGTTAAAGGTTTCTGTTTTAAAACTTTTAGGTTATGGTAGTAACATTAACAGTATTGTTATATCCACCATCACAGCCGATTAAAAACCTACTGCTGAGTCCGGCTTCCTCCAATTACATGGATGGCAATTGGCCTACTGTTCCACGCTGGCCAGACGGTTGGTAAGGGGTTTTGATTCAAGTTTCCTTATCTTGCGGTTAGGTTAGCAGCCTTGGTATATATTTTACACAAGGTTTTTTTTATTAGGTACTTGAATGCCTT
The DNA here is from genome assembly GCA_905475355.2 of Clostera curtula. NCBI lineage: Eukaryota > Metazoa > Arthropoda > Insecta > Lepidoptera > Notodontidae > Clostera > Clostera curtula. The sequence continues at coordinate 7,436,092 of FR997808.1, read as the reverse complement.
TGATCCTGGGCTTGCGTGCTGGGTTTTGTCGACTTTTACAACACGCGTTTTTCCCAGCAAGCGGTGGGGACGATAATATTCTAACCCATCACCACACGGTCATATTGTAATATGAGTGAATATCATTAGTATGTTATAGTCTAAGTTAAAGTCGCATATTTCTTTTTTACATAAGACGCAATGGACACATACAAATGATTAAATGAATAAGCTGTATATGGATCGCGTCTGATCTGTGATCGTCAAACTACTCACCTAATGCTGAGTTGAGCCCCCGCCAATCATGGAGGGATTAGAAACAGAGTTGGTTTTAAGGAATTTGTTCTCTCTGGTTTCAGTAACAAACTTGTGCTAATCTTCAAAGTAGAATAGATTGATGAATCTACGTATTGTAAAACCGTCACTATAAGGATACCTTTTGTACATAAAATAATATTATTATTTCTTACTCATCAAAATCCTGAGTTTTTTTACGTCGTCATTGTATACGAGACGTTTTAGCAACACAGAAAACATGTATTTTCTCCTTATAAAAATAAAATTCAATGTGACAACTCCACGTCATTTTTTCCGTAACTGACGTGGACAGGTTTGAGCAGAAATAGTCTCAACTGTGATCGGGTACGCAAGATCGGACAATGCATTCATTATTGAGATGCACGCGTCGGACAGCTGCTCAACTGTGTTACAGTTAATCGTTTGAGCTGAGTTACATCTTGACTAGACAATTCCTTGAAACTAGTGCCTGCTCGTTTATATATTTATTGAATCAGTCTTCAAAAGAGTATAAAAAGACTATATGCATAACGAAAGGAACAGGGCATTTAATAATGCAAAATATAGTAAAACAATAGATAAAAAAAATACAAATAAGCACACAGAAAATAAGCATTAGAGTTATTAAATATAATATTGCTGCCATGAGTCGAACTTTTATTAATGGAATACACGTTTCGTTTCGTAATAAAATTTCGATTCAGATGAAAGATTTTGATTGATTTTGCCGTATATTTAGTTGGGAAAATATTTTAAACAGAACACAACCACTTCAGATTATACCCTGTATAATATAGTGCTTGCAGCCTGAATGGTATGTGTGATAATCAAGTGGTTATAAATTAAGTTACCCGTATTCAACTTTGAGGATTGACAAATGCAATTAATTTAGTATATTCTTGCTAATAATATTTTTTCATAGCAAATATGATATTATTAGGTATCGAATTTATAGGCAAGTGCTTAGATTACCGCAGACAAATTATTGAAATAATTTGATCGGAGTGCTGTAATATTAAATAATATCGCTGTTTTCAAATTAATAAATTATATCAGATGATATAGAAAAATATAAAAAAAAAATCAACCTCTTTATTTTTAAGAGCTATGGAGGCAATTTAATTGTTGCCCTGGATTCCTACAAAAAAAAATCATAAGATGATTGCTCAGTTTATATATAAATTGTTCGCAAGCAGTGAACCGACAACCTGCTAAAGGTCGCTCGAAATCGATGGATGCGAACGACTTAGGACCATTTGTGGAAATTCTTAGGGCGGTCTATGTACGGCAGAGGACTTCTATTGGCTGATATGATGATGACCATTCAAACCTAAGGGTGTCGAAAGAGCGGATAAATGGAAAGTACAAGGCTGAAAACCTAGCCACAAGAGAAGGAAATCTTGATACAACACCTTGTGCCAACACATCTGGCCAGCGTGGCACAGTAGGCTAATTACCCTCCATATAACTGGAGGAGGCCCGAATCAACAATGGGTCAGCTATGGGCTGACTAGGAGTATACAAATCACATCAAAAAACATATGCTATTCCAATGTGAATTTCTCACAATCTAATTCATAAAATAGTTACTGTATTAGATGGTTGAGCGATCGACTGATGCGCAGCATGTCGCGGGTTCGATCCCCGCACGGAAGAAATATTTGTACGACCTACAAGTATTTGTTCCGGGTCTGGGTGTTTTCTATCTATAATATGTATGTATTTACAAAAAAAATGTATTTAAGTAGTTTAGCATCCATATCGTTACCATAACACAAGCACAAGCACCATAACACAAGCATTAAGTTGCTTAGCTTGGGACGAGATGGCGTTGTGTGAAATGTCCAAGGATATTTATTTATTTATTGCATCGAATATAAATAGAATCTCACCCATTATAGATAACAACTAAAATGTCTCTTCATTTCACAATGGCAGCAAAGTCATTCTATCAAGCGATCATCCAACAAAACGAAATGAAAGCTAAAGATCAGCACGCGACGACCAAAATAGTATTGGACTCTATTCAAAACTCTTCGGAATTACTATACTATTTGTTGCCTTCGCCCATTCAGTAACTCAACACTTCACAGCAATTTGTTGTTAAAGGAATTTGACAGATATTAGACAAAATGAGTTCATTTTAAAGTCCAATATCAAATACAAATTATTTCCTTCCTACACGTGTAGTATGTGTCTTAGTTATCTAATAAATTTTAACAATTTAGGTAACGTAGACTTAACTGCATATTTAGCATAAAAAAAACACAATTTAATACTTTGATACGTGTATCTATCCTCAAAAATACGTCTGATAAAATGTTCAAAGACTAAAAAAAACTTTAACCAAATAAAATACAGTAGTCAATACACCTATGACTGCCTTGTTCGTCTACGGGTTGGATGTGCTATAGTTCACAGGACTTCGGTTCCATGCCGGGGTCGGGGTATATAATAGTCCAGGCTAGTGTTTTTTTAAAAAAGGAATATGACTACTCAGTCCACACATGATCCACTACTGAGTCGGGTTTCCACCACTTAGGTGGAGAGTCTTTTTGTTTAGTCAGCTCTTACGACACCCTCAAGATGGACTCATGTTTTCTAAATCCGTAACCACACGAAAGAATATAAGGGTCTCGTTATGGGTACCATCACAACTACTTTAGTTGACATTGCACCTTATGGTCATAAATAGAAAGAATACTGCAGATCTTATAAGATCGCATAAGCATTGGGAGATGCATTGCGACGACACGTGAAGACACAGATCAAGAATTAACAGAAAGATCAAAGAACTAGCAATGCTATATTTTATGCATGAAACAAAATTGTCGAGGTACAGGGCATTTGCGATAAAATAAATATAAAGCAAGTCTGATCCAATAATCTTTCAATGGTATTTAAAAAGTGGCCAAATAGAAAATTCTGGCGCAACAAAAATGAATATTACGTAAAAAATACATTTGTAATATTGTCTTTCTTTATATGCCATAAACATAATATTATAAGCAAACTAAAGTCAGTTCAATATTACTGTTTACTTCAAAAATTATACAGTTCTACGAAAATATTGTTCTGTCAGAGCTATTCTATTGTACACGATGACAGTTTAAAACTTAAAGCAAAACCGTTAAGGCGTGATCGCGGGATCCAACATTTATTTTGAATCCATCAATCAAGCTATTTTTGTTATAGTGGTTGCAGAAGAATTCATATTTATTTATTTTAATTAATGTTTTATAGGAGTTTATTTTTAATCTATAATGTTACTTGGTAAAAAATAGTTTAATAACAGGGTGCTATGTTGTTGTATATGGTACAATTTCGTCATTCTGTTGTAGTTAATCTTCGGTTCAACGGCGCCGCTTCTAAAGTTCATCAGATAATGAAAACATTTGTTGCGTGTGAAACTAAATTCCATTTTGCACGAACAGACCTATGTTCCGCGTAAGCATCAAAGCGAACGCCTGTTCTTAAACTCTGAGAGTCCTCGATAAATCATCTACTATTTAAATGAAGACCCTCAAACTGTTAAACATTTTCGTGTTATTTAAGGCACCGATTTCTATTTATAGTTTGATGAGCAAAACTACTTTATTAAATAAATATCGCATGCAGCTTGTATTAGGTACAAATTAATTTTCTCACCTACACTCATTACCTACATAATGAGTCATACAGATCAGAACTTCAGAAACTAAAGCTAACTTTGATAGTGATCTACCATCAGTCATTTCATCAAACTTTCGTCAAAACGATTTATTGTTTTGCACAAGCTTACAATAAAATAAAACGGTGTCCTTAAGTGCTTTGTGCCAGCTTATTTCAGCACATAAATGATCCACTACTGCGTCGGGCCTCCTTCAAGTCCATGAAAGGAAATTAGACTACTGTGTTACGCTGTTAAAACGGGTTGGCACAGGATTTGTTTTAAGATTTACTTCTCTTGCGGCCAAAAGTCAGCCTCTTACGTTTCTTTAGTCGCCTTTTGCAACACCCTTGGTGTGGTTGGTGACATTTTTTTTCTATATCTTATTTTATTATTCTTATATTAATAAATACTGTTGTTACTGCTGCAATAACTCAGGAACAATGTTTTACGAAAACCTACTTACTCCGTTTTATTAGCTCTTAAGTAAGACGTACCGTACTACAAATTTCATTTTTACGAGTCACTTATGTTTTTAGGTCAGATACGAACCTATGATATTAATTATACATATTAAATGCCAGTAAGCTTATTTAGCTTCATAAATGTTAGTATTTTTTCTACGTATTCAAATGTTTTTGAGAACCACTGGATTCTGACACTTGCTCTTTTAACATTTAGCACTCTATTTTACCGATCCATACAAGCGATGCCTCTTCAACGTAAAGCGTTTTCTTAACAACTCTCAAGCAATAAATTCCACGGAATGTTGCGTTGCGACTGCAATAATACGAATCAGATTAACTGCGAGCTGTATTGCCTTGCATTTTGTTTTACGTAGCTCTGCCTTTCTCGTAATTAATGTGTAAATGTCAGTTTTGTCTGGCTTTAGCGCAACTACTACTTACCTCTGATCACGACTTTGAGCATTTTCGACCTCAAGAAATTACAAACAAAATACGGTAATGAAAAAATGGCTTTGTTAAATGACTTTCAAAATATATTGTTTTGGAAAATTTGCTTCGATTGATTATAAACAGCACTTGGAGGCATTTAAAAGTAGTTATTTAAACATTTACCGTGTTCAGAGAAGGAAACATGCACTTCAATGGAAAATCGTGCTGATTTACGCAAATTATCCCAAATTATCGTCTGGCTTCCTAACCGAAGATGTTGCCCATCATTAAAAAGGGCGAAGGCATCAAGGTATGTCCGGAGGCAAACTCTTGCGTGACACGGTCGAAATAATAATTATTAAAGGCAATGATTGTCGATCAGATCCTTACGGGTGCACGATCTTTATTTATGCAAATTTACCTTAATTTGCTTAAATTTATACCGAGTTTTACGTGAATCTTTACAATTTTAAGCAATCTTACATTTGATGTCTTAGGTTTTCGCGATCTTTACCCATTGTAGGTAATGATGTCTTCACGGTTATGATGACATCATTTCCTGCAATCTTAATTTTTTTACCATTTTCTATCAGATGCTCATTATTTTGGAAGTTAATGATCTAAGGATGTGTGAGAACAGTTGTCTAACAGTACTGAGTGCAATTCATTATTAAAATTGCTTTTTAAATGTACATAATGTTCTTCAGTTTTGTTTGCTATTCTAGCCTGTATCACGTTCTCAAGTCCTAATTATATCTGCATCCATTTATGATCAAATTGAAATACAACCAGCTCAATTGAATCAGGCATAAGTTATTACTGTGTATCATGTTTTCTTCTTGGCATCACTCATATAATCAGTTCACAGAAAAATAACGTAAGCCTAGAAAACCAATGAGCACGAAACGAAAAACCTTCTCGAATAAAAACAAAATGTAATCGATATGAGCAATCATTTTATACGTCTACGATAGGTAATGTATCTAATATTTTTATTTGTGTGGTCTAAACGTCACCATATGACGAAGATTTACTTACAACACCGGCCGCACGGAGATTATGGACCCATCTCAAATTTTAAAAGAAAAAGTTTAATGTAAAGATCACTGACAAATTTGTAACAGAACAATGAATCGGATATTAAAGTATCTTCTTTCATGACACGGGCGAGCGGATGGGTAGGTTAGGATGTGGACACGCTGTTGAGGTAACACATTTCAATAAAATTTAGAACGCCTTTCGTCAAGATTTCTAAATTAGGAACATTTAAATCCAACAAACTAAAATATTTTCAAAGTAAAAGTAGGTGCCCACTTTAATTCTGGTACCATTTTATTATGTGCCATGGACTGATACTGCATTTGGCTATAGTAACATATATTTTTATATAAAAAATAGGCTTATGTTTGACACCAATCTCGCTTGATGGAGGGCGAAGTACCTAGTAAGTAGTATGTACTCGTATGTTCACTTTGGCTTTAAAGAGGTCCAGATTATAGAGTGAAAGTAATTTGATTGTATACGTTTAGTTAAAATTTTAAACAATACGCTACTGTGTACTACAAATGCATTTTATTATTCAATTGAAAGAAACGATGCTTATTTACGTCCGTTCCTTGAGATGTTTATCGCAGTAACGTAGGTTCTGTAAACGAAAACCCCTTGCTTAAGTACAAAGCACATACAAATGTGCGTGACAACCAATAGTCTTCGCAAAGATTACAGTCGCATTCGAATAACTTAGAGTCTATCGAAACGGCGTCCTTCGACCTACGCTCGCCGCATCGCTCATCGCTCCGCCTAATGCTTATATCTCACGCAACCCAACCTTGCGAACCTCTCGTGGTGTTAAATGTATCCGCTCGCTTGTATCAGGTTACCGTACCAAAGGCGTGGGCATTGACATGTTCAACTTGTTTTGTTTTGTTCACTCGACCGTCGTAAAGGTTGACTTTCTACGATCATCGACGTGACGTCCCCGACGGTTGAGTTGCTTTAAACTTTATAGGAGACGCTTGTCAAATGTCGGGTCGAGACACCGTTGCACGTTAGCTATGACTGAACTTTGTGTTGTGCAGGAGAACCGAGTTTATGACCAATTATTATGACTAACGATACAGAACGTGCATTCAAAATCGTTCGACCGGTAATTCAAACAGTATTCGATAATTAAATTTCGTGTCGATACTAAATTATCGATTCGCACTTTCGAATTAATGTTGTCGTAAGTTTTGTGTTTTTATTTATCTCCGTGTAAGGTACGTAGCTTCATTGAAAAATAATTACGGTTGTGTTGGGTACACGTCATGCTGAGCCGACATGGGCCTTCAACGGATTATTAAGTTGTTAGAGCGCGATGCGCATTTCGCAGGTTGTCTCGCCTTGTCTTGCAATGTTGGTTTAAGATATGGAGGCTGATAATCAGAGTGACCAGCTTGAAGAAGGGCTCATTTTATGCTTGTCGATTTGAATACAATGAAAGTTGTTGGTTTGCAATTAATATTTTTTTAGTCGTTTTACTAGGTTGATGAACAATATTTTAACGTGCTTGTACAACACAAATTTGTACCATTAGGGTGGCGTTGCAACATACGGGCTGAATAAACAAACATTATTATTATTATTCATGTCTCTTTATTTCATATTTTTACATATATTTTTAAAAAATACAAAATGTTTTAAAAAAAATATACATAAAAATAGACAAAAACCGTCGAAAACGAGGTCGATGACCTAAGCTACCGACGGTTCAGGGCTCCAGAGAGAGGAACCTCCTCACGATCCTTGCCGAATCCAGTATGACAGCCTTTTGAATGAGGCCCTTAATCCAGCAACCCAGCGAGAGTTTCTTGAGATGTTGGTCGAAACTCTTCGCAATAAGACCGTTTACTGAAACAACTATCGGCACAATGATTGTTGAATCAACATGCCACATTGCGGTAACCTCGTGAGCCAAATCGAGATACTTTGTGAGTTTCTCTTTTTCAGCTTTAACGAGGTTCTCGTCATGCGGGATAGTGACGTCAACAAGCATTGCCCGGCTCGCCGATCGGTCAATTATCACTATATCAGGCTTATTAGCGAGAATAGTCCTGTCAGTAATAATCGATCGATCCCAGTAGAGCGTGACATGACCATTGTCCAGAACTGGCGCAGGCTGGTATTGGTAGTAGGGCACTTCAGTATCCACAAGACTATATTTAAGGGCAAGTTGTTGATGGACTATCTTGGCCACTTGGTTGTGTCTATGCAAGTATTCTCCGTTAGCAAGACGAGAACAGCCAGAGATGATATGCCTAATGGACTCTCCTGGACGATGACAGGCTCGACAGATGTCGGCAGTCCCATCCTTTAGGATATGTCTCCGGTAGTTATTCGTCATAATAACTTCGTCCATAATTGCACAGGCAAACCCTTCAGTCTCCCCAAAGAGGTTACTGAAGCGTAGCCAAGCCACAGAAGCGAGTTGGTCTACGTCCGGCCCAGTGAGAGCCTTGTAGAACCTTCCGTGTAACTCCTTGCTCTTCCATATAGTCGTGCGGTCCGAAATGCTTAACACCTGGGGCTTGCGCCAATTCTGTTTTGCCAAGGATAAAGGTGTGAAGGAGTTGTCAACATTGGCCATATCTCGGTGCACATCCTCGGTTGACTGTAGGAAGTATTCCCGCAGATTGCATACCTCGCGGTTATGTAGGTTTTTGACGTTTAAAAAGCCACGTCCCCCACATTTCCGTGGGATATACAACCTCATAACAGATGAACGGGGGTGGTGCATTCGATATAAGGTCAATTGTCGACGTACCCTTCTATCCAAGGCGTCTAACTCAGTCTGAGTCCACCTTAGAATGCCAAACGAGTAAGCAAGTGCAGGCATAACCCAACCATTGACAGCGCGAACCTTATTACCGCCAGACAAAAGACTTTTAAGAACTTTTGTAAGGCGGCTGAAGAAACATGCTGTCAATGACTGTTTTATCTCCTTGTCAGCTATACCTAGTCCTTCTGCCATTCCAAGGTACCTATAGGTTTCCGACTCCGAGAGACATCTGAATGACATATTTTCAGAGAGTTGTAATTCTTCCGAAGTTACAACTCTGCCCCTCTGTACATGAATGGCCGCACATTTGTCGACACCAAACTCCATTTTAACATCATTACTAAAGTTTTCTGTTATCTTTAATAATGATACCAAATCAGATTTCTTTGGTGCATACAATTTGAGGTCATCCATGTATAAAAGATGTGATATGACTTCACCATCTCTGCGGAGTCGGTAGCCTATCTTCGAATCCATTAGTAGCGTGCTTAATGGATTCATAGCTAGGCAGAACCACAAGGGACTCAGGCTGTCACCTTGAAAAATTCCACGCTTTATCCTTAATAAGTCTGTGGAGTCAGAAAACCCCGCCATGTCTGGCAGACAGAGACGTGTGGTCCACTGGCTCATGCATACGCTAAGAAAAGAGCATAGATTTGGATGGAGACGGTACAAATCTAGTACTCTACTTAGCCATGAATGAGGCACCGAATCATACGCCTTTTTGTAGTCTATCCAGGCCATGGAAATATTTTTCTTGACTCGACGGACTTGTTGGCAAATAGTCATGTCAATAAGGAGGAGTTCTTTAGTACCCCGAGACCGTGGCTTACATCCATTTTGTGCGGTGGCCATGATATTATTAGCCAAAATGTGATCCATAATTTTGAATTTTAAAATGGACGTAAGCAGCTTGTATGTGGTAGGCAAGCAAGTTATAGGTCTATAGTTTTTCGGTTCCGAGGTACTACCGGATTTGTAAAGAAGGTATGTGACACCGTTAGTCAAAAATGTAGGCAAAGTTTTTGATGAAATGGCGTTTTGGAATTGTGTTGCCAGACGTTCATGTGAGCTGTGGAACCGTTTAAGCCAGAAATTGTGCAGGCCATCTGGTCCCGGGCTCTTCCAGTTTGGAGCCAGACGGACTGCACGGGCTATATCTGCTTGGCTGATAATTACTTGTTCCATGGCCGTTATATTTTCACATGAACGCCTAACAATAGTCATCCATTCGCCTTCAGTGTGATTAATTGGTTGTGCCCAAATATCCTGCCAAAATGTATACATTCTGACTGGATCCGGGGTCACACCAAGACTGATTTGCCGACTATTTTGCTCCCAGTTTCGATATACCTTCCTTGCATCACTTTGGAAGAGGCGATTCTGTTTGTATCTATCGGAGCGCTCCTTGAAGCGTCGTATCCGTTTTGCCCATGCTTGTACCTTTTGTTTGTAAAAGTCAATGCGTTCCGTAATCCAGGCACTATAGTCTTGGGGTCTGACCCCAGTCCCATTGAATGCCTGATGTACGAAACGCATGACCCTTGGACGACTATTTCCGTTTTTATATGTATATAATTTGGCAATAATTGTTCTGGCTGTGTTAATTCGCAACTCAATTCTATGTTGCCATGCTGGGATAGTCTCCATTTGTGTAGTAAGCCTGTTTTGGTTTGGGAACCTAACACCACCTACTCTACAAACGGCGACAGCACCGCAATATAGGATTGAGTGCGTTTCTGTCAAGTTTTCTGATTTATCAAAATGGAATTGTAAAAATGTGTTGAGAACGGATGTTAAAGCCAAAATATGTTTGTTCATGGGCAAACGGGGTAACCGCGGTCGATCGGATACAGGGACATCGCGGTATACCAGAATCGCATCATCCAAAGCCCTCCCTAATTGCTCATCATACTGGTTGTTAACATTTACCTCCTCGTTCTGCACCAATTCCGCTGGCGCAGGTAACGGTGGATCCGGCTGTACAGCAATAGCCGATACCGCCGGGTCAGGTTGCGGGCGAACAACAGGACGAGTAGATAATGTTTCCAGGCGTAGACGATCAAGTACGGGCTGTGCGAGCAGCTGAAGCCGCTGGATAGCACGCACTTGGTCCGACAGCCGTTGTACAGTAACTGTCGTTCCTGGGTTAAGGTCCTGAAACAAGGCAAACATTCTGGAACGGTAGGCAGTGAGGTTGGTTCCCCCCCCTGTCGCCCCATAATACGCTCGCATGACATTCTCATTTAATTCTTGAGACCATCTCATGCGGCGCACTGAACCACCGGTAGCGGAGGCCATCGACGTTGCAGTGTGCTCCGTAGACCTCAAGCTTGCCGGCAGCGGGCGACCCCTACGCGCAGAACTTTGCGCTGCAGGAGGCACTGGCGATCCAGCGTCGTCACTGGCAGCCGCGGTGACAGGCGGCGTATGGTACTCATTTGCTGATGTTGATGACGAGCTGGATGATGATGTTGGTCGTGCGCTATTGGTCCCGTAGGCAGCACGCAAACGGCAACGTCGTGACGGGTTTCTTCGCAGGGCGAATTCGCTCATTATATTCCAAAACAAATATCTGAATTTGTATACAGCTTAATTTTTTTACATAAATATTCCAAAATAGCACATATTTGTAAATAATAAACCACATTTTAAATAAATTTTATAATATTTTTCACTTTGACGGCCGTTTTGACAGGCGGTTGCCTAGGTTATTATTATAATTATAATCTAATAATAATTATTATTATTATTAGACAATGCAAACCCGTGACGTGTCACTCTCGCTTTACAAACTCTGTAATTCTAACAACAGAAAGATCAATCAGAATAAGTACTAGCAAACTCAGTCTCTGTCTGTGTGATGATCTAGAATACACAAGGTCACCAACCCATACCTTCCTTAGGGGTTTTGTAACAGGCGATACTGGAAAGATGGGCACAAGAAAAGGAAAACTAGTTACAAATCTTGGCAACCCGTCTTTTTGGCGTGGCCCAATAGGCTCTCCATGACTTTGGAGGAGGCCCGAAACACTAGTGGGTCATTAAGGGCCTGTATTAACACCCCTGTATACCTGCCTGTATTTACACCATCTGTATTAAATGTATTTGGAAGTAAATGCATGGAGGCTCTACTTCACACTTAATCTTTAACGGGCTGAGACGAAGATGAAGAAGATTCTATTAGGTAAAAGGTCCCCAGACGAGAGCTACAATCAGCGAGTGGCCATCTGCTATGTCATGCCTTGCTTTGAGAGAAGCAGATTAGGTGGACTGTGTATAAATAAATAAATATCCTTGGACATTTCACACAACGCCATCTCGTCCCAAGCTAAGCAACTTAATGCTTGTGTTATGGTAACGAGATGGATGATAAACTACTTATATACATTTTTTTTTTGTAAATACATACATAATATAGATAAAAAACACCCAGACCCTGAACAAATACTTGTAGGTCGTACAAATATTTCTTCCGTGCGGGGATCGAACCCGCGACATGCTGCGCAGCAGTCGATCACTCAACCACTGCGCCAACCGTGTCGTCATCCATCCTTTCAGCCCATATTTAACCCATGACTGAGTCGGGCCTCCTACAAATTTACGTAAGGAAATTAGCCTACTGTGCCTCTAGCAAGACGGGTTGGCACAGGGTTTGTCGCAAATTCTTCTTCTCTTGCCGCTAGGTGCGATGCTTCTGCGTTCCTTTATTTGCCTCTTACGATACACACAGGATGGTGTGGGTTGGTGACATTAGGTATTCTAAATCTGTCACCACACCGACGTTAGTCTTAATAAAATTATTTTATTTATCATGACATATCATTCTGTCAAATTTTCATCAAATGATTTTTTTTCATGTACGGCAACATTTTTATAAGTCTATTGTGTATTTATATCCATTCAGTAATATCATCATCATTTCAGCCTAAAAATTTCCATTGCTGTACCTGGCTGGCTTCCCCCAAGGATCTCAGTAATATACTAACGTATTATTATTTACTAGCGGCTTGACACGGGTGCCATGATTAACCTCTAAATTACAATATAATGAATGTATTATAGATATAAACCTCCCTCTTGAATCACTCTATCTAGTAAAAAAAAACCGCTTCAAAATCCGTTGGGTAGTTTTAAAAATTTAAGCATACATAGAGACGTATAGACGACAGCGACTTTGTTTTATAATATACTAGCGACCCGCCCCAGCTTCGCACGGGTGCAATGATGAACCTCTAAATTTAACAGCGTTTCTCTACTATATAATGGATGTAATATACATATAAACCTTCCTCTTGAATCACTCTAACTATTAAAAAAGACGCTTCAAAATCCGTTGGGTAGTTTTAAAAATTTAAGCATACATAGGGACGGATAGACTACAGCGACTTTGTTTTATAATATGTAGTGATAGTGAGTAGTGATGATATGTAGTGATAGTGATGATAAATCTTTGAGGGCTATGCTCAGCAGTGGGCTTCTTTTGACTGTAATTATGATGATGAAATTACCTTTCTATACTTTAAAAAGTTCTAATACGCTAGATGTATTTTTACATAAAGAAAATACAATTGACTTCAACAAGGAATAAGGAAATAACTTGATACGGCCCTTAAACAAAAGGAAACCTATCTACTACCTACGCGGTGTTCAAACTTCACATTTGAAGTATTTATTACTCAGCTTGAACAGTACCTTATAGAAATATATCTATTCCTAATAGTTACATCGGTAATAGTACAATAGACGCGTGAATTTGAAATTCGTATAGACTTACTCAGGTGAATGAATCTCTTACAAAGGAAAGGTGACAAGAGTCCATGGTAATTATAAAAAATAGTTTATTAAAGGTCAAGTCAAATACATAAATGGTTCTGTTTTAAGGATGGTGAACGTATGTTACTCCAAATCGAGGCTGGTAGAAAGTGAATACGTTTAAGAACGGTAGATCCTTGGGAGATGTTTATTTTCTAACGCCGGCATGATCGGAGTAAAATTATGAGGGTGGTGGATATAACAGCTCTTAAAACTGAATGGTAGTTTATTGTTTTAGGTCAACCATAATTACGTATGAGACTTAGTAGTACTGCGTTACATTAATCAATGTGTTACCTTAACGTAGGATTAAAACAAATATGGAATGAAAAATATGTTAAAACAAATATGAATATGGAGATCGGAATTGCATTCCGGATCTTAGGGTAAGACTGAATGATTAATTGAATAAAATTTTGTATATATTTTTTTATTTATTGATTGTTAGAAACTATTAGTAAGAATTTTATTTATTCCAATAAAAATATTAAAAGAAATAGTCTCAACGCCGCTGTAAAAGTGTGATGTTTAAGCAAATTCCACTTTAGATACAGCTTAACATTGACCTTGATTATTTAAGATTGCATAAATGTTACGATCCGCACGTGTGAGGGGCTAAATGGAAAAGATGTTAGTAAGCAGTAGAAAACCAGTCTATAAATTTATTTGAATGTTCCATGAGTCCACGATACTTGATACAAATCCAGGGAAGAATCAAACGGAAATATTGATACAGAAGACGACCCTTGGCGTGAATACTGAACCACGCTTCGTATCTATAAAACATTGTATTTTTTAACGTTATATTTGTTATTTATAAATAACAGAAACGTATCTAAAAGAGTATTGTTTTTCATTTAATGACGCTCCTACCTTTAATGTCTATAACAATCAGTAGATGCCGTCACTGGACCGTGTGATCGTTCCAATATCTCAACCACATCATACAAACATTTTTTGTCATCCTTATAGTAAAGAGATAAGGTTTAAATTTGGTAAACAGGTGTATTAAATTGTGACACCAGTATTAAACAAAGCCTCACACTTGAATACATATTCGGATATTATGCTGATAAAAACTGTAGCAACGCAGTTAGAACTAACTCGGGACACGACAGGAATATATTTGGTATCCCGTTATGTTGCTGAGAACATTATGTTGTTATTGCAGTAGAATAATTAGTTATGTATCTAGTAAACGAATATGGCATTCATCATTAATAATAAGGAATAATAAGAACATAATAAGAAATAATTCCTATTTCACTCAACAAATACTTAAAATAAGAACAGTCTATAGTTTGTTTTGGTAAAAGCAAGATCTGAGTATAAAACATCATAAACAACTTTAAGCTGAATAATAATAACATACTATCAAAGTATCTAGGAGTAGGTACTTAGACTATTAATTAATTTGCATGCACGATGGGCAAACGTGAATCTTAAAGCCTCTCAAAGTTTCCAAACTTCTAATAAAACAAATTTGATTACAGAAATTACCCCACACAATCTGTTCATCAAATTCATTTTGTTACATTACCTAAGTTTAAGAACTATTAAACTTCATACTAATAAAGCTAGATCAAGCTTATTAGACAAACTTCTTCGTTTTTATTAAAGTACGCTCTAGACAATACAGCGTAAGACATTTACAAACTTTGTAAATTTATGAAGAAAGAATATACTTCGTTATTCTGTTACAAGAGTTAGATATCACATGAATAAATAGGATCGATTAGTATTTGAAGACTGATTGTTTTTAATACACAGTGTTGTATTTGTGAATTTAATAAGTGGTTGTCCAGAGAAATGACTTCTTTATCTTTACATAGTATAAAACAAAGTCGCTGTTTCTGTCCGTCCCTATGTATGCTTAAATCTTTAAAACTACGCAACGGATTTTGATACGGTTTTTTTTAATAGATAGTGTGATTCAAGAGGCAGGTTTATATGTATAACACACACCCGCTTTGCACGGGCGAAGCCGGGGCGGGCCACTAGTAATTCATAAAACACTAAAGTCATTTATACATTCAAACTATGCATATCATAACTTTTAATCTGACAAGATAAGTTTAAATTAGCTATAACGACCTAAAGATCGCAAGAACCTGCAAACTCCACTAGATCCCAACCGAACATATTCAGCTTAAATTGATTTAGGACAATGTTTTGTGTAGTAGCAGTCTTATACATAGTTTTAGTATGTAGTGTCTTAATAGGCTAAAATCCGTGCATTCTTTACTTAAATAATTGACTACAACTCTGCCACGTTTTTTGTTTGCTATCTAACCTTTAACAATGACAGTAATCATGTGATCACTATTAACAGTCCACGCAATATTTTATCGGAAGGCCAAAGACTAACAAATTGCTGTCGTGAACATAAAATTGCACCGTCAAGTACAAGAGTTACCTCACTTTATAAAATCCGCTGCTTACTTATTCAATAAGCGTTTACGGTGGGAACGAAATATAACCCACTTTGTTCTGGAGAAACTACAGCTATTTGTCAATGTGCATCCGTATTCTGTGAATTTGTTTCAACTTTGTTTGACTTTGAATTGGTATTAATCAAACAAGATGTTGGGTTTACCAAATTATAAGCCACGAGGTATGAAACTTTGGCTGAAATTACTATGATATAGTTAAAGAGATTAGTGGCTTATAAAATAGGTAGTGAAGTAATTTTAAGAAGATGAAATACCAAACTAAATAGAAGTCTATGACTTCTTTACTTTTAAATGAAAGAAATAGCAAGTACTTTTAGTTAAAGAAGTTTTTCATAATAACTATTTGTTCTGTAATTAAACTCTTGAGTTTCTAAGTTCTGTAAATATTTGACTTACAAGTTGGTGTGTGTGTATATTTATGTATGTGTGTGCGCGTGTGTGGGTAATAGTTATTTTATGTAACTCTATGAATACTCGCTAAAAAGCTTTTAATATACTTCTAGTATGTTAAGATTTAAACTTTATTTCAATAATGTTGTTAATATTATACTTGATACTTTCTTCAAATAAAAAAGTGGTTTCGTCAACCAAATGAATGTTTATTGCCCGCCAATTTTATCTAAGTTACAGATTAATCGTATCAAATGTAACTAACTATTGAGATGACTAAGTAATCAATCACATCAGCATAAGTCTCTACATTTTTTCCTTGGAAATCTACAACTCTTAGAACATTGTCGCATTTCTGACAAATATGACCCCATCAAAACCACATGGCAGTCAAGGATACACTACATCTGAATATCAGATTAGGCTTGGAGTCGTTTGTATAAATATCAGTTGGTAGCTGAATATTGTCTAGTTTCTATATATACTCGTATAATGTCTAACATATTAAAAGTCTCATTGTTAGTAATCACTACATAGTATAGAACAAAGTCGCTGTCGTCTGTCCCTATGTATGCTTAAATCTTCAAAACAACGCAACGGATTTTGAAGCGTTTTTCTTAATAGATAGAGTGATTCAGGAGGAATCTTTATATGTATAATACAACCATCACGGGTCGCTAGTTTGATATTTATAAGGTTTGATGGCAACAGCTCTTTTAAATAAATTACAGCTATATAAGCATAACAACTTATTTTATAAGAAAACGAGTATGTTTCTTGTCATCATCATCATCATTTCAGCCAAAGGACGTCCACTGCTGGACATAGGCCTCCCCCAAGGATTTCCACAAAGGCCGGTCCTGGGCCGCCCGCATCCACTGCTTTCCGGCGATCTTAACCAGGTCGTCGGTCCACCGTGTGGGAGGCCTACCAGCACTGCGCCTTCCGGAACGCGGTCGCCACTCGAGGACTTTTCTGCCCCATCGGGCGTCGGTCCTGCGAGCTATGTGCCCTGCCCACTGCCACTTAAGTTTGGCAATCCGGTGGGCTATGTCGGTGACCCTGGTTTTCCTGCGTATCTCCTCATTTCTGATTCGATCTCGCAGGGAAACTCCGAGCATAGCCCTCTCCATTGCCCTTTGGGTGACTTTGAGCCTTCTGATGGAGCCCATAGTGAGCGACCACGTCTCTGTTCCATATGTCATCACTGGCAACACACATTGGTTGAAGACTTTTGTCTTCAGACACTGCGGTATTGTGGACGAGAAGATCTTTCGCAGCTTCCCGAATGTTTCTTGTATTTATTTAAATTATGTTTTAATTTTTAGTTTCTATATCTTTATGCCACCATCGTGAATAAAAAAATTGTGGAATATGTTACATCATGCTATTGGTAATAAGTTACAAAACTTTGATTATATTTGTGTGTCATGGCCATCTGTACCACGATGACAAGACGGGTTGGTACAGGGTTTGTATCAGCCCCCAGTGTCTCAGAGTCCCACATAACCTGGCCCGCCCACAAGCCAGGTAGCCAGGTTTAAAAAAAAATCATTTTTATCACTCATCATTTTGAAGGGGTATCGGTGGTAAAAGAAATTGTTCCACGCTAGCACAGGGTTCCATTGAAGTATCCCTTTTCTTGCGGATAGGTTCAGCCGTGACATTTGCTTCTGCCGGCTATTACGACACCCTCAGAATGGAATGGGATGGTAACACCACTTATTCTTAATCCACCACCACACCGACAGCTACCTAATCTACTTTGACTAAAATGATTTAAACAGGATCATTAATGTAAACAAAAAACCCAACCTTAATTAAAATAATACATAAAAAAATCATGCCCTATTTTCCTTATTTACAGGGTCTTTCAATGGCAAATTTGACAAAAACTACCCTTTGTGTGTAAGGTTTTTATTGCCCGCCATTTTAGTTTCATTCTGGGCATAAACGACCTCCATTCTTTATACACTTTAATTTAGCTCGTAGAAATGGCAGTGAAGAAGAATAGTTTAATCTTTGCAAATCCTCCATACAATATGTAACAAGCTTGTATGAACAAGCATGAATGATATTTTATAGTAGAAGTGATTTATATGTTACCGTTATAGTCTGTTTGGTGACGGATTTAGAAGACACAGTCCCACCACTCTATTTCATCCTGTCTCGTAAGAACCGACAAAATGAAATGACAAGGCAGATAAACTACCCGCAAGAGATGGATAATTAAATACGAAATCCGTGTCAACCTATCTGGTCATTGTGGTACATTAGGCTAATTATCCTCTTGGGTTTTAAACTGGAGGAGGCCCAACTCATTTATGGGGTGAGTGAGGCATTTATGGGCTGAGTGTGAGCCGCAACTGAGCGCCGCGTGGATCGGGCGCCACTTCATCCGGCGCCAGACGGAGGCACGTGCAATGTCCCATACGTGCCTCTCGATGGGTTTGGGAGCGTCCAGAGCTCCCCAAAGCCATGGGGCCCACTTGCACAAGCGAGCCAAGGCTCCGTCGGGGTCGCGAAACATGCTCCCCATTGGGGAGTGAAACCCGTGGCCCTGTTTCGGGCAATTGAGGGCACCGTCGGTTTTAGTGGGTAAGTTGGGGCGCAATCACCATCTTTCCGCGCCCCGGAGTCCCACATAACCCGGCTGACGTTTAGCGGTCGGTTATCCATGAGGATTTCCAATGTAAAAAAAAAACATTCTGATGCCTGACATAAAAATAACATATTCATGGTGAAAGAATTTTTAAAATAAAGTACGTTACAATTTTCAAGTTTATTCATTGCAAACATACAATACAAAAATATAAATTTTTTTTAATAATAAAAATAAAATAGGGAACTTAGGTCATTGTGTCGGGGGTTTATTTAAATTTTTAATTTTATTTTTATTTTCTGCTTTTTATAGGTACACGCTTATTATGATGTATAAGTTGTCAGCTGATTTTCATGGAACATATTATTTTGTAATGTGCACGTGATGCGCTTTCATTTGAGACCCCACTCGATTATATTTGCAGACATTCGGTTATTCTTCCCCACTTTCACCCCTCATAACTTTAAAACGGCTCACCAGATTTTCATCAAACATGTCTAAGAACACTCACCCGTAACTCACCTTTCATACAAAAAAAACTTTATTGAAATCGCTTCATCCGTTCGCGAGCTACGGTGCGACAGACAGACAGACAGACCGACAGACAGACAGACACGTGAAACTTATAACACCCTTCTTTTTGCGTCGGGGGTTAAAAAAAACCATTCTGATGCCTGACATAAAAAGAACATATTCATGGTGAAAGAATTTTTAAAATAAAGTACGGTACAATTGTCAAGCATACAATACAAAAATACGAAAATGTCCTCTATAAAATATACTATATATTAGTTTATGTACCTGCGTGGGCTAGGAATGGATCCCATGCTTTTTTTGTAGGTATATAAAGACAAGCCCACTGAGTTTCTTCCGCCAGGTCTTCTCGGTTGGAGCCGCGTTCCGACCTGGTATTAGTTTTATAAGAAACTAGCGACCCGCCCTGGCTTCGCACGGGTGCAATTATGCATGTGTTATACTTATAAACCATTCTCTTGAATCACTCCATCTGTTAAAAAAAACCGCTTCAAAATCCGTGGCGTAGTTTTAAAGATTTAAGCATACATAGGGACGGACAGACGACCACGACTTTGTTTTATACTATGTAGTGATATGTATCCGTAGACGATTGCGAACGCCATAATTGTTTTTTTTTAAATAAAGCATCTTTTTATTCTATAACCTATGTTACTCATAGACAATATATCATTCTAATGTTGAAAGAGTTTTGGTAATCGTTCTAGTAGTTTTTTTAGTTTATTCATTACAAATATACATAGATAGAAAACATACAACATGTTTTACCTCTTTCTATTACCTATTATTATAAAATAGTATACGCTGTAACAAATGTCTTGTCATAAAACAATTCATGTAGAGTATTTGCAATACAATATCACGGTATCGACCTAATTTACCCTGAGAGTGACTTGTCAGGTGACTAGATTGAAAGTAATTGGATTATCAGTAGCCTGTACTGCACGCCTAGCTAGCATGGTTCAGCGGACTAATTTTCCTCTATCACATCGAAGGCCCGACATAGCAGTGAGAAATTAGTTTATCCGCATTATTTAGACAACATTTCACAAACACAAGTAACATTGAGTTTATCTACAAAGTTGATCCGCAAAGGATATACATATTTATTTATTTATAGGACAGCAAAACAGGTAACAACTAGCATCTAAACAAGTAATTTTGACGACACGGTTGGCGCAGTGGTTGAGCGATCGACTGCTGCGCAGCATGTCGCGGGTTCGATCCCCGCACGGAAGAAATATTTGTACGACCTACAAGTATTTGTTCCGGGTCTGGGTGTTTTCTATCTATAATAAGTATGTATTTACAAAAAAAAATTGTATATAAGTAGTTTATCATCCATCTCGTTACCATAACACAAGCATTAAGTTGCTTAGCTTGGGACGAGATGGCGTTGTGTGAAATGTCCAAGGATATTTATTATTATTATAGACGGATCTCACCTAGGTTGGATCCCTTAATTATGCTGACAAATCATGTCATATAGTTATACAAGTACTCATCCCATATATGACCCACCGCTGAGTCGGGCCTTCTCCCGTTACAAGGAGGGTTATTAGCCTACTGTGCCAGCGTGGCGTGGTTGGTACAGGGTTTTGTATCAAGTTTTCCTTCTCTTGCGGCTAGCTTTTCCGCCTTGTCAGTTATTTTTGTCGGCTCTTACGATACCCTCAGGGTGGTGACACTATGTATTCTTAATCCGTCACCACACGGACGTCAAAAGATATAATATTTATAAAATACTAGCGACCCGCCCCGACTTCGCACGGGTGCAATTATACGAGTATTATACATTTAAACCTTCCTCTTGAACTACTATATATATTAAAAAAAAACGCTTCAAAATCCGTTGCGTAGTTTTAAAGATTTAAGCATGCATAGGGACGGACAGACGACAGCGACTTTGTTTTATACTATGTAGTGATGTAGTGATACAAATCCAAAGTAAAAAACAATGGCAATCTGTATTTTAATCTAACAAATGTGGCGAAATCCTACACTGAGACGCGACGTTCCTTCGCAGACTTCATCTCTTTCGTAATAGTGTACCATCTTGTTTTATTTATTTGAAATACAAGAGGCAACAGATATCGTAGAACGTTGGAAATGGTAGACGATGCAGATTTATTTTATTGACAGACTTCTTGGAATTGTATATTTGTATTTTGATATGTTGTCTTTTGTAAAGCTAGCCACATCGCAGTGTATTTTTTTAAATATAGAGCTTTATTTTTTAGTACAACTTTTCTATTGTTTTTATCAGAAGCTCTTAATCTCTACTCAGTCTTAAAAGTCTACGGACATTATGCAATGCGGCAGAAAGATAGAAGCAATACTATATTATAAATTTGTTGAGTGTGTGCTTTTGCAATCTGGTCTAGATCTCCTGATACTTTATTTTTATATATTTTTCACTGTTCTCACTTGTTTGAATAACATACATTTTAATTAAGACCAAAAGCACACACTCTATAAAACTTATAATATGTTATTGCCACTTCAATATCTTAATAGAAATGATGATGATTAGCAACCCAGTGTTACAATTTTGTAACGGATTTTAGAGTAAACCTAGAACGAGTGTTCTATCTAACCAACCCAATCCGTTCTATCTCAAAAGTGTCCTTAACGAGAATTGGCAAAAGTTATAAAAACAGGTTCACAATAGTGGTAATATTAGCTAAAGTGTTTACATGACATTTTAAGTCTAAAACATCTGAAGTTTCAAATTAATGTACGGTTTAAAAAGTAGTCCCCACAAAAAAGCAAACTGTGCATGTCTCCCTATAATATTTTTCACCTACCACGAAAAGTAAACTGTTTATAAAATGTCATATTCTGCAAAATACATTGCAGTAAAGCGGTCACTTCCATCCCGATGTCATTTTATATCCTCGGTCCCCGCAGAGAGCCGTAGATGTACTCCCCAGGATGCCACTCTGCGACTAAGTGATTTTATTTGTGACCACATTCCGATGTGTATCAAATTACTTGGGCTGGCTTGATCGATTGTCCACCTTGTCGCTAAAAGCGCAATATTGACTCAAGTAATTGACTCACATAATTAACTCAGCAGTCGACTTGTCTAGTTCGCTCTATGGGTCTGAGCAGTTTGTTCCTCCAGACCTTTTGTTCTGCTAATTAATACAGATATAATAGGTTTCATGTGGTTTCCGATTAATGGGGTTTCTTATAGAAATTCAATATTGGTTGATATTATATTTGTAATTAATTCTGTTTCTGATGCATACATGTTTACTATCAACAATAAGCAATTTACTAATTATTGATTTGAAAATGTTTATATGATTACTAGCGCCGCCCGGGCTTCGCACGGGTGCAATGATGAACATCTGAATTTATTAGTGCTTCTCTACAAGGTAGCGGAATAAGAATACTACCACCCAATATCTTCCCGTGGGTGTCGTAAAAGGAGACTAAGGGACAACAGACGTTGGGCAGTAGCGACGTTCTGTCCAAAAACGCACCATCCGTACTGCGATCGCCAACCCGCCTGCCAAGCGTGGCGATTATGGAAAACACCCCCCAACACAATGAAGCACACAAAGAAATCCTTGGGGGAGGCCTATGTCCAGCAGTGGACGTCTTTTGGCTGAAATGATGATGAATGATGATTATACATATAAACATTCCTTTTGAATCACTCTATCTACTAAAAAAAACTGCTTCAAAATCCGTTGCGTAGTTTTAAAGATTTAAGCATACCTGCATAGGGACGGACAAACGACAGCCACTTTGTTTTATACTATGTAGGGATAGTGATTATCTTTTTTTATTTTTATTAAAATGATTTAATCAATAACATACCAATATTAATCTTAATATAAAACTTACAAGAAAAATTAATTACAAAAATCCAAATATAATAGTCCGGGATCCCCGGTACATTGTTTTCACTTGATTACTATCAAGCTAATTTTTCGTGAGTAGCTTCATTTTCATGAGACGCCCAACATTTTCTTGTCGACAACTCTTGATTGTGGTAGCTAACAGAGGTAGCAAGGGTGAAATATGTTGATTTTATGATTCAAAAAATTTTATTACTAACCGGGTGCTTTTTGGTATATCTGATGATAATTATCTAAATTATTCGAAAATGTATTTGTCCTACAAAATGTATGGTTTGATCAAAGAGTCCTCCACCTCCAATATGTATGGATAACGAGGTCATAAAAAATGATTACTAACCAGCTGGTTTTTTTTAATTTACTTAATAAATATTTATATTATTTAACCGTCATATTGTCCTACAAGTTGCGTGGTACGTTATCCCGGTCCTACGCTCAAAAGTTGTTAAAACCACAAGACCCATTTTGTCATCACTAACTGTAGGACAATAATTTTACATGATAGGTTAGTGTATTCTCTGCCCAAATGATACAATGTCCTACAAGAAAACAGGTATGTAACGCGAGTCCGACAAAAATTGTAATGTTTTCGTTTTCCTACTTATAACTTACTAGCGACCCGAACCGGCTTCGCACGGGTGCATGTATTATACATATAAACCTTCATCTTGAATCACTCTATCTATTAAAGAAAACCGCTTCAAAATCCGTTGCGTAGTTTTCAAGTTTTAAGCATACATAGGGACGGACAGACGACAGCGACTTTGTTTTATACTATGTAGTGATGATACAGTGAAAACTTTTTTTTTTTTATTTATATAAATTATTTTTCTTAAGTAGTACAAAAAAATAATTATTTACATATAAAAAAAAATAATATTCATCAGATTCATCTGATAAATTTTCAGTATCATCACTGTCATTTTCATCTATTTCATTTTCCTCGTCTTCTGTCTCTGTAATGACGTAAAAAATTAAGTATTATTTAACATAAAATGAATCCACTTCGTTTTATAGTGTGCAAAACTTTTTATATAGTACACACATACGGATTCCGCTATACAACGACATTCACCGTTATGTTTAATGGATGAAAATTATTTTATTAGAAATTTAGTATGTTAAAAATAATTAAAAAAAATGGATTGCCTGAAAAAGTCCTAAATTTCTAATAAAATAATTTTCATCCATTAAACATATCGGTGTTCGTTGTATAGCGGGATCCGTATATGTACTATATAAAAAGTTTCGTACACTATAAAACGAAGTGGATTCATTTTATGTTAAAAATACTTATTTTTTTACGTTATTACAGAGTCAGAAGACGAGGAAAATGAAATAGATGAAAATGACAGTGATGATACTGAAAATTTATCAGATGAATCTGATGAATATACATTTTTTTTAAAGTAAATAATTATTTTTTTGTAATACTTTAGTAAAAAAAAAAGTTATTTAAGTTAATAAAAAAGATGTTTTCACTGTATCATAAGTTATGAGTAGGAAAACGAAAAATGACAATTTCTGTCGGACTCATGATACATACCTGTTTTTTTGTAGGAAATTGTATCATTTGGGCAGAGAATACTAACCTATCATGTAAAATTGGTGTCCTACAGTTAGTGATGACAAAATGGGTCTTGTGGTATTACCAATTTCTGAGTGTAGGACCGGGATAACGTACCACGCAACTTGTAGGACAATATGACGGTTAAATAATATAAATATTTACTAAGTAAATAAAAAAAAACCAGCTGGTTAGTAATAATTTTTGATGAACTCATTATCGATACATATTGGAAGTGGAGGACTCTTTGATCAAACCATACATTTTGTAGGACAAATACATTTTCGAATAATTTAGATAGTTCTCATCAGATATACCAAAAATCACCCGATTAGTAATAATTTTTTTAGAATCATTAAATCAACATATTTAACCTTTGCTACCTCTGTTAGCTACCACAATCAAGAGATGTCGACAAGAAAATGTTGGGCGTCTCTTCAAAACAAAGCTATTCACAAAGATTCAGCTTGATAGTAATAATTTTTTTTCTATGATCTGTAGAACAACTTTTGAGTGTAGGACCGGGACAACGTACCACGCAACTTGTAGGACAATATGACGGTTAAATAATATACATATTTATTAAGTAGATAAAAAAAACCAGCTGGTTAGTAATCATTTTTTATGACCTCGTTATCCATACATATTGGAGGTGGAGGACTCTTTGATCAAACCATACATTTTGTAGGACAAATACATTTTCGAATAATTTAGATAATTATCATCAGATATAGCAAAAAGCACCCGGTTAGTAATAAATTTTTTTGAATCATAAAATCAACATATTTCACCCTTGCTACCTCTGTTAGCTACCACAGTCATGAGTTGTAGACAAGAAAATGTTGGGCGTCTCATGAAAATGAAGCTACTCACGAAAAATTAGCTTGATAGTAATCAAGTGAAATCAATGTACGGGGGACCCCGGACTATAAAAGTATGATTAAGTCTTTATTTATAAAAAAATATTTAAAAATAAATTGAATGTTCCATCTACCAACAAATAATTTGATGTGTTAAATTATTCACGTTCCTGCAATAAACGCAGTAGGCCTGTCCAGCTTTGACATTTTTATAGCCATTTGGTGCGAAACATTGTTGTTCCTTTGATCCTACGCATAAAATAATTATACGAGTATTGAGGGCGATGAGTAGTTTGCTACACACAAACAAATTATGAAATACAGTTATGAGTTCACTTTGTAGATTTATCTTGCCATAGCTCTTGCATATAAATCCCATAGCATATCTTTAAAACATTAGCCCATAGCAAATCTTTAAAACATTAGCAGATACAAACTAGTGGTCACACAGCGGAATTCGAGCTTAATTAATTTAAATTATGGTTATATAAATATTGTTCTATTATCAATTTGAGAGTTATGCGAGTGTGTGTCAATTACATGGTAGGCCGTTTTTTTTTCTTTACTTATAAGCCAAATTTCAGACTCCCCCGTCCGCGTAATTTTCGTTACAAGGTATATATATATAACTAGCGACCCGCCCCGTCTTCGCACGCGGTGATAAACCTTCCTCTTGAATCACTCGATCTATTAAAAAAACCGCTTCAAAATCCGTTGCGTAGTTTTAAAGATTTAAGCATACATAGGGACGGGCAGACGATAGCGACTTTGTTTTTTACTATGTAGTGATAGTGATAGTGAAGTGTTTGCTTCACATATCAGATTAAAAAATTTGAACTTCGTAACGGCAACATGCCGCGGGCAGCAGCTAGTTATTAAATAAACCTGCCAATCTTCTTTTTTCTAAGAAGCTAATAACTCAATTTTTCTACTAAAATTTTACTGTGAAATATGTAGTAATTATCATATAAGACTTGTATGGTGGTGCGAAGTTAACCTACTGCCCACACGGAAAGTTTTAAAATGTTTTGTCTGCTTGATTTATTTCTTTAGCTAATATGATACCTACCTGAATAAATAGGTTTATGATCCGAAATCCGTCATCCCGTTAAAATCAATTTAATACGTGTCTTTTATCTTACAAATACATAAAATTGGACTGTTTGTTTGTGATATTAAAGCCCCTTTTCACTAAAGTGACACGGTACTTACTTAAACCAAAACATTTTTTACAATTATTGTCTGTCTGTTTATCTGTTTGTTTGGGCAAATCTCTGAAATTGCTGGACTTTTACTAGTAGATAGCTGAAGGAGTAACTTAGGTTAGGTTTATTGACACACACCCCGCTTTTCAGGACCCCATAGTTACTGAGTTTTCCACCTTGTTAAGTACCATGCGGACGAAATCGCGAATAACAGCTAGTATTCTATATATTTGGATTCCAATCCCAAGTAGCCAAAAGTCTGTATGTGTTTTAACACACAATATTTTTTTGAATCATCATCAATATTGACAGCTCGGCAAAACCCAATCATATTGGCAATACAATCAGCCGAACAGCATAGTGTTACGACTTAAAAACGGTGAATTGCAAACCTCAGTCGCAGATATCAGCTCTCATATCCAATATTCATCTTTCTATTCTTTATGCAAATGTAGAAATGGGGAGACGTACCAAACCTTATCCACGGTGTCACTCTCAGCTGTAGAATCGATTTGGAAGTTTATTCAGGCTGACAGCTCGTGAAGCAAGGCTGAGTTCAGAATCTATTCCATGTGCGGTGGTACATGTAAGGAATAAGGTACGATACGATAATCGAAAGCCTGATTTATTCGATAAAAATATACATTCGATTATGAGGTCAAATGATTATTGCTATTGAATTACCCGTCGAAAGAAAACCTAGCACAGGCCCCTATTTGAATATCTTTAAGGGATATTTCTGGAGTTAGAGACACCATTGTAAATATTATGATGAATATTATTATTGATTTTAGAAAATCATTTAACAAAATTGTAATTTGAGTAAGTGACAGTACAATAGCATATTAATGATCAGCGCAATAAGTTGATGTTGACATTTACTGCGTTCCTTAGTATTTCTTTTACAGATTTTTTTATAATATAATTAGCGTCCCGCCCCGGCTTCGCACGGGTGCAATTATGCGTGTTTTAAACATATAAACCTTCCTTTTGAATCACTCTATCTATTAAAACAACCCCTTCAAAATCCGTTGCGTAGTTTTAAAGATTTAAGCATACATAGGGACGGACAGACGATATCGACTTTGTTTTATACTATGTAGTGATATAAAATCTTTTTATTTGATTCTTTACCTAAATTAATAATAATAATAATAATAAAATCTTTATTGCCTCAAATTAATATAAAATTACAAAATTGAGACATCCCCAGTAAGTAATATACAATACTTGTGTAGGGGCTGTCTCGCTTCTTACCGCGGTTACAATAATAATGAGACTGTTCTTATTTATAGGCTACATTTTAATAATACCATATATCTTATTCATATTGAGATTATATAGCTTAGTAAGTATAAGTAACACATGACTTAAATTTTTGAGAAAGCTTTAACAATTTATCTTTACTAAAATAATAATGAGAAAGAAAAAATAAAAACATGCAATTTACTTATTAAATACTATGTGTGTGTGTGTGTGTTTGTTGTTGCGTGGGTGTGTGAGAGAGAGAGTGTGTTATGTTTTAGGTGTGTACTGTGTATTATGCGGCTATGTAGGTGTGAGTCCTTCTGTGTGTTTTGATTATTATAATTATAATAATTATTGTATGTGTGTTGTATATAGGTAAGTATGAGTTTATTTAAAGGATATTTGTATTTATATATTTGGAAGATACATATTTGTATTAGGTAGGTCTAAGGAAAAGCAATTCTGTATCATCATAAGTAAGAGTTTTTAGCCACTCTGTTATCACCCTTTTGCATTCATACATGGCTTTGGAATGAAACTTTAGCTTCGCATTTATTTTATTGTAGATATAGGATGACTGAGCCAGATACTGACGACTTGCAAAAGATGTTTGTACCTTGTACAATTTGGCTACTGTATCGTTTCGTCTTTTATCTTGGGGATTTGGATTGAGTGGTATTGATTTATGTAGGTATAGGATGGCCTGTAATATGTACAGCTTGCGAACTGTTAACAAACCACTGCCTTTATATAATTCATTTGTTGGGTGTCTAAATGGTTTAAAGTGCATTACCTTTATCAAAGAACGTTGGGCTTTTTCCAGTTCCAAGAATTTAGTTTTGGTAGCTCCTCCCCATACATTTATACAATACGTAATTACTGATTGTGCCAGAGCATAATAAATCCTGTTTATTAACTGTGAAGACATGACGTATCGCAATGTTTTGAAGATAAACATTAGTTTTCTTATACGATTCATAGTCGCTTCAATATGAGGATGCCATGATAAACACTCGTCAACAATAACGCCAAGATACCTAGTAGAGCTCAGTCGTTTAATACTTTGGCATTTACAATTTGGGACAAATTGATCGTGTTGTGTGGGGCATTTGTGAATAATGATATTAAAATTTGTATTTGGTTTTGTTCTTATGCTGGGCGAGAAACAGATGTAGTTCGTTTTTAATATATTGAGGGTCAACAGGTTTTCTTTTAGCCAAAATGCTATTTCAGCTAGGCCATACTCAGCAGAACGGCGCACTTCCTCCCAAGTGTCTCCTGAGTAGACTACAGCCGTATCGTCTGCATAGGCGAAAATCTTTCCCCCATTGCTCTGAAGGTTACAAAGCCCGTTGATGTATACTAAAAATAATGTTGGGCCCAATACGCTCCCTTGAGGGACACCAAAAATTACGGTTTCTTCATCACTACAATGGTTATCGATTTTAACTAGCTGCTTTCTATCCAGAAGGTAACTCTCAAAGAGCGAAAGAGCAGTACCTCTTATACCCATTAACTCGAGCCTTCGCACAAGGATAGGCACGGAAACGGTGTCAAAAGCTTTTTTGAGGTCAAGGAATACTGTAACACACTTATGTCCCCTATCAACCTCACCCACAATTTCAGAAGTCATAGCTGTGATAGCGTCTTGAGTAGAACGACCTTGTCTAAAACCATACTGCGAGTCAGAGAGTAAATGGTATTTATGTAAGTAATTTATTAGTCTTCTATTAATTATCTTTTCAATAATTTTTGAAATTGATGGTAAGACAGATATATAGGATATATAAATTATTTACTATATCCTTTAAAATCTGCAAGCATTTACAATTAAAGTCTGTGTATATTTATAATTAAAGACCGTCTAAAGCGGGAAAAAGCCTCCAATTCTATCCATTCACTCGTGCGATACTCTACTCCAAACTTTTTGTAACAATACGTAAGAGAAATTAGCTTTTAGGAGAATATAATGTAAATAGTAAATATTATAGTAATATCTCGACAACATAACAAATATTTGTAAATTATATCTTTGTTTGTATCTCTATAATTTATCAGTATCGTTCCAAAATATCTAAACTCCCCCTACTCTACTTGTCATTGTTCGCATCGTACACTTTACGCTAATAATCTTTTGTGATGTTGTACATTTAAATAACTCTGTAGCGTTGTAGAGATAGCATCGAAATTTATGTGTTGGGGTTGTGAAACGCTGGCTGCGTACAATTGGATGTGACAGACAACGCTCGCCCTGGCACAGTTTGGTTGAACAGGGATAAAATGGGAATTTCCTGAAAACAAATGAGACTATTGTGATAAGTTGTCCACAGCAATTACGATTGTGTTTGTAAACTTCAGACGGGTTCGAGCACGTTCGGATTTTAAATTCGTTGACATTTTCTAGAATTTTAAAATGTTGTCTCAGTTTAAATATATTATAGTACTCTGTTATAATAAAACAAAATATGATAGACTTCTTTATAAAGCTTGGCGTTGGTTGGCGCAGTTGTTGAGCGATCGACTGCTGCGCAGCATGTCGCGGGTTCGATTCCCGCACGGAAGAAATATTTGTACGACAAGTATTTGTTCTGGGTCTGGGTGTTTTCTATATATAATAATATGTATTTACAAAAAAAAGTATATAAGTAGTTTATCATCCATCTCGTTACCATAACACAAGCATTAAGTTCCTTAGCTTGGGACGAGATGGCGTTGTATGAATAAAAAAAATTAAAAAAGCTAGTGCGACACTATATTACTACTACTACTCAGCCCAGCAAATGAGTCGCTGCTGAGTTGGGCTTCCTTCCATCATAGGAGGGACGCTGGCTAGACGGGTTGGCACAAGCTTTCGTTTCAAGATTTTCTTCTCTTGCGGTTAGGTTAGGTTAGGTTCGGCTTTTTGGCGGTGCGCGCGAGCTCGATCAGCCGAGCCGCCACCGCGGGAAAGTAGGCCGAGTTGGGCTAGGGATCCCGGGCCAGGGCGCGGGGAAGCCCTCGCCCCACATGGGACCATGAGGGGTGCCCTGTCATGTGTACTGACAGGACACCAAGGAGTTCATCTCCAGTGTTGGGTCGCTCCAGTCGGAGCCGGGACTGGTTGGGGGTGAGCGCGAACATCTTTGCTCCCCCTCCCCCTGTGCGTCTGCCTCGTGGTACAGATTCTGGGCCCACGAGGCGGATCCTGCGCGGGATTGTACACCCCGGGGATGTTTAGTGGGTATGCCCCTAGTGGGGGAGAGTCCCACACGCCCCTCGTCGGTCAGGTCGGGATAGTGCATAAAGGATTTTACCCAGGTCACCAAAAAAAAAACAGTAGGTTAATTACCTTCCATGTAACTGGAGGAGGCCCCACTCGGCTGTGGGTCATCTATGGGTAGTAGTAGTTTTCTTGTCGCGAAGCATGTTCAGTCTATCTTCCGCGGTGTTTCTTGTAATTTATGTGCTTATTTCTCTACTTATAGCACTTTCGCCCCTAGCTGGTGACAAAAACTTTAAGAATAAAAAGGTTTTGTTCTATTGATGATGTCAGTGATACTTATTACCGACCCTTTCTCTGTGGATAAAGCGTTTTTGTTACATTCCGTCCTATCTTATATCTGCCACGACTCGGACACTACACAACACTTTATAAATACTTATTACTCTTTAGAGATTTAATATTAAACTTTACGCGTGGAGGCGGATTAAGAATACATACCGTCACCACCCCATTCCATTTTGAGGGTGTCGTAAGAGCCGACAAAAGGAAATGTTAAGGCTTGATAACCAAGTCGTATGAGGAGGAAAACTTGACACGATACCCTTTTTTATTGCATCCGAAATCCTCATGGATACCCGGCATTTAGGGACTGGCCGGTTTATGTAGGACTCTGGGGCGCGTGGAGATGGTAAGTTGCGCCCCAACCTACCCACTAAAACCGACGGCGACCTTTGACTGCCCGAAACAGGGCCAGGGGTTCGCTCCCCTGGTGATACAAAACCCTGTGCCAACCCGTGTAGCCTGCGTGGGACAGTGGGCTAATTACCCTCCATGTAAATGGAGGAAGCCCAAGACTCAGCAGTGGGTAATATATGGGCTGCGTAGTAGTAGTAGATAGTAACTACAATGACACTATAATCCAAGACAGGTAGACTTATACTTTTATTACAGTCGTAACTTGTTTATTGATGCAGGATTAAAATGTTTAAATTCAAATAAGTTTTCATTTAAACTAATTTAAAATCACTCGTATTTCCATAAAATAGTATTTTACACAACATGTTTCTTAATCCCGTTAATGGTTTCCAAAAAGTCAATTTAATTAAAGTGAATTCTCATAAAACCGCTCATACTAAAGGCAATGCTCGGAAATAACGCATAAAGATAGTTCAAGCATCGCACAGTAAAAGATAAATTTTATAATCTTTTTTATAAGATCCAATGAAATTTATATCACAGATTTGTCCGCATTTAAAAATTAATTAGAAGACTCAACTTTGATGAAAATGTCAAGGTGTAGATGCCCTGTCTAATTTGGTGAAGGAACTGATCCACAGAGGCCATTTTGTTTACCAATTTAATTATGTATGACATTATGGTCTCGTATTTAAGCTCTCGACAAACTCTTTAAAAAGCTTAACTTAATAAAATTGATATTTTAAAAGGCGTGTGGTTTCGCAACTAAGTACTTTCGATATGGTTGGAACAATCATCATTACTTACGTATAATATACTCCCCGTACCACAAAGTTGTGAAAAATGGGATAGAGAAATAACAGTTTGAAGAAACAGTTATTTCAAAGGCCACTTCTCAAGAGTTAAGCCTTTGTAAATTACGATTAACACTTACGGGATTATTTTTGTGTATTTTTTTGAGCACTCGATAGTATACCTCGAACTAGCTACAGCCTAACACGTAGTTTAAGAGTAAGAACTTTTTAAAAGCTGGTGTTTCAATTACATCATTTATTAATATTCTCTTATTTTCTAGCAACATTAACAAACTTTAGTGCGCGCACGCCCCTTTTTGTATGTGTGTATAAACCTCCATAATCCACAATCGTAACTCTGAAAAATGGTAGCGTGTATGTAATTATACATTAAATTTATCTTCTATCTATCTTCTTCTATCTTCTATCTATACTTATAATAAATCTGTAGAGAGGTCAATTCTGTACATGAAATATTTTTCCAAAATAACTATCTGCGGGTGATTAGTGATCGATACTGACGCCAAAAATGCAATCAGTAAAATTTTTGTCTGTCTGTCTGTCTGTCTGTCTGTCTGTCTGTCTGTCTGTCTGTATGTTCGTTATAGAAACAAAAACCACTCGACGGATTTCAACAAAACTTGGTACAATTGTTCTTCATACTCCTGGGCAGGTTATAGTATACTTTTCATCACGCTACGATCAATAGGAGCAGAGCAGTGAAGGGAAATGTTGGGAAAACAGGAGAACTTACTCCATTTTTTAAGCTTCCGTCGCGTTTGCAGCCGTAATAGTTAAAGCTACACAGAAATCATGTATGACGGAAATGTTCTCCTTAAAATTATATAAAAAATATTCCACGACAGTAAATGTCTATCTTTTATGGTTGACTCACAATAACACGTGTAACTCCCGATAGCTTAGCAGTTCAGAGCTTTCTGATTATATTTGTCTACTCTTACGTTTATAACACTCTCAATCATCCCTAATTAATAAATGTTAACATTATTACCTATTTAATAAAAAAATAATCATAGAAATCGGTACAGAAACACCAAAGTTATTCATGAAATACGCTAATAAACCATCGCGCGTGATTACTGAATCATGCTTTAAGGATTATTTTTGTGTAACCGTCGCATCGGGTCGTCGCGGGAGGTTTAAAAGGGCGGGGGATCCAAACGCGAACTTCATACAATATTTGGATTTGGCTGATGATGCGAGTAGACGTTCCGAGTATTCGCCCTTATTGACAGGCAATATTGTTTATCAGCGCGACTTTTAGTCTTTACAAATAATTTAGTTTATTTAATTTTCTTTAGTTGTTATTTCATAAAATAGGTATTAGTTATTTTGGTGGCGTGTTATATTCGTTCAAATTACAAATTATTAATAGTTAACATTTTATTTCTTTTTAGGTGAAGTAGTAATAGGTTAGT
This sequence comes from Clostera curtula, assembly GCA_905475355.2. Classification (NCBI taxonomy): domain Eukaryota; kingdom Metazoa; phylum Arthropoda; class Insecta; order Lepidoptera; family Notodontidae; genus Clostera; species Clostera curtula. The sequence continues at coordinate 7,401,777 of FR997808.1, read as the reverse complement.
AGTAGTTAGTTAGTAGTAGGTAAGTTTTGGTTAATTTATGTTCAGTTTTTTTTAATAATAATAATAAGTAAGTAAAAGCGTAGGTACTTTTATTAATTAAACGTATTATTAATTATGTTATAGGTATTTAGTTTTAAGGTGAATGTTCAAGAGTAGCCCGCGAAATTCAAATTTTCTTACGTTTTTTGCAATTTGCAGGGTAGTACTAGGTTGTATAATGATGAACATTTGATTAGCGGCTGTAAGACGTATGTAGTTACAGAGTTATAATCATCAAACTCATCAATGCAACTCTCCAAGCTCATAAAGGTGCAAGAATGACTTTGAGCTTGAAAAAGTTTTTCTTGCACCTTTATGAGCTTGGAGGGTTGTATTGATGATTTTGATGATTATAATTCTATAACTACATACGTCTTACAGCCGCGAATAACATTTTAATCAACATACAACCTAGCACGGACCTGCAAATTGCAAAAAACGTAAGAAAATTTGAATTTCGCGGGCTACCCTGGAGCTTCCACCTTAAGTGAAGTAGGATAGTTTACCCGGAAGCTTTGCGCTGAAGTATTTTCGTTGTATAGGTACTTAAGCCTCAGGTGAACGTGATCTAAAAAATATTACCAATACATTAACTTAATAATACACAAGGAATTACACACTGACGGAGTTGCGGGCCCGGCTATCTATATCTATATATATAAAACTCTTCCGTTACTGAGTGACTGACAGACAACGCACAGCCGAAACTAATGGCAGTAGAGAGCTGAAATTTGGCCTGTGTGTTTGTTGGGAGGAGTAGGCTACCACTAAGAGAGGATTATTGGGAATTCCCTCCCAACGGGGAGAAAACGGGGATAAATTGTTTTTTTTTCCGGATGTCATTATTCCACGCGGACGAAGTCGCGGGCAAAAGCTAGTTTAAAATAAATTATGATATATTAAAATTATATATAAAAATAGTATAATGTTTTTGTATTACAATGATTGTATGTCTTATTATTCTCCAAAACATTTTTAAAACTTTATCATACTCTATGGAAGGTCTGTGTTGTGCACAGTTCATGTAGGTCTTGTCTTTTTTTCTTTTATTCGATCTTTGCCGCCAACACGTGTTTATTGGTTGTCGAACAAGATTCATTTTAAGTACTGATACATTTAAATGTGCTATAATAAGTGTGTTGTTATCTTAATATACACGTTTGAAATGGTTGTTTGACATATTATTTCATTGGGTTCTTTTAGTTATTGCTGTTTTAACTCAACCATACTGCAGGTTAAGCAACGCCTGACTCTACTGGTTATATGGGTGATCATCATGTCCATCGCTTGTGTGTAACCTCTGTATTTGTGTGCGGAATTTCTGACATCTGTATTTGTGTATCTGATATCTGTTAGCTGTCCGGCTGCCGTTGTAGAATGGCTATGTATTCTAAATCCGGCACCACACATACGAGTATTTTATTTACTTTGCATATATGTGTCAAAAATCTTAAGCAACACATCGTCTTAATATTATAATTCTAAAAGTGACGTAACAACTATTTATTCCCTCGTATACAGCAGTTTGTACGAGTAGGTACATTAATTATCTAGCTTTGAAAATTTAAGTAACGACATTGCAATTTGCAATTTTTGGAGCCTATATTGAAGACGGTGCTCATAGTAAGTAGCGTGACATCTGACAGCTCCCACTAAATGGGTCGCGGAGGGCAGTCGGCAATCGGTCCGTGTAAAAACTGGTAGTTAGCCAAATAAGGTTAGACTGGTGCCGATCCCAATTGATATCGGGGAAAACGTGTGGGAGATTTGGTTGCAGTTTTTTAAACCATGTAATATTTTCACTAGATTATGCTGTATTACAAAATATTACTTTTTTTACAAGAACAAAGTGAACTATGTGCGGAAACGTATACCTATAGACCAAATGTAGATGAAGTAAAAAAAAAGTTTATTTTTAATAAGATTTGCATATTTTTGTTACACGGTGCACGTATGAAATCTAATATATAAAATTCTCGTGTCACGGTGGTTGTTATTCATTTTCGTGAAATTTTGTGTGCATATCGGCTAGGTCTGCGAACAACATCTATTTTTCACCCCACTAAAATATTTTTTTTATGATACAGCATACAAGAATAAATAATACCTTAAATTTTCACCCCTCTACGATCAACCCAATTTTTTAATAGCGATATGTATAAGGCAAAACAATGTTTGGGGGTCAGCTAGTCTATATAAAACATTAAAACATCCACTGTTTTAATGTAAACCATAAAAAACAAATTGTTGAGTAAAAAACGAAAACAGAAACAAAATTGCCACTCTCCAATGAACAGCCACGAAGAACCTCTCAATGCAAATTAACAATTTTATCCTGTTGGCTATCGACTGGATTACATTTCCGATTACAAAGCTAAAAAATCCGAAACCGATAAAGTTGGATTTCCAAAACATGATTCCCTTAAGAGCCATATTTTATTGGTAACCCACTAACATAATTTTAGACCGACCAGTCCATTCTATTCTGGCCATCAGCAGATTTCAACGGGTCCTATTACGCGGAGGCTTGGGTGGGCCCGGACTTCAATTATTACTGTAGCCAGCTTTACTGCGAATAAGCGGACAATATTAAAATAATATTCCTATGCCAGATATGGTAAAAATAATGTAACGAATATAATATTTAATGCTGTTTATTAAATGATCACTGTATAACGTACCTTACTGTATAACGATTTTAGTGATGTATTTTTAGATTGGGAAACTAATAATCAGCGCATCGTGGGTGACCTACGACTGAGTTGGGCCTCCTCCAGTTGCCGCGCTTGTCAGAGGGGTTGGCACTGGGTTACGCAGGGACATCCTAAGGTGGTATAGGTTGGTGAAACTACGTATTCTAAATCCGTCACGACACCTCCTGTTAAATTTACACGTCCTGTAAAATTTATTTACACATATTTTTTACAGGATTATATTGTTTTTGGCTGCCACATAATTTTTGACTGCCTCGTTGGTCTAGTAGTTAGATGTGCCGCCTTTGGATCAACGGGTCTCGGGTTCGATTCCGGGGTCGGGTGAGTGTCTTTGTCTAAACCAGAGGCACTGGCTCGGAGTCTGGGTGTCATTTCTATCTATAATATGTATGTATTTACAAAAAAAAAATGTATATAAGTAGTATATCATCCATCTCGTTACATTATAACACAAGCATTAAGTTGCTTAGCTTGGGACGAGATGGCGTTGTGTGAAATGTCCAAGGATATTTATATATTTATTTATTTATACTATAGGTACTGTGTGGCCACCCTATCCATGACGACAGAATTATCGACAATTGCGCTTCGAGCCGCCGTCGTCTGGTTGTCAACTTGGGATGACGTTAAGGGGGTTTAATTGCTCCCGCGGTGAATTGTTGATTGTTGTAATGTGTAATTGTGAGTTCCTGGGATATGAAGTTATTTTAAGTAGCACTTGAAAACCTTACTTAATTTGCATTTTTCAGTTTATCATGTTTATTAATTAATTAAGAGAGACATTTTTTTATAGCGCTAGTCATCCTAGCTAAACATTCATCATCATTATCATTTCAGCCAAAAGACGTCCATTGCTGGATATAAAGTGGTCCTGAGCCACCCGCATCCATCGTTTTCCGGCGACCTTGACCAGGTCGCCGGTCCGCCGTGTGGGAAGCATACACGCACTGTGTTGTCCAGGACGCGGTCGATTTTTCTGCCCCAACTGGCCTGCCCACTGCCACTTAAGTTTGGCAATCCTGTGGGCTATGTCGGTAACCCTGGTTCTCCCGCGTATCTCCTCATTTCTGATTCGATCTCGGAGGTCGCGATCTCGAGCGTTAAGTTAATTGTTCATAACTCTACATTTAAAAATATATTTGGTAACTATTCCATGTGTAATATTTTTTTTATCAATTCTTAATTCTCATACATATTGACCCGCTAAAATTGTTAGGACTTGGCTAGACTTTCATTGATAAAAATTTATTCAATCTTCAGAATAACGGAATAGGAACAGCTTTATATACTTAAATGTTGACCTAATTATGTATTGTTAAGGAAACCTTTTAAGAGACCGAGCAGGCGTGAACAAAGGATGTAATCGAAGATGTATAATATAGGTTTACCACAGTGACGGAATAACCTTTGGTAAAGCTTACGATGGATGAAACCTCACACCTGCTATAATCCATTCTCAGCCGTCCAATCGGCTTCAAGCTAAAGGACTTATGCCATGTGAAGCGTTATAGTGCCCCGGCTGTATTTAAGTAAGTGTCCGTGCTGTATACCTATAAGCGTGTTGGTATATACAAGAAACCAGCCATTATTTGAATAGGGGTCTATAAAAAAATAGAAAATAGACCAGTAATTTTAAAAAAAAGTTATCGATTAATTGTTTAAGTAGTTATAAAATACATAAACAAAATACATACAACAACAGATTGCCGGTTTTCTAAAATTACAACCGGAAACAAAAACCTTTTAAACAACCGAAGTGAGGGTGTAGAGCGTATCAAAAGGAGCAGTTCTATGTATGTATTTATATTAAAGTGTCAGATAAAAACAGACTTTTTTTATCCAATTTCAAGACAAAAATATACGATCAAAATGTTAACTCTATCCTAAATACAATTGTCACCCCCTTCCATCTTGAGGGTGTCGTACAATCCGACAAAATGTATGATAAGGCTGAAATTCTGGTGGCAAAAGAAGGAACACTTGATACGAAACCCTGTGCCAACCCGTCTGGCCAGCGTGGCACAGTAGGCTAATTACCTCCCTGTGATGGGAGGAGGCCCGACTCAGCAGTGGGTAATTCATCGGCAGAGTAGTAGTATATAATATGTTTATTAACTATTCCAGACCTAAACAGAATATAAATTCAAAAACCTAAAACTAGAACAACAAATAGAATAACCTATATCATATATCATGACTTTATACATCATTCACGACGAACAATATTACGATCACAATCACGTAGTTATCCGGCAAATTAAATAAAAACCGCCGCCATTACCAGAAATCATTATTTACTACGGCAACGTGTTTATCTGGACAGCTTACGCATACACAACCACCATCGTGCAAAAACAACTATATAACCTTGCCATATTCGGTAAAGTTCGTAACCTCTGGGGCAATACAGACGGGTGGATGTTTAGATACGATTGGATAAATGTGCGATTTACAAAGCATTTCTTGTACTATGTAGTTGTAACGATTTAGGTTTTAAAAATGCATGTTTTTAGGAAGAACAGCGTAATCAGCTGATAATTCACAATGATACAGTTAATTATTCTGATCGCTAATTTTACCAAAAAAAAACGTGCCTGCTCAATCGTTTTTGAAAACAATTCCTAAACTATGTCTAAAAAACGTTCTTCAATTATTTTTGTAATTAAATTCTTTGTTTCAGGAACTAGTTGTTCACCTCAACAGCGAAGCAAGGTGTGTTAATATTGAAGGGCATTAATTTAAATCGTGACATGAGTAGTGTTAATGTTTCAATCCTTTCCCATCCATATATATCCCAGACAAGGGGGCTTCCCCTTTTCTCATCCGTAGCCGGAAACTCATGTGCGCGTTAAGCATTCTCAAAAACGGCTCACGTTGTGAGATTATCATCAAATAGTTACTTATAAACATATGGAATAAAAAAGCATTAACATTACTAACATATTGTGATAACGTGAAATATTGTGATACGCCATGAACAACCAACAACGTGAACCACATAGCCCTTGGATAAGTGCACAACTTCTACGACGCTGGTGAGTCCCACTGTTCATTTTTCTATAATTTCTAATTTTACCACCCATTGAGCTATTGGAGATTGAATAATAACAGAATTCAGGAACTACTAATTTTCATCATTATATCATTGATTATCACGACCTTGCGACCAATTACCACAGTCGGTATTAGTGACCATCCCGTCTGCATAGGCTGATTACCAATTGACATCCAGACACGAATGCCTCTTTCGGTCGTGATCGAATGAAAGAAAGATACTGATACCGTGCGTTTGCGAGCCGACGCTCGGCCATAAACGTTATCACTAACTAGCGATCGGGGAGAATCGATCCCTCCGATTCGCTCACGAAATTAAGGAAATCGCTCATGGGGATATTATTCTTCTGGCGAGATAATATCTCGGAGGATTCTCTGAAGAATTAAGTGCTTGACGTGCGTGAAAATAACAACTTTCTTGGTCGCATTTTACGTGGCATTACTTGTTTGACGGATAATCTAGTGACGATATCAGTTGCCCACAAAAACGTACGTAAAGTAATTTTTATTTTATAACAATCTTTAAAAAAGGTTGTAAAGATAAAATACTCATCGCGGTTGTGATTGTGGCGGCGCTAGAGTGGGAGCTAGAGCCTTTCTTTCCCAATTTCTTTAATTACTGAGTCAAAATAAAATTGGCCGATAAAAAGAGTTGACAATGATACAGTGAATATTTTAACATAATGTATTTATTGTATACTAGCGACCCGCCCCCGCTTCGCACGGGTGTAATAATGGACCTCTAAATTTATCAGTGTTTCTCTACCATATTATGGATGAATAATACATATAAACCTTCCTCATGAATCACTCTATCTATTAAAAAAGACCGCTTCAAAATCCGTTGCGTAGTTTTAATGATTTAAGCATACATAGGGACGGACAAACAAAAGCGACTTTGTTTTATACTATGTAGTGAAGATCTAATATAGTAACAAATTTGGATGTCATGGGTTTTACAACTTAGTGGTTGTAAATTTCATAAGGCACTTCTTTAATTTCGTAATTAAGCGAATATATTTGTAAACGCCAAATATTCTTTTGTTAAATATCAGCACTGTTTCCAATATTAGAAGTAGCATCAGCAATAATGAAGCTTTTGAACGCTGGCATTCAAGTCGTAAGGTTTTCTGTAAAGGCAGAGATTTATTTTATGGTACTTAGGTGAGCAATTTCGATATTCAACTCTAGTGGACAAACAATACCTAATATTACTAGTCTGTTACAAACATGTGGCATAAATAAGCATTTTGTTAGCATATCGGTCAGAATTTCTGTTGCCTAAAAAAAACATCTACCAATTACTAATACAATCGCAAGTTAACACTATAGTTAAAATTAAAGGTGAAATTAAAAAGAAGCTAGACTATATAGATTTCTCACCAACAAACCTGAGGAATACAAATAATCTATCAAGTTTAAAAGGACAGAAATCCCAAAACATGCTAACGCCCATTAAAATTATCAACTGGCGCTTGACACACAATAACAAATTGTTTTAGTCCATCATAGCTGACAATGCGCCGAGCATCCTGACGAGCCTGTCTGGGTGGTCTACTAATTGCCTCTTGACAGACGAAGCTTGTGACAAATCGGGGCAGCTTGAATGATAACATAGCACTTTTGATCAATCGCCTATGAACCGTAATTGGACAGCAGGTAAACCCATTATACAGTGTAACTAATTTTAAACTTAATTTTAGCTTAAGTCACCAATTGGGATTCATAAATTTATTTCAATATTACTGGGTTATTGATTTATACTCCATCTCTATTCTGTCTCGCAATTAAATTAAATGTAATTACACTTAACAAAATAATTACCAATACATGAAATATTTTAGCAAAAATCATCAGTATTTAAGGTTGAAAACAATTAAGAAATCCAAACATATAGCAAATTATTTTATCCCACACTGCCCGTCTTGTTTGTTCTAATCACTCCATTAAAGTATAACTACACTATTAAATGTTAATCTCTTTAAGCGCGATACACATCAATACAATAATAAACATAAAAAAAACCTTATGACCCATAAATACATGACTCGAAAAAAAACAAGAAATTATCTAATAAAAAGTACAAACTTTCTCAATAATTAATATAAAGTTCAATTATTTATTAGGTTCTTAAAAAAATACTAGCTTGTTTGTATATAAACAAAAGTTCATACACCTACCAGAAGATTACATGTACATCATCGAAAATTATTCATATTACGTCATGTTCATGTCACATCGAGATTTGATGTCATTGTTCAGCCGAGTAAATCTCAATGGAATCCAAGCATTTTGATTTGCATATAAATAATGCATTGCTAATTCGAGAGAAATTACTCCCGGGTTGGTTCGAGCACAGAAGGAGATTAAATGCATATTAATCAGTTTAGCTCCACTTCGCGGCTATGAATTTCCCTTGTGTAGAAAAATGACGATGGATATAATTAATACAGATATGTAAGAGGCCAACTTACTATGAACTCTATAGCAATTAAACTAGCATTCATACACTTGTACTTATTCGATTCTTATTCGAATCAGTAGAACTACATACAAATATTTGTATTCATAAGTTCATAGCTTACATTTTAAAGAAACCTTTTAAAGCTTCTTATACTTACTTTAAAATTTTAACACGAATTCCTTTTTCATAGTATCGAAAGGAGTTCCGATAGCGTTGATAACCCTTTATGCATTTTAAGAATCTTAACCACATACAGACTGGACAGTTCATACACACGGCATTACGGTATCCTTAGTCTAAAAATAAACATCAGCGTTAACAAATTCATCCGTGAAAATGTCACACTGTTAATTTTGGTGAAACTACTACTTAAACTACATGAGTATAAGAGAAAAAAAACAAAGCATCACCAAAAGACGGAAACTTAACTCAAGAAAAAGTCAGGCCTAAAAAGATTATTATTTCAACCTTATTATCTGGTTCTGCGTTCTATTTCAATATAGGTTGTAGATGATAAGAAAACTCGCTCTAACGACTGTGATAGACAGATTTGAAACATTAGATCATTATTGTATTTATCGAATATTTCGCAAAAAAACTCCATAACAAAAATAATGCCAAAATGTAGATAAGTTTAGTCATAGATTAACTCAAAATAAAATATTTTCTATGTTTATAGACACATAAGTGCATATAAACATAGTGTAGTGGTTGAATTCGGCAAACAGCTGGTATATGGCACAGTAGTTTAGCGATCGACTGCTGCGCAGCATGTCGCGGGTTCGATTCCCGCACGGAAGAAATATTTGTACGACCTACAAGTATTTGTTCCAAGTCTGGGTGTTTTCTATCTATAATATGTATGTATTTACAAAAAAAATATATATAAATAGTTTATCATCCATCTCGTTACCATAACACAAGCATTAAGTTGCTTAGCTTGGGACGAGATGGCGTTGTGTGAAATGTCCAAGGATATTTATTTATTTATTTAGTTATTCCAGAGACAGTCATATATCAAAATCAGAGATATCAAAATTATAAAATGTGTTTTCATAGTTTCCAAATACAGATTTTGGGTAATATATTTTGGTAAATTCTTTGTAAAGGTTCACCATGTATTTTAAGGTTATGGATTAGGAGTGACCTGTCTGTGCGGTGTACCAAGTAAGAAAACTCGTTAAAAGTACGAGCGCCCGCATGGGACCCGTCTACTTGCCACTAACTTGTATAATTCGAGTCATTAACTTTATCAAAGATCGTCGCTACCGCCAGTTATTACAGAAAAGCATAAAATATTTCGCAATAAAAACTTAGCCATAGAATAATTAGAGAGCGATAGTATCATATCAATTTTTTTTTAATTGAAGCCAAAACGCAGCCATTATTTGATTGCGATACCGTAAGTTTACACACACTAATTAAATGCGTGAATGTTTCAAAAATTAATTCTGAATGCTAGATCGCATTACCATACTTGTATTCTACGAGTAAATAGTTGCAACAAACCCAAATTTTACCTATTTATCTACTTCAGTCAACTTTTGTAAACATACATCTTAATGCGAAGTAGTTTACGTGTATCAAAAGTTTTTACAAATACTTGATAAGTAGTATAAAACAAGGATGGAGCCGAATACTTAAAACATAAAACAGATATCAACTATTCAGAGACTACCGATAGTCATTTGATTTGACCAGCTGGTGATTTCACGCTACGTTGATAGAAGTTCAAATTTAGTGACAGCTAGGACCGAGCTTATTTGACCTTTTAAATTTGTTCCAGCAATAAAAACAACTATCAGTTTTTGTATCATAAAATAGAAAATGAAAACGTAACCATACAGATGATTGCGGCTAGAATCGAAGAATAATATATTATTTTCTAATAATATAAACTCACGAACATGTAATTATTTCTGAACATTAAAAAGGACACTCCAAAGGACACAAGGACTCCACGTGTTGATGTCAACTCAATAGCGAGCGGCTGTCTCTCTTGATACTCTTTCAACATTATGTCTGGTGGTAGCTGTTCACGGAACAGATAATAATCATGAGTTTAATTGTACGTGGCGCTAACGTTACGTTTCAGCTACATATGTCTTAGGAAAGGCTTACATGGCGACAACTGCCAAGTATGTTTTTTCTCTATCTTAAAATATCTTATTATCTTTTAAAATGCACCTACATTGTACGCAATAAATGATTGATTGATTGATATAGCAAACATTAACGAACTGTATTTCCAGTCATTTTTTCAAAAACAGTATCATTTCCCTTATTGCAATACATTCCTATATTTTAACCTTTTTAAAATTATGAAACTAATAGCTGACCCGGCAAACTTCCTACCGCCTCAGAATGAATAAATAAAAAATCTGAATGATATTTTTTCATACTTTCTCACCTTTTAAACCTTCCCTGGATTTACACGAATATTTCAAGACCAAAATGAGTCAAATCGGTCCAGCCGTTCTCGAGTTTTAGCGAGACTAACGAACAGCAATTCATTTTTGTTTTTAAACAGATAGATTTTGTTTTAGTTATTTTTGGTTTGAAGATTATACACTCAATTTTAGTTGTTATGATAAACGGGGGTTTAAAAAGAAATACAAAAGTAAAGTATAATATTGACGATAATAGTAAATCGACATTTAATAAGATGAGTAAAATATAAATTTAATTGAAACTATAGCTTAGGCACAGGCTTAGGCGTCCAAACGTCGCGTCTGTTTGTGCAATAGATAAATGAAGTGATTATTTAATTCTACTTTGTCTTAAAACTGTGAGTAGAATCGTAATAAAACAACAATAAAATAAAATGTATGCTCGGGAATTTTTTACAATTTACATTATAGTTTAGTCGTGGCACTTACTTAAGTATTTGACAATAAAGTATTGGAAGCCTTTATTAGCAGGCAGTAAATGCTTCGTAATTTGGTTTGAGGTTATTTATTATTAAAAGGAAGCCTTTAATGTGACTAAATGTACATGACAATCATTTTACTGCGTTGAGTCACGGATGATTAAACTAAGAATGAAGTTTGTATGGGAGTGTCCCTTAACTGAATCAAATAAGTCTATAGAGTTTATTGCATGTTAATTATGCACTTTGTCAATATAGTAAAACCACAGGAGTGGTAAAACTAGCAGCGCCCCGCGGTTTTACCCGCGTGGTGATGGAATGAATTATTTCGTCAGATTTATTATCTACCCACTTGTCACTTAGTGGTATATAAATTCTAGCCTATGTCATATTCTGATGTATAAGCTATATTATTGTAGAGTTTCATTAAAATCCATTTAGTAGTTTTTACGTGAAAGCGTGACAAACATCCATCCATCCATACTTACAAACTTTTACGTTTACAATATTAGTAGGATAATATTAACTATAATTAAAACGTCACTATTTTCTAAAATGTATTGTAAATGCGTAAGTTTTTAAGGACGGACGTAAATTTTTAACTCAATCACGATACATTGCTGAACTGATATGGCATCAACTAGGAACAAAGGTTTTCAATACCGCACAGCTAATTTATTCACGAAAGATATCTGTGTTTTAGAAATATTTTTTTAACCGTGTGTTAATAGTGAAGAAACCTATCAAAAATAAATACGCGGGAACGCCACGTGTAGAATTATATCACGACAGTCGGTTAAACTTTTGGTCCATGGGGCACAGAATTAAAATCCTTTTACCAAGAATTATCCCGGCGTCTCTTAACTTTAACCGGTGACCAGAAGGCTGGTTATTACTTCGCTCAGCGAATTAGCATTGCCATACAATGTGGCAATGCTACTAGCATTCTTGGCACCGTACCCGATGACAGTGATCTGGCGCAAATTACATTGTTATAATTTTAGTTATTTAATTTATTTCAGTCATTTAGTTCAGTGTTTTTTTGTTTTAAAATGTTATTTGTTAATAAAATTGTTTTTTTTAGTTTTTAATTTTGTATACATATAGTTATTAATTCCATGCATTTTACGAAAAATTGCTTACTCATTTCATATCATCTGGACCCCTGAAAACCAACTACAGAACGGGCCTCTTCCTTCTGTTCATTCGGGTACTGTGCTAGAATGGGACTGATTGGATCAGGCTTTAGTACGAAGTTTGCCCTCTCTTACAGTATTTTTTAACCTCAATATTGGAAGTGGTGGTGACGTTACGTATACTGAATCCGTCACCATAAGATCAATTACAATTTAAAAGAAGTAACATATTATTCCAGTTGCTTATAAATCATTAAGATGCCATGTAACCATCCCAAGAATTGCTTCTAATTTGGGGTGCGCTGAATTTGTCGTTTTCTTATTATGGCGAATGCATGGGTGGCCCTTCATTTCACAAGAGGAAATTGTCCTCGAGGATTAATAAAATATGATTTGCTAGGTGAATAACTTTCGGTAAACTGTCATGCAATGCGTACTATTTTCGAATACCCATCATCATCATCTCATTTCAGCCACAAGACGTCCACTCAGGCCCTGTCAACTTTGTTCAGAGGAATAACCTACGGGGGCTGAATTTGTGTGTTGCCATAGCAAAAATCAACATATTTTTTTTATAATATGGTATGGTACAAGAGGCCAAGTCCGGGAGAGCACATATCTAACTATCATAGTTTAGTCACAATAACCACTTTTATATTCATAAAAAAAAATGCATAGAGATAAGCACGGGTTCGAAGCCCACGCGAGCGAAGCCGCGCCCAAAAGCTAGTCTGGTATAAGTATCAGTAACTTTTATTTGAGCTAAGACTTTTTTTGTCATAAAATGTCGGACAAAGAAAACAAAAGAAAATGTTTCAAATGTGGGTGTTCACCAGCTGAAGACAACGTTAAATTGTTTCGAATTCTCATCAGTTTATTCATTTATTTCTGCTAGGATAATTTACCTGAATAACTTCCACCACTCAAGACCCGTGCCGTTAATTTAATGTATGTTATTTAAAATAGAATTAACGCCATGTTTTACTGATAAATAAAGAAAATATTGTGTAATCCTAGTTTTATTTCTAATGTTTTAAAGACTTGTAAGAAATTTACAAAAAAAATGGGTAGGTAGGTTCCTATACACGAAATTGCAAATCCCTCATTTGAATCTCCCGCCTTTGCATCCGCTGTTGACTAATATTTCTAGGGGCTGACTTAAGAGGGAGCTAGCGGCAGCCCTTTTCTCAGTTTTGTATGAAGTTGGCATTCTTCTCCGATAGGAGTATATGTGTTCTGTGCGTCCACTGCTGGACTCAGGATGGAATAGGGTGGTGACACAATGTATTCTTAATCCTTGAAATCCAATAACATTGGAGACTATTTAATATTCAAACTGACTAATATTTTTAAAGACATCCCTTTAATGTACAGCCTCGTCATCATCGCCCCTCTACTCAATATCATTGGGTCTGGGACCAGTATAACCTCATTTGGCCAATTAAAGTGATTGCCAGCTAGTTTCCCTCCATGAATTCGGAGGAGTCCTGGATGATTGTTCATTTATGGGCTGAAACGACAAATGACGATTGCCAGTTGCCCGATACTTAATTGGTTAGACCAGCTGCGAAAATTCACGTTACTGACTGTGTGACGACTGCAATAGATGGTAAAATGTAAACTGGGACTGATAGCCTTATGTTCCTTCCGAAGTAAGGAGCTTCCCCTCATTATTATTCAACTTATTATGACCTCATATAAAATAATGATTCAATATCTACATAGATAAATTTAACCCAAAATGAAACGAATAAAAAACATGTAGTTGGGTACGCCACGACCGCAATTACGTTCTCTCCGACAAATTGCTCCACTTATTTATGGTTAATGAAATTCCGATTTTATAATAACAACCCGCGTTTAGTATTCACGTTTACGCGTTTGTAGTACTCGCCCAATTACACTAAAGTGGCTGGGACTGTAGACTTCTTTTTTTTACCAATTACTTGAATGCTTTTGACCTTAGGCTTGCGTGATGGAAAGCAACGCTAGGGTCTAAGATGGGGCAGGCAATTCAAGGAAATGCCCGGTCGGGCACCGGCTCTCACATACACACGACTGAACACAGTAAAACTGCTCGGCGCCGAACTTAGCTGTGAAGGTGGTAGATAGCCGGGCGGACCATTCGATCCTACCACCAAAAAGGGAGACTGGAGACTATCATCAAAATTATTATCAAGTGAAATTACTTTTCAGGTTCCAAATAACGAAGTGACTGATATAGCCCTGTTAACGTAGGCAGGAAACCATGGAGGCCCATGAATAAATAACCGTTGGGACAGCACAAACCCAAGCGTAGCACATTCTAGTCCATTTTGAAATTGTTTTTTTTAAATTAGTTTATTCAATAAGCATTACAATAAGTTTTAATATACAACCTTCTACCAAACTGTTTAACAGTTTGTATAGAGACTTCTGTAAAACAATAAGAATCTGATGAAGATGAATCTGTGAAACATCTTATTTTGGCCTGTGTATGTACATACATACAGGTACATACCGGTGAACGTAGACGTCCGAAGCTAATAGGAAGATTCGACCAATAGATAACGACGTTACTATTATAACTTCAGCCAAAATAAGTTCACGGTTAGACATTGGCCTCCTGCAGGGATTTCCACCATGAGGGGTCCGGAGACGCCAGTATCCAGCGCATTTCAGCGACCTTACCAAGGTCGTTGGACCACCATTTGGGCTGGTACATAGCGTTTTCTGGTACGCGGTTAAGACTCATCACACGAAGACAATCCTGCGAGCGATGTCCTGCGATCAATCCTGTTATGTTTAAGGTTAAGGTGAGGTATGTTGAGCACTCTGGATCGACTGCGTATCTTCCCGTTTCTGACTCGATCATGTAGAGAAACTCTGAGCATAGCTAGAGCCATTTATGGAGCCCACAGATAATGTAAACTACACCATACAACACACATAACAACACATATTTTGTAATAAACACATTATAGAACAATAAAATGTGTATGCACTAAAAGCATGTTTATAGACTATTTGCTAAAAGCTTTAGTTTACTCGTATCTTTAGTTTCCCAGTAAAAGGTACAACACTAGGTTTTTTCCTTAAATTTATTACTAACTCATTATCCCCGGAGATATGTAGGAGGATCGTAGAGCGAGTCTTTTGTAATTTGCGAGCGGCCAACGGCAATATTTTATTGTTTAAAATGAGTATAAATTTAAATGAACAGGTTTAGTTTTATGGTTGGACTCTTAGTGTACCAAGTTTAGTACACATGTAAAGTTGCGAGTATTCAAGCTGGTATTGTTTTACGAGCTATAAATACATGGTGATTTGTCGTATGGAGCAACTTAACTCTTTTGGTACACTATGGCATTAATTAGAGATACAGATTTATCTTTATGACACGGGTCTTTATATCTCATTTCAACATCATCATCCTCATCATTTTAGCCAACTTAAGCCCATTGATGGACATTGGCCTCCTCCAAGGATTTACAAAGCTTTCCTTATGCATCAGATTCCGGCAACGTCCGGGATCGGATCCGGGTCAGTGGTATACCGTGTAGTAGACAGGTGTCCCAACACTGCCCTTTCCAATGCATGGTCGCCATTCGAAAACCATCTTATTCATTTCATAGAAGTGTTTAATTAAAAATACTTACTTAGTTTGAATATGCCAATGGTATAAATCTATTATTGCGAAATTCCCTAAGGCAATATATGTAAATCATATATTCATTTCATACATAAATGTATGTATTTCATATGACCATTGTATGTTAAAATCCATCCAACACGCAATTAAGATGAATTAACAATCACAAATCCGCGTTTCGTTACAGCCCCTTTCTGTAACCTTCGCCATAGCCCAAGAGTCCCACGACCTTCCTAAATAGAAAAAGATAGCCTGTTTGTATAGTTAAACAGTAAAATAAAAAAAGGATCATTCAACACGATAAACAAGAAATAACTGTACTAAGTGCAGGCAAGTTTTTTCATGAGTTTATCTTCTTCCTCTTATATATAAAAATGAATGTATTTGCATTTGATCATGTGATGATCTTCAACAAAAGTTTCACAAAACTTTTTTACTGAGCGAAAAAAAAATCTAAACAAAAAATGAAAATTTGTGTAATGTCTTTCGTGGTGTAGCAACGCCCACGGGGTACAGGTAGATTAATTGTGTCTATGTTTAAAGAAGGTTTTAGCCTTGTCATTTCCTTTGGTCGACTCTTACGACACTCCCGGGATGGAATAGGGTGGTGTATTCCAAATCCGTCACCACATGGAAATATACCCTATACAGTATGAATAATGATTATGCCTAAAACAAATATTGATCCCATATTTTATTGTTCTTTTGCCGCTTGGTCTATACAATTCCTTCTAATTGGATCCCACGCCACACAATTTTTACAGCAAATTGGTCTAACGATTAAGCCCAATGTCTAATTTTCTGGGACAAAAGACGACTTGAAAATTAAAGAAATATGTTAATTTTTATCTTTGTTTCGGCCCGACAGAGCGGAAGATTATAATTATTTCGAAATTGTTAAAAGGCACCTGCCTTTATTATTGGACTCATACAGTCGGATTGGTACGTAATTGATCTTTACATAAATTCGCTTTGGTTGCGAGTTTATAATTGCCTTGTGCAAAGTTAAAAGTATAAAAGCTGTTATTATTTGTTTTTCTTTTAATTTCTATGAGGAAAACCGCATGGTGTTATCGAGATATTTCTTTATTGCAGCAATTTCTAAGTAGAATAATGTCAGGCAATGTAAAATGACCTATGGATTAGTCAGACCTTCATGTGTCACGTTGGCTTAGCTAGTCGGCACAGTGGTAGATGATTGTATCCAACATTCCTGTCTGAAAACAAAAGTTTTGAACAGTGGGTGTTGCCAGTGATGACTTACAAATCTCTCGTTCACAATGGGGGTAATTAGGCGATGGGGAGTCGCTCAATGTGCAATGGAGAGAGCTATGCACGGAGTTACTGCGTGATAATATCACAAAGATCGATTTTCCGACATAGCTCAGAAAATTAGCAAACTGAAGTGGCAGTCGGCTGGTCACATCTGTAGAAGAACCGACAACCGCTGGGGTAGACGAGTTATGGCGCCAGGGCGCTATGGCGCTTTTTAGGGGAGGCCTATGTCCAGCAGTGGACTAATGTGGGCTGATGATGATGAAGATAATACAAATGTAACAAACGACAGCAGAACCAAAGCGACTGACATTATGTCGAAGAATTCGGCTCAGTAAAACTGGCAGTGGGGAAAAATCGGTTACCTAGCCCAAATAACGGACGACCGTCGGAGCAAATAAGTTTTAAGTGTTGCGACTACATTTGGGAAAGCCAAGCCTGAGAAGACCCCCTAATAGGAGGATCCACCAAGATTGTCCACCTTACAAAGGCCGCTGGGTGTCAGTGAAGTGTGCTGCACATTATTGAAGTTGTTTTGATTTTGACTGCCTTGTTGATCTAGGGGACCTTGGAACACGGGTTTTTGGTTCAATTCCGGGGTTAGGCAAGTGTATTTATGTAAACCAGAGGCACTTGCTCCGAGTCTGGTGTTATTAGTGTTCGTGAAATTCTTGTTTGTAAATTGCCCCCGCGATACACGTTACCTAGTGCAGGGCATTCTTTATCTATAAAAGATAAAGAAAAGAAAACATACTGAATTAGCAACACGATAGATGTCAGATAAATAATATCGAATTTAATTCAAAGTACTATAAACCTTTTATTAAATTAAACATATCTAAGTCAAGCAGTGTCACTGTGTTTCGTCGTGTGTTTGTGAGAGCCGGTGCCGAAAGGGCATTTCATAGATTTGCCTGCTCTATCTTAGACCCTGGTGTTGCTTTCCATCACGCAAGCCTAGAGTCAAAAGTGTTCAAGTCAATAATAATTTAAAAAAATGGTTACCAGGAAAAGATGGCTTTTAGTGCGTGGTATTGGTAAATTACCTGGTTTGATGACCCATCGACTATTCGTCGTGTTTTGGTGTCAAATGATAGTAAAAAAAATATTAAGGTTTTAAAATAATGTGTTAATACTACAAACGCACTATTTTGATCGAAGAGTCTAATTTTATGTCACTCAAGATATAAATTTACTGCCACAGAATTTACTTTCGTTTTTCTAAATATTTGAATAAATAAAACCAGAAATATATGCATAATAAACACTCAAAAGTAGTTAAATTAGTTTGCTGCAATTCGTATCCCAATAGTGTGAAACTTGAACGTCTCCAACTTTGCGCTAAGTCCCCCAAACTGTCTGTTTCCAGCAAACGAGATAAATTCAATTAATGCTATTAAATTATGCCTTTAATAATTTTATTTAAGGAGGTAGGATATAGCGGAGTCTTGTAACAAAAACCCTTTAGCCATCAAAAGTTATATAGGTATAGAGCTAATCAATAGAAGTGGTTCCGGGTTTTTTGGATTGCGTGATGGAAAGCAACGCCAGGGTCTAACATGGAGCAGACGATTCAAGGAAATGCCCTGTCGGGCACCGACTCCCACATACGTGCACGACGGAACACAGTAAAACTGCTTGGCGCCGGACTTAGATGTGAGGGTGGTAGTTAGCCGGGCGGACCATTAGATTCTACCACCAACCGAACTGGGGTTTTGTTGACTCTTACAACACGCGTTTTTTCCCAGCGTGCTGTGGGGATGTGTAATATTCTGCCCCATCCCATGTTTAAAATATTTCTTCTCTCTCTTTCTAGCTTGAAGTATGTGTGAGTTATCGATATTTTTCTGAACATGATTTACTGAAAACTAACAAACTAGCTATAGTTATTATTCTACAATAAGGTTTTTAATCTGAGTTCCACTAGGTTTCTTAGGGTTTCTGTGCTTATTCCTCTAGTTAATCGTCAGCAGTGACCAAATATAGGAAATAAAAATACTGCAGTAATATGGAAATCCACAGCAGAATCAAGGCGACTGACATATCTCAAAGAATCGCACCATAAAACTAACAGTGGGAAAATAACAAATAGCCACATAGCCCGAAGAACGGATAGCCTTTGCAGCAAAACAGTCTAGAAGCAACTTCAAGACGAACACTTCGAGTGTAAAGCTTCCGATGTTAACAAGAGCGTGGATCTTCTCCACCGCAATACCAATTAAATTCTCAGCCCTCTATGGTCTCAGCCATAACGGTTGGCTTTACTAAAAATTCTACTATTCAACACATACACGACCCACTGATGAGTCGGGCTCCTCCCATTATGAATATAAATATACGAGTATATAAATATATCCTTGAACATTACACAACAACATCTCGTCCCAAGCTAAGCAACTTAATGCTTGTGTTATGGTAACGAAATGGATGATAAACTACATATATACATTTTTTTTTTGTAAATTCATACATATTATAGACTAGCTGCGCCCCGCGGTTTCACCCGCGCTTACTTATTGTTGTACAGCGGGTGACGCCGCGGGGCAAAGCTAGTCTAAAAAAAGTAGCCTAAGTTACCTACTCCTTATATAATTAGCTACATATCAGTGAAAGTCCCGTCAAAATCGGTCCAGTCGTTCCAGAGATTAGCCGGAACAAACAGACAGACAGACAGACAGACAGACAAAAAAAATTAAAATGTTGTTTTGGTCTACGTACTGTGTATACATACTTACGCATTTAGTAAAAAGTGGTTATTTTATTATTACAAACAGACACTCCAATTTTTATTTATTTGTATAGATGTATAGATAGAAAACACCCAGACCCGGAACAAATACTTGTAGGTAGTACAAATATTTCTTCCGTGCGGGGATCGAACCCGCGACATGCTGCGCAGCAGTCGATCGCTCAACCTCTGGTAACGTGTAGTAATGTGCCTGTGCCCTCCCGCTGGCCAGACGGGTTAGCATAGCGTTTCATATCAGGGCATCCTTCTCTTGCGGCTAGGGTATCGGTTTCCTTTTATCAGCTCCTACGACACCCTCAGGATGGAATGGGGTGGTGACACTAAGTATTCTAAATCCGTCACCTCTGGACAACGGTTGCGGTTGACTTGTATCGGTTGGTATTAATCTCATATTATTAAGGTAAAAATACCAGAAACGAGAATAATAAAAGTCAAGGTCCTTGAAACTCATCCCTGTATCATCCCCTCTTATCAGTGTGTACTAAATCTACTTTATATCTGTCCACTAATTTCGGACCAAGCCTGAATTGAATACAGAACAGTATATTTGTGTGTAGAGAGGCTAAATAATAGTACCTTTTAGACTGCTTCAAATTATATTACAGACTAATATTTTATTTAGAGTATAGAGTCGTTACAGCCCATAAATGACCCACTACTGGGTCGGGCCTCCTCCAAATTCATGGAGGGATTAGCCTACTGTGCCACGCTGGCAAGACGGGTTGGTAGAGGGTTTGTGTCAAGTGTTCCTTCTCTTGGGGCTAGGTGATCTGCCTCTTGCGTTCTTTTAGTCGCCTCTTATGACACCCTAAAGATGATAGGGGTTGGTGACATTGTGCATTCTAAATCCGTCACCACACGGACTAGAGTAGACGGAGTAGACTAGAGTAGAGAGACTATATCACTACATAGTATAAAACAAAGTCGCATTCTTCTGTCCGTCCCTATGTATGCATAAATCTTTAAAACTACGCAACGGATTTTGAAGCGGTTTTTTTTAATAGATAGCGTGATTCAAGGGGAAGGTTTTTAAGTATAACCCACCCCCGCTTTGCACGGGCGAAGCCGGGGCGGGCCACTAGTTACTTATATAGATATAGTCTCGTCTGTCCCGTTAGAACAAATAACTTTCTCATTTTTCAAGCGCAGTCTGTTGAATTTTTCATAACCTGGCCCTGCGTCCGGTCTGGCTATATACGTGAACATATTTTTTTTTTGAAATCTTTATCAATTTATAATTATACACCCATATTCACTTTTCACTCTCTTCTGATATGAGCATTTTGTTGGGATTCCTATGGTATCTTTTTGATAGGAACTAAAATATAAGTTACGATCATTTATGGCCACAGATTAAACCATGATAATATTATTGATAGATTACTGTTTTCCTGGAACATAAACGTGATGAAAGTATGATAATCAATCTGGCAATAGACTTGAAGTATCCATTGTTATCAACTCGTGACGTAGAAGGCCACTAAAGGTACATCTAAAATACTACTATGCCTCGTTCACGTTAAAAATGCCATGAGCCATCATTGTCTACCGATATTAAAAATATCACCCCTCCAATCAAATCGTTGCAAATTATAAAGTGGCGTTTACAGTGACCAGTGGAAGGCAGACTTTTAAACGCAACGGATGTTTTTTTCTTTATCTTTTAAATATAAAAATACACTGTTACTTACTGCAATTGTTGGATTTTTCCGTCTGGTGGAGAATTTAGAATATTATTGTCTCACCACCCCATTCCATCCTGAGGGTGTCGTAAGAGCCGACAATAGGAAAAAACAAAGCCGAAAACCTAGTTGCAAGAGGAGGGAACTTGATACGAATCCTTGTGCCAACCTGTCTGGCAAGTGTGGCGCAGTAAGTTAATTACCCTCCATGTAACTGGAGGAGGCCCGACTTCATCATCATCATCATCATCATTTCAGCCAAAAGACGTCCACTGCTGGACATAGGCCTCCCCCAAGGATTTCCACAAAGGCCGGTCCTGGGCCGCCCGCATCCACTGCTTTCCGGCGATCTTAACCAGGTCGTTGGTCCACCGTGTGGGAGGCCTACCAGCACTGCGCCTTCCGGAACGCGGTCGCTACTCGAGGCCCGACTTAGCAGTGCGTAATTGATGGGCAGAGCAGTAGTTATTCCAGCTGTATTTTATTGGTGTAAACCAACATAATCTACGAATGACAACATTCTATGCGATATCCTATCTTAATCCCCTGTCTACATAATTATACAGGATGTCCCAAAAATAGTGTGAAGCGTAAGTCCAGAGATAGAGCATCCCTTGAGGTAGCCGAATCACCACCATGTATGTTCTAAAAAATTTCATAGTTTTCGTGTAATGATTGTTTTTCTAAATTTGCGACCTTAAAATACTTAATTTAATTTTTGTAATTGTATTAGTCCCTACTATTAATTGAAACGAATACGTCTGTTTCACTTTGATTTGATGTCGTCCGCATTCTATTTATGTGGTGGGCATTTTTCCACAAAAGCACGCGAGGTCAGCTTAAGAGGGACGAAACGACTTTGGCCTAATCCGCTGACTTTTATTTATTCAGTGAATTAATCTCCGCCTGGTCGGGGGTGGGGACACCGGTCCTTACAGTGCCGACATCTGGCAGTCAAAGTCCATATCGTTATGGGTTTAGAATACATAGTGTCACCACCCCGTTCCGTGTGTGGTGTCGTAAGAGCCGACAAAAGGAAACGACAAAATCGATAACCTAGGCGCAATAGACGGAAAATTTATGCAAAACTCTGTGCTAATTTTTTGATTGGACAGATTAGATTGATGACGGGACAGTAAGCTAATTATTCTCCTTAAAGGAAGAGGTTTGATTCAACAATGGGTCGTCTATGGGCTGTAGCTATAATGACAGTCTGGACCAACGCCTTCCTCAGATATATCTATGTGTTTTAAATACTGGAGACACAGACATCATAAACTATTTCTTGTCTTCATAAACTATTTCAGCCCAGATCCTTAAATAAAATTTTCCTATTTCCATTTCATACACCTCAAGTTCATGGAGTTGAATTAGCCTACAATACCACGCTCGCAAGATATATTTGAAACTAGCTGATTCTCGCCACTTCGACCGCGTATATAACAATGTAGAAAACTCAGTAATCCTGTCGCAATCGGTCTTGCCATTTCAGAGATTTGCCAAAACAAACATACAGATAAAAAATCTAAAAAATGTTGTTTGGTATACGTACGTTGTAAACATCCAAATGCACCTAATAAAAAGCGGGTTTATTAATATTACTACCAGACACTTCAATTTTTTTCATTTGTATATACTGGGTTGATACGACATAGGGGCATTATTTTTAAACTGCTTATACTAGGTATCATTTCCAGGCTCTTTACCAAAAATCTATGAAATTGGAGCAATAGTTTAGCCGCAAATGATTTTTTTAATTTTTGCCTCATTTGAACATGATGTATCTTTCCTAACAGATGTTTATGCCTAACGCATCGTTTATTAACCTTAGGGGCTGTCCATTAATCACGTGATGTTTATTTAACATTTTTTAACTCGTCCCTTCCCCTTGGTGATGCCTGGTGAGGTTTAAGACTACCCCTCCACCCCCCATGAAAAATCATACTAATCACATATAGTATACGTAGTGTAATTTAATGCCCCTCTGTATACCAAGACATAAACTTTGGTGTTATGTCTCCCAGTATAGGGACACGGCCCCTTATTTCCCGTCGCCTTACTGTGATACCACGAGTTCTCGACTGCACGCAGAGATAAAGCTGATCCTGGGACTTGTGACAAGTATGAATTTATAGGTGGCCTACGAATGGCAATTTTCCACTAGACCACTACCCATTAATTTCGTAGCCTTGGCGTTCTTTTGATGTATGTCAAACTTATCTTGACTGTTGAAAATTCATGTTGGAGCATAATTATTCGAAACTCTTTACATTAAAACGCTTTGAGGGAAGTTTTATCTGGAGTCATTTAAAATTTGGCGTCCAACATGACTTTGGTACTTTCAGCTAGTTAAAAGTTTGTACTTCAGGCTAATTAAAAAGTAACATGAGCGCTGTTTTGCGAGTTATAGAAATACAATTGTTTTTATCACTATCATCACTACATAGTATAAAACAAAGTCGCTGTCGTCTGTCCGTCCCTATGTATGCTTAAATCTTTAAAACTACGCAACGGATTTTGAAGCGGTTTTTTTTAATAGCTAGAGTGGTTTTAGAGGAAGGTTTATTTATATGTATAATACATGCGTAATATTGTCGAGAAACACTGTTAAATTCAGAGTTTCATCATTGCACCTGTGCGAAGCCGTAAAAGTTGGACATAGGATACCTGAGATTTTTATCCCGTCTGCATAAAACCTACTTTAACAAAATGCAACTGACAGCGAAACGTTATATTGTCTATAGTTTAATATGGTTGAAAATTTGACAATTAGAAATTTTTAATTCGACTTGTTTAAACTGTTGTAATTCACATTATATCTTTATAAATTGTAGCCTATGTGTTATTCTGATGTATAAGCTATATTATTGTAAAGTTTCATTAAAATCCATTTAGTAGTTTTTAGGTGAAAGAGTAACAAACATCCATCCATCCATACTTACAAACTTTCACGTTTATAGTATTACTACCCGCCCCGGCTTCGCACGGGTGCAATTATATTATACCTATAAACCATCCTCTTGAATTACTCTATCTATTAAAAAAAACCGCTTCAAAATCCGTTGTGTAGTTTTAAAGATTTATGCATACATAGGGACGGACAGAAGAATGCGACTTTGTTTTATACTATGTAGTGATAGTGAAGTAAGTGATGAAGTGACACGTGTCAAATAAACCAATTCGTTAACACTGGTTATTCTTTCCTAAAGCGAAATATTTGTATGGCGATTGTTTGCGATGCATATTTATTCCATTGAACCATCATGGTTTTTCTTTCTATTAGAAACGAAACCGCTGCCCTAGGTATTACCTGGACCGCAGTGCAGTTAACAAACATGAAATTCACGAACACAAATGACACCCAGACTCAGAGCAAGTGCCTCTGATTTACACAAAGACACTTGCCCGACCCCGGAATCAAACCCAATCAGCTCAATTTCGGAAATCAGCTCAATTTTTAATGTGATTCAACTACATACGAACATCAATTGCTGTTGAAATTTAGGTTAATACAAAACTAAATTTCAAATACCACGAAACGCACCGTTAAACGCAGTGAATTGTCTGTTGATATGTTTATTATCACTACCGTTGAAAACACAGGGAAATAGAATGCAGCCGTTTCTGAAAAAGAACTTTTATAGACATTGCTGGTGTTACCCGCTTTGATCGCGTGTGGTCTTGTTTGTATCAAAACATAATGTTATTAACGTTTATGGGATGCATGTTATTCGGTTTAGCTTCCAATGCTGTACCGTTCCGAGGTTTCCTTGAAAAGTACAACTACTGTGAAGAAGAACTGAGCTTTGTATAATTTTGGTGCAGTTTTCGAATTCTAGTTATACTTATTCTAAACATTTAATTATATTATTACCTTATTAGTGATCATTATCCGTATGGTGACAGATTTAGAATACACAGTGTTTCAATATTTCAATTCAATACACGTACGTACTCTGTGAATATGGAGGAGGCCCGACTCAGTAGTGGGTCATGTATGTGGTTGAGTGGTAGTATTGAACTTTTGGCTGTATGATATGCACTTTACAACAAATATGTAGCCTAACCACTGCCTCGTTGGTCTAGTGGTTAGATGTGCCGCCTTTGGATTAACGGGTCCCGGGTTCGATTCCGGGGTCGGGCAAGTGTCTTTGTCTAAACCAGAGGCACTGGCTCGGAGTCTGGGTGTCATTTCTATACATAATATGTTTGTATTTACAAAAAAAAAAATGTAATTTATGTAGTTTATCATCCATCTCGTTACCATAACACAAGCATTAAGTTGCTTAGCTTGGGACGAGATGGCATTGTGTGAAATGTCCAAGGATATTTATTTATTTTATTTTTTTGCTCCTTTATTGCAGTATTTATACATTAGGATGTAGGGGTTAGGACGCATCAAATATTATTTGTAAATAAATAGAAATAAGAAAATGTGTATTTTTTCTTTATAATACTATACTAAAGATTTTAGAATTGTATAGTTACGAAAAGTTTATTAATTGCCGGGTTGTGTCTAAAACTTGTGGCTAAAAGTCCTACTAGTATAACTATCCCCTGAAACCATACCACTTATATTCATAGCATCATCATCATCATTTGATATATATATTGTCTTCTCGATGACCATTAATGTAAAAAGCAAAACTTCGACATTTTATATTTGTTATTTACATATACCCCATTTACTTAGGTATTATTGACAATTGAAAACTTATGTTTGAGTTATCAATTCCACTAATAACATTAATTTGAACAATTGATGAGAGTGTCAATAGTATTATTTAGCAAAATTTACTTCGTGTATCCTCGTGCTTTTTCGGGATTGTTCGAATTTTATTGGAGTACGATAACAATCACTGTTTTCTAGCATGACCTTAGTAAAATAAACTGGTTTAATATTATACATTCATTTATTCCGTCAATAGCCTGCTTTATTAGTACGGAAGCATATTTAGTTTTATTACGTTTTTTTATTGTTATCAAGTCAGCAATCTAAGCCGCGGTCACAATTCATAATGACTAACAAAGGCCACGGACATTACTAAATGAGTTTACTTGTTCCCGTTACTCACACACAGGAAGCGTTTGCCTTTGTTCTAATGCCACGTACATTTAACAACGAAATAAAAATATCAAGTGATCGTTATTGATGGATTGATGTGGTTATCTGATTGTACGCATTTTGTGTTTATTAAATCCACATAAATTTATATAGGTGTTTCCATGTGGTGACGGAATACAGAGTGTCACCAACCCATTTCCTCCTGAGAGTGTCGTAAGAGTCACTAAAAGGATAATAATGCACCCACAGCAACTATTAAAATTATCATTAGCTATTTTATTTGTTATCGTGGTGCCTCCGCTACTTAACGTCACCCAGAAGATATAATTATAAAATACTTACGGTTTAATAAATTATCTACTACCGTTGTTGTCCGGAGGGTAATATTCTAAATCCATCACTGCATGGCACAAAGCATTTAGAATACATAGTGTCACCATCCCATCTTGAGGGTGTTGTAAGAGCCGACAAAAGGAAATGACAAGGCCTGGCCTGGCCGCAAGAGAAGGAAAACTTCAGAAGAAATCCTATGCCAAGCCGTCTGGCCAGCGTGGCATAGTAGGCTAATTACCCTCCATGTAGTTGGAGGAGGCCTGACTCAGCAGTGGGTCAGTTATGGGCTGAGATTTAAGTAAGTATAGTGTGAAGGCGGATCTTGAATGTATGTATGCACTTATCAATTTTATTATGAGAGTGTCATACGAGTCGGATACACAGATAGTTAAACAGAGAGCTCATAAATGTACGTTCCAATTTCTTTTTTTTATCACACTGTGCTCGTGTAGGAAAGGGAGAAACATGGCTGAATTACTGAGTTTCCTAACTCAGAAACTCAGTGGAGTGTTTAATTTATGATTAATTCTATAAAGTTTCAGAGTACAGGGCTGAAATCAATTGTTTCACTCAAGAAGCTAATTTCCATATCAAAGCCCCCGAAGGAATGTCTAATGGAAGTTTTTGCATTGGTAACGAACCACGAAAATCAATGCAAATTAAATTAAATGTGAAGTTTACACAGCCTTGTATAAACAAAGTTTTCGTTTATAAAACAACATATACAGCTATCTATCAGCCACAGAAGTCTACTGCTGAACATAAGCCTCCCACATAGATTTCCACAATGTACGATTTCGTGCTGACCGCATCCACCGACTCCCAGCGACCTTCACAAGGTCGTCCGTTCACCTAGTCGGGGGTCTTCCCACGCTTCCCTTTCCCATACGTAGACGCCACTCCAAGACTTGGACTTATACAGCTATAATAAAGAAGAAACACTTAATTGTTTTTTTTTGGTAAATTTTCAATTATCTAATTTTCCTTCATGAAATTTGAGGTGATTCGGCACAGTAGTGGGTAATTTTTGGGCACAAAAGCCGATAATGAATGTTTATACCAACGACCGGATCAAGTCCGTGAAGATATGTCCAGAAGAGTACATTTTAATTAAATAATAAATAAATAAATATCTTGGGACATTTCACACAACGCCATCTCGTCCCAAGCTAAGCAACTTAATGCTTGTGTTATGGTAACGAGATGGATGATAAACTACTTATATACATTTTTTTTTTGTAAATTCATACATATTATAGATAGAAAACACTCAGACCCGGAACAAATACCTGTAGGTCGTACAAATATCTCTTCCGAGCGGGGATCGAACCCGCGACTTGCTGCGCAGCAGTCGATCGCTCCACCACTGCGCCAACCGTGTCGTCGATTATAATTATACTATTTGTTTGAACAACTATTTTATTGAAGAAACGATATCCATTTCACCAATAAACTTCTCAAGACGCTGAACTAGTTAACAAGACGATAATTTAAATACGGTTTTGAAACGAGTTTCAACCGGCAGTCCAATTAATTAACCATGCCATAACATTTTCAACAGCTGAAAAAGCAATAACAATCCAATAAGTGAAGCTCCATAAAGTAGATCATTTGGCGTGTATGAATTTAATTTGACTCACTAACAGTTTTAAAATTACGCTTGCAGAGCCAACTAAAATTTAATAAACAGAGAATAATTTAATTTAGTGTTACCACTCATGCGTGGAGTATGGCCAATAAAGGCCATTTGATGGCGTTTTTATTATGATGCATAAACGTGAATCACCTATAATGGGTGTCGTACCGTACGAGAAAAATTGCGCTTGGCACTCGACGATATTAAATCATGCAATTTTATTTACGGGTGGCCTAATTCTGAACGAATCTAGGCAATATGGGAGGACCGAGAAATACTGGCTATGTGGGCAAAGAAAATGTTATCTTAAAAGTTTTGAGGGTTTGTCCACTAAACGAGGCGGGATGAGGTCCCCAGGGTCCCGGAGCATGCTCTCCTATTGGGGAGTGTATCCCGTGGCCCTGGTTCGGACATTCGAGGATCGCCGTCGGTTTTAGTGGGTAGGTCGGGGCGCAATTTACCATCTCTACGCGCCCCGGAGTCCCACATATCCCGGCTAGTCCCAACGGCCGGGATTCCATGAGGATCTCAGACGTAAAAAAAAAAAAAAAAAGGGATTGTCTTTTGATTTTGATTGTACCCCTTTCCATCCTGAGGGTCGTAAGAGCCGACAAAAGGAAATGACAAACCTGGCCGCAAGACAAGTAAAACTTGATACGAAACCCGTCTGGCCAACATGGCACAGTAGGATAATAACCATCCCTGTGATGGAAGGAGGCTCAGCAGTGAGTCATTTATGGGCTGAGTAGTAGTTGTCTTTTGATTAAAGTTGAGTTATGGTTTGTCTGTGTGGTGGCGGATGTAGAATATACCAACCCAAACCATCCTAATCATACAAATCATAAAATGTTTGGATGGTTTAGCTTGGTGACATGAAAAACAAAAATAAAGAGAAAATAACCAACGTTAAATTGACACCGACGTTAATTATTACCAACTAGCGATCCGCCCCGGCTTCGCACGGGCGCAATTATGCATGTGTTATACATATAAACCTTCCTCTTTAATTACTCTACCTACTAAAAAAACCGCATCAAAATCCGTTGCGTAGTTTTAAAGATTTAAGCATACATAGGGACGGACAGACGACAGCGACTTTGTTTTATACTATGTAGTGATACTCGCGGTATTCTTCAAATAGTTATTTATTGGTTACTTTGCGAAAAACGTCTGTTGTAGCTAATTTCCTTCTATGGATTGTGAGCAGCCTAGACCTTAATTATCACTAAGGACGTCAAATAGTTACTTATTGGTTACTTTGCGAAAAACGTCTAATAGAGCTATTTTCTTTCTATGGATTGTGAGCTGCCTAGACCTTAGCAAATGGTTGTTTATGTTCCACCAGGTTATCGGGACGCAACTCCCAACTAGGGAATTAAGGATTTTAGAGGAACAAAAACTGCATTTTCGTGAGAGGCATTAATTTCCTGTCCTCGAATCCCATGGACCCCAGCCATCTCCCAAATGGCTCAGTATCCGACAATGGAATATTCCCAGAAAAATGTGCCACATAATACTACCTTGTTTATTCACATATCCACGGTAGTGCAACAGGAACTGTAAAAAGTTCTATAACTTATGTAGTTACATTATTAACTGCGTATCATCCACAGATGGCTATCGTGTGTACTATACACCTTCGTGCTTTGGAGTGAGATAAAGATATGGATCGCTGTGCATTCCCATTGTTAGTGGTGTCACGTTACTATAACAAAAAAAATACAAAAAGGTATACATAGAACCAAGTCACGGTATGCTTTTTTGGTATCTTGTCATATTCATTCCCATTTTTTAAAAGCAGCCATGGCGTTTCACCCCTTTCGTTTAGGCATATCACGTTTGTAAATTTAAAAAATTGGTACATTGAGAACCTTCATCATGGTTACGCAGAATTAATAGGTAATTATTTTCCAGTATTACCTTTTTTATTACCCCCCTGCCAAGCGTGGCGATTATGGAAAACCCCCCCTATTGGGGGAGGCCTATGTCCATTGGTGGAGGCCTATCTCCAGCAGTGGACGTCCTTTGGCTGAAATTATGATGATGATACCTTTCAAGCGTAACCGTTCTATAAATTTAGGACATAATCTGAAGTTTTATTTAAATATTGATATGTTACAAACTGTAAACAAATTTAGAAATTTTTACAGCCTTGTTGGTCTTGGGGTTCGATGTGTCGCCTTTGGATCACTTGTCCCTGGTTCGACTCCGGGGTCGGTTATACAGGTTTTACGTAGTTCAGGGGTTTAAAGAGAAAAAAACCAAACCATTAGTCAGCGTCTCATAAAATATGTTTTATTACATATTATATATTAAGTTTTTGTGAATGGAAATGCGCACTCCATGAGGCATGAACACAATTTCTTGCTCTATTGTCTAAGCATTTACACTTTAAAATATTGATTTCATCTTAAACATAAATACTGTGTACACAATATTGTAGACTTTTAGTTCTATAAAGCAGACGTAAGGTTTTGTGGAGACTATTTATATTGGCGTACAAGAAAGTTTTTTAAATGGCCGTTATTCAGCGAAACTTTAACGAAAATATCTAAAAAGACATTTGAACACAAGTTTGGTCAAAAATGTATCATTATTTTTCGAAAAATAGCCGAAAAATAGATACCTTTCAATAGCGTTACTACTAATACCCAGCCCTTAAATTACTCACTGTACTGCAGATCCAGTACTCCTCCCATTACATGGAGGGCGAACTTACTCTTAGTCTGCTACATAAGGCTTGGTTGATTCAAGCCCGATAAGAATCAGGCTTTGGGTTGTGGATACCGCTCTATAACTTAACAAACTTTTAAATCCTGAAAGAAAAAAGACTATACTCCGTTCCACATAGCTTGATCGATTTGACAGACGGGCTAGTTATGGGAAACAGAAAATATCTAGTAGTCCAAAAAATAACGATTTAAAATACTTGTAACTGTGACAAGTTAGCGTGGGTGTAATAAGTGTGAAATTCTTTAATGCACTAGACATATAAAACATTGGGTAGATAAGCGATGGTGGGTCAATATTCATAATAAGTTCCTATTTAATATTACAGGGTTATTTTTTGACCTTCCGCCAAATTTAAATAGGTGGTTCAGACCATGAAAGTAAACAAAAAAGGAAAAGAAAATAATAGTTGTAAAAGTTAAATTTCAATGCGCTAAAGCCAACCAAATTTTATTTCTAAATGAAAATGTTTTTTATTCTAATATTGTCTTAAAAAGTTAAGAAAAAGTGATAAAGAATTTCACACATAATACACCCATACCATCACGTCACAGTTACAAGTATTTTAAACCGTTATTTTTTGGACTACTAGTTATTATCTGTTTCCCACCACTATTCGCCATTGCAAAGTAAAGGTATGATTCTGAAGTACGCTGCACGCAGAAGTGCTATTCATACCTTCATACCTTTTTGGAGAAGGTATGATACATAGGAATCATGCCTTTTTGCCGATCAGAAAAATTGACATCTGCCAAATCGATCATGCTATCTTGTACAGGGTATAGTTCCAAATTTGTAATTAGTACGTAAGTATAAACTTGTAAAATGGAATAAAATTAAAAGGGGCTCTCGGAATAAAACAAAAGAAATTGTATTGGCAGGTTCATAAAGATAATTCGGAACGGATGCTCAAAGGGAAAAATACGGAGATATTTTAGCGATATCCCGTAATGTAGTCACGTAATCCTTCTCGGCTCATCTCTTATTTCGATTGAATTTTCAAACGGACTTTGATTGATTGAAACGATTGCTCTGGGTTCAGATTGATTTTTAAGCAGACTTAGCAAGAAAAAGCTTTAATAAATCGACCAATGTTCGATACAAAGAAACAAGGGGATAGAATTCCATTTACAGGGCTTCCAGAGAAATAAGATTAAGGTCTTATTCGGCTTTCATTTTGTTTCAAATTAATTTTGTGAAAACGTTTGCCGATGCGAAATATTCTTGCTTTTGCAATATTGTCTGACTACTTAGTGTAATTTAATGTGAACCCTATTTCAGCATCTAATTATTTCAAACTTTCTACTAAGTGAATTAAATGTAAACATATTTTAGTCAGACTTCGTTAAGTCACTTTTAAAGTAAGTAGACGTCAAAAATCACAATTTAACAGCAAATTAGAGTAATAACGTTATTACTATTATCAATTTAGTACGTTATCTTAACATTACTGTCGTAACGTATCTTATTATTGTGACGTAATGCAATGTTGATTTTAAAAGCTCAGACCGAGAATACGCAATGTTACATGCTCAGTATGAATTCTTATCATCTCACTAAAGTGAATGACTACTTAATTATTACTATCATTTTCACCGATCTTTGCAGGCAAGATATAAAATAAATTAATTATTAGGGAACAAGCCGCAACACCGGGATTGTAGCCATACAAATACAATATTTATAACCCTTATTCCCTTTAGTGGCGGATCGACATTCAGGTAAGGCCCAGAATTACCATGAACACGGGCCTAGTTCATTTGGAGAAGAAAGGGATGATGTGTATAATATAGATACTGGATGTGCTATCCACAAAGATAGAGGAATATGGTATCTGTTTAAAAAGTCAGAGATACTCAGAGATCTAGTTGGATAAGGGTTAGATGTGCCGCCTTTTGATCACGGGCTCCCCGGTTCGATTCCAGGGCCGGTCGTGTGTATATTTGTGTAAACCAGAGGCACTAACTCAGAGTCTGAGAGTCATTTGTGTTCGTGAATTACATGTTTGTAAACTGGCCCCGCGATACAGATTATAGCTAGTGCAGGGGATTCGTTATTTTTTTAATATAACAAAAATATGTTTGTGACGTGTCCCCGCGATACAGGTTTCTTAGTTAAACTGCTGGGGAGTTGTCGCTATAGGTCGCTAAGATATAAAACAAAGTCGCTGTCGTCTGCCCGTCCCTCTGTTTAAATCTTTAAAACTACGCAACGGATTTTGAAACAGTGTTTAAAAGATAGAGTGAATCAAGAGGAAGGTTTATATGTATAAAATATGCATAATTGCACCCGTGCGAAGCCAGGGCGGGTCGCTAGCACTTGTATACAATTGTAAATACAATAACAGTAAATACAATTAAATAATACATGCTTAGCAGAGTCGGGTATCCTACAGTATGATAGAAGAAAATTCATCTCGACTGCAATATCATGTTCCACAAACTGCATACAATCATCATCATCATCATTATTTCAGCCAAAAGACGTCCACTGCTGGACATAGGCCTCCACCAAAGATCTCCACAAAGGCCGGTCCTGGGCCACCCGCATCCACTGCTTTCCGGCGACCTTAACCAGGTCGTCGGTCCACCGTGTGGGAGGCCTACCAATACAATACCACTACCACTGTTTAATAAATTAAGATAAATTTATTTCCCCACTTGATATCGATTCCAGCAAGCACCATTAACTCTGTAATGTGGTCGCCTCGCCTCGGGACTTGTCCCAATGCCGTAATTACGAGTACACACCCTACTAGTGCAAACAGAAACAAAACCACACACATTCGCGTATGTAAATAGGGGATCTCGGACGGAATGCGCCTCACGTTTTACAGTTGCTAGGTAAAAAAACTTTGTTGATGTTGACACATTGTTCAATTCATCAACATGGTGGTAGACTTTTGTCGTCAATCACAGTTAAAGTCAATTAATGTATTGTGTCTGTCATTTACGTATAAACACATTTATATGTTGGTAAATAAAAACCTTGCCTCCTTGCCTCCTGAAAACAAAAGTCTTCAACCAATGTGTGTTGCCAGTGATCACATATGGCACAGTCATGGTGGCTCACAATGGGCTCCATCAGAACGCTCAAAGTCACCCAATGGGCAATGGAGAGGGCTATCCTCGGAATTTCCCTGTGTGATCGAATCAGTAATGTGGAGATACGCAGGCAAACCAAGATTACCGACATAGCCCACAGGATTGCCAAACTTAAGTGGCAGTGGGCAGGGCACATAGCGAGCAGGACTGATGCCTGATTGGGCAGAAAAGTACTCGAGTGGCGACCGCGTTCCGGAAAGCGCAGTGCTGGTAGGCCTCCCACACGGTGGACCGATGGCCTGGTTAAGGTCGCTGGAAAACGATGGATGCGGGCGGTCCAGGACCGGCCTTTGTGGAAGTCCTTGGGGGAGGCATAGGCCTCCTGGGCTAGGCTGGACATAGGTCCAGCAGTGGGCATCTTTTGGCTGAAATTATGATGATGAAATAAAAACCTTGCCTTGTTTACAACCCGCAAACTAATTCTTCATGCCTTCGGTATCCTAATTTGAAAACAATACGGTATGGTTGATTTGTATTGTGAAACAAAGACAATATTATTCTGCCTAAAAGTTAACATTTAATTTACAGATATCGCTGGCGTCTCATTAAATATTTCATGGATTTATTTCAGCGGCGAATAGTTTACAATCAAGCGCTAACAGCGCTGGTAATAAAGTTACACGCTGTGCTTTATTAAATATACATAGTTTTGCAGGATTTGGAGAATTGAATATTAGCTTATCTATCTTCTATAATATAAAAATGAATCGCAAAATGTGTTGGTAAGCGCATAACTCAACAACGCCTGGACCAATTTGGCCAATTCTTTTTTTTAATGTTCGTTGAAGTTCAAGGATGGTTTTAACGGCGAGCAAAATTCGAATAATTGCCGGAAACCCCCAAAAAACTGCCTATTTCTTTTACACATACAAACGTTTTCTAACTAAAACGTAGAGTCATTATCATTATTATTATTTATTACTAGCGGCCCGTCCCGGCTTCGCACGGGTGCGATGTTACCCACGGTTATTGTCGTACCGCGGGTGACGCCACGGGGTGAAGCTGGTGCTTGATGAAAGTCAGAAACTAAAATGAAAAATAGTAAAGGAGCCATAGCTTTACTATTTTTTATTTTCAATATTTTCAGAAATATTTAAGGTTTTCTCTAAAAAAGGAATTGTGAAAATTAACCTTCATAAGCTTTGACTGGATTACACAAATCGTGTTAACTCACTGTTCACGTGGTAAAGCACCTGTAGTTTTTTTAAATACGTTTGAAAACGATTTAATTTTATTTCATCCTTGAAATGTGTCCTAGGCAACAGTATTATGTAATTTATAAATAGCGAAATATTTAGTAGTAGTTATATTGATAGGACAACAAAACTAATAACAACTATACAAGGAATTCTAATAGATGGATCTTATAAGGTCGGAATCCTTAAATATGACACATCATTATAGTTTTCAATAGTTACATATGATAATAAAAAGCAACTATTGTTTTAATATAAAAAGTTAAATCTAAACAGTTCTAAATATCTTCAGCCTTTAACATTATTGCATCTTTTCATGTTGTCTTGGGGCAACATCATACATTCCTAAGATAGCCAAAATTAAATTAATAGATAGATAAAAAGATGACTTTAATAGACCAAAAAGAACACTGCGAAATCGGACCCCATTTGACACATTATCAAAACCCAATAAATAAAATAGTGACGTAATATTTGAACAACCCCACACAGTCACGTGCAAGTTAAATGATCTGTAACGGGAAGTAATAAACCTATTGTTTACAGCACTTTGTTGTCGTTTATCAATAATTTGTGATATACAGTTCAATGATAACGTCTGTGAAGATATATTGGTTGTCGCTTTACCGAATACATTTATTCAAGGCACTTTCGATTATATATACAAACGAATAAGTGGTCTAGAATATTATAGTAGAAATCGAAGTAGTCCGTGTAATGTGCTTTTAGTGCTTTATGTAAACAAGACCAATAAAGATTTCTTAGGTTTTCGCGATTATTACACATTGAAATTAAACACTTTTTAACGGATTTATCGCGTGTATATTACATTATTTAATTCCCGACGTTTTGAAGACAACTTTTGAAGACAACTGTCATCTAGTCGCGACCACGACTGCTGCAAAGCATTCGAAACGTCGGGAATTAAATCCGTTAAAAAGTGTTTAATTTCAAGATTCAAAATAATTTTAAAAAAAGCAACAACAGAGTTTCTTGCCGGCTCTTCTCTGTAGAACAGCCTTCCGAATCGGTGGTAGTTTCGGCATGAATGTGAGGGATTGTAGGAGTGAAGAGTTGTGTGTGAAAGGTGTGAATGTAGGTATGGCGACTGATAGGTGTGTGTGGAGACTACCACCTAGTGTGGGACAGGTGCCGTAAGATAAGATGATAATGGTGTTTATAAATATGACGGTTTATAATAGTTTTGTGATGAAACCTAAGTTAATAAAGTTTCTTTTGAGTTTGAGTTTCGATTATCGAGGTTCTCTTCCCTGCAATATAGTTGAGGAGGGCGATGGCTGCCGCATGCGTCATGCTTGTGAACAGGTGCCGTTGCTGGGGGTTGGTTGGCTCGGGCATTAGAAGGTTACTATTGTTTACTAGATCTGGCTGATGTTTGGCCCTTTGCAACTATTGCGTGGGTTTGCTCTCACAAATCTGTTATATCCAGTCTTGTGCCTAAAAATGGCGATCTAAAAAGAGCAACTACAGAGTTTCTTGTCGGCTCTTCTCTGTAGAAGTGCATTCCGAACCGGTAGTAGATGGTAAATAATTAATTTTAAATGGTAAATTTTATTGTATGACTTGTCAAAAGAGCTCTAATCAGGCAACTTGATTAAATGAGCTTTGATTTGATTTGATATGTAAATTGCGCTCCATTAAGTGAGAGGTTGATTCTACTATGGTTATTTATGAGTAGATAAAATACAAGTAGGTATATTTAAAGATATATTTAGAGGCATATATCGATACCGTTAATGAAATCAGCGACTCAGCTTGTCCCAATCCTGATAGATTATTTACAAGCCTTAAACATTATTTTTTGCAGCCCGTATAAAGACCCACCGCTTAGTCGGGCCTTCTCCAATCAGTATAGAGGATATTAGTCGTACTGTGCCACGCTGGTGAAACGGCTTAGCAAAGAGTTTCGCTACAATACTTTCTTCTCTTGTCGCTTGGTGAAAAAAATGGTACGTATGCTTAATCTGCCGCCACATGGATAATAATCATACGTTATTGATAACTAGCTTTTGGGCGCGGCTTCGCACGCGTGGACTTCGAACCCCTGCTTATCAGCCCATTATGAAATAGGTTTTCGATTTTACACCTTGGGTTACAAAATCGCAATTTTCATACGGATCCCTAATTTCTTTGAAAATAAAATATAGCCTATAACCTTCATCGATAAATGGACTATCTAACACTGAAAGAATTTTTGAAATCGGACCAGTAGTTCCTGAGATTAACAAACAAACAAACAAACAAACTCTGCAGCTTTATATATTAGTATAGATTAAAATTAAACTAATAATTATCGCGTGTATCCTATTACATTATTTAATTACCTACGTTTGGAATACTTTGCAGTAGTCCTCGTCACGGGAGAGACTAGATGACAGTTGTCTTCAAAAGGACAAATAAACAGTTAGTACATAATTTTATTTTAAAACAACATCTGCTACGATATTCGACCCAAGTCGGTACTTCGGCC
Source organism: Clostera curtula (assembly GCA_905475355.2). Taxonomy (NCBI): domain Eukaryota; kingdom Metazoa; phylum Arthropoda; class Insecta; order Lepidoptera; family Notodontidae; genus Clostera; species Clostera curtula. The sequence goes on along the minus strand of FR997808.1, from coordinate 7,363,609 downwards.
ATTTTGGTTAATTGATACGCAGGCTCCATAACCGCAATTTGATACCGCAGCAGAGGGTTGAACGCCGCTGTTCTTGAATTTTTAACCAATCATAAAGCTTCGTTGTTTAACCCTGCGTTTTAGGTATGTTATGAATGGACTTTTGTTCTAACTCCTATGTATTCAGACAACAGTTTAAAATTAAGTACGCATTTAAAGGGAAGCCATATTTATGTAAAACGCATAAAACTCCCGCTCAAAATTGCTCTGTTCCTGGTTCTCCTGGGTAATTAGGTGTGATTAAAACTTGTGTTTCCAGAGTAATTAAGGAACAGGCATTTTTATTTAATGCTTATTATTATTATAATAAAGTGATTGCGAACGGAGTTACTGCAGTAAATTACTAGAGTAATAAACTTTTCCAGAATTATAGATTTATTGATAAAATAAATATAAAATCCTGGAAAAGTTTATTACTCTAGTATATTTGCGCTTCCTTGTTATCTCGTATTTTGTTTGATGCTTATGCTTATGCTTATTTTGGCATGTAACATTCAAATGAAAGTGCCTGGCTGGATAATACCTATTTCATTATTGGATTTTATTTTTTGATATGTCAGTTATAGTCACGTACCTACTATACCGGACTGCTGCTTATATCATCTATTAATACGTGAAGCAAATTTGTACCCCTTTTTAAGGCAAATTGTGCGGACGGCTTACTATGAAACTCGCACACTCCTGGTTTATAAAGAGAAGGAGTGTATTTTTCTGATTTTGTATAAATATAAATTAAATCAACAAAAGTTTACACACACTACTATCTATTTGACACACACGCATGTACACTCTATGTTCAAATTGAGAATAGAACTATAATTTAAATTTAAATTAATTATGGTTTAATTTCTACCACTTTGGGCTCCTAGTATATTATTGAAAGTTAATTTTATAGCAATATATGTATAGGATTTATGTACATAAACTATCCATATACATTAAATCCTGTATCAAATATGGCACTCTGGTCTCCCTCGCACGCGTACAGAAGAGCCATTGTTTAGAGTGGTACTTAAAAACTAATCCAGCCTAGTGCTATTAAAACAAAGAGCGCTCTCGGCCATGACAGACGCTGATTGGCTGTCGTCAGTCCCTTTGCTAGTTAGACAAGTCTAGTTTCCCCCACCTTTGTATTATCTATACGGAATTGTCGCTCTACCTTGTAGGCTTAGTCTAGTAAATATAGTGAGACTTATTTAAAGAATTTAGGATATTTTACCAGCCTTTCGGTACCCTACCTTACGACAGTGATGTAGCAAAGTTTTTTTTAAGTAGGTGATATTGTATCAAATCCCTGTGGTGACATATTTAGGATACATTCTGGCACCACCCCTGTCCATCCTGAGGGTGTAAGAGCCGGCAAACGAAAATGACAAGGCCAAAAACTTAGCCGCAAGAGAAGGAAAGCTTCATATGAAACCCTGTGCCAACCCGTCTGGCTACCATGGCACAGTAGGCAGCAGTGGGTCATGTATGAGCTGGGTAGTAGTAGTATCAAGTTTTGTTTATAATAATTCGTTTTATTTTTTTAAGTGAACCGAACATATAAAATGATGTTAAAATAAATATAAAACTAAAAAAATCCTAATCAATCAGCAACTAAAATTATTCTAAAACAGTAAGTTATACGTTTCATTATAGTTTATGTTGTTGTTATAATATTTGAATAAAAAAAATATTAGATTTATCCAAGAAATTTAAAAGACTGGCAGTTAATTTGTAAGAAACAAAACAAGAACAAATTCTTTGTTTTTCACAGTAGTGCTCAACACCTGCAATTCGTAATTAACTTTAAAGCTCACCAGAGCTTCGGTGAAGCCTGGTGTTGGCAGGTGAAGGAGCTTACTATCCCTTTGCTGCGTCGTTAGTGCGCTTATAAACGATCGTGCCCATGTGGTGACGAATTTAGAATACATGGTGTCACCACCCCATATCATCCGTAGAGTGTTGTAAAAGCCGTCAAAAGGAAATGAGAAGACCGATAGCCTAGCCCCAAGACAAGGAAAACTTGTAAACTTTTTGTTTGTCAAATATAAAATACAACATATCAAGAACGAAAGTAAAAGAACAAGAAAATATAGAACACGGTAAACAAATATTCTACACTATGCCATCAACGAAATCTATAGTGCGAAGAGGAGACGAAAGTCTGGAAAAACTGATCGTAATTGGGAACACTGATGGAAAACGAGGTCGAGGTCGATCCCCAACAAGATGGACCGTTCAAATAAAAGTCACGTACTCCTCCAAGTTGTTTTGGATTACAATGGAAGCCATGGACAGGATTCGATGGAGGCAAATCATCTACTCCAACTATAGCGCATCATCTGATGACCAAGATCCTCGTCATAAGACACCAACTAGAGAGAGAGAGACATGAGACCATGAAGGTACTTCAACAAAACTTGATACGAAGACATGTGCCAACGTGTTTGGCCAGCGTACCACAGTACGCTAATTACCTTCCATGTAACTTGAAAAGGCCCGACTCAGCAGGTGACCGCTCATCATGATGCAGCAGACAGATGCTTGAGCGCCACGTTAATCATAAAAAAAGGAACCCAAACAGGACACGGATAATTCCTAAAATTTCTAACGTAGGTATAATTTCTTCGGAGATTGATGAAAGTACCGTTTGGATCGTGAAATATTTCATTGGTAACTAAAATTTAAGAGAGCCATGTTAGAAAAATGAGGTTTGGGTATCTAAAAAAGATAACTAGCAGAGCGTGGTTTCGATCCACGGACCTCTGGGTTATGGGCCCAGCACGCTTCCACTGCGCCACTCTGCTCATGTCAGCTGTGTCTAATATTATGTTAAAGTACAAATAGATGATGAAAATATGGTGCAATATTGTGTATATTTAAGTAGGCAATAACTTCACTAAACATAGTAATTTCTACTTAGGCTAGTTAGGTATATCGATAAAATCCATTGGATAGGTACGCAGTAATATTTCGCGCGATACACGATATAGGCAAATGTGAAAATTTACTTTTATTATAATTATTAGTATTTTACGAAGTTATTACACTGGGATGCAAAACGAAGTATCACACTTTTAAAATTGCAATAGCTTTTTAAGTACACAAGATATACTTTCGAAAAAAAAAGTACTCGAACAAAAATTTGTGGAGTTTACTATAGTTACATAGAAAGCTGATAACATTTGCTATAAAACTATTTTTATTTTAAATCTCTAACTTCTATAGTTAAGAAAAAAATGATATATTAAATGTGTAGTACTTAGTATTGCAGGTCAGTGTAGTATTTTAAGAATCTTGTAGTATTGTACGAATATATTTTTTTTGCGATATTATTGTTTCCTACACAAAACTACGTCTTCTCCCTCCAAAAATGACCCTTCCTGAGTTGGGCATATTTCAATTTAAGGCGGTAATTGAAATTTTATGGAATTACAAACGATACAGTCTACTTCTAAGCACATGCCTCCCCATCGAACCTGTGCACATTTCATCCACCGACTCCCAGTAACCTTTATAGGGTCGTCCGTCCACGTAGTCGCGGGTCGTCCCACTCCAGGTCATTCTTACCCCAATAGGGGTATGTATGATTTTCGTTCGACGAGGCCCACTCTCTGCCACTTCAATTGTCAATATTTCGAGCTATGTCAGTCACTGTATTTTTTCTGTTGATTCCTCATTTTTTTTATTTAATGACGCAACTATATATCTGTCAAATCGTCTAATTAATTAGACTCTAACAAGTTTTATTGTGAGCGACCATGTCACGGAACCGTAAGTCATCACAGACAACACGCACTGTTCATAGAATTTATTTGTCCTACAGTTTCAAATCTATAACTTGCGACTTTCGTCGAGGGTTAAAGATAGCCTACTACGCTTTGATTGCCATGTGTACCTACTATTTTCAGCGAGGAAATAGTTATTTGTTATACAAGAGTGCAAAGTTGCTTTTTAACCGCGTGTTCAATTTTGATGACTGAGCAAGCGAATTCTCAGTCAATTTTGAATCACTCGCTGCGCTCGTGATTCAATTTTAGAATCCTGAACGTTAGCGAGGGAATCAAAAGAGCACGAGGTGAAAAATCTTTGCACTCGAGTGCAACACGTAACTTTTCATTCCAACTCAGCGAGGAAATGACTAAATTCAAAAAAAAACGTTTACAATCACAAGATAGGTACACTTTTATTTCAGTTTAGGTATTAATTACTACATTATGACAGGTAAGTATTACAGAATAATCTTTACTTTATTCTCTAGCGAATAAAAACGGCTTTTGCACTCAGATATCGAAGAGCAAAAATACTTTATTCTCTAGCGAATAAAAACGGCTTTTGCACTCAGAAATCGAAGAGCAAAAATACTCTTTCCGAGATGGGGGGATGAAAAATATATTTTTAAGAAATGTTTCACAAAACTAAAGTAGAAATTCAAGTACACTCATATTTCTTTAACAGCGCCCGAAATGCAAATTTAATGAAAGATTAAACCGTCCTCTCTGTTCTTTTTGATTCGTGTAATCTAGGGATTATTATGAGCATGTACGGACAAAACTGCCGAGCTACAAGGCTTCGCTGAAACCGCATGAGGATTTTCAGGGATTTACTCCTTTATGTAAAGTCGTTGTCTGTCAACTTATTTTTTTTCTGCGACTTTGTGAGTTAATGAGGAAGACAATAGTCTTTTTTTGTTATTAGCAATAAGTTTCTATTTTGCTTCTTCATCTTCATATAATTAATCGTGCTTGTTGGGAGCAGACGTGTTTCACTTATTATTGCAAAAATATTAAATCCTAATACATCTACTGCAATCAAAACCAATCCTTAGGATCATAGTGTTAAAGTTATCATCCTTCTGATACATCTCACAGCGCCAGCGAGTACGCAGCACGCTCACCTCAAAAGTAAAGCGAGAAAACTATTGGCATTGCACTCGCACCCGCGCGGTCTGGTAACAGGTCTGGCGATGAACCGACAGAAAACTCCGCCTAGTGGCATATTAACAAGCGGAAGCGAGGGCGGTAGCGGATCAGTACCGAACTTATCTACATTTGGTGACAATGAATACCAAACTAACATCAGTCAGAGAAAACGAAAAGAGCGCACTGAGGAAACAGATTACAAATCAAACTTTGATAACTTTCGCACAGACATTATGAAGTTTCTGGAGGACTTTGGAAGAACTCAAAAAGAAAACCTGAACCTCATACGAGAAGAAATCTGTGAGATCAAACAAGAAATTATAGCGATAAAATCAAACACAGAAAACTTTAAACAACAATTCGATGAAATAAATACCGAAATTAAAACTATTAAATCTAACAACGCAATAACTGAAGACAAACTTAAACATGTAGAAACTGAAATTCTCCAAATAAAAAACCAAACAAATATCAGAAGTACATCCGATAAATCGCCCTTCTCACATCACGAAAACCTCATCCTAGAAATCAAGGATCGAAGTGAACGCGAGAAAAATGTCATAATTGTGGGTATAACGGAAAAAAATGACACGAACTATCACGCACGACAAAAGTATGATTTCGAAGAAGTAAACAAAGTACTAACCGCACTGTATGAAAACTGTCAGAAGCCTATTAAAACCACAAGATTGGGAAAATATATCACAAACATGAACCGACCCATCAAAGTATGTTTTACCAATACAGATACACCTAAATACCTGTTCCGGGCAAAAAATAAACTACCCGAGAACATACAAATTTACTCAGATTTAACCCCAACTCAAAAGACATATTTACAATCTTTAAAAGGAGAACTTAAAAAACGTATAGAAGATGGAGAAAAAGACCTTATTATCAAATATATAAAAGGAAAACCCACAATTATTACCAACCAAAAAAACTAGAAGGAGGTTCACAATACAAGGGAAAACACACAGATAAACTAAGCCATCAAATCATCAAACAATACGAAGACATACCCTTACACCCATCATCACTAAGATTCTTTTATGCCAATTTACGAAGTATTCGCAAAACCGGAAAGCTCGATGAAATCAAATGTATTATTAGGGCGATACCAAAGACTACCCACCTATTAGTATTCACGGAGACCTGGATTATTTCTGAAGCCGATGCAAAATTATATCAGTTACCAAACTACAAACATGTTTACAACTATAGGAAAACACGAAAAGGTGGAGGGGTATCAATTTATATACACGATTCAATAAAATACGATGTAACAGAAGAATTATGCGAAAATGGAAACCACTACCTGTGGGTACATATAAATAAATTATCACTAAACATCGGAGTGATTTATAAACCAGGTGATTCAAACAATAATGATTTCATAAAGACGTATTCCGCACAACTGGAGCAGAGAAGAAGAGCAATTGTATTTGGCGACTTTAATATTGATCTCCTCAACGCGGACAATCACGTCACTAAATACCTGAACGAAATCAAAGGAAACGGATACCAAATACTGAACAAAATAAATGATTTATACAGTACGCGTGAAACCTCAACTACAAAATCTATACTGGATCACGTTTGCACAAACATTAGCAACCACTCATTTAATTTCTCCATAATCGAGTCATGCTTGTCTGACCATAAACAGATATATTTGGAAATAGGTAGTATAAAGCCACATAAAAATAAAAAAATCAAATACAAAGCAATAAATTATGAAAAATTATACAGCGACGCATTAACAGACACTTACATAAATGAAGAAAATGATTACTACCACCTTGAGCGGTTTATCACAAAACATGTAAATAACAACAAAACCGACAAGACAAAAATTCTGAATCCACCTCAAAACGATTGGATAAACCGAACTATTACTGATTCGATAAACTTACGTAACAACTTATGGCAACAGACAAAATCTTACCCAAAAGACGGAAACATACAGAGATCCTTTTCCAAACAACGAGACGCAGTAAATAACCTGATCAAGACACAAAAGAAAAAATACTATTACGATCTATTCTACAAAAATAACAATCAACCGAAAAAGATGTGGGAACTCATTAACAACTTAGCACTAAATAAAATCAAAGAAAGGAGTGCTCCTCCGAAACTAATGTCGAGCTCAGGACCTATAACTGAAGGTAACGAAATATGTAACTTATTCAATTCATTTTTCTCATCAATAGGCCAGGAACTAGCAAACGACATACCCGTTCTATATCACACGAACAATGGCAACACTCTTATGTACGAACACAATCATTCACACGACGTAACTCTGAGTAAACTCAATCCTTGTACTGAGGACGAAATTTCTAAAGTAATTGACGGTCTGGATAGTAATACAAGCACTGGGATAGATGGTATCAGTACCAAGATGATCAAATGCCTCAAAAATATAATTGTTCCAAAATTAACGAACTGCATAAACGAATGTCTGATGCGCGGCATCTTTCCGAACACGCTTAAAGTTGCCAAAGTCACCCCTATCTTTAAATCGGGCAGTAGGACTGACCCAGGTAACTATAGACCAGTGTCGGTTCTACCCGTATTATCAAAAATTTTTGAGCGTGTTTTGTACAGCCGTCTAAATGCATACCTTCTTGAGAAAGAGTTCCTAATCGACGAACAATACGGCTTTCGGTCGAAATCTAGCACTCTCACAGCCACAGTAGACTTAGTAACTAAAATCAAAACGCACATAGATCAAAAGGATGTTGTGTTGGGGGTATTTATTGATTTAAAAAAAGCATTCGACACCGTATGCCACCACAAACTTCTCCAGAAATTAAACAACATAGGAGTCACAGAAAAAGCCCTAAAAATGTTTACATCTTATTTACAAAATAGAAAACAAGTAGTTAAAATAGATAAATTCACTAGTTCCATAAAAAACGTACCATACGGCTGTCCTCAAGGCTCAATTTTAAGTCCGACACTTTTCTTAATCTATATAAATAATATAAACAAAATAGGTTTAACGGGTCACCTAACTCTGTACGCGGACGATACATGCCTCTTCTATTTCGATAAATCTATCCATACTATCATAACAAATGCTCAAAAAGATCTTGGTATACTCAGTGAGTGGCTTAAATACAATCTCCTTACAATAAATACGTCCAAAACAACATACATGATTTTCACCGCAAAAAACAAACAATTACCAGACTTCCCGCCTCTTACTATTAACAATGACATAATAAAAAGATCGAGCCACGAAAAATATCTCGGTCTAAGGATAGACGACAAACTCACATGGAAATTGCACATCGAACATGTAAAATCAAAATTAACGTCATTACTAGCATCATTACACAAAATCTCAAATTGTATTCCAAGGAAAATACGTACTATTATTTATAACTCATTAGTAAAAGCACATCTCGAGTACCTTATTGAAATATGGGGATCTGCCGCAAAAACTATCCTAATGCCTTTACAAAGAACCCAGAACAAAATTATAAAAACATTATATCACTATCACTACCTTACTCCAACTAAAACACTATTTCAAAAAACCAAACTTCTAAATCTCAAACAACTATACATATATGGCACCTGCATCCTAATAAAAAAAATCACCACAAACAGCGTACAATCAAAGCTAAAATTACATAGAAAAACAATAACACATAACCTAAGAAATAAAAATAAATTACACCGAAGACAAGCTCGGACAAACTACGGTAAAACAACCATATTGTTCGAAGGAGCACAGCTGTTTAACGACCTACCAAATGATGTAAAAAATTGTGATAATATTAACAGATTTAAACGAAAACTGAAAAAGTATGTCTATGAAATATAGCCATACCGCATAGCAATCAAACTCCTTGTAAATTTCTTTTGTATAACTTCACCAACACGAATCTCTTGTATCTCATTGTAAGTGAACGTGTAAATGTTCTTATGAGAATAAATTCTTTAAACCGATCTCAGTTACAACTTTTCCACCGTTGAGTCGGGCCTCTTCCAATATCATGGAGGCAAATCATGCCACAGTGTAGGCCTATAGGCCAAAGAAATCCCGTGACTACAACTGCTGCAAAGCATTCAAAACTGTTACCAACCCATTACATTCTGCACGTATCATTATAGGAATAACATCAGCGGTACACCTAATCACTACAACAAAAATCCTTTTTGCAACACGCTGTATACAGATGTGGTCGTTCATTATATCTCTTGTGCCATGTACGATGTACACAAATTGAATGCGTAACAGTTAACTCCGGCTATTTTTGTCACTCACCATCTGGCGCCAAACGCCACAGTCATTAGACAAAGTTGCCAACACTACGTCAATAGGGAGGTGTCAGATGAGACGACAGTTGTTTCGTTTTACTGACACTCCGATGCCATTTCTTTCATTTCTAAGCTGTTATTGATAACGACACGATATCGATACGATATCGATCCAAGAAGGATTTACCGCCAAGGATTTACTACTATGTTACAGTACATAAAAAAAAATTAATTCCTTCAGAAATTACTCAACGAACCGAAACAGAAAATCTTTCTAACTATATTTTACTTGAAAAAAATAACGACTTAAAAATAACTATATAGGTACGTAAGGACTATTTAAAGTAACTTCTAACCTCAATAATGAATTTTGCTCTCACATTTTTGCCCACATCTTATGTGCAATCTATCATAAGGGCGGTGAGCCTGGCGACCTGTAATACAGGAAGGTCAAACCTTCTTATCTCAGGCACCAGTTCTCTCCACTTATTTTAGGTTTTTACTTTGTAAACAACAACCATACTGTAAGCAAATAATTGGAGAGAAAAATAAACGATTTATTTATTTATTATTTATTTATTTATAAAATACTATAATTTTGAGCGTCATTGAGTGCGGTGATTAAACTTCTATTATGTGTGTCAGCCATTTCGTAATTGCGATATTACGTTAAAAAATGATGCAGCGACATCTATTTGCAAAGAATAGGATTAAAATAAATAGGAATAAGAATTTAAATTGAACGCAGGCTATCATAATATATGTTTAAAAGCCAACTCTCTGCACAAAGTAAATTTGTAAGCACTCTACAGCAGTGACTCCTTGCGCAAATATAAGAATTTTTGATTTTCTAAAAATTAAATTTGCTTTTTTTCAAAAATGTTTAATCCGACAAGAGAACAAATTGGTTTTTATTAGATACATTAAGAAATTATCGCAAAATCATTGAATACATCTATCAGTATTTTAAGCTTACGTAATACACAATAATGCCAAAAACATCCTACGAAATTTCCCGAAGTGCATCTGTTTGCTGAAATATTGTAATAACCGTTGGGGTCAGTGCGCAAATTGTTGGGCATTAAGCAAATTCGGTCAAATTAGTGGCATTTCAGCCAATAATGATGACTGCAGCATCTCCCCTCGAGTGATTATGGCCAGTAACATAAAACGCACTGAATTTACATAAAATATAATATGGTATGGTTTTAAGTACAGTGGGACCCAACTACTGTGATTTTTTATTACTGATAAATGTATCGGCGATGATGTAAAAAAGCGGATATTTGACGCAAAATTACTCAAATTATTTTACATTATGAAATAGGGTTTTAGAAAATCGTTTCTGAGATTTTTATCAACTATTTTAGAATTCATACTACTAATACTATTCAGCCAATAAATATCCCACTGTTGAGTCGGGCCTCGCCCAATTGCCTCGTTGGTCTAGTGGTTAGATGTGCCGCCTTTGGATCAACGGGTCCCGGGTTCGATTCCGGGGTCGGGCAAGTGTCCTTGTCTAAACCAGAGGCACTGGCTCGGAGCCTGGGTGTCATTTCTATCTATAATATGTATGTATTTACAAAAAAAAATGTATATGAGTAGTTTATCATCCATCTCGTTACCATAACACAAGCATTAAGTTGCTTAGCTTGGGACGAGATGGCGTTGTGTGAAATGTCCAAGGATATTTTATCATTTTTATCATAGAGGCTAATTAGCCTACCGTGCTACGCTGGGCAGATAAGTTCGCACAGGATTTCCTGTCAAGTTTTCCTTCTCTTATGGCTAGATTATTCGGCCTTGTTATTTCCTTTTGTCGGCTCTTTTATCCTTAGGACGGAATGGAGTGGTGACACAATGTATTCTAAATCTGTCACATACGGAAAATTCATAATATAAAACTAAATTTAATCTGAATGTTTCAATATCTCCGTAAACATACAAACAGTTTTTATCTTTCAACAGAGCTGAATTTTAACATAAACTTTCGCCTTTTGATCTGTTTTTATATTATTTATTAATAAAATTTTGTTGCATCTAATAATGATATTTCTTTTAATAGTCAATTTACACTTTATATGAGCTTATGATAAAAAAACAAAATAAATACATAAATTTCGTCACCTCGTGATAAATAAACGGATCAATTTTTAATATAAATACATAAATCTTTTCTTTGTCCCATAATCAGATCGTTGGAAACATTTATTAAAGATATAATATTAGTAGGACTAGCGACCCGCCCCGGCTTCACACGAGCGCAATGATGAACATCTATATTTATAATTGTTTCTCTACAATATTGAAACACTCAATCTATTAAAAAACCGCTTCAAAATCCGTTGCGTAGTTATAAAGATTTAAGCATACAAAGGGACGGACAGACACGACGTCGACTTTGTTTTATAATATGTAGTGATATTATGTATGAAGTATTAGGTTGGGTCTTAGGTTTTCACGAACTTTGCACATTGCAGGTAATAACTTCTTAACGGTTCTGATCGTTTTATTTTATTTAATTCCCAACGATTCAGACGTTTAAGAAGTTATTTCCTGCAATTATCCCGTAGGTGTTGCAAGAGGTCCCCGTGGAGATACACCCTGGGGACGGTTAGTGGGTCCGTCTCCTCAGAGTGGCGGAGGGGACTCCTCCCTGGCCATCCCCAGGCTGGCGGGGATAGCCTATAAAGGATTTTACTGCGGGTAAAAAAAAACGGTGTCGCGGGAAGTGTAAACTATCTAGTCAAGCAGAAAAACTGGTCGCAATAGAATAAAACCTTAATATAAAACCTTGGGTATAATTTGTACTGACTGTGTAAAACTAATGGATCAGTGTGTCTGAAATAAATTGGTTTTATTATGAACTGGCCAGTGTGATATGTATGGTAAGATAAGATCGCACCCCCTGGTTAGAGAAGGCGTAACGCCACACCAGAAATTTACACAATTTACCCAAAAAACCTGAACTATCAACAACATCAAGAGAAATCGCCTACAAATGCGATAATTAACAAAAAAGTCCTACACCGCGATAGCGAAGTTTACTGAGCAATTTGCACGGTTAAGAAATCCCCGACTATTATTATCGGGAGAATAGGTGCCAGACATACCACCTCGTCTGGTTCGATGATCATCCCTGTGCGCCTAAAGTTGAAAGTGGCTTAAAAGAAAGATCGATGGGATGTTTTTTTTATATTAGCCACTGTTTTTTTCTTATTGGGGGCTGACAGATAGTACGTCACAAGCTTTTCTAAGCACTAAATTGAGCATAATTTCGGAGTAAATCTTTACCTTACAAGTTTTTTTTTTTGCAAAGTATTAATACAAGGGCGAAATGCTCCGCCAAAGGCTAAAATCATTTGCATATTGCGGTCATCAGCCAGACCTCATACCAGACTCATAATCATTACTTGCTAAGCCAAATTAGCCCCTAAGGTGCTCTAGGGGACTGCCACTACCGCTTTATTATCCCTCAAACGTGTCTGTTCATGCTAATTTGGACCTTTGATGTGGTTTACAGTATTCAAACTTATTAGTATGGAATTACAATATCGGCAACAGGTAGTAATGTATAATATTGTGTATATAAAGAGTACATTATATAAATGTAATTTCTTAGGGGTAAAGAATCATTCATAATTTAAAAATAAGAAATATATTAACGTACTTTTATCAAGAAACTTCCAAATAGAGGAGGTGGTAATATTAGTTTTATGGTCATAACAATTATAGTCGTGTAAGAACTGGTCTTATTATAATATTGTAAAACGGAAATAACTGTTAAAAATGGTTGTAAACCTTTAAAATTATCAGCATCTATAGGCGAAATAAACACTGTGTTGCTTAAAAAACTGTTTAGAAAATATTACTTTAGTAAAATAAATTTATTCTTTGTGATAAAGAAAATTAATAATGAATAATATTTTTAATTAATAAAAATCTAAATGTTGACCTTTTACAAATCTTCGTTCATCACTTATTTCAAGGTTTCTGGCATACTACTGACCGATTTCGAGTAAATTTATATGGGACTAATCAGAAAAAAAAACCAATCGAATAAAGGGCTATTTAATTGAATTAGACATGAGAGAGCTATGTTGTTACAAACATAAAAAAGTACAACAGAATTGAGACCATCCTGCTTTGTGTCGTTGAAGATGGCACACTTGTCAATATAACTGATCTGATTTAAAAAGCTGATATATACCATACATGTCGTAGTAAATGAATGAATACGTGTATTACATTCATTTTAAAAATATAAGCAATACTTTTTTTTGCTAGCGAATATTTCAATACATTGTCAAGCGTATAGTTTCGACGAAAAATCATATTGCTTCGTGGAATTCACAATAACTTTTCAACAGCCTTTGACTACGTTGCCAGCGTTGATCCCCGATTCCGATGTATTCGTATGTTGAAACAATACAGAATCCATTGGGGACATTCGTGAACCGTGAAATTGACAAAAACTTCGGAAATCCATCACGAATCAAATGACACTTTGAAATTGTAAAGCTAACTGAAGAGGGAATTGGATGGACTGCGAAAACAATTAACGCGAACGATCGATGCGAAAAATTGGAATAATCAACGGCCGGTGAACACCGGTGGAGAATTTAATGAATGTAATTTTTCAAAAGCCCATACCTTTGTTGACACTTTTGCCCGTAACTATAGTCTACATAGCTATAGAGCGACACTTAATTTTTATTTTGTGCCACACACATAATGGTTTGTTGCACACATGCAGCCGTTCTGACAGTAATCGACTATGGATGTTTGCTATAGTTTGGAGATGTCACTCATATGACAAAGCTTGATCCTGATTCCAAAAAAGCGAGTTTCTACTACTGTCAACACCTAGTTTCTCCTTAGTAGGCTTACTGAATAATAAGTCTAGAGGCCATAAACTATACCTAAGAGCAGTTCAGACTACAAAATTATGAAGGAGAAACTTTTTTTTTTCAGAACCTTATCCGTGTATTCTTTTACCACTACTTACCACTTAAAATCCTGAATCCATACTAAAAAATCTCATTGTTAAAGATGGTGTGTAAATTTAAAAAAAGAATGGAAGCAATTTTTTTTGTCACATTTTAAGAAATGAACACTATAAAATCAAGAAATATTGTGAAACGTATGTAACCATGCGCCTTACCTAATAATCTGCATAAATGAGTGACTTATATGGAACATACGTTTTGTGATCAGAAGTTGGATCGGAAAAATCCTTCTGCATCAAACTTCATAGAAGATAATAAATAATCTCTCTTTGTGTGGCTTTTATGTTTAGGTACACCCTGTTTATACTCATCTATTATTTGTGGGTTTGAAGTCTTCGTACTTCGAGAATATTACACTATTTTTTTTAAATTTTGCACACTGTGTCTGTTTCAGTATTATTACTAATGGGTAAATATTCTACAATACGCTTTGTAGAAGCGGCGCTGACCGAGTAACACATTTACAAAAATGAAATTCTAAAAACGTTATTGGACAGAGAAACTTTGTTTCAGTATTGCTTTTTTAAACTCGGTACGAGCAACGCGATGAAAAGATTAAAATTCTAATTTGATGTTCTTCTATAGCGATGATTATGCGTCTACGGTTATTTTGATGAACTTTTCGTTTGAAGTAGCGCTCTTATTTTCTTCTTGGGGGTTTAATTAAAACTCAATTTTATTGCTCTGTTTTTTTTTGGTATATTTCCATGTATACAAATTAATAAAATTGGAGTGTCTGTTTGTAATAAAAAAATTAACTACTTTTTACTAAATGCGTAAGTATGTATACACAGTACATAGACCAAAATAACATTTTTATAATTTTTTGTCTGTCTGTCTGTTTGTTCCGGCTAATCTCTGGGACGGCAGGACCAATTTTGATGGGACTTTCACTGATAGGTAGCTGATGATAAAAGGAGTAACTAAGGCTATTTTTTTTTACTAGCTTCGCCCCCGTTCGAAGCCGCGACGGGCCGCTAGTTCTAACTATGTACGTATGGTGACACGTTCATAGTTAGAGTTGTCCGTATGGTGCCAGATTTAGAATACATAGAGTCATCACCCCATTTCCTCCTGAGGGTGTCGTAAGAGCCGACCAAAGGAAATGAAAAGGCCGATAACCTAGCCAAAAGTAAAGGAAAACTTGATAGGAACCAACCCAACCCCTGTGTCAACCCATCTGGCCAGCGTGGCACAGTAGGCTAATTTCCCTCCATGAATTTGGAGGAGGCCCAACCCAGCAGTGGGTCATGGATGAAGCACTTTACTACGTGGCCACGAATTAATAACAAGTTTCTTATTAGAAACAGTAGCGTCGAAGCAATGATGTGGTCTATGAAAACCGCTAATTACGTATCAACTAATCCGGCGAAGTATTCCTATTAATATTTTAGACGACAAAGTTACCGATAGCTACTAGTTGAAAGCCAGGAAATTGAGCATAACGTACCTATTAATATTTCAACAACTTCCTGACGATTAACAATCTGGAGTACGGCGAGCGAATGTGGACTTTGGTCATTGGAGTTAGGGTCTAAATTTGGAAGCGATTGGGCTATGGAGAAAATCCAATGTAAAGAGTTAGCTTGTAGGCAGGGATGGTACGTGAGCAAAACGCATCGTTGCGAGCACCCCAAAGTTAAACTGTGGAAATTTTAATACATTCTGTCTAAGGGCTTAGTTTGCATGGGACTTATATAGAAGGGCTTATATAAGAGCAAATAGTTTTTGTTCATTTAACCGTCTGTATTTTTTTTTATATCCTTGGATATTTCACACAACGCCATCTCGTCCCAAGCTAAGCAACTTAGTGTTTGTGTTATGGTAACGAGATGGATGATAAACTACTTATATGTATACATTTTTTTTTGTAAATACATACTTATTATAGATAGAAAACACCCAGACCCGGAACAAATACTTGTAGGTCGTACAAATATTTCTTCCGTGCGGGGATTGAACCCGCGACATGCTGCGCAGCAGCTCGCTCAACCACTGCGCCAACCGTGTCGACAAACTCTATATTCTTCAAATTCTATATTCGTCGTATGGTGACAGATTTAGAATACATGGTGTCACCACCCTATTCCAGTCTTAGGGTGTCGTAAGACGACAATGGGAAATGAAAGAAACGCCAAGCCAGTGTGCAAAGTAGGCTAATTACCCTCCATATAATAAGAGGCTTGACTCAGTAGTGGGTCATTAATATGCTGAAGTAATAGTAGTAAATAATAAGGTAACTCTTAATAAATCTCCAACTGTTATCACTACGAGGAAAATTGAAATGTAAAAAGTGGAAATTTACTTTCGTAACAAAGTTTTCCTAGGAAAATACCCAAACTGAAAGGCTTCATAACGGTTTCGACCTGTACACCAAATAAACCAAATCTAAAATTAAAATCTATTTCAGTGCCCCGCTTCCAAAGAACCCTTGTTGAAAATTTTCGCTGTTTATTTTTTATGGAATCGCATTTATTGATATAACGAAATATTTGAAATAAAAACGTGAATTAAAAACGTAAGAGTTATTTGTATTGGTATGCTTAACGATTCATAAAATCACTTAACGTTAAACTATTGAACTTATTGTAAAGCTAGAATGGTCAAAGCTGCCTCGTTGGTCTAGTGGTTAGATGTGCCGCCTTTGGATCAACGGGTCCCGGGTTCGATTCCGAGGTCGGGCAAGTGTCTTTGTCTAAACCAGAGGCACTGGCTCGGAGTCTGGGTGTCATTTCTATCTATTATAAGTATGTATTTACAAAAAAAAAATGTATGTAAGTAGTATTATAGATCGGGATAGAAATAGGTTTTAAAGAAATATCCAACACGCTAAATTATTGAACAACTTAAAATATTTATCGGTTCTATTATTAAAAATGTAAAAACAGCACAATAGAATCAACGTTAAACTACGACAATATGCATTTAGTTAGAGACGTCCGCCACGAACGAGAGCCAGCCAAAAAGTGGGTTGTGCCGCTGATGCGCTCAGCTCGGCAGCGCCATGACAGCCGTTACGTCATCATATCACGCCACTTTGCCCCGCCTCTTCACACAGTATTTCTAACAGTAGTTTATTATCCATCTCGTTACCATAACACAAGCATTAAGTGGCTTAGCTTGGGACGAGATGGCGTTGTGTGAAATGTCCAAGGATATTTATTTATTTATATTTATTTATTTATTTAATATAACCACTGCTGAACCGGGCCTTTTCGGATTACATTTACGGTTTAAGGTTAAGCTTTCTGGGCCACGCTGGCCAGATGGGTTGGCATAGGGATTTGTATAAAATTTTCCGTATCTTGCGGGTTACGTTTTCAGTCTTGTCATTTCCTTATGTCGGCTCTTACAACACTCTCATAATCGAATGGGGTGGTGACACATTTTATTCCAAATTCTTAACGGGGGAACGCTGCCAGTATCTTCGGAACCTTGCCTAAAGGGACTCCTTTAAATAATATATTTTAGTATTTAAGTTTTAGGTTATTTGGTATTTTTAGTCTTGTTTTATTACTTAAGTTAGTGTTTATGTAAGTACATATTACTTAAGTTAATTCTTAACTACATAGACGTAGTGTACTTCTACTACAAAGCTCCTAGATGATCCACACATGAGTTGGGCCTCCTCCAGTAACATGGAAGGTACTGTGCCACCCTGGCCGGACAGATTGGCACAGGGTTTCATTTCAAATTGTTTTCTCTTGTGGCTAGGTTTTTGGCCTTGTCATTTACGATTCTCGACCCTTACGCCACCCTCAGAATGGAACAGGGTGACGACACTGTGTATTCTATATACGTCACCCCACGGACGTAGCCTAACAACACACTTAACACATTATTAATTTAAAAACAAAAATTTTTTTTTGTGGCTTTATATGTTTAGCGATGGCCAGCTTTAACGATATCAATTTTCTTGTCGATGATATAACAAAAAGTCCTTTACCTCAACAGCATCGTGATCTAAGTTTGGTATTGTTCTCGGAGCTTGCTCGCAAAGTTTATAATTAAACTTGGGTCAAGACCTAGTTGACTCGCTAGTTGAACGCCCAACTTTCTTCGTTTGTTTACCACTACCGTTTTGATCGAGAGTTTGTATTGATAAAAATTCAATTATAAGATAACCACGACTATTAGATAAGTTGGCTTTTAACAAGACTGCGGAGAAAGGTCTGTGCGCGTGGTGAAGGATTAAGAATACATAGTATCACCAGCCTGTTCCATCTTGAGGGTGCCGACAAAAATATTTTTGTTTTTGTTCTATAATCGCATCCCCTGCACTAGGTATAACCTGTATCGGGAGTAGTTTACAAACAATTCGGGAACCGTTGCTCCAAAGGCTTCCAAAGATTTCCATGAAAGCCGATCTTGAACCGCCCGCGTCCAACGCTTTCCGGCGACCTTAACCTTAAAAACGAGCAATATCTTACACATATTTTGTTTCTAACAATAGTACCGTGCAATTGCGCGCTAACCTAACCTAAATATAATATGAAAATTATAAAAACACAAATAAATCGGACACGACAGTGTTAATTTGACTGCCTCGTTGGCCTAGTGGTTGGATGTGCCGCCTTTAGATCACGGGGTCCCGGGTTCGATTCCGGGGTCGAGTAAGTGTCTTTGTGTAAACCAGAGGCACTTGCTCCGAGTCTGGGTGTAATTTGTGTTCGTTAATTTCATGTTTGTAAACTGCCCCCGCGGTTTACAAACATGAAATTCACGAACACAAATTCATGTTTGTAAACTGGTTAACATACTGCAGGGGTTACGTTTAAAAAAATATATAAGGTAAAAAACTGCGCACTCGATTACACAGTAGAGGAATTAAACAGTTGAGGAATGAGAATCGGAGCCGACAATCAGAAACCGCCAAATGAGTGTACAGTGTTAGTAGCACTCGGAAGATAA
This sequence comes from Clostera curtula, assembly GCA_905475355.2. Classification (NCBI taxonomy): domain Eukaryota; kingdom Metazoa; phylum Arthropoda; class Insecta; order Lepidoptera; family Notodontidae; genus Clostera; species Clostera curtula. Next base: position 7,344,468 of record FR997808.1, on the reverse strand, counting down.
TCCAATTACCGCGAGCACGCCGAACACAAGCCAATTAGACACGAAAACTACGAGTTGCTTGTAATATCTATCCTTGGACCGTTATATCGTATAGTAAGGGACTTCAGAGATATTAAAAAGAAATTAGATAGACGGATTTAGGCGCAATGATGACCATCTAAATGTATCGGTGTTTCTCTACAATATTATGCATTTACTAGCTTTTGCCCGCGACTTCGTCCGCGTGGAATAATGACTTCCGGAAAAAACAATTTATCCCCGTTGGGAGGGAATTTCCAATAATCCTCTCTTAGTGGTAGCCTACTCCTCCCAACAAACACACAGGCCAAATTTCAGTTCTACTGCCATTAGTTTCGGCTGTGCGTTGTCTGTCAGTCACTCAGTAACGGAAGAGTTTTATATATATAGATAGCTGTGCCCGCAACTCCGTCAGTGTGTAATTCCTTGTGTATTATTAAGTTAATGTATTGGTAATATTGTTTAGATCACGTTCACATGAGGCTTAAGTACCTATACAACGAAAATACTTCAGCGCAAAGCTTCCGGGTAAACTATCCTACTTCACTTAAAACTAAATACCTATAACATAATTAATAATACCTATACCATAATTAATAATATATATATATAATTAATAAAAGTACCTACGCTTTTACTTACTTATTATTATTATTAAAAAAACTGAACATAAATTAACCAAAACTTACCTACTACTAACTAACTACTACTAACCTATTACTACTTCACCTAAAAATAAATAAAATGTTAACTATTAATAATTTGTAATTTGAACGAATATAACACGCCACCAAAATAACTAATAACTATTTTATGAAATAACAACAAAAGAAAATTAAATAAACTAAATTATTGTAAAGACTAAAAGTCGCGCTGATAAACAATATTGCCTGTCAATAAGGGCGAATACTCGGAACGTCTACTCGCATCATCAGCCAAATCCAAATATTGTATGAAGTTCGCGTTTGGATCGCCCGCCCTTCTAAACCTCCCGCGCGACCCGATGCGACGGTTACACAAAAATAATCCATAAAGCATGATTCAGTAATCACGCGCGATGGTTTATTAGCGTATTTCATGAATAACTTTGGTGTTTCTGTACCGATTTCTATGATTCTTTTTTTATGAAATAGGTAATAATGTTAACATTTATTAATTAGGGATGATTGAGAGTGTTATAAACGTAAGAGTAGACAAATATAATAAGAACGCTCTGAACTGCTAAGCTATCGGGAATTACACGTGTTATTGTGAGTCAACCATAAACGATAGACATTTGCTGTCGTAGAATATTTTTTATATAATTTTAAGGAGAACATTTCCGTCATACATGATTTCTGTGTAGCTTTAACTATTAAGGATTCACACGCGACGGAAGCTTAAAAAATGGAGTAAGTTCTCCTGTTTTCCCAACATTTCCCTTCACTGCTCTGCTCCTATTGATCGTAGCGTGATGAAAAGTATACTATAACCTGCCCAGGAGTATGAAGAACAATTGTACCAAGTTTTGTTGAAATCCGTCGAGTGGTTTTTGTTTCTATAACGAACATACAGACAGACAGACAGACAGACAGACAGACAGACAGACAGACAGACAAAAATTTTACTGATTGCATTTTTGGCGTCAGTATCGATCACTAATCACCCGCTGATAGTTATTTTGGAAAAATATTTCATGTACAGAATTGACCTCTCTACAGATTTATTATAAGTATAGATAGAAGATAGAAGAAGATAGATTATACTTAAAAACATACCTCTTGAATCACTCTATCTATTAAAAAAAAATCGCTTTAAAATCCGTTGCGTAGTTTTGAAGATTTAAGAATACATAGGGACGGACAAACGACAGCGACTTTGTTTTATACTATGTAGTGATAGTGATAGTGAAGTGATAGTTATAATGTCACCATCCTATTTAATCCTGAGGCGATTAATGGAACGTAAGAGGCAGATCACCTCCCAAGAGAAGGAAAACTTGACTCAAACCCTGTGCCCACCCGTCTGGCCAGTGTGTCACAGTAGGCCAATAATTGCCCTCCATGTTATTGGAGGAGGCTCGACTCAACAGTGGGTCTTTTATGCGCCGAGTAGGTATAGTAGATAGATAGATAGATAGGAAAAGGGACTCTCATAAAGGAATTAGATATATAGAAAGCAGACAGGTAAGTTTCTTTTACATTTGAACGCTGACGCCCTGCTGAGTCAGGCTTTCCATTATATGGAGGGTAATTAGCCTACTATGCCACGCTGGCCAGACGGATTGGCACAGGGTTTCGTTTCAAGTTGTCCTTCTCTTTCCTTGATAATGATGATCATGAGTAGAATAATTATAACATCGATAAGCGTTCACTGTATTCACGTAATTGGGTGACAAGCAACCAAACTTTCGTATAGGTACTATAGAAATCTTCTAGGTCTAGGAATTAAAACGACTTTTTACTATACTAGTGGCCCGCCCCGGCTTCGCCCGTGCAAAGCGGGGGTGGGTTATACATATAAACCATCCCCTTGAATCACTCTATCTATTAAAAAAACCGCTTCAAAATCTGTTGCGTAGTTTTAAAGATTTATGCATACATAGGGACGGACAGAAGAATGCGACTTTGTTTTATACTATGTATTATTATTATTATTATTATATATATGAGACTTTATATAAACGACATTAAATGACTTCAAAATGGCAATTCATTTCTTCCGGAAGGTTTCGTAGAGGTGACTAAAGGAACGCAAAAAACATCACCCTGTGCCACGCTGATACAGTAGACTAATTTCCCTCCATGCATTTGCAGGAGGCCCGACTCAGTAGTGGGTGATCTCTGGTCTAAAATGATGATGACATGTTATAGAGAGAGAGAGAGACATAAATTATTTACTGTGCAAAGAACACGGCGCGCTTCAGAGAAATATATGGTACATAGATTGTTACATATTGTCTTACAATTTTTATTTTTTTTCTCTACTAGCGACCCGCCCCGGCTGCGCACGGGTGAAATATTAACATATAAACCTTCCTCTTGAATTACTCTATCTAATAAAAAAAACCGCTTCAAAATCCGTTGCGTAGTTTTGAAGATTTAAGCATACATAGGGACGGACAGACGAAAGCGACTTTGTTTTATACTATGTAGTGATTGTACACAAATAATTAACCTAAAGCAGAAATATACATTTGTAATTACATGTACAAAGGCGAGCTTAACTCATACATGAGTTTTCTAACAGCAAACCCGAGTGATAGAGAAATTTTATTGAGGATAATAAAATTATACATACAGATTTACAATTCGAATAAATAAAGGATATACATAATATGAATAAAAATAGCCATACAAAATATACCTATTTATAATATCTACACACATAAATATAATAAACGTAGATATACACATAAAAATAGTAAATCCATATAATACAACTAACGTAAAACTAGTATATAAAATACATAAACATATATAATACTATACCTGTAAAGAGAGAAAAAATTAAATTTGTTGGGAGCAGTCACAATATTCAATCTACCTCGTTGGTGGTAGCCAATTTTATAGTTTAAAAGTCTGAATATACAACATTCATTTACAGTTTCAGTACTTAGTCTCGTTAGAATTTACTTCAAACTATATTATGCCAGAGAGCGTTGTTAAAAAAACATTGCTTTGCTCAAAGCTAGTGAACTCAGAAACAGAGCATCTAATCCTCCCCTTCGGGTGGTATATACATTATTACAGAAGCGGCTAGAACCCACACAACGAGTAAAACTCTAATGTTCTGAGGAGCTAATTACGAGATTAAATACATAGATCCAGACGATAGTGCGCTCCCTCGGGAGTTGAGGTAATGTTTAAGTCAGTACGACAAAGTAATACACGTTGCAAATTATAGTATTTTGCATAAGCTTATGTTTAAGTAGGAATGTACACAGATGTACAAAGTGGAAATGTCTTGAAAATTTGTTACAAATAAAACGTACATTTGAATTGAGAACCTTAAAAGTCAGTTAAAAAAGGAACAGCCATTCATAAAGGCAAACTAAAGTGGAGGTAACATTTGTGTTGATGTTATGTTTATCAAAGTATCGGTTTTGGAAACATAATTAAGACAGTGTGATAACATAAGGTACAGAGACATGGTCGAGACTATGGGCTCCATCGAAAGGCACAAAGTTACCCAAAGGGCAGTAGAGAGGTCTATACTCGGAGTTTCCTGCGAGAACAAAAAAAGGTCTGACATTTCTGAAAATTCTTTGCACGGACTTTTACTTAAAATGATGATGATGACGACATAAGACTGTTGTGAATATTTCATTGAATAGTGCAGAAATATCATATTTCCGTTATTATAAAACACCTACAATAGAACGGCGATCCGCTTTACCAATGTTAAAATGCATTCGACCTACATCCAGTACAATGGACCAATGTTTTTGGTACACAATGCCTCCCGTCGCTCACTGTGTCCCAGTTTGTTCCGAGTATTCTCAATCCAGTAAAGCGGTAATTAAAAATGCCCAAATCGTCATGCTGAATCATATTCTGCTTGATTACAATGCAATTTCACCGTTAATGAATTTTTTTCGCAATCTACATTTTTTACTGGAATGTAAATGGTGCATTTGAAATCAACCTGATAACGGCTTATGCAATTTTTGTCTGTAAAACAATTTACTAGTTGCACTACTCAGCCCATAGCAATGGGTCATCTGCTGAGTGACCTGTCATTACATGGAGGGTAATTAGCCTACTATGCCACGCTGGCCAGACAAGTTAGCACAGGGTTTTATTTCAAGTTGAAGGTTTTTGTACTTGTCATTTCTTTTTGTCGACGCTCACGACACCCACAGGATGGAATGGGTTGGTGACACTATGTATTCTAAATCCGTCACTAAGCGGATAATTAGTTAAATTACATCAAAACGATGTTAACGAATGCGTCATTGCTTCAAACGCCAGTTTCCGAAAATTCTAAGGCCAAGTCAGTGTAATTTTGACTGACTTATTTGTACCCACTTCGAAGTGGATACAAATTGACACTCAGTTGTTACCAATATTGTAGAGGATAACAATCCTCAGCATCGGAAACCCACTTCTAAACAGATATATATTGATACCCAGTTGATACCAAGCTTGTTGTAGAGTGCAACAATTCTTAGCATTTGTATCTGCAAGGAGACGAGGAGTTCAATATATTCTGGTATTCTAACCTGAAAATAACGATAGTATAGTAGCAAGTGACCTACAGTTAAACTAGAGCTGGCCGATATCTCTTTTTATTTCGTAAGAAATCTTTTACGACAGTGAGTAGTGTGGGAAGATGATGAATTCGCGCGCTGACCCACTAAAATCAACAGTGTTCTTCGATTGCCCACTTTAGGGCAACGGGTTGCGTTTCCCAATGGAGGAACATGCTCCGCGACGCAAATAAAACCTTAAGTATTCGAAAACTCCATAGACAATATTAAACATGTACTAACAAACGCGCCGTAAGCTTGAACAGCAATAATACAAAATTCACAGTTCGTAAAACAAGCTCAATGCCATTAATATGTCTAGCTAAGACCTCGTTTCTTCGCTAGACAATTTGTCATCGCGCAATTATCTTAATTGAATAATTCAATACCTGAGCGCTGAGTTGCCTTAGAAAATTAGTTCATAAATCTTTCCCCCCATAGGATGCGCTCAAGACTGTAAACTAATCGGTAAATTAAGTAATTACTCGCCCAGTGAAAATCAATGTGCAGGAAATTTAATTTGCTGGGCAGACTGAGGTGATTTTCAATGTAACTCTAGGGGAGCTCTGCCACTCATTTGATTTTCTTTATTAGTGGGCGCCAAGCATAAATTAATTTGGCACTGTTAATATATCACTAGTTCCCCCGCGACTTCGTCTCCATAAATTACATCTAAGATCTATCTTTTAATTTTCGACGGAAAATAATACTTTATTTTATAGTATTGTGAAAAAACACTGACTCTAAACTTTTGGACTAAGTACATGAATTTTATAATCTAGATTTTTATTTTTTTATTTCATAAGTTAGAACCATTGTGTTGACTTGAATTGAATTTGTCTAGTAAACAAACCGGTGAAATGGTAAAAACATTTTTTTTTCATGCCCTGGCCCGGATTATTTCAGGCTACCCATTTTTTTTTATAATTATAACTTACGAAATATCTAATAACATAATTTTCATCCATTAGACCGTTATTTCCGTAGTAATTTAGGACCGATACAAATTACTTATTAGCCTAAGCTAGATTGTAATAAGAATGGTGCAGTTTAATACGGGTGCATTATTACAAAAGAAAAAAAATACATATCGGTGAATGTCGTTATAAAGTGAAATCTTAGACTACCTATATAATTTTAATTAATTCTCCGGCCTATGATATTGATACACCTCTGCAACGTCCTTTTTTATAATTGGTTCCGTGAACAGGAGTCAACATACAAAAAACAATGACTGCAAAAAAGTTCATTAAGCCGACAACACAGAGCCCTTTGTGCTGAAATATATTAACGGAGATTGATTGTCAGTCGGCACGTGATAAAAGAGTTAAACAATGAAAAAAAATGTTTGCGAATGCTGTCCTGTTAACGGCAATTTTATACAAAGCAAGACTAAACGAGTGAGATATTTTGTATTAATTGAATTCGCTGGTAGTTCTACTACACAGCCCTTATGTAATCCACTGCCGAGTCGGGCTGCCTGTCATTACATGGAGGGTAATTAGCCAACTGTGCCATGCTGTCCAGACACCTACTATGCCACGCTCTGGCTAGACAGGATGGCACATGGTTTCGTTTCAAGTTTTCTTTTGTGGAAAAGTTTTAGACCTTGTTATGTCCTTTTGTTGGCTCTTATGGCACCCTCAAGATGAAATGTGGTGGTGCCACAGCGTAGTCTAAATCCATTACCATCACTAGGGTCTACAAACGTAATTTAAAAGCATACCAGCAAAGTCACGAAATATGTACACAAACACAAACGTGTGGATGGATGTTCCAAGTGAGGTGCAAATACATTTTTTATATTTTTTCTTAGTGAAGTATCGTATCTTTTTTAATTTAAAGTTTTTTTATATACTCGTACTATCACTACACTATTCCATCAGAAGATACCCTTACGATGAAAATGGGCATTAATGAAAATATTCTACCATGGATATAAAATAATAATAAATATCCTTGGACATCATCATAATCTTTTCAGTCAAAAGATACGGAATCCTTGGAGGAGGTATATGACTGCTGGACATAGACCTCCTCCAAGGATTTTTAAAAGCATTCGTCGTTTTCTTGTGGCCTTAACCAGGTCATCGGTCCACCAGGGCCTACTAGCACTGCGCTTTTTGGAACGCAGTTGCCACTCGAGGACTTTTCTGCCCCATGGGCGTCAGTCCTGCCAACTATGTACCCTGCCCACTGCCAGTTAAGTTTGGCAATCCTGTTGGCTATGTCGATAACTCTGGTTTGCCTTCGTATCTCATTTCTGATACGATCGCAGGGAAACACCGAGCATAGCTCTCTCTATGGCCCTTTGGGTGGCTTTGAACCTATAGTATTTCCGAATATAAGTTATGCTCGAAACTCACACATTCGCGTAACAGTAAGAAGCAACGGAGGAATATTATTTGCTCAACAATTGATACCATTAGATGAATTCTTGGCCTACTTCTAAGATAACAAGCATTGTTGAAAGTCCCCAGAGCACCCGACCCTTTTCTCTCTTTGACAAGTGAACCGTAAAGATTGCTTAGATCCCTAGTGACTGGCCCTTAGCTTGAAACTGCCTTATCTTCAGATAGGATTAATTGCGGAAACACGGAGACGATAACGACCGAGATAATATAACTAGCAGAGCCCTGTGAACTTTCTGTCTTTGAGATTGTCTTGCTTTCCGCATTTGTTAATGGGATCGACGGTATGTGAGAAGCAATTGTGTAAAAATGTATACTAAAATTACTGGAACAATAAAGACGAGTAATTGCAGCGCTTAAATTATGAAGATACTAGCGGCTAAACATGGCTTCGTACAGTTATTTAAAAAAAAAATATAGTTTTTAATTATGGTATCACACGTCCTATATTATAATATCTTAACAATTCACAACAGATTTAAAAAAAAAGGCTTAATTGTAAAATCCATTCAGTATTTATAGGGATTAAATGACACAAACATGCATTCTTACAAATGTATGCGTTTATAATATTATTATAGTCAGATTTGCTGCCAACTGCATTTATCATAATGACTAGCGACCCGGCCCGGCTTCGCACGGTTACAATTATGCATGTATTATACGTAAAAACCTTCCTCTTGAATCACTCTATCTATTACAAAAAACCGCTTCAAAATCCGTTGCGTAGTTTTAAAGATTTAAGCATACATAGGGACGGACAGACGACAGCTACTTTGTTTTATACTATGTAGTGATGATGTATTAGGATCTGTTTTTTTTCCATCAATATAAAAAAAATATTGGCGGTAGATTTAACTGTTTTTGGAATATTAAAGACAACTGTCATCTAGTCTCTGCCGCGACCACGACTGCTGAAAAGCATTCGAAGGCAATCGTCGGTTGAAAGCATTCGTCGGGAATTAAAAAGTGTAATATGTAAGTGTGTGTACACGCTATAAATCCGTTAAAAGTGTTTAATTTCAATATGCAGTGCAGTTCATGTTGTTGATGTAAGTTGCCTTTTCCTTTTTGTATACAAGAAAAACACAAACACTCAAACTGAAACCACAACTTATCCATTTATAAAGTTATTAGATAGACGACAGCGGCTTTGTTTTATACTATGTAGTGACATGGCTTACAGGAGAAATTGTTTATAACATACAATTGGCGGGCTTATCACTAAAAAGTAATCTCTTATTATCTTAGTGTGTCGGTACAAATCTTTATCAGGAGATAGTGAATCTTATGTACTGTACGTAAAGCATTCGATCTGAAAGATAAACAACTTCTGACTCTCTGATTTTCGATGGGTGTTCAACATTTTGTGTATAATGTTTGACCTCGGTCGTTACACGTAGTTACTAGCATAAAGACTGAGAGCCGGTCGTATCATATTACCAGTGGTCCCACTAGATGGATCGCGGAGGGCAAATGCCAATCGGACCGTGTATAAACTGGTAGTTAGCCGAATCAGGATAGACTAGTGCCGACCACAATAAAATTAAGAAAAAAATTAGTGGATGAGTTAGTGGATGACAAATAAATTATAGAGGAATTATCGGTCATTTCTATGTGTAGGTATTTATGCTACAGATTTTGAGTATGTACATGTCCTTGTGTAAAATATTTATAAAAAATTATTGACCAAAGTATCGTAACTATAGCTATTAACAGAACAGAACACAGAACATACGGCGCATAGTAATAATAATAGAAGGTAGAATGAACGTTGACAAATTGCACGTTATCAAACGCAACCACAGTACTTTTTATTACCACTTCTGAACACACAATATAGAAGAATATTTCCTACACCACCCAGCACAATATTGTCGACAATATTAACCTCTGAACATAACCCTGTAGCCGTTAACACGACGCACCGTTTCATATTATGTGTAAAACTACGAGCATGCATGCCGACCGTCTAGTTTCCAGCAACCGTGGATATTAAAACTTGGTGGAAGGTGCCTTTCTACTTGTTTTTGCTGTAGATACAATCTACTGTCATAGGTCATTCAAACCCCATGTAGTATAGTAGTATGAATTATTAATAAAACTTTTGCTTAGGTATTTCAGCCCTGACGTAAAAAAGTGTTAGAATATAGATATAGAATAAGGAGATAGTTTTAGAATACACAATGTCACCAACCTGGAATATCCTCAGGGTGTCGTAAGAGGCGAGTAACGCAAGCCACCGCACACGCAAAAAACTATCATCCCCTAGCCGCAAGAGAAGGCAAACTTGATGCAAACCACGTGCCAACCTCTCTTGCCAGTGTGGCTCAGTAATATTTTCCCTATATGAATTTGGAGGAGGCCCAACTCAATATCAGGTAATTTGTGGGGTGAAATAAAAATTTTAATGTTAGGAATGTAATATCAATACCATATAAAAATATTATTTACGCAACAACTTGCATTTTCATTCATGCTAATCGAACTAATCAACCAGTTTAGATTTTTCAAGAAGTTCTAATCGACGTCTTTTGAATAAAAATACTTATGTATTCTTTTCTCTTAGGTATACATTATAGTTGAACATTACAGGAAATGGTTTCTTGACGGTTCTGATCGTATTCAGAACATCAGAACACGATCAGGACCGCTAAGAAACCATTTCCTGCATTGTGCAAAGATCGTGACCATCTAAAGACATCATTATATATTTGAACTTGTTTTTTACTATCTTTAGACATAGCTAGTTTATAGTTTTTAATATTATACAAAACGACATACGAGTATATTGAAATTATGTATACTAAATATTTAATATAAATATTTACGAACAATCAATGGATCAGGTATCTTAATAATATTAAACAAATATGATCAGGTTTTTGCTCAGATTTCACTTTTCAAATTTACTTGATTTTGATTTCTATCGAGTATATAAAAGTTACATCGAAATCTGGCGTATTTGAACAACCTTAGGGCTGGTACACATTTACATGGCTGATTGCCGACCGCTACTCAATCAAGACTTATAATACAATTAACTAATTGAGTGTATGCTTTGCTGTTCTTACCACCCCTATTTGAACTAGCTCGCTAGCTAGTCCAATTGGCTAGACAAGAGGAAACTTACTAGGAAACCTAATAAGCTACAATAGCATTATTGCTGCCGATGTTGCTCGGTTTTAATCGAATTTTCTCGAAGCACGTAAGGTGCCAGTCTACTCTAAGGGCCTCCGCGCATTATCGCTGCGGCCAACTAATTCTTCTACGATGTATATAGCTGCGCGCATTACGCGGCGAACGAAAAACATTGCGTCACATACGCGGCCTATTGGCCGCCGCGACCAATCCGCGCATTATGCGGCCAGGCCGCGCGACTGGCCGCGCGGCCTGGCCGCCTAAATGCGCGGGGGCCCTAAGATAAAGCAAGAGTGACTTGTGGTCTTTTGTGATAGGTTTATTAAAGTTCGTAATTTATTATAGGTAGTAGCAGTATTTTTCGTGTGGTGACGGATTTAGAATACATAATGTCACCACCCCAACCCATCCTAAGGGTGTCGTAACAGCAGACAAAAGGCCGAAAACCTAGCCACAAGAGAAGGCTTGATACGAAAAAACTAGATATGAAACCCTGTGCCAACTAGTCTGGCCAGCGTGCCACAGTAGGCTAGTTACCCTCCATTTAATGGGAGGAGGCCCGTTTCAGCAGTGGGTTATTTACGGGCTGAGTGGTAGTAATAGCAGTATTGAATATTATTAAACTGAATTGCATTTATTCCCATTAGCTTCATACAAATAGTCCTACTATCCTACTAATATTATAAACTAGCTTTTGCGCGCGGCTTCGCCCGCGTGGGCTTCGAACCCGTGCATATTTTTTATGAAAATAAAATCGGTTATTGTGACTAATCTATGATAGTTAGATATGTGCTCTCGCGGACTTTTTTGTAGATCTTTATAAGACCTACAAACCCGTAGTACATCATTTTGTTCTATTGTCAATAGTTTTTGCAGCGCACGCATAAATAGGTTTTCGATTTTACACCTTGGTTTACAAAATCGCAATTTTCATACGGATCCCTAATTCTTTTGAAAATAAAATATAGCCTATAACCTTCCTCGATAAATGGACTATCTAACACTGAAAGATTTTTTGAAATCGGACCAGTAGTTCCTGAGATTAGCGCGTTCAAACAAACAAACAAACAAACTCTGCAGCTTTATATATTAGTATAGATAGATGTAGTAGTTTGTAAGAATGTATGGATGTATGTTTGATATTCTCGTCACAAACTTTATTACTTACGTTACTTTTTCACGTAAAATCTACTGATTAGTTATTGATGGAACTTTTCAATAATATGGCAAGTACATCAGAATAACACTTAGGTTATAATTTATATAGATATAGTGTGAATTTTATGTAGGATGTGTAGTACCATAATTATGTCTAACTATAACAGATTTTGTATTTTTTGTTAAATACCGAAGCAGGGAGTTAATTTGCACAAGCGTAACAGGTAGATTTGTATCGAATTTAAACCTGCTCAAATATTTAATTCCCTTCTACAAGTAGCTTCAATTGTATCCTATAAATTTTCCGAGTGTCTTGCGAGCATGCCTATTAATTACTCCGCATTGTTTTGGCCTCATTGAAACGAAGTCTAATTAGGCGATTACGTTACGAATTTGTTGCTCATTCGAACACTGTGAAGTTTTGTTGTAGCATCTAAAGTATCCGCTAATATATTACAGGAAAATACGTTCTACATTATGTAAAATATTTATTTGACAAAGACGAAATATGACAGATCTAAAATCGTCATCAATTGTAACCGGCCAGTACTACAATATCCTCCCTTACAAAAGTAGAAGCCCATACAGGAGAACATAGAAAAGCACAAAATAAATATCAAAACTTATAACTAGGTGGATAGTTTTTATAAAATATGTATCCGATTAATCGACAATTCTTTTAGACTACGTTTTTAGATTTTTTTTATACCGTAACAAGGTTTTAAAAACACCTAAAGATTATATTGCACAGCCGTTATAATTTAAATACCGTTTTATGTTCCGTTTGCAGCGACAAAGTTACAGAAAAAACACGTTCTTGACCCACTGTGTAGGGAATTTAAGCCGAACGTCCACCGCCAGCTAAAATAAGTTAGTTTAGTTTAGCTTGCATAGTTGAGCCACTTTTTCATACATGTTAGTTTACCATCGGTGGACGCACATGTATGAAAAACTGGCTCAACTATGCAAGCTAAACTAAAGTAACTTAATTTAGCTGGCGTTGGACGTTCGGCTTTATAGCTGTATTAGATAGGACAGGTATATATATATCGACGTACGAAAACGTATTTGCTGTAAGCCTCAAAAAATCGAAAATTCGTTTTTTACATCATTTTGATCAGAAAAAAAATCTACGTCGATTGATCAGACTCTCATAATTTTAACGACGAAAAAAAATCGCTTACGCTGTAAGTTTTTTGAAAATTATTGGTGTGGTCTCGGCTGTAAGTCTATCAAAAACCAGTATATTTGATGCATTTGTTGCTTACGCCATTCTTCAAACAGATACTTACGCCATTTTGGGAGGATGAGTTTTTTGTATTACCGACACTTACACGTTTTAATGACGTCGTAAATAATAAGATAAATGCTTCACTGTGGCTCACATCTAGTTAGTTTTACGTTAAAAAATATGTATGCCATTTACAGCACTTAAAAGTTCTAAACATAATAGAAATGTTTTGTTGCCATAGAAAATTCTTGATGGTTACAGCGTTTTATAGATTTGTAAAAAAAACTTGTTTGCTGTAAGCCACAAAAACACTGGTATTTATTGACTCAGAAGGATATCTCTATACGTAACATGTAAAACAAGAAAAACTAAGAATACGTTTTTAAAATCATGTTCCTACGATGGATAGTTTTTGAGTAATGATTTTTTTTCTAATTTTAGAAATGTTTTTTGGCTCTGCTGAACATTTCGTGTTTTGAGGCTTACAGCAAATACGTTTTCCTACATCGATATACGAGTATATACTATTGATCGCCAGTAGTCGAAATTCGACCATTATTAATTTAAATCATAGTGTTTTAAATATAGTTTTGTTTATTAGTATTTGTGGTATATTGAGAACATGAGTATACATGCGTGTGTGTGTGTCAAACACACGGCAGTGTGTCTAACGTTTTTTATTGATTTGATGAATATTTTATGGGTAATTTTCGTAAAAATCCTTCAGCTACATGGAGGGTAATTCCTCGATAAATGGACTATCTAACACTGAAAGATTTTTTGAAATCGGACCAGTAGTTCCTGAGATTAGCGCGTTCAAACAAACAAACAAACAAACTCTGCAGCTTTATATATTAGTATAGATAGATGTAGTAGTTTGTAAGAATGTATGGATGTATGTTTGATATTCTCGTCACAAACTTTATTACTTACGTTACTTTTTCACGTAAAATCTACTGATTAGTTATTGATGGAACTTTTCAATAATATGGCAAGTACATCAGAATAACACTTAGGTTATAATTTATATAGATATAGTGTGAATTTTATGTAGGATGTGTAGTACCATAATTATGTCTAACTATAACAGATTTTGTATTTTTTGTTAAATACCGAAGCAGGGAGTTAATTTGCACAAGCGTAACAGGTAGATTTGTATCGAATTTAAACCTGCTCAAATATTTAATTCCCTTCTACAAGTAGCTTCAATTGTATCCTATAAATTTTCCGAGTGTCTTGCGAGCATGCCTATTAATTACTCCGCATTGTTTTGGCCTCATTGAAACGAAGTCTAATTAGGCGATTACGTTACGAATTTGTTGCTCATTCGAACACTGTGAAGTTTTGTTGTAGCATCTAAAGTATCCGCTAATATATTACAGGAAAATACGTTCTACATTATGTAAAATATTTATTTGACAAAGACGAAATATGACAGATCTAAAATCGTCATCAATTGTAACCGGCCAGTACTACAATATCCTCCCTTACAAAAGTAGAAGCCCATACAGGAGAACATAGAAAAGCACAAAATAAATATCAAAACTTATAACTAGGTGGATAGTTTTTATAAAATATGTATCCGATTAATCGACAATTCTTTTAGACTACGTTTTTAGATTTTTTTTATACCGTAACAAGGTTTTAAAAACACCTAAAGATTATATTGCACAGCCGTTATAATTTAAATACCGTTTTATGTTCCGTTTGCAGCGACAAAGTTACAGAAAAAACACGTTCTTGACCCACTGTGTAGGGAATTTAAGCCGAACGTCCACCGCCAGCTAAAATAAGTTAGTTTAGTTTAGCTTGCATAGTTGAGCCACTTTTTCATACATGTTAGTTTACCATCGGTGGACGCACATGTATGAAAAACTGGCTCAACTATGCAAGCTAAACTAAAGTAACTTAATTTAGCTGGCGTTGGACGTTCGGCTTTATAGCTGTATTAGATAGGACAGGTATATATATATCGACGTACGAAAACGTATTTGCTGTAAGCCTCAAAAAATCGAAAATTCGTTTTTTACATCATTTTGATCAGAAAAAAAATCTACGTCGATTGATCAGACTCTCATAATTTTAACGACGAAAAAAAATCGCTTACGCTGTAAGTTTTTTGAAAATTATTGGTGTGGTCTCGGCTGTAAGTCTATCAAAAACCAGTATATTTGATGCATTTGTTGCTTACGCCATTCTTCAAACAGATACTTACGCCATTTTGGGAGGATGAGTTTTTTGTATTACCGACACTTACACGTTTTAATGACGTCGTAAATAATAAGATAAATGCTTCACTGTGGCTCACATCTAGTTAGTTTTACGTTAAAAAATATGTATGCCATTTACAGCACTTAAAAGTTCTAAACATAATAGAAATGTTTTGTTGCCATAGAAAATTCTTGATGGTTACAGCGTTTTATAGATTTGTAAAAAAAACTTGTTTGCTGTAAGCCACAAAAACACTGGTATTTATTGACTCAGAAGGATATCTCTATACGTAACATGTAAAACAAGAAAAACTAAGAATACGTTTTTAAAATCATGTTCCTACGATGGATAGTTTTTGAGTAATGATTTTTTTTCTAATTTTAGAAATGTTTTTTGGCTCTGCTGAACATTTCGTGTTTTGAGGCTTACAGCAAATACGTTTTCCTACATCGATATACGAGTATATACTATTGATCGCCAGTAGTCGAAATTCGACCATTATTAATTTAAATCATAGTGTTTTAAATATAGTTTTGTTTATTAGTATTTGTGGTATATTGAGAACATGAGTATACATGCGTGTGTGTGTGTCAAACACACGGCAGTGTGTCTAACGTTTTTTATTGATTTGATGAATATTTTATGGGTAATTTTCGTAAAAATCCTTCAGCTACATGGAGGGTAATTAACCCACCAGCCAGATTGGATGTCTGGGTGTCGTTGCAAGTTTCCCTTATCTTGC
Source organism: Clostera curtula (assembly GCA_905475355.2). Taxonomy (NCBI): domain Eukaryota; kingdom Metazoa; phylum Arthropoda; class Insecta; order Lepidoptera; family Notodontidae; genus Clostera; species Clostera curtula. The sequence goes on along the minus strand of FR997808.1, from coordinate 7,328,326 downwards.
GAATAGATTTTCGGCCTTTTGTCGGCTCTTATGATACGACACCCTCCTGATGAAACGGGATGGCGACACTATGTATTCTAAATCCGTCACCACGGGGACTGGTGCCTACCCCAGTGATATTGAGAAAAAAAGGGGAAAGAATAATTCTTTGCAATAAATCACTTCGTCTGTTTTATTTTATCTCACATGCACAGAGTACATTACAAATAGGCCGCACACCTTTCGGACCCGGTTTTGGGTTTTCTACTCTAAAGTAGGTACCTCATTATTTGCGGAATAGTACCCTTGGTTTACGGGCACTGCACTGAACACTTTACTCCCTAGCTTGATAAATTACGATATATTGCACACAAAACGGTGAGAAGTCATCACATACCTAATTAGGGACGTCCTATGTGGCGCGTATTATGCCACGAGTTCAGGATTTGGTGTGATACGAGTATTTACTATAAATGTAAGAACATAAGACAAATGTATACAATATAAGAAGTGTATTAAAATATATAATAAAGAAAGAAGATATATCAGCTTACATTTAAGAAAAAATATGTGTTAAAATACAATTATTTAATATTTTCCTGCAATATACAAAGATCGTGAAAAGCTAAGGCATCATTAGTATATATATAATGATTTATTTAAAAAAAAAACTATTTTTATAACGCTCTCCAATAATTAGGCAGAGCTTCGGATTTATAACTATAAGAAAATGATTTCGCATACTGAGCTTACTCTCACGTTTTCACTATAGTGTATAATCACCCAGTAGGTTGTCGCTGTTCGCACTGATGACACGCAAGGCGCCAAAAGCACCGAGGCTCACGTACGCGTGTGTCGTCACATTTTATAGGTAAAAGTTACGTGTTCATCTCGTATGAACCACAACACCTAATATTCATATCTTCACTCCCTTCATCGTAAAAAATATACGACAGCGACATAATGTTAAAAGAATCATAACTTTGTTGGTGTTGATGTTTCAATATTTCTTTCAGAATTTACAAGCAGTCTCGTTTTTTGCGATAAAAAAATATGAATCTTTGAACTTTTTATGCCTTAATGCGAAGAAAGAATGCTGTCATGGCTTTTGTGATACTTTTAAAAAGATAAAATTACTATCATGTAGGCACTGAGTCCCCGTCCCCGAGAGTATTATATCTATGCTGCTAACTTTGCAGAAAGAGCTTCACAAAAAGTTTGTGACGTCGTCAGACCGCAATGAGCTCCGATAACCTATCGATCTTTTATTTTCTTGCCAGCTTGGACCACCTTACACTACCATGCCGTATATCGCTGCAATTTAAGCTCCCAAACCAACTGTGGAGTACCTGGAGCCAAAACCCACCTCAACACTGAGCGCCGCTCTTCATCTCGCCTTCCCCTGAGCTTGCCCTGCACGGTAGTCCCGATGCCAGAAAAGCCTCTTGCCACCACAACACGGTGACAGCACGGTCGGGGTGGAACATTCATGCAAACCATTTCCCTTATAAAATGAACGCGGCTGTGCCAGAAGCTGCAGCGGTTCATTCCCTATATTCGATACATACCATCAGGTCTAATTTTGTTTTTTCTTTTGTTTTATAAAACGATATAACCCGTATAGTTAGTTATAACCCGTAGTATAATAGCACTAAGTATAACCTGCATCGCGGGGCCGTTTACAAATATGAAGTTGACGAACACAAAGACACTTGACCAGCCCCGGAATCGAACCCGGGACCCCGTGATCCAAAGCCAGCGCATACAACCCCTAGAACAACAAGGCAGTGAAATAAGGTTTAGGTTTATTCCTTACAAGCAAACAAATGTTTTAGTATAGGCTGATGCAAAGCTTAATTTAACAGCTGAAAAACACACAGCTCAAGATTTTTCTGCAATAAAAGATAATTGGATCACATTTTTATTCACCTTTTTTGTGATAGGTAATCTAGATTGGAATCTCTTTTCAATACTCGTTTAGAATGCTAATATCGAGGGATAAACCCAATGAAATAGAAGAGGTTGCTTAAGTAAATACAATTTGATGGGTCTATTGATTTTCCAATAAGGCACAGACTATATGCGTGAGGTAATTTCAAGAAATTAAAAAAATATAAAGTTATGAGATATTTTGTGTCTGTTACTCACCATCTCCTTTAAATGGTATTTAATGGAGACAGACCTCATTCATTCAGGGCCAGAGGAATTAATCTACTGTAATGGTAGTACAGCTCTTGTTCTTTCCAATATAGCTGCATTACCTTTAGTCACCTTCTACGATGCCCTCAACATGGAAATGGTTAGCGCAAAGAGTCCTATGTCTCTCGCCGTACTTTGACTTTACCATCATCAAATTGCAATAATTTCACTTCTTCTTTTACTGTCTCTCTAACTAGTAAACGTTGCAGTCACCTCAGCATATATTTCTCTTCTCTGTCTTTGGCTAGGTGGACAACTTCAGTGACATTATTGATCCCAGTATTTTATTACTGTTACACAGCCTTATTCCTTCGGTCAGCTTACCGGCAACTTTTCCTACCATAATGAGTTGTAAGAAAGCGTATCTGTCGTGTCTTAGAACATGTCCGCGATCTGATGGTTATCACAAGCTTTCATTATTGACAGATTTGTCGTAGAACATCTAAATGAAGGAATAATATAACGCTCTTACGCTTGTAACAAGCCTATATCAAAACACCAACACCACCAACACTCATAACCATATATCGTATTATGGTATGATCGATGTATGTTCAAATTGATTTAATTTTTTAATTTCATCAAGTTCAGAAATCTTAAAAAGGTTGAACTGTATTCTTCTCCTTTATTCGTAAAATCCCCAGCATATTTTCTCCACATTTCACTTATTTTACAAAACCTCGACTTTTCTGAGCTAAATTAGCCAGACGGGTTCTCCGCAGCTCCCCTGTTATTATCTAGGTTCATTGCCTCACTCTACTGTCATCAGACTTAGAATTCTTTCGACGTCTGCCAACAGTTAAGCGTCCGCAAGTAAAACTTAATGCTCTGGATTCTTAACCCTTCAATCTTAAATCCAAATAATCATCATTTTTTTTATATATTCGGATAAATGGTTAAAAACAGTATAGCAATTATGACGATACACACACAAATAATATTTATCAACGCATCGATTAGATTAGATTAGACGATACAAACACAGGGTTTTAGATGAAACTAAGTGATAACATTGAGAATTTAAAGTTTCACTAACCTATTCCATCCTGAGGGTTTCGTTAGAGACCACTAAAAGAAATGACAAGGCGGTAAAACTAGCCGGAAGAAAAGAAAATATGGAGCAAATCCCTGTGCCAACCAGTTCGTCCCGCGTTGCTCAGTAGGCCAATTTCTCTCCATGTAATGTGCGGGTATTTTTTGGTAAGACCTATCGATGGTGGTGATGAAAAGAAATGGTTAGCAACAACATGCATTTATGGGTTAAGACCAATGATCCGTACATTTTCACCGCGAATCGTCAATAAAATAAGATTGGATTGTTCGAAATTTGGGTGGAGAAATTTTAATACCGCGCCGAATCGGTGCGTTGTGTCGGAAAAAAGATTTTGCGTGAGTAGATTGAACGCTGGCCGCTTCAATACGTTCGGGTTGTTTGTATTGTATAGCAATTCAACCGATGATGTGCGGAATTTTTGACCGAAATATTCTGTGTCAAACGTCACGAGAATTCGATATGGATAAAATGTTAAACATTTGTGTGATTTCTTTAAAAAAGAATTTATTCCTAACGTGTATAAATTTTATCATGTCAGCCAAGCGAAGTAAGCGAATTTCGAGCCTCTTCCAATTTAATAGGGAGAGACTTTTCTATGGCCCTGTGAAGAACATAGCATTTATTTAGTTATCACTTTTTTGTACATTAATACTAAAGCATAAAACAAAGTTAGAACGTAACAACTAAAGTACATTTAGGCGGCCTTAAGCAATAAGCATTGCACAAATTCATTTGATTAATCCAATCAATGGCCAAATACATCCCAGCATTTAATTAGGATCTTAATACACTCTGGCGTCTGACATGATTTGGTTATGCATAGCACATACTTCGTCCCATTAACGGCCCACTGCTAAGTCGGGCTTCCTCCAAATTCATGGAGGGAAAATAGCCTGCAGTGCCACGCTGGCAGAGGGTTTGCATCAAGTTTTCCTTCTCTTGCGGCTAGATGCTTGCGTTTCTTTAGTCGCCTAGGCCTCTCCCAAGGAACGCCGCAAAGCCCGGTCTACTGCTTCAAGCATCCAGTCGCCGCCGGCCCTCTTATGAAATTTGTCGCACCATTTGGATAGTAGACGCCCCACTCTACGTTTGCCAAAGTGTGGTCTTCACTCCAGAACACGCTTCCTCTAGCGGGTTTCGTTGCTGCCACTACTACTAACCTTGGAAATTACAACTGTCTACTAACCTTAAGAGCTATATTGGCCACCTATCTTCTCTGACGGATCACTTCGTTTTGTTTTTGTCCTTCAGAGAGACTCCGAGCTCCATAGCACGTTGAGCGACTGTAAGCTTATGGATTAGACGTTCAGTGTCTACGTCTCGGTTCCGTACGTCCTTCATTACAGTGAGAATGCACTGGTTGATTACTTTCCTCTTCAAGTTGCTCAGGCTCAGGCTTAAAATATAAGAGTTGAAAATTCTTTGGTAATATTGAACTTTATTAAGTAATATATTGGATAATGTACCCATAATCGTGACCTTATTACACTGAACGCTCAAGACCGGTAACATGTCGTAACTTCAAACTCAACCATCGACGCACAATTAGAACGTGCCGGGAGACCGTTTTGTCCCTCACTCGTGTCTTGAATAATATCCATTACCGACACATAAGCTTAACCCTTCATAAGTTATTAACGACTAAGGCTGGGACGCTGTGCGGTTAGAGCGTTAAGAGCGTAGCAGATAGCTCCTGTGGATGTTTTCGGATATCTAATCAATAGCAATAGATCCAAGCAACGTGGCTCTGCAGAAGGTGCTCAGCCCGTAAAAGACCCACTTCTGAGTCCGGTCTCCTCCAATGACAGGAGAAAAGGTTCAATTAGTCGGCTCTTACGACACCCTCAGGATGGAATGGGATGGTGACATGATGTTATTCTAAATCCGACACCACACGTATATTTAGATGGGTGTGAATTATTAATAACTAGCGACCCGCCCCGTCTTCGCATGGGTGCAATTATGCATGTATTATACATATAAACCTTCCTCTGGAATCACTCTATCTGTTAAAAAAACCGCTTTAAAATCCGTTGCGTAGTTTAAAATATTTAAGCATACAATAGGGACGGACAGACGACAGCGACTTTGTTTTATACTATGTAGTGATATATGAACTCCTCTATGACCTTTCTTTCCTATAAGCTGCGTCAAAACTTCACGAAAATATTTTTAATCTACATCATGATTTTGTTTTTAATGTTATCAATAAAACATAATCACTGTTTTTCATGATATATAGTAATTTTTATTCCTTTCATGGATCATAAAAAATACGCAACCATAATACTGGCACTTTGTACATGAAATATATTGAGGAAAATTGCAAGTTTTTTTACATTTTACTATCTTAAACAGCTCTAGATAATAAAAACATAAAATTGATGTCACTAAATCCAATATAATGCAGTACGATTACTAATCATAAGATCAAGTATATAAATCTGGTATGATCTGCTTTACTTAATGTAACCACACCTCAATACGAACTATTAACACGTAATCCTTCAAACGAGAGGTGACCCAAGCTTTCATATGTTAATTCTGACCTATTAAAACGACGCATAATCTTGACTGAGATGATGCTATGAATGGTGCGGATGAATGACGATATTGCTTTATAAGATCTCCGGGTTCTCTAAGGATTTAGTGATTAGAACATTTCGTGGTGTTGTTTTGGTTTTAATGCAGCTTTGAATAACATATGTGATTATGTGGTATAAGACTGAATTATAGTAAGACATATCTCAGGTACGTATCAGCTCTGTCCAAGTGGTGACGGATTTAGAATCTATATCGGATTTAGTCTATCTACAAAAGGGAATAACAAGGCCGATGACCTAGCCACAAGAGAAGAATAGTATATTTCATTACAAGTGCGGAAAGGCTGTCATTGCAAAGAAGGCGAGGGTTGACAGTCGGAACAAGTTGCAATGACGATTCCGCACGTGTACTGAACTACTATTTTTAATACAGTTGCGAAAAAATGAAGCTATTTAATAAAATAATAAAAACACAATAAACTCAACTAACTAATCATTTATGACATAAAAAAAAATGGCGCCGACCGTAGAATATAAGCAGAGATTTATTTTTTCTTCACCCATTCTAGTAGGCAAAAGCAACTATATATACAGCCAAGTCTTCAGTAGAAAATTTTTATTGATATGAAATGAAAATGAAAATGAAATTGAATGAAATGAAACCTAACCTAACTCATTCAATCAAATAATTAAATCTGATATTGAAACAAATGAGTAAGTAGTTTCTTTTTAGAAATATACGTAATCTAAGAATCATAAAAACTTCTCTGATTTTTTTTAGTAAAAACTTCATGGTTGGTTTTTCCTTATAATAGACATTATTTTGACAGTTGGGAAAGAAAACGCACTAGTGCGGGAATGGTAAAGAAAAAGCACGCGTGTGTAATAGCCCACTTCCCGAACGCTATACGTCCCTGTAATATGCCACTTTTTGAGCAACTGTATTAAAAAAACTTATACGAAACCCTGTGCCCATCCATGAGTTGAGCGTGGCTAATTACCCTCCATACGTGAAGGAGATTCGGGTCATCTACGGTCTGAATAATAGTAGTAGTATATCCCAGGTAATAAAGAAAGATTTATTTATTATGTTTGTTTGGAAGAAGGCGATCAAGGGAATTAGATAGGCCAAACATCTAGGCTACAAGAGAAGTAAATTGAACTTAAACCCCCGGTATCATTCCATTCGGCGTTGGATAAATTGTCCACATTGTCGATAAATTGTCTACACAACGGTCCAGATTGCCTGGCCTGTTTCTTTTGTTATAAGTGACTTGAATGCCTATGACCCGACAGGGTTTAAGATGGAGCAGGCAATTCAAGGAAATGTCCTGTCGGGCACCGGCGCTCACGTCACATGGCGAAACACGTAAAACTGCTTGGCGTCGGACTTGCAGGGTGGTAGCTAGCCGGGCGGACCATTAGATCCTGCTCCTGGCGTTGGGTTTTGTTGACTTCTAAAACTCGCATTATTTCCCAACGTGCGGTGGGGAAGTGTAATATTCTGCTCCGTTCCCATCGGAGGGTGCACAAAAACACTAAACAAATATGCACATTATTATCAACAATAAATCATAGTTAGCGCCCTGTGGTGTCCCTTTAAATAACAAATAAAGTACAAGGTACGAAAAAGTTGAAGTACATTTATGGAATCTAGTATTTTCAACATTTCAACAATAAAATTGTTCTTGTCCCAAACGGCGTTGTTTATATGAAAGCACAATTTGTGAGCAGTCCAAGCAATTTATAATGCATAATCAAGCTAAAAGCATGCAGCTGAGACCAGTAGTGGACATCGTTTCATATGCTAAAAGGAAGCACAGCATTTTAGACATCAGTAAGCATGTAGAAACTTAATCGATTTTCTTTTTCATTGTCATGTTTAAAATTAGAATCAGATATTAAATATGGACACCCATCCTGAAGAGCCAGACTATGCCTTAACCTGACTTGTTGGTTGACCTTGTTGGTCTAGTGGGTTTGCCACCTTTGGATCACAGGCACCGATTCGATTCATGGGCAAGTGTTTGGTGTAAACCAGTGCTCCGAGTCTGAATGACATTACTTCTCAGCCCGCAAATACCCACTGCTTAGTCGGGCCTCCTCCAACTGCCTCGTTGGTCTAGTGGTCAGATGTGCCGCCTTTGGATCAACGGGTCCCGGGTTCGATTCCGGGGTCGGGCCAGTGTCTTTGTCTAAACCAGAGGCACTGGCTCGGAATCTGGGTGTCATTTCTATCTATAATATGTATGTATTTACAAAAAAAAAATGTATATAAGTAGTTTATCATCCATCTCGTTACCATAACACAAGCATTAAGTTGCTTAACTTGGGACGAGATGGCGTTGTGTGAAATGTCCAAGGATATTATTATTATTATTCTTATTATTAGCCTACTGTGCCAGACGGGTTGGTATAGGGTTTCGTATCAAGTTTTCCTTGACTTGCTGCTAGGTTTTCGGCCATAATATTTTCATGTGTCTGCTTTTACGACACCCTCAGGAAGAATTGTGGTGGGACACTATGTATTCTAAATCCGTCACCACGCGGATAAATGACATCGGATAAATGTCTAGATGACATTAATGTTCGCAAATCACAGGTTTTTAAATTATTAATGCAGAAGGGGCGTTTAAAAAAAAATGAAGATCAATTGCGTTCCGTCTAAGAGAACCAAGTTTGTGGTTGGTAAATATTTGATTTTAGAAACTATTAGGATTCCGACGCAGTCTCTTTGGTGTAACCTTGCCTGCGCAGAAGTAGGGGTTAATGTGATTAGCGCGGTCTTGTACCTCCGTTGTAGAATATTCCCTTTGTGGGCACTTGTGTTAATAATACATTTTCTATGCAGGATCAAAGTGTTTGAATCTTTGAATAGAAACACGTTTATGTCTGTCAGAGACCTTGTATTAACTTAAATATCTGAACTTACACAATTTTAGCACAATAACATCGACTACTTCCATAAATGATCCACTGCTGAGTCGGACTTCCTCCCCATCACAGGGGGAGCGGGCTATTGAAATGAAACCCCGTGCCAACCTCCGGAAATCGTCTAACATATTCTAGGATATTTTTTTTATAAAATTGCAATTACTATCGTACAGATTTTGGATGAAATCTCACCAGCCCATTTAAGAATATCGAAAGATGTATTAAACATACCAGCTGAAACGAAACGCATTACGGAGAAATCATTTTTTTATCAAGTAAGTGGGATTGTGTTTCACGTACAAGCCAAGATGATAATTTTTACTCCCTCTTCTTCACTCCTTCGGAAAGGTTTTTTTACGAAAGTTACATAATATTTTTCAAATTCAATCCAATAATATTCAGCTCCATCACGGTCCATCACGATTATTATCGATTCTGTAATCGCTGGTGCTAGTAAAACATTGGCGGTGAATTCGCCAGCGGCAATCGTCGACACGTGAATCGGCCGTCCCGTCCAATAATCCAGCTTACAAACATGGGTCGGACACAAAACGCAATATACGGAATGGTCACGGAAAGTACATCCGCACTTCATCACATTTGATGAAACCGAACATTCAGCTCCAAATACATGGATGTCTGATTTCGTCGGCGAAATCCGAAGTAGGTTATTTAATAATAAATAAATAAATATCCTTGGACATTCCACACAACGCCATCTCGTCCCAAGCTAAGCAATGCTTGTGTTATGGTAACGAAATGGATGATAAACTACTTATATACAATATTTTTTGTAATTACATACATATTATAGATAGAAAATACCCAGACCCGGAACAAATACTTGTAGGTCGTACAAATATTTCTTCCGTGCGGGAATCGAACCCGCGACATGCTGCGCAGCAGTCGATCGCTCAACCTACTACTACTACACAGCCCATATATTTTATAAAAAAATAATAAATAGTATATATGGCCCAATGTTGAGTCGGCCTCCTCCAGTTACATGGATGATAATTAGCCTACAGGCCAGACGGGTTGGCGCATGTTTCTGTATCAAGTTTTCCCCTCAAGAAGGGTAATTACCCTTCATGTTATTAGAGGACTCAGTAGTGAGTAGTTGTAGTAGTAGTATAAATATCCCGATATATATATATATATATATATATATATATATATATATATATATATATATTTATAAGCATCTGCTTACAACTTTACATGCGTTCATTTGAACATTCACTCTCATCCCGAATTTTAATCCCCTTAAAATCTTTTTGGTGACAAAAAAACTGTCATAATTATATCTGGTGCATATTCTGACTAAACGCAGTTTCATTAGCACTATCACTACACATTATAAAACAAAGTCGCTGTCGTCTGTCTGTCGTACCGTCCTATGTATGCTTAAATCTTTAAAACTACGCAACGGATTTGAAGATTGAAGCGGTTTTTCTAATAGATATAATGATTCAAGAGGAAGGTTTTTAAGTATCCATAATATTGTAGAGAAACACTGATAAATTTAGAGTTTCATCATTGCACCCGTGCGAAGCCGGGGCGGGTCGCTAGTTAACAATAAAATATCAAACCCGAAGGATTAACAATAAATGAGTCGCAATTAATATTGCATCTACTTCACTAGCGGTTCGTAGTTCCACGCCCGCATCCATTATACAAAATTGGAGCGCAGGATTTCAAGTTCATTAGACTCGCATCTCTTTAGTGTTTGGTCGAGAGCTTTTCCAATATTGGACTCCGAACAATACGCTGGCTATTCCTTCATTTACATTTGGTATGTAATCATTTTCTATTCATGATTCGTTTTATAATACTTTAAACAATTCAAAGTCAACCTGAATTGTCAATTAACTCGCGACATGATTTCTGGTATTAAAATATACAAAAGTGCTTAAAATATAAAGTCTCAATATAAGGCTTAAACTTTTAGTCTTAAAACTTTTGGAAAATAAAAGCGAGATATTTAGTTATACAGCTCATAAATACTCAATATTTTGAAGGACTTAAATGCGTGAATTAGGCGAAAATCTTGTAAACCTCGATAAAATTAATCAGTAATACACGTGGTGACCTGTGGCGATGGAACTAGAATACGCAATGTCACCAACCCATACCATCCTGATGGGTGTCGCAAGAGGCAACAGTTATCTGCAGAAGAACGAAAACTGGATGCGATCTCTGTGCCAACCGTTATGCCTGCGTGGCAGGGTTGTCTAATTTGGCAGTGAAACGATAACATAAAATGTCTTTAAAGAGGATTTAAATTCCCTCATCCTTCAAATGAAGAATTAAAAGGTGTTGTAAAAATAGTTTGTCAACACAGCTCAAAATTTCATTTATTACTTTTTTTATTATGGACATACTTTCGCCTTGTTTGACAAATACCCGATAAATATATAAAAACGTCATGTGGGCAAAAATAAATAATAATAAATAAATAAATATCCTTGGACATTTCACACAACGCCATCTCGTCCCAAGTTAAGCAACTTAATGCTTGTGTTATGGTAACGAGATGGATGATAAACTACTTAAATACATTTTTTTTTTGTAAATACATACATATTATAGATAGAAATGACACCCAGACTCCGAGCCAGTGCCTCTGGTTTAGACAAAGACACTGGCCCGACCCCGGGACCCGTTGATCCAAAGGCGGCACATCTGACCACTAGACCAACGAGGTTGAATAAATTCTTGGACTTACACATTGCTGGCATGCAACGACATCTCTGGTGACTTTCCAGAAACTGATTCTAAAGTGAAACTAAATCTGCCAGGTCTAGTAAGTAAATGTAACATAACTTTGCTTTTGAGTCGGTGTTACAAAGATAGCATTTAAAAACTCACTTCACGTTTACTTAGCTCTTTTGATAAAACATTATTGTTTTGCAGACCAGTAATGAGAACTTTAACAATGTTCACGGGCCAGGGGTCAAAGTGGCCTCAACTTGGGAGCTCGGAACAATCTCAACAACGCTCGTTATCTCACAAGAAAATTGGACTCGCCGACATTGTCATCATAATGAAATTCCTCGTTCTCAACAATGTGGGTACACAGAATTGCTGATTTTGTTTTGCATTTCAATATAAAATGCGTAACATTGATTACACTTTTTGCTTTAAGGGACATTTCCATTTCTATTTCCCTGATGGAACAAAGTGATCAACGCATTAAGAAATTAGCATGTTCCTGTGATGTATCTATCACATTTTGGTTTGGAATACCTACCGCGTATCTCACTTCACCACAATTAAGTGAAATAAAATAGATGGGTTATAATAATCGTAAGTCCTTAAAGACACAAAACACATATACGCATGATTCTTGTTGGTCTAGAGCCTTCCCCGCTCGACTGGGCTACCACCTTGCAGTCGTGAGGAGACTGGGCGCCTTTAAGATTCATTGGGGACATACCGGTTCAGGGTCACCGATGCCAGGCAGGACCCACGGGGGGAGGCGAAGAGGCACACGGTGTCGTAGTTAGGTTGACTCCAGGGACTCCTTTGTCCTCGGCTTCACTGGCTCCCCATCGAAGCGTGGAGCCTTGCGGATTAGAAACACTTGCTCTGAGTCTGGGTGTCGTTTGGGTTCGTGAATTACATGTGTTTATAAAGTCCACGGGCTACATAATAGCCAGGTTATACCCTTTTTTTTTCGTCGGATACCCTTCCGTTTGGGGACTGGCCGGGTAATGTGGGACTCCGGGGCGCGTGGAGATGGTAAGTTGCGCCCCAACCTACCCACTAAAACCGACGGGGACCCTCGTCTGCCCGAAACAGGGCGACGGGTTTCGCACCCCCGTTGGGGGAGCAAGCTCCGTGACCCTGGGGAACCAGGTTATACCTAGTACTATACCTAGGACAAGAATTTACTAATGTATATATTAATTCATTAGCCGCGTACTGACTGCGCGAGCAGCCTCGCGAGGAATCCTCGGTCTGTCAGGACGTGCCTCGCCCGAGCGTGCTTCGGCTCGAGCCGAGCGTCGTCGGTTTTTGTCCATGCTCAAAGGTGCCTCGGTAGGTTTTGTCGCGCGCACTCAAGACTGTTGTGTTTTGCCTCGCTTGTTTAAAGTACACGGAATTATAGATAATGATAGAAGATAAAAAACAATTTTAAGGCTATTAAGTATAGTAGTAGTATACTATTAAATATATTATAGACTACTATGGGACGCGCAATATCCTGATTATACAAATAGAGTACTGGAAGAAGGTGCGTAGAGAAAGATAAACCAGGAAATGAACATTCTGATAACTAACTTAACAAAAATATGAAGTCTTTGTTAGGATCCTCTGTTCGAGTTGTGAGTAACTGAACGTTCGAATCGTTCCACTCTGGCTCAGCCTCGCTCCGGCTCGGCTTTGCCGCGCGAGGCAGCCTCGCGCGGCAAACGTTGCGAAGCAAACGTCCGAGGCTGCTTCGCGTGGCTGCTCGCTCAGTCAGTACGCGGCTAGAGAATTTTGGGAACCAATGATTTCCTAGTATTTGTTACGAGTATTTCATAATTGCAATTGGATTTCCAAGAATCAGAATCGAGTAATATACTCGTATCTTTATTACTGTTTCCTAGAAATCTTTTTCACCCTATATTAAAATACGTTTCCGGGAAAGAGAGTTACTATTAACATGGAAGCTGGGATAAAGCTAGAACAATTCTACTCTGACTTGATAAAATGGCATTGCACACACAGTAATATTGTGTGCGTACAGTTTTACTGCTGGAATTTATCTTCATGTTCTTCATTAGTAGTTTAGCCGTTGTTTTTTGTATCCTATTTTTTGTTTTTAGATTATTTATTACTAGTGGCCCGCCCCGGCTTTGCACGGGCGGGTTATACATATAAACCTTCCCCTTGAATCACTCTATCTATTTAAAAAAACCGCTTCAAAATCCGTTGCGTAGTTTTAAAGATTTATGCATACTTACATATATAGGGACGGACAGAAGAATGCGACTTTGTTTTAAACTATGTAGTGATTTAACTAGAAAACACATGCCAACTGCATAATTACCGATATCAAGTTAAAGATAGTATTATTTATAAACAACATACAAGGGCAATCCTACAAATTACAGGCATGCTATAGCACTCAAATTATTATCTTACAGCGAGGCAATGTAACACAAAATTAACTTATACATAATTACGAAAGACTTAACTAAAAACCAAAGACAATAAAGACATTTAAAAACATTCGATTACAATATAACTTTTACTATTAATTTTATTTCATTAATGGGGGGCTAACATGGACATGTTAAATAGTTGGCCCCGGAACACTGTAAATGACATCGAAAACATATCTATATTGTCAATTTTCAGGGAAACTTTATTGTATGATCTCATCATTCTTGTGAGTGGACTATTGAAAGCCGTATTCAATTTTAATGTCACTATCCCATTCCACTCTGAGGGTGTCGTAAGAGCCGACTAAAAGACGGCATGACAGAAAACCTAGGCGTAAGAGACGGAAAACTTGAAACAAACCCATGTACCGACCCGGATGGCAGCGTGGCATAGTAGGCTAACTTTCCTCATGTAATTGGAGGAGGCCCGACTCAGTAGTGGCTCTTGTAAGTTTGTTTATTCATGCAAGTAAGGTTTAATAATCCGTCCTGAGGATGCTTGTACGTAACTAGAGCTAGTACCTAAGTGTGGGATACATTCACGAATAACATGCACAAGCTACTAGTCCATGATGCCTTTATTTGGAGCAAGTTAAGAAGTGGGCTTCTTGCGTGAGCAGTATAAATCCCAAAATATGTCTATGATAGAAAAAATTGAAATATACCTAATTTTACCAGAATTTTATATAACAAATAGAATGACATGATGTGGTAACACTAAGTATTGGGTTAGGCCAAACTTAACTTATCATCATCCGTTCAGCCAAAATACGTCCACTGATGTATATATGGATCTTCCCTAAGGATCTTTACAAAGGCCGGTCCTGGGCCGCCCGCATCCATCGTTTCGGCAACCTCAGCCAGGTCATCGGTCCACCGTGTGGGTGGCCTACCAGCACTGCGCTTTCCGGAACGCGGTCTCCACTCGAGGACTTTTGTGCCCCATCGGGCGTCGGTCATGCGAGCCATGTGCCCTGCCCACTGCCACTTAACTTTTGCAATCCTGTGGGCTATATCGGTAACTCTGGTTTGTCTGCGTATCTACTCATTTCTGAACTTTATTAATATGCTAATTTATGACACTCATCTGTTTAACCACGTCACTTAATACATAAGACAATATTTCTAGCAACATCCATTCCTGATACATCAAGTTGCCCACCAAACACAATAATATGCAAACATCAAAGCGGAATTATTAAAAAAACCCTCATTACTTTATTGCGATATCAATGAAGTGCGCCGCTTTGCCATAGCCGACAGGAATTGAATTAAAAAAGTGCACTTGCAATTACGCCATTGAAATACCCCTCTCACGTTTCAATCTTTTATAGCAGCCTCTATGAGTCCGAATGGAGTGCAATATGAGATGAGAGGGCCAATAATGAAATATAAAAACAGAAATAAGTACTCCTTTCGCCGACATGGGACGTCGAGCATTCTCCATTATTCCTATTCAGTAGGCTGGCTTTAAAGAGTGTCCTTATGCCTTTAAATTATTTCACTTTACTTTTGGTTGTAATTTACGTAGAGTTTGTGTTATTTGGAAGTTTTGCGTGTATTTAAATGTCGCAGTAGTTTAACTTCCGATGGTGTGGATTTTGAATACCAAATCTTTATCGCCACCCCATTTCATCCTGATGGTGTCATAAGAGCCGACAAAAGGAAATGGTAATGCTGACAACCTAGCTACAAGAGAAGGAAAACCTGAAGTGAAACCCTGTGCCAACTCGTCTGGCCAGCGTGGCCCAGTGGGTTAGTTACTCCTCCATCCGGGAGGAGGCTTGACTCAGTGGTGGGTCATTTATGGGCTGAATAGTAGTAGTAGTAGTAGATCATCAGGATGGATTGTTATTTGTGGGGGAGCATAATATTCCCCCACTGGAACGAGATTTTGTTATAAGTTTTCCTTCTCTTGCGGCTAGGTTATCGGCCTTGTCATTTCATTTGTCGACTCTACAGACACCCTCAGAATGGAATGGGGTGGTGACATTATGTAATCAGAGTAACAAAATACGAATGGTTTAACTCCTCCTTAAAAGTGTTAAGTGAACGTTTCATGAAGCTTTGTTTATATATAGGTAGTCAATCAACATGACAAGCATTCTTGCGGCCAAGCTGCGAACATTAATCTAAACCGAAGCAAAACGAGCTAAACGTCGTTTTCATTCAGTGTAGTCGACAAAGCACGCGAAACGCACAAAATGGAAAAGAAAAAGTCCATCACATACCGTTTGAAGCAAATAAAATTGTTTCCTGTGTGATGATATACATAGACATCGGAAGTTCGAATACGCTGGAAGAGATAAACTTTAACTCGGGAGCGCCACTCTTACACCGTGATGCAGTGTTAACGAACACAGGGTACGTCTTCTTATACCGAAGCCTATGTACGCACAGCAAAGTATTGTGCATTAGCCAATGAAAGTTTCTGAACAAAAAAAAGGTAAATTTGTGTAATGTTTATTATTAAAACTTATTTTACTTAGTGGTGTAGCAATAGTAATTTAAAGTAAAAAAAAACAGTTAAATCTACCGCCTACCATTTTGTTTTATTGATAACTAGTAAAGTTATACCCTGCTAGTCACTATCACTACATAGTATAAAACAAAGTCGCATTCTTCTGTCCGTCCCTATGTATGCATAAATCTTTAAAACTACGCAACGGATTTTGAAGCGGTTTTTTTTAATAGATAGAGTGATTCCAGGGCAAGGTTTATGTGTATAACCCACCCCCGCTTTGCACGGGCGAAGCCGGGGCGGGCCACTAGTTATCAATAAAACAAAATTTTTGCGGCAGATTTAACTGGTTTTTTTTTGTACTTTTAAAACGTCGCCAATTTAATAATGTATTATTATCCACGCGGGAAATCCGTTTATAAATCTTTTATTTCAACAAAATCTCACATTGAGCAATGCTTTTACTTGCTTAAAGAAGGAAACCTTAAAACGGGACATAGTGATATGGATATAATGTTAAGATATATAAACATACTACGTATATACATACCTACTAGCTGCGCCCCGCAGTGGGCATGGTAACGGAATATTGTGATAGCGATGATATAAAGTATATTTTTTTTTATTGTATTTATGGTTTCACAATATAGGTTTTTAAATTATAGCAATTTTTTTTATGTGTGTGAGCTATTTAATTGTAAAGTTTCATCAAAATCGATTTAGTAGTTTTTGCGTGTAAGAGTAACAAACAAACTTGCTCGTTTATTATATTAGCAGGATTCTGATCAAATATTTGTCTCTAAATAGTACATCCAGTGTTCAGCCAATGAACATGCAAATGATTGTTAGGCGCACATTAAACGACGCCAACTAAATAAAACAGAACAGTTCGTATCTATGCGACAGACTTTTCATTTTGGAATGCTAAATTCTCCAGCAAAAATACTTAACTTATGTAAGGTTCTAAGCTAAAATCAAAACAAATTATATACTTAAGTTGTTCCAAAAATACGTAGTGCAATAATGATTTCTTAGGTTTTCGCGATTATTACACATTGAAATTAAACACTTTTTAACGGATTTATCGCGTGTATATTAATTACAGTATTTAATTCCCGACGTTCGTTCCATGCACATGGAACGTTATCAATAAAACAAAATTATAGGCGGTAGATTTTAACTGTTTCTTTGTACTTTTGAAGACAACTGTCATCTAGTCTCTCCCGCGACCACGACTGCTGCAAAGCATTCGAAACGTCGGGAATTAAGTAATGTAATATACACGCGATAAATACGTTAAAAAGTGTTTAATTTCAACGTAGTGCAATGAAAAACAGCCAGCACAAAACCATTTTTTTAATTCTAAATGAGAAAGACGGTTTTTTACAACTTTAAAATATTTCGCTATGCACTAATACATTGAACTGAACCAGCTTTCAAAATATTTTACTACTAGGTACTAAGCCCATAAATTACGAATGAGAATGGGGTGGTGATACTATGTATTGTAAACCCGTCACCACACAGAATGTGTGTATATAATATTAATAACTGCTGAAATTCATCGAACTCGAAGAATTTTTTTAAGTGGGAAATAAAAAAAAACTAATCTAAATCTGGGCTGCACGGAGGATAGAGATGGGATACACCAGATATTGTCAAATAGTCAATGTTGGTAGCGCGGGCGCCTTACCAAAGGTGCTCACTATTCAACTCTCCGAAACTTTAAAATACCATTCACTAGTGACTGTTCTACGGGATTCACTGCGTCGATAAAAACCACCTTTTTTTTTTATGCACGCTCCGACTGTGAACACACTTTGTGGGCAACTAGTCCTCTTCTAACTACCATTGCGTAGATTGTTGCTTCGCGAGAGGATCGTAACTGTAGATTCAAGATAGGTGTTAAGGATGTAAGATACGTTTTGCAAAGTTCCACCTTCGAACTTTTCAAACATAAATTTGCGCTAATCTACATTACGTGATTTTCCTCTTCAGTAAGAGAATGAGGTATTCGACACGAAGCTAACTTCCTAACTTCAAAATGTTCATGTACGATGGAATCGAGAAGAATGGAAACTGTCTGGATTCCAATCTTCTATCCAGCCTCTCGATGTGTAATTTTTGAACAATCCTGAAAGAAATTAAAGAGAAATCCATTTAAAAACACTAAGTACAAACAATGATGACAATAAAATTAAAATGAATATTCGCGCCTAAGGGCCACCAGCTCAGCATTATGTTAGGTATCGGCACATGGAGACGCGCCCGTTGGCGACTGCCCGGGTAATGTAGGACTCCGGGGCGCGTGGGGATGGTAAGTTGCGCCCCAACCTACCCACTAAAACCGACGACGATCCTAGACTGTCCGATGCCACGGCCACGGGGTTCACTCCTCCCGATGGGGGAGTATGCTCCGCGACGCTGGCGGGCCATGGCCCGCTTCGTTTATCAGATTAATAGCCACTCTAGCCTAGCATTTCGCGGGTTCGATCCCCACACGGAAGAAATATTTGTACGACCTACAAGTATTTGTTCCGGGTCTGGGTGTTTTCTATCTATAATATGTATGTATTTACAAAAAAAAATGTATTTATGTAGTTTATAATTCCTCTCGTTACCATAACACAAGCATTAAGTTGCTTACCTTGGGACGAGATGGCGTTGTGTCAAATGTCCAAGGATATTTATTTATTTATTATTTCATAATTTTCACGCATAACTGCAATTTGTGGTCGGCTGGTACTGGGCTCATGGTTTAAGTTCTCTCTACCACGTTTAAATTCACAAAACTAAACATTAACTGTTGCTAACACATCTTGTGTTCCCAAAAGCAGTAAATATTCGTGAGTTACTTTGAAGGGGCGGACCTGCGTTTATAATGAAAAGAATAATGCAGGAAAAGCTTTCCATGAGACGTCCATTATTGTAAACAAATAAAGTTATAGATCACTATCACTATCACTACATATTAAAAAAACAAAGTCGCTGTCGTATGTCCGTCCCTATGTATGCTTAAATCCTTAAAACTACGAAACGGATTTTGAAATGGTTTTTTTTAATAGATAAAGTGATTCAAGAGGAAGGTTTATATGTATATACACCCATAATATTGTAGAGAAACACTGATAAATTTAGAGGTTCATCATTGCACCCGTGCGAAGCTGGGGCGGGTCACTAGTATTTTATAAATATTAAGAAAATAACTACACATTATGTGGCCAATGTTTTTACAACGGAGTATGTATTGAAAACATCTGTCAATTTCGAAATAGTTAAAAAAAAGAGATTGTCTTTAATCTATGTCCAAAATTTTTTGGAACTACCTGGAAATATATTTTTCGAACTGCTTAATTTAAGTATGCCCATTTAAATACTTGTTATCATCATCATCATCAGCCCACATTAGTCCACTGCTGGACATAGGCCCTAAAGAGCGCCATAGCGCCCTTTCTTCAGCTTGACGCATCCAGCTGCCGCCCGCAACCTTTCGCAAATCGTCGCTCCATCTAGCAAAGGGCCGTCCCACACTACGCTTGCCGATTCGCGGTCTCCACTCAAGAACTCGTCTACCCCAGCGGTTGTCGGTTCTTCTACAGATATGACCAAATAATATATCAGATATGACTAAATACTTTAAGAACGTTGTATTGAACGCTGCTCTAGTAATAGACAGTCAATTCCCGAAGCGTCATGATTATTTAACATAAATATGAGCACTTAAATATTTCTTATTTCAAGTCTGTACCAATAATATTTATGAAATAGAAATACGTTTATAATTTAAAACGTTATTTCATCTCACTGGAAATAAATTTCACAGAACTCATTCTAAACAGTATCTATTTTACTATTCAAATATTGAAACTTCGTTAGGTACTATCTAACGGTAACTTGTCAAAATACCGTTGAAAATTATATTAATCGTGGTTACTCAAAGAGCACATATTCCGTTAAAAAAACAACATCAAATAATTTTAATGTTTTCCCAGAACCGGTTATTGAACTTGAATTTATTTCGGACAGTAATAGATGTAGTAATATTATACAGGCTGGGATTACTTTTCAGAATCATCGGGGTCAATTACGGACTAGGAAAAATATATTCGAAAATGAAATAATACAGTTTACTAAGAACACAAATTAGGCTTGCAACTCCTTTGAGCGTTTTTCGATATTTTTTTATATTAGTAAATTTGGCCATCCACGTGACCTTTGAAGAATTTACAATATACTAATTGGTCTTCCATGTGGTGACGTATTTTGAGTACACCAGGTCACCAACGTGTCGTAAGAGGCGAAGTATCGCATGCTTTGCAGGAATTATGGTCCCTCAAGTAATGACAAACCTAAAATATCGTTTCCTAAGAAAAAGCTTTTTTAGCACCTAAGAATATTTATGCAATAATGTTATCACACACAGCAAGAACCATTCACGATTATGTACTTTCATACAAGTCCATTAAAGTCAACATTCTAAAATCTACGTCACGGTAGTCTAAACTTAGCACAATGAACCTTTCGGGTTGTATCATGAGTTGGGAGCCAAGAACATTGTTATGTTTAATCAAAGAACCGGCGATTGCCTTGAACCTTGTAAACTTTAGGCAAATTCAATTAAAGGCAGGATCAAAATAATAGTTTTGGGTAATTTGGTTTGTATAAGCGTCTCTAGATACGGTCTGACCTAATTTACACTCATGAAACAATATTAGAACACAATAACGAAAACCGGCCTTTACGAACATAAGACGTGTATTTTAAGATTAGTTTTAATTTTTAAGGTGAATGTTCCAGGGTAGCCCGCGAAATTAAATTTTCCTTAGGTTTTTTTCAATTTGCAGGTCAGTGCTAGGTTGTATGTTGATTAAAATGTTATTCGCGGCTGTAAGACGTATGTAGTTTTAAAATTATAATCATCAAAATCATCAATACAACCCTCCAAGCTCCTATAGGTGCAAGGAAAACTTTTTCAAGCTTAAAGTCATTCTTGCACCTTTATGAGCTTGGAGGGTTGTATTGGTGAGTTTGATGATTATAATTTTTTACATACACCTAGCACTGACCTGCAAATTGCAAAAAACGTACGAAAATTTGAATTTCGCGGGCTACACTGGAACATTCACCTTAAGCCTGGCGGACTGTGTTTTTCAATCGATGTACAGGTTAAGCAAAGTCTCAACCATCTACTACTACCACTTCTCAACCCATAAATGACCCACTGCTGAGTCGGGCCTCCTCCAACAACGTGGAGCGTAATTAGCCTACTGTGCCACGCTGGCCAGATGGCTTACGGTTTCTTATCAAGTTATCCTTCTCTTGCGGCTACGTTCTCGGCCTTATAATTATCTTTTGTCGGCTCTGACGACAGCGCAGGATGAAAAAACGGAAAAGCGACACTTACCATCGTCGTCGTTACAGCCCATAAATGACCCACTACAGGGTTGGGCCTCCTCCAAATTCACGGAGGGAAATCATCATCATGAATAATCTCGGACCATAATTTGTGTATAACATTTGACCGTCTTCAGTGCTTCAGAGAGAACGTTAAGCATTCGGTCGCCGATGCCATTCTACCATCGATATCAGTCGTTAAAGGTAGTAGCGTAAAAAGTAACTGCTGATCTAATCATGTGATTACCGGTGTTCCCATTGGATGGGTCGTGGATGGCAAATGGTAGTTAGCCAAATCAAGATACAGCTGTGATCAAGATACCCCAATGAAATTGGGAAAAGGGCGAGACAGATTGATCGCATTTTAAATTATTAGGTATGTGACATACACGACAATCGAATCGAAGTTATGATTCGATCGGCGCATCGACGGATCGATCATGAGTCATGGCTTGCGCACAATTCGGGTGTGTTGACGTGAACATGTGTGCGAGTTTCATTTATAGAAATCCAACGATACGATCACATTTAAGTGTTTTTGAAACTAGGTAAGATCGGTAGACAAAGTGTACTTACGATTTTTTTAACAAAAAATATATACCTAATTACTTACTGCAAATGTTTACTGCAGTTGTATTGTAACATGTATAAGATATATTTTCGATTACTCGATTCGGGTAACTTCCCGGCTTAAAATTACTGGCCATTGACGTTTCCAAAATGAACAAAGCCATTACTGAAATCATTATAGTTTAAAAAAAAGACTTCCACTTTGATTTATATGTGTCTTTGGCTGTGATTCATCACACAAAAGTTTTTGTGCAGCTATGGAATATAAGCTTAATTCACGTTCCGCGACGTGCTGCTGTGCTGGTAGGCCACCCACACGGTGGACGATGCGGGTGGCTCAGGACAGGCTTTCGTGGTAATCCTTGGGGGAGGCCTATGTCCAGCAGTGGACGTCTTTTGGCTGAAATTATGATGATGATAAGCTTAATATTCTCTCTTGACACCTAAGCAATACAGTTTCACGACTACAAGAGTCATAAAAACGATATGTTATATGTGTTAAAACGCTGTATTATTTATGTTCAAAAGTTTTACACGTAGTGTACCGACAGTAGTATTACTGTGTATATTGGTAAAATGGTAAAATGGTAAAATAATGTATATTTTTAAGTGCCACATAGTTGTATTAATAAGGTGATATTTAATAGAATGAACTGTCTATTGCAAATAATTTTACTGCTCACTCGCTTACCTCTCTTCTTTACTGTTGAACTAAAAAAAGCCTGCCTTCCTCTTATACCCTCCACCTCCTACTCCTCTTGTATAAAGGTATTTTTACAATTCAGTTTACTATTTTATAAATATTTTACAAAAAATATATTTATTGCACGTAAAACGTAAAAAGTACTGAATGGATTTTGATGAAGCTTTGCAATAATATAGCTTATACATCAGAATAATACATGGGCTATAATTTATAAAGATGTCTAACTTTAACAGATTTTGTATTTTTTGTTAAATACCCGTGCGAAGCCGGGGTGGTCTGCTAGTAGTTTTTATAATACATGGTAAACTACTTGAAAATACCTGGGCTTTTTGCGTTGAAGCTATGAGAGAGAGACATTTATGACGATATGCCACAATATTTATGGAATAGTGGTTTTGCTGGTTAGTTTGTACTAGGGCGATTCACTCGTTACTAGAACAACGCGTTTGTATATGATTTCCCGCGAGATCTGCGCACTTATTTGTTTCCTTGAAGAGCTAGTACGTTTTCATTATCCACGTTATGTTACAACAAATTTATCAAACATTAAAGGCTAACTGAATTGATTTTACGTATTTTTTAATATTCCACTTTTTTTGTCCGGAGCAATGCTGATAGCCGCAGATGGATATGATCAGCTTTACCGGGTGAGAGGGCGAGCGCTGCGACAACTTGCGCTCCAGCCGGAAGGCCTGTAAGGGAGCACGGTTTAGCTCGAGGGCACCTCACGGGAGGTACGGACCTCGGCCTGTAAGTAAAAGAAAACGCTGCTGTATTGTAGTTTCTATACACACCTATCAGTGGCCATATCTACATTCACACCTTTCATACACAATTTCTCATTTTTTACAATCCATCCATCTCTTCTGATCTCCCAAAACCCGTGCGCCGAAACGTTGGATGCTGCTCTACAGAGAAGAGCCGAGAAGAAACTCTGTAGTTGTTTTTTTTTTTCAAATAATCGGTCTTGTTTGCAAAAATTGCTAAACAGCATAGTGAGAGTAAATTCGCGAGAAAAGGCGCAGTGGTAGAGCGATCGACTGCTGCGGAGCATGTCGCGGGTTCGATCCCCGCACGGAAGAAATATTTGTACGACCGACAAGCATTTGTTCCGGGTCTGGGTGTTTTCTATCTATAATATGTATGTACTTACAAAAAAAAATGTATATATGTAGTTTATCATCCATCTCGTTACCATAACACAAGCATTAAGTTGCTTAGCTTGGGACGAGATAGCGTTGTGTGAAATGTCCAATGATATTTATTTATTTATTTAATTTATTGTTATGTTTTTTTATTCTGCTTTCCTCTAAAATCTAGTCCAGATATTGATTCATTAACATTTACTCACTTACCTTTACATAAAATAAGTAAACATAAACGTTTCAATCTTAATTATTAACATGCGATAAAGTACGCAATCTTCATTCTATCCTTGACGCTCTCGGAACAAGTACGCCGTTCTTACTACTAAGTACTGTGCTATTTACTATACCTGCAAGTGGAGGGGTGCGCGTTGGACCAATGACGTCATCAAGCAACCCTTTGCAATGTTTTCACATAACATGCAAACATGGCAGGTCGTGTGCGTTTATGTACATAGGTATATGACGGCTTGTTCTCGCAAATCTTTGTTATTGTATCTAAGAATGGGGATTTGAAAAACAAACAACTGAGTTTCGTCACAACTCTACTTTGCACGGAAGCTTCGCTTTCTTTTTCAAGCGGTGATGAATAATGGTAATAGTATTTTTCATCATCATCATTTCAGCCTATAAATTACCACTACTGAGTCGGGCCTTCTTCAAATTTATGGAGACAAATTAGCCTACTATGATGACACTATCCTGAAAATGACGTAAGAGGCGACTAAATGAACGAAAAAGGCCCACCTAGCCGCCAGAGAAGGAAAACTTGATATATCATGCTGACTTGTACCGACCCGTCTGGCCAGCGTGGCACAGTTTTAAATAACGGTGTTCTACTGAGCCGTCCGCATAGGGTATCTGTGGCTACATTTTCTGCTTCTCTGTCTTCTTCTTATTTTCTTTATGGCAATTATTACTAGATTATTACTCTATTATGGCAATTATTACTCTCCATGTATTGGGTAATTTAAGAGCTAAGAAGTAGTAAGTATAATTCTTAGGTCTAAAAATGTATGTATTCTCTTCTGTACTATTCTGCAAAGCAGTTCAGTGAAGCAGAAGTGCAGCAAAGGGGTGGTGCAGTGAATAAGTATCTTGACTGCCTTGTTGGTCTAGAGGTAAGATGAGCCGAATCACGGGTTCCCTGTTCCATTTCGTGGATCGGGCAAGTGTCTTTGTGTAAACCGCAGAGGCACTTGCCCTCAGTCTAGGTGTCATTTGGGTGTGTGAACTTCATATTTATAAACTGCCCTCATGATACAGGAAATATCTAGCGCAGGAGATTCGTTTAAAAAAAATAGTGGTGAAGCGTTTACCAATCTTATACATTTATGTATTGCATGATTGATACTTTCTTCCTCCGGCATAAAAATCGTGTACCATAAAATACTACTCAAACACTTAAACAAGATATTCATAAAAAGAAACGTTTTTAACCGACGAAGCTTTCGGAAACGGATGATATTCTGTGATGTAATCCATTCGGCAACTTTTTGCTGAAACTTTTTTTGGACGTTGAGCGAAACAATTTTGAGCTCGGTCCGGCTCAGGCGAATATTCGGGGACGCGTAGCAATCTCGATGTATTTGGTTGAATATTTCATCTGTGGACGTAGTTGTCCAAGCTGTGGTAAGATATTGGCTGTGGAATTTTATTTTCGCACGTTTAATAAGTATGTTCAATTCAATTTTTAAAACAAGTTAAACGATACACAATTTTTTAAATTCTTAAAACAATACACACAATTTTTAAAACAATACAATTTTTAAAATAAGTTTGACGACACGGTTGGCGCAGTGGTGTAGCGATCGACTGTTGCGCAGCATGTAACGGGTTGGATTCCCCGCACGGAAGAAATATTTGTATGACCTACAAGTATTTGTTCCGGGTCTGGGTGTTTTCTATCTATAATATGTAAGTATTTACAAAAAAAATGTATATATGTAGTTTATCATCCACCTCGTTACCATAACACAAGCATTAAGCTGCTTAGCTTGGGATGAGGTGGCGTTGTGTGAAATGTCCAAGGATATTTAATTTTATTATATTTAACGGTTTCTGTTATTTCGGTTAATTCTGACCATTAAGCCGCTTCCAACGTCTCACACAACAGAAATTAAATAACGGGTTCGACTGAGCCGTCCGCACAGGGTTTCTGTGGCTACATTTTCTGCTTCTCTGTCTTCTTCTTATTTTCTTTAGGGCAATTATTACTAGATTATAATAAATAAAACTTAGAATTCTATAAAGGTTACCCATCATACCAGCCTGAGTGTATCGTAAGAGGCAATCGAAGGAACGCGACGGCAGATCGCCTAGACACAAGAGAACGAGGAATTGATACAAACCCTGTGCCAACCTGCCATGCCAGCGTGGCACAGTAGGCTGGATTTCCCTTTATGAATTTGGAGGTGATCCGATTTAGTAGTGGATCATTTATATGCTGTAATTATTATGATCACGGTATGTCATAAATCTTAGAATGTGTTTCGCTTCTTCAAATTGCGTTCTTTTCAGAATCTTCTCTTTTGAATTTTATTTTATTTTTAATATTGAAATGAATCGTGTTACCAAGCGCAATTGTCGAGAGCAGCTGAACCGATTTTGCTAATTCTTTTTTTTTTATATTCCTTGAAGTACGAGGGTGGTTCTTAGGGAGAGAAATAATTGCCTGAAACGGTCTAAGGGCCTCCGCGCATTAGGCGGCCAGGCCGCGCGGCCAAGTCGCTGCGGCCAACTAATTCTTCCACGATGTATGTAGATGCGCGCATTAGGCGGCTAACGAAAAACATCGCGGCACATACGCGGCCAATACGCGCATTATGCGGCCAGGCCGCGTATGTGCGCGGAGGCCCTTAGACTGTTGCAGGCAATTATTTCTCTCCCTAAGAACCCTCGTACTTCAAGGAATATTAAAAATAAAGAATTAGCAAAATCGGTTCAGCTGCTCTCGACAATTGCGCTTAGTAACACATTTAGCGCAGCCTGGCCGCCTAATGCGCGCGTCTACATACATCGTGGAAGAATTAGTTGGCCGCAGCGACTTGGCCGCGCGGCCTGGCCGCGTAATGCGCGGACGCCCTAAAAACAACACTTTTCTATCATCCCATACAAGCGATTCGTAATAATAATTTAAAGTCAATTTGAACTTTAATACCATTCCATAAAGTTTAAGTGTTAATGGAGAGGTTCCAAGAAGGCAAAACAATTGAGTGACGTTCGTGTCCTATAAATATTAATGTCAATAATGAATGTTTCTCTATATGCCCTTTAAAGAATCGTAAACTATGCATTTGATCATGTGATTATCTTCCGCAAAAGTGTTGTGCAGGAGACCAGGAAGGCTTCTAAAAAAAAAATGTTATGGCCGTTCCGTCGCGTAGCAACGCGCGCAGGGTACAGCTAGTAATTACATAAATTTGAACTGAGTACAGCACTGTACCAGTATCTTACCTTTCCGCATTCCGAATCACAGGACCAACTCACTTGAACTACAGCCAACTTCAAACTTCTTGGCGCTGAGGAACGGTCCCATTATGCCCGTGACTGATTTGTTATTTATTGGACACTAGTGAGCTCTCACACTTGCAGTAATTATCATTTTATAGTGCACAATGTATGCGGGAACTTTGAACAGGATTGTCCAACGTTAGCCAATTCCAGGAACAATCCGAACGTAAGTTAGAAGTACAGTTACCTACCAGTTCTCATTGCTCATGAGTAATGCAATTATGCTGCGAATAATTTTATAACGTTTAGATAACTTACGTCATCAGTCTGTGTTGTATTAAGTTTAGAATACACAGCGTGATCTATTGTAGAGTACAAAGCTGAAAATATTTTTTTGGGAAAAAAAACAGTAAGTTACTGTTACGAGAAGGGACTAACAATGATATATGGAAGTTAAGTATATTTTTATTATTTAAATATAATCTATAAGATACTGTGAGGATAACTGTGTTTGTAGTATAAAGCAGTTGCATGAACTCGATACTTAATGGCTTAGCCAGATAATTATGTTTTTTTGTGATTGTGAAAACTTTAAACCATCTTCAACTTCTTCGAAATTTATCCAGTCTTTCAGAAAAATATGATGATCATTAAGTAAATTGAAATGCAATTCCGGTTCCGCGGTAAAAGAGTTCCATGCAGAACCGCTCTGCAGTCCTATTTGCTTATCTCGATTTGGCTAGACCGTTTCATCTCTCTTTTTGGATTTTATCAAATACAATTTGGGGTAGAGAAGATTTTGTTGGATTTTTTCCTGCCGTTTTTCAAAGTAAAAGTTGGCTAGGTACAATTTGAACTGATGTTGTAGTTACATTTGGAATATACTATTTTATCCGCCGTATTTTACACCGTAGTATTTGAACAAGCTTAATGTGAACGGCTAGAACAGATTGCAGTCATTACAAAGATTCAGTAGTGTAAAAAATAGATATGACCAGCTATCCCAAATCATTACTGCTTGTCCCAAGGACTGGATGGGTCACGTAAATGGCAATTACGATGACGCAAAATACTCAGTTTCCAAATTGCTCTAAGGAAAATGTTTAAGGACCACCAAGGACTACCAAGTACCAATTTAAGGAAAAATATTCTAACCCATATGTCGAGTGAGTGATCATGCAAGGGAATGATCAGGGAAAAAGATAAATGAAGTAAAATAGTCACGTAATGGTATCCAAGAGATGGAAAGAGAAAGAAAGGTAGACCACAAAGGAGATGGGACGATGACATCAAACAAGTCGCGGGAACAACTGTGGGTATAGTGGCCATAGAAAGGCCAGAATGGAGAAGATTTTAAAAGACCAAAAGCCAAAAGAACAAACTCCGAATATTAAAATAATATTGGCATGTCCGAATTAAGGCTAATGATGATGCTATTGTCAAGTGCGTAATAACGTTTATATAATCTCTAGGTACCATCATGGTTCTGTTCCTAAGTACGGGTACTTGAGAGTATTTAGGTCGACAGTAAATTTTCCTTTTATCGTGATTCCGAATGCGATCCGGGAGGGAGTTACGTGACAAAATCCTCTCACTTCATTAGAATGACGCGTGACTGGATTGATAAGTTCTACACTATCTTGGAAGACGAGATTTTTAGACTAATCAGAGTCGCTGATAGTTTCCCCGTGCGGATTAAGAATACACTGTCTGCGTGGTGGCGGATTTTAAATACATGGTATCACCACCCCAATCCATCCTGAGGGTGTCGTAAGAGCCGACAAAGGGAAAAGACAAAGCCGATAATCTAGCCGCAAGAGAAGGAAAACATGATATAAACCCTGCGCCAAGCCAGGTCAAGCCAAGTATGGCGAGCGTGGCACAATTTTTTTTTATCAGTGACTTGAATGCCTTTGACCCTAGGCTTGCGTGATGGAAAGCTACGCCAGGGTCTAAGAAGGAGCAGGCAATTCAAGGAATTGCCCTGTCGGGTACCGGCTCTCACATACACACGACGGAACTCAGTAAAACTGCTTGGCGTCGGACTTAAATGTGAGGGTGGTAGCTAGCCGGGCGGACCGTTCGATCCTACCACCAAGCTGGGTTTTGTTGACTTTTACAACACGCGTTATTTCCCAGCGTGCGGTGGGGAAGTTTTATATTCTGACCCGGTCCCACACGGGACAATAGGCATATTACCCTACATATAACTGAAGGGGGCCTGACTCTGTAGTGGGTCATCTATGGGCTGAGTAGTATTAGTGGTAGTCCCACCAGACCTATAGAGTATTCCTTCTCTTAAACTTTTTTTATTATATTTTCTTAGCAGCCTTATGGCAAATTTGATATAAATAAAAAAAATTAAAAAATATCCTTGGACATTTCACGCAACTCCATCTCGTCCCAAGCTAAGCAACTTAATGCTTGTGTTATGGTAACGAAATGGATGATAAACTACTTATATATATGTTTTTTAATGTATATACATACATATTATAGTTAGAAAACACCCAGACCCGGAACAAATACTTGTAGGTCGTACAAATATTTCTTCCGTGCGGGAATCGAACCCGCGACATGCTGCTCCCACAAACTCATGGACGTTACCTTGTCACTCTGGCAAGACGAGTCGGCACAAAGATAGAATAGGTTGATGATATTTTTCCAATAGCCTTCTGGATGTCCAGCTGCTGCGCAAAGACCTCTCTTTTGAGTTTCTACACGTCTCTTTTATAGCGATAGCTAATTTTGGACATGTCGTTCAAAGTCATCATCATCATTTCATTACGTCATCATTTTCTCGATATTTCTGGTCGCCCAGTGCATTCATCCATCACTGCAAATTCACCATAATAGTATGTCAATAAAAGTGTGACTACCTCTCTCAAAAGGTCCACTTTTTTTTTAATGAATTGCTCGGAATAGTCCTTACACGTTAAATGCGACCTGTTGCAAGTAAGTTCCATAATGCAGTTAATTAATTCAAAAACGTCAACGCGTGAAAACCTTGCTTTGACACCAACCAACAAAAGATCGTTTCACATGTGACAAGCACGAACAATGCCCTGTTACATCGTTATGAACATTTGAATAGACTACAATGTCATTATTGGCTAATTATTCAAAGTCGTGCTGCGTCGTTTGTCGCGTCGCTCTGTCGGCATACGAGGCGGCGCCCTTAGCTGCGACCACCCGAATGTCAATTTTAAATTAAGAATCGAAACATTTGATTTCCAAACTAGTATTATTAATCGATATGAATAACGATGATGTTACTGTTTGAATTACTAATAAGTAATGATTATTATATTAATTAACTAGCGACCCGCCCCGGCTTCGCACGGGGTCAATGATAAACATCTAAATTTATCAGTGTTCCTCGACAATATTATGGATGTATTATACTTAGAAACCTTCCTCTTGAATCACTCTATCTATTAAAAAAAACGCTTCAAAATACGTTGCGTAATTTTAAAGATTTAGGCATACATAAGGACGGACCAACGACATCGACTTTATTTTATAATATGTAGTGATTTATGTTTTTATTCAACGAATGTTTATAGTTAAAAGCGGTTTCATGTTTTTCTTCATCTTCACGTACAAATGAGATATCGAATCTCACTCTAGATCTAATTCAAATTTTATTACAAAGCAACACTAGTTAGCTATCACTTTAATTATTATAAAAGCTTGCTAAACTAAGTTCCATAATGTTTCTTAAGTTTTCTATGTGTATCTTTCGCGTGAAGACATTTTAGTCACCAACTGACTAATGTGTTAAGAAAAATATAATTATGTACTCAGTACCTGTGTTAGTATTCATAACGATATTTTTGTTATGGATTTAGTTAGCGTTATCGGCACCTTTGTATTCCTACTTACGCAGCTGTATAACATTTTTTTAGTGTGCCAAGTAACATAGTTTGTATATTTTGCTATTTTAAATAAAATATTCAACATTTTACTAAAATACTTTCATATTTATGACTTTACAGCCACAACCAAATATTTTTAGAGTCTGTAATCTATTACAGCATTGTTTCCACAGAATACATTTCACGTCGGTAGAGCCAAGAGAAATACTAAATTATGACTTTAAAACGATGCTGCGAAAGTTCTTATGTTTTTACGGCACCATTTTTCCATATTATCCCGCATAGTAAAGATTTATCCACTGCGCCAGTGCACCTGTTCCCCATAAACTGTGAAATAATTGAAATTTCTAATACTAGCCGTCACCAAGCAAATGTATTATGCAAAATGGAGTCTTTAACGGCACCTCCAGAAAGCAGCGTTTATATGGGCTGGTAATTCGATTTATATCATAGAATTTTTAGTAGCTTAAATTATAGGTTTGGTAAAAACTAAGTTAATGTCTCAATACAAATGGTTGTTAATAATTCCCCGTGAAATATCCGTGACGACGATTTTAAAATATTCACTAGCACATTTTGTACGCACGACAACTATAGGAAAATCATCGTCATCGTCTTAGTTAATAAAATTTCCTTTGCTGACTCGGGCCTCCTCCAAGTTCTTGGAGGAAAATTAAACTACCTTGCATAGGGAGTGAGCTATGCTTGAAGTGGTAGGATCGGCGAGACTATCCGACAGAAGACCGAAGTCACCAACATAGCTCAGAGGATTAGCAAACTAAAGTTGCAGTGTGCTGGTCATATCTGTAGAAGAACCGACAACTGCTGGGGTAGACGACTTCTTAGGTAGAGATCGCGATTTAGCAAGCGTAGTTTAGGACACAATTCTGCTTGATGGAGCGACGATGTTCGAAAGGTCCGGCAGCAGCTGAATGCTGCAGACAGAGCGTTTTGGCGCTCTTTACGTACTCCTATATCCAGCAGTGGAAAAGAGTGGGATGATAATGATGAATGAAAAATGGTATGCAGCAAATCTAGTATGATGACATCCTTTCATATGTAGCAACCAGCGTGCTACATACTTTAAACAATCTACCCCCGAAATCTGGACTAATAACATCAAGAAATATCGCCTGCAAATGCGAGAATTACCAAAAAGTCCTACACCGCGATAGCAAAGTTTATAGAACAATTCGCACGGCTAAGGAATCCCCGACTACAGTTAGCCCCCTGCCAGAAATACCAACCCATCTGGCTGGATGATCATCCCTTTGCGCCCAAAGATACAACATCTCTATCGTCAATGTTTAGTTTCCCTACATCCTAATGCAGAATTTCAGATACAGCAGAGACTAATTTATGCAAAAATATTGCATGTAACTTGTGATCTTTTAGAATTTATGTTGTTGCCAATTTACTACTCAACAGTTGAGTCGGGCCGCCCGGTCTCTTCCAGTTACATGGAGGGTAAGGCTGGATTATGGACTGATAGTAGTAGTAATAGAATAGTAGAATAACTCCAGAGTAACCAACTTTGTTTTCATCACTATCACTACTCACTACATAGTATAAAACAAAGTCGCTGTCGTCTGTCCGTCCCTATGTATGCTTAAATCTTTAATACTAGGCAACAGATTTTGAAGCGGTTTCTTTTAATAGACATAGTGATTCAAGAGGAAGGTTTATATGTATACTACATCCATAATATTGTAGAGAAACACTGATAAATTTAGAGGTTCATCATTGCACCCGTGTGAAACCGGGGCGGGTCGCTAGTAAATTATAAGAACAAACTTCATATACCAGCACTGTTATAAAGTATTGGCTCCAGAAGCGTTGGCTAGCAGAACAGATCCAATTGTTTGAAGAATTATAACGACATAAACATTTGGCTGAGAGCTAAACTTGGAACAGGTAGCGAAGACGTAAAATTGCAATTCCAACACTTTATTGCCATGGGAATTTCTGTTCAACTATTTAAATTAAAATAATGACTATTCCCGTTAACGTTTGCCTTTGTTTTATCGTAATAAACGTGTTTATTGTGATCGAAATATTCGAGCTTGGAAAACAAACACGTTCAAACTAATTGGAATGGTGTAAACCCAATTAAACTTACTCAAATATAACCTTCACGTTATGTTTATTATTATTGTTTCTCTATTCCTTTGCTGAATGTAAAAGGCTTGCAACGTAGGGTTTGATAAATGTCTGAAACGTTGGAATTCAAATAAAAGAACACATTCAGAACCGTTACTACTACTACTCAGCCCATAAATGACCCACTGCTGGGTCGGGCCTGCTCCCATCACAGGGGTCATACCTTTTATTAGCCTACTGTGCCACGCTGGCCAGACGGGTTGGCACAGGGTTTGTATCAAGTTTTCCTTCTCTTGCGGCTAGGATTTTGGCTTTGTAATTTCCTTTTGTCGGCTCTTACGACTTCCTCAGGATGGAATGGGGTGGTGATACTATGTACACGGTTGGCGCAGTGGTTGAGCGATCGACTGCTGCGCAGCATGTTGCGGGTTCGATTCCCGCACGGAAGAAATATTAGTACGACCTACATGTATTTGTTCCGGGTCTGAGTGTTTTCTATCTATAATATGTATGTATTTACAAAAAAAAATATATAAGTAGTATATCGTCCGTCTCGTTACCATAACACAAGCATTAAGTTGCTTAGCTTGGGACGAGATGGCGTTGTGTGAAATGTCCAAGGATATTTTTTTTAACCTTAATCGGTCACCACACGGACAGAACCGTTAAGTCATAATTAAATTAATGATGATGTTGAAAAAGTCGTTACCAGATGTTTTAGCACGTTAAGTGTCTTCAAACTTTATTGCTTTTAATTTTGCCTTTTATTTATAGCCTCTCATAAAGCATTCAATACAATTCTCGAGATCCTATTATCACCGAAATGTATCTAAAGTTAAGTAAGCGTACCATCTCCGCCAAAGACAGAACAATAAATTAGACAAATCCGATTTTCACGTGCAAAAGGAAAGGGACTCGTTTGCGTGGCTTCACTCCGGTGATCGCGTTGTTTATTTGTCGAGAATATAATGTAAACGTAGTTTGGAAATTGTCGACAATCATTGCCGAGGAAATATGTACCTAAATAACTCTGAAAACGGCGCATAATACAGGACATATAAAAAAAAATACAGCATATCTGTTATTCTACTACTACTTAGCCCATAGATGAGCCGCTATTGAAAAAGGCCTCCTCCAGTTTCATGGAAGTAATTAGCCTACTATGCCACGATGGCCAGACGGGTTGACAGGGTTTCGTATTAAGTTTTCCTTCTCTTGCAGCTAGTTTTTCCTTCCTTGTTATTTCCCATCTGTCGACTCTTTTGACACTCTCAAACTGGAATAAGGTGGTGACACTATGTATTCTAAATCCATCACTATACCGACCGATTTTCTTACAGTAACATCCATGTTTTTCCTAACCGCCCAGAATCGAATACGATGCGTCTCTATAACAATTATCTTAGTCAGAAGCAATGGAAGTTTCTTTTCCGTGTACGTGACGTTAAAATAAGGAGACGTGGAAACGAGACTCGCATAGCAAGTTTTCCGTATATTTTTTCTTTTACTTGCCCTCTCATTGTGTTTGATGAAATACTCTTGGTTCAATCAAAATAACTGGACCAAGAGTATATTTTACATAATATCTTGTTTAATGAATTGTAGATTGATAGTTTTTAAGAACTTAGGAAAACGGTTGACCATACAAAAAGTACATACCACGCTTGTAAATACGCCAATTAGACGGCAGAGAACATTTTTGTATTTACGTGAACATTTATAATTTATCTAATATCGTATTCGGTAGCTATTCCAAGAACCATCACCGTAATAATCAGTTCTGTGGTTATAATATATTCGTATCTTCAAGTATCTGGAACTTATCGACGATTTTCTAAACCAGAATTATAATACAAACTAGCGAACCGCCCCGGCTTCGCACAGCAATTATGCATGTATTATACATATAAACCTTCCTCTTGAATCACTCTATCTATTAAAACAAACTGCGTCAAAATCTGTCGCGTAGTTTTAAAGATTTAAGCATACATAAGGACGGGCAGACGACAGCGACTTTGTTTTATACTATTAGTGATAACGGGCCTGTGAAAAAAAACGAACTAGCATCTTTATGATTATCCTTAAAGCTGAGTAATTTCAGTTCTATTCTTTTTGTTTGCTTTACTGTGCTTATTATATAAATTGCGCCATGTCACTAAGATTTTAAGAAAGAAGTTGCTTACAGGCTTAACTTTGCACACAGTATCCTTATCGATAGTACTATCGATGCTTTAGTTACGGATATTGTTTTTACACCCTGTACATACACATATAAGTCTCCACATTGGCGATTTATTTTAAAAACATCGACAGAAGATGCACACTGATGCTAAATTGATAAAAAAATGTGTTTGTTGCACCCATTCTATAAATTTTGCTTTACAAACTCAACCCAGGAAAAGCAAGAAGGCAAATTGAATATTCAACTAACCAAAATGATTTGCCATTGTTGAAATCCGTTGTGAAATATTGTCCCAACGTAGTTGCTCAAGTGTTCCCTTTGTAGACACCTGCAACCGCTGGCCCGTGCTTCGCAGAATAAACTTTGTCCTGCTCATTATATCGCTGAGCAGTCCAGCTGGGACAACACTGCGTATTTATAATAACTGCTCAAGCCCGTTACTCCAATTAAAAGTGTACGTTTTGTACAATTGCTTTAATTTTTGAATTTGTCGCTATCACGATGAAACTTTGTATTGTAATAAACTCATGATATTTTAAACCAACTGTGTCACTTTTAATAGGTATATATTTTTTAATAGTTACAAACGTAGTATGCCAATGTTTTTACCAGTGACATGAATGCCTTTGGCCCTAGGCTTGCGTGATGGAAAGCAACGCCAGGGTCTAAGATGGAGCAGGCAATTCATGGACAGGCTTTCACATACACACGACGGAACACAGTAAAACTGCTTGGCGCCAGACTTAGATGTGAGGGTGGTAGCTAGCCGGGCGGATTAGTTGTTTACAGTTTTACTTAAATTTTCCATGTACTGAACGTGTTCTTTAGCACATTAAACATCATCATCAACATCATAATTTCAGCCAAAAGACGTCCCCTGCTGGACATGGGCCCTTCCCCAAGGATTTCCCCAAAGGCCGGTCATGGGGCGCCCCCATCCATAGTTTTCCGGCGACTTTAACCAGGTAATCGGTCCACCGTGCCGGACTACCAGCACTGCGCTTTTCCTGCCCCTGCCGCATCGGGCGTCGGTCCTGCGTGCTATGTGCCCTGCCCACTGCCAACTTTGGCAATCCTGTGGGCTATGTCGGTGACCCTGGTTTGCCTGCGTATCTACTCATTTCGGATTCGATCTCGTAGCGAAACTCCAAGCATAGCCTTCTGATGGAGCCCATAGTGAGCGACCACTACTCCGTC
This sequence comes from Clostera curtula, assembly GCA_905475355.2. Classification (NCBI taxonomy): domain Eukaryota; kingdom Metazoa; phylum Arthropoda; class Insecta; order Lepidoptera; family Notodontidae; genus Clostera; species Clostera curtula. The sequence goes on along the minus strand of FR997808.1, from coordinate 7,291,375 downwards.
ATTAAACTTATGGACTATAAAACAAGTAGTTATAATGGAACCGCCGTGACCTGCCCGGCAGTGATGGAGTCGTCAAGTTTTTCGCCGGCGAATATAATTACTGTGCGCTGCTTTCCACCGTAATCGGTAGCTATAAATATTCAAGTAGTGAAAAGCTAATGGGTCAATAAGCTGTTCGCTTGCCAGTTATTACGTTGTTATGAGGTTCGTCACGCGCGACCCCGATGCTCGTTGATTGAGCAATTTTCTTCGACGGCTCACACGACTACTGCTGTGATTAACACTTGATTTCATTGATAGCGACATGCAAAATTAATTGAAATGTAGAGCTTCTGTTATGTCGTATTTACCGGGAGTCCAGAACCTTCGATTTGAGCATTACTGTTCTGGTAACTGTTCTGTTCTGTACGGATAAGGTTGATAAAGCTGCGTTATGAGAAACTTAAAGCTACTACACACTGATTCGATCGGCAGTATCGTTATTAACTCCAGTTGTAACATCCAAGGCAAACGTTTGCACGTCACATAATAACGATATTGTTAAATCAAAATCAAAAGCAAAATCAAATTTTTTTATTCGAATAAATTCCTGCGAATGCTTTCAATTAGTCAAAAAAATCTATATAACTAATAATTAATCATGAAGTTTTTACCACCGGTTCGGAATGCCTTTCCACAGAGAAAAGCCCCCAAAAAATCTCCATGGATGCTCTTTTAAATAAAAGGGTTACAATGATGGTGGTACAAACAAGTCTGACAGATTAGTGAGAGCAATAAATAACACGCATCAACATGTAACATAGTAAAAAAATAAAAATCTGTGAAATTACATAAATTACATGGTGCGTGCTGAAACTGCACTGACATAATGTATACAAAACTTCATCACAACATCAGAGCTAGACCATAACACAGCCGATGTTACTCCCATGCGTCACTTGTTGTTGTTGTTATATTCCAATGAACATTACTATACATTAATTTAACTTTTAACATAGCCCTTTCAATTGAATACTTACTCGTTCTAGTCAACTGATATGTATATGTTCGTCGTTTCAGCCCATGAATGATCCACTTCTAAGACGGCCCTCTTCCAAATTTATGGATGGAAATAAGCCTACTAGGCCACGCTGGCGAGACCGATTGGCATAGGGTTTGAATCAACCACAATGCCGCAACAGGGCGCGAGTTGGAGCACTCCGGGGAGGTTTAGTAGGTAGGCCCCCATTATGGGGGAGAGTCCCACACTCCCCTCGCTGGCCATCCCCTTGGCCGGCGAGGAAGTCCATAAAAGATTTTACCCCGGGCGAACAAAAAAAAAAAGGGTTTGTATCAAGTTGTCCTTCTCTTGCGGCTAGGTTTTTAGCAGTGTAATTTCCTTTAGTCGTGCCTAACGATACCCTTAGGATGAAAGCATGTCGCGGGTTCGATTCCCGCACGGAAGAAAAATTTAACGACCTACAAGTATTTGTTCCGGGTCTGGGTGTTTTCTATCTATCTGTGCCGCCTTTGGATCAACGGGTCCCGGGTTCGATTCCGGGGTCGGGCAAGTGTCTTTGTCTAAACCAGAGGCACTGGCTCGAAGTCTGGGTGTCATTTCTATCTATAATATGAATGTATTTACAAAAAAAAATGTATATAAGTAGTTTAACATCCATCTCGTTACCATAACACAAGCATTAAGTTGCTTAGCTTCGGACAAGATGGCGTTGTGTGAAATGTCCAAGGATATTTATTTATTAATGCAGTGGTGACACTATGTATTCTAAATCCATCACCACACGTCCTCTGTCACAATTTTATAATTCTACTCAATTTTATAGTCACAACGACATTTACTTTTACATACACTGCTCCGTCTCAAAGGAATAAACTATGATCTTTAAATTTTAACTTTGATGCTTTCCGGGACCAGTCGCTTGCAGTTTGGTTCAGCAAACTTCCCAGGATTGAATCTCCTGTACTCCATCTACAAATACGGGAATTCTGATTCCCAGGACGGCCGAAGTAGATTCCATTTATTTTATTCAATGTGACTTTAAAAACCTTCGATTTGTATCTACATATTTTAGTGTAACGATGAAGAGACAAAATATAAATAAATATCCGTGGACATTTCAAACAACGCCATCTTGTCCCAAGTTAAGCAACTTAATGCTTGTGTTATGGTAACGAGATGGATGATAAATTACTTATATACATTTTTTTTTTGTAAATACATACATATTATAGATAGAAATGACACCCAGACTCCGAGCCAGTGCCTCTGGTTTAGACAAAGACACTGGCCCGACCCCGGAATCGAACCCGGGACCCGTTGGTCCAAAGGCGGCACATCTGACCACTAGACCAACGAGGCTACATTCTTTCCGCAGCTTTGCCCGCGTAGATATCAAGCCCATTCGCAATACCATACTTATTACAAACATCGGTATATTAATTATTACTGCTCCGCTCCAGTAGCGTGATAATTATAAATCAAAGCTATCCCACATATTCAAAAATCAAAAGCTATAAGTTTTGGATCTTAGACAAAACTAGCTGTTACCCGCCACTTTTTCGCGTGATATTTAACAACAGGGAAAACTGAGTAACTATAGGCTCCTGAAAAGTGGGAGGGCGTCAATAAAATTTGTAACATCAGCTATATACCAGTGGAAATCCCGTCAAAATCAGTCTAATCGTTTCAGAGACTAGACCAAACAAACAGACAGACAAAATTGCAAATAAAATTGTTTTGGTATATGAACCGTATATACATATTTGCACTTAGTAAAAAGTTGTTATATTAATATTACAAACAGACACAGATATTTGTATAAATTATTAAATTAAAACCAATCAAGCGTCACCTATTTATTGAAACTAGTCTTCTTCTTCATCATTTAATTGACATGGCTCCCATCATGATTGAAAGTAGTCGAAATGTGGGTATTATAGACTCTTTGGCAGACGTCAATACCTATTCAATGGAGATTTTAATACTCTATGAAAGAGGCGACGAATATTGAATTTCGAACCTCGAACGCAAATTTATGTTTACTTTTTTCTTTATTAATTTGAATTTTGGTTTGAATATTGTGATCATAATAGGAATTAATTCCCTAAGAGTATAAGCACACCGCGTATTTTTGACGAACAGACCGTGACTTTTTCACCATTAATCGAACGCAACATTATTTTTTAATCTACTCAAACATGGCAAAGATCATTGCTCAGTTGTGTTGTAAAAGGCTTGACTCAATAGTTAGTACCTAATTAAGACCTGAAATGAAGATGACAATGTATAGTAGTTTTTGTTTAAATTCACCTATATTTCTGTCAAAATATTACAGATCTACCTAATTTGAAATCGTAGCTATCTTGACCAAATAAAATATTATAAAATTATGTTCTTTTACATTTTCAGGATCCTTGCACATTATGGTAAAATGATGTATTGACTTTAAAAAGAAAGGAAAAGTAGTTTCGGTATCCGGGAAAAGAGCTCTATTATTAAGGACAAACAGCCGTTTATTGACAATCATGTTTAAGAGAGTTATGGCCTTTCTTCTTATGACGGCAGAATTATCCATAGAATTTATCTCAAGCACTACACTCCTAAAACTGCATGTTTATAAAATTTTGGCACTATCTTTAAAAGCAAACAGTTCAAAACAATGTTTGAAACTCTGTCCCTTCAAATTTTATCCGTATTGAATCACACAAGGTTCTAAACTCTCAAAGACTTGAACCCACGTCCGTACGCTGCTTGCTTATTCCCTCTGTGAATAACGGAATTTCAGATGGACGCTTCTTTAGACAATATTTGTACTTCCCAAAGTGTTCGCATAGAAAGGCTCAATTTATTTTCCAATTCAAATCCCTTAGTGCTTGCTGTGCAAACTAAACTTTGTAACAGTCGCCTAGAAGTTTCCACATAACTAATAAAAAAGTGTACCTCACAAATACCCATCACCTTTAGATGGCTGGCTAATGTGAGACTACGATGCGCCACAAAACCCACAGCATTCCTCGGCCCACCCGGTTCAGGGCTGTGGGGTGCACTGCTCCGACTGAGGCATTGCCCCATCACGATAATAGGTAAATTACAAAACCTCATTGACTCAATATATATCAAGTACAGATATGAAAAATGTATTTACCATAAACTAAAGAGTACTGCATTTATAAGAAACATTTAATTCCATAAACACTAACTTAAGTACATATTAACAAGACTAAAAATACCAAATAACCTAAAATTTAAATACTAAAATATATTATTTAAAGGAGTCCCTTTAAGCAAGGTTCCGAAGATACTGGCAGCGTTCCCACTGCATTTTATATATGAGTGAGTATTAATTTATTTCCAATACATATAAATTTATGATATACGTAATTTCACACACGTCGTTGAGCGTAAATTCTTAAAAAAGATTCGTCACTTATTAATTTTATAGTGTACGGAAATTATTCATTTAGTATAAACTAATTAAGACTCGGATTAGCCCTGAAAAAGCACGTAGTTACTTCATAACTTCTGAATCCCTGTTAGCGAATAACAATTGAAAAGTTTCTTGACTTGGGTAATATAAACTTTAATTCACGAGAAAATCCTGCCTTATAACTCCACTAGAAACTTACTGGTATTAAGACGGTGAAAGAAACTTCATAAAGTTATAGGGTATAAATTGGTATTTAAGTCGTCTACTTTAATAAATTGAAGTAGCGAAACACGTACGCTCCGTGGGTCTAGTTTTCTTAATATTATCGTTAGTTTTAATCGACTCCGAAAATGAAGAGCTTCAGTGTTTGTCTGCATACTGGATGATTTTCTCAAAAGTCTCATCAAAGAAAAAATATCGTCTTTAGTTAAAAAAAATGCATAATTATTAAAATTACTATCAAATATCACTATCACTTCACTACATAGTATAAAACAAAGTCGATGTCGTCTGTCCGTCCCTATGTATGCTTAAATCTTAAAAAATACGCAACGGATTTCGAAGCGGTTTTTTTCAATAGATAGAGTGATTCAAGAGGAAAGTTTATATGTATAACCCACCTCCGCTTTGCACGGGCGAAGCCGGGGCGGGCCACTAGTTAAAAATAAAACATTCATGAAAATATATCGTAGATAACCCGACGGCCCTAGAACCAGCATTATTTGTAAATGTCGTTGTGTGCGTGCTTTCAATTTTATTTTTTATGTGAAATTTGCTGTTGGGCGCCTCAGTCGAATGCATCCTCGCGAACTTGTGGCGTCCCAAACGAGACGTATGAGGGTATACTGCGGAGGTTTTAGTGGGTAGTCACTTGTTTGAGAGTCCCACATAGCCACTCACCCCATCCCTGAGGGGCAGCGGTATACATAAAGTATTTTCCCAGCGAAAACAAAAAAAAAAGCTATATCTAAGTAGAAGAGTTTTTTGGAAGTTTACTAATTTCCAAAGCATACACTTAGAGGCACTAAGAAAAGATAATAAAAACTCTTTTATTTAAAACTAGTGGCCCGCCCCGGCTTCGCCCGTGCAATGCGGGGTGGGTACATATAAACCTCTTGAATCACTCTATCTATTAAAAAAACCGCTTCAAAATTCGTTGCGTAGTTTTAAAGATATATGCATACATAGGGACGGACAGATGACAGCGGCTTTGTTTTATACTATGTAGTGACTAGCGACCCGCCCCGGCTTCGCACGGGTGCAATTATGCATGTTTTATACATATAAACCTCCCTCGTGAATCACTCTATCTATTAAAAAAAACCGCTTCAAAATCCGTTGCGTAGTTTTAAAGATTAGAGTATACATAGGGACGGACGAACGACAGTGACTTTGTTTTATACTATGTAGTGATAGTGATAGTGAAGCTCACCCCAACCGATAGCGTATCTAAATTGAAAACATTCTTTCTCCACAAAATGACTTTATGATTTTTAATTTAGCTATTCCAAAGTAGGTACTTTCACTTATATGAAACCGACCCGAGGTTAACGTAAGCAAAACAATCTGTGTTATGAAATTAAACATTGTTCCTTCCTACATAGTTGCCTACACAATTTCAAATGAAAAAAACACGGCCTCTCAATAAACTGGAACGTTTCCAAAAAGAGAAAATGGTTAAGGCCCTTCTATAACTTTCTTTATTCGACAGTAAACTGGTTACGGCAATACCCATTCATCTTACTACGCACATTTTAAAAACCTATTATTGTGTTTCATTATTATAATACTAGAGTGACAAACGCGTGTAAGTAAAAAAAAGAAGAAAGAAAAGAAAAAGTGTATTTAGACAGAAGAGAGAAAAAGGGAAGACAAAGAAAAAAATACATTTATCAGACACATATTCTACTACTACTACTCAGCCCATAAATAACCCACTGCTGAGTCGGGCCTCCTCCCATCGCAGGGAGGGTAATTATTTATTAATTAGCTTACTCTACAACGCTGGACCACTCTAGACGGGTAAGCACAGGGTTTCGTTTCAAGTTTCCTTTTCTTGCGGCTAGGTTTTCAGCCTTGTCATTTCATTTTGTCGGCTCTTATGACACCCTCTGGATAGAATGGGGTGACTCTATAAATAAATAAATATCCTTGGACATTTCACACAACGCCGTCTCGTCCCAAGCTAAGCAACTTAATGCTTGTGTTATGGTAACGAGATGGAGGATAAACTACTTATATACCTTTTTTTTGTAAATACATACATATTATAGATAGAAAAACACCCACACCCGGAACAATCGTCAACCTCTCTCTCTCTTCTAAATCCGCCACCACATACACAGGACACATATTCATACAACATCATTGTACAAACAAAATACGAATTGCTAGTATGTTCCAAAACGGACCCGTATATCATCGTCGAAGAAATGGCACAATGCTCAGTCGGGCATCCTCCCATCACATGGAGAGTATAATTAGCCTACTGGCCAGACAGATTGGCACAAGGTTTCATTTCCTTCTCTTGTGACTAGGTTTTCAGCCTGGTTTTCCTTCTGTCGGCTATTACGATATCCTCAAGATGGAATGGAGTGGTAAAAAAACGTCGACAACTCCACCGTACTACAGGACAGAAAAACATTTTAAACACGGAACTCCTTCTTTTTAACCCCCGACGCAAAAAGAGGGGTGTTATACGTTTGACGTGTCTGTCTGTCTGTCTGTGGCTCCGTAGCTCGCGCACGGATGAAGCGATTTCAATACAGTTTTTTTCGTATGACCGGTGAGTCACGGCGAGTGTTCTTAGACATGTTTGATGAAAATCGGTTGAGTCGTTTAAAAGTTATGGGGGGTGAAAGTTACATCATATTATGCGTGTACATATAAAAAGCAGAAAATAAAAATTAAATTAAAAATTTAAATAAATCCCCGACACAAGGACCTGATTTCCCTTTAAAACATAAAAAAATAAAAAAAATACGTCGCGTTGGGGGACCATGGGTCAGGTAATAAATAAGTAGGAGCGGTCCCCCAACGCGATGTATTTTTTTTATTTTTAACTTTTTAAAGGGCAATCAGGTCCTTGTGTCGGGGGTTTATTTAAATTTTTAATTTAATTTTTATGGTTAGCTCTATCCCCTGTATAAAATAAGTATAATAAAGTTATAACCTGCTACGGATCCCTAGAGTGCAGGCTATCTAAATTCACTGTATAAATTCTTAATATAAGTTAAGGGAATAGCGCTGAAGTTAAAAAATGCTGTAATTTTTTATTCAATCTCTTGTTGTTACGCAAAAGCAAATACCTTCCAATTTTCTTGCTTGTGTACGATGTAGGCGGTAAATAAATGATTAAGTGTTGTTCCCTTCCTTGTAAGTTGTTTCAGTGGTAAAGTTAGATAAAATTGGCAACCATTGACTCTTTCACTGTGTATAATATTTATCATACGTTTTTTTAGAGTGCATCAAGCATTAAAACGCGTTATAAGCACTATATTTTAGTTGTGTTAATTTTATTTAGGATTTACTGACCCGGCAAACTTCGTTTCTCATAATCAATAAATAATAAACCTGAATGATAATTCCAGAATGTTTCAATGTTATTAAAATATGTGAAAACCTTAACTGGAACTTTCTTTTTCATATTTTCTCATCTTTTAAACCTTTCCTGGATTTCCACTGGATTTCCACGAATATTAAAATTAGCGAAATTAGGGCTTGACCGATTTGGCTAAATTAGCCAAATCGGTCAAGCCCTTCTCGAGTTTTAGCGAGACTAATGAAAAGCAATTTTATTTATTAAGATAGATACAGTTGTTATTTGTATTTAAATAAATTATAAATATTTTTTTCTTTTTATTATGTATTTGAATAGCGGCAGGCAAAATTTTGCGGATTTTGATACTTTTTAAGGGACCATTCCGATTGTTCCGCTCAATGACATAAGTATGCCTAAGGTACCGACTTCAAATGGTTGTTTATTTATCGTTTGTAGTGCCGTGTAAGGATGTTTTATCCTCAACAATCAACCAAACATCTAAATACGAGTGACACTGCCACGATAGTATTTTCACATGCCAGAGTTGATGATGATTTGCTGACCGCCGAGCGTAGATATGAAAAATGAGGTAAAATATATTTATATGAGTTCTGTACCTTGTTATTTTGTGACCAGACCCAGAGCAAGTGTCTCTGGTTTGCCGGCCAGGGCCTGTGACAAAGGCGGCGCTTGAATATTAGTCCTCCGTTTGTCTAGCTGTATGAATGCATGTATTGTAATTGTATGTAATGGTAACGTTTTGTATAAACTGGTTTGAAATATACCGATTGCACTACTTATATACATACTACATTACATATTAGGATTTTCTTTCGTTATATGTCTACAAAGATATATTTTATATATACTCTCTGCCAACGGTTCGAAGGTGGGGTAGTTAACTAGTGATGCGTTGAACTATTTTACATTAAACCATCGTTAAAATAAAATTTAAAACCCAATCTATTTCTATTAATTTCCCAGACGGTCAAGATAAATAATATTGGAGTTCACGTTTCAAGTGCTGCCGAGTAATTAAATGCGAAAGCCTTTATTCTGTACTAAGCCCGAACAGGGGACACAGTGAGTTTGCAACTAAGTACACCAACAAACTGATCAACTTCGAATTACAAACTTCTTCCATAATTCCTTTTGAAACTCTACTCTTTGTATTTATGATGCAAATTAAAAAGGTCTACCCGGAACATTGCCGTAGCAAGTTAACCAAAGTCATGAAATATAATTGTTATCTGTAATTTCTAACATTTGCTTAATACAACCAACGGATTTATAGAAAAAGTCACAAAACTGTAAACGAAATCTTGCGTGAAAATTTCTACACAGTGTGGTAGAGTAAATTAAACTCCCTCATTGTGATTTGAGGAAGCCTCGCTCTATGATGAACTGATGATCAGAATAACCAACATTCAATATAAAAATTAAATTAAAAATTTAAATAAACCCCCGACACAATGACCTAAGTTGCGTTTAAAAAGTAGAAAATAAAAATAAAATACATCGCGTTGGGGGACCGCTCCTACTTATTTATTACCTGACCCCTGGCTAGTTATATATATTATAGATGTATAGATTCTTGTCGCTTTCTAATTTTCTCCCCACCACATATATTTGCAGACATTGGGTATACCCCCCCCGTTTACCGCTAGAGCTTTTTCAGGGCTCAACAGATTTTCATGAAACATATTGTTTTGTAATGTGCACGTGATGCGCTTTCATTTGAGACCCCGCTCGATTATATTTGCAGACTTTCGGTTATCACGCCCCATAACTTTTAAACGATTTTCATCAAACATTTTGCCCGTATACACTTGCCGTAATCCGTAAACACTTGCCCGTAACTCACCTGTCATACAAAAAAAAACTGTATTGAAATCGCTTCATCCGTTCGCGAGCTACGGTGCCACAGACAGACAGACACGTGAAACTTATAAACCCTCTTTTTGCGTCGGGGGTTAAAAATATGTTTCATTTCTTGTGATACTCCATCTTCAGCAGCTAATACATAATTGATTACTCATTAATACTACTACGACTCAGCCCATAAATGACCTACCTACTGTTGAGTCAGGCCTCGCCCTCGTCAAGTTACATGGAGGGTAATTAGCCTGCTCTGACACGCTGGCCAGACGGGTTGGCACTGGGTTTTGTATCAAGTTTTCTTCTTGCTGCTAGGTATTCGGCCTTGTCATTTCCCTTTGTCAGCTCTTACGATACCCTTAGGATTGAATGTGGTGCTGACACTATTCATTCTAAATCTGTCACCACATGGACTTATTAATTAGTAAAGTAGAAAAATAAAAGCAATTGAAACAAAAACGTATTTCAACCATTTATGATATCAAATATTTGGAAAATATACGATTGTACGAATCGTTTTATTATTTCAATTTAATATTATGGTTTAATATCTCCTCAAACTCCAATATTTATCTAGCAAGGGCTAGTCTATACTTATACTTATACTTATACTTATACTTATACTTATACTTATACTTATACTTATACTTATACTTATACTTATACTTATACTTATACTTATACTTATACTTATACTTATACTTATACTTATACTTATACTTATACTTATACTTATACTTATACTTATACTTATACTTATACTTATACTTATACTTATACTTATACTTATACTTATACTTATACTTATACTTATACTTATACTTATACTTATACTTATACTTATACTTATACTTATACTTATACTTATACTTATACTTATACTTATACTTATACTTATACTTATACTTATACTTATACTTATACTTATACTTATATACTTATATACTGCTTATACTTATATGCTACTTATAAGCTGCAGAGTTTGTTTGTTTGTTTGTTTGTTTGTTTGTTTGTTTGAACGCGCTAATCTCAGGAACTACTGGTCCGATTTCAAAAAATCTTTCAGTGTTAGATAGTCCATTTATCATATACATATATAGGAAGGTTATAGGCTATATTTTATTTTCAAAAGAATTAGGGATCCGTATGAAAATTGCGATTTTGTAAACCAAGGTGTAAAATCGAAAACCTATTTATGCGTGCGCCGCAAAAACTATTGACAATAGAACATAATGATGTACTACGGGTTTGTAGGTCTTATAAAGATCTACAAAAAAGTCCGCGAGAGCACATATCTAACTATCATAGTTTAGTCACAATAACCGATTTTATGTTCATAAAAAATATGCACGGGTTCGAAGCCCACGCGGGCGAAGCCGCGCCCAAAAGCTAGTATAAAATATAACTACATAAATTACAACAGTGCTAGCTTTGCTATTTCTATTAATAACACATGGCTGAGCTGAAAACCAGCGTTGTGGATGTATACACAACATATAATAAACTGTGCTCAGACCTGATTTCTGGCGATACAATAAACAGAATATTTTTGTAACTCAATCTCAAACTACGGTTACAAATTACATCTGATCGACGGCAAAGCAGGAGAATACTTATACAACAGTTAATTAATTATTTACAATCAGAATAAATTTTAATAAATATGTTTTTTGATTTAACTTATTAGTTACTTCACAATAGGTATAACTCACTAAATTTGGGCGGGCCAGTAAGTAACTAAAACTAAGTAACTAAAGCTAAAACTAAACTAAAATCAATATTTGGTAATACCCTATTTTGTTATCGGTACAGTTTTAGTACTTCCATGAATTCATTCAAACGCCATTATGAAGCTTTTACACTTAATAAATTCAACTGAACGTTTTATATTTGAATTTTCTTGAATATCTATAAAGTTAAATAAATATTATCGATATAAAAACCCACATTCAAATTTAGAACTGCTACAATGAATTCCTACAAATCTGTTCCAGTTAGTACGAAATATATTGAATATCTTTTCTGCAGACTACAAGAACAATTACCCACATTTAAATTTAGTGCTGCTACAATGCAGTTCTAAAAATCTAATGCACTTAGTACAGTTAGTACCTTCGTAAATTGTATTGAATAACTTTCCTGGGGACTTCAGGAACAGTTTTCCACATATAAATACAATGCTATTCCCAAAACTGTTTCAGTTAGTATAGGTGTTTTTTTCTTTGTATGCGTATACGATGCTACCTTCGTATCTTAACTGCAGGGTACAAGAACAAATTTCCTCATTTAAATTTAGTGCTCCTACAAAGTAGTTCTCAAAATGTGTTCCAGTTAGCATACTTATTTTTCTATGTATGCCCTTCGGGTATTTTTTAAGCTCTGTACCGCATATTTTTTCAAATAGCATTTTATATAAATCTTTATTCAGCCGCATAGTGGGCTAAATACCCTCCAAGTATAGTGGGTCCATGGGTTGAGTAGCAGTAGTTTAGGTAAATGCAAAGATTGCTACATCTGCAAGGGCCTATAATTCCGCAAAATCGGCTTGTTCGCCGCGACCCTAGAACGACGACGGCTGGCAAACATTGATATTAGTTTTCTGTATAAGCAATTTTCCTAAGTGTCCCCAGTTATTGGTAATGTCGCCCTATATTGTTCCCATGGCGACCCCTAACTCGTATCACGTGTTACGTTGTTATTGAATAGTATTATAAGGCGTCGGTATGTTTTGAGATTAATATCTTTTTTCAAATATTTAAAAAAAGAGGTTCACAATTTATTTAGTTTTAGTTATTAATTTTTTTGATAATAATTTTTATATAATATTTCTCAATTCGTTTGGCTTTATTTCTTTTTTGTTTCTTACCGGATGACTCCGTCATTTGTAAACCGATTCAAACATTTCGGTTCAGGTTTTCGTTTATGGTGGTATAAGTAGATTCGTAATTCATCTCAATCATCTTATAAATACTCCGAAATCAAATTTTTTTTTTTTTTTTTTTTTTTTTATTTTTATTTATTTTATTTATTGAGCACTACACGGGAGCCTTACAATATAACTTAAACAGTGTATCATAAACCAAGTTTGGTTTTTCCGTACACCAGAATTCACCATCAAGCCCTCATCACTGTTTTAGTCGGATATCATTTTTATGAGAGTATGCAATACAATAAAAAGTTAAAAAGAAGGAAGGTAGATGACAATAATACTAAAACCGGCAACAAGGCATTCATGAAAACACACGTCTGCCAATTGCGATATTATATTCTTAGGATACTTATATAACAAGATATATTTTAGTCACTTATTGTTAACTTTTTTTTTTATTTATTTTTTTTTAAACTAATTATTGCAAAATGGCCAGAAAATATTTTTTTAAATTGCATTTTATGTTTGATTGTTTTATTTGTTCTTTAACATTTACAGGGAGATCATTAATTAATTTAGGCATTTGATATTGTAGCATCTGTTTACCATAAAGATTACTGTAACTGGGTACCACAAATTTAGACTTAAACACGCTTCTAGTATGTTTGTTATGTAGTACAGGCTGTAAGTATGTTTTTATAAAATAATTTTCTGTAAGTAATACGTATTTAACTTGATCATGTACTGGTAAAATTGTACAATGTTTAAAAAGTTTGTTTACATTTTCATTCAGTTTATATTTAATATTTATTTTCTGAGGTGTAATAGTTTTTAATATCCTTATTTGTAAGTCGTAAATTGAGTCTAGGTGCGATTTAAATGTGCGTCCGTAACTACTTAAACCGTAATATATAATTGGTTCTCCGAGCGATTTATATAGTTGCAAAGCGGTTGAGTATGGTATTCGTTGTTTAATGATGCTGAGTTTTGCTAGAATAGCTCTTAGTTTGTCGCAAACATAATTTATATGTTCTTTCCACTTGAAGCGGTCATCAATTATTAGACCTAGGTATTTTTGCTTATCGACTACTTGTATTGGAGCACATTTACAACTTTGGTACTCTTTGTGCTGACATTCGTGACTATGTGTTACGATATGAGGGATATGATCAACGCGGTTTTGACTTGAACTTACATACATTATTTTAGTTTTTTCCGCGTTTAAAATAAGCCCAGCATCATGAGACCAGCTACAAAGCATTGTAAAATCTTTTTGTAATTTTCTGGAGGCTATTTTGATGTCTTTATCAGCACTTACAAGACAAGTGTCATCAGCGAATTGATAAATTTCACAATCCGTTACTACATTAATGGCATCATTCACATAAGTTATATAGTGTAGAGGACCAAGCACTGAGCCCTGTGCTGTGCCTTGTTCTACCTTAACTTGTTTACTCAAGCTATCCGCAATCTTAACCACATATGACCTTTCTTTGATGTAGTCCTGGCACCAGTTACCGAGAGGCCCTTGTATACCACAATTGCTTAGTTTTTCAATGAGAATATTAGGTTTTAAGGTGTCAAAGGCACTGCTATAATCAATGAACACAATAAGGATGTGTTCTTTATTATCAAGATGGCCATAAATACTGTCTGTAAATTTTGAGAGTAGCTGCGTCGCACTTTTTCCTGATTGAAACCCAAATTGTTTATTTGTAATTATTTGATGTTGTTTGTAAAAAGCATGAATTTGTTTCGAAATTACTTTTTCCACAATTTTGTTAATAGTAGATAGTATAGTTATTGGCCGATAGTTGCTGTACTCAGAGTAATTACCTTTTTTATGAATTGGTCTAACTATCCCAGTCTTCAGGCCTTGTGGATATATCCCTTGTTTGACTGATATGTTGACAAGGTGGGCAATAACATCTGCTATTTGGGTAGCAATAATTTTTAGGTCCTGAGCTCGAATACCATCTAAACCTGGTGCCTTTAAATTGTTTAATGATTTTATTTCGTTTTGTATTGTTAAAGCAGTTGCTGGTTGATATCGGCACGAAGCAATAGCTCGAGAAGAATAAGACTGTTTATCCAAGATTAGTTTATTGCATTAAATAAATCTGTTCATTTGATATGATTTGGCTGAAAACCCGAACTCAGTGATCAACAAAAATTAAGAAAAGAAGAAGGCAAAATGTGTGTTATATCGTCAATTTTGCCATCAAGAAATAAATCTTTATTTGGTTGATTTACGTTGTTTCTTTTTTTTTATAACTATATTCCGTGTTGCATTTACGTTCTACTTAGAGTAAGTTTTTCTTAAAAAAAGTAAGTCCACAGTATTTTTGTCTAACTAGTAATTTAACGGTAAAACTGTGTCTTCTTGACATAACGTCGACCGCTTCTCTATCCTAAGACTTCCATATTAATTAATTAGAGAAAACAATGTCACATAAACAACATAAACAATATTTATAGTCCGGGATCCCCGGTACATTGTTTTCACTTGATTACTATCAAGCTAATTTTTCGTGATTAGCTTCATTTTCAAGAGACGCCCAACATTTTCTTGTCGACAACTCTTGATTGTGGTAGCTAACAGAGGTAGCAAGGGTGAAATATGTTGATTTTATGATTCTAAAAAAATTATTACTTTATTATTATCATCAGATATACCAAAAAGCACCCGGTTAGGGTGCTTTTTGGTATATCTGATGATAATTATCTAAATTATTCGAAAATGTATTTGTCCTACAAAATGTATGGTTTGATCAAAGAGTCCTCCACTTCCAATATGTATGGATAACGAGGTCATAAAAAATTATTACTAACCAGCTGGTTTTTTTTTATTTACTTATTAAATATTTATATTATTTAACCATCATATTGTCCTACAAGTTGTGTGGTACGTTATCCCGGTCCTACGCTCAAAAGTTGTTAAAACCATAAGACCCATTTTGTCATCAATAACTGTAGGACAATAATTTTACATGATAGGTTAGTGTATTCTCTGCCCAAATGATACAATGTCCTACAAGAAAACAGGTATGTAACACGAGTCCGACAAAAATTGTAATTTTTTCGTTTTCCTACTTATAACTTACTAGCGACCCGCAACGGCTTCGCACGGGTGCATGTATTATACATATAAACCTTCCTCTTGAATCACTCTATCTATTAAAGAAAACCGCTTCAAAATCCTTTGCGTAGTTTTCAAGTTTTAAGCATACATAGGGACGGACAGACGACAGCGACTTTGTTTTATACTATGTAGTGATAGTGATGATACAGTGGAAACATCTTTTTTTTTTATTTAAATAAATTATTTTTCTTAAGTAGTACAAAAAAAAAATTATTTACATATAAAAAAAATTATATTCATCAGTTTCATCTGATAAATTTTCAGTATCATCACTGTCATTTTCATCTATTTCATTTTCCTCATCTTCTGACTCTGTAATAACGTCCAGGATTTTTTTAGGCAACCCATATTTTTTATAATTTATAACATACTAAATTTCTAATAAAATAATTTTCATCCATTAAACATATCGGTGGATGTCGTTGTATAGCGATATACCAAAAATCACCCGGTTAGTAATAATTTTTTTAGAATCATAAAATCAACATATTTCATCCTTGCTACCTCTGTTAGCTACCACAATCAAGAGTTGTCGACAAAAAAATGTTGGGCGTCTCATCAAAACAAAGCTATTCACAAAGGTTCAGCTTGATAGTAATAAAAAAAATTCTAGGATCTGTAGTACAACTTTTGAGTGTAGGACCGGGATAACGTACCACGCAACTTGTAGGACAATATGACGGTTAAATAATCGATATATTTACTAAGTAAATAAAAAAAAACCAGCTGGTTAGTAATCATTTTTTATGACCTTGTTATCCATACATATTGGAAGTGGAGGACTCTTTGATCATACATTTTGTAGGACAAATACATTTTCGAATAATTTAGATAATTATCATCAGATATACCAAAAAGCACCCGGTTAGTAATAATTTTTTTAGAATCATAAAATCAACATATTTCCTCCTTGCTACCTCTGTTAGCTACCACCATGAGTGATCATGAGTTGTCGACAAGAAAATGTTGGGCGTCTCGTGAAAATAAAGCTACTCACGAAAAATTAGCTTGATAGTAATCAAATGAAATCAATGTACGGGTGACCCCGGACTATTATAACTGAATGTCAAAAATTAGTTTCGAATTCGCTTGTAAAAAATAATATAAAGAAAATGTCCCTCTAATAATATTAAGATTACCCTGGGCAATTCAGTAATACCCTCGCAAACACAACGTTACCATTTTTACGAAATTGTTCATCTTCATAATACAAAGGACGAAAATGTCACGACCTACAGTATTTTCTAATTTATTTTTTACATCGAGATAAGAAAACATAATCATAGTTCGTAAAAAAAATGTTGTTGTGTACTTACATTGTGTAACTTGGAAGAAATTTCATGAACTAATTTCCCTGCGACAACATTATTTGTTGGGGTGACAATAAGATTGTTATAATATGTACCTTAGCAGGAATAATAAGATCCAAGAAATTTAGATTGGATTTAAATCGGATAAACATTACAAAGAACAAAAGTTACTAATTATTACACAATATTTTTGGTCAACACAAAGAAAGACCCACTTTTTAAAATAATAATGAAGTATTTAATGAAATATTTTATACAATATTTCTTAATTTATGTATTATTAGTGATCCACAACTACCATAATTTTATTGTATAATCCGTCTCAACACATAAAAACTTGCAGTTATATCTGTATCTCCTCGGAATTGGTAGAAAAGTGTCTTTAAACTAGCGATATGACGAACTTCCTATGGCAAACCATTGTAATGACGGCTATTGGCTATCAAGTATCTAAAAAATGTCTCGAAAAAACACGCGATGAAGTCACCCTACCTATATGCGGCGAAAAAGCCGCGGGCTATGTTGGCATTTTTGGACAAAAAGGCAGGCCCTGTGTTTAATGAAAACTCTGTACCACAATATGCCTCAGGGGACCGCTTTCACTGATTGTAGAATTTTTTTCATACTTCATATGAATATTTTTATAGTACAAAAACCACTCTTGGCGCGCTCGATAGCTTTGACTGACCCACAGAAAAACGGTTTATGCGCAGTATTTTTTTTTTGTTGTTTCTGTATTTGAAATGTCTATGTGATTTTTTTTCTTCATAATATGTAGAGTTTCTATTATTATATTCTATAGTTTTATGCAGAATGTCTCGGAACGGAAAGTCCTTAATAAGTTTTAATATGCACTTTTCATTGGGATAACTGCATAATCTGTTGCAATTTTCCTAAAATAAATAATTTAAATAAAATGATTTATTTTTCTTAGAAACAGGTCCTGATAATTTCCATCCAGCTGAGTGCATGGTTTTTCAAAACTAAATAAATACACAGCGTGCTAGGCGTTGTGTGTAAAAACAAACACATCCATCATCATTTCTTTAAATGTTTTTTTTTCTGGAAATATAAATTATTATTTTTTTGTTATACGAAACCAGAAATAATCAAATTAGATTGTTTTTGTTGTTATCCTTTCGCCCGCATTTACCTGTACACCGTGACATTGGCGGAGTTATATTGTTGTAAACGCCATTTTAGCCATTAATCTATGAAGTGAAGTGTAGTTCAATTAAATAGGTTGGTGATTTCCTAAATCCGCTATCACACATATGATATTTGAACAGCAATCGTTAAACTCCGGTTGTATCAGCAATGATTGGCCAGGCTCTATACAATATCGTTTTCCGATAAGAAGGGAAACTTCGATATTACTCAGTAAATCTTTTCAGGGTTTAGAAAAATAATTGGATTGCTACATTGAAGGAAAGCAATTACATTCGGCAAGAGAAGCAATTTCGATTTACTCAACAACCACGATTTAGGTAAACTTCCCTATATTAAATTGTGTTACGCCATTTTATATATTTGCTTCATAAATCCTGTTTAAGGGTTTCGATTACGCGCTTAGCTTTACCGTTTTAAATGAGATTCGTATCTTAACGTAAGTGTTAACAATGAATTATTGTGTATTGTTAAAGAAGATATTTACTGGTAGACAAGCATGAAGTGATATAGACTACTCTATGTCTGCGGTTTAACGTAGATTTCAACACCCATTCCCAAAAACAAACACAATATATTAAACACTAATTGTTCTATAAAAAGAAAATTCTTCCCGATTTGTAGCCATAGATGATGATATATAATAATAATAAATATCTTTGGACATATCACACAACGCCATCTCGTCCCAAGCTAGTAGCTAGTAGGTCGTACAAATATTTCTTCCGTGCGGGGATCGAACCCGCGACATGCTGCGCAGCAGTCGATCGCTCAACCACTGCGCCAACCGTGTCGTCAGATGATTGTTCCACCCTTTGTGTAAAAGCATGATGCTACCATATTAAGGGCATCCTTAATAAATATCCCGTTTGTTAAAGTCGTACAATGCAAAACGAGTCTTGTGTCACCGTTTTAGAGACTTCAACGATACAAAACAAAAATAATGTTGCAAGTAAATAAAATGTAATAAAAGATTTCACCACATAAATTGCTGCTTGAATACAAAAATGGACCACAAATCGAACATTTTCAAAAGACTGCCTCTTTGGTCTAGGCGTTGGATGTGCCGCCGTTCACAATGTGGATCACAATAAAAGTTATAACACTATTACACTATAAAATACAATCATTTATAAACAGATTAAAAAGTGTTAAGCCTCTTCGAAACCACATAACATCCTAATTTATAAAAATCTTTATTTTTTGTGTATTTAGTAGGTTAATTTTTTAATCCCTCCATAAATTACCGACTATTGAGTTAAACCTCCTCCAAATTTATGGACAGAATTAGCCTACCATGGAAAGACGGGCAAGACCACCGCTGGCAAGACAGGTTGGCACAGGGTTTGTATCGGATCCCACAATGCCGCAACAGGACGCGAGTTGGAGCACCCCAGGGAGGTTTAGTGGGTAGGACCCCACTATGGGGGAGAGTCCCACACTCCCCTCGCTGGCCTACCCCGTGGCCGGCGAGGAAGTCCATAAAGGATTTTACCCCGGGAGAACAAAAAAAAAAGGGGTTTGTATCGAGTTTTCCTTTCGTTAGGCATGCAAGGCCTAACGAAAGGAAGGCCTTTCGCCGCCTCTTACCACACCCTCAGGATGGTATGAGTTGGTGTGTATTCGTGAAATTTCGTCACCGCGCGGAAAACATTTGTATGCTTCACGTATATTGCAAAAGTTTCATGTATTTAGTGTAAAATTAAAACGTTCTGGTTCCTAGAAAGTTTTGACCTCCCGCTAAAAAATCCATTGCGCTAACACAATTTGAAACAGTCTGAACTGAAATTCACATTCCGCGGTAGTATAAAGGGTAATGAAAAGAAAAGTTGGGAATTCACGACACATAGATTATTCTTAATGCTCTCCTTTGTCCACAATGTACGTGAAGTATTCTTATAAAATTTTATGAAAGTAGCTCTGGAGGAGCTCGATCCCGATTCAATTTGTTGTTCGATATTACTAGTGATTTCATGAAGCTGAAATAATTTTCGAATCCTATTTTATTTCAATGTACCTATTCCTACATGGGATTTGGGTAGGTGATATTTAAAACCCTTTATGCACTGGACTTAAATATCAGGAAAATTTATCTAATATATAAAATTCTTGTGTCACCGTTTTAGTGTTTATACTCCTCCGAAACGGCTTTACCGATTTTGATGAAATTTCATATGTACATTCAGTAGGTATGAGTATAGGTAGATAACTATTTTTTACACCCCTAAGTGTAAAGGGTGGTACACCACAAAAAAATATATTTTTTTATTCTTGACAAATTTCTTGACAAAAATACATACATCCCTAAATTTTTTTCTATTAAAAAGAAGCGCTTCAAAATCCTTTGCATATTTTAGGGACGGACAGACGACAGTGACTTTGTTTTATACTAAGTAGTGATAGTGAATATTTCAGTTATAGTGTAGTGATATATATCAGAAATAGATTAGAATGTCATTGACGCGGTAAATATTTAAGCTTAATAATTGCATTTATAAAGTAGACCAAGCAAAGTGTGGACCTGTTTCTTAAAGCTTTTGTATATGTACATTATTTTATACATAACCGGAATTGCACACATTAATACAAAATCGCAATAAATTCTATAATCTCTATATATAAAAATGAATCGCTGTTCGTTAGTCTCGCTAAAACTCGAGAATGGCTGGAGCGATTTGGCTAATTTTGGTCTTGAAATATTTGTGTGAGTCCAGGGAAGGTTTAAGAGTTGAGAAAACATAGAAATATTGTAAGTAAAATAATAAATACAACAATTTTATTTTCCCATACAAACTGTTACCTGTCAAACATCTGACGTTCGTCCCGACGGTTCGGGTCTTTATATCATAAACTAAGTAAATGATTATAATCGAATTTGCGCAACGTGTGTGTTTGTTTGATTTAGTTTGATCAAAATTAAGATAGCTTACATCTCAATTTATTAATATTATATTATTGCAACTTATTTGTCTATTATTTGACAGTTATAATCATATGTTCGCTCCAAACAATGGCGCTGTTGACTGTATTGTCTATATTGGAGTAAGTATTTAATAGATGGTGCTTTGTTAAAAGTACAAACGTTTCATAAATGTATATACAAATTAATTAAATAAATAGAAATAAAATAAAACAATTACGCGGAAAATTAGAAAAATAAAGAAGACTTAAACACCATATAAAACTATTTTTAATCTAAATTTTTTTTTTTTAAATGTAACCTCACTACGTTTGACATGAATTTAATAGAATGCGTGCTGCAAATATTGTCAAAGAGGATGTACAACTAAAAAGTATCGTTTATATTGTGAAACCGTAGTTTCACAGAGCGGCAGTTTAGGAAGCTAATTACTATATTTAGAGAAAGTAAAACATGGAGTACATCATATATTTTACACAGACAGAAATTCAAATATAAAAGGTATCATCATCATTAAATTTATATAAAAAGTTCCTATTCGCAACAGTTTAAAACAGATGCTTCGGTCGGAGTTACTTTATTTACAAAATACATATATGTATATCTTTAAAAATAAAAATAAATTGCTGTTCGTTAGTCTCTCTAAAACTCGAGAACGGCTGGGCTGATTTGGCTAATTTTGAATATCTTTATAAATAAAAATGAATTGCTGTTCGTTAGTCTCGCTAAAACTCAAGAACGGCTGGACCGATTTGGCTAATTTTGGTCTTGAAATATTCGTGAGTCCAGGGATTGTTAAAAGATGAGAAAATTCAGGCTTCTTATTTATTGATTCTGAGGCGGTACGAAGTTTGCCGGGTCAGCTAGTATAATATAACTAGCTTTTGCGCGCGGCTTCGCCCGCGTGGGCTTCCAACCCGTGCATATTTTTTATGAACATAAAATCGGTCATTGTGACTAAACTATGATAGTTAGATATGTGCTCTCGCGGACTTTTTTGTAGATCTTTATAAGACCTACAAACCCGTAGTACATCATTTTGTTCTCTTGTCAATAGTTTTTGCAGCGCAGGCATAAATAGGTTTTCGATTTTACACCTTGGTTTACAAAATCGCAATTTTCATACGGATCCCTAATTCTTTTGAAAATAAAATATAGCCTATAACCTTCCTCGATAAATTTACTATCTAACACTGAAAGATTTTTTGAAATCGGACCAGTAGTTCCTGAGATTAGCGCGTTCAAACAAACAAACAAACAAACAAACAAACACACAAACAAACAAACTCTGCAGCTTTATATATTAGTATAGATAATATTCTCACCAATGGCATATCGCTAATGATACCGTACTATGTGTTTCTGTTTTATGATATTTTCACTACGAATTATTATGAGAAGCAATATTGAATCCTTTGTAAGGATATCAATTCAATCTATCTACATGATCAGGCAAGCGTGACTGTAATCCAAGATAGAAGCTATTTTAGTGACATGTACCTGTGGGATAGTATCACGACAGAGCTTGATGTTACATTACCTCAAATTGCATTAAGGCTTGACGTAGTATAAGCAAATAAACTGAATAAATTCACCTTGATATATTTAGATTAAATGCCGTAACTGCAGTAAGCCATTCGAATTTTGAATACTCTTGTAATGAAAAAATAGTTAGTGAATTAAAACAAAAACATTGTCACAACATAATCAATAAAATAAGATAGAAAATTAAGAAAAAAAAACTAACAATAAACAGAACTAGTATTCGAAATATGCTTTGGTTAATAACTTTAAGTATATGTACTGCACAGAGGAGAGATATTGCTTTTCGTGCGAATGACTTTGCGCCAAAAAGCTCAGATCTATTTTTTGATATTTGTTCCGTGTGGTGACGGATTTAGAATACAAAGTGTCACCAACCCATACCCATCCAATTAAAGCAGCCAGCGTGGCACAGAAAGCTAATTTCGCTCAATGAACTTGCATTAGGGCCGACTCAGTACCGGGTCGTTTATGGGCTGAAATTATAAAGACTTTTGAATTAAACTACTATACTACTATTCAGCCCATAAATGACCCAGTACTGAGTCAGGCCTCAGTACTGGGTAGTAGTGGGTCCAGTTACTTAACTCCTCCATGCCACGCTGGCGAGACGAGTAGGCTTAAGGTATCTATTGTATCAAGTTTTTTATAATTTCCAACAAATATAAAATAATATGTCTGTCTCGTAAAAAAAAAAACTGGATGACCGAGCTTTACTCGGTATTTTTTTTTTATAAATTGTGTTTTTTGGAAATTATATTTAAGTACGAATTACAAACACTCATTGACTTCGTGTTACTTAACAACGCCATCTGCTGTTGTACTCTACTTTTTTGTGAGCACAACAGCAGATGGCGTTGTTAAGTTTATTATATATATATTATTATTCGCCAATAGATGTCAGGATTCCTAGCTAGATCGATTTATCACCCCCAAAACCCGAATAAAATTACATTTTCTCAAAATGATTCCTAGCTAGATCGATTTATCGCCCCCGAAACCCCCTATATACAAAATTTCATGAAAATCGTTCGAGCCGATTCCGAGATTCCATTATATATATATATATACAAGAATTGCTCATTTAAAGATATAAGATATTGTATTCTCTCTGATAATGTCCATCAAAACTAGTTAATTTTACATTGATCACTTTAGTGTGTGTCTTTACGGTATACTACGCAAAAGAAATGTAGAAATGAACGGCATCATAAAACTCGTCTCTACAATCAATCGCAGTCTAATAGAACATTCCAGATCAATAAGTGAGAGACGGGCGACGGCAAAGTGCGTCTCATCACTGGATGGCACTTAAATTAGTTTGTTGCAAAATGTATCAAGTATGCATCACATCAAAGATTTAACAATAATTTTATTTTACCAATATAAATTCGATATGCATATGAAAATACTGCTACTATTCAGCTGGGGCGCCTCCAGTTATATGGAGGGTAATAAGCCTACTGTGCCACGCTGGCCAAACGGGTTGGCACAGGGTTTTGTTTCAATCTCATACGGCTAGATTCTTCAACATCGTCAGAATGGAATGGAGTGGTGAGATTATGTATTCCAAATCCGCACACGGACCACATCCCAAGAGCTCAGCAAATATTGACGATACTTTCTTCAATTTCAGAATGCGGTCAGAAGTCTCAATTTGTCACCACTCACACATTTACAAGTCACTAGTTGTCTTGAAATTATTTTAGGAGCTTACTTATTATATTTCATACTAGCTGACCCGGCGAACTTTGTTCCGCATTATAAATATTTAAAACAAAAAGAAAGTTGGACATAGGATACCTGAGATTTTTATCCCGTCCGTATAAAACCTACTTTAACAAAACGCAACTGACAGCGAAACGTTATGTTGTCTATAGTTTAATATGGCTGAAAATTTGACAATTAGAAATTTTGAATTCGACTTGTTTATATTGTTGTAATTCACATAATATCTTTATAACTTGTGTTATTCTGATGTTTAAGCTATATTATTGTAAAGTTTCATTAAAATCCATTCAGTAGTTTTTACGTGAACGTGTAACAAACATCCATCCATCCATCCATACTTACAAACTTAACAATATTAGTAAGATTCATAAAATCTTGCCTACTCCGTGTGACGGATTTAGATTACAGATTGTCACCCCAATTTTGATCCTGAGGGTGTAAGAGTAAACTAAGTAAGCCCGACTCTAACTCAAAAGAAACTTGATTTACGTAGGTTTTATCACAAAACTCTTATAAATCGTCATAGTTAAAATTACCATTATCATGTTTTGGCCCCTATCCCACACTATGTGGTAGTTCACACCTTCAAACATAATAGTGCGTCACCACCAATAGAATGAGAGCTCATTAGTGTCTCACCAGTATATAAAAGCCCGCAGCGACAACTGCCATCCAGTCGTCCCGCGACCACGGACACTGCAAAGTGTCTGAAACGTTGGGAATAAAATAAAATAAAACGATCATAACCGTGAAGCCATCATTTCCTGCAATGTGTAAAGATCGTGAAAACCTAAGACATCATTATAATTCCTCTTTTTTACAATCCATCCATCTCATCTCATCTGCATGCTGAAACTACTAGCGGTTCGGAATGCTGTTCTACAGAGCAGAGCTAGCAAGAAAGTCTGTAGTTCTCTGACTCAGTAGTGGGCCATTTATGAGGTAAAAATTAAAACGAAGAAATAAGTAACCTTGTAAGGACTAGATCCCAATCTACCATTATGATCAGTGCGGCCAAGAATGCTAATTTCTCTGTACAGTAGACGAGGCACGAAAACCCAAAAAGGCAAGATTCAGCAGTGACCCAATCGACTAGCTTAGAAATGCAGTAATGCAAAAGAAGATTCCGCAAAAATTCTCTAGGACATATTTCAAAGTATCGGTATTGCAAAATTCGGTGGCTAACATAAGTTTATCTCTAGTTGAAGGTTCTTGAGTGCTATATGTAGAAACGATGCAATTTAACCGACTTAAAAAGTTATATTTACAAGAAATAAAAATACTTTGAGAAAAACTTTTAGGCGTAAATAACCAATAAATATCCATTTTCATGTTGCCAACTTAAATTGACATTGGCATTTAATGGTGTAGGCAAGCCAAAGGGACCTACTCCAAATGGTTATTTTCGCTTTTAAGTTTTTAAAGTAATATGCAGTTATTTTACGGTTAAAAGTCGTTTTTTTGGACTTAACTATTAATGTATTCTTGGAAATCTAAGATACATCTCTTTTTGTGCTGGGTATTTTTTGGGTGTCGTTTATGTCCCAACCTATTGTGTGCTTGTGTATTTTCATAAAAGGCACATTATTTTACAATTTTAATATTACCTACCTACCAATTTTTAATGTTACCCAGTACCGTCCTCATTACAGTAGTTATTTTTCATTTTAATTGTACCTTTAGTACTTTGATTCAGAGGTCGAGTTTCAAAGAAGCAAAAGTGATTATTCTAAAACAAAGTCCAAGCCAGAGGAACAATTAAACCGCTTGAATGTCAAATGGGAAAGCTGGACAAAGTTCGAGATGGGAACTTTTAGAATAAAGACGGACTTTCACTGGCTTCATTTGCGTACGGCAATGAACCGAGAGTATAGTTAAGTATATTATTTAGTAAAACTTTTTCAAACTTTTTCAAGCTCAAAGTCATTCTTGCACCTTTATGAGCTTGGAGGGTTGTATTGATGAGTTTGATGATTTTAATTCTATAACTACATACGTCTTACAGCCGCGAATAACATTTTAATCAACATACAACCTAGCACTGACCTGCAAATTGGAAAAAACGTACAAATTGGAAAATTTGAATTTCGCGTGCTACCCTGGAACATTCACCTTAAATAGATTCCTTTGTTCTTTAAAACACAATTTACTGCGTACAATTCTGAAATCCCTTGGAGTTCTGTTATGAGGGTATAAAATGACCAGCAACTTATGAAGACAAGTTCAACTATATGGTAATATGACTATTTAATCGTCAGGTGGAAATTTATAGATGTTTTCTTTTTAATTTATTTAGAACATAACAAATTGCCATTACTTAAAAATACCAATGAACCTAAAACTAACAGAAAAACACCTTAAAAACACTAAAATATATTATTAAAAGGAGTCCCTTTACGTAAGGTTCCGAAGATACTGGCAGCGTTCCCCCTTTGAATCGCTAGACTGATTCTTTGTCCGAGGTAGCTCTTCGGTCTCCAGTGATTTTAATTCTGTTGCCTGAATTTTAGACGTTCTGTTGAAACGCTGATAAATTCAAATGTTAAATTAAATAAGTGTCTTTTCTATGAAAATAATTGTAGCATGCAGCTTCACTATCTGTCACTATCATCACTACTTATTATAAAACGAAGTCGATGTCCTCTGGCCGTCTCTATGTGTGCTTAAATCTTTAAAACTACGCAACGGATTTTGAAGCAGTTTTTTTAATAGATAGAGTGATTCAAGAGGAAGGTTTATATGTATACTACATCCATAATATTGGAGAGATATGTATAATACATGCATATTTGCACGCGTGCGAAGCCGGGGCGGGTTGCTAGTGCTGTATAATTTAAACGGCTATTTGCTAACACATTTTAATTAAGAAGAAGAACTTGGTGTGTAATATTTTGCGCTGTGTCTGAGCGTTTTAACAAGTTCGTGTGGCGCCCCGCCGGTCAACACATTGCTAATATTTTCAGACTAATCTGTACTAAACTATTTTCTAGAGAACTCACTAGAGACGATACTTCTTCGGTAATATTTCTTATCGAGAGTAATATTCAGCACCAGCTCATTTTAAATTGAACAAATTATGGGGCGTCCATTAATTACGTGAGGCGTTTTTGCCGATTTTCCGAGCCACCTTTCTTCTCCTGGTGGGATGTCCTGAGATTTAGTTTAACGGAGGCAGTTTCCTATAAATCCACCTCGCGGGAGATTTTTTTATTATATGTGTTTTTAGTGTAATATAATGTTCCTCGAGTTGCGCTCAGTTGGCGGTGGTACGAATTACAAACCTTGTGGTACGAGCTTTGCATAATAATTTTATTACGTAATATTTGACCATATTTGTTAAGAAACATGTTTTAACTTCGTTTCTCGATTTCTTGGTGAAATAATTTTTAGGTGATATTCGCCGAGAACCGAATAATAATATAAGATTCGGTTCGACCGAGGTCTTAAACGTGTTACGTTATTAATGGAGCCCTCCTTATAACTTATTTAATATTTCATTTTATTTAATAGCATAATAATGTTAATTTCCTCTTGTATTGTGTCAGTTTAGGTATTAGGTATGCCACACACTTGCGTCAAAAGTACTGCGCAATAACTATATATCAGATTACAAATTTTGACTAGCTTACAATTGCATCGTATTGGTTGGATTTAGTATCTTTCTTATTTGCGAAGAATATAGAAACCTTTAGATATACAAAATAACCTATAAAAGCTAGTAAATCGCTTCATACACGAGCTGTACCTGTCTTTGAAACCATTGAAGCGGTAACTAATGAAAAGCCTTTTCATATGAACCCCTTACTAGTATTACAAAATAGTACAATATCTAATAAATTATCGATCAGGTGTGACCATAATAGCATGCTCTCCAAACTTGGCGCACTATAGCCAAGTTAGGTCAACGATGAAATATTCTGTTGCCCTGATTCATACTCTTTTGTGTAAAGTGCACTTACTTGCAAAGATTTGTTCCCGGCAAGCCATTAGAATGGCTGCGTCG
The DNA here is from genome assembly GCA_905475355.2 of Clostera curtula. NCBI lineage: Eukaryota > Metazoa > Arthropoda > Insecta > Lepidoptera > Notodontidae > Clostera > Clostera curtula. The sequence goes on along the minus strand of FR997808.1, from coordinate 7,262,845 downwards.
GTTCATTCAGCCGGATAAATCAACCGAATAGCATTGTTGCCATATTTGAGACATAATAGGCCAAATCTGAAGGTATTTGGCTGCCGCGATTTTTAGGTCTTGATTTGAGGTAAACAAAAGGCTGGGGGCAGCCAAGCCAATGACAGGTTGCTATGACACTCATTAATTTAGCTATTATTATAGTTTAGCTCATTATTATAGTTTAGTTTAGCTTGCATAGTTGAGCCAGTTGAGCCAAAAACTGGCTCAACTATGCAAGCTAAACTAAACTAACTTATTTTAGCTGGTGGTGGACGTTCAGCTTTCGAGGGTTAATATATCCTACATTTTACTGAAATAAGATCAATAATTTGTGAAAAATATTTTTGTTTATCGGTTAAGTAATTCCCAAGATTAGGGCAAACTAACAAAATACTGTACTAACAAAATACACTACTAGCTGTAGTGTATAAAAGACTAGACTAGACTAACATTCATTTTTATGTATTAGATGTAAAGTTTATGTTTTTATTGAAAAAACAACATGACTGTTTGAATACACAATGTCATTATCTCATTACAACCTGAGGGTGAGGCAGAAAACATAGGCGCAAAGTGCAACGAAACTTGATTATATACACGCCCGGTAGGCTCCCCCCTTTAAAATTTGAGTGGGCCTGACGCAAAAGTTCTCTAAGATTTGAAATAAAATACAAATTCTAAAAAGAAACATATATTTTTATGGAAATTTCAACCATTAAATTGTAATATTATACATTATTATTTATTATTAACAATTATATTAAATATTAGTTGTAGCAATGAGATTCAATATATTAATATTAGCGTTATCATTCACTTATAAATCATAGTATCATTGTGAAGTAACAGTTTAGCATATAGTACAATTGATTTTAAAATTGAATACGAAATCCGACTTTCATATCTAAAACGCAACGTCAAAATCAATTTAGTATTGGAAAATACGCTAGAAAATCCTTCAGCAAATGCTCAGACTTATTGAATTGGCGTCGACGAGATTCGTCGCATTATTTCTCTTACGTTACAAATGGACATCAGTATAAAAGATTCTACGAATATACAGGGTGTATAATTTTTTTTAAACTAAACTCCTGCACTAGTTTGATTTAACCTGTTTCGCGCGGGCAGTTTACAAACATGAAATTCACGAACACAAATGACACCCAGACTCAGAGCAAGTGCCTCTGGCTTACAGAAATATACTTGTCCGGCCCCGGAATCAAACCCGGGAACCCGTGACCCAAAAGCGGCACATTCAACCCCTAGACCAACGAGGCAGTCAGCCTATCTGTGTGTGAATCACGAGACACCATGCTTATACGTTGAATATTGTTTAAAAAACGAGGTTTACGAAACAGTTGTACAAAACTTCTACCAATTTTCCACAACTCAACTATACGGCCTAATTTGCAAGAAAGTCGGGTTTGTATCAAGTTTTCCTTCTCTTGCGGCTCAATTTTCGGCAAGGTGTCATTTTGTCGGCTCTAACGACGCCGTGAATACTAAATTCGTCACCACATGGACAGCACCTTAGAGCATTCACTTATGTTAAAATTTTTGGAACATTCTGTATTTTGAAGCTTTCAGTCATTCACGCATAATTTACCACACAACGCAATAAAATATCCATTAATACCGGGTATGCCTATTTTACGGTGGGCTGAACACGAGATGTAAAAATTTTAGGGTTGCGAAGAATTAGCTTAGCCCTTTCGCGATTCACTTTGATTTACTTAAAAAGAAATTCATTTAACAAAAATCTTCTACCGCGCCAGCCAAAATGAAAAACAAATAAAATCTAAGGCAAACGTATTTTTTTATCAATGTACCCTAAATGTATCTATCTAGTTCCAATCTGGGTAATAGAGTATGAAATACCTATTATACCTACCATATTATATGTTTGTGATTGGAGTGGGGCTCAGACCCAGAGAAAATGAATCTGGGTATATTCCACTATCTTAGCACGGCATCGAACGGGAACCTGCGATCTAAAAGGAAGTGTTTGCATTTCAAATTCATAATTTAACAAATTAAATCTTTAACTTCATTTACTTCATCAAATGAATTTGCCCGAAGCTTTCAGTATTATATACAGAAGGAAACACTTAAGACGAGTACTTTTGGAGGGAGCTAATATCAGTGTTTGCCAAGCAGTTCGCATTTACAGAATTGGGGTGACATCACAGACAAACATAAGTAATAGACTAGCCAAGCATTATTTGGGATAGAATTAATCTTACAGACAGTAACACTAAAATAGTAAGATGAAACTGTTGGCAAAGTATTTGTGAAAATATTTGTCTAGCTATTTGACAAAAATACTGAAATAAACCTGAAACTCCGTTTATTACGTAATCATATCAATGCTGTCCGGTTGCTTGTCGGTCTCGAAACACATAATTTATTCATAAAAAAGTAATAACGGTTTAAATTAGGTTCGAAAGTGAATTATTAAGTGATAAATGCGCATGGTAATGTTTAAAACACTTAATAGCAATTAATAAAAACAAATCATGACAATTACAAGAACTAAAAAATATGTACAACTTTGTGGAAGCAAAAGTATAATTTTGTTTACCACTGTAATATGTTTGCGACACATTCTTTATTTTGTTTAGATAAATAATTTAATGAAATTCATGGCATTGTTTACTAGAGGTTTTGATGAAATAGAAAAGACATAGTTCAATTTGGATGTCATGTCTGTTATTATTGAAATCTATGGTAAGATTCTCACAATACAGTCTCTTATCGGGCTAGTGCAACGTTATTAAATAAACAGGCACTGTGCAACGCCCACGTACTATCTGTAGGCGGTAGAGTATACCAAGCAAGCCAAGGCACTTTCCGAAATGATCGAATACTCAAGTTGATTTAGCCAAGCTTTTAAAATACTTTTGTTTCCTGTTGATAATTTTAATATATCGTTAATTAACCATGTACTAGTCAGGCCTTTAGATTGATATTTTTTTAATTCAAGGTAACAAAGGTTGTAACAAAGGTTGTACTGTCTTGATAGATGCATTTCAAAAAAGAGTGTTCGATGTATAATCCCAATATACAAACACTATTAACACGTTGAATGCGGGGATTAATTTCAATAACTCACGTTCAGTGCTATACATGCCATTTTTGACATGTAACAGTTTTTCTACTGGTGCGGTACAAGATGATAAAGACTTGTAAACCAACAATTAAGTTTTGGCCAATATATTCTTATTTTTTATACAAAAATATAATTTTATGTTCGCAATAACAAGTTGACATATTCAATTATATACATGTATCGTCGCCACTGACTACAGTCTTAGGTTTAGAAATTATATGATATTTAATTGACAATACAAATTCGGCTTGTACCGCATCACGGGGGTAGGGCAAGGTCTGTTATATCGATAGTTTTATAGGGTTGGGAAACGTAATGAAACAAAATGTCGCCATCGAGATTTATAATTTATATATTATTAAAACGTTTGCATTTGCAGAAGTTGTACGAATTGCACTGATATAGTTTTATCTACAACTAAAGTCAAATTCTGTGGTTGCGGTGTATCTTTAGCTTCTAAACTCGATTCTTGTGGGACTGTTATAGTATGCGGTGCATTGCTAGTACTTGAGGGTGATAATTGTGGTAACGTAAAATCTTTTAAAATACGTATTTTTGCCCCACCTGTGTTTCTTCTAGCAATCGTCAAATTCCGGTCATCACTTTGGGCACTTTTATCGGTATCTTCAAACACTTTGAGCAATATTTTACGTGACCTTTTCCTCGGTGCATCCATTGTAAAATCGAGAAATATGATGTAATTAGGTATTCACAAAAATAAAACAAAATATCAAACACAGCACTAGCCTGCACTGACAAGTTCCTGTGGTGCGATACAAGGCATAGCGAAGACAGTTTTGGCTGGCACCGCACCGATTTTAGTTTTTTATCATCTGGTGCGGTACGAGTCGAATTTGTCTTGTACACTAAAAACCTTCCTATTGAATACAATTTAACATAACGAACATAAATGTATATTTGTCTCTTTCTGAGCTAGGGTATATCAATGTCAAATCACCCCCGCACCAGACAGAGACCACCTACTTTCAACGTCGCATCAAATGAAAGTCTAATACAAGCCGAAATTGGCATGTACCGCACTCAACGTGTTAAAACTGTACAGTTTTTATGATGCTTGAAACTTTATCTCTGGCTTCTTTTATAATCCAGAATAACAGTATAATTAAAGGATATATTTTAATTAAAAAAGAGAAAAAATGAACGGACAAAGCCCGACGATTCGCAGGTCTTACAAAATCTATAGCAGGCGAGTTTGCTGAGTTTTTCAAACGGTTGGATCCGAAACTTTGCAATCTTTAGCTTCATTTAAACTGAAGGCAGCATTGAACTATGAGGAAACATCTCAATGGTGGCAAATGAGGCACGCTCACCGCTACCAGTTTTAAGGAAATATCTTTAAAGAAGATTTAATGCAACGTCTTTGAAAAATGCACCCGGTTTTACTTTTAATGAGTTTCGAGAGCACCTAGGATTTCTTTGGTATAAACCAAGTTTTCATTCTTATACACGTTTTATCGTCATTTCAGTAAATAAATGACCCATTACTGAGTCGGGTCTCCTCCAAATTCATGGTGGGAAATTAGCCTACTTTGCCACGCTGTAAAGACGGGTTGGCACAGGGTTTGTATCAACTTTTCCTTCTCTTGTGGCTAGGTGATCTGTCTCTTGCGTTATTTTAGTCGCCTCTTACGACACCCTCAGGATAGTGTGGGTTGGTGACATTGTGTATTCTAAATCCGTCACCACACGGACAAGTTTTATATACATTATCAATTGGGCTGGCTCTAGAATGTGCTGGATTCATGTCAATCGTAGGTGGTACTATTACTATTCAGCCCATAAATTACCCATTACTGAGTCGGGCCTCTCCCAGTTTTGTGGAGGTTAATTAATGGTTTGACTGTCCTGTTGTTCTAGGGGTTGGGTTGGTGCCGCTTCGGACCCCAGATTCCCGGTTTGATTCCGGGTTTGGAAAATATTTTTTCTATTCTATTGTATTCAAAGACTTTTGCCCGACGTGACCCCGGAATCGAACTCGTTATCCTAAGGCGGCACATATTACTCCTAGACCAACAAGGCAGTCAAACCATTCATTACCTCCACAAAATTGGGAGAGGCCCGACTCAGTAATGGGTCATTTATGGGCTGAATAGTAATAGTAGTAGGTGGACACGATTGACATGTAGCCATCACCTTGTAGAGCCGGCCCATTTTATAATGTATATAAAAGTTGTATAATAATGAAAACTTGTTTTTTTTTTACTAAACGAATCCCCAGCACTAGGTATAACCTGAAATGCAGGGGCAGCTTACAAACATGTAATTCACAAACACAAATTACATCCTGACTCAGAGCAAGTGCCTCTGGTTTAGACAAAGACACTTGCCCGACCCCGGAATCGAACCCGGGACCCGTTGATCCAAAGGCGGCACACCTAACCCCTAGACCAAACATCGTCACCCCGGAGACGAAATGCAAATGCAGTTCTTTTACAAAATGATTCATGCAATAACGAGCCATGTACTAGAACATGGAAAGCGTTTCTAAAAGCAATTTTGGTGGAATCGGTTGAATACTAGCCTACGTTGTAAGCGACAATTTCCAACCGATTGACAGGAATCATCACGATTGACGTGAAAGTACGTAAGAGCAGAACACGCTCATAAATCTTTGTTACTGCTCGGCTTATATGGAGCAAGGGGAATATTAGTCAAAAATTTATAGTGGGTTAATATTGTTTAAGAGTTAAGTATATAGGGTCTCCCAAAAATAACCCGCCACAGCGACACTGGAAGTAGGGTACCCCTACCTAGGTCTATTCCATAAAAAAATGTTGGTCTTGAAATATTCGTGAAAGTCCATGTAAGGTTTAAAAGGTGATATTTAATTATTCTGTTTGCCGGGTCATCTAATTAAAAAAAATTTTTTGTGTGTATCTAACCGCAATTGTTCCAAAACGTAGAACACTAGTATAGCATGCGAAATATGTACAAGAATGTATTTACTAATTAATTTAGCCAGCGTTATTAAATTTCTTTATATCGAACTGTATAGTCCTTGTAATAGTTGACAATATTTTGTGTGCATGCCCGAACTTCCGTCATGTTTTTCGGGCACTTTATTTAAAAATGTGATGTGTGATAATGCTTGTTGCACAGCCATAGTTATGAAAAGTGCCCGAAACTGTCATACTGCTGCGTTTTTGACATGGCGGACGCGCCAACGCTTACTCATACTATAAGAAGGCCTATTAGGCCATCTTTTGGAATGAGTACCTACTACTTTTACTCATCCAATAAATGGCTGGAATCGGGTGGTGACACAATGTATTCTAAATCCGTCACCACGCAGAGAAGCAATTTAATATAGCTTTATCTTATAATTAGATTAAATAATCCTACCCGCAAAATTAAGCCGAGCGCTATATAATCCCCATGTTAGCAACTAGGGGTTAAGCGTTGACGTCAATGTCAATTTAGCAGCCCGCGTGATGGATGAAGACTCAGGGGTAAAGTTCAACCCTCAAATTACTATAATCCACGTTAAATACGATAGTTTTTTAACTATTGCTCCTGACTTATATAGAATGAGTATACTAAGAAATTCATGTTACGTTTAAATGTCTTTGCCCTTGTGAACGATTTAGGAGGTATATAATGTTGTGAAAGTAATTTAAATATTAAACATTTATTAATTTAAACTCAGCATTGGATCTTGTGGAGACGGATTTAGAATACATTTGTCACCACCCCATTCCATCATGAGGGTGTCGTAAGATTCGGCAATTGGAAATGGGAAGGCTGAAAAAAAGAAAGAAAGTAACTTGATATGAAACGACCAGACGGCCAGACGGGTTGGTAAAAGTAACTTTACCAACCCGTCTGGCCAGCGTGGCACGGTAGGGTCTTGTAATTAAACCTCTATGTAATTGGAGGAGTCCTGACTCAGCAGTGGGTCATTTATGGGCTGAATAGTAGTGGTAGTGGGTCTTTTACGGCGTCTAAGAAGGAATATTGAAATAGAATACAAGAAATAATTGCCATCTTCCTATTATTTTATGTATGAATATGAAATCACTATCACTACATAATATAAAACAAAGTCGCTTTCGACTGTCCGTCCTTAAGTATGCTTAAATCTTTAAAACTACACAACGGATTTTTAAGCGGTTTTTTTAATAGATTCAGAGTGTGACCTAGAGTGATTCAAGAGGAAGGTTTATAATATGTTTATTACATACATAATTGCACCCGTGCGAAGCCGGCGCGGGTCGCTAGTGAATAATAAATATGAATATGAATAAATAAAATGTTGAATAGTTTTTCCTTAATTGGTATTGAATCCAGATTTTGAGTTGTATGATCCAAATGATCGCCGTTATTATCGTATCAGCCAAAAGAACTCCATTGCTGGACAAAGGCCTCCACAAATAATTTCCACAAAGGCCGGTCCTAATCTCAAGTTATAATTTAACACAATGTTATTTTATCACAATCTTTAATATTTTTCAGGATTGTCTATAAATACGTATTACCGGGAAGCTGCGAAAGATCTTCTCGTCCCCAATACCACAGTGTCTGAAGTCAAAAGTCTTCAACCAATGTGTGTTGCCAGTGATGACTTATGGAACAGAGACGTGGTCGCTCACTATGGGCTCCATCAGAAGGCTCAAAGTCACCCAAAGGGCAATGGAGAGGGCTATGCTCGGAGTTTCCCTGCGAGATCGAATCAGAAATGAGGAGATACGCAGGAAAACCAGGGTCACCGACATAGCCCACAGGATTGCCAAACTTAAGTGGCAGTGGGCAGGGCACATAGCGCGCTGGGCCGACGCCCGATGGGGCAGAAAAGTCCTGGAATGGCGACCGCGTTCCGGAAAGCGCAGTGCTGGTAGGCCTCCCACACGGTGGACCGATGACCTGATTAAGGTCGCCGGAAAACAATGGATGCGGGCGGCCCAGGACCGGCCTTTGTGGAAATCTTTGGGGGAGGCCAATGTCCAGCAGTGGACGTCTTTTGGCTGAAATGATGATGATGATGACGTATTACCGACAACTCTAAAACGATATACGCACACTAGTGTCAGTTACTTTGATGAAAGTAAATTTGCAATAATGTGTGCGTGTGTGAGGACATAATCTTAATTACATCGACAGCGTTGACTCGTCGATAAAATTATCTGCAAATTGATGAGTTTCATCGATAAAGTCATGTCCTCTAAAATGTATGCGCATAATTACATTGCGCTTCATCAAACTACGTAGTTCATTTACCATCGTATAGAGATGGCACTGCGCGAGGAGAGGCAGCGATTTAATCAATATTGTCTTTCATCCTATAGTTTTATTGTGAATTACTGTATGTTTACAGTTATGTTTTCTAATTAAACATAAGTTTATCATTTTTGTCTAAAATCTCTTCTGGGAATTCAATCAGATTATTATTGATAATGCATTTCTTCAAAATTTAATTATGATAACTAATAGAATATTGCGTCAATTTTCTTCTCCCACTATCTATGAAACCGAACTAAATGCAGAATAATGCTAAGTAATTAGACCTTCGCCTAAAGTTGTAAGTTCTGCAAAAATAATGTTTTATATCTAGCTGGATAACAGTGTGTGAAATGGTGAAGCAAATGCTTTACTGAGCTAAAGGCAGGTTTAAATGTATAATCATTATTTTCCCACCTGCTATAGAATGAAGTTCATTTTGAATGAACAACATTGTAACCACGTTGCTCAACCTTATACTTGTGTCATTCTTATTCAGTCAACGTTCCCAAACTAGCGTCGGCAAGTTAATATTGACTGTGAACCTCTAGCTATTCACTCAAATAGTATGTGAGGGCAATGTACGTTGTTACATTCTTTACTTAAACGAAATAAGAGTTCTTTGTACGAGACGTATTATTTGGATTTTGAGAGTATGTTTTGATGCATGCAGAAGACTGAATTTGTCTGCGTTTATAGCTCATTCCTTCTTCCAAAATTCTATACTGTATTGGTTAAGTGGATTAAGGTTCATCCATTCTTTTTGCGTTCGAGTCGTACTCCATTTTCTTTTTACTGCAATGCTGGAATAAATTGGGAACATTACAACGGATATTTTTTTAGCAATCGTGGTTTCCTCGTTTCTACCTGCTACTGAGTCGGGCCTCCTCCAAATTCATGGAAGGAAATTAGCCTACTGTGCAACGCTGGCAAGGTGAGTTCGCAAAAGGTTTGTATCAAGATTTCCTTCTCATACGGCTAGGTGATCTATCTGTTACGATCCTTTAGTCGCCTCTTACGACACGCTCAGGATAGTCTGGGTTGGTGACATTGTGTATTCTAAATGCAGCACTAATGTATGACCATGTATTACGGGGTCTCTTTACATAGATTTAATTCGCGAACACAAATACTTGCCTGACTCAGAAAATGACTGGGTACCCGGGATCAAAAGATGGCGCATTCAACCTATAGACCAACAAGGTAACCCTAAACGTACAATGACTAAAATATAGATATATCAATAGCCAAACGCATCCACTTATTTTATTCGTATATTTTTGTGACAGCCCTATAAAAAAGTTTCTTAGACTGTCTCCATTAGTGGGGAGCCAGCCATGTGCTTCACAAGAAAAGTTTCTCCCTAATGCTTAAGTTTCTTCTTCTTCATGAACTGCAAACACGATTTGAGATCGGATTTCACCGGTGAGAACTTTGAGGTGGCCGAAGTGCTGATTGCTCAATATCAGAAACTGATTTTGATAAAAGTTTATCAGAAAAAAATCTGTATAATTATAAATTAAATAAATAAATAAATATCCTTGGACATTTCACACAACGCCATCTCGTCCCAAGCTAAGCAACTTAATGCTTGTGTTATGGTAACGAGATGGATGATAAACTACTTTTTTGTAAATACATACATATTATAGGTAGAAAAACACCCAGACCCGGAACAAATACTTGTTCGTACAAATATTTATTCCGTGCGGGGATCGAACCCGCGACATGCTGCGCAGCAGTCGATCGCTCAACCACTGCGCCAACCGTGTCGTCGAAATTTAAAAGGTCAAAAATCTTCTAGGATGTGTGCTTAAGTTAATTCAACAATCCGAAGATTTTGGTATAAGGACAAAAAGTTTGGTACCCTCATCTACTACTACTCCGCCCACTGTTGAGTCGGGCCTCCTCCAGTGACATGGAAGGTAACTGGCCTATTGTATTGTTTTACAATAATGATTCACTATCTTGTAGACATATTTTTCTGCTTATTCCCGCGACCACGACAGCTGCAAAGCATACGAAACGTCGGGAATTAACGTAAAATACACACGACGTGGTGTAGTGGCGGATTTAGAATACGCAATGTCACCAACTCATACCATCCTGAGGGTGTAGTAAGAGGGGGCTAAAGGATCGCAAAAGGCAGATCATCTAGCCGTGAAGATAGGAAAAATTCATATAGACCCTGTGCTAAACCGTGGTGCCAGCGTGACACAGTAGGCAAATTTCTCGACACATCTTCTTCTTCTGCCTGGCGTTAGTCCCGGCTATTGCCAGGGTCCACCTTCCGACTGAGCTTCCTCCACTCTGCCCGATCTTCAACGTCCTTTTCAGTTAGGCCATTGGCTCCCATTTCCAAATTTGACGATGTCCAGCCAGCGCTTGCGAGGGCGACCGCGGGACCTAGCCTAGGCAAATTTCCCGACACAGTGTTGGGTAATTTGCGGGCTGAAACGATGACATGCGATTTATCAGTTAAAAGTGTTTAATTGCAACTAATCATACTTTTAAGTTAGATAAGTTATGATTACAAGTTAGATAAGTTACCATGATCTTATTAAATACTTCAGTATTGAGTTCAGTATTCAGTACTTCAGTATTCAGTATTAAGCTATGTTTAATATAAAAACATTTATTGTTTAGATAAAGAAACCTCGAGCCAAATGTAATTGATAAAAGTTACTTTGAAATTAAATAGAAATGTTATGATGGAAATCATTCCAGATTTATTGTTTTAGGAGTGGCTGGGCCAAGTCCCGGACGATAGAAGACGATGGAGCAAGATGGATTTCAAGGAAAACAATCGCTGAAAATATTGACACGCAAAATCGATATATTTTTATCGTCACTTCGGATTTCCTTCGAGGAGGAAGCTGTTTCCAAAGTCCTATATACGGCATAAAGGTAGAGTGGAAAGATAAGTTATTACTGTAGGAAAACTGTGAACAACCATCTGCACGTACCGGAGTCTCGTAACTCTGGTATATCCAAGGCCCAATAAGTGTAATGATGCTTAAGAGCCGTTGCATATCAATTCTTATAACAAAAAACGGATGCCATATAACATTACATCGACTAAGATAAGACCTAGATAAATCATATAATTTGAAGATTTGAAGTTATTGGATTTCTCTGGAAAGTGTATTTTTAATACTAAAAAAATATACCTGTTATCCCGTTAAAAAGGATTTTTTAATAGATAGAGTGATTCAAGAGGAAGTTTTATAATGTATCCATAATATTGTAGAGAAACACTGATAAATTTTGAGGTTAATTGCAATGATTAACCTCAAAATTTATCAGTGTGTGTGCGTACTAGCGACCTGCCCCGTGCGAAGCCGGGGCAGGTCGCTAGTAATTAAATATGATGATATCGCATTATGTGTATGACATTAAACATTAATGTCTTATTACAGTTTAAATTTAGAACACCATTGAAATTAAACAAATTTACCTGATTTATCGCGTATAATTATATCTAGTCCCTCCCGCGACCACAACCACACACATTCGAAACGTCGGGACTCGGGAACTAAATAACGTATTAAACACGCGATAAATCCGTTGAAAAGTATTTAATTTCAAAGTGTAATAATCGCGAAAGCCTCAGAAATCATAAGAACACAATACCTACTACTACTTCTCAACTCCTAAATGACCCACTGCTGAATTGGGCTTCCTCCAATTACACGGAGGGTAATTAACCGACTGTGCCACTCTGACCAGACGGGTTGGCACAGAGTCTCGTATCAAGTTTTCCTTCTCTTGCGGCCAGGTTTTCGGCCTTGTCATTTCCTTTTGTCGGCTCTTACGCCGTTCTTAGGTTGACCGACTTTCCCCCGATGGCCGGCGGTATGCATAAAGCACTTAGAAATACGGAGGTCAGATATTACACACAAATGTTGAACATCACGGACACCCATCCAACATCTCGCAGAGCCAGACGTTGCTTAACCTGCAGATAGATTGTGTTACACACAGTCCGCTAGGTTATAACTAACCAGAAAAATTAAGTAAGACAGGCCTTATAAGCGCAGTGCTGGTGGGCCTCCCACACGGTGGACCAATAACCTGGTTAGGGCCCCCGCGCATTTAGGCGGCCAGGCCGCGCGGCCAGTCGCGCGGCCTGGCCGCGGCGGCCAATAGACCGCGTATGTGACGCGATGTTTTTCGTTGGCCGGCCTGGCCGCGTAATGCGTGAAGCTATATACATCGTAGAAGAAATTAGTTGGCCGCAGCGACTTGGCCGCGCGGCCTGGCCGCATAATGCGCGGAGGCCCTTAAGGTCGCTGGAAAACGATGGATGCATGTGGTTCAGGATCGGCCTTTGTAGAAATCCAAATCGTCCACTGCTAGACATAATCGTCCCCCGAACGATTATGTCTAGCAGTGGACGTCCATTGGCTGAAATGATGACGAGTCACAGCAAAAGATTGAAAATAAAATTTGACTCGGCGCATTCTACATTTTATTGGCGAGAGTATTTGATGGAATAGATTGTTAAAAAACGCTGAAGTAAAGTTTAATCTTAGACAGAAGGCAATAAAATAAGGGCGGGAATTTTGTGAGAAGTCGGCGCCAAGGCTGCCAGTCGCAGACAGCTATTGATAGGGTTCCTGATGTAATGTCGAATCATCTAGAGCTGATACTACAATATTTTTTAAATCATAAATGTCTTTTTTTTTAATGAACGAATAGTTCGTCTGGTGATAGGTTTCGATGCGGTTTGGTAGACGCCGACTAAAGGAAAACAAGTCAGAAAAGCTAGTCCGCGCGACCTAGTTACAGTATATTTTGAGTCATAAATAAAAAAAAATTAAATAGCTATCACAATGAAGTCATAAACTCAAGTATATATCAATAGACAGATTTGGAAAAATATGCCTTAACGAAAAGCAGTCTTGAGTAATATATTTTCGATAATGTTTGTGATAACCAAACTTATTTAAGAATATTAAATTAATAAAAGTTAATACCTAGCCGCAAGAGAAGGAAAGCCTAATACAAAACCCTGTATCAACCCGTCTGGCCAGCGTGGCACAGTAGGGTAAAGCCGTTTCTTCCAAGAATTCGGAGGAGAAGCGACTTAGTATTTATGGACTGAAACGATGAATGCCCACATAATGTTTAGCCTTTTTACCTTTTTTATTATCGTGAAAGCTACTTTCTCCATATCAATTTAAACAAATAATATCGAAGTGTCTGTTTGCAATATCAAAAAAAAAAGTTTTTTATTAAGTGCATTTGGATGTATACACGGTACCTATACCAAAACAAACATGTTTTACAATATTTGTCTGTGTATCTGTTTGTTCCGGCTAATGTCCAAAATAGCTGGAACGATTTTGACGGGACTCTAACTGGCAGATAGCTAATGTAACAAGGATTAATTTAGGCTACTTTTATTGACACCCCCGCTTTTCAGGAGTCCATAGTTACTGACTTTCCCACATTGTTAAATACATTATACATTAAGATGGTATCATCAGCTCCGTATAGTTCCAACACCAACCGTTTCTCTCTGTCATAAATTTGAATAGAATCGATTGCTGTCTGCGCCTCCGGGAAAGTTAGATTTCCCCGAGGACCTCCATGACACCTGACCGAATATATTCTCCATGTTTTTTTAACCTGAAAAATGATGGATTACACATGTCCATGCCATTTTTATCCAAAACAAAAATGTACAAAATTTTATTTAACTTTATTTAGGACGGTAATTAGCCTACACTAGGGTTTCACATAATAAATAAATAAATAAATATCCTTGGACATTTCACACAACGCCATCTCGTCCCAAGCTACGCAACTTAATGCTTGTTTTATGGTAACGAGATGGATGATAAACTACTTATATATTTTTTTTTGTAAATACATACATACTTTAAGTAGAAAACACCCAGACCCGGAACAAATACTTGTAGGTCGTACAAATATTTCTTCCGTGCGGGGATCGAACCCGCGACACGCTGCGCAGCAGTCGATCGCTCAACCACTGCTTCTTCTTTTATGGCTAGGCTATCGGCCTTATCATGATGGAATGTGGCGGTATCTAACACTATTTTGTTTCTCACCCAGAGCTAGTAATGACAATTTCCCCTTAATAAATGGGAAGAGGCTTTATTCAAGACAAAGACTAACCTAGGTATCGTATTCAAGTTATAAAAAACCGCGGGGCGCAGCTATTTTTTAAATAAATCTTACATGCAACAAAATTGATTGTCTTCAATTACTTCAACCTCTAAGCTTCAAACTCAAACTCAAATCATTTATTTCAATTGAACCTATTTACTGGTGTTTTTGAAAAGTCTAATGTGAAGTTAGGAATCTAGTTGCATGTTCCCAAAAGTAGATCCTATGGAGAAGAACAGGCAAGAAACTCCATGGATACTCTTTTTATCATATTTTCTGTTACAAGCATGATAGGGTTACATTGATTTCGTGTTTATTTATAGTAAGCTAAGATGTGAGGACAATGTAACATATTGCACAACAGAAGTGTCCAGGAGATCAATATAAAGCTATGTACGTATGTCAATAGCAGTTAAGGGATGGCCGGCCCCAACTGGCGGCACCCGATCACGAGCATGACGCATGTGTCAGCCATCCCCCAGCTCAACCATATTTTAGGGAACCGAAGGACCCGACACACACGACATAACACACCTTATAAACCAATACGCCAGAACGCCCACATTTCAATTCCATTGTCTTCATCAACCTGCAGATGAAACTCTCTCAAGGTGCGAGAGACTAAAGAATAACATGTAAGCAATTTAACTCAATTCGTTATAAGGAAATAACTACTTGGGATTTGTTAAGTAGTAAGATTTTCTAATCTCTTCTTTCTACTATTTTGAAACATATAATCATAAGTAGTTAAAATAAATTAAGTACCTATAGTATTATTAAAAAAAACTGTTACTAAAATTATTTATTTCTAAAAAGATTAATAACTAAAAGAGAGTCATTAATAACTCAAAAATATCTTTCTAATAGAAAATCGTGCAAATTTTATTAATTCACTGCTTTCCCTGCACCACTTATAGGTTGACTGCGAGATAATGCCCATAACATTAAGTCCGCCTTTGTACATTTTATGCGCAAAAACTATAATTAATAAATAAATAAAATGTGTATTCTTAGTTCTGGTTTGA
The DNA here is from genome assembly GCA_905475355.2 of Clostera curtula. Classification (NCBI taxonomy): domain Eukaryota; kingdom Metazoa; phylum Arthropoda; class Insecta; order Lepidoptera; family Notodontidae; genus Clostera; species Clostera curtula. The sequence goes on along the minus strand of FR997808.1, from coordinate 7,247,320 downwards.
TACTAGTCCTTATGAACAAATAAATAATAATAATAAATAAATATCCTTGGACATTTCACACAACGCCATCTCGTCCCAAGCTAAGCAACTTAATGCTTCTGTTATGGTAACGAGATGGATGATAAACTACATAAATACATATTTTTTTTTGTAAATACATACATATTATAGATAGAAAACACCCAGACCCGGAACAAATACTTGTAGGTCGTACAAATATTTCTTCCGTGCGGGGATCGAACCCGCGACATGCTGCGCAGCAGTCGATCGCTCGACCGCTGCGCTAACCGTGTCGTCAAATAAACCCAACAAAAATATCAAATAATATAATATGAAAATAAAAATACGTCGTTGTGCCCGGTCGTACGGCTAAACACACGGAATCCCTAATAAGGGGGTGCTTTGGGCGAATAACATCTGGGACCCGAGGTCGGCAAACACTTGCTGGTAAACACGACGTTAAGAAAAATGCCTTTGTTTTCCACCGGTTTTCTTGCACACATAGCTATGCCCCATAGGCGTACATAAAGTGGACGTTTTGTGTATGTTACGACGACTTTTTTATTTTACGCTAATAGAGATCCGTGCTATTAAATACAATAGTAATAGTTTGTACTAGCTGCATCCCTCGGATTCACCCGCGTGGTGATGGAAAATTGCGATAGAAAGTATTTTATATTTAGTCCGATTTTTTCCTAGTTACTTGACCTTTGTGTTCTTCTGATGTGTAAGCTATTTTATTGTAAAGTTTCAGCAAAATCCATTCCGTAGTTTATGTGTGAACGAGTAAGAAACATACAGCCGTACACATTACTAAGTTTTGCGTTTATAATATTAGTACGATGGCGTACCTCGAAAACAATAGAATTTGCTTCCTCAATTACATAATTCCAGCACTGCTCTAGGTAGAGCCATGCTCTTTTAAAACCAGAAAAAAAAAGTTTTAAGAAAGCTTTCAGAGAGGTCGGCAACCTCTGATCGAACTAAAGCTTTCCTAATTAGGAGGGTCTTCCACTTTACAGAATACGAGTACCATAGTAAAATAACACCACGAAGTGTTGCGTCGTCGGCCACCGCGGCACAGTAATATAATAATTGCTAATTGGATTTAAGACTTATTATTTCATTTGTATATAATTATACTATTATATACCTAGCAGTGGACGTCTTTTGGCTGAAATGATGATGATGATACTATTATATCTATCTTCTATCTATCTATATAAATAAAAATTAATTGCCGTTCGTTAGTCTCGCTAAAACTCGAGAACGGCTGGAGAGATTTGGCTAATTTTGGTCTTGAAATATTCGTGAGTCCAGGGATTGTTAAAAGATGAGAAAATTGATGCTGAGGCGGTACGAAGTTTGCCAGGTCATTTATTTATCTAATATATAAAATTCTAGTGTCACGGTGTTACTGAACTCCTCCGAAATGATCGACTGATTTTGATGTGATGATGAAAATTTAATTTTCACATTAGGTGGGTGCGAATCGGAAATCATCTATTTTTGTCATCACATGTTAAGGGAGCCCCTGAATTTAATTTTAAGACAACTTTTTTTGTCATTACTTTTTTATGATACGGCATAAAAAAATGCATACAACCCGAAACTTTCACCCCTCCTCGATGAACCCCTATTTTCAGTAGCGATATTTTTATGGCATAACTACGCCGCAAACGACTACGTTTATATATAAAATTCATATTTCAGTTGAGCGCCTGATGGAACCAAATGAAAGTAGGTACGTGGTCATACGAGTAATAACGAGTATGGCGTTTAAAAAAAAGACAAACCCACTGAGTTTCTTCCGCCAGGTCTTCTTGGTTGGCGCCACGTTCCGACCTGGTAGTAGTATTATAAAACACTTTAATGGTTTACTACCACTATTCAGCCCATAAATGACCCACTGCTTAAGGCCTCCACCTGTCACAGGGAGGGTAATTAACCTATTGTTCCTGGCTGGACGGGTTGGCACAGGTTCTCGTCTGAATGTTTCCTTCTCTTGCGGCTAGGTTTTCGGCCTATTCAATGCCTATGGTTGGCTCTTACGACACCCCCAGGATGGAATGGGATGGTGACACTATGTATTATAAATCCGTCACCGAGTGTCTGTTTGTAATAATAAAATAACCACTTTTTACTAAATGCGTAAGTATGTATACACAGTACATAGACCATTAAATTAAAAATTTAAATAAACCCCCGACACAATAACCTTTAAAAAGTAAAAAATAAAAATAAATACTTCGCGTTGGGGGACCACTCCCACTTATTTATTACCTGACCCCTGGTCCCCCAACGCGAAGTATTTATTTTTATTTTTTACTTTTTAAAGGTTGTTGTGTCGGGGGTTTATTTAAATTTTTAATTAAATTTTTATTTTATACTTTTTATAGGTACATACTTATTATAATGTAGATTTTGTTAAATTGCACGTGATGCACTTTCATTTGAGACCCCACTCGATTATATTTGCAGACATTCGGTTATTCTTCCCCACTTTCACCCCTCATAACTTTTAAACGGCTCACCCGATTTTCATCAAACATGTCTAAGAACACTCGCCCGTAACTCAAAAACTCAAAAAAAAAAACTATATTGAAATCGCTTCATCCGTTCGCGAGCTACGGTGCCACAGACAGACAGACAGACCGACAGACAGACACGTGAAACTTATAACACCCCTCTTTTTGCGTCGGGGGTTAAAAATAACATTTTTTTTAGTTTTTGTTTGTCTGTCTGTCTGTTTGTTCCAGCTAATCTCTGTAACGGCTGGACCGATTTTGACGGGACATTCACTGATAGGTAGATGATGATATAAGGAGTGACTTAGGCTACTTTTTTTGACTAGCTTCGCCCCGTGGTGTCACCCGCGGGTAACATCGCACCCGTGCGAAGCTGGGACGGGCCGCTAGTTTATTAACATATTTCTATTATTTCATCAAAATACGCCTACAATAGCTGTAAACAATGGCAATACACCTACGTTTAAAAAAGTTAAGTTGCGGTACCCTATTTTGCAAACGACTAGCTCTTGACTAAACTTCGTTGCTTGTTTTTTGAATGAAACGTTTCTTCTGGCTTGGCTCTCGAGGCAAGGCTCTTTTGTTGAGGAAAACTTTAAAATACGAGCATAAAATAAGAAAAATACGTCTTGCGGTATTTTCCATCATTCATCAGAGTTATACTGGTGCACAAAGGTGTAGGTAGCACTTTAAATATATTTCAATAACAAATATACAATTTATTATTGACATATATTTATACAATACTAGCGACCCGCCCCGGCTTCGCACGGGAGCAATGATGAACAACTAAATTTATCAGTGTTTCTTTACAATATAATGCATTTAATATTCATATAAACCTTCCTCTTGAATCAAACACTCTATCTATTAAAAAAAACGCTTCAAAATCCGTTGCGTAGTTTTATAGATTTAAGCATACATAGGGACGGACAGACGACAGCGACTTTGTTTTATAATAAGTAGTGATAGTGAAGTCTGGTTGATATTTTGATTCTACCATGGCTATTGAAATGTCCCATGTTTTATTTTGTTTTTATATAATACGAAACTCTAGAATATACAATCGTGGGGGCTGTTTCCAAACATGCAATTTACGAGCACAAATGACAACCGGACTCAGAGCAATTGCCTCTGGTTTAGATAAAGATACCTGCCCGACCCTGGAATTAAACCAGGGACCCGCGATCCAAAGGCAGCACATCCAACCCCCTTTTTTTTCTTTTTTTTTTGTTGCCCGGGGTAAAATCCTTTATGGACTATCCCCGCCGGCCTGGGGATGGGGGAAACGATCAGAGGGACCGTTCGACCCCCATCCGATCTTGGCTCCTCATATGGAGCAGCCTCCTCTGGAGCTTAGGGAGCTTAGTAGCTCCGGGTGTCATGCCCGGTACACGTAGTATGACGCCCTACGCCCCGGGTCTCCTCTCCAATGGGCGAGGGATTATTAGCACATCCAACCCCTAGACCAACAAGGCATTAAGGGACAGACATTTTCTAGAAATAGGTCTAATAAATTACATGTAAATGTGTACACAAAAACAACAAAAAATTAAAAACAAAAATGTTGGTCCATGTACTGTATATTTATACATACTGATATACAGTACATGGACCAAAATTTTTGTTTTTAATTTTTTGTGTGTCTGTCAGCTGGACAGATTTTGACGGGACTTTCACTAATAGGTAGCTGATGATATAAGGAATAACTAGCTACGCCCCGCAGCGTTACCCTCGGCTGACATCGCACCCGTGCGAAGCCGAGACGGGCCGCTAGTGTAAAATAAGTTCTGGTAGTAACTACTACTACTCAGTCCATTAATTACCCACTGCTGATTCTGGCCTCCTCCCATTAAGGTAATTGGATTGGTAGCCTACTGTACTAGCCAGACGGGTTGGCACAGGGTTTCATGTCAAAAGAAGGAAGGGGCGGTTAAACAAGGAAGAGGCGGTTAAAGAAGGAAGAGGCGGAAAGGGAAAGGGATACGGATAGGGCGCCCGAAGCGCACCCAATGCGGCGCGCTCGCACGGGGCGCCGCAGACTGGCGCATGAGCGCCTTCTGCCTCCCTAACCGGGGCCTCCGGGCGGGGGCACAGTGGATCGCCCCCCACCCAATGGAGATCAGGTCCCGAGGAGACGCCGTCCACGCACACTGCGAAACATAGGAGATCCTGGGGCGGGGTACTGGGATGCCACGCCCCACACGGGATCTGAGGGGAAGCGACGTCGTGCCGGGTGCTCACGGCAGGATGTCGAGTGCTCGTAAGGAGCCTGAGGAGAGGAGGAGGGCCTCCTCGTCTGTGGCGGCGTGGTTCTGCATCAGCATCAGATCCCACAATGTCGCAACAGGACGCGAGTTGGAGCACCCCGGGGAGGTTTAGTGGGTAGGCCCCCACTATGGGGGAGAGTCCCACACTCCCCTCGCTGGCCATCCCCGTGGCCGGCGAGGAAGTCCATAAAGGATTATACACCAGGTGAACAAAAAAAAAGGGTTTCGTGTAAATTTTACCTCCTCTTGCGGCTAAGCTTTCGGCCATGTCATTTCCGTTTGTCGGTTCTTACGACACCCTCTGGATGGAATAGGGTGGTGACGCTGTATTCTCAAGTGGTAGTTAGTTCCTATCTATCCATCTATCAACCACAGAAGTCCACTGCTGAACATAGGCCTCCCCCATAGATTTCCACAAAGTACGATCTCGTGCAGACCGCATCCACCGACTCCCAGCGACCTTCACAAGGTCGTCCGTCCACCTAGTTGGGAGTCTTCCCACGCTTCTCTTTCCCATACGTGGGTGCCACTCCAAGACTTTTATGCCCCAACGGCCATCCGTTCTTTGGGCCACGTGGCCTGCCCATTGCCACTTTAACTGTGCAATCCTTCTAGCTATGTCGGTAACTTTACCGACATAGGTAGTTAGTTATACTGTAATTAATGTAAGCATTAATGCTTATCACTATCACTACATATTATAAAACAAAGTCGATGTTGTCTGTCCGTCCCTATGTATGCTGAAATCTTTAAAACTACGCAACGGATTTTGAAGCGGTTTTTTTAATAGATAGAGTGACTCAAGAGGAACTTTATATGTATAATACATCCATTGTTTTGTAGAGAAACAATGATAAATTTAGAGGTTCGTCATTGCACCCGTGCGAAGTCGGGGCGGGTCGCAGGTATCGTAATAAAAAATCCTACACCGATATAATTTATTCCTTACTCGCAAAGTAAATACGAGTAAAATAACAGTTGTATGATCCATAAAAAATACAATGCATAAATCAGGATTCGAGCAACGTATTTGGTAAAGGACGTATCATTAGGAAGGAATGATACTCGCAAAAACTGTATTAGTTATTGTTAGTGAGTTGGCCTCGCACAATTTTCTTTTTCCTTCCTCCGGGCGCACCCGGAAACCGTCGATAACGTAGAAAAAACGATCATAAATACTATCCGATATAGAGACTTGCCTCGTTCACTCAGTCCATTGTATGAACGAAAGTAATTCAATACATTGTTATTCCTTATACGCGCGCACAAAACTCTATAAAGTTTCATGACAGTAGGACCGCTCTGTCACCTTTATTAATGCTGCAAAGCATTTAGGTGAGGTAAATTAAGAATTATCCCTTAGCTTATAAATAGTGGAAGTATTGATATATAAACGTGTGAAAAGCGTGTTAAGTATTATATTATAAACTAGCGACCCGCCCCGGCTTCGCACGGGTGCAATTATATTATACCTATAAACCTTCCTCTTGAATTACTCTATCTATTAAAAAAAACCGCTTCAAAATCCGTTGCGTAGTTTTAAAGTTTTATGGATACATAGGGACGGACAGAAGAATGCGACTTTGTTTTATACTATGTAGTGATAACAACAACTTTACCCGACTGTTTAAGTAAGTGTATTAAACTTTTTTTATTTTTAATCATAAAACGATTTGATCCTAGTTTTTTTAGGAAATTTAAAAGTATACCCTTCTACTTTCCTGCCAGTTCTTGTTAGCAGTGGCCGCGTTATGAACTGGTTGTAAACTGTATTACTTAACATTTTTTTTTTAGTTTTGTATATTCTTTATTCATATTTTTTTTACATAATATTTAAAAAAAAACGACTTTTTTAATTTTTAATCATAAAACGATTTGATCCTAGTCTTTTTTAGGAAATTTAAAAGTATACCCTTCTACTTTCCTGCCAGTTCTTGTTAGCAGTGGCCGCGTTATGAACTGGTTTTAAACTGTATTACTTTAAATTTTTTTTTGTTTTGTATATTCTTTATTCGTATTTTTTTTACATAATATTTATAAAAAATAGAAAACTACATTATATATTATACATTATATAGGTATTATTAATAGTCCGTGTGTTGGGGGATTAGTGTCATAGTGTCACCATCCCATACCATTCTGAGGGTGTCGTAAGATCCGACAAAAGGAAATTATGGCCGGAAACCTAGCCGCAAAGAAGGCAAACTTGATACAAAACCCTGAGTCAAATATCACAGTAGGTAAATTTCCCTCCATGTAACTGGAGGAGGCCCGACTCAGCAGTGGGTCATATATGGACTGATTAGTATTAGTAGTATATAATATTATCAATATGTTGAAACTTTTTAGTGTTCATTGCGATTTATATTTTTACTTAATGTAATTGATCGGACAAGTCAAGGTCAGGACACTTTTAATCTTAATATTTAGTAACTACTACTACTCAACCCACATGGGGGGGGGGGGGTTATTAGGTTCCTGTATCACGCTGACCAAACAAAAGGGTTGGCACTTGGCACAGAGATCAAGTATCAAGTTTTCATTCAATTGCGGCTAGGTAATCGGCCTTGTCATTTCCTTTTGTCGGCACATACTACACCCTCCAAATGGAATTGGGTACGATGTATTCTAAATTCGTCACCACAAGACAAATTCTTTTGTCGTAATAATAATTTAATTAATTATATGACGGATTCGGTTTTAGTTTGGAAATGCTGCCTGTAATTTGGGCACAATATCGAATGGCTCGAATTGAATTCATAATTTAAATGAGTTTCTTTTAAAAAAAATAAGTATTAAATATGATTTAAATTTAAAAAAAATCTTGTCGTTAGCAACACGTACAAAGTAGCTACAGCGTTCGTTACTAAATTACGTTCAATAAGGACTTATTTCATTCCACGTTTCTGCAACCCATTGCATCGAGAATTCCGAGCACGCTCAGTGGCGGAGGGAGTCTAATTCTTCTCCTAATTTTGCACCTTATTGTTGGCGGGTGGCAAGAAATGTGTATTTTGATATAAATTCAACACCACACTTGCGGGTCTATGAACTTTTATAATGACGGATTTCTGTGTGGTGACCATCGATCTCTAATAAAGAAGTGATGACGGATTTAGAATACCTACCTACGGAGTCTTTCAAACGAAGCGTGAAGATGCATCTTGCGGGCCGGCAGGGTGAGGATGGCTAATGATAAGTATAGCTTAGCACTAGGTATCCCCACTTCTGGACTGCATTTCCACTTAACATCAGGCGGAATGCAGTCATTTGCCTGCTCTTACATAAAAAAAAAAGAATTCATTGTGCCACCACCCCATCGTGAGGTTGTCTTAATAGTCGACAATAGGAATAACAAGCCTGAAAACCTAGCCGCAAGATAAGGAAAACTTGAAACGAAAGCCTGTGCCAACCCGTCTAGCCAGGGCACAGTAGGCTAATTGCGCTCCACGTAACTGGGAAATAACGCGCGTCGTAAAAGTCGACAAAACCCAGCACGCTTGGTGGTAGGATCGAACGGTCCGCCCGGCTGGCTACCACCCTCACATTTAACTCCGACGCCAAGCAGTTTTACTGTGTTTCGTCGTGTGTATGTAAGAGATTGTGCCCGACAGGGCAATTCCTTGAATTGCCTGCTCCATCATAGACCCTGGCGTAGCTTTCCATCACGCAAGCCTAGGGTCAAAGGCATTCAAGTTCCTAAAAAAAAAGGAGATGGGTCTCGGCAGTGGGTCATGTATGGGCTGCGTAGTAGTATTAGTAAAACTTTTATTACCAGTATGTCACCGTATAATATGAGAGCCCTCAACGAGATAATTTAAACGTTTGACATACTTAATTTTAAGGCATTGTTTTGTTTACCTGATCATTCTGAATTAATAATAATCTATACTTATAATAAATCTGTAGAGAGGTCAATTCTGTACATGAAATATTTTTCCAAAATAACTATCAGCGGGTGATTAGTGATCGATACTGACGCCAAAAATGCAATCAGTAAAATTTTTGTCTGTCTGTCTGTCTGTCTGTCTGTCTGTCTGTCTGTATGTTCGTTATAGAAACAAAAACCACTCGACGGATTGCAACAAAACTTGGTACAATTGTTCTTCATACTCCTGGGCAGGTTATAGTATACTTTCCATCACGCTACGATCAATAGGAGCAGAGCAGTGAAGGGAAATGTTGGGAAAACAGGAGAACTTACTCCATTTTTTAAGCTTCCGTCGCGTGTGCAGCCTTAATAGTTAAAGCTACACAGAAATCATGTATGACGGAAATGTTCTCCTTAAAATTATATAAAAAATATTCCCAGACAGCAAATGTCTATCTTTTATGGTTGACTCACAATAACACGTGTAACTCCCGATAGCTTAGCAGTTCAGAGCTTTCTGATTATATTTGTCTACTCTTACGTTTATAACATTCTCAATCATCCCTAATTAATAAATTTTAACATTATTACCTATTTAATAAAAAAAGAATCATAGAAATCGGTACAGAAACACCAAAGTTATTCATGAAATACGCTAATAAACCATCGCGCGTGATTACTGAATCATGCTTTAAGGATTATTTTTGTGTAACCGTCGCATCGGGTCGTCGCGGGAGGTTTAAAAGGGCGGGGGATCCAAACGCGAACTTCATACAATATTTGGATTTGGCTGATGATGCGAGTAGACGTTCCGAGTATTCGCCCTTATTGACAGGCAATTTTGTTTATCAGCGCGACTTTTAGTCTTTACAATAATTTAGTTTATTTAATTTTCTTTTGTTGTTATTTCATAAAATAGGTATTAGTTATTTTGGTGGCGTGTTATATTCGTTCAAATTACAAATTATTAATAGTTATTTCTTTTTAGGTGAAGTTAAGTAGTAGTTAGTTAGTAGTAGGTAAGTTTTGGTTAATTTATGTTCAGTTTTTTTTAATAATAATAATAAGTAAGTAAAAGCGTAGGTACTTTTATTAATTAAAGGTATAGGTATTATTAATTATGTTATAGGTATTTAGTTTTAAGTGAAGTAGGATAGTTTACCCGGAAGCTATGCGCTGAAGTATTTTCGTTGTATAGGTACTTAAGCCTCATGTGAACGTGATCTAAACAATATTACCAATACATTAACTTAATAATACACAAGGAATTACACACTGATGGAGTTGCGGGCACAGCTATCTATATATATAAAACTCTTCCGTTAATGAGTGACTGACAGACAACGCACAGCGGAAACGAATGGCAGTAGAGAGCTGAAATTTGGCCTGTGTGTTTGTTGGGAGGAGTAGGCTACCACTAAGAGAGGATTATTGGAAATTCCCTCCCAACGGGGTGAAAACGGGGATAAATTGTTTTTTTCCGGAAGTCATTATTCCATGCGGACGAAGTCGCGGGCAAAAGCTAGTATATAAATAAATATCCTTGGACATTCCACACAACGCCATCTCGTCCCAAGCTAAGCAACTTAATGCTTGTGTTATGGTAACGAGATGGATGATAAACTACATTTATACATTTTTTTTTGTAAATACATTCATATTATAGATAGAAAACACCCAGACCCGGAAAAAATACTTGTAGGTCGTACAAATATTTCTTATATTAATGTTTTTTTTTTAAACGAAACCCCTGCTCTGTGTATAATCTGTATCGCGAGGGCAGTTTACAAACATGTAATTCACGAGCACAAATGTAACCCAGACTCCGAGCACGTGCCTCTGGCTGGCTTAGACAAAGGCACTTGCCCGACCCCGGAATCGAACCCGGGACCTTTGGAATTACTGATATTGAGTACATATTAGTATTTAGTATCAGTATACATATGTATATTTATAAATACTAAATAATTATGGAAAGCAATGGATGCGGCCGGCCCAGGACCGGCCTTTGTGGAGATCCTTGGGGGAGGCCTATGTCCAGCAGTGGACGTCTTTTGGCTGAAATGATGATGATGAAATAATTATACATGATAATTTTATTATGCAAAGTGTATACCGTAGTGAGTGGTGCGAGCTTTAAACATAGTGTTAAACATAGTGAGCTTTAAACACCACTGCATGCCATCCGTAAGGTGTAGTCAGAACGGACTAAGGCGATAATGCAAAAAATAACCTAGCGACAAATCTTAATCAGAAACCCAAGTATGGCACAATAAACTAATTTCTCTCCATGCCATTGGTATACGCTTTTATGAGCTATAATTTTCACTTAGATTTTTCGTATACGATGCCATAAATAGCTAAATAAAGGACAAAAATCTATTAAAATGTTACATAATTTGGTGTGCGTTTGTCAAGTTTGACAAACGTTATTATCTTGCTTAAAGGTAAGACAGAAAATATTTTTCCATTTTCAATTTCAAACTGAAGGAAGGTTCCCCTCAGCGTACATCCAACGCAATTTCAAGCATCCACGAAATGAAGTTGGTAAAATATCTAAGACATTTGTCAGTCGATTACCTGGGAGGGTGGAACCCCGATAATATTCAGAATTTCCAACCCCCGTCTAAATTTATGAATATGAATTTACGTACCTATCTCGCGCCATGTATTTACCAACATAAAAGCGTAAGGTACGAAAAAAGGAAAGAATGTAACCAAGTTTTGATTAAATAATAAATATGAAAATTTTATTTACAGCTCTGGTTGGTTGAGAGCAACAAAAATATGTCCTTGATAATGTTTGGAGATGTTCCTTGGTGGTCATGTTTAATCGATTCCGATTTAGTGTTTAATTTTATATAGTTACTATTTTTATTTTGTTCTTCATTTTTTATTTTGGATTAGCTTAATTGTTTTTTTTTTGTCAGTATTTAAGTGTGTGTTACTTCTTTTGTCATAATTTTGATATATATATTTATGTAACTGTATGTATTTATTAGCGCAGAGAACGGTTATTATGCATATCTGTAACAGGGCTTAGCTGAAAAACAGTGCTGTGCCGATGGCACAGATTATACTGAGCTAATGTCCTGCCGCACATGCTAACATATCCACTATAAATTGTACAATAGTTTTAAGAAAATGTGTGGAAAATAAATGGTTTAAATTTATATCACTAGTTACATAGTATAACACAAAGTCGCATTCTTCTGTCCGTCCCTATGTATACATAAATCTTTAAAACTACGCAACGAATTTTGAAGCGGTTTTTTTTAATAGATAGAGTGATTCAAGGGGAAGGTTTATATGTATAACCCAACCCCGCTTTGCACGGGCGAAGCCGGGGCGGGCCACTAGTCTTAATATATATATATTTCTTGTGTGCGTGTGTATGTGACTGAACTCCTCCTAAACGGCTGAACCGATTTGAATGAAATTTTGTGTATGCGTTTGGGTGGCACCGAGGATGGTTTAGATTCACAAATCAGCCCGACAGATGGCGCTGCAGTCGGTAAACAAATATCATGCAGGACAACGTCTGCCCGGTCAGCTAGTTATTAATAAAAATATAACGCGACAAAAGCAAATTGCTTTTTCCTAACAAAATGTATAAGTAAGTCTACTACTTCTCAACCCATAGATGACCCACTGTTAAGTCGGGCCTCCTCCAGCTACATGGAGGGTAATTAGCCTACTCTGTTCGCTGGCCTTATGGGCTGGCGCATGCTTTCGTATCAAGCTTTTCTTCTCATTCGGCTAGGCATTTTCTTTTGACGGCTTCTTTCCTCTCCTCTCTCGCTCTCCTTTTCCCTTAGGATGAAATGGGATGGCGACACTTTATATTCTAAATCAGTCACCGCACTGTTATATTGCGACCAAAAAGTTATTTAATTATAACAATACTTTCTGATTTGGTATGACTGACACCAAACAGAGTTTTTTGAGGTAATAATTTGCTATGTCGTTGGAACCACACATAAACTTATTACAAGCTTTTATCTGTCTAATTATTTATTAGTAATCAAGACAAGACCCCAAAGGGCAATGGAGAGGGCTATGCTCGGAGTTTCCCTGCGAGATCGAATCAGAAATGAGGAGATACGCAGGAAAACCAGGGTCACCGACATAGCCCACCGGATTGCCAAACTTAAGTGGCAGTGGGCAGGGCACATAGCTCGCAGGACCGACGCCCGATGGGGCAGAAAAGTCCTCGAGTGGCGACCGCGTTCCGGAAGGCGCAGTGCTGGTAGGCCTCCCACACGGTGGACCGACGACTTGGTTAAGGTCGCCGGAAAGCAGTAGATGCGGGTGGCCCAGGACCGGTCTTTGTGGGGATCCTTGGGGGAGGCCTATGTCCAGCAGTGGACGTCTTTTGGCTGAAATGATGAATCAAGACTTACGATTAAGTCTCCGATTTGAATACAACCTTTTTCTAGAGGTGATTTCCTAGTTAGATTTTCCTAGTTACCCTTTAACGTTAACTTGAATTACATTGATAAAAACAGGTGAAATTGTCCAATAAGTTAAAGAAGAAAAAAGTATAATTAAGATCCAGTTAGATGTACCTATATCATCTTTAAACATAAATATAATAAATAATAAATATCCTTGGACATTTCACACAACGCCATCTCGTCCCAAGTTAAGCAACTTAATGCTTGTGTTATGGTAACGAGATGGATGATAAACTACTTATATACATTTTTTTTTGTAAATACATACATATTATAGATAGAAATGACACCCAGACTCCAAGCCAGTGCCTCTGGTTTAGACAAAGACACTTGCCCGACCCCGGAATCGAACCCGGGACCCGTTGATCCAAAGGCGACACATCTAACCACTAGACCAACGAGGCAGTCAAAACATACATGCTTGTTATATTTTGAGATAAAGTTTCCTAGCTCCTTTCCTTCGTTTCATTGAAAGAATTATAATAGAAAAGGTATTGTTGCGCCCGCCCGTGGGTCAAAGCGTTCCAGTGTAGCGATCGTATAGTATTAGACAGACAGCGAGCAATAAAAATATAGTTGTTTTATAATCTTTTTAATTTTTATTTTATTCCGTGTAGTGACGGATTTAGAATACATAGTGTCTCCACCCTATTTCGTCCTGAAGATGTCGTAAGGGCGGCAAAAGGAAATAAGAAGGCTGAAAACATAGTTAAGGAAAACTGCATACGAAACCCTGTGCCAACTCGTCTCGTCAGCGTGGCATTTAGTTGGAGGAGACCCGGCTTTGCAGTGGACACTTACCCGACCCCGGAATCGACCGATGTACCCGCGATCCAAGCGGCACATCTAACCTGATCTGATCTAAAATGAGCAACTACAGAGTTTCTAACCGCCTCTTCTCTGTAGAGGTGCATTCCAAACCGGTGGTAGATGGTAAATAATTAATGTTAATGGTAAATTTACTTGTCAAAAGAGCCCTAATGAGCCAACTTGATTAAATGAGTTTTGATTTTAACCCCTAGACCAACAACACAACAGCAACAGTCATTCATCATCATCGTTTCAGCCAAAAGACGTCCACTGCTGGACATAGGCCTCCCCCAAACAGTCATAACTTTTTAATTTTTGATTTGTTCAGGCACTGAATGATGTTACAAAGGCTGTGGTTGCCTCCTTTACTTTAAGCTTGTGTTTGAGTTCTATGTCGACATCGCTAAGAGGATACAGGTTCGAATATTTAGTTTCCTTTGGTATTTAAATAGAGCTGATATTTTCTTTCAGCCCTGTGCGTCTGAACGGCGAATTTAAATTTATTCAACGTTTTAAAATTCATAAGCCTGTCTCAACAGTAACTGCTTAGTTTAAACCTATTTTAAACTATACACTAACCAGATTTGTTATCTGGTGATTTATAAATACTCATTATTATCATTATTTCAGCCAAAAGACGTCCACTGCTGGACATAGGCCTCCCCCAAATATTTCCACAAAGGCCGGTCCTGGGCCGCCCGCATCCATCGTTTTCCGGCGACCGTAATCAGGTCATCGGTCCACCGTGTGGGAGGCCTACCAGCACTGCGCTTTCCGGAACGCGGTCGCCATTCCAGGACTTTTCTTCCCCATCGGGCGTCGGTCCTGCGAGCTATATTATACTACTACTTTTGACTGCCTCATTGGTCTAGTGGTTAGATGTGCCGCCTTTGGATCAACGGGTCCCGGGTTCGATTCCGGGGTCGGGCAAGTGTCTTTGTCTAAACCAGAGCACTGGCTCGGAATCTGGGTGGCATTTCTATCTATAATATTATGTATGTATTTACAAAAAAAAATTGTATATAAGTAGTTTATCATCCATCTCGTTACCATAACACAAGCATTAAGTTGCTTAGCCTGGGACGAGATGGCGTTGTGTGAAATGTCCAAGGATATTATATATATTACTACTACTAATATTCAGCCCATGACCCACTGCTGAGTAAGGCCTCGTCCCATTAAATGGAGGGTAATTAGCCTATTGTGCCACGCTGGCCAGAGTTTCGTATCAAGCTTTTCTTCTCTTGTGGCTAGGTTGTCATTTCCTTTTGTCGGCTCTTACGTCACCATCAAGATACAATGGTGACACTATCTATTACATAATTACACTAGCTTTTGGGCGCGGCTTCGCCCGCGTGGGCTTCGAACCCGTGCATATTTTTTATGAACATAAAATCGGTTATTGTGACTAAACTATGATAGTTAAATATGTGCTCTCGGATTTTTTTGTAGATCTTTATAAGACCTACAAACCCGTAGTACATCATTTTGTTCTATTGTCAATAGTTTTTGCGGCGCACGCATAAATAGGTTTTCGATTTTACACCTTGGTTTACAAAATCGCAATTTTCATATGGATCCCTAATTCTTTTGAAAATAAAATATAGCCTATAACCTTCCTCGATAAATGGACTATCTAACAATGAAAGATTTTTTGAAATCGGACCAGTAGTTCCTGTGATTAGCGCGTTCAAACAAACAAACAAACTCTGCAGCTTTATATATTCATTTTCATCATTTCGTCCACATTTTCATCATCAAGACGTCCACTGCTGGACATAGGCCTCCCCCAAGGACTCCACAAAGGCCGGTCCTGGGCCGCCCGCATCCACTGCTTTCCGGCGACCTTAACCAGGTCGTCGGTCCAGCGTGTGGGAGGCCTACCAGCACTGCGCCTTCCGGAACGCGGTCGCCACTCGAGGACTTTTCTGCCCCATCGGGCGTCGGTCCTGCGAGCTATGTGCCCTGCCCACTGCCACTTAAGTTTGGCAATCCAGTGGGCTATGTCGGTGACCATGGTTTTCCTGCGTATCTCCTCATTTCTGATTCGATCTCGCAGGGAAACTCCGAGCATAGCCCTCTCCATTGCCCTTTGGGTGACTTTGAGCCTTCTGATGGAGCCCATAGTGAGCGACCACGTCTCTGTTCCATATGTCATCACTGGCAACACACATTGGTTGAAGACTTTTGTCTTCAGACACTGCAGTATTGTGGACGAGAAGATCTTTCGCAGCTTCCCGAACGCTGCCCAGCCGAGTTGGATCCGACGATTGACCTCTTTCTCGAAGTTGGACTTACCTAACTGGACAGTGTGTCCCAGGTAAATGTAATGGTCAACAACTTCGAGAGTAGAACCTCCGATGTTAACAGGAGTGGCTTGGACATGGATATTAGACATGATTTTCGTCTTCTCCATGTTCATCTTAAGGCCGACTCGTTCGGAGGCTCGACAGAGGCCATCGAGCATCGTATTGAGGCCCTCCATGGTCTCAGCCATTACGGCTATATCGTCAGCAAATCGAAGGTGAGTGATGTACTCGCCGTTCACGTTAATGCCCAGCCCTTTCCAGTCCAGAACCTTGAAAACATCTTCCAGTGCAGCGGAGAACAGTTTCGGAGAGATAACATCTCCCTGTCTAACACCTCGCTGCAACTGGATCGGTTTCGAGGTCTGGTCCTGGAGTCGGACTGACATGGTGGCGTTTTCATACAAGCACTTCAACACTTCGATGTACCGATAGTCGACTTGGCACCTCTGGAGAGCCTGCAATACTGCCCACGTCTCGATCGAATCGAAGGCTTTCTCGTAGTCCACGAACGCCAGACAAAGGGACAGGTTATACTCCTCGGTCTTCTGTATAACCTGCCGTAGCGTTAAAATATGGTCTACGGTACTGAAGCCTTTTCGGAAACCGGCTTATTCGGGAGGCTGGGAAGCGTCGAGCCTGCATGCGAGACGATTCGTGATGACCCTCGAGAACAACTTGTAGACATGGCTCAGAAGAGAGATGGGTCTGTAGTTCTTCAATAAGGTGTTATCTCCCTTCTTGAAGAACAGCACCACCACACTTCTGTTCCATGCCTTTGGCGTTCGTCCTTCGAGTATGACGGAATTGAATAACTTCTGAAGGGCCCTAATGATCGGTTCTCCACCCGCCTTCAGAAGTTCTGCGGTGATTCCGTCATCACCCGCCGCCTTGTTGTTCTTAAGTTGCTCGAGAGCCATCCCGATTTCACACAGGCTGACGTCCGGGAGGTCTTCTGTGAAGTGCCGGGTTAATCTAGCTCGTGGGTCGTTTGCTAGATTTATGACGGGTTCCTGTGTAGACGTGTACAGTTGTCCATAGAAACTCTCGACCTCACCCAAAATCTCGGATTTCGACGTGACGATCCTGCCGTCATCAGTCTTCAGCCTGACGAGCTGGCTTTGCCCAATAGACAGATCCCTGGCGAAAACCTTGGAGCCCCTGTTGCGTTCAATAGCCTCTTCAACACGATTCGTGTTGAATCGGCGTATATCACGCTTTAGGGACTTTGATATCTGTCTATTGAGCATCCGAAGCTGCGTCGCATCATCTGAAGACTGCAGGACCATTTTCCGTCGTTCGTCCATGAGTTTGAGGGTGAGGTTTATATATTAGTATAGATTATATATTAGTATAGATTACATTACATTACAAATAAATAAAGTTGGATTGTCTGTTTGTAATAATAAAATAACAACTTTTTACTAAATGCGTAAGTATGTATAGACAGTACATAGACCCAAAATATATTTTTTTAAATTTTTGTCTGTCTGTCTGTCCGTCCGTCTGTCTGTCTGTTTGTTCCGGCTAGTCTCTGGAACGACTGGACCGATTTGACGGGAGTTTCACTGATAGGAAGCTGGTGATATAAGGAGTAACTTAGGCTACTTTTTTTAGACTAGCTTCGTCCCACGGCGTCACTCGCGGTACGACAATAAGTTAGCGCGGGTGAAACCGCGGGGCGCAGTTAGTGTATTCTAAATGCGTCACCACACGGAATATAATAAATTTCAACATGCATGCTGTTCGAAAATAAGTAATCACTATCACTACATAGTTAGTATAAAACAAAGTCGCTGTCGTCTGTCCGTCCCTATGTATGCTTAAATCTTTAAAACTACGTAACGGATTTTGAAGCGGTTTTTTGTAATAGATAGAGTGATTCAAGAGGAAGGTTTATGTATATAATACATGCATAATATTGTAGAGAAACACTTAACTATAATTTTAGATGTTAATCATTGCACCAGGGCGAAGCCGGGGCGGGTCGCTAGTAAATAAATAAATAAACTTTTTTGGAACAATATATTTATAAAACGATACAATTGTTCCAGTCATAGCATATTATCGTTTCAGTTCATAAATGACCCACTGCTGAGTTGGATCTCCTCGAAGTTCATGAAGGGAAAGCAGCATATTGTGCCACGCTCGCCAGATGGTTTGGCGCTTGGTACGTAACAAAATTTTCTTCTTCTGTGGCTAAGTTGCTTGTCAGTCTCTTTTGTCGGCTCCTACGACACTCTCATACAATGTATTCTAAAAATCATCACCACGGACAATATTTCTATCAATTCTTTTGCATCTAAATTAAAACTCCGCATTATACTCGTAAGTTAAGATACCTCTATTATGTAAAACTTCAAAGTGTTAACTGCTCCTTATAACTAAACTACGTCATAATTTGTGGCTTAATCTTCCGGACACATAACTCACTCATTTAATCACTTTGGAGGAAATTTCTACCTCACAAAGGAAGTGGGCAACCTGAACGGAATACACTCGGGGTATCAAGAACTTTGAAACTACTAGTTTTCGTTAATAGTTAAAGGGACTTGAATCTTGTTTTCATTGCCTAGTTGATGCACCGCTTTTAAATCACAGGCCGACGCTTCGATTCTGACGTCGGGCAAATGTCTTTGTGTACAATAGAGGCACTTTCTCACTTACATGTTTGTAAACAAGGATAACCTAGCCGTTAGAGAAGAAAAACTTGATACCTTAACGCCTTGATACCTTAATTTAGAACCAAATGCCAACGCGTCTGGCCGCCTCGCTCGTAAGCAGGTAAATTAAACTCTATGTAACTGGAGGAGGCCCGACTCAGCAGTGGGTAATGTATGGGCTAAGTAGTCATGTTAAATGTTACAATGTTCTTAATTTCATTACTATTTTTATTGAGTAATTTTGACTTGTATTGAAGATAAAAACTACACTTATTGCCACCCATTCGCCATCGTGATGTCATATGTCACAATATGGTGTGAGTCATAGTCAGTATAATGAAATTAATGAAATATACAGTACAGTATAAAGTATGTTCGCAAAATGTTTAACATCGAAAAAGTACTCATCAACCAAAACTAAAATTTAATATAAAGACACATTGACAAAGGCTTTTGTAAACTTACTTTGACAAAGGCTAATCTAATTATAAGTTACATAAAGAACAAAAATAAAAAGTGTCATAAAACTCTACAGAAACTAAATGAAACCTTTTTAAACATTTTAAAACTTATATAACCGCCCACGGCATTGTCTTTGTGCCAAATATTTTACCAAACTGACATTCGACATGGGATCATGCATTCTTTTGATATGTTAATCGACCCCAGCCCGCAAGCAATAATCTATTATTAAATAGATAAAACGCGGCAGATCAGTCTTTTGTCTACCGGTGGATTTTTATGCGGACTTCTTTATGATACGACTGAATAGATGAATTCAGTATTCAATCCAGTCCAATTATAGAGTCCTTACTTTTTAAATCCTGAAACTTTTTAATCAAATATCAGGCGCACTTTAGAATCCGGTGATTTGGTTTTATTATACTAGAATGAGATTTTGTTCGTGATCGTTTTTATTAATGATGTGATATCACACATAGATATTTATTTATTTCATTCCTTAAAAAAATAAACTACATAAAAAATAAGTAGTTATAAAATGCCTTGTTGGTCTAGGGGTTGGATAGCCGCCTTTGAATCACGGGTATCCGTTTCGATTCCGGAGTTGGGAAAGTGTGTTTGTTTGTGTAAACCGAGAGACACTTTCTTTGATCCATCAGACTC
Source organism: Clostera curtula (assembly GCA_905475355.2). Lineage (NCBI taxonomy): Eukaryota > Metazoa > Arthropoda > Insecta > Lepidoptera > Notodontidae > Clostera > Clostera curtula. The sequence continues at coordinate 7,227,290 of FR997808.1, read as the reverse complement.
AAGAGTCTAAGTGTCATTTGTGTTCACGAATTTCATGATTGCAAATAGCCGAGCAGGACTTTAGATTTCTTTAAAAAACAGATAACATAAATTGAAATACATCACGAACCCCAATACGACTAGAATGAACTAATGACTTCAACTTCAAACGGCTGAAACGATTTTGATAAGATACTTCAAGAACCAAAGCTGTTAGATCTGCTGTAAACTTGCGGCATAATCAGTCCATTCGTTAAGGAAATACATTGCCACAGACTGGCAGTCACGTCAAAGTTACTTCGCCCCGCTTTTCATTTAATGTAAAGTCTCAAAATGCATTTGTTTCTTATAGTTTAGTTTTCATTATACTATCACGTGTATCTGCACGTGTAGACTGCCTCGTTGGTCTAGTGGTTAGATGTGCCGCCTTTGGATCAACGGGTCCCGGGTACGATTCCCGGGTCGGGCGAGTGTCTTTGTCTAAACCAGAGGCACTGGCTCGGAGTCTGGGTGTCATTTCTATCTATAATATGTATGTATTTACAAAAAAAAAATATGTATATAAGTAGTTTATCATCCATCTCGTTACCATAACACAAGCATTAAGTTGCTTAGCTTGGGACGAGATGTAGTTGTGTGAGATGTCCAAGGATATTTATTATTTATTATCTAATATGGTGTCGCTGACCCATAGAAGATGTTATAATTTTATGAAAAAAATCATGATTCCCCATCGCACGCTGGGAAAAAACGCGCGTTGTAAAAGCCAACAAAACCCAGGATCTAATGGTCCGCCCGGCTAGCTAACACCCTCACATTTAAGTCCGGTGCCAAGCAGTTTTACTGCGTTTCGTCGTGTGTATGTGAGAGCCGGTGTCCGACAGGGCATTTCCTTGAATTGCTTGCTCCATCTTAGACCCTGGCGTTGCTTTCCTTCACGCGAGCCTAGGGTCAAAGGCATTCAAGTTACAAGTAAAAAAAATAGAAACTTAATTATATACGACATAGTCATTTAAACTCTAGATTCTTCGTTCTTTAACACCTAATATTTTAGAACCTACGAAATAATTATATCCCAGAGGTATGAAATTTAAATTAATTTCGAAAGCAACTTCTCACAATTCACGTCAAAAAATAATGTCCACTTTGTATCAGAGTGAAATCTTTTTAAACTTGAGAAGCGTAAAATCTTCTATTAAGAAAAGCGAAGATGAAAAAAAAAACAAAATATTAAAAATGTCTTTTAACAAAGGGAGTTTGTCATAAGCACCCTCAGATAAGATGAAGTCGGCTCAATAAGGCTTAGAATAAACGCTTCGAGTGTCGTTCTTGGAGAACAAACAGGCGGTTAATTTCCTTTTGTAAATCGAAAGTTAAGTTAAATTTCATTTTAATGTATTTTTTTGTGACAATCTGACTAACTATTGTCAGTTTGGAGTTATAGCGTTTACTTGTTTGTACTTTTAATAGACACTTTAATATCGAATTTAAATTAGTATTTTTTTTCACATGATCTGATTGCATTTTTTTTTCTGCTTGTGTGTTTGATTATTTGTTATAATTTTTTTTTCATTAATTATTTTTGTATTTTCTAGATATGATTTGGATATGTATAACTTATGATTGCTAATTAATTATTGCATAGAGCCTTTGCAGCACGAAATATTGAAAATATAAAGATAGTAGTAGTAGTAAAGAAAAATCTTAAAAGATTGATAGATTTAAATATTTTTTTGATCAAAGTTTACTGATACCACTTATATGACGGATTTAGAATATACAATGTCCCCAACCCATCCTATGGGTGTCGCAAGCGGTCACTAAACGAACGCAAAAGAAGGAAATCTTATACAAATCCGGTGCCAACCCGTCTTGCCAGCGTGGGCTAATTTTCCTCCATGAAATTGGAAGAGGCACGACTCAGTAGTGGGTCATTAATGGGCAGAAACGATTAATATTGTAACATTAATAATTGTTGAAGATTAATAACAAAATACCACCTCACCATAATTCGTTGGCCACTTGAGACGTCATCAGATAACTTTTCCTCTTAGACCGAAAGCTCGATACATATATTTGCTTTGAAAATATTTCTATTCACCATTTCTTCTCAGCACTTAAAATCAGTGCTGACTCGCGCCTTCCGAATTTTTATTGAATGAAGCGAGCCTACTGTTCTACGCTGGCTTGGATCGTAATCCTATTGGCTATATTTTCTGCATATAATATTTGTAAAATCAGAGTAAAATTGTAAAATTAATACGACTGTTGTGTCGTCGCTGAATAAGAATGACACGGCGGAAAACGTAATCACAAAGAAAGAAATACTAATATGAAACTCTGTGCCAACCCGTCTGGCTACCGTGAAACTGTGGGCTCATTTACCACCGTGCAATTGGAGGTCATCATCATCATCATTTTAGCCAAAAGACGTTCACTGCTGGGCATAGGCCACCCCCAAGGATTTCCACAAAGGCCGGTCCTGGCCCGCCCGCATCCATCGTTTTCCGGCGACCTTAACCAGGTCATCTGTCAGACCCAATAGTGGGTTTTTAACGACTACGATAATTATGTCATTAATAATGCCCGACATTTAGTTTCATGCTTATACGTGAAAGCGATAGACACAGATTCAGAGACACAGAGAAAAAAATCTTGCTCAAAGTATTCACTTCAAAATGTACAAAAGTTTTGCCATAAGTTTAACAAGAGTAACAGTTCTTACATCATATATATTATATTACGACAGTTTCAAACATTAATCAACTCTTTGACTACGCTAGTAAATGACGATGAATACTTTGCCAGAAATAAAACAACGACAGTATGTCTGGAGTAGGCGTCGCGCCGAAAACGCTCGACATTTTGACACCATCATTTTGACGATATTTTTAAAGTACATTTTAGCATAAATTTTCAAATGCCAAATTTAATTGGAGTGCGAACCTACTTTCTATACATGTAAAATATTCTACCGAAACTATTTGCAAATAAATGACTGCAATCTGCTCCTCTTTGAAAACTAATAGTTTAATAATAATAATCTGGACATATGTTTTATCACAATATGTATAATGTAATTTATAATATAATGTGCACAACATTTGTATACTTTGTAAATATTTATTTTTATGTAGGTTATATTTAATTCAAGTTATATTTTTGTTAATTAGTTTTATGGAAGTATATGTGATTTACTTGTGTTTGGAGAAATAAAGACACAACCTAAACTAAGATTAGAAATACAAAAGTATGTATGTTTTACGCAGGCTCGAAAACTAATCAGATGAATAACTGATGAAGGATCGAAGATCAGTTTTTAAGTAGTTTCCGTTGCGTTTTTACCACCATACGGTTTGTTCTGTAAACATGCGGCAATAAAATTTTGCAAGAAGCACGAGTCCAGCTGACGAAAGACTCTAAAAATGCATTTTTAAAAACAGCAACTAGTTATCGGCTCTTCGTTGTCAATTAAATCATCGGTCCGAACCGGCGGTAGCTGTAAAGTTATTCAAAAGAGTTTTGTTAAAGAAACTTATTTGAATAAACTGATTTTTATTTGAATGCAAATTCAAATAAAAATAGGGCTAGTATTTTTTCAAAAACACTTGCAAACCTCATCAATTTAAAAACAGATTCCCAGGTCTCAACACAACGTGTGTTCGAACAAAACAAATAGACATTGACGAAGTAGAGATGGCGTCATTCGTCCTAGGAAAAAGAATTTTCTTAGTTGCAAAGGGAATGTACTCGTGCTAGCAACTTCGGCATTCAATCCCAGTAAGTATTTACTCAACCGAGACGCCGGTGATTGGTGCCAGAAAGTATCAAAGTTTAAATTTTAGGAGTATAGTTTGCATGGCTCCAGTCATGTGAACTATATTGAGTAGTATTTGGGATATTTACTTGTGTTCTTTGAGGATTGGTGTAACAGTGTGAGTGTTACTATAAATACAGTCTATACGAGAAATAAATTGTATAAATATTGACATAATGTGATGATGAATTAAAGGCTCAGTGTCACCCTAAGGGGAATGAAGAGGGCACGGAGTTTCCCTGCGAGATGGAATCAGAAATGATATCACCGACTTAGCTCACAAGATTGCCATAAGTGCCGGTGGGCAGGGCACGAAGCTTGCAGGTCTGAGCAGCCAATGGGGCAAAAAGTTCCTCGAGTGAAGAACACCTACCGGAAAGCGCAGAACTTACAAGCCGATTAATGCGGTTCAGGATTGATCTTTGTGGAAATCCTTGGAGAGCCCTATGTTCAGCAGTGGACTTCTTTTGGTTGGTTGAAATGATGATGATGGATTTAGGATAGATTTAGTCTATTATGTATAGGTTTATAAATATAAATATAATATAAATATCCTTGGACATTTCACACAACGCCATCTCGTCCCAAGCTAAGCAACTTAATGCTTGTGTTATGGTAACGAGATGGATGATAAATTACTTATATACATTTTTTTTTGTAAATACATACATATTATAGATAGAAATGACACCCAGACTCAGAGCCAGTGCCTCTGGTTTAGAGAAAGACACTTGCCCGACCCCGGAATCGAACCCGAGACCCGTTGATCCAAAGGCGGTACATCTAACCACAAGACCAACGAGGCAGTCAAATTTCGTGGCACTATTGTAACCATTTTCTTAGGGGAACATATAAGCGGAAGTAAATAATCAGAAAATTTAGCCGCAAAAGAAACAAGATTTACGGAGCCATCAACCTGTTTGGCTGTTTGATAGACATAGACAGCAATATATCCCCTATACAGTAAGTATACTGTTGAAATATAAACTTTATTCACCTTTTTATTAAATACTTAGCGACGGGAAAAAATAAAAGGGAAAACTATAAACTATGCAGAACACGTCAACAGGAGTCGGCTGATTTCGACGTCACGTACACAGAAAGAACTTTTATTGCTTCCAAGTGCCGTAATTGTTACGGAGACTGGCTGCAGTTGTTCCTATCCCAGGAATAGTATTATCTTTGGAAGTTAAGTTCATCATAGGTAATGGTAATATTCCACTAAATTTGCAAGCAAAACGAAGGTCCTGACGTAGAATGATTAGTCGAAAAAGTTCAGTTCAGTTCAGTGTTCCATATAAAACTAGAGCTGCTCGTCTGGGAAAATCACCACCTTACTGAAAACTGCTGACAAATAACACCTTCCTCAGAGTTGCATCGAGAGCCTTAAACTACCGCGATTCACAGGGCGGTGATAGGAGCGGAAGGGTGGCCAGGTTTTGAGGCCAAGGCTGCCGCCGCTAGCAGTAGAGGGGCGGCTGGGCAGGCGGGCCAGGGCTGCCACCGCTAGCAGTGGAGGGATGACCAGGCAGGCGGGCCTTAGCTCGTTTGTACAAACAGCCCAAGGAAGGGCTTCAGGGTTGCGGAGCATGCTCCCCATTGAGGAGTGAAACCCGTGGCCCTATTTCGGGCAGTTGAGGGACACCGTTGGTTTTAGTCGGTAGGTTGGGGTGCAATTATTTATTTTCACGCCCCCGAGTCCCACATAGTATCCTTGAGGATTTTCAACGTACCAAAAAGACCCGAAGTAGTAGTAGTGTGAAAAATACACTTGCGTTTGATACCAAATAAAGAGCACAGAGTATCTACGCATACGGTTGAAATAAACTGATCCTATTTATTCGTGTTGAAATAAGCCCGCCATTTGTATCCAGAAAATCCGAGTCAATTTATATTTTGCACTACGCAGCTGTAGTTTTAATAAAAAAAAAGCAAAAGTGGAATGTATTTCATTTACCCTTCAACAATGTATCACGGGGAGACAAGGGTGCAAAGGGCCTGACTCCGAAACGAAAATAAACGTTGAACGATCGCTTAGACCTTTCAGGCTTGACGTACAAACAAAGTAAACGGTTACATATTATAAAACCAATATATACATTGTTTGAAAATGGCCATGTCAGTCGATTTAGCATCATTTTCATGTTTATTTTATTAGTTACGAAGGAGCTGTCAGTTCTCACGCTACTTCGTGTAAGGACTGAAATGTATATTGAAATGGTCGTTGGCCTAGGGGTTAGACGTGACGGAGGGGTCCGCCTTGGAGCTTGGGGCTCTATTAAGCGAGGTGGGCCAAGGCCCCCAGGGTCGTGGAGCAAGCTCCCCCAATGGTGGAGCGAAACCCTTGGCCCTAGCACGTACGGGCAGTCAAGGATCGCCGTCGGTTTTACTGGGTAATTTGAGGCGCAACTAACCATCATAACGCGCAAACATAGTATCCATGAGGATTTCCGAAGAAAAAAAAAACAAAAAAGGGAGTTGGACGTACCGCCTTTGGATCACGCGTCCCCGGTTCGATTCCAGGGTCGGGCAAGTGTGTTTGTGTAAATCAGAGGCAATTGCTCCGAGTCTGGGTGGCATTTGTGTTCGTGAAATTTGTGTTTGTAAACTGCCTCCGCGATACATTCTATATCTAGGGGTATCGTTTTAAAAAAACAATGGCAATCCATGCCGACGGTTTTACTGTCCAAAGTACAGAGAATCTCGGATGTTAATTAGGATAATCTCTCTATCTAACAACCGGCAGATTCAAATGTTCCTGTAGATTAGTTGCATTCCGCTTTATCCGCATAGCTCCGAAGTCCCAAACATAATTTCATATTAAAACCGAAACAAATCCTCAAGCTCAAGGAGCTAAGCTAGGCGTGCTAAGGCCTGCAGGCTAGACCTAGAAGATCGGGAGGTTTGAACACATTGGCCCTGGAATCAGTCGAGGATGGCCTTCGATTTTAGTGGAAAGGTGGAAGTGCACCTTAATATCTCTTATATAATTCACCAACACAAATAACTTCTAGACCTAGAGCAAGTGGCTTTGGTTTACACAAATACACTGTTTAAACACGAATTGGCGACTCGTAATCCAAAAGCGGCACATCCATCCCCTAGATCACCAAGGCTTTCAAATATACCTCCAAATACTTTCCTCATCAGATACGATTCAGGTTAACTATGTGAATAATCGGGATATAACTCTACTGTTAATCGAAAAGGCATTGCAAATGTCTCAATTAACATAAAAAGCTCTGGTAAAAGCGACAGAAAATAAATTGTCACCAATTTCGTTCGTAACGACAATTCAGTAGCTGGGCAAAATGAGCGCCTTGCAGCCAGGCCATTACTAAAGTTTATTAGGCGAATAATTGAAGACCAGAATTTTCAGCCATTGAATAAAAATGTAACGGCTTCTAAATTTTAGAACAGAATCTATAAAGCCTTAAACGCTATTTTATGCACAGGCTGTTGAAATCGACGATGTAGTTTCTGCAATATTTGGCTACATTTAAAATTCAAAGGAGCGACGATCTGTGAAAGGTTTCGGGCAGCAGTTGGATGCGTCAAGCTAAAGACAGGGCGCTATAGAGCTCTTTACGGGAGGCCTATGTCCAGCTGTGGACTAATGTGGGCTAGTGATGATACTGTTTTCCACATGTTGGACCGATAACCTGGTTAAGGTCGCCGATGATATATACTTTCACAAAATCATGTCAATAAAACTGCGTTACGTAATGGATCTTCAGGTAACAGGTCTGGTTCTGTTGGACATTCATATCGACCATTATATCGCTCGTTTGTATGTAATATCTGACCGCCTCTTTGGAGGGCACGTAACGCCGTCTGTATCTGCTGCCTATATAAGTATAAGGCCATCGTTACACGTAGTCGTGAAAACCGAGAGCTGCTCTAGACTAACTGGATGGGTCACGGAGGCCAGATGACAGTCACTCCGTGTACCAGATAGCAATACTGGTAGTTAGATTATCCATTGTACTAATAGATGAGATGACCGTGCGTTTAGAATACGAGTCCATAGCTCCACCACCCCTAAGGACAAATGTCAAGGCCGATAACATAGCCGCAAGAGAAAGCAAACTTGAAATGAATCCCTGTGCTAACCCGTGTGGCCCGACTCAGCAGTGGGTCATTTATGGGCTGAGTAGTAGTTGTACAAACATTATTTTTAATACAGTTGCTCAAAAAGTGGCATATTGCAGGGACGTATAGCGTTCGGGAAGTGGGCTATTACACACGCGTGCTTTTTCTTTACCATTCCCGCACTAGTGCGTTTTCTTTCCCAACTGTCAATATAATCCTACTAATATTATAAACGTGAAAGTTTGTAAGTATGGATGGATGGATGGATGGATGTTTGTTACTCTTTCACGTAAAAACGACTGAATGGATTTTAATGAAACTTTATAATAATATAGCTTATACATCAGAATAACACATAGGCTACAATTTATAAAGATATTGTGTGTAAATTTATAGAGATATTAAGTTAAATTTTAATTTGTAATTGTCAAATTTTCAGCCATATTTAAATATAGACAACATAAAGTTTCGCTGTCAGTTGCGCTTTGTTATACCACGTAGGTATTATATCACACATTATACGGGAACGGGATAAAAATCTTAGGTATCCTATGTCCGACTTTCTTTTAAATATAAAGATGTTGGACAATTCACAAAATCATACTTAATATTATAAACGTGAAAGTGTAAATGGGTGTAATCCCGTTCCGTGATATAAAACATAGTTTATCAAAATGCAACTGCTGGAATAACAAAACTTCACCGACAGCTAAACGCTATGTTGTCTATAGTTTGACAAATTTGACAATTAGAAATTTTGAAGTTGAACAATTGATGTATTTATTTTGAGTAAATATTAGCTTATTGTGCCGAACAATGAAGAAGAACTAAATAATGCACGTGAAGATCACCGCATTAGTATGGCTTGAATCCGTGCTTCTCAATCACAAGAGTAAATCGAGGCAGCCCGTGAAACGGATCGGTTGGGAATGCAAAATCGTCGAGAAATTTAAGAGACTAGATAATTTTCGAGGCACAAGATTAAATTTATAAAGTAGGTACTGCATAATTTGGATCGAGCAACGTTTCGATACGGTGGCAGCACTAATTACTGCTTGCATACTTGCGTCCGCATTGGACCAATAGATGCCATGTAATATTACAAAACACTCCTCAGCGGCTAAAGATTTATAAAAATGGAAAATCGTCATCTGGGACGAATGTACAATAGCGTATACACGTGCATTGGAGCACTTATCCGATCCGACCGAACACCTACGCAAGGACTCGAGATGTTTTGGAGGCGCAATGATTTTACTGTCTGGCTATTTCTGCCAAACACTGCCACTAATTCCAAGATAGACTGCTGCCGCTGAAATATGCGCTTGCCTCAAATCATCGAAATATGTGGATTGATTTTATTTTCTCAGAATTTCTGTTCATCGAAGGACGAACTCGCAAACACAAAAATAATGAATGGTTGACTAAGCGAGCTGTTTTGGCGGCTAAGAATAAATATGTAGATGACATAAAGTAACTAACATAATTCAGAATGAAATCATTGGCACACTGCATTAATTCAAATATAATGACTGTGTAAAAAAGACTCCTTGGATGTGCCTGGCTTACCACCGCACAATTTACGACTAAAGGTTGGCTACGTACTAAGTTTGCTTCCAAATATAAACGAAAACCACCAAACCTGTGCAACGGAACGTGTTTGGTGGTAAGTGAATTGATGAACAATGGAATATACTCAAAGTAAAGTTGGAAGGTGAGGAAATTCTCATCCGAGGATCCCGACGACATCAACTGATATACCGTTTTAGTTTTAATGATTTCCGATCTGTCGTGCATTCGCCGTGACCATTAATAAATCACAGGGCCAATCCTGGAAAGTTTGTGGCCTAAATCTAGAAAATTTCATGTATTTCCCAAGTTCTCAATTATATGTGGCATGTTCCGGGTCAGAAGACCATCTGCGTTATTTGTTCATGCGCCTGATAATAAACCGAAAAATGTCGTCTGTCACAAGGTGATTCACTGTAAAGTGCAGTTACGAAAATAGATGGCCAATAAAGTATAATTAAAATCATAGATGTTTTATTTATATTTAGCCTGATAAAAAAATTGAAGTTGATAAAATAAAAAATCTGCTCATTTATTGCCTTTAAGGCGAAACAAAGTTCGCCGGGTCAGCTAGTGTCTATTATAAGGAATAACCAACCATGAAGTTTTTACTAAAAAAATCATAGAAGTTTTTATGATTCTTAGATTACGTATATTTCTAAAAAGAAACTACTTACTAATTTAATGATTTGATTGAATGAGTTTGGTTAGGTTTCATTTCATTCAATTTCATTTTCATTTCATATCAATAAAAAATTTCTACTGAAGACTTGGCTTTTGCCTACTAGATTGGGTGAAGAAAAAATAAATCTCTGCTTATATTCTACGGTCGGCGCCATTTTTTTTATGTCATAAATGATTAGTTAGCTGAGTTTATTGTGTTTTTATTATTTTATTAAATTGCTTCATTTTTTCGTGATCGTTTGATTTTCGTTGAGAACAGCTGTATCTCTCGCGTCCGCGCGCGTGAAATAGTATAAAGTGCAAACGTATCAAAACAAAGCCGGGTCGAGACGGCCGCGCCACGATGACCTAGTTTATCGTACGTGCATGTGATCGACCTTCAATTGTTTTGTTAAGGCGAAGGCAATACCAATTTCATTATAAAATAATGGGTTCAACTTCAAATAATTCACCAGATAAATACAAAGTCAGACTTACAACGGATACTGAGCATTTATTGTATAAACGCTTTAGCGAGGAAAAAGCTGAGCGCGAAAGACTTGAAGGTCTCGTAAATGACCTTCAGAGTCAAATAGATATTCTCCAACAGCAGCTGAAATGTCTTGCGGAGAACAAGTCAGAGCGACCTAAACCAGCAACCATGGAGATTTCTGCACCCCGTATTGAATATAGTACGGATGAAGAAGATCTCGCTCGCGAAACTGAGTGGATAAGAACGAAAACTAGAAAGAAGAGAAAATTAAACACCTCACCCACTCTCGACGAAACAGTACGTGAAGGAAAAGAAGATAAGGAAAAGAGCAAAAAAACTCCTTTGCCGCCACCTATAATAGTTGATGGCGTTGCAGATTACCAAAGTTTCTTTGATTTCTTAAGTGAAAATCAAGATGCTGATGCATTTACTATTAAAATGCTAAGTGGAAACACAGTCAAAATTAATGCAATTAGTGATGAATCGTATAGGTCGTTAACTAACGCTTTAAATGCTAATAACTGTCTCTGGCATTCCTATGAAAACAAGCAAGAGAGGCCAATAAGAGTCATGGCAAAGCAATTACATTCGACTTGCAAGCCAGAAAGAATTATTGAAGACCTGAAGAATAAAGGTTATAAAATAATAGAAGCCACCAACAAATTGAGCTGGAAAACAAAGCAACCACTCAATATGTTCATGTTAACATTTGATAACAGTGAAGATATAAACAAAGTCTTCAATATCAGAACTGTTTTGGGCTGTAAAATAGAAATACAGCCCTTAAAGACTTTGAAACTGGTCCCACAGTGTAAGAGATGCCAAGCTTATGGCCACACACAAAAGTACTGTCGTAAAGAACCAAGGTGTGTAAAATGCACTGGTAAACATCTTACCAAGGACTGCAAGAAACCTCACGATGAGAAACCAAAATGCGTCCACTGTGGTGCTCCACATCCAGCTAACTACAGGGGGTGTGCTATAGCGAAAGAAATTCAATTACTTCGCAATAAAAAAACTAAGAAATCTACTACACCCTACCAACCTAATGTACCGATGCAAAAAGTAGAAGACAAACGAAATAAAGCACAATTATTAACCACAACAACAAATAAGAATATATCTTATGCTCAAGCAGCAAAAGGTCTTTTAAACCCGCCCCAAGCTCACCATAAGGCCGTAACTTCTGATACGAAAATAGATGACATATTAAAACTCATGTTATCATTTGATGGACGATTGAAAGCGATCGAAAATAGCACTATAATAGCTAAACCTAAACCGAAAAAATGAATAACATTCTTACTATCATGGCATGGAATGCAAATGGGTTAAAAAACCACCAAAACGAATTGCAACTAATCCTAGATATAAAGAAAATTGACATATGCTTAATCTCAGAAACACACTTTACTAAACAGTCTTACATTAAATTTAGGGGCTATAGAGTATATCACGCATTACATCCTAGCAACACTGCAAGAGGCGGCAGCGCTGTCATTGTGAAAGAAAATCTTCAACATTACGAAGAAGCTAAATACGAAGATGAAGATATACAATCTGTGGCTATATGCCTTAAAACTAAAAACTACCCAATAACAGTTTCTTCCATATATTGCCCACCCCGTCATAACATTAAAAAAGATCGATACCTGAACTTATTGAAGAGCCTTGGTAATAGATTCATTCTAGGTGGTGATTTCAATGCAAAAAATACGTACTGGGGCTCTAGGCTTACAACGAAGAAAGGCAAAGAGCTGTTTAGTGCCATAAAAGAGCTAAAATGTGATGCATTATCGGATGGTAAACCCACAAACTGGCCCACAGACCCTAACAAAATACCTGACGTTGTTGATTTTTTTGTGATCAAGGAAATATCGCAAAATTATCTAAGAGCATATCAGAGCTATGACATGCATTCAGATCACTCTCCGATATATTTAGAAATTTGCGAAAATATTACATATAAAGAAAATTATCCAACTTTGGTAAATAAATTGACTGATTGGGAAAGCTTTGTTATAGATTTAGATAGCACACTAAACTTAAATGTTCCTCTCAAAACATCGCAACAATTGAACTTGGAATTAGAAAAATTCATACATGATATACAGCAAGCAGCTTGGAAGAACACACCTGATATTATAAAAAAAACCAAAGGACACAGATATCCCTTGAACATAAAACAATTGATAGCCAAAAAGAGAAAGCAAAGACAGAAATGGCAACAGTCTAGATGCCCTAATGATAAAAGAATATTAAATAATCTTACGAAAAGCGTTAAAAGGCTTATTAAGAACTATAATGATGATTTCACTAATACATATCTGAAAAAGCTAACTTCTGATCATAGCACTGATTACTCCCTGTGGAAAGCCACAAAAAACTTAAAAAGACCTATTTCTCATATTCCACCAATTAAAGATTCAAACGGACAATGGGCAGTAAGTAACGAACAGAAAGCTAAAAGATTTGCAGAACATCTAGAGACTATTTTTCAGCCAAATGGACGTGACACTAACGAACCATCTTATTCGGATGAGAATTTAGATCGTTGTGAAGAACAGGAAGATAATATTATAAAGTTAGTGACACCAAGAGAAGTTAAAAGAGAAATTCGCTACAGCATAAACCCGCGAAAAGCTCCAGGCTATGATTTAATATCAGGTGAAATTCTACGTAATCTCTCAAGAAAAGGCGTGGTTAAACTAACAACCATTATAAACGCCTCATTTAGATTGAAATATGTACCAGACTTATGGAAAGTTGCTGAAGTCATAATGATAGCAAAGCCCGGAAAGCCACCCCAGGAAACTACTTCATACCGGCCAATATCCCTGCTACCTATAATGTCAAAACTATTCGAAAAGTTATTGCTTAAAAGACTAAAACCAATTATAGAAAACAGAAATCTAATTCCGGAACACCAGTTTGGCTTTCGGGAAAAACATTCTACTCTAGATCAAGTCCATCGTATCACAAATGTCATAGAAGATGCTCTTGAAAACAAAAAAGTATGTTCTACTGTATTTCTAGATGTAGCACAGGCCTTTGATAAAGTGTGGCATGACGGCCTCCGATTCAAACTAAGGAAGAACTTACCAAAACCATTTTCTGATATTTTGGAATCCTATATTTCAGACAGATTATTTAGAATAAGACAAGACGATGTTTACTCTGAATTAAAGGAAATAAAAGCTGGAGTGCCACAAGGCAGTGTTTTAGGACCAGTCCTGTACCTACTATACACATGTGACATTCCCAAAATAGAAGATAGCACCATTGCAACATTTGCTGACGATACAGCTATAATGGCAGTGGGAAATACACATAGAGAAGCCACAGAAAAAGTTCAATCCTCTGTTGATAAGGTTTATAACTGGACAAAAAAGTGGAGAATGAAACTAAATGAATCAAAATCCATTCATATAGATTTCAGTAATAAGGAACACCATTATTTCCCAGTATATATAAATAACAACAAGATTCCTTATGAGGATACAGCAAAATATCTCGGTATGACGCTTGATGCCAAGCTTCGTTGGAAAGCTCACGTCAAGAAAAAAAGAGAGCAGTTAGAACTACGTTTTAAAAGCATGTATTGGCTCCTTGGAAGATATTCCGCGCTATCAATTCCTAACAAATTATTATTATACAAACAAGTAATAATGCCAATATGGACGTATGGTATACAGCTGTGGGGCTGTACTAAACAGAGCAATAGACTAATCATACAGCGTTTTCAGAACAAAGTACTGCGGGAAATAGTTAATGCACCTTGGTACGTAAGAAACGAAGATCTTCACAGGGACCTTAGAGTAGACTTCGTTAATAAAGTAATTCAACAATATGCAGAAGCTCATCAACACAGACTTCACCATCACGTGAATGTCGAGGCAATCCAACTCCTCGACCACACTAGTATAGTAAGAAGACTTCAGCGAACAAAACCGTTCGAGTTAGTGTTTAGTGACAGTGCATTAGAATAATGTAGTTAAAAGTTTATTATAAAGAACACAAAAAAAAAGTGTCTTCCCCTTAAATAGAGACGGTAAGAAAAGTGTTAATGGACACATTCTTAGTTATAGTAAACGTAGCAAGTAAAGTTAAATTAAAATTACTTATTAGCCTAAAGTAGGCTAGATTGTAATATAATTAGGGTACATAATACTAATGTAACCTATGTTAAATAAAAAAAAAAAAAAAAAAAAAAATTTTTTCGCAACTGTATTAAAAATAGTCGTTCAGTACACGTGCGGAACCGTCATTGCAACTTGTTCCGACTGTCAACCCTCGCCTTCGGCTGCGCCTCGGCTCGGGTAGACATTTGTCGGAACTCTTTGCAATGACAGCCTTTCCGCACTTGTAATGAAATATACTATTAAATAACGGCAGCCTCAAAGCATACATACAACTCGGACGTCAGATCAATTTTCTTTTTTTTATAATTATAACATTATAACGTTCAAGTTGTCACATATTATATTATTCTGTGCACCGAAACTTAAAATTATTTGCTTCTTGTTAACCTCGTTTGTATTTAGAAGTGTCTTAGTTTAAACAACAAACTTATTGTAGTGTGAAATTAGTTTGTCATCGAAGACGTAAAATTGGTACTGAAACAGACAATAACTGCATGTTAGCACCCACTAAAACAATGGTCCCAAACACCAAAATTGCACTATATTGCCACAGAATGCTTGCACACAATCTGAAGCACCCATTTTATGTCTCAATGGGTACAGACAAATGGTATTTGTCGTAAAATTGACAAATAACATTAAACACACTTAGGCATATTTCCTCACATACATCAGCGACACCCCCCCCCCCCCTATTATTTATATCTAATCAATAGTCTAAAAAAATGGTTCCAACTTCTAGCTCTAAACATGGGGATACTTATTTACAACTTTTGATCCCCCTTTTCAATCCTTTACAACCCTTTTTAAGCATTAAAAAGCCTACATCCTTCATTTATGTATTTATTTATTTTTTTACGTGTTATTTATTATTATTTACGTGATTCATTGTTATATGGCAACATCAGGTATTAAATAGTGTACTCCTTTCTCAAGCTCTGGACTATCTGTGTACCAATTTTCACTTAAATCGGTTACTTTCGTTTTTAAAATATTTTTACATTAAAAAACCATTTGAAGTTGGTGACTTGAGTATATCTTTAACCTAATTAGGTACTTATCAACTCAAATTGACATCGGCGAGTTCAACTGGGTGTTTCCACTGATTGATTGGTTGATTGATGAATGTCTGTAGTTTTTTCACTTTTCAATGTTCGTAGTTTTAAAATATTGCCTGTATCCGATCAAAAATATGCTGTTCACTTATTTTATCTTAAATAAGTCTCACTTCATTAGGATTTTCGCAAACTACTGAACCGATCTCGATAAAAATATATTAGTTAATTTAAAATGTCTAGGAGACCAATGTCAAAGCTGAGGTTTTAAATTCAAATGATTAAATTTGGAACATCAACGCATACAGTCGAATTGTGACTCCCTCTTTTTGTAGTCGGTTAAAAAAGCATTTCATTGTTACTGCCGATAAGATCTGCATATTCACAAGGTGAAGGAAAAGTATTGTTAAAAGCGTTTTGCTGACTTACCGCTAATTGCACCTGGGGAACAGGTCACGAAACGCTCCCAGCATTTAGGTCCAAGGTTCTCAAACTAACCAAGATTCATTGATACTGCTCCAATTCTCATACTTGAGGTTCGCATAGACCCGAGGAAGATATCAATTCTGAAAACTATTTGGAAGGTATCAGATACAGTTGCTTAAAGTATGCCAGACGTTTTACCGTTTGCCGTCCAAGAATGTGTAAGAATTTCAATTGTGTTGGAAACTTTAGATATTGCGATCCTAGAGATTTATGTTGGCTACATGCTTTCGAATTTGTTTGAAGAATTTAATTAACCCAATTTTAGGTATTCGCTATATATATTGATCTTTATTAATATTTTAATGCACTGGGTAACGAAAACTAACAATGAAAAACATAAATTATAGAAAGGAATGTACTTATTAGTATGCACCGTTCTTTTTTGTTTTTTTTTACGTCGGAGATCCTCATGGATATATAACGGCCGGGTCGTTGGGGACTGGCCGGGCTATGTGGGACTCCAGGGCGCGTAGAGATGGTGAATTGCGCCCCGACCTACCCACTAAAACCGACGGCGATCCTCGACTGCCCAAACCAGGGCCACGGGGTTCACTCCCATTGCGGGAGCATGCTCCGTGACCCTGGGGGCCTTGGTGCGCCTCTTCGAGGAGCCCCATGCTCCGAGGCGGGCCCCTCCGATTATGAGGAGGGGTTGTGTTGCCCTCCCCCATTCCACCGCTGGAGGCCTTCCTCCCGGGGCCTGTGCTTCTCAGGTGACGGACTTTATTAGTATGCACCCTGTGCCAACCCGTCTGGCAAGCTAGGCAATTTTATGATCTGCAATTATAATGATGATGCAGAAATAGACATTTTCCAGAAAATAGAGTAGTAGAGTTGTCTAATGTTTAATCTGTGTACAATAATGATGCATAACCAGACTCATTTTGTGGGACCACAATTACATTATAGACTGTAAGTTTTTAACGCTACTGACTTCGTATAACGACTGTCATAGATAATAATAATAGTAGCCGGGATCGACGGCTTTTCCTGCACTCTATTTCTTTTCACCTATCCTACATCCAGCAGAGTCAGAAGTTGCTTAACCAACAGATCGATTGCAGAGGCCACACTGCGACATCCTTGCACGATGGTAATGAACCTTGATGATATTAATTTAATAATGATATTAATTTTCATTGTAGACTTGGTTGTAGGCCAACGAATACATTACACTACAACTTTGCTGCTAAAATAATATGTGTGATGATAAAAATAACACTGATTACCTGTTTATTAGCATAATTAAGTCAAGATAGTGCATTACTTTTGTCAATATGCTGTTTATTGCTTTTTGTAAACAAGACAGATAATTTTAAAAAAGCAAATTGTATACAGAGTTTCTTAGCGACTCTTTTCTGTCGATCAGCATTCCGAAACAGTTGTAGTTTCAGCATAAATGTGCGTGTCTACCCACCCAAGGATTGTGTGAGATCGAAGGAGATGGATAAATTTGTAAGAGTGAAGATTTTTGTATGAATGTAGATAAGACGACTGATAGGTGTGTATAGAGACTACCATCTAGCGTGGGACAATTGCTGTAAGATGACATTGGTAATTTTAAATATATATGGATTTATTAGAGTTTGTGATAAAACCTACGTAAATTAAGCTCATTTTGCGTTTGAGAAAATAGTCACGCCTCATTCATAAGAAGATCAATAAAATTTGGTTTGCAATGAAAATCAAGGTGGAACAAATTACTGTTCGGTGTGAATATGACTTAAAAATCTTACTCTTAGCCCCGACAAAAATACGCATGTACAAATTTCACAATTGTGTCTGTCGGTCTGTATGTATACGTGATAATAAATGAGCAAGAACTTTACTCTTAGTACGTAGTAATTAAATAAATTGCAAACTAAACCTAAGGCTTACTTAAAATGCCTATATTCATCAGAACAGAATCCGTTTTCGAACTTCTCAAATTTAATTAGTAACTTTTAATAAGGTGCTATACATTTTTACCGCTCGCTCAAAAAGCTGTAATAACATTAAAAATCTATAAGTTGCGAGCAAAAATTCGACGATTTCATCAATTATAAGGCAATTTCCGCCAACTAGATACTTTATTCAGGATAGAGGTGCGTGCTAGCGACCTGTACGAATTTTTGAAAATACTTTTTTAAATTAGTTTTATACAAAAAAAAATTAATAAAATATATAGTAGGCTGACTCATTAATAATTCAGAGTGAACAAAAAGTGTACTAGTCAGAGGTTTTGATTACTTCGAGGATTTTTACAAAAGTTTTTAAATTAAGTTTTTAAATTGAGGTGTGACAAACTAAAGCTACTACAAAAAATGCCATTTGTTTTAGGATTGAAAAAAATGTACAACGCTAAAGACACTCTTTGCAAAATATTAAAAAGAAATAAGTAATAATTTAATATGATGAATATAATATTATTTTATTGTTCCATGTGGTGACGGATTTCGAATACATTGAGTCACCACCCCATTTCATCCTGAGGGTGTCGTAAGAGCCGACAAAATAAAATAACATGAATTTGGAAGAGGCTCGACTCTGTAGTGGAGTATTTATGGGCTAAAAGGACTACTATCATCATCATCATCAGCCCACATTAGTCCACTGCTGGACATAGGCCTCCCCTAAAGGACTACTATGCTAGTAAGATATAATAACAATAGCTATTTACTGGAACCCATGTTTTGTGATAAAAATCGGGCTATGAAACACATTGATATCACTAAAAATTAAAAATAGAAAATCTTTTTAAACATAGGCTTCTATTGATTAGCTCCATGCACTCACATCAGATGGCTATACGGTTTTTGTTACACCTTGTATAATAATATGAGACACCATGCAGATGTGGGATATTTTTGGATGTGCAGAAATATTTATCTGAAGTTATTCCTTAAACTTCAATAAAGCAAAGATTATTAATATTTTGATCACAGCTTGCATCAATCCAGGTCACGTTTTAACTTCAATGGGTGCTATATAATCGGGTTTATCAAATTTTGTTGGAATATTTTCATTGGCATCATAAAATATGTCTTTTTCATTGGCGTTATTGCTTTTGTTCACTGACACGAACGTTTCGCTCGTTTCGTTAACACTCGTGTTTCATTGTTTCAGATGGTGCGATGCGATGTATTGCGACGATTGTGTTTGAAGGTGTAGGTAGGGATGTTGATGACGACCACATACTGCTAAACGAAGTAAGGTAAGTCTGGGTAAAAGACCTGAAGATCCCTAATCTGTAAGCGGCCGGCTCAGAAGCGGACTTTATAGATATCCTTGGGGGAAGCCTATGTCCAGCAGAGGATTTCTTTCGACTGAAGTGATGATAAAGTTTATTTTTTTATTAAAAAAATCTTAATTAGATTCTTAGGGATTTGTCGTTTAGACGCTGCTACTAACTGCTTAAGTTAACGATTTTACGTGCAAGCACCAAGAGGGAAAGATGTTATAATTTTTTATAACTACTACCACTACTCAGTCTCATACAAGACCCGCTGCTGAGTCGGGCCTCCCCCAACTACATAGACGGTAATTAGTCTACTGTTGGTTGGTGACAATATGATGTAGTCTAAATTCATCGCCACACATACACTTAATTTAGGAACACAGGCTTTAGGAGCTGAGAAGATGTTTGTAAAGAGTCCAGTCGATACAAGGTTACATCTTCGTGTAAGGGAGCAAAATTATTTCAATTACCAAATCTTAAATGAAAATTAATTCAAAAATCTTTCCGTAAGTATACTTTAAACGGAATTTCTACGTGACAGTTACATTACTCAAGTGGTACTCCTACACATTCCTCGAATCCGATTTAATGAAATTTTCTTCACCAGAAGGTAACCGTTAGAATCAACTTGAGCCCCGACCTGGCGTTGTCTGGCTCTCAGAAAATTCTCTCGTTGATCCGTTGAAATTGAAATTTAAGAACTTATAAAACCCTATTCGTGCAAAAGGCATTGTCTAAAATGACGTTCTGAAATTATAGTTATTCTTAGTATAAAGTGTAGTGTTGGAATAAAACTGCAGAATATTATACTGTACTTAATACTTCTTGTATTAATTTCTTTTTTACTGTTCGTTTTTGTTTTTCCATTATCATGAAGAAATTAAGCCGATGTAATATGCTTAAATGTGTGTTATTTCATATAACATCTTTAGTTTAATGTTAGATTTTTGATATTTTAATTAATGTTCTGCTGTTCTGGATGGAAACAAATCAAAGAAATCAGAATTCATTTAAATAGGGGTGCAGCCCTTGATGAGTCTCACGTAACTCAACGTTGTTTTATAAATACATAGAATATAACTTATAGGGATGTATTAAGCTGATTAGTGCACCTAAAATCTATTTCTTTTGCTCTAAAGCTAAATCTATTGCTGAAAGAAAGAAATCTTGGAAACAAATTTAATTACAGTATATTATTCCAAGAACCTTACTCATATCCCACACCGAAGTAATGTCAAGCAAACGGAAATATGCTGACCCAGACGACCGACTATAACTAATAAAGACAAAACACTAAATAATATTTTTTTTAATCTATTTAATTATACATTGCTTTAGTGTATTTTCAAGCCTTATTTAAAAAACATATTAGCATTCTGCACTTCTTCTCTATGTGCGCTATAAGTGTGGGAAATTGTATACCCCTTCGTCATATTTTTGTAAAACGATGCGCATGGTTTTTTCTTGTCGTATTAATATTATAGATATTGCGTACAAACCCTACTTCGTTTTAAGCAAACAATTTGTTAGTGCCTGTGGTCCGACTATATCGGCTGTGCTCAGTAGATATTTAATTACGACAAACAAACAGATAAAGGTTGCAAAACGTAATGAATTTTCTGTTATTAAAATGTGTGTAGAGTTAACAGCGGAGTCGACATTTTAGACTTATTTGTATTCAAGCTCACGGCTAGCTTTGTTTGCGGGGACATGAATGTTAAAATATCATGAAGGGTAGTGCCATGACGTCATTGCTTGACACCCAGGAGCATTTGCCAACAATATGAAATTATAATGAAACTAGCTTTTGCGCGCGGCTTCGCCCGCGTGGGCTTCGAACCCGTGCTTATCTCAATGCATATTTTTTATGAACATAAAAGCGGGTATTTTGACTAAACTATGATCGTTAGATATGTGCTCTCGGACTTTTTTGTAGATCTTTATAAGACCTACAAACCCGTAGTACATCATTTTGTTCTATTGTCAATAGTATTTGCAGAGCACGCATAAATAGGTTTTCGATTTTACACCTTGGTTTACAAAATCGCAATTTTCATACGGATCCCTAATTCTTTTGAAAATATAATATAGCTTATAACCTTCCTCGATAAATGGACGTATGGACTATCTAACACTGAAAGATTTTTTTAAATCGGACCAGTAGTTCCTCAGATTAGCGCGTTCAAACAAACAAACAAACTCTGCAGCTTTATATATTAAGTATAGATTAACAGTAAGATTGACATTTATTATTTGTTGAATAAGAATCATCTAATTTAATTTATCGTTATTAATTTATACATTTTATTTTAGACAATGCGTGTGACCGTGTTTGGCAGGCACAGTATCCTTTTTATTGAATTTAATTTTACGAAATAACCGTCCTTGTGGCGATGGATTTAGAATACATAGTGGCACCACCGTATTCCCTGAGGGTGTCATAAGAGTCGAGACGAAATGACAACGCTGAGAACCTAGCCGCAAGAGAAGGAAAACTTGATACGAAACCCTTTTTTTTTATTGTGGAGTCCGGGGTGCTCCCACTCGCGTCCTGTTGCGGCATTGTGGGATCTGATGCTGACCCACGCCGCCGGTGCCAACCCGTCTGGCCAGCGTGACACAGTAGGCTAATTACCCTGTCTAAAGTCCATGTCATTTATCGATTTCCCGCTCCAAGGCAACGTATAACTCTTCGCAATGGGGGATTTTATATGATAGATTAAAGAAATAAGGCGTATGAATGGTTGAATGATATAGTATGAATAGTCGAAAAAATATATAATTTATATATATAAAATAAAAAAACTTTCATTATTACAACGATGCGTGGAATACTGCAGGGTACCGAAATCTACAACATAAATCTTTATTTATTCAAAGAGGGCTGTGGTGGTACGATATTGAGTATTATGTAAGCCTAATAATCCCTAATGCTTGCTTTGAAACCTTAACCTTGCACTGGTACAGTATGTGCCTTACACGAAGTTTCATATGTGGGTTACGTATGTTAAAGTGGTTTACTGTGAAACCAAAGTCTTTACATAAGGTTTTTTAGATTTTAAGTAATAAATTTTTTGCAATTATTGATGGGGCAGGAAAGTCCTCGAGTGGAGACCGCGTTCCGGTAAATACAGTAAATATCATCATCATATCCTTGGACATTTCACACAACGCCATCTCGTCCCAAGCTAAGCAACTTAATGCTTGTGTTATGGTAACGAGATGGATGATAAACTACTTATATACTTTTTTTTTTGTATTTACATACATATTACAGATAGAAAATACCCAGACCCGGAACAAATACTTGTAGATCGTACAAATATTTCTTCCGTGCGGGGATCGAACCCGGGACATGCTGCGCAGCAGTCGATCGCTCACCCACTGCACCAACCGTGTCGTCAAGTGCTGGTAGGCCTTGCACACGGTGGACCGATAATTAAGGTCGCCGGAAAACGATATATACGGGCGGCCCAAGACCGGCCTGTGTGGAGATCCTTGGGGGAGACCTATGTCCAGCAGTGGACGTCTTTTGGCTGAAATGATGATTATGATGAAACATGGTCAGAATGATTATCTGGATACTTCACTTTATTAATAATATTAGAAATTTACTGAAACGATTTCGATAAGATTAGTAAATTCGAAAAAAAAACTAATTTTACCTAAAGTTAAAATATGGCTTATGTTGGATTTTACCACATTGGTTGGCATACTATTTTTATTGTGTTCCTGCTACTATTACTACTACTCAGTCCATATATAACCTACTGCTGAGTCAAGCCTCCTCCAGTTACATGGAGAGTAATTAGCCTACTGTGCCACGCTGACCAGACGAGTTGGCACAGGGTTTCGTATCAAGTTTTCCTTCTCTTGCGGCTAGGTTATCGGCCTTATCAGTTCCTTTTGTCAGCACTTACGACACCCTCAGGATGGAATGGGGCCGTGACACTATATATTCTAAATCCGTCACCACACGGACGTAATTTCATATTATCTCGTAGTCACATATATTTGGAAACTGTATGAACTTTACTATCACTATCATCACAATATTATAAAACAAAGTCGCTGTCGTCTGTCCGTCCCTATGTATGCTTAAATCTTTAGAATAACGCAACGGATTTTGAAGCGGTTATTTTTAATAGATAGTGTGATTCTCGAGGAAGGATATTGTAGAGAAACACTGATAAATTTAGATGTTCATCATTGCACCCGTGCGAAGTCGGGGCGGATCGCTAGTACCTTAATGAAATTCAATTGTTATTTTATGAACGTTGATCTGAAATATAATTGTTTAGTAGCGAAGACCTTTCGAACTACAAATAATTAAACAAATAATTTTGTTGGTGGAAATTCCGTTACCAAGATCTTCATAATGTACACGAACTATATAAAACTAATAAAAGCAATATTGGTGGAACACTGGTTGTTCAATAAATGTGGTCCAATATTAATATTACGTTGTTCTTTATACTTTCCTCTTCTTCTATAAAAGTCATTTTTGTTCATAACGTAATGTTTTTTTGATGTAAGAGGATTATTTTGAGGAAAACGTAAATAAAATATTGTATTGAATCCACAAAGCGGAAAATTATGAAATGAGTGATGTTCATAAATTTTCTTTAATGTGAATATTTTTTTAATTTCTTATTGTATTATATTGACGCACGCTTTCGGTAAACACGTATCACAGGGGCTAATTTCAAATATTATAATGAAATTAACGATCAACGAATCAAATTACTGACCCCCAGGCTGAGATTAGACTTACACAATAACACTTCTCGAGCCGGAATCGAACCAGGATACCCGCTCCAAAAGCGACGGCTGCTGCCTGCAGTACGGCGGCTATAAAGTTGTGATTCATTGGTGTTGTGTCGTTTAATAATTTATCTCTTTACTAAGTACATAACCGATTTCGATAAAATTAAAATAGATAGAAGATCTATCTAGCATAAAATCGATTCCGGCGTCTTCGAGTAATCGGTGAACATGAATTTATAAAAAGATTCCGACGATTTAAGAACATCCTACATCCAGTGTATGT
Source organism: Clostera curtula (assembly GCA_905475355.2). Lineage (NCBI taxonomy): Eukaryota > Metazoa > Arthropoda > Insecta > Lepidoptera > Notodontidae > Clostera > Clostera curtula. Next base: position 7,202,727 of record FR997808.1, on the reverse strand, counting down.
ATGTCATTCCTACCTGACATTATAGTAAATCCGTTACCACACGGACCAGTTTCCGGTATTGATTTACATTTTATGTTACAGTGTTTTCCAATTTTTTTTTTTTATCCTTGTACATTTAACACTACGCCATCTCGTCCCAAGTTAAGCAACTAAATGCTTGTGTTATGGTATCGAGATGGTTGATAAACTACTTAGATACATTTTTTTTTGTAAATACATACATATTACTTATAGATAGAAAACACCCAGACCCGGAACAAATACTTGTAGGTCGTACAAATATTTCTTCCGTGCGGGGATCGAACCCGCGACATGCTGCACAGCAGTCGATCGCTCTACCACTGCGCCAACCGTGTCGTCATATATGTGAACTCTCGTCCATATAAGATTCCCTGCTAAATGGGCCATCGACGGCAGACGCCCATAGTTCTTATAAGTACTGGTAGTTAGACAAATCTACTGCCAACCCCAATGGAATTGGGAAAACGAGGGAGAAGAATGTTAGAAGTGTTTTTTTGTAGAATGTAACTAAACACCTGCACAACCTGTATTGCAGGGGCAGTTTACAAACATGTGATTGAAGAATACAAATGACACCCAGACTCAGAGCAAGTGCCTCTGGTTTACACAAACACTTGCCCAACCCCGGAATCGAACCCGTGATCTATAAGCATATCCTAATTATAGGGAATGTAGCGTTTCAGCCCCTAAAATACCCACTGCTGAGTCGGGCCTCCTCCTAATTCGTGGAGAGAAATTAGCCTACTGTACCGCGCTGGGAAGATGGGTTGACACAGGGATTGTATTAAGTTTTCCTTCTCTTGCGGCTAGGTGATTTCGTTCTTAAAGTCGCCTCTTACGAAACCCTCAGGATGGCATGGGTTGGTGACCTTGTCTATAGAGAATGCATTTAGTCAAACATTTTGGTAAATACTCACCGCCACGTTGTCTCTAACCATTATGTAAAATAGATGAACGCCATCTGCAAACCATAAGGGGCAATCAAACGGACTGTATTAGATAAATTAAAATTGTCAGCGTAGGTGTTTTGATAGCTTCATTAAAATGAATTATTTTTATTACTAACAGTTAAATTAAGTACATAACAATGTTACTGAATGTTTTAATCAAAATCTATTGTTCGGTTATCGTATTTTATTAATTCTATAATAGTTTTCGTTTTCATAGTGATGATAGCACTAAATTAATTATTGGGAAATTCTTGTTCAAACTTTATTATATTTTGTTTCATAACTACAAATTCGTAGGTCTATTATTTTCGCCTAGTGTTTTTATTACATAACCATTTAAAACGGGTCAGAAAATGGGCGAAACTACATCTATAAAAAAACGATTTATGTTACAAGTTGTGTCTGTGAGATCGTATAAAACATATGTAGTGACGTTTTCAAATGCCACTATGATGGTGCTCAAGCATAATGAATACATTGTGTCACAACCCCATTCCTTCCTCAGGGTATCTTTAGAGCCGACAAAATGAAATAACAAGGCCGCTAAGCCTAGACGCATGAGAAGGAACACTTGATACAAAACCCTGTGCCAACCCGACTGGACAGCGTGGCACAGTAGGATAATTGCGCTCCATGTAAATGGAGGAGGCTTGACTCAGTAGTGGGTCGTCTATGGTAGAATTCGTAGTATAGGTTCTTCACCATTCAGGCGGCTAATCTGAGTCATATAAGTACACCATATATTACGTCCACTGAATAATATAACCAAACAGTACTATTCGGATTAATTACGTCATAACCATTTCTGTTGATTTGTGCCTAAAATGTTAACATAATGACAAAAATGAGGGATCACTTACTTCTCGACATGTATGTGTATGATACGGGCACTAAGTATCTACGCCATTGTCTGAAGGGCCGTCTACCTCCCCCATCTGAACTTATTTTTTTATTGCCGGCCCTTTGTGTCGCTTCTCGTGCAGTAGCTGTATAGTGCTTGCAAAATCTCACACGAGTTGAAAGTAAAATGAACTAAAAAGATAGCAGCCTTGCTAAGTCAAAAATCGTTCAATGTGCTGTATTTTACTCTGTGGTGACAGATTTAGAATACATAGTGTCACCACCCCATAATAACTTAAGGGTGACGTTAGAGCTGAATAAATAATAAACAAATAAATATCCTTGGACATTTCACACAACGCCATTTCGTCCCAAGCTAAGCACCTTAATGCTTGTGTTATGGTAACGAGATGGATGATAAACTACTTATATACTTTTTTTTTTGTAAATCATACATATTATAGATAGAAATGACACCCAGACTCCGAGCCAGTGCCTCTGGTTTAGACAAAGACACTCGCCCGACCCCGGAATCGAACCCGGGACCCGTCGATCCAAAGGCGGCACATCTAACCACTAGAGGCAGCAGGCAATTGACAAAGTATAATCTGGCTGCAATAGAACAAAATCTGAACCGTCTGACCAGCGAGACATATTCTACTGCTCACCTTGCGATCAGTTTGTCCGTCTATTTATTACCTTCCGTCATCGCTAACTCTGTAAATGTATTCTAAATCACCACATAGACTAAATACAAAAATGCTTTAATTGTATATAAACATTTAATTTTATAATTCAAACGCCATCTGCATTTAAATTATGAAATCTTAGGAAGCAAAGAGGCCAACGAACAAGAGAGCGAGCCAACGAGAGACATTTCTTTAATTTCCAATTCGGATTGTGAATGGGGGTTGAGGAGTGAGCAGACGGTTCATAATGCCGCTCTCGACACGAGGACCTGACCGCGGCTACTTCGGAGGCTTAACATTTTAGGCTGTAGGACAATTCATAAGACTAAAGCGATTATATACGATTGAACAACTTTCATTGGACTATATAGGCGATTTGGAATACATAGTGCGTAAGAGCCACTATGTATTCCAAAACCAAAAAAGAGCTATATAAGCAAGGGGGTAGAGCTCATATTTCACGCTCTCCTCTGGCGCGGACCTAGTGGAGCTACAGCCGGACTTACAGAGTTGTAAGCGTAAGATAAAGTAAACCAGGGGGATGTTTATGGTATGGCGGACATCCCTCATATCACTAAGGGGTGAACAAGTCTCCAGTCTCAACCTCATCAAGATAATCCGTCAAGGAATTTAGCCATGTAACTGGATGAAGCCTCACTTTGCTAAATTAAAATTATTGCAGAGTACTTTATTGCTGTTACTCGACTAAGGGCCTAATATAAGAGGCCATCATCCTGGCTATCGACCAGGCTTAAACGAGGTTCCTCTCTCTGGAGTTCTGAAAATCTTAAGTCATCGGTCGTTATCGACGTTGTCATGACCGATGGCTTTTTTTGTTATACGAATAATGTAAAAATAAAGACACATGCAAAATAATAAATATTAAATAAAATTTGTGTGGTGACTGATTTAGGATACATAGTTTCACCATCTCATTGCATTCTGAGGGTGTCGTGACAGCCACCAAAGCCATCCGTAAGGGGGGAAAACTTGATACGAAACTCTGTGCCAACCCGTCTGGCCAGCGTGGCACAGTAGGCTAATTACCCTCCATCCAACTGGAGGAGGCCCGACTCAGCAGTTGGTCATATATCGGCTGTCTAGGAAGTAGGAGTAGTAGAAATAAAAAGTAGATCAATATATTCGTTTCAATGTCGATCAAAATGCGGATAATATATTTTTTATGTTTCATTTTGTACCATACACAAAGTTTTACTCATTCAACCTCTTACGGCTGGCCATTGAATGAAACGTCAATTTCAAATCTCAAAATAGCCCTTTAAGATGCCCGTTTAAGAAGCTTGCTCACTTTATTGCGGTTCTTAAGCAAAATATACAAATTCATCATCATCTGCCACACTTCACTCCACTGCTGGACATATACCTCATTTAAGCCGTTTCAGCCAATAAACGATCCAATACTTAGCAGGGCCTCCCCCAAATTCATGGAGGAAAATGTCCCTACGGCCAGACCGGGTTTCGCAGGGCTTTATAAATAATGAAGGAGCTTTACAATTTTCCTTCCCTTGCGGCTAGGTGATCTCTTTAGTCGCCTCTTACGATACCCTCAGGATGGTATAGGTTGCTGTCATTGTATATACTAAAGCCGCACACCACATGAAAACGTCACTCAACTACTGGTTAGATATTTTAATCACGTGACTTTTCAATATACTAAGCACATGAGCACAGTTTGGTTTAACGATAGAGCATTCGTCATAGTTACAGCGTTAATGCTGACCAGATTTTCACCATTATTGTTTATGTTGGACCCTGATTTGGACCCTATTGAGGCCTAGATTTTACCTTGATGGTACCCTGCTACTCAATCTCCATACTAATCCGTCAATTTAGGCTTTGTTGACACGCAGAGTTTAATCTTAGCCGGTAAAGGCCGTAATTATTACTGCCAAATCGTAAGGGGCTACCTCAAAACGTTTAGTAAATTAACATATATTTCCACGTACCTTAATAACGATTCACTGTGATCAGTTATGCTGCCTCGTTGGTCTAGTGGTTAGATATGCCGCTTTTGGAACAACGGGGCCCAGGTTCGATTCCCGGGTCGGGCAAGTGTCTTTGTCTAAACCAGAGGCACTGGCTCGGAGTCTGGGTGTCATTTCTATCTATAATATGTATGTATTTACAAAAAAAAAAATGTATATACATAAGTAGTTTATCATCCATCTCGTTACCATAACACAAGCATTAAGTTGCTTAGCTTGGGACGAGATGGCGTTGTGTGAAATGTCCAAGGATATTTATGTAGGGTCTTATAGTTTAATAAAACCACTTCTTCTCTATTATTTCTTCTTTTATTTAATTTTCTCTTCCCGAGACCCAACCATCCGCCGCCATTCCATTCCCCGATCCCCCCTCTCCCCTCCCACCATACGTCCTTCCCCTTTCACTCCTAAACATTCATTCACCAGCTGCGTTCCGTTATACAAAAATAAAAAATATCCTACAGCTCGGCCATTCTGTAATCAGTCTGTCCTCAGACTGACCCTAAGCGCATTACATAAGTAATAAGTAGGTACAACAGTATCACTTACATAACATACTTAACATTATAACTGAGTACAGGCATAAATAGATAACCGCTCTACTAAATTCCAAACAGCATGACAGCGAGTTACTAAAGAAATGTTAATATAATATTACTAATTACGTATGACAAGTAATTAAGTCTTGGTAAGCATGCCACTTTATGACATAACAACAACAACATTGTCATCCATCCAGATGTACAAACCTACTGTAACCTACTACTACCCCTTTTATATGTTTTCAATTACAGGTAAATAAAATCCTTACGAAATAACTAAGCCATTTTAACTTATTTATCCTTAAATTCCTATTACATGAGCATTTCTTTTGAAATAAACTTACACAAACATTTGCTCCCATGTACTTGTGCAATAATATTATGTTAATTACCTACACACTCATTTTTTAGAAATATTTACTCTATACTTTATTTAGTAATAAAGTAGGAGGTGGATTAGCTGTTAACTCCCTGATAACAATTTTATAGTTAGTTTTTTTTTTTTTCTTTTTTTTTTAGAGTAAGTAAGTATTAATTTTAATTCTAGAGTCTAAACAAAACTTAAATCTTCCTAAGAGTTATAACCTAAATAACATTTCTAATCACTATAGGTGATGTTCAGTTGGGTAAGCATTTGCACAATTAAATTAACAATAAAATTAATAATAATAGAGTGCCTACTCACAATTTAAGGCCACCTCTTCACGAAGTCTACGCCTGTAGTAGTTTTTTTAGGTCCTTCCTTGCCGTTGTCTATTTTTTCCACTTCATACCTATCTCTTCCTATTTCCTTTATTACTTTATATGGTCCAAAAAATTTCTGTTTCAGTTTTAGTGCATTTCCAAATTGGGTCCTTTGTATGGCAACTAGGTCTCCTTCTTTGTAGGTATGTGCTTCCTTTCTTCTTTTATTAAATGTCCCTCTATTCTCTTCCTGTATTTTCAAAATTTGCGCTTTAGCTTCCTTCCTTAGTTGTTCCCTCTTTTCTATGAAATCCATCCTATTTTCCTCTTCCAGTAGTTCAACAATTTTTATATCTTCTTTTTGTTTCAGCTTTGTTCCTGTCATTAACTCGAAAGGCGACGTACCTATAGATCTTTGATAAGAGCTGTTTATTATTCGTTGCAGTTTGCTGACATATTTGTACCAGTGAGCAGGTTCTTCTATACACATCTTGGATAAAACTGCTATGATAATTTGGTTCATTCTTTCCACTTGCCCATTCCCCCTTGGTATCCCTGTAGCAATTTTTATGTGCTGTATGTCTTCCTCTTGACAATATTCTTGAAATTCTGCTCCAGTGAACGCTGTGCCTCGATCTTTTCAATTTTGCTGTCTAATCCTTTAATATAATAATCCTTTTCAATGATGTCTTTTATCTTTTTCTTTCCGAAGTGTCCAACGCCATGTGTTCTTCTAATGATTTCAAGGTCCATCAACTCTGGTAAAACCAACTTCTTTTCCAGCCCTCTGTAAACAATTCCATTTTCCAAATAGTAGTCCTTATATGCCTTCTCCTGTAAAATCTCTCTCAAAATCTTTAATTCTTCGTCTTCTTCTTGTGCTTTCTTAATTCTTGCATGCAGTTCTGGCTACTTTTGCTGACACATCCTTTTTCATCAAAGTCTTTTGGAATGCTTCACAGTCTGTAATAATCTTGAATGGTATTCCTATTAGGTATTTTCTAAATTTGTTAACACCTTCAACCACCGCTAGTGCTTCAAGCTCATAACTGCTACAATTTTGCTGTGCTTCGTTTGTTTTTCTACTCATGTAATGAACTGGATGTAGACTTCCATCATTGGGATCTTTCTGCATTAAAATTGCCGCATATCCATACTTGCACGCGTCTGCGTGCAACTCAGTTTCCATCTGTGGGTCAAATATCTTCAAAACTGGATCACAGCACAATTTTTCCTTCAGCTCCTCGAAAGCTAGTCGTTGTTCCTCTCTTTCAAATTCCTTGGTGTTGGGAACTTCCTCACGGCTTCCGTCTTGTCTGGTGAAGGTCTCACACTGCCATTTGACACAACATGTCCCAAATACTCCACCGATCGTTGCAGTAATTGTGTCTTCTTCCAGTTGATTTCTAGTCCATTATCGGAGGCTACTTGAAACATGACCCTTCTCTCCGCATTTATAACACCTTTGATCGCAATTTTTAATGTACACGTCCGCTGTTTCTTTCTGCCTGATCGGGTTGAGGATTCTAGGCTTCTCTGTGCGCTGTTGCTTGATTTGCTGTTGACTCATTTTACGCTTCATAGCCTCGTAATGCACAAGTTTCTCTTTAAGCGCGCTATATGTGGTTATTCCGTACAAACAGGCTTTATTTACCTCATAGTCTGTGATTCCATCTATTATGTACTGAATTGATATATAATCGGGAAACTTAGCTCGGCGTCCTAGTTCTTTCATAGTTAACATATATTGATAAAATGTTTCATTGGCGCGTTTCTTGCGCGTGCTCATCAATTCGTGCATTTGTTTGCTATTAATCGCATCAGGGAATTCTTTTTGCAATGCAGTTTTTAGCTCTTCATACGTCTTAAATATTTTTTCAGATTTCATCCATAGTTCTGCGGTACCAGATAACGATCTTCTAGTGATGATTAACTTTTGTTGCGGTGTCCAGCCAAATATTTCTGCGTTGTCTTCTATGTCTTGCGCCCACTTAGTAGAAGAGAACGTCATATCGTCGCCGCTAAACTTCTGCACTGTTTCCGTCATGAAAAATGAGTTAGTCGCTGTCGATTGTTGAATTTGTGAAGTTTTATCATCGCTTTGTGCCATCGTTGTATTCTGTACTGTTTCCATCGTGACAGATGAGTTCGTCGCTGTCGATTGTGGATTTTGTGAAATTTTATCGTCGCTTTGTGCCGTCGTTGTATCCTTTTTAGCTTTTCTTGATTCTGCCATACCTACGTATATGCTGCGTCGTTATCGTCGTTTCGTCTTCTGTATAGGTTTGCACGTGTTGCGCAGAGCGCCGCCGCGTCTTCGTTCGTATAGGTTATGTCGTCGCAAGCGCGTGGCCGGTTGCGTAACAAAAACCTTCGTCGTCGTCGTCTTTCGTCGTAATTCTTTTTCGGCTATCCCGGACGAGAGTTGTAGGGTCTTATAGTTTAATAAAACCACTTCTTCTCTATTATTTCTTCTTTTATTTAATTTTCTCTTCCCGAGACCCAACCATCCGCCGCCATTCCATTCCCCGATCCCCCCTCTCCCCTCCCACCATACGTCCTTCCCCTTTCACTCCTAAACATTCATTCACCAGCTGCGTTCCGTTATACAAAAATAAAAAATATCCTACATTTATTTATTTATTTATTATAAAGTTTAATGTTTTAGTATACTACTACTACTCCTTGGTGCTCGAGTTATCATGCTCACTATAAGACTCATGGCAGTGGTGGCGTCGTGCGGCGGGTCGTTCTCTTCCCTGCAATATGGTTGAGGAGGGCGATGGCTGCCGCATTCGTCATGCTTGTGAACAGGTGCCGTTGCTGGGGGTCAGTTGGCTTTGGCATTAGAAGGTTACTATTGTCGACTAGATCTGGCTGATGTTTGGCAACTATTGCGCGAGTTTGCACTCACAAATATGTCTTATATCCAGTCTTGTACCCAAAAATGGAGATCTAAAAAGATCTTCTCTGTAGAGGTGCATTCTGAACCGGTGGTAGATGGTAAATAATTAATGTTCAATGGTAAATTTTAAATTTTATTTTTTTGTTTGACCTGTCAAAAGAGCTCTAATGAGCCAACTTGATTAAATTACTTTTGACTTTTTTTTTTGTTTTGATTTTGACTTTAGCCCATAAATTACCCACTGCTGAGGCGGGCCTCCTCACATTACATGGAACGGGTTGGTTTTAGTATGAGCGTGTAGTGTGATATAAGTGATGGGAATGTCACGTTTTGAAATGTTGGCTGCAGCTGTGTTGATAAATAAAATATACCAACCTTAGATTAGTGGGTAAACTCAACAAAAAAAAACATGTTGAACGTCTGCATAGAGCATAGGCACTACGTTTCATGAATAGTGATTATCATGATGTTGAGTTTATGTCATGGGGTGACGTAATCAATGCTTTACTAACCCCCTTTCAATAAGTAGAACCGTCTATATGTGAAATACAAAAAGAAAGTGTGTGCTCGCACCTCTCTGTCTTTTTTTTTTCGCACTAGCTATTACCTGTACCACGGGGGCAGTTTACATATATGAAATTCACGAATCTAAATGACACCCAGACTCAGAGCAAGTGCTTTAGGTTTAGACAAAGACCCTTGCCCGACCCCGGAATCGAAACCCGGACCCGTTGACTTAAAGGCAGCACATCTAACCTCTAGACCAACGACCCTAGAATAATATACAAAACGCGACTCTCTCTCTCTCTTTCTCTCTTCGCTAACGTACATCTCCCTCTTAACTCAACTTCTGTTCGCCTCACCCGATCACACTTTTCGTAACACTCGTCACTATCATCAAATATTACTAGTGCTGGAATTGATTTGCTCAAACTTGACGTCATTTTTGTGGCTCCAAAGACAGAATTATAACAAAATAAAACTTGAGGTAGGCCCCGAGAGTAAATGAGGCCGAGCCTCCATCGGGAGGCATTGTGTAACTTGAGCTAATTTCGCTATTAATTCCAACCCGTCTTGGCTTTGTAATGTGGGCCTAACTGTGAGTTATGTCGTTATTTGTCGGCTAGAACTTGTGGCATTATAATTTATGATTGACTTGTACCACATAAATGTATGCTTATGACATATGAAACTCGACTCCGTGTATTGGTTTGATAGATTGTGCAAAAATGTATGCAAAAATGTACAACTCTCTCATCTTGCGAACTTGCTCTCACTATGCTGTTTAGTGCTTTTTGTAAACAAGACCAATAATTTAAAAAAAAAACAACTACAGCGTTTCTTGCCGGCTCTTCTCTGTAGAGCAGCCTTCCGAACCGGTGGTAGTTTCGGCATAAATGTGAGTGAACGCAGGGATTGTGAGCGATCAGGGGAGATGGAGGGATTGTAGGAGTGCAGAGTTGTGTGTGAAAGGTGTGAATGTAGGTATGACGACTGAGAGGTGTGTGTGGAGACTACCACCTAGTGTGGGACAGGGGCCGTAAGATGATAATGGTGTTTTTAAGTTAAGTCGATTTATAAGAGTTTTGTGATGAAACCTACGTAAATAAAGTTCCTTTTGAGTTGAGTTGAGTGTGTTTTCCATTTTCTCGGTTCAAGTGCAACCATTATTGTCATCATCGTTTCAGTCAATAATGTCCCTTAATAAACTTCAACAACCTAGCACGTTGAAGTTCATTAAGGGACATTAGCCTACTAGCAAAGGCTAGGTTGTATATCTCTTGCGTTCCTGCTACAACATTCACAGTGTGTGTATCAAGGACCCACACGATAAAAGACTTTATGGACTAACCCTACCATAGTTTGTTGGCCTTTTTTCGTCATACGTAATAACGCGTGTCGCGTGTTTCTCTCATTTGGTGAACTTGCTCTCTACTACTCAGCCCGTAGCTGACCAACTGCTGGGTCGGGCCTTCTCCAATTACATGGACGTTAATTTGCCTACTTTGCCACAGTTGCTGTCACTATGCTATGAAGTGGTTATTTTAAACAAGACCTATAATTTTAAAGAGATTCTTTCCGGCTCTTTTCTGTACAGTCTTACTATATTTATAGTTGTATTATCAGTATTTTGTATTGTTTGTAACCTAACTATAGTGACGATTATTTTAAGCAATTATCACTGGGATATGGTTGTATAAAACTTTCATCATCATCATCATTTCAGCCAAAAGACGTCCACTGCTGGACATAGGCCTCCCCCAAAGATTTCCACAAAGGCCGGTCCTGGGCCGCCCGCATCCATCGTTTTCCAGCGACCTTAATCAGGTCATCGGTCCACCGTGTGGGAGGCCTACCAGCACTGCGCTTTCCGGAACGCGGTCGCCATTCCAGGACTTTTCTGCCCCATCGGGCGTCGGTCCTGCGCGCTATGTGCCCTGCCCACTGCCACTTATGTTTGGAAATCCTGTGGGCTATGTCGGTGACCCTGGTTTTCCTGCGTATCTCCTCATTTCTGATTCGATCTCGCAGTTAAACTCCGAGCATAGCCCTCTCCATTGCCCTTTGGGTGACTTTGAGCCTTCTGATGGAGCCCATAGTGAGCGACCACGTCTCTGTTCCATAAGTCATCACTTATGGAACAGTAAAACCAAACTCATAAAACTTTAGGAAACAAAATATATCATCATCATAATTTCAGCTCGTAAATTACCCACTATTGAGTCGGGCCTCCACGAAATTCATGAGCGGAAATTAGCCAACTATGCCACGATGGCAAGTCGGGTTGGTATGTATCAAGCATTCCTTCTCTAGGGGCTTGAGCTAAGTGCTCATGACACCCTGAGCATGGTGTGGGTAAATGACAATGTGTATTCTAAATCCGTCACAAGGACTCGGAGTCATATCATGAACCGAACAAAATGTATGCCATGTACAATTAATTGCCGGTATCATGAACTGAATGATGTTCATGCACTCTTATCTTCCCCGCCATTCAATTATACAGAAACCTGATCAACTTTCAATACTATAACAGGGGTTTCTTTTTTAGTGTTCAGTTATTAGCATGCCTCGTATTCTGCTCTATTCAAATTCATACAGGCTGTAATAAAAAATTGAAATGTGAGAGAAGTATTTTAATATCGCAGAAACCAGTGCGCTTTTTAATTAAGTAGCTTTAATTAGGCAGTAACCGCTTTAATGACCGTTTACTTTTCAAACATAATGAAGATTAATTAAATTCTTCATTAATATCTTCTTCTTCCTCGTTTTTCCCCAATATTACTGGAGTGAGCACCAGTGTCTGGTTTGGCTAACTACCAGTACATGGAGCAGTTGCCGTCTACCCTCTGAGATCTATGTAGCGGGACAACCAGGGATTAGTATTTTACCCGAAAATCGGAACTAATATCATCAAGAACTATCGCCTACAAATGCGAGAATTACCAAAAAGTCCTACACCGCAATAGCGAAATTTCAAGAGCAATTTGCACAGTTAAGAATTCCTCGATAAAACGGCGACCCCTAGCTAGACATACCACCTCGTCTGGCTGGATGATCATCACTTTACGCCTAAATAACCATATAATTATTTGTCTCACTAAACCCAATACCTGGTCTAATCAGACCAGCTATCAGTTTTCACACTGCTGACTACGTGTAACGACTTGTTATCTACTGGCTGATAATAAAAGAGTATTTTGATATTGGTGTTCGTTTTATAAACATATTGTCATTGTTCCTATTGTCAAATATACTCGTAATTACAGTCTACTGCTCAAACTAAACGGAGGTTTGTTTTTAGACTGCTATACTCGTCTGTGGTACAATATCATTAAGTGCCCTCTGAAGTACGAAGTCGGTCAGATATTACAAGTGATGGATCTAACGTACAGCAGAACGTTATGTCCACTAGGCTCGTCAGTTATTTGAGGCCAATTAGTGATCTGCCTCTTGCGTTCATTTGGTCTTCTCCTACGACATACTTAGGATGGCCATCCCATCCTAAGTGTGTCGTGACATTGTGTTTTCTAAATCAAGCACCAGATGAAAAATATCCTATGCCTCTCTCCTACTCTTTTTAACCCCCGACGCAAAAAGAGGGGTGTTATAAGTTTCACGTGTCTGTCTGTCTGTCGGTCTTTCACTGTCTGTCTGTGGCACCGTAGCTCGCGAACGGATGAAGCGATTTCAATAAAGTTTTTTTTATATGAAAGGTGAGTTACGGGCGAGTGTGTTTGTTGAAAATCGGGTGAGCCGTTTAAAAGTTATGAGGGGTGAAAGTGGGGAAGAATAACCGAATATCTGCAAATATAATCGAGTGGGGTCTCAAATGAAAGCGCATCACGTGCAATTTAACAAAATCTACATTATAATAAGTATGTACCTATAAAAAGTATAAAATAAAAATTAAATTAAAAATTTAAATAAACCCCCGACACAATAACCTTTAAAAAGTAAAAAATAAAAATAAATACTTCGCGTTGGGGGACCAGGGGTTAGGTAATAAATAAGTGGGAGTGGTCCCCCATTTAATTTTTATTTACTACTAGCTGACCCGACAGACGTTGTCCTGTCTGAACTATGAATATTCAATTCGAATTGGAATAATTAATAATAAATTAATATACCGCCTTTTCTTATCGATTCCAATCCCTTATTTAATGTAATTAAAAAAGAAAAAAATTAATTATGCCAAAAATAGCGAACCTACGAACGTCCCGACGAACGTCAATTGTTTAACAGGTAACAGTTTGTATGGGAAAATAAAATTGTTGTTTTTATTATTTTACTTACAATATCAATGTTTTCTCTAGACTCTTGAACCTTCCCTGGACTCACACGAATATTTCAAGACCAAAATTAGCCAAATCGCTCCAGCCATTTTCGAGTTTTAGCGAGACTAACGAACAGCTATTCATTTTTATATATAGAGATGACAACTAGACGTTGCTAAAAACACTCAAGTTTGATTGTAAATTACGTAAGTGCCTAAAGAGTAAACAAATTACTATTACTTACTCGCGAAGTTTTTCCAGGAGATGACGGAGAAAATGAGCAATTACAGCCCGACGGTGGCTCAAGTTAAACGCCTAATGAAATTTAGAGTATGCCGAATGGAAATCGAAAGCCTTAGAGTCGTCTTTTATTTAACATTTTTCCTTTCCCGTTTTTTAAGAGTTTCAAATGCTTTCTGCTTATTCCACTGTAAAATATTCCTATAATTTAGAGTATACACAACCTAAATATACATTCATATAGTTGCGTATTTTCATGATCATAGTTTTGGTAAAAGCGTGTAGTTTTAAAATTGATTTAAAAAAACAACTTTTCCCCCGGGTTACGGAAACACTCGCCCGATTGCAGAAATATACCAGTGACGTGACCCCTGATCTAAAGGTAAATCTTGCAATTCTTTTACTAACAAAGAGCAAAATATACTATAATACCAGTAACATACGTATTTGACATATTATGATGTTGTGAGTATCTTAGAAATTGCGTCATTTTCGTGCGCCTTCATTACTTTTTGCAAAGAGTTAATAAAAAATAAATATCTTTGGACATTTCACACAACACCATCTCGTCCCAAGTTAAGCAACTTAATGCTTGTGTTATGGTAACGAGATGGATGATAAACTACTTATATACATTTTTTTTTGTAAATACATACATATTATAGATAGAAATGACACCCAGACTCCGAGCCAGTGCCTCTGGTTTAGACAAAGACACTGGCCCGACCCCGGAATCGAACCCGGGACCCGTTGATCCAAAGGCGGCACATCTGACCACTAGACCAACGAGGCAGGCAGTAGTTGGTAATAACACGTGTAGCGTGTTTCTCTCATCTGGTGAACTTGCTCTTTACTACTACTCAGTCGCTGCATGCAACCGCAACTGCTGGGTCGGACCTCCTCCAATTGCATGGAGGTTAATTAGCCACACTTGCTCTGTATTGCTTTTATAAACAAGACCTATAATTTTAAAGAGGCGACTTCAGTTTCTTTCCGGATTTTTAGGACAGCATTAGTATATTATAATATGTATTATTTGTAATTGTATGTAATTATTTGTATCTCTAAATGTATTGTTATATTGTTCTTAATATTATTAGCTGCCCATGGCTTTGCTCACAAAAATGCTAGCTACAACCCACAGATTAAACTTCAAAATGGCTTCTATCAGATTAACACCTCCTGTGAAAACTTACAAATGACCGACTCCATAGCTGTCTGATTCTTCAACACTCCATACCATCAGCTACCATATATACTGTGGGATTCAGGAGCACGGAAAATTATCCTCAAATACAATTAAACTGTGAAGCAATTTATTTTAATTTTAATCCTCGCCTACCCGCGGTATCTGACGAAGCACTTGGCTCCCTAATAACCGTTGTTAATATTCCAAAATTGAGTGAGCATACATTATTAGAAAGTAAGCGTCTTATTATAGAATAATAATTACATTAATTTAATTCGTTCGTAATTAACTATTTGCGCAATAACGATATCGGATTAATTTCATGCCACACACACTGTGCAATTGCAATGTGAAAAAATGAAATTTTTAATAAATGGTTAGCATAGTGCAAGTGCATTTAAGGTCACATTTATTTATTTCATTAACGCATTGAAGGCTTATATGTATTAAAGTTTTAAATATGACTCAAAGTTGCTAACAACAAGTCCCCATTTAACATTCAAAGTAAATTTAAAAGCACGTAGAGAAATAACATGTTCTTATTTCAGTCCAAATGAATGTAGTGACAGTAGTGAAATGTGGTGACGGATGTCCGTGTGGTGATGGATTTAGAATACACCCCATTCCATGCTGAGTTCAACATAAAAGGCAACGAAAGGAAATGACAAACCCGAAAACCTACTTTTTATTTTTTTCTTGCAATTAAAATAGCCTATATTAATCAGCTCCTTGTACAGTGTTGATTTTTTTTTGTGATCTGTCTTTTTTCACGTGTACAATAAAGAGTTTATCTATCTATTTATCTATCATTCAAATGGTGAAAGAATTTTTTTAAATCGATCCATTAGTGTTCGAGCCAATTCGTTACAAACATACTTACATATAGATCGTTCCTCTTTGTAACATGAGTATTTGATTCTTGTGCCTATCTAATACACTTAAAAATCGGTCGAGCCCTTTCGAAAGGGTGCGTCCACAAAGACCATGACGCGAGATTATCTTGTGTCACATGTTACCCTCTGGTCCTATATATATTTATGCCAAAACGAAAACTCACCGTTCATTCTGGATACAATAATGCAATGCAATAATTGCATTAATTGCAGGCGACACTAATTACGATCGGGACTGAATTCACGCAATTCGGTTGGACCACACAAGTCAATTTGAGCAACAAATACCTACATATTGCTTGTTCATTCAACCCCATATAATGATGAAACGTTATTTTGTGTCTACATTGTCAGTGATACCGTAATGATGATGATGACAGGTTGAATTTCAAGTGTTCAATTCAGGTTCAAATATGTGTAAAGGTTTTTTTTTAGTATTTTAACTAGATACAATCATATCAACATTTATTTATTTAGCTTCAATATAGACTCCAAATTTTGTTTGAATCAAAAGCGCAGTAGTTACCGATTCAGAATACATACCTTCACTAACTCATTCCATCCTGAGGGTGGCGATAAGGTGGGTAAAGGAAATGTGTTTAAAGATAATAAGTACAATGCTCGGAGGCCTCAAGAGAGTTTCTCAACAAGTGGGTCTAGAGATGAACATGGATAAGACGAAAGTCATGTCAAATGTCCATGTTGCACCGTACCCGATTGTTGTTGGGAATTCTCTCCTCGAAGTTGTTGACGAGTACGTATACCTGGGACAATTAGTCCGATTAGGTAAGTCCAACTTCGAGAAAGAGGTCACTCGTCGAATCCAACTCGGCTGGGCAGCGTTCGGGAAGCTACGTCATATCTTCTCATCCAATATTCCTCAGTGCCTGAAGACAAAAGTCTTCGAACAGTGCGTGTTGCCAGCGATGACATACGGATCAGAGACGTGGGCGTTCACAATGGGACTTATTAGGCGCCTGAGAGTCACCCAACGTGCAATGGAAAGAGCTATGCTCGGAGTTACTCTACGTGATAGAATCAGAAATGAGGAAATCCGTAGAAGAACTAGAGTGACCGACGTACCTAGAAGGATTGCACAGTTGAAGTGGCAATGGGCAGGCCACGTGGCCCGAAGAACAGATGGCCGCTGGGGCATAAGTCTTGGAGTGGCGTCCACGTATGGGAAAGAGGAGCGTGGGAAGACCCCCAACTAGGTGGACGGACGACCTTGTAAAGGTCGCTGGGAGTCGGTGGATGCGGTCTGCACGAGATCGCACATTGTGGAAATCTATGGGGGAGGCCTATGTTCAGCAGTGGACTTCTGTGGCTGATAGATAGATAGATAGTTATGTTGTTTTCGTTTTTATTAGTTTGGCAAGACATTATACTATATAAGACTATAAGCTGTGCTATAAGACTCATGGCAGTGGTGGCGTCGTGCGGCGGGTCGTTCTCTTCCCTGCAATAGGGTTGAGGAGGGCGATGGCTACCATGCTCGCTGGCTCGTCATGCTTGTGAGCAGGTGCCGTTGCTGGGGGTCGGACTAGATCTGGCTGATGTTTGGCCCTTTGCAACTATTGCGCGATTTTGCTATCACAAATCTGTCTTAGATCCAGTCTTGTACAAAAAATGGCGATCTAAAAAGAGCAACTACAGAGTTTCTTGCCAGCTCTTCTCTGTAGATGTGCATTCCGAACTGGTGGTAAATAGTAAATTTTATTTTATTGTTTGACTTGTCAAAAGAGCTCTAATGATTGGCTCATTAACTATATGAGGTTTGGATTGAATTGAATTCCTTCTCAGAATGTATTCTTTACTCTGTGTTCTCTAATTACACGTCATTATGTACTAGTACATTATTGGATGGCAATAAATAATATTTGGAGGTTTTTTTTTGTATTTTAAACCTACTCGCTTGGAAAAATTGTTTCGCATAAATGCAATAACGCAGTTTTAACTTTGATTAAAAACGGGCTCGAGACTCTCTAGTGTTTTCCGATAATCCATAAAGTTACGATTTCAGCCATCCAAAATCCAATATTTATGGATTGATTGAAATATTCCTTTAGTTTTATTTTAGTTCACGTTTTTCAGAAATCGAGATATAGTTATTATTTGATCCAAAAAAGAGTAATTTGTTTTAATCCCTGTTTGAAAAGGTCCATTCTTCTATATAGTAGGTGAAGCTCAAGATTGAGTAATGGACAATTTCAAATTAAAAGTAGCTATTAGATTCACAAACTGTCTTTGACAAGCTCTCTGAGTCTCAGCAGTGGTCGCGTTGCGAACAGGTGGTAGACGGTCGACTATTACTTTTTGTATATTAATAATGTATTGTATAATGTATAATAATGTGTTGACTTTTTCTAAGTGTCCATCGTGACCTATACAAAATACCTAAATGATTTGAATTTGACATATTCTACATTGTACGACACGTGAGGACAACATGACACATCACTTGCATATTTCAATGATACAATTCTTATTTATGAAAATTCATTTAAACAAGTGGTCTTATTTAGAGGTAATTTGACAAGTCAAACAATAAAATTATATTTACCATTTACCGCGGTTCGGAATGCAGGTATACTAAGAACAGCGGGTAAGAAACTTTTTTTTACAGTGACTTGAATGCCTAATTGCTAGGTTTTCGGCCTTGTCCTTTCCTTTTGCCGACTCTTACGACAACCTCAGGATGGAATGGGGTGATAACACTATGTAAATCCTTTGTTTATTAGCACAATTCAAACATAAATTCAACTAATATTTACCACACAGATAGTAAAATGGCCTGTCATGTTACTTTTCGCTTAATAATGTCCATTTATATTTAATACCGGCCTCATGGATGTTAATAAAGGACTAACTAACGTATTGTGCAGCTCTAATATTGGAAAAGCACTCGGCCATGTGCAAACGAGATGCGAGTCTAATGAACTTGAAATCCTGTGCTGCTGTTTTGTATAATGGATGCAAACACTGTTCTAGTAATGAAATGGATGCAATGCAATCACTATCCATTGGTATTTTACTTACTTTTATTGTGAGGATAACCATTGCAAAAATAATATGACGTATCTGGTTAAGGATTATTATTATTTCATCATCGTCAGCCAACATTAGTCAACTGCTGGACATAGACCTCCCCTAAAGAGCGCCATAGCGCCCTGTCTTCAGCTTGACGCATCCAGCTGTTGCCCGCAACCTTTCGCAGATCGTCGCTCCATCTAGCAATTCGTCTACCCCGTCGTATTATTATTTAGGATTGATTTATTAACTATTAGCTGTACTCCACGCGCGTTGCTATGCCACTAACTAAAATAAATTTGAAGGAAAGACAATTTGAAGGGAGAGTTTTTATTTCATAAACCTTCTTGGGCTCATGCGCAACACTTTGCTGAAGATCATCACATGATCAAATGCATCGTTTACGATTCTTTATGGGACATACAGACAAACATTCATTTTTATTTTTATGATAAGATTTAGTAGTTTCAGATTTTAAAATATTGGTTTAAAAATATCAAAAATAAAAGTGATTTTGTTAAAGTTGTTATGTGTGAGATCTCTTCAAACGTTGAAAACACGTTGTCCATTTGGTGACGGATTTAGAATACATAGTGTTGCCACCCCATTTCATATACTATATAATAAAAAAAGGTCTACCGTTTACCACCAGTTGGGAACGCGACCACCTGAGAAGAACTGGCAAGAAATTCAGAGGGCTTGTAATTTGTTTTTTTTCATTAAATTATCTTATATTGATATTCCATATAGCATCACCACTCAATGACGCTTGTAAGACAGTCTTAGCAAAACAAACACTCCGAGCACATATCAAAATAAAAGAAAATAATTGACGCTAGCAGAAAACTCTATTAAAACTTAACAGTATTTGCTCCACAGCGCTGTTGTCACGTCTTATTAAGTTTCCCCGATACGTTATTTTGTTCGCTCGTCTAGCCAATTTAAGACCAGCAAGTCTAAGGCGGTACGGGGACGGTGGAACGTTCACTCAATTAGTTAATTTTGTTAAATATCCTTGATTGAGCAGCGGTCGGCAATCAGCCATGCAAATTCTCCCCGTCATTTCCGAGACCGCCGAAATAGGATTTCACTAAAACGGTGTTGAACTATTTAATAATATAGATGCTTCTGGAATTAACGTACCGTTTTATTTTAGACTAGCGACCCGGCCCGGCTTCGCGCGGGTGCATGTATTATACCTATAAACCTTCCTCTTGAACCACTCTATCTATTAAAAAAAACTGCTTCAAAATCCGTTGCGTAGTTTTAAAGATTTAAGCATACATAGGGACGGATAGACGACAGAAACTTTGTTTTATACTATGCAGTGAAGAAGAAGAACAAAATACATTCGGCAAAAGGACACACAAGACAGAAGTTAACATTATAACTTAAAAATCAATGCAGGTCTTGGTTTAGGATATAGATGGTTATAATTTCTGAATGACGAAGGGGGAATGCGATAAAACCGCCCATTGTGCATTACTTTTTAAGGTCATATTCATTTACGTACTACAACTCAGTCCACACATGACCCACTGCTGAGTCGGGCCTCCTCCCGTGACATGGAGGGTAATTAGCCTCCATGTACTGTGTTACGCTAGCCAGACAGATTGGCATAGGATTTTTTATCAAGTCTTCCTTCTCTTGTGGCTAGGATATTGGCCTTATCATTAACTTTTGTCGGCTCTTACGACACCTTCAGTATGGAATGGGGTGGTGACAAATGTCCGCTATTTCCTAATAACAATACTATTGAATTTGTTCGTAAAATACAATAAAATAATGTTACTTTAATTAACTTGATTATAATATCTATTTTAAACTTCTAAATAATTCTTCAGTTATGTCACAGTCCGACGTACGGCGGGTGAGGTGGGGGAAGAAGTCGCTTCGTTCGTTCGCAATCGAGTGCGTGGGCAGACGCATTTTTGAGAAACCGATAAACTGTGCTAATCCTTAAACTGCTGAGAAGATTATCTTCGACGACCGAGACACCTGTCAAACGAAAAATGCACAGATTAAAAATAGGAATCTATTCTCATGAAAAATCGTCGACAAACGCAGTGTATTTAGCTTTGCGTTACAAATTGTCCGTGCAGAACGCTGCTCGTATAATGAATGAGCGCAATTTTATAATATTTGAATAGAGTTGGTTTTGCCCGAATGCTGGACGAAATATTACTGCAATGCAAATCTCAGAAATGCTTTTAGAGGAAAAATTAACTTACTTCTTAAATATCATTTAGTTCCATTTCGTTTCAAGAATAAGTTTATGTTTTACTTTACGTAAATACACACTGTATTTGTTTATTATTTTCCAAGCTTGCAAAATTAATGCTTTCTCTTTTCATCTCAAATATTGCGTTAATAGGACAATTTATTTTCACTATACTATTTTACATAAATATAAATGGTATTGTTATAAGAAAACTCAAATAATAACATTATACGTAGGAACTCTGGCACCCGGTGCTCAATTATGTAGTTGGCAGTATATGAACTCTCTAAATCACTTATGAATGTTATTTTATTACACAGGTGTAGATAATGTTTGTATAAATTATCCACGCCTAAATAAAAGTTTAGGTATTTATAATATTAATATTTTAAATGATAATGTAGGTACCTAGCATCTAAGAATAAAAACTTTCATAATTGGAATGCAACATTATTACTGGGTGACTTATAAGTATTCTTTATTTAAAAATACAAAAAAAGTCTCCGTGAATATGTGTTTCGAAAATGCATCTTTTTTTAAATTGTCAATTTAGGTCGAAATTTGTTACACGTGCTATGACGAATATTTACTTTTGCGAAACTTTGCAGTAGTTTACTATACTTAGTGCAGTGTGCAAAAAGCATCAATTACACTAATTAAAATTCAATATTATGTACCCAGGGTAATAAACCTTCGGGTAATAAGTCACTTCTAGATCAGACCTCCTCTAGATTTATAATAACCTATTTTGCCAGGCCGGTTATACAGCTTACTCGGGGCCCTAAATTTGCTATTTTCTATTGAAGGGTAATTCTCTATTAAAGGAATCTGACGCCATTGCTAGCATAAATCTTCTAATTCCGAATTGATTGCCAAATGCTTGTGTCAATGACGTGTGGCATACGTCTTTAACTGTAACATTATTATTAGTACAATACCAAAATTGTTAAAATCGATAATCAATATTACATTAAATGTCGATTTTGATTCTATGGAATTGGCAAGTTAAGTTAAGGGCACATAATGATCGTTGTTTCAGCCCATAAATGACCCACTACTGAGTCAGGCCTCCTCCAAATGCATGGAGGGAATTCCATATAATGATGCTATGATGAAATGTCACTTCACGAACGAATAATCAAGCCGTTAATTGCCTATCTAAAATACTTAAACTATAAGCCTAAAATGCCTAGAATTTGATAAGAAAATAGCGTTACCAAAACAGTAAACACAGACAGCTTCATGTTTATCCTTCATTAATTAGTGCGACATAACAATGCCATCACACAATCCGACACTTCATTCCCAGAAATTTCAAGCTTAAACGTATGTTGGACATGCAAGTACCGAAAGCTTGTACCATAAGCCGAAACGAGGTGGCGAGCAAATCGTCTTTAATGTAGCAGAGGTAATTTTGTTGGGAATATTGTTAGACTAGAACATGTTAACCTAACAGTAACGTGCCTATTTCTCTTTCATGTTTTTTTTATCTTGAATCCGATATTACTAACGCTTTAGTGTGTGCTCATTCACGCACAAACATGTACAAATTAAAAAAAGTGCGTGCGTACTAATTACTCATGTCAGAAGTGAAGCTAATTTATTTGTATTAAGCGACTTTAAAATTTAGAAAGGAAAATTAATGAAATATTATTAAAATGCCACATGTTATTTGTAAATATTAAAACTTCCTAACCTTCAAACGAATTAGCATATAAAACGTTGCATATCTTCGCGACGCAAAACTTTGCACATCTCATGCGCCTAAAGAAGTTTAACTTCAAAAATAAGTCATAAATAGTTTCAAAGCGAACAAGTGTAACAAGAAATAATGCTAACAGAGAACGTAACCTAGCGAATAGTATAGAGTCAATCGATCGAGTTTAAGCAACATCTGGGTCTGCTTCACCGTCATTCAGAGGGCAAATAAAGAAGTCAGTCCCAGCTTGCATTGTACCATCTATGGCTGTCATTACACGTAATCAGAAGCGTGAGAGGCTGGACGAATCAAATAAATACCGGTTGTCTCACTAGATGGTTTGCGGTGGGCAGACGAAGACGGAAATCGCTCCGTATAAATACTAGTAGTTAACAAAATTAGATAAGGAAGGAAGACTATTATATAGAATAATATATATAGAATATTGCACAAGCTTGCTGTTACAAATCAGTTTATAACTATCTTTGTCTTATAAAAAGCCTATAATACCGGTTGTAAACAATAAACGTATTTTCGACGTGCCAATAAAGCTTACATGAGCCATCGTAATATGGAAATGAAAAATAATGTGGTAATGTGTAAAATAATGAGGTAAAGTAATGTGGTAATGTGGAAATGAAAACGGTTGCAATCAGTAATACCAAACTCCACTTCTATGCCAAATACTTATATAAGGCGAAGGATAAATGCACAGTTAGTGTTAGTCTAATATTAATTTTGGAGTCGGTTTATATACTGGGTACCTTGTAACCTGTTATTCTAATAATAATTAATTATCTGTTATGAGCGTTGCATTGAAGCGATAAGATCTCGGATTTGATTATGTTCCATTCCATTCCATACTCTATGCTGAGATGAACTAGCAAACTGAAGTGGCAGTGGACTAGTCATACTCGTATCTATACTGGCTCTAGTCATACAAGCTGCCCGCAGCAGTCGCGTTAATTTCAAGCCAATACATTTAATATGTCAAACCAATACACAATAATTTTTGTGCCCCTTTTTATATTTACTTAGTACTAATCTGCTCCGGTAGAGTTATGGTGTACAAAGCTATCCCAAATATTCAGAAACAAACATCAATCAATTGATTATAAATCAATCAATTGAATTGAATGATTTAAGGGCGAAAGTACACCACGCATTCTTAACGCACCGATCGCATCGTCTTTGTACAATTGTAAAAATCCGGCAATATTTTTTAAACCTGCTTGTTTTTAAGGCCCGTCTCAGTAGTGGGTTATTATTGTAGTGTTCAGGGAATGCAAATAATACACGAGCCTGACCTTCATTGAACTCCTTTATTGTATCGACTGACTACCCACTTATATCATCACTACATAGTATAAAACAAAGTAGCTGTCGTCTGTCCGTCCCTATGTATGCTTATATCTTCAAAACTACGCAACGGATTTTGAACCGGTTTTTTTTAATAGCTGGAGTGATTCAAGAGGAAGGTTTATATGTCATAATTGCACCCGTGCGAAGCCGGGGCGGGTCGCTAGTTAATAATATAAGGCAATAATATACAGAAAAGTGAATTAATGACAAGAATGTCCTGGTACACAACGAGTAGTTAATGCTTAGGAATGTTATATATATTTATAAATGAAAACGGATTAAATGTTGAAAAAACTGTTGTTACTAGCGATTACTTAATAAGATTTGCAATGATGGTAGTAATGACGTTGTTCCGAATGTTCCCCCATTAGGGGGTAGTCTAGGAATCATCAGGAGTCGACTATAATCCGGCTTCTGTCCCAACGGCCGGATTTATGAGAAATTCTCACGACAAAAGTAGACTGGTGATGATAATGACATAATTATAAAAATTACTAATTTTATTCAATGACCAAAATATATATTTATTTCAATAATGTATACTAAAATAGTTTAGCTATGCTTGTAATAGTCTTAGTCTAAGTCTTTAAAGTATAGGTGATTATCATTTCTATCTTCAGCGCAAAGATTTTTTCATATGATTACTTCAAAACTTTGTTAACAAATTTAAGTTCAGTTATTAACAAACTTAAAGCTTAAAAAGTACTCGTCAGCCGACGCACTGTTGTCTGAACATTGTTTAGATTTATATGCTCTAACCAGAATTTTCTGACACCTCCGAGCTTCTAAGATTTAACAGTTTTCTAATACTAATTGATAAAATTTTACAACGTAACTTACAGAAATTGGCACTTAAAGCCAAAGTAGTCACAAAGACTAACAAAAGAACATTACACCGAATACAACCTTTAAGTCATTCTACTCACACAAGAAGTATAATTCTATGAGTCCTTCGCAAGGGTGGTCAATAAGTAGCAACATAAAAGTCTTAAGTGTCCACTAGAAATGCCTATAGGTTAGAGGCACTCAGTTTTAATTATACATTCGAGCTGATCAAAAGAATGGGACCTTTGAAAGCCTACAAGCCAGTTTTTTTTTATAAATTTGTTAAAGGGAGCTCGTTGATCCTGGCTCACAGTGCTTTTGAGCGGCAAATGACCGGCCCTTGGTCTTTGAGAGCGCTCTCCATGACCCTTACGATCGATATTGCAATTTGTTTTCAATTACTATTCGAATGATCATATTATTATATCAGATAATTTCATATTAAATTGGATGATCGGATTTTTATTTGCAGAGACATTACATGGCAGTAAAAGTAGCCGCAAGAGATAGAAAATTTAAAACAAAACCCGGCGTGGCCCAGTTGGCTATTTCCCCTCCTGCAATTGGAGGAGGCCCAACTCAGTAGCGAGTCTTTAACGGGATGCGAAGAAGTAAGTATCAAGACTAGAAGAACACACTTGTAAATAAGTGATCGTGAAATATAAAATAAATTAATTAAATAATAACTACCTATCTAATATAAATTGCAAAGTTGCCTGGATAAAATTCACTGTATTCTTCACTTGTATCCTTATGTTTCTTTGGATTCTGTTTTTATCATGGTATACAATAAAGAGTTTAAACTAGGTATACCACTGCATACTATAATGGCCGCAACATAACTTGAGCAATGACCTTGACTGTGCAGTACTCAACTTTCATGTGTCATTCGCGGAGTACGGTGGCGAAACACGATTGGTTGAAGGCTTTATGACCCTTTTTGCTGAAGTTGTTTGATGTACACTATATCTCTGAGTGTGGCGTAAAAAGCAACTAAGGGAATCATCACCAGCCCACACTAGGAGACATAGACTAGGAAGTCATTGTTTTAGTAAGATTAGAAGTAAGATTAAAAATTAGGAAAAGAAGAAGAAGAAAAATACTAAATGCAGTACCAATCTACCGTGCCATTTTTTTCACAATCAAATATTTGAGCCCGAGTCAACAATAGGCCGTTTACAATCTTAGATGTAAACGTAGCTTCAAGCTCTGATTAAACACAAAAATAACGATGTACTAATGAGTTCTCGAAGAGAATATCGATGAATCTTCCTCTACCACTTGGCTCGCGAGCTAATAGTTGGAAGTTTATCAGTTCCAGGCACGTTTTGCCTGTTATAGTTGAGTTCATTAACGCACACTATTCACTCGGGATTTATGCTTAACGACAGATAATAGACACGGTTAACTGGTGAATTAAGTACTACGTGCCTGTTAGTCTGAGGATATGGAAGTCATAAGCCAATTCAGCATGTCCAATATTTTATTATTCCATGTAGTGACAGATTTAGAATCCATAGTGCCGTAAGAGCCGACAAAACGTAATGATGAGGCCAAAACCTAGACGCAAGAGAAGGTAAATTTTATACGAAATACTGACCCACACGGCTGGCCGGCGTGGTACAGTAGGCTAATTACCTTCCATGTATCATGACTGCCTCGTTGGTCTAGTGGTCAGATGTGCCGCCTTTGGATCAACGGGTCCCGGGTTCGATTCCGGGGTCGGGCAAGTGTCTTTGTCTAAACCAGAGGCACTGGCTCGGAGTCTGGGTGTCATTTCTATCTATAATATGTATGTATTTACAAAAATTTATATAAGTAGTTTATCATCCATCTCGTTACCATAACACAAGCATTAAGTTGCTTAGCTTGGGACGAGATTGTGTGAAATGTCCAAGGATATTTATTTATTATTTATTTGTCTAGAGGAGGTCCGACTCAACCTTGGGTCATCTATGGGCTAAGTGAGTATTATATAAAATTCTTTTTTAACGAACTCCTCCGAACCGGTGAGTCACAATTTTTTTTTGTGTAAATTTGGTAGGTCGTTTGCATTATTTATAGCTTAGATCGAAATAAAGTTTGACTGTTCAGCTAGTATTTACTAAATAGTTATCTTGGTACCAATGAGTTGCCTTACTTTATAACATTACGGACTATCTCTGTTTTGTTACCATATCCTTTATGGTCTTTGGTTTCTTTTTTTTTTTTTTGTGTAAATATAATATTAACATAATTTGTAGTTATATCTAGTAGTAGTTATATCCTACATGAAACCAGCAAAATCAAAATTACTTAGATTCTTTTTGATATTTTCCTTTCCCCTGCATTTACCTGTACAACGTGACATTGGCGGAGTAATGTTGTTGTAACATGACAAGCCATTAATCTAAGAAGAAGAAGAAGAAGAACATTACGGACAAAATTAAATACAATAGATTGCTAATACTTTGCAAACGTTCTGAGGTGCCACAAAAGGAATTTCAATCCCTCATCGAAACGATCACAACAATATTGAAGAAACACAGACCCGTCTTCAAGCTACAAAATATTGAAGCCGGGCTTAGACTTCACCTTGACTTTGGTAACCATACGTGGTGATACAAATTAATAAGTATATTTATTATCTATTAGTCAATGAAATACTAGGTATTAGAATAGAATAATAAAAGCGTTTAAAAAGGTTTTATTCGTCTTATCCTGTGTTCTTTAGGTACGAGTGAAAAAAATATTTATGAAAATCAGGAACAGGAAAGATTGTTAGTTTACTTTGTGAATTAGTTTTTTTATTTCAGATAGTATATACGCCTTTCAAAAGAAAAGTAAAGCTATGTAAAAAACCTTACTTATCCTAGCTAGACACCCTATGCCTTGTTGGTTTAGGGGTTGCCGCGTTTGGATTACGGACACCCGGTTCGATTTCTTGGTCAGGCCATTTGCCTCGCTCTTTGCGTAAACCAGAGGCACACTCTGAGTCTGGGTGTCAGTTTTGATAGTAAATAACATGTTTATAAATTGCCTTACCGATACAGGTTACACCTATTGCAGGGATTTCGTTTTTCTTTAAAAAATATTAAGAGTTAACTTCGTGTTACTAAGTATCTTCAATAAACTTGTCAACTAGGATATTGATTTGTAGATTATTTACAATACTACACTATCGTTGACTAATAAATATTATAGTTGACATTGAAGCCAATGCAAAAGGTACTAAATTATATATCACACTAGCGGACCCGACAGACTTCGTACTTTCAAAAAGATTGCGGTAATAAAGTGCAAATTGACTCTTTGACGTTAGGAACACACCTATTGCTTAACCAACAGTGAGTGGTTGTAATTGAATATGAACTTTATCAAATAGCAATAAAGCTCAAATTGTCTCTACGTTTTAGTTAAAAGTATAGGAAAAAGAAAAAGGCTGTTTTCAGGGTTTCCCGGCAATTATTTGAATTCGAATTTCGGAATTTTCTCGCCGTAAAAACCATCCTTGAACGAACATTTCAAAAAATAAATTGGTCCAGGCGTTGTTGAGTTATGCGGTTACCAACACATTTTGCTATTCATTTTTATATTATAGAGAATTAAAATTTTACATACTTTTGAACAAGTATTACTGTACGAATGAATTGCAACAATCATGGTCAGTGACCAGAACATTTTTGGTATGGTTCGTAAGATATTATGATGATGATAAAAGCTATCTTCTTGTACGTTAAGAATAAATCCTGCTTACGAATACCCATCTCAATGCGAGCATCTAAATGTTCTCACATGACGACGCTCTGCACTTAAGATTGGTTGAATGTACAATACCTACACAGTAAAATATTCGTATTTTACGAAATGCGAGTGGCACATTCTGTCATTCTTTTACAAATAGCGTTGGAAAGATGTTGCAATGGTAATACGACTCTGTTGTGTAAATAATATACTGCATGTGCACGAAATTTGTACTTTACATACATTTTCGTTGTTTTACGTAATAACAACCGACTTCAAAATGGAGCAGGTAATAAATTCCGTTGTATGTTATTTATTTGCGTTTAAATTTGTTACTAACTCCGTCATGTTACTAACTCCGTCATTTGTATACTGATTAAAAAACAATTAACTCTATTGGCATTGTTTCAGATCGGTCCCTTAAAAATTTTATCGAAATCGATTTAGAATTTTAGAAAGTAACGAAATGATTGATCGAAAAGATTAGTAAGAAGTCAAAATTTGTATAATTTCGACGAAAAATTATTAATAGATTGTTTTTTTTTATTTTATTTGCTTTTTTTTTGTTTTCATTAACTAATTTGAAGTTACCTCACTTCAGCACCTATTTCAGTGTTTTCAATAAATAATTTTGCCCTAAATCCATATTAGATGAAGTTAATGTAAACTGTATAAAACTACCATATCGTCCATGCTATTTATTTAGAAAACTACTAAAATCTCTGTAGTGAATACAATTTTAGGTACTTAGAGTATGTCATTGAAGTCAAAGAAATCTGGTTCTATCTCTACTAACTACATTACCTTTCAATCAAAAAGCCTTTCAATCTGGAGCTCTCTAGAGAATACAGAAAATAAAATATTTCCTCGCTGATGAGTGAATGTATTATGTCCCTCCGTGTGGTCACGGATTTAGAATACACGGGTCGCCACCTCATTGCATCCTGAGAGCTGGTAAGAGCCAACAGAAGGAAAATAACAAGGCTGAAAACCAAGCCGCAAGAGAAGGAAAACTTGAAACGAAACCTTGTGCAAACCCGCCCAGCCAGCGTCGCACAGTAGGCTAATTACCCTACATTATAATTGGAGGAGGGAGAAGAAGAACGAATTTAGAAGGAAAGTAAATAATAATATTAAATTAGGTTAGTTCATAAAAAAAATTCGTTCTAATTACGTACAGACAAGCTATACTTTCTTAATTTATACTAAACGTAAAGAAGCCCCCATTCTGATTAACTAGACGCTTGCGACGACCTTTCAAGATGTTGATAGCATTGACGTATTCAAATACATACCTAAAACGTGAATCTGTTCCAGAATGGTAGAGAATGTGGTGAAAAATTTTGACATGTGCATCACACAAGTTATATTGGCCGTATTTTTTTACCACGTTAAAAAGAGGATGTTCTGCGTTTAACGTGTCGGTGTGTCTATGTGTGTGATCGTAGCTCCTAAATTAATTGACCGATTATGATGAGCTTTTTTTTAAATTGGATGCAGGCTTTCTTTCATTGATTGACCCTTGGAAACCAGGTATGAAACCAGGTACCCTGGATGCAGGCTTTTTCTTTATAGTGTAGTGCTATTAAGAAAAAGGTGATGACCTGGTTTCCTTAAAAAAACATTTTTTATATAAAACTACGACAGACTTCGTACTGCCTCAATCGATAAATATAAGCCCTAAACTTTTGTATAAAATTAACTTAAATCAAACAAAAGGAATCGTCAAGCGTCACGTCAAAGGAAAAGCAAAATTTTTGATTTTATTTAATTCCGAGCATTTCTATTTTATCTACCACGAACATTTCAAGACCAAAATTAGCCAAATCGTTCCAGCCGTTCTCGAGTTTTAGCGAGACTAACGAACAGCAATTCATTTTTATTTATAAGAATAAGATGTGTAAATTTTGTACGAATACCTACTGTACGGGAGGACTTGCTTATGAGGGCCAGCAGTGACTGGATGCATAAAGCAGCAGACCGGGCTCGCTGGCGTGCCTTGGAAGAAGCCTATGTACAGTAGTGGACTGCAACGGGCTAATCATGTGACCCCTATTTCTTCTTTCGGCTATTTTTGTAAGTCACAAACGTATATGTAAACTTGTGCGAAGCAAAGAATTTGAAATTCACTATCAATTTTATTTCCATTACATTTAATTATAGTTGTGCATCATCATCATCATTTCAGCCAAAAGACGTCCACTGCTGGACATAGGCCTCCCCCAAGGATCTCCACAAAGGCCGGTCCTGGGCTGCCCGCATCCACTGCTTTCCGGCAACCTTAACCAGGTCGTCGGTCCACCGTGTGGGAGGCCTACCAGCACTGCGCCTTCCGGAACGCGGTCGCCACTCGAGGACTTTTCTGCCCCATCGGGCGTCGGTCCTGCGAGCTATGTGCCCTGCCCACTGCCACTTAAGTTTGGCAATCCGGTGGGCTATATCGGTGACCCTGGTTTTCCTGCGTATTTCCTCATTTCTGATTCGATCTCGCAGGGAAACTCCGAGCATAGCCCTCTCCATTGCCCTTTGGGTGACTTTGAGCCTTCTGATGGAGCCCATAGTGAGCGACCACGTCTCTGTTCCATAAGTCATCACTGGCAACACACATTGGTTGAAGACTTTTGTCTTCAGACACTGCGGTATTGGGGAGAGTTAGGTTAACGGAGTTAGGAGAGTTAGGTCTTCTCTAAGTTGTGCATAGGAGAAGGTAAATACGAAACCCTACGCCAACCCGTCTGGCCAGTGTGGCACAGGCTAATTATCTCATCTTGAAGCCGACACAGCCGTCATTTATGGGCTGACAAGTATACTTAAACATCGCACAAAATTTATTTTTTAACTCGCAACTAAATAATACTCGTATTATTATCATCTGCACATTTTGTAAGTCAAATACTTCGGTACAGATTGTTTACTCAACCAAATTGCTTTGTAAGGCTTGGGGCGGTTAAAAAATGTTTCTATATCTGTCACGGGAGGACTGAACATAATCATCTTACGTCGGAACCGTTATTTATGCTGCGGTGTTTGTAGCATGGTATTAAATGTCAACAGGGAAATTTATTTCCCGGCTACACTTTCAGGCAATGCTTGGAAAAATCCTTTTATGGCACTTGCGCTTTCATGAAGGAAAATTGCAGGCCTACTGCTTGGATCCGGATTACGTTTGTTGTTGTTGTTTTTTTTACTTTATCTCTCTATCTATTTAGTTTATTTGGAATAAGTTTAAAATTAGTTATCTGATATTAATACTAGCGACCCGCCCCGGCTTCGCACGGGTTTAATGATGAAAATCCATTGAGTTAAATGTACTTCGTACTAGAGGAGACACCTCAACTAGATTGTTTGTAACACGCGTTGGAGCGCGCGCACTCCAACTCATTTAGTCTGTGACAAGCGCTTGCTGCAACATCACACGTTTGAGTGTTGTTTTGTTTTTTAAACTATGCCTTCGTGTGTATTGAGATACTGTTCAAACAATTCGAGAAATACAAGTAGAAGTCAAGGAGTAACTTTCAACATTATTATCTTTAAGACACGCTTAATTTAGTCATATTTTATCAATTTATTGTAACTCTTGACGACGCCTCACTGCGGCGGCCATGTTTATGTGAATATCAAAGAGTAAGAACATTTGAATGCGCAGAGTTGACACTATCGACGTTAAATAATTAAGGACACTAAATAATAATAGGGTTTACTGCGAAAACCAGCTAAGTGCAGTCAAGTTAGTTTTGAGATATTGCGTTTTAAAGTATAAGACTAATACAATGAGTTTTGAAATATTGCGTTTTTTAAAGATTATTTAAAATACAAATGCTATAGTTTTAGTAGGCCTTGTATCCAGTATACAGTAGGTATATTTTAGTAGTTAGGGTATTATGTAAAATAAAGATTTTATGTTTGTTTGTTTTTATCATTATTTATCTCGTAAACCACACCATAAATTTTGTGTTGAACTAAAGTTTTTCATTTTTCAAGTAGTTCGGGGTTGCTCAAAATAAGTCAGTAAATTAGTCAGTTGTCGCAGTAAACTCTCGATATTATCACGCTATGAATAGTTCATCCATATTAAAATAAATTAATATATTGATTGGATTTTAGATTTACAGATTTACATTTACAGTACACACAGTAACTAGTAGGCAGAATAATAAAATAAAGTCGCGTCTCTCGCGTCTGCGCGTTTTGATTTTATCTATGAAAACATCACACCCCCCGCTTGCCCCCCGGTCATCAAGTTACGCGATACTTTTTGTTTGAAATAGCTTCTCTATATATTTAACTCAATGTGAAAATCTAAATTTATCAGTGTTTCTCTACAATCTTATGCATGTATTAAACATTCCTCTTGAATCACTCTATCTATTAAAAAAACCGCTTCAAAATAGTTTTAGAGATTTAATCATACATAGGGACGGACAGACGACAGCGACCTTGTTTTATAATATGTAGTGATGACGTGAAGCAACAATTTTGTACCGCTTGTTACGAAAATTAAGGATTATGAGCATTTATTTTTCAACCCCCTAAATGTAATCTAAATAATATTTTTTCGACCGAATTTTGGATAAATATTGAAAAAGTTGCAGACTATGCAATCGAATATTACTTCTGTGTGGAATCCTTTAATATTTTCCCATATCAGTAGGTATTTTAGATGTTAATAAATTGCTTAGTGTAATATCTTTCAATTTAACAATTTCATTTATTCGTCATTTTCTCATTCACTAAGGGAATTTGAACTTATACCAGTGATTTAATATTCATTTTTTCTTTATTTCATATATCATACTTAAAATATATTCTTAAAAAACAGGGTTATTTAAATATATATCAAACACAAGCATTCTGGTAAACAGAATTAATTGCCGCAAAGGTAAAAACATTTTACAATACAAAACATGTTTTATACCATAGAATATAAGGTCCCAGTGAATAACATTGTAATAGAAAACAAATAAATCTCAATTTGAAAAATGATTTGTAGCGCTCCCTAAAATAACATCTGTATTTTTATCAAAATTTACGGGTTCTGAGTTACCCTGCCCCTCAAGGCCTATAGGCAACCAGAAAATTAAAACAAAATAGATGCGTTTAAACTGATGTTAATGGATAGCGATCTACATCATCTATTTTCAGTAGCTGTTGTTGTGGTTATATTTGGTCTATAATGTATATTCGCTTGTAATAAATGTGGCTTGGTTCACAACTTAAAAACTAATCCAGCCCCGAGCCACTAAAACAAAATACCCTCTCGTTATGCGAAGTCCTGATTGGCCGTCATTCTCTTTGTAGATAATGCATTGTTATACAACTCTAGTACCCCCTACGTCGCAGTCGACCGTGCATATACTCTTTTGTTTCAAATAGTAAATAGGCACTTAGGCTTCCTAGATTTATGATTAGTCTGTCACGGCGTCCGTTGGAGCCGCGAGTAATATTTTTTTATTTCTGTAGTTTGTTAATCTAAGTAGGCATCTCTCTTTTTCGAATATCAATCGAATACATGAGTTTATTTTTTTTATAATCATAATTCAGTAACATTTGTAACCTTTTCATTCCTGTAAATGGAGACAATGACAATTTGAAAATAGAAAAGATATCTTGAAGTAAACTACCCCCGCGATACAGGTTATGCCAACCAAGGGCAGTAATTTCGTATTTTTGAATAATTTTTATTCAAATTCAAATAAATAGGCCTTGTTGCTTAAAATTGTCAACAAAACTATAATAACAGATTGACATACATATTACCTATTTAAGAGATGTACATATTTAAGGGGGCACTTAAATATGTATACACAAAAATATTAGGATTCAAGGATTGGAAACCCGAGGGTGTAACCTAGTTTTAGACAAAGATAAAAACGTCGACAGTCCTGCTTATCACCCTAGAAGATCTTTAAGTCATAATAAATTCTATAAAAAGTTGCTACCAAGGAAATAAACTAATTTAAACAGAGTTATTATCGTAAAAACGCCACGATAAATAATGTACACTAATTTGTATTGTCCCACATTTCGCCTGGAAATGTCTCAATTTATAAAACCGGTTCGCGACATACCAAAATGTTTCAATTTATTAGTCTTGAGCGTGACAAAAGCTATAATGTTGTAGGTACTTAAATCATAACACCAACCACGCCCCGACACTGAAATTATGTTAAAAGGAATACTTTTTCTATGTTAATCCTTTAAAATTAACATATCCCATTACGATAACGTGCTGATATTTTGCTATTTATTATTTGAATGAAACATAAAGAAATTTTGGGAAGAGTATGAAAATTACTTTATCTAATACTAGCTGTGTATTTTGGCGTTAATGGCTTACACATAAAAGATAGTTAGATACTGTCGCGGGCTTTTTTTAGGCCTATTTTAAGATAAACATTTCCAATTTACATTTTAAACGTGTAACTCCAACGGTGTATGCGGTGCACGCCACAATAGCTCGCAGATTTTTTTCCTACTTACTTGGCACATAACTGTCGTTATATTTTTGATAATTCATACTATGTTTATCTTTATAAATTATACATACATATAATCACGCCTCTTTCCCGTAGACCACTTCTTTCCACTTGCTACGATCCTTAAATACTTGTTTCACTTCGTCCACTTTCATTATTCCCTTCATACATGCTCTTCGGTTTAGGGTACTCTTGACCTGGCCTTTTTTCAAGACGTCCCTGATTTGGTCTTGAAACGTCCGCCTAGGTAAATTATAGCCTATGTGTAATTATTCTGTTAAGCACGCTTCATTAGTGTAGTTTCGTCAAAATCCATTTAGTACGAGAAGTTTCTAGTAGTAAATTCTTTCTTCTTGTTCTCAGCGAAAAAAACAAACATTTGAAGTCGCTGCCTTATGCCACCTTAGGCATTCCTATATGTCGCGGAGCATGTTCCCCATTGGGGAGCGCAACCCGCGGCCCTGAAGCGGGCAGTCGAGGGACGCCGTTGGTTTTAGTGGGTTGGGCGGGGTGTTATTTACTATCTTGCCGCGACCCCTAGTCCTATGAGGATTTTAAAAGTTTAAAGGCATACCATGTGATGTCATGATACATTCACATAGTCATTAATGGAAACGAATTTCGTAGATCGGCCCTCGCTTCGATTTTCCGTAGGTACGTAGTCACCACCACTATTGCACTTTATTCCGCCAACGGCCACCCAATATCAGAATAACTCAATTTTATTCAACTTTACTTACTCCATTTCACACACTCAGCAAAGAGCTCTTTTCTTCTCCTTAGACAATTTCAACTTCTCAAGTAACTTCATTTAGAAATACCTTTATTTATTAAGTCCTTAATAACTATAATCCGAGTTGTGATAGCGAGATTATGAAACAAAGACGAAATTTATTGTTAACCTGAAATTTAACTTAAAGTTAAACTAAGGCACACTCCATTTTGGCGATTAAGCTTTTGATAATAAGCATTCGGCTGCTACAACAAAGGAGTGACAAATAATTAGTTTATTTACGCCTCGAAAACGGGTGATTATTCAAGGGGACGGTAATTGCTAAATACTCCAGGAATTGGCTCATTTTATCGCCTACTCTGTGGAATATTTATTGCGTTTCTGTATAATTTGGTCGTCACTGTCTTGGATCGTGTTGAAGTGTCTTTATAACCTCTGATTCGTGTTTAAAGTTTGTTTTTTATATATTTACTACACGCGTAGGGTTTATATTCTCGTTCAGTATTTACTAGGATTTTACTGTGATTCTAGATTGTGAACTAAATCATTTCTATGCCATAACGCATTAACTTCTAGAAGATGGATCTGTGTTGCGCAAATATATTATAATGTAAACGATATCTAATCTATGGCCTAATTATAGTTTCTTCCGTAGATATAATCATATTTCTTCAATTATCTTTTCTATTTTCAAATTGCCATTGTCTCCATTTACAGGAATGAAAAAGTTACAAATTTTACATAATTATGATTATAAAAAAAATAAACGCATGTGTTCGATTGATATTCGAAAAAGAGAGATGTGCCGTGCCTACTTAGATTAACAAACTACAGAATTAAAAAATATTACTCGCGGCTCCAACGGACGCCGACGAAGCGGGGCTTAGAAGACTGTAGTGACAGACTAATCATAAATCTAGGAAGTCTAAGTGCCTATTTACTATTTGAAACAAAAGAGTATATGCACGGTCGACTGCGACGTAGGGGGTACTAGAGTTGTATAACAATGCATTATCTACAAAGAGAATGACGGCCAATCAGGACTTCGCAATAACGAGAGGGTATTTTGTTTTAGTGGCTCGGGGCTGGATTAGTTTTTAAGCACGCTAGATCTATTTGTACATGCATATAATAGGCGTGGGCGTTCGAATCAAGCGTCTGAATCACTTAGACATAGGACTCGGAGACATATAACCCATTTCCCAACACATTCATTACGTCATTTTGGCATATCCGTTGAGGCTTTAAACTATAACTCCACATCTATCACAACAGATTACATAATCTGTACATTGAGTAGCATATTCAGTGCTACTACAATGTATTTTTGAATAAATAATGTTATGATTCCGAAAATTCCGACACGAAAGGAGGTTTAGTAAAGCGAAGCTCTGCGATTGGTTAAAAATTCAAGAACAGCGGCGTTCAACCCTCTGCTGCGGTATCAAATTGCGGTTATGGAGCCTGCGTATCAATTAACCAAAATGGCCGCAATATAAGCTTTCGTGAAACAACCAGATGTTTTTAAAATTCCCAGGAAATTGCCCATTGAGTCCAAGGAGTACTGTAGGTAAATGAATAATTAATACCTATTTTTTTTTAAGTGTGACCTAAATTATCTCCGTCCCAAGCATATTGTTGGATACCTACTTTAAGAGGTACTTACCTCCGATTAAAAAAGCGATACATTTAGTGTTATGTGCGATTAATATTGCCGCTTCCAGGATATTTTTTTTTTTTTTTATTATATTTTTTACCAATACTATTACTACTACAACCCTCCCAAGGCCTCCAGTTACTTGCAGGGTAATTAGCCAACTGTGTCACGCTGACCAGACGAAATCCGTCGCACAGGGCTTCGTATCAAGTTGTCTTTCTCTTGCGGCTCTTATCGGCCTTGACATTTCCTTTTGTCGGCTCTTACGACACCCTCAGGGGTACGGGGTGGTGATACTATGTATCCTAAATCTGTCATCACGTGGACTCCAATACAGTATACAAAATATGTTCGTCGTCGTCGTTATTTCAGCTCATGAATGACCAACTGCCGTTAGTCGCCTCTTACGACACCCTCGGGATGGTATGGGTTGGTGACACTGCGTAAAATACAGTAGCGCTTAAGTAGTACGGTCTGCTTCATGGCATTTACCAGTGGAGTCACTCACGTGGTGGTGACTTTGTTCAAAAAGAAAGCTGGCAACAATAGGAAAACGTGAACTCCTTTTACTGCCCTAGTCGATACCTGTTGAGAGTAGACTGGCAACACGTACGTACACAATACCAGTGCTATTTAGCTGCTGTAAAATGGACATTCATTCCAGAAGGGCAGCTTCAATCTAAGCGGTGGTTATCTGCTTCCCCCGTCTTAACTATTTAGCGGTCGTAACCCGTAACCGTCTTGTTGGCCTATGGTTTGGGTGTAGCCTACTACCGACACAAGCCTCATTGACTGTGGGAGTCCCAGTTACACGGGATGGCCTCCGATAGTCGTAACCCGCCGGAGCACTACAGTAGAATGCGTCCTCGCGAACCTGTGGTGTCTCAAACAAGATAAATAAATAAATAAATATCCTTGGACATTTCACACAACGCCATCTCGTCCCAAGCTAAGCATAATGCTTGTGTTATGGTAACGAGATCGATGATAAACTAATTATTATATTATTTTTTTTGTAAATACATACATATTATAGATAGAAAACACCCAGACCCGGAACAAATACTTGTAGGTCGTACAAATATTTCTTCCGTTCCGTAGTTCCGTACCGACCCCACTCCCGAGGGGCAGTGGTATGCATTACAAAAACTAAAAAAGGGGTTGGATGTATGGCTTTAGTATCACTGGTCCCCGGTTCGATTCCGTTTTTAGACTTGTTGTGTACCAGAGGCATTTGATATGAGTGTGGGTGTCATGACGCGAATTACATTTTTGTAACTCCCGCGATATAGGTTATACCAACCAAGTGCAGGGTTCGTTTTTTAATAGAGAAAAAGATAAACATATTATTTGTAAAAGAATTTCCGAAGTGCGTCATATTTAATGCAGTGTTTCGTCCCTGGGCTAATTTATTTGCGCGAGTACGCTCACACAAAAATCTGTCTTAAGTAAAGAGCAACCATAGAGTTTTTAGCGGCTCTACTCTTCAGAGCAGAATTCCAACCCGGTGGTAAATGGTAACTAACCAATTTTTACCTGTCAAAAGAGCTAAAATTCGATTAAATTAATTTTGAATTCGTTTTAGACAGTTACCGTCTGGCCTATTATCCCTAATTGTAAAAAAACATACAGTCGAATCGAGAACCTCCTCCCTTTTGAAGTTGGTTAAATATATTTAAAGGGTAAGTAAGGTACCTATATTCCATTTCTCAAAGCTTTCGCTGTCGCTTTGAAACATGTCAAAATGTCCCAATTAGTACAATACACTATAACCAACTAATGAGGTTTTTTTTTCTATTTCGCTCCAGGCTCTTTTGTTATTTATTCGCTGCCTACGTCACTGTTAGCCCATTATCCGAACGAGGATTCAGCTAGACAGACAAAGAAAAAGTCACGTTAATTAGGATGTCAGCTTCGCAAATAATAACTCCGGTGAGGCTCATTTCGTATGCGGCCCGCGCAAGGGCCCCAAAAATTTATCTTTGCATTTTTAGCATTCCGTAGATCTCAAAAGGCTTGTGGAAATCATTTAGGCTATTTTAAGCCTAACGACTTTGCCTTTTTTTTGCTAGGTTTAAAATCATTTATGGATTATCCCCGTCGATCCCGGGAAGACCGACGAGGGGCGTGTGGGACTCTAATCCACCCCCGTGAAGAAGCGGAGGCATACCCACTAAACATCCCCCTGGTGTATCATTCCGCGCAAGATCTGTCCCGTGGGCCCTGACATACCGTGACAAAATGTCATCATCGTTTCAACTATGAGAAGTCTGGACATAGAGCAGTCAGGAGTCAGGACATGGAACAGCAATAATCTGTATATTTTTTTAATCTCGTGTGCCGCGTGTTAATCTTTGGCGTCTTTGGAGTAGGTACTGCGTAAAGTTAGGTTACGTCATTTTCCCACGACAAAATAGCCGAGTTCATTGGTTAAGGAGGTCAACACTAGATACGCGTAAACGCATTTGCTGCGCTGAAGCTCAAGCGTACGACCTTACTGATGAAAGATTATAAATCTTCCCCACCGCATGCTGGGAAATAACGCGTGTTGTAAAAGTCAACAAGACCCAACACGCTTGATGGTAGGATCTAATGGTCCGCCCCGCTAACTACCACCCTCATATCCAAGTCCGAGGCCAAGTAGTTTTACTGTGTTTCGTCGTGTATATGTGAGAGCCGGGGCTTGACAGGGTATTTCCTTGAATTTTCTGCTCCATCTTAGACCCTGGCGTTGTTTTTCATCATGCAAGCCTAGAGTCAAAGGTATTCAAGTCACTGATAAAAACACCGTAATCTTACTCTTCAAACACAGATATCACTAGGCCATTTCCCCAGGAAAGTTTTAGTAGGTATGTACCTAAAGAACTCTGTTATACCGCGTAAATGCACTTGGCCAATTTTGTAACATTACAATTACAGGAAAATTTACTTAATTTCTTACCGTTGTATAGCAAACATGTAATATGTGACAAGATTTTTAATTAGAGTAAAATATCCTATAGTATATTTTTACCTATAAATACAAGTAGGGTAAAACCGGGATAGATGCCCCACTTTTAGAAAAAGCAACCCATTTTTTAATCTATGTGTTTTATACGAATAATTTCTACGAATGTAGCTAGCCCAATCCTTTATGCTGAATTATTATTATTAATATTTAACCTATCAAATACAGATTTTGCACAAATTGGCTTTTGATGGATGTCTTTTTTGAGGATAGATGCCTACCTGTATGGATAGTTGCCCCACCATGAAAATACTGAGAAGGATAGATGCCTGCAGTGCAGGATAGATGTTCTTTTTACCGTGTAAACTAAAAGCCTAGCCCAAACGTTAGGAATTTCTAATCCTAAAACGAAACATAATGAAAAGTATATTTTTTTAT
Source organism: Clostera curtula (assembly GCA_905475355.2). Classification (NCBI taxonomy): domain Eukaryota; kingdom Metazoa; phylum Arthropoda; class Insecta; order Lepidoptera; family Notodontidae; genus Clostera; species Clostera curtula. Next base: position 7,161,879 of record FR997808.1, on the reverse strand, counting down.
TAATAGTGTATTATTATAACCCATAATTAATTTATACAGCGTTTGTTTCATTAAAATATAAATTATAAAGTTTCAACAAGCATTATTCTGATTTCTTAGGTTTTCGCGATTATTACACATTGAAATTTTATAATTTCAAAGCATTATCCTGTTCTTTGTTGAATTAAATTTTATAAGCATTTTATTTATTTAACAAAAATAGAAATTCTTAATTGTTTCTACAAATAATTTTACTTAAATTATGTAATAATTTCTCAAAAGTGTACAGATTCAGTCCAGATTCAGATCCAGTTGTATAACGATTTCGTATTTTTCTTTCAAAACATTTAATGCAAATCCTATTTTACTTGTATCTTTAGGGTTATCCTTCCGTTGTGTGGCATAGTTCTACTATAATCTTAAATAGCAGTTTATGGAGGGATAGATGCCCCTAAGGGCACCTATACCTTGAAAAATCAGGGCAACTATCCTTTGTGATAGGGATAGATGCCTAAGTATTTTTTAAATATTATAATAAACTAAATAGCAATTATTTTTACCTAGATGCCGACTTAATGAACCAGTTTATCGACATATGAAAAAATATAACGGACTTTATTAATAATTATAAAGTTATACAACACAGAATACTAACGTTTTAAACTTTGACGTATTCGTGAATGTCGCCGCGGAGATAATTACATACACGACCAAAACGCATCCTCTTACACGACTGTCCATGGGTAACTAAGGTATGGGGTAACTGTGGCTCCTACTTATACAATTAACTCTGAGTCACGAGTTCGCCAAGTTAGGTTTTTAGAATATGGGGCATCTATCCCACTGGGGCATCTATCTCGGTTTTACCCTATAATTTAAATTCCGTTCGATTCCGGGGGTTTGACAAGTGTCTTTGTCTAAACCAGAGCCACTTGCTCTGAATCATGGGTGTAAATTTTATTGTGTTCGTGAATGTCATGTTTTTAAACTGAAATAGCAGGTTATACATAGTGCAGAGGTTTCGTTTCATAATATGATTTTTTAGTGTCATAGACACTTATCCTTTCATCTGTTTATTTAGTAATTTTAATTATTTTAGATGCTTTAATATTATGTACATTTAGCAGCTGCTAACATCGACAGCTGAATTATTGATGCCACGGTGCACTGTCTTGCGCACACCGCATTATCGATTCCCAGCGACCTTAATAAGGCTGTCCGCCCAACTAGTCGCAGGTCGTCGCATACTATGATTGGCCATATACCCGGTCCCCGGTACATGTCAGCTGCCACAACGAGAAATTAATATATATAGTGTACTGTAGTGTTTAGCTAAATATGTTGAGAGGTATGCGCCTAACTGAATAGTTATTTTATTTAGGTATAAAACAATTGTACGTGATGCCTCATTCATATTCCGGAGCTGACTAAACATAAACTGCACGCGCTTTGGATCAATAGAAAAGCTCATTTTGTTTTATTCTACCACTCCAAGGGAACGCCCGAACCCTTTCAAGGGTGCGATGTTTACTTACATTACGCTATAAGAAAGAGGTTCTCAACGTTTTGATTATATTTTAGTAGCAAGCTAGTATCCTCCATGTAGCTGGAGGAGGCCCGACTCAGCAGTGGGTCATGTATGGGCTGAGTAGTAGTAATAATAAGCTAGTTACTTATTTGTTGTATTATGTACCATTTTTACTTACGAGTAGTTATAGCAAAATGTTTACATTAGATGTTTTAGTAATCATTATTTCAGTACACAAATGACTACGGACGTAGTTCAATCACACTTACAGGCGGATGGCGAGGACGATTGCGGGTGAAACACGGCGCGCGCGGGCGTGCCCTGCCCTGCCTCCCCGCCGCACGTACGTCCCGCTGATACCTGATTTGTGTTGTGCGCAGCGTGATGCGGCTACATTCAGAGCAGCCATAAAGATTGGCGAGGACTACAAGCCCTGTCTTTTACTAGATCAGCGGTAACATAGATTACTACGTAGCATAAAAAAAAGTTGAGAACCTATAATCTGTAAACACTGCGAATAGACAATTATCGTGGTCCAAATAAACAATCGGAATGGGTGGCGAAGAATGGGTTATATTGAAGTGTTCATTGGGTGTTAACCGATTGCAAAATTTGAAATAAATTAATCCCAGAAATATTGATACGGTCATATCGTTTCTCTAAACCAAGATACGATACGAAATGGTACCTAATACATACTAAAATTATAATATTGTAGCGACCGCATGCTACATACTTTACACAGTTTACCCGAAAAATCTGAACTAATTGCATCACGAAAGATCGCCTACAAATGCGATAGTTACCGAAAAGTCCTACACCGCGATAGCGAAATTTCAAGAGCAAATCGCAAGGTTAAGATATCCCCGACTACAACTATCGAGAGGAAAAGGCGCTGCGACCCCTAGCCAGACATCCCACCTCGTCTGGCTGAATGATCATCCCTTCGCGCCTAAAGTGGTGACCCCGACGTGATGTGAACACGCAAGATCCATAAAGTGGTAACCAACCTTCCAACGAGTCTGCAACATCCTCCTGCCTGGTCAACCTGGTAAAGACGAACACTCCTCAGCAGCAGCAGTCACTTAGCAAGCAAAGACGTCACAGCCTTAACAGGACCACACGTAGCCGACTCACCGTGCTACCTGGTTCTGCGGCACGACACTCAACCGCCCAGTGAACGCCACTACACAGTTGAGGTGTTCAGTCTCGACTCACCGTAGACTCCGAGCGCTCCTGGCACTTACAAGCTCATCACATTGCAGCAACTCAAGAGGATCGACCTCCAGTCTTGGGGGGGAGCCATGTAGCGACCGCATGCTACATACTTCACACAGTTTATCCGAAAAATCTGAACTAATTGCATCAAGAAAGATCGCCTACAAATGCGATAATTACCGAAAAGTCCTACACCGCGATAGCGAAATTTCAAGAGCAATTCGCTAGGTTAAGATATCCCCGACTACAACTATCGGGGGAATAGGCGCTGCGACCCCTAGCCAGACATCACACCTCGTCTGGCTGGATGATCATCCCTTTGCGCCTAAAATATTGTCAAAATGGGCAAGAGCAACCACTATTAAAATTTCTGCGGATTGGCAAGCCAATATGAAAAAATTGAGACAGAGATCCTCTTTCTGAAAATGTGCGCAATACCTACATTTTCTATAGAAACAGATTTTGTTAATTAAAGATCAAGATCTCTGACTACCATCAATTTGACCGTGTTTGCGACTGAATTTCATTTAGGACTAGCGGCCCTTCCCGGCTTCGCACGGTGCGATGTTACCCGCGGTTATTGTCGTACTGCTGCGAGGTGAATAAAAAGTGGCTTAAGTTACTGCATATGTCATCAGCTATCAGTGAAAGTCCCTTCAAAATCGGAACACAGCTTACGCATTTAGTAAAAAGCAATGCAACCCAATTATGTATTAGTTGTTCTGAATGAATACTCGACAACAGATGGCGCCACTACACTTTATTTCCAGTTGAAGGAGGGCTGCATACATCAGATAACCAAATCTGAGTAATTTCGAAAAGGAACAAACATATTTTATGTACGAACAATCAAAAATAAATATTTACGAGTCATTATTGACGGAAAAATATTATAAATTGCAAGTGGGGGGCTAACTTGATGGTATATATTTTTTTTAAATTAATAAATGGATAACAAACAATTACAAATACTAACAAACGACTTAATAGAAAGAAAGTCGAAAATAGTAAAAAAACATTTTTTGGAGAGCTAGCTAGGTTAAAACGGGAACTTTCTTGTTCGAGGGGGGATAAAGGGCTATCACACTTTATTAAAAGACCCTTTATCGTGCCGGGACTCCATATTAAGTTTTATCGGCACGCATATTTTAGCAAATAAAGTTTTATTAAATAAAAAATAAAACGTTATTGATTATGTTATTATTATCAGATTATGGTATGTTTTCCTTGGAATTATTTAAAATATTCGACTCGGTGATTGCTTAAAACAATATTGCTCTTGTTACTGTTACGTTACACGCGTAAATCATTTTTGTTTATACCTAAAAGATATTATTTTAAAGTCGTTTTATTTTTAGTTAAAATAATTATACGTTTGTTATATACCAAATTATGGACATTGTAAAAGTATGGTTATGTAATAACTATTATTAATTTGTAATGAGCCAAATACGTCTTTAAAAGAGTCGTGTTGCGGAACGTAACGAAACTTTGCTTGGGTGGGTTTGGTTGGTCATAGACAACAAACGACAGTGACAAAGTAAACTGGGAAATGCTTGTCATTGTAGCCGAATACTTATAGTAAAATTATAAGTTCTTACATTGTTTTATTAATTATCCGTTACTTATCATTTAATTAATCTGACTAGATTTAATCTACAATGAGTTCTATCGGGACAGGAGTGAGTATTAATCTGTACATTTCAATAGGTTATAAATCAATGACAATAAGTTTACAAAATCGTATTAGTATTTCGCTTTTAAAATCATAATAAAGTGCACAAATCTAATATTATTTTATTTCTCAGGTAGTCTAACATATACTCCTTAGGAATATCTAAACATATGAACAATAATTATAATTTCAGTACGATCTCTCTGCTTCACAATTTTCGCCGGACGGTCGTGTGTTTCAAGTTGAATATGCTGCGAAAGCTGTGGAAAACTCTGGTACCGTCATAGGTTTGCGAGGCAAAGATGGAGTGGTGTTTGCTGTTGAAAAATTGGTAACTTCAAAACTCTATGAACCAGGAGCTAACAAGAGAATATTTCATATAGATGAACATGTTGGCATGGTAAGTAAACATGAGTTTGTCAATTAATAATTGAAAACTAATGTTCAGGTAATGTTTGTCATTTCTGAGAGCCCACTACTAGTATCGTTGCCACAACTATTCCTGACACATTTGACATTACCTATAACTTTTTGTCTGTTTTTTTCCCTATACCCAACCTGTCTTATTCATATTATTTACTAGCTGTGCGCATTGCGCCACTAATGAAAATAAATTTGAAGGAAAGACATTACACAAATATTAATTTTTTTTTTATTTTGTTCATCACCTTTGTGCACAACCCTTCTTCACACTTATGATTCTATAAAGGATTCTATACAGACAGACATTCATTTTTATATATTTAAGTTGATATTGCTACTGGTAACCAGTAGTCCCACTAGATGAGTCTTGGTAGTTACCCAAATTGGTGCCAACCACAATTAAATTGAGAATTAAGCAAGGAAGAAGAGTGTTTGTTGACTTTTGTGTTACCGACCTTAATAATTAAGGTATAACTGTCAAAATTTGTCTGGCGTTGTGCTGCGGAGATTCTAATGGATTCTAACTTCTTATTATTACTAAATACAAAGCACAACTAATAATTTAAAAATAATTGTTCTGATTTTATAATATTACAGGCAGTTGCGGGTCTCATCTCAGATGCAAGGCAGATAGTGGAAACAGCTCGTTCAGAAGCTTCCAATTACAGATCCCAATATGGCACTCCCGTACCATTAAAGTATTTAAATGAGCGAGTTTCAATGTATATGCATGCATACACATTGTACAGTGCTGTCCGACCATATGGATGCTCTGTTGTGATGGGGACCTGGTCTGATTATGAAGGACCACAGATGTACATGCTAGATCCTAGTGGAGTGGCGTTTGTAAGTACTTGCATATTTGTAATAAGAGTTTTTACTTTGCTAGCCAACATGTCAAATTTACAGTTATTGTGTCTACTATGTGTGTATTGGTATGGGTAGTATAATACTTTAAAATACCCATACCAATACATGTGGCTAGCATGGCTCGGTAGACATAGTTCTCCCCATCAAACTGAGGAAAGAGGAAGGCAATTTATGAAGTACCCAGTTTATAAAGAGTACTAAAGAAAACTTTATTAAACTCAAAATTAACTTTATTTACATAGGTTTTATCACAAAACTCCCATAAATCGTCATACTCACAGTCACCATTATCATCATCCTACGACCCCTGTCCCACACTAGGTGGTAGTCTCCATACACACCTATCAGTCGTCATATCTACAGTCACACCTTTCATACACAATTTCTCATGTTTACAATCCATCCATCCATCTCTCTTGATCTCTCTTGATTAGCTGCATGCATTTTATGAGGCATTGCATTTTTAACTAATATCTATGTAATACGAGGGGCAGATGACAAATGCTTCGTGTAGTTACTCAAAAAGTCAAATCATTTATTTTGCATAGCACACAATGGACACTTACAAATTGTCCACATATTAATAAAATGTTTACAAAAAACAAAGTAATATATTTTACCACCAGTTCAGTACGCGACCACTGCTGAGAAAAATTGGCAAGAAACTCAGAGGGCTTGTCATTCTTTTAAGTTTCTTTTTGTTACTTAGCAGTCCTATTTGATAATGTAATAGATATTTACTTTTATTTACTCTGCTGCCAACCCAATCAAATTGGCAACTGTAAAATTTCAGTATCCCCATATTGATGCAGATCTTTACTATCGTGTGACGGATTTAGAATACACAGTGTCACCAACCCATACCATGCCGAGGGTGTCGTAAGAGGCGACTAAGGGAACGTAAGAGGCAAATCACCTAGACGCAACTCGCCGTCTTCTACCCGCAAGCGTCCTTGCGTTAGTGTGAGTGTGCTACGTTCGTCATCATCATTCATCATCATCATCATCATTTCAGCCAAAAGACGTCCACTGCTGGACATAGGCCTCCCCCAAAAAATTCCACAAAGGCCGGTCCTGGGCCGCCCGCATCATCGTTTTCCGGCGACCTTAATCAGGTCATCGGTCCACCGTGTGGGAGGCCTACCAGCACTGCGTATTGGTTATGAAATGTACGATGCGCAAGTTCGCACCGACGGCTACATTCAGAGCGGCCATAAAGTTTAGCGGGGTCTGTACTAGACTAGCTGACATATCTTAATAATTATGCTTGGCTATTTCCAGTCATATTTTGGCTGTGCTGTGGGCAAAGCTAAACAGGCGGCAAAGACAGAAATTGAAAAACTCAAATTGGCTGACATGACAGTCAAAGATCTAGTGAAAGAAGCAGCCAGAATGTAAGTAATGAAATTGATTTGCAGTTTGCAAGATGCTCCATGCTTGTGGTGTCCGCCTTAGAATACATAGTTTACCCCAATTCTTCCTGAGGGTGTCATAAGAGCCAACAAAAGAATATGATGAGGCCGAAAACCTAGCGGCAAGAAAAGGAAAACTTGATAAGTAACCCTATGCCAACCTGTCTGGCCAGCATGGCACAGTAGGCTAATTACCCCCTATGTAACAGGAGGAGGACCAACTCGGCTGTGGGTCATTTTTGGGCTGAGTATTAGCCTGTGCCAATTTGAAGAGCTGACAAGAAACTCTATCCTTGCCTTTTTCAAGTTGATTTGATCACAGAAAATGGTAAAATAGAGAATTTTGAGAATAGACTAACCTCTGCTTTATCTGCTTGAAGAGATTTCTTATGAACTAAACAGCACCTTCTACTTTGACATACATACGTCCCTAGCGCGGGTCTGCCAGAACTCCCTCCATTCCGACCTACACCACCTCTGCGGCCTCGCAGGATGTAACCACGCCATACCTTGGCTTAGAGACCAACCAGGTTAACCGCCAACCTGAGAAACCTGGTTCACCAGATTTGCTGTTGAAGTAGCATAGTGGCATTTATTAAGCTGCGTATACGCTAGACAAGCCGAGCACGAGCGGAGCGCAAGCTGAGCCGCTCACTCGCAATGTCAAGTGTGGACGTGCAACGAGCCTACAACAATCACTCTCCTCGAACATGCGAGCGCTACGCAAATTCTTTTGTGTTTGTCAAAAAACCGACAACGAGCGGAGCATTAGCTTTTAAAAGGATAATGGTATCAAACGGTGGTGCATCCTCTGGAGAGCTATGACGTTTAGGTCACACATGCAACAACTACTAGTCTAGTCAGTCAGGAATATAGAGTGCGGAACTTCCTCACAATTCAATATTTTATTTTCCAGCATCTACCTGGTCCATGATGAGCTCAAAGACAAGCAGTTTGAATTGGAAATGTCATGGGTATCAAAGGACACAAAGGGTCGCCATGAATTTGTTCCCCGGGAAGTCGCTGCCGAAGCAGAGAACTTGGCTAAGCAGGCACTTGCAGATATTGAGGATTCTGATGATGGTGACATGTGAATTAATTAGGGCAAATACATTTTTAAAATAGTTTTTGTTTTTTTTAGAACCTCCTGGGGTTTTTTAGTTTTTGATATTTGATCATTCTTTATTTGAATTTCCCGGAATAATGTAGAGGTTACTTAAAAAAATCCTGCGTATAGATGCCACCACTTGGTGTTTTTGCATGCCAGGTTCATGAACGAGATGGCGCTGTCGATCATTTTAGTTTCTGTACATAATATAAAATTAAAATAATAAAAAAACTATATTGTAGGATGGCTTAGAAATCCAGGTAGCTATTATCATTTATTTATGATTCATATTTTGAACAATTTAATCTAAATAAGAGCATTGTGTGTGTGGTGACGGATTTATAATAAATAGTGTCAACACCCTATCCATCCCGAGGGTGTCGTAAAAACCGACAAAATTATAAGGACAAGGACAGAAACCCAGCCGCAAGAGAAGGAAAAGTTGATACCTAATGCTATGCCAACCTGTCTGGACAGCGTGGCACAGTAAGCTAGTTCCCGGTTGGAGGAGGGCCGACGCGACAGTGGGTCATTTATGGCCCATAAATGACCCACTGTTGCGTCGGCTATCCTCTAGTAGTAGTAGACATAAGGGCAATAAAACACCACACATCTTTCTTCACAATTATTTGTATTGTCAGTTTATGTGTAATAATTCACAACATTTGCAGATCTAAGATATACAAATTTTTATGACCAATATCAGTGATGACTCAAAATATTTATAAAATGTACAATATAATCTCATTCTTTTTGACTTACACAGTTTAAATATTTACAAAATATTTAGATTTGATAAAATTGTATACAGAGCCGTTACTTTTAGATTACAGTGATATAAATACATAAAAAATAAAAGTAACTAATAGCTATTTACAAAGTAATCAGGTCCTCTAGTTTATGATAAGGTTTCACTCTTGCTGTGGCGTTACTCGTGGATATAACTGAAATAGAAAGACAGTCTTTAGTTTGAGGTGAGCTTAATAGAATAAATGCACATAGTGACACCACCCTATTCCATCCTGAGGGTGTTGAATTTAGATTACATAGTGTCACCACCCCATTCCATCATGAGGGTGTCGTAAGAGCCGACATAAGGAAACAACAAGGCCGAAAAGATAGCTGCAAGAAACGGAACACTTGATACGAAACTTTGGGCCAGCGCAGCAGAGTAGGGTAATTACTAATTACCCTCCCTGCGGTGGGATAAGGTCCGACTCAGCAGTGGGTCATTTATAGGCTGACCAGAGCTTAATAGGGTCGGTGACGCATGTTTAGCATATCTGGTGTTTATCATCAGAGGCTGTATGCTCTCTAGCACCACCTTGTATTTTTCCCAAGGAGCGATTGCCGCCTGCCATCTAGTGGAACAACAAGCAGGTATTTGGTGAGACCAACAGTAAGTTTTCGTGTGGTGACGGATTTAGAATACAATGTGTCACCACCCCATTCTGTCCTGAGGGTGTCGTAAGAGCCGACAAAAGGAAATGAGAACGCTGTTAAATTAATATATTTTTTAAATATTAATTAACGCATGTTGTGTTCAAATTCAGACCCACAGCAAAAGAACAGCCCTCGCGTCATATAACATCGCTGCCCTAGTTTAACAGTAAGATAAGTTGAACAAAGTATGTTTTGGGTTATTCATACTTTTATGATTTTACTGTCATTAATTCACTCGTTAAAATGAAATATGTGGTTTGAAATTCATTTGAAGAAGTCTCGTCTCGTCTCGTGTAAAAATAAAAGAAAAGTATAAAATCTTCCCGACTATAAATATCTAGAGATATCAGAATCTTCAACTAAAGGTCGGTATAAATATGCTAAAATGTCTCTGACAATGGCTCTGACATTAAAATTTAGGCACTTTGGTTGCGTTTCACAAATATCCGATTTTCGAACCGGACCGATTTTTTTTCTTTTAAGATATCTTACTGTTGAGCTAGGGCAGCGACATGTCCCCCTCGACTGTGCTGCCACCTTGCTGTGGTGAGGGGGCTTGAGTGCCTCAATGATCCGTGGGGCCATACCGGCCAGGGCCTCCCATGCCGGGCGGGCCCACGGGGAGAGGTGAGACGAAGAGCGGCACCCAGCGTCGTGGCGGGTTGCGGCTCCGGGGACTCCTCTGTCCTCAGAGCTGCCTTGCGAGTCGTAAACCGCTGCGGCGCACCATGAGGTCCTCGGGTTGGCGCTCAACTTAGTTGGCCGTCAAACCGAGTCCTCACTCAACGTCCTCGGGTTGGCGCCGGCCGAGGGCTGACGGGCCTCCTCTGCGAGGCCGTATATCGCAGAAGGGGGCTGCGGGACGGATCGCCGGTGCGCTGCGGTAGATTGGGGCTGCGGGGACTTGGGTGGATGGGGACCCTGTCCCCAGTGTCTCGCTGCGAGCCCTGGTGGGCTCCGGGGACCTGGGTAGACGGTGGACCCTGTCCTAAGGGTTTCCCTGCGGGCCCTGGACGGCTGCGGTGCGCCGGTGTCCTCTGGTTGGCGCCGGCCCGAGGGCTGACGGGCCTCCTTCTGCGGGGCCGATGTCGCAGAAGGGGGCAGCGGGGCGGGTCGCAAGGGAGGGAGCTCCGGGTGACCCGCGCCGCGGAGGCCGGTGGTGGTTCGGGTGAGCCACCACCGACGAAAGCCTCGATGACTGAGGGCGTCCCAGTATACCGGGACGCCCTCTCTGATAGTCGCTTGCCCGCGTAGCGGGCACCACGCCGGGGCGTCACAGTAGAATGCGTTTACGCGAACTTGTGGCGCCCCAAGCGCGTCGTGTGAGGGTATGCCGCTGGGGTTTTAGTGGGTAAACGACGCTTGGGTAGACGACCCTTGTCGGAGTCCCACATAATCACCGACCTTTCCCCCGGGGTGCGGTGGTATGCATAAAGCATTTCCCCAGCGAAAACAAAAAAAAAAAGGGCAGCGACATGTACTACACATTTTTACCGATTAAAAACTGACATTGGGTGTCCCAGATCCGGAACCACACACATTATATCCATATCCAAGGTGCAATTAAAACAAGCAAGTGACTGACCCCCAGCAGATTCCTTGGCACGTAGCCTTCGTCGCCAAGCTCCGCGCGGCACCACCACCACTCGCGCTCGCTGTCGTCTCCCTTCCGTAGCACTTGCAGCCGCGCGCCGTTCTCGAACGACAACTCGTCCGTCCGGGCAGCGCCGTACGAGAACACCGCGTACACTAGCCCGCTGTTCATTATACCTAACTTTTCTTGCACACCTGTGAAAAATGTTAGTTAACGGTTAAGGTGGTGACGGAATTAAAATACATAATGTCACCACCCCATTCCATCCTGAGGGTGTCGTAAGACCTGACAAAAGGAAATGACAAGGCCACTTAGTCACAAGAGAAGGAAAACTTGATACGAACCCGAGCCCAGCGTCGCATAATAGGCTAATTATTTGATGAGGATGGATGAAGATTGCGACGATCTGCGAATGGTTGCGGGCAGCAGCTGGATGCGTCAAGCTGAAGACAGGGCGCTATGGCGCTCTTTAGGGGAGGCCTATGTCCAGCAGTGGACTAATGTGGGCTGATGATGATGATGAAGATTATTGGATGAGGCCCGACTAAGTAGTGGGTCATTATGGGCTGAATATTAAGGTGGTGATAGAATCGGAATACATAGTGTGACCGCCTCATTGCGTTCTGAGGGCGTCGTAAGTGATCGATGATCGTAAGAAATAATAAGGTGGAACACCTAGCCGCAAGAGAATAAAAACTTTATTTGAAACCCTGTGCCGGGTTGGCTAATTACCATTCATATAAGTGGAGGAAGCCTGGCTCAGCAAAATAGGGTGGGGATGAGAAGTACCTTTATCTGGCTCTTACGACCCTCAGGATGTAGTGGGGTAGACATACCAAATACGGGATTATTTAAACCTATTCAATCTCTGTAACATAAGTATAGTCCCCTACAAACATCTTGAGCCAAAATTTGCCCTGCGTAAGTCTATTTTTGAGTCTGGCAGAGAAATGAGTGCGACAAGGTTGATATGCGCAAAATAACCGCAACCACGGCGCTTTTTGTTTTTTTTTAAAAAGCTGGCTATGAATGATCATTTGCAATTTTACCATATAAAGGCTAATATCCAATGGATTTAAGTAGTTTAAGTTTCAAAATGTTTATAAGCTAAAATACCCTTGCAGACTAGCATTAAATCATCAATGGCAATTTTACCGTATAAAGGCAATGGGCAATTTTACCGTATAAAGATAATATACTCACTGTAGAGATATTCCGAGCATCCGTCAAACCCTTCCTCGTCTTCTTCGCATTTCTCAGCTGCCGTCTCGTGGTCAGACAGTGTCGTTGCGAATATACACGCACCTGCAAACCAACGGAAGAGCACTTAATAAATGGATACTATGTTTACAAGTAGTATTTATAACGTTTCTAAAATATCGACTTGACTATATTGAAATATCGAATGACGATCTCGACCGCAACCGCTGTACCGCGCCCTAGGAACGCGCGGGGACGGGTAAGAAAGAGCACGAGATTAATATTGTCGGATGGATCTTACGATATCATTTTACAGTTTTAAGGTAGAATTGTTGTAAAATTATTAAAATTCCCTATTTAAACATTTTTGACTTTACTTAAGATTATATTGGATAGGGATTTAATTAAATAAGTATAACTAAATAATGAATTAAATTAATTTTGTTCATAGTATTTACGATACCTGTGCACAATCACAGACAAATTACCGTAAGGCCGTTTATCCACCGCCGCCGTCACCGAGAGCGAGATGACGGCGCCGAGTTAGCGATACATACAGTTACTATGGCCATGTATCCACCGCACGCCCGTCACCCGAGAACCGTCATCCCGGCAGCCGATGTTTCGGGTAGTTCGGCGTGACCGCTAGAACTCGGCACGCTTTTATGACGGGCCGATGTGCCGGCAATACAAAACAGGTTTGTTCTTGTCCACACACTACCGTTGCACCGCGCCGTTCTCCCGGTTTTTGTTTTAACTGAACCACCGATATATCGTCACGTGAAGGCGATCGCCGTCACGTCATCTTAAACTCGGCCCGAAATAATCTCGTTCTCGGTGACGGTTCGGTGACGGCGGGCGGTGGACAAACGGCCTAATAGTACTCACTCACTTAAAATACTCGGCCACCTTAATTTATTTATTTATTTATTTATTTATTTAACAATTTATGTACACATACAGGACGTAGGTTGAACACATGGAAATCTAGGACACATTTGTACAAGGGCACAGCTTATTTCTAAAGAAATCTCTTCCAGCAGGCCCAGGAATGGATACATTGAAATAAAACATATTGGGGTGTAGTGTATACAAACATAGATATATATATAAAGATGTATATATATATATATATGGGTATATATTAAATAGAGTTGTATAATGTCATATATAATACATACAAACTAAAATACATACATATAATAAAGAATTAGGTCAAGGAGAGATAAAATTCTTTGACTCGTCTTTTAAAAATGAAAATAGAATCAGAATTTCTAATATCAGCTGGGAGAGAATTCCATAGTCGAACAGCGTGCACAGAAAAGGAGAAGGAATAGAAGTCAGTGGTGTGGGAAGGAAATTGAAGGAGAGAGCGAAGGTGACTTCTGCAAGGAAAATCAACAGGGTGGTTGAAGGCGAAGCGTTCGCGTAAATAGGAAGGAGATGTAGGGTTGTAGAGGATTTTATATAGAACACAAAGTATTCGAGAATTCCTGCGAAGGCGGATAGGGAGCCACTTGAGTATTTTGCGAAAGTGAGATACGTGGTCGTATTTTTTTAAAGAATAAATGAATCTAATACACAAATTTTGCAATCGCTCAAGCTTATTTAGGAGCTCCTCGTTGGCATCAAGGTAACAGCTGTCTGCGTAGTCAATTATGGGCAAAATAAGGGTTTGTACAAGAAGAATTTTGGTTTCAATAGGCAAAAAGTTTTGGAGATATTTCAGCGAATGAAAAGTAAAATACACCTTACTGCTGATGCTACTGATGTGTGTGCTCCAAGTCAAGTTAGGATCCAATAGAACACCTAGATTTTTGGCAGTATCGGCAAACGCAATAATGGAACCATCAAGTACCACATCTGGAAGGGAGGTCATGTCTAGGAGTGAAGTATAGTATCTGCTGCCCACAATGATTGCCTGCGATTTGGTAGGATTTATGTGCAAACCAAAGCATTTAGCCCAGCCACTAATATTGATCAAGTCATTATTCAAGGCAGATATAGCGACTGCAGCTTCATCTTTCAAGAAATGGCGGTAAATTTGTAAGTCGTCTGCGTAGAGATGAAAATGAGAAGATATCACCCTGGTAACAGAGTTTATATATACTGAGAATAGTAAAGGAGATAGGACGCCGCCTTGAGGCACGCCCGCGGTTAAAGGAAACCAATCAGATGATACCTCATTATGAGTTACGCACTGCGAGCGGCCTCGGAGATACGAGTCAAACCAATTAATGCAAGGAAGAGAAACATTAAGAGATTGAAGGGTACCGAGAAGAATATCAAAGTTAACCGAGTTGAAAGCGCTACTGAAGTCAAGCAGTATTAATAGAGTGAGAGATTTATTCTCCATAGCCCATCGGATGTCGTCAGTAATTTTGAGAAGAGCGGTAACTGTACTGTGTCCAGCACGAAATCCCGATTGGAAGGGGCTAAGAAGATTATTGTGAAGTAAATAATGTGAGAGTTGACGATGAACAATGTGCTCAAGTACCTTAGAGAGGAAAGGAAGGATAGAAATAGGTCGATAATGACAAGGAAGGGTAGGGCTAGAACTTTTGGGTAAAGGAATTATATATGCTTTTTTCCAACATACAGGGAAGGAGCTAGATGACAAAGAATGGTTGAAAATATGAGTAAGGATGGGGAGTACAACAGTCAAAATAGGAGTAAGCATCCTCGAGCACAAGTTATCGCTACCAATGGCAGTAGAAGAGATGGCGGTTAGTGATTTTAGAGCATCATCAGGAGTGATGGTGCTAAAAGTGAAGGGGGGGCAGTTGGGAAGTGGGTTATTTGACAAAGCCTGAAGAGTGTTACATTTTGTCTCTGTATCAAGCGTTACAGGAGGAAGAGAGAAATGTTGGTTCAGAGAGTTCAGATCGAGGTTGAGACAGTCATGATTAGAGGATTTTCCAATACCATTGGATTTCAAAAATTGCCAAACTTCAGTAGCTTTCCGGTTGGAAAGAGAGGAATGAAAATGGCGCCTCTTAGCGTCCCTACACAGACGACTACAGCGGTTACGGAGAATTTTGAAACGACTTATATTAATTTCTGTAGGACAGCGTTTACACTTTTTCTTAGCATTATCCCGTCGTGCCATTGTTTCTTTTATTGCAGGTGTCAGCCAAGGAGCTGGAACGTGTTTTAATTTAACTCTGCGTAAAGGGGCATGCCTGTCATAGAGCTGTATCAACCTATTGTTGAAGTATTGCACCTTCTCATCAGTACAGGTGGAGCTAAATAAGGGGTTCCAATCAATCTCGGAAGCATCACGCTGTAATATCTCCAAATCAATATCCCTATAATTCCGAAGAAGGAGAGATTGCACTTGTCTTTTGGGAGGGCGAATATCGCAAGATAAGAAGATAAGATCGTGGTAAGAGAAAGGAGCAGTGAGCTGCCCATAAGTAGAAGCCAGACTGGGAGAAGACACAATGATAAGATCTAATAGAGAGGGGACACAGTGAGGGGAATGGTGAGTGGCAGCAAGGCCTAAAATGTGAAGATTATAGGAGCTTAATACAGAAGTAAGTTTACGAGACCGGACATCATTTTTTAAAAGGCATGTATTAAAATCACCCATAATTACTATATGGGTGTAAAGAGAGGCATAATCATTTAAAAGGGAATCAAATGAATCAAAATAGCTAATATTAAGATTGGGGCAGTAATAGACACCAAGTAACAATTTAGAGTGACGTAACGTAATTTCAAGGAAGAGATGCTCAGAGGAACCGCTGTACTGGGAGGGTGAAACGCTGATCACTTTGTAGGGTATATTAACACGTAGGTAAATGGCGACACCACCGCCACCCTTTCCAGTGCGATCATTACGTATAAGTACGAAGCCGGGCAGAACATAGTGAGCAGAAACAAGGGATGGTTTGAGAAACGATTCAGACATGAGGATGGCATCAAGACGGCAGTTACCAAAGTATGCCAGAAGATCATGGTAATGTGCAGGAACGCTTTGAACATTAATATGTACTATATTAAGGTTACTAGGCAGTTTGGAAAATATAGATGAAATGTCTTCATCGGAGGATAATTCCGAAGCAACGCTGTCCGCACTGACGAAACTATCAGACGAGGATGTGCAAGATTCGAAAGTATCAAGATCGGTGCATAGGTTTGACATGACATATACACAGCAAAAATATTTAGATATATACAAAAATAATAAATATAATATATAATTATAAACTATATAAAAAAAACTTTAAAACTACGACTACTTATGTAATGCTTAATATTAAATAAGCTCTAACTCACTATACTGTTGAAAGTAATATAAAAAAAAAGAATGCAATATTAATAAAAACGTTCACGATCAAAGAAAGAAAAACAAAGGAGCCTTCCAGGCAAGCAAAACAATATGAAACATAATTAAGTACAGGCAAAAACCGCGGCACACATTAAAGATTGCCATGAGTGCAACGTCAATGCACATCAGTCATCAGTAACTAGTTTGACAGCGATATATGACGTGATACTGAGGTGAAGTACCCCGCGGTGAAAAATGTAAACAAGGACGTAAAACAAGATGAGCTAGGTGAACACACATAAACTATTATGGTCTTCTTGTCTTCCGTTGGACTTTAGCAGAGGTCTTCGCAGCCTCGATAGTTGATGATGCTGTAGCAGTGGTCGGGCTGGCCAAAGCGGCAATTGGATAACGTTTAATGAGCGGTTCCAGCTCACCAAAAGACTCAACTTTGTGACGAACTTTGTCAGGAGTAGCAATTATAATGCGCCCCTCGGACGACCAGCAATTTTTGATCCCGAAGTGGTTACGTGCTGCAACAAAAACCCGGTGCCTGGGCCGAGTCAAGAATTCAGACACCGTTATGCCAGTACCTTTCAGTGACGTCTTGGTGTCCCATACTGTATGGCGCGATTCGATGTCTCTAAACCTCACTAATATTGGACGAGTTTTACCCTGAGTGTTCCCGAGGCGATGGCAGACGGAGATGTTATGTGGTGCTATGTCGTCGACTTTCAATTTAGTGTTGAATATTTTTAGACATACATCGGTCACTTTTTCGTTGGCTTTTTCCGGGACACCGTGCAGTAGAAGCACCTTTAATCAATATGTTCTTCAGATCACGAGATAACGCACGACCCATCTTGGAATATTTATCTCATGTGCATCTGACTTCGGTACAGCGGTAACGGTCAAGCTATACTATGCATTCAGGGTCATAGGTGAACCCTATATCTAAAAATAATAAAGCCGCCTATGGATCCTCCATTTCGATTCCGGGATAGGGCTCCGAGCTCCGAGTCTGATGTTTGAAAACTGCTCCCGCGAGACAGGTTTTACCTAGTGCAGGAGTCTCAATCTATTCAACATACCATGGTCGACGAGGAAGCGGACCATTGCTAAGTTGTTGCATGAAGCAGCACAATGCAATGGCGTCCACCCGTCAGAGTCTTGCGCGTTCACGTCGCAACCTAGCTCCACCAGAAACCTGGAATTAACAAATTCAACATTATTATTTTACGTTCATACTTCTACGCTCTGTATTTACGAATCGACCACTGATAGAAATCGTGGGGCCAAGTGGCTTTTGAAACGCACTATTTGGTAGAATAGACTAACAAATCTATGAGATTGACACGAGCTGTCAATGTTAATTTTATTTCTACCAAAGAGCCACTTTACTTAAGGTGGATGCTACAGGGTAGCCCGCGAAATTCAAATTTTCTTACGTTTTTTGCAATTTGCAGGCCAGTGCTAGGTTGTATGATGATGAACATTTGATTCGCGGCTGTAAGACATAAGTAGTTATAGAGTTATAATCATCAAACTCATCAATACAACCCTCCAAGCTCATAAAGGTGCAAGAATGACTTTGACGTTGAAAAAGTTTTTCTTGCACCTTTATGAGCTTGGAGGGTTATATTGATGATTTTGATGATTATAATTCTTTAACTACATACGTCTTACAGCCGCGAATAATATTTTAATCAACATACAACCTAGCACTGACCTGCAAATTGCAAAAAACGTAAGAAAATTTGAATTTCGCGGGCTACCCTGGAGCATCCACCTTAACGAAATCCACTTGGCTACAGGCCCTGAAACATTATATGAAGGGGCAGGCTATGCTGGCCTAAGGGCTAATTCAAAATTATTACAACACACCTGGTGAACCCGTCACCGATTAGAGCCTCATTGATACAAGGCACCCTGATGTACCTTGTATAATGTATAAGAAATTATCAGAGGACATCCTGGGTAACTGATTACCCAGGATGTCCTCTGATAATTTCTTGTCCGGCTAGCGGACAACGTGTATGGGAGTCACATAGTATTTGGATTTCGCGAGCATTTGGCGTCCCAAATGGACGTAAAAGAATATACCAGTGGGGTTTTAGAGGGTGGCGTCGTGTTCCGGAGTCCCACATAACCGCCTGAGGGTACGTATCGAGCAATTCTCCAGCAACTGTGGTTTAACGGACAGAACACAACCGTTGCGGTCGAAAGTATCCATAACGCGAACGAAGTATAGTAGCGAAGCTATATTTTAGTTATAATAATAGATAGTTTGTATACTCACTTGACGATCTCAAAGTGTCCCGCGCATATAGCGTTGTGTAGGGCCGTGATCCCTTCGTCGTTTGCAGCGCTTGCATTCTGCACCTGTTTACAAAGACATACAAGTTTGACTATTCGTGTTTCTAGCAGGAACATAGCTCGGAACACTACCAGTAACTTCCTGGGAGTAAGTTAAATAAGGTGTCATAAAGCGTATCGCTTCAAAGAAACAAGGCCAAAAACCTAGCCGCAGGAGATGGAAAACTTGAAAGAAACTGTGCCATCCCGTCTGGCCAGCGTGGCACATTAGGCTACACATTACCATTTTTATCTCTATATCTTTGAATGAATGGGCCGGCTCGACCGGGTAAGTACCACACTCTCACAGAAGACCGACTTTTGAGTAGTAGGTTTTAGCCACTGCGCTTCGTTCGGTGAGCGAAAGGGCCGGAGGCCCGACCCCCCCCCCCCCCCCGGGAGGCAACGCACTTGCAACCCCTCTGGTGTTGTGGGTGTCCATGGGCGGCGGTGATCACTTACCATCAGGTGACCCGCTTGCTCGTTTGCCTCCCTCTTTCATAAAAAAAAAAAAAAGTTTTCCTTCTCTTGGGGCTAGGTGATCTGCCTCTTACGTTCTTTTAGTCGCCTCTTACGACACCCTAAAGTTTCTTAATAGTAGTTTATCCAGCAGTAAGTTGATGAAGGCGATGAGCAGATATTTTCCTTTATTTTCTTTATATTTATTTGACTTTCTTTTAAAAACCATGCATGTAAAAATAGATCATAATACCTGTGTTGCCGTTTTCTTGACGAGCTCCAACTCTCCTTCCAAACTGGCATCCAACAGTAGTGCGAGGGGATCGAAGCTGACGCGCCTCGCCAAAGGCGCTTTCCCGCTGCCCTTCAAATTGCCCTTCTTCCGCCTCAGGACATTCTCAGAGCCCTGAGAATCCTGACCGTTCAGGTCCACCGAACTGATCTGCTCCGTTATATCCGTCACCAACTCCTTGCTCTCCTCACTAAATACGTTATTGTTCAATGCCCTATCCACTTCGTCTTTCCTCGACTTATCAGAGTCTAACAAGTGATCCATCTCCGGGAACAAGAACGCTGGAGGCATTTCAATGCGACGGTTTATACTGACGCTTATGCCGTTCTTCGCGTTACTGTTTCTTAGCTTGGGCTGTTCACTCAAAGGAGGTTTTCGTATCGTTAGAGGGCGTGCTTTGATGATCATTTCGTTGCTACTAGTACTACTGGTCGACTCCTTCTGACTGTTTGGCTCGTCGTTGGAGTCTGAGGGCAAGGGTATGGTGGGCATTTGGGAGTTTTCGGTGGACTGGCTGAAGCCAGCGTCGTTGTTTAATGATTGTCTAGGTGGGGTCTGCAAAAAAGAAATTTAATCATTGTACATATTGTACCAAGATAGTGTTCTCTATCCGTGTTCCGAAAAGCGCAGTGCTGGTAGGTCTCCTACGCGGTGGACCGATGACGGCTTTTGGATCATGGGGTCCCGGGTTCGATACCGGGGCCGAGCAAGTGTCTTTGTGTAAACCAGAGGCACTTGCTCTGAATCTGGGTGTCATGTGTGTTTGGAACTTCATGTTGGTAAACTTATGTTTTTTTTTTATAAATAAATAAAATACTATTTGTAAGTGTCTGTAAAATAAATGATTAGAATTTGCCTAGACTAGTCAGTAATACCTTTATCGTAGGTTTCGGAGGTAGTGCCGGTTTCGGTGATTTATCCGTACCGCTGACATCTGGGGTCGAGAGTGGCGTACTCGCACTCTGCGGCGGCGATAGCAGTATACTTTGTGAGGACGCATTCTGCCCACTGTAGTTAGACCCGCTTGTAGACAGGCCCGACGCAGTATTTCTAACAATCTGGGGTTGGGAGGTCACCACATTACTAGCTACATGATTGGATGATGATACAGTGATGCTTTGGGTCTGAACCGTCTGTGGCTGGACGGGTTGGATCTTAGTGGAAGATGTCTGGTAAATAGGTGATGGTTTCCCACTTGAGACCTGAACTGATGTAGGTGCTACACTCGATACGGGTTTCTGCAATGAATGGATGATATTTACAGGTGAAGTGTAAAGCAATGTGAGAAATGCAAGCATGTGTAATGATGTTACTATGGCAACTATTTTAGTAATAAACTAAATGATGATTGGAATATGTAGAGTATTTACCTATGATTCAAAGACCTCTTGAAATACCAGAGTAAGAAAAGTACCATAGAGTGTGAAAACCTCCAAAAAAATTATAAAAATGGCAATACCTTAAATTATTTTGCATTTACCCTAAATGATAAAGATCTATCTTTTTTTTAATAATAATGTAACAATTACTGGTTGGCCTAAATAAATAAATATCTGGCACAACTACTACTCTGCCCATTTATGACCCACTGCTGAGGCCTCATGCTGGCCAGACGGGTTGGCACAGTGTTTCGTATCAAGTTTTCCTTCTCCTACAACTACATCATTGGCCTTGTTATTTATTTTTGTCCATGTGGTGACACTATGTATTCTAAATATATCATGATTGTTGTTTAGGACAACTGTCTCAGAGAACTTGAATTGAATAGATTTTTTTTTTAAACAACTTAGGTAATAATAATATATTTTTAACTTAAAAAAAATATAATATATATACATATATATATATATAATAAATTAAAACTAATTTAAATAATTTAATAAATTAGGCCCATGTGGTAAAGTGCCTAAAATGCTGGTTAGGTAAAAACAAAAAAAAACCATAGATTTTTGATTTAATAAGTTGAAGGTTCACACTCAACTGAATGAACTCGCAATCTATTTAAATAATGTTAATTTTGAATTAATATAAGCTATTAGTTTATTACCTTCAGACTCTTTAATGAAGTTTAGGTAAATATACCCCACACACCATCTTTTTAAAATAAGGCACTGTACGGTACACATTTGAAACTCCATTCCATTACTATAATACAATGAATGTATGTTATGAAATTGGTCCAGCTGAATTAATTTACTACTACTATTCAGCTCATAAATGACCCACTAGTGAGTCAGACCTGCTCCCATTACATGGAGAGAAATTAGCCTACAGTGCCGCGCTGGCCAGACAGGTTGGCACAGGGCTTTGTGTCAAGTTTTCCTACTCCTGCAGCTAGGTTATCGGCCTTGACATATCCTTTTGTTGGCTCTTACCACACCCTCAGGATGGAAGGGGTTTACATGTACTACTGTAGTTTTAATAAGTTCGCGCTTACCCCAAATCCAATAGAACTGCTCGCAGAAGTTGTGCTGGACCCAAGATTTGGAGAACTTCCTTTCAGAACACTTGGTTGACTCTTTCCACTACCTTTTGAATCACTCTGACTGTTCTGACTTAACCTATTCTGAGGATATGCATGATTCTCCTTCCCTTCCTGATTACATCTACTTGAAGAGTCAGATTTTTGCAATTGATATGTATTCTCTTGTTGATATGTTGATTCCGTTTGACTTAGAGGAGTGGCTAGACTTTTATTCACAACCGATAGAGGTGTGGAGTGTACAGTCATGTGATTTACGTTGATCCCTGCATTCTTAGCATCTTCATTGCTTTTACTGTTCACATCAGATTTCAATTTCCCATTTGTACTTTGTGGAAATTTAGTATTGTATGGCAAAGTTTGATATTTAGGATCCGATTTACTTGCAGCGAATTCTGGCGGGAATTCCTGTTCATTTATCTTCAGATCTTTACCGGTTTGGTTGCTATTCGAACTGCTCGTACTGTTTGGGCTGTACTGCGGTTGTTTTAAGTAATCTGGGTATTTATTGTGATCGAGCATAGGTTTGTGGTCGTAAGCATTGCCGATTCCTTGTTGAACGTGACTAAAGTTATCGTGCTTACTAGGATACTGCCCCTGGTACTGATTGTCTTGTAATCCCGCAGGGTTATGAGGATAGCCGTTGAAAATAGGATTTATCATTTGTTTTTGCTGCAAATAGTGCGCTTCTTGTTGCGATAAATGGCTTTGAATATTGTCGCTTTGCGTCAGTTGCTTCAATGGCACATTATTTTGTAACACGTTTTGCTTCATCGCCTGCAAAAATAATGATTTAGAAATACAATATAAATTTATCTTTTGTACAAGGCATCGAAATTATGAAATTGCCGCCACGCCAGCCAGCTACCAGCTGTTGTCTGTTTTGACTTTTGACTTTAGATTTGATCTAGAGATGTGCCACCAAAGCTAAGTCAGTGACTTGAGTACTCAGAAGTTACTACTTATTATAATATTATTACCAAAGTTATTAAACATTTCTTCTCAGAATCAAAAATACAGATTTTTATTTAATTAACTATAATTAAATGAAATAAAGTTTTTATTTATTTATCAGGCATACCCCTTTCATTTGCGTACGATACTACGGAGAAATTGAATATAAATTAAAGATAACCGACTCGGTACATGATTAGGGAAATGTGACGTTTGGTTTAGAACTTTTTATTTTATTTCCTGACTTGGCTTCAAACGTTTCAGTTGCTCATTGCTATTATCAAAACTCAAAAAGAGCGAGTTAATTTAATATATTTTATCAGACACATACATTATCGGTGCAAAACAGCTTTAAGAAGGTTCATGGCTACATAAATGAGTTTATGTAAAAACGTTAGACCTAGGAAAATTACCTGAAAGTTACTATTGTGGTTAACACTCTGGGCATGTGGCACATGATTGTAAGGTTCCACAGCAGCAATGTTCCCCCTACACTGTTGATTCTTTGGTTGACTATTTACTCCAGTGTTCGCTGAGTAGCTGGGTAACTGTTGCATGGGTGTGGGATTTGCCGTTCTGAAAAATTGCAAGTTAAAAATAATGCAACTACTAGTAGGTGTAACAAAAAAAAGATTCAAGCCTCCATAATTTTAATTTCTAACACATAGTTACTTCCCAGCTGCCATAAATGACCCACTGCGGAGTCGGGCTTTCTCTATGTGAACAATTTCAGACACGTAATATTAACAAATTACTGTATCACTAAATATTAAAAAAACAAAGTCGGTGACGTCGGTCCGTCCCTAGTATGCTTAACTCTTTAAAACTACGCAACGCATTTTGAAGCGGTTTTTTTTAGTAGCTAGAGTGATTTAAGAGGAAGATGCATAATTTAGATATTCATCATTGCACCCGTGCGAAGCTGGGGCGGGTCGCGCAGGAGTGTAAAATAAGTTGGACCGATGCGTGTACTAACCAAAAAGTATTATTAATAATTAATAACTCCCTCTGATAAAATAAAAACAAGTCTTACTTAATAACTAATTATCATCATTTCAGCCCGTAAATGAAATAGGTACCTACTGCATAATCAGGCCTCTTCAAGATCATGGAAGGAGATTCGTCTACTGTGCCAATAGCAAGAATAAGGCAAGACGAGTTGCCACAGGCTTTGTATCAAGTTTTTGTGATACGGCATTGCGACAACAGGAAAAATACCTATTTGCCTGTTGCTTTCCTTTAGTCGCCTCTTAATACCGTAAGGGTGTAATGAGTTGATGACAGGTATTCTAAACCAGTGTCGACACTAAATAAAAAATCATTATAGTTTCCATTAGTTACGCCAATCCTAATCACGTATTTCAAAAATGCGTTAAGGTCTATTATTCCCTGAGCTACTAACCGTTGCTGTGGTTGTCGGTGCGCAGTTGCTAGTTGTCTGTTGAGTGCTCTTTTCCTTAGCAATCTGGCTTGCAGCTCTGACACGCGTCGGTCGATGCTTCTCATCTCCTCCTGTCTCGCGCCGAGGGCCGCTCGTTGCGCGGACAGCCTTCCATTCTGTTGCTCGTTCAGTTTGTTGCGGTACTGAAAGTTTAATAAAAGATTTCATCAACATGTATTCTATGTCGGTTTTTAATCCTTAAATGATACCCAGCCTCTGAGCGCCTGCCGGTTTACAAGTATGTGGGTCATGAGGCCAGAACGATGATAATTTGCGCCTTCAACTGCCCGAAACAGGGCTACAGGCTTCGTTCCCCGAACATGGTCCGCTGTGACTCACACACTTTTAACCCAGCTAGCGTTCAGGGCCCGCCTTGAAGGGGAGCTCTGGACGCTCCCCAGTCCCACAAACTCTGTCAAGCGCTCTATGCGCCTGATCTAGCGAAGTGCTTAGCTGCTGCTAACGGCGGCGGCAGCTCACGCAAGAACACGTCCCGCCTGATATTATCGATACCTATGAACTTTTGCAACACCAACGGTGTCCCTCGTGCTAAATTGAATGAATGATACTGACAGCAAAAGAGAAAAGTGGGTTCCTTCAAGGGCATATAGTAAGTATGCTTCCCGAGATTTGGCAGGAGTTTACACACAGGAAGTCAACAGTCTGACAGATGCAATTTGAGCAGTGGTTATTCTCTTTGTCTTACTTCTCTTGTGAACGAAAGTACAATGAAGACAAAATCCCGACGAACGATGCAAATTTATAACACCCCTCAGTTTCATAAATTTGCGGTGTTTGTCTGTGGCAATATGCGTCTTGAGTCGAACTTATAACTCGGTTTAGATGTTGTTTTGTGTGACATGCTTGCTAAGCGAGACTGTTCTTGTATCGAACCTTTTTTCAAGAGTTCAGTGAATTACTTTATGAACTAGTGCAGAAAAGAACGTGCCGCGCGATCGTTAGGCTACTCATACAGTCGTTTCTAAGAACTGACACGAATGTATTAAGGTTTTAATACATTCGTGTCAGTTATTAGAAAACCAGCATTCGCAATAGATGCGGACTACATTACTGTGTAATATGTCACCTTGTACCATATGAAGAACGCCGTTAATTTTTGTGGGTAGGTTTGGTCTAATTTTCTTCTTTCTGCGCCCCAAAATCCCCAATATTTTTTTTATCCTTATGGAGGCATATTTGAAGATTTTCAATGAAAATATCGACCCCGTAAAAGACCCATTGGTGGCTACAGCCTACTGGTACTACAATGGTCAGACGGGCAGGCGTAAGGATGCTTAGCTAATTTTCCTTCTGGTGAAGTCTGTTAAAACTATTCCGTCTCTTTGTTTTACTGTAAATTTAGCATCTTTGAAAAAAGAAAACTATCCTGCGTCCGTTTAACCTATGTTTCTAACCATAGAGTCCGAATCTATCCATTAATAAACCTCTGATTTATCTAACCGCGATTCCATTCCTGAGCTAAATTTGTTCCATGCGAATGATTTTTTCCATGTCAATGGATTTTCTGGTCAACATTATAGGAACCATTTGTGAGAGCCAGTCCTTTTATTAGTAATTTTTGTGCTAGTGATGTGGTAGTTGATTTCGTTTTAGACCTTTAGATGTACTTGTTCTGTCGATAAGTAGACAATAATATGAGTACTAATAATTTGATATAACTTTAATCAATTATTTTGGGCGTTTTGGGGGTTAATTTTGCGTATTAATTAGACACGAGATTAAACAGCAAAGAAACGAAGTGTCTCGTAGGTTCTCGTAACAATTTACTATTATTGCTACCTATAGCAAGAATTAGTACGAAAATCATCAAATAGAAAACTGTCATAATCTATTTGATGACTTTCGTAAGTAGGTTTTTTTTGGTAAGTATTTTCTTCGTATTTTTTTGCAGTGCGTGCAGTAGTTTTTGCGCTGAATTTTCATTCGAAACAAAGAACGGAGAAAACAACTGTTAGATTATGTGACGTCACTATAAGTATATTTCTGTTCTACGGCCTACTGGAGGGTATAAAGGGTAACATAAAAGGAACATTAATGCTATATTTTCTGTAAATGCCGGTTGTGTTCACTATTTATTTGGAATGAGCGGTTAGTTTTCTACTTTGTTGACTCAGTAAACGTTTTTAGTATAGAAATTACATCATAATATGGAATTTATGACTACTTACTTACTTCAACATATCGATGGTATTATAATATGTATACAGGGTGATTTTTGGACCACCCGCCAAATTTAAATGTGGTTCAGACCATGAAAGTAAACAACTTTCCCAAAGAAACATAGGCCGAAAACTGAAAAAAAAAATTCGAAAGAAAATTAGTTTGTAGTGGCTCAATAGTGGGTATTGAGCCACTACAACCAATTTTCTTACGATTTTTTTTGCATAGGTAGGTACTTTAACAGCAATTTCTTAATAATTATAAGCATTGGTTTCGGTAAATTTTACGATTTAATTAGGTAACTCTTAAAGCATTATTTCCAAGACGACGACCTTGCACAAGGAATTATATTATTATGTACATTCAAATTAAACATCTGCCATTGCGTTAATAAAGCGTGATATAATGCTACCTTCAAGTAGGTTTATAGTAGACTAGCGACCCGTCCCGGCTTTGCACGGGTGCAATTATGCGTGTATTATACATATAAACCTTCCTCTTGAATCACTCTATCTATTAAAGAAAACCGCTTCAAAATCCGTTGCGTAGTTTTAAAGATCTAACCATACATAGGGACGGACAGACGACAGCGACCTTGTTTTATACTATGTAGTGATAGTGGTAGTGATTAGTTTCATGTAAGTTAAGCTCACCGTACGGGCCGAGATCAACGGGCTCCACCGTGCGAACTGCCAACACGGGCTGATTATTTTTATATATTTTGCATTTTTTTATTATTGTATATTTCGCAATAAATTATTGTAACACCTTAGTTGTGTTCTTTATTTGGTACCCGCCGTCAGGTGGACGTAACATAGTTCTAAAAACTTTGATTACTGTGAAATATACGTTGTTTTAAGCGAAAATCTACGAGAATTTATTTAGATACGATTTCATCAAAAATATGTGTAAAACAAAACATACTTTATCCGATTGATAGACGGTTTAGTAACATGCATAAAGTCTTATTAATTAACATTAGCAAAAAAGCTCGTACTCTTTTACAAGAGGCAAGAGCGAAATTTCCCAACCTATTAATTGTGAAAAAGCTCTTCTCTTTAAATAGAATGACTTATGAAAATTAAGGGCAAATTGAGGGATCTCGTCCTTAGGGGACTTGATATACATCTGAAAGGACAGTTTCATTTTGTCAGAAGAGGTACTTAAATTAACTGTTATTTTATTTAGAGCTACAGAAAATCATTTTCTTGGCGACATTTCAATGTCTTTTTGGTTAAGTACCTAGTACTAAAATGTACCAAAGACTATGTTCATTTAGTTGTATTTTCAAAGGTCATAATAGCTAAGGAGGTCGTAACCTAACGGGCACTGCGGAATGCAATTAATCTGCCGGTTAAGCGATGTCTGGCTCACCAATCATTTGGTGGGGATACCCATCATTTGTAATATCTGACCTACACCTTGTTTCGGCGGGCACGAAAAGCCGTCGGTCCCAGCCGTCATTTTACTATATATGGCAGCCATTACACGTAATCAGTAGCGTAGACGTGTGGTATAAGACAGATGGCAATCTGTTACAAGTATTTGCTAGTATACATATAGTATTTAGTAAACTTCAGCGAAGAGAACCGGAGAGGTAAACACGACCTCTCACGGTCGTGAGAGGCGGTAAACTTTATAACAACCCATTTGGCCATATTAGCACAGCTTAGCAAATTTCCTTCAATGAAATAAGATAATATAATATCCTTGTACATTTCACACAACGCCATCTCGTCCCATGCTAAGCAACTTAATGCTTGTGTTATGGTAACGAGATGGATGATAAACTACTTATATACATTTTTTTTTTGTAAATACATAGGTACATATTATAGATAGAAAACACCCAGACCCGGAACAACTACTTGTAGGTCGCACAAATATTTCTTCTGTTCGGTGACGGATTTAGAATACATAGTGTCATCACCCCATTTTATCTTGAGGGTGTCGTAAGAGGCGACTAATGGAACGTAAGAGGCAGATCGCCTCGTCCCAAGAGAAGGGAAACTTAACACAAATCCTGTGCCAAGTCGTCTGGCCAGCGTGGCACAGTAGGCTAATTACCCTCCATTCAAATGGAGGAGGCCCGACTCAGCAGTGGGTCTATAGTGGGCTGAGTAGTTATGGCTGGGTTTCTAGTGCTCAGTGGTGTCACGAAATATAACTTTATTAAACACAGAATAGAACTACATTTCTATCAACTGTTAGCTAATTAAGAAAGCTTATCAATCTCTGAATAACAAGGGAAAATTCTGAAATTGACTAGTCATCTAATTATACTAAATGTTAATTATAAACATTGATTTACTTGGAAGTCTTGAAATTGCTAAGTTCATTAAAGTTGTTACCATTTCAGACGTTGCTCTGCTTTCGTAATGTTTCACCTTGGGAATATGAGTAACTAATTAGCTGTTGATAAGCACTTCCACTAAAATAATTAATTAACTAGGCAGCTGAGAAGGAGTCGATTTGGCGCATAACTAGGTAGGTTTAAATGTAATTTTTATTTTACTTGTTTTTTTTTTGGAATACCAACTATTTTTATTTGTGTCAAATTATTGGTTTTTTAACTATTGGTGTGAGTTTTAACAGAGAACATAAACCAGTTCTAGTTTCGTTTATTTTCTTTACCCGGTAAACAATGTTTCTTGTTTATCAAACTCGTTAAATAAATCGATTAAAAATATTATTGTCTTATTTACTATCAATTTATTGTTTATAGCAGTTATTGGTAAAAAATGTGACTATAGATTATGTACGGAGCTTGAAGTATAGTATGAACAATAGCGAGAAATACGCCGATTTCCGTTTACCGACCACAAATTTTGTGATAAAATCACATAATATCTCTTTCACTCATACTTCAAAAACGTACAATAAATAAACACATAGCATTTTGGGTAAACTCTGTGCACTCGCTTCGTATGACTTACAGGGTTTGTGTTAAACCCTGTATGAACAGACGAAAATCAGTTCAATAACTAAACAATTTTCCCAGTAGGTACCTTTAACCTCAGCACAAGTAACACGCGTAGGTATATTTTAGTCACTTCACACACGTAAGGCTCACTGTAAATAAATAATACAATTTCAAAGGTCAATGAAAAGAGGATAGGCCGGTTGTATGTCGCGCGCGTAACTAAATTGTCAAATTGCAGTCTGAATCAAAATGTTGGCATGATCCACAAGCGAAATTAGTCCAGTGACGCCCTGTTAGCCCCGTTAGTCTGTAGGGTTGCTAAGGTTACTATTAAAAAAGAGAAAATTGCAGAACGCCCCCCATTCCATCATGAGGGTGTCGTAAGAGCCGACAAAAGGAAATGACAAGGCCGAAAACCAAGCCGCAAGAGAGTGAACACTAGATACGAAACCCTGTGCCAACCCGTCTGGCCTGCGTAGCACAGTAGACTAATGATGACCCTCCCTGTAATGGAAGGTGGAAATAATTAGTGCCGAGACAATTTACTTAATGAAGTTGTTAAACATTCTGAGCAACAACATTTTGAGGTCTCTTCTGTTTGGTGGTTTGTTCAAATACCAGGATATCCACACATTTGGTTTGTTACATGCTTAAATTTTTTCGCTGGCTACCGGCTTAGGACATCCGCTAAAAACATTAGTAATATAAACGAGTAAGTAGTGTTAGGTAATAAAATATAAGAATTGCCATAGATAACATTTCATTGAAGAAATTATTACATATGTGAAAACCGTGAGACTTGTAATATTAGTTTCCCTGTAACTGTACGATACATAAGTATACATAATTTGTATCCAACAAGGGGAACGTTTTAAAATTATCTATTACCTAAACTATTTTACTCGTTAATATTTTGTTCTTCACGAGAGACCTATTTGATATTGGATTGAATGCCAACCCTATCCCAAATTATCTACCTTCACCTATTGTATAATCACACGCACCTAGAACCACGGTCAAAATGCGCAACTAATAATATATCAATTAATTAACAGAATAAAAAAAATACAAAACATGCAAATTCAAATCATTTATTTTGCTTGGGTCACGATGGACACTTACAAAAATGCGCGCTAACTCATGTTAATTTTTTTTTCATGAATAGGTACGTACGTGGGTTACTTAAAAAAACTATTGTATAGGGGAACGTAGCCTATTGTGTCACGATGTTGGCCAGACTCAGCACAGAAATTGATCTAAGATTTTTCTTCCCAGGCTGAATTTTCTGCCTTCACTCTTATGCACTCTTAGAATAAAACGGGGTTGTCGTCTTACGAACTACGAGTTTAGTATTCTATGCACTTTATAAAGAAAAGAGGGATCATTCAGTTAAATTTTATTATAAAAAATATACTTCTTTAATTTATAAAACGTATGATTAGTTATAATTCCGGCCCGTTTGAAATAATATAAATATTCTCCATAATACATTGTATTCAAATAGCAAGTCAAAACTAATAAATTTTAGACAAGCACCCTGTTAAACTTAGTTCCTAACTCTATCTGCGCATTACAGTTTAACTTCAATAATTGCACTTCTCCAAGTACATACTTCAATGTAGCTGCACTTAGCAGCCATCTTGGCATATTGGAGATGCTACAGTGTAGATAGAATTCAATTTAAACAAAGGGTTATAGTATGCTATGTATAGCAAATAGAAAATCATCATCCAGCTCCTGGACTTAAAAAAACTAGCTTTGTTTATGGTACTTGGAAAAATTATCACCTCTTTTTTCTTCTGCATACATGAAATTAATTGAAGACTATTTATTTATTTAATACCATTGGTATTAAATAAATATAGTCTTTTATCTAATTGTCGATAATACAATGAAAAAACACAATAGTCCTTGGCCTGTAAAACTTGTTACCAACTCTTCCTATCCGGCGACGCCAAAGAGGCGTGCCTGACACATAATATATGACATATTTTTCATAATAGTGTTTTTGTACATTAATAAGATATGTTTTATATTATTTCTTACTGATAATCAGCTCTAACCAAATATACTCTCTATTGGGGAACAACGTGTCAGGTAAATGTAGAAAGTATGCTACAGTAACACGCTAGTTACACGTATTGACAGACGGAAATCTTTCGATATCCACAAGAAGGAATAAGTTGCTAACACTATCTATTCTAAGTAAGTCGCTACTCAGACAACCATGCTGTATTATAATAATATGTTCCTTTCTCATTAATGTAGGCGTCAGATATATTTAAACACGGGGGAAAATATCACAGACTTGTTCTCGTGTCTCATTATTTTAGTTCGCCGAATTCAATATTGTTCTTTGGCAATACATCACAGGCTGTCGACTTTCATGTCTCAGACGGTGCTATTCCTGAAATTATTGCTTTCGTTTATTTTTCTGAGTGGCCCTGTTGGGAGTGTAGGTCAAATGGATTGGCGTGTGCTTGCGGTCTTGTATAAGGTATATCAGATCTTTTATTTGTGGTGTAGAAGGAATAAAATATCACTCTAATATCTATTATTTTTCACTAAGTTAAGATATTCTTTATTGGGAACTTAAACAAATGTTTACAACTTAGAATAGAAACGGAGATAGCTACATTAATTAAAAACTGTCAGACAGTACTTAACAACGTAATTACGTTTTGGAATATATTTATTTTAATTACTATACCTACAATTTATAATTATTAGAAATTATTTGAGTAGGTACGTCGGTTATCACTATAAATAACTTGATTATACTAATAGCAAAATACGTGTATACAAGATCACTACGCAGCAGTTAAATTTTTAGATATTTAAAATCCACAATGTCACCAATTTGCACAATCCTGAGGTAGAAATAATGTAAAGGAACGAAAGAGGCGGACAAAAGTATTAAAAAATGGGACCTTTATGGGCTAAAATGATGTCGATGATTTACGATTTAGATATTATACGTGTCTTTTTTCCTAAAGTCGATTGTTTTAAAGAAAATGTGCTAGTATGAAGTTGATTCATAGTAACTACCGTTTTTTTCCAGGTTTTCTCTGTAGATAATCATTTTAACTCTATAGTAGTTTCAAACTAGTTGATTCCTAATCCCATTTGAATAGAGTGATGTTTAATATATTTTATTTTTATGCAGGCTGCTCTTGGTCGTTTTGATCTTTAAGCCGGCTCTACACTCACGCGTGACGTCGCGCCGAGAATTCACGCGGTGAATAAATGCCGTGATCCGCGTGTTCTCAACTATGATGGACGACGACGCGATTTCTAAAGCAAATCCTTTGACGTGGGCCAAAAAACCGACACTGATTGAGAACGGTGCGAAGCGCGAACGAGAAGGCGTGAACAACATCTACACTCGTGATTCGCAGTTGTCGCGGGCTATCGCGGCCGTTCGCGGCGTAAGTGTAGAGCCGGCTTAAGAATCTGTGGGGGAAGCCTAAGTCCAACTTATTTTAGCTGAAATTATAAAATCATTTTCTTGCCGGCATTATCGTGTCTATTGTAATATGTAAAAACAGGTTTAGGGTTTTCTTTTTAAATTACAGCTTCACGATACCGGGTATCGAAACTGATCGATTTCTCGAATGTCATTCGATTTGTCTCAGTCACGAATTATATTGTTACGACAGATAATGTTGTCTGCGATGTAATATTCTACAGCTATACGATTGATGACTTTTGAGAATTACGTCATTCCCTCTGTGACATAACTTTACCACAAAATTATGATAAGTTTTTATTACTTTCATAGTTTCACATGTAAGCGGCATCTTACGTGTAATATCAATTAGTAAGTCTCGGATAATTTACTACAGTAACACAGATTACAGGATAATATTACAGGGAATATTTTACTAGGCCTTCAGATTCACACGGAATGTTGTATCCATACCTTAAATGGTACTTAAAAAGGTAGATTAACCTAATAACGGAAAGTATATATTATATAATGGAAAGTTGAATTTATTTTTACTTATGTGAAGACGAATTTATACGAATTTTGACGGTTTTACAATATTAGTTAATTCGGACTGTTAAAATATCATCGAGTTTCATTTATTGTCGGTTTAACATTGCATGGTATGTATCACTCTAACATCTGTGTCCGTTGACCGAATGCCCGCAACCTACTTGGCGCGATTAGTCCTCTACAAATAAAACAACAATTGTCAACTCTATTAGAAATCTGCGGTATTCGTGAAACCGCGGTATGTTTATGGTTTGTCTTTTGAAACTTGTCTTTAGAGTAAAAAGCACAGTATTAAAAAAACTACATGCAATTTGCATGCATTATGTCATAATTTATTGTATCCTAGGTAGTGCTGTTTTTTGCAGTTGCTAGCAATTTCTCGTTGAGGTCAGTCAAATGTTAGTCACTTCTCATCTGTTCTGTTCATTTGCAAATTATGCGAAAGAATGCTAAGTATATCTACTGTTGTTTTTCTTTTCATAAAAATAAACACTTTATTAACTTACAAAATAAAAATCAAACCTTCATTTTGTAATGAATCGTCTTTCCCAATCGTATAACCGAATTATAGGTTCTTGCATTACGTCGGAAAAGCCTTTTAAATAAAGTTACTGGGTTTACTCAAGGTATCCTCATTCTATTCTATTTATTTCAGTCCAGTCATGTCCAGAAATAATTCGACCTCCGATAAAATCAGCTTGATCCAGGCTAAGTTTGATTTTGCCTTTAGCGTAAGTTGCCTGCTTGTCAGTTCAGACGCTTTCTTGACATGCTAAATTCGATGACTTTGGGTTGCGTTGTTTAATATAATATCAGATCCTTCACATTTCTAGCATCGTCTTATATTCGTAAGCTTTTTTTTGTTAGGGTTTAGTTTTTTTTGTAACTCCGTTAGCGTACAGCTAAAAATAACCTAATAAGCAAACAATTGTAATCAGTGCCAACTTATTTAGACACACCCGCGATGTTTATATCCGGGTATCTATATCTGTATTAAATATTCTTTTTTTTAAGTTATGAAGTTGGTTTACATTTTTTATTAAAACGTTTTTGATGTTACGGTATAGGTATGGACAATTTCTGCCCATTGCATTTGAAAAAAAAACCTATATATCCGAAATTAAAGCGGTTATTAAAATAAGCAGTACAGTGTTAAAACTTATTGTAAATTTAGTTTAACTTATTGTATTTAATTTATTGTTAATTATTATACAACCATAACTTGTCACATCTGTTAGTACGTACAACTGTTAGACCCTGCTGCTATTCTACTATTTAGGCCAGTTATTA
Source organism: Clostera curtula (assembly GCA_905475355.2). Lineage (NCBI taxonomy): Eukaryota > Metazoa > Arthropoda > Insecta > Lepidoptera > Notodontidae > Clostera > Clostera curtula. Next base: position 7,126,779 of record FR997808.1, on the reverse strand, counting down.
CAAATACTACCAATAAATAGTATGGTGTCCGAGTGGTGACGGGTTTAGAATACAGAGTGTCACCACCCTATTCCACCCTGAGGCTGTCGTAAGAGCCGACTAAAGAAATATCCGAAAGCTAACCGCAAGAGAAGGAACATTATAACCCTGGGCCATGCTCGCCAGATGGGTGAGGCTAATTTCCCTCCTGTAATTGGAGGAGTGGATTGTCCGATGGCGATGGATTTAGAATACAGTGTCAGCACCCCATTTCATGAGGGTGTCGTAAGACCCAACATAAGGAAATGACAAGGCCGAAAACCTAGCTGCAAGAGAAGGAAAATTTGATGTGGAACACGTCTGACCAGCGTGGCACAGTATCCTCCATGTAACTGGAGGACGCCCGACTCAACAGTGGGTCATCTATGGACTCAACAGTGGGTCATCTATGGGCTGAGTAGAATAGGAGGAGGCTCGACCCAGCAGTGGGTCTTTTAGGGGGTGAGAAGTAAATAAGTAAGTAAATTAGTATTTACTCTGATACATAGTAATTAGCTCAGTTAGGCTAGACGTGTGCTGACCCCGATGAAATAGAAGAAACGGCGAAGAAGAACCTTTGAGATGCAAAATTAATAAATAAATATAAATATCCTTGGACATTTCACACAACGCCATCTCGTCCCAAGCTAAGCAACTTAATGCTTGTGTTATGGTAACGAGATGGATGATAAACTACTTATATACATTTTTTTTTTTGTAAATACATACTTATTATAGATAGAAATGACACCCAGACTCCGAGCCAGTGCCTCTGGTTTAGGCAAAGACACTTGCCCGACCCCGGAATCGAACCCGAGACCCGTTGATCCAAAGGCGGCACATCTAACCACTAGATTGCCGCGGTATTTCTGTTTTTATTATTCTCCTAATCACAATCAATCCTTTGGTTCAAGACATTGACATGGGGCTGATCTTTGACGGAGGGTCGGGTTAAGTTTGTTTTCAAGTTAAAGACACAAGGGCGTAACCAAAATGGATGTATACTTTTCAATGTTTAGAAGACGGATGATCGGTTATTATCTCATCGGTTTAATTAAGATTGTTACTAAACGAAATGTTTTTGAGAACCAGGTCTGAACATAGGCGAGCGTTTTGCTATCATTACTTATTAAATTTATACAAAACACAAGTATAGTAACGATTGTCAAAATCAAAATATTCTTTAATCGAATAAACTCGTACGTTAGGACTTTCAAAAAGTAAAATTAGTCATTTAACCGATCGATTCAGAATTCCAACCGACGGAGTAACTCCGTCGTTGCTCTTTTAAATAAATAAGTTTACAATCATTCCGGTGGAACAAACAAGTCTGACAGATTAGTTAGTTCATTTAGACGCATAAATGTATGCATAGCCAAAAATATGGCAGTAAAAGCGTTAAAACGCCAGGCAAATGGTACGTGCCAAAAGTGCACTCATACTGTATACAACACATGCATTTACAGGCACTAACTTCGCTAATTTAACGGGTGAAAGATCAAAGCTAGGTTATAACAAAGACAACGTTATTCGCGTCACTATCTGATAGTTAATTATTAAAGTGTAAGTCATACCAAGTAGAGATGAAAATGATTCGTGAGTTTCAGGACAAACATGATTTTGGCACATCGTCAGCCTTAATGACAAAGAAAACGGATATGTTCTGGGTTATAGTAGAAGCTTTTTAATAAAAAAAGTTTTATAATGAAGTTGAATTGCAGCATAATAGTGGAAATACGCAAAGTTACCCTTCATACAAATCTATGTTTGTCACTTAGTGCGAATTTTCTACTAAACCATTAATCTGATTTCGATAAAATATACCAAACAATAATTTGCCAAATCGGTTTGTCCAAATATATAAGTGAGTTGTGCCTTAAAAAGTATATTCTGAAATTGAGAAATTCTTATTCCGAAATGGTATGTAACGAAAGTTTAATCTTTAAACTCGTTCGATTTTCAAATATAATTTTTAATTAAAATCTTCCCGCTAGCAGTGGCACCCTGGCCTAAATGCGACGGGGAAGTAATAAGTCAGAGTTTGTAAGATGCTTTCTAAATAGGTCATTGTTATCGCAGATTATTTTCGTGCGAAAATTAAGGGAAGTTCATTTTATCGGAAAATGGAGCGATCTAACGAAGTCGAACACAAACGAGGCATCTGTTACACCTACACCTAATTGTTGTTTAAATTTATATTGCTTCTGATTTTGTTTGCGTAGCCAATATCCCGCCAAAAGTTTTATATGAGGAATACGTAGTAATAATGAACTTTGATCATGTATTTTACATTGGTTCCAAATGAAACAATGGAAGTAAGTACAGCCATTATATGGGTTATTGGAATGAATAATCGTGAAACTCTAAATAGTTATGTTTTATAAATAATATTCTTACTAAATTGTACAGTTTATTTTATAGTATGGTCGGATATATCAACAACTACGAACTCTGAAGTCTTAAAGAGTGCATTATTTATTTAAAATAAGAAAACTGTGTTTATTGTACCATTTATACTGAGTACTGACTTACTCTTAACTAGTAGAGATTTAAACAAATGGTAGAGACATAGGGAAATCAATTATCCAGATCGTCACGTATTTAGGTTACATAATCTTTAATGCAATCTCTACCATCTTCAGGATTTTAACCGAGGGTTTAATCGATTGTCATAATCCAGTATCTGGGCCACCCATCAGCACCCAATCTAACATAAAATCTAATCCTATACCAACTAATTTGGCCAGCGGTTAATTACCTACTTACGTTTCATAAACTTGGGGAGGACGCAGTTGCCGATTTTTTCTGAACCGAGATGAATGACCCATAAACGACCCACCGCTGAGTCGGGCCAGATACTGAATTGGAGGAGCCAATTACATTGAGGGTAATTAGCCACGCTGGTCAGAAGGGTTAGCACAGGGCGTGGTTCTGCATCAGATCCCACAATGCCGCAACAGGACGCGAGTTGGAGCACCCCGGGGAGGCTCAGTGGGTAGGCCCCCACTATGGGGGAGAGTCCCACACTCCCCTCGCTGGCCATCCCCGTGGCCGGCGAGGAAGTGCATAAAGAATTTTAGCCCGGGCGAACAAAAAAAAAAACAAAAAAAAAAAGGTTTCTTAGCAAGTTTTCCTTCTCATGTGGCTAGGTAATTTGTCGGTTCTTACGACACCCACAGGATGGAACGGGGGGCACTATGTATTATAAATCACATCATAAATCATAATAAGACTTACCATAAGCTCTCTCCGTAGTTTGTCTAGCTCGTGAGCCGGTGGAGGCGCCGGCTGGACTCTGCCTCGCCTCAATTCTTCGAGCTGCCTCGTCAGCTCCTCCACCTTGGCCACCGCCACAGACAACTCTTTTTCCTTTTCATTGAAAAGCGCCCGTATTGACTCGAGGTCGCTAGCTGCGGAAAAAAAGAATCATAAAAATCTGCACGTAAAGCCACGTCTGTCCGAGGCGTCACAGTAGACTGTGCACTCGCGAAGCTGTGGCGTCCCAAATGAGAAGTGTGGGGGTATACCACTGGGGTTTTAGGGTGTACCCGGGTATTCTGGAGACCCACATAAGTACCGACCAGTTTCCCACTTTCCCATATCGATGAATTTAGACTTTTGACCACTGTTGCATTTTGATGACTTAGAATTTGACCACTTTTGCATTTTGGTGAATTAGACTTTGACGACTTTTGGATTTTGATGAACTAGACTCTGACTACTTTTGCATCTTGAAGAATAGTGCTTTGAGGACAAAGAAGTGTATCAAGATTCGTTCCGGATCAAACAAAACTTACAGTAAAACAAATCATTTACTTCTCCTCAAACCATCCACAGTATGTCAACCGTTTAGTATCTGGGTACGCATTATAACATTTTTATTGTCCCAACGTGACAACGGGGGCTTATGGCCGACCTTCGGGCAGTTTTATTCGCACCTCAAAATTCCTCTGTCCGACATATTTTTATTGGCAGTCACCGGTGGCTGGGGAGTCATATTTATGGTACCAACTTGTTCATATAGATTTTATAGCGTGTAAATAAGAGTTTTAATATAACTTACAATAATTTTAAATACATGGTGACAGATTTATAATCCAAAGTGTCACCAACCCAGTCTATCCCGACCCTCATTTTTTGAAAATCCATATGGCTACCCGATGACTAACCGCTTATGGGTTATGTAGGACTCAGGGGCGCGGAAAGATGGTATTTGCGACCCAACCTCTCACTAAAACCAACGGTGACCCTCAATTAATGTTCACTATCCTCCAACGGAATAGTCTGTGCATTTGTTGTTGGTACCTTTGCCCAATTATATGCATACATATAACGGTAACACGTCATAGGGAACATAGATAGATAGACAAACTCTTAATTGTACACGAGAGAAATAGACAGAACACAATATGTACAAGTGGCGGTCTTATCGCTGAATGCGATTTCTTACAGAACATAGTGCATATTTAAAATAAATGTAAATGTCTTTAAATTAAAGAAGATTCTTTTTATACAAAATTGTTCATAATTAAGATAAATACTAAGTTTAAGTTACGTTTTAATAAATACTCGAAGTAATCAGGCAAATGCCAAGCTTCTTCAAAGATAATTGAAATAACAACACGACGGATAGATTTTTCCAAAGCGCTATTCTACCAAATTGCTAGCTATAAATACCCAAATAAGCACCAATTTTGCGACTGTAATAGTTACCTTCTCCGTTAAAAGACGACCATAAAACTGCCTAGATTGAATTCGCGACTTCATCCGGCTAAGTTTAAAAATCGCTTTACAATTTCCCATGGTTTATGAGAAAACACTTTTAATAGGTCAACCAAAAGTTTATAGAGTTAAATAGTTTTCGAGAAAAGAAACTTCACTATGGTCGAACGCGTCAATTTGTTTGTCGGCGATAGACTGCTACACTACTTAACAAATTTTATTCAAATTTGCACACCATGTGCAATTTGATCCAACTTGAAAGATGTGATAGCTTACATCTCAATTTATTGTCGCAATATTATTTTATTGTAAAATTATTTGGCTATTTGGCGCTATGTTAAAACAAACGTCGTTTCGTTTGTCGCTTGAAAGATGTGATAGCTTACATCTCAATTTATTGTCGCAATATTATTTTATTGTAAAATTATTTGGCTATTTGGCGCTATGTTAAAACAAACGTCGTTCCGTTGGTCGCGCGGCCAACGAAAAACATCGCGTCACATACGCGGCCTATTGGCCGCCGCGACCAATCCGCGCATTATGCAGACAGGCCGCGCGACGGGCCGCCTAAATGCGCGGAGGCCCTTAGGTTTTGTTTTAACATAGCAAACAAAAAAAAAATTTAATTTAATTTAATTTAATTTAATTTAATTTAATTTAATTTAATTTAATTTAATTTAATTTAATTTAATTTAATTTAATTTAATTTAATTTAATTTAATTTAATTTAATTTAATTTAATTTAATTTAATTTAATTTAATTTAATTTAATTTAATTTAATTTAATTTAATTTAATTTAATTTAATTTAATTTAATTTAATTTAATTTAATTTAATTTAATTTAATTTAATTTAATTTAATTTAATTTAATTTAATTTAATTTAATTTAATTTAATTTAATTTAATTTAATTTAATTTAATTTAATTTAATTTAATTTAATTTAAATTTTATATTTATTTTATTATATAAATATAAAATTATTAATATATATACAATTTTATATATAATTTAATATAAATTTAATTTAATTAAATTAAATTTAATTTAATTTTTAATTGCATGGTGACATTTTTACCATTTAAACATTACTGCCTCCACCCCTTAGCCACAGCAACGCGTTGCCGGGTCTGCTAGTATATATTTTATGTCTCATGTTTGGCTCCCGAAAAAAAGAGGAGTCATGTAAGTTTGACATGTTGTACGTGTGTGTCTATCTAAAATATGTAACTGTTATAATAACTTCTGAAGCGATAAGTCAATTACAATTTACTTTCTGTTTGTTTTATAGGTGTACAATCGAAAGTGTTCTTAGCTATCTTATTCTTGTTAAATGCTTATATAATTACTGACTTTCTCTTCTTTAAGGCGTGTGGTGACAGATTTAGAATATACAGAGTTGATATGACAGAGGGGCATTAAATTACACTACGTATACTATATGTGATTAGTATGAATTCGAAACGGTACAAAAATACACTAGATTTTTCATGGGGGTTGGAGGGGTAGTCTTAAACCTCACCAGGTATCACCAAGGGGGAGGGAGTGGTTAAAAATGTTAAAAAAACATCACGTGATTAATGGACAGCCCCTAAGGTTAATAAACGATGCATTAGGCATAACATCTGTTAGGAAAGATACATCATGTTCAAATGAGGCAAACATTTAAAAAATCATTTGCGGTTAAACTATTGCTCCAATTTAATTGATTTTTGGTAAAGAGCCTGGAAATGATACCTACGACATAGGGGCAGTTAAAAAATGCCCCTATGTCGTATCAACCCTGTATAATGCCTCCACCCCTTTTCATCTTGAGGGTGGCGCAAGAGCCGACAAAAGGATGTAATATGGCCGAAAACATAGCCACAAGAGAAGGAAAACTTGATACGAAAGAGTTTCCCAACCCATCTGGCCAGCGTGGGTCTGTAGGCTAATTGCCCTCCATGAAGGTGGATGAGCAGTGGGCTATTATAGGATGAGAAGTAGAATTAGAAGAAGTAGATTCTGTATGCGGGGAGCGTGTCTATTCCGGTTTTTAATTTTGGCTACTAAATTCAAAATCGAACAATGTTGCCAGATGGGAAATCCAAATCTATTACGGGAAAATGCCATTTAACCGTAGGAAGAGGCAGCTGAGACACATTTAGAGTTCCGCGAGAGAAGCACTGTACGACCTTTCAATTACAGAAAACAATAAAGCTTTCAATAAAAGCTTCGGCAATATGAGACCTTTCTCAACGACGTTTCAACGGAGTTCCGTTTTAACTGAAAGATGTGTTTTTTTTTTTGTATTAAATAGGCATTGGTTTTCAGTGGCGTAGATAAGAAAGATCGGATTAGTTTAAGTTACCGTCAGTATGCCAATTTCCTCTTTCATAAGATTCAGTATCACTACGGTTGCTTATTTATTTATGATATGTGAATTTGGTAGTTTTTAGTGGCTTATTAAGATGTTACATTATTACGAGTCTATAAGACTAAATGAAATAAAATAAATGTGGGTTTATGATTCTCATTGTAGATAAGTCAAGTACAGAGACGCACTGGATGGCGGCCAGGCGTTAAGGCCAGGGCTGCCACCACTTGCAGCGGAGGGGTGGCCAGGCAGACGTGCCATGGCTGCCGCCACAACCGCGTGGGTCGGGATTTAGTGGCCATCCGGCGCCTGACGGGGGCAATGTCCCGCACGTGCCTCTCGGTGGGTTAGGGAGCGTCCAAAGCTCCCCATCAAAGCGCGGAGCCCGCTTGTACAAGCGGGCCAAGGCCCCATCATGGTCACGGATCATGCTCCCTATTGGGGAGTGAAACCCGTGGCCCTGTTTCGGACAGTTGAGGGACACCGTTGGCTTTAGTGGGTAGGTTGGGGCGCAATTACCATCTTTCCGCGGCCTGGAGTCCCACATAACCCGGCTCACTTTTTGCGGTCGGGTTTCCTGAGGATTTCCAACGCAAAAAAAACTACAAAAATGTACAGGTACAGAGACGTAGTCGCCCACTGTGGACTCCGTTTAAAGGCTCAAAATCACCCGAAGGCCATTAGTGAGGGCCATGCTCCAGTATTTCTGTAAAACCATATTTAGTGATAGGATTCTCATTTAAAAAAAGTTGAAAGTCTTGCTCATGCTTCAAGACAGAAAAATACAAATTTTAAACACAGAACTGCTTTTGTTTATAAGCCCCACCGCACATGCTCACACTCGCATTGGCTGTCACGCGCCGCGTGCGTGGCGGCGGACCAAACACCGCATGTACGCGTGTGCGTCGACACGTGAGTGCAAATGCGGAGCTTGGTACTGCGCCATAGGTTTTAAGGTGGATGCTCCAGGGTAGCCCGCGAAATTCAAATTTTCTTACTTTTTTTGCAATTTGCAGGTCAGTGCTAGGTTGTATGATGTTGAACATTTGATTCGCGGCTGTAAGACGTATGTAGTTACAGAGTTATAATCATCAAACTCATCAATACAACCCTCCAAGCTCATAAAGGTGCAAGAATGACTTTGACGTTGAAAAAGTTTTTCTTGCACCTTGATGAGCTTGTATTGATGATTTTGATGATTATAATTCTATAACTACATACGTCTTACAGCCGCGAATAACATTTTAATCAACATACAACCTAGCACTGAACTGCAAATTGCAAAAAACGTAAGAAAATTTGAATTTCGCGGGCTACCCTGGAGCATCCACCTTAAATACTGCCGTGACAGCCAATGCGAGTCTGAGCATGTGCGGCGGGGCTTCACTTTAGATGGCTGTCTGGTTTTTATTACATCCTGTATTTTGACACTCTAATGATTATTGCTACCAAGATAAATTTTCTTACCCCATAAATATAAATAAATAAATATAAATATCCTTGGACATTTCACACAACGCCATCTCGTCCCAAGCTAAGCAACTTAATGCTTGTGTTATGGTAACGAGATGGATGATAAACTACTTATATAATTTTTTTTTTTTGTAAATACATACATATTATAGATAGAAATGACACCCAGACTCCAAGCAAGTGCCTCTGGTTTAGACAAAGACACTTGCCCGACCCCGGAATCGAACCCGGGACCCGTTGATCCAAAGACGGCACATCTAACCACTAGACCAACGAGGAAATGATTCAATGCCAACGAATTTCATGGAGAGAATTTAATACACTATGCCACGCTGGCCAGCTGGCTCCTGTTATCAAGGTCTCCTTCAGTTACTGTGAGGTTTTCAATACAATTTTTTAGTCACCTCTTACCTAAAATTCAGTATTGAATAATTTAGTCATCATCATCATTTCATCTTATAAAGTCTGAGTCGTCCTTCAAATGTATGGACGGAAATTAGTATATTGTGTCACGCTGGCAAGACTGGTTGGCACAGGGTTTGTATTAAGTTTTCCTTCTCTTTCGGCTAGGTGATCGGCCTATAGAATGTAGGCAGCTCACCTGTAGCTATAGCTTCCTATACTACTATAGGAAGCTATGGTACTCTCCTTCCCAGTAGTCCCACCCTCTGGTTTGTATGGGTTGGCCATCACATTTAGCCACAAAACTGAGTTCAAGTTTCATGCTATTACAGTACTAGAATTAAAGCTGTCAAAGGAATATAAATAGCCTTGGATGGTATTAGATCGATATGGTTGCCATACAACGATATGTCATCAAACCATAGAAGCGTGAATATTGCTGGTCAATAAAAATATATTCCAATACGATAAACATCTGCGTGTTTCCTTAATATTGTTCATTTTGTTCTTGCGTTCTTGCTATTACCGCGCAGATGGAGACGAAATTACCGCTTGAGTTTTTGTGGGTGACCGGGGTACATTGCGTGTACCGGAGGTCCCGGCATAAGGTACCACTGACCTCCACTGACTGCGGTGGTATGCCTAAGGCATATCCTTGCGGTCTCTTGCGGCTATGTTCTCTGCAATTTGCCTTACTCGCCTGTGACACCCTCTGGACGGCATGCGACGTTACACATAAACCATTCATAGACTTTGCTATGGACCAACTATCCGTTTGATGACGTATTTAGAATAAAATAAATAAATATCCTTGGACATTTCACACAACGCCATCTCGTCCCAAGCTAAGCAACTTAATGCTTGTGTTATGGTAACGAGATGGATGATAAACTACTTACTTATATACATTTTTTTTTGGTAAATACATACATATTATAGATAGAAATGACACCCAGACTCCGAGCCAGTGCCTCTGGTTTAGACAAAGACACTTGCTTGACCCCGGAATCGAACCCGGGACCCGTTGATCCAAAGGCGGCACATCTAACCACTAGACCAACGAGGCAGTACATTTTGTCACCACCCCATTCACTCCTGAGTGTCGCTCAGCACTACAGAGTAAGAACGACAAAAGGAAATGGCAAGGCCGGAAACATAGCCGAAGGAAAACTTGATGCGAAACCCTGTGTTAATTGCCTGCCTCGTTGGTCTAGTGGTTAGATGTGCCGCCTTTGGATCAACGGGTCCCGGGTTCGATTCCGGGGTCGGGCGAGTGTCTTTGTCTAAACCAGAGGCACTGGCTCGGAGTCTGGGTGTCATTTCTATCTATAATATGTATGTATTTACAAAAAAAAAAGTATATAAGTAGTTTATCATCCATCTTGTTACCATAACACAAGCATTAAGTTGCTTAGCTTGGGGCGAGATGGCGTTGTGTGAAATGTCCAAGGATATTGTATTGTATTGTATTGTAATTACCCTCCTTGTAATTGGAGGAGGCCCGCCACAGTATTGGTTCATGAGCCGAGTAGTAGCTTTGCTATAGATTAGGCCTAATAGGCTGTGAAGCTGAGATATATTCACAAACAAGTTCTCAACTACAAACCCATTTACCCAAATGGCTTCACAATCAGCCAAATGAGGCAAAACTTGTAAAGTGATTAGCTCGAATAGTGTTGTGCCGAGCGACGTGGTGAATATTTTAACCGCCCACAAAAAGAGGACTGTAATGAGTTTGACGTGTATGTCAGGATCAAAATATATCTATCTGTATAAATAAAAATGAATTGCTGTTCGTTAGTCCTACTTAAACTCGAGAACGGCTGGACCGCTAATTTTGGTCTTGATATATTCGTGGAGGTCCAGGGAAGGTTTAAAAGGTGAAGAAAGTATGAAAAATTTGTTTGATACGCATATTTTTTGTTCCAGTTATGTTTATCATGGAATTATCATTCAGGTTTGTATTTATTGATTCTGAAGCGGTACGGTAAGTGTGCCGGGTCAGCTAGTGTAATTTTTTTTATTTATCCATGAAATAGTCAGGTAGTCAGATAGTCAGACTATTAATTTAGTTTTTCTTAATAACCAAGTTTGGAAGGCCACACCGAGAATTGGAGGCAAGAAACTACGTGGTAGCTTTCTCATATCTCTAGCACGACGACATTTTAAAATATTTTTTTTCAAAAATGTGTTATTCGAGTATAGAGACGGTTGGAAACGGTGTTAAAGATAATCCACACAACCTCTTTGCTAATTTATCCAGATGAGTTTTTTTTTTTTAAATGTTTATTTTGCTGTCATGTATGTATTGTACCTCGAAATAGATTGTATCGTTAATCACAATCTATCCACTATCCCAACAGATCTATTTGGTGTATTGCAATCAGTAATACATTTCAGGTTTAAAGCGATTGCTCTGTGATCAAACTTTCACGATATTATGATGAAAAGGTGAGTAACAATTTTATTTAAAAAAAATCACGAATTTTCCAAAATTAGGCTAAACAAACCGTACTCCTGGAACTAAGAAAGAAAGAACAAATAATTTATATGTATTTAAATAAGTTACCGATTTCTTACTAATAATGAAAATCATTCTTCACTACATAGTATATAACAAAGTCGCTGTCGTCTGTCCGTCCATATGTATGCTTAAATCTTTAAAAATACGCAACGGATTTTGAAGCGGTTTTTTAAATAGATAGTGATTCAAGAGGAATGTTTATATGTATAATACATGCCTAATATTGTAGAGAAACACTGATAAATTGAGATGTTCATCATTGCACCCGTGCGAAGCCGGGGCGGGTCGTTGTTATTATAAATTACACCAATGATAAAACCTAAACAATTATGACAGCGCCAGAATGAAGAAAGAAAAAGAAAAATCTTTTACTTTAATCGAAGTTATTTTGTTTAGTATGAAATTATAGTAACCTGAATCGAAATTAATTATTATAGTTTTAAGTGTTAATATTTATCAACTGTTCCTTTTGGGAATGGTGTGGCAATGGAAAGGGATATGCTTGGAGTTTCCCTGCGAGATCCAATCAGAAATGAGGAGATAACCAAGCGAACTAGAGTTACTGACATTGCCCACAGATTGCCAAACCTAAATGGCAGTGGGGAGGGCACATAGCTTGCAGGAGTGATGCCCGATGGGGCAGAAAAGTCCTCGAGTGGCGACCGCGTTCCGGAATGGGCAGTGCTGGTAGGCCTCCCACACGATAGACTAATGACCGTTGGGTTGCCGTTGGATGTGGGTGGCTCAGGACGGGCCTTTGTGGAAATCCTTTTAGGAGGCCTATGTCCAGCAGTGGACGTCTTTTGTGAGAGATTATAATGAGGATAAATGACACCTTTTGGGATTTCAGTAATTCAGCTATATAATTTTCATATCTGATGTCACGCAAAATCCTTTAGTAAAATGTGTGAAATTCGCAAAATATACTCTCATAAAATCCTTGTGTCGTACAACTTGATATTTTCGGACAAATTAAGTTAATTTGCTCAAAAAAGACTGCATAACCGCTATTTACATAATTTCAAAATGTTTATGAAGAAGGGCTTTCTGGGGCTTACAAAACATGGCACGTGAACGGTCTATTTACAACGTGTATTGTAAAGCGCGTCGTCCACTCAGAGAGAATAGAGCTAGACAGCTTGACGTCTAATCTAATCTTTACACTAATTTTATATCACTATCACTACATATTATAAAACAAAGTCGCTGTCGTCTGTCCGTCCCTATGTATGCTTAAATCTTTAAAACTACGCAACCGATTTTGAAGCGGTTTTTTTAATAGATAGAGTGTGATTCAAGAGGAATGTTTATAAGTATAATACATGCATAATATTGTAGAGAAACACTGATAAATTTAGATGTTCATTCGCATTGCATCCGTGCGAAGCTGGGGCGGGTCGCTAGTTTTATATATATTAAATTGCCCAATCGTAGGGTAGATGTATCATAGTGACATTTTGGCTGCGTACACTACACTACTCTTAGACTAGATATCACTACATAGTATAAAACAAAGTCGCATTCTTCTGTCCGTCCCTATGTATGCATAAATCTTTAAAACTACGCAACGGATTTTGAAGCGGTTTTTTTTAATAGATAGAGTGATTGAAGGGGAATGTTTATATGTATAACCCACCCCCGCTTTGCACGGGCGAAGCCGGGGCGGGCCACTAGCGTAGTATAAGACAAAGTCGCATTTTTCTGTCCGTCCCTATGTATGCATAAATCTTTAAAACTACGCAATGGATTTTGAAGCGGATTTTTTTAATAGATAGAGTAATTCAAGAGGAAGGTTTATAGGTATATAATATTATAATAATTGCACCCGTGCGAAGCCGGGGCGGGTCGCTAGTTTATATATAAACCGTAAACGTCAGTTGACTACGTCTAATAAAAAATACGACTATATCTAGACTGATCTATGGCATGTAGATAATTCGAGAGCTCTCTATTCCTATCGCTTGTCTCGCTCTTGTACCTGCGTCCACGACGCCTTCCGAGAGTAGCCGAGCCTACGTAGACTGTAGTGACACATTAGCTAGGGTAGTCTCGCTAATGTGCACACGTCGTAGATTGCCCTACGACAGTCACTCTCCGTAATTTTAATCTATCGTGGACGAGGCGCTTAACGTTATTGATTTTTCGAAGTTTAGTCGACGCGTCATCGCTGGTATCACCAAGTAAGGTGGTACCATCTTTGATGTTAGTAAAGAAATGTGTTCCACTTCATACACGCAGCAATATTTCATTTTTATGTACAATGATAAGAAAAACGGACGGGCGATAAACAAGTTTGAACGACTTTGCGGTGATGTTATTTGAGAATCTAAAACTTGAAACTGACGTAAGATATAATGAAGATTTTAATACACAGAAGTTAAAACTTCTTGGAAATTACAGTTGATGATGTTTGTGCAAATAATAATAGCTCGCCACATAGAAAGTGCGCTACAGGTTTCTTACAGCGCTTTTTCTATTCCTATATTGACGATATTTTCATATTAAAAAAAAAATTATTTCATTTTTCGTATCACTCACTACATATTGTAAAACAAAGTCGCTGTAGTCTGTCCGTCCCTATGTATGCTTAAATCTTTAAAACTACACCACAGATTTTGATGCGGTTTTTAATAGATAGACTGATTCAAGAGGAAGGTTTATATGTATATTACATGTATAATTGCAACCGTGCGAAGACGGGGCGCGTGGATAGTTAAAAATAAAAAAAAACCTTATAATCAAGAGCTCCGACAGCTTTTTGTCGACCCTGAAATATTGCGAAGAACACAACACACGAATGACGAAATTTTGGAATGAAGAGGCGACATATTACTTAATACGAAACCCTGTGCCAACCCGTCTGGCCAGCATGGTACGTAGGCTTGTTACCCTCCATATAATGGGAGGAGGCCCAACACAGCAGTGGGTCATTTATGGGCGGAGTATTTGTAACAAAGTTTGCCAAAATAGGAAATATTTCTAGCAATTACAGCAACATTGTGTAATATAGGCCGATAAATAAGGTGCGGCCCACGCAGACACAACTTAATAACTGTGATATTAAACTATACTGGTTTAAGCATTTTGGTGCTTTTGGGACAACCAGAGATATTGAAATAAAATATATCTCCCATGAGAAGGGTCTCAGAAGGCAATCAAGAGCTCATTTTTGTAGCACAGTTGATGCGGTACATCACACAAATAAATGCATCGATATAGTGAATCATTATTCTACTATAGTATTCATCACTCCCAATCAGATTTTATTACCGCCCTAACGACGATCATCCTTTGAGAGAATCCTCAGCATCCCTAAGTAATTGGATATTTGCTTGAATATAAGATAAAATCGAATGCCTTCTCGATGTAAAGCTTCCAAATCGAACAATCGAGACGATCTTACCTACAATCTGGGACGAATTTCCCAGCATACAATACGCTGTTCTTTTAATAAGTGGGTGAATTCGATAATATAATTATTGTATTTGATGTATCATTATCGATACTATTGTATTGTAACACAAATAAATAAAATTGGAGTATATTTTTGTAATATTAAAATAACTGCTTTTTATTAAATGCATTTAGAAGTATATTATGTACACGGTACATAAACCAGAACATCATTTTTTTCAAGTTTTGTCTGTCCGTTTTTTGGGCTTATATCTGAAATAACTTGACGAATTTTGACGGAGCTTTTTAGCTGATGTAACAAGGAGTAACTTGGCTACTTTTATTGATACCCCCCGATTTTCAGGAGCATATAGTTACTGTACTGAGTTTTCCATATTGTTAAATACCACGCAGACGACGGTCGTCGCAGGCTAGTTGTAATACAAAAGTCGTGTGTGCTTTTCTAACTTTTCACCTGATACACGGTGGCATTCTGTTTATATCATAATCCAAAAGCTACACAAGAGTAAATTATAATTATTTAAAAATAATTTTCACATAAATTCCAGTTACTTGGAAGATGAGACATATTGACACGTTCAATCACTTGGTTTTTGATGGCGATATGTCCTTAAACTTGACTTACTTACTTCACTTCTCAGCCCGTTAAATTTGGTTTCTAGTAGTAAGTACCCGTATTTTCGTTTATAAAATCACGGTTATGCTATTCTATATAAATTTTATTGAAGCAATTTTATTGGTTAAACTAGCTTTTGGGCGCGGCTTCGCTCGCGTGGACTTCGAACCCGTGCTTATCTCTATGCATTTTTTTTAATGAATATATAAGTAGTTATTGTGATGAAACTATGATAGTTAGATATGTGCTCTCGCGGACTTTTTTGTAGATTTTAATAAGACCTACAAACTCGTAGTACTTCATTTTGTTCTATTGTCAATAGTTTTTCCAGCGCATGCATAAATAGGTTTTCGATTTTACACCTTGGGTTACAAAATCGCAATTTTCATAAGGATCCCTAATTCCTTTGAAAATAAAATATAGCCTATAACCTTCCTCGATAAATGGACTATCTAACACTGAAAGAATTTGAAATCGGACCAGTAGTTCCTGAGATTAGCGCGTTCAAACAAACAAACTCTGCAGCTTTATATATTAGTATAGATATGTTATTAACAATATAGTACCTTATATGGTTCAGTGTGGTGACAGATTTAGAATACATAGTCGTCGTCCCAGCCCATAAATGACCCACTACTGGGTCGGGCCTCCTCCAAATTCATGGAGGCAAATTAGCCTACTGTGCAACGCTGGCAAGACGGGTTGGCCCAGGCTTTGTATAAGTTTTCCTTCTCTAGCGACAAGGTGCCTGCCTCTTGCGTTCTTTTAGTCACCTCTTACGACACCCTAAATATATGGGTTGGTGACATTGTGTATTCTAAATCCGTCACCAAACGGACAGAATACCTACATAATGTCACCACCCTGTTCCATCTTGAGGGTGTCGTAAGAGCCGACAAAATGAAATGACAACCCGTCTCGCCAGCGAGGCACAGTACGCTAATTGTGCTCCATGTAGTTGGAGGAGGTCCGACTCAGCAGCGGGTCATATGCGGGCTGAGTAGTATGAAAAATATAGTGGCGAGAAACAAACGTGAATAGCCATGGTACAGAAAATTGAAGACAGATGTTTTCAATTATAAAAGTAATATGTTACCTAATATCTTCCTCTCAATTTTAATAACAGAAATTATGTCCATAACGTTTATTCTTGGCTCTTCACCGATGTCGTAAAAAGCACTCAAACTGCTAGCGTCTAAATAAATAATGCTGACATTTTATGAGCTATTGGTTTACCGGCGAATCATTAAATTTGTGGAACCACGAATAGGTACTGTTGTCTTCGAAACAGAAGCAGCCCATACATGACCTACTGCTGAATCAGACCTCCTCCAGTTACATGGAGGGTAATAAGTCCACTGTTCCACGCTAGACGGGTTAGCATACGGTTTCCTATCAAGTTTTCCTTCTCTTGTGACTATGTTATCGGCCCTGTCATTGCCTTTTATCAGCTCTTACGGCACCCTCAGGGTGGATGGGGTGGTGACATTATGTATTCTAAATCCGTCACAATACGTTTTATTGGGGTTTTATTACTGAAAATACGAGGGCCGGCCTCCATTCTTGCTGGTCCACACAAATTCATAAATTCATTCTATTTTTTATAAATTTACTAGCTGTCCCGGCAAACGTTGTTTTGCCAAATAATTAACCATCCCCCGCGCAAACCCCTTCCCCGCGCAACCCCCACCCCGCGCAACCCACACCCCGTGCAACCCCCGCGCAACCCTGTAGGCCTTATGGTTCCAGAGATATCGTGAACATCTATCGCAAACGTTGTTTTGCCATGTTGTTTGTATTTTTTTATGCTAAATCTTAAAAAAATAAAACCAAAAAATTTTCTCTAAAAAATAAACAATTTTTTATTTTTTTGACCCCCCCCTTAAAATTTAGGGGGATGAAAAATAGATGTTGTCCTATTCTCATACCTACCCAATATGCTCACAAAATTTCATCAAAATCGGTCTAGCCGTTTCGGAGGAGTTTGGCATCTAAAACTGTGACACGAGAATTTTATTTATTAGAAGATTTCAGTCGTCATAATTATCTACATTCAAACCTATCATACATCCATCTATCTGTTTTGATCTCCTACAACCCTCGCGTCCACCCACATTCATGCTGAAACTACCACCGGTTCAGGGCAGACGCAAAAGGCAGACCACCTAGCAGCTACAGAAGGAAATCTTGATGAAAACCCGCCTCCAACCCATCCTGCTACAGTGGAACATTAAGCTAATTTCCCTCCATGAATTTAGAAGAAGTCCGACTCAGTGAGTCATTTATGGACTGAAATGATATGTTCATATAACTTGCAAATTTCGGATTAGCGTTGTGCGTAAATAGCTTTAAAAATTCAAAAGGCAATTCAGGTTGGCGGTCATAAAATACACCTGGGTGCTGGCCTGACAAATCAGGATTAGCATTAGGCCTCTTATTTACGCTGCGGGAGCAGACTGGTCGAATAAAGGAACTTAATTAAAGTGCGCCGTGATAAAATGCTTTTTTTACACAAAGTCTGTTTCGCGAGCGTAAACGTGAGAGAGAAATTTTGATAAAATTATTTTTAGGTTAATTAAAATATTTTTATTACAGAGCGGCATTCTGTATTCATTTAAGAGCGTTGTGTGTAATAATTTTCTCACATTTCGGATTAAGAGAAAGATTTAGAATACATAGTCGTTACAGCCCACAAATGACCCACTACTGAGTCGGGCCTCCTCCAAATTCATGGAGGGAAATTAGCCTACTGTGCCACACTGGCAAGACGGTTTGGCACAGGGATTGTATCAAGTTTTCCTTCTCATACGGCTAGGTAATCCCTCTCTTACGATCCTTTAGTCGCCTCTTACGATACCCTCAGGATAGTGTGGGTTGGTGACATTGTGTATTCTAAATCCGTCACCACACGGATGAATTATGTAGGTAGATTCAGGAAAGGGTGCTATGATATAAATTAATTTAATACCTTAACCACAACCCAGTACTTATAAGCATAGACGTTTATTTATAGTTTCATGTAACTAAGAAACTTGGAGCAACTAAAGTTCAACGTACACTAAATAAACACGAATAGTTTCCGCATTGCAGTGGAGTTATGATGGCCGAAACGTACCGATGGCATAAGTGCTGTTCATTAACAGAGATCCAATTCAAGACAATACCTGAACATTCTGAGTGTCGATATCATTCAAGTTGAAGATGGTATTCAAGGATTTTGAACCGAGAACTTTCTCAATTTCTGGATGTTTGTATAAATCTCATCCCTTTCTAATTGCTAGTGTGTTATTTAATAATGAATCAAGTTTAATGAATAATTCCAGAGTTATTGTAGTCACTTTGTAATGTAATGTTAAAAAACTGCTCGGCAAGTCACTACATAGTATAAAACAAAGTCGCATTCTTCTGTCCGTCCCTATGTATGCATAAATCTTGAATACTACGCAACGGATTTTGAAGCGGTTTTTTTTAATAGATAGAGTGATTCAAGGGGAAGGTTTATATGTATAACCCACCCCCGCTTTGCACGGGCGAAGCCGGGGCGGGCCACTAGTTATTTATAAAAAAAAATCGCGAAAGCATTGGAAGCAAATATGTACCAGTACCTACACATACAGAGTTGATATGACAGAGGGGCATTATATTACACTACGTGTACTATATGTGATTAGTATGAATTCGAAACGGTACAAAAAAAATACACGTGAGTTTTCATGAAGGGCTCAACCCTTCATGAAAACTCACGTGTATTTTTTTTAAACCTCACCGGGTATCACCAAGGGGGAGGGAGGGGTTAAAAAATGTTAAAAAAACATCACGTGATTAATGGACAGCCCCTAAGGTTAATAAACGATGCGTTAGGCATAAACGTCTGTTAGGAAAGATACCTCATGTCCAAATGAGGCAAAAATTTAAAAAATCATTTGCGGCTAAACTATTGCTCCGCTTTAATTGATTTTTGGTACAGAGCCTGGAAATGATACCTAGTATAGGCAGTTAAAAAAATGCCCCTATGTCGTATCAACCCTGTATAAATCAGTTACCAAAATAAAATAAAAACTCAAATTTCCTGACCATTACAGTTAACATACAAATAGTCAAATTCATATTCAATTTAGCGAAGCAATTTCTTATTTTTGACATCTTTCCCCGATGTACCACTTATGAATTACTACTACTGCTCAGCCCATAAATGACCCACTGCTGAGTCGGTTGGATCCAAGCCTCCTTCAGTTAGATGCAGGGTAATTAAAAAAAAATATCCTTGGACATTTAACGCAACGCCATCTCGTCCCAAGCTAAGCAACTTAATGCTTGTGTTATGGTAACGAGATGGATGATAAACTACATAAATACATTTTTTTTTTGTAAATACATAAATATTATAGATAGAAATGACACCCAGACTCCGAGCCAGTGCCTCTGGTTTAGACAAAGACACTTGCCCGACCCGGGAATCGAACCCGGGACCCGTTGATCCAAAGGCGGCACATCTAACCACTAGACCAACGAGGCAGCCATTAATTAGCCTACTGTGCCACGCTGGCTAGCCGGGTTAGTACAGGGTCTCGTATCAAGTTTTCCGTCTCTTGCGGCTAGCCTTGTAATTTCCTTTTGTCAGCGCTTACGACACCCTCAGGATGGAATGGGGTAGCCACACGACGTAAAACAAGTCATGCAAAAAATACCATGTCTAAAAAAACACAATGGCCATGTGAAGTACCAGAGATGTCAATAAAATAGCAATACGAAAGTGGGAAAAAATGTGAATGTGTGTGTGTGTGTATAAAAATTCGAAATCCGTCATCACACGGATAGGTACAGCTACTACATGAGAACTACTCACAACCAAAATTAAAGTAATTTAAAAAAATACTCGTGCTCACTAATAATAGTTCTGGCAATTTTAACGAAGCATCCTGTCATTTGTAGACAATAGTTATATCTGAAAATTGTTTCAGAAACGTCAATATGACCTATCGCAGCTCTGCGCCAAATGGGATTTCTGGTTTATCGCAGTGGCCAGTTAGATTCGAGCCATTGTCCGCGTTCTGAATCAACAGGGCCTCCCGACAATATTGTTCCTGTTACGTAACAATTCCCAAGACCTTATCTCAAACAAGTCGCGTTGAGGATAAATTTGACATTTCAGTTAAGATTACAATTGAGAAATGGCATCTGTAAATCATGAAATGTCAAATAAGAAGTTGCTAGTATGTTATGTGTGGTGACGGGTGTGTCACCGCGCCATACCACCCTGGGGGTGTCGTAAGAACCGAAAAAACGAGAGGACAAGAACGAAAACCTAGGTGATAGAGAAAGAAAATTTGAAACGAAACCCTGTGCCAACCTCCTGGTCTGGCCAGCGTGGCACAGTAGGCTAATTACCCTCCATGTAATGGGAAGAGGCCCAACTCAAAAGTGGGTTATGTACGGGCGGAATAGTAGTATGTAATGGTAATGATTGTTACACTAACAAATATTTGTGCAGATCTTGCCACCCGTCTTTAAACCCCAGACAAAAAGAGAAGTGTTATAAGTTTGACGAGTTTCCTAACCGAATGGACCCATTTTAATGCCATGTATTCTTCGTTTGTTTTTAGCGGTGATTCTTAGACATATTAGACTTCAATATGCCTGATAAGTTAGTATTTTTATTTTCTCTAACTTATCGCGTTTTTGTGTGTCTAATTAATATTATAATTAATGCTTTGTTGGTCTAGAGATTGGATGTGCCGTCTCCGGACCACGGTTGAGCAAGTTACTTTGTATAAACCAAAGACACTTGCTCGTAGCCTAGGTGTGGTTTGTGTACGTGAATTACATGCTTGTTAAAAGCCTCGCGATACAGATTATGTGCAGGGGTAAAATACATAAAATTATTCATAAAAGGGTCACAGTATTAAGTTTGTTTAAAGACAAGTTGTTTTTTACATTATTAGTAGCTCCAACAATGTTAGGAAGCTGACTTGAAGATAATTGTATATTTGTACAATAAGGAAAAATTTAAATTAAATTATTGTTTAACTAGTGGCCCGCCCCGGCTTCGCCCGTGCAAAGCGGGGGTGGGTTATACATATAAGCCTTCCTCTTGAATCACTGTATCTATTAAAAAAACAAATCCGTTGCGTAGTTTTAAAGATTTAAGCATACATAGGGACGGACAGACGACAGCGACTTTGTTTTATACTATGTAGTGATGGAATTATTTCAAATGAACCTTCAATAAAAAGTAAAACAAAAAATATTTTGAAATTATTCGCAAATACAATTAATTCCTCATTTGCCATGGCTAGTTCAGAAGTTTCCAAGGCAGTTAATTTAATTTTTATTCGAATTGTTTTTAGATTTGAATTTCACATAATCTAATTAAACGAATTATGATCGTATTCTGACCACGGATGACCAGTAATTTAAAAAATACAACAATTACATTCACTTCACATTAAATAATACTAAAGAAAATGGTAATAGTTTGCAATAAAAAAAGCAATACTGCTATGGTTGGGGGTTGAAATACCCCGGTTTATCTTGTCTATTAGAAAACGATACGGTAAATGCCGTAGCCCGATAAGTATCAATACGCATGTACCCACTTATAGAGGCCTTTATGAGCTCTAAAAGGATTTTCTTCGCCTGCCCTAATACTATTTGCCGCTAGCGACCTTCGCGTAATGCGCGTTGAATGAGTTTACGCGGAATTACGTATTGGACTTCGGAAACTTGTATTTAGTCCACGAATACTGTTAATAAGTCACTGGATATTCTGATCTATACTATTACGCAGCCCATAAATTATTTTAACTATCCTACTAATATTATAAACGCGAAAGTTTGTAAGTATGGATGGATGTTTGTTAATTTTTCACGTAAAAACTACGAATAGATTTTAATGAAACTGTACAATAATATAACTTAAACATCAGAATAACACATAGGCTATAATTTATGAAGATATTGTGTGAATTGTCCAAAATATAACAATAAGTGTCAAGAAAGCGCGGATGGAACCGCGGGGCGCAGCTAGTATTAAATACAATTAATTAAGAGTACATCAATAATTAACAGAAATCGTGAACTACTATTTTCGTGAGTTCTACAAGGTGATGTTTTAAATTCCGCTACTACGTCTTAGCCCTCAAATTACCCACTGCTAAGTCGAGTCTCCTCCAACTACATGGAGGGTAAATAGCCAACTATGCCACGCTGACCAGACGGGTTGGCACAGGGGTTCATATCAAGTTTTCCTACCCTTACGGCCTGGTTATCGGCTCAGGAGAGAATGGGGTGGTGACAGTTTAGAGATTTACTTTTTATTTGGTTTAAACAAAATATTGGGACCTTCCATAGTGACTAGTTTTTCACAGAAATATACATGATATGTACATTGCGAAAGTAATATATTTCATCTTATTTGTTTTTTAATTACCAAGCTTGACGATGATGATTCTTTGCCCGCGGATTAAGTGAAAAGTTATTACTGTAATAGCGTGATTGAATAACAAACATTCAAACTATCCTCTTAATAAATGATCCCACTAGTATATATTTTACAAATGGTAATTTGGAAAATATATAACTCACAAATGGCATCTGAATTTGCGACAATCACGTGATATCTCTGTGACTCATTTTATTTTGTTTGTAATTGAAAACCCAATTTCCGAATTTGTTTTTTTTTTTTAAACCACAGTGTACTTAAATACTGAAATTTAAAAAATAATATCGAAACTGAAAATATGCCGATATCCATAAAATTAAAAAGTTATTTTCTCTAAATAATTTTATTGATTTTCTTTCAAAAAAGCGCACTAGATGGAACCTGTACGGCGGGGCAGTTTTAAATACATGAAATTCATGAACACCAATGACACCCAAACTTAGAGCAACTGCCTCTGATTTACACGAAGTCACTGCTGACTCCAGAATCAAAGACCAACTAGGAACTTATAATACGATCCATTTTTAAATCAAACCAGCAACCTTAATTTTAGTCGTCTACGAAAATAAAGTATTTAACAATAATGACTATCGTTAGCATAATGATTAATGAGTATGAATAGAACGTCATTGGACCAATTCATCATCCGCCATCGCGGTGACGTGCCAACCCTTTCGTTTATGAGCTATCAAATTTCCATTATGCCATTACACTCATTACTGGTCAGCCAACTTCCACACCTAAAATGCCAGCTTTTAAGGTGTCGGATTTAGAAACACATTTTAGCTTTGAAAATGTTCCACTATTCAAATATTGTTAAAAGGACAATGTCAGATTATTTTACTGCAACTATTTTATAAAAATCTCGATCACAAAGCTTCTCTTTGATGGCACGTTCTCTTGCAATAAGAGCAACTGAAATAAAACTGCGAAATGGTGATAAATCTTCGACTAGGTTTCAAGTTATTCAAGAAAAAAAATTCAAGCTTTCTTATTGTTGACGATAATGTCTGTCTTTCTTATTGTCTGTGTGACCGGATTTAGAATACATTTTATTACAACACTAGTGACCCACCCCGGTTTCGCACGGGTGCAATGATGAACATCTAAATTGATCAGTGTTTTTCTACAATATTATGCATGTATTATACATATAACCCTGCCTCTTGAATCACTCTATTTATTAAAAAATACACTTCAAAATCCATTGTGTAGTTTTAAATATTTATGCATACATAAGGACGGACAGACGACAGCGACTTTGTTTTATACTAAGCTTTACAAAAAAGCATATTACCGCATTGCTGATTATATAAACGACACAGCTGCTTGGGACGAAGCTGTTCAGTGCCAGTATTTTATGTTATTGTACATAAACATAAGAAATAGGACCGCAATGAAAAAAAAATGACAAGTCCTCTGAGTTTCTTGCCAGGTCTTCTCAGCAGTGGTCGTGTTCCGAACTGGTGGTAGACGGTAGACCTTTTTTATTATATAATATCACTATGACTGTGTTGACTTTTTGTAAGTGTCCACCGTGACCTAAACAAAAATAAATGATTTGAATTTGAACTATGTAGTGATACATACATTACATGACCCAATATGACCCCTACGACACTCGTACGTAGGGGTCATACCTACGTAGGGGTCATATTTTTTGCTTGTAATTGGGTATTTCAAGGGTGGAAGTGGTAGTAATAAATAAAACAAAATACCTGATTATGAGTTGGAGGACACTCAAAACCTTAATTTTTGCTTAAATAGTATTTGCAGACCGTGTTAAGTTCTATTACCAACATTGAAATATTCTACACCAGATAAACGTATGCTACTATAAATTCCCCACTGCTGGGTCGAGCCTCCACTCGCTACATGGAGGGTAATTAGCCTATTGTGCCACGCTGGCCAGACGGGTTGGCACAGGGTTTCCTATCAAGTTTTCCTTCTCTTGCGGCTAGGTTTTCAGCCTTGTAATTTCCTTTTGTCGATTTTTACGACACCCTCAGTGTGGAATGGGATGATGAAACTGTGTTTTCTAAATCCGTCACCATACGTAATGTATACATCGTTTCAATTAAAAAATGGTCCAGATTAATATTAGACAAATATATTTAAATAATGAGAAATACGTAATCCCTACATACCCGCGAGTGATGAGGGAATTACTGGATTTTTAACATTCCATTTTATAACATCTCTCTGCGTTATTGTTCAATTATTAATTCCATTTTGGCAAATCAGAATCATGTGGCGTTTTGAGCGCTTTCAGACACAACATCGGATTTAAACAAACGAACATTTTTATTTTTAGTCTTATATCTTCAATGACGTCATTAACGTCTACGTCATTAATAAGGGTGAGGACAGGAATTACGCGAACGAAATTACGCGACTCACAACTCACAAAATTACGCTACAACTTCGACAGAGACTGGAGATAGGACAACCCGAATGCAGTGGTATGTTTCATGAAAAACATATTATTTTAGTTTCCCCAACCCACACCATTAGTAATATCATAATATGTATGATGTTGGCGTGTGTTAATAAATAAATAAATACCCTACCTCTCATTAAAATGCTTATAAAATAATATAATACATATTTTTTTAATTAATTAACAGTCATTGGAAACTACTAAAAATTCTAGTAGTGTACGATTGCATAGAGTAAGTCCAATGTCGGAGTACGCTGCGAATAGAATGCTCTTGATCCAATAATATGACCCATTTGCATTCGTTCACAGCAAGGATACATGCAAATCGGTCTTTTAGAAATAATTCAATTTACTTTTATATGAAACTCAGCTTTCCCCCACATTAGAATTGCTAATTTATTTTGCCATGTTAGAAGGGATTCCGTTGGCAAAATAACTTTGTCCGTGGACTTAGTTTACAATGTCACCAATCTAATTCCATCCCAAGGGTATCTTAGGTGCCAACTAAATAAATGCAAGAGGCAGGCAACCTAGGGTGTAGTTATACGAAGTAATAAGTAAAGTTATAGAAATAAAACAAATGACAGCTAATTAAACTTCAGATAAGAATAACTGTTATATGATGGATCCTACTAATTAGGTGTCGGAAAGAAGACAGTAAATTCTCCGTGTAGTTAGCCCAATCAAGTCAAACTTTTAGGTACCTAGCTTCCCCCCAGGGTCACGGACCATGCTCCCGCATTGGGAGTGTATCGCGTGGCCCTGGTTCGGTCAGTTGAGGATCGCTGTCGGTTTAGTGGGAAGGTTGGGGTGGAATTTTCCATCTCTACGCTTCAATGAAATTAGGAAAGCAAGGTAAAATTTGCGATAAACCCGGCACATCGCGGTGTATTTTAGCTTACAATATCCCACTTCTGAATTCGTTTCACGGTAAACAATTATTCCACGGACTTGATGGAATTTCTTGTTAAGTCGAACAAATAACTCTTTGCTGGTGTATTGATCGCCCGCTGTGTCCGTCGTCATAATGAATGAAGGTTTATCGATTTATCTGCCACGACCATTGTTTGTTGTGCAGTACGTAAGCTACAAGGCTTTACAAGAATATAAATAAGTCACATTTGGTATTAAAACCTTCAAAACCCAATGCTAAGCCACTATAGTACTTACGGTAGGTGTATACCTAGTACCTACTTATGTTTACTTTTAGTTATCTTTTAAAACAGTTGCAGGAGTAGGTATATTAAAATTAACTTATACTAGTTTCTCTTCTGTCCGTATGGTGACGAATTTATAATACACAATGTCACCAAACCATATAGTCTTGGGTGTCGTAAGAGGTGACTAAAAGAACGCCAGAGGCAGGTCACCTAGCCGAAAGAGAAGGAAAACTTCATGCAAACTCGTTTGCACAGAAAACGAGTTTCTCTTTAAACCCTCGTGAAAGTTATTGATTAAACTGTACATTTAACTTGAGTTTTTTTTTACTCTCGTACATTGAAATATTTAGAAAACATGACAACTACACGTAACATTAAGAAATTGTTTATAAATAAATTTACCTGTCGTTCGACTACAGTTCACTCATCGATCTATTTTGTATCTTATCAGTAATTTTAGGATAATTCACTTTTTTGGATATACTTCTAAAGTGATGATTCATAAATGCATATACTAATAACAATAAATTTGGTTTTGCTAACTTTAATGAAGCTACCAAAAGCGACAATTATACAAATGCATGCCAAACTTGAACATCTCTCGGGACGAAATACACTTGCATTCAACAACATAAACATACCAGTATTACCGAAAGTTAGAATACCGTTCAATATATTATAGTCACTTAAAGACTTTAATTAGAAACTCTAGCTGCTGGTTCTAACAGTTGATGTGTTTCAAAGTCTGTGTTTGATAGTTGTGTTAGAATATAGTCATTAACGAGAAGATTATGAAGAGCTTAATCTTCGAATGGATTGCGTTCGGAACTTACGAGGATTATTTTACTTGTAAGGTGTGAAAATTTATAAATTGTGCGGTTCATTAACAAAAACTACACTCTCAACATAAACATTTCCACTATTCTTATTAATAATATCAAATTAACTATGATGTCGGCAAGAAAAAATATTTCCCATAACAAACAAAATATTGATCTCAAACGCTAAAAAGCGTTCAGTTTATTGAAAACGAGCTCAAATACGACGCCATCAAATCTCGATAGCAAATATACAGTGTAACCGTTTCAGGCAAACAAATTGGAAATCGCATGTAGCAATGTGCGGAATAAATATGAGTGACTTAGTATTTGAAGCTTTCACCCATACAAAATGTTTTTTATTCGAATATATTCTTGCGAATGCTTTCAAAGAGGCAAGAATTATACCAAAAACACTAAAAATTCAAAAAAGGCGGCACTTCCAACACCTAGACCAACAAAGCAGAAAATAATCACTTCACTTCGTTGACAAAGCCAGAACTTCACAAGAGAAGGAAAACTTCATACAAAATCCTGTGCCAATCTGTCTGGCCAGCGAAGCACAGTAGGCTATTTTCTTTCCTCAGAATACTTTGGGTTTGTGACCTTTCTGCACAGCATAAATATTGACACAATATTATATTATCATAGTATTTAATAAAGTTACAATACTAATGCTTCAATGATAAAATTAGTAGGTCATGTTTGGGTGTAGAGGGATTCAGCAAATACGATCCATTTGAGATTAATAGACGCGAGGTTGTGTCAATAATCCGGGGCTATTGTATTGTGCTTGGATTGTATTATTGAGCCGTATTGAGATATGAATCGATACTAATATTGGTTGATTAGGGTTTAATACTATAAAGGGATACAAACTAATTGATTTACTGGTTGAGGTTAAATTGGGTAACGTAAAAGCAGAAACTAGGCCGATATCCTAGCAACAAGAGATAGGAAACCCTGTGCCAACTTGTCTGACCAGATTGGCACAGTAGGCTAATTACCCTCCATGTATTTGGAGGAGGCCCAACTTAGCCGTTGGTAATTTATGGGCTGAATAGTAGTAGTAGTACTCACTCCATGAAATTGGGGTTAAGTCAGTAGTAATTTATGAGGTAAAATCTTTATATATATAAAACTAGCGACCCGCTCCGGCAACGCACGGGTGCAACGATGAACCGCTAATTTTATCAGTGTTTCTCTACAATTTAATGCATTTATTATACATATATCGCTCACCATCTTGAATCACTTTACTAATAAAAAAAACTGCTTCAAAATCCGTTGCGTAGTTTTAAAGATCTGAGCATACATAGGGACGTACAGACGACAGCGACTTTGTTTTATACTATGTAGTGATTGGATGTGTATGTCCCGATATTTCACTTTGCAGCCAAAATTACGCATCGCAGACAAGGTACAAGGCTCTCATCGTGCACTACGGTGGTTGCAAGTCGATATAATTATAAGGGTGTAAAAGATATGGGGATAGAGAAATGTTAACTTTAAAAAAATATGAGACTATCATTGGTCTAAAATGGTGTGGATTGTTTTAGAAATTCCTGGAATGTTCTAGAAAGTTCTAAAATGTATACCTAGATTATGATCGAATGAGAATGTTCTAGAAAATTCTAGAATGATCTGGAAAGATCTAAAATCTAGGTTTAGTTAATGATGACTCAGCGAAGCGGGTATTCACAGCTAGTAATTATAATAAACTTTAGAGTATTATTTTAGTTTAGGACGGTGTTACAAACAATGAATATAATTATATCTAGTCCCCACAAACGTTTATCTGTTCGTATGTATATTCGCGATAAAATTAAATGATACTGCACGGATTTGCATGCGGTTTTCACTTATTTAAAGTGGTTTCTGAGGTAGTTTTAGGTATACCTTACTTCGTGAAGTGCACGGCTTCTAAACCCAAGTGGGCGGTGTCGCAAGTAGAAGATAGTTTTCTTTAAAGAAATTTCCTAAAACTAACTACTAAATAAGAAATATTATACTTTAAAGTGTACTCACTAAGAGCTATATTAGCTTGCTTGTTTCTATCGAGCTGCCCTCGAAGCGCGCGTAACCGCCGTAGCTTCAACTCCTGCGCCTCTACGCGTTCTCGTAGCCTTCGTAGCCGTTCGCCTTCTACAGCCACCTACGAACAAAATTATTGAAGTGTTATTCATCGTAAAAGATAAGAGAATTGAGTCTATGTCTTCCCAAATAAACCACACTCTGTTACACATGTTTAAATATTCTTGTTGTGTCCCAATTTTTTGTAAACTTCTCAGCCCATAAATGTCCCACTGCTCTCCGTCCTAATCTCCTCCAATTACATGGAAGGTAATTAGCGTACTGTGCCACCCTGGCCAGACCGGTTGCCACAGGGTTTCGTATCAAGTTTTCCTTCTCTTGCGGCTAGGTTATTAAATAAATAAATAAATATCCTTGGATATTCACACAACGCCATCTCGTCCCAAGCTAAGCAACTTATTGCTTGTGTTATGGTAACGAGATGGATGATAAACTACTTATATACATTTTTTTTTGTAAATACATACATATTATAGATAGAAAACACCCAGACCCGGAACAAATACTTGTAGGTCGTACAAATATTTCTTCCGTGCGGGGATCGAACCCGCGACATGCTGCGCAGCAGTCGATCGCTCAACCACTGCGCCAACCGTATCGTTGAACTTATTATATCCTTTTGTCGGCTTCCCGACACCCTCAGGATGAAATGGGGTGGTGACACTATATATTATAAATCCGTCACCATACGGTATCGTCACCATCCTGTAGAAATCAAATCGGTAATTTGTTGTATAGCAACCACTAATTAAGATCTAATAGACCTTGTAATTGCCAATTCCAATTACGATGTTCATTGCGATTTTAATATTAACTACACGGTAATAAATCTTCCGTGTCGTAACGGATTTAGAATACACTGTGTCACCAACCTATTCTATCCTGAGGGTGTCGTAAGAGCCGACAAAAGGAGATTACAGGGCCGATAACCTAGCCGCAAGAGAAGGAAAACTTGATACGAAATACTGTGCCAACCCGTTTGGCCAGCGCGACAGTAGGCTAGTAGTATGTCATTTAGGGACTGTTTAGTAGTAGTAATAAATCTTAAAATCGGCAATCCAATACTTTACAGGTTTATTTATAGCGTGAGACAAGTTCACACTGAGGCGGGCGATAAATATCGCATTAGGCTAACGCGCGTCCGGTCCACTCGGGAGATTTATTAACAACGGCGAGAATTTCATTTTTCCCCTCACTTATCGTTCACGAATTTTGCAAAGGAATCATATTTACTTTTTAGATTTCTTATTATATGCTGATTGCTGATATACTTAAGGTCCGTGAGGCTGTGAGTCCCCGTGGTGACGGAATTAGAATACTTGGTGTCACCACCCCATTCAATCCTAAGGGTGTCGTAAAGCCGACAAAATTTGTAGAAAACCGAATTAAAAATAAACTGATTTGTCATCACAGAATCTAAAAAGATATTATTGACAAAAGCAATTTCTCCCAGACAATGGTGTCCTTAAAAAGTTGACCTTGTCAACCAAACTCTAACTACATTTCGTCGTTTCAATCAATAAATGACCCACTATGGAGTCAGGCCTCCTCCAAATTCATGGAGGGAAAATAGCGTACTGTGACGGTATGGCACAGGGTTTGTATCAAAATTTTCTTCTCTTGTAGCTAAGTCGTCTGGTTTTTGCATTAATTTAGTCGCCTCTTATGAAACCATCAAGATGGTATGGGTTAGTGTATTCTTAACTCGTCACCACACAGGTATTAATTTAATAATAATTAGTGTACGTAATATTCTCTTATTATGTTTCGTATGAATAATTTAATTTTGTCATCTATGTGTCTCTTTGGCACTCAATGTCCCCACATCATGCTAGTATCCGAACCCGTACCCACAGAACACTACATTTCTTCATCTTCTGAGCCGATAAATTATTTTATATTTTATTTTACATTTACAATTTGTTAATGACATCAGTAGGTTATCAAAACCTATGCTATTTCCTCAGATAAGTCAACAACCAAACACTTGACTTATCTTTCCACAACCAAAGTTTTAACATTATTTATTTTGTTTACGTCCTGGGACTGTTATTAATTTATCTGAGCCTTTGTCTTTTATGGCGGTTGTGGAAGCATTTCCTCGAATCTACGCCTCCCTTTTCACACGTGCTGCCCTTTGTCGCCTTCTGTTACGAGTATACACACAATTTAAACTGATTTTACTCTTGCTCATGAATTGGAATAATCGCAAGACTTATCTGTGCAAATAAATAAAATTGGAGTCTGTTTGTAATATTTAAATTACCGTTTTTCACTAACCGTATGTATATCAAAACAAAATTTTTAACAATTTTTGTCTGCCTGCCTGTTTGTTTCCGCTAATCTCTGAAATGGCTGGACCGATTTTACGGGACATTCACTGGCAGCTAGCTGAAGTTACAAGGAGTAACTTAGGCGACTTTTATTGATACCCACGCGCTTTTCAGGAGACTACAATAACTTTTTGTTTTATTGTATATAGATTGTGTGAATGAGAACATGCTTATGAATGAACCAATGTCGCCGATAGGGTTTGTATTTTTTTCCATAGATAGTGCCTATGCACATTAGACGATTTTATCGCGCTGAAGGCTTAGTAACTGGCGATAACGGGGCTGTAGAATGGTTTATTATCATTATTCTATATATTACGCATTGTAATGCATTTTTGAAGTTTCATAGGGATGTAAGCTAAAAAGAGTCGTCAAGGGATTTTGAATTCATTTTAAAATCAAATTAAGCAAATAACTTCGTCAAAATTGGACAATCTCGAAGTATTCCTCTGCTTCATTGCCATAAGAAAATAATCATGTAAATTCGTTGGCGCTAGATCTATCAGAAATATACCAAAAATACATAATTCTATCGAACATCATACATTTTCTATCAACAACATCAGTCATCTTTTTGAAGCTGGTATAGTAGATTATCAGTGGTAAAGTTAAGAAAACGCACAATGTAAATAGACCTTTAAATTATTCCAAATTCAAACCAACATTCGAAATGCTAAAGAAAAAATAAATTCATATATTTCTTTTCTTCTCCTATTGACGGCAATTGGCCTGTGCCTGTGTTTTTCTTTAAACACAACACTAGTATATCATACCGCTGAGAGGTTCCTTTCGTTACTGAAAGAATATTGAATTTATCGTAGAAATAATACGGTCTCGCGAGAGTTTACACCACAAATAAAAGAAATGTATGTATCTTTTTATTTAGATTTATATTTATTCAAGATCGATAACTCAGCCATAATAAGATAGTACATATAGATTTCCTTCATTATGATATATAGATTTTTGACCTTATACTACCAACTACTAAATAAAGTCTCCTCCAAATTCATGGAGGGAAATAAGACTACAGTGACACAGTATTTGTTTTCAAGTTTTCCTTCTTTTGCGACTATGGGATCTGCCTCTTGCGTTCCATTAGTCGCTTCTAACGATCTGGATGGTTTTCGTTGGTGATAGTGTGTATTCTAAGTCCGTCGCGACACGGCTCTTGAGTATTTCCTTAAAATGTTGGAAAATGCCATAACTAGAGAAATGAGCATGTAGAACCCAACAAACACTAGGAGGGACATAGACTAAAATACTTGTAGGATATTCACTTTAACTAGACACATACTTCCCAATGGAACATCTATTTTGAGATTAAATATTCGATCATTAAAACGTTAACGAAAATTAGACCCATATAATCCATTTTGTAGTTTCTTTAAGCGCATGTGTTGTTGTGTGTATTAAGCGTATCCGTATGGTGACTGATTTAGAATACATTTTCAATTTTATACTAATGTAAATCTTATGTATTTATGTATATATTTTTTTACTGAAATTATATATTGTAATTATATTTATTACTGGAAACTAGGAAATACAAACTTTTTTTATGAATCAAATCAAATCATTATATAAATGGTATTTTATCAGTTATATTTGAGTTTTATTTATTAATAAGTAGTATGCAATGTGAGAGTTTTTATTTGAATTTGATCATTAATCTGATATTCAATAAATGTATTAATTGTGTACAACATTTGTCAGTTTGGAGCGTATGGCTCCTCATGGGTTCCAGCTGAAAATCAGCGTTAGGTATTTGTACTTGTGCCGATACCTAACATAATGCTGAGCTGGTGACCCTTTGGCGCTAATACTCATTTTGATTTTATATTTCTTGTTAAATAAGTAACCTAGCCGCGAGAGAAGAAACACTCGCTACAAACTTTTTCTTTTTTTTGGTTCGCCCGGAGTAAAATCCTTTATGGACTATCCCCGTCGGCCACGGGGATGGCCGAGGGGGGGCGTGTGGGACTCTCCCCCAGAGTGGGGGCCTACCCACTAAGCATCCCCGGGGTGCTCCAACTCGCGTCCTGTTGCGGCATTGTGGGATCTGAAACCAACTGTGGCAACCCGCCTGGCCAGCGTGGCACAGTAGGTGAGTACCCGCCATGTATATGGAGGAGGCCTGACTCAACTGTAGTAATTGTATATATTATATAGTACATAAGACATATTAATGGCTCCTGAGAGCGTATTATTGTCAGCGTTCCCCAAATCTTATGCGTTACTCAACTCCTTTACGCAAAGTTACATAATTGGCCCCCAAGCAGCTCTAGCGGCGAAGACAAAATGTATTTTAAATCTAAAACATAGAGACGAAGTTTCTGTAGGTCTCATGGGGCGCGGTGTACTTAGCAGTTATTTGATAGTGAGGCTTTCACCACGGCGCTCCCTGTATATTGTCTATGGCGACATATTTGAATAATCGTACGATCTGAATAAGAATCTTTTATTCATAAGTAATTCCTAATATGTGATCTAGAGTAGGAAAGATAATGGAGAGCGTGCTAGTTGACATATAATAAAAACTTGTTGATTGTTTTATATGGTGTTTTTTCAATACTGACAAAAAATACGTTGTTTGGTCTATAATAAGCCTGTTGAAACCTGTATGTAATGTTTAAGGCATCATTCCAGGTGCGTACATTTAGGACTCTCCACTGAGTTTTAATTTGTATTGACACTTTGCAATATTTTTATTTTTGGATTGTAACCATTTTAAGAATCAATATATCTGCTATAAAAGCATATTATTTTTACTGTTATTAATAAAAAATCCTAAAACAATATTGGCTCACATATTCGGAAACTACAAGCAGTAATGTATTTAAGTAACTGTGTATAAGTTTACAACAACCCCCCCCCCCCCCCCCCCCCCCCCTTTTGGTCGGGGTTTAAAAGGTCTTTGCAACCCACTTACCTGAGTAGGTAAAAATTGGGGTTTCCAGATCAGATAAGATCTGAAAACCCCAATTTTCAATAAATGTGTATTCAAATAGACGAAATCTTGTTTTTGTAATAATGACCTACTATTTGAATATACTATTTATTGCATACTCATTCAATAGATTGTGATCTGTGTGATTGGTCATAGTTTTCAATCAATGTGTATTCAAATATCATAGTTTTCAATCAATGTGTAAGTATTCAAATATACGAAATCTTGTTTGTCTTAATGGCCTACTATTAGATACTATTAGACAGATCAGATAAGATCTGAAAACCCCAATTTTCAATAAACACCTAATTTACATCATAGTATTCAAATACCTACTATTATAATAAACCGTTCATTGAATTAAAAAACACCTATTCAAATAGATTCTTATCTGCATTACATTCAAATTGAATAATGATCAAAGGTAAAACTATGTGATTGGTCTTAGAATGTCACAAGGTTTAATTCTGATAATTGAATGCGCTCACACATTCTCCGATGTTATCTTATATCGGATTTTTGATATACTCGTACTTACGTCATTGCGTTCTTCTATCTCACGAAGCGATGTATGTGCATTATTCGATGCGACTTTCAACCTTACTCTCATAAACTTTAAAACCACATGTCATCGCTTCGTGACGTAAAATAACAATTAGATGAGAGTATGTAAGTGAAAGGTTAAATAAAAATACTTTATCATTTATTAAGTACTATGATTTATTTTACGACATATTATTCGATACCTTTACAGCAATTTCTTTAACCGATTTATAAATGTCATCCATAAATATGTTTTTAACTACATGCTGCACGCACAATTCAGCATCACAATTACATAGCGAACTTATGATATCAGGGTAACTTTCCACATCATAAACTTCGATCCTGATCACTTTAGCACCACGCGTTAGTTTTTTTATACAGGTGAATGCAGCTGTTGAACTTCTCTTGAGCTGTTTGCTGCTGGGACCCTCCAGATTCAATTGTTTTTCATTTTTCTGTCCTACTACAGTATTCATAGGAATGAAGTTGAAGTAGTCGTTTTCGGAGTCCTGAAAAAAAAACAGAATGCAATTAGTCATGTTGAACTAAGTGTATACTTACATACGTTTTTATTCAAAAACTCTAATGTCAAGGGCTTATAATTATGTTATATTTTAATTGATAGATAAAATACTGTTAAAGAAAATATTACCACTTACCGACATTACGCGATGATATCCCCCGTTTTTAGCCAGTCAGGACTCAGCAAGGGTACAAATTGAAATGATTGATTTAATATATTTTTTTCAATTTATATAATAATCGATTTTTTATCTATAGAGTTCAAAATCGTACAATTTTGTTAGATTTCGATAAGTACTCCGACAGTAGGACAAATATGGCATGGTGAAATTGAAACCTCAAGACATCACGGCGCCAAACATTTTATTGTTTACTATAAATCTATATTGATAAAACAAACACTTACTGTACGTTTGTTCACTGTAATTTTTTCATACATTTTTATTGAGAAGATCAATATCATAATGGCATGCGAAACCATCGCATGTAAGTAGTACGTCTAATTTGCAACGTAAGTTCTAATTCTATTTAAGGAGATGGATCAAAACAATAATATTGTATTGCAATATCGACATACTATTATTACTCCGGGTTCTTATTAGTGTACACTTTAGGTATCATAATTTAAGGTTGAGATTTATACATTTGGTTATGATTGCAAAGCATTTGTCGCGTGAAGAAGTCCTGACTCAGGATTTTAGGTTAACGCATGCATTACATATATGGAAAAAGCTCACGTCGGCAATCCCGGCTATATAAATATTGGACGGTGATTTAGGGGACATCACTTCAGCTACCAGAAGCTCCAGATAAACATCAAGTACCTACCTACTTACCAAGAATCAACCTACTCTACGAAAAATGTAAGTATTCCAAGTTCTTTAATAATACATAAATTAATAGACCTGCTCTTGTATTTATATTTTATAGTTTTATCTAGCGTGTTATAGTATCATGGTTTAATAGAGTAATGTTTCTGTGATAGTTATGTTTCAGTATTCTAAAAAGATGTACTTATTTCAATATTAGATGAACATAGATAGATAGATACATAGACAATAATAAAATAATAATAATAAATTAGAGTAGTGTACCTATCTGTGACATTTCAATGTGGTATGTACGCTTGAATAATGATTTGATTGTATTAATATGTTTCACTCTATTTCAGGTCGCACGAAAACGCCGAGACCCTTTTTCCCTCTGACGTCGACGAGGAACCTCAGGTTCAAAAAAAGAAGCACGACGGGCGAAAAAGGAAGCACGCATCGTCACGTACGTCTTCACCATCGAGAGCAAGTCCGGTGCCCCTACGAAAAATGTAAGTATTCCAAGTTCTTTAATAAAACATAAATTAATAGACCTGCTCTTGTATTTATATTTTATAGTTTTATCTAGCGTGTTATAGTATCGTGGTTTAATAGAGTAATGTTTCTGTGATAGTAATGCGTCGTCGGCGAAACCGTCTGTGTCGTCCCATCCATCGGCTTCAAAGAAGCTGCATATCAAACCCATTCCCCCGAGGAAGTGCACGGCATACGATCTGTTTGGAGACGATAGCGAGGACGACGAGAAAGAGCCCCCTGCAGTTACTGGTAAAACACCATTAGCTTCATATATATCACGACGTCTTGCAAATGGTCATTCGCGCCAAACCTTTGAAAAAAAGCCGGGAACGCACTATATTGATTTAAAAATATACCGGTACGATGAAATAGAAAAAGTTCAGCCAATGAATAGATGGCGCCAAGCAATTGTCACGCTTAAAAATCAAACTTTTGACAATACAGATGCTTGGCAACATTTGTCTAATTTTATTATAGCTACACGAAAAGAGTACGTTAAGTGCCCACCAACATTTATTAGTAACTACTATTAAAATAGTAGGTACTGTATTAAACAAGTACTATAATTCAGTAGTACCTACTATATTACTTAGTGGACTATTATTAAGCTAATCTTGTATTCATTTATTCAAATATTAGGTATTATTATCTTTATATTTCAAGTTTATACTATTGCTATACCTACTAGCTTAGTTTATAAATGTTTTTTTTATTTTTGTAATCTACATTATGAATAAATATGTAGATGTAAATCTACTATTATGTTATATACCTTAGGCGGTACTTAGTTATTACATAGGCATATAAATAAATCATGTAATCAGTTATAGAAATTAAGTTGTATAATCATTTATCATATTACATTTGATTTAATGCTCATGGTTTTTTTCCTTTCTTTATTACAGTTTCAACTAGATCCGGAATCAGAACAAATAACAACGATATAATAATATGTCAAAAATGTCACATTGAAGTACCTAAAATTGAATATCAGTATCATTTAAGAACGAATTTGCATAAATCTAATTGCATACTAAAAACTGAAATTGAAAATATCGATATAATAGCCACGGCTTTTAAAAAGAGAATAATAAGTTTCAAACTGAATCCATTAATGGAATACCTAACACCTGAGGAATTCCTAATGGATAATCGACTTAAGGTTATAAAACTAATTAATGATTGTTTGATAAAACATAATTGTGTTAAATTAAACTTTGAACTTTTTGCTTATTTCATTCTACCAACATCTGATGAGCAACAGCTTAAATCATTTAACACAAAATATGAAATCGTATATAATAATAATACAGATATTAATGAATTATATTTGAAAACAATAAATACATTTGACAGAAAGCTCTCAGAGTTCCAACATTGTGGATCTGGCTGGACTTGTTTCTCTATAAGTCATCTAGAAATTAACATTAACAAATACTCTCCTTTGAAAGGCGGCACCTATATAGATTTGCCACAAGTAATAAAAAAAACTAAAAGTTGTTTAAATATTAAAAACAGCGATAACAACTGCTTTTTATGGAGTATTGTCGCAGCATTATATCCCTGCCAAATGAATGTTTGCAGAACAAGTTCATATCCGCATTTTTCAAAAGTTTTAAATACAGATGGGCTATCATTTCCCCCATCATACAAAGATGTTAAAATATTTGAAAATTTAAATCCCCACATAAGTATTAATATATATGGATTAGATAACAAAAACATGGTCACTGGACCTTTATATGTGGCAAGTTTAAGAAAAAGTCAGCACATCAATTTATTGTACTTTGAACAGAAAGGTAACGGGCATTATTGCTTAATAAAAAATCTATTGAGATTAATCAAACGTCAGATAAGTAAACATAAAGGTAAAATGTACCTATGTGAGACATGCTTACAAGTTTTCACGAGTGAAACGAAATATAATGACCATAATAAATGTCCTAAGGTTTTGACTGTTTTACCTGAAAAAAATAGTATTCTTCAATTTAAGAACTTCGAAAGACGACAAAAGATTAATTTCGTTATATACGCCGATTTTGAAAGTCTTTTACTGAACTGCAACATAAATGTAACTGAGAATACTCGTACCTATAAGGTTCACGAACCTTCATGTTTTGGTTACTATATTTGTTGTTCACACAATACAGATCTGAATAAGTTTGTTACTTATAGAGGAGCTGATTGTGTAGAAGTATTTATAAAATATTTAATAAGAGATTTGGAGTACATTCACAGTATCTTATTAAATAAAATACCTATGGCACCTTTAACTAAGGACCAAGAAAACGATTACAAAAATGCCACTACATGTCATATCT
Source organism: Clostera curtula (assembly GCA_905475355.2). Taxonomy (NCBI): domain Eukaryota; kingdom Metazoa; phylum Arthropoda; class Insecta; order Lepidoptera; family Notodontidae; genus Clostera; species Clostera curtula. Next base: position 7,087,284 of record FR997808.1, on the reverse strand, counting down.
GTAATTATTTGCTCTTTGACGATAAAGTAATGGATCATGATCACATTACATCACAATACCGAGGCGCAGCACACTCTCATTGTAATTTAATGTTAAGAGTTTGTCCATTTGTGCCTGTTATTTTTCATAACCTATCTGGCTATGACTCTCACCTATTTATAAAAGAACTATCGAAGTATGAAGGTGCTTTTAAAATTATACCAAAAACCAAAGAAAGGTATATGTCATTCACAAAAGTACTTCATACTAAGAATACATTAAAATCAAAGCCTATTCAAGTTAAGTTCATAGATTCTTATCAATTTCTTCATTCAAGTTTAAGCACATTAGTAAATAACTTGAATGAACCTGACTTTGTTAATTTATTAAAAGAATTTCCAACTATTAGTAATAATCAGTTAAAGTTGTTACGACAAAAAGGAATTTATCCCTATGATTATATGGACGCATACTCAAAATATTACGAGACTCAACTTCCATCGAAAGTTTGTTTCTATAACAGTTTGAATTGTCAGCATATAAGCGATGATGAATACGTACACGCTCAATCTATTTGGCAGTCATTTAATATTAAAACACTTGGAGAATATACAGATTTATATTTAAAGACCGACGTATTACTTCTTGCTGACGTATTCGAAAAATTTAGACAGACTTGTCTGGATCATTATCAACTTGATCCAGCGTATTACATTACTGCACCTAGTTTAAGCTGGGATGCGATGCTTCTGTACACAGGCGTTAAATTAGAGTTAATTCATAGTTTAGAAATGTATGAATTTTTGGAAAAGGGAATACGTGGAGGCTTGGCACAATGTTCTCTTCGCCATGCTCAAGCGAATAATAAATATTTACCAAATTACGATGCTTCTCAAAAATCAACATATTTGATTTATCTTGACTGTAACAATTTATATGGTTACGCAATGACAAAGAAAATGCCTATTTCAGATTTCCGTTTTATGACAATCGATGAGATTAAAACAGTAAATGTGTTATCAATACCAGATGATTCTGAATATGGGTTTATTTTAGAAGTTGATTTACTATATCCTGAGAGTTTACATAATACTCATAGTGATTTACCTTTTGCGCCCGAGAGGTTCACACCTCCTGGAGGCAAAACACCTAAATTAATTGCTAATTTATACGACAAATTCAACTATGTCATACATTACATTCATTTAAAGGCATGTTTATTAAATGGACTAATTTTGAAAAAAATTCACCGTATTTTAATATTTAGACAAGAAAATTATTTACAAAAATATATTGACTTGAATACTACTTTACGTCAAGCTTCAACAAACGTATTTGAAAAAGACTTTTTCAAACTACTTAATAATGCTATATTTGGAAAAACTATTGAAAATAGACGCAAACAGGTTAACGTCAAATTAGTTACCATGTGGGATGATTACAATAATAAAACTAACAAGCACCACGGTGCTGAAAAATTAATTGCAAAACCAAATCTGAAAAGTATTGCTATCTTTTCTGAAAGTTTTGTTGCTATTCAATTAACTCCTGAAAAAATAATTTTAGATCGCCCTATTTACATTGGGTTTACAGTTCTAGAATTAGCAAAGGAACATTTGTATAAATTTCACTATAACTTTATTAAAAATAAATATAATACTCGCGCAAGACTGTGTTATACAGACACAGACAGCCTTCTTTATTTTATAAATACAGGGGATGTTTATGAAGACATAAAAAATGATATCGCAAATTTTGATACAAGTAATTTCCAGGCTGATAGTTGTTACAGCATGCCAAGAGTAAATACTAAAATTCCAGGACTGTTTAAAGATGAACTCGGGGGTGACATCATAAGTGAATTTGTAGGACTGAGAGCCAAACTATATTGTATAATCAGTTCAAAAACTCGCATCGCAAAAGCAAAAGGTATATCTAAAGCTGTTACTAATCGATTGAAATTATCTCACTATAGTAAAGCTTTAACAAATAATGTCAATTTTAAATGTAAAATGAATATAATTAAATCACTTAAGCATGTACTGTACTCGCAAGAAATTCATAAAGTAGTTTTAAATAGAAATGATGATAAGAGACAAATACAAACGAACTTTATTGAAACTTTACCTTGGGGTCATTGTGAAACTTTATTCTAAGAACTTATTTATAAAATTAAATACAAATCTGTTTATGTGAATAAATTGTCATATTATTATTTTCGTATTGAAATATGTAATATCTGAATAAAAAATGTATAACTGATGTATGATTTTTATTTTTGCTATGACCTTCATTCTATTAATCTATAACATCACTAATCACGAATATAAATACTTTACTAACTTATTTATTTATTTACAGCAGGTTTAAACATAAAATGGATGCACTATGTAGGTATTCTGAATATTACCTACGTTCGCTTTACATTTGACGAGACAACTTTATATCTCAATCATTTGTTTTTATTATATTTAGGCTTTATATATCTATGTATGCGTAAAATTGAATTAATAGTCAAAATGAAGTTGATCAAACAACACACATCACTTAATGTTAATCATATAAATCTTGGTGACTCCGATAACCACATTAGGCATAGCGTTCTGTTACCAAATACGATTCGTTGTATTATATGTGGTCCATCGAATTGTGGAAAAACAAACGTAGTTCTTAGTTTATTATTGCATGAGAATGGTCTTAAATTTCAAAATCTTTATCTTTACTCGAAAACTAACTTTCAACGAAAATACAGGTTCTTACGAGAAGTTATAAAGAGGGTGCATCAGGTTAAGTTTCATGAATTTAATGATAATAAAGAAGTCATAGCCCCAGATGAAGCACTACCTAATTCTGTATTTATTTTCGATGATGTTGCATGTGAAAATCAAATAAACATTCGTAATTACTTTTCTATGGGTAGACATAAACAAATCGATTGCTTTTATTTATGTCAAACATACTCTAAAATTCCGAAACAGCTGCTGCGTGATAATGCTAACTTTCTTATAATATTTAAACAAGACGATGTGAACTTGAAACATATTTATGAAGAGCATGTTAGTTCTGATATATCCTGGAATCAATTCAAGAACCTTTGTAATAAAGCTTGGAGAGATCCATATAACTTTGTTAGTATTTGCAAAGATTCTTCATTAAACAATGGAAGGTACAGACAGAATTTAGATAGTTTTTTTAAATTTTGATCTAAAAATGTATACCTATATATAAATCAATAACGTATAAATCTGATTTAGTATTATATCTTCTTTAGCTGAGTACACTTGTAACAGTACAATATGGAAAAGAATATTAAAATAGAATTAATGAAGTCTGTAGACTCCATAAAGAATAAAATAAAACAAATGAAAAACCAGGAACACTCAATGAACTTGTCACTTGATAAAATATTAAAACCTGTCACAGATCCCCTTAAAACCCTAGTTGATTCGAATAAGACAATAGAGAAAATACAAACTAATGAAAATACACACTCTAATTTTGAAGACATGGAATTGGATGACATTAATACTAGTTCATCTACAAAGTTCGAAGAATGTTACGATCCAGCTCCCCAGACGGAATTACTGGATGATTTAGAAATATCATTAGAGGGTCGTGATATACATGATATTTATGATGGTGTAAATATACCATTTGGAATAAGGAGTGCAAACAAAAAATTACTAATGGGTAATTCAAACGTTTCATTTTCTAAAATAGATAGTGTGAATGATGATAATGTCATTTTAATTAAAATTGGGGACAAAAGCTACAATTTAACCCCAGGTTTAAAAGAACTTTTACTTCGAAGAAAACCTGATTTGAAACTAATATCGAGCAAAGATAAACTTGTCTATAAAGATATGTTGCATTATACAAATGCCCATAAGAAAAATTTCAATCCTAATGGGCAAATAAGAGGCGATAAAGGTATAAAATATCGTGAAATAATCAAACCATTGTTTTCTGAAGCGTTAAACAATAATATTGTCACTAAATTTGGAAGAAGCTTACCAACACTAAAGAAATACAAAAATAACACTGACTTGGTATATTGGGACGATCCTAACGAACTGGTTGACAGATTGAAACTATTGATTGCTTCCCGAGATGCCGGTAATTCAAACCATGATAATGAAATTTTATCAATAATCGAAGAATTAAAAGAAGCTAGCATAATTAAATAATAAATAGTCATAATAATATGCTTTTTATTCAGTATTATAGCTGAATTCAAGACAAATATACTAAATTGTGAATATGAGTAAAGCTGACGTGGTAAACGAAATTCATAAAAATGCGAGGGTGAACTATCCACGAAGACGTGTTATCATGAAAGATATAGATGACTTGTGGCAAGCAGACTTAATTGATATGCAATCAATTTCAAAAGAAAATAAAAGTTACAGATATATTCTTGCCGTCATTGATACATTTTCGAAATATGCTTGGGCCTTTCCTATGAGAAGTAAAACCAAAGAAGATGTGTGTAAGACTTTCAAAACTTTGTTGGACAAAGGGCGTGTTCCTAAAAATCTGCAAACGGATAATGGAGCAGAATTTTATAATAACAAATTTCAGAAGCTTATGAAATCGTATCATATTAACCATTATTCAACTTTCTCAACTAAAAAGGCTTCAATAGTTGAACGATTTATCAGAACATTGAAATCTAAAGTTTATAAGGAATTTAGTTTAAAAGGCAATTACAATTGGGTAAATAATACCCTCAATGATGTTATTTACAAATACAATCACACTCACCATCGCACTATTAATGAAATCCCTGCTAATGTGGACAATATTAATAAAAAACTGATATTAGAAAGGTATTTAAAATTGCAAAAAAATGATAATTTAAAAAGTAAGTACAAAGAAGGTGATTATGTGCGTATCAGTAAATACAAAGGAACATTTGAAAAAGGTTATACTCCCAACTGGTCAACAGAAATATTTAAAATTCGTAAAATACAAAATACAACTCCTATAACTTACTTAATCGAAGATACTATCAGAGGTCAACCTATTTTAGGTGCATTTTATACACAAGAACTTCAAAAAACAAAACATCCCAATGTATATCTAGTCGAGAAAGTTCTTAGAAGAAAAGGTAACAGGGTTTTAGTAAAATGGTTAGGTTTATCTTCAGCTGAAAGCAGTTGGATTGATAAATCGAATGTAATATTATAAATAAAATAACATTAACAACAAACTCGAATCACATAACTATTTATTAAAGTATTCAAACCGGAATCATCAGTCTTATAATGTGTTTTGGAGAGAGTAGTCTTCTTAATTGGCTTATTAATAATTTACCATTTGAATTACATTTACCAGGATATAATTACTGTGGCCCTGGTACTAAATTAATAAAAAGACTTACACAAGGAGATAACGGTGTAAATAAGTTGGACGAATATTGCAAAGAACACGATATTGCATATCACAAGTCATCAAACTTAAAGGATCGACATAAAGCTGATTTAATTTTGTTAAAAATGGCGAAAGAGCGAGCGGTTGCTTCCGATGCTAGTATAGGCGAAAAAGTCGCGGCACGTTTAGTAAGTAAGGCTATGTCAACAAAAATTAAAACTGGGTCTGGTTTGAGAAAAAAGCCTTCTCCAAAAGTTACATCTGGAAAAGGATTAAAAAGTAAATTAAAAACTATTATTACAAAAGCAAAAAGACATATAAAAAAATTAAAACCTAAGAGCAAGAAAATGGCTATAGAATTAGCTATTGCCGCTGCCAGGGAATTAGCTGATGACTCATCGATTAAGCTTCCTCGTATTATTCCTATTCCAAAAACTGGGGGAGTATTACCTTTGATTCCTATTTTTGCGGGATTATCAGCGGCGGGAGCTTTAGCAGGCGGTGCAGCTGGTATTGCTAAAACCATAAATGAATTCAAAATGGCTAAAAAGCTGTATGAAGAATCGAAGAGACACAATGAAAAAATGGAAGCTCTATGTATTGGGAAAGGACTACACCTTAAACCACATAAAGGCGGTCTTGGAATTTTCGTATCAAAAGAAAAAAACTAAGATATCGGCTACCCAAACGGGCCTTAACTAACTTTGACATTTTAAAGTACGGGAATAGAATTCCTTATTTTAGAGGTGTCTTTATGAGAGATGAGCTCCCTAAATGTCCTTATAAAAAAGAATGTGGAGTTATTAATTTAGATAGTTCTAAAAATCCTGGTTCTCATTGGGTAGCCTATGCAAAATATAATGATTATGTTGAGTATTTTGACAGTTATGGAAATCTTAAACCTCCAAAGGAATTTATAAAATATGTAGGTTCTAATATTCAATATAATTATGAAAATATACAACGTGATCACCCCTTCAATTGTGGACATCTATGTTTAAATTTCTTAAAGAATTTTTGGTATAATCAAGAAATAAAATAAACAGGATCATTTAAAAGAGTTCAGTATGCAAGCATGCCTACTACGGTTACCATCTCTGGAAATAAATCAGAACTGGTCTCGTATTTTCAACCACCTCTTCATTTATCTGATCAATACGAGTGCGGTTTACTATACTTTTCAGTATTAAAAAAAAGACCGAATGTGCCAGTTAATAGCAGCAGTTTAGCAGCTGTAATCAGAATCGAATGTGATCTTGTGCACGGTTCATATTACAACGGATTACCGACTCATTTTATTCACGAATTCATATCTGATACTGCTCCAAGTCACGGGTACACAGAAATACCCCAGAACGTTATTTACTTCCCAGTAAACAAAAACATAATTTCATCCATATCTGTCAGGATTGTAGATCAGTTTGGTTACTGTATTGACTTTGGTGAAGAACATATTCAATTACGTCTTCATTTAAGAAAAGCAAAATGATTGTGTATGATAAAAACCCTACAGTGAAAATAAAACGTCCTATTCCGTCAACAACCGTTAAGGTGCACAGACGTAAGAAAAACGTGATGAAATTGACTAAATCAAATAAAGATTTTCTTAAAGCTTTAGGGTTTAAAGTATGAGTATACTACAGATTACTGATTTACCACACTTTGATAGTTCAATCGAAAGTTATGAAGTCCATTCATACAATCCCTACAATAACAGCTTTAGAGAAAACGATGAAATCAGAATCCCCATCCACCAGCAAGACATATATGTACTACCATCAGCCAGTTCAATCTACATCGAAGGTCAGGCAAAGCTGTTCGGCAAGGATGGGCATCCAATCAAGAAAACTGTTACGTTCACTAATAACCCTGTTATGCATTTGTTTCAAGACATCAGATACGAAATGAATGGAATTGAAATAGATCGTATAAAAAATTCCGGAATAACATCAACAATAAAGTCATACATCTCATTAAATGAAGCAGAAAGTAAAGTTGCTGCATTATGGGGTTGGAATTTAAACGGGTTCGAAAGTTATGGGCATTTTAGCGTTGTGGTACCTTTAAATAAGATTTTAGGGTTTGCAGAGGATTACAATAAAATTGTGATAAATTGTAAACACGAACTTATATTGAATAGGAGTAATTCTAACTTGAATAGTATTATTCTTACTGATGAAGTCGTTCAGCTTCAAATAGATATACAAAGGGTTCAGTGGAGAGTACCACATGTAAAAGTTTCAGATAGAGAACGTTTAACACTTTTAAAGCATTTAGAAAGAGATAAACCTATTCAGATGGCATTTAGAAATTGGGATTTATATGAGTATCCTTTACTACCTAAAACCACAAAGCATTCTTGGTCAGTAAAAACTGCTTCTCAATTAGAAAAGCCCCGGTATGTAATTTTTTGCTTGCAGACTAATAGAAAAAGTAATAAATCGAAAGACAGCTCAGTATTTGATCATTGCGATGTGACAAACGTAACGCTATTTTTGAATTCTCAATATTACCCTTATGAGCCTTTAGGCTTAAAGTTTTCTGAAAACAAGTACAGTATATTATATGAAATGTATGTGAAATTTCGTCAGTCGTATTATAACAGCCCTGTCGATCCCTTGCTTGATCTGAAAGATTTTAAAGAAAAAGCACCACTTTTTATCATAGATTGTTCAAGGCAAAATGACTGTTTAAAAACAGGCCCGGTAGACGTAAGGTTGGAATTTGAATGTTCAACATTGATACCAGATAACACAACTGCTTATTGTTTAATTATTAACGATCGACTTGTGGAATACAAACCGTTAAGTAACATTGTGCGCAGGCTATCATGACTGCAATTGTAGATGTTCAAGGTTTCAAATCAGAAGCTAACGAATTTATAGTAAAGGAAATTGCGATATTATGCGATAAAAAAATACAGGTATTTTTAATAAAACCTCCATTCCCATTTTACGACTTGACTAAACAAGAACGGCGACTAGTAAGTTGGATTGAGCGCAATAGAAAGATATACTGGAAGGAAGGAATTGTGCCTTACTTAAATTATCAGAATTTGGTCTTAAATATTTTAAGAGATAAATGTGTTTATGTCAAAGGTTCAGAAAAAGTGTCATGGTTAAGGAAAATTGTAAATAGTGCTAATGTTAATAACTTAGAAGATAAAGGTTGTCCTAGTTTATTAAACTTATATAAACAATATGAAAACTCTCATGATGTGTATAGTTGTATTTATCATGATTCAGTATGTGCCTTGAAAAACGTTCTCTGTTTAAATAAATGGTGTATAAACAATGTAGTATAAACACTCTAAGTAACTAATAAATTTTTGAAATAAATATTTTCTTGTTTTATTCATTAAAAGGTTGATTATATGTATAGTAATTCCCACAGATTTCGCAATAACATTTCGCAAGAAACAGATCATATCAGGCTGGAATATTACTCAAAATTAAAATGTAATGACTACTTACCCACAGAAAACAGATCAGATCAGGTTAGAACATTATTCCATACATAAAATATAATAACTTTAAGTACCTCGGAAACAGATCTGATTAGGTCCGATTATTTTGCACCAGTTCTCAAATAGATACATGATCACAACAACACCTCTATGACCAATCACACAGATCACAATCTATTGAATGAATATGCAATAAATAGTATATTCAAATAGTAGGTCATTATTACGAAAACAAGATTTCGTATATTTGAATACACATTTATTGAAAATTGGGGTTTTCAGATCTTATCTGATCTGGAATCGTATATTTGAATACACATTTATTGAAAATTGGGGTTTTCAGATCTTATCTGATCTGGAAACCCCAATTTTTACCTACTTACCTGATGTTGTCTGGCTTCCTGCTGCTTCAGATACCGTAAACGCTGCTCCTTGGCGCACAGCAGTTGGTGCTGTGTGTCGATCTGCTGCTGTTGCCGCAGCGCCATTGCGCGCAGCTCACCCAATGTCAGCTCCACCCCTTCCCCCAACTATGGATAAAAAAATACATGATTATCTATTTTATCATCATCATCATAAATAATAAAAATGAATTGCTGTTCGTCAGTCTTGCTAAAACTTGAGAACGGATGGACCAATTAGGCTAATTTTGGTCTTGAAATATTCGTGGAAGTCCAGGGAAGGTTTAAAAGGTGAGAAAATATGATAAAATATCATTCAGGTTTTTGATTTATTGATTCTGAGGCGGTACGAAGGTTGCCGGGTCAGCTAGTTATTATATCAATTAACTTATCTGGCGCTGTTTTAGTGATTAGTGTGCGAATTTGCTCTCACAAATCTGACTTATTCTGGCCTTGTACTTAAAAATTGCGATCTAAAAAAAATACGGAGTTTCTTGCCGGCTCTTCTTTGTACATCTGCATTACGAATTTTACATTTTAATTTTTTACTTCTATTTGAATATCACTGACAATATGTTACTAAATATGTTATAAAGTTACTAAGTACTGCACTGACCTGCAATACTAAGTACCTACTATACTTTTAATATATCATTTTTTTCTAAACTATAGAAGTTAGAGATTTCAAATAAAAAACTTTTTAAAGCAAATATTATCAACTTTCTATGTAACTATAGCAAACTCTACAAACTTTTTCTCTAGTTTCTTTATTTCGAAAGTATATCTTGTGTACTTAAAAAGTTATTGCAATTTTAAACGAGTGATACTTAGTTTTGCAGCCCAGTGTAGTAGTAATATTATAAAGAAGAGATGTGTATTCTTGTATATCTGTAACGAATAAACTCAAAAACGAAATGACCGATTCCAATAATTGTTTCACCATTAGAATGTTATCCCCGAGTAATGTAGGTGAAGCCGAGATAAGCACAGGAGGGACAAGTCACTCGCATAATCTAGTTTAAAATATTAGTTTCATTAAGGCGTTCAAATGAGATATAACGACTTAAAAAGTCGATATACCGTATCATTTAAATGGTCAAATAACTGAAGGATTAAAAGACTATGCATTTCAGAGGTCAACGAAGCGTATTATTACGCCTAGCGTACGCGAGAGTGACTTTTTTTGTCGTATTCAGTAATTGCATTTTTGTGTAGCACTGATATTGCCATCGCTAAGGATTAACGGATATGGTTGGGAATATGAGTGTCTTTCAGAGATAGCACTTGGCTAGAGTGGTTTCGCTTTTGTTCCACTACTATAAATCTGAATCACGAAAGAATCTTTTTATTTATATCTAGTGTTTTTATACAGTGTCTATTTCTAATACACATGCTATAACAAAGACATAAAAAAGGTTTTTTACACATACTACTAGTCAGCTCTTAAATGACCCACTGCTGAGTCGGGCCTCCTCCAGTTACATAAGGGTAATTAGACAACTGTGCCACGCATGCCAGACGGGTTGGCACAGGGTTTCGTTTCAAGTTTTCCTTATTCTTGAGACTAGCCGTCATTTCCTTTTAGCGGCTCTTACGACACCCTCAGGATGGAATGGGATGGTGACACTATATTTTATAAATCCGTCTTAATACTTTGTGCCAAATTTCTGTTTAACAAATACAACTTTTTTCATTTTCATTAACTCATTTAACAATAAAATAACTACACATGACATTAAATTACATTGAAATAGCATAATTACACATTAGTGAGTCAGGCTTTCCCTCCATAAATCTGGAGGAGGGCCGACCCAGTATTGGGTCATGTATGGGCTGAAACGACGACGACGAGTCAGGGTTTCTCAAATTCCATGAAGGAAAGTTAAGCCACGACGCCGTCTTGGGCTCCCTCTCTCTAGTCGGTCCCTCATCACTGAGGATCGTGGTCATCAGTGGATGCGTTACATTTGGACCAGATGATGTGCCTTAAGCCATGGACAGGACTCGATGGAGGCACATCATCTGGTCCGTCTTGGGCAAAAGGAGCTTGTTTCGTTTGGGTTTCATTCACCACCCTCAGTATACAATGATTCGATCGACCTATGATTTACGAATCCATCACTCCACAAATACAATATGTGTTTTTTCATTCTTATCCTAATGTCCTGATTTTTTGTGAGTATCTCCATAATTCAGTCCCGCCGCCCTTTCCATAACTCAGCTGTAATGTATTTGAGTATGACGGCGGTGGTGCGAATATTATTTTTATCAAAAGCTGTTGTAAGTCTTCGAAGTTATTGCCCTATTTTCGTTTGGCTGTAAGAGGAAAATGTACACTGAAACTGTGAAATATTAACGAAGGCCTCCATTTATAATTAACTAGCGACCCGCCCCGGCTTCGCATGGGTGCAATGATGAACCTCTAAATTTATCAGTGTTTCTCTACAATATTATGGATGTATTATACATATAAACCTTCCTCTTGAATCACTCTATCTATTAAAAAAGACCGCTTCAATATCCGTTGTGTAGTTTTAAAGATTTAAGCATACATAGGGACGGACAGACGACTGCGACTTTGTTTTATACTATGTAGTGATAACGTATTAAGGAAAAGTCTAACTCTTGGCTATGTTGTATTTTATTTCATAACTCTTTCTAAACAAATCCTGGAACCAATAATAAAATCATATGGTAGATTCAGCCTTGAGAATTTAATATTGGATTTAGAATACATGGTGTCGCCACCCCAATTCTTCCTGAGGGTGTCGTAAGGAAATGGTAAGGCCAAAAACCCAGACGTAAGAGAAGGAAAACTTGATACGAAACCCTATGCCAACCGGTCTGGCCAGCGTGGCACAGTAGGCTAATTGCCCTCTATGTAGTTGGGGGAGGCCCGACTCAGCAGTGGGTCATTTATGGGTTGAGAAGTGGTAGTAATAGTTTCCCTTCAAATTCATGGAGGGAAATTAGCCTTAAATGCCACGCTGTCACAGAGTTTGTATCTAGTTTTTCTTCTCTTGTGGCTAGGTGATCTGCCTCTCATATGTTCCCTTAGTCGTCTCTTACGACACGTTCAGGATGAAAAGGGTTGGTGACACTGTTTATTATAAATCCGTCACCACACTCATATAATTCAATGGTACATCTCAACTAGAATTCATCTTCTATACAAATAAAATAAATATAATTGGGTTGTCAGTTTGTAATAATAAAATAACCACTTTTTACTAAATGCTTAAGTATGTATACATAGTAGGTACATAGAACAAATAATTTATTATTAAAATTTTTGTCTGTCTGTTCTGTCTGTTTGTTCCGGCTAATCTCGGTACGACAATAACCGCGGGTAACATCGCACCCGTGCGAAGCCGGGACACTAGTTTTTAATATGTTTTGTGAGTCTATTTAAGGATATACTATCTAACCATGCAAGAAACAGTGTTGTTTTTTACATTAAGCTATATATTGTGGCAGTCAACTGCCCTCGTTTTATGTTTAATTATGCTACATATTGTGGAGGAACACGCTAATGACATCGACTGGCCTGTTGTTTTTACTAATAGCAAAGAAATGAATTGAAATAGGAATGTATTCAGCAATATATTATTATCACCCAATCAGTAATGTGTAGGTACTACTACCACAGCATATTGGCACAGATTCAAACTTAAATTATCAGTGGACTGATTGATTTATGAAACAATTAGCCAGATACTAAAAGGGTAACATTATTTGGCCTTAATTTAAAAAGTTGCAAAATTATTTCAATATACAGGGTTGATACGACATAGGGGCATTTTTTTTAACTGCCTGTTCTAGGTATCATTTCCAGGCTCTGTACCAAAAATCAATTAAATTAATGCAATTGTTTAGCCGCAAATGATTTTTTAAATTTTTGCCTCATTTGAACATTATGTATCTTTCCTAACAGATGTTTATGCCTAACGCATCGTTTATTAACCTTAGGGGCTGTCCATTAATCACGTGATGTATTTTTTTACATTTTTTAACCCCTCCCTCCCCCTTGGTGATACCTGGTGAGGTTTAAGACTACGCCTCCAACCCCCCAGGAACCCGTGAACCCCTTGTGCCAACCCGTATGGCCACCGTGTCACAGTAGGCTAGTTACCTTCCATCTGACTGGAGTGGGCCGACTCAACAGTGGCTCATGCCCCAAGCAATAAATAAACTGTAGGTAGTTTAATTATTGCTTGGCTCATGAGCTGCTACTCGACTATTCAGCCTATTACATGGAGGGTAATAAGCATCCTGTGCAGTGCTGGAAAAACGTGTTGCCATAGGGTTTCGTTTCAAGTTTGCATTCTCCCGAGGCCAGGTTTTTGGCCTTCTCATTTCCTTTTTTCGGCTCTTACACCCTTAGGATGGAATGGATACATAATAAGTATACTCTAAACCCGCCACCACACGGATCAATTAAACACCTACGTATAAAATTTACCTACCCGAGAATTTACTCAAATTCGTAGACGAAATTCATTTAAAAAATATCTCGCGAAATATTTATGCCAAGTCCGCTCGGTATGTCGTAAAAATTCCTGGATTCCGCCCTTTTGGCGGTATCGGCGGCATTAAGGCCGACTGCGGTCACATTTTATTTATATCTCGACACTTGTTGATTGCCGTCCCGCCTGCACTCTGATGTATTGGCCGGAAAGATAAATTGTGTTACTGTAAATCGGCACTGGATTTACTCTCGAGGTCACTCTGAGGACACAGGAGGTCCCAGAACCAAAACTGACACGACACTGTGTCCCACCCTTCGTGTGACCGGAAAGAAAGGAAGGCCCACTCTGATCCGGTATGGCCTCGATGGATGCTAAAGGCCCTCAAGCCCCCTTACCAACACAAGGTTGCAGCACGGGCGTACTGAGTATCCCTACTCAGGGCTTATATCCAGGGCGACAAACTTTCAGGTGGCAATTCTTTCGTAAGTGAATACCGACACGTGTCATTCCCTCCTTGTAAAAATATCTGTTTGAGAATTGTGCTGACAAAAAAGATTAAGTGCGCTATGTTGTCAACACGGACAATGTTGACAACATAGCACACTTAATCTTTTTTGCCAGTCAGACTGTTCAAGTTGAAGCGCTGGTATTTCTTCTCTGAAGCGATTTTACAGAACGCGGTGTCGTAAATATGAAACTGCACATGAACTGCAATTGTATAGTGCCCAGGGGCTGCAGTGAACCTAAATCCGGGCCTGTTGTCAGCCCGTGAAATGGCGTAATGACGTTGACCTCTGTTCGTATTCAGTTTTGTAATGAATGGAGTAGGTTTGTAGCGACCGATTGAAACGTAAAACCTTCCTTTCTCATTCATGTAGAACGGCGGTTAACGGGTTTAAAATAAATACTGTTACCATTCCTCTTCATTCTGAGGGTGACGTAAGAGTTGATAAAAGAAAGTTACAAGAAAAGAAAAGGATCACTTGAAAGGATAACCTGTGTTAACCCGTCTGGCCAGCGTGGCACAGTCAGCTATTTACCCTTCGTGTACATGCATGGTGGAGATCCCAGTCGCAAAAATAAAGCTGATATTTTAAAATAAGAGAAAGCCGTATAAATAACGAATTGCAATGGTTGCCATAAAATTATTGGACATTCCTACGGCATGAATGTTTAACACGCAGAAACATATAAAACTAAGTGGATTCCTGTGTCGGTGAGTAAAAATGTAACAGAAGAGACCTCAGCAACCCCGCCGATGAATAATGCATGGATTTACGAGATCACTAATGGTTGGCAACCGTTGCCTTTGGCTCTGAGCTCATGCGTGCAAACGAGCACGTATATCATGTCATCGAGTACTGTCCGATGCTTGAAATATTGTTTCAATGATATAAAATCGAACAGGTACTACAGTTAGTAGAAAGTGTATTTTTAAACACATTATCAATAGGTGCTTGAAATAGAAATATAGATGACACAACATATCTGCCGATGGTGAAACATTTTGTTGTGCATCTCTAAAGAAAGTTTCTAAAAACAACCCTCAGATGTGAAGGCATAAAACTAATCGGAAGAAGCAGTTCTTTGTTCAAAATAATGTTCTATGGTGAAGTACGAGTGACATCACCTACAGGAAGCCAAAAAAAAATTTTTTTTTTCTAAAATTTTATTGTCATTAATACTATCGATCCTTTCGCTATGGCTTTGTTACGCCCTGTATACAAAGAAACACATTCTTAACATATCATCTCAGCCCATAAAAGACCCTGTGCTAAGTCTAGCCTTCTGCAATTACGTGGTGGGAACACAGGACGTGTTGGCATAAAGTTTTCCTTCTCTTGCTAGGCTTTTGTCATTTCCTTTAGTCATTGCTGATTTGCTGATACATTTTCACACTGCATACATAACACAAAAGCTCGTTCCTAAAAATCAGCGTTCGAGCATAAAACACTTATAGCATCAAATACATTCGGTTGTTTTATACATAAAAGAGAATTCAAATTATTAGAGGTAGATCGTTATTTCAGGCACGTGAGCGCAAATATGATGTGAATATTTTCAATAAAAATGATTTTAGCCGCTTTGGATTTCTCCATTTCTATCAAGTGAATGTTAATAGCAAAATAAAAAGTCGTAATACATTTATGTAGAAATAGATCAAATGATTTTATTACAAAGGTGCCCATTAAGCGATTTAAGTCTGACATAAGTGATTACGGAAATAATGATACCCTCGGGCACTCTCAGGATGGAAAGGGCTAGTGACACTACGTATTCTAAATCTAACACTTCACTTATAAATCACTTAGTTCGTGATCTATGTGGTATCTTGAAATTATCTAAAGTACTCTATAGAATAACGATCTTGTCATACAAACAAATCTACAATGAGATTGAATCGGAATACAAAACCAAATTTAAGAAACCAAATATTATACTACGTATAGTATGGACCGTAGTATCTAGGGCAAAAAGTCTCTTTTTAACTGACTTCAAAAAAGGAGGACGTTCTCGGTTGATCTGTATGTTTTTTGTTGGTGTGTGTGTGTTAAGTGTGTTACCGCATAACTCCGCCATTTATGAACCGATTTGGATTATTTTTATTGATTACATATTTTATCTAAATCGATTCAGTTTATTTAAAACAATTCAAGTTTTATAGCAAACATTTTTGTGATGTATTTTTCGCTTTATAGCGAAAAAATTTACTGTCTTTGAAGACGGTTTTTGATAAAACGTTTTATTTATGGTGTAAGAAAACACACAACACTGATAAAATATTATAAAAGGCATGCAGTAATCTTGAGGACGCAAAGTACTTCGTTATTTTCATCCGAGCACTGAAAAACGGCCATTTCATGACGCCATGTTTAAATTGTGCTTACCTGAAGGAAGATTCATTAAAATATAAAATGCTTAACCAAGTATTACGGGTAAAGCGTTCAGTAGAAATATATTGTTAGGTAAAATATCAAATATATGACGATGTACCAGGGTGAATCAAAAAGTTCTTAGAAGTGCATATATATGAAACCTTTTTGGATCAAGTTCGATATTCAAATTAAAGAGTGTCTATCACACTATATTTATGCAGACTGTCACTTGTTTTTGTCAGTTCGTTCGCATGTAATAATTTTTTTTGTGCAACGAGTTGCTAAAAAGTCAAAATTATGGATAAAAGTGAGTTACGTGCGGTGATAAAATATCTCAGTTTGAAAAAAATGTCTACGAAGGAAATTTTTTTGGACATTCAGCAGACATTAGGGGGTGATGCTGTACCCTATTCTACGGTTGCGTACTGGGTGGCTGAATTTAAAAGAGGTAGATCAAGCTGTAAAGATGACCCGCGTTCTGGGCGGCCTTCAACCTCCGTTACAGAAGAAAATGTCAAAAAGGTTGAGAATCTGGTTTTGGAAGACAGAAGAATGACTATAAAACATATAGCTGAGATCCTAAAGATATCTTTTGGTAGCGTTCAATCCATTTTAATTGATTCACTGGGGTTCAAAAAAGTGTCTGCAAGATGGGTGCCACGAATGTTAACCGACGAAAACAAAAAGCGACGTTTGGAAATTTCCAAGCGTAATCTCGAAATGTTCCAGCGTGATTCGGATAATTTTTGCCGTCGTCTTGTCACCATGGATGAAACGTGGGTCCACCATTTTGATCCTGAAACTAAAAGACAAAGCATGTCTTGGAAACGACCATCCTCTCCATCCATTAAGAAATTTCGAGTTGCTCCTTCCGCTGGCAAAGTTATGGCCTCTGTGTTCTGGGATAGTGAAGGAATCCTTTTTATTGATTACATGCCAAAAGGCCAGACGATAACTGGACCCTATTATGCAAATTTAATCCCGAAAGTGCGTGAAGCGATTAAAGAAAAACGTCGTGGAAAACTGTCGTTGGGCGTGTTGTTCCTTCAAGATAACGCTCCTGCCCATCGATCGGAAGTTGCGCTCAACGCAATCCGCTGTGCTGGCTTCAATCTCCTTGACCACCCACCATATTCTCCGGACTTAGCCCCAAGTGATTTTCACTTATTTCCAAAATTAAAAGTGGAAATTCGTGGAACAAAATTTCACGATAATGACGCGGTTATAGCTGCCGTAGAGGACTTTTTCGAGAGTCAAGAAAATAATTTTTTTTCACAAGGAATAAGGAAGTTAGAAACGCGTTATTCTAAATGCATTGCATTGGAGGGAGATTATGTAGAAAAATAAAATATTATTATTTAAATCTTTGTATTTTTTAATATTGATTCCAAGAATTTTTTGATTCACCCTCGTATAAATTGTAACTAGGATTATGAACTTTTCAGTGCCTTCGATAACAATGAAATGAATGTCATTTCCCCCACTCTAGATATTTATACAATACTAGTGACCCGGCCCGGCTTCGCGCGGGTGCATGAATTATACCTATAAACCTTCCTCTTGAATCACTCTATCTATTAAAAAAACCGCCTCAAAATCCGTTGCGTAGTTTTAAAGATTTAAGCATACATGGGGACGGACAGACGACAGCGACTTTGTTTTATACTATGTAGTGATAGTGATTTAAATGATTTTCAATATTGCGTACAAGTGTTTATTCAATTAATTCATTTCAATATTTTTTTTATAAAAATAAGTATATCGTTTCGAAATTTAATAAAAAAAAAATACAGTGTGAATACACCCTTTGTAATACAAACAGGAATTCTTATCAAAGTCGACAGAGCACATAATATATTTATACCCCTTCCGTTATTAACAACACGGAGCATAACAGAAACTTCATTAATTAAACTTTAAATGTTAAATATTTGCGACTAAGTGCTTTTTGAAATGAAATGAAACATGGGAATAAGCTTAAAGTCGTGAGAAATACGACATTGGGTGCAGAGAGATTATCCTGACAGCTGCCGTATTATTAAAATCCAGTGGAAAGACTGCCTTGTTGGTCCAGAGGTTGGATGCGCCACCTTTGAATCACGGGGTCCTGGGTTCGATTCCCGGGCCGGGCAAGAGTCTTCGTGTAAACCAGAGGCACTTGCTCTGAGTCTGGGTGTCATTTATATTCGTAGATTACATGTTTGTAAACTGCCCCCGCGATACAGGTTATAAGTATTGCAACGATTTCGTTTGTTAAAAAAAAAAGAAAAAACCACGCCTTGTGGTTACCTATAAGCCTAAAAAGGTACCAAGTACTACCCTAGAAGGGTACCAAGTACTACCCTAGAAGGGTACCAAGTACCTTCCTAAGGACCAGGTAGGGTTTGTGAGTGTTGCCTTTGGGCCGTGGGTTCGATTCTGTGGTCGTGCAAGTGCCTCTGTGTAATCCACAGATGTTTGCTCTTACTTGGTCCTGATGTCATTGAGTACGTATGGCATACTAGCTGCTCCATTAATGACACACGACTGAGTCGACCATCCCCAAAATTAATGGAGAGAAATCAGCCTTCTGTACAACCCTGGGAAGACAGGTAGGCACAGGGTTTGTATAGATGGAAGAGCACCTTCCATCGACAAACGCCTCACGTATAGCATCACGACACTATGAATAAAATGCGTGAGTAAAACTAACTATTTATGCACGTAAAGACGTTTAAAAAGACAACAAACACTTATTACTAAAGTCATTAAGTATATATAAATTGGTTGTGAGATCAAGTGGCACCATACTTTAAGCAAATATCTGAACAAAAACATTCATCAATTTCGCACAGAACTGCAAGAATGACAAAAACGTTCTGCATCGCGATACCGGATTTTACACAGCAATTAGCACGGATTATAAATCCCCGGTAACAGTCATCAAAAGGAAAGGCTCCCATATCACTTCGTCAAACTGAATAACAATTCCTTTGCACCTTAATGTATAGGATTTTGCGAGTATCTGTGCTATGTCGAAAGTCAGCAAGCTTTATTAATATACTAAATACTGTTCAGCAGTTTCAAACAGTTCACATTGTCCAAAATGCATGCGAAAGGTCTTTGTGAAACTGTACAAGGATTCCTCTGTTAACTATGCGAAAATAATTTGAAACTACCCGTAAGTACTAACTAGTAGTTACAACTTTATTCAGCTTCACGTCGAGATAGCGGTAAATGTTTCCAGAGTACTTTCGAGTTCAATTTACATTATACCTCTTATGTGGGATTCAAGTACATGGCCCGCCAAATCCTAAGCTATTCGACAGCAGAAGAGTCACTCACATGTGCTAACCCTTTTTTTCGTTGGAAATCCTCATGGATCGGCCGTTAGGGTCTGACCGGGTTATGTGAGACTCCGGGGCGTGTGGAAATGGTAAGTTGCACCCTGACTTACCCACTAAAGCCGACGGCGAGCCTCGACTGCCAAAACTAGGGTCACAGGTTTCGCTCCCCTATTGGAGAGCAAGCTCCGCGACCTTGGCCCACCTCGTTAAGTAGAGCCCTAAGGTAAAAAGTTTACAGGGGGTTAAGTGAATAGCCGTAGTGTAACAAGACACTTCACGCACCTCAAACTCTCACATTACCCGGCCTAATCCCAGGATGGGTACCCATTTTTTTTTTTTTTTTTTTTTTTTTGTTTTCGCTGGGGAAATGCTTTATGCATACCACCGCACCCCGGGGGAAAGGTCGGTGATTATGTGGGACTCCGACAAGGGTCGTCTACCCAAGCTTCGTTTACCCACTAAAACCCCAGCGGCATACCCTCACACGACGCGCTTGGGGCGCCACAAGTTCGCGTAAACGCATTCTACTGTGACGCCCCGGCGTGGTGCCCGCAACGCGGGCAAGCGACTATCAGAGAGGGCGTCCCGGTACACTGGGACGCCCTCAGTCATAGAGGCTTTCGTCGGTGGTGGCTCCCCCGAACCACCACCGGCCTCCTAGGCGAGGGCAGAAGGGGCCCGCACCGTCACGAACCCCCCTCCACCCCCGCCTCCGTCCGCGGCGCGGGTCACCCGGAGCTCCCTCCCTTGCGACCTGCCCCGCTGCCCCCTTCTGCAACATCGGCCCCGCAGAAGGAGGCCCGTCAGCCCTCGGGCCGGCGCCAACCAGAGGACACCGGCGCACCGCAGCCGTCCAGGGCCCGCAGGGAAACCCTGGGGACAGGGTCCACCGTCTACCCAGGTCCCCGGAGCCCCCGTCCAGGGCTCGCAGCGAGACACTGGGGACAGGGTCCCCATCTACCCAAGTCCCCGCAGCCCCAATCTACCGCAGCGCACCAGCGATCCGCCCCGCAGCCCCCCTCCGCGACATAAGGCCTCGCAGAGGAGGCCCGTCAGCCCTCGGCCGGCGCCAACCCGAGGACGTTGAGTGAGAACTCTGTTTGACGGCCAACTAAGTTGAGCGCCAACCCGAGGACCTCATGGTGCGCCGCAGCGGTTTACGACTCCCAAGGCAGCTCTGAGGACAGAGGAGTCCCCGGAGCCGCAACCCGCCAAGACGCTGGGTGCCGCTCTTCGTCTCACCTCTCCCCGTGGGCCCGCCCAGCATGGGAGGCCCTGGCCGGTATGGCCCCACGGATCATTGAGGCACTCAAGCCCCCTCACCACAGCAAGGTGGCAGCACAGTCGAGGGGGCAGGCTGGGTACCCCTGTGTAAAAAATGGTGGGTTAGTTTCAGCGAGCTGATTGTTATCAGCCAAACTCTTATAGTCTACACAGCCCATAGATCACCCACTGCTGAGTCGGCCCTCCTCCAGTTACATAGCGGGTTTCGTATCAAGCTGTCCTTCTCTTGCGGCTATGCCTTGTCATTTCCTTTTGTCGGCTCTAACTAGTCTAGTGGTTAGATGTACCGCCTTTGGATCCACGGGTCCCGGGTTCGATTCCGGGGTCGGGCAAGTGTCTTTGTCTAAACCAGAGGCACTGACTCGGAGTCTGGGCGTCATTTGTGCTCGTGAATTACATGTTTGTAAACTGCCCCCGCGACACAGGTTATACCTAGTGCAGGGGTTTCGTTTATTATATTAAAAAAAAAAAAACTACACCCTCAGGATGAAATCGGGTGGTGACACTATGTATTCCAAATCCGTCACCACACGACAACCATATAGTCTACATCTCTGTATCGGGAATTTATAGCAAGCCATATTACTAGTGAAGTCTTTGTGGATGCTTAATTTATTTAGGCTCCACACATAAATTTATTCGTTTGTGTTTTCTCAAACGTTATTCAATGATTATAAAGTAGTTTCACAGTTTATTTAGTACCATTTCGAAAACCCTACTGGCTTTTTTTTAATTTATTATATATATATTATTATATACCGGACCGGACCATGAGTGAAATAATAAAAACTAAATGTTAGGTTAATGAAAACACTGTTTCAGTGTAATTCTTACCTACGCTATTTCAAACTATTTTTTATAGCAACGGCCGGTTTGGTGACGGATGTAGAATACATAATTGTCACCACCGAATTACATCCTCAGGATGAAAGACCGACGAAAGGAAATGACAACGCCAATAACCATATGAGAAACTTGATACAAAACCCTGTGCCAACCCGTCTGGCCAGCGTGGCACAGTATGCAAATTACGCTCTATGTAATTGGAGGAGGCATATTACATATTATGAAACAAAGTCACCGTCGTCTGTCCGTCCTATGTATGCTTAAATCTCGAAAACTACGCAACGGATTTTAATAGATAGAGTGATTCAAGAGGAAGGTTTATTTACAATATTATGTATAATACATCCATAATATTGTAGAGAAACACTGATAAATTTAGAGGTTCATCATTGCACCCGTGCGAAGCTGGGGCGGGTCGCTAGTAACATAATAATATGAAAATGTTCCATCTGCTTTCTTTTTGTCTTTATCACAAAATTCTTACAAATCACCAGGATTAAAACTACTACTACTCTACAGAGAAAAGTAACTCTGTAGTTGCTTTGTTAACTCTATGGTTTGTTTCAAGCAACATAAATTAAACTGAACGGGCAAAAGCTCAAAGTTAATTAAAGCTTTTCACAGGATTAAAGTATCCTAGACTTACACAACAGTCTACTCATCGACGATGAATAAAACATAGCAACTTGTTTATCAGCCCTTGCGTCCGATGCCGAACATTGGATGTACGGAATAATAGTATCTTATTAATTACTCTGCGTGGTCGCTCACTATGGGCTCCATCAGAAAGCTCAAAGTCACCCAAAGGGCAATGGAGAGGGATATGCTCGGAGTTTCCCTGCGAGATCGAATCAGAAATGAGGAGATACGCAGGAAAACCAGGGTCACCGACATAGCCCACCGGATTGCCAAACTTAAGTGGCAGTGGGCAGGGCAGATAGCGCGCAGGACCGACGCCCGATGGGGCAGAAAAGTCCTCGAGTGGCGACCGCGTTCCGGAAGGCGCAGTGGTGGACCGACGGTCTGGTTAAGGTCGCCGGAAAGCAGAGGATGCGGGCGGCCCAGGACCGGCCTTTGTGGAGATCCTTGGGGGAGGCCTATGTCCAGCAGTGGACGTCTTTTGGCTGAAATGATGAATGATGATGATGATGAATTTACTCTGCCTGTTGTTATCCTAAACTCACCTCCCCTATTTTTAATTGGTTTCAGTATACTACTACTACTCAGTCCATACATAGCCCACTACTGAGGCGGGCCTCCTCCAATTACATGGAGGGTAATTACGTAATTAGCCTACTGTGCCACACTGGTCAGGCGGGTTGGAACAGGGTTTCGTATCAAGTTTTCCTTCTCTTGCGGCTAGGTGTTCGGCCTTGTCATTTCCTTTTGTCGGCTCTTACGACGCCCTCAGGATAGAATGGGGTGGTGACAATATGTATTCTAAATCCGTCACCACTCGGAAGGTGGTGATGGAAGGACGACACATATGTTTAAAGAACTCGGTCGAAAGAGTTATACTGTTATAGCGTTTGTCTGTGACATCATATGAACCGGACGGATTAACAGATTGTGGTAATATTTTAATGGTGTCATAATGGTTTAGATAATATTATATTTTTACTATCTCGTTTCGTCTAAAATCAAACCATGATTTACAAAAAATAAACTGTTTTGGTATTTATTTTTTTATGATATACTGTTAATTTCATTCTTGTGTGTGTATTTGCCGACTTTTTTTATTACTATTTAATTTTTGTGTTATATTTTTTTAAAGACGTCCACTGCTGGACATAGGCCTCCCCCAAGGTTCTCCACAAAGGCCGGTCCTGGGCCGCCCGCATCCACTGCTTTCCGGCGACCTTAACTATTGCTATTACTTGAGACCATCTCATGGTCTCAAGTAATAGTAATAGATACATAAAGATAATATATACATAATAGATACATAAAATCGCTGTCGTCTGTCCGTCCCTATGTATGCTTAAATATTTAAAACTACGCAACGGATTTTGAAGCAGATTTTTATAATAGATAGAGTGATTCCAGAGGAAGGTTTATATGTATAATACATGCATGATGTTGTAGAGAAACGGTGATAAATTTAGATGTTCATCACTGCACACGTGCGAAGCTGGGGCGGGTAGCTAGTATCACTATCACTTCACTATCACTATCACTACATATCACTTCACTATCACTATCACTACATAGTATAAAACAAAGTCGCATTCTTCTGTCCGTCCCTATGTATGCATAAATCTTTAAAACTACGCAACGGATTTTGAAGCGGTTTTTTTAATAGATAGAGTGATTCAAGGGGAAGGTTTATATGTATAACCCACCCCCGCTTTGCACGGGCGAAGCCGGAGCGGGCCACTAGTCTTTACATAGTATAAAACAAAGTCGCTGTCGTCTGTCCGTCCCTATGTATGCTTAAATCTTTAAAACTACGCAACGGATTTTGATACGGTTTTTTTTTAATAGATAGAGTGATTCAAGAGGAAGGTTTATATGTATAACCCACCCCCGCTGTGCACGGGCGAAGCCGGGGCGGGCCACTAGTCACTACATAGTATAAAGCAAAGTCGCTGTCGTCTGTCCGTCCCTATGTATGCTTAAATCTTCAAAATTAGGAAACGGATTTTGAAGCGGTTTCTTTTAATAGATAGAGTGATTCAAGAGGTAGGTTTATATGTAATACATCCATGATATTGTAGAGAAACACTGATAAATTTAGAGGTTCATCATTGCACCCGTGCGAAGCCGGGGCCGGTCGCTAGTACTATAATAATCACAACATCGTGCATATATGTACGTACATTAAACTCTACGATTAATATTTATGGCAGTGCTACGTGTCGGCGGGAACTTTATCAATTAATTTTCCCGCCTTGCCTCGCAAAATACGCAAAAATGTACTTTAAGCATCCACTAATTACGGAACAAAGAGATGGATGTGCGATGGTTTATCCGGAAAATTAAGCTATCATACAAGTTGGTGTTAAGTACAAAACCGACACGACCCATTACTGAGTCGGGTCCCTCCAATTAGAGGAGGAAAATCAGCATACTGTGCCACGCTGGCCAATCAGGTTGCCACGTTGGTCTAGTGGTTAGATGTGCCGCCTTTGGATCAACGGGTCCCGGGTTCGATTCCGGGGTCGGGCAAGTGTCTTTGTCTAAACCAGAGGCACTGGCTCGGAGTCTGGGTGTCATTTCTATCTATAATATGTATGTATTTACAAAAAAAAAATGTATATAAGTAGTTTATCATCCATCTCGTTACCATAACACAAGCATTAAGTTGCTTAACTTGGGACGAGATGGCGTTGTGTGAAATGTCCAAGGATATTTATTTATTTTATTTAGGTTGGGTTACGCATCAATTTTTCCTTCTGTTGCGGATAGTGGTTAGATGTGCCGCCTTTGGATCAACGGGTCCCGGGTTCGATTCCGGGGTCGGGCAAGTGTCTTTGTCTAAACCAGAGGCACTGGCTCGGAGTCTGGGTGTCATTTCTATCAATATTATGTATGTATTTACAAAAAAAAATGTATATAAGTAGTTTATCATCCATCTCGTTACCATAACACAAGCATTAAGTTGCTTAGCTTGGGACGAGATGGCGTTGTGTGAAATGTCCAAGGATATTTATATTTGCTTAGTAACATCTTTTACTCGGTTTTTTATTACACCTTCAGGATGAAATAGAGTAGTGACATTTCAGCTCATAAATGACTCACTACTGAGTCAGGCTGTCTCCAAATTCATAGATGGAATTCTGTACCACGCTGGCATGACGGGTTGCCATAGGTTTTCACTTCTCTTGGGGCTAGGTTTCGCCTCTTACTTCACCCTCACGATGGAATGAGTTGGTGACATTGTGTATTCTAAATCCGTCACTACCCGGAATCGTTATTAGTTACAGAAAATATGATAAAAAGAGTGTCCGTGTAGTTTCTTGCCTGTTCTTCTCCAGAGGATCTACTTTTTGGATTGTTCTTCTCCAGAGGATCTACTTTTTGGATTGTTCCAAAAAGTAGATCCTCTGGAGAAGAACAGGCAAGAAACTCCAGTTGCTTGTGCAACTAGCTTCCTAACTTCACTTTCGATCTTTCAAAAACACATTTAAACAGGTTCAATTGAAATAAATGATTTGAGTTTGAGTTAATTACAGAGTTAATAAAATTCGGTCAAGGTGAATTTCAGTTATTAAATGAAACGCTATGGCGTGCCCCTGCGACCTCACTATACTACTTTTATAGTTCTAATATGAATTTCTATGAGTAGGTATTGTTACGTGTCAAGGTTGCGTATATCGATTTAAAGTGAACATTATAAGTCATAGGCCACGATTTGATATGCCGAAAATTTGTAATTTTAAATTAGAAACACTAATAGTTAGACCCTTTTGAAATGGAAATGTATTTGGAAACATCGTTTTACACTGTTCTTTCAGAATACCAGACTATAAATAAAAACTTGAAGCAAGAAATAGAAAAATCCCTCTCTGGAAATTAGCCTACTGTGCCACGCTGGCAACACGGGTTGGCACGGGGCTTGTATCAAGTATTTCTCCAGCTGGGTGCTCTGCCTCTTTCGGCTCTTACGACACCCTCAAGATGGTCTGAGCTGGTGACATTGTGTATTCATAATTCGTCACCAGCTGGAATGACACGCAAAGTATATCCAGGAGTATTCCACCCAAGTAAAGATTCAAGCGTCTCGTTGATCTCTAGGTCAAAAGCCATTCAAGCATACAATAGACTTTATAACCCTTGCGATTCTTGCAACAATGCTTTATTTTTCACATGTGCCACGCCACAACCACGAGACAATAGGGCGAGTAATAACGTCGCCCAGAATAGGGGCAGAACAAAACGGGCTGGAGTGGCAACTTGCTATTGTTGTCATATATTGTGGCGCCATGCATTGTGGGCGCTCGGAAAATTTTGAAATGACCTATGACGTCATTTGTCAATAAACACGTCAAAGGTCATTAACGAAATTGTTCAAACGGTACTTGCAAAATCCTTTAAGATTCTCCAACAAAATAAACGGTGTTTATGATTCTCCAACAAAATAAATGGCGTTGAAGTTCCTTCTAAAATTATGATAGTGATGACTAAGCGATGTCTATGTGAAGCTCAATAAAGTATATTTTCTTTTCTTTCGTAGCTTAAGGAAAGGGACTGCGGAAAAACTCGCTAAAATACGTCAGACTGTTTTGATCTGCAATATTGATTATGGTTGTTTATTTTACAATTATATTATGCTATAGTATATTATAGAACCTTTAAAGACACAGATCTAGATTGTAGACTAAAACCAATATGTTCAACAGTTTCAAAGACGTCACAAAACATTGAGCAAATTTCAATTAATATGTACCTACTTTTGATAGCAATTTAAAATCTATACTAATATATAAAGCTGCAGAGTTTGTTTGTTTGTTTATTTGTTTGTTTGTTTGTTTGAACGCGCTAATCTCAGGAACTACTGGTCCGATTTTAAAAAATCTTTCAGTATTAGATAGTCCATTTATCGAGGAAGGTCTTTATAGGCTATATTTTATTTTCAAAAGAATTAGGGATCCGTATGAAAATTGCGATTTTGTAAACCAAGGTGTAAAATCGAAAACCTATTTATGCGTGCGCTGCAAAAACTATTGACAATAGAACAAAATGATGTACTACGGATTTGTAGGTCTTATAAAGATCTACAAAAAAGTCCGCGAGAGCACATATCTAACTATCATAGTTTAGTCACAA
This sequence comes from Clostera curtula, assembly GCA_905475355.2. Classification (NCBI taxonomy): domain Eukaryota; kingdom Metazoa; phylum Arthropoda; class Insecta; order Lepidoptera; family Notodontidae; genus Clostera; species Clostera curtula. The sequence goes on along the minus strand of FR997808.1, from coordinate 7,059,495 downwards.
TAACCGATTTTATGTTCATAAAAAATATGCACGGGTTCGAAGCCCACGCGGGCGAAGCCGCGCGCAAAAGCTAGTTAATCATATTATTGATTCTTCCGTTTTATTGCTAACAAATTAACCTTTTCTCTCGTTTATATGAATTCAATCCCTAAAGTCGGTCACTTATGGGACGGGCACATAGTACCTACTCTATTATTCAGTCCCCAGGTTTTACGAAATCTAACATTTCAGACCGCAAATCCGAATCCTCATTCCACACGTACGAGTATACCTGAAGTTCATTCAACTCCAAAATAGTTCCAGGTAATCATTTTATTTCGTAGTTTCACTAATAGAACAATTACCCTAAGTAGTATTAGTATTAAGAAGTAGAGCGAAACCCTCTTGCCATTATGACGCGATAAGAGTTTCCAAAAACAAAAATGTATTACTAGTCAGCCCACACATGACCCACTACTGAGTCGGGCCTCCTCCAATTACATGGAGGGTAATTAGCCTACTGTGCTCGCTAGACGGAGTTTCGTTTCAAGTTACCCTTCTTCTGTGGCTAGCTCTCCGGCCTTGTCATTTCCTTTTGTCGGCTCATACGACACCCCATTAAATACCAAATAATGGGGTTGTTGCATAATAAAAGATAACAACTACCAGTTGATGTTAAAATATTATGATCAAAACTTAAACTCAAAAGGAAGTTACGTAGGTTTTATCACAAAACTCTTATTTAAAATTATCACCAAAATTATTACCGTTATCATCTTACCCTTGTCCCACGCTAGGTGGTAGTCTCCATACACACCTATCAATCATCATATCTACAGTCACACCTTTCATACACAATTCCTCATTCTTACAATCCATCCATCCACATATATGATGAAACTACCACCGATTCGGAATACTGCTCTACAGAGAAGATCGCAATTGAACTGGTGATACTACCGTTAATCGCATTTATTTGCGTTCAAATCCCGGCCTACAAAGCGTCTAAGAAAACATTCTTTTGCTCAATAGGCTTTATTCAGTGGCTCGGAACAAAACATGAGAATCGCTGTATGAAGTTGAATTTATGTTGATTACAAGCTCGGCTGCCAAATTTTTCTGTCGGCGAAACTACCCAACAAAGTGATTGCTTCAGTATATGTAGCGAGGCGAATAAACTATGCAGTACCTTGCGTAGACTTTTGTGTAGAATTAGGCTATTTTAGGCCACTAAATTGACGCTTAAGCGTAAGCATGGCAAAAGTTTACAATCAAACATGGAAATATGTAACTTATTACGTTTGCAATACGTTACGTATTTCATTGTGCTACTACTATTTAGCCCATAAATGACCCACTACTGAGTCGGGCCTTTTTAAACTACACGGACTGTAATTAGTCTACTGTACCACGCTGGCCAGACGGGTTGGCACAGGGTTTCGTTTCAGCGTGCCTTCTCTTGTGGCTAGGTAATCGGCCTTGTCATTTCCTGGTGTCGGCTCTTACGATGCCCCCAGGATGGAATGGGGCGGTGACACCATGTATTCTAAATCCGTTATTACGCGGGCAATATATATTTCATAGATATATTTCATTTGCCATTCGCCAACACAGTAAAAAGAGGAAACACGATATTGACAGCAAAAAAATAAGTCAATTCGTCGATGAACTCCACCGTGGTAGTTTATTTGGACAAAATTGGTAAAATATTACCAATACTGTCACTCCTTGTCGTGTCAGTCCAGCACGATTGCCACGTGATTGGTTCCATATATGGATGAGTGTTTATTAAGCCTTAGATAGGAAACCTATGTCACGGAATTTCCGTGTGGTGACGAATTTTGAATAATTTTTTTCAAAGTCAAATCATTTATTTGGATGGACACTTACAAATTGTCAACATATTAATACAATTTATACAAAGCAAAGTAATAAAGTTTACCACCAGTTTGGAACGCGACCACTGCTGAGAAGAACTGGCAAGAAACTCAGAGGGCTTGTCATTCTTTTCTTTTTTATTACTTTGCGGTCCAATGTAATATATATTTACCCAACAAATTCCATAAAGCAAACTTTTCTATGTGATCTGGAAGGCGTCAGCTGAAACGTGAATATCAAAACAATACAAAATACTTAAATTTTAATAAAATAAAATAAAACTTCTTGGTCTAGTGACCCGAACAATCCCAAACAGCAGCACCTGTTCACAAGTATAACGCATGTTTTAACCACCACAGTCCATCCTAAGTCGAGTCTTAAGAATCCTGAGTCTTAAGAGCCGACAAAACGAGATGACTAGACTGTACACCTAGCCGCAAGAAAAGGAAAACTTGATACGAAACCCTATGCCAACCAGTCTGGCCACCGTGGCCAATTACCCTACGTGTAATCGAAGAAGATCAGACTTAGCAGTGGGTCATTTATAGGCTGAGTAGTCGTTATCATCATTTCAGCCAAAAGACGTTCAAGGCTGGACATAGGACCCCTTAGGACTTAAAGGAAGGTCAGTCCTGAGCCGCTCACATCCGTCGTTCTCCGGCGACCGTAACCAGGTCGTCGGTCCACCGCGTGGGAGACCAGCACTGCGCTTTCCTGAACGCGTTCGCCACTCCAGGACTTTTCTACCCCTTCGAGCGTCAGTTATGTGAGCTATGCGCCCTGCCCACTGCCATTAAAGTTTGGCAATACTATGGGATACTGCTGAAGACAGGGCGCTATGACGCTATTTAGGGGAGGCCTATGTCCAGCAGACTAATGTCGGCTGATGATGATGATGATGAATACTATGGGATATGTCGGTGACTCTGGTTCACCTGCGTATCTCCTCATTTCGGATTCGATCTCGCATGGAAAATCCCGAGCATAGCCCTCTCCATTGCTCTTTGGGTGACATCGAGCCTTTTGATAGATCCCATAGTGAGCGACCACGTCTCTGTTCCATATCTCATCACTGGCAACACACACTACAGTCCACTCGTCACTCCACGTGAGTGACCAGTGGACATTATCTGTATTAAATAAAAAGTACAGTGTTTGTACATTTCCTTGAACCCAAATTAGCTTATCCAAATAAGTAATCACTATTCATTAACATAAAAGAACGCAATGAATACGAAAGACAGGCTTTAATATCCGTGTCTGTAGTTCTCTCAACCGTATCCCGAGCCATTTGTTCACTCATAAGTTCAGCGCGCTCCAATGCGTTTCAGGAGTTACAACCTCAAGAAATATGGTTTGAGGTAATGGCCCCGTGAGATATATCAATAAGGACTGTGTCACACTATTGGGATTTTTTGGTACCAATTTTGTAAATCATGTTGCCAATTGAGAACTAAATAAATAAATAAATATCCTTGGACATTTCACACAACGCCATCTCGTCCCAAGCTAAGCAACCTAATGCCTGTGTTATGGTAACGAGATGGATGATAAACTACTTATATACATTTTTTTTTGTAAATACATACATATTATAGATAGAAATGACACCCAGACTCCGAGCCAGTGCCTCTGGTTTAGACAAAGACACTTGCCCGACCCGGGAATCGAACCCGGGACCCGTTGATCCAAAGGCGGCACATCTAACCACTACTACTTACTGTGTACTACTGAATGTAGTTAGTATTTCGAACCTTCAAGTTGCGAAAATTATGGATAACATAATATTGTCAATTAAAAGGTCCGTTTGTCACCACACACGCAAGTTTAGAATAAAAACTAAATTAAAAATTTAAATAAACCCCCGACACAATGACCGAAGTACCCTTTAAAACGTAAAAAATAAAAAAAATACATGGCGTTGGGGGACTGCTCCTACTTATTTATTAGCTTTTTTTTTTTTTTTTTTTTTTTTTGTTTTCGCTGGGGAAATGCTTTATGCATACCACCGCATCCCGAGGGAAAGGTCGGTGATTATGTGGGACTCCGACAAGGGTCGTCTACCCAAGCGTCGTTTACCCACTAAAACCCCAGCGGCATACCCTCACACGACGCGCTTGGGGCGCCACAAGTTCGCGTAAACGCATTCTACTGTGACGCCCCGGCGTGGTGCCCGCAACGCGGGCAAGCGACTATCAGAGAGGGCGTCCCGGTATACTGGGACGCCCTCAGTCATCGAGGCTTTCGTCGGTGGTGGCTCCCCCGAACCACCACCGGCCTCCTAGGCGAGGGCAGAAGGGGCCCGCATCGTCACGAACCCCCCTCCACCCCCGCCACCGTCCGCGGCGCGGGTCACCCGGAGCTCCCTCCCTTGCGACCCGCCCCGCTGCCCCCTTCTGCGACATCGGCCCCGCAGAAGGAGGCCCGTCAGCCCTCGGGCCGGCGCCAACCAGAGGACACCGGCGCACCGCAGCCGTCCAGGGCCCGCAGGGAAACCCTTAGGACAGGGTCCACCGTCTACCCAGGTCCCCGGAGCCCCCGTCCAGGGCTCGCAGCGAGACACTGGGGACAGGGTCCCCATCCACCCAAGTCCCCGCAGCCCCAATCTACCGCAGCGCGCCGGCGATCCGTCCCGCAGCCCCCTTCTGCGACATACGGCCTCGCAGAGGAGGCCCGTCAGCCCTCGGCCGGCGCCAACCCGAGGACGTTGAGTGAGGACTCGGTTTGACGGCCAACTAAGTTGAACGCCAACCCGAGGACCTCATGGTGCGCCGCAGCGGTTTACGACTCCCAAGGCAGCTCTGAGGACAGAGGAGTCCCCGGAGCCGCAACCCGCCACGACGCTGGGTGCCGCTCTTCGTCTCACCTCTCCCCGTGGGCCCGCCCGGCATGGGAGGCCCTGGCCGGTATGGCCCCACGGATCATTGAGGCACTCAAGCCCCCTCACCACAGCAAGGTGGCAGCACAGTCGAGGGGGACTTATTTATTACCTGACCCATGGTCCCCCAACGCGATGTATTTTTTTTTATTTTTTTCTTTTTAAAGGGTACTTAGGTCATTGTGTCGGGGGTTTATTTAAATTTTTAATTTAGTTTTATTTTCTGCTTTTTATAGGTTATGATGTAGATCCCCACCACATATATTTCCAGATATTGGGTATCCCCCCCCACTTTTACCCCCAGAGTTTTTTCAGGGCTCAATTGATTTTCATGGAACATATTATTTTATGCACGTGATACGCTTTCATTTGAGACCCCACTTATACACACAGATTATATTTGCAGACATTCGGTTATTCTTCCTCTCTTTCACCCCCTATAACTTTTAAACGAGTAAACCGATTTTCATCAAACATGTCTAAGAACACTCGCCCGTAACTCACCTGTCATACAAAAAAACTGTATTGAAATCGCTTCATCCGTTCGCAAGCTACAGTGCCACAGACAGACAGACACGTCAAACTTATAACACCCCTCTTTTTGCGTCGGGGGTTAATAAATAGTGTCACCACCCATTCGATTTTGAGGGTGTCTTAAGCCGACAAATAAAATGCTACCTATATTGCATATTAATACAATGCCCTGAGTCGCATTCCCTGAGTCTGGCTTCCTACATGGAGGGTAATTAGCCTACCGTGCCACTGTGTGTGTGTGTGTGTGTGTGTGTGTGTGTGTATCCTCTAAAGCCGTTACCACACGGAAACGTGCACCCAAAATGTTTAAAAGTTAACCGCCTAATTGCAAAACAGGTTCTAAAGTTAGAGTCCATCAACTTTGAAAGTCGTTCTAAGACTTTTCAGCCTAAGGCTAATTATGGTAGTTGTTTAGTTTAGTAAGACATAAATGTCCACCCAAGCGAAGCCGGGGCGGACCGCTAGCTTACTTAAAGTAAGGCTGGTGCCGTAACTTAAATTCAGCTTTGCCTTTAGTTACTGTGCCAAAAGCTTTTATATTCAAAGCTACTCAAAAGAGAAACATTACAGAAAACCATATGAAAACTAGTGCATGATGTTAAGACAAACTAGACTTTTACAATGCCATTGAGTTCAACTAAGTACGAGTACTTACTTAGTACGAGTAGTTCGGATACAACGTTTACTAGGTCCAGCGGGAAGTAAAGTGGCTTTCAATAAAAAAGTAAAAGACCTATTGCGAGCATTCTTCGGGCGTCGACGAAACATCTCGACACTTTTCTGCACTTAGCTTCTCCACTAGTATCTCCTTGGTGACCGCAATTCGCCGTTCGGAAAATGAGGCCACATTTATTGTCGGGAAAATAAATGGCTCTCAATGCCTAGAATTGTCATTACACAAGATCAACGGGTCCCGGGTTCGATTCCGGGGTCGGGCAAGTGTCTTTGTCTAAACCAGAGGCACTGGCTCGGAGTCTGGGTATCATTTCTATCTATAATATGTATGTATTTACAAAAAAAAAAATTTTTTAAGTAGTTTATCATCATCTCGTTACCATAACACAAGCATTATGTTGCTTAACTTGGGACGAGATGGCGTTGTGTGAAATATCCAAGGATATTTATTTATTTATTATTATTATAATTCAATTGTGTTTTGTGTGCAGACATTTGTGAGTTTTATATGTAGAGATACTTCGGTGAAATGTTATGAAACAAAGTTTTATTATTTAAAACTAGCTGCGCCCCGCGATTTCACTTGAGTGGTGACGGATAATTGTGATAATGATGAGAGAATGTTTGTTATTTCGTCAGATATTTTTCCTACTTACATGAAACTTGTCGTTATATTTTGGATAATTCACACTGTCTTTATAAATTATAGCCTATGTGTTATTGTAAAGTGTATGTAAGCTTTCTTCAAAATCCATTCAGTAGTTGTTTCATTTAAGAGTAACAATCATACATTCTTACAAACTTTCGCGTTTATAATATTAGTAAGATAGTTGATTTGTTCCTGGGTGACGTGTGTGGTGGTGGATTTAGAATACATAGTGGAACCACCATTCCGTCCTGAGGGTGTCCTAAGAGCTGACAAAATGAAATTACAAGGCCTATAACCTGGCCGAAAGACGAAAACATTGATACGAAAACATGTGCCAATCCATCTGGCGAGCATGGTATAGTAGACAGATTACCCTTGTTTTTACTGGTGAACGCCAGCAGTCGGTATGCTGAATAGTAGTAGTTGTTTGAATATTTCCTTACGCTGCACGTTATTGAGTTATACTATCCGAGAGAGTGGTGGATAAATTTAGTTATCTGAATGATGCAAATTAGAAACTTCTTCTACCCAGGATTATGTCGGTCATAGCTGAGTTACATTGAGAACTCAGAGTAACTTCAAGTAACTTTGGATACTATCTAGATTTGCCGTAGTTACGATAATACAGTTGGTACTTTCTATCAGTCAGACTTACAAAATTTAACTAACTAACTGCTAACTGACGTAATACAGCGAAGGTGACACCAAATTTGATTTTTTTTGTAATTATTTTATTTATTTAAAAAAAACACATATATAGTGAGGATAGCATACACTTGTTAAGTATGGATGGCTGGGCGGACTTGCTCTAACTAAGCCACAGCTTGTACAATAGAGTCGAGGAAACCTATTCATCCATCATTATAGTAATAATATGTATCACTCAAAATATTAAAATAATTATTATGTATGAAAAGCAAAATTTGTTAACATTTTTTATTTAAATAAGTTCATAACAACTTATTTAAATAAAAAATATAAACGAAGTAACAATTTGGGATGAAATTTATGTAGCTTTTCGTGAGGCTCAGTTAGTATTATGCTAGTCAAACACATTTTGCGGCACAAATTATACCTATCCAATGCAGGGTATTTTTCTTTCAATGAGAAAAATAAGATTGATTTTCATATGTGTAACATATTGTCTATTCGTTTTATACGTTTGTTATTACTTTGTCCAAGAGATTTTCTTTCATAATTCCGGAATTAAGTTTTAAGACGTCATAAAGATCGTCTAAACACGTTTATAAACACAAAGCGAAATGTGTCACGAAGCGTAAGGCAAGATTATCCGTGTACGTTATTGTTCAACGAGGACAAACATGGTAACCAAAATATGATTTTATTATGCTTGAATTTAGGCGCTTATTTATTCAGTCACTCGAATTCCTAGGTTTACTTTTATCTGTGGGTAAATAATTTCTACTGCATTTCTGCTCAAAATGCAGCTAAAGTGGTTTATTTTTTGTATCGTCCGGTGGGTTGTTGGATGGGTGTCCTCTTTCGTGCTTCGAAGGGCACGTGCTAAAGCCACGCTGGTTGCACTTATTTAAATGTAGCTTAATTTAATTTTATGTTGAGCATAATGTTTTGGTATGGGCTCCATTAGAAGGCTCAAAGTCACCCAAAGAGCAATGGAGAGGGCTATGCTCGGAGTTTCTCTGCAAGATCGAGACAGCCCATAGAATTGCCAAACTTATAGTGGTAGTGGGCAAGGCACATAGCGCGCAGAACCGATGTCCGATAGGGCAGAAGAGTCCTCGAGTGGCGAACGCGTTCCGGAAAATGCAGTGCTGGTAGGCCTCCCACCCGGTGGACCGATGACCTGGTTGGATGATGCGCCTTGCCCAGGGCCGACCTTTGTGGAGATCCTTGGGGAGGCCTATGTGCAGCAATGGATATCTCTTGGCTGATATGAGGATGATGACGATGAGGATGAGCATAAAGATTTTTCAAATTTGAAAAATACACCCTGTATACATATATAATATATAGTATATCAGACTAGGATTAAATGGAAACACATAAAACGAACGGGCGATTACAATTTATCGGCCTTCCCACCTGATGCCAGCTTTGTTTATTATCCCAGTAGCTAATAGGGGCAAACCACCTATTATGTATATATATTCAGATATTGTGGCATAAGTTGGCATCAGGGACTAATATGCCACTCTCACGAGAATGACACTGTATTCTTGGTTAATACTACTCTATTATTCAGTCCCCAGGTTTTACGAAATCTAACATTTCAGACCGCAAATCCGAATCCTCATTCCACACTTACGAGTATACCTGAAGTTCATTCAACTCCAAAATAGTTCCAGGTAATCATTATATTTCGTAGTTTCACTAATAGAACAATTACCTTAAATAGTATTAGTATTAAGAAGTAGAGCGAAACCTTCTTGCCATTATGACGCGATAAGAGTTCGAAAAAAATGTAATCTACTACTACTACCAATTGCCAAACTTAAGTGGCAGTGGGCAGGGCACATAGCTCGCAGGACCGACGCCCGATGGGGCAGAAAAGTCCTCGAGTGGCGACCGCGTTCCGGAAGGCGCAGTGCTGGCAGGCCTCCCACACGGTGGACCGACGACCTGGTTAAGATCGCCGGAAAGCAGTGGATGCGGGCGGCCCAGGACCGGCCTTTGTGGAAATCCTTGGGGGAGGCCCATGTCCAGCAGTGGACGTCTTTTGGCTGAAATGATGATGATGATGACTACTACTACTACTACTCAGCACACACACGACTTGTCTTGTCATTTCCTTTTGTCGGCTCTTACGACACCCACCGGATGGAATGGGGTGGTGAAACTATGTATTCTTAATCCGTCACCACACGGAGCTAATAAAGCATATAATATATGTAAACCAACTGACAAAAGGTTCGTCGTCACTGTTGTTACCAAATTCACCATTTATATTCCTATAAAGTGAATTAAAGAGATTTGTTTACATAACCCCAACGCTCTGTTTATAAATTCATTTGTAAAAATGAACGGAGTCCGCAAACTTTTGTTGACAATTGTTTCGCAGAAGCCCGCAGTCAATTTATCACAAACAAATAAAAAGCAATAAATCCTAATTTGCCGGCTTTTTATTAAACATATTTCATAGGGAAAACGGGAACAGAAAATAAACGAAATACAGCGAGCCAACTAGATGACAAGTCACGTGCCGTCTCCGCGGAGGCGCTGAGCAAAGAAGTGAGTCTGAACGTAAGAGACGCTCTCGGAAACTAAGACGAAACAGGACCGCCCTAATTGGCCCTTGGCGCCTTTTGAATCACTAATTTTATGTACTTACTTACTTCATCATCATCATCATTTCACCCAATAGACGTTCACTGCTGGACATAGGCCTTCCTTCAACGATTTCCACAAAGGCTGGCCCTGGGCCACCCGCATCCATCGTTTTCCAGCGACCTTAACCAGGTCATCGGTCCACCGTGTGGGAGGCCTTCCGGAACGCGGTCACCACTCGAGAACTTTTCTGCCCTATCGGCGGTCGGTCCTGCGAGCAATAACAACTTACTTCGCAGCCCATAAATTACCCATTGCTGAGTCGGGCCTCCTCCAACTATATGGAGGGTAACTAGCCTTTTTTTTGGCGTGAAAAAATACCTGATCCCACACCCCGCATCCGGGAAGACTACGGATTAGTGTCGGGCCCTCACCCACTAAAACAACCCGCCTGAGATGGTGACACTATCCTACTAATATTATAAACGTGAAAGTTTGTAAGTATGTATGGATGGATGGATGGATGGATAGATGGATGGATGGATGGATGGATGGATGGATGGATGTTTGTTACTCTTTCACGTAAAAACGACTGAATGGATTTTAATGAAACTTTATAATAATATAGCTTATACATCAGAATAACACATAGGCTACAATTTATAAAGATATTGTGTGTAAATTTATAGAGATATTAAGTTAAATTTTAATTTCTAATTGTCAAATTTTCAGCCATATTTAAATATAGACAACATAAAGTTTCGCTGTCAGTTGCGCTTTGTTATACCACGTAGGTATTATATCACATTCTACGGGAACGGGATAAAAATCTTAGGTATCCTATGTCCGACTTTCTTTTAAATATATGGATGTTGGATAATTCACAAAATCATACTTAATATTATAAACCTGAAAGTGTAAATGTGTGTAATCCCGTTCCGTGATATAAAACATAGTTTATCAAAATGCAACTGCTAGAATAACAAAACTTCACCGACAGCTAAACGCTATGTTGTCTATAGTTTGACAAATTTGACAATTAGAAATTTTAAAGTTGACCGGTTGATGTATTTCTTTCGAGTAAATATTAGCTTATTGTGCCGAACAATGAAGAAGAACTAAATAATGCACGTGAAGATCACCGCATTAGTATGGCTTGAATCCGTGCTTCTCAATCACAAGAGCAAATTGAGGCAGCCCGTGAAACGGATCGGTTGGGAATGCAAAATCGTCGAGCAAATTTAAGAGATCAACAACTAGATAATTTTCGAGACACAAGAATAAATTTATAAAGTAGGTACTACATAATTAGGATCGAGCAACGTTTCGATACGGTGGCAGCACTAATTACTGCTTGCATACTGGCGTCCGCATTGGACCTATAGATGCCATGTAATATTACAAAACACTCCTCAGCGGCTAAAGTTTTATCAAAATGGAAAATCGTCATCTGGGACGAATGTACAGTAGCGTATACACGTGCATTGGAAGCACTTATCCGATCCGACCGAACACCTACGCAAGGACTCGAGATGTTTTGGAGGCGCAATGATTTTACTGTCTGGCTATTTCTGCCAAACACTGCCTCTAATTCCAAGATCGACTGCTGCCGCCGAAATAAGCGCTTGCCTCAAATCATCGAAATATGTGGATTGATTTTATTTTCTCGGAATTTCTGTTCATCGAAGGACGAACTCACAAACACAAAAATAATGAATGGTTGACTAAGCGAGCTGTTTTGGCGGCTAAGAATAAATATGTAGATGACATAAAGTAACTAACATAATTCAGAATGAAATCATTGGTACACTGCATTAATTCAAATATAATAACTGTGTAAAAAAAGAGAAAAATATATAAACCAAAACCACCAAACCTGTGCAACGGAACGCGTTTGGTGGTAAGTGAATTGATGAACAATGGAATATACTCAAAGTAAAGTTGGAAGGTGAGGAAATTCTCATCCGAGGATCCCGACGATATCAACTGATATACCGTTTTAGTTTTAATGATTTCCGATCCGTCGTGCATTCGCCGTGACCATTAATAAATCACAGGGCCAATCCTGGAAAGTTTGTGGCCTAAATCTAGAAAATTCATGTATTTCCCAAGATCAATTATATGTGGCATGTTCCGGGTCAGAAGACCATCTGCGTTATTTGTTCATGCGCCTGATAATAAACCGAAAAATGTCGTCTGTCACAAGGTGATTCACTGAAAAGTGCAGTTACTAAAATAGATGGCCAATAAAGTATAATTAAAATCATAGATGTTTTATTTATATTTATCCTGATAAAAAGTTAATAAAATAAAATATCTGCTCATATATTGCCTTTAAGGCGAAACAAAGTTCGCCGGGTCAGCTAGTGTATTATAAATCACCACCACACTCACCACACGAATTTATCTTATGCAGAATATGAAATACTCATATGGACAAAGTGTTGATATGTTCCAAGAGGTTTTTGAATAAAAATGAGAACTTACCAGCTTTGATTTTATCCAAAGTGGACTAATTAGCCTAAACGTGATAGTAGGAGGCCCGACACAGCAGCGGGTCATGTCTGGGCTAAGTAGTAATACAAGATAAATTGACTACAGCCCTCAAATCATTATCATGTGCATCGGTAAAGTAAGACAGTCGACCGAAGCTTGTAGATAATAGTTATAAACTAATTTGCATAAAACATTCGGTCCCACTAAAATATCGTTTACACGACACGAAATATGTATTCAGTTTCTACAACATTAATCTTAAAGAGTATCCGTTTGTTTACGGTTACACGACATTGACTGAATTTATATTCACAGTAGCTATTAATTAAACTAAGACGATTAATATTGGATGAAGAAAATTGTTAAATTATTAGGACAATAAATTAATGATGTGAGATCTAGGGTAGAAACATTTCATACATATGTAGGTAGTGATTGTAACATAAATTATGGCCAATGTATATATATATATATATATAGATGAGTAAAAACTCATATAAAATTGTTCATGTGACGAAGGATTTAGTATACATAATGTCACAACCCCATTCCATGATAAGGGTGTGGTAAGAGTCGACTAAAGGATATTTCATGAATAAAATTTGAAACAAAAACCTGTTGACGACTGGTTAAAAGTCTGACACAGTAGAATTCCCACCTGTAAATTGGAGGGGGCCCGGCTAAGCAAAAATATAATTATTGTTAAGCAGTTTTATGATCACGATTGCTGCAAAGCATTCGAAATTTTGAGACTTACAAAATGTACAAATATTTTTTGCGTTGATGAAGAACTAATAAACAACTGTCCAGGGGCTTAATATCAAATTTGATGAAATAACTTTACTGCCTATGCATAGTGTAGTAAATAAAACAAGTAACTTAAACATTTTCTATACATACACTTTTTTTTTTCTATTTAGTCCTTTTTTGTAGGAATTTCCACTGCCGTAGTATCAAATGAAATCCCTTCACACAATTAAAAACAAATGATCTGTTCCATTAATACGATGATATTGGCAGAAATTCACATGAAACGTAAAACACTCCTCTTTTGGTCGGGGATTAAAAAACGTGCAGTAGTACAGTCAGTTTTTACGCAAATAAAAATAAAGAGAAACATTGCCACAAGGGAAATCAAGACCATTATTTTGTCAACTGAAAAGAGGTCGTATCAGGGTAAAAAGTAATTAGCAAATGTGTACGTACAAATTGGCGCAAACGTATGAGCAAAAGATAAAATTATACGAGTCTCGGTAGCTCCGGTTAATCCAGTTTCATAACAATATTAGCCGTCGAATTGCGCGTTAACGCTTCCGTAAATATTTGATAGAGATTTAATTCATCTCGTAATGGGAATGAATTAAGAATGATGTTGTAATTCACATTTGAAATCTTAATGTCAGCAGTGAATTTGGTTGCCGCATGCCTTGTACATCATTAAGAACTTCACGATGCAATCTGAGTATAAACGTTACCAAAGCGATACTTGTGGATGTACAAACATATTTTTGATGAACTTAATGCTGAAGTTTACGCAAAAACTTTAATATGCAATTTCAGAATTATAATCCTTACACTCGTATTAATGCGTGAAGCAAAAAATACCAATTTTTACGACGAAGGAGGAGTGCTGATTACTATATTTTTTAAATTCTCCTAAAATCTTATCTTATCTTATATCTTTAAATGAGCAATTCTTGTATATATATAATTGGAATCTCGGAATCGGCTCCAATGATTTTCATGAAATTTAGTATATAGGTGGTTTCGGGGGCGATAAATCGATCTAGCAAGGAATAATTTTTACAAAATGACATTTTATTCGGGTTTCGGGGGCGATAAATTCCATCTAGCTAGGAATCCTGGCATCTATTGGCGAATAATAATACTACTCTATTGTGAGCACAACAGCAGATGGCATTGTTAAGTAACACGAAGTCAAAGAGTGTTTGCGTAATTCGTACTTAAATATAATTTCCAACAAACACAATTTATATAAAAAAAACCGATATTATACATTAAATCTATAAATACAAAGATTACACACCCACGCATACATACTCTTTTGTTTATTGTTGAAGTCTCTGGTCCAATTGTGAATAGAACTAAAATTTAAATTAATAATGTTCGAATTTAGAACGTTGGGCCACCACTAGTATTATTAAGAGACAATGTGAAATAAATTAACTTCTACATTTTGGGTTACTGAGCTAAGTTGCCTAGAAAGATTGGCAATGGGTTTCATTTTCTGTCTAATTGTTGTAGTCGCTTCGTCTCACAAGGGTTAACTGGACACTGCTTATTCCAAATCTGTGACCACAGGGAAAGTAGCACATATTTAATAACACATCCACATTAATTAATATTACAAATTAATACAACATGAAAATTAATTTAATTCACAACTTTGCACTGAACGCTTATGGATAGTTAATAACATTGTGTTACAACGTAACACAGTGAGCACGGCTTTAATTGCTGTTTTAATTCGTTCCCAGTAAACCATTTTATACTCCCGTTAATAGCAGCTCGCAGCTCCAACTAATAGTATTATTTAATTTCGAAAGGAATAAAAGGTTTTTGTGGTAGCTTTAGTTACTATATGTTCTACTACTATTACTTCTACTACTAACACTACTACTACTACTACTACTGCTGCTACTACTACTACTGCTACTACAACTACTACGACTCAGCTCATAAATAACCCACTGCTGAGGCCTCCTCCCATTACCTGAAAGATAAATTAGCCTAATGTGTGTTTTCCTTTTCTTGTGGCTAGTCTTTGTTCCTTTTATTTTCGAATTTGTCAATTCCTTTTGTCGGCTTTTACGACACCTTCAGGCTAGATTGGGACGGTGAAACTATGTATTCTATGTATTCTTTTGACTGCCTCGTTGGTCTAGTGGTTAGATGTGCCGCCTTGTATCAATTCGATTCCGGGGTCGGGCAAGTGTATAAACCAGAGGCACTGGCTCGGAGTCTGGGTGTCATTTTCTATCTATAATATGTATGTATTTACAAAAAAAAATTATATAAGTAGTTTATCATCCATCTCGTTACCATAACACAAGCATTAAGTTGCTTAGCTTGGGACGAGATGGCGTTGTGTGAAATGTCCAAGGATATTTATTCTAAATCCATCACAACACGGACTCAGTAACTGGATAGTACATTGTGCAAAACTCACGACTTATCTAATGGAGACAGGCTTTCATGTCAATCATATCACCGTACATTTGCTACGTTATTTAGTAACTTTTTATTATGTAAGTACAAATCTTAGACGATTTCAAACGATTTATAGGCTCCAAATATTCGATTCCTTTATTGATGCTAGTATATGTATAGGGTTATGTTAAATAGAAGTTGAGATTTTAAATGTTTTAATATACTCGTACATATATCAACATTACTACAATTATCTAACTTTCGGTACTAAGTAAAAGGAGATGAAGTCATTATGTTAGGTCTTATGACTTTGCTCAACCTTCCGGGCTGCCAAAATGAGTACAATAAATTAAGCAAATTTGTGAGCGCGTGTAAAACGTTTAAAATTCATAGTAAGGGTACGGGCGAGTACGCGAGTGCCGAAATGAGCTCGTGAAGGTAAATGTTTCATATTTAACTATCACTTCACATCATGCCAGTACATGTTCTCTTTTAATAAGAAATTTTAAAGATAATTGAAAGTTTATTTTTTAAAGAACGTGAACCCCGTAACTACTGCTATTTCTCAACTATATGGAGGGTAATTAGCCTACTTTGTCACACTGCACATTCAGCTATGTTTTCGTCCTCGTAATTTTTATTTTGGCAGCTTACGACACACTTACGAAATGGGACGGTGACACAATGATTATTACCAACGTAGTCACCACACCGAAGCTGCCTGCTACTACGAAGTAATTACCTGGGTACAGCGGTCAATAAAACATTTTTGATGGTCACGACAAGGGCATACTGGTAGCGCTGTACATTATTTATGACTAGCGACCCGCCCCGGCTTCGCCCGGGTGCAATGATTAACATCTAAAATTATGAGTGTTTCTTTACAATATTATGCATGTATTATACACGCATACCTTCCTCTTGAATCAATCTATCTATTACAAAAAAACCTTTTTTTTTGCGTCGTTTTAAAGATTTAAGCATACATAGGGACGGACAGACGACAGCGACTTTGTTTTATACTATGTAGTGATAACGTTGGTAGTTATAAGGTTACCTATTAAAGCCCTAGTTAATAGCTATAAATATTCATACTCCCCTTCAATATTATTTCAAAATTTATTGTGAACTATTTAGTTCAAACCCCTTTTTCTATGTCGGAGATCCTCATGGATACCCGGCCGTTGGAGACTGGCCGGGGTATGTGGGACTCCGGGGCGCGTAGAGATGGTAAATTGCGCCCCGACCTACCCACTAAAACCGACGGCGATCCTAGACTGCCCAAACCAGGGCCACGGGATCCACTCCCATTGCGGGAGCATGCTCCGTGACCCTGGGGGATTTAGTATAAATCCTGTGCCAACCGGCCTTACCAGCGTGGCAAATTCGGCTAATTTCCCTCCCTGAATATTGAGGAGGCCTGACTCAGTAGTGGGTCATTTATGAGCTGACACGATGATGATGATAAGGCCATTCACCTTGGCCAAATTTTATGAACTTGGTAAATTCTTGCTAAAACAGTAAGGAGGAAATGTGGTTTTTATATTTTATTTCCTCTTGGCGTGCCAAAATATCCGGTATCCGGAAAGTACGCGTAGAAGCGTGTAAAAAAGCTTTACCTCAATTTTTCTACAGATTCTATTTACGATCTGTACCGCGTGGATTACAAACCCAAGGGATAATTACAATAATGGCAAAATTTTATACGACCTTTTTTAATTCATCAAGGACATTGTTAACAAAAAAAAGTAAAGCGACTTGAAAATAGAAAACCTGCGTATAATTCCTACTACGTCCATAGTCCATATATTTCAGAAGAAAGACGTTCAATGATGGGATCAGGATGTTACAGTTAAATCCCGTTTTTTGTTAATATCCATATCTCTATATAAAAAACTAGTCTATCCTAAAGGCTTTTGTTAAAACAAAATTTTCCTTTCGATACCCTCGGGATGGTATGGGTTGGTGATATTGAGTATTAGAAATTTGTCACCACATGGAAAATATAAATAACAATATACACATTAAATTAAAAACAACACATACAATTCCATACCGTCCTTATTAGTAATAAACAATATCTTCCAGGCTCCAGCGTTACAACCTATACCTGGTAGTCTTCATATATTTACGTAGGTAATAGTTTTAAAATAAAAATTGTATTTCTTGCCAGTATACTGTTAACGCTCATAAATAAGTTAACTTATAATATTTAATTATTTTTAATAATAGGTGTTAAACCATAATCTTAATTAACACTGATGCTGGTGAGATTCGGAAACCACGGCACGCTTCGCGTATAATAAAGGTGCTTTTGCACGCACTTTGACTACTAAATATAAATTTGGAACTTTTCGTTCCACGTGCATCTGATGCTTTGATAAATAATTTTCTTTTATGTTGCAATCCTTTTATATATGAACACGAATTTCAAGACCTCTATGGTAAACATGTTGCAGCGAGTTATTTATTTATTTACTATATATGTGTTATCTTTATTCTACTACTCCGCCTATAAATCGCCTCCCATTACATGGACGGTATAATTATCGTTTTTTTTTGTTTATCTGGGGAATAGTATGATTATGCCTACTGTGCCACGCTGGCCAAACGGATTGGTTCAGAGTTTCGCTTCAAGTTTTCCTACTCTTGCCATTTCCTTTCGTCGGCTATTACGACAAACACATATTGTCACTACGTGGAAATCGCACTGTTTATTGCACACCAGAAAAAAAATTAGGTACAGAGAACATACTATAAAATAAGTTAAAGTTTACATTGCGTGGTCTTATATTTAGGTATGTCTTACAGTTATTTTGTACTTTAGATCCCAACCACTTTTTGACTAGGCAGCATGAAAATTTACTTTCAATAACTGTAAAAAAAGTAGGAAAGAAATTATTTTTCTCAATGTTTTTCTTTACCATAAATACCATGGGGTATTTTCTTATTGACATTTGCTTTCTTCTCTATATTTAGTATTTAGTTCTAGAAAATAAACAATGCAAATTATTTAGAAATACTTAGAAATCTTCCCACGTGAAAATATCCCGCGTTCGGTTATCGAGATATGAAAGTATTAGGACCAGATCCGACTATTAATGGTCGACAGTTCGTTAAGTGCACAAGCGCCTCCAGCTACGTGACGTCATGACTCTCGCTCATTTCACCACTCCGATTGAGAGGGAGTGGCGAGTGGCGCATTGTAAACATGAGCTTATGAATTATTTGTTAGTGTGTCGTAATATGGGTTGGACATTCTTTTACACGATAACATCATTGTTTTTGATGATTGACAGCTTATTGATTGTAGATCTGTGTGGGGTCGAATTACAATGTCTCAATCCAAGAAGGCTTATAGTGTTCAGGTTCTTAAAAAAAATCTTATGTCATCATCATTTAATTCAAGTGCCCTTCCCAAAAAAAAAAACCGATCGCACCATTTCTAAAATTAAAACTTTCCTTTGTTTTAGTTTATCATGTTTATGCGTGTTATTGCCCTCACTAATCTGTCAGACTTGTTTGTAACACCATCATTGTAATGTAACCGTGTTATTTAAAAGAGCAACCATGGAGTTTCTTGCAGGCTCTTCTCTGTGGAATGGCATTCCGAACCGGTGTTAAAAACTAATTAAATAAATATAACATTGAAATTAAACACTTTTTAACGGATTTATCGCGTGTATATTACTTTATTTAATTCCCGACGTTTCGAATGCTTTGCAGCAGTCGTGGTCGCGGGAGAGACTAGATGACAGTTGTCTTCAAAAATACAAAGAAACAGTTAAAATCTACCGCCTATAATTTTGTTTTATTGATAACGTTCCATGTGCACGCAGAAATCGCTCACGGTGCCCAGAGGTCAATGTGTAATAATCGCGAAAACCTAAGAAATCATTAAATAAATTTCCTTGGACATTTCACACAACGCCATCTCGTCCCAAGCTAAGCAACTTAATGCTTGTGTTATGGTAACGAGATAGATGATAAACTACTTATATACATTTTTTTTTGTAAATACATACATATTATAGATAGAAAACACACAGACCCGGAACAAATACTTGTAGGTCGTACAAATATTTCTTCCGTGCGGGAATCGAACCCGCGACATGCTGCGCAGCAGTCGATCGCTCAACCACTGCGCCAACCGTGTCGTGATTAATTATGTTTCCTTTTGACTATTAGAAAGCATTCGCAAGATTTTTTTCGAATAAAAAACTATTTGATTTGATAACAAAACATACAATTTACAGCCTTGAAAGAAATACGGATTCTCTGGCATAGTCCTACGAACGTAGAAACGTGCGAAGTTTTAAGCAAATATCCATTTCTAGCTAAAACTAGGTCGCCACTCACAATATAGCTGTATGCGTGTTCCGGAGTCAAGAGCATTTCATGGCTTAAAAGTGCAAAAACAAACCGAGTTGGGAATTACGCTGCCTTGGCCGTTTCCCCGTGCGATTTCCTCGAATTCAAATTTAGAATTCATCATTAACATTCATGTTGAGTTTGTTTAGGCCTGTAGGCGGCGTAGGTGTGTTTAAAGGCTGGACAATCGACCGTTTCTGTAGCAGTTTATCTGTAAGCGCCTGAATATCTAAATAGATAGCCCAACCTACATTGTTGACACCCCGAACTGAGGCTCGCTGTGTGCTTAAAGAAACGTTACGGTTACGTAGGCTATATAAAGATATGTGTATAATATGTGCACACATATACATATACACACACTTACGGGTTGTAACAACAAGATAATCAAGAGAAGCAGTTCCTTGTTTAAAAGGTTCTTCTATAGTATCAAGTGAGATATCGACGTTTCAATGAATCTCACATTTATCATTTATCTCAACTTTAATTAGTGGGTTATTGAATTCATCTAATAAATATAATAATCGTTATGAAGGTAATGCAATAAAAATTAAAGTAATCGCAGGTAAAATAGTTCAAATTAGTTCAATTATTTGACCTTCTAATAAAAATCGATTAATATGTTTTATTATCCTAGAAACTAATTTATTATAATGATTATTTCTATATTGAAAATTTCATTTTATTTGATGCATTTTACACTATAGCTGTACTAACACTGTCTGTCATAACCCGTCATACCCGCGTGGCACAGTAGGCTAATTTCCATCCTTTAATTTGAAGGAAGCCCGACTCGGTGATGGGTAATTTGTGGGTTCAAATGAATCGTTCATCCATTAAAGAGTACAACTGCCTCCAAGTGTTCTCTGTTCCGTTTTCAATCCATAAATAATGATGCTGAGTCGACCCACTGCTGAGACTGATCTCCTGAAATTACATGGAGGGTAATCAGCCTACTGTGCCACGCTGTCCAGACAGGTTGGCACAAGTTTTGTACTTTCGATTTTGTACTCTGGGTCGCTGTTGTGGTGTTTGTATTCATTTGGAAACTAACGGGGGTAAGGGTTTTTAATCTTATTTACTGTCGTTCTTCTAACTGTCCCGTTCAACTGTTTTTTAACCAGCAGAGAAAATACCTATTGCCTATTGTGGTGGGTTTATCGGGTTAAAACTATGCCACGGAATTAGGCATTAGATATGTTCATATTCGAATATTTGCAATTCAAAATCACAGTCACAATTTACTCGAATAAAAAGCTATTCGAATTTTGTTTCTGTGATTATTTCTAGCTAAAAAGATAATCGTAGGAAAATTATTTTTCGTGAAATTTTGCAGACAGTATGTACTCGTATGTCAGTAGATCTATCGATCCTTTTTTTTTAGATATCGAGGCTTTGTTACACGCTGTAAACCTACATTTCTATGCTACTGTCAGATTTTTCATAGGCTATTACTTTTAAAAAAGGTATTTTCTTTAGAACTGTTTCCTAAGAACCTAAAAGTGCTTTTAACTGACTCCCGCAAACTTAGCAAGTCAAAAGAATCGTGAAGGAAAAAACGAACTTCATTTACCAAACAAATGCAAACTTTTAATTGAAAACAAAATTCTCTGCAGAGGAAGGCTTCATTATTGAGACTCTTTAAATAAAGTGCCAGTGTCCATTGCTATTTAGGCACAATGTTCTAATACAACGTGCTTATGTTTTTTATTTTTTTTTATTTACTCAAGGTACATTGGCGGACTTAATAAATTCGTCGATGGAATATAGCGGTTATTTATTTGTCATCCTTTTTTGTAGAAATAAAACCTTATTCTTTGTGAACAGCTTTAAGAAAATATCTTTTTGAAAAAAGGTTTTACAAGGGCCAGTTCTTGAGTTAAGTTCCAAGATTAATTTAATAATATCTGGCTTTCCTTTTTTACTGCGGAAATAAGCCTAATTGATAGATAATTGCCCTTTTTTTGATTTTATGTTATAATTAGCTTTCTCTTCATTATGTTGTATTACCTTTAATATACATTTACAATGTCAATAATAAAAATCATTTAAAATAGATGCTGATGATTTATAATACTAAATTTGACCAACCTATTCCATCCGTAGGGTGGCACGACACGACACGAGGCTTAAGTAGATAGACAGACAATCCGACTAAAAGAAGGCGAACTTGACAACAAACTTCATGCTAGTTAACCGGTATGGCCAGCTATATATATCCGACGCAGTGGGCCTTATGTCGGCTAAAATACAACGAACAATAACTTCGCTCCCACTTTGCTATAAAGCAAATCCCCAAATAGTTTTCGCCGAAAACATTTCTAGAAAACGAAAAGCTGCAGCAAAACAGACGCCTTAGTGACCCATTCATATAACCACCAAGTCTAAAAGCCTACATTCCTTTGACCAACTGAGAATAAAGGAAGGCCACGGCCCACAAACACACTCATCACTTGCCCCGTTTTTCTTTCACATTTAAACAGGTAGTAAGCACGCAATGTTCTTGCGAAAATGGTTTCGGGTAAACTTCGCCGGGCGGCAAAGCAGTATTTTATAATGTTTACATATTTAAAGCCACTTTGCTAAAGAACATAAAATACTAACCGCGTTCCATTAAGTACGTTTGGTAAAATGTGAAGCGTGAACATAATACATATTAGGACATCTCTCTGCAACAGATGAATGATAGGGATTGCAGGGGTTATACATTTTATGTAAAAAAATATGTATGTGTGTGGCGTGTATGTGTCGGCGTATGTATGCGTGTGTGTGCATATACGTCTGTGAATTAATTAATTTTAATATTTCACCAGTTACACCCTAACTCCAAACCGATGAGTCACCATGTTTACTAGAATCTCAAGTTTCTAAGCATGTAAAGAAAATCGCTAAAACAACTTTGTCATTCTTAATATTTTAGGAAAACGTGCAATAGGATAGGGACCTGCATTGTTCAGACATCACAAAACATCCGTGGCTTTGTATACAAGAATAAGTGTAGATACAAGCCAATACAAAGTTATACATTGTGATAAACTCACTGAAAAGGTTTCGCTGGCCCTTTACATCAGAAAAGTGATTGTTAAGTATTCAACATAAGAAAGTTAAGTCTGTTATGAAAAATACTTAAGCATTCTTTGCCACGTAAAATAGGATGCTTTTAAACATTTTTGTAAGCTTTTATCTAAAAGAGTGTACTTGAAAATAAACCAGAAAAAAATATAAGTAAGCATTGAGTTTTTTTAAATGTAAATGTGTATTTCTATATGTCTGATGTACATAACTGCTATGCCATATTAGTATTTAAATGCATACTACGAATGTTTATATTTCTTCGCAATTACAGGAGGAAAATTAGTCTTCTCTTTTGCCGTTAGGTTTTCGGCCTTATATTATTTTTTTGTCAGCACCTACGACACCCTCAGGCATAAATGAGGTGAGACGGTGTATTTCAAATCCGTCCGTGTTCGCACTACTGCCGATACATAGAACGAATACTGATACTAGAATCTTTTTCCTATTTTTTTTATTTCTTATCTTGCATAACGCACAAAAAGTTCCGCCTGATTAAAATTATGTTTAGCTAGTCCTACGCAACATATAATAAGTATTTTTTATTATTATCCGTATGCAAAAATGCCCATACCATGGACTGCTATCTGAAATCTGGATATATTTATAACACAAAGCATCACAAATTAATCTCTATTGTTTCTCGAAACTTCCGACCATGTCCGTTGAGTATTTGCTCCCCTTTATTGTGGCTAAAATCGTTAGTACGGGACAATTCCAAACTCAAATTATAACTCGATTCTTGCTCGTTCAGTTTTAGCGTTGTTTAAATTTATGTCAAACTTTCAGATTGTGATTGTTTGCCTTATTATCGTCGAATAAATTTATTAACGGAAAACGATAAATTATTGTCGACGTTTTTCGGGTGACAATAGAAAGCCCTTGTGAATATACATAAACCCCTCCGGAAGGTTTGAGGAAGTGATTGACAGTAAACATAATTGTAATGATAAATTGTATTGTACATTACGGTATCATTTAAGCGAAAGACATGATTTTCTTAAATAAAATGTTGTACTATCTCAGCTTGCACATTCCTGTGGTGTTGGTGACAGATTTAGAATACAAAATGTCACCAACCCAACATACTACCCGAAAGAGTTGTAAGAGGCGAACAGAAAAGCAAGAGGCAGATCACTTAACCGCAAGAGAAGGAAAACTTGATACAAATCCGGTACGAATCCTTATTGCCAGCGGGGGACCGTAGCTTAATTTCCCTCCACAAATATGGAGGAGGCCCGACTCATTAGAGGGTAATTTATGGGTAAAACGACGACAAATTGCTGATGATGATGATAATGATAGGAAAAGTTCACTAACCAGATAGTTAGTATATCATCATCATCATTTCAGTCGAAAGCCGTATACTGCTGGGCATAGGCCTCCTCCAAGAATCACCACAAAGGCCGGTCCTGGGCCACCCGAATCTATCGTTTTCCGGCGACCTTAACCAGGTCATCGTTCCACCGTATGGGAGGTCTACCAGCACTGAGCTTTCCGGAACGCGGTCGCCACTCGAGGACTTTTCTGCCCCATCGGGCGTCTGTCCTGCGCGCTATGTGCCCTGCTCACTCCCACTTAAGTTTGGCAATCCTGTGGGCTATGTCGGTGTCCCTGGTGTACCTGCGTATTCCTCATTTCTGACTCGATCTCGCAGGGAAACTCCGAGCTCCGAACTTTAGTTTGGTCTATGTACTGTGTATACATACTTACGCATTTAAAGTGGTTATTTTATAAACAGACATTCCAATTTTATTTATTTGTATAGATTTATAGATTAACACTACAGGCATCACTACATAGTATAAAACAAAGTCACTGTCGTCTGTCCGTCCCTATGTATGCTTAAATCTTCAAAACTACGCAACGGATATTGAAGCGTTTTTTTTTAATAGATAGAGTGATTCAAGAGGAAGGTTTTTAAGTATAACCCACCCCCGCTTTGCACGGGCGAAGCCGGGGCGAGCCACTAGTAATATATAAAAGCAATTAGTTACATAATAATATATAGGTATATAAGTTTCATTTAACGGACCAAAATGATGAACACAAAGTTTCAGGGATATTACACGTTGCAAACTCGGTTTACGTAGAGGCGCTAACTAAGTTATTCGAGTGCGCCGAGCGCTGCCAATTTTTAAACCAGTTTAGCGCATTTTCGTTGAGATATGACCACGAGAGTAATGAAAATGTAAATCATTTTTCTCACAACGCTGTGTTGATATTAAAACAATTAAAAATTTTGCTTACACTTACCACTATGAAATAATTTCCCAGCTGTATATTCGCTTCCTTACGCATTGTAATATAATATACATATGCATAGAGTATAACCTTCAATAATTTTTCCTCCATCAGAAGGCTCAAGTCCATCAGAAGGCTCAAAGTCACCCAAAGGGCAATGGAGAGGGCTATGCTCGGAGTTTCCCTGCGAGATCGAATCAGAAATGAGGAGATACGCAGGCAAACCAGGGTCACCGACATAGCCCACAAGATTGCCAAGTGGCTTAAGTGGCAGTGGGCAGGGCACATAGCGCGCAGGACCGATGCCTGATGGGGCAGAAAAGTCCTCGAGTGGCGACCGCGTTCCGGAAAGCGCAGTGCTGGTAGGCCTCCCACACGGTGGACCGATGACCTGGTTAAGGTCGCCGGAAAGCAGTGGATGCGGGCGGCCCAGGACCGGCCTTTGTGGAAATCTTTAGGGGAGGCCTATGTCCAGCAGTGGACGTCTTTTGGCTGAAATGATGATGATGCATGGAGTAAAACACGAGCATAACCTTCAATACTTTTTTATGTTTAGCTGGGGAAATTCTTTATGCATAACGCCGCCCCCCGAGAGTGGGGCCGGCGATTATGTGGGAATCCGGAAACTACTCGTGTACCCACTAAAACCCCAGCGGTTTACCCTCACACGACATACTTCGGACGCCACAGGTTCGCGTAATCGCATTCCACTGTGACGCCCCGAATAACCTTCAATCCTGCGCATGTCTCATCAACATGACTCGTAGCGACTTTAGTAACGTCATCTTTTCTCATAGCATTTTTTTATTGAACCTTTTCTTTAAAAGGAGGCTGTATCAAATCATCGATCTTTTCTTAGTATTTCCTAAAAATAATACTAGTTAGCATGTTTAAGTAGCTTATTACTCGTAAATATATTTTACAATGATTTTACAGCAAAAAGTAGATTACTAACTCGTACATTACTTTAATCGTATTTCATCCATCAAGACTCACAGAAAATGATTTACGTAATTTATTTTAACAATACTAACATTATAGATATAATATTTATTGTGGCAAGAAAAATACAAAAGTAATAAAGCTAGGCACTAAACTAATTCTATTCTATTTATACTATTCTATTAAAAAGAGGAAAGATTTGTAAACATATAACGAGAAACTACAGGACAGTATTAAAAATACTTTCACTAATAGAATGCTGTACTTTTCCAGAGTAACAAAGGCTCTATGCGAAGCTCGTATAAGCTCGGGTTTAAGATTATTTTTATAAGGTACTTGAATGCCTTTGACCCTAGAAGCAACGCCAGGGTCTAAGATGGAGCAATGCAATTCAAGGAAATGCCCTGCGGACACCGGCTCTCACAAACACCAACGAAACACAGTAAAACTGCTTGGCACCAGATTTAGATGTCAGGGTGGTAGCTAGCCGGGCGGATCATTACATCGTACCACCACCAAGCGTGGTTAGTTTTGTTGACTTTTACAACACGCGTTTTTTCCCAGCGTGCGGTTGGGAAGTGTACTATTCTGACCCGTCCCCACACGGGTAAAAGGTAGTCCTACTCAGGCAAAGACGTGCGTCTAAGTTAATTTCATAATATATATTTTGACTGAACTTTGAATAAAAATATTTCATATTTGCAAAAACATCTGACTGCCTAAAACGGTTTTATATTTGGGTCTAAGTATAATTAACTATGTAGAGTAAATAAAGGGCTCCTTAATTAAATAACTTCAGCCGATTTATATTAAAAGATAATGTTACAAATTAGCCTTTGAAAGTCAATAAA
The DNA here is from genome assembly GCA_905475355.2 of Clostera curtula. Classification (NCBI taxonomy): domain Eukaryota; kingdom Metazoa; phylum Arthropoda; class Insecta; order Lepidoptera; family Notodontidae; genus Clostera; species Clostera curtula. The sequence continues at coordinate 7,032,509 of FR997808.1, read as the reverse complement.
ACTTTGAAACTATTTAATATAATTTAGACGTACCAAATACTTCTAAGAAAGTTTTATAAATTAAATTTAAAGCAAAAGCGACATACGTACGTGCATGTACTTACTTTTTGGAGACTTAAGTTTTTTATTATCCTTACCTGAAAACAAAAAAGAACAATTGTTAGCGTCATAACTTTATAAACTTCCTTATGAATTAATTATATGACCTCGTTTGTGTTTAAAAGAGTACGTATTTTTACAGTATCTACTTTTCTAATAAATATCATAATGTCTTGAATATGGCTAGAAAGTACTCACTCCGTTAAGAAAACATAACATGTCTTATGAAATGTAAGGTGCTTTTCGAATGGTCACTAATAAATGCTGAATGTAAGTTTTTCAAAGCCCCAAAAGTTTAAAGTCATGATTTTTTTCAGTTCTAATATTGAAGACAAAGGCTACATTACTTTGTTGTCCCAACATATTTCAGTTCAACACGAATGTGTGTAGCAGTACATTTACTTACTGCCATTTCAACACGCAAAAGTTTTCCTTCTCTTACGGCTACATAGCTATATACATACTCCAAGTGTCCGATGGAGGCCCCCGTGGTAAAACTGTGTGGGGTACCCTTAGAGCGGGTACAGAGTTTCAAAAACCTTGGCCACATTGTCACACCAGATCTGAAGGACGATGCTGACATTGAACGAGAAAGGAGAGCTTTGTCGGTGAGGGCGAACATGGTAACCCATAGGTTCGCTCGCTGCTCCAAGGTTGTTAAAATCACCTTGTTTCGAGCATACTGCACATCTTTTTACACGAGCAGCTTGTGGGTGTCATACACGCAGAAGTCGTACAACGCTCTCCGAGTTCAATACAACAATGCGCTGAGGGCGCTGTTGCGGCTGCCTCGCTTCTGTAGTGCATCGGGGATGTTCGCGGAAGCTCGCATCGATTGTTTTCATACAATTATGCGCAAGAGAGCTTCTACCATTGTAGACAGAATACGGGAGAGCAGCAACAGCCTCCTTAGTGTCGTTGCCAACAGTCTGGATGGGCCGTTTAAGGTGGATGCTCCAGTGCAGCCCGCGAAATTCAAATTTTCTGACGTTTTTTGCAATTTGCAGGGCAGTGCTAGGTTGTATGATGATGAACATTTGATTCGCGGCTGTAAGACGTATGTAGTTACAGAGTTATAATCATCAAACTCATCAATACAACCCTCCAAGCTCATAAAGGTGCAAGAATGACTTTGACGTTGAAAAAGTTTTTCTTGCACCTTTATGAGCTTGGAGGGTTGTGTTGATGATTTTGATGATTATAATTCTATAACTACATACGTCTTACAGCCGCGTATAACATTTTAATCAACATACAACCTAGCACTGACCTGCAAATTGCAAAAAACGTAAGAAAATTTGAATTTCGCGGGCTACCCTGGAACATTCACCTTAATCAGTACTGGGGGTCTTTGCACGCACCTGTGTTTAAAGCGTGGAGTAGTTGATGTAAATAGTAATACAATTAAAATAGTTTAGTTTTGTTTAGTAATTTATAAGTAGTTTAATTTGATTTTGTGCGATATGGATTTTGTCTGAAATAAATAAATTATTATTATTATTATTATAGCCTCTTGCGTTCCATTAGTCGGCTCATACGACACTCTCAGGATAAAATGGGGTGGTGACAGCCTATATTCTAAATCTGTCACCACATGGACTAGATACGCAATCCCCTCAATCAATACTGACCGTTCCATAAATGCGACTCGGAGCATCTGCTCAAGATATACGTATTGCATTGGAAGTTAAATAGTTACATCGATTGAATAAGCCGAAGAAGTTGTAGCCTATTGAACTGTGCGTAACGCAATCGATCTGCAGGTTAAGCAACGTCTGGCTCTGATGGGTTGTCCATAATATCCATGATTTGTATTTATATATGACCTCCTTTGTGCTTCTGAAGGCACGTAAAGCCGTCTTAGCTGCGATCCTACATTCCATGGCAGTCATTACACGAAGTAACGTGAAAACTGGCAGCTGGGCTATATAAATAATAAAATTACCGGTAATCCCACTAGATAAATCGTTGACGGTAGACTTCAATTAGTCCGTGTAAATACTGGTAATTAGCCAAATGAGGTTAGACCGGTGTCGACCTTAATGAAATTGGAAAAATAGCGAGGTAGATGAGCATCGATTGAATGAAGCTTTCCATTAGCGGGGAAGTAAATTATGGAAGTAAAGTAGTATTTTTTTCTTTCCTATTGAGTTGAGCATATCATTTCTGGGGCAATTAGATTAGATAATTGTCTAAATAGGTATAGACAGTAATCGTAATTTAACCTAATAGAATATAGAGACAATAAGTAATAACAGTACCATTTACCAACACCTTTATCGTGGGGGCAGATATTAAACATGTAATTCACGAATACAAATCACACCAAGACTCGGAGAAATGCCCTTGGTTTACAAAAAAGACACTTGCCCGAACCCGGAATCGAACTTGGAACCCGTTACCCAAAGGTCGAACATCGAACCGCTAGACCATCAAGGCACGAGTATAATACGCAAAATACATTTTGGAATACACCGCAGCTTTTCGTATTCCGAAACACAGAAAACAACCATATATTTTGCAGTCTTTGTCACGTCTAAACTGGATCAAATATTAATATTTATGTAAATATAAGCACCGATGTCATTCACAGTTGGCGAATATCAATGATGCGTCAAATGCGTGGAGACCTTTCTCGCCCAATCGATACAATCGATTTGAAATTGGGTTTTATTGGAACCGCAATGAAATTACCCTCGCTTTGGCAGCGGACAGCAAAAGCTGACTGGCAGGGGACAATTATGTAACAAATAATTTCAATTGTGCTGCTCGCTAAGCAATTTCTACCACAATATTGTGCCGGCTCTTTGAGTTTGTGGTTGCAGTATTATTGGATTGAGCAAATACGGAATGTGTACGCAGCATAGCTGTATTATTATTCAAATATGTCGAACACATATTTACAATTGAAATAATATTAAAATACCGGTTTGTTCTAGCTACCGACATTGATATGGGTATACTCAAAACATTTGCCTGGAAGAAATCGCTTTAGCGATAAGGCCGCCTATTTGTACATTGTCTGTTTTTTTTATATTCTACGTTTGTAAATTTATATGTGCAGAAAAGTGTAAATAAATAAATAAATAAATAAATGATTTGACAGTTCGTAACATGGTGTGGAAAAATTGTTTAGGTATTTTACGTAAAAGTGTGAATACAAATCAAATAAACGCGTATTTTGTTATTATCCATTAAAAAAGCGTGATTTTACTTGTATACTCTCGGCTTAATTTTAATTTCTAATAAATTATGGAAAATTCCATTAACGATTTCCGGACCGATTCAGATTGATCAGGAGATTGATGACAAAGATTAAGCTAATTCGGCCAGAATATTGCAGTTATAAAACAGAATACCACAACAAAGCGAATAAATGGAATAGACAGAAATAATGAAACAACCAACCATAAAGACTACAAAACCACTCCGTTGCATCAAAACGTGTTCATTACTTTTGTTCGATAGTCTTCGAAAGCTCAATCTGCATGCTAATGACGCTTTGACACGCTAGAATTGCATTTGTCTCACAACCCTTTCATTATCGACTCTCTGTGACCTATTGCCAGTCGTAAATATGTATTACTAGGTTGCATGAAACTTATAAGTCTTAATTATGTCTTAGAATTTCACGAACTTTGCACATTGCAGGAAATGATTTCTTGTTCCGTGACTACGGACACAGCAAAGTGTTTTAAACGTTGGGATTTAAATAAAAGAACACGATCAGAACCATCAATAAATCATTTCCTGCATCTTACAAATTTTGCCAAATCTACTAGTATTCTAAGTAAATTGAATTGAAAAGAAAAATGGTTGAAACACATTCCTTACCTTAACATGCTTAACAGCTATGGTACTATCAGTCTTTCCCACACCTTGGTCAGGTTTTAGCCACGATTGGTCGGTCATAGTACTCTCATCGACAAAAATTTCTTTGCTATTCTTTCTAGAATGATTGATAATGTCAGGCTTCTCAGCATTCATTAGATTACTAGCATTTTCGTTGGTACAGTTTTCTTTGCCTGACTTCTGATCTTCAATTGAACGTGACTTCACTTCAGAGCTTTTGATTTTAAAACAAGATATTGTCTTTTCGGTCTTAGCATCAGATCTACTAATCGTAACATTTTTATCATGTTTAAAATCATCTTTTTCCATGTCTTTCCCATGTGTTTCAACTTTAAGTCGTTTCTTTTTTCCATTCCACTTGGGGTTTACATTTTTAGACCGATTACTATCATCGCTGGTACTTACAATGTCAGAACAAACTGGGTTAACGAGAATTTTTGTAGATTTTGCTTTACGTTCAATTTTTCTCAGATTCAAAAGACTCCCTGTGGAGTCAATTAAGGAAGGCGATGAATTTTGAGACGGTGGACTCTCTTTCACTTCGTCACTGAATCGGCGAACTGGTTTAGGTAATAGTTTCATCGCTTTCATAACATCAGTTGTGTTGTGTCGAACTTTAGTTGTGCCAAGTGGTCCCATGGCAACAGGGGGCCCGCCTTTGAACAATAGTGCCGTCTCCGTTGGTTGACACACACAAGCTAACATTTTCAATGTATCATATAGTAATAAACTATATTTATTTATCTTTATCACTTACATGATTTGGTATTACGTTATCATTCGATATGTCTTAAGTTATTTGTTGGTGGACTGGAAATCTCTAAGGTTTAGTATTTTAATTGAAATATGAACTACCATGGTTGTAGTCACAAAGCCCTTAACTTTGGGATAAAGCTAAAAAAAAATCCTATCCTATTTTATACAATTTTATGTTTCAAATAAACCAAAATTATGCTATAGCTATCTTTTGCAGATACGACTTGTAACAAAAAAATCTGTTCGACAGTTTTTGTATGGATGTAATTTTTTGAATGATTTATAGAAAACATGAACCTATAATGCTTTTAAATAGACAATATAAACATCCCACCCCAAAAGACTAACAATTTTCTTCACATTATTTTATGGGCATTCAAGTAAAAATGGATTTAACTTTGGAAACACATTCAAGTATTTATAGAGTTTTGCAACGAAATAAGCTCAAAGTATACCACAAACATTTCAGATCTCAATCCTTTTCCGTGGACGAAAAAGGTCAAAAGTCACAAAGGTTTAAGTCACACAAATAAGTTTTATTTGAGTGATAAAGTATCCTTCATTCGTCAAGAGTAAAAGTTTACCGTTTCTTACCACTTTAGGGTTCATGCTATGATATTAGTAAAAAAAATATATAACATCAAAATATAACATTTTAAGTTGAAAATCATAACACAGGAACAAAAAAAAATCATAGCTAAGTATAATTACAGTACACATTTTTTTATTGACACGGTTAAAATCTCGATCATAATTATCATCATGGTCTTTACACTTAAGCGAGTTTTGACGACACGTTTGGCGCAGTGGTTGAGCGATCGACTGCTGCGCAGCATGTCGCGGGTTCGATTACAAGTATACCCCCCGCACGGAAGAAATATTTGGGTCTGGGTGTTTTCTATCTATAATATGTATGTATTCACAAAAAAAAATGTATTTAAGTAGTTTATCATCCATCTCGTTACCATAACACAAGCATTAAGTTGCTTAGCTTGGGACGAGATGGCGTTGTGTGAAATGTCCAAGGATATTTATTTATTTATTAAGCATATTTATACATTCCTTAGAATCCAAGTGTTCAGAGAATGTTTGGATATGCCTATGTCTAGCAATGGACTGTGTTAGTCAATACGATCTATACGATGATAAATATGGCTCAAGGGGTAGAGAATATTTACAAAAAATCATTATAAAATTATGTTGACATCAAATAGAACCACAAAAGTTTTTTTTCCCTGTCGTAAATAATTTGATGGGTGGCGTTTCACCAAAAACCGTCCCATCTTACGCATAATTAAATGAATGATCAATCTGGGAAGGGCAATAAAAATGACTCATTTGAATGCCAAACCTTGCCTTGAATAGCGTTCAGAATTTGTTTAACCGTAAGAATGTAGACAAGGGTAACTTAGTATTTATTGGAAGGTTCCGAATGTTTTCCAATTTTTTTATTTAGCAAGGTTTCTATACAGTACTTTAGTAGGAGTGTCTTTGTCCATATAGGATACAGATAGACTATGCGTTTTTGGAAGATTTACATATTTCAAGTAATAACAATGAGCAAGATAAGTCTACGTAACAAAAGTACACTATTAATATTATAGTAATGCAGTTACTACTGCTACTACTACTATTAAGCCCATAAACATAACCCACTGCTGAGTCAAGCCTCCTCTAATCACATGGAGGGGAATCAGCCTACTGTGCCGCGCTGGTCACACAGGTTGGCACAGGGATTCCTATATAGTTTTCTTTGTATTACAGCTAGGATATCGGCTTTGTCATTTAATTTTGCCGGCTCTTATGACAGCCTCAGGATAGAATGGGGTGGTGACACTATGTATTCTAAATCCCTCACCACACGGAAAGTGTGGAATGGAATGCAGTTAGCATAGTTCCAATTAATCCTCAATCTAGCCGTAAGACCCTGCAGAAAGAGAAACAGCATAAGAGTTACGAGCCTAGTTTTGAACAGAATAGGTATTGTGTATAATTTTAAGGGGAAATTCAGATCCTATATCAGTGTTAATAATAAGGATGTTGACGTTGACCTAAATATCAACTACCAACTGTCTTTCTCTTGATTAACCGTGATGTAAATTCTAAATAATTAATGCTTAATAATATTAACTGAATTGACCATACGAGTAGAACCCCAAAACGAAAACCGAAGCGTTCCCCCGTGAAATCACTTACATTATGAGCGATTTCTATACGATGACGAAGGTAAATCTTATAGGTAAACGAAAATATATAAAGTTAGTCGACGTGAAAGAAAATATGCGTACCTGCACGATCAGTACGAGGTATATTTCCTTATACTATTTGCGCTGTAGCATGATGCGGGTGACAGTTGCCTGTATGACGTTACTAGGGATGTGTCGTTATGCTATTCTAATAATATTTCATCGCTAACGATACTCAATCTAGTTATCTTTAATATTGTTATGAAAATTTGTGTGTTATTCAGTTGTTTATAGTAACTACGTGTATGAACTTGTCAATATAAATGTTTTATGGCTACATAATTATGTTTGTACATATATTAAATAATCAAAATCGGGTTAACGTTAACGTTAACGTTTTTTTCTTAAGCAACATTACCCTAAAAAATTTCTGTTGTATAATTATAAATAAATTTTAACAATAAAAATTGACCTACGCACAATGTACGTTTCTTATTATGAAAAATATCGACTATCGTAGCAGTACATCCCATCACTAAATACGTCTATGGCGTTACGATATACGCATAACACTTTGCTTAATTTTTCATCAAATTTGATTTTATTTGTAAACTAGAACATTCTGGTTGGTTTAATTTAATTTACTACAGTTAATAATGATCTAATATATTACGAATTTGGTACAGCTGAAAAACTAAGTCATAATTTGTAAATCGCGGCAACTATCAAGAGTGAAACGAAGTGTTACTGAAACTGTCACCCGCACCATGCTACAGCGCACAGAGTGTAGTACCCATGCTTATTCACTAAGTTTGATTTTTATTTCAACATATAAGAATGAAGATTAAGTTATTAACTTAAGATGGAATGGGGCGATGACAATTTGTTAGTTATTAACTGAAAAATACTAGGCAGATTTAATTTTTTTCACCATTAGAATTCTACATTATCCCTGAGTAAGATAAGTGAAGCGAAGCGAAGCCGAGATAAGCACGGGTTTGAAGCCCATGTGAGAGAAGCCTTGCGCAAAAGCTTGTTTAGTATCTAATAATATTTAAAAATATCTATCACAAGATATTTAAGTACATTTCTGTCTTTTCCTCTAATCCTTAGAAAAGGCCTTTATAAAAAGTTATGTTGCTTTTGATTGTTGAATTATGACTTTTTATATAAAATAAATTCATCGTGAATAAGTTTCGAATTCAACTGACGGCTATTGTGTTGTCGTCACCAAGAAATGCAATTACGAAATCACAATGCTGAAAAATTTAATTTTCAGCCCGCCTGGAATACGCTCATATTTTGCAGTTGCCTCCGAATAAGATTTTCTGTCGTGGAAATTTAACAATGTATGAATGGTGAAATGAAATGACATACAATTAAATTGTGTTTTATTAACGCTCAACTGAGTATATTTGATTATCAATTTAATTTTCTTATCTAAACAGTATTATTTGAGTTACACAAAATATATTGGATCAGTAAATTATATTGCAGTAAACGAGTTATGAACTATCACTATCACTACATAGTATAAAACAAAGTCGCTGTCGTCTGTCCGTCCCTATGTATACTTAAATCTTTAAAACTACGCAACAGATTTTGATGCAGGTTTCTTTAATAGATAGAGTGATTCAAGAGGAAGGTTTTTATCTATATCATTATTGCACCCGTGCGAAGCCGGGGCGGGTCGCTAGTATTGTATAAAATGAGTTAATGCCTGTAATGTGGACTACAAAATAATAATTAAATAAAAACTATTTTGGAAGTTTATTATTAAGACCCAATATATATAGTGAATATGATCTAATCATAGAAAAAAAGAAGGAAATAATTTTAATATTATTCAAGTTTATATTTCACTAAAATGTAATAGAAAAATGCTCTATTGTATAAACCAATTATGTCGTTCCCAATCCTCAACGGATACATCTTTTTAAAACTACTACTGTGTCAGAATCCGGCACCAACCGAGAAGACAATTAACTCAGTTGTTTATTTGTGCCGTTTGCTGTAGAGACGTTGGGACCGTGGGGCCCGGGTGCCCATCAAGTCTTCTCCGATTTGTCAAGGAGGTCTTTTGGTAACTCTACCTTGCGACAATGGTTTAGCACATTTATATAATTTGTAAATATTTATTTCTAAGTAGGTTATTTTTATTTTAAACATACTAGACTATATTATATTATTTTAATAAAAGCCACTCACTCAGTGGGCTCATCTTTTCTTTAAAGCAATTTTTGATTACGAAAGGGTTCAACTGAAATATAAATTTGTTATAATAAAATTAAAACAAGGGTCATAAAAAGGGATTAATAAGTCTTGAAACTAATCCCAAACCCTGTTCACAAGCATAACGCATGTGATAGCATGGATCTCTTCAACCATATCAAAGGGAAGTGGGCAACCCGCCACATATCGCTACGGCTGTTCGAAGTGTTTATGTAGGCGTGACAACTCACAGGATTGACACCCAAGTATAAATAAAGTTTTTTTTTATTAAACGTAAGGCCTGCTGTATGTTAACTCGTATACTAATTTTTAGTAAGCTTGTATGTAGGTAATCGATGTAAAGACCAGTATAAGCTGTAGTGTAAAAACACTTCAATGAAACGTATAAATAGTACTGTATATTATATATACAGCCCTAAGGGTAGTTAGTAGAAATGTTTAGGGCACATGACGTACACAGAGGAAACTGCCTCGGAAGTCAGCGTGAACCAAATAGCCTCCCTCCCACACCCCTATCACCTTTCAAACTTCACTATTCTGAATTCAAGTCAAGTTTCAGATGCAATTGCCAGGGGCAGTAACGTTACGGAAATTAAGAGACTTGGCAGACAGCGTACTTTCGTAGTATGAAACTGTTTGGTGTGGTTTTGAAGTTACATATTTTTAGAGAGGTGTGGAATATTTTCGATCTGCAGGTTAAGTAACGTCTGTATTTGCTGGATTTCGGATGGATTTCCTTAATGTCTATGGAGGGCTCGCAAAGACGTCTGCCCCGTCTGTCTACCATCTCTTTCAGATGTTCTGTCAGCTTCAATAGCCATATGACTAGCGGTAGTTCCACCAGATGGGCCGCGGTGGGCAATGACTCCGTGTAAAAATTGGTAGTTAGCCAATTCAGGTTAGGGCTTGTACACGAAACCGCGATGAGACGTCGCATCGTAAAAATCTGCGAGCTCCAACAACGCATCGCAAGAACATGCCAATTGATTCGCATCGCGCATTCTTACTATACGTCGCACTTGTTGGTTACCCGAATCGTGGAAGCGAGACGCCTTGCCGCACGAAATCGCACCGAAGCAATTCGTCTCGCAGTTTTCTGCGTTGCAAATTCGCATCGCGCTGATTCGTAAATTGTTTCATGTAGACCTATTTTCAGCGTTAAATTAAAATTATAAATAATGGAGGAAGAAATCCGAAAGTTAGGAGCTTTTTTAATTGGAAAGTTACTCCTCTTTCAAAATCATTTTTTGAATTTTCTTAAATATTCATAGTTTATTATTCGCAAAAAACGAAATGCCATTTTTTTCTCTTCTTCTTCATCTTTAATTGTTTCTAACTTTTGCAATTTTATATGTGCTAATATGTGTGCTTTTGGCGCATTTTTCTAGGCGTCATTCCGAATCCAATGAGCTATCGCACATAATTTTAGGAGCAGTATCTCTATTTTGTACCATTTTCAACTTGTCGACTAGACTACGTATTGAGTAGACCAGGAGAAAAGGATTATAAACATTTAAACTAAGCTACAAACAGATTGTCTACACACTACAATGTGAAAGTTTGATTCTAAATGACAATCCATTTTTATATTCCCAAAGGTTCCACTGCGAGAAATACTTCACATTCAAAAGAAAAAAAAACAGTAAAGCCCATTAAGACAACTTTATTATCCAGGCCACCGTGTCAGCGGAAAATTAAGAAGATATTCCACACAACGGCTAGTGAAATTGCTTGTAACTTCGCGCAACCATTTTTAACGTAGCATCAATCACAAACTTGGTTCGCAGCGCAACGTCAGTTAATTGAAAGTTATTGCAGTAAAAAACAACTTGAAAAAGTTATCGTCAGATTTATGGAAAAGAATTTACGGGATTTTGGCCGTTTAAAAATTAAGTAAAATATAGGCGATAAAATCTATAACGATTTTATTAACGTGCAATACTTTATTGCCTTGTTGGCCTAGGAGTGGAGTTCCACCTTTGGATCACGGTTCTCCGATTCGATTCCGGGCTCGGACAAGTGTCTTTGTGTAAGCCAAAGGCATTTGAGAGATGGATGCGGGTGGCTCAGGACCTTCGTGGAAATCCTTGGGAGCAATGGACGTCATTTGGCGGAAATGATGATGAGTATAAATATTATATTAGCATTTGTGAACTCTCCGTAGATCACCATGCTCGGTTTCTGCATCTCCCTTAAGTAAACTGGTAGACAATGCCAAAGGCGTAAAGTCCGTCTTTGTAACTTTCCGTGTGATGATTTAGAATACATAATGTCAATGCCCGTCAAAAGGGAAGAGCCATCAAAACGAATATAACAAGGCGTTTAACCTACTACGAAAACTACCTACGAAACCCTGTGTGTCTGACCAGTGTGGCACACTAGGTTAATTACCCTGCATGTAACTACATTATGTATGTGCATAAAGTGTAAATAAAATAAACAATTGAACGAGCAGATGGCAAACTATCCATATTAGTTTTAGTCTGAACTACGTTTGCTTTTTCGGTCGAAATTACTTTTGAATCATATTATTTTTGAAGGTGTCGGTGGAATACCTACAACCACATTGAAGACTAGGGAAATAGTGCTTAATCTTCGTACAACACGAATTCAGACCACAAAGTTTACGCCGAGCCGCTGAACTACAGAGTAACTTGAAATGAAACTTTTTCCTGCTGAATCATGGAGATTAAGTTTGTACTTACAGGAGATATTTTACACAGGGTTTATAATATGAAGAGCAACCCAAAACTTTCACTTGATATTAAAGCTTGTAGTATCTTTTTAAGGTACTACTACTACTATTCAGCACTTGCGTCGTTGGTCTAGTGGTTAGATGTGCCGCCTTTGGATCAACGGGTCCCGGGTTCGATTCCGGGGTCGGGCAAGTGTCTTTGTCTAAACCAGAGGCACTGACTCGGAGTCTGGGTGTCATTTCTATCTATAATATGTATGTATTTACAAAAAAAATGTATATAAGTAGTTTATCATCCATCTCGTTACCATAACACAAGCATTAACTTGCTTAGCTTGGGACGAGATGGCGTTGTGTGAAATGTCCAAGGATATTTATTGTTTATTATTATTTATTTACTTATATGACTCACTGCTCGGGTCGGGCCATCTCCAATTACGTGGACTACTGTACGACGCTGGCTAGATGGGTTGGTACAGGGTTTCGTATCAAGTTTTCCTTCTCTTGCGGTTATCGGTTAGCGGTTATCGGTTATAAGTTATTGGTATTGTCACAAGGAAGACAATGACAACATACCTGTTTATTATGGAGTGTGTATCACTGGAGTAAACTAATAAAGTATGTATAGGCACAGCCATCGATCCCACTCAATTAGAGTAAGATTTAATTATCGCACCCGCATAAGGGTGAATCTGTAGAGTGCGGATCCGCCTTTATAGTGATGTGATTAGGAGTTGTAAACGTGTAGACCAGTACTCCCACTTTGCATTTAGGGTTTTGATATTTTGTAAATTATACTCATCTTAATTAAACAGTGAATTCAAATACCTGACATTGTGTAAGCAGATCCAATGGCTGGGTATTTTTATGTATCCTCTTTTGTCTGTAAGTACTTATTTCATTTTGTCTGTTTGAAGGCACAATATAGACAGGTACAGAAATTAATTTACATACAACGCGCGCTCAAGTAACGCATCGCTCACAGACCTGTGCTTTTTTTGCCAAGATGGAGCAATAAATATGGAATTATTATAAATATCCAGTTTATGGATGTTTTATTCTCAACAATTAAACAACAAGTTACTAGTGTCATTACCACTATTGGATTTATTTGTATTTTTTCATAAGCCAGAGTTCATTATAGACGATAGCTATAGATAGCAATCGTCTAGTGTGAATAGCGTAGGTGTGAAATTGTGGTGTACACACTTGACCTTGACTTCTGTACCTAATGATTTGTGTGGTTCCGGAGTTAGTAATAATAAATTAAATGTCAACGACTTATTTTATTCTGAGAGTGTTGCAGGCGTATAAGGAACGACCGTGTGCAATAAAACTCTATGTTGATTGATATGACCAAAATAACGTAATATTATTAAATGTTGTGTTGATATTAATAACATTTATCTGACGAACATAACGATACAACTTTATGCTAATTGATTGGACCTAGATAACATTGCAAAATGTTTTAATGGAGTAAATCAATCTTATGTAATTTGTAAAAAAATCCACGTCCCTTTGTTTACAAGATAAAAACTTAATCTTCACTCCGTCTAAAAATAAAAGGGAGAGTAATTGGAATATTTCATAAATTAATCAGATTGAAAAACTTTCCAGTGAATAAATTTTGTCTGGGCACACCAAAATTCACCCGAGTTTTTCGTGACAATTTGAAATTCTATTGACTTACGGACGAAAGGGCATCTTTTCATGGTTTTATGGATTTAATATTGGAACACCTTTGACGTCTTTGAATACTCTTTCATCCGTTAAACCAATTATAGAATACCCGGGAAATACCCCGAACCGATTATTGATTTGAAGACACTACCGAATATCGAAATGTCAAGGAATGTTAAAATTAAATTGTTGTAATTGAGCCGTGAAGATTGTGAAGTATTTTATTGATGACCTATTTTGTTTGAAGAAAATCGTGCTTTGAAAGATTTATACGGACAAAATTCTAATTATACTATTATACTGCTGAACTGAAAATTTTCCAAATCTGTTTATACGAGTACATACACAAAAAACATTCGAATTGAAATGCACTTTTTTGAAGTCGGTTATAACCTAAACCCTTTTTAAACCTTTTCCGTGTGGTGACAGACTTAGAATAGACCGTGTCGCCAATTGATTTCATCCTGGGAGTGTCGTAAGAGTTAACAAAAGGAAATGATAAGGCCGAAAATAAACCGCAAGAGACGGAAAACTTGATACGAAACCCGGTGCCAATCCGTCTGGCCAGCGTGACACCGTAAGCTAATTTGCACTACGTGGACGTAGTTGGAGGAGGCCCGACTCAGCAATGGTTATACCGGCCGTGGCCCGCCTGCCTGGCCGGCCCTCCGCTGTTAGCGGCGGCAGCTCTGGCCTCAACGCCTCCACTGCAATTACCACGCCGTGTGTCGTGGCAGGTTAAGGCTTCCGAGGCAACTCTATAGAGTTGCCTGGTGGTGGTTTTGGCTGTCCCCACAGCCAAAACCCACCACGACTTCGTGTGCCACTCTTTGTCTGGCCTCTCCCTGTGGGCCCGCTCGGAATGGGTGACCCTGAGCCGGTATGGCCCCAACGGATCCTAAAGGCACGCAAGCTCACCACAACAAGGTGGCAGCGCGTTCGAGGGGGATAAATAGACAAACTGTTCAAACTATGTTTTCTTTACTTAATAGTCGCAATAAATAATTCAGACAGTGCAAATTATGCGAGGGCGTACGCTCAATATTCTAGGCACTATTAAATCCAAATAATCTAATAGAAAACGAGCTTAGTTTTAAACAGCCGTAAATCAATTCCGGCTCAGACCTTTAATCGAGTTACGAAAACAATTGAAACGGAAGATTTACGACGATATAGCCCCGCGATGGCTAATAATCTGTCGTAAATAATTTGTCCAGATTAACATTATCGAGAAGTTCAATTTTTTTTATTGAACTTAAAATGTTACTTAAAATGTAAATGTTTTCGCTGCTTTAAAGCAATCTGCACTCTCTTACAGACATATCACTACCACTTGTATTCACGAATTCAAGGACACATTTCCGACCCCAGAATCGAACCATGGATCCCTGACACTAAGGCGGAGTAGGCAACATAATGTATAAGAATAAAATAAAAATCTAAACAAATGATACAACAAAAAATATGACTTGTGTACATTTTACAGCTCTCTGCTTTTCTATTAGTTTCCTTTATTTTCATTGGAGTCATCTGATTTGGGTAATAAACACTTATTATTTAACTAGCTTTTGTGCGCGGCTTCGCCCGCGTGGGCTTCGAACCCGTGCATATTTTTTATGAAACTAAAATCGGTTATTGTGACTAAACTATGATAGTTAGATATGTGCTCTCGCGGACTTTTTTGTAGATCTTTATAAGACCTACAAACCCGTAGTACATCATTTTGTTCTATTGTCAATAGTTTTTGCAGCGCACGCATAAATAAGTTTTCGATTTTACACCTCGGTTTACAAAATCGCAATTTTCATACGGATCCCTAATTCTTTTGAAAATAAAATATAGCCTATAACCTTCCTCGATAAATGGACTATCTAACACTGAAAGATTTTTTGAAATCGGACCAGTAGTTCCCGAGATTAGCGCGTTCAAACAAACAAACAAACACACAAACAAACAAACTCTGCAGCTTTATATATTAGTATAGATTACTATGCATAAGGCCGCACTGATAAAGAGAAATGGCCCTCTCCAGAGACGTCTAGTGCCCTTATTATTTGCCCCTTTTAATGAACAAAATATATATATATTTTGTTGTTGATATCACTACATAGTATAAAACAAAGTCGTTGTCGTCTGTCCGACCCTATGTATGCTTAAATCTTCAAAACTACGCAACGGATTTTGGAGCGGTTTTTTTAATAGATAGAGTGATTCAACAGGAAGATTTAGATGTCATAATTGCACCCGTGCGAAGCCCGGGCGTGTCGCTAGTTATATAATAATTTACATTTGCTTCAGCATACAAAACCGAATCCTTTTAGAAATGTATGCCATTATTAGGTAATGTCAAATTCGATTTTGTTTTAGTTTTCTCACCTAACAAGTGGACTGTAGTGTGTGATGCTAGTGATTACGTATGCAACAGAGACGTGGTCGCTCACTATGGGCTCCATCAGAAGGCTCATAGTCACCCAAAGGGCAATGGAGAGGGCTATGCTCGGAGTTTCCCTGGGAGATCGAATCAGAAATGAGGAGATACGCAGGAAAACCAGGGTCACCGACCTAGCCCACAGGTTTGCCAAACTTAAGTGGCAATGGGCAGGCTACATAGCTCGCAGGACTGCCGCCCGATGGCTTAGAAAAGTCGGTGGCTCAGGACCGGCCTTCGTGGAAATCCTTAGGAGAGGTCTATGCCCAGCAGTGGACGCTCTTTTGGCTGAAATGATGATGAATCGTAATTGTAATAAATATTGGCCGCCCAGAGAAGGTTCCTGTTGTCCATTTTCTCCAGATAATCTCTTTAAAATAAATTACGCTCCATTGAGCGGTACGGATCGCGAAAATTTAATATTCTATAATGAATCAAAGATGAAGACAATGTTCTTCTATATTTGAAGAGTAACACATTTAGCAATAAATGTGGTTATATATATAACAAGCTTACTATTGTATTACAGATGAAAATTGTAATACAGCAACTACATGACTAATTTTGACTTATTCAATCGAATTTTTACTACATGAAATGCCATCATTTCAGCCCATAAATGGCCCACTACTGAGTTGGGCCTCCTCCAGATTCATGGAGGGAAATATGCCTACTGTGCCACGCTAGCAAGACGGGTCGGCACAGAGTTTGTAGCAGTTTTCTTTCTCTAGCGGCTGGGTGATCTGTCTCATGCGTTATTTTAGTCGCCTCTTACGACACCCTCAGGACATTACGGTTTTGGTGACATTTTGTATTCTAAGTCCGTCACCAGGCGGACTTTTATTTATCACTAGCGACCCGGCCCAGCTTCGCACGGGTGTAATTATGCATGTATTATACATATAAACCTTCCTTTTGAATAACTCTATCTATTAAAAAAAACCGCTTCAAAATCCGATGCGTAGTTTTAAAGATTTAAGCATACATAGGGACGGACGGACGGCAGTGACTTTGTTATATACTACTAGCGACCCGTCCCGGCTTCGCACGTGTGCAATTATGCATGTATTATACATATAAACCTTTCTCTTGAACCACTCTATCTATTAAAAAAACGGCTTCAAAATCCGTTCCGTAGTTTTAAAGATTTAAGCATACATAGGGACGGACAGACTACAGCGACTTTGTTTTATACTATGTAGTGATATACATATAAACCTTCCTCTTGAACCACTCTATCTATTAAAAAAACCGCTTCAAAATCCGTTGCGTAGTTTTAAAGATTTAAGCATACATAGGGACGGACAGACTACAGCGACTTTGTTTTAAACTATGTAGTGATAGTTGTTTAAAAAAGATTATAAGTTAACTACGAATATTACTAACTCGAATCTTTTCACTTCGTACTCGCCATAAATCTTTCGGTGAAAAAGGAGGATGGGATAAAAGCATAAAGTACGTAAGCTAAACAATTTAGGGGTCGGCTGCGTCTATTGAAAGAGGGGTATTAAACCTAACGACCCTTAGCACACAACAGGTAGAATTTAACACGCTACAGACTGGCTGTTCCTGGACTTATTTACAATTTAAATAGGATTTAAAAAATATATTGAAGACTCCTTTGTGTGCGTGCCGGGAGATTCAACTCCGTGCTTCCCTCGGCGTCAAATATACTCAGAGATAATACTACTCAGCTCATATATGACCCACTGCTGAGTCGGGCCTCCTCCAGTTACGTAGATGGTAATTGGCCTACTGTGCCACGCTGGCCAGACCGGTTGCCACAGGGTTTCGTATCAAGTTTTCCTTCTCTTGCGGCTAGGTTATTGTCCTGGTCATTTCCTTTTGTCGGCTCTTACGATACCCTCAGGATCGAATGGGATGGTGACACTATGTATTCTAAATCCGTCACCACATGGATTACTCTACTTAGTACTACTCAGGGATAATTTATATAAGATTTTTGAAATCGCTTCTAGGGTTTCCGAGATAATTTGTTACCAGCGACCCGCCCCGGCTTCGCCCATGCAAAGCGTGGGTGGGTTATACATATGAAGCTTCCTCTTGAATCACTCTATCTATTAAAAAAAAAGTATCTAAATCCGTTGCGTAGTTTTAAAGATGTAAGCATACATAGGGACGGACAGACGACAGCGACTTTGTTTTATACTATGTAAAGATAAAGAAGATACATAATATAGATTGATAAATCAGGCTTTTTGTTAAAGTCTTCTCGGCAATAAGTGACGAGACTGCAAGCTGTAGATTTTTTAATCGGCTTGTTAAGAGTTTGTAAAAGTACTTTCAAATGAAAATCTTATGAATTTTGTACATTTTACAAAAATAATTAATGCTTTAACTAGAATATTAAGCACACGAAAGGCAAGAAATATTGTAAAACAATGATTAAGAACCTTGTAGAATAATCATTGTCCGTGTGATGAATGGTTTAGAATATACATTGTCACCACCCCATTCCATCCTGAGAGTATCGTAAGAACCGATAACGGGAAATGAAAAGGCCGAAAATCTAACGAAAACGAATATTTGAGATCTTGACTTCAAGTAGCTACTACTACTATTTAGCCCGTGGTTAACCCACTGTTGAGTCGGGCCTCTTCCAGTTTCATGTATATAATAATATACTCTATCATAAATAGCTAAGAGCCATTTTTCGTTATAGGTCTTTTACTGACAGTCTAGTTAAATATTCAACAAAGATTCCCACAAATCAGCGGATTAGGTCGTACCTTGAAAGATGTGGTTTCATCTCCCTAAAAGTAAAGTGCCTTGGTGTAGTAACAAATAGCAAAGAATCATGATTTTTTGATACAGAAATATCAAGAAAAGTAGTCCAATAGACTACCTATTTTAGAGTAACTTCGTCATAGTTCCCTTTTTTTGGTTTCGCTGGGGTAATGCTTTATGTGTACCGCCGCCCCTCGGGGTGGGGTGCCGATTATGTGGGACTCCGAAAACGCCTCGTCTACCCACTAAAATCCCAGCAGTATACCCTCACACGACACGCTTGACGCGCCACAGGTTCGCGTAAACGCATTCCACTGTGACGCCCCGACGTGGTTTTCACTGAAACTGCTTTTATAGTAATTTCTGATTCACAAAAATACTTCCTTACTTACTTTAAAATAGAAAACTATTTTAAACACAGCACTGCTTTTTTAATTGAAATTATGCCTATATTCGGATGGCTATAGGATTTTTGTAACAGCCTGTACATATTTATGTACTGGGAATCCTATATTATGCATAAAGTTTGTAACATAAAAAAGCATATATGTAATATTTTTTCATCCCAGACTTTTATTGTAAATATTTCGATTATTTTTGGTAATAAAAAGGGATCGGGCGAAAGTGGCGCAATTTCATTACAACTGACATTGAATACGTTGAGCAAAAGAAAAGACAAAACGTCACTTATACGTTTCGTAGGTCTTCTCAAGGAATATATATGACTCTGCAGCGAACACTCAAGCCTTTATGTAAATCCAATAGATCGGTTATGTCTCGCGGGAGTAAGGCAAACGCATATATTCCCAATCCAACTAATGCCAACTCGATTTTATTAAAGTACTCTGAAATAAAAAGGGATTTTATTTATACCAGGGATTTAGTTGGTTGCAGTGTACTCAAGTAATAGAGTCGAAATTAATTTGTCTAAAGAAAATAATATAAAGAATTTTACTAGAACCCTGTAGCCAATCTAAATAAATTTATAGAGCTTACCGAAAGGAATAGTTCTTTATACAAAATATTTTGTATTGTGAAGTCTGAGACAGAACCAGACGTTTTTCTGATCAATTTCATTTTCTCATTTCTCTGGTTATACCACTAAGGAAATACAAAAAAAAAAATGTGTTTATACTGTGGCCAAAGGTCTTAAAATACAAACTCACACAACAAACAAGCATAATACAACCAAGCATAATAGTTATAAAATAGCTATATATTTTATTTAAATGGCTCCAAATAAAACAACAAGATCAGAACCGCTAAGACATCATTTACCGCAATGTACAAGAATCGTGAAAACATCATCATATTGCATTATTATTTTTGCTTCTACAAGAATACAAGTTTAAACATAGTAAGTAAAATCTAATTACATTTTACTTTTGAATTTGATTCCCTTTGATGCTCAAAGAAATTAATTAAATTTGATGTCGGTACTTATGTATCCAATATCCTGGTAAATTTATTGAAATCCTAAATTAAGTTTCCTCATTAAAATTGACACATGTCAAACCAATTTTGGTTTGGCGATCGGTGTGTAAAATAAATTCAGGGGTAATTTGTTTATAGGCTTTGCCAATTGTCCGTGTGGTGACGGATTTAGAATACACAATGTCACCAACCCATACCGTCTTGAGGGTGTCGTAAGAGGCGACTAAAATAAATAAATAAATAAATATTTAAATGAATTAAAAATAAAAGAACGCAAGAGGCAGATCACCTAGCCGAAAGAGAAGGAAAACTTGATACAAACCCTGTGCCAACCCGTCTTGCCAGCTTAGCACAGTAGGCCAATTCCCTCCATAAATTTGGAGGAGGCTCGAGTCACTAGTGGGCTAATACAAAAACACTTGCCCTTACAATATGTATTCAAATAATTAATTTATCTGTTTATTTACATAAAAGGAAAAAAGCATAGAGAAATAGCATATAAATAATATAACATTATAACATGGGTAATGCTTTCACAACGCCATGTAGATGTGAAAAGTGCCCAGAAGACTGGCCGCATTGCCAAGGTCGATGGCAATTCTGAAAGGAACCTTCTGGACACGCGTTCTCTGGCACAAGCGATGTGCCAAATTAATAAACTGGGACAATGAATAATACATATTATTTTACCTTGGTCTATGTAAAATTTTTTTGTGAAATCTAACTTATAGTTAACACTATTTTTTTTTCGGAAATTAGCAACAAAATAAGCTTTGAAAATGTTTACCTATAGCATGTTATTTTAGGCATTAGATCAATTTTGTCGAGGAATAAGGAAAATAATTGATAATTAAGTTTAAGAAAAATACAGAACGGTGGATTAAATTGGACATAAATTTATGTTGAACAACATAATTTACGGCATAGTCTAACCATTTCCGTTTATCTTAACACAACAAAGTAGGTAATTGTAATTAAACCTTCTTTTGAATGCTCTTTTATCAGTTCTCAATTCGTATTTTCAGCCTGGAAAAACAAAACGGATCTGAGTAAAGCCGTTAGATAAATTAGGGGATAACGATGAGTTTATGACGAAAGTAATTGAGTTTAAATAGAGTTATAAAGCTAAAACGAAGATAAAGTACGGATTATTTCTCGTGGATTGACATTAAGTTTAATTCTCGTTTCAGTTGCTTTTTTAGGTTGAATACATAAATATGAATCACGGAGGCTGCCATCATAATAATATATTATTTTCGGGGGACATATGGCCTCGCCATATGTAACAAAACTATTCAGTAGCTTTTGTTCATGGGCAACTCATTTCAATTGAAAAAAAATTTGTTGTAGAAGTGGATAAAGTTTCTAAACGAAAATGGAATTACTATTGTTATGTGTTTTCTTCATAAAAGTTATATCTCTAAGTAATTGTTCTTAATTTTATACAGAAACTCATTACGTAAACAATTTAAGATTGCTTGTACCCATAACACAAGTTAATTCTTAATTTGGGTACTAGCGTCATTTAAATCGTGATCAAATGCATTTCTCAACTGTACGCAACTAATAATTGTAATCATGTATCTTTCTTCCTTGATTAACATTTTGTATATGTAGATATTTATATCATCTTGTTGACTGAGAGACATGTAACATTCTTAATGTTGTCACGGAAGAAACAATGTGTTAGTGAATTAATATTAAGGTTTTCATTCATTTATTATATAAATCATTAAATTAATTTAATCTATCAACTATTCCTTTTCCCCTTTTATATTGCACTGCTTTATTTATTTAATCATAGATATATTATTGTACCTTTACCACCCTTTCTTAGGTTCATAATAAGGTCCATCCTAAGGTTGTCTGTAAGAAATCGCATTCTGCGATAAGACCTCCACTTGTACAAATTGTTGCATAGTATTGTGTTCTGCCTATTTCTCTCGTGTACAATAAAGAGTTTATCTATCTATCTATATACATTTTAAAAAAAGGCTCTATTTGTACACTACAAAATTGACGTTACTCTACAAAAGCACTGCCTTTAGTTTATTGTACAGACCCTCGGTTCGATTCCTCCGGGCCAGTTTATTTACTACTACTCCCATAAAAGCAGACCATATAAGACCCACAGCTGAGTCGGGCCTCCTCCTATTACATGGCGGGCACTTGGCCTAATTTGCCACGCTGGCCAGATGGGTTGGCACAGGGCTAGACTCAAGTTTTCCTTCTCTAGGGACGAGGTGATCTGCCTCTTAGTTTTCATTAGTCACTTCTTACGACACCCTCAGGATGAAATGGGGTGGTGACACTATGTATTCTAAATCCGTCACCACACGGATAATTTATGTAATAAATAATTTGATTATTTATGTGTCAGTGTGCAAAGAACCCTTAAGTTACAACGTAGTGTAAGAGTCTCTATTTGGATCCCAAAGAGTTATATAATAAACATAAACAATACATTTTATATTTCTAGCTGTGCGACCACATGCGTAGACTACACAATCATTATGAACAAATGAACATTTCAAAGTTTTTATGGATGCATGGATGGATGTTTGCTAGTTTCTCATTATAAAATTACGGAATTAATATATTTTGAGTTGAGCTGAGTCGGGCCTCCTATTACATGGCGGGCACTTGGCATAATTTGCCACGCTGGCCAGACGGGTTGGCACAGGGCTAGACTCAAGTTTTCCTTCTCTTGGGACGAGGTGATCTGCCTCTTAGTTTCCATTAGTTACTTCTTACGACACCCTCAGGATGAAATGGGGTGGTGACACTGTGTATTCTAAATCCTTCACCACACGGATAATTTATGTAATAAATAATTTGATTATTTATGTGTCAGTGTGCAAAGAACCCTTAAGTTACAACGTAGTATAAGAGTCTCTATTTGGATCCCAAAGAGTTATATAATAAACATAAACAATACATTTTATATTTCTAGCTGTGCGACCACATGCGTAGACTACACAATCATTATGAAGAGAAATACTACATGGAGACTACGTTACTGGCATACATTACGTGTACGTAACTCTTAAGGCAAAAGCACTCATTTGTGTCCCTTTCTACATTTTTACGCAGGGTTGACACGCAAAATGTTTGTGAGGAATAAAATTTTATTCAAATGTGTTTCTAGAACTTGGAAGGTCGGGAACTTATGTAGTTTAGGTTATATTGTTGGTAAATAGCACTCGGAAGTTTTTAGGATATGTTAGCGTGAAGTAAATCGAGTTTGATTCGTTTTAGTTTCCTTAAATTGTTGTCAATATTAGTATGTGGTTTAATAAATGCTCGCTTATCTCATTTTATGATCAAACTTATTATGTACGTTAGAACTGTATATGTTTTTAATATTGTGGAATAGCTTTCGAGCTTAAATTTTTATAGAATGAATCGTTTGGTTAAATATAAAAATAGATGTTGGCTATGGAAGGTGAGCTATATTGACTTCTGTCAAATAATATTGCAACTATAAATTAAGATTTATGCTATCCTATATTTTTATTTTAATTAAACTGCACGCAGTATGCAAATTTGATTAAAATCGGTTCAGTAGTTTAGGAGTCCATCGCGGACAAATAACGTGACACGTAGTTTATAACTAAATATTAAGATTACTAGTAAGAATAAAAAAAATAAGTCCTTAAAAATTTGTAGAAATAAAATTAACGAAATAGCCATTAAAAAAATATCCATTTATTTGGCGTTGAATATTTAGCACAGCAAACACTTTTATTTTAAAGTGGAATGTAACAGCCAAGTCGCACAAATTTTACTGTCGACCTCCACACTAATGGAGTTAAATAGTTACAGAATGTTTACAAATGATCCAAAAATTACGGCCACTTTTAAACTGCTGACCTTTGAGGTCAAATGGCAAGTAAGAGCACATGTCTGCGCCAACATTGCCTTACAGAGAAATAGATGCCACGATAATGTAGGTGAAGACATGTCTGCCCACATAACCTTAAATAAAGAGAGTGCTTTTACATGATAATTTATTTATAATACTTCCTTTTTTTAAATATACATAGTAGAAACTGCCATAAACAGTGGAATTCAAATAAAGAATTTAATGTAATACCACTTTTTAATCATCCAAATAGTTTTTATTAATTACATAATAGGAGGAAATAATTAATCCTTCTTTCTTCTTTTGTCTGGTTATTCCGTGTCATTGTTTTAGATTAACATTTATTAGTTTTGTTCCAAACCCCCCCCCCCCCCTTCATCCTGAGGGTGTCGTACGAGTCGACAAAAGGAAATGACAAGGTCGAATATCTAGCCGCCAGAGAAGGAAAACTTCCAACGAAACCCTGTGCCAACCCGTCTGGCCAACGTGGCATACTAGGCTTATTACTGTCCTTATAATGGGAGGAGGCCCAACTCAGCATTGGGTCATTTATGGGCTGAGGAGTAGAGGAGGAGGAGTTTTGTATGTTTACTTTTTGCAGCCCTACCAGGGGCGACACCATAAACAACAAAACTGTGCGGAGAGAGTTATGTGTCGCATATTTTTATTATGTACTTGAGGTTATTGGGTCTGGTTACAAATTGATTTTCAATTTCAATAAGAAAATATGTATGGTTAAATAGGGCTCAGTTAATATTAAGATATTAATATTATGTAATATATTTAGAAAACTTATTGAGATGTGCATAATGAGACAGATAGCACTTGTGCAAGTAACTCGCGCGTGCTGCGGCATTTGCGCATATTACATGCATCGTGTAAACACCATGATAAGATACGTGCGGGTCCAGCGACTGGAGTATATACTGGAGTGGGTCATAATCCTACTGATACCATACATTTCCAAGTTTTTATGGATGCATGGATGGATGTTTGCTAGTTTCTCATAATAAAATTACGGAATTAATATATTTTGGAGAAATTATAAAACAACACTAAAAATCATATTATTATTTGAGAGGGACCTGCGAGCAAATTTCGTGCTTAACTTTTTAATAGAATAAGATTGCTTTAGATCAAAATAAAAAATTAAGTTGGCTATGGAAGGTGAGCTATTTTGACCTCTGTCAAAATAGCTAGTATATTATATTTTGGACAGCGTTTTGCTGATACTTTTTTACTGTCCATTAAGTTATAAAACTACGGATTTAATATACTTTGGAGAAATTATAAAAAAAAAACCTAATGTCTAACATTATTGAGAGGGACCTGCAAGCAAATTTATGATTTCTGTATTCAGGTACAGAAATCATAAATTTGATACAAAACTCTGTGCCAAGCCATCTGGCCAGCGTGGCAAAGTAGGCTAATCACTAATAACCCTCCATGTAACTGGAGGAGGCCCGACTCCATAGTGGATCAACTCGTTTTTTTTTTATTGTACCTTCCTCCTCAAAATGGAAGGGCACCAACCCATGTAACAAGTATTTGTTTTCTTTACGATGGCACCATTCGATTATGTACCTAATGTTATAATAATACTCCTTATATGTAAATTACTTGGCTTTATTAAATATACTATGTGTAAACCACGACTAATTGCGGTTTAGCACACGAGTATTATCTTGATAAACTTGGAATACCTACCCTAAATCAAATTGTGCATAAACCAAGATTAAAGGCATATACTCAATATAAGTTATACACGAAATTGATAGATACTGTAGCGACATAAGATTGGGACCTTATTAAATAGATTTTGATAATAAATCATTTAAATAAGAAGGAGGCATCTGTTTGGTAGTAAGTTGATTTTAAATTCGTTACCGGATAACAAAATATTAAAAAAAAACTAGCTGACCCCGAACATTGTTTTGCCATGTAATTAAATAGGGGTTGATCGTAGGGGGGTGAAAATTTAGGGTTGTATGTATTTTTATATGTTGTATCAAATATTATTAAAAATATTTTTTTTTGGGCTCTACCGCCCTTATCACTTAAGGTCTGGGCAAACAGCGGACGGGGCGGAACGGCGACGCGACGCTGGCGGGACGTGAAGAGTTGTAATGTATTAGTTAATGTACTCGTAGAATAGGTCACCTAGAGCCGGCGCGAGAGTAGCGGTCGCGTCGCGTCGGCTCTGTGTGACATATTCTACATTAACTAATACATTACAACTCTTCACGTCCCTCCAGCGTCGCGTCGCCGTCCCGCCCTGTCCGCTGTTTGCCCAGACCTTTAGGCGTGTAAAAATTAGTTATCAACCTATTCTCATACCTCATACTGAATATACATATGAAATTTCATCAAAATCGGAGGAGGTTTCGGAGGAGTACACTAAAACTGTGACACAAGAATTTTATAAACCGAATAATATTAGGCTAATTTTACCCTGCATGTAGTTGGAGGACGCCCGACTTAGTAGTGGGTACTTTATGGGCTGCGAAGTAAGCTAAAAACCTTATATTCTACTGGCATTAGTTCCGAGATTTTAGATGCGATTAAATAAGACATATCGTATCGGTAAAGTATTAAGAAGTGAAATAGGTGATCAAATATTAGTAAGAATGTAATATTTAGTGGTGTGTATGTGTATATTAATATTTAGTCGCCTTTACAAAAGCATACATTTATATGCCATAAAACAAAAAACGTAAACCGACTTAATAAACTTTAAAGCAAAAATAACCAATAAACCAACTACAATAATTTGAAGTCGGAGCCAACTTAGTAGACATCAACATAATTGACGACTTTAAAGCGTTCATTGTATTTTTGGCTTTAAAGTTTTTTAAGTCTGTTAACATTTTTCCGTGTGATGACCGATTTAGAATGCATAGTGTCACCACCCCATGGCATCCCGAGGGTGTCGTAAGAACCGACGAAAGGAAATAACAAGACCGAAAAACTACCTGCAAGAGAAGGAACACTTGAAATGAAACCCTTCTCCAACCCGTATTAGCCAGCGTGGCACAGTAGGCTTATTACCCCCCCTGTAATGGGAGGAGGCCCTCTATTTAAATGGCGGGGGCCCGACTCAGCAGTGGGTCATGTGTAGGCTTAGTAGAAGTAGTATTTTTTTTTTGGTAAAAGCTTATTTAAATTGATGAAGCCACAATGTGAAACTTTCACAATAATGACCCACTGCTGGGTCGGGCCTCCTCCAAATTAATAGAGGGAATAGTAGTAGTTTTGAATTTATTGATTTTGTCTATAGTTGATCACAGATACCTAAGACTGACTAGAAACTAGCTAAGCTATGATCAAAGTAATAAATTGTAATCAAGAACCCCAATAAGATCTAGGTGAACCGCTATAAACTATACAAAATAATTAAGTTAGGCCATTTATCAAACAATACTATTAGGACGATTATTGTTTAATAGTTTAGAATTCTGTAGGATAATTTATATTGTTCATTTTCCATAATAAAGGTTTGACATAACCATTAATCCAGCTATCGATCTCAGCCTAGAAATGACCCACTACAGTCGAGGCTTTACGGAATTGTACTGTTGTACTTTGCGAATCGCCTATTGTTAATACTTGTTTAAAACTTAAATAATTCTAACTTGATTAGGCAATGAGCATTTTTATTCCGTGTAGTGACGGATTTAGAAAACATGGTGTCACCACCCCATTTCATCGTGAGGGTGTCGTAAGAGCCGACTAAAGGAAATGACAAGGCTGAAAACCTAGCCGCAAGAGAAGGAAAACTGGATTCGAACCCATCTGGCCCATCATTACCCTCTATGTAGGTGGAGGAGGCCTCACTTAGCAGTGGGTTATTTATGGGCTGTGAAGAAGAAGAAGAAGGAAGAGCATTTGTTTAGATGAATTACCGACTTTAATTGGTTTGTAAGAACTTGGGTACAGGCTGCATGGTAATTGCAGGAATCGATGAGACAGAATACCTAGGTATTCAAAGCACCATGATAATCAGCGTTATTACGTGAAATTATAGGCTAATTTACCACCATTTAATTAAATAATAAATATAATAAATATCCTTGGACATTTCACACAACGCCATCTCGTTCCAAGCTAAGCAACTTAATGCTTGTGTTATGGTAACGAGATGGATGATAAACTACTTATATACATTTTTTTTTGTAAATACATACATATTATAGATAGAAATGACACCCAGACTCCGAGCCAGTGCCTCTGGTTTAGCCAAAGACACTTGCCCGACCCCGGAATCGAACCCGGGACCCGTTGATCCAAAGGCGGCACATCTAACCACTAGACCAACGAGGCAGTCAAAAATTGGACGGGTAACAGCAGTGAGTATGTTGTGGGCAGAGATGATGATGAGGTAAAAACAAAATTTAGATGCTTGGTCAAAATCAGGACATGATATTTTGAAATAGATATCAAGGTGTGAATGTAGGTATGACGACTGATAGGTTTGTGTAGAGACTACCACCTAGTGTGGGACAGGGGCCGTAAGATGATAATGGTATTTACAAATAGGACGATTTATTAGAGTTTTTGATGAAATCTACGTAAATAAAGTTCCTTTTGAGTTTGAGTTTATCATAAAGGGGAAATTTTTTTTTGTTTAAAAATTGTTTAATACTACTACTTTTCAGCCTTTATAGGGAGGCCTATGTCCAGCAATGGACTAGTGTGGGCTGATGATGATGAGGTATTCGGCCTTATCATTTCCTTTTGTCGACACTTACGACACCCTATCTATACTAATATATAAAGCTGCAGAGTTTGTTTGTTTGTTTGTTTGTTTGTTTGTTTGAACGCGCTAATCTCAGGAACTACTGGTCCGATTTCAAAAATTCTTTCAGTGTTAGATAGTCCATTTATCGAGGAAGGTTATAGGCTATATTTTATTTTCAAAAGAATTAGGGATCCGTATGAAAATTGCTATTTTGTAACCAAAGGTGTAAAATCGAAAACCTATTTATGCGTGCGCTGCAAAAACGATTGACAATAGAACAAAATGAAGTACTACGAGTTTGTAGGTCTTATTAAAATCTACAAAAAAGTCCGCGAGGGCACATATCTAACTATCATAGTTTAGTCACAATAACCACTTTTATATTCATAAAAAAAAATGCATAGAGATAAGCACGGGTTCGAAGTCCACGCGAGCGAAGCCGCGCCCAAAAGCTAGTATTTTATAAATCCGTCACTACACGGAAAATATACATAGTATGAATGTTTATGGCGAATATTCTTTCACTTTTACAATACTATAATATGCGCCCGAGATAAGCAGAGATTTGAAGCCCACGCGGGTGCAGCCGCGCGCATAAGCTTGTATATTATAATCTTGTCTCCATAGAAGCTTTATAAAGCATGTGAAATGAAACCCGATGCCTTACTTGAGAATATCGTGCGGTTAATGTTAAGACCGCAAAATATACCACAAATATCTTTGTAGGTAACGAGTGTGTCATCATCAGAGAATAAATCTTTAATAACACGTATAAGTTTATAGATATATTTTTGGTAAATTTAAATAAATAAAATAAGTGTTTTTGCTATATTTTGCATCACTTTTCATTTTACCTCGAGAGATTGTAAAGGCAGATGACAAATTATATCTTTCACTTAACGAAAATATTATTAAAAATAAAATTATGTAATGGTATAGTGTAATTCCTATTTCCAAATGCAATTGCTACACATATATAGTAAACAGTCAGTCATAAAGTTTATTTTAACTTTAAAAAGTAGTTATCTAAGTTTTAAACTCACTTATTTTCAAAATTAACGTTCATAACAGTTATAAAAGAAATAATTCCTTGTACAAGTGATCCCCAACAAACAGATTCATTCACAGATTTGTCAAGTGGCTACCATCTGGCAGCAATATGTTGGATTATATTCTCACACGCGGGTCAAAGTTATTAAAACATACACCTAATTATCAGTATCTTGATTTTTAGCGTTACAAATAGTTACAAATTAAATAAAATTATTGATACGCTTTTTTAAATGGCTAAAATAAAAAATATCCCGAAAATTACATTTCAAGTACTTTTAGGCCCCTTAAACATAAACTTATCGACACTTATATCTAGACAACGAACTGTTATTTCCCAAGCCATGAGATTTCCAGCCAGCCAAAACTCACGTTAATCCCAAACTCATAAAACTATATTCACGAAATTATCGAAACCCGAACAGCGGCATCGCGCCCGGCCGCACAACCACCCCTTAGCAAGGGTCCAAAGCTACTGAACTGCCTATGCCGGAGGCAGTCGGCAGAATGGAAACTAGCACCCCTCAACCCTCCACCCTAACGCCTCATTCCAAAAATGCATTCGAAAAAGAAAAGAATGCGAGAATTGTTGCGCGTTCTATAATTATTCGTGCCATAGATTTAGAGGCTTTTGTTTTCGTTGCAAAGTGGGGCCACCGCTACTTATTGTTTTCTTGAGACCCTTGTAATTATCTTCAGTTTTGTCGCCGATTAGTTGCAACCATGTTCACTGCATTGTTGCTTAATTGCCGTGGATAATGTGGAAATGTTGAAGATTTGAGGAATGTTTTGAAGAAACGATTGCGTACACATTTTTTATCAATTTAAATAGCATGTGACAATCTTCGGAATTATACTAATGGTGTTGCAACTAATGCCTATACCCAAACAACTTTTTGTGAGCCTCCTCCAAATTTAAGGAACGAAATCAGCCTACAGTAGCTGTATCTATACCAGGGGGTATGCAGTGGCGGATTTACAAATTTTTTTGGACGCGCTTTACGTCCACTGTTTTTAGCGACCGTTTTTTTAGACGTCCTAAATCTGTCGCCCCTTAATACATGCCGCCCTAGGCTCCAGCCTACTCAGCCAACTGGTAAATCCACCACTGCTCCTCTGAAATCTGCCGCCCCTAGGACGCTGCCGCCCCTAGGCCACGCCCTATACGGCCTATTTATAAATCCAGGACTGCCGGTATGGGATTTCGCATAAAGTTTATCTTCTCATAAACCAAAATCTATACAATTGTATGCCATCCGATCGGTCGATGCGGACTTTCTCCCACCAGGGCGCTTTCGGTCCAAGATGTTTCAAAATCAAAGTCAAACTCCTATAATCAAGTTGGCTCAAAAGAGCTGTTTTAACCAGTCAAACAACAGAATAAAATTTTAAATTTTCCATTTAAAAATTAAAATTGATTATTTACCATCTACCACCGGTTTGGAATGCAGCTCTACAGAGAAGAGCCGGCAAGAAACTGTGCAGTTGCTCTTTTTAGATTGCCACTTTTAGGTACAAGATTGGATATAAGACTGTCTGTCTTATATCCAATCTTGTACCTAAAAGTTTTTTTTTTAAATAAGTTTTTTTTTTAAAAGAAGAAAGAAGTTTTTAAGCTACTACACTTTCTGTTAGCCTACTCTTTCGATACCGAACGGGTTGGTGACATTATGTACTTAATCCAAATATCTCACTACATGGATAGTCAATGAAATTAATCGCAAATATTGGCAAGTACCTCTCATATTCCGTCAAACTTCAATTCCCATTAAGTCTTCAGTGTTCAACTCAAAGCAGCGTCACTCTCGATTGCAGAATGAGTATTGAATTCGCATGACGATCCATCATAGATGCTCAACGAAGGAAGTTTTCATCTTTCGTTGATACAGAACGTCAGACACTTGGAATTTGTTTGGGACATTTTCGTAAACGAGCGACACTATTGATTAAACACCCTCATTATATCAATCCTCAGTTCGTAATGTTCTTTAGGAAACGGCAATGCTATTACAATATTCGTGCTTCATTATTTCCTAAAGGATTTTAATTCTACTTAGTCAAGTTTTCCCTGATCGCACTAATATCGGGAACGACTACTAAAATATTGGTATATTACATCATCATCATCAGCCCACATTAATCCACTGCCTATGCGCAGTGGAATATTGTATATTACATACATACGGTCTAAATTCGACCGTAATTAATTTAAAAATATATTGTTCTATTTTCAATTTGACCACAGACACTACATAATATAAAACAAAGTCGATGTCATCTATCCGTCCCTATGTATGCTTAAATTATTAAAACTACGCAACGGTTTTGAAGCGGTTTTAATTGATAGAGTGATTCAAGAGGAAGGTTTATATTTATAATACATCCATAATATAGTAGAGAAACACTGATAAATTTAGAAGATCATCGACGACTCGAGCGACCTTGTTTTATAATTATGTAGTGATAGTGATATCAAAAAAGTTAAGAATAGTACGGGTTTAGAATCCACGTGGGCTAACTATCAGGGGAGATCTGGACATGGAGGGATATTAGCCTACTGTGCCACGCTAACCAAACGGGTTTCGTATCAAGTTTCCCGTCTCTTGCGGTTCTATTTAGACTTTTGTTTTTTTCTTCAGTCAGCATTTACGTAACTCGCAATGAAGAATGGCGCGGTGACACAATTTATTCTTATCCGTCACCATGCTGACTAGAAAGGACTACGGCTATTATAGCCAACCACATTTGAAGTATGGTGTTTGAAATTAGGCCGTGATCGATAGAAGTGACTTAAAAGTTGCCAGCAACAGTATTGCGGCCACATGTTGCAGTAAAATACTATCCATTTATTTAAAGCGCTGCGCTGGTAGGCGTCCCACACCCACCCTGCGCCGGTAGACCAACGACCTGGTTAGGGTCACCGGAAAACCACAGATGCGGCCTTCCTGGAAATCCTTGGGCCTCCTTGGAGATATTTTGGCTGAAATGATGATGACGACCATCTATTCTATATTAAGGTTCAATATAACGAATCTTAGAATCAGATATTTATGCAATCTAACGCAAATCCTATCCCGCCGCAAAGATTATTGAGGTCAAAATGGAGCGAATTCATCGAAGACCGCCAATCTAAAGGCGCCCCACTTTGTGCCAGCTCTGAATGGAAGAGTGGCGGGCGACGAGAGCCCACACCTGGTCGTAAATCAGATAGCTCCACAAAGGCATAGTCGAATAACAACTGTAACATCCCAACAAAAAGGTCTAAAGTTACACAAAGCCTATACCTTCGGCCGGAATGTGCTATTGAGAAAAGGGTGCGCCCAGATAAGAGCTTTATCGATGCATAAAATATGTTATTATGAACTTGGTCCAACTCCTAAGACGCGAGGGAAAAGAAGTATTCATTGAGGTATTCGTGGCATCTCTTTATTTCTACCTCTCGTAAATGTGGCATCGTCTGACATATTTATTTGCATGACTGGATAGTATGAAAGACGCGGGATTTTTTTGATGTTACCTAAACGAATACCAAGTATTTTAGAAAATTATGCTAAAATAGATACCTATTATTGTCCGCGTACATACTTTCATTATCCCATGCTTTTTCACGTGACGTAAGATGACGGGGCGAACGGTGCCACGATACGTGTACTGGGTATGGCGCTATCGGAGCCATAGAGATCCAAGAAGAGGATGCTCCACAAGGCAAGCCACAAGTAAAAAGTGTTGAGCGATACTAATTACTCCTTTAGCGCTCGCTGACCCCGTGGTGAAAAAGCATGGACCCACGGGGCAGTCAGCGCGGGATGGTACACCGGGGCGTGTTTAATGGGCAGCCTGTCGTGCCACGCGCAGTGGTGAACCAGTCCCACACGCTCCACAACCCCATGAAGATAGTACAAAAAAAAAACCAAGCCGCGTAGCATATTTTTGCAACGCGGGTTATCTATGAACATTGTGGGTTCTATTAGGTAGGTCGTGGTAGAACTCACCGGAGTCGAACATATCCAGTCGAGCCAGACAAAGGCCGGGTATCCATGAGGATCACAAAACTCAGAAAAGGTGTTGCAAGATCGGACAAAAGAAAATGAGAGATAAGAACCTTGCCACAAGAAAACTATACCAACCCAGGGTGATACAGTCGACTAATTTCTTCGCTTTATATATCTATCCTATATCTTCTTCTTATAGATAAAAATGAATTTTGTTCGTTAGTCTCACTAAAACTCGAGAACGACTGGAGCGATTTGGCAAATTTTGGTCTTGAAATATTCGCGTTGGACTCACGCGAATATACGACGCGTGAAGGTTTAAAAGGTGAGAAATATCAATATCATTCAGGTATTTTATTTAATGATTCTGAGGCGGTACGAAGTTTGTCGGGTCAGCTAGTCTATCTATCTATCTATATAAATAAAAATGAATTGCTGTTCGTTAGTCTCGCTAAAACTCGGGAACGGCTGGACCGATTTGGCTAATTTTGGTCTTGAAATATTCGTGAAAGGCAAGGGAACGTTTAAAAGGTGAGAAAATATGGAAATGCTTGGAATGAAATAAAAACAAAATTTTGCTTTTCCTTTGACGTGACACTTGCCGATTCCTTTTGTTTGTTTTAAGTTTATTTTATACAAAAGTCTAAATAATAAAGTTTAGGTCTTTTAATTATCGATTGAGGCAGTACGAAGTCTGCCAGGTCAGCTAGTAATGTCTAAAAAAAAATACAAAACCCATACAGGGTGTGCCTACTACAGGACTAGGTAAACCCTGTATCTCACGCAGGGGCAGTTAACCAAATGTAATTCACGAATACAAATGACACCCAGACTCAGAGCAAGTGACTCAGGTTTACACGAAGACGCTTGCCCAACCCTGGAATCGAATTGGCGATCCGTGAGCAAAAGGCGGAACATCCAACCCCTAAACCAACAAGGTAGTCAAGGATTAACACGCTTCCTTTAGGCTGAGATGATGATGCAAGGCCTTCTAAGATACTCTGTTGGTAGACGCAAAAACAAACATTCTGAATGTTTAATTCACTTACTTAGATTGCTAGGAAAATAACGAGAGCAAAAGGGTAGGGCACAGGAATGTAATGAAAGTTTATTCAAGGCGAAGGATCCGGCTAAAGAAAATACGACTTGCTGTTGATTTCTCGTATACGTTACACTATCTAATTTATTTTTCAGGGTTCATTGAAGGTATTGAGGATACTGAGGATACTGAGGATAATCTTTGGGAAATGTTTTGGAGCGTAACGTTACGCCTGGTATTTATCTAATGAATAGGGAATAATTATTTTAGTATTTATTCCGCCTTTTCGGTCTTAACATATCCTTTTGTCGGGTTTTACGACACCCTCAGGCTTGACTGGGTTGGTGGACCTATGTTTTCTAAATCCAGATGGACAAATAATAACTTAATTCAATATAATTACGAGATGATGCGTCGTTGCATGATAGTAACTTGTTCAGAATTACTAATATCTGTCAGAAGTTTATGATTTGAGTTTAGTGACGTTTTGAAATTCGATACCACAATAGCAGTCCAAGCCAGCTTTTTCCTTCTAAGAAATATATCAACCAGTAAGTTACATTATTTATGCGGATGGCAACATTCTTGGCGGTTTGCCACAAGGAGAGTTTATCAAAGAGATATTTTCAACCAGCCAGTATTTTAGACGTACATTTTGCATATTTTATTAAAACTATATTAGGGATTCGTGCGGTGACGGATTTAGAAAAAATAGTGTCGCGACCCCATTCCATCCTGAGGGTGTCGTAAGAGCCGATAAAAGGAAATGATAAAGTCGAACAGTTAGCCGCAAGACGATTGATAAGAAACCCTGTACCAACTCGGCTTGACAGCATGGCAAAGTAGGCTAATTACCCTAACTTTAAGAGGTCTTGTAATTTAAAGTTACCGTATTTTATTGACAACTAGCGGACCCGACTAGGGAAATCGTTGGGCTTTGTTCCCGGGAAATCAAGCTCGAGAAAAGTCGAGAACTCGAGAAATCATGTACGTTTGTAGAAAATAAACTTGCAGAGTTTTCATTTGTTTATATTCTATTAACATGCCATAAATGGTGCTATGATTGTAATGTAATTATAATTTACATTTACTTTCTACCCGAGTTTAAGATATTAAAGATTTCTTTCGTGTTTTATAGAAGCTATTTTGTTTACAAGATTTAAGTTGATTTTTTTTTTCTAAATAAACAGCCCTAAATTATGCTGTGATCCTAATGTAATGTAAGTTAAGATAATAGGTTGTGGAAAAAGTTTCGTCGCATTTTTTAAGAAATTTCAAAACATTTTTGAATATCGTTTATTTACATTTAACTAAAGTATGTAGCTACCATTTTGTTCGATAACTTTTTGCCATCTTGTAGGTAGGGACATGATCCCATTGCTATAGAAATTTTGGGACTACTGATCAAAATACCGCGACAAGTGGTTTTGGCAGTCCTCTCGTGATGTTAAGCTGACACTGCCTAAAGAATTCTGAAGAGACCGAAACATGTGGAAATCTGAAGGTGCAAGATCAGGTCTGAAGATTTTATTACAAGTTCATACATACTATAATTCGAAAAGACTTTTTCCCCAACCTAATATTTTCGTTTTCTTTCATGTTGATTTTTTGTTTAGTTTAAGTTCTAAATAACCAACTAAAAATGGTGCTGTCATTATGATTATGAGCCTGAATAATATTTTTTTCTGTAATATTTTATAAAACCATATTTATAAGATTAATGTTTTTGAATAACATCGATGAAAGTTTTATAATTAATTTGATACTTTTATTTGAGAGGGAAACCACTGATTTTTAGACGCAATTGGAACCAAATAATATGTGAAAACGTACGTAAATGTAAATTTCTCGACAACCCGAGAGTCCCGAGAAATTTGCCTCGAGAATTCTCGAGACCCGAGAAATTGAAAAGCTCGAGAAATCATGAACCCTAGACCCGACAGACTTCGTCCTGTCAAAAAAATTGACTCTTTGACGCTAGGAACACACCTACATTGCTTAGACAACAGTGAGTGGTTGTAATTTAATATGAACTTTATACAATAGCAATAAAGCTCAAATTGTCTCTAAGTTTTAGTTAGAAAACGTTTCTGTGGGAAAAAGAAAAACGCTGTTTTTAGGGGTTTTCCGGCAATTATTCTACTTTTTTCTCGAACTTGAAAAACCATCCTTGAACTTCAATGAACAAAGAATTGGCCAAATTGGTCCAGGCGTTGTTGAGTTATGCGGTTACCAACACATTTTGCGATTATTTTTTATATTATATCACTACATAGT
Organism: Clostera curtula; assembly: GCA_905475355.2. NCBI lineage: Eukaryota > Metazoa > Arthropoda > Insecta > Lepidoptera > Notodontidae > Clostera > Clostera curtula. Next base: position 6,995,435 of record FR997808.1, on the reverse strand, counting down.
ATAAAACAAAGTCGCATTCTTCTGTCCGTCCCTATGTATGCATAAATCTTTAAAACTACGCAACGGATTTTGAAGCGGTTTTTTTAATAGATAGAGTGATTCAAGGGGAAGGTTTATATGTATAACCTACCCCCGCTTTGCACGGGCGAAGCCGGGGCGGGCCACTAGTTGACAATAAAACATTACTCATGTTATTTGGTATTTTTTTACGTAAAATAAAAATACGTAAGCCGTGAGGAGAGATTTGCACTCCGACAATTCATCTATCCTTATAATCAACTGTTTTAATACCAAGCTGTCACAATTCTAGAACTGTGCCGCCTCAATTGCCGCCCATTCTATAGACTACGTGGACCGACCACGTTCTGCAATTCTAACAATGGAATCCAGTTTACATAGTTGAAATGCTCTGATAACTGAGCCAACTACCAGGTAACCAGAAATCCAATCCAAGGATAATAAATACACGGCAGCAAATTCATAAGACACGCATCTGTAAGGCAAACAAGCGTAAACTCACGTTTAAAACAAGTTATTAACCTGTAACAATGAATTTTTTATTTTTTAGGTATTCATTATCTTATCTATATATAAAATTCTCGTGTCACAATGTTCATTCACATACTCCTCCGAAACGGCTTGACCGATTCTCATGAAATTTTGTGAGCATATTGGGTAGGTCTGAGAATCGGACAATATCTATTTTTCACCCCCCTAAATTTTAAGGGGAGTGTCCACACCAAAAATAATTGTTTATTTTTTAGACAAAATTTTTTGCTTTTATTTTTTTAAGATGCAGTTACAAAAATACAAACAACCCAAAATTTTCACCCCTCTACGATTAACCCCTATTTAATTATTTGGCAAAACAACGTTTGCGGGATCAGCTAGCTATAATATATTTTGTCCGTATGGGGAACGATTTACAACACATAGTGTCACCACCCCGCTCCATCCCGAGGGTGTCGTAAGAGCCGACAAAAAGAAGTTACGGCTAATAACCTGGCCCAAAAGAGATCTTGATATAAAACCATGTGCCAACCCGTCTGGCCAGCATGGCACAGTAGGGCAATTGTCGTCCATTTAACTGGAGGTGACCCAACTCGGCAGTGGGTCATCTATGGCTGAGTAGCAGGTATTCAAAAGACTCCTACTTTCTGTAGCCTCTCCTGTAATTCGGGGACGTTGCCCCACATTTGAGGCAAAGTCCACACACACACACAACACAAATTGGTCCATTAGAATCTTGCGTTAAACAGTCACTTTATTTCTAGTACATGTTGGGTATTTCTAGTTCACCCTACGGTACATGTTATGCGGCCTATTATAAAAAATATACAAATATCACAAAAAAGCTACGGAAGCCGATGTGACATCGTCTCGTTTTTATCTTCGTAAAGGTCCCTTCGTAAATGACGCGAGACATCCCAATGTTTGCAGGTCATTAAAGGACGTGGGGTTTGATCTTTGCATTTTCGACACTGCTGCCATTTACCTTTCTGACGACAAATGATTCTTTGAACAGGGATAAATAAGTGTGTAAACATAGCCCTTTATTTTTGCTAATTAAGGATGATTGCTGTGTTGGTCTAGGGGTTATAGAAAGCATATTACCCCATTGGGCGCGGCCCTGAAGCGGGTAATCGAGGGACGCTGTTGGTTTTAGTGGGTATGACGGGGCGCTTATAACCATCTTTCCGCGCCCCAGTGTCCCACATGCCCCGGTGTCCCACATGCCCCGTAGTTCTACATGCCCCGGAGTCCCGCATGCCCCGGAATCCCACATGGCCTGGAGTCCCACATGCCCTGGTGTCCCATATGCCCGGGAGTCCCACACACCCCAGCTAGTCCCCAATACCCGGGTATACGTGAGGAATTCCAACAAAAAAGTGGGTTTTAACATCCACTTTTGTTCCACGGGTCTCTGGGTAGATAACAAGGAAACACACGTTTTTAGTCAAAAAAGTCACAGTCGCTTGCTCTGGGTTTGGGCGTCATTTGTGTACCTGAACTGACTGTGCACTAGCATAAAAAAGGTAGAGTGATTCTTATTTAAAAAATGGCTCCTTGAGGAACTTTAATTTTATTATATAAGTTATCTATAAGTTTTACAGGAATTCGCAGGCTGGTGAGGGCGAGCAATTAATCTGAGTCTTTCCAAAACTATTCATAAAATATGAAAGATACTTAGTCCTTTTTTGTCCATTTTATAAATTGTTGGATATCCTATAAAAATAAAAACAACAGCGTTGCGGCAGGGATTCTACGACATGAACTCATTCGAGAAAATAGGAAAACTTTGGAATGTTTTAGATGACAGGACGCGTGGTCCGACTTCTAGAGCGTTTCGTAATTTAAGTTCAAAGTGCTTACGGAACGTAATATACATTTTTTTTATAAAAAATCAACGTCTTGGCACTGGCAGCTAATTTCCATCCTAAAAATTTCAATTATAATAAAAACGTTTCCTAATTTCTATCTAAACGTGATAGTTGACAATATGACGCACCCTAAGTCGGAGTTACTCTCCGGGGCCAAACCGATCCCGTCTGGTCAGCGAGATACGAGGGCATTAGAGTCTCCCCATTCATTTAAAAAGGTTTAAAACAGTTATGTCATTTAGTGTTTTATTTGACCCAGCCGCCCCGGCTTGGCACGGGTAAATTATGCATGTATTATACATAAAAACTTTCATCTCGAATCACTTTATCTATTAAAAAAAAGCGCTTCAAAATCCTTTAAGCAGACCTGCCTCGTTGGTCTAGTGGTTAGATGTGCCGCCTTTGGATCAACGGGTCCCGGGTTCGATTCCGGGGTCGGGCAAGTGTCTTTGTCTAAACCAAAGGCACTGGCTCGGAGTCTGGGTGTCATTTCTATCTATAATATGTATGTATTTACAAAAAAAAAATTATATAAGTAGTTTATCATCCATCTCGTTACCATAACACAAGCATTAAGTTGCTTAGCTTGGGACGAGATGGCGTTGTGTGAAATGTCCAAGGATATTTATATTTATTTATTTATAAGGACGGACAGATGACAGCGACTTTGTTTTATACTATGTAGGGATGTATTTTAGTATCCTATATAAAACTGCACACTCAAGTATATCTGTACTTCTACTGCTACTCCCCGAAAACATGACCCACTGCTGAGTCGGACCTCCTCCCAACATAGGGAGGATAATAAACCTATGTGCCACGCTGGTCAGACGGGTTCACACAGGGTTTCGTTTCAAGTTTTTTTTTTTTGCCGGCTATGTTTTCGGCCTTGTCATTTCCATTTGTCGGCTCTTACGATACCCTCAGGTTTCATCAAATTTCTCAAATATCAATATTCAGTTAAATATGCACAACACTTTGCTGAAGATCATCGCATGATCAAATGCATAGTTTACGATTCCATAAAGGACATACACATTCATTTTATATGAAAAGATTCCATCTTTGAAATCATGCCAACATAAACCGCACACTTATTACTTACCGAGTTATTTTAAGAGAAAGATTTATTGAGATCACAACTCGGTCATTTGCTTTACTGTTGACTATACAGAGTGCACCAAAAGCCCTATAGCCAAAAATAAAGTATGTTTTTGTTGTATAAAAACATGTTTCTTTCTTTTTCTTGCAATTTTGGTCACCAGCTGGTGAACAAGAAACATTATGGAACTCAGATTGCTAAGCTTGTAGGATAATAATAACGATAGCTATGATAGATCCTTGGGGGAGGCCTATGTCCAGCAGCGGACGTCTTTTGTTCGAAATGATGATGATGATGATTGTTTCAGACACTGCAGTGTCCGTGATCGTAAGACGGGATTTTTGTCTGGAACAATGCTGATAACCGCAGATGGCTATGATCAGCGTAACCGGATGATAGGGCGAGCGCTGCAACAACTTACGCTCCAGCCGGAACGACTGGATGGCGATTGTCACTGCAAGCATCTATATACCGACGAAATACTAATAAGCTCTCATTCTATTGGTGTATTATGACGCACGTGAGTCATGTTGTTGGTCCCGTGGTACTGATTTAATTAACAGAACACGATCAGAACCGTCAAGAAATCATTACCTGCAATAGATCTATCTTTAGGATTATTGTTACTCCCTGTATATACATACGTGTCTAACACATTCTTTGCAGAGAAATTGTAGTTGTAGAAAGCTAAAAATGGTTTTACTCCGTTTAGAGTCGAGTTTTATTTACATAGATTTCTCATTTCACCTTATCCGACAGGACATTAAGCGTTTTGATGCACTTTATTTTTTTAAACGCACCGTATCGGGTAAAGTCTATGTTCGGCGATAAAGCAGGTACGTTTAACTGTATTTCGGTTTCATATATACGGCCTAATTCACTGTGGAATGTTAAGAATTCCCGTCTTTGGTCCTTGACATACATACCTTATCTACATATTTATGGTAAGCAGACGTCTCCAAACCACTTAAAACGGCTTGTCGATAATACTCGGCGCTCATTTTAAAAGAATTTACGTAACTGCTTTTTTTAGGTTTAAAAACTTAGGGGATGTAATATACTTGAAGATTTCTAAGGACCAAATTGTTAATGTTATAGTTGATAACGCATGGAAGAAATATTAAAAAAAATAACATGTAATGGTTTGGTTTTTAATTTATGATTTACTAGCGACCCGCCCCGGCTTCCCACGGGTGAAATGATGAACATCTAAATTTATCAGTGTTTCTCTACAATATTATGCATGTATTATACATATTTATAAACCTTCCTCTTGAATCACTCTATCTATTAAAAAAAACGCTTCAAAATCCGATACGTAGTTTTAAAGATATATACATACATAGGGACGGACAGACGACAGCGACTTTGTTTTATACTATGTAGTGATAGTGATGATGAATAAAACAGTGGTGTAATACCAGTGTGACACAATTATTTTGTTTCAAATTGTAGGAAAAGCGTAAAATTAATTTGATTGTGAGAAATAGCGGCAGCTAGCAACTTCCGCCACTTCCACCGAGATGTATGACTTTATTTTTGTTTTGTATAAATAAGGAAGATGTTATGGTTTATGGTTTGTTTTATAATTTATGCGTTATATTATAGAGAAAATACATATTTTTTTAGATTACTTAGTTCAACCAGCAAATAGCAGAAATAAGGTGGAGTTATGTTGTTATAATAAGGCGAGCCATTAAGAAAGAAGTGAAGCGAAGTAATTACATAGAAATAAATATATACATTCCGTGTGGTGACGGATTTAGAATACATAGTGTCACCACCCCATTCCATCCTGAAGGTGTCATAAGAGGCGACAAAAGGAAATGACAAGGCTGAAAACCTAGCCGCAAGAGAAGGAAATCTTGATACGAAACCATGTGCCAAACCGTCTGGCCAACGCAGCACAGTAGGCTTATTACCCTCCCTATTAAGGAGGAGGCCCGACTCAGCAATGGGTCATTCATGGGCTGAGTAGTATTAGAAATATATACAAAGGAGTATGTTTTAAGAATCAATTTTATTTTATTTAGATTAAGAGGCTAATTCAGTAATTAGCACAAGAAGCAGATCAACTAGCGAATACCAGAAAAGGAAACATTTATACAAACATGACAGTTTAGCCTATATTCCCTCCATTCATTTTGAGGAGGCCCGACTCAGTAGTAGGTAAATTAAAGGCTGAAATAGTGATATTTTCTTTTTAGATGTTTTTTTTCTTTACAATGTGTATCATCATTGGTTGCTATAAACTCAAGTTCAAGCGATGATAAGCAGTGAATACAAATAATGATTATACATATACTTATATACTCAAAAACCTTTTATTGTAGTAGCCCCTTTGTAAAGCTCAGTTCGAATGGACACCCAATTAGTTTTCCCCTAGAGTCACACCTGACAGAAGTTACAATACTGCCCCTTAGGTTCCTCTGTAAAAGCCAGTTCGGATTTCCGTGCTTTGAAAGGGTTAGAGAGTGCCTAGCGTATTATTTATGAGTCCCTGAGCGGAAGAGTGGACTCTACTACCTACTTAAACGAGCTATACGACTTTGTCTTTGTTATGGAGTATGATAAAAGTGTACAGCGTGTAAAAACATCCCTATAATAAAGCTAATCAATTGCTATATATGACTGCCTTGTTGGTCTAGGGGTTGGATGTGCGCCTTTGGATCACGGGGACAAGTGTCTTTGTGTAAACCAGAGACACTTGCTCTGAGTCTGGGAGTTGGTTCAATTTCATGTTTGTAAATTGCCCCCGCGATACAGGTTATAGGTAGAGCAGGAGTTTCGTTTATCAAAAAAAAAGTTTGCTACGTATTAAGAAGGAAAGGAACAATATGTTAAATTTAAAATTTAAATCTATATGGACCTTTATGTATCAATAACCATTTTTTTTAAAAGCAGTATTGGTTGTATCGCTCAAGTATGAGTGTGATGCCGATGTTTTCTCATCTTCATTATTATCATGAAACATATAGATCCAGTGAAAACCACCTAACTAGCTATACAACTTACAACGTAAAAAAGCGGCGAAGAACGGGGGTCGTTCCATCGTATTTAATGATTTGCCAAGTATTAATGATGAAGAAACATTGGTGTTTAGCACAAGTAAAAGATATTTAAGAGCCACGAACGACAGGTAATTTTTGAGATACATATTTATATTTTAATGATGCAAGTTATCCCACGACCACCGACACTACAAATTGTCTAAAACGTTCAAGACCCATTGCAAACCTATAGAACATATTACACTTTCCTTTAAAAAAGACTCTGAATTATAACTTTCCACAATTTCAAAGAATTAAATAATTGTTCCCTCGCCATATTATAACTAGTTCCATACAAGAGCTTCATCGCGACAAAGACATTATGTCCATTTCGATGGAATTTTAATTCCCTCACACACAGCTTTGTAAGGGCTGACAGCTAGGCGAGGAATTTCACGCCCCTACTAATTTATATTTCCTCCTTTTCTGTGACTCGTCGGCCCTATTGAGGTTGAATAAGTTAAAGCTAGCCATGGCTGTCAAAATAGAATAAGCAATTGCCATAACCTTTTATAAATGACTAGTTTAACCTGCATACCTTCTTTGAAATGGAATGAAATTTTGGTGGATCAAAGCTTACTGAAATTAAAAATACACAAAAGCAAAGACTTGTATTTTATTTTGTACTTTCTGTACTCTGAGATTAATCACACGTTTACTTAGTTGGAACCATTCCACCCCGACTGTCTAATATGGGATGAGATGGTGACTCCAAGTTATTATTATTATTATTATTACCTACTAGTGGCCCGCCTCGCCTTCGCCCGTGCAAAGCGGGGGTGGGTTATACATATAAACCTTCCCCTTGAATCACTCTATCTATTAAAAAAAACCGCTTCAAAATCCGTTGCGTAGTTTTAAAGATTTATGCATACATAGGGACGGACAGAAGAATGCGACTTTGTTTTATACTATGTAGTGATAGTGATGATATACAGACAATAAGTACCATACTATTTATAAAAAAAAACCATGGAGGTGCGCAGATAACCATGGAACATTTTTAAAATTAGCAACAGCAGTAGATGCAAAAAAAAAACAACAAAACAAAGTAGATTACATTGAGTTTGTTGTAGTTTTGTTTACTTTGACCTTTTATCTGCTACTTGTTTATTGGACTACGTAACTCAAACGTTCCTGAATAAACCAATAGGGCAGTTGTGCACCGAAGTATAAGAAAGTAAATATACCGGACAGGGGTCAGTCTACGCTACACTTGAGAAACAGGTGTTGGAAATTGGTCGGTTTACTTCCCACAATCTCGCTCACTATACCGCTACTTATTTTTAAAAGACGGCTTGCGGTTGTAGGTGTCGCTGTATTCTGGGAACTTAATTCCTAGACCCCTGGTATAAATATAATCGCTTATTACCTAAATCGAAGTAAAGGCCTGTATTAGCTCTTGCAACACCGGTAATAACACGGCGCCCAAAATCATCAACAAATCTTTGCTTTAGTCATGGAATAAGTTAAATAATCTTCCCTTACTGACGTTTAACGGCTTTATCTATGTTTACTTACTATTATTAATTATTTCTTTACCCATTTAAAATTAATAGGTACCCCATTTAATAAATAAATTATGTATGCTGCAATTAACCAGCTAACTAACATATTTATTTGCTAGTTATTATTATGAAACGTATTAAGTACCGGTGACCGGTATTATTATATTAAGAACCGGTGACCGGTGATCCAAACGAAATGGTCACAATAGGAAATGATCCATAAATACTTTTAATTAAAAAAAACAGGCCATTACATATTAGCAAAGACAAATGTTGAAATCAGCGTATAAATCATATTAAACCAAATTAAAAAAAAAGTTAAATGCTTATTTTTAATCTGGTCTCCTGAAAAAACAATTTCGAGTTAATTAGGGGAATGATGTGTAATCCTATAACATTATAATACAACGTTTTAAGGGCAAACAAGACAGTTAATATACACCGTAAGTATTTAAAAATTGTACGTCCATACTCAATGGTTCAAAATTTCGACGATTATTTCGAAATATTTAATACACGATTTGAAATTGTGCACAAACACCCAAACGATATTGTAACAATAGCTAGCGGCGATTGAACTTAATCACGAATTTTGTATTTTGGTAGATGATTATTTGGCCTATTGAATGGTTTTAAATTTTACTAACTAGTAATTTTAGACACATACATACAAATGCATTCATTGATTAAAACCTACAAATAAATCTTTGTTTCATATTTTTCATATACTCGGTAAAAAAAATACATACAGGGTTGATATGACAGAGGGGCATTAAATTACACTACGTATACTATATGTGATTCGTATGAATTCGAAACGGTACAAAAAAAAATACACGTGATTTTTCATGGGGGTTGGAGGGGTAGTCTTAAACCTCACCAGGTATCACCAAGGGGGAGGGAGGGGTTAAAAAATGATAAAAAAACATCACGTGATTAATGGACAGCCCCTAAGGTTAATAAACGATGCGTTAGGCATAAACAAACATCTGTTAGGAAAGATACATCATGATCAAATGAGGCAAAATTTAAAAAATCATTTGCGGCTAATCTATTGCTGCAATTTAATTATTTTTGGTACAGAGCCTGGAAATCATACATAGTATAGGCAGTTAAAAAAATGCCCCTATGTCGTATCAACCCTGTATATGTACATATTATTACACATTGTGTGAGTAATTTGTGTTAGCGAATTTCAACACCGCGATTAAGGTTAAAAGTTCGTTTAAAGAAGGACATCTTTTGTCTATTTGCGGAACTACTCTTATTTTGTACATTAATATGCACTCTACTTTGAATGTTGCCACTAGGGAAACGAACTGCCAAACGGCCTTTATTTAACTCAAACTACGGGACTACTCAACCTTTCTCCCCTAAAGTTCTTTGAAATGTATGACCACCTGCTGAGTCGGGCCTCCTCTCATCACAGGGAGGGTAATAAGCCTAATGTCCCGCGCTTGCCAGACGGGTTGGCACAGGGTTTCGTATAAGTTTTCCTTCTCTTGCGGCTAGGTTTTCAGCCACAATCATTTCCATTTCTCGGCTCTTACGACACCCTCAGCACGGATTGGGTTGGTGACTATGTATTCTAAATCCGTCACCACGCGCATTTTTAGCGCAGGTACTGAGCCAGGCTGGTTGAACGAGTTTCGTTTACAGTTTTCCTTCCCTTGCGTCTAGGTTGTCAGCCATTTTCTTTTGTCGGCTTTCACGACACCATCAGGATGGAATTGGGTGGTGACACTATGTATCTTAAGCCCGGCACCACACGGATTAATTCGAATAAAAAAATACTCATTCGCAGACCGAACAATTTAAGTCCAAAATAATACTGCCGTGCTCATAATAACCGACTAAGTGTCAAGCCAATGTTTATGGGAGATATTAATGCACCCACAGCAACTATTAAAATATCATTAGTGCGCCATTTTAGAGGTTATCGTGGTGCCTCTGCTGCTTAATGTCACGCAGAAGATATATAAAATACTTACGGTTTAATAAATTATCTGCTACCGTTGTTGTCCGGAGGGTAATACTGGTACAGTGCAGTGATAGATTTACAATACATAGTCACCACCCCAATCCGTCCTGAGGGTGTCGTAAGAGCCGAGAAAAGGAAATGCTTGTGGCTGAAAACCTAGCCGCAAGAGAAGGAAAACTTATACGAAACTTGTCTTTTGTGTTCAAATTTATTTGATTGAAGTGAATTTTAATTTGATACAATAATTGCACGTTAATTCTTATGTATTTATGAGCTAAAAAAGTATATCTTATTTCTCTAATCTAAGTAAATTTAATGTAATGAAATAATTAATGACCTAACCAAAATGCAACGCAAGTTAGGCATTACGGGACCGCATTGAAAACGGCAAGAAAATATTTACTTATAATTATAACAAAAAAATCGCGTGGAAAGTCATGTCTAAGTTTTGATGAAAGAATCATTAATAATAATCTTTTATAATACATAGAAGAGGTTAATAATAATTAGATAAACAGCAAAGCACTAATGAGATGAAATATTTTATTATTAACAATTTTCCAACACAAACAGCATGCTTGCTAACATTTAGTACGAGTACAGATATACAAAATTCTGCTTAGTCAGCTGATTGCCAAATTTGCGCTAACGAGAGATCAGTAATTCGATAGCAAATACTCTGATTAGATGCACTTAATCCTGTAAAAGGCATGATTAGCTTAGCATCATGTTCTAACAGGTAATCAAGATCAGCTTAAAGTGTGTACGTAACAGCAAACAGTTAACAGCTCATTAAGAACAGGTAAACACACACATCCATAAGTGACATAAAATATCGAAGCCAGGAAGCCATAAAATATGTCATTGTTTAGACGATAATATTAGTTATCGGGCAGCAGCTGGATGCGTCAAGCTGAAGACAGGGCGCTATGGCGCTCTTTAGGGGAGGCCTATGTCCAGCAGTGGACTAATGTGGGCTGATGATGATGATAATTACATAATATAGATATTATAGTAAAATAGAGTTAAATAATTATAATTAGATTAATGTTTTATGTAGAATATACTTAAACTTAATATTTGTACGCTTTTCTAGCAGGACATAGTGATACATTTATTAATATTAAGCACTATCTTTGTTTACCTATGACCACGAATAAAAGACTGAGTTTGAGTTTATTAAATTGGAACCATTTTGAGTCTGGTATCATCTTGTTAGTAACTGCATTAAAATACGTGTCGCAGTTATGTAATATTGTTCGATAAAAATGTCAGGCGCATCCTTACTGATCCCATAGCCAGATAAAGATGTCAGCAAAATAAATTCTATATAAAACGTCTTTCATCTCTTTGCGCATGCCCCAATAAGGAATAAATAACCCTTACTTTTGTGTTAAGCTCACAATATATCTTCTTATACGGGGCTTAAAGTAATCTTGGCTAAGTGAGACATATTATTTAGAAAACGAACTCTCACGCATCGTGCGATGGATTTCAACTAAATCCAAAGTAAAAAGACTGTGTTTAGACTTTGTTCTATTCTTTGGTAAATAGGTGCATCAAATATATTAAATTATACACATTCAAACTGTCTTTATTTATGTAGTATAAACTACATTCCGCATTTAGTAAACACAACCATATTAAAAAACCTTATTGCCAAACTTTAAGATTTATAAACAAATTCAAAAGTTATCATAATTCTATATATAATCTACTAGCGACCCGATTTACGCATACATAGGGACGGACATACGACAGCGACTTTGTTTTATACTATGTAGTGATATATATCTATTATCTCATTAGATCTCCGAATTACTCTCAAGTAACTACCTGAAGCAGTAAATAAAACGCTTTATGGCATCCATTACGAGTCTCTTAAGCACCTTTGGATATACAAGTCACATTACAAAAACATCATCATTTCAGTCCTTAAATGATCCACGGCCGAGTCGAGCCTCTGCCAACTACACGACATGTTGCGGACTTAGTATGTTGAATAGTATTGCGACGTGCTGCCAACTAGTTCGTTCGTTCGTTTCAGCCCATAAATGATCCACTACCGAGTCTATATCCGTGTGGTGACGGATTTAGAATACACAAGGTCACCAACCCATATGTAAAGGACGAGAACTAAAGTCAGCGGGCTTGTTAATCAAACATGTTGAGACAGAACATTAACACAATTTATTGGCACTTGCACTTCTTACGATATTTTACAAGAGACTAACAAGAACAGAAAAACAAAGCAACTCGCATATAAAAAGAACACTATTTCAAATTATAAAAAGTATACAAAGACTAAAAAGGTTGGACTAAAGAGGTTGCGGGTCGCCAACACCATGCTTTCCTGAGGGTGTCGTAAGAGGCGACTAAAGGAAGTGGCAGATCCCCTAGCCGCAAGAGAAGGAAATCTTGATACAAACCCTGTGCCAATCCGTCTCGCCAGCGAGGTAGAGTCCCCCCCCTTCATTCCATCCTGAGGGTGTCATACGAGTCGACAAAAGGAAATGACAAGGTCGAATATCTAGCCGCCAGAGAAGGAAAACTTCAAACGATACCGAGTGCCAACCCGTCTGGCCAGTGCAGCACAGTAGTCTAATTTCCCTCCATGAATTTGTAGGAGACTCAGTATTGGGTCATTTATGTGCTGAAACGATGACTGAGTCGAGCCTCCTCCAAATTCATAAAGGGAAATTAGCCTAATGTGCCACGCTGCCAACTAGTATGTAGATAATATTATACACTAGCTGACCCGGCGAACTTTGTTCCGCATTATATATATTTAAAACAAAAAGAAAGTTGGACTTAGGATACCTGAGATTTTTATCCCGTCCATATAAAACCTACTTTAACAAAACGCAACTGACAGCGAAACGTTATGTTGTCTATAGTTTAATATGGTCGAAAATTTGACAATTAGAAATTTTGAATTCGACTTGTTTATATTGTTGTAATTCACATAATATCTTTATAACTTGAAGCCTATGTGTTATTCTGATGTATAAGCTATATTATTGTAAAGTTTCATTAAAATCCATTCAGTAGTTTTTACGTGAAAGAGTAACAAACATCCATCCATCCATCCATCCATCCATCCATCCATACTTACAAACTTTCACGTTTATAATATTAGTAAGATTTAAAAGGACTAAGGCCGTAATCGCGGCTGCCATTGTTATTACATTAAAATGTTAAAAAAACATAGCAAGTATGGTACAGGTGGGCTTAACTAGAAATGAGTTGTTTTCCAACAAACCCATGGCTCAGGTCCATCGGCCTCCTCCCATTACAAGGAGGTAATTAGGAGGAGGAGGTAATTAGCCTTCTGTGCCACGCTGACCAGACCGGTTGGCACGGGGCTTCATTTCAAGTTTTCCTTCGAACCTAGGTTTTAGGCCGTTTTATTTCTTTTTTTTTTGCTCTTACGGCCTTCTCAGGATGGAATGGAGTGTTGACACTGTATTCTTAACCCGTCAGTTTCATCAGGATTAAGAGTTTCATCTCGAAGTACTGATATAAAATAAATGTAGCCCATTGAATAGATTACCGGTTAGAGACCGTGAAACTTGGCCAAGTAGCTTGATCTTGCGACCTAAACTGGAGGGTTTGAAGTGCTAATGGAGTTACTTGAACGATCTAGTTTTCTGTAGTGGATTGAAGTTAAATGGATATGACGACCATAACTTCGTGTGTTAATAAACATATTGAATTCTTTCAAACGTATATTTTGCGAGAATAATCTTTCTACTTTAAAAAATAAATGCAGTACGAGATCTATAATCAGTGAATATAAAAGAAACTTTTTAAATAATAATTATTTGGACCAACTATCTGGTAGGTATTTGGATTTAGAATACACATTGTCACCAACCCACACAATCCTGAGGGTGACGTAAGAGCCGACTAAAGAAACGCAAGTTGTACACCACCTAGCCATAAGAGAAGGAAAACTTGATAAAATCCCTATAAATAATAATAATAAATAAATATCCTTGGACATTTCACACAACGCCATCTCGTCCCAAGCTAAGCAACTTAATGCTTGTGTTATGGTAACGAGATGGATGATAAACTACTTATATACATTTTTTTTTGTAAGTACATACATATTATAGATAGAAATGACACCCAGACTCCGAGCCAGTGCCTCTGGTTTAGACAAAGACACTTGCCCGACCCCGGAATCGAACCCGGGACCCGTTGATCCAAATGCGGCATATCTAACCACTAGACCAACGAGGCAGTCAACCCGTATTGCCAGTGTAGCACAATAGACTAATTAGTTAATTTGAATTTGGTAAATTTTTGCATAAAAGAGAAATAATTTAGGCATCATTGACGTTGTCTAAAATTTAATTGAAATAAAGCACTCGAGACGCCAGGCGGTGACTACGTACCTACGCGAAGTTTCACGACAGTACATTTAAACTCATACATCTTACTCCATACACACGGAGAAAACTCAATTAACGAACTATGCAGTTACTTCGGTGTTTACGTCGAGAGTTACAAAGAGTTTAAGGAAGATGGGATACTTGAACACAGTTTAATCAGTTCAATCAAGCGGTTCGGTGTTCTATCGAACATTAGATTCAGTGAGAAGATACTTTAACAGTATGTCAATGCTTTGTGGAATGAGATCTAAAATGATTTATAAGTTATTCTTAAAATTGTCATATGTACATAATCTATAGTTTATGTGGTGACAAATCTAGTATACACAATGTTACCAACCCATACCATCCTGAGGGAGTCATAAGAAGCGTAAATGAACTCAAGAGGCAGATCACTTATTCGCAAGAGATTGAAAACTTGATACAACCAGTCTTGCTAGCGTAGCACTGTAATTTCTAATTTCCCAGTATGAATTGGGGGAGGGCCGGTTCAGTAGTGGGTAATTTATATGCGGAAACGATAACATAATCTATAAGTAAAGATATGAAAGAGAGGGGGAGAGAGAGCGACAGTTGGTATGCTTATCAAAACGGTTTGAAATTCACAGTGCCAAAGCTGCGAGGAAGACCTTTTTAGTAAATCATCCCAAATATAATAAGGCCGACATATCAAGTAAATGTTTTCTTACTAAAACATTAAGAATAATCGCATCCCATCTCTGTCCTAATTTTGAACTAAATGGTTTAGTAGGCACTCGTAAATTATGCACATTTTGACGTCTATAATTTTACAAGTCACCGCCAACACACAATATTTTGTCTAAACTTCTACAATTTCCCTTAAAATTCCATTCCACGTATGACCGCGTCGAGCCCCAACTTTCCACTGTGTTGAGTTGGAATTTCCAGGCGAAAATTGTGAATTTTACTTTGCTATGCAAGTATAACCCCTGTAGGAAGAAATAAAATCTCTCACTTATTTCTCTCTGGCATGTTAGTGGATAATGAGTCGAAAAAAATAAGGGCGTGGAGTCCCTCCGCGCGGAAGAAGTGAAATTTCGTAATGTGGAAATGAAAATAGGAAGGGGTAGTAATTTTATATAGATTTTTAGTGAAATCATATTGTTTCTATAAGTCAAACTTTATTAACATTGCTTACAATTCACAATTGGTCACATTTTTTAATTATCATTCTCTAGTGGAGAAATATCCAAATCGATGACTCACTCTTTTTCTCTTTCCTACTTTCTACCTTTGTTTACCTTACTTTCTCTCTCCCTCTTGCGCGTTAAACATTTAACGCAACCTTGTTGGAAGTCGCATTAGAAGTTTCACTTCAATTATAACATAGCAATCTTAAGAAGTAGCTGTCAAATAAGTTATTTTTATGTTATTTTATTTTAATGAAATATGACATTTATTTTCAGACACCATCTTCTGTCAAATATATTTGCATGTTTTCTAATTCTAAAATCATAAACGGCCAGTAACACACAGTGGCCATTATAGGCCCATATAAGTTCGCTTCAAAATGGTTGCATGGATTAGATTTCGTAGAAAGAACTATATTCTTTGCAGAAAGAATTTAGCAAGTTAGCTAATGAACGCATGAAACGATTCTAATCCATGTATTTGTTGCCTTAAGTCTGCAATTGCAATTAGCGACCAAGGTTAGGTTCAGGACAGTTTTGGTAATCCACATACATGCCAAAAACACAATACAAGAACTTTTGAATTTAGCACATCACGAATTTTGACGGGCTACCAATTAGGCTGGAGCAATAAGCCTGTCAGCTTGAGAAAAAAAACAAGTAATTTAAAAAGTTATGTTGAATACCTTGGTTATCGAATCTTTAGTAATTACAAAATTCAAAATTCAAAACTTATTTAATCAAGTTGGCTCATTAGAGCTCTTTTGACAAGTCAAACAACAAAATAAAATTTAAAATTTACCATCTACCACCGGTTCCGAATGCAGTTCTACAGAGAAGAGCCGGCAAGAAACTCTGTAGTTGCTCTTTTTAGATCGCCATTTTTAGGTACAAGACAGCTTGTGAGAGCAAACTCGCGCAATAGTCGCAAAGGGCCAAACAACAGCCAGATCTAATCAATAATACTAACCTTCTAACGCCCTAGCCAACCGACCCCCAGCAACGGCACCTGTTCACAAGCATGACGCATAATATAGGACCTCCATTACCCTCCATGTAGTTGGAGGAAGCGCGACTCAGCGGTGGGTCATAAATCACGTATCTTACACACACATAATTGGGCCCCACAATAGTTTGTCTGTCAACTATCAATATATGGGCGTCCGTGTGGTGACGGATTTAGAAAACAGTGTCACCAACCCACCCCGTAAGAGCCGACAAAAGGAACGTAGCCGCAAGAGAAGGAAAACTTGATACAAACCCTATGTCAATCCGTCTTGCCAGCGTAGCTCTTGTATAATATTTCCCTCCAGAAATTTGGAGGAGGCCCGACTCAGTATTGGGTCATTTATAGCTTGAAACGATATGGGTCAATCGTGGTAAAACGTATCAAAAACAAGTATCTCAACCCCAATTTTTCACCAATTCCATAAATGGCCTTCAGTAGGTCAGGTTCACATTTTGTGATTTACGATGTGCTATCAAAGTGTCGCTCGACTGTGAGCGCGATTGATCGCCGTGTGTTCAAGGATTGAGGCTCGTTTAGATAGATCGAGGTCGATATGGCTCAAGAGGGTATTTCTCGATATTATGTTCAACAATACGTATGGTACGGTAAGGCTGCTAATGTATTGATATCTCATTGTATATTTTTTATTTCCCTACATAACGGACTTATTCGAATCTAGTTTTCTCATACTGTTTGTTGTGTTAGTTGTGTAATCGTTGACGACACGGTTGGCGCAGTGGTTGAGCAATCGACTGCTGCGCAGCATGTCGCGGGTTCGATCCCCGCACGGAAGAAATATTTGTACGACTTAAAAGTATTTGTTCCGGGTCTGGGTGTTTTCTATCTTTAATATGTATGTATTTACAAAAAATAAATGTATTTAATTAGTTTATCATCCATCTCGTTACCATAACACAAGCATTAAGTTGCTTAGCTTGGGACGAGATGGCGTTGTAATAAACTATTTTATTAAATACCATAGGTGGTGCTAAGCACTTACCACCGCAGGTAAGCCGTATGCTTCAGCCACCCCAGTGGTATAAAGTTAAGTTAAATTATCATTGAAGGCAAAGCATTAGCTTAATGTGCTATTTACATATTAAACTTACTTTAAGTATAGTATAAAGTTACCTTAACATATTAACAGGCGTCGACTTCTTTACTATTTGCTTTACCCTTTAAGTGCTGTTTTAAGTATCAAGATCAACATTACCTGAAACAAATGAAAATGAGCATTTAGAAAATTTATGTTCATACAAATAAATTTGGGACAATTACATAATTTAAGAAATAATGTATGTATATACATGTACTTATACTTAATATGAACTAGTGGCCCGCCCCGGCTTCGCCCGTGCAAAGTGTGAGTGGGTTATACATATAAACATTCCCCTTGAATCACTCTATCTATTAAAAAAAACCGCTTCAAAATCCGTTGCGTAGTTTTAAAGATTTATGCATACATAGGGACGGACAGAAGAATGCGACTTTGTTTTATACTATGTAGTGATAGTGAAGACACATTTTAAAATATATTTCTTTCGTTGTTTTAGATTTAATTTTATGCGTCAAGCTGAAGACAGGGCGCTATGGCGCTCTATAGGGGAGGCCTATGTCCAGCAGTGGACTAATGTGGGCTGATGATGATTATGATGATGATTTTAGATTTAATGTTTATAGATTAAACGAAACCTACCCTACGTTTACTCTACGTATCGCTAGGACTGTTATTCACGCAAGTGCCTCTGTTACGCAAAGACACTCGCCCGACCTCGGAATCGAACCGGGAACCTGTGAACGAAAAGCGGCACTTCCAACACCTCTTTTTTTACATTGGAAATCCTCATGGATACCCGACCGCTAAACGCCAGCCGGGTTATGTAGGACTCCGGGGCGCGCGAAGATGGTAATTGCGCCCCAACCTACCCATTAAAATCAACTGCTCAACTGCTTCGAAACAGGGCCAAGGGTTTCACTCCCCAATGGGGAGCATGGTCCGCAGCCCTGGTGGGGCCCATCAAGAGGCACGTACGGGATATTGCACGTACCTTCGTCAGTCGCCAGATTAACCACACCGCGTGTCGCGGTAGTTTAAGGCTCCCGAGGAAACTCTGAGCACATAAGAGTCCCCAGAGCCGAAAGGCACTCCCAATCCCTAGACCAATAAGTAAATTGAAACCAAATTTAAAAATTATGTTAAACATATTAAATGCCTCGTTGGTCTAGTGGTTATATGTGCCGCCTTTGGATCAACGGGTCCCGGGTTCGATTCCGGGGTCGGGCAAGTGTCTTTGTCTAAACCAGCGGCACTGGCTCGGAGTCCGGGTGTCATTTCTATCTATAATATGTATATATTTACAAAAAAAAATATATAAGTAGTTTATCATCCATCTCGTTACCATAACACAAGCATTAAGTTGCTTAGCTTGGGACGAGATGGCGTTGTGTGAAATGTCCAAGGATATTTATTTATTTAAAAAAAAAAAAATCGCCGATAATTATGATAATATATAGAATTTCAGCGTACTAAAAATGCACAGTATTTTTCTCAATAATGGTATTTTGGAATAGAAAAAAATTCACAGCAATTTCACAATGTCACTCAAAGCGCGCTTAAAGTAAACGACTTGTAAATGAGTAAAAATTAATTAGTTTGTTCTTGGGCCACGGTTCGCTGGCTGTAACGTCAAAAGAAAAAAAAAAATTGGGGAGAGAAAATGGAAAGACTAGATTGATGTTGTTACTCATTAGGAGATAGTTAATTGTTTTAGGCGGTGCGGTAGGAGCAGGCACAAAACTTACGTGCAAGGATACCTCCTTACGTCACTCTAGCAAAATGATTGATTACTTACTGTTAGACGTTTATCTAAGCATATACCACACCAATTGGGTAAAAAGTAATAGTATCTCTTTATTTCCTATTTACTATTTATATTTTTAAAGAAATTTAATTAAAAGAAACCCCGTCGGAAACGAGACCTAAGCTCCCGACGGATAAGGGCTCCAGAGAGAGGAAAGGAATATTAGAATTAGTTTAGTAAAAAAAAATGTATTTAAGTAGTTTATCATCCATCTCGTTACCATAACACAAATATTAAGTTGCTTAGCTTGGGACGAGATGGCGTTTGTGTGAAATATCCAAGGATATTTATTTACTTATTTTATTGTAAAGAGGAAAGATTTGGATGTTTGTAACGAATGAACTCAAACACTAATAAATGGATATCAAAAACTCATTGAAAAGAAGAAAGAAAGAAAGAAAAATGGTTTATTCAGCACAATTTACCTTACATACTATCTATAATTACTTAAGCTCTAATATAAATTGCGCTGAAACGGCGCTGGTTCAGCATATGCCAGACGGAATGCCTGGCGCTGGTTTTCAACCAGACCTATACCGACGAATTACATAACGTTAAATTAAAATTAAAATTATATGATATACCTAAGTAAAAAACAGGAGCGTATTTGTAGTCTTTACTTAATTCTTAGCCCATAAATGACCCACTGCGGAGTCGGGCCTCCTCCAACTACATGGTGGATAATTGCCTACCATGACACGCTGGGCAGTGAGATTGGCATAGGGTTTCGTATTAAGTTGTCCTTTTCTAGGCCTTGTCCTTTTCTTTTGTTGGCTCTTACGACACCCTCAGGATGAAATGGGGTGGCGATATTATGTATTCTAAATCCACACCACACTGACGGAAAGTCTTTACTTACCTTACTACGAATTTTTGTTACATTTCTTTTTCGTGGTTTAGTGGAATTTTAAGAATTAGACATTTTTTCGTATCAGTCTTTTTCTCCAGACAATTTTAGTATAACAGAGATTAGAGGATTTGTGGGATTATACGAAAGATATCCAAGCAGGGTGAGTTTTTATGATAATTGCAATTTGAGGGTTGATAATAGGATTTTAAATTTGCTGAAGTAAAATAATTTAAATTAATAATAAATAAGTAAAATTAATTCGGAGCACGGCGGCCCGAGACGAAGCTTCACACGGTCAGTGTTATGGTTTTTTTATGACACGGCATAGAAAAACATAGACAACTCTTAACATTTTACAACAATCCAGATGAAGACAACGTCAATAAAAAGTAAAATATATTTTACCGATAACGTCGCTTGATATTGTGCCAGGACCAAAATTAAAACGAAATTCGCCGAATTTGTATACAGTCCGAACAAATGAAAAATAAATTCGATTCCGCTAAGAAAGTTATCTATGAAAGATGTACTGAATCCAACAATAATACCTATTTAATTTGTAATACACAAGATTTTTACCATTAACAACATTATGAAAATTTCCATGTGGATTTAGAATACATAGTGTCTCCAACCCATTCCATCCTGAGGGTGTCGTAAGAGCCAACAAAAGGAAATGCCAAGGCATAACCTAGCCATAAGAGAAGGACAATGTGATCCATAACGCCCCTTAGGCACCGTAGGCTCCATTTAACTGAAGGAGGCCCGACTCAGGAGTGGGTCATTTATGGGTTGAATGGTAGTAGAAGTAGCAATTGGTACTACCACTCAGCCTATAGATGGCTCATGGCCGAGTTGGGAAGGGACGACTTCTGAAAATACGGTAGAAATGTAGCTGAATGGACTGCAAAAAAATTGAAAGTGGCAATGAAAAAGAAATCTGGGAAACCGCTGCTTTAAATTATCTCCATTTATTACCCTCAAGTCTATGAATTTTTAAGTGCTAGCTGTTTTCTTAATTATTATTATCTCACCCCATTAATCACTGTCAACCTCTTCCAATTAGACAGGAGGAAATTGGCTACTGGCCGACTTAGCACTATGTTGTTTATCAGGTTTTCGTTCTGTTTCATCTATATATGAAACTAGCTGTCCCGGCAAACGTTGTTTTGCCAAATAATTAACCATCCCCCGCGCAACCCCCTTCCCCGCGCAAACCCCACCCCGCGCAATCCCCACCCCGCGCAACCCCCACCCCGCGCAACCCCCACCCCCAGCAACCCCCGCGCAACCCTCTAGGTCTTATGGTTCCAGAGATATTGTCAACATTGTTTTGCCATGTAATTAAATAGGGGTTGATCGTAGAGGGGTGAAAATTTAGGGTTGTTTGTATTTTTTATGCTGAATCTCAAAAAAATAAAAGCAAAAAATTTTCTCTAAAAAATAAACAATATTTTTTTTGACCCCCCACTTAAAATTTAGGGGGATGAAAAATAGATGTTGTCCTATTCTCATACCTACCCAATATGCTCACAAAATTTCATCAAAATCGGTCAAGCCGTTTCGGAGGAGTTTGGCATCTAAAACTGTGACACGAGAATTTTATATATTAGAAGATGTATAAGATTTATCCAAACATTTACGTAAAGTCTCACTAGGGCGTCGAAGGTCATGTCAATTGCTCCTTGGAAAAATAGTAGTTAGCAAAATAACGTAAGCCCGGCGCCGATCCCAATGAATTTCGGAAGATGCAATATATATTTAGAATACATTGTCTTACCGCCTTATTCCATCCTGGGAGTGTCGTAAGAGCCAACAAAAGGTTTAAAGGTCAATAACCTAATCACGAGAGAAGAAAAACACGAAACAGTGTGCCAACCTACTGTGCTACAAAACATGAAACATTGACTGCCTCGATGGCCTAGGGGTTGGATGCCGCCTTTGGATCACGGGGTTCCGGTTTCGATTCCGGGGTCGGGCAAGTGTCTTTGTGTAAACCAGAAGCACTTGCTCTGTGTCTGGATGCCATTTGTGTTCATGAATTTCATGCGTGTAAAATGCCCCCGCGACACAGGTTAACTTACTGCAGGGGTTACATTTCTTTAACAAAATGGGGGAGGCCCGACTCAGCCGTGGTTTATGTATGAGCTGAGTAGTAGTTGTAGTCTCATATTGCTGTATTTGCCCTAGATCTATTTATCAAATAAACCGTCATTCAAGTTATCCTTCTGGTCTGCACAAGTTCAACAAACGTCTAAAATATAATATATCTTACTAGTGGCCCGCCCCGGCTTCGCCCGTGCAAAGCGGGGGTGGGCTATACATATAAACCTTCCTTTTGAATCACTCAATCTATTAAAAAAAACCGCTTCAAAATCCGTTGCGTAGTTTTAAAGATTTAAGCATACATAGGGACGGACAGAAAACATCGTCTTTGTTTTATACTATGTAGTGATAATCTCGTCTCCGTTCTCTAGGTCGTTAAGCCTGTAAGCTAGACGAAATTGATCATGTGATCAGATCTAAAACCGTCGGCAGGTCTGACAAATTGACACGTATACAATATTGGGTTGGTAGTGTCGATTAACTAAATGAATAGTGTTGAGATTTGGAATAAAAATAAATCATCTTTAGCACGCAAATGACCCACTGCCTAATGTACCACGGTGGTAAGACGGGGTTTATATTAAGTGTTCCTTCTTTTCAGCCAAAAGACGTCCACTGCTGGACTTAGGCCTCCCTCAAGGATTTCCACAAAGGCCGGTTCTTGGCCGCCCGCATCCATCGTTTTCCGGGGACCTTAACCAGGTCATCGGTCCACCGTGTGGGAGGCCTACTAGCACTGCGCTTTCCGGAACGCGGAACGCACTGCGGTTTACTATAATTCCAGTTAATTCCCGCCATGTTCGAAAATTATTTTGGGATTATCTTTGCCTTATATTTTATCTAAGAAAAATAGTTATGTCACAATTATCGTCATTTATCTATACGCTTAAATTAATTTTAACCTGTTAGTCGGTACTTAAACTTTACCTAACCTGCCAGCGGTCATTGACCTACCCATATTAGTGACAGTCTCAGCTGTCGCTGTCACTCCCGTCTTGAGACACGTTTCGTACGTTTTTTCTGCACACCCATAGACTTGGCTCCGTTCCACACGGGAAGTGTGCACATTCCAGGCCGTATCTTGCAAATTTAGGGTTGCCATTCGAAGATGTATAAAAATGCACTTGTTTTGTTTATTTTTAAATCTGTGTTACGAAAATCACAGGTCATAAACGAGGCTAACCAAGGCCCACCAGAGTAGCATACTCCGCCATTTGGGAGGGATGAACCCGGGTGCCTAGAACACGGCAGTCGCGGAAAGCTGTTAATTTTAGTGATTACGTCAGGGCTAACTCCATATTTCCGCACCCCGGGGACAATCCAACCAGCCCCAAGGGATGGGTCGCCATGAGGATTTCCCGCGTAAAAAATAAAGATAATATCTATTCAACATAATAGGTATTAATCAAAATCGAGCATTGATATTATAATAAAATATTTTAAGTAAAAAAATATAAACAACTAAGGTAAAATAGTTTATCAGTTTGGCAACTCTGTCCCAATGTCACAAAATATTCCCACATTGTATCTCCGGCCAATTTCCTCCCATCGGCGCTGAGACATTACGCCCATGGGCGGAAAATCGAATTCACTCAGAATTTCCTTCCTTTTCATTTACACCTTCAAGCGACGGCTCACGAGATTATTTGTGTAAGCTCCGCCTTAACTGATAATAACATTCGTGGATTGATAAATTGTTATGCGTTATGCATTTCACAATTCTGATGAGGCAGATTCGAATTCAGATTGATGTACTGAATTGAAAGGTTATGCAGTAAAGAAACGACTTCAGAGCTTTTTCCCGTGATTTTGAATATGGTAAACTAGTGTATCATATGGTATGTAAGAGTACACTACATATATTTGAAATAGATAAGTTATTTTGGATCAACTCCAATAGGAGTAAGACTATGAAATCTGATAAATATAATAATATCTATCTTTAATATCTCTCTTTCCTTGTGGTGACGGATTTATAATACATAGTGTCACCACCCCATTCCATCCATCCATCCAACAAGAGCCGACAAAAGGCTTTTCCACACTGGCCACAATGACCAGACGGGTTGGCACAGCAGGGTTTCGTATTAAGTTATCCTATCCTTCTCTTAAAGCTAGGTTATCAGCCTTGTCATTTCCTTTTGTTGGCTCTTACGGCACCCTCAGTCTGAAATGGGATGGCGACACTATGTATTCTAAATCCGTCACCACACTGGGGCAGTATTTCTTAATACTATGCCGATGGAACAGAGACGTGGTCGCTCACTATGGGCTCCATCAGAAAGCTAAAAGTCACCCAAAGGGCAATGGAGAGAGCTATTCTCGGAGTTTCCCTGCGAGATCGAATCAGAAATGAGGAGATACGCAGGCAAACCAGGGTCACCGACATAGCCCACCGGATTGCCAAACTTAAGTGGCAGTGGGCAGGGCACATAGCTCGCAGGACCGACGTCCGATGGGGCAGAAAGGTCCTCGAGTGGCGACCGCGTTCCGGAAGGCGCAGTGCTGGTAGGTCTCCCACACGGTAGACCGACGACCTGGTTAAGGTCGCCGGAAAGCAGTGAATGCGGGCGGCCCAGGACCGGCCTTTGTGGAGATCCTTGGGGGAGACCTATGTCCAGCAGTGGACGTCTTTTGGCTGAAATGATGATACTGATGGTGTCCGTGTAGAGACAGATTTAAAACACACTAGCGACCCGCCCCGGCTTCGCGCGGGTGCAATGATGAATCTCTGAATTTGTCAGTGTTTTTCTACAATATTATGGATGTATTAAACTTAAAAACCTTCCTCATTAATCACTCTATCTATTAAAAAAAACCGCTTCTAAATCCGTTGCGTAGTTATAAAGATTTAAGCATACGACGGACAGGCGAAAGCGACTTTGTTTTATACTATGTAGTGATAGTGAAGAGAAGGAAAACTTGACCCGTCTGGCAGCGTGCACAGTAGGCTAATTACCCTCCATGTAATGGGAGAAGAGTACAAAATGTATTATGTATTACATAATACATTTTAATTAAAATTGTATTATGTAATACAATTTTAATTAAAATGGAAGTACGGCGGAAATGCTATTTGAATAGTAACACGAGCCAACAATGCTCTCATAGCGTAGCGTCACCAGTGACACTCGTCGAAACAAAAGGGCTGTATGTGGATCGGTGTTAATTGGACTGTGCTACAGCGAGAACGCAGGTACTGTTTGTCTTCCAACATTTTATGACATTTCTTTGTAACGCTGGAAACCTTTCT
Organism: Clostera curtula; assembly: GCA_905475355.2. Taxonomy (NCBI): domain Eukaryota; kingdom Metazoa; phylum Arthropoda; class Insecta; order Lepidoptera; family Notodontidae; genus Clostera; species Clostera curtula. The sequence goes on along the minus strand of FR997808.1, from coordinate 6,969,783 downwards.
TAGCTTTGTTTGCTTTAGACATTTAATTATGGGCTAGTTCACGCAGTTTTGTTGCCACGCAACAAAAAGCGAACGCGTCATAAGACATTTAATTAAATTAAAAAATAACACTTATTGTAACGCCAAACATTTGAAAGTGTGAAAAGTAGGTCATCGTTTCAGCCACTACTGAGTCGGGCCTCCTCCAAATTAATAGTGGGAAATTAGCCTACTGTAATTAAAAAAACATCCAACGGGACTTATCGCGCACAGCATTAATACCTGTTTTTGCTCGAGGTTTCGCCATGTTACAAAATTGGCAAAAAAAAAAAAAAACAATTTGCCTACTGTGTCACGCTGGCAAGACGCGTTACCACAGGGTTTGTACCAAAGTTTCTTTCAGCTAGATGATTTGCCTCTTGCGTTCCTTTACTCGCCTCTTCCGACACCCTCGGGATGGTATGGGTTGACACTGACAACTAGGTATTCTAAATCCGTCACCACACGGAATTAAAAAGTAGGTATGTACGAAGTCGTATCCTAGTGGTCTGTGTTTAACGCTATAAATCTACAGGTACTGCTGGGTCCGCTGGATGTTCGATGGGTGTCAATCATGTAAATAATTTGTATGCAATATCTTTTCCGTGCTTCGCGAGGCACATAAAACCGACGGTACCGGCTGTCTTTCTACCATCTATGGCAGTCGTTACACAACTGTTTTTTATCATCATCATCATTTCAGCCAAAAGACGTCCACTGCTGGACATAGGCCTCCCCCAAGGATCTCCACAAAGGCCGGTCCTGGGCCGCCCGCATCCACTGCTTTCCGGCGACCTTAAACTGCGCCTTCCGGAACGCGGTCGCCACTCGAGGACTTTTCTGCCCCATCGGGCGTCGGTCCTGCAAGCTATGTGCCCTGCCCGCTGCCACTTAAGTTTAGCAATCCGGTGGGCTATGTCGGTGACCCTGGTTTTCCTGCGTATCTCCTCATTTCTGATTCGATCTCGCAGGGAAACTCCGAGCATAGCCCTCTCTATTGCCCTTTGGGTGACTTTGAGCCTGATGGAGCCCATAGTGCTTCTGATGGAGCCCATAGTGAGCAACCACGTCTCTGTTCCATATGTCATCACTGGCAACACACCTTGGGTAAAGACTTTTGTCTTCAGACACTGCGGTATTGTAGACGAGAAGATCTTTCGCAGCTTCCCGAAAGCTGCCCAGCCGAGTTGGACGATTGACCTCTTTCTCGAAGTTGGACTTACCTGACTGGACAGTGTGTCCCAGGTAAATGTAATGGTCAACAACTTCGAGGGTAGAACCTCTGATGTTAACAGGAGTGGCTTGAACATGGATATTAGACATGATCTTCGTCTTCTCCATGTTCATCTTAAGGCCGACTCGTTCGGAGGCTGTTTTTGATATTTCAAGTTATATTGTCAACTAGTGGCCCGCCCCGGCTTCGCTCGTGCGAAGCGGGAGTGAGTTATACATATAAACCTTCCTCTTGAACCACTCTATCTATTTAAAAAAAACACATCAAAATGCGTTGCGTAGTTTTAAAGATTTAAGCATATATAGGGACGGACAGACGACAGCGACTTTGTTTTATACTATGTAGTGATGTCTTTCTCGTGTGTCCTTTTTCCGAGTAATGGTAATTTCTTTTTTCTTTCTTTCAATCAAGCGTGAAAACTGATAGGTGGTCTAACCACATAATTACCAGTGGTCCCCCTAAATGGGTCACATAGGGAAGCCGGAAATCGCTCGTACGCATACGTATGAATGTACCAGCAGTTTGCAAACTCTAGTTCGTAAAAGATAAGATCCATCTTTTCACTTTATATTAATTGTTTATCAATAAACTCAAATTTTGACAAACGGCAACGTTTAAAAAACACCCTATAAAAAAATTATATAATTTATCTGATAAGTCAGCCTTTTACTTAGGAGGAAAGTATTTTTGATAATCCCTGTCTACGATATGACGATAAACGTGAAGCTTGTAAGTATTTTGCATTATTGTCTCATCTTAAATATAATGTATTGTTTGAAAGTTATAACGAATACATGTGACTTTTCACATGTATTCGTTATAACTTTCAAACACTTGACATTATAAACGTCACATGACATAATGATTGCAATCCAACCTTTTTAAATCCTCCAAGTCGCAGGGCCCTCTGCAGACGCGCAGCACGCGAAGTCGACAGGTACACTATAGGCACCGCCTCCCCCGCCTCCAACTCTATGTCGAAGTCGTTAACTGCCTCACAAAACTTATAATCCACAAACTTTTTCGCCTCACTCTTCATTAGTTCTTCACTGTCCACGATGTCACTTATCTCCTCTTTTAAAACTTCGCTTACCGGGATGAAAAGAGGGTTCTCGTAATACCGATTAAGAAGTTTAGGCGCTTCATTTGAGACATCTAAGACTTGCGAAGCTCGCGCACTGTTAGTTGATTCGTCGTCTGGGTAAGTTATGATATAATTATCATTAACCGGGCACTGATCCTCACTGTTTGAATCCTCGACCACTATTGGCGTGTTTACTTTTGATAAGCCGTAGGCGTCCCACTGCAGCCCACTGGCGAGCTGACCACGCTCCATTGTTCGTAATGTCTTAATGTTTACTACTTTAATCACTGTTTAACTAATATTACAGGCATACGGTATCACCATAATAGTTATGATCAAATGAATGCGAGCAGACGAGCAGTGGGCGTATCGCGCGTCGAATTTCAGACCACATTCAATCAAACAGAAATGCGATAAATCCCATATCGCTAAACACGTTAAATAAAAGTTTATTTTTGTGAATGTCATTTGAAGTACTCCATAATATAACGTTACATGAAAACCCCGAAATAACTGGATAGGAAATAATAATAAGAAAAGAATAAATACGTTAGTTTTGTATTCGATTGGATATTAGAATTTTTGACATTTTTTATTACGTCATAAATTGACTATCACTTTCAATAATCGCGAAAAGCTGTGAACTATTTCCAAACAGCTATGTTTAAAATACTCAGGTTTAACAAAATATGTCAATATCCGTCTATTAGTTCCCGAACAAGATGCCACAGACATACACGTTTAACTCATAACACCCCGGACATAATCCGTGGTAAAAATCAACGTACATCGTATTCTATTTTCAATTTATAAAAAGCGCTAAGCAAGGGTCATACTTTTTTTATTTCCCCTCTAAGCAAAGGCATACCGTAGAATGTTTTGATGTGTTTGAAACGGGCATCAAAATTTCACGGACTCTGTCCGCAGGTGTTGAGAGCGTGGGTGATAAGGGTCAACAGAGACTTAGCCTCAAATTAGCTGGATTCAGCCGCGTTGAATACCTCTTATATTTAATTTGTTGGTATGCTTTGTTACATAATTTAGTTTGTTTTGTAAACAGTTAAGTTGTTAAGCGTGAACACCTTTAAATTAAATAATAAATTGAACTGTATTGTCCCTTTCACTGGATAATTGAAAATGCTTTGGGTAATTCCGTGAACAAAACAACGCTGAGCCATTTATCTCGCTCCTTTAGAGCTAGTAGATGCAATCTGTGTTAGTCATACCCGTTTGTTACAAACAATCCCATTGTTATTAATTATACGCTTGGAAGAAGAGTATCAAAATTTAGCTTATTACAATTTCAACGTACCTACTTGTAATATTTACATAACATATTACCGAAATTGAAACGTAGTAGACTGAGAAAACTTTCATACATCAGAACGTAGCTGACTACATTCTCAATTATTAACGAATATCAAAATCGGTTCATCTATTCAGGAGCTACACAAATACTGTGTCGTTCCAATGTTAAAAGACGTCATTGAACTTAAACAGTCTTATGTAATATTTTAACGGTTTTATCGCGTGTACAAAATGTAATCAAAATCAATTCAGAAACATGTCGGAAATTAATGATTCCATCTACTGATAACTGTACTACTCGTAGAACCATTTTTAGTCACGGGATTTGCAACCTTATCCGGGAGTTCTGAAATAGATCAGACTGTGCCCAGACGAGCTGAGCAAAAACGCAAAATGTCATGCAACAAAACCATCGTTTGGAGCGATGTCATCGCACTCGGACACCTATTTGAGAATGAGATGTACGAGTAACTTAGGGGTGAAATTGATATATTTGTCGTTTCAAATAGTTTCCTGTGCTGTCTTTAAAAAAAGGATTTGTAATGCGATTGTTTTGTTAATGTTTTGTTCTCTCTCTCCATCCTTTCATTTCACACAGCGTTAAAATACTCTACGTAAAGCGGGGTTCATAATTTTAAGGCCAATTGACAATTTGGTAGTAATTTTTAATCCGCGATCTTACAACGACGTCGCCCGCTAATAAGGAGCGATCTTCCTCTTAGGGTTGCCTGTGTGAATAATTATTGTACGATATTGCCGCTTTGGGAAACAACATTTAAATCGATTCGATAGTTTATTAGAAGATACTTTACTGCTGCATTAATTATTTTAGTACTTTGAACAAATACATGTAATTACATTAGATTATTGCTTTAGCTATATTTAGCTTTTCACTCCCGGTTTTATTATTTTAATGTGATTAAACTCCCAGTCCATTCCATCCCGCGGGTGTCGTAAGAGTCGGTTATGGAAAACTTAAGTTCGTCTGGAATTACCACCCTGTAATTGGAGAAGGCCCGATTCAAAAGTAGGTATTTCATAGCCTGTAACGATGATGGTTGTCTGTAAGAAATCGCATTTAGTGATAAGACCGCCCCCTGTACAAATGATTGTTGCTTAAATTGTGTACTGTTTTTTTTATTTCTTTTGTACAATAAAGAGTTTATCTATGATTATGACAGTTATATAATTTTACACTTAGCTCACATATGTTCACGTAATTATTCGGCAACTTGTTATTGTTTTAAAAAGCAAAATAAATATGTTCATCTAATTTTGTGTTACTTTTCACAAATTGTATGTCGATTATTAATTTGGGATACCATAAACACAAAAATCACTAATAATGGTTCTTTTTTCTGAGTATCTATTTTCTGATTAGACAATTTGTCAGCTTAAGCAAGAAGTTATTAATTTTGAACTTGAACTCAACCTACTACTATGTCATAACAATAGCTGTTCAACAGTGTTTGTAGTAATAATCAATTTGAGTCCGCTTTAAGCTAAAACGTGTTCGTAACATTGTTTTGTAAACAGACACAATGGATCAGCATTTAGCAACGCTAAATCACTGCGGTTGTCTGTTTTTGTGTTAATCTAAAACAGAACACTGACAAATAAATCATTGGAATATATTAGACAAAAAATAGATAAACGATCTATAGACAGAATAAATTCGTAACCAAGCCATTTCCGTGATAAGAAATACTTAAGTAAATTTAAATTTTAGCGCATCTTTTATTATTTTCTCTTAAATTCCAAAGATAAGACAGCAATATCTATAGTCATCGAGTGTAGGTTACTCTACATTTTCTTTATGTAAAAGCAGTTGTCCCCACAATTAAACAAGCCGCACTTACATTTTTATAAAAGAAATTCACAAAAATAAACTTTTCATACACACGTTTGTAAAATACAAATGCAGTACGAAATACTGCGTGACACCCAAACTTCACTTTAAATTACTGAGCCTATCTAACAAGATATATCCGTTTAATTTTCAACGGAAGAGCACGCCATTTAAATTTCACTGTACTTAATATCATTTATAAACCAGTTACAAATGATAATTTCCGATTCAAACGACAACGATGCGCGACTTTGTCGACGCCCGCGCTTCGCGTTATGAATCGTGAGTCGCGACCGAACAGTTCTAAATTTAAAGAAGTGGGTTTAATAACATTGCGTATATTTTCCCGTTTTCCTGCCAGTGACATTGGTGACTCATGCACTAATATTTTAGACGACTTCAAAGAAGGAGAATTTCACAATATTCGACCTTATGTTTTGTTTTTGCCAGTGTATTAACGCATATAAAGTCTTTTATTTTTAAACTGATTTGGAAATTTATTTTTTTATAGGCATTCGTATAAATAAATAGTTAACCGACTTCAAAACCAACTGAAAATAAATAAAAAATTGATATTAATATATTTATTCGAAGGGAGGGCCTTGAGTTGGTATACCTATATTCTAATTAGGTATCAAATTAAGCTGGCTTTTTGTTTTCAAGATTATTGACAGGTGATCTCCTTCAGTTTGGCGCTTATTGAAATCCTGGCGAATATTAAAACTGTCGAAGTCAAATCTGTCCGTAGAATCTCAATCGGAATTGAAGAATAGATAGATTATATTTTCACTTATAAAATGCAGAGATAAAAGATGTCTTTTGCGAATAAAACTCAATACTGAGATCAAATGATCACTTAAATCCTGATTTAAATAATCAATAACTACAAAATCTAGTGTCAAAGGACTGTAAATGTTGAATATAAAATGTATTAATATATAGATATAGAAGTTAGAAATTATGGGAGAAATTTATCTGCAGATAATCTATATGTCGACTGCTTATCCGAAAAATTGATTTTATGCACGAATATAGATGCGAACGTAAATATTTCCGTCAGGAAATTAGGTATTTAAGATGATAAGCACCACAAACACCTGACTCAAAACTAGTAAGTAGGTAGGTATTTCAAATAATTAAGAAATGCATTTTATTAATTCGGCTTTTTTAAATAAAGGTAAGCGCACAAATAGACCACGTTTTGGATTGTCCGAAATAGTATGAAAGAATACACACGATTCGGAGTGTATTTCATACCCCGCCGAAGACTGCCTATTTTCACCTTTATTCATAGTGACTTCTAACTGCATATGTTGTTTAAATGTCACAGAATTTACAATAGAAATAATAATAACAATCTATAATCTACAAGCTCTACAGATCTGTAGAACTTGCACCGACCTTACCGCTATTCCTTTGAAATAATTTCAAAAGTATAAAAAGACATGCATGTATGCTAGGAGTGTGTAAATATCACTGTTTTACGCCCTGTATGTATATACGACCGCAGACAACCTTGAATTTGCGCTCATTGAAGATGTGGTTTGTCTATAAACTTTTATAGGTTAGTAGCTATGACCTTGTGATGACCGTCTGGCGGTTTAGAATTGAATCGATGCCAGTACCAACGCCAATAATCTACGCCATGAAAGTATTTGTCATCGGAAATGCCGGAGAGCCAAATATTTTGGCTTTAGGGAAATTTAAATGGATATACCTTAAACCGTAATTGGTTACCTGTGGGAAGTATAAACAAATATACCATAAGATACCGTAATTGGTATTTTATGAATATTGCTATACTCTAATATTAGATAAGGTAATAAATATTTTATTAGTTTATCAAGATCCCCAAGGATACCCTGCCTTTAGGGACAAGCCAGGGTAATGTAGGACCAGGGCGCCGAAATATGGTAATTAGCGCACCGACCTTCCCACTAAAATCAAGTTCCTCTATAAGGGGAACTGTAGCTGACGGACTAGCTGACCCGGCAAAATTCGTACCGCCTCAGAATTAATAAATAAAAAACCTGAATGATGATTCCAGAATGTATCAGCTTCATTAAAATATGTGCAAACCTTAACTGGAACAAAAATAATGCGTATTAAAAAAAATATTTTTCGTATTTTCCCACCTTTTAAACCTTCCCTAGACTTCCACGAATATTTCAAGACCAAAATTTGCCAAATCTGTCCAGCCGTTCTCAAATTTTAGCGAGACTAACGAACAGCAATTCAGCTCGTCTACTAACAAGGACCTACATCGAATGTTAGGAGTGCGGAGGGTGGGGATTGTTTTTCCTGAAATATAGCACGCAGTATCTATATCAGCAATAGCTGCAGAAGTACTTGACTGTAGAAGAATCGATCTTTTCGTTATAGCTATAAGGTTTTTGTGACACCCAGTTTAAAAACCAGTGTGCAAATATTAGCATGACAAAGTTTAAATTCATAGAGAATACCTTGACCTTATGGTATATGTGCCTACAGAATTCTATAACGTATTTATCACTGCTAGTGATATTTCATTGTTTATCATTAATATTATTGTTAGAAGTTCCGTGGCTTTATATTAAAATAAAAAATATATACTCAAAACATTATTATTAAAATTTGCTACAATACGAATCGAATACTGTTATGGAGCTAATCCTAATAATTTTAATTCGAATAACTCTTGAGAGTGTTTTCAAATACATGTAAAATAAAAAACAGTTTCGGAAAGCCACCCTAAGGAGTAGAACCGGCACGAAACTCCGTTGTTGCTCATTAAACATCACTAGGAAAGTGATACAAAAAAACATCGGAATCGTTGTTTAATGTTTCATGAAACTATAAGTTTGGGAATCTTCTAAAAATAAACGCAATTCTCTTGTCAGAGATATTACACGTCAACATTATCGACAGTCTCACTCATCTATCCGAGATGAATCGAAGATTTGTGTGATCTCGATCTATAACTGATTGCGTTCCATAATCAAATCCTTTTATCTGTTGTTCCTTTGATCATTTCTTCGGTACCAAGTTTGCTTTGGCGAATATGAAAATGGATACATAAAATGTTAGAACTTTATTTGATAGTTGAATAAATTCTGAGAATGATTGGCTATTGAAGTTTAAATTTGTCCAGAGAGTTAAAGACAAATATAAAAATTCTCTAATGAATTTAAAAAATACGGTGTTTTACTAAATTCGTCCATTACATTATTTAGGCACCCGACCAGACCAGCACTGTCTCGCTGGTTACTCAGTTACCAAAAACGAACTTAAAGCTGTGCTGCACATATGTATATTTTAGTTTTGTAACTAAAAACGTCACCACTGCCAAATGGCCAACATTAGGCAAATTAAATTTTCTGATAACCTTTGTTACGCACTTTGTCCCACAGTAGCAGGTTAGTGTTGAGTCGTACTAACGGACGCCGGACGCCGACTAATCTAATCCTATGAATGTTGTAATTAAAAGCCTAAATTAATTAATTAAGTGCATAATCTGTTTTTTTTGTGGTGAAAAGAGAAAGAAAAATGTGTCAATTCCTTTCCACCTGCTTGGTAAATCCGAAGAGCTCCGCTTTTGCAGTGAATACAACATTTAAAACTTTACAAAATGCTATTAATGTTAATGTTAATAACCAACATTAACATTAAACTTATAAACTTTTACATACTTTACAATTTTATCATCTTTATTATTAGGGGCCATTACGTCACACGAATTTTAGGACTTTTGAACACACAACTCCTGATAAAATCAACGTAACTATTTTTAATTTTAACATTAGACGTCACAAAACTATTGACACCCATGCCCCTTGTCACACTATGTCACACTTCGGTGATACCCCCCCCCATTAACGTGTGACGTCATTTAACGTGTGACGGATAAGGGGACATCAGCCCGATTGACACAAATAACCCGATAAGTATTCTATTCGAAGGCCGTGTTTCGCATTAAACAGGACCGTAACATCTTAAGCGTAATCCATCTCAGCACAGCGAATCCCTAAGGCCTCCTCTGAAATTTAACGTTGATGGAACTCATAATTTTCCGCCCAAAATTATATTTATCCCGCATAAAAAAAGTAATTGTTTCTTTTAAGAGCTTGATACAAAGGGAGGCGTTTTTTCCCTCGGCTTGTTCAAATGTTTGTGGTGACAGTGCCAACAAAATCTCGCTTGCGGAGAGCCGGCGCACATGTTGCGGGGATATATAAACAGCTTATACAGGATTTGGGTGAAGTATTACGTGTAAAATGCTACATTAGAATATTATGGTAATATAAGAATTTTCTCTTATGCTCAGGTGAATTGAGGTAATTTTTGTGTGGTTTCGTCTATTTTGCTATAGTGTAAACATTTTTTCGCATAATATACACGAACGACTTTGTAAAAGTCGCTGAGAGTCGATGTACGCGGTCTTTACGAGATCGTGTGTTGTGGAAATCTATGGGAGTGGCCAATGTCCATGTTAAGGCAAAGAAGCAATTTAATAATCTCCTTTGAGGTTCTTAATTCACGATCAATTTGTTATTCCATTCGTTCCATTCCGCATTCACATTGGCTTTTAAAAAACCCACTGCTGAGTGCGGCCTCCCTATTAATTGGTAGGAAATTAGCCTTTTGTATCACGCTGGCCCGACGGAGTGGCACGAGGCTTCAAATCAAGTTTTCCTTCTCATATAGCGAGTTTTTTTACCGTGTTATTTCCTTTATTTGGCTAATACCACACCATCAGGATGGAATAGGTGGTGACACTATGTATTATAAGTCTTATAATTTTAACTAATTCCTATTCTGTTTAACTAGTACGTTTAATTTTAACTTGTACGAGAGCTTCAACTGATACTGAGAATTGTCCGATGTTTAAAAAAATATTTGAATAGCCATGGTTTTTCTGTTATTTATATTTGCGAAAGTTACTATTCCTGAGTCTTAAGTTAAAAATTTTCAACAGCGACATCTATTAGCAAAAAAGAAACTCAATTTAAAGTCTACGCAATTGAATTCGAACTACGAATTCGACCATTAGGTATATCGTCATATTATAAGATCGGATATTCGAAAAATGTGTTTTGTATACGTTATGAATGCAGTATGAAACAAATGTAAATAGTTCAGCAAGGAACGCATTATTATAATCAACCCATTCAAGGTAGAATAGACAAAGGAAGTAATAAATATGATAATCATAAAAGGAGCAACATAAATAAAACAGCCAAAAGGTGATAATGAACGAACGAACCAATTCACAAACTCCACGAGACTATTATCCCAAATAAACTGTAACAATTACTGACAGTCCTGGGCCTCGTAACTCATATATCGAGCGCAATAATTACGAGAGGTGCAGACTTGACACATGAAAAGATACATTTCCGTATTCACATATTCTGTGCATGAAGAATCAAAAACTAAATTAACAAATACAGAGCGATCTCTTAGCTAAAATACTTTAATGCACATATTACAATACAATATTTACACTAGATGGCGCTAACATCTCAATTTAATTAAATACATCTTTATCATAATATCTGATACACTATCACAGTAGATGCGCATTGAGAATACGAAGTGTCAAAACCTCTTTCCAAGTTAATAAAAACTTGATGTGAAGCCCTTAGCCAACTAGTCTGGCTAGTAGCATAGGTAGGCCACATTATGTAGATCGCAGGATGAATAGCCGTAGGGGGAGAATGTCTTCGATTGGCAACCACTGGATATTCAACCCGGTTATTGCAGATGTCCCGCTTATTCTGGCTAAAATAATGATGATTTCAAAATAATTAATTACGTGGCGCTCACATATACAATGTTAGATTTTCGGCTTCAATGTCAAAAATATATCTGTACGAGATTTTCTCTCTGTGTTATTAGTCTAAGACTAAAATGTTTATCACAAGACCCGTTTGCCTGATTGACTCCAGACAAGATCTATTTTCAGCACGTTCTAGGTTTACATATCGGATGTTATCCAATTACGTTGATCATTAAATGTAGCAGACAAAAATGTCTTTAAATATATGTACATAGCGCATCAAAATCTTATCAGCTGTGTAAATGCGAGCATGTCTCATGAGAAAATTACTTGAATACAACAGAACTGACAGTACGAGGTTTTTAAGTAAGCCTCAGGGTTCGTAAGCCTCCGTTGACAGTCCTTGCCACTAACTCAGCTTTTATTCCTAATTAGACCATCACTATCAGACGGCATCGAGGCGCCTAATAAATTATTATACTTGCGTGTGGCCCTAATAACTTGATGGGCAGTTTCCAACCATCAGCTTCCAGACAGTAGCCGTTAAAAATTAGGTTGGCTTGCTAAATTCTTTAACGTCCCGTCTGGACACGCAATCGAATCCGCACGCACTTCCCGACATTCTCACGATAACATTTTAGGATTTAGAGTACACTGATGTTAAATGAAAAAAAATGAGGGTACATCGGTACCAACTTACATCTTTTTATATCATTTCCCAAAAAAGTTTCATCATAAAGCGCCTTGGAGAAGCTTCAGAGGTTGTCAGAATATAGGTCGGTCGGATATGTCGCCGATGGCAATGTGATAAGCCCTATTATGTGTTTAATACGCGTTTCTCAAACTTTACGTTTTATGAACCACAATCTATACGTTCATTAAAATTAGAGGGTTATTTTATTCTTTAAACTAACTGTATTTTAAAATGAACATCATCATTATTTCGGCTCATAAAATATGCACTTTTGAATCAAGGTTCATATGGCGGGAAAGAAGCCTAATTTTTTACGCTGGTCAGACGGGTAAGCACATGGTTGAGTATCAGGTATTGGCTAGGCTACCTATAATTTCAGTCAGCTCCTACAACAACTTCTTGGTTAATAATCTAAAGCCATCATCACATGTTTTTTTTTTTTTTTAAATATGTGATATTTTAAAAGAATATTTGATAAAAGATGATCTTGGTGTGTTGATCAAATGCGGTCTTATGTTTTACTCGTAGTAAATTTAGTCCAACTGCTTTCAACTTTCATAAATTTATATACTAAAACCCAAACTAGACGTAGCTTAAAACATTTCCACCCAAAGTTTGAAATGTTTCGGTGAAATGTCAGATGCAACAGTAATATTAAGCGTTATTTATCCAGAACTACTTGGACGTGACCTCATTACGTACGGCTGATGTAAATCTACTAGGATGTATTCGTTACCTCAAACTAAATACAGGTTCACAAAAATAAAAGAATTTAACTAGGAAACTTCTGTCTGATATATTTCCTTTTTATGTTGGTTTATATATGAACAGTGTTATAATGCAAAATGATCATTTTGAATGAATTATCAAAAATTAATCACTATTTATTTACACACGTCACTTTTTAAGTTTCAGATGTTGCCCCATGATTAAACAGATCGTCGTCGTTTTAACCCATGAATGACTTCTGAGTCGGGCTTCCTCCAAATTTGTGGAGGGAAATTAGAATCATGTACCACGCTGGCGAGACGGGTTGGCACAAGGTTTGTATCAAGTTTTCCTTTCCTTACGACTAGATGATCTGGCTCTTGCGTTCCTTTAGTCGCCTCTTACGACCCCCTCAGGATGGTGCGGGTAAGTGACGCTACTTATTCTAAAACCTACCATACTATATACGTTACTCAGTTATAAATACCAAAACTGTTACTTTTTAAAGCGTTTTCTTTTATATAATTAAGGTACAAAAGGAACAAGACGCTGACAATATGAAGGAAAGAGAGGGTATATTTGATGCCAAACCTTAAGTGAATTCAAATGGCCAGTTATGCTAATTCCCTTCCATGAAATGGAAAGGCTCCGAAGCGTAGGTCTGATGTTACAATATCATGGACACCCATACAACAATTCTTTTGCAGATCGTGATGATTAGTAAAGTATTTTTTATTTTTTGTCTTAATGTTGAGATACATAGGCTGCAGCGTATCTTTCTTTAGACTTGCTGACCTTGAATGTACTTGGTGCCAGAATAAATTTCCGCCGACTGCAAAACATTTTCTCTTTATAATTTCGTGTTGACCTACTTGTGTTATGCATTAAAAACGGATGTTTAGGTAATAACCTGATGTACATTTAATGAGCTTTCGCAAATAAATGTTTTATGTGTATAATTTAACAAGCATAAACTACAGGATAGCGTACTCTATACTTTATATTCTATATACGGTTCACGTGATTCTTTCGTGACTTACGTGGGAATTATTTACACCCAATACCAGTATTTACACAGACGAACACATATATGTATAATAAGAAAGTTGGATGTAGTTCGAACTTTCAACTCCGAAATCTAACCATTTAATCCATCTATGAATTAGTTTTAATTCAGCTAGATATTTTTACAAATATTCGAAAACCTGCTATTTCCAGTCAGTCAGTCCTCTAAAAACTATTTATATTTTATTCTAGCCCTAACTTCAGTATTAGACGTTGTTAACAATGTACTTGGACCAGTAAACCTCAGGGCAGCTATTAATCATATTATCCCGAGGATCCCTTTCGCGACAAAAACTGACATAACACAGTCATGTACATATTTATGAAGCATTCGAGTGATCTGCAATTGATGGCTCACATTCATCAGGCTAGCAAAAACCTGTTACAAGATTCTTTTAAGAAAGCGTGGCAAATGATACTTCGTTACAGGTTTAGGACATTGACAGAGATTCGATAGGCTGCGGATTATCGGCTCATTTCATTATTCTGTGTTGGAATTAATAGCTTAATTTATGTTGGTTAGTTTATGAATTAGTTTAGTCCATGTGGTGACGGTGTGGTGACGACACGGTTGGCGCAGTGGTTGAGCGATCGACTGCTGCGCAGCATGTCGCGGGTTCGATCCCCGCACGGAAGAAATATTTTTACGACGTACAAGTATTTGTTCCAGGTCTGGGTATTTACAAAAAAAAAATGATGTAAGTAGTTTATCATCCATCTCGTTACCATAACACAAGCATTAAGTTGCTTAGCTTGGGACGAGATGGCGTTGTGTAAAATGTCCAAGGATGTTTATTTATTTAGAACTAGCTGCGCCCCGCGGTTTCACCCGCGCTTACTTATTGTCGCACCGCGGGTGACGCCGCGGGGCAAAGCTAGTCTAAAAAAGTAGCCTAAGTTACTCCTTAAAAAATCAGCTACCTATTAGTGAAAGTCCCGTTTAAATCGGTCTAGCCGTTCCAGAGATTAGCCGGAACAGACAGACAGACAGACAGACAGAAAGACGGACAGACAGACAAAAATTTAAAAAAAAGTTATTACGGTCTATGTACAGTGTATACATACTTACGGATTTAGTAAAAAGTGGTTATTTTATTATTACAAACAGACACTCCAATTTTATTTATTTGTATAGATACATAGTGTCACCACCCCATTCTATCCTGAGGGTGTGGTAAGAGCCGACAAAAGGTAAGAGAAGGAAAACTTGAAACGAAACCCTATGCCAACCCGTTTGGCCAGTGTGGCACAGTAGCCTGTTTTCCCTCCCTGTGATAGTAGTAGTTTATGAATTACAAAATTAAGTACCTATACGAAGCTTGTATATGAAACTTCTATTATTTCCATTCATAAATATCAGTTCGTTTTGGCAATAAGTTACTTCTCTTTGTAATTAAACACTATTTTACTAATACTACTCGGCGCATACAGTCATGATCCAGCGCTGGGTCGGGCCTCCTCCAATTACGTGGAGGTTAATTAACGTAACGCTGGCCAGCCGGTTTAGTAAGTTTGTAGTTATTTTAGTGCTAGTTATTAATGCCAATTCCATTTAAATTGATAACTATCACTATCATCACTATCACTACATATTATAAAACAAAGTCACTGTCGTCTGTCCGTCCCTATATATGTATGCTTAAATCTTTAAAACTACGCAACGGATTTTGAAGCGTTTTTTTTTTAATAGATGGAGTGATTCAAGAGGAAGGTTTATATGTATAATCTACATCCATAATATTGTGGCGAAACACTGATAAATTTAGAGGTTCATCATTGCACCCGTGCGAAGCCGGGGTGGGTCGCTAGTTGAAAATAAAACATGATTTTAAGTGCAACCATAGTTAAACCAAAGACATATAATATTATTTTGTTTTGTTTAGAGATCTTCGTGGGCTCATGCACAACACTTTGTTCAAGATCATCACATGATCAAATGCATAGATTGCGATTCTTTAAGGGACAGACATTATTTTTTATAGATAAGGGATGTATACATTCTGTAGATTTACTACAAGACTAGCATGGGGACCGGAATCTGCAGTCCTGAAAGGGGCAGTTGAGGAACACCGTAGATTTTAAAGGGTAGGTCGGGGCGCTAATTACCGCCCTGGTGTCCCCATACAACGGCTAGTCCTCCACGACCAAGGATACATGACGAAAAAAAAAAATTTTGCTTTATCGGTGGATAGTAAAACCCAACGCTGCAAACTATACTAGTATCACATAAAATTCCGTCTTACATTGATTGGCATACACCACTAGGCTATGATTGCCCGTATAGCCTACGAGGCTTGAAATACCGAAAACCAACCCCGCAGCCGACATCAAATACAAAACAAAATAAACCTTAGCACATCTAAACAAAGATCAAATAGGTTTGCTAATAATTTTAATAACAAACGAATGAATTATTCCTTTTTTGTATCGTAGCGCAGTGGTCTGTTACGAGCGTTTATGCTGAAATACTTTTGAAATATTAATTTCAGTACAAAATAAATATGGCGCACAGATGAACTGCCATGTGAAATACTTTTATTGGCATATTTTTTACAGAACTTTTATTTACGATTTTCGTACTTCTACCATTATAATACGATTGGTATTTATATACGAAATTATTTTTATGATCATTCAATTGTGCCCTGGTATTAATAAAAACATAGCCAGTGGGAAACGAATTTTATTCTGGAAGATCAATTATCTTAAATTTTAAAAAAATTAACCTTAAGAAAAAGAAGTAATGATTTCTTAGGTTCTCGCGATATTTCACATTGAAATTAAGCACTTTTAACGGATATACACGCGATAAGTCCGTTAAAAGTGTTTAATTTCAACCAAAAGTACTTGTAGTAGTAAATATAAATTGCATATGGCACCAACATTAAGAATACACTATTTTCATCAGTCATTCATTATGGTCACAAAATCGTTTCATCCTGAGAGTCTCTTAAGCCGAAAAAAGAAAATGCCAAGGCCGATAAACTAGCCGCATGAGCAGGAATCTTTTTTTTTTTTAAACGAAACCTCTGCAGTAGGTATAACCTGTGTCGCGGGGACAGTTTACAAACATGTAATTCACGAGCACAAATGACACCCAGACTCCGAGCCAGTGCCTCTGGTTTAGACAAAGACACTTGCCCGACCCCGGAATCGAACCCGCGACCCGTTGATCCAAAGGCGGCACATCTAACCACTAGACCAACGAGGCAGGCTAAACCATGATACTAAACCATGTGCCTACCCGTCTGGCCAGCGTGGCACAGTAGGCTCATTACCCTTCACGTAACTGGAGCAGGCCCGACTTAACAGTGGGTCATCTATAGGCTGAGTATTGGTAGTATCAAAACGGCGAAGTATTATACTACATACTATCCACATTCTATCGGGTCCAGTTACCTAATATATATGTTAACGCAACGAGTATACATATACGCATAGATGAAAACAAGCTAGGAACATACGTAACACCAGTAACTGCTACCTGACCGGTCTATACTCGGACAAATCTAGTTAACAGCATCACTGATTGCTGTATCTACGCGGCGGAACAAATCCCTATACACCCACAGGAAACAAGAAAATTGGTAGGTATCCAAAGACCGTTTGCCCTGAGTATATTTTTTTTACTAATAATCTTCTACTAATACTCAGCCCCTAGATGACCCACTGCTGAGTCGGGTCTCCTCCAGTTAAATGGAGGGTAATTGGTATATTCTACCACGTTGGCCAAACGGGTTGGCACAGTGTTATATATCAAGCTTTCCTTCTCTGGTGGCTTGGTCCTCGGCCTTGTAATTTCCAAGTGTCGACTCTTGCGACACCCTCAGGGTGGAATGGTGTCGTTATCAGTAGTACTATCAAACTTGTCGTTATGGCTATAGGGAATTTGTTTCAATCTGTAAACGTGAAGAAAATCGTGAACAGTGGTTAGTTTTTAATCTAATGTATAAATTACGCGTCACGTTGTTTTTCCGCGATCGACTCCTAAACTACTCAACCGATAGGATAGCTTACATCTCAATCTATTATATAATCTATAATATTATTTTATTGCAAATTGTTTGTTTATTATTTGACAGTCACAATTATGTTAGCTCCAAATTATTCTAACAGATGGCGATATCTGTTGACGGGATTGAGTAAGTGTTCAATAGATGGCGCTATGTTAAAAGTTAAATTAATGTATGTTAATGTTAACCTTAGCCACAGCAACCCGTGGCCGGGTCTACTAGTACTTTGTAAAGGTGTGTTTTAGGTATAATCAATAATGCCAGCTGTATTTATACACCCGGCTTAATTACCGGTAACCAATTTAAAAATGTTCGATTCAATGCATTAATGTACTGTAATAATATGTATAACGATAAACTACGTTTTAATTGAAAAGACACTTCGTTAAGTTTGCACAATATGGTACTAGATCAGGGATTTGAATGGCTTTGAGCCTAGGCTTGCGTAATGGAAAGCAACGCCAGGGTCTAAGATGGAGCAGGCAATTCAAGGAAATGCCCTGTCGGGCACCGGCTCATACGTAGACACGAAACAGTAAAACTGCTTGCTGCAAATGGTTCACAACTTTACCGTATCTGACTAAAAGTTTATTCGTTACTAAAATGTCTCTAACAAGACCACAACAGCAGAATGAAAACGTTTTGAAATGCTGTATCTATTTCCCGGAAGTTACAAGCGCTCATGCATCAAATTCAGTTACAGCAATTTTATCTGAACTGCTTTGAAATAAATTGTATGTCGGCGCGATTTTCGGAGTTTCATATTTCACAGGTTTCAGTTTTTGCGTCGCACGTAACGTGTAAACTTTATGCATGATATTTATTTGAGTGACTCCGTTTGTAGATTGTATTTGGTCGTCAGTATTTTGGTAATAAAATATATACTTATATGTCGGAGATAGCGACGGTCTGAGCGATAGAGTCGTCATCATCTTGACTTGGTACGAGGTTTATTACTTGTAACTTTATAATTCACAATATTAACCACAGTATAAATAACAATGTTCAGTTAACACACTTAGATAGACAAACCGACAGGTTCGCAACGGAGAAGTGTCTCGGTCCGTGTCCCAACGTAGACTGACTGATCGAGCCAACCTCACTTTCCATTACGACTCCGTCCACGTGCCGCCATTGCAAAACAACTGACGTCACCGCGTTTGCCGCACTACTGTGTTAACAATCAATTGAGAAACTTAATAAAACGATATCGTTATCCACGACACGGCCATTCTGACGAAGCACACGTCCTCGTGTGTACTTGTAACAAAATAACCAACTGAGGCATATTTTCACGATCGGCCAACCTGATGCTAATGGTCCGTAATCGTATCTTAAGAATCAAGTTAACAGAGATCACGTTAGCATACAAATAATTTCAACAACTTTAACACGAAAGGTTCCTCTAAGCCCATAATCTTTAAATCTCAATACTGATACTTTAAAACAGTAAGTTTAAGACAATAAGTACACAACACATGGCCCAGATCTGCAATAACTAACTGGAGCTCCAACTAAAGACGCTTGATTTAAGGGATTTAATTGTTCTAGCCCAATCTATTCTCAGGGTATGATATAAGGGAACAAATTTTGTGACCGCATCAATTAAAACTATGACGTACTCCTTGCAATCGCTTTTTCCACTTAGTTTGCCAGGTAGGTCAACGTGCACAGTATGCCACGGGATACTTATGTTAGGAATTGGATGAAGTCCCGAACGCACTTAGCCATGTGCTCGAACCAATAGTGATCAACCCTTTCAAGAGTCTTCTTAAATTCAAGGTGCATACGTGATTCGTGCACGTGGTTAATTACTGACCAGCGGAAGGCCCGGGGAACAATTGGAAGACACCGGGTCCGATTATTTCTCTGTACCTTGCGATGTAGGACACCTGAGCGCATGTTGGAAATGTCGAGTGGTAACAGATGATCTTACGAGCTCGAGCCATACGACGTCCCTCACGATAACTGATTTGAAAATCAAAGGCCTGCACCAAGGCCCACCTAAGATGCACACGTGCGGTGCTGTCGGTGTTCCAGGGCAGAATGAATAGAACATTCATCCACTCCTGCGATGACCGAACCACTGACTCACTTCATTCGCGAGCGAAACCATCCATTTACTCGTTCCTTCGTTCGATACGTCACAGCTCTTCAGAATCTATGCGCAGCGCCATCCGCGAGTAATGCCACGGAGGCGGCATAGATGGCGCTAGTAGTACTAAAACGTTAACTCAATACGCCACACGACCATCCTGACAGTCAGCGCGTTCTCGCGCGTCTTTCATTGTCGTTGTGTGTGAAACGTAATAAAAGGAAAAACTCGTACGGTTATCGGGGTGCCCCGAGTCACAAAGCGCCAAGCTTTCAATGGTCAACTGTACGCGAAGCGCGTAGCTCCCGACGTAACAGTACGGGCTACACAAAACACGGAGTTCCGACGTACAGCAACGGAGCTACGTGAAGCGCGGAGCTTCCAATACACTATAGCAGTGTTACACGAAGCGCGGAGCTTCCGATGCACTATAACAGCGTTACACGAAGCGCGGAGCTTCCAATGCACTATAACAGTGTTACACGAAGCGCGGAGCTTCCAATGCACTATAACAGCGTTACACGAAGCGCGGAGCTTCCAATGCACTATAACAGCGTTACACGAAGCGCGGAGCTTCCAATGCATTATAACAGTGTTACACGAAACGCGGAGCTTCCAATGCACTATAACAGCGTTACACGAAGCGCGGAGCTTCCAATGCACTATAACAGCGTTACACGAAGCGCGGAGCTTCCAATGCACTATAACAGCGTTACACGAAGCGCGGAGCTTCCAATGCACTATAACAGCGTTACACGAAGCGCGGAGCTTCCAATGCACTATAACAGCGTTACACGAAGCGCGGAGCTTCCAATGCACTATAACAGCGTTACACGAAGCGCGGAGCTTCCAATGCATTATAACAGCGTTACACGAAGCGCGGAGCTTCCAATGCACTATAACAGCGTTACACGAAGCGCGGAGCTTCCAATGCACTATAACAGCGTTACACGAAGCGCGGAGCTTCCAATGCATTATAACAGCGTTACACGAAGCGCGGAGCTTCCAATGCACTATAACAGCGTTACACGAAGCGCGGAGCTTCCAATGCACTATAACAGCGTTACACGAAGCGCGGAGCTTCCAATGCATTATAACAGCGTTACACGAAGCGCGGAGCTTCCAATGCATTGCAACGGTGAACTTAGCAAACTTCCACATGCCTCTCGTTACTCGCCGCTGCTGCAGGCGCTGCTCCGAACTGCTTGCGCCTACTGCCGCGCCAGCTCCTCCGCTGTTGCCACGTGGACACTTCGTTGCCAAATGTCCGGCGGTGCCGCACCTGAAACAGATTAAGTCCGACCGCGGCCTCGGTCCCGCAGAGCTTGACGCCGAAGTGACAGCACTGGCTGCCTTGCCTTTCACCTCGCCTTTGGAACGGCAATCGGACGGTCGGTGACCTATTTTACCGCAGTTGTGAAATTTCACCGTTGCCGACTGAAACTTCGATCGCCTGAAGTCTGGATCTGCTGTCCTATCGCCTTATGTTTATGCTCTCAATCTACCTCACCGATGCAAATCAAAGCATATAATGGTGCCATAATCTTGGAAAACTGATATAACCTGCCGAAAATATGACGCTAGACCGATGAACTGTCAAGCTAAACAAGCACAGCAATCTAAACTTCGTATCGCAAGTAATTAACAGGTAAACATGTAAAAGAATTTCAAATAATATTTTCTTACACCGGTCAAAGCCACACTATCGTAAAGTCGTATACCATACAATATACCCGAGTAATAAAATGGAAACTGCTCACCGGAGTGACGTAAAATTGCAGCTGGTGCGCTTACTACAGATCCACTCACTATTCTTTGACCTGGCTGACCGCAGTACTGTTGCTCGCCTTCCTGCTGCTCCGCTCAGGGCAGTTAGACCCATAGTGTCCTTGTCCATCACAATGAAAGCAAGTGATCCCCACTTGGTTAATCGCCGCACTATGACTGCAGCTTGTGATCTTCAGTTTAGAACAATCTTCATGTAGCTTAATGTCTCCTTTATAGTGACAATGAATCGCCATTATCGGTTATTTCCATCGCGTACAGAAGCACACACATTATCACTACACTGTTTTCTCCACGTAGGCTGAATGAGTTACATCCCACTTCTGATGTCGGAGATAGCGACGGTCTGAGCGATAGAGTCGTCATCATCTTGACTTGGTACGAGGTTTATTACTTGTAACTTTATAATTCACAATATTAACCACAGTATAAATAACAATGTTCAGTTAACACACTTAGATAGACAAACCGACAGGTTCGCAACGGAGAAGTGTCTCGGTCCGTGTCCCAACGTAGACTGACTGATCGAGCCAACCTCACTTTCCATTACGACTCCGTCCACGTGCCGCCATTGCAAAACAACTGACGTCACCGCGTTTGCCGCACTACTGTGTTAACAATCAATTGAGAAACTTAATAAAACGATATCGTTATCCACGACATATATATGTAGGTATGTAAAGGAAAATAATATAAAGGAGAAAAAATCTGCAGCTAAACAAAACTGTGGAGTATTTTAAAACAAGTTTAATTATGTTGTTCAAAAAATAGTTAATAAAAAGATAGGATTTATATTGACGATTAACCTTTTAATTTGCTAACTTAGGAAATAGGAGATTTTGGGCAGTTGCAGTAATTCGGTAATTCGGACTATAGTTCGAGTCCGGGAAACTTATCCGCCTTGTCACTTCCTTTTGTCGGCTCCTACGTCACGCTCAGGGTGAAATGGGGTGGTGACCCTTTGTATTCTAAATCCGCCACCACGCGAATTGTTACAAGCATTATCATTGAACAAACCTTTAGACAAAAATAGCTAACTAACTGTGGTAATTTCGGGACACACTAACCCTCTGTTTGCCGAGTCCGTAGTCCGAATGATAATGTCAGGGCTATCTGTGATAGTCAACGGGGCGTCACCATGTAGAGGTTAACCCATTTGCGGCCGGACCTCGCAAATAGGTTCAGATAAAGGTGTGAACACAACGCGCCAAAAGTGTATAGACAGATCTGTGATCTTAAAGCTAAAACTTCGCCCTTTAAGAAATACGCTACCAAATTTTTAACTCATTCATTCATCATCATTTCAGCCAAAAGACGTCCACTGCTGGACATAGGCCTCCCCCAAGGATCTCCACAAAGGCCGGTCCTGGGCCGCCCGCATCCACTGCTTTCCGGCGACCTTAACCAGGTCGTCGGTCCACCGTGTGGGAGGCCTACCAGCACTGCGCCTTCCGGAACGCGGTCGCCACTCGAGGACTTTTCTGCCCCATCGGGCGTCGGTCCTGCGAGCTATGTGCCCTGCCCACTGCCACTTAAGTTTGGCAATCCGGTGGGCTATGTCGGTGACCCTGGTTTTCCTGCGTATCTCCTCATTTCTGATTCGATCTCGCAGGGAAACTCCGAGCATAGCCCTCTCCATTGCCCTTTGGGTGACTTTGAGCCTTCTGATGGAGCCATAGGATTTTTAACTGTAGCCGACAAACTAAAGCATACTTAATTAAAGGGATAGTTCGAAAATTAATTTAGATTTGGTGACAATATTCCGTCGTATCACGCAATGCAGCGATCATAAACACACACAGGTACACTCTCAGGATGAAAAGTCGAGATTTTTTTTATAGTCAATACTTAATAGACAAAATCTAGTTAAGCACACTGCATATTTGGTATCAAATGTGCCAAGAGGCCTAGATGATATTGTTCAGGAAAATAGATGCAAAATACTACTCGAAATTTGAGCTGTTTGCAGAACGAAAGTCGAAACTTTGTGCGTGTAAATGGGGTATCAACATAAGGAAGGAAATGGTTCCCGCTTCTTTTTCTCCGACGGTGAAATAGGCTGTTCACTATAGATGCTGGAAACCTAGGAGTAAAAGAAGGAGAATTAAAGTTGAAACCAGTTATATTGGATAAGGAGCCAACTCCGTAGTAGGGCTAAACAGTTAATGAATTTTTATACCAAACATAAAAACATCTGCGGATCGTAAATGCTCGTATTGAAATAGTTACTACTTGACTTATTAAAACATTAACAGGCTAGGTAGAGATAGATTGTTCTGCCTCGTTGTTCTAGTGGTTACATGTACCGTCTTTGGATCAACGGGTCCCGGATTCGATTCCGGGGTCGGGCAAACCCAAAGGCACTTGCTATGAGTCAGGGTGTCATTTGTGTTCGTGTATTACATGTTTGTAAACTGCCCTCGCGATACAGGTTATAACTCAAGAAGGGGTTTCGTTTAAAAAAAAGGCGCGGCGCCTGTTCCCTCATGGGGAAGCAAATCCCGGGACCCTAGTTCGGGCAGTCGAAGCTTCCTTCGGTTTAAGTGGCTAGCTCCAATGGTCGGAGTTTATATCGAAATAAAAAAAATCGCGTTACACATTTGTTTTGCGCAACCTTTTTTTACCACTGTTACAAAGATACACAACTAAATAAGCTGATGACTATACAATAGTGAAAAAGTTTAATTAAATTTTTAACAGGATATTGTAGCTTAAATATCTTGAACCAGTCGTGACTTGATGCGAGAAAGTTTGCGCATCAGCCAATCGCGTGGCTTGCGCCCCCTTCTCTGCTTGTTACCGCCAAAGAAACCCAAAAATCAAGTATTGCGCAAGATAGATTTTGGCATATAATGTTTACAATAACCGTCAAGATATAATATCCTGCAATGTGAAAAGATCGTGAAAGCCTAAGGCATCATTATGTTTAGAATATATTAAACGTAACACAGTGTAAAATACTAGATACTAAAACTTATTGAAACCCTTGGCAAATTATGAACGTCTGAGATTCCAGTCATAAAAGTAGCATTTAATAGAATTAAGACGATTTCACATTTAAATCATTTTTGTCTTCACTTCGCTTTGTGCATTAGCCCTTACATCGTAAAAAATGACCCCTCTAAAACGTCACACGAGACACATTACGGACGTCCCCAGTACTAGTTACCTACTAAATTAGAGAGTTTATAGATATCTATTACCACAGTGTATTCAATAAATGACGCGTCATATTAATTAAAAAAAACTAGCCAGACAACATATGCGAAAGAATCCTTAGGTGCTGATGTGCTTCCAGGGAAAGCACTACTACTCAGCCCATAGATGACCCACTGCTGAGTCGGGCTTCCTCCAGTTACATAGAGGGTAATTAGCCTACTGTGCCACGCTGGCCAGTCGGTTTGGTACAGGTTCATTCGAACAACATCACATGTATATTATATATCACTATTAATTAACTATTTACTGACATTAATATTAAAAGTGATAAAAAGTGATTTTTGCTCATAATAATACATTAATTTTATTTATATTCCCGTCGCATTTCCACAACAAGTATTGGCTACAGTCCAAGTCCCAGTTATACAAGTGATCTCGAGTGATCAAATCACTTTACTCTAAACTTTCTCAAGTATTTGTAACAATCCTCGATATCTTGATACGTTCTTATGTCGTTTTTACGTGCGAAGTACCAACTTCATTATTTCGCAGTATTTAGAAGATATGGCGCGTCCCAAGTTTAATTGGCGCAGGTTGGCGCAGTGGTTGAGCGATCGACTGCTGCGCAGCATGTCGCGGGTTCGATTCCCGCACCGAAGATATATTTGTACGACCTACATTGTTCCGGGTCTGGGTGTTTTCTATATATAATGTGTATGTATTTACAAAAAAAATGTATTTAAGTAGTATAACATCCATCTCGTTGCCATAAAACAAGCATTAATTTCCTTAGCTTGGGACGAGATGGCGTTGTGTAAAATGTCCATGTCCAAGGATATTTATGATTTATTTAATTAACCATTTACTGACATAATTATTAAAAGTGATAAAAAGTGTTTTTTGCTCATAATAGTACATTAATTCTATTTATATTCCCGTCGCATTTCCACAACAAGTATTGGCTACAGTCCAAGTCCCAGTTTTATAAGAGTAGGTCTCGACTCTCGAGTGATCAAATCACTTTACTCTAAACGTTCTCAAGTATTTGTAACAATCCTCGATATCTTGATACGTTCTTAAGTCGTTTTTACGTGCGAAGTACCAACTTCATTATTTCGCAGTATTTAGAAGATAAGGCGCGTCCCAAGTTTAATTGGCGCAGGTTGGCGCAGTTGTTGAGCGATCGACTGCTGCGCAGCATGTCGCGGGTTCGATTCCCACACTGAAGAAATATTTGTACGACCTACAAGTATTTTTTTCGGGTCTGGGTGTTTTCTATATATAATGAGTGTGTATTTACAAAAAAAAATGTATTTAAGTAGTTTATCATCCATCTCGTTACCATAACACAAGCATTAAGTTGCTTAACTTGGGACGATATGGCGTTGTGTGAAATGTCCAAGGATATTATTATCAAAATTGATTTAGAGTCTATAAAATCTAAGTCCGGCGCCAAAAACTTTTACTGTGTTCAGTCGTGCGTATGCGAGAGCCGGTGCCCGACAGGGCATTTCCTTGAATTGCCAGGCCCATCTTAGACTCTGACGTTGCTTTCCATCACGCAAGCCTAGGGCCCAATGCATTCAAGTACTTGGTAAAAAAAAACTGGGAAATGTTCACCACCAAGACAAATGAGAGAAAACGAGAAAGTTTATCTATTACTAATACTCAGCCCATACATAACCCACTGCTGAGTCGGGCCTCCTCCAATTACATGGAGGGTAATTAGCCTACTGTGCCACGCTGGCCAGACAGGCAGGCAAAAGATTTCGTATCAAGATTATCTTCTCTTGCTAAGTTTTCGGCCTTGTCATTTTCTTCTGCCGGCTCTTTCGCCAGTTTCGCCACCCTCAGGATGGAATGGGGCGGTGACACTGTTGACACAAAAATGTCCCCTCTAAAACGTCACACGAGACACATTACGGACGTCCCTATTACTAGTTACCTACTAAATTAGACAGTTTATAGATATCTTTTACCACAGTGTATTAAATAAATGACGCGTCATATTAATTTAAAAAAAATCTAGCCAGACAACATATGCGAAAGAATCCTTGGGTGCTGTTGTGCTTCTAGGGAAAGCAGCTTTCTAATTGATTAATTTGAGATGACATAAAACAGAGTTCTGTACTTATTTATCTAAAACAACCCATTACTTTCAGTTTACTAAACGCTATTACACAATTTTATAGAAATTCTGATTGATATTTGAGTATGAAAATTCTTTATTGAATAATTAAAATCGCTAAATAACATCACGATCCAAAAAGGTTAAGATGATATTCCTCGTAATTACTGCGATACTCTAAAACGTACTTGATCCATAAATAGTTTTGATGTAACTTGTAAAATACTCTTACTTGATGCCACAAAGTCATCTATGAAAATACGATCTATTAATTTCTTTACAAGCGAGATACTAGCCGATATCCGAGAGTCGATCACTACGGCTAACCTTTGAACGTGTAAAACCGCATTCGAAAAGCCCAATTAGAGCCCCATACGCGGCCAACATTCGCGAAGGTCCGAGAGCAATCCATCATCAAGTACTGACAGGTAGGTTGAATAACATGCGACCCAACGCCTCAAATTCTAATCGAAACCGTTTGATTGACATAGTGGACGATATGCAAAACATATTGATGACGATACACGGAATTCGCTTTTGATCTGTTGTGATGTATTAGCCATACAATGAAACAGCGATAATGACACGTTAGATAGATTGAGTGTGACTAGTTGAATAGGCGAGCTCGTAAAAGTCGTTGATTTGTTGCGAACTGTTGGAAAGGCCTTTGTTCAGCAGTGGACATGTATCGCTTCGTTTCAGCCCATGAATGACCCACTACTGAGTAAGGCCTCCTCCAAATTCATGGAGGGAAATTAGCCTACTGTGCCACGCTGGCAAGACGGATTGGCACACGGTTTGTATCAAGTTTTCCTTCTCTTGCGGCTACGTGATTTGTCTCTTGCGTTCCCTTAGTCGCCTCTTAGGACACCCTCGGGATGGTATGGGTTGGTGGCACTGCGTATCTAAATCTGTCACCACACGGGAAGTATGGCTGATAAATTGATGGTATAGTAAAGGGTAGGTAAAATGTAAATGGTAAAGTGTAGGGGTTGGATGTGCCGCCTTTGGGTCATAGGGCCACCGGTTCGATTCCAGGATCGAGCAAGGGTCTTTGTCTAAATAGCAACCAAGCACTTGCTCCGAGTTTGGGTGCTATTTGTATTCGTCATATCATATTTGTGCAATGCTCCTACGATACGGTATATAAAAACGTTTAAAAAATAGTTAAGAGGCTTTAGCATCATATTGTTATAAGAGACAACTCCGTATAGGAATTCTTTTTACTGACCTTATGGTGCCAACCCGTATGTCTAGTTTGGCATAGATCGCTCATTTCCTTTACAATTGTAGAAAGTACTTTACAATGGGTTGAATGAATGTGGACTAACATGTTTTTCATGTCGAGATCACGCTGATTGCGTTTTAGAATACCACATTCTTAAAAAGAGAGTTATATAAACCCTATATCTATAACGAAAGGATCGAAAATACGACTAATAGATATTGTGAGTGACATAGATACTGTGATTTTTTTTTTTGGAAAAAAGTTTTCTCTTTTTATCATTACACTGTGGTAACAGGTAAGTCATACTCCCGGTGTTACCAACGTTGACGTTAACCGTTTACCACCAAATGGCCTGTAAACTTGAACGCCTCCATAGTTGTATAAAAATCACTTCTATATTCCTAACACGAAATCTAATAACACGTCCTTATGCGCACGTTTGTCGCCGTCAAATTATATTCAATAGGTACAACGCGATAACAAGAATTCGTAACTCGAGTAAGGATATCAAATTGTCCATCAGCAAAAGAATTCCTTCAAGGAGTTGTTCCAGAATTTTGCTACACAGAAATTTGCTAGTCTAAGATAGGGACGTAAAATTTTATTACCTATACATTGTTTTGAGTAGCGTTTTGAGCGTCCTGTTTTGAGCGCGCAGGACCGACGCCCGATGGGGCAGAAAAGTCCTGGAATGGCGACCGCGTTCCGGAAAGCGCAGTGCTGGTAGGCCTCCCACACGGTGGACCGATGACCTGATTAAGGTCGCCGGAAAACGATGGATGCGGGCGGGCCAGGACAGGCCTTTGTGGAAATCTTTGGGGGAGGCCTATGTCCAGCAGTGGACGTCTTTTGGCTGAAATGATGATGATGATGATGTTTGAGTACAAACAACATGAAACAGAATACTATCATACTGTATTGAAAGAAGGTTTTCTTTTACTTTTTTAAGTCCCTCGCCCTTTTCCCTATTTCATTGGTCATCACCGGTCTAACCTGATTGGGCTACTTACTACTACTCAGTCCATTAATGATCCACTACTGATTCGGGCGTCATTCCATTATATATGGAGGGTAATTAGCCTACAGTCCACGCAGCCAGACGGGTTGGCCCGCCTCGGAGCATGGGGCTCGACTAAGCGGGATGGGCCGAGGCCCCCAGGGTCGCGGAGCATGCTCCCCCAACGGGGGGGGGGGGGGTGAAACCCGTGGCCCTGTTTCGGGCAGTTGAGGATCGCCGTCGATTTTAGTGGGTAGGTTGGGGCGCAACTTACCATCTCCACGTGCTCCGGATTCCCACTTAACCCGGCCAGTTCCCAAACGACCGGATTTCCATGAGGATGTATTGTATTTGCGAATTTCATTCACATTCGGGACATAATAAATCCTATTATAAAGAACGTATTACAACGGCATTTCTCACGATAATCCTTAAAAATGCTGATTTCGGCTATTCTCAAATCTCTTTGCGAAAGATCAAACCGATTCGCGCATGTGGCACTTCGTTCTTTATATCATTTGTAAAATGTGAGATAGAGATGCAAAATCTTGTATTAGTGATTGGATACCGGTATGATCTGGATTTGAGGTTCTGTTGGAACATTTTGTAAAGATGAAAAGGCAGTGAGGTGTCGAGTTACTTATTCTTAGCACATGTAAGTTTTATTTTATTTTATTACTATTCGGGAATCTTACAGCTAGCACATAGTTATATATCTATACTAATATTATAAAACTGCAGAGATTGTTTGTTTGAACGCGCGAATTAAGGAACTACTGATCCGATTTCAAAAAACCTTTCAGTGTTGGAAAGTCTATTTATCGAGGAAGGCCTACAATATAGCCTCTAAGGCTATATTTTATTTTCAAAACATTAGGAATCCGTAAAAAAAATCAAATTTTGTAACCCAAAGTATAAAATTTTATATTATTTTCAAAATTCATTACCAATGTATATCTTATATTATCTTTAAGTAGCTTATGCTATTTGCGAGGCGGAGATAAGCACGGGATCGTAGCCCACGCGGGCGAAGCCGAGCACAAAAGCTAGTATCTTATAAAAATGTATTGGCCATTTATAAGTTTTCACCGATACAGTTCAGCACAAAGTGAGAAATAAACTTTCGTTAACGCATGTTTAAGCTTCGAAACGCTGGTGTAAAATAAATCTAAATTATATTCATAGGACAGTTAACTGAAAACCCTACTCACACGTATAACAAATAAGTGTTTCCGGTATGTACGAAAGGTAATCGAGGATTGCATATAAGTGTACGCGTTGTTAATTTTGCTTGGCTTAAAGTTCGGGACAGACAATTGAACCATTCGCAATTTTAAGTAAATATGCATTGCTAAATCCGCGAGAAAGTTGCTCTATCAATTGTTTCCAACCATCGACGAAGTTCGAATCTTTTTGTATGGATTGTAAAACGAACGAATTTAAAGAACGTAGCTATTTATATTTGCAGCTATCATTGCTATAATTTTTTAAATATGTCATGGGATTTCCATGATATCTTCTGACACTTGTTTGCAAATTAAACATAAGAACTTAGAATAGAATACCCTTTGTGTGTACACCAATAATAGAAAAGTTATCATGGCATCAGACAAATACAAAAAAGGAATGTACAATGTGCGGTTTATTGCACTAGGCGGTTTCTTCCAGACAACCTTTACTCAAGTGTCTTAATAATGAGTATACAACGTGTTTTTTTTAAATCCCATACCTCTTAGTTATTAAATATAAAAACTCCTTAATTAAGTTACGTGTACATATGGAAATATATTGGACGTACCAGTTCCTCAGGTGATCCCGGTTCCTTCATACCATTGCTCTTATCCGTGCTCCCCGTCTCTGTAACAATTAAAAATAAAATTAGTTTTATATTATACCAATTATAAACTACTAAAGTTGCCTGGAAGAGATTGCAGTTAACAATATCAATTGTTTAATCTATTCTTATTTTTACCTCGATTGTATTTCATAACATTTTTCTGCGCTAAAGATTAATCACTACATAGTATAAAACAAAGTCACTGTCGTCTGTCCGTCCCTATGTATGCTTATATCTTCAAAACTATGCAACGGATTTTGAAGCAGTTTTCTTTAATAGATAGAGTGATTCAAGAGGATGGTTTATATGACATCATTGCACCCGTGCGAAGCTGGGGCGGATCGCTAGTTAAATATATATTGGAACATTTAAAAGAAAAAAACAATATACTTTTTTACACATCAGAATTACCATAACAAAAACTGGTATAGAATAAAATATCTGCAAAACGGCGTTCTTATCGCTAAATGATACAGACTAAATGTGTTACTTATAAAGAATACACCGATACAAAAGCACAGAAACAGATTGTTTTAAAATTAAGATACATCATCATCATATAATCTTATAATTTACCCACTTTTGAGTCGGGCCTACTCCAAATTCATGGGGGGAAATTTTCCTACTGTGCCACACTGGCATTACGTGTTGGCACAGAGTAGATGTAGGGTACTGGATATTTAAAGGTAAAAATATGAATTTTAGAACATGACATGTTACGACGGGTAAAAAATCTCTAAGATCCGAAGCTTTTTGAAAATAATTCGAGTAACAATATTGAGAATGGCTCTCAGTAATTAAATACCTCTCAGTATACAATTTTCCTCAAAATCTGCTACGCAAGCAGCGCCGTGGATAGCTTCAAAACATAATCATGGTATATATTAAATTCCTGATTACCTTCGCAAACACGTTTACGTATATACGGCAGGATACATACATGGGTGAAAATTAGTTTTATAAAATTAAAGTTTACGTCGTAACTTGGTATACGATTTCATAGACTTTCGAATTAGTTAAATATCATCAGCTATCGAGTATAGTTCAGTGTATTATTTTAGAATAGATAGTGACACCAATCCATTACAACCTGTGAGTTGAGAGAGTGTCTAAAGCGGCAGTAATCCCAACTACATCAGAATGAAAACTTACTGGCTAATGGAATGTGACAAATTTAAAACGCAACGAACTCAAACTGCTCTCCACCAAATACCTCCTATTTGGTGGAGAGCAGTTTCGTACTGTGGCACAATGGATTTATTTTAAGGGCTCAAAGGATGATCTTGCCTCGTTGTTCTAGAGGTTGGAGGTCGCTTTTGGATCAACGAGTCCCGGGTTCGATTCCGGTATCGGGCAAGTGTCTTTGTCTAAACCAGAGGCACTTGCCCTGAGTCTGGGTGTCATTTGTGTTCGTAAACTGTCCCCGTGATACAGTTTATAACTCGTATATACCTAGTGCAGGGATTACGATTTCTTTAAAAAAAAATCTCTGTTAGATGTTTACATGTACCGTTTACTAATCATCATTTGGGTAATCCAAATGATGATTAGTAGAAAGTGCCTAATGGCATTAAGTTCACCAATGCATAGGCGGCCTATCGCTAGAAAACTAACGCGAGTTCAATGGTGGAGCTCTGTCGTCATTACTGCGGCGCAGAAACACAACAGCAGCCACGGGTCATGTTATTTGGCAGCTTCAACGAGTAGATAGTTAACCGTTATGCCCTACACCTCAATTTAAAGTATGTATTAAACAAAAGCTCGAAAATATTGTAAAACATCACGCTATTTTCACTTTGTAGGAAGATAATTTACACCGGTGTGCACTGAGCGTAGTTCGCTGATTAATTTATTTCAATTCACCAACTGTGAAGCGACATTGATTGCATCACACACAGTCCCAATTAGGTCTTTTGTTAACCAACAAATTATTAAGTTAACATTGGGTACAAATTCGCGTACAAGATAAGTTTATGTACATATTTGTGTCCAATCAGCGTACGATTGTCAATATTATATTGTCATGATTATTCAAAGTTTCAGTTCATAAATTGCTTCATATTTCAAAAGCCACTCAAAGGGCAATGGGCTATGCTCAGAGTTTCCCTGTGATATCGAATCAGTAATGAGGAGATATGCAGCCGAATCGACATAGCCCACAGGATTGCCAACTTAGAGCCCCCGCGCATTATGCGGCCAGGCCGCGCGGACAGGCTGCGCGGCCTGGCCGTATAATGCTCGCGTTGGCCGCGGCGGCCAATTGGCCGCGTATGTGTCGCGAAGTTTTTCGTTGGCCTCGCGGCCTGGCCGCCTAATGCGCGCATCTACATACATCGTGGAAGAATTAGTAGAACGCAGCGACTTGGCCACGCAGCCTGTCCGCGCGGCCTGGCCGCGTAATGCGCGGAGGCCCTTAAGTGACAATCGGCAGAGCACATAGCTCGCACGACTGACGCCCGATGGGTAGAAAAGTACTGGCGTAGCGACCGCGGTCCAGAAAGTACAGTGCTGGTAGGTCTCCCACACGGTGGTGGGCCTTCGTGGAAATCCAAGCCCTCTCCCTGGATTTCCATGAAGGCCTACGTCCAGTGGACGTCGTTTGGCTGAAATTATGATGAATTAATCCATTTGGAATGAGTTGGTTACGAAAACCAAGCTTTGAAGTTCTTCTTGAATGACATTGGGACCAATCTAACTTGATTTTGCTAACTACCAGTATTTACACAGAGTGATTACCATCTGCCCTCCACGATCCATCTAGTGGGGCCACCGGTAACTATACGGTTAGACTAGCAGTCAGCGTTCACGCTGCTGACTACGTGTGACGACTGTCATAGATGGTTTATGAGCAGCCGGGCTTTATGTGTCCTCCGAAACACGGAGAATATACTTCGTGTTATGTTTTTAAACACGTAAAACCAATGCCAAACATTTGACGCGGTTTATCGCATCCGCTTTTTAGTCAGTCTAGCTTTAAATCTACATGGTTTAACTTGGCACTCGGTTTATAAAACGAGCTATATAAAATACTAGCGACCCGCCCCGGCTCCGCACGGGTGCAATGCTGAACAATACTATACAATATTATGGATGTATTATACTTACCAACCTTCCTCTTGAATCACTCTATCTATTAAAAAAACTGCTTCAAAATCCGTTGCGTAGTTTTGAAGATTTAAGCATACATAGGGACGGACAGACTACAGCTTTGTTTGCTAATATGTAGTGATGACATACCAGTGCTTTTTGACTTGCGATTCTTTAATTAAAACGAAAATAGAAATAGTTTTTTTAGCATCGGTGATGATTGATTGATGAATTAAAATGATGGTTCTATAAATATAGAACTCTACTTAATTTGACCGTATACTATAACAATAAAAACGAGTATACATATGTATATACGTGTGTGTCTCAAATAGGTACATAGTAGTGTGTATAATTTTTTATTCGTGTAAAGTATTTATAAGCATAAAAAATATTAATATTCTGAACTCCTTCTCTATAGTATATGCGTGGACAATTTCGTACTCCTCCGCGTTATTTTTCGTAAAAAGAGATTCAACGTGTTTGCTTCAGGTTTAAAGATTTCAGATCTAAAGAATTTTTCTAAAATGCTTATTCCTACGCCTCTAAACATTAACCAGTTAGATGAGATATTTACGATAAATTCAATTTTGTTTTGGTCCAGTCAATTCTAGAACCGAAATATGGATCTTGGATACGATTTAGTTCGGACTCAAGATAGACTTGCACGAAACAAAGATTAAATAAAAGGCGAAGGTGTTAATCCTCAATTTCGTCAAATATGAACAGTTTAAGTTATAGGATCCGTCTCAAACACGTACGCAGATAAAACGAAAACATATTCATAGCTACGCTTTTCACATTAGTACGTACGTATCTGTCACGTACTATTGTGAAAAGCCTCCACAACATGTCATGTCGTAAGGTTGTCCTCGTATTTCTTGGCATGTTGCTGACAGATTCCGTAATATTTTGACAATAATTTTAAACGTTACTAGTACTACTACACAGCTCATAAATGACCCACTGC
The DNA here is from genome assembly GCA_905475355.2 of Clostera curtula. Classification (NCBI taxonomy): domain Eukaryota; kingdom Metazoa; phylum Arthropoda; class Insecta; order Lepidoptera; family Notodontidae; genus Clostera; species Clostera curtula. The sequence goes on along the minus strand of FR997808.1, from coordinate 6,934,766 downwards.
TGAGTCGAGCCCCCTCCACTTACTTGGAGGGTAATTAGCCTACTGTGCCACGCGGCCTAGACAGGGTTGGCACAGAATTTCGTATCACCCCATCGACCGTGCTGCCACCTTGTTGTGGCACACGCAAGCCCCCCCCCGTTCCTTTGGGATCCGTTGCGGCCAGGCGGGCCCACGGGGAGAGGCCACACGAAGAGCGACGCAGGGAGTCGTGGTGGGTAAAATAAAAAAGAAAAAGGATTTCGTATCAAGTTTTCCTTCTCCTTCTGAAAACCTAGCCGGTTTCCGGTCTTGTCATTTCCTTTTGTCAGCTCTTAGGACACCCTCAGAATGGAATAGGTGTTGCCAATGCGTCTTCTAAATCCGACACCACACGAAGTAGTATTAAAAACAAATATTTTATTTTTTCATATACTGTACAATGGCTATACGAAGATCGCTGGGTGACTAACTCACCCTATATCGGATAATAATGTTTCAGATTTTGGACCTTTCGTGATCGTTACGAACATTTGCCGTCAATTATAATGGCTACCGACTTTAAGCCCCGCCGCACATGCTCACACTCGCATTGACTGTAACGCGCCGCGTGCGAGTGGCAATATTTAAAACCTATGGCGCAGTACCAAGCTCCGCATTTGCTCTCACGTGTCGACGCACACGCGTACATGCGGAGTTTGGTACAGCAGCGCCTCGCACGCGGCGCGTGACAGCCAATGCGAGTGTGAGCATGTGCGGCGGGGCTAACAGTCAGCCAGGTCACGTTTCTCACTCCGCAACCGATGACTGTTACATAAACGGCTATTGTCCCTGCCATAAGCATATGTCAAAGTCAAAAGTTCTGGCATCAAAATTTGTCATAGATCTAAATTTAATCTTTATTTGAATATGTAATTTAAACACTTACTTCTCTAGGTAGTTTCATCTGGTGAATGCATTGATTTTATGTCCGTTCTCATAGTTCATATTACTTATTAGTTTATTTATGTAGTATGCGTTATGTCTGTGCAAGTTTAGCAGTAGTTTCGAATTTGTACGATTTATTTATTAATAAGTATTAGTGCCCAATTTTTAAATGGACTTGGGTTTTAGTTATCTAAATGTAGCCACTATACTGTCCGGCTTCCTCCAAGTTTACGCAAGGAAATTAGCCTACTGTACGACTTTGGCAGGACGAGTTGGAACAGGGTTTTTATCAAGTTGTCCTTCTCTTGCGGCTAGATTTCCGACACTATCAGGAGGGTATTGGTTGGTGACATTGTGTATACTAAATTCCTCACCACACGGAGAATATAGAATAAACATATTATTAAGATTTAAGTGAAGTCGTTTCAAGCAGTAACAATGTTTTTATGTATATTAGTCTGCCAAACATACTTAGTAATGACAAATCCCATATACCAAGCAATAACTAAAAACCGCAGTCCCTATGACATCAATATTACATAAAAGCGTTCGTTAGTCAATCTGTAATGGAAATGAAATAAATCATAAGTACATAATGCGAGTTGCACGATTTATGAACGTGCAGTGATCGATATGGATATGACCAAATCGATTATTGACTTGACAAATAGTGTGTCAAAGTATAGAAAGTAACCTCCAACTCATAGTAGATACGATGATCAATTTATTGTTGAAACGTGACTATTTTCTAAGTTAAATTAGTTTTCGAACGTTTTATTATGTTCGTTTTACTCTTGTCCTGCAATTCAACTTTCTTATGGATCACAAAAATTACAACAAAACATTATATACTTACTTATTAAAACTAGTGGTCGAAATTCGACCCTCATTAATTTAAATCATAGTTCTAGTCCTTTTGTGTGTGTCACATACACGGTAGTACTGTATGTGCTAAAAGCATAAATAAAAATAAAATAAATATGTGTGACATTGACGTAATGTATGTTTATGTATAATTAAAAAAATTGCCATTCAGCACTCCTTCCGTAAATAAACTATAAGCGTGGGAAATATGATAATTCTCCTGTCGCGTTATTTTTGTAAAAAGGTGTACAAAGTGTTTGCTTCACGTAATAATATAGACGTAGAAGTCACGACGATAAATAGATTATAAAAAATAATAAAAACCTTTATAACTAAAATAAATGATTATCTACAAAGTTCGAATTATACTTACTTATAATTATACTCACTACGATGCTCGATGGCCTCTGTGGAGCCTCCGAACGAGTCGGCCTTAAGATGAACATGGAGAAGACGAAGATCATGTCTAATATCCATGTTCAAGCCACTCCTGTTAACATCGGAGGTTCTACCCTCGAAGTTGTTGACCATTACATTTACCTGGGACACACTGTCCAGTTAGGTAAGTCCAACTTCGAGAAAGAGGTCAATCGTCGGATACAACTCGGCTGGGCAGCGTTCGGGAAGCTGCGAAAGATCTTCTCGTCCACAATACCGCAGTGTCTGAAGACAAAAGTCTTCAACCAATGTGTGTTGCCAGTGATGACATATGGAACAGAGACGTGGTCGCTCACTATGGGCTCCATCAGAAGGCTCAAAGTCACCCAAAGGGCAATGGAGAGGGCTATGCTCGGAGTTTCCCTGCGAGATCGAATCAGAAATGAGGAGCTACGCAGGAAAACCAGGGTCACCGACATAGCCCACCGGATTGCCAAACTTAAGTGGCAGTGGGCAGGGCACATAGCTCGCAGGACCGACGCCCGATGGGGCAGAAAAGTCCTCGAGTGGCGACCGCGTTCCGGAAGGCGCAGTGCTGGTAGGCCTCCCACACGGTGGACCGACGACCTGGTTAAGATCGCCGGAAAGCACTGGATGCGGGCGGCCCAGGACCGGCCTTTGTGGAAATCCTTGGGGGAGGCCTATGTCCAGCAGTGGACGTCTTTTGGCTGAAATGATGATGATGATAATTAATTATTAATATCTATACGGTAGAATGATTTAAAAGTATTAAATATTTTTTTAATAAAACTGTAATTATAATAGATAAATAATATCCAAATGCTAGTCTCGCTCGTGTTTTGGCTGAAATTATGACGAGTTCACGCTCTGAAACTAATAAGCACTTAGAGCAATGTATGTCAGAGAAATGTCAAACACTACTTGGTCCGAAACGATGCATCACGGTACATGAACTCAAGTAATTCAGCCAGCGGAAAATTTCAATGATAATTGTGTCTCAGCATTAACTCAAAAGAACTTTATTTAAGTTGATTTTATCGCATAACTGTTATAAATCATCAGATCTAAAACAACCCTCAACATCCTACGGCCGTTGCCTTACGCTAGTTAGTAGTGTCCTTAAACTACTAACAGTCAACACACAAAAATGTTTACATGAATAGTCATATTAATAACATAACATAAAGTCACGCCTTTTCCCGCAGGGGGAGAGATCACATCCTTCCACTTGCTACGATCCTGGCTCACAACTTTCGCTTCTTCCACTTTCATCAACCTCTTCATGCATGCTCGTCGGTGTAGGGTGCTTCTGACCTGACCTTTCTTTAGGACATCACCTATTTGGTCATGGAATGTCCTTCCAACGTTCCCATTCACACTCCCGCTTCATATTTATTTTGTAAGTCTACTTTCACTCATCCTCTCTGTAGTATACTGGCCGTTTTGGATCGATGACGATTTTACACCTGTCATATTTTTGTGGTTGTCAAATAAATATTTTACAAAATGAAGAACGTGTTTTCAATAATTCCTATTTATATCAGCGGTTATATTAGTGGCGACGAGATAAAAAAACATTGCAAGATGTCCTTTGGAGCCCTGGAAGCTTTCAGGGTGGATTCCGGGGTCGCAATATGTGGAGCGTTTTGAAATGTCCTTCAAAGTTAACGGCGCGCGTTGGGAAGGATTTGTGGCTGCTTTCGTTTATTACTGCAATGGGTGAGAAATGTTACGCACTTTTAAGCAGTTTAGCCTGTCCTGGAAAACCGACGGAATTGTCATAGGACATGGCCGTGGATACTATGGAAACGACATTTGCAACCTCGATTTTCGATTACCGCTGAGAGGTATGGTATCATTTCTGGAAAACTTGTCAAAATTTTGTATGTTTGGGTGTTCCTTGGAGGAGAATTTACGCGACCAAATGGTTTGCGGCATCTTTTGGCCTCCCGGACGGTCATTTTAATGTGATGAAGCCGAGTCCTAAAGGTGTGGAGTGTTCATGTGCTAGTGAAAAATTAAATGATAATTGCACGGCGTGTGGGTCGGCAGAGCTTACCATCATGAGCCGTCCATGAAAGAGTGCAATGTGTAGTAGATGCCAAGCAAGAGGCCATGTGAGGAAAATGTGTCCTCGTAAAATGGAAGCTGTATGTTGAAACTGAGCCAGATTACCAGCAAGATTCAAGCTGTGAGGTTGAGTCTCGTATAGGCAGTAGGCCTGAAGTGTTGGAGGAGGAAGTCCACCATGTTAGCTTCAGTAGCTACTAGCCGGTGAGTTTGACAAGATTCAAGCTGTGAGATTCAGTCTCGTGTAGGCAGTAGGCCTGAAGTGTTGGAGGGGGAAGTCCACCATGTTAGCTTCAGTAGCTACTAGCCGGTGAGTTTGAATATGATTGTTGGCGGTGTGCTTCTTGAAATGGAAATTGACACTGCTTCGGCGGTTTCTTTTGTCAGCTTAGAGGCATTTAAAGGACATATTTCCGCGTTGTCGCTGCAAACGGAACAAAAAAATGGTATTAAAATTTTCGGACACTTATTGTTTAAAAACTATCCTCCTAGTGATAAGTTTTGATATTTATTTTGTATTTTCTCGTTTATGGATTTCTACTTTTGTAAGGGGGGGATAATGTAGTATACTGGCCGTTTTGGATCGATGACGATTTTACACCTGTCATATTTTTGTGGTTGTCAAATAAATATTTTACAAAATGAAGAACGTGTTTTCAATAATTCCTATTTATATCAGCGGTTATATTACTCTCGATATGACCAAACCATATAAGCATACCTTTCTCAATTCTAGTCACTACATTATATACTGATTCTAAAACAATATATTAAGTAAACAGCTTTTTATTAACGTAATTAGTAAAAGTAACAGTCAATAAATACGGTTCAGAAATGCATATTCAGCTGTAGATCCTAAAAAAATGTCATGTAAATACATAGTTTCGCCACTCAGTACCATCCAAAGGTTATTATTATAAGAACGGACAAATAAAAAGGCTAAAAACCTACCCGCAAGAGAAGGAACGCCTGAGAGGAAAATTACCCTAATCACCGTCCATGTAATTGGAGGATGACCGAATCAGCAGCGGGTCATATTTGCGCTGAGAAGTGATAGGAGTACGATTTATTTATCTCACTAGCTGACCGGGCAGACGTTCTTCTGCATGATATTCGTTTACCGACTGCAGCGCCATTTTTGAATCTAAACCATCATCGGTGCCACCCAAATGCATCCAAAAAAAAACATTCAAACCGGTCCAGCCGTTTAGGAGGAGTTCAGTGACATACACACGTACAGTAGTTGAAAATTCCATCAATTCTGAGAAAATTAAGATTTAAGTTGAAAATTTTCACGCATGGAGCCAGCCATGTTTCATCATCATCATCATCATCAGCCCACATTAGTCCACTGCTGGACATAGGCCTCCCCTACTCTCTGATGGCTTTACTCTTTTTTCAATAGACGCTACCACTGACATGACAGAGGTTTGCATCTCGTAACCATTTTTCTAAATTACAAATATTTTATTTTATTCAAGGAAAATGGCGACGTCGCGGTATCGCTTCCGTTCCTTAAATCTTCGCACGGTTACTCTTAACAATTATTTTTCAAATATTGTCTTTTATAAACTTGGCAAGTTGTTCAGTGGTGACAGAATTTTACTGACACCTCAACATTTCCTCAAGTAAAATAGGTCACATTGAAGCTAAGATGTCTGCGTTAGATGCCAAGTTTTGTCATTTGATACTGTCTAGCGGCTGAATTTCAGTTCTAAAAATATTTCTTTATTTTGTGGTAGCGCTTTTTATTTTTAAATACCTTAACTATTAACTTTTCAATTCTTTCGCCTTCTTCAAATTTCCCCAACGTCATTTAGTATACATAGTATCTGTTAGGGGGTCATGGCAGAGTATGCAAAACACGGTGGAAGCTTCGTAGTAAGTATAATAAATAAAATATATAAAATGGTAAAACAACACGACATAACAAGATAATGGAGTACACAAGACAATAGAATAAACTTGACAAATATTCAAACAATATAATTACAAACAGCCTGTGCTGTGTTGAATCCATGAAGGTGATACTTCAACAGTATCACTAACCCATTCCATACTGAGAGTGTCGCAAGAGCCGACAAAAGGAAATGACAAGGCCGATAACCTAGCCGCAAGAGAAGGATAACTCGATACAAAACCCTGTGCCAACCCATCTGGCCAGCGTGGCACAGGCTGATTACCCTCCATGTAGTTGGAGAAGGCCCGACTCAGCTGTAGAATAGTTCATAATCTTCTCAGCCCATAAATGACCCACAGCTGAGTTGAGCCTCCTCCAAGTTCATGGAGGGAAATTAGCCTACTTAGCCGCACTGGCAAGATGAGTTGACACATACTTTATAACATGTTTTCCTTCTCTTGCGGCTAAGTGATCAGATTTTTGCGTTCCTTTAGTCGCCACTTACGGCATCCACAGGGTGGTATGACCAGGTGAAATGGTGTATTCTAAATCCGTCACCACGTGGCGTATATATCTAATGGATTGGTCTAGTGGTTAGATGTGCCGCCTTTGGATCAACGGGTCCCGGATTCGATTCCGGGGTCGGGCAAGTGTTTTTGTCTAACCCAGAGGCACTGGCTCGGAGTCCGGGTGTCATTTCTATCTATAATATGTATGTATTTACAAAATATATATATATATATAAGTAGTTTATCATCCATCTCGTTACCATAACACAAGCATTAAGTTGCTTAGCTTGGGACGAGATGGCGTTGTGTGAAATGTCCAAGGATATTTATTGTCCAAGGATATTTATTTATATTCAAAATCGCATGAACATCTAGAGCTACACATACCTACCTATTATTATGTACTTGGTCGTAAAAAATATACCAAAGCTACTTGCAGATTTGTTCACGCATACATATACTCATAGTAAGAGCATCCCACGTTGTTTCAAGTTAGTCAATATTATACTCTCATAAATAATCCATTAGTCTCATGGTATTATGATCAAGTAAATACAAGGTATACAATTAGCACCTCAAATGCCATAGCAATCCCACAGCTTATGCAAGAATAATGAGCTCCTGTTCCAGCTATTTCGAAGTCATTGATATCTTAATGGTATAGCTCATAATTTTACAATAGTTTAAGTTAGACACCTCTGTACCTACGTAGTCCCAATAGAATTCCTCGCCACTCCAGCCTCAATGACACATCACCCAGCGGTTTCTTGTCGCCACTAACATACTAGCTGAACACCCCGGCTTCGCACGTGTATTTAACAAAAAATACAAAAGTCTGTTTGAAGTGTATAAACTATAACAGAGAGAGTTCTGTGTTATAGTTTATATATCTTTATAAATTATAGCCTATGTATTTTCTCGATGTATAAGCTAAATTATTATAAATTTCATCAAAATACAGTAGTTTTGCGTGAAAGAGTAACAAATATACATCCATACATTTCTGATAAATTAATCTTAATCTCATGAATTCTTACAAACTTTCACGTTATTTTCTTCGTTATTTCAGAAATTTATTTTCGCTATCATAGTGATGGTCCAATTTTTTACACTAAGTAGGTACTCGTATTTATCCTGTCGATACAGATTTTCAAGTTACTATGTCATTATTTGAGGGTTGATGACATTAAAATTAATATCTTTATATATATTAAAGCAATGATAATATTCTGACAGTCTCACGTTTGACAAAGGCTTGACTATAGGACTGTTTGTACTTAACCATCTATTAAGTAATCATTAATAAATACATTTAGAAAAATATGCAGTTTTTGTACCGATATTTGAACTTGGCACCTGACTTTTGCAAAACGATATTTCTTTGGTGTTTGAATCCGTTGGATAAGTAGTGGATAGTAACACCTCGGGGCTATGGGCACGCTGAAAAGAAACTTAACAAACGTATGTATCACCGTTAGCCAAATATAACTTCAAGAAATACAGCCAATTTCAAATGAATTTTACGCACGCTTAGCCATTTTTTCGTGCGCACGGAAATGTGTGTGAACAGCATTGCAGCATATGCAACATATGTAATATAAATAACCTATTCTAAATATTTAGAACATAACGAATGGACAAATACTTAAAAATACCAATTAACCATAAACTAAAAAAAAATGTTAAAAAATCCTAAAATATAAAGGTTCCGAAGATGCTGGCAGCGTTCCCCCTTTAAATCGCTACACTGATATAATTATAATATGTATTAATATTGGCAAAACTTAGTTTAGCAAAATAAACATAGTTCAGTTTATTTTACTTAATGTTATAGTAGTAGCAATACTAACTAACTCATTTTAAATATACCAAATATAACTTCAAATTTATCTTCAAGAAATACAGCCAATTTCAAATGAATTTTACGCACGCTTAGCCATTTTTTCGTGCGCACGGAAATGTGTGTGAACAGCATTGCAGCATATGCAACATATGTAATATAAATAACCTATTCTAAATATTTAGAACATAACGAATGGACAAATACTTAAAAATACCAATTAACCATAAACTAAAAAAAAATGTTAAAAAATCCTAAAATATAAAGGTTCCGAAGATGCTGGCAGCGTTCCCCCTTTAAATCGCTACACTGATATAATTATAATATTAATATTGGCAAAACTTAGTTTAGCAAAATAAACATAGTTCAGTTTATTTTACTTAATGTTATAGTAGTAGCAATACTAACTAACTCATTTTAAATATACCAACAGACATCGCATGGTCAAATATTTACAGAAACTCAATACTGTAGTTACCACAATTTATCTTACATCTTGCAGTCACAATTTCAACATATTCAAAACTTGGTCCTTTTGCATTACCCTTTCTAAGAAAACCGGAGTTAATTTCATTACATTAAGTTTTAATTAAATGGCTGGGGTTAATTCAGCTACACGTTATGTTTGCGGTGTCGAGTAAGTATGTACTACGTGGAGACACGAATATTCCTAGGACAGCTTCTGACGTTGACTGGTGAGACCAGAAATTACGCGGTATGTAGTGGAATGTGAAATTGAATTATGCAGTCTACAAGGGATTATACTGACTAGGGCAATGACCAAACTGTATGAAACTCAGCAGAGTTTGCAGCTTTATGTTCGTTCATAAAAAATCTTGTCATTGCAAATTAGTTCTTAGGACATCCTCCAGATGGGATGTTTTTATGACATTGTGTTTCAGTTCTGCATACGTACTCTAGGTGAATAGTGCAAGTATATTCTTTTTCCAAAATTCTTGTCTATGTTACTTGTGTCTTGTGTTCTATATCTCTCAAGAGTATCTGTCAAGAGAGTTGATGTCATTTTATATTCGCTACTTTCTGATGATGGATTTAGAATCATCATCATTTTAACCAAAAGACGTTTACTGCAGGACATGGGCCTCCCCCAGTAACGTGGGGTTTGCCATAATCGCCACGCTTATCAGGCGGGTTAGCGATCGCAGTAATTGATGCTGAATGTTCAACGGAGCATCGCTGCTGCCCAACGTCTGTTGTCCCTTAGTCACCTTCTACGACACCCACGGGAAGATATAGGGTGGTAGTATTCTTCCTCCACTAACATACAGAGAAGAATTTAGAATACAAAATGTTATCACCCCATTTTATCCCAAGGGTGTCGTCACAGCCGGCAAAAAGCCAAGGCCGATACGCTAACCGCAAGAGGAGGAAAACTTGATACGAAATCCTGTACCAACCCGTCTGACCACAGTAGGCTAATTAGCATCCATGTAACCGAAAACGAAAGTTTTCGAACAGTGCGTCCTACCCGTCATGACCTATGTCGCCGAGACGTGGATACTCACGGTGAGACTAGTCCACCAATTTAAAATCGCTCAGCGTGCTATGGAGCGAGCTATGCTTGGAGTTTCTCTGAAAGATAGGCTCTGTAACGAGACTATCCGACAGAGATCCAAGGTCACCGACGTAGCTCAGAGAATTAACAGACTGAAGTGGCAGTGGGCTGGTCATATCTGTAGAAGAATCGACAACCGCTGGGGTAGACGAGTTCTTGAGTGGAGACCGCGAATCGGCAAGCGTAGTGTGGGACGGCCCTCTGCTAGATGGAGCGACGATCTGCGAAAGGTTGCGGGCAAGAGCTGGATGCGTCAAGCTGAAGACAGGGCGCTATGGCGCTCTTTAGGGGAGGCCTATGTCCAGCAGTGGACTAATGTGGGCTGATGATGATGATGATGATGAACCAGAGGAGTTCTGATCAGCAGGGAGTCTTCTATGGGCTGAGTAGTAGTAATAGTATTCGAAAACTTTCTTCAAACGAATATGTTTTATATAATAAACTAGCGACCCGCCCCGGCTTCGCACGGGTGCAATGATGAACCTCTTAATTTATCAGTGTTTCTCTACAATACTATGGATGTATTATACGTATTAAACCTTCCTCTTAAATCACTCTATCTATCAAAAAAACTGCTTCAAAATCTTTTGCGTAGTTTTTAAGATTTAAGCATACATAGGGACGGACAGACGACAGCGACTTTGTTTTATACTATGTAGTGATAGTGATAGTGATGTAGTGATGATTAATACGGTGTTCATTAGTTACATCGCGACATCAAAGCGTCCTATATTCTATTTAAACATAAACCATAGACATATCAAATACTGTGAGAAGTTCTCAACTGTTACAACTACTGCCATATGCCATATTCCACGTAAAATATGATACCCAATTATTAAGGTGTACGCACACAGACAAAGCCTTTTATAGCCCGTAGGGTACAGTTGTAAACTAACGATAGGCCGCAGGTTAATTGAGCTATGGGTTTGCAAAAGCCGTATAAGTTCTGAAATGTGTGATTTGAACATTGAACTGTGTTGCTCAAATATTAAAATTCATATCGCAATGTAGGTAAGATTTAAGTTAAAACGTTTCTGCTAAACTGATGTCAATTATGTTTCCTTTACGCGAATTGCTTGACACGTTTCGATCATTGAGGACAGAAGGGGTTCTAACATTTGAATATGTATGAAACGTCGCAGGATCTTAAGATATGTGAATACCCTCGTTTTACTCAACGGGATCAAAAGTTAGTTAAAATATAAACACGGTCTGTGTAGTGACTGATTTAGAAAACATAGTCTCACCACCCCATTCCATACTGAGAGTGTCGTAAGAGCCGTCAAAAGGATATGACAAGGCCGATAACCTAGCTATAAGAGAAACTTAATAGCCTTAAATGACCCAAGGCGACTCAGCCTTGGGTCATTTAAGGGCTAAATACTACACACCTGATGGTAGTAATTGACTGCCTCGTTGGTCTAGTGGTTAGATGTGCCGCCTTTGGATCAACGGGTCCCGGGTTCGATTCCGGGGTCGGGCAAGTGTCTTTGTCTAAACCAGAGGCACTGGCTCGGAGTCTGGGTGTCATTTCTATCTATAATATGTATGTATTTACAAAAAAAAAATGTATATAAGTAATTTATCATCCATCTCGTTACCATAACACAAGCATTAAGCTGCTTAGTCGTCATCTCGTCCCAAGGACGAGATTAATTTTTTTTTAACTCATGAACAATCCATGCCGGAACTTGAATTAAAAAAAACTTAGTTCAGAGTCATATATGAGGGTATTGAAGGAACCAGTTAGAACTGCAACTGACAAAATACTTAAAATGGAACCCTGTGCCAGTCCATCTCCACCATATCACAATAAAAGAAGAACTACCACTTCTCGGTCCTTATAATATGACCCTCTGCTGATCGCGCCTCCTCCAACTACATGCAGGATAATTATCCTCCTGTGCCACGCTGCCCATACAGGTTGGCACAGGATTGTGCATCAAGTTTTCCTTTCCTTGCTAGCGGCTCTTACGACACCCTGAGGATGGAATGGGATGGTGACACCATCTATTCTAAATCCGTCACCACAGGTCTGATAGCAAGATACATAAACTCCCACGTGGCCCAAGCCTTAATCTCGGCTTACATACCTAAGAGGCTTAATTTACGTTAACTGACGGCCAACACGGATAGCCTCCGAATAATGATTAGAACTTCATTAACGAAACGTGCTATGCACGTAAGTGTGTGTACGTGTAAGTCCGTTTAACGTCACCACACGACCTGACCATTCCGACCTGAGGGTGTCTTAAGACCCGACATGAGAAAGCGGAATACCTAGCCAGACAAAGAGAAGGAAAACATTATACGAATCCTTGTTCGCACAGGTCACTTGAACGAGAATTAAAATTTGACAAAAATCTCATTAAGAGACGTTAGCTGATTGTTTATACTAATTAACATTTGTCTATTAAAGGACAAATGTTTATTAGTATAGTTGGTGGTTGAGCGATCGACTGCTGCGCAGCATATCGCGGGTTCGGTCCCCGCACGGAAGAAATATTTGTACGACCTAAAAGTATTTGTTCCGGGTCTGGGTGTTTTCTATCTATAACATGTATGTATTTACAAAAAATATATATATATATATATATATCAACCATCTCGTTACCATAACACAAGCATTAAATTGCTTAGCTTGGGACGAGATGGCGTTGTGTGAAATGTCCAATGATATTTATTTTATTTTAATTTTAATTCCAACTCTTTAGAAAGGAAGACTGAAAAGTAAATAGTATGCCACTTATATTCTTACTACTACCTACATGGCCCACTTCTGAGTCTGACCTCCAACGAAGAAGGAGGTCCGACTCAGAAGGACTCACATGGAGGGTAATTAGCCTACTGTGCCACGCAGGCCAGCCGGGTTGGCACAGGGTTCGTATCAATTGTTATCTTCTTGGCTACTTAGTCTTCCACATGTCTTCTTTTACTCGCCTGTTACAACACTCAAGATGGATTCCATCCTGTTCATATTATATATTATATATCCGTCACCAAAATAACTTACTACATTTAAATGTATTTCGGTATAATCAACTAAGTTGAACACCGGCTGTTTCAAATTAAAACGTTGTTTCTGTCAATTTGATTCAGTAACCTAGCAACACCAGAGGCAGGCCTTGCTCAGCAACTTCATAAATATGGAGTTGGTGATTAACCGGCGCACTCGAAGTGGTTTTTGTGCGACACCCTCTCTGCCGACTGCGAATTAGACCTTGGGTTAAATCATGAGGTGAAGCACATTAATGGTATTATTTTATAGTTTATGTAGTCTCGGCAAGCTTTAGGTATCTGTGGTGATTTTTTAATCTGCTAAATCGAAATTTAAACTGAGAAAAAAGTTGCTTTTTTAAGTTTCATTTTCGTGTAAACTGAATATTTACTGCTCTGCACCCGAATATTTTTTAATCTAGATTTTGGGATACCTTTTTACACATTCGTGTTTCAATTTTAATACCAATCATTTTAATATTCTGTCTCATTATTATTGTCTTGGTCTCACATACAATTCAAACTTCTGGGATATACCTATTATTCGTAATGTTTACTATGTATACAGCAAGTATAAAGTACCCTAAGTTTTGAATTAAGCCTTTTTTACTTGTTTAATAAAGCAGGTTAAATAATAATTAATAATTTAAATATCAGAAAAACGAATAAAATACACGATTATATTCGTTTTTCTTATATTTAAATTATTTTATCAAGTTTGTATTATTTATTTCTTTCTTTAATTCCCAATTTTATTGTACCGTCAAAATTGGTTGCTGTATTGACACTATTTACAGATTGCCTCTGAAGTAAACAATTGAAAACGATATTATACCACTGAGCTCCAATATCGTTTTAATCCTAACATTTGCACCAACTCTTAAATGGACCCTTTAGAACTGAATCATAGACGCCTACAGTACAAGTAGGCGTTTAAATGCGGGCGTAAGACGTTCTATTCACCAGTTCCTAGATTACCGAACGGAATGCTTAGTAGTAGAACATTTGTGGTTAACATAACGACTAGCAATGAACGCAATCTTTAGTGAATTACTCTCATTAATCCTGACAGGCGTTTTGCAGCGTTCTACAAGACTAGATTCTAGTATATTTTATACCATACTATTAAACAATTCACTACTGTTAATGATACAACGCAAAATATACTATTTTTTGTCGCTTTAGCTCGTAAATGACCACTAGCGAGTGGTACCTCCTCCAAATTCGCGGAGGATTCATGGAGGATTAGCTTATATTAGTTGTTACCTAAACATTTCTTAAGTTTTGGCGATTATTACACATTGAAATTAAACACTTTTTAACGGATTTGTCGCGTTTATATGATGCGTTAAATAATGTAATATACACATATATATAATAAATCCGTTAAAAATTGTTGTATTAATAAATCAAAGGCTGATATTATATTCTTGCTTGATTGTGGTGTATTGATATCGAAATATATGTTCAAAGTTTGCTTGCTTGCAGCACATCTGATGTAGATCCGGATAATAATGCTGATATTTCTTTGAAATGGAGCCAAGCATCCTGTATTTGATCTGTAAAGAAAGTTGCGCGGAAACGTTGGCTCGAATTCTATGGGCACTTTAAACGACGGTAGTTCCTAAAGCTTCAATCTACTGAGTGAAGTTATCGAAGTACTCGGTATAGTTCTTTTTGTAATAAAACTGGGTTTTTTTTTAAATTCAAATATGGGCATCAACTTCGCTGGATGGAAAGCGAGGATGAGGCCTAAGATGGTATTTGCCTATTATTTTTTTTAAGAGCTTCTAATTTTTATCAAATTTATTAGAATAGAATTCAGCGGAGTTTCTAAAATATCAACATTGTATAAAATCAGAGCTATGAATATTCTGATAGATTCGATGTTCTAAAAGGCAAAGCCGCGGGTACAGGTAAAAGATACTGAATTTATTTGAAACGGTTTTGTAACAAAACATCGTGACTTTTGTGGTTGATTTATTGTGATTATTTCATTCCTCGCATTAGGATATAAAAAGAATAAACAATCGTATATAATTTATACAATTATTATTATCTGTGCAGTGTCACCAACCAATACCATTCTGAGGGTGTCGTAGAGCCGACTAAAGGAAGCCCCAAGAGAAGGAAAACTTGATACAGACCTTGTGGCACAGTAGGCTATTTACCCTTCCTGTAATAGGAGAAGGCCCGGCTCAGCCGTGGGTCATTTATGGGCTTAGAATCCGTTTAAAAATGTAAATTTATTTTTACTGCCAAGTATCTGGGTGAATTTTTTTTTATTTTAAGAAATTGTATTGAAATTAAATACTTTACTTAATCTGTTCGTATATTAACGTTAACGTAAAAACCTATGAAATCATTATGAACCTCTGCACTAGGTACATAACCCGTATCGCGGGGGCAGTTTACAAACATAGAATTCACGAACACAAATGACACCCAGACTCAGAGCAAGTGCCTCTGGTTTAGACAAATACACTTGCCCCGGAATCGAACCCGGGTTCCGTTGATCCAAAGCCGGCACATTCAACCCCTAGACCAACGAGACAATAGGTTTTTAACTAGTAGGTACAATTTTTTCGTTTAAAAAAAAAGAATCGTTTCGTAGAAAATATTTTTGCAATGGTAAGTAAACGTACTTAAAGGTACAATCACCGTAGGCGAGGCGCGCCTTTAAAGGAATCTTGCTTAACAGGCAGCCGCGGTTGACGCCATCAATCCATGCTCTTCTTTCTCGCAAAAAGTGTTGTTTGTCTTTTTTGCGGAGGGATCCATGGGAATGTAGAATGTAGGCGGCCGTATAAATAGTGTGTTATAAAAACTAACGAGCATCCTAATGCTCGTCTACTAAGTACCATAAAGACCGCGTGGTGACGGATTCAGAATACAAAATGTCACCAAGCCATTCTATAATAAAAGTTTGTATAGATGTAAAAACTAAACTAATTTAGCAACAAAATCTAGTCAACGATAGGACTACTTAGTATGAAAACTACGAATTTGTCAATTTCATTATGAGACTCCGTAGCGGCTGTTCTACCCACGTCACGTGTCCCCGCAAAATTTTTGCATATTTTTTTTTAGTAGTATTACTCAGCCCATATATGATCCACTGCTGAATCGGGCCTCCCCCTTACATGGGGGGTAATTCGCCTGCTGTGTGCGTTTCAAGTTGTCCTTCTCTTGCGGCTAGGTTTTCGGCCTTATCATTTCCCTTTATCGATCTTACGACATCCTCAGGATGGAACGGGGTGGTGACATTATGAATACTAAATCTGTCACCACACGAACTTTTACCCTAAGGTCTGTAAATCATTGCTCAGTCGCCTCCAAATCGTGAGATAGATTAACGTCGTTGTCAAACCAAAATCTGCTATGTGCAAAAACTCTATTTTGAATTAACGAGTAAATTTTTTTTCGTATGAAATTTTAAGAAGGTGAACTTCAAATTGTTTTTTCTTTAATCCAGGATTTCGTTATTTAACGAAATCCTGGATGATTTTAGCTACAACTTTACGTCAGAACGTTTACTAAAATACAAACAGATTAAGTAATTTGGAATGTTTGCGCAACTAAACAGTCATGATGACGTCACCAATTGCCTTCAAGTAGGTTGCAGAAACAGGCAAGAGGTTGACGACCTTTGGCGAGTGGCGTTTGATTGATGTTGCCAAACCAACAAACAACACCCAAAATAATTACGTATTACAAAAACATAACTGAGATTTTTTTATACGTAATATTTATTATTCTGAAGATGCTTATTTTAATATTCCCATGTTGATCTGGTAAGTTTTAAGATATTATGGATTACGTATTCTTTTACAGACATTTTAGAGTAGTTACTTACGTAAAGAATGTGCAATGAAACATTATTCAAAACAAATACTTATGATCCCCCTTATGATCCCCTTAGGTTCGTTCAATTCAAACATTTTTATTTAATACCGCCCCGGCTTCGCACGGATGCAATGATGAACCTCTAAATTTATCAGTCATCATCATCATCATCATTTCAGCCAAAAGACGTCCACTGCTGGACATAGGCCTCCCCCAAGGATTTCCACAAAGGCCGGTCCTGGGCCGCCCGCATCCACTGCTTTCCGGCGATCTTAACCAGGTCGTCGGTCCACCGTGTGGGAGGCCTAACAGCACTGCGCAAATTTATCAGTGTTTCCTTACTTTATTATAGAAGTATTATACATATTTATGAATTATATTTATGAAATGTCCAAGGATATTTATATAAACCTTCCTCTTGAATCACTTTATCTATAAAAAAACCGCTTCAAAATCCGTTGCGTGGTTTCAAAGATTTAAGCATACATAGCGACGGACAGACGACAGCGACTTTGTTTTATAATATGTTGTGATAGTGATTTTTTTACAAATAATACTGATTTAGGTATTGTTTGATCTCACGATATTTCGACGCTGTTTCAAGCATGAAGATTTTAATTATGTTTATATTCGCCTTGAAGAAATCACTAAATAATAATCTTTTATAAACGCGAAACATTGCAAGAATTTATGGATGTATGTTTGTTACTCTTTCACGCAAAAATGACTTAATGGATCTTGATGAAATTTTACAATAATATATTTTATCTTACACATCAGAATATCACATAGGTTATAATTTTTATTTTTATTACATAGTATTAAACAAAGTCGCTGTCGCCGGTCCGTCCCTATGTATGCTTAAATCTTTAAAACTACGCAACGGATTTTGAAGCGGTTTTTTTTAATAGATAGAGTGATTCAAGAGGAAGGTTTTTATTTATAATACATGCATAATTGCACCCGTGCGAAGCCGGGCCGGGTCGCTAGTAAAGTTTAAATTATCCAAAGTAAGTCACAAGTAAGTAGGAAAAATAACTGACGAAAATATAAACATCTTTCATCATTATCACAATTTTCCATCCACAACTGCGGGGCGCAGCTAGTGTACCAATAAAATTGTTAAAGTATCTTTTTTCCTAGTTATTAAAAGAGTAACAAACAAGTTATAACTGCCACGTGGCCTTGGTAGCGAAGTATCAAACGACCTTGCTCCACACAACATGCACAAACCGAATATGCAGCGTGCCCCGGCTAAGGAATGCTAGAGCAGACGTTCAGAAACCAGTTCTATGGCGGAAGCCTTTCTCTCCCCGCGATCATATGGCCTATGTAGCGCAGACCTCGTAAATTTTGTTTCTCAATTGTTTTATATGCTCCCCTTATGTCTGTCTCGAGAAGACATTAATGTAGAAGCCTGGTAGATAGAATAAGACCTTATTGGCCTTGTTGGTCTAGGGGTTAGATGTGCCTTTAGATCATGAGTCCTCGGTTCGATTCCGGGGTCGGGCAATATATTTGTGTAAACCAGAGGCATTTGTTCTTCAGAGTGTAATTTGTGTTCGTAAATGTCACGTTTGTAAACTGCCTCCGCGGTGTAGGTAAGATAGAGCGCAGGGGTTGCCTTTAAGAAAAGAAAGAATTTACGATAAACTTACGAGTAGATACGTGACCGTGAACCAAATTATTCAGCGTTTATATAGCTAACGACAGAGATAATTGTTAAACCGAATTAAGTTAGAGCACCGGAAGAACGCGTCGCTATAAAACCACGCAGCGATCCAGAGTAAGATCGATAAGACACAAGCCACAGTTTTCAACTACGACTAGACCAATCGCGCGTAATTAATTAGATATTAGACTAGCTGACCCGGCAAACGTTGTTTAGCCTTGTAATTAAATAGGAGTTGATCGTAGGGGGGTGAAAATTGGGGTTTATGTATTTTTGTATGTAGTATCATAGAAAAACAACAAAAAAAAAATTCAAAAGATTTTTTTTTGATGTGGTGTGGTTCAACACGCTTAGGTGTGTAAAAATAGTTAACAACCTATTCTCATACCTACTGAATATACATATGAAATTTCATCAAAATCGGTCAAGCCGATTCGGAGGCGTATAAAAACTAAAACTGTGACACAAGAAATTAAACACTTTTTAACGGATTTATCGCGTGTATATTACATGATTTAATTCCCGACGTTTCGAATGCTTTGCAGCAGTCGTGGTCGCGGGAGAGACTAGATGACAGTTGTCTTCAAAAGTACAAAGAAACAGTTAAAATCTGGTTAAGTTAAAATTTCGAAACGTCGGGAATTAAATAATGTAATATACACGCGATAAATCCGTTAAAAAGTGTTTAATTTCAATGTGTAATAATCGCGAAAACCTAAGAAATCATTATGTGACACAAGAATTTTATATATTAGATATTACAAACTATAGACCCGGAATAGACCGTGCCCAGGAGTGGTCCTTGTAGAACTCTAAATAACATTTATCCGTGTGGTGATGTTTATATTACATAGTGTCACCATCCCTACCCATACTGAGGCTGTCGTAAGAGCTGATAAAAGGAAATGTAAAGCCCGAAGGCCTAGCCGCAAGAAAAGGTAACCTTGAAACGAAACCCAACCGTTTGGCCACCGTAGGCTTATTACCCTCCATGTAATTATTGGAGGCCCGACTCAGCAATTGGTAATTTATGGGTTTTGTATTACTACTACTAAGTTAGTAGTAGTAGTACAATACGAACCGAATTGCGCTGACATAAATATGTTCTTCTTCTGTGTAATTTTATACATATCACTATCACTATCACTACATAGTATAAAACAAAGTCGCATTCTTCTGTCCGTCCCTATGTATGCATAAATCTTTAAAACTACGCAACGGATTTTGAAGCGGTTTTTTTTAATAGATAGAGTGATTCAAGGGGAAGGTTTATATGTATAACCCACCCCCGCTTTGCACGGGCAAAGCCGGGGCGGGCCACTAGTTTGTGATAAAATTAAGTATAAGAAACTTTGATACACTTTTGTCTTGCAAACGTATCACAGAAGGTTAATTTCCCCCGATGCAAGGAAGAGGCCTAACTCAGTCGTAGGCGTTTTAGAGGTCAAGATGAATAAGCTAACATCCAACTAATGACACCTGGTCTACTCAACGACCATGGCTACAAATAAAATTATACTTTTAAACCTGCTGTCATCTTTGTTCATATGTATTCGAGTGACAAAGATGGCGATATGAATTTTGACTCCAGACGGCTTCAGACAAAAGTTTATTACATTGTAATTCGTCGCCTATATGCAATGAGAATCAAGATCTTAGGTTTTATTACTAGGATGACTCATAGTCTCGAGTTTGTTGCACTCTGAATCATGTCTATTGTATACATGCAGATATAAGGTAACCTATCCAATTACCGTCTGGATTGACATGACATTAAAATTGGTCATGATTTTGTAATCTCATATTAAAAAACGAATAACTAGGCAAATTTTCATTGGACGGCGTTTTTGATCTAATGCCACGACACACAGATAAGCAAAGTCAATGTTTTGTAAAATAACTACATAATATGTACCAGTAGCCAACATAAGACCTATAAAGGTTTAATGGCGCTCAAATTACATCACTCCAATTCATGGTTCCGATTAATATAGACGTTATAAAATACATAGTTATATTTTATAGACTACTCTGATATAACTTTTCCTATAACATTGAGGTCTCTACAAAAGTGGCTTTGACTGTGAATGCTTAGATGCCTCGTTGGTCTAGGGTTTTTTTTTTTTTTTTTTTTTTTTTTTATATATCTTCCCTATCTCTGTCGTATACACAGAGCTTTTACATGCTAAAATCTACTCTTCCATTCCAGTTCTCGCATTTAATGCCTCTCGTACTTTCATACCGCATACTACACATCCATCCATCTCCGTTCACACTTCCGGTTGGGATTTCCGGTCCCTACTTTTTATGTCCTATTTTATTTCCATCTAATCTATTCTAAATATTTTATCATTTTCATGTTTTTCTGCTTTATGCCTTCAATTTGTTTTGGCCTCGTTTATAACACGTTTCGTGCCTCTTTACTTTGTTAGGAGGGGAGGGGGAATAACTGTATATATTTGTCCTTTATTTAATAGAAAACATTTTTTACTTATCCTATACTTATTCTACCATTATATTATAAAACTTATGACTATTTATTTATATTTCTATCTTATTTAACTATGTATATACATTCTATATTTTTTGAAAAATGTAGTTGTACATAACTTCTAATGATCGCTTGTTTTGTTTCTACTAATTACTTTTTGTGCTGTTTTTTTGCAGAAGTCTATAAATTTATTTCTATGTTTACTTGCCATTATAGTTTTAATATTTTCCATCTTAACCTCTACACCTGTTTCCGCCTCAAAGTTGAGTCGGTCGGTCCCGTACATAGGGCAGTCCACCAGTATGTGCGGGATCGACTCCACCCTTCCCTCGTCGCAAATGCACGACGGGCTCCCCTTACACCTGAACCGATTCAGGTATTCTGAGAACCCGCCGTGTCCTGTCAGGATCTGCGTCGTTATTGCCTCTTTTTTCATTTTTCCGATTATTTTGTACGCCTCCACCGCGTCTGGGAGGAACAGCTTGGTGACGGCTGCAGTGGACCCTGACTTGTACCGCTCATTCCACTCGTCAAGGGTGGCCCTACGAAGGCAGCCCTTGACGAATGAGATGGGGCACTTGTCATAGTCCGGTCTTGTTTTGGTTATGGTAGCGGCCTCCTTTGCCAGTTGATCTGCACGTTCGTTCCCTTCCATCCCCACGTGCGATTTTATCCAGGACAAACAGACCGATTTGCCCTGGTGAGATGCTGTGTTCATATGGTCTCTACATAGTGTTGCTAGGAGACTTGATCCTTAACTGTCTGGAGTGCCGCTAGCGAATCACTGTAGATAGTGCAGCGCTCTGCCGTCACCTTCGTAACGTGCTCCACCGCCACACACACCGCCAAGAGCTCTGCCTGGTACACAGTACAGTGATCCGACAACGCCAGCTTGAGGGTACGTGTTTCAGTCCGATTGTGCCAAATAGACAATGCGGCCCCAACACGTCCCCCAATCTTGCTACCGTCTGTGAATATTTCCACAGGCGGTTTCACACTGGCGTCGTACTGTTCCTGCGTAGACAGGCTTCCCAGCTCTATGTCGATATGTGTGGCAGGGTGGGGGAGGTCCATGGCCGAGGTCTTACCCTCTATCTCCCTGTCACCTAACACTGGCAGTGGCACCCCCCTCTTGGCCTCGTACAGTGACGCGGCTTCGCGTATGCGGAGGTCAAGGGGGAGTATCCCTGCCAGTATCAGGGCGGAGTTCAGGGAGACTGTGCGGTATCCTTTGCAGATTTTTTGTGCCATCCCTCTCTGCACGTTATTCAGCTGTTTCCTTATCCCCAGTTTGTTGGCTGCCGGTGCCCACGCGCTGGCTGCGTACATAATAATCGGCTCTATAACGGCCGTGTAAATGGTCTTAATTATTTCGGGGTTTAGGCCCCAGCTGACCTTGGCCGTCCTGCTCAGTTGGTTGTATACGCCCAAGGCCTTTTTGCACTGGGCGGTCACGTGCTGATTGAAGGTCAACCCGCTGTCGATGATGACACCCAGGATCTTCATCTGTTTCACCATCTGAAGTGCCACTCCGCCCATGCCCAGGCGTGGGGTGTCGTACTTAAGTTTTCTGGTGATGATCATACCACAGGTCTTGTGTGGCGCGAACCTTAACTTGTTTCCAACACCCCATTCCCGGACACGGTCTAGTGTGGCATTGGCTACGCGCTCGATGTCCAATGCGGTGTCCCCATCGAAAGCGAGTATGATATCATCCGCGAAGGCCTGGACATATACACCGTCTCTTTCCAGGGCCGTCAGTAGAGGGTTCAGCAGGAGGTTCCACAAAATGGGGCCCCCTATTGAGCCCTGTACGCAGCCCTTGCTTGTGCTCCTGGTACACTCCGCTCCGGCATATCTGACTCCCACGCTCCGGTCCTCCAGATAGCTACCGATGACCCTCCTCAGATTCCCGGGGCACTTCTCTTCCGCCAGTCTGACCTTTATCATCGGCCACCAAGCGCTGTCAAAGGCTCCCTCTATATCCAATGATATTAGCACGATCAGTTTTTTGTTGTTGAGCTTAGCTCTGATGTGTTTCATCAGAGTATAGAGGGAGTCCTCTGTGCTTCTCTGTGGGATAAAGCCATACTGGCGGGTACTCATGCTCTTTTCGGGTATGTTGTTTTTGCAAGCTGTCTTAATTAATTTTGTATACGACTCTATATTTTTATCCAAAATTATTATTAATTTTGTCAATTTCTTCCATGTTATTTTGATCCCGGCTTATTAATTGGGTGAATTTCTCACGAAATCCATCCCAATTTGCCTTTTTGGTATTGAAGATTCTGGTGGTTCTCTCTATAGTTTGTCCTTTTGATTTGGCTAGTTTGATTTTGAAAATTATACCATTATGGTCGGAGCTCGTGAGGTCTTTGCAGACTCTCCAGTCCTCCACGAGGTTGAGAAGGTCGTCGGTGCAGGTGGTAATATCGACAAAGCTACAGTAGCGCTGGCCTCCTCTTATGACATCGAAGGTTGGAGTTTCCCCTCGGTTGAGAATGTGCAGCCCGAGTTCGCCAACAGCTCCGTTCATTTCCTCGCCTCGTCGGTCGACAACTGGGCTCCCCCACCAGATGTTTTTTGCATTGGCGTCCCCTCCAGCTATGAAGTGCTTTGAGCCAGTCACCTCGCAGATATTCCCTAGTTGTTGTAGATAGGGCTCTATCGCGGTGTCCGGCTCAAAGTAGAACGAGACGAGCGTGATCTCCCAGGCAACGGTCCGGATCCCCACCACCACGATGTTTTTGGTGGTGAGTTTGGGGTATTGTGTCACCACAAGGTCGTTATTAAAGACGACTATTGCCGCTTTTACTACCCCATTCCCCGGGCCGGTGTCCTGGTATACCCTCATTCCCCTCTGTCCCTTGAATACGCCCGCGCTGCCAACGTAGGGTTCCTGTAAAAGTGCAACACTTATGTTGCGTTTGGAGGCCTCCGTTAGCAGCTCGGCGGCAGCCAGCTTCTTTCGCTGGAGGTTGGCCTGTGCGAGCATGTAGTGGGCCTTTTGTTCCATTGGGGGGCCACCTCATTCTGACTGGGGACTCCCGGTCGAAGGCGTTGTGGTCCGTGGCTAATAAATCCTCCTTCTTGCAGTTGGGGCATGTTGGGACTTCAGCCGATTTCCAGGACTTGCAGTCTGTCTTGTGGTGCTCGCCCCCACAGTGGCTGCACACGTCCTTCTCCCCGGTGCAGTGCTTTTTGCTGTGCCCGTAGCCCAGACACCGTGTGCGCTGCACAAGGGGTGTCTGGTCATACACCCTTATTCGTTGGAGGTCGACGTAGGCGTAACTCCTCTCCGTCAGCCTACGCCAGACCTCGGGCGAGGTTCTGATGACGAGGTGCGTGTTGTGGATGTTTCTCGCTCTAGTCCTGTAGACGGCCTTCAATCTCGATGCCTCCTCGTCGAGACCGCTGAAGACATCCCCGTTTTGTCTCCTTATTGCCTTAAGGATGACCTCATCCGAATTCACGGCGAGGACATCCCTAAAGATGAGGAGCGGGTCTTTGTTTTCCACAGTCTCGACGTTGAGGTTTGTACCTGTCCTGGTCAGCCTCTCTTTGGCTTTCCGCTGGTCCTCCTCGGTCCCAAATCCCAACACGACCTTTCTGTTTCGTGCCTTCCTCACTTTTTCCACTCGGATCCACCCCTCTTTCGCATCCATTTCTTTTCTCACTTTTTCGAGGACCTCGTCCCCAGTCTCCGTTTCGTCGGTCGAGGTGATGACGACCGAGTGCAGGGTGGACTGCCTTTCCGGCGTCCGCCCCCTGCCCCCGGCCGTGGTCGCCTCAGCGTATGTCGGAACCGGCATATTTTCGACGACTGATTTATGGAGGAGTATTGTGGCTTTGAGCTCCTCCATCTGTTTCGAGCTTTCCATCATTAATCGCCGGTGGTCTTCCAGCTTTGCCTCCAACGCGCTGGTGTCGATGGTATTGGAGGTGGTATTTGAGCTGGTGATGTCAGTCGTCTCTTTTGTTGTTGGGGGTGGTCCGGTGATTGTGATGCTCTCTTTCCGTATTTTCAGCTCCCTCTCAGACTCTTGTACTAATTGTGAGAGTCTGTTTAATGCTCTTTCGGCCCCCTCTCTTAGATCAGTACGCATGTTTCTGCTGCTTTTTAGGCAGCTTATCCCACTTAGCAGGTAGGCATTTGCCTCCGAGGACCTGCTTTTGTAGGTTTTTGTGCCTGGGTTTGTGATTGGGCTCGTTTGAGCCTTTGTCGGTGTCAAAGTAGTGGAGACCTTTGTCTTGATTTTGTCCTTTTCCGCCGGGCCAGCCGGCGACGTCTTTTTTGCTGGGGAGGTGCTTGGCCCTGCTGTTTCCCAGCTGTCAATACTTCTTCTGACCTTGGAGGTCTCCACTCTTTTCGGTGACGTACTCCCGGGCTTTTTGAGGGGGGTTCTTATGCCGAGCATTTTTTGGTTGCAAGAGATAGGGTATTGTCAACAGTGTATAAAGATTATTTTTATAGAAAATATAAAAGTCAATGTAAATTTGTGTAAATTTAACGAAACCCTCAGGATGGAATGGGGTGGTGACACAATGTATTCTAAATCCATCACCACACGGGTATGGCTATTCTACAGCTCGAGATATACCAAAACAATTTGTGGTGAGATTATTCCTTTTCTAAGACTTCAAAAAAATCTAAACCCACTTTAAAATAAAACACACGAAAAATGTTCAAAACTAAAAATGTATATATCATTTTGATATACATCATTTACATACTAAGTAAAATACGTATTATATGGGCAATTCGTTTCATCAGAAATTCAACATGACAACATTACGAATAAGCATTATTATTAAATATAATTTCCTCGTCATTCGAAAATAGTAACGAACATTATTCCACCGCTATTAGTAGAGCTCGTTATCTCGTACTGATGTCTTTATGAAGACATTCGCAGGAAATAATGTCTGATGGGATCGTGATAGGTCAAACTTGTCTGCGATCTCTAGTGTACCTCTCTCTCGTTTTGTACTCACTTAAAGATATCATACTGTCAACGTACATTTATTTCTCAATTTAATATTGACACGTGGGAATGTAAGAAAATTGCCCTACAATAGCATGTCCTGGGGAATCCTTTTTGTTTCGTAAGTAAGAAGGGTAGGGTAAGCTAGGATTGCTAAGTGATAGGAAACCGTGACCATAGTCCGTAGTGTGGTAACGGATAGAATACAAAGAGTCACTACCCTATTCGATCCTGAGGGTGTATTAAGAGTCAACAAAAGGAAATAGCAAGGCCGATAACCTAGCCGCTAGAGAAGAAAATCTTGATACGATACTCTGTGCCAACCCGTCTGGCCAGCTTGGCACAGTAGGCTGATTAACCTCCAAATAACTGGAGGAGGCCCGACTCAGCAGTGGTTCATAAACGGGCTGAGTACTAGTAGTATAGCCACTGACGTCCATTACATAATTATAGATCTCCCTATTTACGAGTATATGGTTATGTGCACACTACTTATAATGACTCTCAATGATCTCCCAGTATCATCCCACGCTTCGTTTACTACGTATTTGCCACTGTAAGAACTTTTTTTAATGATATCATCATCATCATATCAGTCAAAATCCTGCTGAACATAGGCCGGGGGGTCCAGTGCCGCGCGCATCCTACAGATCCCGGAGATTTAAACCAGGTTCGGTTCACCGTGTGAATGGCCTATCACCACTGCGCTATTTATAATATTTTTTGTGGTATAGCCACGCTGTTCGCCGTAGCATGAATGGGCCGGCTCGACCGGGTAAGTACCACACTCTCGCAGAAGACCGACTTTTGAGTAGTAGCTTTTAGCCACTGCGCTTCGTTCGGTGAGCGAGAGGGCCGGAGGAACACACCCCCCCCCCCCCCTTAAAGGCCGGCAACGCACTTGCAACCCCTCTGGTGTTGTGGGTGTCCATGGGCGGCGGTGATCACTTACCATCAGGTGACCCGCTTGCTCGTTTGCCTCCCTCCATCATTAAAAAAAAGGGTGTACCACGCTATTCGAAAGAGCGCATAGAGCTAAACAAACTATGTAGTTCTGTGTTTAAAATAGTTTTCTATACTCAAGTAGGAGGATAGAATTTTCGTTGGTAGGATCTAATGGTCCGCCCGGCTAGCTTCCACCCTCACATCTAAGTCCGGCGCCAAGCAGTTTTACTGTGTTCGTCGTGTGTATGCGAGACCCGGTGCCCTACTAGGCATTTCCTTGAATTGCCTGCTCCATCTTAGACTCTGGCGTTGCTTTCCATCACACAAGCCTAGGGTCAGAGGCATTCAAGTAACTGATAAATAAAGCAATCGACGTTATGCGAACCAATATTTTTACAACCAAACATGAGTTCCAACCAACCAACCAGTTCAGTAATTTGTGTTGCATTGTGTTTCTTCAGTACTTCGTGAATCGTGACTCATTCTCAAGCTATGACACACTTTCGTCACGGAATTACTGACTGAAATTTTAAGTAATAAAAGTTTCGTATTTTTGGCTGAAATTTTGCACACAGTATCTTATCAATATCAGTCGTCGTTTCAGCCCACAAAGGACCCACTACTGAGTCAGGCCTCCTCCAAAGTCATGAAGGGAAATTGGCCTACTGAGCTACGCTGGCTAGACGGATTGGCACTGGGTTTGTATCGAGTTTTCCTTCTCTTATGGGTGATCTGTCTCTTGCGGTCCATAGGTTGCCTGTTACGACACCCTGAACATGGTATGGGGTGGTGACATTGTGTATTCTGAAACCATCACCACACGATATTCTTCATCAGTAATATACATCCTTTCGTTATGACTATATGGTTATTGTGATACCCTGTATATCAGTAGTGACCGCATGCTACATACTTTACACAATTTACCTGAAAAATCTGAAGTTGTAGGCGATTCGATTTCTTGATACAATTAGTATCAAGAAATCGAATCGCCTACAACTGCGAGAATTACCAAAAACTCCTGTAGTACTTTTTGGACGGTACGGCGGTGTACCGCGCTATCGAAGTTTCAAGAGCAATTCGCACAATTAAGATTTCCCCGACTACAACTATCGGGGCATAGGCGCTGTGACCCCTAGCCAGATAAACTACCTAGTCTGGCTGGATGATCATCTTTTTACGCCTAAATATCTCTAGACTGTTCTTCTTTTATTCTTTTTTTATAATTATAGGTAATGCAGCGATTGGTTCTTCTACCCTGTCACCGCATAATAGCAATTGTTGTGCAACCCACGTATTAAAATAAATATGTCAGTAATAACTTTCCTATTGCAACCAAATCGTCGAGTCACGAACAAACACGCCATTCCAATGTGTACCGGTTTATATGTGCCTTCATTATCTATCTCCTATTTATTCCAAATGAGATTGTTCTTGATTGATGTTTTGTCAAATGTCTTTGAAATAATGAGAAGCCATTGCCTGCATAGCATACCAGAGTGGATCGCCAATCTATTTCATATTGAGGACGACATTAAAATAGGTTTTAAACAAATTTAGCTGCAAATCAGTTACTAATAAAATGCAAATTGAAATTTAAAAAAGAACACCAAACCTAGAAAAAAGAATGGCCAACACACTGCATTCCTTTAAATGCGTTGCGAAAATACTGTAATGACAAATTATTCGATTCTTCTGAAAACTAAATGTAATAAAATAATGTATTTATGTAGTGTTTGTATTATTTTATGTATTAATATAATATGTTGATTTTATTTTTTATGTATTAGGTATTCTTCATAGTTTAAATTGATTATTTGAGTATGTATTCTTAATTCGTTTGATTTACTACACTGGATTTTAATTGTTTTAGTGTATTTAGCCCATGTTGTTCTCTGCTCCACCCAATGGTTGACTGTTAGACAATGCCTCAAGGCATTAACTCCGCCAATGTGCCATTATACCAGAATTAAAGAAATAATCCAAGTGATTAGTTGACTCCATGAACTATGATGAACTACTATTACCTACCACCATTGCCAACAGCCCTCCGCGAGTCATCCCTCCTGATGACTACTGATAATTGTTCGGTTAAACCAGCTGTTATTTTATTACGCTACTGACTTCATGTAACGACTGACATAGACAATTGAATAGCAGCCGTGACCGACTTTACCTATCCTCCGAAGCTCGGAGGATCTCAGATATTAAAAATGTTTAATCAACATGAAGTACTTACTCATTAAGATAGTAAATAGGATTAATTAAGTATATAGTATTTACTGTATTTGCAATAGCCGCACCTAAGCGCCAAACATTCCATTAAACGTTTAGATTCCGTTTTAAAACCTCAACCTACCAGTTTTATCGATAGAACTCATTTAGCCGTCTGCACTTCTGTGTAAATTGCTCGTTTCAAGTGGTTATGTGCAGTAGTCTCAATTAAACTGCAACTCTCTCAATGTTTAGATTCTCGTGGTTGCAACTGTACAAATTAAAACTTGTAAATAGTAGTTTATCTTGTGTAATTTTACTGAACTTAGTAACTAAGTGAAACGGCGCCTTTAATATAGAGAGTGTTATACATAAAAGTGAGTTTAATTTAGTATGTGGAGTTCGTTAAATATAATGGAATAATAAAAATAAACTTGAAATCAAATGTTATTTATACAAGTTGACGGGTGAACTCTTGTGGCAAGTCATAAAAGCATTTATTTTTTACCACCGGGTCGGCAGGCTGCTCTACAGAAAAGAGCCAGCAAGAAAACTAGACCCATAATTCAGCTTTGTTATGAAGTATAATACTTTAACTTATTTTTTTATCTTATACCTATAGTATAGACAAACCCCTTATCGGTATATTTGATGCAATAGTCGTCTCAAATAATACTAAAGTTATACCGTTCCAGTTAGATTTAGTTGCTACATCCGCCAGATAAAGTCATTGGAAATACTTTCACGTCGTCGACAATACTAACTTTAGTAGCCATTCATGCTTACAATATTTCGCGTCGGTACCGCATGAATAATTTTATTAAGAACGATCAGAAATATAGACATATTGTATTCCAATGGAACTGAATTGATACTGTGCAATATTAGCTGCACAGTATGCTCACTGGGAAGAAATAAACTAAAATGCTAGCACCGCGATCTTTTAGACCCAATATAATACAAAGAAAATAAATTAATATTCATTTTTAATTATATATAATTATCAATTATTGCACCAGAAATAAATCCGCTACACTAATTATCAACTAATTTGTAGCCATATGACACTTCTTTAGATTATTACGTGAAGCAAAATTGACGACACGGTTGGCGCAGTGTTTGAGCGATCGACTGCTGAGCAGCACGTCGCGGGTTCGATCCCCGCACGGAAGAAATATTTGTACGACCTACGAGTATTTGTTCCGGGTCTGGGTGTTTTCTAACTATAAGATGTATGTAATTACAAAAAAAAAATATAAGTAGTTTATCATCCATCTCGTTACCATAACACAAGCTTTAATTTGCTTAGCTTGGGACAAGGACAAGGATATTTTTTTTTTAATCTTTGTACCCCCCTACTACGAACATTGCGAGGAGTATGAAATTTACCACACCTATAGTATTTGTATATAATACATTACACATACCTACTACCATGTATTTCACATAAACATAAAAATGTACTCTTTGGTTTATTGTTAAAGTCTGTGGCCAAATTGAGAATAGATCTTTAATTTAAATTAATTATGGTCGAATTCCGACGACTGAGCGACCACTAGTTATTTTAAAGCTTATAGGGACTACAGTGTTTCATGTCTTTGTCGTTAATTAATTTTTAAAACATAAAGTTAATAGGTAGGTATTTCATTAGTTCAGTGAAATTATGCATGTAGGTACGTATTATAATAGCTATTTCTAAATATAAATATAGTTGTATTTTTTTCACTAAGTGCCAGTGACATTTGGGAGTGACGTTGTTATGTATGATCCTCATACCAACTGTGCTATATTGTTTTTCTGTATTCATTATCAGTATTATCTTGTTGTTACTGATGAACAAAACCATTAGATTAGTAATTCCTGTGCATAGTTTGTAGTCATTCGTCTATTTATGTTTAACTTACTCACAAACCCTTTTGTTAGATAAGTTCCTGTGAAACGTATACAATCAACTACGAGCAATAATTATGTTTAGTTTACTCATGCTTTGTCAAAATAAGTTCATTTAGTAGCAAATATCAGACATTACTGAATCATCACAAAATTTAGCATTACAATAAATTGTAATATAAGATTTATAAGTTACTCCAAAAAGCAGTTATACATATTAAACACATTTAGGATAGTTCGAAAGTTTCTGCACTACAACGAAACGATAAGACACTTAATAAAATTGGTCAGATGTTCACTTGGCCCGTGTGCATCAAAATTACTATCGACCTTTTCGTTATAGCTATAAGGTTTTATTCGCACGCTGTATAGTTTCACGTAAAACCTCCAAACAGTATCCCCAATACTGTTATCATCAGTTTTCCAAACCTACTTACTACATAGACAAAGACATGTCTACGTCAAGAAAACATGAAAGAAACATTTTACTAAAGCAAAACATTTTTTATTCATAACGCTTGTTGCGCAGACCTAGATTGACGCAATAAGGTAACAAGGTGAAGACGGCAAGACATGACACTTAGCGCGACTCGACCTCGGTAAGAACCCTTAAGGGTGCCTCAAAATATTAGTAAGGGTTTGAGAGATACCATGTGTGTTCTAACTTAGACGAGTTAATTTTTGAGATAAGAGTGACAACTCTCTCGCTCAGCCTATATATTAGCTACTGGTGAATCGGGAATTTAGCCTTCTGTGCCATGATGGCCAGATGGTTTTGCACATTATGGTGACGGTTGTCTTTATGGTGACTGATTTAGAATACACAATGTCACCAACCCAAATAATCTTGTGGGTGACGTAAGAGGTGCCTAAGGGAACGCAATAAGCAGATAACCTAACCTAGCCGCCAGAGAAGGAAGCCTTAATACAACCCCTGGGCCAACCAGTCTTGCCAGTATAGAACAGTAGACAGTAGATGTGCCGCCTTTGGACCAACGGGTCCCGGGTTCGATTCCGGGGTCGGGCAATTGTCTTTGTCTAAACCAGAGGCACTGGCTCGGAGTCTGGGTGTCATTTCTATCTATTATAATTAACTATGTAGTTACAAAAAAAAATGTATCTAAGTAGTTTATCATCCATCTCGTTACCATAACACAAGCTTTAAGTTGCTTAGCTTGGGACGAGATGGCGTTGTGTGAAATGTCCAAGGATATTTATTATATATGTCGGAGATAGCGACGGCTGAGCGATAGAGTCGTCATCATCTTGACTTGGTACGAGGTTTATTACTTGTAACTTTATAATTCACAATATTAACCACAGTATAAATAGCAATGTTCAGTTAACACACTTAGATAGACAAACCGACAGGTTCGCAACGGAGAAGTGTCTCGGTCCGTGTCCCAACGTCGACTGACTGATCGAGCCAACCTCACTTTCCATTACGACTCTGTCCACGTGCCGCCATTGCAAAACAACTGACGTCACCGCGTTTGCCGCACTACTGTGTTAACAATCAATTGAGAAACTTAATAAAACGATATCGTTATCCACGACACGGCCAGCCTGACGAAGCACACGTCCTCGTGTGTACTTGTAACAAAATAACCAACTGAGGCACATTTACGTTCGGCCAACCTGACGGTAATGTTCCGTAATCGTATCTTAAGAATCAAGTTAACAGAGATCACGTTAGCATACAAATAATTTTAACAACTTTAACACGAAAGATTCCTCTAAGCCCATAATCTTTAAATCTCAATACTGATACTTTAAAACAGTAGGTTTAAAGTAATAATTACACAACACATGGCCCAGCTGTCCCAGCAGCTAGTGACAATTCACATGTCACCCATATCGTCATCGCTCCAAGCGATACGACCAACACTTTAACTAGAGTTCACGACTCCCAGTACACAGGACCATACAAATAGTCTCTCTCGAGACCCGGGTCCCCGCCACACCACTAGCTGCCCATCGCGCTCTGTACAACTCCCAGAGTTGCAGTTACGACTACAGACTAGTGCGTGTAGTGCGACCTAGCCAAGGTATGTGTTCTTTTTTACTGTTGGAGGCAACCTCCTCACCATCTTCATCAGACAAATTTAACTCAACGGGCACACTGCTTAGTGGAATCTCCTTATACAGTCGTGAGCGTATTTTTATGTTCTATTACCGGTCAAAGATTTCAGCAAATAACGATCACCATCAAGTAACTCCACAATTTTTAACGGTCCCTTGTATTTCGCGTCTAATTTAGTTTGGTTTCTCTTCGTTCTGAATTTAAACTAAATTACCAACATCAAACTTTACCACTTTAACTTGTAGTTTTATCAAATTTTACTTTTTCGTAACTGGCACTATTTTCTATGTATGTAGCCGCTTGCTCTCTTACTAATGTCTACTGCCGGTCCGGAATCATTCAAAGTTAATAGGTTAAATGGTCTAGCTAAAGGTCCTATCAGAAACTGAGTGGACTCGCTTGTATTACACGGTGGACAGAGGAATTCAAAACTAATTGCACGTCTTCTAACGCTTCATGCCGGGACCTATCAGACGCTTCTATCGCGGTCAGCATACTTTTTAACGCGCTCATTGTTCTTTCTACTTGGCAATTAGCGCGACTTGAACCCGTAGCTATCAAACGTAATGAAACTGACAAAAAAACTTTGAATTCTTTGTTGGCAAAGCATCGTCCCAGATCTGCAATTACTTACTGGAGCTCCAACTAAAGACGCTTAATTTAAGGGATTTAATTGTTCTAGCCAAATCTATTCTCAGGGTATGATACAAGGGAACAAATTTTGTGACCGCATCAATTAAAACTATGACGTACTCCTTGCAATCGCTTTTCCACTTAATTTGCCAGTTAAGTCAACGTGCACAGTATGCCACGGGATACTAATCTTAAGAATTGGATGAAGTCCCGCTTGTGGGCGACCTGATTGCGATTGAGATAGTTTACAAGTAATACAACCATAGACAAACTTACGAACGCACTTAGCCATGTGCTCGAACCAATAGTGATCAACCCTGTATATTTGGCCACCTCGCCCTTTATAGTTCACAGAGCCACCTCGCCCTTGACTGTATATTTGGCCACCTCGCCCTTTATAGTTCATAGAGCCACCTCGCCCTTGACTGTATATTTGGCCACCTCGCCCTTTATAGTTCATAGAGCCACCTATTACAATTGGGACTCGAAAATTAATCCAGCGTGTCGAGGCATAATTGCTGCTGACCACACCCTCAGGTATTAAAGGCGTGAAGTTACATAAGCACATAGCCATATGATGTTTTAATTAAAGAAACTATTAAACTAGTCCCAATATCTTACCGTCATTATTATCTAATAAGCATGGATCCAGCCCAGTAGGGACATATGATTGGGGGAGTGGACGTTGGCGTTCTCTCGAGTATTTGTAAGTGCGTTCAAACTCTTATGATATCTGTCACCGTCAAGTACCTCAATGACTTCATAAGGTCCGTTATATTTAGGATCCAATTTGGTTTGATTCCGTTCATGATTTTCGACTAAAACATAATCTCCCACCGAAAATCTAGTCACATTTGCCTTATTTTTATCGAATCTTAATTTATCAAGCTGTGCATTATTTTCCATTAATTTGTCAGCTTGTTCCCTAATCTCTCAAATTTATCTCAACCTCATGATCGTCAATAGTTAATAAATTTAGTGGCCTAGCTACTCTACCTATTAACAATTCTAATGGACTTGCCTTAGTTACCCTATGAATCGTGCTATTTATAGCAAGTTGGACATCATCTAACGCATCTTGCCATCACCTATTTGGACTAACTTCTACAACAGTCAACATATTTTTGAGGGTGCTCATAACTCTTTCCACTTGGCTTCGGCGCAACACAATGTTTGATGAGAGAGCACTCTGCACCAGAATCAGAATAAAATGGATACGACTCACAAGCGTTCATCAGCGCACCGCTGGGATTGCTAACATAGCAAGCTTCCACATGCCTCTCGTTACTCGCCGCCGCCGCAGGCGCCGCTCCGAACCGCCTGCGCCTACCGCCGCGCCAGCTCCTCCGCTGTTGCCACGTTGTTGCCACGTGGACATCTCGCTGCCAAATGTCCGGCGCTGCCGCACCTGAAACAGACTAAGTCCGACCGCGGCCGCGGCCCCGCAGAGCCTGACGCTGAAGTGTACAGTGGCAGCATTAGCTGCCTTGCCTTTCACCGCCAATTTGATGCTCGGTGACCCATTCCACCGCAGCTGTGACATTCCACAGTTGCCGACCGAAAACCCGATCGCTTGAAATCTGGATCTGCTGTCCTATCGCCTCACGTTTAGGCTACCTTACCGATGCAAATCAAGGCATACAATGGCTCCATAATCTTGGAAAACTTTGCTATAAACTGGCGAAAATACGACGCCAGACCGATGAACCGTCAAGCTAAACAAGCACAGCAATCTAAACTTCGTATCGCAAGTAATTAACAGGTAAACACGCAAAAGAACCTCAAATAATATTTTCTTACACCGGTCAAAATCACACTATCGTAAATTCGTATACCATACAATATACCCGAGTAATAAAATGGAAACTGCTCACCGGAGTGACGTAAAATTGCAGCTGGTGCACTTACTACAGATCCACTCACTATTCTTTGACCTGGCTGACCACAGTACTGTTGCTCGCCTTCCTGCTGCTCCGCTCAGGGCAGTTAGACGCGTAGTGTCCTTGTCCATCACAATGAAAGCAAGTGATCCCCACTTGGTTAATCGCCGCACTATGACTGCCGCTTGTGATCTTCAGTTCAGAACAATCTTCATGTAGCTTAATGTCTCCTTTATAGTGACAATGAATCGCCATTATCGGTTATTTCCATCGCGTACAGAAGTACACACATTATCACTACACTGTTTTCTCCACGTGGGCTGACTGAGTTACATACCACTTCTGATGTCGGAGATAGCGACGGCTGAGCGATAGAGTCGTCATCATCTTGACTTGGTACGAGGTTTATTACTTGTAACTTTATAATTCACAATATTAACCACAGTATAAATAGCAATGTTCAGTTAACACACTTAGATAGACAAACCGACAGGTTCGCAACGGAGAAGTGTCTCGGTCCGTGTCCCAACGTCGACTGACTGATCGAGCCAACCTCACTTTCCATTACGACTCTGTCCACGTGCCGCCATTGCAAAACAACTGACGTCACCGCGTTTGCCGCACTACTGTGTTAACAATCAATTGAGAAACTTAATAAAACGATATCGTTATCCACGACATATATTATTATTTATTTCCCTCCATGAAGTAGCCCGACTCAGCAGTGGGTCATTTACAGGCTGCCCGATGGCTGGCCACAGTAACTCCTGCGTCGCCGACCCTTTAAACTTCTGCTGCCAACCGAGATCTGGTGCCTATATAACTGGTGCCTTAAACACAGGATCCGATTATCTGTGTGCTGACGAATTTAGAATACATAGTGTCAAAACCCCATAGGGTGTGGTAGGAGCCGACAAAAGGATTGCCGTAATAGAAGGAAAACTTGATATGATAGAAGGAACACTGTGCCATCCCGCCTGGCCAGCCTGGCACAGAAGGCTAATTATTCTCAATGCAAATGTTGGAGAGGCCAGACTCAACATTGGGTCATCTATGGGCTGAGTAGTAATAGTAGTATACAACATTCTACGTATGTTTCTCATGTACAGAGTACGTGGTACTCCGTTTGAAAATATGTCATGTGACATTTATCATTAGGTTGTTAATTGCACGTTACTAGATCAGGTTGCATAGGCTTTTGTTTGTCAAGCACGCTTCGCAGACGAACGGGCCAAATGTGTAATGAGATCCATACCAGGATTATTTTCATAAAGACGCAACTATATCGTGTTTACTTTCAATATTTATAATATATACTTTCCGCATTTTTTGTCCGAGTATAGTCTTACTGATATCGATCGATACTAACTTGATCATTATTAAAATATTTTCGAATGCTTTGCAGTAGTCGTAGTCACGGCAGAGACGTTGGGAATAAAGTAAAGTGATCAATTCGCAGTGCTGGTAGGCCTCCCACACGGTGGCCCGACGACCTGGTTAAGGTCGCCGGAAAGCAGTGGATGCGGGCGGCCTAGGACCGGCCTTTGTGGAGATCCTTGGGGGAGGCCTATGTCCAGCAGTGGACGTCTTTTGGCAGAAATGATGATGATGATGATGATCAATTTTAATTCGATTTCAATCGTGAAAACCTTAGATGTTTTTAATTTAACATATCATATAGAAAAATACTCACTAGGCAACTGTGCCTTGGGGTATTTTTTAAGTAATGATATTTTGTTCTTCAACTTTTGTTTATTATTAATGAAGCAATCGTATTATGAAACACTTATAAGAGCAATTAAATACCAAGTCCTAAATATTAAAAGTCTGCGACTGTTTACCTGGATCTCATAAATTCTGATGGAGGATTGGACGTATTCTTGTGTTGGTGTTCAGCGTTTTTAAACCCTTTTATCGATCTAGTTAGTCGTTTACACGGCATACAGCTCGACATTTTCAATTAAAAAATTGTATGAAAGCAATTTAAAAGGGGCAGAATTTCAGTCGTTAAATTTATGAAAATATTTTATTTCGGTGATGATGGTGACGTATGTAATTAATAAAAACAATACGGAACGTTGCAATTTCAAAATAAAAACATATGTAATTAAAAAACGATAACATAGCAACATATTTCCAACGTGAATCACATGTTCACAGGTTCTGTGTTCGTTTGTATAAGCACGTATGAGCTAGTAAAACTTATCTTACTAATATTATAAACGTGAAAGTTTGTAAGTATGGATGGATGGATGGATGGATGGATGGATGGATGGATGTTTGTTACTCTTTCACGTAAAAACTATTGAATGGATTTTAATGAAACTTTACAATAATATAGCTCATACATCAGAATAACACATAGGCTACAAGTTATAAAGATATTATGTGAATTACAACAATATAAACAAGTCGAATTCAAAATGTCTAACTGTCAAATTTTCGACCATATTAAACTATAGACAACATAACGTTTCGCTGTCAGTTGCGTTTTGTTAAAGTAGGTTTAATACGGACTGGATAAAAATCTCAGGTATCCTATGTCCAACTTTCTTTTTGTTTTAAATATATGTCGGAGATAGCGACGGCTGAGCGATAGAGTCGTCATCATCTTGACTTGGTACGAGGTTTATTACTTGTAACTTTATAATTCACAATATTAACCACAGTATAAATAACAATGTTCAGTTAACACACTTAGATAGACAAACCGACAGGTTCGCAACGGAGAAGTGTCTCGGTCCGTGTCCCAACGTCGACTGACTGATCGAGCCAACCTCACTTTCCATTACGACTCTGTCCACGTGCCGCCATTGCAAAACAACTGACGTCACCGCGTTTGCCGCACTACTGTGTTAACAATCAATTGAGAAACTTAATAAAACGATATCGTTATCCACGACACGGCCAGCCTGACGAAGCACACGTCCTCGTGTGTACTTGTAACAAAATAACCAACTGAGGCACATTTTCACGTTCGGCCAACCTGACGGTAATGTTCCGTAATCGTATCTTAAGAATCAAGTTAACAGAGATCACGTTAGCATACAAATAATTTTAACAACTTTAACACGAAAGATTCCTCTAAGCCCATAATCTTTAAATCTCAATACTGATACTTTAAAACAGTAGGTTTAAAGTAATAATTACACAACACATGGCCCAGCTGTCCCAGCAGCTAGTGACAATTCACATGTCACCCATATCGTCATCGCTCCAAGCGATACGACCAACACTTTAACTAGAGTTCACGACTCCCAGTACACAGGACCATACAAATAGTCTCTCCGAGACCCGGGTCCCCGCCACACTACTAGCTGCCCATCGCGCTCTGTACAACTCCCAGAGTTGCAGTTACGACTACAGACTAGTGCGTGTAGTGCGACCTAGCCAAGGTATGTGTTCTTATTTACTGTTGGAGGCAACCTCCTCACCATCTTCATCAGACAAATTTAACTCAACGGGCACACTGCTTAGTGGAATCTCCTTATACAGTCGTGAGCGTATTTTTATGTTCTATTACCGGTCAAAGATTTCAGCAAATAACGATCACCATCAAGTAACTCCACAATTTTTAACGGTCCCTTGTATTTCGCGTCTAATTTAGTTTGGTTTCTCTTCGTTCTGAATTTAAACTAAATTACCAACATCAAACTTTACCACTTTAACTTGTAGTTTTATCAAATTTTACTTTTTCGTAACTGGCACTATTTTCTATGTATGTGGCCGCTTGCTCTCTTACTAATGTCTACTGCCGGTCCGGAATCATTCAAAGTTAATAGGTTAAATGGTCTAGCTAAAGGTCCTATCAGAAACTCGAGTGGACTCGCTTGTATTACACGGTGGACAGAGGAATTCAAAACTAATTGCACGTCTTCTAACGCTTCATGCCGGGACCTATCAGACGCTTCTATCGCGGTCAGCATACTTTTTAACGCGCTCATTGTTCTTTCTACTTGGCAATTAGCGCGACTTGAACCCGTAGCTATCAAACGTAATGAAACTGACAAAAAAACTGAATTCTTTGTTGGCAAAGCATCGTCCCAGATCTGCAATTACTTACTGGAGCTCCAACTAAAGACGCTTGATTTAAGGGATTTAATTGTTCTAGCCAAATCTATTCTCAGGGTATGATACAAGGGAACAAATTTTGTGACCGCATCAATTAAAACTATGACGTACTCCTTGCAATCGCTTTTCCACTTAATTTGCCAGTTAAGTCAACGTGCACAGTATGCCACGGGATACTAATCTTAGGAATTGGATGAAGTCCCGCTTGTGGGCGACCTGATTGCGATTGAGATAGTTTACAAGTAATACAACCATAGACAAACTTACGAACGCACTTAGCCATGTGCTCGAACCAATAGTGATCAACCCTGTATATTTGGCCACCTCGCCCTTTATAGTTCACAGAGCCACCTCGCCCTTGACTGTATATTTGGCCACCTCGCCCTTTATAGTTCATAGAGCCACCTCGCCCTTGACTGTATATTTGGCCACCTCGCCCTTTATAGTTCATAGAGCCACCTATTACAATTGGGACTCGAAAATTAATCCAGCGTGTCGAGGCATAATTGCTGCTGACCACACCCTCAGGTATTAAAGGCGTGAAGTTACATAAGCACATAGCCATATGATGTTTTAATTAAAGAAACTATTAAACTAGTCCCAATATCTTACCGTCATTATTATCTAATAAGCATGGATCCAGCCCAGTAGGGACATATGATTGGGGGAGTGGACGTTGGCGTTCTCTCGAGTATTTGTAAGTGCGTTCAAACTCTTATGATATCTGTCACCGTCAAGTACCTCAATGACTTCATAAGGTCCGTTATATTTAGGATCCAATTTGGTTTGATTCCGTTCATGATTTTCGACTAAAACATAATCTCCCACCGAAAATCTAGTCACATTTGCCTTATTTTTATCGAATCTTAATTTATCAGCTGTGCATTATTTTCCATTAATTTGTCAGCTTGTTCCCTAATCTCTCAAATTTATCTCAACCTCATGATCGTCAATAGTTAATAAATTTAGTGGCCTAGCTACTCTACCTATTAACAATTCTAATGGACTTGCCTTAGTTACCCTATGAATCGTGCTATTTATAGCAAGTTGGACATCATCTAACGCATCTTGCCATGACCTATTTGGACTAACTTCTACAACAGTCAACATATTTTTGAGGATGCTCATAACTCTTTCCACTTGGCTTCGGCGCAACACAATGTTTGATGAGAGAGCACTCTGCACCAGAATCAGAATAAAATGGATACGACTCACAAGCGTTCATCAGCGCACTGCTGGGATTGCTAACATAGCAAACTTCCACATGCCTTTCGTTACTCGCCGCTGCTGCAGGCGCTGCTCCGAACTGCTTGCGCCTACTGCCGCGCCAGCTCCTCCGCTGTTGCCACGTTGTTGCCACGTGGACACTTCGTTGTCAAATGTCCGGCGTTGCTGCACCTGAAACAGATTAAGTCCGACCGCGGCCGCGGCCCCGCAGAGCCTGACGCTGAAGTGTGCAGTGGCAGCACTAGCTGCCTTGCCTTTCACCGCCAATTTGATGCTCGGTGACCCATTCCACCGCAGCTGTGACATTCCACAGTTGCCGACCGAAAACCCGATCGCTTGAAATCTGGATCTGCTGTCCTATCGCCTCATGTTTAGGCTACCTTACCGATGCAAATCAAGGCATACAATGGCTCCATAATCTTGGAAAACTTTGCTATAAACTGGCGAAAATACGACGCCAGACCGATGAACCGTCAAGCTAAACAAGCACAGCAATCTAAACTTCGTATCGCAAGTAATTAACAGGTAAACACGCAAAAGAACCTCAAATAATATTTTCTTACACCGGTCAAAATCACACTATCGTAAATTCGTATACCATACAATATACCCGAGTAATAAAATGGAAACTGCTCACCGGAGTGACGTAAAATTGCAGCTGGTGCGCTTACTACAGATCCACTCACTATTCTTTGACCTGGCTGACCACAGTACTGTTGCTGGCCTTCCTGCTGCTCCGCTCAGGGCAGTTAGACGCGTAGTGTCCTTGTCCATCACAATGAAAGCAAGTGATCCCCACTTGGTTAATCGCCGCACTATGACTGCCGCTTGTGATCTTCAGTTCAGAACAATCTTCATGTAGCTTAATGTCTCCTTTATAGTGACAATGAATCGCCATTATCGGTTATTTCCATCGCGTACAGAAGTACACACATTATCACTACACTGTTTTCTCCACGTGGGCTGACTGAGTTACATACCACTTCTGATGTCGGAGATAGCGACGGCTGAGCGATAGAGTCGTCATCATCTTGACTTGGTACGAGGTTTATTACTTGTAACTTTATAATTCACAATATTAACCACAGTATAAATAACAATGTTCAGTTAACACACTTAGATAGACAAACCGACAGGTTCGCAACGGAGAAGTGTCTCGGTCCGTGTCCCAACGTCGACTGACTGATCGAGCCAACCTCACTTTCCATTACGACTCTGTCCACGTGCCGCCATTGCAAAACAACTGACGTCACCGCGTTTGCCGCACTACTGTGTTAACAATCAATTGAGAAACTTAATAAAACGATATCGTTATCCACGACATATATATAATGCGGAACAAAGTTCGCCGGGTCAGCTAGTACAAAATATGGGACTCTGGCGTCCGTATCGTCTCTGTAGAGGAAGAAGTAACTAACTCTTAAAAAATTGTTTGGTCATTTTTAACTTAAGTTCCTGATATATAAGGTTGAAAATTAATTACATAATTATGAAGACTTAATTCTCGCTCTCCGCGGACGATATTTTCTATCTACTATTTATTATTTTCTATACATTCTATTACTCAGCCCATACATGTTCGGGCCTCCTCCAATTACATGGAGGGTAATTAGCCTTCTGTGCCACAGCTTCGTTTCCAGTTATCCTAATCTTGCGACTGGCTCTTCGGTCTTGTCATTTCCTTTTGTCGGCTCTTACGACACCCTCAGGCTAGAATGTGGTGGTGACAATATGTATTCTAAATCCGTCACCTCTCGGAAGTGTTTTCTATCTACATCACTATCACTACATATTATAAAACAAAGTCGCTGTCGTCTGTCCGTCCCTATGTATGCATAAATCTTTAAAACTACGCAACGGATTTTGATAAGGTTTTTTTTTAATAGATAGAGTGATTGAAGAGGAAGGTTTATATGTATAACCCACCCCCGCTTTGCACGGGCGAAGCCGGGGCGGGCCACTAGTATGAT
This sequence comes from Clostera curtula, assembly GCA_905475355.2. Lineage (NCBI taxonomy): Eukaryota > Metazoa > Arthropoda > Insecta > Lepidoptera > Notodontidae > Clostera > Clostera curtula. Next base: position 6,891,798 of record FR997808.1, on the reverse strand, counting down.
ATATATTTCACTCGCCTTTTTCCCAGTTTCAATGGGATCGGCACCTGTCTATCCTCGTTTGGTTAAATGCCAGTTATACTAAGCGATTGCTGACAGCCCTCCGCAATCTAATGGGACTACCGGTTATTATATAGTTGGTCCAACTTACAGTTTTCACGCAACTGACTACGTGAAACGACATAAATGGAAGAACGGCTGCCTTGAGCCGCTTGAATGCCCTTCGAAGCATGGAGCAGATCAGATATTACACACAAATGACAGTCATGATCACCATCCGCTTGGTGACTGATTAAGTTTGACTGCCTCGTTGGTCTAGTGGTTAGATGTGCCGCCTTTGGATCAACGGGTCCCGGGTTCGATTCCGGAGTCGGGCAAGTGTCTTTGTCTAAACCAGAGGCACTGGCTCGGAGTCTGGGTGTCATTTCTATCTATAATATGTATGTATTTACAAAAAAAAATGTATATAAGTAGTTTATCATCCATCTCGTTACCATAACACAAGCATTAAGTTGCTTAGCTTGGGACGAGATGGCGTTGTGTGAAATGTCCAAGGATATCTATTTAAAAAAAAAAAAAAGTATACACTGTGTTACTATCCCATTCTATCCTGAGTGTCTCTAAGAGCCGACAAAATGAAATGTCAAAGTCGATAACCTAGCCGCAAAAAAAGGAAAACTTGATACGATACCCTGTGGCCAGCGTGGCACAGTAGGCTAATTATCCTCCATGTGACTGGAGGAGGCCCGACTCAACAGTGGGTCATATATGGGATGGGCTGAGTAGTAGTTGTAGATGGTTATGATGGTCCCATCCAGTATCCAGCAGAATCCGTCGACTAAACGACGAAGCAGCGAGACATAGACGAAGCAGCGAGACATAGACGAAGCAGCGAGACATAGACGAAGCAGCGAGACATAGACGAAGCAGCGAGACATAGACAAAACAATACAATGACCCAGTTAGGTATCCAATTAGGACCTTAGTCGTGTTCTTGTCTAATACCCAAGAACTGTCTTTCGGCTTCTGCTCTTAACCCGGCAAGTCAGCGAGACATTCTACAGCTTTTATTTGAAACTCTTCGCTTTTATAGGTACCTTTATACCTACTTATATACTTAAAAACAGCCGTCAGAGAGGTCGTTTACTTAAGTGGCTATAGGATCCAGTGAGAGAAACCTCCACATACTCTCTACCGCATCCAGCCTTTTGTATCAAGTAACTGTTCATATATTCTTTATTCATATTTTTTACATAAATGTTTATAAAAAATAAAATAATAATTTTTAAAATCTAACTTGTAAGTATAATTCTCGTATCACGGTGTTTGTAATCCTCCTCGGAAATGGCTCGATCAATTTTCGTGAAATTTTGTGTGCATATCGGTTAGGTCTGCGAATCGGACAACATAAATTTTTCATCCCCCTAAATGTTAAGGGTTCACCCAATGATTTTTTATTTATATAATATCATTGGGTTCACCCTAATTTTTTTATTTTTAGACAAATTTTTTGTTTTTATGACACAGCATACAAAAACACATCATCAGCCTATTTCAGTCCGCTGCTAGACGTAGGCCTCCCCTATGGCTCAAAATACATACAACCCTAAATTTCACCCCTCTACGATCAAGCCCTATGTTTTATTAGCGATATTTATATGGAAAAACAACGTTTGCCGGGTCAGCTAGTATTATAGAAACATCATGACAGCCCTAGGGGCGAAATAAATTCAAGCCGCCTGCATCTAGTAACTTATCATTAGAATACAAAAATCATAGTAAGCCAAGCCGCATAGCAATCGATGGATTTGTATGAATGTAAAGCACGAATTTAGATTATGTTGTTCATAATCGTAGAACAATGGCATTGTCTGGCTCTAGAAATAATAGGGGCACGTTATACAGAGAGTAACAAAAACTCTTTAGCCATCCGGAGTGAGGAAATCAAAAGGAGTGTTTAAAATAGTTTTAAATCTCGGAGTATGAGGGAGCAATATATAATATTCTACAAGCTTAGTAATTTGTGTAAAGGTTTTTTATAAACGAATCCCCTGCGTTTGCTGTAGCCTGTTTCGCGAGGGCAGTTTACAAACATGTAATTCACGAACACAAATTACACCCAGAGCACAATTAAGCTCGGAGCAAGCACATCTGGATTGAAAGAACGAACGACGACGAATGACGAACGAGCGAAAGACGCTTGCCCAACCCCAAAATCGAACCCGGGACCCGTTGATCCAACGAGTTGTGTCACCAGTTGGTGATCAATATGTTAAGAATAAGCCTGTCCGCACTGCGATATATCACCGCGCGTTTTTTTTCTCGCAATTCTGTAACACTTTGAATATTATAGGAGTATCCGCACTGGCGGTAAAAAAATCGCGTACTAGTCTGATTCCGATCGCGGAATTTAATACGCGAGAATAAAAACACAACGGCTTAAAAGTTACGCATGTTCGCCTTCAATTTTGCACACAGCATCTTTATCAATAGTAGTATCAATCCTTTTGTGATGGTTATAAGGTGTTTGTTACACCCTGTATAGCCATACTGTACTGAAATTATGCAAGTCCACCATATACTTTACAGCATAAAAGAGCGACCTACTTTCATATATAAACCTTCAATGCACACAACGAATATATTTTGAAGTTCCTCTTTGTAATATGTGCTGTAGTATAAATTAAATGACCACGTGCATTATAGTTCCCTAGCTTTATTTGAGGAGTCGATTTTCTGCCGGTCGGTATTGTAACACGTTAACCGAGATTGCACCGTATTAACATTTTAGGTAATGTAATAAAAAATAAAACCTTTTCACTGATAGTTTATACTCAAACTCAACTCAAACTCAAAAGGATCTTTATTTACGTAGGTTTCATCACAAAACTCTTATAAATCGTCATATTTATAAACACCATTATCATCTTACGGCCCCTGTCCCACACCAGGTGGTAGTCTCCACACACACCCATCAGTCGTCATACCTACGTTCACACCTTTCACACACAACTCCTCACTCCTACAATCCCTCCATTTCCCCTGATCGCTCACAATCCCTGCGTTCACTAACATTGATGCCGAAACTACCACCGGTTCGGAAGGCTGCTCTATAGAGAAGAGCCGGCAAGAAAATCAGTAGTTACTTTTTTTAAAATTATTGGTCTTGTTTACAAAAAGCAGTAAACAGCATAGTGAGAGCAAGTACGCAAGATGAGAGAAACACGCTACACGTTTACGCAATGAATGACGGATAGACCTTGACAGGGCCAATCAAAAAACAAATACGCGAATAAAGGTCTCCATTGCGTCATTGCTCACACATAGCCGTTATATGTACTAAGAGTCCGTGTGTTGAAGGATTTTGAAAATATAGTTTCAACTCACCAGGCCGTCCTGAGGGTGTCGTAAGAACTGACAAAAGGAAAGGCCAAGGTCGAACACCTATCCGCAAAATAAGGAAAACTTGAAAGGAAACCCTGTGATAACCCGTCTGGCCAGCGTGGCACAGTAGGCTAATTAAGCTCCCTGTGACGGAAGGAGGCCCGACTCAGTAGTAGGTTATATATGGGCTGAGTTAAATTTTTCGATGGTTCAGGGGGTTGGATGTGTAACCGGGGCCTACGGGTGGGGGCACAATGGATCGCCCCCCACCCAGTGGAGCATAGGTCCCGAGGAGAAATTTACCGGACACGACACTTTTCCCGGATTTGCCAGACCACGAATCCCGGGGCAGGGCACGGGGAGGCCCTCGCCCCATGAAGGATACTGACAGATACTACAGAACGTCCTGCTGGGTGCTCAAAGCAGGACGTCGAGTGCTCGTAACGAGCCAGAGGTGTGGAGGAGTGCCTCCCTGTCTGCGGCAGCGTGGTTTAGGACTACCGTTCCCACAATGCCGCAACAAGGACGCGAGTAGAGAGCACCCCGGGGAGGTTTAGTGGGTAGGCCCCCACTCTGGGGTCGAGTCCCACACGCCCCTCGCGGGCCATCCCCGTGGCTGGCGAGGAAGTCGAGTAAACCAGAGGCGCTTGCTCTGAGTCTGGGTATTCATGAATTACATGTATGTAAACTGGGTTTCGTTTTTATATAAAGAGAAAAAAGAGTATTAGTTATTAGTAGACTAGTTATTTCTAAATTTAAAAAGAAGTTCATTTTACATATAATGAATTTTTCATCCCCCCATCTCGGAAAGAGTATTTTTGCTCTTAGATATTTGAGTGCAAAAGCCGTTTTTATTCACTAGAGAATAAAGTATTTTTGCTCTTCGATATCTGAGTGCAAAAGCCGTTTTTATTCGCTAGAGAATAAAGTAAAGATTAGTCTGTAATACTTACCTGTCATAATGTAGTAATTAATACCTAAACTGAAATAAAAGTGTACCTATCTTGTGATTGTAAACGTTTTTTTTTTGCATTTAGTCATTTCCTCGCTGAGGTGGAATGAAAAGTTACGTGTTGCACTCGAGTGCAAAGATTTTTCACCTCGTGCTCTTTTGATTCCCTCGCTAACGTTCAGGATTCTAATTTTGAATCACTCGCTGCGCTCGTGATTCAATTTTAGAATCCTTCGCTTGCTCGGTCATCAAAATTGAACACGCGGTTAAAAAGCAACTTTGCACTCTTGTATAACAAATAACTATTACAGCATCACGTTTTTCAACGCTACTATAATAAAACTATTATTAATACGCGTGATAACTTTCTGAAAACTCGCCTGAGGGCTTTGCATATCCCTTAGGGGATGGTAAGCTGAGCCGAGCTACTGTGGCAATTTTCCGCAACTTTATCAATATTGAAAAGTTCTGTACGTCATCTAGTTACTCGTATTATAATAACAGTATAAGTTGGCGATATTTAATACGTGTTTAAGAAAACCTAAATTGCCATGTCAATATTTTAACAATATTTGTTGGTCAGTGTGTTGAGATAGCTATAAACTAAAGCTACGTAGAAATAAGATTTAAACAAAATATATATAACTAGCGACCGCCCCGGCTCCGCAGGGGTGCAATATTGACATATAAACCTTCCTCTTGAATCACTCTATCTATTGAAAAAAACCTTCAAAATCCGATGCGTAGTTTTGAAGATTTAAGCATACATAGGGACGGACAGACGACAGCGACTTTGTTTTATACTATGTAGTGATAGTGATAGTGAAGAAAGTGTTGATGAGTTACCAAGGTATATATTTAACGATTACGAGATAATTCAAACAATTTGTTTGCAGATTGAAATGAGGCATTTATAAATTGATTTCTACAATGCATTGTTAGAGCACTATCAAAGTTTAAACTTGAATAATAGGATTCATACACATTTATGAATATATTTTACGAATACTTGCAAGAAGAAACCAAAATGGCTCTAACAGTTACATTGTAAACTAAAAATATAGTATGCAATAAAAAAAAAAAACTGTTCGTGTGGCGATAGATTTAAAATACATCGTGTCACCGCCCAGTTCTATCCTGAGGGTACCGTAAGAGCCGACAAAAGGAATTAACATAGCCGCAAGAGAAGGAAAACTTCAATCTAAACCCTGAGCCAACCCGTCTGGCCAGCGTAGCAGAGTAGGCTAATTATCCTCCAAGTAACGGGGCTCAGCAGCGGGTCATTTATTTGCTAAGTAGTTCGTTTCAGCCCCTGAATGACCCACTACTGAGTCAGGCCTCCTCCAAATTCATGTAGGGAAATTAGCCTACTGTGCCACGCTGGCAAGACGGGTTGGTACAGGGTTTGTATCAAGTTTTCCTTCTCTTGCGGCTTGGTGATTTAGGTACCTCTTGCGTTCTTTTAGTCGCCTCTTACGACACCCTCGGGAAGGTATGGGTTGGTGACACTGTGTATTCTAAATCCGTCACCACACGGAAAGTAGCACAAGGTAAGTAGTAAATTAGCAGTTACGGTAAAGACTGCATATGTGTGGGAGTGAAGCTGTTGTTTCGTCACCTTCACACGTACTCTACATTTTCTAACTTCACCATAAATTTAAGGTTACGGGAAATTAAAGCAACACTACACCAGGCTCTCACCTATTGTGTACCAAAAGAAACAATAGGTAGTTAAGGGCGTCGCTGGTCCATAAATTTAGACGTGCTTTCTAGCCGCCCACCATCTTGTCACAGATGTCGCTTCGGTATTTGATTGACAGAACAAAACGTGCTTGGTAGAGGAGCGAACTAGAAATCTTAGCGAAACTGTATATTTGATAGTAGCTCTCAACTGCTCGCCGTATTGAATAACAACTTTCAAATCTCTGTTATCAAAAGGGATATTATCACCATAATATTATAGAAAAATGACGCGTGAGGAAAGCTTTGCAAAACTGATTATAAAAACTATTATCTGAATCATCAGTTTTGCAAAGCTATTAAAGTAGGGCTTTTGAGTATGCTACTTATTTAATATTAAATAGATTTCAGTATGTCATTTTCATGTAATTCCTGATAATATAATTTACTAGCTGCGTCCTGTGGTTTCGCCCACTTACCGTAATTTATAAGCTACATTATTGTAAAGTTTCATCAAAATCTACCCAGTAGTTTTTGCGTAAAAGAGTAACACTTCTTACAAACTTTCGTGTCTATAATATTTGTAGAATTAAACTTTAATGTATATGACGGTATTTGTATTAAAGCTTTTAAGCCTTACTCGCTTTTCTACACGGGTTTTCACAGGCATATACACCCGGTTTTTCATGCGGCGAAATTTCCCTTTTTCCTTTTAGTAGCTTCCCGTTGACAACCTTAGATTGGAATGAGTCAATGACGCTATGTATTTAAAACCCAACTGAGGGATATATGAATACTGAAGTATTTATGGGCTTCATTCGCTAGCTTCTGCACGAGGCTTCACCTATACAGGGTGGTCAAAAAGTCGTGGATCAAACGAAACCAGCATTTAGATGGCGAAAATTGTTCTACGGGAGGACCTCCCGTAGAACAATTTTTTGCTGCTGATGGCCCCATCTAACCGCTGGTTTCGTTTGATCCATGACTTTTTGACCACCCTGTATAATTTAAAGTACATTTTAGTTTACCAAACATATGGTATGTCCGATTTGTTGAAATTATCAATTTTTTTTACTTATTTACCATCCCATTCCGGCTGCTGAGGTATAACAAACAACTGGCTTATATTACTATATGTAGATATCATTATGATTTTTCTTTTGCACACTTTTGCACCATTTTGACCACGGTTGTCCGCGAGTAAATCACGGACATAATGTTAAGGGCCTAAACCAATATTCAATTGTTTCGGGTTGAGTTATAAAAAGTACGCATAAAACATTCACCGTGAGTGTATTGTTCCAGACGTCGACCGGAAGTGCGCCTCATGGCGTCGGGGGAATCCGTGACGTCATATTAATATCCGTTATAGCGGCACTCGGTTTCCTGCTTCCGGTATTGTTGTATTACCCCGTACGGTATTACTATCTGTCGGAGAATGCTTCTACTGGAAGTCAGACGGACAACAAAAAAAGCTTGGAAATTAAGGTTATCAAATCTTAACCTACATTTATAAACATGTATTGTCATTTAAAAGTATAATCAACTATAATCGACTCTGACAAACATTTAATTAAAAAAAAGCGAAGGCTCCTCAAAGAGTGGGTTATCAAATCTTAACCTACGAATATAAATATGTTTTGCCATTAAAAAGTCAAATACAAAGACTTTGACCAACATTTAATTTAAAAAAGCGAAGGTCCCAATGAAACATTGTTGAGCAACAAAATAATTGTAACATAGGTAGTTATTACGAAATAAATATCTCGACTGCCTCGTTGGTCTAGTGGTCAGATGTGCCGCCTTTGGATCAACGGGTCCCGGGTTCGATTCCGGGGTCGGGCCAGTGTCTTTGTCTAAACCAGTGGCACTGGCTCGGAGTCTGGGTGTCATTTCTATCTATAACATGTATGTATTTACAAAAAAAAAAGTATATAAGTAGTTTATCATCCATCTCGTTACCATAACACAAGCATTAAGTTGCTTAGCTTGGGACCAGATGGCGCTGTGTGAAATGTCCAAGGATATTTATTTATTTATTATATTTACGCTGCTGTCGTTAGTGAGTAGATGTACTGTGATACAAAAATGAAAGTGTGCGACTTTCTAAGATGAAAACAGTAGCGTTAATTTCATTAGCGTATAAATACTCGCACATATCAATTGCTCACGTGCAAGAGCACGCGTAGAGTAGTCGTTAGAACCTTTATTACATTCTTTGCCGTATTTGTTGATATTGCCAAGGATATTAATTACAAAGTTTAATCAACTATATCTTGCTCCACTTTTTCAAAAATGGCATCCATTTTATCCGTAATAGGGCGACCAGAGCGACGTGCATCTTTGACATCAACATTTCCGGATTGAAAACGCTTAAACCAAATTTGTGCTACTCTCACAGACACTGCACTAGGTCCATAAACATCGCAAATTTTTTTCGCGGCTTGCCTTGCATTTTTTCCTTTTTTGTAGTAAAATTTTAAAATGTATCGAATTTCTTCATTAGGTTCACTCATCTCGACAGTACGAAAAACTAATGAAAATCACACTTAGCCGCCAGGAAAAGAAAGCTTGACATGAAACTGTTTGTGAACCCGTCTGGCCAGCGTGGCACAGAAGGATAATTACAGTTCATGTGATTGCAAGACACCCGACACAGCAGTGGGTCATGTATTGGAGAAGTAATAAATTACTATACCACGCGGGCAAGAAGAAGAAAGAGTTTCGTTTCAACTTTTTCTTCTTTTGCAGATTTTCGGCCTGGTCATTTCCTTATGTCGGCTCTTACGACACCCTCAGGATGAAATTCGTCACCACACGGATGCACAGTAAAATTCAACACAGTAACCAAATTGGAAAAATAATCAACCTTCTATATAAAAGGTAAATGGAATGTTTCTTCAAATAGTTTGTTCATACTTATCTTTAGTTTTATCTATGCTTTCGCTGGCAGAAAATCAAGAGTGAAAGCCCATTTAGCTAACATCGAGCGGAATCGACGTTTTATACGCTATAAAATAAGGTTATCGCGACATCTTCGCATCCTGAGAATTTTAATAGTGGCTTTCGACACAAGGTATATGTACGCATAGTTTTCTATGCTTCTTTGACAGTCTTTTTTATAATATATGTAGCTATGATTTTAAACAGAATGTAGATGTTGGCATTATGCCTCCATTCTATTTCATCGAAAGAGTGTTGTGTAAGGTAACTAAATTACACAGTTTTTAACGGATTTATCACGTAAGCGTAACGTCGGGAATTAAATAAAGTAATCTGTATACGAATATTACATTAATTAATTCCCGAAGTCAGTTGTAGGTTCATTATTTTTAACAAGACGTTCTATTTAAGCGTGGCAACGCCAACATTGCATATTCAGAATACTTAGAGGGCATACGGTATGCGCCGTACATCTTGACTCGACTCAATTTGGTCTCCACAACTTTTATTTTAAAATTCATGAGCGCCCGGTATACCACTTTTATAAAGTTTTATCACAGGTAAGTTCTATGCTATTTAATAATGCTGTGTGTTCATATAACGTTACCAACGTGTAGGAATGCCACAGCCACTGCGCTCATAGCTTAGAGCTCCTTGAGTTTATGTTATTGTAGTTTACTTATGTTCTTTTACTTACGATTCCACAATAATATACCACAAACAACTGAGAAATTGCTACCTACATAATTTTAACCAAATACTGTCGCCACCCTATTTAATCCTGAGGATGTCGTAACAGCCGACAAAAGGAAATGATAAGGCTGATAACCTAGCCGGAAAGGAACGAAAACTTGATACGTAATGAATATTTGTTTTGTATGATTGTCAGACTTTCCGGCGAACCGAGAATAATGGTTTTAACTACTAGAACCATTGATATACAAACTAGAACTGTAGTATTTACGGTATTTTCAATAGCGGTATGGTATTAATCATTTTCCGGTGATTTCAGGCTAAAAGTCTGTCAGTGTCACAGCCTCGCGACGGGTGGGTCTCGGCATGAATTTGGATAAAATCATGATGAATGATCACATTCATCCGAGACCTATCGTTGTGAATGGCCGTCTTGTTGAAGCTGTTTCAGAATATACCTCGGGCAAATTTGGCAATTAGGTAGAAACAGCTTCGACTTCGGCCTCCCCAAGAGGATGATCCAGCTGGGCTGGGCAGTATTTGGAAAACTTCGTCGGGTCTTCTCGTCGCCCATCCCGCAGAGTTTGAAAACGAAAGTTTTCGAACAGTGCGTCCTACCCGTCATGACCTACGGCGCCGAGACGTGGACACTCACGGTGAGACTAGTCCACCAATTTAAAGACGCTCAGCGTGCTATGGAGCGAGCTATGCTTTGAGTTTCACTGAAAGATAGGCTCCGTAACGAGACTATCCGACAGAGAACCAAGGTCACCGACATAGCTCAGAGAATTAGCAGACTGAAGTGGCAGTGGGCTGGTCATATCTGTAGAAGAACCGACAACCGCTGGGGTAGACGAGTTCTTGAGTGGAGACCGCGAATCGGCAAGCGTAGTGTGGGACGGCCCTCTGCTAGATGGAGCGACGATCTGCGAACGGTTGCGGGCAGCAGCTGGATGCGTCAAGCTGAAGACAGGGCGCTATGGCGCTCTTTAGGGGAGGCCTATGTCCAGCAGTGGACTAATGTGGGCTGATGATGATGAATCTGTCAGTATCCGTGTGGTGACGGATACTGACAGACTATAAGCCCATTCCATATTAAGGGTGTCGTAAGCTTGAGGGTGTGCTGAACACCTAGCAGCAATATAATGAAAACTTGATACCTACGAAATCTTATACCAACCCGTCTGGCCAGCTTGGTGCAGTAAGTAGATTAATTACCCTCCATACAAATGGAGGAGGCTTACTCAACAGTGGACCATCTATGGGCTGAGTAGTAGTAGTCTGTCAGTAATAACAAATTCAATTTATTCTCAAAGTTTACTTAAATGGGTTCGGATAGTTTTTTCTGTTATTAACAAACATAACCTTTGAAAGAGCAAAAAGACGCCATGAATACCATTACTGTTTATGGCTGTAAGCACTCGTGACTCGCACGAGCGGTCCCGCCGAACATTATTGATGCTTTTCCACACCTAAGTTCAACAGATTTTCAACAAAAATCACAATCCTTGCTAAAATTATAAATACGATAGTAAATTTTGTCTGTCAGGATTTCAGGCCAATACTAATGGACCGATTTAAATGAATTTGGTACACACATAGTCTAAAGCCTGAGAAAGGACAAAAGCTACTTTTTAATGGGGAATAAGGGTTGTAAGGGGGGGGCGGATGAAAATACTACCCAAAGACTCTACCCCACGCACACGAGTTGTAGGCACAGCAAGAACTTGCATATATTGAAAATCTCATCAACTGCACTTTCGTAACTATGGAAAAAGTGATAATATTTGGTGCGGGTTTTCGTTATTTATTAAAACAAACTACAGATACCTACAAGCCAAATATTAGTAAAATCCATTTAATAATTCGCAAACTTATGTTTATACTACTACCCAGCCTATACTCCCCACTACCGAGTCGGGTCTCCTCACATCACAGGGTGGGTTGGCTAATTAGCCTACCGTATCTCGCTGGCCAGACGGGTTGGCACAGGGTTTTGTATAAAGTTTTCCTTCTCATGTGGCTACGTTATCAGTCTTGAATTTCCTTCTGTCGCCTCTTACGATATCCTTGGTATAGATGGAATGGGAACATACTGCATTAAATACCTACAAGTCAACTAATTGCAAAATTAATAATTACCAAATTTACGTGTATATACAGTACAACTTTGACCACTATTGGAAAACTGCCAATAACATACCCACAATGTGTGGAAGTTTACGCAATATGGCAACCCAAATTATGCTCCAAGTGTGCACCGAGCATTGCCGCGGCGTGACCGCACTCTCGGTTTAGTAATAATTCTCCGGACAAGTTGAGCGTAATTGCATAAAATCGTTTTTGTTGGAATTTCGCTTGCTCAATTCCCGCGGAGGGTCGTACCTCGTACTTCTGTTTCCTCGAAATTTTGCAATTTCTCCGACTAGTGAAGTTCAAGGCGTGACTGTGGCATGATTGCCGCTACTTAAATTCTAAGGGTAAAGTTGGAAGCCAATGAGAAAATTGGTAATATTTCAAAACATAACACAATACGAGTTTTTAGAAATGAAACAACTTTTTTAATTGTGACACTTTACTTTACTTTTATTGGTATTTGCGTACTTTTCTCGCGGTGAGCCGTAGTTGTCATGCTTTTTTTAAACGTAACTTCTGCACCCATATCGCGGGGCAGTTCATAAATTTACATATTTACATATTTATTTCACGAATACAAATGTCACCCAGACTTAGAGCACGTGCCTCTTGTTTACACAAAGCCACTTGCCCGGTTCCGGAATCGAACCCGGAACCGGCGGAGCCCCGGTTCGATTCCGGAACCGGCGGGGTCCCGTGATCTAAAGGTAGGCGAATACAAAAGATAGCGTCGAAGATCTTATTATAGTCTAGCGGCCCGTCTCGACTTCGCACGGGTGCGATGTTACCCGCGGGAGACGCCGCGGGGCGATGCTAGTCCAAAAAGTTACTCCCTATATCATCAGCTACCTATCAGTGAAAGTCCCGTCAAAATCGGTCCTTCCGTTCCAGAGATAAGTTAAAACAAACAAACAGACAGAAAGACAGACAAAAATTTAAAAAAAACTTTTTTTGGTCTATATAGGTAGGTACTGTGTATAGGTACTGTATACTTACGCATTTAGTAATAAAAATTAATTTATTTAAATTTTTAATTTAATTTTTATTTTCTCCTTTTTATAGGTACACGCTTATTATGATGCAGATCCCCACCACATATATTTGCAGACTTTCGGTTATTCTTCCCCACTTTCACCCCCCATAACTTTTAAAAGACTCAAGCGATTTTCATCAAGCATGTCTAAGAACACTCGCCCGTAACTCACCTGTCATAAAAAAAACAGTATTGAAATCGCTTCATCCATTCGTGAGCTACGGAGCCACAGACAGACAGTCAGACCGACAGACACATCAAACTTATAACACCCCTCTTTTTGCATCAGGGGTTAAAAAGAGGTTATTTTATTATTACAAACAGACACTCCAATTTTATTTATTTGTATAGAGTATAGATAGATAAACTCTTTAATGTACACGTGAAAAAAGATAGACACACAAAAAACCTTCTTTTTTTACCTGTGTCACAAAATAAAACGTCACTAACTAACAAATAGTGCACTAGCCGATGAAGAAGAAGAACAAATCTATACTAATATATAAAGCTGCAGAGTTTGTTTGTTTGTTTGTTTGTTTGTTTGTTTGTTTGAACGCGCTAATCTCAGGAACTACTGGTCCGATTTCAAAAATTCTTTCAGTGTTAGATAGTCCATTTATCGAGGAAGGTTATAGGCTATATTTTATTTTCAAAAGAATTAGGGATCCGTATGAAAATTGCGATTTTGTAACCCAAGGTATAAAATCGAAAACCTATTTATGCGTGCGCTGCAAAAACGATTGACAATAGAACAAAATGAAGTACCACGAGTTTGTAGGTCTTATTAAAATCTACAAAAAAGTCCGCGAGAGCACATATCTAACTATCATAGTTTAGTCACAATAACCACTTTTATATTCATAAAAAAAATGCATAGAGATAAGCACGGGTTCGAAGTCAACGCGAGCGAAGCCGCGCCCAAAAGCTAGTAGCTAATAAATCTGTACTAATATATAAAGCTGCAGAGTTTGTTTGTTTGTTTGTTTGTTTGAACGCGCTAATCTCAGGAACTACTGGTCCGATTTCAAAAAATCTTTCAGTGTTAGATAGTCTATTTATCGAGGAAGGTTATAGGCTATATTTTATTTTCATAAGAATTAGGGATCCTTATGAAAATTGCGATTTTGTAAACCAAGGTGTAAAATCTAAAACCTATTTATGCGTGCGCTGCAAAAACTATTGACAATAGAACAAAATGATGTACTACGAGTTTGTAGGTCTTATAAAGATCTACAAAAAAGTCCGCGAGAGCACATATCTAACTATCATAGTATAGTCACAATAACCGTTTTTATGTTCATAAAAATATGCACAGAGATAAGCACGGGTTCGAAGCCCACGCGGGCGAAGCCGCACGCAAAAGCTAGTGTTTCATAAACTTATAAAATAATTTTCAAAACTACGTTATTCTTAAATGGCTGTCACATATACCCAATGAAATAGTAACACTAAGATAAATCACAGTGCGACATCTCTAATGCTTCTGAAATTCATCATGTCTAATAAAAATACAATATATCAAAACGTTGCGTCATTTGAAATTCCAATGCAAAATAAATAATGTAGAAAAAAAGGCTGCTTTAATATTACACCAAACCATTTTTCTTACTAGATTTCTTGCCAGATGGGCATAAAAATTCTAATGTAATCTCTATACAATGCGTTTACGTATAAGCAATAAATCCTTATCGCATGATAAGCTACTATTTCATGACGTTGCGACAACAACGTAATGAGCCTACATTGGCTAAGCACTTAGAAACGTGTTTACCTACTTGAATTCAATTTCAAATTAGCAGTATTCATATACTACCTTATTAATAAAAAAGCCTATTCCGAAGTTGATATTACCGTCTAGTTTGTAATGTTATCAATAAACATTAATTACATTACATTACCCCTGGTTTAGCGCTTTAGCTATGACAATCTAGTTGAAATTAAAAATAAATAGAAGTAATAAAAAGTAACTTAGACGGCTGGTATTTTCACTTTCGTTTCACATACAATATAACGTATAAAAAGTCTCAATCAAAAGAGTATACCATGTTTTACCACTGAGGATAAAAAAAATCGTTTTATAATTTCAAAAGATCATGCATAAAATTGTATACCACATACACATGACTGTGTTTCTCATACAAGTTTACTAATTTACGCAATATGAGTATTGTACCAAAATTGAGACACAGTTTATTGATTTGTCCAAATGCTCCTACGCCTGCGTAGAGAAAGCCGCTGCCTTTTAAAAAAAGCATTGTAAGATTTCCTCTTATCTGAATTATAAATGAATGCAAACAGGTTTAAATACTAGTATTATAAAATCGCTCACAAACTACACTATAATTTAGGAACATCTCACCTCATTACTTATGCTGACTTGACACACAAGTAAACCGTCGTTATTACGAACTAATTTAATATTATTCCAAACTTAAGTACATGTCATTTACATAATTGTCATTATTGTAAGCGAAATGCGAGTAAATGCAACGTCGACATTTAAGCGTTTCGCCGAGTATCTCTTTGTATTTTATTCAGATAAAATTAATATGTTGACAGTTATTTAGATTAACCCGTTAGTTATAGTTATTGATGTTTTTTTATTGTTGTGAACATCACTCAATCCTGCCAATATTTTTCATTTGTAGAAAATATTGCATCGATTATTTATTCGGGTTTATGATATACAATGTCATCGACTAGGGAGACAAAAGTTTTTTTGAAAAAATAAGAAATCTAATTGTTAGGCAACACAGAAACGCTCAGTAGTGGGTCAAGCAGCTTTTTGCTACGCTGAGCATCACCACTGACCATGCTGATCAGTGTATATTATCAAGATTTCCCACGTTTGCGGCCAGATTCACTAGCTAATTATTGATTCTAGTCACTCACAGTATGGATTAATCTGGTGACATTATATTTTAAATCCAACTAGACTCTACCTAGGTGTCTATAAACCGTGATAAAATCCAATAAATTTAATACTTGTATCATTGTTAACAATTCCAATAAGTACCGAGTGGAAAGGTCTAACCATGAACTCTAGACAATATTTAGTGAAGCATATAAAATTATCCAGCCAAGCTACAATACAGTCTGCGGCGAGGGTTGCCGTCACGATGCCATGAGTCACGTACACGATGCACGCGACCAAAATATCAATACATACTTGTATAGGTATAAAACACGCAATCACTGCACTACTGTATCAATCCATACTACTTACTTACGAATTGTACAAGCTCCACTATTGAAAATGTATAACTAGCTACGACACGTGGTTTTGCAATCTGGATTTGAACGTGTAAAATACGTAAAGCTGACCGTACAATTTGGGGCCATAGAAGTTTGAACTAGGGACCTTCTTTATCAAATAGTCCAATATGTCGCTTTCGTCCTATTAAACGCGATATTTATAAGAACTTGCAAACGCTGGTGATGAATGATAAAATGAAATGAAATGAAAATGACAAATGAGTGTTTGTGAGTATTATATATAGGTATTTAAATAATGTCCGAGAGGATTAAGAATATGCAATTGCACACCATACTATCCTGAGGGTGTCGTAAGAGGCGACTAAAAGAACCCAAGAAACGGATCAAGCAGCAGTCGTGGTCACTAAATGACAGTTGTCTTCAAAAGTACAAAGAAACAGTTAGTCAAATTAACTACCTTTAATTTAGTTTTATTGATAACGTTCCCTGTACACGCAGAAATCGCTCATGGTGTCCAGAGATCTTGATGAGTGTTGTGCTTGAGATTTGATCAATTTAATGACTGAATCCCAATCAGGTGGTACCTGACAACCATCCTCTCTATTGAAATCCGTAAAAAAGTGTTTAAATTCAATGTGTAATAATCGCCAATAGTCAGCATGATGAATGTTTGTTTAAATTAATTATTGAACTAATATTATTATAATTATTGAATTCTATTTATTAAAGCGTATGTATAATAGACAAGCAATTGCAGTTGCAATCAACCTTGCAGCAAAGGTCGTTTCATGTGGCATTAATTACATGTAACTCAATTCTTTTTACTACAACTACAGATGTTCCCAGCAAAAAACGCAGGTGCCCCTAACAGGCACGTGTATTAAGAAACCGTCATAGCCATCTTTGAAGGGAGAAGGTTACTAGTAGGACCAGATAAAATTAACTCAGCGACATCACTTTTTTGTTTACCCAACAAAGATATTGAGTGCACCTAGGACTAGGATCCTACAGCCAGCGGACATTCAACAGGGTATTGGAAGCAATATTTAGTTTGCTCCTTTCGCATTATGGATGCGAGGTTATATTAGAGTAACCCATCGATCAATAACAGTCATCAGACGAAGTTAGTATCGTAATTACTGTTGTAAAGGCAAACATATGGAATCGCTCCGTGTTCTGCTAATCTAATAGAGTCAAAATTGACGTACAAAGGCACGGCGATTCTCTTATTTGACAGTTTTATAATGTACTAATACCTGCAATCGAGTTGTTTCAACTCGATTGTACATGGCCCAGTGCCGAGTCGGACCTCCTCCAGTTAAATGGAGGCTAATTAGCCTACTGTCCCGCGCTGGACAGACAGACGGGTTGGACCATGGTGTTGTATCAAGTTTTCCTTCTCTTGAGGCTAGTTTATCGGCCTTGACATTTCCGTTTGCCGGCGCTTACGACACCCATAAGATGAAATGGGGTGATAACACTAAGCATTCAAAATCCCTCACCCGTGTGATGTAATAATGGTATACATTAAACATATTTTTTTCTAAAGATAAAATGTAGGGTTTTTTTATGCTACTGACAACACTGCAGCTTTTCTACGGCGATTTCAATACGAGATGTTTTGGAATATAGCTGAGAATTTTTCAGGGGCTCGCAGTTTCACCGTCTCGTATCACAGACACAGTCGCAGAATTAGGGTCGAGGTTTGTCTAGAATTCAGCAAAATCGGGAAACGACAAGGACGGAATATATCTAGTTTCATATTGTAGATTGTATCTCAAGGGAGAAAAGTAATATTTATACGGCGAGGGCGCTTTTTTGAATCCAAAACGTGGCGAGGGATACTATGTACGTCGCCCGAGCCAAAAAACATTTTGCGCCCGAGTGATACA
Organism: Clostera curtula; assembly: GCA_905475355.2. NCBI lineage: Eukaryota > Metazoa > Arthropoda > Insecta > Lepidoptera > Notodontidae > Clostera > Clostera curtula. The sequence continues at coordinate 6,873,872 of FR997808.1, read as the reverse complement.
CTCTACTTTTCATCACCCTCTATGAAAAAATAAAGTTAATTGGTATCTAATAATAAAACAACTAAAAAAGTATACTACACTCACAGGCACAATTAACCGCCCACCTATATAATTCGTCGTCCTGTTTGTTTACTTTAACTATGGCTTATCTACTGTTTTATTTTTTGTTAAGTGGATACTCTAGCAATAAATTAAACTTATTCGGTTTCATAAATTTGTGTCACCGAAGGATTTTCTGAATTTAGTCGTTTTTTGATATGGTTGCCGTTGCATTACCTTGCTAACATTTCCTTCTCTTTTCTACCATAGTGTGTGAATATTGTTTAATTTGAGTTTGTAGTGTTCACGTATTGTTTGTGACTGTAAAAAATGCCACTCGATGCGACTGGTGCAGCTAGGGCAGTGGCTTTAGCTGACGCTGGGTACAGCCAACGTCGCATCGCTCGTACACTCGGTGTACGTCGAACCACGGTATGGGATGCCATCAGACGATTTCGGGAGACAGGTTCATACACCCGCAGGCCAGGTCAAGGCCGAAATCGATGCACTTCAACTCGAGACGACCGCTTCGTTGTCAGTAACGTGTTGAGAAATCGCTTCTGCACCGCTACTGAAGCTCGTACGCGCCTTTTTGAGGTGAGAAATGTCAGTGTGAGTGAACGTACCATTAGATGAAGACTGGCAGAAAGAAATCTGAGAGCTTTTCGTCCAGCTCGCCCTCCACAACTGCTCCCACAACACCGTAGAGCTAGACTTGCTTTTGCGCGAGAGTATGCTGACTGGACTGTGGAGGAATGGAAGGACGTACTGTTCTCAGATGAAAGCAGAATAGCCTTAAGAGGTCCAGATGGACGTCAGCGTGTCTACAGGCGCCAAAATGAAAGGTTTGCTCCATGCGCTATAACCGAAACAGTTGGTTACCAGGGAGGGTCCGTAATGGTTTGGGGAGGTATCTCTTACGAGGCTCGTACCAATCTTGTTGTGTTCGATAGAGGCAGTGTAAACGCTCAAAGATACGTAGAAGAAGTTGTCCAAGACCATGTCGTACCTTTTGCACCCTTCATTGGAGAAAACTTTAGATTAATGCATGACAATGCACGTTGCCATACCGCTAGACTCGTGACTGAATACCTTAATGAGGTCGGGATTCAAGTTTTACCATGGCCGGCACGCAGTCCCGATCTTAACCCCATTGAGCACATTTGGGACAACTTAAAAAGACGTGTTCGAGCAAGGGCACCAGCCCCTTCGACCCTAGGAGAGCTCAAGACGGCTGTGGTAGAGGAGTTGCATAATATCCCCCAATCGGATATCCAAGACATTATGGATGGATTGCCAAACCGGCTCCAAGAAGTTATTAGAGCCCGAGGCGGCAACACCCATTATAAATTTGTTTTTTTTTTTTAATTGGTCCACTTTTTACAAATTTAAAATTGTTAAATTTTCATCGAAGATTTTCACAGAATCGATTTTTGTTGTCCATCTTTAAATAAACGACTTTTTCTTTTCAAGAAAAGTTTTTTTTTTACCTTATAGGTAGCTTCCAATGTACCTCTCATAAAATGTGTTCTAAATTTGACGGTTTCTGCAAATTGATAGAAATACAAGGTGGGCGGTTAATTGTGCCTGTGAGTGTATTTACATTTGAGACATTTTCGCAATTATGAAAATGTATTGTCACAGTATTTAATTTCATTTCTTTTTTCATGGCGCGCGACAATGTGCCGTCGCTCGTACCAGCCAGTCTTGATTCAACACAGAACACTAAGATGTTCCAAAATCAAAAAGCGCGCGGCAAATTTAATTGCGGCGCACTTACAAGTTTAAACAGAACGTGTTAGAACAGAAAAGAGCTACTTTGCTTCCACTTAAAGAGGAACAAAACGACACTTCGAATAGATGGGATGAAAAATTAATTACCATCTACCAGATCACATCAATGTAGGCCTATTTGGCAGTTAAAAGATAAGGTGTTGACACCCACTCTCGACTTTCACATAGTTAATTAACAGTTATTTAAATTCTATTACACCGTTTGATAAACAGTGGATTAATGTTGAAATAGGGCGTGTTACGTGTCACTTTGTTACGTAATCTTCTTCGGAATGATTGACCAACACTTTTCTTTAGGCTCTAATTGTTATTCAACGACTTGGCTTAAGCTTTTTTTTTCTTTTTTTTTAGCGTGTTTAAACAACAATTTTGCTTCGGGCTACTATTAATTAACTTATTGACAACTTAGGCGAGGAGAAAGAGAGGAGTCAAAACTCTTCTGTGCCAGCATATCTTGGAATCTTGAAACAGAACTAATTCCCTCCCATCCTATTGGAGGAGGAGGTCTAACTATAAGGTCTGAAATGATAATGTTTTGGTAACTTTGCTTACATCTCAGCCCATAGATAAAATAAATTAATAAAAAAAAAATATCCTTGGACATTTCACACAACGCCATCTCGTCCCAAGCTAAGCAATTTTAATGCTTGTGTTATGGTAACGAGATGGATGATAAACTACTTATATACATTTTTTTTTGAAAATACATACATATTATAGATAGAAATGACACCCAGACTCCGAGCCAGTGCCTCTGGTTTAGACAAAGACACTTGCCCGACCCCGGAATCGAACCCGGGACCCGTTGATCCAAAGGCGGCACATCTAACCACTAGACCAACGAGGCAGTCAAATAGATGACCCACTGCTGCCTCCTTCGCCTACATGGAGGGCAATCAACCTACTGTGCCACGCCGGCCAGACGTAACCTTCTCTTGCGGCTAGAATATCGGCGTTTCCTTTCATCGGCTCGTACGAACTTGACGGATGATATGGGGTGGAAACACTATGTATCCTAATCCTGGATTCTTCGAATAAATATGGACTCCAGAAAAAAATACCATGATTTACGTTATAACACTCCTAAAAATAGACACGATAGTTAGAACTTGAACTTTAAAGATTTGAAATAGGTGAGTAGTTACGAAGGAATGCTAAACGTCATAATATCACTGCTGCTATCAATATAAACAGAGACCACGATGTGATGTGATGATGATTTATTAAATACTTCATATCAGTAAGTAACCAATTTACAGAAGTTCAGCACCTAAATGTGCCAAATAATCTCTCCATTAATGTTCCATGTTGGTTTATGACGGTCTTATTAGTTAAATATTCTTGACTAGGTCCAAAAAAAGAAACTACGCTAAGTCAAATGTAATTTTTTTTTAAACATTAGTTTTTTGTAATTTTCTTATTCTACTTTTCAGCAGACTTCAAAAAGCAATTCGGTGGCAGGTTTTTATTTAAGCGTGGGTTACCACATAAGCGTGTGTAAACCGATTCGAAAAGATATTAATTTGGCAGAAAACTTAAAATAAGTGATCAAAAAAATTTGTGAGAATACAAAATTTCTATTATTTCGAGGATATCGTTATTCGACGCCTTTACGAAGCAAAACGTATGCTTCGTAAAGGCGTCGAATAACGATATCCTTAGATCCATAGACAAAAAAATTGAAAAATAAAAACAACAAAACATGTATGGTGACCACAAAATAGGTACCTACTAGAAACGAAAAATAAACAATCATTAGAAGAAACATTTTTTAACGAACACAATTTTCCATCCGATACGACGATGTGCGCGGCCATGTGCTGTGTTCTATTAAATTTATTAAACCAATAATTTCTAATGGTTATCTCAGCTATATTTTCTTGTTTAAGAATCTATAAATTGTTGTGCACCACCTGTCCACTTTTATTAGGAGATAAAACCCTTAAATCTTTACCGTGACCCTGACAAGCTTGCCCCATAGTAATCCCGGGCTGGTAATAGTGCTTCCTAAAATTTATGACGTCGGTATGACCTTATTAATTTTATGGGACCACTTGGTCCACGTCGAAACCGGTTTTGGAACTGATGAGCCAGACTAATGTTGCCCACACCTTCCGATGTTTTCACTTATGTAGAAATAGCTTTTAGTTTATTATACTTCAAATAATCCACTTTTGAGTTATTTTATTATTATAAATTGTACATTAAACTAAACTATATATACATTTTAGTTTTATATCAACTTAATAAATATACAAATGTGTGGTAACGGATTTAGACTACACAACTTCACCAACCCATACCACCGTCAGGGTGTCATAAGAGGCGACTGAAGGAGCGCAAGAAGAAGACTAAATAGTCGCAAGAGCAGGAAGACGCGTACGAACTCGTGCAATCTTTCTGGCCAGCTTGGCACAGTAGGCTAATTTCTCTTTACGAATTTGGAGGAGGCCCAACACAATGGAGTGAGTGGAGTGGATAATTTATGGAAAAAATGATGAATAGTTAAGTGGCCAGCCAGATCGTGTGATTTAACACTACTGGATTATTTTTGTGGGGTTATTCAAACTCAGATGTCAGAATCTCAGAAGGACGCATACTTAAATTGTTTGAAAAATCACGAATTTTACGAAATGTAACTATAACAGAAACAACAGTTTCACAATGGATTTTAATACTTATAATTCGATTTTCGATTTTTTAAATTAAATTCATTGTAACAAAGCATCTCGTTAGGTTAGGTTATGGTTACTACGAATAAGTCAAAAAACTAAATGTCAATACTGTCATGTTGTTGGTGTTGCCACAATTGAAAAACAAAGTTATTGTTCAAAAACCCGATACAAATATGTAAAATCTAATTGTTTACATTTCTACGTGGACCTGGAATAAATAGCAGTGGTCCAAACAACGCGGCTAACAGAGATATTCTAGCCAAAAGACAAACAAAACTTGGCAGTCCTGTGCTAGTTATAACTCAGTAACTGGTAATATATGGGCTGAGGAGAGATATTCAAAAATGAAACACTGGATTGCTTATCTAAAATTTGCTTGTATTTACATAGGTACATCAGATTATATATCGACTGCTGCGCAGCATGTCGCGGGTTCGATTCCCCGCACGGAAGAAATATTTGTACGACCTACAAGTATTTGTTCCGGGTCTGGGTGTTTTCTATCTATAATATGTAGGTATTTACAAAAAAAAAGTATAATAAGTAGTATATCATCCATCTCGTTACCATAACACAAGCATTAAGTTGCTTAACTTGGGACGAGATGGCGTTGTGTGAAATGTCCAAGGATATTTATTTTATTATTAGTTAACCCGCTCATAACGCCTTTAGAGTAATTCGAATTCACTGTAGAAGAGAATAACGATATCCATGATTATGCATAATGAAAATGGTAACATGACTTAAACGTTATTAGAATTAACGCTTAAAATACCCTAATAGTTGGCAATACTTTTCAACTGAGGTGAGTAGAGTAATAATGCATCGCTAAGCCGATTGTAAAATATATCGGTTAGTGTCACTGCTTTAAATCGAAGATCTGGATTTATGGAGAGTATTATGGGTAGGCACTGTTGAATGAATGCCATAGACATTGTCTGGGTTCATAATGCGTTTCAGAAAGTGAAAGGTTTTAAATGATCATTTGAATACCGTAGTTTTTAATGTCTACTGTTCTCTATGATAAAATATTTTCTAATTTATTGCGAGTAGCATAATTATTTAAAATCTACTGCTTTATTGTCTGGCAGAATAAGATCACATAAATTTATTCAATAACGATTAACGATAGCCTGGTGTCACTAGATTGTATCATCTAACTCGAAGCGTAGCATCACAGAACACTACTGAAGACTCAAGTAGTACCTACTTGAGACTAGTTTTAGTCGGAGTATTGATTTAAAACGATGGTTGAGTAGACAACTGTCAAACTAAATTCAGGGTGCTTTAGGATGCCACAGAAGCGACTTAAAAATTACTTATTATCACAATAAGTAATTAATGATTGATTGACTGCCTCGTTGGTCTAGTGGTTAGATGTGCCGCCTTTGGATCAACGGGTCCCGGGTTCGATTCCGGGGTCGGGCAAGTGTCTTTGTCTAAACCAGAGGCACTGGCTCGGAGTCTGGGTGTCATTTCTATCTATAATATGTATGTATTTACAAAAAAAAATGTATATAAGTAGTTTATCATCCATCTCGTTACCATAACACAAGCATTAAGTTGCTTAGCTTGGTACGAGATGGCGTTGTGTGAAATGTCCAAGGATATTTATTATATTTATTTACTAGTGGCCCGCCCCGGCTTCGCCCGTGCAAAGCGGGGGTGGGTTATACATAAAAACCTTCCTCTTGAATCACTCTATCTATTAAAAAAACTGCATCAAAATCCGTTGCGTAGTTTTAAAGATTTAAGCATACATAGGGACAGACAGACGACAACGACTTTGTTTTATAATATGTAAAGATATTGTTTAATACTCAGCTCATACTTGACCGTTGCTGAGTCGGCCTTACAAGGAGGGTAATTAGCCCAGTGCGTGATTGTGCGGAGAGAGGTTTGCACAGGGTTTCGAATCAAGTTTTCCTTCTCTTGCGGCTAGGTTTTTGGCCTTGTCATTTCCTTTTGTCGACTCTTACGGCACCCTCAGGATGGTATAGTGACACTATGTATTTCACCAGATCAGTCACCACACAGAAATTTCTATTTTATCCTAAATATTATGATAACATAATTATTGATTTATTTTAATAAAACAGAGAGTCTACTAAAACAATAAATCAAAAAAGAGTGTCATTTTCTATAAAACAAAAGGTAACATAGTAGATCGTTACAGAGGGTTAAGAGATGGATGGTTTGTGTGAAAGAGAACATGTGTATGATAGGTATGAATGTAAATATGACGCAGATAGGAGTGTACGAAGAGTACCAATTAGCATGGCCGTCAGATAAAGATGGTATTTTTAAACATGACAATTTATAAGTGTTTGTTGATAAAACCTATATAAATAAAGTTCTTTTATTTAACGAGTTTCTAATCCAGTAATAAAATGGCCAATCTCCCTCCATCAAAATAAATAAGGTTATATTGGACCGAGATCTATGAATAGCTGAATTCGTTACCATGCAAGATTTATTCAAATGTACTAAAACAATTTATTACGAGACGTTCATGTCCAAAGAATCACAGTTCAGCCTTCAATATTTCATCACATAACCCATTATCGAACAACTTGTTAAGAATAATTGCTAAACTTTTGTATTAAACGTAAATCAATTGTACAGTTTCGACACCAAGATTGCCCAATATAATTAGATAGAGCGATAATATCAACAGAACCAATAACTATTTAAATGTAAATATTTGAGATAAGCCTTGGTAACCATGTACCTACGTTTTTGTTCATTCATATTAAAGTCGGTTTATAGAAAGGAGGTGTCGTAAAAACGTGGTAAGACGAGTTGCCACAGGGTTTGTATCAAGTTTTCCTTCGGTTTTACGGCACCCTCAGGTCGGTATGGGGTGATGACATCGTGCATTCTTATTTCATCAATACAAGTATGAAACTCTTTGGACACAAGGTAAAGATACTAAACAGAATTCCGATCATATACAAAGGATAGCTAGCCGTGTTTTTGAAATTCAATGAGTCTAGTCTCCATTGTTTGCGACTATCTCGAAGTTTTTAGAGCTACAAAATGTTGTGTAATGACTGTATTATCAATTATTTGGTTTTAGTGGTTTTAAGTAACAATAGATGTTTACATTGATTCCGTGTGGTGACGTATTGAAAATACAATATGTCACCAACCCATACCGTCTTTAGGGTGTCTGGTATGTGTGTAGAGGCGACTAAAAGAACGCAAGAGGCAGATCACCTAGCCCCAAGAGAATGAAAACTCAATACCAACCCTGTGTCAACCCGTCTTGCCAGCGTGACACACTAGGCTAATTCCCCTCCAAGAATTTGGAGGAGGCCCAACCTAGTAGTAGGTAATTGATGGACTGTAACGACGAAGAATTGGCTCACTAAGTACAAGTCAAACTGCAACATGTTCAGTCTTATGTTCACGTCCTCTCTCGCGTCCGGTCGAATGCTTCGACTACAAAGCTGGAAGCGTTCTGTATCGTCACTGGCATGGGAAACGTGTCGCATAGTAACGATGTGAGCCAAAGGCATAAGTTATGTTCAAGTCCATAAAGGAAACTACTTGTTACGGCAAATATCATATTGTATCAGACATGATTAAGAACGAAGGAACTGAACAAGTATCACACTGAAACAAATTAAATATTCCACTGCTAGTTAGTTCTTCCAATGGAATACCTTTTTTGACATATTGCTACTTCTAATACTCAGCTCGTAAATGACCCACTGCCGAGTCGGGCCTCCTCCAATTACACGGAGGGTAATTAGCCTATCACATTTAGGTAATGTTAGGCTCAAAAGTTGAGGTTTCTTGCAACGTAGCCTGAATATACAATTAGACGACACGGTTGGCGCAGTGGTTGAGCGATCGACTACTGCGCAGCATTTCGCGGGTTCGATCCCCGCACGGAAGAAATATTTGTACGACCTACAAGTATTTGTTCCGGGTCTGAGTGTTTTCTATCTATAATATGTATGAATTTACAAAAAAAAATATGTATGTAAGTAGTTTATCATCCTTCTCGTTACCATAACACAAGTATTAAGTTGCTTAGCTTGGGACGAGATGGCGTTGTGTGAAATGTCCAAGGATATTTATTTATTATTTATTTTTTATCTTTAAAGCTTAAATTCGTTGGAATCATCAACAACCAGTACCTACAGGTATAACTGGCACTGTATGCAACACATAACATAGCAACTTGGATTGCGAAGTTAGTTTGTTTCTAATAATAGAAGAGATTCATTCTGATTTCATTCCTTTAAGCGTTTTATTTCTACATTTAAGTAAACAACAAGTTTAACCATTTTTAAATCCGAGCCTAAATCACGTATATTATATACGGTACCTTTATTTTCCCGACGTTTCGACGGACATTGATATAAAGTCTACAAATCGCAAAAGTAAAAAATAATAATAATTGTTTGTTTATATAATTATTTAACTAGCTTTTGCGCGCGGCTTCGCCCGCGTGGGCTTCGAACCCGTGATATTTTTTATGAACAAAAAATCGGTTATTGTGACTAAACTATGATAGCTAGATATGTGCTCTCCCGCCAAAATGGAAATAGGTCTATAGTTGCCAAGCTCTTTCTTATTGCCAGCTTTGTAGAGTGGGATGACTTTACCATGTTTCATTAAATTTGGGAATACGCCCACATCTACACACTCATTAAATATATTAGCAAGCTGAGGAGCTATATCTGAAATAACCCCGGACTACCCGGGTCACCATGCACGTGAGCCATTGCCACAGTTTTCTTGGCTACAATGTTTTGGAATTTTTCTATTTTCCTACCTGTAACTGGTCGAGCAGAAAATGTGAATCGATCGTCTACTTTATTGTTGGGAAGAGTAATTAATTGCCCGCAATGATCAGATGGGAGATCATTAATGATAGATTTATTTATCAATTGACAGTTACAGAAGAAATTGTCCAAACACGTAGATGAACTATTTGTTACTCTAGTTGGCTCACTAAAAGAGGGCGTAAGTCCATATGATTTAAAAAGATTAATGAATCTACAAGATAATGATGATTCAACTAACAAATCTATATTAAAGTCACCACATATTAAAACATGTTTACTGCAGGAAGTGACTTTCTTTAAAACATTTTCCATGACGACCTCAAAAGTATTATAGATCCCAGAGGGTGGCCGGTAGACGCAGACAATAGTGTAGTGAACGAGTTCTATACACGATAATTCAATGGTACGTTCTATAGAGAGATCAACTATATCCTTGCGTTCTTTACCTTTAACTTCATGAGACACAAAGATAAGCGACCCACCGCGTATGGCATGCTTTCTACAAAAGGCACTTATAATACTATGATTTCCATTCCGTCGACCAAGCTCATGCTCCTTCAGCCAATGTTCAGTTACACAAAAAATCTGAACATTCCTATGCTCTAAAAATAGGTCGATTTCTAAATCTTTGCTAGCCATGCCCTGCATGTTCTGGTGAACAATTCGTAAAGCAGAAGGCATGGCTGTTGTCTCATCTAGTTGTTTAAACATCTAGATGTGTCTAGAGAACTGTGAATAGCACAGTCTGTCAAAGTCTTAGAACTAAGATTATATAAAAAATTGTCTGTGACAGAGTCAGCAGGTTGTATATTATAAGCTAACAATGTAGCTATTTGTCTCTTAAACCTAAGGGGCAGATGCATGTCATCCTTTGTCAGTTTAAAATTACTTATAAATGTGTTACAATCAAAATATTGAATTACATTATTGTGGCGATGAGTCAAATTGTAAATAAGCATATTTAAATTGTATATTTGTCTATTTTGATTAGCAGACAGGCTATTAGAATATGGAAGGGCACTTATAATAAATTTGCAGTCATGTTTGTTATTTAAGTCCAATAGCAATAGTCCATACATAGGGACGGACAGACGACAACGACTTTGTTTTATAATATGTAAAGATATTGTTTAATACTCAGCTCATACTTGACCGTTGCTGAGTCGGCCTTACAAGGAGGGTAATTAGCCCAGTGCGTGATTGTGCGGAGAGAGGTTTGCACAGGGTTTCGAATCAAGTTTTCCTTCTCTTGCGGCTAGGTTTTTGGCCTTGTCATTTCCTTTTGTCGACTCTTACGGCACCCTCAGGATGGTATAGTGACACTATGTATTTCACCAGATCAGTCACCACACAGAAATTTCTATTTTATCCTAAATATTATGATAACATAATTATTGATTTATTTTAATAAAACAGAGAGTCTACTAAAACAATAAATCAAAAAAGAGTGTCATTTTCTATAAAACAAAAGGTAACATAGTAGATCGTTACAGAGGGTTAAGAGATGGATGGTTTGTGTGAAAGAGAACATGTGTATGATAGGTATGAATGTAAATATGACGCAGATAGGAGTGTACGAAGAGTACCAATTAGCATGGCCGTCAGATAAAGATGGTATTTTTAAACATGACAATTTATAAGTGTTTGTTGATAAAACCTATATATATAAAGTTCTTTTATTTAACGAGTTTCTAATCCAGTAATAAAATGGCCAATCTCCCTCCATCAAAATAAATAAGGTTATATTGGACCGAGATCTATGAATAGCTGAATTCGTTACCATGCAAGATTTATTCAAATGTACTAAAACAATTTATTACGAGACGTTAATGTCCAAAGAATCACAGTTCAGCCTTCAATATTTCATCACATAACCCATTATCGAACAACTTGTTAAGAATAATTGCTAAACTTTTGTATTAAACGTAAATCAATTGTACAGTTTCGACACCAAGATTGCCCAATATAATTAGATAGAGCGATAATATCAACAGAACCAATAACTATTTAAATGTAAATATTTGAGATAAGCCTTGGTAACCATGTACCTACGTTTTTGTTCATTCATATTAAAGTCGGTTTATAGAAAGGAGGTGTCGTAAAAACGTGGTAAGACGAGTTGCCACAGGGTTTGTATCAAGTTTTCCTTCGGTTTTACGGCACCCTCAGGTCGGTATGGGGTGATGACATCGTGCATTCTTATTTCATCAATACAAGTATGAAATAACACTTAGTAAAATATAAATAACGCTTTAGACACTGGATGTAAAGGCATATAAGAAGGTAAAGATAATAAACAGAATTCCGTTCATATACAAAGGATAGCTAGCCGTGTTTTTGAAATTCAATGAGTCTAGTCTCCATTGTTTGCGACTATCTCGAAGTTTTTAGAGCTACAAAATGTTGTGTAATGACTGTATTATCAATTATTTGGTTTTAGTGGTTTTAAGTAACAATAGATGTTTACATTGATTCCGTGTGGTGACGTATTGAAAATACAATATGTCACCAACCCATACCGTCTTTAGGGTGTCTGGTATGTGTGTAGAGGCGACTAAAAGAACGCAAGAGGCAGATCACCTAGCCCCAAGAGAATGAAAACTCAATACCAACCCTGTGTCAACCCGTCTTGCCAGCGTGACACACTAGGCTAATTCCCCTCCAAGAATTTGGAGGAGGCCCAACCTAGTAGTAGGTAATTTATGGACTGTAACGACGAAGAATTGGCTCACTAAGTACAAGTCAAACTGCAACATGTTCAGTCTTATGTTCACGTCCTCTCTCGCGTCCGGTCGAATGCTTCGACTACAAAGCTAGAAGCGTTCTGTATCGTCACTGGCATGGGAAACGTGTCGCATAGTAACGATGTGAGCCAAAGGCATAAGTTATGTTCAAGTCCATAAAGGAAACTACTTGTTACGGCAAATATCATATTGTATCAGACATGATTAAGAACGAAGGAACTGAACAAGTATCACACTGAAACAAATTAAATATTCCACTGCAAGTTAGTTCTTCCAATGGAATACCTTTTTTGACATATTGCTACTTCTAATACTCAGCTCGTAAATGACCCACTGCCGAGTCGGACCTCCTCCAATTACACGGAAGGTAATTAGCCTGAATGTACAATTAGAGGAGCGATCGACTACTGCGCAGCATGTCGCGGGTTCGATCCGCACGGAAGAAATATTTGTACGACCTACAAGTATTTGTTCCGGGTCTGAGTGTTTTCTATCTATAATATGTATGAATTTACAAAAAAAAAATGTATGTAAGTAGTTTATCATCCTTCTCGTTACCATAACACAAGTATTAAGTTGCTTAGCTTGGGACGAGATGGCGTTGTGTGAAATGTCCAAGGATATTTATTTATTATTTATTTTTATCTTTAAAGCTTAAATTCGTTGGAATCATCAACAACCAGTACCTACAGGTATAGCTGGCACTGTATGCAACACATAACATAGCAACTTGGATTGCGAAGTTAGTTTGTTTCTAATAATAGAAGAGATTCATTCTGATTTCATTCCTTTAAGGTCTGGGCAAACAGCGGACGGGGCGGGACGGCGACGCGACGCTGGCGGGACGTGAAGAGTTGTAATGTATTAGTTAATGTAGAATAGGTCACATAGAGCCGTCGCGCTCGGCGCGAGAGTAGCGGTCGCGTCGCGTCGGCTCTGTGTGACCTTTAAAGGTCTGGGCAAACAGCGGACGGGGCGGGACGGCGACGCGACGCTGGCGGGACGTGAAGAGTTGTAATGTATTAGTTAATGTAGAATAGGCCACATAGAGCCGTCGCGCTCGGCGCGAGAGTAGCGGTCGCGTCGCGTCGGCTCTGTGTGATATATATGTCAACGGAAAACAACAAGAACCGGAAATTTAAAAATTTCCTGGGAAATTTATAAACGTCCGTAGGATTCCAAACGAGAGATAAATTGTATTATTTTACGCCCACATTTTCGGAAATTTATAAACTTACTGAACTCACGCGTAAAATAATAAGTAGCAATAACCAAACGCCATGGGCGCTCTGATTGGTTGAATAAGTCACGTGTTCCTTCTCTGTTCTCTCCGCCGCCATTGTTCGATATTGTCTACTAGTGGTAACCTAGACCTGATACTGCTGCATCAACAGATATACCTGCTGCATCATCAGGAATCTATAGGATACCCAACTCCTTACCAAATTACAGTAGATGTATCGTGTTTGGACTCATTGTAAGGGTATCAATGAAACAGATATAAAAAAGTTAGGTACCTGACATTTATGGCTGAGTAGACTCTCAATGTAGTGAACATTGAGTGTGTACTCAGCCATAATGCAGTCCGATGTCAGGGGTTTTTTAAGTTAAATACTTATTTTATTATGTTTAATTTGTTACATGCATGCATGTTTAATTTGTTTTAAGCATTTTTTTTATTATTAGCGTCTGTTTGGAAATTTGCCAATCGCGATCGCAATACGCGTTTTTTTTTAAATTAAACTTTATCATGTTTTTTTTTTGGCGGACGGCCAGCTATATTGTTTTTTTTAAATAAAACTTTTTAACTTCGCATCACTCCATTTCTATTGTTTTTATTTGGTAGAGTGAAGTACGTGTCATTAGCATATTATGTAAAACAGTAACCCTGTATTAAAGGTACTTACCTAGTTTTAAAGTAAAAATACTGTTACGTACTGATAAATTTATAGTTTGGCAAGTCTAAATGTACCTATGTCTATGGACACAAGCATGCCACTATCAACATCGACCAATCAGAGAACAGTGTGTTATTTGCCGTATCTTGTAGAAGCGTAAAATTAAAAGTTCTACTGTGATTGGTCGAACCGTTTAGAATCTTACGAATGGATATCCGTTAGTTTATAAATTTACGACGAGACGTCGTAAGTTTATAAATTTCCGAAAATGTGGGCGTAAAATAATACAATTTATCTCTCGTTTGGAATCCTACGGACGTTTATAAATTTCCTAGGAAATTTATAAATTTCCGCTTCTTGTTGTTTTCCGTTGACATATACACATAACATACAAAGTGATTAAATTAGTTATGGCAAATTAAGATAAGCATTTTAACAATATTTGTTGATTGCATTTCAATTAATTTATGATGTTATAAATGTATACAATTTATATTTTTTGTCTGTAATTTTATTAGTCTAGTTGAACGCTACAAAAACCCGTTTAAAAGGCAACTGATACCAGCTAAGTCTTCATTTAAATTTTAAACGCGGACTTATCCGCGCGTATCTGCTAGTACCATACATAAGTCTACTCAGCATTTTTAAGGATTGTAGATAGTAGAAACAATAAAGGCCACAGCAATTAAAGTTGGCATTCACACGAAAACAATACACAATGCCACGCGAGAGGAATCACACAAGAGGTTTTTTATTCTTTGAATACAGCTTAAATAAGCCGCTTTTATCTCTACCAATGGATCAAACAATATTGTCACGGCTTTGAATAATAAGAATTACACATTGTTTTGATTTTGCAATAACACAAGTTCCCGTATATAATGATGGAAATGGAAATCGTATTAAATTTTAAAATTACTTTTCCACTCTGTAATCAAATACAAATCATTTTTAAATTGACATCGAATGTCAATCAGACAGTCTTTAAATTTACAACGGGTGAACTAATTTAATTGATGACATTTCATTATTTACCGAATTTCAAGCATGTTTGTCTTGGTATTCCTAGTAAACAATTTGAAGTCGTCACACAAATAAATAATTATAACGACTTACAATCTTAAGTACGTAACCTCGTTAAACATACTGATAGCGCGACGAAATAAAACGTCATGCAATTACTAAGTAAGTCTCAAAATGGCGGCGCGGCGTAAAGCTTCCGAAACATAATCACGTGAAAGCGAGTTTGGAACGCGTGGCCAACGAATAGACATGCCATGTTTAGCATCGAGGTACTGTTACGATACGGTCCTAATTTTGTCAGCAATTTATTACACACGAGAAAACCTGATTTCATTCTCATAATAAGATAGTCGCTTAGGGCCCTTCCGAAAAGAACATTCTGGATCAGTTAGCAAAATTGACAAATAGGCAACGCACAACCCGTTCCAAATAATGATGTCTTATGTTTTCGTAGTCTATCCCGTGACCACGATTGCTGCAAAGCATTCGAAACGTCGGGTATTAAATAACGTAAAATACACGGGATAAATACGTTAAAATTTGTTTCATTATAAATTGCAGGCAAGTAAGACTTAGAAGTTCAAGTAATAGCAAATGGATATTGATATATCTGGTGATGAATTAAATTAAATATTCCAATATTAAGCCATATGCTTACATGTTAACCGCTTCATATAATCAAAACTCAGTCACTATGGAATATGCTGACTGTTCCGTTGTCAGCCAAGTATCTGTGTAAACCAGACGGTACGTGCACTTGTAATACTAGTTGATATAGAGGTAATACGTCAAAAATATAGTAACTATAGAATAGTGTTTTCGCAGGTACTCCAGAGAGCCCAGTTTTACTGTGAATCCATATTGCCAGATGCAGGCATGTATTTGCTTTACTATTTTGATTGCATATTTGTGATAGGCTATAATTAAAAAGCAAGTAAATGTACTACAGTTTTAAAAATGTACGCTGCCAATGTATCTGACAATACAGCTTTGGTGTTAATCAAGCACAAATAATTCAAGGTATGTTTATTAATATTAATCGAACTTATAAATAAAATATAATTAGTTTATCATCAAAGTAGTTTATCATCCATCTCGTTAACATAACACAAGCATTAAGTTGCTTAGCTTGGGAAGAGATGGTGTTGTGTGAAATGTCCAAAAAAAAAATCCGTTAGTGATGTTCACAATTGAAGTAAAACAAAAATATAATAAGCACAATATTATAAAGGCTAATAAAATTACCCTCCATGTAGTTGGAGGAGAACTGCGTAGCAGTGGGCCATTTATGGACTGAGAAGTAAGTATTTTAAAACTGTTTGTTTGGGACGCTACTGTAGTAGTACCTCCCATTATATGGAGAGTAATTAACCCATTGTGCAACGCCAGCCAGTCGGGTTGGCCCGGAGTTTCTATTCACGTTTTCTTTCTCGAGCGGCTAGGTCTTCGGTCTTGTCTTGTTTTCGGTGAACTGGCGATCAAGCGTAAGCCTACCAAGTATAAAAAAAAGTAAATTCCTGTATAGAAAGAAGAGAAAGAGAAAGATATTCTCTGTATAGAATGGGTTGCCGCAGTCACGGACCAAAAAATCTTTATTTTAAACGCAAGTCTGCAAATACAGACGTCTATTCAATCAACTACACGAACTTACTAAGCCTTGTTACCGTATTCATCGCCCACGTTCGTGCTCGCGATTTTATCAAACGTAATTTAATACTCGTTTTATAGTTTTGTGTTTAATGATCTATTTCCTCCGGTTTGAAGCCCAAACTCGTCTCTCACACTTGCCGATTCAGAAACTGGTTCCAAGCTTCCACTTGATGTTGGGCACGTTGGCCAACTTTCACGCCAAGATTCCACGCGGGGCCCTCCCGTGAGAACACGTTTCTTTGGTGGAGGTATGTTTGCTATGAGCGTAAACATCTGATTCTTAATTTGGCGGCAAATCTTCGTATCTATGTTAAGAATAGAACGTTGTTGTCTTTTAAGGAACTTCGAAGAATTGCAGTTAACCGCGTGGCACGGAAAGGAATAGTTCGTGAAGCACAGGAAGCTAGTTTTCCTCTTCTGAATTTAAGGCAACCTAGGCTAGGTTGCAGGCTAGCACTAGGCTATCTATAGTGACAGATTTATAATGCACTAGCTTTTGCGCGCGGCTTCGCCCGCGTGGGCTTCGAACCTGTGCATATTTTTTATGAACATAAAATCGGTTATTGTGACTAAACTATGATAGTTAGATATGTGCTCTCGCTCGTTACTCGTTTTGTAGATCTTTATAAGACCTACAAACCCGTAGTACATCATTTTGTTCTATTGTCAATAGCTTTGCAGCGCACGCATAAATAGGTTTTCGATTTTACACCTTGGTTTACAAAATCGCAATTTTCATACGGATCCCTAATTCTTTTGAAAATAAAATATAGCATATAACCTTCCTCGATAAATGGACTATCTAACACTGAAAGATTTTTTGAAATCGGACCAGTAGTTCCTGAGATTAGCGCGTTCAAACAAACAAACAAACTCTGAAGCTTTATATATTAGTATAGATAATGCCGCTCCATTGTATCCCGGGGGTCTCGTAAGTGCCCACAAAATTAAATGATAAGGCCTTGGTAAACTTGAATCGAAATCCACAGTGGGCTTTTACCATCCATGGGAGAAGGCCCGACTCAATAGTCCTTGTAATAGTTGAAAATATTTTGTGCGCATGCCCGAACTTCCGACATGTTTTTCGGGCACTTTATTTAAAAATGTGATGTGTGATAATGCTTGTTGCACAGCCATAGTTATGAAAAGTGCCCGAAACTGTCACACTGCTGCGTTTTTGACATGGCGGACGCGCCTGCGCTATGCGAACTATAAAATGCCTCTATTGAGTTATTAATGGTCTGAGTAGTAGTAGGTTATTTATTTGACGACACGGTTGGCACAGTGGTTGAGCGATCGACTGCTGCGCAACATGTCGCGGGTTCGATCCCCGCACGGAAGAAATATTTGTACGACCTACAAGTATTTGTTCCGGGTCTGGGTGTTTTCTACCTATAATAAGTATGTATTTACAAAAAAAATATGTATATACGTAGTTTATCATCCATCTCGTTACCATAACACAAGCATTAAGTTGCTTAGCTTGGGACGAGATGGCGTTGTGTGAAATGTCCAAGGATATTTATTATTATATTTTTATATAGACAAACTACAGGCTTTGTACATACATATTTATATCTGAATGTGTTATGCCTATTTATAAAAGTTACTGAAAATCACTACATAGTATAAAACAAAGTCGCATTCTTCTGTCCGTCCCTATGTATGCATAAATCTTTAAAACTACGCAACGGATTTTGAAGCGGTTTTTTTAATAGATAGCGTGATTCAAGTGGAAGGTTTTTAAGTATAACCCACCCCCGCTTTGCACGGGCGAAGCCGGGGCGGGCCACTAGTTTAAAAATAAAAGCAGAGTGCTTTACAATTGTCATGTATGCTTTAGCGTCTATTAAAATTAAGCTGACGACGATGATGATGATGATGAAAATTAAACATTATAACAACACCTTTAACCATATAAATATGAGAATAATCCCCCGATGTACCGTCCCGGGCAAATCCTATAGAATTTTTAATATCCGCTATGCAAAATATGAAATCATGATATCAAATATATCTGGATAGACCGAAAATGTATAATTATACCATAATAATAACCAAGTGCTTATAGAGGAGGTGATAAAAATGTACCCATCAAATAGTCTATTACTAGAATAACCTGTTTGGCAAGTATCTCTTCTAGTATTATTTTAATTTAAAAATAGTTGGTAATCGTCTCTGTAGCATAAAATCTTGAACAATATACGATTGCCATGCGATGTGCTAAAGCTAATTAAAGTTTCTACGGCAATACTTACACAATGCGAATATATTACATTTGGTGTAAGATTGAAAATATTTAATTACGGTTACACAAAGTTAAGTAATAATGTAAATGTAATATACATGTATTACATTAACATTACATTTATTGTGTTGTTATTTATGCAATAATTAATACATCCCGATCATAAAGAGAATAAAGTAGACAAAAGACGCATAAAGGCCTCCTTCAAGCCCTTCCCTGAAAAAAAACTTAAGAGAAATCAGATCAATTAACAATGATATAAGAAGCTATTTATCTTTTATATCTTTATAGATGCACCATGTCAGTACTAATATGCATAACAATATAATACGAAATATCTTGATACCTATCTACATACCTTTTTGCATCGGTAAATCATCAACATATTAAAATTAAATTCCTTCAGCAAAACGCCGTGTACTTAAAAGCAAAGACATTAATGCTATTACCGACTACGGCGCACCGCCCGGCTTTACCTGCTTTTAATTAAAGGCATCCCTGGAATGTGCTGCGTTGGTACCGCGCCTTTTTATGTTTATCACCCCGTTATAAATTTGAACTCTATGTTCAAAACGACAAGGTATAAAGTTGCGTGCCCTACAAAAAAAGTTGTGCATAGAAACCCGTACAATAGTAAATTGGTAAAGTTTCACGAATACTGTTAACACGAAATCTTTGATGTGAACTTGTTCGTGATATCGTAAATAAGGTTATTGCGTGTCACATGCATTAATTTAATTTTTAAAATAGTTTAAAATTATGTATGTAGTGACACTAATCGTTTGATACTGGAGAATGTGGTACAATTCCAAAGATGTTTGTTTACTTACAGAGTTTTCTCTAAGTATAAGCTGTGGTATAAGTACAGTAAGTGGAGAAATTTATGCGTATTTTAGTAAATCGACTGATAAATAATCTATGAGTACAGATCCGTAATATATATTTTGCTAACAGTAAATATTGCTTGATTTATTTAAACACCCTATAGTATAAGCTATCTACATGACATAATTACATTCAGAATATTAATTAAATAAATAAATATCCTTGGACATTTCACACAACGCCATCTCGTCCCAAGCTAAGCAACTTAATGCTTGTGTTATGGTAACCAGATGGATGATAAACTACTTATATACATTTTTTTTTTGTAAATACATACTTATTATAGATAGAAATGACACCCAGACTCCGAGCCAGTGCCTCTGGTTTAGACAAAGACACTTGCCCGACCCTGGAATCGAACCCGGGGCCCGTTGATCCAAAGGCGGCACCTCTAACCACTAGACCAACGAGGCAGTCTGAAATTGATTAACAATTAATCCTAATTGAGTCATCAACTTTAGATTGCTCCAAAAATCGATTTAAAATTGAAAGAAATCTATTTTTATATATCCTCAACTCTTCTGTGATGGCAAAACAATATGAGATCTATTTTCTATGACATATGGTATATAATATAATGTTTTCATATTACACAATCTTCGATTAGCATTCGTGGCGGGATGTTGGGAGTCCTATCTAACCTTCTTACGCATGCAGCGCGTTGAAGTTCCTGCAAGGTATATTCACTGCTTAGGGACTTTAAGTAGCAGTTGTTGTAATAAACAAAGTTGTTTTATGTATGGTTGCGAGTCTGTAATGTCTAAGTTATACGAGTATATTTGAATAAAATATACACACGGTGCACATGAGATATTATACGAGAATGTAACAAGTACTTAATTTTATTTAGAAAGTAATTTCAGTCGCCAGTAAAAAAATATCGATATACGATTTCTGCTAGCTATAGCTATAAAAGCTATGGAAGATGTTTAAGTACAATTGGATAAATTACTATTACTACACAACTTATATTTAGAAAAAAAAATATTAAATTAGTTTGTCTTAATAAAAATTATTGGACTTAAATTACATGAACCAGAATTAATTGAATGAACCATTAACCATGAACCCGTTACTAGATTTAAAGTATGCGTAAATTAGTTTAAAATTAGAAAAGAAAACAAATTAATCATTAATTTTAATTATATTTTTGTAGATGTAACACGTGCATCATTCCAAAAACTATTGACCCCATCGTGAAATGTCAATGTTCCAAGGCTGGATTGACCACGATACGCCGGTGTCAAGGTTCAAATCCGAGCAAATTTAAGACAAAACAAAACATTCTTAGTAAACTATTCGAATTTACTACTAGATAACTTTTAATTTCGACAGTAGCCGAATCACTTAAAACTTTGCGCCAATTTATTGCCTGACAATCGCAATTTAAAAGAGGGTATTAACCTCGATTTCGTTTACAATTTATTATAAAGTATTGTTATATTCTATTTTCACCGTATATCGTAGGCGTTTTGCCTACGATATAAAAGCCTGATACCGTTATGATAGAAAGTATTAGAACACACTACATACCCTGTGTCACTGTTGAAGGCAATCTCTCAATCCTTTATCAGGCACACATGAACACAAAACACAGTTGATACTCCACAAGGTGAAAACCTTGTATTACCACCACAAATTCAAATTTTTAACTTTGCACTGGCACTTTTAACGAACCTACATAGCACTGCGGTACATGGCGTGATTAAAGCATTCACTTGGATCCTGTATCAGCTTGGGTGTCGAAACTAACACATTATGCGCACACCCGACATCAAATCAACCACACTGACGGTCTCCTAATTCAAAATTTGACGTTTAAAGCACAACATTGCTGAAAACCGACCGTTATATCGAATAAAACAAACGCCGCGGCACGAAGTTAAGTTAAAACTAAGTTAGGTCCGCTACGCAAGAAAGACCGTTGATCCAGTATGATCGTGCAGGCTTAAACTGCTTTACCGACAGCCGTATACCTGTCTCACTTCACTATTCAACGCCAGACAAAGACAGGGTTATCATCGTGGTATGGGTGGGAGTACAACCTGCGCGAACGCAAAAGCCTCTCAATACAACTACGGAAACAGGTGAATCATGTGTTAGTGTGCGTGTGTGAATCTGTCAACGTGTGAGTACTTTCTTGATTGGTGTTTAATGATAACGTAGTATTTTGTTCGGTGCTATTTTATCAGTGCCTCGCCACGGTAATGATCCGAATAGAATGCAATTAGCGTTGTTTATTCCGGTTGAACTGTATTGAAATTCTTCTAGGATAAATTTTGTGCCGCATTTGGAATACACAACGTCAAACCATTTGGTCCTAAAGATGTCGTAGGAGGCAACTAATGGAAAGTTAAAGGCGTACATAGAAAATCTTCATAGGAACTAACCGCGTTATGTGGGACACCAGGCCCTGGACTCCAGGTAGATGGTGGTTGCACCCCGATAGCCATTAAAATCCACGCTCCTCAACTATCAGCAGCAGCTACCCTGGCAGGGCTGCTTGGAGGATAAAAAACATGTAGTTTCCGCCCTCCAAATGGGAGATTATGCTCGGCAATCCTAGGGGTCCAAAATCCATGTGGTGATGGCTTTAGAATTTATAGTGTCACCACCCGATTCCATCCAATGGGTGTCGTGAGAGCCGACAAACGGAAATGATAAGGCCAAAAACCTAGCCGCAAGAGAAGGAAAACCTTGTGCCAACCCGTCTCGCCAGCGTGGCGTAGTAGGCTCCCTGGGGAGGAGGCCCGACTCAACAGTGGGTTATTTATGGGCTAAGTAGTAGTAGTAGAAATACTAGGGGCTTGCCACCGAGGCTTAAGAGAAAGAAACCTTGATACGAACCCTCAAACAATCCGTCTGGCCAGTGGCCGCACAGGGCAGCCACAGTAGACTCCGTTCTTGCGAAGTACACTGGGCTGCAAAACTAAGTATCACACTTTTAAAATTGCAATAACTTTTTAAGTACACAAGATATACCTTCGAAATAAAAAGGACTCGAAAAAAGTTTGTAGAGTTTGCTATAGTTACATAGAAAGCTAGTCTAGTTAGAAAGTCTAGTGGTTAGATGTGCCGCCTTTGGATCAACGGGTCCCGGGTTCGATTCCGGGGTCGGGCGTCTTTATCTAAACCAGAGGCACTGGCTCGGAGTCTGGGTGTCATTTCTATCTATAATATGTAGGTATTTACAAAAAAAAATGTATATAAGTAGTTTATCATCCATCTCGTTACCATAACACAAGCATTAATTTGCTTAGCTTGGGACGAGATGGCGTTGTGTGAAATGTCCAAGGATATTTATTTATTTGCTATAAAAGGTTCTTTATTTTAAATCTCTAACTTCTATAGTTTAGAAAAAAATGTTTTTCGCCCGTGTGATGTTTTGAAAAAAAAATTTAAAAGTGTAGTACTTAGTATTGCAGGTTAGTGTATACCTGTGACAGACTATACGTGTGAGTGTATACCACTGACGTTTTAGTGGGAAGTGGGTTTACGCTGATTGTTTCATACCCCGAAGGGTGATGCTATGCATCAAACATTTCCTCAGCAAGGGCAAGTTTCCTCCACCAACTCGATTCAACAGTGGGTCGTTTATGGGATGCACAGCATGTCGCGGGTTTGATTCCCGCACGGGAGAAATATTTGTATGACCTACAAGTATTTGTTCCGGGTCTGGGTGTTTTCTATCTATAATATGTATGTATTTACAAAAAAAATATGTATTTAAGTAGTTTATCATCCATCTCGTTACCATAACACAAGCATTAAGTTGCTTAGCTTGGGAAGAGATGGCGTTGTGTGAAATGACCAAGGATATTTATTTATATTTATTTATTTCTAAATAACTTTACACTAGGCATGTACTACATACTAAATACTCGTGGTGGTTGATAAAAAATTAACAAGTTTTGCCGGCGTAACCACTCAGATACTTAATAGGTATAATATTTCTTGTTGTTGCCATGTACGAGTACAACTTGCCAATTCGCGAAGATTTGATGACGTTATATTTTATAACTTTGTTTTTGTAGGCTCAGGAAATTAATTCAACATTTTTAATAGATCGTGTCTTGAGATTTTATATTGATACCCTAATATCACTTGGCACGCAAACTTAGTGTTTGATACATATTTTGTCTAAGTCCTTTTTTCTTGAACGAGTATCTTGATACTTTGATAAAGTGTACTAAATTAGTTAAGTCTTAATAAGTCACTAGCTGAGACCCGCGATTTACCCGCGGTTATTGATGTACCGCGAGTACCGCCGCGGGGCGAAACTAGTCTAAAAAAATCGGTTCAGCCGTTCCAGAGATTAGCTGGAACAAACAGACAAACAGACAGTCAAAAATAAAAACAATGATATTTTGGTATATGTACTGTGTATACATACTTTCGCATTTAGTAAAACGTAGTTATTTTATTATTCCAAACAGACACTCCAATTTTATTTATTTGTAAGTATTGATGATTAAACTTACTAGTTATATAATTGGTAATTGTAGTTCGAAAGTAATTAAAACATGTGTGATCTTAGAAGTAATGAGCTTCGTCTAACATTGTAGTGTCAAATTGTCACGTATTCATTTCATCCCGACTCTGTAGAGAAGATCTAGTATATCTGAGAAAAGATTTTGTCTACTATGTCCCGCGAGCAGTTGTAGTTTTCCCTCCAAGAAATAGGAGACTTTACTCAAGCTCAGTAGCTTATGGACTGAGATCATAGAATAAAATTCTATTCAATCCTGAGGGTGTCATAAAAGTCGATAAAAGGAAAAGACAAGGCCGAAAACCTAGCCGCAAGGGAAAGAAAACTTGATACGAAACCCTAAATAAATAAATATAAATATAAATAAATATCCTTGGACATTTCACACAACGCCATCTCGTCCCAAGCTAAACAACTTAATGCTTGTGTTATGGTAACGAGATGGATGATAAACTACTTATTTTTTTTTTTTTTTGTAAATCCGTACGTATTATAGATAGAAATGACACCCAGACTCCGAGCCAGTGCCTCTGGTTTAGACAAAGACACTTGCCCGACCCCGGAATCGAACCCGGGACCCGTTGATCCAAAGGCGGCACATCTAACCACTAGACCAGTATCCTAGGCTGAGTAGAGTCACAAATATATTATACAGAAAGTAAAGCAGTAAGGCCTTATTGCAAAAAGTAATCTCTTCAGGCAACTAAGCTACTTACAGGATTTTATAGAAAACTAGCGACCCGCTCCGGCTTCGCACGGGTGCAATGATGAACCTCTAAATTTATCAGTGTTTCTCTACAATAATCATCATCAGCCTATTTCAGTCCACTATTGGACGTAGGCCTCCCCCATGGCTCGCCACTGAACCCGGTCTTCGGTTCTATGCATCCAGTTGCTGCCGGCTGCCCGTCGCAGATCGTCGCTCCTCGCAGATCGTCGCTCAATAATAAGGAATAAGGATGTATTATACTTAAAAACCATCCTCTTGATTCACTCTATCTATTAAAAGAAACTGCTTTAAAATCCGTTGGGTAGTTTTAAAGATTTAAGCATACATAGGGACGGACAGACGACAGCGACTTTGTTTTATACTATGTACCTAGTGATAATTGAAGAAGTAGTCGGTTACAATTTGAAGAAGAACTTTTAAACGTTACCCTGCACTAGGTATAACATGTAATGCATAGGCTGTTTATTCACGAACACAAATGACTCTGAAATCGAACCGGGTACTAAAGGATGCACCTCCAGCCCCTTGACCAACAAGGTAGTCATTTATCGTTTTTTTATATCAGTGACTTGAATGCCTTAGACTTAGACAAAATGACGCATAGCGGTTTTAATTTAATATTTCAATCTAGACCTTACTGCTTTTTTTAATTTAACAAAAATCTCAAACTTAGTCAAGACATTTACTTGTCATAACAGGATTATCTTGAAAAAGACTTTGTCATTAGAACTTGTATTAACTTGTCGGAACAAAAATACGCACGTAATTAGTAGAAATATATCTAAGAAACGTCGAAACAGATTAAACTTGAAGATTTCATTCCACGGTTTGCTTCCGTGGGATAAAACAAAATTATAGGAAAAATATATACGCCTCCTCCCATCAGGTGGCGGGTAATTAGCCTTCATTGCCATTGACTAGATAGGTTGGAACATTTTAAGCCGGGCAAAAAACAAAGGGTTTCATTCCAAGTTTTCCTTCTCCTGCAGCTATCTTTTGACCTTGTCATTTCCTTTTATCGACTCTTACGACCCCCTCAGAAAATGGCGTGTATTCTAAATCACTTTTTATTCTAAATCTGTCACTACAGGGACAAAAGAAAATATCATAAGAGCAGGCAAACTGTTTACGCCAACCGATTACTGTTGTCGGGAATTTCTTACCCGTGCGATCGCTCTTAACCTCGCCATCGCGATGTATGATTTTTGGACCTCTTGTTTCTATGCTATATTCTTTTGGGCGTGCTCCAAATTTATGTGAATATCCCGAATGTGTAAAGTTATATTATATGAATATACCATTATAGTTCAAAGTTACGAGTACATATAAAAAGAAGTGGTATTTTTCTCTGATAATATCAAATAGTTTCGGTTCCTTGTCTGTCGCTTAAGATACACGAGGAAAAACGAATAATTCGCGGCGTCCAATTTGGCTGGAGTGGCCTGCCCCATTAATCTTTATCCGTCTATCAGTACCGAAATCAAGCACGAATAAGAAACCAATTCGTTCGGAATGTCCTGAAACATGTTGCAAGAGCAGCGATAATTATAGGAGATGTTTGTTGATGGACCACTTTTACTGCCGGAGATATACACGAAAGTTCTACACAATACAAGTACTACACAGTCATAACAAGTTGAGCTCTTTTACTTTTCGGTGCCTACATCAAAATTATTGATAGTTTTTTTTACATAATGTAATACAGAGAGGTTTCATTTGTCCAGTTTAACGCGCTAAGCTCAAGAGCTATTGTAACTATAGCTTTGGTATTTAGGAAGGCTACAAAACTAAGGTTCGAATCCCAGAAGAAGTGTGCAGGAGCGTTACACGTAATCAACTTTCTCTTAGATACAGTATCTAGAACAAGCTCAAAATGGTCAAATATGAAATTTTACCAAATGCTCGCAATGCTTCTTTTTTAATTATGGACAAACACACAAATTCCCTAGTGTTTTCGTCCTTGTGCTCGTACAGGTCAATCGGATTTTTATTTAATATGCGTATTTATTGTGTGGGCCATAAGGTGCTGGTTTAAGAATACAAAAGTATTAGTAATAGTATTAGTAGAACTAGATACGCAGAAACGGTTTCCTGCAACCTAATTAGAGGAGGTCTAACTAAGTCTTAACTAAGATTCAAAATGTCACTCATTTTACGCTTGTATTATACCGCTGATAATCAAGATAATCGTCATTAATTTGCCACTTAATATACATTTCCTAATGAAATGTAACACGAACAGATAATTCGATTGGCACTCCTCTGTCGACAGTTTTATGTGGCTGTCTATAACGAAAGGGGTCTACTTATGTCCCCAAATTCTCTAAAACTTATTTCATTTTTTTTTAACTTAACCCCTGCAATAGGTTAACCTATATCGCAAGTGTTGGGCCTGCGGGCGATGGACCTGGGAAGTCCGTCGCCTGCGCAAAACAGGCCCGGGAGGAAGGCACGCCACGTACCGCGCACGCCTCTCAGTGGCGGAACAGGGGGCTGTACGCCCCCCATAATAGGAGGAGCCTGCCTCGGAGCATGGGGCTCCATTAAACGAGGCGGGCCGAGGCCCCCAGGGTCGCGGAGCATGCATCCCCAACGGGGGAGAAAAACCCGTGGCCCTGTTTCGGGCAGTCAAAGGTCGCCGGCCAGACCCCAAAGGCCGGGTATCCATGAGGATTTCTGACGAAAAAAAAAATGTCGCAGGGCAGTTTACAAACATGAGATTCACGAACACAAGTGAGCAAGATGCAAAGAGCAAGTGCCTCTGGCCAACGAGCCGCTTAATTAGTAGCTGTCACCGTCACCAATGAAGGTTGGCAACAGCAGACTGTCGTCTTGGCCTAGGGGTTGGATGTGCCGCCTTTGGATCACGGGTCTCCGGTTCCATTCCGGGGTTGGACTATTGTCTTTGTGTAAACCAGAGGCCTTTGCTCTGAGTCTGGGTATCATTTGTATTCGAGAATTACATTTTTGTAAACTGCCCCTGTCCCGGAAGGCGCAGTGCTGGTAGGCCTCCCACACGGTGGACCGACGACCTGGTTAAGGTCGCCGGAGAGCAGTGGATGCGGGCGGCCCAGGACCGGCCTTTGTGGAGATCCTTGGGGGAGGCCTATGTCCAGCTGTGGACGTCTTTTGGCTGAAATGATGATCATGAAACTGCCCCCGCAATGTAGGTTATAGTGCTGGGGTTTCTTTTTTATAAAAAAGTTATTATTTATTTCTTAGTAGCTAGCTCATTCTTCAGTTAGGTTAGGTTAGATTGATTTCCCCCTCGACTGTGCTGCCACCTTGCTGTGGTGAGGGGGCTTGAGTGCCTCAATGATCCGTGGGGCCATACCGGCCAGGGCCTCCCATGCCGGGCGGGCCCACGGGGAGAGGTGAGACGAAGAGCGGCACCCAGCGTCGTGGCGGGTTGCGGCTCCAGGGACTCCTCTGTTCTCAGAGCTGCCTTGCGAGTCGTAAACCGCTGCGGCGCATCATGAGGTCCTCGGGTTGGCGCTCAACTTGGTTGGCCGTCAAACCGAGTCCTCACTAAACGTCCTCGGGTTGGCGCCGGCCGAGGGCTGACGGGCCTCCTCTGCGAGGCCGTATGTCGCAGAAGGGGGCTCCGGGACGGATCGCTGGTGCGCTGCGGTAGATTGGGGCTGCGGGGACTTGGGTGGATGGGGACCCTGTCCCCAGTGTCTCGCTGCGAGCCCTGGACGGGGGCTCCGGGGACCTGGGTTGACGGTGGACCCTGTCCTAAGGGTTTCCCTGCGGGCCCTGGACGGCTGCGGTGCGCCGGTGTCCTTTGGTTGGCGCCGGCCCGAGGGCTGACGGGCCTCCTTCTGCGGGGCCGATGTCGCAGAAGGGGGCAGCGGGGCGGGTCGCAAGGGAGGGAGCTCCGGGTGACCCGCGCCGCGGACGGAGGCGGGGGTGGAGGGGGGTCCGTGACGATGCGGGCCCCTTCTGCCCTCGCCTAGGAGGCCGGTGGTGGTTCGGGGGAGCCACTACCGACGAAAGCCTCGATGACTGAGGGCGTCCCAGTATACCGGGGCGCCCTCTCTGATAGTCGCTTGCCCGCGTTGCGGGCACCACGCTGGGGCGTCACAGTAGAATGCGTTTACGCGAACTTGTGGCGCCCCAAGCGCGTCGTGTGAGGGTATGCCGCTGGGGTTTTAGTGGGTAAACGACTCTTGGGTAGACGACCCTTGTCGGAGTCCCACATAATCACCGACCTTTCCCCCGGGGTGCGGTGGTATGCATAAAGCATTTCCCCAGCGAAACCAAAAAAAAAAAAAAAAAAAGGTTAGATTGATTTTGTGACTTTATCCAACTAGCAATAATAATTATCCTACAAGCTTAAAAATCTGTTTTTTATTACCATTATTAAGCATTTTTGATTGGCTCTAAGCCCAGATTTCTTTGTATGGATATAGAGTTGTTGTTACACCTTGCATAAAACAGGCATATTATGTATGTAGTTTTTTATAAAAACACGTATGTACTGTCATGAAGTTTAATTATAATTCATATAAGTTACACAAGTGTTATCAAGCGTTATAATGTATAACGTACAAAGTATTTCTTAAATATGTATCTTTACACTCAAAGGCCTGCTTTTTACCGTGACTATGTGTGTTGTTTATGACGTCAGTGCAAAATTTTTAAATTAGATTTACCTTCGTATACTTTGTGGAATTTAAAATAAGACAAGAGTAGACCTCTTTAATACAAATAAACGAAGCAATTACAAGTCTGCGATAAATAAATGCTTACAGCGCGCAATGTCGCTCTATATACCCCTTAATTAGACATCGCTCAAATATTTGCGAGCCCTACGGGTGACTACGGGCATTTAATATGGGATGTTACTTTCTAATATTGCCATTATGCTTATATTATACAACGTGATTTATAGCACAGTAGAAACTTAAGGCACACTAGCACTGTAGGCCAATTATTCTCCATGTAGACAACCCAAACCCTAATCATAATTACTCGTACCGTCGGATGGGCTTAAAGGCGCGGGCGGTGGAGTGAAGTGTTTTTCAGAGCCTCGCCCAACTACAGTATAACTATTTGCTTTACCATTTTTTTTTATTTTGTTCAGGTGAAAAATCTCTCTTTCTCTTTGCCTTTTTCCCAACTTACTGAGGTCGACACCATCTAGCTGCTGTCCGCAACCTTTCGCAGATCGTTCGTTTACAAACATGAAATTCATGAAAACAAATGACACGCGGACTCAGAGCCTCTGGCTAACACAAAGGCGGTGCATGCAACCAACACGGCAGTTACACGGAGCAATTGCGCTCTGCCCACAGCGACCCATCTATTGAGACCAACAGTAGTTATTCGGCTAGACTACCTGTGAGTACTCACTCTACTGATTACGTGTAACTACTGCCATAGATGCTAGAATGGTAGATAAAGCTGTTTTACGTTCCCTCCGATGAACTGAGGTCAGATATTACACACCCACATCCCATCCAACTTCCACATCTAACTTCCACATCCAGATTCTATTGCAGCAAAGCCAGACGTTGCTTGATTTGCGGATTTTGTTACGTGTGTTTAGTAAAACAAAAGAAGGCACCTCTTACCAGCATCGACATACTTGAGGACAAACTGCACGTCAGGTCCCATAGCCTCTACCACCTCCAGGGGCAGCTCCGTGTCTCGTAGCACGTGCACTGTTGACAAAGACTATGGTTAAACATATATGTTTTACGTGGATCCACTGCGTTTATAATCTTTAACGCGAGGGTAATTTACAAACATGAAATTCACGAACACAAATGACACCCATACTGACAGTGTCTCTGGTTTAAACAAAGACACTTGCCCGATCCCGGAATGGAACGGGGAAACCGTGATCCAAAAATCCAAAGGCGCTTTATCTCACCCCTAGACCAACCAGGCAATCATATCATTCTGAAGGTGTGGTAACATCCGGTGGTGAAATAGTTTGTATTAAACATAGTAGAATTTAAACCTATAAAACTATAAGTAGTAGAAAATATGAATTAAATTATTGGAGCAGAATACAGTGTATGATTTAAAAAGCATGAAAGTTACTCTCTTCTAAAAAAAAATTTATTAATAATTCCTGATGTATTACGTCTCGGCAGTTTATTTCAGTAGAGTTACTTTTTAGTTTAACCATTTAGCCTCATCACCATATTTTCATTGACTAGACTAAAATCAACGTTTTAATATCTTTAGGGTTGAAATTAAACACTTTTTAACGGATTGATCGCGTGTATATTACATTATTTAATTCCCGACGTTTTAAAAAAGTGTTTAATTTCAATGTGTAATAGTCACGAAGACCTAAGAAATCATTATCTTTAGGTTTGATCGACTGCAGCGCAGCATGTCGCGGGTTCGATCCCCGCACGGAAGAAATATTTGTACGACCTACAAGTATTTGTTCCGGGTCTGGGTGTTTTCTATCTACGAGTATAATAAGTATGTATTTACAAAAAAAAATGTATATAAGTAGTTTATCATCCATCTCGTTACCATAACACAAGCATTAAGTTGCTTAGCTTGGGACGAGATGGCGTTGTGTGAAAAGCCCAATGAAAAAAAAAAATTATACTTATTTGTTTAGTTGGCACACCAAGCTGCAACAAATCTTATATGAAGTAAAACAAGATTATCAAATCTCATACCATTTACATAGAAACAAACATGGATTAATTGAATTTCTCGCTCATACTGTTCCCTACACTTGTGTTATTTTCAATTTCTGGCTACGAACGGTTGTTTTAATCAAACAATGGACGAGAAATCTGTTGTGTGCGGAGACGGCCCCTTCAGTTGTAATGAGTTTAATTCAAACGCTGAAGAAAACTTCACTCATATTTTTTTACGAAGTTAAAAGCTGTTGTCGTCGATGGCGAGATAAAGATCTATAAGAGTGTTTTTTCTTCTTCTAGTAGACACCTGTTCCTTTCTGTAACGTACGTTTTTAATTAAAAGAACTTGGACCCATGTTTCTTTGGGGAAGCTGTTTACTTTCATGATCTGAACCACCTATTTAAATTTGGCGGGTGGTCCAAAAATCACCCTGTATAATTTCTCCTGTAAGTTGGATAGGTCGCAAATGTGCATTAAAGTGTTATCTATCTATCTTTATACAATAACTCTTCAAAAGCGCCACACAATATGTTCAATCAAACTCTGTCAGCCGACATAATATTGTCGATTGTCATCTCGGTAAATAAATCTGAGCTTTAAGTCAATAGGTAGTTCAGCAGCGTAATAATTCAGGTGGTGATGGAATTAGAATACAAATACCCATTCCGTCATGAGGGTGTCGTAAGAGCCGACAAAAGGAATTGACTAGGCCGAAAAGAGTCAGGATTCCTCCAGGTGCTACATAGAGGGTAAATAGCCCACTGTGCCACGCTGGCCAGACGGGTTGGCACAGTCATTAGTATCCATTTTTCCTTGCCATCAGTAAAAACAAATAATAATACTAACATGCGTCTATCGGAAACTTTTCCTGAACGCACTTGTTTGTAACATAAATACTTGTAATTGGACTTTGAAAAGTAAACGAACCCTTTATTGAAGAACCAATTTTACTGATTTATGTTACGAAGTTGAGAGATGTAACTACGCTATTGTTGTCACTGTTAAGAGGCCTACGTTGTCAATTGCTGTAGATAATAAACCATACTAATATTAATTTATAAACGCGAAAGTTTGTAAGAATCTATGTATGTATGTTTGGTACTCTCACGCAAAAAATACTGAATGGATTTTGATGAAACTTCACAATTATATTGCTTATACTATACATCATAGGAACACAAAGAAGTTAAAAGACTAACTATAACAGATGTTTGTATTTTTTATTAAATACCCGTGCGTAGCCAGGGCAAGACGCTAGTAACTTAAAACTTAAAATCTACTGAGGTGAGGACGGTCTCACCGAATCTGACCGACTAGAACACAGGAAAAAATTCCGCAACTGAAGTTATTAATAAAGCAAAATCGATTTTCCGTGTGGTGACGGATTTAGAATAGGCAGTGTCACCAACCTACACTATTCCAACGGTGTGTTAAGCCGCGATTAAAGGCATGCAAGAGACAGCTCACCTAAACTTTTTTTACGTTTGAAATCTTCATTTATGCTCGACCGCTAAATGCCAGCCAGGTTATGTAGGATTCCGAGGCGCGGAAAGATGGTAATTGCACCCCAACCTACCCACTGAATCCAACGGTGTCCCTCAATGGCAATTTCTCCCCAACCTACCCACTAAAACCAACCATCTCCCCCTTACCTAAGCTAACCATAAGTGAAGGAAAAATTAATCCAAACCCTGTGCCAGCCCGTATCGCCCTGATAATTTCTGACTGTAACTTTTCTGGCTGAAACGACAAACGACGATAAGAAAAACAGATACAAAAACAACATCCAAGAGACATTGCGAAAACTATTAGATCTATACTACAATTACTCAGCCCATAAATTACCCAATACTGAGTCGAGCCTCCTCTCATTACAGATAGGGTAATTAGCCTACTGTGTCACGCTGGCCAGACACAGGGCACAGGGTTACGTTTCAAGTTTCCGTTCTCTTGCGGCTAGGTTTTCGGCCTTGTCATATGTTTAGACGGCTCTTACAATACCCTCAAGAAGGAATGGGGTAGTGCCACTATGATAATATAATAGATAATACTGTTTATGAAGAAGCATCGCCTTAAGCAGCGAATTCTTGATTGTTTGAACGCTACAGGCAAGACTTCCCAATTGAGCGGTCGCAAAGTTTAGGAATATAATTTATGAACATGTTACTTATTCCTTTAACTTTATGTTATGCTATGCTCCCAAGTTTAATTTGAAAGGCCTTATCTACACAACCTAAATCATCGAGAGTACTTTCAGTTAGAAAATTAAATAAGCGATTTAATTTGTGTACTATTACTTATTAAGTTTTGTTAAGGCCTTTGTGACTATTGCGCGAGTTTGCTCTCACAAATCAGTCTTATCCCGGCCTGGTACCTAAAAATGGCGATCTAAAAAAGCAACTACAGTGTTTCTGGCCGGCTCTTCTCTGTAGATCATTTCGTACCGATGGTAATTGTTTTTTTTTACTTGTCAAAAGAGCTGAGCCAACTTGATTAAATGCAGCTACCGACAAATTTAGGCGTGTCACCCACCCTATGAAAAGTCAAAAACTTACGTTGGTAGCTGGGGGCGCGATGCTTCCTCTTCTCTGATAACCTTACGCACTGCTGATGCACGATGGCCAGACGGGTTGGAAAGGGTTCGTTCGGGTCGTATCAAGTTTTCCATCTCTTGTGGCTAATTTCCCTCCATAAACTTGGAGGAGGCTCGAGTAAGTAGTGGGTAATTTATGGACTGAACTGATGATGAGAAGGAAAAGTAGTAATGGCTCGCTTTACCAAACAGTCTGCCTGACCAAATTGGAGGTTATTTTCCTTTCATGTGTTTTGAACAGACTTTATTTTATTATCAAATTAGCCCGTCCCGGCTTCGCACACGTGGACATTTATTTTATACATGGTGGTCAAAAAGTCGTGGATCAAACGAAACAAGCTGGTAGATGGGGCCATCAGCAGCAAAAAATTGTTCTACGGGAGGTCCTTAGGGTCAACCACTGCAGAGTTACAATTGATTTTGTGTTTTTATGAGAAATTGTCTTTTTTTTACTAAAGCTTGATAAAATTCGAAAAAATCTACGTCCTGTATCTTTTTTATAATTTTCACTAGATTGGTACTGATGAGTCCTTTCGTTAGACATGCTATTTATGGTAGTTTATTGGGTGTGTTGAAGATAATATTAAGTTTTACGAAAGCAATAATTCTTAAATCAAAACTTGTTATTTACTTCGGACCCCACTGTGAAAAAAATATACTCTACAGAGAAGTGCCCCTGTATCACAATTTTTGGCGCATTTAATAGGGATTCTAAAAAGGTATTACACATGGCTATGCGTAGCTTCGATATCTTTCAAGGACGATCATTCGTAGCAAGGCCAGAGTTAATTCATACATAAAACTCGGTTAGGCCTACTAACCTAACCTTACCTAAGCGTGATCGTTTTCCGGACTACAGGGTCTTTATCGTCGTTTCAGCCCATAAATGACCCACTACTGAGTCGGGCCTCCTCTAAGTTCATGTTGGGAAATTAGCCTACTGTGCCACGCAGACAAGACGGGTTGACACAGGGTCTGTATCAATTTTTCCTTCTGTTGCGGCTAGGTGATCTGCCTAATGCGTTCTTTTAGTCGCCTCTTACGACACCCTCAATATGGTATGGGTTGGTGACATTTCTCATAAAAACACAAAATCAATTGTAACTCCGCAGGGGTTGACCCTAAGGACCTCACGTAGCACAATTTTTGATGCTGATGGCCCCATTTAACCGCTGGTTTTGTTTGATCCAATAGTGATTATTTTTTTAATCGGTCCTGTATTTTTTGAGCCAATTCGTTACAAACATACATACAAATATTTCCTTTAAAGAATATTAGTATAAGATTCAAATCATTTATTTTGCTGAGGTCACGACGGACATTTATCGCATAGAGCATTGTTGTGTAATATATACCCTAATTAAACTATCCTGCATTTAAACTTTGGTCAAAACATTTCAGTTAAGAATTTATGAACAAATTCTCAATAAGGTTTTATACCTATCAAGTTGGTTAATCACTATCATCACTACATAGTATAAAACAAAGTCGCATTCTTCTGTCCGTCCCTATGTATGCATAAATCTTTAAAACTACGCAACGGATTTTGAAGCGGTTTTTTTTAATAGATAGAGTGATTCAAGGGGAATGTTCATAATGCATAACTCACCCCCGCTTTGCACGGGCGAAGCCGGGGCGGGCCACTAGTAGTCGATAAATTGGAGATTTAAATAGGTACCTTTTACGGTGGGCTGCCATCATAAAATATAAATATCTGTTACAGATTTTCCCTACTCATTGTAAGTTGACAATTAAAAACAATTTGATTATGCGTGTTTAAAAGTAAGCGTATGTTCGAATTAAACGTATATTCTTTGCTAAGTGCCTACACAAATTATGTTAGCAACAATTTATCTGAATCCACTAATCGACGATCACTGGATTCAATTATTCCTCTATAGTCAACCAAAAG
This sequence comes from Clostera curtula, assembly GCA_905475355.2. Taxonomy (NCBI): domain Eukaryota; kingdom Metazoa; phylum Arthropoda; class Insecta; order Lepidoptera; family Notodontidae; genus Clostera; species Clostera curtula. The sequence continues at coordinate 6,837,769 of FR997808.1, read as the reverse complement.
GAGGTCTATTGATTTTGAAGATAACCGTGGAAGAACAACCATTATTTTTTTAGACTTATAACGTGTGTTCCGTCACAAATGAACCAACTCTCAATGATGATTAACACGGCACTTAAAAGCTGTTTGTGTTCCACAATGTCGTGTCGTGGATTATGACCCTTAGGTCATTTGTGGGTATAAATATATGAAAATAGAGACTGCCACAGATAGTAACGATAACTCGTTCTCACTTTTTCACCCCTCATGTCGTGTCGCGTGCTAGCCATGTAATGGGCATTCTTCTTGTTATGTTGCAATTCACCGATCTGTTTCGCTGATGAGCAACGGTTTTATAGTGTTCCGTTCCCGTGTACTATATATTAACAAACAGTTTCATTACATTGTAGAGAATGTAACATTTTTACTCTATTTACAGATGTTATTAAAATTCCTTTTTTATGTAATAACTAGCTGGGCAGACGTTGTCCTGCATGATATTCGCTATCTCTCGGGCTGATTTGTGAATCTAAACGATCCTCGGTGCCGCCCAAACCCATACAAAAAAAATCATTCAAATCGGTTCAATAGTTATTGAGGTTTTTTTTTTAAAGTGGCATTGTTTTTTATAGACATTAAATAGCAGTTCCAATTTTCTGTTTAAAGTTGAAGTGCCGCCAACGACATTATCCTGAGGGAGTCGGAAGAGACGACCAAAGCAAATGCTATGGCCGAAAAACTAGGCGAAAGAGAAAGAAAATTTGATACAAACCGCAATACTAACCCGTCTGGCCAGTTAGTTAGAGGAGGCCCGACTCAGCAGTGGGTTATTCTTGGGCTAAGACGTAAATGTAACGTAATGTAAAGTTCAGATACTTTCGTAGCTTAACCAGGTCCTGACTTTGTGTTTTACATTCTGCCCTATATTATATGTTAACGGAAATAACTATATGTTAACTGGACCGATGACCTGGTTAAGGATGCCGGAAAACGATGGATACGGGCGGCCCAGGACCGGCATTTGTGGAAATCCTTGGGGGAGGCCTATGTTCAGCGTCCACTGCTCTCTGTCTTTCGGTTGAAATGATGATATGTTTACGGCCAATTGTGTAGGCTTGCGTTAAGTTTAGTATCTAGGGAAACAATCGTATCATCATACACTTTCGCTACCAGATTCACACGAAAGTGAGTTACTACGTCCAATTACAGTGTACTTTACAGCGTATTATGAAGTAATCTAAAATGTGAGTGTATAATTCTTGCGATGAGGAGAATTACATTCCGACGTGTGAGTTTAATTGGTATATCTTAACTAATATTATAAAGAGGAATGATTTTATTGTTTGCTCGTATGCATTGTATAGGCTCTGAAACTACTAGACCGATTTGAAAAAAAGCTTTCATTATTGCAATCCTACATTGTTAAATTAAGAAACTTTGCCCTTGATATGGCAATTGAACATTAAGAATTCTTTTGCCTATTAATTAAAAAAATCCACATTTACTACAGAAGAAAGAAGAATAAAATTATATAACATTGAAAAAGTCTTAGCTCCATCTTTTTAAGACCTACTGTAATAATGTTATAATTTAAAAATATAATGAATTCATTACCTGTTATGCAGGCCAATACGTAAATAATGACACAGGGTTTTAGGCATACGGAATTATAAAGTAAAATAATTACGGCATAAAACATTAAAAAAACAACAGAGTGGCCAGGTTGTTCAAGTTGTTAACAAAAGAGGTTAAGACGGGGTATAAAAAAATCCCTTTAACCATCCGAAGTTCAAGCTTACCGAAAGAAGAAACCAGGTGTCCATTTATACACCGATTTTTCTATTTGTTTCATCCTAATTTGATCACCAAATCTGTGTTCCGACTGATAAGAGCCTTCTATCTGCAGTCAATATTATACTACAAGCTTAGCAAGATATTGTGTACCACAATGTTTCTTGGGATTTCTGTGCTTAATTCTCTAGTAGAAATTGCTACTATTTCGACCAAAACTCGACGAAAATTGCTCATGTTTTCCTGAAATTTTGCAGAGAGTACAGCATTTTGTGTCATATCAGTTGTGCTATCGATATTTTCAGTAGGTATGGCTCGCCTTTTTGGGTGGATATCAAATCCATGATTACACTTAAACTTTCGAATAAAACATTTAAAATTAGTCATACGTCTAAAAAATTATATGCCTCTTCAAGCCTTTTTGCTTAATTTTAATCCACAAGTAAAAAATAAAATAGCCATTAGTTTAAGAAAACTAATCACGACACAATGGAACGTAAAAATAATTGCATTTATAAATGGAATTTGCCAAAACTAAGGACGAACACTTGAAAGTAATACCTACACAAGAAATGCGCAGCGCATTTACCACTAAGGTCAAAACGATTTCAAAAGTGTATTTGTTGAGGGATAATTTCGGAGATCTCTTTCCCACGCAGTTGTCGATCGGCATGCATTTACTGGTGTCTCATGTTTTTGCAACCAGCTAATCTAGAAAATGACTTTTCTTCCGAGAACTGATTATAGATTTCCACGCGTTGACAGTACCTAACGGACACAATATGCATTTCAGAGAGGAATGTCGGCTCTATGATATGCGGTTTACTGCTTCCGAGAATCGTGTATTAGTGATTACAGTTCAAGCTAAACAACTTCAGCAATGCCCAATTGTCGATTTTTGTGTCTCAGTGGTAGTGATGGGACGTGTAAATAACGTGATGGATAGATGACACGCGCGAACTTTCCTCCATCATGATACTATGTGCTCAAATTAATTAATATCTACAATTGCCCAGAGCATACATGACCGGGTGGGTCAGCGGTGGCTGAGCTGGGCCTTCCAACCGCACGGATGATAAATTGCCTACTGAGCCACGTTGGCCAGAAGGCACAGGCACAAGGTTTCGCATAAAGTTTTCCTTCTCTTGCGGCTAGCTTATACTCTTATGACAGATGTTACGACAGTCATCATCATCATTTCAGCCAAAAGACGTCCACTGCTGGACATAGGCCTTCCCCAAGGATCTCCATAAAGGCCGGTCCTGGGCCCACCCGCATCCACTGCTTTCCGGCGACCTTTAGGAAATTTGTGACAATCATGGGGGGGGTTTGCCGTAGTCGCCACGCTTGGCAGGCGGGTTGGCGATCGCAGTATCGGATGTCCGATTTTTGACAGAACGTCGCTGCTGCCCAACGTCTGTTGTCCCTTAGTCGCTTTCTACGACACCTACGGGAAGATATGGGGTGGTAGGTAGTATTCTTACTCCGCTACCACACGGCAGTGTCAGGTCGTAAATAGCTCACCACCGCCGTAGTAAAGCGAAATCATAAAAAAATAAGTGCCGTCAAATTTATTGGCACAGTTCTTCTCCCTCTTGCGGCTAAGTACTCCTACTATCTCTGTCATAGGAAACGAGTGTTTCAATAACATTACTACTACTACTATTCAGTCCACAAATGACCTGCTAAGTCGGGCCTCGTCCAGTTACAGGGAGGTTAATTAGCCTGCTGGTCGCTTACGCCGGTCAGACGGGTGGGCACAGAGTTTTGTATCAAATTTTCCTACTCTTGCGGCTCGGTTATCGGCCTCGTCATTTCATTTGTCGACTTACGACATCCTTAGAATGGGGTGGTCCCAATATGTACTCTAAAGCCGTCACCACCCAACACTACACATTCAAATTCCGAACACATAGAATTTTCATATCTCAATTCTACATCTTCGCAGAAAATCCTGCTGTTTGTTTAATGTGGAAACTCCTTAACGATATAACCCTACTTAAATGGAACACTTAATAGTCCCACGGCGGCTAGAATGCTCCCAGCGTTAGAGCCACATCAAGTACGGTTAAGCGAATTAAGTGACATCCAAGCAACAGACCGGGGTTTTTGTGTGGAGAGCGAGCCATGCGGTATATGGATACCGCGAACTTGACAGGATGTACAATTGTGAGAGTTTTTCTTCGAACTGTCGTCAGGTCAATTGATTCTAGGCTGTTGTTAATATCTTTGGAAACATTGTAGTTGGAAATCAATCAAAATAACTTAAAATATTCGAAACAATGAATTCGTCAATATCATCTTAACTAAACCTCTTCATTTCATTGATATGATTATAAGACCTTAATATTGGATATACTTGGAGACCTAATTAAGTTAGAGTACATGATTTAGTTATTTGAACTTTTCTTATTTTATAATCAACTAGCGACCCGCCACGGCTTTGCACGGGTGCAATTATGCATGCAGTATACATATAAACCTTCCTCTTGAATCACTCTATCTATTAAAAAACTGCTTCAAAATCCGTTGCGTAGTTTTAAAGATTTTAGCATACCTACATAGGGACGGACAGATTACAGCGACTTTGTTTTATAATAAGTAGTGAAACAAAACGTAAGTAAAGATAAATCGTGCGATAAAAATAAACGAAGAAGACATTATACACTACATATATACAGTATACCTTTATTGACAGGGCTCAACAACCATAATTTGTGTGACTCGTTAACGGAGTGAGAACGTGAGCTTAACCTTGCTTCGTGACGAAGATAATTGTGATCGCGAATCTCGAATGCAAACTGCTCATCCAGGCAACAAATGAGGCTTTAAAACAAATCCAAACCAAAAGAAACCACCATATTGTGATATAATATAATTTTTCACATTTCCTTTTCGTTTTCGTTTGAAGTTGATAGATTTTAGGGACTCTATTGAAAGTATACAGGATATGTTTTTGAATTCTCGCTGAACTTATGCACACGGTGACTTTATTAGTAGGAAAATTTACTTTTTTGTATGTAGGTATTATACGAGTATAAAATAAACTAGTGTATCCTGCGCTTTACTACGCCACTAACTAAAATAAATTTGAAGGAAAGACATTACACATATATTCATTTTTTTATTATTCAGAAACGTTCGTGGGTTCATACACGACACTTTGCTGATGATCATCACATAATCAAATGCATGGTTTACGATTCTTTATAGGACGTACAACATTTATTTTTATTTATAGAAAGATGAATTGTATAAAAATATTTTTATTATGTGTCTATTTAAACTAATGTATGTAATCTTTATATATGTAATTCTACTATACATGGTGTATGTCCCTGAACTCCTCCTAAACCGCTGTACAGATTTGAATGATTTTTTTGTATGCGTTTGGGTGGCACCGAGGATGGTTTAGATTCACAAAACAGCCCGACAGATGGCACTGCAGTCGGTAAACGAATATCATGCAGGATAACGTTTGCCCGGTCAGCTAGTAAATTTAAAAGATATTAAGTATTATATACGAGGGTGAATCAAAAAATTCTTGGAATCAATAGTAAAAAATGCAAAGATTTAAATAATAATATTTTATTTTTCTACATAATCTCCCTCCAATGCAATGCATTTAGAATAACGCGTTTCTAACTTCCTTATTCCTTGTGAAAAAAATTTATTTTCTTGACTCTCGAAAAAGTCCTCTACGGCAGCTATAACCGCGTCATTATCGTGAAATTTTGTTCCACGAATTTCCTCTTTTAATTTTGGAAATAAGTGAAAATCACTTGGGGCTAAGTCCGGAGAATATGGTGGGTGGTCAAGGAGATTGAAGCCAGCACAGCGGATTGCGTTGAGCGCAACTTCCGATCGATGGGCAGGAGCGTTATCTTGAAGGAACAACACGCCCAACGACAGTTTTCCACGACGTTTTTCTTTAATCGCTTCACGCACTTTCGGGATTAAATTTGCATAATAGGGTCCAGTTATCGTCTGGCCTTTTGGCATGTAATCAATAAAAAGGATTCCTTCACTATCCCAGAACACAGAGGCCATAACTTTGCCAGCGGAAGGAGCAACTCGAAATTTCTTAATGGATGGAGAGGATGGTCGTTTCCAAGACATGCTTTGTCTTTTAGTTTCAGGATCAAAATGGTGGACCCACGTTTCATCCATGGTGACAAGACGACGGCAAAAATTATCCGAATCACGCTGGAACATTTCGAGATTACGCTTGGAAATTTCCAAACGTCGCTTTTTGTTTTCGTCGGTTAACATTCGTGGCACCCATCTTGCAGACACTTTTTTGAACCCCAGTGAATCAATTAAAATGGATTGAACGCTACCAAAAGATATCTTTAGGATCTCAGCTATATGTTTTATAGTCATTCTTCTGTCTTCCAAAACCAGATTCTCAACCTTTTTGACATTTTCTTCTGTAACGGAGGTTGAAGGCCGCCCAGAACGCGGGTCATCTTTACAGCTTGATCTACCTCTTTTAAATTCAGCCACCCAGTACGCAACCGTAGAATAGGGTACAGCATCACCCCCTAATGTCTGCTGAATGTCCAAAAAAATTTCCTTCGTAGACATTTTTTTTAAACTGAGATATTTTATCACCGCACGTAACTCACTTTTATCCATAATTTTGACTTTTTAGCAACTCGTTGCACAAAAAAAATTATTACATGCGAACGAACTGACAAAAACAAGTGACAGTCTGCATAAATATAGTGTGATAGACACTCTTTAATTTGAATATCGAACTTGATCCAAAAAGGTTTCATATATATGCACTTCTAAGAACTTTTTGATTCACCCTGGTAATACACATAATATGTATGAAGATTAATTTTCATAATTTCCATACCTCCGTGTAGCGGGTGCACGCTGAACAGCAAACAAGGCTCGTCGCCCGGCTCCCGGCAACACTCCAGCACATCCCGAGTGCTTGTCTGTGGCGTGATCGGTACGGGAGTCGGTGCCCAGCCTGCACCGCTCTCGCACCAAACGCGCACTATCATCTGGTTACAAAAAAAAACAAATTTTATATATACAGGCTGAACAATTATGTATAAGTATTATATAAAACTAGTGACCCACCCGGCTTCGCCCGTGCAAAGCGGGGGTTTTTTATACATACAAACCTTCCTCTTGCATCACTCTATCTATTAAAAAAAACCGTATCAAAATCCGTTGCGTAGTTTTAAAGATTTAAGCATACATAGGGACGGACAGACGACAGCGACTTTGTTTTATACTATGTAGTGATGATAGTGAAGCTCAAACTAGACACAAGCTCGATTACTTCTACTTCTCAGCCTTTAAATGACCACTGCTGAATCGGGCCTCTCTCAACTACATAATAGTGCAGGGTTTTGACTGCCTCGTTGGTCTAGTGGTTAGATGTGCCGCCTTTGGATCAACGGGTCCCGGGTTCGATTCCGGGGTCGGGCAAGTGTCTTTGTCTAAATCAGAGGCACTGGCTCGGAGTCTGGGTGTCATTTCTATCTATAATAAGTATGTATTTCCAAAAAAAAATGTGTATATAAGTAGTTTATCATCCATCTCGTTACCATAACACAAGCATTAAGTTGCTTAGCTTGGGACGAGATGGCGTTGTGTGAAATGTCCAAGGATATTTATTTATTTTATTTATTTATTTTTTATAAGAACATAAAAAAAAATGTTAACCTACTGTGCTACGCTGGATATACGGGTTGGCATGGGATTTGTTTCAAGTTTCTCTTCTCTTGCGGCTAGGTTTTTGGCATTATCATTTTCTTATGTCGGCTCTAAGATACATTCAGAATGGAATGTGGTGGCGACACTATGTATTCCAAAATATTTTGAATGTATCTTAGAGCCGACATAAGAAAATGATAATGCCAAAAACCTAGCCGCAAGAGAAGAGAAACTTATATACTATATATACTTATATGGAACTAGCTTGTCAGATCCCTGGCAAAAACAACTAAAATGTCTATGGGCTTGCATAAATACATTGGCTAATCAATGCACCTTAACGATTCTCCGAAGACCTTGAAATTTTATGGGCGTTTAGCTTAATATGGACACGTGTGCGTTTAGTGTTAAATCTGTTAACTAAGTGAAATTCTCATAAATTCCATTGCTAGAGTATTACCACACACACCACAAAAGGTACAATAGACTGCATACCGCTTAAATATCGCGCAAGCAATTCCGCAACTCTCTCTGAGTCCACCTTTGATCACCTAATAGGGAACTTTGACCTTATTTCGAATACACAATTTGTCCATTTGTTTGCTAATCGCTTTGATTTCTAGAAAGCACTGCAATAGCAAATGTTGTGACTAATGCGCTTAAGAAATCAAATGTACTCGACATATTTGATACTTCTATAATAATATCTCAACTCCACACGAAAGGTATATTCGAATTATGGTAAATTTTTAAAATTGGAACTTGTTAGTTCGTCGTCGTTCCAGCCCATAAATGAGCCACTACTGGGTCGGGCCTCCTCCAACTTCATGGAGGGAAATTAGCCTACTGTGCCACGCTGGCAAGACGGATTGGCACAGGGTTTGTTTCAAGTTTTCCTTTTCTTCGGGCTAGGTGATCTGCCTCTTGCGTTCTTTTTTAATTTAATTAGGAAATTAGGCAATAAGAAGTAATTTATGACATGAGTTGCATTCTGTCCATTTTATATGCAAAGATTAAATTGACGTCGTACTTTGTATCATCAATGCTCTACTCCTACTGCTTACCCCATACTCAACCCACTGCTGAGTCGGGCCTCCTCTAATTACGTGAAGGGTAATTAGCCTACTGTGCCACACTGTGCAACCTCTCTGGTTGGCACAGGGTTTCCTTTTAAACTTTTCTTCTCATGCGGCTAGGTTCTCGGCCTTGTTATTTCCTATTGTCACCTCTTCCGACACCTTCAGGATGGAACGGGGTGGTGACACAATTTGTTCTAAATTCGTCACCACACCGACCATCCCTGCTCACCGTCAATGCTTAGTTATCCAATATTTTCACCAAGAAGTTCTTTGAACCCTGAACCTTTAACCGAACTTGAGTTCATAAATAATAGCACCTCAGTATGTGTTTGCACGTCTCTTATTACGATCCAACAATGCAGCACTAAGGAAGAAACTCATTTACATCCAAGCGATAATTCGTGAGATTTTTTCTAATTATCACTACGCTCACTTTCCGCTTTGTAAAGACTTATGCCACAAAATAATTAAGTACAGAATTCAATCTACACACAACGAGTGTTCGAGCAACGTACACATAGACATCGCTTTGCGACACGATATTTCGTTACGGCTGGAAACAGTGTGAGCACGCGTACGCTTCAAACACGCGTCTTGTGAAGTTTTCATTGAAAAATTGGAATAGCAAAATAGAGTTAATGGGACCAGTTTAGAGATGTTTTAATTCCATAATCAAACAGTCTTGCTTAGTTGGAGGTTCGATTGTTAATTGCTAATATTTCTACATCTCAACAGTAATGGTATCGTGTATGTATTAGTAAAATCTAATCATGATTGATGAACTTCAATCAATCAATTCAACAGCATTTGACAATTGGCATTTGACAGCATTTGACAACTCAACAGAATGTATGAAAGTGAGGTTCATACTTGAGCTTATCTTCTGTAACTAATTATTTGTGCTTATGCTGTGATTGTGCGAGTGCGTGAGATTAGACTTTAACCACTTTTGTTCTAGAGAAAATAAAACTTTAGTTTTGTTGTCACTTCGTCCCAGATGTTTGTAACAATTGCCGATTTAGAATTCATTGCTCACGAAAAAGTCTGCTCTCTCATTATTATGACCAGTAGTTATTTTACATAATGACCATTTATTAAGATTGGTATCACTATTGAATAAGAGTGGTAAGATATCTTCCTTACCTTTTGTTAATTTGGTAATAAACCAACACTTAAGGAGCACATTAGAAGGTAATTAAACCTAGTAATATGAAAATAAAAGATGACATGTCTGGTGCCAAGTAGGCTAATTTATATCCGTCAAATTGTATCCAGTCTTCAGGGTTTGAGAAGTTTATTACGATCAAATATGCTTAACTCTACATAAATAAGCAGAATTAAGCATAAAGTTTACCAATGTGTATTATTTAAGTACAAAAATACCATATACCATCACTATCACTACATAGTATAAAACAAAGTCGCATTCTTCTGTCCGTCCCTATGTATGCATAAATCTATAAAACTACGCAACGGATTTTGAAGCGGTTTTTTTTAATAGATAGAGTGATTCAAGGGGAAGGTTTATACGTATAACCCACCCCCGCTTTGCACGGGCGAAGCCGGGGCGGGCCACTAGTAATACTATATATATATAATACTTTATTTTACTTAAACAATACACATTGGTAAACTTTCTAACGAGATTTAGTCATAGAAACAAAGCATTGAATTTACTCTAAACTTGAATAAGCCATATTCATTCTATCGGAACACCACATAGTTTTTCAAACCATCTGAACTCCGTATTTCAAAAACAGACTAACTCCCTAAAGCTCTATTAGTGCGCCCGATTGCTATCCCGGTTTTTTTTTATCCAACGGAGAAATTTAATCAACCCTACTAACATTGGTTATTCACAAGCCGATTCACGTTCAAACTTAATAGACTATGTACAGGTAAATTCGTGTCTTTTCAGATTCAATGTTGTATGTATATCTGCTCTAAAGTTTTTTGCTTTTGCTTGGTCCCAATTAAGCGAGCGAAATACTATTTAGTACTCAAAATCAGTTTCCTTTTTTGTGTTTACATAGTTTCTCCTTTAAGTACATTAAGGCTATTCTGGTACCTTGAATTCTTAAATTTATGACCTTATTTACCAAAAGACACACGCTAAAGATTGAAACAGGAACAATTGATACTATTATCTATATACTATTAGCTATATTTCAATTAACTGTTTTGTTTGAAAGTTTATCGCAAATCATGGTCAGACACAAAAAAAAATTCGGAGTTTCCAAACATATATTATGACAGAGATAATCTTTCCGACTGTATCGCTTCGCATCTTAATCACTAATCCAATAATAATTGTTATGATTTTAACGAAGCGTGAAATGCATAGATCGTTAAGAAAAGAAAATAATGAAACTGGTTTCGGTAAGATTAATTAAACTGGAATATACAATTAGAGATAAAATACTATTAAAAATGGAATTTGAAGATATGAAAATTTTACAAAGAAACTTCAACGGATTGCGAACATTTATAGGAAACTTCTTCAAGACAAATTGTATGCATAATATGGAGTGCTTTGTACGCTTCCTACTGGAACTTGGCAATAGAATTCCAATAAACTGCGCATCTAAGCTATGTACTCGGCTGAAGTTTTATCCATGAAAGCAAAACTAAAGAAAACGCGACGCATACAACGCGGGAAATAATGTTTATAAAAATATGGAAGGACCTGTCTATAAATTACAAAATGATACTTTATTAATGCATGAAACCCAATATTGAAAACGGAATAAATATTATAAAACAAAGTCGCTGTCGCCTGTCCTTCCCTATGTATGCTTAAATCTTTAAAACTACGCAACGGATTTTGTAGCGGTTTTTTTTAATAGTTAGAGTATAAATAATAATAAATAAATATCCTTGGACATTTTACACAACGCCTTCTCGTCCCAAGCTAAGCAACTTAATGCTTGTGTTATGGTAACGAGATGGATGATAAACTACTTATAGGTATACATGTTTTTTTTGTAAATAGATACATATTATAGATAGAAATGACACCCAGACTCCGAGCCAGTGCCTCTGGTTTAGACAAAGACACTGGCCCGACCCCGGAATCGAACCCGGGACCCGTTGATACAAAGGCGGCACATCTAACCACTAGACCAAGGTTTATCGTGTTATATAAATTGTAAATTGCCTCTTTTAGTTCCCTATTTTCTAAATTTCATATGGTCTCGAAGTTCTTTGTTAAAGATCTATGACCGTAACTAGTGCAAAACTAGATCCGTCTACCACATGCAGCTGAACTATCGGGAAATCGCATTACTGGCACACTTCTCGCGTCACCTGCGTTTTAGCGCAAATTGTCAGCCATGCCAACTTATAGATGAGTTATACCTAACTTGGTACTAAAGTTACGAGATGATCAAGATTTGATGTCTATTGAATTCAATTCGATTTATTCAATATTTATAGAGGGAACAACACGTGCTCGTGTTACAATAAGTCCTTTTAATCTATTTAGCGCGTTTAACGCATGTGAATATTCATTTAATAATTCATGATAGTATATTTAAAAAAACAGCATGAATTACTGAATTAAAAACAATGTCTATTAAGTCAAATCACTACACCGAAATCATAATAATATTCACGCCTATTATTTTAAATACAGACAAAGAACAAACAAATGACTCACTGCGCGGTCGGGCCTCCTCCAATTCCATGGAGGGAAATTAGTCTACTGAGCCGAGCTGGCAAGACGGGTTGGCACAGGTTTTGTATCAAGGTTTCCTTCTCATGGGGCTAGGTTGATCTGCCTCTTGCGTTCTTTTAGTCGCCTCTTACCACACCCTAAAGATGGAATGGGTTGGTGATATTTTGTATTCTAAATCCGTCAACACACGGTTTTTTTTCTCTTTATTAGAGTAAAATAATTTGGCAAGTAATAGCCTGCATGAGATGCATAATTATTATATTGAGTAACTTGTTTTTGGGCCCAAAGATGGCCAAAGAGTTAAGGTCCCCATAGCCAAAACTACCGTTTGTGCTTCTCTAGTATTTCGAGGGTATACATCCTTTGCTTCATTTAAGATATTTGAGTACATTCCGACGAATACTCAAATGTTGGTACATGCTTGGCAGATGTAATACAGAGTTTTGTAATACCAACAACAGCATCTTCGGTCACTGCGGTTAGGTTAGTCCTGGTATTATTAATCCGTGACCATATGGGCATCGGTGACTACGATTGAAAGCATCGAAATCACCCGACATAGACCAAAACACGAATTTATTATTTCATCGCAAAACATTTAAAAAAAATGGCAAATACCCACCAACACCTTTTTTACCCTTTCAATAGATTTTACAATGTTTTCCTCATTTTGAAGAAAGGAAAACTTGGTGTTTTTCATTATTGCGCAGACAAGATTAATTATTTTCTCACAAGAACTCGTCATTATCTTTCCGCTCGTCGAAAGCACTTAGCGTGAATAATAAGGCAATATACCACAACAAAATTGTTGCTGTCTGTACATGCCACTTAGTCTCTCTTCATCTCTGCCTATAAATGACCCACGGCTGAGTCGAAGGATAAAAGGAATGTAGGCTACTGTGCAGCGCTGGGTGATTTGCACTGTACGCCCGACTTGCTGTTTAGACAATATCCTCGGGATAGAATGGGATAGTGAATATTCTGAATTGTTCACAGTAAGTATCAGAATTCACAGACAAGATATATCGCTGCCCTAGTTCAAAATGAAGATATCTTAAAAAAAAATTGAGTTAAGTTTGGTTTCATGTGAAAAATTTGCTCTTCTGTCCGGTTCGAAAATCGGATATTTGTAAAACGCAACCGAAGTGCCTAAATTTTAATGTCTCAATGTAACATTTAAGCATATTTTTACCGACCTTTAGGTCAAGATTCTGATATCTTAAGATTTTTATAAAGCCCGGAAGATTTTTACTTTTCTTTTATTTCTACACATAGACTTCTTCAAATGTCCAAATAAGGAATTTCAAAACCACATTTCAATATATTTATTTATTTATAGATTAACAGTTTAATATGTAAAATATATATATATATATATATAATAAATTAAAACTAATTTAAATAATTTAATAAATTAGGCCCATGTGGTAAAGTGCCTAAAATGCTGGCAGCATTTCCCCTTTGAATGGCCAGACTTATGCGCTGGCCGAGGAAGCTGCCAGCCCTTGGGTCGCCTGACACCTCTATAACAATTAACAACGAGTGAACTAATGACAGTAAAATCATAAAAGTATGAATAATTCAAAACATACTTTGTTCAACATATCTTACTGTTGAACTAGGGCAGCGATATTTATATTTCTTTTTGAGCCCATAAATAAGCCACTAAGCATTGTCCGTGTGGTGAAGGATAGAATACATAGTGTCACCATTCCATTCTCAGAGTGTCGTAAAACCTAGCCGCAAGAGAAGTAAATCTTGATACGATATCCTGTGCTAACCCGTCTTGTGAGCGTGTACAGTAGACTAATAAACGTTTATGTAACTGGAAGAGGCCTTTGTTTTTTTTTACCCGGGGTAAAGGCCTTTAAGGACTATACCTGCCAGCCTGGGGATAGCCAACAGGGGGTGTGTGGGAGTCCCCTCCGCCCCTGTGAGGAGACGAGGTCATACCCACTAAACGTCCCCGGGGTGTACCGTCCCGCGCTTGCTGCCCTGTGGGCCCTGACTGTATCTCCACGGGGAACTGGAGGAGGCCTGACTCAACAGAGGATCATCTATGGGCTATCTATCATCTATCTATCATCTAGTAAAGAAGCCACTGCAGAGCAGCTGAAGCGTGCAATTTGATTGAGGGTAATTCTATTCGCCATACATGTTGTTAGTGTATTTTGAATCCGTCATGGGTATACATGGTCTGTTATTTTGAGTAGTATATTACTAGTAAGTTTCCATTGTGTCCTAAAAATGAATATATGCCTTTCCAGCAAATTTACAAACCCGAGTGCTTTAACTTGGCTTGAACACGCGCATATTTTATATTCTATTACTTCTTCTAAGCTGAGACCCACTGTTGAGACGGGTCTCTGCCAACTACATGTAGGGTAATTAGCCTACTGTGCCACGCTGGCCAGACGGGTTGGCACAGGGTTTCGTGTCAGGTTTTCCTTTTCTTACAGCTAGTTTATTTTAAGAATGTATGTTTGTTACTCTTTCACGCAAAAACTACTGACTGGATTTTGATGAAACTTTACAATAATAGAGCTTATACATCAGAATAACGCATAGGCTTTAATTTATAAAGATAAATGTCTACCCATAATAAAGATTGTATTTTTTTGTTAAATACCCGTGCGAAGCGGGGGCGGGCCCTATATCATGTATAATTTTGACGAGTACCAAAACGATGTGTAATATCAATTTAATACGTCAGATAACGGAACTCATATTAAACCTACATACGATGTACATTTTGTTAAGTTAAACACTTTAAACGTTGTGACATTATATTAAATACACACACGAAACCTAAGACATCATTAACATTTTGTTATTTTACCATAAATTTCACATAATTCAATAAGCTTAGCAAATAAAGACTGCTTTAGCCCGACACCCATGCTAAAATTGTTACGGCGGCTAAAATTAAAAAAGTTATTTCAATACCAACAAAGAGGTTGCCGCATCCTGTGCCGTTTTTAAATAAGCTTATATCCTTTTTATTATATTTTTCTCACAGATATAATACGACTTCCGGATTCCTTAAATCAAAGGATTATTCATATAAGGCTTTGTCTTATTTAGAGATGGGTTTAGGGGTGGAATGGACCCAAAATAAATACTCTGTTTATTTATGTGTTACAATTAGACATTAGTGAAAAGACACGGGTAGTGAAAGGGCATAGTGCATATCCTACTCATTGGTGCTGCCTGATTGAGGCAAGCCCTATAGTATATCACAGCCAAATAATAACACCATATCCTTGTGTGTAGTGACGGATTTAGAGTACATAGTGTCACCACCCCATTCCATCCCGAGGGTGTCGTAAGATCCGCCAAAATAAAATGACATAGTCGAACACCTAGCCGCAAGAAAAGGAAATCTTCAAACCGTGTGCCAATCCGTCAGGCCATCGTCGCACAATAGACTAATTACCCTGCATGTAATGGGAGAGGCCCGACTCAGCAGTGGGTCATGGGCAGTGCAGTAATAACACCACGGTTAGTGTTGTGTTCCTGCGTGTGATCAAACCCAACCCAACCCAACCTAATGCCCCCATAACTTTCTGCATCATGCGTTCACTTTAACAGCGCCGAATGACTGACACTGGCGGCGCAGAAGTCCATAGGCAAGTCCTTACCTACCACCAGTCGGACAGTATGCTTGATGGCAGTATGGGGAAAAAAGTAATATAAAAAGCACTACACGTAAACAATTGCATTCAACGGATAATAAATAATAGCTCAAAGAGCACTTCATCTCTGAACTTCACTTGTCTCTGCACGTCGGATGCTGCACAGAGATGTAGCATGTTATGTAAACTACCTAATCACTGTCATCTGAAGACAAGAGGACTGACTGTCCATCAGTCCGTCAAAACTAGAAAATACGACCATGCAACCGACATTGATATTCATAAAGTGATTTAAGAATTGTCCTCCTTATTTTGTTCAGGTAAGAGCGAAAATTGTCTACCATTATGCTTTGGACAAGTAAAATATTTTTTGTATGCTTCTAGCATCATGAAATATCCTAAGATTACAAACTCAAATGTTTGTACGAATGCAAGTTAGTTACCCTTTCGCGCAAAAACTACTGAATGGATTTTGATGACTCCTTACTCTTTTATAGCTTACATATCAGAATAACAGTTATAAACAGGCTATAATGTGAAAGAGATATAGTATGAATTATCCATAATATAACAATAACTGTCAGGAAAAAAATATGACGAAGAAATAAAATACTTTCTATAAACATTATAGCAATTTTCCATTACCACGTGGGCGAGGCGCAGTTAGTACAAAACATGATGAATGAAATCTTTGAATTTTATAAACAAGACCACCTCTTTGCTTCGGAGGGCACGTAAAGACATCGGTGCCAGCTGCCATTCTACCATTAAAGGTCTGGGCAAAAAGCGGACGGGGCGGGACGGCGACGCGACGCTGGCGGGACGTGAAGAGTTGTAATGTACGAGTATTAGTTAATGTAGAATATGTCACACAGAGCAGACGCGACGCGACCGCTACTCTCGCGCCGAGCGCGACGGCTCTATGTGACCTATTCTACATTAACTAATACATTACAACTCTTCACGTCCCGCCAGCGTCGCGTCGCCGTCCCGCCCCGTCCGCTGTTTGCCCCGACCTTTATGGCAGTCGTTACACGTAATCAGTAGCGTGGAAACCTACAGCTGGGTCGCCGTGGGCAGATGGCAATCGCTTCGGGTAGATTGTGGTAGTTACCTAAATCAGATCAGACCGGTACCAACCCCCGAACAAAAAAGTGAAGACTTGAACCATGACGTTTTGCATTTTGGAATGGTTGGGGAATTATTTCTCACGAATTGCTTTATTTATCAGTATAAAAGTTCTAGTATTGAAGTGGTAAAATAAAATATTTATTTATTGCGCTATCGTACACAACAATGACAATTTAGATTACACAAAAAATTAACACTTCAGAACGATTACAATTATTTATTATTATACTTCCTCTCCTACGTAGCGCCGGCGGTCTACTCTCTCTCTCCCTCTTCAGAATTTTCGGCCAGGTCACGTGTCCTGACGCGAGTTTGACATTTTATACTCATCCCAAATCCAATCCAAAAGTGTTCAACGCCGCAAAAGAAGATTTCACTTCAAAAATAGAGGGACACAGCGGCCCCCACCACGCATTTCGTTACGCCCAAATTATTTTCTTTATGGCAAACATTTATACTATCGTGGCGGGACAACAAAAAAAAAATCAAAGGATTATTATTACCATATTACCATAGTCATCGAAATACGTTTGTAAATGCTCCTTGACACGTATTAAGCCCTAAGTCTATAATACCTAAAAGAAAAAAAACACGTCCGTTGGCTTTCAATAAACCTCCTTTAATAAGGCAGTAATAAGTCTGCAGCTGTCTGGAGCAGATGTCAGAGCAATTATTTCTAAGGGGCGCGTTAAGCAAATTTCTTATTATTTTATGTACTTATGTACCTATATTTCTAGGGTCACCTACTCTAAGGAAATGTCCCAACAGGTAATTAAAAGAAACGATAGGATAATAAGACAACCTTACTGCCAGTTACTCGATAGATTAGGTTATTCAACCTTCAATTTATAGGAAACCTGACATCCGTGTCCTGACCGGATGTAGTTATACATAGTGCCAACAGAGCTTATCCTAACATTTAAAACAATATTGATTAATTAATTTACTTACCGGAATCATTTTCGGAGGACATGTGTATTCTGCCTTATTTGACTACACCGCCTGAAACAAAAGAAAAAATAATTCAGCATTTCGTGTCCAATTTCATTCAATTTTAGATATTAGTTAATATTTTTTAGTTAAAGTCAGTTTAGTGCGTTTATTTCAAATGTATTTTAAAGTATTTTTACAACCAAAACCTTAATAAAAAAGATGCCAAAACCACAACGTAAATATTTATTTATTTACTTAGATTATTTTTGCATAATACTTAAAAAACATGCTTGTCACGATTAAAATAGTTTTTTTATATATTAAAGTCATAGATTCCAAAAATAAACCATAAACTACTACTATTCAGCCCATAAAATATCCAGTGCTGAGTCCCATTACACAGAGAGTAAATTAGCATACTGTGCTAGCCAGGCGGGTTGGCTCAAGGGTTCGCTTCAAGCCTTCCCTCTCTTA
The DNA here is from genome assembly GCA_905475355.2 of Clostera curtula. Taxonomy (NCBI): domain Eukaryota; kingdom Metazoa; phylum Arthropoda; class Insecta; order Lepidoptera; family Notodontidae; genus Clostera; species Clostera curtula. The sequence continues at coordinate 6,819,395 of FR997808.1, read as the reverse complement.
CGGCTAGATTTCCGGCCTTGTCATTTCCTTATGTCAGCTCTTACGACACCCTCAGGATGGAATGGCGTAGTGACACTATGTATTCATTTCGTATATTCTACGACAGTGTTAAATAAATATATTATACGAACAACTCAAATATGTTAGTCAGTAACATCTCAGCCCATAAATGAGTCGAGCCTCCCCCAAATAGGAGGGTAATTGGCCTATTGTGCCACGCTGGCCAGACGGGTTGTCACAGACTTTCGTACTAAGTTTTCCTTCTCTTGCAACTAGGTTCTCGGCCTTGTTATTTTCTTTTGTCGGCTTTTACGACACCCTCTGGATGAAATGGGGTGGCGACACTATGTATTCTAAATCCGTCACCACACGGAACGTCAGGGTAGTCAGTAAGCTCCACTAAACGAGGCGGGCCGAGGTCACCAGGGTCCCGGAGCATGCTCTCCTAACGGGGAGTGTATCCCGTGGCCCTGGTTTGGACATTTGAGGATCGCCTCCGGAGTCCCACATATCCTGGCTAGTCCCAACGGCCGGGAATCCATGAGGATATCCGACGTGAAAAAAAAGGGTAGTCGGTAAACAAGAGTACTACAAGTCGGTAAGGCATTTTTTTTGCGGGCTATGTGCCGTAATGTTGATTGATTCGGTTTATCAACTTTCATCACCAGCCGTAACTATCGAAGTAGTTGAAGGTACTAATAAGTAGATATAGCGTAAAACCGGTTAGGTCTGTGGGTCTGATCTTGATCTATAATGATCGGAACCTACCGTTGCACTACTTTCTTTCGCAGTACACGTCTACCATTACCTTGAATTGTTCATTAACGGCGAGCGAGCAAACACCGTGACTGGAGTATACTAAAGGAGATTTGTACTAAAGTGATAAAGTACTTTCACTATGCTAATGTTTTAAAATAGCATATAGCTTGTCCCTGTTATGAGGGATTTAGATAACATAGTGTCACCACCCCATTCCGTCCTGAGGGTGTCGTAGGAACCGCCAAATGGAACTGAGAAGGCCTATAGCCTAGCTGTAAGAAGGAAAACTTGACACGGAATCCTGTGCCACCCCGTCTGGCCAGCGTGGTACAGTAGGCTAATTGCCCTCCATGTAACTGGAGGAGGCCCGACTAAGCAGTGGCTCACAAAATATATGAGCTGAGTGGTAGTGGGCTGGCCACATCTGTCGTAGAACTGACGGCCGCTGGGGCAAACAGGTGGAGACCACGTATTGGCAAACGTAGGGTGGGACGCCCCCTGCTAGATGGAGCGACGATCTGCGACGGGCAGCCGGCAGCAGCTGGATGCATAGAACCTAAGACCGGGTTCGGTGGCGAGCCATAGGGGAGGCCTACGTCCAGCAGTGGACTGAAATAGGCTGATAAATGCCAAGTGTCAGTGTGGTGACGGATTTAGAATACATAATGTCACCACTCACTCCATTTTGTCCTGAAATGTCGTAAGAGCCGACAAAAGGAAATGATAAGGTCGAAAACCCAGCCACAAGAGAAGAAAAACTGTCACGAAACCCGGTGCCAGCCTGTCTGGCCCGCGTGGCAGAGTAGGCTAATTGCCCTCCATGTAACTGGAGGAGGCCCGATTTAACAGTGGGTCATGATTTATGCTTCATATATGCCAAATATTTTCCCAATCATTTCAGTTATTAGATGATACAAACCCAATATTATCTTTGAATGTGGATATAGAAACAAATGTTATATTGTAATGAATGTACATATAATAAATAAATTTCATTTTGAAGAAAAAAAGAGAACCACGATGTTAATAAATTACTACATACATTTATTCTGATATTATATCTGTCTGCGTGGTGAAGAATTGAGACTACACGGTGTCACCACCCCATTCTATCCTGAGGGTGTCGTAAGATGGGAGATAATCACATGGCGGAAAACCTAGCTACAATAGCAGGAAAACTTGATACGAAACCCGGTGCAAGTCCGTCTGGCCAGCGTGACGCAATATCCTGGATCCTGCCGGTCCTGAGCCGCCCGCATCCATCCTTTTCGGTCATCGGTACACCGCGTGGGAGTATACCTGCATTTTGATGTTTTGGATGGATGATTTGGATGTAGGTGTACCGTGTATACCTAAATCCAAATGCATTTGGTAAACATTGGTTATTTTAATATTGCAAACAGACACTCCAATTTTATTTATTTGTACAGATATAATGATGGTGACCGCTCATAATTGCCAACATAGACATTCAAAAGAAAGTTCGTGGATGTTATCACAACAGCTACTTCTCAAATCACTATTGCCGTGACGACAGGGCGTGGGCAGTCCCATTGTCCCCAACCTAGCCCCCGTATAATAACCGAATAATAACCGAAATTAGAATCTCAACTGGTTTATTATTCAACGAATCAAGGACCAGTCACAACACACAGTTAGGAATTTATTGATTTACATTGTGTCCTGACATGTTATTCCGTGTGTCTCCACCCCAATAGGAAATGATAAGGCCAAAAACCTAGCCGCAAGAGACGGAAAGCTTGATACAGCCCCCCTTTTTTTTGGATTCGCTTGGGAAATGCTTTATGCATACCACCGCCCCACGGGGGTGAGGCTGACGATTATGTGGGTCTCCGGAAACTGCTCGTCTACCCACAAAAACCCCAGAGGTATACTCTCACACGACATGGTGGGGCGCCATAGGTTCGCGTAAACGTATTCCACTGTGACGCCCCGACGAGGTGCCCACTATGCGGGCAAGCGACTATCGGATTGCGTCCCGGACAACAGGGACGGGCAACTGAGACGAAGAAATGAAGATCGAATACAGTAAAGTGTACCAAGCCTTTCATTATGCACTAATCTCCAACCGCACCTTCTTGCACACAACAGTACAACTTCATTAGTTTAATAACCTCTGAAACAAAGAAACTGGTGTTACGGTTCAGATAGCATACGAACTCCAAAACTAATTGCGACGAATTAAAAAAATCAGGCATTATTCTTTGGAAAACATTTACGCGTTTTTTGCACCAGACTAATAATTTCGTCGTTACAGCCGATAAATGACCCACTACTGGGTCGGGCCTCCTCCAAATTAATGGAGGGAAATAAGCCTACTGTGCCACGCTGGCAAGACGGGTTGGTTTAGGATTTGTATTTTCCTTCTCTTGGGGCTAAGTGATCTGCCTCTTGCGTTCCTTTAGTCGCCTCTTACGACACCCTAAAGACTGTATGGGTTGGTGACATTGTGTATTCTAAATTGATGGTGAACCTTTACTTCTGTTTTGTAAGTTTGAAGACTTTGCTAATGAAAAGTACCTTTTATTAGCCAACTTGTATTTTAACGACTTTCTAAAAGTTATTTTTAATTAAGTATCATTATTGGCAGAAAACTTTGGCATAATCAAAGGCGTCAGATAGTAACCTGGATAATATTTCATGGGTCCGTCGGGGTATCTTTCATTCTTGCCCAAGGACTTTAGGAGAAAATTCGCGAAAATGTATTGTACTTAGGTTATCGCAAATAGGGTAAATGTAGGCAATGGGAGTCAGTTGGCAATGGTGATCACCTCAAAATAACAAATATCGAACGCGACCAACCGATTCTAACATCACTACACGCTAGTATTACGTCTTTCTCGGGGGTGACCGTAAACTGGCTCAATTCGCGCGACGCGTCGGAGAGAGACAGGTGTGTGAAGGTTTCGCGCTATTTTCATCTTATTTTTCGAGTTGTTAAATCAGAAGGTAAGTCACAAAATAACAAATATTTATTTTTGTACTTGTAATGTGTAATAGTTATAGCATTTTAGCGTACAATTCAACAGCCATATTATTATAACCCAGTATAGTTGCTTGTCAGAATTGTTTTTTCTGCCTCTTTGCCCATGTCGGTAATCGGAGTCGGGTGATCCCAATTACCTACATAGTAAAAAACCAAGGAGGGAAAACAGTTCCAAAAAACAGGAAAAAAAATGCAAGCCACAGAAGGTTAGTCGTGAGACGGTTAAGAAGAAAATTCTGCAGGACTCCAATGACACTACTTCGACGTCAGACGTAAATACGGATTTGTTATGCCAGGATGACGAAATTGACGATGTAGAAGATGCAAACAACTTGTGTCTGGTATGTGGTGAATTCGGATGAAATAATGAAACATGGTACCGGTGCACTTCTTGTGGCCTCTGGGCTCATGCCGACTGTACTGGATGGGACTCTGCGCACAATTATGTGTGCGATATATGTTGATCACCATTGCCCACATGCTGATCACCATTGCCAACCAGTGTTGACAATCGTGATCAAACCAAACTGATTAAAGTTGATCTCTATTGATAGTTAAGGAAGCAAAGATATAGTGCAATAAATAGTTGATTCATATATTTTCCTTTTTTTTCATTTTCGCTTAAGTGATCCCCATTACCTACATTTCCCCTACTGATTAATAAAAACGTCCGTTCAGTTATAAGCAGTAGACTGTAACTAATAATATTTGACAATTAACAAAGACAATATTTAAAAAAAGGACACCAATTACAATATATTATTTTCTTATCAGCCAGTAGCCAACACTGATATTACTATTCATCCTATAAATTACCAACTGCTGAGTCGGGTTCTCCTCCCATCACAGGGTAATTAGCCTACTGTGACCCACGCTGGCCAGACGGGTTGGCACATGGTTTCAGATCCCACAATGCCGCAACAGGACGCGAGTTGGAGCACTCCGGGGATGTTTAGTGGTTAGACCCCCACTCTGGGGGAGAGTCCCACACGCCCCTCGGCCATCCCGTGGCCGACGGGGATAGTCCATAAAGGATTTTACCCCGGGCGAATAAAAAAAAAGGGTTTATTATCAAGATTTCCTTCTCTAGTGATTCGCATTTGTTTTTTACCGCAATGACACTGTAGTTGACGTTTTGGTCATTTGAGATGTCTTCTTACTTACTTTAAAATAATAATGGTTGTGAGCTTTGTTTATGATTGTAAAGAAACCTGAAATTGGAAAATACAAAAAATTTTAGGTAAGTCTTAAAGCCCGTCGAGTTAGTTGTCTTCAAAAAATAACTAATTTAGTAATATTTACATATAGCCTCAGATTAAGCCCTAAAGCATGCAATTATAGATCAAAGTTCGCCCATAAAAGTGTTTCAGTTCAAGGATTGAAAGAACATCTCACGTCAGTACTAAATATTCATAGGCAGAAACCGCGAACGCGTACAGCTATGTAGGTGTTCCGAAACAGGTTATTAAGATTTCAACTAAAGAGACGTAGACAAGTAGAAATAAGCAAAGAGCTAGCAGGGTTCAACATTAATTTCCACCTCAAAAAAAAAACCATATGTCATCAGTTCGAGTGAATGACATGTCATGATGGATTCGCAGTTTCCCTGCGAGATCGAATCAGAAATGAGGAGATACGCAGGCAAACCAGGGTCACTGACATAGCCCACAAGATTGCCAAACTTAAGTGGCAGTGGGCAGGGCACATAGCGCGCAGGACCGACGCCCGATGGGGCAGAAAAGTCCTCGAGTGGCGACCGCGTTCCGGAAAGCGCAGTGCTGGTAGGCCTCCCACACGGTGGACCGATGGCCTGGTTAAGGTCGCCGGAAAACGATGGATGCGGGCGGCCCAGGACCGGTCTTTGTGAAAATCCTTGGGGGAGGCCTATGTTCAGCAGTGGACGTCTTTTGGCTGAAAGAGTTAAATAAAGTTAATAAAATAAAGAGTTAAATAAAAACATTAATAATAAATCTAGTCGTCTCTTATAGCCATAGGAACTTTTAGTATTAGTTTTAATGTCTGTGCCAGTACTGTGACGTTGACTCGAAAAGTACCAATAGTTATGATAATGAAAGTGCGGCAAAGGTACTTTAAGCATTCAGTATGAAATTCGTTCTCATTGTAAATGCGCGCGCTATCCCACAAAATAACATGTTCTTTGCATGCGCTTTAATGTCGTGGACTGATTCTAAAGGATCTTAATAGACGCATTCTGTTTCAAATATGCAAACATTCGCTTAAAATCTGTCATGGTCCAAGTCTAAGTATTAATTTTTTGGTCCTTATTACCTGAAAATTCACTGTGTGATCATTTTTGTATTTATTCTACACTAGATGACCCGGCAAACTTCGTACCGCCTCAGAATCAATAATTATAAAACCTGAATGATATTATTTCATATATTCTCACCTTTTAAACCTTTCCTGGACTCACGCTAATATTTCAAGACCAAAATTAGCCAAATCGCTCTAGCCGTTCTCGAGTTTTAGCGAGACTAACGAACAGCAATTCATTTTTATATATAAGAGAAGAAGAGATAGATAATTAGTTTACTTTTGTACATTTATAGGTTTTTTTTCGATTTACTTACTACACGAATATCGGACAAAATAATTTTGACAACCTTACGGTTAGGCGATACCTTGTGATAAAAGTCCTGGTTGAAAGTCGTAATACTGTGGTGAATTGCTAGTATTACGTTCACGAATGTGTAGTCATATTTCAGTAAGGCGACAGTTTCTCTATGATAATAATACGAATATACGAGCACAGAGCTCATTTCCATCCTACAAATTGCATCTTAGGAATGCAATTTCGTTTTCGCATTTTATTACAAAACGAAAGTGGAACAGCTGGTTCAGTCTTAATTATTTGTGTTCAACATTTTGAAGCATTTACCTTGGATCTTTATTACTGTTAATTTTTACTATCGATTAATTTTACAGTAGTAGTTATTTCATAAGAAGCATGTTTATTGCATTTGCTAAAATAAATTACGTTACGGTGAATGTTCCAGGGTAGCCCACGAAATTCAAATTTTCTTACGTTTTTTTCAATTTGCAGGTAAGTGCTAGGTTGTATGTTGATTAAAATGTTATTCGCGGCTGTAAGACGTATGTAGTTCAAGAATTATAATCATCAAAATCACCAATACAACCCTCCAAGCTCATAAAGGTGCAAGAAAAACTTTTTCAAGCTCAAAGTTATTACATTCACCTTAAGTCCGAAATCTAGAAGAATGATTGCAGAATGCAAACAAAATCATAGAGCAACAAGTGTTCAAATATTCTACTAATACTATTACTCGGCTTACTTATGACCCAATGTTGAATCAGGCCTCCTCCAATCACAAGGAGGGTAATTAACAAGGTTTCCTTCTTTTGCAGCTAGGTTCTCATCCTTGTCATTTACTTTTGTCGGTTCTTACGGACTAAATAATACACTGACAATGTAAATTAAATCACTATCACTACATATTATAAAACAAAGTAGCTGTCGTCTGTCCGTCCCTATGTATGTTTAAATCTTTAAAACTACGCAACGGATTTTGAAGCGGGTTTTTTAATAGATAGAGTGATTCAAGAGGAATGTTTATATGTATAATACATCCATAATATTGTAGAAAAACAGTGATCAATTTAGAGGTTCATCATTGCGCCCGTGCGAAGCCGGGCGGGCCGGTAGTTTACATATATCACGAAACGTGGACAATCTAGTGATAAACTAAACAAGTAGACAAAACTTATAAATAAGAATAAAACTAATAGTTTAATAAAACTAACGTTTTCCCTCATTCCATTCTGAGGGTGTCGTAAGAGCTGATAAATGATATGACACGGCCGATAACCTAGCCGCAAGGGAAGGAAAACTTGACAAGAAAACTCAGTGCCGTCTGGCGAAGCGTGGCACAGTACAGTACAGTCAATGAGTACAGTAGGCTAATTACCCACCATGTATCTGGAGGAGGCCTGTCTCAGTAGTGGGTAATAAATGGGCTAAATAGTAAATCTACTACTACTCAGCCCATACAACAGTAAAACTAAACACACGTAAATGTTACACGCAAAACAGAACCAGTTAATTAGCACACCACAGAACATTATCTGCTTTTCATAGATAAATCCCAACTCATCGTGTCGAGACAACCAGAAATTGCCAATTTTGGAGATATTGCAAAATCAGCAGCCAGGCTCAGAGCTTGTGCTATAGATAACATTAATTAGATATGTCCAATATTCAGTGCCGGCGATCCCTTATAGAGGAAGCCTATTTCAACCGCGCTAGCAAAGTCAAATAGGTTTAAGCCAAATGTCCACTGCCAGCTAAAATAAGTTAGTTTAGTTTAGCTTGCATAGTTGAGCCAGTATTTCATACATGTGCGTCCACCGACGGTGAACTAACATGTATGAAAAACTGGCTCAACTATGCAAGCTAAACTAAACTAACTTATTTTAGCTGGCGGTGGATGTTCGGCTTTAGGCTTGCGATACACTCAATGCTTTCTATGCAGAAATTGAACACAATTTACTTGTTAGGACCAGATTACTTGCCACGTTAACCGAGTTGTCACTGGGTTCCGTATCTAGTTTTCGTTCGCTTATGGCTAGGTTATCGGTTGAGCGATCGACTGCTGCGCAGCATGTCGCGGGTTCGATCCCCGGACGGAAGAAATATTTGTACGACCTACAAGTATTTGTTCCGAGTCTGGGTGTTTTCTATCTATAACATGTATGTATTTACAAAAAAAATGTATATAAGTAGTTTAACATCCATCTCGTTACCATAACACAAGCATTAAGTTGCTTAGCTTGGGACGAGATGGCGTTGTGTGAAATGTCCAATGATTTTTATTTATCATTTAATTTTGTCCCTCAGGATGGAATGGGGTGGTGACACTTTCTCTTACGATATTTAGTACAGCATGGTTTAATGCCAATGCCCTAAATCTGTCTTCACAAATAAAAAGTAAATTATGTGGTAGAGTCGTGCAACAAACGTCTGATGTACCAAGAACGTTGTGCCTACGGGAATGACGCAATCACTGTCGTGGAAGGGACAAATTGGTGGTCGCGCGGTTCCCAGAACGCTTATAGGACATTTCAACGTTCGATAGTTGTGGGGTCCCGTAATTTGGAAGGCTGGGCGGCCCACGCGTACAGGCCGCCAGCGTGAAATATTTGGTAGCGGACAGGCGCGGTGGATTTGCATACAATGAAATAACAGACAATCGAGGGAGGGTCTCGACTCGAAAGCTTGGTCTCGCTAACATTTCGGAAGTACCGTTCTAGTGTCATCCGATAGTTTACTGCCGTTTTTTGGGTCGCGTTCCACTGATATTGTTGAAGGTTACATTAGTGGTTCCAACTGAAAACCAGCGCCACACCCAGTGTCGCTGGTTTGCAGCCTCACGGCCCAGAAATCTATACTCCTATCTGTACTAATATATAAAGCTGCAGAGTTTGTTTGTTTGTTTGTATGTTTGTTTGTTTGTTTGTTTGAACGCGCTAATCTCAGGAACTACTGGTCCGATTTCAAAAAATCTTTCAGTGTTAGATAGTCCATTTATCGAGGAAGGTTATAGGCTATATTTTATTTTCATAAGAATTAGGGATCCGTATGAAAATTGCGATTTTGTAAACCAAGGTGTAAAATCGAAAACCTATTTATGCGTGCGCTGCAAAAACTATTGACAATAGAACAAAATGATGTACTACGGGTTTGTAGGTCTTATAAAGATCTACAAAAAAGTTCCCGAGAGCACATATCTAACTATCATAGTTTAGTCGCAATAACCGCTTTTATGTTCATAAAAAATATGCACAGAGATAAGCACGGGTTTGAAGCCCACGCGGGCGAAGCCGCGCACAAAAGCTAGTACTTAATATATAAAGCTGCAGAGTTTGTTTGTTTGTTTGAACGCGCTAATCTCAGGAACTACTGGACCGATTTCAAAAAATCTTTCAGTGTTAGATAGTCCATTAATCGAGGAAGGTTATAGGCTTTATTTTCATAAGAATTAGGGATCCGTATGAAAATTGCTATTTTGTAAACAAAGGTGTAAAATCGAAAACATATTTATGCGTGCGCTGCAAAAACTATTGACAATAGAACAAAATTATATACTACGGGTTTGTAGGTCTTATAAAGATCTACAAAAAAGTCCGGGAGAGCATATATCTAACTATCAGTTTAGTCACAATAACCGATTTTATGTTCATAAAAAATATGCATAGAGATAAGCACGGCTTCGAAGCCCACGCGGGTGAAGCCGCGCGCAAAAGCTAGTATATTATATTTCATGGTATTCTAAGTCCGTCATCACATGCAAAGAAATACATTAAGCAATAACATTTTAGAATTTGAAACACATATAGTCACCATTCTATTCCATCATAAGGCTGTCGAAGGAGCTGACTAGGCACAAAAATTACTACCATTCTGTTGTATTGAAGTACTGTTCAAAAAATACGCTTTATTGGTACTTTATAAGAAAGTAAAACTCTTTAATCAAGTTATCGTGAGATAATGCGACTTAACAACCTTTGTTCCTTTGGAATACCTTAAACGTCGGACCACCATCGTCGAGTTATGCCTGTTGCCGCGGAATAAGGATGAACTCAAGAGAACTTCACAAAAACGTTGTTTACACAGAAAATTACTTAAGCTTAAAATTAAGTGGTGGCAGGCCTTTTTATCGACGAGATAGGGGCGACAAAGTTAAATAAAATGTTGGCTCTTCAAATGGCCATTCTTCTTCTTCTTATAAATATAAAATAATGAATGTTTGTCTGTATGTCCTTTAGAGACTTGTAAACTATGCGTTTGATCATGTGATAATCGTTATGAAAATTGTTTTTCATGAGCCAACGAAGGTATCTGAACAAATATTATATTTTAGTTAGTGGTGTAGCAACGCGTGCAGCCGTGTTTACGTGTACAGCCGTGTTTAATATTTTTTGTATGGCTTAATAGACAAATGTTCCATCCACAATTTAGCCCATAATCTATACCTACAAATAAATGAAATAGGTAACCACTTTTTACTAAATCGTAAGTATATACACAGTACATAGACCAAAATAATATTTTTTTTATCTGTCTCTCTGTTTGTTCCAGCTAATCTCTGGAACGGCTGTAAAGATTTTGACGGGACATTATTAAAAAAAACTTAACTACTTTTTTGACTAGCTTCGCCCGCCTCACCAGCGGGTAACATCGCACCCGTGCGAAGCCGGGATGGGCCGCTAGTCTGAAATATCATAAATACGCGAATACGAATGCCGAAGTGAAGTGCCACCATGACATTTATACGCTTAACAAATATCTTCTTTCTATAACATAGTAAGTGATAAATTTCTATATAATCATTTTGATTTTATTCTTTGATGACTTGTCAAAAGAGCTGTAATGAGCCAATTTGATTAAATTAATTTTGATATTGGTCACGGTCAAATTTGGAATCTAAATTGTTACAAAATGATTAATTATATTACTATGCTGAGAGTGTCACAGGAAGAAAACTGGATATGTAGAAAATCTAAACGATAAAGAAGGGAATCTTGGGATACTTTCTAAGCCAATAACAATTAGGTTATGAAATTTAGTAGGTACTGGGAAGCTGTGTTCGTAAGCTAGTCTAGCTACAAATGTGCCTTGTTCAAAAATAACGCCTTATATACTACCATTTATTATTAAAGTAAACTAAATCTCTACCATAAAGCTATAAAAACCAAAAACAGAGTATCAAATATTTTTGGATTCTTTCTTTAACCCCGAAGTTCACGGTCTTTACGCCTCCCGGGACGTATCCGTGATCGAATGCCAAATGTAATTGTTGGTAACTGCATTTAACATGTGCAGCAGAGGCGCTGGGTACCGCCACTTACCCAATCATTCTGTCAATCCGCTTGACGGGACGCCATGCCCGTGGGAACACTGTGTTCCCTTTTTAAATGTTCAAAGACTGTTCCAGTTTCAAAAACCAATCGATGATGCGATGTGTACTGGATTACTTTTAAATGTATTACACAGCCCATTCTGTTTTCTTTTTATTATTGGCGGGAATTTTGAAAAGAGAGTGGCCGCTTGTTTATTTTTATAAAGGGCACAATGGCCGCTTGTTTATTTTTATAAAGTTCTTTATATAATGTGACACATATAAATAATAATAGCTGTTTCGAAACAAATAAATAAATATCCTTGGACATTTCACACAACGCCATATCGTCCCAAGCTAAGCAACTTAATGCTTGTGTTATGGTAACGAGATGGATGGTAAACTACTATTATAGATCGGGATAGAAATAGGTTTTAAAGAAATATCCAACACGCTAAATTATTGAACACCTTAAAATATTTATCGGTTCTATTATTAAAAATGTAAAAAACAGCACAATATAATCAAAGTTAAACTACGACAATATGTATTTAGTTAGAGACGTCCGCCACGAACGAGAGCCAGCCAAAAAGTGAGTTGTGCCGCCGGTGGCCGGTGCGCTCGGCTCGGCAGCGCCATGACAGCCGTTACGTCATCATATCACGCCACTTGGCCCCGCCTCTTCACACAGTATTTCTAACACTACTTTTAAAATTTTTTTTTGTAAATACATACATTGTATAGATAGAAAACACCCAGACCCGGAACAAATACTTGTAGGTCGTACAAATATTTCTTCCGTGCGGGGATCGAACCCGCGACATGCTGCGCAGCAATCGATCGCTCAACCACTGCGCCAACCGTGTCGTCAATAATACTATATTTAAGTTGATATCAGTAATTATGCAGTTTTTCAATATATAAATAAATAAATATAACAAATTTTTTTAATAATATCCAGTCTTACTTCTAATACCTCGAAGAACACATACTCTTACAAAGTTTCATGATGATCGATTACGTAGTTTCATCAATCAAACTTACATTCACATTTAATATGTACCTAGTAGTAGAAATGTCACAAAAATCATAGCGCCCTCCGAAGTAAGAGCAAAGCTAATCAAAAGCCAAAGCAGTTCTATATTTAAAATGGTTTTTATCTTGAAGTAGTTACGAGTTTTGAACCCGATTTTTATTACAATTCATTGGTTCCAGTCAAAGCCAACCAACTAGCTATGGTCATTATTTTCCTACAAGCTGGGTAAACTGACACAAACATTGCTTTTTTCTGAAAATTTGCAGACAGTATCTATATCAGTAGTACTAGTGATCTTTTCTTAATCATCATCATCATTTCAGCCAAAAGACGTCCACTGCTGGACATAGGCCTCCCCAAGGATCTCCACAAAGGCCGGTCCTGGGCCGCCCGCATCCACTGCTTTCCGGCGACCTTAACCAAGTCGTCGGTTCACCTTGTGGTAGGCCTACCAGCACTGCGCCTTCCGGAACGCGGTCGCCACTCGAGGACTTTTCTGCCCCATCGGGCGTCGGTCCTGCGAGCTATGTGCCCTGCCCACTGCTACTTAAGTTTGGCAATCCGGTGGGCTATGCTTTTCTTAATGGCGCATTCAAAATGTGCTGAGGACGTATTTGGGAGTACCAATAAATTATCCATGTTTAAAACGCGTCTCGGAAAATTACCCTAGTAACACAATGCCTAGGCAACCTAATTATTAACTAATTAGCATAATATTAAATGAACTAATTAGTGACCATATGCGATAACAACATCATTCCACATTTAAATGACTGTCCTAATAGAGTTCCAATACAAAATATGCATAACAGATCCATATCAAATACAACTAGTTTATATAACGATATAATTGAATGGCATGAAATTGATAAAGCACTTCTCGTTATACAATTTCGAGTTGTCATTTGCATAATTTTCTAATTATTTTTATCAAGACGGCTCATGAATGTAGTACGTGTCCACACGTTGGGCTTGTCAGTCAGAAACCATTGAGCAATCTACACTCAAAATCCTATTCAGGCGCCCAGCGCCCAGCGCCCAGCGAAAAACAGGATTTCAGGCCACTGCGACTATTAAATGTCAGCAAATGGGGATTTAGAATACATAGTGTCACCACCCCATTCCATCCTGAGGGTGTCGTAAAACCCGACGAAAGGAAATGACGAGGCCGATAACCTAGCCGCAAGAGAAGGATAACTAGATAGCAAACCCGTCTGGCCAGCGTGGCATAGTAGGCTAATTACCCTCCACGTAATTGGAGGAGGCGTGACTCAGCAGTGGGTCATGTAAGGGCTGAGTAGTAGAAGTAGTAGTAGTAAATCTGGTAGACAGTTTAGGTGAGCACGGGTTCGTAATCACCGCGAGCAAAGCTGCGGGTAGCAACTAGAACAAAAAATATGGCGATTAAAATCAAAATGTGTTTTATTCGAATAAATTGTTAAGAATGCTTTAAAATAATCAAATAATAAAAAAGTAAATATAAAATTTAATTAAAAGCAATTAGTAATTTAGTCTTTCAGCTCGGAATGCCATACCACAGAGAAGAGCCAGCAAGAAAATCTATGGTTGCTCTTAGTAAATTATGCTTACAATGATAGGCGTTATACCAGTCTGACAGATTAGTGAAAGCTGTTACACGCATATACATTTGACATGTTGATAGAGTATTTAAAAAGTATCTTGTTAAGGTGATCACAAAAGGCCTTTTCAAGGTTCTGCAGACATGTTATCTTCGCGACTTAAAATCTATAGGTACTAATATCATAAAGCTGCAGAGTTTGTTTGTTTGAACGCGCTAATCTTAGGAACTACTGGTCCGATTTCAAATCGTTCAGTGTGGGATAGTCCATTTAACGAGGAAGGATATAAGCTATTTTCTACTAAAATTTCAAAAGAATTAGGTATCCGTACGAAAATTGGGATTTTGTAACCCAAGGAGTAAATATTTATTTATTTTTTTCAAAATCCATTCACAATTTACATCTTATAGGGTAAAACCGGGATAGATGCCCCACTTTTAGAAAAAGCCACCCATTTCTTGATCTATGGGTTTTATACGAATAATTTCTACGAATGTAGCTAGCCCAATCCTTTATGCTGAATTATTATTATTAATATTTAACCTATCAAATACAGATTTTGCACAAATTGGCTTTTCGTAGAATGTCTTTTTTGAGGATAGATGCCTACCTGTATGGATAGTTGCCCCACCATGAAAATACTGAGAAGGATAGATGCCTGCAGTGCAGGATAGATGTTCTTTTTACCGTGTAAACTAAAAGCCTAGCCCAAACGTTAGGTATTTCTAATCCTAAAACGAAACATGGGTCATAGTAATGAAAAGTATATTTTTTTATTAATAGTGTATTGTTATTACCCATAATTATTTTTTACAGAGTTTGTTTGATTAAAATATAAATTATTAAGTTTCAACAAGCATTATCATGTTCTTTGTTGAATTAAATTTTATAAGCATTTTATTTATTTAACAAAACTATAAATTCTTAATTGTTTCTACAAAGAGTTTTACTTAAATTCTGTAACAATTTCTGAAAAGTGTACAGATTCAGTCCAGATTCAGATCCTGTTGGATAACGATTTCGTATTTTTCTTTCAAAACATTCAATGCAAATCCTATTTTACTTGTATCTTTATGGTTATCCTTCCGTTGTGTGGCATAGTTCTACTATAATCTTGAATAGCAGTTTATGGAGGGATAGATGCCCCTAAGGGCACCTATACCTTGAAAAATCAGGGCAACTATCCTTTGTGATAGGGATAGATGCCTAAGTATTTTTTAAATATTATAATAAACTAAATAGCAATTATTTACACCTAGATGCAGACTTAATGAACCATTATATCGACTTAAGAAAAAATATAACGGAATTTATTAATAACTATAAAGTTATACAACACAGAATACTAACGTTTCAAACTTTGACGTGTTCGTGAATGTCGCCGCGCAGATAATTACATACACGACCAAAACGCATCCTCCTACACGACTGTCCATGGGTAACTAAGGTATGGGGTGACTGTGGCTCCTACTTATACAATTAACTCTTAGTCACGAGTTCGCGAAGTTAGGTTTTTAGAATATGGGGCATCTATCCCACTGGGGCATCTATCTCGGTTTTACCCTATTATCTTTATCTAAGGCTTTATGCGAAGCGGAGATAAGCACGGGTTCGAAGCCCACGCGGGCGAAGCCGCGCGCAAAAGCTAGTACATATGTTAATAAATTTGTTGACCTATTCACACTATACATTAATAACTCTAATAAAGTACTCAATAAAAAAATAAAGGCAATTAGGGTTACCAAAGCTTCGAGAAAATATTACCAACCGACTGCTAATAATGCAAATATTTCATTCGTTCGTTACATAACAACCCTAATAAATTCGTGTCAAAAATGTACCTAATTGAATAGACAAAGAGCCGGCTTGTTTTTCAATGCCATACCGCAGTATAATTATAGTCAAGGCTTTATACAAGACACAACAAAAACATATAACGGGTATCATGGTTGTGAACTAAAATACTTCGAGGCATGCGACAAAACTGTCTCAATTTAAAATATACCTATATTAAATATTATATATTTTTAAGGAATGGGGTGGTGACAATATATCCTTGTTTTTTTTAATATATCCTTGGACATTTCACACAACGCCATCTCGTCCCAAGCTAAGCAACTTAATGCTTGTGTTATGGTAACGAGATGGATGATAAACTACTTATATACATTTTTTTTTGTAAATACATACATATTATAGTTAGAAAACACCCAGACCCGGAACAAATACTTGTAGGTCGAACAAATACTTGTAGGTCGTACAAATATTTCTTCCGTGCGGGGAATTGAACCCGCGACTTGCTGCGCAGCATGTCGCGGGTTTATTTATTTATTTATTAGTTTCCTTTTCGTTCTGGCTTAATTCTGCCTGAATTATGTCTGTACTTGACTCTCAGCATAGGATGGGTTGTTGACTCTATGTATTTTAAATCAATCACAAACAATAATCCAGAGGAAAGCAAATTGTATCTTTACTATTGTACCTTTTGTACTATTATGTAGTATGTATAAAACAAAGTCGAAGTCGTCTGTCCGTCCCTGTATATATCTTATATCTTTAACACTACGCAACGGATTTTGAAGCGGGTTTTTAATAGGTAGAGTGATTCAAGAGGAAGGTTTCTATAAAGTACATGCATAGTATTGTACTTAGAGAAACACTATTAAATTTAGATGTTCATCGTTGCACCCGTGCGACGCCAGGGCGGGTCGCCGTTGTTAAATAATGCAATTTTCGACGTCCGGGACGCTGCTGCTTTTGCAGAAGAATATTTACAATAAAAATATTCTTCTCGAGGTTATAAAAACAACGTATTTGACAATTGCAATACACCCTGTATATTATAAGCTATTCAATTTTTTAAGATCGTTTTAAATAAAAATAACATAATACGTGTTATCGTGCGAATATTTTAGAATGGTCCGTTCTACAGCCTCGGCAAACGATAGAACGATCATATTTCAATATTAATTACCTGATTAAGTGAAATATCACAAAATAATATTACGAGATATTGGGCGTAAAAGTGTCACTTTAGTGGCATTAATTTTTATTTATAGTCAGTAAATATGCGTGGGTACGCTCTACGTTTTGGCGAAATTGCGTAGATTGTAGCTCGATGGTGTGGCGACGGATTTAGGTAAAACATGGTTTCACCACCCCATATCATCCTTAGGGAGTTATAAGAGCAGACAAAAGGAAATGACAAGGCCGATAACTTAGCCGCCAGAGAAGGAAAAGTTGATACAAAACACTTTTTTTTTTTTTTTTTTGTTCGCCCGGGGGTCAAATCCTTTATGGACTATCCCCGTCAGCCACGGGGATGGCCGAGGGGGGGCGTGTGGGACTCTCCCCCAGAGTGGGGGCATACCCACCAAACATCCCCGGGGTGCTCCAACTCACGTCTTGCTGCGGCATTGTGGGGTCTGTACTCAGAACCACGCCGCCGCAGACAGAACCACGCCGCCGCAGACTGATACAAAACCCTGGGTCAACCCCGCTGGCCAGCGTGGCACAGTAGGCTATTTACCCTCGCATGTTACTGGGAGAGGCCCGACTCAGCAGTGGGTCATCTGTGGGCTGAGTAGTAGATAGTAGTAGTAGAATTGATTTAGCAATAAATAAACAATAATAAATCAAAGAATCGAATAGATATCTATATAATTCCCCTCACAAGTATTTATCATTATAACTTATTCATACATACAATGGGCGTTTTTCCATTAGCCAGCCCGGCACCGGCACGGCACCGGCATGGCCGGGCACCGGCACCGGCGCCGGGGTTTCGTTTTTCCACTGCGCCGGTTTACACCCGGTGAGTGGTACAGTACTGACACGGACTTCTGTTACGTTCACACATTCACACGGCTACAATTCATATAAATATGCAATACACATGCAATTTTGCCGGGCTGGCACCGGTGGGAAGCTTGTTACCACGGCGACGGTGACGGCGCCGGTAGGACTCAATGCCGGCGCGGCGCCGGCGCTGGTAAGTAAAAAAGCGAGCCATACATTTTTGCTTCCCCGGCAACGGCACGGCGCCGGCGCCGCTGCCGGCCGGGTAATGGAAAAACGCCCAATCATTATAACTTCGCGCTTTAAAAAAATATTGGGTATAAAAGATAGTCTTAGAGTAACAGTCCATAATAACGCGTATTATGTCTTAACGCATTCACATAAAATCAAAGACGATTTATATGAATCAACAGACATTTTGCAAATCAGCCTACAAATTGGGTATAAGTACAGGGTAACATGTATCGCTAATTGAGGAAATATACAAAGTCTTGCCCAAGGCCACATAACCGACAAATGAAGGCAAAAACGAGGAGGTCATGGCACTCTACATGACTAAGAATATGAGAAACGAAAAAAAAACGAGAACAAAGAACAATATTTTTAAAACTACCACATCAATCAGGTGAACGCATAAATTGTAGCAGAAATCTGTTGTCTAAATAAAAGACTTGAACACCGTTTACTCCGCAATTCGTCAAGTCTTTTAGAATATTCTTTTAATAGCACTGTCAACTCTCGGTACATATCGATCACTCTCAGGGCCACCACAAAGCAATGATTGTTCGGAATCCTTGAATGGAGCACAAAAACTCACATTATTAATTTTATTGTATTCGAAACGAGATGTCGCCTTGAAGACAACATCATTACACGCAACACAACCATCAAAAGTTGACCTCTCGCGTGTTGCAACAAAAGGCTTGTAGCGATTAACATTAAAAGAAGTTAGGAAAGGTCAAACTAAATTGGTGGCGCTACCCGAACTTCACTCTCCCACAAACCCATTGTGGAAACCGGTTCCAAAGAATCCGCTTTGCGTCATTTAGCCACGTGTAAACATTTTAATTGATGATATGCGGAAGACCAAAAGCAATGATAGCGATCGATGTTCTGAAACTGGTTTGTATAAGTATCTATTTGTGGCTATAAAACCACCTATGTGGTCTTGTGGCCAAAAAAATGTTATTCTCAAATAGGTTTTAAAAACTCTGTTTATCATTTATACATTATCATCAGACCCCTTTTTAACGTAGGAGAAACCTGTTATAGTTACCCAGCCTGAGGGATGTGGGGGCTTGGATATGTGGGAGTCTGTGGGGGCAGGAATAACGCAAAGTGCGCCCGGTCTACCCAAACCTACCATGTTTTTGTCACGTGGGGTTGGGGTTTTTCCCCCCATAACTTTTAAACGGCTCTACCGATTTTCATCAAACATGTCTAAGAACACTAACTAACTAACTCTAAATCATCTTTCACACAAAAAAACTATATTGAAATTACTTCATCCGTTCGCGAGCTACGGAGCCACAGACAGACAGACCGACAGACACGTCAAACTTATAACACCCCTCTTTTTCCGTCGGGGGTTAAAAATACACAGTTTTGCTTTGATTATCGTCTTTTAAGCGTTGTTTACAATACCATTTTTTTTTCTTTTTTTTTTCGGGATAAAAAGTATCCTATGTCCGTCTCCTGGTCCTAAGCTACCTCCCCACCAATTTTCAGCCAAATCTGATCAGCCGTTTTTGAGTTATAAATGGTGTAACTAACACGACTTTCTTTTATATATATAGATATTATATATTTATATATTTATTTTATATTAATAATTTAACTTAATAAAATCCAAATCTGCTCATTTATTGCATAGGGCGGAACAAAGTTCGCCCGGTCTACCCAAACCTACCATGTTTTTGTCACGTGACATCTTTCATTATCATCAGATCTCCTCCCGTGTCGGGCCTCCTTCAGCTACAGGGAGGTATACTCGTCTACGATGCCACGCTGGTCAGAGGGTTTGGCACTGAATTTTATATCAAGCTATGGAACACATATATAAAACTAAGGAAACTCTCTAAAATATTTCCTGCCCAACCGTGTAGTCTTAAAGAGGAATAGACTCACTGAAGATGTAGTAACAGCACCGTCACAGAACTCTTACAAGAATAATAGACAAATTATTTAAATCTGAAGATGCACACGCATCAGCTCACTGAGCTGCTAGTGTGGTTAAGAGCATAATAATAAAAAAGTTCTTTTTAAAAAATTGTCTTTGTGTAAAACAGAAGCTTGTTCCGAGTCAGGGCGTCATTCTTGTTCGCGAATTACAAGATTAATAAACACCTCCGCGATACATGTTATACCTAGTACAGAGGTATCGTTAAAAAAAGTATTTAATTCCCCTCGCCAACATGCAGCTTAGCAAAAATTAAATGGATCATGTTTTTTTCACAAATACAATATTGATATCTGAAAAATAGGTATCTTTATCTATCCAAAAACATGGTAAATCAAGACACAAACATGGTAATTCAGAAAATTTGGTACTTGATATGTCATCTACTTCATTATTACTATCACTACATAGTATAAAACAAATTCGCTGTCGTCTGTCCGTCCCTATGTATGCTTAAATATTTAAAACTACGCAACGGGTTTTGAAGCGGTTTTTTAGTAGATAGAGTGATTCAAGTGGAAGGTTTATATTATGTATAATGCATGCATAATTGCGCCCGTGCGTAACCGGGGCGGGTCGCTAGTTTATTATAAAATCTGGATTGTTGTGTAATAAGTTTGCCTTATTTTTTATTAACACACTTCCCTTCAATTTTTTTCCGAAATACCCTACCTTGAAAAAATCGTAAATGATATTTATATCTGAACGAAAACAAAATTCTCCGGTACAAACCAATTTACACTCAATTACAGGGAAAATTGGAAAAAATGGTAACAACTTCCCAAAGTAAGGGACAAGTACGTTAAAGAAATAAGCGATATTAATTTAGTTTTCCCGTGTTTCAAGGTAAAGTAAGACTGGTTCTTTTATGTTACTTTCCTGTAAAATGGGAATGTTTGTCCCGAAGTCATAACATAATTAAAAACATTTTCACACTAATAAATATTTAATTTCCGGAGGTAATTATGTGGTTCTTTGGGTATAGCACTAGGCTTCTCCGGACCCAGTACAAACTGAGGGTTATTCGAGGGAAGTATTTATAGTACTTCTCACTGCTACTAGCATGCTGACCAGAGACAAATGACATACGGGCCACAAAAAACAATGTCTTGGCACCATGTGCTAACAAGCCCGGCCAGTGTGACATAGTAGGTATTTTTCTCTAAAATTTAAAGGGAACGGACCCAGCACTATTTTTCGATACCACATAGTTTTCGCACCGTTTGTTCTATTGGAAGACATAAAACTATTTCTTACTATACGTGTTATATAATAAGCCTACAGCCATTCAAAATGAGTTCATAGAGCTAATCAGAAGAAGGTCTTCTGTGTTTAAAATGTGCTTCTGTTTTGTTATCCTACAACAAAATTTTCCAGCACCATATTTTTAGGACAAAACATAGGCTCCAGTAAAAACCAATTAACTACTAATAATTATTATTTTTCTACAAGCTTAGTCATCGAAGTTCCATAATATGCTCATTTCTCGTTTCCATTACAAGCTCGCCACCTATATTAAAAAACAATGGCTTTGTTTTGCTCGAAATTCAGCACACAGGATCCAAATGAGCAGTACTATCGATCCCTCCGCTATGGCTTTAGTATTTCTGTTACTCCCTGCGTAATACGCTTAGTTATCCAAGTAAAAGAAATCTCAGTTTTTTATATTGTAATCGTTCAATGGGCTTAAAATAATAACCTTCCTGTCTTTGGTAAAATAATGAGACGGTTCCGCGTTGCCATGGGACGCGCTCATTAATTGCGGTGTATATGAGCATAGTATAACTTTAAATTAAACAGTAGCGCTTCTTTAAATCCTCAGGGATGTTGAAATAATTTAAAAGGCTTTTTTATAGATAAACGAAACCCCTGCACTAGGTAAAACCTGTATCGCGGTGGCATTTTACAAACATGAAATTGACGAAAGACAACTGGCACCCAGACTCAGAGCACGTGCCTCTGGTTTACACAGAGACTTGCCCGGCCTCGGAATCGAACCCGGGACCCCGTGATCCAATTTAATTTTAATAGTACCGTGACGAACTTCAGTCTCCGCAGGCTCCATTGTCGTCAGAGATGCCCTGCGAGCCTTAAACACGCGTAACGAGGAACCACGGTAGATTTCTCGCTCGCGAACCAGGGTCATGTCAAACGAGACGAGTGGTGGTATACTATTGGGGTTTTAGTAGGTAATAGTGTATTCCGGAGATCCACATAACTGCTGACCAGCGAAACTAAAAAATAGACTCACCTCGACTAACCAGTATTGCTCATTGACCGATTCCTGTCTATGTATTTTTGGAGTAAAACTTGTATACACACGCTTAAATTAGGGACTAAACTGGTGAATGCGAGAGGGGGCGTTACAACAAGAGTGATCGGGCGAGGCGAATGGGAATGGAGAGGGAGATAGAAAGAGAGAGAGTCGCGATTCGTATTATATCGATGAGTTACACAGGTCGTGTTATATATAATATACAAACATACGAGTATACATAAATATAGTATTTTTTAATTGAGCAGCGCCCCACTTTGTGACGAAAAATGAACGTTGTATAAGTTCA
Organism: Clostera curtula; assembly: GCA_905475355.2. Lineage (NCBI taxonomy): Eukaryota > Metazoa > Arthropoda > Insecta > Lepidoptera > Notodontidae > Clostera > Clostera curtula. Next base: position 6,796,595 of record FR997808.1, on the reverse strand, counting down.
ACAGTGAACATCATAGGATGACAGGCAGATGATGTTCCTACTGCTTAATATTTATACTCTGTGGTATGCTACTGTCGCCATGAATAATGGAGCTTACTGTGGATTTATGCCCGCCAGCTACGTTTCCTGTATTATATCTGAATTATGGCTACCGTATGACAATAAAAATGGCTAACAATAACGTTTTTTTTATTACTTCAACAAAATATAATGGAACACTAAAATTAAATGCAAAACGATTTGTAACCCGCGACAGCTCCCTAGATAATACCATAGATAACATTGTAATAACCGTAGAAAATCATAAACGGCTTGTAGAGATTAAAAATTGTGTATAAGTATAGTTATATAAAAAGCCAGAAAAACGTAAACATCAAAATAATTGCATATCTGTTTATACTACTACTCAGCCCACAGATAACCCACTGCTGAGACGAGCTTCCTCCATTTACCACCCTCAGGATGGAATGGGGTGGCGCTACTAATTCAAAATTCATCACCACATGTATATAATAAACACATACACATTTTACTGTCTGTTAAAAAAGATTGACACATTTTAGCTATTGGAGATAAAACACAGCGGAATCTCTTAGGATTGGGGAATATCCCCCACGGCACTATGCCTTTCAAGTAGTGTCTCTTCTCTTAAGGTGATTCTTTTATTGTCTACCAAATTTCATTTAGATAGCGGCAATTACGAACTCAAGGAAAGTAAGTACCTAGTAATGTTAATGTATTGTGGTTAGTAGATATGTTGGTTAGTACTCATTAAGCAAAAAACTTTTTTCATGTCATGTCTTTTTTGTGTGTTTTATTGCCAGTTTGATCCTGGCAAAGTAAACCAGACCCATGTCGCTGTTTGTCTCCCTTAGCGTTTTAACTCAAAATATAAAGTTTATTAAATTTCACTCAAAATTCATTGAATTGACCTATTAAGAAATAGTTTAGACAAAGCCTAGTTTTGTCCTTACAAAGTTATAAATTCAAGCGTAACATTTCATCACAAGTTTATTGCTGCGTCGACATTCTGCCCTAGTTTTAGTTAATTGTTGCAATAAAACTTTTATTATTTTTAAGAAAAGGACGTTTTGGAATGAATTAAGCTATAAAAGTTACAAAACGCCGTAAAACGTACTTGGTAATTGGGCCTGCAACGGCCACGAGTCAGTAAAGAGGACTGAAGGGAAACCACAAAAGAACCGCATGGCTATATGTGTGGTTAAATAATTGAATATAATTGAACTTAGCTACAGAATGCGTTCTGTGTTCCAGAACGCATTCTGTAGCCTTATATTTAGGTCGTCGTGTGGTTTATGGAAGTAATTTAAGAATATGTCTATTTGATTGGAGTTTACTGGTGAGAGGGCTATACGAAAGTTATAAAGGGTGTAACAACACAATGTATAGGCCTCCGAAGTGAGGGCGTAGAGGTAATCAAAAGAAACCGTTCTTTGTTTAAATTATTTTCCTATTTTGACATTAGAGTGAGATATCAACGTTTTTCTAAACCAAGTTTTTGCTATAAGAATAAGCTTTATTGGGAACATTAACAAATGAAAATAACTTAAAATAAAACTATAAAACATAGCTTCAACTGAAAATCAATTAACTAGCAACGTTATCATTGTACTACAAGCTTAGTAATATGAGTTCCGGTTACATCACCGGCTCACAACCAACAATTAAAAATATGTCTTTGTTTTTCCTGAATATTTGCACACAGCATTTATATTATCAGCTGCAGTATCGATATTTTCGTTAAGGTGGATGCTCCAGGGTAGCCCGCAAAATTCAAATTTTCTTACGTTTTTTGCAATTTGCAGGTCAGTGCTAGGTTGTATGTTGATTAAAATGTCATTCGCGGCTGTAAGACGTATGTAGTTATAGAATTATAATCATCAAAATCATCAATACAACCCTCCAAGCTCATAAAGGTGCAAGAAAAACTTTTTCAACGTCAAAGTCATTCTTGCACCTTTATGAGCTTAGAGGGTTGTATTGATGAGTTTGATGATTATAACTCTGTAACTACATACGTCTTACAGCCGCGAATCAAATGTTCATCATCATACAACCTAGCACTGCCCTGCAAATTGCAAAAAACGTAAGAAAATTTGAATTTCGCGGGCTACCCTGGAGCATCCACCATAAAGGCTCGTATTTGGCTATAGAGTCCATATTACATCCATGTATGGAATGGGTGTAATATGGAATGGGTTCTGTTTACTAGAAATGTACCTGTAAGTACTGCCAAATACTAGCGCATACCGGATGGCTTAAAAACTACCCAATGAAACAAAATCTTGTTGATACTGTCCTAGAAAGAAATTAGGCCCATAATACTTAATACAAATTCAATCCATTTCAAAAACAATTTGTTTGTTTTAATAACAGCATTATATTCGTAGTTTGCCGAAAACTCTTCTTAATATTGAAGATAGCTTTCACATCGCACACAGCGTCAATAATGTTCGATAGATAGTTTACAGATAGATTAACAACCTCAATACAGTGTCTGCAGTATATTGATTCGTGCCGAGACGTGAACCTTGTACTCGCCGTAAAGGGAAAACATAAGGGGCCCTTAAACAGAAACAGTGTGATATTCATCACGTTGGCCGAAGGTAAATTCTACATCTAATAAAGGTGTTTGGTTAACCTGTACTTGTGACCCTCACGCTCTGGTTTCCGCACTTTAATTAATAGGAAATATAGAAACGATAAGTTTGCGTTTGGAAATATAATATCACACACATTTTTTTGTGAAAAGGTTGAATTGGGAGTTCGGATTAGTGATTTAAAAAAATGTTACTTAACGTAAATGTACACACGCCGCAATTTAACTTGTGCTTTATGTATGACCGATACCTGTAGTTCACGCTTTTGCTATTTAAAAAACCTAGTGTCATCACCCTATTCCATACCGAGGGTGTTTTAAGAACCTACCAAAGTAGAAAACCTAGCCGCAAGAGAAGGAAAAGTTGACACGAAACCATTTTTTGTTTTCCCGCCCGGTGTATAATCCTTAATGGACTTCCACGGGGATGGCCAGCGAGGGGAGTGTGGGACTCTCCCCCATAGTGGGGGCCTACCCACTAAATCTCCCCGGGGTGCTCCAACTCGCGTCCTGTTGCGGCATTGTGGGATCTGATGCGGAACCACGCCGCCTGTGCCATCCCGTCTGGCCAGCACGGTTATGTTGACCCTTTACTTGTCTCTCTGTAGTTCGTATGTTTCTTATTTGTAACTTGTATGGTATGTATAATTTAAACTTGCCAGAACTAGAAACTAGAACTAGATTTGTATCTAAAACAGTCTAATTGGTCAGGCTTCCTCTATTCCTGTATAGTCCAAATAGACTATAAGGAATGCATTTTTATTACGTTTTATTTATATTCTTCTTTCTATACATTTATTCTTTCTAGCTGTACCCTGCACGCGTTGTTACGCCTACAACTAAAATAAATTTGAAGGAAAGACATTACACAAATATTCATTTTTTTTGTTCAGAAAACTTCTTTGACTCATGCATTGCTGAAGATCAATGATCACATGCATTGTTTACGATTCTATAAAACACATATAGACAAACATTCATTTTTATGATTATGAAAAGAATATGCCACCCATTAAACAGTATCTGAGAAATTATTGTTCTATTTTATGATTGATGGGTGGTAATATCTTCGTGATCGATGTATCAACCTTCCGGACAGCATGATCACAGTTTCCAAAATTACTCTAGTGAATCTTTAGCTGCACGACGTTACAAAGAATTTACTATTTAATACCCCAATTACTGTGTATAAATTGTGACAATACCCTTGGGCGATACTATAAAGCCGTAAGTTCGAGAAGGTCACAAATACTGGTCAAGCTATGTAGCTATAATCGCTCGATGACGTAGAAACTTACAATAAAAACATATCTAATAATCTCAATTATTTATCCGACTGTAAAGGCATATTTATAAACACACCTCAAAAAATACGAGTTTCTCAATTCGGTTTTATGTTACGGCATAATCTGGATTTTATAAACCGATTTTACCAGGGTTTTATACATATTTTTGTAAATCTGTTTAAAAAAAGTCTACTTCTAATTGTTGTTTATTACTTATTGTTTCTTATAAAGCTTTTTATTTAGGTATTAAGACGTAATTTATTTGGTCAATTTACCACAAATATGATTATGTACAATAATTAAGTTCCTTCTGCTGCCAAAATGCATGCTTCCCGTTTTTGTCGATGGAAATCGTCACGGATTCGCGACTGTTGGGGGATAGCCGCGATATCCGGGACGTGAAAAGAACAATTAGCGCCTATTCATGATCTACCATGCTCCTCTCGTTGATGAGATGGTGACACAGTATATTTTAAATTCTTCACAATATAGGACAGGAGTTTATAAAACCGCTAATCCCTCTAATGAATTTCTGAAACTTACTGCTATGCATTCCGTCTTATGGACCAATTTGTAAATAATTTTATCGCTTTATCCGTGTGTGTGGTGACGGATTTAGAATACATAGTAGAATATCTAGCTAATCTGGAGGAGGCACAACTCAGCAGTGGGTAACGTATAGGCTCAAAAGTAGGACCCACTACTGAGACGGCCTTCTCCAAATTCATAGAGGGAAATAAGCCTACTGTGTCACGCTGGCGAGGCGGGTTGGCACAGGGTTTGTATCAAGTTGTCCTTCTCTTGGGGCGAGGTGATCTGCCTCTTGCGTTCCTTTAGTCGCTTCTTCCGACACCCTCAGGATGGTGTAAGTAGGCGATATTACATGAAATATCCGTATCCGTATTCTAAATCCGTCACCACATTACAGAGTAGTATATCCATTTACAAAAAAAAACAACAAACCCAATGTAAAGTCAACGGAGACGAAGACGGGTTACAGCTAGTGACAAAATGGAGGCGTGAATCGATTTAAAATTACAATCAAGCAACACGCGCGGCTATGATCGATTGGTGTCAAAAGGCTGGCATGCGATCGGCCTCTGATTAAGGGGCAATCGATGGATGTGAATGATAGGCCCAGCCCGCCTCTACTCGCTAATCAGTGTCAACAATGAATGCAAAGTCTTTGTTCGGCTTTTACTCATTTCTGTAAAGCTTTTGTTAGTACGAAACATTACGGTTTTTGTTCTCTATTTTGAGTGAATTCGAAGAAAGAGGAGGCTCTCTATTCGACTGTATGTTTTTGTGTGTGTTACTGCATAACTCCGTCATATATGAACCGGTTTGGGAAGTTGTTTTATTCGATTGGTATTGTCTTCAGGTTGGGCCAGATGCTATCGATATCTATTTAGTTGCTTGTTATAAAACTTGAAAATTGTGAAAAAAATACATTTCACGGAAAGCAAATTTGGATATTTTAAGACGACTGCTTCCAAGCTGTATGCACTAAAAATAAATAAACTTTATAACAAAACATGTAAACCGACATCAATAAGAATAAATAAACTACCGAACAGAAATGGTTGTATACTTATCGGATATTTTTAGCTTTTTTCTTATTTTTTGTTAACTCAGGGAAAATAGAGCGGTTTTACAACAGTCGTCCTGACTAATGAGCCGTTTTTTTTTAATTGTATGACGTCTCTTATTTCTCCTTACTTTCAAATTGTTCAATAGTTTCAAACTTGATTCTTCGTTTCTCATTTATGGCAGATTTCATAACGTTGTAAAAAAACATTTAAATTCTCTTTTTATAAAATATTTCATTTACTTTATTAACTCAATTTTGGAAAATTCGTCTTCGTCCATTTAATATTCTCGGTAACCATCCTTTGATGAAACAGTCTAGCTTCAATACATATTTCACGAACATTGTACTGTCACCAGCCGTAAATATTCTTGACATTCATTCTTCGTAGACAAGTTTGGTAGTAACAATTTGTCACTGTTACTAACAACATTATCGAGAAATAATTTATCGATGTAACTGCGAAGTATTCACCTTTACGTTGTGGACTAAGCGATAGTCGAGATTTTATGTTATACAGGTAACCTACAAAAGCCTGGAGTCTTCTTATAGGAGGATAAGTAGGCATTATTTTTATTAAGAATGCATAGCGTCACCGTCCCCATTCAATCATGAGGGTGTCGTAAGAGCCGATAAAAGGAAATTACAAACTCAAACTCAAAATTAACTTTATTTACGTAGGTTATATCACAAAACTCTTATAAATCGTCATATTTACAGTTACCATTATCATCATCATCATCATCTTACGATCCCTGTCCCACGCTAGGTGGCCGTCTCCATACACACCTATCAGTCGTCATATCTACAGTCACACCTTTCATACAAAATTTCTCATGTTTACAATCCATCCATCCATCTCTCTTGATCTACCACAACCCTTTACAAGAACGATATCCTAGCCACAAGAGAAGGAAATCTTGATAAAAAAAAACCTTTGCTAACTCGTCTGGGCAGCGTGACACAGTAGGCTAATTTCCCTTCATGCAACTGGAGCAGGTCCAACACAACAGTTGGCCATCAATGGGCTGAGTCGTAGTCCGCTTAGGGTACTTTTGTTTATGCCGCCTAGCCGATAGTGCGGAACGCAATCGTCCAAAACTGAATGATTAGTATCCTTCATTTGTAACATCCGACCTCTATCGTATGAAGAAACACTTTAAAAATCGAATTAAGAACCGTTCTTTTAAAGTTCGCGAATGCGTAAAACATGTGACAGAATAACCCCAAAACATCTAACATCTGGGTGTCCCTCGCCCATTAATCACTCGATCATCCCATTTATTCCGCCACTAACCATTGTTATTGTCATGATGCCTACGCTCCGCTGTCGTGCATAGAACAATGGAACGAAATGGATCCCACAGTTTATCCGCGCCAAGCTTTCTATTTGTTTCCAAATACTCTTGAAATACTATTAGCGACGCGATAGGTATTTACGTTTTTGATTAATTGGAGTTTTTAGTTTGCAATTTTTGTAGTCTTATTTTACCGTATCCATAGCAACTATACATATAATATGGTGATGTATTGTATAGTGAAAACCCGGAAAGTAGTTTGCTCCGAATCAGTGACACTACTGATTGGATGAGATATTCAACTAGATTAATTTTAGAGTAACGACTACTGTAACAAAAAACAATACTATCTTAGCGACGGACTTCCAACATATGGTTAATAAAATATATTTACTTTATTGTCTACTAGTGGCCCGCCCCGGCTTCGCCCGTACAAAGCGGGGGTGGGTTATACATATAAACCTTCCCCTTGAATCACTCTATCTATTAAAAAAACCGCTTCAAAATCCGTTGCGTAGTTTTAAAGATTTATGCATACATAGGGACGGACAGAAAAATGCGACTTTATTTTATACTATGTAGTGATAGATATTGTCATTCTACTTTATTGTGTACGTTTAAAATAGTTTAAATTAAATCAAAGGTATAGTAGCTTACAACTACTTGAACCAAAAGCGCCCTGGTGGGGAAAGTTCGATCATGTCATCAACCAATCTCGTCATTCCCTTTCTACGCCAATCACCGCCATAGCCTTTCAAAAATCGAAAATAAATAGATTTTGACTCAAGATGTTTGTTAACTATTATAACTTAAGATTACTAGTAGTGTTAGTGAGTGAATCTGTACTAGTGAGTGAATCTGTACTAGTGAGTAAATCTGTACTAGTGAGTGAATCTTTGCGTCTGAGGTTTGTAAACAGTAAATCACCATGTATATTTTATGTCGACATTATTTTTATACATTACATTTCGGAGATTCTATTTTCAAGACAATACAACAACAGTATCTACAACCACAAGGCTAACAAGACGACAATCTCTTAAAGGCAATTTAATACTCTTGGTCATTGATCAAAAGTCACTTAACACACTAAAAACAATTTGTCATTTCGCAACACTCCATGACACTAATTTAATTTGCTGTGTAGTGTAATATGAGCCTGCTGGTTACAAAATACATGGGCGCTGATGGGTAAACGTCGAAGGATCTGACTTATTGGTCTTGTTTTGTCACGCATGACTTATACTACGCATTACTGTTATTGTCAGTAGAAATATTATACAAAGTATTAAGAACATTTGGACACTATTTTCTATTGGGATACTGATACTAGTAGATGTGTATGGGACACATCTACTCGTATATGCCCTATATTCGTAACAGATCTTAGTTTTGCGTCGTCCACGCCGTATTTGCGTTGGTATACCAAAATGTGGTGACATATCTACATAGTGTCACCAGGAAAAGTGGGACCAGAAACATCTATTTTAGATTAAGCACAATTTTGATGTTTTTAAATAAAAATCTGTTTTCTATTGAGAGGAGAATAAATAAAAAGGTATCTTTGCGAATTACTTCTTTATGAGAGCAAAAGAGAGACTGAGTATTTTAGATTTTTATTTTCAGTTTCTTTAAAAATCCTAAATCTTTCGTTATTAAAAAAACGGATCACTCATACATAAAACAGATCAAATTAGTAGCCCAACATTTTATTGAATGACAAAATTATGCTTGCCACATAACTAGATTTTTTTTTAATCCTACGTGCTTAATCTTAAAAAGAAAACGTTCCAGAATTGGATCATATCTGTTTCAAAAAAGTGAGTTGCTTACGGTTCGAAGTGTAACTATGTATATGTGCGTGTGTATCTATGGCATCATAGCTCCTAAACAAATTGACCGATTGTGATGCGGTTTTCTAGCGGTGACTCTTAGCCTGTTAACCTTATTTTCTTATTTTTCAATGTTTGAAAATCCAAAAGGTGACGTGGAGACAACTTTGCCGACCGGCGACGCCCGGTGTCGTTTACAGATCTGCCCGAAGCTCAGATTTCGACGTGCGGTTAACAATATACGTCGTATATGTGCCAATGCGTATGTAATTACCATTTAAGCTGAATCAAGGTTAACCAGTCAGTCTGAAAAGTAATACGAGTGTTAAGGTTTTATTAAAAGTCTGATAGTCTATTTTCAATTACGGCCATTTAAGCGACTTAAAACAGGTATCATTTTGTTAAGCAAATCACCCAGACTCGGAGCAAGTGCCTCTGGTTTATACAAAGATATTTGCCCGACCCCGGAATCTCACCGGGGGCCTATGATCCAACGGCGGCACTTCCAATCCCTAGACTGATAAATCAAATGAGTGGCCTACTAATATTATAAATGTGAAAGTCTGTAAGAATGTATGGATGTATTTTGTTACTCTTTTCCGCAAAATCTTCTGAATGAATTTTGAAGAAACTTTACAATATTAGTGTGCATTGTCCAAAATATAACGATAAGTGGCAAGTACTCGTAGGTAGGAAAAAATCTAAGGAAAAAATAAAATACTATCTATCATCCTGATTACAATTTTCCATCACTACGCGGATGAAACCGCGGGGGCAACTAGTATTCAATACATTGATTATATCACGCGGTAAAATACTGGTAGCCGTAGCCCAATCCTTAATTGTTCAAGAGCACACAAACATGCTTTTTTCTTATATTCTCAGTTACATTTCTGTTAGCCATTACAACAATCCTACTATAATTCTCTATTCTTTTTTCGTCTACTTAATTGAGGAGAACGGGCATTGGACTAGAGAATAGGGCAGAGTATTTTCTATTTTTAAAAAAAAACCGTGCACCCCTGTTGCTCATTACTTTGACATTGCGGTTGTCATATGATACAGTTGAGACTGACAAACAAGTGCGTATAGTAGGTATGCTAAAAGCAACACTAGTTTCAATCCTTTGTAATGTTGCTCTTTTGTCCCTATCCGTATGTTGGAACGTGTCAGCGAGGGCAGAAGGGCGGGCTAGCATAATTGTATGCTTTAATTCCTGAGCCACTTATTTTGTAATAAAATATCATAAATAATAAAAATCTCGAAATGACTCTACCGATTCTCGTGAAATTTTGTGTGCATATCGGTTAGATCCGCGAATCGGACAACATCTATTTTTCATCCCCCTAAAGAATAAGGGAATCGGACAACATCTATTTTTCATCCCCCTACATTTTTGTTTTTATTTTTTTAACATACACGATTAACTCCTATGTTTAAAACCGATATTTATATGGCAAAACAACGTTTGCGGGGTCAGCTTGTATACTTATAAAATCATACCATCCTGAGGGTAATAACGAGGCCGAAAATCTATCTGAAAGAGAAGGAAGACTTGATACGAAACCCTTTTTTGGTGACCCTGTGGTAATGCTTTAGGCATACAGCCGCCCCGTTTGTAGAACTCCGGAAACTACTCTTCTACCCCCAGCGGTTTACCCTCACACGACACTCTCGGGGCGCCACAGGTTCGCATGAACGCAATCCACTGTGACTTGATTCGAAACCCTATGCCAACCCAGCGTGGCACAGTAGGCTAATAACCCTTCATGTAACTGGAGGAGGCTCGACTCAGTAGTGGGTAATTTATGGGCTCAGTAGTTAGTAGTAGTTTTTGTGAATTAAAGAATATAAAAGTATCAAAATACAACCTTCTGCCAAACTGCTTAACAGTTTATGGGCAGTGGTCTTGTTTTAACTCGCACGTATTTACTTCAAACAATGCAATAAATATTTCTTTCTAAATAAATACTTGTAATAGATTCTGTATTTTATAAAAATATAAACGAATACACGATACCCCTGTTACTTAGGCTAGCAATGGCCACTAATCGTCTGAACTAACAAGGACACAAGGACAAATACTGATTACGTAACATATGTTTTGACTTTTGAGCTATTCCTTGAATATGTATCTATGTTAATTTGTGCCACTGTCACGTTCTCTCTTTACATAATCACTACATAGTATAAAACAAAATCGCATTCTTCTGCCCGTCCCTATGTATGCATAAATCTTTAAAACTACGCAACGGATTTTGAAGCGGTTTTTTTTAATAGATAGAGTGATTCAAGGGGAAGGTTTATATGTTTAACCCACCCCCGCTTTGCACGGGCGAAGCCGGGCCGGGCCACTAGTAAATAAATAAATAAATATCCTTGGACATTTCACACAACGCCATCTCGTCCCAAGCTAAGCAACTTAATGCTTGTGTTATGGTAACGAGATGGATGTTAAACTACTTATATACTTTTTTTTTGTAAATACATACATATTATAGATAGAAATGACACCCAGACTCCGAGCCAGTGCCTCTGGTTTAGACAAAGACACTTGCCCGACCCCGTAATCGAACCCGGGACCCGTTGATCCAAAGGCGGCACAGCTAACCACTAGACCAACGAGGCATTATTTATGTATAAATATTCATAGATTAGCATCTCGTGCCACGTTCGCAATTTTCCTTCTGTTGCCTCTTACTCCTATAAATTAAATGTCACTCAGTGTTCGAAATCCTTCTCTACACTATGCAGTTCAGTTTAATAGTAGGCATTATAAGCTCATGGCAAAGTCATTCACTGGGCTCATGCGGTAACGGAGGAGATACGCCACTCTTTTATAGTAAACTGCTTTATCTATGTGCATATCCTGAACGGGGGTCGACGGCCTCTGATGAAAAGCCGATTTCTAACTGCTCTTTTGTGTAAAAGTCGACGTGCGAGCCCCATTTCACAGTGCTGCAGAATTATTTTAGAGTACTGTAATTACTTCAATTACGCGCGCATAATGAAAAAAAAAATTTATAACTTTATGTGCACGATATGGTACACTAGATTTGAAAATACAATTTGAGTTTATAGTAGGTGTAAAGAAAAAGCAAAATAAGTTAGTAAAACTAGTACTACTACTCAGCCCCTAGATAATCCACTGCTGATTCGGGACTCCTCCAGTTTTACGGAGGGTAATTAGCCTACTGTGCCACGCTGGCCTATCAAGTTTTCCTTCTTTTGCGGCTAGGTTTTAGTCATTTCCTTATGCCCTACACGGCACCCTCAGGATAGAATGAGGAACAGACATAACTACACCAAAAACATAAAAGTCAACAATTATGGCATAATTGAAGATCTACACACAGCTACTGTGTTATAGTTACGAATGAAAAATTAATATGAATTTATTACTTACTTCCAACTCGCCCCACTTGCTTTCTACATAATATATAAGTAATATTTGCTGCTGGTGAGACTAGACCACCAATTTAAAGTCGCTCAGCGTGCTATGGAGCGAGCTATGCTTGGAGTTTCTCTGAAAGATCACCGACATAGCTCAGAGAATTTGCAGACTGAAGTGGCAGTGGGCTGGTCATATCTGTAGAAGAACCGACAACCGCTGGGGTAGACGAATTCTTGAGTGGAGACCGCGAATCGGCAAGCGTAGCGAGGGACGGCCCTGTGCTAGATGGAGCGACGATCTGCGAAAGGTTGCGGGCAGCAGCTGGATGCGTCAAGCTGAAGACAGGGCGCTATGGCGCTCTTTGGGGGAGGCCTATGTCCAGCAGTGGACTAATGTAGGCTGATGATGATGATGATGATTTGCTGCTGTCCGTGTGGTGACGGATTTAGAATACACAATGTCACCAACCCGTACCATCTCTAGGGTGTAGTAAGAGGCGACTAAAAGAACGCGAGAGGCAGATCACCTAGCCCCAAGAGAAGGAAAACATGATACAAACCCTGTGCCAACCCGTCTTGCCAGCGTGGCGCAGTAGGCTAATTTCCCTCCATGAATTTGGATAAGGCCCGACTCAGTAGTGGGTCACTCATGGGCTGAAACGACGAAAAGACGACTTACTTCCAACTCGTCCCACTTACACTGATTGTATATAATATGTAAGTAGTATTTGCTGTAAAACCACAAAAGTAATTCATTAGCACATTGACAAGATTAAGCTCACTATTTACAAAATTACAACACCATCTCGATGCCGATCGTTAAACATTAACTTTACTGCGTTCTGATAACCACAATAAGAACGACATGTAATGTTCTTACATTATAGCGGCAACACTACCAAAGTGCCACTTACATAAAGTGAATGCTACTATGTAGTAATGGGGAGACACCGCACATTCAATTAAAATTACAGCGAGATTACGCCTATAATTTAATACTATTGAGGTACGGAATTTTTATATCGATTTGTTGACACAATCGAATGGGTTCGAGGTTACAGAAGCTATTTTTATTGACCGGTTCGGTGGGCTGCAGGGTACTAACAATATTGTCGATTAAAAATACATTACGCTATGATAATGTCTGTGGGGTATAATATTTACTGCCTCGTTGGTCTAGTGGTTAGATGTGCCGCCTTTGGATCAACGGGTACCGGGTTCGATTCCCGGGTCGGGAAAGTGTCTTTGTCTAAACCAGAGGCACTGGCTCGGAGTCTGGGTGTCATTTCTATCTATAATATGTAAGTATTTACATAAAAAAATTATATAAGTAGTTTATCATCCATCTCGTTACCATAACACAAGCATTAAGTTGCTTAGCTTGGGACGAGATGGCGTTGTGTGAAATGTCCAAGGATATTTATTTATTTATTTATTATTTAACACAGAGTATAATCAACCCGAAAAGTAAAGAATAGTATGATCAGGGCCGCGCCGCCCCCAAGATAATGAGGGGAAATAATTTACGTTACACTTACACAAAAACATATTCCTTGTAATAAAGTATGCAACATAATATTCCTTGTAAATAACAAAACGTATAATGCATTTATTTTACAAGTCTCCCAAAATATTAAACTGATAAAATATAATTTACTAGTGGCCCGCCCCGGCTTCGCCCGTGCAAAGCGGGGGTGGGTTATACATATAAACGTTCCCCTTGAATCACTCTATCTATTAAAAAAAACCGCTTCACAATCCGTTGCGTAGTTTTAAAGATTTATGCATACATAGGGACGGACAGAAGAATGCGACTTTGTTTTAAACTATGTAGTGATAGTGATAGTGAAGTACATTATGTTTCTTTCGGTCAAAATTAACAAATACTCAAAAAATACATTGAAACAGGAAGATTCGTAAAACTAGGAGGCGCTTATGGTTTTCGCACACGGGCGCTGCCGGGGGTCGACGCGGCCCCGTGTATGATACAACTAAGAAATAGACAGGCAATAAAATCAAGTCGCATATGAAAGAATTTTCACTAACCTCGCGGAGTACCTGGCATAGTTTAATTGCCCTCTACAGAACTGGAGGGGGTTCTGGGCCGGATGGGTTCTTTTACCTCTTTACCTTTTATTCTACCTTTTAGCTGCACAAAAACCGTGTTTATATAAGAAGTGCCCTCATCCCAAAGAGAAAACAGTGTAAAATATTCTTAAAAACAATAAAGTGTTTAACAACAGTGTACAATAATGTATAAATTTTAATTCCATAAACACTAACTTAAGTACATATTAACAAGACTAAAAATACCAATTAATAGAATAGAATACTCTTTATTGTACACCAATAATATAAAAGGTTAACATAGCATTAGATTTAAATAACAAAGAAACTTAAAACTTAAATACTAAAATATATTATTTTATATTATTTATATGTACAAAATGTATATGTATATATTATATGTATTGTTCTTTAAATTGTATATAAGTGTACTGTTGATCTACTTAATCAAGTATCGTAGACGTTTCGTACGCCACAGGGTTACCTGGAGGAGATCGCTTTTTAGCGATAAGGTCGCCTAACTGTACAAAATTGTTTTGATTTTTATGTAATATATAAGTAATAAATTAATAAATACACAGAAAATTTGGTCTGGCACTCTAGCGCAGGTTTCGCGGCTGAGAAAGCACCACTCAATAGGTTGACAATGATAACGTACATACACGACCGCACTTCACGCTTCGGCAAGCGTTGTGTAGGTCGCCATGCCATCAATCTAAAATTCCGTTAACCAACATGGCGCCAATTTTTGTTATCTCAGTCAGTGAAAAAGTATCAATATATTATCAGTCTAATGTATGAAGTCTGTACGTATGGTGACGGATTTAGAATACCCAGTGTCACCACCCCCTTCCATCCTGAGGGAGTCGTAAGTGCCGACCAAAGGATATGCCAAGGCCGATAACCTAGCCGCAAGAGAAGGCACGAAACCTTGGTCTAACCCGTCTGGTCATCGTGGTACTGTGGCCTATTACTCTCCATGTAATGGGAGGAGCTCAGACTCAGCAGTGGGTCATAAATAGATATTGAAAATTTCTGTAGACATTACTAGTAGTTATTGTAGATATGTAACGAATTTATTATTATTTATTTATTATAATAGCTTTATGACTGCAACGTCCTCCTGCTAGATAGGAGATCTGCGAAAGTTTGCGGGCAGCAGCTGAATGCAGATCGCTGGAGATAGGGCGCTAAGGCGCTCTTTAGGGAGGCCTATACCCAGCTGTGGAGACGAGAGTGGGCTGGTGACGATCATGACACGGAGACATGAAATGATAAGTAGTTTTTAGTGATAATTTTCATAATGATGTCTTAGGTTTTCACGATCTATGCACATTGCCGGAAATGGTTGATGAAAATAAAATATACACGACCAGAACCGTCAAGAAATCATTTCCTGCGATAAATTTCATTTTCATAATCATGTCTACAGCCCTATATTTTCGACCTTTCTGAACATGTAATAATTTATCTCAATCGATTAGATAGTCTCGGACGTCACCAAACCATCAGTCAGTTAAACCAACACTAAAAGCCAAACGTAGTCGTCGTTTCAGCACATAAATTACCCACTACTGAGTCGGACCTCCTCCAAATTTATGGAGGGAAATTAGCCTACCGTGCCGCGCTGGCAAGGCGAGTTGGTACAGGGTTTTGTATCAAGTTCTTTAGCCGCCTCTTACGACACCCTCAGGATGGTGTGGGTTCGTGACATTGTGTATTCAATATCCGTACTAATACGGAATCAAGCATACTACAATTCTACAATCTTCTAACACCTTAAATGCCAATACAATTTCACTAACCATCAGCAACCGTCTTTGCGAATCGAAAATCACAATAATTACTGAGCATTAGGGAAGCATTAGCCTTGTATGGTATATTTAATGCATTTCTACCGCACTTGAGGCTGTATCAGCTTCTCAATGGAAATTTATGTGCTCAGGAAATATAAGACGCCTACGCGGCCTCAATTTCACTTTGATCTGTTCTACGGCTACGTAATACTATCGGGATTTGGATCATATGCCATATATCATCTTACATATCAGCTGTGTCCGTGTGGAAACGGATTTAATATACACGATTTCTTCACCCTATACCATACTGAGGGTGTTGTAAGAGCTTCCAAAGAAAATTACTTGAAAAGAAACCCTGTGTCAACCCGTCTGGCCAGCGTGGCACAGTAGACTAATTACCCTCTATGTAACTGGAGGAGGCCCGACTCAGTAGTGGGTCATCTGTGGGCTGAATAGTAGTAGTATACTTTTAAAACACTGATACACACCACTTTTCATTGTATGCAATTTTAACTTCAAATTATGCTTAGTCAGCTGTTAATAGAATAAATCGACTGTTCCGAAGAATAAAGACCTATCTACCATAATGCTTTGAGAACATTTTGAACTTCATATTATATTATCTAAATGAAGAAAAGTCGAAAATGGTTTCAAAGCAGTATTGCAGATAGGTCTTCATTCTCCGGAACAGTCGAAATATCTATCTATACTAATATTTAAAGCTGCAGAGTTTGTTTGTTTGTTTGTTTGAACGCGCTAATCTCAGGAACTACTGGTCCGATTTCAAAAAATCTTTCAGTGTTAGATAGTCCATTTATCGAGGAAGGTTATATGCTATATTTTATTTTCAAAAGAATTAGGGATCCGTATGAAAATTACGATTTTGTAAACCAAGGTGTAAAATCGAAAACCTATTTATGCATGCGCTGCAAAAACTATTGACAATAGAACAAAATGATGTACTACGGGTTTGTAGGTCTTATATAGATCTACAAAAAATTCCGCGAGAGCACATATCTAACTATCATAGTTTAGTAACAATAACCGATTTTATGTTCATAAAAAATATGCACGGGTTCGAAGCCCACGCGGTGATATTTGAACACTTTTTTGCTATTTTTTCTTGTAAAAACTTAAGAAATATAATGAGTAAATGTACAATAATAGTACCTAAGTAATTAGTTTAAAACCATATAAGTAATCAATATTATGATATATACTTACTAGAATGAATTAATATGACATCTACTACCTATCCTTACCATTTTATCCTAATCATAATACTACTTGCGTGATCAGTATAATGTATTCATTTTCATTCTAAGCACTCTGAAACTTATTTATTCTTTGGAACACCTGTAGGTACTCTACTAGGAAATTATTTTGCATGAGTATACCTACGCCCTATGGCGGCAATCAAATAGTGTCAAATGTTATGATTTGGCGTGGCGGCAACGATTGTTTTAGATTTCAAAAGAAGCCGCCGGCGCGTGTATCATAACCATGTACTTCCGAAAAGCGGCAAATTTCTTTGAGAAGTAAGTACAAAACCTTTGATGCCGCATTATCAAAGTGCCGATGGTTAAAACATAACTATGCATGCACTCAGTTTGATTTTAATAGATATTTTTTTATTCGCTATGTTTATGGTATTAGTCGTAATGCGCATAGGTCCAGTTTTTCATATTCTTTGATACAGTTTGTTGCGTCTTATAGAATTCCTAAGCGTACCTACCTATACACCGAACTGTTACACCTAACTACTCAGTGAAATAGCGCTAAGTCCTAGCTGCAAGACCCAAGAGTCTTGCAGGCTATGTCTTGTTCTTGCTCAAGTCTTGCACGGTCAGTCTTGGTCTTGGTCTTGCTAAAAATACGCGGTCTTGTTCTTGGTCTTGGTCTTGCAAAAACGCAAGAACAAGACCAAGACTGCAAGACCAAGACTGAATTTGGGCAACACTACACGCGGGCGAAGCCGCGCGCAAAAGCTAGTGTATAATAAGTTTAATTAAGAAAGTCGTGTATTTATATTTTATTATGTTGAACTTGTATCAATTAAAGCTTGGCTACCACGTGGTTTGCGTCTATTTTATTACACTGAGTTAAAAGACCCGTGCCACGAAATTGATTAAGCGTACCCACACGTACATGACAAATTGGTATTGCAACGTTTTTTCCTAACGTCCTTAGTGGCAATTTAATGCGAAGCGATACAAATGCTACAACTACAATTGTACACGTACGTAGTCCTTGAGACAGTCGACGTTTTGTCTCATTATTCAAAAAGGGGATAAAGAAAAAACATTTTCCGAACGAGGTTTAATTACAAAACATGTGCTCTTACAATCAATCAGTAATACATCGATTTTCTAACGTAATTAGTATGCTACAATCTTAATTTTCCGTCAAAGATCGCCAAGAACCTTTTGAGAAAGCTTTTGTCACCAGTTTACAAACTTAAAAAACATCTTCAATCGAAATCCACTTAACCAAATTGTCTCGTTAGAAGACATGTAAAAAAAAAACAAATCAATTTAAAATTTTCCATTTAAATTCTATCATTCACCAATTTGGTTTGTAAGCAGCTCTACAGAGAAGGGCCAGTAAGAAACACTGAAGCTACTTTCTTTTTTTTAAATCGTCATTCGCGCTTGACCGACTTGTGTGAGCAAACTCGCGCAATAGTCACAAAGGGCCAAACATCAGCAAAATCTAATAATTAATAGTAACCTTTTAATGCCCGTGCCAACTGAATCCCCGCAACAGCACCAATTCAGAAGCATGACGCTTGTCTTTAACACAGTCTTTAAAATGCTTTTAAAATACATAGTTAATATCCTTACGTTACGTTCATATTATAGTTTGTGTGAATTACAAAATGCCATAATAATAAAAACAGAATCGAAGCTAAATATTCTGCAATATATTTCTCACATAGGACACTAAAGGTCTCGCTAGGTTAATTCATACATGGACGATGTATACGAGTAGTCTGCATGGTGTACGGATTTATGCAGACATTAGTTGTTACCGGGTAAGGTTGCAGGATTTGTCTTAAATAGGATGATAATTACTCATTGAGTCACCTGAATACTTGACTTTTGTTTATTGGAGACTTTCATAAGCGAAAATATAAGTACATATTTGTTATAAGAAAATTAAACGAGTAATTAAAATCGATGGCTAGACATATTCAATTTACCATATTCTCTTACCTAGAAACGTTACAAAAATATATCAACACGATGAGTAAGGTCATTTTCATATTTAAATTCTTTTTCTAGTTTGTATGTAACTTGTTATTTAATGTTATTTAATGCTTTCCAAGGCTCGTCGCGAGATCACATCGGCTACTAAGCACGCGCCAAGGTTTGAACGCATCGCAAACGCTTGGCGCAAGCGCTTGATCTGTGTCCAAAAACCGACACTAGGCCGGATCGAAGACAAGCGTCCACAAGCTCACCGTGCCAAGCCAAACGCCCTCTTTACACGCGTGTGCTTGTGGACGCTTGCCGAACCTTGGCAAGCATGGAAACGCACCATTATAGTTTATAAGTAGTTATTTAATTACAATACTATTAAACCACCAACTACGTGAAGTCAACATGATCGATTTCACTCTACACATCCGTATACAGTCCACTTGCTCGCGAATACAGGCATTTAAACTTATTTTTTTCAAACATTTCTTAGTACCCAATTATAACATGCCTTTTTTCTATTTCTTTTGGCGTCATCTAGCATAGTTAACAGATAGTGACCTGTTTACCGACCAATATTTACAACATGTAGCCTTGGAAAGGACGAATTAAATAAGAGGTTGTATTCACACCCATCCAACACCTCTGTATGTCTTGGCATTTACTAAGACAGTCTACTAAATGGAACGAGGTGGAAGCCATAATAATAGACTGCATGTGAAGCACTGCTCGTTAATCTGTCTGATCGCTGAGGTGCAACCCTATAGGAGCTACCCTTTGACTTCGGAAACGCATTAGGTGAAGGAATATTGATTTCAACCACCACTGTCATATGTAGAAAGAAGTCTTATTTCATACTAAGTAGTTTTTAAATGGACACACTTTGAATTTTGATAGAGTTGCAAAATAAACTTAAATCTACTGTATTCTTATACTGATGAGATCTGGAAGAAACACCCGATTATAAAGACCAGATATAAAACCAACTTATAAAAGTCATTGCCATTTATTAATAACTAGTATCCCGCCCCGGCTTCGCACGGGTGAAATAATGCATGTAATATACTTATAAACCTTTCTCTAGAATCACTCTTCCTAATAAAAAAACAGCTTCAAAATCCGTTGCGTAGTTTTATACTATGTTTGTATGTATGTTTTTTGTTTTATACTACACTAGTGGCCCGCCCCGGCTTCGCCCGTGCAAAGCGGGGGTGGGTTATACTTAAAAACCTTCCCCTTGCATCACACTATCTATTAAAAAAAACCGCTTCATAATCCGTTGCGTAGTTTTAAAGATTTATGCATACATAGGGACGGACAGAAGAATGCGACTTTGTTTTATACTATGTAGTGATAGTGATAGTGATAGTATTTAAACGTAACGATTATTTTTAAGAACTACGAACATCACTATCACTACATAGTGATAGTGATGTTCGTAGTTCTTAAAAATAATCGTTTGAATTATTTTCTAAAAACTCAAAAAAAAATTATTGATAACGTTCTTTGTACATCTGAAGACAACTGTCATCTGGTCTCTCCCGTGACCACGACTACTGCAAGGAATTCGTGACGTGTCGGGAATTAAATAATGTGATATACACGTTGTAAAACAGTTAAAAAGTATTTAATTTGTATACGAGTACATACTTGTATTTAATGACGGATGAAAACAATGTCACCACCCCATTACATCCTGTGGGTAAAGTAATAGTCGACAACAGGATTTGACAAGGCCGAAGACCTAGCCACAAGAGAAGGAAGACTTGATAGGAAACCCTGTGTCAACCCGTCTGGCCAGCGTGGCAAATTAGGTTAATTACCGCCCATATGACTAGAGGAGGGCCGACTCAGCAGTAGTGGTAGTAGTAGTGAGACAAAAGTCTTCTTGTCTATCCGTCTGTTACCCTTACACTCTTAAACAGGACAACGGATTTTCGCGAAATTGGTATGGTATAAATAGGACCTTCCCGAAGGCCAAAGGCTACTTTAGTTCGTCGTTTCAGCCCATAAATTACCTACTACTGAGTCAGGCCTCCACCAAATTCATGGAGGGAAATTAGCCTACTGAGCCACGCTGGCAAGACTGGTTGGCACAGGGTTTGTATCTTAAAGATTTCCTTCTAGAGCAAGAGCCCGTGAACCCCAGACCTACGGTATTTTATAAAAGCTAAAAGTTTGTCAGCGCATGCTCCCTACACAGGTAAGAACGATGGACCATTTATGAAGTTTGGGTTACAGTGGCTTTGGCAGGTACACCTCACTAAAGGTGTGTACATGTGAAGGTGCCTCATGCGTTCTTTTAGTCGCCTCTTACAATCTTAATCTCTTACATTCTTAAATCCGTCACCACACGTACAGTTGCCAATATATAACTTGAATGGCATAAAAATAAAAGTCGAGATGTCGCGAAAAGTCAATGAAATGAAATGCAGTATAATTTGCTAACAAACGGTGTGGGAGCCATTCGTGACACACGGGCGATTATTCAAACGCACTGAAATCAACATCTGTCGCTGATCGACGATACCAGGATTAATTTGCATGGCAAACAGCTTTGCATAAATCCCGACATGGGGCACGGATAGCTATAGTGTATGTGATCACCTAGTGTTGCCAGATATTATGATTTTTGTATTTCTAGCTGGTTTAAATTACTATAATTCAATCTCAACTTCCGTGGGTATAACATAGAGTTGGAGTTGGAGCATGGCTCACCTTCGGATCGTGGGTTCGATTCAGAGTTTGCCCAACTGTCTTGGTGTAGAAGAGATCTTCTTTCTCTGTATCTTAGTGTTTTGGTCAATTACATTCCTGTAAAGGCACCTAGTTCTGGGGAGTTAATTTTTTTAATATAGAAAATATAGCCAATGTTAAAAATAAAGCTCAATTTGAGCAGATTTTGACAGCAGCAGAGGGATATTTATAAGCAGAGACGGATATGAATTAGATTAAGTTTACTGCGTCAACCTGTTTGATTGAAATGGAAATAGCATAATTAAATTGGGGAGAGTGACGATGAAAATGACGATGAGAGACATATATACTTTTTGGAAAAAACACATATATATTTCCTTAGACATAATAAATATACGTAGCGTAGCGAAATTATATTCCAAGTACAAGATCTTTATTTTATCTACAGCAGTGCTTTTGGTGTCCTTGTGGTGACGGAATTAGAATACATAGTGTCACCATCCCATTCCATCCTGTGAGTGTCGTAAGAGCCGTCAAAAGGAAATGCCAAGGCTGAAAGGCTAGCCGCAAGAGAAGGCAAGCTTGAAACGACCAGACCGTTATACTTTCGTTATCAATTTCTTGTTAGCGCCAGAAATATACCTCTATTCGTCGTAATTTGTAATAAAGAGCCCGCGATGCATAGCTAACGCTGATGAAAAATATTTAAAAACAAAGTGATGATTACCGAATCTTTGCCATACCTGGCAACACGCCATACAAGGCTAATTGTACTTGCAACGGTGCATAGAGAGCCCTATTTTGAGAGAATCCACACGAGGCCGGAGACAAAGGTCTGTTTGGATAACAATTACAAAAGAATTCCTATGACTGACGCCTCACCTACTTTTAGGCGTAGAATGTGGATACAGATGTGTTTGCCCCCTAGTTTCTCGTTGGGAAATAACCGTTTATCTTGTACGCCATCGGCTTTACGATCATGTTCTCATAGATAAAATGTGATGGCAAAACTTATACCAGTATTCTGTCAAATATTTACTGTGTTGTTTGGGAAACTGGTGAACTTTGGCTTTATCAACAAATTGTAGTACAGTAACTTAATTTGTAATATATTGTTTTACCACCAAATTCCATCCTGCGAAATCATCATCATCAGCCCACAATAGTCCACTGCTGGACATATGCCTCCCCTAAAGAGCGCCATAGCGCCCTGTCTTCAGCTTGACGCATCCAGCTGCTGCCCGCAACCTTTCGCAGATCGTCACTCCATCTAGCAGAGGGCCGTCCCACACTACGCTTGCCGATTTGCGGTCTCCACTCAAGAACTCGTCTACCCCAGCGGTTGTCGGTTCTTCTACAGATATGACCAGCCCACTGCCACTTCAGTCTGCTAATTCACTGAGCTTTGTCGGTGACTTTGGTTCTCTGCCGGATAATCTCATTACGGAGACTATCCTTCAGAGAAACTCCAAGCATAGCTGCGAAATATCTAAGCTGAAATACCAAATTTATCTATATATATGCGGATGAAGCCCATCTCAGCAGTGGGTATTTTTAAGGCCGCGATAATGATGAGGATGATGATAATTTCAATCTATAAATGAACCACTCCTTAACAGAGCCTCCTCCGAATTCATTGAGGCAAATTACCATGATAGCCAGACGAGTTGGCACAGGGTTCACTTTAAGATTTTCTTCTCTCGGGACCAGATGACCTTACTTACGTTCGTATAGTCGCCTCTTGCGACACCCTCAGGATGGTAAATTAACCAAGAGCCGGAAAACTTGACACTGAACACAGTAGGCACAGTGGGCTAATTACACTCCATGTAACTGGAGGAAGCCCGACTCAGCAGCGGGTAGTGTATAGACTGAGTAGTAGTATTTCTAATTTTGGTATACTTACAAAAAAAATGGCAATATCGTCTGATCCAAATTCTATTCAATATATTTTTTAATTGATTACCATCCTACTAATATTAATAAGCGAAAGTTTGCAAGTATGATGGATGGATGGGTGTATTTTTTTTTCTCTTTCACGTAAAAGTTATAGAATTGGTTTTAATGAAACTTTACAATAATATAGCTTATACATCGGAATAACACATAGGCTACAATTTATATAGATGTTGCGGGAATTGTCCAAAATATTAACTCTTCAAATAAGTAGAATAAAATCTGACGATAAAATAAATTCACCTCGCGGATAAAATCGCGGGGCGCAGCTAGTTAAAAATGAAAACATGATTATTATTAGTCTAATGTTAGTCTAAAACGAATAAATAATTTGTTTAAATGTGCCATAATGCAAACCCTGTTTCGTCTTCATTCGCTGCTATTTTCCAACGATGCTTGCAAGGTTGCGAAGGTTGCAGAAGAGAGCTCAAAATCGTAGCTACATTTTTAGCCAAAACCTCAGTGCACCATAAAGCACAAAGCCGCGTGGGCAAAACGAATTTAAAACACATTTACCGGACCTGAATACCAGCGGGCATACTTCGCAACAATAACTCACAGACGCCCATACCATGTGTTCCTCTGGACAAAAATGGTTATGTTACGAGCATGTATGCTTCATTAGCCGGGCCCACGCTTCGTGCGACAATAGGCCCACCAAATTACTAAGAACTCGTATTAGAAACAAACGCAATACTCGTATTGTCGTTCGTCGTTTCAGCCCATAAATGGCCCACTACTGAGTTGGGCCTCCTCCAAATTCATGGAGGGAAATTAGCCTACTGTGCCACGCTGGCAAGAAGGGTTGACACAGGGTTTGTATCAAGTTTTCCTTCTCTTTCCGCTAGGTAAGCCTCTTCTTGGGAGTCCCACATAATCATCGACCTTTCCCCCGGGGGGTGGTGGTATGCACATTTCCCCAGCGACAACAAAAAAAAAAGGTGATCTGCCTCTTGCGTTCTTTTAGTCCCTCTTACGACACCCACAAGACGCTACGGGTTGGTGACATTGTGTATTCTATAATCCGTCACCACTATTGTATGAAGTATGTATTTATTTGACTTGACTTGACTTTTGACTGCTTCGTTGGTCTAGGGGTTTTTTTTTTTTTTTTTTTTTTTTTTTTTTTTTTTTTTTTTTTTTTTTTTTTTTTTTTTTTTTTTTTTTTTTTTTTTTTTTTTGACATCCTACCTCCACTACGTATGCGAAGACCGTTTTAAGCTACTTCACCATTCATACCATTTCTCGCATTTGCACATTCTTCCATTCCTCATACTATGTCTTTCATTCATACGTCACTTTCTTACCAATGGGGACAGTCCCCTTTTCTACTGTCTAAATTACTTTCTATGTTCTACAGAGTTTTTTACCTAATTTAATAAACTATTTTAATTTTATGTATCTATATATATATAATATCTATTACCTATTGGGCTGATCTATTTATTACTTCTATTTTCTTTCTACATTTTTTATTATTACGTTCTTGTTACGTACAATATTTTCAAAGTCTTGTATTCTAAACCATGTCTTATGTTAGCAAGTATATTTCCAAAATATATTGTTAACATAAGTTTTCTTACCTATGGACCTGTCTTATATACCTATACATTCTGGAGTCACTTCTGTAAGTCGTCGTGTCGTGCCCTACTTTTATCCAAGTCGTATATTTAGTCATGTCATCTGTCCCCATTGTCAGTCTGTCACACTCTTTCATACGATATATTTGGACCACAGTCAGTCTAATGTCTTCTTTGTTTTTCAGATTCCTGAGTCTTCGGGTTTGTTCGCCGCGCATCGCAACGAGCATCTTCAGTTCCAACAGCAGGGTAAGTTGTCCTTCGGTTCTTACGGAATCTACTGTCCATCTTGTAAGTTGGTAGGGTTTACTAAGAAACCCTGCACAATTTCCATCTACAGGATTCGGTCTCTCAGCGGCACTTCTAGTTTTCCTGCTGCTGTACCCGGTGCTCGCCCGATCCGCGCCGGACTGCCATCTGTAAATAGGTTCTGAGTAAGAGTCTGAGTCAGTCTGTTTGTCATCATTAGTGTCGAGGTGTAGTCCAAATAAGTCTCCTGTCTTGCCCTTAGCAATACGCGACCGTAGATCTTGCAATTTTGTCCCATTTTTTACGAATGGGACAGTCGGCACTGAAGGCGTTGTGGTCATAGTCGGTCTGAGTCGTCGTCTTCTTGCAGTTGATGCATTTCGCGAGTCCACCAGAAACCCACTCCGGGCAGTCGGTTCGTAGGTGGGGTCCGCCGCAGTGGCTGCACGCGTCCTGGGCCTCGGTGCAGTGCTTTCTGCCATGCCCGAAGCCCAGGCAGCGCGTGCACTGCACGAGTGGGGATTGGTCATCAACCCGCACCCGCTGCAGATCCACGTGAGCGTACCCCCTTGCGGTAAACCTCTGCCACACAAGCGGAGAGGTGCTGAGCACGACATGCCCGTTATGTGGGTTTCTGGCCCGTCGTCTGTACTTGATCTCAAGTCGACTTTCCTCCTCGTCCAGGCCGGCAAACACCTCCCGATTCTGATTCTTCAGAGCTTTGAGAACGTCTGCGTCAGTGTTCTTCAGCAAGACGTCTCTGAGAATCAGAAGCGGATCCCGGTTTTTGACGGCCTCGACGTTGAGGTCAGTGCCCTGTCTTGTCAGTCGTTCGGTCGCGCGGTCTCTGTCTTGGGTCGTAGGGAATCCCAGTATCACCTTCCTGCTCTTCGCTTTTCGCACTCTGTCCACTGTGATCCACCCCTCCTTGGCGTCCACGGCTTCGCGCACCTTGTCTAACACCTCCTCAGAGGTCTCCAACTCGTCTCTCGAGGTCACCACGACCGAGTGCAGTGTATGGCGCTTTTCGGGCGTTCTACTGCTGCATCCGGTCGCGGCCACCCGAGCGTACGAGGGAGCCTCGGATTCGGTGGCGGTCTTAAGGTGGTTGTTCACAACCACTTTGAGCTCTTCCATTTGCTTCTGTGTGACCAGAAGCAGTCTGGAGTGCTCTCTCAGCTCTTGCGCAAAGCTGTTTGTGCCCAGGAGAGGCGATCCCGTCATAGTCTGTCGTTCCTTGTCTACTATAGTCATTGTCTCCGAAGGTGTACAAGTCTTTATTATGTCAGTCTGAACCCCAATTTCGTTTGTTTTAGTCACTGTCGTGTCAGTTTGGAGTCCGATTTCTGTCGTCTGAGTCGGAGTCGTCTGAGTCCATATAGCCCGCAGTTTCTGAGTTGTATGAGTCTGTCTTGTTTCCTCAGTCATGTCCGTTTGGGTCTCCATAGACTTCGTACTTGGTCTGGTCTTTGTCTGAGTCGTAGTACCAGTCTTTTTCGGGTCTGAGTCCGCTTCCCTCACCAACTGACAAAGTCGTTGAGTTGCCTTATCGACCGCCTCCCGAATTTCGGTTTTGAGGTTGCGAGAGTTCTTTAAGTGAGCTCTCGCACTCAATAGACACGCCATGGCCTCCGCTGACCTACTCGTGTAGGTTTTGGAGGCCTCGGCGCGCTCCGAAGATGGTCTTCGGGCGGCGGTCGGTCTGGCAAACTTCAAAGTCAGGGTCGTGTCTGCCGGACCAGCCGGCGGTGTCCTAACAGTTGGTGAAGTCGCAGTCCTGTCAGTCGAAGTCGTCGTTTCCCATTTGTCAAAGCTTCTACGCACGTTGTTTAAGTCAGTCGTGGGAGGTCGCTCCCCGCGCGTCTTCTTAATTGGGGTCCGGATTCCAAGCATTTTGGTAGGATGAGTCAGGTACTGAGGGTCGTAAGCTTGTAGAAGTTGTAAAAGAACCCTCGTCAAAGTGAGTAAAAGTCAATATGTAAATAGTCAGTCAAATTGTATATAAGTATATAACACAAGTCAACAGTTGATAATAAGGTCACGGTAATATGGCTCAATAAAGCCTTGGTCTATTTAACGTTAATTACAATTTTACTTAATTTACTTATTATATTACTTGTACTAATTTTTTATTATTTATTTTATACTAGGTGGCGTCACTTCATCACGTCGGGAGCCTTCGGAGCAGTTGCCTTTGTCTTAGGTAAGTATAATTAATTTTTATTTTTAACTAGTGGCCCGCCCCGGCTTCGCCCGTGCAAAGCGGGGGTGGGTTATACATATAAACCTTCCCCTTGAATCACGCTATCTATTAAAAAAAACCGCTTCAAAATCCGTTGCGTAGTTTTAAAGATTTAAGCATACATAGGGACGGACAGAAGAATGCGACTTTGTTTTATACTATGTAGTGAAACTTTAAAAATTTTTTGCTGCCAAACTTCTTGAGCAAAATATGTCAAAATATGTCTATATAGAATCAGCACAAAAAACTAAATATCGCAGTATTTTTCCCTATTTTCGTCAATAGTACCCGTCCTAAGGTGTATAGGCGGGGCTTAAGCAACTGCCTTCGGCTTCGCCGAAGGTGGGTGGGTGGGTGGGAGCGGACCGAGAGGTCCGCTTAACTCTTCCAGATGAACTCGCAGGACAAAGATGGAGGTGTCAATCGACGCGGAGCGACGAGGAGAACACGCTGGAAAATACGACCGGAAAATTTGGAAAAGCGCTTGGAAGAAAAACCCGAAAAACTGAAATTTAACAAAAAATCGTCTAAATATCACTAAAAAGTTTTAATATCTCAGCAAATATGGGGTCCTGAAAAGCGGGGGGGGTGTCAATCGACGCGCAGCGCCGAGTCAAGTAAATTGGCACCACGAACAACCCGTTCAGGAGCTCTGTCACAGCAAAAATTAAATTATACTAAGTACAATTGTACTCTGGTTGAATTTGGAAAAACAGGTGAAAAACTCAATGAAAATTGATGAAAATTTTTGGAAAATTACTAAATCACAGTGATCTATAGGTTAGGTTAGGTTAAAACCTTGTAATTAGACTTTGAAAATTCAGCCACTTAGTACTGGTCTAGGGGTTGGATGTGCCGCCTTTGGATCACGGGTTTACGGTTGGATTCCGGGGTCAGGTATCTTTGTGGAACTGCTCCGAGTCAGGGTGTCACTTGTGTTCTTGACATTAATGTGTCTAAACTGCCGCTTTAACTTGCTGTTAAAGGTTATAAAAGAGTAGGGGTTACTTTTTGTATTAGTATATTTTATTTTAATTGTTTTTTTTTAATTAATTGACTTGTAAGCTTTACAGATGAGTAGCACGCTAATCACAAAACCGACGGGCCATAGTTTGATTAATAAACTACTAACAACATTTTAAACTAAGTACTCAAAGTATCTAAGTACTCAATCTATTAATCATCAGATATAGTTAAATAAATGGTGATACGTCCTCCATAGTAAAACCTCATACTATTTCCTAATCTAAATTATATAAAACATCCTTACTAGGCCTGCAAGTGTCGTTTATAATATTTTGTTTGATTTGCCTGAAATTTACGCGTGTAAAAACTGCATGAAATAGGTATTGTATTTTTTAAATGAATGAAGGAAATACATAGATGGAATCTAAAAAGTATTTTGAAATGAACATGTAAAGCTTTGCTTGTTTAAGTTGACTTTTTGGTATAGGTTACATTCTTAAGAACGGTGTAGTCTTTCCACTCTCTCTCTCTCTCTTTGTTCTCTCTTTACGTTTTATTTCAGCACCGTGCTGGAAGACCCAACGTCCGTTAAGTAGTTACTTTAATCTGGTAAAGACTACAGACATTCTTTGTAGGTGTAAAACGGTGTAAGTGTAGGAAGGCACCGAAGCTATTCAACATTATATGAATGTCATTCAAATATTTTCCATTCTTGGAAGCTACACAAAAATGTTCTCGTCAAAAGTATTAATCTTAGCTATTGTAATGTTGAAATATGAAACATCAATTACGAGCAATGTTCGCCGTCCGTCTAATTCGACTCAAATCATGCTAATATAATTTGCTGGCCTTCAGTAACAGTCTCATTCGAAATTTCACTTTTACCACGAAAAATACAGTTTATTAACACACATTTTCTATGCTAATAACTTTCTCTCCTATTCGAACCATGTTTTTCATACATTTCCTTCTCTTATAACTGGGGTTTCCGCCTAATCATTATCCTCAATATGACAAAGGGAAATGTCACTGTCCATATGTGGGTTGAGCTTTAAGACTTCACTATTCAAAAACATATTTTCTAATCATATATATTGAAATAAAGTGTATTTTGATTTTTTATTATACTCACTGCGTCTCTGCTGCGTCCTCCAACTTCATGGAGGGTAATTATCCCACTGTGCCACACTGGCCAGACGGGTTTCGTATCAAGTTTTCCTTCTCTTGCAACTAGGTTTTCGGCTTATCGTTACCTTTTGTCGAATCTTGCGACAGCCTCATGATGAAACAGGGTGGCGTCACTATATTTTATTTTAAATCCGACAGCACACGGTCTATGATGCTATTAACTTTTAAATTACCAATTAAACCATGTGTAAACATGGCAAAAATAAGATCAAGATCTCCACTAACGTCAAAACATCAACAAGAAACTAATTAAAAACCGCTCTATAATCATGCTGACCGTGATTAACAATGGTAGCTTTGCTTAATCAATTTGTTGCACATAAAAGTATAATGGGTGGGCACACAAGCTCATGTCAGTGACCTTTAAACTACTCGAGTTACAGTTAATAATTAATAAAACAACGGTACACGGCTATTGAGCGAGGCACGCGATCTACTGGCAAAAAAAATCTAAACGAAAATGGTGAAAAAGATCCCAATACTCTATCTAGTAAATTTAGGAGATGCTTAGACTAAGATTAAAACCTTAATACTTTTCAATTATACTTGGAACTTGGGAAATTACTCTACGAGTACATTGATTTAACATTTTCCTAGTAATACTATCTTTTGTTTTTAAATACATACTGCATTGGAATATCATTTATTTATTCGTGCTGCGATGGATTTAGAATACATGGTGTCACCATCCCATTCTATCCAGAGGATTTCGTAAGAGCGAAAACCTAGCCTCAAGAGAAGGAACTTAGGAACTAATTACTACCACAGTACATAGTCTTTACTTTAATTACTCTTCTTGAAATGAGAGTACTAATAGTCGTTATTTTGTAGCGGTGCAAAATTAGATATCGTCGTCGTTACAGCCCATAAATGAGTAGTAAGGGGCCATCCATAAATGCACGAATTTTAGGACTTTTATTCAACCTATTTTTAATTTTAAAATGTGACGTCACAATCCTATTGACCCCCCATGCCCCTTGTCACACTTTGTCACATTTCAGTGATACCCTATTAACGTGTGACGTACAATTATGGATGACCCCTTAGTAATTTATTTGTACTGTATTAAAATATATTTAATTACAAATGTGTTAACAAAACGTACAAGTCTTACATTTTACGTATATTTAGCTAGAACGTTGAGCGCGGAATTTACAAAATGTGACGCGGAAGTTCGGTTATTTCAGTCGGAATAATGAGCCGCCTTATGTTCCCCGTTCTTCGCCATAAACAAATTGATATACTGCATTCAGCATGCGTGAGCACGCATTGGCGGCACCCACACATCACTAGAAATTTTATGAGAAAACTAGTTACATCTCTTGCCTCTACTCGCTTCATTTGATAAAGCTAATGCTAAGTCACCTATATACTAAGTCGTGGTATAACATTAAAACACTGTTTTGGAAAATTCTACATGAAGCATAGACAATTACATCTACTTTATGAAATCATTATACACCATTTCTCCAGTCCACTTATGGATTCACGCCTCCAAATTTACGCATGGAATTTCCACACGGGTAAACCTGACTTGGCAGTATTTATTGGCATATTTTTATAACCACAGACTTCGATAATATATCATACTAGTGGTTTTATGGTTACAGAACCTGAACCGGTCGGCTAATTACGTTTGGTTGTAACTAAGGTACGTTTTGTTTTGTTTTATTATGCCCTTATTAAGTTATCTGCTGAATAAATCCTGAGTAATGTATTCCATGCATCTTGACAATTATGCTGTAACATTTAAATTAGCATTAGGGTTCCTTTCATCGGACTGCATTATACAATTTTATTATAAATATAAAAGTGGTATGCAATAAAAATTAAGAGGATGGGGCCAGCGTTTTGTTTGGTAGCTTCCATTGCACTTTATATAATAGTTGTGTTAAGTGCACTGTAGTGATTATAACGAAACCAAATGTGACTGCCCTAAATTGTCGTGTTGCTTTGTGGATGCCTTATGTGTACCATAAGTCATACTGTCATGGATTGAGTGCACCAATTGACGGGGATGTTCGTCAGCATTCTTTAAAAAACTAACACGACTTTCTTGACCTGATATTAAAACAACCCGTGAACATGCCACATATAAAAATGTATGGAAGTTAAGATAGTTAAAGACGGGATTTCTTGAGGAAGTTTCACAAAATGGTGATGGACAGAAGCCTGAATAATCGCGCGGAAATAGTCAAGTATATATTTACTTAAGAAGCAGAGAGAAGGTGTCTATTTGTTACTTAAGTAGTTCCCTCTTCTTTCTTTTAACAATGGCGATTTTGGGTCTCCATCTATATGTTGGAGTGGAATGAGCCCATGGAATTTGGAAATAAGATATTCTCCTTCTCAGCCCATAAATGACCCACTGCTGTGTCAGGCCACCTACAACCACATGGAGGTCAATTAGCCTACTGTGCCAGACTGGATTTCGTTTCAAATTTTCCTTCTCTTGCGGCTCGGTTTTCGGCCTGGTCACTTCCTGGAATGGGGTGGTGACGCTATGCATTTTAAATCCGTCACCACACGGAAAAGAAATTAGCCTATATTATATTTTCTGTGATTGGGCACCTAATATAGTTTTAACAATAAAATAATAATTTCAACAGTTTTATTGACTTTTAACTGTATAGTTGTGATACAAATAGATTGACATTTGCACAACATTTTGTTCATAGGGGAATTAAACGTATACCCTGAAATTTAGGACGTCATTGTGACGTAGATAATAATGCAGGAACCTAACATCTGACCTTTGCAAGGAACGTGACATTTGCAATAGTGCAGAGCAGTTACCCAATAATTAGAAATCTATTCGTGCTTGACCGTTTTTTTGCCATGGTGGAGTACTGCCAGGGATTCCAACTAACGAGTTATCCCACCAAATGTAGGGGGTAAATAGAGGAGTTATTCTATCCTCTTCATTCATTATGATTCTTTGTGTGGGGAAATTGTCTTTTTACTATATTTTGTTACGAAGATTTTAAGTGTTTACTTTAAATTATTTAAAAACAAAATTTATACAAAATCATCAAGCTTGTGATTTAGATTTGCTTGCCTGACTTGTCTGAGGCGCAAATATTTTGGGAGTTGGTAACATCGGGAGCTGCCGCGGTTGAATGCCTTGTTTTTATCTATTTACCAGTAACATGCAGTACCTGACCAGTACACCTGCCATGGCCTGGGAATAATTTTACGCTTAATGACTGGACGATGAACGCGGGAATTATGTGTTGTCAATGCCTCCTAAGGCTACCGCTGTGACGTAATTGCGTTTGATATTCATTGCGTTTTTAATAATGCAAAAGGACGTAAAC
This sequence comes from Clostera curtula, assembly GCA_905475355.2. Classification (NCBI taxonomy): domain Eukaryota; kingdom Metazoa; phylum Arthropoda; class Insecta; order Lepidoptera; family Notodontidae; genus Clostera; species Clostera curtula. The sequence continues at coordinate 6,763,317 of FR997808.1, read as the reverse complement.
AGAAACCGGCTTGGAACTAAATAATGTTGGCGTTTTTTTAATATTCGGCATAAATATGTTTATAGATAAAAAGTTTTATTTATTTATACACTGTTACTAGACAACATACGATGCCAACATTTTGTTTAATAGTTATTACAATATAATGTATTCTAGAGTTATCCCGTCAGCATAATTAGCATGATATTTAATTACATTATACTATTAAAGTCAATTGAGAGGCGCTTCTTAATTCACAAAGATGCATTCACCAGGTCACAAAGATGCTAGCCGTTTAGCCCATTGGTTTCAGATACAATTCGGAGAGTGTGCGACGTAATTACACAATGTAATTCCCCCATCTCCATTCTATAGCGGGACTACCAGACTGACGCTGATTCGTCAGGCTACATGGTAAGGTATGCTATTCCACCGTAGCGTACCAAGCATTTCGCTTTGCACGTTCTTGCTGCGCACCGTCAGAGAATCGCATTGCTTGAGGCTATTTTATCCTCCTACAAATCTGGCCACGTGGCCAAACGCAACAAGAAATGACCCGCAACTTCAAGAACGGACGACCACGTAAATGTGCATGATGGTGCAGTATAGATAAATAGAGTCCAGTTGTTTGTGGCCATTAACCACTTTTTACAGATGACGTCAAAATACAGAAAGGTTTTAGACAATAACAGAGATAAAAAAACAACAATAGGTACCTGCTAAATACATGAAACAAATTGTACAATCTCACTAACCTATCGTTAACCATTTTTCTACCTTTGCGTGTCCAATTAGATCACTCACCTTTACTCAATTTCGTATTTCACGCAACCTAGAACATGAATCTCGCTATATTTACTACATCGAGTGTTGCTCTTAGACATGAACTCGTGACAATAAGAGATAAATCTAGAAATAAACTGATGATCGTTGAACACCAAGTCAGTATCTGCAGTGACAGTTTTTGACTTATGTATTTCATTACATACGTATGGAATTGAAGGAAGCGTTTGAACTCCATCTTGCGCCTATTTTATGTTGCGAGATTAAGATCTTCCATTTCTGATACTTTTCACGAGAAATAAATATAAATATCCTTGGACATTTCACACAACGCTATCTCGTCCCAAGCTAAGCAACTTAATGCTTGTGTTATGGTAATGAGATGGATGATAAAATATAATATAAAAGTATATAAGATACTTTTATTATAATAAATCTAATAAAATAAATAATAAATAAATTCGTATCTTTTTTTTTTTTTTTTTTTTTTTTTATGTAAGAGCAGGCAGATGACTGCATTCCGCCTGATGTTAAGTGGAAATGCCGTCCAGAAGTGGGGATACCTAGTGCTAGACTGTAAGTATAGCATTAGCCATCCCCACCCTGCCGGCCCGCAAGATGCCTCTTCACGCTTCGTTTGAAAGACCCCATATTGTAGGTAGGTGGAAATACGTGCGCAGGGAGGGAGTTCCATGCTTTTAGGGTGCGACAAAGGAACGAGTTGCTAAATTTCTTCGTTCGCGATGGAATGGCGGCTACGGTGTAACGGTGGCACTGAAGGCCCGCACGCGTATTACGGCAAAGGAAAGGGGAGGGAGGGATAAGGGAGAAAAGCTCTTCTGAGCACTCCCCGTGGTACAGTCGGTAGAATGCACTCAGAGCAGCAATATTACGACGGAGTTTTAAGGGCTCGAGATTCATGGTTACATTTTCATCACCTATAATGCGAATTGCTCGACGCTGCATCCGATCCAAAGCTTCAAGTAGATACTTAGCGGAGCCGTCCCAGAGGTGTGAGCAATACTCGGCGGAGGACCGCACCTGAGTTTTATACAACAGGTACAGCTGTTCAGCCGAGAAAAAGCGCCGCACCTTGTTCAGGACTCCGAGTTTACGTGAGGCTGTTTTGATCACAGCCTCGATGTAATTTTTAGGATTTAGGTCGCAGCAGATTTCCATACCAAGCAAGGTGATGTTACTCTGCAACGCAAGTGTCGTGCCCAGAAGAGACGGGAGAGGAAGAAATGGTGACTTTTTAGCGGAGAACGCGCATGTTTGAGTTTTTTTGCCATTGAACTCAACCAGGTTGTTAGATCCCCATTCTGTAATGTGGTTCAACGTCTGGTTAAGTTCAATCACCAAATTGACTCGTTTTTCGGCAGTCTCCACTGGCCCTGCCCCCGGATGTCCGAAGTATCCCGCATGAACTGTACTATCATCTGCATAGCAATGAATGTTACCTAATGGAAGCATGTCATTGATATGCAGAAGAAACAGGGTGGGGGATAGCACGGAACCCTGAGGTACACCAGCGTTAACTGGTAGGAGTTGCGATGAGCATCCATCCGAAACAACACGTATTCTACGCCCGTGGAGGAAGCTCGCAATCCACGTGCAGAGCTGAGCAGGCAGACCATATGCCGGAAGCTTGGAAAGAAGGCTTTTGTGCCAAACGCTATCAAAAGCTTTGGCGATATCAAGGCTGATTGCTAGCGTTTCGCCACGCTTGTCCATAGCCTCGCCCCAGAGATGTGTGATGTACGCTAGAAGATCACCTGTGGACCGATTCGGCCTGAAGCCATATTGGCGATCGTTTATTACGTGGTGATCTTCTAGGTAATGGATTAGTTGATTATTTATTATTTGTTCCATTGTTTTGCACATCACTGAGGTGATAGCTATTGGCCGGTAGTTGGCCGGGTCGGCGCGATCTCCCTTTTTGGGTATCGGCTGCACAATGGCTTCCTTCCAAGATTCCGGGACACTTCCCAAGCTAAGGGAAAGCCGAAAAAGACGCGTGAGCACAGGAGACAACTCAGCTGCGCACCTCCTTAGTACTATAGGCGGTACTCCGTCGGGCCCACTAGCTTTCCGTGTATCAAGTGACTGTAGTGCAGTGCGTACATCACGTTGCCTGATTTTTAGGTCAGGCATTGAAAAGCCACAGTGAGGAAGCGTTGGTGGCGATGCATTACAGTCATCGACTCGGGAGTTAGCCGCAAAGAGTTGCACCAGAAGATCGGCCTTCTCCTGAGGCTTGTGGGCCAGTAACCCGTCTGGACGCCTGAGAGGTGGTAGCGAAGGTTGGCAGAAATTGCTCTGCACGTTTTTGGCCAAACGCCAGAAGCTACGTGAACCTGTGGGGTGCGAAAGCAATTCCCGGCCAATCCGCGCAATGCGCTGGGCATCCGCCCTAATGTAGGCCTTTTTGCAGGACTTGGAAGCTTTATTGTAAGCTGCCTTCAGAGAGTCTATAGCAGGGTCGCCATTAGCACAACCTCTGATCCAAGCGCGATAGGCCAACCGTTTCGTGGAAACAGCATCAGCGCATTCGCGGTTGAACCAGAGGTTACGTCTATCCTTACTGATGATATCCGAGAACGGAATGTAGTATTCCATACCTAACTTGATCTCCTCAGTAAGGGCAGCGGTGCATAATGTCGGATCACTCTCTCTGAAGCAGCGTTGCTTCCAGGGGACAGAAGCGAAGTAGTCACGCATTCCATCCCAGTCTGCAGAGCCATAGTGCCAAATGCGACGAGTGCTTGCTACTGGTCGTGGAGGGCTGGCCCACGGGACTTTGGTGGATATTAGGCAGTGATCGGAAGAACCAAGGGGCGCCTGGACCTCGACCTGGTATTCTGCCGGGTGTGTTGTTAGTAGGAGGTCCAGCAAAGAAGGCGCATGACTGGCTATGTCCGGGATTCTGGTAGGCCTATCGACCAGCTGCGTCAGATCGTGCGTCAGAGCGAATGCATGAGCAGATTTTCCAGCATGGTCTGTTTTATGGGATTTCAGCCACATATCATGGTGTGCGTTGAAATCGCCTAAAAATACCAATTCTGCGTTCGGAAATTGCTCCTGCGCGGCATCTGCCACTTGGCTAAGGTGATTGAAAAGTTGGGTTGTCTCCATATCGCCGCTATGGGATCTATAGAGGCCAACGTACACTCGACTCTGAAGACCCAAGTCCACGTGAACCCCAAGGATAGAGAAGGAAGGGTCTTCCAAGCAGCGGAGACGTCGACAACAGAGACCCGCCCTGGCATACAAGCATACCCCGGCCTTGGCTTTGAAGGACTCTTCTAGTACGTAGCCAGGATAGTCAAGGTAGCTTGCATCGGCAGGGCGGAGTATTTGAGTCTCCGTAAGAAACAACATTGCTGGCCGTGCTGTCTCAAGGTGTTGGTGGACGGCGACGAGGTTGGCGTGGAGTCCGCGAATGTTGCAGAACTCCACCTTAAAAAGCGATGATTTGGTGGGGCTGTGCACCGCTGAATGACCAATATTCATTGTTTGTGCTGCCATGTTATAAGAGAAAAACGAAGAGAAGCGTGAAGTGAGGAAAACTTTGCCACGACTGAAATAAACAAATTATAAGGGTGTGTGTGTGTGTGTATGTGTATGAGTGTAAGTGTGTGTGAAAGGTGTTTCACCGAAGGGTTGTACGGAGAGAAGAAGTGCTGAACCGCCGGACGGAAGGGCCCCCGAACCCCCCCAGAAGTGGCAGCCGGGACCCCACCTACCGGTCACCAACCGGCACGACCGTCCACCCCGGGATTATGCGTGACATGATAGGGCAGCCAACGCGAGCTGGTTAAGCACGGTTGGGCCCCTGTACTGTGCCACGGGCGGCCAGCGGAACAGCCGTCTCTTCGGGTCTCCCTGGCCGGCGGATCAACGCAATTCTCCCCATACATTAGTTTGGCAGACACCCCTAACGGCTCAGTCAGTCGTAGCAACGCTGCCTCAAGCGCTGGTAGTATGCCGGCTGATCTCGAAACGCGGCTGACAAGCAGCCACTTCACGAGTTTTTCGTCGTGCATACGGTGGTAACAAACCAGGCGGGTAAACCCTACCACCAGTTGAGCAGTTACCAGCTCTGTATTCCCATTAGTCGCCTCTTACGACACCCATAGGGAGGAAGGGGCAGTGATTTGTATTCTTGCTCCGTCACTGCACGGATTAAGTGACTGTGATCTGAGCTATTTCCTATATCTGGGTCATTTGCTGGGCCAACCCATATGGTTGATGATATTGTTTATTCTAAATCCGTTATCACCCGGTATAAAATTCGTTTATCGGGTTCTAAATGAGAATACCTGTCATACCTGTCATTCTTCTAAGGTCCGGTTGTTCGAAACTCGGTTACGTCAACTGAAGGGTAAAGTTATGGTTAAAGTAAAATTAACCGGTGGACTAATTTAAAAAGCGTTGTTGAAGCAACGGTTACTTTAACGAGGGGTTAAATCTCAGGTTTGACGGCGGTCAAAATAACCGCTGGTGTGGGGGCCGTTTAAATTTTAACGTTAGTAGAATTGTAGTGATCGTTTACTGATTTTAGGTTATTTTTAATATTTCTTTGCGAGTACAGTTATTAAAATGGGATCAGAGCGTTTTGGTTTTGGATTTAATTAATGTAGATAGTTCCTCTGATGATAACTTCATATTTGATCAAGTATTCCCACAAAGACAGAGGATTTTATTACTTCATAAATATTCTACAAAATAAAACAAAAAAATGAGCAAATGGGTATAGATTTTTTTACAACAACAAAGAATACAATAAAAAACAATATATTATTGGTTTCACTTTTACCACTTGAGCTAAGGGTGTTAAGTTTCCTTCACCACCACTACATGGTGGTGTACATTTACGAACATTGAACACATACATATATCAACTGTTCGACTGCACGCATGACCAGAGGTCTGGACTTTATTTTGCTGAGCGAATAAGCATTTCCATCCAGCGTGGCAATGCTGCCAGCATTTTGGGCACTTTTGCAAACCCCTGCAGCGGTGAGGATGCGGTGCATAGTTTAATTTAGATTTATTTAGTGTTTAGTCTATCTTCTTGGTTTTTTTCTTTTAAGTATATATTTAAGTTGCTTTTTTTCTACTAGTTTTAGACATAGTATATAATATTTTATTGCATGTTGTTATTTGAGTGAAATAAAAGTTTTTAGAAAAAATATGTGTAAAATAAGACAAATAAAGATATGTGTATAATAATATCAACGATTTTTAATCATGATTTGACATTAGTGACATCCCAGTGGTCCACAGATACGTCACAAGTCAGAACAAACAATGCCAATATGACAGTGTTGACAGCCGAAAGAAAAGTTTCCTATCAAAAATTATGGGAAATATAATGGAGTTGCACTGACAACTCTTTTAACCCTCGTCTAATTTAACCGCCGCGAAAATTATCTTTGGGCAACTGAATACGAATATAACCGATGTAACTTTCTTTACCAGGGTCAAAATTAACAATAGTTAAGTTTTAACTATTAATTTACTGTATTGTACGAGCAACCGGACCTTAGTCGACCTAATTTTAGCTACCCAAAACAAAACATATACCTTCTCATCATCACTAACTACAGCCAGAATTTACTAAAAGGTAAACTGAATTGAATGCCTTTACTCTTGTCACCGCAACTTAACGGTGCACGACTGCACAATAAATGCACATAAAAGTTCCGTATCGTATCATGTCGCTTCAGGTCATCAGTTCAGATAATTACCCACTTTAGCCAGCGTGGTGCAACAATACCCTGTCGAGGTGTCGCAGTTCTCATTAGATCGTGAGGACGCTAATGAGAAGATGCTATCGCTACGGTGACGACGCTACACTTTCACTACGTAAGGGCACTGCTCGCTGTTCTGAATTTGAATTTGACACAGAACACGATTCAAAAAACTTTTTTATAAACAGGTTTAGATACGGAGACATGTTTTCGTTTATAAATTGCTTATAGAGCAATCTTTTATTTTTTTGATAATGTGGTAGCTAACACTACCGTATCTTGGTTAAACAAAGTGTCCAAAGATGCCCATCTATATACCCAAAAAATGAATACTAAATTATAAAAAAAAATTGGATAAAATGGATTTAATTTTAATTATTGATAAATTTAATTGCACAATCGTTGCCATGTAACGATTGATACATATGAAATTTTTTTCACCTATTCAGCCCATAGAGCACCCACTACTGAGTGGGGCCAGTGAGGGAGGGAAATTTGCATAGGCACTGTGCATGCGGGCCAGACGGGCATCCTTCTCTTGTGTCTAGGTTGTCGGCCTTTTGTGTTATAGTCGCCTCCTACGATACCCTCGGGATGGTATGGCTTAGTGAAACTGTGTAGTATCAATCCATCGAGATTGTTTTAAAATATAACAATGATAGTAGGTACACGGCAACGGGGCTATACTTATTTCAAGGAACGTAGCGGAGTTTGTTTGCTAGCACTCTATGTCTATTTTCTCATGTGTGACTAAGGATTGTTCCAAGCCTGTTTTAGATATACTGCTTTTCATGCACTATAGATACTCAACGGAACTGTACTCCACTTGACTGTATTCATGGTAAGTGAACTGAATTCATGGTAAGTGAATACTATGGCCCGTATACATTTAAGGCACATTCGAAATAGTTTGAACATTTTTATTAAGACAAGAGGCACTGTTAAGGCGTCGTGAAAATAAAACATTAACCACAGTTATTACTAATCTGCAGCAGTGCTATTTGACGGCAGATGCAGTAAAACTGAGTCGCTAGAAAAATAAAACGTATATAAAACCCGCCAAATTTAATTTAACATAATGTGGAAGGATTGTCAGAGCCATCATTACCGAGTCACTAACATCTTTAACTTCACATCTTCTTGCACGAAATGATCTCTTCACGGTTCTGATCGTGTTATTTTATTTAATTCCCAACGTTTCAGACACATTGCAGAGGGCGTGGTCGCTGGATGACTGGATTCTTCTTCAAAGCCAGTGAAAGACCCACTGCTAAGTTGAATCTCCTCCAATTAAGGCGAAATTTGCCGACTGTACCACGCTTACCAGTGAAACACTGCGTTTAAAGTTTTGCTTCTCTTTCTAGCTAGATAGCTAGGTTTTCTAATTTGGAACTTCCTTTAGTCGAGTCTTATGACATCCGCAGGATATAATGCGGTGGAGAACACACGTATTCTAAAACCGTCCTCACTTGCGTAATTTTTCGACTGCCTCGTTGGTCTAGTGGTTAGATGTGCCGCCTTTGGATCAACGGGTCCCGGGTTCGATTCCGGGGTCGGGCAAGTGTCTTTGTCTAAACCAGAGGCACTGGCTCGGAGTCTGGGTGTCATTTCTATCTATTTTAAGTATGTATTTACAAAAAAAAATGTATCTAAGTAGTTTATCGTCCATCTCGTTACCATAACACAAGCATTAAGTTGCTTAACTTGGGACGAGATGGCGCTGTGTGAAATGTCCAAGGATATTTATTTATATTTATTTATCATTATTTTGTCCTTCTAATTGACCCACTACTAAGTGTGGCTTTCTCCAAATTCGTGGTGGGAAATTAGCCTACTGCGCCACGCTGGCAAGACGCAACACGTCTTATATCAAGTTTTTCTTCTCTTGCTGTTAGGTCAACCGCCTCTTGCGTTCCTTCAGTCCCCTCTTACGATATCCTCAAGATGGTATATGGTGTTGACATTGAGTACTTCCCTTGCAGGCGCAAAAGGGTCGTCCAAGGTTCATAGTAATGTTAGCCCGTGCAAATTATACTTGGCTATAAAATAAGCATCCAGTTGACGGAACGTGATCTTTTCATCCTTGCATCATATTATGATAAATTGTCTACATCAGAGTAAAACCACTTATGTATACTTTATTTGATTGCTAACTGTAGTTACGTGACTCGTGTTTTGATGGTTCCCTGCAATTTGTACAATTGTGGTCGTTTTGTTTTTACAAGACACTAAAACCACCCACACACCTAAACGCCGTAAGAAGGGACATAGTGAATAACCACCATTTGAAATGGAGCTGCCGTCCACCATACAAAATCTTCATCCTCTTCATCATAATTTAAGCCCTTATATGACCCACTAATGGGTGGGGCCTCCTCCAAATTCATGGAGGGAAATTAGCCTACTGTACCACGCTGGCAAGACGGATTGGCACAGGGCTTGTAACAAGATTTATTTCTTTTGCGGCTAGGTGAACTGCCTCTTGCCTTCCTACAGTCAGCTCTTACGACACCCTCAAGATGGTATGGGTTGGTGATATTGAGAATTGGTCCGTTTCAAAAAGCGCATCGCTAGCTAGTGACGTGCCTTCTTATACACAGATTTAATGAAAACTGGAATAAGTTTCTGCACTTTTTTATGTAACAAAACCTTTTCTAATTCAATTTTCCACCACGTCAACAAAAAGCATCAACAAGAATTTATTATACACTTTTCCTACATTTAACAGTGACTGGAGCTAACTTTTTATAAAACCGAGTTGCTATATTTTTTGCTATAATTATGTCCAAGAGCGTGTCAACGGAATGATTTTAGCCCGGCAATGACTATTATAAACAATCGACAGTCAAGGCTATTGCAAACAAATGATTGAATTGACAGAAATATGACAAGATTCATACACATCAGTACAACATCAGTTTCTTATAAGTACCTATACATTTATTACGACCGATAGGTATGTACGGAGACTACCAGCTAGCGTGGACAAAGGCCGTAAGATGATAATGGTAGTTTTAAATATGACGAATAAAAGAGTTTTTGCGATAAAACCTACGTAAATAAAGTTCCTTTTGAGTTTTAATTTAGTTATAAGAACGTATGTATGATACTTTCACCCAAAAACCACTGAATGGCTTTTGATAAAACTTTACTATAATATTTTCAAGAAAAAAAAGTTACTTCATTTTACCTGTAATTTTGTTGAGAGCATCTACATCACAGGTAACATCGATCTATGCGTTATACAAAAACCCTGTAAAGTGTGTATACCTACACACTTTACAGGGTTTTTGTTACCTACACCTGTGTAGAGATCTAGGTAGGTTTTCCTTCATTGACGGGATACATTACACGCATATAAACACAACACAAGTTTACCCGATCCGTAAATCGATCCAGGGACATAACTAACATTCAAACTACTGTCAGAGGAATAAGATAATCTATACAGAGTTCAAAGCCAATCTTTAGGCCAAACACCTTCTTGATCTAGGAGTTACAAGCTTTTGATTGCAAACCTTTGGATTAGGGGTGGCTCGGTTCTGGGATCGGGCAAGCCTTTTTACTGCGAGATACTTGTTCTAGGTATCAGTGTAATTTGTGGTCTGGAATTACATACTTTAATGCCAGTAGGTAGATACTAAAATTTGTTGGCAAAAAGGCAAGATTCCCTGAATCCCTGCATCAGCCTCCACCATTGTTCAAGTACGACCATTACTCAACTGTACACAGTTTTATATTTGCGACACCATCTCTCAGCTACTGGCGAACCTTGTCAATATTTACCACTTCAAACTTAGAGAAATACCACAGTTTGCTAAGAAACCAACCTAAAAGGTGCCTCTATGCGTAGGGCTGTCAATGACGTCGCGTAGCTTGTTCCCCTTTTGGGGAGTGAAACCTGTAGCCCTGTTTCCGGCAGTTGAAGGACGCCGTCGTCCGCACCCTCTGTCCATGAGGTTTTCCACAAAAAAAGGTTGTCAATGACAATTTTCACGCTTTTAATAGCGACTACAGAATTTTTTGGTTACCTAGACCAGGCTAAAATAAAGAATTAATCGCTTCAGGCTTCGATGACTTCGCTAAACATAACTTATTGTCAATTATGTAGTCTATTTTCATAGACTATGTTCATAGCAATCTCATCTTTATTCAATAGTAGCCGCGCGAGTTCATGTCCATCCTGAGGAATGCTGTGATACTGAGACCTAATTAGTTATAGTAACGTCGATAATAACTACAGATTTATTCAACAGCTGTCAATTTGCTTTATTGTAATATAGGGTAATTTTGTAAATTATGGAATAAAATAAATGTGATAAGTAATTACTTATTTGATATGAACTTGCGCGCCTATAATAACTGCACATTAAGTCTCCCGGGATGAGTATGTACGTTATTGTCTGTTATGTAACAGGTTGGTTTCATTGTCATTATGATTCATATTATCACCATTCTAAGGTGTATTTTAACTGATTATCTTCAAGGTAAACTTGGGTTAGGGGGGTGAAAGAAAGGAGCGTCAACTACATGGAGACATCAATGTTTTCATAATAGTTATGTGTTAAAATATTATAATAATGTTCGCTAAAAAAGGGGCCAATAAACCGCTCCTAATTTGCATTTCGCACTTTTATTTGGCTGAACACACTACCAACTGAATGCGTAATTGCAAGTAAATTCGAAGCACCAACCCTAAATATTTACGCGCGCGTTCAAATCCGCGCCATTAAACACCCACACAGCAAGTTTTTACTATCAACCTTTTATTTAGACAGTAGAATACAACAATTAGCATAATTTTCTAATATGTTAACCCACAAATAACACGTAGGTTTACAAGCTACGCACTCTCTATTTCTACTATAAAACATTTTTATTATTAGTGAATGGAGAGATCAAGGAAAACTTATATGAGCCTCAATTTCTCGAGTTACGCTTAATAAAAAGAATACAAGACTTTTATAGTGAACAAGTTTATGCACGCGGCTTCGCCCAGGTGGGCTTTAAATCCGTACATAACTCGACTTCGCATAATTATAGCCTATGTTACTCAGATATTATAAGTCTAATCTTTCACAATTAAAATATGTTTGAGTCAACGTCCATGGTTTGAGTGTATTCGTTACAAATATACAAATATCTCCTCTTTAAAATATGTGTTTGTATAGATTAGGTATATTATTCTAGTGATACGATTATATTATTATTATTTGCCATTGAGCTCAGCTCATTCCCCGGATTGTCAGTGTTGCTTGCTTATTAAAATACCATTTTTGGAAAAATCTAAATAGAAATTGCGAAATCCTTGTCTATGACTTGTAGTGACTGAAGTGATAGTCAAAAAGGTCATATTTATATTAAGATTTTTTAAGGGAATTTATTTCTTGATCGTGTATAACGACCCCAAACTTTCTCTAATCGATTATTTTAAACACATTCTTATTTTGCCACCAATAAATTGTACCCGGTCCCATCCTCTTCTAGAAAATTCTTATTCATCGCATTTGAACTCACAGATTTATGCGACATGACTGCCAACGGCAAAACTACACTAAGATATTAGTTCGTCGCACTCACCGCAACAGAATAATGTAACATTAGATTGTACCTACAAAACAGAGAGGCCGTTGAACTTTCGTGTTTTCTATGCAAACACATATCCTGGACATGTGTGAATCAATATTTGTTGACATACGAAACGGTATGCCGGTTCGTAAAGATGTCTATTATGAGTATAGAGAGTATATATATAGATTTATCTGTTGGCAAAATTTATTTGTCCAATTGTAGAGTTCTACCCATCTATTTTAAACCGTACCTTCCTTGATAGGTACCAATGTGTAAGGAAAAGTATGTTCTCTTTTTAAAAAAAGGGTTTGCATGATATGTTTTTAGAATCTCATATGAACATGTTTTTGAACTAATTCAGAATAAGTTATTACCATGATGACTTATTTTATAAGTTACAATTGAAAATCAACGTGCTTTTGACTGTCGATTTGGGTAATTTTAGTAGTTTGTAACCATATTAATTTCTTTTAGTTAATTTTATATATAAATATCCTTGGACATTTCACACAACGCCATCTCGTCCCAAGCTAAGCAACTTAATGCTTGTGTTATGGTAACGAGATGGATGATAAACTACTTAAATACATATTTTTTTTGTAAATATATGCATATTATAGATAGAAAACACCCAGACCCGGAACAAATACTTGTAGGTCGTACAAATATTACTGCATTACAACTACTACTGATCCCATAAAAAACCCACTGCTGAGTTAGGCCTCCTCCAATGACGTGGAAGGTAATCAGCCTACTGTGCCACGCTGGCCAGACGCGTTGGCACAGGGTTTGTGTTAAGTTTTCCTTCTCTTGCGAGGATTTCAACCATAGTATATACTTTAGTCGCCTCTTACGATACCCTCAGGATGGAATGGGGTGGTGCCACCAAGTATTCTAAATCCATCACCACACGGACAAGGGGCTGTCCGTTAATCACGTGATGTTTTATAACATGTTTTAACCCCTCCCTCCCCCTTGGTGATACCTGGTGAGGTTTAAGTCAACTTGGTTTAGAACTTGAGCAATGCGCAAAAATTCGCAGAGCAGCGCGAAAAGTACGCGATTGGTTAGTGACACGCGCGAACTTTCCCACAATAGGGCAACAAATAATTTGGCGTATACAGAACACCGAACTACACTGCGTAGGTAATGCTTAACTTATTTGACACAGCGTGAATCATAACATCAGAAGACAGCCATCCAGCCAACTAGCTGTTTTACGGGCAATTGCTTTAGAAAAAAGCACCAAGTGTCCGATCTTATTAGACATGAGTAAGGCGGACAACCAAACTAGTTTTTACAGTTACGAGACGATTCGATTCTGCGACGATACGCAGTCGAAGGTCGTCGGAACTCGGGCGAAACGAATCTGGAATTCGTTCTACAAGTTGTAACACAGGGCTGGATCTACCTAATGGCTTTTTTAACTGTAGCCTTGGGACTGGCACATAAAGGGGTCTTGCCTAATTGAAGACAGTTTTCCATATTGTTATTAAAGCAATTAGTAGAAATTCGATCGGCCCTCTAATAGCTTTAACCCAGGGCCCCACTAACTCACGGTCCGCCCCTGGACTACAGACAATGCGTCGGTTGGTCGTGACTCCAATGACGCGATGATAATTTGTCACAGCTTGACCCCAGCACGTGAAAAGAAGAAATAAGAACGCGATTTGTCAGAACTATAGCGTGTATAAAAATCAAATAGTGTCCCTTAAACGAATAAATTGTTGCGTTCTTTCGAAAAGTCCGATTGAATACCTATATATTTTAGTTCGGAAAGCTTCCTATTGAACAGTTCAAATAAAAATAATCACAACTGTTAGTTGTGAATACCACACGTCAGATGCTATAACGGATCACAGTAGGGGCAGCCTGCGACGCTGTCCTCCATGTTTAGTTGGTATTAACTAACATTTGAATCACTACATAGTATAAAACAAAGTCGCTGTCGTCTGTCCGTCCCTATGTATGCTTAAATCTTCAAAACTACGCAACGGATTTTAAAGCGGTTTTTTAATAGATAGAGTGATCCAAGAGGAAGGTTTATATGTCATAATTGCACCCGTGCGAAGCCGGGTCGGGTCGCTAGTATTTTAATAATTTGGTGTTCTAATTTTTTTAATATTTTTGTGTTTTTATTATGGACATTGCTAATAAATGCGCTTAATTAAGAAGAACACAATTCTTTGTACTCGACTTCTACTCTCTAAATTATAATCATTGAGAAATACATTATATGTGATTTTTTCTTGTCCACTCTGTATATTGTAATGTAAATTTCCTAAGTATGTAACAGTTTATGCCCGTTAGTCCACTGTAATGGGTCCGTCTGAAAGCAAACAACACCCCTTGCATTGGCTGAGACGGGCCCATTTTGGTACTTAACACCTGGCATGCAGATTCTCTTGCATACATGTTTTTTATACTACATTTATGTTTTAGGCTGTGTGCCAAATAAAAAACATCTTTCTCTCTGCTTTCTATTAAACATACCTATATGCTAAATAAATTTATCTCGACACGGCTAAAATCGACTGTGACGAAAACATGCTGATCATAGTCTCATTAGACACGTTCACGCCGAGTATATTTATTTATATTATATTAATATGCTTCCGAGTAAACTTCGTCGGTCGTTTCAGCCCATAAATGACCCACTACTGAGTCGGATCCCCTCCAAATTCATGAAGGGAAATTAGCCTATTGTGCCACACTGGCAAAACGGGTTGACACAGATTTTGTATGAAGATTTCCCACTCTTGCGGCTAGGTGGATTGCCTTACTTACGACACCCTCGGGGTGGTATGGGTTGGCCGGCCCGCGTGGTGACGGATCCGTCAGCAAACGTACGACAGAATAAACCAACAAAAACTTGCGGTTCATGACAGTTTATTACTGAAGAGTACTTTTTAACGATCCAATTTACATATAAGTACAACAGCTATTTCAGTTCTCACGTTTTTATTGTTGTAGACGTTTTTAGTGGCCTTACGGCTTTCCGGTACACTGGCACGCAATTCTTGATTGAGCGAAATGCGAATTTAAATATTCGCTCGAATACATTTGGTTATAATTTTCAGCTCCGAAGTTGGGCGCACGATATAAGGTTGTCTATGAAATATATGTTCTGTCTTTACTTTCACAGCAAATCATAGTATCCTTACCGGCCTGATAATTTTCCGTTACAATCTGCGATGGCTGAAAATTGAAATGTGGAATTGAAACGCTATTCAGCATGTATACAATTAGATAAAAATTTGAGTGTCTTGACTATGTAATGACTTTTCATAGTGCCGCTGACATTCAAACTGTTTTTGTGCTGCAGAAGAGGGCGATTCGAGCGATTTTTAAGTTAAACTCTAGATATTCACTAAGGGATAAATTTAAAGAGACTAATATAATGACAATAGCCTCTCAATATATTTATGAAAACCTTATGTACGCTCATAAAAATATTAATCTCTTTCCAAATGCGATATTCATAGTTTTAACACCAGGAACAAACATAAAATTATTGTTCCTGTCACCAGGCTCCAGAAAATCGGTCGTTCTTTTAAATGCCAATGTATACGCTTTTACAATAAAATCCCAAGCCATATTCAAGAATTAAATTATAATAAATTCAAATCTATTATAAAACAGAAACTATGTAAGAAAGCGTATTATTCTGTTAAAGAATATTTGGACGATAATAATGCCTGGGATTGAACTGTTCTAATATACACACTAGAACTGTCAGATAGTGAAAAGCCACCTAGCATAAAAAATTAACGTGTATAAGTGTTTGTAATGAACCCATATACAGAAATAAATGAATCTTTGAATTTTTATAAGCCTGTACCACATTTGGTATCTACATACAACACATATTTATTTTAAAATAGTGGCCATACTATTACATTCTTTTTTACTAAATAGGAATAATATTAAGAGTTCCTTAAAATGTTCAGAAACAACGCTCTTTTTTCCTATGCAAAATGGTTTTGAGTTTAGGTAGTATAAACACGCATATTTTACTATCTCCATTCATTATACGATGGCGTCAACTCACCTCCGCTCGCCAGAACAAGTTATAACATCCGTGGTACACTTCCGTTTTATTCACAACACAACACCGCTGACACAGATTTAGTGATTAGCGTTTTCGCTCATCTAATCCACTTTAATATCTAACTGTCGCACTTAGCACATTGTGCAGAGATGCTCCAGAATAAAATGACTAATCAGATTGTAATCACAAGGAAAAAAACATCTATCAACTATAATCATTTTATACTCTTTACACATCACTAGCGTATGTCATTTTTAGGAATACAAAATCGGAAGCGCTAATTTTTAAATTCGTACGAGGTTCGAATATATCGAACGCGCGAAAACTGCGAAGGCGGTTGCGCCCGCGACGCACGTGCTTTGCCCGCATATGCCGACAGCTGACTGAATCGCAATTCAAAACAACGCTGCAATTACATGCCTCCAATTTTTCGCATTATATCTTTTAGATGGTCCGTTTTCTGTATGTTCAATACAGTGGATGAAATATGATGTGCACAATAGAAAAAGTATTACCTACCCACCTATATTTCACAAAAAAACGTTTTCTATGAATAATTTATTTCAGAGGAGGTTTGTCGTGTTAGGGAATTTATCCATCGGATACCGGCCTATTAGGCATAAAAGCACACTTTATGAATAGCGAATCTTCTAAATTCTTATCAGGCAACACTTTACCAGTAAATATCGCAGAGGTTTAAATTTAGGTAATTTAAGCATAAAGTTTCATAAACGGGGTGGAGGATGGGGAACGCCCATCACCCACGGAGTTATGATCTCGAGTTGGTCGACGCCATGCCCCCTGTTATGGGCATGGCGTCAAGGCCTTCGAGCTGATAGTGAGTTTTGGGGCCCAGCCCCGATCCAACAAGAGGGGGCGCGACAGGGTAAAAGACAGCCAGTGGAGTTTACTGGTCCTCGCAGTACTGAAAGAAGTTATGAGTTGGAACACATGAGAGTTTTAGTGGGTACGTGAGGCCTCACTGAAGTACTAGTAGCTTTCAGGAGTTTGCACTCTATCCAACCACGGTTGTCAGCAAGCTATCGCGGATATCTACGAAAAGGGTTGCTCCTTTAAATTGTTTGTTTACACATGGTTTACACATATTGAAATTAAACACTTTATAACGGATTTATTGCGTGTCTATTTATTACATTATTTAAAATACTTCCAGACGTTTCGAATGCTTTGCAGCAGTCGTAGTCAGACTAGAAATCATTATTGTTTATACAGTTATTCTTTTCTTGCGACAACATTTAGTCGCCTCTTTCAACACCCTAATGACGGGTTGAGCTGATGAAACTTATTCCAATGTGTACATACGAAAACTGGCAGACTGATTGAAAAATACAACTAAAGTTGTAGGAAACTCACGAAAACTTGATCCATTAACGTCTTGAACCCAACCCTAGATAGTTAATTGAAGAGGGAGGGGAAGGTGGACCAACCTAAAATGCCTTTGGCGTTCAGTCCGCCATTGTAAGTGTGTGTTTAAATAAATTGGAATTAAAACTACAATTCGTACTTTGTTCGCATCAGGCATTTAATGTCTTAGATGCTAATACGTGTACAATAACACTTAAATAGACACCATATTGATAATACTCTATAGAGTTTATAGTATAGACTGACATTTATGTTGTATTATCGGTGACAATAAATTAACAGTTACGCAATATTCGAGAAAAATAATTCAAAGATTTCAACATTAGGCTTTCATTATCAGACGTAGAAATCCAATACAATCATGTGTAGCAGGGTTTACTACGCTCTGATGCATACAATGCCTGCAAAGCTTCATTTAATGGTAACCCTGTCCCAAAAATACAAAAATCACGCCTCGTTATCCAATAAACACTAAAATATGTGGGAATGACAGATTGATATGAGAAATTAGCGTTTTGAACAGATATAACCACTTGATGTGGTTGTATCAAAATTATCTAATTAATGTTAATATTAAAAGGAATGTCAACTCTAATATGGCTATTTTTGAAAGCGACATTTGCTTATTTCCGGCCATATATCTTTTCCATGCTACCAGATTAGACTGATTATATAGGTACATGGTGATTTAAAAAATACAACGATGTTAAATTACCTACCGTATAATAAGTAAGTATATACAGATTTACATTTATGCACATAAATGTGTTTGTTAAGAAAATTCCTTAGCTACAATAGATAAATAGGTAGGTACATAGTTTTATTTCAGTCTTACCTCCGTACCTTAATAATACTTTACATAAGACGTCTATGAATATTATATGGGGTTACATAATTTTGTGTTTCTAAAACTACAATATAAATTTCTAGCACTATTATTTTTTTACTAATGTATATTAAACTAGCGATCTCTAAAAGGTGGACATTTCATGGTGAGGTTTTTAAAGTTTTTCAATAGATGGCGTTGCTATTACTATAAGGCTATAAGTAAGTAGAATAATTAAGTACCGAGTACAATAAGTAACATCGCAATTTCAGGTTATCTTGTCTCATGCTCAGTTGTCTGGAAGAAATCGCTTGATGCGAGGTCTTATAATTGAGCATTAATTACATATTTTATTGTTGTTTCATGCAATGTAATGATTTTGTTGTGTGTATTGTACAATCATCCTTATTGCCTTGTTTGATGGATGTTGCGGTATGATTGCATATAGCTTAAATGTTTGCCTAGAAGCAGTATGTATTTTACACTTTCCCTTATCCACACAAAACAGAAAATGCGCGCCAGGCGTTTAAAAATCCATTACATGTGCTACGTTAAAATTACTCTCAAGTCAGGGGTGGCGAACCATATGAGAAATATGATACTTAATTCTTCAGTTTCACATGCCTAATAAAATACCATATATTTATCCTTTTATTAAAGTTAAAATGCAGCCATATAATTTATACTATTTCTTCTGAAATATTCATAATGACGTCTTAGGATAGTTGCATCATTAAATGGTACCGTGTGAATCTTAGGTTACATCATGTTCGCTACCCCTGATGCTCAATAGCCCAACGTTACTTATGACTGTAGTAATAAAAATACACAGAAATACTTTCCCATTTGTTCTGCCTCCCATTGGTATATTATAAAAAAAACTGTAGATTATCATATGATTAAGTAAAAATGCCTAATCCAATGACACGACGATTTTTTATACAAACTACCTCCTATATTTTATCAAACAATATTTCAACAAAACCGTTAGACCAGTTAGTATCACATGTAAGTATATTAGTTTTGATTTTCAATTACAGTTTGTAACTGATTTCTCCTAAATTTGCTGTTTAGGCCCAATTTGTCAAACCTTAGATAAACAACCTGATAACTACGCGAGGAATAAAGAATGCGATATGCCAGTGCATTTTTCAATCATTATTTATTCCATTGTTCATCATAATTTCAGCCAAAAGACTAGATATGGGCCTCCCCCCCAAGGATTTCCACGAAGGCCGATCCTGAGCCGCCACTATCCATCGTTTACCGGTGACATTAACCAGGTCGTCAATCCAGCGTGTAGTGTAGTAGACACTAACTTCAAATTTACATAGATTGACAACCGGTATGTTAGAGCTGGATAGTATCCGTCGTTGAATTGTTTTAAATTAGTCTGCAAACCTTAGTTGTAATCGTATAATCATTTTCGCGCTATATAATCCAAATATTTGACAATTGTGTCTAGATTTAAGGGTCACTCAAATTATTTAAAAGGAATGAGGGTTATTTGTCCGTCATACGGGCAGTTGAATTAATTATATTAATAAGCGATATATTCCCGAATTAAGTCTTTCGTTTGTTATAGTAATCAATGCGCTATCTGCATGTTTATCTGAGGATGAAAAACATCAGGGCCGTAAAAATAATAAAGTATTTCTTAAAATTACATCAATTAATGTTCATTCCCGTTACACCATACCTAATTGGATCCAAACCGACATTATGTAAACCATTCGCCTTGCGTTCTATATCACCATTGCACTCATTATCACATATGCCATGTAATTTTCTACTCACAGCATCGTCAATACAGTCCAAAATGTGTTCAAAGAAATTTGGAAAATTATCGTAGCTAGGATAAACATTAATGTCTATGACAGCATGGTGTCCCGTAATATTGTCTATGACGACGTCAAATCCCGCCAAAAGAAGACCTATTCGTTTTCTTAAAACTCGTATTATAGTCTTTATTTTGTCTTCTTGCAGAGTAATTGCTACGTCGGATTTGTCATGAGGGTCTAAAATTGAAAGTGTAGACTGACTGTCGGCTTTGCATACTTCTCCGGTACTGTAGAATATTGGATCCAATTCTTCTGATGCGTAAAAATTCTTGAGGCTCGGACGTTCGCAAATGTTATATCTAGAAATAAGAAGAACCCCTTATACAATATATGTAGAATGTTTTGTGCTTTAATATTTGTTAATGAAAAGACCTGAAAGGATTTTAGTGGACAGTATAATGAAATATGTGCGGATTTAATTAGTTTTCATTGTGTTAGCTAAATTATTATTGTACGTCACCGCGTAGTCACCACCCCATTCTTGCGTGAGAGACGACTAAAGGTACGAAGAGCCAGGTCATCTAACCTTAAGAGAAGGAACCTTGATACAAACCCTATGCCACCCTATACCCGTCTGGGTAGTGGGGCACTACGCTGATTTTCCTCCATTGGAAGGGCCTCAGCAGTGGTCAATTATAGGCTGAGATGAAATTATTAAAATATATGCATTTGCGGCTCCTTTCGCGTTACACACGTGAATCACGTAATCAATTGCCTTTTTTTTTAAATCTTACTAATATTATAAACGTGAAAGTTTGTAAGTATGGATGGATGGATGGATGGATGGATGTTTGTTACTCTTTCACGTAAAATCTACTGAATGGATTTTAATGAAACTTTACAATAATATAGCTTATACATCAGAATAACACATAGGCTACAAGTTATAAAGATATTATGTGAATTACAACAATATATACAAGTCGAATTCAAAATGTCTAATTGTCAAATTTTCGACCATATTAAACTATAAACAACATAACGGTTCGCTGTCAGTTGCGTTTTGTTAAAGTAGGTTTTATACGGACGGGATAAAAATCTCAGGTATCCTATGTCCAACTTTCTTTTTGTTTTAAATATATATAATGCGGAACAAAGTTCGCCGGGTCAGCTAGTAAATTATAATAAATGCGAATGGTGGATGGATGCGGATGTGGATGCGGTCTGCAAGAGATCGTGCATTGTGGAAATCTATGGGGGAGGCCTATGTTCAGCAGTGGACTTCTGTGGCTGATAGATAGATAGAAATGCGAATGTAGAAGTTTAAAGAGAGTAAAATAGTAGAAAATACTAACCTATCACCTATTAGGAACACTTTATGTAGCACCGCATTATGGTTGACGAAGCTTTGGACGACACAAGGAGGTTTACATACGCGCAGCCCTTTCTCGTTGAAAATAAGAATCATTTCATGTGCAGACTTTGAACCGTGGGCGACACTCGGCTTACAAATAACAGGGAACCTCACACCCCTCTGTCGCAATATCTCTATGTTCAACTCTATATTGTTTGTGGTGAATTCTGCAAACGACGGTGTGAATATCCCTTGATTATTGAATGATGGTTCTTCTTGTAATATTTTATAATAGACATTCCTGGAAAAGACCAGAAATAACTTCTCTGCTGTGATCATTAGAGGTCGGAGTACGTAGATTGATTTTATATACTTGCGTCAAGATATTATAATATGGACGTTTGCCATTTTATCCATAATGTGCGGGATTTTGTTCCGGTATTTTGTAGGCATATCCATATTATCCTCTACGTTTGACGTCAACGACCTTAAATCAATCTACCTACTCCGACCTCTAGTTATCATCGTCATTTTTTTTAATACTTAAAATGTATGTGGGAATAATATGTATTAGTGGCAACCAGCATGTGGCTTCTCTTGTGGGCCTATTTCCATTACATGACGGAAATTAGCCTACTGTCCCATGCTGGCCAGACGGGTTGGCACAGGGTTTTGATTCATGTTTTTCTTCTCTTTCAGCTTAGTTTTCTGCCAACTAATATCCTTTACACTTCCGCGTGGTGACGGATTTAGAATACATAGTGTCGCCACCCTATTTCATCCTGAGGGTATCGTAAGAGGCGTCTAATGGAACGTAAGAGGCAGATCACCTCGTCCCAAGAGAAGGAAATCTTGACAATAACCCTGTGCCAACCCATCTGGCCAGCATTGTACAGACGAATATTACCCTCCTTGATGAGGACCGACCTAACAGGTGAGTTATTTATGGGCTGTGTAGTAGTACATGGAGCATTTGGCAGCTGACCTCTGTAACTCAAACTCATCTGATAGGATCTGCTGCTGTAAGAGAAGTCTACTACTACTACTCAGCCCATAAAAGACCCACTGCTGAGTTGAGCCTCTTCCAATCACATGGGAGGGTAATTAGCCTACTGTGCCACGCTGCCTCAATTTTGCCTCATTTTCGGCCTTGTCATAAAACTCCATGTTTATTCTGATATTTTGCTTAAACAGACAGGTCAAAATTCAACTAATCCTAATAAAATGGGGAAATGTCTATGCTTACCTATTTAAAAGAATTCTCACACTGTCCAATGGGTCAATCACAGTTATGTTTGGTTTATTTGACAAATATTGCTCCACCCGGCTAATGATAGCAGATGCCTGAAATATAAAAGTTGTTTTTTTACAGATTTAGAACACACAAATACAATGTCATCAACCCACACCATCTTGAGTGTTTAAGAGGCACTGGCTAAGTGATAGCGAAGGAAAACTTGATTTAACCAATTTTCCAACCCATCTTGCCAGTGTAGCCTACTGCTAATTACCCTCCATGAATTTGGAGGAAGCCCGGGAAGCTAGTTACACAATTTGTAATTAGTGTTTAATTACACATTTCAAATCTGCATTGTTAAGATTTAGCATTGAGTACTTTTTACCTTAAACAGGAAATTCACTGATCACTCAACTGAATCATTTAACAATCTATTATGAGGTCTCACTGCTTACCCTGCGTAACATTTTGTATATCACTATGACTCAACACATAAATGACCCACTGCTGTGTTGGGGCTCCTCCCATCACAGGAAGGGGCATTAGCCTATGGTGCCATGCTGGGCAGACAGGCTGGCACAGGATTTTGTATCAAGTTTTCCTTCTATTGCAGCTCAGTGTTCCCAACCGTATGATAATTTGGACCTACATACGATGTACGATATCATATTATTATCGTACATCGTATGCAGATTGTACGATAATTTCCATCATGATGTAGAATTTTCAATATTCGACTACGCTGATAGTCTAGCATGATATTATTAAGCCCAAGACGTCTTAAAAAAAAAAGGTTGTCTAAAAGAGTGGACGTCTAAAAAAAGGTTGTACGATAATTTTGGCCGATGTACGATAATTTTGGCCGATGTACGATAATTTTACGCATTTTACGCCCCCTTGTAAGATAATCAGTCCGCTTCAGGTTGGGAACACTGTTGCAGCTAGGTTTTCTGCCTTGTCATTTCCTTTTATTGGCTCTTACAGGATGGAATGTACACATTGTATGTGGTGACACTATGTGTTCTAACTCCAGACCCACATCATCTTGCTTATCATCCGCACATCATCTTGCATATCATCCATTAATTAGATCAATTCATTAACATATTGAATGGTAGACTAAGACACTAAATATAGGTTTACAGAATAAATATATAGAAAAAAATATATTTTATTACCTATTCAAGTGTACAATAAACAAAAATACCTACCAATTGCTTGAATGCTTATACACATAAATTAAAACAGGTATTTCCTAAGTTATGCTTTGTTTGTATTCATCATCAATAACATCTCATCCAAAAGAAGGTCATTGATGGACAAAGCTCCCAGCATTCCAAATCCGTATTGGTGGTTTCAAAATATTAATTTGAACTTACTTTAGAGTCTCCTTGATCTGCAGCTGCAATAATATCTGTCAATTTATGTAGAAACACATCTATTTCTCCTTGATCCTCTAGGGGCCGCTCCAAATCCAGCTGCAATGAAATTTAAATTCCAAGAACTTCAAAATCAAAATCCTGATTTAAACAAAAGTAGTTACACTGACAAATATCCTAGTTTCTTGCAGATTATGCTTTGCAAACTTCTCTTAACAGGTACTTACTCTTAGAAGATTATAACCATGTGAGGTGCAAGAATTTATTAATTCCTTCCAGTTAAGTTTCTGACTTTTTTTGTCAGATATCCATAATCCAATAGTTTTATGATAGCTCTCCATGCTGAGATTCAAATTACTATTCACTAAAAATCATTGATATTTAAACGTAAATAGCATCGGTTTGTTGTGGTCGCATTCGCATCTAACAAGTTAATTAAAACAAAACGCAAACTGTAACAAATGAACCTAAGTCTTGTTTGAATGGCTTGCCAATTTGCCAATGTGAATGAACCTAAGTTAATATGAAATTTGAGTAATATATTTTATTAAAATTAAAAAGTTAAACTTCTAAATTGGAGTTTAACAATATGACAATTGTCAAACATATACAAAGTTGACGGCTCATTAAAGTTAGCCCCCCAAAAAATGGTTTTTTACTATTTTGGACTTTTTTTTATAAGTCATTTGTTAATCGTTTGTTTTTATATGTTAGCTGTTAATAATTGTATGTTCTCCATTTTTTTTTTAATAAATTAAAAATATCCCTTCAAGTTAGCCCCCCACTTGCAATTTATAATATTTTTCTGTCAATAATGACTCGTAAATATTTATTTTCGATTGTTCGTACTTATAATACGTTTGTTCTCTTTCGAAATTACTATAAGGTATAACTTGAAGGTATATTCTTAGTTAATTTTTAAAAATTAATAAGTGGTGAACAAACAAATTATTAACAGCTAACAAATAAAAAAAGTCGAAAATAGAAAGAAATTTTTTTGGGGGACTAACTTTAATGAGCCGAAGTTGACATCAGTGCTTCCAGATCCCAAAAGAAAAATAAGCTGTTAAATCAGTTTATTTGTAAATACATATATGATTGTAAGTTATTTTAAAATAATTTCCTCATGATTTTGATTTTTTTTGCCGTCATCCTCGAAATCATTTCATTAATGGGATTAAATTTGACGCAGTTTTCGGAATTTCAACGAATGGCCTATCTATACATATATGTAGTACCGTAATTGCGATCAGACAGCTCCTCTGCTTGGCTTTTATTTTATATTATTAATTTCACTGAACTTGCGGTCGCACTCAGCGTTCGAGTGAGGCACACATAGATAATACTTGCAGCATAAAACAAGGCAGAAAATGGAATTTAATGTCTCCAGATAGCGTTGCCAGGCGTCCGGATAAAGCCGGACATAGGTAGGCTTTTTGATTGCGTGTCCGGCCAAAATAAACGGTGTCCGGCTCGTCCAGTTTTTGTTAGGCTTTTTATTTCGCAAACGAGAGTGCCCGAGCGCAGGCGACGAGAGTCGACTGACGGTCGCTCACGCAGGCCGAAGTGCCGCCTGTCGCCCGCCCCTGCACATTCCTCAATTGATAGCGCACTGTGCGCTATCAATCGAGGAATGAACAATACGATTTTATTTATTATTTCACTAGAATTTAACAAGATTTATGATAATAATTAAAAAACCTTGATTCTACATACATTTTTTTTTGTCGTACCTATTAATACTAAGACAAAATACTCAATAATGTAGGGTGTCCGGCCTTTCTACCCAAATGTCAGGCCAAAATGGCTGGTCTGTCCGGCTATTAGGTTTGGCGCCCTGGCAACCCTATCTCCAGACAACTGCACTAAAAATCAAATTAATTAAATGGGAACATATTTATGTGCAATATTAGGTAAACAGTGTTCATAAAAGATACAATTTTAGCTGATGCCAAGATGTCTGCTGGTTTTACGTTTAATACGTTTTAAATGTTAGATTTCATAAAAATATATGATCGGAAATTAAATACAGTATTTTCATACACTGTATTTTATCATTACGGTATACAGTTTGAAAGTCTAAAATACAGTAAATCTACTGTAATTACAGTGAATCTGGAAGCACTGGTTGAAGATTACCGCAGCAGAATGATCATTGGTCTGTTGACTGATTAATGATTGATTAATGAATGAATACGGTTTGAATTACACTCCAGGGTGGCCCGCGAAATTAAAATTTTCTTACGTTTTTTGCAATTTGCAGGTCAGTGCTAGGTTGTATGTTGATTAAAATGTTATTCGCGGCTGTATGTAGTTAAAGAATTATAATCATCAAAATCAAGACAACCCTCCAAGCTCATAAAGGTGCAAGAAAACCTTTTTCAACGTCAAAGTCATTCTTGCACCTATATGAGCTTGGAGGGTTTTATTGATGAGTTTTATGATTATAAGTCTGTAACTACATACGTCTTACAGCCGCGAATCAAATGTTCATCATCATACAACCTAGCACTGGCCTGCAAATTGCAAAAAACGTAAGAAAATTTGAATTTCGCGGGCTACCCTTGAGCATCCACCTTATGAATACGAACGAATATAATATCTGTCAGTCAGTATCATTCGATATGAATGATCTTGATTTGATAACTAATGATCAGAATATGGTGTGCGAGTCAGTCAGTGCCTAGTATATATAGGGTGCGTTCCACTTAGCGTTCACAACGCCTAAAATGCTCATTCGGGCGTTCCACATGGCGACCACGATAGTTGTGGTCGCGGCGAAAACGTCATTGATGACGTCATCACCTATGCTCACGCCAAGCTCACGACACCCCATCTCAAGAGGTGGCTCGTTGTGAGCGTTTTGAGAATTTGACCGCCAATTTTAAAAACTAAAAGCAGAAACATTGGGACAATAAAAATATCGTTCTATTGTGCCGAACAAGATCGGACAAGACATTATCGTTATCAATAATACGTGGTCTAACTTTCCGTTTTTCACGATAATAGATTTGTAAAATTGTATTTCTTTCTTCATCTGAGCTGGACGAACTAGTACTTTTATTTTGACTTTTATTTGACCAACTAATTTCCAACTGCCGCCGTAAAAGGCATTTTTAGATATTATATACGATCATAAATTAAATACTCCTCGAAAATTAAAGTATAAACATTTTATAAAATAAATCATCTTAACCAATATTTAATAGAACTTATTGATACCACTTACACTTTATAATCATCAACCCTTTGTTTCGGATTTTTGGACGCGCGTCTTTTTATAAATCCATTCCTCTGGAGTAAATGATTGTGACGCCCAGAACCAAGTGGAACGGCGAAAACCGTGGTCGTTGTGAGTGCTAAGTGGAACGCACCCATAAGTGTATGATCTATGGTCAGTGCGTCGTCGGTACAGTTGAGCGCACGCATAGATTTACCAATTTTTCAACTATTACTGACGGCGACGGTCGGATCAAACGAAGAAAGCTAAAGGTTCTCTTGCGGGTACGTTATCAGCCTTCTCATTTCCTGACGGGGCTGGGTTAAGTGAGGGACTACCGGTCGCAAGGAAATGATAAGTTGCGACCGGTGCATCCACTAAATCCTTCCACTATTTGTTATGTTTACCTTCTTCCGCATGGGTTACTACATAGACGTTCCATTTGGCAGTGGCGTTGGAGAAGGGAGTTTCTCTACCCTCAGGCGCCGCTCCTATTGCCATCGCTCGTGCGATGTCGCGATCCGATTTTATCGTGCGATGAAACCGATCGCGCGATGTGAAAACGTTTGTCTTTATTTCGCTCGTGCGATGATCAATAATAGTTACAATACTAGTTTTAACAATCAATAAAAATATTCTAAGTTTTATTAAAAATAAGTTCATTTATACTTGTTTTATTCAAATTCCTTGCAAATTCCTTTCCTTGTTCTGTATTTTTATACGCTAGTTTTATTTTTATTTATTACTATTTACCACAAATAACTTTCACTGCGCTACCGGCCCATAACCAGCTACACCTTCGATACCTAATCTAATATAATATGCTACTGCGCAGCGACTCACGCAAACTTCTGATTGTTCAAAAAGATTTACGAGAACCGTACTATTTTTTTTAATTTGACGCTGACTTGAAATATTTCCGAACGCAGCGTTCTTCTTCTTCTTATTTTAGGTTTTGGCTTCCATCGTTATACCGATGATTTTGCCAATGACAAGTGTGTTGTGTTAGAAAAGTTCGTGTGATTATGAAAGTTAAATTAATTGGTTATAAGTTGCGTTAGAGTTATGAAGTTAAATGTTAGCAGGTAGCGCTATAGAAAACAATAAAAAGCATTAAAGTACAGATTATAAATATTAAATTGATAGAGCAATATTATGGGAACTATAGATATTTTGATTAAATACAAACTAGACGTACTTTTAACAGTTCGATTAGATGAAAGGAGTTCGTTATGGGGTTAGTTATATTTTAATATTATTGATACTGAGGAAATTATAAAGCACTTTCACAAAAGGGGTATGAACCAGCGATAGCAGAAAGGGGATATTGACAGGGCGGGGAATATTAATTGGCAAAATGTCATACAGAGGAACTATTAACTTAGGACAGGAGAAAAATAAATGATCTAAGGTTCCCTCTGCAAGTCCACACTCACAAAGTGAGTGGTCCCTCACTCGAATCTTGGCTAAAAATACAGGTGTGCAGACAAAACCTAAACGTAACCGGATGATTACAGACGTAGCGGATTTGTTGACATTCTTATAACGAGAAAACCAAGGTTTAGAGGGGATTTCAGGTTGGATAGAAGCAAAGTATCTACCTATCGTACGACTTTGGGATTTCCAAATAGTATTCCAAGTCTTCATAACTGCAGGTCTAACAAGGGAGCGAATATCACGGGAATAAGAGGAATTATATGTGTTACAACCCATGCTGACAGCAGCTTTTGCACACAAGTCGGCTTTCTCATTGCCAATAATACCTGTATGGCTAGGGACCCAGGCTAAAACCACTTGCTTCTGCATATTATGACATTTATACAACATTTCTTTAATTTGGAGCGTTATGATAAAATTTTCTCGTGACTTGAAAGGTGGTTTTATGATGTCCTGGAGGCAACTTAGAGAGTCTGAAAATATTATAACTTTCCAAAGATTATGTGATACTACGTACGACACAGCTTCAAATAGTGCAATTGCTTCTCCCGTAAAGATTGAACAGCTTGACGGGCATTTAAAACTTAAAACAACTCGAAACTTGGGTAACCAGACAGCTGATCCAACGGTAGTGTCGTCAATTAATTTGGACGAGTCTGTGTAAACTTGAATCCAATCGGACCAGTCTTTTTCTATGATACTGTTAAATATTTGATTAGCACCTGCACAATTTTTATCAACACCGAAATTTAACAATACCTTAGGCCGAAAGACAAGGCTGTCAAAATCCGTCTCAAATAAAGGGTTCTTATAAGAAGTGACAATTGGATGCGTGAGATCAACTAATTTATTATAACTATCGACTAGACATGGACTGTCCTTGTGAGACCAATAAGGGGAGGTTTGAACGAATGTGGAAAGAATAGAAAGCAGGCTGAGAAGAGGATGGGAGGAATATTGAGCTATTTTAAATAGAAACCGATCGGAGAGATATTGTCTTCTGAGGTATAAAGGAGGCTCTAAACATTCCACTTGAAGGGCAATAGTTGGCGAACATTTCATGGCGCCTGTTATTATTCGAAGGCATTTCGACTGAAGCCTATCTAAACGAGCAAGAGCAATTTTGTTACAGGGTTCCAATAGAAAACTACCATAGTCAAAATGACTTCGGATGATAGCATTATATAAAAGCCTTTGGGTGGAAGGGTGAGAGCCCCATCCGACCCCAGAGAGGGCACGCATAATGTTAATACTTTTCTCACATTTCTTAACAATATGCTCCAAGTGATATAAGCCCGATAATTTAGAATCGAGGATCATGCCTAAGAATTTTGCGTTAGTTTTGAAAGATATAGCCTCAGAGCCCAAAAAAAGATTTAAAGGTGGGATGTTGCGCT
The DNA here is from genome assembly GCA_905475355.2 of Clostera curtula. Taxonomy (NCBI): domain Eukaryota; kingdom Metazoa; phylum Arthropoda; class Insecta; order Lepidoptera; family Notodontidae; genus Clostera; species Clostera curtula. Next base: position 6,733,160 of record FR997808.1, on the reverse strand, counting down.
TTCGAGAGAAAACTACTGCGTTACATTTGGGAACAGCTAGAGATAAGCCATGGTCTATAAGCCACTGGTTGAGGTAATAGAGGGCTGAGTTCAAACGGGAAGTAGCATCACTATGAGACGAGGATCTTGCGTAAAGGACAATATCGTCAGCATATTGTAAAATTTTGCAAAAACAGTTTACGGAAGTGTCGAGGTCTGAAGTGTATATGTTGTAAAGAATGGGGCTCAAAACTGAACCTTGGGGTAGACCTTTCCAAATCAGGCGTGGAGGAAGAGAAGTGTTTTCAAGGCGGATAGTTATGGTACGTTCCATCAAAAGGTTACAAATTGCATTTACTAATCTCTCGGGAATACTCAGCTGCAACATTTTCTGTCTGAGTAGCGGAAGTTGGACATTGTCGTAAGCTGAAGAAACGTCAAGGAAAGCAGCGATAACACTCTCGTTACATGAAAACGCCAGCCGGACATCAGTTGTCAGTATACTGAGACTATCTAAAGTACTTAAACCTTTTCTAAAACCGAACTGACTACTAGGGAGTAAATTTTTATTTTCTATAATCCATTCCAGCCGATTTTTAATAAGATTTTCGTAGATTTTACCTATAACTGGAGACAGAGCTATAGGTCTATAAGAATCGGCAGAATTTGGGTCTTTTCCTGGCTTGAGGATCGGTATAATTAATTGGGTTTTCCAGGAAGAAGGGATTTGATTAGAGACAAATATTTCATTGATAATTTGGAGTAATATATTCTGACTGAATGCAGAGGATTTTCGTACGAAGGAATAAGGGATTCCATCCACGCCTGGGGAAGTGTCACGAAGTTTATCAAGGACGCAACTGAGTTCTGAAAGGGAGAAAATATCATTCATTCTGCCAGATGGAGAGCAACTAGTTGGATTTGGTAGGCAGTTTGCCGAGGGTACAAAAGGAGGGGCTAGCTTGTCAAAAAAAGAACTGATCCATAAACTGGGGTCACTTGACACTGAGTTGGAGTCTGTATAGGATCTCCGGAAAGCTTTGATTTTCTTCCAGACAGCCGATATGGGTGTTTGAGGGGAAAGTGATTCGCAAAAATTCTGCCAGCCTATTTTTTTCTTTTTTGCAAGCAGTCTGCACGTTTGAGCGGCAGTTCTTTTAAGAGCTAAATAGGACTCTAAAGACATATTGATCAAATACATGCGTTCAGCGTCTTTACGCTTGCGGACACTCTCTGAACATTCTGTATCCCACCAAGGTGGAGACGGAATTTGTCCCGTACTTGATTTTTTTTTGGGAATGGACTCGTCGGCGACTTTGAGCAAACAATTAACATACCTGTCATAAAGGTCAATAAAATTATTGGAATTTACAGAAGGGAATAAAGAGAGTTCGAAGTTTAAAACCGATGAAAATCTTAACCAGTCAGCTTGTTGAGTGCGGTAATTTAAGAGGGGAGATAAGGAGGAATTATTTATTGTAATTGCTGTTTGTGGAAACATAATTGCGATCGGATAGTGGTCGCTGCCAAACGTGTTAGGAAGAACTGACCAGGTGAGAGAGGATACCAAAGTAGGGGAAGCCATAGTCAGGTCAGGGACACTAGAATTGGAAAGTGGTGAGGTTCTACGGGTTGCAGATCCATCATTAAGAATACACAAATTAAATTTATCCAGAATGTCCAGTAAAACTGAAGAACACGGATCGTTGCAGTGAGAACCCCACAAAGTGTGTCGGCAGTTAAAATCACCTACTACCATCATAGGGCTAGGGATGGATGATAGGATTGAATCCAGTTCTGAAAGTACGGAGGTATTGCATCTAGGAATATAAATGGAAATTAGAGATATATTAAGTACACTCACAGCAACAATATTGAAATCAGAGTTACGTTGAGGAATTGAAATTCGGGTAACTGGTAAAGAAGATTTAACCAGGACAGCAGAACCTGCAAAGCCGTCATTTCTGTCATCCCTAAAACAAGAGTAGCCTGATATCCCAAAACGAGAATCAGGCCTCAGCCAAGTCTCAGAGATAGCAAAAGCGAAGGGTTTGTACTTGTTTAATAAATAAATAAGATCATGTTTTTTATGACGAGCAGACCTACAATTCCACTGTAAGATCGTCCGGTCCATCTTGGTTCTCTGCATTTGATAAGAGCTGTCTAAGTAATAAAATAACATTGTTCGGTAGGGCGTCGCTGAATTTATTTAAAATATTAATGAGACTGTATGAAAGAGATGCTATCAAATCGTCATTAGGAGAGGGAGTAGCAGCATCAACACTTTCTTGTAAGGCGCAGCCATTTGACTGGGAGGATTTAGGTGTGTTTACGATACTTCTATGAGTATTAACATCATATGAATTTCCTAATTGAGGCTTGGGTTTTCGAGCAACGAACACAGTTTTTTTGTACGACGACTTAGAATTTGAAGAGGAGGGTGAGTTGTAAGCGGGGTTTGGACCTATTACGTAATTAGGAATGGGGCGGTAGGAATTAGAATCAGGCGTTTGGGTGAGAGAAGAACGGCCTAAAGCATCAGCGAAAGATAGTTTAGGTTTGGGGAATCGCCTTGACGCTTCCCCGTAACTTATATTTTCTTGTGACATGACTGTTTTAATAGACCGTTGTCTAGAGTGTTCAGGGCATTTATTTTCTGTAGCCTTATGATTGCCTCCACGACATAGAAAGCAGGTGGATTCTGAGTCTGGAATAGTGCAAGCATCACCAGGATGTTGTTGAGCGCAACGGAAACAACGGGGCTTGGACCTACACTGTGCTTTAGTGTGTCCGAAACGACAACAGTTATAACATTGGATTGTTGGCAGTTGGTAAACAGAGACTGGTAGCGAGGCCTCGTAACAGTAAATTCTTTCAGGAAGAATTTGACCAACAAATGTAAGCATTACAGAAGAAGATGGAATCCAGGTGACATTATCGTCTTTCCTCGATTTAACATTAAGCCTTCTGGCTCGAATAACTTCTCCACAGTTCCTTGGTGTTTGAATACCTGATAAGAGATCCTTTAAAGACAAGTCAGTGGGGATGTCCTTTACGACCCCCATACGCGATACTAAGAATCGAGGAATGGATGCTTGATAATTGTTTATAAGGATATCATTATTTACGAAAGAATTAGCGTCTTTAGCAGTTTTAAATTCTACAGATACTTTGTTTCTACCCACAGATTTAATTCCCCCTTCAACGATACCCGGGATATTATTTTTATGGAGTAATTGCGCGAATTTCAAAAGTTTCAATGAATCGCCGGATGCAGAATCAGCCACTAGTTTAGAGACTTGCACAATGAACGGACCGTTATCATAATCATTATAATCTAACTTAGACCCTTCAAAGCCAGGTTTAGAATAAATCGACTCCATGGATTCTCCAGGGTAGCGTTGTTTTTTGGTAGTTTCATTGACATTATCCGAATCAGCAGAACGTTTCAAATATCTACCTGTATCTATATCCATTGATGAGTCAATTGACGGATTTATATTTTTATCGGGGGGAAGACCGCCCCCATCCGGGGGTTCATCTGCGTCCATTCCCCTTAGGGAAATGAACGCAGCTTACCTTTTTAAACACACAACCACACAAAATAACTCCCTTGCCCACCGAACTCCACAAGGAAAGTTAGAACGCAACTTATAACTTTAATAATGAATTTCGCAATGAGCAGCTAAATTTACAAGTTACCCGCACAACTTGTCACGAACAAAAACCATTTCTTAGTATTATTTGATAATTTTGATATCAAAAACCAATCCGCAAAATTCAAGGTTTCCCGCCAAAAAAAAAACAAAAACAACGCAGCGTTTACCTAAAACATAATATATTTAACCTAACTTTCTTGACACTTCACACTTACTAACATTTGAAAATTTTGAAGCTCCCGCCAAAAATTTGTTGTGAGACAGACGTGTTAGAGAGATTATTTTTATTTTTTGGTTAATTTAAGCTTCCTGCCTGTAATTTCCTATTTTGTTTTGCTTAGTAGTGTTGTGTATGTTATCAGGTACGTAGTTTTTACTGTATATATATATGTACGATGGAGGTGGACATCGTCGAACCGCTTGCCCCTGACCCGCCGGATAAGCATGTTTCTGGTGTTAATAATTCCTCGCTTTTTACTCAATCGGCCGTTTCTGATAAGAAAAGGCGTTTATTTGAAAACACTGAAATAGCTTACGATCCTTCTAAAAAGCAAATAATATCTCCTACCCTTGCTTCAGCTTCAATCCAAACGATTTATGTTCACCCAATTCACCCAAGCTTAGAGCATGGTATTAAAAAGTATACATCTATGGACAAAGGCCCTTATGTGGTTCATGTGCATAGGTCGGAACCGGACTCTTCAGCAGGCACTTCCATTAGGCCAATTAAGTTTGGTCAATTTTTACACACTCACAAAATTGGAGATATCTGTCGTGATGGATTAAAAAAAGTTGGTCGTAACAAAATTGCGGTAGAATTTTTGTCGGCTGATGCCGCAAATAGATTTTTAGATAACAATATTCTTGGATTGTGCAAATATGTGACAACGATTCCGACCTATAACGTGACCCGCATGGGACTGGTACGTGGTGTCCCTGTGGAAATGCCTATATCTGAGTTTGTTGAATCTGTACATGTTCCGGAGGGTTGTGGTTATATACTAAAAGCTCGTAGGCTGAACAGGAAAATTAATGAAGATGGAAAATCGTCTTGGGTACCAACACAAACAGTTGTAATCACATTCCAAGGTCAAGTATTACCTACAAGGATATACTCATTTCACACCTCACTTGAAGTGGAAATTTACCAGCTACCTACTATTCAGTGTCTCAGTTGCTGCCGTTTCGGACATGTTAAGTCTCAATGTCGATCTCGACCACGATGTTTCCGTTGCTCCCAACCTCACACAGGAGAAAGTTGCAACGTTGAAGAAAGTAAAGCTACCTGTTTATATTGCTCTGGAACTCATTTCGCCTCGAATAAAAATTGCCCTGAACATGCCCGCCAAAGGAAAATTAAAGACCTAATGGCACAGGAAAACTTATCATATATCGATGCCTCATCACATTTCCCGGCTGTTCGTAGACTTTATTCCGAAATGGCTAAAGAAGCATTTTCTCCCTCTCCTTTTCATTCATCTGATTTTCCCTGTTTGCCCAACACTCGTAGTTCCTCATACGACACGTTACAAACTTCTTACAGAAAAACTGTACTCATTCCTCGTCGCCCTCGTCATCAACTAGGGGTCGGATATGACAAAACATCTCACCAAGCTATTGTGACGAATATTCCTTCGTCACTTTCCAACGGCTGTGCTATTTCGCAAGGTGAAAGCCCAAGCTCACAGAATGATAACTTTAAATAATTTGTTATCTCTCTTATTGGATATCGTCTCGAAATTTGACGATTGTATACCGTACCACGTTGCCCAAAAACTGTCCCAAATTGTTGCCAATTCTAACAAACATCATGATCCAAATTCTCCAGTGGAATTGCAAGAGTCTTAGACCTAAAAAGTTTGAATTAATAAACTTAATAAGAGATCACTCTCCACACGTCTGTGCCATCTCAGAGACGTGGTTGGTCCCGGGGTCTAATTTTAGAATCTCGGGATACTATTGTCTTCGCGATGACAGAGATGATGGTTATGCTGGAAGCGCTTTATTAATTAAGCGCTCCCTTTCTTTTTCTCAAATTATTCTCCCCTTTAGCGACCCGAATATTAATGCTGTTGCAGTGAGAATATTAAATATTTCTTTTCTATCAATTTACATCTCTCATCCTCGCTCTTCCCTAGGTCCTTTATTAAAATCTATCATTCAGTATCTTGAACCTCCCGTTATCATTATGGGAGACTTTAATGCTCATCATGTATCGTGGGGCTCTAGTCATTGTGACTGGTTCTCTTCTATTCTTATCGAGATTATAATCTTTTTGTTCTCAATGATGGAATTCCGACTCGTCGCACTCTGCCATCTCAAAATCCAAAAAGTGCTGTCGACCTTTCTTTGTGCTCGTCTATCTTATCTTGTCGTATGTCATGGAAAACTCTGGATAGTACGCATGGAAGCGATCATTTTCCAATTATGATGTCATTAATTAGTAATTGCCAGCCAAAAACTGATCCCTCCCCTCTACTTAAATATAGGACGTCTAATGCAGATTGGTTTGCTTATTCGAATGCTTTAGATTCGAAAATTGCTTCCATTTCTACTTTTGATATAAATGATGCTGTAGACAAATTTGACCAATTTGTTAAAGCCATTCTTTTATCAGCCGATGAACATATTCCACAAAAGAAAAATAGAAAACAGAAATTATCCCTTCCGTGGTGGGATGTGGAATGCTCACGAATAATTAAAGAACGTTCCCTGGCAGAGAAAACTTACAATAAAAACATGTCAATGGATAATTTCTTGGCTTATAAGCATGCAGCAGCGCGTGCCCGTAGATTATTGTCCACCAAAAAGTCGCAGGGCTGGGTGCGGTTCTGTGAAAATTTGTCTCCTCAATCTCCTTCTTCTTTCATCTGGAATCAAATAAGAAGATTTCGTGGTTCCTTGTCATCTCCTTGCACTACATCCAATGATTCCTCAACGTGGATTGAAGATTTCATTGATCGGTTAGCTCCTGCTTCCGCTCCCAATAAAGATGTGCTTCCATATTTTTCACCTCTTACCCTCAACCTTCACACCTCAAATAATATTATGGACTCTAATTTTACATATGAAGAGCTTGAACGTAGTCTGGAAGGATTGCTGGATTCCTCCCCAGGGTTGGACGGAATTCCATACTCGTTTATAGTCAATGCTAATAAAAATTCTAAATTACTTTATTTAATTTTGTGAATCATTTTCTAAATACTGGTATAGTCCCAAGTGGATTGAAATTACAAACTATTATTCCTATACCAAAACCAGGAAAGGATTGTTCCAATCCTCTTTCCTACCGCCCAATAGCTCTATCGTCAGTTCTAGTGAAAATTGCCGAACACTTAATCCGTAACCGTTTAGAATGGTTTCTTGAGAGTCAAGATAAATTAGCCTCAACCCAATATGGTTTCAGAAAGGGTATGAGCACCCTAGACAATCTCAGTATTTTAACGACAGACATCCAATTAGCGTTCAATAGAAAGGAATATTTGGTTGCAGTCTTCATTGATATTGCTGCTGCTTATGATAACGTTGTTCTTTCAATTCTCAAAAATAAACTGTACCAGCTCGATATACCTGCTAAGCTTGTTAGACTCATATGCAATATGTTTATGGATCGTTCTATAATTGTTAAAAGTCAAAGAAATTTCTCTTCCCTTAGGCGAATTTGGCGAGGTCTTCCTCAAGGATCTGTTCTGAGCCCTTTACTGTATAGTGTATATACTAAAGATATGCAAAAATCTGTCGACTGCTTCTGCGAAATCCTTCAGTATGCTGATGACGTGGTGCTTTATGTTCGGTCTCAATCAGCCACACAAGCCGTAACTAAATTAAATCTTGCTCTAAGATATCTTGGAGAATGGTTAGAAAGTCATGGATTATCGCTTTCTCCGAATAAAAGCTCAGTGGTAGTCTTTACGAAAAAATACAACACTCCTTCAATACATTTGCAATATCAAGGTGAAGAAATACCGGTAAAAGATAAGGTAAAGTTTTTGGGTGTTGTTTTAGATAAAAGACTTTCCGGTTCCCAACATGTTGAACACGTACTACAAAAAGCTGAAAAGGGAGTTAATATTCTTAGATCGCTATGCGGTTCCTGGTGGGGTGCCCACCCTTACACACAAAAGCTGTTGTATAATTGTCTTGTTCGAAGCCATATGGATTATGGTTCATTCTTGCTAAATCACTGTAGCAAATCGAGTCTTGATAAATTGAATAAACTTCAATCTAGATGTCTTCGCATCACAATAGGGGGTATGAAATCGTCCCCAATCAATGCTCTGCAAGTGGAATGTGTGGACCCTCCCCCATCCATTCGCAGACAGCTTCTATGTGATAGGTTTTTCTTTAAATTATTCCAAAATTCAATGCACGCCCTGCTACCTAAGATTCCCCTTCTTTCCGAGTCATATGATTCCCGAATTCCGCTAGAAAAGTTACCTTGCCTTTTGCGTAGTTATTTAAAAATTTCTCGTCTACCATCACCCGTCTACACTTCCCCCAGACATCCGTTGTTTTGTATTAATTACGAGTCCCTTATCTTTCATCCAAATATTATATGTGGTTTAGGACTTAGAAAGAACGACCCTCAGACACCCAAAGAATTTTTGAAAATCTGTGTTGAAAAGTGGCGAGACTGGACACTTATTTATACAGATGCATCTAAAAGATCTGAACATGGACCTATAGGGTCTGCTGTATGGATTCCGAAGTTTAATGTTATCCTTTCGTTGAAATCACCATCTCTTTCCTCTATTTTTACTGGAGAAGCATTAGCCATATTGGAAGCTTTACTCTATATTCACTCTCATAAATTAAATAGGACTGTAATATTCTCTGACTCTTTGAGCGTCCTGCTGGCTCTCCGTTCCAACCCATTTCGCAGCAAATCCAAGTTTCCACTAATATTTAAGATTAGGCAAGTTTTATTGCAGTGTATTCACGAAGGCCTCGATGTAATCTTGGTTTGGATTCCGAGTCACACTGGTATTCTGGGAAATGAATCGGCTGATTTATTTGCAAAGAATGCAATAACAGATAGTGCTATTAATCATCCTTCAGTTTATTCTCATGACCTTTGTTCTTTCGCCAATCGAGACATGCTTGCTGCTTGGGATAGTGGCTGGCAAATCTCCAAACAAACCAAAGGTGTATATTATGGATTCATTCAACCTACAATTCCTCCTAAACCATGGTTTTTTAAATATAGGCATTTTCCTAGGAGTGTTACATCCACTATCTGCCGATTACGCATAGGCCATGCTTGTACGCCAGTTCATTTAGCTAAAATCAGGGTAAGAGATCACTCATTATGTGAATGCGGGTTGGATGAGGGCTCTACTAACCATATCTTATTTAGTTGTAGTAAATTGCGCTATTCTCTTTATGATGTACTTCCTTCTAATAATATCTCTCTCCCTACGAATTCGCAACTGATCCTCTCACAAGTTGATTCTGCTTTTATTCAGACTCTAAGTAAATTTATTTTAAGTAACAATATAAAACTTTAATATTATTTATAACAATAGCTCATATTTTTTATACCTATATGATATAAATTTTACCAATGTTGTATTAAGTATTCTATGGATTTCTAACTATATATTTATAGAAAATTTAGCAACAATTTAGGACTTAACGTTCGGTATGGTTCAAAATTTAGTTTATGCGGATTAAGCATTAAGTACATACTGATTATATACTCTTTGGTCCTCAACGTCAATACCTGACATTGGCGAACTTGTGTCAAATCACATTGGCAAGCCATTCAAACAAGAATTGAATTGAATTGAAAATTTTGAAATCTCTCTTTTACAACCCCAACACAACAATTACATAAATCTTATAAAATTACGATAAACAATGAGTAACGATGGTATAGTAAGCGCAAAACATCAATTGTTAGATATTTTTGCGGAGTTGGATGAAGTAACGATGAGTGAATTAGAACAGTGGGTTAGCAGTAATTCTTACAGAAAAGGTAAAATAAACACAATTCGACTACCACGCTAACTGACGCACGTTGTCTAAAATATTAATTAAATTTACAAGTCTTCTCTAGTGAACTTTATTCACTGATCGAACTAGCTTCTCATTGAAAACTTAAACCTGGGAATATTATATTTTACCACCACAGGTATTACGCATCCAAAGCAATACTATAATAATATCACTATAGTTTTCGTTATTAAAGTTTATCAAGATGTACCTGTATTTGTATTTCATCTGATATGATATGAGAGTTAATAAAATATTAAATTAAGTAATATTATCATATTATTTAGTAATTTCATAGATTTTTGCTTATTTTCACAGATTTAGAAAATATGAAATCATTAATAAACTCAAAGAAAAAGTTAACTAAAATTGGAAAATCCATTAAGAAATTGGTGCCATTCACTGCTGAGATGGAATCAGAAGTAATTTCAGCACCTACAGTTGGTATTCATGCCAACTGCAATGCTATCAACACATGCCATGTTGATGAATTCCTCTATGACGAAACTGATGTTGAAGACCTTGTAAAAAAGGGAAAATTACAAAGGCACTACTGCGCTGACTGTAATTCCCGTAATATTAAGGTAAATTGAACAAGTTTCTGAATGATACAATTTACATGCTTTTCTTGTATATCTTTTTTCCTTTATAAAGTAAAGGAAAAAAATACAAGTAAGTAGGTCACTGGTAGTAAGTGATCACTACCACCCATGTGCACCAGTGGAGACATAAGTGCATTTCAGTTTCATTTCTGCCAGCCTTTCAAAAAAGCTCTGTCTTATTTCTGATAGTATCCTTGGTGGGACACTTGGCTAGCAGCATGGGTTCAGTGGCAATTACACACTTGAAAACAACCTGATTAAGGTTGCCGGAAACTGATGGATGAGGGAATGTCCAGCAGTAGACTTATTTTGGCTGAAATGCTGGTGGTGAAATTACATTATTTTATAATCATAAAACTTCATATTCTTTTCCAGGATTTAATTTACATATCACACTCTATGTCATCAGATTTAATTCAGTATATGTTTAATGTTCTACTCCCAAAAGATTTGGAAGACAAGCATATTTTAGATGTTGGCTCTAGATTAGGATCTGTACTTTATGGTGTAAGTATCATGGATCTTATAATTTATGCATTTATTCCCTTTTTTTAAGAAGAAATAACTGCTGCTGATTGATTTTTCTTTTTAATATTTCACAAATAACCCAACTTGTGACATTTTTTTAATAATTTACAAGTGTTGTAAGTAAATTTGAAGTTTGTCCACAAGTGCCACCATAACTGATCTTGATGATACACATTTAATGGAAAAAAGTTTTTAAAAGTATAGGCATGCAATATGTATAATGTGGATACCCTTAGGAGATATCCTTAAAAATTTCAAAATATTTTTTTTCAGTTTTTGACACAAACCCATACATAGTACATATTTAATTTTTTAGGCATATTATTTCACAAATGCTGCCACTATAACTGGAATAGAGATAAATGAAGAATGTTGTGACATTCAGCGGACAACCATCCAAAGTTATTCAATGGACAACAATAGAATCAGAGTGATTCATTCAGATATATTAGAAAGGCAAGACATAGTTTCCAATTCTGATATAATAATAATCAATATCCCAGATTTCTTTATGGACAATGAGAAACACAAAGAAATGTGGCGTTTTTTAAGGAAATCTATAAAGAAGGGAAGTTATTTAGTTTTAGTTCGGAGCATTTCAGATGTATTGATGCATTTAGATATGTATGAAGAATTTATGGAATGGCTAAGTGTTTGTAAACCACATCAACTTGAAAATGAGATTTATTTTGATATTGAGGAGTGTATGGAACTTTTTGTTTACATTGTAAATTAAATAAGGACATAATTTTTTGAGTATTATTATTTATTCTGGCCAATGGTGTGGAGCTATGTGAAACTTAACCAGTTTCTCTAACTGTCCATTTAAATGGTTAGTATTGGCATTGTCTGTGGTATCCAGATTCTCTAACTGTCCATTTTAGTATTGGCATTGTCTGTGGTATCATAAAGCTCTATCTGAATTTTAAGGTGAAAGCACACTTATTCAAACGAGTGGAATAAACAATTTTTTAAATCGCGTTTCTAAAGGTGTGAAATTTGGAAATCCTATACGAACGCTGAAGTCATCATCGGATGAGGTCGACTCAACCAATGAGCTCGCATTCTATCCTAACAGTTGCGTATCATATAGCAATGTGACATGAGTGAATAGAAACATAATCTCCTTTGTGCAGTAGATTCTTTTGGCTTGGATAATCGTGCGTGCACTTTTAAGGTCGTAGCAGACATATCAACTCAAAAAGGGATCGACTAGGGGGCTAACCGCGTGAACGGAGAGCCGTAAGCGCGGGGACCGCTTGCAGACCACGCGCCGTATGGCGTTCGTGAGCTTGTCCCGAGGCGATATTAGTGTGCTTTGCAGTAGGGAATTTCATACAAATAATACTGAACGCCTCGAGTCGATACGGTGCCGATCCCCTTCCGAGTTGATATGTGTGCTATGTCTTTTAGCAGGTACATCATTAATATTTTTCCATTATTATGGATTATTTTATATGGAACTAATAAAATAAAAACCTCTCATCACTGAACAGTATATTAATTGCTATAAAACAATTTACAGCCCTTAAAAATCATCTGGTGAGACAAATTTATCTATGAAATTATTGTTTTCAGCTTAAAAGAATGAAACAACCCTATTCAACAGTGAACTATTATATGATTTCATACATGGTTTTAAAACTATATACAAAACAATAGAATTGAAACAATTTACAATAAAAATTATCTATCTATTTTAGCTACCTAAAGTGATTTTTATTGGAAGTTAAGGTTGTTTCTTTTATTTTTAAACAATACAAATTAAAAAAAACCTGTTGCCTTGTGACAACTTATATGTTACACTTTAGTACATAAATTGTTAAGCCTTAGGATATGTATGTGTAACCTTATTCAAAATCGATATTACATCATGATAATATTAGCTTGGCACTGACAACCACGAAATAGAATATTAATGGCCAACTTTATTTCGATAAAATACAAGGCTTTGTAATTTACACATTGCACAGAACAAATAAAAATTATATTGTGTTCTAAGTTAATATTAATTTTGGATAGTTGATTACTATAATTTAATGTGTGAACTTCATGCTCCAGAGGTCCTGTAAAGCTGTCCATAGCAGCACAGATACGTGAAAATAGCTAGCCTAAACAAATTTTTACTCGTAGTACAAATAGTCTTGTCTCGGATGGCAATTGATCCATGTACATTTTGATAGGTAGGTCTAAAAGAACATGGTAAAAAAGGACCCGACTTGTCTTGTAAGTCATTTCCTTTTATCAAATAGGTATCTACATGCTCCATATAAGTAGAGAAGGTCAGACTACATCACCAAAAAGTGATATATCTAATAATCAACAAGTTTCACTCTGCTGTTAGTTCTAGTATCAGAGCCATCTCTTTCTTGATCATGAAAGTCTTCATGAGAATACGGTGGTACATCAGGGTTGAAATCACTTCCGTGTCTGAAGCCGTGGTCTCTGTGGCCTCCTCTATGGCCGTATGGCCTCCTTTGGCCTGAGGAATAGTTTTCCTCTTTCCATCTATTGTCATAGCTTTGATGGCCATCAAAGCGAGAACTGGGCTCTCTGCTGTACCTATTGTATTTGTTATAAGATTCCTCTTTTTCCGTACGCCCGTCACCATATTCATGTTGCCTGCATCAAAAATCTTGTATTATGTAGAGTGAAAAATGAAATTTTATTTTTGAAAACATTATTCCTATTCAGGAATGGAAACCGATAATGTTGACAACCTAGTTGCTAGAATGGCACAGTAGGGTAATTTCCGTCCACGAATTTGGAGGAGGTTCGACTCGATAGTGGGTCATTCATGGGGTGAATCGACGAAGTTAGACCCAGGAAGACCCCAATGGCAGTAGGAAAACTTTGACAAGGCAGATGGTAGATTGCCATTCAACATGGAATTTGTGCATCAAAGAGTAAGGTACCTTCTTTTAGGGTCGTAGTGCGAATTTTCACCGTAATCAGCAGGCGGTCGATAGGAGTTTGGTATGATTTCTCTGTTGGTCTCCCAGACTGGAATGCGCTGCTTCTCTGGGGGCGACGCACTTCTTGAGGCGCTTCTTTTGTCCCGCGTATCAGGTGGTGGGGATTCTCTGTAAGAAAGACAATTCATTTTCAACTTTAATATTATGTTGGCCAGGTGGCCTTTCTATTTTATAGAAGTCTGCGTTGTGGCAAAGTATGAAACTACTCGCGTATAAAGGACGTAATAAAAGCCCTATAAATAGCCATAAAACCGCCACTCAACCACACTTAACTATTGCCGATGAACCATACCCATGAGTAGTCACACGACACTGGCAGAAGTTGCAGAGAATATCAGCAGGTTGCCATAAAAAAAAGAAATAGCCATAACGAAAGGATTGATAGTACTACTAATAAAGATACTGTGTGCAAAATTACAGGCAAAGATAGCAACTTTTCTTAATATTTTGTTAAGCAACTGGTGACGAGATTATGATTGGTTGGCTTTTACGGGAACTTCTGTTTTGTGGTACCATTTGGATGTGTAATCGACCAGTTTGTGCTTGTCGATTACACTACAACAGAGAAAACTATTTTAAACACAAAACTGCTTCTTTTGTTTTGCACTGTCCTCACGTCGCATGGTTAAAGAATTTTTGTAATACCTGTATATTGGAAATAATGTTTTTACTTTTTAGGTTTTCCAACCTGTTCGAGAGTAGTATAGAAATACGCGCTTATACTTCGTAGGAACTTTATGAACTAATTGAAACACTAGGTTAGGTTAGAATTTTTTAAGCATTAGGTTAGATGTTTTCAATTGTTAAGTATGTTTTTAATTAATGTTGCTATGAACTCGGGTGAACTAGTGCAGTCTAGTCTGGAACCAGGACACCACACATGACGGTGTATCTTCTCCTAAATATGATGTTAATTACAGAAAAAGCGAGATTTTGCGCCAAATCCTACCTGGACGACGATCGACTGTGTGACCTTTCAGAATCGTCTTCACTGGACCGTCTGTTCTGCTGGTGTCGCATCTCGCGCTGCCTGTGAAAAAAGACCATTTGTGATTAATATACAAAACCCAGCTGCAAAGCAACCAAACCCTGAGACTTCTTGTCCCTAATCCTGTGTCCTGAGGCCCTAGTGGTAGTAACGGAAAAATAACATTGCTGTATGGTTCTTTTTAAATGCTGATATACGCACTAATTTATTAAAAACCAAACTAGAATGCAAATGTTAAACGAGTTAAATCTGCATGCTAAGGTTAGGGTACACAGATGAGGTTTGAAAAAAATTATCTAAAATATGATATAAAAGTGTTCACTGCATCATTTAATTTGCCGACCCCTTATGTCTGCCGGCCTAGGCTTCAGCCTTCTCAGCCCGCTGGTAAATCCACCACTGCCTAGAAAGACAGTCATAGAGACTCCGAGGGGTTTTCGTTGGCATATTGTGAATATCGCGCCCATAAACAGGTTGGCTTTACAAAATCCCTTGTACATCTAAATAAGCGAATACAGACTTGCGGCGTAGTTTGATAGCAAGTTCCCGCATCTCCTCGTCGCGTCGCGCTTGCCGACGTGACTCCCGTTCTAGGCGTTCAGCCTCCGCGCGCTTGTCGGCACGCACTGAAAATAGTATATTTCATTACAAGTGCGGAAAGGCTGTCATTACAACGAGTTCCGACAAATGTCTACCCGAGCCGAGGCGCAGCCGAATAGCGAGGGTTGACAGTCGGAACAAGTTGCAATGACGGTTCCGCACGTGTACTGAACGACTATTTTTAAGACAGTTGCGAAAAAATGAAGCAATTTAATAAAATTATAAAAACACAATAAACTCAACTAACTAATCATTTATGACTTATAAACAAAAATGGCGCAAACCGTAGAATATAAGCAGAGATTTTTTTTCTTCACCCATTCTAGTAGGCAAAAGCAACTATGCCCATACAGCCAAGTCTTCAGTAGAAAATTTTTATTGATATGAAATGAATGTGAAATTTAATGAAATGAAACCTAACCTAACTCATTCAATCAAATCATTAAATCTGATATTGAAACAAATGATTAAGTTGTTTCTTTTTATAAATCTACGTAATATGTGAATCATAAAAACTTCTATGATTTTTTTTAGTAAAAACTTCATGGTAGGTTTTTCCTTAAAATAGACATTATTTTGACAGTTGGGAAATAAAACGCACTAGTGCGGGAATGGTAAAGAAAAAGCACGCGTGTGTAATAGCCCACTTCCCGAACGCTATACGTCCCTGCAATATGCCACTTTTTGAGCAACTGTATTAAAAAACAATTATCGACACGAATATTATGAAGAGGAATGATTTATTGTACTTTTATGTGTTTGTAACAAAATTAATGGACCGTGGTGAAAGTCACACGCATCAGCTAGTTCACATAAATTGCAACAAGCTTTTCAACTAGGCATGCTTGGGCAAAACTGAAAATTAAAGCAGTATTGGATTATTAAATAATTACGCCTGTGAAAGAAATGACCCCGAAGTTTTCATTAAGTCACACTGCATGTGTTAACACTATTCAATGGTTCCTCAATCCTTTTGTCGGCTCTTACGACGTTCTCATGAGAGAATGGTGTGGTGATACCACACAGACGGTATTGACGCTATTGTCACTAAGGATCAAATCCTGGAAAGTAACAGTATAGTTTGAAAACTCACGTTGCCTTGATAGCTGCGCCTGCATTTTCCTCTTCAGCTTCTCCTTCAACGAAATAGTTTCACGCGATGGACCCTGTAAAGTACGGGCTGTGACTATTTCTGTTGTGTTTAGGCAAACCAATGGTGGTTGTGACAGTTATTTTTTAAAATGTTGTCCATATTATCTAGCAAAGGGCGGGCCATTTACAAAAATTAAAATATGATTGTTGGACAAAAGTTGTCACAAATTAGTCGCCCATAAATATGAAAAGAAAACGGGGAAGGCCCCACAAACGATGGGATGATGATATAGCTCACATTGCAGGGAAAATTTGGAGTAGAGTATGTGAGAGGCACAAATGGACAGAATTGGAGGAGGCTTTCAGCGCTTTGGGCGGTCCATACATCGAATTTAATTAGTTTTAATTTTAAATGCATGCTGTTTATATATATGTTTTATGATAATCTGGATACATATTAGATAAGGGCATTATTTTATTAGTAAATGAAAATATATAATAAAATATTAAATATCCTGAACGAATGAGTCACTCTGTTGGTAACCTAGTAAAAAAACCCACCAATTAGGAGACCCTAATGTTAAAATAGACTAACATTGTCAACAAGCTAACTTAAAGCAATAATTACTCACGTAGTTCGTTAATTGATTATAATGACGTTTCATCAAATATGTATGTTGTTTCAAATACAGATTGTTATTTTCTATGAACACCATTATTTTTTTACCAAGTGACCCATAATTTGTGGACTTGCAGACAGGACTTAAAAACTTCACCGTTTGAACCTGCTCTATGTACAAACGAATTACACACAACACGCCATAGTGTAATTCAATTCACACAATGGTTCTAGAAAGGGCTAGATTGCGCGAGCAAGACCTTATGGAAATAAACATACGCATAGCAGCTTCGAGGGAATCGTTCCATAGAATCGCTATTTAGGCCACCCGAACACAAGAGGAGCAACATTTAGAAAGGAATAAATAACCAGTTCTAGAGTTTAAGGTAGTATGTACTAATAAAATTTAACTAGGAAAGACTCCATATAATGATAAGGTTAGCAGTATACCTAAAAACCGGTACCTGTAAAGTAAAATTAGTAGTATTTACCTATGTGGAAAATTTTAACTATTGTCTCCCGAAAAGCGGGGTGTGGGGCTGTCAAATGAAAGTATCCTGAGTTATTCCTTGTTACTTCCGCTATCTGCCAGTGAAAGTCCCGTCAAAATCCAAACAGACAGATAGGTAGATATACCGTGTATTCATCCAAAGTCACTTAGTAACAAGAGGTTATTTTAATATTACAAACAGACACTCCACTTTTATATATTTGTATAGATAGGATAATTGTCTCATCATATCACTGGTGTAGTGGTTAGATGTGCCGCCTTTAGATCAACGGGTCCCGGGTTCGATTCCGGGGTCGGGCAAGTATCTTTGTCTAAACCAGAGGCACTGGCTCGGAGTCTGGGTGTCATTTCTATCTATAATATGTGTGTATTTACAAAAAAAAAATATATAAGTAGTTTATCATCCATCTCGTTACCATAACACAAGCATTAAGTTGCTTAGCTTGGAACGAGATGGCGTTGTGTGAAATGTCCAAGGATATTTATTATTCATTTAATTCTAATCAAAATTAAGGATCAGGTACAGCTGATATAAAAAAATTTGGTACTATTGTATAGCTCTATACACATTATAAACAATAGAAAATACATATATTCCTACATTATAGATTTGGGACGAGGTGATCTGCCTCTTACGTTCTTCCTCATCGATATTCTACTACCACAAGTCAATTGATTTCGTAAATGTTATTCTGTATTCGGGTAGCCTGCACTGCGCGTAAGCTCATAAAATCTGCCATTAAAGAAACTACTGGCCATTAAAATGTCGTAAGGTGCTAAATGAAAGCGGTACAAAATGGAAGAGTGAATGATTCTTACTGACTTTGGAGCTGGATCCAGACAATCGTAACTGATTCTGGTTTGTATTTGATTTATTGCCAATCGCCGATCTGAAACGATAAATACATGAATAAATTTCAAGATTCTGATTATAGCTACATTTGGTATAAACATCTTAGGCTGCAAGTAAGGCTGTGTGCAAGACAATTCGTTAATATTTCCTAGTTTTACATGTTTAAATGAGTTTTTATAGGACCTTCCGCGACAGGAGAGTTTAAAATATGATTACTTGTTTCCATCTGAGAATTAAACTTGTCAATGTGCTTGTCCGTGTGGTGAGGCATTTAGAATACACAGTGTCACCACCCCATTCCATCCTGAGTGTGTCGTAAGAGCCGACAGAAGGAAATTACTAGGCAGAAAACCGAGCTCCAAATGACCGACCCGCCTGGCCAGCTTGGCACAGTAGACCAATTACCCTCCATGTAACTGGAGGACGCACGACTCAACAGTGACTCATCTATGGGCTGAGAGTAGCCTTCATAATCTTCGACCTTCATAATCGATAATCTTATAAATAAAATTATCGTGTCACAGTGTTTGTAATTACACTTCTCCGAAATGGCTCGACTGATTTTCGTGAAATTTTGTGTGCATATCGGTTAGGTCTGCGAATCGGACAACATCTATTTTTCATCCCGCTAAATGTTAAGGATCACTAAGAACCACACCACTCTTTTGTTTTTTTTTTTAATGATACAGCATACAAAAATACATACATAATAAACATACATTAGGGAGTAGACATTTAGGGTATATAAAATACATACCCTAAATGTTTACCCCTCTACAATCAATCTCTATTTTTAATAGTGATATTTATATGGCAAAACAACGTTTGCGGGGTCAGCTAGTATTGTATAGTTGTTTCAGCATCATAACATTAGTTGAATGAGTAAAGAGCTAAACAGTGATCCAACACTACAACTTACTTGGACTTGGAACTCTGTTCGTCCGGCGACTGGCTGGAGTCAGAATCTACGGACAATTCGCTGGAAGACTTGTCGTCCTTACGTCGCCCATAGTAGCGCGGCACTGACGGCTTGCTTTGGGCCTTTTCACTGCTGTCGTGAACATTTTCGATTACAATCGCTCAAATACACGATTAGTAAACTGGCACTGATGCGACTAGTGGAACTAATAATTTAACATTTTTAAGATAAGACGCTGATAAGCAGCGTTTCGAACCGGCGGTAAATGGTAAATGTATATTGTCGTGTCAAAAGAGCTCAATGAATAAATATAATTTTGATTGCATCCGAAAGAAACATGACATTGACTAAAGCAACTAGACATGCAGAAAATCTAGCAGTAACAGTAAGATATCTTGATATAAAACCGTATGTCTAACAATATTACTACAGATCTGATAGAAGTATACTAAAATATCGTTTTAAACCACAAGGAAACACAAAACCTGGGTAAGCACGTTTTTATTCGCGAGTCTTACAGAAACCTATACGTACATAACCAAAAATTTTGACGACAGAACCATATTTAAAAAAAAATAGGTAGACACTCGACATCATTTAAGTTCCTAACATAATGTTCAGTTCCTACCATCGTTTTATCTGAGACAAGAAAAAAGTATGTTCATTTTGGTTGTTTATTTATTTTTAAATTTATTTATCACTTTTTTGTACATTAAATGCTATAAACATAGTTAGAAAGTAACAAAGTACATTTAAGCGGCCTTATCGCAAGCAAGCTATCTCTTCCAGGCAACCTTAAGGCCAAAGAAGCATCTGTGATGTAAACAGTTAAGTGTTGTTGTAAAAAGTATTGATTAATGTAAATGATCTCACTGCAAAGGTGATATCTGGTCTCATTTCCTTTAATATTACACCCGTGCCAAGCTGCGGCGACCTAGTCACAAAAACTCACCTTAGTTAAATAGATTTGAAAACAAAGTAGCTTACCTTTCAAACGACATCGACCTGGAGTTAATACGCTTGTCATAGCCACTAGAATGACTGGAAACATTGCATCATATTATTACCAATACACAATCAACTTTATACACATTCTAATTAGGTTTCTAATCTACAAAACTAACACTAACTAATTAAAGCCGGTTGAAGACAATATTGTTACCTTAAAAGGGGGACTTTTGTATAACTTTTATGAAATTCGCACCACCAGCGGGGCAAGGGCGGAAAAGAAGGGAGAAAAACATTATAAAAAGAACAAAATACATATTACAAATAAAATTACATTATGATACGGGAACACCAATGCATTAAAACTGTATAGCACAATTTTTTTGAGACGTATCGTCGATATTCGGAACTACTAGAAAACTTTCCAGGTACATCTTTCGAATGAATGGCCTAATGGACAAAAACGAAAACTGAAATTTAATCCTGCTACAAAATAAAATAAATATTCCAATTAATTAGCAAAAAATATACGCACTTCACAGGACTGCGCGACCGTCTGGTCCTACGGTTACGTGACCTCGACCTTGATCTTCGGTGCAGACTTGCCGATCGCGATCGTGACCTCGAGGTAACCGAACGTGACGAGGAACGAGACTTCTTCCACGAGCGTGACCTTGACCTTGACCTCATTTTTGAGCGAGAGCGTGATCGGGACCTGGAGTACGACCTCGACCTGGACCTGGAATTAGGTCCCCGAGGACCAAACTGTGGCCGTGGGCGTACTGCTGGTGAAGATCTGCAACATGGAAATGTTTTCTAATTGCAAACATGTCACAATTAGGCGTTTGTTTTCGTTTCGCTGGGTAAATGCTTTAGGGTCGGTTCACATCTGACGAAAAATGCGTCGCGTATGATCGGTCGCGTACCGCCAAAACAGACAAATGTATGATAAAACATTCAACCTTTCACACCTAACCGATGATGCGTTAGTGTGTCGAGCGTACAGCGTCATACATTTGTCTGTTTTGACGTTACGCGACCGATCATACGCGACGCATTTTCCGTCAGATGTGAACCGACCCTTATGCATTCTGCCGCCCACTATGCATTACCCACTAAAACCCCAACGTTATACCCACACACGATACGCTTAGGGCGCCACAGATTCGCGTAAACACAGTACTGTAACGCTCTGAAACACAATTAGGCATCTATCAAGACATTGTCCAATGCCAGCAATAGTGAAGCATATTTTATCACTTCCTATTATATGGAGGGTAACTAGCCCACTATGTCACAGTGGCCGGACGGGTTGGCGCGCAGGGATTCGTATCAAGTTTTCCTTATCTTGCGGCTGGGTTATCGGCCTTCATATTGTCGACTCTTACGACATCTTTAGGATAGAATAGGGTGGTGACGCAATTTATTTTAAATCCGTCACCACACGGAGGCCGCTGGAGGTCCTTCTTCAGTTGGCCATTTCCAGGGAGCGGCAGGTATAGAGCTTTTGAATGTGCTCTTCTAGATATGGACCACATTCTTAGATAATAAGACGCAAGGATAAAAATCCTACTAATATTATAAACGTGAAAGTTTGTAAGTATGTATGGATGGATGGATGGATGGATGGATGGATGGATGGATGGATGTTTGTTACTCTTTCACGTAAAAACGACTGAATGGATTTTAATGAAACTTTATAATTATATAGCTTATACATCAGAATAACACATAGGCTACAATTTATAAAGATATTGTGTGTAAATTTATAGACATATTATGTTAAATTTTATTTCTATTTGTCAAATTTTCAGCCATATTTAAATATAGACAACATAAAGTTTCGCTGTCAGTTGCGCTTTGTTATACCACGTAGGTATTATATCACATTCTACGGGATAAAAATCTTAGGTATCCTATGTCCGACTTTCTTTTAAATATAAAGATGTTGGATAATTCACAAAATCATACATAATATTATAAACGTGAAAGTGTAAATGTGTGTAATCCCGTTCCGTGATATAAAACATAGTTTATCAAAATGCAACTGCTGGAATAACAAAACTTCACCGACAGCTAAACGCTATGTTGTCTATAGTTTGACAAATTTGACAATTAGAAATTTTGAAGTTGACCGGTTGATGTATTTATTTCGAGTAAATATTAGCTTATTGTGCCGAACAATGAAGAAGAACTAAATAATGCACGTGAAGATCACCGCATTAGTATGGCTTGAATCCGTGCTTCTCAATCACAAGAGCAAATCGAGGCAGCCCGTGAAACGGATCGGTTGGGAATGCAAAATCGTCGACGTCGAGCAAATTTAAGAGATCAACAACTAGATAATTTTCGAGGCACAAGAATAAATTTATAAAGTAGGTACTACATAATTTGGATCGAGCAACGTTTCGATACGGTGGCAGCACTAATTACTGCTTGCATACTTGCGTCCGCATTGGACCAATAGATGCCATGTAATATTACAAAACACTCCTCAGCGGCTAAAGTTATCAGAATGGAAAATCGTCACCTGGGACGAATGTACAATAGCGTATACACGTGCATTGGAAGCACTTATCCGATCCGACCGAACACCTACGCAAGGACTCGAGATGTTTTGGAGGCGCAATGATTTTACTGTCTGGCTATTTCTGCCAAACACTGCCACTAATTCCAAGATCGACTGCTGCCGCTGATATATGCGCTTGCCTCAAATCATCGAAATATGTGGATTGATTTTATTTTCTAAGAATTTCTGTTCATCGAAGGACGAACTCACAAACACAAAAATAATGAATGGTTGACTAAGCGAGCTGTTTTGGCGGCTAAGAATAAATATGTAGATGACATAAAGTAACTAACATAATTCAGAATGAAATCATTGGTACACTGCATTAATTCAAATCTATTGACTGTGTAAAAAAAGGCTCCTTGGATGTGCCTGGCTGACCACCGCACAATTTGCGACTAAAGGTTGGCTACGTACTAAGTTTGCTTCCAAATATAAACCAAAACCACCAAACCTGTGCAACGGAACGCGTTTGGTGGTAAGTGAATTGATGAACAATGGAATATACTCAAAGTAAAATTGGAAGGTGAGGAAATTCTCATCCGAGGATCCCGACGATATCAACTGATATACCGTTTTAATTTTAATGATTTCCGATCCGTCGTGCATTCGCCGTGACCATTAATAAATCACAGGGCCAATCCTGGAAAGTTTGTGGCCTAAATCTAGAAAATTCATGTATTTCCCAAGATCAATTATATGTGGCATGTTCCGGGTCAGAAGACCATCTGCGTTATTTGTTCATGCGCCTGATAATAAACCGAAAAATGTCGTCTGTTAAAAGTGTGTTAAAGTCTGTTAAATTCACTTAAAAGTGCAGTTACTAAAATAGATGGCCAATAAATTATAATTAAAATCATAGATGTTTTATTTATATTTATCCTGATAAAAAATTGAAGTTAATAAAATAAAAAATCTGCTCATTTATTGCCTTTAAGGCGAAACAAAGTTCGCCGGGTCAGCTAGTATATCATATAACCACAAAGTGAGAGCTTTAAGAAAACAAAATTGTTCTTGGTCTTACCTGCCATGTGGTTTTCGAGCCACGTCAGAATACGTCAGTTTCAAGTTTTGTTTGACTTTGTCGGAATACGAAGGCTTAGGTAAGGCTGTAATGAATAAAGTTTAAAACTAATTGTAAAGTTAATAAAGTTTAAAATATAAAATAACGTATAAATATAATATAAAAAAAACAATAACAAAGCGAAAAGAAAGAAAAGAAAAAACAAATAACCATTTGAAGTCGGTATCTTAAGTATACCGATATCCTAATTAACGTAAGTGTTCATTTAAGGTATATTCATTTTCATTAGTTCTTTTCATCATATTCCTATCGACGTTCAAAAATATCCAAATTTGCCTTATTCAAATTTCGACATCAAATTTTAAATTCCGACAAATGTATGATGTTCACATTGTATGATGTTAGTATGACAAATGTATGATGTTAGTTTTGTCGGCTCTTACGACACCCTCAGGGTGGGATGGGTCCCATTGGGAGAGCGACACCGAATTAGCATAAACACCATTTTGCCTTACGCGGTTTAGAATCTTCTTCGCCGCCAAACGAAGTGATGAACTCTATTTTCTCAGCGGCATCTGGCGAAGGGCTGCGGCTCGGGGAGCGACTGGGCGATCGAGCCGGTTCAGACGCGGGCGCCGCGTAACTGGGAGGGCTCACCACTCGCGCAGCCAACTTCTTGTCACTGAATAAATGATATAACATAGTACTTGATATAAATTGGATATTCGCACATTAGTGATGTCAGATTTTAGGTTAGAGCTGGTACAGTGCCACTACAAAACTGCATAGGACAAAACTATTCCATAGCCATATCGAACGGATCGATATTACTACTGATACAGATGTACTGACTGCATGCAAAATCACAGAAAAATCATAGGAACATTTTTGTTTTATCTGTGGAATTTTTCATTGCATATCGCTGCCTATCGGGGGTACGACAGCTGTTTTGTGGGACTCCGGAACACTCGATTACCCACAAAAACCACAGCGGTATAGCCTCAAGCCTCTCGCTTGGGACACAATGAAATCAATCCATACAGATACAAAAGATAGCATTACCGATGCGCCCGTCTCTCTCTTCTGCTTTTCCGGCCGGAGAACATGGCTTTCTCTTTTTCTTCCCGCAGCAACTGTTTCTGATGCTCAGCATCGTCAGCGTCACCGGTTAAGAATGAGAACAGGTCACAGCCGGCCATCCCGAACTGAGGTCCCACGCCATTCAGCTCGTGAGCCTGTCCTCCCATATTTCGATTAGTATCAAATTACCATAAAATACGTTTTTCTGCAAAACTAATATGACCCTTCATTGCAAAAACAAAACGGACATCGCAAAACTATGATTCAATTGTTTTCTTGCAAGAAAGTAAATTTGACGTCTTAAAATTCTTCTTGCAAAGACACCGAGTAAGTAATACATCAAATAAATTAACTTTCAACGTAAGATAACACGTCAATATGTCGAGTAGGACAATACTTTGCTTAATAGCGTAACAATATATTATGTATGTACATATAAAAGCAAACATGTTGATTGATTTATACATAATTATACTATACATACACTCGAGAGCAATGAATCCGGGTCACTTAAAGAATGTTAAAAATCTCGGAAACTAAAAATGATAGGTTAATGCAATAAATTGTATTTAATAGACAATGTAATACTCCTTAAATGAAAGTAAAAAAAATATGAGTCACCATACATTTTATTAACACAAAATTACATAAAGAAAAAAACTGCTGATCTCTCCTTAAAACAAAAATAGGAAACATGAAATTTTTGAACTTTATTACGATTTTCTTGAATTTTAATACTTCGTATTGCCTCCTCGTGCTTCCATTACTGCGTTTACGCGGTTTGGCATGCTGTACACCAAGTTCCTTATACAATTTTGGGGAATATTCTCCCATTCCTCTGTGAGAGCAATTTTGAGCTCACGAAGCGTGATAGGGGGAGGGTTTCGTTGTTTTACGCATCTGCCTAGCTCGTCCCAAGCATGCTCGATCGGGTTGATATCCGGGCTGCGCGCTGGCCACTCCATACGAGTAATGTTCATCTCTTGAAGGTAGTCATTCACAATCCTACCTGTATGAGGTTGGGCATTGTCATGCATAAATATAGCATCCTCACCTAAATTGACCATAAATGGACCAACGTGATCATTGAGGATTTCTTCCACATATCTTACGCTAGTTAAAGAGCCGTTTTCTATGATCACCAGCTCTGTGCGACTTTCAGAAGAAATTCCGGCCCACACAAGTACAGACCCACCACCGTAGGCTACTTTTTCTTCGATGCATGCTTGCTTGAATCTTTCCCCTGGTCTTCGATACACTCTGTGTCTTCCATCGTGCTTGTAGAGCATAAATTTTGATTCGTCGGAGAACATAACTTTTGACCAATCTTCAATACTCCAATTTACGTGGCTCTGGGCATATCTTAGTCTTGAAATACGATGCCCACGCTCCAGTTTAGGGCCGTTTGCAGGTCTTAGGGGTTTTAAGTTAGATTCAGCAAGCCGACGTCTTACTGTCCATGCACTTGGGTTACTTCCTCCGAGGCGTCGAAACTGATTTGTGAGTTCAGTTCCTGTGAGAAAGCGATTTCGAAGCATGGTGTTCACCAAGTATCGGTCTTCTCGTGCTGTGGTACACCTGGTTCTGCCCGTTCCTGGTCTGCGTAGGTTAGAACCAGTTTCTTCGTAACGTCGGAGAACTCTTTGTACTGTTGACAGCGACACACCGACAGTCCTGGCTGTATCGCGCTGACTCCGGCCGGTTTCCAGCATTGTAAGTATTCTGGTGCATTCTTCAGGCGTAAGCGACATAATTTCAGCTTGAATAATGAATATAGAGCACTATCAACATGGTTTATGTACCCACATAAATGACAGATTACAAACAAAAGCAAAACCAAATGCTGTAATTTCGTAGTTCCATCTTCGAAAGTGGCCCTTTTTCAAGTTTGATTTTTTTATGATATAACTTTACAATAACTAAGAAGTTTTAATACCTTCATTTAAGGAGTATTACATTGTCTATTAAATACGATTTATTGCATTAACCTAGCATTTTTAGTTTCCGAGATTTTTAGGATTCTTTAAGTGACCCGGATTCATTGCTCTCGGGTGTAGTATAAAACAAAGACGCTGTCTTCGATACGTCCCTATGTATGACTATGTATCTTTAAAACTATGCAACGGATTTTCATACGGTTTTTTTTAATAGATAGAGTGATTCAAGAGGAAGGTTTATATGTATAACCCACCCCGCTTTGCACGGGCGAGGCGGGGGCGGGCCACTAGTATTATTATATAATTTTGAAGAGAGTGAAAAAATACGGAAGTACAGTAATTTATTATTAAAGCTCAAGAACTTGAATAATGCGCCAAAGTCCACTTTTTGTCTCACTGACGGTGATAGGCGTTGGGACGCAACCCACACGATTGGTTGAGGACTTTCTATCATCATTACCACAATTTCTCATCACCGCGCGGGTGAAACCGCGGGGCGCAGCTAGTAGTTGTGTAATTTTCTTTATATTTTTTAAAAATCAACTATATTAATCTAGAAGAGCCAGGGAAACTATCTAGAAGGGAAACACGACACTTCTTCCGAGCACAATAAAAATTAAATGTGGCACTACTGTGGCACACCTACTGTGGCACACACAGATTGAAAACAAATGCAAACTAAATTACAAAAAACTTTCTTGTGAAAAATATTTTACATGCCTATGATACACAGTAGAACCTATAGAAGTTGAACATCAAGGGAGACGCCAAATAATTCGAAGTATAGAGTTTTCGACCCATAGAGAATTTCGACTTACGCGGATTTTGATTCAGCATACGGAGGTTGGGATTCATTCTTATAAGTTTTGAGTTAGAGAGGTAATATAAATTCATAGTTTTGGTGAAATGAAGGGAATTTTTATTTTTCGATTTTGCGGTGTTCATCATATCGACTTTTAACTGTACACATTATAATTATGTAATTTAAACCCAAGCTAAGTATGAATTTATAAGGAATTAAAAAAAACAATGTCACAGCAAGTAGCACATTTCAAATAAACAAATAAAAACCAAATTATCTCACCTGTGAAGCCTCCATTTTGTTGACATCAATACTCAAATCCACATCAATGATCTCCAAATCGGAATCATCATCAGAGTCTTTTTCTTCCACTTTCTTGACTTCAGTGCCTGTAATTAATACTGTATGCCATAAAATAACCCAAAACATGACCCTATGTTGTTCTACCCCAAGACCATTAGCTGTTTAGCATCACAGCATAGTTTATAACAGTAAATCTGAATCTACCGGTTGACGAGGAGGGCTGAGCTCCTGGGTCACTATAATTATATCCTATGGCTGCTCCTGTCCCTTTCTTTTCATGTAGTTTCTCTTTTTGCATCTCCTTCTCTTCTATTGTAACTCCGAATTGTTCCTCTATTGCCAGCTGTTGTAGAAATTTGTCTTCACCTGAAAATAAATTGCCATTATTTATTATATGTAGAAGAAAAATATACCTGTCTCTATTATCATGTTGAACAGACAAAAATTTTGGTATAACCACACAATCAATAAACATAATGTAATTCATTTTCAAGGAATAGATTGCTTTTAGCAATAAGGCCACATACTGCCCACTTTCTGTATAATCTAGTTCTATATCTAGTTGTATATGTTCTTTTAACAACATAAAGACTGTTTAAAGTCAACAATCCAAGATCTGTCACAATCAAAAAATCACAAACAGCTATTTTTCTTTACAAATACAAAGGAGCATTATTCAGCCATTAAAAAAATTGCTTTGAGAATTTCATGGCAACTCTAAAAGGTATTTAAGGTATTTGTTAATTATACATACTTATTCCTAAGAAGGCATTCTGAGCCAAAATCCTGTATCTCTCATAGTTACACTGCCTCTCTTCAGGACTCAAATCCTCAGGTGATACATAGGGTGCTTTCACTTCCGGTATGTAGTCTAAATGAGCTCGAACATCAAATCTGTCTATGATGTTGTTTGTGTCACCTTGCCAAGGCATCCTAGAATGTTATGAGATATTGAATAAGAAAGCTGATCTTTTGATCAGCCCTGGATAGAAATAAATTTGCTGAAACAGCTTATATTGCTCACAATGGATTAGCATCAAATAATAAATTAGAGAAATTAACTATTAGGTAGCCTCCAACAGTCAAGCCAATGGTATATTGTGCGCTGATAATGTGGTGATATCAACAACACATTACACTGAATTTCATGAATTTCATGAATTCATTTGTGTGGAATTAGGGTAAATAATCTATATAAATTCAATAAACAGATTAATGAATGCTCACATAATAGCCGGGCCATCTCCAGCAGCCGCAATGACCGGATCCAAATGTATTTTGCATGGTCTCCCGTGTAATTGTAAAAATTGTGTTGGTTCAGCTTTCTGAAATGAATAAAAGTGATCAGTTACTACAGTTGTACATCGCGCAAAACTGACAAGGATACAAATAAATTGTATGTATGAAAATTGACAAACAATTCGCTCACAATTTTCTCGTAGAAATCCTTCCGTCGCTCGGCCCTCCTTCGGTAATCAACTATCATTCCCCGTATCAAACGTTCCTGTTTTCTCGCTTCATGCCACATCGTAGTATCTTTTTAACACGAATTAAGAAGCTAATTAATGAATTACAAACAACAAAATTCAATTTCCAATTAATATGTTTTTGCTTCAATAATGCAGTAAAACGATTGAACACGAACAGTGACGCCCGCCATTTTAATGTTATTGTCATATTTTGTAATGTCAAGAAACGTCATTAAAATGCCCACGATTCGCTATCCGCAACATTAAAATGTATGTGAATATAGTAAATTAAAGTGCTAAGATGACTATGGTAATTAATAAAATGTTATAGAGGATGTAGGCGATAAGGTGCTGGGTTCTTGGCAGGCGATGACGAAAAGAAAATAAAGCTTGGAAAGACGACCGACTTGTTCGCCCAGTTATTCAAATATATAAAATATAAATATAATATCACAACTTAAAATTACGACCACATTTTTAAACCAAAATTATAGAAGAAACCAAGAAATTTATAGATATTATATTTTTAGAGCTCGATGCGGCTGGACTCCAGCCGCCTCGAGCTCTATAAATACACTCTTCAATTTCAAACCTCCATATCCGTTATTACCTTGTACACATATGGGTAAAGCGCAACGGCTGCCTGTGTTGTCTGCGCACATCAAAGCAGTACACCTAGTAGACCTCTGCATACAGCGTATTTGATCTCTCATAGGCTGGGACCGGGGGCACACTCCAGTAAAAAGTGGTAGACATCTTCCTTAGTGCCACAGACTTCACTATTTGGGCTTTCCGCTTTTTCCATTAAAAATTTAAAGCTTCCTATTGAAATGTGACCAGATCTCAAAGCCTATGCGCAATTATAATTAATCTCCTACTTAACTTCAGTTGAGTGAACCATGGAATAAGAGGGGGCTCACTCTGCATAGTTCTGTACCAAATCCCTTTCTCCCGAGACACTTGGTCAAAATATTCCTAATCTCAATATATAAAATACATTTAAAAACTGACGTTTATTCGTCTGAAAAGAATATTCTAACAAACTAAAAATGGGTTTTGTTTGTTCTCGAGCAATTCCTTCTTAATACGAGCTTTTTTCATTGCAAATTCGGCCTCGAGTAAAAGCTTTGCCTGAGCTGCTGCATGCTCTAGCCGCTTATTAAATGATGTGCGAGTACTCTTCTCCCTGACACGTGACTCGGCAGTAACTGCTTGTGTAGCATTCCGATCATCTATTAGCACGGTGTCATTGGGTTTTCCAGCTCTATATAGTGTGGATGCTCTACATTGCTCTTCACTTGTGCGCGCGGACGACATCGACGACATCCTCCCTGCACTACAGGTTTTGATCTACTTTTTACAACTACCAATATTCGATATGATCCGGCTTGAAGGACGCGATGATGTGATGAGGTGCTGGGTTCTCGGCATGCGGTGACGAAAGAAAATAAAGCTTAATAAAACCAACCGGCTAATTCGCCCGTTTATTCAATTACATAAATGTAAAATAAAAAGCAAAAGCTAGTATTTTTAAATTTTGTAGTATGTCAGAGAAACAGTGGCATACTTTATTGTGATTATAAATACAAAAATCGCAAAAAAAATATGATTCGTCGTAAACAATCCGTCCAGGGGCGGATGTACCTAAGAGCTTTTTTGGGCTGTCCTATCTTCTTCTTCTTCTTCTACCTGGCGTTAATCTGGGTCTGACTGAGCTTCCTCCACTTTGCCCGATCTGCTACATCCTTTTCAGCCAGGCCATAGGCTCTCATGTCGACTTGACGACGTCCAGCCAACGCTTGCGAGGGCGACCACGGGACCTAGCCCCAAGGACAGCCATATTCTTGCATCTCCGGCCAACGTACTCCATAGGGCGGCGCATGATGTGGCCATACCATCGCAGACGACATTATTGCAGTTATTCCCCCACGTCACGGACACCATGACTACCTCGGATGAATGAGTTCCCCTCCTATGAGTACCTAGTGTACTCTAAAATTCCCAAATACTAAAATACCACAGGTACCACCTACTCGTCTGTTAAAGTTTATTTATTCTGGCGAAATTCAAAATGGCGAAGGTGAAATTAAATAAATAGTCTTGTATTTTTTTATATATTAACTAAAACTTATATACCTACCTACAAACTTACTCGTACAACTCTTTAGTCAAGATTATGAAACAAATTGGTTTAGGTAGTGGGTGAATATTTGGGAAAGCCTTCTATTAGATAGTTAGTACCTACCTACGAGTACCTCCTTTTATATTGTGTGAAACATTCAGGCGTATATCACTATAATGTGAACTAGATATTGTACTGACAATAATAATATTAGGTACCTATAATTTACATTTGTTAGTTAAATAGGTTTACCTACTCATTTACAAAATAAAAATAAAGAGTTATTTTAAAAGGGAAGTACTAGGTAACGCTTCTTTCGAACTTTCCAAGTTTCCGTCCATTCCAAATGTTATATTACTTTTTATTCGTTTAATAAGTTTCCCCATTTTATTTAATAATTAATCTATTGGCTGAACACAAGCCGTGAAGAGCTTCAAGATAAAAAAGCATCGCTTCTTTCGTTTCGAGATCATTCCTTGTGTCACGTAATATTTACTCGTTACCAATGTGTTATGACCTGTCGACTGCCATTGTGGCATACGTTTCAATGAAAAGTCGCCATTTATTTGGAGCCATTTATTTGTTAATAGCGACCGCTTCGTCTTCGCACATATTTCGAATAGTAGAACATATAGTACAGGCAACGATTTCGATAAAAGCTCTCGGTGGTTGTGGCATCTTCAACAATTTATCATCAGATATCAACCATTGATGTGCCCTTAAAAATTTTCAATCGCTGAGCGTATCCACATCGATGTCCTCGTTGTCTTCATTGGTGCAGGTGTCAGGGTCGCGACCAGACAGCCCTGTAGAGTTGGCTACCCCTCCTCGACCTTCTTTCGTATGCCTCCACTTCATACGACGGTTTTGGAACCACACTTTCACCTGTCAAACAAATTTCATGTTCACTATAATATAAAATATAATATGCCTTATAAAAAAAGCTAAAGATGAAACTGCCTTGGGTAGGTCCAATGTACTAGGCATTTCCTATTTTAATGTTGGAGTCTATTTACGACGGCCGCGGCATTAACTTCTAATGGTTGTTTATTCGCTATTTTTCGCTTTTTGTTGTCTTAGAAGTCAGTTTAAATTTCTAACAACTAGTAGGTAAGTCGCACAAGAATATTCAAATTCGGATTCCGATAAATGGTTTTGTTCACTTATGTCAAGTTTTATAGCAAACTACCATTTAAAAGGCAATCGAATAAAAAGTAATGTACCAAAATATTTTTTTAATGAAGGATTTGAGGTAACACACATACAAAAAAGCTATATGTATTGCTTTTGATTTGATTATCGAGAACTTTATCCGTTTTTGAAGACGGTTTAGTTAAAGTACGTTTAGTAAAACTACTTCTACTATGATGACTTAGATATTCGTATGTGGCGATAATTTATTAACACTTATTAACACACAAATTGTTTTACGTACTCGTAAGTACAATTTCTTCGCTTCTAATTTAAGAAAGGCTTCGCCCAGTTGAGTTCTGAGCAGATTTTACATGTCCAAATGTTCAATAGACTCAATTTCATTACCATGACGTAGTTAGGAAAATTTTACATGCCGTTCGTAGCAGTAGGAAGATTGACGTGTGTTTGTTACCTGTGCGTCAGTGAGCCCTAGTGTAGCAGCCAACTGTCGCCTATCCGGCTTTGTTATGTACTTTTGTATCTGGAACCTTCTTTCCAGGCCTTTCCTTTGCAGGTTACTGAACACAGCGCGTGACCACGAGCGTTTTCGTTTGCCGCTAGATGTGACATCACATCGTGGTGTCGAGGACTGCGGCGGGGATGACGAAGGTAAGGGCAGGCGGTAAACTGAAAAAATAAAAGATGACTAATTAGTCGTGATGTAGATTTGCATGTCCATCTAAAGTTGGTTCACAGCTTCATAGACAGGTCACGTTCCCATTTTTTCTTTGTGGGAAGGATATTTATGGATTCCTCAGGTTTCCCCTTATTTTTTAGTTGAGGTAGCTAGTTCCTTTTTTAAACGATATAAAAAGAAGCAGGCAGTTTTTTCAACGGTCTCATTTAAATTATATCGAAATCGGTTCAGTCGTTTACAACTTTGACACAACAACAATTGTTTGACACAAAAACAAACAAAAATTATTTGTATGAATTACATGTTTGTAAACTTCCCCCGCGACACAGGTGTTTCTTAAAAAAAAACTTTTTAAAAATGCTTCTACATATTTAACGTACCTATTTAATACAACGGTATTTTTAGTTCAATCTCTTTCAAAATTATAACGTTCGTAGCAAGGACCAAGGTTACTGTCGTATGTTAATGGATAAAAAAGTTGTGAGTTACGAGTAGTTATGTGTAGTTCCACCGTCTCCTCATCAATATAAACAACCATTGAGACTAATACGGTTATCGGAGACATCACTGTTAGTCAATTTGATTCATATACCTACGTATGTAGGTTTGCGCAATACAAAAGACATCAATGGGAGCATAATTATTCATGTTGACAATTTTGTATTTGTCTATTATGTCATATGCAAAATAAATTATTTGACTCTAATCAAACATTTTTTTGGGGATCATACTAGTTTTAGAGCTATTAATTTTAATACGCACTTAGGTCTGCTTTTTACCCCTTCTATTAATATTCTCGGCTATGTCAATAAATTAATCCTAAGTGGGTACTTGACCATCGACTGTAACAAACCACCAAAATGGGAATACTTAAATATAGAGCTAACCAAGAGAAGTAGTTCTATAAAATCTTGAAGTATGAGGAGTTAAAGGCGTTTTATTGAACCTGACTTTTAACACAAATCCTGGGTTCTAGTGAAAACCAACGAACTAACTTTTGTTATTATTATCCTACAAGCTTAGTAATCTTTGTGCCATAATGTTTCTTAGGGATTTCCGTGCATATTTTACAAATTAAGACACAGAGTTTGTTACAGAGTCGTAAAATTTTGTTAACATCATCTTTTTTTTTTTTTTTTTTTTTTTTTTTTTGTTTTCGCTGGGGAAATGCTTTATGCATACCACCGCACCCCGGGGGAAAGGTCGGTGATTATGTGGGACTCCGACAAGGGTCGTCTACCCAGTCGTTTACCCACTAAAACCCCAGCGGCATACCCACACACGACGCGCTTGGGGCGCCACAAGTTCGCGTAAACGCATTCTACTGTGACGCCCCAGCGTGGTGCCCGCAACGCGGGCAAGCGACTATCAGGGAGGGCGTCCCGGTACACTGGGACGCCCTCAGTCATCGAGGCTTTCGTCGGTGGTGGCTCCCACGAACCACCACCGGCCTCCTAGGCGAGGGCAGAAGGGGCCCGCACCGTCACGAACCACCCTCCACCCCTGCCTCCGTCCGCGGCGCGGGTCACCCGGAGCTCCCTCCCTGGCGACCCGCCCCGCTGCCCCCTTCTGCGACATCGGCCCCGCAGAAGGAGGCCCGTCAGCCCTCGGGTTTTCGACAACCCAAGGGCGTTGAGTGAGGACTCGGTTTGACGGCCAACTAAGTTGAGCGCCAACCCGAGGACCTCATGGTGCGCCGCAGCGGTTTACGACTCGCAAGGCAGCTCTGAGGACAGAGGAGTCCCCGGAGCCGCAACCCGCCACGACGCTGGGTGCCGCTCTTCGTCTCAACTCTCCCCGTGGGCCCGCCCGGCATGGGAGGCCCTGGCCGGTATGGCCCCACGGATCATTAAGGCACTCAAGCCCCCTCACCACAGCAAGGTGGCAGCACAGTCGAGGGGGTTGTTAACATCATCTGTAACAGCCCTATCTGTCCTTTCGTAAGGAGTAGGTATGGGGTTTTTGTTACATGTAAATATTTGGGAAATTTACTTGCATAAATGTTGTCAAAATACGTCGCTAAAAGAAAGCTTCCTGTAACGGTCACTATATTTGCACTAAGTACGCACTATTTTAGGTTCCAACATTAACCATATGAGTAAATTATCTTGGGTACATCTAGTACCTAAGTAAGTGCTTAAATTGGGACGGACCTCATATAGAGGTAGGTATCTATGGCCGGCCATTAGAAGAAAGGAAGAAATCATACATTGGACATTTAATTTATTTTTTACTAGCGACCCGCCCCGGCTTCGCACGTGTGCAATTATGATCATCTAAATTTATCAGTGTTTCTCTACAATATTATGCATGTATTATAGGTACATACTCGTATAAAGCTTCCTCTTGAATCACTCTATCTATTAAAAAAAAACGCTTCAAAATCCGTTGCGTAGTTTTCAAGATTTAAGCATACATAGGGACGGACAGACGACAGCGACTTTGTTTTATACTATGTAGTGATAGTGATGATAGTGATTTACCTAACGAGCACAATTTTTTTTATGTATAATTCAGGTTTAGCGCGCCGAACCATTTAAAATGTTATACTACTACCTACTATTTAGACCATAAACGACTCACTGCTGAGTCAGGCCTCCTCTCATCACAGGGAGGGTGATAACCCTACTCTGCCCCGCTGACCAGACGGGTTGGCACAGGGTTTTGTATCAAGTTTTCCTTCTTTTGCAGATAGGTTTACAGCCAGTCTTATACCTAATGTAAATCTAAACTTAGTAATAACTTAACTGCATTAGTCAGGCGATTTACTGGCTATACTGTTTAAAAAATAATAGCCCAAATTTGACATTCATAAAGATTTATTTATAATTTTTATCAACATCTATATGTATAGCAGCCACAGGCTGCTACCCCACAGATCGCCACAAATTACGATCCTGTGCAGATGTCATCCACCGACTCCCGACGACCTCTACCTTTTATGCTTTATGTCGAATGAATCATTAGGTAAAAGCCTAAATTAATAATTGTTGAATAAAAGAGTAGGTACAAATTATCAGTGACCGATAATCTGATAGGTAGGTATTTTATTGATAAACCTACCAATTGTATCATAAATCATGACCACAAACAATACCTACACTATTTCATTTTTCTTCACAAAATCCAAGCGATTGCCAACGCCAAAGAAAGACAACACACAGTTTTTGTTAGTTACCTAGGCTACGGCCAGCCTTTTGATATAGGTAACATTTACCAAATTATACCCACTGGTAACTTTAGAACACCGATTTATACCACCAACCCCTTTATAACATTATTCAAGACTAGTTTGTATAAGCTGATGTTACTCACCAGTGGTAGGCCTCAAAGCTGGGTGCAAATGCGAATAGGGCATGGGCAGTGGTAACTGCAGCAGGGGTGGTTCATCCCTACAACACCTGTATAGGGCTGCCACACATCCTGCGCACGGAGGCTCCTGGCTTCGTGGTACTTCAACCACTGTGCCACTAGATACAGAGGATTCGTTTTTCCCCAAAATACTGTCCACACTAAACTTCAGCTTACTAGCCGTAACACCCGAAACTTCACTATTTATGGATGTCATTTTAATACGTTTATTTACAAATTCATCAATATTTAAACTCATTTTCCATTAACGAAGAAGACGAAAATCGCATTTTTTTGCAATAAGCTTTGTACAGGGATGTCGCTACTTACTTACAAATGAATCAAACAAAACCGCATTCTACGAAAAAATATAGCAAACACTGATAAAACAATCGACATAACGTTCCGACTTGAAAGCTACTGAAAAACTGACAAGCGCCGCGGAAATTTGACCAGCGCAAGCGCACTAAGTGGGCGTGTCCCAACCAATGGTGCGTTGCAATTGGCCGCCTCTGAATGGGCGTTGCGCCTGCATTATGGAGTAACAGAGCATAGACTGATCGTGGTGGTACCACCGATTGCAGTTGTTTACAATAAACTGCCTTCATAATGTGTTTTATATGACTTTGCACTTTGGATTAAATTTTATTGGTGGGGAGCTTACGTCATTCGCCAGTTTATAGGATCGGGAATTAGAATTATGGTGGGCACACAACATCTGCTCTAACTATTTATACCTACACTACATTTTACCTATGTATTCAATTGAGCCTAGCTATTGCGTGGGATTCCGCCTGAATCAGGGTATCATGTTGAAATATCTGAAGCTCGTTACAGTTCTACATTTCGTCAATACTTACTTTTCGTGCTAATAAGTATAATGCGTATAAATCTACGACTTAAAACAAAATTGATCGTGGTTTTAAACTTAAATGCCTCCAGCATAGTTAAGTAGGTACTAAGTACTCCTACCTACAGCACGATGAAAAGTTTCAAGTTGTTATGAATATCTACAACAGGTAGTTAATTAATCTAAAAACATATAAAATAGTTAAAGAAAATAAACAGTATTCTATCGTGGATTACTACATAATACAGTAAAATAACTTAAATAACTGGTCTCAAAAGAAATTCAACATACATTTCACTTCATGGGTCATTATTTTTAGCATTAAGTACCTACATTTTAGTAAGGCTAATTTCCCTCCAGATATTTGGAGGAGGGCCGCCTCAGTAGTGGGTCATCCATAGATTGAAATTAATACGTACGAATTTTAGTCGTTGTGAGTGGAGATATATATAGGGGCAAAGAGATGATAATCCAGCCAGACAAGGTGGTGTGTCTGGCAGGGGCCTGCGGCGCCTGTCCTCTAATAGGTAACTGAATTGCTCTCTATGTAAACTTCGCTGTCGCGGTTTAGGACTGTTTGGTAATTCTCGCGTTTGTAGGCTATATATATTTCTTGATGTTGATAGTTCAGATTTTTCAGGTAAACTGTGTAAAACAGGTATGTAGCATGCTGGTTGCTTGTATATAATATACCTATACGCTTTACACATAAATAAATATTTAACACACCCTCGTTCTTTTCCTGTGTGTGAGCATTGCCAGAACCTTATCGGGAAAAACATAGTATTGGCAGCAAAACTTTATTTTTTGTAGGGAGGAACACGACAGTGACGCCATTGGTTTTGCAAACGTCCATGGGAAACGGCCAGGGGTGGATCTACGTAGGGGCTTTTTGGGCTGTAGCCCAGGGCCCCGTGGATACAAAGGGGCCCGAGCCCCCACTAAAAACAATAGACGATATTTTGAAAAAAAATGTATAAAATTAAAATTTAAAAAAAAAATCCTATCACAAGGTTGGCAACAACCAACGGAACGGGGAACTCCTTGTCGTTTGTCTTTAATCTGTGGTTTTTTTTTACTATAAAAAAGTAAATTATTTTATCGTCCTATTTTTTCTATAGGTATATCTATCTACATCACTATCGAAAACAGTTTTTTGACAAAATGGCTATTAGTTGAGTAATTTGGTAGGCCCCCTAAATTGTTTCAGCCTAGGGCTCCACAAATTCACGATCCGGTCCTGCTAACGCCAGCTGTTTACCATCAAGCAGGTCCCCAAACCTGCTATTATGTATACATACATTGTATCCCATCCGACTCAATGCAATTGCTAGTTTAATCTACTAAATGCGAGTATGCCACACGCTTTTGACACAAGCAATGGGCAAGATCTTTTAAATGTCGCAGATTAGGTAATCCTATTAATTGTATCGTGTCGCCTTTAAATCAACGGGTCCCAGGTTGGATTCCGGGACCCGTTGATGACCCCGGGTCCGGCAAGTGTCATTGTGTAAACCAGTGCACTTGCTCTGAGTTTGGGTGCCCGTTGTGTTCGTGAATTACATGTTTGTAAACTGCCCCTGCGATACAGGTAATACTGTAGTACAGGGGTTTCATTTAAAAACAATTGAAAAATGAAACAAAAGAGAAAGTTTAAATAAATAAATATCCTTGGACAATTTCACACAACGCCATCTCGTCCCAAGCTAAGCAACTTAATGCTTGTGTTATGGTAACGAGATGGATGATAAACTACTTATATACATTTTTTTTTTGTAAATACACACATGTTATAGATAGAAATAACACCCAGACTCCGAGCCAGTGCCTCTGGTTTAGATAAAGACACTTGCCCGACCCCGGAATCGAAGCCGGGACCCGTTGATCCAAAGGCGGCACATCTAACCACTAGACCAACGAGACAGATGAGTTTAAGATACTCAACCCATAGATGACCCACTGTTGAGACGGGCGTTCTCCAGTTCCATGGAGGGTAACTAACTGGCCTACTGTGTATGCCACGCTCATTCCATATCAAGTTTTCCTTCTTTTACAGCTAGGTTTTAGGCCTTGTCATTGCCTTCGGTCGGCTCCTACGTCAATATCAGGATGGAATTAGGTGCTGACACTATGTGTTCTAAATTCGCCACCACACGGACACTGGAGTATTATTAGATTACCTAACCTGTTAAAATAGTCACTTATAGGCACGGTGATTGTTCCTCTAATAGATTAGCAGATTTGGGCCCGTATGCTTACGCGGTCAATAGATAATAGATATACCTAACCTAAAGTGAGACTCACTATGACCTACAAATTTTGATAAAAAATATGAATGGATCAGATATTTGAGTATCCGAGACGTCTAAGTTCCGCGGCCCTGTTCTCATAAACCTACCACGTGTAAAACAAGCATACCTAATCACGTAACACAAACAAAATTAAATAGAGAACAGATGCCGAGAATAAAACCGAATATTTAGACCACACTCGATTATTCCACTTACCTAAACATAATACAGAATCAATCGATTTAAGAACAACTGTTAGTTCTAAAATTCGAATCGATTACCGTTCAGTTTATTTTGCTTGTCAGAAACACCTGGTCAGCATCCGCGGCACCAGATATAGATGCGATCATCGGTAAGCATCGGCAAGCGTTCCTTTGTTTACTTTGAAAGTATCAATGATCTGTGGCCAACGAAATCATTATGGTTGGCTTTGAACATCTATTTTAGAAGAAATATTTGAAGGGTCAATATAAAATGTTCAATTTCTAAGGCTAACTTTGTTTTTTTTTTATTTAAGCGTTTGCCCAGTATCTCGCCAAAGGCTACGTGAAAACGTAGCCGACTATGTAGCACGTTTACCTAAAAGACAATTGGTCACTCTCGACTTCAAGACACTCTGGTAAAACAGACTCGGGCAATGCATTCCATTCCAGTCCCAGAAAGAACGTGCACGTTCTCGCTCGCATCGCTTCCATGGAAGCGAAAGGTTTCGAGCGCTACAATGGAATATCTACCATATAGCGGTGAAACATCGGCGTGAGTCTGGTAGTCCTGCTAAAAGAATGGGAATTAATTACATTCTGTAATTCCGTTGCACACTAACCGAAATGTATCCGATAAAAGACCTAGAACGACGAAAGACGCATATACGCATAGACGAAAGACGATAGATAGGCAAGCAAGTTTGAGACTTTGCTCGAGACGAGCTTTGATTCGCAAAAGAGCATCTTACCACACCTTTTTGCTTGGTTCTCAATTGACGCTAATGCTTTTTGCTAAACCTACTTACGGATACAGTGTTATAGCGTTACAGGTCGGTGAGGTCCGTTGTTGTATAAACATTAGAGGCTTTGTTGCTCTAGGGATTCATGCGCCGCCTGGGATCACGGGTCCCTGGTTCGATACCGTGGTCGGGCAATTGTAGGTACCTATTTGTATAAACCACGGATCCTTGTTCTAGGTCTGGGTCTCATTTGTACCTGTAGGTATGTAGGCCTGTATGGCGCGGGACACAGTAGTGTAAGAGAGCTATTTTTTCCAAAAAACATACATATAAAGATCAATCTACCTCCTGCATCCTTCTTAAGATTGGCTATTTTTGTTTCTAGTGTGGAAAATGCTAAATATATAATCGGAAAGCACGAGCGAAACATGGCCAGGTGCGACTTTATATTCTAGCCGCAAGAGAAGTAAACCTTGATTCGAAACCCTGTACCAATTCGTCTGGAATGCTTGGTACAGTGTGCTCCCTACCCTCCGTGTAGTAAGGGGAGGTAACTCAGAAGTGGGTCATAGGTTGAGTAGTAGTTTAGTAAATCAAGAATCGAGCTAAACCTTTATAGATCTCAGTCGGGTGTACAACGACTTCCTTGAATTATTGCCATTTCATTCTAATCCGAATCGCTTTACGGAAATCACACGTTAAAGAGATTTATTAAGTCTGCTCTTGTTTGTGTGATAATAAAATCACCGTAAATGTCTAAAACTCTCTACCGAGTTACGTCGGACGAGTGTATTTGCCGCACTTTCAGTTTTATGTGAGACTTTCCTGTTTCCCAAAACGGGGCGAAGCTAGTCTAAAAAAAGAAGCTTACGTTACTCCTTATATCATCAGCCACCTATCAGTGAAAGTCCCGTCAAAATCAGTCCAGCCGTTCCAGAAGTTAGACAGAACAAACAGAGAGACGAAGAGACAAAAATAATAAAAAAAGTTATTTTGGTATATATACTGTGTATACATACTTACGCATTTAGTAAAAAGTGGTTATTTTATTATTACAAACACACACTCTAATTTTATTTATTTGTATAGATACTCTTAGACCAATACCCCTTTCATCCTGAGGGTGTAGTAATAGCCGACAAAAGGATATGTCATGGCCGATAAAGCCGTAAGAGGGAAAACTTGACACGAAACCCTGTGCCAAGTGCCAACCCGTCTAGCCAGCAGCAGGGCACTATAGGCTAATTACTCTCCATGTAATGGGACACTTATGGGCTGAATAGTAGTAGCCTCTTCCTTTTTTGAAGTCGTTTTTAAATGCAAAATCTTGCGACAGCGATATCAGCTTTTGTTCATTCGTTGTGTGTGTTGATTGTGCAATTGGTGAAAATACAAGTTTTCTTGTTATTTTAATAGTGATTATATGTATTTACTAAACACCACACATTTTTTAGAATGTATTATTGTTTTATGTTAATGTAAAGAAAGAAGGAAGTTAACACGCTAATTACAGCTACAACGACTCTACTAGTGAATAAATAAATCTTAATTCATATAGACTTACATATCTAACCAACACTAAGATGCATTTTTGTTAATAAAAAATTACACTTACATTATATACCTAAATACATTTTAAAGTACATATAGTTTAAATGTATTTAGGCTTCCACTGGGACACTGGGTGTGCATGGCGCTGGTTATCAGTTGGAACCAATGTCTTCGATATTTGTCATTATCCACTAATGCCAATTATATTGACGACTATCTGTCTATCTCACCTATTCTCATCTCGTTAGGGTTGGTACTAGTCTAATCTGGTTTGGCTTCCAATACCTATTTATATGGAACGGCCTACACTCCAAGATCTACCGCGTCACAACCAACCAACATTTGCACGATGAGGCTAAATGCTATTTATTGAACACTCATCCAACATGCGTTCTACATCGCCAGCTATCTCCCTTTTGCAATAATAACTAGTAAAATATTACACCTCAAATTCCTGCTTTTGGATCAATAACATGGTTACCCTTAACGCGATACAATTAGGCCATTCGTATCGAAATAAGTGAGTCAACAAACAAGCCATCCTTTGGGGAGCGATGTCCGTTCATTGTATCCTTATAAATAGGACCAAAGTATGCATTCGCCACACGAGTTTTATGACATTCATTCAATTCTGTGACTTTTTTAATAAACTGGTTTTTTAATATCCATTTCAATATTAATTATCTAGTAGATTATACAGCTCCAAACAAGTATTCGATTACAGAATTTGTCGCAAAAATGTTGTTAATTTTTGATTTCTGAATTCCAAATTATACTTCAAAATTGTTTAATTTGAGCAGTATACGTTGACACTGTCTATTTTCACTAAAATATAAGTTTCATTATCAACTCGAAACTGGCAGAATAGTCGCAACTGACGACTCAGTTGCCATATGAGTATTCCAATTTTGATAAGACTTACAAGAAGCGCGAGGTGTCTATGTTGTTGCAAAAAAGAAACTAACAGGATTTAAAGCAAACGCAGACGAGGTCTCTGATAATAGCTAGGCAAATAATAATGCGCTAATAAAAATAGAGCAAACGCTGTCCCCAAGCATCAGATGTTGGCCGTAATTAAGTCGGCCAACTTTTTAATTTACCCCTAAACATACTCGGTCTTGGTACCAACTACCTTCTTACGATAAACGCATAGAGGTGTCAAACACTTAATTAAATTAGGTCTATGTCATGATTCTACGTGTGGTGACGGATTTAGAATACATTGTGTCACCACCCCATTTCATCCTAAAGGTTTCGTAAGAGTCGACAATAGGAAATGACAAGGCCGAAAACCTAGCCGCAAGAGAAGGAAAACTTGATACTAAACCCTGTGCCAACCCGTCTGGCCACCGTGGCACAGTAGAATAATTAACCTCCATGTAGTTGGAGGAGGCCTGAACAGTACTGGTTAAAGGCTGAGAAATAAGTAAGTAATAATTCTTCTTCTTCTCTGTCCATAAATGACACACTGTAGAGTTGGATGATTATTATCTACTAAAACATAACTGCTAAAAGAAGTAAATGTTACACGATTTTTTCTCAATCGGGATTCTTATCTATCCGTTAAGATGATGCGATGTCAGCGTTAGGAAACAAGAAAGGTATTTAAAACATTTCCAAAACTATTCCGAAACATGTGCCCAATAATGTCCAATTCGAAATACTACATGGAAATTGCCTATCGATATCGAGAATCATTAATACAAATCGCCGTTCATATTGGGTGTCTGTGTCGCAATAAATATTAAATATCGAAGCCGTTAAAAATATCCGTTTACATTTTACGAGTGCGCCAGCGGACATATTTACGTACACGGGTAGGCAATGAATCGGGTTTTTTCCTTGGAGCCTCGATGCATGGATCTCTGTCGCACGCGAGCTTTCTCTCATATGACTCTTAGTAATTGATTGACGGCATAGCAAGGATATCACAAGAGAAAGAGTCTT
Source organism: Clostera curtula (assembly GCA_905475355.2). Taxonomy (NCBI): domain Eukaryota; kingdom Metazoa; phylum Arthropoda; class Insecta; order Lepidoptera; family Notodontidae; genus Clostera; species Clostera curtula. The sequence continues at coordinate 6,688,823 of FR997808.1, read as the reverse complement.
ATACCGTTTAGAAATTGGTGAATATTGGCGTGAAAAAAAAAACAACAAGAATCACTCCGTAACCTATCACTCCGTAACGTAAGTACTCTGTCCATGAATTACCCACTGGTCCTTCCATTCTAAGGAAGGTAATTTACTTACTGTGCCACCCTGGCTAGACGGGTTGGCTACGGGGCCCTGTGCATTGCTTTAATATCAAGCTACGACTTTTGACAACACAAGCAGTCTGTACCATAGATTTATTTCAACATCTTTCGGCGAGTACCTACCAAAACAAGGATCCTGTACAGCGACACGCATTTACATCTCTACTCGTAAATCATGCGTCTCGAAATCATGTTTCATATATCTAGAATCTTAGAGGCATAAAATAGGCTTGAATTGTCTTGGACCCTGTTCTTGCACGGAACTTCAAATGTCAATAGACACAATCTTCTACTTAGCTGTACTATGTTCCAAGACGTCGCCGCGTCGCCCGATGGGTCATTGTAAATGAAGAAATAGAAGTTTTTAATTTACAACATTACTCTATCTGTATGACTACTACAAAATACCGTAAATAGTAAAAAAACATCACCCTTGGGTAGTACTGTGTGCCTGCGCGTAAGTAAGGTTCATCATCAGTCATCACCGTCACCATCATATGCTGACCCACTGTTGATTCAGGCTTCCTCCAATTTTAAGGAGGGAAATTATACGCCTTGCCACCGTAACATAGTGGGCTAACTACCCTCCGTGTAGTTGGAAGAAGCCAGACTCGGCAGTGGGTCATTTATTGGAAATAGGCTTATTTCCCTCCTTGGATTTGGGGGAGCACCGATTCAGTAGTGGGTCGTTTATTCTGCAGTGTGCAACAACGTTTTAAAACATAGAGCGCTGCCTAGACTAAAGTTAATCAGTTGATTAATAGTCCTCGCCTCCGACCTTTTGAACACATATTAATATTTAATTGTACGAGCGATATCATCACGCGGCTCGTAACTAACTGTTAATAAAGTGTATTGTTGACTTGAATTATACTCATAAGTCTAGTGAACGACTCGCGGTGAGAGGCAAGGCGCCAATTCTAAAGTCGACTTAATTGTGATAAAACTTGAGATGAGATTGAAAATAATAAAGAAGTACTGTAAGTGGTTGAGTCTGCATACATTTATTAATTTTTTATTAAATGAATGAAACCTCTTCTCTGGGTATAACCTGTATGGCGGGGGCAGTTTACTAACATGGACACAAATTACACCCAGACTTAGATCAAGTGCCTCTCTTTTACACAAAGACACTTGCCCGACCGGGAATTGAGCCTAAATGCGGCACATCCAACCCCTAGACCAACTGGGCAGTCCAAGTTCATCTCAAATATTTATTTATTTATTTCAGCTTTTGATTTTGTATTAAGTTTAGTTATGTCTTCAATAATCCAGGTACTGAGAGATTTTAATGTTAGAATAGTAGATGGGCAGTTTTTATTTCGGTTATAGACACAACAAAAACCGAAGACCCAAAAAGTGTGATTTAAAATTTCCTTTCGCATACCTTGACATAGTATGGTGTTCTTATATTAAATCACCAATATGCCTATTATCTAAGATATATATTTAAATATATTATATTAAAATGGGAATTTTGCCGCTAGTCGTATTAATTAAAGAGTAACGGAAATACTATGTTTCTATTGCTACTTTTAAATAAAGTTTACATTTAATTTACCTACAAGGTTTTTTATTTAATATATCGCCGTTCGAGAATACTCCCCCCCTAGAATCCCGAACGCGTGTCGCCTCGGGAAATGCTTTATATCGCGCGCAAGCTCGCGCCCAATAAACGGCGTAAATAATACCGGGGCCCGTGGGTCCTGCGACCACAGCCTTACATATCCGAGGTACAATAAAACAAACGGACAAACCAACCGATGAACGATGGCTAATTGGTTCAGTATTGACTTTTTATGTTGCGACTGTGTGGGCCCGTCGGAATTATACTAATAAGGTTGGGATGTATTTAGTGAATTTGTTCGCCGGTTGTAGTTTGTATCATAAAACGTTTTAGAAGATTCATAATTTATATACTTATCGTGGTCTTGTTAGGAGCCACTATATCTAATTGTATTCTAATTTTGGGCTCTATTCCACATATTAATGATACAAATACCTTAAAAAATCGTTATTAAAAAATCTTTTTTTATTTTTTATGGTACTACGCCTAGGTCCTAGTTTCGGGCAACAGAGGATGGCTCTCGGTTTTGGTGGGTACGTTGAGGCAATTTACCATCAGTCCCCAAAGGTCGGCTATATGAGGATCTTCGACGTAAAAAAAGGGTGCGAGAGCACTAATTTGGGAGCGTTTTCATTATTACAGTTTTTATCGAGTCTTTTTGGAGTAATAACACATGCCACCTTTGGATCAACGGGTCCCGGGTTCGATTCCGGAGTCGGGCAAATGTCTTTGTCTAAACCAGGGGCACTTGCTCGGAGTCTGGGTGTAATGTGTGTTGGTGAATTACATGTTTGTAAACTGCCCCCGCGATACAGGTTATGTAAGTAGGGCAGGGGTTTAGTTTATATATATTAAAAAAAAAACTAACTCACCTAGTATATAGTCACCGATATTCGATACTATCAGTAATACATAGTTAAATTCATAATACCTATTACATATGGCCACATAATAGTCGCAGATGAACTGACTTACCTAGAGCGCCCTCAAATTTCTATCCGCTTCTACCCCCGACTTTGGATAGAAAATGCAGCTTCAAAAGTTACTGCATATCATACAAAATAATTTAAATTCTTTGTAAGTTGTACGTATTATTGCCAGCCAGGCATCTTCACAAATACGTCACTTACGCAGGGTCGAGGTCTCCACGGACAGATTCACCGATAAAAACTAGTTACAACTAATAAAAACATCAAATGAAGATATATGCCAATATCTTCGTATAATGTGACATGTATTTTCTTAACTATAATATTCTAGGAATCCGTCAATCGACATTCCGATCATCGGCCGACCTGATAATTCGGTTTCCCGATTCGACCAGTCGAACCCTAAAAGCATATGAATACCGATAACCGTACATCACTTTTATTAGTTCCGATAAATAACACGAATAACTTTCGGATGTGATCGATTCTAATGTGTTGTTGTATTTATTGTAATTAGACCCAAGCGGCGGGTCTTCACTTCGAAAGCCCGCCTTGGGAGTCGCACCCATCAAATGTATACACTGTTTATTAAGAACCAATAATATTTGCATAATCGCATTTTAATACAAAACTCTTATATGAAATTCAATATTAATCGCCCATTAATAATGAAAATTAGCCCAATATACATGTGTATTAGATGAATTTTATATTAATACATGCAAGAAATCATTAAGTTTAATCAATAAAATACTTTTAATAGACAAGTTTATATATCGCATTAAAACATAAGTGGGAATAGGAAATTGTATTTTTTATTACCCAGCCAAGCGTTTCTGATTCAAAATAGAGATTTCATATTTCGTCATTGATTTTTAGTCGTTGATATTTTTAATTTTATTCCAGTTATTAATTTTATCGTTATTAATTTTATTGAGGTCTTTAATTCCTAAAGATATTGACGTGAATCGATCAGTTTTCGACTGTTAAAACAAAATTAGTTTTACGATTGAATATATAAAATTGTTAACATTGATTCTTATTGATTTTGTAGGTTGCGTATCAGATTCTTTAAACTGAAATATTATATTTGGTCGTAACTTTCAAGTAAGAATTTTTTTTATTCTGTTTGTTAGCTAAGGTTTCAGTAGAGGTTTTTATTTCTATTGCTAAACCAAAACTAGTTTTACTTATTTTCAGAATAAAAATATTGTAAATGTACAATGTTTTTATTGAGCACTATATTTAGTTATAATTTAATCGTTCGTTAGCAACATTTGTAATACCTATTTGATAGCCTACCAAAAGACGTCCACTGCTACAAGGCCGGTCCTCCGGAAACCGCGGTCGCTACTCGAAGATATTTCGGCACCATCGGCAGTCAGTCACCCACTACAACTTAAGTTTGGCAATCCTGTAAGATATTTTGGCAACGCTAGTTCGCCTGCGCATCTCCTCATTACTGATTTGATCTAGCAGTGAAATTCCGAACATAGCCCTCTCGATTGCCCTTTGGGAATAGTAAGTGACCTCGTCTCTGTGCCATATGTCATCACTGGCAACACCAACCGAAGGTTTTTAATATGTATAATGTTTGACACGAATACGCTCCTGGTGGAGCTCTAAAGTGAATAGATTAGATATTAAGTTCATCTACTCGGAACGCCACTACGCGGAGAAGAGCTGGCACGGAACTTCGACTTTTAGTACATAATAAATGAAATAATATAAATAAGCCCGATACATTAAAAAAGTACTATGATAATTACGTTTGCAGGCGATATTTCTTGATGTTGATATAATTCAGATTTCGGGTAAATTATGTACCTATGCAGCATGCTGGTCGCTATGATATATTTGAAATGGTAGCAAAAATCAAGGGTAATTATTTGTGTTTGTAACTTTTCTAAATCCCTTTGTCTGTTTAGTGTCATAAAGCTTTGTTGTGAAATTCCAATTGCATAATTCCGATCGTGCAAGCTCAAAAGGTGCTGTAAAAACAACAAATGTTATGCTGGTATTAAATCACAATAAAAGTCTGGGTAGACGCTTGCAAGCCATCGGAGGTCGCAGGTGAATAATGATTGCCGCGGGATGCTCGTAAAGCATGAAAAGTTTGTAATGTGCGCTTGATTTTCTACTGTTTTTTTAAATAAGAACAACTATCATAAATAATATATCTCAACACTTGCGTTGAATACAAATGTCAAAAGACGGTTGATCTTCTTTTTTTAAACGCACTTCACAAGGCGGTCCTCCTCCATTTACATGGCAGGGTATTTGCCACCACCACGCGCTGCAGACTGGTTGGTACGGGGGTTTGTATCAAGTTCCTTCTTTTGCGGTTAGGTTATCAAAATCAAAACTCATTTGCACTTTTGAAAAGTCATACAATAAAACAAAATTTAAAATATAACATTTAAATTGAAATTGTACTATTTAGCACCAGTTCGGAATGCACCTCTACAAAGAAGAGCCGACAAGAAACACTGTAGTTGCTCTTTTTTGATCGCCATTTTTAGATACAAGACCGGGATTGGACAGATTTGTGAGAGCAGTATCATGCAATAGTCACAAAGGGCCAAACATGAGCAACATCTAGTCAATAATAGTAACTAACCTTTTAATGCCTGAGCCAACTGACGCCCAGCAACGGGTCCTGTTCACAAGCTTGATATCGGCCTGGTCATTTAATTTAGTCGGCTCATACGACACCCTCAGAAGGGAATGGGGTGGTGACACTAGTATATAATAGAAACATGTTTTATTGTATATACCAATTATGGCGTTCAGAATCGTCAATGTATGCAATGGTCATTTTTATAACATTACCTACTTCCAAGTTGGACCACGACCTGGCGGAAGAAACTTAGTCGGCTAGTCTTTTTGTTTGTAAGAAATATTTGTACAACCTACAAGTATTTGTTCCGGGTCTGGGTGTTTTCTATCTAAAAAAAATGTATATAAGTAGTTTATCATCCATCTCGTTACCATAACACAAGCATTAAGTTGCATAGCTTGGGACGAGATGGCGTTGTGTGAAATGTCCAAGGATATTTATTTATTTAACTAATTAGTTTCCTTTGGTTTTAAAAGGCGCTCAACTGAAATACAAATTGTAGAAAAAGAATGCTAGATTTAAAATGAAATTATAAGTCTTGAATCTGAATAATATGGATAAGTGAACCAACCAACCACACGCGGCGCCCGTTCACAAGCATTACGAATGTAGCAGGAAACGATCTCATCAACCTTATCAACGGGAAGTGGTTGACCCGCCACACGTCGTACTACTTATGTATTCTAAACCAGTCACCACATGGCTACTGACACCAGGTGTGTGAAAACAATATGTGAAACATAACAAATCATAGCCGACGCCTTTTACCTATATCAGGGATTTAATTATGCGCTGACGGAACCCAGTAGTAACAGTTAACCTATGCAAATTAAATTGGCAATTAAAACGATATTCATAATTCGCGCGTTCGATTATAGCGTGAGAAGCAAGCATCTTGTCGCTTCGTCGCGTCAATTAAAACTCGTTGGTAACTTTTGATTGAACACTATCCAAATTAATATTCTATGGTTTGTTTGTACTTATTAAATGTCGTCAAGAACAGTGTGTGTTTTTCTTAAAAAATGCCATTTGTATTTAAAAAAAAACATACAGACGAATTGAGAACATCCTCAGTTTTTGAAGGCGGTTATAATGTCGGAAGCTGATGCTATGCGTTTAGGAGTATGTACCTACTAACTTACTATTTCAAATATATAGTTTGAAATCAGGGATTTATGTTATGGTAATAAGGGATTGATTAAAAAGGGGAGGAAATATAATAACAAAAATCCTAACCAAAATTGGTTTCCTATTTAACAAAATTTTGACAGTTACCTAACTTGAATTAAAAAACTTAACTACCTGTTTTGCAATCATTTGCAATACATAATTTTAATTTAGTCACAGACATCCATGTCCTTTTTATCATCCTTTCGGATCGGTACGTGTTGCATAGATATAAAATATATATAGGTCTTAAATTAAACCATTACATAAACCAAGAATATCAAAACACCGATTCATTCCAAAGTCCTTTAAAAATGAAACAATCTCAAAAAGTGTATAACTAACTCAATATTTTCCAGATATAAATTGCAATTTGCTTCCTGCACGTTATTGTGAGCTCCAAAGAGGCAAAGAGCTCAAAAGCAGTGTGAATCGTGGTGACCCTACACGGCAGGGTGGTGGGGCGCGAGGTTCGGCGCGCGCGCAGCGTGCGATAAAGCAGGCGCCGCGGGGTCCCCAGACCTCCAGCATGGCGGAACTGACTTACAGCTTAATATGGACATACCTACCCTAAATCTCCATAGAATTTCTTCGAGGGTAAGTTTAACACCATGCATTTCTCCATTAAGTTTCCAGTGCCATTCATATTACGTGAGTGACATCTCTGGTATTGTAAAAATGAATGAAAAACCTTGAGCGCCACCCTAACGGTATGAATTTTTATGCTCATTTTAAATATGACTTCTTTGATTAGAGGTGTTCCTGGGCCGCAATTCAATAGCGTCACAATCTACAATCAACATGCTACTGATTGTTTTTTTTTTATATGAATTCTGTGCGCGATAAGTCCCAATAAGTTTTTAATTAAGCTATTGATTGTCGATTCAGCCCATAAATAACCCATTTCTAAGTCGGGCCTCCTCCGGTTACATGGATGGCAATTAGCCTGGTAATGTCTGGCCAGCGTGACACAGTAGGCTAATTACCCTCCATGTATCCCTCCTAACTACTAATACTGTCTATCGTGTCAGTTCGGAACGTGTACAATACACTTTTGAACTTTACACTTTAGAAACATGCCTATCTTACGGGCACAAATTACGGGCAGACCCAAAGCAAAATATTCTCGCTGACACAAAAAATACCGATTCCAGAATCAAGCCGACGCCCATGTGTGTTTAAGTGTGGTAAGTGTTAATTTTAAGTCGGCGGATAGATGACGCTAAAAAATATTTATTCATATTATGTTTGCATTGGCACTTATTATTTTAACATATCATTTAAGTTACAATAGTTTTGAGCCCTAAATTTTACTTTAACTAATGATTGTTCCACAAAAGTAAAATATTTTTCTGCGCATTTTCTCCACCCCATTACATTCTGAGTGTCTCGTAACAGCCGACAAATGAGGAACAAGGCCGAAGAGAGAAAATATGATACCAACCCGTCTGCCTAGCTTGACCCATTTATGGGCTGAATAGTAGTAACTTATATTTAATTAACTTATAGGTGAAACTCATACTTTTGAGGTTTTTCCTACTACTACTATTTTTTACGTCGTATCTCTCCTTTTCCAACATAAGCCCTCACGCCCACAGAACCGTGTAAATAATAATTAATTTTATTGTAAATGCTTATATTTTATTACAGGATTTGTCAACAGAGTGCGCGCGATGTATTTTGTTGCTTGAGATATTTATTGTTAGTTTCGTAATGTAATGCCTAAGTGGGCTCACACCCATGCATGACTATTTGTGAGTAACTAGCGCACAATAAACAAAGTTTAGGTGCTTTGTGCCAGTGTAAATACTAGACGTCTATTTAACAAAAACGTTTAATCTATAGAAGAGTTGATCTCAGATTTATAACAAGATTATTCGTGCTAAACTTTAACGCCACTGCGCAATAAGTTAAAGTCAAGCTTATACATGTATAAGTCTTTCCAATAAAAAGTCAGAAAATGCACGAATGTGGTGCATGGTCTTATAATTAAGCCACCAATACCTATTTTACATAAATTTTATGAGCGCTAGGAATATTTCCATTTTATACATATCTATTTTATACCGCTTTTTTCGTAGGAGATCAGATCAAGATTCAACTGCTCGCACCACGGGTTTCACTCCCCAATGTGGAGCATGCTCCGCGACCCTGATGAGCCTTGGCCTGCCTATCAGCAGGCCCCACTCGTTGGTTGGGAGCTCCGGACGTACCCTAACCCCACAGAGGTATTGCACGTGCCTCTATCAGGCGCCGGATGCAGTGGCCCCCGCCCGACCCACGCGGCGGGCGCTCAGTTGCGGCGTCAGCCCTGGCCTTCACGCCATCTATTTTTGACCTAACATATTGAAAGCAGTAGGTAATTAAGGGAATATATGTACTCACTATGGGCTCCGTCAGAAGGCTCAAAGTCACCCAAAGGGCAATGGAGAGGGCTATGCTCGGAGTTTCCCTGCGAGATCGAATCAGAAATGAGGATATACGCAGGAAAACCAGGGTCACCGACATAGCCCACCGGATTGCCAAACTTAAGTGGCAGTGGGCAGGGCACATAGCTCGCAGGACCGACGCCCGATGGGGCAGAAAAGTCCTCGAGTGGCGACCGCGTTCCGGAAGGCGCAGTGCTGGTAGGCCTCCCACACGGTGGACCGACGGCCTGGTTAAGGTCGCCGGAAAGCTGTGGATGCGGGCGGCCCAGGAGCGGCCTTTGTGGAGATCCTTGGGGGAGGCCTATGTCCAGCAGTGGACGTCTTTTGGCTGAAATGATGATGATGATGATGTACGTATAATAAAAAGAGTATTAATATTTTAAAGGATGTAAGCTTTCCGCTGAGCCTTACCTACTTAAAAATTAGCGTATCCAAATAACCTTCCTCGGGTTACACTATAAGTGTTATAGGTACTCAGTCGGTAACTAAAGGCGCAGGAGCCCTACAAGAGGAAGCATCGTGTTAGCAGCGAGTGAAACCCACTTTTCCTTATCGCTGCAATGCGAGCGAAGCATGAGTGCCATTGCAGATGTTGCAAACGTCCCTGGATGAGGATTCAGCCTTTTACATTAATTAGAAATGCACTAGTCGCCGTATCACAATTTATCAACACGTCTTGAATCTCATATTGCAGGAGCGCCACCAGTGAATTCTTAAAAAGCGATTTATATGCAAGTCTTAAATATAATAACTCATTCATTAACATTAAATACCATGCAGTGGAACAATTTACATACCAATAAGTGAAAGTAATGTTTGTTTTTAGCCTATCCTATCCTTCCTACTAATAAATTAATATAAAAACGCGAAAGTTTTATGGATGGGTGAACGTATGGATGAAGCTTTGTTACTCTTTCACCTAAAATCCAAAGAATGGATTTAGATTAAAGTTTGCAATGAAATAGTTAATAGGTAGACTACAATGTATTAAGATACTAGCGACCCGCCCCGGCTTCGCACGGATACCTATAAACCTTCCTCTTGAATCACTCTATCTATAAAAAAATCCGCTTCAAAATCCGTTGCGTAGTTTTAAAGATTTAAGCATACCTACATAGGGACGGACAGACGTCAGCGACTTTGTTTTTAACCCCCGACGCAAAAAGAGGGGTGTTATAAGTTTCACGTGTCTGTCTGTCTGTCTGTCGGTCTGTCTGTCTGTGGCACCGTAGCTCGCGAACGGATGAAGCGATTTCAATAAAGTTTTTTTTGTATGAAAGGTGAGTTACGGGCGAGTGTTCTTAGACATGTTTGATGAAAATCGGGTGAGCCGTTTAAAAGTTATGAGGGGTGAAAGTGGGGAAGAATAACCGAATGTCTGCAAATATAATCGAATGGGGTCTCAAATGAAAGCGCATCACGTGCAATTTAACAAAATCTACATTATAATAAGTATGTACCTTTAAAAAGTAAAAAATAAAAATAAATACTTCGCGTTGGGGGACCACTCCCACTTATTTATTACCTGACGCCTGGTCCCCCAACGCGAAGTATTTATTTTTATTTTTTACTTTTTAAAGGTTATTGTGTCGGGGGTTTATTTAAATTTTTTATTTAATTTTTATTTAATATGTAGTGATGTAGTGATTGTGTTAATTGGATTTAGAATACATAGATTCGCCTCCTCAGTCCATTTTGAGGGCATCGTAAGAGCCGACAAAAGGAAATGCAAATGCCCAAAACTTAGCCCCGAGAGAAGTAACGTATACGAAATCCTGTGCCAACCCACTTCGCCAGTGCGGCATATTTGGTTAGTACCGTCCATGTAGTTGGACGCGACTCGGTAGTGGGTCATTTATTGGTTGCAAGTTTAAGTATAGTATACAGTAGTACCTATAGTATAGTGTATAGTAGTATGAAATGGTAATAGGTTCTAAAGCATCATTGTCTGCTTTCCAAAGAGGATGCAATAAAAATAACATCTCAAGTAAAATTATCGACTACTAAAAGTCACAAACAAGATGCATTTGCCATTTTCAGTAGATAAAATCGCTTAACATTTCTCTGCCAACCGCCCATAACGATGTCCGATTGTAATCTTTTACGATGCAATTTCAAATCGAATTCAATTTCGTTTAGTGGATACTCTCCGTAAAACTTTGACCTTTAACATAGTCCTTTATTGGACAGCCAGAATGAGACATATTAAGTATGTGAATAGGCATTTTAGTATTTTGCAAACGTCACAATCACTAAACTTTATATAACGCCAACATTTTGTAGAGTCATTGATATATGTGAATCGTGTATTTTATGCTTCTTTTATCATGCCGAACAGAACGCACGGAACCTACTAACTGGAACTAGGTAGGGTAAATGAAACATTTTTTAGATTAGACTGCTTGAATAATAAAGAGATATTTTGTGTAAGTCTTTTAAATTTAAACTAACGGTCGATCATATTTCTTTTATATTATAGTTTAATAAGTTACATTTTGTTATGTATTTATTCGCCCATTAAATAGAGTTCTATTCTCAATTTGACCACACATTTTAACAAAAACATTATCTTTCTCTTTATCACTATCAGTATCAGTACATATTATAAAACAAAGTCTCTGTCGTCTGTCCGTCCCTATGTATGCTTAAATCTTCAAAACTACTCAACGGATTTTGAAGCGGTTTTTTTAATAGATAGAGTGATTCAAGAGGATGGTTTATATGACGTATAATACATCCATAATATTGTAGAGAAACACTGATAAATTTAGAGGTTCATCATTCCACCCGTGCGTATCCTGGGTGGGTCGCTAGTAAACTATAAGTGTGGGAAATTATTATAGGCGCGCGAGTTCATGTCCATCCTGAGTAATGCTGTAATGCTGTTACCTAATTAATTAGGGTTATTACCCTAATTAATTAGCGATATTTCGCTAATAACTACCGATGTATTCAACAGCTGTCAATTTGGTTGATTGTAACGTATTACATATATGAAATAATATAAATTTGATATGTAATTATTTATTCAGGCCCCGACACGAACTCGCTCGCCTATAATACTCGTACATACTCCTCCGTCCGCAATTTTCGTACAAAGGGGTACAACGTTTTTGCTCCAGACGTACTTACAGATAATTCTGATTCATCTCCTTTCTTAAATTGTGAACAATAGGTAAACATTTAAAAGCGTAAATTACTTAGGTAACATGTATGTTTAGATAACCTCTCAAATATTTCTGCCACCGGTCTATATAATATTACCTAAATGCCAATAAAAGACTACGGTGTCAAATGAGTCATAAACATAATGTTGGATATAAAGTATAAATGCCTTAATATTTTGGTTAAACGGTATGAAGGTTAGAGGTTGAGTTATAGAGTTATAAATGCGTCTGTAATTTGGATTTATCCCAGCATGTTGCGTTAAATGTTGTAAATCAACCTTAAGTAGATTTATGGGACTGATCGATTTTAAAGTTTCCGGACAATAATATATAATATTATACTTTTACCGTGGCTTCGATGAAAATTATGGATTATATTTTATAGTTATTTGTACAAATGACCATTAAGTAAGTGGGTAATTGAAAAGTGAGTGTATTTATTTAACAACGAAAACGATTAAGTAGAGACCGAAATATTATAATTAATGAACAGCTAGTAGTTAATACAACCTGTAGTTCAAATAATACGACAAAGAATATTGACGACACGGTTGGCGCAGTGGTTGAGCGATCGACTGCTGCGCTGCATGGATCGCGGGTTCGATTCCCGCACGGAAGAAATATTTGTACGACTTACAAGTATTTGTTCCGGGTCTGGGTGTTTTCTATCTATAATATGTATGTATTTACAAAAAAAAATTATAAAAGTAGTTTATCATCCATCTCGTTACCATAACACAAGCATTAAGTTGCTTAGCTTGGGACGAGATGGCGTTGTGTGAAATGTCCAAGGATATTGATATTTATTTATTTATTTAATACTTTAAATTGTACAATTGAAGCATGATGTCCGCATAAGTAACAAGTTGCTTAAAGTATACTTTGTACAATTGAAGCATTAAGTCCGCCTACATAGGCGGACTTAATGCTTCACAGGTTGCATAAAGTATTAAATCAATAAATGTAAGATTATCATTGCATTATGTTTATCAAGTTGGTAAAACAACTCTAATAAAATGTTAAATACAATTGCTATATTTTTGTTTAAGCTCGAATATAAGAAACGATAACAATTTGTGGGTTCAAATTTTTCTCACTCTGGGTGAACCATTCAGGAATTTCAGGATGTACAAAATAAACAATCGTTTTCTATTGTTTCATCAATGAATAAAGTGGTTTCTTTATTTATCCACCGATTAAAGACTTAAATTTTCTTCAATGTAATAGATTGTAACTGGTCTGAATTTTATTGCTAAATAATAAAAATTACCATGTACCTACCTAATTTCGTCAAGTCGTGATACACGTCTTGGAGCGATAATAAAAACGAATACTCAGTCTTGTGTTTACTGTCATCACCACTTGAACATGTGGTGCAACTTTATCGAGGACATGTCAAAATGAAAACCGTACCTAAACACGTCGCTTCACAACAACCCTTAGCAACAGCGTAGGTATATCTATACAAATAAATAAAATTGGAGTGTTTGTTTGTAATATTTAAATAACCGCTTTTTACTAAGTGCATTTGGATGTAGTAGGTATACTTCCATGTATACGCTACATATAACAAAACAAATTCCATTTTTATCGAGTAGGCTACTTTTATTGACCCTCCCCCCTCCGGTGTACAGGAGCCCAATAAGTTATCGTAAACTCTGCTAACTGAACAACAACATTTTTTTTAAATACCACGCGGACGCCGTCGTGGGTAATAACTAGTATTTATATAAATCATATAAATGGGGTCTTTCTCGGATTAAGAACACTTAGTTTGAACACCCCATTCCACCCTGAGGGTGTCGTAAGAGACAACAAAAGTAAATAACCTAACCTAACCTAACCTAACGAAAAAAGAATTAGCGTACGGACATTTACATTATAACTAAATAGTCAATCACCACTGTTCGTTAGACATCAGTAAATTAGTCTTGCGAAGTGGGAGTGGTACGTTAGTATAGAATAAAAACAACCTTATTTTAACTTTTTAATGGCCGACTGTATTCCTGCGTGCAGTTTGATAACAGTTTTATAACCTATGGTAGTGTAAAATAAGATAATTCTTCAATTGCGTGTAACATGCATATATTCGCGTCACTAGCCGCGTTGGTAGGCACCCTCCAGTAAACATTGGAGCGGAGTCGATGACAGACTGAACACAGCTCGCCTCATTACCAGCTCTCACAAACAAAACCCACACTTACAACATGTTAAAACACCATAAAAATCTCACAGCACACATCCAATTTTAAACTTTAACTTATACAGATAGGGTATCTTTTCGGATTGGCTGACGATAAGAACAAATTTTCAGTTTAGTAGAATCCACAATAGATTCTTTAAAGCTAAGATGCTGCTATTATTAGGTGTTAGCGTGATTATTTGACAGTTTGAAAACGTTTACAGATTGTAGGTCTATTGCTCGGCAATCTGGTTTCCTGCGTTTAACGTAAACAGTGTTTTGTGGCTCCCGGAGTTTTTGTGAAAAATAATAAAATCTTCGTAGGTTTTATATGCTGATTCTCTTAGAATGGTATACATAAATAAGTTTAGAAAACATCTCGGTGTATAATGAAAACTATAGACAAATTTATGAAATTTACTCTATACCCTTGCACACATTTTACAAAACATATTTAATGTGTTCGCATAGTATTTAAAGAACTTAGGTAATGCTACAGTCAAAATCTATGTAGTTTGTAGATAAGCCGATATCGGTGAAACACCTGCAGACCTGTTTCATTCAGATTAATCACACATCCTTATCATTGGCAATTTAATAGATTAAACTACATTTCGGTAGCTCCAATAACAACAAAAGTATAAACAGGCACGGAAATAGATGTATCACAAAATTTCAATACAGTCTATAGTTCGTTTGCGTTAAGAATGCAGTAACAAAAGGTATATTCACGGTGTTATAAAGGTATTTCAACTGGTCACTGTGAATGTAACTATAAAATGTGGAACGATTTAATTGGATAAGCCGGCGGACAATAATAGCTCACTCACTGAATACTTAACGCGAACAAGGTCTAATTTTAATAGACGCGTTCACTCCATTTAGCATATCCCTCACACACATGCAACAACGCGGTGAAAAGCTCCTCAGGGGGCAAATCCACACTTCTAAGACTTCTTCTTAATCTACTTTCTCGTCTCTTCCTTCCATATGACGCAAAATGCGTCTGAGGCTTCTTCTTTATCCCAGCACTGAGAAAAAACGTCGTCGGTTGTGGACCAGGTATCGCGGGTGTATAGTTTTGTTTGGCTTTTACTGCTTGCACTATAAGACACAACAAATAACCACCAAAAGCTAAAAACGCAAGCGTTGTTACAGACATCGAAAATATGTTGCTGAGCTTGCCATAACCTTCCTTTTTGTATACTTCTTCGTAGTCGCCTCGTTTAATAGGTGGCGCTTGTATTGCTAAAGCTTCGGCCCCAAATCTTTGTAGATACGTTGGAGTTGTTGTGGTGACGTTCTCGTAATCTGCAGTCACTAGTTCTTGAAGCGAACCTTTTATTCTTAACAGTTTTTCTAAAGGCATCTCGTTGAGGAGGTCCATGTCTTTTGTAGGTACAACGGCCGGTGCGTATTTTAATAAGGAGATCATAATGAAAATAATCCACATTGTGATGCTGTTACTTGTAAGCTTTAGAGTGTTCTGGTCCTATTCGGTTGACGATCAAGATCATTGTGCTCTGCTGAGCGAGAAAATTACATAGCGGTCAAAGCGTTTCTGTCACCGTTCCCGATTCTGCAACTCCTTTTAGTTATATATAACTTTCTTTGATATTAGGTACATCAAATCAGGTTTAGTTCAGTTCTTCGAATATTCACTTCACTAATAAAACAGTAGTGTTTCTGTAACACTAAACTCTCGGAACTAGAGAAAATACACAAGACTTCGCCGAAATCCTCTTGAAACTTAGATGGAAACCTACTTATCAAACGTAATGCTTATAGAATAGAAGCATATCTATTTACCGTATTCTAGTCACTCAAACTGAAGATAAAAAGTTCGACATGATCTAAATAAACTACGCGTAAAAATTTCCGCGCTATTGTCATGGGCTTGTTTACCTACAGCGTGTACAGATATAATGTAATTAATATACACATATTTATAATAAGTACTATTGCAATTGTTGCTAGTAGGTATACCATATTAAATATGTAATTAATGTAATCGCAGTCTATGTTTTACCTAAAGAGGGTAAAGTCTTAAAGAACAATGACGGTTAAATATTGAATAGCTTTGATCGAAGTTTGTGAGTTGTTCATAATTGTATGATGGTCTAAATGCGCACAAGAACTCTATAATAAAAATATGACCGTGAGAAGACGGATTTAGAATACATAGTGTCACCACTTCATTCCACGCTAAGGGCGTCGGTAAGGCCGACAAAAGGAAATGTCAGCTGCAAGGAAAACTGGAAAGGAAACTTTGTGCCAACCCGTCTGGCCAGCGAGGTACAGTAGTCTAATTACCCTCCATGTAACTGAAGGAGGCCCAACTCAACAGTGAACGAAGTGAAGAACTACTAATACTACTCAGCCCATAGGTGGCTGAGTAGTATTAGTAGTAATTGGAGGAGTCCCGACTCAGCAGTGGCTCTTTTTAACCCCCGACGCAAAAAGAGGGGTGTTATAAGTTTGACGTGTCTGTCTGTCTGTGGCTCCGTAGCTCGCGAACGGATGAAGCGATTTTAATACAGTTTTTTTAGACATGTTTGATGAAAATCGGTCGAGTCGTTTAAAAGTTATGGGGGGTGAAAGTTACATCATAATAAGCGTGTAGTGTAACATCGCGTTGGGGGACCAGGGGTCAGGTAATAAATAAGTAGGAGCGGTCCCCCAACGCGATGTATATTTTTTTATTTTTTACTTTTTAAAGGGAACTTAGGTCCATGGGTCGGGGGCTTATTTAAATTTATAATGTAATTTATATATATCAAATAATCTAAATTAAGAATATTTAAAACCACATCACGTTAAATCTTTTGACCTTCAGCCATAATGTCATCATGTACTCGATAATGCAGCCAGTAGTCCAGCAAGTACAATACTTAGCATCCTCCTTTCTTCCAATAGGAACTCGCTACCAACCCTAATCCTTCTGAAGAAGATAGTCAAGAAATACAGAACACTAACCTAACTCGTTTGCCAGAAGGCTATAGATAGATGATGTACTTCTAATTGTAGGCACTGTTTAAGATGAATTTTGGTAATACCCACTCCTGTAGGACTGGGATGCACAGCTATCGTTTTCTAGCATCATTTTGCAGGATGTTCATCTTAATTCTATTTAACTGGCGCTATGGTACCTTATTCCATAAACAGCGGGATTCAAGACAGGTTTCAATGATGTATGTAAATTACATGTATGTTGCCAGTGATGACATATGGTACAGAGACGTGGTCGAGCTCCATCAGAAGGCTCAAAGTCACCCAAAGGGGATCAAATCAGAAATGAAGAGATACGCAGAAGAACAGGAGTTACCGACATAGCCCTCAGGATTGCCAAACTTAAGTGGCAATGGGCAGGGCACATAGCTCGCAGGACTGACGCCCGATGGGGCAGAAAAGTCCTCGAGTGGCGACCGCGTTCTGGCAAGCGCAGTGCTGGTAGGCCTCTCACACGGTGGACCGACGACCTGGTTAAGGACCTTCAATTATAATGTCTGACCTCCTCCATGCTTCGGAATACAACCTAAGCGGGTTGCTCCCGGCTGCGAATCTACCATCTATGGCACTCGTTCGTTACACGACGTCAGTAGCGTGAAAACTGACAGCTGATGTAACCAAATAATTACAGACTCTCCAAGTAGATGGGTCGTGGAAGGCATTTACGGACGGGCTGCCTGGCAGTTAGCCAAATCAGGTTAGACTGGCGCCGCTATAGCCAGAAGACTTCACACTACTAATGCCATCTATGATCATTACAGCTAAATAAGTTTCAAAACTTAATAACTTTAAATAATAGGATTAATAAGAAGAGCAATATATATTCGTATATAATATTCTTTAAAAATAACAAACAGCCTGTAAACTCCTATGAACACAATTACACGAAAGTTTTCTGTTCAAGTACGAGAATTGTGTCTGCGCAACTCGCTCCCATTATAGCAAGAATCGAACCTTGACAGAAAGCGATGTTTCTTCATAGTCTCGAATACAATCTCAAGATGGCGCTACGTGCCATTTGTTTAATAATCATTTTTCAAACGGTATATTGTGCTGACATGTATAAAAAAGATACAATACTGGACAGCTTGAGCAATGGGATGAAATTCGCTAAGGATTTTTTGGGTGAGTATGATTAGATAAGTCATTATAATTAGTGAAACTCGTTCTAGAGATAATTGTATAAAAAGAATATACCTACGTAAGTATATAAGGTATATTATTGGTACTCATTGCGGTGTCTATTTTGATATCCCGTACATACCATGATCCCAATTCAACAATTTGCTAAAAAGAAAAGAAAAAATAATATTTCAAGCAATAACGGCTTTGTCACTACCATGTACATACTATGATGCGATCTAGCATTATTTTGGCGTTCGTCATGTTACTAGTGAACGCTGACGAATAGGGATACTATTTACGTTACAAATAGATGCATTCATAACTATAATTGAGGCTCCCAAATTAGAGCACTTCTAAGATCTTGCTTATTTTATCTGTAATATTACTATACTTCCTAGGAAAATCCCCTTTTACGAAAATTATGCGGACCGCGGAATATGAAATTTTATTTAATTATCGTTTATTTAGAGAAGGAGTGCAGAGTGTTAATATTTTTATAAGCTAAGTATTAAAAATATGTTAAAATAATAAAAAAACATGTAACACACGTACCATGTATTTGACACACACACTCACGCGTGCATGTAGGTATGTATACTCTTTTGTTTATTGATAAAGTCTATGGTCAAATTGAAGAGAAATCTAAATTAATTAAGGTCAAAATTCGTCGTCTGGGGGATTTCTAGTAATTCTAAATCAATTGGTTATTAAGATCACTACATAGTATAAAACAAAGTCGCATTCTTCTGTCCGTCCCTATGTATGCATAAATCTTTAAAACTACGCAACGGATTTTGAAGCGGTTTTTTTTAATAGATAGTGTGATTCAAGGGGAAGGTTTATATGTATAACCCACTCCCGCTTTGCACGGGCGAAGCCGGGGCGGGCCACTAGTAAGGTATACATATAATAAGGTAGATATTGAATGATCTTTGCGTACAGATAATTAAAAATATATTTTATTGATTTTAGGTTCCGAATCGGTGGCTCTAAGAGTGGCGGAATTTGTAGTGAAAGCTTTTCAAACTGCCAATAAACCATCGTCTCCCGTAAGGAAGTGGCCTCAGAAAGATGTATACAGTGATGAGAATACAAGTTCAGGAAAAGATGATTACGTATTAGACAATAATTTTAGCCAGATAGTGCATGAAACATCCAGTCCTATAGCGCCTTTGAAGCATTTAGTTAAATTGTTTGGGTTGCAGCCAAATCAAATAAGTGCTGTTGCTGTCAACGCGTTAGTTTTTGTGGCACAAATGGCAAGTACAGACGACAGTATCTTCTTCGTAGGTATGTACATCGATACCATTTGCCATTCTAATACCTGATATTTTTCAGATATCAACCTTTCTAGCAGGGCCTAGACGCCCCTCAAAACCGTACCGCAATGAAGACCCTATGGCTTGGATTCTAAATAAAAACTCCCGAAAATTGCAAGAACTCATTGCAGCCGCCAAGAATGAGTCACTACCAGACAACATAGAACAATTAATCAAGGAAGAAGGAACTGAAGAGGAAACCAGTTGTATTAGATTATTAGTTTGTAAGATTACACCTTACATAAATAGGATGCAAAAAGCAGTATTTGGTAAAGGAACAGACGACGCCACTTTTTCTAAAGAATTTCGCGGTGCGGCCGTCATGTACCGCCACCTACCGACTACTGACGAAATTAACGCGCGCAGCGACATCTGTGAACAGCAACATGTAGAGTGTGATTTAAATGAATGATCTTTACTTCAAAGCTTTATGGTTGCTCTACATGGTCAAGGTGATAGTTTTTATACAACTAAATTAATATTAATTTCTATTCTTGCTAAATATTTTTGTAATGTACTTAAGTAATTACTTATTTAATTTACTTTATACCTAAGCTATGTTGAGACTTGCTTTAATGGCCCATCTATGTATATCTATTTCCGAATATTCCGAACAAATATTATCCTACTAATATTATAAATGCGAAAGCTTTTAAGGATGGATGGAGTAAGTAGAAAAACAATCTGAAGAATAAATAAATTCCATCACCACGCGCGTAAAACCGCGGGATGTAGCTAGCTACTTTATATTTGTTTGTCCTGTTATTAATTAATATATTAATTACTATAATTAAAATCTGTTAAATATTTTTATACTATGTGTTATTTTTATATTACGTGTTAAATAAATGTTTCTCTTTACTGTCCTAATCATACAAGTAAAATCAGCGTAGTTAGCTTTCATTCAAGTTTTTTTCTCGTTTAGCCAGCATTTCACCAGGTGGTTACTACTTTCAAGCTATATTATGCAACCAACTTTGATTATTGCTATCATATCCATAGATAAACTAAATATATATATGAACAAGATCAATTTTATACATTCTTATATAACCTGTCTGGGGAGGTAGACGGCGTGTCGCAAGGCTTGTCCAAATAATTATCTATGTAGAAATTTCATCTTTCATCATCATTTCATCTTTCATTTCATCATCATAATCACAGCCCGCAAAGTCCCACTTGCTCCTCCAATTACACGGATGGCCACGCTGAGTAGTATTAGCACCAACCCATCTGGCCCCAAATTGATTAAATGTGAAATAAACATAATCTTCTATAATATAAAAATGAATCGCAAAAGGTGTTGGTAAGCATACAACAATGACTGGACCAATTTGGGCAATTCTTTTTTAAATGTTCGTTGAAGTTCAAGGATGGTTTTGACGGCGAGAAAAAATCAAATAATTGCCGGAAAACCCTAAAAACAGCGTTTTTCTTTTTCCCATACAAACGTTTCCTAACTAAAACGTAGAGACAATTTGAGCTTTATTGCTATCACAAAAAGTTTATATTAAATTACAACCACTCACTATTGGCTAAGCAATGTAGGTGTGTTCCTAACGTCAAAGAGTCAATTTTTTTTACAGAACGAAGTCTGTGGGTTCCGCTAGTGTACAATAATTGTCAAGGTGGCTGGGTCAAGATTTGCTTGAATTTATTGCATAGATGCGTCGCTATTCTGGAAAACCTAAAGCCATGAAACAGCCTTAATTTCACGATAATATCCTGATTGACGGATTATCACTAATTTTACGGGAGGTCATAAATTATTGTACATATCACCGACCAATAATCCACTCTCATATAATTCATTGCATAAACACAAAAGGATCTCAAATAAAATAAATGCCTTTTACCAGGAATGCAATGCATGGCTTCGTGACCACGTTTTATGTCAAGAATTTATTTTATGTTACTATTGATTCTCCATCAAAACAATTTCATTACGTTTTTTTTTGTCATTGGGCAATACAGATGGAAATACCTATAATTACCTATCTCCTCTCTTCGGTGTATGTCTACTAAGCATCTCACTATTGAAACACTCTTCCATTTTATTTGTCGGATTATACTATTGACAACCCATCATCATCAGCCCACTCTAGTCCACTGCTCCCCTAAAGAGCACCAAAGCCCTGTCTTCAACTTGACGTATCCAGATGCTGCCCGCAACCTTTCGCAGATGGTCGCTCCTGTGGCTCCGTCTAGCAGAGGGCCGTTCTACACTATACGATCTATACCTATAGCGGAGCAAAAACATTGTGAATGCATTATATTACCACAGGTTACGAATGCAGCTCTACAGAGAAGGGACGGCAAGAAACTATGTACCTATTTGCATATTTTTTTTAGATCACTATTTTTACATACAATACTCAAACGAGAGAACAAACTAGTACAATAGTCGCAAACCACTGAAAAGTTAGCCAACTGTGCCACGCTGGCAAGACAGGTTGGCACAGGATTTCTATCAAGGATTTCTTCTCTTGCGGCTAGGTGATCTGCCTCTTGTGTTCCTTACGACACCCTCAGGATGGTATGAGTTGGTGACATTGTGTATTCTAAATCGGACACCCCACAGAATTTGGTTGCCTAGTAAAGGCACTACTAGTATTACTCAGCCCATATATAACCCACTGCTGAGTCGGGCCTCCTCCAATTACATGTAAGATAATTAGCCTACTGTGCCACGTTGGCCAGACGGTTCGGCACTGGGATTCGTATCAAGTTTTCCTTCTCCTGCAGCTAGGTTTTCGACCGTGTCATTTTCTATTGTCGGCTCTTACGACACCCTCTGTATGTAATGGGTGGTGACACATTATATTCTAAATCTGTGATTTAACTTTAATTGAATATATAATTTGTTAAATATAAAATTGAAACTCCGACCGGGTTACCAGCGAAGAAGAAAGTTGTAAGTGTGAGTAGAGTTGAGAAGTCTTATAATGTCACCTTGCAAACCGGCTGTCATGGGCGCTTGTCAAAGATGAATATTTACAGAGTAGTCAAATTGAATCAAGCCTTACTACTACTACTAAGCCAATAGATAACCCACTGCTGTGTCGGGCCACCTCCAGGTACATGGGGGGTAATTAGCCTACTACTACAACTTAGAGTTATTGTATTTCTTCGGTTGTGTTTATTTATAAACTAGTGGCCCGCCCCGGCTTCGCCCGTGCAAAGCGGGGGTGGGTTATACATAAAAACCTTCCCCTTGAATCACTCTATCTATTAAAAAAACCGCATCAAAATCCGTTGCGTTGTTTTAAAGATTTATGCATACATAGGGACGGACAGAAGAATGCGACTTTGTTTTATACTATGTAGTGATTTATGGCACTTTGGTCACCAAAACGTTAAGAAAGAAAGGTTGTATAGGTACATTTGCCTGAATTTCTGCACACCGTATCTTCATCAGTAGTACAATCGATCCTTACATTATGGCCATTTTGTTACAGCCTGTATTTTTTTTTTGATATTTTTTAAAATTACAACACATTTGCGTTAAAAAAATAGTCATCATCCTCATCATCATCCTCATTTCAGCCAAAGGACGTCCCCTGCTCAAAGGAGCCTCCCCCAAGGATTTCTACAAAGGCCAGGTCCAGGTCATCGGTCCACCATGTGGGGGGGGGGGGGGGCTACCAGCGGTGCGCTTTGCAGAACGCGTTCGCCACTTGATGACATTTCTGCCCCATCGGGCGTCGGTCCTGCGAGCTAATGTGCGCTATTTTACCTTTTGTGACAATGGCAGGGCCGCACCCTACCATTGTCACAAAAGGTCTGCCAAAAAATAGTAATAAAAAATACATAATTTCATCTAAATTTAGTGTATAAGCCAAAACTTGTTTAGTCCGCAGATCGTATACGGTCTGCAATTAACACTACCTTAGGCATGAAAGTAAACATTGTTTTCGACCTTCGGAGTACATTTATTCTTTGGGACCGGTCATCAGGAGAAAGTGAACGGGGTCAACGCCTTCTGCCTGCACCCGCGCCGCACAACACTCGCAGCCTCAACTCACAGACAATTAGCTTTTTGGACACTTGTGCTGGTGACGTAATGAGAGCACTACACGTGCGCAGAATACTAATATTGAGTAACTATTTTATAGATAACTATATTTCAAGTTAGAGAACACAATACACGTAAATAATGCAGAAACTTTCGTAACAAAATTAATTGAGTTATTTACTTTTATGTGCGGATAACATTATAAAATGTATTTTCATATCTAAAGACCTCCTTACATAGTTACTATTTTGTTTGGCATACATATATTATTTGACGTTGAAGTTTCGTTTAGGATTGCGATGGTAAGGTTTGTGATATAAGTACGAAAGATCTCAACGCGAGAGAATGTGCAGATATTTTACATAATCACTAATCAAATTTAGTGATAACATAAGTTAATTGTGATTAGAGATTGATCTTGGTGAAGGATATTAAAAAAAATACTGCTGAGGCAAAAATCTTCATGATATTAAAACATCATCATCATCATCATCATCAGCCCACATTAGTCCACTGCTGGACATAGGCCTCCCCTAAAGAGCGCCATAGCGCCCTGTCTTCAGTTTGACGCATCCAGCTGCTGCCCGCATAATTATTATCAGTAAAACATAATTCACACAAATTGAATCGAGTCGGGAACATTAATAATTAACATCTATTTTACGAATGAACGTCGAATAGTATTGTATCAATAAAATAAGGCATAGAAACGATACCTAATAAATGGATTATAACTAATAGTGTTAGCCTTACGAGGTCATGGATTTTGGACGCTCTGTATTCCCAGTACTCAACAATTTCGTACTGAACTTGTCATTACTGGTGATCTGAATACCAACAGTAGGACAGAAGTATTTCCACAATGCACGCCACTATTGAAAATATCCATCTTCACCAGCCAAACAGAAAGCAAATAAGGTAATTGAAACAATCCACACAAACTAATAATGAAAATTCTCACATGGCTAATGTGTACACAGAAATTACGCGTCCAACACCCAAACTGATTGGCAGACCAATCTTCGAATGTCAATATTTAAATTTGTTTCATAAGGATTACGTAATAATTAGATAATGCCTTTGAGATCGATGACCGGGCTGAGAGTGGTTTTACGTAATGAATTTAAGCGGCTACTTACATGAAGAAAGTTTGACAGCGTGCAGACTATATTGTTGCGTCTATGTGTTGAACACCATTGTTTTACTATACAACAGAAAAACAACAACAAATGACGGAGCAATATGGCTGTCGATCACCATCATGTTTTTAGAAGTGTATCTACTACTACTTAGCCTACAAATGACCCACTGTTGAGGCGGGCTTCCTCCCATTACAGGGAGGGTAATCAGCCTACTGTACGCTGGCCAGACGGGTTGGCACAGGGTATCAGATCCCACAATTCCGCAACAGGACGCGAGTTGGAGCACCCCGGGGAGGTTTAGTGGGTAGGCCCCCACTATGGGGGAGAGTCCCACACTCCCCTCGCTGGCTATCCCCGTGGCCGGCGAGGAAGTCCATAAAGGATTTTACCCAGGGCAAAAAAAAAAAATGTGTCGTATCCAGTTATCCTTTTGGTTATGTTATCGGCCTTGTCATTTCCTTTTGTTGGCTCTACGTCACCCTCACGATGGAATGGAGTGGAACACGGACCACAATAATGTTGATGTCTAATTAGAAGATCCATCTAAGTATAGTAGAACTTTCCCCCACCAGGACGCTATTGGTTCAAAATGTTTCCCACAATACAGATTACTAGCAGTCGCTAGGACTCTACTGCCTGGAGTCAGGATCGAGCTAGCGTGCATTTTCTATGCTTGCAATCTACAGGGTCCTTGAGGTGATGGATTTAGAATACGTAGTGTCACAATCCCATTCCATTCTGAGGGTGTCATTAGAGCCGGAAAAATTAAATGAAGGCCGCAAGAGAAGGAAAACTTGTTAGGGCCTGTCCATTAATCACGTGAGGTTTATGGGGTTTGGCAAAAATCACGAAACATCACCAAGGGGTAGGAGGGTATAGCAAGATATCACGTGTATTTAATTTTTCGTCAAACGCGTCATTTCTGAACCGAAAAGCCGCGTGTTTAAGCTTTTTTGTAGGTACTAAAAATACACGTGATTTTTGATGGGGGGTGGGGGGTAGTCTTTAACCTCACCACGTATCACCAAGGGGGAGGGAGGGGTTAATTAAAAAAAAAAACATCACGTGATTTATGGACTGCCCCTTACGAAACCCTGTGGCAACCCGTCTGGCCAACGTGGCACAGTAGGCCAATTACCCTCCATGTAACCTAATGAAGCCCGACTCAGCAGTGGGTCATATATGGGCTGAACTGGTCTACAGGATGATCAGGAAATCTTTGGTCTGCTACAATCAGCTAAATTGCAAGTTTATCGTCTATCCGTGTAATAAGCTAATAAGTGCATAAAGCTTACTTTTTGGGAAATGAAATTCACAAAGAACGCTCTCTACCATTGCTGATGCATTAAGGCCATGAAATCGCTGTTGATCAGCGATGGAGGTCAATCAGCTCTTGATGATTATAACTTCACGTGTTCTTACGTGTAAGTGGGATAGCGCTATGCCAAAGTACTTCCGTCGCAGTCTAGCCGGAATATGCTGGCCTGTTTTGTTTACAAATATATTTAGTTCCAAAGTGGTCGGAGAAAGTGAATTTGGAGGGGACACGCTCGCGGTGCAAACCTCCGAATTCTTTGACGCTTTGCGCACTTTGGGTTACGACGTTAACATTCGATTTATATGAACTCTTGATAGATATACAATTTATAATAATCATTGCAGTCCATACTACTACTACTATTTAGCCCACAGATGACCTACTCCTGAATCGGAACCCATCTTATCAATTACCCTACACGTAGGGTAATTGATAAGATGGGTTGGCATAGGGTTTCGTATCGTGGACGCGGGCCCGATCGTCCGGGCCGCTCCCGCCCTGTCGTAGGCCGAGTCCGGTCGCAGATCCCGGGGCAGGGCACGGGGATGCCCTCGCCCCACATGGGATCTGTGGAAATACGACGTCCTGTTCGGGTGCTCACGGCAGGACGTCGTTTGCTCGTTCAGCGAGCCCGAGTTGGGGAGGTGGGCCTCCTGTCTGCGGCGGCGTGGTTCTGAGTACAGATCCCACAATGCCGCAACAAGGACGCGAGTAGGGAGCACTCCGGGGATGTTTAGTGGGTAGGCCTCCACTCTGGGGGAGAGTCCCACACGCCCCCCCTCGGCCATCCCCGTGGCCGACGGGGATAGTCCATAAAGGATTTTACACCGGGCGAACAAAAAAAAGGGTTTCGTATCGTATAATTTTCGTTCTCTTGCGGCTAAGTTTTCGTCGTGTTTTCACGATTTCCTTGTCTTGAGGCTTAGTTTTCGGTCTTGTGATTTCCTCTTGGCGGCTCTTACGACACATGATGGAATGGGGTGATGACACTGTGTATTCTAAATCCATCACCACACGAACAACGGATGGAAGGAAATGTAACGTTAACATTTTCTTCTTAAAGAAATTTGGCCAACCGTTAAATTTATCATTGTTATACTTGGCCATCATCATAGATAAGAGAGCTTGCTTTTTGTGTGTGAGAACAATTTAATATATGAGAAAAACGTCTACATATTTAAAGTTCATGCCCTAATTCAGACAGTATGATAATATAAAAAGTTAATTGTTATGTGTAAAATTAAATTATTATTGTAAGAAATCCGACTTAACAGTAGGCCATTTATGCTAAGATTATGAATATTTATATCATCATCATCATCATCGACCAGAACTAACAGGAAGTACCTACCCCGTATTTATAACAAGTTACGAGGCTTGAGGAAACCATTATTCATTATGGGCAGGCAATTGTTTTTAATTTAAACTAATCACTGGGTCAAGAAATTCGTCTTTACTACGCACTTTTATGATGAGATTTTTTAGTAGAATAGGTATTTTAACTTGGTCCCACTGGGATTTCACTCAGATCACACAAAATGCAACTAAGGTAATTAAGGTTAATAGTCCTATTCAATGGTGAAAATGTAGATTATTTGTACGCATAATTTAGTAAATGTGTAGGTAATTTTAATTTTCATTAAACCTAAACATGTAGTCATCACAACAATGCAGTGTTACAATGATGGCAAAAATACATGTACAATATTTAAACTTGGAATAAAACCATGTGCTAACCCGGCTAGCCGGCGTGGCATTATAGGTAATTACTCTCTGTGGAAAGGGAGGAGGCCAACTCAGCAGAGGGTAATTTATGGACTTAGTAGTAGGAGTCCTATTCAACTGCGAAAATGTAGATTATTATGTAATGCATAAATGCCTAATTAATTTTAATTATCATAAAACCTAGACATATTTACAACCCAGTGTTACAATGGTGACAAAAAAAACTGTGTGTTTGAGGCCGAATTTGTATACCGTTCAATAAGTTAAAATGTAAAATACGTTTAGACGTAGTGAATCTTTCTGTCGAGCGCACTATTGAGCTGTCCTGCGTTGAGCTTGAGCGATACGTTATAGTCTGCGTTTACCGCCCTCCCTTGAGTGAGTTCAGCTTGTTTGAATCAGTATTAGAAGATTCACTTAATAAATTAAATTGTAAACAGAAAAGTATAATTGTATGTGGATATTTTAATGTTAATT
The DNA here is from genome assembly GCA_905475355.2 of Clostera curtula. Lineage (NCBI taxonomy): Eukaryota > Metazoa > Arthropoda > Insecta > Lepidoptera > Notodontidae > Clostera > Clostera curtula. The sequence goes on along the minus strand of FR997808.1, from coordinate 6,660,486 downwards.
TATTAGATACATCTTCACTTAGTACCAGACTTTTAAATCTTTTTAAATCTTTTAATTTGCATAATTTATTTTTAGAACCAACTAGAATCACAGCTTCCTCCGCCACCTGCCTGGATAATATTTTTAGTAACTGTGATTTTATAGATAAACTAGTATTTAACAACCTTGCGTCTGACCACTGTGGACAATTGGCTACATTTCCTATTGTATTACCTAAACTTGTGCAAAAAATAAAATATAGACCACACTCAGTAAATCGTTGTAATAATTTTAAGAAAAATATTGTAGCTAAATTAACGCCATCTATTATGTACAATGATAACCCTAATAACATGTACGAATCGGTGTTCGAAGTCGTACAAAAAGAGTTTCAAAGTATTTTTAAAACGAGATCTAAAAATGTTAATGTTAAATCAGTTTCTTTCAATCAGTGGGCTACGGCAGGTATTTATAAAAGTAGAACGAGGCTTTACGAGCTATATGGCATGAAAAGGTATAAATTTGATGCCCCTTTTCTTACTTATGTAAAAAAATACTCAAAAATATTTAAAAAAGTGTGCAACATAGCCAAATCAAAATTTATTAGTAACACAATTAAAAACTCGGATAATAAAGTAAAAGCTACATGGAAAATGATAAACAATCAAATGGCTAAATCCTATATATGCGAAAATAGGTTTGAAATAAAGGACAATGATAAAATGATTACCAACCCGGCCGATGTAGCCCAGTCTTTCAATGAGTTCTTCGCAAATATACCCATATCAACGACTCGTTCCTTAAATTCCTCGCCGACTGTGGCTGAAAAACTGATGCATGATAGCATACCCAGTTGCAGTTCCTTATTTAGATTTGAACATATTTGCCCACTTGATGTAGTTAATGTTTTCAAATTGCTAAATCTTAAAAATACCGGTGACTTCTGGGGCATTTCTATTAAACTTTTAAATAATATAATCGAAGACGTGGCTCCCTACTTATCTGTTATTTTTAATAAGTGTATAGACGTAGGTGTTTTCCCCGACCTCATGAAGCTTAGTAAAGTTATACCTTTGTTCAAGTCGGGTAGTAAAAATGAAATTGGTAATTTTAGACCTATTTCGATACTACCTGCATTTAGTAAAATTTTCGAGAAGTTAATGCTCAAGCAGCTATTAAAATACTTTAACATAAATGGCCTCCTGCATAATGATCAATATGGCTTTACTAAGGGTAGGTCGACAACTGATGCAGGCGTTGCTCTGCTTAAACATATATTTGATGCATGGGAGAATTCGAAGAATGCTATTGGTGTATTCTGCGACCTCTCTAAAGCATTTGATTGCGTCCATAGGGAAACGCTTATACTCAAACTAAGTCACTACGGGGTTCAAGATCTAGCCCTGAAATTGATTGAATCTTATATGAAAGACAGGATACAATGTGTAGATGCAGATGGTATCAAATCTTCTGAACTGCCAGTACAGTTAGGTGTGCCTCAGGGCTCAATTCTGGGCCCTTTTCTTTTCTTAGTATATATTAACGACCTGCCATACTACTTACAGGATATTTGCAATGTTGTACTGTTTGCGGATGACACCTCATTAATTTTTAAAGTAGATAGGAATAGAAATAATTTTGACGAAGTAAACAGTGCACTCGAACAAGTAACACACTGGTTTACAGCAAATAACCTGGTTCTTAACGCAAAGAAAACGAAATGTATCAAATTTATCATGCCAAATGTTAAAAACCTCGGTCCTGACCTTACTCTTAATAACGAAGCTCTTAAAGCTATTGAGTCCACAGTGTTCCTCGGTATAACTGTAGATAGCGGATTACAATGGGGCCCTCACATAACCAGCCTTGCGGGAAAACTAAGCTCTGCTGCTTTTGCCGTCCGAAAAGTTAGACAGTTTACTGACGTGGAAACAGCTCGCCTAGTGTACTTTAGTTACTTTCACAGCATGATGACCTATGGTATTCTGCTATGGGGCAATGCTGTTGATATCCAACATATTTTTGTTTTACAAAAACGAGCTGTTCGAGCAATATATCAGCTAGGAGCTAGAGAATCTTTAAGAGAAAGCTTTAATTAAAGATATTGGTATTCTTACTGTTGCATCGCAATTTATTTTCGCCAATTTAATGTACATAAGGAAAAATATTCATTTATTTATCAAACTTAGCGATGTTCATAATATTAATACCCGGAATGGGCACAAATTGTGTGTCCCTATCCATAGATTACTTAAGGTACATAACTCATTTGTGGGACTTGGTATTCGCATTTACAATAAACTACCTCTTACGTTGCAAGAATTATCTTTAAGGGCATTTAAGACAAAAATCAAAGCTATTTTGCTTAATAAAGCATATTATAATATTAACGACTGTTTAAGTGATACGAGTAGTTGGTCGCCTAGCTAGCGCAGGATGATTTCTGTTAAATCATTTAGTTTTTATTAATTCTGAAAGTATGAGGATAATAATGTTATTCTATTAATTTTTTTTTTTATTTGCTGACTTGAAGTTCTGAGAAATGAACTTCATAATCTTAATACCTACCTATTGTTAAACCTGTCAGCGGGCGCTCCCGTTTATTGTACCAGGTATAAAGTACTTGGAGGCTATGTGAAAAGTCGGCTTCATTGTGTAAAAAATATGACGTGTAAAAGAGTCTTTAAAAGACCTATTTACAATAAATGAGTTTGAGTTTGAGTTCTATTCATTACTGAAGACTTCACTCGACATTACTCCGTATGGTGACGGGCTTAGGATACATAATGTCAACACCCCATGCACGGTTGGCGCAGTGGTTGAGCGATCGACTGCTGCGCAGCATGTCGCGGGTTCGATTCCCGCACAGGAAGAAATATTTATACGACCTACAAGTATTTGTTCCGGGTCTGGGTGTATTCGATCTATAATATGTATGTATTTACAAAAAACAAATTATATAAGTAGTTTATCATCCATCTCGTTACCATAACATAAGCATTAAGTTGCTTAGCTTGGGACGAGATGGCGTTGTGTGAAATATCCAAGGATATTTATTTATTATTTATTCCATCCTGAGGGTGTCGTAAGAGCCTCCAAGAGGAAATGACAGGACCGAAAACTAAGCCTCAAGACAAGGAAATCGTGAAACGATATCCAGTGCCCAGCCCAGGCGCTTAGCTCAATTAGCTAATTACTCTCTGTTTTACGCGAGGAGGCCCGACCCAGCAGTGGGTTAATATGGGTAATACCTACTAGTAGATTAAACGTTCGAAATAGGCATACAATCAGCTAAAAATACCTACTAGCATGAGAAAAAAAGCCTAAAACTAAACTATAAAAAAATAGCCAATAGCCATCAGAAATTAGGGCATAGAGCTAATAAAAAGTTGTTTTGTGTTTAGAATGGTCTTCTATCTTGAAATGGTTAATCGACGTTTGTATGGGCCACAACTTTTGTACAAACCAACGGTTGAGGTGTAAACTAACCAACTAGCAAACGTAATTATTATCCTACAAGCTCAGTAATTTGAGTTCCATTATGTTTCTTTGGTTTTCAGTGTTATTTGTCAAGTTTTTTTTTAAACGGAAAAAATATATTGATCCCTGCACTTGGTATAACCTGAATATTCACAAATACAAAGATATGGCGAGTATAATGATTTTATAAAAAAGGTTTATTATATTTGCCTGTTTTTACACATAATTATCACCATCATTAGCCCACTCTAGTCCACTGCTGGACCTGTTTTATACGGTATCTTTATCAGTACTATTGATCCTTTCGTTGAGGTAGGTAGGTAGGTTTTTGTTACACCCTGACTCACTCTGTATACCAAGTGCTGGCTAACTTGCTACGATTAGTAGAAATATAGCTTTTTTCATTTCGGTAGTGGCCGGAAACTGACCGTAAGCTATTTAGAAATTAACATATTTACTTTTGTAATTACGTGTTAGTTACCTAAGAAAGATAATTAGTGTGGTTATCTCATAATCATTTAGACTAAATATCTTAGTTATTATAAGACATTTATATAAACCAACAAGAACACAAAACCAGTTGTATTGTGTTCTAAATTAGGTGCTAATTCAAATAGTAGAGACACTTAATAATGTAGGTTGGGTTATTGTTCAAAATTTATAGGTAATATAGAAGTAACATTGAGGGAAGATTTGAACAAAATTGAGTTGTTTATTGACATGATTTTTGTCTCTTATTGGCCAGTGACTGTAATTTACATCATTAGGTCATTGTGTCGGTAGCTTTCGCACGAACATGATCGCAAAGTAATTTGTCTGAATGAATGAACAATTACGTATCTTAGATCTGACTCATGCGAGAGCATTCAAGCTACTTTGATTGATGTAGAGAAAACGTCTAATGACTTTCATGGGATTAAAAATATACTTTATATGATATACTAGCTTTTGCGCGCGGCTTCGCCCGCGTGGGCTTCGAACCCGTGCATATTTTTTATGAACATAAAATCGGTTATTGTGGCTAAACTATGATAGTTAGATATGTGCTCTCGCGGACTTTTTTGTAGATCTTTATAAGAACTGCAAACCCGTAGTACATAATTTTGTTCTATTGTCAATAGTTTTTGCAGCGCACGCATAAATAGGTTTTCGATTTTACACCTTGGTTTACAAAATCGCAATTTTCATACGAATCCCTAATTCTTTTGAAAATAAAATATAGCCTATAACCTTCCTCGGTAAATGGACTATCTATCTAAAATTTTTTTGGAATCGGACCAGTAGTTCCTGAGATTAGCGCGTTCAAACAAACAAACAAACTCTGCAGCTTTATATATTAGTATAGATAATTATAGCTAGGTCTCGTCACCGTCATCGGTTGGATCTATGGCAGCAACTCTATCGCCGCTATATCTGATGAAGTCCACGCTCTGACCAAACCTATTCCAAATCATGGTAGGAACCGAATCGTGCCAGAAAATACTGTATTGCCAAAACACACCTACCCTGCATTAGCTCAATGAAAAAATGATAAGATATGTGCGAATTTTCTGAAACCTCGTCCTACATCGATAATGGCCAAACCTAAGAAAACGTAATGAATTCTCAGTAGATAAAAATACATACACAGAAAGCGAAAGGACAACGGAAACCAGATGTTTCAAGAAATAAGATTATTTTAACGTTACTTTCTTTTTTATAATTATAATATAACGCACGGATTTGGTTTTGTAACGCCACTCAATGTACTACTACACAATTATGTCTTTTTTATTCTTGAAATTCATAACAGGTATGCCTTTGAAAAACTGCTGCTAGTTTGTTACTTACACTACACACTATCTTAGGAGATGATTAGGGAGAAACTAGTTTAATACTAGTGATCGCCCAACAACGTTTGAAATTCGACCACAATTAATTTAAATTATAGTTCTATTCTCAATTTGACCATACACTTCAACAACATAATATGCGGGTGCGTCTCAAATACGTGGCAGTGTGTGTAATGTCTTTATATTGTTTTAAAGTATTTATTATTATGCATAATAAAAAAAATGTGTGGGAAAGTTTTTTTATGATTAACATATTTAATTGGATGCTGTAGTGGCCGCGCATGTAGGCGCCAGAGGTCAATCGGAGAAGGCAGTGTTGGCAGCGGAAAATACCCAATATTTCCTCTGATGCCAGCTCTGGTGTCAGAAACGCCCATAGGCGGCAGTAACTCACCATCAGGCTAAGCTTAAACTTTCGAGCACCAACTAGTATTAAAAAAAGTGGAATACTATTAGCATGTAGGCCATAGGCCCGTTAGACAATGATTTATATAGTACTAGCAACCCGCCCCGGCTTCGCACGGGTGCAATATTATGGATGTATTATACGAACCTTCCTCTTGAATCACTATATCTATTATAAGAAACTGCTTTAAAATCCGTTGCGTAGTTTTAAAGATTTAAGCATACATAGGGACGGACAGACGACATCGACTTTCTTTTATACTATGTAATGATATAAGTTTTCTTTGCCTTTTGGTTAGATTTAATTCCTATCAAGTGCCTTTATTCGGCCCGTACGACATCCACAGCACGTTTTTTTAAAGTAATGCCTGCCCAATTACCCACCTGTATTGCGGGGACAGAGCAAGTGCCTCTGGTTTACAAGAAGACACTTACCCCACAACGAAATCGAACCGGGTATCCATAGTCTGAAGGCATATCCAACCCCTAGAAAACAAGGCAGGCATTGTTAACACTAACTTGTGTTAACTTGTTAAGTCCATTACCTAGCAGACAATACGCCAGGGGCGGCACGCAATAATTAGGGGCGGGCGGCCCGCATTCTTAGCCCACTGTAGTTTATAGTATGAAGGATACGTTCTGGTTCACATTGGGATCAGTCTTCACTTTCTATGACAGTGACAGACAAACTTGCTTATTTACATCAAAGGCTTTGTGCTCTGCGAGTGAAAATATATACCGGTATCCGATAATGTGTGTCCGTTTAGTGACGGATTTAGAATACTTATTGTAACCACCCCAATCCATCCTTAGGTTATCGTAAAAGCCGACAAAAGGAAATGACAAGGCCGGTTACCTAGCCTCCTACCTGCATACGGAAATCTTGATACAAAACCCTGTGCCTAACCTTTTGCCTAGCGTGTCTCAGTACGCTAATGGAGGGTCCATTTAATTGGAGTAGGCCAGACTCAGCAGTGGGTCATTTATGGGCTGCGTAGTAATAGTATCCGATAATTCATGTACTCACTCATATACATACCAGTGCTGGGTATTTACAGATATTTGAATGTATGGTTTAACGATGTATGGATTATGTGAACATCCTATGAGAGAGGAGAACCTCATTTTTTTGTGATTTTTAACTGAATTGCAACACCTGTTGACGTGTTGAAAAGTACCACCTGCATCAGGCGTCATCATTCACTTAATCAAATCTCAAGCTCAACACTCATGTAGAGGACCTCTGGACACAGTGAGGAATTTCTGCGTGCATAGGGAACGTTATTTATAAAACGAAATTATAGGCGGTAGATTTGTATGAAGACAACTGTCATCTAGTCCCTCCCGTGTCCAAGATTGCTGCAAAGCTTTCGAAACTTGGAATTGGTTGACTGGAAAAAAAGGTTGACTGGGAGAGAATGCCTCTTGGCATTAAGTCCGCCTGTGTAAATATGTTTGCATGAAGTATTAAAATAAAAAAAAATAAAAAAAACTTCGAGAATTAAATAATGTAAAATACACGGGACTAATACTGTAATGCACTTGTAGGCCCCCGACAAAAAGAGTGGTGTTACGAGTATAAGTCTGGCGTTTCCACATACATCGTGGCATCGTAGCTCCTAAACGAATGGACCGATTATGATGCAGTTTCACTATCACTACATAGTATAAAACGTCGTTTGTCCGTCCCTATGTATGCTTAAATCTTTAAAACTACGCAACGGATATTGAAGCGGTTTTTTTAATAGATAGAGTGATTCAAGAGGTAGGTTGGTTTTTAAGTGTAATATATGCATAATATTGTAGAGAAACACTGATAAATTTAGAGGTTCATTATTGCACCCGTGCGAAGCCGGACCGGGTCGCTAGTATTTTATAAAAAAGCCTTCTAGATTTTCGTTTCTAGTTGTATTGGGGGTTCCTTAATCATGTTTTATTAAATTGGAGGCCTATCGGATAGTAACGTACGCAATCAATCCGCAGGTTAAGCAATGTCGAGCGCTGATGGGTATTCAATGGGTTTCCATCATTTGTAATATCCGACGTCCTCTGTGACGTAATGCCGTCGGTCCCGGCAGCCATTCTACCATCTACGGCAGCCGTTACACGTACCTTCTTACTACTACTACTACGAGTACTACTCAGCCCGTAAATGACACACTGCAAATTCGGGCCATCTCCCATCAGGGTCATTAGCCTACTGTGCCACACTGGCAAAACGGGTTGGGACAGGGTTTGGTAACAGGCGTGGCACTGTGTACAGATGCCGCAACAGGACGCGAGTTGGAGCAACCCGGGGAGGTTTAGTGGGTATGCCCCCACTCTGGGGGAGAGTCCCACACGCCCCCCCTCGGCCATCCCCGTGGCCAACGGGGATAGTCCATAAAAAAAAAAGGGTTTGGTAACAAGTTTTCATTTCTTTTTGTCGGCTCTTACGACAAACTTTTGGATGGAACGGGGTGGAGACACTATGTATTCTAAATCCGTCACCACACGGAATACCTACCTAGGTGAAAACTAACAGCTAGTGTACTTACCGGTTGTCCCTCAGAACAGTTGCAGTCGCCGAGGGCAGACGGCAATTGCGCTGTGTAAATACTGGGAGTAAGCCAAATCTGGTTAAACTTTTGTTATTTTTAAGGGCAGTGTACAAACATGAAATTCACGAACACAAATTACACCCAGGCTCAGACCAAGTGCCTCTGGTTTATACACGGTGATTTTTTTCCCATTGTTTTCCCGCGGCAGATCGATTTGCTATTAGTAGTACTATCGATTGATAGCGATAAATTAAAAAAATAAAAGGTATTTTTTTTCAAATATCAAACAAAATATTACATGAACTCGAAAGCGTGAGAAGCAATAGTAATTCACCAAACATAATATTAAATTAGGTATCTACATACGAGATACCAGCGCCGACCACAGTGAAAGCCTCCCCTCCCTCGCCACCCCCTATACCCGCTATAACCGCGCCGCCTCAGTTAGTGGCGAATTGGCGACTGTCGTCGCACGCGCGTTGTGTTTTCGTGTAGTGGCGTTTGAGTGCAAAAATGAATCGGCACTACAAATATTCTAACTTAGAGTACGTCGCTATGGTGCAACTGTACGCTCGGGCTGATTATGACTCCCACGCTGCCCAGCGGCTTTATGCGGAGCCGCAACACTTGGAGTCGCTCCGTCTTTGCGGGATTTTGAACCCCCAAGTCCCACAGGCCCGGACAATCGTAGCGGCAACACAGCGACTACTCGATCATGGACAGTTTGATACACCAGCGCATGCACAGGGCAGAGGTCGATTGGCCGTTTATTTGCCAGAGCTCGATGAACAAATTATCGAATTCTTCGAACGGGATCCTCGACGGAGTACGCGTATGGCTGCGGCTAGGTTTAACGTAACTTTTATGTAACGTGACTTTTATTTGTGGTCAGAGCTCAAGCAACTAGTGTATCGGGAAGAACACGAAACGCGCGACGCGTTGATAACTGCGATAGTGGACGCTTTTAATAATATCGTAAGAAGTGACAGAGAGACTCTAGTGAAATTGAAAAACAATCAAATGAAACGTGCTCCATTGTGCATTCAACGAAATGGGTTGCACTTCGAACAATTACTTCGGTACCGGTGAGTGTAATTAATTACTTTGTAAATAGCAAAAAATCATAGTACGTAGGTTAGTTAATTAAAATCATTGTAAATATGTTGATTCCAATTTTTTTAATACGCCCTAAATACTTCAATAATACAAATAATTTTTTGTATTGTATTAAACTTGTTAGTAGTTTCGTATTTAGTTAGTTGAAGGTAAAAAGTATTGGTACGCCGCTAATGAGTGAATTCAAGAATCGCATTCCGTACCGAAAGCTATGGCTCAGGGTTCCCGAAAGTACTGGGGAGTAAACAAAGGCTTTTGTTTCCCACGTTAGTTTCTTTTGTGTTGTTGTAACAATAGCGTCTGTTAAAATGCCGACACCTATTGTAGGTGTTTATTTTTATGATGTTTTTTTACATTTCACCGGCTGATTAGCGTGTGAAAGACTGTGTGGTAATGAAGTATTTATGACGGTCCTAAGCCCGTTAAAGTATGAAGGAAAAATTGCAAAACTTTTAGGTAATTATGTTTTGTATTTCGTTAACACAAGCCCTCGTGCTACAGCTTACTACGGAAGGTATTAAGCATCAGCTGATAGCGCAATGATCCCCGCCGCGCGCTGCCCTTACTATAGGTAGGACGTCGCTTTCGAGTTTTGTTTTTCACAATTGTAAATCCGACATTTATTAATAATTAAATTATTTGTTGTTATAAATCGTTTGTACTACCGGGAGGAAATCATTTCCCTGCGGGAAAACATCCATTTCAATTTCACGGTGTATAAAGAAATTTCGATCCAGGGCCGGATTTGGTGGGGGGCGGGGCAACCGGGGCGAAAGCCCCGGGGCCTCCACAAGCAGGGGGCCTCCACAATAGAGAAATCGGAAAAAAAAATTTTACAAATTTCAACTAGTAAATATCTTTTCCTTTGATATTTTTTTTTTCGCTTTTACACAAAATTATTTAATGAAAAACTCGACTGAAAAAAATTGTTCATTTTATTTGGAAAATAATTTGGGGCAAGGGGGCCTCCACTCCTTTGTTGCCCCGAGGTCTCTGGACCCCTAAATCTGGCCCTGTTTCGATCTAACGAACCGGGAATCCCTGACCCACAGGCGACACAGTCAATCCCTGTCTGGGTGTCATTTGTGTTCGTGAATTTCATGTTTGTACACTGCCCCCGCGACACAGGGGTTAGGTTTTTATTTAAAAAAAAGTATAGGTACGGCGCCATAAAGTTGGCATTAAATGGGCTAGAGCAACAAGGCAAACTAGTACCGACACCACAAATTGAGAAAACGGCAAAGAAGAATTTAGGGCTAGTCATATTTTTATACGCAATGTCACGTGGATGGTGTTTCTGAGGGTGTCGTATGAGGCGACTAAAGTACACCACCTAGCCACAAGAGAAGGAAAACTTGATGTAAACCCTGTGCCAACCCGTCTTGCCAGCGTCGTACAGTGCCTACTTACTAATTCCCGTCCTTAAATATTGGAGGAGGCCCGACTCAGTAGTGGGTCATGTATGGGATGAAATGATGATGATGATATCTTTAGAAATATAAGAAAGGATTCCAGTAAAAAGAATTAGTTGGATGACTAACTAATACTAGATTAGCCAGCGGAATGCGAAGTCAGGTGTGTCCTTCTAGGTCGTAGCTTGATAACACTTGGTCGTTGGTGGCGAGAACGAAAGCCACCATTTCATTGTCCCACTGACCCACAAAAGTGTGCTATGTTTACACGGCATGTTATTCTGTATGCTCAAAACATAAGCTATGTTTATGTTGTGATAAACATTTATCGTGTTGGACTTTCAGTATTTTTCAGTGCCTCTTACTTTCACGGCAGCAAAACCTTATAATAGATATTAGTTGTCGCTTTTCTACATATGCATGTCAATTGTCCGTATGGTGACGGATGTAGAATACATAGTGTCACCAACTCATTCCATCCTGAGGGCTCAGGGTGTCGTAAGAACCTGTGAGCGAAACTATATAGTACTGAGCTATTCTCAAAAATATTATTAATACGTAAGAAATATTCTGGATACAATTTTTGTATTGTTTGGTTTCACCCTTTCATTGACACGGTGTATGCGGCGGTTACGCCCATGGTATTGTATGACCTACGCAATTATATTAGGCAGTAAAATGTGTCCATTCATGTGTAGACGTGAATCGGTGCAGGTGAAATTGGTTTGCGTCTCTTAGGTTAATAACATCGTAGCTAGACACTGCTCTTTCTATGGATAATAACTAGGTAGTCTCCGTAATGACTTGAGTCTTACAAACGATTATGCTCTGTCATTACTGTCGCAGATGCAAATCCCGGTTACTTTTACAAGCGTGACCCCAGAAGTGAGTTGAGTGGGTCCGCCCTGTGTGGTTGATGGCAACCACTGCGGTACCATCGGAATGTTGCGTCCCAGTTCTCAAGATCCGCTTGTGATACGGAAATAGTGGTATCGTCTTATTCGAATAATAGCTCTAATAGTTACCTATTAGTTCGATAGAGTATAAGTAGCGAGTATTTTCCGACATACGCCACTTTTGAAAATTTAGACGATTAAAAATGGACATAGCCCACTTTTAATTACGCATTTCTTTGCATATATGTATGGTATAAAATGATAGGCGGCAGATTATTAAATTTGAGCTATGAGTAAGTCCTTAGTCAGAGTTTCAGATTTTTAAATATCTAATACTTAATCTCCAATCTTCAAATATTACTCGTGTCACGTGACCTACTTGGGTGCGTGGAATGTTCGAAAAGGCCTTTAAGCTTTGTAAACATAATCAGCACACCTTTTTAAATTAATATCCACAGGTTGAATATTTTTTATGCACCAAATCTGAAGGAATATCGAAAAACGCCCAAAGGAGTCTCGGGCCCGATTTTGATGAAAATCAAAATACTTCGTTGGTTTTATGAAAAATATTAATATAAATATTAATGTCATGAGTCAAATCAATGAACAAGCTCAATTTTAAACATAATATGAACATTTTTCAGTAGTAATTAACTAAACAAATGCAGTTTTAGTTTTCATCAAAACTCATCTGAACGTTTCTCGATATTCTTATAGTTTCAATTTTGGCAATCTACCCTTTATATCGCAATTTAAGCCCATTTTGTTATATTATTATCAAAAGAATAGTACCTGATTCACCTAACCATCGTAAACATTAATATCATTGATCGAGATTGAACCGACTTTACCGGCCACGTCTTTCTTTTGAGAAAATACTTAGTTGTTCAACTTACATTTCAACTTTACAGTTAATCATAAAGAGAAAGATGCAAATTGACAAATATTACCGGAGTAGTGGCTTCTGTCAAGATGTGTCACACGCTAAGTAGACCGCTTAGCAGGTATATCGTCCGCGGTTTCCGTTGATAGCTATCGGTTTACAGGCTTTGCAATGCAGGCTGCATTGGAAGGAATCACAGAAACTCCAAGAAGCATTGTGGAAGATAGGTTACGAAGATGGTATTGACTATACCTAGATGGACGATTTCTCTGCACTAGGTGTAACTAGTCTCGCGGGCGCAGTTTACAAATATGAAATTCACGAATACAAATGACACCCAGACTCGGAGCAAGTGCCTCTGGGTTACCATAGACACTTGCCCGACCCCGCAATTGAAACTGGGACCTAGATGACTATACCTAGATGGACGATTTCTCTGCACTAGGTGTAACTAACCTCGCGGGCGCAGTTTACAAACATGAAATTCACGAATACAAATGACACCCAGACTCGTAGCAAGTGCCTCTGGGTTACACAAAGACACTTGCCCGACCCCGCAATTGAAACTGGGACCTAGATGACTATACCTAGATGGACGATTTCTCTGCACTAGGTGTAACTAACCTCGCGGGCGCAGTTTACAAACATGAAATTCACGAATACAAATGACACCCAGACTCGTAGCAACTGCCTCTGGGTTACACAAAGACACTTGCCCGACCCCGCAATTGAAACTGGGACCTAGATGACTATACCTAGATGGACGATTTCTCTGCACTAGGTGTAACTAACCTCGCGGGCGCAGTTTACAAACATGAAATTCACGAATACAAATGACACCCAGACTCGGAGCAAGTGCCTCTGGGTTACACAAAGACACTTGCCCGACCCCGCAATTGAAACTGGGACCTAGATGACTATACCTAGATGGACGATTTCTCTGCACTAGGTGTAACTAACCTCGCGGGCGCAGTTTACAAACATGAAATTCACGAATACAAATGACACCCAGACTCGTAGCAAGTGCCACAAAGACACTTGCCCGACGCCGCAATTGCAACTGGGACCCCGTGACAACAACTTCATTAAAGAAAAATAATGGTATACACTCCTGCTTTCGGTAGCCTTAGTGCCCTCAATTCAGTTTTACATGACACACAATTCCCATGACAAGATTCGATTTAAGAAGTTAAATGCATGGAATTAAATTCAAATTATAGCAAGGTCTATTTGTTGCGCCAAGTGATAGGAAAGTGATACTGTTAATGCACCATCAGTATGTACATGACATGACGTACCTAGTAACGCGACACACATACATAGACATAGAAGCTTCGAGTATAATCTATCTAGATTTCACTACTTAGATCGCTGTCCTCACAATTAGATATTATGAATGCTTTTATGCACTATCGTTAGGACAGTGCTTACTTACTTAAAAAAATATCTAAATAATTTTAAGCCAGTTTACTTACCGAATATTTTACGAGATTATAGTGATCACGTGGGAGACGTACTCCCCAAAAGGCCCATTTAGACGAGGATAGTTTCTCATCTCGAAGATACGATTGCCGAAAGAATATAAAAACTTACGCAGCAGCAGTACTAGCCTGCCTCTTATCAGGAGGATCGAGAATCCGCAGAATTGCTTCAAATGATACCACTTCTCACTAGTCAACACTGTTCATTATGTATGACTGCTACACCGCTCCGGCACCGTCTCATTTAGCAGTGCCATATCCCAGCGATTCTTCTTTTTCTTATTAGCCCATAAATGACCCACTATTCAATAGGGCCTCCTCCAAATAGTAGGTATATAAGCCAACTGCGCCACACTGGCCAGACGGGACTTCAGGGTAGGCTGTCTACCTCTTCAGTGAGTCGCCTCTTAGGACATGGTGTACCTATTTGTGTATTCGTCACCACACGGATTCAATCCTAGCGATTAGTAATTCTATTTTAAGAACAAAATTCAAGTTTGATTCGTAACAGAAGGATTTATAGCAATCGTCCACGCAACAGTCGATTCCATGGAAAAGAAAGTGAATACAGATGCATGAATCACGCTGGGCCAGCGATCTGCCAAGTCCTCTTTCATTTACCCCGAGGAAGCTAGCGAAAGTGTGATTTTCCTTGTATACCAACTTTCATTATTTAATTATTTAGCAAGACACTTTTGACTCGAAAAGCGTCTCGTTTAATCGCTGTACGAAGCATTAAAATTTTATTTGTCTTTCGATTTTTTTTCGATTTCTTAATCGAAACATTTCGGTTATTCGTCGATATCGAGATTCTCCCATTAGTATGAAACAGGGTGACTTTCCAATTGGTGTAGATGGTCAAAACTGAAACTACTTATTAGGAATTAGGATTAGGGAATCACCAGCCAGGTGATCAACATTCGATGAGATGTTCGATCTCGAGCCCGATTTTAATGAAAAGTAGTATTTTCCAATTTGATTTCCGAATGATTGTTATTTCTAGTCTGTACTCGAACCCGTTCATCTATAACCAACTTCAACAAATAGATTCTCATTTCGAAATTTTATTCGATTAATATAATTGGCCCCATAGAAAATTTATCAAAATTGGTTCAGAAGTTTGCTATTTAACTTGAGATAAGCAAACAAAGCTTTAACGTGAACGAACTATAGTATTATAATTCAGAAAGTAACTAAACGACTATTCCTGCCGGCAAAGTCGCCGGTAATCGCTAGTATGTATTTCAAATTCAAATCATTTATTTGCTTAGGTCAACATGGAAATTTACTAATTGTCAACATACTATGGACAAAATGTACTTATATAATACAAAGTACGACAGGTTACCGACAGTTCGTACCGCAACCACTGAGAATAACTGGCAAGTAACGATATTTTAAGTCCTGAAATCTATCCTGAAGCTATTATGTTTCATACCATGAACACTGTAAATGATATTAATCGATTATATTTTAAAATAGATAACTATAATGGGGTTAAATAAAAACACAATCTCAAATTAATAAATTTATTTCTGAGATCACAAAAAATACACATAGAACATGGCTGTCCTACTATTCTAGAAGCGCACCACTGATTCGAATCGAAGAAGCGGATACTAGAGCAAAGTATTAACTATCTAAACTTCTCACAAGCACGATACGCGTACAAAATTATGTTTAACTTGTGATTCTGACAGTGCAAAAAAAAATCGCAAACATTAATTTAAAAATACAATAAGTTCTTATTTGTCATGAAAACAATTAAACCGCCAGTTTCACAAAGATGGAATACTAACTTGAAAGAAAATAATTGTCAAAACCTCTTTCAATTTCATGCATTACTTCTTACATAACATCGCGAACATAAAGACAGCAAAAACGAACTACTACTATTCAGCCCGAAATAACCCACTACTGAGTCGGGCGTCCTCCCATTACATAGAGGGTAATATATATACATAGCCTACTGTGCCACGCTGGCCAGACGGGTTGGCACAGGGTTACGTATCAAGTTATCCTTCTCTTGCGGCTAGGAGTTCGGCCTTGCCATTTCCTTTTGTCCTTACGGCTCTTACCCTAAGGATGGAATGGGGTGGAGACACTATGTATTCTAAACCCGTCACCAATTCGATTATGTTCAAACGACCAAGGCCACTTAAATTGGCCTATTGAACAGACAATTTATATTATTAAACTTTTTTAAAACTCACCATTGCGCTGATGACCGGAATATATATCTGCTTCCAAGTGTGCCTGTGCAAGTGTAATGATAATTTAGAGTAAGTTTTAGAACTGATATAACAATTAGACTTCATTTGGTGAGCCGTTTAAAATAATATAACTATGTGAGTGCTCTCCGTGGTCATATGGTAATGCTGTACCTACAGTAAGTTTTGTCAAGATAAAACGGTGCATTATACCATCGCATCAACTAGGCCGCTAAATGTTCAGATCACATTCAAGAGTCATTACTATTTCACAGATAAAACCTTGAAACATACCCCAAATTCACCGTTCTAAAAGTATTGTCCAGAGGGACAGCCTATAATTATATAACTCTAGTCAATGGGAGCCATGCCAAAGAATGTTTAAAAAGAACCGCCACGCAACATGGAGAACATTCTATCTGGTCTGCCATTTTTCTGGACCACAGAGATTGAAACAATACCATAGCTTAAATTTATCGAAATCTATCTACTTAAGAATCAAGGGTCAATTTTACTTAGCGTATTGTGTAACTGACTAGAATTTCTAATAGAAACTACAGCTTTACGAGAAACTTAAAAAATAAATCACATGCTACAAAGTTAATGGGAAACATTAAAGTGTCGACATGACAGAAAATCTGACATACGTACCAACTCATTCAGCAGGCTATTTTAGACCTGCGTTGAGCCCGCCTCGGAGCTTTTAGAGCTCCATTAATCGAGGCGGCCCACGGCGCACTAGGGTCGCCAACGATTCTTCCCCTGATACTCGTAGCTTTGGAGCAGACCGTGGGACGCCGTGAGTTTTAGTAGGCAGGTCGGAGTACAACAACTACACAAAGTCCGACATAACTCGGCTAGTGCCCTGACGTTGCTTAGGAATGTTTAGTCAATTACTTACCAGACACAGAACTACCATTAGCAGACTTAGACCTGTAACAATAAGAAAAACATATTCATATTTGGATTTGAAACAAAGTCTTTCCATAAAGCCTTTAGACTCATCGACAAGTCATTTGATAAAGATTTAAATTATAGCTTAACTTAATTATAGGCCTAGGGTACCTACATAGTTTCAATAAAATGGTAAAATCAATTAAAACATTAGAGTTCTGTCGTTCGTCAATTGTTATATGAAATTATAATCATCATTTCAGCCAAAAGACGTTCTCTGCTCAGATAGGCCTCCCCCAAGGATTACCTCGAAGGCCAGTTCTGAGCCACCCGAATCCACCGACGACCTTAATCAGGTCGTCGTCCACCGTGTGGGAGGCCAACCAGCACTGCGCTTTCCGGAACGCGGTCCCCATTTTAGGTCTTTTCGGCACCAGAAATTGTAACAATAACATCTAATAGACACATTTAACTAGAAACAAAGAAATAACATTACTATAATCAAAATTTTATCAACAACAACTATTGTATTCGGGCTCATAACTGTCTTTTACTGGATCGCTGAACAGTAGGCTTAATGGACGGTAGGGGCATTGTTCCATGGTGTCCTTGGCAAGGTCCACGGGAAGACAACGGGATCGGGAACAGGTTGGATACACGGACCGACTAGCACAGTTAGCGCTACTACCATAACTGGGTCATCATATATATATAGTGAAGTTCAAGGCGCGACACTCATTGCAAGTTTGACTCTCGCACGATCAACACGCACTTTCTCCAGTGTCGCATTACCCTGAAGATAAGGTGATAGTGAAACAGTGATACGTTCCAGAAACAGATAAGGTAAGATCTTTGAAGGCTCCCTTTCGGGATATTGTGGATAAGATTAAGTGTAACCGTGTTTGCAGTGAGAAAGTTTTCTAGTGTGACCACGTGATTATAAAGGTGCTTTCACAAGTGATTTTGGTGATACATTTTTTGTGTTAAATTTGATAAAAAATGTGATCAGAAACATTTTGCGATTACGTCTAAAAGGAATAGGCTATTGTGTATTTTAGATGCGTCAAAAATAGAAAATTCAATGGATATAATAAATATATTATATTATTTAATGTATCTTGAATTCCAATAGAACAAGCGACTTCATATTTTTAACTTTTCACACACCAGCATGACTTCACGTTTGTTCTATTCCAGTCGGTTTCACAGCACCCGTCTACTTTCTCTTGAGGAAAAACTAGAAAAAACAAGCGTCACTCGCTAATGGTTTTCCCGCGCAATTTGTAAAAGACAATCGGAGAAAAGTGGGTTAATATTGTGGTGAGCACCATCATTGGCGCATTTATGATGTATCTTAAGATGTCGTGTGTATATTTCTTTTCAACCTTTAATTTATCATGGAACTTTCTTTAAATAGTTAGATACCATAGTTTTGTCCGTGTGGTGACGGATTTAGAATACACGATGTCACCAACCCGTACAATCTTTAGGGCACCCAACCGCAAGAGGCAGATCACCTAGCCCCAAGAGAGGGAAAACTTGATACAAACCCTGTGCCAACCCGTCTTGCCAGCGTGGCACAGTAGGCTAATTTCCCTCCATGAATTTGGAGGAGGCCCGACCCAGTAGTGGGTCATTTATGGGCTGAAACGGCGACCATAGTTTAAAGATAAATTGAATGTTTCGATTAATTTGAGATGGAATACAAAATAGTTACTTTAGGATTACAGGAACCCTCTGTTAAGCCGGGCCTCCTCCAGTCACATGGAGGGTGTACTGTGCCCACTGGCCAGACGGGTTGGCACAGGGATTTGTATATTTTTTTCTTTCTCTTGCAGCTAGGTTTTCAGCCCTGTCATTTCCTTATATCGGCTCTTACAACACCCTCAGAATGGAATGGGGTGGTGACAATATGTATTCTAAATCCGTCACCACACGGACGAACATAACTACTCATACCTATTTTAAATTACTTATTTGTAAATTAGTAGTTTATAAAACGTCACGGTCTTACGTTGTTCATGAGATTATCACTTGACTAAAATCCTCAGCCATAGACAAAAACTATAGAAAATAAAAACTTTTCACAGCAACAAACTTTTGCATTTCACAGAATAAATACAAAATATTGTTAATATGTTCAGTTTCATATTGTTCATCCAATTTTCGCAGCTCGTCAACCACATTCTCAATATTTGCACGGACACGCTAAGGCGAACCTTCGCTTTCTAAAATGTGAAAATACATAATACATCAACCCTGAATTAGTCATGGGACAAATACACATGAAACAAAAGAATCTTTGGTACGATGCTTGACGTAACAATAGAAAAGCTGACATTGAAATTAGCTCTCATGGTAGTTCGCAGCTCTACTTTTTATTGCAACTTTTTCTACAATTGCATACACTTTGAGTGATAGTTACATTCATATAATTCTGTTATGATGAAGCTGAAGATATGCCGCCTTGAGTTAACGGGTCCCTTTTAACCCCAGCACTTTAATCGCGGGGGCAGTTTACAAACATGTAATTCACAAACACAAATGACACCCAGACTCCGAACAAGTGCCTCTAGTTTGAACAAAGACACTTGCCCGACCCCGGAATCGAACCCGGGACCCGTTGATCCAAAGGCGGCACTTCCAACCCCTAGACCAACGAGGCTCCGGTTTTTGGGTTCTAGGGTCTAGGGTCGGTCAAGTGTATATTTTGCATAAACAAAAGATACTTGTTTCGGGTCTGTGTCTGGCAATAGAATTAGCAAAAATATTTTGATAGCCATTAGGTTATGCCAGTGATACTATAGACAGGACCCTTGAAGTATCGAATTGCTCTTTGTAAATACTGGTATCTAGCCAAATCTGGTAAGACTTGTACCGACCCCACTGAAATTGGGTAAAAGGGCAAAGAAGAAGAAAAAAAGAAGTTGTCTAGTATTAGCCGCCGCAACTTATTGTCCGCCCCTGAGTGAACGCCAACTATGTAATTATTTAACTAAGTTATTCAATATACAGAAACCCTAATGATAAAATGGTTATGCCAGAATTAAAATATTTCGAATTTACTCCGAATGCATACTAACATAACAAATTGTGGAAGCTTTTAAAGTCTTACATAAAATGGCTTCACTCTACGAAACAAACTCTGTTTCTAGTCTTATTACTTCTATGATTGGTTTTAAGAGAGTTGCGTGATAATTAATTTCAAATCTCAACCGTTAGCCGGTGGTTCTCGTCTTCAAATAGAGCGAGACCATCAATTAAAAACAACTGAGTTTCAAGTTCAGTTTAATGTTGCTAATTTTTGGAGTACCCACACAGTCTTGGACGACTTTGTAGTTGCTGATTCACACTTGCACAAAGAAAATAAACATAGTGTTGTTACGAATACAATATATTTCTATTCGAAGTGGATGCCAACATAAATTGACACATAAACACACGACACGACGACTTGAAATGATTACTAAAAAGTAACTTTTCAAAGCTATACAATTACAAAATTTAATGCACTCAATAAGTCTTCGGTAGTATAGTGGTCAGTATCCCCGCCTGTCACGCGGGAGACCGGGGTTCGATTCCCCGCCGGAGAGATCCTTTTTGAAATTTTTATTCATTATATAATTTTTCTAGTTCTTATAATAGTTTTAAAATATTCGATCTTAATATTCATATATATAATTGCATGTCGATAAATAGCATATTTTTTAATACGTAGAACGACAAATAATAGACGCTTTCAAGTTTTGCAACTACTCTTTACGGTCATTTGAAGTAGGTACCGATTACATTATTATTTTAAATCTTCTGTCAATAGTAAAAAGCCCTATGATACATATGTTATTAAAAATCTAAGTAGTCTAATATCAAAGTCACATTGAATAGATTAACGTATAAAACGAAACTTTTTAGGAGGTCAACAAAACCTAATAAGTTAACCGATACATCTCGATCCATATTAACCTTCTCATTTACACCTTTCCAACGCGTAAACAAGCCGATGAAATATGATTAGAAATGACTGGTAATTACTGGCATCTCGATGAACCGAACCGGAATGCCGCAGCCTCTCATGTCCAAAAAACTTTAAAGTGAAAGTTGTGACGGGCGGACGTGAGAGGAGACTTCGTCATTCCTCGCGTTGAGTAATCGAAATAATTTCAAGACGTAAATTATACCTACAGCGTCGTGCATTGCCTGGGGGCTCATTATTCACACCTGATAAAAATGCGTTGACCAATTTATTTATGAACCACGCTAAAGAGCTGGCGCGGTGGCAGAGACGACAGTATTTTCTAAATTGAATGAGGGGACTTTGAAACCGTAGGGTCCTATGCATTGCTCGGTCAGCGGATAAGCTTGGCCATTTAAAAGTGAAATGCTGCCAGTATTTAAAACACTAGTCACCCAATTTATTTAATTTATTATCTTTTTGACCAATCTAGACAAAACGCTATTTGTTTGAATTTGAATACGAATGTAGTGGAAATGTTATAATTGGTTATGGTTGATTTAAAAAAGGAAGATATTGATCCTCGAAAGAAAACTGCTATGAAATCTTCATCATAATAGTAAAGCCAATCGACTATGTCCACTACCTAATTGTTCTACTTTCTGCGCCAAATCGTCTGGCTGGTGAGGCAAACTCCATCCATGAACAGCTTAGATGGAGACGCCTCATTATCTATTCTGAAATATGCTCATTTTAGTCAAATACATGTATTAGTTATCTGGAAAAATGTACTTAAGAAAATACATGACATAAAGGGTTATAGGGAAGGGTCTAGCTTAAAGATAAAATGACTCGACTCACTCGACTCAATGCTGTGTGATTATTAAAATACGCTATACCGGCCAACTACCCAAATGTTTATTATAGGTAACGTTTTTGCAAATAATAGCTCCAAAGATAAATAAATATCCTTGGACATTTCACACAACGCCATCTCGTCCCAAGCTAAGCAAATTAATGCTTGTGTTATGGTAACGAGATGGATGATAAACTACTTATATACATTTTTTTTTTGTAAATGCATACATATTATAGATAGAAAACACCCAGACCCGGAACAAATACTTGTAGGTCGTACAAATATTTCTTCCGTGCGGGGATCGAACCCGCGACATGCTGCGCAGCAGTCGATCGCTCAACCACTGCGCCAACCGTGTCGTCAAATAAAATATGTCACACAACACGATATCCTAAGGCGTATAAATATGAGGTCAAATAGTCTCTAAAAATTGAAGAGGTCTTGAAACATTGTTGAATGCAATAAAGTTTCAAGATTAGTATGCCACTATGCCGTGTAGCAATTGCCGACCCGAATAACAAGTGCACCCTAACAAACGCATGCATGGTAGCTACTTGCACATCAAATCAACGTTACTTGTAACTTTGAAATACATTATACTACCGGCTTCTGGAACTTAGCATGTCCAATGGACTTATTATATGACTAAATAATCTTGCCCAGTTCTGCGGTTTTAAATCCCAAATAAACCGTTTTAAATGGTTGAAAATACGCCTACAAAAATAAAAGAGCTGTGTTTTATACTTAACTAGCGACCCGCCCCGGCTTCGCACGGGTGCAATGATGAACAACTAAATTTATCAGTGTTTCTCTACAATATTATGCATTTATTATACATAAAAATCATCCTCTTGAATCACTCTATCTATTAAAAAAACTGCTTTGATTTCCGTTGCGTAGTTTTAAAGATTTAAGCATACATAGGGACGGACAGACGACAGCGACTTTGTTTTATACTATGTAGTGATAGTGATTTTGGGCAATTTTTCACATGTTTATAGGTACTTATATATTGCATCTTACTGAGCATGAAACAGACAACATTAGGATATCTATTATTATAAGCAGGTGTAATCCGCCTCCACAATTCCTTTTGTCGGTTCTTACGATACCCTCAGAAATGGGGTGGTGACTCTATGTATTCTAAATCTGTCACCACACGCATATTTGTTAACCTACTAATGCATAGTAGTCAGTTAGGCACTTAAGCCGCTTTTGACACAAGAACTTTTGAATATAGCAAATAACACTTTGATCCTAGCTATCGCTACCGCGTCTCGGTGCAAAGAAAATCGTTCTCGAATTCTAAATTTGAGTATAATCCAATAGATGAGACGATAGATTGGGCTCTTGAATGTAGATTGATATGGCTTATGTAGGCTAAGGTGTGACCCGAATCGCACGTGCATCTTAGAACAGGTGTACCGTACGATCGATCCGCATTGAAAGCGCTCGCGCCGTAACGGTGATCGCGATACGCACTCCTCAATGTTTGTAGACCACATATCGCTTAACCGTTAATCATGTATTAATCAATCGAGAATTCGAGACTAGCTTCTAGTTCGAGACTATCTGACATACCACAAACATGTTGTTATTTAAAATACACTGCAGCAATTTTTTAATCGATAATATATCAAGACTTAAAGTTTGGAACTGGTAAAATAACCTAGGTCGAAAAAGCGTTCTTATAAGATATCTGCCTCAATATCCATTCAGTGACCTACCAACACATTACTGAAGCCTTTTACATTTAGAACGATCGCGAATGTTATTACTATTAGGCAGGTACTCTCATTTACTCTCAGTAGGCTAATTTCTCCATATGAATTTGGAGGAGGCCCGACCCCTTATGTGACCCAGTAGTGGGTCATATAAGGGCTGAAACGACGACGACGAGGTACTCTCATTATCGCTAGTTTAAATTTAAATTACATAAATATATAGCAATGTTCTCATAAACGAAATGTAAACGCGACACACGAACTTCAACGCTGGAGCAAAAGACTCCAACGAGTCTTTGAAATTTTCATTGCACTTGTGGAAAACTTCATAAAAAAAATACAATGCGTTATTTATTATTAAAAATATTAACATTTTTAAATGATGTACATTATACAATATTTAACAGTTAGGAATTACGTAGACTCTTCGGACTTTGTTTAAAGCATTTCACAATACATTGAAACAAAAGTTGTTGTTGTCACTTTAACGAGAAAATTAAGTGTTACTCAATATTCTTTTTGTTATATCCAGCATACTGTGAGGCACGTACAGTGCCACATAACTTAGTTACGAGTGAATAATTTTACTTTGTGTTTACTCATATCCGCGTTTGGAACACGCAGACTTGCGGATGGGTTTAGAAAGCGGACGCGGCGGCCGGTGGACCGGTCAGCGACTTATAAAAAATAAGTTATAGAATCCTATGTTGCAATACACATAAATGACCCATAATTAAGTATTATATTTACATTTAACAAATCGTCGTCGTCTCAGCACATAAATGACCCATTGCTAAGTCGGGCCTCCTCCAGTTATATTAAGGGTACGTAGCCCACTGTGTCATGCTGGACAAATGGGTCGGCACAGTGTTTCGTATAAATAACCGCCACCGAGAAAAGCCTCGTTGACTGAGAGGGCGACCCAGTTGCCGGGATGCCCTCTTCGACAGTCGCTTGCCCGCGTTGCAGGCACCACGCCGGGGCGTCACAGTAGACTGCGTTTACGCGAACTTGTGGCGCCCCAAGCGCGCCGTGTGAGGGTATACCGCTGGGGTTTTAGTGGGTAGACGACTCTTGGGTAGACGACCCTTGTCGGAGTCCCACATAATCACCGACCTCTCCCCGGTGGTATGCATAAAGCCTTTCCCCAGCGACAACAAAAAAAAGGGTTTCGTATAAATGTTTCCTTCGGCCTTGTTTTTTCCTTTGTCGGCTCTTACGACACCCTCAGAATGAAAAGGGGTGGAGACACTATGTATTCTAAATCTATGGGCTGAGTAGTAGTAGCACCCGGAATAGCAAGTCATGGCTATCCAATATTGTTAAGAGGAAAACTGATAAGGGAAATGTGAAATTTGTAGCACATTTCCTAAGAAATTTCTGAAGAAAGTTGGGAGTCCTAGTCTACTCCGAAATTAGAAAAACGTTAACCTTGCACGGCAGTGGCGCACACGCGACCGGCTGCGTTGCTTTCACCCGTCGCCATGTTTGTGTACGTCGGCGCCTGCGCATACTTGCGTACTCGCGTTCTGCGTTACTGGACAATATAATCGTACGCGAATCAATAAAATGAATATTAGGAATATTAAATATTACTCTTTTGCATACATTTATCCTTTAAGCCTTCATAAATAGATGACTTCTTATACGGTAACAGGCAAAAATGAGTACTAAAAAGTTAAAGTCAGTAGGCTTATTAAAAACTATCAGAAAGATAAATATTTACAAAACCAAGATCATTCGAATAACAATTTAAAAATAATAAACTTGCAAGAACGCCAAACATCCATTCTTTCTTACTTTTTTCGCCTTCACGAAATTCTCATCAAGCGTATGTATTTAGAAAAAATATAAATACAAATTGGCTAACCATTTAACAGTCATTCTCTATCAAAGATACGGCCCGAGTCAGAAGTAAACGTCCCGTTTATGGGACGAGATTATGATAATTTTAATATTAACTTAGTAGGTCATCAGACGTAAAGATCCGCGACAAACGAAAGTGAAGTTAGTTTCACGCTGCGCCAGGGTTGACTGTATCCGTGTACTGTTTTACTTATAAAAAATATTAGCTGCTATTGACGTCACAAGAGATACTTATTTCTGGTTATTGAAAGGTTGAACTATTGTTATACAAATACAATAGTTGTTTTTAGCTTTTAAATATCGAATATTAACACTGAATAACAGTTTAATATGTAAAAAAAAAATACCTATATAAAAAATTGAAACTAATTTAATAA
The DNA here is from genome assembly GCA_905475355.2 of Clostera curtula. Classification (NCBI taxonomy): domain Eukaryota; kingdom Metazoa; phylum Arthropoda; class Insecta; order Lepidoptera; family Notodontidae; genus Clostera; species Clostera curtula. Next base: position 6,634,580 of record FR997808.1, on the reverse strand, counting down.
ATTAGGCCCATGTGGTAAAGTACCTAAAATGCTGGCAGCGTTTCCCCTTTGAATGGCCCTTTGTTTTTAGTGGTTAATGAAAAATCTTTTGTAATTCCGGGTCCATTAGGCTCAGGAAATAAATTTCAGATAATTATACAAGTATGACATTTACATTTAAGAAATCATCGTTCCAGCCCATAAATGACCAACTGCCGAACCGGGCCATCTCCAAATTCATGAAGGGTAATTAGCCTACCGTGCCACACTGGCAAGACGGGTTGGCACAGGGTTTTGTATCAAGGTTTAATTCTCGTTCGGCTAGAAGATCTGCCACTTGCGTTCCTTTAGTTGCCTCTTACGACACCTTCAGGATGGCATGGGTTGGTGACCTTGTGTAGTCTTAATCCGTCACCACACGGAGATTTGAGAAATGTTCATGTGTATAATAAGTTTTATTTCTCAGAAAATTTAAGTAAGCAGATGGTAAAATAAAAATTGACCGGAAATACCTTATTCTCACTTGTTATCTAACTTAAACAATTTACGGACAGACACTAATATATTATTGACAGTTCCCGCTTTCTAAAGTCTTCGTAAGCTGTACGCATCGGAATGTTCTAGAATCGCTTCCAAGCTACAGTCAACAATGACAGCCAAAGGAAAGCCTTTACATACTGCACGTCGTTTTATAAATAGTATGCATGCGGTTTGGAAGCGACTAGCGGACACAAATCATACATAAAACATAATGATATGACGTCGACAGTCTCGCGACGACAGATTTCTCCAAAGAGAATCTCGTCATAACGCCGCCGCCAGCATCGAGACTTGTTTCGATATAGGGTTACCAATATACTGGCATAAGTAATCATCTTTCATGAAACCAACTTATTCTTCCGAGAGCTAATATTTAGCCGCTAATATTGCCGACAAAACTTACGAACTACTAATTGTAAAGACTGACGATTAACGTAACATACGTATATGTAAATAACTTCACTACATACTAAAAAACAAAGTCGCTGTCGTCTGTCCGTTCCTATGTATGCTTAAATGTTTAAAACTACACAACGGATTTTGAAGCGGTTTTTAATAGATAGAGTGATTCAAGAGGAAGGTTTTTAAGTATAATACATGCATAATTGCACCAGTGCGAAGACGGGGCGGGTCGCTAGTTCATTATAAAATTTTTATAGAATTACGCATGAATGTGCAGAAAGTCGAAATTCAAAATCAATCACATTTAGTGTCTAGACAAAGAACTAAGTGTAAATCATGTGTGTTAATTAAACTTAATTAAACCAAGAAGGAACGTAAATGTGATGTGAAACATCATTTTCTGTCCCAATTATTGTTCAAGATAGATCTCGAGTGATATTTAAGTCTCTATCAACTTATCCAAGTTTTTCGTCAAGATAAACTGAAGTGCGCTTCTATTAGGCATTAAAAATCAGGTGGTAATAGGTTTTTATAGGAATGAACCAGTCACAATATAACATACCTAACACATAACTTGCTTTTGTAAACCTCTCTTGCTCAGGGTAAATCAAAGATTTTAGCAAGAAGTTGGTACACTCACAAGCGTAAAACTAGCTAGAACCAACTATTTACAAAGTAATAACAATTTCAAAAGTAGGCATCAAATTATGTAACAATTTTGTCAACATGGGACTATGCTATAGGCTCGCATTTTATCGGCCGAAGAAAGTAGTCCGACTATGGCCTTTTCGTGTGACTAACGGTCTGTTAAAATTTACGTCAATTTATATAACTAGCGCCTTATTAAGAATAGTTGACATCCGAATAACAGTTAGTTAACAACCCGGTCACCTGCATTCGAGAGCTCTCGGACATGCAACACACTTCTGTACCGGATACAAGTGTATGCTTGTCATTAATATGCAGTTGCGAGACATCTTGTACATGTATGATGCTTAAAGCAGGTTATGTTATTACCGACATGTATCAACTCCGTAAGCATATGGAAAGAGCTTCAGTTTTTCAAGTAATCGAATGGTTTCCATTCAAGAAAGCGAAAGTTAAAAACACAGAAATGTTCTTAAATTACACATATGCATTTCGCTTACATTTACGTAAATGAAAGAGGAAGCAACGTATTATTATCTCAATTTAGAAAATTAAACATAATAGTTGAAACGAGTAAGCGTAAAGAAATTTAAACAAACATCCTCTAATTAGAGACGCGTAGGTACATCCTCGTAAAAATATAGAAAAGGCGACGCAAGGGGCCACTTTCTAAGCAAGTCTAAAAGCGGGCGATCAATTCGCGCGAATCACTCATCAGAACACTTTCTAAGCGTCGACCAGTGCGCAAGAGCACAATTACACTTTATTTACTCTTGGCTCCATTTTATAACTGCGTAAATGTTAGTATTTAAAAAAACAATATTATGTCATTGTAGAGAATAGACTTTTTTAACAGTGGTTATAACCAACTTACGATTTTGTTTTGTTTGTCAACAGATGCATCAAAAGTTGTCGGGTTGGGCGCTACTGGCGCTGATCAGTTCTTCGGCGATTCTCCATACGCTAGCGTATCCACAGCATGTGCCGCTAATTTCACAGGTAATTGAATTATACTCACCCTTAGTATATTAGTTACTTACACACCCTTTTCCGGTACAACACCAGTAGTTCTCGTAGTACTCTAAAAAATATTAGGTGGACGCCGTCCTTTCCCCATTTTAGTATATGCCTTATTTATTTATTTTAAGAATTTTGTATTTATAGGTATGGGTTACTTACTTTTATGTGTTAAGTATAACAAATACTTAATTTTGGACAACTTTATTCTAATTATGAGTTTTAAAAAATTATGGCGTCGAAAGGGGTTTTATTGCAGGCTTCAGATGAAAAATATTGTCATGGACTCCCATGTACCAGTTCCATTAATGTACTTATGCTAATAAAATATTGTATGTTATGAAATAATGTCATGACAGTATTTAGGAACTAGATAATTATGTAACAAATCAAAGTGTACATAACGGTACACTTTATCAAACCATAAAAAACAAGACAATGAATAGTTCTTAAAATAAAAACTAAATTAACATATTCCAGGCGACAAGCAATGTCCGAACACACAGTCCACAGTACTACAGCAATTCATTGCCAATGCCTCAGGCAGAGGAAATTGCACAAGAGAGGAAATTCGCCGAAAAACCGAACGCATTAAAAAAAGTCGCCCTTGACGACCTCGATGACATACAGACCAATTCTATCTCCGATGGTGGATTCTCGTGGTCTAACATGCTAAGTAAGTTTCAAAAATTATAGCTGTTTAAGACACCATTTAGATTATTCTAGATCGTAATCTATATCTTTCTTGCCAAATATTTCATAATTAGTCTACGTGGTCTTCAAGATATTGAACATTTTATAGCGCCATGACCTTCGACCATTATTAATTGAAACTATATTTTCTTTTCTGTTTGACCACAGACTTTAACAATAAACAAAAGGGTATATATATGATTTGACACACATACGTGTCTAATCAAGTACATGGTAGTGTGTGTATGGTTTTTTTATTAATTTAATGTATTTTTTACGCAATATTTAAATAAAAAATAAACACTGCACTCCTTCTACAACATAAACTATAAGTGTGGGAAATTCCATACTCCTCCGTCCGCGCAATTTTCGTAAAAAGGGTACAAAGTTTTTGCTTCACGTATTCATAATATAGATTTCCATAGACAAAGACTGCAAAATGTAGTCTTTGAATGTAATAAAAACATGCACATCCCTAGAAGTGAAACTTCGACCTAAACAAAACATGCGCGACTTGTTAATATGGAATAAAATGTAGTTGAATTTAACATATTTTAAAACAATTTCAGCTGGAGATGGTGCCGGTTTTCCATACGGTACGATAACTTTCCAAGACTTAAAAAGTAAATACCTAATCCTTACATAACGGATAAAGAAGTTTCACTTCAAAAACCTTACAAAAAGACGTGTTTAAATTTGAAACCTTTATCTGTATGTCATAGATCTGTGTGTACATCATACTCAGAACCGGGTGGACCAATTAGAACCATACAAATAAAAAAACAGGTCCAGCTGTTTCAAACTCATTACTTATAATCTAAGATACTCAGCTTTCATCAGTCATGAGCTTTCAAGTGTTTTTAATAAAATTCACCAAGTAATACAAACGCTATCCATATCATCAAATAACATTGAAGTGCTAACCGTAAGTTTCGACCCTATGAGAAGTTTCTGGAAATAAACAATATTTGCAGGTATGATAATGCAAATGATCTTCAACCCCGGTGGTTCTGGACCCAACAAGAGCGACAACTTGGACACCGAAGTGTCATCATCTCCCTGGCCCAATGTGATTTCTATGGGTCTCAAGATCTTAACTGCAATCCTCGGAGGAGGTGGATCCGACGGTATCGACAAGGTTGACAACGGCTCGTCGCCCATGCAGGTACCGTTGAAAAGTCTTAACTGGCAAAATTGTAACGCCCAAGTCAAAGGCCAAATTGTTCATTGGAACAGTATGGGGGCTATGAAATAAACAGCCCATTCGCACTCACAGTAATCTCTGGCGTTTGCTTCATGTTTAATTATGATATTCCCATTACACAATAATCTAAACTTCTTACCTTTGCGGATAACGCCGGCCATTAGCTTGGGCGCCACTGGTATATTCAATGTATTGTATCCATATGTCTACATCACTTCACGATCCAACATAATATTGTATTTATTTATTTATACTTATCTACTAACATTGAAATGTAGATATTCATTGAATCTTAAAATTTTAGCCACTTCGATAGTGTATAAAGCACAATGTACGCTCACTAGTAGTAGGTCATATTCAAGTAGATTATAGAAACATTAATTCACTAGAAATAACTGAAACCTACGGAACTTCCTCAAAGAATTATTATTAAGCGATTGTCAATCCTATTCTTGTAACACGAGCCATAATATAAGTATCACTTTCTTCATGCATGAATCTATACTTGTCATTTATGAAGTGAAGGTAGCCTAATTTTGCGGCTTTGTTTACCTAATCATAAAAATGAAATAGGTAAATAAATCGTCACTTAACTATCACGACGGATAAGATAAATCAGAATCCATAACACAAACAAATAACGCTGGTAAGATAGATTTCCTTGAGGAATTTCCTACGGTAGATGTACATAGTAAAATTTGGTTATGGACACGGTATCGCTTCTCGCTTGCTTCAGGGTATATTGGCTGCGGTTCTGTCGACGATGCTCGGTACAAAAGATCCCGACCAAGTCACCTCCATGGCAAAGCAGGCTGGAGAGGTACGCCACCCATCCTTCCTTTCTCCTACTCGAATGCGTAGATCATAACAGGACAGGTCTCTTGGCTCCGTAACTGTACTTGTTGGTTCATCATTTATACTTCATGAGAGCAACTCTTCTTGGTGATGTACATTTATCTTTTAAGCTAGTTATACATGTACAAAATTCAGATAGCATAGGTTTGAACCCTGTGGTCTGTTTACTCGTATTTGTTCCGAGCTAATAAGGAAGATCCCAAGTGATGTGGCGAAGCAAAATTTGGTTTTAAATTCACTTTAATTTGCTATATTAACTACACTAACGACTTAGAGATCTTCAATCAAATAAACGTAAAGTACCTAAGCAGACCATCCAATTAAAAATACATTTAAAGCACTATTCTTTAATTGATTACTTTTCTCGCAGTTCATAAACATCGTGATGAATCTTCTGGACGCGCTGAAGACTTCCTTCTCTCATAGATCACTTTCCGCTCGATCAATGGGCCGCAAAGACTCTGTTAGTGATGCCGCCCTGGCTGGTATTGCAATGATGAAGACCTATGTTAGGTCTTTCGGAACCAATGACGACAAGTGCCTTCAAAAGTACGTGTGCGACGCCAATACCGAATGCTCGGCTGACATCGGACCTAAGAGCGTCTTCTGTCAATTTGGAACGTAAGTGGTTAAGACTTATGAATTGTATTCTATCGTCTTTTCTTACTAGAGGTTGATATGACATCAAAATGCTGAATTGTCGATTTATTATACTTGTACCTTACTTACTTACTTTGTAGTGTTGGGGATACCGATTTGGGCGCTAAACGTCACTTTTGTTACGTACTCAACCTATTTTAAAAAGCGCAAAGAAAGGTATCATTTCACGTCTTTTGTTACAGATACGCCGCCAGTTTCGTTTTGGAAAGACAATCTGCAGGTACCTTCGACCAGTTCTACGAAGCAGGTCGCCGGGGTCGTTCCGGAGTCGATTGTCGCCAGTTGTACCTCGAGTGTAACGAAGTCTAATGCCAACATGAATTCCACAAAAATAACTTACCACACCTCAAAATAGTGCAGCCATTATTGTGCCGCTAAACCGGTCTCATTTTGAACCACAAATAGTTACAAAAGATAAACAATTCCGCATAAATAGTTTCAAATAAGGGTGACACGAGTATTAACATAAACACTGTCGAAGCCATAAACATGTTGGCATATTGTGTTATTCCCAACGCACTAAGTGTGTAGAGTTTAAATAATTTATCTTAAATTATTTATTTATTTAACTTATTCTAGAAAGTAAAGTGTAGATGTTGTAAAAATGTGAGATAATATTTCCAAATTTTAGCCCATCCGTGAGTATATTTGAATATTATGATCGGCAGATTGTTTTTTTATAAATAATAAATAAACGATTTCGCCAGATTCTCAATAACGACTGATGTAAAAAGTTATGTGTGATATGATCATTTATTATCACCGAATAGTTAGTATTTATGTATTATGAGTGATCGCGTGATTGAGGACGTCCTTGTGTGTTTGTGATTGTAAAATAAAAAATACTGTTTAATACCTTATTTTATTTCAATATTTCCCTGCACGTATTAAGTTGAAGATGACACGCATCATCTTTGTGACTTATGTTTAGCGTCGGTTAAGATTATTTTTTAGAATAATTTAAAATTTTTGGCTTAACCTTAAATGGTTTAGCCAAAAATTGCATGCTTAACATTACCTAACACTGAGCGATACTGGCCTATTGTCATTTCCAAGGTTAGATACCAACCAATAGTACCTATAGCTTGCCTTAAACGGGACCTGTATCAAAATATGTGGAGGCTCCCAAAAGAAAGGTAAACAAACACCCTCATAACCAAATAAGGATTCCTTTTCTAACTTTCGTATTTTTATTTAAATTTGGTGTACTCTTTTGATCTCTCACAACCCTTACCGTCGGAGCGTCTTGCGGCGCGGTAAGCGGCGAAGACAAATAGTAGACAATCTATGAAGTATGCCACAGCTACCGGCGACGCGATCGGCGGCGCGTCTTGCGGAGCGAATAGCGGCGCGGTGTACGCGGCCGCGACGAGCTGCGCGATGTGCGCGTGAAACAAATGTACTAGCCCATATCGAGGTGGCCACAGCTCAGAGCGTTACGCGCGGCGGCTTCGCTGGACGTATTGAGGCATCGCGCGACCGAAACAAATTATTTTGTTTTTATCGCGCGTTGAGCTAATTAATAATGGATATAGAACAGTTCTTTAGTGAAATATTAGTACTAGACCAGCAATATGGATCTCAAAATCCACATCTTTACATAGTATAAAACAAAGTCGCTGTCGTCTGTCCGTCCCTATGTATGCTTAAATATTTAAAACAACGCAACGGATTTTGATACGGTTTTTTTAATAGATAGAGTGATTCAAGAGGAAGGTTTATATGTATAACCCAGCGGTTTATGTGTATAACCCCGCCCGGGGCGGGCCACTAGTTATAATTAAAACCATGTTGTAAAAAAAATGTGGGACGAAATAAAACAACAATTTCCTAGTAGTACCTAGTTAACTTTAGTTTTCAAGTCTTCGTGAATGTGAGCGAATATATAATCAAATGTATCTATGCTTGCACGCGTATAATAAACTCCTCCTCCGCGCACCGCACCGCCTGTAGCTGTGGCTAGGCCCTTACGTCCACCCACATTCATGCTAAAATCTACCAACAACGGTTCGGAATGCAGTTCTACAGAGAATAGCCGGAAGAAACTCTGTTTTTTTTTCAAATTATTGGTATTGTTTACATACTTTTTGTTGTGTAGGTACTTGTCATTAGTGATCAAGTGATCGACTAATGATGTTGTACGTTGTGATTTGTACGTTGAATGACTGACTTTTGAAGTCAGTGCCTTAGACATACATGATATGGATATAACTAATGAACGTCGGTATCAAAATTTAAATGGGCACCGCCTTTAAATGTTTGCTTATTTATCGATTAAAAGCCCTTTATTTTGAAATAGGTTTTAATTTTTTTTGTTTAAGAATATATTTCTCAATTATAGTGCAAATAAACGCTCACGTGATTTGTAAAAGACTTTTCTGCCAAACTACCGAATAGATTCCGATAAAAATTATATGGAACTAACATGGAACCAATCGATAAAAAATCAAGTCGATTCACAAATGGCGGAGTTATGTGAAAACAAATATCAAAAATAAAACAACCGAATTGAGAACCTCGCCCTTTTTGAAGTAGGTTGAAAACAAGTGTCAACCACATCAAAACGTTCAATTACCGTTACAAAAGCTGTATTACACGCGACATGAGAACAACTAGAGCATAATAAGTACTCAGGGATGCATGCTCTTGTGCTTCCATCAGTTAAACCCTGACATTCGTTGACAACGTGCCGTTCACAATGGAGAACATATTTTCCCAAATGGGACTGGGAGCCAAGCAGCTCACCGACAGGTCAGTTTACCATTCTTCATTTGCCGTTTATCTTAAAAAGCAAGAACATGTACAAGAATATACAAAGGTAACATAATATTAAGCAGTTACCTTGACATAAAGACCCGTCAAAGGCACGTTGCTGCCTCTCTTTAAACATTTATACCTACCGTGTTCGAAGTACCCCACGCTGTAACGCAGGAAAATGTCCGCAGTTATTCATTTTTATATATATAATAATTCTACTGTACGTGTATATATCACTGAACTCCTCCTAAACGGCTGGACCGATTTGAATGATTTTTTGTATGCGTTTGGGTGGCACCGAGGATGGTTTAAATTCACAAATCAGCCCGACAGATGGCGCTGCAGTCGGTAAACTAATATAATGCAGGACAACCGCGTCTGCTTGGTCAGGTAGTTCATGAAACTGTTTTAGAGTTAATAAAGAAATCTAAGGTAAACTGAACTGACTAAAATAACTACAGAGTACAAACATCAAGAATAGCTGAATATGTAAGCCAAATCTGCAAGTAGTGAAAACTTTGTTACGAAACTATGTACTATGTTCAATGCTATCACATTTTCATAGGTATTCAGAATATAGCGCTCCAGTTCATGATCCACACATACTGTACTCTTATGAACCGTTTAAGCCCACTTCACATCATATTACTCACGTCGCAAAGTCTAAACAGTAAGTAAACTATTGAATACTAATTATAAAACCAACATATATACTTTATTATTGGTATGTCAAAATTCCAGGGCTGGGTAAAATGTTAATTTTTTTTTAATTATTTAATTTTAGATTTTAAAAAGAATATTCCTACGCCTACTTCATCACGTGCAATGGTCATGCGTAAACACTCTGCTTAAAAGTACCCACCGAATTCTTAGCATTAAGAATCACTTTTCTTTCCATTTTCTTGAGTAGAAATTTAAAACAAAGGCATTTTGTAAACAACAGATTCCGTCTTGCGAATAATTTATCTTTACAAATCATTACAAAAAAAAAACAAGTTTATCTCGTCAGGAAGACCATCTTCTTTTTAAAAGTATAGAGGGTTGAATTCTGTGACATGTTTTATATTTTATTTCAGCAGTCATGGGGGCGGTCTTAAAAGTGGCGCATCTATGTCCGCTCTCACTTTGCTGGCGTTTCTTTTTTTTCTTCACATCTTGCAACAATGCATTAAGGACCACATGGCTGCGATGGCTACGCCACCGGTCTTTGTCATGACCGCTGGTAGAGAAGGCGAGGATGGTATTACAAAATCGGTAACTAACAAAATCGATAAAAGCGAAGTCAATAGAATGGATACCGACGGAAATATCGCATTAGAAGTTAATGATGACGATGAAAGTGCAGCTTACGACAAATATAACGCTAAGAATCCTTACGATGAAAAATCAGAAAACGCAAGACTAACGAAGATAAATTCAACCGAATATAAACCGAAAACAAGTGAAAATAAGATCAAATACGTGTATAAGAACCGCAGTAGTGCGCAGTATCACGGATATATTAATTCGATGGACGAACACGGAGAAACGGACAATTAGTTTATGTGCATATACGATTAATGGATAAAATGTAAAATAAACAGATATACCTGGTCACAACATTTATTTAGAAATCCAAAGATCACATAATCTTACTTAGTTAATTTATTAAATGTATTTCTAAATCTGCCAATAAAAGACATTGTTACCATCCCAGTTATATAGATACTACTTTATATATGCTTAGTTCGGGAAGGGTTGCCCGATTCCAATACTAAGCATTTATACATGCATTTCTTCATCTTAAACATAATGATACGTTCGTTATTTATTCTTATATAAATCTCTAAGAAAAAGCACTCTACATTCATAACAGCAGCGGGAGACATTACGCCTTATTTGACTTAAGCTATTTCACTATAACAATATTTTCCTAAAATACCACGCGATATTAACTGGGAACAGTAGAACCCAAATTGTTTAGAAACAGGGTCGTAGCTACCGCACTAAAACCCTTATCCAATGTGTCCCGGGAGAAACACATGAGGCCCTGCACTGTTTAAGTTGTACAAGGACCCCTCCAAAAAAATTACGATACTGAATACGTTTAATTCAAGCTCCGCCACTGTTAAATAATATTTGAAGTTGTTTTTTAATTGTCAGCGTAGCAATTGTAAACGACAACCTTAATTTGAAAACTTTAGTTTGGGAGGTTATCTTAGATCTTACGTGAACGTATAATTAAGGTTAACTATTATTTTAACATCAACGTTAAAATAAAAATATTATCTCTATAACATTTTAATGCTATTCTACACCATTACACACTAATTCGCCTAAAATCGTCGGACACGTTCAATGTATTTTGTCTGAGTGAGTGCACTGGACCCCATAGTGGGGTCCGTCATTCGATTCCAGTCAGTCTGTCCTACGACAAATCCGATAGCACGCATCTTCTCCTGTTCTCTTCGCTCTTCCAAGTCCGCCCAGCGTACCTGTTTTAATTATCACAAGATGAAAACACCACTCCTGAACAAAATGACGCAGTCTTTTCAAATTGACGACTAAACTAATATGAACGTCACTAATTTAACGTCAATTTGACCAATCAGATGCAATTTCCGCTATGACGCGGTAAGACGGACATTTCACCAACAACACAATTAAAAAAATAACTTAAGTATAGAAAAATCGAACAACCTCTAAATTTTTTAGTCCAAACATTGGGTGGTTTTACAATATTTTAAAATGAAACATGTTAAAACCTAGAATGTAATAACCGAATTCAACAGTGCTTTAGTTATACGATTGAGCGGGTAGTGCTCACTCATTCAGTAATTAAAAATCGTTTTTGATATTTTAGGTCAATGTACTAGTTCGCCATTTTATCATATGACTTTCCAAGTTGAATCAACATAAGTTTGCAAGTTATGACGATGATTAAAGTTGCTATCTTAAAAATCCATTGAAAGTGACTTAGGCATTTGTTTAGTGGCATTCGAATAAGCGCCATGGCAAAATCCTTAAAATAAAACTCACCTGCATTAAAAGTACTTATTTTGGTACATTCCTTGTACAACAATAACTGTACGACTGTGTACATACCATTGGAAAAGGATAAAGAAAAACCCGGAAATAGCGAATAATTCTCCTGGTATACAAAGTGTAAAAAAGACACATCTAAAATGTGACTTCTCATTAAAATAGTCAATTTATTCGTATATGTATCGTTATTTTATCGTTTAAAATAGTCAGTAATAGAATAAGGCGATTAAAAAGTTAAAAAAACAACGATGAAAATCGTTGGCGCTATTACACACGTTACAGGTTGCAAATGCACCTTTTTTGTCATAAAACATGACATGCATTCCAGTTGCCAATAACTGATTGAGCTGAAGAGATTTTTTTTAAACATAACATAAAGGAACACTTATATAACATTAACATCGAACAGAAATGATTATGTCTGTATGATCAAATCGGTAACGCGTTTTAAAAGGTTTTTGTAACTTATGAAGCTAATTTAACAATTAACAAGGTATAAAGCTATACTCACAGTTTTCTTCCCTGGTTTCGCTGTATTGGGTTTCCAGTCGTCTAATTGAAGGTAGTCTTCCATTGAGAGTTGCGATGACCGAAGGGGTTTGTTCGTACCGTCAAGTCGCGCTGCAACAACGTACAAATACGTTTAGGGTATGCGAGCATTACCGCAACAATCGTCGGTTCTCGACAAAGGTCGAGTGTAGTGACGCTATAAAACAGACCGGAGACAAAATCCATAAAATAAACTGCATTATCGTAAGCACGATAAACCGACAACGTAGGTGCTGTGTGCGAAAAAAACGTCACACAAATGTTGATCCGCAAAAACGCGCAGTCGTTGAAATATACCGAAGCCTTCAAATAAAATAACAGACTTCATATATATCGTTCCCAATTAAATCAAACGGTTTAAACCAAAGAGTTTTGTTTGTTTACCGATAAAATACATAAATATGCAAGAGTGACACTTAAAAGTCACAAATGAAGTCGCGAAAAAGATCTTAAAAGTAAAATATTCGAGTAAACACAATCCATGACCTACCTAGTTGCGCAGCGTCGTCCATTTTCTCCCATTTCGAGGTAAAAGATGTTTCGACCTGTTGATTGGGCAGCATCTTACGACTTTAGTTACAATGCTGTAATAAATTACATTAACCTATCCTATCCAGGGTGAACAAAGTAAATAGGATAAAGGGATAAAAATAGGTACACAAATCTATGCCAGGGCAGCAATAGAATTTAAACAAGAGGGTTGAATGTTAATACCACTACCATTTGTATAGGATAAACATTGAATACAATACTCATACTTGTAGGCCAATACTTACTGCATCTAAGAACACTAGATAATATAATATCATACAATTAATGCCGCCAATTCTTTACACACAATTCCTATCTAAAAAAAATCCATACTACTATTATGCTGGACAATGATAGGGTATATATTAATTACTTTCGGGGCGTCACAGTGGAATGTGTTTACGTGAACCTGTGGCGCCCCGAGCGTGTCGTGTGTTACTGTATTTTTTGTTACTCCGAAAACCCACTTTTTGTATTCTAACTTCTTATGTTAGCGACAGGATGAAAGTGTCCAAAATATATTTGTCCCCAAACTCGCAAGAAAAACAGCAGGACAGGTGTCGTACTTTACCCGACTCTGTAGCGTCCCAATTTTTTTTTTCTTTCGACGGTCACTTAGATGATTATCCACTACTTATATTAGTCACGATAAGAAGGATAAATTTGAACTGTATTCCAAATTCAAAGAGAGACAATACCATTTCTTTTGTTTTAACAGATCACTGTTTTTAAGTCCTCACCTGAGTGTCCGGCGTTTCCACCATTATAACGTCATCGTCAACATCTTCCATGTGAACTTCAGTTATGCCTGCGCTCTGCAGCAGAGTGGTCGGATCCAGTTGTATATGATGCAGGGGTGTGGGGAAGAATCTAGTGCAAATCACTTGGATATCTTCCAACGTACGATTATGTATGTTCCTCTTAAAACATACTTGAGGGTCTAGCTCCATTGTACACACGTACACCTATAAATAGTTTCATATTATATTATTACTAGCTGACCCCGTAAACGTTGTTTTGCCATGTAAATAAATAGGGGTTGATCGTAAGGGGGTGAACATTTAGGGTAATATGTATTGTTGTATATTGTGTCAAAAAAACATCATCATCATCATCATTTCAGCCAAAAGACGTCCACTGCTGGAAAAAAAACATAGCAAAAAAAAATTGTACAAAGAAAGCCGTTTCGGAGGAGGATAAACACTAAAACTGTGACACAAGAATTGTATATTATATTAGACTAGCGACCCGCCCCGGCTTCGCACGGGTGCAATGTTGAACCTCTAAATTTATCAGTGTTTCTCTACTACATATATTATGGATACTCTATTATATACATATAAACCATCACTCTATCTATTAAAAAAAGCCGCATCAAAATCCGTTGCTTAGTTTTAAATATTTAAGCATACATAGGGACGGACAGACGACAGCGACTTTGTTTTATCTTTTATAATATGTGGTGATGATAGTGATTAGATTTGTTTCTGAGGTAAGCATACCAGCTACTACTACTACCCAGCCCATAAATGACCCACTGCTGAGCCGGGATCAATATCATCAAATAGTGCCCGGGTCCGATGCCGGGGTCGGGCAAGTGTCATTGTTTAAATAAAAAACACTTGCTCTAAGTCTGTGTGTCATTTGTGTTCGTGAATTACATGTTTTTATACTGCCCCCGCGACGCAGGTTATATATAGTACAACGGTTTCGTTCTCTTAAAAAAAAGTAGTTGTTGTATTAGAATAGAATAGCAAAATGTTTTATTGTAAAAACTAATTATGGAGTTCACAATCGTCAACGGATACACCAGTTTTATTACACTACTACCAGGTCGGAACTCGGCACCAACCGAGCAGACCTGGCGGAAGAAACACGGAGGGCTTTTTTAAACGCCATATTACAAAGACCATGTACAACAGGATGTTTATATTTGTGTTTTATATAAATTTTTGATCGAATTTTTCTCCGAAAGTAACGCTTGTATCGAATTTGTTTACTTACAAAAGTAGTTGGTCAGAATGTAAACTAACCCCTAACCCTTGCAATATAGAGAAACACCTTAGGTATTTAAAGAACAACTTACCCGCAGATATTGAAAGGATACCAATAAATTAAAAATACTAAAATAGATAAAGGTACTTTCAGTGCCTACATAACATGTTATCATAATTGTACTACAAATCAACACGGATTTCCTTAAAATAAACAATGTCACCAACCCATACCATCCTGAAAGTGTCTTATGAGGCGACTAAAGGAACGTAAGAGGCAACCCGTCATGCTGCAAGGCACAGCATGCTAATTTTCCTCCATGAATTAAGAGGAGACCCGATTCAATAGGTTATTTAAGAGTTAAAACGACCGCATAATTGTATATAACATCATTATGGACAGGACATAGGACATAGTCCTCCCCCAAGCCACAGATTTCCACGAAGGCCATAGAAATGATATAATTACATAGTGACTAAAACTTTTTTTTGAACAATAGCGATCTCGCATACAAATTTCTCATGCAATTTTGTTTGACATTGTTGTACTTTATGTTACCTATCTGGTATGTGTGTAAAATAAATAAAACATAAAAGTAAATTTGGCCACCTGTGACATTCACCTATGCCTTTGTGTATTGACTGCTATTGCTGTTAGAATCGCAACAGGGACCGGCAGTGGCCGACAGCAGATGCAAGAGCCAGATATTATAAAAGTTATGGCCAGCAAACAAACACGCAACGGAACTACATGTTTTCTAATCTGCACCATGAGTTCCACACTATCCATTAGTCCACGACCTCTTAATGTGCGATAATCGTAAACTTACATTTATATTAGGGCCGGCGTATGTCGGCGGGCGTGAATATAGGCGCTGCGAGCTTTAGCACATGTATACTCGTGAAGAAAACTGTTATCATCATTTTTTATTCTCTAATACAGTGACCAATTGGAACAAATTAAATAAATATAAAAAAAATTATAATAACAGTTTTCTTCACGACTTAATATACTAACTAAACCGTGTATTATAACTGTTGCTGTCCCTTTCGTTAGTCTGTCACTGACAGAGTCAAAGATCTTTCTAGACCTTCGGTAAAATTACAGCTGATAAAATGTATTAGGCGATAGAATAAGCACAATCAATGAAACACGTACCTGGAAGCCACTTTGGCGGGAATAGTTCCAGACATCGCCATACGCCTTCAGATCATCATTGACCGCGTCGAAGATCAAAAACGAGAAATAACCGTCGACCAAGCTTCTTTTGAAGGCTCGCTTTAATGAATTAATGTAAGTCACCTCCGATTTTTCATCGTATTCATATTTCAATGTTGGTTTCTTAACCTGGAATTAAAATAAACACTTTACATTGACAGATCTTCTTCCTCGCATTTTTCTAATTTCGTTCTGTTCTTTTTTTTTAATAAAACCGAACCGCTGCACTAGGTATAACAAGTACCGCGGGGGCAGTTTTTCAATTCACGTTCAATTCACGAACATATTACTCCCAGACTCAGAGCAAGTCCCTCTGGTTTAAGCAGAGACACTTGCCCGACCCGGGACCCGTTGATCCAAAGGCGGCACATAACCTAACGACCTAATGATAACCTAACCTTTTTTTTTTTTTTTTTTGTGCGCCCGGGGTCAAATCCTTTATGGACTATCCCCGTCGGCCACGGGGATGGCCGAGGGGGGGCGTGTGGGACTCTCCCCCAGAGTGGGGGCCTACCCACTAAACATCCCCGGAGTGCTCCCACTCGCGTCCTGTTGCGGCATTGTGGGATCTGGCCTAACCTAACCTCTAGACCAACGAGGCAGTCACACCTGATTTCGGCGCATGATGTGGCCATACCATCGCAGACGACATTCTTGCAGTTTTTCCGCCGCGTCACGGACAACAATATTACCTCGGATGAATGAGTTGCGTATGCGATCGTATCGCGTTACGCGCCGCCGCTCATCTACCTCAGCATCTTCATGCGTAACGTGAAGCTCATAGGGGGGTCTACTTAGTGCCGCCCAACATTCGCCACCGTATAGGAGGACAGGCCGTATTATGCATTTATATATATGCCCCTTGAGCTTCGGAATACCGCAGTGTCTGAAGACAAAAGTCTTCAGCCAATGTGTGTTGCCAGTGATGACATATGGAACAGAGACGTGGTCGCTCCATCAGAAGGCTCAAAGTCACCCAAAGGGCAATGGAGAGGGCTATGCTCGGAGTTTCCCTGCGAGATCGAATCAGAAATGAGGAGCTACGCAGGAAAACCAGGGTCACCGACATAGGCCACCGGATTGCCAAACTTAAGTGGCAGTGGGCAGGGCACATAGCTCGCAGGACCGACGCCCGATGGGGCAGAAAAGTCCTCGAGTGGCGACCGCGTTCCGGAAGGCGCAGTGCTGGTAGGCCTCCCACACGGTGGACCGACGACCTGGTTAAGGTCGCCGGAAAGCAGTGGATGCGGGCGGCCCAGGACCGGCCTTTGTGGAGATCCTTGGGGGAGGCCTATGTCCAGCAGTGGACGTCTTTTGGCCGAAATGATGATGATGATGAATGAGCTTCGGAGGCATTTTGCGGTCGCATAGCGCCAATCGCCCAAGCCGCGCCTATGCCGTAAATTGTACGCTAGTTCAAAGTTACATCGCTCAGTCGATCACGATCTGTCAGGAACGCATTCTTTGAACGGCTGGACTATTGTTGCCCTTATCAGAAAAGTGTTAGGCCAATAATTAGAATTAGCTTTAGGGGCGAAAAAAGCCTTGGATTCCTAAATGAAATTAAGGGAGCACAACATCCCAGCTGACCCAGCAATTCAAAACAAAACTTTACCGTTCTATGTTGAATAATTATGCCAAATCCGCAATTCTATCTTTTGGCACCGAGAGACATAATCGGAGATATAAGTTTTGCTAAGATACTGTAAATACCGTAGAAAAAGTTTTTAAATACCTTCAATTTGATAGATATAAACAGTCTAGTTATAGACTTTTACATACCATTTTGCCTGTTAATGTGTCCTTCTCCTCTATTTCCCCTTCTTGCATAAAGTAATCATCGATGGACATGATCCTCACTGTGCCGCCATGTTCTGCTTCCTTATCTCTTATTAATTTAGCTAAGTACGACTTGCCACTACCAGGGGGACCTAAAGAGAAAAATGATTAACTTATATATACGTAATCAAATTAAGTACGTATTGATGGATGTAAGCTATACTATCACGCCAATACGGCTGAATAAAATATGGCACAGAGATAGCTTATATATAAATACAATGTCTTTGTGTAAGACAACATGTTATCTACATTCACATTTACACCCATATTTTTAAAATCAGTTACTATCCATTTTTTTTCTAATTTATAATCGATTGGCTGCTCCATTAATTATAAATCAAAGCATAGGATACTTTATTCATGAAACACCAATTTGCGTTGCTTCTTGACCATATTTTTGTATTTGATTCCTCGACCTCGTTGGTCTAGTGGTTAGATGTGCCGCCTTTGGATCAACGGGTCCCGGGTTCGATTCCGGGGTCGGGCAAGTGTCTTTGTCTAAACCAGAGGCACTGGCTTGGAGTCTGGGTGTTATTTCTATCTATAATATGTATGTATTTACAAAAAAAAAATGTATTTAAGTAGTGTATCATCCATCTCGTTACCATAACACAAGCATTAAGTTGCTTAGCTTGGGACGAGATGGTGTTGTGTGAAATGTCCAAGGTTTTTTTTTTTTTTTTATTATTTCCCCATGTTATGATTCAAAAACAATTTCAGTTCCCAGGTATGGCTAATTGGTTGTATGTGTTTTTTTACCAATACACGGATAGCCAAGTGACGTGCAACCTCGACACGTATATTTCACGCTAATCCAAAAAAGGGCCAGAAATCAAATAACCATAAATCAAAGAATTTTCTTTTTTTAAATTACTTCAACTTTGTACCGCATATTATGAATACACAAAGTCACCAACCCACACAATTCTGAGGGTGTCGTTAGAGCCGACTAAAGGAAACCAAGCGGCAGACAACCTAGGCGCAAAGAGGGAATAAATGATATAAACCCTGTAGCAAGCAGTCTTGCCAGCGTGACACAATAGGCTAATTTACCACCATGAATTTACAGTGGGTCATTCACGGGCTGAAATTGTGAAGGCACTTACCTCTTAATATGATAACTATCTTTTCAGGCCTCATTTCACGACCGGGGGATTCCAGCAAATCATCTATCATCACCACATGCCTTGGTCGCTCAGTTGAGGGCTTTGCAGCCTCTTTAGGTTTCTTAGCACTGTTACTAACTTCGGAGTCTTTGCTGTGCCCGCGTTTAAGAGGTTCTTTGTCGCGGCTTCTACTGCGTTGTCTAACATCATCCCTTCTAGAATCTCTTCCCCTATCTCTATCCCGAGTGTAGAAATCATCACGACGTACATGTTTGTCCCTGTCATCCCTTCTGTCCGACCGATCTCTGTGATCCGAACTTTTCGCATCACTCCTGTCTCTGTAATCTGACAATCTAGGTTCGAATCTGTCTTTTAAATCAGCTCTATCTCTGTCTCTATCTCTATGTTCGTTGCCTCTTGGTGCTACTCTGTCTCTAAAATTGTGACCTCTCGATTCAAATTTGTCTCTGACATCAGGCCTTCTTCTATCCTCCATTTCATTTCTAGGAGGTCTCCTCTCATAATCTCTTGAAAAATCACGACTGAATCTATCATAGTCCGGTTCAGATCTCCTTGGTTTCCTTGAGAACAATTCGTCAACTTCTCTTTCAAAATCCGCCATCTTGTCCTCGCTGTCTTTGGACTTGTGATTATAATCAAACATGTGCACCGGCTCAATAAATTCCCGTGCTAAAAATTAAAGATTACTCTTAAACTCCAATTTCCCTCTGTTTAATTCGAGGAGGCCCGAATCAGCAGTGGATTTGTGGGCTGAGATGATGATGATGATGATAATTTTGTATTATTAGCCTAGACATTATGGAGAGAACAAAGGAAACAAGGGAGCGACTACCTATTATACATTTTGTTAGGCCTTCTCTACACTACAATGGAACAAGTAATAATATTAAATAAGTATGCAACATGTTTTTGTTTTATATGCTTGTTGAACAATATTCAGACACCCCAGAAGATTTTGGTTGTAAGATAGACTGGTAGATGGTGTTCTTCCCATAATCAATATAATTTGCATGAACACGTGTTCAAGAGATACACAAGAGAAGGAAAACTCGATACGAAACCCTGCGCCAAACCGTCTAGCCAGTGTGGCACCGTAGGCTTAATACCCTCACTGTGATGAGAGGAGGCCCGACCCAGCCGTGGGTCATTGATGGGCTGAGAAGAAGTACACGTGTTCCCGAGGCGCTCGCATCCGTCGCTTTCCGGCTATCTTAACCAGGTTATTGGTCCACCATGTGGCCTATGTCCAGCAGTGGACGACTTTTGGCTGAAATGATGATGATGATGAAGTTGAAAAAACAAAAATATCACAAAATCCATTCTTTACCTTTTAACCTAAGAGGCTTGTGTTCATATTCTACAATGACAGATGGTGCAAACAAAGGATCCTCCATCCACTTAGGCTGGGGAGGTTGATTAGCAACCGGATTAACATTGGCATCAAGCAAAGGCCTTCTTTCTGGTGGACCTCTGGGATGCAAAAGCTTGTCTTGCATTCCAGATTGTGGTGGGGGCCTTCCTGCAGTTGGTCTACCTAGTAATGGCGTCGGGCTTACATATGATGGTGATTGGTCTTGTGCCTCATACTGTGCATTTATATCATTATATTCCAGGTCAACATTAGACATGTCCTCTTGGTTGTATGTTCCAGTTTTTGGTGGGAATGTGTTCATCCCCATATTTTGCGGTCTAGAGTTATTGTTCTGTTGCCTATTAAAAGGCATATTTTGTCTATTATCATTTTGTACTGTATTAAAGTTTTGATTCCGTATTCCTTGTCCATGTGACAGGTTATTTGGCCCAGATTGTTGTTTATGTAAATTATTCCCTCCCAATGATGGATTGCTTTGATTATTCCCCCCATACTGAGGCCTATTTTGATTAGGTCTCCCAAACTGTTGATTATTACCACCTAGCTGGGGATTATTTTGATTAAATCCTCCCAAAGGAGGAATATTTCTGTTGTTAGGGCCAAAATGTGAATTAGTTTGATTCCCTCCGAATTGAGGACTACCCTGATTATTACCACCAAATTGGGCACTACTCTGATTATTTCTTCCATATTGAGAATTGTTCAGATTATTACCTCCAAACTGAGGATTATTCCTATTAACATGACCCCCATGTCTCATACTGTCTTGTCCAGTATTGACAGAACTATTTTGGACACCTTTTGGGTTATTTTTATTACCGTCTTCTGTACATTGCCCGCGAACCATAGACAGTATATTCATAATTGTTTGATCACCAAGAATATTGTTAATGCCTTGTGAAATAGTAGAATAATCTGGTCCTACCATTTGGGCAGCTCTGGCATTTTCAGTTATATCTATTACTTCTAGTTTCTTAGCATTGTCACTGTCTGGGGCCAAATCTAAACCAGGTATACCTTTCCCTGAACTACTGGTTGGAAGAAAGGTTGCATTATCAGGATGGGAAAAATTCGCCATATTTGAATTTTGAGAAGAATAATTATCTTCTTTGTTGTATGATTCATAGCGATCTTGAGGGTCAACATTTTTGTTACTGTTTCTATTAAACTGAGTCAGCGGTGATTGGAATTGTTGGTGCTGGTACTGATTGTTGGATTTATCATACATATTGGACATATTTGAGTAACTCTTTGACTGCATATTTGTATTATTACTCATTGAATTTAAAGGGGGCGGTATTGCTGATGGCAATGGCGGTTTATCACCAATTTTATCACTAGTAGCATTTGGTGGAGCTGGGGCGCCTGTTAATCGAGCTCTCTTCAACTTCATTTGCTGTCTACGCTCTAGCAGCTGAGCTCTACATGCTTCAAACTTATCTTCATACTCCTTGTATGCTTGTTTATCTGGGTGGTTCACATTTTCTTTCCTCCACTTTTCTATCTCTTCTTCCCATTTCTGGAATTGGATATCAAAAAGTCTTTCCTCTTCAGCCAATTTTTTCAATGCCTCAGAGTTGACTGCTGCTGTTGCCGGCTGCACTGCATCCATACCATAGGACCAATTGGAATTTCCTGCTTGTGTATTCAAGTTACTTGAGTTTGTATTCCGATTTGTTGGTGGTGGTACTGGCGCTGGTTGGGATGAAGTGTTATCATATAATGGCTTATTGTTTTCATGTGGAGGTGGAGGTGGTTGGTCTGGTGGAGGTGGTGCTGGTGGAGCTGGTGGTGGGGCAGTATTGGCTGGCGGAAGTGGAGGCATGCCACCCATTGCTTGAAATGCTTGCATTTGCTCAGCATACTGAAATTAGGGCAAGTTAACAATGTATTAAAATTAGTTAATTACTATTATAGTTAGCTTAGGATGCATGCATCGTATGCTCTCATATAACAACGTTCAGTGTATGGTACAAAGTATTTTTTGTGTGAAATACTGCTTCAACGGCAGAATAAAAAGGTTATTTGCGCCGCATCGTGGCTGGCGATGAACAGTGGATACACTATGATAATCAAAACATAAAAAATTGTGGGGCAATACCCAATTTACAAGGTTTTACACTTCTTCTCTGTATTAGGTGTGATCAGCAGCGTATAATTTATTATGAACTGCTCAATCTGAATGAGACTATCATAGGGGATTGCTATCAATTTCAATTGAAGCATTTACGTCGAGCCGTAAATTAAAAATTGCCGTTATACGAGCAGAGTAATGATAAACTGATTATGCTACATGACAATGCTTCAATGGGAAGTTCTATCCCACCATGTCTGTATTCACCTGACATAACCTGTTCTGATTTTCACCTATTCCGTTCGATGGCACATGGGCTAGCTAACTAGTACTTTCATTCTTAAGAAAAACCTAAAAAAAATTCGATTCTTGGGGCTATCTATGTTCAAATCTTGGATAGACATGTTTTTCCGATACAGATTTTGGCAGAAAGATGAGAGCTTTTGTTCCGTCTAATTTAAATAAAGCTTTTATTTTGTAACAGAAACAGCAAGAACTTATTAAAGGTCCTTTTACATAACACTGTGATATTAATATCAAATTAATATAAAATAAATAGAATACATACTCTTTATTGTGAACAAATAAAGCAAACCAAGAATGAATAACCCAATGAGCCAAGAATTATAAACTTATTATAAAAAAACACTGACAGTAATGTAAATATCTGTAGTTAAAATTCAAAGCCTTCATTTAATAAAGAGTACAGTGTCTTTACATAATACAATATATACATTTTTAAATTAGCTTATTTCACATAATTCCTCCATTCAGCATATGCCCCCTCAAAGGCCTCCTCCAGCCATTTCCATTTTACTCTATCCTTTGCCATGCTGTATAGCAACCACCTTTTAATGACAAAAAATAAAATCTGTAGTATTGGAAGGCGATAAAAATAAATTGTATGCAAAAAGTTGTATACAAATTATGTAGATAACCAAAAATAGACAAGTTATTGTGTCAAATCCTGAAACCATTTTTCTATCTAGGCTAGAGAACATAGTAAAAAATATATTATTTGACTAGAGTTCTAGTATCATCATTAATGGTATTATTAAAACCTAGAACCGTTCATGATGAGTATGGTTACTAGTTGGCTAACTGAAAATATAAGTTAGTGCCTTTGGCCATTAATCTACACAAACCTTGTCTCCATATTGACTCTGCCATTGTGCATACTGCTGCTGCCATTGAGCCCACTGTTGCCAGTTTTGTTGTTGCATTACTGCCCATTGTTCTTGTGAGTAAGGCGTCATGCTCATGTCAGAGGTCATCATTCCCGGGTTCCAAGGGCCCGAAGGAGGCATAGACCAAGCCATGTTGATTACTAAATGTATTTAATCAATCGATAGCATACCATACATCAATACTCCCTGTTAGGGTCCTGAAATCACAACCGAAAATCGCGATTCATTCAGTTAAACTCTGAAATCTGGATTCTAGATTAAAATTATTTAAAATTTGTTACGAATGTTCCGATTTATATTTGGCAATTGGCATTCTCATTCTCACACGCAACAAATGAAATATTTTTATACTATTTACCTAGAGTTATTTTACTGTTTATCTAAAGCAGATGTTATACAAAAACTATTTCTCACTTTCAAAGGTACATATGTTTTTTAAATATAAAAATAAAACTTGTTTTTTTATAGAATTGTAAGGATATGCAAAGCAAAGATGTAATACGGAACGACATCGACATACTTTTAATACGCCATTTTGATTATCGCTTGACTTTGACACGTGAGCGTCATCCAAACAAAAGTGTTGTCCTTTTATCGATAATATAAGCATTGAAATTGCTTTCTGAAGTCGTTCCCGGTGGTTATGTTTCCTTATAATGAAAGGTAATACATAATAATAATAGCACTTCACCTTATTTTAAAACGAAGTCTCTGATAGAGATTACTCTGATTTTAATTTAATATTAATTTACTCGTTATATTTCCAAGCAGATTTCTATAAGATTCTTTGCATGTATATACTGTTTGATATTGTATATTTGAACAGTTCTGGACTAATGGAGGCTGTAGCCTAACAGTGGCTAGGCGGGAGCGCCCAGCTCCTCACCAACGCAGTGCCCCAGAATTCGCACCTAACGCCGTCATGTTTGCTAGCATAACACTATCACCATGCACGTTGTCACTGTCACACCTATTGTCACCTCTTTCTTGCCAAGTGGAAAGATCATACGGAGCCATAAGTATTCACATATGCACTTCATCAGAATGCTTTTATTTTACAATATAATTCCAGCCTAAGGTTGCCGTAAGAGCTGACAGAAGGAAGGCCGAAAACCTAGCCACAAGAGAAGGAAAACTTGACACGAAACCCTGTGCCACCTGGCCAGCGTAGATAAATTATTATTTATTATTCTATATAAATTCACTATGCACATATTTCTAAAACATTTAGTCCAAGACTAAAATGTAAAGCATTGCTTATGAATGACGCTGTTGTTTGCTTGTTTCAATAAATTCATACGTAACTCAGGCCAGTTCACTTCCCTGTAATAAGGTTGAGGAGATCGATGGCTGTCACATGCGTTAAACTTGTGAACAGGTGCTGTTGTTTGGGGTTGGTCGGCTCACTAGACCAAGGAAGTTTTATTTTATTTTAAAGTTTATTTGTATTGTGTTGTAATGTTATATTATTCACGTTTCAGTTGACGCCTTCCAGATCCAATAAAACAGTTTGTTTTATGGAATTTTTTGGGTTATAAATATAAATTAAATTATTAATTAAGACAGCAAAGTAATAAAAAAGAAAATAATGACAAGCCCTTTGAGTTTCTTGGCAGTTCTTCTCAACAGTGGTCGCGTTCAGAACTGGTGGTAAACTAAAATAATACTTTGCTGTGTATAAATTGTATTATTATGTTGACAATTTGTAAGTGTCCATTGTGTCTTATGCAAAATAAATGATTTGACTTTGACTATAGCATATATATTTTTTCATTTCAAATTAAGTAAAATCAAGCTATTCGATATTTGTTCTTAATTATCGTAATGTAGTGAATTTCCACCAACTAATTGACGATAATTATTAAACACCAATGTTAAGATATGATTTAAACACTATATCGACTTCGATAACATTATTATCTCGTGAGAGAATACTTACCGCATCACTACAGCGACGCCATTTTCACGTTGGATATGAATTTGTCAAGTGTGTGTTTTCCTCACGAATTTTAGATTTTGTAAGCAAACCTGCTTCGTTACGACTGAGTAAGGTCCATGATTTCAAAAACAATTAGTTATGAAATACATGAACCACAATTGTGACAAAATAAGTTGATCCAGTGTGGTGATAGCTCTTGCGCGGGAAATGTGACTACGTCCAATCTCATTTAATATTGCCAAAATTGGATTTTGGCGTATATTTTATTCTTCAAGGTAACCCCAAAGCATTTTCAAAATGATTCCAACGAAAACGCGAGAAAGTCGGAGAGTAAAGGGTCTTAAATTACCCAAAAACTTGGAACGTTTATACAAAGCGGGAAAGTGTCGTGATTGTGCTGTAGTGGTTACGCGTATGGACTTCGCCAGGATACTGGGTAAATTCACCAAAGTTAAAATAAAATACGAAAGTAGTACAACGCCGAAACCACGCCAAAACTCACAAGTATCACCTAACTCAAATGCACGACTAAAAAACAATGAGAATGGTATGGTATTGCTGCACCGAAATTCCTACAATCAACACCCTGTTAAAGAAGTTATAGCAAAGAAATCTAAGCAAAATGAATCCATTATTCAGAATACTCCTAACATTCTGAAGGAGAACAATAGGTTGAAAAAAGGAGGTAAAGACAAAAACTATGATAAGAAACAAATGCTTACTACAAGCAGTCTCTATGGTATTGTATTTGAAGATCCTTTAGGTAATAATAATAATATTGAAGTATGTAACAAAATCAGTTTAACAGATTTACTCCCTAATATTGATGAGAGCATACTTCCATCATTGGATTGGTGTATAGATTATTTCCCAAAAAGCGATGAACCAAAGGATGACAAAGTTTATGATCGTATAGCAGCAGAATTAGAAGACCTTATGTACAGTGAAAAATCCAAATCTGAAAGTAAGCCAGAAACTGAAGGCAAAGTAGATGACTTCCCTTCAATTATGGATATACTGAATGACAACAGTAGTGAAGTAAAACCTGCTGTTGAAAATAACTCCCTTGAATTTAAACCTAGCTTAGAGTCCAGTGATGTCGAAGCTATGCTACTTGGTAAATCAAATTTAACAAATGAATCCCCAGCGACATTACCAGCAGAAAAAAATGGACCAATGGACAGTGAAGATAACACAGATATGAGGTCATTGCTAGAAGATGTAAATCAGCTCAATGTGGAGAACAAGCTGCCAACACCTATGGAAACTGATGAGGTTGAAAATCCCCAAAGTCCTTCAATACTTGATGAAGCCCTACAAAAAGGGATTGAAGAACATCTACCATCAGAAACAAATGTAGAATCTGGCAAACAACTTGAGAATCCTGCAGAAAAACAGGCAGAAATATCCACAGACATTGAAAAGGTAGATACTGAAGGTAAAGAGTTAGAAACAAAGAATATAAATGGAAAAATTGATCTAGCTTCAAAAACTGGCATCACTCATGTTTTATTTAAAAAAGTCATAGGAGCTAGCTCCAAAATTGTTACTTGTCCAAGGAACTTAAAATATAGTATTGAACTAGATGGAAAATCTGTTGAATTTTTAGGTGCTCCTAAAATAATAACAAATTTGGAAGAATTGCAAGTTTTGCTACAAATTGTTAATGAGACTGAACTAGACAGTCTTTATGTATTGCATTAATGATGTACAAGTGTAATATTAATGTGACATACTCGGTTTTGACTATTGATCCAGTTATATAATATATATATATAGCCAATGCTGGGCCGTCATTACAGTGTGAGAATAACTTTGCACTTCTGATTATTAGTAGTTGGGTGCCTGGTAGGTGAGTAGGGTATCACAGCCTTGTATATTTAAAAAAACGGCCTTAACAAATCAATAATATTCAATAGTAAGTGAAATAAAATAAAAGCATATTGTTACCATATGCTAACATAACAATCTTATTACCTAATATAAGTGGCTGTGAAAGAGGCATTGTGGCACTGACCAATTAAAAAGAAAAGTTAATACTTTGTCATATTCAACATTTCAATGTTGTTTATAAATTGCAACTTCAAATTGATGTAGATTCAACTAATATAACAAAGCTTTGCAGAAATGGCCGAGGAATACAAAATGTAAATAGATCATTATGTTACATAAATATTTTATGTATGTTATGTATTATTATTAAAAATAATTGAAATTTAGAGATAAATCCTAATTTTAGAAACATTTTATTAAATGGGATAATTTTGGATACATAATAAATTAAATTCTGTTCCCTCAGCAATAGATATTAATTTAATCTGATGAAGAATGACAATTGCCTTAGATACCGGATATCATATCCATGCAAATCTACGAAAAAATAGTGACGCGAAAAAAAAAAATTTTACATGTATAATTTTTGTATTGGCAATACAATATTTGTTCTCTGAATTAAATATACATTATGGATCATATCCAATATAAAAACCTGTACATAATGATAAGGACACCTGCAGTGCAATGGTAAGAATTAGAACAAACTTCTGATGGACTAAACAAGGAAACCAAATCAATACCCCTCATGTATCAGTACTTAATCGCAAGCCTTGCAATACTGTAAGTATGCAAAGTGATTTAACCACTGTTGTGCAAGTATTTGTTAAATTTATACTCGTATGTAAATTTAACAAATACCTGCAAAAAATGCAGTAAATAGTTTCAATCTCGCCGGATGTATACTTATTTCCATTTTTGGTGGTATCATATATTCTCATTTCAGTTGTGGTGTCCACAGTTAATTCCGAAGTTGGGCAAGAAAATAACTGGTCTAAATAGTTCGCGCTTTTAATAACGACAAGCATAAAATTATTTTACGACGATATGGTGTAAAGATATTTCGCGCTGGTAATCTCGCGCTCAAAATCGTTATTAAAGTTATTTCCGGTACGGAATGTTAACAATAGGGAAGTGCCACATTTCGCAAGATGACTACTGTCATTACGAAAATAAAGAAAAATAAACTATAACTATCTATCGACTTCTGTTCTTCAAACCAAAATGGCGGCTGGAATAGTCTGCAAGTCCTTAGATCATGAGTCACCCGCATGTGCATGAACCACACGACGCTTCCGTTACACCTGTATCTCGCCATTAAGGATCTGGAAAACGTAAGTAAGCCATACAACGTGATGCGCCAGGTCCTTTGGTTCGCTACGTGTATTTATCAGTAGCCAGTAAAAAATGTAACATCAATTTGGTTCATACAATGGCAACATTACATAATATCCAATAAATTTATTTTCTATACCTATCATTTTAATTCGCTATTCGTACGTGATTGACATTGGGGGACCATTTGTAGTCAGTCAAGTATTTGTCGATAAATCAGACAAATAATCATAACACCAAAAACCATTGTGAAGTGCTAACACAATTTATGTAGGTAATTTCGTGTATCGAAGCGCTAATAATGTAGATGGGCAGCCTATTAGCATTGATATATTCCCCAATTCATTCAATACATAGTGCACCCCAGGGATCTCGAATATTCGGCCAATAAAACAGGCCGAACAGTCGGCCTTGTCAATAGTAAATTTTTATGTATGCCGTTTTTCGAGCTGTTCGGTATCTGTCAACGTGAAACAGTTAAATTATCTAAAATAAATTATACTTACATCGTTTTAAACTAAACGTTTTTGGTTCGCCCGGAAATACTGTTACGGTTGAACACAAAATTTGTTGCTCTTGGTTTACCAAACATTTCTTGTTCCCATTTCTAAAAATGGTAATTAATTCTACTTAAAATGATTGAGACAATGTGCCGGTTACGGGTTTAGTTTATTTACAATTTAAGGGTTTATATTAAAAGGTTTCTCTAAAAGCAAAAGCGCATTTCGTTAACAAAATATAAAATTGTTTAGATATTTACCTACTTCATTCGTTGATACGACATAGGGGCATTTTTTTATAACTGCCTATACTAGGTATCATTTCCAGGCTCTGTACCAAAAATCAATGAAATTGGAGCCGCAAATAAATTTTTACATTATTGCCTCATTTGAACATGATGTATCTTTCATAACAGATGTTTATGCCTTACGCATCGTTTATTAACCTTAGGGGCTGTCCATTAATCGTGATGTTTTTTTAACATTTTTTAACCCCTCCTTCCCCCTTGGTGATACCTGGTGAGGTTTAAGACTACCCCTCCACCCCCCATGAAAAATCAAGTGTATTTTTTTTTGGTACTGTTTCGAATTCATACTAATCACATATCGTATACGTATTGTAATTTAATGCCCCTCTGTCATATCAACTCTGTATGTGGGTAGGTACCCCAAAACAGCTGACATAATTTTAGTGATGTCACTGAACATAAAAAAAACTTGAATCAATCAACTCTAACTTTAATTAGGTACACTCACCATAGTAGTGAGAATTGTTTTCGGTCCATCGGGCCAGGCGTTCTCGAGTTTTAGCGAGACTAACGAACAGCAATTAATTTTATCTAATATATTACATGTTGGTAAGCATGTTAGAACATAGTCGCCCTGCGTTGTTGGCCCATAGACATAAATGTCTACTTCTGTCATAAAAAACCCGCTTCAAAGTCCGTTGCGTAGTTTAAAGATTTAAGCATACATAGGGACGGACAGACGACAGCAACTTTGTTTTATACTATGTAGTGATAATCCGAACTCTAACGATGTGATTTCGATCGCGGCATCGCTCGTGCGATGCCGCGATGAGAAAACGTTTGTCCTATTACGCTCGTGCGATGATCAATATTAATATTGTAAGTTTTATCAATCAATAATAATATTGTAAGTCTATTAAAATATTTTCACTTAATCTTCTTATTTTATTCAAATTCATTGCAATAATAGGCCACTCTTTGTCATTTTAAGCCTGTTGTAATAGTCTTCACTCCATTTATTCCAAACAATGGGATGAGCACCCATTTTATTAATCAAGTTCCCTTCAAATATCATCCATGATTATGAATCCATGCAATCGAACCATGTGACATTTAGTAGATATCAAAATATTTTAACGATCAATACGATGCGTTTAAACAATTTGGTCGCATCGCATGATCGCACGACCTTCAATAGGACATTCAGTCAGTAGATCTAGATAACAGTATGTTTGATCGCACGGTCACACGATCATGTTTGTCGGACGGACGCATCATCGCGCGAGCTATGGCAATAGGACGGCGCCTAATGAGTGCAGTTCTAGTAAAATCCTTATTCCTAAAGGAAAGAAAAGCGACGCGCCAGTGTAGTTGTTATCACTTGCGTTGCGTCAATACTTTCATACAAATAATAGACTACCTACTTGCCCCTATATACAAGTATGTAGTCTATTAAGTTATTATTATAGGATTTGATCTAGTAAACCAAAATATATTTATTATAGGAATAGTTCATTCAATTAGGTATGTTAATTAGAATATATTGATTTAAATCTGAGCCTTTGAGTCCCAAATCCCAATTCACTTGTTTTTTTAATGGCTTGCCATGCTAAAACAACATAACTCCACCAATTTTACGTTGTGCAGGTGAAGAAAAAATATCATTTAAATTAATCTAATAATAAATAATTTTCTGGATTCTCAAAGGACGAGAAAATCTGCAAATTATATTTATTTTGTATAGTACACATACATTAAATACATGGAAGAGTATGAACTACAAAAACATTGCGCCATTTTCTTTTTCCGTAATGTCACTTCATCTATGACGTTATATTCATGGTCCTTTTAAATCATTAACTAGTAAAAATAGGCGCTAAACTCCGCAAAAGTTAGCCGGAAGGTACATGGCAATTTATGAATAGTGAGTTTAGGCGAGGCCTGTGGGCGAGGCCAACTATTTCCAGGTCTTTTCGGTTGGTGCCGCGTTCCCTATTGGTAGTAGTTTTATAAAAATGATGTATACGAACGATTGAGAACGCCCTAATTGGTATAAACAATAAAGCATTTTTCTATTCTATTTACTTAGTTTTTGGCTGAAACGGGACTTTGTTGATGTTCACTTGTATACCTGTCCGAAATTATTGATGTGAAATAAGTATTTATAGGCGAGGGTAAACTTGATTTTCCGCGTGGCGAGAATTGTCGGGGCGACGCTTTGTAACACTTTATCTTTTCATTATGCCATATCTGATTCCTGTCATAATCTGTTCTTTTACGCTTATAACTTATACAAAACAATTTCTATGTTTCATATCTACCAGGCGTCCCGTGACGGCTCACACATTTTCTCATTTCAATCAAATAAATATTGTAAGATGATTGTAAGGTATTGCGACGCATGGTTGGTTCAGTGTAACATTTCTTGATTATTAACGACCAGAATAAATGACATGTATGACTGCAACATGGCTAACGGTATCTGCAATGTATTGGATGAGATTCCAAAACGCTCAAGTCACGGGTTTTTAAAATGTCATTCTATACATTTACCCCCTCTACTAGTGTTACGTAACACAAATGAATCTTCCTTCATTACAAAAATACTGAATGCAAAAAGAACCTTGGTTTGTACTTGGTAATTTTATTTATTCGTCTCTGCGGTCATGCATCATAGACAAGTTCCAGAGTACCCTAATCAATAATCGAATGATAAAGTTTATTTCATAACTGTTAGGTAAGTCGTTTTTTTATGATTGTTGGCGACCGCCAACCTCTCGTTAAATCTCCCGAATTTTCTAATTATGCCGTATTTTCTATTGTTTCCGAAACAATTGCCTTTTAACACGGGCGATGATTTGGATGAGCTAAAATAATTATGTTAAAAGTTCTAACATTTTTAATTTAACGTTTTCAACGTTTGTCACTGGTCGTCAATATTTTTAAACATAAAAGTTAAACCGAAGTGGGGCCACGGCCAACAATGATAGTTTCATTAAAACTTTAAGAATATATTTTCTTTTTTAAACAAATTGATTTTTTGATTGATTCCATAATTCTAGTGAATTACAGATTAAAATCAATTTGTTTATAATATAAACATCCTAAATTTTGATCTACATATTATTCTTATAATTATTTTTAATATATTTTAATTGTAAAACAGCTAATATCGTTATTGCTACCATTTTTGTAGGTTATATTTAGTAATAAGTTAACTTAAGGTGAATGTTCCAGGGTAGCCCGCGAAATTTTCTTTCTTTCTTACGTTTTTTGCAATTTGCAGGTCAGTGCTAGGTTGTATGTTGATTAAAATGTTATTCGCGGCTGTAAGACGTATGTAGTTATAGAATTATAATCATCAATGTATTCTTACAAAATAATGTAAAATCATACCACTATGTACCACACCCTAAATTCATACCTATTAAAATTGCGCACTCGATAAGTTCGTTTGTAAATAGGGTTTAAGGTTAACTTACTTTAATTCAGCTGTTACTTAAATCTAAATAAAGTATATAGATACGATTTAGTTTTTTATTTATATCGTTTTGAATTCGTATTCTCGGTCAAACACAGTAAGATCTGAGGGGTAACTAGTTTGAGTTCCCTCTTTAGTAACAGAAACTGTAGCTACATAACATGCAGCTCCTATTATTTGATGTATTGGTTGACTTTTATGTGTTACTAGAAACGTCGCCAAAGCTCCAACGAACGCGTCACCAGCTCCCTGTGAAAAAATATAGACTTAGTTATGGTATATGAAATGATGTATTGTTTATTTTGATATGCTGGGTAAACGTTAAGGGATATTACTACGATATAATATTGCCGTTGGGCAATTTAAGTTTGGCTCGAAGGACCAAATCTGAACATTTTACGTCGAAAAAAAATATCAAAACTGAATTTATATCTACAGAGAATTTAATTCCCTACAGCGGTAAAACGTGCTTTACTGTAAAACTTTAGTAAAACGTATATTTTGTTAAAAATGTACAATGTTTGTCAATGTTGCAATACAATTATTTCAGAGTTTTTAAAAGTTATCCCGTAGTATAGAAATACATACTGTTGTATCCACAGGCACAACTTGGTTACACATAACGTGAATAGGCTTCATATCTTCTTTGGACATGTAAATTGCGCCTTCGGAACCAAGCGTTATTATAACTGACTCGCAACCACTATTCAGAATTATTTTTATAGCATCTACAGCACTTCTGTAAAAGAAAATTATCTTAGCGATGTATTAACTAATCTTGGATTCTAGTTGACACATCATCGAATTTTGTTTATTTTTTATTGTATCACAACGTTATAGTTGTTAGAGGGTACACGAATAGAAAAGCGATGTACTGAATGTTGAAATGGTTTACCTTTTTTTTTAACGGTTAACGGATTTCGCATTAAATAACAGAAATTGTTGCAATATAAAACAATAATCGGTACTTACGAAATATTCACGTCGATATTGGTAAGCAAAGATGCCTCAGATTCATTTACACAAAGTATCGTACAATAGGGTAGGATCTTTTCAATTCCGGGCAAGGCAGGGGCTGCATTTAATAGTTTTATCTGTAATAGATAATTTTTTTAACAATGTAAGTATGAAGAATTCCCCGCATATGAAGATTTGTTTACTACACTCGTACATAACAATACAACGTTATCAAATGTGCAGAAGTTACATTATTTAAAGACGAGTGTTATGGGAGAGGCAGAAGCATTATTACGGCGAATACAAATTACGGATTGTAATTACGTGCAAGCTTGGGAGATGATCAAAAGTCGTTACGGCAATAAAAGACTAATATCTACTACCTTTCTAAAACGACTTTTTTATCAGAAGAAGTTAGTTAAACAAACCGCTGTTTCGATTAAGTTATTACTGGACACAACTACAGAGTGCCTTCATGGCTTGAAGAATTTAGGAATGACAACGGAATCGTGGGATCCACTAATCGTGTTCCTGGTCGTTCAGAAGTTAGACGTTCTGACTCATAAAGAATGGGAAGAATACGCATATACAGACAACCCCAGTGACTTACCTCAATGGGCCTCATTGCAAAGATTTTTAGAAGCTAAATTCCGCACTCTGGAGTTAGTGTCATCTGAAATTACGAAGGATGTTAATTTAAACAAACCTAAGTCATTTCTGGCCGCCACCAGGGAAGTCAAGAATGCAAGTTTCTGCAAGTCAAGTGCATACGTTTGTGCCTTATGTAAGGGCGACCACCACATCCATACTTGTAAGGATTTCGGTGATTTATCGGTTGAAGACAGACACAACGTGGCACTTAAGAACAAGTTATGTTTCAACTGCCTCATACCGAACCATATTGTATCTCAATGCAGACAAAAGACGTCATGTAGAATCTGTAAGATGAAGCATCACTCTCTCTTACATCAACACCGTTCAAGATCAACTGAAGAGAAGACTTCGCTCGAGGCACCTGCATCCTCCCAAACGGAAGACGCTACTGAAGTAAAGTTCGCCGCACACTATTCTAGTAAAGAAGAGACCGGTCAACAAGTATTGTTAGCCACAGCATTGGTAGATGTTATATCAAGCAACGGAGAATCCCACGTCTGCCGTGCCCTCATTGACCAGGGCTCTGAAGCATCATTTATCACAGCTAGAACAGTAGATGCATAAGGGTTGAAGAAAATAGAAGCCAGTAGTACTGTGTCCGGTATCGGCGAAGAAAAACAATCTATCAAGCATAAAGTACTTTTACGGATCAAGTCGAAGTCGAAGAAGTTCATTGAAGTCCAAGCCTATGTCATGAAGTCGATTTCATCAAATCTACCCACAAACCCAATAAGGTTAGACAAGGCAGAGTTACAAACTTTGGCTTTAGCTGATCCTACGTTTGGCGTACCTGGAAAAATTGACATTCTTCTCGGTGTGGATGTTTATGCAAGAATAATAAAAGAAGGGCTATTGCAATTGCAAAGTGGTTTAGTAGCCCAACAAACATGCCTAGGATGGGTTTTATCGGGTCAAACTAAAGGGAAATATCAAAGTGAAGAAGTTATTACAAACTTTTTTGTAAAAGAAGAGCAAGACATTTTAAGAAGATTTTGGGAGATTGAAACAGATTCTTACACAAAGAAGAAAGTGTTAACAAAAGAAGAAGAAGAATGTGAATCAATCTACAAAAATACAACCATAAGAGACGAAGAAGGAAAATATGTGGTACAACTACCGCTAAAACAAAGTAAAGAAGAAACCCTAGAAAGAATAGGATATACTAAAGAAGTAGCACTTAGAAGATTTCACCAGCTAGAAAGGAAATTTCAAAGAAATGAAGAATTTAAGAAGCAATATAAAATGGTTATTGAAGAATATTTAACAATGGGGCATCTAGAAGAATGTACGGACCAGACTGATAGGCAGATAAATTACCTTCCTCATCATGCTGTGCTCCGTGAGGACAAAGAGACCACGAAGTTACGAGTCGTCTTTGACGCATCCGCTAAAGGCACTAATGGACATTCTTTGAACGAGTGCATGCTTGTTGGACCCGCTTTACAAGGTGACCTGCGAAGCCTTATAATAAGTTGGAGAAAACATAAAATATGTGTCGTAAGCGACGTTATTAAGATGTACCGCATGGTAAAAATGACCGAAGAACACACTACATTACAATGTATTCTCTGGCGAAACAATGAAGATGAAGCTATAAAAACCTTTAAATTGACCACAGTCACGTTTGGTACAGCTGCAGCACCTTTTCTTGCTGTCAGAACTCTTCAACAGCTGGCTAATGACGAAGGTCACGGGTGTTCAGAAGCTGCTAATGTAATAAAACAATCATTTTATATGGATGATTTAATGACAGGCCAAGAGACTGTAAACGACACTAAGAAGCTGTGCAAAAATATAAAAGAAATACTTAATAAAGGTGGATTTAAAATGCAAAAATGGGCAAGCAATTCGGATGAAGTTTTAAAGTTTGTCCAAGATGGAAAGGAAATTACTACAGATCAGTTAGAGATAAAATTAGATATGATTGTGAAAATTTTGGGACTAAAATGGGACAGAAAAGATGATACATTTAAAGTGACAGTAAACTTACCTGAGCTAAAGTATCCCATAACGAAGAGAACCATTCTGTCTGACGTATCGCGATTGTTCGACCCGTTTGGATGGTTGTCGCCTGTCGTCATAGTAGCAAAGGTGATGATACAAAAGCTATGGCTTCGTAAGTTGGATTGGGATGAAGAAGCTCCTGATGATTTAGCCAAAGAGTGGATACAATATAGAAAAGAGTTATCTTACCTGCAAGCTATTGAACTTCCACGTTGGTTCCATATGGGTTCCCGCTGTAAGACCATCCAGCTACACGGTTTCTCGGATGCTTCATCGTCGTCATACGCTGCGGTCACTTACCTGAAGGTGGTAGATGAACACGATGAAGTCCACGTCGTGATGGTGGCGTCCCGCACGAAGGTAGCACCTGTAAAACAATTAAGTATCCCCAGACTAGAACTGTGCGCCGCAATGCTATTGGCCGAATTGGTGAAAGATGTTATTGTTGCACTAAGTATACCAATCAATGACGTCTATGCTTACACTGATTCTATGGTGGTATTGTCATGGTTACAATCCAACCCAAACAGATGGCGAACATTTGTGGCAAACAGAACAGCAGAGATCCTCCGGATCCTTGAAAGCAGCCAGTGGAAACACGTACCGTCTGCTGAAAATCCTGCGGATATAGCAACAAGAGGTGTCACGGCGGGTGACTTACCGGAATGTAAAATGTGGTGGACAGGACCTGATTGGCTAAAATCAAAAGAAGTAACGAAGCTTAACGAAGAGGTACCTGAAACTGATTTAGAGATGAAAGTTTTGAGTCACGTTACTTCATCTAATCTGTACAATGAAGATCCTATTTGGGAAAGATTTTCAAGTCTATCTAAATTGAAGCGAGTTCTAGCCTATTGCAGAAGATTTTTAATGATAAGGAAGAAAAGGGAATTACAAAATTATTTATCGGTTAATGAAATGGAAGAAATTTTGGAGAAATGCATACGGTTTTATCAAAGGTTAGTATATGAAAGGGAAATAGAAGATCTAAAGAAGAAAGAGAAGATAGGCAATAAAAGTTCTCTAATTACATTGAATCCTTACCTGGATGAAAGGGATATTATAAGAATCGGAGGTCGGTTACAAAATTCGGCATTACCTGAAGCAACAAGACACCCTATAATTATACCTAAGGACGTTCACATCACAAGACTTTTAATTCAAGAAGCACATGTAAAAACCTTACATGGTGGCATCCAAATGATGATGACATACATCAGAAGCAAGTATTGGATTATAGGCTTAAAAGCATCTGTGAGAAAATGCATACGCAATTGCAAGATTTGCGTAATTGACAAAGCGAAGTCACGTAACCAAATGATGGGACAGCTCCCTTCTGAAAGAGTAAATCAACACAGAGCGTTTCTTAATTCAGGAGTTGATTATACGGACGTTGTTCATATGCGAACTTCGAAGGGACGAGGTCACCATACCACGAAGGGATACATATGCCTATTCGTTTGTATGTCTACGAAGGCCCTGCATTTAGAAGCAGTTACAGACCTTACCACACAAGCGTTCATCGCAGCTTTTCGACGATTTGTGGCCAGAAGAGGTCACTGCGCTCACTTATGGAGCGATAACGGCACCAACTTTGTCGGAGCAGCGAAAGAGCTGAAAGAACTATTTTCGAGAAGCAAATCCAGTGTGGCCAAGGAAATAGCTGAACTGTTGGCGAATGATGGTACTGAATGGCATTTCATACCACCACGAATGCCAAATTATGGTGGTCTATGGGAAGCCGGTGTGCAGTCAGCCAAGCGACATATAAACCGAGTAACTCAAGGCACAAAATTAACGTATGAAGAGATGTCTACGTTATTGGCCCAAGTCGAAGCAACTTTAAATTCCCGTCCATTATACCAGCTTGATAACACAATCGAAACGTTAACGCCGCTGACACCTGGTCACTTTTTGGTAGGAGAACCGCTATTGAGTGTCCCCGATGCAAATTACAAAGAAAGGAATATATGTTTACTTACAAGATGGCAATTGGTACAACGTATGACCCAAGATTTTTGGCGGCGTTGGCACTCCGAATACCTTAACACAATGCAACAAAGGTACAAGTGGCAATCCAAAGTTTCACCGCCTTGTATTGGTGACGTCGTTATTATAAAGGAGGATGACTTACCACCTAATAAATGGCTATTAGGTCGAGTGAAAGTGGTTCACCCAGGAGCCGACAATTTGGTCCGCGTGGTCACCTTACAATGTAAAGGAAATCAAGAGTTAAAAAGACCGCTATCTAAGCTTATATTTCTGCCCAAAGATTAAAACACCAAAATGTAAGAAGTTATAGAGTTAAGAAGTTCTTTAAGTAATCAATTGAAATGTTAAGTCAAGGTTTTAGTTTTTTGTTTTGTATACAGTCCATTACTCTAATTTAAAAGCTATATATTTAAAACAGTTCGTTTTGGTGGGCGGAATGTCTACGCTATTGAATGTTTTTTGTATTAAGCAGTGGTGCAAATAAATTCATCAAGGAAGGACGTCTTTTAAATCACAGCTATTCAACCCAAACAAAATTGAACCTTATGACCTAGTAAACATGGTCCTTCGAGCCGGAATTTATTTATTTACTCTAATAATGTTCTGGTACTAAGTTATCCATTTCTGGGTTCAAGTTTCCTGTGAATTCAATTTCAGGTTCATAAAGACAGATTAAGTAAATTTCTTGTGTGTTTATTTCACAAATGATGTGTCCTTTTCCGGCACTCGAAATCCAATTTCATGGTTATTCTGGTGAATAGCATAGTCTAATGCATAGTCCTGAAGGTAAGATTGCCGCTATTCCCGAGATTATATTCAAGAGAAAAACGAAACATATTAAAATATTTTTTACCCTTCGGCCATTTACTAGCTCTAGAATTATATAACCACCTGACTATTAATATTATGTATGGTATTATTATTACTTACGCCAGCGTTGATCTTGAATGCTTCTAGGGTACTTTCAAAAGGTGTTTCCAGTTGACCAATAAGAACGTCGGCAGATTTTATTAATTCTGCAGAAGATTCAATATCTGCCTTGCTCAACATCTCATTTGCTCCTGTTACTATAACTATTTGGTTTTCACCATTTTCCGCAACAGATATCTGAGCAATTCCAGTGGCTGCATTAGGAGTTATATTAAGATGCGTCACGTCTACTCCGACTTCTTGCAGATATTTTTTATATCGCTCACCCCACTGATCACTACCAAGCTGTAAAAATCACATATATAGCATCCTATGGCTTTTGAGAACGACCAAAACTAAAAATGAAAATTTCTTAAGCAGGCTGTCCCAAAAATAGTATCAAGCGGAAGTCCAGAGATAGAGCACCCTTGGTGTACACGAATCATTTTTTTCTGAATTTTAAATGTTTGGTTTTAATATTTTCATAATTTTGGTTATTTTATAAGTACAATTCAAGATGATACAATTAAAAAGTCTACTTAAAAAAAAAGTTTTTTAGGTCAAAATTTCAGACAAAAATTCGTAACACGAATACTATAAAAATAGCATAACATTAATGGGGGTGATTCGGGTACCCCAAGAGGTCTATATCTGGACTTCCGCTTGACACTATTTTTTGGAACACCCTGTTTATTATATCACAAACAGCTGAAACAATAACCGGTTTAAAATGTCCTGCGCATATTATCTATGCAGCATTTAACATCTAATTTGTACAGATTATTTTATCATATTATACGAAACAAGCATACAAAATAAAATATACGCTTAATTATTGAGGCTCTTGAGGGTTCTCAACAAAATTTCAACACAATTAATATTTAGTACGTATATTTCAATTATATTCCTTACTCTGCCAATTAAATATGTATTTCCTCGAAGCTTAGCAGCTGCCACACATTGGTTTGCTCCTTTACCCCCATAACTAGTTGCGAATTTAGTTCCATGAATTGTTTCGCCAGGCATAGGTAGTCGTGTTGCGTACCTAAAATATCAGCATTAAGTATAAAATATGGTAAATGGTATTTTCTTCACCAAATTGTCTTCAGGGAAGTATGCAAGTAAACAACATATAACTAATTTAATCTTGCAGCTGATTAGATCCAATTATTTTATATCATGATTTGACACTAATACTTAGCTACAGGAATAATGTAATAAAACGACTATTAGTTTACACCATGTTTTAATGTTCGTACAATTTCAGCATCATCCTTTCAGCGACATAACCCCCTTTATCCCACTTCTGATATAAACTGTCATATATGCGCTCAAATTAAAACATATGAATCAAAAACAATAACTAGTTTAATGTTTACCGTTGGAAATTGGATGGAAATAATTTTTTTAATAATCCCAATTTCAAGAAGCTATATCGTTACTGGCGTCGTTCGTAATAATCGTAATTTCAAACTTATTATACCAAAGCTCGCGAGACTTTCGCCACCAAAAATTTGAGGTCTTAAAATTTCAAACCAAGTTAACTAATGTTGGTAGGTTGGTGGTATTTATTTACTTGACATGTTCTCTTTTACGTTTTAGTAACGTTTAATTTATTACAATTGGGAAAAAAACGATTTTTGGTAAAAAAAAAATGCCTCTTTGTTGATTCGTAATGTCCTATGTATTATTACACCATATATATGCTCAGAGTATGACGATTTTTTTGCCACATTTTTTTACCACTCTTCGAACCAACCACAACCAACCACTGGTGCAACCAGCACATTAGACGCACTTTCTCGGCTGAAAATTGGCGAAGTTCGCGAGCGGTTTCAGCGTAACTTTCCCCATTTTAGTAATGAGTTTTCAAAATTATAACGCGTTGTTCTTTCCAAAAGCTCTCCATTTTTAATAATCGGAACAAACAGTGTTGACTGCTGTCAAATTACAGAGTTACCACTTGCATAAAAAAAAAATTATACCAATTTTAAAAAGTGCACTCTTAGGCGCCGTCCTATTGCCATCGCTCGTGCGATGTCGCGATTCGATTTTATCGTGCGATGAAACGGATCGCGCGATGTGAAAACGTTTGTCCTATTACGGTCGTGCGATGATCAATAATAATATTGTAAGTTTTATTAAAATATTTTTACTTAATCTTCTTATTTTATTCAAATTCATTGCAATAATAGCCCACGCTTTGTCTTTTTTATGCCTGTTTTTATAGTCTTAACTCCATTTACTCCAAACAATGGGATGAGCACGCATTTTATTAATTAAGTTCTCTTCAAATATCATCTTACGAATCCATGGAATCGAACCATATGACATTTAGTAAATATCAGAATATTTGAACACACTGTGGTCTGATCAATACGATGCGTTAAAACAATTTGGTCGCATCGCATAATCGCATGACCTTCAATAGGACATTCAGTAGATATCAGTATGTTTGATCGCACGGTCGCACGATCATTTTTGTCGGACGGACGCATCATCGCGCGATCGATGGCAATAGGACGGGCGGCGCCTTACTGAGACACCCTTTACTATCATAAGTCCGTTCCCATTATTTCTCTGGTGGAGCTCTGGTATTTATTTTCTCGGATTCTCTCAGTTGCCTACTTTCCTTGTTCTTCAATCTACTTCGCTTTAAATCTAGGTTCCCCATATTTCTTTAATTAGATGAATATAATTTTTCTGCTCTTCATCAGGTTTTCAAGTGACTCTTGCTAGGATTCTGGGTCATTCTGGCATTCCTGGCAATGAGTCAGCGGACGCCTGGTCTAAGAACGCGATTAGGTCTATTTCCAACGAACATCCATCTATATGTCACAATAAGAATTTGTGATTTTCCCAGGGCATGTAAGGAATCAGGATATATTATTACCCATTCGTTAAACCCTGGTTTTGGACCTTTCCATCGTTTGCCTCCAACGCTCAATATTGGCAGAGAAGAATTGTTCATTTGCCCTTTGATTGGTCCCATAGAACATTTATTATTCTCGTTTCATTATTTTGATATAAAACTTATAACAGGTGAACAAAACCATTTATCGAAAGGTAAACTTGGATAGATATTCCTTCCCGGATGACTTACAATGATGTTAGAAGTAAAAAGGTGTAGATGGGTTATAAGCGTTCAGCAAGCGGCACGTTAAAAGTAGGCTAATTAGCAAACCTGACCTCAGTGTTGCGTCGCTGGCATCAACAGATGCACGTTAAGAGCCGTGTGTAAAAAGTGCTATAAAACAATTGAAAATGCTGTCGTGTGTTATGAGATATTGCACAAACTACTCTAACAAAACTTCTAAAAGTCAAGGAATCACATGACATTCGTAATTATCACTATTTCCGTAATATAATTAATATTTTTTACAAATTCTCTCTCTCTCTAGTCGGTCCCTCATGACTGAGGATCGTGGTCACCAGTGGATGGGTTACATTTGGAGTAGATGATGTGCCTCCATCGAGTCCTGTCCATGGCTTCCCTTGCAATACAACAAAGTTTTGAGGAGTGCGTGTCTTTCATTTGATCGGTCCACCTTGTTGGGGATCGACCTCGAGCTCGTTTGCCATCAGTGTTCCCGATTACGATCAGTTTTTCAAGACTTTCATCTCCTCTTCGCACTATGTGACCGAAATACGAGAGAATTCGTTGATGGCACACTGTAGACAGGCGGGTAATTGATTTTTAGGCAAGAGAGTATCGATTGATTGGTGCGTTTTGCGGTCCAGGGTATCCTCATCATGCGTCTCCAGCACCACATCTCCAGAGCATCGATCCTTTGCCTCTCTCGAGCTCGTATCGTCCACGTTTCAACTCCATATAGAAAAATAGGGAATACCAGAGCTCGTACCAGTCGGATCTTAGTGTTAATGGAAATTCCCCTCTTCTTCCATATATTGTTCAGGCGGGTCATAGCATCCTTGGTCATACCGATACGTCTCTTTATCTCGGGAACACAACTTCTATCTCTGTTCACTTGAGCACCCAGATAAATATAATGCTCAACAGTGTCAACGCCCGGAATGATGCTTGTTGGATTATTTAAGTGACCGGCGCGATCAACCACCATAATCTTGGTCTTGCTCTTGTTTATTGTGAGGCCCATTTCGTTACTTTCG
This sequence comes from Clostera curtula, assembly GCA_905475355.2. Lineage (NCBI taxonomy): Eukaryota > Metazoa > Arthropoda > Insecta > Lepidoptera > Notodontidae > Clostera > Clostera curtula. Next base: position 6,590,923 of record FR997808.1, on the reverse strand, counting down.
AACTCGAGTCTCCGAAACAGTTCTCTCATGTCTTCCAAAGAGGTAGCAAGAAGCACAGTGTCATCGGCATATCTTAAATTCGAAATCCTTTTCCCACCAATCGGAAACCCTTTCTCCCAATCTTCAAGGGTCCTGCGGATAATATGCTCTCCGTATATATTGAACAGAGCCGGTGACAGAATGCAACCCTGTCGGACTCCTTTTTTTATTTCAAACACATTAGAACAAGATTGAGCAGATGCTCTGGGACTCCCATTTCGTTCAGTACAATCCATAGTTTGTCCCATTGCACACAATCAAACGCCTTGGTATAATCAATAAAGCACAGGATAACCGGGCTATTGAACTCCCTGCTTTTCTCGATGACTTGTCTCACATTGAGTAGTTGTTCCCTTGTGCCCTTGCCCTTCACGAAACCTGCTTGTTCTTCTGGAATTTGGCGTCGCAGATAATGCCAGAGTCGCTGGTTTAGTATATGCAGAAGGATCTTACTTGCATGGGAGATTAGAGCTATTGTTCTGTAATTACGGCAATCTTTGGTGGAACCTTTCTTATGAAGGGGAATATATAGAGACTCCGTCCAATCGGCAGGCCATTGTCCGGATTTCCAGACGCCGTTACATATCTCTAGTAGAATCGATATCCCTATGCAGCCCAAGTTCTTCAATAACTCTGCGGGAATACCGTCTTTGCCAGGGGACTTACCACATTTGAGTGATTTCAAGGCATGTTCGACTTCCGAACGCAGAATATTGGGCTCGTCTGCTATCCATCCAACCAGTCGGTTTGCCAGTGTCATATAATGACTGGCAGTAACTTTTCCAACGTTCCAGAATTTGAGTCATGTCTATCAGAAGGCGCTTTTCTTCATCCTCGATGGCGCAGGGTTTGATGCTTCGGGAGTTCGTTAACTCTTTTACTTTCTGAAACAGCTGTTTAGTTTCATGCCTTAAAGAGTTCTGTTCAAGCTCAAGGCAGATTTTGTTGATATATGCATCGTAGTCCTGTCGGCATCTTTTTTGGACTTCCCGGCTCAGTTTAGAATAACGCTCTTGATCTTCAAGAGAGCTCGTTCCCTTTTCTTTCAGTATACGACGTTCGAGGATGATCTGACTGGTGGTAGGTGTGATGAAGTTCTTCATGCCGGGTTTCCCAAGGGTATGTTCTTTTGCTGTCTGAATTATTGTGTTCTTCAGAAATTAAACACAAATTACAAATTAAAAGTGTTATTAGTAAAATATGGCGGTAAAAATCAATGAGTGGAACAAAAGTATCCTCATTACCAAGTGCAAAAGAGATAGATGTCATTACGCATCACAGACTATAGAGTAACAGACATGTAAGCTGCCTAACGGAGTAGGTATAAAGTTAAGGTTATTATGTGATGTTATTTTTTGTAATGCAGTTGTTATTTAAATTAAATTGTTTTATTTTTTTGAGCTGTGTTACTTGAGTAATAAATAAACTATTAAGTAATACAGGGCAATTTTTAATTAACATACATCTCAGAAGGTGGAGTTCTCATGATTATAAACCACTTTTACTATGGGAACAAACATGAAATTGCGAAAAATTAAAACTGCTGTTTCTAACATTTAAGTTTACTTAACGGGACAAAATGTTTTTACAAAATATTTTTAGGCATAAAACTTTGTAGGGCAAAATGTTATGTCTGATTTAATAATTAATCTATATTGTTTTTGGTGCATGTGACGACGCATCACAACAAATTATATATGTCTCTAGCACGTGATTATTAAATCATACCATCCTACTTTCACGACTCATCTAATGCAGTGTGCATATTATATTAAGTTAACTATGTGTGCGTTGGCTGGCCATTTTTATAGATCGAATGTTGTACAGACAGGTAACGTATCTACCTACACCTTTTATTTGTAACATCATTGATGACTTACTAGTCGCCGGTTCCGGATTTGGTCTATACTTAAAATCGCTGTTAAAAAAATGCAAATCGTCTTGTAAGATACTAGAAAAGAAAACAAAATAGCAATAAACGACCGTTTGAAGTCTGTGCAAACTTAAAATAACACCGATGACGTTAATTTTATTTTATGCTAGTATACCCAGCCCAGACAGCCGTGAAGGTTACAAATTCACTTTTTCACACGTTTTTATGTTGGTTTTTATCATAATATGTTTATGAGATATTGCATTGCGCAGAGAAATGTGATATTCAGGCATTCATTGCACTGTTTAATACAATACCTCTCAATATAAATTTTAATAGTAAAGTAAAATTAATCATACGTTGTGAAGTCAACAGCGCACGATCCAACTACTACGATTTTGTTCGATGTACTTATTCTTGATTTATTCTCCATTTCCATTATGTAGGTACAAAAATAAACACGAAAGGCACAGCAAACACGTTTAATAAAGTCTCAAGAACTGCAACTGCAAAGTAGGTAAATAAAACCGTCTTTACCAACGATAAGTCTTATCAAAATGTGACAAATAGTGTAGCGTTATGCGTTTACGTAGTTCGGTATGAATAAACAGATACTAAGTAATTGAAACCAACAAATTTAGAATTTAATATGGTAGGAATATTTAAACTTTTTAGTGTTTTGTATACATTTGTTCGATTTTTTAATGTAACTAAAGAAAGAGATCCACCATTAATTTTCAGTTCAATATGTATGAAACTAGCGACCCGCCCCGGCTTCGCACGGCAGCAATTATGCATGTATTATACTTACAAACCTTCCTCTTGAATCACTCTATCTAATAAAAAACCGCTTCAAAATCCGTTGCGTAGTTTTAAAGATATAAGCATGCATAGGGACGGACAGACGACAGCAACTTTGTTTTAAACTATGTAGTGATAGTGATACGTCATTGTGTTGTGAAATAAGTGGATGTTGCAGTGTTCCCAACCGTACGATAATTAATAATAATAAATAAATAAATAAATCGTTTATTTTCATCAAAGTAGTTACATCGACTGTAGGTATACATTAAAATAAAACTTAGAATTATCGTACATGTACGATAATTTGGACCTACGTACGATAACATATTATTATCGTACGTTAATTTCCATTATGATATAGAATTTTCAATATTCGACTACGCTGATAGTCTAGCATGATATTATTTTGCCCAAGAAGTCTAAAAAACAAGCTCGTCTAAAAGAGTGGACGGCTAAAATAAAACCAAGAAAACCACAGTTTTTCTTCAATTTCCGATGTCAAACTTGTCACTATTGGGAAAAGGGTCACTGAATTTGTTTTTACTAGCTAATAATAAAATCACAATAGTAGGTTGCTTTTTTTAATTATTTATTAAACATTTTTCATACTACAAGGTTTTACTACCTATATATACATTTTAACTTTCGGTTTCTTTATTTTCTGATTTCTTTGTCATATTATCTTGTGAACCACTATCTGATGTTCCAATTTTCTCTGCTATTTCAGAATATTTAGATTGTCTGTAATCATACTTCGCTGCATCAAGTAGTACATTTTGGATAAATAATTTGTTGTATCCTTGTTTATTTACAAGACCTGGATATGGGTTTCCCCTAAGTTCAAGTACCACCTTATCTATTGTTCTACCATATTCTGGTTTAGGAGCATTATACATTTTTGTATATGACACTGTGCTGTGTTCAAATCTTGGGACTAAGACCTTAAATAATTTATGGACCAATTCCTTTTCAAGTAACCAGTAGTCAGCAATATCCATTGTTGCTTTGTGGCAATCTCCATGACGAATTGCTTCAGATATAAGCTGAAAATAAAATTAAGTGTTATTGTTGTTTTATTTATTTACCACGATAAATGTAAATATAGGTATTTATGATGTTTCTAATTAATTTAATTCGCTGCCCTAGTTCAACAGTAAGATATGTTAAACAAAGTATGTTTTGAGTTATTGATACTTTTATGATTTTACTGTCATTAATTCACTCGTTGTTAATTGAAATGTGGTTTTGAAATTCCCTAAAAGGACATTTGAAGAGTGTAGAAAAGTCTCTGTAACCGGTTGGAAGATATTTTTTTTCACATGAAAGAAAGTCATCTCAATTTTATTCTTTTTATGATATCTTACTGTTGAACTAGGGCAGCGAATTGTTTGGAGAATAGTAATACAAAATATTTTTTTTTAATGTGCTTTATCTTACTCGTTCAGCATATTGCCGTGCCTCATCAGCTCTATTGTAATTTAATTCGATTCTTTCGAATTTGATCAGTCCCGTCACAGTTTTACGCAATTTGTCTATTCTGCCTTCTGGGCCTTTTACATTTCGTAAGTTGCGATGTCTCGGTGGTACATTTACGCGTAATTTTGAAACTAACTTTGTAACTTCAGCTTGATTCATATTTTGTAGGCACGTCTTACTTTTAAATGAGACAATAAAAGTTTACCTACTGAAAATACAGATATAAATTTTATGTTAGCAGAGTAGGACGGAAGAGAAATTAAAAGAAGTAAATAAATCAATTTTAAAGTAAGGTTATTTCTTAAGCCACCCACAGATTATATACCTCATCTTCACTTCAAGTCTTCAAAGCTCAATCTATCATTCTACTTCTTCTTCTTCATTTAAATGTTATGGCTTCCATCATGGGTTTGATGATTTTGCCAACAACCGGAACGGTCTATCTATATGCTATCAACTGTTGACAGAAACCAACTTCAAAAGCACGACACTGGCAAAAATTGCCAAAGCCTCCGGCAGATTAACAAAGAAAGAAAAAGAATAACTTTAAAAGGTGAAAGGTATACCGGATACCGGGATTTTATTTTGGAACCGTTTCTCCACCGTTGACAACCGATTAGGATTGCTATTCATAGATTTTTATAGTATTCCTACAAATATTATGCCGAAGATTTTTTTTTCTTCACCCATTCTAGTAGGCAAAAGCAACTATACAGCCAAGTCTTCAGTAGAAAATTTTTATTGATATGAAATGAAAATGAAATTTAATGAAATGAAACCTAACCTAACTCATTAAATTAAATCTGATATTGAAACAAATGAGTAAGTAGTTTCTTTTTATAAATATACGTAATATATGAATCATAAAAACTTCTATGATTTTTTTTTAGTAAAAACTTCATGGTTGATTTTTCCTTATAACAGATATTATTTTGACAGTTGGGAAAGAAAACGCACTAGTGCGGGAATGGTAAAAAAAAGCACGCGTGTGTAATAGCCCACTTCCCGAACGCTTTACGTCCCTGCAATATATCACTTTTTGAGCAACTGTATTAAAAAATAACTTTTCAATTCCCTCCAAAAAATAATGTTCTTCCTGGTCTGTTCATCGTCGGAAAAATGCTTGCCTCGAAGTTCTTTTTTGAGATTTGGGAACAGAAAATAATCATTTGGGGCTGGGTCCGGGCTGTAGGGTGGATGATTGATTTATTCAAATCCGCAATCCCGCACAGCAGCAATGATAATGCGCGCCTTGTGAACAGGCGCGTTGTCGTGCAGAAGCAATACACCTGCTGTCAATTTTCCCAGTCTTTTTTCTTTTATTTGTTTCCTTTATATTGCACAGGGTGTTAGCCTAGATGTTAGTTGCGCCAGTAATACTCTCACCTTTCCGCTTTCCGGCGGATGGGCCGACTTTGTCGTATCAGTCATCGTAGTTGTCTTTCCGAAATGATTTTTTTTTTGAATACGGCGACAATCAAATAAAATTTTGTTTAAATACCCTCAATGAGTACCGAAATTGAATCTCGAAACCGAGATTACATTGAACTCCCCTCGTATGTATGACATCTTCAGGATTGCGATTCACTTCATGATATTTCTTACTTTAGTCCACTGCTGGACATAGGCCTCCCCTAAAGAGCGCCACAGCGCCCTGTCTTCAGCTTGACGCATCCAGTTGTTGGCCGCAAACTTTCTCAGATCGTCGCTACATCTAGCAGAGGGCCGTCCTACACTACGCTTGCCGATTCGCGGTCTCCACTGAAGAACTCGTCTACCCCAGCGGTTGTCGGTTCTTCTACAGATATGACCAGCCCACTGCCACTTTAGTCTGCTAATTCTCTGAGCTTTGTCGGTGACCTTGGTTCTATGTCGGACAGTCTCGTTACGGAGCCTATCTTTCAGAGAAACTCCAAGCATAGCTCTCTCGAAAACTTTCGTTTTCAAACTCTGGGGGATGGGCGACGAGAAGACCCGACGAAGTTTTCCAAATGCTGCCCAGCCCAGCTGGATCCTCCTCTTGGCTTCCCTGTCGAAGCTGCTTCTACCTAATTGCAAAATTTGCCCGAGGTATGTTTAATCTGAAACAGCTTCAACAAGATAGCCATTTACGACGATAGGCCTCTATCTATTTTATATAGATGTCAACGGAAAACAACAAGAACCGGAAATTTATAAATTTCCTAGGAAATTTATAAATTAAAAATTTCCTAGGAAATTTATAAATTAATAATTTCCTAGGAAATTTATAAACGTCCGTAGGATTCCAAACGAGAGATAAATTGTATTATTTTACGCCGACATTTTCGGAAATTTATAAACTTACTGAACTCACGCGTAAAATAATATGTAGCAATAACCAAACGCCATGGGCGCTCTGATTGGTTGATTATGTCACGTGTTCCTTCTCCGTCCTCTCCGCTGCCATTGTTCGATATTGTCTACTGGTGGTAACCTAGACCTGATACTGCTGCATCATCAGGAATCTATAGGATACCCAACTCCTTACCAAATTACAGTAAATGTATCGTGTTTGGACTCATTGTAACGGTATCAATGAAACAGATATAAAAAAGTTAGGTACCCGACATTAATGGCTGAGTCGACTCTCAATGTAGTGAACATTGAGAGTGTACTCAGCCATATAGCAGTCCGATGTCAGGGGTTTTTTAAGTTAAATACTTATTTTATTATGTTTAATCTGTTACATGTTTTTAAGCATTTTTTTTATTAAGTACTTAGCGTCTGTTTGGCAATTCGCCTGAGGCCAATGGATTTTTTTGAAATTAAACTTTATAATTTTTTTTTCTGGCAGGCCGATTTTATTGTTATAAGATTGTTTCTTTTAAATAAACCTCTTTAACTTCACACGATTTCTATTGTTTTATTTTGGTAGAGTGAAGTAGGCGTTATTAGCAAATTCTGTAAAACAGTAACCCTGTATTATAGGTACTTACCTAGTTTTAAAGTAAAAATACTGTTAGGTACTGATAAATTTATAGTTTGGCAAGTCTAATTGTACTTATGTCTATGGACACAAGCATGCCACTATCAACATCGACTAATCAGAGAACAGTGTGATATTTGCCGTATCTTAGAGAAGCGTAAAATTAAAAGCTCTACTGTGATTGGTCGAACCGTTTAGAATCTTACGAATGGATATCCGTTAGTTTATAAATTTACACCGAGACGTCGTAAGTTCATAAATTTCCGAAAATGTGGGCGTAAAATAATACAATTTATCTCTCGTTTGGAATCCTACGGACGTTTATAAATTTCCTAGGAAATTTATAAATTTCCGGTTCTTGTTGTTTTCCGTTGACATAGATATTCTTACTTATAGACGATTTAAGGGATCCAGCAATGTGTTTATGCTTTTTTTTTTCTAGGTTCTAAAACATGAACATTGAACATAAATCATTCGATACCGTTTATGAAAAATCTAATGCCCAACCATCGCACCAATCTAGAGGTGGGAAATTGTTGAAAGCACCCAACCAATAGTTTCGTAAATATGTCAGTTATGCAAATGTACGTCAAGCCGTCGAATTCATCAGCCAAATACAGTTGTTTAAAAATAGCTAGATATATGTAGTTAAAAGATATAAAACTATCCAATTTCCATAAATTGAGGTCCTAGCGGTCCTAGCAACCGCTTCATATAAACCCACGAAAGAAATATGTAAGTAAAAACCACCGGGTTTGGGTTTAAAATTTGCCGATGAAATTAATAGGAATTTATAAACTCAAAGTAAAGTTTTAATAACAATAATGGCAACAACTGATCAAGAAGCTGGTGTTTTTGAATTGCTCACTGAGCTATGTTCTAAAACTGCTGCTAAATACTGTGCTCACAGCAGGATATCTCAGAAGAGACTAATGGTAAAAATGAGATCGCTTGCCTATGAGATTATTTTAAAAAAAACATCTAAAGACCTCCCTTCTACCGTGGGACCACCGTACATGGAATTGCTATCTTATTATCTCATATGCCAACAAAATGCAAAGAATGTTGCGGAGTATAAAAGGGCAATGGAACTTAAAAAAATTATAAGTACTATACGACAATCAAATTATGCTGAAGATAAAGAAATTTTGGAAAGTGTTTTGAAGTTTCTCATAGTGCTTAGCAATACTGTTACAGAGTGTGCGTCAAAGGAGTTGTTTCAGGTTTGTTTTATTTAATACTAGTGGCCCGCCCCGGCTTCGCCCGTGCAAAGCGGGGTGGGTTATACACATAAATCTTCCCCTTGAATCACTCTATCTATTAAAAAAAACCGCTTCAAAATCCGTTACGTAGTTTTAAAGATTTATGCATACATAGGGACGGACAGAAGAATGCGACTTTGTTTTATACTATGTAGTGATAGTGATGTATTTTTTTGCTGTTTATACTTGTTCTAAAATTATGTACAACTGTTTATCCTGGCATTCTACTACCTAGGTTGTTACAAGGTACTTGTAGTGGTCAGTAGCATGAAAACTGATAGAGGATCAAACTATATAATTACTAGTTGTATGACAGTACGGAGGGTATGCAGGTGTAGATGGTATGGAGGGCAGAAACAGTGCAGCAAGTGCTCTGTGTTTTTTTAACTACTGGTAATTAATTGGTGTTTGTAGAAACTTATTTTTACATTTCTATCTAAATTTAACACATCTTACTCTTTCTCCCTTAGTTTGTCAGAGCATTATTTGTTACTTGGGTAAGGTTTTTTAATTTTTCAGAATCCATTTTCATTTGGCCTTTTGTATGAGATGCTCCCAAAACCGAAAAAAGATGCTTATAGTTCTGCACAGCCATACCCTATTTATCCCTCACATGTATTTGAGTTGCCATTTTCATTGCGGAGGGATGTTGCTCTAACAGATACTCAAAAATCCCAAACTTATACTGAATATACTGTGGAGAGCTTTGAGTCAAAATCTTGTGAGTATACTTATTGTTTAGAATAGCATTTAAATTTAAAATTTACTTAATTATATCACACTTAAAGCATACAGACTGACAAACAAACATTTTGAATGTCACTAAATGCCTTATTGGATATTCTATAATATTTGATGTGAATTTGCTGGTTTTGGTAGTTTTAAATTATTCAAATTATATATATTTTTGTAAATGGTACTCAGCTGCTGCTGAGTGAAGCCTCATTCCATTATATGAAGGGTAATTAACCTACAGCCATGTTGGCCAGACGGATTGACAAAGAATTTTGTATCAAGTTATCTTTCTCTGGCAGCTAGGTTTTTGGCCTAGTGGGTAAGTTTGACCAATTTAAATCTGTTTAATGTGAATTCTCTAGAAGACCACTAAGGCTAAATTTACATGACTAATATACAGTTTCAAATTGAACTGCTACTATAAAATTATCACCCTTATTGACCATAATTGATGATCTAATGACTTATCACAATATTCTAATATGTTTTCTCCAAAGTTTTTCCTGAGAGTGTGTCACGGGTAGGCAACCAAGCAGAAGTAAAGACATTCTTAAGTCCTATGTCTTTGGCCTCAATGACATCCACACATTTATCACCATATTCCGAGAGTACATTTTCGAACTACCCACGGCTACTAGCACCTAGAGACTTGGTGATTCCAGGGTCCAAGTCAAGCAGTGTTAATATAAAGGTAAGCTTTGGACCTTAAAATTTGATATGGTCTTCATGAGGCCTTGTAATTGTGAGCCATGGAATGTGGCTGCAAAAGAAAGAGAAGTAGATATTTTTTTTTTTTTTTTTTTTTTTATTCTGATGTTAATTAGGTGCTTTTAGTCGCATTGCGACTATGTCAGCCCCATCGAGCTCTCCACGATACACTCTTCTTCAATTGTCCATATCCAACAGTAACTTGTACACAGACTGGTACAGCGCAACAGCTGCCTGTGTTGTTTGGAAGTAGATATTGCCTCTTTGTTAAAACAAAATGACATCTCTCACAACTGAAAACCAAATTCAAAAATAATAAAATGTGGCAAATAAGCAATTTACAACCATTTGAAGTTGGTGCTGTGGGTATAGACTAATTGAGACCAGTTGACAATTTATCGCGTGTATTTTACATTATTTAATTCCTAAACTATTAAGACGTCCATTAATGCTCAAATATGCCTTTCGACAAAGGGATGGTCATCCAGCCAGTGGTGGTATGTCTGGTAGGGGGCCGCAGGGGAAGGAAGTCGGGGATTTCTTATCCGTGCGAATTGCTCTGTAAATTTCGCTATGGCGGTGTAGGACTAGTAATTCTCGCATTTAATTACTGCTTTATTATTTTAATACTAGCAGTCGTATTATTGAAATATGAAGGAATTTGCTAGGGAATATTAATTCTTTGTCAGTTATCAGCCTATGTATACAAAATGGCGATTTAGAAAAGTTACTACGGGTAAAACGGTAAATAGTAAATATAAAATGTATATTGACGAGTCAAAAAAGCTCAGATGAGGCAATTAGAATAAATATCTTTTTGATTTATATCATTCGGTAGAATACTATTTTACTCAAATTTCAGGTGTCTATAGCTAGCACAAATGTAAAATCAGATGTAAGGGAAGTTTTCAGAGCGAAATCCGATGGTGACTCTGTGGATATTTGGGAGATTGCCACTAATGTAGATAAGGATGTTCCTGATGATTTGTGGGAATTAGTTGGTAAGTTCATACAGATGTCGTGACTTTTTTATCATAATGATATAACTAATGTAATATACAGAGTGCAGCAGAAAACCTAAGTCCATAATGATATTTAAGTTTTGTCATCAGCTGGTAACGGAAGTGTCGTATCTTTAGAAATAACGACAAAAAAGGCTCCCGCGATAAAACACTGAGGGGCTGTAATTGTATATTTTTTTAATAGTAGTTCTTAAGATTATATCGGAATTGTTCCCAACTGCCGTAACCTCGGAACAGAGATTCATGACTCAATAATGTTTGGTCTTTAGACGTTCAATTCACATTGTCATTTTATAGCAAAATTACCCGCCATAAACGAGAGGCAGCTCATTGCTAGCTCACAAAGGGAAATTGCGGTATGGAGAGAAACTTATGGAGATAGACTTAAAGATTTGGCTGTCATATCGGAGAAACAGTTTATCAGACATATCATGTATCTAATTAGTAAGTATGGATGGATACATAATTTGTTTGGTTTCCTTTTTGCCAATGTTTAAGGCGTGTGACGCGTAATAAAAAGTTGATGCTTTTATCTAGAGTATATTTCGTGTGGTGACGAATCTAGAATACACAAATTCACCAACGCATCGCATACGAAGGGTGTCGTAAGAGTTGACTAAATGTACGAATGTAACTTAACGAATTGAAGCAAATTTGCCCATTATGGCTGGGATGTTTTTAACAGTTTTTGAAGTTTAACTTCCTTTCAAACCACTATAAGGGGTGTTTTAAATGGAAGGTAAATAGCATAGCTTCTAAACGAATTTTCAGGTTTATTAGCTGTGCTTAGTAGACACAATATTCTTGATTTTTTAATATGGTTATTCTGTAAAACTATCTTATTTGTGTATGTATTTATAGTTTTAAATGTAATCAAGTATTTTTTACTAACTTAATAAAACCCCTAACTTTTAAATTCCAGTTGGCGTGGAAACAAGTACTTTTCCATACAACAAACAGTCGAATTCTTTCTACTTGAGAGAAAATTTAGTGTTAGAATGCATATCTGAGGAGCATATACGTGGATACGTGTCAGTATTGTTGCTTATCGGCACTTACTACAGCCGTCTTTACAATTTCGCGTTCAATTTGACACTCGAAGACCATTTTCATAGCAATGGGCTTGTGTATGAGGTGAATGTATACCCATTTTTTATACCCTGTATAAAATTGTTACCCGTCACGCGAAGCTAATTTCCCACCATGTGATTAAAGAAGAAATATGACTGTATGTAAATACGTAAAGATCTAGCTACAAACACTATCTTGTGATGACATAGAAAAATCTTTGAATCCTTACATACATATTTTTTTATTATGCCTATCTTTTCACTCGCCCGGGTGATGACGATTTTAGAATATACTGTCACAACCCCATTTCGTCCTAAGGGTGTCGTATGAGTCGACAAAAGGACAGGACAAGGCCAAAACCTAGCCGCATAAAAGGAAAACTTGACACGACACCCTATTGAAATTAGGCTAATTACCCTCGATATAATTGCGAAATTGGAGGAGGCCCAACTCAGTGGTGGGTCGACAGAATAGTGGTAGTAGTTTCACTCGATCAGCACACACATACACACTCACATATATACAAATACATGATACGCGCACTCGCACTCACACACGCCTATATTTGCACAAAATGACTTGCACTTCAATCCAAAATAGTTGTCAGCCACTTTTCTGGAAGAACCTTGTTTCCTAAAACACAGGCCCCTGGGCTAGTTTAGGAGACAGCAGTTTATCCCACATTTTGACACATCTGTACAACTTGTCAACATTTCAGTGTACTGTTAGTCTACGTATATTTTGTACAAATAAAGCTTTTATTATTAAACTAGCGACCCGGCCCGGCTTCGCACGCGTGCAATTATGCATGTATTATACATACAAACCTTCCTCTTGAATCACTCTATCTATTAAAAAAAACTGCTTCAAAATCCGTTGCGTGGTTTTAAAGATTTAAGCATACATAGGGACGGACATACGACAGCGACTTTGTTTTATACTATGTAGTGATAATAATAATAATATTTATTTGCATATAAATAAATATAAATATCATTGGACATTTCACACAACGCCATCTCGTTCCAAGCTAAGCAACTTAATGCTTGTGTTATGGTAACGAGATGGATGATAAACTACTTATATACATTTTTTTTTGTAAATACATACATAATTATAGATAGAAAACACCCAGACCCGGAACAAATACTTGTAGGTACAGTTGCGATATAGTCTTGTCTAGCTATTTATTGCACATATGTAATGTTACCTTAGTTTTTAGTTCCGTTTAGAAGTTGATTTCTTTATATTTTAGGCAGCGAGAGAGGTTGTAAGAAAGTATCTTCTCCAGTTTCGCCTAGTAGTCACAGAGATTTACGAAGAATGTACCAAAAGTAGCGCTGAGGATTTGAACTGCATGCCAACTCTATTGCAAATATTGTATCATGTGGAACCCCTAAGATATGAGATTGAAACCATTGCTTCCATTTACAAAGTCATTGATGCAGGTTGGTAATAATTGTTTATGTTTGTTTTTTTAATAAAACGAAACACCTGCTCTGGGGATACCTGTAACCCGAGGGCAGTTTACATACATGAATTTCGCGAACATAATTGACCCCGGAATCGAACCGGGGACCCGTGATCTACAGGCGGCACATCCAACCCCCTTTTTTTTTTGTTGTCGCTGGGGAAATGCTTTATGCATACCACCGCCCCCCGGGGGAGAGGTCGGTGATTATGTGGGACTCCGACAAGGGTCGTCTACCCAAGAGTCGTCTACCCACTAAAACCCCAGCGGTATACCCTCACACGGCGCGCTTGGGGCGCCACAAGTTCGCGTAAGCACATTCTACTGTGACGCCCCGGCGTGACGGCGTGACGTAACAAGACAACCAACAAGTCAAATCAATCTCTCAAGCCCTTTTAATTTCATTAGGATCGGCGCCAGTATAACCTAATTTGGCTAACTACCGGTACACGGTATAATTATAGTACAGGGAGCAGTCAGCAGGTGCCCGTTTGCCAGATATTGTAATATGGTCTCTGTTGATGATGATTATGGCACAGTTTTGAAGGACAATCAAATAACTTGGTCTTGATACTGCTGCTACTACTCAGCCCATAAAAAAAAACCCAATGCTGAGTCGGGCCTTCTCCAATTACATGAAGGGTAATTAGCCTAGTGTACCACGCTGGCCAGGCGTGTCGGCACAGGGTTTGTGTCAAGGTTCGGCCAAGTGTCTTTCTGTAAATAGAGACACATGCTTTGAGTCTCGGTGTCATTTGTGTTTCTGAATTTCATGTTTGTAAACATCCCCTTCGATACAGGTTATACACAGTGCAGGGGTTCCGTTTAAAATAAATTAGGTGTGCTACTGTGCAGGCACTTCGACCACTTTGGATCTTTCATGCCAGTCCCGTTAACCAAATTTCCGTGTCGTTGTCAACATGAACTTTTTTTTTTTTGAATGACCTCTTCCTGCACTAGGTATAACCTGTATCGCGGGGGCACACAAATGACAACCAGACTCAGAGCAAGTGGCTCTGGTTTAGACAAATACAGATACCCCGGAATCGAACCCGGGACCTGTTGATCCAAAGACGGCACACCTCATCCCTAGACCAACGAGGCAGTCTTTGGATTCGGGTTGCAAGTAGCCAAAGAAATCCAAATTACTCTTGTTTGATTGTACAGTACTGAGATAAAAAAACTGTTTTCAGATGTCAACACCACAATACCACGCGGTGCGGAATTAATGTCTTATTTGTTCAATGAGATATCACTTATAACCCATAGGAAGACGACAAACGCAATGTTTAATGCTTTGTTGTCTATCAGCAAAGTTTATTTCAAGTGAGTGAGTGTATTTATACGGTGTGCGATGCCGAATATCCGTGTGGAATACATAGTGTTACCACCCCATTCCATCCTGCGGGTGTCGTAAGAGGCGACAAAATGAAATGTCAAGGCTGAAAACCTAGCCGCAAGAGAAGGAAAACTTGATACGAACCCTGTGACAACCCGTCTCCCAAGCGTGACACTGTAGAGTAATTTATATTTTTTAAATTACTCGCCACGTAGGCCCTACTCAACAGTGGATTATCTATTTTATGGGCTGTAGTAGTAGTAGAGTCGAATATTGTGTAAATAACAATAAAGCTCCAATGAATAATAAATAACGTTTCTGTTTTGTTCCAACAGTATATTAGAAATGTTGTCTGTGTAGCAACTATTGAAAAGGTATCGTAGTTTAGCATGTCCACGCATACGTAGATACCGTTCCTGTTATTTATCTTTTTTATTTGTGGTCTATTTGTATTTTAATAGTTATTTTATACTTATATTTTACAGACTATGTTTATACAATACACGACATTTTAGAACCATTTCTTGGTACAGCGCCATCTAGTGGACGTAATCATCTTTTAAACAATCGATTTTTTTTATACCAATATGCCATTGTGATTCTCAATCCCCAAACTATCGCTTTAGCACCAGCTGTTATTATTTACAACGGAGACTGGAATAAATAGCTTATTGACTGGCCTGTCCAAGTATTGCAACGTCCTTGAACCACGAAACTGTATGTGTCAATTTTTCCAGGTTCATTGAAAGGTTCATATTTGAGGGGGAATTGGATGACAGGTACAATGAGTTTTTTATACGCAAAGACAACCAGTATGTTAACTGTCGTTCGAAGAGGTACTGGGACAAAGGTTTTCATATCACGCAAAGTGTGACTGTACCAGATTTTTTGAGGGCGTTGGCAAAATTTATATTATTGTGTGGCAAGTCCTTGAGGTTGCTGAAACTATGTAATCCTAACGTGAGTGTTATTTTTAAAGTCTTGAGAGATGATTGCAAACGTGAAATAAACATAAATAGTTACTTAACTGAGTACACATATGTGTCTACATCTATCTGAAAAAAACAAATTCAATTGCGCGCGGCTGAACTGTGGCACATGAGCAGTCGCAAAAAATACTTCCGTCTCGATTCGATTAAGGGATATAAAAATATGTTAGGAACCGTTCATTTGAAAAAAAAACGACTCGTTTATTGAACTATCTAGAATGGGGCAACAATTATCAAATTCTAGTATGGTCATACGAAAACTTTGAAATCACAATTGTGGTGACTGTAGTTATGTTTATTTTTTTTGGAATTTGTCCTATGGTTCTCTTTGGTGGTTATATGATCAAAACTCTGCATTTCGATGTTCCTGTGTGTTAGCATTTATTATAGTTGTCTGAGTTACGTCTCTGAGAACATTATGTTATGTTTAATCTTTCGCGGCAGTTCTGTTAACATAACATAGACCATAATTTTTTAGGACCCTCTAGTGCTGCTCATATCATCGGATCATCCTTCAGTGAAATGCTGCGCGAGTTTTGAAGAACTGGAACGTCAACAGCAGATTTTAGATGTGTACCGAACTAGGTGTCTCTTCGTTAGTGGCGAACTGGTCACTTTCGATCAGATATTATTAAAGAGGGAGGCCGAACGAAAGGCTTTCACGGAGATGGCGTCTTTGAAGCAGGCGGAAACTATGGAGAAGATTGTTGGTAGGATTCCTGTAATCATGCCATCTCAGCTTATCGTTGACCAGAGTTGGGCCTCTTAATTTGACAGAGCAACGTTAATAAACTGTGCTGACCAGCCAGATTTCATATTAAGGGTTCCATAACTAGTGAACGGCTTTTTTTGCCCAAGCAGTTCGTTTAGTTGGCTCGTAGGACATCCTCAATATGGTCTCGCAAAAATTCTCAATAGGCTGGATCAATTAAGCTACTTTTGGTTTTTAAATATTTGTAGAATAGCCTAAGAAAGTTTTAAAGATGAGAAACAAATATGTATGTTAGGTTTAAGTATGGGGAAAATACTCCCGAATCCCGGTTATAGCAAATATGTCCCAACTGTGATGGTGTGTTGGTACCAAAAGCTAATGATTGTTATACATATAACAGATTTTTGTAAATTTTAATTGCATCGATGTTCCTTATAATGTTAGGCATAATATTTAATTAGAACTAGAATTATAGGCAATTAGAAGTAGAACTAGTTAGTTCTTTATCCCGAAAAATGCTCCTCATTGGTGTGTAAATATTGTATTTAGTATGAAGTGTTTATTTGCTTTTTATAGCGGAGCGCAAAAGATTGGCACAGCTGATAATTGCTGAGAAGCAGCACTCGCTGCGCGTGTTGGAAGCTGCGATGGCTGAAGCAAAGGCAGCCAAGCACAAAGCTAGGCAACGCGAGAGACGGAGATGCCAGATGGAACTGGCTGTGGAGAAAGCTACTGAAGAAGTCGACTCAAAACTAAGGGACGATGAAAGGTAAATGTTTAACTTTAAAATTGGGGTAGGTCCGGCCCGATGATGCGGTGACGATTTGGCTAATACATCTTTTACGCTTTTGTATGCTTATTCAATTTGGACATAGAGGTGAACAGTTATGGAAGCTACATTGGTTCGTTTTCGGCTGTCAAAACATATATTTATTACTGTTTATACCATTCATAGGAACAAGATAATGGAATACTATTCAAAGCTTAATATGGAAGTTGAGAAAAGCAAAATGCATACAGAATGGAAAATTAAACGCTTGCAATTGGACCAAAGCAGAATACAACTTCTGTCTACGGAGGAAAGAAATCTAAAAAGAGAAAAATTAGAATTAGAGCACCAAAAGAATGAGGAGATTATGGCGATGTCTATACAAAGCTTTGATCATAAATCGGATGAAGAACTTGATAAAGATGAAGATAGTGAAACACCTCTAAATTACAATACTAATGAAAACAAAATGACTGACACAGTAGAAACTGGCTTGATTGAACCTGAAGTAAAAAATGTTCAATACAATAGTAATAAATCCAGGTCACGTACTTCTAGTGACGTTATTAGTGCATTATACAGTGCAGCTAGAAATTTCTTTGGCGTAGCGAAAGCTGACGATGACACAAATTGTGATAACAAAAAAGAGGTCGACGCACAGGGAAATATTGTTCCGAATGTGACAGAAATTAACTCCAATACGCAACAAGAAAAAAGTTCTAGTGAAATTGGTAGTCAATTAAATGACGCTTTCGATAACTTAGAATATCACAAGAATAGGGAAGACGCTTTATCAAATAAAAGAAAAGTAATGATGCACGAATTTGGTCGCACTGACGAAGAAAATAATCAATTAAAAGAAGCAACCTTAGATAACTTAATGGCAACTGATAGTGAAAATAATATGCAGGAGTGGTCCCCTTTTATTGAAGCTAAGCGGAACAAACTCAAGGTTTTAGGGGATGGGTTTGATATGCCACAACATGTAAAGAATACCGTTATAGAACCACGAACAGATGCTCAGAAAGAAGCTTTGTTCAATAAGCAAAAAGTATTAGGCGTCGAATATAACCTGCCTGCTGAAATAGTGACTAAAGTGGAACCTTTAAATGTGGCACAGGAGGAAGCGATAATGAATAAACAAAAGGTTTTAACTTCAGAGTATGAGAAATGGCCTCAAAACAGTTCTAAAAGAGATCATCCAAAGCGATCAGGGCTCACACTGAATTTGAGACCTTTCGGTGAAACGCCAGTGACTACTCAAAGTCTTGGAAACACTCCAAATACGGGAGCAGTTACGCCTGGAGATTTCTTTCCACGGGTAAGTTATAGGGTCGAGTATTTCTTATATACTAGAATTCCAATATTTGGTTGAAGTTTTTGATATAAGTAAAAATACTATATTATTATTTATGAATATTTCTTCGATTCTCAATAGGCAATCTATGGCTATCTGTTTAAGGTAATTCAATGACTTTTGTTCGTGTACGTTCAGATGCCTCATATTATCTTAGTAACATTGAGTCTGTATTTCATTTAATATTAGTTGGGTCACTAGTGGTGTTTTCACCTTTCACCATAAAAACCTGGACCTTATTTATAAAGTAAACTCCGACCATAATAGCGTCGAAGATTCCGCTATCTGCTTTTACAAAATTACTTTTCATCGTTAAAAATGCACACAAAGTAGACGTAATGCTAAATGTAAGACATATTAAACACTGGATACTAAAACAGTTTAAGCAGCAACATCAATAACGCAAAGGAAAGGCAATGACTGAAATTATTTTTCAGTATCGTGTGACGTCATCGTTGATTGAGCCAATCCAGATCGTTCTGTAAGGGGCTGTCCATTAATCACGTGATGTTTTTTTTAACATTTTTCAATCCGTCTCTCCCCCTTGGTGATACGTGGTGAGATTTAAGACTACCCCCGCCATTAAAAATCACGCGTATTTGTGGTACCTACAAAGAAGGAATCTTACACGCACAGGTTGTTACAACGAAAAAATTAACGTGATATCTTAGTATACCCCCCTCCTCCTTTTGACATTTCGTGATTTTGACGAACTCCCCAACTTCGAACCTCACGGGATTAATGGACAGCGCCTAAACAGATGAATATATATGAAGACTATGGTTTTTTGATGTATACATATGTCAATAAATAAATCAATATTTTTCACACCCTATTATGATGTTACAATCGCATTATATATTGGTGATTTATTTAGTTTCGACTCTTTGTAACTATATCAGTTCACTCGCCATATCTTCGAAGTGGAGCAGTATAATGAACCGGTGTTGTCTTCATATTTATAAATTAAAGCGTTTTCTCAAGTTTTTTAAATTTTTTAGCTTGACTTAGAGACTCCTACGACCGCTGACATACCATTTGAAGGAGCAATGACTGCAGACATTTTCACTCCACGTAGCGAAGCCAGCAAAGACTTAGAACTATCCAAAACAAAACAAGACAAAGAATTTATTACTACTGATGGTTTTAATTTTCAATTACTGGACGTTGAAGCTGTTGATTCAGGAGATGTGAGCGATATGCAGACTGCAGATTCGCCTGACAATTCTCCATCGAAAACATCAGAAAATATACACAACAAAGAATTTAAATCGAAATACACGTTTCTAAATATACTGGACGGTTCCTACAATCTGGACGATTTCGACCCTTTTGGAGTTAAAGAGCTGAAGACGTTTTCCAAAGATCATTTTAACAGTAGAATGGATTTAGGGATGTCCTCCTCAGTTTACACACATCCTTCTATTATAATGGATGAAGTCAAAAAGCGACCTTACGGCAATATATTTGCGTCGCATTTTGGTCCGCAAGACGAAGAACAAACGAATGTTACTTGTGATAATATTGCTACGTTAACGGCCTGCTTACAAAGGTCGGTGTTGCTCCCTCTTACCTATCAGCTAGAGGTTGTCAACAATTCTATACTGACGCATTTCCTAGTCAATCTAGATATGTATGAGCATTTGAAAAGTCTGAAAGATTATTTCTTCCTAATGGACGGCGAATTTTCTAGAAGCATTTGTCACAATTTGTTTGCAAAACTTGTGCAGACTTTGAATCCGCAGGAGTTGCTGAATTTTGCGACGTTGCACAATATACTTGATAAGGCACTCGGGTCGTCCATTTCACGTAAGTATAGGTTTTTTTAGTATGGTTGTATTTTTAAAGAATAAAGAATATCTGGGATTTTAAATCAGACCATCATCTGTTTCAGTGTTTTGTAAAAATGTGGAGAAAATAGTTATTAGGACATTGAGTGGAATCAGATTTACTACTACTACTCAGCCATATATGACCCACTGCTGAGTCGGGCCCCCTCCAATTACATGGAGGGTAATTGGCCTACTGTGCCAAGCTGGCCAGAGGGTTTGGCTCAGGGTTTCTTATCAAGTTTCCCTTCTCTTGCGGCTCGGTTATCAGCCTTGTCATTTCCTTTTGTCGCCTCTTACGACACCCTCAGGATGGAATGGGATGGGGACTCTATGTATTTTAAATCTATCACCACACTGACTAAATTTTGTAGATCATCTTCAACCATTGCTAAGAAATCTTTGGTTTAAATACTACTTTCAAACTTCAAAAATAAGCAACAATTACCGTAGACGTAGAATAACCGGATAATTAGACCAACTCCTGATCCGTCCGGTTTTGAAGAGGAACTGACTTAGATTCTTATTAGGTCTTGTAATTGAGAGTGTTTTTAGTTATGAGCAATGATGTAAACACTTATTTTCTTAAAATTGTTATTTTTGTTTGTTCGATAAATTCTTGTTTAACATTTCAGATGTTCACAAGTTCTCGGAGAATTTATCGTTCATCATAACGGAATGTCCTCTTAGCTTCCAACATAGTTCACCTGACGTCCTTCAGTGTCTGTCCCTTACATACTCAGTCAGTTGGCCACTAAACATAATCCTGTCGCAAGAGGCGCTGCTGCGGTATGCCAAAGTATTTCAATTTCTCATCAAGATGAGGCGGATCTTTTGGGTTTTAGGCGAAGATTTTGAAGTAAGTGTGTTAAATATGCATATCAAAATAATATAATATTTTCTAGTCTGTGGTTAACTGGAAAAAAGTTGCTAGTCTGTGGTAAACCATCGTAGTTTTATTAAAGTGCCATAATTTAAAAATGTATACGAGTTCCTTCCAAACTTAAGGGAAGTCCAAATCCTTCTTTTGAATTACTTACTTTGTTGTATCATTCAGTTTAGCGTAAAACTTGCTTTTTCTGTTACCGTGTTTACAAGTTACCTAGTTTGGTTTTCTTGAGTGTCATTTCATGAAATTACAAGTGTCGTCATATTAAAGTATTATAGCTGAAAAGTGGGGGAGATGGGATGTCAATAAAAGTAGCCTAAGTTACTCCTTGTTTATTAGCTATCTGCCAGGGACAGAGACAAACAGACAAAAATTGTAATAATATTGTTTTGGTATATGTACCGTGTATTCTTCAAAATGCACTTGAAAAAAGCGGTTATTTTATTATTACAAACAGACACTGTTATTTTATTTGTTGGTATTAATTGGATGAACATATTGGATTTATAAGATCACTACTTCCAATCTAGTGTGAAGATACTTTATTTACGTCTAGAATATAAACTAGCAATCGTGTATGACTGCACCATTAAAATAGTCTCCTAATTTTGTAACTGCCGATTTATATTACATTATCTACCAACTTTTTTTTTTCCTATGTCACCGATGTCTGTCACTGTGTCTGAATGTATTCTGTGTTTTTTTAATTCTTCTTGTTTTTATTATTATTGCTTGCTATTTAGTGATCTAAGCTTTCTACTACTATCTCTGTTTCTAGTCATGAGAACCTGTAATTGCCTCTGTCTCCTATTCAATTGTTTTTCATTCATTTTAGCTGTTGGTTCTCCTCTAAATAAATAAATTAAAATAAACTTCTATCACTTACAAGCAGTAAACAACCTTATGCAATGAGACATATAAATCAATGTTCCT
This sequence comes from Clostera curtula, assembly GCA_905475355.2. Classification (NCBI taxonomy): domain Eukaryota; kingdom Metazoa; phylum Arthropoda; class Insecta; order Lepidoptera; family Notodontidae; genus Clostera; species Clostera curtula. The sequence continues at coordinate 6,568,698 of FR997808.1, read as the reverse complement.
CGCACTTCCACAGTCTTTGAAGTTAGCAGCAAAACAGTCGAAGAAGCACTCTCGCCAATTACTACGTTCACCACAGTATATATCAGTCCAAATATACAGACATATCATGGCGTCCATGATACGTGCATTGGACAACTATATAGTAACGACGTGTATATTGTCCTCTTGGACGGAGTTTGAGAACGATTTGAAGAAAGCCAGGACTTTGGATGACCTCTACGACTGTCACGTAGTATATATCAAGAAAGTACTATTTAGGTGTCTCCTAAATAATAGATCGACGCCAGTGATGAAACTCTTGAATGATATTTTCACTGTGATATTGAAGTTCAGTCGAGTTTTGAAGGCTGGGTAAGTTGTGCACTTATAAACTTATCAAATAGAGCTTTTATTTCGCAGATTATGCACTTGGCCAATATAATAAATTACTAGATGTCAACCGGTTGTCGTTATTCAACAATAAAATCTCGGCTTTGCGAAACCTGGGTAATCCCGCAATCATAAGTCTTGAACAGTTTTGGAATGATATTCGCTATAAACAAAATAGTTATATTTTCGTGTCCTATACATTTATGTGCGAACCCGTCTGGCCAGCGTGGCATAGTAGGCTAATTACCCTTCATGTAATTCTTCTCTGTAGAGCAGCCTTCCGAACCGGTGGTAGTTTCAGCATGAATGTAGGTGGACCCAGGGATTGTGAGCGATCAAGAGAGATGGAGTGATTGTAGGAGTGAGGAATTGTGTATGAAAGGTGTGAATGTAGGTATGACGACTGATAGGGGTGTGTGGCCTGTGTGGCGACTACCACCTAGTGTGGGTAAAGGGCCGTGAGATGATAATGGTAATTATAAATGTGGGGGAGTCTGAATTGAAACGTCTTGAGTACTTAAAACTGGTATTTATTGAAATAAAAAGCAAAACCTTTACACATCACGTCTTATCGCTTATACGAGGGTGAATCAAAAAATTCTTGGAATCAATATTAAAAAATGCAAAGATTTAAATAATAATATTTTATTTTTCTACATAATCTCCCTCCAATGCAATGCATTTAGAATAACGCGTTTCTAACTTCCTTATTCCTTGTGAAAAAAAATTATTTTCTTGACTCTCGAAAAAGTCCTCTACGGCAGCTATAACCGCGTCATTATCGTGAAATTTTGTTCCACGAATTTCCTCTTTTAATTTTGGAAATAAGTGAAAATCACTTGGGGCTAAGTCCGGAGAATATGGTGGGTGGTCAAGGAGATTGAAGCCAGCACAGCGGATTGCGTTGAGCGCAACTTCCGATCGATGGGCAAGAGCGTTATCTTGAAGGAACAACACGCCCAACGACAGTTTTCCACGACGTTTTTCTTTAATCGCTTCACGCACTTTCGGGATTAAATTTGCATAATAGGGTCCAGTTATCGTCTGGCCTTTTGGCATGTAATCAATAAAAAGGATTCCTTCACTATCCCAGAACACAGAGGCCATAACTTTGCCAGCGGAAGGAGCAACTCGAAATTTCTTAATGGATGGAGAGGATGGTCGTTTCCAAGACATGCTTTGTCTTTTAGTTTCAGGATCAAAATGGTGGACCCACGTTTCATCCATGGTGACAAGACGACGGCAAAAATTATCCGAATCACGCTGGAACATTTCGAGATTACGCTTGGAAATTTCCAAACGTCGCTTTTTGTTTTCGTCGGTTAACATTCGTGGCACCCATCTTGCAGACACTTTTTTGAACCCCAGTGAATCAATTAAAATGGATTGAACGCTACCAAAAGATATCTTTAGGATCTCAGCTATATGTTTTATAGTCATTCTTCTGTCTTCCAAAACCAGATTCTCAACCTTTTTGACATTTTCTTCTGTAACGGAGGTTGAACGCCGCCCAGAACGCGGGTCATCTTTACAGCTTGATCTACCTCTTTTAAATTCAGCCACCCAGTACGCAACCGTAGAATAGGGTACAGCATCACCCCCTAATGTCTGCTGAATGTCCAAAAAAATTTCCTTCGTAGACATTTTTTTCAAACTGAGATATTTTATCACCGCACGTAACTCACTTTTATCCATAATTTTGACTTTTTAGCAACTCGTTGCACAAAAAAATTTATTACATGCGAACGAACTGACAAAAACAAGTGACAGTCTGCATAAATATAGTGTGATAGACACTCTTTAATTTGAATATCGAACTTGATCCAAAAAGGTTTCATATATATGCACTTCTAAGAACTTTTTGATTCACCCTCGTACGTCGTCGCAGGAAGAGAGCGGGCGGACCGTGCTGTCAAACTTCATTCGTTCTCTGTAACATTCGTTCGATCACGTTTGGATACATATTTGTTATTTATTAATACATGCTTATTCTAATCATTCTTTAAGTATTTGCTTATTCGGATACAAACCAAAAGAAAAAATATATTTTTTAAAATCCTACATAAATGTGACGCTTTACAAGATTTTTGTGATAAAACCTACGTAATAAAATTCCTTTTGAGTTTGAGTTTGATTTGGAGGAGGCCCGACTCAGCAGTGGGGTCATTAATGGGCTGAATAATAGTAGTGTACATTGATGTATGCGTGTATCAAATGCAGTAGTGTGAGTGCAATGATTTCTTTATTCATTAATTTTATTCGTATTATTATACAATATTAGGTGTCTACTTTATTCCTTCTGTACATACAATTGTGCGATCAATTTTGTATCTTCTCCGCGGATTTTTCCTATTAGAGGTACAACAGTTTACTTCAAGTATTATTGCTGGTAATGTAGAACGTTTAGAAAACTGTCATTCTTGCCAGGAATGAAGGGTAATCCCTCAATCAAATTGCAGGAAACCTGACTCGGTCATTTGTATACTGAAATAAAAAGATACATTTTGATTACGTCAAAATTTCTTCCAGTGAATGGCAGCAAAAAGAACCTAATGGCTACTTTACACACACCAGCTTCATACAGCTCCAAGAATTGTTCCATTTATTTGAAAAGTTGGCTAAGTACCTACATAAAGTGGTCACTAAGCTAATGGAGTGCGGTTACCAGCGCCATCTAGTGGAACTGCTAACTATGGTCAACTTGAACGGGTATTACGATCCGGAGAAATCTAAGGAGGAGCATGGCAACACTAGCGCTGTGTCTACGTGAAGGTACATTGTAAAAGCGACTTAATGTCGTTTGAATAAGCTTTTTATTCATCAGATATTTGGTGCATATTTAAATGCAAAGTTCAGTGGACTGGACTTGTCTATATGTATTTATACGTGCATTTGTATGATAAATAAGGATTATTTCTCAATGGTTTCATTGTTGTATTATTACAGTGTGTGAATCATAATTTTTACTGTGTATCGGTATCGTATAATATCTGTATTGTAAAGCTAGCATTATATCAGCCCTTGAAATACCCACTGCTGAGTCATGCCCTCTCCAATTTTGTGAAGGGAAATTGCCCTACTGGCCAAATATCGTGGCAGTTTTCGATATCACGTTTTATACCATTTTTATATTTTTATAATTATAAAAAAGCCGGTCTGAATGTAGCCGCATTACGCTGCGCACATCACAAAATCAGGTATCAGCGGGAGGTACGCGGGTGGGGAGACAGGGCGCGCCCGCGCGCGCTGTTTTTCACCCGCAAGCGTCCTGGCCACCCGCGTGTGTGTGTGTGAGTGAGCTACGTTCGTATGGGTTATGAAATGTACGATGCACAAGTTCGGCTTCATTCAGAGCGGCCATAAAGATTGGCGAGGACTTAACATTCTCAAGTGAAGATACGATAAGCTGATTAACACACGCGCTAGTACTACTCGCACCACCACCGCAGCCAATAACATCATTTGTGGGTGGTGTTCGTTGTTATGGTGATGGCAGATGAAGGTACTCGCTTGTCTCTGCTCCCAGCGTTGTGCTATTACTACAGGGCCGGTGTTGTAAACGTGTTTAAGAGACGGAATGGCATTCCGAACCGGTGGTAAAAATAAACTCTAAATGATTAATTATTTTTAAATTTTAATGATTGTTTTTATAATTTTTGACTATTTGAAAACATTCGCAAGAATTTTCTTCGAATAAAAAAATAGATTGTGATTTTGTACAAAATTAAAACTTAATTCTAAGGCCGTTTGTCCACCGCCCGCCGTCACCGAACCGTCACTGAGAACGAGATTATTTCGGGCCGAGTTTAAGATGACGTGACGGTGATCGTTTGTCCACCGTGCCGATATATCGGTGGTTCAGTTAAAACAAAAACCGGGCGAACGGCGCGGTGCGACGGTAGTGTGTGGACAAGAACAAACCTTGTATTGCCGGCATCGGACCGTCATAAAACCGTGCCGAGTTCTAGCGATCACGCCGAACTACACAAAACATCGGCGGCCGGCATGACGGTTCCCGGGTGACGGGCGTGCGGTGGACACATGGCCTTAGTAAATGTATGTATCGCTAACTCGGCGCCGTCATCTCGTTCTCGGTGACGGCGGCGGTGGACAAATGGCCTAAAGGCGTCATCACATGACGTACTTGAGTCTATTTGATAACTTATTAAAATGTTCTATTCCAAAATAAACCATCATAGTAGTATTAAAAATGTGGTATGAATGTAGTTCAACTATTGCGCTTAAGGTACAAAGACAAAGATGTTTGTGAGTATATTACGGCTACAATAATTATAATGCTTTAATATTTTGTTACAAGATTTTAATAATTATGCCTCGTTGGTCTAGGGGTTAGATGTGCCGCCTTTGGATCAACGGGTCCCAGGTTCGATTCCGGGGTCGGGCAGGTGTCTTGACGAGGCATTTGCTCGGAGTCTGGGTGTCATTTGTGCTCGTGAATTACATGTTCATAAATTGCCCACGCGATACAGGTTATACCTAGTGCAAGGGTTCCGTTTAAAAAAAATAGATTATTTATTTTTTAATAATAGATTATTAACTTTTTATTATTAAATGATTATCGTTTCACTGTTTAGGTATACATTTTTGTTTTAGCAGCGATATTACATATTTATAACCCGATATTAATGGCCTGACTGAAAAGGATGTAGAAGATCGTGCAAAGTGGAGGAAGCTCAGTCGGAAGGCGGACCCTGGCAATGGTTGGGATTAACGCCAGGTCGAAGAAGAAGAAAGAGAATTCCCACATACTGGACCGATGACCCGGGTTATGGTCACCGGAATAATCGGACCAGCCTTTGTGGGGATTCTTAGGGCGGCTTATACCCAGCAGTGGACTTCTTTTGGCAAAAGAATGCTATTTTGTTTCCGATTGTAAAAATAGCAACGAGGTTAAATATTATTACTGTAATTAAAATCTCCGTACCTAATGTTGTTTTATATTACAACTATTTTAAGTGAGAAAGTTAATCTCTATTGCCTAAGTTTGTATATAGGAATTAAGGGTATAGATTAAATTTTTAAATATCCTACATACTATTAATATATTAATCTACATAATAATATGAAGTTTATAATGAAGATCTGAAAGGATAGTCTTACATATCATTGTGATTGTTGTCTCTGTTCCATTGTAATAAGGTCCAATTTGTTTTAGAATGAAGGTTGTTACATTATAGGTTCACTGCATTTATTCATGTGTGTTATAATGCCTTTAGCTAATTTTAATCATCTTGAAACCTTTTAGGCACATGGGCCTAATCATCGCATGTTTGGCTTTGATCAAATATACGTCCTGGAAGTGGCCACAACTTTACGCATACTGTATGCGAATGGGTCATCCATCCGGTTGGCTTCAGACCACAAACATTTCGGACATTAAGTATATTATTGGTCGAAGTTTGTAGTTATTAATCATGATATATGTTAGATATTTTCCCACCTATTAATCGTGTGATATTGTTATTTTTTTACTAGAACAATGTTTATTTTAAAATGTTGTTAATAGAGAAATGTACTCTTTACTTTTAGTGTTGTTATTAAAGGTACTGTAAATAAAAACTAATTTGCTTAATGCAACATTTTTTTAATAAATATAATTCACTGCTCTTTATACGTGTTTGTTATTATGATTTTGTCTTTTTTTTACGCTGGAAATCCTCAGGGATACCCGAGCGTTAAACGCCAGCCGGGTTATGTAGGGACTCCGAGGCGGGGTAAGATGGTATGTAATTGCGACTACCTACCCACTAAAACCAACGGTGCCCCTCGAACGCTCTAAACGGGGCCACGGGTTGCACTCCCAATGAGGAGCATGCTCCGCTTTCCGATGGCGCTTTAGGGGCAAAGGGATGATCATCCAGCCAGACGAGTGCTATAGCCCGCTTGTACAAGCGGGCCCCACGCTTGATGTGGAGCTCTGGACGCAACCCATCAAGAGACTTTGCACGTGTCCGCTTGCCTAACCGCCCGCAGCTAGCGGCGGCAGCCCTGGCCCGCCTGTGCCGCGGCAGTTTAAGGCTCTCGAAGCAACTCTGATCCCTGGAGCCAAAAACCACCACGGCCCTGTATGCCGCTCTTCGTCTGGTCTCTCACCATGGGCCCGCCCGGCATGGGTGACCCTAAGCCGGTATTGCCCCCACCGGATTCTAAAGGCACGCAAGCCGCCTCACCACAACAAGGTGGCAGCACGGTCGAGGGGGATGATTTTAAGTCTACAGTTTCATAATCATCACCATAATTTCAGCTAAAAGATGTTCCCTGCTGGACATAGGCCTCCCCTAAGGATTTCCACAAACGTCCGGGGCCACCCGCATCCATTGTTTTCCGGCCACCATAAACAGGTCATCGGTCCCCCGTGTGGGTGGCCTACCAGCAATGCGCTTTCCGGAACGCGGTCGCCACTCGAAGACATTTCTGCCACATCGAGCGTTGGTCTTGCGAGCTATATGCTGCCCTACCCACTACCACTTAAGTTTAAGTAACCGTTTCGCCCATGTATCTCCTCATTTCTGATTCGATATCGCAGGGAAACTCTGAGCATAACCCGCTCTCTATTGCCCTTTAGGTGACTTTTAAGCCTTCTGATGGTGCCCATAGTGAGCGACCACGACTTTGTACTATATGTCATCACTGGCAACACACATGGATCGAATACTTTTGTCTTCAAACACTGCGGTATTGTGGACGATAAGATCTTTCGCAGCTTCCCGAGTTGGATCCGACGAGTGACCTCTTTATCAAAGTTAGACTTACCTAGGGCTGCCATCAGCTAAATTGCCGACGCCGGATAAACACGGTATACCCCTGCCGGACGGCCTTCAAACTAAGACAAATCCGGGGAATTCCGGACGGATTGCAGCCCTAGACTTACCTAACTGGACACTGTGTCCAAGGGAATTATAATGGTCAACAACTTCGAGGATAGAGCCTCCGATGTCACGAGCTTTGTCTTCTCCGTGTTTAAAGGCCTGCTCGTTCTGTGGCTTGACAGAAGCCATCGAGCATCGTAGTGAGACTCTCCATGGTCTCAGGTAACTGTCACTTAAAGTTAATATGCGATATTAATCTATAAATAAAAGAAATTGAAAGAAATAGGTGAACATCGTATTCGCACGTAATAACTGGTTCCATGAGCTGGCGTGATTTTTCTGCATAACTGCCATCTATACATTCAAATGTTAAACTAAACAATGTACTACATATAATGAAGAGAATCAACATCTCGTACATTGCCATCTGTTGTTGAGTAGCCGAAGCAAAACGTTGCCATCTTGTATGTAGTAGAGAAAAAACACTTTTACTAAAATAATTTTAGTTTTATGAGTAATACTACCTCAGATCGGCTGATTCATTGCTATTTATTTTAATCAATATTATTTGAAGCACTTTTAATCTATGATAAAGCTGTATTCCTCGTTATCATATCACCGATACGCCGTGCGAAGTTTCCAGAAAGACTCGCTACGACAGTGGCGCCGCTATTTTCCTTATAATCAGGGTGTGTTTTCACGCATACTTCATTCTACCGCAATTCGTCCTAGGGTGAACATCTTATCCTAATCGATAAGTGTGTGTGACATTGAAGTGAAAGCCGGCATTTCCTCTTAATACAGCCGTCCTTAATAAGAAAAAAATCCAAACGTTGATTTCGAAAATTAAATACACAAATTCACAAAAGTGCAATACTAACGAGCATTAACAACAATCGATCGGCGAGCATTTTTCCGCGATCAGTCAACAGTTTTTCGTCGCGCCGGTGACGATATTGCAACAAAAACGTTAAAACACAAGAGTCACCGTCGCCGCCGAGATGGCGTTCATGATGCCTGTGGTGAAGAACGATTGGGACATCTACAACTCGCAGCGGTCCCGGCGGACGTCGGAGTCCGCGGAGAAGATGGTAGTCGGGGGCCGCGTCCGGAAGGTGTCCGAGTCTCGCTCGGAGGGCCCCTCGCTGTCCGCGCGCTCGGCGACGCTGTCCCCGCACCGCAGCGCTCCGGCGATGCGCTCGCTGTCGTACTGCCGCGCGCCGCCGTCCCGCGCTTCGCTCCGCACCGCCGTCGACAGCCCCAGCAAGGGCTCGGCTAGCCCGGCCGGCGGCGCGACCCACGACAAGTTCCACAGCAGGTTGGTGGAGAAGTTGAAGCGGGCGCTCGGCCGCTCGGACTCGCGGCGCGAGGAACGCTCGTCGTGAGATAACGAGTGCTTGTGTGCAGGGCGCGCGCCGAGTCCCCCGAGCGATCGCGCTGCGGGGCCTGTGTGCCCTACCTGTGACGGGAGCCCTGCGCGGCGCCCGAGGCCCCGTCGCCACTATCTGTGATATGTTCCCGATAGTGAACTCGAGTTGAGTAAACCTTTGATCTATGTGCTAACCGACCGCCTACGTGTGACGCTGGGACCCTAACGTTTGGAGTCATCGACGATGCAATAGTTTTAGTTCACACATTCGGTTCGCTTCCCATAGCCTGTTGCATGTTTAGTTGTCTTGACGATCGGGTTGCCAGTATTTAGGTTGTTTAAGATTGTTCGTTGTATGGATTCAAGACTGCGCTTTAGTTTAAGCTACCGAGGGGGATTAAGTATTATAAAGAAATCGCCCCTGCAGGTGTAGGTTAGTTTGAGGCAGTTCGTGAGGGGTATCTGTGATTCGTTATATGTAAGAGATGCAGTATTTATTTAAGGTATCGTGAAAACTAATTCTTATGGGACCCCTTCAATATTTGAGCACGTAGTCTTCAATAGCAATGAAATTAACTTTAGACTTATTGTATCAAAATTCATATGCGTAAAGAACATTTTGGAAAGTACCATATTGTAACCTTTGGCAGTAGATGTTAACGCTGTGTAAGAGTACCTACCCTTTTTAATATAAATGTACACGTAGTGCAAACTGTCGATATTCATATTCGTAAGCAAACTGTAATATGTAGTAATTGATGTACAGTGATAGTTTATTTATATTTACTTGATGTACGGAGGCGGGCCATTATGTTTCGTAAACAATTCTGTTATTTTTGCCTCAATTTTATATGACGTTGACTTTTGACTACAATTGGATCAGCCTTGTTACATAGTATTATCTGTCAGTGAAACTGAATTCGATAATAGTGATATACATAATAAGTACCTAATACTTATAAATTCTAAAGATAAGGAATGTTTCGCTGATATTGGCAGGAGCATTATGGTATGATTTCTTAGGAGAAGTGTTAATTTATTCGCCTGTTAAAGTTCCTTTGGAGCTCCCGTTTTGGGCAGTCTCTTAGGTTTATAGTATACAATTTAGGTTATAGTCTCATGAATTTCACGCCTCGCAACTCCGTTGGTTGTTCCGATTTTGTTTGAAAACTGTTTCCATTCAATAATGCATGTTATGTCAATAGTAATGTCTGATCTGATGATTTTTAAATACTGAAATATAAAGCTTATTCTCTATAACTACTATCTTTTATTTCTAATCCCCACAACCATTTTCGCTATAACATTGTATTTGTATTAGTCTGTGCTCTAACTAACATGATCTGAAGTTTGTGTGAGAAGTGTGGCAGTACTACAGCTTCACTACATAGTATAAAACAAAGTCGCTGTCGCGTCTGTCCGTCCATATGTATGCTTAAATCTTTAAAACTACGCAACGGATATTGAAGCGGTTTTCTTTAATAGATAGAGCGATTAAAGAGGGATGCACCCGTGCGAAGCCGGGGCGGGTCGCTAGTTATAGAATAAATTAATCTACTACTATTGCTCGGCCCATAGATGACCCAATGCTGAGTCGGCCCTTCTCCAATTACATGGAGGGTAATAAATAAGCCTTCTATGCTACGCTGTTCAGACGGGTTGGCATTGGCACGCAGGGATTCGTATCAAGTTCCGTTTTTTGGCTCTAACGACACCGTCAGGACGAAACGGGTTGGCGACACTGTATTCTAAATCCATCACAAATCCAATTTAATCTAGTTCTGGGAATATCGAGGTAGATTTTTTAAATTTCTTGTATAAAATAATATTTTTTATTTCCATTGATATCAATGTAATATTATCTTATGATTCATTTCCTTTTAAGCAAAAATGGAAACCGAGAAAATTTAAAATAACTGAGTCTAGTCGGGCCTCCTCCAAATTCATGGAGGGAAATTAGCCTAATGTGCCACGCTGGCAAGACGGGTTGGCCCAGGGTTTGTATCAAGTTTTCCTTCTCTTTCGGCAAGGTGATTTGCCTCTTGCGTTCGTTTAGTCGCCTCTCACGACACCCTCAAGGCGGTATGGGTTGGTGACATTGTGTATTCACCGATCGGTACTGCAAATTAAATTGAATTTTCCGTTGTATATATTTGTTACAAAATGCTATACTATGGCTCACTATAGCCGTGCAAGTGGCTTGCTTGATTGGGCTACAATTCAATGTCTCACCCTCGCCCTCGATCAATACTTCTGGAACTTTCCAGTGCAATATTGTATCAAAGGGCGCAACACGTGCACCACATGTTAGGACAATTAAATCAGGACATAAGTTATAGACTAGCATGTTTTTTAAGGTTTCTACAGAATAAAATTAATTGCGTGGAAATTTCGTTTTCTTGCCCAAGGTCGGTAGATAATTATTAGATAATATATTTTGGATACTCTACATCTTATCCGTATGATGACGGCTAAACAAGATGTCCCAAAATAGTGTCAAGCGGAAGTCCAGAGATAGAGCACCCCTCCATTCCATCACGAGGGTTTCGTAAGAGCCGACAAGAGGAAATGACATTGCCGATAACCTAGCTGCAAGAGAGAACTTGATACGAAACCGTAGGCTATAGTATTACTCTACATTATAAATTATCCACAGCATTATCCAATTTTGTCAAATAAGACTTTACCTAAAGGTTCTAGAAACCGGGTAATAAAATCCCTAAAAGTCCTACTGTACAATGTTTGTATTATAATTACCCTCTATGTAGTTGGAGGAGGCCAACTCCGACTCAACAGTGGGTCATGTATGGGCTGACGTGTAGTAGTTATATTTTTTCTTATTAACCTTGTAGTGAAGTATATAAGGGTGCAGTTTATAATCACCGCATGACGGATTTACAATACATGATGTCACCACCCTATTCTATCCTGAGGGTGTCGTAAGAGCCGACAAAAGGAAATAAGACGGCCGATAACCGTAAGAGAAGGAAAACTTGAAACGAAACCCTGTGCCAACCCGTCTGGCCAGCGTGGCACAGTAGGCTATTTTCCCTCCCTGCGATGGGTGGAGGCCCGACTCACCAGTGGGTAATTTATGGACTGCGTAGTAGTAGTATAATCACCGCATGCAGTTAACCGTTCATGTACTCGGTGACGAATTCAATGAAATCGTCAGGTTCAATATCAAATTAACGTCACTGACATGGAAAATTCCGTTTCACAATTTATCAATGCATCTAGGTTACAGAAGATCGGTTATCAGTGCGAGTATATGTCTACACTACACGTATATACGTGGGCACTTTATCTTTTAACAAGTTATCACTGATGAAAAAAGCGTCAGATGTTGCGCAAAAAAACCAGTACCTATGAAATTTTGCCGAAACATTCTACCCAAAAACAAAGCGATGCACAACTTTATGAAGGTGCAATAAGGTCTAATTTGGGGATTCATTTTTGTGTGACGTAAATTAAATACCTATGTCGAATTTATCGTAAAAATATCTGACCGCGGTGCTTTTGTGCATCCATTTCTGATTATTCCGTTGATTGTTGTGAAATATTGCAACTTAATCTATAGATATTATTTTTTATGATATCATGAATCATGATTTTCAGCCTTATTAGTTTAACTGATGTCAACCGCAATCAAATTGGTAAAAGGTTAGAAAGAAGGAGAGTTCAGTTTTGCAACATCTGCTTCACAGTTTCGTCACGGCTCTTCTTTGTGAGTTCCATTTGAGCGATATTAAACGTTATGGTGGTTATTTTATTGGTTAACTTTAGAATTTTATATCGAGTTTTCCTTATCTTGTGGCTAGGTTAGGTATAAAACTACTACTTAAATACATTTTTTTTTGTAAATACATACATATTATAGATAGAAAACACCCAGACCCGGAACAAATACTTGTAGGTCGTACAAATATTTCATCCGTGCGGGAATCGAACCCGCGACATGCTGCGCAGCAGTCGATCCCTCAATCACTGCGCCAACCGTGTCGTCTATGTATTTTAATAATTGTACACAAAATGTTATCCTGAAATCAAATCTTCTGAGGTTTGCTGTTGGAAGACTCTAGTTAAGGTTTTTTTTAAAAAGCTCCCCATGAATAGAAAATAGCAGGTTTGGCAACCAGTTTCAGGAGATTTTACTGAGCTGAACATGGAGTGCATTATAATCTGCCTTGTTGGTCAAGGATCAACGCGTTGCCTGTTCGATTCTAGAGTAGGGCAAGTGTCTTTGTGTAAACCAGAGGCACTTAAACTGAGACTGGGTGTCATTTTTGTTTTGTTAGTGAATTACATGTTTGTCCGTGTGGTGACTGGTTTAGAATCCATAGGGTCACCACCCCATTCCATTCTGAGGGTGTCATATGAGCCGACAAAAGAAATGTGAATACAGGTTGTACCTAGTGCAGGGGTTTCGCTTTATAAAAAGGAAGAGTCAAGGCTAGGTCAGGACAAGATATTCTAAACCGAAGAGCATGTACGAACACCTATCATTAAGCCCAAAACTCACACGAATAAATGATTTATGATTTATGCATGTATGAAGGGGATAATGAAAGTGGACGAAGCGAAACAAATATGTAAGGATCGTAGCAAGTGGGAAGAAGTGGGATGTTCCTACCCCTACGGGAAAGAGGCGTGATCATATGTATGTATAAATTTACTCTAACATGGTATTTGTATGAAGGTTACTCCATTTACCTAAACGTGATGCACTAAGTTACATTGTATGGCTTCCCGCTGTGGAAACTAGCATGTAATTGAGTTAATATAATCCAATATAGATGCCGAGGGGATGGGTTTAGAATATAACCCTTTATATGTAAAGGGTGTGAGTCCATGGCGACTAAAAGGACTAGTTAAAGATTAAAATTGCACAGCCCATGTCTCTAATAGCACAAATATAATAAGTCTAGTAAAGGGTATTTTTGGGCAGAGATATTCAAATCAAGGAAAATGGGCATTTATATGCCATAAACTACAATTTCGTCGATTATAAAAAAAATATGTCCAGTAGTGGACTCCTTCCGGCTGAAATAACTTTTTGGAAAATTCCTAAGTTAACCACAGTGACGTGATATCGTTCGAATGGAATTCACGGACCAAGTAGGATTTATACGGAGCCATTGCGGTCTACTTTGCGTGACACATTTATTGGAACAACCGGTAATTGTTGGTCTAGGGCTTGGATGTGCCATCTTTGGATCATGGGTCACCGGGTTCAAGGGTGGAGCACGTATCGTTGTATAAGCCGGAGGCACTTGCTCCGAGTCTTGGTGTCATTTGTGTTTGTAAATTGGCCCCGCGATACAGGCTATATGTATGCCGTGTGCATGGGTTTCGTAAAAGAAAAAAAAAGGGTAAGGTTTCCAATTTCCATAGACGGTAGCATACAATAAGGGCCCACTACTTCTTGCCCTCCGTAGCACGGAGGTAGTTAGATATTTCATAAGTGAACGCTCATCCAACATAGAGCGTAAAATATACGTTGCTTAACCTGTAGATCGAATGCATTCCGTACTATCCTTTAAGGATATGATATGCATGAATGCCATCTAAGGTTAAGACCAGCAAGTGTGCCTATTCAGGAAGTGTTTAGATTGTGATCTCATTGCTTCCTGACTTGACTAACTGCCTACCATTGAATTCTATTGATTGATGTACATAATAAGAGCACGCTTTTGTCTATTATAATATTACTAGTGGTCCCCAAGGGATGTAAAGTTATCCATATTTATTAATTATTAATGTAAATTATAGTTCTATTGTCAATTTGACCATAAACTTCACTACATAGTATAAAACAAAGTTGCTGTCGTCTGTCCGTCCTTACGTGTGCTTAAATCTTTAAAACTACGCAACGGATTTTGAAGCGTTTTTTAATAGGTACAGTGATTCAAGAGTAAGGAAATGCACTGTCGGGCACCGGCTCTCGCATGTAAAGTCACAGTAAAACTGCTTGGCACCTTAGATGTGAGGGTGATACTACTGTTCTATAATTTATGGCAGTAGCTTGAAAACTGGCAACAGTTTTCAGTTAAGCCGTTGCCAGTTTTCACGCTCGTAGTTCAGGCTAATTATCTGTGCTCCCACTAGATGGATCGCGGACGGTTAACGCCGTGTTGGTCAAGTGTTCGGTTATGCCGCCATTGGAACACGGGTCCCAGCTTCCATTTTGTAGAGACACCCGTGCGAAGCCGTGGCGGGTCGCTAGCACAATAAAAAAAATATTGCGTTTTGCGCTCCTCTATAAACTATAAGTGTGGGAAATTTCATCTTCCTCCGGCCGCACATTTTTCGTAAAAAGGGGTACATAGTTTTTGCATCACATATAATTTTAAAGTTATAGAGGAATATGCGTAATCTTTGGACATCCGCACTACTACTCAGCCCATAAATGACCCACTATTGATACGGGCCTCCTCCAAATTCGTGGAGGGAAATTATCCTACTGGTACAGGTTATCAAGTTAACCTTCTCTTGCGGTTTAAGTTTTGCATTCCTTTGGCAACTAAAGCCAGCGTGGCACAGTAGTCTAATTAACCTCTATGTAGAAGGAGGCCCGACTCAGCAGTGGGTCATTTATGGGCTGAGTAGTAGTAGTATGACACGGTTGGCGCAGTGGTTGAGCGATCGACTGCTGCGCAGCATGTCGCGGGTTCGATTCCCGCACGGAAGAAATATTTGTACGACCTACAAGTATTTGTTCCGGGTCTGGGTGTTTTCTATCTATAATATGTATGTATTTACAAAAAAAAGTATATAAGTAGTTTATCATCCATCTCGTTACCATAACACAAGCATTAAGTTGCTTAGCTTGGGACGAGATGGTATTGTGTGAAATGTCCAAGGATATTTATTAATATGTATATATAATATTTATTAGTGTGGGACGGCCCTCTGCTAGATGGAGCGACGATCTGCGAAAGGTTGCGGGCAGCAGCTGGATGCGTCAAGCTGAAGACAGGGCGCTATGGCGCTCTTTAGCGGAGGCATATGTCCAGCAGTGGACTAATGTGGGCTGATGATGATGATGATGATTTATTAATTTATTTATTTATGGATCTGCAAACATCCCACAGCTCGGTTCGATGAGGTACTTTCTGACGGCTGCCACCGAAAGAGCACGTTTATACTCACGTTTTTGGCTCAGCGGCGATATTGAACGTCGAAATCTATACATAGAAATAAATAAGACTGAAGTGACTGTTTGTGATGTAAATAGACAGTTTTTCTTAAATGCGCATGGGGTTTGACTATTTCTTCTCAACTTTACTGGGGTCCGAGCCAGTTTAACCTGTGGTTTTTTTCTGCACTAGATACCTAGTAACCGGTATCGCAACCTACCCCGGTTTACAAATATGAAAATCACACCCACACTCACACTCAGTCCCTGGTTTACACAAAGACTCGCCTCCGGTATCGAACTGGAGACTCATGATCTAACGGTGGTTGGTGGCGCCCACCAACCACTAGACCAAGGCGTCAGCCGTCCGTGATCTTGTGGGAGCACAGATAAACTAGCCTGAACTACGAGCGTGAAAACTGGCAACGGCTTAACTGAAAACTGTTGCCAGTTTTCAAGCTACTGCCATAAATTATAGAACAGTAGTATCACCCTCACATCTAAGTCGCCAAGCAGTTTTACTGTGTTTAGGCGTGTGTACGCGAGAGCCGGTGCCCGACAGGGCATTTCCTTGAATTACCCCTCCATTTTAGACCATGTCGTTGCTTTCCACCACCCAAGCCTAGGGTCAAGGGCACTCAAGTCACAGATGAAAAAAAACTAGACTAGACTGTCGGCTTTACGTGCCCTCCGAAGTACGGAAGAGGTCACATATTACACATAAATTATAGGCAGATTCAAACATTGTTTATCCTGCAGATCGCCCAAGGGCAGACGGCAATCACTCCTTATAAATACCGGTGCCAGTCCCAATTAAAGTGGGACGAAAATGAGGGAGATATATATTAAGTCTTCTAGCCTTCTTCCTGACAGCGAGAGAGTGGTGTTGTATTATGCCTTACCTGTCTGAAATGCTGTCATATATTCCTGGAATCGAACCCGGGACCCCGTGATCCAAAGGCGGCATCCAACCCCAGGACCAACAAGGCCTAGCGGCGCTACACCATATTTTCCGGGCATAGCGCCATCAGAGCAAGATTGTAAAAAGGTGTCGAGCTGCATATCATCGCCGCACTTATGTCCAGTGTACTAAAGACAGTACCTTTAAGACTGGGTTGCGGTACCCACGCAGTCCTATAGATACTGGAGTTAGTTTGACAGTGTCATGTAGTCAGGTTTTAATGGGTAAATAGGGCACAAATTACCACGTTTGACGCGCGTTGGAGCACCATATATCCCTCCGTTTGTTTCTATCCGAATGGGACCTGCAGGGTTTCGTGGGTACCTTAAAATTAGCGCATATTTAGGGCTTCTTGGGAGTACCTCAGTCAAAAGTAAGACCGCGATAAGAAGCGACGCCACGGGCAGAACATAGTAAAATATATAATTTCAATACAACAGGTCCACCAGTAATGAAAATTCTGAGAGCAATGTTGGTCATCCGACCCCGAATTGGAATGAAGGTAATTTTCTGCGCATTACGATATGAAATTGATTTCCTTTGGGCTTCCAGATACTTAGGGAATAATATAATGTGTGGGAGGGATAAGGTAAAGCCCACATTATTATTTAACTTGGTCTAATGTCGTTTTTTTTACGTTCGTATGAATGAAATATGTAAATGTATATTTAAGTATACGATACACGGGGCACACTAAAAGCTTTGCACTTCTAATGCTGGGGCTACATTAGCGGGCTACGGCGAATATTCGTGATAACGCGATGAGTGTGGCCGAGTACATCGTTGCAACGCGTAGTATTCGGGCGAAGACGATGTATTATCGGGGCACTGTCGGTAAAATGGCGCGCATCAAAGGGATTTGTCGCGACAATATTCGCTTGGGTGGTCTACGTCACTTCAATTTCAGTGTCGTCTGGACGACACTGAAATTTTCTGGATGACACTGAATTTTTTTGATGCGGTACGAACGTGATTGTTTTCTTGTAGTGGAGTGGAGTATACAATGCATATAAAGCAACGCCACTACTTACTCCACTTTAAATTACGCTTCCCGCACAGAACACCACAACATAATCCGGCACGATATATCGCGTCAACGCGACACAAATCTTCGCCCGCCGTAATGTAGACACGAACTTTGCTTATTCCCCCAACACGATTTTTAGCGCGCCAACGCGACACGAATCTTCGCGCGCTAATGTAGCCCAAGCTTAACTAATCGGAACTATTTGAATTTCGAATGTTATATTTTTTGAAACGTTGCAACCTTCATAGTAATAAAAAAAAACAATTGGCGGGAAATCATTTGTCATTTTTCTTTATCACACATTAAAGTTAAATTAAGTAAGTCGAAAATATTTTAGAGCGATGATTTTAAAAGTTCTCTCTCTCCGCAAGACTGTGCCGCTCGTCTTCAAAATGATTTTCTGAGAGAAGTACGTTGTTTCAGCACCGTAAGGCGATGGTTTGCTGAATTTGAGAGAGGTCGAGTTTCTTTACATGACGAATTTCGTGAAGGGCGGCCTTCAACTGCCGTCAACGAAAATAGTGTGGCTACTAAGGATTACCTATGAAATTGTCACAGGAGACCAAACTTGGTGTATTGGACCCGAAAAAAAAACAGCAATCTTGTGAATGGGTGTTTGAAAATGGAACAGGCCAACAAAAGTGAGGCAGGCGAGAAACGTTGGTAAAAAATGATCGCGTTTTTTTTTTCAGCTACGGGTCCCACCTGTACAATCCACTAGAAGATCAAAAGAGTGTTAATGCCGAGTGGTATTCTACCATTTGTTTACCCAGGATGTAAGAAAAAGTTCGCGAAAGACGACTAAAATGTCGCGTTCTCCTACATCATTCATTTTTACCAACTCCGAAGAGGCAGTGATAGCGTTCAATCAGCGCGTAGAAAACATGCCTGTTAAAAAAGAACAGAATAGATCTGTGGTCCTCCTAGTTTAAAAAAAAGGGTTCGATCGCATGAAATTTAAAAAAAAATGTAAACGTGAGTATTTTGTAAAGCAATAAACATAATATTTTGGTTATAACATGTTATTTTTTTAAGTTACGCAAAACTTATAGTGTGACCTACGTATATCCAAATCGGGTATCGGAATTCCTTATATTTATATATCTACGTCTCTTTAAGAAATTTCAAATAAATTTTGGACACTATCCAATACAGTGATAGAAATAAGCTTCAACAGTAGCTAATAAATCTTTCCAACGTGTTCTTCTTCTCTCTTCTTAATCTTCTCATTTTCTTGGTCCTGATCTTCTTTACTGAAGGTACGTTCGTACACCTCACCACCTCACCTTCTATAAGAAACATAATTTCGAACTGGTGGTTAAATTATATAATTAAGTATAATCTATACTAATATATAAAGCTGCAGAGTTTGTTTGTTTGTGTGTTTGTTTGTTTGTTTGTTTGAACACGCTAATCTCGGGAACTACTGGTCCGATTTCAAAAAATCTTTCAGTGTTAGATAGTCCATTTATCGAGGAAGGTTATAGGCTATATTTTATTTTCAAAAGAATTAGGGATCTGTATGAAAATTGCGATTTTGTAAACCAAGGTGTAAAATCGAAAACCTATTTATGCGTGCGCTGCAAAAACTATTGACAATAGAACAAAATGATGTACTACGGGTTTGTAGGTCTTATAAAGATCTACAAAAAAGTCCGCAAGAGCACTAACTATCATAGTACACATCACAATAACCGATTTTAGTTTCATAAAAAATATGCACGGGTTCGAAGCCCACGCGGGCGAAGCCGCGCACAAAAGCTAGTATAATATAATAAAATAATATTACTAGTTATTATTTTTTAACAACGTTCCCTTTGAAAGGCCACGCCTATTAACAGAACCGATTTCTGGGCGTGATTCCACGTCATAGGTACGTGTATCTAGCGTTAATATCTCCTGTCAGCTAATTTTAGATACCACTACATCTTGTACGTTTATTACGCCACTACCTACGCTCAACATCAAAATCTTTTCATGATTGATTTGAAAAATTTGATTCGATGACGGTTCGATTAAAAATTGATTTTAATATTAGCCATTAAGATTTCCAGAGACTTCCAGAGGGTTTATTTGCGGTGTCTGTACACGGTTGAAAACGGTACAGTGATAGTGACATTTTAACTCTTAGAACGAAATAAAAAGAGACATTATTAAAAAAGTTATTTAATTAGAATTTATTATGGCGACCGTTTCGTGTGGTGACGGATTTAGAATACATAGTGTAGTACCCCATTTCATCCTGAGGGTGTTGTAATAGCCGACAATAGGAAATGATAAGGCCGAAAACCCGGCCGCAAGGGCAGGAAAACTTGATACGAAACTCTGTGCCAACCCGTCGGGCCAGCGAGGCACGCCCTCCCTGTGATGTGAGGAGGCCCAACTCAGCAATGGATCATCTTTGCCAACCCGTGTATTTCCAGTACCTAATAAAATGTTCATCATTCATCATTTCAGCCAAAAGACGTCCACTGCTGGACATAGGCCTCCCCCAAGGATCTCCACAAAGGCCGGTCCTGGGCCGCCCGCATCCACTGCTTTCCGGCGACCTTAACCAGGTCGTCGGTCCACCGTGTGGGAGGCCTACCAGTTCTGCGCCTTCCAGAGTGTTGGTAGGAATAATAATAAAATGTTCATCAACAATGAAACCAATTGTTCAGAATTGAGTTAGATTCTCTTCGCATTTAGTGCGTTGCTATTGTACGTTCATAGATTGCCGACGTCAATGGGTGGCTGTGCTGTGAATCACGTATTCTTATTAAACTGATGAATTGCCCGTTTCAATGTATATTAATAAGTACATTCGCTAATTTACACAGATTCAATTAAAACTATGTATACAGTATGTTAAAAACCCTATAACCGCAAAGAAAGGATCGATAGCGCTACTGCAATATACTGTGCGCAAAAGTTCGTCAACGTTTTTCCTCCATTTTTTTATGTTACAAAATCTATTAATGTTTGTTTGGCCAGGTTTTATCCGGGACGTCGCGAGTAGGTTGTGGAACCGACGCGTTTGATACAAATTTATCGTATTTTTGGATGTGCCGAGTTTTACAATGGTCATGTTTTTTCGCGGTTCGTTTATCAGTGCACTCCTAACATTTTTGTTTTTTTTTCATTATGTTCTTGACCAGCTGTTGACGAAATTATCATTATTCCAGAAATAAGCTCAGGAATCTCTGTAAAAGTCGGATTTGCGCAATTTTACGCTTATAGTATAATAACAACGACAGCGTTGCTAGGTTTTCACTGAAATTCAAGATTTGTATAAAAAAACCTGATTCTGGACATTAGTAATGAACTAGAACTGATTGTATTGATTAGCTCTATCACTTCAGAAGACCCTAAGGTGTTTGCTAGACCTATAATGCTTTTCACTGGAAATATTGCAATTATTGATCTTAGAGCAGTAAGATTAAGTACGAACAAAACTTTGAAAGAACAAAAATAATGCCACTCGCGTTCGTTATTCGAATGCGGCTTTTAGCTTGACTTGAAATGTTTTTTTTCTTCTCTGGCAATACTGCCCATGTCGCTTAACTAGACTTCGTGGTTGTTAGTAAATTAATAGCTGTAAAAAAATTGTACACAAATGAAAGAAAACAAAAAATACTACAAATGTTCCATCTGATCTGACAGATACGAATAGCGAAGTGATGTGCCACCATAATAAGAACTGGTAGGTATATTACTTACTAGCTGACCCGGCGAACTTTGTTCCGCATTATTTATATATTTAAAACCAAATGAAAGTTGGACATAGGATACCTGAGATTTTTATCCCGTCCGTATAAAACCTACTTTAACAAAACGCAACTGACAGCGAAACGTTTTGTTGTCTATAGTTTAATATGGTCGAAAATTTGACAATTAGACATTTTGAATTCGACTTGTTTATATTGTTGTAATTCACATAATATCTTTATAACTTGTAGCCTATGTGTTATTCTGATGTATAAGCTATATTATTGTAAAGTTTCATTAAAATCCATTCAGTAGCTTTTACGTGAAAGAGTAACAAACATCCATCCATCCATCCATCCATACTTACAAACTTTCACGTTTATAATATTAAGTAAGATTCCACACATTTAAAAATAGAATCCCGAAAAAACATCCTGCTGATAATTGGCAATTCGGTATTGTTAGAACGCGCAGTATTGACTCACGAATGAAAACATTTTAATTTATACGTTATTGACGTAACAATTGAGACTACATTCAGGTACGGTCTGACAAAATATTCTTATCATTTAGGTTACTATATCTATCTATAAAATCTTTTGCGTGGAGTTGGGACCATTCGTAGTCTCACACCCCATAATTTTATGGGTGTTTCTCCTTCTTCTTGCATAAAATAAGTTATACTTAAGCAGTTGTTTTTGTAAAAGCAGATAGTTCATAACATTTCATTAGTATTTTAATAGTTGATAGCCTCTAATTAAAAAAGTAGATAGTTATAGAAGATGCAGATTTTATCAAGTTCATCCCACATGTGAGCTGTAATAAAAACTACTTTCTTTCTTTCATTCATATTTTCCATAAATTGATCATAATTAATATAATTATGCTTGTATAAAGATGCTCATGAAAACCTATAACCCCACTTTCGTCGGGGATCCTAAAAGGTCATTATTATATTGGTGTTTATTTTCATTAGATTTTTTTGTAAATTTGTGTCACCTTTCCCACCACACGACATTTTTTCTAAGGTTATCCCACTTCTGATAACATCAGCAACAAATGTTTAGTTTTAATTTAGTTCGTGCGAAGTTTCATAAAACTAACTTAAGCCTATTTTTGAGTGCACATACACAATACGCATACGCACCGGGATATCGACGTCAATTATTACGTAATATTTGTTTAAATTGTAACGAGTTTTGTTAACGTACGCTATGCGATGCCAAACTTGTATCATAAAAATAGTTACGCGGATCGTTGTTGCCAAAAGCGAATTTAATTTAGGAAGGTAGGTACATCTCTACAACCTTCTCATTTACAAGGTTCTAATACGATAATTATGTTTTAAACACCCTTGAAGGTAGTTAAAAGGCTAATTAGCCTAAATAAAAGGATAATTTTA
Organism: Clostera curtula; assembly: GCA_905475355.2. Classification (NCBI taxonomy): domain Eukaryota; kingdom Metazoa; phylum Arthropoda; class Insecta; order Lepidoptera; family Notodontidae; genus Clostera; species Clostera curtula. The sequence goes on along the minus strand of FR997808.1, from coordinate 6,545,915 downwards.
TGTGGATATTTGGAAATGAATTAGAATACAAATACATTGAGAATGAGGTAACCTACAGTTAGCGAGGCTATTTCTGAGCATTTATAGGATACATATCAAGAAAAGGGAATCTGGACAGTAGTTGACAATGACTTTTGTGGTATTTTACTCATCATCATCATCTCACTAGATGTCGGAGTTTCCCTACGAGGTCTAATAAAAAATGTGGAGGTACTAATGCGAAGCAGAGCCCACAGGATTACCAAACTTAAGTGGACTGGCTCGTAGAACTGTCGGCCAATTGAATAGTCCTCAAGTAGTGAAATGATGACGTATATTCTTTGAAAATAATTTGGTTTTATTCTCGGCTATGCACGTCTGAATAATTCACCCAACCAGTGCGTTAGTCCAGTTTTCTCTTCTTAGTGTGACACAAGCTCTACTAAAGTATCTCAGCCCTAAAAAAAAACTCATTGAAGTAGCATATCCTACTTCGTATTCTTAATTTTCTTCTTCTATTTCTGTACTAATATTTTAAATGAATTTATTCATATTTTGCTCATTTACCTATGTCGATATTATATTCTGCTAGTAATTCTGAAAGATGCACACAAATAAAATTGCGCCTTAATTAAATCTAACGCCAATACCTTGTGATATACAACAATTATCACGTCACATACGTCATTTTGCTGCTAATTGGGTTATTTCGTACTAATTGAAACCGAACGACGTTATTGAAGTGATAACATAATTAGATATGACTTCAGAATTATTAAGCAGTAGCACGCAGTAGTGATGTTTCGTCTATCTCAGCCCAAAAAATCCCACTTCTCGAATGTTATTTAAAAAATGAATGTTTGTCTATAAGTCCTTTAGATAATTGTAAACTACGCATTTGATCATATTGTGGTGATCTTCATGAAAATTTTAGTACCCGAGCCCCCGAAGACCTACGAACAAAAAAAATTGTCTTTCCTCCAAATTGATTTTATTTATTGGCGTAGCAACGCGCGCAGGTTACCGCGTGTACAGCTAGTTATTATAATTATATTAATAAGACAATTAGGCTTATAGTGTAAATTAAGTTTTATTGGAATAACACTCAATTGTATTTGGCATTGGATGGAAATAAATATTATTATTAAGTATACGGAAGGAAATTAAACGGGTTGGCACAGGGTTTAGTAATAACTTTTTCTTCTCTTTGCCTAGGTTTTCTGCCTTGTCATTTCCATTCACCAGTTCTTACGTCTCTTAACTTACTACTCGGAAAGGATCTTTCCACGCCCCGGAGTCCTTATTATCCCGGCTTGTGCTCAGCAGCTGGGTTCGTGTGTCGCGACGCTTTGTATTCTAAATCCGTCAATACACTTTAATATTATAATAAACAGATATTACCTAGTTAGTAAAAAGGTGCCTTTTTTTTGGTGATCTGGGCGTCGAACTTACTCATTATAGGCAAAATCGACACTTACTGGGTAGTAATTGTACCGTGTCTGATCACTGAATGTATATTTTTTTTTACAAAAAATGTAAACTGACTACAAAAGTGGCACTAAAAAGCGAAAAAGAACCTATGTAAAACGAATCATAAACATACAATCTTACTTTTTCTTTTTGAAGTCAATTGTAAGTAACAGGTTTGGGCCCCGTACGCTTTCGAAGTGTTAACAATTCATACTATCGTAAAGATTCTCGAAGGAGGCGATTTATGGAAGTCATTACGCCTACAAATTAGCGTCTGGAAATTTTGCCAACATGGCGTAGTCGGGTAATCCCCATAGCACGAGATACTCGTTATAGATTTCTATAGTTTCTTGTTTAAATTCCTGTCCGTCACTACTAAATTACGTGCTTAGTTTACTTCATCAGTCTCTTTTATCGAAATTTGTATTTTAGTTGAAGTAAAGTAAGTTTCGAAAATATTTCTTTTACAATCCACATTCGAAAGGTATTCCAATTCACCTAGTATTTTTTGTAAGAAGCAAACTTAAATACAAATATATTTAAAATATATAAATAACTAGTGACCCGCCCTGGCTTCGCACAGGTGCAATGATGAAACTCTAAATTTATCAGTGTTTCTCTACAATATAATGCATTTATTATACATAAAACCTTCCTCTTGAATCACTCTATCTATTAAAAAAACCGCTTCAAACAAACATAGGGACGGACAGACGACAGCGACTTTGTTTTATACTATGTAGTGATAATGATGAAAACAATTAGAATTATTATATACCCATTTCAATGAACTTTGAAAATCTCCAGCTTCGCATGTAGGTTAATTAAAATACCTTAGATTTCGCAACAAAATCAGTCAATTAAAACATTGTTTGAATTTCACTCTTAACACCACTAATTAAGGTTTGTTTTGCTATTATTTTTTACAAAGCACTGTAATAATTTTCTTATGTAACTTCAGTCGGCTGGGTATCATAATTGTAATTAGTTTAATCATCTTTAACCATGTGTAGTCTTTAATAGAGTAAATTACAACTTAAACTTGTAAAAACCTGTGCTATATTGTCCTCTAAAACATCGTTATTGGTGACTTTGATTGCCTTGTCTTTAAAATTGGTAAGTTACTTTTATGAATATACTGGTTGTAACCAAAACTATTTACAATTACTTTTCTATTCGGATATTCTGTGATCCCTAAATGCATCCGAAGTTTCCCCTTCAAAGTATCGTTGCGTCGGAAGGCTATTCCACTGTTGACTATTGTCTCCTCCATTTTAATGGAGGTACGCTAACCAGATCAGTTATAGGCTAACCGAGTTTAATAATAATAATAATAAACTCGTTGTCGACGATTTTTCTATTATTTTTATATATTTTTTTTTTAAGAATATATGAAAAAAGTATGAGATAAAGAGATATATGTGTATACTTAATAATAATAAATCATTTATTGCTGCAAAATTACATATTATAGTTAACATAGGATTAACAAAACGATGTAACGATTGCAAATTTAGAAAATTTTGCAGAGCGCTTGGTTTTCATCATCATCATCATCATTTCAGCCAAAAGACGTCCACTGCTGGACATAGGCCTCCCCCAAGGATCTCCACAAAGGCCGGTCCTGGGCCGCCCGCATCCACTGCTTTCCGGCGACCTTAACCAGGTCGTCGGTCCACCGTGTGGGAGGCCTACCAGCACTGCGCCTTCCGGAAATAAATACTTTACCTTTCCTTTACTTCGCGCTTGGTTTATTTAAACTAAATTAATAGGTTCAGTTGCAAGTTTAACTTATCTTGCAGAAAGCTCTTCTCTGCGCATTTTACTCATTTAGTGTTGTAGAACAACACCCTCAGGTTTTTAAGGCTTAGGAACTAAGTAAAACATGGACAAAGATTAAATACTATTACTCAACCATACGTGATCCACTGCTTAGGGGCCTCTTACAATTACATGGAGGGTAATTAGCCAGCCAGACGGGTTGGCACAGTGTTTCGTATAAAGGAGGGAGGTGTCTTGCGGTGTGCCACAGGGTTCGGTTTTAGGTCCGACCCTGTGGAACATTGGCTATGATTGGGTCCTGCGGGGCGGGCTACTTCCAATTACCTGGAGGGTAATCAGCCAGCCAGACAGGTTGGCACAGGGTTTCGTATAAAGTTTTCCTTCTGTTTCGGCTAGGTTTTCGGCGTTAACGTTTCCTTTGGTCGGCTCTAATGACACCCCTAAGATGGAATGGTGTGGTGACACTGTGTATTCTTAATCAGTCATCACACGGACAACGTATGTAAACCTCCTATTAATAGGGATATGTTTATAATGAAATTCACAAACATGTCGTGTCTCTTCGCAGTTTATTATCACATCCATATCATGCAAAATGAAGGTAAATATTTTCACATGAGCAAGGTGTTAATGGCCAATCAGGTGACACAAATTGTGTACTAAAGATATTATGAGGTGTTGACGTCAATGAACCTAGTTCCGGAGCTCCGGAACCGTGACTGACGTTTGTCTTCGTGAACTCGTCGTTTCAGCCCATAAATGATACACTATCGAGTCGGGCCTCCTCCAAGTTCATGGAGGGGAATTTGCCTACTGTGCCTCGCTAGCAAGATCACCCTCACCACAAATTTTTTTTTTTTGCACCATTCTTATTACAATCTAGCCTAGGCTAATAAGTAATTTGTATCTGTCCTAAATTACTACGGAAATAAATACACTAAGGCAGTGTCCACTAGCACTTGTCTTATTGTCTCTAGTAATATTAAAACACTTTGTTCATGTGTTCAGAATATTGCACTTATTGCACTTTATATATCACTATTGTTCACTACACTAGTTCGAAAGGTTTAGTCCTTTTTAACCGTCTTATAGTGTCTGTGGTATCCAGGAGCTGGATAGCCTCGACATTCACATGGTGATGAAGCCTATGGTCATGCGCTTCAGCCTGTTTCTTTATTACGCTGGCAACAAAGTCCACTTTCAGGTCCCGGTGGAGGTCATTTGTTCTGATGTACCACGGTGCGTTAACTATACTCCTTAGTACTTTATTTTGAAATCTTTGAATGATTTGCACGTTACTTTTTTTGGTACAACCCCAGAGTTGTATACCATAAGTCCATACGGGTGCTAGGACTTGACTATATAGGAGTAATTTATTCTGTACTGATAAAGTAGAATGTTTCCCAAGTAACCAGTACAGTTTTTTGTAGCGTAGGTCGAGCTCACCACAAATGAAGTATTTATTATTTTATTAAGATCATTTCAAAGATAATAAAAAATACCGAGGGCACGTGTCAAATGTTTTGCAGTAACTTAACCCTACAAACAAACCGCAGATTGACAACCCAGTACACATCACTTGAGATGTTTGTTATTATAGACATCAGAAGGAAAACTGTGTAGGATACATACCTTACCTCCATGTACCTACACCTACATACGTTACCGCACCATTACCTTTACCAAGAATATTACCATTACCAATAAAACAACAATTCAAGAAGGAAGTCTTTATTTAGTCGATTGAGTGTGCTTCAAGAAACATCGTAATCGATTTATGAAACACTAGTGGCCCGCCCCGGCTTCGCCCGTGCAAAGCGGGGGTGTGTTATACATATAAACCTTCCTCTTAAATCACTCTATCTATTAAAAAAACCGCTTCAAAATCCGTTGCGTAGTTTTAAAGATTTATGTATACATAGGGACGGACAGAAGAATGCGACTTTGTTTTATACTATGTAGTGATAGTGAAGAAGTGGATCTGAAAAGATCACTTGAAGACGACGGTTCCACGCGTGCCAATTCAGTGCTGCATGCCGCCTACCACTGGAGAAGTGAAGTTGTCCGCACGCGCTGGCTGCCTCGCCGAAATGAGCGAGTGCTGTGCCAATCTGCCTGGCCAGCGTGGTTGCGTCTCTTGCGGCTAGGTTTTAGGCATTGTCATTCCCTTTTATAGGCCCTTTTACACCCTCAGGCTGGAATGGGGTGGTGACACTATGTACTCTAAATCCGTCACCGCACGGATACTTATATACTTACTTACTTACACTACCAAAGCATCTATAACTAATTCCACTACCATTTCCTTTAACTCTCTGAAATTGCTACTTCGGGCTATCCCTAAGGACCAGGTTACGAGTAGGTAATGGTTATGAACTTTACCCTTTAGATGAGCGGTTCATTTTTAGGTCAATTGAAACGATTCTTTGGGTTCTAATATACCTCATTATATCCTGAGGGTGTCGTAAGAGCCGAAAAAGGAAATGACAAGTCCGATAACCTGGCCACAAAAGAAGGAAAATTTGATAATAAACCCTGTGCCAACACGTCTGGCCAGCGTGGCATAGTAGGCTCATTTAGCTAACACACATTTGTTTCGCAAGTTAAGTATATATTTGAAAACAATTAGAATTATTATTTACCCATTTCAATGAACATTGAAAATCTCCAGCTTCGCATGTAGGTTAATTAAAATACCTTAGATTTCGCAACAAAATCAGTCAATTAAAACATTGTTTGAATTTCACTCTTAACACCACAAATTAAGGTTTGTTTTGCTATTATTTGTTACAAAGCATTGTAACACTTAATATATCATCCACTGTAATCATCATCCACACCATCCACATAACGCAAGCCTAGGGTCAAAGGCATTCAAGTCACCGATTAAAAAAAAAACGGTGCGCAGTGTATCAGCAGTAGTCTTAAATACAATATTTCCCACAAGAATTAGTCTTGTCATCTTATAATGATGAACAACAATAATGTGTATATTACACACATATTTGCAATTGGATGCTAAAGCATTTAAGTCAAGTGGTGTCAGAGGATTAACATATGTATAATCTACTATTGTAACTACTCAATAATTTGTCCAGATAAATGTTTTATCGTTATCTAAATCCTTACGCCACTTGGAAGACTTGAAAACTGTTTTTTAAGTTTTCTTCTAGAACCAACTATTACTACTACGACACAGCCCATAGATGACCAGCTGCTGAGACCTCCGGGCCTCCTCCACTACATGGAGGGTAGCCAGCCACACTCAGCCATACTAAGCCACTGGCCAGACGGGTTGGCACAGGGTTTCATCAAGTTTTCCTTCTCTAGCGGCTAGGTTTTCGGCCTTGTCATTACCTTCTGTCATCATCTATACTTAATCTATACTTAATATATAAAGCTGCAGAGTTTGTTTGTTTGTTTGTTTGTTTGAACGCGCTAATCTCAGGAACTACTGGACCGATTTCAAAAAAATTTTCAGTGTTAGATAGTTCATTTATCGAGGAAGGTTATAGGCTATATTTTATTTTCAAAAGAATTAGGGATCCGTATGAAAATTGCGATTATGTAAACCAAGGTGTAAAATCGAGAACCTATTTATGCGTGCGCTGCAAAAACTATTGGCAATAGAACAAAATGATGTACTACGGGTTTGTAGGTCTTATAAAAATCTACAAAAAAGTCCGCGAGAGCACATATCAAACTATCATAGTTTAGTCACAATAACCGATTTTATGTTCATAAAAAATATGCATAGAGATAAGCACGGTTTCAAAGCCCACGCGGGCGAAGCTGCGCTCAAAAGCTAGTCTTGAATAAACACTTAAAGTTATAGCATTTTTAATCGAGATATGTAATAATGAATTACTTAATTTACCATAGAGATAAACTTTGTCATAATCACACATTGACCGCCTTGTTATATGGCAGTCAATGTGTGTATCGATATCAAGGAAGTTTCGATAGGAATTTCGGTTGACACATTTTAATCATTCTTCCTACTTCAGAGAATCGCACGTGTTAGAGATTAGATAACATTTCTATCTTTTAGATATTGTGCTGGCTTATGAGTATCAAACTTACGTTATCCAGTGATTAATAAAGTTCTTGGAAACTATATAATTTATTGGAGCGGAAATTGGTTTTACTTACTTTTCTCCGAGTGATGACCGATTTAGAATACACAATGTCACCATGTACCATCCTGAGGGTGTCGTAAGCGGCGACTAAAGGAAGATCACTTATGCGCAAGAGAAGGAAAACTTGTGTCAGTCCGTCAGGCCAGCGTAGCACAGTAGGCTAATTAGCCTACATGTTATTCAAGGAGGCACGCTCACCAGTGGGTTGTTTATGGGTACTAGTAGCAGCGTTCAAAAGTAACAATAGACACAAATCGATAGACTGGCAACTTGATCGCCAACTAAAACGTTTTTTAAAATATCGAATTTTGTCATTTTTTTTTTAATAAATTGACGGAGAAGTAATTACATCACAAGAGCTGCGTTAAAAGGGGAGTGGAGGGGGAAAAGAGTCTCAATTCAAGTAATTGTATAATGGCCAGATTTTCTGCGTCCCTTTAATCGGTCCGGGCACCCCTTCGTATATAAAATGGGTCGATACACTGTGCATTGTAAATTGGTCACCCAATATAAACATTTTACGAGCCACAATTTCCACCATAAAGCGTAATAGGCCAAAATAAACCCTAAGAAAGGCCGTCATAACGCGTTTTTTTTGCAACATAATGTGTTTTTCGTCCTTGCGGTGAAAGAAAAGCAATATTTTTGATATGCCTTATCTTCTTACTATAGTGGTATGAACACAATAAAAATGCGAACGTTGCGATAAGTCTGCCAGACCATGCACGTAGGTAATCACAAGATAAGGGAATTTGACTCGGCGCTGAAATTATGATGAATTTTCTATCTATGTTTTGTATGTGTACATAAATTGTTAAATAAATAAATGATTGTTATGTAATGACAATGCCGAGAGTTAGTTGACAACTGTTTTATTCATAATCCACAAACTAAATCATATACCAGTTCATCTTTCCTTTTTATATAAATAAAATATTTACTATCTCATTCCATCTCGATTCATCCGACCGAGAGGTGGAAGTTGGTCCAGGGATTGTACCAAATTTTCCTTGTGTTGTGGGTAATTATCCTCTTCAATTCCTTTAGTCGCCTTTTACGATGCTCTCAGGATGGTGACATTGTGTATTCTAAATCCGTCACCACATGGAATCGGCTGCCTTGTTGTTGTTTGTGTTCGTGACTTACATGTTGGTCAACTTGTTGGTCAACTGGTCAACCCCCGCGATACAGGTTATACATAGAGCAGGGTTACCATTTTTTTTAGCCACTGTCTAATGGATCAATTACGATGTTTCCCGAACGACAGATGGCCAGCGCAGACAATTAGTGGTAGGTTTTAGTGGGTAAACCGTTCGCAATCATCATCTAAGGGTACCGTTTTCCGGTCGGGTTAGTAGGGAACGCCCCCGCCTATCGGAGTGACCAGTTCCCGAGTTGGTTAGTGGATTTTGGACCAGTCGTGGCTTTCTACAGCCGAGTTGAGATGTGACCCGCACAGTAACGGGTACATAATAGGACCAGAACACGTGTACAACCGGGTTCTTACGCAATGTCCTAGAAAGAAGCTCTTCCAAGCGCTTTGGTCTAAAATCAGAGGGTACATTAACGCTCCCCTGTCGAATGGATCGTTTACGAAGTTTCCCAAACGACAGATGGCCGGCGCACATAAATAGTGGTTAGTTTTTTTTTTACGTAGGTTTTATCACAATACTCATAAAAATCGTCATATTTAAAATTACCGTTAACATCTTACGACCCTTGTCCCGCTCTAGGTGGTAGTCTCCATACACACCTATCAGTCGTCATATCTATAGTCACACCTTTCAAACACAATTCCTCATTCTTACAATCAATCCATCTCTTTTGATCTCCCACAATCCTTGCGTCCACCCACATTCATGCTGAAACTACCACCGGTTCGGAATGCTGCTATTCTTTTTTTGAGGGAACCGTTTTAAAAAAAACTTGGGTGTAGGTTTTGTTATTACCCAATAACATTCAGAGTAGCAGTCCTTCCTCACATGAGCAGCTCTAGAGTGCGAGTCTTTTATACGCTACCTTTCTTTGGCCATAAAGGTAAGCTTTCCATAGTATTTTTTTCCAATAACTGTAAGTTACTAGAACTGACTGCCTTGTTGGTCTAGGGGTTGGATGAGCCGCCTTTGGATCTCGGGGTCCCGGGTTCGATTCCTGAGTCGCACAAGTGTCTTTGTGTAAACCTGAGGCACTTGCTCTGAATCTAGGTGTCATTTGTATTCGTGAATTTGTAAACTGCCCCCGCGATACAGGTCATAAAAGGTGCAGTTTTAAAAAAAAAAATTCGCTAACTGAATGACGACGGACAACAAAGGTTCCTACGGAAAGTTTATACGCGCCATACATTTATGTTTACAAGGAAACTACCAAGTAACGTGATTCAACGCGCGTCTGCCTATAAAGGTGTGATAAATTTCCAGAAGTATTAGGAACAATGATCGTGGTTAGGTGACAATTTACGAGTTCCTTGACGTCTTGGGTTTTTCACACATACCGAATCGTTTTAGCCCATAAATGACCCACTACTGAGTCGGGCCTCCTCCAAATTCATGGAGGGAAATTAGCATACTGTGCCACGCTGGCATGACGGGGATAGGGTTTGTATCAAGTTTTCCTGCGGCTAGTTTATCGGCCTTGTTATTTCCTTGTGTCAGCTCTTACGACACTGTCAGGATAGAAGATTGTCTAATCCAAAGTAACCTTCCAATATCAAAGTAACTGCCTCGTTGGTCTAGTGGTTAGATGTGCCGCCTTTGGATCAACGGGTCAAGTGGATTTGTCTAAACCAGAGGCACTGGCTCGGAGTCTGGGTGACATTTCTATCTATAATGTGTATGTATTTACAAAAAACAAAAAATGTATATAAGTAGTTTATCATCCATCTCGTTCCCATAACACAAGCATTAAGTTGCTTAGCTTGGGACGAGATGGCGTTGTGTGAAATGTCCAAGGATATTTATTTATTTATTATTATTTATTCAACTACTATTATTACTCAGCTCACTGTTGATCCATTGTTGAGTCGGGCCTCCTCCAGTTACCTGAAAGGTAATTAGGCTACTGTTTCACGCTGGCCAGGTGAATCGCACAGGGTTTTGTTTAAGCTTTCCTTTTCTTGTGGATAAGTTATCGGCCCTGACATTTCCTTTTCTCGGCTATCTCGACATCCCCTGTGTTCCGTCGTGTGTATGTGAGAGCCGGTGCCCGACAGGGCTATTCCTTGAATTGCCTGCTCCATCCTAGACCCTGGCGTAGCTTTCCATCACGCAAGCCTAGGGTCAAAGGCATAAAAAAAAACTATGTATCCTAAATCCATCACCACACGGAATTTTCCTTTCAGTAGCTTTTATATTTAACTCTTTATTTCATTGTTCTACTGGTGTGAGATCCTAGGACAGCTTCTCACGTCATATTTGATCGATGAAGTTCAACGACCTCGTGCAGACTTGCGCAACTACATCGGAAATTACCGACGGTACGGCTGAAAGACGTAAAATAATGGGAATTTTTATGAGAAAATTGTCGGAGTATTCCGTGGAATGCTTTTTAAAATGGACTCGGTGGTATGGAATATTGGATAGGCGAGATGATTGAAAATAACTAAGAAGCTTAGGCACTGCATTATGTAGTGCAGTAATATTCTGTGTAGCCCGAGTTTTAAGTTGATGAATTTGGAGAGCAAATATCTATATGATCACCGAGATAGCTCGTAGTTTTTGCCACCTTTTTGCCCCAACGGCCATCCGTTCATTAGGCCTGACCATTGCCACTTTAATGCCATTCTTCGTCGAGCAATGTCGGTCATTCTGGTTCTGTGGAATGTCCCAGGTTTTTTAATTGTTTTTTTATCAATAACTTGAATGCATTTAGGCTTGCGTGATGAAAAGCAATGACAGGGTCTAAGATGGAGTAGGCAATTCAAGGAAATGTCCTGTCGGGCACCGGCTTTCACATTCACACGACGAAACAATGTGCGGACTGCGGCGGACTGAGATGTGAGGATAGCTAGCCGGGCGGACCATTAGATCAGTCGCCTTATAAGTCTGTTTTTGGTGTAATTATACGTTCACAAAATCAAGTAACGATGTATCATATATTGAAAATCAGGTAGGTGGCATAGTCATACCGGATTTCTGCAACGGATCTGTCTGCAATGACTAAGTACCTAGGTTATTTATGGTATTTACCGGAAAAATCCCACTACCAAGTCAGACCTCCTCTAATTACATGGAGGCTTGTATCAAACTTGTTTTCATAATGTCACCACCCCATTCCATCCTGAAGGTTTCGTAAGAGCCGACAGGAAATGACAAGGCCGATAAACTAGCCGCAAAAGAAGGTAAAGTTCATACGAACTCCTATGCCAATCGTATATACCTGCATACAGGGTTGATACGACATAGGGGCATTATTTTTAACTGCCTATACTAGGTATCATTTCCAGGCTCTGTACCAAAAATCAATTAAATTGGTGATAACTCCCCCTTGGTGATACCTGGTGAGGTTTAAGGCTACCCTCCACCCCCCATGAAAAACCACGTGTATTATTTTTGTACCTTTTCGAATTCATACTAATCACATATATAACTTAATGCCCCTCTGTCATATCAACTCTGTATAAAGTGCGTAAATTATAAGATTGGCAGGTTATTAATTTGGTCTACCTGTTCTACATTATATACATGTTCGTTTTGTTATTTTAAGCTTCTCATGACTGATAACGATTGTTTATTATATTGATATAGAGCTCAAACTGTCGTGTTCTCGATTATAGATCGTAATATAAGTACAGGCAGGCACCCGCAACAGTGGCACAATAGATTATTACGCGAGTGTGAGTAACAAACAATGCTTCGAGAACATTCGGTGGCATTTCCATTTTGATGAGACGATTGCTTCTATCGATTTGAATCTTGTGTGCGTTAAAATTGGTACTTACCTAGTAAAAAAACACAGGGTCTATACCTTGTATCTTGTCTATACAATATTTCAATTAGGTAGATGATTGTTTTTGTTTTCATTTATTGATCCAATAAACTTCGAATTATAAATGGCTATTAATGAATACTACCTACTACACAGCCCATATACTCATATGACTCACTACTGAATCTGACCTCTTCCCATGGAGTAATATTAGCCTAGTGTGCCACGCTTGCCAGACGGGTTGGCACAAGGTTTCATTTCAAGTTATCATTCTCTCTCGGTTAGATTTCTAGCCTTGTGATTTCCTTTTGTTTGCTCTTAGGTGTCCCTTAGAATGGCATGGGATGGTAAACGCATACTATAATGGAAAGTACCTACCTACTTCTCCTTATTCCCAATTTGGGGTCAGCACTGGCCTTTCATGATTTGGCTAACTACCAGACTTATCAAGTGGGACTACCGGTATTTATATAGTTAGATCAGCGGTCATGCTACTGATTACGTGTAACTACTGCCATCTATGGTACAATGGCAGCCCGAACCGACGACTTAACGCGCCAATCGAGCATAGACCTACCTAATTTAAAAAACAGAACAGTCTTAACAAGATTGCTTCATGTTTCATCAAATGAAAAGTCACTATCAAAAAATAAAAAACTGATAAAATAATAAAAAAACTATGAAATTTATCTGTCATAAATTTTGCGACAATATTCAGATATGCCCACGTACTTATTGCTAATCTGGAGTTTTGGAACGGAATTCAGGAAAACATTATTTTCGAGTGGCAAACACGAACTAAAAATAAATTTAAAGATCGAAAATAGCCGCACGTAGGAAGTGTGAGTATTGTTATTGAAATTTCTGAACGTTTTCGTGGTGCAGCGAAAATAATGTTACTGCAGAGCTACATGACATTACTATTAGTACAATAATACTACATATAGTACATTAGTATATTATATTACTCTGTGCTCATTGCATTAGCACAGGGTAGTAATTTTGTCATGTACTAGAGTAGACAGTAGTGCCATGCAATTTAATCATATGTTTTTATTATACCGGTGCCGGTAAATTCTCGACGTTTTAAAGATTTCCTTTATAAACATGATTGCCTATTTGCAGTATTTTTTTTAATGAATCTGGTATTAATTTTCGATCAAAAATGTCACCTCATTGATGTGGGTTGGTGAATTCCATCCTGAGGGTGTTTTAAGAGGCGACAAAAGGAAATCACAAGGTTGATAACCTAGCCGTAACTTAATACGAAACCACAGTAGGCTAATTATCCTCCAGGTAATTGGAGGGGGTCCGACTCAACAGTGGGTCATATATGGGTTTAGTAGTAATAGTATGCGTAAACGAAACATCCTCGTTTATTGAAGTCTGTTAAAAATGAGTTCCTACCTTAAAAATCAGGCTGTGTTAAATGCCAACTTTCCTTCCCTTTCCCACATCTTTTAGTTCAGGTGTACTGTTGTAGGTCTCCTGGAAAATATTCTAATAAATACGCAGTAGATACTTTGGTGCTAGTTTTCTAAGGTCAACAACGTAGGCATAAACTGTAAAAAAGCAGATTTTTAAACATAACTTTTAACCCTTCACTACCTTCAATAAGTGTGTTTGAGGCAAAACGCAGTTTACTTAACGCAAGGCCTAAGTGGTCTGCTAAAAATAAAAGTAACAAATACTAAGACAGAAAGATGCAGTTTCTGAATTATAATGTTATAGTTCCGGCGTATAAAATAGTCCGAACGAGTGTTTATGTTTACATATCTTTATCTGTATTGACTGTATACATGTCTAAGTCACAAGACAATCACAAATATTCTTATCTTAATGAATCACCTTCGCGTGACTCAGAATTTCAGAGCTAAATCTTCTCTCGCATAAAATGATTCATAAATGCCTACGAACTTCACACCTAATAGCCTTTTCATTTTGCGTCAACTTTATTATACATATATTAGCTGCGCCCCGCGGTTTTACCTGCGTGGTGATGGAACATTGTGGTAATTTTATCGTCAGATATTTTCCTTTTTTTATCTGTGACTTAAATGCCTTTGACCCTAAGCTTGCGTGATAGAAATCAACGCCAGGGTCTAAGATGGGGCAGGCAATTCAAGGAAATACCCTGTCGGGCACCGGCTTTCACATTCACAGAATCACGAAACAAAGTAAGCGGACTGAGATGTGAGGATAGCTAGCCGGGCGGACCATGAGATCCTACTACCAAGCGTGCTGGGTTTTGTTGACTTTTACAACACGAGTTCCCTTCTCGTCTAACACCTATATTTTGGATAATTCACACTAAATATATAATAAGTTTATCCAATTGTAACAGAAATCTGGTCACATAATAGATGCATACCTGCATGAATTGCGTGATGCAGGCATGCATCTATTATGTGAAGGTAATTTTATATTTTAACTAGCTGACCCGGCGAACTTCGTTCCGCATTATAAATATTTAAAACAAAAAGAAAGTTGGACATAGGATACCTACTTTAACAAAACGCAACTGACAGCGAAACGTTATGTTGTCTATAGATTAATATGGCCGAAAATTTGACAATTAGAAATTTTGAATTCGACTTGTTTATATCGTTGTAATTCACATAATATCTTTATAACTTGTAGCCTATGTGTTATTCTGATGTATAAGCTATATTATTGTAAAGTTTAATTTAAATCCATTCAGTAGTTTTTACCTGAAAGAGTAACAAACATCCATCCATCCATCCATCCATCCATCCATCTATCCATCCATCCATCCATCCATACTTACAAACTTTCACGTTTATAATATTAGTAAGATAGGTTCAAGACGTAATTAATCGACTGCTGAGTCGGACCTCAGGACAATTAGCCTACTATGCCACGCTGGCCAGACGTGTTGGCACAAGACGTCGTATCAAGTTATCCTCCTCTTGCAGCAAAGTTTTCGACCTTGTCATTTCCTCCTCTCGGCTCTTATGATACCCTCAGGTAGTGACACTATATATTCTAGAGACTATTACACTAGTATACTTCAGACACTAGTACACTATGTAATCCGTCACCACATTAACATGCCTCTACTGTGTACCTTAGGATTATCAACATTTTATGGACTGTCATTAAGTCCACATTAGCTTAAATACAGTCCTTAATGGATTGTATTTAAGCTAATGTTTTTGATTTAATGCATTTTGAAAATGCATTAAATTTCGTACTCGACGTTTCGTACTCTTCAGCACACTTAAATGCGATGCTAGCGCTAAATTGTTTCAATATTGTGTGGATATTGGATGAACTAATCACTATTGGATTAAATATAATATTCATTTTATAAAATAATTATTATTGCTATACCGGTTTTCGACTAAACGTGGGCATCTCCCAAACGCAAACTTTATGTGTAATGAAATGACACATTCGCTAGCCTATAAATTTAAGAGCAATTCCGATTTCAATTCTATGTTGTCAGTATTGATTTCAAGAGTACGGTAATTACACAAGATTGGTTATGAATTGGATCGGAATTGGTATTGGATTAAAATTGTCATTGGATTCAAGAGTAACGCCCCAGTTAGGTTTTTAATCAAGATTGATTGATTGAATAGCCTGTCTAGTTCCTATATCGCCTTGTACGATACCCAGCTACATGCTGCCTAAATGACTGAATGCCGTGACCCTGGCTTGGACAATCGAGGATCGCCGTTGGCTTTAGTGGGTAGGTCGGGGCGCAATTTACCCTCTCTACGTACCCGGAGTCCCACACAACCCGCTAGTCCCAACGGCCTGGAATCCATGAAGATACGAAGACATCGTTGTACAGAATACGTCGGAGTGTAAAAAAGGGGTTATGCCGCCTTTGGATCAACGGATCCCAGCTTCGATTCCGGGGTCGGGCAAGTGTCTTTGTCTAAACCAGGGGCACTTACTCTGGGTCTGGGTGTAATTGTGTTCGTGAATTACATGTTCGTAAACTGCCCCCACGGGTTTTACCTAGTGTAGAGGTTTCATTAAAAAAACCTATAGGGAAAAGGCCGTTCGTAGCGCCTTTGTCCCGTAAAACCAAAATAAGGCGTTGTCCGTGACTAGCGCCATGTCAGCTTATGTTATCATAGAGATTCGCGATTATCAAGGATTACAAGAAGGCCAAAATTTTGATAAGAAATGGCACAGATAAAGTTTTATCGGTTTACATTATGTGAGTAAATAAAATATATATATGTGTACATAATAGTATTATTTACTATTATCGGTGTGTAAAAGATATTGCCGTAATAATTTATATAAATTTTATTAAGAGTTAATCTTTATGTTGGATGTGTGGGGTAATCTTTGAATTAACTCAAGGGATTTTGCTTTCTTTGCCTTAGGGGAAACCAAATGCAAATCGTCTGCCATTGGTATAGTCAGCTTATTTCCCTTCATGCAATTGGTGAAGATCCATATCAGTAAAAGGACGGATTTAGAATAGGTACATAGTGTCATTACCCCATTCCACCCTAAGGGTGTCGTATAAGCCGATAAAAGGTATTGACAAAGCAGATCACCTAGCTGCAAGATAAGGAAAAATTGACACGAAACCCTGTGCCAACCCGTCTGGCCAGCGTGGCAGAGTGGACTAATTACCCTCCATGCAACTGGAGGAGGCCCAACTCAAAACTGGAGTAGTAAATATTTGCTGAAATTATAAAAGAAACGAGCAGAATAGTGTCTCAAAAAAAAACAAAACAACGATGTAACAGGAACTTAGTGTCTCAAAAAAAAAAACAAAACAACGATGTAACAGGAGCTTAGTGTCTCAAAAAAAAACAAAACAACGATGTAATAGGAGCATATTGTCTCAAAAAAAAAAACAAACGATGTAATAGGATTCCGAAGAAATGGATGCCAGGAGAAGGACGCTTCGACATTTAGGTCACCGTGTCAAGGGCACGGTCTACGTGACAAGAATTAGGTGATCAATAGTTTTATCTACGACGCCGTAATCTGTTAGACAATAAATATTGAACTCCTTGTAAGGATTGCTAGCAATAGGCTGAAAGAGGGGAAGGCTGCCTGTATCTCATGGGACCCGACTCGAACTCTGGGTCACGCCTTTGGATCGGGGTCCCGGGTTCGATTCCGGGGCCGGGCAAGTGTCTTTGTGTAAACCAGAGGCACTTGCACTGAGTCTGGGGCTCATTTGTCTTCGTCAATTTCATGTTTGTGTACTGCTCTCCCGACATAGGTTATACCTTTTTTTTTTGTTTTGTTTTTTTTTGTTCGCCCGGGGTAAAATCCTTTATGGACTTCCTCGTCGCTCGGCCACAGGGTTGGCTAGCGAGGGGAGTGTGGGACTCTCCCCCATAGTGGGGGCCTACCCACTAAACCTCCCCGGGGTGCTCCAACTCGCGTCCCGTTGCGGCATTGTGGGATCTGATGCAGAACCACATATAGGTTATACCAAGTGCAGGGTCTCGTTTTAAAAAGAAAATCTGTCTGTGGATGACTGAAAGAAAAAAAAGTAAGGAACCAATTTCCTAATTTATTATTTAGGTCATTTTCTAGATAAATAACTACGTCATCGTCGTCGTTTGAGCCCATCAATGACCCGCTGCTGAGTCGGGCTCCCCCTAGTTCATGGAGGAAATTAGCCTACTGTGCCACGCTGGTAAGACGGGTTGGCACAGGGTTTGTATCAAGTTCCTTCTCCTGCGGCTAGGTGATCTGCCACTTGCGTACCTTTATTCGCGTCGCGTGAGGGTGTTGTACCTCAAGATGGCATGGGTTGGTGACCTTGTATATTCTAAATCTGTCACCAAACGGACCAATATCTACGTGATAATCATTAAACGGCAGAGCACTTTATCAATAAACGTGGGTAATTTAAGAAACTTAAGAAACAAAAATCTGAATCCTAAATTAGAGGAGTTTAGAGGTTATAATTTCGGAAATACCCATACAAAAGCAGAAATGTCAAATACGTAAAACCCCTGGTTGTAATAAATGTGTGTCCATACAAAACACATCCGAAATTTCCTGCGAAGTATGTTTTTTATATTTCATGAATAGAGAGTTAGATAGAGATAAAGAATGTCTCCTCTCTATTTTTATTACAACACAACAAAGTAAATGAAACGAGGTCCTTTCAAGGACGCCCTGTCATGTGGGTCACCGAGCCAAGGGCGTAGACTGCGTGAGTTGGGGATGAACCTCCCCTTGTATCTATTTGCTTTGAAATAAGTAAACAAACAAATGTGTATCATTCAAATTTTATTTATTCATTACTTGCTCTGAATATCTGTACTAACACGGTTGGCGCAGTAGTTGAGCGATCGACTGCTGCGCAGCATGTCGCGGGTTCGATTCCCGCACGGAAGAAATATTTGTACGACCTACAAGTAATTGTTCCGGGTCTGGGTGTTTTCTATCTATAATATGTAGGTATTTACAAAAAAAAAATGTATATAAGTAGTTTATCATCCATCTCGTTACCATAACACAAGCATTAAGTTGCTTAGCTTGGGACGAGATGGCGTTGTGTGAAATGTCTAAGGATATTTATTTATTTACGGTATGGTCCGTGTGGCAATAAAGACTATTTTCCCGTATAAAATTTTAGGAGGTCATATTAGTGGGTTATTTAATGGCCGCAATGATGAAGACGACTATGAAGTACTTGGAATTAGGACAAAGGACTATTTGTTGTAGCTTCTTCTGAGTCGGACACTCTTGTCAGAGAGGTCGTGGTTGCACTGACGAGGCACATGAAGAGGCATTCTTGGCGATGCGATTCGAAGCGTTCCGCGTATATTGGACTACGGTGGACCCAGTCGCTGGTTATTAGATCAGTCCAGCGGGTTGGTGATCGGCCGCGTGATCTCTTGCCTTCCACTTGGCCCTGAATCACCAGTCTCTCCATGGAGTCCTCCTTTCTGGAGATATGACCTAAGAACTTCAAAAGATTAACTACCATCTAATGAATTCTAATGCAATTGATACGCGTAAGTAGTTAGCCCAGTGGCAACTGACAGGTGGTTTAACAATTGTGATTACCGGTAGTGCCAGTAGTCCCAGTAGCTGAGTTGCCCAATTTCACTGGTTTCTACCAGTTAGACGTTAGACTGTAGTAGAAGTTAGACTAATGGAATTTGGAAAAGGCGGATGTAAAGATATTTTGATGTAGCGTAGGATTTCTTTACCAGGTATATGGTAAAGAAATCCTTAAGGACCATAAGGACACTTAAGTGCGTGGTGGATTCAAAGCAGTGGTTGCCGGGAATGAAGGTCGATTAATTAGATGATAAATTGATGAAGAGAACTCTGTTAGCGAGATAAATAATAGTGTAACAGCAATTCTCCCTTCTGATGACTCACCGAATGTCTATTAATTCTCACAGGTAATTCGTGCATTCAGTCGGGAAGATACTTTGTGATCGTTTATCAAGTACGCCTAATTTCATAGATTTTGTTAATATATAGAATTGACATGTGATCTACAATCGGCTAAGTAGATCATTAAACTTTGTTATCGACTGATCCGTTAACACCTATGATCGACAGGCTAACCAACAGTAAGACCGACATGGTTATCACAGACAAAAAGATGATATCTACTAGGTCATAATGTCCTTGTTTTCCGCTAAGCTGTGTGGAACTCCGGGGCACGGAAATATGGTAATTGCGCCCCAACCTAGCCACTAAAACTAAAAGTGCCTGTCAACGCGCCCTACGCTTTAATGGGATCTGGATGCTCTCCAACACCATAGATGCAATGTCTCGCACGTGCCTCCGTCAGGCACCGGATGGTGTGGCGCCCGATCCACGACGTGCCTCTGAGGAGTCTCCGGTGCCAAATCCCACCACAACACTGTGCCGCTCTTCGTCTGACCTCTCCACATGGACCCGCCCGGCATGGGTAATATTGAGTCGGTATTGCCCCAAAGAATCATGAAGGCAGGCAAGCCCCCTCACCATAGCTAGCTCTACTGGCCTATGGAAAATTATCTATACTAATATATAAAGCTGCAGAGTTTGTTTGTTTGTTTGTTTGTATGTTTGTTTGTTTGTTTGTTTGAACGCGCTAATCTCAGGAACTACTGGTCCGATTTCAAAAAATCTTTCAGTGTTAGATAGTCCATTTATCGACGAAGGTTATAGGCTATATTTTATTTTCAAAAGAATTAGGGATCCGTATGAAAATTGCGATTTTGTAAACCAAGGTGTAAAACCGAAAACCTATTTATGCGTGCGCTGTAAAAACTATTGACAATAGAACAAAATGATGTACTACGGGTTTGTAGGTCTTATAAAGATCTACAAAAAAGTCCGCGAGAGCACATATCTAACTATCATAGTTTAGTCACAATAACCGATTTTATGTTCATAAAAAATATCACGGGTTCGAAGCCCACGCGGGCGAAGCCGCGCGCAAAAGCTAGTTATAAAATATACCCCGTAATTCTGTACAAACTAAATATCAAAAGGTCACCCCTGCTAAAAGACGTATTAATGTTTTATACTCATTCAACAGCTATGTACTTCTTACTACGTTTTTGGCATAGACGGTCGATTTGAGAAACAATTACTGACGTATTATCTGCGTGATGGATGTTTAATATAATATTAGAGTATTATGTATCCAGATCTTTAAGTGTGTTACCAGCGACTTCGACCGCGTGGTATATATCAAAAAAGTTATTGTTCAATACGTAGAGTTTACGACACGATAACTTATTAGAATTATTAAGTTAACTTAAAAAAGGCGGCTATTTGCATATTAAAAATAAATTCATCCAATTTTGTTTATTTGTATAGGATATTAGTCTTTTAATTAGTCTCTTTTTTGCCTAATAGTAGGTATATTATATGTTTACACTGTCGAATATAAAAGCATCCACTTCAACAATAAAATGGTTTTACTGAGATAATTAATCTCTGGCGAAGTTGGTAGTCGAAAATTAATGTAATGAAAATAGAATATTTTTTTCACGGCTTATGACTTCACATTCAAGGCCTAATGCGAACACTGACAATATTTGAACTCATAATAAACAAAAATTGTGTAGACTGGTCATAGGCCTCGTAAGCTAAGTTAGAGCTAAATAAAATTTATACAGGGTGTAAGTGGCGGCGTCCCGAAAAAAGATACCAGCGATTCAGTACATGATACTGAGGCCCATGGCGGTCGAATTTTCCGGATTTTTTTTCATGAATTTTCCGATTTTTCTTGGCATTATTTTTCCATATAATATAATGAAGTAGTTACTATTGTCGAGCTGCACTTAATTTTTTGTAATATTATAAAAATTAAACAATTTCCCAAAAAAACGCAATGTAGTTAAGACACGAAAAATCGCACTACCAGATGTTACGGCGGCAAGTACAATGACACTATCGCGCGATGCCGCCCGCGCCGTGTGCCATGCGTTCGTTGACCTCTACTCCTCGTCCGCGACCTACGTCTCCCGAAGAATCCCCAGAGATATACGAAGTTGCGTAAAATTTGGTCAACACTAATGTGTGGATCTCTCCGTTTGGTGACGGATTAAGAATACGCAGTGTCACCAACCCATACCATCCCGAGGGTGTCCTAAGAAGCGAATAACCGAATGCAAGAGGCAAATCACCTAGCCGCAAGGAAAATTTGATAAAAACCTTGTGCCAACCCGTCTTGCCAGCGTGGCACAGTAGGCTAATTTCCCTCCATGAATTTGGAGGAGGCCCGACTCAGTAGTGGGTCATTCATAGGCTGTAACGATGAATGTGTAAATAAGTTAACTAGGTACTAAATTTCATTATTAGAAAGATAGACGAGGGCAGTGTAAAATTCAATGAAATGTATTAAATAATGCATACCCAATGCAAGTACATAAATATCCAGTTTTGTTATTACGCTGTATTACTACCTACCTGGCTCCAAACCTACCTACGATTACGTAGCTCATTAGAGCTTAGAAACACCTACTTAGTGTTATTTGATGATCGACTACATACCTACCTACTCATTAATCTAGATTTAGTCTGCCGAAGTATTTGTGACGTACCTAGGAACAACGTAGGTATTTATTTTGGTGAAATACAAAATCCAATTCAATACTTCATACGTTTTGGCTGGTAAATACTTATTGTTTCATTATTGTTCGGTAATCATTGCTAAACGTGTAGGTACACGATATTTTATACGATCAGCCTGTCTTGCTAAAACGGTTTTATTTTAGTTTTTAAATAGACAACTCGGGTATAAATCGTATGTCACAAGTATCTTTAGAAACATTAAATTAACGGACACACTGTACACCCATACATGAACCATTATTTTAGATTGTTCAAAGAGTTGTCTCGTACGAGAATCGAACCGCGCAGTCCAATCTTCAGCACGTCAACGATTACGCAGGCCGCCGCGAGCGACCGTCATAACGTCCACACGCAGGCGCTTACCGGTGCAAACTAAACTGGTTAGTGCAGGCGGCATGCTCACAGGCAAGACGGAGCGTGTGAGCTTCGGAACTAGAGTAATACCAATCAGTTGATATGATATTATTATCGAAACAAATTTGCGCTGAGTCTTGCGTTTATTTAAGCGATTATTAGGGCGGTATTTCTATTAAATACCTAATGCATAACTTTTAAGAACTTGTTAGTTTAGGACTTACTTATGTCAAAATAACAATAATTATTTTAGTTACTTTGTAATTCGACGTCATCTAAAATTACGTTTATGTAAGAAAACGACACTGATTCATTGTTTAAAGCTATTTCAAATACAGTTTCACACGAAGTCTAATTTCATTAATCGTTTGAAACTAATCGTCGATGATGATCGTTTTATTTTATTTAATTCCCAACGTTTCAGGCACTTTCGATAGTATCGATAGTTTTCACATGATACTATTATCTCACCTCTATTTGTTTCAATGTGCAGGTTTGTAATAATTTTCAAATAATAATAGATAAATTCGTCAGTTCGCCGGGACTTCCATCGGAAATCAGAAGTAATCGTAACTGTTTTGTGAATAATTAGCGACTTGTGACTTGTGAAGTGAAATTCGATTAGTACTTTTGTGTGTTGTGTCTTTGCGTTTTGTGTGTTTCATTATGAATCGGGTCCCGTTTTCTGCGCGGGAATACGGGGAGATGCTAATGTCATATGGTGAAGCAAGAGGAAATGCTTCTCTAGCGTTACGTATTTACGCTCAGCGCTACCCTAACGCTCGTCATCCGGTGGACAGCCGTGTTATCACTCAGGCTTATCAACGGGTACTCGATAACCAGCCCATCGTACCACACCAGGAAGGCTCCAGCAGACATATTAGCGCCCGAGTTGAGCAGCGAATACTGGAGACAATCCAACGCAATCCCCGCCTTGGCACACGAACTGCTGCAAAGCTTTTGCGGCGTCGTGGTATACGCGTTTCGTACTGGACTGTGCACAAAGTCCTACGTAGAGAGCGCCAACGGCCCTATCGTTTACACAAAGTTCAGGCGCTCGTGCCTGGGGATGAGAATCGTCGTCTTGCGTATTGCAGGTGGTTGGGGAATCAGCAGCGGTATTTCCCTGACTTTGTGTCGCGTATAATTTGGACAGACGAGTCCACGTTTACGAGGAACGGCATGTGGAACCGACGCAACTCTCACATTTGGGCACGAACTAATCCACGTGAGTACCAACAGACGGGACATCAAACGCGTTGGTCTGTAAATGTTTGGGCGGGGATCTACCACAACAAAATTCTGGGTCCCATCTTTTTACCAGGGCGGATGAATGGGCCAAGGTACCTGGAATTTTTGCAGCAGGATCTGGCCAATACTCTTCGTGAGTTAGAAAATGATTTGGCTCAGGAATGGGACCAAATGGATGAAATTCCAATAGCACGGTTGCCAAGGATTTGGTTCCAACATGACGGTGCGCCACCACACGTTGTTCGACCAGTGCGCGAGTACCATAATGATGTGTTCCCTCAAAGGTGGATTGGCAGATTCGGGCCTCACGCGTGGCCAGCGCGGTCTCCTGACTTGACGCCGTTAGATTTTTTTTTATGGGGTTACATCAAAGAAAAGGTGTTTGTAGCGGAATGCGACACTGCGAATGAAATGCGTCGACGCATAAGTGACGCATTCCAAAAACTAAAAAGTGATATCGCAGCCGATCCCACGATGATGTCTCGTCTCCACGCAAATACGTCATATCGCGCCCAGCTTTGTGAGCAACTTGGGGGACGCCATTTTGAGCCGAATCTTATAAGAAGAGAGAGACGTTAAGGTATGTTTGACTTTCACCAAACTAATTTATCTTTGAATGTGGTATTGTTATTACTTAAAACAATATCGATGTAAGATTTTCTTTGCGTCTATGCCTAAATTTTAAATGTACTTTAAACCAATAGCTGAGTAGTTAATTGAGTCATAAGATGAGCACAGCGACAGGCCGAGTTCTAAGCCACAGCACCGTGTAGGTAGGTAAGAGCCGCTGCGCCGCGCGTGCGGCATGCGTTCATTGACCTCTACTCCGCGTTTGCGTGTGGTACGACGCTGCAGCGATAAATTGTATTGTTCGTTGTACATTGCGTAGTGCGAATTAACTAAATAATGATAAATCTTTTATTCTTCATTTTTTTGCTGAACTGAATTTTGCATGATAATAAGTGCCCATAGAAAGCCCATTTCACGAATTTTTCGGGACGCCGTCCCTTACACCCTGTATAATAGGAAACTCAAACTCAAAAGGAACTTTATTTACGTAGGTTTCATCACAAAACTCTTATAAATCGTCATATTTATAAATACCATTATCATCTTACGGCCCCTGTCCCACACTAGGTGGTAGTCTCCACACACACCTATCAGTCGTCATACCTACATTCACACCTTTCTCACACAACTCCTCACTCCTAAAGATTTTTGATGTACAACTTTTTAACGTTTTAACGAAATATGGATTAACAATAAATTCCGTATGGTGACAGATTTAGAACACCTAAGGCCACCAATCCATATCATCCTGAGGGTAAAAGGCGTATATAGAGACGAACCCTGTGCCAACCCGTCTTGCCAGCGTGGCGCAAACGGCTGAGGCCCTACTCAGTGGTGGGTCATTTATGGGATGAAATGATAACAATGTGTAATAATAAATAAAAAATATGGCTTTAAAAAAATAAAAAAGTGACATAATATTATTTAAAGCTGCACCACAGAAAAGAGTCAATGAAAAACTCTTTAGTCACTTTTTTTTAATTGCAATTTTGGGATACAAAGACTGTGGACATAGAGACCAAATATTTGAAAATTGATAGAATATTGATCACAATGCAGCGAAATTATCCTTGCCCTACTAACCCGCATAAGTTTCAACCGAAGGCCCACGTTTTATCGATTTGGATTATTTTTAGCAGATGGAAATATTATGAATACTTAAAATATTCTTGGCGAGCTTAAAAAGTAATTTGCAAATATTCGTCATAAATAATTGCTTCTATTTATTTTGCTTTGTTCGAAATTATTTGGGGTTGGCTCGGTTGGCTACTTTATCTCCATTTTTTCTACTGACTACCTCCGAGATCCATCTAGTGACTACCGAATTGGTTGGATAGACCAGGATCAAAATAGACAAATAAAGATTGTCGATTCTCACAGTTTTGGAAACCAACTAATACTATAGTGCCGGTTTGGGGCGTACTCTACGCGCTTTTAAAATCAGAACTTGGCAAGAACTTTTGAATTTAGCAGAATAAGGCTAGATTTTTGTGCATCAGGACAGATGGATTTATGTGCACGGAGGATATCAGATAATAATGATTAGCCATACAAGAACCGGCTGAGCTAGGCGTTGTTTTACCTGCAGTATCATCACGCTTTACATACATCTTAGTGTTTACTACTACTCACCCCGTTGATAACCCACTGCTGCGTCAGACCTCGTACAGTCACACTCGTCTGATGACGTTTACGAAGATTTCCGCAGGTGGTTTGGCTCGAGACCGGAACAACAGTGGTAGGTTTTAGTGGATAACCCGTGCGCATTTCACCATCTTCTCGCGTCTATGGACTCCCACATGCACCAGCCTCGTCCCCCGACTGGGGACCACAAAAAGTTTCCTCTACTATAAAAAAACGGTTTCGGATCAAGTTTTCCTTCTCATGCAGCTAGGTTTTCCTCGTTATCATTTCATTTTGACCTTACGACACCCTCAGGATGAAATGAGGTGGTGACACTATGTATTCTAAGTGCGTCACCATACGGACTGCTATTAGTTAATTACTAGAAAAACCAATATGGAGGTATCTGATACAATTTCTGTTCACATATATGAACTAAAAAAAATAGTAGTGTCGACAAAATATTTACGATCTAATAAGCATAATGTAGTTGGAGGAGGAGAAGAAGAATAAGCATAACATATTAAACTATTAGAGTACATCACTCACCTTCGATTCGCTGATGACATAGTCGTAATGGCTGAGACCATGGAGGGCCTCACTACGATGCTCGATGGCCTCTGCGGAGCCTCCGAACGAGTCGGCCTTAAGATGAACATGGAGAAGACGAAGATCATGTCTAATATCCATGTTCAAGCCACTCCTGTTAACATCGGAGGTTCTACCCTCGAAGTTGTTGACCATTACATTTACCTGGGAAGTCAATCGTCGGATCCAACTCGGCTGGGCAGCGTACGGGAAGCTGCGAAAGATCTTCTCGTCCACAATACCGCAGTGTCTGAAGACAAAAGTCTTCAACCAATGTGTGTTGCCAGTGATGACATATGGAACAGAGACGTGGTCGCTCACTATGGGCTCCATCAGAAGGCTCAAAGTCACCCAAAGGGCAATGGAGAGGGCTATGCTCGGAGTTTCCCTGCGAGATCGAATCAGAAATTAGGAGATACGCAGGAAAACCAGGGTCACTGACATAGCCCACCGGATTGCCAAACTTAAGTGGCAGTGGGCAGGGCACATAGCTCGCAGGACCGACGTCCGATGGGGCAGAAAAGTCCTCGAGTGGCGACCGCGTTCCGGAAGGCGCAGTGCTGTTAGGCCTCCCACACGGTGGACCGACGACCTAGTTAAGATCGCCGGAAAGCAGTGGATGCGGGCGGCCCAGGACCGGCCTTTGTGGAAATCCTTGGGGGAGGCCTATGTCCAGCAGTGGACGTCTTTTGGCTGAAATGATGATGATTAAACTATTTGTTTTTCTAGTAAAACATAGTTGCGGTGTACGAGTATGTTACGAATCATCAGGTTAATTGATATATGTCACTCCAGCTTATAAACTACGTATTAAATTTTCCAGTGTCTTCTTTCAATTGTTTCTTGTATTACTGGCTTGGACTGCTTTATTTATGGTAAAACTAACTCAATCTACTAAAGACTGAGTTGGTTTAGATTCTCTAAAATCTATACCTAGTGTTATTAGAATTTATTACACTTGTACTGTCTCACTTTGATCTACTACAAAGTCGTATTAAAGACATCATCATTTCAGCTTAAACATGATCCATTACTGAGTCTGGCCTCCTCCAAATGCATGGAGGGAAATTAGAATAGGAACAAGACGGGTTGGCATGGGATTTGTAACAAGTTTTCCTTCTTCCAATCCCTAGCCAATCCATCTGGCCAGCGTGGCACTGTGGTCTTATTACCCTCCATTTGATTGGAGGAGGCCCGACTCGGAAGTGGGCTGAGTAGTTGTTGTTAGTCAAAGTACGAGACATGTATTGAGTCGGTTTTTGTTTTTGGGACGGATGGATCTTCCTAGTTTCTACCTTCCTACAACGCAATCGGATTGGATTGCTTAAACTAGTTTGCATCGTGAGAAATAAATCGTTAATAATAACTACACCTGAGGGAGCTACTAAACATTGAGTATTCGAAAGACTCTCCATTATAAATCGACGTTTAAATTTGGCCTTACCTTTCTCGTAAAATATTTACCCGCTGACATTAACAGTTCTGACTTTTACTCGCTAAGTGTATATTTCATTCATGAAACCAATAAAACATATCTTTCGAAGCATCATATAAACTCCAAAAGCAATACACTTATTTCGTACATTATATTTCCAGTAAACAAAAGTAGTGCCAAATACACTAATGACCTACAACGAAATTCTGTAAGTATTTACTGCGTCGAGGAAACAAATGAAACGGCATTGAAACTGGCTTATTCCTGCGCGAACTGGAAGTTTGCGGAACGCGGCGTTTTATTGTGCAAACAATGTGCTTACATTCATCGAAACGTCATAGGAAAAACGTAGCTAGGGGTCTACTATTTTTGTGCTGTAAGGAATACTCGAAAGGAGCTCGACACTCTTTTAATTTCGTGATATTGAGGTCGCTTTGCGGACAGCGGATATAATACAATCCATCTGAAACTGGCTCTGCTGGGTTTGGGATCTTCTGCAATATCCGAAACCTCATCTTCTATAGCAGTCGTGTTTAGAAGCACGTGGTTAGAAGAGGGAAAACTCGGACATTCAGCGTGGAAGGATTTAAATAAATAGTGTCACTACCCCATTCCATTCTGAGGGTGTCGTAAGAGCCGACAAAAGATAATGACAATGCTGAAAACCTAGCCGCAAGAGAAGGAAAACTTGATACGGATCCCTGTGCCAACCCGTCGGGCCAGCGTGGAACAGTATGCTAATTGCCCTCGTAATTTGCCCTTGAGGTGAGCGCAGGCCCGACTCGGCACTCAGTAGTAGTAGTTATTCTACCAAAATATTTATTAAAGATTACCCACAAGTATAATAATGTATTTAAGCTTTTTTTTTATTGATAACTGTCCGGCGGTTGACCTCTATCTCACCTGATGGTAAGTGACGATGAGGCCGACGGTGCAACCCGCTGGGACAGTAAGAGCCTATTCACTCCAGACTTGAAGGCATCCAAGTCATATTTACTTGGAAATACAGACGTAGGAAGCGAATTCCACTCCTTAGCAGTCCACATCAAGACAGATGAAGCGAAACGCTTAGTGCGAATATGTGGAATTTCAACTGCATAAGGATGAAGTCGCTCCCCACGCCTGGATGTCCGATGATGGAAAGGGGATGGGGGAATTAAATCGTGTAGTGTGTTAAGTACCTACTGTGTAATGTGTTAAGTGTGACTTTCTAGGAATATGCAACTCTCAGCTTAGCCTTAACAAATTCCAATATCAATTAAAGGTTTTTTCTTTGGAGTGGTTTCAGACAATACATTACTGAACAATAGAGACCAAACTAGCTTCCTATAGCTTAAAAAACGTTAAATACAGCAGTGTAAATTAGCTTTTTATATGTATGTATTACACGTGTCGACATAGCCCATAGGATTAGCAAGCTGAAGTGGCAATGGGCTGGCCACATCTGTCGTAGAACTGACGGTCGCTTGAGCAAACAGGTGCTACAGTGGAGACCACGTACTGGCAAACGTAGGGTGGGACGCCCCCTGCTAGATGGAGCGATGATCTGCGACGGACAGCCAGCAGCAACTGGATGCATAAAACCGAAGACCGGGTTCAGTGGCCAGCCATAGGGGAGGCCTACGTCCAGCAGTGGACTGATATAGGGTGATGCTGATGATGATGTATGTGTACTTAATTTAAAAGTCAAGCTATTCATGAATCATATTAAAACGTTTCCTGTACTTAAAAATATTCCGTGTGGTGACGGAATATACTCAGACCTTTCACAAGAACTTCTAAACAAATTGGATCGACTTCTCAACAACTCTATAAATAAGTTTAATTTTTGGTCTGCGTAAGTATAATCACATTTCCTCTTTTCGTGCTCAGCTTAAATAGCTTCCTATCCGACTGAGACGATCCCTCAGATATCTCTGTATGCTTCATTCTGTCAGGAACGATCCTTGTACTCCGGAGTATCTCAAGAGTTATTTTCTAGTCTTGGGTGGCTCTCATTGCCTAAATGTTCGTTCTGCTGACAACGTACTCCTTGAAATTCCTTTGCATCGTACTAATTTCATTTCTGATTCTTTCGTTGTCACGTCGATAAAGCTCTGGAACGCGCTCCCTCTTGAAATTAGAAAAGCTCAGACCAAACTTACATTTAAGCGGAAAGTGCAACACTATTTGCTACCACTGACTCGGGCATGAATAATCTTCGCCTTGCTGTTATTATTGTAATGAAATATGTGTCTTAGATTGTATTTATATATATATATTATGTATATTGTAAATGTTTATATATTAATATTTTAGTATGTATTAATTATATTCGTATCTAGGTATCTATTGATTATATGTTTAAATCTATATTCCTTTTTGTACCCCTTATGTGATTGAAGGTTGACTGGTGCCGCAATGCCGCATGTGATTAATTCCGCCTCGTGTACCGTGTTTGTACATAAAGAGTAAATAAATAAATATATCATGTCACCAACCCATTCCCCCTGTGTCGTGCCGAGGCCGATAACCTAGCCGCAAGAGAAGGAAAACTTGAAACGAAGGAAAGCGTGGCACAGTAGACTGAATACATGGAATGGTAGGAGGTCATTTCTGGGCTGATTGGTAGTAGTAGATTATTAACACAAAAATACCTATGTTTATTTCTTACTGAACATTTTTGATCCGATTTACGTATAAAGTAGCACTCATAGTTAAATAGAAATAGCCAGTTGTTTCTGTCGTAGTGATGAAAAACACAATTGACACCAATAGCGTTGTTGATTGTCATGGGTCTTTACAATTGACTGTCTACGTTTTATATGCCACGTCCACTTCGTCTACGTCAACGTAACAAACCACAGGAATTGTATTTGTCATCTAGGTACTAGTATTTTCCGTGCTACAATAGTTTTCCGGATGGGCGCGCCACCGATCATTTTGGGGCTTCTATAATCGAGGTGGTTAAAGGTCTGCCGCGGTGACGAATTTACAATATACAATGTCACCAATAGTAAGAAGCGTAGTTACACAGAATTCTAAAATTGTAAGACAGAAAAAGATATTTTGTTGTCTATTTCCCGATAGAAAAACTCGGGTGCTTTAGGGAGCGTCAAAATCATAACGAATATGATATACAAAACCTTGTTCCATATTCCTTAGATAGTAGGGGCGTTTTCATGTTTTCCTCGGTTTGACAAAATTCTAGATCACCAGATCTAAGACTTTTTGTTCATTTGTTCTAGGATTATTTATGGATTAATATGTTGTTACGACATGCATGGTTTATTACCCATAACAACAAACATGGTTTATTACCCATTCTCTAACATCATGTACATTCTTTATTCGTTGTGGTTCGTCACATTGGACTACGGCGTATACACCTACGCAACTTTCTTTCAACAAAATAATTTCTTTAAACCAATCCCAGCTTTGCGAAACTACAATAACAGATGCATAAAGTACAAAATAAGATTCAGATACTGATCATTTGGCATTGAGTCAAAATATTGCAAGTGTTTGATATGCACTTTAATCACAGTATACTCATACAAGTATAGATATCTAAATATGTATATTTATTATGATGTTGATGTTAACCACGATGAACACTATATTGATCTGGGTATTGGCACGTATTGGTGAGCTTAATAATCTCTAGTCCTTCGGTTCCTGATATCCTTGCAATCTGATCCATTAAAATGTCTTCCTAAGGGTTCCTCAATGCATAAAACTCTTTTTATTATGTGTGACTGACACAAAAAATGGTTTCTCGGTGGAATTAGAGTACATGTCGTTCGGTTCCCTAAAATATGGTTGAGCTGGGGGATGGCTGACATATGCGTCATGTTCGTGATCGGGTGCCACCAGTTGGGGCTGGTCTGACCGGTCCGGTCATCTCGTAACTGCTATTGACATACATAGCTTTGTATTGATCTCCTGGACACTTCTGTTGTGCAATATGTTACATTGTCCTCACATCTTAGATTACTATAATTAAACCCAATCAGATGTTTGTAACAGAAAAGAAACTATGATGAAAAGAGTGTCCATGGAGTTTCTTGCCTGTTCTTCTCCATAGGATCTATGTTTTGGAACAAGCAACGAGCTTCCTAACTTCACTTTCGACCTTTCAAAAACCATGTATTCCATCCTGTGAGTCACTCTAGACGCGGCTATAAGATACTAATCTGGCCTCAAGATAAGGCAACTGTAAAAGAATTGGATGAGGCTTTACAATTTGCGCTTAAGGTATGCTGTTTTTCCATCTACCATTTGTTACGCATGCTGGCGCGCAATGCAATAAGCAGTCTACTTACCTGAACATAAATGTTTAAATCCTTTGACCGCGTTATGCTGGGTCTAATATTACCATACACATGGAGTTCGAATTTTTATCTTCCAGTTACGACCTTGTGTTGAATTTCGATTGGCAAGTCGTATTGTTGTGTTGGGGAAGTGGGGCAAGAAGATTCGACCTTGCCGAGCACGTGGCTGGCTCGTGTCAGTACACTGAGGGAACCCAAGTACGTTTCTCGTTTTGCAAGGTCTTTTGTGGAATCGGTGTGCGAACTTGAGGGAATGGGCGCTATCGACTTTTTCCTATCGCTAAAATAGTTGCCTTCCCGTTATTCGTTGGTAGTTATAAAAATAATCTAGATTTAGAATATATAGAGTCACCACTCCTTTCCATGCTGAGGGTGTCGTAAGAGCCGATAAAAATAAATTGACAAGGCCAAAAACCTAGCCGCAAGAGAAGGAAAACTTGATATTTTTTTTTTTAAATGATTTATTCAATCAATTTTACATATGTACCACAATGCATCCTTCTGCCAAACTGCTTACCAATGGGTCATTCGTGGACTGGGTAGTTGTAGTAGTAGAATATAGACATTTTCCGTGTGGATTTAGATTACAGTGTAATCAAACAGTTCTATCCTGAGGGTGTCGTCTGAGGCATCTGTACGATAAATGGTTGTTTGGCTCACAAACAAAAAATATTTAGGTCCAATGCTATTTTTCTTATGTTCGACCTTACTTACTTACACGTGCCGCAGTCAATGTACTCTAAACTTTTAGCAGTAAAAAACGAAATAATATAATGGCACTACCTTTTTACAGTGGCCTGTTAAGGTGAATGTTCCAGGGTAGCCCGCAAAATTCAAGAAAATCTTTTTCAAGCTCAAAGTCATTCTTGCACCTTTATGAGCTATGACTTTGAGCTTGACCTATAAGAGCTTGGAGGGTTGTATTGATGATTTTGATGATTATAATTCTATAACTACATACGTCTTACAGCCGCGAATAACATTTTAATCAACATACAACCTAGCACTGACCTGCAAATTGCAAAAAACGTAAGAAAATTTGAATTTCGCGGGCTACCCTGGAACATTCACCTTAAACGTGATGGAAGGTTCCGAATCAACCATTTTCTCAAATGTTAACAGATATTTAAATGATAATTACATGTTTCTATACTGCCCCCGCGATACGAGTTATTCCTAGTGCAGGAGACCATTAAGTCGGCTCTTACGGTACCCTCAGGATGGTGTGGGTTGGTGGTACTGCTACTACTACTCAGCCCATAAATGACCCACTGCTGAGTCGGGCCTCCTCCCAACACAGGGAGGTAATTAGCCTACCGTGCTACGCTGGCCAGACGGATAAATCACAGGGTTTCAAATTAAGTTTTCCTTATGTCTTATCCCCGTGTCCTTTCGTCGGCTCCTTTTAACGACACCCTCCGGATGGAATGTGGCGGTGATACTATACATTCTTAATCCATCACCACACGGAATATTATTGGAATATTATGCCTTTGGATCAACGGGTCCCGGGTTCGATTCCGGGGTCGGGCAAGTTTATTTTTATTTATTTATATACTTTATTGCACATAAAAACAAATTGACATAAGAAATGAGAAACCTTAAAATAATTTGTACAATGGGCGGCCTTATTGCAAACTGCAATCTCTTCCAGGCAACCTTAGGATGGAAAATTGGAGAAATTGAAGAGAAATGGGCTAATCTTGTGCCGACAAACAGTAAACTATAATACTTTAAGTTATATAAATGTAACTATACACTACATATATTTATACAGTACATACTAAAAATAAATACTTAAACAGAATACATGAATATATAATACACATACATACATATATATATATATTAACTATAATATCAATAGATAGTAAATTATTATTATTGTTAGAGAGAATGCATAGTGATCTTTTAGCAATCTTTTAAACTGCGGAAATGATTTCGCTTGTCTGACCGTCTCAGGAAGACCGTTGCAAAGACGAGCAGCCTGTACCGTGAAGGACTTGCTATATATCGTGGTCGAGTGGAGAGAAATATCTAAAATGTGATTCTCTGATGATCTCAAAAACCTTGGGTGCGCCTGATGAAGGAACCGAAAACGTTGTTTTAAATAAGAAGGAGAGGTAGGGTTGAAGAGTATAATAGAAAGAAGGTGAAGAATATGAGAATTCCGGCGAAGGCGAATAGGTAACCACTTGAGCTGTTTACGAAATTCGGAGACATGGTCATATTTGACATGGCAAGTGTCTTTGTCTAAACCAGAGGCACTGGCTCGGAGTCTGGGTGTCATTTCTATCTAAGTATAATATGTATGTATTTACGAAAAAAAAAGTATTTAAGTAGTTTATCATCCATCTCGTTACCATAACACAAGCAATAGGTTGCTTAGCTTGGGACGAGTTGGCGTTGTGTGAAATGTCCAAGGATATTTATTTATTTATTTATTATATTATATCACATAAGGAGTCAAACAATTTCAGACTTATTTTTTTTATGACAGACCATATGAGTTTGTCCTGAACAATGTTTTAGTTGAAAGGTTATTTGAATAATGCAATGTATTTCTGATGTAAAGTTACACAGCACAATAGCATTGTACGAATGCGTATTAACTCTTTATAAATGCATTTGTTAGGTTTCTAGATCTTTCTTACCTCACCTAGACTTAAGCCTAAAGCAAATTTAACACGGTTATAGTAGGAGCAAAAAGTGGAATAAACTCTCAAGCCAAAATTACATAAAGACCGAATCGCGACGCCGGGCGATGTGAACTGTGAAGATAAAACGACGTTTATGTGGCACAAGAGCCCGTGAAACAGAGAGCTCATTTCAATAGTTTTATTCTTCTTGTCCCATTATAAACATGTTACAACTTTGGTTGTTCTTCAAACGTCATTTTTTTTTAATTCCTTGGACATTACACACAACGCCATCTCGTCCCAAGCTAAGCAACTTAATGCTTGTGTTATGGTAACGAGATGGATGATAAACTACTTATACATATACATTTTTTTTTTGTAAATATGTATATACTTATTATAGATAGAAAATGACACCCAGACTCCGAGCCAGTGCCTCTGGTTTAGACAAAGACACTTGCCCGACCCCGGAATCGAACCGGGGACCCGTTGATCCAAGGCGGCACATCTAACCACTAGACCAACGAGGCAGTAGACATTTAGAATACATAGTTTCACCACCCCATTCCATCCTGAGGGTGTCGTAACAGCTGTCAAAAGGAAATGACAAGGCGGTAAAGAGAAGGAAAACTTGAAACGAAACCCTGTGCCAATCCGTCCAGCCAGGCAGCGGGGCACAGTAGGATTACCCTCCATTTAATGGGAGGAGGTCCGATTCATAAGTGGGTCTTTTAGGGTTGAGAAGTAAATTATACTTATCATCGTCATCGTTTCTGCCCATAAATGACCCACTACTGAGTCAGGCCTCCTCCAAATTCTTAGAGGGAAATTTGCCTACTGTGCCACGCTGGCAAGACGGTTTGGCACAGGGTTTGTATCAAGTTTTACTTCTCTTGCGGTTAGGTGTTCTGCCTCTTACGATCCTTTAGTCGCCTCTTACGACACCCTCAGGATAGTGTGGGTTGGTGACATGGTGTATTTTAAATCCGTTACCACACGGAAAATTTAAAATTACTTATAATACTTATAAATTGTTTACTGTTTGTTTTAAACACATATTTGTTTCAGTATTCACTTGCACAACAAACAATTGTCAAAGTCAAACCGTAATATGTACACATATTTCTACTTGCGTATGCGTGACTTAGGCAAAGAAATAATAAAGTTATCAGTTCGATCGATCTATAACAACAAAATGTTTGTTTGTTTCTATCGTCTATTCATTTATTTATGTACATTTACATTTAGTAATGCCTGTTTAAGTGTCGTTAATTTTTATGTGGTTTAAAAAATCATATATATGTATTGTTTTTTAAGGATACATAAAAAAAATGGTAAACCTTTTTATGAAACTATATCATCATCATTTCAGCCAAAAGACGTCCACTGCTGGACATAGGCCTCCCCCAAGGATCTCCACAAAGGCCGGTCCTGGGCCGCCCGCATCCACTGCTTTCCGGCGAAAGGGTATTTAAAGGTTTATAACACTAAAGTAAATGTACATAAAATTTTCTAAAAGATTAACGACTAAAAGAAAAATTATTAAAATGGAATCTGCGCCAGATCACTGTCTACGGGTTCGCTGCCAAGAAGGCTATAAGCATTGCCACATTATATGGCAACGCTAAATCCCTGAGCGAAGTAATAACCAGCCTTTCTGGTCACCGGTTGTTATTTTTTTATCACTTTTCGGCTGTCCGCAGAATTTAGCAATGATTATTATCATCATAATATAACACAAATTTGTTGTCAAACAACCTGACATTGTTGACTGTAAATTCTCTATAAAGCAATTCCAGGTACAGTTATCTGTATACAGTTATTTGAATTTGTTAGATTATGTTGCTTTGTGTCTTAGTGCGGGCACACGAAATAGAAAGCATCTAGCGGGTCAATGAACTCGATGACCATTCGGTGTGGCTCAGGCAGATTCGATTTAGCGATATATTCCCATTGACTTATACACTGACACTAGAGTTTTCGATGTATCTAAATATATCCGTATGGTGACGGATTTGGAATACGCAGTGTCACCACCCCATACCATCCCGAGGGTATCGTAAGAGCAAACAAAAACCAATGATCATCATTTCAGCCAAAAGACGTCCACATAGGCCTCACCCAAGGATCTCTACAAAGACCGTTCCTAGACCGCCCGCATCCATCCATAGTTCTCCTACGACCTTAACCAGGTCATCGGTCCACCGTGTGGGAGTCCTACCAGCACTGCGCTTACCAGAACGCGGTTGCCACTCGAGGTCTTTTCTGCCCCATCGGGCGTCGGTTATAAATAAATATATCCTTGGACATTTCACACAACGCCATCTCGTCCCAAGCTAAGCAACTTAATGCTTGTGTTATGGTAACGAGATGGATGATAAACTACTTATATACATTTTTTTTTGTAAATACCTACATATTATAGGTAGAAATGACACCCAGACTCCGAGCCAGTGCCTCTGGTTTAGACAAAGACACTTGCCCGACCCGGGAATCGAACCCGGGACCCGTTGATGCAAAGGCAGCACATCTAACCACTAGACCAACGAGGAGTTCTGCGAGCTATGTGACCTGTCCACTGCCACTAAAGTATTCGATTTATATAAATATATCCGTGTGGTGTTGGTTTTAGAATACACAATGTCACCATTCCATTCCATCCCGTGGGTGTCGTAGAAGCCGACAAAAAGACAAGGTCGATAACCTAGCCACAAGAGAAGGAAAATTGATACGAAATTCAATGCCAACCCGTCTGGCCAGCGTGGCACAGTGGTTTGGAGGAGACCCGACGTGGCACTGGCTAATTTATGGGCTACAATAAAGAATGCTAATGACGAAATTCTCAAAATTTGCGAAAGACGCAAAGAGACCTGAAGAAACATCATAAAACTCAGATTACTAAGCATATATACATGTGGGATAACACTAACGAGTTCGTTGTAGGTAGGTTTTCTCCTGTTTTGTAGTACAATTTTCATTCAAGGGTTGTATCAAGGTTTTCTTCTCAAGCGGTCACCGGCTGATCAAAATAAAATAAAAACAATTGCTTATTTTTGTGCCTAAAATTTTGCACTCACTAATTTTATTACTAGGACTAGGTATCGATCCCTTCGTTATGCTTATGGTTTTTACTACAGCCTTTAAACTACTACTATTCAACGCATGAATGACCCACTGCTGAGTCGGGCCTCCTCCCGTCACAGGGAGGGTAATGACACGGGTTGGCACAGGGTTTCGTTTCAAGTTCCCTTCTCTTGTGGCTAGGTTGTTGGCCTTAAATGACTCTTGGGTAGACGACCCTTGTCGGAGTCCCACATAATCACCGACCTCTCCCCCGGGGGGCGGTGGTATGCATAAAGCATTTCCCCAGCGAAAACAAAAAAAAAAAGTTTGTTGGCCTTGTCGTTTACTTTTGTCGGCTCTTACGACACCCTCAAGATGGAATGGGGTGATCACACTATTTATTCTAAAGCCGTCACTACACGGACTATGCCTGTTTATGTAGGGGGGAAATATCCATGGGGAGAAATATCCGCTCTTTTGTTTTCCGCTCATAAACTTTTCGCAATGCAAGTTGCGTTAGACCAGTTTTACTACCGCGATCTTGACAAATTTCTTCCAGCTTTGATAACTCATAAGGAGGACGCGTGATATGACGCTGCCTACGTGTTTGCAGTTTCGTCGCAGTTTGTGGACCAACAAAATAGAAAGTAGCAAGGCCGAGCGAATTTAACTCCACTCTGATCTTGACTCTGACGCAGTCCCGCCGTCACACGACGCGAAGCTACGAATCACTTTGGAGACGCACTAAATAATAAATGTAAATACTATTATAGTGTTCGCCCAACAGCCGAAATGTGGTCATAAATAATTTTATTTATAGTTCTATAGATATAGTTTTATTTATTCATTATCTTGATCATGTATCGCCTCAGAATCAATAAATAAAAAACCAGAATGATAATTTCAGAATGTTTCAACTTTATTAAAATATGTGCAAGCCTTAGCTGGAACAAAAATAATGCGTATTAAAAAAAGTTTTCTCACTTTTTTTTTTCACTTTTTCTCACACTTCCACGAATCTTTCAAGACCAAAAGTAGCCAAATCGGTCCAGCCGTTCTCGAGTTTTAGCGAGACTAACGAACAGCAATTCATTTTTATTTATATAGATAGATAGATAGATTTGATCACAGACTTTAACAATAAACAAAAGAGTATAATGTTCATCATCATACAACCTAGCACTGACCTGCAAATTGCAAAAAACGTAAGAAAATTTGAATTTCTCGGGCTACCCTGGTAAGTTCACCTTAAGAAGTGATGTGCCAGTAGAGCTGAATCCGTCTGTCCAGTAGGGTAATTTTCTTTCTTGAAATTTATAGATAGACACTTAGCTTGAGGTGAGAATTTGTTTGTCTATGATTTTAAGCTGACCTCTCCCTATAATTAGTATTTTATAACCCAACTAGCTTGGCGTCCCCCGTCCACTTGGCGTAATATTAAAAATTATTAACGCCCCCACAATCCCCGTTTCGCGTGAAATGTTGTAAAATCAATTCTTAGGTGACCTCTATCCAGGAAAAAATATTCCTACCAAGTTTTCGAGTCTCAGTGCATTATGTTCCAGACATATCATGATGAGTCAATATATAGGTGGAAATCTTATCATCTCTATCTTGTTTGAGATTAAATTGAGCCGTAATTGACGAAATGTATTAATAAAAGAAGAAGATGAATTAACCCTTAATTAGTGAAGTTTTTAACCTAACACATTTTAGCTACGAATTATGAACAACATAGGTTAGTCATAGAATCCAAACAGGAATCTTAAATGTAGGCATCAGTGCAGGCATATGTACAAGTGACTATAAAAAACCTCATTTTGAGTCATTAACAAGGACTGATTTGACAAAGTAGTGAAGAATTCTGCATGTCATCTAGTTGTTTTACTATATTCGATTGAAAACTGAAAACTCGTTAAATCATCGCTCACTCTAGCGGCTCCGTATAAAGACTTACAATCACCCAAGGGCCAATGGAGTGTGCTAGAGTTCGAATCAGAAATGAGGAATTACGCAGGAGAGCCAGAGTTACCGATATAACCCACAGGATTTTCAAGCTTAAATAGCAGTGGGCAGGGCAGTTAGCTCGCAGGAATGGCCCCCGCTTGCGCAGAAAGTCCTCGAGCGGCGACCGCGTTCCGCAAAACGTAGTGCTGGTAGGCCTCCCACACGTAGAAGCGAGACGACCTGATAAAGGTCGCCGGAAAACGAAAACATGCGCGCGTTACGGGATCGGCCTATATCCAGCAGTAGACTTCTTTTGGCTAAAATGATGATGATAATTAAATCATAATAGGTATCGATATTCGGTATAAATATCTATATCGATATAAATGGCATCGTCCTGAAATGATCTAAACTCTATGTCGATCTATATGTCATCGTCCTAAAACTATTTACGATGACATAAAATGTAACCATTCGAATTTGATATCGGTAAAAGGAAAATGAGCTAAGTTTTTTTACTTGTAAGGTCACACTACATTTCGGAACTAGATTACATATTTACAGACTATGTTGCGTCATTTTATAATACATATACAGTACCTACTGCTTTGTTCCATTAGGAGCAAAAATGTTATTTATTACCATCAATTTTCTATACAAGTTCATTTGGTGATCAATGATCATTATATATTTGTTTCACGAAAATAATTTATTAGTTAAATCTATTGTGCAACTTCAATTAAATATTAGGTACACAAAAAGGAGTTCATAATGCATTGAAAAAGAAACCTAAATATACCTATTGTATATTATATTTATTAAGTTCATAATTATTATTTTTTAATTTAGTAGTTATTTTGTTAGAATTTATATATTGCTTAGTTATGCTAACATGTGCCCTACCAATGAATAGGCTAGTTCGAATTCAGTGAGTAAAGAGAACGCGTAACGCCATCTATCGGCTACAATAAAACTAAAATATTTTGGCCTCCCAGGTCACTAACATTATGTATAATTTTAAAGTTTTGTCTTGAAGGAAAAATACTGCATACATTTAGGATCACCTATTTATAAATGTTGCGTCCAGTGTAGCTATCTTAATATATCGAGACTTAGTACCTTTTTTATCATGTGTTCACGACTGTATGCCACGTATGTTTAACAGAAATGCGATATGCTATAAATAAGCGGTTATTTATTCATTATGACGGAAATACCCTGACCTATCTTTGTGATGCTATATTTATACAATAACCAAGTATATTCCTTAATTGCATACGATAATGATATTTATTGAAATAAAATACGTTCGTTACTTCTTCTCCTAAAAGTAAAAGTACATATTTATACGTGTATATTATGTGTGTGTCATTTTCATTTTGAATATGTAGGTATTCGAATGGCATCATTAAATGTTTGCTATTATTTTTAATTTTTAAAAAGGTATTTAAAAAGTTTGTAATTTCTTTCTAACATCGGTTGCC
This sequence comes from Clostera curtula, assembly GCA_905475355.2. NCBI lineage: Eukaryota > Metazoa > Arthropoda > Insecta > Lepidoptera > Notodontidae > Clostera > Clostera curtula. The sequence continues at coordinate 6,504,302 of FR997808.1, read as the reverse complement.
GCGTTGGCACAATGCCATCTATTAATTTTGGCGGCTCTAGGTATGCGGAATATAGGAATTTGCGAGGTAGGCAGACGGTGTATGACCGTTAAAATAATTATGCAAGCAAGCCCGTGAGTTGCAAGTCGCCGGCGAATAGACGACCAAGCAACCGCGAACGAGTGCTCCGACAGTAGTGTTGTACGCTTCGAGGTCATTCATTTGCCGATATCGATCAAAAATTTGGACAATTCTGTTTTGTCAAAATACAAAGTATTTTTGTCCTCGTACAAATTATAATGCTTAACGACGATTTTATCGAGGTTTAATTTCAAATAAAATGAATCTAATTTGAACTATGAAATTAAACTGTTATATCTTATCGAATTAAATATAGCATTATTTTTCTAATTTTGTGAACATCTAGCGAAGTTAACTTGAAATACAGCTTTATAATGGTTATTTTCTATATAAATAATCTTAAAAACTATTCTTTTTATACATGTTATCGCAAAACTCTCAACACACAGCCCATAAACCAGTCGCTATTATCTTTTCGCTCTCTCCAAAGCTGGGGTTAACTAACTATTATAGACAATTTGTATTTTTTTTCAAGCTTTAATTTAAGTTTATCTTTGCGTATATTCGTATTTATGCTATGTGTGTCTATACTTTAGGGCATACACGCTCAGTATAGAGTGAGGTGGTGACAATATGTGAATGTGGTCCAAGTATATTAGAATCTATAAACGAACGCCTTTTTTGACAAGGTTACAAGAAATGTACTGAGTTGGAACCAAGTTTTTATGTTGTATTAATATAAAGCTGATTGGGAAATTCTGATGAAGGATGTTGCTCCGCACTTGGATATAAGCCAATATTTACTTTTTAGCGAATGTTTACATTCGAAGTATCAGAAAAATCTGGATTTGTTTTACATTACGTATCATTGTACAATTTTGATTACGAAAATAAATAAACGAATAAATAATATACATGGTTTTGTGCTGCGGCGTTTCTTATTTAAATTTTGGTTATGTAGCTTGTCCATTTCGTTTGAATCTATTTCCACAATTATAATCGGGTTTACCACAAGTAATTGTGGTATTTATTAAAAATATGCTGCGCCTGCAGATATATTTTACAGTTTAATACAGTTATTTAGACTTTGCTTGATAGTTTGGTTTTTTATTAATTGCTACTCACTTTTTTTCGAATTTGTGGTATATTATCATAAGTTTGTCAAGTATAGAGTCGTTTTCTAACTTATCGATATTCATTATACTTCGAAACTACACCTCCCGTACGTTCAAGTTTCAATTGTGTTCAGTGGAAATTTCCACGCTAAAACATGTAACCTTCGATCGTGCCACTCTAACACACGAAACTTTGAATATTTGCCTCTCGCTCACACGGAATTAACGCAGACGCTCTGACCTAACCGGTTTGTACCGCTCCCACTTATGCCTTTGCTTATAAGTTTCTCTCTTTCGCGTCGGTTAACTTATCGTTCTATTTTACGAATAGCTCTGTGCTATGTATACTTCTCGGTCGTCGGCCAAATGATTTTGTTACCTGTCTTTCTCTAGAGCTTGAATGGGGCAAATTTTGTTTTCTTGGTGCAGAGCTACAGCTTCAAACCCAACAAAATACGATTACTACCACCACGTGCTCGGAAGGTTAACGACTGATACTACTGATAACATTGAAAATAAATAAACATTAATTGAGTCATGGGCACAAAGAAAAATGGTGTTAGTCTCCATTCCAAGTATTATACTTATGCGAGAAAAACTCAAAGAAGTTTTAGATAAACATATAGAAGTCTTTGCCACGAGATAAGTTAGATCAACGCTTTGTGGATTTATCTAAATTTCGGGAGAACATGTTTCTGCCTGTGTCTGTGCACTACATCCTTAAAAAATACAAAATTTATTTTTAGTAACCGTTTAGAATATATAGGTTTTGACCTTCGTATGTTCCATTACCTCTAAAACCTACAAAATATTTGTATCTAGTAAGTCTCGTACTATTGGTTAAGTATTTTAAATTCATAGGTGTGTAACTTATCGTCCGTACTTTTCTTTGCAGAAAAGAGGAAGTGTCTTTATGTTTATTTTTGTATTAAACATTGTATAAACGTTTCAACCAGTATTTATACAGTGATTTATTATTCCTTGGCAGAGTCTGAATTACATTGCTCGTATCCGTCTGAGTTCGAATTGAAATATGTATTTATTTCCTACTGGCACGTATTACTTTTTAATTGGCAGGCCTAAAATATAATTATTTCTGTTAATGTCACTATGACACTGACATAGACTTAGAAAAAAAGGGAATTTCTTTTTTTATTCTAGTGGAACGACTACAACATGCATGTCAAATTTACTGGCAAGTTCGAAGTACTGAAACTGACGGTTGCTCAATGCGTTTGCAATAGAGTTGCAAGTCGAAAAGTAAAAGTATAAGCCTTTCTACGTAACGGAATATTCCTAAGGCGGCAATGTTTTCTTGATAACATTTTGCGAGCCCATTGTATTAAGGTTGATGCTCCAGGGTAGCCCGCGAAATTCAAATTTTCTTACGTTTTTTGGAATTTGCAGGGCAGTGCTAGGTTGTATGATGATGAACATTTGATTCGCGGCTGTAAGACGTATGTAGTTACAGAGTTATAATCATCAAACTCATCAATACAACCCTTCAATCTCTTAAAGGTGCAAGAATGACTTTGACGTTGAAAAAGTTTTTCTTGCACCTTTATGAGCTTGGAGGGTTGTATTGATGATTTTGATGCTTATAATTCTATAACTACATACGTCTTACAGCCGCGAATAACATTTTAATCAACATACCTACAACCTAGCACTGACCTGCAAATTGCAAAAAACGTAAGAAAATTTGAATTTCGCGGGCTACCCTGGAGCATCCACCTTAAGGAGACATCAACTGTGCCAAACTTATACAACGCTGCAATATATTTTTGAGATGTTGCGCTATTGATGTAGATAGTTTATGAGCATTTGCCTTTCAACTACTCAGCCCATAAATGACCCGCTGCTGAGTCACGCCTCAGGGAGGGTAATTAGCCTACTGTGCCACGTTGGCCAGACGAGTTGGCACATGGTTTCTTTCAAGTTTTTCTTCTCTTGCGGCTAGGATTTCGGCCTTGTTATTTCCTTTTGTTGGGTCTTACGACACCCTCAGAATGGAATGGGGTGGTGACTCTATGTACTCTAAATCCGACACCACACGGTCATTTCGAGCCGTACCTTTCTCCAATTTGAAGTGTAAGGTAAATGGGCCTATTTAAGCTGTGGATATAAATATGGTAGCGATTGGGCACAACTGAACTTTTTATAGATTAAGTATATAGTTTTTTTTAAACAAAATTAAAAAAAAAATGCATTAGATTTAACCTGTATCGCGGGGGCAAATAATATAGTAAATTTAATATGGTGGTGGTACAAATTTCGACAAGCATTCAATAACAAACAAAACTCATAATGATACATGTCCTAATAACAGTAGTGGAAGTCAAAACAGAATTTTTTAAATCATCTTTGTACCATTTGTAAGTCTGTACGCAAATCATGTAACACTACAAAAGTAGTTGTTTTCGCAGGTGTACCGAATTAAAATTCTGGTTATAGCTTGCTACAGCTTATTGATACAATTTGTATGATGAAACACATAGGTTAAGATTTCAATATCTCATGACGTTTCGCAGTCCACGTGCTAGCAATTTTTTTAAATGCGAAAGCAACTCTACATGGTGTAACAAAAACACTATAGCCACAAAGAATGAATCGGTAGTATCACTACATAGTATAAAACAAAGTCACCGTCGTCTGTCCGTCCCTATGTATGCTTATATCTTAAAAACTACGCAACGAATTTTAAACCCTTTTTTTTATAGATAGAGTGATTCAAGAGGAAGGTTTGTATAATACATGCATAATTGCACCGTGCGAAGCCGGGGCGGGTCGCTAGTTACTGATAAAAATACAAAATGTCAGGCGTAAATAAAATAAGTAAACTATAATAGGAAATTTGCCATGAGTGTCATTATCATTATTACGCGTTAGAGAAATAAGCACAAAAAAACTGAACAAACATAATAGGACACAAATTACTAAGCATGTAGAATAACAATAATGATTGCTAGTTGGTTGCTTTTCACTGGATACCTGGATACCCCATCTCTAAAGTCAATTGATCTCTCATACTTTAACATAGAAATCTATTTTAAATACAGAACTGCTTCTATTGGTTTGTCTAGGGGTTAGAAGTGCCGCATTTGGATCAATGGGTCCCAGGTTCGATTCCTGGGTTGGGCAAGTGTCTAAACCAGAGGCACGTGCTCTGAGTCTGGGTGTTATTGGTGCTCGTGAATAACTGCCCCCCAATGTGTGTTGCCAGTGATGACATATGGAACAGAGACGTGGTCGCTCACTATGGGCTCCATCAGAAGGCTCAAAGTCACCCAAAGGGCAATGGAGAGGGCTATGCTCGGAGTTTCCCTGCGAGATCGAATCAGAAATGAGGAGATACGCAGGCAAACCAGGGTCACCGACATAGCCCACAAGATTGCCAAACTTAAGTAGCAGTGGGCAGGGCACATAGCGCGCAGGACCGATGCCCGATGGGGCAGAAAAGTCCTCGAGTGGCGACCGCGTTCCGGAAAGCGTTCCGGCCGGTCCTGCGCCTCCCACACGGTGGACCGATGACCTGGTTAAGGTCGCCGGAAAACGATGGATGCGGGCGGCCCAGGACCGGCCTTTGTGGAAATCTTTGGGGGAGGCCTATGTCCAGCAGTGGACGTCTTTTGGCTGAAATGATGATGATGATGAAACTGCCCCCGCGATACAGGTTATACCTAGTGCAGGGGTTACCTTTTTTATAAAAAGAAAACGAAAGAAGATTGGCTCAATGACCTCACATCGGATGGCTAGGGGGGTTTTTAAGGGTTTTTTAGGTTTTTACAGATAATTCGATGTTGATGTTTAGTTATAGATGCAGATGGATCCTTAAAATTAATTTGTGCCTTAGATGAGAAGTTACCATATATACCTAACAATTTTGTTATCCCCGTCTTGAATGCCTTTGACCCTAGGCTTGCGTGATGGAAAGCAACGAAGATCTAAGATGGAGTAAGCAATTCAAGGTAATTCCCTGTCGGGAATCGGCTCTCACAAACACACGATGAAACACAGTAAAACTGCTTGGCTTTGAGCTTTGAACATAGATGTGAGGGTGGTAACTAGCCGGGTGGACCATTAGATCCTACCATCAAGCGTGCTGGGTTTTGTTGACTTTTACAACACGCTTTTCTTTCCGAGCTTGCAGTGGGGGTGTGTAATATTCTGCCCTGAATGAAACTTCAGATAGTACAGGAGATGAAAGTGAGAATTGAGTTGAGCACAGGTTGGTATTCCACGCGCATGAACCGCGGTTTGTAGCAAGTACAACATAAAACATGCAGCCAAGTTTTCAATGTTGCTCATGAAACACTTCATGACTAAATTGATGGCGCATATTGCAAAAATATTAATGGCAATGATAGCGTCAGGGGCGTCGTCGAGACGAGAGCAGTTTTAAATTTACTTGCTCCGGAATCTCTACAAATGTTTGTTTGTGTCCATTTTATGGACGATTCGGAATTAGCGACCTAAAGGAGGGTATTGAGACAATTCGGTGGGTGTTGAGTTCTGTTGATGACGAAATATGCCTGTCTAGTCTAGGCCAAAGATAAATTTATTTATTTAGGACATCCAGTAGTCGTTGCATTTAAAAAAAACACCTAATACATATTGTCCACAATCATACAATCTAACTAATTGCACAACCTATTAAGACATAGTGCTTCATTTATTTTTTGTCAAAATTATTTCAAATGAAGTCATAATCACACTTAATATACATATTAGTCATAATCGTCATAATATTAGTATTGATCAACCCTTCGGAGACCAACGAAGATACACAAGCCTGCAAAAACAATATTTGAATAATATTTGAGTCATGTAGATTTAACTTTAGTTGAGTACCGCTAAGGAGGAAAACATAACTGTTGTACTCGATATAAGTACAGGGAATTTTTCGTAAATGTAGCCATATTAATAGGTAAAGACGATATAGAATAAAAAAACATATAACATTATTTTAATGATATAATGAATGAATAGAAATACATTTCCGTGACTGCAACAGCACACATTTTTAAAATAAACTAGGGACAGAACTTACACAACGAAAGCCATTCTACGTTATATTGGTTCTCGGACCTTACGAGTCGATTTATGATATTTTCTTTTACATTTTCTATTCTATGTTTTCTTCAACAAATTTTGGAGTTAAACAGTAATCTTACTAATATTATAAATGTGAAAGTTTGTAAGTATGGATGGATGGATGGATGGATGGATGGATGGATGTTTGTTACTCTTTCACGTAAAAACTACGGAATGGATTTTAATGAAACTTTACAATAATATAGGTAATACATCAGAATAACACATAGGCTACAAGTTATAAAGATATTATGTGAATTACAACAATATAAACAAGTCGAATTCAAAATTTCTAATTGTCAAATTTTCGGCCATATTAAACTATAGACAACATAACGTTTCGCTGTCAGTTGCGTTTTGTTAAAGTAGGTTTTATACGGACGGGATAAAAATCTCAGGTATCCTATGTCCAACTTTCTTTTTGTTTTAAATATTTATAATGCGGAACAAAGTTCGCCGGGTCAGCTAGTTTTAATATTAATGTGTTGTGTTTGACCTGAAGACCGTATCTTTCCTTTCTCGACAGTTAAAAAAAGACAACCTGTATATTTGGTCCCACTGGTAAATCTTGCCAAATCAGACAGCCTTTTATCCTAAGGGTGGCACGGAAGTATAGAGCTTGGATGATAGCAAGCAGCTACTGATACCTATGGCTAGCAGCGCTGCAACATGGCACTACACAAGCGAGTTTCCCCAGTTGGAAGGCTCCAGATCGCTATATCCTACCTACTAAATAGCTGCAGCTGCAAATGATTCTATATGCCATACTACACAGCCCGCATGTGACCCACAGCAGAGTCGGGCCTACTCCGGTTACATGACTGCCTCGTTGGTCTAGTAGTTAGATGTGCCGCCTTTGGATCAACGGGTCCCGGGTTCGATTCCGGGGTCAGGCTAGTGTCTTTGTCTAAACCAGAGGCACTGGCTCGGAGTCTGGGTGTCATTTCTATCTATAATATGTATGTATTTACAAAAAAAAATGTATATAAGTAGTTTATCATCCATCTCGTTACCATAACACAAGCATTAAGTTGCTTAACATGGGACGAGATGGCGTTGTGTGAAATGTCCAAGGATATTTATTTATTTATTTAGCGTAATTAGCCTACTTTGCCACGCTGGTTCGACGGGTTAGCACAGGATTTCCTATCAAGTTTCTCTGACGTCACCCTCAGAATGAAATGGGGTAGTAACACCATATACACGTCGTCACACGGAAATATGCCTTATTTGGTTGCAGTACTAGAAGCAGACCTAAGATTCATACTGATTATATGGTTGTAGATGCAAAGTCGGACCTGAGCAGCTGTATGGTTATGCCGCATTCAGGTAGAGAGAGAATGAGAGTTTTCTGAAGACAGTCTCGTGTCGTGTCATCTTATGGACATGCACCCTGAAACATAAATAAATGTACGCCTCGTGACGGTACATGTGGGAACTTCATAACTTGGCACGTGTTTTGTTTACCCCAGCCTCGCCCGTGAATCTAAATGTGTAGGTTTATAGAGTTCAGCGTGACATCCGGTGAGTTTTCCATCTATTGCTATAATAGGAAATTTCTTTTATGTACCTAATGGGAAAAAGTAGTTACACTAACTTTTATATACATTTCTAAATCCGTCACCAAATGATATTTGTGTGATTCAGGGCCGGATTTAGGGGGGGGGGGGGGCAACCGGGGCGAAAGCCCCGGGGCCTCCATAAGCAGGGGGCCTCCACAATAGAGACTTCGGAAATAAATATCTTTCAAATTTCAACTAGAAAACATCTTTACCTTTGATATTTTTTTTTCGCTTAATTTAAATTCAAATAATTCTTGTTTCCGATTATATTCATATGTGTTTGTTAAATACTAAGAGAATCTACTTGGTTTCACAATAAATTATTTATTGAAAAACTCGACTGAAAATTTTTTTTAATTTTATTTGGAAAATAATTTGGGGCAAGGGGGCCTCCACTCCTTTGTTGCCCCGAGGCCTCTGGACCTCTAAATGCGGCCCTGGTGTGATTTAGAATACACAGTGGCACCACCCCATTCCAGATCGCGAATCGGCAAACGTAGTGTAAGACGGCCCTCTGCTAGATGGAGCGACGGTTGCGTCGGTTGCGAAAGGTTGCGGGCAGAAACTCTAAAAATATGTATTTATATCAATAAATAAATTACATACTGTTCACATTAACATTCTTTATAGAGCTGAATATACTTTATTTCTTGTAAAAAAAGTTGGCAACCCTAAGTATTAGTCATAGTAGATTCACTAAGACTAGGTCAAAGAGTAGGTAGTAGATATTATTACTTTATTATTTATCACTAGCTGACCCGGCGATCTTCGTAACGCCTCAGAATCATGTTTTCTCACCTTTCAAACCTTCCCTGGACTTCCACGAATATTTCAAGACCAAAATTAGCCAAATCGGTCCAGGCGTTCTGGATTTTAAGCGAGATTAATGAACAGCAATTCATTTTTATTTATTATAGATATAGATAGATAGAAGAAGATTACTTCCATATGGGCGGAAAGGTCTTGAGCCATCATCTTTGCAGCACGCAAAGAGAGGAGCTGCATATCAATACGCGCCGTCTCAAGCAAAACTGCATTTTGATCAGACAAATAACGAAAATTGATTTCGATGTTCATCAAATCTTTTAGACATCAAACCATGCACTGAACAACGATCGGAATAATACTGGTTGACTCACCACTCCACATGGCGGTCACCTCATGGGCCAAATCTAAATATTTAATCATATGTTCATAATATATGTCTTGTTCTTTTTTAGTTGGGTTTCATCGTATGTGAGTTTTCTATTTTGAAACATACACAATCAACATAAATAAAATATCATTATCATCTTTTCAACCCGTGTCTGGTCCCCTAAAGATTCCGACCTATTATGTGATAAGGCTTATACTATTTATGTCTTTAAAAATAATTCTACTGTACGTGTGTATATCACAGAACTCCTCCTTAACGGCTAGACCGTTTTTATGTTTTTTTTGCATGCGTTTTGGTGGCACCTAGGCTGGTTTAGATTCACAAATCAACCCTACAGATGGCGGTGCAGTCGGTAAACGAATATCATACAGGACAACGTCTGCTCCTTCAGCTAGTATATTGTACTGTATTATTAATTTAATATTTACATGATTTGTTTGCCGACATTTCGAATGCTTTGCAGCAGTTGTGGTCTTGTGGTCTCGACGGGAATGAAATAATGCAAAATACACGCGATTAATCTGTAAAATCTGTGTCTGTTAACTGTTCAATTTAATATTTTATTTTTAAAGTACAGCGAATCATCAGACCCGGTACCTACTTTGTTTCAATTTATGCGTAAGGCAATAAAATACTGAGGCTCAAAGTGTATGGACAACAGAGTAATTGAATATAATTGTAAGTTGTTATATTCCGTAGCTCCAATTACTTCTTAAATTGTTGTATAATTTGAATCTTACGGCAAAAAATGGATTACAATTAAAATTGTATTAAGTATAAATAATTGCAATACATGTAATTTTTCAAGAAGTTGGAAATAAAACTTTTTGTTTTGCAAATCTAATTCGTTATTTTGTCCTTTTCTCATACACTATCATAAAAATATTAGAATATAATTTTCATGTGTTCCTTGACGATATCTGTTTTATTATGATGAAAATGGTACTAAGCATGAGTGTCTGGTGGCATTGAAAAAGAAATCAGACCAATTTAAACTCTAATAATATCGCCTTTGTGAAAATCGTTTTTCAGAATCATAGTTCAAAATTATACCTGAAATATGATGTTTAAAAATCCGAACTTCAAAATGTACAGACGAGCAACAATAGGCGAGTCACACACAAGGTTAAATATTTGTAACAAATTCATTATCATCGTACGTTCGAAGAACTAATTGTAATGCAATGAAATACAGATTCAAGAAATATTTTTTGTATTACGAGGTTTTTCTGTTATCGCAAAGTTTATGTTTAAAATAATATACACACCGCAATCGTTTATGGGCATTGATATTTATTATCATAATTGCTTTGAATATTAATTGGCAATTATAAATGAAGTTTTGATTTGTAAGAATGAGATATAATTTAATTTAATTCAATTGATATAGATCCATATTACTAGTAGTGAATGAGGCTAGTGCCCTCTAGTGACGAGTAGTTTACCTAGCTAAGTACTATTTTTAGTCACTAGAGGGCTGTGTCCAGATAAACGATTTGTTTTAGTTTAGTACAATTCTAATAGATGGCAGGTTTATAAAATGCATGACAATCTCAATATAACAACTAGATGTCACTTTTCATGCTTTTCTTTGAGTTCTCGTACGTATACTTGAAGTTCTTTGGTCATATCTCCAGAAAGCAGGACTCGATGGAGAGACTGGTGATTCAAGGCCAAGTGGAAGGCAAGAGATCACGCGGCCGATCACCAACCCGCTGGACCAACCTAAAACCAAAGCGACTGAGTCCACCATAGTCCAATGTACGCGGAAGGCTTTGAATCGTCAGAATTGGAAGTGCATCGCCAGGAATGCCTCTTCATGTGCCTCGTCAGTGCAACCACGACCGCTCTGACAAGAGTGTCCGACTCAGAAGAACGTATACTTTTAATATTCAAGCTTACCTCTAAATATAATACATAATAATATGAGAATTTAACAGTCCATTAAAGGTAAATAGATGGTGTAAAATAAACCACCTTGATTAACATCTTTCTAAGGCAAGATAAAAGTTTCGTAGGTTAGCTATTATATTATTTTATCTGATACATTATTATGTGTAGTGACGGATTTAGAATACAAAGTTATCCACCCCATTCCATCCTGAGGATGTCGTCAGAAACGACAAAAGGAAATGATATAGCTGAAATCATAGAAATCAAGAGAAGGAGAACTAGATACGAAACTCTGTGTCACCGTAGGCTTACCCTTTATGTCCTCTGAGAATGCTTGACTCAGCAGTGGGTCATACTTGGGCTGCGTTTATGTAGTATGTAGTAAGTTGGCGAAATAAGTTCGACTATCGAATTAAATTTAATTCACACAGTAAAATGCCACTGTCTCCTTACAACGATCACCTATTGTGTGAGTAATACCTTTTAATCCTGACTTCTTTCTCTTTCGTATTTGTTGTTTGCCAATTTTAACTTTCACAATCTCAAACCTGCCCAACAAAGTATTCTGATTAATACATTTTATCATAACAACATGAATCAGTGCTATGGCCATAGATGTCATAATTGTTAGAACTTTTAACAAATTTAGATACGATAAAAAGTTCTATTTTATCTATAATATTGAAACTATTTTAAGGTGCTAAAATAGGCGATGATTTTAAGTTTTATTACGTACGTAATTAAAGTAATTATTTAATCTAGTGCAATTTTAGTTTTCACTGACCTATTCCCTTTTTTCTTCGTTGTGGCTCTCACGGTTTGTGTTTAGCCAATGTCAAGTCACTTTGTATCATTTCAATATTATTTCTCTCCATCATTATGGGTTTGCCATTTCCCTGTTAGCCACTCATAAGTAATTTCATTTTGAGTGTCCCCCTCCCACGTGGCTAAGATGTTCTGCACGGACTACATATTCCCTTATTTTACGTTGGCTTTTCGTTCTTTTTTTATTGATTTTTTCTAAGTATTCAAGCAATTCTAAACTGAATCCGTAAATGAGTCACAATGTCGCCAACGTCCATACCACGTTGAATACACCGGTTCTCGTCCGATCACCGAAGTTAAGCAACGTCGGGCGCGGTCAGTACTTAGATGGGTGACCGCTTGGGAACACCGCGTGACGTTGGCTTTTTGTCCTTTTTTTATGGATTTTCTCTAAGTATTCTAGCAATTTGATAAACTAAATACTTTTATGAGTTAGATTGTCGCCAACGTCCATACCACGTTGAATACACCGGTTCTCGTCCGATCACCGAAGTTAAGCAACGTCGGGCGCGGTCAGTACTTAGATGGGTGACCGCTTGGGAACACCGCGTGACGTTGGCTTTTTGATTATTTTTGTGATCTGGATCCTATCCCAAACCAATAATTGTAAGTACTTTCAACAAGTTTTCTTTCTCTTGTGTCTATCTTGTCGGTCTTGCCTCTCGCATCCGCTTCCATTACAATACCCTCAAGATGGAATGGGTTGGTGATCATATTGTGTCTTCTAAAACCGTCACCACACAACCAACACACCGTTAATTCGATCATGAGTAGTCTCTTCTAATGGAAAAGAACAAATTGTACTCTGTTCATACGCGTTGACAGGCCACGTGTTGATTAGATGAATGATCGGAAATTGTTGTCTGGGGAAATTACCCAACGGCTGCAATGGCCGACCCAAATTGTAATGCCGTGTAATTGATACCAAGTGAGGGAGATAACTAGCGTTGAATGTATTAAGGCCCTTAATCCACGCGTGTTAAGATGTTTAGGCGCAAAGGGATGATCATCCAGCCAGACAAGGTGTTATGTCTGGCTAGGGGTCGCAGCGCCTATCCCCCCGATATTTGTAGTCGTGGAATTCTTAAGTATGCGAATTGCTGTTGAAATTTTCGCCATCGCGGTAAAGGACTTTTTGGTAATACTCGCATTTGTAGGCGATATTTCTTGAAGAAATTAATTCAGACTTTTCGGGTAAACTGTGTAAAGTATGTAACTAGCATGTGGTCGCTACAGATGTGAACGGAATAGAGCATTGGAACTTGTCATCATCCTCTGAGCCTTGAACCCACTGCTGATTCTCCCCCTTGCTGCTATTCAAGGTCAGGGTCAGTCCTTGATGAGGAGAGCAAATTACAAAAACGTATGTTGTTAAAAATGGTGGCAATAAAACGGTCTAGGGTCTAGGGGTTAGATGTGTTGCCTTTGGACTGCCTCGTTGGTCTAGTGGTTAGATGTGCCGCCTTTGGATCAACGGGTCCCGGGTTCGATTCCGGGGTCGGGTAAGTGTCTTTGTCTAAGCCAGAGGCACTGGCTCGGAGTCTGGGTGTCATTTCTATGTACCTATAATATATATGTATTTACAAAAAAAAATGTATATATGTAGTTTATCATCCATCTCGTTACTATAACACAAACATTAAGTTGCTTAGCTTGGGACGAGATGGCGTTGTGTGAAATGTCCAAGGATATTTATTTATTTATTTGGATCAACGGGTCCCGGGTTTGATTCCGGGGTCGGACAAGTGTCTTTGTCTAAACCTTGGGCACCTTTTTTTTTTTTTTTTTTTTTTTTTTTTTTGGTTTCGCTGGGGAAATGCTTTATGCATACCACCGCACCCCGGGGGAAAGGTCGGTGATTATGTGGGACTCCGACAAGGGTCGTCTACCCAAGAGTCGTTTACCCACTAAAACCCCAGCGGCATACCCTCACACGACGCGCTTGGGGCGCCACAAGTTCGCGTAAACGCATTCTACTGTGACGCCCCGGCGTGGTGCCCGCAACGCGGGCAAGCGACTATCAGAGAGGGCGTCCCGGTATACTGGGACGCCCTCAGTCATCGAGGCTTTCGTCGGTGGTGGCTCCCCCGAACCACCACCGGCCTCCTAGGCGAGGGCAGAAGGGGCCCGCATCGTCACGGACCCCCCTCCACCCCCGCCTCCGTCCGCGGCGCGGGTCACCCGGAGCTCCCTCCCTTGTGACCCGCCCCGCTGCCCCCTTCTGCGACATCGGCCCCGCAGAAGGAGGCCCGTCAGCCCTCGGGCCGGCGCCAACCAGAGGACACCGGCGCACCGCAGCCGTCCAGGGCCCGCAGGGAAACCCTTAGGACAGGGTCCACCGTCAACCCAGGTCCCCGGAGCCCCCGTCCAGGGCTCGCAGCGAGACACTGGGGACAGGGTCCCCATCCACCCAAGTCCCCGCAGCCCCAATCTACCGCAGCGCACCGGCGATCCGTCCCGCAGCCCCCTTCTGCGGCATACGGCCCCGCAGAGGAGGTGCGTCAGCCCTCGGCCGGCGCCAACCCGAGGACGTTGAGTGAGGACTCGGTTTGACGGCCAACTAAGTTGAGCGCCAACCCGAGGACCTCATGGTGCGCCGCAGCGGTTTACGACTCCCAAGGCAGCTCTGAGGACAGAGGAGTCCCCGGAGCCGCAACCCGCCACGACGCTGGGTGCCGCTCTTCGTCTCACCTCTCCCCGTGGGCCCGCCCGGCATGGGAGGCCCTGGCCGGTATGGCCCCACGGATCATTGAGGCACTCAAGCCCCCTCACCACAGCAAGGTGGCAGCACAGTCGAGGGGGAAACCTGAGGCACCTGCTCTGAGTCTGGATGTCATTTGTGTTCGTGAATTACATGTTTGTAAACTGCCCCCGCGACACAGGTTATACCTTGTGCGTAGGGAACGCCCCCGCCCATCGGAGTGACTAGTTCCCGAGTTGGTTAGTGGTTTCTGGACCACTCGTGGCTCTACAGCCGAGTTCAGATGTGACGCGCACGATCACGGGTACACAATAGGACCAGAACACGGGTAGGGACACCCTGTTCTTACGCAAGGTCCTAGAGGGAAGCGCTTCCAAGCGCTTTGGTCCAACATCTGAGGGTAGAGCAAGGCTCCCCTCGCTAAGCCACTGTCGAATGGATCGATTACGAAGTTTCCCAAACGACAGATGGCCCGCGCAGACAATTAGTGGTAGGTTTTAGTGGGTAAACCGTTCGCAAACACCATCTCATCGCGACCGGGACTCCCACATACCCCAGCCCCGTCCCTGGGCTGGGGACCTATAAAAGGTTTCCCCCACAATAAAAAAAAAAAGAAAAAAAAAAAAGGGGTTTCGTATTATGAAGAGAAGAGAATTGTTTAGCGTACTACTACTATTCAGCCTATAAATTACCCACTGCTGAGTCGACCCTCCTCCAATTACATGGAGGGTAATCAGCCTACTGTGCCACACGGCCAGACGGGTTACCACATGGTTTCCTATCCAGTTTTCCTTCTCTTGTGGCGGCCAGCGGTTATCGGCCTTTTTATTTCCTTTTGTCGGCTCTTACGACACCCTCAGGAGTCAGGATGGAATGTGGTGGTGATACTATGTATTCTAAATCCACACGGACCGCGTACTGGCTGCAAATGTATCCAACAGCCAATAAATCCACCAATAGCTTTCTAGCTACTTTTAAAGTGTTCCAGATTTGGAAAACCAGCGATAAACAGAACCCGCAGCATTATTGGTTCATAATAAATGCATGAGAAACATTGAGCACCGGGTAGCAGCTGTCGTGCGAATAGGGAGACGACTTTGCCTCCCAAGGGAGCCCGGCCCTCCATGCACCTGCGGACCCCCTACAACTATTTTATAGCTTTCTTAAAGTCTCTGAAGATATAGCAGGAAACGATTTCTTGACGGTTTCGATCGTGTTCTAATTTCGACATAATTATAACAGTTTATTGTTTACCAATTTTCAAAGCCGTAGATCGAAGTTTTATTTTACCGACATTTAGACGTTTGTTAATTTGGATCAGTGTTTCCCAACCTTTTTAGGACATGCCCCACCTTAACATTTCCAAAAATTAGATGCTAACCATACTAATATAAAAATTGTTTTGTTCCCAAGCGAAAGGGTTATGTTGAGTCCATTTTTAATGGATTAATTATCAAATTGCCTCCCTTTGGGGCGTGGGCCCAACGTTGGGAAACACTGGTTTGGATGTTTAAATCGCTGCCTTTGAATCACGAGTCAATTCAGGCTAACCCTGAATATATTTCTTAGAAGCTTCTTGTGGATCTCATTTTGGTCAGCTACTGATACTACTTCTCGGCCCATAAATAACAATTGATTCGGGTTCCGCCAACTACATGGAGGGCAATTATTAGTCTATTGGGCCACGCTATTGGGCCACGGGTTGGCATAGTTTATGAAAGATGTATATTTTAAACACAGAACTGCTTCTTTGAACTGGCTCGTCTTCTTACTTCGGGTGGCTATAGGCTTTTGGATATACCCTGTATAGATTTATTTCCTTGGGAGACTACCACCAACCGTGGGACTGGGGCCGTAAGATGTTATTGGTAATTTTAAATATGACGTTATATAAGAGTTTTGTGGTAAAATCTACGCAATTAAAGTTCCTTTTCAGTTTGAGTCATTTATAGATAGTTTTTTACCTACTTACGTTCTTAAAATTTAGTCACACTTCGTGTCGGTTAGTGAAAGATTGCCATTGAAGTTATGTGTTAAAGTGATATGTGAACTAGCCGGTAAATAACTTGAAATTTGAACTCAACTGCGCAATATTAGATTTTTGGGTTTCATTACCGTAGAAGCTAGGCAAAATATTTTTTCAACGACACTCGTTTGTTTTTTTTTGACCCGCGTTAAAATCCTATATGGACTATCCCCGCCAGTATAGCGGGCGTTGTGAGTCTCGCCATTGCTTGCTGACATGAACAAACTTTCTCATACTTCCGCACTTTTGCTAAAGATGTTCGAGACTATGTTGGTTGGTTCCAGAAATCTGAATATTTACTATGAACTATAATTCATGGGGTGTCAAATTAAGTGACTTAACTCAAATACTATGCAAGTTACCGCCGATATATTTATCGAACACCTGCCTTAATTCGTCTGATAATGATAAGATATCGACTGTGTATTTAGATTAAATTGTGGTACTATTACAAAAACTCTCTCATTAACATATCATTTTTACTTAGTGATTAACGTCGGTAACGATGGAGTTATAGTTACCGGTGTCGGCGCAAATTTAATTTGTCAAAATGAAGTTCTTAGTGGCATTGTTTTTATTTTCGTGCCTGTGTTATAATGTGACAGGAAGATGCAAAGCACGTGGATATTGTCAGGTGGTTGGTGGATTTAGTAAGATGTGCCCGTTCGATGATGACGCTTTACCTCTAACGGCCGGTCTGTCTCCCGAAGAAGCTGAAGAAATATATAACATATTCCTACACAGATGTCCAAACTTGGCTCTTGATGAAGATGGCAACGTTTTACCCCGCGATCAAATACTCACGTGCTGCGACCATGAGCAAGTTCGAGATATGTCAAATAGCATCAATTTGGCAGATGGAGTACTTGGTCGTTGTCCGACTTGCTCAAGAAACTTCGTCCGTCAGATTTGCGAAATGAACTGTTCGCCGAATCAAGGCCAGTTTATGGAAATCTACACCGAAATTGGTACGAACAATACAGAATACGTGAATGAGATTGACTATCGGATGCACGAAGATTTCATGTTGGATGCACACGAATCCTGTTCTAATGTTTTAGTACCTCAAACAGGTCTGCCTGCCATTAATCTAATGTGTGGTAATGCTGTGGTTTGCGACGCCCAAGCTTGGTTTAGCTTTACTGGTGATGTGCAAAGCAATCCGCTTGCACCGGTTCAAGTGAATTTCTTGAAATGGCCAACGAAGGAAGATTCCATGTCAATTGAGGCGTTACCTTGTAATGAAACTAACCCCGGTGACCTGCCGTGCAGTTGTGTGGATTGTCTTCCAATTTGCCCTACAGGTAACGAACCTGTCCTTCCAGAAATTTGTACAGTCCTCTCACTAAACTGCATTGGATTTTCTGTAGGAATTACTGTATTTGTACTAGGTGCAATCTTTTTTATTGTTCTTATATTGTTGGAGTATAGATCCATGAAGAAAACTGATACCAAACCAGAAACGAAAAATAATTCCGGTGCAAATAAACTCACTAGAGTTTTTCAAGTGATGTTCTCAAACATAGGAGTTAAAGCTGCAAAACACCCTGTTATTGTTATAATGATAACGTCTTGGATAGCCTTTGCAATGCTTTTTGGTGTGTTGAATATAAAATTAACTTCCAATCCTTTAGAACTATGGTCTGCATTAGATTCTCGCAGTCGAATCGAATTAGAATATTTTAACTCTAGATTTGGACCATTCTATCGAGCAGCACAGGTTTTCATGACATTTGATTTGGATACTTTTGAACATGATAATATTACTTTTGGTCCAGCATTCAGAATAGAAGCTATACGTGAATTAATTAAACTTGAAGATGCAGTTATAAATATAGGAAGAGATGATGGCGGTGTAGTTTTAGAGGAAGTTTGTTATGCACCTTTGCGTGCTCGTGGAAGTGAACAACGATTAGATCAATGTGTATCTATGTCAGTCTCGGTATATTTCGGAACCAATAGAGATGATATAAATAATGATACTTACTTAAACACAGTTCGTAACTGCGTGAACAATCATTACGCTTTGAATTGTTTAGCAACATGGGGTGGTGGATCTGAACCAGAGATTACATTTGGAGGGTATGATGAAGGAAATGTATGGAGTGCTAATACGTTACTTATGAATTTCCCGATTACTAATTACAATTTAGATGAAGACCTTCAACCCACTTTGGAATGGGAATTGAAATTTATAGAACTTATACGTGATTATATTGAAAACGACAAACCTGATTATGTAACTGTAGCTTATGGAGCAGAAAGATCTATAGAAGATGAAATCCAACGAGTCTCTGTTGCAGAAATTGTGCCTATATCAATAAGTTACCTTCTTATGTTTTTGTATGTTATAGTATCATTGGGGCATATTAGATCTTGCAGAACCTGGCTGGTTGACAGCAAAACTACAGTTGCTCTGTGTAGTATTTTAGTCGTTCTGGTTTCTATTTTTTGTGCTTTGGGAGCAATGGGTTATGCTGAGGTTACCGTGACATTACTTGCTATTAACGTTATTCCGTTTTTCGTATTATCAGTCGGTATAGATAATGTATTTTTAATGGTTAATACATTGCACGATGTAAAGAGCAATATAAAATCATTTGATGATTATAAAGACAACTTTACACCCGAGGAACAAAAAATCTTTATTTTCCATAAAATGTTGACTAGAGTAGCTCCGTCTATGTTTACTTCATCTGTGACGCAAATAACTTGTTTTGCAATTGGTAGTCTTGCTAATTACCCTGCGGTAGTAACGTTTGCAGTGTTTGCATCAATATCTATTGGTTTCTTATTTGTATTCCAAATAACTACTATTGTCGCAGTTTTGTCAATGGATTATGATCGAGCTTCACAAAATAGATTAGATATATTTTGTTGTGTACAAAAGAAAATTTTGGATGATGAAAATCCGCTTACCTCTGATATACCACACAAAAGTGTTACAAAGAAGTTGATGGAACCTTATTCTAAGATAATTTTAGACTGGCGCGTGAAAATTGCCGTAGCTCTAGTGTTCTTAGCCCTATTGTCTGTAAGTATTGTTGTAATCCCTGATGTAGAAATCGGACTGGATCAGCAACTGGCCCTTCCAGTTGATTCTTATGTCTATAGCTACTTACAAGCTGTTAACAACTTGATGCGTATAGGCCCACCAGTGTACTTCGTCTTAATGAGTGGTTTAAATTTTTCTGATCCCGATCACCAAAATGCAATATGCGGTGGGCAGTTGTGTCATGAAGATTCACTTGTGACTCAAATATTTTTAGCAGCACGGTATAGTGAAATTACACATATTTCAAAGGCTTCAAACTCTTGGTTAGATGACTTCATTGACTGGTCTAATTTATCTGGAGCATGCTGCCAATACAATACTACTGACGGCAGTTTTTGTCAGAGCACAGACACTTCGCCACAATGTGCATACTGTGACGTCACCAAAGGCGAATTTGCTAATGGATTAAGACCCAACGAAGAATCTTTCAATAGATACATACCATTCTTTTTAAGAGATGAACCGACAGACACTTGTAATAAAGGTGGGTTGGCTAGTTATAGCGGTTCTGTTAATTATATTCTAGATTCAGAAGGACGAGCTTTTGTACAAGACACAAACTTTATGTCCTATCACGTGCCATTGGGTACTTCATCTGATTACATTAATGCTGTAAAATATGGTTATGAAATAAGTAACAATATTACCACAGCAATTAAGAGACATACTGGTTTAGATATAGAAGTATTCCCTTACTCTGTTTTCTATGTGTATTACGAACAATACTTAACCATGTGGGGTGATACTCTATCTTCTATAGCATACTCTGTTATTGGAGCTGCAGTTTTAAATCTCATAGTCTCTGGGGGTAATATGGTTACTACTATAGCTGTCATGTTGACATCTGTTATGGTTGTTGTAGACATGATGGGCATAATGTATATCTGGAATATTCCATTAAATGCGGTTTCATGTATCAATTTGATTGTATCTATAGGTATTGCTGTAGAGTTCTGCAGTCATATAGCCCACGCGTACTCTACTAGCACAAAATCGTCACCAGATGAGAGAATAGAAGAAGCTATACAAGCAGTTGGTGATACTATAATCACGGGTATCACATTGACTAATATTCCAATCATAGTTCTTGCATTCTCATACACGGAAATCATTTCAATATTTTTCTTCAGAATGTTTTTGAGCATAGTCATTCTAGGTTTCTTACATGGCATGATATTCTTCCCAGTATTTTTAAGTTTTATTGTTAATATACGTAGGCGGTGATCGATTTTGCAGAATCTAAGAACACCTTCCTAAACGTGTTTAATGCTAATTAGGATATCTGAGTATCTAGGTAGTTTTTTAATTAATAAGTTTAATTTTATATTGTAAATAAACGACCATGATCTTAATATTTCTATAGCTGATAAAGTGGACATACCCAAGCAATGTAATTTGTGTTAATACATAGTATTTAGTTGAATGTTGCACCAATTATTTTCTTACATTATTATCTAAGTATCTGTATTTTATAATTTGTTCCATTGCTGGTATTGAAATAAAAAACAACGCTAGATTTGTATAGTGTATTTTATTACTTTCCTAATATTTAATATACATTTTAAAAGGAAGACTTATAATGAAGAATCACTGAAGACATTAAATGACTAGAATTGGTTCCTAAAGAATAGGGACTATTTATAAAATAATATGTACCTAGAGAATTAACAAGGCGGCAAACATACGACAAAAGATTTCTTAGCTTAAAAATGACTACCTATTGTTGAAATTTATGGAGAAACATTCATTTATGTGTAATATACTAATATATGAGTAATATTTAAGTACCTACGTGCAGAAGAATGTTCTTTCAATTTTTTTTGTTACGTATTCCTGCCTACGGAACTGAAAACAAGGAACAAGAGTTTAGTACTTTTTACTTCCTAAACACATGTTAGGCTGTTTTAGTTATATGTATACACGTATTGTAAGAATAGTACGTTTAAATATTCGGCGTGGTGACGTTGGCCAACCCATACCATCCTGAGGGTGTCATAAGAGGCAACTAAAGGGACATACGATGGAGATCACTGAAGAAGCAAGAGAAGGAACACTTGATACAAACTCTGTACCGACCCGTCTTGCCAGCGTGGCACAGTAGGCAAATTTAATTCAATGAAACGACGATTCAATTTAATTAATTAATATTATGAGATCATTTTATACAACCTAACATTATTATGTACAAAAAAAGACGGACATTCGTTACAGAAACGTTTCTATCGATATGTGCCATTATATATGGTGTTCAGGGCTTCAAAATTGCTACCCAAATTGGCATTAGATTGAATTGCTCCTATGATAAAAAATCTATACTCATATTTGACGAAGCCTATCCGAGATTTTCATCCCGGTATATTTATGACTCAAGGAAACATAGCAGTTAGCTTTCCAACTACTAACCAAACAATGGGAACCTTTTAAAGATGCATCGCATCGGAAACTTGCTAATTATCACATAAATATAATAAATGTGACTATTCTCAATGCCAACAAGTCATTTCATAGCTTGGCCATCGACCACATCCTTGAACGAAGAAAGTGACTGACGGATTAAGGTGAAGGTCTTATCTGGAATAAATAAACCCCCAGACTAAATTAGGTAATTTCACTAACCGCACAGACGATAGTATAGTACAACTAAGTGATTAGGCATCCAACACGTGATTAAGATAAGCAATATAACAGATAGCCAATCGAAGTATTTCAATCTTGGATAACTTTTTATCTGGGGGTAAAGTAGGCAATAGACGCCTGAGAGCTGCGAAGGCCGCGTTGAATGCTTCAACTCTAATTCTCTCTCGTGTGGCATGAGCTGTTCTGTACTTCAGTGTGGCTCTGCGTCGTCGTCTCCTTTCCTCGCGGGACAAACCGGCGCAAGGAGAACCAGCCCCACTTGATAAGTATGCTTCTTCAGACAACGCGCATGGTTCCAGCGTTCTTTCTCTAAAAACGATAAAATGGCTTTCATAAAGGTACTTAAAGGCCTCTACATATTATTATGACGCGTCTTTTAATCGATAACGCGAAAAATTACAATTACGAAGGTTGTAACATTTAATGATGTCTTAGGATCTTTCGGTCGATCTTTGCACATTGCAGGAAAACATTTCTAGTTAGGTACATCTAATTTATCCCTCTAGCTCCATCAAATATGAACTAGGTAATTTGTTTTAATTAGATACTGACGATGATGTTAGTCTGTATGTTTAAAGTCGCTTTAGAGACGTGACACCTTTGAAAAAGCTACAATAATTAAAGAATTACTAGCTGACCCGGCAAACTTCGTACCTCTTTAGAATCAACAAATAAAAAACCCTGAATGATAATTCCAGAAGGTTTCACCTTTATTAAAATACTAACGACCCGCCCCGGCTCCGCACGGCATGTATTATATATATGCTATGTAGTGATTATGTACAAACCTTAACTGGAACAAAAGCAATACGTATAAAATTTTTTTTTCCTCATATTTTCTCACCTTTTGAACCTTCCCTGGACATCCACGAATATATTAAGACCAAAATTAGCCAAATCGGTCCAGCCGTTCTCGAGTTCTAGTGAGACTAACGAACAGCCTTTTATTTATATCGATTGTGAAAGGAGACGTAACACCTTTGAAATAGCTTCAATACTTCAGTATGCGAAAGTTACAATGACGATACACAATAATCTGTGTTTGTATTGATAATTAATTTCATCACAGGATTGTATCATCGCTGCAAATCTAATAAACGAATACGATTCATAAGCCTCGCTGCGAAAACTAACAGAGTACAAATAATAATACTAAATAATGTCTACTTAAATTACAATCAGACATTGAAATCAAAGGACGGTTTGATGGATAGCTGCATTTGCTTGAACGGAGCACGCATT
The DNA here is from genome assembly GCA_905475355.2 of Clostera curtula. Taxonomy (NCBI): domain Eukaryota; kingdom Metazoa; phylum Arthropoda; class Insecta; order Lepidoptera; family Notodontidae; genus Clostera; species Clostera curtula. The sequence continues at coordinate 6,480,936 of FR997808.1, read as the reverse complement.
CCTTTGACTGAGCTGGTGAATAATTTAGCATGGACTACGTATTTTAGTTACGTGATATTCCTATTATGCTACACAGGGCCGGATTTAGGGGTCCAGAGGCCTCGGGGCAACAAAGGAGTGGAGGCCCCCTTGCCCCAAATTATTTTCCAAATAAAATGAACAATTTTTTCAGTCGAGTTTTTCAATAAATAATTTATTGTGAAACCAAGTAGATTCTCTTAGTATTTAACAAACACATATGAATATAATCGGAAACAAGAAAAGAAATAAAATTTTAGTGTTAACGAACGGAACCTTTCGAGCTTATTTTGCCGAAAAATCGTTGATGATTTCGCTTTTTTTTCGGAAAAAAGATGTTTACTAGGTTTACTAGTTGAAATTTGAAAGATTTTTTTTTCCGTATTCTATTGTGGGGGCCCCCTGCTTGTGGAGGCCCCGGGGTCTTCGCCCCGGTTGCCCCCCCCCCCTAAATCCGGCCCTGATGCTACAATATTTTGCGTCGGGTGGTATAAACATTACAATTTCACTGAATGTATGTGACATATCGCTTCTGATGATACGGCGTCTATTCAGTCGCAAGGGCTTCAGGCCGGCACCCAACCAGTACCGCCATGCATTTAATTCAGCTACCAAAAAATCCCAGTCCATCTTGAGTGTGTCGTAAGTGTCCACAAAAGAAAAATACAAGGCCTAGCGGCAAGAAAAGAAAAACTTGAAACAAAACCACAGTAGGCTAATAGTCTCCCCCCCCGTAATGGGAAGAGGCCCGCCTTAGCAGTGGGTTATTTTTGTGGGCTGAGTTGTTGTAGTAGTAGTGGTAGTACTAAAATCAACTTTAATGTAAAACATTTAAATTTTTGTCTGACTTGCAGCAAATTTCTGAAAAGGCTCAACCGATTTTGACTGGACTTTCAATAGCAGACAGCTGATGTAAAAAGGAGTAACTAAGGCTACTACAACTGAGTCCCCCACTTTTCAAAAGCCCATAATTACTGAGTTTTCCACATTGTTAAATACCAGGCAGACGAAGTCGCGGGTAACAGCTAGTCTTAAATATAAAATACTATATACGTAATGATTTCTTGACGGTTCTTAAGGTGTTATTTAATTTAAAACCCAACGTTACAGACACTGCACACAAATCATTTCCTGCAAGTGCATCGATCGTGAAAACCCAAGACATAATTCGCGTTAACATGGCGTTGGTGCATCCTGTGTTGTTGTATTATTTCCTTAGGGGTGAGTCGCGTAATTACGGCCGCGTAATTTCTGCTGCATTCGGTTTCATACAAAAGTCAAGTTCGTGCACACGGTGACGCAAAATTTGTTGTGAGCCGACTCACACGCTTAATCCGACCGAATCTCGGTCGCGTAATTTCTGCTAAAAGTCCAGTTCGTGCCAACAGAATTTCTGCTAGGCAGAATGTATGCAACCGAAATTACGCGACTCACCCCTCACAAAATTACGCTCATTTGGCAGGCCATCAGAATTTCTGCTGGGCAGAATTTCAGCGACCGAAATTACGCGACTCACATCTCACAAAATTACGCTCGTATGGCAGGCCATCAGAATTTCTGCTGGGCAGAATTTCAGCGACCGATATTACGCGGCTCAGCCCTCACATAATTACGCTCATTTGGCAGGCCATCAGAATTTCTACCAGGCAGAATATCTGCGACCGAAATTACGCGACTCACATTTCACAAAATTACGCTCGTTTGGCTTCACCCTTAGCCTTGATTAGTGTTATTTGATAAATCAACGATATAAAGTAATTCTGTTTGGCCACAAGGGACACTTACAAATTGTGAAAACTGTGAATTTTATACCTATCTACCCGATTTGTGAACATGTGAATTTGCCGACGGGTCTCTATAATAGTTGGTCCTCGGCAATTGGTATACTGACAAATTATAGGAAAAATAAAGATAAATTGAAGTACAAGGTCACGGGTAGCAGTCGTTCGTGCGGCAAATTGGGTAAAATTTAGAAAATATATATTACCGAGTTTCACGGAAGTCATGCTAATGTCAGCAATTTACGGGAAGTCATATTTATCTTTAAAAAAACATACCACTACTACTAATCAGCCCATAAATGTCCCACTGCAGACTTGGGCCTCTTCCTATCACAGGGAGGGAAATCCTCCCACCACAGGGTTTCGTTTAAAGTTTTCCTTCTCTTACGGCTAGGTTATCGGCCTTCTCGTTTCCTTTTGTCGGCACTTACGACACCCTCAGGATAAAAGGGTGGTGACATTATATGTGGCTGGGTGGTACCTACTACTACTACATATCCACCCATAAATGACCCACTGCTAAGTCGGGCCTCCCCCAACTACATAGCATACTGTGTCACACTGGCCAGGTGGGATGGCACAGGGTTTCGTGGGTGGTAGTACAAAAACATAATTATTTAACTCATAATGACGTCATTTGTTTGACAGTAAAAGTCCTGTCAAAAACGGTCCAACATTTTCAACATGATACAAAGATGGTTTAATAAAAAAGTTTATTATTAATTAACAGACTTCTAAAAAAAGCAAGAGCCCTTTTGAATGACTGTGTTATCGCATGACTCCACCATAACTAAACCTATTTAGATTTTTTATTAGGGTGCATAGAAATCTTATTGAAATCGGTTTAGGTTAGATTTATCAAAAGTCCAAATCGATTTTTTAATCACATAGCTATGCGGTAACAAACATCCAAAATGCAATTTCCGTGTGTCACCACCCCATTCCATACTGAAGGTGTCGTAAGAGCCGACTAAAGGAAATGACAAGGTCCATAACGGCCGCAAGAGAAGGAAAACTAAAAACTCGTCTGGTACAGTAGGCAAATTATCCTTCATGTAATTGTACCGACCCGACTCATGGCCCAACATGGCCCGACTCATGGCCCGACTCAGCAGTGGGTCATGTATGGGCTGAGTAGTACCTAGTAGAATACATACATCGTTTTTTGAAGCTGGTTAATAAAGACAATAAATTCTCACCTTTTTCGTGGTGCCAGGTTTTCTCGACCCGTTATGGGCAGCAATGCTTCCCTTGGTTCTGATAGCATGCATGGCAGCGAGCAGTCATCCATGCTGCTGGCTGTTTCCAACCAGCTCTTCATGGTGATTCTAAAATAAGAGTTAATGATACAATCATCGTACAGTACAATGTGGCCGACTAAAGACGGCTGTTATGTTTTCTAATAATGCTTCTTAGTCTTGTTTTATCAAGATTTAGCCGCCTGGAGTGTGGTGACGGATTTAGAATACACATTATGTATTGTTGATGGAGCGACGATCTCAGAAAGGTTGCGGGCAGCAGCTGGATGCGTCAAGCTGAAGACAGGGCGCTATGGCGCTCTTTAGGGGAGGCCTATGTCCAGCAGTGGACTAATGATGGTGATGTATTCTAATTTCATTTTGCCACCCCATTTCATCCTGAGGGTGTCTCGACAGCTGACAAAAGGTAATGATAAGGCCAAAAACCTAGCTTAAACCCTTTTTTTTACGTTGGAGATCCTCATGGATACCCGACCGCTAAACGCCAGCCGGGTTATGTGGGACTCCGGGGCGCGGAAAGCTGGTAGTTGCGCCCAACCTACCCACTAAAACCAACGGGTCCCATAACTGCCCGAGATAGGGCCACGGGTTTCACTCCTCCCGATGGGGGAGCATGCGCCGTGACCCTGATGGGGCCTTGGCCCGCTTGTAAAAACGGGCCCCACGCTTTGATGAAGCTTTGCGCCAACCCGTCTGGCCAGCTTAGCACAGTAGGCTAATTACCCTCCACGTAATTGGGAGGAGAGCCGTGAGAAATACGAGTAGAAGAAGTAAATTTCGGTTTTAAGATATAACGTTAAAATTCAACGCACGATAGAGCAAAGTAACATCCAGTTTTCCTATGGGACGTAGACGCTACATATGCGTCTACAAAATCTAACAAAAACCCTATAGCCATCCGAAATGAGGACATAGAAGTCGAAAGAAGCAGCTCCGAGTATCCTATTAATTTACTAATACTAAAAACGTGAAAGTTTGTAAGAATGTTTGTTACTCTTTCACGCAAAAACTACTGAATGGATCTTGATGAAACTTTACAATAACGTAGCTTATACATCATTATAACATATAGGCTGATTTATAAAGACATAGTGTGAATTATTATAAGTAGGATGTGTATATGTCTAAGTATAAAAGATTTTTCTATTTTCTGTTAAATACCCGTGCGAAGCCGGGGCGGGCCGCTAGTAAAATATATTTCCATCATAAAGGATGAGTCGGAAATGAATATTTTTCTAATTCTGATCATTATTCAATATTATCCAAGCTTATTAGCCTGGGTTCCGCGGTGTTCCTTGGCCTGTCAGGTTACGACAGTAGTGGCCCCAGGGTCCCAGAGCATGCTCTCCTATCGGGGAGTGAATCCCGTGGCCCGTGGTCGGGGCGCAAAATTACCATCTCTACGCGCCCCGGAGTCCCAACGGCCGGAAATCGAAGAGTGATCCTCTTCGATTTCCGGCCGTAAAAAAATACAGTAGGACACCAGCCAATTTACCAAGATGAAACGTAATAAATAAAAGTATTTCTCGTAATTTTGGCACACAATTATCAGTGCACTATTAAAGCTTTCGTTATGGATAAAGGGTTTTTGTCAGTCCCCGTATAAGCTATACAAAAATATTGCCCCAGGCACGTATGTTTTGATTCCGATCAAATCGAATTGACTGGCCGCAAGGGTAGTGTTAGATAAATAATACAACACGCGTTCACACCTCGCACTAAGCGAGCTCTTTAGGGGATAATAAATCCGTATTTATTCTTTTTATAGAACCCCCTTCAACCCTTCCCGTAATCAAATCATGCCCGCTAACCGTATCGAATCGATTCGCAATTCGACGGCATTTGAGACCCTTTTGTTCTTAATTTGAATCGGACGTTCTTATTCTTCTCTTGATACGAATAAATAAAATATGTAATTACGTGGCAATGTGTTAATTATGGGTAAATTTTAGGTTAGCACAGCTCTACCATGTCAAGAGTCTTGTTGGCAGCAGAAGGAACCAATTTTTCTTCTGTTATTGTCATCATTTCCGTTTTAAAATCATAAGAGACCGTTACCTGTGTGTGAGCTCTATAAAGATGACATTTAACAAAAAAATAAATACTACTAAAATACTTTTTAACGACACGAGTCTTAATCGGGGTAGAAATATGTACGGATATTCCGACAGAAAAAGAACCAAGCAAGCAAGCAAGAAATTAAATTACATACACTACAACCCGAAGAAGAGCGTATCCATTGTAACTTAAAAAAAACCTAAGCACCAATCCGTAAGATCTAGTTTTTGTTTGAACTACAGCGAGTTCTTTTTGACAACATTGTCGGAATACGTGCATAAAGTCAGATATGTGTAAATGATAAGTTTATGATTCACGCTTTTTCATTTTTGCCAGTCAGTGCACGATGATTTTCTGCTGATAGCTAAGTTTCTATCTATCTATCTATCAGCCACAGAAGTCCACTGCTGAACATAGGCCTCCCCCATAGATTTCCACAATGCAAGATCTCGTGCAGACCGCATCCACCGACTCCCAGCGACCTTCACAAGGTCGTCCGTCCACCTAGTCGGGGGTCTTCCCACGCTTCTCTTTCCCGTACGTGGACTACCACGTAGCTAAGTTTGTATACCTATTATCCATGGAAATTCAGTCAAATATCTAAAAAGATGTATTGTGTGTAGCGAAGTATTTAGAATACAGAGTTTCACCACCCCATTTTATCCCGAGGTTGTCGTAAAAGCCGACAAAAGAAAATTATAAGGCTGAAACCTGGCCGCAAGAGAAGGAAAACTTGACAAGAAAACCTATGCCAACCCGTCTGGCCAGCGTGGCATAGTAGGCTAATTACCTTCCGTGTAGTTGGAGGAGGCCCGACTAAGCAGTGGGTCAGTTATGGGCTGAAAAGTATATGATAATGAGGAACTAAAGCAACGCAAGGGGCAGCTCAAGAGAAATACGACAAAGAAAACTTGATACAAACCGTTTGTAACCCATCTTGCCTGCGTGGCACCGTAGGCTAATTTCCCTCCATTCATTTGGAGGAGGCCCGACTCAGAAGTGGGTTATTTATGGGCTAAAACAACGAATTGCCAAACTTAAGTGGCAGTGGGCAGGGCACATAGCTCGCAGGACCGACGCCCGATGGGGCAGAAAAGTCCTCGAGTGGCGACCGCGTTCCGGAAGGCGCAGTGCTGGTAGGCCTCCCACACAGTGGACCGACGACCTGGTTAAGGTCGCCGGAAAGCAGTGGATGCGGGCGGCTCAGGACCGGCCTTTGTGGAAATCCTTGGGGAGGCCTATGTCCAGCAGTGGACGTTTTTCGGCTGAAATGATGATGATGATGAAAACAACGAAGCTAAACCTATTTCGTTGGGTTTTGAATTACATATAAGGTGTTTTAAGAAAATTTTATTATGATTTAATAGTTCTGCCCATAAATAACTTCCGAGTTGGATCTCCTCTGTATTGGAAATAGTGTGGTAAGCTGGCAAGACGGGGTAGCACAAGGTTTGTGTCAAGTTTTCCTTCTCTTGCGGTTAGGTCAACTGCCTCTTGCGTTTTTTTAGTCACCTCTTACAGCGTATTCTAAATCCGTCCCTACACGGAAAACTAAGACTACTCAAGCCATAGATACCCCACTGTTTATTTAGGCGTCCTCCAAGTACATGAATGGTAATTGGCCTACTGTGCTAAGCTAGCCACACCGGTTGGCACACGGTTTCATATAAAAATTTCCATCTCTTGCAGCTAGGTTTTCGGACTTGTCATTTTCTTCTGACGGCTCTTACAACACCCTCAGGATGGAATGGGGTGGTGACACTGTGTATTCTAAACTCGTCACCACACGGACTAAGATTGTAACTCTATAATTAGTAGTTTATATAATTAAAAGCCAAAATAAAAAGTACGTAATCTTAAATAGCCGTTTTTCGAAATATCTAAGAAGTAGTTTTAATAATAACAATTTTGGACTTACTTTGTTGTACGTAAAATCCTCTTCTTCAGATGTACGTAAATCCTCTTTATAAAGATTGGCTATTCCTAGGTCCGAATAAATGATTTTTTTTTTAATTTGTAATGAAGCTTTTGGTAAGATTTTTTTGTTTGGTTTTCACACTATCCGTGCACACAAAACATTTAATTTTAAAAAAGAACACCCTGTGTACTACTCTTCAGATACTCTTACTTATTTATTGAATGGTTTCCACATTTTTATTTTTGCTTAGATGACATATCCACACTTTCAACAATTATTATATTGTACTATAATATAAGCAAGAGATTGTAAACGTGTCAGTTAACTACTCTCACACGTACTAGTTGAGAGGACAGCATCCCTCTGCTTTTTATCTCCTCGGCAAGGGGATGGAGCAACCCTCCCTTCCGAAGGGCGTGGCTACGTCAAAATAGAGTAAAAAACATGAGTACCTAAATATGTTTTTTATTATTCTCGCAATAATTAGTTATCATTTTAATAAGAACAACAGAAGAAATGAAATAAAATAAAATAAAAGTTGTAAGTATATCTTTTCGATGCTTTTTATTAAGCTTAATATCAACTGCAATAATATCAGTACAGATAACTGACTGTCTTTTATAATTTTTCACCGTTTAAAGTATAAATACCTCAAAACTAATTAAAAAAACTACTTCATTATCCACAAAAATGTAAATAAATAAATATCCTTGGACACTGGCAGAATCTAGTTTTGTACACAACATACGAATACTTAAGTCAAACGTTAGATTATTTTTGCTAAAGGTACAGGGTATTATTTGAGAGTGCAGCCATATTAACACAGGCGAATTAGAATCGATTTAAGAAACAAAACATTTTTTTTGCCAAAAAATGCAAAGTAGACCAACACCTTGCATATTTAAAAAAATGATAGTTTCTCAAATAGTTTCTTACAATTTCACTTTAACATCAGCTTTAAAAATAAACTTGAGAAAGAAGTAAAATAACGAAACCCACACATTCTATTGCTTCTCGTGGCATCGCTGCGTCGGGGTCGAATATGTAGTGAATATTGTCTGTTATCAATTTTGGAGTTTGACAGAAATTCGAATATTGATGTGTTTTGCTTGGCCCAAAGACTCTTTGTTTTACGAACATCACCCTGTATATCATAACAGTTTCCTCTATTATCACTTCAGCTTTAAAAAGGCTCACTGTTAAGTCGGGTATTCTTTAAATGTGTGAAGGGAAACTGCACTCATATGATGAATAAGATTTTCTGCCAATCTAGGTCCTGATTATATAAATAATTTATCTTTAATTTTTACACGTGTGTTAGATACAGTGTTATCTTTAAGATATAGAATAGACAGATTAAGAAACATCATGCAATTGGTAATTACAAATGGTTGTTAAGGTAACAATGGCGGTTATTTTATCTATATCACTTGAACTTTTATAATAACCGATAAATTATATTACCACCTATCTACTGCTATTCCTGCAGCTGTGTCATTAGTGGCTGTTACTCAAACTCAAAAGGAATTTTATTTACGTAGGTTTTATCACAAAACTCTATTAAATCGTCGTTTCGGGATACCAATATCATCTTTGATACCTTGTTCCACGCTAGGTTGTTATCTTCATACACACCTATCAGTCATCATATCTATAACCTTTCATACCTATTTCCTCGTTCTCACAATCCATCCATCTCCCACAACTCTTGAATGTGGATCCATTCATTCTGAAACGATCACCGGTTCGGAGTACTGCTCTACAGAGAAGAGGCGACAAGAAACTATGTTGATACTTTTTTTTCCAATTATCGGTCCTATTTCCAATACACACTAAACACCTTAGTCGTCGTTTCAGCCCATGGAGGACCCACTACTGAGTCAGGCGTCCTCCAAATTTATGGAGGGAAATTTGCCTACTGTGCCATGCTACCACAGGGATTGGCCCAGGTTTTCGTGTCATGCTTTCTTTCTCTTGCAGCTAGATTTTCGGCATTCTGTCGTCTCTTACGATACCCTCAGTATGTAATGTGGTGTTGACCCTATGTATTCTAAATACATCACCACAGGGACGATCCATTTTGTAGTAGTATCCAAGACAAGTTATAAAAACGTAATACATAGGAGTATGCAAAGAAAATACTTAAGCTGTATCGAAAATATTTTTTTAACTAAATTGTAAATGTAATAAATTTTTAATCTACATACTCATAGTTGAAATGTGGGTTATCCATGTTATGCTAGCATCCATGCTAGTCTTTCGCCAGCATCCCGTTCTGGACCGCCCAGTGAGGCCGCACCTACTATGGGGGCGGTCCCATATATCGACCGAGAACACGGGCCCAGGTGTCTAAAATAATTGAAACTGGGACCGTCTAAATTCGCGTACGCAACATCTTTTCCTAAAAAAGTTATTGGCTTTGCAGTGATCAAATCGACATGCACTTTGACAGCATGGGAAAACTGAGAGCCAAATTGTTTAAATACCTCCATAAATAAATATATCATAGGTAATGTGTGTTAAGATAAAATAAATATAAATATATTTACTGTAAATGGGTGCATGCTATTAAGTTGTTACATATTTTAATTATTTACACAATTAGATAAGTAATTTTCAAACACTAACCTACATTATTAGTTTCATCTGTAGTACAACTTTTTTAGGCATGTGGAGTTTGCCTGTAAGTGATTGTTGCACTGTTGCATACACACTTTCGCATGTTACCCTTAGCATAGAACCTAAGCAATTGTTGGCGAACAAATAAATAAATTAATTAAATATCCGATTTGATGTCGAAAAATTTATATAGCACCTAAAATATTAGACAATGTTACGATTACGTTCTGTCGTCACCCACTCCATGAGGGTGTTGCACAAGGCCATTTAATGATAACAGCTGCACAACAACAACCTAGTCGAAATATTAAATGGATAAAAAACTGTGCCACCCCGTCAGGCCCGTGTGAGACAGTGAGCTTAAGGCAGTAGCATTCGAAACTATTTCGAAACAGAATAATCTAATTTGAATTATATATTAAAAGAGATTGTGTTATTGAGTTGGGAACTTATTTGAGCGGATGTGCGATATGTTAGGTATATGACTCAATCGAACTGGCGTATTTATGTTTGAATCAACAGGTACCTAATGACTAGAATTAACTAAGTAGTTAGTTATAATCGTACTGGTAAGGTAAAGTTGAAAAATTATTGTTTAATCGTTACTTATATCGGTGATCATTTACATGTACTGTTGTCAGAGTAAAACTGTAAATAAAATAAAATAATTTCTTGACGGTTCTGTTGGTCTGATTCGCAGACCTAACCGATATGCTCACAAAATTTCACGAAAATCGTTCGGGCCATTTCAGTGGAGAGGTGTTGAAGATGTATTGTGGAATTGTACACATGATTTCGTAATATACCATGGTTACCGAGACACTAAGTCTGTTCCTTTCCGAGGAGCCCAACTTGTGAGCTAATATAATGTCACTTGTTTCTGTCCAATCGAGTTACGTAAGCAGCGTGAATAGACTACATTCAGATATAATATCTTCCAGGTTACATTTTAATTAGAACCTGCCAACTATTTTAAATCCACCCGTGCTGACATTGATGTAGTCGATATCAAAACCGGATAATTTATGCAAAGAAACGTGTACCGCTCCGTGACATCTTCGGCGTAATATGAACTGGCAATTTTCTAACAGTTGCTGTAGAAGAACGAATTTCGGGTTATTGCATAGTTATCTATACTTAAATATACTTAAATATTACACTTAAATACTATACTTAAATTTCTCTATACCTATCGAAATGTAATTGATGCAATTGACGGTTTTCTGATTTTTAGCCCAGAACGGGGGTGCAAATGAAACTGATTGATTAAAAATGTTAATTATTGTTTCTTGGGTTCTCTGGTCTTATTTGTCTACTTATAGCACTATCGTCACCAATACTTTAGGTAGCTTTTTTTCTGAATTTCCCTTCCCTATGGCTACAGGGTTTTTGTGTCACCCAATGGTGTCACCCTTTTTAAACTATATAGGTAATTAATAAATTCAAAAACGTCTGGAAAGATTTCCACTTTCTTAATCTTTTAAAAATTCATTCACCGTATGTCTAAACTGAGTAACATAGGTTATAGCGCAGCCAAAATAAGGATGGGTTTAAATAAATCAGATTTATTAAAAAAAAGTATAAGCAGAAAGCTGTCTACTATAACAAGCTATATATTTGAATCCTTGATCAAACACAATATTTTGTATAACTAATAGACCAGTCACACTCGAACATTATGAAGACAATTATTTGCTTTTCGCATTTCGCAAAACCTGTAAACTGTCTTCAAAATAGACACTAAGCAGTCAACACAGACGAAAAAGTTTAAATCTATTTTATTGTTAAAAAGATATGTGTAACCCAAGACTATAACTAATGTCTCATGAAGTGAATTTATTTACAATTCTTTTGAGATCAATAAAGTTCCGTTTGTTTTGTAAAAGAGTTGAAAGCTAACTAACTTATCGAAATACGCAAAATTACCCTTCAAATAAGCAAAACTCTGTTCGTCACTTATTTGAAGTTTTCTACCAAACTCCTGAACCGATTTTCCATTACATAATATTTTTCAATGTAATGATGAACTCAGAAATGCTAGCCAGTTCTTAATATGACATTATCCAGGTTCGTCTACAACTCGGGTATTAATGCCCACCGTAAACAGTTAACCGTAACAAAACAATACAATGACAACATATTTCACGAAGGTCAGGGCAAATGTTAATATTCTTTATCCTTACGTAGATTGCTATGAAACACGCGATGTACCTAAATAGAGTAATCATTTTATTACCCACAGTGACTGCGGTTAATTATTTCCATGCTCTGGTAAGATATATTCTTAGGTTACACATAAACGACATACTACGAAGATGTAGATTTAATATAAATACTAGCTTGTGACCGAGACTTCTTTTGCGCACTGTTTTTATTTTGTGAATTATTTTTCTTCTTCTTCTTCTTCATCATGACATACATGACTCACTGCCGAGTCTCCTCCAACTATATGGATCATAATTAGTATTTTGTGCCTCGCTTGCCAGACGTGTTGGCATAGGGTTTCGTAGCAAGTTTATCTGCTAGGTGGTCGGCTTTACCATTGTCTTTTGTCGGCTCTTACGATACACTGAGCATGGAGAGGGGTGGTGACAGTATGTATTGTAAATTCGTCACTACACGGAATCAATAATACGAATATTCTGATATAATTTCCTATATTTATAACTAGCTTTTGCGCGCGGCTTCGCCCGCGTGGGGTTCGAACCCGTGCATATTTTTTATGAACATAAAATCGGTTATTGTGACTAAACTATGATAGTTAGATATGTGCTCTCGCGGACTTTTTTGTAGATCTTTATAAGACCTACAAACCCGTAGTACATCATTTTGTCCTATTGTCAATAGTTTTTGCAGCGCACGCATAAATAGGTTTTCGATTTTACACCTTGGTTTACAAAATCGTAATTTTCATACGGATCCCTAATTCTTTTGAAAATAAAATATAGCCTATAACCTTCCTCGATAAATGGACTATATAACACTGAAAGATTTTTTGAAATCGGACCAGTAGTTCCTGAGATTAGCGCGTTCAAACAAACAAACAAACAAATAAACAAACAAACAAACTCTGCAGCTTTATATATTAGTATAGATTGACTTTTTACCATCGAATCGGTGAGTCATCCGAAGTGAAGCCATAGAACTAATAAAGAAGCAGCTTTGTTTTCAAAATGAAATTAATAGTAAATTGTATTTCTATCATGATTCCACCGAAAACTAACCAATTCGCTATCACTATTTATATCATATGCCGGATTTGTATGTGTCTGACGTGTTTCATCAGAGAGGTATACGTTTCCTAAATTGAATACGCTGAGATTTATTAAATTATTCTGTTGCAATCTGACGTGACGCCACCTGTCATTTCCAGTTAAATGAAAACGATACATCTCTGATACGACACGTCACAACACGTCAGAATAATATAAATCTGGCTTTAGAAGCTCAGTAGACTGCGTTTTAATTTGTTACTAGCGTTGAGTTTCCTCAAATTTGTCCACATTGTGTCTTTAGCATTGGTACTATCGATATTATCGGCATTTGTTACATCCTATATAAGAATACAGCAGCGGTTCGTTAAAGGTTTATGATTTTTATGACGATTATTTACAATGTTAGCTAACCTAACAACATTACCGAAGTATGCACGAATTACAAGGCGCTAACCCAAGGCATTGAACCTTCACTTTACGCACCATCCGAAGCACGTGGAAAAGTGGAAAACCCCCGGTTCTCATGGCAACCACGCAGTTAGGCCAATAGACTTTTCCAGCAAACAAATAAAGCCTTCTTGTAGCTCGTTGTATTTTGACAGATTCCTTTTATTTTTTGACGTTTTGTCGAGTGCATGTTACCTGTGATGTTTTATAGATTTCCAATACAAGTTTAGATTTGATTTTTAGTTTTATTGCCGTATCAGCAACGGAATGGCCTTCAACTTCGATAGCGGTCAAGTAAGTCGTAATTATGCCTCAGGCATTTAGATAAGTAATATTTGCTGGCTGCTTATTATGATATTAATTAGTAGGTAAAACTTCTGCCCGGTACTTCTCCAATTTACACAATATTTTTATTAACTTATTTTAAAATACGCACGGGTATATACCAAAAAATACATAATTATGTTTTAGTTAGACATATCACTATCACTACATAGTATAAAACAAAGTTGCCGTCGTCTGTCCGTCCCTATGTATGCTTAAATCTTTAAAACTACGCAACGGATTTTGAATCGATTTCTTTTAATAGATACAGTGATTCAAGAGGAAGCATAATTGCCGTGCGTGCGAAGCCGGGACGGGCGGCTAGTAACTTTATAAATTATAGCTTACGTGTTATTCTGATATCTACAAAGCATGCATTAGCATGTGCCAAATTGTAACAATATCCATGCATACAGCCTATCTATATGTAACCAGGCTATATAACAATATAAAAAATATGTGAAACTCATGTGAAACTATACAGATCTAATAGCTAATCAGTGGGTAGATAATTGATTCAATGAGAAAGTATTTCCTTCAATACAGACCCTAACTGGTTGACAGATTGCTAGCCGTGACTTAGTGGTATTGCTTGTATTTTTTTTTAATCATATTTTTCTTCTTACATATAAAAAATAATGTTTGTATGTCCTTTAAATAGTCGTAAATTACGCATTTGATCATGTGATGATCTTTGGAGGGATTGCAGGAATGAGGAGTTGTGTGTGAAAGGTGTGAATGTAGGTATGACGACTGATAGGTGTGTGTGGAGACTACCAACTAGTGTGGGACAGGGGCCGTAAGATGATAATGGTGTTTGTAAATATGAAAATTTATAAGAGTTTTGTCATGAAACCTACGTAAATAAAGTTCCTTTTGAGTTTGAGTTTAGCAAGTTGTGCACGACCACAAAGACTCCCAAATAAAAAAAATGTTAATTTGTGTATGTCTTTCCTTCAAATTTATTTTATTTAGTGGCGCTGGGTACAACTATAAATTAAACCGCAATTCTCGGGGTTTTCAATTACGTAAATAATAAAAAAGACATATAAAACTATGTGCACCCTGGCCTACATTTCAATACAAGCAGGTTGGAAATTAAAATAAATGGATTAAGTTCCTCAAAGCAGTGTAATGATACACTAAATCATCATGTCCAGTAGTCTCAACATTCTAAATCCCATACATTTTAACTCTGCACCTGCAACACCCATTACCCGTCCCCTGCGAGGGCGTATCACACAACGTTTTTTACTTGCTTGCAAATTGTAATGCCTTTAATCCAACTTAGATACATCCAATTACATCGTAAACATTCTTAGCCGTTATATCTTCCTTTTAAATTACAACTCTAAACATTTACCATAGAGTCGAATATGTTTTATTTTTTCTCGATTGGTAGAGTGGGTCATTTATAGAGGGGTGATTTTTTTATTTGCAACCGAATGAAAATTTTTTACGCCATTGTGTAATATTAATCCGTGTTTGACACCTCGAGCTGGTAGTCCTTAGTTAATAGATAGAGTTTGGGATAAATTGTTTTCTATCTATTGTTGTTTTGTTTGACAATTCATAAGCTCTAATTTTATTGTGTCCAAAAACCCAGTATTCACGTTCGGCAATGTGTTATTGATTCCAAAAATAAAAGTTTATTATTAGGTACGTACTGTAAAAAATTGCCTATAATTTCTGAAAAATGTGTAAAATTGAATCACTACAGTGCCTTGGTTGTCCACTTAAGAAAAGTAATCTTCCTTCTGGAATCCCAAGAAAATTTTGCTTATAACGTTTATAAAATGCTTTTGAACAATCGGGTTATTGAATTTTATTCGATTTTAATCATAATCATTTATATTGCTTCAGTATAAATCATTTGCGATTCAATCGTTAAGTACCTAAAGCTCAAGTTTCATAATAAAGTAGACTTTATGTACCTTATTCGACGTAGGTACAAAAAATATTTATCAGTTCTAAAATGTGTGTTTCACTTTGTAAACGGACATTGTCAAGTAGGAATTAAATTTAGAACTAAATAGACTGATATTTAGCACGGGTTTGAAAGTAGTTGCTTTTACAAAGCTACTGAATTCTGATCTACTATCAGATGATAAAACTACGTCAGTATATAAACTTCAACTGAAGACAACGTAACTGGTTTAAGTACAGTGCGTGATCCATGAAGGAAAAGTCTTGAAGCAATATCGTGACTGCAAACACGATGGGGCGAAACAGAAAATTTGACTTTAACTTAACAACTTAAAATAGACCATTTATTTTCATTCAATCCATTTGTCATAGATTTGACGTTTCGGCAAGGATGGAACGCACACAATGAAACACGCAATGGTAGCCTCAAGGTTTTTATATCTAGAACGATCTAGAAGTAACTATGTATTAGGTAATAAAAAATAATCATTGCTATGCTGAATGGGTCCATTGGTTACACGTAGCCAGTACCTGTTTTAACCATATAATTACCGGTAGTCCCACTAGATGGGTCGCGGAGGGCAGACGGCAATCGCTCCGTGTAAATACTGGTAGTTAGCTGAATCAGGTTAGACCGGTCCCGACGACTATCATATAAAAAAAGGCGAGTAAGGAGAAAACTGCTCTACTCAGCCCATAAATGACCCACTGCTGAGTCGGGCTTCCTTAAATTACGTGAAGAGTACCTACTTAGCCTACTATGGCACTCTGGTCAGACTGGTTGACATACAGTTTTGTTTCAAGTTTTCCTTCTCTTGCGGTTAGATTTGGGCCTTGTCATTTCCTTTTGTCGGCTCTTACGACACCCTCAGGAGGAAATGGGGTGGCGACACTATGTATTCTAAAGCAGTCGTCCCGCAACCACAGACACTGCAAAGTGTCTGAAACGTTGGGTATTATCACTATCACTATCACTACATAGTATAAAACAAAGTCGTTGTCCGTCCCTATGAATGCTTTAATCTCTGTAACTACGCAACGGATTTTGAAGCGGTTTTTTAACGGATAGAGTTATTCAAGAGGAGGGTTTATAATGTACAATACATGCATATGATTGAAGAGAAACAGTAATAAATTTAGATGTTCATCATTGCACCTGTACGCAGCCAGGGCGGGTCGCTAGTATAAAATAAAACGATCATAGCCGTGAAGAGATCATTTCCAGCAATGTGTAAAGATCGTGAAAACTTAAGACATCATTAAGTATCCACTAGGCTTTATACTCGTAATCTGATTACGCAAAACGATTTGAAAACTCCAATAGCTAACAAACTATACGTAATCCATTAGCTATTTAGTTATGTCCATGAACTTTCGAAAACATTGTCGCCACCTGCAAAGCTATTTTTACCGTCTAATCTTACTTTACGTAACTAATGTAGGCTTTTACAGTCCCCGCTAAAATTAGAATTTGGGTTAAATCGTCCTTCAAGACACATAAAATGGCATTCAATTAATTAATTTAAACTGATACTAGGCCGAATCTGTAATTTACTTTTCAGAACTCGAGTAACCTGTTTTTTCATGTTTTGCTAATTTCCCTACTACTCAGCCCATAAATGAGAGATAAGAAAAATTTAATGAAAATTAATGATAATTACACTACAATATGGCGTCCTCGGTTGAGAGCAGCTAAAATCATGCCCGTAGCGCACCGTTCATTATCATAGTTCTTACTTCTCAGCCCATAAATGACCCATTACTGAGTCGGGCCTGCTCCAGAAGGAAAACTTGATACGAAGCCTTGTGCCAACCCGTCAGGCCAGCGTGGCACAGTAGGCTAATTTCCCCCCATGTAGTTGGAGGAGGCCCGACCCAGCAGCGGGCCATTTATGGGCTGAGAAGTAAGAAGTATGATAATGAACGGTGCGCTACGGGCGTGATTTTAGCTGCTCTCAACCGAGGACGCCATATTGTAGTGTAATTTTCATTCATTTTCATTAAATTTTTCTCCCCACGACTCATCTGGATTTGTATCTGAAACCAACATATTCCGTCGGGAACAAACTCTAGCCGAAATAGAGGGAAGTCTATTCAACTTTCCCACCATGAAATTGGAGGAAACCTGATTAGCAGTGGGTTTCCATAAAATTTCATGCTTCTTACTTATTAAGGATAACGATTTAACATTTGTAAATCTTCCACAAATGTTTGATCAGGACTAAAGTTTTTGACAAGATAATTCTAAATTATAGCGTACATTTATAATTTAGTCAAATGGGCGGGTGATGTATGGGGCAAATAACAATTTGCAACCTATTGTGAAGGGGTGATTATAATAACGCACGGTCGAGCGCGGGTTGGGGTAACACCTGATCAATGGGTGAAGCGTGCGTGACTACATTGTTACGATACATGTTATTTAGGGCCTCGTATGCGGTGTAGAAAAACGACGTACGTAAAGTAAGTTTGTCTCTTGAGATCGAAATCCTTTAGTGCTTGAAACCTTATTTCAGATTCCGTAGTGGTTACACGCGGGCGGGTTAATGTTTACGGGCCTCCGCGCATTAGGCGGCCAGGCCGCGCGGCCAAGTCGCTGCGGCCAACTAATTCTTCTACGATGTATGTAGATACGCGCATTAAGCGTCCAGGCCGCGCTGACAACGAAAAACATCGCGACACACACGCGGCCGATTGGCCGGCTAATGCGCGGGGGCTCTAAGTACCGCGCTGCGACCGAAATACTATTAAAAATCCAAATCAGATTAGACTGGTGGCCCAATATAATTGGGAAAAATGCTAGGAAGAAGAAGACAACTCATTAAAACCTTTTCTTTAGTAATGTCTCTATATTCTTACTTTGTTAGAGTGAACATTATAATGGTCAATGTACTAATAATAAGGACGCGCGTCATAAGATTGGACCGATTACTAAAATAAAAGCACTTTTGCAAAATAAAATCTTGTACTCCTTTTCTTATTATTGACAGCAAAGCCTGTCACATACTTCATACATTCCATTTTTAAAAACCCAAATTTTTCCAATACCCGTAATAAAAAGAATTAAGGCTGCTTTGCCTGTCGGCAACAAATATAGAGATGATATATTGGCAATGCAAATACCTACTGAACCTTAACGTCGTAACCTTAAGTCACGCTTTTTTTTAGAGCAATACGAATCCTCTTTTTTGGCACTTGATAACAAGTGACCTTTTCAACACGAGTTTGTTGTAATCAAAATAGAACAGTTGTAATTTCTAAGTACATTCGGGTGGTACTTGAAGAGCATTTTAAAATTGAATTCCAAATCGTTTTCGACACGTGTATTGTCACCACGACACGTGTGCCTGCGGTGTGGACTGTAATCAGGACCATGATTGATGAAAAAAGTTGCGAGAACAATTTGCATTATTTCGAATTCGACAAAAACAATGTTTTTGAGACTATGAATAATAATTAGATTGAAATACAGTGATCATGATGATCATTCAGTTAGGCGAGGCTTGGACCGCGGCGTCTATCTTCCGATGATTTAAGTCGGGAATTTCTTATACGTGCGAGTTGCTTTGTAAACTTCGTTATCGCGATGTAGGATTTTTGGTTATTCTCATGTTCTTATGCGGTGTTTCTTGATGCGGATAGCTCATATTTTTGCGTTAAGTATTTTACAAAATCTTTAACCACATAAAATTGTGCTTCTACACTTACGCATCCCATGGGTATCTCTCGGTTACTATTGGAAATAAATGAATGACGAAAATTCATAATTAGTATAACCGAATATAACTTATAGTAGGTAATGTAAGCCCCAAGAAAATGGAATTACCTACTCAATATTTATATGTTGATCTTTGCGAATGGGTAGAATAAATATCTTACTTCGACGTTTCAACCCATAAATTTCCCACTACTGAGTTGGGTCTCCTGACTCCAATTTAGTCAGCTCTTCGACATCCTCAGGATGATATGAATTGGTGACATTGTATGTCACGAAATGGAATAACACTACAATATATTACTTACATATTTAAGTACTTACTGGTTGTCTTTAATTAAAAAAAATATTTCTCGCTCCCCAGTTCAATAGGGAATCCACGCCGAAACGGTTGGGAAACTGGCAGGTCCCAAGATGGGCGCCAACTCGAGCAAGGCCCTTAGAAATGAGGCCGGACCCGAAGCCCATTTGTGACATCAACGGACATTTTCTGCCAGGGGCGCCTAGGGGTTCTTCGAGATGTTTTGGCCACTACACCGGCACCTGGGAACTTCCCAGACGGATCACTAGAAAAGTTGGTTAGTTCATTCCCTATAGAACGTTTTTTTTAACGAAACCCCTGCTCTAAGTATAACCGGGGTATAGCGGGGTAGTTTGCAAACATGTAATAAACAAGCACAAATGACACCCAGACTCCGAGTAAGTGCCTCTGGTTTAGATAAAGACACTTGCCTGACCCCGGAATCAAAACCGGGACCCGTTGATCCAAAGGCGGCACATCTAACCCCTAGACCAACGAGGCAGGCGAAATCGAAGGAATGTACACCATATTCCTTAGATTTATTAAAAAACAATATAAGTACGAGTATGTACATAGTAACATAACTGGGTTTGAGTTGGACGTTTCTGTGTGATCATAGCTACAGATGAAATGGCTTTGATAAAGGCAGTTTTCCAATCGGGGGCTTTTTTAGGTATCTTTGAAGAAAATCTACTCGGCTATGTATATTTTTGTACTAGTTGTATCGGGGGTAATATAAATATTCAATTTTGTTTTTATAGCTTATAGAAGTAAACTTAACTGCAAGAAAAGGAGACCTTGATAGGAAACCATCTACGCGCGTTTTAGTTTTAGTCTGAGTTAGGCTCAGATGATTTGAAGTGAACCTTTTCTTGGATTTTTGCTGTTTTGGTTTCCTTAAGTCACGTGTTACTACACCCTCAGCATGGAATGGGTTGGTGACGGTGTATTCGAAATCCGTGTACACGGAATATGAAGGTTATCAAACATTTACATCACTATGAAGAATTCAGCATAAAAACTTTGTTAAATCGTGTCATTATTGTACGTCCTTGATGAAAGCTATAAAGCAGGCTGCTTTATTTGTCAACATAGGTACCTAAACACAAAACCCTTCCCGATTCACAGCAATATCGTGTTACGTAGCAGTTGGACCGCTGTTTGGGTATATTTCCGCAACTTACGCGGCCCAATGTTGCATAAATGTAGAGTTCAGTTAAAATCGATGACCTATTAACGTATGCACGCGAGTCCTGTCTGACGCATTTTTGCGTATGACTAGAGCACGTTTTTTAAGTCAACAATAAAATTTACAAGTTTATTTATTAGCGTTTTCCTTGCGAACAGATGCGGATTGGAGTTGTGGAACCCGCAAGTTTCATTACGAAGTGTTTTTTGTACCTACTTTTAATGTTTGGCGTTTGAAACTTTTGCAATGTGTCGATGAGGCTATGACACAACTTCAAATTGTCGGCAGGTGTCATATAAGGAGAATCCCCTAGCAGTAAGGGAAATTTGATACGAACTGGATATATATATACATATATATCCAGTATAGTACTGGATATATACATATATATACATATATATCCAGTCCCGACCTACTCACTAAAACAGACTGCAGACGAGGATCTGCCCGAACCAAGGCCGCGGGATTCACTCCCATTGCGGAAGAATGCTCTGTGATCTTGAGGCATAGAAAAAAGCATACAGGACGATTAAAGAACCTCTTTTTTTTAAGTCGGTTAAAATATTTAGCAAACAACGCTTAAAAATTAAAAGGTAGTACGCATATGTTTGTAGTTCCAAAAAGATTATATTCATTCCTCTTGTGGAAGCAAATTTCGATATCAGAATGACGCAGAAAGGAATTGTGGGTGTAGTCGGGAAAATGAGTTTAATGTCAAAGAAAGAAGATTGCAATTTAATTTCCAGCTGAACAGTTAGCTAAGGAACCACCAGATGGACGGTTTCCTGACTGGCTCCACCTCAGAGTACAAAGGCCCAAGGCAGCTGCCGCCGCACGCAAGCGCGGGGACAAAATTACCAAAGCCAAGACGGAGACTGCCAAAGCCGAATTGGCTCGGCAGACTTTCACAGTGAGTGGACGGGCTTGCCCGCAAAAATAAATTCACCCGCCAATTTTGCCATCACCTAGTGTTGTGTAGTGCGTAGCCTTGAAAGTTTTCTTTTGACTTGTTGTTGCCGCTGTAGAAAACTGTAGCGAAAAGTAGTTAACAAATTAATATGATGCATGACACTAAAGTTCGCCTCGTCGAATACTACAATTAAGATATTTCTGAAAGTGACTGAACAACCTGCCTTATTGGTCTCGCGGTTGGATGTGCCGCCTCTGGATCACGAATCCTCGGCTCGATGCCGGGGTCGGGCAAGCGTCTTTGTGTAAACCAGGCACTAGCTCTGAGTCTCGGTGTTATTTGTGTTCTTGAATTACATGTTTGTAAAAGGAACCGCGGGGGTTTCGTTTAAAAATACTATTCATTCAGTCTTAGTAAAAAAATAATAAGTTCTATCACGTTAATAAATTGGAGCATCGAAATATTATATTACCGAACTTGGTTTCCAATTTAATGTCAACGCAGACGATGCATGACTAGCAACAAAGGCTATTATAGTGTTGTGTACAGATGTAATTTTAAAAAACGCGTGCTATGTGAGCAACGATGGTTACAAATAAAATATGTATCTTCAAACAAGAATAAACAGACATTGGGTCTCTAAATACAACATACATTGTTTTAAAATCGTATAAAGAAACAATAGAAGACCTTAAATTTTGGTCCGGGTATTTCGATACGATTCTCTGGTTCGATTATTGTGTTTTTGTGTGAATCAGAGACACTTGATTTGCGTGTGGGTCCTGGGTGTCATATTTGTTTTCCTTGAATTATAGACTTTCATTCCCCACAATATAGTTTATACCTGGTGCAGGAGAGTCGACATTTAAAAATATCTGTCAGACCATTAAGAGACTTGATTGCACCAATGCATTTTTTTTATTGTGGCATAGCGGATTACCACCGTTTACTGGAGCTGCCCATTTAGTGAAGGACTCCACCTTATAGAACACCGCAACCAAATAACGCCATCTTTGAGTGGTGTTGTGTTCTCAATCTCATGCGTGAATAACGTCATCAGAGCTCTATCAGGGGAAATATGGCGTTGGCAGCTGAAAGAATCCACTTTCCCTCTGCTGGCAGCGTCATGCTTTCACTGTATACAAGGTTGGCAAAACGTCAACATAAACGCTTACTGTCAGGCGGCGTGGCGCTCAAGCTTGGTCGTAGTATAAAAAAAAGAAAATGCAACCGGTAACGGTAGAACGCTACATTTATATTACCATTCTGTGAATTGTCGTATTGCCTTGAAACTTTCGAGTTACTAGCATTCTATAGTCGGTAGATAACATTATGAGAAATAGTTTTAGTTGAAACTTTGACACATTAGCACTAACCTCCAAGTTTAATTGATTGTGCTAGTTTTAAAATAGCGACCTCAAAACATTATTCCAGTGCAAATTCTTTTTTTACTTGGGTAGTTTTATTTGCACTTTGTTTTAACGTAATAATTATGTTATTTATTTTACATGAATAACTTTGAATAATAATATTATTTTTGCTTTATTTACTATTACAGCCACGCCAATGCCCGTTTCACAAGCACATGCACAAACATGATCATGAGAAGAAAAGTTCACATAGTTAAATCTTTCCTAAAAAGTAGATATAATAAACACTTAACATCAGTTATATCGAATTTGATGTTTACGATACATCATGAACATTGTCTAAATTTTTACATGTCTGTACCCAAAGGAATGTGATAATAACCAGGTACAAAGTGTTGCTGAAGATGAACAAAATGTTCAAGATAGAGACAAAACACCCAGTGGTGATATAAAAAATAAAGAGAACGACCCATTAGATTTTAATGAAAAGAAGCAGCCTGTAGAATCTGATGGCAACGGCCCATACATACCTGGTGTGCTCACGGACGCTGATAAAAGGCACGAGAGCCACGCACTACTGGTAAAAGACGCTGTCGAACAAATCCACGGTCCGCAAGAAGACGACGCCGACAGATTTTGGAGAAAGGTTGCCGAGAATGCGAATAAAAATGAGCGAGAAAATGATGATAATATGAGAACCGAAAAAAATAGTAGTACTCCAAAATTACCCCAAGTCAACGTTGCGCAGCATTTTCAGTTTGCAAAGAAAATGCATGTCGGAAATCTAGAGCATCAGCCACTGCCCGATACTTTAGGATACCGAAATCTAACGAAAATCGCCGAGCACCGAGACTCGGATATCATAGTGAAGCCGTACGCAATAGGTTGGAAAGGGTATGGAGCATCAGGACCTACGTGTTGTACCAAAATGCGTGTTCACAGGCCTAAAACTTGCGACCCAAAGAAAAATGACGGCGGTAAGGAGGAGCTAAGACCTTCAACTTCAGCACCGGATTTAGGAGGCCAGTATAAAAAATCGATGTCACTAATGGATTTAGCGATTTGCTGGGATTTTAGACCGGATGATCCTAAAAGAGAGCCAAGGCCCCCAAAGCATATTGATGGCTCCAACGGTTCGAAAGCACCAGCAGTTTTTACGATGGTGCATACGCCCAAAGAGGAGATCGAAGGACCGCCTGTATCACATTCGAATCCCATATTTAATCAAAACCGTGTGGTCGGAGATGTCGGACATCACCCAGTGCCATATTTTGAAAAAGATATGACCAAGGAGCGACGCAAAGACTCCTGTGACGTTCAACATTGCCCGCAGCATGCCAGTGTTAATGAAAAAGGCTCTAGATCTGGCTCATCGAGCAGAAAGAGTTCGAGTCAGTCGGGGAAAAAGCCCCAGTGCGATGGAATTCATGGATGTGGCACGCCTAGTGATAGAAGTCGAAAATCTAGTCGCGAAGAAAGACCGGAAAAGTTACACCCGATAAAAGAAGCGTGGAATATTAAAAGCAAGAATAATGTCTACGATATCAATCGTAATCGCCACAGCTTGGAGTCATATGAAAAAACTCCTCTAGCGCAAGGTAAGCTACACCACAGCTCTCCAAACGACTCTCAGCAGATGTCAGTGAAGACCAAAGACAGTGATAACAATAATACGAAACACAAGACATGTATATCTTGTAACGGCACAAAAGTCTATCAAGAACCAAAGCCCAAGGAGGACTACAAGTTTGCCTTCAAAGCAGGGAATCCTAATTCAGTGCAAAGTGTGACAGATTCCACAGATTCGAAAGGAGTTAAAATGCCGAAGATGCGTCACCCGTACACGAAGAAGTCCTACACAATACCCACGTTAGCGCCTCCTTTTAGTATCTGGCGAGATGCTAACGCCACAGGCTATCCGGAGCATTGGAGGTTAGCGAGCGTCTATCAACACGCTTATAAGCCCCCGGAGCAGAGACGTAAGCCACTATTAGACAGTGTCTACCAGTGATAAATTAAGTAACAGTAATCTATTTCTCGATTAAATGTACCTTGTATGAAATCTTCAGGTGTTCGGAATTAAACAGTTCAAAAAATGATATCGTTTTGTCGTCATAAAACACCTGCATTTTATCTTATCGCGTATTATTCACGGCGTGTACAGATTGGACAAAAAATAGACATACAGGACAGATAGCTATGATTAAGGCAAAGTGACTCACTTCCCCAGGGTCACAGAGCATGCTCCCTCATTGGGTGATTGTGAGTGATTGCCGTGGCCCCTGGTTCGGGCAGTGGAGGATCGCCGCTAGTGGGTAGGTCGGGGTAAATATTACCATCTCTACGCGCCCCATCTATCTAGTAGCTAGTTGTAAATACTCACTCACTCTAAAAGATATTATGTTAGTATTCGACCTCTTCTTGCTTCAACGTATTCGTCAATCTTTGATTGCCCTTGTGAATCGTAGATTCCCAATAAGCAACAAAGGGGTTTGCGTCAGTGTAATTTAGAAATATGCGTGCTTACCTATATACTTATCATTTGGATGGTCAGCCATTTTTTCAATATTATTTACAGTCCGCGCCAATCTTTATGGGGCCGGTCTGAATGTAGCCGCATTACGCTGCGCACAACACAAAATCAGGTATCAGCGGGACGTACACGGGCCCTCGCCACCTGCATGTTAGTGTGAGTGAGCTACGTTCGTATTGGTTATGAAATGTACGATGCGCCAGTTCGTACCAACAGCTACATTCAGACCGACAATAAAGATTAGCGCGGACTGTATTTAATTTTCAACAAAACGCTTCGTTAAATATTTTTCAGGTTGGTATTCAGATTGTTTCTTATTACATCGCATTTCAAAGTTATGATTACTTGTATCATATTACACCTTTTACGTGGAACCGTTCGTAAAAATTAATCGGTTTTATAAAAAAATCTCAAACTCAGTTAATAAATTTTTATTATACATTTGGCGATTCGGGTGGATTATGAATACCTGGTGTCGCCACCCCATTCCAAACTGACGGTGTCATTAGATCCAACGAAAAGCCAAAAACCTAACCACAGAAAGAAAGCTTGATACGACCGTCTGGCCAACGTGGCACAGTTGGCTAATTACCCTCCTTGTAATTGGAGGAGGCCCGACTCGTAAATTAGATCCTCGCAAATCGGCTCGTTGGGTCATGGAAGGAATCGTTCGTACTCCATAAAGAACGTGCATTTTCTGATGGTTTCCCAAGCTTTGCTGCAGTAGTGGAACCAACCCCTCTCCGATAGGTTCGGTACATTAGTGATCTGATGTCGATTGACGCCTAGAATCATCCATCGGAGGCGTTTGGCTAGCTGTTCGAATGGAGGGTGGCCGCGGTAGATGTCGCGGTTATCTGTAATAAGTAGAACCTTTGTATAAGAAGTTCTAAACACCTAATTATATTATCCGTGTGGTGACGGATTTAGAACCTAGACTCGAGGCTACAAACACAAGAGATTGACAACCTAGCCGAAAAAGAAGGAAAACTTGAAACGTAACTCTGTCCCAACCCGGCCAGCGAGCCACAGGGGCACATGGTTTTTTAAAACGTGTCCTCTGTGGTTGGTATATCCTGTATCGCGGGGGCTTTTTTATTTGGCTACCAACCCACACCATGCTGAGGGGAACGCTAGACTGCCTCGTTGGTCTATGGTTCGATTCCGAGGTGCAGCACGTGTCTTTGTGTAAACCAGAGGCATTTGCTTTGAGTCTGGGTGTCATTTGTGGTCGTTAATAGCATGTTTGTAAACTGCCCCCGCGCTAAATGTTATACCTAGTGAAGGTGTTTCTTTTTTTTTTAAAGATACTTACCGAAATCGCTGTAAACTTCCGGCAGAAGGAACAAGTTTATGGGCGTACCACAGGTATCCACGCTGTAGCCCTTACAGACATTGTCAACATTCAATCCGTTCTTGTTTGTGTCGCTGTACAAATACATTCCGGAGTTCAATTGCAGGTTAGATTTCTGGAACGCTTTCCTAAAACAACATAGTTTCCTATATGAAAAGGATTATAATGGAAGTATAAGAATTATTTCTGTTTCAAAGTCAATATATTTATTGTGTATAGGACACAGTGGACGCTTACAAATTGTGTTTTGTGGTCGACATGGTACTACACTGCTGGTATTGGTTTGGTAATTAATTTGAAGTTTCCAAGCAATAGTTTTATAAGCCTGTAATAACTTAAAACTCCTGTAATACTTAATTATATCTGTTGCTGGCTGTTCAATGACAATCATCATCATTTCGGCTAAAAAACGTCTATTGCTAGACATAGGTCTTCCACGAAGGCCAGTCGTAAGCCACTCGCATCTATCGCTTTCCGGTAACTTTAACCAGGTCGTCGGCCCACCGTGTGGGAGGCCTGCGAGCATTGCGCTTTCCGGAAAGCGGTTGTCATTCGAGCACTTTTCTGCCCCTTCGGGCGTCAGTTCTGCGGGCTATGTGCCCTGCCCATTGCCACAGTTCGGACTATGGACTATGTCGGTAACTCTGGTTCTCCTGCGTATCTCTTCATTTCGCATTGTACTGTCCAAGGACAAGGTCTGAGATTTTTTTTAAATTTGATATAATGGCCGTAATTATGAATAAAAGCGTGCATGTTACCACAGTCATAGATGTCAGAGTGCGAGACTCAATAGTGACTCGCGGGTACTTAAATGCCCTTTAAAGCTAGTCAGACGTTGCTTGAGCTCAAACGCGCCAATCCAAAAAGAGTTACCGTTATAAATATACTCAAAACTAAATTTTCTATTTACATACGGGCGGCTATAAAACTAAACTAACCTGTACAAATCTTGCATTGTATTCACCGCCTCTGGGGTGAAATCTTCTAACTGGCATCTATTGTGAAGCAAAAGAAGGTGCGGATGACTTTCGCCGCCTCCTGTCGATTCAGACGATTCTTGACTAGCCGCCATTGTGTTGGATGCTGATAAGGTAGGTTTTAGCATTTCGGCTGCTTGAATGTATCTGTGGTAACATACAATCAAAAATGATATAAACAAGTATTTGAGTTTGGAAATAGGAGAGCGAGAGTGTGTATTTCAAATCGCGTTAAGACGAAGCTTTTTGCTTGAAAGGGGAAATCCCGGCAACAACTGGTATTTTGTTTTGTAAGTTTCACGTGAATGTGTGCGTCAGTAGTGTTGATGTGTGCGTCGCTTCTAAACAAATGTACCATTTATGATGTGGTATTTTAATTAGAAATCAGCTTATTTAGCAGCGGTTGTATTTTATCAAGATCGTTTGGCTGTTTTAAGATAATCAGTTCTATTCTAGTTATCTATAGGTACCTATCGGGGTAACTATTAATTACGTTTACGATCCATTCTTAGCTGTGTCTAAAGAAAATAATTTTAGTAACAAAGATACATTCTCACAAACTTTCGCGCGTATAATATTTCTAGCATAGTAGGAAGTAGGACATGATGGTCTATGTTACCTCCTTTTTATAACGAAACACCCTATAAGTTAAAAAAAGAAAGGAAAGGAATAAGGTGCACAGAATAAGCAATAGAAACTTACCTTGGAAAGTTATAGTCCACAAACCAGTCCTGTACAGCAATAAGAACATGGCATATAGCCATAAGGTAGGAAGCTATCTGCAGGCAGTCAACGGTGACGACGTTAGCACTGCGAGCGGTTACTGTAGCCGTCGACTCTTCGATCAGAGACGGAGACCAGAGCGCTTGGCAGTCCAGGAGGATTACCCGGTCGCTTGTTATATACATATCTATGCCTGGAATATTATACAGAGTGTAAAAAGTCATAACGAAATGGTCTGTACAAAATTTATGACAAAAATAAGCTTGTTTTTTTTTTAAACGTTTGGCACCAGTGCCTCTTTTAACATCGTCGAACACAAATTATGAAGCATAGACTACGCATCCCATAAATGACCCAATGCTGAATCGGGCGTCCTCCCCTTACACGGAGGATGATTAACCTACTGTGCCACACTGGCCAGACGATTGGACACAGGGTTTTGTTGTAGTGATATCTATATTATGGCAAAACAACGTTTACCGGTTCAGCTAGTAATTTTATAAAATCCTATACTTAATGCAGTTTTAGTTTTCATCAAAATCGGGCTTCATACTACTAGGAGCGTACTTATATATTTGTTATAGTTTCGATATTGGCCATCCATCCAACACATATTTGAAAAATTCACTGTTTAGATTCACGCTTATACACGAGTTCGAGCTTATACACGAGCATGTCCCGGGTTCGATTCCCGCACGGAAGAAATATTTGTACGACCTACAAGTATTTGTTCCGGGTCTTGGTGTTTTCTATCTATAATATGTATGTATTTACAAAAAAAAATGTATATAAGTAGTTTATCATCCATCTCGTTACCATAACACAAGCATTAAGTTGCTTGGCTTGGGACGAGATGGAGTTGTGTGAAATGTCCAAGGATATTTATTTATTTCTACTAGTAGGTATGACCGAGATTGATAAATTGCAAATTTTTTTCTTAGAAATTGTATATTTTATAGATAAAAAACATTTAAAAAATGACACATCGTAACTTCCGTAGTTGCAGAAACCGAAATTTGTTGCTTTACTACTCAAACCTTTGCTACCTCAAACAGATGAAACATGTACTTCACAAAAGACAAGACTTATTTTACCTTTAGTACAATGAACACCTCTCTCAATCTGTTCAATGTCTTGCATTTTAAACTTAAAAGGGGTATCGGATTCGTCTTGTTGCCTGCCTTCTGGTACGCCAGCAAAGTCAAGAGCTTCTATTTGATTTTCTAATGCCGCAACATCATTGCTTTCATATGTTTCTGGAGTTGCCGTTTCATGGGAATGTAGTATTTGAGAACAAAGGGTTTGATTGTGGATGTTTTGTGCTAACAAATTCATGATCATTGATTTTCCAACACCTTGGGTACCTGGAAAATCATTTTTTTTATAAGCCAAGGGGATCTTCCTCTTCTCCCAATTTTGAGTCAAGCCTCCTCATATTATGTGGGGGAAAGTTTACTATACCACACTGATGAGAAAGGTTGGGTTTGTATCAAAGTTTCTATCTCTGTCTTGTTATTTCCTCAACTCCCTAATTATGGTATGGGGTGGTGACACTGTGCATTCCATAAACAACAAAATTTTTTTTTTATACAATACATAATATTTTATCTATACACTATACAAATAAATAAAATTGGAAGGTCTGTTTGTAATAATAAAATAACTACTTTTTACTAAATGCATAAGTATGTATATACAGTACATGGACCAAAATAACATTTTTTTAAAGTTTTGTCTGTGGTTTGTTCCGGCTAATCTCTGGAAGGGCTGGACCGATTTTGACGGGATTTTCACTGATAGATAGCTGATGATATAAGTAGTAACTTAGGCTACTTTTTAAAAATTGATTCACCCCATGGTGGTGTCTAGTCATGTGGATGGGCAGCTAGTACATACATTTAAAAGAAGAAGACAGGGCACTATGGTGCTCTTTAGGGGAGGCCTATGTCCAGCAGTAGACTAATGTGGGCTGATGATGATGATATAGAAATGAATGTTCATCTGTATATCATGTGATGATCTTCAGCTTAGCAAAACTTAATGAAAATTTGTGTTGTAATTTTTCAGCAAATTTTAACGTTCATATTTTTATTTTTATTTATTTTTCCTATCACTACTGCATTCATAAAAACCACTTATTTGATATTGTCAATCACACAGTCTATCCACAGATTGCTTAGATTTTATATAACTAAACATATTCTTACCTATTACACCCACAACAAGATAGTTAATACTAGAATCATGTAGAAATTCTAGTGCTGCAGTATTTATTTCTAAATTCTCATCTAGTAGCTTCACTGGCTCAGTCATGTATTTTAAAGGCTGACTTGGCTTTGATTCTGTAAAAATATAACAAGGTTACTCTATTTTGAATGTTACCTGGGTGATAAAATGTATACCCTCAAATACTTTGAACTATCTATTAAAAATTAATAATACAGAAACTTATTTAAGTAATCAAATTAAAATTTTATAAACACGCCAACTTAAACATTTAAAGACTCAAGCACAGAAGTTGAATAATCATGAATGAGAAATGTACAAACAACAAAATTAGGACTACACTTGACTAAAAATACATTACCCTTCTTTTCCTTATGTTCATTTTGAGCAATTTTACTAGGCTGTGGCAAATCAGCATCTGATTGCGAGGATTTTGAATTCTTGGGACTTAATGATCTCTCATCTTTAGGAGCACTCTGCTCTCTGGTCTTCAATATTATAGTTGGTTGCTTCTCTTTCTCTGGTTTTTCTGTGCCAGGTTCTTTCGCAGTATCACGGTCGGATTTTAAAATCACAGGCCTCCTTGGTGTAGTGGATTCCTGTTATTATAAAATATTAAATGAAAACTGAAAAAAAATATTGACTATCACACACACAAAGAATAGCCTCATTTTGTAACTGAAATTAGTTAATTAATGTGAAATGTCATTATTACCTTTGGGGTAAATATTTTCTTCTTTTTATCTGCCATGTTGCTTGTTAAACCCGTTTCTTTTGTAACAAATTACAACGTCGTATACATAATTTGGGTTATAATTGAGAATTGATAAGCACTACTCTACTCCTCCAATGAAATTAATAAAGTTTTATAAAAAACTTAACATTTATTTATTATTTCTTTTTATTCTAACCTATCAAAGTATCAACTGTCAATTTGATAGTTGGTAGTGTCAAATGTGGTAAAGTCGATTTTTCTTTAATCAACATAGACGTATGAACCTAATTCGAAATTTTTCATCCGTCGCATACTGCTGCTGAGCTGTTTCTGAAAATACATTTGTACACGTATTTTCTATAATCGATTTATTAAAAATCGATTAATATAACTTTAAACATCTAATAAAAAAATATGGGAAAATATTAATCGATTTAAATAAAAATACATTATTTTTAATTCCCTACTTTACTTACAACCCTAGCTTTCAGTAAAGGGATGTGACATTAATGAAAAAGAATCGATTAAATAAAAATCGATTTTTCTTTAGTCGGTAGTAATCGATTTTTTAAAAAATCGATTTTTGTAAAATATAATCTGTTTTTTTTTTAAATCGATTCTTGTGGTAATAATTAAAAAAAACCTGCTTTTCATATTCCAATATTCAATTTTGGTAAAATGTCAAGGTAGCAATTAGGAAACCAAATAGTATTGATACGATTTTAGTAAAAGCCAAAAATGTCTAGTCCTATTTTACATTACGGTAACATTTTAGGTTTTTTTTACGGTTACAAGACATTTTTATTGTTTATCATTAACGGCAACAATGTTATTTCACTCACCACTACACTGAAACTACATTTATACGCATACATAAAATCAACGTTTATGTATGAAATTAACTCAAGATTTTTCATCCGTCGCAACCTGATTCTGAAAATCAATTAAAATCCATAATTTATATAATCGATTAATATTACAATAAAAGTCGGTAATAAAAAATCGATTAAAATAGAATCGATTATTTGTTCACATCCCTACTTCAGTATGAGTTGAGTTTGTTGATTTTGATTGGAAGGAGAAGAAAGAAAAGAATTTCAACATTGTTTAGGTGTTAGTAAAAAACCTGCGCATAATAAATTCTTTAAAATGGATTCATTGTCTACTTGTGGACTACTTGTTCTTTATTTATCGTGTATTTCATCCACAATCTTTGCGGACACTTGCGTGCAGAAATCACCTTGTTCGTGTGAATTTTCTAATGGTACCGGAATTGATCTATCGCCTGCAGTTTCGTCAACATTTTATACAGCTGAAGTGTATGCTGTGAAAAAAGGGGGTGCGGAATATCAGCTCTCTACCTACTACTATCATCCATGCTTTGATGCTTCTTTGAATGGC
Source organism: Clostera curtula (assembly GCA_905475355.2). Taxonomy (NCBI): domain Eukaryota; kingdom Metazoa; phylum Arthropoda; class Insecta; order Lepidoptera; family Notodontidae; genus Clostera; species Clostera curtula. The sequence continues at coordinate 6,447,957 of FR997808.1, read as the reverse complement.
TCTACATCCAATGAAAGTGCTAAATGCGGTGAACCTTTATCGGTGAGTGTGATCGTATAATACTCTTTAGACCGAATTTAACAATTCTTCACTTCAGTAGTATAAATTTGTAACATGCGACTACCAATAAGTATCATTAACTGGTTTGGTTAATGTGGTAAGCATCTACCTATTATGAAATAACCTGTTTCTTAAAAATGATAATGAGTATTGGTAACATAGATTGAACATATTCAAATACATGTGGAACGATTGGATTTATGATTTTATTATAAAAAGTTTTCATGTCATCATTTCAGCCCATAAATGACCCACTAATGAGTCAGGCCTCCTCCAAATTCATAGAGGGAATTTAGACTACTGTGCCACAATAGTGAGATGGGTTGGCACAGGGTTGTATCAAGTTTTTCTGCTCATGCGGCTAGGTGATATGCCTCTTACACTGGATATACCTAGAAGCCTATGTTAATGATCCTATTGGAATGAGGAAAACCCACATTATTCTATAATCTATTGGTATTTTGAAATGAGTTGGTAAAGCTCGATTTCTGCCATAATATTATAGAGGAATATCATTTTTAGCGGAGATATTAATCTTTAATAATGCTATTTCACTACAGAATATATTATTTTTCATTGTCCTCTATACACAAAAATTATAACATAGCATCAAACAAATACAATATAATGGGTTAGGTGTATTAAGTGTGTTTTTTTAGATAAATTTCTTTTATCATTTGGCTTGCTGGCTTTTAAAAATATAAAATCATTGCATTAAGTTTAAGGGAACCTTAATTTGGAATGCTTTTATAAATACTGATATTTAATACTATGATTTCAGATATGTCGTCACACAAACTTAATGACACAAGTAAATACATCTTCAATTTATTCATTAGATCCTGGAACTTATGAATTTTTGGGCAAAACCAATAGTTCAAAGTTTAGTGATCAAGGGGACTCTATAATCTATATCAATGGACCTTCGTAAGTGTCTTAGTTTTATTTTTACAAAAGTTTCCAATTCACCATTGTCATCATCTCAGTTCATAGATGACCCACTATTGGGTTGGGCCTCTTCCAGGTGAATGGAAGGAAATTAGACCATTGTCATCATCTCAATTCATAGATGACCCACTATTGAGTTGGGCCTCTTCCAGGTGAATGGAAGGAAATTAGATCATTGTCATCATCTCAGTTTATAGATGACCCACTATTGAGTTGGGCCTCTTCCAGATGAATGGAAGGAAATTAGACTATGGTGTCATGATGCGTTAGAACAGGGTTTATACCAAGTTTTCAGTTTGCCATGGTTCCCCTCATAGAGCTCTGTCATTAACACCAAAGAGTATTGATTGTTATTTGGCTGCAGGAAGTAAGCCAGTGGTGTCCACTATGCTGTAAAGCTCTCTTAAATTATAGCAAGGTCAATTGTTTTTTTCTTTTTTAGGGATACAACAGTACTTTTGGTTTGTGCGCAGTCAGACAACAAACTCCAAATATATTCACTAGCTGAACCTGATAAACTTGTAAGTTTTCATAGCCTAATCTAATTTACTTTAACTTTAAGATAATTTAGTATAGTGCCACAGTCTATAAATGTGTGGTGCTTTACTCATTTATAGCCTGTGGTACATCGGGGTTTTGTATGCATATATGCACATCTCCAAAATCATTTATTGACAGTCCCGTTAACTTGACTTCTTGGGAGTTTGCCATTTATGGCGGAGTATGCATCCCCATTGGTAGTAAATCCCGTGGCCCGTAATCCCGTAGCCCGTAATCCCGTAGCCTGGTTCGGGTAGTCGAGGATCGCCGTCGGATTTAGTGTGTAGTACTGTGTAGGTCATATACCCGGCCAGTCCCCAACGGCCGGGTAACCATGAGGATCTCCGATGTAAAAAAAGAGCATCCATCTCATCATCATTTCAGATGAAATTTCAACATAGATCTGCAAGACTTCTGGACATTATGAAAACCTTCTGTAAGCCTAGAATGCGCTGGTGTGAACGATTTCGCGGCAATAAGTATACTTTTATCATAACTAAATTAAAAATAAAATCATTATATTGTTGTAATATTTCCAAAGAGAATATAACGTAAAATACAAGCCGTTGTTGTTTCTAAATTGAAACAAAATGAAGATGTTTCACTAGAGAACTCTCGAGAAATTGTTAAAATAAAATTAATAATTAGTATTTCTGTTTGTACAGAACGAGTATTTGCGTAATTAATTATGCCCATATCATTAAAAGACATATGTGTATCGAGGTCGCTGTTTGGCTATCTGTAAAAATATCTGAAGCACTCTTGAGACATGATAGCCTGTAGCCACATTCTATTTTAAGTTAGGGTTAAGTGCTGCGATGTTTTTTACGTTTATAATCTAGGTATCTAACACATTAACATAAGTTTGAGGGGGAGGTTTATTAAACCAAATAAGTTGTAGTTTGTGTATTAAACCACATCGTTATTCGTCAGGCATCGAACTTAACCTCCTTGCTTCACCGCGTATAAGTCCTCGGTCACGCCATTCTAAGATCTATGGTAGTTAGTAACACCTGTTAGTAATAGCTGATAGGCTAACCAAATTATACCGCTTGTCCCACTAGTGCATATCCCTGATGACGTCAAGAGCTAAAAATACACTAAAAAAAAACAGTCGCATGAATAAAACTTATTAATCTCGAAACTGTTCTTTAATACTATTAAATACTACTACTCAGGACCCACTGCTGAGTCCAGTGTCCCCATCATAGGGAGGGTAGTTAACCTACAGTGCCACGCTAGCCAGGGTTGGCACAGGGTTTCGTATCGCCCCCTCGACTGTGCTGCCACCTTGCTGTGGTGAGGGGGCTTGAGTGCCTCGATGATCCGTGGGGCCATACCGGCCAGGGCCTCCCATGCCGGGCGGGCCCACGGGGAGAGGTGAGACGAAGAGCGGCACCCAGCGTCGTGGCGGGTTGCGGCTCCAGGGACTCCTCTGTCCTCAGAGCTGCCTTGCGAGTCGTAAACCGCTGCGGCGCATCATGAGGTCCTCGGGTTGGCGCTCAACTTAGTTGGCCGTCAAACCGAGTCCTCACTAAACGTCCTCGGGTTGGCGCCGGCCGAGGGCTGACGGGCCTCCTCTGCGAGGCCGTATGTCGCAGAAGGGGGCTCCGGGACGGATCGCTGGTGCGCTGCGGTAGATTGGGGCTGCGGGGACTTGGGTGGATGGGGACCCTGTCCCCAGTGTCTCACTGCGAGCCCTGGACGGGGGCTCCGGGGACCTGGGTTGACGGTGGACCCTGTCCTAAGGGTTTCCCTGCGGGCCCTGGACGGCTGCGGTGCGCCGGTGTCCTCTGGTTGGCGCCGGCCCGAGGGCTGACGGGCCTCCTTCTGCGGGGCCGATGTCGCAGAAGGGGGCAGCGGGGCGGGTCGCAAGGGAGGGAGCTCCGGGTGACCCGCGCCGCGGACGGAGGCGGGGGTGGAGGGGGGGGTTCGTGACGATGCGGGCCCCTTCTGCCCTCGCCTAGGAGGCCGGTGGTGGTTCGGGGGAGCCACCACCGACGAAAGCCTCGATGACTGAGGGCGTCCCAGTATACCGGGGCGCCCTCTCTGATAGTCGCTTGCCCGCGTTGCGGGCACCACGCCGGGGCGTCACAGTAGAATGCGTTTACGCGAACTTGTGGCGCCCCAAGCGCGTCGTGTGAGGGTATGCCGCTGGGGTTTTAGTGGGTAAACGACTCTTGGGTAGACGACCCTTGTCGGAGTCCCACATAATCACCGACCTTTCCCCCGGGGTGCGGTGGTATGCATAAAGCATTTCCCCAGCGAAAACAAAACAAAAAAAAAAAAAAAAAAGGGTTTCGTATCAAGCCCCCCTCGACTGTGCTGCCACCTTGCTGTGGTGAGGGGGCTTGAGTGCCTCAATGATCCGTGGGGCCATACCGGCCAGGGCCTCCCATGCCGGGCGGGCCCACGGGGAGAGGTGAGACGAAGAGCGGCACCCAGCGTCGTGGCGGGTTGCGGCTCCGGGGACTCCTCTATCCTCAGAGCTGCCTTGGGAGTCGTAAACCGCTGCGGCGCACCATGAGGTCCTCGGGTTGGCGCTCAACTTAGTTGGCCGTCAAACCGAGTCCTCACTCAACGTCCTCGGGTTGGCGCCGGCCGAGGGCTGACGCACCTCCTCTGCGAGGCCGTATGTCGCAGAAGGGGGCTGCGGGACGGATCGCCGGTGCGCTGCGGTAGATTGGGGCTGCGGGGACTTGGGTGGATGGGGACCCTGTCCCCAGTGTCTCGCTGCGAGCCCTGGTGGGCTCCGGGGACCTGGGTAGACGGTGGACCCTGTCCTAAGGGTTTCCCTGCGGGCCCTGGACGGCTGCGGTGCGCCGGTGTCCTCTGGTTGGCGCCGGCCCGAGGGCTGACGGGCCTCCTTCTGCGGGGCCGATGTCGCAGAAGGGGGCAGCGGGGCGGGTCGCAAGGGAGGGAGCTCCGGGTGACCTGCGCCGCGGACGGAGGCGGGGGTGGAGGGGGGTTCGTGACGATGCGGGCCCCTTCTGCCCTCGCCTAGGAGGCCGGTGGTGGTTCGGGGGAGCCACCACCGACGAAAGCCTCGATGACTGAGGGCGTCCCAGTATACCGGGACGCCCTCTCTGATAGTCGCTTGCCCGCGTTGCGGGCACCACGCCGGGGCGTCACAGTAGAATGCGTTTACGCGAACTTGTGGCGCCCCAAGCGCGTCGTGTGAGGGTATGCCGCTGGGGTTTTAGTGGGTAAACGACTCTTGGGTAGACGACCCTTGTCGGAGTCCCACATAATCACCGACCTTTCCCCCGGGGTGCGGTGGTATGCATAAAGCATATCCCCAGCGAAACCAAAAAAAAATAATAATAAAGGGTTTCGTATCAAGTTGTCCTTCTCTTGCGGCTGTTATTTCCTTTTGTCGGCTCTTACGACACCCTCAGGATGGAATGGGGGTGGTGACACTATGTATTCTAAATCCATCGCCACACGCAATACTGGTCTTTAATATTAAGTACTTAATAAATGTATGGTCGCTATATTGCATACTGGGCAAGCCTTTTAAATTCTGACGTTTCCATATTTCCCGGCAATTTTGAATTTGGAACTGTTCTATATTCGAATGAGTTTCAATTTTAACACGTTGAACGCCATGGGGGATACCATGTGACCCTCACTACTTTAGTACACGGGGCCAATCAAAAATTATTGAAATGTCAAACATTTCAATTCTTTTTTTTTTGTTTTATTCGACAGGAAATACATCAAAATCTATAACGCAATTTAAAATAATCAATTTATTTACTTGTTTAAACATAAATACAGCTGTCACTCAATAGGTGTCCCCCGTGGCCTCCCAGGATAGAAATTCGTTTTTCCGTTACAGGGGGCCGCGCGGTCGCAGTGTCGGCCACCCCCGCCCGCCGCACTGTTCCCGCAACGCCCGCGCTGTTCGTTCGTTAGTCACAGACAAAACGCGTTTTAAGTGACTTGAATTTCTATGTTTGCTAGTTTCGCGCCATTTTATTACATACGAGCGTTCTTTTGTGTTGCTGTTTGTATACTAAAACTATGAATTGTTTCGATGATTTCGAAATAAGTCAAGAAGACTTATCGCAGATAGACAACTTAGAATTGAACATATTGAACAGCAGGTTCAATAAAGACTTATCGCAGATAGACTACTTAGAATTGAACATCTTGAACAGCAGTTTCAATATTAGTTCGGAAGATGAAGATTCAGATTTCCAGCCTAGTCGGCGTACGCGTCGTCGTATCATGGTGTACGATAGCGAAGAAGATATGCAGAGTGAAATTTATATCCCAGATATCACAGGAAGTACAACGCCAATTTCAAATCGTTGGACACTGCCATCAGGTAATCAGCCTAGAGTTATTCCTTTTACAGAAAATCCTGGTTTGCCGCCTATCCTCTACCATGCTATGATTAATGCATCTCCCGCTGATTTTTACTTTCTTTTGGTGCCGGACGAAGTATTTAAACAAATCGCGGATGACACTAATCAGTTTGCAATGACTAAAATATGCGCACAAGAGGCTTCAAGGTCTGCACGAATTCGAAAGTGGTCACCAACTGACGAGAGTGAGATGAAAAGCTTCTTTGCTTTGATATTATTTATGGGTTTGGTGAAATTGCCTAAACTATCAGATTATTGGTCGAAAGATAGAATGATCGGACACCCCTTTGCATGCACGGTTATGTCTCGTAATAGGTTTGAGCTACTATTACAAAATTTGCATTTCTCTCAAAATGACGATGCAAACAAGTCTGACCGTTTGCACCGTGTAAGACATTTACTTAACACAATGAACGAAAATTTCCAGAAACATTACACTCCTGGCCAAGATCTTTGCATTGACGAGAGCGTCGTACCATTCAGAGGCAGGGTAGTATTTCGACAGTACAATAAGCAGAAAAGACATAAGTATGGAATAAAGGAATTTAAGCTTTGCACGTTACCAGGCTATACCTATAAACTAAGTATTTATGCGGGAAAAGAGAACGATCACATAAACACCACCCCATCGAACGTAGTGATGTCTCTATGCAATGGTTTATTTAATAAAGGGCATGTGTTATACACCGACAATTGGTACACGAGTGTTGATTTAGCGAGAGAACTCGTAAAGAATGACACACACCTCGTTGGTACTCTTCGGAAAAATCGAAGGAATCTTCCTAAAGAAGTTGTAAATGCCAAATTGAAGCGAGGAGAACATATTGCCCGGGAGAGTTCTGATGGCATTACCGTCCTGAAATGGAAGGACAAAAGGGACGTGCTTGTTCTTTCGACTAAAGATTCCGATCGTTTTCAAACATTATCAAAACGCGGGAAGGTAGTTGCTAAGCCGAAAATTATACTTGATTATAACAGAGCAAAGGGGGCAAAAAAATACAAGTTGTTCAGTTCAGAAAAGAGTTATTGCAAAGTTTGTTGGTGCGAAAAGTAGAGCAAAAAGAAGCTGTAAAACCAAGGAGAATGAAACACAAACTAACTAAGAGGGACGGACCCAACAAACGAAATCGTCGAACCTGTCAGGAGTGCTATAAAGAAAATGTCAAAGTCTTGGGGCGGAAAGTTGCAAAAAACAAAACAAAAAAAATTGTTACTTTTTGTGAAAATTGTCCTCACAAACCTTACCTTTGTTTTGATTGTTTCCATAAAATTCACTGATTATTTTTTATTTTTTGTACCGATTATCTGGTGACTTAGTTATGCTAAATTGTTTCTGATCTCATTACAAAGTCTTTTAATAAATATATTAAAATAAATTGTTGTGTTTCATGAACAGTATTCTTAACTTTATGAAAATGTAGTTTATTTACAAAAAACATCTGTTTTATGAAACCCAAAACGTTTTTTGTATTACTCTGTGTAGCGGATGCTCGCGGTTTTACCCGCGTGGTACCCGTTCCCGAGGGAAGATCGGGATAAAATATAGCTCAGCTTAATCGCGGATAATGTAGCATTCTAAAAGTGAAAGAATTTTTGAAATCGGCCCGGCGGAAGTATTTGAGTTATTCATTACATACAAATCTTTAATCTTTATAAGACTAAGTATAGACAAGAAACTTGTATTTTTTTTCTAATTATAACATATTTGGAAAAACCAACTAGACTGGGCTACTCTACGGGGCCGTGGGGGACCCGTTCAATACAGATCTGTTAGTTAAACGTATCCACCAGCTCAACAGACACGTTTGAAATAACCTCTATCGCGCGGTCACATGTTGTCCCCCGTGGCCTGAACGGAACATACATGTGTGGCCCAAACCTTGTCCCCCATGGCCTAAATGGAAAAAGTTAAAATATTTCATGGCGTTTAACGTGTTAATCCTCGAAACAGTTGAAAGTATTAGGATTAATGCTATTGTTTAGTCACAGCGTCGATTGGAATCTGTCAGGCTACGTATGAAAATTACGTTCGTGCAATAATTTTCTACAACTTTAGAAATTTTTTGAAGAGCTAGCATCTGTGTTTAGTGATGAAGCCCAATGTCTGCGTCTGTCGAACGCTGGTATTTAGAATTCCAGCGTGGACATACTAGTGTTAGTGACAAACCTCGCGAAGACGCCCAAAATCCGCCTTCACTGAAGATAACATAATTGCTGTGAGACAACTACTTCTCGAAGATCGTTATGTGACGTATCGATAGATAGAGGCTCTATTAGGCATTACAGGGACAACCATTCAGATATTTCAAAGATCTTGCATGAAGCGCTTGGTGTGAGAAAGCTAGTTTGTCGTTGGATACCGCATCTGCTTCCCGACGATCACAAGGCGGCCCGCGTCAGATGGTGTAAGATACTCTGAAAAGGTTCAACCGAGGAGAGTTAAATCACGTCTACGACATCTTCAATGGTGACGAATCTTGGATCTATGCCTATGATCCTGATTCCAAACAACAATCTACAATCTGGGCCTTTCAAGACGAGCCAAAGCCGACTGAAGTTGTTCGTTCTCGAAGCACTTCAAAGAAGATGGTGACCACGTTCGGTGGAAAAACCGGCCATGTTGCGACTATTGCACTTGAAGATCGTAGAATGGTTAATGCAGAGTGTTTAACACAAGTCATAGCCGAACTTCGAAAATCTAACTCAAAGCGACGCATCATCCTGCACCACGACAACCCAATCTCACACAGCGCTCGTCAAACGATTGAGTATTTGAAGCAGGAACAAGTAGAAATTTTGACCATCCTCCATACAGTACTGACCTAAGCCCTAACGATGTTTTTACAGTTCCTAAAATTAAGAAAAGTCTTCGTGGTCAAAGTTTCCGCTCCGGTGAAGAAGTAGCGATTTCAAGTCAGCCATTTTCCCCCACTTTAGAGTGGAATAAAGGTTTTAATAACTGGTTTGAGCGAATGGAAAAGTGTATTAAGCTACGTTGTGAATAGTTTGAAAAACAATAAAAAGTACTATAGGGTTCTAGTTGTGTTTTTTCTTCAAACGACAAATCATCAAAGGTATACCTCGTACGCGTAGGTATTATCAATGTGAGAATCTATAAAAACTATTGACAAGTCACGGTTGATATTTTTTTTCTTGAGGGCACTTTGTAAGAAGTTCATCAAAGCATCTAGCAAGCTATCTCTGTTCAAAGTTAAAACAAAATTTGTAGAGAATGGTGCAAATCTCATTCAAGCAATAGGAAGCGAGATATTCACGAAAAACGTGAATATCTCGCTTCCTATTTCGTGTGTATTTTACATTATGTATTTAGTTCCCGACGTTTCAAATTCAATAATGTAAAATAATCACAAATATCTAAGATATAACTACAACGTATTTTTCGGAAGTTAAGTTTTTTTTTTTAATTTCAGGTCTTGGCGTTTTACTCGAGAGATGCCTGTTTAAAGACCATCGAAGAAATATCCACTCGGTCGACGGGGTCGACTCTGTTAATAATATTTTTTTCGTTCGTCGTGTTTTATCTAGTCCTCGGTATTTGTGCTAAGAAGTTCCTGATGGGAGCCACGGGCATCGAAGTTATACCCAACTTGGCTTTCTGGTCGGAGCTGCCTAACCTTGTGAAAGTAAGTTCGACACTTTTTAATTCGATTTTTTAATCTGACATATCTATCGTGTTTACGTAAGTGGGAGCCATTATGGGTACGTTCCACTTGGCACCCACAACGACCACGCTCACGACCACGGTTTTCGCCGTTCCACTTGGTTCTGGGCGTCACAAATAGTCACAATCGTTTACTCAAGTGGCATGGATTTTGGAGCGTTTTGGGCGTTCATTTAAATAATAAAAATGGCGCGTCTAAAAAAAACTAAACAAAAGGTTGATGAGGTTATATTACAATTTGTAAGTGGTATTAATAAGTTCCATTACATATTGGTTAAGAGATTTATTAAAAAAAAAGTATATACATACTTTAATTTTCAAGGAGTATTTAACTAATTTATGATCGTATTTAATAAAAATGCCTATATCGGCAGCAGTTTGAAATTAGTTGGTGCGTCAAAATAAAAGTACTAGTTCGTCCAGCTCAGATGAAGAAAGAAATAGAATTTTACAAATCTTTGATCGTGAGAAACGAAAAGTTTGACCACATAATATTGATTTGATAAAGTCTTGTTCGGTACAATAGAAAGATATTGTTATTGTCACCATGTTTCTGCTTTTAGTTTTTAAAATTGGCGCTCAAATTCTCAAAACGCTCACAACGACCCACCTTTTGAGATGGGGCGTCGTGAGCTTGGCGTGAGCATAAGTAATGACGTCATCAATGACGTTTTCGCCGCGACCACAACGATCGTGGTCGCCATGTGGAACGCCTGAATGAGCATTTTAGGCGTTGTGAACGCCAAGTGGAACGTAGGTACCCTATGTAGGCTCTAGTATAACTAACGCTCAAATTTTGGTTCGGGATTATTAACCTATAAGCTTGGTAGTCTGAATTTGATTAATCTTATTTCGCAAGTTAGGAAATGTCAGCGATGTCCAAATTGTTAAAAAAATTACATTGATGTTTTGTGAAGTTACAGTCTTTTCCTTACTTATGTTATTACATATACAGGGTGTCCCAAAAAATAGTGTCAAGCGGAAGTCCAGAGATAGAGCACCCCTTGGGGTACCCGAATCATTCCCATGTACGTTCTGCATTTTTTAAGATTTCGTGTTTTTTTTTCTGATATGAAAATAATCGCTTTACACCAATATTTTCATAATATTGGTCAAAGTTACGAAGCTGATTATTTTATGCATATAAGTATAATTCAAGAAGATACAGTTAGAGAAAGAAAAAAATAAAAAAGTCAACTTAAAAAAAAATGGTCTTAAGTTCTTCAGGTCGAAAATCAGAAAATTCAGAAAAGCAATCATACACGAAAACTAAGAAAAATCGCAGAACATACATGGGGGTGATTCGTGTACCCCAAGGGGTGCTCTGTCTCTGGACATCCGCATGACACTATTTTTTTGGACACCCTGTATAATCAGATTATAACTACTTTAATTTTAAATAGTGTTGTAATCACACTTATTCTTCTTCTCTAGGACGGTTGGCTGTTCATGGTAAGCGGGTTCAAACTGCCGTCTCGTAGTGGAGCGGGTCCGACAATCTCGCCCGACCCTAACAGCTACGACAGCATATAACAGCAAAGGGATGCCAACCTCTCCGACGGTCAACTTGTGTTGATCGAGTAGAATCGGAAGGTAGGAGTGGAATAGAGAATTTCAGTGGCATAAATGACGTTTAAGCGTACTTCGACTATTGCGCTCATTGAAATCTTTAAATGATTTATTTTAGTACTGAATGTAATTTCATTTACTGGAAGAGCTTGTACATAACATGTTTTTTTAATACAGTTGCTCAAAAAGTGGCATATTACAGGGACGTATAGCGTTCGGGAAGTGGGCTATTACACACGCGTGCTTTTTCTTTACCATTCCCGCACTAGTGCGTTTTCTTTCCCAACTGTCAAAATAATGTCTATTATAAGGAAAAACCAACCATGAAGTTTTTACTAAAAAAAATCATAGAAGTTTTTATGATTCATGCAAATACGTATATTTCTAAAAAGAAACTACGTACTAATTTGTTGCAATATCAGATTTAATGATTTGATTGAATGTGTTTTATTTCATCTAAGTAAATTTCATTTCATATCAATAAAAAAATTCCACTGAAGACTTGGCTGTATGGGCATTGTTCCTTTTGCCTACCATAATGGGTGAAGAAAAAAAAAACCTGCTTATATTCTACGGTCGGCGCCATTTTTCAGAAATGATTAGTTAGTTGAGTTTATTGTGTTTTTATTAAATTGCTTCATTTTTTCGCAACTGTATTAAAAATAGTCGTTCAGTGCACGTGCGGAACCGTCATTGCAACTTGTTCCGACTGTCAACCCTCGCCTTCGGCTGCGCCTCGGCTCGGGTAGACATTTGTCGGAACTCGTTGTAATGACAGCCTTTCCGCACTTGTAATGAAATATACTATTATCTAATGTAATCAACGTCGTAGCTTCCAATACAAATCCTTATTAACTAAACGTAATTTACTGTTAAAATACATATCGCACCTTCGGTAGAACAAGGGCATAATTGTAGTTTTTGAAAAGAAGTAGAAGAATTTTTTGAATATGCTCTTCATCATTTTAGCCCGTAAATGTCCCATTGCTGAGTCAGGCCTCCTTCAAGTTCATTGGTGGACATAAGCCTACTGTGCCACAAGGGTAACACGAGTTGGCACAGGGTTTGTATCAAGTTTTACTTCTCTCGTGGCTTGATGATTTACCTCTTGCGTTTAGGGCCTCCGCGTATTATGCGGCCAGGCCGCGCGGCCAAGTCGCAGCGGCCAACTAATTCTTCTACGATGTATGTAGCTGCCCGCATTAGGCCAAGTTTTGGCCGCGCGGCCAACGAAAAACATCGCGTCACACACGCGGCCTATTGGCTGCCGCGGCAAGGCCGCGAGACTGGCCGCCTAATGCGCGGGGCCCTTAGTGTCCTCTTATGTCATCCACAGGATGGTATGGGTTGGTGACTTTGTGTATTCTAAATCCGTCACCACACGTTAGAACAATATGAGCATATATGTCAATATGCTCATATTGTTCTAAAGTAGTTTTCTCTTTGGCCTGAAATACGATAATTATTCTAAGTATGTTATTAACGCGTTGTTGTAATATTTTTGCGACCAAAGGTGTGATATAAACGACTCTGCGAATTGTATAGCTCAATTATCGGTCTCTATATAATCGCCACAACTACATACTTACAACCTTTAAGACTGCGTAGCACCGATAAAATACTTATTGAATCCAATGTGTTTAGGATTAAATAATCCTAAAAAGAATTGCCGAACGACAAATGAAAACATATTATTTTTCGAAAGATTTCTCAGATTAATGCCATATATACTCCTTAACTTTTTTCAATAAAAATACTATTTTTAAATAAAGTATTAAAAAATAATAATTCGAAGACTATTTAATGTATCGTTGTGCCTTTCTTCTTTCATTTATATGCCTTCATAGGATTTTTTTCTTCTGTCACATAATGTTTTTTCATAGTGTTAGAATCTGAAAAACCCGGTAGCTATTTTATCAAAAATACTGTTCAAGAAATTTCATGAACATTAAAAATGAAATCTTATTGGGATTGGTATGATCCATAGGGACCGGTCATAAAATACGTCACGCTACAATCAACATTTTTTAAATCGCTCCCCCCTATTGTCACTCTTGTCACACTTTCTGTAACCTCCCTGTAAATATGTCGTCACGCAACTAATACCGCCCCTGAATATAACAAATTTAAGTAGATAGTACACACATTTTCAGAATCAAAATTGTTTAGTTAAGTTTAAAAAATTGAATAAAATTAATAAATATATTTCCTAACGAAGAAATATATATATAATAATAATTCTATTTATCATAAGTCCAAGGATACTGTAAATGCGAAGAAATATCTAGCATTGGTATTGCAATATTTTCTTCTCCTTTATCTTCAAAACTACCGTCTGATTCATCGTCATCTATCCATTCTGCATATTCCGTACCAGCGTTTTCGACGTTCGACGAGCTGCGATGCGAGTTGGTTGTATACTCCGAACCTTGCTTCTTCAGCTCATATCGAAAAATAAACTTATGTAAATAAATCGAGTTTTACTCGATTTTGTATGTTAGGTAATACAATATAATGTAATAAATAATAAACAATATACGTTTAATAGTCTGTGTATTTACTAAAATACGAAATGAATAACTTTGAATCATGATAAAAAATTAGGCAAAAGTATTTATTGAAAATATATTTATTTAAAATGTTTTAACGAACGTCGAACGTCACGTTGCCGTAGTTCGGGGGGGGGGGGGGGGGGAAGCTGTCACATCTTGTCACACTCAGCAGGACCCCTCCCCACTTTGTGTGCGAATGTATTTTATGAACGGTCCCATAGGTTAGGATAAGAGATATTAATGTTGTTATAAATGGTTCAATAATAATGTATACACTAAAACTAATACATAATAAATTTACTTCTGACATAGTATCGTGAATAAACATATTTCTTTCATAATAGGTATACGAATTCGAAAGTTATATTTTCTATTTGATAAAAACTAGCGATTATATCGTATTTGTTTAAATGTCCTTTAAGATCAAATTGTCATTACTTGTAGTTATTTCATTTAACAGTTTGTTTTGTTTTATTATTCATTATTTTTCTTATAAATTTAGGGTGCTTCAATTTAGTAATTTGGATTTTAGTTCACGTCTATTTTTTTGTTTATTTCTGTGTTGGGTTTGTTTACTTCCAATGAAGTTGTAAGATTTACTATAACCTTCCTAACCTACAAGATTGTATAGTTGTGTTGTTAGCCAGCTTTTCATTGTCTACTTATTACTATAGATCCATATCCTATACTCTTGTTACATGTTTAATGTACAATTTGTATCTCTTACTAATAAAATATTTACCAACATTCACATTGTCCTAATGTTTTTAACAGGGCATATCTAACAATATATCATTACGTTTTTCTCTATCTCTAAAAAATGTTTATAGACGACATTATACAAAATTGTCGAACTTGTAACCAACTATGTATATATTTTATAATATGTATTATTATATTTTAACTAGTTTTAACATTATAACATCTATTCGAAAATGTATGGTTGTAGTGTAGATGCTTCACTCTTTGAGCAGACTCAAATTGGTTTGAGTCGTCCATATTTTACACGTTGTAACTAATGTATTATAAGTAGTGTTGTGTTCGGTTTTTTATTTGTATATTATGTATGTAGACAATAAAATAATTATGTTTGTTTATACTACCCGCATAATTTGCCATAGCAATATTCAGCAAATTTAATTCTGAACTGTACATAATTGTTCTATTTTCTATTTAGACATACTTATGTTTCGTGAACAAAGTCAGAAATACATTGCAAGTTTGTGGTTTTGCTTGTAGAGTTCATATTTTACTAGTGGCCCGCCCCGGCTTCGCCCGTGCAAAGCGGGGGTGGGTTATACATAAAAACCTTCCCATTGAATCACTCTATCTATTAAAAAAAACCGCTTCAAAATCCGTTGCGTAGTTTTAAAGATTTATGCATACATAGGGACGGACAGAAGAATGCGACTTTGTTTTATACTATGTAGTGATATAACGGTCCTTTTTTCTGAATAGCAACGAAGGACTAATTCTAAGTTGGTTTATTTTAATTAGCCTAGAACTGTCATAGAGTATAATTTCTTTGCTCATATTTATATAAGTAGTTTATCATCCATCTCATTACCATAACACAAGCATTAAGTTGCTTAACTTGGGACGAGATGGCGTTGTGTGAAATGTCCAAGGATATTTATTTATTTCTTTTATTTATTTACGTATATATATATTATTTAGAATCTCTCGATTATTTTCAAATTTTACGATTGTTCCCTTTGTGGTTTTGAATTGCCTTCTTTGTCGGCCTCACTAAGGGCCTGTCTAACGCCTTTAAATAAAATGGTTTGTTTTCGTTACCAACGCCATCCATATATATTTTTCCACTTTAATAATGTAATGTATGATAGTGTAGTTTTATATGCAATGTTATTAAAATGTGTCTTAATTAAAATTTGTATTTTTTAACTTATCTACTATTTCAACAACAGTTTTGATCTTTTTTAGAACAGGTTACGGGAACCAAGTTTCTTAATTTATGCTGTAAACACTTAGGATACAGATGGTAAGGGGTTATATATACTTATGCCATAAGATTATTTAAATCCCAGATCCTGCATTGCCGACGCTGTATAAAGTAAATGAATGACGTTAACAGTAGACGGAAAAGTGAGTGTTTTCCGCTGAAAAAATTGGCTCTGATGACCTTACTCATGAGCTGGTATTTGGCTGCGATATTCTGTAAGTTCCTTCCACAATTGGGCAGCCCCAGTGATCGGGCAGTTATCCACTTAATAAATCACGACTTACTCCAATCGTCACTCTGTATCTGACAAATTGGCCTTATGCCTACGTGGCGTTGCTTAAAGGGTGGAGTGTCCTTTTAGTAATGTTTTTAAGCCAATAATATATCAAATTAAAATATGTTACGGCCGCATTTCCTTCGTGGAACGTCATTTAAGTTTTAGCAAATAAAGTCATTGAACATGTTTTTTATTTCGATGCCAAAAACATTACGTTTCGGGGACTTGATATTATAAGATTTAAAATTAAATATGATCACTAATTACGATGATGTTTATTGATATCTCTGGGTAATAATGTGGAGCTTCAGCTGGCTAATCGTATCGGTTAAATCTTAAATCCCATCTGAAACCAAAATGCTTTTGTTAGGTTTTAGCTATGATATGTGCAGAATTGAGCATGGGACTAACAACGTAATACTTGATTAAGACAATTCTTAGGTTCGTAGTATAGCGTAAACTATTACAATTACCTTTGGAGCATTTTCTATGAGACACTCGAACAAGTGATGAGATCTTTCACAGCCGTTCTCCCCATCTGCCACTGTTGCTTCGTTCACTACAAATATTTTCAATAATAATATTAGTGTGTCAATCTATTCTGAACTCATCCCTATCAATAATTAGTTATCCATGGACAACTTCGTCCATGCAAAATAATATAAACGATAGTTGAACTTTTTAATGTGCAGTTTTAAATTGATTAAGCAGAAGAGAGAGTATGTAGGTAACATTTCTATTATAGTAGTCCATGTTGCGATGGATTAGTTATGAGTGTCAGGATGATAGGACTATAGGAACACCAGTGATAGCTGTCATCACATCATTTAACCTATATGAGAAGGAAAACCTGATACAAACCCAGTGCCAACCCATCTGGCCAGCATGGCAACGTAAGGTTATTTACGTCCTTGAAATCGGAGAGATCCACAGCAGTGGGTTGTTCATGGAATAAAAAATGAGACTATGATTGATAGTTTCTTCTATTTCTTCTTTTAGGTTTTGGTTTCCATCGATATTACCGATTATTTTGCCAAATGACAGGTGTATTTGTTAAAAAACTGTGAGAAATTAAATTTCCAACAACTTTGGATCCTGCCATTTTTGATCTAAAGTAGAAAATTAACGAGTTCTTTCAGAAAAACTAAAAAAAATAACTTTAAAACAAGATGGCGGCGATCCCTCTACCGGGATTAGTTCGAAAATCCAGATTTATACTTTCAACCACCCGCCTCGACGTTAAAAAAAATAGCTCTCCGGATTTTTTTCTATTTAAATGTCTATCTCGACTGGACTAATACTAAAACTCTTAAACTGCTTACGCACTAGCGGTTGAACCGCGGAGGCGGCTAACCGCGCGACCTGCCGCTTAGTTACAGTTTAATATGCAACCGCCTATGATTGTAGGTACGCACTAAACCGCCACAAAATTTCAACCGCCTAGGCGGCCAACCGCTATAGAGCAAGAGCCCGTGAACGCCAGACTTACGGTATTTTATAAAAGCTGAAAGTTTGTCAGCGCATGCTCCCAACACAGGTAAGAACGATGGGCCATTTATGAAGTTTGGGTTACAGTGGCTTTGGCAGGTAAACCCCACTAAAGGTGTGTAAAATACCGATCTAATTACGTCAAATAATAAAGTGCGATTTTTTGGTATTACCTTTAGATTATTATAAAAAATCATGTTATTCATTGTCAGACACTTAACATCGTGGAAACCCCTTGCCAGACACCCTTAATGTTCATGGCAGTATGCATATGGGTGGGTGCGCGAGAGATAGCGAGTTAAGTCTACCGCGGTCCCTCACTGCGCAGTTGTTATTTCTACTGCGCATGTATTGTTTAGTACTTGTATGTGTTTACATCAGCTAAAATAATAAAGTGCCCCCTATATTGTTCCTTTATATTTATCGTGAGGCTCCATTCGCTATTTTAACTATCTGCAGACGTAGGTAATCGGGCGCGGAGATTTAAATGCGGTCTTAATTCACTAAATATAATCTCAAATAATTTCGATAACAATTATATTTAAGTTCAAAATCAGTACCATTGAAAAAGGTTCGAAGGTGATCAGTTACAAAAAGATTCACTAAAAACTGTCTCAGGTATAAATACTTTAATCTATTTTTCATTTTTTAACCCCCGTCGCAAAAAGAGGGGTGTTATAAGTTTGACGTGTCTGTCTGTCTGTGGGCTGTGGTTTTTAAAGGGAACTGAGGTCATTGTGTCGGGGGTTTAATTAAATTGTTTAATATTTTTAATCCCATTATCTTTTTTATATTTATACAGAAACTGACGAAAATTGGATATCGAATGGAGTAACAGTGACGAACAAAATGCTAACATTGGTGATGATAATGTTAATGAATGAAATAATATTGTCTATAAACTCTATAATAGTATGTAATGTCATCAATCAATTTTTTATCCTCTACAATAACCTGTAATATCTTTATCCAGTTTTTCGTTAAAGTTTTGAGGAATATTTTAAATGGCTTCTTTTAAATCTGATATTGACAGAATAAATAAAAAAAAATTACAATTTAATGTAGTTGTAGCATCGAATGATTTTTTCTTCTTAATGTACATAGATATCTGTAGATTATCCGTAGAAATAACAACCGCGCAGTGAGGGACCCCGGTAGACTTAACTCTCTCTCTCTCTCTCTCGCTTTCTCTCACTCTCGCTCTCACTCGCACCCACCCATATGCATACTGCCAAGAACATTAAGGGTGTCTGGCAAGGGGTTTCCACGATGTTAAATGTCTGACAATGAATAACATGATTTTTTATAATAATCTAAAGGTAATACCAAAAAATCACACTTTATTATTTGACGTAATTAGATCGGTATTTTACACACCTTTAGTAAGGTTTACCTGCCAAAGCCACTGTAACCCAAACTTCATAAATGGTCCATCGTTCTTACCTGTGTTGGGAGCATGCGCTGACAAACTTTCAGCTTTTATAAAATACCGTAAGTCTGGCGTTCACGGGCTCTTAGTCTACTAGTGTGTACGGGTACTTACCCTTCTTGCACATGTCATAAACTTTCTTGGCATTTTCAACTTTCGAAGGCTCATTAGAATATTCTTTCTCGGCCATTGTAGTTGAGCTTTGTACATCAAACATGCCTTTGGAATCCAACTGTATCATAATGTGACTATAAGTCAAGTTTATCGTTATATAACAGGTACCTACTAGACGAACGCGTACTTATGGTGGCTGCTCCAGGGTAGCCCGCGAAATTCAAATTTTCTTACGTTTTTTTCAATTTGCAGGTCAGTGCTAGGTTGTATGTTGATTAAAATGTTATTCGCGGCTGTAAAACGTATGTAGTTATAGAATTATAATCATCAAAATCATCAATACAACCCTCCAAGCTCATAAAGGTGCAAGAAAAACTTTTTAATGTCAAAGTCATTCTTGCACCTTTATGAGCTTGGAGGGTTGTATTGATGAGTTTGATGATTATAACTCTGTAACTACATACGTCTTACAGCCGCGAATCAAATGTTCATCATTATACAACCTAGCACTGCACTGCAAATTGCGAAAAACGTAAGAAAAATTGAATTTCGCGGGCTGCCCTGGAGCATCCACCTTAGTTAACATAACTTTAACTTTCGTACTCTCTAGTACTGATGTCAAATGTTTTTTGCTAGGTAGGTATACAGATACTGCGCCGCAAGTCACTGCCATAAAATTATCTGAATATAGCTAGATGCTATATTTAAGGCCCGACTCAGCAGTGGGTCATTTATGGGCTGAGTAGTAGGAGCTAGATGCTGCTTTTAAACTTTCTGCTGTATAAGCGTTATAATAGGATCGTAAATAAAATGTATTCATAGTGTAATAACTTTTATCGTGTCTCTGTGCTAGTTAAATCAGGATGATGATAGTGGGATTTGCAGACACTTGCAGCGATGAGGATGCGTTGCCTATTTTAATTTGATCTGGCTTTTTCTTTTCTTTTATGTATATATATAAAGTTGTATTTTTATTTTAATAGTTTTAGACATTGTCTTATAATATTAGATTATTAGTTTTGTGAAATAAACAGGTTTTCTGGAATGTACCTAATTATAGTCTATTTTTTAAATCGTATTGTTGGTTGCTATCCACTAGTAGGCGTGGACTCAATACAACAGTTTGGTCGGCCTTTAAAACCGCATAGATTCTATCTTAGATAGGCGATTTATGATATAAACTGACGGTGACAAGATAGACGAAAAATGTACCCACGCGAGAAGGAAAATTTTATAAACAACCCATCTGGCCACCGTAACACAGTAGGTAGACTAATTTCAGCCTCAAATCCGAATGCTTTGACTCGGGACAGAACTTTATTTGTTCAAATTTATACAGAAGATTATTATTTTAATATTATTCCACTCACCATACCAGCCTTCCTATAAATACAGGCTACCAAACATTTCGCGTTTCCAGTTTCAGGCATTTTGTGTTTGTGCAGAAGTTGCATATCTTCGGGAGAAATGGGGTGATCCTTGTTACATTCTAAACCTTTTTGCATAAACCAGAGTTTCAGTTCATCGTCAGTTCTTGCCTAAAAAATTTTGCAGTTATGTTATTAGGTTCGTTAGCTTAAGTATAATTAGTTTATGCCATGCTAATGGTAAATCTAACATAACTTTCTCAAAATTTCGACTGAAATGCACGCAAAACCCCGCACGTTGTGGAACGCACATCGCTAGGCTTAAAATAATAATGGTAGATAGCTTTTTAAGCGGCTTATTGCCTTTGTTTGATAAAATAACTAACCTTTTTTTAAAATTGTTATTGTGTTTAATAAGTGTGGGAAATTTCGATTTCCTATCGAAGATGACTTATACAATATAGATAGAACTTCTGCTTTCGGTGTGCGCGGGTCCCCAGGACGTGTGCGTGTGTGTGAGTGTGTATTTTATGTGTTGATTTAATTATTAAAAGTGCATTAAAGATTATTATTAGACGCTATTCTATAACAAATAAATGTGTACTTACGCGTACACTATTTACACAAACACCAATTAAATAACAAAACAAGACTAATCGTTTGAACATTTTGATAACCGCGTTTTAAAAGTCCCAATAACGATATACATTATTTCCTATAATAGTAGCATTTATATAGCATATCGCTCATTATTATTTATTCGGTAATTTTGATTGCAATCATTCGATATTGTAATAAAATTGGTATACATACGGAGTCAAACCGATTTAATAGCGATCACTGTAGTATTCATTTGTGTACATAATTTTATCTAATAAAAAATCAGCCAGCTTGTATTTCAGTTGTGTGAGCGCTTCCGTAAGGCTTGATTCGAAAATTATATCTTAGGGAATCGCCCCGCATCCATTACATTGTTTTGGAAATAAAAAATATGAATCCAAACTAAACTTTAGGGGGTATTAGAGTGTTTTATCTGATTTTAAAAATAGGAGGAGGTTTGGCAGAACTTTCGACTGGGTGAACCGATTATCGTAATCGGTTCAATAGTTTGCTATTAAATAAGTGAACTAAACCATTTGTCGGAGGGTAACATTTGTGTCGTCGTTTCAGCCCATAAATGACCCACTACTGAGTTGGACCTCCTCCAAATTCATGGACTGAAATTGGCCTACTGTGCCACGCTGGCAAGACGGGTTATTTGTTTTATTTAATAATTTTTTAGGATTATTTCCTTATATTTTTACTAGATCAAGTCATTTAACACTATCTCTTTCAATTTCTCTATCTAAAGCATAAAGGGTTTGTACCAAGTTTTCCTTCTCGTGGGGCTAGGTGATCTGCCTCTTGCGTTCTTTTAGTTGCCTCTTACGACAGCCTAAAGATGGTATGGGTTGGGTATTCTTGGACAACTTACTAGTTGTTGGTTCCGAGTAGGTACATGTACAATAGTATATTTCATTACAAGTGCGGAAAGGCTGTCATTACAACGAGTTCCGACAAATGTCTACCCGAGCCGAGGCGCAGCCGAAGGCGAGGGTTGACAGTCGGAACAAGTTGCAATGACGGTTCCGCACGTGTACTGAACGACTATTTTTAATACAGTTGCGAAAAAATGAAGCAATTTAATAAAATATTATAAGCACAATAAACTCAACTAACTAATCATTTCTGAAAAATGGCGCCGACCGTAGAATATAAGCAGGTTTTTTTTTTCTTCACCCATTCTGGTAGGCAAAAGGAACAATGCCCATACAGCCAAGTCTTCAGTAGAATTTTTTTATTGATATGAAATGAAATTTAATTAGATGAAATAAAACACATTCAATCAAATAATTAAATCTGATATTGAAACAAATTAGTACGTAGTTTCTTTTTAGAAATATGCGTATTTGCATGAATCATAAAAACTTCTATGATTTTTTTTAGTAAAAACTTCATGGTTGGTTTTTCCTTATAATAGACATTATTTTGACAGTTGGGAAAGAAAACGCACTAGTGCGGGAATGGTAAAGAAAAAGCACGCGTGTGTAATAGCCCACTTCCCGAACGCTATACGTCCCTGTAATATGCCACTTTTTGAGCAACTGTATTAAAAATATATTTTTTTGACAAGAATCTAAACATATTTCAATTTCTTATAAGCGAAAAATAACCAATAAATAACCATTTGACGTTGGTGCCAACTTACATCTACTTAGCACTTACTTCAAATGGTTATTTTAGCTTAATTTTAAGTTTTTGAAGTCGGTTTACAATTATCGTCAAAAAGTTTTTTATTTACTAGCTACCCGCCCCGGCTTCGCACGGGTGCAATGATGAACCTCTAAATTTATCAGTGTTTCTCTACAATATTATAGATATAATATACATATAAACCTTCCTCTTGAATCACTCTGTCTATTAAAAGAAACCGCATCAAAATCCGTTGCGTAGTTCTATAGGGATGGACAGACGACAGCGACTTTGTCTTATATAGTATAATGGTAGTGATAATGATTTCCTGCGTCAACAAAATTAGTCTATGATTTAAAATGAAACAAATGGTTCAATAATAACTTTATACTTTTCCATTTACACTATTATATTAGGTGAGTAGTTATAGTTTTTGAATACGCATACGATACGATTTAAGGAAAGTAAAATATCGTCGGATTGTGATTTTGGATACATTTTGAAGTATGGAACGCAGCTTCGCACAGGTCCTTGTTGTTCACTGTAAAAATCATAGAACATATTAATAGCAATCACATAATCCTATTCTTCGGCAATTAGTTAAACTTGTGTTAAAACCGTATTCTTTATTCATGCCGAATTTAAAGATATAAAAATCTAATTAAAATTGGATGAAAATAACAATAGAAAAGGCAAAGGCCCAAAACTTGCGAATTTTGATTGTCCATTTTGACAGTTTTGGTAACGTATCTATTAATATGTCAGTTCGTACAAAAAGCGTGTGCAAGTTCTTTTTTTTGCTAGCTATTAACTTTGTGTCGATAGAACGGCGGCCTTATTACAAAACAGATTCTAAAGTTGGAACCCTATATATACATTTCTTCCGTGTAGTGACGGATTCAGAATACAACACTGTCACCAGCCAACACGATTCTGAGGGTGTCGTAAGGGGGCGTAAGAGGCATATCACCTAGCCGTATGAGAAGGGAAACTTGATACAAACCCTGTGCCAACCCGTCTTGCCAGCGTGGCACAATAGGCTAATTTCGCTCCATGAATTTGGACGAGGCCCGACTCCGTAGAGAGTCATTTACGGGCTGAAAAGATATACATTTCTTATTACAAAATGCAGAATAAGGCTAACTAAGGTACTAAACAACTACCATATACAGGATGTCCCAAAAATAGCACATTTTAATTATGGTATATGGAATAGACCTAGGGCTAGCCTACTTCGCACGCCACAGTGTCGCTGTAGCGTGCTATTTTGGGACACCCAGTATACTACCAACTACAGGTACAACCAGTACCTACCAACTGGAGAAAGTTTGGGGTAGTTTAGGAACTTACTCTGCTTTTTGCACGCGGTTATAGCCTCCTTTGCCAGCTCCTTTATTTCTGGTGGTAGAACCACGTCTGCCTGTGTGATCGTCGCTTCATAATTTATTTTTCCATTTTTCATCTGAAATTAGGTAGTTTGAGGTAGTTTTTCAACGGTGACGGATTTAGCACACACAATGTCGCCAACCCATATCACACTGAGGGTGTCGTAAGAGACGCAATATAACCAAAAATTTACAGTTAATTTATGCGCTGATTTTGATTACCCTGAAACAGCAACATCGGTTTTCATAATAAAAACTACCTACATAACTACCACATAATCGGACCATTCCCTTAGGAGCAACGATGCCACAAAAACATGAAAAAAATCTATTGAAAAAATAAAAATCTTAAATCGATTGATCTTGGTCTTAAATGCAATAGCATAACTCCGTTATAATACGTCGGATAATTTCGTGAGTTTGCTGTCACAAATCTGTCTTATGGCATTATCAAATCTACCTTGTATCTTTAAATGGCGATCTAAAAAGAGCAACTACAGTTTCTTGCTGGCTCGTCTCTGTAGAGCTTTATTCCGAACTTGTGGTAGATGTCTCAGAATAATCAAATATCAATAATACATGCAACATTTTTAAATTTATTTTATTGTTTCCAACTTTAAAAAATGAGGTTTGATTTTGATACAGTAGGTATACATATAACAGAAAAACCCGTTTGGTCAGCGTTCTATTTTTCCTATAAAAGGCCTTAATACTAAATATGTGCATACTGCCGCCCCTCGGGGTGGGGTCAGTGGTGATTTGGGACTCCGTAAACTACTAGTTTATCCACTAAAACCCCAGAGTTATACCCTCACATGTTACGCTTGGGGCGCCACCGGTTAGCGTGAACGCATTCAACTGTGACGCTTCGAATTGTATTTTCCAACTCCATTAAAGGCCCATTTAGACGGGGATAGTTTCTCGCCTCGAGCATACGATTATCGAAAGGATATAAAAAAGTTGCTTCGTCTTAAAACACCCTCGCGCACCACACTCATGGTAGCAACTGGCACAAAAACTCGAAATACGATTATTGCTTCAAAATTCTGTTTAGACGGTCACTGTCATATTGTAATGCGAGGCAATTCTCGCCAAAGCGAGTGAGCGAGAGGTTTGAATGTTTAGACGAAGCAACTTTTTTATATTCTTTCGATAATCGTATCTTCGAGGCGAGAAACTATCCCCGTCTAAATGGGCCTTTAAGCTTGACTTACCATGTTTGCCATTTTCATGATACACGCCATGTAGCATTTTATTTCTGGATCCTCAACAAAGACACCGTCAATTATATGGTCCACTTGAGCTAAAATACGGTGTAAATGCTAAATGAAATGTATGATGTGTATCATAATGGGGTCTTAGACATATTTTTTTTAAACAATCGCTGGAACCGTCTTCTTAAAGGACAATTAGTTCGAAGACAAGACTCATTGCGGAGTTCTTTGAAGAGGCACCGCTTATAAACAATTTATACTCTATGTGTGGGAAAATTCCTACGCCCCGCCCGCACAATTTTCTAAAAAAGGGGGTTTTAACTTCACGTCAATATAGTTTTTTTAAAGTGGCAAACGATGTTGATAAATACAATTTATTACTGCAGATACTGGCTTCTTACCATCTTCAACATTAAACTTCGGTTGACACGATTTGCGCATCATTCTACCTGTATTTCTCACTTGTTTCATGGTCATCTGAAATATATTACCTTACAATGCACAATTTTCCAAATAAAATAAATAAAATAAATATCCTTGGACATTTCACACAACGCCATCTCGTCCCAAGCTAAGCAACTTAATGCTTGTGTTATGGTAACGAGATGGATGATAAACTACATATATACATTTTTTTTTTGTAAATACATACATATTATAGATAGAAATGACACCCAGACTCCGAGCCAGTGCCTCTGGTTTAGACAAAGACACTTGCCCGACCCGGGAATCGAACCCGGGACCCGTTGATCCAAAGGCGGCACATCTAACCACTAGACCAACCCACCATAGGGGATAACAATCTTCTATAATATCAAAATGTGTTGGTAAGCGCATAACTCAACAATGCCTGGACCAATTTGGCCAATTCTTTTTTTTTAATGTTCGTTGAAGTTCAAGGATGGTTTTTAGGGCGAGGAAAATCGAATAATTGGCGGAAGAACCCTAAAAGCAGCCTTTTTCTTTTTCCCATACAAACGTTTTCTAACTAAAACGTAGAGACAATTTGAGCTTTATTACTATTGTTTAAGGTGGATGTTCCAGGGTAGCCCGCGAAATTCAAATTTTCTTACGTTTTTTGCAATTTGCAGGGCAGTGCTAGGTTGTATGTTGATTAAAATGTTATTCGCGGCTGTAAGACTTGAGTAGCTAAAGAATTATAATCATCAAAATCATCAATACAACCCTCCAACCTAATAAAGGTGCAAGAAAAACTTTTTCAACGTCAAAGTCATCCTTGCACCTTTATGAGCTTGGATGGTTTTATTGATGAGTTTGATTATTATAACTATAGAACTACATACGTCTTATAGCCGCGAATCAAATGTTCATCATCATACAACCTAGCACTGCCCTGCAAATTGCAAAAAACGTAAGAAAATTTGAATTTCGCGGGCTACCCTGGAGCATCCACCTTAAGTTCATAATATTAAATTACAACCACTCACTGTTGTCTAAGCAATGTAGGTGTGTTCCTAACGTCAAAGAGTCAATTTTTTTGACAGGACGAAGTCTGTAAACATGGGCACCGTGGGGTCCTAATCAATTAAAGCAAACCTCGTATAGAGGTGTCAGATGACCCAAGGGCTGGCAGATTACTCGAGAAGCGGATAAGTCTGGCCATAGGAAATGCTGTTAGTATTTTATTCCATCCTAAGGGTGACGTAAAAGGCAACAAAGAGAAATGACAAGGCCGATAACCTAGCTGCAAGAGAAGGAAAACTTGATACGATACCCTGTCCCAGCCGGTTTTGTTAGCGTGTCACAGTAGGGTAATTACCCTTCATGAAACTGGAGAACGCCCGAAAAAAAAAGAAGAAAGATTAGTAACGATATTTTTCGCCCATCGAATTTAAGGAGTAGGTTTAATACTGATCTTGTTCCGAATGGTGGCGCCTGCCATTACCTTTTCATTTTGCGAAAGAATCAAGTTTAAATAAAATGTTTGCATTATCCTCCTATCGAAATTACTTTGAATTATAGGAGTTCTAGTAAGGTTTCGTATCAAAAATAGAAAACAGAGTAATAAAAGTACTTACTGATTCACAAAGTTCTATCAATAAAAAAATCTTCAGTAGACCCATGAGATTCATGGCAGTTACTACCTTGAACACAACATTGTTTCCGGTTTTCTGATCTTCTTTTGTTATAGTCACTAGTATTTACGAAAACGTGAGCCTTTAGTAGCTAGCTTATCAGACAATTAGCACATAATTAACGCATTAGTGATCTAGTGCCACACTTTTCTAGGATTTCAGGACAAATCTAACTAAACACTTTTTATTGGATTTATCGCATGTAATATACATTATTTAATTCCCGACGATTCGGACACTTTGCAGCAGTTAAAGTCTCTCCCGCGACCGAAAGTGTAATTTCAATATCGCGAAAGCCTAAGCGCCCCGTCCACGATGGATTAAAATTACAGAGAGCGACTCTCATAGGGCAATCTACGACGTGTACACATTAGCGAGACTAACCTAGCTAGAGTATCACTACAGGCTATCTAGACAGGCTCGGCTACTCTCGGAAGGCGTCGTGGTACGAGAGCGAGACAAGCGATACGAATAGAGAGCTCTGAAATTATTTACATGTCATAGATCAGATAGCCATAGTCGTATTTTTAATTAGACGTAGTCGACTGACGCTTACTGTTTTTATACTAATATCTAGTCTACGAGTAGTGTACGCAGGCCAAATTTTTTTTTTTTTAATAAATTAATAAATATCCTTGTACATTTCACACAACGCCATCTCGTCCCAAGCTAAGCAACTTAATGCTTGTGTTATGGTAACGAGATGGATGATAAACTACATACTTACATTTTTTATTTGTAAATACTTACATAATATATAATGTCACTATGATAGAGCTATCCTGCAATAGGGGAAAAACACTCTATTGACCTCTACGTGTACGTAGAAATTAGAGTTTATATTAGATTAGTCTTCGAGTTGTCTAGCTCTATTCTCATTCCGTGAATGACGTGCTTTAAAAATCTGATCTGACTAGATCTAGATTCAGGGAGGTAAGTAAGAAAGGTAAATTGCATTCCGCATGATCCGCTCGCTAAACGATATTACAATATAAGAAGGACATTGCAACTATTACTATAAAATTACTATAAACCTGCTTTTTGTTTATACAACCACTCACCACAGATGACCCACTGCTGAGTCGGGCCTCCTCCAGTTAAATGGAGGCTAATTAGCCTACTGTGCCACGCTGGCCAGAAGGGTTGGCACAGGGTTTAGTATGAAGATTTCCTTAACTTGCGGCTAGGTTATCGACCTTGTCATTCCCTTTTGTCGGCTCATAGGACAATGTCAGCACACGAACAATTTTCTATTAGTGCCCATCCGATACGATGCAATTGCTAGCATTAATCTGTTAGATTCAAAAGTTCTTACCAAATGCTTCAAATAAAAGCATAAACAAGTAACAAACGTCTCAAACTGACACTACCTCTACATTATTAGTAGGTTATCAACACTGTCAAAATCGACAATCAGCACGATTGGCGATTTTGGCTCTATTGAATTGGTTGGGTTTGGGGCCCTAATAACCAGTTACCTTATGTATAAAAGATATTTCAGATAGCTAAAATACTTTTAAATCTCTCTTTACTGTGTAACAAATGTAGCTGTTTGTGGCCACCCTATTCTCACTACAAAATGTTCATTTAAATCGCGAGTTAAATACTTCCTACGCAAAACTTGTAATTAAAGAATTATATAGCTTCAAGTTCGCTCATGTGGAACATGTCCAGGGTCCAACAATATCTTTGTTTATTGCCTCACTTGCGACCATTTTTGTCTGCCGTACAATCTTTCCCAATAGGATCTTGGCACGCACCGTACACTGTACGTAAAAATAAATATAAATAAATATCCTTGGACATTTCACACAACGCCATCTCGTCACAAGCTGAGCAACTTAATGCTTGTGTTATGGTAACGAGATGGATGATAAACTACTTATATTTTTTTTTTTGTAAATACATACACATTAAAGATAGAAAACACCCAGACCCGGAACAAAATACTTGTAGGTCGTACAAATATTTCTTCCGTGCGGGAATCGAACCCGCGACATGTTGCGCAGCAGTCGATCGCTCAACCATATAACATTTTAAATTTCCTGCCTAAGGGAAAGGGGCTAGCCCTATAGTTTTGATAACATTCACCATAATTATTAAAGACCCTGAGGTTGCTAGTTGCTGAGTTGGGCCACCCCCAATTTCGTGGAGGGAAATTAACCTACTATGCCACGCTGGCCAGACGGGTTGACAAGGAGTTCCTCTCGAGTTTTTTTCTTTTACGAAACTCCTTCATTAGGTATAACCTGTGTCGCGGGGGCAGCTTACAAACGTATAATTCGCGAACATAAATGTCACCCAGACACAGAGCAAGTGCCTCTGGTTTAGACAAAGACACTTACCCGACCCCGGAATCAAACCCGGGACCCGTTGATCCAAAGTCGTCGTCTATCCATCCATCTACCTATCAGGTACCGAATTTCACTGTTGAACTTAAGCATCACCCATAGATCGGTACAAACTACGATCCTATGCAGACCATATATCGTCTCTGTATAGGAAGAATTAACTAAGTCTTAAAAAGTGTTTGGCCATTTCCAACCTAAGTCGGTGATACCTTAGGTCGAAATTTGACTATATATTTTTGGAGACTTACTGATTTCTCGCTCTACGGGGACGATATACCCAGTGATCTCTCTAAGATGGTCCGTCCTAGTCGAGAATCATCCCACACTAATAGGTCGTCTACTACTACTCAGCCCATGCATGACCCACTACTGAATCGGGTCTCCTCCAATTACATGGAGGGTAATTAGCCTACTGTGCCACGCTGGCCAGACGAGTTGGCACAGGGTTTCGTTTCATGTTTTCCTTCTCTTGCTAGCTCTTCGGCCTTGTCATTTCGTTTTGTCGGCTCTTACGTCACCCTCAGGCTAGAATGGGGTGGTGACAATATGTATTCTAATTCCGTCACCACATGGAGGTTTTCTACATTATATTAAAATTATTTATAAGTATTTTTTTTTGGACATTTCACACTGCGCCATCTCGTCCCAAGCTAAGCAACTTAATGCTTGTGTTATGGTAACGAGATGGATGATAAACTACTTATTTACATTTTTTTTGTAAATACATACACATATTATAGATAGAAAACACCCAGACCCGGAACAAATACTTGTAGGTCGTACAAATATTTCTTCCGTGCGGGGATCGAACCCGCGACATGCTGCGCAGCAGTCGATCGCTCAACAACTGCGCCAACCGTGTCTTTGGTACTTAATCACGCAGAAACGTCTGACGCTTCGGATCCTAAGTATTTGGCACATAGTTAAACAGTGTCAAATAACACAAATAATTTTTCAAACTGAAAATATAGAGACTTTTGGAATATTTAGGCCAAAACCCACGCAAGTACACCCAGGACTGGTCCTAGTATTATACTGATTCAGTATATACTAGGACCAGTCCTGGGGTATAACATAGATGTATTCTGTTACTAGCTGACCCGGCGAACTTTGTTCCGCATTATATATATTTAAAACAAAAAGAAAGTTGGACATAGGATACGTGAGATTTTTATCCCGTCCGTATAAAACCTACTTTAACAAAACGAAACTGACAGCGAAACGTTATGTTGTCTATAGTTTAATATGGTCGAAAATTTGACAATTAGAAATTTTGAATTCGACTTGTTTATATTGTTGTAATTCACATAATATCTTTATAACTGGTAGCCTATGTGTTATTCTGATGTATAAGCTATATTTTTGTAAAGTTTCATTAAAATCCATTCAGTAGTTTTTTCGTGAAAGAGTAACAAACATCCATCCATCCATCCATACTTACAAACTTTCACGTTTATAATATTAGTAAGATGCTGCTTTTTGCTGTCAATAAAATACCAACGATTTCATCCTCCCGTGTTCCTGAAACTAAGTACAGACGCAAAAATCCTACAATAAATCTCGAAAGATATTATAATAAGATAAGATAGCATATGCGCGCGGTTTCGCCCGCGTTGGCTTCGAACCCGTGCTTATGTCCGCTTCGCATATAGCCTATGTTACTTAGAGATAATATAAGATTTAAATTGTGAATGATTTTCAAAATAAAATATCTTTACACCTTGGGTTACAAAATCGCAATTTTAAGATCCCTAATATTTCCGAAAATAAAATATAACCTTCCTCGATAAATGGAATATCCAACACTTAAAGATTTTTTGAAATCAGATTAGTAGTTCCTGAGATTAGCGAGATCAAACAAACAAACTCTGTAGCTTTATAATATTATTATAGATTAGGTGTTCATCAGTACAGTAGATCCCACCGACAATAAACACCAAGTATCTGTCATTGAAGCCGTAATCTCGGTAATAATCTGGTGTCATAAAAAATGCAAGCAAACTGCTTATTTGTGACGACAATTGATACTTCTTCATGTGCACGGATGTCGGTAAATACCGGGTGTTTTTTACCTGGTTTAGTATTTAGTGGCTTTAGGTTTGTACAGCCAAGTATAAGACGAGATTGCGAGCGTAAGACAACATCTCTTATGAGCTGTAATCCTGGATGATTTTAAGGGCAGAATATCACACATCCCTATCGCACGCTGAAAAAAAACGCGTGTTGTAATAGTAGACAAAACCCAGCACGCTTGGTGGGAATCTAATGGTCCGCCCGGCTAGCTACCACCCTCACATCTGGCGCCAAGCAGTTTTACTGTGTTCCGTCGTGTTTATGTGAGAGCCGGTGCCCGATAGGGCATTTCCTTGAATTGCCAGCTCCATGTTCTAACATACCTACATAGGGTCTACCCTGGCGTTGCTTTCCATCAGGCAAGCCTAGTGTAAAAGGCATGCAAGTAGAGATAAAAAAATAAAATAAAAAAAGCAAGATATACCAAATATTCATTTAACTATGCCATATCATTTGCCATTTACTACAGGTTGAGATTGCCGCTCTACAGAGAAGAGCCGGAAGTCACTGGAAAACGATGGATGCGTGCGGTCCAGGACCGGCCTTTGTTGAAATCCTTGGGGTAGGCCTGTGTCTAGCAGTGGACGTTTTTGGCTGAAATGATAATGTAATGATGTCTCACGATATTTGCACATTGCAGGAAATGATTTCTTGGCGGTTCTGAAACGTTGGGATATAACTAAATGAACACGATAAAAACCGGCAAGAAATCATTACCTGCAATATTATGTTACGTGATTTTAATTTGTTTTACTTTACATTAATACCCTAATATACATTTTATTTTTATTTTGCTGTGTTAATAATAGCTAAGCTTAAAAAGCTATGTGAATTCGGAAGGGCACGCGATTATATATAATATACCTACGATCGTACAAAATATAAATTCATCTATTTAAATCTTGACTGCCCGTTATCTTCGTAGACTGTAACTGCAATTGTTGTCCCCGTAACGGGGATACACCCTAAAAGTACAAAGGTTTCTAAGTTATTTACAAATATGTAATATATTTTTGATTATTACAAAGAGTTTATGTAACTTTTACCACATCCGCGACCTGAGTTGAAAGTGAATTGATGACGCCACCATTTTTATAATATAGAAATCAGAATAATATTTGCAAGCATCGCAAATGGCCTTGCATGCATCCGCTGAAAAAAATATCATTATCGTCAATCATTGTTACGAGGTAATGTAAATAGGTAAATAATATCGCCATAACTACGTATTTTGCCGTAATGCACATTGTTTATACAATAAGATATTATACTATAGGCTTAGATAAGAGGAGAAAAAGAAAAAAACTTAAACCTAATTTAATTGACAGCACTAATGGTGACGGAGTAAGAATGTCACCACCTTTGGCCCAGTCAGTTTAGAGGAAAAAGCCAGATTGGGGAAAAACCCTCCTTCCCGATAATCTTAGAGAATAACACCATCCGGGACAGTTGGCACCAAGTAGTAGTAGTACTTTTTGATAAGATAAGTAGGTTATTAGTTTAAGTTAGTAGTTTCTAATTGACTTCGTCTTGATGACATAAATATGGTACAGAGACCTGGCTCCCTATTAGCTCCATGAAAAGGCTCAAAGTCATCCAAAGGGCAATGGAGGGCTATGCTTGGAGTTTCCCTGTGAGATTGAATTAGAAATGACGATACGTAGAAGAAGCAAAATTACCGACATAGCTCACAGGATTGCCAAACTAGATTCGGAAAGCGCAGTGATGGTAGGCCTCCTACATGGTGAACCGACGACCTGGTCAAGGTCGCCGGAAAAACATGCCTAATGTCCAGCAGTGGACGTCTGTTGGCTGAAATGATGATGAATTTGATTTTGATGTCCCGCGCATAAGTTACGTCAGAGTAATTTGTATGTGCAAAAAGTATAAATAAATAGATCGGCGGTCAGCCATCTTGATCGCCTCGTAATAATAAGTTCACAGAGGTAACAACATTTTGATACTCTATATCAATTCAATTCAGTCAATTCCAGTATTTCGTCTCAGGATCTAGAGTCCATCCAACAGGGGCCGACCCCAGAAGTAGCGGCTTTAGGGTACGGGGTGGTTGGGCGACTGCCAAGGTCACCGGATATAAAGGGGCGTCGAAAGCGCCTCTTTATATTCTCTCGCTCTTAAATAAATAGCTCTATAACAAGTTTTTCTAAAGCTTAACCTAATAAAACCTCATTTGCAATCGACAATATCTCAATCTAGATTTACAAACTTGGCAACTTTTTCAATCCTGAATGAAATCGGTGAAAGCATCGATTTTGAAAACCAACCTTATCAAAGATTTCTTAGGTTTTCGCGATTATTACACATTGAAATTAAACACTTTTTAACGGATTTATCGCGTGTATATTACATTATTTAATTCCCGACGTTTCGAATGCTTTTCAGCAGTCGTGGTCACGGGAGAGACATATCAAAGAGTTTGCCGATGGAAAAGTATAAGTTTTATAAATAAATGTTTTTTTTTTAAATTAATGCTGTAAATACGCTTTTATTAGCTTCAGACGTATGTATGTAACGGAATTTTTGAACATGATTTTGACCCACTTCAAAACGTCGGATTAACTCGAAATTTGGCATACTTATTAAGGACCGATGACAATTCAACATTTTAAACATTTTGACCCTAGGATAATAATAATAATGGCGATCAAAGTGGAACACCGCTCTTCGATGCAATTCTTAATAGAGATGTAAATATGATAAAGCTATTGCTATATTTTTTAATGATTATTTAGCAATAGCTTTATGATATTTCAACTAAAAAATAGTTTAAAAGAAAATTAAAAAATAAATAATAGTTTAAAAGAAAACTAAAAATGGTGCTTTTCAGGATATTATCAAAATAACCCTTCTAGTCAAATCTGTTCATAAAATATTTAGAACTATTGATACCATGCACCCCACCCTTTTTTTTTTACAATATATTCATTTATTCTGACACTATTTTTAATTCAAATTTATTTTCTATTTTTTAGTTAGATTTTCTATCTTTTTAGTTTTTTTTTAACTATTTATTTTATTATACCCATTATCTTTTTTCGTATGAAATTGAATTGTCATTAGGGGGCGCCGTAGAAATCTCAGGGCGCTGGTAGTGCTAAAACCGGCTCTGGATCTCATTGGTGGCCCCGGTTACAGTACAGAGAGTAACCGAACTGAACCCTAAGTTTAAATTACGGGAATATAATCAATTTTTTACCAGTGTGTCATAATATGCAATAAATTATTATTTTTTTTATCAAAAAAATGTAATTTGCATAGTAATCAATCTGTCATTTTCCATTCCAACTATTGTACCACCTTCATATAAATAACGCTTAAAGGTTTGTTAAACTTTACATTTGTGTCAAGCTTAATTATGAACAGACGAAATGTTTTATTCTTGTGTTTTACTTTGTATTTATTATTTGGTGATACACTGGCGGTAATATCATCATCATAATCACCACAGCTCATAAATACTCTACTCAGTAGGGTATCCTTTTATTTCATCTAGAGAGCTCAGTCTGCCGTGCCACGGTGGCCAGACGGGTTGGCACAGTTTGTATTATGTTTTTCTTCTCTTCTTTGCCTGTTGCGTTCATCGTCACCTGGTACGACACCCTCTTGATGAAAAGACTTAGTTACGTTATGTATTCTAAATTTGGTACTGCACGCCAGATACATCACTGTCACATAATGTTATTAACTTATGTTAAAAAAAGTGTCTGACATTAGGTACCTACTAGCTGAAAAAAAATCAAGCTAACTTGTACATGCATATCTCTCCTCTCCATGCATGTATAAATTAGTTTGAAATATGTCATAATTTGAAAGTAAATAAATGCTACCACCCCACTCCAACTTTAGGGTGCCTTATGAAACGACTAAATGAACAATAAAGGCTGCAAATCTAGAAAGAAAGAGATGAAGAATTTGGCTTAGAGGGTTTTGTCATCGAATTGGACGAGACTCGATTCAGCATTGGGTCGTTTATGGCAATAATGATAATGATTACGATAAATCAATCTTCAGATGATGAATGTTTTGGTAAAAATTTTGTGTGCTTTAATTGATGTTGCCTTATGATTCTAGATGTCCCGGAAACAACTGAAAAGTTCTGGAAGAATTTTGAAGTCTATTTGCATGCCCCAGCACCATGTGACTGAAGGTACATTTTATTGAACCAAACAATATAACTAACAATATGAATTTAAATAAATAATTTAATTAACAGGTTTCAAAAAGATATTTAAGATTTCGTGCTCATTATTCCCACATAAAATACGTCCACTGCTGGGCATAGGTACCTATCTTCCAAGGATTTCCACGAAGGCTGGGCCTTAGCCACCCACATCCATCGATTTCCAGCGACCTCAACCGGGTTGACGGTGCAACGTATGGGAGGCGAACCAGCACCGCGTTTCCCGGTACTCGGTCGCCACTCGAGCACTGTTTGGATTTTCCCGCTGTCAGTACTGCGTACTAAGTGCCTGCACACCTCCACTTTTTGGCTGAAGTTAATATAATCATAACGTAATTTGTAGTTTTTAAATTTAAATACTTTCTTTCAGAGGAAGTTGGTGAAATTGAACAGGGCAAGTTTATAGAAAAGAAAAATGTTATGTGCTACATAGCATGCATATATAGCATGTCACAATTCGTAAGGACATTTATACTTTACTCTAATTTTAAACCTGCTTTAATCTGTTGTTTTAGGTTAAAATCTATCGGAAATTATAAAAGAAGATTTAAGTAGTGTCCTGAAATAAATCAACGTAAATTTATCAAAATATAATCCTGAAAACGTGTAGATAGTAAACAATTAAAAAAAAGTCTTATCAAAATATATGTAAACGGTTCTTTAGTTATCATTATAATTCCTTAAAATAAAATCATAAATAAGCCTTCTTGTAGGTTGGGTTATTTTTATTAGATCTAAAAGCATGAACTCACTGCATACTCACTGTCTCATTTTTTAATTCAATGTTAATGTTGCTTTAAAGAAGAATGTCATTTTGTTTTTTTGTACAGGTGCGAAACAATAAACTGAACTACGAAGCTGTCATGACTCAAGTGAACGCGGTGTTCCCATCTGATATGAAAGAACCAGTGAAGGCAGCTATTAATAACTGCAAAGATGTTGGTAAGTAAACTATTCAAACGATTTATTCATTCTCATTTAAAATTCTGGTTCTATCTTAGCCCAATTGCCAGCTAACTATATTAATGTGTTGACGAGTCATTATTGAGCATTAAACGAACTTATATTATGCATTAATTCTTACAAAAACAAATTAATGGTTCAGAATATAGTTATTTGCCTTAAAGTTTGGGCTACTATTTAAAGTAAGCACGGTAGAATCTTAAGGTTATACGTTTGTATGTTTTTTGGGAATTTTATAGTAAAAGTAACTATGTATTTTCTTTTTATATTCTTCTCTGTACATAATACAGTTTTCACTCTTTCAGCCGACAAGTATGATGATTTATGCGAAGCCTCCTATTGGACTGCCAAGTGTACTTACGAGTATGATCCCAAGAATTTTGTTTTTCCTTGAAAATAATAAATTGTTGTTAATACTAACGAATCCTTATTTTGCTATACAAATAAATATTATAGTTTTAGCTTGAGTAATTATTGCAATCCGTAGTTGGCCGTAGTTGGCTTAGATTAAGAATACAGAGGCGGGCCAAAGCCCCCAGGGTCACGGAGCATGCTCTCTGCAATGGGAGTGAATCCCGTGGCCCTGGCTTGGGCAGTCAAGGATCGCCGTCGGTTTTAGTGGGTAGGTCGGGGCGCAATATACTATCTCTACGCGCCCCGGAGTCCCACATACCCCGGCCATTTCTCAACGGCCGGGTATCCATGAGGATCTCCAAGGTAAAAACAAAAAAATTAAGAATACACCCCCTCGACCGTGCTGCCTTTAGGATCAGTTGGGGCCATACCGGCTCAGGGTCACCTATGCTGGGCGGGCCCACGGGGAGCGGCCCACGGGGCCAGACGAAGAGCGGCACAAGGGGAATCGTGGTGGGTTTTGGCTCTGGGGACTCCTCTGTCCTCAGAGTTGCCTCGGAAGCCTTAATCTGCCGCGACACACGGCGTGGTGAATGCAGTGGAGGGCGGCCAGGCGTTAAGGCCACGGCTGCCACCACTAGCAGCGGAGGGGCGGCCAGGCAGGCGTGCCACGGCTGCCGCAACCGCGTGTGTCGGGCGCCAGTTCATCCGGCGCCTAACGGGGGCGGTGTCCCGCGCGTGCCTCTCGGTGGGTTAGGGAGCGTCCAGAGCTCCACATAAAAGCGTGGGGCCCGCTTCTAGAAGCGGGCTAAGGCCCCATCAGGGTCACGGAGCATGCTCCCCCATCGGGAGTGAAACCCGTGGCCCTGTCTCGGGCAGTTAAGGTACACCGTTGGTTTTAGTGGGTAGGTTGGGGCGCAATTACCATCTCTTCGCGCCTCGGAGTCCCACAGTAAAACGTAAACGACGTAAAAAGAAATACCTACATAGGAACAGGCATCTTATTTGCCTTAAACACGGCCGGAAGCTACCTCATGTAATAAGAGTGCAGTGTAATGTCGATACATGTCACAGATGCAACAATGTGCAGAATGGGTAATTACAAAACGTCTCATTAATTATTCATACACTAGAAGCTGGTGTAAAATAACAGATAAAAAAAAACTAAAAAATACGTTTCTATAGAAAAACTAACTAAAAAATAGAAAATAAATTTTAATAAATTTGATTTCAAAATAGTGTCAGAAAATAGTATATTTCATTACAAGTGCGGAAAGGCTGTCATTACAACGAACAAGTTGCAATGACGGTTCCGCACGTGTACTGAACGACTATTTTTAATACAGTTGCGAAAAAATTAAGCAATTTAATAAAATAATAAAAACACAATAAACTCAACTAACTATTCATTTCTGAAAAATGGTGCCGACCGTAGAATATAAGCAAGCAGAGATTTTTTTTTATGCACCCATTCTGGTAGGCAAAACGAATAATGCCCATACAGCCTTCTGTAGAATTTTTTTATTGACACGAAATGATTAAAAGAAATGAAACTCATTCAGTCAAATCATTAAATCTGATATTGAAACAAATTAGTACGTAGTTTCTTTTTAAAAATATACGTATTTGCATGAATCATAAAAACTTCTTTGATTTTTTTTAGTAAAAACTTCATGGTTGGTATTTCCTTTTATTAGACATTATTTTGACAGTTGGGAAAGAGAACGCACTAGTGCGGGAATGGTAAAAAAAAAGCACGCGTGTGTAATAGCCCACTTCCTGAACGCTATACGTCCCTGCAATATGCCACTTTTTGAGCAACTGTATTAAAATAGTATATTTCATTACAAGTGCGGAAAAGCTGTCATTGCAAAGAGTTCCGACAATTGACAGTCGGAACAAGTTGCAATGACGGTTCCGCACGTGTACTGAACGACTATTTTTAATACAGTTGCGAAAAAATGAAGCAATTTAATAACATAATAAAAACACAATAAACTCAACTAACTAATCATTTCTGAAAAAATGGCGCCGACCGTAGAATATAAGCAGAGATTTTTTTTCTTCACCCATTCTGGTAGGCAAAAGGAACAATGCCCATACAGCCAAGTCTTCAGTAGAATTTTTTTATTGATATAAATTGAAATTTAATGAGATGAAATGAAACTAATTCAATCAAATCATTAAATCTGATATTGAAACAAATTAGTACGTAGTTTCTTTTTAGAAATAAACGTATTTGCATGAATCATAAAAACTATGATTCTATTCTATGATTTTTTTTAGTAAAAACTTCATGGTTGGTTTTTCTTATAATAGACATTATTTTGACAGTTGGGAAAGAGAACGCACTAGTGCGGGAATGGTAAAAAAAAAGCACGCGTGTGTAATAGCCCACTTCCCGAACGCTATACCTCCCTATGCCACTTTTTGTCCAATATGCCACTTGTTGAGCAACTGTATTAAAAAATGATTTTATTGTAAAAGCGTGGGGTGCATGGTATCAATAGTTCTAAATATTTTATGAACAGATGTGACGGGTTATTTTGATATCCTGAAAAGCACCCCATAGTTATTGACGCAGTAACATAAAATGAGTAGCCTCGGCACTTGAAGCAGCAAGGCATACTTCAAAACGGGATCTCAATTTGGTTGTGTGTTTGATATAGTTATTATGGTTGTTGGTATGTTACAGCATAACTTCAACCTTTTTAAAGAAACAGATATAAAAAATATTTTTTTAATTGATGATTTAATATTTGGTATGTCAGATTGGTCCCCTAAATAGATAGATGGTCCGGTAGACAGT
This sequence comes from Clostera curtula, assembly GCA_905475355.2. Classification (NCBI taxonomy): domain Eukaryota; kingdom Metazoa; phylum Arthropoda; class Insecta; order Lepidoptera; family Notodontidae; genus Clostera; species Clostera curtula. Next base: position 6,407,917 of record FR997808.1, on the reverse strand, counting down.
CCTTTAGATATATTTTATCAAAAACTGTTCAGTAGTTTTGGTATAAAACTTGAAATACGTGAAAGGTGTGTATTTAAACGTTTTTGTCGCTATTCGAGTTTACTGTGCGTTTTACATTTCTACGCTCCTACTTATTTATTACCTGACCCCTGGTCCCCCAACGCGATTTTTATTTTAAGGCGAAGGGAACTTAGGTCATTGTGTCGGGGGTTTATTTGAATTTTTAATTTAATTTTTATTTTGTCGTTTTTATAGGTACACGCATATTATGATGTAGATGTATAAGTTAAGTTGTCAATACATAGATTCTTGTCGCTTTCTAATTTTCTCCCCACCACATATATTTACAGATATTGGGTATCCCCCCCCCCCCGTTTACCCCTAGACTTTTTCAGGGCTCAACTGATTTTCATGGAACATATATTTTGTAATGTGCACGTGATGCGCTTTCATTTGAGACCCCACTCGATTATATTTGCAGACTTTCGGTTATTCTTCCCCACTTTCACCCCCCATAACTTTTAAACGACTTAATCGATTTTCATCAAACATGTCTAAGAACACTCGCCCGTAACTCTCCTGTCATACAAAAACTGTATTGAAATCGCTTCATCCGTTTGCGAGCTACGGTGCCACAGACAGACAGACCGACAGACAGACACGTGAAACTTATAACACCCCTCTTTTTGCGTCGGGGATTAAAAAGAAAATATAAAAAGATACAATTATTTAATTAACTAGTGGCCCGCCCCGGCTTCGCCCGTGCAACGCGGGGGTAGGTTATACATATAAACCTTCCCCTTGAATCACTCTATCTATTAAAAAAACCGCTTCAAAATCCGTTGCGTAGTTTTAAAGATTTATGCATACATAGGGACGGACAGAAGAATGCGACTTTGTTTTATACTATGTAGTGATAGTGATTACGTATAACCTGATTAGCGTCCCGGCGGCGCGTGTCGATTTAAGTTGCCACCGATCGCAAATATTTGTCGCTTTTTAGTGTCTGTGTACATTTTTGGTCTGTGTACTTAAATAGTTATCTACAAGACGTTCCGTAGCTGCTGTCTTAGTGAATTCTTCTAAATACTAGGTAATTAGTAAATCATCGCTCATTATGCGCAAGTACTATTTAAACAAAGGAAAACACCTCTGTATAAATAGTACTATGTGTTTTTGTGGTAACCATTAATCGGTTGTCGATATGGATAAGCGGAAAGCTTTCCACTACTATGCAGTATTATGTGTTGTTGGTTGGATTTTTCACAATAATTGCTTTGCGGTATGTATATATCGAAATGATATCAATAGATATAAGTAGTTATTTGGCATTGGAATAGTTTCAAAGCGTATAGTATTTTTGTAGCTGCCACGGGAACAGTTGAAAAAAATGGGACTAGTTATGAAAAAGTCTTGTATGGCTAAAAATGATGTAACAGAAGGTAAGTTATACAGGAGTTTGATGTTGTTCTATTTAAAAAGAAATAAAAATATTTATTTTATTATTATTAGATACTATATTATTTAATTACACCACCCTAAAGCGCCTCGTCCACAATATATTAAAATTACGGAGGGCTACTGTCATAGGGCAATCTACGACGTGTACACATTATCGAGACTTCCCTAGCTAATGTGTAACTACAGTCTACGTACACATGCTCGGCTACTCTTGCAAGGCGTCGTGGACGCAGGTACGAGAGCGAGACAAGCGATGCGAATAAAGAGCTCTCGAACTATCTACATGTCATAGATCAGTCTAGCTATAGTCGCATTTTTAATTAGAGGTAGTCAAACGACGTTTACTGTTTATCTCTTACTAGCGACCCGAAACGGCTTCGCACGGGTGCATGTATTATACATATAAACCTTCATCTTGAATCACTCTATCTATTAAAGAAAACCGCTTCAAAATCCGTTGCGTAGTTTTCAAGTTTTAAGCATACATAGGGACGGACAGACGACAGCGACTTTGTTTTATACTATGTAGTGATAGTGATATATAAAATTGTCGTGTCACAATGTTCGTTCCCATACTTCTCCGAAACGGCTTGACCGATTCTCATGAAATTTTGTGAGCATATTGGGTAGGTCTAAAAATCGGACAACATCTATTTTTCATCCCCTTAAATTTTAAGGGGGTTTGCTTTTATTTTTTTAAGATACAGCATACAAAAATACATACAACCCTAAATTTCCACCCCTCTACGATCAACCCCTATTTAATTACATGGCAAAAAAACGTTTGCGATAGAAGCTGTTGTATAGATAGATTGAGTCATCACGATATCTCTGGAACCATAAGACCTACAGACTTGAAATTTGGTAATTATTTGGCAAAACAACGTTTGCGGGATCAGAATATCTAGTCTACGAGTAGTGTAGTGTACGCAGGCCAAAATGTCACTATGTTAGAGTTGCTACCCTACGATTGGGCAAAAAACTGCAATAGGGCGCCCTATTGATATCTACGTGTACGTGGAATTTAGAGTATATATTATATTAGTTGTCAATCTGTCTAGATCTATTCTCTCTGCGTGGACGACGCGCTTATAGATTAGATTAGTCTTCAAGCTGTCTAGCTCTATTCTCTCTCCGTGGAAGACGCGCTTAAGGTTGCCTAGAAGAATTTGCAGTCTCCAATAAGGCCGCCCATTATACAAATATTTCGTTGTTCTCATTGCTATTATTTTAATTTTGTTTGTAAAGTAAAAATAAAATAAAGTAAAGTAAGTAAGTAAAGTAAAATGAAAATATACTTTTTATGAAGTATAAATTTGCTGTCTAGTCTTCGGTCAAGAATAGGTAAAATGTTTCGTCTAAATGACTGTCGTAAAAGGCGATTAAGAAACGAAAAGCTTTGGGCACATTGCACCAAGCAGGTTGGACTGCATGGTGCTTAAAAATCTATTTTAACGGATTTTAAAACCACTATGGTGGTAATCAAGCTTAAGGCCTGAAGTGGTTGCTGTCGCGTAGTCTGCTATTCAGCCTATAAATGACCCAATGCTGAGTTGGGCCTCCTCCTAGCCGCTGGCCAGACGGGTTGGCACAGAGTTGGTATCAAGATTTCCCTCTCCTACAGCTAGGTTATCGGCCTTGTAATTTCCTATTGTCGGCTCTAAAGACATGCGACACCCGCAGGATGGATTGGGCCGGTGGGCATACGGATCTGCAACTACAGAGTTGTTACTCAGACGTCGCTGGCTCTTTAAAACGTAAAAGATAAACATTGACAGTAAAAAGGTCAAGAGGCTCCTTTCGCTGCTAATACCAGGCTTCCTCTGATTGGCCCTTTCTCACTATGTCTCTCGGAGCACCCTATTACGGCTACGAGATTTAAAGGGTTCTCCTAAGATACCGAAATATCATTGTAACTTGAAATATTCTGTATCATTATCTAATCAGTATTGGGAATACATAGATTTTCGACTGCTGCGCAGCATGTCGCGGGTTCGAACCCCGCACGGAAGAAATATTTGTACGCCCTACAAGTATTTGTTCCGGGTCTGGGTGTTTTCTATCTATAATATGTTTGTATTTACAAAAAAAAATTTACAAGTAGTTTATCATACATCTCGTTACCATAACACAAGCAATAAGTTGCTTAGCTTGGGACGAGATGGCGATGTGTGAAATATCCAAGGATATTTATATTTATTAATAATATAATCTAACAATCGCAATATTCTATAATCAAATATTATCCATTTTGCTTTTTAGATGACATTGGAACTATAGAACAAGGGAAGTTTATTGAGACTCGCAATGTCATGTGCTACATTGGATGCGTCTACACCATGTCACTAATGGTATGAAGAATCTCATTGAACAACAATTTTACGGATTTCCGCAATATATCACTCATTTTGATATTTTTGATTCACCACGCTAAGCTGAAGACACGTACTATGGACAAGAGATGGTTGATGATGATAATTATGATAACGCTTGGTGACGTATTTAGAAAACCTCACCCTATTCCTTAAATTTTTTTATTTTTTTAAAACGAATCCTCTGCACTATTTGTAACCTGTGTCGCGGGGGCAGTTTACAAACATGTAATTCACGAGCACTATGCCACCAAGACTCCGAGCCAGTGCCTCTGGTTTAGACAAAGACACTTGCCCGACCCCGGGATCGAACCCGGGACCCGTTGATCCAAAGGCGGCACATCTAAGGCAGGTTCGCGTAAACGCATTCCATCTGACACCCCGACGTGGTGCCAGCTACCCGGGCTGTGTCTATCGGAGGGCGTCCCGGGCTACTGGGACGCCCTTAGACATTATTATTTTCGTCTGTGGCGGGTTTATTTGAGATTAGCGCTATATCGAATTAATATCTATGCTAAAGCTATTCTGCCCGTGTGATAACGGATTTAGAATACATGATATCACCACCCCAATCCATCCTAAGAGCCGACAAAAGGAAATGACAAGGCCGAACACCTATCTGCAAGAGAAGGAAAACGTGATACGAAGCCCTTTTTTTGTTATCGCTGGGGAAATGCTTTATGCATACCACCGCCCCCCGGGGAGAGGTCGGTGATTATGTGGGACTCCGACAAGGGTCGTCTACCCAAGAGTTGTCTACCCACTAAAACCCCAGCGGTATACCCTCACACGGCGCGCTTGGGGCGCCACAAGTTCGCGTAAACGCATTCTACTGTGACGCCCCGGCGTGGTGCATGCAACGGGCAAGTGACTGTCAGAGAGGGCGTCCCGGTACACTGGGACGCCCTCAGTCATCGAGGCTTTCGTCGGTGGCGGTTCCGTGATACGAAGCCCTGTGCCAACCCGTCTGGCTAGCATGGCACAGGGTTTTCTATAATGCATTAAATTCGCATATAAAGGGAAGAGGCGCGTTTGAGTAGTGCGACATGTATGGGTTGAGTAGTAGAAGCTCTTTAGAAATATTTATTACATTGATATACTTGTATTGTTGTGAGTTCAGTTAATTACCTAATACCTCGTTGACGCCTTGTTGCTCTATAATCGCTGACCCCCACCCCCGAAGGGCGGCGGTATGCATAAAGCATTTCCCCAGCGACACCAAAAAGTGTAACGTACCTTTGGACGATCGGTCCTAGGTTCAATTCTAATGTCGGACAAGTGTCGTTGTTTATACCAAAGATACTTGCTCTGGGTCTGAGTGACTTTGTGTTCGTGAATCATATGTTTGTAAAAAACTCTCACGATACAAGGTAGCTGAGTCGGGTCTTCTCTCATCAATGAGAGGGTCTCTCTCATCTCTCATAATGCTGGCCAGACGGGCTGGCACAGGGTTTCGTATAATTTTTTCCTTCTCTTGCGGCTAGGTGTTCGGCTTTACGCGATCTTGTGGCGCCCCAAGCGCGCCGTGTGAGGGTATACCGCTGGGATTTTAGTGGGTAGACGACTCTTGGGTAGACGACCCTTGTCGGAGTCCCACATAATCACCGACCTCTGCCCCGGGGGGCGGTGGCATGCATAAAGCATATCCCCAGCGAAAACAAAAAAAAAAGAAAAAAAAGGGTCTCCTCCCATCACTGAGAGGGTAATGCTGGCCAGCCGGGCTGGCAGAGGATTTCGTATAAATTTTTCCTTCTCTTGCGGCTAGGTGTTGGGCTTTGTCATTTCCTTTTGTCGTCCCATAAGACACCCTTAGGAGAAAATGGGGTGAGACTATGTATTCTAAATCCGTCACCACACGGGTGATGTATAGGGACCGTAATAGAAAATACTTTTCATTATTTTTCCACAGGTGAAAAATAACAGACTAAACCTCGAGGCGTTGGAAAAGCAAGTAGATATATTGTTCCCTGCAGAAATGAAAGGACCTGTCAAAGAGGCAGCTGTTCAATGTAAGGATACTAGTAAGTACAAAGAATTAAAACTTTACGCTCAGATTTTTTTTGAAGTGAACACTCCTGTTGGCGCACCGCACACAGATTTTTCCGTAGGTAGTAAGTCTGGCCAGCGTGGCACAGTATGATGGCACAATGACCCTATGATGGGAGGAGGCCTGACTTGGCAGTATTATAGGTACACGTTTTTGTTCATTGTCGTTAGTTTAATTTATTTATAACTAGTGGCCCGCCCCGGCTTCGCCCGTGCAAACCGGGTGGGTTATACTTAAAAACCTTCCCCTTGAATCACGCTATCTATTAAAAAAACCGCTTCAAAATCCGTTGCGTAGTTTTAAAGATTTATGCATACATAGGGACGGACAGAAGAATGCGACTTTGTTTTATACTATGTAGTGATGATGATAGTGACTAGCGGACCAGACAGACTTCGTCCTGTCAAAAAGATAGCGGTGATAGAGTGCAAATTGACTCTTTGACGTTAGGACTATAGAAAATTGCAATATACCTCAAATTGTCTCTACGTTTTAAAACGTTTGTATGGGAAAAAGAAAAAGGCTGTTTTTAGGGTTTTCCGGCAATTATTCGAATTTTTCTCGCCGTAAAATCCATCCTTGAACTTCAACGTACATTTATAAAAAGAATTGGCCAAAATTTTCCAGGCGTTGTTGGGTTTTGCGCTTACCAACACATTTTGGTCTAGTGGTTAGATGTGCCGCCTTTGGATCAACGGGTCCCGGGTTCGATTCCGGGGTCGGGCAAGTGTCTTTGTCTAAACCAGAGGCACTGGCTCGGAGTCTGGGTGTCATTTCTATCTATAATATGTGTGTATTTACAAAAAAAAAATTATATAAGTAGTTTATCATCCATCTCGTTACCATAACACAAGCATTAAGTTGCTTAACTTGGGACGAGATGGCGTTGTGTGAAATGTCCAAGGATATTTATTATAAGATAAGATTTACGCAAATTAAGCTAATTACCCTCCATCTAACTGGAGGAGGCCCAAGTCAGCAGTGGGTCTTATATAGGCTGAGTAGTAGTAGTTACGCTCACTTTGTCATCATCACTTCACTATCACTATCACTACGTCACTATCACTACATCACTATCACTACATCACTACATAGTATAAAACAAAGTCCCTGTCGTCTATCGGTCCCTATGTATGCTTAAATCTTTAAAACTACGCAAAGGATTTTGAAGCGGTTTTTTTTAATAGATAGAGTGATACAAGAGGAAGGTTTTTATGTATAACTAGCGGCCCGGGGCCCGGCTTTACACGGGCGCGATGTTACTCGCGGATGACGCCGTGGGGCGAAGCTAGTTACAATATTACAATATAAAATTATAAAATACTCCCATTTTTTTTTCAGTGAAGGCATATAAGGACCTTTGCGAATCTTCTTATTGGAGTGCCAAATGTATGTATGAATACGATCCGAAAAATTTCTTTTTCGCGTAAATAGTCTGGTTATGTACTATTTCTAGCAAATACATAGTTTAAGTTATATTTGTCTTTCCTTTCTCCATTAGACTAGAATTTTCATTAAGACAGATAAAAAAATGATTGGTTTTTTGGGCACTTTTCATCTCGATGACGTTGCGGAGGCATTGGCAATGTTGAAAATATGTAATTTGCTTATATTTTCTTTCGTTCTTCTCAATGCTTTTTTCCCCTTTTTCATCTTCTGGGCCCAAAAATCAATCAGTCGTTCTCCCGTTCTGCCCAGATCAGTTGCAGATAATTTTTATGGACAGACTCTTTGTATTTAAATACCGTCGTAGAGTTCGCGCACGCGAGTCCTTTACAGAGTACGCGGGTTCGGCTTGCCAGCTCTTACTTGTACTTCTATCCCGGGACAGAAGACGTCCCGTGGAGACGGGACAGAATAGTCAGAATATAAAACTTCCTCACTGCACGCTGGGAAAAAACGCGTGTTTTTTCAAAAAGTCAACAAAACCCAGCACGCTTGGTGGTAGGATCGAATGGTCCACCCTGCTAGCTACCACCCTCACAAAGCTAAGCAGTTTTACTGTGTTCCCTCGCGTGTATATATAGCCGTTGACCAACAGGGCATTTCCTTGAATTGCCTGCCCCATCTTAGTTAGACCCTGGCGTTGTTTTCCATCACGCAAGCCTAGGGTCAAAGGCATTCAAGTAATTCGTAAAAAAAAGGTACGTTCAAGATGGAATGGGGATAAATGGTATCCCAATTATGTATTCTATGTATTCTAAATCCGTCACTACCTTTACATGGAATGGATTGAAGACATTCTTCACAAAGTAAGACGGTATTCTTGACCCGTCATTGGTCGGCACATCTACAGAATGTTTAGTAAGTAGTATGTATCTTTTTCTTTATAAACCTTATTGAACACATAGGAGACGCCCAAGTACTTATGCTAATGAGTATATTTTTTTACATATCGTTTAGCAAAATGAGTACCTGTTATACAAATAAGCTGTTTGAGTCGACTTAATCACATGATTATGCCAAGTATTTACATACCGTTTAGCCATATAATATGTGGGGACTAAGAAGTATTTTTCAGTTTTCGGCATCATTAACGTTAGTGAGCAGTTGCGTTTAGAAATGTATCGTAATATTCTAACTTTGTATTTGTTGGTTTTATACGTTGGATCTTCATATGCGGTAAGGAAAATACAATGCTTGTTACTTAGCACTAACTTACTCAGTCTTTTTTATTAACAATATAGTTGTACCTTGCGCCAGTTGCTACGCCAATAACTAAAATAAATTTGAAGGAAAGACATTAGGTACACATGATGGTTTTTTATTTGTTTTGTTTTTGGTCAGGAACCTTCCTGGCACAACAATTTTCACATCATCACAATCATGATCAAACACATAGTTTACGATTCTATAAAGGAGATACAGACAAACATTCAAGTTTATGTATAAGAAGATGAAGAAGTTTCAATGGTATTTGTAGTAGAACAGGAATTACACTTTTTATAATAATAATAATAATAATTTATTTATTTGCAGACAACAGAGGTCCATAGGTTTATGTTTATCATTAAACATGTACTGAAGAATATTTTCAGATGAAACGTTTTATTAAAAACTTCTGTCACATAGTTAATTATTGCTTTTGATAGAATACAGTGTTGAAGACGCTGTTTTATCATTGGTATATAATGCATTAATAATACTTATGATTCCTATCTAGATGAATAAACAGCAGGTGAAAAAGGCTATGGGTTTGATGAAGAATCAATGTATGCAAAAAAATGATCTCACTGAAGGTAATTTTTATTTTTCAACGGTCTCACGGTGACCCATGGGCCGTACTCAACGTGGATTCTCAATTTAAATAGTTCTACTATTAATAATGAAATTATTATTTCATAAAGACATGGTGGCCAACATAGAAGGCGGAGAGTTTAAAGATGATCACCGTGTAATGTGTTACATCACATGTATCTACAAGAGTTTACAAGTTGTAAGTTATTTAACATAGTCACTATAGTAGTTCGGATGTGTTTGACGTTAATAAATATTATAACGGACTAAACCGAATTCAGAATCTCATTATAACCGCAACGTAACCCAAATAATTATTTGAAGAATAAATTTCGAAACGGCTTGGGAATTACCTACCTCCATCATTCTTTGGATCACGGGGTCCCGGAATCGATTTCGGGGCCGGCAAGTGTCTTTAAGTAACCCAGAGGCACTTGATCTGAGTGTGGGTGTCATTTGTGTTCGTGAATTTCATGTTTGTAAACTGCCCCCGGAAAACAGGATATAACCTAACCCCTGCTTAACGTTACGGATTGATTAAAAAAGAAATCATAAAAAAAAGCTAGTAACGTGAAAACTGACAGCTGGTATAACCATTATAACTATCGGTTGTCGGCAGCAGATGGTTAGGTAAAACAGGTTAGACGGGTGCCGATCTCAGTGAAATTGGGAAAAATGTGAGGGGCAAGTATGATGCAATAAATTTCTTGTCAAACTGTTTTTATTTCAGTTGAAAAACGAAAGACTAAATATGGAATCGATTTCAAAGCAAGTTGAACTTCTCTATCCGAAAGAGTTAAAAGAACCTGTTAAAAAAGCTATAGAAGCCTGTGTTCCTACACGTAAGTGATTTTATTTAAACTATGATTTTTTATACACTTTGCTTAAAGACATGTCATCATCATTTCAGCCAAAAGACGTCCACTGCTGGACAAAGGCCTCCCCCAAGGATCTCCACAAAGGCTGGTCCTGGGCCGCCCGCATCCACTGCTTTCCGGCGACCTTAATCAGGTTGTCGGTCCACCGGGAGGCCTACCAGCACTGCGCATTCCGGAACGCGGTCGCCAATCGAGGACTTTTCTGCCCCATCGGGCGTCGGTCCTGCGAGCTATGTGCCCTGCCCACTGCCACTTAAGTTTGGCAATCCGGTGGGCTATGTCGGTGACTCTGGTTTTCCTGCGTATCTCCTCATTTCTGATTCGATCTCGCAGGGAAACTCCGAGCATAGCCCTCTCCATTGCCCTTTGGGTGACTTTGAGCCTTCTGATGGAGCCCGTAGTGAGCCACCACGTCTCTGTTCCTTAAGTCATCACTGGCAACACACATTGGTCGAAGACTTTTGTCTTCAGACATTGCGGTATTGTGGACGAGAAGATCTTTCGCAGCTTCCCGAACGCTGCCCAGCCGAGTTGGACCCGACGATTGACCTCTTTCTCGAAGTTGGACTTATCTAACTGGACAGTGTGTCCCAGGTAAATGTAATGGTCAACAACTTCGAGGGTAGAGCCTCCGATGTTAACAGGAGTGACTTGAACATGGATATTAGACATGATCTTCGTAAGGCCGACTCATTCGGAGGCTCGACAGATGCCATCGAGCATCGTACCAACCATTACGACTATGTCGTCAGCGAATCGAACGTTTCAGAGAACTTTCCAGTCCAGAACCTTGAAAACATCTTCCGGTGCAGCGGAGAACAGTTTCGGAGAGAAAAAGTCTCCCTGTTTAACACCTCGCTGCAACTGGATCGGTTTCGAGGTCTGGTCCTGGAGTCAGACTGACATGGTGGCGTTTTCATACAAGCACTTTAACACTTCGATGTACCGATAGTCGACTTGGCACCTCTGGAGAGCCTGCAATATTGCCCACGTCTCGATCGAATTGAATGCTTTCTCGTAGTCCACGAACGCCAGACAAAGGGGCAGATTATACTCCTCCGTCTTCTGCATAACCTGTCGTAGCGTTAAAATATGGTGTACGGTACTGAAGCCTTTTCGGAAACCGCCTTGTTCGGGAGGCTGGAAATCGTCGAGCCTGCATGCGAGACGATTCGTGATGACCCTCGAGAACAACTTGTAGACATGGCTCAGAAGTGAAATGGGTCTGTAGTTCTTCAATAAGGTGTTAACTCCCTTCTTGAAGAACAGCACCACCACGCCTCTGTTCCATGCCTTTGGCGTTCGTGCAACATTGGAATTATCGCTAACGTGTCGCCTAGAAATAAATTTAGAGACTGCAAAAACACTTTGCCTAAAATACACCAACAACACCAAGTAACTTCATACAACATATACAGATAAATTCCTTGTCACAAGTGCTCAATTAAAATATATTCACCACTCTATGCACACTAATCATCTATGCCCTGTAAAAGATTTGATTTGATTTGATTTGACAGATGTAAATTTTTCTGATCGACATAAAGGTATGATTCCGAACTACGTCGCGGTAATGGGGACCAGTAGTGCCGCGGTAGCATTTCTGCGTGCAGCGTAGTTCGGAATCATACCTTTACTTTGAAAGGACGAACAGTGATGGGAAACAGATAATATCTAGTAGTCCAAAAAATAACGTTTTAAAATACTTGTAACTGTGACAAGATGGTGTGAGTGTATTATGTGTGAAATTCTTTAACACTTTTTCTTCACTTTATAAGACAATATTCGAATAAAACACATTTTCATTTGGGCTTAAAATTCGTTGGCTTTCGCACGTTGAAATTGAACACCTTTACAATTATTATTTTCTTTTCTTTTTTGTTTACTTTCATGGTCTGAACCACCTATTTAAATTTGGCGGGAGGTCTACAAATAACCCTGTAATATTAAATAGGAACTTATTATGAATATTGACCCACCATCGCCTATCTACCCAATGTTTTATATGTCTAGTGCAATAAAGATTTCACACATAATACACCCACGCCAACTTGTCACTGTTACAAGTATTTTAAAACGTTATTTTTTGGGCTACTACATATTATCTGTTTCCCATCACTAGCCCATCTGTCAAATCGATCACGCTATCTTGAACAGGGTATAACTAATTGTATTGCTAGCTCAAACAAAAAGACAACGTCTTCGCAAATATCCCGCCGAACGTCCCGATGTAATTGCTAGCCTGTTAAAATATCAATAATAAATACATATAGTGAAGGCTTCACACTGTGTCGCCGTTACAAACCTACTTCTGAGAGTGTCGTAAAACCCAACTAAAGGAAAACTAAGCCGCAAATAAAACTTGACGCAAAACCAGACTGGCCTGCGTTGCCACAATTAATCGTTAATCGGAGGAGGCCTGACTCGGAGGTAGGTCTCGTTTGGGTTGAGATGAGATGATGATAAAGAAAGAAAGAAAGAAAAAAAGAAAGAAAGAATATAATTTTATTGTAGCTCACAATTGACATGAAGTGGATAGCATCTCAAACTTCTGTACAACTAAAATAATTACTTACTTACTAGGATGATTAAAATAAATAGATGTTATGTATATTTCATGTCTTTTTTTCAGAGGACAAGTACCGTGACAAATGTGAAGGCGTTTTCTATGCGGCCAAATGCTTGTACGAAGCAGATCCGTCGAGTTTTATTTTTCCATAACTTTATTGTATCGTATGTTCTCACACTAACAATAAATCAGTTATGCAAAATACTTCTTCCTTGCCTTTTTCCCAATTTCTTTGGGGTCGGCACTAGTTTAATCTGATTTGGCTAAGTACCTGTTTTTTATTTGCATGGGGTGGCGGGTCAAACCCCTGTTCTACGGATCATTCTGCCGAGCGAACCTTGTAGCCCTAGTGGATAGGTCGGGGCTCAATTTACGACCTCTACGACCAGTCCGCAACGGGCCATGGTACCCATGAGCATTCTTCTTTCTTTCTTTTCAGCCCATAAATGACCTACTACTGAGTCGGGCCTCCTCCAAATCAATGAAGGGCAATTGCCTACTATGCCACGCTGGCAAGACGGGTTGGCACAGGGTTTGTATCAAGGTTTCCTTCTCTTGCGGCTAGGTGATCTGCGTCTCGCGCTTCTTTAGTCGCCCCTTAGGATGGTATGGTTTGGTGACATTGTATATTCTTAACAGAATCTCCACAACAGAAACAGAAGACCTGAGAATTACCGATTGAGCAAATGTCTTACTGGAACCCCAGCCGGGCCAGGTATAAACAGGGGCTATAAGACCCCTATTTGAGGAGTGAGGGGAGCACTGCCACGACAATCTATCCTTCTGGCTGACAGCCAAGACTGCTGCATAGTATCAGTTGGGATGAGAATCCCACATCTCATCACTGTGACGGTGGTTAAGTGAACTCGGTGGACCACACACTTCAGTTCTGCCGAGCGTGTAGCTATGAAAGCTGTTCGTCTTAGTTAGAAGCCTGTAGCTACCGAAGTTTGTCTGTTAAACAAAAAAAAACTCGCGACATTTCGAATGCTTTGGAAACTTAAGACATCATTACTTAATAATATGTTTATTATCTTAAATAAAGAAAAAGCTTAAATTTAATTAATATTTAAGTAAAAAAAACTACCGTTGTTATAAAAAACTGTTCGTCTATAGAATAATAACCCGGCCCGGCATCGTACGTGTATCTAACAAAAAAATTACCTAATTGTATATTAATTAGTCCTAATATTTACAATTTATAGCCTTTAAGTTATTCTCATACATACGCTATAACATTGTTTAGTTTAATCAAAATCCAGTAAGTCGTTTTTGCATGAAAGAGTAATAAACACATTCTTACCAACTTGCACGTTTATAATATTAGTAGGATATTTATTACATGTAGCAGTGGATTGTCACTAAATGACGTAGCTGTTGTGTACAATGAATAAAAAAAATGATTACATACATCAGGTCTATTTTTAATGGCAAGGTGTTCTTCCTGGCGTTTAAACATACCATTAAACTGTTACAAACTTAACTCTATAAATACCAGTTTCTCACAGATTTCAGAGTATACATCTTCTAAAATTTTCAAGTTAAAATGTGGTGTGGACGCAAAGACTTTATTCTTTTTATCAGTATGTTTATATTTGTACAAGACATATCTCATGTAAAATCAGTAAGTTTCGAACAGTTTTAGACTAAGAATTATAATGCTATTGTCATAGGTTTTCGGGACGATGTTTTTGGATATGAGATTTTACTAATACCACTAGTATTATTAAAATATCCCGAAGTTCAAAAATAATGAATTTAAATTTTATAGTTCTTTAAATATTTTGATCATAGACAGACATAGATAGACAATAAACCAAAGAATATAACTATATGCTCGTATGTGAGTAAAACATATAGTAATGTTATTTTTATTGATTTGATGTGTTTTTTATGGATAATTAAAAAAAATATCGTTCTGCATTCCTCTATAAATAAACCATAAGTGTGGAAAATTCCACGCAATTTCCGAAAAATAAAACGGTACGTCGTTTTTGTTTCACGTAATATAATATACTGTGTATGTAATTTAAGAATGTGAAAAATATGAATATAAGCATCACCATCATCATCATCATTTCAGCCAAAAGACGTCCACTGCTGGACATAGGATTATAATACATTTTATGAAAAATCTTTAATGTAAATTTTAACGATTAGAGAAAGTATGTAATATATGAAGGACAACCTCATCAAGATTACTTGGTTCCTGTCCAGGAAGATATCTAGTAACGATTTTAGTATCGAGATCTACTATTACTACTCAGCCCATAGATAACCCACTGCTGACTCGGACCTCCTCCAGTTTCATGGAGCATATTTTTTTCGGGGGTAAAATCCTTGTTGTATTCTCCACATAAGCCCGGGGAGAGCTGTATGTGGGACGCGAGGGGCGCCCCCATACCCACTAAATATCCACAGGTGTACCGTCCCGCGAAAACCCTCCCCGCGGGTCCTGACTCTGATCTCCACGGGGTCAGAGCATATAAGGAGCCTACTGTACTACGCTGGACAAACGGGTTAGCACAGGGTTTTGTATCAACTTTTTCTTCTCATAAGTCTAGTTAATCAGCCTTACCATTTTGGTGGATTTAACAACACTTTACGAATGATGTGGTGACACTATATATTCTAAATTCGTCACCACACGAACAAAGTTTAAAATATACCTTCAGTAAGCCTATATTCAGCAGGGGATATCATTGGATGATATAAAGTATATTGGGCTTAGGGTGTTAGTGGTGTTAATAAATAAAAAAATGTTAATGATTTATTAGGTTTTCCCGATTACTACATTTTGAAAAAATACACTTTTTAACGGACACAGTGGGCGATTTCTTCGTGCATAGTGAACGTTATCAATGAAACAAAATTATAGGCGGTAGATTTTAACTGTTTAGTTGTACTTTTAAAGACAACTGTCATCTAGTCTCTCCTGCGACGGCTGCTGCAAAGCATTCGAAACGTCACGTCGGGAATTAAATCATGTAATATACACGCGATAAATCCGTTAAAAATGTTTAATTTCAATATAAATAATGCTATTAGTAAATACACATTCTTACTCAGCTCTCTAGACAACAATTGAAGAATTCGGGGAAATTGTTAAAGAAGACTTGCATGCCGAAGTACAATGTTACCGAAGGTGAGTCAAAAGTTCAGACATTTATAAAATTATTATGGATAATATTTAACAATGTGGAACACTCGGTAGCTATGGGCTCTTGAAAAGCGGGAGATGGGGGATCAATGTAAGTAAGTTACTCCTTGTTAGATCAGTTATCTGCCAGTGAAAGTCCCGACAAAATAGTTCCAGCCATTTCAGAGATTAGCGGGAACAAATATACAAACAGAAAAATTGTAAAAACATCTAAATGCACTTAGTAAAAAGGGATTATTTTAATATAACAAACAAACACTCATTTTTTTTTATTTGGATAGGTTAGCTGTATTGTCTCACGTAGTTAACATATTTCTACTGTAAATCTGGTTCTCTTTTGCAGTCAGACTCTGGAATATTCTTACGGAGTATGTATTGTATAAAAAAGTATGCGGTATAGAAATAAAACTACTAAAAGAACAATATTATAAATGGCAATCACTGCTGACAGACTATAAAAAAAGAAAAGAAACACGTTTATTGCACCCACTACGGCTCAAAAACTAAGCAAATTAGTACTAGTGATTAAAAAAATAAATAATAGTTCAAAAAATAACATTATCTAACCTATACTAAGAACTGTAAAAATCACAATTTTATGTTTAAAATATGTTTATCGCATAGAATTTTACTTAGCAATTTTTATTTATAGATCAAGTTGGCTCAATTGATAAAGGCAAATTCATCGAGGATAGAAATGTTATGTGCTATATAGCGTGTGTCTATACAGTGAGTCAAGCTGTAAGTATTGATTAACATTTTAATATCCCTATTTTAATAGCTTTCATCAGTAATTTTTAATAACAACACTTAAAATAATTTCATTGATAGATTTTGTTGGTCTTGATAAATATGCAAATCCACATTTTATATTTCAAGTAGACAAAAAACATTAATATGTCGGGTTTGGCCCCAGGCAGACATCAGAAGTAAAAGTCAGTTAAGGCAACATACAAATTTATTTCTGTCGAACCTAGTCACTTTAATTTAATCTAGAAATGAAATCAAATTAATTAAATAACTAGCATAGCAATGTGACAGTGAGGGCAGTACTGACTGGCAGAGACAGGTTTCCACGCACCCACCGCAATAAGGACAGTACTAATTATCTGACAACGTTCCACGTCCAATAACCTGAACGTCTCTTGACAGGCTGAACTGACTGTCAAGAGACAGTGGTCCGTGCACCGCGGTCCGCGACGCATCCGATAGAAATGCGTACCGACTCAACCGCGCGACTCCTTATAAAGGCGATCACTTGGCGGAAACGTTACAATATTTTACTGTCTACATCCGGTGCACGTTCCACTAGCGCCATCTAGCCGCCGTCTCTCACAGCTGTTAAATAATATGGCTTCCGACAAATATATATCACTAGCTTTTGGGCGCGGCTTCGCTCGCGTGGACTTCGAACCCGTGCTTATCTCTATGCATTTTTTTTTATGAATATAAAAGTGGTTATTGTGACTAAACTATGATAGTTAGATATGTGCTTTCCCGGACTTTTTTGTAGATTTTAATAAGACCTACAAACTCGTAGTACTTCAATTTGTTCTATTGTCAATAGTTTTTGCAGCGCACGCATAAATAGGTTTTCGATTTTACACCTTGGGTTACAAAATCGCAATTTTCATACGGATCCCATTATAAAATATAGCCTATAACCTTCCTCGATAAATGGACTATCTAACACTGAAAGAATTTTTGAAATCGGACCAGTAGTTCCTGAGATTAGCGCGTTCAAACAAACAAACAAACAAACAAACAAACTCTGCAGCTTTATATATTAGTATAGATTATTTAGTAAATACTACTCCCTTGTTTATTTAGGACAGGGTGTGGTATCAGTGTGGTGACGGATTTAGAATACATATTGTTCACCCCATTCCACCTTAGGGTGTCGTAAGAGCCGACAAAAGGCCTCAAAAATTATAGCCTTGCCAAAAGAGAGGGAAAACCCTGTGCCAACCCGTCTGGCCTGTGCGGCTCATTAGGGTTACTTCCGTCCAAGTAATTGGCGGAGGCCCGACTCAACAATGGGTTTTTTATCAGCTGAGATGATGAATTAACGTACCAGAATATTTTCTTTAAGGTTAAGAATGACAAGGTCGTTCTCGATGGCTTGATTAAACAGGTGGATATGATGTTCCCTCCTGAATTGAAGGCTCCTGTAAAAGCATCAATAGAACATTGTAGGGGTGTTGGTAAGTTTAAGTATCCAGCTACGTAATTCCTATGTGAACTTTTGTTCGAGTACCTAGCGTAAAGGGACCCCTGACTAGATGTAGAGGTGAACTTACAGATGTTGCTAGGCTCTATCACTTGAAGCGTTAGGGCCGAGGCACACTGGAATCCGAGCACTTTCAGTGTTAAATAATTTTAAACTTTATTTATATACTTAAAAGATTGGTATTGCTATCACCACCGACAAGACGTTGCGGTTTTTCGCGTCACCGCGGGCGGGCAACGGCTGCGTCGCGGCCTTTTCAAGCTTTCAAGCGATACTGATCTTTTAAGTATTTAGATAAAGCTTAAAATCATTTCACACTGAAAGTGCTCGCCGCGACGCTGCCGGCCGCTGCCATTCCGGTGTGACTCGGCCCTTACTGTCGTTTAAATCTGCCACGTGCATGCTTTCCATCAGATACCGTTGGAAACCCATGGAAGATTTTGGACTCCTTCATCAAGTTTACTTTAATGTTATATGACAGCGGTTCATCTTAAGTGTTATCCAAATCTGTTATCCAATCATAAGTGGTATCCGTGTGGTGACGGATTATGAATACATAGTGTCACCACCCCATTCCATCCAGAGGGTGTCGTAAAAGCCAACTAAAGGAAATGACAATGTTGATGACCTAGCTACAAGAGAAGGAAAACTTGATACGAAATTCTGTGCCAACCCGTCTGGCCAGCGTGGCACAGTATGCTAATTACCCGACTCAGCAGATGGTCATCTTTGGGCTGAGTAGTACTGGTAGTTATCCAATAGGACAGCTTCAGCGATCTGATTGCTCAACGCTATAACATATCACTCAACGTGCTAACTAGTGGTTTTTGCGTGCCCCATTCCATTCTGAGGGTATCGTAAGAGCCGCCAAATGGAAATGATAAGGCCGAAAAGCTAAAGCGGCAGGAGAAGAAAAACTTGAAACGAAACCCTCTGCCATCTCGTCTGGCCAGCGTACCCTCGATGTAATGGGAGGAGGGCCCACTGAACAGTGGGTAATTTATGGGCTGAGAAATAGTAAGGGTGAAGCCAAACGAGCGTAATTTTGTGAGTTGTGAGTCGCGTAATTTCGGTCGCTGAAATTCTGCCCAGCAGAATATCTGTTGGGCTGCCAAACGAGCGTAATTTTGTGAGTTGTGAGTCGCATAATTTCGGTCGCTGAAATTCTGCCCAGCAGAATATCTGTTGGGCTGCCAAACGAGCGTAATTTTGCGAGTTGTGAGTCGCGTAATTTTAGTCGCAGAAATTCTGCATAGCAGAAATTCTGTTGGCACGAACTGGACTTTTGTATGAAACCGCAGAACAACAGCAAACAGCAGAAATTACGCGACTGAAATTACGCGACTCACAACTCACAAAATTACGCTCGTTTGGCCTCACCCTAAGTATTGCTTAGCGCTTGTGAGTACATGTTAATTTTTATATATTAAAATCTCCTTTTACAGAACCACAATGTTATTGTCCACAGAGGCGAAATTTCATAGTTTGTTATTATTTTTAGTTTTGAAATATATGCAATTTTTTTCTTACAGCTCCACAGTACAACGATATTTGTGAGGCATCATTCTGGACGGCGAAATGCATGTATGAATATGATCCCTCCATTTTCGTATTTGCTTAGTTCCATTAATGTTTGACACAAATAGGTGTATGATATACATGTATACAAATTATTAAGCAATATAAAATAAAGATTTTAGTATGAATTGCAGTATTATTGCGAAAGAGTTTTGTTTTACCAACCCATTGTAATACATTTAATACTGTTAATATATAGGTAACTAGCGGGTGCGATGTTACCCACGGTTATGGTCGCCGCAGGGCGAAGTTAGTCTAAAAAAAGTAGCCAAGTTACTCCTTATACCTATCAGTGTTACCTATCAGTGAAAGTCCTGTCAAAATCGGTCCAGCCGTTCCAGAGATTAGCCGGAACAAACAGACAGACAAAGAATATATATATACTACAATATATATATATATATATATATATATATATACAGATAATAAATATATTTTTTTTGGTCTATGGTCTATGTACTTACGCATTTAGTAGAAAGTGGCTATTTTATTATTACAAACAGACACTCCGATTTATTTGTATGTAGTATGTATGTATGTATAGATTGAACGAAGAATCTATCTTAGCTAAAACCAGCTAACTTCTTTAAGTTTAAGAGAAGGAAACCTTGATAACAAACTTTTCCATATTTTTTTTATTAATATAAGGTGCAGGGGATGATGAATAGCCTGTATCACGGGGGCTGTTTACAAACATGTAATTCACGAACACAGGTGACACCCAGACTCATAGCAAGTTTGATTTACACAAAGACACTTGCCCGACTCCGGAATCGAACTGGGGACCCGTCAGACAACAAAATAAAATTTAAAATTTACAACTTAATATTGATTATTTACCGTCTACCACCGGTTTGGAATTTAGCTCTACAGAATAGCCGAGAAGAAACTTTGTAGTTGCTCTTTTTAGAGCCCCATTTTTAGGTACAAGGCCGGGATAAGACAGATTTGTGAGAGTAAACTCGCGCAATAGTTGCAAAGGGCCAAACATCAGCCAGATCTAGTCCACAATAGTAACCTTCTAATGCCCGAGCCAATCGACCCTCAGCAGCGGCACCTGTTCACAAGCATGACGCATGTGGCAGCCATCGCCCTCCTCAACCATATTGCAGGGAAGAGAACGACCCACCGCACGACGCCACCACGCCACGATTAAATAATCATGTACACTGGAAGTGGTCTAATATTATAAACGCGAAAGTTTGTTAGTATGTATGGATGGATGGATGTTTGTTACTCTTTCACGTAAAAACTACTAATTTAATTTTAATCATACTTTACAATAATATAGCTTATACATCAGAAAAACACATAGGTTACAATTTATACGGATATTGCGTGAATTGTCCAAAATATAACAGTGTCAAGTAAGTAGAAAAAATCTCTGACTAAAATTAAATTCCATAACCACGCGGGTAAAACCGCGGTGTGCAGCCAGTAATAACAATATATTAGTTACTACATATTATTTCTGTAAAATCTCTAAAGACCGTCACAACACAATGTACGTTCTAGTGTGTGAACTAAAATCAATAGGTGACACCTATTGAAATTAATCGACGCCTTTAGTCAAGAGCAGATTATACCTATACTCTTTGGAAGCGGCTATGAATATTGAATTACGGATGCTATAATAAATTTTTCCGTTTGATTTCGAATATTGGTTTGAGTTATGTTAACTAGGGTGCCTAGAACTCACCAGAAATCTCCCTTCGTGCGTATCCGCGATCCGTTGAGATGAGATGCCGGCCGGCAGACTTCGGTAAACAGGCACACCCACTTAACTTCTTTCCATAGGCACTGACTGTATTTCAATTATTGTTCTCTGGTTGTATTGTCCACTACACACACTAGAATTGGCACGTGAAAAGTCTTGAAGAAGAGTTAAAATCTTCGTAGCACACGCCGATGGATCGCTCGGCGGCGGGAACAAGAACGCAATGCTCTTTTTTTTAAATTTACCAATAATTGGCGGTATTCATAGCAACGCGCCAATGAGAAAGCAGATAATATACACTCCGTTTGAAAACTAATTTGTTCTAGGCACATTATTATTAAAAAGTGATCAAAAGCTTGGAAATGATTGTGTTATCATTTGTTTTATGTTAATTGGCCTGTATAAAATTAACTACACATAAAATTGGTGAATAATTAATTATTTAGCGTGAGTCGACGACGCCATCTACATGGTAATCAATAAGATAATTACCAAATTGCCGTGATAGTTTTTAAAAACGTATTGATACAATATTTAGTAGATAGATGGCGCTTTATTAAAATTTACTTTAATGCTGAATCGCAACTAAACCTAATGTGAGAAATTATATTGCGGTACGCAACATACTGCTCACCTTGAAAAAACCTACGAGTATTTTTCAATGCAAATATTTTAAGTTTAGATTTACATGTATTATTAGGTTGCCAATGAGAAATGAAAATAAAAAATAAGGTTAGGTTGAAGAAAAAATATGTTAGTTAAATGGAAGTGGACACACCTTCACAACGGGACGTTTGAAAAATGTTTTTCCCGATTGTAGCGTTACCACGCGCACAACATTGTCAATTCCAGGATGGACAGAGTGGACACGTGCGAGCTTCCATTGCAATGGTGGAAGGTTTTCGTCGCACACCACAACGATCATGCCTTCACGGATGTCAGTGCCGCGATCCCGAAACCATTTACTTTGTTGTTGGATGTGATGTAAATATTCACGACTCCACCTCTTCCAAAAATGTTGTAGACACTGTTGTACCCAGCGCCAACGAACGAGACGACTAGGATTTTTACCAGTCAAGTCAACGTCGGGGAGAGCTGTAATTGGGCCCCCTATAAGAAAATGGGACGGAGTTAGGGGTAAGGGATCCGAAGGATCCGAGCTTAACACACACATGGGACGCGAATTAAGTACCGCTTCCACTTGACACAACAGCGTATGCATCTCGTCATATGTCAATGTGGCATTTCCAATGATTCTCTGTAAATGGTGTTTAAAGCTTTTAACTCCCGCTTCAAACAAACCACCAAAATGACTTGCGTACGGCGGATTGAAATGCCACGTGATACCTTGTTGTAATGTTTTATGGTTCAAGGTATTTTGAACTTCATCATGCTGTAGGAATGAATATAAATCCTTAAGGTAGTTATTACAACCAACAAAGTTTTTACCACAGTCCGAATAAATATCTGTACACAGTCCACGTATCGATGTGAAACGTCTCAAGGTAGCCAAAAAGGCGTCTGTGGTCAGCTCAGAGACAAGTTCTAAGTGTACGGCTTTTACACACATACACACAAATACGGCGACATAACATTTTACCATTTTAGCGTTCCGTACCTTATTGGCACGCACATAAAAGTAGCCAGCAAAATCGACCGATGTTTTAACGAACGGGCGCTCTGGTTTCAGCCGTACGGCCGGCAATGGAGCCATGCGCGGCTGGGAAGGAGTAGGACGCACCCGAAAACATCGCACACATCGATGAATCCGCTGGCGTATGATGTCACGCGCAGACAAAATCCAATATTTTTGTAAAAGAAAGAATTGGACGGATTGAGGACCCGCATGTAAAAGGGTTAAATGAGCGTCTTCAATGAGTAAAAATGTTAGAACGTGTTTCTTCGGTAAAATGAATTGATGTTTGGAATCAAATGGCAGAGATGACCGTTGAATCCTTCCTCCCACACGCAACATTTGATTTTGATCAAGAAATGGATTTAAACGTTGTAGTTGATTCGCCACTAATTTATTTTTAGAAAGGTTATTAATGTCGTCTGTGAATACCGAATGTTGAACTAATTTAATTATCCTTTTTAATGTGAATTTATATTCACGTACCGATACATGCGTAGCAGTAAATGAAACAAAATGTTTGCAACGATGATAAAAGCGAAACACCCAGGATAGAGTACGTATGAGTTTTCCTAAAGACGAAAATCGCTGAATAAACTCATCAATGAAACTTATTCCATTTGTGGTTGTAACACAAGAATTGGTGACGGTAGGTGACGTACGTTTCTCTTCCACCGTCGGGGAGACACGTTTTGGTACGGGCCAACCGCTCTGATTTACCGAGAGCCACGAGGGGCCGTGAAACCATAAGTCATGTTGTAAAAATGAACAAGGCAACATGCCTCGCGATGCAGCATCGGCAGGGTTATCATGCGACGGAACGTGACGCCAACAGTTAGCGGGTACTAGACTTAAAATTTCACTAGTTCGATTAGACACAAAAGTTTTCCATTCATGCGGTGGCGACCGCAACCACGCTAACACGACAGATGAGTCTGACCAAGCGAAGACTTCGTCAGGGTTTATCAGGCCATCGTAGATGCGCATTACCTTCTCCATGAGTCGTGATAATAGCAAAGCGGCCATTAATTCTAAACGCGGAATAGTCAAACGCGGTGTTAGAGGCGCTACTCGCGTTTTTGCTAAAATTAAGTGTTTGTGAATTTCGCCATCGTTATCCTCGAAACAAACATACACACACGCCCCATACGCAATTTCCGACGCGTCAGCAAATCCGTGAAGTTGGACTCTATGTTTAAAGTCGGAAAAAATAAAACGCGGAAACGACACCTGCTTTAGTACCGGCAACTCACTTGCAAAATTCGTCCAAGCGTTAACAATGTCTATGGGCGGGGTTTCGTCCCATTGTACGCCAGCTATCCACATACGTTGGATCAAATGTTTGGCAAATAAGATCACCGGAGCTAGAAGGCCGATCGGGTCATAAATTTTCGCAATTTCGGAAAGTATGATGCGTTTGGTACATTTATCATTTAAAATCTGTACACTAAAAGAAAAGACGTCAGTACTGGGATTCCACTGAAGTCCAAGTACCTTAGTTTGGCAGTCAGATTCCATCTCAGCCCAAGGTACGATTTGTGACTGCTCACCGTCAGAAAGTGTGGGCTGAACTGCAGCGAGAATCGCTGGCGAGTTGCTATGCCACTTTCGTAATTCAAAACCAGCAGTTTTACAAATACCGATAAGCTCTCGCTGCAGCGCTAGCGCACGAGTCGTATCGGATGCACCCGTGACTATGTCGTCGACAAATACATCGTTTAACAAGACCCTAGAACCGACGCTAAACTTTTCAGCTTCGTCGTGGGCCAGCTGTTTTATCGTACGCAAGGCCAGATATGGAGAACAATTGACGCCGAAAGTAACGGTTTTTAGACGATAATCACGTATCGGATCGTCGGGCGAAGTGCGCCACACAATCCGTTGAAAGTCGCGGTCGGACTCTCGGACTAAGATGTTTCTATACATCTGTTTGATATCGGCCGTAAATACGACGCAGTGAATGCGAAATTTTAATAATACTTCGACTATGTCCTGGTGAAGCTTAGGACCCGTAAGGAGTATGTCATTAAGGGAGTAGCCGTTTGACGTTTTGTGACCAGCGTCAAACACCACACGTGTGCGTGTGGTCTCGCTCGCCTCTTTGACTACTGCGTGGTGTGGAATATAATAACACGAACCGGAATTCACAGTGCTGTCGGGAACAGGCTCCATGTGATCAAAATCCACGTACTCTTGGAGACAAGCATGGTAGTCCTCCTTGAGTTTGCGGTTCCGTTGTAATCGATATTCCAATTTCCTAAATCTGGCGAGCGTTGATACGCGCGACTCGCCTAGGGTCGCCGTGTCACGCTTGAACGGAAGTGCAACGACGTAACGCCCTGTTTCATCACGATAATGTGTGTCTACGAAGAAATTTTCACAATAAATTTCGTCAGGAGTCAATGTGGGTTTTTCTGACAAAGATTCTAATTCCCAAAATTTTTTGATATTAAAATCGCGATTAACCTCCGTAACACACGATTGGATTTGGGAACCTGCCGTAGCAGGTTCGCTAGAATTTTTGCCCAACAATAAATAACCAAATACACTGTTCATGGCAATCGGGGCATCAGGCGCACCAGTTATCACGTTATTGAGCAATATTTGGGAGAGCACATCGGCACCGAGAAGTATCTCCACAGGCTGTGGGATGTGAAACGTAGGATCGGCTAAGTTTAAATTCTTTATATGCGGCCAATCCGTGTGACGTAATGACGTGCTAGGTAATTGCGAGATAAGCTTGGGTAAAATTAAAGCATTAATAGAAATAGCTGGTTGCGCTTGGTTACGCGGCGCAATGCTAAATGCGACGCAACCCCTCGTTCGCACGGATCTGTTTTCGTCACCACCAATCCCATGAACCGGAACATCGGCTTGATTCCGAGCTAACCCCAAACGCTGAACACAGGATTCCGTTATAAACGTGGCTTGACTACCGGTATCAACAAGGCATCGAATTGTGGACTGTTTACGTGTATTTATATAGACATCGACTAACGCGGTAGATAACAATACCGTGTGCGTTTGGCGAGCGCACGACTCACTTGATACATTGAGAGAAGTCATAACATGTGCAGAGTCATACGGCGGTGAAGGCTCGGACGGTGGTTCCTCGACGATAGGTAACGCGGTCGCCGTATGGTTAGTTGCCTCTCGACTTGCATCCAGTTGTGGTGTCCAATGCAGTAATGTGTGGTGACGTTTAAAACACGACCTACATACAAAGTTGGATTTACACTGTTTAATCATATGGTTGGGATTTAAACAATTGAAACATACATTTTTGTTTGCTATAAACCGATGTCTCTCCTCCGGAGATAGATTCAAAAACGTAGAACATTTCGCCAACGAATGTTGTTGGGTATCACAACACACACAATTATGAACTTTAGTGTTATCATCTTTCGAGCGAGAATTGCCCGCACTGAAATTAGAATCGAACGCAATGTTGGCAGCGTAGGCTTGACGTGCGACCTCACTAGGGGGCGCGCGCGCGCCACGTTGTTGATTTGATAGAAATGGTTTACTACTACCAACTGGCGGCGCTTGCTTGTACCCTACATTTGAATGCGATAGTTCGAAAGCGGAAAGTTCTCTCTCTAAAAAAGAAATGAGATCATCGATTGAAGGAATACAAGATAGATTTGTCAATGACATTTCGAATCGTTGACGAGTGGATATCGGTATTTTACGTAATATAATGTTCAGTAATAAAAAACTCCATTGTTCCACGGGGAACATTGATAAAGCTTGAATATTTTCCCGATAGATATTTAGTAAGTTACGTAAAGATTGAATGGATCTCTCAGTACACTGTTCAATGTCTAAAATTCTGTCAACATGTTTGGAAGCAATGGCGCGTCTATTTTCATAACGAGTTTGTAGTAAGTTAAGTGCAACATAATAATTACTCTCAACGATGGGTAATGACTTTATTAGATTATGAGGCTCCCCTTTGAGGGTTAACAGTAAATATCTAAATTTTTCGACATCCGTGTACGCAGTATTGTTGTGGACGATTGAACGAAATAAGTCATAATATGATGGCCATTCTGTGCATTCACCAGAAAATGACGGCAATGGCAACGTTGGTAACTTATGTAATGTTAAAGAATTTTGAGCCTCTTGGAAACTAACATCTCCGCTAGACATATGCCCAAAACTTTGCCTACGCTTTTGTTCATCAGTCCGTTTGATCTTATTGAATTCGGTAAGAATTGAGTAGTAGCAAGTATCCACTTCGTTACGTAATTTCATATGCTCATCCCTATCAAATGAATCGTTCTTAATTTGAAATTTTTCAATTTTAGTTTGAATTCGACCAAATTTTCTATGTTGAGAATTTAAATCCTGACATTTAACACGAAATAATTCGACATTGGAAGAAGCCAGTTTTAATGTATGAACTAAGTCTTGTACGATAATATCACGCTCGAAAATATCTTGTTCGATTTGAGCCGCCATTTTGCGTAACAAAGAAAACGACAAACCGCAACAAAATCACAAAGAAAATTACTATCGTACGTTCTTGAAATGACAACACAATCAGAGATCCGGCTAGATAGGATCAAAATATGTTAACTAGGGTGCCTAGAACTCACCAGAAATCTCCCTTCGTGCGTATCCGCGATCCGTTGAGATGAGATGCCGGCCGGCAGACTTCGGTAAACAGGCACACCCACTTAACTTCTTTCCATAGGCACTGACTGTATTTCAATTATTGTTCTCTGGTTGTATTGTCCACTACACACACTAGAATTGGCACGTGAAAAGTCTTGAAGAAGAGTTAAAATCTTCGTAGCACACGCCGATGGATCGCTCGGCGGCGGGAACAAGAACGCAATGCTCTTTTTTTTAAATTTACCAATAATTGGCGGTATTCATAGCAACGCGCCAATGAGAAAGCAGATAATATACACTCCGTTTGAAAACTAATTTGTTCTAGGCACATTATTATTAAAAAGTGATCAAAAGCTTGGAAATGATTGTGTTATCATTTGTTTTATGTTAATTGGCCTGTATAAAATTAACTACACATAAAATTGGTGAATAATTAATTATTTAGCGTGAGTCGACGACGCCATCTACATGGTAATCAATAAGATAATTACCAAATTGCCGTGATAGTTTTTAAAAACGTATTGATACAATATTTAGTAGATAGATGGCGCTTTATTAAAATTTACTTTAATGCTGAATCGCAACTAAACCTAATGTGAGAAATTATATTGCGGTACGCAACAAGTTAGACAAACAGTCATTAAACGTAATTAAGAAAGTCATGTGTGTTAGTGTCAAATGTATTGTAGAGAGCGTATTGAGTTATTCATAGATTTAAAAAAATCATACTAATTTTCATGGTGTTGAGTTGATGAGTTTGATGTATTAGGTATTCACGATAGTTTTTTACACATCTGGTGTAAAACCCACCTATAAACTTGAACTAAGCCAACATTTTTTTTCGATCTTTTTCGACCTTCGGGGTTTTCCTAGAAAAGTAGTAACTACAATGTTTTGCCACAAATATTATTATTGAGATTAAAATTACATCATACTAGTGATCCTTATCTTCCTTAACACATGTATTGTTTTCCTTAAAAATCGACTTATGCGCTGAGTCATGCAACCTAGGAAGATCGTTAATATATAATTATATATAAGTACGCTACGTAATTAGCGTCTTTAATTGACTTTAGAATTTATTTTACACTGTGATATTTTACTCATTTGTTATAATCATACCTGTAGTCTCAAGCTATGTCTTATTTACTAGGCATCTAAAATTACGGAGTAGTTTTTAAGCGAGATATTCTCTAAACTGATATATCTATCTAATATGTAAAATTCTCGTGTCACGGTGTTTGTGAACTCCTCCGAAATGGCTCGAACGATTTAGATGAAATTTTGTGTGAAATCTGCGAATCGGACAACATCTATGTTTCATCCCCCTAAATATTAAGGGTGGCCCGGCCCACACCTAAATAATTTTGAGACAACATTCTTTGTTTTTATTTATTTATGACACAGCATACAAACATACATACAACCCAAAATATTCACCCCTCTACGATCAACCCTATTTTTAATAGGGATATTCATATGGCAAAAAGACGTTTGCCGGGACAGCTGGTATCATATAAAAAATCATTCTACAGGTTCTTTGGTAGTAAGAAGCGACTAAAAGAACGTAAGAGGCTTTGATGGCCTTCTATGTGGTATATTCTCATGGAAACCCGGCAATGGGAGACTGATTGGGTTATGTGCTATTCTGGGGTGCGAGAAGATTATAGTTGTGCCATGACTTAGCTACCACCACTTGTCTCAACTACCCTGCTGTAGGGTTTCACTTCACCCAACTGGTTAAGTTCAGCTCTGGTGGACCTGATCCGCCTGAATTAGATTCGCCTCTCATCCTCTGGGATTGGCCCTTCCTATCGCGGAGCCATTACAGCTTCAATTCTTACAGGGATCCTCTGTCCTCAGAGTTGCCTCGAGGGCCTTAAACTGCCGCGACAAAGGCGGGCCAGGGCTGCCGCTGATAGCAGCGTGGGTCGGCCAGGCCAGTGCTGGCGTTTAGGAGGTATACATTAGGATTTCCAACGTAAAGAAGGGTTCCTTCTCTTCCGGCCAGATTATCGGCCTTGTCATTTCCTTTAGTCGGCTCTTACGACACCCTCAAGATGCCTTGAGGTTATGACACTACGTATTATAAATCCGTCACCATGCACCTTTGCAGTAGAAATCCTGTCTAAAAGCGACGTTATCATCAAATGCATGCTTAAGTGGCATCCGAATGGCATAAAATTGTAGGCGTTATTCCATAAATAGATGTTTACCTTAAATTACAAAATGATTGCGTTTGTACTTGATGGTTTTTGTCTGTATGACGCTTTTTGGCTGTGTATAAAGTACATTATAATTGCCACGATTACATCGTTAAGTAACTGAGCTTGCGTATAAAAATCACAGGATCCGTGTAAATTATATTCACAGTACAAATGGTGCGTTAAGAAGCTACAAGTGCATCGATATTCAACACAGAATTGACAAGATATTTAATATTCTATTTCACACAATGTTTTGTAAATTGGCTTGCATTGTTGTAGCCTTAGGGCTTTTAGGAAATGTTAAGGTAAGTTTATTCGCGTATACTTTGGATACATTTTATTCGCATGCGTCTTCTTTTTCACAATTACTTGTATTTTATATAGAAATCAACTCTGAATTTAGTAATAAACTTTTATTAATTAAACCAAGTCAAACTTTTATTAAATAGGACAGTAACTATATATTTAACTAGCGACCCGCCCCGGCTGCGCACGGGTGCAATTATGACATATAAACCTTCCTCTTGAATCACTCTATCTATTAAAAAAACCGCTTCAAAGTCCGTTGCGTAGTTTTGAAGATTTAAGCATACATAGGGACGGACAGACGACAGCGACTTTGTTTTATACTATGTACTGATATGAAAGTATACGTCTATGTTTTTAGATTCATTATTACGACATATAGCGCGACATATAAGTTGTTATTTCAGGTTTCTTACTTATCCATTGCATTTAGACGATCTTCATAATTTGATAATAAACCATATTTGTAATATATAATTACAGGCCATTTCCTCCGAAGACAAAGCGAAGGTACGAGAAGCGATGAATCCTTTCGTGATAAAATGCATCGAAGAATTTGGTGTGAGCGAAGATGTGGTGAAGAAACTTGAGAAAGATAAGGAAGCGGACAGTGTCGACGCATGCTTCATTGGATGCGTATTCAAGAAATCTGGAATGGTACGTAATACTAATAAGAGCTAATTTTAGAATTACTTGGTTGACTATCACTGGAAGTATGTATAAAATATATAGCCATCCGAAGAGAAGGCATTGAGGGATTTTTTTTCGTTGGAAATCGTCATAGATTTCCAGACTTTGGGGACTAGCCTGGTTGGGGTAACCGGGGTTCCAATGCGTAGAAAGATGGATTAGCGCCCCGACACATTAAAACTAACGCCGTTCCTCGCCTGCTCACTTCTGGGCCACGCTCCCCAATGGGGAGACATGTTCCGCGACAGCTACCGGTTCTATCTATAAATAGTTTTTTTTTAGTTTGACAGAGAAACCGCAGTTGTATTATCCTATTTGCATTTTTCTGTAGTCCACAATGTTTCTTTTTGTTACTTATTTCTCTAGTTAAGGCAATTTAGTAACCAACTGAAAAAAGGTTGCTTATTTTTGTAAAAAAATTTGCACGCCGTTACACGTACGTAGTACTATCGATCCTAACGTTATGGCTATAGGGTTTTTTTCTGTATACATGCGGTAGGCTGGTTATTGTTGAGGGTTGACATCGAAGTTAATTAAGGTATACTATACCCAACATAGTTCAACACAGATTTGGAACCATTCCAAATCTGTGTTGAACACACAGATTTAAAATGGTTCTTGTAGTTATTTTTCGCTTTTTTTATTGTTTTTGAAGTCCGTTTCATGTTATGTAAAGATTTTTATCTTTATCGTATCTCGGAACCAACAAATAATACCTAAGTCGTCCAAAAATACCTAAATTTGCCTTCCGACAAATGGTTTTGGACATTTATCCATTTTCACATTTATTTATTTTCACAAAGAAATTGAATTCTAATACTGATCATAGATCTCTACCTCAGTTATTAGTGTAACCATCTTGCAGTAACTACTATTCGCTGACTCTCACATTTATTCCCTTCCTCTTCCTTATCTGTTCTTAATTATTTTAGGGTCTGTGGTAATCATATTTGTCAGGGGCCTTACCCTTGTCTGTCCCATCTAAATGGTTAATATTTAATAAGACTATGTATCTTACTATTAGTTGTAATACTACTTTATGTGTATCGACTGTCATGTATGGTAGAATGACAGCCGTGATTGATGGCTCGGCTCTACATCCCCTCCGAAGCTCGAAGGTAGTCAGATGTAGTATTATAGACCTATTCGTATTCTAATACACCAGTTTTTTTAATTCCTTATTCATATTTTTTTTTATATCTCCTGTTAAAATTACAAGTTTAGAATTATGTTTAAATGTTATATTAGAGTCACTACAACTACTCAGCCCATAGTCGACCCACTGTTGGGTCGGGCCTACTCCAGTAACATGGAGGTTAATTGGCCTACTATTCCAAACTGGCCAGACGGGTCACTAACATCATCATCATCATCATCAGCCCACATTAGTCCACTGCTAGACATAGGCCTCCCCTAAAGAGCGCCATAGCGCCCTGTCTTCAGCTTGACGCATCCAGCTGCTGCCCGCAACCTTTCGCAGATCGTCGCTCCATCTAGCAGAGGGCCGTCCCACACTACGCTTGGCGATTCGCGGTCTCCACTCAAGAACTCGTGTACCCTACTAACATACTTAAACTGAATAGATATATTAAACAGGCGTGAAGATTCAGTAAATATTCTTGTTGTTTTGTTGCTGCACACTTGATAGGACAGTCAACAATTAAGCTTACTTTTGCTATTCCTTCGACGTCCCTGATCAAAACCTTAATATTGTTCAACAGATCAATGAAAAAGGCCTTTACGACGCAGATAAAACAATTGAAATGACTAAAGCGTTCATTTCTAATCCGGAGGACTTGGCTACCATAGAAAAAGTTTCCAAGGACTGCGCTAAGAGTAAGCAAGCTTGATTGATATTTATGCTTAGTATATAAGAGCGACTTTAATTTTGAAATCCTTTGATTGTAATTTCTAGTTGGCAAGGGTAACTAACTATTTTCCGGTCGGTGACTCAGATTCCTTATTAGTAATTTTTTAATTTATATGTTTTTTAATTTTATATGTAAACTTTAAGCTTTTTTTCTGATGTTTCTAAAGCTTGATTGCACTTTATTAATCGATTATTACATTAATGTTTAATATCAGAAAACTCTTCAATATTTTATTCATAAAAAGCTTTTATTGTTTTTTATTTAAGTATAGATAAAGTTTACATCTTGGTTTAAATTGCAGGAAATGATGGCTTCACGGTTATGATCGTTTTATTTTATTTTATTCCCAACGTTTCAGACACTTTGCAGTGTCCGTGGTCGCGGGACGACCCGCGACCACGGACACTGCAAAGAGATTTCCTGCAATGTGTAAAGATCGTGAAAACCTAAGACATCATTATCTTGGTTTAAATTTTCTTCTAGCAATTTATAAAATTGTATGTCGAATAATATGTGATAATGTTTTGTAATGATAAAAAATAAAACATTGTGGTGTGTTTAATTACAGTAAACGATGAAAGTGTCAATGACGGCGATAAAGGTTGCGACAGATCGAAGCTACTCTTCGCTTGCATGGTAGAACACAAAGATGAGGTAAATTGACAGTTATTTACACTAGTAGTTATGACAGTAGTAAAAAAATTTACGTTTTCCGAAATAAGTTTGAAGAATCACACAAAACCGCAACTATTTTATTCATCCAGTATAAATAAAATTGAATTGTGTGTTAAATTCGTAATTTGTTATTTTCATTGTCTGAAATAAGTTCAGCTGAAATGTTATTATTTATGCACTCTACAGTGTTTTCTCTATGTCTCACGTCTATTCCGTGTGGTGACGAATTTAGAATACATAGAATACGCCACCCCATGTCAACCTGGGAGTGTCGAAAGAGCCTACAAAAGGAAATGATAAAGCCGATAACCTACCCGCAGGAGAAGGAAAAATTTATACGAAACCCTGTGCCAACCCGTCTGACTAGCGTGGCACAGTAGACTATTAATTACCCTCCATGTAGCAGTAGGCCCGACTCAGCAGTGGGTCAATTAAGGGTTGAGAAGTAGTAGTACAGTGTTTTAATATTTTCTATATTAATAAAGATTCTTTCTTGCAGATCGATTTCTAAAATCGTCATCACGTCAACTTATGAATTAGTTCCAACGAAAAAGAAAGGCGCCTGTATTTAATCGATTTTGTTATGTTATAGCAGTTATAAGTAGTATGTTGTAGTATGATTAGTACTAGATGAATGGAAATGATTACAAAAAAATAAATTGTTATTTTAAATTAATCAATGCTATTTTTATTTTATTATATTACATTTTGTATATTTGTTATTTTTCGGATTATTTGCTGTTTTAATAATCAGTTTTTTTTTTGTTGATAAAATGTATTGTTTTAATGCAAATATCTGAAGTAGCACAATAATTCAAAATCACTATAAATGAACTATAAACTTGATACAAACCGCGTGCCAACCCGTCTTGCCAGCGTGGCACAGTAGGCTAATTCCCTCCATGAATTTGGAGGAGGCCCGGCTCAGTAGTGGGTCATTTAGGGACTGAAACGACGACGACGACTATAAATGACAGACCGCATAGGTACTAACACACGTTAAAAATTACCTAATTGAAAACCTTCTCTTTTTTAAGTAGGTTAAAATTACAAGAAAAGCTTTGGTTGCATTGTTGATCTAGGTAATATGGTATAGGTGCCATCTGTGGATTACAGTTTTCAGTTCGAATCCGGGGACGAGGATAATATAAGTATTTTATGACAGACTAACTAATTTGCGCGGCTTCGCCCGCGTTGGCTCCGTGCTTAATTCAGTTTCGCTTAAAGCCTTTTTTACCCAGGGATAATATGGCATTTTGAATTTCAATCTTTTTTGAAGTTATACTCTACAAGCATACAAACTAGGGTTCATTCCCGGGAATTCTCGAGCCGAGAATTCCCGGGAAATCGTTGGGCTTTGTTCCCGGGAAATCTAGCTCGAGAAAAGTCGAGAACTCGAGAAATCATGTACGTTTGTAGAAAATAAACTTGCAGAGTTTTAATTTGTTTATATTCTAATAACATGCCATAAATGGTGCTATGATTGTAATGTAATTATAATTTACATTTACTTTCTACCTGAGTTAAAGATATTTAAGATTTCTTTCGTGTTTTATAGAAGCTATTTTGTTTACAAGATTTAAGTTGATTTTTTTTTCTAAATAACCAGCCCAAAATTGTGCCGTGATCCTAATGTAATGTAAGTTAATATAATAGGTTGGGGAAAAGTTTCGTCGCATTTTTTTAGAAATCGTTTATTTACATTTAACTAAAGTATGTAGCTACCATTTTGTTCGATAACTTAACCTGACACTGCCTAAAGAATTCTGAAGAGACCAGGGGCGTAGCGTGCCTTGGTGGGGCCCCGTATAAAAATGTATTTGCCCATGAATCATATGTTTCATTTGTTTATGTTATATGTTTCACTTCGTTGTTTTTTTTACCCTTCATGGGCCCCATGAAGGGTAAAAAAACCAACGAACATTTCTCACAAAAGAAAATAAATTCCTTTTTTTCGGCAAAATGATTTATTAAATGATTTTTAGCTGATGATGACTTTAGATTTTCTAATATTTCTGTTTCTCTATTTCTATCTTATAATTGATACGGCTGATACGGTTCTAAATAACCAACTAAAAATGGTGCTGTCATTATGATTATGAGCCGGAATAATATTTTTTCTCAAATATTTTAATAAACAATATTTATAAGATTAATGTTTTTGAATAACATCAATGAAAGTTTTACAATTAATTTGATACTTTTATTTGAGAGGAAAACCACTGATTTTTAGACGCAATTGGAACCAAATAATATGAGAAAGCGTACGTAAATGTAAATTTCTCGACAACCCGAGAGTCCCGAGAAATCAGCCTCGAGAATTCTCGAGACCCGAGAAATTGAAAAGCTCGAGAAATCATGAACCCTAATACAAACATACATTCTTCCCTTTTTTATTTTATCATCAAGATACCTAAACACTTAATTTTTTTTATCTGGCTGTCGTCATTTATTTGTATATTAAGGGCCTCCATGATATAGATTACAACCAGGCAAGAAGACGATGTCTATAAAAATCGCTTAAAAGTGACTTTAATACGGCCTTGCTTTGAAAACAAGGTAAGAAAAACTCACCATCTGATTCATGTAAAAGATCAATTTTTAATGATACGAAAAAATTACTATGTTTGCTCTTTACTCTAAGTGTTGTATTTAAATGTGCTATTAAACATAAATTGTTCTGATATTATCTTTTTTACAGTAAATTATATAATAATCGTAGGATTGTATATAAATATCTTTCGTCGTCGAGCAAGCGTATTCAAGTTGATATTGCAATCTAAGTAGGATTGCAACAATGAAGATTTTAATTTTTTTATATGTTACATTTCTATCCGGTATTCTGGCTGGCAGTCTGGTAAATTTAAGTACAATTATTTATTTTTAAAAGTTCTGAAGATTCTTCTTCAACTTTATAAATCACTATCACTACATAGTATAAACCAAAGTCGCTGTCGTCTATCCGTCCCTATGTATGCTTAAATCTTTAAAACTACGCAACGGATTTTGAAGCGGTTTTTTTTAATAGACAGTGTTTCAAGAGGGAGGTTTATATGTATAATATATGCATAATTGCTCCCGTGCGACGCCGGGCCGGGTTGCTAGTATAGTAACAATATTTTAAAGTGTCGGTGAGGTGACGGATTTATATTACACAATTTTATTAAGAAACTTTACTAAGAAGAGAACGATTAATAGAATCCAAGAGGCATATCAACTACTACAAGAGCCAAAGAAGCAAAACTTGCCGTGCTTGTCTGACGATTAATTACAGTAGACTAAATTTGTAATGTTTGTTTATTATAGCTTATTCTTGACTAGCTTTTGCCCGCGGCTGCACTCGCGTTAAGAAGTATTATTATTATTACAAAGTCTCAGCCCTATCTGTTTAAAATTGTCAAATTGTCATACAAACTTCATTGGTGGTTGAATTAATCAAAATCCTTTCTTAGCGGATGCCTACGTCATAACATCTACCTGCATGCCAATTTTCAGGCCGATCTATCCAGTGGTTTGGGCTGTGCGTTGAAAATTGACAAAGTTTCATACAAACTTTCATCCCCTATTTTATCCCCTTGGGGGTAGAATTTATCTAAATCCTTTCTTAGCGGATGCCTATGTCTACGTCATAACATCTACCTGCATGTCAAATTTCAGCCCGATCCGTCCAGTGGTTTGGGCTGTGCGTTGATAGATCACTAATATATCAGTCAGTCACCTTTGAGTTATATAATATATATTTTGAAATACATTTGGTATACTGTGAATGTCATTAAATGTACTAACGACAATTTTGAACTTCTTTTATTTCAAGCTAATGACTCCTGAGGAACATGAAAGGATCAAAATTCAGCTGCAGCCTAAAATCGAGGAATGTTTAAAGGAGCTAGGGATAGACGAGGACGCTACTCGCGAAATTCACGAGTACGGAGAAGTAAATGATTGCTTCATGAGATGCTTATTTGAAAAAATTGAAATTGTAAGTACTGTATCACTATCACTATATAGTATCTACGCTCATCTAGAATATAGAGTATCACTATAAATAAAATAAATAAATATAAATATCCTTGGACATTTCACACAACGCCATCTCGTCCCAAGCTAAGCAACTTAATGCTTGTGTTATGGTAACGAGATGGATGATAAACTACTTATATACATTTTTTTTTGTAAATACATACATATTATAGATAGAAATGACACCCAGACTCCGAGCCAGTGCTTCTGGTTTAGACAAAGACACTTGCCCGACCCCGGAATCGAACCCGGTACCCGTTGATCCAAAGGCGGTACACCTAACCACTAGACCAACGAGGCAGTCTATCACTACATAGTATAAAACAAAGTCGCTGTCGTCTGTCCGTCCCTATGTATGCTTAAATCTTTAACGGTAACTTCTCACACGGTGGACCGGCCACCACATCCAGTGTCTGAAAAGCTTGAAGATCGGCCAGAGCTCCCCATTAAAGCGGTGTCCACCTCAGGATTGTAGAAGCATGTTCGCCCATTGCATGGCACGTGATGATGGTTGGATCGGTCGTGGTTCGGGGCAGGGTTTTATCAATCACATACGTTATAGTGTTCAAGTTACTATTTATGGCACACTTTTCAGATGGATGAGAAAGGTATATACAAACACGATACTGCTATGAGACATGCTGAGGGCTTCGTCAAAGATGAGGAACTCAGAAATAAATTTTTGGACGCATTGGACAGTTGCCAAGATGGTAAGAATTTTCACGAAAATATTCTATTACAGAGACTCTGAGATTATTAAAACAATTTCGGGGTTATGCTAGGGGGCCATATCGTCCCCATCGATCGTACTGCCCCCTTGCAGTGGTGAGAAGCCACATTTTGTAGACACGGCTGTGGTATGCACGTGCATAGTGAGATTTATTTTGGTTTCACCGTTAAACAAAAAAATATGTAACGGCACTAAATAGCCATCAATCACAGATTCAAATGCAAATTGTCTCCCATTTCGTTATTGTCAGGCCAAGTTGGTTTGTTGGTCTGGGTTTGAATGTGCCGCCTTTGGATCACAGGTTCTATTCGCGGCCGGGCAAGTCTCTTGCTCTGAGCAGTGAAGTACTTGCTCTGAGTTTGGATGTCATTTTTATTCATGAATTACATGTTTGTAATAACTACTGCAGGGGTATCGTTATTTGAGGAGGAGGCGACCGCCATAGAGGCCGGTGGTGGGTCGGGGGACCCGCCACCGACGAAAGCCTTACTGACTGAGGGCGTCCCAGTTACCCGGAACGCCCTCTGGTATGCGTTTACGCGAACCTGTGGCGCCCCAAGCGTGTCGTGTGAGGGTTTTAGTGGGTAGACGAGTAGTTTCCGGAATCCCACATAATCGCTTTCCCCGCCCCCGGGGGACAGCGGTATGCATAAAGCATTTCCCCAGCGCCACAAAAAAAGGCGTATCGTCGGAAAAACGAAAATTAAAAATGCTTTTTAAATCTCATAATATGACGGTACAAAGTCCGCCACGTCCGCGTCAGCTGGTTAATTAATAAAATTAATTACTATTGCAGTAAACAATGCTGATCTCAGCCAAGGCGAGGATGGCGAGTGTGAAAGAGGTAATCTGCTGTCAGACTGCCTCCGGGGAATCCATAAAAAGGTGATAATATAAAATTAAGAGGTTTTGGCGGATAAGTGGAACCTCCCTGTAGATTAAGCAACATCTGGTTGATAAGGCCTAATGATAAGCCCTATCTGCAAGAGAAGGAAAACTTGAAACGTAGCCCTGTGCCAACCCGTCTGGCCAGCGCGGCACAGTAGGCTTATTACCCTCCCTGTGATGGGAGGAGGGCCGACTCAGCAGTGGGTCATTTAAGGGCTGAGTAGTAGTAGTTGTTTATTCGCGCTTTCCATTATTGTTTATAAACAGGTTTACATTCGCGCAGCATGTCGCGGGTTCGATCTCCGCACGGAATAAATATTTGTACGACCTACAAGTATTTGTTACGGGTCTGGGTGTTTTTCTATCTATAATAAGTATGTATTTACAAAAAAAAATGTATTTAAGTAGTTTATCATCCATCTCTTTACCATAACACAAGCATTAAGTTGCTTAGCTTGGGACGAGATGGCGTTGTGTGAAATGTCCAATGATATTTATTTATTTATTTACTAAGAGGTTTGGCCAAATCATACACTTGGCTAAGTACCACAATATCTGTTGAAGGCTGACATTGAATGTTGTTGACCTTAATTGCTTTAGTTTTGTTTTGTATTGGTAAGGTTGTAGCATTATTACTCTAGGAATTTTTCCGGCAACAAAAGTAACACTGGCGTGGTTTTCTTTATTTTTCAGTTCGAAATAGATGACTGAAAGACTGCGGCAAAATATAATTCACGGCATCTGATGAATGGAGATTTTTATTCTTTACGTGGGGAAAAATTATTAAATAAATAATTAACAACTAGTTATAGTCTTTATTAATTAAATATCGGTTTAAATGTAGACTTCTGGTAATATCCTAAATCATGACGTAAGCTTACTAATTAACCATACATTGTAGCCTTTTCATATAATTACGTCTAAGTTTCTCACAATGGTTGCATGTTTAAGTTAAGGTGGATGCTCCAGGGTAGCCCGTGAAATTCAAATTTTCTTACGTTTTTTGCAATTTGCAGGGCAGTGCTAGGTTGTATGACGATGAACATTTGATTCGAGGCTGTAAGACGTATGTAGTTACAGATTTATAATCATCAAAAATGATTTTGATGATTAAAAGTCTATAACTACATACGTCTTACAGCCGCGAATAACATTTTAATCAACATACAATCTAGCACTGACCTGCAAATTGCAAAAAACGTAAGAAAATTTGAATTTCGCGGGCTACCCTGGAGCATCCACCTTAAATAGTTTTATGTTTTCATGCAATCACATTCAAATATCACTTAGCAGCCTTTGCTTGGGTTGGATGTGCCACCTTTGGATCATGTGTATCCGATTCGATTCTGGTGTCTTTGTATAAACCAGAGGCACTCGATCTGAACACAGCTCTGAGTCGAGGTGTCTTTTGTGTTCGTGATTTACATATTTGTAAACCTTGATACGAAACCCTGTGTCACCCGTCTGGCCAGCGTGACACATTAGGGTAATTACCCTCCATGTAGTTTGAGCAGGCCCGACTCAGCAGTGGGTCATTTATGGGCTGAGTAGTAGTATTTGTAAGTGCTCATCGCGACCAAAACAAAATAAATTATTTTAATTTGAATTAGGAGTATGTTTGTACACTGCAGGTAAAACAAAGAGTAGGGGATTCGTCTTTAAAAAAAATGTCAGTCCGCTTTATACCTTGCTGGACGTAGGCTGCCCCTGATGAGTGGACAGTCCCTTCTGATAGGGACACTCAAGAACTTTTATACTTCCACTGTTTTCGGATCTTCTAGAGTGAAGCTGAAAAGTGGCTCTCTCTGCCACGTCAGCCTACTAATTCTCTGAGCTATGTCGTTGACCTTGGTCCTCTCTCGGATAGACTTCCCAGTAGGTACCTACTAGATTAAATTCAATCTGAAAATTTCATCACTTGAACGGCGAATATAAAATGTTGTTACACAAGGCAATATTGTAAAAATAAAGTGTTCTTTTTACAACCTCCAGTTCAGTTTTTACGAATCGAATCGTTTCGTGCTAGGTACAATTTATCTACAAAACGGGGCGGATTTC
Organism: Clostera curtula; assembly: GCA_905475355.2. Taxonomy (NCBI): domain Eukaryota; kingdom Metazoa; phylum Arthropoda; class Insecta; order Lepidoptera; family Notodontidae; genus Clostera; species Clostera curtula. Next base: position 6,366,970 of record FR997808.1, on the reverse strand, counting down.
CGGAATGACAATCGAAGGTTAGGGATTGGTGAAATAGTCATTCAAACAGTTTAGCTGTTTCATCGCTCCATTTGGTGTATTGTAAGTATAAAAAGACATAGAAACGGATAAATACAGCAAAGGTTTTTTTACGCTGGATTTGGACTGCTGTATGTTGTAAAATGGAGAATTTTAAATATAGCCTGGTCTACATTTTAATAGTTGGCTGTGTGACAAAATATGCTGAGGTGAGTCTCTTTATTTTATTTTAAAGTGTCTTTAAAATTGAGGAGCTTCTCAACATTTGTTGTATTTTATTAATGTTTAAAAAAAATCGAATCACCTTACAAATGATGGAGCTATGCGATAAAGTCTAGTTATCAAGTTTAAAAACGTGAAAAATAGAGATAAAGGTCATAAAAATATGAGCGACAATTCTTTGTATTCGGAATCACCACCAGAAAAATGATTTTGAGTTAATAAAGAAAAACTAATAACCAGTTTTTTTTCATCTTATTTTGTTAATAACAATAGATTTTTGTACCTACACCAATATACATCAAAAACATTTTATTTAAAAAGCAAGCTAGCTTCCCTCCACGGCATTGTAGGAGGTCTAACTTAGCAGTAAGTCTTTTATGGACTGACATGATGTTGAATTCCTAAAACCACTTCTTCCTTCTTAGGCCCGTATTAATAGACGTTACTCAGCCCAAGATACCGCACTTGATATGAATATTGAGATCCTCATCGTATTAATAAATGTGACTCAAGTTGCAGATTAGGTTTACGTCATCATCTGAGTGATGGACTTGAGTGCAGACAGTCTCAGTTCTTTTGGACTTTGAAGTTACATAATTCGAAAAGTAATGCGATAACCTATAGATATTATTGTTTAAAATTATACAAGGGGTAATCATTTATCCAAAAAATAAAGAAAAGCATATTTCTTAAAAAAATAATATTTATTTTAGGCCCAAAACTGACCATTATATTTTTTTGGGTTCTCTGGGACTTTGAAGTTATATATTTCGAAAAGTAATACGATAACCTATAGATATTATTGTTTTAAACGATCCAAGGGGTAATCATTTATCCTAAAAATAAATATAACCGTATTTCATAGCAAAAAAATATTTATGTACAAGCCCAAAACTGACTGTACAAATTTGACGTCAGATGAATTTTTATCACCCAAACTTAAAAATTAAAGTAAACTACATCTTTACAGAAAAACTAAAAATATGAACACTAACTGAACGCTTAGTTCTTAAACTAACATATTTGTAAAAATCGTGTCACGAGATAAAGCGATTACTGAAAAATACGGATTTGATTGTAGTAACTACCATTTTCGTAATACGACATGGTGCGTTTCTGAAGATATTTTGATAAGTATAGTTTAGATAAATAAAGTACAGTTTAAACGACTGTAAACAACAAGAAAATCCCTTTCCAACGATATTTATCACATCGTCATCATCAACCCACATTAGTCCACTGCTGGACATAGGCCTCCCCTAAAGAGCGCCATAGCGCCCTGTCTTCAGCTTGACGCATCCAGCTGCTGCCCGCAACCTTTCGCAATAGTGTTCAGTAATCGGTAACGCGAGTAATGAGCAGAGTTACATAGCAAGTAGTCGTATTCAGTAAATCACGACAGTGCGCTCAAAACGTTCGTCATACTAATTATTTACTGTGTAGAATGGTTCGTTTAGAAAGAGATAGAATAATAGTTAGCTATGTGATTTAACAAAAAAATATATTAATAAAATTATAAAGCGGACCGGTCGCAAATAGGGAGCCGGCTTCCTGCTTACTGAGATAAGTAGTAAACAATTATGTCGTATTGGGAAATAAATACAGAACCTTTTTAACAATTTAACGCTCTTTTGGGTAGCAATCCACTATATAACGTGTATTAGCGCTATTTATTAAATAAGTATTTAAATTAAAGTATTTCAATCAAAAGTTTTACATCTTTTGACATAGAAATAACGAAATGCGACAAGTCTCATTCAAAACTTCGTTGAATTTGACGTCATCGTTCGCGAGATCTTGGTTACTGAGATGTGACAATTAATTAGCAATAATCTTAAGATGCTGATGACGTCATAATGGCGTATCAAATGATAACGCACTTGAGTACGTTTTTGAGTGACGACTATTAATACGGGCCTTAGATATACAATTTGATGTTCAATTCTAACCAATGTAATTTGTTACATTGGTTTATGGTTCGTTTTTCGTTGCCAAGGCCCAATATGATTTCAGGCCCTCACGGATACTCAAAAAGAATTACTCAAAGTCACGCTAACTTTGAGTGGCGCCAAATGCATAAAGGAGTACCCATTGTCCGTAAACGACATGAAGTCCTTTAGCAATAAAGTAATGCCTAATACCGACAATGCCAAATGTTTTGCAGCTTGTATGTTCAGGAGTGTGGGTTTCGTAAGTATTTCATTATGTAATTTTTGTTTTTGAATTTAAAATTTACTGAATGAAATAACGTGAGAACTAAGATTGAAACATAGAATAATAACTATTAGCGACCGGAATTCTAAGGTAAAACATCAAACGTCAAGCAGAACATTATAAAATGGTAACTAATACCAATTTATATGGGGCTTATAAGTTTAATTAACGGTTAGATTTAATGTAAGTAAGTAATACGTAGTTCCAATACGAGTTTACTACTCGTATTGGAAAATTTGAAAGTAGGATCATCATTTGTTATATTCGATACGAACAAATGCACGCAGCTTCCCCCGCGTGTGCCCCATGTGCTTATGTGTGTATGTATGTTAAATATTATAGGTAATTATTAGAAGGAATAAAAAGGAATATAACCTCATCGCCAATTGGAATGTAGATTAAAATTAAATAAATATCTTTAAAAGAAGAATTAAATATCAATAAATACACTATTAAAATAACAACTACACTTATATTTTCACGTATTGCAAAATCCAACAGAAAAAGATAACCACACGTCGTGGCATTTCATTTATAAATTTGTTTTCGGCCGGTAATATACATATTTCAATTGCCATTCTGTCATATTAGCTACTAAGTAAACGCTAAATATTAATTAATTTTCGAATCAATGGTAGGATATATGCGTGGAGGTAATAATATTGATGCCACGTCAATTCTCTTCACTAAAAAAATTTTGGATAGCGTCAACATATTAGTTACTACTCGTACACATACAGTTGGCAAAACGGTTGGATATTTTTTCAGATGGACGAAACGGGTCAGCTAACTGCAATCGGAGCACAAGATACAGCAAAGAAGATTTTCAAGAATGACCAAGATTCCATTAAACGCGCCCGGGATATCTTAGACAAATGTGCTGAAGGTAGTTGTTTCTTTTTAATTACGCTAGGCATCAATATCCGGGGTATTTACAAGACTACTACAAACGTTTGTTTGATTTACTATCCACTAAAACCAACAGCGTTCTTCGACTGCCCGACCCAAGGTCAGAAGATCCGTGAGCCTTGGGTAGGCCTTGGCCCGCTTATGAGTGGGATACATGCTTGATGGAGATTTCTAGACGCTTCCGCTACAATGAAGCACCTGATCGGTGTCAGTGCAAAACTGTTGTTAGCTGTAGCAGCCCGGGTCTTCACACCTACCCACTCCTCCGCACTCGCTATTGGGGATCCAAATTGTCAGTGTTATTGGCCGGCTTGAAACCCCCCACTACCACGCCGTGTGTCTTGGTAGTTTAAGGCTCTCAAGGCCACTCTGAAAACGAAGGAGTCCCCCGAACCGAAACCCGCTGAGTCGTCTGGCTTCTGGGCCCTCGCATGCGTAACCCTGAGCTAGTATGGATACTAAAGGCACGCTAGCTCGCACACTATAGCAAGGTAGCAGCTTGGTCGAAGGGAAATGCTTCTACCCTCCATAGAATAAGACTACCTGTGAAATATCCATTTATACACATTTTTCTTTTTTTAAGTTAACAATACTAAAACAGGAGACGGTAACAAAGGATGTGAACGCGCCAAACTTGCGTTCGAATGTCTTATGGAGAATGCACCTGATGTAAGTAACTAATCTACATGATGTAATCTACACTCGCGAGCAACTAAATCGACTCAACCCATAAGCACGCATACATATCTTAATTTTTCGGAAAATACATATGTTTATGCATACGCGCGTATGGGTTGAGTCGATTTGGTTGCTCGTGAGTGTATATTCTACCCTGTACACGATAGCTTGATCGATTTGACAGAAGTCAATTTTTCCGCTCGACATAAAGGTATGATTTCGAACTACGCTGCACGTGCAGCAGTACTGTCGCGGCACTACTGATCACCATACAACCGCTACATTGCTGCCTAGCTCGGAATGTAATCTCTTATAAGCTTTTAAAAATTAAATAGGATATTATTATGAATATTGACCCACCATCGCTTATCTACCCAATGTTTTATATATATGTATGTCTAGTGCAATAAAGAATTTCACACTTATTACACCCACGCCTACTTGTCACAGTTACAAGTATTTTAAAACGTTATTTTTTGGACTACTAGATATTTTCCGTTTCCCATCACTAGCCCGTCTGTCAAATCGATAAAGTTATCTTGTACATGGTATAGTAGTAGTATCGTTCCAATAGTTATAGTTATGGGGTTTTTGTTTCACCCTGTATAATACTGTGCCACGCCGACTGACGGCTTTAGCAAGAGTTCCCGCAGTTACTGGAAAGTTTTTCCTTTAGTCGGTTTACGGTCTAATGACTGCCTTATTTGAATTCACTGCATTGTTGGTCTAGAGGTTGGATGCAGCCTTTAGAACACGGGCCCCGTTTCTTTGTGTAAACCAGATGCATCTGCTCCGAATTTGCGTGTCATTCGTAGACTGAATTAAAATACATAGTGTCATCACCCCATTTCATCATGAGGGTGTCGTAAGAGGCGACTAATGGGACGTAAGAGGCGCATCACCCCGGCCCAAGAAAAGGAAACCTTGAGGCAAACCCTGTGCCAACCCTTCTGCTCAGTATGGCACAGTAGGCTAATTACCCTCCATGTAATTGGTGGAGGCCGGCTCAGCAGTGGGTCGTTTATGGGCTGAGTAGTATTAAACTGCCCCCGCGGTACAGATTATACCAAGTGCAGCAATAACAACTAAAAAAAAGAATGATGTGAGATGTGAGGGTTTTATATCTAAATCCGTCAACAAAAGTTAACGATTTTTTATTATTACCATTGCTTTATTTTACAGTACGGCTTTGACGTGAAGCTCTCTTAATATGTATAACGATACAAAACAGTAGGTACCCAAGGTTGAACTGAAAGATTAATTTCAAGAAAAGATAACAAAGAATAAAACTTAGCGATAAAGCCACCTAATTGTACATTGTCTGGTTTTTTTCGCTTTTATGTCTCTACTTCTGTATACTAATAAAGTAAAGAAAAAAAAGTAATTAAATAAATTAGTATAAGTACTTAATTAAAATTATGCAATCCTTGAAGGCTGCAATTTAATTTCATAAAACCGTTTTTTGGTACTTGGATTTTTAAGAGGTCCTATCTCGATATTTAGCATCATCCCCCACTTCATCTTTGCTAGATATAAAGGACAAACGTCACTCATATAAATTGTCCAGCCAGTTAGCTGGGACAAACAGACAGAAAAATTTCCTAAGGTGACGTTTGTCCGTGTGGTTATGGTTTAAGAATATATTGTGTCACCACTATGTTCTTATCTGAGGGTAGTCTGTCGTAAGAGCCGACAGAAGGAAGGAAAACTTTCAAACGAAACCCTGTGCCAACCCCTATCGCCAGCTAGGCCAGTAGGCAAATTAATAACCCCCCATGTAATTGGAGGAGGCCCGACTCAGCATTGGGTCGTGTATGGGCTGAGTAGTAGTATATTTTAACATGAGTTTTGAAAAACATCCGTTGTTTTGGTATAAGACACAGACACTTCTATATTTATACGACACATACTCGTAAATAAAGTAGAAGTTACTGTTTATCCTTATCCTTGGAAATTTCACACAACGCCATCTCGTCCAAAGCTAAGCAACTTAATGCTTGTGTTATGGTAACGAGATGGATGATAAACTACTTATATAATTTTTTTTTGTAAATACATACCTATTATAGATAGCAATGACACCCAGACTCCGAGCCAGTGCTTCTGGTTTAGACAAAGACACTTGCCCGACCCCGGAATCGAACCCGGGACCCGTTGATCCAAAGGCGGCACATCTAACCACTAGACCAACGAGGCTTTTAAATATATTTTGTGTTGTATATTCAAAAGGATGAATGCTCTTTTTACTTCCTCTTGGCTCTTCTCTTTTGGCTTTCTACCAGTATGTACGAGTTTACAAAGCGTCTTCTACTTCTCAGTTCATGAATGACCCACTGCTGAGTGGGGCCTCCTCCAACTACATGTAGGGTAATCAGCTTAATCTCCCACGCTGGCCAAACGGGTTGGCACAGGGTTTTGTGAAGTTTGCCTTCTCTTACAGCTAGGTTATCGGCCTCGTCATTTCCTTCCTTCGACTCCCACAGCACCACGTATTCTTAATCCCTTGCCTTAATCGTCCTCGTAGTTGTTGAACCGTACAATTTTCTAGAAAGACTTTATAGCCCCATGAAAAGTTTAGTATTACTGATGAATCAATCCCACTGATATTATAAACGTGAAAGTTAGTGAGAATGTAAGTTTGTTACTTTTCCACGCAAAAACGACTGAAAGGGTTATGATGAGCCTTTACACAATAATAGCTCATTCATCAGAATAACACATATGCTATAATTTTAAATGATATATGTCACACTTTAACAGATTTTTGTATTTTTTGTTAAATACCCGTGCGAAGACGAGGCGGGCCGCAAGTATCAAATTAATAAAAATACTACAGTTTGTAGAAGCGATACCCGTCTGCCATAGTGCATATATGTGTATAGATGTAGGCCTCTCATGCTCAATGAATTCTCTTTTATTTTTTTAGGTATACAGGCATTAAGACACAGACCGAAGGAGGAACAAGAAAGAGACAAGACCATAATTGACCTGGAAATATCTACTGGTGGCCGTTTTTAGGGATAGAGTATTTTGTAAAGACTGCCTGTAATGTAAATCCAATGTTATTTATACGTCAGAGAACAAACTAAATATTATTTTCCACCAAAATAATTTTAGCCAATGCCTGTTACGTCTAGAGTTGTGCTTTTGTTTTTATTTATTAAACTAGGCCCCCGGATTCACTCACGTAGACATTATTAATTAAAAACTCTGACAAAAATAGTGGTGTTTTTGTTATCAAATCCGTATATTTGAATTTTTTATTCACAAAAAAATGTTGCTTTAATACTTTTTAAATATTTACATCATCAGCCCACTCTTTCCACTGCTGGACATAGGCCTCCCCTACATACAGACTGTAATTGTTTGGAATTATAACAAAGGTAAGTGAGTAAAGTAAAGGTGTTTTTATTTTTAACTGTCGGCAAAGTATATTGGGATTATTGTGCATATTTTTCTAATTAAACATGCGTTTTATTTTTAATTAGGCCTTATTGAGTTACCAGAATTTGATCTATGTTACAGTTAATTACAGACATTTTATGGGATATTGTAAAAAGGGTGTTTTTCGAAAACTCAGTGAAACAGTTTAGTTTTCATCAAATCGGGCTCTAGATTCTTTTGATCATTATTCGAAATCCCTAATAATTTAGGGAAAATTTACTTGAAAAATTCATTCAGAACAATAATATGTGTCACACAATAATATGTGACCGGTAGAGAATGAATGACTTTGGCATTAAGTCCGCCTCTGTAAATTATCATGTACACATGTATCAGTCTAAATAAATAAATAATTTATTTGACAAACAAAGACAAATTAAAAGGTATTAAATTCATTTTCTCTGTGATTTAGAATACACAATATCACCAACCTATACCATCCTGAGGGTGTCGTAAGAGGCGAATAAAGGAACACAAGAAGCAAATCACCTAGCCGCAAGAGAACGACAACTCGATACTAAACCTGTGCCAACCCGTCGGGCCAGCGTCGGGTCATTTATAGGCTGAATAGTAGTAGTCGTTCTTCTAGAAGGCCGGTGTTCCAGAAGTTATTCCTCTGCTGCTATAAACGTTCGTAGGCGACGGTATCCACTTACCACCACGCGGGCCGTACTCTAGCACACGGCCACCATAGTCGTATAAAATGTACCTAATACAAAATTATATGAGTTGTCAATTTACTGGTCAACGAAGACTAGTATCGGCTTTGAGAAGTGAACATTAAAAATGGAATAAAATTAATTAACGTAACCTCCACATAAAGGCGATTAAAAAAAATAGTTGGGTGTTTCTCATTTTATTTCCAACAGCACATTTCTAAATAATTTACAGTATTATTTAAATATGATAGTATAGATTTTCTATTCATTATCATATATGGTTGCCTAATTAAATCCGGCCGCAAATAAGGGTTGCTGGCTGCTAAAGATGATACATATTTAAGGTAGAGTAAAAGACAGTTAGGAAGGCGGACCCTGGCAATAGCCGGGATTATCGCCAGGCACAAGAAGAATAGCGATTGTCGGCTGTGCGACGCAAGTGCCTTTGTCTAAACCAGAGGCTCTGAGTCTGGGTGTCATTTTTTGTTCGTGAATTACATGTTTGTAAACTGCCCCCACGATACAGGTTACAATACATAAAGCAGGGGTTTCGTATTCTTAAAAAAAAATAGCTAATGTTTATAAAAAGAGTTACTATATACTATTAATTTGGCATTATATACTTTATTTCAGGCGAAACGACTTAAACCAAAAGGTTTTTGGCATTACTAATAAATTTATTTTAATTATAATTGTTATGATACTAGTGGTTTAATTACTTTAAGATTTTATGTACATTATTTTGGAAATTACCCTAGTTGTGGTTATGAAAATTAAATGCAAAATGTTACCTATTCTCATTGTATATACACACTCCTATTGTCAAGGAAATTATTAATTTTTAATACTTTTATTTAAACAAATTCTGACTTTGTATATGATTATTCCGGTCGTATAAAAGGACATTGTTCTAAGACCAAAACGTAGTTTACGTGGTTCGTCGATTAGAGAAACACTTAAGAAATAAACATGGCAAAAATGTTTTCATTCGTGTTCCTGTGTATAGTGGCTGGCTATTTTAACAGTTGTCATGTAAGTAGACATTTTGAGGCATAGTAATTGTAGATTGCATAGTAGAGGAGAGGCAAGAAGGTTGTCGTGGACTCTCGTTCGTGCAAGTAAATTGCATGCCGCGCTATCTACAGTCCTTACCAATCTTTATGGCCGCTCTGAATGTAGCCGTACATCAGCGGGACGTACATGGGGAGCCAGGGCAAGCCCGCGCGCGCCGTTTTTCACCTGGAAGCGTCCTCGCCACCCGCGTCTTAGTGTGAGTGAGCTATGTTCGTATTGGTTATGAAATGTACGATGCGCAAGTTTGTACCCACGGCTTCATTCAGAGCGGCCATAAAGATTGGTAAGGACTGTAGATAGCGCGGCATGCAATTTACTTGCACGAACGAGAGTTCACGACATTATAACATTTCCACCTCCTCTCCTCCTCTGCCATTATGGCGATACAGATGCCAGTGGTGGGACAATTGACATCTGGTGTACCCAGTTTGTGTTGAGACGGATTTAGAATACATAGTTTCACCACCCCATTAAAATTTCTTTTCTAAGGAACGAAGCTCCAGCTCTAGTATAATATGTATCGCTGAGGAAGTTTACAAAAATGTAATTCACGAGCAAAAATTACACCCGGACTCAGAGCAAGTGCTTCTGGATCAGACAAAGACCCTTGCCCGATCCTGGAATCGAACCCGGGACCCGTTGATCTAAAGGCGGCACATCTAGCTCCTAGACCAACGAAGGATTCACCAGAGGGGGGCGTAAGAGCCGCCACAAGACAAGCCCCATAACGTAGCCGCAAGAGAAGGAAAACTTGATACGAACCATACCTACCCAGTAATGCCAGCGGCGATCATCGACTGTTGCTGCGCAGCATGTCGCGGGTTCGATCCCCGCACGGAAGAAATATTTGTACGACCTACAAGTATTTGTTCCGGGTCTGGGTATTTTGTATCTATAATATGTCATCATCATCATTTCAGCCAAAAGACGTCCACTGCTGGACACAGGCCTCCCCCAAGGATCTCCACAAAGGCCGGTCCTAGGCCGCCCGCATCCACTGCTCCGGCGACCTTAACCAGGTCGTCGGTCCACCGTGTGGGAGGCCTACCAGCACTGCGCCTGCCGGAACGCGGTCGCCACTCGAGGACTTTTCTGCCCCATCGGGCGTCGGTCCTGCGAGCTATGTGCCCTGCCCACTGCCACTTAAGTTTGGCAATCCGGTGGGCTATGTCGGTGACCCTGGTTTTCCTGCGTATCTCCTCATTTCTGATTCGATCTCGCAGGGAAACTCCGAGTATAGCCCTCTCCATTGCCCTTTGGGTGACTTTGAGCCTTCTGATGGAGCCCATAGTGAGCGACCACGCCTCCGTTCCATATGTCATATAATATGTATGTATTTACAAAAAAAAATGTATATAAGTAGTTTATCATCCATCTTGTTACCATAACACAAGCACTAAGTTGCTTAGCTTGGGACGAGATGGCGTTGTGTGAAATGTCCAAGGATATTTATTTACAGTAGTCGCTCCCCGATAGGAGAGCATGCTCCAGGATCCTGGGGGCTCTGGTCCTAATACGAACCTGTGTCAGGCCAGCGTGACACAGTAGGCTAATTCCCCTACGTGGATTTGGAGGAGGCTCCTCTCCATAGTGGGTTATTTATAGACAAAAAATATGAGGATGATGAAATAACAGAGTAATTTTTACAGGGAATTACAGATGAAGAGAAACAGGTATTCCAGTCAAAAGTTCTCCCTGCCATGGCAGAATGCTCCAAAGAGCATGGCGTTTCACAGGCGGCGATTGATGCTGCAAAGGATACAAAGAATGTTGATCCAATTGAATCATGCTGGTTTGGATGCTTGCTCAAGAAAATTAATATTGTAATTGCTATATCTCATGATTTATAATTTAGTTTTAAAATTAGACACTGCAAGATAGGTTTTCAATTTTGGATATTGTTATAATTTTATAATATCCATGTAATTATGAATTTAGAATACATAGTCTCAACATCCTATTCCATCCTGAGTGTGCCGTAAGAGGTGACTAAAGAAATGCAAGAAGCAGACCACCTGGCCGCAGGACGAGAAAAACTTAATACAAACCCTGTGCCAACCCGTCTTGCCAGTGTGGCACAGTAGGCTTACCCTCCATGAATTTTGAGTAGGCCCGTCTCAACAGTGGGTCATCTATCTCATTCTTCTGAATAATGTGTAGATAGATCTATCTATCTATACTTATAATAAATCTGTAGAGAGGTCAATTCTGTACATGAAATATTTTTCCAAAATAACTATCAGCGGGTGATTAGTGATCGATACTGACGCCAAAAATGCAATCAGTAAAATTTTTGTCGGTCTGTCTGTCTGTATGTTCGTTATAGAAACAAAAACCACTCGACGGATTTCAACAAAACTTGGTACAATTGTTCTTCATACTCCTGGGCAGGTTATAGTATACTTTTCATCACGCTACGATCAATAGGAGCAGAGCAGTGAAGGGAAATGTTGGGAAAACAGGAGAACTTACTCCATTTTTTAAGCTTCCGTCGCGTGTGCAGCCTTAATAGTTAAAGCTACACAGAAATCATGTATGACGGAAATGTTCTCCTTAAAATTATATAAAAAATATTCCAAGACAGCAAATGTCTATCTTTTATGGTTGACTCACAATAACACGTGTAACTCCCGATAGCTTAGCAGTTCAGAGCTTTCTGATTATATTTGTCTACTCTTACGTTTATAACACTCTCAATCATCCCTAATTAATAAATTTTAACATTATTACCTATTTAATAAAAAAAGAATCATAGAAATCGGTACAGAAACACCAAAGTTATTCATGAAATACGCTAATAAACCATCGCGCGTGATTACTGAATCATGCTTTAAGGATTATTTTTGTGTAACCGTCGCATCGGGTCGTCGCGGGAGGTTTAAAAGGGCGGGGGATCCAAACGCGAACTTCATACAATATTTGGATTTGGCTGATGATGCGAGTAGACGTTCCGAGTATTCGCCCTTATTGACAGGCAATATTGTTTATCAGCGCGACTTTTAGTCTTTACAATAATTTAGTTTATTTAATTTTCTTTTGTTGTTATTTCATAAAATAGGTATTAGTTATTTTGGTGGCGTGTTATATTCGTTCAAATTACAAATTATTAATAGTTATTTCTTTTTAGGTGAAGTTAAGTAGTAGTTAGTTAGTAGTAGGTAAGTTTTGGTTAATTTATGTTCAGTTTTTTTTAATAATAATAATAAGTAAGTAAAAGCGTAGGTACTTTTATTAATTAAAGGTATAGGTATTATTAATTATGTTATAGGTATTTAGTTTTAAGTGAAGTAGGATAGTTTACCCGGAAGCTATGCGCTGAAGTATTTTCGTTGTATAGGTACTTAAGCCTCATGTGAACGTGATCTAAACAATATTACCAATACATTAACTTAATAATACACAAGGAATTACACACTGATGGAGTTGCGGGCACAGCTATCTATATATATAAAACTCTTCCGTTAATGAGTGACTGACAGACAACGCACAGCGGAAACGAATGGCAGTAGAGAGCTGAAATTTGGCCTGTGTGTTTGTTGGGAGGAGTAGGCTACCACTAAGAGAGGATTATTGGAAATTCCCTCCCAACGGGGTGAAAACGGGGATAAATTGTTTTTTTCCGGAAGTCATTATTCCACGCGGACGAAGTCGCGGGCAAAAGCTAGTAGTACATAAAGTTGGTACAAAAAGAGGAAACCGTAACCTAGCGGATAGTGTGGTATGTATAGTGTAGTTGCGACTGCCTCGTTGGTCTAGTGGTTAGATGTGCCGCCTTTGGATCAACGGGTCCCGGGTTCGATTCCGGGGTCGGGCGAGTGTCTTTGTCTAAACCAGAGGCACTGGCTCGGAGTCTGGGTGTCATTTCTATCTATAATTTGTATGTATTTACAAAAAAAATATATATATAAGTAGTTTATCATCCATCTCGTTACCATAACACAAGCATTAAGTTGCTTAGCTTGGGACGAGATGGCGTTGTGTGAAATGTCCAAGGATATTAATTGGTCTCTAGGTTAAATATGGTTCAGCGTGGCACAGCAGGCTAATTCCCCAACGAATTTGGAGGAGGCCCCACTCATTAGTGGGACATTTGTGAGATGACATGTTGATTAATGTCTCAGTCGGATAGCTTAAACCTTATTACTATTATTCTGCCCATATATGACCCATTGGTGAGTCAGGCCTCCTCCAGTTACAGGGAGGGTAATTAGCCTACTGTGCCACGCTGGCTGTGGAAATCTTCGGCATGGTAGTCGTGAATTGGGATATACATTTAAAGGCACTGACTTCAAAAATACTTCATAAACTTCTTTTTTTAGATAACTCCTGATGGCCAGTACAATGTTGAGGCGGCCCTCGATATGTTTCTGGGTATAGTCCACGACCCCACTGAAGTGGCCACGTACCAGGATGTCCTCAAGAAATGTGGTTCAGGTAATCTTTTAAAAAAAGAAACACGTTTATTACAACCCATACAACTCAAAACTACTGATTATGATGTAATTAAGTTAAGTATTTAATTTTCTTCCGTGTGGTGACGGATTTAGAATACACAGAGTCACCAGCCATTCACTCCTGAGGCTGTCAAAAAATCTAAGCTTCTGTATATTTTGATGAGCTGAAATACCACTTTACTATCAAGTGGATTTCGCATTCGGTTGGGAGACATCTTCATCATCATCATCATCATTTCAGCCAAAAGACGTCCACTGCCGGACATAGGCCTCCCCCAAAGACACAAAGGCCGGTTCTGGACCGATGACCTGATTAAGGTCGCCGGAAAACGATGATAGACATCTTACTAAATACAAATTACGCGATGGACTCCTAAACTTCTTAACCGATTTTAATAAAATGTGTAAACCCTGTGTCATTTGATCCAACTTAAAATATACGATACCTTAAGGGCCCCCGCGCATTTAGGCGGCCAGGCCGCGCGGCCAGTCGCGCGGCCTGGCCGCATAATGCGCGGATTGGTCGCGGCGGCCAATAGGCCGCGTATGTGACGCGATGTTTTTCGTTGGCCGCGTAATGCGCGCAGCTATATGTATACATCGTAGAAGAATTAGTTGGCCGCAGCGACTTGGCCGCGCGGCCTGGCCGCATAATGCGCGGAGGCCCTAAATCTCAATATAAAGTCACAATATTATTTTATTGCAAATTAATGCAAAATGTCTGTTATTTGACAGTCACAATTTTATGTTAGCTCCAAACGATTCTAACAGATGGCGATATTCGTTGATTAGATTAAGTAAGATTGCAATAGATGGCGCTATGTCAAAAGTTAAATTAGTGTATGTTAATGTTAAATGTAATATAACATAAACCTTAGCCACAGCAACGCGTGGCCGGGTCTGCTAGTGTAGAATAAAATTAAACTAAATAAACCTACTTATTTGTTTTCCTCCACTTACCAGTGAACGACCAAGTAGAAAGTGGCGGCCAGGCAGGCTGCGAGCGTGGTAAGCTTCTGGTGAAGTGCATCGTTTCAAACAACGTTCGTGTAAGTACAACGATATCTTAAAGAAACGAAATCTTAATATGCGATGGCGAACCGCATGCGGGTTATAACATAAAGCAGGGCAGGCCTCGTTCTTTTTTTTTTAAATATAAATACATATTGTCACCACATTGAGAGTATCGTAAAAGCCAACATAAGAAAAAGGAGGAGGCCCGGATCATTTGTGAGCCGATTAGTACTGGTAGTATAATCTTAAATTCAAATGAAGGTATTGGTACTTTTTGGAGAGGTAGTTTAAAGGTCATTTGTGGGCCGATTAGTACTGGTAGTATAATCTTAAATTCAAATGAAGGTATTGGTACTTTTAAGAGAGGTCATTTGTAGGCTGAGTACTAATGGTACTATAATCTTAAATTCAAATAAAGGTATTGGTACTTTTTGGAGAGGTAGTTTAAAGGTCATTTGTGGGCCGATTAGTACTGGTAGTATAATCTTAAATTCAAATAAAGGTATTGGTACTTTTTGGAGAGGTAGTTTAAAGGTCATTTGTGGGCCGATTAGTACTGGTAGTATAATCTTAAATTCAAATAAAGGTATTGGTACTTTTTGGAGAGGTAGTTTAAAGGTCATTTGTGGGCCGATTAGTACTGGTAGTATAATCTTAAATTCAAATAAAGGTATTGGTACTTTTTGGAGAGGTAGTTTAAAGGTCATTTGTGGGCCGATTAGTACTGGTAGTATAATCTTAAATTCAAATAAAGGTATTGGTACTTTTAAGAGAGATAGTCATAGAGGGTTACCACTCGTTTGCTGGAGTTGCCTGACAGGGGAAGGATCTCCACCTTATTGTGTTCTTCCTGAGTAAGGTCATCCGACCTCTAGCTGATATTGTCAGCCGAAGGAATGCACTTTCCCACAGCTGTCAGCTGTCATGCTTTCACTTTATATAGAGCTGGTGACACGTTACTGATACATCCAGTACTACAAACGTCCATAGTTGATGGTAAACGTTTACCATCAGTTGGGGCGTAAGCTGATTGCGTGACGAGAGGGTTACGAAAAGTGTGCTAATGGAATTTGAGGAGATACAATTTAATGAATATAGAAAGAGAGAGAGTTACGTTTCGTATATTACGCCGACTGTCCCACACAGGGTTTCATATTAACTTTTCCTTCTCTTGCGGCTAGGTTTTTGGCCTTGTCGTGTTCTTTGGTCTGCTCCTATGACACCCTTGGTAGAGAATTGGGTAGTCACATTATATTATATTCTAAATTATAACATGTTTTAATTTGTTACAGATTCCTCTTGATTGAGTTGGGAGATAAGCTACCATAAACATTTATTATTATAATATCTTTTGTGGTTATTAAAATTCAACAATTTCGGATCAAAATAATAGTTCAAAATCTACGCAAACTTTGAAATATACATTTATATATAACAATAATACATTTTGTTTCGGAATAAACCTTTTTTCAATGGACCCTTTTGTCTCAAACAGCTTGGTGACAAGTTTTAAACTCAAAAATATCTTTATTTATGCAGGTTGTATCACAAAACTATAAGAGTCTAAATTAAATGAGGTTGTTTTGCCCCCAGAAGTTTATTAAAAACCTTTTTCACCCCTGTCGAGTCGGACCCGAGGACTCCAATTTAAAAAAAGAATTTACTACTGTGCCACGCTGGGCAAACGGGTTTGCCCAGGGTTTTGTACCGAGATTCCCTAACATTTTTAGTCGGCGCTATCCAGCAAAGAATGAGGTTTCACTATGTATTCGAATAACACCGACCACACGGACAAATCGGTGACTCCCTCTATAAGAAGATGCAATACGCCTTCTCGTGGTTGCACGGAATAAAATAAAATATCATGTACGTTTAAAATTATTATTTAATCATATTCAGTGCTTTAATAATTCTAACTAGTCCACAATCCGTTATATAATTCACTTACGTTAGATATAATGATTAGAATATTATTCATAAAAGGATTCACTGTCATGCTTCAAAAATGCCACAGGTCGAATGAATAATTGCCTCTCAAAACTCGATGTTGAATCCAAGCTGAAAAATCAAGATGAATTGGATAACACATTTATCATTAATGTTTATGTGTCTGTTTGAAATATCTCATACATATTCTCATGGATGAAAAAAAACACTCGTAAGTTGTTTAAAGATGTCATAATAAAATTTTACATTCCGACAAATGTTAAATAAGTTTTTAATTTTAGTTTAAATTTTAGTTTTATAGCAAACTACGTAATCGATTTCAATAACATTTAATACCTAATTAAATAAAACATAATATTTCAAGTCGGTTTACATATCAAAAATTTCCAACTACAAAAAAAGGAACGAATCTAGAGCTTTTAATAAAGTTTACAGTATTTTCAACGCAGGTTGCAATAACTAAGCTTCCGAGTGTATATTAGTTGCTAAGTATGATTGATCATACCTCGTATTTTCCTAAATTCTGAGGGGCCAGTAGAAGCCTTAAATGATTTGGCTAAACTACCAGTATTTAGAATACATAGTGTCACCACCCTATTACATCCTAAGGGTGTCGTAAGAGCCGACTAAAGAAAATGACAAGGCAACGCACCTAGTCACAAGAGAAGGAAAACTTGAAACTAAATCCCGTACCAACCCTGGCCAGCGTGGCACAGAAGACTAATACCCGTCTTTGTGATGAGCTAAGTAGTAGTAGAAAACGATAGTTGCAACTTGCTCTTTAGGGTTTAATTTTCAATGCAGTTTTATGGAACTAGGTAAACAATGTAAAAACTTACTTTTTCCTGATTTTCTACAAGGCATTGGAACGCCAGTTTTGCACGATCGCAGCCCTCATCACTGCCATGAACTTCTTCTTCATTTACTTTAAAATTACATTTTATAAATACATGATGATTGAAAGAATATCAATATAAAGCACATACTAAATTGTGGTTCATAAATAAGTTTTCATACAAATATAATAATTTTATGAACTCAATGGTTTGGTTAACGGATTTAGAATCCACAAAGTCACCAACCTAAACTATCCCGATGGTGTCGTAATTGGTGACCTATGAACAAACAAGGCAGATGACCAAGCCTCAAGAGAAGGAAAACTTGATACAAACCTTTTGCCAACCCGTCTTGTTAACGTAGCACAGCAGGCCAATTTATCCTCAATGAATTTAGAGCATGCCTGACTCACTATTTATGGACAGAAATGATGATGAATGGTTTTATTAAAGTACTTTTCTATATAAAATACATAAACCAACCTTTAACGCAGGCGGTAAGGTATTCTTCAATTTTCTTCAACTCCTCTTCATCCTCAAAAAGTTTCTTGGCGTGTTCCAGAGCTGTCAGATGATCTAAATGGCCTTTGTCGTCAAACTATTAAAAAAACATAAGAAAACCAGTGAGGGCAGCAATTAACAGAATAAATTAGAAAAGAATTATGTTGTACTTTTATGATAAAGAAACTACTATTAAGCCCTTAAATGAACCACCGATGAGTCGGGCCTCCTCCAATTACATGGGCTTTCCAATTAGCCTAGTGTGCCACGTTGGCCAGACGGGTTGGCCCGGGTTTCGTATCAAGTTTTCCTTCTGTTGCGGCTAGGTTATGTCCTTGTCATTTCCTATTGTCGGCTCTTACGACACCCTCACAATGGAATAGGGTAGTGACACTATGTACTCTAAATCCGTCAGAAAGAAACAGCCCATCGGATTTCTGATGAGGGAAGAAGCACCTTGGAAGGCGGTCAACTGCCAGGACGCAGACTGATATAGACCTCTCACACGACGACTTTAACCAGGTTGTTGAAATTCATTGCCAGATTCACTGGGTTTCAACAAATTGGTTACACGTCAGGAGCGGTGGTTGCGTAAAATTTGTTTAGTAAAATTTCGTTTCTTTGCAAAGAACAACGTAATATAACTTAATAATTCAAAATAAAATGTATCACTGTTTGCACTGATTCATTTTACTGTGAACTTTGTGTTTAAGGTTAAAATAAGTGGATTCTTAGAGGAAAGTAGACTTTGAGATGTCACGTTATTCTTGCAAGAGGCAATGTCTTACAAGTCCGATATTCTTGAAGACACACGCTGTAAAACATCCAGCTTTATCACTGTCAGGAAAGACTCTGTTCTTCAAGGAGATAAGATCGTCCACGGTCAGAGGATGCTCTTTGATGCACTCAGTTCCAACTTCCACGAACTTTTGTTGTATTTGAGTTTTTTGGTCATCGTTGATCGCCTGAAAATCAGTCACGGAGGGGAAGTTTAACTTGGTTTTATGTACGTAAAAATAGGCAATACGCGCATCTATAAATAGAACAATTTTTTTTTATGAGTTACTTGAATGCCTTTGACCCTATGCTTGCGTGATGGAAAGCAACGCCAAGATCTAAGATGTAGCAGGCAATTCAAGGAAATGTCCTGCCGGGCACCGGCTCTCCCATGTACACGACGAAACAGAGTAATACTGCTTGGCGCCGGACTTAGATGTGAGGGTGGTTGCTAGCCAGGCGGACCAATAAATCCTACCACCAAGCGTGCTGGGTTTTGTTGACTTTTACAACACGCGTTTTTTTCCCAGCGTGCGGATGGGAAGGGCAATATTCTGACCCATTATTTAGGGCTTTGGTGTAGTGTCAATTGTATCTTGTGTTTGTTTATTAAATCATTGTTAATACCCTCGTGTAGCAAAAATGACTGATCTGGAATACGCATAACAGAGTTAATTAATATTGGAGTATTGAGAGTTGATTTATGGTGTTGATCGAATTAGAATTAAAATCTTTCCATGTTTTTTTTTGGATGGACATTATCTACTTGACCTAAATGCAGTTTACATATTTTGTTGGTCTAGGGGTCGGATGTGCCGCCTTTGGATCAACGGGTCTCGGGTTTGATTCTGAGGTCTGGTAAGTGTCTTTGTCTAAACCAGAGGCCATTGCTCTGAGTCTGGGTATCAATTATGTTCGTGAATTACATGTTTGTAAGCCCCCGCGATACAGGTTATACATACGATAAGGGTTTCGTATTTTCTAAAAAAAGAAACATAAAAAAAAAGAAATTGTATAAACAACTTACCATAGTATTCTCCAGAATGACGACAACAATAGCAAAAGACAAAACCGCGGTTTTCATTTTGTTTATGAGCAAGTGTTTGTGGCTGCTTCCAATGTTGTTTCTGTACAATGTATTGACTTAACCACCGGGGTTCGATGTTTTATACTAAGACAAAAGCATTGTTATAAACGCAATATCCTGTATGATTTCGCCATTTAAACGCTTGTGTCTAATCGATTAAAGCTTTAATTACAATACAAAATTTAAAATGAAGGTCCTTGTCTGTCTGAATGTCTGTTTATCTCAATATGATTAGCGAACCTGCTCTCACCATCCTGTACTTAATAAGTATTTGTGAAGTCATAAGCCAAATCTGGTTGGGTCAAAAAAGCAACTACAGTTTCTGCTCTTCTATGCAGCGCAGAACCATTCCAAACTGGGGTAGACTTAAGCATTTGTACTAAAATTAATTTCAATAAAGTTGATTTTGAATTTGATTTTGTCTACAAAAGTTACTGCAGACATTTTGGTACAGACTTCATCATCCGACGAGACGATAATAAGGCAAAATCCCTCCAAAACGGTGTTGAATTTCTAGTCCAGAAACTGGACAAACTTCCAAACAATATTATAAAACCTCTTGCATGTAACTAATATGTTTGGCATTGAAATCTACGCGGGCAAACTGTGCATGTTATTTGGTCACGATAAAAAAAATCATTTTAATTTGTTAAAAATAAAACATGGTAAATAGAACACAGTGGGAAGATGACTTAATAAAGTTTATGTATTTATACAGGATGTAACAAAAATCGTCTAGTCATCGAAACTGAGGGCATAAGGCCAAATAATTAAGACGTTTTTCTAAACTTAAATTTCCGTACAAAACAAGGGTAACTACCAATTATTATCAGTATCCTGTAAGCTTAGTTATTTGTCTTCCATTATGTTTATTTGGCTATTTGTGCTAGTTAGTCTTTCATCATCAGTTGGTGAACAAACTATTAAGAAAAATAGTTGTTTAATATGCCTGCAAATGCACATAGTACCTTTATATATTAATACCCTATTATTAGTAGTAGTCTCGATCCTTTATTGATGGCTTTAGGCATTTTGTTACACCTTGTATAGAGTGGGAATATGCAATATTATAGTATCATCATGATTTCTGCCAAAAGAAGTCCACAGCTGGACATAAGCCTCCCCAAAGAATTTCTATATAGGCCGGTCCTGAGCCATCCGCAACCATCGCTTTCCGGCGACCTAACCCGGTCGTTGGTCCACCGTGTACCAGCACTGCGCTTTCCGGAACGCGGCCGCCGCTCGAGGACTTTTCTTCCCCGTGCATATTATATAGACGTACTTAATATTTTTTTAGCAGATTAACGTTTAGCTATTCATTGTAAGAAACGTTGCCTTGACTTTTTTTCTGAAATAAATGTTTTTTGTATTGGATGTTTTACATTGACGTAGGTACTGCACTCTCGCGAGGCGGCCGGTAGTAAGAAAATAATGCCTTGCTCTCGCATTTAAAATATAGTGTTGTATATTATAGGTTATTATTGAAACTCTCACTATTGTTAGGAGTATTTATTTTATATTGGCCTAATGTATAAATATAAAACCACTTAAATGGTAAAAACGTATACTAAATCCAATGTTGTTCCTGGTATGAAGATCCTCAAAATATACGACAAAAGCGATGTCCACTTACATGTCGAAACCAAACTGTAAAAGACAAGGAAAATAATTATTTTTCAATTTAATCTAGAACTTAGTTCTGACACTGATTTATCTATGTAAATATTCAGTATAATTAACAAGACTACGTAGTTTTACAGTATTTAGAAATGACAGTTGGGTTTGGGGTTGGATGTTCTCATAGCCCACCGTCCGCCGGTATAGCCTACCGCGAAGGTGTGACGCCCAAGTGCGCGGGGCGTCGCACGGGAGAGGGTGCCCGATGGGGCTGCCGCCTGCGGACCTCGGTAGCAACGTACGCGGTACCCGTAGTCCGCCGCGTGAGGGCGGGTGCCGGCGCACGGCGGTTGTTTTAGTGGGTGAGGGCCCCACACTACCCCGTAGTCTCCCCGCGGGACGCGGGATGTGCGGTAAGGCTTTTTTTCCCGCCAAACCAAAAAAAGGGGTTGGATGTGCTACCGATGGATCAGGGGTCCCCGGAACGATTCCGCGGTGGAGCTAGTGTCTATGTAAACCAGAGGCGCTTGCTCTGAGTTTGGGTGTCATTTGTGTTCGTAAATTACATGTTTGTAATCTACCCCCGCGATATAGGTTATGTTATGCATGGAGAAAATGATAAGAAGAAAATAAAAAAAAATATATAAAATTATTTGATCATAAGGATTCAGATCACTATAACAATGAATGAAAACACCGTGATACAAAATCAATTATGACTTCACCTTTAAATCGGTTTCAAATACAATTATGTATTTGTTTACCTTAGAAGCATTTTCCAGCATGCATTTGTAGGACAGCATAGCACGCTCACATCCTTTGGAGCCATCAGTAACAGCCGCATTGTTTACTGTAATTATATAGAACATTTAAATATATAAAGTGTTATACTACAATTCGGTAACCTACCATGTGGTAACAGATTTAGAAGACATAGTATCACCACCCCATTTCATCCTGGGCGGTGTTAGTAAGAGCCGACAAAACGAAATGACAAGGCCGATAACCTAGACGTAAACTTGAAATGAAACCCAGTGCGAACCAGTCTGGCCAGTGTGGCACAGTAGGCTTATTTCCCTCCTGCATTTGGGGGAGGCCTGACTCAACAGTACTGTCACTAGTAACTAGTAGGTATACTACAATAGACATCATTTCGTGCTATGATGACTCATGATGTGTTGTTCAGTATAATTAAATGCTGGGAAATGCACTGACTATAACACGCTGGTCAGGGTTGGTTGGTTTGTTTCAAGGATTTATTTATCTAGTAAATAATATTGTTTTGTGTTTATTTTAAAGGCAAGGCAAGGCAATACATATAACTGCACAATTAAACCATCTAGATTATATAAGTTACAGTTTAGTTTCCACAAAAAAAGAGACAAATTCCTTACGTATTTTAAATTAAGTACTTCATTGTTTGCTTAAACCTGAGTTCCAAATTAGTTGTCATTTTTATTTAAGGTCTTTTCCATCTATAAAATCCTATTCTCAGATACTCAGCAATCGGATAAGTTAAAATACAAACCCACGAAAAGTCTCGAAATGTAATAAAAGGAAGTAAAACGGATTTTACTTACCTATCTGCTCTATCAAAGAACCTTTTAAAATGTATGCCAAATAATTATGTTACAACTCACTATGGGAACAGGAGTGCAAGTAATCTTCAATATTCTTTAACTCTTCCTCGTCTTGGAATATGGATTTAGCGAGCTCTAAAGCAGTTTCTTTTACAAAAACTCCATCGTAGTTCATCTGGAATGATCAATTTTATCTTTACAGATTTACGAGTATACCTCGACCAGCATTGCATTTTTAAGTTATGGACTCTATAAACTGGAAACCAAATGTCAAAGCAACCATTGACATAGTGAATAACCAAAAGAGAACTAAGAGAAGCCTAAATAGAAAAGTGATTACACTAAGGACTAGACAGTATGGCAGGCCTTTAATCTACTAGCATAATGATTGAGTAACATTTTTCAGAGAAGCAACTCTCTTGCAATCTACTAGTTTACAAACATCTTGGATATCACATATTCAGAAAAAAAATCTACACTACAAACTGCAACACTTGCAATGTAACCTAAATACCCAACGCTATCTGTGTGTATTATTCACTTATCTTCTTTTGTTCTGTGTGTTGTTAAAATTTCTTCGGTTGCTTTGAATTGGTTATTCATGGGCGATGCTTGTTAATATGCTACATCTTATCTATATATATAAAAATGAATTGCTGTTCGTTAGTCTCACTAAAACTCGAGAACGGATGGACCAATTTGGCTAATTTTGGTCTTGAAATATTCCTGGAAGTCCAGGGAAGGTTTAAAAGGTGAGAAAACATGAAAACATATCATTCAGGTTTTTTATTTATTGATTCTGAGGCGGTACGTAGTTTGCCGGGTCAGCTAGTTAGGTATAAATTTTCCATGTCATGATGGTCTACGGATTTAGAATACGAGTACATAGTGTTGTCCCCATTTCATGAAGAGCATTGATAAAGCAGAAAACCTACCCTTAAGAGTACGAAAACTTCATACGAAACCCTAACAAATTTAACCGAAACCATATGTTAAGAATACGTGTCACCACCCCATTTCATCCTAAGGGTGTCGTAAGAGCCGAAAAAAGGAAATGATAAGGCCGAAAGCTTAGCCACAAGAGAAGGAACATTTGATATAAATATAAATATCCTTGGACATTTCACACAACGCCATCTCGTCCCAAGCTAAGCAAGTTAATGCTTGTGTTATGGTAACGAGATGGATGATAAGCTACATATATAATTTTTTTTTTGTAAATACATACATATTATAGATAGAAATGACACCCAGACTCCGAGCCAGTGCCTCTGGTTTAGACAAAGACACTTGCCCGACCCGGGAATCGAACCCGGGACCCGTTGATCCAAAGGCGGCACATCTAACCACTAATCCCTGTGCCAACCTGTCTGGCCAGCGTGGCGCCCATCCCTCAATGGCACCCTGACTCATCAGTGGGTCATTCAATGGCTGAGTACTTCTCGTCGTCATAATCGTTAACACAACAGTGTTGATTAAAGAATTGTTGCACATCATACTGACTATGCCAATTTGTTTCATCATGCAGGCCAAGAAGCAAGGCACGTTTGCCCCAGAAGGTATAGCGCGTGATCTGAATTTGCCAATGTCGTCCTCTGTAATAGGATTGTCGGCGAAGCATTTTCTCCCCAATTCTTCAAAATGCTCGTGGATTTTTGCTTTCTGGTCATCTGACATCGCCTGCGTATAATATGAGCATATTATTTACCAAATTTCTACGGTCTATTTCATTGTAAGCTTTAGGATCTACTGGTCCGCCCGGCTAGCTAGCACCCTCACATCTATGTCCGGTGCCAAGCAGTTTTACTGTGTTCCGTCGTTTGTATGTGGGAGCCGGTGCCCGCCAGGGCATTTCCTTCAATTGCCTACTTGTTTTCCATCATGCAAGACATTCAAGTCACATATAAAAAAAATATTAAAAATCCAAATTAAACATGACTTATTAGTAGACATCAGATTACGTCTCCGTGTGGTGACGAATTTAGAATACATAGTGTCACCACCCCATTACATCAATAAGGTGTCGTAAAAACCGACAAAAGGAAATGAGAAGGTTGAGCCTATCCACAATAGAAGGAAAGCTTGGTACAAAACCCTGTGAAAAGCCGCTTGGCCGTGGCACAATAGGCTAATTACCCCACATGTAACTGGAGAAGACCCGACTCAGAAGATGTTGGTAGTATGTAGTTGTAGACAACAGATTATTTAAGAGAAAAAAATGCAAAATAAATAAATCTTTAGACAAGGGATAAAGTCTGTATCCAATACTAATATTAAAATATTTCTTACTAGCGACCCGCCCCGGCTACGCACGGGTACAATTATGCATGTATTATAATATCCTTGGACATTTCACACAACGCCATCTCGTCCCAAGTTAAGCAACTTAATACTTGTGTTATGGTAACGAGATGGATGATATACTATTTATTATAAATTTTTTTTTGTAAATACATACATATTATAGATAGAAATGACACCCAGACTCCGAGCCAGTGCCTCTGGTTTAGACAATGACACTTGCCCGACCCCGGAATCGAACCCGGGAACCGAAACCTTCCTCTATTCTTTCTATTAAAACAAACCGCGTCCAAATCCGTTGCGTAGTTTTAAAGATTTAAGCATACATAGGGACGGACAGACGACAGCGACTTTGTTTTATACTATGTAGTGATGTGTATATTTGGTAGGTTGTAAACGATTTTTTTTATTGCATTTTTAGAGGCAGCCGTGTCAGCTTTTTAATAATATTATTGGAATGCGCAGCATATAGTTTTAATGAGATACAATTCTATCGTGGTTAAACCACTCAATTGGCCCTCTTCCTTTTTCCAATTTTGTTGTAAAATTCTGGCAATATCCAGAATTTCCAGATTTAAAATTTCATTTTCAAGGAATTACGTATCTATAACTTACGAATGTAAAACGCAGTGTCAACCCACAAAAAATAACAAAGCAGAAAAGAGTAGTCGTCTTAAACATTTTTGCAACAGTTCCCAAAACTTCTTGCCTATTCGAAATGCGATGACCGATTGTAGTATTGTTATGTCCATATGGATTTATATGAGGTTCTTTTACTAATTAGGCAGTATCGAATATATCATTATCGTCTGACAATTGTCCAATTAGGTGTACGACATTGAAGTTAATGAATACTTTCCGAACAGTGCTAGCATGGTATCCCCGACGTGTAAATAATCATGAGATATACTTAAATTCGATAATGGCCGCTGTGTGATCTTCCCATACTTATCATTTTCACTTGACACGATTAACCTTGTTAACATTTTCGTATCACCAACCCATACCTTCTTGAGGGTGTCGTAAGAGGCGACTAAAAGAAAGCAAGAGGCAGATCCCCTAAACGAAAGAGAAGGAAAACTTGATACGAAACCCTGTGCCAGTGTGGGACAGTAGGCTAATTCCCTCCATGAATGTTGAGGAGGCCCGACTCAGTAGTAGGTCACTTATGGGCTGAAACGATGATTCTATCTGATTATTATGAGAAATCTAATTCAGCAAAACATTCGCAGTTATGAACTTGAAACTATTTCGACAATCTTTCAATTTCCAACTGTATTTATTGTCGTTGGGTTTTTTCACGCCAGAGTACGTAAAGGGGCATGCAAGCTCGCAAAACGATTAGATCACCTAGTCCGGGATCCCCGGTACATTGTTTTCACTTGATTACTATCAAGCTAATTTTTCGTGAGTAGCTTCATTTTCATGAGACGCCCAACATTTTCTTGTCGACAACTCTTGATTGTGGTAGCTAACAGAGGTAGCAAGGGTGAAATATGTTGATTTTATGATTCAAAAAAATTTATTACTAACCGGGTGCTTTTTGGTATATCTGATGATAATTATCTAAATTATTCGAAAATGTATTTGTCCTACAAAATGTATGGTTTGATCAAAGTGTCCTCCACCTCCAATATGTATGGATAACGAGGTCATAAAAAATGATTACTAACCAGCTGGTTTTTTTTTATTTACTTAGTAAATATTTATATTATTTAACCGTCATATTGTCCTACAAGTTGCGTGGTACGTTATCCCGGTCCTACGCTCAAAATTTGTTAAAACCACAAGACCCATTTTGTCATCACTAACTGTAGGACAATAATTTTCCATGATAGGTTAGTGTATTCTCTGCCCAAATGATACAATGTCCTACAAGAAAACAGGTATGTAACACGAGTCCGACAAAAATAGTAATTTTTTCGTTTTCCTACTTATAACTTACTAGCGACCCGAACCGGCTTCGCACGGGTGCATGTATTATACATATAAACCTTCATCTTGAATCACTCTATCTATTAAAGAAAACCGCTTCAAAATCCGTTGCGTAGTTTTCAAGTTTTAAGCATACATAGGGACGGACAGACGACAGCGACTTTGTTTTATACTATGTAGTGATGATACAGTGAAAACGTCTTTTTTTTATTTAAATAAATTATTTTTCTTAAGTAATACAAAAAAATAATTATTTACATATAAAAAAAATAATATTCATCAGATTCATCTCATAAATTTTCAGTATCATCACTGTCATTTTCATCTATTTCATTTTCCTCGTCTTCTGTCTCTGTAATGACGTAAAAAATTAAGTATTATTTAACATAAAATGAATCCACTTCGTTTTATAGTGTGCAAAACTTTTTATATAGTACATTATACGGATTCCGCTATACAACGACATTCACCGTTATGTTTAATGGATGTAAATTATTTTATTAGAAATTTAGTATGTTAAAAATAATTTAAAAAAATGGATTGCCTGAAAAAGTCCTAAATTTCTAATAAATTAATTTTCATCCATTAAACATATCGGTGGTCGTTGTATAGCGGGATCCGTATATGTACTATATAAAAAGTTTCGTACACTATAAAACGAAGTGGATTCATTTTATGTTAAAAATACTTAATTTTTTACGTTATTACAGTCAGAAGACGAGGAAAATAAAATAGATGAAAATGATAGTGATGATACTGAAAATTTATCAGATGAATCTGATGAATATACATTTTTTTTAAGTAAATAATTATTTTTTTGTACCACTTACTTTAGTAAAAAAAAAGTTATTTAAGTTAATAAAAAAGATGTTTTCACTGTATCATAAGTTATAAGTAGGAAAACGAAAAATGACAATTTCTGTCGGACTCATGATACATACCTGTTTTTTTGTAGGACATTGTATCATTTGGGCAGAGAATACTAACCTATCATGTAAATTTGGTGTCCTACAGTTAGTGATGACAAAATGGGTCTTGTGGTATTGCCAATTTCTGAGTGTAGGACCGCGATAACGTACCACGCAACTTGTAGAACAATATGACGGTTAAATAATATAAATATTTACTAAGTAAATAAAAAAAAACCAGCTGGTTAGTAAAAATTTTTGAAGACCTCGTTATCGATACATATTGGAAGTGGAGGACTCTTTGATCAAACCATACATTTTGTAGGACAAATACATTTTCGAATAATTTAGATAATTCTCATCAGATATACCAAAAATCACCCGGTTAGTAATAATTTTTTTAGAATCATTAAATCGACATATTTAACCTTTGCTACCTCTGTTAGCTACCACAATCAAGAGATGTCGACAAGAAAATGTTGGGCGTCTCATCAAAACAAAGCTATTCACAAAGATTCAGCTTGATAGTAATAATTTTTTTTCTATGATCTGTAGAACAACTTTTGAGTGTAGGACCGGGATAACGTACCACGCAACTTGTAGGACAATACGACGGTTAAATAATATAAATATTTAATAAGTAAATAAAAAAAAAACCAGCTGGTTAGTAATCATTTTTTATGACCTCGTTATCCATACATATTGGAGGTGGAGGACTCTTTGATCAAACCATACATTTTGTAGGACAAATACATTTTCGAATAATTTAGATAATTATCATCAGATATACCAAAAAGCACCCGGTTAGTAATAAATTTTTTTGAATCATAAAATCAACATATTTCACCCTTGCTACCTCTGTTAGCTACCACAATCAAGAGTTGTCGACAAGAAAATGTTGGGCGTCTCATGAAAATGAAGCTACTCACGAAAAATTAGCTTGATAGTAATCAAGTGAAATCAATGTACGGGGGACCCCGGACTAACCGTATTGGCCAACAATAGAACCTATATTTTGATTACAAAATGTGTCACATTATCTGTTATAAAACATGATGACAGTAACCATGGGACTCTTATTTCATCCACAAATAAAATGCTCGAATTTCGCTCTAAACCCTTTTTATTAAACACCTGTTTTGTGTAACAGTCTAACGATTTCTATACGAGTTCGTGATTGCACACATTAGTGTGTCCAGTTATTATTCACAAAAGCTATTTGCTATATAAAATAATATAATAAACGTGTTCACACGTTTGACTTTCATGTTGGCGAGTGTTGTTCATCTGAGGACATCATGGGTTTGATAAGCTTGAATATTATTTTATTATGGTTGAGTGTGTATATCTGCAATGCCGAAGAGGTTTGTTATAGGAAAAATACAATTTTATACTATATTTTTTTATGAAACAACCAATTTTAAGTACCATCTTTGTGGTCTAAGTTTTGCCTAATCCTGGCCATTAAATCGAGGGTCTCCAGTTATGCAGTTGGCACGTGTGAAAAGCTCAGACGTTGTAGTTAATCAATCCAATCACTATAAGGCCTGAAATATTATTGTTATATGTAATGTTTAAGGAACCCCAAAGATTTTCGATTCTATTCTCCTGAATTGTAATTTTGTACAAAAATAACTTAAACTTGTTTGTTGTACAAACAAAATTGAAGTAATTTCTAAAATTTTCAGAATTCACTTGTAACCCGGCTGAAGGAGAAATATGCTGGTATGATTGTTGAGTGTTTCAAGGAATATCCGATAAATGGCGAAGATTTGGATCAACTAAAGAACAAAGTGATGCCGGATAATGATACAGCCAAATGTCTGTTTGCCTGTGCCTACAAAAAATCTGGAATGGTAAGTTATGATGACAGAACAAAACTAATTAATGCGTTGCGTCTTATGCCGTGGGTTGTGCTTAGGCTTATGGCCCATGCACGATTTAGGTACCCATGAATGTTGCAAATGTAGATTCTTTCACTGCAACTCCCATCACTATGATTCCCTCAACAACTATCTGGGACCTTAGGGTGTTTGTACACGGTAATAGTGCCTGGAACAAGATGCGGTTTACACGCGTGAGTAGTATACACGAGTTAATCGCTTGTACTTGCGTGCAGGTGCAAATAAATGGAGCAAGTTAAGAGTGAGCTGCTTGCGTAACCAGTACGCGCATGTTATTTGCTCGTGTTCCCCTGACCCGCCCCTGTTTTCCACGATCACATATAACCTGCGCAAGTGCCTCAACATGTACAGGGTCCCAAAGATGCTATTCTCTGTTGAAGTTATCCGACACGTTGAAATTATTAGTTTACTACCCTTAATTTGCTAAGCTATAAGTTCTTGCAAAGTTCTTTTGTCAAAAGTTTGTGGTTTAAGTCCCAAACAGGCATTATTGCTTATCAAACCTGTTAAGATCGACAATCAAAAGCCAGCTGTTTGTCGATGTCGTTCCGTGCCTCTTTCAGGTGCTAGATGTACTGATACACCAGAGCTCTTAGCTGCAAGCCAAGACACACAATTCCCTTCACCACAGCAAATCTGCTCAGACGAGGGGTCTCATTGGAAATCCTCATGTATACCTGGCGCGTTAAGCGTCAGTCGGGTTATGTGGAACTCTGGGGCGCGGAAAACTAAAATCAACGGCCCTTGACTGCCCGAAACCCTTAGTGCGCCTTAGAGACCCTTAGCACGCCTTGATGGGAGGTTCTGGACCCCACAGAGGGACGTGCAATGACCTGCAGATCATTGCACGTCCCTCTGTGGGGAGTCTCACGTCCTATCTACCTCCTTCAACTACTTCTGTTTTGAGAACGAAAATGTGACAATGTACTAAAATGTCGACATGCTATTGTTCGGACGGACATGGCGGATGTAATGCAAGGTCATTCGTGTTTTATGTACACCAATTATATGGTTCAGTGTGGCTGCATAATAGTCCACTAGTCATTACCGGAGCGGAAATTATTTAGGCTTCAGGTATAACTTAAAATCGCTAATAAGATGAATGTTCTGGAATTCCTCGAGTTTACATATTGGTAACATGTAGAGTTGTTTGTTTTCTCTCAAAATGTATGTTATTCTGTCACCATACATTATGCCACCAACCCACACTATCCAAAAAAAGGAAATGAAAAGGCTCAACCTAGCTGCAAGAGAGGGAAAACACGATAAGAAACCAGTGCCAACCTGTCAGGCCAGCGTAGTACAGTAGGCTTATTATCCTCCGTATAATGGGAGGAGGCCCGACTTAGCAGGGGGGGGTATGGGTTCAGTGTCAGTAGTAGCTAACCTAACCTAACCTACGGTGCTGAAACGTGGACACTGATGGTGCGGCTACTCCATTAGCTAAAAGTCGCTCAGCGAGTTATGGAGCGGGCTATGCTCGGTGTCTCGCTACGAGATAGAATTCGTAATGAAGTCATCCGAGCGAGAACGCGTGTCATCGACATAGCCCATAGGATTAGCAAGCTGAAGTGGCAATGGACTGGCCGCATCTGTCGTAGAACTGATGGCCGCTGGGGCAAACTGGTGCTACAGTGGAGACCACGTACTGGCAAACGTAGGGTGGGACGCCCCCCTGCTAGCTGGAGTGACGATCTGCGACGGGCAGCCGGAAGCAACTGGATGCATAGAACCGAAGACCGGGTTCAGTGGCGAGCCATGGGGGAGGCCTACGTCCAGCAGTGGACTGAAATAGGCTGATGATGATGATGATGAGTAGATAGATGACTTAAAAGGAACAGTTTTAATCTTGTTACTACTCTTAATCAATTTTTCAGATGAATGATAAGGGAATGCTCTCGGTTGACGGCGTAAATGAGATAGCAAAGAAGTTTTTCTCCGAGGACGAAAAAAAAATGAAAATGAGCGAGGACATTACGAATGCATGCAAAAGTGGTAATTGTCAAACTATTATTTTCTTAAGATTAAATGCTACCTGTGTATGTAAATATTACGATTAGAATACACAATATCACCAATGGGTTGGAGACATTAGGGTGAAATTCCTTTTTATAAAATTGTTTAACTGTTTATCTTATAATAAACTTGTGTCTCAGTTTTAGTGTTTATACTCCTCCGAAACGGCTTGACCGATTTTGATGAAATTTCATATGTATATTCAGTAGGTATGTGAATAGATTTATAACAAATTTTTACACCCCTCAGTGTTAAGGGTGGTTCACCCCAAAACATTTTTTTATTATTTTATGATAAAAAATACATACAACCCACAATTTTTACCCTCCTACGATAAACCGCTATTTATTTACATGGCAAAAAAAACGATTGCGGGATCAGCTAGTAACAATATAAAATCATTGTTTGACCCCATAAATGAACCACTACTGACCTCGAGCCTTCTCCAAATTCTTAGTGGGAAATTAGGATACTATTATGCTGAGGGTGTTATAAGAGGCGGCTAAAGGAACGCAAGAGCAAATCTTGACACAATCCCTGTGCCAACCCGTATTGCCAACGTGGCATAAAAGGCACATTTCTCTGCATGGATTGGATTGGAGGAGGCTCGAGTCAGTAGTGGTTCTTAAGAACAGAAACAATTTCATAAAAATATGATTTCACCTGCGATTAGATTTATTTTCATTTTTGTTATGTAAATCCACGCAGTGCCCCGAAGAAAGGCTTTAAAAAAATTGACTTATAAATAATAAATAAATATAATAAATATCCTTGAACATTTCACACAACGCCATCTCGTCCCAAGCTAAGCAACTTAATGCTTGTGTTATGACGAAATGGATGATAAACTACCTATATACACTTATATACCCAGACTCCGAGCCAGTGCCTCTGGTTTAGACTCTATTTTGACAATTACTTTCAGTCAATGATGAACCTGTCAGTGATGGAGAAAAGGGTTGTGAGCGAGCTGCCCTCATCTTCAAATGTACTGTAGAACGAGCTCCAGAGGTGAGTAAAATTATTAAAACAAGCTTCTTACTACCTACTACTGCTTTTAATAGTACTTAGCCAATAGACAACCCACTACGGAGTCGGGCTTCCTATAGTTACATGGAGGGTAATGAGCCTACTGTGCCAAGCTGGCCAGACGGGTTACCATAGAGTTTCTACCAACAGCCAGCACAGTGGGCTTGGGACACCTCTGTTCGCCTTACAAGGTTAAAGAGGGGATATAGAGCAAACAGCGCTTTTTGTAACACCAAGGGTCGAGGTCATCGCCCCTTTCCAAGCTACTACTGCAGCGAGAATGTATAGAAGTAAGCCGCGCGGTACATATATGGCAAGAGTACGGACTTTGCGGGGCAGGGTTTTGTGGGTTGGTGGACTCCTGCATACCCCAGCCCTGTCCCGCTGCCTGTGCATATATAAAAGGTTTCCCCCACGAGAAAAAAATAAAAATAAAAGGGGTTTGTATCAAGTGTCTTCTAAAGTGATTTTAGTGCTACTTGCTCTGTAAACTTCGCTATCGCGGTGTAGGGTTTTGGTAATTCTCGCATTTGTGGGCGATAGTTAAATTTTTTCGTGTAAAGTGCTGGTCGCTACAAAAGGTTCTGGGAGTCAACGGATTTAGTCTGTGCAAGACTGGCTGTGTAGTATTCTATGGAGGAGGCCTACATTAAAAAGTGGGCACTGAGCAAATTTGAATAATAACACTAAAATCAATCTTTTTTTCCAGTTTGATTTCGTCTAAACACTGGACACAGCAGAAGGTTTATTAAAATAATTATATCGCCTTGTTTTGTCTTGATGCCCTATACAATAATTAATTATCTTAAATTTTTACCCGCCGTCTATAATGTAATATCACAATATGCAATATTGGCTCAACAAAAACATATTGCAAGTAAATTTAAAATAAAAAAATAAAATTCCCAAAATGTTGTTTTATTTTTAACCGTCTTAAAGAACGAGGAGGTCCTCAATTCGATGGTTTTTTTATGAATGGACACCGATTACGCTGTTAACTATTATCCGATTTACGTTTTTGTTATCTTAGGTAACTTTAATATTTTTGTTTACGTGGACGATGTAATTTTAGTAACATAGTGAAATTACACTTTGTTGACTGATTTAACCTAGAAAAATGCTACTGTAATTTACCGAACAACCTATAGGTATATAAAACTTAATTTAATTTCATCATCATCATTTTCATCATTTCAGCCAAAAGACGTCCACTGCTGGACATAGGCCTCCCCCAAGGATCTCCACAAAGGCCGGTCCTGGGCCGCCCGCATCCACTGCTTTCCGGCGACCTTAACCAGGTCGTCGGTCCGCCGTGTGGGAGGCCTACCAGCACTGCGCCTTCCGGAACGCGGTCGCCACTCGAGGACTTTTCTGCCCCATCGGGCGTCGGTCCTGCGAGCTATGTGCCCTGCCCACTGCCACTTAAGTTTGGCAATCCTGTGGGCTATGTCGGTGACCCTGGTTTTCCTGCGTATCTCCTCATTTCTGATACGATCTCGCAGGGAAACTCCGAGCATAGCCCTCTCCATTGCCCTTTGGGTGACTTTGAGCCTTCTGATGGAGCCCATAGTGAGCGACCACGTCTCTGTTCCATATGTCATCACTGGCAACACACACTGGTTAAAGACTTTTGTCTTCAGACACTGCGGTATTGTGGACGAGAAGATCTTACGCAGCTTCCCGAACGCTGCCCAGCCGAGTTGGATCCGACGATTGACCTCTTTCTCGAAGTTGGACTTACCTAACTGGACAGTGTGTCCCAGGTAAATGTAATGGTCAACAACTTCGAGGGTAGAACCTCCGATGTTAACAGGAGTGGCTTGAACATGGATGTTAGACATGATCTTCGTCTTCTCCATGTTCATCTTAAGGCCGACTCGTTCGGAGGCTCCACAGAGGCCATCGAGCATCGTAGTGAGGTCCTCCATGGTTTCAGCCATTACGACTATGTCGTCAGCGAATCGAAGGTGAGTGATGTACTCGCCGTTCACGTTAATGCCCAGCCCTTTCCAGTCCAGAACCTTGAAAACATCTTCCAGTGCAGCGGAGAACAGTTTCGGAGAGATAACATCTCCCTGTCGCTGCAGCTGGATCGGTTTCGAGGTCTGGTCCTGGAGTCGGACTGACATGGTGGCGTTTTCATACAAGCACTTCAACACTTCGATGTACCGATAGTCGACTTGGCACCTCTGGAGAGCCTGCAATACTGCCCACGTCTCGATCGAATCGAAGGCTTTCTCGTAGTCCACCAACGCCAGACAAAGGGGCAGGTTATACTCCTCGGTCTTCTGTATAACCTGCCGTAGCGTTAAAATATGGTCTACGGTGCTGAAGCCTTTTCGGAAACCGGCTTGTTCGGGAGGCTGGGAATCGTCGAGCCTGCATGCGAGACGATTCGTGATGACCCTCGAGAACAACTTGTAGACATGGCTCAAAAGTGAGATGGGTCTGTAGTTCTTCAATAAGGTGTTATCTCCCTTCTTGAAGAACAGCACCACCACACTTCTGTTCCATGCCTTTGGCGTTCGTCCTTCGAGTATGACGGAATTGAACAACTTCTGAAGGGCCCTAAGGATCGGTTCTCCACCCGCCTTCAAAAGTTCTGCGGTAATGCCGTCATCACCCGCCGCCTTGTTGTTCTTAAGTTGCTCGAGAGCCATCCCGATCTCACACAGGCTGACGTCCGGTAGGTCTTCTGTGTAGTGCCGGGTTAACCTAGCTCGTGGGTCGTTTGCTAGATTTATGACGGGTTCGTGTGTAGACGTGTACAGTTGTCCATAGAAACTCTCGACCTCACCCAAAATCTCGGACTTTGACGTGACGATCCTGCCGTCATCAGTCTTCAGCCTGACGAGCTGGCTTTGCCCAATAGACAGATCCCTGGCGAAAACCTTGGAGCCCCTGTTGCGTTCAATAGCCTCTTCAACACGAATCGTGTTGAATCGGCGTATATCACGCTTCAGGGACTTTGATATCTGTCTATTGAGCGTCCGAAGCTGCGTCGCATCATCTGAAGACTTCAGGACCATTTTCCGTCGCTCGTCCATGAGATTTAGGGTGAGGTCCGAGAGCTTTTTGGCCGTTTTCTGGCGTTGGGTCTTACAGAACTTCGACCCAACTTTGCGGACAGTCTCCACGAACCCGTCATTATTATCGTCCACGTCAACGCCTAGGCTAATAAAGCGGTTCTGCAGTTCGAGCTGGAAGCTTTCCGGGTTTTGAATCTGAACAGGCACGGGACGCAGCGTAGACCTCACCATGCGCGACCTTTCAAGCTTGACGTCGATATTCAATGTGCCTCTTACTAAGCGGTGATCGCTTCCGGTTTTAACCATATTGATCACGGAGACATCATTGAATATGTGCTTTTCCGTCGACATGATGAAGTCTATCTCGTTTTTTGTGGTGCCATCCGGACTCAACCAGGTCCATTTCCTCTGTTCTGGTTTTTTGTAGAAGGAATTCATCATATAGAGTCCCTCCTTCTCCAGAAAACCAGCCAAAGTCTGGCCCCGTTGGTTCCGGTGTCCAAAGCCAAATTGCCCCACTTGCAGCTCATCTCCGGTCCGCTTGCCCAGTTTCGCGTTAAAATCCCCCATGACAACGGTGTAGTGCGTTCTAGAGCCATGTATGGCCGAGGAAATGTCCTCATACATTATCTCCACCGCTTCGTCGGGGTGTGCCGAGGTCGGTGCGTATACCTGTATGACCTTCAGCGAATAACGCTTGGTTATTCTGAGTATAAGGTACGCCACCCTGGTCGACACACTCTCGATTTTAACAACGTTGTTCACAAGGGACTTGTGGACGATAAACCCAACACCACCTTGGGACTGTTGGTCGCCCTCCCGGAAGTAGAGCAAGTTGCCGGATTTGAGGGTTATCGTGTCCTCCCCCTCTCTTCGGACTTCAGACAACCCCACTACATCCCATCGCAGCTTGCTCAACTCTTCCTCGAGTTCTATGATCTTCTCGTCAGTCCGCAGTGTCCGTGTGTTGTATGTTGCCAGGTGCAGCCGTCGTTTTTTGTGGTAGCCGGATCTCTGCCGGAGATTGTTCGCACCCCCTGCCCCACCGTTACCTTGGCTGCTACCGTGGCCGAAGGAATAGCAGGGCTGCCGGGGACTGGGGGCCGTTTTTAAATTTGTGACAATCATAGGGGGGGTTTGCCATAATCGCCACGCTTGGCAGGCGGGTTGGCGATCGCAGTATCGGATGGCCGATTCTTGACAGAACGTCGCTGCTGCCCAACGTCTGTTGTCCCTTAGTCGCCTTCTACGACACCCACGGGAAGATATGGGGTGGTAGTATTCTTACTCCGCTACCACACGGAAGAATTTAATTTAATAATTGCCAAATATAATAGTAGATACCTACCTACATTCGCCGCGCGTGACATGACAGACAAATAATAGTGTCTTAAAAGCATATTTTTCTTAAAAAAAAAACTTGGGGCCATTTTCATGCCCCTGTAACTTCGCCATGCATTGAGATAGAGATTTAAGTTGAATGATTCATTGTAAGTCATTACTAGTTGATTCACCTGGTTGCCGAACCATGAAAAGATTCTATTAAAGATAAAATATGATTTATTAATTTAAACCATTCATGAATACAATTAAACGAAAATATACATCATTATGTAGATATTAATCTGTGATTAAAATGTTAAATATAAACTGTGGTCAATATTTACGACGTCTGCAGTTCTAAAAAAGAATTTATCTAACACCAACACGATGTGGAAGTTATTTTCATATATCGCGTTCTTATCGTTCATAAGTGTAAGTAAGAATTATTATGTGATAGTTAATTTTTTATATGTCAGATGTCCGTGTGGTGAAGGATTTAGAATACACAAGGTCACCAACCTACACTATCCTGAGGGTGTCGTAAGAGGCGACTAAAGGATCGTAGGAGGCAGATTACCTAGCCGTATGAGAAGGAAAACTTGATACAAACCCTTTTTTTTTGTTCTCCCGGGGTAAAATTCTTTATGGACTTCCTCGCCCGCCACGGGGATGGCCAGCGAGGGGAGTGTGGGACTCTCCCCCATAGTGGGGGCCTACCCACTAAACCTCCCCTGGATGCTCCAACTCGCGTCCTGTTGCGGCATTGTTGGATCTGATGCAGAACCACGCCGCCGCAGACTTGATACAAACCCTGTGCCAACCCACCTTACCAGCGAGGCACAGTAGGCTAATTTCGCTCTATAAATTTGGAGGAGGCCCGACTCAGTAGTGGGTCACATAGGGGCTGAAACGACGATGATTTCCCAATTAAATATTCTTTATCGGCTAAATGATCTGCCTTTTTGCGTTCATTTCGTCGGCTCTTCCGACATCCTCAGGATGTTATGGATTGTTGACATTGTGTCAGGGGCGTAGCGTGCCTTGGTGGGGCCCCGTATAAAAAGTATTTGCGGGCCCTTATGAAGGGTAAATATTTCTCGAAAAGAATAAAAAATCTTCCAAAATATTTTCAAACAATTTATATTACGTACCTTGCCTTTTTCGGCAAACTGATTGAATAAATGATGACTTTAGTTTTTCTAAAGTTTCTGCCTCGGAAATAGTAAAAAATTTGGGAAGTTTTTATTAATTTTTGCCTACGCACGGTGGGGCCCCCGTGGCCCGGGGGCCCGTATAATTGATACGGCTGATACGGCGGTAGCTACGCCCCTGCATTGTGTATTCTAAATCCGTCCCCACAGGGAACGAGTTTCAATTGTACCTTCTAATAGAAAGCTGTACACGATTGGCAATGGAATCATAGATTGATTATGAGACACACGCATTTATCATTTACGATTAACAATTTAAACTCGTATTGTAGTTGAAATAACAAACCAAATGGTAAATTGAAGTGATTCGAACTTATTTTAATATAATGTGCTTATTCAGTTAATTATGTACAGACCGCGCCAATCTTTATGGCCGGTCTGAATATAGCCGCATTACGCTGCGCATGCGCACAACATAAAATCAGGTATCATCGGGACGTCCCGGGTTTCACTCCTCCACAATAGGAAGCATGCTCCGTAACCCTGATGGACGCGGCTCCACCATTTGATGGGGAGCTCTTGACGCTCCCCAACCCACCGAAAGGCACGTGCAGGACATTGGCAGTTATATTTAGTAAATAAAAAAATGAATCTATAAAAACATTAAGTCAATAGATTATATAATCGTATATTAAAATGATCAAATGCAGTAGTTTAAATATATTTTACACTGTTCTTTTTAAAAAAAAAGTGTCATCTAAGGGTCGAGTAATATGTACCAAACTACCTACTTTCTATGATTTTCTATAGGCTCTTACAGAAGAGGAATATAAGTCAAGGATGACGAAAGAAGTATTGAAGTGCAATCAAAAGGCGGGCATTGACATGATGGAGTTGGCGAAACTGCAAACGTATGCTATACCTACAGATAATGAAACTAAGTGCGTCTTGGCATGTGCGTATAAGGCTACAAAAGTTGTGAGTATTCCCCTGAAGTAGGTTCCATGTGGTGACGGATTTTGTATGAATAGTGTCACAAACCCATTCCATCCTGAGGGTATCGCAAAAGCCGGCTGAAGGAAATGACAAGGCCGAAAACCTAGCGAAAACGAAACCAAGGTTATTTATTTATTTATTTATTTATATTACTAGTACGAACGAGTATCTACGGTACTAGTAGATAGGCAATAAAAGAAAACACCTTGTTCATATTGTAGTAATGAGTTATGTTGAAATGATGTATTTTTTGCATACCAAATCCGTTAAAATTATTTCAATTCAATGCTTTTTGTACTGGCACCCCGTCCCGGCTCCGCATAAGTGGAAATTTATTTTTCAATGTTAGTTCCTAAATCTGAATCAATTGTAGCATTCATAAAGTGAAGGAATTCTTGAAATCTCGGTCCAGTTAGTTTTGAGTTTATTCGTTACAAACATACATATTTATAATTCTGCTTTGTCCATTTATGATTGTATTACACCTACTTTTTTAGATGACAGCTGATGGTCGCTACGATATTGATCACGCGTATAAAATTGCCGAAGAAATGAAAAATGGAAGCGAAAAAAGGCTAGTTAATGCAAAAAAGATGGCCGAACTTTGTGTTAAAGGTATATTTTATACTACTTATTACGGTCTGGGACTGGTTAGGCAGGTGAGAGTTCATCGTGCAGTGCAAAAGAGCTGGAGTCCAAGTCTTATATTACAGTAGAGTAGTTAATATAATCATTTGTTTAGACTAGCTGGTCGTATCCACACTAAGATTTTTTGTTGTTTGCCAGAGAAGTTACAACGAAAATGGAGAGTTTTACATCTTCTGTCTTCCTTATTTAAAAATACTGTTTTCTTTTATATTTGCCAACTGGCATCAAAACATTTCTTGCCAGCGTCCAGTTTAGGAGAAATTCTAAGGGTTAAATGACAAGGCGGGGTAATAAACAGTTTTATTTTTCAGTTAACGACGTTGAAGTGAGTGATGGCGAGAAAGGCTGTGAAAGAGCAGTTTTAATCTTCAAATGTACTATCGAAAACGCTAAAAAGGTAAAAATGAATACTACTACTTCTCAACCCATAGATAATGCTGCTGAGGTGGGCCTCCTCCAGTTACAAGGAGATTAATTTGCCTATTGTGCCACACTCGCCAGACGGGTTAGCGCAGGGCGACTGTTCGGAAGAATAAGGCCCTATCTGCAATACTGCTTTGAAACCATTTTGAACTCTATTCTACATATAATATGAAGTCCAAAATGGTCTCAAAGCATCATTGCAGATGGGTCTTTATCCTTCGGAAAAGTCGAGGATTTGGTATCAAGCTTTCGTCTCTTGCGGCAAGTTTACCGGCCTTGTTATTTCCTTGTTGTAATACTGAGGGTGGCCTTACGCCACCCTCAGTATTAATTTGGTGGTGACACTATGTATTCGGAATCCGTCACCACATGACATGGGCAGGTAGGTAGTTTTAATCTCTCCTGTGGTAAACAGTCAGGTCCCACGGGACAGATCCTGCGCGGGATGGTACACCCCGGGGATGTTTAGTGGGTAGGCCCCATTCTGGGGGAGAGTCCCACACGCCCCTCGTCGGTTCTCCCCGGGACCGACGGGGATAGGGTAAAACCGGGATAGATGCCCCACTTTTAGAAAAAGCCACCCATTTTTTAATCTATGTGTTTTATACGAATAATTTCTACGAATGTAGCTAGCCCAATCCTTTATGCTGAATTATTATTATTAATATTTAACCTATCAAATACAGATTTTGCACAAATGGGCTTTTCGTAGAACCCCTTTTTTGAGGATAGATGCCTACCTGTATGGATAGTTGCCCCACCATGAAAATACTGAGAAGGATAGATGCCCGCAGTGCAGGATATACGTTCTTTTTACCGTGTAAACTAAAAGCCTAACCCAAACGTTAGGTATTTCTAATCCTAAAACGAAACATGGGTTTATAATAATGAAAAGTATATTTTTTTACTAATTTTTACTACTAAGTGTATCGTTATTACCCATCATTATTTGTACAGCGTTTGTTTAATTAAAATATAAATTATAAAGTTTCAACAAGCATTATCATGTGCTTTGTTGAATTACATTTTTTAAGCATTTTATTTATTTAACAAAAATAGTAATTCTTAATTGTTTCTACAAATAATTTTACTTAAATTGTGTAACAATTTCTGAAAAGTGTACAGATTCAGTCCAGATTCAGATCCAGTTGGATAACGATTTCGTATTTTTCTTTCAAAATATTCAATGCAAATCCTAAATTTAGGGTTATCCTTCCGTTGTGTGGCATAGTTATATTAAAATCTTAAATAGCAGTTTATGGAGGGATAGATGCCCCTAAGGGCACCTATACCTTGAAAAATCAGGGCAACTATCCTTTGTGACAGGGATAGATGCCTAATTATTTTTTAAATATTTTATTAAACTAAATAGCTATAATTTACACTTAGATGCAGACTTAATGAACCAGTATATCGACATATGAAAAAATATAACGGAATTTATTGATAATTATAAAGTTATACAACACAGAATACTAACGTTTCAAACTTTGACGTGTTCGTGAATGTCGCCGCGGAGATAATTACATACACGACCAAAACGCATCCTCCTACACGACTGTCCATGGGTAACTAAGGTATGGGGTGACTGTGGCTCCTACTTATACAATTAACTATAAGTCACGAGTTCGCGAAGTTAGATTTTTAGAATATGGGGCATCTATCCCACTGGGGCGTCTATCTCGGTTTTACCCTAGTCCATAAAGGATTTTACAAAGGGCACCAAAAAAAAAAAAGGTAGGTTTAATCTAATAATTTACATAACATTTACTGGTTTCTATCCGCAGATTTACTAGCGTGGATACCTCAAATACCTTTTTTTCCCTATTTTAATCCCTCAAGTTATAACATTATGTTTTATAACATTACGAAAAAAAACCTCAAAGACCATCTACGAGGCGCCCGTCGCTCGTCGTATATATCAAATCCTTTTGAGCAATATGGCGCGAAAGATTAACACACATTAAAGATTATCATTTAAAGAATAGAAATAAACAGTATTTATTTTAGGTTCCGTAAATCTACCGAGTGCAACAACTCGCCATCCCAAGTAATCACATAGTCTCCTAAAAGCAGAAGTACTGTGAAAGATTTCCTTTTAATAATTTAAAATATTTAACCCTAAAGCCAACCTATTTATCTCTCCTGATTATTAAAGTAGTTGATAACGCTTAGCTATCGGTTTTCCGCAACATTTTAGGGGTTTCTATGCTCTATTCTAACTACATTTCTAGCACTTTATTATTTAGTTCGGTGGTCACGAAATTAAAGGAAAGAAATATGTTTGTTTTAATCAGTTCTGCAAAAGGTTTAACACTGCCATTTTGTGTTTCAGTTTGGATTCAAGCTGTAATCTGTGACAAGAATGTGACAATGTGAAAATTATGATACTTGTGTGTGATGAATATTTATCCCAATAAAACTTATGTGTAATTAAGTGACATTTTATTGATGTGATGGCGGATTTAAATTAGGTGGTCTATTATATTAACATACCAATGTGTTCTATATTGTTTTTTTAATTTTTACTATGTACTAAAAACTATTAACGTGTTCTTTCCTGAAGGTGTTGTATGTATGCCAATTGCACGCAAATGTGCGTTCAATAAGGTTGGTTAACCTAGCCTCAAATGAAGGAAAACGGTTTAAATAAATGCTGCCCGTCCGGTCACCGTGCCATAGTAGTTTACCCTCCAAGAACTTGGAGGAGACCAAACTCAACAGTAGGTCGTTTGATAGGCAAACGAGACCAACGACATCTAGTAGTTACAACTCTAACTACATGGGAAAACACC
The DNA here is from genome assembly GCA_905475355.2 of Clostera curtula. Taxonomy (NCBI): domain Eukaryota; kingdom Metazoa; phylum Arthropoda; class Insecta; order Lepidoptera; family Notodontidae; genus Clostera; species Clostera curtula. The sequence continues at coordinate 6,323,481 of FR997808.1, read as the reverse complement.
ACCGAACTTAAACATGCAGCTCATCTCGTTTTAAGTGCAAAGAATCAACAACAGATGGCATTAATAGATTGATTCTTGATGTTCAATAGTATGTGGTGACGACAGTTAATTTTCGCAAAATATCTGGGATGCAAACCGGCATCGGCACTCCGACTCGATGTAATTGCTAGCCTTAATCTGCTACATTCAAAAGTTCTTTCCTAATGCATATATCACAAGTCTATTTAATTGGCAAGTCTGGAGCACTGTAGTATCATGAACTTAAAAAATACCGCAAGGAAACGCGGGCTTGATCAAAACCCTACATCGCGAAAGCGAAATTTCTTATGCATTTCACAGAGATAGATAACGTTAGTCTTCCGGTTCGCTGGTAATCTGGGTTTTTTATATAAGAACCTAAGTTTATAGTGTAAAATATATAAAGCAATCCATATCACCTTCTAATATTAACGATGATCGAACGAAACCTCGTGGGTTTGGATCCATTTCAAAAATGAACTCACAGTATCACCATTTCTGCTAAGACATATCCAATCAAAAAACTATATCAAAATCGGTTCTTCCGTTCTGAACCTACGACGTCATAAACCTACGTAAAATTTTAAACACCCCTCGTCGAAGGTCAACAATTATTGATGGCTTGTTCAATGGGGTGTAAAGGACCGAACTTAGATATGAGTGGGTAAAGTGACTCACACATTGGCATTTTGAAAAGCAAGTTTTTCGACACCCTATTTTAAGCGTACACCTTTAGTACACAAAGCAAATAAAGACACAGAAATATTATAATGATACTAGCTGACCCGGCGAACTTTGTTCCGCATTATATATATTTAAAACAAAAAGAAAGTTGGACATAGGATACCTGAGATTTTTATCCCGTCCGTATAAAACCTACTTTAACAAAACACAACTGACAGCGAAACGTTATGTTGTCTATAGTTTAATATGGTCGAAAATTTGACATTTAGAAATTTTGAATTCGACTTGTTTATATTGCTGTAATTCACATAATATCTTTATAACTTGTAGCCTATGTGTTATTCTGATGTATCAGCTATATTATTGTAAAGTTTCATTAAAATCCATTCAGTAGTTTTTACGTGAAAGAGTAACAAACATCCATCCATCCATACTTACAAACTTTCACGTTTATAATATTAGTAAGATCGTAAGAATTAATCCGCAAATAAACGCGCACACACACACACTTAAATGTCTGTAAAAATTACATGGTACTTGTACAGGTATAAGTATTACCACCCCATTCTACCGTGAGGGTGTAGTAAGAGCAGACACAAAGAAAGGAACAATGACAGGGCCGATGTCCTAGTAGCAAGTCAAGGAAAACTTGATACGAAACCCTTCTGGCCAGCACAGGCACAGTAGGCTAATTGCCCTCCATGTAACTGGCGGAGGCCCAAAACAGCAGAGGGTCATCTATGGGCTGAGTAGTAGTGATAGCAGCTTGTAGATAAATCTATATTATAGACGCAGAGCTTAAATATTTATTCCATTTATAATTGCTTGTAAAATACTGGCAATATTCAGAACTAATCTAGAATATTAATTGTTAATAGGAAAAATGAACACTGTGGTGATGATTTTAGAATACATAGTAGAATACCCTATTCTTTTTTTTTCTCTTTCGCAATTTTCCTCCATAAGATTGGAGGAGGGGGACTTAACAATGGGTCTTTTATTTTTATTAGACAGAGATGATTATGCTTATGATGAAAACTAAACATCAAATTGCTCATTTACGTAGCGATTGGAGTTCGAAGTTAACATTCTAAAAATGTTTACTTAGTGACGGGGCTGCGCGAGCGCACGTGCACACATAAGCAACCGCCAATAGGAGCAACTTCATTCAAAACTTGCCAACAACGTGCGGTAGTGTAGTCAGTTCCAACTTCACTCGTTTCGTAAGACAGACACCGTATGATCGGTGCATTGGTGACGTTTGAAACAACAAATTGTCTGTTTGTAAATTGTTTTGTCAATATTTCTATTTGTGCATTGTGTTCAATGGTGGCAATGTGATCGTTATTTGTTCTCATAAGATGTCGGTACAATTGTGTTACTGTGTGTTCCTAAATCGATTAATTATTAGTTTTTAATTAATAAGTGAACTGGTTTTTACGATATTAGTCGTGTAAAGTGTGTAAACTTCAAATGTTGGATTTGCAGTGATTTTTTTCTGGTAAGTGGTGATCAAATTAATTGATTATGTAAATAATTGTAGGGTAATTAACATTTAGAAGAGTAAAACATGTAGATATGTGTCTAATTATTTTATTTATTTCGTAATTACATCTTTTTATTATTTACGATCCACTATTAGAGGCCTGATACGATTTATCGGAATGTTTTAACATGACTGGTATCGGTACAAATTTAACTTCGTCATTATAATCGCTTACTGTATTTACAATATTTTTAACTAATGGTTTTGTTTGAACACGTTCTTTGTTTGGTAAAACGTTTCTTATATCTCTAGAAAAGTCTCTTTTGAGCCCTTTTGACTTTAAACTCCTCCAGCTGTTGGTATCTTCTGCAACTTTCAGTTTGTTTTGCTTGGTATTCTCACCAATACTTTCCACTTTCCGATTAAATTCACGAAATGCGTCTGGTGTGAAATCTGGACCAAAAACTTCATCAGTGTCTCTTCTTTTTCGTTTTCCTGATATGACTCCTAGCTGGAGAAGTACTGGATTGCTGACTAGAGCAGCAGCTGCTCCCAAAAGTGCTATACCAGCAATAGGCCATAGCAAAGTTTTGGTCGCCAACGCCTGCAAATTAATCCGAGTTTTCTATTCTACCCTTCTCGAAAATATTGTGAAAATACTCTGTCTTTTATACAGGGTATTATAAGAACACTATAGCCATGACGAAAGGATCGAAACACAGATGATGTGTACAACATTTCAAGAAAAAAAAGCGACATTTTTTTCTTGATATACCATGACGAAAATAAGTGCAGAAAACTCAATAAACATTATTGAAGCCGGATTACTAAATCAATTGATTATGTAGGACAATAATAACATTCGCTATAATACGCGCGCGAGTTCATGTCCATCGGAGCCTAAATAAATAATTACTTATCAAATTGATTTTATTTCATAATCTGCAAAATTACCTTAGATTGCAATAAACCAAATTGACAGCTGTTGACTAAACCGGTAGTTATTATCGACATTACCATAACTAATTAGGTAACAGCATTACAGCATTCCTCAGCATGGACATGAACTCGCGCGCGTTTATTAGTTCGTTGGTTTTCACTGGAACCCAGAATTTGTGATTAAATTGGGGTTTACTTAAAACGTCGATATCTCATTAAAACTTCAAGAAAAATAATTTATTGACAGAACTGCTCCTCTCAAGTCAGTTCAGTCAGATGGCTACGGGGTTTTTGTTACACCCTCCGAATCAGCTGATAGGTGTCCTCTTTGTAAATGCCATTATCACGGGGCTAATTCCAAAGTAAATTGATCACTACCACGTTGACTTACTAAACAGTCAAATATCCTATAATTATAGATTTGGATATAGCTATTAAGTTCTTTCTGCCTACGAGTACATATTAAGATCCACTAGATGGAACGACGATCTGCGAAAGGTTGCGGGCAGCAGCTGTATACGTCAAGCTGAAGACAGGGCGCTATGGTGCTCTTTAGGGGAGGCCTAAGTCCAGCAGTGGACTAGAGTGGGCTAATGATGATTAAGATGTTTAATCTAGTTGTTTAGCTTTTTAAACAACTTGAACAATATTGTGTGGTTGTGGTGATAAGGGACGGGCGTACACCACGCGATTGGTTGAATGCGCGAACTTTCCCCCACCACATCATATTGTGCTCAAGTTGATTGAGATATCCCATACCCACATTACAATTGGGTTTTAATTTTAAAGTAGGATATGTACTCACATGATGATAATGTTTGTAATGTCCGTGACCTGAATAATGATGAGTCGGGAAGTGATGGGGGTCAGGGCCATGGAGATTGTAGGTTGGTGGTATGTGAACTTCGTGAGGTCGAGAATCGTGGAACGGGTACTCAAACTCATAGCCATGAGGCTTATAGTTAGGGTTTTCTTCGTATTCGGTTAACCCGTAACCTGAAAACAAATTACTTGTACAGACATTCAGTGCTTTAGAAAGAAAGAAAGAAACACATTTATTCAGCAGAACAAATACAAGAAACTTAAAAACCCAACTTCCAGGCTTCGTACGGGTGGATTTTATTTGTTAGCCTTTATAACAGTGATAATATTATAGCATTTCAAAGCACAATGCGTTAGAAACATAGGTACTTACATACTCTTTATAATATTTGTATAGATATATAATAAAAGCATTTTAAAAACTCGGCTATGAAACTACTTCCGTTTGGAATGTTAGCACGTCGGAACACCTAATATGTTTCAAATTTATGTTTTTTAATTATTGCTGCAGACATGTATTTCACGAACACAAATGACACCCAGACTCAGAGCAAATAATTCTGGTTTACACATACTTCGAACCGGCGATCCGTGATCCATAGGCGGTATATCCAATCCTCAGACTGACATGGCAGTTAATTGGCTACTAGCTTATTCGTTTGGCTTCGCCCACATTGGCTTCAAACCCATGGTACATCTTTTTTTAGTTGGGGTGTCATTTGTGTTCGTGAATTACATGTTTGTAAGCTGGCCTCGCGATGCAGGTTACACACAAAAGTAGGTGATTCAATTTATTAAAAAATATCTCCACACGGTCATGATGATGATGAAATATCAATAAGTTAAGATCTAAATCAGTGATGAATAAGACCTTAAAAATTCTTAATAACAACCTGGCGGTTCATGGTAGAGCAATCCCCGAGCATAATTCGAGCTGGAAAGATCGCTGTCCGGTATTTCCTGCGAAAAGAAAATGATTCATGAGTTTAACAGGAAAGACTCATTGTTAACACAAGGCTGTTAGAATAGTTGGAGAAAGTAGAATTTCTATTGTCTGAAATAGTGGATCAAGTGTCAACTGAATGTTTACCCAAACCAAAGTAAATACACGTAAAAGTTTATGAATCATTGAGGAGTCAACAAGATGTTTGCTAAATCATTTGACGCCTCTGATGACTGTGTATCTATCACACTCATTGTCACTCATTATCCATCATTGTCTATCACTTAATTAATAATTCATAAATTAATAATATAAATATATATTAATAATTCATATATTTGTTCATAAATGCAAAATGGTTATTATTATTATTATATAAAACAACTAGCGACCCGCCCGAGCTTCGCAAGGGTGTAATGATGAACCTCTAAATTTATCAGTGTTCCTCTACTATATTATGGACCATATTAAAAAAACCGCTTCAAAATCCGTTGCGTAGTTTTAAAGATATAAGCATACATAGGGACGGACAGACGACATCGACTTTGTTTTATAATATGTAGTGATGTAGTGATATTAGACATAATAACTATTTATGAAACCAAGATATAAAAATTGTAGGTTCAAAAAGTTGAATTAACTCTTTCGATGTACTAAGTAGATTTAAACGTGAATTAAGTACATATATAAGTACATGATTGATTTGACTTAAAGTCCTAAGTAGCCAAGGTGGGGCTGAGGGTGTACTTAGATCGTCGCCATCGCGTTCTGTTTTTATATAATATATAATCCGTGTGGCCAAGGATTAAAAATACATGGTGTTACCACCCCATGCCATTCCAAGAGAGAGAGAAGAGAAGGAAAATTTGATACGAACCCTGTGTGAATTAACCTCCATATCATTGCCAGGGGCCCGACTCAGCAGTGGGACATGTATGGGCTAAGTAGTAGTACTAGTAATAAATAAATAATACTAAAAATAAATAAATAATTAACACACGCACGTACAAATATTATTAATTTATCGTATATTTTACAATGTGTTATTTTACATATTATATTGTAATGTGCACGTGATGCTCTTTCATTTGTGACCCCACTCGATTATATTTGCAGAAATTTGGTTATTCTTCCCCACTTTCAACCCTCATAACTTTTAAACGGCTCAACCGATTTGACTAAGACTCGAAGAACATGTCCAAGACTAACATGTCTAAGAACACTCGCCCGTAACTCTCCTTTCATACAAAAAAAAACTGTATTTAAATTGCCTCATCCGTTCGCGAGCTACGGAGCCACAGACAGACAGACACGTCAAATTTATAACACGCCTATTTTTGCGTCGGGGGTTAAAAAATAAAATGAAACGTAAAATGTTTATTATTGAAGTTTATCGATTTGATGAAGAATACTTCTGACGATAATGATATCGTATTCCATATCCAATTATTTTTAATTAATCCAGCTTTGTAATTGAAGATGACAGTCCGTTTAGAGATAAAACGAAAAGTCCGAGATTTTTTTTTATTCAATTAATTTAATTAAATAAGCATTTTCCCTAAAGCAAGCTCGTCGTATACAGATATTATTAACCGTAACCGCTGGGGGCCTTTTTTACGTTGAAAATCCTCATGGATACCCAACCTACTAAGCGCCACTCGGGCGCAACTCCGGGCGCGAAAGTATGGGGGAACATGCTCAGCTAGCGCGATACAGCTGACATAGCCTAATGGCTTTCGAAGTGCACACTTTGGTAGAATAGAAGCTCCTAGCCAAGTGGCCTTCGAAACGCACACTTTGGTAGAATTGAAACGCAAATGTATAGGATTGACCATCGTCAATACTGGTCGTGTCAATCAAGCTGGACCTTTTTTCCCGTCTACCAAAGTGTGCGTTTCACAAGTCACTTGGCTACAGTGCCAAGAATAAAAAGGACGTATATAGGTACAGTCCTCGCCAAACTTTATTGCCCCTCTGAATGTACCCACATTACGCTGCGCAGGACACAAAATGAGGTATCAGCGGGAAGTTTGGCGAGGACTGTACAACAACAGTAATGGTGGCATGTGTATATGATATTGATGTACTCGTATGCTAGTAAAAAAAGATAATATTTTTAAACTAAGAACAATAAACGGCGGCTACGACAATAGTCCCGAAATCAAAATAAGTACTAATGTACCATGTGAGTCACCTAATAACTGACACAAGAGCCTTATTCATGGTACAATGCACTGATCTGGTATCTAACTGTTGCGTGGAGGTCACGGCCGTCACGGGAAAAGATTCTCAGCTATGCATCCCTCTTTCAATGGCAAACTATTCCCAGAGTTTGACGAACTTTTAGGTGCAAAGAGTAATTATAAAACTTCGTATTTTATTATATCGCCTGCCGGTTGAGTCATGTCCGTTGCGACCAGTTATCAAGTATGTGGGCCATGTCTGATATTCCCACCAGTAAACACTGCATTTGAGCTTAGCTATGTCGACAACGCGGTGTAGTAATTGCAACCGGTTTTCTACTTCCACTACTAATTTCTACTCAAAGGGAGTCGCTTTGAGTACTGAGTCATTAAGCATATAAAATACACTTACTACCGATAAGGGTATGACTCGCGGTCTAAATTGTATTGTATTTATTTTACACTAGCGACCCGCTCCGGCTTCGCACGGGTGCAATGATGAACATCTAAATTTATGCATGCATTATACATTTATAAAACTTCCTCTCGAATCACTCTATCTATTAAAAAAAACCGCTTCAAAATCCGTTGCGTCGTTTTAAAGATTTAAGCATACATAGGGACGGACAGACGACAGCGACTTTGTTTTATACTATGTAGTGATGTAGTGATAGTGAGACGTGTGGCAAACGAAATCGACTAGCCCTTAAATTTCTACTGAGACTCACACCCATGTTGCAAGCAGTTGCAAGATTAAAATATGTGTAGGTACTTATTCTCAAAAATATTGAAAAATATAACATTCATCATGCTAGCCTTTAATTAACAAACTGCTGATTCTTTTGTTTTGGAGATTTTAGTGATATATTTAAAGAAATTGGTCCCGCTAGGCAGGTTCTCACAGGCTTTGGCTGCAACTCTTTTCGGATTCTGTTAACTGTTTATGCTTTTGTAACGTGTTATATCTGTATACATATAATGCAGTGTGAGTCTAATAAACGTTTTCTTTCTTTCTCTTTCTTTGTATAACGTTTTGCTTGTTCTTAGGCTCGGATAGAAAGGGATAGTGATACTATTTCCAATCCGTCACTACCTACACGGATACTAGTAATTGTATCATAATCATGGGTTTGAAGCCATACGGAAATAAAATAATGCGTACCTTGAATTTAATTGGGTTGCGTATCGGTGCAAAGTTTGCGTGTCTTCCGGATTCCTCTGTTTGTAATGTTTTCACGTTTGTTACGTTCTGAAACAGGAATTTGAACCTTGTATTGTCGGATGGGTTAATTATTCTTCTCTAAGACATTGGCCCACTCATACTATCTATGAGTGGAAAGTATGTGTGGTGTGTTGAGTGAACCAATGCTTTAAATAAGATCAAGACTGACTGACTTCAATGAAGTTACTTGGTGCCAGATCATACATATGCCTATTTTAATTTCACTGCTGTAGATAAAGAGCTGATAGGACGAAATTTTCAGAACTGGCAACCAACCTCCAGTAAGGGAGAGGCACTTTAAGAAGAAGATGAAAAGAACCAAATTTGCAAAGAAGCTTCCAAAAATTCATGTGTAGATTTTACAAGCCTATCTGAATAGAGAGTTGTAAAATTTATTTAACATAAGTTTTGTTCACATTGTTGTCGTCGGATGAATATTCCCTCACACTGGAGTTGAAGCTGTCATTGACAACCGGATCGCACAACACTACGTTTGACAACATGAAAGCCAATATAAATAACGAACACTCCAAAAGTGGCATTCTGAGCACGAGCACTACTAGACAAATGATCATAAATTGGTTAATGCAGTTTATTTTATAAAATAGCTATAGAACAATAGAGGGGGTTGTTATCTTGACAATTTGATAGTTTGAACAATGGTTGTACAAGACGCGGTTACACCCTGGTGAGCCTATTGCGTGGTTTCGCCTTTGTTCGTAATGAATTGTAATGATGCCCATGTTTGTACAGGGTTGTTTCATGGTAACTGAACAGAGCCATGGATAGTACTTACCACGTCTAAGGACGCAGACACGTACCTACACTGTGTAGTGGTAAAAAGGTATTTCTTCAACAGTGTCAAATGAGTTTGAAGTCTTAGAGTTTGTAGCCGCCTTTAACTTGAATAAAATTTAAAACAAATAATAGGGTTAAATGTTTGAAAATAAATCGGAGTTCTATATTTTTTTTAATTTTTACTATGTGGTGACTTTTTAAATAGATTAAAATTAAACACTTTAACGGATTTATCCAGTGCAGTTAACATTATTTAATTCCTCATGATGGTGACGTTTTCGAATGTTTTGCAGCAGTCGATGTATATTTTCAATGTGTTATAATCGCGCAAAACCTACTTCATACATTTCGCAAACAGACTTTGAATACCGATAAAAAAACCTGTTACAATGTACTACTACTTTTAAAACAAACTGCTTACGTGTGTAGGTTTTCATTTTGCCATTTTAAAAATATATAACGAGCCTATTCATTTCTTAAAGGCCGGCAACGCACTTGCAACCCCTCTGGTGTTGTGGGTGTCCATGGGCGGCGGTGATCACTTACCATCAGGTGACCCGCTTGCTCGTTTGCCTCCCTCTTTCATAAAAAAAAAAATTACACTGCTACATCGCCCATAACTTACCCACTGTTGACTCCGGCCTCCTCCCATCACATGGAGGGTAATCAGCGTACTGTGCCACGCTGGCCAGACGGGTTTGCAGTTTGCACAGGGTTCGTATCAAGTTTTCCATCTCTTACGGCTAGATTTTCGGCCTTGTCGTAACCTTTTGTCGGCTCTTACGACACCCTCAGGATGAAATGGGGTGGTGCCATTCATATTCTGAATCTCGTCACTAGACGTCTAATTTATGATATATTTTTTTGGTGAATGTAACCATATTGTTAGCCCACAGATCTAACAAAATAGCTGCTTACTGTTATTATCTTCTTTTTCTTATTACACATATATAAAAATGAATGTTTGTCTATATGTCCTATAAATAATCGTAAACTATGCATTAGATCATGTGATGATCTTCAGCAAACGTGTTGTGCAAGAGCACAGGCCAAAAAAAAACTAAAAAAAAAGGTGTAATGTCTTTCCTTCAAATTTATTTTAGTCAGTGGCGTAGCAACGCGCGCAGGGTACAGCTAGATGAATAATAAAGTAAGTCTCATCATTATACGGACGTACGTATATTACTGTGGCGTCTACACTAGCAGTGTTTCTGTCACCAGCTAGACTATTATTATAACGTGGCCAACGGACTGAGCGTAACGTGTAATAACATTAAGCAACGTCTGGCTCTGGTGCATGTCCATCATTCATTGTCATCATCATCATTTCAGCCACTGCTGGACATAGGCCTCCCCCAGGATCTCTACAAAGCCTGGTCCTGGGCCGCTTGCATCCATCGTTTTCCGGCGACCTTAACCAGGTCATCAGTCCACCGTGCAGGAGGCCTTCCAGCACTGCGCTTCCCATAACGCGGTCGCCACTCAAGGACTTTTCTGCCGCATTGGGCGTTGGTCAATCATTAATAATATATAATATCTGACCTCCTCTGTACTTCGGAGAGCACGTAAGTGGGTTTCAGCTGCCATTCTACTATGAAATGTAAACTACAATGAAAAATTAAATGAAATGGAACTTATTTATTCAGAGTTACATGGAGTAACTCTGAACTAGATCCCACACAACAAGAGACGGAAAACTTAATACAAACCCTGTGGTAACCCGTGTTGCCAACGTGGCACAGTAAACTAATTTCCTTCGATGTATTTGGAGGAGGCCGAGCTCAGTATTGGGTCATTTAAGTTCTAAAATGATAATGATGACAAGTATTACAAGCCACAAAGTTAAATTCCAATTATCACTACATAGTATAAAACAAAGACGCTGTCGTCTGTCCGTCCCTATGTATGCTTAAATCATGCAACGGATTTTGAAGCGGGTTTATGTAATAGATGGAGTGATTCAAGAGGAAGGTTTTGGAATATAAAATACATGCATAATATTGTAAAGTAACACTGATAAATTTAGATGTTCATCATTGCACCCGTGCGAAGCCGGGGCGGGTCGCTAGTTTTAAATATGTAAAACATGACATTTCAAATTTTCCTACTTCTACATAGAAAACTATTATAAACATAGTCTGCTTATTTTTATTGGCTCTATGCCCGGATATCACTTCGGATTGTTGCAGTCTGTAGAGAAGTTAATAAAAAACAATATAATTCCCTATTGCCATTGCGTGCATTGTTCTTTTACGTATTGGTCTTAGTGCACTACAGAACATTGCTTAGAAAGCATTACCGTAATGAAATATGCAGTTGTGTATACTACGGTTAGTTTTTATTTATTATAATAACTCTTAACGTTTAGAAAATAAGGTCGCTTACAACCTGGCTGTTGAAATAATATTGCCTCTTACCAATGTATCGTTGATAACAATGGTAGAACAATTACACAAGAGGTATTGCCATTGCAAGTAGTCCTCCAATTAATTTTATTACAGCCGACTTTTATATTTTTCCGTACATAACTTCCCAGAATCTGACCTTTAGTTTTTGTTGGGATTATTGCCATACGCAATTCGTTGCAATACGAAAAATATTGTACTGCAACTTATATTTTCATAATAAACTTATATCTATCTATCTAATATATAAAATTCTTGTGTCACAGTTTTAGTGTTTATACTCCGGCTTGGCCGATTTTGATGAAATTTCATAGGTATATTCAGTAGGTATGAGAATAGGTTGTTAACAAATGTTTACACCCCTAAGTGTTAAGGGTGGTTCAACCGAACATTTTTTTTGTGATTTTTTTGAAAAAAAAATATTGTTTTATTTTACAACATACAAAAATACATACAACCTTAAATGTTCACCTCCCTACGATCAACCCCTATTTAATTACATGGCAAAACAACGTTTGCGGGGTCAGCTAGTTTTCTATAAAATGTACACGACGTAGATTGAAATCGGAATTCATGTAAAACTTGGGTGACAAATTATCAATTAAAAATAGAGATTTCGTCATTATTTCCTGACAGCATAACATACAATTCATGTAATCAACGCCTTTCCTTGTAAAGCTATCTAAGATTTCTTCGAATGCGTTTCGTGTTACGAATGTAACTAAACCGCCCACGTCTTGTATTACGAGTAGGAAGCCGGCTTTATTAGTTTTAAATTATTTATTTCGCGGCAGCAGATTTACGATTGGCACCACGATATATCAGGCGGCCGCCAATAAAAATCGAGTTTACGAAGACATAGAGCCTTCTCTATACTAGATTCGTTATTTCAGCCGGATTAAAAAAAATCGGTAATGTGTACTTGTCAGCCCATAAACGACACACGGTAATGTGTATAGGAAAATAACCTACTACGCCAAGCTGGCCAGAAAAGTTGGCACGGTTTCGTTAGAGGTTTTCCTTGGCTAGCGGCTAGGATTTCGACCCTAACATTTCCTTTTCTTTGTGATGAAATGGGGTGACTATGTATTGTAAATTCATTCACATGGAATAATATGCGTAGTATTCTCAGTAGTCCTAATTTCTTTTACAAGTTACTCTACTCGTATAACATTCGATATAAAATTTAATTAATTAAATGAAGAAGAAGAACATTCCATGTTTCTCGTTCGGTGGAAAAATTAGGGCATCGGACATAATTAGGATAAACTTGATTTAGTTCCGGTTTATAAATCACTGGTTTTGAAGTTTGCTTTGCCGTTTTTGGATCAACGGGTCCCGGGTTCGATTCCGGGGTCGGGCAAGTGTCTTTGTCTAAACCAGAGGCACTGGCTCGGAGTCTGGGTGTCATTTCTATCTATAATAAGTATGTATTTACAAAAAAAAATGTATATAAGTAGTTTATCATCCATCTCGTTACCATAACACAAGCATTAAGTTGCTTAGCTTGGGACGAGATGGCGTTGTGTGAAATGTCCAAGGATATTTATATTTATTTATTATTTATTTAAACTTTTTCAGTGACGGTACTTCAATTGTATATTGGGTTATCATTTAGTCGTATCCATTTTCTATATCTATTTGGAAGCTTACCATCTTCCAGCTATCAAGCACCAGGTAGAATTCAAGCCCCCCTTTATTTTACGATCTTAAATTCTTCAAGAGATACATAGGTGAAAAGAATGCGGTGCTTTTTCAGTGGATACAGGGGGGAGAAAAAAAGATCAGTAATAGAGGGTAGCGGCAAATGGCCTAGCCACGATTAATGGGCCAAATAATTATTTCTAGAACGTTCTTTAAGTTGTATCTAACGTTATATATTATTTAAGGCATTATAATCGTTAAAGGTGTAGGATATTTAATGTTCATTATTTTCAAAATCAAGTATGTATTTGATTTCAGGTACCTATCAGCAGCAGTATACCTAGTAAAAAACTACTATTAGTTATTAATTATATGTATATCTCTTTACTTCTTATATTTCCATATAATTTAAAAAAAACGCAAAGTGTTTGCAAAAATATACAAAAAGATAGACAAAAACCGTCGAAAAAGAGGTCGATGACCTAAGCTACCGACGGTTCAGGGCTCCAGAGAGAGGAACCTCCTCACGATCCTCGCCGAATCCAGGATGACAGCCTATTGAATCAGGCCCTTAATCCAGCAACCCAGCGAGAGTTTCTTGAGATGTTGGTCGAAACTCTTCGCAATAATTATTATAATAATTAATTGCAATTCTAGAACATGCGCACACCCATTTAAAATCTTTAAGATAAAGGCGCAACGCTTGCAAAAAATAAATAAAAAAACGCGTATTTAGAGACTTTAATTACAAATAAGTTAAAAACTTATTTGTAATTAAAGAGTAATTATATGAATTGAAATATCGTATTTATGTTTCTCATAAAGTCGATAATTTTATCAGCATCGCAACTCTGGCCCAAACGTAACATAAAATTATATTATAGCCAAACCTTCTCACTGAAAGTAGTTATTATTCTCACAGCGTGCACTATAGTCCATTGACTTAATCGCACAAATGTTCACGTTACGATTATTACATAACAATAAGCGTGGGAATAGGTACCGGTTGTGAGATAAAAATACTCGTAATTTAACTGGAAAACTAAAGAAAGAATTTATTTTCAGAACTGTATTTATTTTAACCTTCCAGACTCATTAAAAACTGATCAGATATTATTTTTGTTTAACGAATCATAATTTTATGACTTCTACCGATTATAACAACATTAAAAACAAAATACCTGTCTGATCTCTATCTCATCTTCATTATTAAATAGACCAAAGCTAGCTAAACCAAGCTAAACCAACTAGGCCCTAAAGGTATTTAATTACTTATTATTAATTATACCTGTACTTAGATGTTAAAATCTTATCTAATGATACTTATTATACGATCTTATCGCTATAAGCGATCTCGTTATTTAGGTATAGTTTTTAGGGATGTTATTCTAAAGCAAATTTACTGACGTAATATTCTTTAATATCTAGATACAGGTTTTAGTTTCTGTATTATTTGTTAGTAAACATTTAAATTAAAGGTTATTTTTCTACAATCGGAGATAAATACTTTCTAAATTTAAACGTTGTTTATCGTAGGAAAATGCGATATGGAATTGAAGAACCATGTTGACTTGAATCTAATTCCTGGTCTTAGGCAAACATCCATCAATGTCTGGTACCTTCAAAGAGCACGTCAGAGTTAAAGCAAGAGGTGTCAAGGTGGATGGATCGGAGTAAACGACCATCAATAGTTGAATGTGATTTGTGATAGCGGAATTCATTTCACATCCAGAAACCAACGCTATTTGTTGAAGGCTTAAGTTTCTTTTTTGTATGTTGGAGTTATTTACAGTGACGAAGTGTAGTAAGTATGACTAAAGTATTTTTCAATAACCAGTAATAATAATTTTTGTTTAAATAGTTTTTTAACGTGCATGCGTAACACAGTTCTACGAATGAAAGCAGTTTGATTATCGTTTTACATATTATGTGAAATTTGTACGTGTGGATTTAGAATACATACTGTCACCACCCCATTCCATCCTATGGGTGTCTTTAAAGCCGAAAAAGGAAATGAAAAGGCCAGAAACCCAGCTGCAAGAGAAGCAAAACTTGAAACGAAATCCTGTGCCTACTCGTCTGGCCAGCGCGGCACAGTAGGCTGATGACCCTCCCTATGATGGGAGGAGGCCCCACTTAGCAGTGGGTCATTTGGCGGCCTGAGTAGTAGTGGTGGTAGTAGATGAAATCGGCTTAGGACGCGGTTGCCAAATATAATTAAGTTTTCGATCATTTGCGGCGACCGAATTTCCTATTTAATTTGCTTAAAACAGGATACATTACACAAAATACCTTCCCATTTCATTTTTTGTATACTCCAACAGGAATTCATTTTCTAAATCCTCACACACTGCGTATTATTAAAATAGTGCAGCGGGTTGAGTGAAGTCTACACTTCAGAGTACTTTGGGCGCATCTACCGATGAGACGGTCCCATTTGGCAATATGAGAAAAGTAAAAGTCTATAGACTTTGCTTGGACTTCACCTAAGGGCACACTTACAGTAACTACTATGATAAAATATTCTTTACCAATTTGCAGTCTGCTCTAACATTGGAAACATACAGCAACTCTTTAATGCAATAAACAGTTAAACATGGACTACAATGCGTTGGCTGAATTAGTTCCTGAAGTTTATCGTAAATATAAAGATATTGCCTAAGGTTGATATTAAAATATATTAAATCGGTAAATACAGCGAGACAGCTTTATAATTGACAATTACACTCGTAGGTATAATAGAGAGGTAGACAAAGAAAATAAAATATATTTGGTTTCTCACAAGAATAATCAAATTGTGAACCTTAAATGAGACTATCGGGCACTTGTTGTGTTAAAAACTAAATATGCATTTGCTAATGTGTATACATTTGCAAACGGGCTTGTACGCCACATTAATGAGTCCAATAGTATAAATATATAAGTTCTTGAAGTAAGTGTAAGAACAGTTTACAAATACAGGGTGTGACATCTTATGAAAAATGCCGTAATACCAGTTCGGGCGGCGACATTAAACCATCTGAATATGCGAGGGGCTGCAAATGTCTCCTCTATGAGGGCCTAAAATAGAAGAGTGGGGTGACTTGACATTTAAAAAATATTCCTCCGACGAAATGTTATTGGATATTACTACTAATGAAATTTTTAAACTACCACTTCGTAAAATCTATACATATAAATAGATTTGGAGTGTATGTTTGTATTATTAGAATAACTACTTTTTACTAAATGTGTAAGTATGAATACACAGTACGTAGAAAAAAATATTTTTTTTAAATTATTTATGTGTCTGTCTGTCTGTCTGTTTGTTCCGGCTAATCTCTGGAGCGGCTGGACCGGTTTTGACGGGACTTTCACTGATAAGTAGCTGATGATATGAGGAGTAACTTAGGCTTACTTACTTTTTTTAGACTAGCTTCGCCCCGCTGTTTTCACCCGCGGTACGACAATAACCGCGGGTAACATCGCACCCGAGGGAAGCCGGGACGGGTCGCTAGTTATGTATAATATCTAATAATATTATATTATAATATTTTTAATAAAACAAAGTTCTTAGGGAAATAGTAAATACAAATCCATTGAGAACGAAATTAACCTCTAGAGAGAGTAGAGTTCAGAATTACCGCCATTTAAAACTGACCCTTATTGTAGCAACATTACTATACTACTCTCATCCCAAAAACGACCCCACTGCTGAGGCCTCCTCCCATTACATGGAGGGTAATTAGCCAACTGTGCCACGCTGGCCAGACGAGTTGGCACAGGGTTTCGTTTCAAGTTTTCCTTCTCTTGTGGTCAGGTTTTTGGGCTTTGTAATTTCCTTTTTTTGGGTTCTTACGACACCCTCAGGGTGACATTATGCCTTTTAAATCTGTCACCACGCGGACTTATATATATGTACTAGCTGACCGGGCAGACGTTGTCCTGCATGATATTTGTTTACCGACTGCAGCGCCATCTGTCGGGCTGATTTGTGAATCTAAACCATCCTCGGTGCCACCCAAACGCATACAAAAAATTTCATTCAAATCGGTCCAGCCGTTTAGGAGGAGTTCAGTCACATACACACGCACACAAGAAATATATATATTAAGATTACATTTAATACGTATGAGCAATGACGCAATAGAGACATTTATTCGCGGATTTGTTTTTTGATTGGCCCTGTCAAGGTCTATTCGTCATTCATGGCGTAAACGTGTATCGTGTTTCTCTCATCTTGCTCTCACTATGCTGTTTACTGCTTTTGTAAACAAGACCAATAATTAAAAAAAAAGCAACTACAGAGTTTCTTGCCGACTCTTCTCTGTAGAGCAGCCTTCCGAACCGGGATCAGGGGAGATGGAGGGACTGTATATAAATATGTGTGTGTATAAATATGACGATATATAAGAGTTTTGTGATGAAACCTACGTAAATAAAGTTCCTTTTGAGTTTGAGTTTATGGATACTACACAGTGAGACATTCTAAAGATTTTGTTCGATACTCTTAAATTAAAACCGGATACATTTAGCCACAGTCACAAAAGAAGCTCGACAAATTGTCTCTTTTTATTTGAGACTAGCGGCCCATCCCGGCTTCGCACGGATGCGATGTTACCCGCGGTTATTGTCGTAGCGCAGGTGACGCCGCGGGGCGAAGCTAGTCTAAAAAAGGCCTGAGTTACTCCTTATATCATCAGCTACCTATCAGTGAAAGTCCCGTCAAAATAGGTCCAGCCGTTCCAGAGATTAGCCGGAACAAACAGACAGACAGACAAAAATAAATCTGATTCTGGTCTATGTACTGTGTATACATACTTACGCATTTAGTAAAAAGTTGTTGTTTTATTATTACAAATAGACACTGATGATAATATTCAATAAATGATAATCATGATTGAATATCAATAATTATGATGATAATTATTGATATTATTATAATTTAACCTAGGCAACCGCTTGTCAACGTGCACGTCAAAGCTGAAAATTTAACGAAAAATATTTTAAAATGTGTTCATTTATCATTAAAAATGTGCAATTATCGTTTATTTATACACACAAACCAATCTGGGATACCTGCCGTAATAATTTTTTGAACTGCAATGAGCCAACATACACGACGGAATCCACAAAGACAATGCCGTTTGCGTGCTGCCTACGGGACTGCCAGCGCACGACTTACACCACAGTCCACTTCGTCACCAAGTTCCGAAGACGAATACCACACGCCGCCAGTTACCGCGGCCTCGAGTGATGATACTGGATCTCCTGTGCCCCCTGCACCGCGGTGCTCTGCGCGCAGGGGTCGCCCGCTACCGGCCAGCTTGATGTCAACGGAGCAGATTGCAACGTCGATGACCTCCGCTACCGGTGGTTCAGTGCGCCGCATGAGATGGTCTCAACAACTCAATGAGAATGTCATGCGAGCGTATTATGGGGCGACAGAGGGGGGAACCAACCTCACTGCCTACCGTTCTAGAATGTTTGCCTTGTTTCAGGACCTTAACCCAGGAACGACTGTTACTGTACAACGGCTGTCGGACCAAGTGCGTGCTATCCAGCGGCTTCAACTGCTTGCACAGCCTGTACTTGATCGACTACGCCTGGAAACATTATCTTCTCATCCTGTTGTTCGCCCGCAGCCTGATCCGGCGGTACCGGCTATTGCTGAACAGCCGGACACACTGCCACTCGCGCTAGCGGAATCGTTACAGAACGAGGAGGTAAATGTTAACAACCAGTATAATGAGCAATTAAGAAGGGCTTTGGATGATGCGATTCTGGATTACCGCGATGTCCCTCCATCCGATCGACCGCGCTTACCTCGTTTGTCCATGATTAAACAGAATTTGGCTCTAACATCAATTCTTGACAAAATTTTACCATCCTATTTTAGTACAACCGAAAATTTAACAGAAACGCACTCAATTCTATACTGCGGCGCAGTTGCCGTTTGTCGAGTAGGCGGAGTAAGGTTTCCAAACCATAACAGGCCTACCCCACAAACAACGACTACCCCAGCGTGGCAGTATAGAATTGAGAAGCGAATTAATGCAGCACGAACAATAATAGCAAAATTATTAACATTTAGATCCGGTAATAATCGTCCAAGAGTCATGCGTTTCGTACATCAAGCTTTTGAGGGGACTGGGATCAGACCCCAAGAATATACTGCTTCGGTTACGGAACGCATGGACTTTTATAAACAAAAAATACAGGCATGGGCAAAACGCATAAGGCGCTTCAAGAAGCGCTCTGATAGATATAATCAGAATCGCCTCTTCCAAAGTGATGCGAAGAAGGTATATCGAAACTGGGAGCAAAATAGTCGGCAAATGAGTCCTGGTGTGACCCCTGACCCTGTCGGAATGTACTCATTCTGGCAGGATATTTGGTCGCAACCAGTTATACACTCCGAAGGCGAATGGATGAGTGTTGTTAGACGCGTATGTGAACCTATCACAGCCATGGGGCCAATTAATGTTGACGAAGCTGACATAGCTCGTGCAATTAGTTCGGCCCCAAACTGGAAAAGTCCGGGACCGGACAGTCTACACAATTTCTGGCTGAAACGGTTTCACAGTTCACACGTGCGTCTGGCAACACAATTCCAAAACGCTATTGCAACTGGATCTTTGCCTACGTTTTTGACTACCGGTGTCACATACCTCCTTTACAAATCTGGTAGTACCTCAGAACCGAAAAACTATCGACCAATTACTTGCTTGCCAACCACCTACAAGCTGCTTACCTCCATTTTAAAATTCAAAATTATGGAGCACATTTTGGCTAATAATATTATGGCGCCTGTACAAAATGGATGTAAGCCACGGTCTCGGGGTACTAAAGAACTCCTTCTTATTGACATGACTATTTGCCAACAAGTCCGTCGAGTCAAAAAAAATATTTCCATGGCCTGGATAGACTATAAAAAGGCGTATGATTCGGTGCCTCATTCATGGCTAAGTAGAGTACTGGATTTGTACCGTCTCCATCCAAATCTATGCTCTTTTCTTAGCGTATGCATGAGCCAGTGGACCACACGTCTCTGTCTGCCAGACATGGCGGGGTTTTCTGACTCCACAGGCTTATTAAGGATAAAGCGTGGAATTTTTCAAGGTGACAGCCTGAGTCCCTTGTGGTTCTGCCTAGCTATGAATCCATTAAGTACGCTACTAATGGATTCAAAGATAGGCTACCGACTCCGCAGAGATGGTGAGGTCATATCACATCTTTTATACATGAATGACCTCAAGTTGTATGCACCAAAGAAATCTGATTTGGTATCATTATTAAAGATCACAGAAAACTTTAGTAAGGATATTAAAATGGAGTTTGGTGTCGACAAATGTGCGGCCATTCATGTACAGAGGGGCAGAGTTGTAACTTCGGAAGAATTACAACTCTGAAAATATGTCACTCAGATGTCTCTCGGAGTCGGAAACCTATAGGTACCTTGGAATGGCAGAAGGACTAGGTATAGCTGACAAGGAGATAAAACAGTCATTGACAGCATGTTTCTTAAGCCGCCTTACAAAAGTACTGAAAAGTCTTCTGTCTGGAGGTAATAAGGCGCGCGCTGTCAATGGTTGGGTTATGCCTGCACTTGCTTACTCGTTTGGCATTCTAAGGTGGACTCAGTCTGAGTTAGACGCCTTGGATAGAAAGGTTCGTCGACAATTGACCTTATATCGAATGCACCACCCCCGTTCGTCTGTTATGAGGTTGTATATCCCACGGAAATGTGGGGGACGTGGTTATTTAAACGTCAAAAACCTACATAACCGCGAGGTATGCAATCTGCGGGAATACTTCCTACAGTCAACCGAGGATGTGCACCGAGATGTGGCCAATGTTGACAATTCTTTCACACCTTTATCCTTGGCAAAACAGAATTGGCGCAAGCCCCAGGTGTTAAGCATTTCGGACCGCACGACTATATGGAAGAGCAAGGAGTTACACGGAAGGTTCTACAAGGCTCTCACTGGGCCGGACGTAGACCAACTCGCTTCTGTGGCTTGGCTACGCTTCAGTAACCTCTTCGGGGAGACTGAAGGGTTTGCCTGTGCAATTATGGACGAAGTTATCATGACGAATAACTACCGGAGACATATACTAAAGGATGGGACTGCCGACATTTGTCGAGCCTGTCATCGTCCAGGAGAGTCCATTAGGCATATCGTCTCTGGCTGTTCTCGTCTTGCTAACGGAGAATACTTGCACAGACACAACCAAGTGGCCAAGATAGTCCATCAACAACTTGCCCTTAAATATAGTCTTGTGGATACTGAAGTGCCCTACTACCAATACCAGCCTGCGCCAGTTCTCGACAATGGTCATGTCACGCTCTACTGGGATCGATCAATTATCACTGACAGGACTATTCCCGCTAATAAGCCTGATATAGTGATAATTGACCGATTGGCGAGCCGGGCAATGCTTGTTGACGTCACTATCCCGCATGACGAGAACCTCGTTAAAGCCGAAAAAGAGAAACTCACCAAGTATCTCGATTTGGCACACGAGGTTACCGCAATGTGGCATGTTGATTCAACAATCATTGTGCCGATAGTCGTTTCAGTAAACGGTCTTATTGCGAAGAGTTTCGACCAACATCTCAAGAAACTCTCGCTGAGTTGCTGGATTAAGGGCCTGATACAAAAGGCAGTCATCCTGGATTCGGCAAGGATCGTGAGGAGGTTCCTCTCTCTGGAGCCCTGAACCGTCGGTAGCTTAGGTCATCGACCTCGTTGTCGACGGGTTTTCTATTGTTTTATATATATTTTTTGAATATCAATGTTTTTTAAGAATATATGTAAAAAAATATGAAATAAAAAGATATACTGAAAATGATGATAATAATTGATATTCAAGTAAAAATATATCTTTCTCATTTGCGAGCACGATTTGCAGTTCAAATTTTGATTTCCCCTGTTGGTTCAGCAGTGTAGTTGTTTGTTGTATGACAAAACTTTTAGAATTGCATTCAGTTCGTCAGACAACATGGGGTATGTTTTTGAGATGGATCTATCATCACTATCAAGGGAAGTTGAGTAAAAGTTATTAATATAACGAACTTCCCATTGTATACAGTGGAAATATCCATCAACTTTTCATTAACAGTTCAACAGATACAATACATCCATGTGGTGACGAACTTTTAATAGTGTCATAACCCCATTCCATCTTGAGGGTGTCGTAAGAGCCGTCAAAAGAAAATGAGAAGGCCGGTCTAGGAAAAATAGAAAGAAAATTTGATACGAAATCCCTTGCCAACCCGTCTGGCCAGTGTGGCACAGTAGGCTAATGACACTCCATGAAACTTGGGGAGGCCGTAATCAACAGTGGGTCATTTATGGGGCGAGTAGTAGTAAATACAATACAACAGTAAATACAACCATTCAAGTACAAAAGCTTATTTTAGTAAAAAGTCAAAGTATCTTGACAGTCGCCTTGTATTGACAGATTTAGAGTAAAATGTCACCAATCCATCACATCCTGAGGGTGTTGTAGGAGGTGACTAAAGGAACGCAAGTGGTGGATATGTGGGACTCCGGGGCGCGTAGAGATGGCAAATTGCGCCCCGAACAGCGATCCTCGACTGTCCAAACCAGGGCCAGGGGATTCACTCACCGATAGGAGAGCATGCTCCGGGACCCTGAAATCTTGCCAGCGTGGTACATTTTCCCTGCACGAATCTTACTAGCTTACTTTATCGGATATCCCACGGGAACTGTATATATTATTCAACATGTAACAGCTCATTCAAATCTTTAAAGTCATTTTGGCATGACTAATTAACAAATTTCAATCCCAATTGTTGCTTTGCAAAAGGAGTAAAGCAAGCCTAAAACATACTTATCAACCACACTGTTTGTTGAGAATAAACTTCTTGTTTTATTTGATCATAAAATTACGGATCAATGACCGGATCGGGAGGCATTTCTGAAAAAAATAACCTCTAGAGCTGGAAAAGTCGGAGGAAAAATTACACTCGTTGCCGTACGACAAATTGGTGTCAGTAAAAAACTGGTCAAGTGAGAGGTGTATCCTTGCATGGATTGATTTACTTTATTCTAATTAACCGACAACAAAAACGATTCTTCATTCGAGAGAATCTTTTTGTGTGTCACAAGCAAAGAATTTTCCAAAACACACGCGCTAAATGTTTGCGATTTTTAAATATTTTTGGCAACTAAAACTAAGTATATACCTAATATATTTTGTCGATTAATACGAATTATACTAAGCAAAGGTCAAAATTGTCATTATTACGAGATTTAAGCTGGGTACAATACAATTATGGCCATCGAGTACGATCGGGGTAGTACCCTACTAATATTATAAACATGAAAGTTCGTTAGAATGCTTGCTACTCTTTCACGCAAAAACTATTGAATGGATTTGTATGAAACTTTACAATAATATAGCTTATACGTGTACATCAAAATAATACATAGGCGATCACTACATAGTATAAAACAAACGCTGTCGTCTGTCCGTCCCTATGTCTGCGTAAATCTTTAAAACTAGGTTTTTTTTTTACGGTTTTTTTAAATAGATAGTGTGGTTAAGCAGGAAGGTTTATACGAGTATGTATAATACATGCATAATATTGTAGAGAACTAGAAATAGCATGTAGTTATATTTAGTATCAGCATTGCGAAGCCGGGGCGGGTCGCTAGTAATTTATAAAAATATCTAAGTTTAACAAGTTTTGTATTTTTTATTAAATAATCGTGCGAAGCCGGTGTGGGCTAGTATTTAATAAAGCTAGACGGTGTTACAAAATACTTAAATAATATGACAAGATTCTACCATTTAACCAAAGGTCCCTGAAATAATCCGGAAGTAAGGGTGGTAACAAACGAGGCTACTACAGCCGGCCTAATGATGCGAAGCTTGTATCACCTGACGACGGAATAGAGGCCCGTGGGACGATTTGTTTCGACGTGTAACGGGGAGGGGAGTTAAGATGGCAATTTTTAAGGATTTCGTTAAAAAAGAAATAAATTAAATGATTTTATTTAAGCATTGCATAACAAATTATGAATAGGTAAGGGGCTGTCCATTAATCACGTGAGGTTCGAAAGGGAGGGGGGGGGGTAGTTATTTCGGCAAAAATCATGAAACATCACAAGGGGTTAGGGGGGGGTATGGTAAAATATCAGGTGTACTTATTTTTTCGTCAAACGCAAGATTTCTAAACCGAAAATCGGCGTGTAGGATTCTTTGCAGGTACTAAAAGATACACGTGATTTGAATGGGGGGTGGGGGGGGGGGATTAGTCTTAAACCTCACCACGGGGGAGGGAGGGGTTAAAACATGTTAAAAAAACATCACGTGATTAAAGGACGGGCTGGCCGGGCTAAGCTTTGAAATATTAGTTTATTAAACTACGATATTTCAACATCCTGTGTCAATATCTGATTTAGAATACATTGTGTCACCGCCCCATTTCAACCCCAGGGTATCGTAACAGCCGACAAAAGGAGATGACAAGGCCAATAACCTAGACGCAAGAGAAGGAGCAGTTGATACGAAACCCTGTGCCAGCCCGTCTGGCCAGCGTGACACAGTAGGCTAATTACCCTCCATGTAATTGTAGGAAGCCCGACTCAGCAGTGGGTCATCTATGGGTAGAGTAGTAATAGTATTTAAACAATTTTTTTAATAGTTTTATGAATGCCTTTAACCCTAGGCTTGCGTGATGGAAAGCAACGCCAGGGTCTAGGATGGAGCAGGCAATTCATGGAAATGCCCTGTCGGGCACCGACTCTCACATACACACGACGGAACACAGTAAAACTGCTTGGCGCCGGACTTAGACTTTGACATAATCTCACCTAAACTTTGACTACTTAATAATGATCATCATTTTAACCCATTGACGAGCCATTTTAACCCTACCCTAACACTTTGATCAAGGGAAATTAGCTTAAAATTGTCTCTGGCCAGACGACTTGGTTATCCATCACGTGTTCTTTACATATTGCTAGAAGTTCTACCTAATTAGTTATTCTTGTGAACTTATCCAACGCTCTCAGGATGGCATGAGGTGGTGACATTATGGATTCTAAACCCATTATCAGACTGATAAAATTGTACTTTGAATAAGGGGACATCATCGCCTCGATAAACCTTCATTTCGTATGCAATTCATATCAGATGCCAAAAATGGTGTTTAAATTAAAATCAGACAGGATTAACGGTAAGCTTTTATTTGATCTATACCGGCACGTTTCAGGGTGATGATCTATGAACAAATTTGGAAGTCGTCATTTTGGAAAGGGTTTATCCATGGGCCTATCTATCTTATATATAAAAATGAATTATTTTCTGTATATCCTTTATATATTTATTAATAGAATCGTAAACTAAGCATTTGATTGTGTTTTTGCACAAAAATAAATGTGCAATGTATTTCGTTAAAATTTATTTTAGTTAGTGGCGTGGAGATGATCTAAAAAGGAAATAAAATGGGAGTGTCTGTTTGTAATATTAAAATGATCGCATTTTACTAGTGCATTTGGATGTGTACTTAAACTAAAACAACTATTTTTTGTATTCCTGTATTTTAGATCCGTTACCGAACGGATATTCTTAGCCCGTGACCGTTTTTGTTATCCGGGAACATTAGTATGCGAAGTGACAAATATAGAAAACGACAATATCAGTTTTGGCAATATTGCTTTCACGTGCGGGAAAAGGAACAAGTTTATTCGAACCACGATATTACCGAGGCCAATATAAATTTAGGATAGGGGCATAGCCAACAGTGTTCCACCTATCATAAACACTCATGTCGCGGAAGCTTTCATCCCCTTATGTAAATTGGCAACATTCCTGGTGTGACTGCGTAACTTACGCACGACCGCCGACGGGTGGTTGTAACGGGCTGATATATAGACAAAAATATAATTTCAATACAGAAGCGTCACTACTTACCCCATACTTTTTTTTTATTTAATTCAATTTATTTCCAATGAAAAGCATACACTGTATACCTACATTAATTATACATAATACAATTAACTGGTTTTATCTTACTAGAATTACTTAAAACTTTACGACACACCTATATTGAATTAGTTTGTATGTATCCATATATCACTAGTTTTGTATGTACAATACTTTTGTTTTTACAATTTCATGAGTGCGGTTTACGAAAAATATTCTTTACCCTCCGTGCTAGTCATAGTAGTCATTCTTGCTTCAATAGTAAGACGGGCGGGAGGATCTCTTACATTGAGGTTATTTACTGTGCCATACTGCACAGATGGCAGGTGGCATTGGGCTTAGTTTGGAATCTTATTTCTCTTGCGGCGGTTTTCGGCCTTGTTATTTAATTACACTCTTATGACACCCTCAGAATGGAATGGGACGGTGACACTATATTCTAAATCATTTATTGATACATTACCTTTTGAAAATTCTTCACTACAAGTGTGGCGGTAAATTATGTAAACATCAAAATTAAATTAACGTTGTAATTTGACTAAATATGTTTACTGAATTTGATTATAAATGTATTTGTTATTTTTAAACTTTCGCGATTTGAACACATAATTAAAAACTTATCGGGACTTATCGCGCACAGAATTAATACCTGTTTTCCCGAAAAGTTTTTAATTATAAATGTATTGCCCCTTTTTCATGACGACTTTACTGTAGTTCCGTTAGTTAGTCCGTAGTTAACCTTCAGAATTAGCTGCTACACGTGGTACGTATTTAATGTGGCATCCTTTTATATATTTGATTAAAACAGTTGTTTCGGTTCAGGTGTTATTCATCGCGTGAATGGGCTATTGTTGTACTAAATGAGGAACTTACTCAAATGCGAGGAATTTATCGATTTTGTATATTGATTTCGTATGTTTGACTATCCGCGTGATAGATTACGCTTAATTGAAAACCCAATAAAGATAACATACAAATTAGACTTTACAGAGGTCATTGACGACTTCATTGTTAACAGCTATTTAACTACAAATACATATAACTGAAGTTTAGCGCATTTGGATGTGAAAACAACACTCTATTAAAATTTTTGTCTGTCTATCTGTTTGTTTGGACTAGTTCATAAATGGCCGGACCGTTTTTGGCTGGACTTTCGCTGGCTGGGAGTATCTTTAGGCTACTTTTATTGTTACTCCCCCCGCTTTTCGGGAGCCCATAGTTACTGAGTTTTCCACATTGTTAATAACACGCGGACGAAGTCGCTGGTAAGTGGTTTTAACTTCATCCTCTGCACATGTCTTAAAAATTCTAGAACTGACTAAATAGGTACTTTTTGCGTACAGTACGTCTGATAACCTACTGAATCTATGCTTTTTGCCAAATGATACTCGTTTTTGGCACCCAGGAAATTGCTAGCGACTACTAACTAGAACGCTTTTGGGTAATTTGTTGGCGCGCGATGTTACCATATTACAAATGTTTGCGTAACAGGATATATGAATCATGGCTGACATGACTGACTGCTATAGCATTGATCACGGTGTTCAGATTGCTTGCTTTAGAATAAATTTGATGAATTGTAATTTTATCTGTCAATACCTTGTTTTGATTAAATCCTTTTTTTTATAACAACCCGAAATTACTTTATAAACACAACAGAAATATGTTTACATACCATAAATGACCCCCTACTAAGTCGGAATTCCTCGAAATACTACTGTGCCATGATGGCAAGACACAGAACACAGGTGTTATATCAAGTTTTCCTTCACTTGCGGCTAAGTGATTTGCCTGTTGCGTTCCTTTAGTCACCTTGTTGCCGACAGGGAATGCAACCTTTTTTATATTATTATTTTTTATTTAATGTTCTAGAATAATTTTAGTTTGTAAATGGAATGTGGTTTTTGAGTCAGGGCTATGCTGTAATGATGTAAGAGGAAAAGGATTACAAGTGTTTTATTTTTTAAATGACTTATTTGGTTATATCGGTCCTATTTTACGACGCGCGTCCTTAATACACCTCTTACGACATCCTCAGGATGGTGTGGGTTTGTGACATTATATATTTTTAATCTGTCAACAAAGAATGACAAGCCCTCTGAGTTGCTTGTTTGTTGTTTTTCTCAGCAATGGTCGCGTTCCGAACTCGTGATATGCTAATAGAGCAAGAGCCCGTGAACCCCAGACCTACGGGTACCTGCCAAAGCCACTGTAACCCAAACTTCATAAATGGTCCATCGTTCTTACCTGTGTTGGGGGCATGCGCTGACAAACTTTTAGCTGTTATAAAATACCGTAAGTCTGGGGTTCACGGGCTCTTAGTCTATAAATATATCATGTACTTTTCTTTGTATATTTTTTATTAATGTGTAGAAAATTTGTAAGTGTCCATTGTGTCATGTACAAAATAAAAGGTTTGACTTTGACTAACGACATCAAAATGCTTATAAATAATAGCACTTTTCCCATTTTGATTGGAGTTCGCACCAGCCTGAAATGTTTTGGCAAAAAAAAATATCTACCAGTATTTACATAGACTGATTGCCATCTGCCCTCCACGATTCATCTGGTGGGACAATTGGTAATTATATCTTAATTATGTATTAATTAATCAATTATTATTAATTAATTAGACGAGTTCTTGAGTGGAGACCGCGAATCGGCAAGCGTAGTGTGGGACGGCCCTCTGCTAGATGGAGCGACGATCTGCGAAAGGTTGCGGGCAGCAGCTGGATGCGTCAAGCTGAAGACAGGGCGCTATGGCGCTCTTTAGGGGAGGCCTATGTCCAGCAGTGGACTAATGTGGGCTGATGATGATGATGATGATGTATTAATTACGCGTTACGTCTTTTGTCCGCGATGGACTCCTCGATTACTTAATCGATTTAAACCAAATTTGTACACCGTGTGCAGTTTGATCCAATTTGAAAGATAGGATAGCTTACATCTCAATTTAAATTCGCAATATTATTTTAATTCTAATTCTTTGTCTATTATTTGACAGTCAGAATTATATGTGACTGTTGTTGACTCGATTGAGTAAGTATTCAATAGATGACGCTATGTTAAAAGTAAAATTACTATATCCCCTTTTGAATAATATACAAGATCTCCTCAATTCCTCTCAACCAAAATTTGGTGGCAAATAGTCGTTGCCTAGCGACAGACGCCTCATAAACATTTCAAGCAGTTTGCACGTAAATTGCATCGTCCAAATGTAAGACCCAACGTACACTGTGATACCATACCGAAAATTTAGTATTTTTGTTCCTCAATTCGATTGTTTTTTTTTTGAGCGAGTCCCGACAACTATGCAACGGCAGAACCAGTTTTGATAAAAACTGTCTTAGGACGACTGCTAAATAAAACCTGCTTTCGAATAAAAAGGTACTGACTATATTTGTATGATAATCGGTCTATTTATTTAGGAACTACGATGCCAACCAACAATAAATATTAAAACAGAGTTGCATGTGGCCTATGTTCAAAACACGGATTTAGAATGCATTGTGTCACCAACTCGTTCCATCCTGAAAGTGTCGTAAAAGCCGACAAAAGGAAAAGACAAGGCCGATAATCTAGTCTTATGAGACGGAGAACTTGATACTAAAACTCTGTGACAACTCGTCTGTCCGGCGTGGCACAGTAGATTATTTACTATCCACGCATTTGGAGGCCCGACTCAGCAGTGCCTCGTTGGTCTAGTGGTTAGATGTGCCGCCTTTGGATCAACGGGCCCCGGGTTCGATTCCGGGGTCGGGCAAGTGTCTTTGTCTAAACCAGAGGCACTGGCTCGGAGTCTGGGTGTCATTTCTATCTATAATATGTATGTATTAACAAAAAAAATATATATATAAGTAGTTTATCATCCATCTCGTTACCATAACACAAGCATTAAGTTGCTTAGCTTGGGACGAGATGGCGTTGTGTGACATTTCACACAACGCATTCTACTACTTTGGACATTTCAAAGGATATTTATTTATTTATTATTATTTATTTATGGGCTGTCAGTCAGATACTGCCCATTATCCAGACACTATTGATATTTGTTCTAAGATACACTACGAAGCTATCCTATTTTATTCCTAAGGATATTGTAGTTGCAAAAAGTTACTAGATCTAGTCGCAGGAAAAGAAAAACTTAAACTTACACAAGCCTTAGACTTCCACGACACCATGCGGTACGCCCGGATCGCCCTCACCGCTATGACCCTCTGCGGCCTTCGCAGCAGGGCCCTGTTGCCAGCGGTGAGGGCTCGGACGCAGACGGGGGCTCCGTACAGGACCTAACTCCGGATAATCACTACATAGTATAAAACAAAGTCGCTGTCGTCTGTCCGTCCCTATGTATGCTTAAATCTTAAAAACTACGCAACGGATTTTGAAGCGGTTTTTTTTAATAGAAAGAGTGGCTCATGCGGAAGGTTTACATGCATAATATTGTCGAGAAACACTGATAAATTCAGAGTTTCATCATTGCACCCTTGCGTAGCCGGGGCGGGTCGCTAGTAAATAATATAATAATAATGAATATCCTTGGACATTTCACACAACGCCATCTCGTCCCAAGTTAAGCAACTTAATGCTTGTGTTATGGTAACGAGATGGATGATAAACTACTTATATAAATTTTTTTTTGTAAATATATACATATTATAGATAGAAAAACACCCAGACCCGGAACAAATACTTGTAGGTCGTACAAATATTTCTTCCGTGCGGGGATCGAACCCGCGACATGTTGCGCAGCAGACGGAGCCCGGAACGCCGATGTTGGGCAGCAGCCTAAGTATATATTTTCCTGCGACTAGATCTAGAAAAATAAAGGAAAAGATAAACTTTATTTAAGGGTTCTATGCTAACTTGCCGAGTCAGCTAGAAACAGTAGTAAGTTAAGCTAAGTATAAGATAAAAATATACACATCATACAACTAAACGTTTACTGTGCGTTTACCTTTTCTGTTTAGGGGGCAGTTCTGAGGGGATGGGATCAAATAAAACAAAATGTTTTGCGGACTTCCCAAGTGCCCCAAAAATTTCCCTTGATCTTCAATATAACTTTATTTTTAGAGAAAATCTTTAATTACTGTTTCGAGAATGTGAACAATTTTGCCAACTAAGAATAAAAAGGAATCAGTGGGCGGATAATTAGTAAACTGGCTTTTTGTGATACAATTGGAAAGCTTCCAACTGATCTGCTTTTTAACTGACTTCAAAAAAGACCAGGTACTCAATTCGGTTGTACGTTCTATATTTGCTACCGCGTAACTCCGTCATTTGTTAACCTATTCGAAATTGTTTTTTGATCGATTATTAATGACTCCGGATTAGTCGCATATACATTTTATCCAAAACCGGTCCAGCAGTTTGGCAGAAAACTTGAAATAAGTAATCGAAAAGATTTGCAAGAGGCCATAATTTGTATTATTTCGACTAGTGTTTAAACTAGTCGAAATAATACAAATTATGGCCTCTTGCAAATCTCCAGCCAGTCCAGCCGTTCCAGAGATTTGCCGGAACAAACAGACTCTTATGATGATGATGATGACTCCAATTTTATTTATAAGGATAACCATCATCTCAGGCTATAATCGAATCACTACGGAGTGGGGCCTCCTTTAATTTCGTGGAGGGAAATTAAAGGGTTATAATGTAAAATAAAGGGTTTTACACCTTTATTTTTAACTAGCGACCCGCCATGGCTTCGCACGGGTGCAATTATGACATATAAACCTTCCTCTTGAATCACTCTATCTATTAAAAAAACCGCTTCAAAATACGTTCCGTAGTTTTGAAGATTTAAGCATACATAGGGACGGACAGACGACAGCGACTTTGTTTTATACTATGTAGTGATAGTGAAATAAATTATAATATTCATGTACTCGTATGTGCTGAGTTCACATATTTAATCGTCCGTTGTGTCAAGTATCAGCCGTGCCAATCAATGACTTAATCTCTATCCAAGACATTAAGGCACGTACGTCGCATGGCTCGCCATTTTTACTATCATTTTGTGATGTATTTATATTTATTCATTTTGGCTGTGGTGATGAAATGTAGATCACTAACTCACTTCGTTATTTTTGACCTTAAATAGTAGTAAAACATAGCGGTGAGAGTCTTAGAACTTACTGTATATCGGTAGACTAGCTTTTGGGCGCGGCTTCGCTCGCGTGGACTTCGAACCCGTGCTTATCTCTATGCATATTTTTTTATGAATATAAAAGTGGTTACTGTGACTAAACTATGATAGTTAGATATGTGCTCTCGCTGTACTTTTGTAGATCTTTTTGTAGATCTTAATAAGACCTACAAACTCGTATCACTTCGTTTTGTTCTATTGTCAATAGTTTTTGCAGCGCACGCATAGATAGGTTTTCGATTTTACACCTTGGGTTACAAAATCGCAATTTTCAAAGGGATCCCTAATTCTTTTGAAATTGGACCAGTAGTTCCTGAGATTAGCGCGTTCAAACAAACAAACAAACTCTGCAGATTTATTTATTAGTATAGATAGACAATAAATTAACGTTTGTTTTTAAGTTAGCCGACTTTTATATTTACCACGAAAGTAACATTATATTACTAATAATAATCATCATCATTATTGTAGCCCATAAAATACCCACTCTGGAGTCGCACTTTCTTCAATTACATGGATGGAAATTTGCCTACTGTTACATGTTGGCCAGACGGGTGCTACAGGGTTTCGTATCAACTTGTAGCGCCCCAAGCGCGTCGTGTGAGTGTATACCGCTGGGGTTTTAGTGGGTATACGGGTTCTGTCCCGAGAGTCCCACATAATCACTGACCTCTCCCCGGGGGGCGGTGGTATGCATAAAGCATTTCCCCAGCGACAACAAAGAAAAAACAAAAAAGGGTTTCGTATCAAGTTTTTCTTCTCTAGCGGTTAGGTTTTCAGCTTTGGTATTTCTTTTAGTCGCCTCGTACGACACCCGCCGGATTGGAGTGGTGATGTACTCTAAATCTGTCACCACACGGAGAGCTGCCACCTATCTCTTAAATTGTTTTTCTTAAGGTGGATGCTCCAGGGTAGCCCGCGAAATTCAAATTTTCTTAAGTTTTTTGCAATTTGCAGGGCAGTGCTAGGTTGTAGGATGATGAACATTTGATTCGCGGCTGTAAGACAACCCTCCAAGCTCTTATAGGAGCAAGAATGACTTTGACGTTGAAAAAGTTTTTCTTGCACCTCTATGAGGTTGGAAGGAAAATCATCAATTTTGATGATTATAATTTTATAACTACATACGTCTTACAGCCGCGAATAACATTTTAATCAACATACAACCTAGCACTGACCTGCAAATTGCAAAAAGCGTAAGAAAATTTGAATTTCGCGGGCTACCCTGGAGCATCCACCTTAATAAATCAAATTAAAATTATGTTAGTGGTGTGTAAAGGTGTGAATGAAGATATGACGACCGTTATGTGTGTATCGAGTCTAACACATAACGTGGGACAAGGGGCGAAAGATGATATTGGTAATTTTAGATATGACGATTTATACGGGTTTTGTGATAAAACCTACGTAATTATATTCCCTTTTGAGTTGGAGTTTTACCAAGCAGCTCGAACATTGACATAAGCGTGTGGCACCGCTTACACCACTACGAATCATCAGTAAACAGAGTGAATGTCTCCAATTGGAAATCGGGACAGACATCCCCGGAACAAATAATTGAAGACGTGAAGGAAGTATAGAATTAGAAATACAGCGAGTAAATAACACAGCAATTGCTTTGGTAATAGTCACATCGGGATGTTGGTGATTAATGGGAAACGTGTGTTTGTGTGTATAATTGAGTGTCGATTTACAGAAACCTACTAACTCAGAATAGGAAGTTATGACGAATGTTAACGTTAATTGCAAAGCAATAAAGTGCAATTCTGAATGTCCGAAGCTTATGGTTTCAATTCTTCCTAATAAACTGAGACTAATTTTGGGTGTTCGTGTTTGCTTATGGTATTTGTATATATATTTAGAGGAAAATGCCGAGTGTTCCCGAGGTTCGTATAATGTTTTCTTAAGCCATGTTGCTATAATGAAAACGTTGTATATTGTTTCTTTGCTTTTAAGATCTTGGTCTGGAAATATTTACTTATTTAAAGATTTTGTTAAAAATTGTTATAAAGATAAATATTCGTGGTATGCACTAGAAACCAAGATTACAGATTAACAAAAAACTATTTGTGACATTTGGACTTTGATTCTTCTATTCCCTGCTTACCAATGAAAGAAGACTAGTAGATGAAGCTAAATGAAGCTTCAATTGCTGAATATTTATTTTCACAGCGATATTACTCGTAAAAATATCCTTGGACATTTCACACAACGCCATCTCGTCCCAAGCTAAGCAACTTAATGCTTGTGTTATGGTAACGAGATGGATGATAAACTACTTAACTACATTTTTTTTTGTAAATACATTGATATTATAGATAGAAATGACACCCAGACTCCGAGCCAGTGCCTCTGGTTTAGACAAAGACACTTGCCCGACCCGGGAATCGAACCCGGGACCCGTTGATCCAAAGGCGGTTGATCCAAAAACTAGACACGTGACCAGAAGTCTAGAATTATTTCGCTGAGCGAATAGGCATTGTCATTCAGCACGCTGAATTGCCATGGCAATGCCGCCAACCTTCTGGTCACGTTGGCAAATACCTGCAGCGCTTTAGATAATTTTCATTTTTGGTTTCTTTAGTCTCTCTTCTTCTTTTCTTATTTCCCTGAATGATCTTGAAATGTTGTCGACATGGCGTGAGGTTAATTTCCTTAAATATACAACTAATTAATAATAGAAAGGTAAGTAATATAGCTTATACATCAGAATAACACATAGGCTACAATTTATAAGGATATTGTGTGTAAAAGGTAAGTTAGTTGTCTCACTTAAATGTTTGTGTCTAGGTAACTTTGTCCTCCCATTCATCAATTTGATGAATGTGTTTAACATTGGAGCAGGACATTATCTATATACTCTATACTAATATTCTATACTAATATATAAAGCTGCAGAGTTTGTTTGTTTGAACGCGCTAATCTCAGGAACTAATGGTCCGATTTCAAAAATTCTTTCAGTGTTAGATAGTCCATTTATCGAGGATTTTATTTTCAAAGGAATTAGGGATCCGTATGAAAATTGTGATTTTGTAACCCAAGGTGTAAAATCGAAAACCTATTTATGCGTGCGCTGCAAAAACTATTGACAATAGAACAAAATGAAGTACTACGAGTTTCTAGATCTTATTAAAATCTACAAAAAAGTCCCCGAGAGCACATATCTAACTATCATAGTTTAGTCACAATAACCACTTTTATATTCATAAAAAAATATGCATAGAGATAAGCACGGGTTCGAAGTCCACGCGAGCGAAGCCGCGCCCAAAAGCTAGTAATACATACAAGTTGTGTATATTATAATGTCAGGATTTACCCAGGTTGGACTTGTGTCTTTTATTTATGGCATTTATTTTCTATATTCCTTGGAAGTATGTGCCATTCGAAAACCGTCGCATCTAGATGATTTCAAATAAATATCCTTGGACATTTCACACAACGCCATCTCGTCCCAAGCTAAGCAACATAATGCTTGTGTTATGGTAACGAGATGGATGATAAACTACTTTATATATATTTTTTTCTAAATACACACATCAAAAGTGTCTAGGGATCAACATATTTTTTTGCAATAACTTTTCTCCTGATTGATATTAATTAAAATTTTCTTTAAGGATTCATCAAATAAAGTGTTTTCGTTTGTCACAGTAACGATAAACCTAGTCACCTTTGCATTAATAAAGAAATTTGCCATTTTCCTAATAAAGGGATTTTTGACATTTGAACAACTAACATTAAAGTTCGAAAAAAAGACTAAAATAACAGTTTTCTTTAAAATTTTATTGGGCAACTTAAACAATTAATAATCCGTGTTTCTACCGCGAACACTAACAACACAAGAACATCGGTTTGGCATACTCAAAATGAGTTCATCCAAATCACGCTGTGGAATGGCCGCCCATGTTCGTTGCAACAACAAAAAAAGGTCTTCTTGCGACTGGATACCCTCCATATTCGGCAGAGCTCTTCTCTGTAGCATATCCCATGCATGCTCAATCGGGTTCAAGTCTGGCGACTGAGCAGGCCAGGGCAGGACATTGATGTTAGCTGCGGCGAGAGTCTGTCTTACAACTCTTGCGGTGTGCGGTCGTGCATTATCATGCATTAACTGAAATAAGGGACCGATTTGCACTTGTAGAGGAACGATGACGTCTGATACAATCGTCTCAGCATAAGTTTGAGCGTTGAGGTCGCCTCTGATCCAAATCAACTCAGTTCTTCCGCCGATCCAAATACCCGCCCATACCATGATGGTTCCACCACTATAAGGATGGACTTCCTGGCAGGATTTTAATCGCCGTTGGCATCCAGGGGTTCTCCAGTGTCGTATACGTCTTGTATCCGGTCTCATACCAAAACGAGACTCATCAGAAAAACACACGAAACGCCATTGTTCTTCTGCCCAATTTCTGTGTTCAAGAGCCCATTGATATCGAATCCTACGATTGTGCATTGCTATAGGTGGTACCCGTAGCGGTCTTCGGGAATGAAGGTTCACTTCATGCAAGCGGTTTCTGACTGTTTGGTCGCTAATTAAGTTCCCTGAAGTGTGATGAAGCCTCACGGCTAACATCATGGCGGTTATTGTTTGAGCTCTTCGAGTTAAGATTTGAATGTATCGGTCTTGTCTCCGTGTGGTGCAGCGATACCGTCCTCCATGGCGCTCAGCCACGGTACCAGTGCTTCGGTAACGTGTCCAAAGTCGACTGATAACACTCTGACTTGTATTCAGAGCTAAAGCCACAGGACGTTGCCGGGAACCAGCTTCTATCATTCCCACGGCTCTGAGCATTTCTTCCCTGCTTAAATGACGTCGCCGCTCCATAAAATTTTAAAGAAAACTGTTATTTTAGTCTTTTTTTCGAACTTTAATGTTAGTTGTTCAAATGTCAAAAATCCCTTTATTAGGAAAATGGCAAATTTCTTTATTAATGCAAAGGTGACTAGGTTTATCGTTACTGTGACAAACGAAAACACTTTATTTGATGAATCCTTAAAGAAAATTTTAATTAATATCAATCAGGAGAAAAGTTATTGCAAAAAAATATGTTGATCCCTAGACACTTTTGATGTGTGTACATTTAGATTAGAGATACAAAATACCCAGACCCGGAACAAATATTTGTAGGTCGTACAAATATTTATTCCGTGCGGGAATCGAACCCGCGACATGCTGCGCAGCAGTCGATCGCTCAACAACTGCGCCAACAATAAAATAAATTTATCCTATTTTGAAGTCACCAAGAATATTAGAGCTTTAGTCACAGGTGTACACGCATTTGTTTAAATCTCAATTACGTTCAGCTGCACAGAATCACAGGATATCTACATACTATTACTGTTTATAACACGCTGCTGTAAGACATTAGTTTACTCAATGCAATCCTAGAAATAGAAAATGAATCCGGTTCAAATTTTATCGAGTTACGTTTAATATAAACGGTCAATGCTCGGGATGGCTCTGTCGTTTTCGGTGGGCGTTTCCTGTGTTCTTAGATTGGATTGTGAACATGTGGGAATAAGATAACCGTTTCATCTAACTGCTAGCGCACTCGGATAATGGTGGCACATCATTTCGCTATTCGTAATCGCGTATCTGTCAAAATGGGGGTACAAGGGGGTGTGTGAACATTTTGAAGACAAATGTGTTAGATCTATGTGTGTTGCCAGTGATGACATAGAGTAAAAATATGCTCACTCAAATCCGCTCCATCATATTATGAGTAAAATATGAAAGAGAAATAGATATTCGCGATCCAATTATTAATCACAAAATGCGTGTTGCATCGTAAATGAGCTATTTCGATGATAAATATGTTCTAGAATGATTCTTGAAGCTTCTGTACTCATTTTTCTAGTTACGACACATTGGCCATCAGTTGGGGACCAAGGTTTT
Organism: Clostera curtula; assembly: GCA_905475355.2. Lineage (NCBI taxonomy): Eukaryota > Metazoa > Arthropoda > Insecta > Lepidoptera > Notodontidae > Clostera > Clostera curtula. The sequence goes on along the minus strand of FR997808.1, from coordinate 6,285,351 downwards.
AAGAAAACAAGGCCGTAACCTAGCCGTAAGAGACGAAAAACTTGATACAAACCCTGTGCCAGGATTGGCAAATTTTTCTGCTCTTCGACCCCACTATCCCTCAGTAATAGGATAAGATAATGACTGAGGAAATTATTCTATGTTTCAGAGTGGAAAATGTCGAACGTCTGCCACCGTTACATTCGAAGACATTGTGAGGAAAGAAATGGCGGCTCTTATATGAAGGTAAGACATGCATTTATGTCGTCGTTTCGTCGTATCAGTCCATAAATGACCCACCACTGAGTCGGGTGTCCTCCAAATTCAGAGAGGGGAAACTAGCCCACTGTGCCTCGCTGGCGTTCATCAAGTTGTCCCTCTTTGCACCTAGTTGATCTGCCTCTTGCATTCCTTTAGTCGCCTCTTACAGCACCTTCAGGATGGTATGCGTTGGTGACAGTGTGTACTCTAAATCCATACAGATTTAGAATGCGGACTGAGTAGTAGTTCAATATATCAAGTAATAGATGACGTGTATTTAATAGTTGCGTGACCTTCGTCCATATACATCCCAGCCTGCTTTATTTCCCGATGATTAAGCGGCATTAGCTATTGTTTTTATCCTATCCGGGCCGGACGTAGTAAGGAGATAGTGAGCATCAACCAACACGCAACGATCCTATTATAACTTATGATTAAATAGTTTCCATTTAATGATGTTTGTTTGATCCAAGCATTATCAAGTCTATGGGTTGGATGTGTCGCCTTTGGATCAACAGGTCCCGGGTTCGATTCCGGGCGTATTTTATTAAATAAATAAATAAATATCCTTGGACATTTCACACAACGCCAACTCGTCCCAAGCTAAGCAACTTAATGCTTGTGTTATGGTAATGAGATGGATGATAAACTAGTTATATAAATTTTTTTTGTAAATACATACCATATATTGATAGAAAACACCCAGACTCGGAACAAATACTTGTGGGTCGTACAAATATTTCTTCCGTGCGGGAATCGAACCCGCGACATGCTGCGCAGCAGTCGATCGCTCAACCACTGGGCCAACCGTGTCGCCATTAGATCCATAAATAAAACTAGAACAAAGTTTTTATTTATTTCTTTACTAGTGCCCACCCCGGCTTCGCACAGATGCAATGATGAACCTCTAAATTTATCAGTGTTTCTCTACAATATTATGGATAATACATATAAACCTTCCTCTTGAATCACTCTATCTATTAAAAAACCGCTGCAAAATCCGTTGCTTAGCTTTAAAGATTTAAGCATACATAGGGACGGACAGACGACAGCGACTTTGTTATATAATATCTAGTACTAGTATAATATCTAGTATATTATCTAGTATCTAGTATAATATCATCACTAGTCACTGATGATAAGGGAGTTCGTGCGCTTGGCGAATATGTCACTCCGTTATTCTAAAACAAACTTGTTCTACTCTGAGTGAATTCACAAGTGTTGCCATGTTTGTAGTTTGGTACTCACAGATTGATTTATTCATAGAACTATTACTTATCGGTCTTGCCATTTCTTTTGTTATCGGCCTTTTCCTTTTCGCGGCTCTTGCGACACCCTCAGGATGGAATAGGGTGGCACTATGTATACTAAATGCGTTACTAAGGAAAGGACTATTAGCCTATCGTATTATGATGATTTCTTTAGAATGGAATGAATCATTAAAATGGTTACTCAAAATTCAAAACTCATTTAATCAAGTTGGCTTATTAGAGCTCTGTTCACAAGTCAAACAACAAAATATTTTTTAATTTATAATTTAAAATTTACCATCTGCCACCGGTTCAGAATGCAGTTCTACAGAGAAGAGCTGGCAAGAAACTATGTAGTTGCTCTTTTTAGATCGCCATTTTTAGGTACAAGGCCGTGATAAGACAGTTTGTGAGAGCAAACGCACGCAATAGTCGCAAAGGGCCAAACATCAGCCAGATCTAATCAACAATACTAACCTTCTAACGCCCGAGCCAACCGACCCCCAGCAACGGCACCTGTTCACAAGCATGACGCATGCGGCAGCCATCGCTCTCCTCAACCATATTGCAGGGAAGAGAACGACCCGTCGCACGACGCCACCACTGCCATGAGCCTTAAAGTGAGCATGATCTCTTCCTCTATTTTGAACTATAAAGTCACGTGCAAAAAAAAATAACAAATTTAGGAAATAAATTTATATAATTTGTACCATATTTCTCCTTCTCTTGCGGCTAGGTGATCTGTCTCTTGCGTTCCTTTAGTTAGCTCTTATGATACCCTCAGGATGTACGGGTTGGTGACATTGCGTATTCTACCACAATTTTTTTTCGTCACCACAATTTATTTTCTTTAAAGTTCATAGCTGTCCATACAGCTATTATAATATTTATAGTCTGTTAAAAGCAACGATGGATCAGTTTGAAATCAATTTAGTGAATGGCATTTAATTTCTGCCTCGGGGCTCAACCCATCATTGGTATGCATTTGACATTTTCATTTCCTGATCGCAAGTTCATAGTGACCACAATATGTTGTGCAAAGGGGTGGCCGTGAATGACACATAAATACTATTAGCAGACGTTTCGGAACGTAACGTTTGTTAGTAACAGAGCAGTTTTTTTTTAAAGAAATAAGTAGTGCTTAACGGTATTACGGTATCATTTCAACCCATAAATGACCCACTACTGAGTCGGGCCTCCTCCAAGTTCACGGAGGGAATTAGCCTACTGTGCCATGCTGGCAAGACGGGTTTTAAAAAATAACATAAAAAAACACTGTAGGTACTTTTCGAAGTGGTGTAGTGTCATTTGTGTTCATGTTTGTTTACTGCCCCCGCGAAAACCAGTGCAGATGTTTCGTATTTATTCAAAAACCTTAGTACTCTTTATTAAATAGTAAAATGAAGTAGTGCTGGATACCCATTCCATAAAGATTTTTAACACTTTTTTATTGTCTACTAGCGACCCGGCCCGGCTCCACACGGGTGTAATTATGCATGTATTATACATAAAAACCTTCCTCTTCAATCACTCTATCTAATAAAGAAAACCGCTTCAAAATCCGTTGCGTAGTTTTAAAGATTTAAGTATATATAGGGACGGACAGACGACAGCGACTTTGTTTTATACTATGTAGTGATGACCAAAGTTCACAAAGTTTGTAAAAAGGTTTCTAATTTGTTTTTGTTTCTAATTACAAATACAATGGAAACTCTTTGACTAGATTTACAAATTAGTGTATGCTTTTGACGTGTTCATCCAGTTTATATTCGTGCCTGGTGTCCATGGTGTCTTTTAGGCCAAATAAAATTTAAATAAGTTAAGAATCTCTCATTCAAATTTCAATATATGCATGCTTGCACTCTTTCTCACTCTCTCTCATACACACATCAATACACATACACACGCACACACGCACACGCACACGCACACGCACACGCACACGCACACGCACACGCACACGCACACTCACTTTTATTATTTGTTATTATTTTTTGTAATGTTAAAGATAACCTAATTGATTTTTAATTAGAAGTATTGGCTCGTAACATTGTCTGCGGAGGGACACTGTTCTCTAAGATACAGGTATACCTAGTTTAGAGGACAGGGTTTTAATGTGTTTGTGACTAGCATTAGCCTTATAATGTATGTAGTTACTTTACCATTATTTTATTCTATTTTAGGCTTAATTCAATAAAAAGATTTTTATTTATTTATTATTATATATTATATTTTAGCAAATCTTGTAAAGATACTTTGCTATTGAAAAGGCATCATTCGGCTGTACACAAATATTAATTTTGTATAGTAATCTTATGCATTCAATAAAATATATAGATTCATTTATGTATGTAAATCGTACTGGTTTGCAAACCCAGAACTGAACGAAGAAATGCGGGGATGCAACCGATGACTAGGCAAGGATATCGGGCGGTTTATCCTAAAAAAAGACATCTTACAGCTTATAGCAAAGCTGTAAACATGTTTTGCACCGGCTGTTTACAAACATAAAGTTCACGGACACAAAGAAAACCAGAGAAGTCTCTCGGACTTCCATAAAGACCCTTGCCCAACTCCGGAATCGAACCGGAGAGCTGTTATCCGTGAACAACCCCTGGACTAACAAAGAATCTCTACCTACGCTCTATCTACGCCTAAATTGCTAAACTCCTGTTCAGTAAGCCTTTGGATGGAGCGGGTTACTAACAATAAGCTGGCTAACATTAGCTATCAAAGTTAACCATAGAGCAGGCCGTGTTGTTCAATTTCCGATACCAACACAAAGCGGCGCCGTCCGTGCTGCCGTTTCCTTTAAATCAATAATGGCAAATCCAGACTACTCGTTTGCAGGTGGTTATTGCATTTATACGAATGCATTGTACGCCACTGGAACAAATCGGATTTTGCTTTCAAAATATTGGTCAACTATGTATTTTTGTTAGACAGTTTAGTATATTTCAGCGACCGTGAGTTTTTTTTTTTTTTTAATTTATTTAGGACAAACAAACAGTAGTACATTGACAAAAACATAAAAAATATTAGTAATATTTAAGTATTACACTTAAATGTACCACCCACGACGTTATCCACAAGTTAAATAACAATCAGTATTAAGCGTGGTGTGCTACACATTGAGTTAAAATATTCTGCAATGAGCCATAATGATGCTAATGACAAAAAATACAGAAAATTCTAAATGCTACTGAGTTTTAACTCACTTTAAAATTAGTTTTATGTTGAAAAGATTTATGTCAGCAAAACAAAGTCCATGTTGAGCGGGCTTGCATGCTTTTAAGATGATTCCTCTGACCTCAGAGTTGCCTTGGGAGCCTTAACCACGACACGAGTTAAGTGTTGAGGTGGTCCGGCAATAATGCCGATAGACACTGATCCCCTCACCAACAGTAGGAGTGGAGGGGCGAGTAGGCGTAAGGGCCAGGGTTGTCGCCGCCAGCAGCAACTAAGTGCTGGTCGGGTGCCTGAAAGAGGCACGTTCAATACACCGCACATGCCTCTGTGGGGTTGGGGAGCGTTCAGAGCTGATGTTCCCCTATTAGGGACCAGCCTGTGCAGCGTGCCTGACCAGTGCTCAGCCGGGGAGCCATGAAGATTTCCAACATAAAAAAAGCATGGCAACGCCATTGCTCATTGCAAAAACACTGTTTAATTAGAAATTCTTTTTACAGAAGCAAACGTAAACAAAGGGTCCTCAAGAACAATCGGTGCTATAGGGAAATACAAATAGGTACGGGAACAAATCAGACGTAGAAGTACCGCGCCTTATAAAAAAAAACGGCTAAGCTAGTACCTATTTATGTTAACGGTTCTTTTATTTTATTTACAACTAGCGACCTGCCCCAGCTTCGCACGGATGCAATTATGAACATCTACATTTATCAGTGTTTCTCTACAACATTATGCATGTATTATACATATAAACGTTCCTCTTGAATCAGTCTATCTATTACAAAAAAACCGCTACAAAATCTGTTGCGCGGTTTTAAAGTTTTAAGCATACATAGGGACGGACAGACGACAGCGACTTTGTTTTTTAATATGTAGTGATAAAACATTTGTCTATGAACCTCTCTACTCAGCCCGTAGATGACTCACTGCTGAGTCGGGCCTCCTCCAATTTTAAGGAGTGTAATAAGCCTACTGTGGCACGCTGACCAGTATCAAATCAAAGACATATAAATACTGTGAGCATAATTCGAAAATTTGCTTCTATGACTAGGTAAAACTGTGGAGAAAGCGATTTTAAACTAATTAATAAAACCACTTCCGTTCGGTTTGAGCAGTAGACTGTAATTACGAGTATATTTGACAATAGAAACAATGACAATAACTACATATTGTAGAACAAAGTCGCTGTCGTCTGTCCGTCCCTATGTATGCTTAAAGCTTTAAAACTACGCAACGGATTTTGAAGCGGTTTTCTTTAGTAGATAGACTGATTCAAGGGGAACGTTTAAATGTATAATTCATCCATAATATTGTAGAGAAACACTGATAAATTTAAAGGTTCTTCATTACACCCGTGCGAAGCCGGGTCGGGTCGCTAGTATTTTTATAAAACGAACACCAATTTCAAAATACTCTTTTATCATCAGCCAGTAGCCAACACTAATGTAAGTAAGTTTATGTTCAAATAATGTGGCATTGGATCAGGGATCGCTGATTCGATTCCAAATAAATAAATAAATATCCTTGGAAATTTCACACAACGTCATCTCGTCCCAAGCTAAGCAACTTAATGCTTGTGTTATGGTAACGAGATGGATGATAAACTACTTGTATATTTTTTTTTGTAAATACATACATATTATAGATAGAAAAACACCCAGAACCTAAATAATCAACCTGGTTAAAGGTTGATTTTTCTGGGGAACCCTAAAAGCTTTTGTTTTTCCAGACTGAAATACCACAACGACTACGCGTTTATGCACAACTTTCTTCATTTGCACCGTTGCCTGACATTTTATTATTGCAAGTTAGACATTGAAATCCTGCTACCTACGGGAAAGTTAGTGAACATGCACAGATGTATATTTGAATCAACACTTGAGTAGGCACGGTAACCATACATTTGGAGAAGGTCAGACTTGGATTTGGAGAAGGTCAAATCTTGGAGGCTTTTTTAACAACACCATAAAATGAAACGTGCGCCAGAATAGATAGAGAAATCCCTGGGTCACTGAAGATGCAGTAACCGTAAGACACGTGGTGATTTTCTCAAAGGAATAAAAAAGGAAAGGCCAAACTGTACAGTCCTTTGTAGATCTACTCTGACGGTCCGAAATCAATAGAATTTGCGAATTAGGACGTGGCGTCCTTTATTTTACACCTTAGATATGTTATGTCACTGCACTGCAAGGAAATTTTACGATTTTTTTTTGCAAATACATAAACATGTTTCTCTTTTAGAAAACGAAAGTACTCTCGATTCCAAATCAACTGTATCAAATTACCGTGTATATGTTTTATGGAGATATATCTATTAAAATAAATATAAATATCCTTGGAGTTCACACAACGCCATCTTGTCCCAAGCTAAGCAACTTAATGCTTGTGTTATGGTAACGACATGGATGATAAACTACTTATACAGGATGGTCAAAAAGTCGTGGATCAAACGAAACCAGCGGTTAGATGGGGCCATCAGCAGCAAAAAATTGTTCTACGGGAGGTCCTTAGGGTCAACCCCTGCAGAGTTACAATAGATTTTGTGTTTTTATGAGAAATTGTCTTTTTTTTACTAAAACTTGATAAAATTCGAAAAAATCTACATCCTGTATCTTTTTTATAATTTTCACTAGATTGGTACTGATGAGTCCTTTCGTTAGACATGCTATTTATGGTAGTTTATTATTGAGGGTGTCGTAAGAAGCGACTAAAAGAACGCATTAGGCAGATCACCTAGCCGCAACAGAAGGAAAACTTGAAGCAAACCATGTGTCAACGCGTCTTGGCTGCGTGGTACAGTAGGCTAATCTCTCAACATGAACTTAGAGGAGGCCCGACTCAGTAGTGGGTCATTTATAGGCTGAAACGCCGATAAGACCCTGTAGTCCGGAAAACGATCACGCTTAGGTAATGTTAGGTTAGTAGACCTAACCGAGTTTTATGTATGAATTAACTCTGGCCTTGCTACGAAAGATCGTCCTTGAAAGATATCGAAGCCACGCATAGCCATGTGTAATACCTTTTTAGAATCCCTATTAAATGCGCCAAAAATTATGTATACAGTGGCACTTTTCTGTAGAGTATTTTTTTTTCACAGTGGGGTCCGAAGTAAGTAACAAGTTTTGATTTAAGAATTATGTCTTTCGGAAAACTTAATGTTATCTTTAACACACCCAATAAACTACCATAAATAGCATGTCTAACGAAAGGGCTCATCAGTACCAATCTATTGAATTTTTTTAAAAAGATACAGGATGTAGATTTTGTGGAATTTTATCAAGTTTTAGTAAAAAAAGGACAATTTCTCATAAAAACACAAAATCAATTATAACTCTGCAGGGGTTGACCTTAGGGACCTCCCGTAGAACATTTTTTTGCTGCTGATGGCCCCATCTATCCACGACTTTTTGACCACCCTGTATACATTTTTTTTTGTAAATACATACATATTATAGATAGAAATGACACCCAGACTCCGAGCCAGTGCCTCTAGTTTAGACAAAGACACTTGCCCGACCCCGGAATCGAACCGGGGAGCCGTTGATCCAAGGCGGCAATCATTATCATTTCATTCCATAAATAGTCCACTACCGAGTCGCTACTCCTTGTAATTTAGGGAGGGTCATTAATCTACTCTGCCACGCTGGCAAGATGGGTTGGCACAGGGTCTCGTATTACGTGGTTCTGCATCAGATCCCACAGTGCCGCAACAGGTCGCGAGTTGGAGCACCCCGGGGATGTTTAGTGGATAGGACCGCACTCTGGGGGAGAGTCCCACACGCCCCCCTCGGCCATCCCCGTGGCCGACGGGGATAGTCCATAAAGGATTTTACCCCGGGCAAACAAAAAAAAAAAGGTCTCGTATTAAGTTTTCGGCCTTTTCATTTCTTATTGTCGTCTTTTACAACACCGTCAGGATGGAATGGGGTGGTGACTTATAGTATTCCAAAACCGTCACCATACAGCTACCTTGGCTTTTGCTTATTTATGATAACTTTTCTTATTTTTCTTCCCCATCTACAAGTGTAATTGACTTTCAACAACTTATTAACGAGGACCTCGATTTGAATGGCTCTGCCCTTTGTAAGATCTCGGAAGGCATTTTTTTCAAAGCGAATGCCTATAGTGTTTTTATATATCTTTACTTAACAGAGGGGAAACCTTGTATGGGTACCCTGCTAAATCCGTGACCACACAGAGGATCCACTAATACAGCGCTGGTTATAAACGCGAAGAAATACAAAATTAAGCGAACACGTTTTAGATTGTCTGCATATTATGTACATAGCTAAATTGCACACCCGTTGACAGTTTGCAAATATAAGGTTTCGTCTCTAAGCTCCCCTCATGTCTAACAATGCTCCTATTCTGCTAATATATTCAACAATAAAAGTGCACTAATGTTGAGAGAAACCTATATACCTCATAAAGTTAACGAGCTCAGTCTAATTGTTTGGAAGTTCGCTGTGTTGACGCTACACTTAATATAACTTCTTTATTTCTTCGTGCAGTTAATGTTATGACGTTGATGATATTGTATATTTAAATTTCAGATAAATTTCATCTAACTATTGCTCTTCCATCCGCACTGTCCGTCACATGGTGAAGGATTAAGAATACCTGGTGTCACCACCCCATTCCATCCTGTGGGTGCTGGAAGGTCATTAGCATACTGTGCCACACACTTTCCTTCTCGTGCGGCTAGGTTTTCAGCCTTTGTATTTCCTTTAGTCGCCTTTAACAGCCTCATAATGGAATGGGGTGGTAATACAATGTATTCTAAACCCGTCACCACAAGTGACTCAAGTGTCTCTGGAAGTTTATGCAGTACTACAAAATGCAAATTTGGACATTAAACGGCGCGTCCCCAGGGTGCCGGCTCAACACCCCATCCCGAGTTTATGAATAATGGTGTACTGTCACTTCTGCAGGAAAACGACAGTTTTTATAAACCCTTGTTAATTTCTCTGGCTATTATTTTCAGAGCATTTGAAAATGGAACAAAAAGTTCGGTATTTAATTGGTGAAATATGTACAGGATAGTGCGTTCCGTTAAATACAAATTCAAATACCTATTTTAACTAATTAAGAACGAACGAACATATTTTTCTATGGTATAGTTTTATATGTTTACTAAGTGGTACTAGTAACTCTCTGCCGAGGGGGTACCAATTGTCTTTGGCCATTTCTGCCGTATCATTAGTACTGTTACGAACTGGAGACTTTTCCGACGTAATATGATTCATCATCATCATTATCATTTCAGCCAAAAGACGTCCACTGCTGGACATAGGCCGCCCCCAAGGATCTCCACAAAGGCCGGCCCTGGGCCACCCCTATCCACTGCTTTCCGGCGAGCTTAACCAGCACTGCGCCTTCCGGAATGCGGTCGCCACTCGAGGACTTTTCTGCCCCATCGGTCGTTGGTCCTGCGAGCTATGTGCACAATACCGCAGAGTCTGAAGACAAAAGTCTTCAACCAATGGGTGTTCAACCAGTGATGACATATGGAACAGAGACGTGGTCGCTCACTATGTGCTCCATCAGAAGGCTCAAAGTCACCCAAAGGGCAATTGAGACGGCTATGCTCGGAGTTTCCCTGCGAGATCGTAATATGATTATTGCTATACAATATTATGCCCCAAAATACAAAACGTAGATAAAATTAGGGAAACTGAATGACATATGTTCCAGTTCTTAGAGTAATTGCAGCATCCGTGTGGTGACGGATTCTGAATAAATTGTGTCACCAGCCCATTCCGTCTCGAGGGTGTCTTATGAGCTGACTAAAAGAAATAACAAGGTCGAAAACCTAGCAATAAGAAAAGGAAAACCGTGTCCCAACCCATCTGGCCAGCGTGGCACAGTAGGGTAATTACCCTACCTGTAATGGGAGGAAGCCTACCCAGCAGTGGGTCATTTATGTGCTGAGTAGTAGTATTAGTACAGTAATTGCATATTTTTACTACAGAAATAGAAAATATTGTTCCAAAATAAGTGTTAAAATAACATTAAAACGTGTAATCATAACTACATTACCCTCAAAGGATCAATACAATGCACCTCTTGACCTGGTTCTCAAACATTTCCTTTCCGAAAAATTGGAAAATAGATACTACTAATTTGAACTCTGTCCCTTTGTAATAAGAGCTCCTATTTTTATTTATTTGTATTGCTTTTCATTGCCTGGCAACGGCTTGTAGAAATTGTTGACCCGCAAAACGGAAGGACAATGACCTTTCTAGTACTTTCTCAATAGACAGGAAAAATTTAACGATCTTTAAAATTTCAAGAGGATATAAATAAATCCAATGGCGTATGCCATAATAATATAATTAAATAAGCATTAACAAATATTAATACTGAATAACGATTGTAATATTAAATGTCAATAAATAATCTAGATTATTTCTAATAACTAAAATATATTATTAAAAGGAGTCCCATTAGGCAAGGTTCCGAAGATACTGGCAGCTTTCCCCCTTTGAATAGCTAGACTGATTCTTTGTCCGAGGTAGTGATCTTCGGTCTCCTGTGATGTCGACTAACCTTTTTGCTATTTGAATAAGTATATTCAATACATTTATGTAACCTGTTTTCTATATCCCACAACCCTATAGAATTAATGAACGAGACTATATTATAGAATCAACTGGTCAATCTTTATTGTTCATACAAAATAATTCGACAACGTCACATACTCTTAGCATTAAATATGAATGATTGGTTTGAATGACTCGTATCTATCAATGAGACTTTCCGTTCACTAAATGCTACAATCTTTAACCTAAATTAATTATGATTGATGATATCTTCGAAACTATGCACTTTTGTAACACATTCTAGAACATGCTGTATTATTTTTACATGTAAGTCTTATAACGTTATAATTATCACTACATAGTATGAAGCAAAGTCGCTGTCGGCTGTCCGTCCCTATGTATGCTTAAATCTTTAAAACTACGCAACGGATTTTGAAGCGGATTTTTTTAATAGATAGAGTGATTCAAGAGGAAGGTTTCTAAGTATAATACATGCATAATTGCACCCGTGCGAAGCCGGGCCGGGTCGCTATTAAGGCATACAAAAATGTTGACATTGTAGACACAAAATTATTTATTGGCTTGCGAGTCACATATATATATTTCGTCATCATTATTGCTTGGTAGCCCCACTGCTGAGTCGCGCCTCTTCCAGTTGCAGGTGGAAAATTTACCTACTGTGCCACGCTGACCATAAGAGTTGGCATAGGGATTTGTTTTAAGTTTTCCTTGCGGCTTGGTTTTCTGTCATGTGATGTTCTTTAGTGGGCTTTACGACACCCTCAGGATGGAATGGGGTGATGACATTATACATTCTTACTCCACGGACACGGACTATGTCATCATTGTTATCTTAGGCTATAAAATGTTCACTGTGTAGTAAGTAAGCTGTGTTTTGCCTTTTGCAAATTCCTTAGATATTTTCAGTCAGTTATTACCTTACCTTTCTTATAATTAATTCCCTGTCGCGCAAGTTTTAAAACACACTTATAATGAAACATAGTATAAAACAAAGTCGATGTCGTCTGTCTGCTTAAATCTTTAGAACTACGCAACGGGTTTGGAAGCGGTTTTTTTAATATAGTATAATATATAATATAGAGTGATTCAAGAGGAAGGTTTTATGTATAACTAGTGGCCCGCCCCGGCTTCGCCCGTGCAAAGCGGGGGTGGGTTATACATATAAACCTTCCTCTTGAATCACTCTATCTATTAAAAAAACCCGCTTCAAAATCGGTTGCGTAGTTTAAAAGATTTAAGCATACATAGGGACGGACAGACGACAGCGACTTTGTTTTATAATATGTAGTGATGATAGTGAAGATAAAGATTTAGGTTTAAATATAATGAAATGTCCGATTTTCTCATTACGCAGAAATGAATACTAATTATTCAACCAAAGCGCGAACGTCGCCAGTAATAGCCGATACTTTATGACGCGTGACGATTACATCAATTATCCATCATTATGGAAATGACGGGGGGTGAGATCAGAGGGATGATAATTGAGCCATTTTGCATTGATTTGGGCTGTATTTTGTGGGTTATTCGGATATGAAGAACACATTATTACCTGTGACTTATGGATCCGAGACTATTTTATTTAAATTCATTCAATAACAACTGAACAGAGACGTGGTCGCTCATTATGGGCTCCTTAAGAAGGCTCAAAGTCACCCAAAGGGCAATGGAGAGGGCTATGCTCCGAGTTTCCCTGCGAGATCAAATCAGAAATGAGGAGATACGCAGGAAAACCAGGGTCACCGACATAGCCCACAGGATTGCCAAACTTAAGTGGCAGTGGGCAGGGCACATAGCGCGAAGGACCGACGCCCGATGGGGCAGAAAAGTCCTCGAGTGGCGACCGCGTTCCGGAAAGCGCAGTGCTTGTAGGCCTCCCACACGGTGGACCGATGACCTGGTTAAGGTCGCCGGAAAACGATGGATGCGGGTGGCTCAGGACCGGCCTTTGTGGAAATCCTTGGGGGAGGCCTATGTCCAGCAGTGGACGTCTTTTGGATGAAATGATGATGATGAATAACAAATATCATATAAAGTATGAAAAGCAGTCAGTACGACGGTGGCAAAATGGAGTCTCGTTATATTTTATAGAACAAAACCGTCATGGTGTATCTTTTAACGTGGTCTTATACGTAGTTCTACTAACGTGTATACTCTTGTTATTTTTAAACTTTCGCGATTTGTACACATAATTAAAAACTTATCGGGACTTATCGCGCACAGAATGAATACCTGTTTTTGCTCGACGTTTCGACCATGTTACAATGGCCGTGGTCGCGAGCTGACTGCAGACCGCAAGTTTTTTCGGTGGGAAGTGAGGGTACTTTGGTCTCCTACCCTCACTTGGTTTTGCACACACGTAGGGTTGTCACTACGACACACAACACTGACTGTATCGGTTGAACACTTAGTACCTACACCGCGAACTAAACATTTGCTTATAACGGGGTTCCACGATGCCGCCAACTTGAAACCATCTTCTCGGTTAAAATTACGGTGTTTTTTGATTTCAACCGCTTCACGAACCGTTCTCGCATAGTAATGCCGTTCAGTGGAGAGGACTTTCGGATCGTGGAGCTCGATCCAGTGATCAGAACCCGCCTCAAGCAAATGCTCAGCAATAGCAGACTTCTGGACCTGGTGATTTTTGACAGAAGCAAAAACAGGTATTCATTCTGTGCGCGATAAGTCCCGATAAGTTTTTAATAACGTGTATACTCGTTATATTAAGATTCACCAATTTTTCGCTCCAGCGGGTTGCATGCGCACTAAAAGCGCCCCACTTTCATATAGCAAGGCCCTTGATGTCAAACCGCATGAATTCAAGAGGGAGTGCAGATGCGCTGCTGTTTTATTTAAAAAGTTACAAGGGCTCGTCATGGTTCCTTTGTAAAATATATTGCAGTAACTATTATCCTACTAATATTTTAAACTAGCTGACCCGGCGAACTTTGTTTCGCCTTAAAGGCAATAAATGAGCAGATTTTATATCGGCAAAATAAGCTAATATTTACTCGAAATAAATACATCAACCGGACAACTTCAAAATTTCTAATTGTCAAATTTGTCAAACTATAGACAAAATAACGTTTAGCTGTTAGTGACGTTTTGTTATTCCAGCAATTTCATTTTGATAAACGATGTTTTATATCACGCAACGGGATTACACACATTTAAACTTTCACGTTTATAATATTAAGTATGATTTTGTGAATTGTCCAACATCTTTTTAAATAAATGAATGTCGGACATAGGATACCTAAGATTTTTATCCCGTTCCCGTAGAATGTGATATAGTACCTACGTGGTATAACAAAGCGCAACTGACAGCGAAACCTTATGTTGTCTATATTTAAATATGGCTGATAATTTGACAATTAGATATTTAAATTTAACTTATTATCTCTATAAATTTACACACAATATCTTTATAAATTGTAGCCTATGTGTTATTCTGATGTATAAGCTATATTATTATAAAGTTTAATTAAAATCCATTCAGTCGTTTTTACGTGAAAGAGTAACAAACATCCATCCATCCATCCATACATCCATCCATCCATACTTACAAACTTTCACGTTTATAATATTAGTAGGACTAGCGCGAGTTGCTACGCCAATATCACTCGCCACTAACTAAAATAATTTTGAAGGAAAGACATAACACAAACGTGGCACAACACTTTGCTAAAGAACATCACATGATAAAGTACATAGTTTTCGATTCTATGAGGAACATACATAGAAACATTCATTTTTATATTTATAGATAGATGTCAAAGTTTGTAACAATGTTATTTGTTACTCTTTCACGCAAAAACTACGGAATGGATTTTGATGAAATTTTACAATAATATATTATATATCAGAATAAACCATAGGCTGACAAAAAAGTATGAATCAAAAAACTGATAGCTCCTTCCTTCTCTTGCGGCTGGGTTATCGGCCTTGTTTCCTTTTGTCGGGTCTTACGACACCCTCAGGATTCTAAATCAGTAATAATTATAGCTAGTGCATGTGAAGTTGATAAACACATCTCAATGATAAAACCGGTGTAGTCAGCATAACGCGTAGGGTGCCACGCGTGGACGGGTGCGCGTCGTGCCATGGCGCTCGGTTTTATTTGAGCAACTTTTTCTACCGCCCCCCGTCTGCAAGCTAAGCAAATACTACACACTGCCATCTTGAATTGTTAACTGTATATAGATTTTCGTTCGAACAAGGCTGATGATCCAGGCGCAAGCGAAGGAACACTTGCTACCCGACTGGCCAGCATGCCAGTAGGCTAATTACGGCCTGACTGAAAAATATATATTTTGATGTTTATTTATATGCATATATCTGATGAAAGAGATCATCGAAATCGGTTGAGTAGTTTTTGAGTTTTTTAGATACAAAGTACAAGTCTTGACTCTTTATAATACATTGCCACGCAAACGTCGTTTTGCCATATAAAAAGGCCTACTTCTGAGCTACTGAATATACACAAAATGTAATCCCACAAATTGGTAAAGCCGTTTCGAAGGAGCTCTTTAATATACACAGTCATGTGGTTTTTATCCTTTTTTTCATATCAATTTAGACAATAAATGTTCTCAGGTTTGTATTCCAGTATGTAACGCCTTAAAATGTTAGTTTAGATTATGTTAGTAATATTATATACATATCACGTTCGTCACAACTGAGTTGCTTCCAAATTACTAAAAGTAAATCTTAGGACACACTCAGGATGGTATCGCTTGGTGACATTGTTTGTTCAAAGTCAATCACCACACGGAATATCGCGTTCAAGATGTAAATCAAATATAAGCTGAAATTATTTTAACACCACATTCGAAAAATAATACAGGTAGGACGATCAAGGGAAACTTATTTAAATTTCAGAAATCTTTTTATGTTTGTTAGCCATCTTATTCGCACGTGTGTATTATATTAAAGCAAATGGTTGAACCTAGAGGCTGTGGTGAACGAGGTTTAACTCATTTCTCGTGCAAGGTTTCCAATATGTGCTCAGGGTGAATGGAAACGAACAAATCGAAACCAAATAATGGGGATGATAGCCAGTTTTCAATTCGTTTTCGCATTAGAACATCTGCGTTTTTTTTTTAAGACGAAACATATAATTCGTGTCCCCAAATTACATCCAGTTCAAGAGCAAGCATTTCTAGCTTTATACATATAACGTGTGACTGGTGACGGATTTAGAAAACATAATGTCACCACCCCATTCTATCTAAAGAGTGTCGTAAGAGGTACCAAAGGAAACCTTGAAACGAAACCATCCGGTGATTGAAGGAGTAATTGGATTGTAATTTGATCCGTGTGGTGACGGCTTTTATCGTGTGGTGACGGATTTATAATACATAGAATAGAAAATGCTGCAATATCACTACATATTATAAAACAAAGTCGCTGTCGTCTGTCCGTCTATATGTATGCATAAATCTTTAAAACTACGCAACGGATTTTGAAGCGGTTTTTTTTATTAGATAGAGTGTTTCAAGAGGAAGGTTTTTAGGTATAATATTGTAGAGAAACACTAATAAATTTAGAGGTTCATCATTGCACCCGTGCGAAGCCGGGACGGGTCGGTAGTTATTGTATAAACCAATTATGGCGTTCACAGTCGTCAACCGATACATTAATTTTATAACACTACTACCAGGTCGGAACGCGGCACCAACCGAGAAGACCTGGCGGAAGAAACTCGGTGACTTTATAGTTATGTTTGGTTTCGAAAGGCGCTAAACTGAAATATGATTTTTAAATTAAAAAAAAGATAGAATAATTATAAATGAAATTATAAGTCTTGAGTCCAGTGAGCCGACCAACCCCACACAGCGGCAACTGCATAGTGTCATCGCTCCAATTCAAAATGAATTTTCCTCCATGTAACTGGAGGAGGCCCGACTCAGCAAAGGGTCATCTATGGGCTGAGGGCTGAATTATATATATTTATTATTATTATTATTTTTGTACAGAAGTTTGAGATGCTATCCACTGAGCTACAATAAAATTATTTTCTTTCTTTCTTTCTTATTGCGTTAGGTTTTGTAAAGACCCCCGTACTATTTTAGAAGTAAAGTAACCAGTTACCTGAGTACAGATTTTTTAATATTGTTCTTTTTGTTACAGTTGCTAAACACCCTATCTACAGATCTAGAAGACATGTTATCGGAGCTATATGAGGAGAGAAACATAAGGTATGATAAATATATAAAATTAATGTTGTTGCATTCAGGACATTAAGTTTGCCATTTATAAAAGTTTTTATTATTAATTTATTAAAACTTTCTTGTAGAAAAGAGAGACTTTAAGAAAATAATAATGTGCTTAATGTACAATCGCTATTCTTATCGGCTTTCTAGCAGCGGTAATTAAATAAAAACAATTATGGACGAAGTTCAATACGATATGCCAATACGATACAAACTTATAAGAAACACAAAAAAAAGATAAAGAAAGATATCTTTTTTCTTTTTATGCTTAAAGAATTAAAATAAATATAGATGATAAGTAATAAAATAAATATATATCTGTAGATTTGTGTTTTTCATCCTATTGTTACAATAGGATGAAAAACAATAGTATAAAGCTAAATATAGTTTGCATTGTTCGAAGATATTTGCGTGGAGGTTTTTCTCCACGCAAATATCTTCATGTCGCGGGTTCGATCCCCGCACGAAAGAAACATTTGTATGACCTATAAGTATTTGTTCCGGGTCTGGGTGTTTACTATCGAAAATATGTATGTATTTACAAAAAAAAGTATATAAGTAGTTTATCATCCATCTCGCTACCATAACACAAGCATTAAGTTGCTTAGCTTGGGACGAGATGGCGTTGTGTGAAATGTCCAAGGATATTTTTTTATTTATTTTATTTATGTAATAATACATGAGTTGACTAAGATTTCGTCCCATAATGTTTATAGCGTTACAATGAAAATTTTACAAAATTAATTATGAAATTGTATTATACGTTAATAAATTTAAAAAACATGCTTAAATACGAGCTTATAAATTGTATTACGGTACAGAAGTGCCCTCTAGTAGCTAATAAATCGAATTAAACGCGAGTCCCTGGATCGAGTCTCGTCTCTCTCCTTTGATATCGAAACCCTTTGAAATATTAGCCCCAAGTACCTTCACGAGCAGTAGCCTTTACGTAGCACTCTCATAATAATACTCTCAGTTTGTCTTGATTACAGCCATTGTCAGTCTTTAAATAAAAATCAAAATGTTTTTTAGTCGAATAAATTCTTGCGAATGCTTTCAAATAGTAAAAAAACATAACACATTATAATTAAAATATAAAAGAAATATAAAAATAATTAATCATTTAGTTTTTACCACCGGTTCGGAATGCCATTCCACAGATAAGAGCCGGCAAGAAACTCCATGGTTAATCTTTTAAATAAAAGGGTTCAAACTCAAACTCAAAGTCTTTTATTTGTGGTCATAGGTAAACAAAGATGGTGATTAATGTTATTTTAAGTATCACTATGTCCTGCTAGTAAGGCGTACAAATATTATTATTCTACATAAAACCATTTAACTTAAATTATAATTATTTAAATCTATTCTCTAATATTATCATCTAAATATTCTGATATATTGTAGTAAGACTTGTCTAATAGGAATAATTGCAATTTTTTCTTAAAATCTTGTACATTATCAATCTTTAAAAATTTTTTAGGTAGTTTATTATATATCCTTGATGACGTACTAAAAAAACTCTTGTCAAAAAGGACAATGATGGTGGTAGAAACAAGTCTAACAACTTAGTGAGAGCAATATAACACGCATATAATACCTAAACTTTTGCAGTCTTTCAATAGGTAGGTACTTTATTATACAAATAAAGCATGTTTTTTACTTCATCTGCAAAGGACACCTTAAGCATTTTTCTAGACTTGCTATGATAGTACCGAACGATATGCATGAGGGTTTCCAACGAAAAAAGGGTTGTATGATGTCGCGGATGCTCCTCTATTGGGTAATTTTTTTTCGCACCCGCACACTTCGCACATTCACATAACCCGGCTAGCGTCCAACGGCCGGGTATCCATGAGGATGACGAAAAAAAAGGTGATAAAAGGCTTGTGATGATAAGTTTTAAAATCCTGTTTGAAGAAATAATCCAACCATTTCGGTCCTCCGAGCCACATATTTTAGTAACATACAATGTTAACCCTATGGCTTTTGTTACACACTGTATATATATATATAATAGTTTATAAATCATATTCTATTAAATGCATAAATGGATGAAAACACGACAATGACAAATTTATACATCTCCAGCTTGGCTAGGTTCCCTCGATGAAATTGGAGGAGGCCCGTCTCAGTAGGGGATAATTTGTGGGTTTAAACGACGAACCATAACAACTCCAGCAAAGAGTCCTTTATCGATATTTTTTGTAACAAAAGTACAGACAGACAATAGACAAGCCGTTTTGCAAATTTAATTATGACAATGCTTTCAATTCCACGCACAGTACAATCAGGGGTCCTGCTAGGTCTTGTTTTATTTCGTTTTAGGAAACAACCAATTGGATTACTAACCTTCTCTTTGTATTCCATACCACGGAGCTGCTGAATGTTAAGCATGTGATTAAATGAAATATTCAAAAGCTGCTAATTTAACAAAATAAGTACAACTAAAGTACGTTATCTTTTTTTTTAAAGTTCTAGAATAACTTTTAACCTAAGGACTAATAACAAACATATTTCACGGACACAAATAGCACCCTGACCCAGAAGTATCTCTGGTATACTCAAAGACCCTTTCCCGGTACCGGAATTGTACCAAAGAGTTGTGGTATAAAAGCTGCACTTGCATACGTCTAGACCAAGAGAGGTTTATCATTGCATTTAATTAAAAAAAATGCGTATACAGCCTATTCAAGTTGAGATCATTGTTATTAATCTCGTCAAACTACATAGATTCTAATCAGAATTGTATGTACATTAAAGCCTTCTTGTCGGCTCTTCTCTGTAGAGATGCATTCCGAACCGTAAAATTTTATTTTATGGTTTGACTTGTCAAAAGACCTCTAGTAAGCCAATTTGATTATATGACTTTAGAACTCTTGAATGAATGACTTGATTATGAGATGAGGAGATACCCAAGAGAACCAGAGTTACCGACATAGCCCACACGATTGGCAAACTTAAGTCGCAGTGGCCAGGGCACAGAGTTCGCGGGACTGACGCTGAATGGGGCAGAAAAGTCCTCGAGTGGCATCCCATACGAAGGACCGACGACCTGGTTAAGCTCGCCGAAAAACTATGGCTGCAGGTGGCGACCAGCCTTCGTAGGAATCCTTTAGGGAGGCGTATGTCCAGCAGAGTCTTTTTGCTGAAATGATGATGATGATAATGAATAAAAAGGTTGAGATGCTGTTTGTTTCATAATGTCAAACTTTGAGCATTATGTATAAAACAGTGGACTAGGTAGGAATTGTAACTTTAAAATCCGATTCACTGCAGACTCAAAATAGACCGGAGGAAAATACAGTTGGGAACAAAGTTTGACCACTTTTACTGTTCGTTATACACTTGGCACACACTACGGCAAACTTCTGGACAACTCCGCACAACTTGGTTTCGGTATTTAGGATGGAGACTGCTCCGTTGTTGAGAAAACTATTTATGTCTAGTTTCGTATTCACGTATGCAAGAAATTCAATTACGTTTTAGGGCTACACACATTACTGGTGACTGTAATTTATCTCATATTCAGTAGTAACGATACTGGTTTGAGCAGGTTTACTAAGGTTGCTTTCAACATCACTTTTTATCTACACAATTAAATAAAATTGTGAAGAGTGTCTGTTTGTAATATTAAAATAACCGCTTTTAATAAATTCATATAAAAAAAAACATTTTTTACAAACTCAAAATTAACTTTATTTACATAGGTTTTATAAATCTCTTATAAATCGTCATATTTACAGTTACCATTATCATCATCTTACAATCCCTGTCCCACGCTAGGTGGTAGTCTCCATTCACACCTATCAGTCGTCATATCTACAGTCACACCTTTCATACACAATTTCTCATGTTTACAATCCATCCATCCATCTCTCTTGATCTTCCACAACCCTTACTTCCATCCACATTCTTGCTGAAACTACCACCGGTTCGGAATGCTGCTCTACAGAGAAGAGCCGGCAAGAAACTCTGTAGTTGCTTTTTTCAAATAAATGGGTTTGTTTACAAAAAGAACTAAACAGCATAGTGAGAGCAAGTTGGCCAGATGAGAGAAACACACAACACGTTAACGCATGAATGACAACTAGGCCTTGGGTCAGGGCCAATCAAATACAAGTCCGCGAATTAATAGCTATCCATTGCGTCGTTGCTCACTTAAACAGTGTACAATATTTATACGTTGTTTGTTTCGGCTAATCTCTGAAATGGCTGGACCCATTTTGATGGGACTTCCACTGGTAGATAGCTGAAGTAACAAGCAGTAACTAAGCCTAGTTTTATTGACACCTCTCTACCCGCCGTTTTTAAAAAGCCCATAGTGAACCAGAATTTTCTACATTTAGTGGCAAACTTAGCCGATTTTCCGAAGTCTTTGAGTGATTTTCGCACGAAATACAGTATTATTGAGTTATCCTAAACTCTGCAAACTAATACAAACTTTTTTATTAAATACCACGCGGACAATGTCGCCTGTCACAGCTAGTAATTAAATATGCATCGTGGGAATGGAATTCATACCGGCATAAATAGGCTTCTAAGTGTCGTATTATAGTGAGACAATAATAGTGTAGGTATCTACAGTGTACAGTTATTTTGAAGGATTTAGAATACATAGTGCCACCACCCCATTCCATCCTGAGGTTGCCATACGAGATAACAAAAGGAAATGATAGGCCGATAAAACCTAACCAGAAGAGAAGGACAAGTTGATAGGGAACCCTTTTTTTTTGCCCTTGGTAAAATCCTTTATCGACTTCCTCGCCGGCCACGGGGATGGCCAGCGAGGGGAGTGTGGGACTCTCCCCCATAGTGGGGGCCTACCCACTAAATGATAGGGAACCCTGCACCGACCCGTCTGCCCCGCGTGACACAGCAGGCTAATTGCCCTGCATGTAGCGTTGGGTTATTAATGGGTTAAGAAGTAAGTAGAAGTGCAAACACTACTAAATCATATTAATTTACTTTGAATTAGGGATTTTTGTAGCAATTTTTTTCACGGGAGACTCAAACTTTTAGTTTTTGTACTAGTTTCATGAGCACCACGAATAAATCACTGCGATAAAAATGAGTCTAGTATCGAAAGCTCAACAAATCATCGCGCTTCCGAGCTTTTAGCAATTACAAACGCTAAAGTTTGATTAAAGTGAATTAAACTAATTTGAAAATGTGTCGGTTTAAAGTTACCGCCAGCTAAAATAAGTTAGTTTAATTTAGCTTGCATTGTTGTGCCAGTTTTTTATACATGCTAGTTCACGCCGGTGGACGCACATGTATGTAGCTCAACTATGCAAGCTAAACTAAACTAACTTATTTTAGCTTGCGGTGGACGTTCGGCTTAAACCTAAGCAATAAGACGTTAATAAAAACGTCTCCGTGTGGTGAGGGATTTAGAATACATTGCGTCATCACCCCATTCCATCCTGAGGGTGTCTTATGAGTCGACAGTAGGAAATGACAGTTTGATACGAAACCCTTTTTTGTGTTCACTGGGAAAATGCTATATATACATACCTCCGCTTTCGGGGTGGGGTCGGCGATTATGTGGGATTCCCGAAAACTCGTCTACCCACTAAAAACCCAGGGTTTGTATCAAGTTTTCCTTCTCTTCCTACATGCTAGCTACATGATGTACCTTTTGCGTTTCTTCTGGTTGGTGACATTGTGTATTATAAATCCGTCACCACACGGAACATATGTTTCGTTCGTTCGTTCGTTTTAGCCCATGAATGACCAACTACTGAGTCGGGCCTCCTCCGAATTCATGGAGGTGGCCCGACATATATGTTTACATACTACTAAAGTCAACTCGTGTAATATACGAAAACACTAAGATTAAAGTTTTGAATATTTAGCCGCAAAGGGATGGACATCCAGCCAGACGAGGTGGTATGTCTGGCAGAGCCGCGGCGCCTATGCCTCCATAACTGTACCGATTTGTTAACCGCGCGAATTACTCAATAAACTTCGCTATCGCGGTCTAGGACTATTAGTTCTGATTTTTGGTGTAAATTGTGTAAAGTATGTAGCCTGCTGGTCGCTTCAAATACTTTTATGCACATGTAAGGTGTGTTCACTTTTTACTCTACGCAATGTACATTTTCCGTAATGCAGATATGTCTGTCGGTAAAAAATGCTCACTACACAGATTCACCATAAAAACCACGTCAGTATTCCCAGCGCTATCGCATTATGCAACCGGTATATGATTATCATAAACGCGTATAATACTTGTCTACTTAGGATGAGACATAGTAATGAAGATATAGCGGGAATAGACTGTGTGATGACGGATTTAGAAAACGCTGCGCTGTCTCAATTCCTGTCGTGAAATGGGAAGTCGAGGTCCGCCGTTGATTTTAGTGGTTATCTCGGGCGCTAATTACCCTTTTGGCGCCCCAGAGTCATAAAACGCTGTCTCAATTCCTGCCGTGAAGTGGGCAGTCGAGGTCCGCCGTTGATTTTAGTGGTTACTTCGGGCGCTAACTACCCCTTTTGGCGCCCCGGAGTAATAAAACACTGTCTCAATTCCTGCTGTGAAGTGGGCAGTCGAGGTCCGGCGTTGATTTTAGAGGGTATCTCGGGCGCTAATTACACTTTTGGCGCCCCGGAGTCATAATACGCTGTCTCAATTCCTGCCGTGAAGTGGGCAGTCGAGGTCCGCCGTTGATTTTAGTGGTTATCTCGGGCGCTAATTACCCGTTTGGCGCCCCGGAGTCATAAAACACTGTCTCAATTCCTGCTGTGAAGTGGACAGTCGAGGTCCGCCGTTGATTATAGAGGGTATCTCGGGCGCTAATTACCCTTTTGGCTCCCCGGAGTCATAAAACGCTGTCTCAATTCCTGCCGTGAAGTGGGCAGTCGAGGCCCGCCATTGATTTTAGTAGGTATCTCGGGCGCTAATTACTATGTTGGTGCTTTTGGCGCCCCGGAGTCCTACATAAACTGGGTGGTCCCCATCTGCCGGGTATCCATGAGGATATCCAACGTAAGTCTCATCAAGCCCTCGTAAGAGGTGAGTAAACCAAACAGGTAGAAAATAATTGCCATAAAGGAAGGATATCTTCATAATATTATATGTATCGCTTTTTCAATCTGGCTGGCCAACGTCATGGTAATCTACTACTACTAGTCAGCCTATAGATGACCCACTGTTGAGTCCAGCCTCTTCTAGTTACATTGAGGGTTATTAACTGTGCCACGCTAGCCAAACGGATTTCGTATCAAGTTTTTTTTCTCTTACGGCTAGGTAGCCTTGTCAATTCCTTTTTTCGACTCATAGGAGACCCTCAGGACAAAATGGGGTGGTGACTCTATTCATTCTTAATCCGTTACTACACGGATATCGTAAGCTAATCTCTATTTTTAACCGCCAAAGTTTAAAAAGTAGTTTGCAGCGAATAACGCCTGAACATTTTATAACACTAAGGATTGATTTCGTGATATAACAAGCGTTTTACGTTATAGATAGGGGCTACTGCTGATACGGTATATGTTGTGCTTTCAAAATTGGTGATATCTGATACTACATCAGAAAGAAGTACAGAGTGCATAGAAGAAATAATAAATTTATATTTGATTAACTTCTTCGCGGTTTTGGGTCTGGTAAATGTGTCTTTATTCACAAACCTTCCAGTTTCAGCTTTTTGGAAATCAATATAGACGGTGGTTTTTATCAAGTTGAAATCCATTTACTAATATTCAGCCCATAGATGACACGTTGCTGGGTCGGGCCCCCTCCAGTTACATATAGGCTAATTAGCCTACTATGCCATGATGGCCAGGCGGGATGGCTCAGGGTTTTGTATCAAGGTTTCCTTCTCTTGCGGCTAGGTGTTCGGCCTTGCTATTTCCTTTTGTTGGCTCTTTCGACACCCTCAGGATGGGATGGCGACACTATATATTCTAAATCCGTCACCATTCGCCTACTTGTGCGTTATGGTAATTGAAAATACATTGAAGCGTTTTAGTCAAGAGATACTCGGTTGTAAGGTTCCCGCTGCTGTGAAACCTGGTCCCTAAGCCAGCAAACTGAATACCTCAGTTCTCCCTACCTTGCATTTTATGACGGCACACTTATCATAAATGCCGAATATAAAAGGCAGTGTAAGTGACACTATACAAACCGCCAGAATGTTCGTCTTAACGATACTGCTTTCATTTTTAATACCTAAGCTTAGCAAAACGTTTTAATAAATACATTTACTACTTGGTCAAACATGTATTACTTGTTCTACAGTGTAAAAACTTCATGTAAAGTTGTATTTATCATAACGGATTTTCTGAATCAAGTTTCTTTATTTGAAGGAAAGTTCCCCTAGGAAACTTTTTGGATGGAATGTACCTATAGGCACTGTATATTTTTTAATCCGTTCTTTAAGCTTCATTTTACTGCAACTTTCTAGATCAAGCCATCATCTCTTAGTCTACTAATACCCACAGTTAATTCAAACCTCCTCTACTTTGATAGTAGGAGAATACTGCTGCTGCTGTCAGAATTTTACATATTTGGAATTAGACATTCAAAATGTTAGTGTGTTTATGATCCTCAACTATTATTTGAAACCTTACTGTATAGAACTAATTACAGATTAATATCGGCCTTACCAAATCGTACGGCTTACAGAGCGAGTACATTTATGAAAATGTGAAACGTCAAAAACAACAATATGTGCCCGTACCAGAACCTCGAAGTTTCGAACAAAGCATTATGAATAATGAAACACCCTCTGTACAAAGCGACTGTGTTCATCCCCAGCCCCACACTGTAGGTACGCCTATAGCCACAAAACTGGAAATTTGCGGTGGGGTGTCGAGAAAAAAACGGTCGCGCAAAGTGTTTTCTACGGCTTTAATACGAGTTTATTAAAATATTTAAAGAGGAACTTTAGCGGGAATTTCCCCAAAGACATCTCAAAAAGGTCCCTTGTTTCACCGATAAGAAAGTTTGAAGATAGGTGTTGGAATGACAAATGAAGGAGCGGATTGGAAATGTGTTAGCTAATGACTTTTTTTTAAATAGGTGAGATATTTCACTTTTGGTATTGATTTTGTGTGTGGTGACGGATTTAGAATACATAGTGTCACCGCCCATTTCATCCTGAGGGTGTCGTTAGAGGCGACTAATGGAACGTAAGAGGCAGATCACCTCGTCCTAAAGGAAGGAAAACTTGACACCAAACTCTGTGCCTACCCGTCTGGACAGCGTAGCTCAGTAGGCTATTTACCCTCCATGTAATTGGAGGAGAAGGGATTTTGGCCCTTGTTCAGCAGTGGGTCTTTTATGGGCTGAGTAGTAGTACATAATATTTGAATTTGGCCCTTGTTCAGGCACTGCATACCTCCACCTTTCCGCAATATAAAAAAAAAAGAAGATTTCAGATTGGTCATAATAGAAACTGTATCGAAATTAGTAAGTAATAGAAATTGTATCGAAATTAGCAAAGTACTTTGGTATAAAATCGAATTTTGTAATCAAAAAACATTTGTCGTCGTCGTTTCAGCCCATAAATGACCCACTACTGAGTTGGGCCTCCTCGAAATTAATGAAGGGAAATTAGCCAAACATTTGTATCATCACTACATAGTATACGACTGCCTCGATGGTCTAGTGGTCAGATGTGCCGCCTTTGGATCAACGGGTCCCGGGTTCGATTCCGGGGTCGGGCCAGTGTCTTTGTCTAAACCAGAGGCACTGGCTCGGAGTCTGGGTGTCATTTCTATCTATAATATGTATGTATTTACAAAAAAAAATGTATATAAGTAGTTTATCATCCATCTCGTTACCATAACACAAGCATTAAGTTGCTTAACTTGGGACGAGATGGCGTTGTGTGAAATGTCCAAGGATATTTATTTATTTATTAGTATAAAACAAAGAGTAGAGATAGAGTGATTCAAGAGGAAGGTATATATGTATAATACATCCATAATATTGTAGAGAAACACTGATAAATTTAGATGTTCATCATTGCACCCGTGCGAAGCCGGGACGGGTCGCTAGTGTACTATAAATCTAATAATTAATGACTTAAAAACACTGCATACTTCTTAAACGGCACCAAAACGAATTATAAATATGCGTAAATTGACATCGATGTTACTTTAGTATGCCTAGTAGAGACACGTATAGATATTAAATATGGATGTACTTGCCGATTTTGGTGTCAAATCTTGTTAAAAAGGTTGTTTTTTTACGAATTTCGTACTAAAGGGTGGGGTGCGCTTAAATATTTTACAGACCCCTTGCAATTCAAGCCCTTGGAGCTCAAGAACAATGGGACTGGATCGGCATTAGTGTTAAATTGTCTAGAGCTGTAAATGGACTATTAGGCACAGACCACGTCTGCGTTTGGCGCTTTCAGACTGTGATTTAAATTGGCGAAGTCTGCAGTGGTTTGTGCTAATTAAATATTGGTTTTCATCGCAGCAGAGAATATGGATTCTTTTTAAATTATTTTGTAAGTGCACAATTTATTTAAATTGTTTTTAGAGTATATATATTATATTTGTACCACCATCATTGTAACTCTTTTATTTAAAAGAGCAACCATGGAGTTTCTTGCCGGCTCTTCTCTGTGGAATGGCATTCCGAACCGGTGGTAAAAACTAAATGATAAATTATTCTTAATTTTTTTTTTTTAAATTAGATTTATTGTTTTTTTTTTTTTGCCTTTTTGAAAGCCGTCGCAAGAATTTATTCGAATAAAAAACATTTTGATTTTGATTTTATATTATGTACCTATGTAGCGGTAATCTTTGCAAAAAATATTTTAATAAGAAGTTCTTTTTGAATGGGTTATAAAATTAGTTACTTAACAATAGTCATTCCCGTAAATAAAGTATAATTTAGTAGTGTAAGGATATTAGGTATGTAATAGTTATTTTCGCTTCAGTAGCTCAATCATGGAGGTTTTGCCTCCAAAACCTCCTTTGCTCACTGAAACTGATTTTGAATTCGACCTCAAAGACAAGTCACGTTCGGAATTTCGTACTAACTAAAGAAATTTAGCAAAAATGATAATTATATCTTTTATTGTAATTTATTGAATTTTTAACTTATTGTTGTATTTAAACTAAAATAAGTATTTACTGCTTAAAAAACTGATATTTAATTTAAAAATATTTGATTATAGTTTCAAAAATGTTACGTAATATATTTCATTTCCTATAGTGTTCTCGCTGCTGAAGTGAAAAGTTATGTGTGTTACACGAGAGCAAAATTTTTCGCATCTCGTGCCTTTGAATCCCTCGCAGCACTCAGGAATCAACTTTAGAATCACTCACTACGCTCGTGATTCAATCATTGATTCCTTCGCTTACTCGGGATTCAATATCAGCACTCGCAGCAAAAAACGACTTTGCTCTCTTGTTGCACAAATAACTATTCTAATAAAATACTACTGTAATTGTGTGAAATATGGATGTTGAAAGCTGAGAGCGTCGCCACTTAAATCTTAATCAACATCATACAACACCAAGATCCGTATTATATTTATAAACTGCTGAATGAGTATCCGTGTTGTAATGGAATTAGAATACAAAGTGACACCACCCCAGGCTATCCTGAGGGTGTAGTAAGAACTGACAAAAGTAAATGACAGGGCTGATAACCTAGCCAAGAGGAAACGTGAAAAGAAAACTGATGCCAATCTGTCTGGCTAGCGTGTTACAGTAGGCTAACTACCCTCCATGTATTGGAGGAGGTCAGATTCAGCAGTGGGTTATAAAATGGGTTGTGTAGTAGAATGAGTATATTTATTAATTTAATTCAGAATGAACATTTTTGAATTGTGAATTAAAAAAGACTAAAAGTCAATTTCGACTGATTTCTAAAATGACTAAGTACAGATGCTAACGGAATGCTATGATATAAAACTGCAATCTTTGCAAGGCTTCGTTGGTGGAAGGAGTCGCTCATATTTTTCTTTGTACCGGTAGATGTTGCGTAGGCCTTTTGTGGTTTTCAACTCGGCTGTACGAGGCATGATGCGCTTTTAGTCAGTGTGTATTTTTATAGGTCTTCGTGGAAATGAGAGCATTGTTGGTTATCGATATAGATAAAAGATTTCAACAAAAAATGCGAACCATCTTTAAAATTGGCACTTAAATCCTATTTCCATCATTGTCAATTTAAGTTGGCACTGACTTCAAATTATTGTTTTTTTAACCCCCGACGCAAAACGAGGGGTCTCAAATGAAAGCGCATCACGTGCACATTACAAACATCATAATAAGCGTGTACCTATAAAAAGCATAAAATAAAAATTAAATTAAAAATTTAAATAAACCCCCGACACAATGACTGCTACTGCTAAGTCGGGCTTCCTCCAATTACATGGAGGCTAATTAAACTACTGTGACCCGATGGAAATTACGGATCAAGTAATCCTTCCTTGCGGCTAGGTTTTCGGTTTTGACATTTCATTTTGTCGGCTCTTACGACAGGCTCTGGATGAAATGGGGTATTCCTATATGTCATTCTGATGTTTATGCTATATCATTGCACAGTATCATCAAAATCTATTCAGTAGCGTGAAAATGTAACAAACATACTTGTATACATTGTTACGAACTGTCATGTTTGTAATATTAGTAGTATTTTGTTATTGTCATATCGATATCGACACGACTTTCACAGTCACATCAAAACAGCAAAAGCATTGAGTGATTGCGAGCGAGATGAACAAACAATAGGTGCCTAGTCAATCTCGCAGTACACGCACTATTTCCAGGGCTGCTAACGATGCCTTTTTTATTGTATGTAATACTAGCTGACCCGGCGAACTTTGTTCCGCATTATAAATATTTAAAACAAAAAGAAAGTTGGAAATAGGATACCTGAGATTTTTATCCCGTCCGTATAAAACCTACTTTAACAAAACGCAACTGACAGCGAAACGTTATGTTGGCTATAGTTTAATATGGCCGAAAATTTGACAATTAGAAATTTTGAATTCGACTTGTTTATATTGTTGTAATTCACATAATATCTTTATAACTTGTAGCCTATGTGTTATTCTGATGTATAAGCTATATTATTGTAAAGTTTCATTAAAATCCATTCAGTACTTTTTACGTGAAAGAGTAACAAACATCCATCCATCCATCCATCCATCCATCTATCCATCCATCCATCCATCCATCCATACTTACAAACTTTCACGTTTATAATATTAGTAAGACTAGCTTCGACTCGCGGTTCGTCCGCGTAGATGTCGACAATTTGTTAACATTTGTGATTATTGCTTCTATCTCTAGGGTAGTATCGTTTTATTATGTAGCTTATAGCTTCCCTTCTCGCTTTAGTAATTTTCACTATGTCTTAACATTTTGATAGTATAATTAAGCGTCTTTCATTAAGTTTTTGAAAATAGTTCCTTCTAGG
Source organism: Clostera curtula (assembly GCA_905475355.2). Taxonomy (NCBI): domain Eukaryota; kingdom Metazoa; phylum Arthropoda; class Insecta; order Lepidoptera; family Notodontidae; genus Clostera; species Clostera curtula. The sequence goes on along the minus strand of FR997808.1, from coordinate 6,254,507 downwards.
TTTTCTTCGTCTCCTTTCATCTTCTATTTTCCTTCCATAATAGTTTTATTTAAGTTCTATTATATTTCTGTTCTGTTTTTAATAGTTATTTCAAGATATCGAACGCAAAAGAAAGTCCATCTCTTGGTAACACTATAGATTTATTTATCTATTCTATGTCGAAATAAAACAAGATTCAAATAGAGTACCCGCAGCCCATGGAAACAGTTTGACATCATCATCAGTCCACAAATTCGTCGTTTCAGCCCATAAATGACCCACTACTGAGTCGGGTCTCCTCCATATTCACGGAGGGTATTTAGCCTACTGTGCCACGCTGGCAAGACGGGTTGGCACAGGGTTTGTATCAAGTTTTCCTTCTCTTGCGGCTAGGTTATCTGCCATTTTCGTTTCTTCAGTCGCCTCTTACGACACCCTCAGGATAGCATGGGTTGGTGACATTGTGTATTCTAAATCCGTCAAATTACCCGCTGCTAATTTGAGCCTCAGCCAAGTTCGTTGAGGGAATTTTGACTTCCTCGTCGGTCTAGGGATTTGATGTGCCGCCTTCGGATCACGGGGTCCCGGGTTTGTACCCGGAATTGGGCAAGTCTCTTTGTGTAAACCAGAGTTAGCGCTCAGAGTCTTGGTGTCATTTGTGTACGACGTACGTAAATGTCATGTTTGTAAACTGCGGACTGCCCCCACGGTAGGTACAGGTTACAAATTGCTGCAAGGGTAAGGTTTAAAAAAAAGCTGCTTTGCCTTTTTTTAATAACATCTACTCATTTTTTCCCTTGAAAACCTATCCTTTTTTTAAATATATGTAATTACGAGTATAATTTAACATACTCACGTTACTTTGCCTTGGCACAAGGTCTGTTCCATTGATTTCCATATCTTAATGCATCATCACTACATAATATAAAACAAAGTCGCTATCGTCTGTCCGTCCCTATGTATGCTTAAATCTTTAAAACTACGCTACGGATTTTGAAGCGTTTTCTTTTAATAGATAGAGTGATTCAAGCGGAAGGTTTATATAATAAATATCCTTGGACATCTCACACAACGCCATCTCGTCCCAAGCTAAGCAACTTAATGCTTGTGTTATGGTAACGAGATGGATGATAAACTACTTATATACATTTTTTTTTGTAAATAAATACATATTATAGATAGAAATGATGATGTTTAATACATCCATAATATTGCAGAGAAACTGATAAATTTAGAGGTTCATCATTGCACCCGTGCGTAGCCAGGGCGGGTCCGCTAGTAATGGTATAAAAAGGTAGATTTCAAAATTATTTACTAAAGAAACCTTATTGGCAACCATAGAGAATCAACATGGGTACACTGTGTACAGTCAGCGAAACAATAACGTGACAAAGTTATAGATATAGTATCTTGTGCCGTTGTTGTACTAAAAGCGGTATTACAATCAAACCTACACACAACTGTAGTCGACTACGGTTGGCATGCAATTGTTTTGTGTGTTTTCCACCCAGGTTATGTAGCGTGAATATTATTTTAAAGCTATTTGTTTGACTTGTTAGTACGCCTAAATGTTTTTGTTTGTTGAGTAGCTTATGCACTAGCTGAGAATAAACCAATTCATTAACTAACTACTAGTAGTACTACTGCTCAGTCGATTCATGATCCACTGCGGAATCAGGCCTCCTCCCCGTCGTTTCAGCCCATGAATGACCCACTACTGATCCTCCTCCAAATTCATGGAGGTAAATTAGCCTACTGTGTCACGCTGGCAAGACGGGTTGGCACAGGGTTTGTATCAAGTTTTCCGTCTCTTGGGGCTAGGTGATTTGCCTCTTTTGTTCCCTTAGTCGCCTTTTACGACACCCTCGGGATAGTATGGGTTGGTGACACTGCGTATTCTAAATCCGTCACCACACGGAAAATACTCCTTCCCGTACATGGAGGGTAATTAGCCTACTGTACCACGCTGGCTATTCACAGGATTTCGTTTTAAGGTTCCTTTTCCTGCGGCCTTGTTGTTTCCTTGTGTCGGTTCTTAGGACACTCTCACGATGGAATGGGGTGGTGAAAATGACGACGCCTACGAATAAAGATAAAGTTTGGTAAATATTTTAGAAAAATGGTTTTTTTACCAAACTTAAACGAATAATCAACTAACTACAACTTTCTTAATGATTTTTCAAACAAGAAATGTTTTATTTCTACTTAACATCGCAAATAGATAGCAAATGAGGGTTCTCTTGTATTCCATATCCACATTTCTTGCGTTTAGGGGAGATCGGTACGCAATAATTATATATAAATTAGTCCTAGTTAGGGCTGCCGCCGGCTGCGCTAAATTAAAAACAACGGCAGGCCTCAGATGGACAACGATCGGCGTTTACCCTACATAATGACGTCATCAAAGTATACGGCAGAAATGTGTTGCAAATGGCTCTTGATATTAGCTAGACGCCATTTGTAATGTTAATATTTAATAACTTGGCATTTTATTTGACTTGGGAGAAAATAGGATGCATGGAAGCGCAGTTCAAGTGAACTGGCATCTTAGGACAGAGTTTCAGTCGAAGTTGAGATCGGGGCTCGGTAGACGCTATTAATATTTGTAGTGTATAATACATTGACATTTTATTTGTTGTAGTTGGTAGTGGTATATTTTTGGTAAATTTAAAAATATTTTATTTTGGTATGGTTATTGATCGCGGTTTTTATACCACAACGTTGCACTCTCTGCAGTCGACATCTAGTTATAGTTTTTATACAAAAAACACTACACAATCGGGTCATCTCTATACATATATGTCTACAAAATGGCTGCTAGCCAATTTTTTTATTGTCTCAAGATATTCTCTAGGTACATGTTTACAAAAATAAATGATAAATTTATCTCATCTAAATTTAATTTTTTCGCAAAAATCCCGCTTCTCGATAAACTATGTACATGTTTTTTGTTACTTTTTTAACTAGTTTTTTAAGTTCCGTGCAATATTTCGTTGCAAATAATAATAATAATTTATGAATAAGCCTATTTATTTATGAATGGGATTGAAACTTCAAGAGATATGATGTTATTGGAATAAGTATTTCAGCACAAATAACAAAATGGGTGCCATAAAGCGAAGAGTTGAGTTGCAATGGTTTTTGAAATATTTTTTTTTGTAAATGTCGATAGTCCATTTGTACTTACCTCCTCCATGGTTTAGAGGGAGCGTAAAATTTTCGGTCCCTGGTTATTAGGTCTATGGAATTGCCACTGACGCTTACAGCACATCAAGTACGAATACTTAGCGGTAATCACCCTAGATGTAATAATTGTGTACGTGTGTGTAGATGTACGTGGTAATTTTCCAGGCAGTTAACCGAGTAAGGTGCCTTTCCGACCCAAATAAAATTGGAAAACGATAGATGCTGGTGAAAATAATAAAATCATGTTCTATGATATGTGACACTATGATAAATAACAAACATTACATAAACATACTTAAACAACAATTTTACGGTTAAAAAACCTTAACGCGCGACCACATTGTGTAATGGAAAGAGTTTCAAGTTCAAACCTAACAAATATTTTGTTAACTGGAAATATTCCTTTACTACTACGACATAACAAAGTGTTGGCAGTCGTAAGAATAAGTACAAGGAGACAATAACTGTTATGTTTATAACTTGTCTCAAGGTTTTTGTATTTGCCAACTCTCGGAATTGGATTCGATCCTTTATTTGCTAAGCCTAATAACCGGAAACTATAATCACTCTTTAACCACAAAAGTTACATTATGTTATGCACTACAACAATTGTTTTTTTTTTTGACTAAGTTCAGTACAAACATACTTAGAGACACGTCTTTGGAACAGATACGTAACGACATAGTCTCATGTGAAAATTTGCCTTCAAATGTATTTTCATCAAACATTTCAAAACTATTAGGATCACGAAAGCTTGAGAATAGACATATTTAAATAAAAGTACACTTAAACTACTACGCAGCTTCCTTCAGCTACATGGATGGTAATTACCCTACTGTGCCTCGCTGACTAGACGAGTTCGTAGAGGGTTTCGTAACAAGTTTTCCTTCTCACAGCTAGGTTTTTAGCCCCATAATTTCTTTTTGTCGGCTCATATGACACCCTCAGAATTAAATGAAAAATGACAACACACGTATAAAAAGTATACATATTTTAAATCCTGATACAATTAAATCCCTGTTTATAAGATTTTGATTTTATTCCGTGTGGTGACGGATTAAGAATACACAATATCACCAACCCGTATCATCCTGTGGGTGTCGTAAGGGGCGACTAAGGGAACGCAAGAGGCAAATCACCTAGCCGCAAGAGAAGGAAAACTGGATACAAACCCTGTGCCAATGCTTCTTGCCAGCGCAACGCTGTACGCTAATTTCCCTCCATGAATTTGGAGGAGGCCTGACTCAGTAGTTAGTAATTTATGGGCTGATGATAATGATATAAGATTTTATAAATGCATGTATGAGACAGTAGCTGCAAATACTTTAATGAATTATACCCATATTAAATTTACTTTTCGTAATAAAATACGAAGTCGTGCGTTAAATATTTAACATCACAAAAATCCGCCTGTAGTCTTCCTTGATTTATGATGGTAACATCGCAGTTAATATGCGCGTATTCTCCCACATTAATATCTTGCTTAAGCTGTGAAAATAACGTGTACGAAAAACCTGAAAATATTTTTCTCTGCAAAGCTGGTGTAGTATCTTTATCTTGAGAGTTCCTTTGTTGGTTAACGAAAACTCCTATAGGCTTTCTTGTCAGTGTATACAGAGTGTGTAAATAAAGTATAGGTACTTGATTTAATGGATGATACATTTGTACTTTTATTTAATACTAGCGGCCTGCCCTGGCTTCAAACGGTTAATTAACAAAAAAAACTGTAATATTTTGGTATATCTTTATAAATTATAGCCTATGTGTTATTCAGCTTATTATTATTATAAAGTGTCACCAAAACTCCATTGACCACTTTTTGCGTAAAAGGGAAATAAACATACAAGGTTACAAACTCTCACGTTTATAATATTAAATTATAGAATTTCGTTCATATCCAATGAATGCCTTTGAAATATTACACCCGAGTTGACTCGGAGAGACTCGGATAAGACTCGGGAGTAATATCTCGGGACTACGAAATTATTTGTAGATTACTTACTCAGCCGCTTTCATTAAGCCTAAAAAAAGTAAATAAAATGTGCCTTACTATTTATGGTTAGGATGTTCGTTACTCAATCAAACCTCAAAACCAGACTCGTCTGAACGAATTCTAACATTTTATAGCTACAAGGTTTGAATGTTTTTTTTTTACATGACGCTGCAAACCCATGTAACTAACATGTATTACTTAATACGACTTTTGCTGCTAAGTAACGCTACAATATTTACATATTGCACTACCACTAGAGCTCTACCTTAAGAATCTTAGTTACAAAATAAATTCAGAAATTAAAAGTTGATATTTATCACACTAAAAATCTAGCCGCGAGAGAACGAAACCTTGAAACAAAACTCTGCCAAAAATAACTATTGATTTGATTATGAAACTGATTCCAGATTTTTTTCTCATAGTTATCCAAATTTAAATACAATTTTAATGTTTTAAATTAAGTTGCAATTTTAAGGTACTGAACTTTCCGAGTGCCTATGGATTCGGTCTGCACTGTGGGCTAACCCCGCTAAGTGTAAGAACGTGTAATGTGGAGGCAAAACCTCGCTGTGAACTACCAGATGTTTTTGAATAATTATCTTTGCATTAAGGCTTGTTCGGTTGAAATAATGGAGAGTTAATGGTCGAAAAAAAATCCCTAATATTTATATATTTACTATGTCAGCCAACAACTACTTACACAAAACTTAACTAATTAACTATTGGTCACAGGTACATTACAAAGTGCAGCATCTACTTACAGGCTAACACCACATGCACATTATACAGTTAGGTATATTTGCGTGCCTAACTACCAAGATATTAATTTTTAAAAGCATTTAAATACATACATTGTTCCTTTCAGTATTCAGAAGAAAAAATAAAAATCAATTAATTAATTGATTTTTATTTTTATTTAATTTAAAATGATTTGTGTGTCGCTCGCTAGTAGTATCATATGGACATATTCTTTCTGATCAATATTTAATCTGATTCACAAGCGAGTCTTTAACGGGACGTTATCATTATTTAAGTCTGGAGTGAATAGGCTCTTACTGTCCCAGCGGGTTAGGTTAATAGTTATCATTGAACTGCTAGTTTCTACATGAAGATATGTTTATACGTTATAGAAAAACTAAGTTAGATGGCAACGGGACACAAACTGTCCCGGCGTCTAACCAAGATTGACTACTTGTAAGGGTAAGCATTCATCTAAGTTACCGTGTTATTTGTCTTCATAACCATTATAAGGACAGGCGATTAGGCTGGTTAAGTTGGTAAGCTTACGTGACGTAATAAATTTCAGTGGTGGCAGTGAGTTATTTATGGGCTCACTTGATGATAAATTAATTCTTATTAATAAAATACTATAATTTTAGACACTATCACCGCAAAAGATGTCTTTAGTCCGTATGGTGATTGATTTAAAATACATAGTGTCATCAGCCCATTTCATCCTAAGGGTATCGTAAGAGCCGGCAAAAGGAAATGAAAAGCCCGATAAGCTAGCCGAAAGAAAAGGACAGTTTGGTACGAAACCCTTTTTTTTTTCTTTGTTTTCGCTGGGGAAATGCTTTATGCATACCACCGCACCCCGGGGAAAGGTCGGTGATTATGTGGGACTCCGACAAGGGTCGTCTACCCAAGAGTCGTTTACCCACTAAAACCCCAGCGGCATACCCTCACACGACGCGCTTGGGGCGCCACAAGTTCGCGTAAACGCATTCTACTGTGACGCCCCGGCGTGGTGCCCGCTACGCGGGCAAGCGAGTATCAGAGAGGGCGTCCCGGTACACTGAGACGCCCTCAGTTATCGAGGCTTTCGTCGGTGGTGGCTCCCCCGAACCACCACCGGCCTCCGGTACGAAACCCTGTCCCAACCCGTCTCGCCAGCGTGGCAAAGTAGGCTAATTGAATAATTGTTAGATGGAGGGTCATCTAACTGGAGGCGCCTGACTCAGCAATGGGGCATCTATGGGTTGAGAAGCAGTAGTAGTAAAAAAAGTCTCAAACATTCCGGGAGCCTAGTCAAATAAAAAAAAACACCCGCTTTGGCAGAATAGAAAACCAATGGACCTTATCTCACATTTTTCTTTCTAGTTCACCAAATCGTGCGAATCGAAAGCCACTTGGTTACTAGACTTAGTTACTTTTCACTGAAGGAAGGCCACGTGGCCCGAAGAACGGATGGCCGTTGGGGCATAAAAGTCTTGGAGTGGCGCCCACGTATGGGAAAGAGAAGCGTGGGAAGACCCCCGACTAGGTGGACGGACGATCTTGTGAAGGTCGCTGGGAGTCGGTGGATGCGGTCAGCACGAGATCGTGCATTGTGGAAATCTATGGGGGAGGCCTATGTTCAGCAGTGGACTTCTGTGGCTGATAGATAACTTTTGCTTTTGCCCACGGGTTTTCCCACGTGAGTTATATCCAAATATTTGGAATCTGCAACGCATTACAAAAAACAACAATAAACCTAATGATTATTTTTATGATTACTGCTCCGCTCACTTGGGTAGTAGCGTGATGATATAGAATAACGATAACTAGGCGATTTCTTCCAGAAAACCTTAACCAGATACATAAGTTACTCAGTGATAATGTAATATTCTTTTTTGAGGTTTATTATAAACAATCAAATACTTTCTCTTTATTTATAACTAGTGGCCCGCCCCGGCTTCGCCCGTGCAAAGCGGGTGTTATACATATAAACCTTCCTCGTGAACCACTCTATCTAATAAAGAAAACCGCTTCAAAATCCGTTGCGTAGTTTTAAAGATTTAAGCATACATAGGGACGGACAGAAAACATCGACTTTGTTTTATACTATGGAGTGATAACAATATTATACAGAGTTGATATGACAGAGGGGCATTAAATTACACTACGTAGACTATATGTGATTAGTATGAATTCGAAACGGTACAAAAAAAAAACACGTGATTTTTCATGGGGGGTGGAGGGGTAGTCTTAAACCTCACCAGGTATCACCAAGGGGGAGGGATGGGTTAAAAATGTTAAAAAAACATCACGTGATTAATGGACAGCCCCTAAGGTTAATAACCGATGCGTTAGGCATAAAGATCTGTTAGGAAAGATACATCATGTTCAAATGAGGTAAAAATTTAAAAAATCATTTGCTGCTAAACTATTGCTCCAATTTAATTGATTTTTGATACAGAGCCTGGAAATGATACCTAGTATAGGCAGTTAAAAAAATGCCCCTATGTCGTATCAACCCTGTATACACCAGTATATTAACCGATTTCGTATCGTATCCAATATCCTCTGTTTTGCTTTGCAGTAAAACAATAGGTATATCTGCCAGAAATGACAAGCCAAAAGTGGTAGGCATAAATACGCTCGCATCTTTATGAACTTCGGCTCATCCCCGGAGTGGGGATTATTATTTCATACCCGGCGGTGGATGGGGTATTAGCATAAAATATCTAATCAAGGACACCATATCTTTAGGATGCGTCTTTCTGTCATAGGCTTATTGAAGGCATAAGATATTAAGATAGATATATCTTACTCATCTTTTTCCTATCTCATTGGGGACGGCTTAACCTTCTTTTGGTTAACTAACAGTATTTACACGGGGAAATTGCCGTCGCGTCTACCGGTAATTATATGGTTAGACCGGCTATTAGTGTTCACGTTACTGACTACGTGTAATGACTGCCATAGATGGTAGAGTGGGAGCCGGGACTGACGGATTTAAGTACGTGGATGTGTGTGTAACAAATGATGGACATGATCGACACGCATCCAACATCCTGCAGAGCTTGCAAAAGTTGCCTGTAGATCAATTGAGTAATGCGCAGTTCGCTAGGCTACGATTTCCTCTGACGAACAGTCCGCCAACCAAATGAAGTTGTTTATGTGTAAAAAAAAAGCGAAACAAAATTTATATTTTATTTTCTTCCTTCTTCCTTCGGTGTATTGTGTTTTTCCGATCTGACCTGTAATCATCAGTCCGGTTTACTCGAGTACTGAGCGCCCTAGAGTCTAGTCTGACGTCATGACGCATCCAGCTGCAGCCAAGATATTCCGACTGCCTTGTCTAGAGGTTGGATATGCCTTTGATCCCCACCGCATACTGGGGAAAAACGCGTGTTGTAAAAGTCAACAAAACCCAGCACTTGGTGGTAGGATCTAATTGTCCGCCCGGCTAGCAACCACTCTCACAGCTAAGTCCGAGGCAAAGCAGTTTTACTGTGTGCCGTCGTGTGTATGTGAGAGCCGGTGCCCAATAGGGCATTTCCTTTAATTGCCTGCTACATCTTATAGACAGACGTTGATTTCCAGTAATTGATAAAAAACATACGTAGAACTCCAATATTATGACCGGTCCGGTCCATTCGAATATAAGTCTTATATCGAGTACCGTACTTCGAAGCACTCTGTAAATTGGGACGGGTAATACCGGCCGATGTCGGTAATGTGTTGAATTTATTAGCTATGGACCCAGATACCTCAGATGTTCTTATCGGTATAGACGTCGTTCTTAAATGTTGTAACACAAAATACAACAACAGTTCTTGTACTGGTTTCTGAACGACAGCACAGCCTTGTACTTACTTCTCAGCCCGTAAAAGATCCACTGCCAAGTAGGGCCTCTTCCAATTACAGGAGGGTAATTAGCCTATTGTGCGAGAGTGGCCAGACTGGCATAGGGGTTTGTTTCAAGTTTTCCTTCTCTTGCGACTAGACTAGTTTTCTGCCATGTAATTTCCTTAAGCCGGCTTTTATACACCCTCATAGTGGAATTTGGTGGTGACATTCTGTATCATTAATCCGTCATCTCCCGAGCCACGTCAACCTTGCAGGTGTGTGGGTACACCCTGGGGGCTGGCGCGAATAGAAGGAAATTTACGCCCTGACCTACCCACTAAAACCAACGGCGTTCCTGGACTGCCCAAAGCTGTGTCCTGGGTCTCGCTCCCCAATAAGGCAGAATTCTCTGCGACGGGTTTGTGTAAACCTGTGACATATTGGAAAATAGTTTATTTCAAACGAAACCATTGCCTTAGACATAAGTTATATCGCGGGGAAGTTTACAAACATGTAATTTATGAACACAAATGACACCCTAAACAACTATAGTCATCATCCTCACAACATGACTACTCAAACTGGCCAGCTGGCTTTACATGACAAGGAAAGCATGACATTAGCAGCTAAAATGAGACGTTCCTTGTGGTGCCAGCACCAAGGGACACCTAATGGAGCTCTGGGGACCTTACCTTACCTGGTGTTGTTCTTTGGCTGCGGCGGTTTTCTGTATCCATTTTAGTTACCAACATAGTCAATGAGCCTTTAAATAACTGTAAGTCCCTAAATATCATCATCATCTCACATTAGTCCACTGCTAAAGAGCGCCATAGTGCCCTGTCTTCAGCTTTTTTTTTTTTTTTTTTTTTTTTTTTTACCAAATACTTGAATGCCTTTGACCCTAGGCTTGCGTGATCGAAAGCAACGCCAGGGTCTAAGATGGGACAGGCAATTCAAAGAAATGCCCTGTCGGGCACCGGCTCTCACATACACACGACGGAACACAGTAAATCTGCTTGGCGCCGGACTTAAATGTGAGGGTGGTAGCTGGCCGGGCGGACCATTCGATCCTACCACCAAGCGTGCTGGGTTTTGTTGGCTTTTACAACACGCGTTTTTTCCCAGCGTGCGGTGGGGAAGTTTTATATTCTGACCCGTCCCCACACGGGATAAAAAGCTTGACGCATCCAGCAATAAGTCTCTAAATATCGTAATAACTCATCGTAATTGTCAACGTGGATTTATATTTATGGACTTAACATAAACTTTAAACAATTAGAGTAAGGCATTTAATTCTGAACTTTGAAACTAGTAGCATAGTTCGATAAACAACCCGCTCTCCGCAATATATTCTGTAACTCCAATGGAAACTTAGTAGTATTACACTACACGGTCGTAGGATATCACTTTAACCACAGTGGAAACTATTCTAAGTCTATATTAGATTCCTAACCAGACATGGAAGTTTTGGTACAAGATTAAACTGTGGCCAAAGTGTCGGGTGATTGATAAAATACGAAATAAAATTATTTATAGAATTTATTTGGACAATGAAATAGAAAACAATCAGGTAAATAGCAAAATAAAATAATAATAAAATAAAAATTTTGGTGCATGGGATAGATTAATTTCCAAAAGTCATTGATACATCATTAAAAATCATAATAGGTATAGTTAATTAAGTCAATGTTCTTAACTAAAAGTCTTGTTTTAGGTTATAGTTGCGAATTATAGGTTCTAAATGCGGTCTAGGGTTGAAAATGTCTAAATCCGCGTTATTCATGACAATCAGGCGATCAGCGGAGATGGAGGGATTGCAGGAATGAGGAGTTGTGTGTGAAAGGTGTGAATGTAGGTATGACGACTGATAGGTGTGTGTGGAGACTACCACCTAGTGTGGGACAGGGGCCGTAAGATGATAATGGTGTTTGTAAATATGACGATTTATAAGAGTTTTGTGATGAAACCTACGTAAATAAAAAAAAAAAAAAAAAAAAAAAAAAAAAAAATCTCGTTAAATAAACGAGACATTCTTGTAAGAGGATTGTAATACGAAGTATTGTTAACATAAGTTCGAAAGGAAAATGTGCGATCTGGAACGCGCAACTTAGGCGTGCTAAGGGTAAGAATACTTAGTTTGTAAGAGGAGTCAATAGAACTGTGCAATAATTTATGCAAGTTTATCAAATCAAGTTTACAAAGGCGAGCACGTAGAGGAGTTACATGAAATCTTACTAATCTACTATTATAATCGTAAATTTCATGTATGTAAACTGCCCCCGCGACACATGTTATATCTAGTGCAGAAGCTTCACAAAGAAAAAAAGAAATGTAACAATTAAAGGAAGGAGTTAAGTTAGAACCCATTGCCGCTTCAACTGTGCAATGAATATTATTCTAGACGAATACTAGCTGACCCGGCAGACCTGTCAGGTCCTGCATGATATTCATTTACCGACTGCGGCGATATCTGTCGGGCTGTTTATGAATCTAAACCATTCATTTTAGTATTACACTAAAATTTTAGTTCGTTTTAGAACTCCTGTGCCTATTTCAATGAGTAGTTCAGAGCACGGAGCTACACTGGCGTCAGTCGAGTTCCAAAGCGATGTAAGTGCATATCCTTGTTTGACATGAGACTCCATAACTTACTTCGACTTGTACGGATACAAAGTTCACCCCTTTTGGGAACAAATACGAGTTCAGGAGGGAATGTGTAGCTCAAAAGTTGTGTTGCCCAATAAGTAATTATTAGAAGATACATTATTTTCTAAAGCCAACTTGAGTCATATATATAGTTATCATGTAAATAAAACATGGTTCTGAGAACGAGCCTTGGTTTGAATTTGGTGAGGAGATCTTCTAAACAGATGAAAATCGGCCTCTTATAAGACCTGGTCTACACACATTTGTTTCTATTTTAAAACTAGCTTACCGGGCAAACTTCGTGCCACCTCAGAATCAATAAAAAATGTTTTTTCATATTGTCTTACCTTTTCAACCTTCCCTGGACTTCCACGAATATTTCAAGACCAAAATTAGCCAAATATGTACAGCCGTTCTAGAGTTTTAGCGAGACTAACGAACGGATTTTATTATATATTCATTCTTCTGCCTTCTTATTATTTTGTTGAAGGCTAAATCGATATAAATATTTCGGGATATAGAATTAAAAACAGTGAAGGACCAAGCTTCTAAGGTCAATATAAGAAGGAAACACGATGTTCGGAACTCGTTAAGCATAAACAATGAATTAATAAAAAGTGTGAAATAAAATCATGCCGCGCAAAAAACACAACCTTTAATTTAAAACTATTTCTCTACCACTACAACGCTGTCACAACAAATCTAAAACATAATAAAACAACATGCTTTGATAGAAAGTCCCACAAATACGGGATGACATTTTATATGGTATAAACATACAAAGAATTGCGCAAGTCAGAGTGACAAAGTACATGACATGAAGAAAGGGCGGTTAATGGTATAGATGCACGTGAAAAATCTTACAGCAGCCGCTAACACATACATTGGAAATTCCAAAAGGTAGAATTAATTTATGACTTGACAGATAAAAAAGGTGCTTAAACTATAGTAATTTAGAATCATCTTGAGCTAAAATTTATCCTGCGCGAAAAATCAACTATATGATTTTTCGGTCTCTTCGTGATAGTGATTGGGGGAAAGGGAGGCGTTAGCCATAGATTTACATTTAGAGTCAACGTTAGGAAACGAGTTTAGCTAAATAACGCCGACTACTAGTTCGTTCGTTCGTTTCAGCCCATTACTGACCCACTACTGAGTCGGGCCTCCTCCAAATTCATGGAAGGAAATTATTCGGGTTGGCACAGGGTTTGTATCAAGTTTTCCTTCTCTTGGAGCTAGGTGATGTGCCTCTTGCGTTCCCTTAGTCGCCTCTTACGACACCCTCGGGATGATATGGGTTGGTGACACTGCGTATTCTAAATCCGTCAGGAGACGGAACCAAGTTAGTTATATTAAATACGATTACGCTCCATAATTCCCGCCAGGCTTACGGCGCATGTTCTCTATGTCTGTGGTCCTGGAGCAGTGGTGGTGGTGTTTTGCACTCTGGAATTCCATATAACCTGGCTAGACTCCAACGGCTGCATGTTCACGAGGTTATACCACGCCACGAAATATGCCAACCCCTTTAAATATCTCTTATTAATACTATATTCTAATAATAATAGCATCTAAAACTGTTTAAAAAAATGAGCTCATTAAAAAACTTCATTTTCTCTTTTCTTTTTCTTATTTGAGAAAGCACAAAAGTTGTTCTATTTACGCTAGAAAAGTTTTGCAGCTTCTTTATTTACGGTACATAAGGTAGAGAACATAGTGACTACAAAAAATATTTTAGTTTACAAATGTAGTACATATTTTTAAATGTGATCATTTAATTTTGCCATAATCTACAGTAACATTTTCGAAAATACACTCGAGAGCAATGAATCCGGGTCACTTAAAGAATGTTAAAAATCTCGGAAACTAAAAATGATAGTTTAATGCAATAAATTGTATTTAATAGACAATTTTATACTCCTTAAATGAAAGTAAAAAAAATATGAGTCACCATACATTTTATTAACACAAAATTACATAAAGAAAAAAACTGCTGATCTCTCCTTAAAACAAAAATAGGAAACATGAAATTTTTGAACTTTATTAAGATTTTCTTGAATTTTAATACTTCGTATTGCCTCCTCGTGCTTCCATTACTGCGTTTACGCGGTTTGGCATGCTGTACACCAAGTTCCTTATACGATTTTGGGGAATATTCTCCCATTCCTCTGTGAGAGCAATTTTGAGCTCACGAAGCGTGATTGGGGGAGGGTTTCGTTGTTTTACGCATCTGCCTAGCTCGTCCTAAGCATGCTCGATCGGGTTGATATCCGGGCTGCGCGCTGGCCACTCCATACGAGTAATGTTCATCTCTTGAAGGTAGTCATTCACAATCCTACCTGTATGAGGTCGGGCATTGTCATGCATAAATATAGCATCCTCACCTAAATTGACCATAAATGGACCAACGTGATCATTGAGGATTTCTTCCACATATCTTACGCTAGTTAAAGAGCCGTTTTCTATGATCACCAGCTCTGTGCGACTTTCAGAAGACATTCCGGCCCACACAAGTACAGACCCACCACCGTAGGCTACTTTTTCTTCGATGCATGCTTGCTTGAATCTTTCCCCTGGTCTTCTATACACTCTGTGTCTTCCATCGTGCTTGTAGAGCATAAATTTTGATTCGTCGGAGAACATAACTTTTGACCAATCTTCAATACTCCAATTTACGTGGCTCTGGGCATATCTTAGTCTTGAAATACGATGCCCACACTCCAGTTTAGGGCCGTTTGCAGGTCTAAGGGGTTTTAAGTTAGGTTCAGCAAGCCGACGTCTTACTGTCCATGCACTTGGGTTACTTCCTCCGAGGCGTCGAAACTGATTTGTGAGTTCAGTTCCTGTGAGAAAGCGATTTCGAAGCATGGTGTTCACCAAGTATCGGTCTTCTCGTGCTGTGGTACACCTGGTTCTGCCCGTTCCTGGTCTGCGTAGGTTAGAACCAGTTTCTTCGTAACGTCGGAGAACTCTTTGTACTGTTGACAGCGACACACCGACAGTCCTGGCTGTATCGCGCTGACTCCGGCCGGTTTCCAGCATTGTAAGTATTCTGGTGCATTCTTCAGGCGTAAGCGACATAATTTCAGCTTGAATAATGAATATAGAGCACTATCAACATGGTTTATGTACCCACATAAATGACAGATTACAAACAAAAGCAAAACCAAATGCTGTAATTTCGTAGTTCCATCTTCGAAAGTGGCCCTTTTTCAAGTTTGATTTTTTTATGATATAACTTTACAATAACTAAGAAGTTTTAATACCTTCATTTAAGGAGTATTACATTGTCTATTAAATACGATTTATTGCATTAACCTAGCATTTTTAGTTTCCGAGATTTTTAGGATTCTTTAAGTGACCCGGATTCATTGCTCTCGAGTGTATTTATAAAAATAAATTTACCCGGGCTTGTTGCTGCCATTTTATCGAAGCTCTAAAAATATTACTGAACTTGGGAAGCCAAACAAAAGGGAAAGCACCCTAATATATGTTCTATTTAATAAAGCCTTATTAAACTATTATAAATAAGACCGTAAGTCTTTAGTATGGCTATTTCTAAACTTAAAGTTACTTTATACAACTAACTCAGCATATAATTTATGTGCCAATAACCTTTTAACTATTTGAGGTCAATTAAAAAGTCTATATGTCAAAGACTTTATTAGTCTAAATTTAAAATATCCCCTGTCCGAATCGTGGTAGAAATATGAAGGTGGTGTAATTTATGCCGAACCGCTTCAGCATGATTTCCACCACGCAGTGGTCACTTGCTGATGCCTGAGTATCTTTTTTAATAAGGTTAGTACTGAGAGTTGGTGATTGGCAGTGTCGAGCTCTTACACTTGATGATTTTTCTTGTAGCGTACTATCGCCTTTATTTAAAAAATCAATCTTCAAAATCGTTGTCGTTTCACCCAAAAAGAGTCTACTGCGAGACAGTGCCCAAAAGGCCACCACGGACGGCTTTTTTTCCAAACCGTACTGAATCCGTGTAAAATCAATAATGATACCATATGCAATTATGTTTATTTTTTTTGTGTTCACGCTACCGTCTATGACTAAGCAAGTGGCTTAAAAGGCACGCGCCTGAGGCATTGTCGCAATTATTCAGACGCATCTGCATTCTCCCATTGTCAGCCTGCTCTAACTATCTTGAAATATTTCTCCATGTTCAGGCCCCAGCGGGCTTTGAAACCACCCAATCCCTATGTATGCTTATATCTTTAAAACTACGCAACGGAAGGAGGAAGGTTTATTGCACCCGTGCGAAGCCGGCGCGGGTCGCTAGTTTGGTAATAAAAACATCTTATAATTATAATCTTATAATATGAGAAATATTACAGCTTTTTTGTGAATGCTCGTCTTGTCATATATTTATTACTAGTGGCCCGCCCCGGCTTCACCCGTGCAAAGCGGGGGTGGGTTATACATATAAACCTTCCCCTTGAATCACTCTATCTATTAAAAAAAACCGCTTCCAAATCCGTTGCGTAGTTATAAAGATTTATGCATACATAGGGACGGACAGAAGAATGCGACTTTGTTTTATACTATGTAGTGAAGTGCATAGGTTTAACTGATAGTGTAAAGTCAGCCTATTTTATTTAAAACAAAAAAGATCTTTAATATTGATATGGTCACTATAAGATAGCTTAGTTAGATTAGCTAATTACGTAATAACTTAAGACAAAAGGTCCTATAACTTAATAAAGTAACCGACTTGGTATTACATGGATCTCACAAGTCTTTACGTTAGGAAAACTGAGTTGCGAGACTTATTTTTTTTTTACAAGTTTGTTTCCAATGGCATTTACATTTACACGTAAAATATCGCAAAACTGCGATGCAGATCCCGTAAGCTGCATTACATTATGCGTATAAAATCGCCAACCGTGCGCCGACAACGCAGAGGGGATCTAATTAGACATCGCAACCGCAGTTAATGTACCATGAACATAGATATAAGGGAGATTTGTAGTGAAGCATGTTTGCTGGATAGTCGCTTCCATTTGCTAATATAGTGCTTTAACAATTTTTTTAACATAATTCTTGTATGACTCAGTAATTTGATTGATTTTACATAACTAATAGGAGCTTTTTAATGTATTTACAATCTAATTGTAACGTGTTTAAGGTTTGAAAATGCGCTGACATAGGACTCAAACATAACCGTTTTAAAAAGTACGAAACTGCGTTGTTAGTATAGGGGTTAGATGCGGCGCCTTCCTCCGTTTCGATTCCGGGGTCGGGCAAGTGTCTTTGTCTAAATCAGAGACACCCCTGGGACTGGGTGTCATTTATGTTCGTGAATTTCATATTCGTAAGCTGCCCTCGTACAAGTACATAGTGCAGGGGTTCGTTTAAAAAATCATATTCAGTATTTCTTTAATGCGTTCTGGTAGGGGAAGTGCATGCATCGACGACACGGTTGGCGCAGTGGTTGAGCGATCGACTGCTGCGCAGCATGTCGCGGGTACTATACAAGTATTTGTTCCGGGTCTGGATGTTTTCTATGTCTAATATGTATGTATTTACAAAAAAAAAATATATAAGTAGTTTATCATCCATCTCGTTACCATAACACAAGCATTCAGTTGCTTAGCTTGGGACGAGATGGCGTTGTGTGAAATGTCCAAGGATATTTATTTATTTATTAACCAATCGCGTGGCTTACGCCTCCCTTCTCCACCTATCATCGCCAAAGATCGATGTTGACAGAATCAGAACACATGGTGTCACCACCCCATCCCATCCTGAGGGTGTCTTAAGAGCCAACAGAAAGAAATGACAAGATCGAAAACCTATCTGCAAGAGAAGGAAAACTTGATATGAAACCCTGTGCCGGCCCGTCTGGCCAGTGCGGTACAGTAGGCTCTTTACCCTCCACGTAACTGGAGGAGGCCCGACTCAACAGTGGGTCGTCTATGGGCTGAGTAGAAATGCTAGTACCACTACAAAATAATAATGCCAGTATTACTGCACTTTTAAGTTTCATTAAAAGTGCAGTAATACTGGCATTATTATTTTCGGTTGTTTCTACATGTTTACCGCAATGAAAATTTATAGATCGGTCAATAGGACGCTCAAATTGTCCACAGCGAATCATCAGTGCTGACATATTCAGTGCAATCACGCGGTGATTGTGAGAGATGGTTGCGCAATTGCTCAATAGACTGTGTTTGTGATTTCACAATTTGACATAACAAGCCGTTTATAGGTAGTAGTACAATATACTCCGTATTCAAAACTTATGCTTTACTTTAAAGTTTAAAAGTTTAAACGAAGACGCCGAGAAAATAATCGTCATCATGCTAATAGATATATCCATATGAACCATATTGTGTGTATCCTCCGTGTGGTGGCCACCCCATTCCATCCTGAGGGTGTTGTAAGAGTCGACAAAAGGAAAATGATAAGGCTGAAAACCTAGCCGCATGAGAAGGAAAACTTGAAATAATTTTTGCGACTCGGGCAGAAGGGGTTTGTATCGTCACAGTCGACTGTGGCATCACAGTCGAGGGGGTTGATATGATACCCTTTTCTTTTTTTTTTTTGTCGCCCGAGGTAATATCCTTTATGGACTTCCTCGCCGGCCACGGGGATGGCCAGCGAGGGGAGTGTGGGACTCTCCCCCATAGTGGGGGCCTACCCACTAAACCTCCCCGGGGTGCTCCAACTCGCGTCCTGTTGCGGCATTGTGGGATCTGATGCAGAATCACGCCAAAGCTTTGATATGATACCCTGTGCCAACCAGACTGGCCAGCGTGGCACAATAGGCTAATCACCCTCCCCTTGTTGGGAGGAGGCCCGACTCAGCGATGGGTCATTTATGGGCTGAGTAGTAGTGGAACAATATTGTATTCAATAATGATTAACTATGGACACGTACAGTTGCTCCTGCAATATATATATATATATATATATATCTGGTTAACAATAGTCTGTGATTGCGTGCTCTTCGCTGCGGTTTCGCCCCTTTGCCACAACGGCCGGAGTTTCCATCCTGGCAGAATATTTAATATACGTACGTGTAATTAAATCTGTGTTCATTAAAGGTAGAACCGTAAAGTTGGGAATGAAATTAGAATTAAAAGTTAGAGCCTCGGGATAATGAATGCGGAATTCTTCAGTTCAAATGTGGTGTTAATGGGTGCTGATGTTGATTAAGCTGTAAAATTAAACGGTAAACTTTTTTGTATGATTGTGTTCGAGTAAGTATTTCATTGTAATATGAGGATAATAATTTTTAGGGGATGATGTTTGATAGGCAGATTATTTTCTTCGTATCGTATCGTTTCAGCCCATAAATGACCCACTACTGAGTCACGCCTCCTCCAAATTCATGGAGGGAAATAAGCCTACTGTGCCACGCTGGCAAAATGGGGTATGTATCAAGCCGAGGCGTCACAGAAGACCCCGTTTACGCGTACTTGTGGCGCCCCAAGCGCGTCGTGTGAGGGTATACCGCTGGGGTTTTAGTGGGTAGACGACCCTTGTCGGAGTCCCACATAATCACCGACCACTCCCCGGGTATAATGGTATGCATAAAGCATTTCCCCAACGACAACAAAAAAAGGGTTTGTATCAAGCTTTCCTTCTCATTCGGCTAGGTGATCTGATTCTTGCGTTGTTTTAGTCGCCTCTTCGACTTCGACACCCCCAAGACGGTATGGGTTGGTGACATTGTGTATTCTAAATCCGTCACCACTCTGATATTATTTTCTTAGATTTTGATTATGGATATGGAAGAGGCCAGACTTAATAGTGGGTTATTTATGGGCTGGAATGAAGATGCTTATGATGTTTAAAACTATAATAAACTATGGCTAGTCACTGATACTCATAAATGACCTACTAGTGAGTCGGGCCTCCTCCAACTACACGGAGGGTAATTAGCCTACTGTGCCACGCTGGCCAGACGAGTTGGAAGAGGGTTTCGTATAACATTTTCCTTCACTTATAGCTACGTTTTCGGCCATATCATTTCTTTTTGTCGGGTCTTGACACCCAGATTGAAATGTAGCGACACTATGTATTTTAAATTCGTCACCACACGGAAATGTCACCGATAATGTACCTATAATCTGAGTTAACCGAAACCTATTATTAATTTGAAAAATGAATATGATAATGATTTCTTAGGTTTTCGCGATTATTACACATTGAAATTAAACACTTTTTAACGGATTTATCGCGTGTATATTACATTATTTAATTCCCGACGTTTCGAATGCTTTGCAGCAGTCGTGGTCGCGGGAGAGACTAGATGACAGTTGTCTTCAAAAGTACAAAGAAACAGTTAAAATCTACCGCCTATAATTTTTATTGAATATGATATTAATTAATACTCATATAAATCGAAAAAAAACCATTAATATCGTCCAAGCCGTTTCGGAAGAATTCGATAACAAGCTTTTTATATTATTATTATAGTAGGCCGAATACGAGCAATCTACGAGTATGCCTTACGTCAAAGAACAAAGACTAGGAGCAGTAAATATCTTTATTGAGTATTCCAAGTTTTTGTTCTTAATATGTTTACTCCGTTTATACATTTAAAGTTTAGTTGACTGACACATATTTTTTTAAATCACTCTGATAAATAAATAAACTGTTATGAAAAATGCGAATGAATGGTATGGCTTTACCAGACTTAAATATAATTAAAAAATATCCTTGGACATTTCACACAACGCCATCTCGTCCCAAGCTAAGCAACATAATGCTTGTGTTAAGGTAACGAGATGGATGATAAACTACTTATATACATTTTTTTTTTGTAAATACATACATATTATAGATAGAAAACATCCAGACCCGGAACAAATACTTGTAGGTCATTGTATACTAAAGTTTAAGTATAGTATGCCTCCAGAAATGAAGTTCCATTTCCTACCTATAAAATTCCGAGGAACAGTACTCAAAAGAAAAGCGCTTTGATTACTTTTGAAACGTGAATGTGACGTCCGAGGAACGTCTCAAAGGCTATTTTTATAGAGGCAGTCGTTGCGGGGCTGTAATTCAATTTATTGCTTCTTCTTCTCCACTGGGGGACGCCTCGTCGTGATAATGCAATTTGATTGAGCTGCTTATTGGCCCTTTACCTATTCATTACCGCGACTAAATTTCAATGGAAGAGAAGAAAGATTTGTTCTTTCTGAAATTGGCCAAGTGATTGCGTATATTTAAGGACAAAGTTGGATACTTTTCCGATTGGGTATTTTATATTAGTTTTTATTTGTGCATTTGCTCATATGGTTTACGGTAAGAATTTATATAGTTTACTTGTTTATAGAAACCATAAAAAAAGTTTTAACGGATTTATGGCAAGTATATTACGTTATTTAATTCCCGACGTTTAGAATGCTTTGCAGCAGTTGTGGTCGCGGGAGAGAACGAAATCACTACCATCAAAAAACCTTTTTTACGCGTTACGTGTTACAAAGCTTTTAGGACACGGAAGGCGTGTAAAAAAGCTTTTGGTAATTGTCTGCATGGCCATTTATATGTATCATCCCAGTGTATAAATTGCTTATTAGTTAGCCGTCTCAAGCCCGTGCTTCCTCCAGCTAGCGAAGGAAAATAAGCCTACTGGCACTGACATTAATTTCTAGTTTTAACCGACATCTATTCGGTTCAGTAGTTTGACTTAAAACTTTAGTTGAAATATGTGAATGTATATGTATATTCAATACGTAATCAAAAACTAAAAATCGTAAGTATGAAAATTATGATTCTTAATTTTCAATTTTGTATTGCAAAATTTTGCTTACATTGATCTACAGTCAGTTTACATTTTTGATAAAAAGATTTTTTTGCTTATTTTGTTGCTTTTGACTCATACGCCTTAGCGTAAAATCGGTTGGTAGCACAGCACAGCACAATGGGTTTTAAGCCGTATAACGTATTATCTACGTCATCGTATATTACGTCCAGCAGTATGACTTAATTAATATTTAATGTTTATTATGAATTAAATTTTAAATTAATTTTAACAAAACGACAGACCTCCGACAAATTTCCACACGGCACGCCAAAAAGGGTTGAGTCATTCAAACTTCGGTAATCGTATTTGAAGGAGTTATGAAGTATGAAAATGTTTCAACAATGGAATGCCAACAATGAAAACTTTCCACTTTGCCTCTTGACACCTGAGGAAGGCAGGAGATGAATCGTGAAATATAGCATAAAGCTGCGAACGTAACACTCTGAAATGGCGTCCCGCTGTGTTTGCTTCCCTTTTATTTTCAAAGCGATTAAAAAACTTCTAGCCCCTGAGAAGAAAACCTTTAATGTTCCCTTCACTGTCAACCCTCGCATTTTTCTGTCTACCTTTATTCATATTTCTTTTTATGTAGTGTTTATTGACAATCAAAATATTTTGTACCGGAAAACACAACAGGGGTGCACGTGTGAAGAAAATATTGAATTTAAATTTCCCCTTCGAGCGATGAAGAATGGTTGGCAAGTTTAGTTTTATGAGATCGGCAATTTTATTATAATATAAATGGCTTCCTGAAAATGTAGAGAAAATTATAACAAGAACTACAACTGCTACCACTCAGCCCACTACTGAGTCGGGCCTCCTCCAATTACATGGAAGGTGGCAAGACGGGTTGGCACAGGGATTCTTTTCAAGTTTTCCTTCAGGATTGAAGGTGGTGTACACTATATATTATATATCCGTCACCACACGGAAAACAAGAACGACATATGTTTAATCATAAAAGCAGGTCATGGAGTTGATTTAATTATAAAAACCTATAAATGGAACTCAATTTTTAAGTGTAATTTTATTCTGAATAAATATTTGTGCTAGACTTCCATTCATTCCTTTAATTTTTACTATAAAATTAAACTACTGTCTTTCTGGAGTTGTAAAACTTCTAAAGTGCATTATATAGCTCAGACTCAGATAATAATAAAATTTCCGAGGATGAAGAAAACGTAAAACGCTCTTTTCACAGATGGCACGAATGCTTTTGCATTGCAAACTAGATTCCAGATAAAATACTTTAGAAATATTCATAGAATTGTTTACAAATACGTGTTTTATATATCTGGGTTCATTTTTGTAACTACATAAAATAGTTAATGAAAATACTAAATCAAACCCACGGATCCTTGTGGTGCAGAAGGGAATTCTGAATTCTATTTATTTTAAAATATTCTTTGTAAGGTCTTATTTTCAACACAGAAAAATACAAATTTGTGCGGTAGGTATGTTTATATAAAAAAATGATATTTTGTTTTTAAATTAATATTTTTTTAAGCTATATCTGATACAATTCCAAATATGATGACTAGTTTTTTTAAAACGAAATGCCTTCCCTGTTTATAACCTGTATCGCAGGGGTAGTTTCATCATCATCATCATCATCATTTCAGCCAAAAGACGTCCACTGCTGGACATAGGCCTCCCCCCCGAATCAGAAATGAGGAGATACGCAGGAAAACCAGGGTCACCGACATAGCCCACCGGATTGTCAAACTTAAGTGGCAGTGGGCAGGGCACATAGCTCGCAGGACCGACGTCCGATGGGGCAGAAATGTCCTCGAGTGGCGACCGCGTTCCGGAAGGCGCAGTGCTGGTAGGCCTCCCACACGGTGGACCGACGACCTGGTTAAGATCGCCGGAAAGCAGTGGATGCGGGCGGCCCAGGACCGGCCTTTGTGGAAATCCTTGGGGGAGGGGCAGTTTACAAACATGAAATTCACGAACACAAATGACACCCAGACTGGTTTATACAAAGACACTTGGCCGACCCCGGAATCGAAGCGGGGAACCGTTATCCAAAGACAGCACATCCAACCCTTAGACCAACAAGTTATGATGCCTATAAATCTTTACAAACCTTGTGTCATACTATTCTGTTGAAAAACTCTACCACATAAGTAACCATTTTAATAATTCCAAATACGTTTTGAACAATAAATAATAGCTCTATTCCAAGCCTCTTTCTCTTTTATAAGTAAGTAGCATGAAAGTACTTCGAAAGTAGAAAAGGGGCCTGCAATATTTGCGGTTTTCCTTAAAATGAGGAAAACTGTAGAGCCAAGAGGTAAGCGTTAACGGAACGGCACCGCATGGGGCCTCCGTAATTGTGTGCATAAATCATATGCCATCGAAATGAGATGTGATCCTTCACGGCTTTACCATAAAATAGTTGAAGAGGTTGTTTGTGTGAAACGATGGGGTGCCGTAGGATATCTTAAATATGAACTGTCTGATAGTGGGCTCTGAAGAATTACATTCGTTGATAAGACGCCGCTTTTTATGGTGGCTGTAAGTTTGGCGGTATGTCTATAAATAAATAATAAAGTTGTTGTGGAAAACAAAAAGGTTCACAACAATATTTCCCTGAAGATTGGCATGTTCCGTAGGTAGGGCGCGAGGAACAATTTAGTTATTGTATGATAAAACTTGGATGTTGTTTTCAATTTCATTTGTGAACTGTGCATTGGCAGAAATTCTTTTTAGATTATGAAGTTCAATCTCAAACTCAAATCATTTATTTCAATTGAACCTATTTACAGGTGTTTTCGAAAGGTCAAAAGTGAAGTTAGGAATCTAGTTGCTTGTTCCAAAAATTAGATCCTATGGAGAAGAACAGGCAAGATACTCTTTTTATCATATTTTCTGTTAGGTACTGTTCTAATTGTGTTCACATTCCTTATTTCATCGAAATCTTTTATAATCTGTATTTTGAAGTGTAATGAAAACGGGAGAATGACAGTGCGCCTTAGCTAAATGAAATAGGGATTGGAAAAAACTATTGATTTGGGGTTCCCTACGCAAATTATAATTAACTAGCTACCCGTCCCAGCTTCGCACGGGTGCAATGATGAACATCTAAATTTACCAGTATTTCTCTACCATATAATGCATGTATTATACATACAAACCTTCATCTTGGATCACTCTATCTACAAAAAAAAAACCACTGCGTAGTTTTAAAGATTTAAGCATACATAGGGACGGACAGACGACAGCGACTTTGTTTTATAATATGTAGTGATGATAGTGATTAGTCCGAACTGTCTGTGGATTCTTTATTATTGTAGACTATTTGTTCCTTCGTACAAAACCATTAACATTCGTCATTTTATTGTGTCAAATTATGTTACATTAATTTAAGTTTCGCTTCACACAAGCTACTAGAATTAAGTAGTGTACGAATCCAAAACAAAGATTAAAAAAAAATACTTCTAACTCCTTTCAAAACTTATAACATAAATATAATAAAAGGAAAAAACAAACTGGTTAAACGTTCTCGTTTCCAAGAAAAATATTATTTAGCTGGGTCGCCCGGCTTCGCACGGGTGCAATATTAACATATAAACCTTCCTCTTGAATCACTCTATCTATTAAAAAAATCCGCTTCAAAATCCGTTGCGTAGTTTTGAAAATTTAAGCATACATAGGGACGGACAGACGACAGCGACTTTATTTTATACTATGTAGTGATAGTGATAACTTTGACTGCAATAACGTGTCTACCTACGAGATAGATAAATGACTGATCCTACTATCAATCTCTTAAAACTTCAAGCAATAACGCAATACAGAACTTTCTCGAAATTCGCTACCAGCTAATAACGACGTTATCAAACTTAATTATTGTGCGAAACTGCAAGGCGGAGATGGCAAAACAAAACAAAAGGTATAACTCAGAGTTTAAACTAAGCACTTAAGCCACCCGGTCGAGACGCCGCTACCAATTAATAAATAAATGCTCCTTTCTTGGGTGTACTTTCAGTTTAAAAAATGTGAGGCCATTCAAAATGTTAGGTTTAAGAATGATCGTAAAAATTGGCCGCGTAATTGTGTGTGTCCAGAAGTAGATAATATTTTTTTTGAGATAAATTATTGTTTTATTAACCTTAGTTTTGGGTGCATAATGCATAGTTCATCTGTTTATTGGCACAATCCTCACAATATTACGGAGCCAATAGAAAGTTGCAAATGATATTTAAAATATACATTTAGTATGAAGCTGATATTCTGACGACATAATATAATTTATTTATGTGTTCAGATGGTAGAATGGTATTCCATTCCATTGTACACTCACTTATTTAAACGTGGCCTACACTTTAGGTCTTCCAGGTATCTACTACTTATCCCATAGATGACTCACTGTTAAGTCGGGCCACCTCCAGTTACATGGAAGGTAATTAGCCCATTTATTAATCCATGTGGTGATTGATTTTGAATACACAGTTTTTACCCCATTTCATCCTCAGGGCATCGTAAGAACCGACAGAAGGAAATGCTTAGGCCGATAAAGCTAGCCGCAATAGAAGGAAAACTTGAAACAAAACCACGGTAGGCTAAATTACCCTTTATGAGTTTAAAGGAGGTCTTAGTTATTAGCCTAGTGGTAGACTGTAGACGAAACCCTGTTTCGTCCAGCGTGACACATTACTCTTAATTATATCTTAATTTCAATTTCAAACTATCAAGTTTTCCTTCTCTTGAGGCTATGTTATGGCGGGAGGAATAGTCATTTCCTTTTGTCGGCCTTTACGCTACCTTCAGGATGGAATGGGATGGTGATACTATGTATTCTAAATCACCACACAAAACTGTAAAAGCGTTTTTTTTTAAATTAGCTGATCTCAAAGGTAGTAATAATGTGTGAACTAACACTTTGTCTAAGCTGTTACGCTTAGATAAAGTGTTAGTTGGATTTATTTCTTAATATTGGTCGACCCTTGTTACTTGCATTTTCCGCAGGCCGCCTACTATTGATTCATTGATAATGGTTTATATCACGCAATAGCTTTAAGTGGATAATAAATTATTCTATACACCTAGGTATTCTAGTCAATTTAGGTATAAATCTCTTCACTCCAATCTGGAACTGAGTTCAAAGAAATTGAAATAAACTAATATCTTTAAATGAGAAATTCTTGTATATATATATATATATATATATATAATTGGAATCTCGGAATCGGCTCCAACGATTTTCTTGAAATTTAGTTTAAAGGGGGTTTCGGGGACGATAAATCGATCTAGCTAGGAATCCTGACATCTATTGGCGAATTGAGCACAACAGCAGATGGCGTTGTTAAGTAACACGAAGTCAATGAGTGTTTGCTTTGAGGTTAGATCATCCAGATATTATTTATGAATATATGGTCCCTAGTAAATATTTTATTATTTAAAGTATCTTGTTATACTATATTTTTACTAATAAGTTTTGTTCATTTAATATATATTTATTAGTTATTGTCTTTTGATATTACTAGCGAAGGAGTACAATGGCTGTAATCTTATGCAGGGTCTAGTAAATTGATTTTTTTAAGTTGAGATTGAATCTATACTATGTTATGATAAATAAGTAAATGTAATATTCGCGGCCACTGCTGAGAAGAATTGGCAAGAAACTCAGAGGGTACAGAGAGTACATTAACATTTCCGAAATAATTTAATTTACGTAAACTTTACCCATTTCACTGTTGTTTAACCTGCAATAGTACTAACTTTAGGTGACTCGCAATATTACGTGACCATATAGTAAATCTGTTGTAGTAAATATCCAAAACAGTAGCATAACTAACAAAATCATTAGAAAAAAAATGGTTGTTTATTTCGTCAGGCCCCCCATACCTGCTATTTTCTATCAATGTGTGCATCTGACACGATAGCTTTATCTGGTTAATTATAATAAATAGTATTGATGACGGATTTTTAATACATTATGTCACCACCACATTCCATGCCACGGGTGTCGTACAAGGTCGATAACCTAGCCGCAAGAGAAGGAAAACTTGATACGAAACCCGGTGTCACAACGTCCGGCCAGCGTGGCACAGTATGCTAATCACCCTCCATGTAGTTAGAGGAGGCCCGACTCAGCAGTGGGTAATTTATGGGCTGAGAAGTGTGGAAGTAGTACTGTTGGACCTGCTCAGTTACTGTGGTTTGAAGTTGACAGATTTTAAAGTCGAAACGCTGAGTGCCCCCTGACTTCAAACGCGCACGCTGGAAATGACACTGTTACAGCCCAAGCGAAAGCCGCAAAATTCTACTGAACAAAATTAAGGGGCCTACTAAGAAACTCTTTTCTGGTAAATCTAGTAAATCATACAATATAAAGTGAGGTATGTATGTTAATCTAAATTCTAATTTAATTCGGATATTAATTTTCAACTGGCTTCAAAAAGGAGGAGGTTCCCGATTTGAGTGTTGTTAAACGATTCAAAAAACCCAGATTGATCCTCAGTGGTTTAGCAGAAAACTTGAAATAAACGATCAACATAGATTTGTAAGCAGACAAAATTATATTATTTCGACGATTTTGTTATTTACGAATCGTACGTTTATTTACATTAAATAATAATAAAAACGTCGAAAATAGGCACAGAAAATGATATATATGCAACTTTTTAAAGTCGGTGCCAACTTAAATTTACACTGACTTTAATTTTGATAAGACGGGTTTTGTTGTATTTATACAAATAATCGTAGAATTTTAACATTATACTAACCATAACTAAAATTGCACTAATATGGTGTAGGGATTTTGGTAAGCCTTAGGACCCAAATCTCTCTCTTAGAACAAACCTATCAACTGCTGTCCAAGATTATCGTACTTTCTTACGTTATGAAATTGTTTGTACTTAGGAAAAAGAACTGTCGACTACATACAGATAAAACTATACGTTTAAAAATACTTTATAAACGCTACATAAACCAATGGTAACTCCCGAGATATGTTGAGTTGATGTTTCGTTGTTACCTTAATTAAAACAACAAAGTTAGGAGTACATTTCCCTCTGTCACAGCCTTTCACATAATAAGCTTGTACAGTTCAGCAACTTGTTATAGCAGGTAACTTAGCTACCATTTCATTTGTTTGTCATTTCCGCATCTCCTAATTTTCTTTCGTTGTGTTTAACGGTTTGACTTTCTCATACAAAAAATGCTTTGTAAAAGGATTTCACCAATTAATAAGATTGTTTAATTAAACATCTCTTATTGACCTTATTAATCTCCTATTAACCTTCCTATCATACATTGTAAAACCGACGACCTGGTTAAGGTAGCTGGAAAGCAATGGATGCGGGCGGCCTAGGACAGGTCTTTGTGGAGATCCTTGGGGGAGGCCTATGCCCGCAAGTGGACGTCTTTTGGCTGAAATGATGATGATGATGATGACATTGTAAAAATATGTTATCATAACACAGATGGCATGTCTACAGAGAAAAACCGGCATGAAATCCCAGTATTATCTAAACTAGAATAGAGATTATAAAGAGGTAAGATTTAATTGTTTGTTTGCTTATTAATATTACATAAAAAATCACTATCACTATCACTACATATTATAAAACAAAGTCGCTGTCGTCTGTTCGTCCCTATGTGTGCTTAAATCTTTAAAACCACGCAAAGGATTTTGAAGCGGTTTTTTTTAATAGATAGAGTGATTCAAGATGAAGGTTTTTAAGTATAATTGCACCCGTGCGGAGCCGGGGCGGGTCGCTAGTGATAAATATGTTTTAAGAAGAATATGATCATGCCAAATAGCTCCAAACTCTTTTTTATATATATGTGAGTAGCACACACTGTATTATACTAAAAAGAAACCAATTCACTTAGAGCCTTAGTAAAAGTTCTTTAGGATCCGCGGGCTCAAAGATTAATGTTTAGACACTTTGCGAGTCATTGCTCCAAAGTTTCAACCAACGATTAAGATTTACAGCGTGAACAGCCCTGAATAGCTGAAATAGTTGGGCGCTCTACTGGGCCCTCTAAAAAGGGATCGATTCAACTCTACGGTCAGGCTTTTAGTAAAATTGTATTGTTTACTTATTGTAATGTCTCTATCTAGCTATATGAACGTAGAAGAAATAGAATTGAAAACCTTTTTAAAGAGAAAAAATACTTATATTATTTAGAAAAACTTATTATTTATTAGTACTCATTTGAACACGTCGTATAGACAGGGCGCTATGGCGCTCTTTAGGGGAGGCATATGTCCAGCAGTGGATTAGAGTGGGCTGATGATAATGATTTGAACGTCTATTTGTGAAATTTATGAAAGAAATAAACTGATTTGTTAAACAATTTAGATATCCCGTGATTTTATTTAAAAAAGAAGAATCACTATCACTATCACTACATAGTATAAAACAAAGTCGCATTTTTCTGTCCGTCCCTATGTATGCATAAATCTTTAAAACTACGCAACGGATTTTGAAGCGGTTTTTTTTAATAGATAGAGTAATTCAAGAGGAAGGTTTATAGGTATAATATAATTGCACCCGTGTGAAGCCGGGGCGGGTCGCTAGTTTAATATAAATTGATAAATTCCAGTTAATATTTTACTAAAGTTATTTTCACAAGACAAAATGGTTTAGAATTAACCTATCATGTGGCATATTATACATGTAATTTACTAGCATCTTCTTACTTCTCGACCCATAAACGATCCACTGCTGAGTCGGGCCTTCTCCAACTACATGTAAGGTAATTAGCCTACTGTGCCGCGCCGGCCAGACAGGTCATCGTAGGTCTTTTGTCGTCTCTTACGATACCCCCAGGGTGAAATCGGGCGACACTGTGTATTCTAAATCCGTCACCATACGGAATGTGTCACATTCGTCGTTTCAGCCCATGAATGACACACCTACTGAGTCGGGCCTCCTCCAAATTCTTGGGGGGAAATAAATAAATAAAACCAAAGAAATATCCTTCCTTGGACATTTCACACAACGCCATCTCGTCCCAAGCTAAGCAACTTAATGCTTGTGTTATGGTAACGAGATGGATGATAAACTACTTACATACATTTTTTTTGTAAATACATACTATTATAGATAGATAGAAATAATTATAGATAGAAATAATTATAGATAGAAATGACACCCAGACTCCGAGCCAATGCCTCTGGTTTAGACAAAGACACTTGCCCGACCCCGGAACCGAACCCGGAACCCGTTGATTCAAAGGCGGCACATCTAACCACTAGACCAACGAGGCAGTCGAAATTAGCCTACTGTGCCACGCTGGCCAGACGGGTTGGCATAGGGTTTATATCAAGCTTTCCTTCTCTTGTGGCTAGGTGATCTGCCTCTTGCGTTCCCTTAGTGACCTCTTACGATACCCTCGGGATGGTATGGGTTGGTGACACTGCGTATTCTAATTTCGTCACCACACGGGAGCACAGTTGCATATATTGTGTTTGTTGCATATATTGTGTTTGTTGCATTTATTGTGTTTGTTGCATATATTGTGTTTGTTGCATATATTGTGTTTGTTGCATATATTGTGTTCTGTTTTCATTTCTTTTGTACAATAAAGAGTTTATCTATCTATCTACTACTACTACTCAGACCACAAATGACCCATGGCTGAGTTGGACCTCCACCCATCACAGGGAGGGTAATTAGCCTACTGTGCCACGCTGGCCAGACGGTATGGCACAGGGTTTCTTTTCAAGTCTTCCTTTTCTTGAGCCTAGACTTGGGCCTTGTCATTTACTTTTGTTGGTTTTTACTACAGTCTCAGGCTGGAATGGGGTGGTGACACTATGTATTCTAAATCCGTCACCTCGCAGACAGATTATATAAGTATACTGAAACAGAATTATGATTCAAGATCTAATTTTGGGTCGTGTCCCAGTAGAATTGCAATTGTAACAATGAATAGCTATTCAATTACATTTCCACGAACGACGAGGAAAAGGCGGGGACGTTCTATATCTGGTTCATTCTAATTGGGCAATATGGATTAGAGCTAGATTGGTTTTTGAATGTCAGCATGATGAGATATTGTTTTCGTTATTGGACGCTTTACTTAAAAGCGTATCAGGTAGTCTTGGAAACCTTTGGAGGCTTACAATAGTGACGTATCCGTTAAATATACCATAATTGAAATAATCGAGTTTCATTTCTTCTTATGAAATGAAACTCGATTATTAAGTAAAGCCACAGTAAAGAATATGTCTATGTCTAAAATTTTTGTGACTAAATTCAGGTCAAAAGAATACCCTTTTAAGAGGCTTTAAATATCAATAATTTATCTTTATCTTTGCACACGTGCGACCCGCCCCGGCTTCGCACGTGTGCAAAGATAAACCTCTCAATTTATAAATATTTCTCTACTAACTATATTATGGATGAACTATACTTATAAACCTTCCTCTTGTATCACTCTATCTAATAACAAAAACCGCTTCAAAATCCGTTGCGTAGTTTTAAAGATTTAAGCATACATAGGGACGGACAGATGACAGCGACTTTGTTTTATACTATGTAGTGATTGTATTGACAACAAATAAAGTTGATTTAACTTTTATAAAATGAATTTGGGTTAAAGATAAATTCGAAAGGTTTCATTTGGATAAATTTATTAAATACTAACCACATGTTTATTTTAAAATATGAAACGAGATATTTACGTAAACTACTGCACGAATATGAGGAAACTTTGACGTATGTGTACCGATCAAAACTTGCGCAATTTATAAACTTTCGACAAAATGAAATATAAGCTACCTGTCAGATACGAGTATGTAGCCAATAGATGTTTATGTGTGTGTAACGAAAGTTCTTGTAATAAAATATTACACATCACTATAAAATTTTAACCCACATAAGACCCACTGCTCCTCCTCCGGTTAATTGCCTACCATGCCACTCTGGGCTGACGGATTGGCACAGAATTTCTACTACTACTAAGTTTTCTGCCATAAAATCCTTTAGTCGGTTCTGATAACAACCGACGCGGATATGGGGAGGTTACAATATGTATTCGTCACCACAAGGATTTTTTTAAATTAATAATTCTAATGTTTTTCATGAAAATACCCAGGAAGGAA
The DNA here is from genome assembly GCA_905475355.2 of Clostera curtula. Classification (NCBI taxonomy): domain Eukaryota; kingdom Metazoa; phylum Arthropoda; class Insecta; order Lepidoptera; family Notodontidae; genus Clostera; species Clostera curtula. The sequence continues at coordinate 6,221,312 of FR997808.1, read as the reverse complement.
ACCTGGGAGATTGGTGCCTTATGTAACTTTACTAGAAATAAAAATTAGGAATTCACCAGCTGCATGTCTAAATAATTAAATATTTCAATTACCTAAATAAAAACCATACCGTGCGCTTTCTCGATAAAGAGCTTAATCTTTTAAAAAATGTTATCATTTATATATTTGTGACAACGTCAATAAATAAAAGTATAGGCTAAGAGCATTGTTTACTCAGAAGTTGATAGTCATTTGTTTAGTCTCGTTATAGAACATTTGGGCTTTTTAAATAAACACTAGCTGCTGATCGTAGCTTTGCTAACGTAATAACAAAGTCTAGACATGCTTGCGGTGACAGATGATTAAGATGACGATAAAGACTTAGTCAGACTTAGAATAAGAAGTACTTATAACATTCGTTATGTGACTGTGTATTCGAGAATTCCCGGGAAATCAAGCTCGAGAAAAGTCGAGAACTCGAGAAATCATGTACGTTTGTATAAAATAAACTTGCAGAGTTTTAATTTGTTTATATTCTATTAACATGCCATAAATGGTGCTATGATTGTAATGTAATTATAATTTACATTTACTTTCTACCCGAGTTAAAGATATTAAAGATTTCTTTCGTGTTTTATAGAAGCTATTTTGTTTACAAGATTTAAGTTGATTTTTTTTCTAAATAACCAGCCCAAAATTGTGCTGTGATCTTAATGTAAGTTATGTTAATAGGTTAGGGAAAAAGTTTCGTCGCATTTTTTAAGAAATTTCAAAACATTTTTTAATATCGTTTATTTACATTTAACTAAAGTATGTAGCTACCGGTTTGGTTCGATGACTTTTTGCCATCTTGTAGGTAGGGACATGATCCCATTGCTATAGAAATTTTGGGACTACTGATCAAAATACCGCGACAAGTGGTTTTGGCAGTCCTCTCGTGATGTTAACCTGACACTGCCTAAAGAATTCTGAAGAGACCGAAACATGTGGAAATCTGAAGGTGCAAGATCAGGACTGAAGATTTTATTACAAGTTCATACATACTATAATGCGAAAAGACTTTTTCCCCAACCTAATATTTACGTTTTCTTTCATGTTGATTTTTTGTTATTTTAAGTTCTACTTAAATAACCAACTAAAAATGGTGCTGGCATTATGATTAATAGCCTGAATAATATTTTTTTCTCTAATATTTTATAAAACAATATTTATAAGATTAATGTTTTTGAATAACATCGATGAAAGTTTTATAATTCACTAGCTTTTGCGCGCGGCTTCGCCCGCGTGGGCTTCCAACCCGTGCATATTTTTTATGAACATAAAATCGGTCATTGTGACTAAACTATGATAGTTAGATATGTGCTCTCGCGGACTTTTTAGTAGATCTTTATAAGACCTACAAACCCGTAGTACATCATTTTGTTCTCTTGTCAATAGTTTTTGCAGCGCACGCATAAATAGGTTTTCGATTTTACACCTTGGTTTACAAAATCGCAATTTTCATACGGATTCCTAATTCTTTTGAAAATAAAATATAGCCTATAACCTTCCTCGATAAATTGACTATCTAACACTGAAAGATTTTTTGAAATCGGACCAGTAGTTCCTGAGATTAGCGCGTTCAAACAAACAAACAAACACACAAACAAACAAACTCTGCAGCTTTATATATTAGTATAGATTATATATTAGTATAGATTTGATACTTTTATTTGAGAGGAAAACCACTGATTTTTAGACGCAATTGGAACCAAATAGTATGACAAAACGTACGTAAATGTAAATTTCTCGACAACCCGAGAGTCCCGAGAAATGAGCCTCGAGAATTCTCGAGACCCGAGAAATTGAAAAGCTCGAGAAATCATGAACCCTACTGTGTATGGGCCAAAAGAGTATAAACATTTCGTAAAGTGGCTGGAGCAAGTAGACAGACAGACACATGTGTTTTTGGCAGTAGACGCACTTAGAAAAAACATCATATTACAAACAGACACAGACATCTCGTGCAACATATATTAAAGCTACCATTTGTTAAGGATCGGTTTTGGACTAGGCGTCGACAGTCCTAAATTAATGTTGTAGCTTGGTCCAAATATTTCGTAGTCTAGCAGGCCTATTTTCGACAAAGTTCAGATAGATACTTGTTAGAAACAATACACTGCCTCGCCAACTTCGCCACGAGTACATTGTCAAACATCAAATTGATTTTCAAACTCTGTCGTCTATCATAAACACGATAGGAGTTTTCAAACTATATTAATAAAGGATGGAAGATTTACAAACATGTTGAAAATTATGGATTAATTTTACCAAAATGTAAATATACCTCTGTAATTGCAGGAAATGATCTCTTCACGGTTATGATAGTTTTATTTTATTTTATTCCCCGCAATGTGTAAAGATCATTTCCTGCAATGTGTAAAGATCGTGAACGCCTAAAAAACCTCTGTAATATTTATTATTTACTAGCGACCCACCCCGGCTTCGCACGGGTAAATTATTCATAAAAACCTTCCTCTTGAATCACTCTATCTATTATAAAAAACCGCATCAAAATCCGTTGCGTAGTTTTAAAGATTTAAGCATACATAGGGACGGACAGACGACATCGACTTTGTTTTATACTATGTAGTGATGTTCCTCTTTATTATTATTTATTTGAGTAGGTTAAGTGTGTATATTTTATGTTTAAATAGGTATTTTATTAAATCCATCGACCGTGCTGCCACCTTGTTGTTGTGAGGGGGCTTGCGTGCCTTTAGAATCCGTTGGGACTGGTTCAGGGTCACCCATGCCAGACGGGGAGAGGTCTGACGAAGCGGCACACGGTTTTGACTCTGGGGACCCCTCTGTCCTCAGAGTTGCCTCGGAAGCCTTAAGCTGCCGAGACAGACGGCGTGGTAATTGCAGTTTAAGGCGGCCAGGCGTTGAGGCCAGTTCTGCCGCCACTAGCAGCGGAGGGTGGCCGGGCAGGCGGGCCTCGGCTACCGCCGCAACCGCGTGGATCGGGTGTCAGTTCATCCAGCGCCTGACGGGGGCACAAGCAATGTACCGCACGTGCCTCTCAGTTGGTGGTGGAGCGTCCAGAGCTCCCTATCAAAGCGTGGGGCCCCATCAGGGTCACAGAGCATGCTCCCCATTGGAGAGTGACATCCTGTTTCCCTGTGGCCCTGTTTCGGGCAGTTGAGGGACACTGTTTTAGTGCGTATATTGTGGCGCAATTTAAATGGTTCCGCGCCCCGGAGTCCCACATAATCCGGCTGGCGTATAGCGGTGAGGTATCGATGAGGATTTCCAACAGAAAAAAAAAGTTAATTTAAATGAAAAGATATTTGTCCGTAGTGAGCTCCTAACAAACCAATCATAATTATCATATTGCAAGGTATTCTTTTTTTTAACCTAAAATATCATGATATTGAAACAGATCAAAATAACATATCATTAGAATGCCAAATGTCATTTCGTAAATTTCATATATGATGCGGATATAAAAAGTTTGCTAAGTACAATACTAATGTTATTGGAATAAGGTGCCAAATAATGTTAAAACAAGATACTCAACCAGTTTAAATGTTTATATGGGTGTTTAGTATTTAATTTTATAGCGCTTTTTCATTATCTTACTATTGACAGCCCGCATGACTGTATTTAATTTGATGATTCCGGGGTCGGGCAAGTGTCTTTGTCTAAACCAGAGGCACTGGCTCGGAGTCTGGGTGTCATTTCTATCTATAATATGTATGTATTTACAAAAAAAAATGTATATAAGTAGTTTATCATCCATCTCGTTACCATAACACAAGCATTAAGTTGCTTAGCTTGGGACGAGATGGCGTTGTGTGAAATGTCCAAGGAAAGGATAAAGGAAAGGATAGTACTTACTGTTATCGCCCATTTGTTTGTGATTAAATATAGCGACCAAATACAATATTTAGATTTACTTAGACGCAAGTTCAGCAGATGCGTGAGGTGACGGATTTAGAATACACAGTGTCACCATCCCATTTCATCCGGGAAGGTGTCGTAAGAGCCGACAAAAGGAGGTGAAAAAGCCGCAAAAATAATCGCATGAAAAACTTGAAACGAAACCTTGTGCCAACCGGCGGGTTGGCACAAGGTTTCGTTTGGCAAGCGTGGCACAGTAGGCTATTTATTACCCTCCCTGTGATGGGAGAAGGCCCGATTCAACAGTGGGTCATGGATTGAGTAGTAGTAGTTATACTGGGCCACTTTAAAATACTTATAGCTATGAAATAAGACGATTTTTTGGCAGGCGCTTATGTTTTCGGCTTTGTCACTTCCTTTTGTCGGCTCTTACGAATAATTCCCGGATAGTTTCATTTAATTTTTGATAAGAATTAACTTCACTATCACTACATAGTATAAAACAAAGTCGCATTCTTCTGTCCGTCCCTATGTATGCATAAATCTTTAAAACTACGCAACGGATTTTGAAGCAGTTTTTTTTAATAGATAGAGTGATTCAAGGGGAACGTTTATATGTATAACCCACCCCCGCTTTGCACGGGCGAAGCCGGGGCGGGCCACTAGTTTACTATATAACTACTCATCCTAAAAATTACCCACTGTTCAGTCGGGCCTCTTCCAGTTACATGGAACCCTCCATGTAATTAGAGGGAGCCCGAGTCAACAGTGGGTCAAATATCGGCTGAGTAGCAGTAGTAGTAATATAAAAATCATTCTTAAGGTGGATACTCCAGGGCAGCCCGCGATATTCAAATTTCCTTACGTTTTTTGCAATTTGCAGGGCAGTGCTAGGTTGTATGATGATGAACATTTGATTCGCGGCTGTAAGACGTACGAGGGTGAATCAAAAAATTCTTGGAATCAATATTAAAAAATGCAAAGATTTAAATAATAATATTTTATTTTTCTACATAATCTCCCTCCAATGCAATGCATTTAGAATAACGCGTTTCTAACTTCCTTATTCCTTGTGAAAAAAATTATTTTCTTGACTCTCGAAAAAGTCCTCTACGGCAGCTATAACCGCGTCATTATCGTGAAATTTTGTTCCACGAATTTCCTCTTTTAATTTTGGAAATAAGTGAAAATCACTTGGGGCTAAGTCCGGAGAATATGGTGGGTGGTCAAGGAGATTGAAGCCAGCACAGCGGATTGCGTTGAGCGCAACTTCCGATCGATGGGCAGGAGCGTTATCTTGAAGGAACAACACGCCCAACGACAGTTTTCCACGACGTTTTTCTTTAATCGCTTCACGCACTTTCGGGATTAAATTTGCATAATAGGGTCCAGTTATCGTCTGGCCTTTTGGCATGTAATCAATAAAAAGGATTCCTTCACTATCCCAGAACACAGAGGCCATAACTTTGCCAGCGGAAGGAGCAACTCGAAATTTCTTAATGGATGGAGAGGATGGTCGTTTCCAAGACATGCTTTGTCTTTTAGTTTCAGGATCAAAATGGTGGACCCACGTTTCATCCATGGTGACAAGACGACGGCAAAAATTATCCGAATCACGCTGGAACATTTCGAGATTACGCTTGGAAATTTCCAAACGTCGCTTTTTGTTTTCGTCGGTTAACATTCGTGGCACCCATCTTGCAGACACTTTTTTGAACCCCAGTGAATCAATTAAAATGGATTGAACGCTACCAAAAGATATCTTTAGGATCTCAGCTATATGTTTTATAGTCATTCTTCTGTCTTCCAAAACCAGATTCTCAACCTTTTTGACATTTTCTTCTGTGACGGAGGTTGAAGGCCGCCCAGAACGCGGGTCATCTTTACAGCTTGATCTACCTCTTTTAAATTCAGCCACCCAGTACGCAACCGTAGAATAGGGTACAGCATCACCCCCTAATGTCTGCTGAATGTCCAAAAAAATTTCCTTCGTAGACATTTTTTTCAAACTGAGATATTTTATCACCGCACGTAACTCACTTTTATCCATAATTTTGACCTTTTAGCAACTCGTTGCACAAAAAAATTTATTACATGCGAACGAACTGACAAAAACAAGTGACAGTCTGCATAAATATAGTGTGATAGACACTCTTTAATTTGAATATCGAACTTGATCCAAAAAGGTTTCATATATATGCACTTCTAAGAACTTTTTGATTCACCCTGGTATGTAGTTAGAGGGTTATAATCATCAAACTCATCAATACAACCCTCCAAGCTCATAAAGGTGCAAGAATGACTTTGACGCTTGCACCTTTATGAGCTTCGAGGTTTGTATTGATGATTTTGATGATTATAATTCTATAACTACATACGTCTTACAGCCGCGAATAACATTTTAATCAACATACAACCTAGCACTGACCTGCAAATTGTAAAAAACGTAAGAAAATTTGAATTTCGCGGGCTACCCTGGAGCATCCACCTTAAATTAAATCATTCTTAAATAATTCATAATTAAAAAAATCTTCATTATTCTGTAAACATTTCAGACTGGTCCACTATAATCGCCACCCGTAATGTAATACCAAAAAAGAGAATCTGAACATTTGCAGTAAAAATATTGTTTTAGGCTCGGGAACAATTTGATACAGGTAAACGTCCCTAGGGTCGAAGGCAGAGTAACGTCCGTCAAGTGTCTACGCTGATTGTAGAGGAGATTAATCACTCAACTGAGTGACCGGGACGGAATTGGTGTGTTTACCCTAGACATTTTGCTGTGATTACTATTTTATTTGAAGTACTAGCACCCCGGATTCCCACGGGCACCTAACAAAAAATCTAAAATCTGTTATAGTTAGACATATGGTATATTTTTTATAGGTATTCATCATATTATATTGTTTACTAACGGCCCGTCCCGGCTATTACACGCGCGAGACGCCGCGGGGCGAAGCTGGTTAAAAAAACCTAAGTTACTCCTTATATCATCAGCTACCTATCAGTAAAAGTCCCATCATAATCGGTGCAGCCGTTCCAGAGATAAGCTGGAACAGACAGACAGACAGAAATTTAAAATATTTTTTTTTGGTCTATGTACCTACTGTGTATACCATACTCACGCATTTAGTAAAGACTGGTTATTTGATTATTACCACCAGACACTCCAATTTTATTGGGGTGTCTGTTTGTAATTGTATCTATTTAATTGTATCTATTTAAAATACTACTACTCAGCCCATAAATAGCCCACTACTGAGTCGGGCCTCCTCCCATTACCATTCCAATTACCCATAGCCTACTGTACCACGCGGGCCGGACGGATTGACCCAAGGTTTTGCCCAGGTTTCGAAAATCAGCCTATTGTGCCACGCTGGCAAGATGGGCTGGCACAGGGTTTCTATCAACTTTTCCTTCTCTTGAAGTGGTCTACCTTTGGCGTTCCTATAGTGGCATCTTACGACCCTACGGATAGGTGGGTTGGTGAAATGTCGTATTCTAAATCTTCCACGTTATATGTTAACTTATATTTCCCAACGTTTTTTTTATCTCAAATGCTAAACGTAATATTTCTCTGTAGCTTGTTTGTCAATATTACTATTCTTCTACTAATTCAGGTTAATCGCAAATAATGTATTCCGCTGGCAGAACCATCTATTTACCAGAAAAGTTTACCTTATCGCGCACGAGTTTCGCTTTAGGTACAACTTCTGTTATTTGTTTCGTTAACGATAACGTTACACATTAGTTACTGGACGCTGTGTGAGTCGGTATTAATAACTTATTTGTTTGGCAGGGGCTGCTGATACTTTGCGCAAATTAGGGATAAGGAATGGATGTATTAAAACAACATAATATTACTATCATCATCATCATCGCAGCACATAAAATACTCTTGCCTCCTCCGGTTACACGGAGGGAAATTTACCTACTGTTTTTGTTTTGTATAAATTTTGGTACTCTTAAGGCTTGGTGTGAGTCATATATAAAATTCTCGTGTCACGTTTTTTGTTATTAAACTCTGAAATCGCTCGACTGATTTTTGTGAAATATTGTGTGCATATTGGTTAGGTCTGCGAATCGGACAACATCAATTTTCTTCCTCCTAAATGGTAGGGGGGCTTCCCAGCCCAATTTTAGTTATGTACTTTTTAGACATTTGTTTTTATTTTATTACAAAAATAAATTCAACCCTAAATTTTCCCTAAACCCTCTCCGATCAATCGATATGTTTTAATAGCGATATGGCAAACAACGTTTTCTGGGTCAGCTAGTAAATATATATAATTCTATTACTTATATGTACTGTTATACCTACCTTGGTTCTCTTACTCATTATTGCTTCCTTAGAATCCTGTCCTGCTGATCCCTAATTCCACATCAATCATCACATTTCGCTGACTGCACACCCGTTCCATTCCGAATCCTCGGCCTCTCCGAACTATCCTATTGAACGGTCGCCTCCAATTAAATAAAATCTTTTTGTAAGAAGCCTCAATCAAAATTAATCTCACTCATTAACGATCCACAAAATACTTGTTAAAGCAATTATTCACAATTACGCGTGTGTAAACACAACTATAAGTGCTGAATCCACCCGGTCATAGACCACACACCACAGATCTTTAGTAGTTCCATTGATTCGATTAATTGTAGTGCGTAGTAGTTAAATATAGTTTATTCTGTAGCAGGCCGGTAGCGCAGTGGAAGTTAAGTATAAAATTCGCAAAGAACTTGACAAGGACTGAGGACAGAATGAGACGTACTAAATTTAAATATTTATGGAACAAATTTATTAAAAGGAGTATCTATTTAACATATTCAGTACGTTCAAATAATTTAGCCGCATGGTCGAAGCTGCGTGAACAAACAATCGCCTACGCAAACACCATAAAGAAACTGACCTTACAATGGTAAATAGGCTAACCACAGCATCCACAACCTCCTATTTCTTATTTGGTAGTCAACAGAATTGATGCGTTAAATCTATGTTGTACAAAACCCCTACATTAGAGATAGCCTGTATCGCGGGTCCTGTTTACTTACATGTAATTAACAAACACAAAAACAATCAAGCCCACTGAGTTTCTTCCGCCAGTTCTTCTCAGTTTATTTATGCCGCATTCCGAATAGCAATTTGGAACGCCATAATTGGTTTAATAAAAAACATTATAGCATTGTCCTAATCTATTCTGATAGCAAAACATAAAAGCGGGTTCCTTCACTACCAATGCCTTCCCCTGGTAGTGGTTTGGAATACTAGTACACAAGGCTACACAAATCCATTGAGGTTCGTACACTAGTCGCGTCGCCGACATTCGGTCCCGCGACTCGCTTTTTATGGCGGTAGTCGCTTGAAGACAAATATCGTTGAATATCCAAGATTTGCGTAGCCTTGTGTACGAAGGGTTTTACGTGGAGAAACACAACTTAACCTTAAGCCGGCTCTGCACTCGCGCCGCGAACGGCCGCGATAGCCCGCGACAACTGCGAATCACGAGTGTAGATGTTGTTTTAGAAATCGCGTCGTCGTCCATCATAGTCGCGAATACGCGGATCACGGCGTTTATTCACGGCGTGAATTCTCGGCGCGACGTCACGCGTGAGTGTAGAGCCGGCAATAGGGGAACGGTGCGAAGCGCGAACGAGGAGGCGTAAACAACATCTACACTCGTGATTCGCAGTTGTCGCGGGCTATCGCGGACGTTCGCGGCGCGAGTGTAGAGCGGGCTTTATAGATCGTTATGTTTAAAACTACCATCATCGTCTTTCGGCTCTTGTTCCACGCTCTGTAGTTGCTTTTTAAAATATTCTGTCTCGATGTCTTAGGCTTCTACGATCTTTGCACATTGCAGGAAATGATTTCTTGATGGTTCTGATCGTGGTCGCGGGACGACGGGCACTGTAAAGTGTCTGAAACATTGGGATTTAAATAAAAAAAGACAATCAGAACTGTCAAGTAATCATTACCTGCAATATGTTCAGTATTGTTTACAAAAAAGCATTAAACAGCATAGTGAGAGCAAGTTCACTAGATGAGGGACCACGCAACACGTTCGGCTCTCGCTCAGTTTGGCAGATCCACCTTAAACAAGTTGTTCACTATGCCCCACCAGCTCTCCACAACGAATCCACGCATGTTTTTTGACAAGCTTTAAATCTTCTATAATATTAAAATGAGTGTAATTTATTTTACCTGACGGTTACCATAAATGTCTACGATAGATATCACGGTGTCATGAATCATTGTTTTTTTGAAGCAAATGTTGTTTTTGTGTTCAAAATTCGATTCTTTGTATACACGATGGTTACTTCCTAAACCAGTGTATAGTACCTACGATGTTTGTTTTGAACGAGCGATTTCTTTAAATTTAATGACTAGTATTTCGTGTGCTGACGGATTGAGAATACATAGTGTCACCACCCCATTTTATCTGGGGGGTGTTGTAAAAGTCGACAAAAGGGGATGATAAGGTCGAGAGAGCAAGGGAAGCAAAGGAAAAAATGATACGTAACCTTAAATAATCCTATATACTCATTGTATCAAGTTTTTCTGTAAATACTTAGCTCACAGATGACCCATTGCCGAGTCGTTCAGTTTTATGGAGGGTCTAATTTGTCCACTGTGCTACGCTGGCCCGGTGCGTTGCCACAGGGTTTCGTATAAAGTTTTCCTTCTCTTGCTCTCGTGTAGGTCATTTCCTTTTAGCGTTGTCATTTAATTTTCCTTTTGTCAACTCTTACCACACTCTCCGGATGGAATGGGTTGGTGACACCATGTATTCTAAAGCTTGTATTAGCTTAATTATGTACACATGATATTGTGTACATAATTTCGGCAATAACCAAGCATCAACTGTTTTTAGGTTAATTTCCCTCCATGAATTTGCAGGACGCCCGACTCAGTAGTGGTTCATTCACGGGCAGAAAATATAATTGTTTTGAAATTTTGGACGCCAGCTGGTGCTAATAAAGCCATAAACTCCGATAAACATGATGGAGTACTAAAGCTTGTAGAAAAATAATAGCTAATTGATTGGTTTTTACTGGAGCCCATGATTTCTGATATAAGTCAGTTAACTTGACTGCCTCGTTGGTCTAGTGGTTAGATGTGCCGCCTTTGGACCAACAAGTATTTGTTCCGGATCTGGGTGTTTTTCTATCTATAATATGTATGTATTTACAAAAAAAAATGTATATAAGTTGTTTATCATCCATCTCGTTACCATAACACAAGCATTAAGTTGCTTAGCTTGGGACGAGATGGCGTTGTGTGAAATGTCCAAGGATATTTATTTATTATTCATTTATTATAACTAAAATGGCGATGTACTTCAAGATTAAAACACATATTAGGTAAACATGCAACTGCTTCTCTTGATTAGCTCTTTGTCGCCACTTCGGATATAGGGTTTTTTGTTACATCCTGTGTAGAATAAATATGACGACTGACTCACGCATTTCATCCTTGGCATACCACAAGGATCAATTTTCGGACCATTCCATTGCTTATTAAATACCAAAGTGCTTATTTAATTCAGCATCGCATTGTTCATATGATCGCAGCCCATAAATGGCCAATGCCGAGTTGAGGCCAACTTCCCGTTCACGGAAAAATGCCATAAAATGACGTAAGCAATATTGTATCAAAAAGAAGAAGAAAAAAATAGATATCACAGGGTGCTAGGTCGGAGCTATGCGCAGGATGGGTGACGAGTTGTACTTTTTCGGAAAGTGGTTTTTGTACGATTTAACGATTAGAATTAGATTTAATGATTAGAAAAAAAAAATTAATTTTCTAATCATTGCACAAAATTGGATTCGGTTTTGTTTTGTGTGTACATTGACGTAAATCAGTCACTGAAATCAGTGATTGCTATAAAAGAAACTACTTCGATTTTTGGTGTTATACTCGTACATGAAAATGTATCTATCGACTTAAATGGAAATTGTCCGTGTGGTGACGGATTTAGAATACACAATGTCACCAACCCATACCGTCTTTAGGGTGTCGTAAGAGATGACTAAAAGAACGCAAGAGGCAGATCACCTAGCCCCAAGAGACGTAAAACTTGATACAAATCCTGTGCCAACCCGTCTTGCCAGCGTGGCACAGTAGGCTAATTTCCCCCCATGAATTTAGAGGTGGCCCGACCCAGTAGTGGGTCATTTATGGGCTGTAGCAACGAAAGATGAAAATATATGTATTAGTATTTTTTATTATGCCGCGTATGGAATCCAGACTTCCAGATCTTTCAATATTATTGACTTCAGTTTCAAAATTTTTGGATACAAGTAATTTATTCGTCATAAATTGTAAAGTGGTGTCATTTCCGGGTAATTTATACACAAGACTCAGACTTGGTCTATGTTTACTGAGTCTGTTTATTTATACCGGTTAATTGCACCAGTTCGGGGTACGTCTCGCCCACGTGCCGGTTTTCTGTGATAGCAATAGCATATTACTGACGCGGCAGCCACTTGGATATTTCTGTTGAATTTTAATGCAACAGTAGTCATCATCATAAGAGTTCCTAAATGATCATTGAGTCAGGCCTCCTCCATATTTGTGGACAGAAATAATACTGATGTGCTTTGACCGGACATGGCTATGCGGTTTTATGACTATATATACAAGAATTTGTATAAAATAGAATACATATTGTATAAATATACAAGATATAGAAATGTACAAGTAAGTAAGTATAAAATGTAATTAGTATGTTTGTTGCCTGTTTACGCTAAAGTTAGTAAAAAAATAAGCTGCTCCCTCACGCAAAACACTACTGAAGGGATTTCGATGAAACTTTACAATAATATAGCTTACACATTAGAATAACATATACGCTGTAATTTATAAAGATATAGGGTGAATTATGCAAAATATAACGATTAGTGTCAATTAAGTAGCAAAAAATCTGGTGGAAAAATAAAATACAATATCTATCATATCATTAAAATACTCTCTATCATCATTGTCATAATTTTCCGTCAGCACTCGGTTGAAACTAACGATAGTGTTGGTTGGTGACATTGTGTATTGAAATACGTCACCACTGGCTCATAATATTATGTAAAACAAGCATAATCTCTTTACTATAGCAAAACCATGTTTCCATAAATGAAATCTACACAAGAGCTACCTAATAACTGGAATACAAGTTATTAAGTCTTCATCAAGTTCGTTTGGCTGTACTCAAGAGGGTCTAGTAATTAATTATACAACGAGTACCATCGTCGTTGCTTCTAATGCTGCAATATGTATTCATAGCTCTGTCTTCATTAGCTCGACGCTAGAATCCTCCCGAAGGAGCGTTTTTCGATGCACAAATTAAAGCGTTAATTTGATTAAAACACCGTTCAGAGACTTTGTGGAGAAAATAAATTATAACACAAATATTTTTAATTAATTTTGTTGGCAGCTATTTCGTAAATTTAAGTAGTTAAACAATTACAAAGACATACTCTCTACGACCATCATTGTTCCGAACTATGTGAAATGCAAACGTAGCAAATAAAAGAGATATTTGGTTTGGTTCCTAATTTCTAAAATTAACGAAAAAGTAATTTATTATTGTTATCTTATTAAACGATTACTTATTATACTTTAAAATTTAATACTTTCAAAGGATTTATCGCGTGGTCAGGACTGCTGCAAAGCGAAACGCTGGGAATTAAACAATGTTAAATACACTCGATAAATCCGTTAAAAAGTGCTTATTCTATAATTTACAAGACGTTAAGTATTTGTTTTCTTAAATCTGACTTTTATTAAACTAACTTTACAAAATATTATAGCTTATTTTTTACTAAACACTTTATAAACTGCAATTATAAACGTACCTGACTCTAAACATAAACAATTCATTTAAAATTTTACTTTCATGTGGACGTTAGTAAGGCATTCTGTGTAATGGCCATCTCGTTTGAACTGACCTTTTTTGCTCAACAACTCACCGTTTCATCCCATAAAAGGATATGTCCAGATAACTTTATTCCACATAATGCGCCCTATCCCTTTGAAAAGGAGAGTTGTATAACATTTCCAAGATCGTATCCCTTTTAAGGCGACCATCGCTACTTTTATTGCAGGAATGGATGCGAAAAGAACGCTTCAAAGAGTTAGCCGACTTCGGGTGCATAATATTTCCACTTTTAAATTTAGTATTATATTTATAGCTAGCGGGATAACTTATATGACGGATTTAGAATACATAGTGTCGCCAACCTGTTCTGTCCTGAGGGTGTCGTACGAGTCGACAGAAGGAAATTATAAGATCTAACACCTAGCCGCAAGAGAACGAAAACTTGGTAAGAAACCCAGTGCCAACCCGTCTGGCTAGCGTGACACAGTAGGCTTATTACCCTCCCTGTGATGGGAGGAGACCTGACTCAGCAGTGGGTCATTTATGGGCCGAGTAGAAGAAGGGTGCTTAATATTTCAACTTTGAAATTTAGTATTTTATTTATTATTTCGCTAGCGGGATTTCTTATATACATATTTATCTATAAGAAATTATTTATTTTTATCTAAACACTGTCTCGCTTGGTTGTGACTTAATTTCACGGTAAATTATCTAGAACATACGAGTATATGACCATCTGTGAATACATAAAAATCTAATCCCATGACTTCAATTGCACGCCCTTCCTGTCCCTATCCTTTCAAATTTCGAAATCATACGTTTGAATATTTTAAAGGTCAGGCTTCAAATAACCCAGTATTGCAAAAAAAAGTAGTCTGAGCGATAATTTCTTGAATTGTTTCAAATAAATAAGCGAAAACGCGTGCACTGTGAACGATACCGAACCAGGAACCGTTGGTCAAAGGCCTTTCGTTATTCCACACGATTAATACTCAAGTCCCAACAGCGTCGTCCAATAAAAACACGTCCAAATTGCATCCCGCATGTAGGGCTATAAGTTCAAATTAAACTCGTCCTGCAGGCGCCCGCGCGTGCCGTCGTCTACCGGCCGCAGTGGGCCTAAACCGTCGTCTACGGTCGGACGACCGTCGCGCGCGCATTGCGAAAATACCGCAAAATTTATTTATACACGCAATTGTGAAGTGTCCTGTGCGTTTTGTTTGCGCAAGTGCGTTTTCTGCTTTGTTATTGTACCCTAGTGCCGTTTCTATTGTTTCCGTGACTGCGGCAACCAGTGGTAGTTTAAGTGTAGGTACGACAATATCTTGCTTAATTACAGTTCGTTGACCTTTTGGTAAACCTGTACACAAATGTATATATCGAGGTATTCTCGTTAGATTACCAAGATTAAGTAGGAACTGTTTCTTTGTGGTTTAAAAGAGTTGTGTGCTTTTTTATTGCTCGATTTGTATACAGAAATCGATTTTGTAAACGCATAGTTTTTGTATGATCGATAGGAGTGACACCAATTTATGAATACAGAGAGATTCTCGTCGACAACTAAAGAAGTTACAGTGTTTTTGTTAATTGTAGTAGCCGACATTATGCGTAGAACCATGATTCAATTTGGTCTTGTCGAATTTGGATGATCTAATCGACACCTACTTACGTTTCGATACTTCTCGTAAATCTCGTGTGACTTATCAGGTAATCATCGAATCAGTCATCGTTAGGTACATATCTTTACTAAGTTTCAATCGATTTAAGCATGTTCTGTTATCTACACTAACTTTAAATTTTGACTATTCATATTGATTTCCTGGTATCAAATGATATCCTTATCTTGTAAGAATTTTGTTTTTTTCTTGTTTTCCAAAAAATTATACCATGTTATCCCTAACCCATTAGTATTGTGTTTTTAACCCAGATTTCAGATCTGAATTCAGGTCGTCCCATGAGAGCCTCAATGTAAATTATATTGATGATATTATTTTATTTAAAATATATTTTCGATTTTAATATGATGCTTTTGAATTTTACGGTTAATGAATTCCAATATTAAATGTTAGTAAAGTATTTACGATGAATTTCACTGACCCAACAAACAGATGACATAGTAATACTATACTCTCAGGCCATAGATGACCCACGGCTTAGTCGAGCTCACTGCATGGAGGTCAATAAGCCTACCGTGCCTCGCTGGCTTGACGGGTTGGTACAGGGTTTCGAATCAATTTGTCCTTGCGGCTAGTTTATCCGCCTTGACATTTTCTTTTCTCGCCTCTTACGACACCCTCAGGATGGAATGTGGTGGTGACACTATGTATGCTAAATCACCACACAAATAAGTGACAAAAGTCCTTTCATTACCGTGAATATGAAAATGTTAGATATCCGTAAATACAATGTAGTGCCTCATTACCAGATGCAGCGGACATTTGCTTCCAGGAAGTCATTACCGTCTTACGACGTTCACTTTATTTCATTAATGGAGACTCTTTATTGTCCCACATAATCAAATCTAACTGCTTTAGTTAAGAACCTGGCCTTCTTAAATGACATGAAGGGACATTATTAACATTAGCCTACTGTGCCACTCCGACCAAGTTTAAAGGAATTCTTATTAAATATTCGGTGACACTTTCTATGTTTGTCTCTGTGGTGACCGATAAAGAATAAACAATGTCACCAGCCCACGGATTGGAACGCAAGACGCAGATCACCTACACGCAAGAGAAGGAAAACTAAAAAACCTTTTTTTTTGTTGTTCGCCCGGGGTAAAATCCTTTATGGACTATCCCCGTCGGCCACGGGTTTGGCCGAGGGGGGGCGTGCGGGACTCTCCCCCAGAGTGGGGGCCTACCCACTAAACATCCCCGGAGTGCTCCAACTCGCGTCCTGTTGCGGCATTGTGGGATCTGGTGCAGAACCACGACAAACTAATAAAAAAAAAAAGTGTGCTAACCCATTTGGCGAGCGTGGCAGTGTAGGCTCCCTCCATGTAATGATTTCTTAGGTTTTCGCGATTATTACACATTGAAATTAAACACTTTTTAACGGGTGTATATTACATTATTTAATTCCGGACGTTTCGAATGCTTTGCAGCAGTCGTGGTCGCGGGAGAGACTAAATGACAGTTGTCTTCAAAAGTACAAAGAAACAGTTAAAATCTACCAACTATAATTTTGTTTTATTGATAACGTTCCCTGTGCACGCAGAAATCGCTCACGGTGTCCAGAGGTCTTGCAGATGAGTGTTTTGCTTGAGATTTGATCAATTTAATGACTGGATCCCAAGCAGGTGGTACTTGCCAACCATCCTCCATCCATAATCTCAATAGCCTCGCGGATCATTCTTGGAATGTAATGATTTTCCTTGGCAAGGTTTTGAGGTCTATCAAAGTGGATGTAGTGGTTGGTCTTGTTGAATGTGTGCTCACAAACTGCAGACTTGGTCGAGCGTCTTGTCAATAAAACAAAATTATAGGCGGTAGATTTTAACTGTTTCTTTGTACTTTTGAAGACACCTGTCATCTAGTCTCTCCCGCGACCACGACTGCTGCAAAGCATTCGAAACGTCGGGAATTAAATAATCCTACTAATATTATAAACGTGAAAGTTTGTAAGTATGGATGGATGGATGGATGGATAGATGGATGGATGGATGGATGGATGTTTGTTACTCTTTCACGTAAAAACGACTGAATGGATTTTAATGAAACTTTATAATAATATAGCTTATACATCAGAATAACACATAGGCTACAATTTATATAGATATTGTGTGTAAATTTATAGAGATATTAAGTTAAATTTAAATTTCTAATTGTCAAATTTTCAGCCATATTTAATTATAGACAACATAAGATTTCGCTGTCAGTTACGTTTCGTTATACCACGTAATATATCACATTCTACGGGAACGGGATAAAAATCTCAGGCATCCTATGTCCGACTTTCTTTTATATATAAAGACGTTGGACAATTCATAAAATCATGCTTAATATTATAAACGTGAAAGTGTAAATGTGTGTAATCCCGTTCCGTGATATAAAACATCGTTTATCAAAATGCAATTGCTGGAATAACAAAACGTCACTGACAGCTAAACGTTATGTTGTCTATAGTTTGAGAAATTTGACAATTAGAAATTTTGAAGTTGACCGGTTGATGTATTTATTTCGAGTAAATAATGAATAGTGAATTTGGATCTAGCAACGTTTCGATACGATGGCAGGGATTGGATCAATAGATGTCATGTAATATTACAAAACACTCCTCAGTGGCTAAAGTTTTATCAAAATGGAAAATCGTCATCTGGGACGAATGTACAATAGCGCATACACGTGCATTGGAAGCACTTATCCGATCCGACCGAACACCTACGCAATGACTCGAGATGTTTTGGAGGCGCAATTATTCTACTGCCTGGCTATTTCTGCCAAACACTGACTGTCACTAATTCCAAGATCGACTGCTGCCGCCTTAATAAGCGCTTGCCTCAAATCATCGAAATATGTGGATTGATTTTATTTTCTCAAAATTTCTGTTCATCGAAGGACGAACTCACAAACACAAAAATAATGAATGGTTGACTGAGAGAGCAATTTTGGCGGCTAAGAATAAATATGTAGATGACATAGAGCAACTAACATAATTCAGAATGAAATCATTGGATTGCATTGCTTGCATTAATTCAAATATAATGACTGTGTAAAAAAAGACTCCTTGAATGTGCCTGGCTTACCACCGCACAATTTACGACTAAAGGTTGGCTACGTACTAAGTTTGCTTCCAAATATAAACCAAAACCACCAAACCTGTGCAACGGAATGCGTTTGGTGGTAAGTGAATTGATGAACAATGGAATATACTCAAAGTAAAGTTGGTGAGGAAGTTCTGATCCGAGGATCCCGACGATATCAACTGATATACCGTTTCAGTTTTAATTATTTCCGATCCGTCGTGCATTCGCCGTGACCATTAATAAATCACAGGGCCAATCCTGGAAAGTTTGTGGCCTAAATCTAGAAAATTCATGTATTTCCCAAGATCAATTATATGTGGCATGTTCCGGGTCAGAAGACCATCTGCGTTATTTGTTCATGCGCCTGATAATAAACCGAAAAATGTCGTCTGTCACAAGGTGATTCACTGAAAAGTGCAGTTACTAAAATAGATGGCCAATAAAGTATAATTAAAATTATAGATTTTTTATTTATATTTATCCTGATAAACAATTGAATTTAATAAAATTAAAAATCTGCTCATTTATTGCCTTTAAGGCGAAACAAAGTTCGCCGGGTCAGCTAGTGTAATATACACGCGATAAATCCGTTAAAAAGTGTTTAATTTCAATACCCTCCATGTAACTCGAGGACGAGCGACTCAGCAGTTGGTCTTCTATGGGCCGAGTAGTAGTAGTTTTTTTTTTTTATATAATTTTGTTACAACGCCATAGACTTGTAGTCCGTGTTCTTTTTAGCAACGAATGGTAATTATTCTTTTTTCCTTTCGTCTATCGTACCCAGCGCCTTGGCACCTGTACCAGTAGTAGATGTTGGAATGACAATAAATACGAGAATAAGTATTTCATTTATTCACATTTATCAGCAGCAGCTTCAAGAATAAAAAAATATTTCCTACTAGGTCCTATTATGCCCATAGATAACCCACTGTTGAATCTAGCCTCCTCCGTCAATCGGTATATGGAGGGTAATTATGCCCTCTGTGCCACGATGGTTAGACGGGTCGTCACAGAGATTCATACCAAGTATTCCTTCTCTTGCAGTTATCGGCCTTGTCATTTCTAATGGTCGCCTCTTACCACACCCTCAAGATGGAATGGGGTTGTGACACTATGTATTTTATATCGATCCGAGGGGTGACACGGATGGTGCTAATCTAAATTTTATAAACGCGAAACGTATTTATGGCGCAGTGGTTGAGTGATCAACTACTGCGCAGCATGTCGCGGGTTCGACTCCCCGCACGCATGAAATATTTGTACGACCCACAAGTATTTGTTCCGGGTCTGGGTGTTTTCTATCTATAATATTTATGTATTTACAAAAAAAAAAGTATATTATGTAGTTTATCATCCATCTCGTTACCATAACACAAGCATTAAGTTGCTTAGCTTGGGACGAGATGGCGTTGTGTGAAATGTCCAAGGATATTTCTTAACCACTTTCCCAATACTGCTGGCAAAGTGTAAATAGATACTGTAAATGTTATGTATGTGTTTATTTAAAATGTAGTTTATCGAGGCGACTAAATCGCTTGGCGGTCCAGTTTTTACTGAGCCTAATTATTATAAGGCTCTAGCTCCGGTATCTGCTGCCAGTAACGCCGAACTTGAGACATCGCTCCTGTTACCGTCTGGGAATTTGATAGCTGACAGCATTAAGCGAATCTAGAGATTAGAGGAATTTCGACCAAAACGCATTGGCGTACCAGTTGTACAATTGTCTCAGAAGATTTTTGAAGTGAAAACTTCTATAGGCCCGTTGAGCACTTTTTGGGGGAACAAAAGCTTGAAGCTCACTTCTCCGTCACCGAGCGCTTCCCATACGTTATGTGTATACTGTGTATACATGTACATAGATATAAAATCAATCCGTGCGTTATTAGTGTCTATTACATGTATATACAAAGAGTATAATATGTCTCTACATATAGAGCGTAGCGTATGGGGCGACATGCTTCATGTATATGTACAACTACTAATAGTATTTAGCCCACAAATTACCCACTGCCGAGTCAGGCCTCCTCCAAATAAAAGACTTTGAGTTTGAGTTTGATGGAAGGTAATTAGCCTCCGGTGCCATGCTGGTCAGACGGGTTAGTTTCGTAACAAGTTCTCCTTCTCTTATCAAAGTCAAAGTCAAATCATTTATTTTGCATAGGACACAATGGACACTTACAAATTGTCAACATATTAATAAAATGTATACAATGCAAAGTAATATACTTTACCACCAGTTCGGAACGCGACCACTGCAAGTCAGAGAGCTTGTCATTTTTTCTTTTTTATTACTTTGCGGTCCTATTCCTAATGTAATATGTATATATTTACCCAACAAATTCCATATAACAAACTGTTCTATCGGATCTGGAAGGCGTCAGCTGAAATGTGAATATTAAAACAATACAAAACAAACTTTAATAAAATAAAATAAAACTTCCTTGGTCCAGTGAGCCGACCAACCCCAAACAGCAGCACCTGTTCACAAGTATAACGCATGTGACAGCCATCGGTCTCCTCAACCATATTAAAGGGAAGTGACCGACCCGTCACACGTCGCTACCGCTGCTCAGAGTATTTTAGTGAGCATGACGGTATATCGGTTATTGGCCTTGTCATTTCCTTTTATCGGCTCCGACGAGTCCCTCAGAATAAGGTGGTGACACCGTGTATTCTGAATCTGAATACCTGTAGTATAACGGCTACTGGCTTCTGTCACTTTTTAGTTCTTTATTCTATGTATAAATTTACTTTTTCATCATCACTATCATCACTACATTGTATAAAACAAAGTCGCTGTCGTCTGTCCGTCCCTATGTATGCTTAAATCTTCAAAACTACGCAACGGATTTTGACGCGGGTTTTTTTTAATAGATAGTGTGATTCATGAGGAACGTTTAGATCCATAATATTGTAGAGAAACACTGATCAATTTAGAGGTTCATTATTGCACCCATGCGCAGCCGGGGCGGGGCGCTAGTTTATATATATATTTGTTTCATTAAAAATAAAAAATAATATGCAATCAAATAGCACGATGATACCATTCACAAGTTACATAGTTTCTAATTTTATATTCAACCGATATTGTACTTCACTCTATATTTCTTTACGATACTAATTGATCAGTTTCATAATACTTTTTAACATGACGTGTTAACATCTTCTTCTTAGCCCTTTATAGACCCACTGCTGAGTCGGGCCTCCTCCACATACAAGAGGGGAACTATCCAACTGTGATACGCTGGCCACACGGGATGGCACAGCGTTCTGTTTTAAATTTTCCATCTAATGTCTTTAGGTTTTCTATTATTTCAATTCTTTTCTCCACTTACGACACCCTCAGGCTGGAACGGGGTGGTGACATAGTGTATTCTAAATCCGTCACCACACAGACCATTTAATATATTCAGCTAGCGACCCACCCGGCTTCGCACGGGTACAATGATGAACATCAAAATTTATAAAATCCTTCCTTTTGAATCACTCTATCTATTAAAAAAACCGCTTCAAAATCCGTTGCGTAGTTTTCAAGATTTAAGCATACATAGGGACGGACAGACGACAGCGACTTTGTTTTATACTATGTAGTGAAGTGATGGTAATGAATACGTACATTGAGAAACGTAGATCACAATTTAGAGCAGGACCCATTACCAATTGTGGTGACATCATCAATTCATAAGAGCACGGCCCTATGCATGCCTATGGTAAATAGTTACTAGAGTTAATGTTTGAGTGAATATTACATCGGAAATAATGTGTAGGTAGGACACAATTTTCTATTGTTATAAATTGAACCTTGTTTCATACACCATTAAGACCACTTCGGTCCATAACTGACCCACTGTTAAGTACTACTAATCAGCCTATAAATTACCCACTGTTGAGTCGGGCCTCCTCCAACTACATGGAGGGCAATTCGCCTACTATGCCACGCTGGCGAGACGGGTTAGCACAGGGTTTCTTGTCAAGTTTTCCTTCCTTGCGGCTAGGATTTCGGCCTTGTCATTTCCTTGTGTCGGCTCTTACGACACCCTCAGGACGAAATGGGGTGGTGACACTATGTATTTATTTATTTTTATTTATTTATATAATTTGTTGCACAGAAAAACAAAATTAACATTTTAAATGAGAAACCATATGACAATTTGTACAATGGGCGGCCTTATTGCAAACTGAAATCTCTTCCAGGCAACCTTAGGATGGAATGTTGGAGAGAAGTGGGCTAATCTTGTGCCAACATTAAGTACTTAAACTATCTTATTTTAACTTATATATGTCGGAGATAGCGACGGCTGAGCGATAGAGTCGTCATCATCTTGACTTGGTACGAGGTTTATTACTTGTAACTTTATAATTCACAATATTAACCACAGTATAAATAACAATGTTCAGTTAACACACTTAGATAGACAAACCGACAGGTTCGCAACGGAGAAGTGTCTCGGTCCGTGTCCCAACGTCGACTAACTGATCGAGCCAACCTCACTTCCCATTACGACTCTGTCCACGTGCCGCCATTGCAAAACAACTGACGTCACCGCGTTTGCCGCACTACTGTGTTAACAATCAATTGAGAAACTTAATAAAACGATATCGTTATCCACGACACGGCCAGCCTGACGAAGCACACGTCCTCGTGTGTACTTGTAACAAAATAACCAACTGAGGCACATTTTCACGTTCGGCCAACCTGACGGTAATGTTCCGTAATCGTATCTTAAGAATCAAGTTAACAGAGATCACGTTAGCATACAAATAATTTTAACAACTTTAACACGAAAGATTCCTCTAAGCCCATAATCTTTAAATCTCAATACTGATACTTTAAAACAGTAGGTTTAAAGTAATAATTACACAACACATGGCCCAGCTGTCCCAGCAGCTAGTGACAATTCACATGTCACCCATATCGTCATCGCTCCAAGCGATACGACCAACACTTTAACTAGAGTTCACGACTCCCAGTACACAGGACCATACAAATAGTCTCTCTCGAGACCCGGGTCCCCGCCACACCAGTAGCTGCCCATCGCGCTCTGTACAACTCCCAGAGTTGCAGTTACGACTACAGACTAGTGCGTGTATTGCGACCTAGCCAAGGTATGTGTTCTTTTTTACTGTTGGAGGCAACCTCCTCACCATCTTCATCAGACAAATTTAACTCAACGGGCACACTGCTTAGTGGAATCTCCTTATACAGTCGTGAGCGTATTTTTATGTTCTATTACCGGTCAAAGATTTCAGCAAATAACGATCACCATCAAGTAACTCCACAATTTTTAACGGTCCCTTGTATTTCGCGTCTAATTTAGTTTGGTTTCTCTTCGTTCTGAATTTAAACTAAATTACCAACATCAAACTTTACCACTTTAACTTGTAGTTTTATCAAATTTTACTTTTTCGTAACTGGCACTATTTTCTATGTATGTGGCCGCTTGCTCTCTTACTAATGTCTACTGCCGGTCCGGAATCATTCAAAGTTAATAGGTTAAATGGTCTAGCTAAAGGTCCTATCAGAAACTCGAGTGGACTCGCTTGTATTACACGGTGGACAGAGGAATTCAAAACTAATTGCACGTCTTCTAACGCTTCATGCCGGGACCTATCAGACGCTTCTATCGCGGTCAGCATACTTTTTAACGCGCTCATTGTTCTTTCTACTTGGCAATTAGCGCGACTTGAACCCGTAGCTATCAAACGTAATGAAACTGACAAAAAAACTTTGAATTCTTTGTTGGCAAAGCATCGTCCCAGATCTGCAATTACTTACTGGAGCTCCAACTAAAGACGCTTGATTTAAGGGATTTAATTGTTCTAGCCAAATCTATTCTCAGGGTATGATACAAGGGAACAAATTTTGTGACCGCATCAATTAAAACTATGACGTACTCCTTGCAATCGCTTTTCCACTTAATTTGCCAGTTAAGTCAACGTGCACAGTATGCCACGGGATACTAATCTTAGGAATTGGATGAAGTCCCGCTTGTGGGCGACCTGATTGCGATTGAGATAGTTTACAAGTAATACAACCATAGACAAACTTACGAACGCACTTAGCCATGTGCTCGAACCAATAGTGATCAACCCTGTATATTTGGCCACCTCGCCCTTTATAGTTCACAGAGCCACCTCGCCCTTGACTGTATATTTGGCCACCTCGCCCTTTATAGTTCATAGAGCCACCTCGCCCTTGACTGTATATTTGGACTAACTTCTACAACAGTCAACATATTTTTGAGGGTGCTCATAACTCTTTCCACTTGGCTTCGGCGCAACACAATGTTTGATGAGAGAGCACTCTGCACCAGAATCAGAATAAAATGGATACGACTCAAAAGCGTTCATCAGCGCACCGCTGGGATTGCTAACATAGCAAGCTTCCACATGCCTCTCGTTACTCGCCGCCGCCGCAGGCGCCGCTCCGAACCGCCTGCGCCTACCGCCGCGCCAGCTCCTCCGCTGTTGCCACGTTGTTGCCACGTGGACATCTCGCTGCCAAATGTCCGGCGCTGCCGCACCTGAAACAGACTAAGTCCGACCGCGGCCGCGGCCCCGCAGAGCCTGACGCTGAAGTGTGCAGTGGCAGCACTAGCTGCCTTGCCTTTCACCGCCAATTTGATGCTCGGTGACCCATTCCACCGCAGCTGTGACATTCCACAGTTGCCGACCGAAAACCCGATCGCTTGAAATCTGGATCTGCTGTCCTATCGCCTCACGTTTAGGCTACCTTACCGATGCAAATCAAGGCATACAATGGCTCCATAATCTTGGAAAACTTTGCTATAAACTGGCGAAAATACGACGCCAGACCGATGAACCGTCAAGCTAAACAAGCACAGCAATCTAAACTTCGTATCGCAAGTAATTAACAGGTAAACACGCAAAAGAACCTCAAATAATATTTTCTTACACCGGTCAAAATCACACTATCGTAAATTCGTATACCATACAATATACCCGAGTAATAAAATGGAAACTGCTCACCGGAGTGACGTAAAATTGCAGCTGGTGCGCTTACTACAGATCCACTCACTATTCTTTGACCTGGCTGACCACAGTACTGTTGCTCGCCTTCCTGCTGCTCCGCTCAGGGCAGTTAGACGCGTAGTGTCCTTGTCCATCACAATGAAAGCAAGTGATCCCCACTTGGTTAATCGCCGCACTATGACTGCCGCTTGTGATCTTCAGTTCAGAACAATCTTCATGTAGCTTAATGTCTCCTTTATAGTGACAATGAATCGCCATTATCGGTTATTACCATCGCGTACAGAAGTACACACATTATCACTACACTGTTTTCTCCACGTGGGCTGACTGAGTTACATACCACTTCTGATGTCGGAGATAGCGACGGCTGAGCGATAGAGTCGTCATCATCTTGACTTGGTACGAGGTTTATTACTTGTAACTTTATAATTCACAATATTAACCACAGTATAAATAACAATGTTCAGTTAACACACTTAGATAGACAAACCGACAGGTTCGCAACGGAGAAGTGTCTCGGTCCGTGTCCCAACGTC
Source organism: Clostera curtula (assembly GCA_905475355.2). Lineage (NCBI taxonomy): Eukaryota > Metazoa > Arthropoda > Insecta > Lepidoptera > Notodontidae > Clostera > Clostera curtula. The sequence goes on along the minus strand of FR997808.1, from coordinate 6,195,303 downwards.
GACTAACTGATCGAGCCAACCTCACTTCCCATTACGACTCTGTCCACGTGCCGCCATTGCAAAACAACTGACGTCACCGCGTTTGCCGCACTACTGTGTTAACAATCAATTGAGAAACTTAATAAAACGATATCGTTATCCACGACATATATATGTAACTTAAATAAATAGAATACATACAAAAAAATACTTAAACACGATACATAAATATATATTTAAATTAACTATAATATAAATAGATAGTAAATAATTATTATGGTTAGAGAGATATATAGTGATCTTTTAGCAATTTTTTTAGCAATCCGTCACCACACGTAGAAGTACGCTGGCCGGAATATTTGGCATAGCGATTTGTACCAAGCTTTCCTTCTCATGCGTCGAGGTTTTACGGGCTTAATTTTTTTTTTCATCAAATTAAAAAAAAGTTAATGACAGGGATAAGCTTCAAAAGTTATTAACAAATTGTTGTTTAAAAACTGAATACAAAGATTATTATTACTATCTTTATCTTACTTTAATAGAATAATGCCTATTAAATTAAGCATAGTAACCAACCGTGCTTGGCTTACTAAACTAAAGCCATTGTAACCTAATTCCTAATTGTAGCTTATTACAGATATCAATATCAATTTGAACTTGAAGTATATTGAAATAGGTTAAATTAGTTTATTATTACATTGTTCCATCCGCCCATCCCATCCTGAGGGTGTCGTAAGATTGAAAAGAAAGACATGAGGTAGAGACTCTAGCGGCAAGAAAAGGCAAACGTGATACAAATCCTGGCCAGCGTGTTCCATAAAATTGGAGGACTCTGTCATCCAACCAATGTCACAGAGCAGACCTTGCTTAACCTGTAGTCCACTAAGACACTGTTGAAAAGTTATCAAATTCACGACGTATTTCATACATTTCATCATTAATTCCATATTATCTTGTTCTGTTTTTATAAATAGAATGTTTGTAAACAAATTTCTTTCCATAAGTAGATTTGTTGATAGCACCCTTGAGCTGAATCCTTCTTAGCACTATTTTCGACATCAGCTACGTTTAATTTAAATTTTTGAGCCAATTGGCCATCACTTGTCTAAGCTTGTCTTACGAAAATGCATAAGTAAAATGACTCACTTCCCTATTCACTTACAAGTTAAACCAAATTTTACAAAAATCTATCGATTTTATAGCACCAAATTCGGCAAAGTAAATTAACCATTCAGCATTTTTAGAACATTTAGACTCGAAACGAACCCTGTTTAATGAGTAAATAGCCACATCCAAATAGTTTATTCCTAAAGCCATCTTTAACATCCTTTTGACATTTAATCGTATAGTCGTTATATTTATCTTTATCGGAAGGTTTAAGTTGCTTTATTATTTACTTGCAGTATACGAACTTATTTAGTTTAACGACACCGAAACTGTTGCCTTAGTCATCATCGAAGCCCTTGTAACAATAGGCGGTAGTGTTCGCAACGCGTCGTTTAATATTTCCTTTGAGCTTTAGCAAGGTTTCTATTACCCTGTTTTGTTTCATTCACTGGAATTCTTATTTGGATTTTTTAGTCATGGCTATATTTCATTTTTCTGACTGTAAACACTATTTAAAATTAGAATTTAATTTTCTAAGTTCATATAAAACATGAACTTGAACGATGCTTGAACAGATTCATTTTGTAGCCATAATTATCTGTAGTCAACTGGAGGGTGTCACGCATAATGCACGGTATCCCGTTGGCCAAGGGTAATGTATGGTGGTCACCTACCGTGACCGAACGATAGCCGGTTGCTCTTCCATTTTACATCCGATATTGCATGAATCAGATGTTATTCGATTCGCTCCGTGGTTAGTTAACTTGTCTAAGCCAGCTAAATAGGCGTAAATAGGCCTCAATATTGATGATCGAAAAGGGACTTAAGTGAGAAAACATTTGAGAATCAGGAGTGTAAAGTTAAACCATTTCTGTTCGACCTCACACCTCACGGTTTACGAAACGGTCACGAATAAATTTATTTTCCACAGTGAAGTGAAATTGTTTTTGATTTGTATACAAAAATCGGACAAAGTGATGCACAATGCTGATAACGAAATATACGGCAATTCTTCTGGAAAGTGCCAGAATTGCGGAGGCGCGGAACATGGGTGTGACCAGGACTGAAACCTGGTCTTCGTCGCAGGAGAGTACTTCAAGGAGTAGGAAGCCTTTAAGGCGTCGACATTTTGTATACAGGTCAGTAGTTCAGTCGCTTGTTTGTGGTAAATGGGCCAAGGATGATCCTGGACGGTCTTCTCTAAACTAAATTGGAGAACATTTTTGCATGTCTGTTTATTTTTTAATTAAAACGTTATCGTATGTGTTTTATTGATTTGCATGCGACGTGTTTTTTATATCCTCATGTTTTATTCTACGAGTAAAAATAATTAAAAATGTGATAGGTAAAGTAATATATGGTCCAGAAATGCATAGCTTTAAAGATATCATCAACCATAATTAATTTAGGTCAAAAATTATAGCAGTTAGTGAAGGGAAAGTTTCATTGATAAATACGAATCATTCAAATCAATCATTTATTTTTAAAGGAAGGATAAAGAAGAATCGATGAAACCGACATACCTCTTTCAATGTTGAAGTTATGGATATTATACCGAAATTATTGAAGGGATTAGAATATAGTAATACAGTTTATTGTGACTGTGTTTTGGAAAGCGCAGGTTGGGAGGTGGGTGACCACCTTGTGAGTCAAAAGTCAAGCAACCACAGTGTTTCTTGTCGGCTCTTCTCTGATGAGTAAGTATGAATTTACATTCTTACTGAAACGATCACTGGACGGATTGTGTGAATGAGAACATGCATATGAAAGACATGAAAGGAGATATGAAGCCAATAGACGTGTATGGTGACTAACACCTAGTGTATGACAAGGGCTGAAAGAGGATGAGTCGAAAGGTCCTTTGAGGTCCACTCCAAAGACTGTCCTTTGCAATACCGTACCTAATCAATCGGGGAAGAACGTAAAGCAATGGAGTGGCCGATAAATAGATAAGACGCCATATCTATATTTTTAATTAGTTAAACAAAAGAAACATGATTCACCGGTAAACAAACTGTTCCTCACTTCGAGGAACTGATTGCATTCTGTCGTTTGTGCAACTCTAATATTGTAAGCAACATAACCTCAAAAATCGTTGTCTCCTTTTTTTTATTTATAGTGGTGGAAACCTTTTATAGGTCCCAGCCGTTGGGACGGGGCTGGGGTATGTGAGGGTCCCGGTCGCGTTGAGATGGTGAGTTGCGAACCGGTGTCTCCTGCCTCCAAAACGGCTGGAGCGATTATGATGAAATTTTCAGAATCTTTAGATAATCCTATCTGGTGACGGGGAACACATAGTGTCACCCCCATTCCATTCTGCAGGTGTCGTAAGAGCCAAAAAACGAGATGACAAGGCCGTTAACCAGCCACGAGAGAAGAAAATCTTGATACGAATCCCCTTTTTTTTTCTTTTTTCGTCGGTCATCCTCATGGGTACCAGGCCCTTTGGGGACTGGCTGGGTTATGTGGGACTCCGGGGCGCGTGGAGATTGTAAGTTGCGCCCCAAACTACCCACTAAAACCGACGGCGACCCTGGACTGCCCGAGACAGGGCCACAGGTTTCGCTACCCCGTCGGGGTAGCATGCTCCGTGACTGATACGAAACCCCTTTGCCAACACAAAAAGGCACATCAGAATAAATGAGCTCTGATGTATGTTCATTAATAAAATTTCTTTTTGTTCTTATCATTACCAATAAGAAATTGCAGTCGCTATTTCCCAGTAGCTAATCACTTATTTATAGGTAGCCTTCTTCAGCTTGCCGTCGAAGCTAATAAAAATGCAGTTGTCGTGATGTGTCCCGTCTGTATCAATGTTAACACAGAGGCTTGTGAATAACATTTATCCTGTCTTTAGATTTTTCCTAAAGGTGGACACAATTATTCATATGCTGGAAGTTCAATCATGTTATTGAATTTTTAGTCTTTATATTTTATTTATATGGGTAATTGCTACTCAACTAAGCAATTTTTCAATTAGATATACTAAATAAATAAGATACTTAATTAATTTGAATGTAAAATGGTATAAAAATTGCTTGTGTCTGGGGGGGTTATCAATTTGTGATTGATTAATTGAATTATCAAATCGGTATCAATAAGTCTGAGAAAATCGTTTAAAAGTAAAATCGTCAATTTGTTTCAATAACTGAAGTATGGGGGCCCAGATGTAACACTTATAATAATTATATTAAAACATTTTTGCAAGTTTACCTCGCTTTAAAAAATGTTTTAAATAGAAAATAAATCACAACACTTTTTTTTAACATAAAACGAAGCCTCTTCTCTAGGTATAAATCTGCATCGCGGGAACAGTTTACAAACATGAAATTCACGAATACAAATGTCACCCAGGCTCAGAGCAAGTGCCTCTGGTTTATAAAAAGATACTTACCCGGCCCCGGAATCGAACCCAGGGCCCTGTGATCCGTAGGCCGTGCCAACAAAGCAGTCGAATATCTAATTGTAAGCAGTACATTATCAAATTGATTCAGGCGCTGCCTAACTACACCTTTAATACGGCCGTAGGTACTGTGCATACGATGAATACCTAATATCCTTTGTGACTGCTTGTTGTTTTGTGCAAACCTGTACCTGTCTGGCGGCAATACAACTGCCTATGTGTGTGGGCTGAATTAAAAAAGCTGATTAATTTACGGGTGGCTTATCACCCCAGTCTATCCTGAAAAAAAAAAGAAACTTATAATCGAAAAGTCTGAAAAGTAGTATCATCTGGATGGCGTTACAGTTATTGCGTTTTTTTTTATCCTTGGACATTTCACACAACGACATCTCGTCCCAAGCTAAGGAACTTAATGCTTGTGTTATGGTAACGAGATGGATGATAAACTACTTATATATTTTTTTTTTTGTAAAAACATACATATTATATATAGAAATGACACCCAGACTCCGAGCCAGTGCCTCTGGTTTAGACAAAGACACTTGCCCGACCCGAATCGAACCCGGGATCTAGTAAACTTTCTACTCGTTAATATACTATCAACATTCGAACATGCAAGGGACAAGTGGTATGGGTCTCATTGAAAAAAAAACCAGTATCAATATTTTTTTAGCATTGTTGGGTGATGGCGCATGGATTGCTGATGAGAAATGTTTTATTCTGTCAAAATTGTCAGATCATTTTCATCTTTACAGGGCCGATATAAGGCTCATTTTTAAAACCTTCTGTGTACTTATCTCGATTTTAGGAATTGTGTGGATTGGTTCCTGTTTGCATAAATAGGTCCAAATCTACTGCTTCATATGATAGATGCACTGCCGTCTTATCGAAGGGTAAATTGGCTGCATCCGTAGACGCCAGCATTGACCATAAATTTTAATATACTTGTACCGAAGTGACAGCTTCCATTACGAACGATTATCGTAAAACCGATTGAAATTATAAACATAGCAACCATAGGTCGTAGTTTTGTTTTATGACTTGTTTGAGGAAGGGTATTTTATCGGTTTTTCATTAATAACAGGTGCAAGCCAAGTGAGTTGATACACTGCAAATACTTAAACACACCTCTCCGTAAGTTAAATAGCCATTCGGTGGAAAATCAATGCACAGGTTGTACTCTGGGAAAAGGCAACATGTTTTCCTTATAATTTTGGTAATCTGCTGTTGATGAAAGTGCCAGCCTAAGGGCACAGATAACAAAGTTTGGGGGATAATATTCATAGTAGTTAGATGGCTCATTTCTCATAAAACCAAATCAAAATAAAAAATCTATTTAATCTTCATTTGAGATGAGCAAACTTCAACAAAGGAATGTTTTTTTTTATAATTTTATTCTCGTTTTGAAACGTCCATAGGGAAAACACATTTTCTGATTTGCGAATTTTTCACTCAAACATCAAAATAGAAAAAATATTCTTCATTAGAATGTGAAATCGAATGCGAATTTATTGTATGCTTTCTTATTTTAAATATAAATAAAATAATATGTGTTTTTTTTAAAGGACACTACTTTGTAAATTAATTGTTAACAATCAAATAAAATTAAATAATTTTGTCAAATTAGATATAGCATTGATTATGAGGTTTTCGCGATTATTACACATTGAAATTAAACACTTTTTAACGGATTTATCGCGTGTTTGTTCATTCGTTCTTTTAATTACCGACGTTTTATTTATTTATTTATTTATTTATTTATTTATTTATTTATTGGTTCTTCACAGCTGACAAATTATAAATTCAAATAATTACATTTATTACAATACGCCAATTACGAAGTACACATTAATTGATTATCAGAGAGTAAACTAAAATTATATAATTAATAATAATTTATTGAAAAGAGACGACTTGTGCGTGTGTGTGTGATTATGTGTGTGTGATTATGTGTGTGTGTGCGTGTGTGTGAGTATGCGTGTGTCTGTTATTTCATTCACTTCCTGATCTTGGTGGTAGTCGGGCAAAGATTCAAGCACTTTGTTTTAAAAGTGATTCGTCCACCATTGAATAAATCCAAACATGCGAAATTCGTATTATATATATCTGGAATGCGAACAAAGGGGGACAGCTTTGAGTATTGGGTTGTGCATGATGGAGCAAGTAATAATGGGGTATGCCTGGTGCGCTTAGTAGGTACATTGAAGTGTATTTTTTCTAGTAGCTCGGGACAGTCGTATTTATTGTTTATTATGTCAAATAAAAGCAGCATGTCGGATAGCTGGCGTCTATCTTCTAAAGTATTTATCTTATGGCGGCTACACGATTCTTCATAGGATTGTGTATATAATTTTAATTTGTAATTAAGATGTTTAATGAATTTGTGTTGCACTTTTTCAATATTATCAATGTGTGTTTTATAGAACGGCCTCCAAATTACGCTTGCAAATTCCAACACACTTCTTACAAAACTGAAATAAAGCACTTTAAGACAGTGTGGGTCGTTGAACGGTTTGCTATTTCGTATTACAAATCCCAGTGCTTTAAATGCCTTACTAATAATATGTTCAATGTGCGGATTAAAGGTGAATTTCTCGTCTAGAATGACCCCCAGATCTCGTACTTGTGTAACACGGGGGATTATTTCATCGCATAAGTGGTATTCATAGTGGATGGGATGTTTTTTCCTAGTAAAGGTTATTAACTGGCATTTCTGGGTGTTTACTTTGATGTCATTTTGGTTATAGTAAATTGCTAGTCTGTCTAAGTCCGATTGGAGCAAAATACAATCCGCAATACTGTTGATTTTCCGAAATATTTTTTTGTCATCTGCATATAGGAGATGTTTTGAGTGTTGAAAGCAGAGAGGTATATCAAAAATCGATATGTTATAGAGAAGCGTGGATATTAAACCCCCCTGGGCAACGCCTGACGTGATGTTTACGAAGTTTGACCTATAGCCCCCCATCACTACCGCTTGGCGCCTGTTTCTCAGATATGAGTCCAACCAACGGAGGAGATTCCCCTTTATTCCCACTGCATGTAGCTTTGCAATTAAGATATCATAATTGACTCGATCGAACGCTTTTTCAAAATCTGTATATATGACATCTATTTGTGCAACTTTCATGTGTGAGGTTATATAGTTGCTTAAATTTAAAAGATTGGTAGTAACCGAACGAGATTTGACGAAGCCGTGCTGGGTTGACGGTATGCAATGGTGCGATGCTATATAAATATGGTCATAAACGATCTTTTCCAACATTTTACTAAAATTATTTAGAAGCGATATTGCCCTGTTATTTTCAATGTCATTTTTAGAACCTTTCTTGTGAATTGGAACAATCTGCGCTTCTTTCCATTGTTTAGGGAATATACCATCAATTAGAGATTTTTGGAAAATTATTTGCAGCGGTCTAGTCAAACCCGATTCACATTTTTTAATGAAGACTACCGGTATACCATCTGTGCCCGCGCCTTTTTTAATGTCCAGTTTTCTAAAAATATTTTTTATGGTCTCAATTGAAACTGTTACGGAGTGGACAATATTTCCTTGCGGGGATTCTACGCTAGTAGAACTGCTGCGCATTGGGTCCGACACTTTAAAAACACTCTGAAAGTATTTATTAAAAGCGTTACAAATGTCCATACCATTAGTCAGAGTAGACCCTTCATAGGTCATATTGCATGGATAGCCCGTGGACTTTCGCCTAGCTTTAATATAATTCCAAAACTCCTTGGGTGATACTTTTATTAATTTCTCGCAGCTAGCTGTGTATTTTTTATAATATTTAGTTTGCAAGTCTTTTACTCTCTTTCTTAGTAAAGAAAACTCTGCGTAGTCGTTAGGGTTATTATATTTCTTCCATTTTCTGTGCACTTTATATTTTTCTTTAATAGCGTTGATTAAGGCTGGTGGGAACCATTTTGGGTAGCTGTGCTTGCCCGATACTTTAACTGAGGGAACATATGAGTCTATTAACGAGTTTAGTATAGAGTATAAACTGTCAACCATAGTTTCTACATCAGCTGTGGCGAAAAGCTGACCCCAGTCTATGTTAATTAGTTCCGAATTGATTGAGTCGTAGTCCGCCTTAAAAAAACGTTTAACTATTCGAGGTTGGGGGTAGAATGGCCTAAAAATAGAACAGCGCAAATTTATTTCAAGTGGATTATGATACCTATCGGGATCCACTAATGACTTTTCGCTTAAAGCGCATTCTACGGATACATTGGATATAATAAGATCTAACACATTACCACAGCAATTTGGTGTCAAATTATGTTGCGTCATTCCCATATAGTCTAGAGAGTTAATGAAATCATTTGTTACCGTGCTAAGTTCAGAGTTAGACGAAGATTTTATGCCATGACCGTGCTCTGTCCATTTTACAAAGGGCAAATTGAAATCTCCCAAAATCAAAAATGTGTCATTAGGATTGGCTGAGTGATGAGTTAGGTAAGAATGTTTAAAATCGTTAAGCATTAATTGAGGCGCGTTATTTGGAGGTATGTATACTGCAGCTATGTGAATATTGCGAGTGGTACTATTATTGGCGTTATTAATTGTTATCCAGACCGCTTCCGCACAACCAGTGTTTATATCCGGTCGTACAATGGCTGACAGACAGCGTTTTGCACATATTAAGACACCGCCACCCTTACGAGCCATGGGGCGATCATGTCTAAATACCTCGTAGCGGTTGTCACATAATTCTGAGTCCAATATACCATCGCAGAGCCAGCTTTCGGTTATTACAATTAAATCAAAATTATTTGTCTCAATGTTGTGATAAAACTGTGGTAATTTTGTCCTAAGCCCGCGCGTGTTTTGATAGAAAATACTTAAATCACGTGAAATCATATTTAACCTAGTTAATATGAATAGGTCTTTGGTTAATTAAATTTGGATGCGTTTACGGTTTAAAAGTGATTAAGGTGGGTAGAAATAAAATAAATATAATGAAACTTGTATTACGCGCGGTGTTGCACCTGTTCTCCGCGAGGCTATTAGTGAGTCAGACTTTATCAACCTTTTTCTGTAGCATGTTAGACAATAACTTGGGTGAATGAAATAACTTGTATTTGTGGTGTTGATTCTTGTTAAGTGTAAGTTTGTGATGTGATGTAAATGTGTAATATTAAATGGGGGGAAGAATATAAAAAGAACGCAATACCTTAACATTAATTTAGGAATTTCTTTATGTCGTCTTCGGAGTGAATTTGTATTGGAGGAGTTGTTTCGTTGCGCCTCATAAAAATTGAACAGTTTTTTATCCACAGGAATTTGACATTGAGTTCCTTCGCCCGTTGTTTGCAGTTGTTCAGCAGTATCTTGTTAGCAATAGTGAGATGTTCGTTAATGAAGACTTTCAGGGAGTTACCTTCGAAGCCCAGGTCTCGGGACGTGACTCCTTTTGATTTATTCTGTTTCTTAAATTTAGCTATAATATCGTCTTTGGCCCTCCTTGACTTCATTTTCGCAACGATTCTTCGGGGGCGATCGGGGTGAGAGTGATGAGGCTGCACGCGGTTGATAAATTCGATGTCCTCGGCTGTTATGTCGGCACCAATGCAAGTTCCTATTTGAGTGAGTAGTTGTGGCAGGTTTTCCGCAGCTTTTTCTGGAACTCCGACTATTTCTATATTTAGAAAGCGACTTTGTTGTTGCGATCTGTTATATTCCTTCTCTAGGAATTTATATTTGTTGGATAGATTAGTGATCAGATCGTTCTGCTGATTAATGTATTTTTCCGTATCTAGAAGGCGGTTGTCGAAGCTATTTACTTTTATTGATAGATTTTTCTGTTCCTCTTTGAGTGTATTTACGGTAGTTAATTTCCCCTCGATATCATCCAGTCTTTTGTTCAGATCTTCAATTACCTGGTTGCTGAATCTTTTGCTAAGGTCATTTACCTCGATTCGCAGGTTCTCAACAATATGTGGTAAATCGGACAAGGTTGATAGGATATTTTCTATCTTTTGAAATGGTGTCATGTCGTACGTAGCGTCGTCTTGTTGCTTGGGAATTGTTGAGATTCTCGGGGAGTTGGGGTGTGCTGTAGATTTGCACTCCGGACAGAGCCAAGCTGCTTGTCTATCTGCTCCAAGTCTTCTCCAGCCCACTTCGGATAGGGACACGCAGAAGTGATGGTAGGTCAATTGACATTTTGAGCAACGGGCCCCATCCATTACATTGTCGTTACACTTTTTACAGGTAATATTATTCATACCGAATGTTGACGGTCTCCGCCTGTTGGGTGTGAGCGAGTCGAAAAACCTCTTGCTGTGCTGCTTTACAAGAGAAGGAGCGGTGCACGTGCTGCGTCACGAAGATGCACAGTCACAAAGATGCAAAGTAATATAGCACTAATTAGTAAGCAGTTGGTCTTTATTTAGCTTGACACAATAAATTGGATTTTTAATAAATTATTTGTTAGACTTGTAGACGTCTACTCTCGGTGAGCGGTGAGCGAGCGATGATTTTATTATTTACTAGTGGCCCGCCCCGGCTTCGCCCGTGCAAAGCGGGGGTAGGTTATACATAAAAACCTTCCCCTTGAATCACTCTATCTATTAAAAAAAACCGCTTCGAAATCCGTTGCGTAGTTTTAAAGATTTATGCATACATAGGGACGGACAGAAGAATGCGACTTTGTTTTATACTATGTAGTGATTTTCATATTATTATTTGATTCTCCCGATACTACGACTGCTGCAAATATAACGCAAAAAAGCCGTTTAAAAGTTTTTAATTTCAAAAAGCATTGATGTATATTTTTATAAACCTACATTGAATGTGCTATTGATAGAACATAATATTTGGGAGCTTGATCAATAGAATAAAACAATTACATCCAAGTATTCATCAATCTCATGAATAAAAAACAGTACTAGCCTAATGCCTAAGCCTATGCTATAATAATATATGAAATCTTTGAATTCGATTTCGTTGCGTGAATTCTTGCTTTCATATCACGGTCGGTTGAGCGTGTTTTTGCGTTTTAAGTAATTGATAAGTATATGGCCAGCATTGCTTCTTTAGATGCATTGATGCGTAACTACATAATTTGATATATCCGGTTCTAGTGAATTGAAACGACGCCGCGGCTGACGGTTCTATCCTTAAATATATAACCCAGATAAAGTATCGGGGGCGAAAACCTATATTTAAAAAAAATCTTAATGACACCAACCCTCATAAAGAAAAATAAAAATTGGTAACCGTTATTCAGTTTCTATAAAATTTTATATTCTTAAATTTGGTCGGTACATAACCCACTGCTGAGTAGAGCCTCTGTTTTTTTCCTTTCGCCCCGGGTAAAATCCTTTATGGACTTCCTCGCCGGCAGCGAGGGGAGTGTGGGACTCTCCCTGCTGAGTAGTGCCTACTCCAACTACATGGAGGATAATTGACCTACTGTGCCACGCTAGTCGGTTTGGTATCAAGTATTTTTCTCTTGCAGCTAAGTTTTGGACCTTATCATTTCCTTACGACACCATAAGATGAAATGAGAAGGCGACATTATGTATTTTATATCCGTCATACTGTTTATGAGTTCATTATTTAACATGTATGTATGTTATATGAACGTTTTGTTCTTTGGTCGGGCTAGCAGTGTAACCACTTGAATCTCCCAATGAGTCTGGGTGACATTGTATTACATGTTTGTACACAGCTTCCGAGATACAGGTTATAAAAGGTGCATGGGTTTCTTGTTTTAAAAACCCTGTTATATACCAACGCAAACTTTAAGTGGTAGTGTAGCTTTTGGTTTTTAGTGCCTATTCTAGGGCGATATATATTTTTTTGTGATAAAAATTACAAATATATGTCGGAGAATAAACTGTTTAATTAAACCTTTTATTTGAGCAGCGGGTTCAAGGTACCGATCTTAACTACACTCCAGCATTAACACACCACACCGCAACCACTGTTTCTATCATAATGCCCGATCCACCTCGATCGCGCTCCTTTTATAAGTTTTTGCCGAACGTCAAGATGGCGCCTCGACCCCGCTCGAGGACTACCCTCCGCTCTGACAATGCAAAATAATATAACGTCCTCTTTTAAAAAGATGACAAACTAAATTGAATAGAAAAATCTAACAAATTAAACTGATTAAAATTAAGATTTAACAAAGTATTTTCTAGGCTAATTGATATCGTCTTTATGTAACCAGCAATCAAGTCCATTCTGACTACTTCCTCCGACACGGCCACCCTGACGTTTCACACGTCCTCGTGTGATGTTGAAGGGTGAGCATCATCATTATCTGTAAAGATACAAACAAATTTTTGGGTAACATGGTTCGGCCACTCCTGACCAAGTAGAATATGGTCCTTAACATTCATGTAGTCTGATATCAAACGTCAAATTCTCAATCTCAACGAGCGTCCAATCTTTGTGTCCCTTTACGCCGTTTACTAAACAGATTCCATGATAACGAAAAGGCTACCTCGCCTTTTGTTATCCACCTGGCCACCTCGCCTTTCATAGTTCGTTGGGCCACCTCGCCATTTGTTGTCCACTTGGCCACCTCGCCCTTCACATAATTCCTGTTTAAATATCTAGATGGCCACCTCGCCATTTAGATACGTTTACCGCAGCACTGTTAAGATGTTTTGCATATGGCCCACAAGCCACCACGCTGTTACCACGACCCACTATACTTCAAACATACCGCTCCAGAGAATAGTGCCACCCCATCTTTTCACGTGGGCGTCGAGTAAGAGGCGACTCACTCTCAGAAGAGACTAGACTCGATACGGACCATCTTTCGTATCATAAGTCTCGATGGCCTAGTGGTTCAGTACTCAGACTTCTAGTTCAGAAGTTCTGTGTTAGAACCCTGGCTCAACCAATGACTTTCCGGAAGTTATGTGTGATGAGCATCGATGACTAACAACGTTGTGCCCCATGTATGACAATAGGTTTCGCCACCTATTACATTTGAGACTCGAAAATAATCCAGCGTGTCGAGGCATAATTGCCGCTGACCACACCCTCAGGTATTAAAGGCGTGAAGTTACATAGGCACATAGCCATATGATGTTTTAATTAATGAAACTATTAAACTAGTCCAAAGATCTTACCGTCATTATTATCTGATAAGCATGGATTCAGCTCAGTAGGGACATATGATTGGGGGGTGGACGTAGGCGTTCTCTCGAGTATTTGTAAGTTCGATTAGCGTTCAAACTCTTAAGATGGTATCTGTCACCGTCAAGTACCTCAATGACTTCATAAGGTCCTTTATATTTAGGATCCAATTTGGTTTGATTCCGTTCATGATTTTCTACTAAAACATAATCTTGTGAAGTTGTGTGGTCTTCGTTAAAGGAAACACGTGCGTTCAGACATGATTGCGTTTATTCAATGAAAATAAAAACGTTTCTCACGGCGGCATCGGCACCGAGCATACACAACAGTTTTACATTACATCATTGGTGTATATTACAACTCCCCCGAAAAGATGGGACTACAACCCCTCCCAACAAAAAAAATCAAAGACGTATACAGAAATCACGTTTTATCCTAGGCTAATTATACTAACTTATTATAGTGCTTATACTAAAAGGGATACAATCACAAATAAAACAATTTGGTATTATTCTTATGTACTATAGATATCCTATTGTTTTTTAAAATCTTTACGTTCGGTGACAAGTCTTCTATGACTTCATACGGGCCAGTATATAAACTTTCAAGCTTACCCCCAGTCTGGTTTTTTAATAAGACCCGGTCTCCTTTTTTGTAATGCATGGAATTAGTGGACTTGTCATAAGCAAGTTTTCTTGATATTTTACTTTGTATTAGGTTTTGTTTGGCTTCGGCTTGAGCCTTTGCTAGTCTGAACTTCAGTTCCTTAGGGTAATCATCATAGTTGTATAAAGGTTCGACATCTAAAAGTAAGTTACTGGGCAAATTACATGTTTTCCCGAACACCAATTCGAATGGAGTGTACTTCGTTTCGCTATGCACTGACGTATTATATGAGAAACACCAGAATGGTATCCAGTTACTCCAATCTGTTTTATTGCCTTCACACTGAATTCTGAGATAAGCACCCAAATGTTTATGACTATTTTCAAGTGAGCCTAAAGTTTCGTGATGGTAAGGGGTGGACAAAAGCTTTTCGACCTTCAAAATTTCACATATTTCCACTAAAATACACGAAATAAATTCCGTGCCTTTATCGGATAAAATTTGTTTTGGTATACCGTATCTTAATATAAAATTGTCGACAAATGCTTTAGCCACTGTTTGTGCATCTTTGCGTACCAATGGATACGCCTCTACAAACTTAGTCAGATTACACTGCAGGGTTAAGATATACCTGTTACTATAGTTATCTATCTCTAGAGGCCCCATTAAATCTAAACTGACGATCTCGAAAGCTGAGTTGGCAGTCGATGTTATAACCATAGGTTGTTTTACCTTTTTATTTGAATATTTATGTATTTGACAACTTTTACATTTACGTACATAATTAATGACATCACTAGTTATTCCAGGCCAGAAATACTTTTTCTTTATGTTACTAAGCATTCTGTTTATACCTGCATGCCCACTAGTTGGTAGGAGGTGATAATCGTTTAGAATTACTTTAATTTGTTCGCTATCAGTTACGCGTGTGATGCCCCTTGCTATAAGAATACGCGGAGAACTGGCCTGTGATTCTCTCAGAGCGCGCAACAACATTTTTATTTGTAAAGCATTACTTTTGCTTTTAATAATTAATATTTCCTTTATTTTTATATTACTGCACAAATTTTCTAGATCCCTCGCTAACACTGACGGAGTAGATAACGATTGGGTACGTAGATAAATTAATGACCGTGCAGGTAAAAATATGCAGTGATTATGTTCCGAAGTTGTTACGTTATTAATATGTGATAACTCCGATTGTACGGTTTTGTCACAAAAAATAAGTTCAATTACATCGTGAGGTCTTTTGAGAACCTCTACTGTTGCGGGCTGGTGTGGGTTACAAAAAGGCAATTGCGATGTACTTTCGTTAAGTTCACACTGTTGCAACTTTTTCTTTTGGGCTCGTGTCATTGCCATGATTGCTTTATCGTGCATATTCTTTAAATCGCAAGACGATATTGATATACGGCTTAATGCATCGGCGGCTGCATTATTACAACCTGGAACATATTCTACGTCAAAATCGTACTCTTCGAGATAAAGCCTAAATTTAGTCAGCCTACTAGACGGGTCATTTAAGCTAAAGAGATATACAAGTGGCTTATGATCTGTTAATATTTTAAATTTTCTGCCGTACAGGTACGGTCTGAAGTGCCGGACTGCCCAAACGATTGCTAATAATTCTAATTCTATGATGGGGTATCGTGTTTCAGCCGGCTTTAAACTTCTACTCGCGTAGGCGATAACCCTACCGTTACTGTTTGATAATACTGCGCCTAGGCCGAATTTTGATGCATCCGTATGTAACTGGAAAACATTGGAATCAGAAAAATCGGGATAGTCTAAAATCGGCGGACTTGTCATAATGTGTTTTAAGTTTTGAAATGCTGTTTCGCAATCTGTAGTCCAATTAAATTTCGCTCCCTTCTTACAAAGCTTATTTAAAGGGAATACAATGTCGGCGAAACGTGATATGAATCGCCGGTAATAGTTGGCGAACGCGACAAAGCGTTTTACCTCGTCAGCACATGTTGGTCGTGGGAAGTTGTTCATAATATTTACTTTATCAGGGTCTGGAAATATGCCGCCTGCTGTGATTTTATGGCCCAAATATATAATTTCCCTTCTTAAAAACTCGCACTTCATGGGATTTAATTTTAGATTAACCTCTCTTAACCGGTTCAACACACAAATTAAATTCGAATTATGCTGATCCATGGACTTGCCTATCACAACACAATCGTCTAAATATTGGAAACATTTGTTGTAATTAAGGCCGGCCATCGCGATGGTCATCAGCCTTGAAAAAACACTAGCACTTGTTTTCAGCCCCATTGGGCAGCGTTTCATCTGATACTGCTTGCCCACTGAAAAAGCAGTGGTTTTACGTGAAGTTTTACTTAACGAAAGTTGGTACATTTTATTTAAGCTGAAAGATGTGTATTTCCGCGAACTATCATTTAAAGATAACTGATAGTAAGATTGAGATAAATCTAGTTTGGAAAAATAAACACTCCCAGAAAGCGAGTCTAATATTTCTGTAATATTAGGCAAGGGAAACTTGTCGTCCTGAATTCTGTTATTTAATTGTCTGTAGTCTATGACAAGTCTCCATTTTTTTTCCTGCGATTTATCTGCTTTTTTTGGCACTAATAATACTGGGCTGGACCACTCGGAAACGGTCTCTTCTATGATGTTATTGTCTAACATTTCACGGACCTGTTTATCCACCTCTCCTTTAAGCGAGTGGGGTATTCTATATGGTTTAACGTATACTGGCGTGGCGTCTTTCTTTAATACGATATTGTGTTGCATTAAGTTTGTAACCGTCAACTTGTCGCCGGGCAAATGAAAAACGTCCGCGTACTTAGCACATATTTTTTCAATGTTAATCTTTTCTTCTTTATTCAAATAGCTCATATCTAAAAGTCCAAATAGGGTTTTGATACGGTCTACTGACTTATTTTCCTCATGAAAATGACACAACTCAAAATTATCAATGGACGAAACCACTAACATAGACAAGTCAACCATAACCTGTTTATCTAAGGTATTTAATATTTTAACTGGTATACGACCCTTATGTGGTTTTGCTATCATTCCGGCAATAAACACACCGTTTTGGATTTCCTCGGCCAGAACAACTGTATCATGTTGCGTAGTGCAAGGTACGAACTTGATCGCTTCGCAACGAGGTGGTATCAAATGTACGGAGCTATTGTCGTTAATTCTCACGCAAATATTTTTATTGTTTTGTGTGAGTCGCAATACATTTTGACTATAGTCTATAATGGCGTTATAACGCTTCAAAAAATCTTCACCTATTATACCGTCTACAGAGCACGATAAGTTTTTGAAAACGTAAAACTTTTGCTTGAAAGTCATATTATGTATTTTTAAGTCCATATTAATGTATCCTTCGGAAGTTAATTTTCCGCTAACACCTCTAATTGTAATCTTATCTATATGTACTTGATCTTTATATTCGCTAAACCTACACAATGATTCGTACTTTAATACGCATAGACTTGCCCCGCTATCTACTAATAAATCTAGTTTTTTGTTGCTTATACCTAAATTCATAGAAACGTAACTACTATTATTGAAGTTCATAACATATGTTTTATTCATTTTCGGGACGAAAAAATTCTGATTCTGGCTCATTCGTGTCCTGATTGGGTTGATAAAGATCCTGCGTCGTATGAGCCAGATTGTATCCAAAATTAGGTTTACTATCCCCGCGATTGGGTCTGCCCCTTCCACGGTAGCCACGGTGGGGACGTGTTGAACCATTATGAAATATCCGGGGCTTATAAGTTTTATGTTCGTATTTCCCGTTCTCGTTAAATGAGTTGTCTGGTGGATGATAGCGCGAAAAACGGTTACCTCGCGAATCAAACCTAGAAAAGCTCTTATTAAACGAGTATGGCCTATTGGTTTGTAATTGCATAACCTCGAGGTTGTCGTCGACACGTAAGGACTGTTCGTCTATAGCTGCTCTAATAGTCTCCGACAGCGAGGTATACGTCCGTGAAGCAATAATCGTGCTAAGGCGCGGGTCCGATAGTCCATCCGCGAACCGCTTGATGGCCGTTTTTTCATTTAGTGGGAATAATACGCGATATTTTTCTTCGTCACCGTCAGCTTGAGCTAAAGTGAGGTCTACAAACAAGCTCTCAACTTCGCAACCATATTTTTCTATAGTCCTATGACCTTGTTTACTATGAAACAGCTGTGATTGTAAAGCAACAGATGATTTTTTTTGTATAAGGTTGTTTCGCATAGCTGAAATTAGTTCACTAACACTACTATATTTCGGGTTTAACCGAAGTTTGGCACTTTGGGACAGTCTCGTTTTAAGCACGAACTCGATAAGCTTCTTGTTACCATCTTCATTCAGCATGCTACTGTAGAGCTGGATGCTATCTATCGTTTGCAAAGTGACTTGTTCGTGGCCTGTCATTACGGGTATTAACGCAATAGCAGATTTCAAATCAAAATTTTCGGCTGCCATTTCGTCTTTGTGGCTTAAATTTTCTGTAACTGAATCTCCTTTTTTTAACACTAAACTCACGATTGTGCTATACAATAAGTGTATATCATTAATTAACTTGTTGATAGACCGTAAGCTTTCGGTGCTTATCTCGGACTTGTCGGTCTTCTGTCTGATTTCTGCAGAAATAAACTCCAAACGACTATAGATAACCTGAGCTTCGACAAATTTTTTTTTTGACGTTTCTGATGTCTGCCGTCGGATTGGTCCGATTTTTACCAGGTAACCTTTGATATCTTTTAAGGTATTATATGTAGCCGTTAGTTCAGCTACAGGCATCGGAATATAATCAAATATTATAATATATGTGTATATAAAATGTATCAAATTTATATTAAGACTACAGGCGAAATTAATTACTTATAGTAAACTCGTATATCTAATTAATAAACTCGCAGTATACACACCGGACTCGCTCTGTACTGCTTGGCTCTGCTTGGTACTTCTAACTGCATGTCCTCGATTTTCAAGTCTTATCTTTTCAGTCTTTTGATTGACTACGGAGTGGTGGCAAGGTATGGTCTGGTTATATCCTGGATTTTCTCCTAGGCTCGATTTTCAGGTCTTCTCTAATGTTCTCTTCTCTCTTCTGTCTTTTGATTGGCTACGGAGCGGTGGCAAGGTCGGGTCTGGATACGTAGTTAAGACTGGTAGCGTTGAGCTCGCGTCGTAGCGTATGTACTGCGTGGGTATGACACTTCTTAAAGAGGAAGTATACAATGGCAGCAACTAAAAGGACGACGACGGTGACCAACAGGATGGAGTCGGTGCTAATCCCGCTTGGCATGTGCTGGGTAGTTGAAGCAGAAGCATCCCCATTCGCGTTTTGGGCTATAACTACTTCTTCTTTGGAGTATGTTTTCCCCATAGTAATATTATCTTCTTTCTTCTTAATTTTCAGCTGGCAGGGTCGCCATGTGAAGTTGTGTGGTCTTCGTTAAAGGAAACACGTGCGTTCAGACATGATTGCGTTTATTCAATGAAAATAAAAACGTTTCTCACGGCGGCATCGGCACCGAGCATACACAACAGTTTTACATTACATCATTGGTGTATATTACAATCTCCTACCGAAAATCTAGTCACATTTGCATTATTTTTATCGAATCTTACTTTATCAAGCTGTGCATTATTTTTCATTAATTTGTCAGCTTGTTCCCTAATCTCTTAAATTTATCTCAATCTCATGATCGTCAATAGTTAATAAATTTAGTGGTCTAGCTACTCTACCTATTAACAATTCTAATGGACTTGCCTTAGTTACCCTATGAATCGTGCTATTTATAGCAAGTTGAACATCACCTAACGCATCTTGCCATGACCTATTTGGACTAACTTCTACAACAGTCAACATATTTTTGAGGGTGCTCATTAAACTCAATCATTAAACTCTTTATTCGCGAAACACCGCCCTTGGTCTGCTATTATTCGCACAGGCGCGCCAAAAAGTGATATAGATGCTTTAAGTGCGTAAATGGCACACTCTGCATTAATTCTCAGGGAATGTCTAAGTAACACGTATTTAGTGAAAGCGTCTATGAGCACGAAAACGTATTCGTTTTGATTATTTTTCCCACTGAGTTTTCCTGTGGCATCTATATGAATTGTGTGCATAGGGATGCTGACTTTTGGTATAGGGTGCAGCTCGATTTGCTGTTTACCACTACTTGATTTAGCCACTTTACAAGGTATACATTTCATAACAAATTTTCTAACATACTTTGCCATATTAGGAAACCAATAATGTTGGTATACCTTCTCTAAGATTTTATCCCACCCCAAGTGAACAATCAAACTCAAACTCAAAATTAACTTTATTTACGTAGGTTTTATCACAAAACTCTTTTAAATCATCATATTTACAGTTACCATTATCATCATCTTACGACCCCTGTCCCACGCTAGGTGGTAGTCTCCATACACACCTATCAGTCGTCATATCTACAGTCACACCTTTTATACACAATTTCTCATGTTTACAATCCATCCATCTCTCTTGATCTTCCACAACCCTTACGTCCATCCACATTAATGCTGAAACTACCACAGGTTCGGAATGCTGCTCTACAGAGAAGAGCCGGTAAGAAACTCTGTAGTTATTTTTTTCAAATCAATGGGTTTGTTTACAAAAAGCACTAAACAGCACAGTGAGAGCAAGTTCGCCGGATGAGAGAGAAACACAACACGTTAACGCAATGAATGACAACTAGGCCTTGGGTTAGGGCCAATCAAATACAAGTCCGCGAATTAATAGCTCAATAATCGACTCATGGATACGATTTATCACCGACCAACAGAAAGCCGTTACGGTTATTTCTTTGATTTTTTCTATACAGCACATTTGATCATAAATTTTACAGCTCTAAATCAAGATCATCGTTTTCGAGTTTATGAATAATTTTATTGCACTCTGGGTCTAGTTGTTGCTCCGCTTGTAACCAGTTTGCAGATAACTCTGTAATATTGACGCGCTTTTGCTCTATACGGTTTACATTTTCTAAAACGTTGGGTTTATTGACCGAGCTGCCAGTCAAACTGACAATGTTATTTATCTTCTTTCCACTAAGCTTTGACGCAACACAATGTTTGATGAGAGAGCATTCGGCACCAGAATCATAATAAAATGGATACGACTCACAAGTGTTCATCAGCGCACTGCTGGGATTGCTAACATAGCAAACTTCCACATGCCTTTCGTTACTCGCCGCTGCTGCAGGCGCTGCTCCGAACTGCTTGCGCCTACTGCCGCGCCAGCTCCTCCGCTGTTGCCACGTTGTTGCCACGTGGACCCTTCGTTGCCAAATGTCCGGCGTTGCTGCACCTGAAACAGATTAAGTCCGACCGCGGCCTCGGTCCCGCAGAGCTTGACGCTGAATTGACAGCACTGGCTGCCTTGCCTTTCACCTCGCCTTTGGAACGGCACCTATTTTATCGAAGTTGTGAAATTTCACCGTTGCCGACTGAAACTTCGATCGCATGAAATCTGGATCTGCTGTCCTATCGCCTTATGTTTAGGCTCTCAATCTACCTTACCGATGCAAATCAAGGCATATAATGGTGCCATAATCTTGGAAAACTTTGATATAAACTGCCGAAAATATGACGCTAGACCGATGAACTCAAGCCTAACGCTAAAACATCCCGTCTAATCTAAATTTCGTATCGCAAGTAATTAACAGGCAAAACATGTAAAAGAATTTCAAATAATTTGTTTTTACATATTGGCTAAACCGTCAAACGTTTTTACACTTGCCTTTGTTTACATTCACAATGTTGTGATGGCTTTAGGTTGGTGTCACTCTAAATGTCAGTCCGTTGGACGTCAGTCTCTGACATCTAGTGGCGCCACCTGGGCAGTTTGATGTGGTAGTTTTGACCCATATTATTTAGTTGTTTTTAACAAATCGAGTTGTAATTATTAAATAGTTGTTATAAAATCAAACCTTAATTAATTTACTGCTATTGGCAAATATTATTTGATTATCTTTTCACAATAACCGGAAGTGAGATTAGTTTTTTAATATCGGCTTGTGTTCTAGCAACTTTACGAATCCCTATTTAATCTGTGGGGTTGTCTACGATGTATGACGGCCAGACGATTAATTACAAATTACCCCAAATAAAACATCAACGCCCTCCCAAAGGCCAACCCCACGTCCGTGCAGAACATCTTAGCCACGTGGGAGGGGGACACTCAAAATGAAATTACTTATTGAGTGGCTAACAGGGAAATGGCAAACCCATGATGATGGAGAGAAATAATATTGAAATGATACAAAGTGACTTGACATTGGCTAAACACAAACCGTGAGAGCCACAAGAAAATAAAAAATAAAAAAAACATCAACGTTAAGTTTGGCATTTGCCAGTGAAATAGGCGGACGCGTCGGTCAGAGCAGAGAGAAACGTCTCCGCCATTGTTTTAACAGTGAGTTTTACACGCATTATAACTAATCCTTTGTATTTCTTATTGTCTCGCCACGCCGGCTTATGCAAATGGACCGCGTGGCTCATTGTGTTGTGTTGGCATACGGCCACGTGGACTGGTTAAAGTTTTAACCTTTGGACTTCCCGTGTAGGCCCTCCATATTCCTTCTGTTGGAAGGCATGATAGTTTCACTTTGTAATAGGATCCCCCTTGCGGCGGATTTCAGGTGTGGCCGCTCGAGAGATTCGTCTCAACGCCAGGATCCAGAGGCACCTTTGGAGCCTGGACGCGAGACCCGTTCCTCGAGCCCGGCCTCTTGCGGAGCTGACCGTGCTGTAGTGGAGTCCGCCTAGCAATCCAGCTGAGGCGGGACGGTTTTTCATTACCCCTTAATTATTTTTCTTTTACCTGCATTTCTTTTCGTTAAATAAATACAATTTACTTTGTATTTACGGGTTCACCTAAGAACCAGAATGTTCTAGGGTTCAGTTAGGAGCCAGTAAGTTACCTGCCCGGCTCCCAAACTGGGAGGCCGGAATACAACTAGATTTAACTAAAGGACCCCGGGACCGACACCTTTTTATAACTGGAAGAATTTAACCATCGTCGTCGGCTCAGGGATCCGGGACTCATAAAGTCCCTGGCGCCCCTTAAGTATTATCAACTTGAACAGTGACCAAAATTCATGAATTTAACGTGATAGAAGTTTGTCTTATGCCGATCAAAGTCACACTATCGTAAAGTCGTATACCATACAATTTACCCGAGTAAGAAAATGGAAACTGCTCACCGGAGTGACGTAAAATTCCAGACCCACTCACTATTCTTTGACCTGGCTGACCGCAGAACTGTTGCTCGCCTTCCTGCTGCTCCGCTCAGGACAGTTAGACGCGTAGTGTCCTTGTCCATGACTACGCAAGCAAGTGATCCCGTTCACTTGGTTAATCGCCGCACTATGACTGCCACTTGTGATTTTCGGTTTAGTTAGAACAATCTCCATGTAGCTTAATATCTCCTTTAGAGTGACAATGAATCGCCATTTTCAGTCATTTCCATCACGTACAGAAGCACACACATTATCACTACACTGTTTTCTCCACGTGGGCTGACTGAGTTACATCCCACTTCTGATGTCGGAGAATAAACTGTTTAATTAAACCTTTTATTTGAGCAGCGGGTTCAAGGTACCGATCTTAACTACACTCCAGCATTAACACACCACACCGCAACCACTGTTTCTATCATAATGCCCGATCCACCTCGATCGCGCTCCTTTTATAAGTTTTTGCCGAACGTCAAGATGGCGCCTCGACCCCGCTCGAGGACTACCCTCCGCTCTGACAATGCAAAATAATATAACGTCCTCTTTTAAAAAGATGACAAACTAAATTGAATAGAAAAATCTAACAAATTAAACTGGTTAAAATTAAGATTTAACAAAGTATTTTCTAGGCTAATTGATATCGTCTTTATGTAACCAGCAATCAAGTCCATTCTGACTACTTCCTCCGACATATATATGATCATTTGCTAATTTTAATATCGTAAGTATTAACGTCCAAAACTAGTTGGATCTGCAAGATAAATGTGTCGTAATCTCCAATCTCAAAGCGTACTCGCTAAGATAGCTTTTATGATAATGCATCGGACAATGCTCTTTCTTATATAACGCCGCCCATCCACATTTGGTCAGCCCATTGTATTTTAATTTAATACATTTTTGTGCTGTTATTTTTTATGCATGGCAAGTAAATAAGATCTTATCTTGAACGCTGGTAAGAATTTGTGACGGTTAATTTATTTAAACGGATAACGAATGCACTATGTCACAAGCCCATTTATCTTGTTTTTTCGTTAAACATACGAGTACATAAAGATACTAGGGAATAGGCAGGTTATGTGGAACTCCGGGGTTATGTGGAACGCAAGAAGCAGACAACCTTAGGTACTTTTTTTGCAAAGAGATGTCACTGCTTTCAATTTAACTACTTAATTAAAAATTGCTGGCTAAAGCGGAATTAATAGTAGGTAGTTTAGTCACTTGCACAATTATATGTATTATTCGTTCGTATAGTATTTGTATTATTCTTGGTAAATTTACCATCCGTTGTCACCATCATCGACGCCGTATCGGCTCATAAATGACCCACTACTGAGTCGAGCCTCTTCCAAATTCATGGTTGGAAATCAGCCTACTGCTTCACGCTGGCAAGACGGTTGGCACAGGGTATTTAACAAGTTTTACTTCCCTTGTGGTCGGGTTATTGCCTTGCGTTTCTAGAGTCGCCTCTAAAATCTGTCATCACACGGACAACCGTTAGTAGGTCAAACTAAACAATTATTTTTAAGAAACACATTTCCAATTGAAGATTATGTGTATGATAAGTTGCTGTAGAAATGAGGAGCCAAAGACATTGTTAGGTTAACGTATGAAGAAGTGCGCAAAAAATCTCTAGCTGCATTTAGAACGCTTTGCAAAAATGTTACTTAAG
Source organism: Clostera curtula (assembly GCA_905475355.2). Lineage (NCBI taxonomy): Eukaryota > Metazoa > Arthropoda > Insecta > Lepidoptera > Notodontidae > Clostera > Clostera curtula. Next base: position 6,170,187 of record FR997808.1, on the reverse strand, counting down.
CAGGCCGATGTATTGTTATAAGTCAATGAACCTGACATTGCCGTTCTCGTGTACCCAACAATTTATTTTCAGTAGTGAAGGAAAAACAATTGAGGGCACGCTTTAGAAATGCCAACAAAAGACTCACTTCTCATTTCTATAATGGATTGATTTTCAAGCTTGAAAAATAATACATAATAAATATAAATAAATATCCTTGGCGATTTCACACAACGCCATCTCGTCCCAAGCTAAGCAACTTAATGCTTGTGTTATGGTAACGAGATCGATGATAAACTACTTAAATACATTTTTTTTTGTAAATACATACATATTAAAGATAGGAAACACCCAGACCCGGAACAAATACTTGTAGGTCGTACAATTATTTCTTCCGTGCGTGAATCGAACCCGCGACATGCATCGATATAAAACGCTCCATAAAGCGCATTGTTGCCAATCTAACCTTTTTACACGGAGAGATAGCCCGTGGTGACGGAATTAGAATACACGGTGTCAACACCCCATACCGTAATGAGGGTGTCGTAAGAGCCGACTAAAGGAACGCAAAACGCAGACCACCTTTTTTTGTTGACTCTGGGGAAATGTTTTATGGATACCACCGCCCCTCGGGGGAGAGGTCGGTGATTATGTGGGACTCCGACAAGGGCTCCAACCCACTAAAACCCCAGCGGTATACCCTCACACGGCGCGCTTGGGGCGCCAATACACTGGAGCCCCAATCCACTGCGTCGCTGGGTGCCGCTCTTCGTCTCACCTCTCGCCGTGGGCCCGCCCGGCATGGGAAGCCCTGGCCGGTATGACCCCACGGATCATTGAGGCACTCAAGCCCACCACGACAAGGTGGCAGCACAGTCGAGGGGGTAAGAGGCAGACCACCTAGCCCAAAATCGGTCAAGTAGTTTACGAGTCCATCGCGGACAAACAACGTGACGCATAATTTATATATGTTAATATAGAAAGTAAAAAGGGAGACTTATGACTAAATAATCTAAGTTAATGCTCAAATGTAACATGACTACCATCTGTTATGGCATGACAATACAAGGTTCATTTGACAACTATTTAATCCTTATAGCATAAACTGAATCATAAACCACTACACCAGCAATATGTAATTACTCTCATCATAGGGAGGAAAAATAGCCTACTGTGCCACGCAGGCCAGACGGGTTGACATAGGGTTTCGTTTCAAGTTTTCCTTCACATTTCCTTTTGTCGGGTCTTACGACACCCTCAGGATAAAATGGGCTGGTGACACTATGTATTCCAAATCGGTCTCCACACGGAGATTATAACGAAATTTAAAAGTCCAACAAATATGGGAGGAAAATATGTCTGTCTTATAGTGGTCAGTGAATTTTAACAACCAGTCCACAAGGTTTATCTGTCAGCATGATGAAAATTCTTGCCCATTAAAACGATAATGAGGTCTTCTGGTAGTAAATGCACCAGTTTATCACCCCACCAGCCATTAAAACTTTCCCAGACTGACCACTGAATGGTTTTCGGCAGGGTGCGATGCCCGGGCAAGGGCAAATTTGTTTTGTTTATGGTAAGAATTTTGACAATATATAACATTTTATACATGTATAGCTTCCGCATGTGGATTTACTTTAGATATATTTTAAATAATCTTCTTTTTTTAAACTGCAACTGTATCCTTAATCCTGCTCTGGTCTCTTTACATCATATATAATTCACGGACACAAAGTCACCGAGACCTAGAACTAAGGAAGGTTTTGTACAACGACACTTACCCGACCCCGGAATCGAACTAGGGACCAATGATTCAAGGTAACGCGTGAAATGCCCTGACCAACTAGGCGAAAAAATCAAAACGATAGTTTGAAGCGAGAAAAATTGTATACTGTGTATACTTTTGTGATACTGGAAATGTGCGGAGCATCTATTACTCAAAACGAGTTATTTGTTTTTATAATAAACTAGCGACCCGCCCCGGCTTCGCACGGGTGCAATATTGAACACTTATTTAGCAGTTTATCAGTGTTTCTCTAAAATATTATGCATGTATTATACGCATAAACCTTCCTGTTGAATCGCTCTATCCAATCAAAAAAAAGGTCCAAAACCCGTTGCGTAGTTTTTAAAATTTAAGTATACATAGGGACGGACATACGACAGCGAGTTTGTTTTATACTATGTAGTGATAGTGATAGAGTTTTTTTTATATTATAGTTATCCTATATATTATATTGATTCCGAAAATAGTGCTATAGTACCTTCTCTTTCTCTGCATGACCTGGTAGACTGGGAGATAATGTCACAGGCATTAAGTTCGCCAATGTACGTGTATGCATGAAGTATCACTATCACTACTTAATATAAAATAAAGTCGCTTTCGTCTGTCCGTCCCTATGTATGCTTAAATCTTTAAAACTACGCAACGGATTTTGAAGCGGTTTTATTTAATAGATAGGGTCATTCAAGAGGAAGGTTTATATGTATATTACATCCTTATTATTGTAGACAAACACTAATCATTTTAGAGGTTCATCATTGCAACCATGCGAAGCTGGGACGGGTCGCTAGTTATAAATAAATAAATAATACTTTCACTTTTCAAAGGGGTCAGTGGCACTTGAGTACTCATAACGACAAACGGCCGACGATAACTACGACCAGGGGGAGTTGTAGTATTTGGAATTCAATCAAATCGTATCTCTATATAATACTAGTATAGAGATGGCTTAAGGTTATGCAACGGATTTAGAAAATATTGTGTCTCCACCCCATTCCATCCTCAGGGCGTTGAGCATTGTGTAGGAGCAGACAAAAGGAAAAGACAAGGCCGATAACGTAGCCGCAAGAGAAGATAACTTGATACGAAACTTGATACTCGTGGTGAACCGAACCAGGGCCACGCGTTTTGGTTCCCGATGGGGGAATTTGCTCCGCGAACTTCGGTACCATGTTACATTACCCTGAGTAACATAGGCTTTATGCGGTAATAAACATCGGTTTGAAGCCCATGCGGACAAAGCCGCGCATTGAAGCTGTTTCCATTAAATAAGTATCTTGACAGACAATAACCTAATATTGATGTTTTCACGATCTTTACACATTGCAATAAATGATTTCTAGACGGTTCTGATCGTGTTACTTTAATAAAATTAATATTTTATATTTAATTTAAATTAATATATAAAACAAATTAATAACTGGCTCAGAACTGTTAAGAATTCATTTCCTGCAATAACATTCATATCCAATCATTTGTAAACTCTCATTTGTTAAGTGGTTGTTAAGTTTTGATGTCGAATTAGTTTACTAATATGAACATCATGTATACGATCAGCTTTAATAGCACCCAATCACGAAAGGTCCCCCAGATCAGTCTTCTTAATTCTTATGCGACTTACAAAACTAAGTTGGCTCATAACCACAGCATGAGTCATTCGCTAAGCAAAACTTTAGCGATTTTGAGGATTATTATCAGACGAGGGGCTTGAAGTTCTACTCACTGCTCTCCACCAATCACTTTATCAAGTCAAATAATATTGAAGTTGCCGAATGTTTTTACAAGTCCTAAGGCCATATCTATATAGATATTTTAAATAATTGAAAAAGGAACATTGCCATAAATTATATTTTTTTATGTCATTATCCTTAAACATATTTGTCATTGTCCTTAAAAACGTAATGAGGAATTTCTTTAAAAATATTGTATATTTTAAATTATACAAGAATACTGTGGTCCGTATGGTGACGGATTTAAAATACAATGTCACCAACCCATACCGTCTTGAGGGTGTCGTAAGAGGCGACTAAAATAACGCAAGAGACAGTTCGCAGTTCGCAAGAGGTAGCCGAAAGAGAAGGAAAACTTGATATAGAACCCTGTGGCAGCCCGTCTTGCCACAGTAGGCTATTTTCCCTCCACGAATATGGAGGAGGCTCGACTCAGTAGTGGGTCATTTATGGGCTGAAATGACGACAAGTATACTACTACTACTTCTCAGTCGATAGATGACACACTTCTGAGTTGGGTATCTTCTTGTTACATGGAGGGTAATTAATCTACTGGCCAGACGGGTTTTGTATCAAGGGTTTGGTATCAAGGTTTCCTTCTCTTGCGGTTAGGTTTTCGGCCATAATTCCTTTTGTCGGCTCTTACGACATCCTCAGGATGAAATAGGGTGGCGACACTATGTATTCTAATTCCATTGCCACATACAATGTATAAACTACTAGCTTTTGCGCGCGGCTTCGCCCGCGTGGGCTTTGAACCCGTGCTTATTTCTATGCATATTTTTTATGAACATTAAATCGGTTATTGTGACTGAACTATGATAGTTAGATATGTGCTCTTATGCGGACTTTTATGTAGATTTTTACAAGACCTACAAACCCGTAGTACATCATTTTGTTCTATTGTCAATAGTTTCTGCAGCGCACGCATAAATAGGTTCTCGATTTTACACCTTTGTTTACATAATCGCAATTTTCATACGGATCCCTAATTCTTTTGAAAATAAAATATAGCCTTTAACCTTCCTCGATAAATGGACTATCTAACACTGAAAGATTTTTTGAAATCGGTCCAGTAGTTCCTGAGATTAGCGCGTTCAAACAAACAAACAATCAAACAAACTCTGCAGCTTTATATATTAGTATAGAGTATAGGTGTATTATCACAGCCATTATAGTGTGTAACCATGTAATATGGGATCGTATGCATCTTGTGGCAATTTGTAGGGTTGATATTAATAGCTAAAATAATAAATAAAATGAAGAAATAACTTTATATAACTTAAATTACTTTGCTTATCTGATAAATAGTGAACAACTGATTCCAATTTTAATGAATACTTGTATATACAGGACTTAGCTTAGGCCAAGTCATAGATAAGGAGCTCTGTGTCCTGAGATTATGTAAACTGCTGGGAGCGAAACTGGGTACGAAAGCTTGTGATAAATCCACCAGCTTTCAAAAACAAACCGACAATTAAAATTCTACTCGGGTAAAGCCGCAGGCTCGACATACTTACTATATCATGGTCAATTCCATAACAATAGAGGATACTGCAATTTTCTTGTAATAGAAAAATAATAGATTTTTAATAATATTTAAATAGATCGAAAAAAGTTTGAACTAAAAAGTCTGCTCTTTGACAAATAAATTAACGATTTTCATGGTTTTGTGTATGTTGCATTTTAATGCTAATGATTTATTTGCACATTTTTGGTGAATTCTCATGTTTATGTGTGTACATGCACTCAGTAAACTAATCGAATTTAATTGTATCGTAGTATATTTTATTGTTGAAAAGAGTAATCACGAAGTTTTTGCCGAATCTTTTTGGTGTATTAACTAATCTGGCTATTTAAAAGCACCCTCAGGAGTTCAAATAAAAAGCATTTAAATTGTACGTGTCAGCCCTACGTATGTGCAATATCTGGTGGCGGGGAATTTATATTGAGGTGGACTAACCACGTAAAGAGGCATATCTTCATATATGGTAATTTATGATGTCAGGGGTCAGGTCGAGGTCAATTGTGATTCGCTAGAATACTCTATGCCTACAACCTGTTTTTTTAATCCCATAACTCTATGGTATGAATGTGTCCATTTTTCGATTACAATAGTTGTTTTAATTTTTAATACAAACTATTTCGAGAAATGATTTTGTGTGTGACAGTTTTTGACGTAAAAAAGATAACGTCGCTTTATTCTTAGCTTTATTTATGAATTTTGAATGACTCCTATATCAATGAAACTTTGCCTTCACTATCTGCTACAATTTCACCTAAACTAATCGTAATATAGTTTCGAAGATATCATTATCATCGAAACTATGCTAATGCTATTCTTGGACCTTCGGAATGTTTTTCCCAATTAAATAACGTCAGAAAAACTGGTTGTATATTAAAACATAATAAAAACGGAATAGGATGTTTAAAGTTTAAATAAAGGGCTGTATTAGTCGCTTTCACTTTGATGTATTTAGATCCGATCTCGATCTTATTTTACCCGCCTCTACTCGCGTGGGTAACCGCCGTGTCTAATAATTCGCTATAAACTCATTGTGAATTGTGACAAATATTTTCATCCTAGGCATGAATATAAGGTTGATGGTACACTCATTACTAAACTTTGACCTCTCAAACCAATGTACCTACAATCTTCACAAAAAAAAATCATTCATTCATTCCTACATAATATAACAATATTAAGCAAAGGTAACAACAGTTCTACGTTAAAAGGTTTAATTGAAATATGGGTTGTTAATGACTAGATGTGGTTCTGAAAGGAATTGTATTACAAAATATGGGTTTTAATGAAAACCAAAAAACCACTACAACTGCTATTGATATTTTTTCTTTAATTAAATATGTCATAATAATTCAACGGGTTTATATCTTTATATCGTTTATATATATCTGATGGAATTGCAAAATGTTATAACATTTAAGTAATTCATAAAAGCATGTCACAAGGATTAACTTAATTTAATGTAGATAATAATACTTTTACAAGTTAATACCAACATTCACAGGATATTTCGCAAGCGCTACGCCTACGCATAGAATATTATTACCGGATTGTCTGCTTTGTACAAGTAAAATCGATGACCCACAAAAATAAATAAGGTTTTATTGCATTACAAATTACGTTTTTAAGATCGTTTACTAAATGTAGAGACAAATATGGAATACAAATGCCTGAGTCGTGTAAAATAAGATAAAATTTCTTTTGGCAATAGTTTCTTTTAAAAGTCTTTATTTACAATTGTTTTCGCGATTGATTAGATGTAAGTTACCAAATCCTTGAATATGCATAACAAGATGCCTTGTAGTCTAGGGGTTGGTGTGGATGTGTTTTATTATTTGTATAGGGTTCGATTTCGGGGACGGGCAACTGTCTTTGTGTAAAGTATATGTTTGTAAACTGCCCCCGCGTTATAGGTTATACAAAGTAGAGTATTTTAAGTTAGTTTGAGTAAGTTAGGTTACTTTTATTGAACATCCCCCAGTTTTCAGGAGCTAATAGTTACTGAGTTTTCCACATTGTTAAATACCACGCGGATTAAGTCGCGGATAAAAGCTAGTCTTATTTAAATGGCAAGCTAACTAAGCCAAAATAAGTAGCGAAACATCTTGTAAAGTCCTGAGTAGCTCCTTTCATGAAAGAAGATTCCAGACGACTTCGCTCAAACATCAAAATCCTTTGTCTTGGGAAATTTAATAAGTTGGCTCGCTGCTAACTTTCTGAGTAAATCAAAGACTTCATTACTGCGGAGTATTCGCGTTTTGACTAAATATATTTTAAACGATAGGTATATCCTGTATCACGGGGCAAGTTTCGTCGTTTCAGCCCATGAGTGATCCACTACTGAGTCGGGCCTCCTCCAAATTCAAGGAGGGAAATTAGCCGACTGCGCCACGCTGGCAAGACGGGTTGGCACAGGGTTTGTATCAAGTTTTCCTTCTCTTGCGGCTACGTGATCTGCATCTGCGTTCCCTTAGTCGCCTCTTACAACACCATCGGGATGTTATGGGCTTGTGACACTGTGTATTCTAAATCCGTCACCACCAGTTTACCAAAATGTAATTCACGAAGCAAAATTACATTCAGACTCAGAGCAAGTGCCGGTTTATACTAAGAACCCGACACCCGTGATCTAAAGGTACCTCCACAACTCTTAGACCAACAACACAATTTTATATTGCACTAGCTGTCCCGGCAAACATTGTTTTGCCAAATAATTAACCATCCCCCGCGCAACCCCCACCCCGCGCAACCCCTTTTTTAACAACCCCCCCCACCCCCGCGCAACACCCCCCCCGCGCAACCCACTTTCAAGTCTCTATGTCTTATGGTTCCAGAGATATCGTGATGACTCAATCTATCTATACAACATCTCCTATCGCAAACGTTGTTTTGCCATGTAATTAAATAGGGGTTGACCGTAGAGGGGTGAAAATTTTGGTTTGTTTGTATTTTTTATGGTGAATCTTAAAAAAATTAAAGCAAAAAATTTTCTCTACAAAATAAACAATTTTTTATGACCCCCCCTTAAAATTTAGGTGGATGAAAAATAGATGTTGTCCTATTCTCATACCTACCCAATATGCTCACAAAATTTCATCAAAATCGGTCAAGCTGTTTCGGAGGAGTTTGGCATCTAAAACTGTGACACGAGAATTTCATGTATTAGATTTTACAAGAGTTCAGCCCAAGCATTTTGAATTAATTTAAATAAATGTGTCTGTGAACAACCGATATAAGATCATAGAGCCAATCAAGAAATATTTATATTATTACACTAGCTGCGCCCCGCGGTTTCACCTGCGCTTACTTGACACTTAACATTATATTCTGAGTAATCCTACTAATATTATAAACGTGAAAGTTTGTAAGTATGTATGGATGGATGGATAGATGGATGGATGGATGGATGGATGGATGTTTGTTACTCTTTCACGTAAAAACGACTGAATGGATTTTAATGAAACTTTATAATAATATAGCTTATACATCAGAATAACACATAGGCTACAATTTATAAAGATATTGTGTGTAAATTTATAGCGATATTAAGTTAAATTTTAATTTCTAATTGTCAAATTTTCAGCCATATTTAAATATAGACAACATAAAGTTTCGCTGTCAGTTGCGCTTTGTTATACCACGTAGGTATTATATCACATTCTACGGGAACGGGATAAAAATCTTAGGTATCCTATGTCCGACTTTCTTTTAAATATATAGATGTTGGACAATTCACAAAATCATACTTAATATTATAAACGTGAAAGTGTAAATGTGTGTAATCCCGTTCCGTGATATAAAACATACTTTATCAAAATGCAACTGCTGGAATAACAAAACTTCACCGACAGCTAAACGCTATGTTGTCTATAGTTTGACAAATTTGACAATTAGAAATTTTGAAGTTGATCGGTTGATGTATTTCTTTCGAGTAAATATTAGCTTATTTTGCCGAACAATGAAGAAGAACTAAATAATGCACGTGAAGATCACCGCATTAGTATGGCTTGAATCCGTGCTTCTCAATCACAAGAGCAAATCGAGGCAGCCCGTGAAACGGATCGGTTGGGAATGCAAAATCGTTGAGCAAATTTAAGAGATCAACAACTAGATAATTTTCGAGACACAAGAATAAATTTATAAAGTAGGTACTACATAATTTGGATCGAGCAACGTTTCGATACGGTGGCAGCACTAATTACTGCTTGCATACTTGCGTCCGCATTGGACCAATAGACGCCATGTAATATTACAAAACACTCCTCAGCGGCTAAAGTTTTATCAAAATGGAAAATCGTCATCTGGGATGAATGTACAATAGCGTATACACGTGCATTGGAAGCACTTATCCGATCCGACCGAACACCTACGCAAGGACTCGAGATGTTTTGGAGGCGCAATGATTTTACTGTCTGGCTATTTCTGCCAAACAGTGCCTCTAATTCCAAGATCGACTGCTGCCGCCGAAATAAGCGCTTGCCTCAAATCATCGAAATATGTGGATTGATTTTATTTTCTCAGAATTTCTGTTCATCGAAGGACGAACTCACAAACACAAAAATAATGAATGGTTGACTAAGCGAGCTGTTTTGGCGGCTAAGAATGAATATGTAGATGACATAAAGTAACTAACATAATTCAGAATGAAATCATTGGTGTGCATTAATTCAAATATAATGACTGTGTAAAAAAAGAGAAAAATATATAAACCAAAACCACCAAACCTGTGCAACGGAACGCGTTTGGTGGTAAGTGAATTGATGAACAATGGAATAAAGTAAAGTTGGAAGGTGAGGAAATTCTCATCCGAGGATCCCGACGATATCAACTGATATACCGTTTTAGTTTTAATGATTTCCGATCCGTCGTGCATTCGCCGTGACCATTAATAAATCACAGGGCCAATCCTGGAAAGTTTGTGGCCTAAATCTAGAAAATTCATGTATTTCCCAAGATCAATTATATGTGGCATGTTCCGGGTCAGAAGACCATCTGCGTTATTTGTTCATGCGCCTGATAATAAACCGAAAAATGTCGTCTGTCACAAGGTGATTCACTGAAAAGTGCAGTTACTAAAATAGATGGCCAATAAAGTATAATTAAAATCATAGATGTTTTATTTATATTTATCCTGATAAAAAATTGAAGTTAATAAAATAAAATATCTGCTCATTTATTGCCTTTAAGGCGAAACAAAGTTCGCCGGGTCAGCTAGTTCACAATATATCTATTTAAATTAGCCTATGTGTTATTCTGATGTATAAGCTATATTATTGTAAAGTTTGGTTAAAATCCATTCAGTAGTTTTTACGTGAAAGAGTAACAAACATCCATCCATACTTACAAACTTTCGCGTTTATGATATTAGTAGGATTTAATTTTTTTGGTGTTTGACATCAAAGGGATTTATTTTAGACAACAATAAATAACATAACAATTCAACTTAAATGTATAAAACTAATTAATAAACTAACACTAGATACTATATTTTCTACCACCACCACTCAGCCCGTAAAAGACCCACTGCTGAGTCGGGCCTCCTCCAGTTACATGGAGGGGAATTAGCCTACAGTGGCACGCTGCCCAGACGCGGTGGCACAGGGTTTGTGTCAAGTTTTCCTTTTCTTGAGACGAGGTGATCTGCATTTCATGTTCCATAGTCGCCTCTTACGACACCCTCAGGATGAAATGGGGTGGTGACACTTTGTATTCTAATTCCGTCACCACACGGAAAACAGAGGGTCAACTTGATACAAACCCGTTTTTCTTAGTGGGGGAAACCATCATGGCACTGTAGGATAATTTCCCGGCATTAATTTGGAGGAGGTCCGACTCAATATTGGGTAATTTATTGTAATTATCGATGTAATTTTAGTGTGTTATAGTATACGGCATGTAATCTAGAAAAATCCCACTGTAGTGTACATACCGACCTATTACAGAAACTAAGAAGAAAAAAAAACTGCTTCAAAGTTAATAAATTTTTAACATTTATGCACACTTTTTTTGCATTTTTTCTGCGTAAAAGTTAATGCAATAAATGCAATTTCAAAGTAACCAAAACTTAATAAATTAGTAAGTTTTGGTTGCTTTGGAATCCTTCACGATAAGATGGTTCAGCCAGTTTACAGCCGGCAACTTGAGCAATCCTAACATCCCCAAGGACTAGCCAACATGCAATTATTTAGACAATTAACTCCGTAACTTGAGAGTTTACCTGTCCCTCCTGCTGCGAAGTACAGAGAACACACACACGTGATATTACTGCATCTTTATCCCAGCTACGAAAAATAGATTAATATGAGTTTTGATGTGTTTATCTGAGTATAATTTATTCAAACGTTACAAAGAAAACTTTGATAAACACATTATTTTAAAAAGCAACGAAATACGAAATCGGTTTAGGACATGTGATGCCACAGATATGTGAAATTTATAAGAAACTTCACTATCACTACTCACTACATAGTATAAAACAAAGTCGCTGTCGTCTATCCGTCCCTATGTATGCTTAAATCTTTAAAACTACGCATCGGATTTTGATGCGGTTTTTTTTAATAGACAGAGTGATTCAAGAGGAAGGTTTACATGTTTATTACATGCATAATATTTGAGAGAAACACTGACAAATTTAGAGGTTCATCTGTAGTGGTGTGCATGTATGCACTTATAGGATAAGTATGCAATAGTATGTCTTACTTAACTAATACATACTATTGCATACTTATCCTATAAGTGCATACATGCACACCACTACACATCGTTGCACCCGCGCGAAGCCGGGGCGGGTCGTTAGATATATATAAATTCAGAGGTTTAAAAATATAAAATAGCCAATAAATGTTGACATGTCGTTCAATACTAACTGTACCCTACGCGCGTTGCTAACTAAAAAAAGTTTAAAAGAAAAGATATTACACAAATTTTCACCTTCCTGGGCTCATGCACAACACCTTGCTAAAGATCACCACATGATCAAATGCATAGTTTACGATTCTATAAAGGACATACAGACAAACATTAATTTATATAAGAGATAGAGATCTTGTCCTTTTATTGGTGTCCAGTCCGAGAGACAGGGGGCTAGGTATGTGGGAATCCGCGGGAGCGAGAAAATGGTATGGTAAAACCTATCGCGTTTTTGTTAGCTATTGTCTACTACTACTATTCAGCCCATAAATGACCCACTCCTGATTCGGCCTCCTCCAACTACATAGAGGGTAATTAGACTACTGTGCCACGCTGATGGGTTTGCACAGGCTCCCACTACTGAGTCGGGTCTCCTCCAAATTCATGGAGGGAAATTAGCCTACTGTGCTACGCTGGAAAGACGGGTTCCTATCAAGTTTTATTTCTTTTGCGGCTAGCTTATCGGCCTTCTGGTTTCCTTTTGTCGGCTCTTAAGGTGGATGCTCCAGGGTAGCCCGCGAAGTTCAAATTTTCTTACGTTTTTTGCAATTTGCAGGGCAGAGCTAGGTTGTATGATGATGAACATTTGATTAGCGGCTGTAAGACGTATGTAGTTATAGAGTTATAATCATCAAACTCATCAATACAACCCTCCAAGCTCATAAAGGTGCAAGAAAACCTTTTTCAAGCTCAAAGTCATTCTTGCACCTTTATGAGCGAATAACATTTTAATCAACATACAACCTAGCTTCTTCTTCTTCTGAGTCGGACACTCTTGTCAGAGCGGTCGTGGTTGCACTGATGAGGCACATGAAGAGGCATTCCTGGCGATGCGCTTCCAATTCTGACGATTTAAAGCGTTCCGCGTACATTGGACTATGGTGGACTCAGTCGCTTTGGTTATTATGTCAGTCCAGCGGGTTGGTGATCGGCCGCGTGATCTTTTGCCTTCCACTTGGCCCTGAATCACTAGTCTCTCTATCGCGTCCTCCTTTCTGGAGATATGGCCAAAGAACTTCAAAACTCGTAGCAGCACAGTTGACGAGAGGCGGTCTTTGATGTGGAGTTCCTTGAGGATGGATGCATTGCTGCGGAATGCCGTCCACGGGATCTTTAGGAGGCGTCTCCAGCACCACATCTCCAGAGCATCGATTTTACGGCGATCCTGCAATCTCAGAGACCAAGTTTCGGCTCCATAGAGAAAGATTGGAAATACAAGGCATTTCATCAATCTGATTTTCGTATTCTTGGTAATTCTCCTGTCTTTCCAAATCTTTCCCAGCCGTTCCACTGCCGACCTGGTAATGGCGCACCGTCGTCTGATCTCGTCGCCACATCCTCCTGTATTTGAGATAGTTGAGCCGAGGTAGTTATAGCTCTTTACAACTTCGCAGTTAGCTATGCTGTGTAAGCTTGTTGCACTTAGTTCCGCCCGGTCAACTATCATCATCTTTGTCTTGTCTCTGTTGATAGCAAGTCCAAATTTGAGGCTGGTCGTTTCAAGACGAATCAGTAGGTTTTCCATATCGTCTCTTGTCTGTGCGAGAAGGGTAGTATCATCAGCGTATCTAAGATTATTTATCACACGTCCCCCAACTGATACACCTTTGTCCCAGTGTTCCAAGACTACGCGCATAATGTACTCTGTGTAGATGTTAAAAAGTAACGGCGATAGGATGCATCCTTGTCGTACCCCGGCTTCAGTCTTGAAGTTGCTCGAAAGGGTATCATCCACTCGTACCGCTGCAGTACCGTCTTCATACAGCCTCCTCAAAAGAATTATAAGATGGGGCGGTACACCCATTTCTGCAAGTACCTTCCAGAGATGTGTCCATATGACTGTGTCGAATGCTTTGCGGAAGTCTACAAAGCAGATAAACAAGGTCGAATTAAATTCTCTGGCTTTCTCAATAATCTGGCGCAATATGAGAATTTGTTCCCGAGTACCTCTCCCCTTTACAAATCCGGCTTGCTCGGGTGCGATTTGCCTTGAGAGGTAGGCTGACAGTCTCGTGTTAATTATGTGGAGCATCACCTTACTTGCATGTGATATTAGGGTATACAACCTAGCACTGACCTGCAAATTGCAAAAAACGTACGAAAATTTGAATTTCGCGGGCTACCCTGGAACATTCACCTTAAGGCACCCTCAGGATGGGGTGGTGACACTATGTGTTATAAATCCGTCACCATACAGACAATGTAGCTATTGCTTATGGTATTGCTTCTACAATATAGTTATAAAATTAATAGCATTAACGTATTGTTTCTAGTTACTAAATATCCCATTTTGTTTAGTAAGCCAGATCTCTGTATACAGTTACTTTGTAGCTACACTTATGCTAAATGATGTTGTCAGTCCCTTCACTTGTCCACAGACGTATGGACTCGTATATAATTTGAATATTAAACTACACACATGCTACTGAATTACAAATGTATCTTAGCAGCCGTCATTATGTTGAAGCATATCATCAACTAGTTTCCACACGCAATATTATGGAAATCTTTGCATGACATTGACAACTGATATCTGGAATTGAGGAGTTAACTAAGAGTAATTTTTTATTTATTTTTTAACGTTAGAATTCCTTGAGCATTTTAGAAATGTATGTATGTATGAAAGAAGGTAATATTCCCCTCGACCTACCAACTAAAACCATCGGCGTTCCTCGACTGCCTGAAACAGAGCCACAGGTTTCACTCCCCAGTGGGAGAATCTGGTTCGCAATCTTGACGGGTCTTTGCCCGCTTATCAGCAGGATTCATGGTTTAATGGGCTCTGACCACTCCCTAATCCTGGCCCTCATGCATGGATCCGTTTCCATCCGTGTTATCGTCGGCCTGGACCACCCCACCTCCACGCATTGTGTCGCAGCAGTTTAAGGCAACTTTGTGGACAGAGTCTTCTCTGGAGGGTATCGTAAGAGACAAGTGAAGAAATTAGATAGACAGACAACCCAGATGTAAGAAAAGGAAAGCTTAGTACCTAACATACTCGTATAGCTTACGAGAGCTATTGTTGTTAGATAAAGTTACCTGTTTAATACATTAGACAAGGAGCCGTTTCAGTGAGCCATTTAAGAGCTGCTAAGGATAATTCTCATGAGCCACTTAGATAATATTTATTTTATTAGTTTAAAATGTAGTATATGTAGTATCTTTACAACACTGCAATAAAACCGTTAACAGAAAACTAAGTCTACATTTTCGGGAGCCAAAACATCTTAACGCTTAGCTAACATTTACGATCTAGCTACTACGCAACATAAAAAATATCTCCGTAACGTCACAAATCTTTGTAGTAACTGGGAACTATTAAAACTTTGTACCAATATATAATAATATTTAAAAAATATAATGATGTCTTAGCCGCCGTACTGTTACTTTGAAATTAAACAGTGAGAGCAAGTAGAAAGTCTCTCCCTTAACCTGCTGCTGCAAACCATTTGAAACGACGGAAATTAAATAATGTAAAGTACACGCGATAAATCCGTTAAAATATTATCACTACATAGTATAAAACAAAGTCGCTGTCGTCTGTCCGTCCCTATGTATGCTTAAATCTTCAAAACTACGCAACGGATTTTGAAGCGGGTTTTTTTAATAGATAGCGTGATTCAAAAGGAACGTTTATATGTATATAATTGCACCCGTGCGAAGCCGGAGCGGGTCGCTAGTTATTCTATATTATTAATATCAGTGGAAACTTATAAATGGCCAACATTATTTTTATAAGTTGTATTTAAATATGTACTAGCTGTAAGATTCCCGAATAGTAATAACATAAAATAAAAGACGTTCAATTTCAATGTAAAAAAAAGGCCATAAATAAATTATTTCCAAAGTAATCTCACACTATTATATATGTCGTGGATAACGATATCGTTTTATTAAGTTTCTCAATTGATTAACACAGTAGCAAACGCGGTGACGTCAGTTGTTTTGCAATGGCGGCACGTGGACAGAGTCGTAATGGAAAGTGAGGTTGGCTCGATCAGTCAGTCGACGTTGGGACACGGACCGAGACACTTCTCCGTTGCGAACCTGTCGGTTTGTCTATCTAAGTGTGTTAACTGAACATTGTTATTTATACTGTGGTTAATATTGTGAATTATAAAGTTACAAGTAATAAACCTCGTACCAAGTCAAGATGATGACGACTCTATCGCTCAGCCGTCGCTATCTCCGACATCAGAAGTGGGATGTAACTCAGTCAGCCCACGTGGAGAAAACAGTGTAGTGATAATGTGTGTACTTCTGTACGCGATGGAAATAACCGATAATGGCGATTCATTGTCACTATAAAGGAGACATTAAGCTACATGAAGATTGTTCTGAACTGAAGATCACAAGCGGCAGTCATAGTGCGGCGATTAACCAAGTGGGGATCACTTGCTTTCATTGTGATGGACAAGGACACTACGCGTCTAACTGCCCTGAGCGGAGCAGCAGGAAGGCGAGCAACAGTACTGTGGTCAGCCAGGTCAAAGAATAGTGAGTGGATCTGTAGTAAGCGCACCAGCTGCAATTTTACGTCACTCCGGTGAGCAGTTTTCATTTTATTACTCGGGTATATTGTATGGTATACGAATTTACGATAGTGTGATTTTAACCGGTGTAAGAAAATATTATTTGAGGTTCTTTTGCGTGTTTACCTGTTAATTACTTGCGATACGAAGTTTAGATTGCTGTGCTTGTTTAGCTTGACGGTTCATCGGTCTGGCGTCGTATTTTCGCCAGTTTATAGCAAAGTTTTCCAAGATTATGGAGCCATTGTATGCCTTGATTTGCATCGGTAAGGTAGCCTAAACGTGAGGCGATAGGACAGCAGATCCAGATTTCAAGCGATCGGGTTTTCGGTCGGCAACTGTGGAATGTCACAGCTGCGGTGGAATGGGTCACCGAGCATCAAATTGGCGGTGAAAGGCAAGGCAGCTAGTGCTGCCACTGCACACTTCAGCGTCAGGCTCTGCGGGGCCGCGGCCGCGGTCGGACTTAGTCTGTTTCAGGTGCGGCAGCGCCGGACATTTGGCAGCGAGGTGTCCACGTGGCAACAACGTGGCAACAGCGGAGGAGCTGGCGCGGCGGTAGGCGCAGGCGGTTCGGAGCGGCGCCTGCGGCGGCGGCGAGTAACGAGATACATGTGGAAGTTTGCTATGTTAGCAATCCCAGCGGTACGCTGATGAACGCTTGTGAGTCGTATCCATTTTATTCTGATTCTGGTGCCGAGTGCTCTCTCATCAAACATTGTGTTGCATCGAAGCCAAGTGGAAAGAGTTATGAGCAGCCTCAAAAATGTTGACTGTTGTAGAAGTTAGTCCAAATAGGTCATGGCAAGATGCGTTAGATGATGTCCAACTTGCTAAAATAGCACGATTCATAGGGTAACTAAGGCAAGTCCATTAGAATTGTTAGTAGGTAGAGTAGCTAGGCCACTAAATTTATTAACTATTGACGATCATGAGGTTGAGATAAATTTGAGAGATTAGGGAACAAGCTGACAAATTAATGGAAAATAATGCACAGCTTGATAAATTAAGATTCGATAAAAATAAGGCAAATGTGACTAGATTTGTTAAGCCAGGGTTCTAACTCAGAACTTCTGAACTACAAGTCGGAGTACTGAACCACTAGGCCATTGAGACTTATGATACGAAAGATGGTCCGTATCGAGTCTAGTCCCTTCTGAGAGTGAGAGTCGCCTCTTACTACGCCCACGTGAAAAGCTGGGGTGGCACTATTCTCTGGAGCGGTATGTTTGAAGTATGGTGGGTCGTGGTAATAGCGTGGTGACTTGTGGGCCATATGCAAAACATCTTAAGAGTGCTGCGGTAAACGTATCTAAATGGCGAGGTGGCCATCTAGATATTTAAACAGGATTTATGTGAAGGGCGAGGTGGCCAAATATACAGTCAAGGGCGAGGTGGCTCTATGAAGTATAAAGGGCGAGGTGGCCAAATGTACAGGGTTGATCACTATTGGTTCGAGCACATGGCTAAGTGCGTTCGTAAGTTTGTCTATGGTTGTATTACTTGTAAACTATCTCAATCGCAATCAGGTCGCCCGCAAGCGGGACTTCATCCAATTCCTAAGATTAGTATCCCGTGGCATACTGTGCACGTTGACTTAACTGGCAAACTAAGTGGAAAAGCGATTGCAAGGAGTACGTCATAGTTTTAATTGATGCGGTCACAAAATTTGTTCCCTTATATCATACCCTGAGAATAGATTTGGCTAGAACAATTAAATCCCTTAAATCAAGCGTCTTTAGTTGGAGCTCCAGTTAGTTATTGCAGATCTGGGACGATGCTTTGCCAACAAAGAATTCAAAGTTTTTTTGTCAGTTTCACGGTGTTTCTTTACGTTTGATAGCTACGGGTTCAAGTCGCGCTAATTGCCAAGTAGAAAGAACAATGAGCGCGTTAAAAAGTATGCTGACCGCGATAGAAGCGTCTGATAGGTCCCGGCATGAAGCGTTAGAAGACGTGCAATTAGTTTTGAATTCCTCTGTCCACCGTGTAATACAAGCGAGTCCACTCGAGTTTCTGATAGGACCTTTAGCTAGACCATTTAACCTATTAACTTTGAATGATTCCGGACCGGTAATAGAACATAAAAATACGCTCACGACTGTAAGGAGATTCCTCTAAGCAGTGTGCCCGTTGAGTTAAATTTGTCTGATGAAGATGGTAAGGAGGATGCCTCCAACAGTAAATAAGAACACATACCTTGGCTAGGTCGCACTACACGCACTAGTCTGTAGTCGTAACTGCAACTCTGGGAGTTGTACAGAGCGCGATGGGCAGCTAGTGGTGTGGCGGGGACCCGGGTCTCGAGAGAGACTATTTGTATGGCCCTGTGTGGCCTGGGAGTCGTGGACTCTACTTAAAGTGTTGGTCGTATCGCTTGGAGCGATGACGATATGGGTGACATGTGAATTGTCACTAGCTGCCGGGACAGCTGGGCCATGTGTTGTGTAATTATTGTTTTAAACCTACTGTTTCAAAGTATCAGTATTGAGATTTAAAGATTATGGGCTTAGAGGAACCTTTCGTGTTAAAGTTGTTAAAATTATTTGTATGCTAACGTGATCTCTGTTAACTTGATTCTTAAGATACGATTACGGAACATTACCATCAGGTTGGCCGAACGTGAAAATGTGCCTCAGTTGGTTATTTTGTTACAAGTACACACGAGGACGTGTGCTTCGTCAGGCTGGCCGTGTCGTGGATAACGATATCGTTTTATTAAGTTTCTCAATTGATTAACACAGTAGCAAACGCGGTGACGTCAGTTGTTTTGCAATGGCGGCACGTGGACAGAGTCGTAATGGAAAGTGAGGTTGGCTCGATCAGTCAGTCGACGTTGGGACACGGACCGAGACACTTCTCCGTTGCGAACCTGTCGGTTTGTCTATCTAAGTGTGTTAACTGAACATTGTTATTTATACTGTGGTTAATATTGTGAATTATAAAGTTACAAGTAATAAACCTCGTACCAAGTCAAGATGATGACGACTCTATCGCTCAGCCGTCGCTATCTCCGACATATATATTGTTAGCTGATTGTCCCACCTTCAAAATAAAGTAACTTGGTGACAGAGGCAAAGGCAGACGATGCAAATAGATTTCGGACCAAATCCAGTAAGATGACACATGATAGATGACAGATACAAGAGTACTAAAAGACGATAAAATATTTTAGTCACTTAACCAATTGATATGGTGGATACGTTTAAAATTTAATATTGTTACTACTAAGTCTAGACTCGACCTGACCCCCATGCAATTGAGAATAAGGGGAGGACGAAGGAAACAGTACTATACATCACTTTATAATCACTACTACAATAATTTGTAAAACTAAATTATCCATTGTCTGTATTCGAGTTGATTCATTCATTGGGCAACACGGCCCGTATCTATTTAGATAAAGTGGTTGATATAAAGCAAAATTATTTGTTGGCTCCGGAACAAGAGAACAATGTTATTGGACCTTGACAAAATTACTTCCATAATTTATAAGTTGGGCGTGTAGTGGCTTACTGGATTTTATTGTATCATAAAACCAAATGTCCAAGGGAAAGGAGAAAGAGAAGGAAAACTTGATTCGAAGTCATTTGCCAACTCGTCTGGCCAGCGTTTCTCAGTAGGCTAATTACCCTCCATGTAGTTGGAAGAGGCCCGACTCAGTAGTGGGTCATTTATGGGCTAGGAAGTAGTTATTTTATAATAAACTAGCGACCCACCACGGCGTCGCATGGGTGCAATGATGAACCTCTAATATTTATCAGTGTTTCTCTACAATATTATGCATGTATTATACATATAAACCTTCCTCTTGAATCACTCTATCTATAAATAAAAACGCTTCAAAATCCTTTGCGTAGTTTTAAAGATTTAAGCATACATAGGGACGGACAGATTACAGCAACTTTGTTTTATACTACGTAGTGGTCGTGATAGTGATGTAATGTAATGTCTTCTGCATAAGGTGTAATTAAAAATAAATAATAAAATATTGACATTGAAATATGAATGCTAAATCACAGTAATTCAACCAGAAACGTAGCCAATGTTAAACAATTTGTTTCACGGAATTGGGGCGCAAAGCGTTGTCTGAATACCACGAGACCGATATCCTGAAATTGATTGGAATCGAAAGCGCTTTTACATTTTATTAGTCGAAATATCGATAAACTAGGGATGTTGCGACGGCGTTATGTAATCGATAGTAATTATTCATTTTTTAATATTGTCTTAGGAATCATTGTTTTTCTCAACCTACGTGAAAATAGAATTATTCAAATGAGAATTTTGAAATGGGTTTGGTTAAGAATATTGGAAGAAAGATACACAGGTGAAAGGTTTTATTATGTTGATAGAATCAGGTATCAATAGTCCGTGTGGTGACGGATATAGAATATTTAGTGTCACCACCCCCATTTCGCTCTGAGGGTGTCATAAAAGCCGACAAAAGGAAATGAGAATGCCGATAAACTAAAAACTTGATACTAAACCCTTTTTTTTTTTTTTTTTCGCCCTTGGTAAAATCCTTTATGGACTTCCTCGCCGGCCACGGGGATGGCCAGCGAGGGGAGTGTGGGACTCTCCCCCATAGTGGGGGCCTACCCACTAAACCTCCCCGGGGTGCTCCAACTCGCGTCCTGTTGCGGCATTGTGGGATCTGATGCAGATCCAAACCCTGTGCTAACCCGTCTGGCCACCGTGGCCATGTAGGCTTGTGATTGGATAAGGGCCGGCTTGCAGTGGGTAATTTAAACCCTAGACTTACCTCATTTAGAAGAACAGTTCCGTTAAATCCTGAAACTAAATTTGAGCTAGGTATTTATACATGTTTTCATTTTAAACTGCAATTAATATTTTATAACAAAGTGTTTGTTTGTTTTCTGATACATTGTCCAAATAAATAAGGAAGAAAAAATGACGCACACAAAACAATAATTCTTAGGTTTTCACGATCTTTGTATTTTGCAGTATATGACGTCATAACGGTTTTT
Source organism: Clostera curtula (assembly GCA_905475355.2). Taxonomy (NCBI): domain Eukaryota; kingdom Metazoa; phylum Arthropoda; class Insecta; order Lepidoptera; family Notodontidae; genus Clostera; species Clostera curtula. Next base: position 6,148,738 of record FR997808.1, on the reverse strand, counting down.
ATATTTATACTAGCTGTACCCGCGACTTCGTCCGCGTGGAATTTAAAAAAAGTTAATTAGTTCATTAATATTTTTTTTTGGTTTTTGCATTTATTTTAATTATCATTTATTTTCAGTTTTTGTTGGCTTATTTATCGAATCTTCATTGATATTGAGATTGTGAATATCATCATAAATACTATGTATTAAAGTTTCAGTGTCCACCACAACCTAACATAGACTGGTAGGAAGTTCTATATCATGATTACTATTGACTTCTAGACACTTTCCCTCTCCAACATCAAGAAGAATTTTACTAAATTCTGAATCAGCTGAATGATGTGCTCTCATGTTTTGTTTTAAATTAAGTTTTTAACAATGTCTCCAAAGTACTAAACGTTTTAGCCGGAACAAACAGACAGACAGACAAAAATTAAAAAAAAAATTTTGGTCTATTTGCTGTTTAAACATACTTACGCATTTAGTAAAAAGTTGTTTTTTTATTATTACAATCAGACACTCCAATTTTATTTATTTCTATAGAAGATGTATAGACTAAATAAAAGTAGCCTAAGTTACTCCTTATATCATCAGCTACCTATCGGTGAAAGTCCCGTCAAAATCGGTCCAGCTGTTCCAGAGATTAGCCGGAACAAACAGACAGACGGACAGACAGACAAAAATTTAAAAAAATGTTATTTTGGTCTATGTGCTGTGTATACAGACTTACGCATTTAGTAAAAAGTTGTTATTTTATTATTACAAACAGACACTCCAATTTTATTTATTTGTATAGATGTATAGATGTGCTGTGTATAGAGACTTACGCATTTATTTATTTGTATAGATGTATAGACTAAATAAAAGTAGCCTAAGTTACTCCTTATATCATCAGCTACCTATCGGTGAAAGTCCCGTCAAAATCGGTCCAGCCGTTCCAGAGATTAGCCGGAACAAACAGACAGACAGACAGACAGACAGACGGACAGACAGACAAAAATTAAAAAAAATGTTATTTTAGTCTATGTGCTGTGTATATAGACTTACGCATTTAGTAAAAAGTTGTTATTTTATTATTACAAACAGACACTCCAATTTTATTTATTTGTATAGATGTATAGATGTGCTGTGTATACAGACTTACGCATTTATTTATTTGTATAGATGTATAGACTAAATAAAAGTAGCCTAAGTTACTCCTTATATCATCAGCTACCTATCGGTGAAAGTCCCGTCAAAATCGGTCCAGCCGTTCCAGAGATTAGCTGGAACAAACAGACAGACAGACAGACGGACAGACAGACAAAAATTTAAAAAAATGTTATTTTGGTCTATGTGCTGTGTATACAGACTTACGCATTTAGTAAAAAGTTGTTATTTTATTATTACAAACAGACACTCCAATTTTATTTATTTGTATAGATGTATAGATGTGCTGTGTATAGAGACTTACGCATTTATTTATTTGTATAGATGTATAGACTAAATAAAAGTAGCCTAAGTTACTCCTTATATCATCAGCTACCTATCGGTGAAAGTCCCGTCAAAATCGGTCCAGCCGTTCCAGAGATTAGCCGGAACAAACAGACAGACAGACAGACAGACGGACAGACAGACAAAAATTAAAAAAAATGTTATTTTAGTCTATGTGCTGTGTATACAGACTTACGCATTTAGTAAAAAGTTGTTATTTTATTATTACAAACAGACACTCCAATTTTATTTATTTGTATAGATGTATAGATGTATAGATAATAACGTTTCAGACACTTTGCAGTGGCCGTGGTCGCGGGACGACTAATCACTATCACTACATATTATAAGACAAAGTCGCTGTCGTCTGTCCGTCCCTATGTATGCTTAAATCTTTAAAAGTACGCAACGGATTTTGAAGCGGTTCATGAGGAAGGTTTTTATGTATATTATATGCATAATATTGTAGAGAAACACTAATAAATTTAGATGTTCATCATTGCACCCGTGCGAAGCCGGGGCGGGTCGCTAGTAATAAATAAATAAATATCCTTAAATAAATATAATATACACACAACGCCATCTCGTCCCAAGCTAAGCAACTTAATGCTTGTGTTATGGTAACGAGATGGATGATAAACTACTTATATATATTTTTTTGTAAATACATACATATTATAAATAGAAAACACCCAGACCCGGAACAAATACTTGTAGGTCGTACAAATATTTCCTCCGTGCGGGAATCGAACCCGCGACATGCTGCGCAGCAGTCGATTGCTCAACCACTGCGCCAACTGTGTAATTCTTTTACAAATTACTTACTTTCTTTAGCGAATATTATTTTGTAGTGTACACAGTAACGGAGTAAGTAACTATGCAAGTAAAAGGAACATTTTATCTATCGACATCAAATCTCACTTTCCCTAAAGTACCCTTGGAACATTTCTCCGCAAATATTTGTTTCAATTAGGCGTCTTGGAGTCCCTCGGGCTGCACGTCAAACAAATGATGATCGGTATATCACGAGTGACGGAACATTACGTGATATGGGCCGGGAACATTTTTCTTTGGTAAGCTTTTGATCCATTAAGAGTATATTCAAGTTGAAAATAAAATTTTCTTAAATACCATAGTTAAATAATGATGTCTTGGGACACTGCAAAGTGTCTGAAACGTCGGGAATAAAATAAAATAAAACGATCATAACCGTGAAGCCATCATTTCCTGCAATACCATAGATAATTTCACAATGTTATAGAGATCGAGTCGAAGTTTGACACTAATACCTGCATTGCAAAACCTCCCTAATTAATAATCTTAGAAAAATCTTAATGCATAGTGTGTATTATTTTATTCTTTTTCTGATGTTTCATAAAATGATATCTTCTGAATATATTGAGATAATTAGTATGCGGATTTATTTCACTATGTATATTTTGATCCTTTCTTCCAATTTGATGGAAGTACTATTATGCCACATAGGTTTGGCAAAGAAGACGAGGGAGTGTTCCTTTTAAGGTTTTCTGCCTATTTACAGGCGGCAATCGCTTCTGCACTAATGAAATTGCGTTAAAGACGAGGAAAAAGTAGGTTAGATATTAACTCTACACTTTATTAATGTTGTATTACGTTTAAATTAACTAAGTATTACTATTTAACCCATAGACAGATGACCCACTGTTGACTTGGGCCTCCTCTGGAGGACTGCAACTGGTTGCATGGAGAGTAAATAGCCTACTGTGCCATGGTGCCCAGACTGGTCGGCACAGGGTTTCGTATCAAGATTTCTTTGCCTTGCGCTTAGTGGTGCTTAGTGCTTAGTGGTGCTGCTTAGTGGTTGAGCGATCGACTGCTGCGCAGCATGTCGCGGGTTCGATCCCCGCACGGAAGAAATATTTGTACGACCAACAAGTATTTGTTCCGGATCTGGGTGTTTTTCTATCTATAATATGTATGTATTTACAAAAAAAAAATTATATAAGTAGTTTATCATCCATCTCGTTACCATAACACAAGCATTAAGTTGCTTAGCTTGGGACGAGATGGTGTTGTGTGAAATGTCCAACGATATTTATATATTATTCCTTTTGTCGGCTCTTACCTTGGGTTGGAATGGGATGGTGACACAATGTATTCTAAATCAAACCTATTTGTGTACAAGTGCACATCACTATTACAAAACTGAAAACACTGGTATCCAACATAAGATCACTTTCGACTCAGAAAACAAAAGCTACCGCCTGGGTTTTCGGACCGAACAAATCACGTTTAAACTTCAACAGTCGTTGATAAAACTTATATTTATCTGTCAAACTTCATTTAAAAGTTATATAACTTAAGTATAAACTTGGCCCATGAGCACCACTGAAGTCAGAAACAGAACCATAAAGTTAAATAGCACCCATAGGTACATAACTGAAACGGCTTAAAACTACAAACGCCACGGAAGTAAGCACGTCTAAAATGAACTGTCAAAAGGCGACAATTTCTTTCCAAGTTTTCCACTCGAGTAATTTTTTTTTGTCTACAACTGCTCCTGCTCCGTCGGGAAGTCTTTAATTAAACGCAACTTTAGTCTTTAATGACTTCTTAAAGATTTTTTAGCTAATACGCCTACATTTTAACGAGTCGCCGGATTAAATTTGTCTGGAAAGTTTCGTGTGAAGTGAGAATATTATAAGTGTGTATAAAAGTAGCTATCAACGTAATTATCTCGAGATATTTCTAAAAATGGACCAAAAAGGTATTTTGTAAGTTTCCTTATAGGAAGAAAGCAAAAAGAGACGTTTAATTTAAATTGAAAATTTTAAATGATAGGTAGATAGATAAACTCTTTATTGAACAAAAGAAATAAAAACAGAACACAATATATGCAACAATAATTTGTACAAGGGGCGGTCTTATCACTAAATGCGATTTCTTACAGACAACCTTAAGATTTATTATTAGATTTAGATAAGGACATTATTAGGAAGGAGTTGAGAAAGGGTTAAGTACAATAATATCTCTAAAATTTAGTAAATAAAGTTAAGCAATTTGAAAACATTAAAAAGAAAAGATAGTTTAAATACTTTAAACTGTAAGAAAGTTTGTAACACATACAATAGTACATATTCATGTGATATACATAAATAAATACATACCAAAATATTGACAAGTGATAGGATATGTGCCAAGTGTTTATGTGTTTAAGACAGCTACGACGTTTTATGAAGTGTTCTTTTACCATTTTTTTAAATATGGTATAACGTTAACATGTGAATTATTATAACGGTTGAAATTAAACAGTTGGAGTCCTGTCTCCTATGACCACGGCTGCTGCAAAGCATTCGAAATGTCGAAAATTATTCAATCTAAAATATACGCGATAAGTCACTTATAGGCCCGGCGCCAAGCAGTTTCACTGTGTTTCGTCGAGTGTATATGAGGACCAGTGCCCGACAGGGCATTTCCTTGAATTGCCTACTCCATCTTAGACCCTGGCGTTGCTTTCCATCACGCACGCCTAGGGTCAAAGCCATTCAATTCATTGATCAAAAAAACATCAATATGATGATGACGATCGTATTGCAAACGCCTACCAGCGCATGGGCGGGCGTAGCTAATGGAAGTGGTTATCTATTGCTCTCGCTTTATTACCAGGCGCGTAGAGCGATTTAAATAATCTTGTTTACCTACTCGTTCGTCGTTTTGTTCCGCATAGCATTACGTTATATATTTCCGAAATATGTTTGAAATTAAGCGTCTTGTGTTAATGGAATATTTAGATATAGATTCCTGAAAATAGCGAACTCCATACTCAAATAACAAATAACTAGATACGAGTGTCAATACATTTTTGTATTTTCGCCTAGGCCAGAGCTGGAAAACCTTTTTTTTTTTTTTTTTTTTTTGTTTTCGCTGGGGAAATGCTTTATGCATACCACCGCACCCCGGGAGAAAGGTCGGTGATTATGTGGGACTCCGACAAGGGTCGTCTACCCAAGAGTCGTTTACCCACTAAAACCCCAGCGGCATACCCTCACACGACGCGCTTGGGGCGCCACAAGTTCGCGTAAACGCATTCTACTGTGACGCCCCGGCGTGTTGCCCGCAACGCGGGCAAGCGACTATCAGAGAGGGCGTCCCGGTATACTGGGACGCCCTCAGTCATCGAGGCTTTCGTCGGTGGTGGCTCCCCCGAACCACCACCGGCCTCCTAGGCGAGGGCAGAAGGGGCCCGCATCGTCACGAACCCCCCTCCACCCTCGCCTCCGTCCGCGGCGCGGGTCACCCGGAGCTCCCTCCCTTGCGACCCGCCCCGCTGCCCCCTTCTGCGACATCGGCCCCGCAGAAGGAGGCCCGTCAGCCCTCGGGCCGGCGCCAACCAGAGGACACCGGCGCACCGCAGCCGTCCAGGGCCCGCAGGGAAACCCTTAGGACAGGGTCCACCGTCTACCCAGGTCCCCGGAGCCCCCGTCCAGGGCTCGCAGCGAGACACTGGGGACAGGGTCCCCATCCACCCAAGTCCCCGCAGCCCCAATCTACCGCAGCGCACCGGTGATCCGTCCCGCAGCCCCCTTCTGCGACATACGGCCTCGCAGAGGAGGCCCGTCAGCCCTCGGCCGGCGGACTCGGTTTGACGGCCAACTAAGTTGAGCGCCAACCCGAGGACCTCATGGTGCGCCGTAGCGGTTTACGACTCCCAAGGCAGCTCTGAGGACAGAGGAGTCCCCGGAGCCGCAACCCGCCACGACGCTGGGTGCCGCTCTTCGTCTCACCTCTCCCCGTGGGCCCGCCCGGCATGGGAGGCCCTGGCCGGTATGGCCCCACGGATCATTGAGGCACTCAAGCCCCCTCACCACAGCAAGGTGGCAGCACAGTCGAGGGGGAGAGTTGGTAAACCTGGCATAAGCGAATGCAACCGACAGCTTTTTAGGAAAATTGCGTTTAAGGAGTATGAAATTTACCACATTTAAAGTTTAAATAGAGAAGGAGTGCAGAACACTAATATTTATTAAATTATGCACAAAAATACATTAAATCAATAAAGAACCACTGCGCATAATACTTATTTAAATAAAAATGAATTGCTGTTCGTTAGTCTCACTAAAACTTAAGAACGGCTGGTCTTGGTAATTTTGGTCTTGAAATGTTCGTGAAAGTTCAGGGAAGGTTTAGAAGGTGAGAAAATATGTTGTTTTTTATTTATTGATTGTGAGGCGGTACGAAGTTGCCGGGTCAGCTACTTAGTTGTTAATAAATAAGGATTTGTTAATATTTAAGGAAGTATTATTAATTAATTCAAGATCGAATTTCGAACGTCGGGCGTCTGCTTAGCTATATCGTGCTATTACTTATGATGTTTTTTTGTTTTCAGGTACACCTGCTTTGTACACACCTGGTTTAAAGAATTGATAAGTATACGTTTTCACTAATCTAGCTATCCGAGGCTCCCGTAAGACAGTCCTTATTCATTATTTTAATTCCTGAAGCGGTTATAACGCCCTTATTCATAGAGTAAACGGGTTGGGTTAAGATGTGCGTACCTGTGAATATGGATAGATATTGATAACATGAATGTGTAACGACGTTAGTCATGACAATAATTGACACATCAAAGCTAACGATACAGCCAACAAACGACCCTTAATGCTGTGCGGTTTATTCATTATATTTTTGAAATGTTTTATAGACATAACAATTAATATTATTATCTAAGTTGAGTTTTTCATTTGTGCGTGGAAGGCCAAAATCTACTACAAGGAATTTCAAATGCTGAAAAGATTCTAGATTGATCTAGATAGATTAGAGATTCTAGATAGATGAACCTAAACTGAAGAGCATGTATGAAGGGAATAATGAAAGTGGACGAAGCGAAACAACATACTTAGGATCGTAGCAAGTGGAAAAAAGTGGTCTCTGCCTACCCCTACGGGAAAGAGGCGTGATTATATGTATGTATGTATTATATCAACCAACTAAAAATACCAGAATAGGCATTTTTCATTAACTTGGCGTATCGCAGTAACTCCTATATTTTATTCCTTATTAGATACGCTATTTAATGGTGGAACAGTACAAGGAGTGATGTTGTTGCTTTATTAAAAGTATTTACATTTACAATCCCCTATAGTATTTACGTTTATATTTACTGACTCTTTTGCTTCACTTGTATTTTCTCTAACACAATTTTATTGAAGACGCCTAGTTGGCAGAATCGGCTTTGTCGCCACACTAATTGTAGCTTCTTTGAACGAATTGCCTCCAGTTCGTTAACAGAGATAACCTAAATAGAATTAGTGAAACTAACGGGGGGTGAACGGGGGATGAAATTGCAAGAGCTCTATTTAGTATTCAGTTGTAACTACTTTCTATGTTAGACGGTATTTAAATAGTATCAGTTTCATTTAATAGTATGTAGTAATGAATGGTAATAATAGTGTAGTAGTGAGTTGTGAACATTTTGCTGGTTACTCAGTTGTTAATAAAGTTACATGTATTCTGGTGTTCTTGTAAAGGTTTAATTCCCATTAAGCCTATGTTTAACACGGCTTCACAAAAAAAAGTCTATGCACAACAATAGAGAGTGAGAGAGCAGTCTAATGAAGAAAGAATTTTAAAATCAGTACAGTTATTGAGTTTATTTGTTACGAATATACAATTCTTTTCTATTGATAACATTGTTAAAACAGTTTGTTTAAAAGACTTCAAGATAACTCTCATTTCTGTAAGATTTGATGATTTAATTCAGTATCAAGTGTAATTAAGCACAAATTTCACATTGAACCAAAATCCGCGACTTCGTGATTCGTCGTCGTCGTTCCAGCCTATGAATTACCCACTTTTGAGTCGAGCCTCCTCCAAATTCAGGAATGGAATTTAGCCTATTGTGCCACACTGGCAAGACGGGTTGGTACAGGGTTTGTATCAAGTTTCGTTCTCTTGCGGCTAGTTGATTTACCTCTTGCGTTCCCTTAGTCGCCTCTTACGACACCCTCGGGATGGTAAGGGTTGGTGACGATTATACTAATAAAAGCTTTTTAACAATATTTGTAAATCGACTTATAAAGCTTATAGATTTTGTATAGGAGTCGAATAAATATAGGTACATAAACAATCTTTAACGTAGATAAAATCTGAGCAATAGCAGGTGATTAAAATCAATGAAGTGACGACCAAGTGGGGGGAGCGATACTTAAATATAATTTATAGTCTCCCCTTCATTACCCTCTGCAGCAAATACTTCGCGGATTGTTTTGCTGTAATTTAATCAAATTTAAAAGAAGATATATATTTCTAGGATTCTTTGAAGAAATTTTGTACCTACATATATAAAAAAAAAAATTTTCTTGATGCATGTGCTGATGTTAATATTGACAGATATGTAAATAGAAAATTTAACAATAATTAGATGGATAGACCCGAGATATAAAGTGATTGGCATATAGTGTGCCAACCCTTCTGGCCAGCGTGGCAAAGTCGGCTAATTGCCCTCCATGTAAGGAGGACCGTATCAGCGGTGCACTAATTACGTTAGTAGTATAATACCATGAAGAATAAATTTTACCATGTACTCAGTTTGAATGACATGAATTAAAATAAATTTAAAGTAATTTTATATCAGATTTAATTCACCAGTAGGTAACTGACGTCTTTATTCACATGCCGTAGAACCAAAATATGTAGTTTATAGGCCGGTAGTGCAGTGGAAATTATTTGTAGCAATCTAGATAAAATCACCATGTAAAAGTAAAAAACAGTTTATACATACCTATATTGAGTAGCACATCTAACAAGGAATGAGGACTGAATGACTAAATTAAATGTTTAAGATACAAATTGAATACAAAAGATGATATTATTCAACAAACTACTAACCTATTATCTACAAATAACGTGATTCTTAGTTAAGCATTTGCATTTGCGGTATGAACTATGATTGAATTACACTCTGCATGTGCGAGGATTAATTATTGCACGTTAATTAATATACTGGCGAGGAATTTCCCTTGTATTACCTGGCAAGAATATGCGAAAATTAGTTATTCGATTAATCCTTGATGGATGTGTTTGTTGTGTGTTTTGACTTAACAAGCATCTTTGTTGGGGTGAAATCGCTTCTGCTGTGTGGTGTGTAGTGACGAATTTATAGTGTCACCAGCCTATTCCATCCTGAGGGTTAACCGTCTCGGCAGCGAGGCAAAGTAGGCTACTTACCCGTCATGTAATCGGAGAGGGTCCGACTAGAAGTACTATAGTATAATATTTTGTACTAGTTAACATAAGAAAAATACTTTTTCGCTTAAAATTAAAAAAAATGGTGAGACTCGTGAAAACATAACATCTAATCACGTTGTTTTAAAAAACGGCAAGGCATTGAGATGATTTCACAGAACTTGTTCAGAGCATTTCGTTATTTCATGAACGATAAATGAATAGAGACATAAAACAGGGGTGACATTTTATGACACTGACATAAATATATTCTCACTTCTTACTAGTAAACAAATAAAATAATAGAGTTCTATTGTAGTAAAAACAGAATAAATAAACAGAAGGTCAACTTTTCGTCACTTTTTATTGTTATGCTGGGATATATGTTGGTGTGGTAACTTAAAATACATAGTGTCATTGAAATTAAACTCTTTTTAACGGATTTAAAGCGTATTATGTAATAATAAACGTCGGGCGACGTTTCGAATGCTTTGCAGCAGTCGTGGACGCGGGAGAGACTTGATGACAGTTCTTCAAAAGTACAAAAAAATACAGTTATAATCTACCGCCTCTAATTTTGTTTAATTGATAAAGTTCCCTGTGCACGCAGAAATCGCTCACGGTATCCAAAGGTCATGTAGATGAGGGTTTTGCTTGAGATTTGATAAAAATGACGGGCACCAGTCATTAAATTTATCAAATCTCAAGCAGGTGTTTAGTTTCAATCTATACTACTACTACAAATAAATAAAATTGGAGTGTCTGTTTGTAATAATTTGTTCCGGCTAATCTCTGGAACGACTGGACCGATTTTGACGGGACTTTCACTGATAGGTAGCTGATAATATAAGGAGTAACTTAGGCTACTTTTTTTTGACTAGCTTCGCCCCGCGGCGTCGCCTGCGGGTAACATCGCACCCGTGCGATGCCGGGACGGGCTGCTAATTTGTAATAATTGCGAAAACCTAAGAAATCATTACATGGTGTCCACTTACCCACTTTGACGACACAGTTGGCGCAGTGGTTGAGCGATCAACTGCTGTGCAGCATGTCGCGGGTTCGATCCCCGCACGGAAGAAATATTTGTACGACCTACAAGTATTTGTTTCGGGTCTGGGTGTTTTCTATCTATAATATGTATGTATTTACAAAAAAAAAGTATATAAATAGTTTATCATTCATCTCGTTACCATAACACAAGCAATAAGTTGCTTAGCTTGGGACGAGATGGCGTTGTGTGAAATGTCCAAGGATATTTATATATTTACCCCCTCTCCATCCAAAAAGACGAAGCCGTCTGCCCAGATGTGGCCCAGTAGTATCCCTAGCCGTGGGTGATTAATGAGATGACATCAGGTGTTTGAATCACCTAATCATTTTGATCATGTTTTAACCTACCAATACGGGGAAAATCCCCAACAAGATGCTATCAAGTTAAAGTTAAGTACTCCTCCAAGTTTTGTTGGATTGCAAGAGAAGCCATGGACCGGTCCCGATGGAGGCCAATCTACTATTACTTACTATGCCTCGTTGGTCTAGTGGTTAGATGTGCCGCCTTTGGATCAACGGGTCCCGGGTTCGATTCCGGGGTCGGGCAAGTGTCTTTGTCTAAACCAGAGGCACTGGCTCGGAGTCTGGGTGTCATTTCTATCTATAATATGTATGTATTTACAAAAAAAAAAAAAATTATATATGTAGTTTATCATCCATCTCGTTACCATAACACAAGCATTAAGTTGCTTAGCTTGGGACGAGATGGCGTTGTGTGAAATGTCCAAGGATATTTATTTATATGATTATTCTCAGCCCATAAATTACCCACTGCTGAGTCGGGCCTCCTCCAACTACATTGAGGGTAATTAGACTGTGCCACGCTGGCCGGACGGGTTGGCACAGGGTTAAGTATTAAGTTTTCTTTCTCTTGCGGCTAGGTTTTCGGCGTTGTCATTTCCTATTGTCGACTCTCACGACACCCTTAGGATGAAATAGGGTGGTGCAACAATGTTAACTAAATCCGTCACCACACGGAGGCAAATTATCTACTCCTAATATAACGCATCCACTGATGACCACAATCCTCAGTCATGTCATGATGGACCGACTAAAGAGAGAGAGAGAGAGAGAGAGTTACTTACTATAGTCACTTCACGTCACTTTTGGGAGATTGTGAATTCTCCGTTACACCGTTTAAAGCAATATAAAATACCACCGACCACGCAACATTCTATTAAAACAAAATCAACTAATATCTCCAAATACGGTGTGTTTACAAACATTGAGAGAGAAGAGAATCCCGTATCACTACCGATCACAGCACTCAACAACCGTATTGTGTTACAAAACACTCATATTGTTTTGTTTTCGTTTGCGCAGAAGCAACAAACGGTGTCGGGTTAGATATATCGCACCACTTGCACTCGAGCTTTTGCGCGGAGTTGAGGCCATGCTTCATCAGGACCTCAACTCTTTATTCTTCTTCTCCATTCTGATTTCAGCCCATAAATGGCTCACTACTGATTCGGGCCTCCTCCAAATTCATGGAGGGAAAACCACCATATCCTGAGATAGGGGTATCTTAGGATAGTGTTGGGTGGTAACCTAGTATTAGGCTCCCACATGTGTTGGTGACATTGTGTATTCGAAATCCGTCACCACACGAAAAAATATGCTACATATTAGGATCCTAATTTGCAAGTTTCAATCAGCATTCTTATTATTAAATTGAACAAATTATTACTACTACTCAGTCCACTGTTACATGGAGAGTAATATTTTTTTATCATGGACTTGAATTATCAATGGGTCCCGGGTTCGATTCCGGGGTCGGGTAAGTGTCTTTGTCTAAACCAGAGGCTCTGGCTCGGAGTCTGGGTGTCATTTCTATCTATAATATGTATGTATTTACAAAAAAAAATTATATAAGTAGTTTATCATCCATCTCGTTACCATAACACAAGCATTAAGTTGCTCAGCTTGGGACGAGATGGCGTTGTGTGAAATGTCCAAGGATATTTATTTATTTATTATCTAAGTCCGGCGACTTAGATGTCAGGCTGGTAGCTAGCCGGGCGGACCTTTCGATCCTACCACCAAGCGTGCTGGGTTTTGTTGACTTTTACAACACGCGTTATTTCCCAGCGTGCGGTGGGGAAGTTTAGCCTTCTGTGCCACGATCCTTCCAAATTTCATAAATATAGCGGTATCGGCGCCGAATACATTTTTATTCCATTTGGCGCTGAAACTTTGGGACCGTGGGGTTCTAATACATTTGGCCTCTATAAAAAGCTCTCAAAAAAGCATAGAGAGGTGTCAGGCGACCCAAGGGCTGGCAGATTCCTCGGCCAGCGGATAACCTGGCCATTCAAAGGGGAAATGCTGGCAGCATTTTAGGCACTTTAGCACATCGGCCTAATTTAATTAATTATTTAAATTAGTTTTATTTTAATATATGTATATTTTTTTTACATATTAATATGTATATACATATATGTTTTTTTTAAGTTTATGTCCTAAGTATTTCTTTTTATTACTGCAAATAAACAACTTAAATTTCATAACAACATTTTTATGTAAGGCTGAGGAAAGTTTTATGACCCTTTCATTTTTATAGCGAAGCATTAGCAAACTGCCATTGCTCCCAACATGAAAGTTTAATCCATCATCCTAACGTTTTAAAGCCGCCATCAAAAGTATATGTCGGTTCCCCAAAATTACATAAACATAAAGGTCTACTCTCATGTTTGTGTTGGCTCAGCAAACATCGGGTAAAGAGCGGAAACGTTATTACAACTCAGCGCCTATACCAAATAACTGTATCCAAATAACGCGAAATTGTATTGTGCATTCATTTTATCTCCATTGCGGCTTTTATGTGACTACTCTATTTTCATACAGATTCAGACACATCAATGAATTTATCCAATATTTTAAGTCTAGCAGTCAAGTCGTGTTTTAGTACCTGTGGCTACTTGAAACTCTCGCTTTAGTTAAAATCTAATGATTTCAGGATATTAAGTTAATTCGTGCGTGAACACTTGTTTATGAATTCATATCAAATAGGATCCCTTTGCATTAGTCAAGTTTTTAATAAGGGTTGTGAGAATACTTGTACTGGACGTTGGTTTGGCTGTTTAGTGTAATTTGAGGCATTCCATTCCGTTACCACGGCTCTAAATAAAAAAGAAATGACAAGCGTCATCTTCATAAATGAGCTCTATTGCATGAAGTTAAATCTAGTATTTGCGTAACATAAATATAGTGTGATGCACTTCTTTCTTTTTATATATATTTTATATTCCGTGTGTCGACATGGGTTTAGAATACACAATCTCACCTACCCATCCAGATGGTGTCGAAACAGGCAGTAAAATAACGCAAGATGCAGATCACCTAGCCGCAAGAGAACAAAAACAAAAAACAAACCCTGTCCTAACAGTGCATTAGACTTATTTCCCTCCATGTATTTGGGGGAGGCCGGACTCAGTAGTGGATCATTCATGGGCTGAAACGACGACACACCAACCAGCTAACACGGCAAACTTCGTACCGCCGTATAAAGAGATTTATTTACAAACCTTGTTCCTTGATAGTTACGAACAAATTCAAATACACATCATTTATTTTGTGTAGGTCACGATGGACACTTACAAATCGTCAACATATTATTCATAACATACATATTAAGTAATAAAACATTCGACCGTCTACCAAAGTAGTCAAGCAATTTGGTGCAATCGTTTCGAAGTTATGCGATTAGACACAATATTGTATTGTTCTATATTTCATGCGTGATTTAATGTTCAGTAAAAATTGTTTTCGATAAAAATACAAGCCCACTTGGCATAAAGTTTGGAAGGCAATTTTTTTTCGTGTTGGGAATTATCATAAGCCCCCATTATGTCATAAAGCTATAAATATGTTGTAAAACCATAAACCGAGGCAGCCAGTCATCCCATAAATTGTATGGAATTGGCCCACTTTGCAGTTTGCACTAGGCGACGCCGCGTCGTTGGGATGAAAAAAACATTGTCACCGCTGTTTATGGCAATTTTGCTTATGATAGGGTTTCAAAACTAATGATGAAATAATTTTATTGTTATTATCAAGATAAGTAAGTTTTTATCATAAAGCTTACTTTCTCCGGAGTGGGTTTCAAACAGACATGAGATTCGTAGTTTGAGCCTATAGTTTAACCGCGTTAGAAATGCAGTGAGCCTTCATTGTTTGCCAATTTAGCCACGCGCGTAACAAATAAAATCGTTTTAAATTAAGAAGCCATCATCACAGTGACCAGTTAAAGGCTTAGTTTCGAAAGTAAAGGCTGTGTGATATTCTTTATCCTTTAAATATATAAAATAAACCTTTACTTAAGTTACTACATTCATAACGCGAATGAACTATAGACTTGAACTAGGAACCACGTCTCTATTTGAAACCCGCACCACAATAAGTAAGTTTTATGATGGCAATAGGAATGATAAATAAATAATAAATAAATAAATAATAAATAAATATCCTTGGACATTTCACACAACGCCATCTCGTCCCAAGTTAAGCAACTTAATGCTTGTGTTATGGTAACGAGATGGATGATAAACTACTTATATAATTTTTTTTTTGTAAATACATACATATTATAGATAGAAATGACACCCAGACTCCGAGCCAGTGCCTCTGGTTTAGACAAAGACACTGGCCCGACCCCGGAATCGAACCCGGGACCCGTTGATCCAAAGGCGGCACATCTGACCACTAGACCAACGAGGCAGTCAAAACATCAATATATTTTATTAAGCTAAGAATATTATGAATTGCCCATTGCCACTTAAGTTTGGCAAACCTGTAAGCTATGTCGCTAATATCTGTAACTATCTGCTCTGTATTGTAAACATAATAAATTTTAATGTAATCCGAAAGGCGTCTATGGCAAGGCCTCATTATCTGTCTAGACTTGACAAGCTATGTGAATTGAAGAACGCACGTCGCGAGAATTTCACTCCGTCAGTATTGTGATAGTGCATTGTTCTATTGTAAGCCATTTTACCTCGGCATCCATGCATTGTATATTTTTAGCTGACATCTGGGGGCGAAGAATTTTACTTTAGTATAATTAGATAAAGTAGGTCCACAGAACCCTGAGGGTGTCGTAAAAGACGACTACAGGGACGCAAGAGGCGGACCACGAAGCTACAAGAGTAGGAAAAGTGATACAGCACGTGTTGCTAGTGTGGTAGCCTACAGTCGTAGGCTCATTGACCTCTGTGAATTTGGAGGAGGCCCTACTCAGTATTGCCTTGTTGGTCTAAGGGTTAGATGTGTCGCCTTTGGATCACGAGTCGCCGGTTCGATTTCGGGATCGGTATCTTTGTATAAAACAGAGGCACTTGCTCCGAGTTTGGTAGTAATTTGTGTTCGTCATTTTCATCCTTAAAACTGCCACATCACTAGGGATTCAGAGGATACTGGGTGAATGGTAAATGATGAAGTAGATACAAGTAGCTATTTGTTTGTATGGTTATCTATAAAAAAAAATGAATCGCAAAATGTGTTCGTAAGCGCAAAACTCAACAACGCCTGGACCAATTTGGTCAATTCTTTTTAAATGTTCGTGATTCGTTCGTGAAGTTCAACGATGGTTTTTAAGCCGAGACAAAATGCGCGAATAATTACCGGAAACCCCCTAAAAACAGCCTTTTTCTTTTTCACATACAAACGTTTTCTAACTAAAACGTAGAGACAATTTGAGCTTTATGCTATTGTATAAAGACTGCCACATTACAAATCTTTTTGACAGGACGAAGTCTGTCGGGTCCGCCATTACTAGAAATAAAGATGTTTGTATCTAAATCTAAATTTAATATTGCAAATGCGAAAGTTGCTCTATGTCTCGACACACATTATTCCATAGTCTTATCATTTATTTATATCAGTAAGGAGAAGAAAAGTGTATCATAACGTATCACTACTTAATCACTATCATCACTACATAGTATAAAACAAAGTCGCTGTCGCCTGTCCGTCCCTATGTATGCTTAAATCTTTAAAATTCCGCAACGGATTTTGAAGCCGTTTTTTTTTAATAGATAGAGTGATTCAAGAGGAAGGTTTATAGGTATAATACATGCACCCGGGCGAAGCCGGGCCGGGTCGCTAGTATAATAGTATAAAACAAAGTCGCTGTCGTCTGTCCGTCCCTATGTATGCTTAAATCTTTAAAACTACGCAACGGATTTTGAAACGGTTTTTTTTAATAGATAAAATGATTTAAAAGGATACATCCATAATATTGTAGAGAAACACTGATAAATTTAGAGGTTCATCATTACACCCGTGCGAAGCCAGGGCGGGTCGCTAGTATTGAATAAAATAAATATACCTACGTTATGATACACTTTTTTTTATTTAAAAGGACCATAGCATCCGTGTCCTTGAATTTCAAGGGCTCAGACAGAGTAAGCAATTATTTCTCCACCGTACTGGTTCTCACGAATGAATTGTCCTATGACTAATGAGTTGTAGAGTAGTATCATTTCAGTTAAACTTTTTAAAAGCTCCGTGTGATGACGGATTTAGAACATATAGTGTCACCACCTCCTTCCATCCTGAGCCGACAAAAGGAACCTAGCCGCAAGAAAAGGAAAACTTGATACGAAACCCTGTGCCAATCCGTCTGGCCAGCGTGGCACAGTAGGCTAATGACCCTCCCTGTGATGTGAGGAGGCCCGACTCAACACTGGGTCATTTATAGGCTAGGTAGTAGCATTAGTAGTTTTGAAAAGTAGCTGCTTAATGTTTACCGAATTCATAATAAGCGCATGATTGCGAGAAGTCGACACGCAAGGCCATTCGGAGATCGTGCATGTCCACGAATCACGACATTGAACCACCTGTTCACTGTTTTATGTTAATGCCCTTTACCTAACACTTACTAAGTGCGGTTTAAAACTGCTTGAAGTTGAACTAATTACGAAATTCAGCAGTGAGCTTTGGCTGTGAAATTATTTTAGCCGCGGAATCTATTTTAGAAAAATGATACTTAAAAACACCTTCGAACCCAAACTACGATGTTTTTTTGTAGTTCGGTGGACTGCCGTCCTCAGTGTAATCTATACTAAGACTGGACAAAGTGTACATTATTTATTTAGACAATATCTGATGTATACAAGACAAGGAGGTATCTTCGCATAGCAAACCAGCTTAACTGCCAATAACTGACACGTGAATTTTAGAGAGATATTTTGGTCTATCACTTCACTATCATTACTATCACTACTTAATATAAAACAAAGTCGCTGTCGTCTGTCCGTCCCTATGTATGCATAAATCGTTAAAACTACGCAACGAATTGTGAAGCATTTTTTTAATAGATAGAGTGATTCAAGAGGAAGGTTTATATAGGTTCATCATTACACCCGTGCGAAGCCGGGGCGGGTCTCTAGTTAATTATAAAACATACTGTTAGGTTAGGTTACCTAGACAGTTACTGATGTACTCACCAGATGCTACGTTACACTAATCACATGGTCACACATAATCGCATGGTCACACTAATCACATGGTCACACATAATCGCAGAATCGACTTAATATCATCAAATTGGTCATCAAAAGGGCCATCAAAATGAAATGACAAGGCCGATAGCCTGAAAAATACAGGAAAAGAAAACTTAATACGATAGCATATCGTCGGGGATAGTGCAAATCCGCGGAACTAGCATTGGATAATTCCGCGTATCTGTCAAATGTAGCCAATTTGAAATGTCGCGGGACATGCACGCATGAGACTTTAATATATTTCTACTGTTAACAATAAATAGAACACATAAACTATTAGTCGCTCTGGTAGAACTTTACGTATGGTAGATTCGCGGATTTGCACTATCCCCGACGATATGCCAACCCGATTGACAAGCGTGGTACCCTCCATGTAACTGGAGGTGGCTCGGGTCATCAGTGTTCAATAACAGGCTGAATAGTTGTAGTAGCTGTTGTAAATGGTGTGCATAAGTGCTACAAAATCCAATTATTAATTTAGGAATTAAATACACGTTTGGAGTAGTTATAGACGAAAATATTGACCAAAAAAGAAACTCGGCTACAGTCAACTCATTAAGAAAGTATGCAATGTAACAGAACGTAATAGTTGTCAGCAGAAAACTCGACTAAATTACATTCTGAAGAATGTGTCTGAAACATGAATGAAATACTCGTAGTTGTGAGATTCATTGTGTATTGCGACTGTCACAATGCTCACTTTCTTTATTTGGTCCACGTGTGCCGGTGACAGTGAAAGTAAGTGATATTCTCGGTATGGTATGAAATTATTATAAGTAGGCGCGATATTATCACTCCCTTCATTATTATTTCCGTTTTAGATACTATTGTTTTTCTTCTAGTCTTTTCTTTTCTTCTAGTCTTTAGTCTTGCGGATATTTTGTTTTTGATGATATTGTTATGTTTATGAAACTTTTACAGTGCTATCTCATCATCTACGTCACACCATCTATTCATCATTTGTCTAAATACGACAAATTTAAAGTCAAATTAATTTGCGATGCCTGAATCGCAATGCACAGATTACTTTGTTTTTCAACTTTTTCGTCACTAACATCTGATGTTTGTCAACCTATATCTAAATTGAATCATTCAATTCCTCGTACTTATATAATGTGCTCTATAAATTACTTATCTTGACGATAAATAGCCGAAAAACGTGTCCTAAATACGTCCATTGAACTGTGACAAGAATGCATTGGAAACAAGCCAAATTGAAAATTCCTTTGAGATAGAAAATAAAATGCAATAGATATGTATATTTTTGGAACAGCGAGGTAAAATATAGGTTTACGTCAAGAATTTCTTTTATCCTCCCGTATACGTGTACATTTATATTATTGTCATAAAAATTAAAATTATTGGTTAATATTCTACAGGAATGAAGAAGTTATCTAATGTAGAAATTTATAAAAGTAGAAATAGAATTACTAGAGAACTGTATTGCTTATCATTGAAACCTTAATTTTAAATGGGTTAAATGGGCCTTAATAGAACATATTCGTTCATAATTCTTCATTCTCGTTATCTTTATGAACCAGGTGTAAAACTCGAACCGTAGGTTTTGCTATAGGCGATGTTGCAATGCAATCACGATCGACCTTGTCTCTACGTTTCGCTGTCCCTTTCTCGCATATCTGAGTTTGAAAGAGAACCTTTTAGATTATATATGATTGTGGCCAGAACTATAACGTTAAATAGTTTCGTTTTCAATTAGTGTTTAGATTCAAAATAGGGTTTGTGTGTAGAAGTAATGAAGGGATGCTGTTCCGGACATGCGTACTGAAGTGTGACTGAGACAGCGGAGCGCCGAGTAAACGTCAGTTGTTGCCCGGTCGCCACGCCGAGCGCCACTCGAAGCTTGCCCCATAGCTCGTTCCGATACAGTACACATATCAAATTTCACGTGAAAATTTGATATAGTCGTCGTTTTTTTTGTGAAGTGTTGTCGAAAAGTTCGCGCGTTGACCGGTAAATGTTTCAAGTTTGTACAACTGTTCGTTTAATTTGAAATTTGTGCTTGGAATCGTTGTTTTTATTTGCACTAGTGTTGTTTTCTGTTATTCAGTGATTTTAGTTACCGTTTTGTTTTTGTAGTACGTATAGTTTTTTTATTACTATTTTATTATTTATTTATTGTATGTTGTATTAGCTGCATTCTACTTTCCAATATTATTGAAAACTGATATCATCAAGAGAGTTGCTTTGTCGCCTTGATAAGCGTTATCTACTCACGTTTAGTTAAGCAATACAAAAGTTTAAAATACACAATCAGGACGTGTTAATATAGTTTCAATATTAACACTATTAAAGATTAATCGAATGTCCCAAAGTGAAGTGTCCATTGAATGTATTTTAATGAGTTAAACTGATAATATGGATACGAAGATACCTTATGATGACGTCAATAAATTAGAATTATTATTACCATTTACTTCAATTATCGTATTAAAAAAAACATCAGGGCTTATAACTACATCTATCGACCAGCTTCCGACAAGTTCCACTGTTCCATGTCTGTCTTTATTGTGAATCACCAAGTGTATGAAATACGTAAGACAAAGAAGGGATTTGAATATAAGGCGAGGGGGCCCTTGAAATTGATCGTCTGGTACACCCCAGCCTCTGGTTAACCGTACCCCTGGTTTAGCGTAGGCAACTTTATGCGGTACAAATTTGATTTTATGCCGGTATCCGAGACTGTTAGGACAGGACGAGACTTGTTGATATTTGAACTTAAGTAATTTGAAACGTTTCGCAACTGCTATGTCGAGTTGAGATCTCAATTATGTTAATAGCTTTGGATAAGTCCAATGAATATTTAGAAATTGCTTTCTATAACAAGATGGGTAATAAGGTAGTTTATACTTGAGGACATAAATACTAAATTTATTGCTTGCAAAAACAACATTTGTAAGTTTATACTTAACCACCTTTGATTATTTTATTTATGTATGGCTATAGTGATCTATGACTAAAAGCAAATTGGCATCTCCTAATATTAACTGAATAAACTGTTATGGATATTAAATTATAAGCAGTACTTATTGCCGTATAAATTTATTTTCTTTTCGGCATATTTAAATCTCAATACCGGTTCAGTGACAATGGCAGTTGCTATACGCGTGCCATATGCTTTTTAAACAGCATCAGCGATATTCGGTTTCCCATTCAAGCGATAATTACCTACACCCTAAAGTAAGACCCTTTTTTTCGATTTGTCTCATTGTTGTACCCATAGGGAATAGGTCATTGACATTGGCATTCCCCTTTGTATTTATGGATTTGCAGCGATATTTTTCATCAAATGTCGGATTAACAATATATCATGCTCTAATCGTACTTTCTATAGTCCATCATAACGATCATCGTAAGCTCTGGTATTAGAGTTATCTCACGTATTATGCTGACCATTGCGAGTTCCTTTTGTTCTAATTTCAAACGGCTTTTGTTATTTTACCGACCCAATAATGAGCATTCAATTATTTTTTTCCGTGCTAATGGCACTTCTCAACGTTCTGCACGAGACATTTTGGCGTATATTCTGCGTTGAGCGTTATCAGTACTGGGTATAACGTACTATATATATATAGATAGTGTTTCTTTATCTATTCACAGATTAGTTAAAAGGCGCAACTTAATTAGTCATTGAGCAACATAGTGTAGGATCAATCTACATATATAGAAGAACATTAATGGCTGCACATCCTTTATCTAGATCACATACTACTACAAGTATTACTCAGCCCAACCATGACCCACCACTGAGTCTGGCCTCCTCCAATTACGTGGAGGGTAATTAGCCTACTGTGCCACGCTGGCTAAACAGGTTGGCACAAGTTTTCCTTCTCTTACGGCTAGTTCTTCGGCCTTGTCATTTCCTTTTGTCTGCTCTTACGCCACCCTCAGGCTGGAATGGGGTGGTGACAATATGTATCCTTATTCCGTCACCAAACGGAAGATAGATCACATAGTCACGATTTAAATCAAATGATTGTTTAGTATGTATATGTTGTTTAATGCAAATCCATATCTACCCAGATACCCATACATATTATATCTACCCATTCATCTTATATGGCTCATATTATATCTATGTTTGTGGGAAACTGAAACAACCTTACCATTGTCACTTAATATATAGTTGTTTAGCATATTCTGAATACATCTTATAGTCTTTATAACCTCGAAATAATCGTGAGAATTTATTCACATAAACAACGATAACGTGGAAACAGAAATTTAATTAATGTTCATTATATAAAATCTGCAAAACTGTTACTCGCACGATAGGCCACTCATACGGTCAGTGAACCCAAAATAAGACGTTACAGAACAGAACTAGCTTTATGATGTATGGTACGCCTGCCTTTGGTTAGTGATATCCAGGTTAAAATACATTTTTACCTTTGGTTACAAGCTAAAAATCGAATTTTATTCGAATTTTAGCTCTTGATTTATTTATCGGAACAAATTATATTAGACACTGTGAACCACTACATAAATACGATCGAACGGGTTTCACGAATGAACATTCCGTGGGTAATAATTACATACATAATATTGTAACAGCTGCAATTACAATTGATGAAATCTTTAGCTTCATGTCTGACCAATTCCCAGTTGTACAAATAAATCGAGTCTGACTCCCTAATGGTCTATAACGTCTAAAATATTATCATTCCAAACGTCTGTTAAATATTTTGACGGTGTCTTCTTTACAGCTCAGAGATCTTTATTAGTGTCATTCTAAATGAGAGCCACATGCTTTACGAAGCTCGCAAATATGGCGAATGACCAAACAATACAAATGCTTCATCGAATAAAGAGACCGGTAGGATGCAGATAAAACTGGATATATTTGACAGTGCTAATAAATAAACATTACACATGATATATTTATGTTTCTGTTAATTTTATTAAACTAATATTAATTAATTATCCTGGTTTTCAAGATGTAGCAAATACTGAGAATCTAGCCGTAAGAATAAAAAAAGTTATACCAATCTATCAGGATAAAGATAATTATGCAAATATTTTGTCAGATTCTTTCAATAGATCTGTTCCGATTAAGATTCCGGTCGTATTACAATTTACATTGGTAATGATATAATATTTCCTACCAAAATCGCAGCTGTTACGATTGATTTTCTCTTTATAAAGGAACTAGTCTGATAATAACTCGAAACGGATTGCGCAACTAGCCTCCTTTTAACACGTGTTCATTTTGCAACACTTTCCGGTCGTGAGATGCAATTCACCTCAACATATGCAAATAGTCTGAAAATAGTCAACGAAACTTCATAACACTCCGAGATGCATATTACATGTACGAGGTACTTAACATGTGACATTTATGCGAATATAACTTTACAAGCTTATTGAGGTAAGAATCATTTATAGTGTCGTTAAATCTTGCATAAATTGAGTTTCTTCAATTTTACTTGCTTTCTTATCTGAATATTTATAGATACACATTAATTAGTAAGCAGTCAGCTGCTCTTCAGTTTTATACACAATATTGCGTCAAAATAATTGCATGATTAGCATTGAAGATGAAACAAACAATTTGAACCCTTGATATAACGCCTACATCTATTAAAATAATGACTGCAGCGCCACTTCTGCTATGTTCGCCTACCCACACATAGACCATGTATTTATCCGAAGATTAATATATTTCGTCTTAAATACAATATCTCTATTATTCAAATTGGATTGCAAATTATTATATTATATTTTCGTCTGTAGATTGTCAGATTCTAGAAAACGTTAAGTTGATCAAATGGCGAAATCACGGAGATGTTTCTTTGAGATGTACATATTTACATGTATCATGGTGACATCCGAATAAAACTTCTCTTTGTTTAATACGTTAGTTTTAATACATTAGGAGTAGAACGACGGAAATATTTTTGTTTTAAACAATTGGCTTGTCCTGATCTTGTCCTTCCCGTTCTTTAGGATCTTATGAAATACTACTTTAAATGTTACACTAGTCAGGGTTGGTTCCTAGCAGTAGCAAGCACTGTTTATCTACGCAGTACGTGCCACTATCATCAGTACTCGCCACAGGTCCATCCTATGGGGCGTAGCACCGGCGCGGGCGCCGCGATGGAATGTGCCCGATCGTGGTTACGAAATGCCGTGACTCGCAATCGTGCCTCTCTATTCGAATACGCAATAATATACTGTATTTTATCGAAATATCTTCACATCGCTTCTGTCACAGCTAGACCCCAGACAAGGCATAACGGAACCGGTTTAACGCACGTTTCTAATGCCTCATTTAGGAAACAACTGTGTCCTATAACGATTTCGCCGTAGATCATGTGTTTACCAATCTTAATCAGTTTTCTAACAAGATTTTCATCGCATAGAGCGGTTTTTTTTTGCCTTACCCGATTTTAATGAAATTAAACATACAATAAACATATTTCATTACAAGCTCTAAATTACAAATATGCCTGACAACAAGTGAATGTTTCTCAGTGTACACTTTTATTACATACTCAATTACAAATGGTATAGTTTTGGCCTATAATTTACATAATGTTAAAAGTGAGTAAAGCTCGCTTTTCATACACAACAGCTGATTCCAATTTTGTGGATTGCCTTGTTGGTCTAGAGGTTGGATGTGCTTTGGATCAACGGGTCCCGGGTTCAATTCCGGGGTGGCGCAATTGTCTATGTCTAAACCAGAGGGACCGGGTGTCATTTGCGTTCGTGAATTACATGTTTGTAAACTGCCCCCGCGATACAGGTTAAAAAATCGGTCTATGCCAACACTAAACATATCAAACACTATTTATTAGCTTCATTCAACATTCGCTAATGTGCACCGTATTCCGTTCCGGAGGCTATTGTTCCGCGTGGCTCCATATATTGCAAGTAGCGGTCCCACTTCATAGGCCCCAGCCGACTTCGCGCCATATGCTCAAAATTCTAAGAATGTCTGCTGTATATCATCAGCCATATACAGTAGCCTTTTAAATATGAATCGAGTTCATTCCTTTTAGAGTGCCATTTCGCCTCTCTTTTCGAATTTATTGCTTTGACAAAAATTCCTTGTAACTTTTCTCCTCGAGTGAAATGCATTTATCAAAATAGCTCGATTCTGAAAGCGGTTAAGTGTAAAGTCTTATCTCGTCTCCCCCACTTAGGGCAGCGTTACAAACGATGGAAGCGATTCGTCATGCTCCCTGCTTAGTGACCCACTTAGATGAGGGTTTTAACGTGCAAGTCTTCCAAACATTTGGTAAAAAGTGAAAGTATAAGCCAATCAAAAGCTTGATTAATTTTCCTCAATTAATCAATATATTATGTATACAAGTATTCGTGTTTGAATTATAAATATAATATAATTATAGAAACCAGTTGTGTTTACTAACTTTCCTACTATCTTTACTTTACTACCTTTCTAGGCCCATTGAGATTGCGGAAAAAGGACCGATTTTTTTTCTTAAATAAACATATCTAATACGCAATTGATGGTTTTTCAAAAGTTTAATTATACAATCTTCGGCATTTACCTAATGTATAAGACTTGTACACACCACTCATACAGAAAACCGTAGCCAAATGACACCATCCTTAGCAGGTGTTGTTTTCGTGCGCGTGATTAAGGTCACAGTAAGGTCGAATTATCATCATCATCATCATTTCGGCCAAAAGACCTCCACTGCTGGACATAGGCCTCCCCCAAGGATCTCCACAAAGGCCGGTCCTGGGCCGCCCGCATCCACTGCTTTCCGGCGACCTTAACCAGGTCGTCGGTCCACTGCGCCTTCCGGAACGCGGTCGCCACTCGAGGACTTTTCTGTCTTCGAGCTATGTGCGCTGCCCACTGCCACTTAAGTTTATGGTAAGAATTATGGTTCAAAGAAGAGACGACGTTTGAGATCGCCATTTTTAGGTATAAGGCTGGGATAATACAAATTTGTGAGAGGTAAAGTTCCTCTCTGCTGCCAGCGTCATGCTTTCCTCTTTTTGAAGGCCAGTGATGTACTTGCCTTTCTTTTGCTGTTGTATGTGTACCTGAGTGGCGGTGATCACTTACCACCAGATAACCTACTTGCTCGTTTACTTCCCGCTACCTATATTAAAAAAAAACCGATTCAGCCCTGAACCATGTTGTAAAAACACCCGATTGAAAGAACTAAAAAACCCTGCTCTCCGTAACGAGTACAATGAATATTGATAGGACGAGCGTGGTGGTGCTTTTACGGATAATAAAGATTTTTTGCTCGATCCTCCTTTTAAACTCCTTCCGCGTCAACGTTTTTGTACATTGATTAATGACCGCTCTATTTAAAGATGATCTTCTGAATGAAAATGCTTTTCAGTTTATTGATTGGATTTTCAAAGGCCTTTGATTTAATATATAGATAAGGAGGGGCGTAATTAATATCGCGCATTATTTTCTGTTCTATAGCTTTTCATAATCGGTAATAATTATACATGAATCGTAGTTGAAAGTCCGTGTTGTGACGGATTTAGAATACACAATGTGACCAACCCATACCGTGTTGAGGGTGTCGTAAGAGGCGACTAAAAGAACGCGAGAGGCAGATCACCTAGCCGAAAGAGAAGGAAAACTTGATACAATCCCTGTGCCAGCCTGGCACAGTCGCCTAAATTACCTCCTTTCTGGAGGAGGCCCGACTCACTAGTGGGCCATTTATGGGTTGAAACGAAACGACGACGTAGTTGAAATAGTACTTTTATTGATATTATCACTTCGTTAAGTTGCAGTACTAATATATATATATATATTTTGACATTTCACACAACGCCATCTCGTCCCAAGTTAAGCAACTTAATGCTTGTGTTATGGTAACGAGATGGATGATAAACTACTTATATACATTTTTTTTTGTAAATACATACATATTATAGATAGAAATGACACCCAGACTCCGAGCCAGTGCCTCTGGTTTAGACAAAGACACTTGCCCGACCCCGGAATCGAACCCGGGACCCGTTGATCCAAAGGCGGCACATCTAACCACTAGTACAACTCTGCAAATATTAATACTGCAACTTAGATAACTACTACTACTCAGCCAATAGATAGAAATGGGGGGGGGTTACCATGTAACCATGTATTACAGTTACATGGACGTTAAGAGCCAACTGTGGTCAGAGGGGTTGAAAAGAATTTCATATCAAGTTTTCCTTCTCTTGCGGCTAGGTTTTCGGCCTTGTAAGGAATGAGGTGGTGACACTATGTATTGTAAATCTGACACCACACAGATAAGCAATCATTGTACATAATGCTCGTGTGATTAGAATACATTCAAGTATAAATCAATATACATATTAGGCTCTTTAAATGCAATAAGCACTTACCAAAAGTTATTAATATATCACACTATTTGTAGTCTTAATTAAACCCATTATGGTTATACATATTATATAACGTTTTAATTGGTTATAATCAATTATAACAACTTGATGACTTATTTTAATATTCATTAGAGGAAAGTGATTTCGAGAGTCGCCTTACTAAATGTAATGTGTAATAAATTAAAATAAAATATATGATACCAGGAAAACGATTGACTGACTTACGGAATTTATAATTAGAAAATTGCAACACGAAATGACTCAAATTGAAAATGGAATATTAGTCCAATCCATCCTAATGTGTTATATAAGCAGAAAGGCATATTGGTAAGGAACCCTGTATCAACTAGTTTAATCGGCGTTGTATCATTTTATTTTATTACTATCGACTAATTTCACTTCATCAGAATCGAAAAGGCAGGGTAATAGATTATTTACTACAAGGGTTATGATCCCCGAGGGCTAATAGCCCGTAGAATACCGTAGGGTTGTAGTCCATGCGATTCAGACATAACCATTTTGTTTCCTAACGTATAATATGCAGGGGGGTGGTTGTTCGCAAAAACTAGGTCAAAGACTTGACAATTTAGGTTGCCCTTAAAAAAATGAATATTTAAAACAGCAACACTTAAGGAAATTATGCCAATTTGCACGAGATATGATACCAGATCCAAATATCAAGAACTCCTCTTACAATTTTAACTGATTCCATTTAAACCTATTCGGGTCTCCATTTTAATCCGCTGATTAACGTCTTCCTCACTTTGACAAACCGCACGTCACTTATATCCACATGTAACAAGATTTGGGTACATCAGTATTCATGTCGCCAAGGTACCGGCTGACACAGCCCGCATCGTTTGCCTGTGTCAACCTGCCGTGTTTGTTTAGTTAACCTGAGCCGCATCATAATAACCTACACAGCACAAATGACCTGAACATATCCTGTTTAGGAATTGGGACTAATCAGTAGATTGGTAATAATTGGTGTGACAACGGGTTTTAAATTCTCTGCATAGGTACCAAGATATTTCATCTTTGAATTAATAAGAGGCAACAAATAATTTTAGCTGTCTATCTATTGATGTCTAGTCTGTCTTAGCTACCTATATATTGATCTATTTGGAAAGTTGGTAAGATCTATTTGGAAAGGTTGCCTATATGGCTAGTTAGAATAGCTACAAAATTAGAGAAAATCAGTGGCAACATTCTTTAGGTGTTTTGCTGTTGATGATGTCGTTAGTGCATAAAGTATTAATGAGTTTTAGTAACATGTGTTTAAATGAATTTGAGTTTTGAAAACTGTCTTTACCTGTCATTTCTGTATTTTGCTTAGATCATGAATCATTATGGATGCTTACAAATTGTCAACATATTATTGATAACATTTGTATAATCCAGAGTACGACAGTTTACAAACTGTTCGGAACGCGATATCTGCTAAGAAGAACTGGCATGAAACTCAGAGTTCTTGTCAACAAAATACCTCTGTAAATCGCTGCAAAGTTAATCCTTCAAAAATCTGTATCGTACGTCGTTAGATTAAGTTTAATTCTGGTAAACCGAGTTCAAGAATTCTTAAGGTTAAAATGCCAACTGCTTGCTGTAACTACTATCGTTATAGATAGATTCACGTTTTAAGATAGCATTATGACTTGTAAATATACACCAAAGTACGGTTAACACAGTGGCTAGCTATTAAGCTAACCGCACTTGAAAAATCCGGACAAAAAATTAGATCTCAGATAGGTTCATGTTGCAAAAAACCGACCTTGGCAGTTGTATAAAAAGTTATACGTTTCAAAGCACGCATAAGTTGAAATCGCTGTCACGTATTTTCAAATCGATTAGCGAGAATTTTTGTAATTTTAATTTGTCAACGTTTAGGTCTATGTTAGAAAATATTGAATAGGATTCGGAAGTCTCAAGGCACGTTGTGGCTTTTGCCTTCCTGTGGGACTCGTGCATTGAATATAGATCGCCTCTGTTATGATCCTTGCCACACTCTGAAACCCTTCACTTAGATAAAGTGTTGTTTTTTTGTTCCAAGTTCGTAATAGTTGTCACGTATAAATCGTTCGGAGGGACGCTTTGCTAAATATTCGCTTTTTACCTGTTGTGTTTTTTATACTTCGTTGCTTGAATATTAAATTGTAGGATCAAGACCAATATATCGTTGAACTGTTTTATAAATTTGGCTCCCTACTCGGTCTCACCAGCAACTACTTGAGTCGGAACTCTTTTTTTACTACGCTTAAAGCAAATTTTCGTCTTCATTTACACTAGGAGTATCATTTATGAGCATAGCCTTTAAGAACTTATATTCATCTTTAAGAGACCTGTGATGTATTAATTTGACAACATAAAGGGTTCTTCCTGCATAATTTCGATGTGATATCAAATTAATTTAACTTATTTCTTCAATTACAAAGTGCTCTACTCTTTCATCGACCTACATATCAACTGCTTTCGACCACTTCTTATCATTAGGTGCGTACGAACCGCATCCCAACGAAATGTTTGTTGTTATTCGTTTTCCAACTTATTATTTAAAGTTGTGAAAATTTGTAAAACTGTTCATTCACAATAATTAGCGATGGACTTTGAATTAAGCAAGACTCATTGATACGACACGGTAGTACGTGACTTAATCACGTAGAAATTTTATTGCTTGGTTCTCTCGTTGTACAAGCGTGTCTAGGCCAAGGTCTCTATAAGTTGTCGCAACAGGTTATTGGCTTGCAGAAATATTTGTTGACGAAGAACTGTAAGACAATATGCCAATTGAGTAGACGATAAATTTGCAAGACGCCTACAAACTCCTACACACGACAGTCCTACAGTAATTTGCAAGGTCCCTAAAGCAATTAAGAAGTAAATTAACTGCCGTTCCCTAATCACCTCGTTTAGTTCTACCTCAACTTAAACAGTGTGGTTATGATACAGTCATAAATATTTTGTAATGTTTACGGTAGACATAGTCTTCTGTGCCTTTAAAACTCAAGTCTGTACTTCGTATAGAAATGGAGGAACAAGTTAGAACTATATTCCACAACTCGCCACATTTCCTGTAACCGTTAAGTAATACAGTATTTGAAGTATCGTGTTTAGAAATAGAAATAAGTATTCAGGAAATTTATAAATTTCGCATTTCCACAAATTTTAACCGTAGATATACAATAATTACGATTTTAGTAGGCGACATTAGAAACAAACTTTAAGACCCTTAACATAGCTATGAGAAATTTTTGCCAAGAATATTCTTTTGCTTAATAAACAACTTACCTAGAAACTCAGAAAGTATGTTACCAATGACAGACATACGGGCAGATTAACAAACATACGTCAATTTTAAAATGTCTCTATTTTTAGTTAGGGAAAAAATAACTGACCTTATGATCATAACAATCATGGATCAGTCCATAAAATATGATATTTGATTACTTATATTTAATTATTTATTATTTATTATATCTGACGGACAATTCATATTCAAGTTAGGTCTGTACAGAGTAATTCAATTAATTATTCCTGTAATGGCGAGATATTGTTAACAGAATGTTGAAACCGAGCCAACAATCAGTATCAATTTATTAAACCACTATGCAAC
This sequence comes from Clostera curtula, assembly GCA_905475355.2. NCBI lineage: Eukaryota > Metazoa > Arthropoda > Insecta > Lepidoptera > Notodontidae > Clostera > Clostera curtula. The sequence continues at coordinate 6,117,577 of FR997808.1, read as the reverse complement.
CGTCTGTAAAGATAGCCAATAGGCTACACGTGCGTGTGTTTACGCAACTTTATCATTTTATTTATGTTGTTTCACATTGGCGTGAATGAATGAATGAAGTGAATCATTTCCATAATGATTTAAGTAGGTGTTTGAGTTAAGTAGAAATGGGATCTCACTAACTAGATAACATTCATATTTCATTACTGATAACAATGTCTCGTTCTTTGTTTACATTGTTTTATTAAATGGTATGTATTATAAAATATACCGGGCACGCCCGGTATACTTTTTAACGGGCACGCCCGGTATATTTTATTAGTGTTTAGATTTATAAATCGATTTTTGTTATTTCTAATCATACACAATCAATTAAGAGAAAATAAGTAGCTACCTCGGACAAAGAATCAGTCTAGCGATTCAAAGGGGGAACGCTGCCAGTATCTTCGGAACCTTGCCTAAAGGGACTCCTTTAAATAATATATTTTAGTATTTAAGTTTTAGGTTAATTGTTATTTTTAGTCTTGTTTTATTACTTAAGTTAGTGTTTATGTGAGTACAAATAAAAACCAATTTAATTCATTAAGAGAAACTTTTTAAATTCTCGTCTTATCTCTAGATTTACTTCTACTCGGCCCACTGTTAGTGCACTTTATTTATACGATATCTACTCATATAGAAAAACCAATATTAAGACAGATTATTACAAAGCATAAGCAAAAAGACTTAAATAATGTTAACAAATTTGCAAATGCATTGATCCATTTTTTATTAGCTAAGCGATTACAAGAGAGTTTTTATCGAAAGCCCCTTGTTCAACTGTGACTGTTTAGCTGACATGATGGTGATAAAACGTACGTCGATTTAGCACCTTCACCTTAAACATCTTTTTTATTTGACCATTTTCTGGATGATATGAAATTGATATTACATCTGAGACTTTCTCAGCTTTCCCGTTATTTTATCAGCGTAACGTTAACCAACTCCACTAATTAACTGTTTAATAACATTTAATTAACGTAATTTATAAGGTTCTTAAGTACCGCTAATATAATGGTCGTTTTGCTGGTCAAAATTCGGACTACTGGTTTTACTGCACCTGCCTGTGCACCTTTCTGACAGATGATACTTTGGATAAAAACGTTAACGGGTAAATTCGCTTATGTTAACAGCTAGCAGACTATATTTCAAATATTCATAAAGCAACATCGACTAACCATACCTAACCTATCGTAGACATAGAGATAGGCGTTTTTTTTTTTAGTTTTTTTTTGTGACAACAACACAGACTTAAAGTCCGTGTCCTTTTTAGCAATGAATAGTAATTATTTGCTCTTCTTTTTTTTCCTTTCGTTTGTCGTACCCAGCGCCTTGGCACCTGGGACATTGGTGTTTCATTTAACCTACTCTCAGTAGGTGCTTCCTTAGCTTATGTTTGGTAATAGTTGTTTGGTCTTGATATTTAAACGACATTCAAACTAAACAATATGGGGCTAGTGTTGATATTAGAACCCCTCTTGCAAAATAATAGGGTTTTACAAAAACATCGTGGAGGTAAAAACATAGCATATAATCTTTGTGTTAACTATTATATCTACTAACATTAAGTAAAATTACCTTTTGTTTGCAACTCCGGAAAAGACATTTTGTCAGTTCTTTAAAATAAAAACATCTGCAATATGTTAATTTAAATCTCTTTCGATTAAAGATGGTCCAAGAAACATAATAAAAAAAACTTTAAAAAAATGTTATTTCGTCATCATCTCCTAACTGACCCACTGTTGTGTCGGGCCTCCTCCAAGTTTCCGCGTCTTGCGTTGTTTTAGTTGCTTTATAACTATTTCCTACATAATATTATGTCAACTCATCGAAAGTTATGCAAGTAGATAAAAAATGACGAGGTTCTGTCTATTGGGTCGCTGTAAATTTTATCAAATTGATTTCTAAATAGTTACATTATCATTTTTCTTGTTGAGTATTGCAATTTCAGTTACATCAGCTTCGCAACCAAGCATTATATTTCACAAATCATTTCATTGAATATTTTTTTAGAGAACTATCTTTACAGTACTTAGAACACATACACAAAACGGAAGTTTTACTTTAAAAGCCTTAACTTATAGTCCATTTCACCTTGTAGACTGTGTAGTCATTTCACATTCATTATCAGTTTTGTTTATTGTCTTAGATACTATAAATACACTCTCTTCCATAATGTCAACCGTTCCTTTTCTCAATTTGGCTCATCTTCATCATCATTTTAGCTACAAAAGTTCACTGCCAAACATAGACCACCCCTGATTTCCACAAAGGCCGGTCCTGAGCCGGATTCTGACGACATTAACCAGGTTGCCGTTCCACGGTGTGATTCATGAGAAGATCTTTTGCAGCGTTTATACATGGCTAACTATTTAGTAGGAGTCACCTTTATGAGGTACTACCGGTATTTATTATCTTAAACCAGTCTCAGTTTTTACGTCAGTGTTGACGTTATCTATTTGAATTGCAGCCGGGATCATCGGCTGACCCGCTAAACATTTCCTCTGAGCTAATATTTACCACCGCTGATGTTTCAGCATCAGTAAAATTACTTGAAATATTTAAAGCCAAATTGTATATATTTCAAATCAAAGAAAACAAGGGTTTTCTAATAGTTTCTTTTCATTGATGAATTCAAGGGATTCTTATAATATTAAGTACCAGTGTTTATTCAATTTCATGTTATCCGTACACTGGAAGTATACGTTATTAAGTCTCGAAGGGTAAACAAACAGCATTTTATATTTATAATACTTTGCCAGTGTGTAAGTGTGAAAATATTCACAATATTTCACTCATCAATCTCATCATTCCGTATTCTTCTGAATCCAAACTTTCAAATTCAACAACCTCTTTCCGATTACCGCATTTCGTTGCAACCAATTACATCACAGTTCTAACGGTTGATTATAAATAGTTCAGTCAACAACGTCATAACACTTTTGGATTACACTTATTTCGGCTACACTTTGTAACGTAATCGATTTTCAAAGTGTTTCATCGACGCTGTGTCTAAACAAACAGTGCCGAGAATTATTCACTATCCATCGTTGCAAGTAAAAGTGTTGCAAAATTGTTAAAGATGACTAATGGCTTTTAGTCACTAGTTTTATTATTGTTATTTAAGACTTATTATAACAAATGCGAATGTTATTCAAAGTGTAATAAGTCACTTTTTAATTATACCTGCCATCTGGTGATGGTAGCAAACGTAGCTAGATGCACACGGTTTATGTGTCGTCTTGAACTAATCGCCTCTTTGTAAGAATAACGTAATATCTCAAGCTCCACTCTTCAGCAAAAATCACATATAAACAAGGTTTAAAATGAAATGAAACATTGTTTGGAGATGTCACGTTGTTTCGTCTATTTTGAAGTACGAGGGGGAAACTGTAATTTTTGTGATTAAATGTTTTATTCCAAAAAGTGTTTCATCGGGAATGAACCGTCTGTGCTGTGTTCCCAGCTGGGACCCAAATAAAAAAAAAGATTAGTTTTCGTAAACCTTTACAAACGGCCATCTTCACTAGTTTAGACCTACTATCGAACCTTTGGTTTTGACCATAAGGTTTTTGTTACACCTTGTATACAGTTTGTGTGGTGACGGATTTAGAATACAAAGTATCACCACCCCTTTCCATTCTTAGGGTTTCGTAAGAGTCGACAAATGGAAAAGACAAGGCCGATAACCTGGCCGCAAGAGACGGAAAACATGATATGTAACCCTGTGCCGACCCACCGGCCAGCGTGGCATTATACCTTCTATGTAACTGGAGTTGGAACAGTATTAACAGTGGGTCATCTATGGGCTGAGTTAGTGTTTGTAGCTTTCGTTTGAATGTGATGGCATAAAGTCTTACGACACTAAGGCGCTTCACACACTGCCCCGCGCTCCGTCGCCTGGCGCGGAGTGGCAGATTTGAATATTGTATGCAAGTACATCGATTAGTATAGAAAACACGCCAGATCCAACATAGGTTTTCGGTGTGTTGGACCTGGCGTGTTTTATGGCGTGTATTAAAATCTGCCACTCCGCGCCAGGCGACGGTGTGCGGGGCAGTGTGTGAAGCGCCTACTGCACTGAACGTGAGAAATCGGCTATCATCATTAAATCAATCATAAATTACATTAGCAAATTGTAACCATGTAATAATTACAAAACACTTCGATAACCAAGGAAAAAAACTACAAAAATGGAATATTTAACTCGATTACTGCGTTGAATGATTAATTTGCATAGAATAGGTCAATAAACTTGCTGTCATCCTGGGATTGACGAAAGCTCTATTACTGGTTGAGGAGCTATAGAAGAAATCTGGTCGTTATTTTATAGGAATGTCTATTACTGATGTCTTAGGTTTTCACGATCTTTACACATTACAGGAAATGATGAAACGTTGGGAATAAAATAAAATAAAACGATCATAACCGTGAAGCCATCATTTCCTGAAATGTCTATTACTACTACTAGTCAGCCCATAAATGACCCACTGTTGAGTTGGAGGAGGTCCAACGACATCCCGGGGCAGGGCACGGGGATGCCTTGCCCCACGAGGGATCTGAGGGGAAGCGATGTCCTGCCGTCTGTGCTTGCGGCAGGACGTCGAGTGCTCACAAGAGCCTGAGGTGAGAGGAGGGCCTCTTCGTCTGCGGCGGCGTGGTTCTGAGTACAGATCCCACAATGCCGCAGCTAGACGCGAGTTGGAGCACCCCGGGGATGTTTAGTGGGTATGCCCCCACTCTGGGGGAGAGTCCCACACACCCCCCCTCGGCCATCCCCGTGGCTGACGGGGATAGTCCATAAAGGATTTGACCCCGGGCGAATAAAAAAAAAAAAAAACACCTGACATGTGGAATGACATGGAGAATAATTAGACTACTGTGCCACGCTGGCTACACGGATGGGCACAGGTATTCAGCCTTATCATTTCCTTTTGTCGGCTCTTACGACACCCTCAGGACGCAATGGGGTGGTACACTACGAATTTTAAATCCGTCACCTATGTCACATGTCTATTATTAACTTAGGAAATATGTTACCAAAACTCCATGGCCGCAAACCTACCTGTCTCTTCCTGACGTTCACTGTAGACCATAGAATACCACAAAGCAGTCGTTTTTTTTTACGTTGGAAATCCTCATGGATACCCGACCGCTAAACGCCAGCCAGGACGCCGGGGCGCGGAAAAATGGTAATTGCGCCGCCACCTACCCACTAAACCAACGGTGACCCTCTACTGCCCGACACAGGCCCACGGATTTCACTCCCCAATGGGGAGCATGCTCCGTGACCCTGATGGGGCCTTGGCCCGCCCTCCACTGCTAGCGGCGGCACGGTCGAGGGAGACGAAGCACAACCTTACCTTCACCATGTGCATTGACTGCCAACATCGTCCCGCGTTATATCCCGAGCGTGGTATCTCACAGAATGATTGTTGACGCAGCTAACGCAAAAATGCAATGACCTAATTACCAAGATTTCACTTTTGCCGTAAATTTCAACTACATTTACATTGATTAATCGTGGTTTACTTTTATGGCCTTATCGCTGATTGCGGAGATCAGATCTTCTGTCAGAGACAATTAATTATTGAACAATGTACGGTCAGCAAAACAAATCTCGTATTAATAACTACTACTACTAAGCTCATATACGACTCAATGTAATTAGCCTAATGTGCCATGATGGCCAGACCGGTTGGCACAGCGTTTCTTATCAAGTTTTCGAGCGGCTAGGTATTCCGCCTTGTCATTTCCTCTTGTTGGCTGTTACGACATTCTTATGAAATAAGATGGTGACACTATTTTTTCTAAATCCGTCACCACACGGACTAATATATTACTTATCTTCCTTTCGAATGCTGTCAGGCCTCTTTTAATATATATATAGTATAAATAATAATATCCTTGGACATTTCACACAACGCCATATCGTCCCAAGCTAAGCAACTTAATGCTTGTGTTATGGTAACGAGATGTATGATAAACTACTTATATAATTTACATACATAAGTATTATAGATAGAAAACACCCAGACCCGGAACAAATACTGGTAGGTCGTACAAATATTTCTTCCGTGCGGGGATCGAACCCGCGACATGCTGCGCAACAGTCGATCGCTCAACCACTGCGCCAATATGTATGCATTAATAATTTAACTAGAATTTTAATGTAAATTCTTGAAAAATACTTAAGTCATATTAATTCAATTTAGCCAAACGGACCTCGTGAGATAATACAACAACTTGATTAGTATTGCTATCCTAAACGGTTATAACGCTGATTTGCAACTTTCGAATCAAATTGGGCATCGAACGATAACAATTTGTTTTATTAAAGTGGCTTGTCGATAAATTTCGCTGCTAACTATCCGAAGATCGGTCCAGCAATCAGTTGTGCAACTAGTTTAACGATCACCTTGCGCAATCGTTATATAAGTGCAACTGAGATCGCGATGAGTGGTCGCCGGTTTGCAAATGACTCGTGTCCGCAAGTTACGGGGTCAGGTATGGAGATTGACGTGGCATTTACGATGCATAAAACGGCATCCTTATTGTAATTTTACAGGGAACACAAGGTTTCGACTAAAATTGACAAAATGAAAAAATCAAAATTTTCAATCCTATTGCTGTCATTTGCAAAAGAAAAAAATGTGTGCTACAAACTAAACATGGGCAGAAAGTCCTCGAGTGGAGACCGCGTTACGGAAGGCGCAGTGCTGGTAGGCCTCCCACACGGTGGACCGACGACCTGGTTAAGGTCGCCGGAAAGCACTGGACGTCTTTTGGCTTAAATAATGATGATGATGAAACTAAACATGTACTTATTTCACACATTGAAGAGATACTTTCCTCTAGTACAAGTACATCTGCGCTTACACCAATACTTATTGCAATACTTTTCCGGCCCCGGGGTCGAACCAGGAATCGAACCGGGAACAAACACAGCATTTTCGAGCTATTATTATGAATAAAAATTTTGTCTGTCTGGTAACGGATTAGGAATACAAGATTTTACCAACGCCTAACAACCTGGGGGTGTCTTAAGAGGCGACTAAAGGAACACAAGAGACAGACAACCGCACCAGATGGAAAATTTGTCATAAAACCTGTGGCATCCCATCTTACCGGCGTGGCCGAGTAGGCTAAATACCTTTCACACGTTTGGGGGAGGCTCGGTAGTCGGTATTAGGTTTTTTGTTGTTGTTTTTTTTTGGCTGCAATGATGATTGTTAATGCGTCATGCTTGTGAACAGGTGCCGTTGCTGGGGGTCGGTTGGCTTGGGCATTACAAGGTTACTATTGTCGACTAGATCTGGCTGATGTTTGGCCCTTTGGAACTATTGCGCGAGTTTGCTCTCACAAATCTCTCTTATAACCAGTCTTGTACCCAAATGGCGATCTAAAAAGAGCAACTACAGAGTTTCTTGCCGGCTCTTCTCTGTAGAGGTGCATTCCGAACCGGTGGTAGATGGTAAATAATTAATTTTAAATGGTACATTTTAAATTTTTTTTTTGTTTGATCTGTCAAAAGACCTCTAATGGGCCAACTTGATTAAATGAGTTTTGATTTTGAATATACGAGTAGTGTTATCCCAAATACAGCGGTGGATTAGTTTACTAATAACAACCTAGGTAGAACTATAAAAGATTTAAATAATGTCTCAGTCGTCATCGTTTCCGCCCTTATATAACCCACTACTGAGTCCACCTCCTCCAGATTCATGGGAAGGAAATTATCCTACTGTGCCACGCTGGCAAGATGGGTTGGCACTGGGTTTGTATCGAGGTTTCCCAATCTTACCGCTAGGCGATCTGTCTCTTACGCTATCATTATGAATATCTTATTAGTATTGTACTAATCAATGGGTTTGTAAACTGACTCACGATGTAACAAACTATTAGTTTAAGCACTATCTTATTTTCTACTAGCGGCCCGTCCCGGCTTCGCACGGGTGCGATGTTACCCGCGCGTGACGCTGCAGGGTGAAGCAAGTCAAAAAAAGTTGCCTAAGTTACTCCTTATATCATCAGCTACCTATCAGTGATAGTCCCGTCAAAATCGGTCCAGCCATTCCTGAGATTAGCCGGAACAAACCGACAGACAGACAGACAGAAAGACAGACAGACATACAAAATTAAAAAAAATATATATTTTGGTTTTATGTACTGCGTTGTATACTAACAGTACATAAACCAAAATATCATTTTTTTAACGCGGTTTTTTTATTATTACAAAACAGACACTCCAATTTTATTTATTGGTATAGATACATAACCAATACTTATCCAACAATAGAGAACAAGGTAGTTACTGCGAATTAACTGAAGTTTGAAACTATCAATGAAGCGTACTGTGTTTATAAGTAATTATAAACGAACAAGTGGGTCAAGGCACTAAAACTAACAGGGAGTTTCCAGTTTTAAACTGAATTGACACAAGGCTGTCGTCAGTGCATAAATAGTTATTATATTCACTGTGTGTTGGCTAAAACAGGCATTAAAATTTGACTTCCATGAATTAACTCTTTTATTTCTGGTAAGTTTAATGGTAGCTGGCTAAATTTCGTTCCCGCTTTTGTAAAACGATTGAACTTATAGATTCATATGAAAATGTATAGTTTAAATTAAATGCTCTCTAAATGAAATTGAAATATTTTTTGGAACTAAATATACGTTTTAGTAAACAAAAAAAACCTGTTTACAAACATGTAATTCACGAACAGAAATTACACCTAGACTCAGAGCGAGTGCTTCTGGTTACATACAGACAGTTGCCCGAACCGGAATCGAACTTGGCTCCTATGATCCAAAGGCTTCACATCCAACCCTTAGACCAACGGGGCGTTATTATTGACAGAACACGACTATATTAGTTAAAACAAGAACGGAATTTCTTGCTAGCTCTTCTTTATAGAACAGCATTCTTAATCGGCGACAGTTTCACACCTACTATACGCGCGCGAGTTCATGTCCATCGGGGCCTGAATAAATAATTACATATCACATTTATTTTATTTCATAATTTGCAAAATGACCTTAGATTACAATAAACCAAATTGACAGCTGTTGACTACATCGGTAGTTATTAACGACATTACCCTAACTAATTAGGTAACAGCATTCTTCAGGATGGACATGAACTCGCGCGCCTATAACAAATATTCGAAAGCAATTGTGACTGTCAAGTCATTTTTTTCGTCTTGTTTTTTCGTCGTGTCTTGGTTATTGATATCTGCGATCCAAAGTGTTCGTATATTTGAACTATTTTGACAACCCTGCAATCAGTACATACTGGCAATTGGACAGGACGGCTCAGTTGGTGAACTCGACGGATTGTAACATACAAGGTTATACTGTGCAGACGGGCGAGTGGCAGGTTACAAGTCGGTTCATAAATTACGATCAGACATGGTGTATTGTGTTCGGTTTTTGTAAAGGCCTTCTGTAGGGTACTGGGCTTTTAGGTTAGTCTCTTTGTCATTCCTTTTTTTGTGATAGTAAATAAAATGGTCAATTAGTCAGCAATTGTGTATATTTTTGCTACTAAGTTCCTAAGCGTGTGTGTAAATATACTTTCTTTGTATATTAATATGTAATATTAGATACACAATTCAAAGACCAGCTTGATGTAATTGTTAATGTTTTGCGTACATATAGATGTTTTTTCGAATACTATAAATTAATTGGACAGCTTCCTCTAATTCAAGGAAAATTATCCGTTAGGCTATTTTCACGTGTTATTTTAATAATAGTAATTAATTGATTTATTACTACTACTGCTCAGCCTATAAATGACCCACTGCTGAGGCGGGGCTCCCCCGTTAAATGGAGGGCAATAAGCCAACTGTGCCACGCTCTCCTGGAAGGTCCCACATTAAACCCAGCCGGGTGAGACGTTGTTTAACCTGTGGCCCAATTGTGCCAATTGGGCCACAGGGGCCACACTATATATTCTAAATCCATTATACGTGATAAATGACAGATTGTTATAATTTGATACCGCAATTTATTGAATTGGTAAATTAAAAAAATTACAGAAAACATTCAATCTATGACTTCGATCTGTGACTTCGAATTCAAAATTAAGGCCTCTAAACACAAGAACAACCGTCATGGGTGGCCAAATGGTTTTGACAATTATCTATTCAGTGGCCCGGCTACAGTTAAAAATAGTGGTATACGTCCGGTTGTTACATTTAATCGTGTCCTTTATTGGAAAATCTAATTTGTTTTGTCATTACTTAATTTGTCAATTTCTAATTCAAGAATTAGCAGCGTAGCACCAGGGCTAACAAAAACTTCGTTTCGGTCCAATGAGAGAATAGTCATAATTATTATTATGCCTTTGGATCACGAGGTTCCGGGTTCGATTCCGGGGTCGAGCAAGTGTTTTTGCGTAAACCACAGGCATTTGCTCTGAGACTGGGTGTCAGTTGTGTTCGTGAATTTCAAGTTTGTGAAAAAGTCTGAAAATATTTCCCGCGTCATTCCAAATAGATAGCCGTCATTTTGTCGAATCCTTAAAAATATCCCTTGACCTAATTATTGGAAGAAGACCTTGTTACTGGATAGCCAAATGAAAAGCACAGTATTAAATATAATACATGTTTTAGTTATTTAAGGCTTATTATTAAACATATATAAATAATACAAAGCATAAAAACACTCATCAAAACTTAATCTTCTACAAAAACTTCACAGCTTTTATGTAGTAAAGAACCCTTAAAGCAGTACACGGAACAATCATTAGCCTAAATCGCGTTCCTTTGTTTGGTCGTCGATTGTTATTAGTTTTCCGGCATGTCACTTAGCAACCAGTTTGTTGACAAAAGCATAACTGTTCCATAGTGATTGCACCGTGATGGTTACCATATACGGTTATATGGTATAGGTGCCTCAACTCCGCTGAGACCTTTCTGGTAGCCAACATTTTGTGCATACTTAGATGATAAATTAATATTTAATATTTGAATACTCTACTTACTCATTATTCATAGAAATCTTACCTTAATTCACTCAGCACTCTGCTAGCAAAAATCTGAAATATTAACAACAAGTCGAAAAGCAATATCAATAAATTTAAGGACATTAATTACACGGGCAAGCAACTCTTCTGAAGATATCAGAAAATTTCGCAACACCCCTAACCCACCATTTCTTTCCTTTACAGAGAAAAATGTAGATAGTGCCAAAGTAGGTGACGTAGTAGAATACGATGTCAGTTGACCAGGCGTCGCCATTGGTGCCAATCAAACCCCAACTCACACTTCAAAACAGCTCATTTATAAAGAACACTCATAACCGAAGCAGCTTCTGCGGAGTTTCCAATGGCAATGGCACGTTGAAAACTTTCGCAGTGAATAGGAAGAGCTGGAGTGGGAATGTGACGTTGTCTCTACAACAATTTACGCCTGATGAACAAACTCCGCAGCTGGCAACTTTCCGCTCGGGAACTGGGACATTTCCGAGGAACAGGGAGCGGAACAATAACTCCTCGAACGGAATATTAACACCGAACGGTAATTCTGTTCTAACGTTCAAGGGAAATGAAGTGCGGAGATGCGGAAGTACAAACGGTCGACGTTACGCAGAGATCGGAAACTGGAACAAAAGGTAAGACAACTGATGTACAACTTTCAGACGCAGAGTTTTGAACATTTCATTACCATTTTGGTAATATTAAATGTACGTATTTATCCAGTCACTCAAATAATATAAATTTCTCAAATTGTGAAAAAAAAGATCTAGTCCTATATTTGTTTTTTATTTTCATTTAATACAGGCAATAGTAGTTCATACTAAATAAACTACAGAATGTAACGCATTTTTTAAATAAAACTCTTCCAAATGTCTTTGTAATAACGATCTGCTAGACTTCCTACGCCATACTTGGCTAACAGAATCTAATAAAACCTACATTGTATTAACCGGTTGCTTATCACAAGATCTTTGCGCACTTAACTGAACTACGCTTTCCTCGTTGCAAGTATTTTATCGTTTCCACATCGAAAGCAAGCGCCCAGGTAAATAAAAACATCCGACCGTAGCGTGTTTTGCTAACTTTTACTGGAGCTTTATTCGCTCTTTTTTCATCTCAAGTAATTCTGTAACAAGTTTTCCAATTTCATTCTCTCGTCGCTTTCATTTCCCCCTGTTTGGTAGCGTCTCCTTCCCTTAATATTACTTTATTAGCTCAAACGTTTAACAAACATTGGTTTCTGAATTTAATAACGAATGAAATTTGTTTGAACAAAGCGAAGAACGGCAAGGATATGTATTGATCCTAAATTGTTCCATTAGTTTTTATAAATGGTTAAAAAAAAAGTTTTTTATAGAACTGTAAGGTTTTTCAGTCTAAAATTAGAAAACGGATCATATGTTAGTTTTGTTTGCCACAACTAAGTGATGTCCATGAAAATTTTCATACATAATCCATAACATATAATATTTTCATTTGTACAACCTGTTTTAATATTATGTGTCTCAACAATTACAGTATAAATTTATAATATCCTATAGCACACTTCGGATCACTTTATTGATGCCATTTTAATCTTGCGCCAGGTTACATTGCCTATTTTTGCCGATTATATTTCAAAAGTTATTTCAAAGAAGAAATGTTTCAGATTCTCTAATTGGAACTCGCATTATTGGTCTCGAAACTTGATCTATAATTCTTGCTCACTCAATTTGGGGTGAAGTAACTCGCTCGATAAGACGTCGTCGAATAATCCGGGCTAGTATTTCGTCTTTTTATTGGCTCAGTTTATCGCATCATGATTCCTCGTCAGTTACAGCGATGTTATCAAGCGCTATTTAGCGGTTCCCTGCCGACAAATATTTATGGGAAATGTTTACTTTGACTTCGCCAATTAATCTGGCGTATTTTGGCACAGAAAATACCGCTTATTCCTTCCCTTGTCTTTCCTACCCTGTCGTTTTCTTGACTGTATTATGTAACGATAACTACGTTTATTATACAGCCCTGTTATTGTGCCTAATTAGGCACAACAACAGGGTGTATAATACAGTATAATTATACTGTTTACTACAAAGGTGGCACTTAAGCATACGGCATATTGCTTGATGGTAAGCACTGCCTGTGGACGTTTATAGCACCAGAACAGTTATTCACGTGTCGTCGATGTGGGCAGCGAGGGAAAGTAGGTTCCTTCAACTGCAAATACCACGCTTCTCTGATAGAGCTCTAGCATCTTTACTCCACCTTTGTCTATGTAGTGACGGATTTAGAACAAGTAAAAGCCGACCAAAGGAAATCAGACCAGAAAAGGGCCACAAGACAAGGAAAACTTGATAACAACCCCTGTGCCTATCTAGATAGATGGCTAACATGGCAAAATTGGCTAGTTATCCTACAAGTAATTGGAGGAGGCCCGACTCAGCAGTGGGTTATTTAGGGGCTGAGTAGTAGTAGCCTACTCATGCGCAGGAGCACAACAGCAATTATAATTTTTGCTACACGCTATATTTGAATATAATGTGAACATTTTCATTTAGATTGTTGCGTTTCCTACTGTCAGTTTTTTTTCATGAACCGATGTCTGCATAATATGTCAAGGTTGCGTGGAATCGTTTCTATTAATTTACCAATGTACGCTGTTATGAACAATTGGCTGTATCATCCGTGACATTATTTCTAATTAGATCCAATTTACAATTCACATTGGCTACCAGTAAAGTAATTACATTTTTATTACCTTCAGTGTCTAATTGCGCGTTAAAATTTGCCTTATCTTCCTCGTACCTTTAATACTTACCAAACCTTGCGTGTTATCAGTATGAAGTATACCACTGTGTGTAGCGACATAAGTGTCTGTGTAAAGTACATAAAATGACCCGATAACTGAGTCGCAACACAACAATTCGCTATTGTGTCAGTAGGTAATAACATCCTTAGCAATTCTCAGCATCGAGGCAGTACTTAATGTAATCCGTTTATTGTGTAAGAACTCGAGAGAAAACAATATAATGTCTGCAAAGATATTTTTTTCTTTTGTTTACCAACAATTTTATTCGATCTCCAGTTATGATACGCTTTATTAGATACTTTTGTTTCCTTTTCGCTCATCACAATAGGAAGCTATAATTTTATACCACTGAATGTGGTAACCAAAACTTTTGACTGCCTTGTTGGTCTAGCTAGAAGTTGGGTTGGTTCTGCATCAGATCCCACAATGCCGCAACAGGACGCGAGTTGGAGCACCCCGGGGAGTTTTAGTGGGCCGATTCTTGGGCCGGGCCATTGTATTTGTGTAAACCAGAGGCACTTGCTCTGAGTCTGGGTGTCATTTGTGTTCGTGAATTCCATGTTTGTAAACAGGCCCCGCGGTAAATATTTATTTAAAATTTAGTGCATTATTAATTAAAAAATATCTCGTAAAAACAATTGTGTAACTTCTACAGTAAGTTCGTTTATGTAAATACTTTTTTCACTGCAGTTGGTCCATAGATCTGAAGTGATAGTTTAATACCGGCTTCGTTGTCAAAATTGGATATTGTTTGATACACAATACTTAACCTTATGCTGTCCCGTGCCCAGCAAAATCAAAATGTTTTTTATTCGAATAAATTCTTACGAATGCTTTCAAATAGTCAAAAAAAAATACTCCAAATCAAAATTTAAAAAAAAAAATAAGAATAATTTATCATTTAGTTTTTACCACCGGTTCGGAATGCCATTGCACAGAGAAGAGCCGGCAAGAAACTCCATGGTTGTTCTTTTAAATAAAAGGGTTATGCAGTAAGCTTCAACCTTCAATTATATTAGAGGAAGCTAGATTTTATTAGAAGTTCTTGTTTCTAGGCGTTGTAAGTCTTAAATATAGTACGTGGTATAACAGCTTTACGTTAAGATGCAATAGTAGAGATTTCTAATGAACAAAAGTATTGTGAGTGCTCCAATTCGGAAAGTCCCTTGACGATTGCAATTTACTCTAATTACGTACCTTAATTACACCACGACTTTCACTTTTATTCCTATCATGGTATTTAGAACCTTTGGAAAAAATAGAAAGAATAATGTCGCTTGCATTTCTTTGGTTTCTCGACAAACGCGAATACAGTCTGCAAAGTTAGTCTGTACACTTGGTAAAAATGCATGTGAAAGTTGGATGACCCGGTCCTCATCCAGTCACACGGAGGGCAACGAGCCCATGAAACTTCGTATCAAGCTTTCCGGGTTCGTAAGTTTTCTTCTCTTGCGGCTAGGTTTTGAGCCTTATCATTTCCTTTTGTCGGCTCTCTTGACACCCTCAGCGGGGAATAGGGTGGTGACACCATTTATTTTTAACCCGTCACCACAACGATGATATTGTAATACACTTGTCTTAATCTACCATTTTACGTGGGTAACCCAGCAGTTGGGTAACGCCAGAAGATATCAGTTGCACACGGATTTACCACTCAAATGATTCCTCCCCAGAAATTTTGAGGAGTGTGCTCCGTAACACTGTCTTAATGAGATTAGATCTTTTTCTATCTATCTATTTTTTTCTTCTTTTCTAATTTAGTTTAACTGATGCCAGTCTGCGTTACACTGCTACTTGCATTGGCAAACTACCAATATTGACCCGTCTAATATACCAGTGGTCTATTCGTTGGGCCAGGTGTAATTGATCACGTTACGAATTTCGTGTTAAGACTGCCGTTATGTTAAAATGACAGCTGAGATCGACAAATTTAAGTACCTAACCTCAATATTATTTCTTGGTACTTACAGGAATCCCAATCCATGTCCATAAATAAGATTATGCTTTCATCTTAAAAATTTTTGAAATAGGAATAGTTTACGCAGCTCTATAGATGCGTGGTTGATAATTTTCTAACAAAATGCGATCAGCTTCATCAACAATTAATCTTATTTCAATTTACAATAGAAAATGAATGGTTAGGATAGGTTATGAATCTTTTCACGTATTGCTAACCGTACCTGCAAGCCGGTAATGGCAGTGTTAGTGAACTTTTCCAATTACGGTGCGCCGTTCTAGATCCAGTTCGTGTTATAATGACGGTTAATTGCGACATTGCAAGTTAATTTTCTCATTCCTGCCACATACTCGTATTATGGTTTTGAGCATTACCGTCATTGTGTTACGTTTGATGGTAACACCTCATTTCGCTATTCGTATATCTGTCCTTGCTCCGTGTGGTGACGGATTTAAAATACATAGTGTCACCAACCCATTCCATCCCGAGGGTGTCGTAAGAGCCGACTAAAGGAAATGGTAAGATGGTAAACCTAGAAGTAACAGAAATAAATTTTGACACGAAACTCGGTGCCAACCTGCGTAGGCATCGTAGCATAGTTTGGAGGCCCGATCGACAGAAGTCTTATATCTGCTGAGGATGTTGATGATGATTATTATACTCTTTCGGTTTGTTTGGTAAATATAAAGAGCCGGACTCTTTCGTAAGTGGTATCGACAACGATATGCATACGCAAGGTTATCGCACGAATGCATTCGGATATCGATATTGTTGAGTAAACAATGGTTATCTTCTTCTATCTATCTATACTTATAATAAATCTGTAGAGAGGTCAATTCTGTACATGAAATATTTTTCCAAAATAACTATCAGCGGGTGATTAGTGATCGATACTGACGCCAAAAATGCAATCAGTAAAATTTTTGTCTGTCTGTCTGTCTGTCTGTCTGTCTGTCTGTCTGTCTGTCTGTCTGTCTGTCTGTCTGTATGTTCGTTATAGAAACAAAAACAACTCGACGGATTTCAACAAAACTTGGTACGATTGTTCTTCATACTCCTGGGCAGGTTATAGTATACTTTTCATCACGCTACGATCAATAGGAGCAGAGCAGTGAAGGGAAATGTTGGGAAAACAGGAGAACTTACTCCATTTTTTAAGCTTCCGTCGCGTGTGCAGCCTTAATAGTTAAAGCTACACAGAAATCATGTATGACGGAAATGTTCTCCTTAAAATTATATAAAAAATATTCTACGACAGCAAATGTCTATCTTTTATGGTTGACTCATAATAACACGTGTAATTCCCGATAGCTTAGCAGTTCAGAGCGTTCTTATTATATTTGTCTACTCTTACGTTTATAACACTCTCAATCATCCCTAATTAATAAATGTTAACATTATTACCTATTTCATAAAAAAAGAATCATAGAAATCGGTACAGAAACACCAAAGTTATTCATGAAATACGCTAATAAACCATCGCGCGTGATTACTGAATCATGCTTTAAGGATTATTTTTGTGTAACCGTCGCATCGGGTCGCGCGGGAGGTTTAAAAGGGCGGGCGATCCAAACGCGAACTTCATACAATATTTGGATTTGGCTGATGATGCGAGTAGACGTTCCGAGTATTCGCCCTTATTGACAGGCAATATTGTTTATCAGCGCGACTTTTAGTCCTTACAATAATTTAGTTTTAATTTTCTTTTGTTGTTATTTCATAAAATAGTTATTAGTTATTTTGGTGGCGTGTTATATTCGTTCAAATTACAAATTATTAATAGTTAACATTTTATTTCTTTTTAGGTGAAGTAGTAATAGGTTAGTAGTAGTTAGTTAGTAGTAGGTAAGTTTTGGTTAATTTATGTTCAGTTTTTTTAATAATAATAATAAGTAAGTAAAAGCGTAGGTACTTTTATTAATTAAAGGTATAGGTATTATTAATTATGTTATAGGTATTTAGTTTTAAGTGAAGTAGGATAGTTTACCCGGAAGCTTTGCGCTGAAGTGTTTTCGTTGTATAGGTACTTAAGCCTCATGTGAACGTGATCTAAACAATATTACCAATACATTAACTTAATAATACACAAGGAATTACACACTGACGGAGTTGCGGGCACAGCTATCTATATAATATAAAACTCTTCCGTTACTGAGTGACTGACAGACAACGCACAGCCGAAACTAATGGCAGTAGAGAGCTGAAATTTGGCCTGTGTGTTTGTTGGGAGGAGTAGGCTACCACTAAGAGAGGATTATTGGAAATTCCCTCCCAACGGGGATAAATTGTTTTTTCCGGAAGTCATTATTCCACGCGGACGAAGTCGCGGGCAAAAGCTAGTCAGTAAATAAAATAAGGTCAAGAAAAATCGTACTTTTTGGTATACCTACTCGTATCTCGTACTCTATCTCATTTGGCCTGAATATAATTATACAGCGTATGGTCCACGCTGTAACAACATACAGTGTCTCAACATTCTTCTTCTTCTTCTCAACCTGTAAAAGATCCACTGCTGCTTTAAGCCTCCAATAACAGGAGGGAAATTACCCTACTGTGCCATGCTGGCCACAGTGTTTGGTTTCAAGATGTCCTTCTCTTTCGTCTTTCTTGATGATCCTTCGGCTCTTACCCTTAGGATGGAATGGGGGGTGACATCATCTATATTAAGTCCGTCCTCCCGTCAATTGCATTACTTGTGGGCTATAAATCTAGGGTTGCCGATATAATATAAAACCCACCTCCCGACTAAAGATAACTAAGCATTAGTTCGTTCGTTTGTTTCAGCCCATTACTGACCCACTACTGAGTTGGGCCTCCTCCAAATTCCTGGAAGGAAATACATTAATACTAAGCATTAGTATCTGTACATTATTTCTATTGTAAGTTCAACAATGGGCAGAAATAATATTTTTCCGACCGCCATGTTTAAACGGCACTGTCGCGGCACGGACAAAGGCTTGGCGGGAAAATAATTTTCTTCGGCAGAGACAGGGCATCTTGCACTATTGTGAAAGGATTTGAAAGAGCCTTTTCACTGCGCCAGGGAGCTATTAGGTGCTTTACTTGGGGTAAGGTATACTTAAGTATACCGCATGTCGCATAAAACTACTAAGGCTAAGCGCGCACTACGATTAATATTCGGTGCGAAAAAATATCGCAAATTTGTGAACAATAGAAAAACACTACAATCCGCGCACTACGACAATAAATCGTTTGCGTAGGAACTACTGTCGTTTGCGATATTACGTCGCACTTTAAAAATCGCAACGAATAAAAATCGTAGTGCGCGCTTAGCCTAAGGCGAGCGTTGCCAGTAAAATATGAAACATACACGTGATATAACGAATTCGTTATTAAATTAATTCTCTTTCGTGTTTCGTTTCGGTTTAAAAAACATTGCGTCACCACCCCGTTCCATTTGAGGGTGTCGTAAAAGCCGACAGAAGGAAAATTTGATACAATAACTTTTTTTTTTTTTTTTTTTCGTCGGAAATCCTCATGGATACCCGGCCTTTGGGGACTGGCCGGGTTATGTGGGACTCCGGGGCGTGGAGATGGTAAGTTGCGCCCCAGCCTACCCACTAAAACCGACGGCGACTTTCGACTGCCCGAAACAGGGCCACGGGTTTCGCTCCCCCGTTGGACCTCCCTCTGACAACCCATCTGGCTAGCGCGGCATAGTAGGCTAATTGTCCTCCATGTAGTAGAAGGATGCCTAACACAGCAGTGGGTCATCTGTGGTCTGAGTAGTACCTAGTATTTGTGGCAGGTTATGGGCCTGTCGCGCAATGGAAGTTATTTGAAGTGATATAAATACTAAATGGAAGTTATTTGTAGTGACTGCCTCGTTGGTCTAGTGGTCAGATGTGCCGCCTTTGGATCAACGGGTCCCGGGTTCGATTCCGGGGTCAGGCCAGTGTCTTTGTCTAAACCAGAGGCACTGGCTCGGAGTCTGGGTGTCATTTCTATCTATAATATCCTTGGACATTTCACACAACGCCATCTCGTCCCAAGCTAAGCAACTAAATGCTTGTGTTATGGTAACGAGATGGATGATAAACTACTTAAATACATTTTTTTTTGTAAATACATACATTTTATAGATAGAAATGACACCCAGACTCCGAGCCAGTGCCTCTGGTTTAGACAAAGACACTTGCCCGACCCCGGAATCGAACCCGGGACCCGTTGATCCAAAGGCGGCACATCTAACCACTAGACCAACGAGGCAGTCAATATGTATGTATTTACAAAAAAAAAAATGTATATAAGTAGTTTATCATCCATCTCGATACCATAACACAAGCATTAAAGTTGCTTAACTTGGGACGAGATGGCGTTGTGTGATATGTCCAAGGATATTTATTTATTTATTTATAAAACCAGCATTATAATATTAAAGAACAGAAAACACACAAAGAAATGACAAGAAACAAGGACAGAATTGCAAACATGTATTAAATTTAATGTGTAATGTTTTTTTTAGTTTTCTAGTTAATATCACATTATTATATTATACATGCTAAATTTTAATGTCACGTGCCAAAACTGTCAAATTGTTTCCTTCAGCTGTATTATCTAAGTTAATACTATAATACCTAAACATTTTTTTTGTTTCCTTGCTGTTTTGAAATCTATATTACTAATATATAAAGCTGCAGAGTTTGTTTGTTTGTTTGTTTGTTTGTTTGAACGCGCTAATCTCAGGAACTACTGCTCCGATTTCAAAAATTCTTTCAGTGTTATATAGTCCATTTATCGAGGAAGGTTATAGGCTATATTTTATTTTCAAAGGAATTAGGGATCCGTATGAAAATTGCGATTTTGTAACCCAAGGTGTAAAATCGAAAACCTATTTACGCGTGCGCTGCAAAAACTATTGACAATAGAACAAAATGAAGTACTACGAGTTTGTAGGTCTTATTAAAATCTACAAAAAAGTCCGCGAGAGCACATATCTAACTATCATAGTTTAGTCACAATAACCACATTTATTTGGGGGAGGCCTATGTCCAGCAGTGGACGTCCTTTGGCTGAAATGATGATGATGATGAACCACATTTATATTCATAAAAAAAATGCATCGAGATAAGCACGGGTTAGAAGCCCACGCGAGCGAAGCCGCGCCCAAAAGCTAGTATGTAATATTTTAGATCATAAAACAACAGCGAGGCTTGAATAACAATAGTAAACAAACTTCCAAAAAGTAATGTACACATTTTATATTCGTAAACGTGATCGGACCTTTGTCAATAAGAAACACCACCTGTCAGAAATATTTACTTAACAAATGATGTCGCAAATATTACGATGTAAAGCTGTGAACCCACTTGTGTTTTCAAAGAAGAATTTTGAATATCTATTATGGTACTGGCCCGAAATAAGTTATAGTCTCTGCTATTTTAAGACGTACTATGTCGTAAGTTACACACACAAATAGTCATGTAAGTAGTGAATGTTTCGTTATAAATATGCTCGCCTCTGCCGTTTCATGTTATATTTTAGAGACAACAAATAGTGACTTCTATTTATTGCGTACAATGTTTATTGAAATCTACATCATCATCTTCTACAGCACATAAATGACCCACTTTTTTTTTGTTTTTTGTTGTCGCTTTATGCAACAAGACTCCGACAAGGGTCGTCTACCCAAGAGTCGTCTACCCACTAAAACCCCAGCGGTATACCCTCACACGACGCGCTTGGGGCGCCACAAGTTCGCGTAAACGCATTCGACTGTGACGCCCCGGCGTGGTGCCCGCAACGCGGGCAAGCGACTGTCAGAGAGGGCGTCCCGGTACACTGGGATGCCCTCAGTCATCGAGGCTTTCGTCGGTGGCGGTTCCCCCGACCCACCATCGGCCTCTCAGGCGAGGGCAGAAGGGGTTCGCACCGTCACGACCCCCCCTCCACCCCTGCCTCCGTCCGCGGCGCGTGTCAGCCGGAGCTCCCTCCTTCTGCGACATAACGGCCTCGCAGAAGGAGGCCCGTCAGCCCTCGGGTTAGCGACAACCCAAGGGCGTTGGTGCGTTGGTGCGAGGGTTCCAGGACTCACAGGGCAACTCTGAGGACAGAGGAGTCGCTGGAGCCCCAGTCCACTGCGGCGCTGGGTGCCGCTCTTCGTCTCACCTCTCCCCGTGGGCGCGCCCGGCATGGGAGGCCCAGGCCGGTATGGCCCCACGGATCATTGAGGCACTCAAGCCCCCTCAGCAGCGACAAGGTGGCAGCACAGTCGAGGGGGAAATAAATGACCCACTGAACGGACTTCCTTCAACTACATAGTGAGTAATTACCCTACTGTACCACGCTGGCCAGCGTTACCCACTATGCAGGTCCGATTCAGCAGTGGGTCATTTATGTGCTGAGGTGTAGATGTCTTCATCTACTACTCAGCACAGCAGCAGCATAATAGCGATTTCAGGGCCAGGCCCCTGATATTTCTGTTTTCTATCGACAGCATGTTGCTTGTCGATTTTGACAAGATTGAATAGGCAAGGTTGTGGTGGAAGAAAAATATAGGTCCCATTCCCACTAAGAATTCTGGCCAGACTGAAGTACGACGCCTGATGGATCTTGGGTCGCCTCAAGTGGACGCCTCCCAATTCAACACATTTTACTTATTTACAAGGATTTGCTAAATCCAAATTTATTTGTATCTTACAATCAATGGATAGGCGTCTTTAGGCCACATTGAATATCCTTGTATCCAAGATGCTCATTGAGTATTCGGCGCGCGTGGTGAGGCATAAATATCCCCGGCTCATTACAATAAGTTCGTCCCGGACGGAGGATACGCCGTCCCGGGGGATGTCACTCACTGTAATGGAAACCTGGTCGAGTCCCGCGATACGCCTTGTAATTATTGAATGCGGTCAATATTGCGGTTTTGGTGGGATTTCTGATATTGATTTACAGGTGCGCTTTGTTATAACTGGTAAGAGTTATATTGTTATTAGTTATTCTCGGTTCTATTAGTACTGTTATAAGATCCGTGTAGTGACGGCCACAAATAATATGTATAAATTTTGTATTTTTCTGTATACTAATATACAATATAACATTTTAATAATATTGATATTCCGTGTGGTGAAGGATTTAGAATAATATATAAATAAATAATAAATAACAATAAATATCCGTAAACATTTCACACAACGCCATCTCGTCCCAAGCTAAGCAACTTAATGCTTGTGTTATGGTAACGAGATGGATGATAAACTACTTATATACTTTTTTTTTGTAAATACATACATATTATAGATAGAAAACACCCAGACCCGGAACAAATACTTGTAGGTCGTACAAATATTCCTTCCGTGCGGGAATCGAACCCACGACATGCTACGCAGCAGTCGATCGCTCAACCACTGCGCCAACCGTGTCGCCAAATAGTGGCATCACCCCATTTCATCCTAACGGTGTCATAATAGCTGACAAAAGAAATGACTAGGCTAATAACATAGCCATAAGAGAAGGAAAACTTTATACGAAGACGGGAAAAGTCTTTGAGCTGGTGATGAAGTTGAATTATATAAAATCTTGTGACGAGTTTTGTCGTTAAATTGTAAAATAGTATAGATCTAATATTTAATAATGACAATGTCAATCCAACGTATTTTATTTCTACCTTATGGTTTGTCAATCAGTATGTAGCAAAGAGGATATATATATGTTTAAATCACATCTAAACAAAAAAGATACAGAAAATCACTATCACTACATAGTATAAAACAAAGTCGCTGTCGTCTGTCCGTCCCTATGGATGCTTAAATCTTTAAAACTAAGCAACGGATTTTGAAGCAGTTTTTTGTAATAGATAGAGTGATTCAAGAGGAAGGTTTATGTGTATAATACATGCATAATATTGTAGAGAAACACTCATAAATTTAAAAATATTAATAAATGCACCCGGGCGAAGCCAGGGCGGGTCGCTAGTAAAATATAAAATAAAGTGTACACTGGCGGCCTTATCGCATACCGCGATCGCTGCGCACATACGCCAAGATGAACAAGGATAATAATATAAATCTAGGTAGAAATTATCAGTAAGTTTCGGGCTAGGAACCTAGTACAAGACCACAGATAAGTATTTATTTACCATGCTACGAAAGTTTGCCCCCTGTTTTCCATAATGGCAATCCAAGAAGTGCATGTTTCTACGTATGTGTATCGGGCTTGCATCTGTTGGATGTATCGAAAAGTCGATGCGGCTGCAGGCTATGGTCTAGTGAGCACGACTGTACCCACCCATCCCGTTTCGACGTGTGGACGATACCAAGCAACACCGCTTGGTACAGTCTAGTCCGACAGTCTGTAACAAGAAATGGGAATGTCATAGTCACGTGACTACAGAATTATTCTGAAATTTTGCTTAATAATTCAAAAAAGGTAAGGTGTCTTTATGTATGATGAAAAATAAAGTTAGGAAATCTAGCACCAAGTCAAGGAGGGCGTCATGTGTCTGTGTACAATAAATAATAATTAAAATGCCTCCGTAAATGATCTACCATTTATGTTTTAATTAATTAAAAATTACATACTAGATACAGTTTTGACGCAATGAAGTATGCATATGAATAGTATTTAATTACAATTATAAACTTAAACTTCAACCTGATTCCTATTCATGATTAATATCTGAAACAATATTCTAATAACCATAACAAGATTTACGAATAAACAAAGTAATTATACCGTACGTATAAGTTAATTAAATATGTTACTTCATCATCATCGTCATCATCAGCCTATTTCAGCCCACTGCTGGACGTAGGCCTCCCCCATGGCTCGCCACAAAACCCGGTCTTCGGTTCTATGCATTCAGTTGCTGCTGGCTGCCCGTCGCAGATCGGCGCTCCATTTAGCAGGGGGGCGTCCCACCCTGCGTTTGCCAGTACGTGGTCTCCACTGTAGCACCTATTTGCCCCAGCGGCCGTCAGTTCTACGACAGATGTGGCCAGCCCATTGCCACTTCAGCTTGCTAATCCTATGGGCTATGTCGATGACACGCGTTTTCGCTCGGATGACTTCATTACGAATTCTATCTCGTAGCGAGACTTACGAGTATGTATATACTAATTATGTACATACAATTGTATAAAATGTTTAAAGCTCTTGGAGTTACACCAAAACTGTCCGTGCGTACGGTGCCCGTTTGTTATGCTAATTTCGTCTACTGATTTGCACAATAAAATACCTTTAACGGGCTACTCCATGGATTTAACCTTTTCATAGGCTATATGATGAGAAGCCAAAACCTTGTACCCGTTTTTACGAAAATTGCGAGGACGGAGGAGAACTAAATTTCCCACAGTAATCGTTTTTAAAGAGGAATAATGCAGAAAGCTATAATATGTTTTTTAAATAATTCACAAAATGTACATTTAGATATCTATTTCGCCTATTTGGCTTCTTTGTCAAGGAGGCTGATTGAGGTCACGGGGGAACTAAAGGCTCATATCTCGCACAGAGAAGGGTATCGCCATCCAACGCGGGAATGCAGCCAGTCTTTTGGGAACTCTACCTTGCGACAGTGGTTTAGCACATTTATATAATTTGTAAATATTTATTTCTAAGTAGGTTATTTTCATCGCCGATACATATTTTAAGTTTTAAGTCTTGCAATGTACTTTTATTTGCCTTCTTTTAAAATTATATGAATTACAGCGAAACACAAATATCCGCACACAACCATATCGTTTATATAAATATAATTTGGGGCGTTTCTGTACGTATAATATACTAGCGATCCGCCCCGGCGTGTGCA
The DNA here is from genome assembly GCA_905475355.2 of Clostera curtula. Taxonomy (NCBI): domain Eukaryota; kingdom Metazoa; phylum Arthropoda; class Insecta; order Lepidoptera; family Notodontidae; genus Clostera; species Clostera curtula. The sequence continues at coordinate 6,092,064 of FR997808.1, read as the reverse complement.
CGCACGTGTGCATTGATGAACATCTAAATTTATCAGTGTTTTCTCTACAATATTATGCATGTATTATACATATAAACCTTCCTCTTGAATCACTCTATCTATTAAAAAAACCGCTTCAAAATCCGTTCAAGAGGAAGGTTTATATGTATAATTACATCCATAATATTGTAGAGAAAGACTAATAAATTTAGAGGTTCATGCGTGAGGTGCGAAGCCGGGGTGGGTCGCTAGTTATTTAAAATTTATATGTTTTTTTTTTAAATAGCCATTAACACTGGTTCTTATTACGCTATCACTCAAAAACAATAAAACAAACAATACAAATTGTTTAATTAAATAAATGGACATTCCGTTGAAAATATACAATAGCCAATTATTCCCAAATATGCGTCGGATAATATTATATTGTGTTGGAATTTATACACATTCTTAAACACCAATAATTTAAAATTGTCGTTTATCAATGCTAATTGTTTGCGAATAAATGTGAACAGTCGACCTTATAAAGATCGCTGTGGTCGATGGATGCGGTCTGCGCAAGGCCGTGGCTTCCTTGCGGTTTGTTGGGGAGCCCTAGATGGACAAGTCAGTGGATTTATGAAATACTATCTGTTAAGTTTTGGGATTGCTAAGAATTGGCGGAAATATTATCGAAACTATATTCCGATTGAATAAACATAATGGGCCTTTCACATGAGGCTTAACTATATGTTTCCAGCTGTTTGGATGACCATTGACCGAATATTAATGTTACCAAAGTGGTCGTTAACCTAATCTCACATAATGGAGGAAAATAATGTTTATTGACACACTTAAAACAACGTAAATACAACAAAGTAATTTCAACATTAAACACTACGGAATGGAAAGTTTTAGGTCGAAATTAAATAATTCTTAGATGACGTAACATTGACTGGATTTGATACATCAAGAGGCCTCTCCCGAAAATATTAAATTTTCTACGAAAATCACTTGTTCTGAGTGTACAGTGAAGTTTTAAGCATAAACAATGATTTTAATACAAAATATATACACCCAAGTACTAAAAAAAAAACTAATAAAATAATTGTTTTTTTTTTACATAGTGGCTCTTATCCATTATAAAACTACATAGTATAAAACAAAGTCGCATTCTTCTGTCCGTCCCTATGTATGCATAAATCTTTAAAACTACGCAACGGATTTTGAAGCGGTTTTTTTTAATAGATAGAGTGATTCAACGGGAAGGTTTATATGTATAACCCACCCCCGGCTTTGCACGGGCGAAGCCGGGGCGGGCCACTAGTTATAAAATAAATATAAAAGCACAGGAAGTTCCTGGAACTACAAAATAAATATGTAATAAATAATATAAAGTGACAATCCTCTCTAGTACTAAGGCCGAACGTCCACCGCCAGCTAAAATAAGTTAGTTTAGTTTACGAGTAGCTTGCATAGTTGAGTCAGTTTTTCATACAAGTTAGTTCACCGTCGGTGGACGCACATGTATGAAAAACTGGCTCAACTATGCAAGCTAAACTAAACTAACTTATTTTAGCTGGCGGTGGACGTTCGGCTTAAAGGTCTGACTACACAACTAAAGGAACATACACAGAAAACCAAGAAACCACAATAAATAAATCCCAATTATGTTCCATCTTTCTTGCATAGCATAGTAGGTTAACTTCTCTCGAACAAATTGTAGGAGGCCTATCTTTGCTTTCTACAAATGTATGTTAATTGCTCCTCAAATCTTAGCGTTAACTAGTACAATGAAGTTTCTACGTTCTCTCTAACTGCCTGAGGCGCCACCATTGCCCTAACAATTCTAATGGTTCATTTGCCTCAGTTCTGAATGCTACATTTGTTAATAGGCCATAGACTTATAAAAATTTTAGATGCTTGATCACTTTATCAATTTTACTTACTTACTACGCAGCCCTTAAAAGACCCACTGCTTACAGGGTAATAAGTCTACTATGCATAGGGTTTCGATTCAAGTTTCCTTCTCTTGTGGCTAGGTTTTCGAGCTTGCCGAGTCTTACGTCACCCTTAGGGTGGAATGGGGTGGTGACACTATGTATTCTTAATCCGTCACCACACGGAATATCAATATTATTAAATGCATATTAGTATATAGATAAATGTTAAAATGTATAGATATTCTTTTTAGCACAATACATAAAGCAAGGTTGAATAATAAATGCAGATCGAGGAAGTTGGAAGAATGTATAAAAGAACAAAAGTATGTTTTTTTACACATTTTTATATCATTTTGAGCAATTATATAGAGCAATTAGTTTTGTGACATTTCTCGACAGAATTTTAGTTCCGAATTCAATGTATTCTACTACTAAATATTTACTATAATATCTCTATGCAAAGATTTGAAGTTATTATAGAAGAAGATTATTATAATGGGTCTAAACAAGCCCTTAGCCTTAGTGTTCAATTTAACGTGATACCAGCCAGGTCTCGTCAATCTGTGTATATCGGTTTTAATTAGTGTTTGGAACAGTTCACGCCGGAGGCCTTTATCTTTTGATGACCTGCCAGCATGCATGCGACAAGTTAATTTATAGGGATATACGTATACAATTATGTAGGCAGTGTTATTAAACTGGGTAGGTACAAAAAATAACGATTAATCAATAGAATTTAAAAATATCAATATTCGATTTAGTCTCCAATTAGGAAGTCAATTGTTTTGAATACTAGAGATAAATGTTCTGTTAAAATTAAATATCCTTGGACATTTCACACAAGGATATTGAATAAATTGAATTTAGTATATCTGGATCTTTTAAGAAATCAAAGGTTGCAAATTTCCAACTTAAAGATAGATTCAAGGATAAGGAAATATATCTAATAATACGATTTAAATGTGATGAAATTTTAAAATAATTAGCACATAAACTAGAAAGTAAACATGCACTATTATCTGATCGATAAGCCAAGCATATATTGCAACACACAAGAAAGTAGGCGTAAACAAACAATCTTTTACTGCCTAAAACTATCACTCGACCCAGTTCAGCTGTTTTGAAAATGTTAGATGGCTGTTAAATCGATCATAAAACACTTCGGTATACAACGTTTTGTTATGATGACTCATGAATCGATAGACAGGCCGAGGAATCCGTATGAATGTACGAAGCAATGACTCACGTAGAAACAAGGCGAAAGGATTTTCTGCATAAGTAAGTAGGCTTAGTAACAAATCAGGTGCATTAAGCAATACTTAGGTATAATGATGTTTTCGCGATTATTACACATTTGAGTTAAACACTTTTTAGCGGACTGTTAGTCTCTTCTGCGTCCACGACTGCTGCAAAGCATTCGAAACGTGCGGAAATTAATAATGTAAAATACGTTAAAAGTGTTTACTTTTGTATACAGATGTACTACTTAAATATTCGATATACACGAATGAGTGTACAACCAAAATTCTTTTTTTAATAAAAATTTTAGCCGCTGTTCAATCTTGCAACGCACATTTTATTTTTTTACTGTACTAGTATTTTTATGACTCTGATTGATTGTGCGTCCCATATAGCACATGAAAGAGATTTTAAGTTAGACTTGACGCAGCGTGTTCATCATACAATAATGAAATATACAGTATGATAAGGAGTACCTCATTGGAAAATTATCGTCTTTAAATACGCGCTTGTGGAACAAGACCGAATTAAGACACAATTTACGTCTTTTAACACCTATTACATTTATAAGCACAGCTTATAAATATTAAGTCTTCCTGAATGATTATACGTCGCGTTTCCGCAGTTATTGTGTATTTAAATTAAGTTTTTACTGTTTTATAGTATTTACAATTATACTGATATAACAACCAACCTTGCGTCAGCTTATTTCATGATAATAGAAGTACTATAATTTCAATAAAAAGAAAAAACAATTTAATCATTAACTACTTCATAACGACAAAAGCTAAAACACTATTAAATAAACATTATGTATAATTTTAAAACTTCGATTTTTCCATGATCACGGTTTCCAAAAACCTTCAAAAAATCGGGAACCAAAAAGAATACACCCGATAAACTTATTGAGCGCATAGTTTCAATAGCCAAAGAGCTTTAGCCACCCATTTAATTAAACAGGGTTCTACAGAGAAATCTTCCAGTTCGATACATCAGTCAGTCTCCCCAATTATTACCCGCCAGACTGGAAAGCATAGATAATTGAGACAGTACAACTTTCAATATACTGGTAGCTAGTTCACTATCTGTAATTAATGTCTATAATACCGCTTTCAATTAAACTGTTAATTCAAATTTGGACCCCGATTTCATTTAATGAACGGGCAGCTTATGTATGTGTAGCATCCAATTGTTTATACAGGTGTAAATCCTACAACTATCCGAAGTGTGGGTGTTGGAAAATTAAAACAATAGTATTTATTTATTTTTAAAATTGGAACTCGAACGCGCTCCGCGAAGTATTTATGCATAGAGCAGAAGCAGTTAGATCGTATTTTTTTATTATATTTTATACATAAATTTACCAATTAAATAAGATATCGAGGTCAAAATCTGGTGTAAAAAACGCTTTTCGACGAACGAACGAACGGTCAAACAGCCAACTAGCTATCGTTATAATCTGATAAGCTTATTAAGCTGAGTTACATAACGTTTCTTGGTTTCTCTGTTCAAGTTCAATCACATACAAAATTTAAGAAAAGCAACTGCTGACCCTTTAGGATTACGCTCCCAGGAAACTGTCACCACACCACGTCACCACTACGTGTCTCCAGTTGAAGACCGGGTACAAGAAGAGTTTGAGGAAGAAGTCACATTACTCCCCTTCATGTTCCACGCTGGGCGTCTAGATGGACACAGGGTTTCGTATAAAGTTTTCCTGCCCTTGTGGCTAGGTTTTAGACCTTGTACTTTTCTTACGATACTCTCAGAACGGATTAGCATGTTGACACTGTGTATTACAAATACGGACAACATAGACTTTCATTCGTCCACTCATTCGTCGAAGCAAATTAAAATTTTCATTATATTCTTTCTTTGAACAAAATTGGAACAGTTTTGCAAGCCGTAATAAAATAATAATTGTCCCTTTTAAATCCGAACAATGGGATAAACGCGAAAAGTCTGTTTTATTCAAAAGAAGTAATGTGTACACGGTACACAGTTCGTTTCATCTGTGAACTCTTGCCAAGTTTGCGGCAATGTTGACAAAACATTATTTATTTACTATGTTTTTGATTCATGGCTTTTAAAATAAGTGGCTTTGTAATAAATAGCATTAACCAACGATTAACAACAATTTATGCTATTTACAGTTGAAGGTGGCCCAGGTCCAGAAGTGGATTATTTTAACTTAATTGATGTAGATCTATATCTCATTATCATCATCAAAAGTTCACTCTAGTCCATTACTGGCGATAAGTCTTCCCTTACGAAGGCCATAACCGATTCGCAGTCTCCACTCAAGAACTGGTACGCCGCCGTTGTCGGTTCTTCTACAGATATGACTAGCCCCCTGCTACTTCAATATGCAAATTCTCTGTGCTATGTCGGTGACTTTGGACCTCCGTCGGGTGGTCTCGTTGCCGATCCACTCCTTTGAGACGCCGAGTTTAGCTCGCTCCAAAGCACGCTGGGCGACTGAATTAGTTGTCTGATCGCACTGTGAGTGTCCACGTCTCGGCGCCGTCTGGTTCGGGCAGCCGAGGATCGCCGTCGGTTTTAATGGGTATGTCGTGGCGCAATTTACCACCTTAACGCGACCCGGAGTCCCACATAAACCGGCCAGTCCCCAACGGCCGGGTGTTTATGAGGATCTCTGACAAAAAAATAGGTCATGAGCATTAGGACGGACTGATAGCGTACTTTCGCTTTCAAGCTCCTCCTCCTCAACCGCATCAATGAGCTAACCCAAAAAAGCCATTTATAGCGATTCCCAATTATAAAACTTTTTCTCAAGCCGTTGTAAGTTTTCGTTTATCCAATCTCTTCTTTTCACCTCCCTCAAGGGCTAATTTTGTTGGGCGATCAAATTACTACCGAACCTTTCATGTTGAGTTTAGTCGACAATTTATTTCGCTCCTCGGTAGTTAAAGAGCGTCTTTTTTAGACCATTGCTATTTTTACAAATTTGTGTATGCTATTAATTACAAGTCATTTTTATAAGCCAAGCTTAGCACCTAAATAATATTTACAATCGTTGCGGAATTACGTCCTCATGCATTAGATTTTTTATTGAATTGCTTTTTTGTTCAATTCATTTTACTCATTCATTGTAGCATAATGTTTTGAAAACAATATAGTATCTATTGTAATTCATAGACCGTTGGCTCGGGGACTTGGTCAATATTATTGCAAACTAGACATACTTAGCTATGACTAAGTATGCCTTATCAAATATGTAGATCATTATTACATTTTACTTTCTTTAGAATTCCATGATTTTAATATCATCGTCCCGACTGCTACTTTCAATTTAGATTACTTTTGTAATCCCCTCAATCCATTCTTTTCTCTCAAAAATCTGTATTTAAAAGCATAGGCGAATAACAGATACAAATGCAGTCGCAATAAAAGCATGGCGCACTTATTGCCTCTGGCAAAGCCGATCGGCCCCATGCCTCCCTTCCGTTTAGACCCAGTATACAAATATTGGAAACAGTAGTTCAACTCTTCTAAAATATAACCACTTTCACTAATGTTTCACTAACACACACCAAAACAACAGTCAAGCGAGTGGCTGCTACGCCTTCTAAATTTAAAATACGTGAATTCTATATTTGAATCATAATGCCATGTGGTTGTGGATTGAGAATATCTTTGTCTGTAATCCGTTGCATTCTGACGATATCGTACTACTTAGTGCGATTAAAGAACTATGTGCATTTACCGGATCCGAATATCAGGATCTCTGTGCTCAATTGTCTGAAAACAGCACAAGAGGCTTATTATCTTGCTTATAATCAAACTAGCGACCCGCCCCGGCTTCGCACGGGTGCAATGATGAACATCAGCATGTAATATACATATAAACCTTCCTCTTGAATCACTCTATCTATTAAAAGAAACCGCTTCAAGATCCGTTGCGTAATTTTAAAGATTTAAGCATACATAGGGACGGACAGACGACAGCGACTTTGTTTTATACTATGTAGTGATAACATGGGCCGATATGATAAATCGCGAATATGGTGTGCTGTATCATTGTTGTTGTTGGCTTACTGTTACTATATTTTCTGTGGTTTAAGCATCCGCAGCTCAGTCTAGTTTCTAGCTGGAACATCCCCCTAGCTTCACAATCTGTATTAGGTTACTGATCGCCCGAGGCTAGAGTACTGAAGCTTTTCTATTTCGAGTGTTTTTATTCTGTGTAATGTTATTTGACACTTAATTTACTTAATGTTTGGGAGATCGTTGAGAGTTTGTTTTCCCACATGCCTTATTAGCTTTTGGATCAAAGAACTGGTATAAGTACATAGATACATATCTTGAGGCTTTTCATGACGTAAGTTCAAGATCTTTGTTGAATGTTAATAATTTAGATGTAGCACTTATTATAATAAAAAGTATAAAAATGATGCATATTTTAATTTTATTTCATATATAATTTGTTGTTTATTTTTAGTGTTTTCCTTAGTCAATTCGATCGATTAATTTTGTTCTTCAACATTTATGTTGGCGTCAACCGCGCTGCAGCACAGTAGGAAATAGTAAGACACGCATTTTTGAGCCGGCCAACAGAGATTTCATAACGATTATTCTAAATTTAAAACGTCCGTCTTTTGATGCGTCTCACTCCGAAAGTCAATTTAATTGTGTATTCCGTAGTGTATCCTATTTTAACATATAATTTAAGAAAATAAATTTATGACCCACTGCTGCGTCGGAGTTCCTCTAGTTACATGGAGGGTAATTAGCCTACTGTGCCACGCTGGCCAGACGGGTTAGCACATGATTTTGTGTCTAGTTTTCCTTCTATCACGGCTAGGTTGTCACCCTGATCATTATCTTTTGTCGGCTCTTACGACACCCTCAGAATGGAATGGGCTGGTGAAACTATCTATTCTAAATCCGTTATCACACGGAAAATAGTACCTGCTTTTAGCATATAGGTAATATGCCGATTTTCGCAGATTAGTTAATACTAAAGACGATAACTAAAAAGCCAAACTATTGTATGTATTTTAGTGCTTAGGTGGTTAACAGTAATCGCCTGCAAGGGTTGCCACCCCATGTCCGGCGAGGTATCCGATAACCGCCGCCGCGGACCGAACTGATTGACAGCTATATTCCCTTAACAGCCCTAATTGTCTGGCCGCCCTCGTATTACGGGGAATTTAATAAACATGGCCACGCAATACACACACTTTAACGGGACTGTTTGGATTATGCACATTGAATACCGAATGCTGATTGAAATTGGGATACGGATTCAGTCTCGCATTCCTACTTACATAGAGATATGGACGTGTGGACATGCAGATTATATGCGTGCGTATAGATATGCATGCTTGTGGCAACTTGTGTGTGCTTGTGATAGCAGATGCTTGTGGCAACGTAGTCATGGATTGAGAATACATAATGTTACCTACCCTTTCCATACTGAGACTGTGGCTAAAGGAAATCAAAGCTGAACGCACATTATGGGAAGCGTGAGATGAGTTAGTTCTGTTTTCAGAAGTCGTCTCTGAATGTGTTCAACTTTAGAATGGAATACTCTTTATTGTACACCAATAATATAAAAGGTTAACATAGCATTAGATATATTATATAACAAAGAAATGTACAATGGGCGGTCTTATCGCACTAGGCGATTTCTTCCAGACAACCTTTGGATGGATAGGAGTTGTGCACGTTAAAGCGGTGTGCAATAAATTATACAAGTATGACAAATACATGTAGTACATGATCAATAAATATAGTATATTCTAATACATAAATAACTTTTAAATACTTATGGGCGGGATCCCTGGCCTCCACGCCTGGCCGCCCCATCAGAGTTAACGGCAACCAACAAACCCTGTGCTGACCTGTGTGGCTACCATCATGGCAAAATTTTTTTTTTTTTTTTTCAATGAACATGAAGGAGACTTGTGTCACCAGAGAGATAATAATGATGATAATAATAATGTTTATTACACATAGTGGAGGAAATTTTAAACAGATAGAAATGTAGTAGCTGTGTGTGTTAAATTTAAATAAACGCTTATACTTTCTGATTTAAAAAGTTGCCAGCTTATTATTATCGTATACATGATACCAAACAGCTGTTGTAGATCCGGGTTACCGATCAAGAGTTGGTAAAAATTTGCATACTTTTATGGCGGCAGGTGGTGAAACGCCAGGTGCTGTGTTTTTGGTTGCAACATCTTTATATTCATACTAAGTGTAGTTAGGTATTTGGTTTTGTTTTTGACTTGAAATCTGTAACTACTACTTAACCCACGCTGGCCAGACAGGTTAACACATGGTTTCTTATCAAGATTTCCTTCTCTCACGACTAGCTTTGTCAGCACTTACGACACCCTCAACATGGAATGGGGTGGTGACACCATGTAACATACATCCGGGCCAAACCAAACCCTGTAAGGTTATCAGTAAATCTGTAATAAGTTAACACACAATAACAGAAACTGTGTTGTTTCTTCCATCCCAAACTGATGCGTATGCAACTATTTTCTTACACTAATTTTATCAACCAAGCTAAGTTTAGAGCTTTATTTTGTTTCTTAAATAGCGATTAGGCGGATTAAAGCTATACGAATTTGAACATGTTTTTTCAAAACACAATTTTTAACCGGATTTTCTGGCAATAGTTATTAAACCAGCTCATCAACTTAGAGTTTTCTTTGCATAGTTGTACAGATAAGTAACTAACAGTATTCATTAACTGTAAACCCGTTATGCGTTTAAATATATTGTGTTACACTATAAAAACGTGATGGCTATAATGCTTAAGGTATATTGCTTTATGGTCTGGTTTCCCTTTAGTCTGAAATCAGTGGCAATATTACGAATACGAACATTATTGCCTGTATTGAGTGCTCAAAAACATTTGTTTTACATAAACCGCAGACCTTTCGATCCACCGAGACGCGATATTTTGTTCGCCCATAATGAAATTGCCATCCAAGCCAATACCGGTTATTCGTTATTGAGAGTTAATCGGATTTAATGGAAATTGAACACAGTGGTTTTTCAGAATTTGTTTACAAATATTTTTTTTATCTACAGTTTAAAAATAAGCGAATGAATTAATCGAATTCTTATATTTAACTAGCGGCCCACCCGGCCCCGGCGGCCGCGGGATCCCAATCTCACGGACTAACTGAGGACGTTGGAGCAACGGAGAGATTTTGGATCTCTCTGCGTGCTCTACCGTCTGTTCCACGGGGAGAGCTCCGAGGAACTGTTTGAAACGGTACCACCGTCACCTTTCTACCATCGTACTACTCGACATCGCGGCAGGGTTCATCCATATCACCTGGAAACCAAACGTCCAGCACGGTATGCTTCCAGCGATCATTCTTACCACGCACGTGCAGACTCTGGAATGAACTACCTGCCGCGGTGTTTCCCGAGCGCTACGACATGTCCTCCTTTAAACGAGGTTTAAAAAGAGCACTCACTTCACGGTAGGCAACGGCTTGGCTGTGCCCCTGCCACTGCCAAAGTCCATGGGCGGCGGTTAACACTTCCCATCAGGTGGGCCGCTAGCTCGTTTGCCATCAAGAGCAACGAAAAAAAATTCAACGTACAAAGACTTTCCAGAAACTGCGGTATCATCGTTCAAGTTAGTATGCTCCCGTGCATAGTACGATCCATGCTTAGCAAATTAAAAATCAAAAGGAATTTTATTGACGTAAGTTTTATTACAAATCTCTTATAAATCGTCATATTCAAAATTACTAACACATCTTACGGCCCTTGTCCCACGCTAGGTGGTAGTCTCCATACACACCTATCAGTCCTCATATCTACATTCACAACTTTCATACACAATTCCTCATTCTTACAATTCCCACAACCCTTGCGTGCACCCACATTCATGCTGAAACTGCCACCGGTTCAGTTCCACTTGCTAACCTAGTAGGTTAGCAAGGATCCTTAATCTTGAATATCAATTGTTCAACAAGACGTTCAGATTCAAAGTGATTCACGACCCGATTACAAACGTAGGCGTGGGTTCCGTTAGCTTCTCTCGCACCTACACCCATCTGTACCGTAATTGTAGCTGCGACCTTTGCATCTGCCGTCTTCACTTCATCATCATCATCATTTCGGCCGATATATGACCCACTACTGAGACGTACTACTACTACTGCTACTATTCAGCCCATAAATTACCCACTATTGAGTCGGGCCTCCTCCAGTTACATGGAGTGCAATTAGCACAGGGTTTGGTATCAAGTTGTCCTTATCTTGCATTTAGTAGGTTATCGGCCTTGTCATTTCCCTTTGTCGGCTCTTACGACACCCTCACGATGGAATGGGATGGTGACACTATATATTCTAAATCCGTCACCTCACGCTTTATACTCATCAATATTAATTTCATTAAATACTTTCTCTTTGCCCACGCCATTCCCATTGTTCACTTACTCGAGTTACATTGTGCATATTAATTAGGCAAAGCCTAGCTCGTGATGGCGATTGTCTCAATTGATATTGGCGCGTGTAACTTAGTAATTGATAGCTTGTACTTGTGAGGTAATGGAGTTATGAGCATGCGCGTAACGTACCTATACAATTATGCAAAATCTTCGAAATTACTGACCAGGTGTTAACAGTATTGCGAACGAATCTGGGTGTCCCATAATTAAACAGTCATAGGGATTTACAAAAAAGTTTCTACAAAGTTCCTTAACAGGCAGGCTTCAAAATAATAAACTTGTTCGTATTTTGAATTTAAATTTATGTTTATTTAAATGGGATCAACATACTGACCGTATTTTCCATCGAAACACCGACTGGTTGGCACAGGGTTTCTATGAAGTTTTCATTCTCTTGAAGCTAGGTGACTTGCCTGTGGCCTTCTTTTCGTCGCTCCTTACGATATTCTGTGAGTACCTGCATATTCTGTGGGTTGGTATCATTCTAAAATATAATCTACGCCCACACGGACCGAGGTGAATACTTCTAATCAAAAATCCATTGCTAACGTTACCATAATTAGTCGCTTAAAGCTGTTTTGTGATTCACACACACAAATATCTGCAAATCATTTTATCTCAGTTGAATACTCTGTAACGATTTTAGGGGCTATTAATTTCTAGACAATTCTATCGGATCATGTCGTACTCTCTCGCACCCTCATCCCAGAACATTACGAGTATGTAGCGAACATTCTCAATGTGTTATTCACACCTGTAATTCAAATAACTTCTTAAATGAAACTGCTCACCAGAAATCTAACACGAAAGACATCTCTGGACGTAATATCTATAACAGTTAGGTTTTGAGTGATTGCCTCCCAGCCACAATATTTATTGCCGTTGCGTGATGTCTAATAATGAGTGATTGTTGAAATATTTACAGAGCCGAGTGAATGATAAGTATGTTTTAAGTGGTACTGGTGTACATAATACGAACATGGTGTACGGTTAAGATTTGATATATAAGTAAGGACTTGTTCGTGTGGTGACGTATTTAGAATCCATAATCCCATCCCATCATGAGGGTGTCGTAAGAGAAGACAAAAGGAAATTACTGCTGACAACCTAGCCACAAGAGAAGGAAAACTTCATACAAAAACCGGTGCCGACTCGTCTGGCCAGTGAGGCACAGTAGGCCAATTACCATCCATGTACCTGGAAGAGGCCCGACTCAGCAGTGGGTTCCTTTTCCCCCTTGCGTTTCTTTAGTCGCCTCTTACGACACCCGCTGGCTGGCAGGTGTTGGTGACATTGTGTCTTCTAAATCCGTTACCACACATTAAACCTAAATAAATGATTTATCAATGTCTATTATGTTGTTATACATACATGCATACAGTCACGCCTTTTCCCGCAGGGGTAGGCAGAGATCACATCTTTCCACTTGCTACGATCCTGGCTCACAACTTTCGCTTCTTCCAATTTCATCAACCATTTCATGCATGCTCGTCGGTTTAGGGTGCATCACCCATTTGGTCATGGATGTCCTTCCAGGCCTGCCCCTACCAACGTTCCCATTCACAATTTGTTCTAATTATTTCTCACTACAACTGTTATATTATTTTACATCCCCGTATTAAAGCATTTACTTTTAATTTATTAGTAACGTAACTGATCACTGTAATTATCATCTGAATTTCATCAATTACTTCGCATCGCGTTCATCATCCAGATCTAAATCGAGTTACTGTCGTGTAGCGCTAAATAATGAGACGTTGTCATTACGTATGCATGCTAGACTGTAATTAGGATTATATATTCAGTACTTAATTGTAGACTACATAAATTTGGCACGTGTTTTGTACCCAAATGTCATGTTCATGTTTATCATCGAAGGTAGTCACGCCGCGGAGACGCGTATTTTACAAAATAATGTTCCGAGTATGCATTATACTCTAAGTATTTAAAAGAAATACAGTGTTATGATGACATTTATTAGTTCTCTATAGAAATCTTTTGAATGTTTATGTGGAAAACGTAGCGGCACCAACCCATTTCGTCCTGTCGTAAGAGCCGACAAAACGAAAAGATTAGGCCGAAAACTTGGCCGCAAAATAATGAATATTTGACACGAATCCCAATGCCAACCCGTCTGGCCAGTGTTGCATAGTGGGCCAGTTGCCCTCCCTTTTCTCTTTTAGTGCCTATTTTGAAGCCAAAAGATGTACACTGCTGGACATAGACCTCCCCCAAAGATTTTCACAAAGGCCGGTCCTGAAAAGCCCGCTTCCTTTTCGGGCGCCCTACCAGCACTGCGCTTTACGGTGGCCTCTCGAGGATTTTTCTGCCCCATTGGGCGTCGGTGCGGCGAGCTATGTGCCCTGCCCACTGCCACTTAATGTTGACATTCCTGTGGGCTCTGTCAATAAGTGTGATTCACCTGCGTATCTCCTCATTTCTGATAAATCTTATTATGACGTCACACAATACCGTCTCACAGTAAAAACATTCGTATACCTGTTGATATGCCTTTTATAATGTTTCCTTATATTATCATACACTTTATGGTGCCCCAAAACGGGATCGCAAAAACTCAATAAAGAGGCCGCACAATGAATATGGCTGCGGTCGAATGCCTACATTATGAATGTTTATTATTTAAATAGCTCTTTCGTTAGTTGGAACACGTACGGTTTTCTATTGAGTGTTATAAATAACTGAAGGTTCTAGAATTGATAGAGGCTCTCACAAGCTGCCTTATATCTTTAAATCTATACTAATATATAAAGCTGCAGAGTTTGTTTGTTTGTTTGTTAGTTTGAACGCGCTAATCTCAGGAACTACTGGTCCGATTTCAAAAAATCTTTAAGTGTTAGATAGTCCATTTATCGAGGAAGGTTATAGGCTATATTTTATTTTCAAAAGAATTAGGGATCCGTATGATAATTGCGATTTTGTAAACCATGGTGTAAAATCGAAAACCTATTTATGCGTGCGCCGCAAAAACTATTGACAATAGAACAAAATGATGTACTACGGGTTTGTAGGTCTTATAAAGATCTACAAAAAAGTCCGCGAGAGCACATATCTAACTAGTATAGTTTAGTCACAATAACCGATTTTATGTTCATAAAAAATATGCACGGGTTCGAAGCCCACGCGGGCGAAGCCGCGCCCAAAAGCTAGTTATTGTATAGTTACAGTATATTAAAAACGAAGTCCGATACGTTTAGGTACCTTGGATCCGTGCTGCACGAGTCTGGCAACGTGGATGACGATGTCCAAGCCCGTATAGGCGCGGCTTGGGCGAAGTGGCGCGAGGTAACAGGCGTTGTATGCGACCGCAAAATGCCTCCAAAGCTCAAGGGGCAGATATATAAATGCATCATACGGCCTGTCCTCCTATACGGCGGCGAATGTTGGCCGGCACTAAGCAGACACACCCAGGAGCTTCGCGTCACGGAGATGAAGATGCTGAGGTGGATGAGCGGCGTAACGCGTTCCGATCGCATACGCAACTCATTCATCCGAGGTACCTGTATGGGTTGGTGACCTTGTATATTCTAAATCCGTCACCACACGGAGAATATCCAATGCAATACAACATATGAAAAGGCTTTAGCCTATGGAATAGTGCGGTATACAAGTTATTCGCAAGTTACGTGTCCATAATACTAACATAATCTGACCTTCTTCGTGCTTGGAAGGAGACGACCATTACCGTCCCGCCTGTCTTTCAACCATCAATATCAGTCGATACAATAGGTTCATACAATCACTCCGTGGAAATACTTAAATAGTATAATGATTTCTTAGGTTTTCGCGATTATTAAACATTGAAATTAAACATTTTTAACGGATTTGTCGCGGGAGAGACAGTCTCAGCGACCACGACTGTTGCAAAGCATTCGAAACGGGAATTAAATAATGTAATTTAAACGCGATAAATCCGTTAAAAAGTGTTTAATTTCAATACTTAAATAGCATTTCACATAGTTAATTAAAAAATAATCTATACTAATCTATTCTATACTAATATATAAAGCTGCAGAGTTTGTTTGTTTGTGTGTTTGTTTGTTTGTTTGAACGCGCTAATCTCGGGAACTACTGGTCCGATTTAAAAAAAACCTTCAAAGTTAGATAGTCCATTTATCGAGGAAGGTTATAGGCTATATTTTATTTTCAAAAGAATTAGGGATCCGTATGAAAATTGCGATTTTGTAAACCGAGGTGTAAAATCGAAAACCTATTTATGCGTGCGCTGCAAAAACTATTGACAATAGAACAAAATGATGTACTACGGGTTTGTAGGTCTTATAAAGATCTACAAAAAAGTCCGCGAGTGCACATATCTAACTATCATAGTTTAGTCACAATAACCGATTTTAGTTTCATAAAAAATATGCACGGGTTCGAAGCCCACGCGGGCGAAGCCGCGCACAAAAGCTAGTGTTATAATATTGTGAAAAGGAAAGGTACAAAATATCTATTCACCAGAATATTTTTTACCTAAATCCTATCTCAATCAGTTAATGAGATGGAATAGGCAATGATCACAAAATTTATCGATATTTTACATTCGAAGATTCTCGAGTAGCAATGAGATGCCTTCCGGCGCACTTAATATCCTTAATTCGTACCCCCATCGAACCGGAAGTCACCATTCTAAATCAAACATGGCGCTATCCGTGCGATTTCGGGAGACTGCATATTTTAATATCCATAATAGCAATCCATTGAGAAGGATTTATGCACAGGATTGCTAAGTTTGCATTCGAAATTGATGTTTATTGCTATGGTTCGGAAGGATTATATCCGTTTGGCATTAAATGAATGGATGGCTGAGTTACGGATAAATTTAGTCATGGGGTAAATCTAGATATAGTTCGTCGGTTTCCTTTCTCTGATGTATAGTTGGCGTGCCAATTCGTTTTTGTTTCGAGCATATTTCATCATCAGCTGCTATGACATAATTTAGCCAGTATACCCAAACACTTATCTACAACTTCTGATATATACAAACTTTCAGGAAACGTTACCCTTTTACTCAGCCCATAGATGACCCACTACTGAGTCTTGCTTCTTCCTACACTTGGCCTACTGTGCCATGCTGGCCACACATGTATCAAGAACTCCTTCTCTTGCGGGTTATTGGCCTTGTAATTTTCTTTTGTCGGCTCTTACGAAACCTCAGGATAGAATGGGGTACACGATGTATTCTAAATCCATCACCACCTTAGATTTTATTGTCATTAGATTAGGTAGATGGTAAATCATCATCATCATTTCAGCCAAAATACGTCCACTGCTGGACATAGGCCTCCCCCAAGGATCTTCACAAGGGCCGGTCCTGGGCCGCCCGCATCCACTGCTTTCCGGCGACCTTGTCGGTCCACCGTGTGGGAGGCCTACCAGCACTGCGCTTTCCGGAACGCGGTCGCCACACGAGGACTTTTTTGCCCCATCGGGCGTCGGTCCTGCGAGCTATGTGCCCTGCCCACTGCCACTTAAGTTTGGCAATCCGGTGGGCTATGTCGGAGACCCTGGTTTGCTTGCGTATCTCCTCATTTCTGATTCGATCTCGCAGGGAAACTCCGAGCGTAGCCCTCTCCATTGCCCTTTGGGTGACTTTGAGCCTTCTGATGGAGCCCATAGTGAGCGACCACGTCTCTGTTCCATATGTCGATGGTAAATAATTAATTTAAAATGGTAAATTTTATTTTAATTCATTGTTTGACTTGTAAAAAGAGCTCTAATGGGCCAACTTGATTAAATGAGTTTTGATTTTGATTAATATTAAATTGCATGGAGTTAAAGTTAGGTACCACAGAAAGTTTAATTTTTGTTGGGGAAATTACCATTTGAATACCATTGAAACAATTCAGTAAAAATATAAGACACGGCATTGTTATTCCTAGAATGATAATAGTCAAACCGTACCTCCTTTATCAATAAAGACTATATTATCTAAACTCTACGAACTTTAAAATGTAATGCAATTTTATACTAGGTTTCGCGAGCACTTAAGCTTACGCGTATGTGAAGACTTAGTTTCATAGTTACTGCCAATAAACAACTTTGTAACCAACTAGAGATATTCAGGAAATCAACTAAAACGATCTCTAACAAAGTAACGAACTCGTCAAAACTACAAAACGTATTGAAATTAAACATTATTTAATTGTATTTTACATTAATTATTTCCTGTCGTATCGAAAATGGTGTCGTGACGGATTTAGTGACATAGTGTCAACATCCATCCATCCATCCTGGTGTCGTAAGCGCCGACAAAAGAAAATGTTGAGGCCTACAACGCAAAGTCCGTAGTCTTACCATATGTGTCTGACCAGGGTGACACAATAGGCTAATTACCATCCTTGTAGCTGGGGGAGGCCTGCAACAGTGGGTACATATTGATTGAGTAGTAGTAGTAGGTATTTTAAGAGCTGGGTTTCATCCCACTGTGTTCGTGTATATCTTTATACTGACATTAAAATTTAATTATCGATTTGGTACACACACTGTGCGCTTGAGGCCTAATATGGAAACGCATTTTGCATCCGCGGCATAAGTGCCTATGTACATATTGAATAAGTAAAATTTTCGGGGCACGAATAATTTCCCGTCGTTTCTGTGAAGGTCGTTGACTCCGGCCGGTGGCTATAAAAGACTTTAACAAGAATATGAAATAGATTATACAGGGTGTACTAAAAACTCTATAACTATCCAGAACATAGAACTAATCAAAATAAGTAGTTAAAATATTTTTTTATCTTGAAGTATGAGCGAGGAACTCCCAAGTTTTTCCAAACCTGATTGTATAACAAACCATGAGGTCTAGTCAAAGCCAAAACTATCTATAGATATTATTTCACAAGATATGAAACTTATGTATGTAATGTTTTTTCTTATAAATTGCAGAGCACTATCACTATCGATCTTTCCGCTATAGAGTTTTTAAGAAGTAGTGTTTCTGAAATTAATTTAGTTAGACTCTTCTTACCTTATAAATTAAATATCATTTAAATGTAATAGACTCTCCTACCGTACCTACTTGCAATACACCTTCCATTTGACGTAAAACTAATTACACAAACAACCGTTTGGTACTAAGAGCTTGCGTAAAATATGATGTTAATTATAAAAATATTTTTACAGAAAATTCTATTACTTATAAAAAAAGATTCTACATGTTTAAACCATGTTCCAATTCAATTCAACCAATTCACCTTTTTCTTTTCCTTTACCTTGTTTTCTTATTTAAGCTACTTCTCTTTCTACTTCCCTTACTGAAACTTAAACTGTAATCGAAACGAACATCGTTGTGTGCTCACTTGATAATGATTAATTTGTGGATATATTGTAATTAACCTAATACACGGTTATTTAATTAAGTCTAGAAGTAAGATATTGTACCGGATTATTACACTACATAAATACAATTTAAAAAAAGCTGATAACTTGATAAACTTTAAATGGTTAGGTTTGTTTACCTACCCATTGGTTAACGCAATGACTAAAATATGCCCGTGACACAATGGTCGCGAATGAATAAATCATGGTTTGTCTGGCGCGGACGATGAGTGATGTGAATGTTGATAAATAAATTCACTCTATGTCATGCATATTGGGTTGTTGGTACAGTAATTGCTTTAATGAAAAGTTTTTCGTTAATTTGTATTTGTGTATATATTAATGTTTGTTAAGTAGGTTCAAGTTTCTAGAAGTACAGAAAGAGTTACTATGAAAACTATTATTACATAAATATGTCTTGTGAAAGACCGGTTAATTTTGGTGTTGGATAGATGTTATGATACATAATAATGTATGTCGTATAAATAAATTAACCCGACATTTTAAAAATCCTACGAACTTATTGGGTAGTGTATGTGCTTAATTTTTTGTTTAATTTTATATTAGACGTTTATGTAAAAGTAAATTGAAAAGCTGAAATTTCTATACTAATAAGTCTACCATCCACATGTATACTTATTTATTAAAAATGGAGTTTTCTTATTAATTTATGTATGTTTATTTTCTTTTGCATCGAATGCCCGACATATTATTAATATGTTGATTCTGTAGCTATATTAGTTTAAACATACTTTATTCACATTTTCTATATGAATTGTGAAAAATTACGCCCAACGAAAAAATAACCTGTATTCAAAGCTACATTGCAGTTGTAACCTACACAAAATAAATTTAACATCAGGTGTGTTCAAATGGATATAGACCTTAAATATTTTAGTTGGGCGGGTAACACCGAGTTTTAGGGGTGCGTTCATTCCCAACCCGATATTTCTAGGCCTCTCAAGCGTATAAAAAATAATATGCAACAGTTTTTACCTGAATAATTTTCTTCAAGGGTTCCATGCTTTGTATTTAGAGAATTACTACAGCATTTAAAATGCATTTAATGCCGCATATTAAGTAATTTAAATATACAGGGTGTCCCAAAAATGGCACGCCACAGTGACACTGGAAGTAGGCCAGCCCTAGGTCTATTCCACTAAAAAAAATGGCTGAACAAAACTCTCATGGATTTCGAGATATTTGAATTTTTCGATATTATTGAAAATTATCCGTTTTTTTCGTTCTAAGTAACAAAATCGGCACAAATACCAACTTAATGTTTATTTTTTTTATTCCGAACTCATCACTGATAGTTTTTGGAGTAAAGTAAACTTAATTCGGTAATTCGTGTAAAATACAATAAATAGTCACTTCGGTCTTTGACTCAATCAAGTGAATAAACAGTAAGCTCAAATATAATATCCGAGTCTGTGTGTCGCTTGTGTTTGTAGATTACTTGTTTGTAAACAGCGTCAGCAAATGCGATTTTTTTTTAAATATTGTGTACATGTTCCTTAAACATAAAATATGTTATTATGAAAATGACATGCCACGTCACGTTTTAGAACATCTGGCTTGTGCAGAAAGTCTGAAAATTCGACTCCTTGGTCCGATCTAATTGACACTATTACATATCCATTAGATAAAAAGTTGTACATAGAAATTGGGAAGGTGGTCGAATAAAATTGTCGTATTTGGGGATACCCGCAGCCACCCTACAGTACTTTACCGTACATTCTATACGTGCACGCGGCATTATCGTCGTGCACACTCCGTCCATTTCCATAAAAGCCTCTTCAATCTCGCAAAACGTTTTGCGAATTTCAATTCGCTTTTTTCCACTTGTTTAAATGTCGGTTCTAGTCAATATTGGATGCGTGTAATATTGGAACGGAACCTATCAAGTTACTTATGTCTCAAATGTTGTCCATACACTCTTGAAGCAGTTTGAGGTAAGTTTAATGCCCTTAACATAACTTACTTTTAGAATAAATATGTCCGTCGGATTAAGGGCCCCGCGCATTTAGGCGGCCTGGCCGCCCTCTGAGTTTCTTGCCAGTTCTTATCAGCGGTGGTCGCGTTCCGAATTGGTGGTAAACAATATTACTTTGCATTGTTTAAATTGACCATTGACCATTTGTAAGTGTCTTAAACGAAATAAATGATTTAAATTTGCACAACAGTATTTTTTTTTCAACATAAAATTAAAGGATACTCTAATATAAAGTGGACTAATAAATGAGATGACTTTTTAATAAACCAAAATAACCATCTTACTATTCTAATAAAGCAATTTTGTGCCCATGGTGCGACGACTTCGTATAACATAGCAATAGCTACAGATTTATATGAAACCAGCGCCAAACATAGGCAATTCCACAATATTACGTAAACACTTACTAAAAGTGCCATAACTGTAAGGCTTGGTGCTCACTTGTGATGTTTATATATTTTTTTACTTTTTCAAAATCAAACCAAATTAAGAACAATAACTGTGGCATCTGACTCTTCACATGGCTATTCGTATGCGGTATGCGTTCGCTATATTTTGATGAGGTTTTTGACAAGTGTTCCCTCCACACAAAGCCGTTATGTCATGTAATGTCAAATATGACAGATACGCGAACACCGTTCCAGGGTCTATGATATTTTAGTTATAATAAAAAAATGGTATAGCTCTCATAAAGGTAATTATGATTAAGATAGAATTCAAATGTGCCAGTACAAGTATAGCGGTATTTTGCAATACTTGTGAACAGAAAATCTTATCGAACTTTGCTGAGCCGATCAGTGTAGTGTGTAGGGCCCTTTATAGTGCAAAAACTGATGGCGCGAGGTTAGTCCGAAGCTATTCCGTTGATGACTCCGAATAAGTGCAACCAGCGTCGCATCTCTATTCAGTGACCACGATTGGTGCAATTCATTCGAAATGATTCAAGCAAAATGTTCACATTTGCCTATTTGGCGAAGCGCGAAAATCCTGTACTAATTTTCAAAATAATTTAGAAAATCATCAAACTTCTTTAATTAATTATACACCATCCATTAACTTAATTAATTTTTTTTTGTTTGTTTTGGTGTAAGTATGTACCTTGAATACATCCAAATGCACTTGGAAAAAAGCGGTTATCGTAATATTATAAACAGACACTCCAATTTTATTAATTTGTATAGACAACCAGTCTGTGTTCCACGAAATATTTTTATGTTTACATACAGTGATAACGCTTTCATTATTTAACTAGCGACCCGCCCCGGCTTCGCACGTGTGCATTGATGAACATCTAAATTTATCTGTGTTTCTCTACAATATTATGAATTTATTATACTTAAAAACTCTATCTATTAAAAAAACCGCTTCGAAATTCGTTACATAGTTTTAAAAATTTAAGCATACATAGATACATAGGGACGGACAGACGACAGCTACTTTGTTTTATAATATGTAATAATAATAAAATAATAATGAAGGTTCGTCATGTAATGGTAGGATCATTAAAAAAAATGAATATGGTCGAGTGAACTTTTCACTCCGATGATTCGGCACGCAGTAACGGAAGCTTTTAATAGATCTATTGATGTAATCGTTAAATCATGTTTTACATGATGTGAAACAATGGATTACACGTTCACTTATGTAACTGGCATTGAATGTTCGTAATCTGTTTTGATCTGTTCATTTGGATATCTTTGGAAAGATATACAGGGTATATACAGACCTAGTATTACTAACATATACCTCGTTCGCATTAAGAATGTAGTAAGCCATAATTATCCGCCGGCTTAGCCACGTACCGTAACCAATCAAATCGTTCCAAATTAAAAAGTCACATCAGAAGGCTCAGTCACCCTAAGGGCAATGGAGAGGGCTATGCTCGGAGTTTCCCTGCGAGATCGAATCAGAAATGACATAGCCCACCGGATTGCCAAACTTAAGTAGCAGTGGGCAGGGCACATAGCTTGCAAGACCAACGCCCGATGGGGCAGAAAAGTTCTCGAGTGGCGACCGCGTTCCGGAAAGCGCAGCGCTTGTAGGCCTGCGCTTGTAGGTTGTACATGGTTAAGGTCACTGGAAAGCAACGGATGCGGGCCCAGGACCGGCCTTTGTGGAGATCCTTGGGGGAGGCCTTTGTCCAGCAGTGGACGCCAATAAATATTGCTTACGACAGAAGACAGTTTGCGAAGCTGGTACCACAATATTCACAGTAGCTATATTTCTCGTTTACGATGGACAAGGGAATAAAAATTAAATTACGTAAATGTCTGTTTCTCTAACTCCTTTTGGTAGGCTCTCTACCCCGTCACATCGTAGGGCAATGCATTTTGAGCATAGAATAGAATAACGAAAAGTTTATTTTTACGTATAATATTTAAAAAAATACGTCAGATTTCAGCCAGACTTCATCTGTTGATAACGATTTGGTGTAAAATGAGTTCCTCAAGTGATTGCTCCAGGGTAGCCCGCGAAATTCAAATTTTCTTACGTGTTTTGCAATTTGCAGGTCAGTGCTAGGTTGTATGTTGATTAAAATGTTATTCGCGGCTGTAAGATGCATGTAGATAGAGAATTATAATCATCAAAATCATCAATACAACCCTCCAAGCTCATAAAGGTGCAAGAAAAACTTTTTCAACGTCAAAGTCATTCTTGCACCTTTATGAGCTTGGAGGGTTTTATTGATGAGTTTGATGATTATAACTCTGTAACTACATACGTCTTACAGCCGCGAATCAAATGTTCATCATCATACAACCTAGCACTGGCCTGCAAATTGCAAAAAAACGTAAGAAAATTTGAATTTCGCGGGCTACCCTGGAACAATCACCTTAATACATTGATCAGGTGATAATTTACTTGTTTAAATTGTACTTCGGTTTACTTCTGATCTCTACACATTTGTTACATGTTTATGTTCAATTCGAAGATTAAAAAAAAACATACTTTTAAGAAGATTTATTTTTAGGAAATGTATTGCTATGCTTGTTACTTTGTAATTAATCTTATTTAAATATCAAAGTACACTACTGATTTGTCCATTCAATTAGTCTACGGAGCGTATCGAATGGACTCTATCCGGTAAAACGATAGTACTCAAGTGTGCACACGGCATAAAAGGTCAACGATCCATTGATGCGAGCACCAAATTTGGTAGTGAATATCTTCTCGGTGACAATAAATAATTATTCGGGTTTTGTTGGATACCTTTAAATTATTAATATCCAAATTTGTATTAAAAATTTGATTTGTAAAGTGCCACTAATTTTGAAACATTTAATTTTATTTTCCTGCTGCCTCACCGATTACTGTAACTAAAATAATAAATGGCTCGATCAATATACGAAAAAAAATGTAATATAGCCACTCGTTTTTCAAATATTGTCTGTAATAATGACGTCGAACACTTTTGTTATTTTAGTTATTACCACTATAATCACCATAGAAATTATAATCACCACAAAAAGTTAGTCATAGACATGCACAAATATTGGGCAACTCCTGCATCTAACGGACTTTTTTTTACGTTGGAAATCCTCATGGATACCCTACTACCTCCAGCCGGGTAACGTGGGACGAAAGTTGGTAGTTGCACCCCAACCTACCCACTAAAACCAACGATGACCCTTAACTGCCCGAGACACGGGATTCACTCCTCCCGATGGGGGAGCATGCTCCATGACCCTGATGGGGCCTTGGCTTGTACAAGCGGATCCCACGCTATGATGGGGAGCTCAGAACGCTCCCCAACCCACCGAGAGGCACGTGCGGGACATTGCACGTGGGCCCGCCCGGCATGTGAGACCCTGAGCCGGTATGGCCCCAACGGATCATAAAGGCACGCAAGCCCCCCACCACAAGGTGGCAGCACGGCCGAGGGGGTGCATCTAACGGACTCCTGTTACTTTTACCAAGTTGTCAGCTCACGTCAAGTTCTATCAGAAATGTTTTACCAATTTCACTACGAGGGTTTGTAAGTCTCTTTTGACAGCTCTGTCTTCCGAATGACCCATCAAAAAATCCATTCAGTTTAGCAATCTTAGAAATAATAAATAGTACTTCTGGCTTCATAATATACCTATCATAATATAAAAATAGTCAATACATTAAATTGTGTACAGTCACGTGTTCCGATTATTCAATGTGCACAATCGTTTATGGTGCACTTGGTTCCAATTAAGTACACATTGGTCAGGCAATCAAATACAAGGAGTTGTCATCAGTAAAACTTTTCAAAACGATTATGATTATATTTTATATTTCTTTGCCATTTTTAGCTATATTTGCAAAGTAAGAATACAAAATGCTATTCTAAAAGTGTGCTTTGTACGTTACAAAACTGAACCCAGATTACAAATCTTAGAATTATTGTTATTGTTAAAAACCAGTTATACTCGTATAGTAATTTCTACACTTACTAATCTGTTTATTTCTCTTATTGTACATAAATAGTTTTAAAATAAACTAATAATAAATACATTTATTTATAAAATACTACCGACCCGCCCCGGCTTCGCACAGGTGCAATGATGAACATCTAAGTTTATCAGTGTTTCTCTACAATATTAAACACGTATTATACATATAAACCTTCCTCTAGAATCACTCTATCTATTAAAAAAACGCTTCAAAATGCGTTGCGTAGTTTGTAAAGATTTAAGCATACATAGGGATGGACAGAAGACAGCGACTTTGTTTTATAATATGTAGTGATAGTGATACAAACGAAATACCCAACCCAGGGTGGAGCCGAAGGCCTAAACCAACGGAAGTTAGGGATCGAGAGTAAGAAACCTACATATCTCTTTCAAAGATGTTTATAAACTGTACTCGTATAATAGGTAGAACGAAATAAAGTTAATGTTTACATTACTCAATACACCATTATTTTATTTTCACGACGACATGGTGGACAATAAACATGGACTCAATCCGTCGTACAATATTAAAACTAGAGCAAACCAATGATTAATAGCGACCCAACTTTCTCGCAGTTCCTCATAAATGTCTCCAAACGCAGAAAGTCCCCAGAGCAGTTGTTCGAATGGTTATTTTACGGATGGCCAAACCACAGCGTCACGCCCTATTGCCTTTTATTTCGACATCTACCGTACCGTACGAAATGGTAGTTCTGTGGGTCCGCGTAATTATTGGCACAATTATGTCTATAACCGAAACGAGAGAAAGTTGTGTTTGGTTGTTCTAATTGTCTGTCTGACCAACATGGTGTAGAAGGTTAACTCCCTTTCTTGCAATTGGAGGACCAGGATTTAGTAATGGGCCATTATAAGCTTGAGACGAAGAATTTCGCCTTACAGCACTTGGAATAGTATAATATTTTCATGTCATATAATGTAATTTTCGATTTTAGGAATGTAAATATAATACAGAATTAGTGACGTAGAATTGTAGTCAAGACTTGAAGGATAACTAACTAGTAAGTATATTAGGCGAATATTTTCTCTGCATCCCATAACTTACCCAGTTCTGATGATGATAGTAAAATTATACACTAAATACTTATATTAAAACTTGTTATCGTAGTTTTGGTTTACGTCTTTTTGATGTCAGAACTCATGCGACCAAGTGACGTAAGATACGTGTTTGTCGTCACTATTACGACAAATGTGAAACATTTACGACTGTCGCCTAGTCGTTTACACCTGCTTGCGTTTAGATCAAGATGCAGGTCAACACACACTAGTGTACATTTCTTGTTTTAGTATGTGTTTAATGTTATCATTGTTTTTAAAAGTACGTCCAACATACTTTGTGTTTGATTTACACCGTGCGTGGATTTTGTGATTTGATTATTTTGATGAGTCATTATTATCACAACAAAAGGACACTTCGATGCGCATTTTCCTTTTTGAAAGGTAAATCGAATTAGTAGTTGTTCCGGAGAGTAGGGCGATCAAACAAATTCTTTACAATGTTAGTGTAGATTTTCAAAACGGTTTCTTTATATGAATTTAATCATCCGTTGGTTAAATGTAAACCACCCAAGTATATTAATTTTATGGTTTTACGCTCAGACAAGTATCGTGAGCACTATATATCAAGATCATCAACATCAATTCAGAGCTTAAATGACCCGCTACTGAGTCGGACCTAATTCAAATTCACAGAGGGAATTAGCCTTCTATGCCACTGGCAAGACGGGTTAGTATAGAGGAATATCTCGTACGACATTCGCAGAATAGAATTTGACATTTCGCATTCTAAACTCGTTACCATATTGATCTACAAATTGTACGTAATGTTAGCACTGTTTCAAATCCAAATGACACTCCTTATCGCTATAGGAATTACGATACTTGCACGAAGTAGGACATCAGGTGTTTACCTGATAACACACTTTTGTGCATTTACTCAAGTCTTTTGTTTTTGTTTCAGGTAAATTGGAACGAAGCTGTAGAACTGGTAAAATTTTAGTACATTTTCGAATGTATAGTCATCATTTTATTTATTTTAGCAAAAACACCTGTGTTGTTGGCACTGTTCACAAACATGTAATTCACGAATATAAATATGTTATAATATATAAGTTTTTTTTATGTTCTATATTAATAACATTAAACATATCTAAGGTATATTTAGAAGATTTTATGCTGTGCTGACTGTGGATTGTGTCTTAATGTAAATCGGAGCAACCAACCTTACAACTTGCTCTGAGTCTGGGTGTCATTTGAGTTCGTGAATTATATGTATTTGTGTAAAAAGCCCTGTAAACAGATACAGGTTATATTACCTAATTAAATTCCCGACGTTTCGAAAGCTTTGCAGCAGTCGTGCCCACGGGAGAGACTCCCATCCAGACAGTTGTCTTTAAAAGTTCAGTACAGCTGTACTGCCTCGTTGTTCTAGGGATTAGATGTGCTGCCTTTGGATCAACGGGTCCAGAGTTCAAATCCGGGATCGGGCAAGTGTCTTTGTCTAAACCAGAGGCACTTGCTCGGAGTCTGGGTGTCATTTGTGTTCGTGAATTACATGTTTGTAAACTGCCCCAGCGATACAGGTTATAGTTACCTAGTGCAGGGATTTCGTATTTGTAAAAAAAAACGTCGGCAATGGAGTAATGAAAAATATGCACGCGATAAATCCGTTAAAAAAGGGTGCAATTTCAAGATCAAAAGGCTGTTTGCAGGAAAGCAAAAGCACTTTACAACATAAATTGCAATCTCAAGACAATTAGCTCCGATTAAACCATAAAACACAATTCTACGAAGTCCAGAAAGTCGCACAAACAAAAACTAGACTTATAACCCTTCGATTCCTTAACAAGTTGGTGTCTGGTTCTGTAGCTTCTTTTTGCCCCGCCGTTATTTGTTCCCATCTCTTCGGCTTTCGCTGCAGACGCAATCAATTTTAATAAACAACTTGTGGTTGATGATAAATATTTTATTTCTTTTAGTACGCTGCTTTAATAGGAAAAGGACACAAAGCAAAAGCGTGTTGTTTTGCAGGAGACCAGACTTAAAATTGTGTGGATTTAGAATATGTAGTGTCAGCATCCCATTCTACCATAAGAGTGTCGTAAGAACCAATAAAAGGAAATGAAGGAAGAAAAAAGGTTTTTCTTTTATGCAGCAAGTATTAAATTTAAGGCAGAAACCGATATAAATATTTTTTTATAAGGGAGTGAGCATTAGTTGGTTTATTTTGATTACCAACTAGCTGACACGGCAATCTCCGTACCGCCTCAGAATCAATAAATAAAAAAACCTGAATGTATTAAAAAAAAGTATTTTAATATTTTGTCACCTTTAAAACTTTCCCTGGACAGCCAAGAATATTTCAAGACCAAAATTAGCCAAATCGGTCTAGACGTTCTCGAGTTTTAGCGAGACTAACGAACAGCAATTCATTTTTATTTATATAGATAGATAGATATAAGACATATCAATATATTGTACGCAACTATAACCTTTAATAATGGAAAACATATTATGGCAACTATGCGGATAGGGTCAATAAAAACACCCTTTTCATTATTATGTAAAATCCCTTGTGCTCTTATCACGAGGGATATCAGTGGTCGTGGAATTTGAAAAATAATATAATTTCCTTGTGGAAAATACCCCTCATGCCATGCCAAACTACTAACAGTTGACAAGAAATAAAACTAAGTATTACATACTACGATAGGGGTGTAATAAGTATTGGATATTTAAAAATATCACACTACTAACGATAGTGATTATAACTATTTTAAAGAACCTGGACATAATACTTAATACTAGAGATGAACACTTACCTACTTACTTACACAAGGAGCTTCCTTCAACTACAGAAGGGAATTTAGCCTACTGTGCCACGGTGGCCAGACCAGTTTGGTATCAAGTTTTCCTTCTCTTGCAATATAAAATAGATTTCAAAATAAATTAGAACTGTAATACACGATTCGAAGGTGGTGAAAGAGACGTATTTATTTTAATTATCAAAACCCCATTCTAGTTATATATTTATAGTAGTTTAATATAGTATTATTATTACTTTGTTTTTTACCTGGTTGGTCGTGGGGTTGGATGTGCCGCCTTTGGATCAACGGGTCCCGGGTTCGATCCCGGGGTAGGGCAAGTGTCTTTGTCTAAACCAGAGGCACTTGCTCTGAGTCTGGGTGTCATTTGTGTTCGTGAATTTCATGTTTGTAAACTGCTGTGATGCAGGTGCCGTGATGCAGGTTAACATAAAGCAGGAGTTCCGTATTAAAAAAAAAACTTTATGTATAGATTAGTAGATGATGAGTGGATACGCAGGAAATCTAGAGTTACTGACATAGTCCATAGGATTGCCAAACTTAAGTGGAACTGGCAAAACTGATGCCCTATGGCAAAGAAAAGTCCTCGAGTGGCGGCTGCGTTCTCGAAAGTGCAATGTTGGCACTTGTAAATTGTCAGCATATTATTCATAACTTTTATATAATTCAACATTCTATCTATCACCAGTTTGGAACGCGACCATTGATGAGAAGAACTGGCATGACACTCAAAAGGCTTTTAGAAGAAATGTAGTAATAAGCTTTTTTGTAAATCGTTCTCGTGACCGTCTTTTCAAAAGTATTGCGAGACAATTCTCTGATGCGGCCTCTTTATTATCTGTAAATACGACGTCACTGTATTGAAAAAAAAAAATAGATTATAAGTCCGAAGTTTCCTAAAATCTCGACAGTCCAAAAGTTCCTCTATTAGTTTCGCTCTCTCGACCCCGACAGATTTCTTTGTGCGTCCCCTATGGCCTGAAGGTTTCTATAACCCTTGTATCTGTTTGACAGGCAAGCGCCTACCCTTGCTACCCTTACAATCTATTTGTAAAAGTACAAGTATATAATTCTTCCCCTATCGAGTAGCGATGTGGCATTTTTCATCCCCGCAGGCTGAATTTACCCTACATATTCGGAGTTCGAATTAGGGTAGCGTGTAAAAGTATTCATACTAATTAGAGTAATGCCGGCGGAGTTTCGGCAATGGCTTGTTATGGTATTAAAAAGTATGGAGAAGAACAATAATAAATGGTATATTTTTTCGGAGAGTCATTAGCCTACTGTGTCACGCTGGCTAGAAGGGTTGGCACAGGGTTTCTGTCAATTCTGCGAGGCCGTTATGTCGCAGAAGGAGGCTAAGGAGGGAGCTCCAGGTAACCCGCGCCGCGGACGGAGACAGTGGTGGAGGGGGGCTCGTGTCGGTGACCCCTTCTGCCCTCGCCAAAGAGGCCGGTGGTGGTTCGGGGGAACCGCCACCGACGAAAGCCTCGATGACTGAGGGTGTCCCAGTGTACCGGGACGCCCTCTCTGATAGTCGCTTGCTCGCGTAGCGGGCACCACGCCGGGGCGTCACAGTAGACTGCATGTACGCGAACTTGTGGCGCCCCAAGCGCGTCGTGTGAGGGTATACCGCTGGGGTTCTAGTGGGTAGACGACTCTTGGGTAGACGACCCTTGTCGGAGGTATACCCACATAATCACCGACCTCTCCCACGGGGGGCGGTGGTATGCATAAATCATATCCGCAGCGACAACAAAAAAAAAGGGTTTCTATCAAGTTTACTTTCTCTTGCGGCTAGGTATTCGGCCTTGACATTTCCTCTTACGACACCCTTAGAATGGAACGGGGTGTTGACACTATGTATTCTAAATCCGTCACCAAACGGAAATTACAGTAAATAATATTAGCAAATCACCTTGATCTTAAGTTTCACCTTAGTGTTAGTTGATCGCAGTTAAACGTCCGTATCTTTGTCACATAAACCCAACGTTCATTAACCCACTTTCGATAGACCGAAGAATGTTTGACATCACATCCATCGCTTTAAAAGCGCCATTAAATTACTAAACCGGCTAGTTGCATAATGAGCGTCTGTCAAATTCATTTACAATGTAAATTAATGACATTATTCAGTAACTGCTACTTCTAATTAATTTCCTTATGCCATTAAATGCATTCTTTGTGTGAGACATGTTTTTTAAATGTCGTTTTAAATCCTAACGTCGAATTTCCATCCCTGATAATGACAAAAGCTGTGGCAACCTAGCTGCTAAACAAATGCGGTTTTTTATTTGAAAGCAAGTTTTCTAGCACTAGTTCCTTGGTGACTTTTATTAAAATTATTTCAGCTTTTTCATAAGTATTTCTTTTAACAATGTGGTAGCTTATGTGATTCACAAAATAAAAAATATTATAATAGGCATCACTATCATCACTATCACTATCACTACATATTATAAAACAAAGTCGCTGTCGTCTGTCCGTCCCTATGTATGCCTTAATCTTCAAAACTACGCAACTGATTTTGAAGTGTTTTTTTAATACATAGAGTGATTCAAGAGGAAGTTTTATATGTAAATATACATCCATAATATTGTAGAGAAACACTGATAAATTTAAAGGTTTATCATTGCACCCGTGCGAAGCCGGGGCGGGTCGCTAGTATGAAATAAATAATGGCATTTAACTATGGGACCCTTCCATAGAAAGTGACTAATAAACCGTGTGATGACGGATATAGAGTACAGTACATAATGTCACAACCCATACTATCTTGAGGGTGTCCTAAGATGCGACTAAAGGAACGCAAGAGACAGATCACGTACTCAGTAGAGAAAGAACACTGGATACAAACCCTGTGCCATCCGGTCTGCTGGCGAGGAACAGTAGGCAAATTCCCCTCCATGAATTGAGAAGAGACTCGAACCGGTAGTGGGTCATTTTTGGGCTGAAGCAAAACAACGAAACGAGGAAAACCGATCCGCTATAGCCACCGGTCTATAGTCCGGCTATCTAATTCTGAAATTTTTAAAAAATCTGTTTAAAACGCAGACGTTCAGACAATAGTCTTGCACACCATGAATGAATCTACAAATTAGGCTACTTAAAAACTATTGTTAGCAATTAGATACAGCTGTGAGAACAATTGTTAACACATGGGTTTGTCTTACGCACACATGCAATATGTATGTAGGTCGAATATTTTTGTAATGGTATTGTCGACATATCATTTAATTAAAATTTAGAGACGGTAATATTGAATTGAAAGAGGTTACATTTCCTAAACGTTTCTCTTTTTGATGTTTAAATGAGGGATGAGGGGAATGTTGTAAATAATAATATAAATCATATTATCAACACTATCCTAACCTGTACCGTACTGAACGTCTGTTAAATAAGTTATAATTCATGGTTTATAGGCAAATACGAGCGTTGTAGACACTGCAAATACGAAAATTAAATAACGAGAATACGTCTCAAATATTTTTATAACCTAAAATAACATTTGTTTTAAAATAATAAAAGATTCGTGTACAAGGCAGGCAGAACTCGGCATTAATTAAAAAAAATATATAAGTGAAGCTGCGGTAGGAAGCGAGTATGCTCGCTAGCTTTGCTTTTTGGACAGTTTTGAAAAAATCACCTTGTATCATTATTACTATCACCACATAGTGTATAACAAAGTCGCTGTCGTCTGTCCGTCCCTATGTATGCTTATATCTTTAAAACTACGCAACGGATTTTGAAGTGGTTTCTTTTAATAGGTTGTGTGATTCAAGAGGAAGGTTTATATGTATAATACATGCATAATTGCACCCGTGCGAAGCCGGGGCGGGTCGCTAGTATCATATACAGGGTGGTCAGAAAGTCGTGGTTCAAACGTAACCAGCGACCAGGGGTGTAGGGGGGGGGGTGACGATACAAACCCCTTCTGCCCTCGCCTAGGAGGCCGGTGGTGGGTCGGGAGACCCGCCACCGACAAAGGCCTCGTTGACTGAGAGGGCATCCCAGTTCCCAGTCACGACTCTTGGGTAGACGACCCTTGTCACGGACTCCCCCGGGAGGTGGTAGTATGCATGAAGCATTTCCCCAGCGATTACAAAATAAAAAAAAGTTTAGTGAGCCTAACCTTTTTTCGTTGGATTAATTCTGGCCTTGCTACGAATGATCATCCTCGAAAGATATCAGAGCCACGCATAGCCATGTGTAATACCTTTTTAGAATCCCTATTAAATGCGCCAAAACTTGTAATAGAGGGACACTTTTCTGTAGAGTTTTTTTTTTCACTGTGGGGTCCGAAGTAAGTAACAAGTTTTGATTTAAGAATTATGTCTTTCGGAAAACTTAATGTTATCTTTAACACACCCAATAAACTACCATAAATAGCATGTCTAACGAAAGGGCTCATCAGTACCAATCTATTGAAAATTATAAAAATGATACAGGGTCTAGATTTTGTGGAATTTTATCAAGTTTTTGTAAAAAAAAGGACAATTTCTCATAAAAACACAAAATCTATTATAACTCTGCAGGGGTTGACCTTAGGGACCTCCCGTAGAACAATTTTTTGCTGCTGATGCTGCTGACCCCATCTAACCGCTGGTTGCGTTTGATCCACGACTTTTTGACCATCCTGTATAAAGTTTTTTTTTTCAAAACTTCCGAGAAAGCAAAGCTAGTATGCTCGCTTCCCCCAGCAGCTGCACTTGCTCGGATTTCGAACGTTACGGTTTTCAAGTCAAACAAAACGCACTGTAGGTAAAATTACTGTCAAACTAGAATATGCTACAAATTTATCGTGGATAGGTCATATTAAAGTCGCCGAAATTTCGTATTGAATTTAGCTGATTTTTGTACGTGCATCAGGCGAAAGTTATAAAAACAGTATAAATATATGTTTACTTTCAGAGATTCTAAATCAACACTATCATAAGGGCTTTCAAATATCACCTTGTATATCAAACGTTTTTATTGCTTCATAAAAATAGTATAAATATTTAATTTCTTAATATCCAAATTCGGTACTAAATTTAAACGCGATGATTGCGTATAAAATATTTAGGAATATCATAATAGAATTTACGTTCCATCCATATCTTCAAACTACTAAAAGAGTAATAAACCTGTCATACCGCTGAAAATACGGCTGTTTTCATTAAACCGAGCAAGCTTGAGAGTTTATCAAAACATTTCTCACTGCATAATAGCGATAAATCTTTAAAAATTATAGCCTCACAAGTTTAGGAATTCATTGGCAGGAATGTGGCTTGAGTTTATTTACTTTTCAGTAATATGAGTGAATCCGTATTTGTTTCCATTTAATGTATAACCTGACGCTTTGGACGCATTTATAAAAATATAAAATAACATCAGCATATATTTGTATCTTTCAGAATAGAATAGAAATTATTTATTGTTATCACAGGTATATAAAAACTTAAACAAAGGTCTTAACATAGTGAACAGATCGCTGTGATATACCGTACTAGACGGTGTACAATATTATGTCTTAAAATTTAAAATAACATTGGTGAAATATGAATTATTATTATTACATAAATTAAGTTATAATTATTTTAAGTCTTTATCGTTCAAATAATCCGCAATACTATAATATGTTTTATTTAGGAGCAATAGTTTAACTTGTTTTTTAAATATTTTAATGTTCTCTTCACTTCGCAAACTTTGAGGTAAATTATTATAAATTTTAGGTCCCATACAGAAAATGCTTTTATTGAGCATAGTTGTACGTGAGGGTACCAAACATAACATGTCTCGATCTGTTTTTATTTTTGAAAAGATATTGGTTACTTTTAACGAATAATACAGTCTCGTAAATATAAATAGAGATGGAAGTGACAATATTTTCAAAGACCGAAACAGGGTTGGCAACTGTCCGTAGATTTTATATGACATATGGCTCTTATACACTTCTTTTGGGCTTATAGTAACAAATTCATCGCGTTTTTATTAACAAATTTAATGAATGATACAATACATAACCAATTCTTATCCAATACATACACTGACCTGCAATACTAAGTACTACACTTTTAATATATCATTTTTTTCTAAACTATAGAAGTTAGTGATTTAAAATAAAACACATTTTATAGCACATGTTATCAGGTTTCTATGTAACTATAGCAAACTCTACAAACTTTTTTCGAGTTCTTTTTATTTAGAAAGTATATCTTGTGTACATTAAAACTTATTGCAATTTTAAAAGGGTGATACTTAGTTTTGCAGCCAGGTGTATTTACAAAAAGTATACGAGTAGTTTGCCCCATGTTCACCATTGTCTTTACAATTATCGTCATAAATAATTTGTATTCCACTAACTCATTTTATTTTCCATTGCCGTTGAGCGTTGTCACAAATAAGTTATTTTGCGAACCAGTTATTTAGCGTTATCAGCCATTAGTTGGAAAAGTCTTTGAGTAATTTACAGAATGGCATTAAAAGACAAATAAAAAAGCGCAATAGTAAATAGTTTAAATTTAATTTTACAAATTATATTTTTTATATATGTATTCACAGTTTGCAGGGATTTTTAAATAAAATGATATCGCCAAACTGCAAAGTTTGTATATGACCTACTAAGCGTCATTATATTTGTGAGACAACTTGTAAATGTAGGAATAAAGGAACTTGACTGAAAGATAAATTTCAGGTTATCCTTGAATCAAAAACCAATAATGCATATGAAATTTTGCATTAGCACATGACCCTTTTTTCTGTGATATATGAAAATTACTAGTAACTACACAGTTACACGTACACCGTGCAGTAAAACGGCCTTGTGGTGATGAACTTAGAATACATAATGCCACCACCCCAGGGTATCAGAAGATTAAAAGCAATATATGGCAGAAAACCTAGAAGGAAAATTTAAAATGAAGCCCTTTGCCAGCCCGTCTAGCTAGTGTAGCACAGTAGGCTAATTTCCCTGTACTGTACCCGTAATTATCAAAATCCCGACTCAGCGGCGAGTGTTTTACGGGTTCACACTTTACCACACACAAGTAAGTGCAGTACACACGTTTTTCATATGTAAGTGATTACTACTTAACAGTATTTTCCCCTAACAATGCTTCTTTTGAAAGGTATATTTATTTGATCTACGTCTATTAATTTCTCAAATTACAACTCAAAATTTGACTAACCACGCCGATATAGAGTTTATTTTTATAAAAATAACTAAATCAACTTGTCCATGTTATGCTGGAATTGCTGGATTTGGAATGGGTACATAATCTCACCAACACACTTCATCATGGTAGGTGTTGTTTGAGGTCTAAACAAACGAAGAGACAAACCAAATAATCGAAAAAACCTTGACAAGGTACCCTAAGCCGTGTCTAAGAGGGAAAGTCCCTCCACAAAATTGGAGGAGACTCGACTTGGCTTATTTGTAGATATAGCTGATAAACGTAAAATTTGATATGAAATACAGTTTTAAGTGTTCCTTTTATTAAACCTATTTTATGCAAATATGCAACATTCACACCGTCATTTAAACTCAACAAATTATAGCATTTAGTTCGGGGATTTGCATTCATAACGAAGTCGCGACGGTTAATACTGGCGGCTAAAGTTACTTATTGCTAACGTATTTCCAGACTAGTTTGGTCTTTGTAGAAATAAGGAACTGTTGATGAAGTCCATTATAAAAATCGCAAAATTAATAAAGGTCTGTGCGTAACGCAATCTGCCGGTTAAGCAACGCTGGTTCAATTTTGGATAGGTGTCCATAATTTGTGTGTAATATCTGACCTTCCCCATTTTATCTATTCTATTCCTACTCTATGGCTTAGTCAAATAATTACCGGTTGACCCACTAGATGGGCAACGAAGGGCAAACGGTAATCACTCCCTGAAAATACTGGTAGCTGGCTCCGAATGAAATTGAGAAAAAGGAAGATATACAATAAACTAGCTGACCCAGCAAACGTGGTTATGCAAATATGGCATTTAAATAACGTGAAAGTTTGTAGAATCCGTTCTTAGCTGACCCCTCCTCGACGTAAGAAATATTCCTACCAAATTTCAAGTCCCGAGGTCTTATGGTTCCTGAGATATCGGGATGAGTCAGTGTATAGGTGGAAATTAAAGACATATTATTCTTAAAAAGTTCACTTTTTTCCAAAATAATATTTTTATTCAATAACTAGTGGCCCGCCCCGGCTTCGCCCGTGCAAAGTGGGGGTGGGTTATACATATAAACCTTCCCCTTGAATCACTCTATCTATTAAAACAAACCGCTTCAAAATCCGTTGCGTAGTTTTAAAGATTTATGCATACATAGGGACGGACAGAAGAATGCGACTTTGTTTTATACTATGTAGTGATGATACATTAATATACTAATTAAAAATACACTTGATTTTTATTGTTAATGCATCTATCCAAAGTTATTATCTGCTCCACCCAATGATTGACTGTTAGAGAATGCCTCTAGGCATTAAGTCCGCCAATGTACCAATTGTATGTTGCATGAAGTATTAAAATAAAATTATTTTTAATACATACCAGCTGTTCTTTTTTTCTGAAATAATTATGTTCATTATGAGTGGAGCATCTCAACTGCAACGATAATGATAATACCGTTGCCAACATATTCATATTTTCGTGAATACCTGCAAATTAGTTGTGAACAAACTACAAACGACTTCTAGTGTACACAGTACAGCTAGTTAACTGTAATGGACCGAGATAGCCAGACTTTGAAATTCGAAACTCTCGCTGAAATATTTACCGGCAGTTTGCCAGGTGGCCGCAGTTTGCTAAATATTTATAAGTTTACCTGCATAGTTAGTACAGAACTTGATACTGACATGACATGAGACTGCCTTGTTTGTCTAGGAGTAACATATGCCACCTTTAGATCAACGGGACCCCGGTAAAAGTCCAGGGTCGGGCAAGTGTCTTTGTGTAAACCAGAGACACTTGCTCTGAGTCTGGGTTTCATTTGTGTTCGTTGAATTACATGTTTGTAACTGTAAATTGTTGAGATGTGACCCGCACAATCGAAACCGGCCTCGTTGGTCTAGAGGTTAGATGTGCCGCCTTTGGATCAACGGGTCCCGGGTTCGATACCGAGGTCGAGCGAGTGTCTTTGTCTAAACCAGAGGCACTTGCTCGGAGTCTGGGTGTCATTTGTGTTTGTAAACTGCCCCCGCGATACAGGTTATACGTTTACGTATTACGTTTATGTAAAAAGAAAGAAAAAAAAAGATTTGATTTGTGATATTATCTATACTAATATATAAAGCTGCAGAGTTTGTTTGTTTGTTTGTTTGAACGCGCTAATCTCAGGAACTACAGGACCGATTTCAAAAAATCTTTCAGTGTTAGATAGTCCATTTATCGAGGAAGGTTATAGGCTATATTTTATTTTTAAAAGAATTAGGGATCCGTATGAAAATTGCGATTATGTAAACCAAGGTGTAAAATCGAGAACCTATTTATGCGTGCGCTGCAAAAACTATTGGCAATAGAACAAAATGATGTAGTACGGGTTTGTAGGTCTTATAAAAAAGTCCGCGAGAGCACATATCTAACTATCATAGTTTAGTCACAATAACCGATTTTATGTTCATAAAAAATATGCATAGAGATAAGCACGGTTTCAAAGCCCACGCGGGCGAAGCCGCGCTCAAAAGCTAGTACATATAATTGTATATTATTTTTAGAAAAGTACAGACTTCGTTAATAAATATTTCAATATACGAAATACGAAGCCCACATTATTATTGAAAATGTAAAATATAATCAAAAATATAATTTGGTAACTTGACTGTCAAGTGCAATTATGTTTAACCTTTATTAATAAAGGTCAATGTTGCACCCAATTATATTAATTTAATGTGGTAATACATTATGTAGGTTAGTGGACATTTCAATAATTTTACGTAATATGCCAAAAATAATTTAATTTGGAATTGTTTTACTACCATTCTTTTACTAAAGACATTTTTATCAGAGAAACGTTAATATTTGAAACCCATGCCAGTCGATTCGTGATAAAGTGGGCTAGTTTAAGGGTAAGAAGAAGAAGAACATAGTAATGGAAGAGGTGAATGGAAAAAATAAACACGATGCATGTCACTTGACCTCACTCGCTGCCAAACGCGTTTGCGGTCGCATCGCTCTACTAATATTCAAGGTGATATCCGATCAACGGCACTTGCGGGATCGATACGTCAACTCAATTACACAGATAACGTCACGTATGTTGCGGTAGTGGTTTTAAATCGGCCATTCGATTGTAGTTTTCGAGATTACAGAGTGGAAAAGGCTATTATACAAACTAACACGACTGATAACGGTTTTGTCGGTTTTATGCGCCACATTAGATTAGACCAGAAACAACCTTTAGTGTTTGTTTCTGGGATTCAATTACAGAAGTCAATTTGTAGTTACAGTAACAACAACAACACTTTTAAATAATTGTTTGCGAAATGTCCAACCTAAACGTAGTATACGTTATTAAATATCAATAATTCCCTATACTATAAAAGTTTCCGAGGTACACTCCGACACGCTCAGTATTTTCGGATCCTATACCGTCGATTGGTACAGAGACGTGGTTGCTCCATAAAGGCTTTATAAAAA
Source organism: Clostera curtula (assembly GCA_905475355.2). Lineage (NCBI taxonomy): Eukaryota > Metazoa > Arthropoda > Insecta > Lepidoptera > Notodontidae > Clostera > Clostera curtula. The sequence goes on along the minus strand of FR997808.1, from coordinate 6,052,260 downwards.
GACTAAGATATCCACTTGAGAGGGCTATGCTCGGAGGCTCCCCGCGTATCTAATCAGAAATGAGGAATAGGCCTTATGATTGCCAAAGATATGTTGAGGCCTATGTCCAGCAGTGGACGTCTTTTGGCTGAAATGATGATGGTGATGATGATGTTGAAGTCGGCAGGGCACATAGGCAAAAACAACCACATACTAGTAAGCGCAGAGCTGGTAGGCCTCGAAAACTGTGGATCGATGACCTGGGTAAAGTTGTCAGAAACCGAAATATACGGGTGGCTCAGGACCGGCCTTTGTCCAACCGGGACTGGATTGGGGGAGAGCTTCACCATCTTCGCTCCCCCAGCGCGTCTGTCTCATGGAGTTACAGTCAGGGCCCACGAGACAGATCCTGCGCGGGATGGTACACCGGGGGGATGTTTAGTGGGTATGCCTCCAACTCTTCACGGGGGTGGAGGAGAGTCCCACACGCCCCTCGTCGGTCTTCCCCGAGACCGACGGGGATAGTTCATAAAGGATTTTACCCCCCCCCAAAAAAAAGCCCGGTCTTTGTAGAAATCATTGGGAGAGCCCCTCGTCCAGCAGTAGACTTTGTTTGGCTAAAAGGATGATGATAAATATTATGTTTAACATCATGTTTGTTGCCGCAGTTATTTCATCATATGGTATGGACGAGAAGGCACTTTCCAAACATTTGTATTTAAAAATAACTCTCATATGTTTTGAGATACCAACAGCGCCAGATTGAAATTTTCACTAGTCTATAAATACATCTAAAGTAGCCTAAAGCCGCAGTATTTTCATGTTATCTACTGCAAGTCGTAAAACATTCAACGAAACGGCAGTCTGCAGATTGCTTACCTGCTAGCGAATCCAGATAAATCTGCTCCTATCTTAAATCTACTCACGTCTTTAGAACATTTAGACCGTGGCTTAGTTACTGTATTTTCTTTATTACAGTTGTGTTTACTACATGGCATTATGAATATGGTTATATTATTTATTTATAGTTGTCAGTGTGGTGACGGATTTGGAATATTTATATAGTGTCACCACCCTGACGACACCCTCAGGTAAGAGCCGACTAAAGAAAAAAATGACATTTATAATACATATATTTCAGCCCGTAAAAGACCGATAGCTGAGTCGGGCCTGTTTTTTTTTTTTGTCGCCCGGGGTAAAATCCTTTATGGACTATCCCCGTCGGCCACGGGGATGGCCGAGGGGGGGCGTGTGGGACTCTCCCCCAGAGTGGGGGCCTACCCACTAATCCTCCCCGGGTTGCTCCAACTCGCGTCCTTGTTGCGGCATTGTGGGATCTGTACTCAGAACCACGCCAAGCTGAGTCAGGCCTCCTCCAACTACATAGAGGGTTATATCCTGCAGTGCCTCGCAGGCCAGGCGGGTTGGCACAGGGTTTTATTATCAAGTATTCCTTCTGTCATTTCCTGTTGTCGGCGGTTGCGACACTCATGATAAAATGGGCTAGAGACTATGTATTCTAATTCTATTCTTTATTACTAAATCACTACATAGTATAAAACAAAGTCGCTGTCGTCTGTCCGTCCCTATGTATGCTTAAATCTTTAAAACTACGTAACGGATTTTGAAGCGGTTTTTTTTAATAGATAGAGTGATTCAAGAGGAAGGTTTTTAGGTATAATACATGCATCATTGCACCCGTGCGAAGCCGGGACAGGTCGCTAGTAATATATATAATGATATACGTATATATATATATGTACAATTGAACTGAATAACGAATATTTGTATTGTTAACGTAAAAACGTTCGGTATTGTTAGATTCGGCAAGTTATTATTTTTACACGTTCCGCTACAATAAGAATGTAAACTTGGGGCATTGACCGCATCGTATGTTTCATAGGCTGCTGTTATTGTTAATACCCATAACTGTGCCCGTCTAGGTAATGAATGAGTGCTAAATACAGTTAAATAAAGTTTTTTAAACATTTGTAAATGTTAAACAAGAAAAAAAAAATTACTTACTTGATGATGTACCACAACTAAAGTGATCATCCAAATTGGTCGACCTACTTATAAATGTCTAAACATATCAATCATTTAATGGTTAATATTAAATAATGTATGATAATGATTAAAACACAACTACATAAACCAATAAAACTTACTCTCTAGGATTAATCTCTCATGCTATTAACTCGGTTTAGTGTGCGGTAGCTCGGAATTCCTTTGGCAGTACGTAGAGCGCAACGGAATTTATTACTGCTCAAAGACATTTTCCATTTCACATAGAACAATCACGATCTTATATTTACCAACTAAAGAACGGTTCGGTTCGGTAAAGAACCACACTTTCGTGGATCAAAATATTTGAGAGCTGTTGAAAGCAGTGCAGTCAGAAATGAAAGGTTGGTATTATAGACTTCATGTCTTAATTTCAATTGAGCGCAAAACTATCGATACCTATTGTAGAAAAATTGCGGTTTAACGCTACTAACCCACGTAACTAAATCCAAAGGTCCAAAGGTCCAAAGGCACATCTATCCACTATACCAGTGAGTTAAGAGCTCTATCAGGGATATCATGGTGCTGGCGGTAGGAACGCTTTGTTCGTGCTGCAAGCATATAGCTTTTCTTCTTAACGACAGGTAACGCAACTTGTAAGGCCCAAGTGCACTCTGGTCTTGCAGCTGTACATGGGCGGCGGCGATCAGTCACCTTGCCTGACTATTTAATAAATAAACAACACGACAACAGCACATAAGTCCGTTTCCTAACTAACCATCGATCGAAAGCCATACAGTGCATTGGTTCCGGTTCGGCGCCCGAACAATATCCGTAGGGCGTCGTGCCACCTGGCGGTGACAGGTCGAGGGCGCTTGTGGTGCATTACCATACGGTAAGCTGATCGATCGCGGTTTATTGTTGCTTTTGAAAATAGAACAGGTCAGGTATCAGAAGGGAAACATCATCATAAATCATCATCATCAAGAGTAATAAAATAAAATACTCCGACTACATCTGAATGCCGACAGACGAGGCTAGAACGTGGGTTGGTGGAGTGACTGCTCTATCGAGTTTCCAGCGTCTTGTAAATAGCCGCGTACTGACTGAGCGAGCAGCCTCGCGAGGCACGTTTGCTTCGCAACGTTTGCCGCGTGAGGCAGCCTCGTTCTGTTTTAATACAGACCGAGGCTGCCTCACGCGGCAAAGCCGACCCGGAGCGAGGCTGAGCCAGAGTGGAACGATTCGATCGTTCAGTTACTTACAACTCGAACAGAGGATACGCGAGCGCAGCGCATATTTAGTTCTGCTCCTATATGATCCTAACAAAAACTCCATATTTTTGTTAAGTTAGTTATTGGAATGTTCATTTCCCAGTTTATGTTTCTCCACGCACCTTCTTCCAGTCCTCTGTTTGTGTAATCAGGACATTGCGCGTCCCATAGTAGTCTATATTCGCTTTAAAATTGTTTTTTATGTTATATCTATCATTATCCATGATTCCGTGTTCGATAAACAAGCGAGGCATAGCACAACAGTCTTGAGTTCGCGCGGCAAACCTACCGAGGCACCTTTGAGCATGGACAAAAACCGACAACGTTCGGCTCGGGCCGAGGCATGCTCGGGCGAGGCAGCACGTGCGTTTGCCTAGGGCGCGGCACGTCCTGACAGAGCGAGGATTTGCCTCGCGAGGCTGCCCGCTCAGTCAGTACGCGGCTATTAGTGTTAGATATTTTATTGCCGTGGTGAAGACGTACCATCAAGTAAGATTATTCTTCCTAATTATACTCTACAATAAAATAAATTTGTTCACATTAGAGTCCACAAAGTTATGGGAAAACAAGACTTTCCTTTTCTAAACCATATCCCACAAAACACCAATCGTCAAGTCGATCATTGAATAACGATCGGCCTGATGTGCCTTGCCATTTGCAATAGTCCACCCTTACGACAAACCCAGGGTGGAATAGGCTGCTGACAACTACGTATTCAAAACTCACTACATTTACTGATAGGATCTCCATATTCAAATATACAAAAAAAATCAGTAAAAGTGTAATATGTGTGGTGTGGTGACGGTTTTAGCATACATAGTGTCACCACCCCATTCCAGTCTGAGGGTGTGTTTAGAGCCGACAAAAGGCAATGACTAGGCCGAAAAGCTAACCGCAAGAGAAGAAAAACTTGATACGAAACCCGGTCCCAACCCGTCTGCCCGGCGTGGCACTCTAGGCTAATAACTCTCCATGTAACTGCAGGAGGTCCGACTAGGTATTAGTAGCAGCAGGTATAATCCTTTATTTAATAAATAAATGCTGCTCCTAAAACAAATCTATGTACCTAATATTGTTTGAAATTAGAATGACTTATGACAGTTGCAATTGATAGTTTCAAACTTAAGGCATGAATACAATCGAGCTGTAGGAGGTAGCCAATTGACATGAAGGCTAATTAAAGATTGGTCATAATGAATCGTGCGTAGTACGTTGTATTTGGCCTACTTATCGTAGGAAATATTTATAGACTGCACCATGTCTATCGATCATTGCCACCCGGGACATTAAGGCGTAGTTCACAAAATATACAAGCGATAATTTATGGCAAAACAATGCCTGAAGAATTTGACTAGCAACGACTTTTAAAAGATATTCGATATTCGTAAAAATTGTCGACGAGTGCAGTCTTTGCTATGCATATATATACTTTTCGCAAACTTTTAATAAAAAAAAATACACAGAAAGTATAATCCACTGAAATTAATATAGTAGAGAATCTAATTTCGACCTATTACACATTTGAATGTATTTTGTACCTACAAGTTTAACGTTTCCGGGAAACATACATGACCAATTAATAACAATTCCATTCAAAATTTAAAACTAAAACACGGATGAATACTTGATTGATTAGATCCTAGGTATTATAGATATTCTTTGCACGTGTGTACATAGACTTACCACAACAAACGGTGCGACATTTTCAAATTCATCAGTACATCGGTAGACATTGCATGATGTTGTCTTGTCGCTCAACTACATATCTCAATTTATAGTAGTTTTATACCAGTTTTCGTACAATGCACCCTATTGCTTTCATACTCGTATAAGGCATATTGTGACTGCAAAATTGATTGACTGGTGAACAGTGACGAATGGACGCGACGTACCGTGCAAAATTCCTATGAAATATTCTGTGCACAGTGTTTCAGTTTAGTGTAACGTGTAACTTTCGAGTGATTGTACTTACGTCCAACAAGTTTTATTTTCTGTTTGGATTTTGAATTTTGGAATATTCATTCAGGTTAGTCTAGTCTTTGTGGTATGTACAATGTTTTGATAACAAACGAATTTTTTTTTGTTATATCAATAACATTACGCTCTTGACAAAAGATTCAATGTCGTGCATCTATATGATGTATATAAATAAATTTTGCCTTTTTGCCAATTCGGCAAAATTTGGGGTCGAACTAAAACAGGTTACACTGGTTTCGCTAACTACGCGAAGGATTTTAAATAATTGTCCGTGTAATGAATTAAGAACATATATGTATTACCCCGACGAAAAATATCCGTGTGGTGACGGACTTAGAATACATGGTTCACCACCCCATTCCATCCTGGGGGTGTCGTAAGAGTCGACAAAAGGACAATGATAAGGCCAAAAACCTAGCCGCAAGAGAAGGTTTGAAACACTGTGCCAACCCGTCTGGCTATCGTGGCACAGTAGACTCCATATACCGGGAGGAGGCCCGACTCACCAGCAGTCATTTATGGGCTGAGTAGTAATAGTATTGTCCCGCGCACATTTTTATCCGAGGTAGTCGTAGCAGAAGCCTAATTATTATTATTATTATACTAGCTTTTGGGCGCGGCTTCGCTCGCGTGGACTTCGAACCCGTGCTTATCTCTATGCATTTTTTTTATGAATATAAAAGTGGTTATTGTGACTAAACTATGATAGTTAGATATGTCCTCTCGCGGACTTTTTTGTAGATTTTAATAAGACCTACAAACTCGTAGTACTTCATTTTGTTCTATTGTCAATAGTTTTTGCAGCGCACGCATAAATAGGTTTTCGCTTTTACACCTTGGGTTACAAAATCGCAATTTTCATACGGATCCCTAATTCCTTTGAAAATAAAATATAGCCTATAACCTTCCTCGATAAATGGACTATCTAACACTGAAAGAATTTTTGAAATCGGACCAGTAGTTCCTGAGATTAGCGCGTTCAAAGAAACAAACAAACAAACAAACTCTGCAGCTTTATATATTAGTATAGATAATCACGCCTCTTTCCCGTAGGGGTAGGCAGAGACCACTTCTTTCCACTTGCTAAGCCTAAGAGTTTGTTTAAATTAGATGTAGTAAATCTAGTTGCAATAAAGAGAATAAAAATGGACATGAGCGTGTATCTTAACGAGCGTATACGAGTAGGCTAATTTCCCGTCATGAAATTAGAGGGGGATGCATACAGTACTGGATGTTTTAATATCGGGCTGAAATGACAAATGGTGATGTTTATATATTTCACAAACAAACATAGTAAGTAATAGGCAATCTTAGAAACAAGAATGTGTGTACAACGCGTGTGTGCGGCTATAATGCTAACTGGAATCTCATCCAGGCACTTTATTCCAAATGCTACTTGGTTTAGTGAATTTGAATTATTATTTGAAATTATTATTGAATTTATATTATTGAACTATTATACGCGCGTGAGTTCATGTCCATCCTGAGGCATGCTGTAATGCTGTTACCTAATTAGTTATGGTAGTGTAGATAATAACTATCGGTTTAGTCAACAGCTTTCAATTTGGTTTATTGTTATCTAAGGTAATTTTGCAGATTATGAAATAAAATCAATGTGATAAGTAATTATTTATTTAGGCCCCGATGGACATGAACTCGCGCGCGTATTAATACCCCGGAAGATTTTTAAAGGCATCGTCGTGGTGTGATCATTGTTAGGAACCTATTTTCTTAGGTGACATAGATATCAATTTGTGACATAGATTTAATCATTAATGGATAACAATTTTCCTATTCTAAGCTGTTAATCTTGTTCCAGGTAAAGCATCGATAATAATTGTTTGGCGGTCTCTGCAGTAAGTGCTATATCCTGTATTAACAGCGTGTTAACCGGTCTTAGGATACTTCCGCCTGACTTCCGTATTTTATGTATTTACTAGGTTATTAAGTAAGAGTGGTAGTATTTACATTAAACCTTCTATTACTGCTGTACAAAGGTGACTTTGTCATTTTCTTTTCACGCCTAAACAACCATCAATAACGTTAAACAGCTTGAGTACCACATTAGAAATATTAGTTTTATTCTATACTAGCGACCCACTCCAGCTTCGCAAGGGTGCAGTGATGAACCTCTACATTTATCAGTGCTTCTCTACAATATTATGGATATATTACATACTAGCTTTTGCCCGCGACTTCGTCCGCGTGGAATAATGACTTCCGGAAAAAAACAATTTGACCCCCTTTTCTCCCCGATCGGAGGGAATTTCCAGTAATCCTCTCGTAGTGGTCCACTCTAACTCTCGAAATCACTGTGTCGACATGGTGCTTCAGGGTGTGGCCCCTGTCGATGGTGACTCCGAGGTAGAGGACTTGGGGTATCCAGGCGAGGTCTTGACCGTTGAGGCGAAGCGCAGGGGGTAAATTGGTATATCCAGTAATTAGGGCCTCCATTTTGCTAACCAGTCAGGTAAGGCGTCGAGGGTTGGCTGCAGTCTTTTAGCGGCGAAGGTTGGCTTGTACGATGATGCGTAATACGCCGCGTCGTCGCACGAACGGGCAAATCTACGAATTAGGCGGTCAAAAATACAATACTTGAAATATGTCTCAGGTAAAAAAAAATGACTACCTGCGACTGGTGAGTAACCGTAGAACAATGGGTGACCCCACCCGCTTCCGCACTGGAAGCTCACGCCGAGGTATGTCAGTCTAAACTTGATCGTCGCTCTAAGTGTTTGTATTGCGTTTAGACATTTTGGGAAAAACTGCTATTTTAAAAGTGAATATTTTTATTTTGGGATGTGTTGTGAAGAATATTGTGATGGTTTCAGGTATAACAGGTAAGAATACATATATATTAATAAGTTTCATGCCAATGGTAAGAAAAAAATATAGCGTACTTGAAGATTAAAAACCATGCTCGAGATTGTTGTATTGAAATCTATTTTTTTGTTTTTAAAATGGTTTTTGTTATACTTCAGGGTTCGTCCCATTGGGTTTGTCAGTTGTAACATAAAATAGAGTATTTAGGCTAATTGAAAACGAGGAAATTGGCCGTGATCTCCCGTGAAATCAACATTTTCAACATCAATGAATGATGTAGTAGAAATTCATCGAATTTGCTAATTATTTATTTTCCTTTTTTAAACCAGTTTTCGTTCCATTTCAGAAGCTGAGGGTACCTCAGGAATGCGAGTAGTAACGCGTAAACACCTTTTTAACTAAATGCAGGAACAAAACTTGCATAATTTTGACGAAAAGTTGAGTTATCTCGAGAGAGATATTTTATCGCAAGATGAGTATTGTGAAGAACTAAAGAAGGAAGTGAAACATAAATTATCTTATTTGAAGTCTCAATTTAAGAAAAAATGGATAGAAGCTCATAAAAAATCACAGCTTTTCCTTCAAAAGAATGATAAGTGGTTGCAAGGAACCTTTGAAATACCAAGGGCTAGAAGACGTTCTTCTGGTCGACCAAGAAAGTCATTTATAGATTCAGTAGTAGTGAAAGGAGTAAACGCAGAAAAACAATCACAATACAAACAAAAAATGCAAGATAGAGATGCGAGTGACAGCAACATTTTCCAAAGTTGCTTTGTTCCGCTACAGTTAATATGTGGTTTAAACAAAAAAGTTCTTTGGCAAAATCCAACTCCTTCTTCGCCACGATTCTGTCGACCAATAAAGATCCGTTTTACTAAAGAAACAGTGGATAACACTAAGTCTGAAATCGCAAATGTCGAACAGGCTATAAATGCATTGAAAACCAGTGAATTCGTGCTGAGCGAAATGTTATTAAGTGCAAAGCACGTCATGACTCTGACTATGGTTGATGCAAAAGTGTGTAACGCTGCTACTTCAACTACTTCAACCATGAGATGCTTCATCTGTGGTGCTACATCAAAATAATGTAATAACCTCGATACGAAGAAAACTGTTGATAGCGACGCATTACAGTTTGGCCTATCCGTGTTGCATGCTAGGATTCGGTTTTTTGAAAGCATACTTCATTTGGCATACAAGATTCCTGTTCAAAAATGGCAGTTAAGGTCGGAAAATGACAAAGACATTGTTAAACAGAAAAAGGCAGAAATACAAAAAAAAATTGAGAGCAAATGGGCCTACTAGTAGATGTGCCGAAAGCTGGTTTTGGCAATAACAACGATGGCAATACTAGTAAAAGATTTTTTGCCAATCCTGAAATTGCTGCTGAAATCACCGTCGTGGATTTAAATCTATTAAAACGCTTGAAAGTGATTTTGGAAGTCATATCCAGCTCTTATAAAGTAGATTTAAAAAGTTTGCTCTATATGGGTATGAGACAGCGAAGATTTACATTGAATTATATCCCTGGCATCCGATGACTCCCACGATGCATAAAATATTAATTCATGGCGCAACTGTCATGGAAAATGCACTTTTGCTTATAGGTTTATTATCTGAAGAAGGCGCGTAATAAACATATTCGACTGTATCGGCAGGATTACGCTAGAAAATTTTCTAGGGAGCAATAGAATTTAGACGTAATGAACAGATTATTGCTCAGCTCTGATCCCTTGATATCTAGCATAAGACCAAAACCTAAAAACAGGTATACGCCACATAGCAAAGAAGCAATAAAAATGCTTATGTCAGCTCAGCCACACACGGCTGAAGAGAATTCCTCGGACGAGGAAAGTGGCATAGAAGGGCCTGACAATGAAACGAAAGGATTCAGCTCTGGTGAAGAGACGTGGGACTCCTCTTCCTGATTTTTTTTTGTTTTATCAATAAAACGTGATTTTTTTTATGAACAATTGTTTTTTACGTTCACCAAAAGCTTATATAATTGAGATATAATAATTATAAACTATTTATAATACATAAAATAAAGAAAATAATTTTGACCGCCTAATTTTGATAAATGCCCCACTGTGCGTCGGCGTATAGCGTGAGCTGTACCTGACTGGTACATGGAATGTCATCTGTGTACGTTGCATAACAGGCAGGCGATAGGTACCCCCGCGCGGATCGGACGCACGGAGGACAGGGCGTCTTCAACTTTCACTACGAAGGATCGGTTCGTGAGGAAAGAGGCGACAACTTTGATGACACGTCGTGGGGCGGTAGACGTCGACAGCTTGAACAGTAGTCCCTCATGCCATACCCTGTCGAATGTCTTCTCCATATCGAGGAGTACGGCCGCCGTGAACTCCTTATTGTTGTGGTTGACAGCCACAACAATTCAGTATTCACGCGCGATGGCTTATTAGCGTATTACATGTATAACTTTGGTGTTTCTGTACCGATTTCTATGATTATTTTTTATTAAATAGGTAATAATGTTAACATTTATTAATTAGGGATGATTGAGAGTGTTATAAACGTAAGAGTAGACAAATATAAAAAATGGAGTAAGTTCTCCTGTTTCCCAACATTAACAGAAGTATGAAGAACAATTGTACCAAGTTTTGTTGAAATCCGTCGAGCGGTTTTTGTTTCTATAACGAACATACAGACAGACAGACAAAAATTTAACTTATTGCATTTTTGGCGTCAGTATCGATCACTAATCACCCGCTGATAGTTATTTTGGAAATATATTTCATGTACAGAATTGACGTCTCTACAGATTTATAATAAGTATAGATATAGATAGATAGAAGAAGATAGAAGATATAAACCTTCCTCTTGAATCACTCTATCTATTAAATAAAACCGCTTCAACATACGTTGCGTAGTTTTAAAGATTTAAGCATACATAGGGACGGATAGATGACAGTGACTTTGTTTTATAATATGTAGATAGATAGTGATGATATATCGTCAGTGTTGCTTGTTATAATTTGATCTATATATACAAAAATGAATGTTTGTGTGTATGTCCTATATAGAATAAACTATGCATTTGACGAGCCCAAGAAGGGATCTAAGTTGGTACGACTTTAAATTGTTTTGTATTAATTGTTCCAATTCGAAATCAATATGAATATTGTTAAGACAGAGCAACGTCTGTCGGGTCAGCTAGTAATTAATAAAAAAACTGCCTTGTCAGTTTTTGTATAACGAAGCCAATGACACCCTGAGATTGAGCCAGTGCAATACTAATAAAGACAATCGCTAATGTAAAACAAACACAAGAAAGGGTAAACAACACTTCCAAGTGAGAAACATTGCCCAAGACGTTTTCCTCCCAAATATATCATACTTTGCAATAACCTAGAAATGCGTTTGGCACGAACGCGTTTTACATAAATATTTGCAATTAAAATTAAGCATCGCCTCCCCATCCGGGCTATTATTCAAATTGGACACCACAGGAGACCTCAGAAAGTTTCAAATTAATTAAGAGGGCCATAAGACGGCCCGTTAAGGAAATAACAATGAAGGTGGTCCCTAAGCTTAGGCCTTATTTATTGCAGGCCTGAGAACTATAACAGCAAGCCCCTGTCATCATCTTGCGGTGGGCAACCCTTCGTATTTAACATACATATTTCGGTGCAATATTGCACATTTATGTGTGGTGACGGCTTTAGAATACACAATGTCACTAATCTATAACACCCTGACGGCGACTAAAGATTTGACTGCCTTGTTGGTCTAGTGGTTAGATGTGCCGCCTTTGGATCAACGGGTCCCGGGTTCGATTTCGGGGTCGGGCAAGTGTCTTTGTCTAAACCAGAGGCACTGGCTCGGAGTCTGGGTGTCATTTCTATCTATAATATGTATGTATTTACAAAAAAAAATGTATATAAGTAAATTATCATCCATCTCGTTACCATAACACAAGCATTAAGTTGAAATTAAACACTTTTTAACGGATTTATCGCGTGTATATTACATTATTATATTTATTATATAATAATGTAATATACACGATAATGATTTATCGCGTGTATATTATTAATATACACGCGATAAATCCGTTAAAAAGTGTTTAATTTCAATGTGTAATAATCGCGAAAACCTAAGAAATCATTAAGCATTAAGTTGCTTAGCTTGGGACGAGATGGCGTTGTGTGTATTGTCCATAAAAAAAATACGCAGGATTCCGACAACTTAGCCGCAAGAGTAGAAATTCTTGATACATAACCTGAGCCAATCCTGTAGAGACTAATAGTCATCTTAGTTACGGAATTAGAGTACATAGTGTGACCATGTCATTCTATCCTGAGAGTTTGATAAGAGTCGACAACCTAGCCGAAAGAAAGGAAAATCTTGCTACGAAAGCCTATGCCAACCAGTCTGGCCAGCGTGGCACAGTAGGTTAATTGCTCTCCATGTAACTAGAGGCGCGACTCTACAGTGGTTCGTCTATGAGCTGAGCACCAGTAGTCATCTAAGGTCTAAATAGTTATAAAAAATCATAAATAATCGGTAATGTAGATAGATAGATAGATAGATTTCTTTATTGCCACTTAATTTTGTACATACATTTAAATAATTACAGAAAATAAAAAACTTAAAAAAATAATAAAAATAAGCAATGGCAATGGGCGTGAGCTCAGCAAATGCTGAGGGAGCTGCACTTGGCACAGCTTCACCCAGCGCTGGTTTACAGCACAGACCTGACTACAAAAAAAAAATTACATATTGCTTTTGCGGGCACATACTTAACAAAAACATAACATGAAATCGCTAATGAATGAATTCTTGAAACGTACTTGTACATCGTACTACAACCATTAAATCAAATTGCAGAAATGAACTCGCAAAATAAAGTAGCTACAAAATAAAACCCCGTGTATGAAGAGATATAAATTTCCTATTAAAACCAAAAACACTAAACAACATGAAAAGGAATGGAGAGAGCGAATGTCGTTTGTTTGATCTTTTATTTTCCTCCTCATAATTTGTTAGGAAATATTAAATTGAGTATGACAGGAAACGTTTCGAGATGAATACGACTGTATTTTGTTTTATATTTATTACGTGTAAGAAATCTAATAATATAGTACAGGAATATTCCATCGAATATTTTCTTCTTATCGGCGTAACTTTATGGCGTGAACATAAGTCAATTGCGCCACACTAGGGGTATCGACATAGTGTCTTATCAAGTTTTCTTCTTATGCAGCTCTTGTTATATGACTCGCATCATAATACACATTTCGGTTGGCGCCAAAACGTTTTAATAATGACAAATTAAAGTTTTTTTCTTAAATCACTCTAGGTACGTCTATAGCAATCTTTACGACATCCAGTCCTGTACTGTCAATCTCTGGAATCGAACCAGGACCGGTCCTAAAGCTGTTAATGCGCCCTTAACTAACAAGGCGACTAAAACTACGACGTTGTAATCATATTTTACAGTCAATAACACAGTGAAAACAAGAAAGTCTCTGGCGTCGTTCAACACAAACATTTCCCAGTGTGATTCTCAGAACACACTGGCTTTCCTGTTTCCTTACTCATACACAGAAATCTGCAGACATAAGTGCAGGGCTGTAATATTCTCTGATAAGCCGTAACTCTTCGGCAAATGAACATTCTCTTGCTACTGAGTCACTAAGACGGCTTAACGCATGCCATTAACTATAGTAAAGCGCCATATACATTGGGAGACGTCCTTACCTTGATAGGAAAACGACCAATACCGAATCGTAGAACATTTAGCATCTCTGTGAAAATACCTAATTCCATGTAGTAATGGGTTTAGAATACATAAATAAATAATAATAATAAATAAATATCCTTGGACATTTCACACAACGCCATCTCGTCCCAAGTTAAGCAACTTAATGCTTGTGTTATGGTAACGAGATGGATGATAAACTACCTACTTATATACATTTTTTTTTTGTAAATACATACATATTATAGATAGAAATGACACCCAGACTCCGAGCCAGTGCCTCTGGTTTAGACAAAGACACTCGCCCGACTCCGGAATCGAACCCGGGACCCGTTGATTCAAAGGCGGCACATCTAACCACTAGACCAACGAGGCAGTAGCCAAGCCATTTCTTCCCGAGGGTGTCGTAAGAGCCGACAAAAGAAAATTATAAGGGCGAAAACCTATCCATAAGAGAAGGAAAACTTGATACGAAACCCTATGCCAAACCGTTTGACCAGCGTGACACAGTAGGCTTATCACCTTCCAAATAGTATTTTTTTTAAACAGCAGTTTACAAACATCTAGACTCGGAGCAAGTGCCTCTGGTTTAGACAAAGCGACTTGCCCGACCCCGGAATCGAACCCGGGACCCCGTGATCCAAAGACGACACATCCAACCCCTAGACCAACGAGGCAGCGTTGGAGAAGGCTCAACCCAGCAGTGGTTAATTTATGACCTGAGCAGTAGAAAAAAACAACTTCAAAGACTAAAGGTCACAGACACTGGGGCGAAGGTCTCCCCGATATTGGATTTCTTCGAATTCGTATGAAATACTACACACATGAAAAACGACGCTCCCGGAGCGTGAATGATGTGACACTTTGGCGTAGTCTGAATCCGTCACTAGTTCATATACCTATGCATATTGTATATTATACTCCCAAGTTTAGACGAATAAAGTTGAACTTTATTAAAATAAGTAATAAAGTTCAAATTGATTCCTGCAATATTCGCTTTAACTTATTTGTTTTTGTTCATGCAATTATCAATAGTTGTTAACCAATAGCCGTCTCAAAAAAACGTGCTCAATCTGTTTCCATGTAAATGGGCCTTAAGCCATTATATTTTATCTAGTTTGCCGAAAGTGATCCCACTGGCTAAGTGCCAGAAGTACGACAGACAAATATTTTGGGGGCAATTCATAGTGCACAGTGCGCCGAACCGCGCCACCGTGAACATAAATTCCGAAACTATTTATATAGCGCTAAATTTAAACGTAGAACTTTATTGGCCTGACCAATTTGTGGGCGTTATTAATATTATGTCACGGAAGCGAACAGTGTTCATAAGTGTTCATGCTGTCAAGATGAATAAATTGCTTTGACTTTTCATATTCTTCCTTGAAAAAACATTATCGTAGAAATAATCTTCAGTGTAAAATATTTTTATCTATTTCTAAATACGTTGTGTCTTGTACACCTAATAAATAACTCTTGTCCGTGTGGTGATGGATTTAGAATACACAGTGTCACCACCCCATTCCAGCCTGAGGGTGTCGTAAGAGCCGACAAAAGGAAGACACAGGCGGAAAACCTAGCTTTAATTGAAACTCTATGTCTACCGAGTGCGGCACAGTACGCTTATTACCGTCCTTAAGATGGGAGGAGGCCTGTCTCGGCAGTGGGTGTGGATGGGAGCAGTGGCCACACATAAGCTGCGTAGCAGCAGCTCGTAGTAGTAAATATCTCGTAACTATTTATTTGTGATACATAATAACTATAGTATTAAGTGTCATTGGTAGTTAGTTTTTTTTTTCTTCTGTGGCGTTCGCAATTATTGCATTGCCATTATCAAGTTAATCCAGTGTTGATGTAGTGGTTTTTACATTTCATAAAGGTAGGGAAATTCTGATATTCTGAAATTTACTTCTGATGTCGTAATACATTTTTAATGTTTACTGCAATAAGAAGATTTAAAATTAGATTGATACATTTTAATGAATCTAAATGTAATCGAAGACCTGGTAGTTACTTATATTTACTTATCCAGTTGTTGAACTTATATATAACCCATGCCTGAGTGCTTCCGAGAGGGCGCGTAAAGTCGGCCCCAGTTGTCATTAAAACATCTACATAAGTCGCCGCATGAAGGCAGAAGCGTGAAACATACAGCCAGTTTAGCCGAATAGTTATTAGTTAGTTATTAGTAGGCGGTATTCGCCACGTTTAAGGTTAGACTAGTAACCGACCTCAAATACACTGTTGATTACATCTATATCTATATATATATAAACTAGGCACCCACCCCGGCTTCACACGGGTTCAATTATGCATGTATTATACATATAAACCTTCCTCTTGAATCACTATATCTATTAAAAAAACCGCTTCAAAAACCGTTGCGTAGTTTGAAAGATTTAAGCATACATAGGGACGGACAGACGACATCGACTTTGTTTTATATTAGGTAGTGATGATGAATGTTTGTCTGTATGTCATTCATAGAATCGTAAGCTACGCATTTGATCATGTAATGTAATGATCTTCAGCAAAGCGTTGTGGATGAGCCCAGGAAGGGTACTAAACAAAAAAAGTTTTTTTTGTTATGTTTTATCTTAGTTAGTTAGGATACAGATGGCACTATTATAAAAAAAGCTAATATTTATACGATGTATATAATATTATGATCGTCATAGTAATGTGCCGATCTTGCATCGCGAGTCCCCGTCAAGTCAAGTGTCATTGTGTAAAGAAAAGTTTGCTTTGACTGTGGGTGTCATTTGTGTTCGCGAATTACATGTTGGTAAACTGCCCCCGTGATACATATTATGCACAGTGTAGGGGTAACTATTTAAAAAAAAATACAATATCTTAAAAACTTCGGAGGAATATCTAGTGTCGTATCCAAGTGACACTTCTATATGCAAAACTTTCACAGCAACCAAAGACAGAAAGGCACTCAATATATTTTCGTATGCATTGCATTTTCAGCCTCACGTTTCGTGGGAAGCATGGCCAAGGAAAGAGTAATGGACGTTGGGGGTAGCATTTTCACAAAATGGATATATATGTACGTGTTGTTTGGTGCAGGGGGACGTTGCAAGGCTAAAGTGCGATGAAGCTTGAATAAGAGAACGAGACACAAATGTTGGCAATATGGTGTGAATATAAATACTATTTTAAAGTTTCGCGAATTTAAAAGATTTTCACGGCCTTAGAATTTAGAAAACACGCAGAGTAGATTCCATAGAGCATTTGTGGATAATTCCGATTCTTTCATTCTACTTTCTAAAGAATAATGATTAACCAGAATTAAAACTACTACCAAATGTGATGATGGTTTAGTTTTCTTACATAATCCACGTTTACAAGGAAAACACCATGAAACCGAGAATATCAACAACAATGTACTGAGGATTATTATACGAGCTAAGTTTAACGAACTCGTAGAGACTTATGGCTTATGAGAAGCGACTTTCTGATCGTAGGAAGAGAATTCTATTTATATCTGTGCTAGATAAGTAGGTCATCGGCTCCGTAAATACTAGATTAAATGTACACATGTTACTTCCCTTAGTGAAGCTAAAATGTATACTAGTTTGCCGTGTGGCTTCAACCGTGTTTGATTAAATCAATAAAGATTTCCTTGCTGTTGCATCCTAATGTAGATTTATGTTTACAATATATTTTCATAATCATTTTGATAATGAAGTGCAAAAACTTTGTCATCATTATCATTGTAATCCATAAATGGTCTACTACTGAGTCGGGCCTCCTCCAAGTTCATGGAGGGAAACTATCCCGCTATGAAGCGCTGGCAAGATGGCTTGACACAAGGCTTGTTTATGGTTAAACTTCTCTCGCGGTTAGGTGATCTGCCTCTTGTGATCCTTTAGACGTCACTTATGGCACCCTCAGGTTTATAAGGGTTGGTGACATTGATAGTTTCAATATAGGTAAAGAGGTTGATGGATGTGTATGAAAGATATTAATGTGACGCCGATAGTCGTGAAAGGAGACTATCACCTAGCGTGGGACAAGGGCCGAAATATGATGTTGATAGTTTTAAACATGACGATTGCTAAGAGTTTTGTAATGAAACCTACAAGAATAAAGTTCGGGGTTTGAGAGAGGGCTTGTTTATACTTAATCCGTCACCACATTCAGTTACTTTTCTTATTGAAGCTTGCCTTGCGGCTTCAACCGCGTGGACATAACGACGACAGACGTTCAACATAAGGATTTCCTTGCTTAAGTTATCCCTTCTATTCTCTCTTAATATCTCTGCTTAGTATCATTTTCCTATTGACTAGTAAACACATAGTTGTGCACATCCCGCAAATGGCATACAAAAGCATAGTTCTGTTTTTATTTCATGCGATTTTTTAAATTTCTAGTTAATAATTATTTATGTCATTACTCCTAAACGGATAAACCGATTTTGACGACGTTATTTTTAGGAAGGCTGTTTATCGTTATTGTAATTAGTTATTATTATTGAAAAATCTGTTTAGAAAGTTGAAGTTGAAAGTTGATACGTGTTTTAAATGTGCATCAGATTTTTTTGTAAAATTTCAATGTTTTGTAATGTAAATAAACGCTTTTGCAAAGCTTCATACGTTAGTAAATAACTTTTAGTACACATATTTAGTTACTTATAGTGTTGTTTATATCATCGTTATCGGGTTTATGACGCCATAAAAATTATTTTAGCGTTTTCCGAGCAAAACGCTTTAGCCGGGAAGCATCGGAGCGTACTTTATTTGGTTTTATTGAAAAGAAGGAAACTTCCTACATTGTAAACATTATAAAGAGGCTTATTTTACCATTAAAGATAAATTTATAGAAAAATCATAAAAATACCCTCATCATTTTGTCAGACCATAAAAGACCCACTGCTGAGCCGGACCTCTTCCAATTACATGTTTTCCCTCTCTTACAGAACTCTAGACCAACATGGCAATCATTGAAAATAACATTTCGACCTTTTTGATCCCTAGCAGCGCTTGAGTATTTTCTAAGCTACTAGTTCCTAATTTCATCGTATTGCTATGTAAAACTGCAACATTTTTTTCCCG
Organism: Clostera curtula; assembly: GCA_905475355.2. Lineage (NCBI taxonomy): Eukaryota > Metazoa > Arthropoda > Insecta > Lepidoptera > Notodontidae > Clostera > Clostera curtula. Next base: position 6,033,412 of record FR997808.1, on the reverse strand, counting down.
AACAAACATAAGCTTTTCTTTATTTTTTTACATTATAAACACGAAACTTTGTAAGTATGGATGGATGGAAATATGTTACACTTTCGCGTAAAAAATACTGAATGGATTTCAATGAAACTTTTCAATATTATAGCTTATACATCAGAATAACACATAACATAGGAATTTTTAAATATATTATCTGAATGTTTCCAAAAATAACAAAAAGTGTCAAGAAAGGAGAAATAATCTGACGAAAAAATAAATTCCATCACCAACAGGCGCAGCTAGTATAACATAATAAACACACACACACACACACACACACACATCGAAAATATGGTGCTACTATTCTCTCTCCCCTGTACTACTAATAATACTCCACAGTTCATAGATGACTCACTGCTGTCTGGGGCCTGTTTGGAAGGGTTTATATTAAGTTTTCCGTATCTTGCGTCTAGGTAATCTGCCTCTTTCGTTCCTTTAATCGCCTCTTACGACACCCTCGGGATACCGTGGGTTGGGGACATCGTGTATTTTAAATCCGTCGACTCGTTCGATTCCCGCACGGAAGAAATATTTGTACGACCTACAAGTATTTGTTCCGGGTCTGGGAGTTTTCTATCTATAATATGTATGTATTTACAAAAAAAATTTAGTTTATCATCCATCTCGTTACCATAACACAAGCATTAAGTTACTTAGCTAGGGACGAGATGGCGTTGTGTGAAATGTCCAAGGATATTTATTTATTTATTTCTTGAGCCTTATCAAGCTTTCCTTCTCCTGCGGCTAGGTTATCGTCATTTTCATTTCCTTTTGTTGGTTCTTACGACACCCTCAGGATGGAATGAGGTGGTGACACTATGTAGTCTAAATCCGTAACCACACGAACTTCACGGCAGTAGAAGTAACTTCTAATTACAAATAGATAGGCTTTTTACGAATGAAACCAAACGAACGAATCCGAGGTAAATCGTACATTTCATTAAGTCAACGCACCCCCAAGCCTTTCCAACCGCAATCCTGGCAGCCTATTCAGACTAAAGCCTATTAGTGAACACCTTTAAAACATCCCACATGCGCCCTTTCCCTTACAAAGGTACGTGGCTGCGTAAATACTCGTGGATATACGTATTTGATTATTAGCCTACCCGTGTGGTAATGGATTTAGAATACATAGTGTCACCACCTCATTACATCCTGAGGGTGTCGTAAGAGCCAACAAAAAGATATGTCAAGGCCGATAACCTAGCCCAAGAGAAGGAAATCTTGTTACGAAACTCTGTGCCAACCCGTCTGGCCAGCGTGGCACGGTAGGCTAATTGCCCTTTAATAATAAATAAATATAAATATCCTTGGACATTTCACACAACGCCATCTTGTCTCAAGCTAAGCAACTTAATGCTTGTGTTATGGTAACGAGATGGATGATAAACTACTTATATGTATATATATTGTAAATACATACATATTATAGATAGAAATGACACCCAGACTCCGAGCCAGTGCCTCTGGTTTAGACAAAGACACTTGCCCGACCCCGGAATCGAACCCGGGACCCGTTGATCCAAAGGCGGGCTAAGTAGTAATAGTATTAGTTTAGAAAATACGGCCTTATTATAATAATAATAAGGCCTGCTAAGGATCAAAAAGCTTGGAACTTTACTTTCTGTGACTGCCTTGTTCGTCTAGGGGGTTTATGTGCCACCTTTAGATCAAGGCTCCCGGGTTAGATTCCGGGGTCGGGCCGGGCACGTGTATTTGTGTAAACCAGAGGCACTTGCTCTGCGACTGGGTGTCATTTGCGTTCATGAATTGCATGTTAACAGCCCCCGCAGTACAAGTTATACCCAGAAAAGGGGGTTTCGTTTATTTAAAAAATTTAAAAAGATCTAAGACTAAGACTGTTCAAATTTAGAACACTTTTCGAGCAATCTCGAAATATAAACGAGTATATTATTACACCTCCATTATTTGTGGACATATTTATCGCTTCACAACTCGCATGCCCCTATAGAATATCGGGATTTCTCGAGGGCTGGTAATGAATCCCCAACAGTACATCTCGCAAAGGAAATGATGGCAAAGTGTTTTTCTATTCTCCTACTAACGGTAGGATGGGGTGTCACGATTTATTCAGCAAAAAAATTGAGACTTGAGTTCGTATGCAATGGAAAGTAACGATCGATGTAATTCTTTTTGCATGCGTAAAAAAGGGTTCATATGTTCAAATACAGCGAGTATTTAAAAAGCAACTGTCTTCGTCTGCCTTGGGTTTATCCATTTTTACAATATATTACGATGCAAAATTTTTAGGCCGATAGTACTATTGACACATCGTGCATATCACGGAATGAATAGTATGAATAGTATGAATCCCAAAAAATAAATAGTAGCAAAAATATGCTTGGAGTTTCTCTGAAAGAAAGGCTCCGTAACGAGACTATCCGACAGAGAACCAAAGTCACCTACATAGCTCATAGAATTAGCAGACTGAAGTGGCAGTGGGCTGGCCATATCTGTAGAAGAACCGACAACCTGCGAAAGGTTGCGGGCAGCAGCTGGATGCGTCAAGCTGAAAACAGGGCGCTATGGCGCTCTTTAGGGGAGGCCTATGTCCAGCAGTGGACTAATGTGGGCTGATGATGATGGTGATATATTTTTTTTATTAATTTCACCAGCTTATTTCTTTCATTTTGATATGGACTAGAATGCATGGGTCATTAAAAATTTCATTTTATTCAGAACAACAACAGAAGGATTAAATTTTAGGGACATCAGTACATAGTATAAAACAAAGTCACTTTCGTTTGTCCGTCCCTATGTATGGTTAAATCTTTAAAACTACACAACGGATTTTGTAGCGGTCTTTTTTAATAGATAGAGTAATTCAAGAGGAAGGTTTCTAAGTACAATACATCCATAATATTGTAGAGAAACACTGATAAATGATGAAAACACTAATAGAGGTTATCATTGCACCCGTGCGAAGCGGGGGCGGGTCGCTAGTTATATAATATATTAGGATTCTTAACCAGTGGACTTCTTTTACATGAAAGTATGTTGATTATTTCCAACAGGCACTCGTGTGACAGCAAATTATTTCTATTAACAATCACTTCACAACTTAAAATAACATCTATAAGATCGAAACAAAATCAAGAAGCAATAGGCAGTAAATTCATACTTTTTCTTTTCTAAGATAAACAATAGACAACCGATTTCGCCGTACCAGACAAATGTCTGAATAAATCCAAAGTCAGACGTATAAATCCCGTCCTCTATCAAAATCCTGAATGAAAGGTAAGGAAGTGAAAACATTTCGGGCGGGCAATGACGCGCGTCAGTTTATGTAGTGTGAACAGTTGACGATCAGCCCTAGGGCTCCACACCCCTTCAGCCTTTGCAGACAGCTGTCTTCGACGTATCAATCTTAGTAAGCCCGACTTTAGGTGGGTTGGTTTTTGAACTTTAGCTACTTGAACATGAGGTTTACAATAGATTCTCTTAACGAACGATGCTATTTTTACGCTTAGTAATTATAAAAAAATGTTTTAGCATTTTGAGTTCGACGTGAGCAATATCTATCCCATTTTATTTTTTCATTTTAATACACATTAAGTCATCGTAAAAATTTGTTATCTAATATTTTGGATATCTAAGAAAATATAAAGTCATTTGTCGATTTCAATAATAATAAAGAAACAGCCAAATACCTTGGGTATACCTATATTCTGAATTATATTCAGCACACAATAGAATAAAAATAGTATTTTTTGTTACTAATAACTTATGTGTCGAAAAATTATAACAGTAAATATACTAAAAGAACAAAAACGGAACCATTGAACCAAAACCTCTTTCGACAGAATCGGTTTTGCTCACAGACTCTGATCCAACTGTTAAACAACTCGGTATATCTGACGGACTTGCCAATTTAGGCCAGCTTGGCGAAGAACTTCCAACACTATTGATGATACGTAACAATGAAATTGAGGTCAACACACACATGTTGACGAATATGACACAATGTTTTAATCAATCAAATTGGGCCCCTCTAATCCTTGCTATCTACATGACCCAGTTGTAACAATGGTTTTATATCCTCACGATCGGCACGCTTTGTACCTTCTACGGGAAATGTTATAGACTAATAGCTAGTTGATGATTTGGTTTTTCATAACGATTGTTAATTTTCTATTGTGTGTTTAATGTTTACCTAAATAGGTTTTCTTATATTATTTTATTTAATATCTGGATGACCGGTATTTTTTTTTGTTTTGTGTTTTTTGGAAATTATATTTAAGTACAAATTACGCAAACACTCATTTACTTCGTCTTACCTAACAACGCCACCTGCTGTTGTGCTCACAAAAAAGTAGTATTATTATTCGCCAATAGCTGTCAGAAATTAAGTCTAACCTCAAAGCAAACACTCACTGACTGCTGTTGTGCTCACAAAAAAGTAGTATTATTATTCGCCAATAGATGTCAGGATTCCTAACTAGATCGATTTATCCCCTTCCCCCCAACCCGAATAAAATAACATTTTCTAAAAATGATTCCTAGCTAGATCCATAGGTATACTAAATTTCATGAAAATCGTTGGAGTCGATTCCGAGATTCCAATTATAAATATATACAAGAATTGCTCATTTAAAGATATTAGATTAGATAACGAGTCATTGCTGTTATCTCTCTAAACGTTTCGTGTTGCTGATGATAAATTTTTACTATCAATGGGCTGAACTGATGAATTAATGAAATTATGAATCTTTAAGGTGGAGGGCCTTCTCCCGTCGGACAAGCGAACACATTTATGGAAGGAAATAAGCCTTCCGTGAAACGCTGTCCAGACGATCTGTAGCAAGTTTTATGTTTAGGCTAGGTTAATTTCCAGTTATCACATATTACGACACTCTCAGGAGAGAATGGGTTGGTGATATTGTCTATTCTAAATCAGTCACAATACGGCCAATACTACGGATTCGGTAATACGGCTTCTACTACTCACAACATACACGTCCCACTGCTGAGTCGATCCAATTACATGGAGGGGAATTAGCCTTCTGTGCCAACTGATCTGGCCAGACGAGTTGGCACAGAGTTTCGTATCAAGTTTTCCTTCTAACGGCTAAGTTATCGGTCTTGTCATGTGCTTTAGTCAGGTCTTACGACACGCTCAGATGAAATAGGGTGGTGACGTGAATACTAATTGTAGTTAAATTGAATATAACAGAGAAAAGTTGCGACTTTGAAAAAACAACTTCAATTTCCTAGCAGGCTACGAAAGCGGTGAATTTTGAGGATGTTCATAAAATGATTTATATAATATCACTTTATTATACTGGAGCATATTCCCAGGGGCGCCGAAGGAAATTCTCTTTATAATACGTCGAGGAGGCTTCGCTCGATAGCCGCCCGGCGTCCATACTTTTAATTTTGCTTTTATTTTCCAGTTCCGCAACTGAATTAGGTACATAATAAAAAAAAAGTTTTATTTTAATTAGACATTTATGGTAGAATAGAATAGAAGTTTATTGTTAAGTTTCATCAAAATCCATTCAGTCGTTTTTGCGTGAAAGCGTAACCAACATACATCCATGCATTCATCTCCTTACATTTTTTTTTTATATTTAAAGCTAAAGCCTATAAATTAATTAAATCTCTCGGTTTAGCGGGCAGAATAATCTGTATTTATTTAAATTGATATCGTTTATGATACAAGATACAAGATTGTATTCCAAATTCCGATAACAATCTTGCTATGATTAACTTTGTGTTCCTTTAATCAAAACATTACTGCTGTATAAAAAAATCTAAGATGTTATACCAGTTTAATAGTTAAATGACTCTTGCTTAGTTAAATGCTGTTAATTTGTGCCCAATAACAGCATTAAACCACATTGTACTTTCCAGTTTATGGATCTCATAATCACTACATAGTATAAAACAAAGTCGCTGTCGTCTGTCCGTCCCTATCTATGCTTAAATCTTTAAAACTACGCAACGGATTGTGATGCGGTTTTTTCAATAGATAAAGTGATTCAAGTGGAAGGTGTATATGTATTATACATGCCTAATTACACACGTGCGAAGCCGAGGCGGGTCGCTAGTTAATTATATAATTTAATTTGGATATTATATAAAACAAGTCAGTAATTATTATCGTAATTTAATCTAGATATTTAAAGGAGATTTCCACGTATAAAGACACTGATCACGATATCTCTGGAACTGAAATTTGGTAGGATTATTATTTTCGCCGATTAGAGGCAGCTAAGAACGGATTGTACGAACTTCCACCAAATTTGAAGGTTTTGATGAAAAAAAATGATTTTAGTGGCGTAGCAACGAGCGCAGGGTACAGCTAGTATTATATAAAACATTGAATATATGTCCGTGATTAACTACCTGAAATAACCTACCATAAATAATAGAAAAACAATGCATACTACGTCCACTTCCAGTCAATCAACTTGTTTTGATTTTAGAATCGGGGGTAAGCTCAGAGTATAAATAAACTCAAAAACAAAACACAACTTAACTTCGGCTAATCCCCAACCATTTTAAACAAGAGCCCAACCAAAATAGGGGCTAACACTAATGCTTTTAATGAGGGCAGAATTAATTCACTACTGCGGGCAACACCATAATTCCAGCAATAACAATTTCAAAAACATGAGCTAATGCAAATAAGTGGTAACACGTGTTGTCCAAATGCGGCTATTTGGTATTAGCTTCCTAATAATGCCATTAATCTAGAGTTAGGATAGCTTCATTACATAGCAAAGTATTCGTATTTAGATCGTCAGTGTTTCCAGAATGGTGTCTTTTGTTATTAATTATTATATTCAATATTTTTATATTTAGTCATTGTAATTGAAATTTACAAGCAGAATCTAAGAATAGAACGAAACTTAGCGCATATTGGAGAACGCAGTCGATCTACAGCATGGACGTATAAAAAAAGGCGGACGGAACTCTGGCTAAGACAAAAGTGAGACGCCAAAATGGCGGTAGCTCTGTATGTGTGAGTTAATTTTGGGGTTGCCAAGATACACAAAATTTTGCAATAAAAACATGGTTAAAATATAAAAAAAATATTGTTCGAAATTGTTATGTTTAACTTTAACATCCTAAATGCTGAGTATTTTTTTTATAATATCGTCATTTACTTTGAGAGGTTTTTGAAATTTCCTCTAATTTCGAGATGTGTTGAAAACGATTCTAAATTAAAAGAAATGCTTTCATCACCAAAAATGTTTTTGTGATAATATATTTATGTTGCCTAACTATAATTTATTGCGCACCTCTTGAGAAGCACTGGTATTAAATGGTACAGTAACAGTAACACGTGGCAGAGGAATACCTCTGCCACGTGTCTTGACTCAAACAAATATTAAAACAAAATAAAGCACGGGGGATTAAAATAATGTATGATTAAGTTTACGATTCGACGACACGGTTGGCGCAGTGGTTGAGCGATCGACTGCTGCGCAGCATGTCGCGGGTTCGATCCCCGCACGGATGAAATATTTCTACGACCTACAAGTATTTGTCCCGGGTCTGGGTGTTTTTCTATCTATAATATGTATGTATTTACAAAAAAAAATGTATTTAAGTAGTTTATCATCCATCTCGTTACCATAAAACAAGCATTAAGTTGCTTAGCTTGGGAGGAGATGGCGTTGTGTGAAATGTCCAAGGATATTTATTATTATTATATACCGACACAATAGCTACAATGAATATTTCAATTTTGAAAAAATAAGCGACATAGTTACATTTTTTTTTTGTATTATCCATGTCTTGGTAGATTGCTAATTTACCTTTTAAGGTACTGCATAAGTAACAACACGCCGGAGTCCTCCTTTAGTTGTTTATAAGTCATCCGCATCAAAATATAGACTGCAAATGACACTGTATTTGTTTGGAATCCAATCGTTTTCACCATTACAATTTCTACTAAGTAATTTTAATTCAATCATTTCTCTATACTTCATTTTCCTTAGAAAATCTAGCAAAAGGAATATAAAATAAAATACCCAGTAGTAACTATTAAATAATTAACCATAATAATATATTGATTTTTATAATAAACGAAAATTGCCCACATTTCGGTTAATTTGCACACGTGAATATTGGCAACACTGAACTTAAAATTAATTGTTTTGTTCTAGCAAATACAAATTGATTTTAATGTAGATTATCTGGAAATAAGTGATTGAATTATTCATTAACGTATGAAACGTGATTCCTGGATTGTTTTTCTTTCGGTCACTACGGTTTTTACACCATTTTACCACGCAAGACATGATTTATAGTTTTTATTTTTTCGCCGCATATTGCGTCTTTAAGCATCGATGTTCACGCGTGTAATGGCCGACTAATGTGTGAAAGTGTGCGTGCTGGCCTGTACATATAGCTGATCTGGCCGACTATGATGTCACAGTTTTTAGTTAGCGAGACTCTGTCCGACTTTTTTTATACGTCCATGATCTACAGTATCATAATAAAGTTATATATGTATTTGGTTAGATCGACAAGGGTCGTACGATGATAATGGTAATTTTTAATGTGACGATTTATAAGAGTTCTGTGATATAACCTACTTACATAAAGTTCCTTTTGACTTTGAGTGGTCTAACCAAATAACTAGGTTAGTCTGTTGATGAACCCAAAGAAATTGGAAAACGGCGACAATGAAGGAATATTTTTAGAGAATCATTCTCGCAGTCTATTTATAGCAAGCAGTACATGCTGCTACAGTTTCAATTCATCATGACACTTATTGAGAGTATTCACGATGATGAGAAATGAATAAGAGAGCTACATGGCAGGAGAAACACCAAAGATCCCACAGGGTTGAAGTACACTTGCATTACTATGGAAATAGACCCGTTAATACAAGTTAAGATAACCCACTGCTGAGTAAACCCTCCTCCAATATGATGGAGGGAAATGTATCTACGGCGTCACACTGGCCAGATATAATAATACTTTCTAAAGAAGACGTTTTGTAAATTTGTCAGCACACGAAAATGTTCAATAGTTATCTCACGAAATTAAGCAGGATTTTTGGGTATATGAGACCGTAGTCCCGCAGAACGGCAGCTTAGGAAGCTATCATCATCATTATTTCAGCCAAAAGACGTCCACTGCTGTTCATAGGGCACCCCAAAAATTTCCACAGTCTGGTCCTGGGCCGCCAGCATCCATCGTTTTCCAGCGACCTTAACCAGGTCATCGGTCCACCGTGTGGGAAGCCTACCAGCACTGCGCTTTCCGGAACGCAGTCCTGCCCGCTATGTGCCCTGTCCACTGCCATTTAAGTTATATTTGGAAGCTATATTACTTTTTCATTAAAGTAAGTAAAACATTAAGTACATAGTAAGGCCATCATTATATTAAATAAAATGTGGTTTAAATAAACAAAAAAAAAATGATATCATGGCCAGACAATTAAATATTCGCAACAGGGTACGTACGTAACAAAAAACCTTAAAATATATAAAATGGCACAGTGTAAAACAGCAATGGAGCCAAGCTTCGCAGATTTTTAATTAAAAGCTATTACGTGCCCTCTAATGCATGGACCTCCTAAATAGAGGACTTAGGAGCGTGCACTGAATTTCAATGGGCATTAAATTTAATGTTCAGTTTTAATTGCGCAACGATTTATTAAATTATATAAGCTTAGTCGATTACTGCTATATAAATTAAATGTATCATCATTTCAGCTCATCAATGACCCACTACTGAGTCGGGCCTCCTCCAAATTCATTGAGGGAAATTAGCCTACTATGCCACGCTGGCAATACGGGTAGGAATAGGGTTTGTATCTAGGTTTCCTTTAGTTGTCTTGGTTTGTCTTGAGTTTCTTGACTCGGCACTTATGTCAGACACCCTCAGGATGGTGTGGATTGGTGACATTGTGTATTCTAAATCCGTCACTACACGGAGTCTATTGTCGTTAATACAAATTACCAACAATATCTGTCTTAAAAATCCACCTTTACAAAGCTGGAGAAATTAATTTTTAAACTGAAATAAAAGTATATTGTTTTTGTTTTGATTATCAAGTCAAACATATAATAATTGTCTAGCTAGTGTTATGCTAAATAACGGGTTTTTATGTATTTATCTAAGATGTTCCGAATACATTTTTGTTTTCATTATACTCCATATTGTCGTTTTACGTAATGTCTACTGTATTATATTAGGTAAATGATGCCCATAAACACCTTGGCGAAAAGCCTAATTTAATAAAACAAAATAGCGAAATTTCACTACACTTTTTTCGCAATAGTTTAAGCCGGCCCCTTATAAAGAAAAATGCAATATCGTTGCAAGAGTAACTTTCAACTAAGCTGCATAGGTCTCAACTGGGGTTCTTGAACAAAATTTTAATAAGGCGAATGCTCTCCCGGAATATTCTACAATTTTAATATTTTCGTGCATACCTTGGTGTTGCATTGGTATAAAATTTGTAGACAAGATCTGGTAATATTAAAGAATAACTTAGAAGCCAATGTTTTAGCAAAATGGTTTTGTGTTGCGTGTAAACAAAGCACAGTATACGAGAAACGGCAAATTCATTACTTATTTAAACCAAACCAATACCAATAATGCAGTGTAATGCAACATCTACAATAAATATTATTTAATTTAAATTTCATTAACCGATTTTATTTTGATTTTGACTAAAGAATTTGTTTACATCGTGATAATTTACCCTCTTCTTTTCTCGTATAAGATAAACATGAAAACAGATGCACAATTTTATGACATCTTAAAAAGTATGTATGTCGGAGATAGCGACGGCTGAGCGATAGAGTCGTCATCATCTTGACTTGGTACGAGGTTTATTACTTGTAACTTTATAATTCACAATATTAACCACAGTATCAATAACAATGTTCAGTTAACACACTTAGATAGACAAACCGACAGGTTCGCAACGGAGAAGTGTCTCGGTCCGTGTCCCAACGTCGACTGACTGATCGAGCCAACCTCACTTTCCTTTACGACTCTGTCCACGTGCCGCCATTGCAAAACAACTGACGTCACCGCGTTTGCCGCACTACTGTGTTAACAATCAATTGAGAAACTTAATAAAACGATATCGTTATCCACGACACGGCCATTCTGACGAAGCACACGTCCTCGTGTGTACTTGTAACAAAATAACCAACTGAGGCATATTTTCACGATCGGCCAACCTGATGCTAATGGTCCGTAATCGTATCTTAAGAATCAAGTTAACAGAGACCACGTTAGCATACAAATAATTTCAACAACTTTAACACGAAAGGTTCCTCTAAGCCCATAATCTTTAAATCTCAATACTGATACTTTAAAACAGTAAGTTTAAGACAATAAGTACACAACACATGGCCCAGCTGTCCCAGCAGCTAGTGACAATTCACGTGTCACCCATATCGACATCGCTCCAAGCGATACGACCAACACTTTAACTGGAGTCCACGACTCCCAGGCCACACAGGACCATACAAATAGTCTCTCTCGAAACCCGGGTCCCCGCCACACCACTAGCTGCCCATCGCGCTCTGTACAACTCTGAGAGTTGCAGTTACGACTACAGACTAGTGCGTGTAGTGCGACCTAGCCAAGGTATGTGTTCTTATTTACTGTTGGAGGCATCCTCCTCACCATCTTCATCAGACAAATTTAACTCAACAGACACACTGCTTAGAGGAATCCTCCTTATACAGTCGTGAGCGTATTTTTATGTTCTATTACCGGTCAAAGATTTCAGCAAATAACGATCACCATCAAGTAACTCCACATTTTTTTTTAAAGGTCCCTTGTATTTCGTGTCTAATTTAGTTGGGTTTCTCTTCGTTCTGAATTTAAACTAAATTACCAACATCAAACTTTACCACTTTAACTTGTAGTTTTATCAAATTTTACTTTTTCGTAACTGGCACTCTTTTCTATGTACGTGGCCGCTTGCTCTCTTGTCTTACTAATGTCTACTGCCGGTCCGGAATCATTCAAAGTTAATAGGTTAAATGGTCTAGCTAAACGTCCTATCAGAAACTCGAGTGGACTCGCTTGTATTACACGGTGGACAGAGGAATTCAAAACTAATTGCACGTCTTCTAACGCTTCATGCCGGGACCTATCAGACGCTTCTACCGCGGTCAGCATACTTTTTAACGCGCTCATTGTTCTTTCTACTTGGCAATTAGCGCGACTTGACTAGCTATCAAACGTAAAGAAACACCGTGAAACTGACAAAAAAAAACTTTGAATTCTTTGTTGGCAAAGCATCGTCCCAGATCTGCAATAACTAACTGGAGCTCCAACTAAAGACGCTTGATTTAAGGGATTTAATTGTTCTAGCCAAATCTATTCTCAGGGTATGATATAAGGGAACAAATTTTGTGACCGCATCAATTAAAACTATGACGTACTCCTTGCAATCGCTTTTTCCACTTAATTTGCCAGTTAAGTCAACGTGCACAGTATGCCACGGGATACTTATGTTAGGAATTGGATGAAGTCCCGAACGCACTTAGCCATGTGCTCGAACCAATAGTGATCAACCCTTTCAAGAGTCTTCTTAAATTCAAGGTGCATACGTGATTCGTGCACGTGGTTAATTACTGACCAGCGGAAGGCCCGGGGAACAATTGGAAGACACCGGGTCCGATTATTTCTCTGTACCTTGCGATGTAGGACACCTGAGCGCATGTTGGAAATGTCGAGTGGTAACAGATGATCTTACGAGCTCGAGCCATACGACGTCCCTCACGATAACTGATTTGAAAATCAAAGGCCTGCACCAAGGCCCACCTAAGATGCACACGTGCGGTGCTGTCGGTGTTCCAGGGCAGAATGAATAGAACATTCATCCACTCCTGCGATGACCGAACCACTGACTCACTTCATTCGCGAGCGAAACCATCCATTTACTCGTTCCTTCGTTCGATACGTCACAGCTCTTCAGAATCTATGCGCAGCGCCATCCGCGAGTAATGCCACGGAGGCGGCATAGATGGCGCTAGTAGTACTAAAACGTTAACTCAATACGCCACACGACCATCCTGACAGTCAGCGCGTTCTCGCGCGTCTTTCATTGTCGTTGTGTGTGAAACGTAATAAAAGGAAAAACTCGTACGGTTATCGGGGTGCCCCGAGTCACAAAGCGCCAAGCTTTCAATGGTCAACTGTACGCGAAGCGCGTAGCTCCCGACGTAACAGTACGGGCTACACAAAACACGGAGTTCCGACGTACAGCAACGGAGCTACGTGAAGCGCGGAGCTTCCAATACACTATAGCAGTGTTACACGAAGCGCGGAGCTTCCAATGCACTATAACAGCGTTACACGAAGCGCGGAGCTTCCAATGCACTATAACAGCGTTACACGAAGCGCGGAGCTTCCAATGCACTATAACAGCGTTACACGAAGCGCGGAGCTTCCAATGCACTATAACAGCGATACACGAAGCGCGGAGCTTCCAATGCACTATAACAGCGTTACACGAAGCGCGGAGCTTCCAATGCACTATAACAGCGTTACACGAAGCGCGGAGCTTCCAATGCACTATAACAGCGTTACACGAAGCGCGGGGCTTCCAATGCACTATAACAGCGTTACACGAAGCGCGGAGCTTCCAATGCACTATAACAGCGTTACACGAAGCGCGGGGCTTCCAATGCACTATAACAGCGTTACACGAAGCGCGGGGCTTCCAATGCACTATAACAGCGTTACACGAAGCGCGGAGCTTCCAATGCATTGCAACGGTGAACTTAGCAAACTTCCACATGCCTCTCGTTACTCGCCGCTGCTGCAGGCGCTGCTCCGAACTGCTTGCGCCTACTGCCGCGCCAGCTCCTCCGCTGTTGCCACGTGGACACTTCGTTGCCAAATGTCCGGCGGTGCCGCACCTGAAACAGATTAAGTCCGACCGCGGCCTCGGTCCCGCAGAGCTTGACGCCGAAGTGACAGCACTGGCTGCCTTGCCTTTCACCTCGCCTTTGGAACGGCAATCGGACGGTCGGTGACCTATTTTACCGCAGTTGTGAAATTTCACCGTTGCCGACTGAAACTTCGATCGCCTGAAGTCTGGATCTGCTGTCCTATCGCCTTATGTTTATGCTCTCAATCTACCTCACCGATGCAAATCAAAGCATATAATGGTGCCATAATCTTGGAAAACTGATATAACCTGCCGAAAATATGACGCTAGACCGATGAACTGTCAAGCTAAACAAGCACAGCAATCTAAACTTCGTATCGCAAGTAATTAACAGGTAAACATGTAAAAGAATTTCAAATAATATTTTCTTACACCGGTCAAAGCCACACTATCGTAAAGTCGTATACCATACAATATACCCGAGTAATAAAATGGAAACTGCTCACCGGAGTGACGTAAAATTGCAGCTGGTGCGCTTACTACAGATCCACTCACTATTCTTTGACCTGGCTGACCGCAGTACTGTTGCTCGCCTTCCTGCTGCTCCGCTCAGGGCAGTTAGACCCATAGTGTCCTTGTCCATCACAATGAAAGCAAGTGATCCCCACTTAGTTAATCGCCGCACTATGACTGCAGCTTGTGATCTTCAGTTTAGAACAATCTTCATGTAGCTTAATGTCTCCTTTATAGTGACAATGAATCGCCATTATCGGTTATTTCCATCGCGTACAGAAGCACACACATTATCACTACACTGTTTTCTCCACGTGGGCTGAATGAGTTACATCCCACTTCTGATGTCGGAGATAGCGACGGCTGAGCGATAGAGTCGTCATCATCTTGACTTGGTACGAGGTTTATTACTTGTAACTTTATAATTCACAATATTAACCACAGTATCAATAACAATGTTCAGTTAACACACTTAGATAGACAAACCGACAGGTTCGCAACGGAGAAGTGTCTCGGTCCGTGTCCCAACGTCGACTGACTGATCGAGCCAACCTCACTTTCCTTTACGACTCTGTCCACGTGCCGCCATTGCAAAACAACTGACGTCACCGCGTTTGCCGCACTACTGTGTTAACAATCAATTGAGAAACTTAATAAAACGATATCGTTATCCACGACATGTATACCTTTTTAACTTAAGAAATTTTCACATATTATGTTTAAAACACAAAATTACATAATTTTATGCATTGGTATTTGTTTTGTGAAAAACGCTTTCCAGCAAAATCGTTTTAGAGCATTCGATTGGTTTGAGAAAATATAAATAAAAATGAGGTCTGAATGGATTCACTTCCGAATAGTCGTCAAGTGCTTATTGCATCAATAAAATTCTTCGTAAATGCCTCAAGCGTATCCCAGACCAATTCTAGTGCATTTGTACCGTACAAAATCTAGCTATGAAGTCTATAAGCCTTATTTCTTAGGGGATAGAGCTGAAGATTCCTCCAAGCATATTATTGAGGGAGTTGTTAGGAATAGGAAGCTATTGGGCCGGGGAGAGGAAATTTTCGAAAGGATTTTGTAGTTGGTGGAGAAATTTATTTCACAGCAATTTCAGTTATTTATAAAAAACATATACATACGTTATCCCTGTGCGTTAAAATCAAGAAAGTAACGTAGACCGTACGTAAGCTGTTTTGTGGACGATTAAAATATTCGCGTTGATTATAATGTCTATGGCATAGTGCAGCACATTCATTGGGCAAATAGAAACATTCGTCGTCGTTGTTTCAGCCCATAAATGACCCACTACTGAGTCAGGCCTCCTCCAAATTCATGAAGGGAATTAGCCTACTGTGCCACGCTGGCAAAACGGGTTGGCACAGAGTTTGTATCAAGTTTTCCTTCTCTTTCGGCTAGGTGATCTGCCTCTTGCGTTCTTTTAATCGCCGTTTACGATACCATTAAGACGGTATGGGTTGGTGACATTGTATATTCTAAATCCGTTATTACACGGACATTACCTACCTGCAAAGTTCAGTCCTGTTTTTGATTGGAATTGTTGTTCAAAAAGTTTACAGTATATAAATTGACAGTGATTTTAGCATTTCTAAAACGTTCAAGCGCGCACATACATTTTGAGGCTAGCGTTGCAAATGGTTTGACACTCATGACTCAAGTTTTGTGGAAGTGTGTGCTCATTGGAAGCATTCGTCCTATGCTCAGCGCCGTGCGCTCTGTGTGCACGGACAAATGTTCTTTTCTTTTTTAACTGACGGACACTGTGCTTGATTCTTTGCGTGTTCGGGACGCTGTCGTATGCCTCAGGCTGAGACACATGTGGTGAGGTGCAATGTCTGTACATTAACGAACGTTAAAGAAATGCTAAAAATCATTCTTAAGTAATAATTATTTTATAATGATGTCATTACTAAAATAACTGTAACTAATATAACTTGTTGAAAATTAAACGTTTTCACGGAATTATCGAAGTCTTTGTCTAAACCAGAGGCACTGGCTCGGAGTCTGGGTGTCATTTCTATCTATAATATGTATGTATTTACAAAAAAAAATGTATATAAGTAGTTTATCATCCATCTCGTTACCATAACACAAGCATTAAGTTGCTTAGCTTGGGACGAGATGGCGTTGTGTGAAATGTCCAAGGATATTTATTTATTTATTATGGTATCAAAATAATAAGAAAGCAAAAGGCAGTACTAAAACATGTTTGTGACGTCTCGGTCGCTATCCAATTATCGTTGTTATTTCTCTGAGCAGTTTCGCAAGCTTTGATGAAATGCTTACATTGTTAATAAGGTCTTATGTCAAAAATATTGCAACGTTAAAAAAGCTTTAAGAACTTAGTATACGTTATTGAGAAATTCGCAACGATTTCTTTGTTGTTTATAATATAAATAAATGATGAGATAAATAATAAGGTACTCCGGTAGCTATATATAAATATTCAACTTGAAAATGGCGATACAAATGTTTTAACATATTTCAATAATGTGACATCAATACTTTGTCAGCTAATACGTCAAACTAAGGTACACTACCAACTATACAAGCAACCAAATTTGTAGGCTGGTGTCTAACTTACAACTAAATAAATAAATAAAATTTGAGTATCTGTTTATAATATTAAAATAACCGCTTTTTACTATTGGATGTAAACACGGTACCAAAACTATACCTATATATAATATACCATATATTTTTATTAAATGTCTCGTTTGTCTGTCTGTTTGTTTCGGCTATGCTCTGAAACGCCTGGACCGATTTGGACGGGACTTTCACTGGTAGCTGATGTAACATGGAATAACTTATGCTACTTTTTTGATCCCCTACTTTTCATGTGCCCATAGTTCTTCCACTTAGTATGAGTATGTGGAAAACTCAGTAGTTTTCCACATTGTTACATACTAAGTGGACGAAGTCGCGGGTAACAGCTAGTCCAACATAACTTCCTTATTGGCTAATAACCATTACAAAATACTGCAGATTTTAAACTAATATCAAACATGTCGCTTTCAATTTATTGCCTAATTTCTTTTACAACCCAACAAGATTAAATTCTCGAGTATATGTTCCACCGTCTTTCTAGCCAGTCTAGGGGGCGTGGTAGACAAATTGCTGCAATCAGGCCCCTGAACCACCACTGGGGGCTAACGGGCTGCGACAAAAGATTGTTTACCGGTTTCGAAGCTTAGTTGGTTTATCTTTCTTCTATTATATGACTTTGAGGCTTTGTAATATGATTTCGGAATCGAATTATCATCATAAATGTATAAATGTTGCTGAGCCATTCTTTTTCTATTTGATAGACACACCTAGCCAATGTGGATCACACGGAATTGAATGACCACGCCGAATAATCTTGCCTAATTGATTAAAACTATTGCACTGTTCGAGTGGCGACTGCGTTCCGGAAAGCGCAGTGCTGGTAGGCCACCTACGCGGCGGACCGATGACCTAAATAAGGTCGCCGGAAAACGATGGATGCGGCTCAGTACCGGCCTTTGTGGAAATACTTGGGGAAGGCTTTGTCCAGCAGTAGACGACTTTTGGCTGAAATGATGATGATGATTGCACTATTACTGTTAAATTTAAATAGCTTTAATAAGAAAATTTTGCCGGTTTTATAGTCACATTTGAAACAACATTTACATTTACAAGAGGAACGCTTGATAGGAAACCCCATGCTAACCCGTCTGGCCAGGATAGAACAGTAGGCTAATTACCCTCCATGAAGTTGGAGGAGGCCTGACCCAGCAGTGGGTAATTTATGGGCTGATATGTAGATCGACTGCTGCGCAGCATGTCGCGGGTTCGATCCCCGCACGGAAGATATACTTGTACGACCTACAAGTATTTGTTCCGGATCTGGGTGTTTCCTATAAATAATATGTATGTATTTACAAAAAAAATATGTATATAAGTAGTTTAAGTATCATCCATCTCGTTACCATAACACAAGCATTAAGTTGCTTAGCTTGGGACGAGATGGCGTTGTGTGAAATGTCCAAGGAAGGAGGGATATATACACGTGTGTTCTTTACCTTATGTATTTGAAACGAAACAAACAAGTTCTTCAAATTAATGTAAACACGAAGATTTAGCCGTTTCTCATTATATATTAACCAAAGAAGGGCTGTTCTATTTGTTCCCTTTGATCCCCCTCTTGACTCTAATCTGCGGATTAAGAAGCACTGACGATGTCTCACTTTTGCATAATTATTCGCTTTATCAGCTGGGAAAAAATCAATTTGTGAGAGCGAAACGGGGGTCCTGTTACTTAAATTAAAATGAGCTTTAGACAGCTTCCATGTGTTAAAAAATATTAGGTTAAACCCCTACAAGATCAATGTATCCAAAATTCTAAAATATTGCTGTTTTATTTCTTCTTTACTTTGATTTGTACAAGAATTTCCTTTGATTCTTGAAATTAAATTGGAATTTCCCGCAGTTATAATCACATTTACGCAGTAGCATAGGCTAATTCGTGGTTTGTAGGTAATGATAATAATTACATTTCATAGTTTACACACAGTCCTTACACGACCGACTGTCGCTTAAAAAAAATAACCTTCAAAAGTTTTTTTTAATCGACTTTAGAATGGAAGAGTTTCTATATTCTCTTGTATGTTATTTACGTATTTACACCGCTCTTTTCTTTTCTCTGCTTGTAAATGACTCACTAATGAGCCGATCCTTCTCCTGTTACACGGAGGGTAATTAGGATACTGTGCCACGCTGGTCAGACGGGTTGGCACAGGCTTTCATTTCAAGTTTTCCTTCTCTTGTGGCTGGTGATCTGCCACTTGAGTTCGTTTAGTCGTCTCTTACGATACCCTCAGGATGGTTGGTGACCTTGTGTATTCTACATCCGTCAACACATGGACTAATCTTAACTGCCTCGTTGGTCTAGTGGTTAGATGTGCCGCCTTTGGATCAACGGGTCCCGGGTTCGATTCCGGGGTCGGGCAAGTGTCTTTGTGTATACCAGATACACTGGCTCGGAGTCTGGGTGTCATTTCTATTTATAATAAGTATGTATTTACAAAAACAAAATGTATATAAGTAGTTTATCATCCATCTCGTTACCATAACACAAGCATTAAGTTGCTTAGCTTGGGACGAGATGGCGTTGTGTGAAATGTCCAAGGATATTTATTTATTATTATTTATTTAAATACTAAGTGAGTAAAGCATTTCAATTCAAATAAGTATTTATCCCCTTTGGTAAGCCTCACAGCTGTAATCACGCAATAATAACAATTATCACTCGACTCTGCTATCTCAACGACCCTTTGAGAGAAAGTCAGTGAAGGTGGACATTATCTGTGTGTTATCGGGACGGGAAGCGGGCCCGGGTCATTCCGGACCAGAGCACATTGGCTTTAACAGGGTTGAACTGCGAGGGCCTTTGTTTCTCTATATTCAGTGCCAAATCTTTACGTCTGTGAATTTATTAAGTGCAAATAGCTTAGGTGTATTGATATAAAATTAACGTGAGTATTTATGAACTGTGACTGATTTAGAATACGTAGTTTAACCACCCTGAGGGTGTTATTTTAAAACACTTACAGTTTATTTTAAAATGATGCATGAAATATGTACATTAAGTCAATAAAAAGCATCACCACACATTCTACCATTTATTTGACACAGTCTTTTGTTTATCGTTAACTGGCGACCCGCACCGGCTTCGCACTGATGAACCTCTAAATTTATAAGTATTTCTCTACAATACTATGCATGTATTATACATATAAACCTCTGTAATCACTTTATCTGGTAAAGTAAACCGCTTCAAAATCAGTTGCGTAGTTTTGAAGATTTAAGCATACATAGGGACGGACAGATGACAGCGACTTTGTTTTATAATATGTAGTGATAGTGATAGTGAAGTCTGTGGTCCAATTGACAAAAGAACTATATTTATAGAACCCGAGTACCCTGCGCTACACCACTAACTAAAATCTATTTTTTTTTGTTTTAATACCTTCGTGGTCTCATGCCCAACAATTTTCATGAAGATCATGCATAGTGTACGATTATGTAAAGGAGATACAGACAAACATTCGTTTTATATAAATAAATACTATTAGTTAAGTTAATTATGGTCAAATGTCGACCGCTGACCTTTCGCTAAAATTTGCGTAGTGCTGCCAGTATACATGGGTGGTATATAAGTCAGGTATCAACATAAGCCGTCGGCGAGGCTAATAAGATTATAACAGCTAGCGTTGCACGAAGGGCTTTTATCAAAAGGTATTTTAGCCCCAGTAAATTTCCAACGGAACGAAATTACGGGCGACATTGCTCTTGATCTAGACATTTTCCATTAGAAGGACTTGACGTAAAATCTCCTTTTACTTATAGTATAATTGTTGTGCATTCTACCCAATTAGGTTGACTTGATTTTAAAAATCATGGTGTTGATATTCAATGTAATTTTAAAAGTGTCATACATTTTATGTTATTTATTCATCAAGGGGCAATGGCGAGCACTACGCTCGGAGTTTCCCTGCGAGATCAAATCAGAAATGAGGAGATACGCTGGCAAACCAGGGTCACCGACATAGCCTACAGGATTGTCAAAGCTAAGTGGCAGTGGGCAGGGTACAAAGCGCGCAGAACCGACGCCCGATGGGGCAAAAAAGTCCTCGAGTGGCGAGAGCCCTCCCACACGATGGACCGATGACCTGATTAAGGCCAATGGAAAACAACGGATAAGGGCGGCCCACGACCGGCATTTGTGGAAATCCTTGGGGGAGGCCTATGTCAAACAGTGGACGTCTTTTGGCTGAAAGAATGATGATAATTAACACATACATATTTGACTGCCTCGTTGGTCTAGTGGTTAGATGTGCCGCCTTTGGATCAACGGGTCCCGGGTTCGATTCCGGGGTCGGGCAAGTGTCTTTGTCTAAACCAGAGGCACTGGCTCGGAGTCTGGGTGTCATTTCTATCTATTATAAGTATGTATTTACAAAAAAAAATGTATCTAAGTAGTTTATCATCCATCTCGTTACCATAACACAAGCATTAAGTTGCTTAACTTGAGACGAGATGGCGTTGTGTGAAAATGTCCAAGGATATTACATATTATATCAGTACAATATAATAAATTTTCCGTCTGGTGACGGATTTAGAACATACAACACCCAACAGTAAAGAATCTCACCAACCTATAACTTGTCGTAAGAGGCGACTAATTGAACACAAGAGACAGATTACTAGCTGGAAGGGAAGGAAAATGCTGTGGCTACTATGCGCTGTTAACTATGCATGTATATCCGGCTTAAACCTGTAATGTAATTCGTCGTAATTTTAGCTCATAAATGACCCAATACTGAGTCAAGCCTCCTCCAAATTCATGGCGCAAAATCAGCTCACTGTGCCACGCTGGCCAGAGGGGTTGGCAGACAGGCCATTGTATCAAGTTTTCCTTCTCTTGCGGCTAGGTTATCGACGTTCTCATTTCCTTTTGTCGGCTCTTACGACACCCTTTGGATGGAATGGGGTAGTGACTATGTATTCTAATTCCGTCATCACACGGAAGGAGACAATTTAAAGGCATTTTTTCTTTTTATATTTAGAAGATTACAACAATAATATGAAACAAAATGCAACAATAAAGTTTCAGACTGGTGCAAACTAAATAAAAAGGCTTCAAACAATTTGAGTCAAAGCGACCGACATGTTTCATGCTGGCTCCACACTCTATTGAAAACGGTCTACTGTAAATCGTGTTGCATCTGTGACAATGGGTATTCCGTGCAGGGAATGGATTGTATTGCCTCCGTTACCATGGTAACTCGATTATAGATACAAACCTAGATATTTGTACTCTATGGAAAGAACTGACTGGTATTATCTGTTTTTTTTTTTCTTTTAAATAACTTCCATTCCGTTCTGAGATTGATTACCAATTATGAGCACACTGTTATTGTGTGGGAATAACGAAACGAGATCGATAGCCATGAATTTTTGAGTTAACAATTGTGTCACCAACTCGTTCTATCCCGAGGTTGCAGATCAGGCAGAGTATCGAGCAACGTCTGGCTCTGCTTTATTTTGGATGGGTGTCTATCATGACCTTCGTTTGTATGTAATATCCCATCAAATCCATACATGTAGTCAGTAGCGTAATAACTTGATAACAGAACAGAAACAGAAAAAATTGCTGGTCCTTGTAGACCCTTGTCTAACCATTATATTAACTGGTAACATTATATAAACAAATAGGCGAAATCGGAAGACGGGAATCGGGATAACCACATCAATTAGACCAGTGCCAACCAATGAAAAACCAATGAAAAAAAGGCGCGGCAAATACACTTATTATACTTGACTGCCTCGTTGGTCTAATGGTTAGATGTGCCGCCTTTGGATCAACGGGTCCCGGGTTCGATTCCGGGGTCGGGCAAGTGTCTTTGTCTAAACCAGAGGCACTAGCTCGGAGTCTGGGTGTCATTTCTGTCTATAATATGTATGTATTTACAAAAAAAAATTATATAAGTAGTTTATCATCCATCTCGTTACCATAACACGAGCATTAAGTTGCTTAGCTTGGGACGAGATGGCGTTGTGTGAAATGTCCAAGGATATATCGACGTAGGAAAACGTATTTGCTGTAAGCCTCAAAACACAAAATGTTCAGCAGAGCCAAAAAACATTTCTAAAATTAGAAAAAACATCATTACTCAAAAACTATCCATCGTAGGAATATGATTTTAAAAACGTATTTTTAGTTTTTTCTTGTTTTACATGTTACTTAAAGAGATATCCTTCTGAGTCAATTAATACCAGTTTTTTTGTGGCTTACAGCAAAGCAAGTTTTTTTTACAAATCTATAAAACGCTGTAACCATCAAGAATTTTCTATGGCAAAAAAACATTTCTATTATGTTTAGAACTTTTAAGTGCTGTAAATGGCATACATATTTTTTAACGTAAAACTAACTAGATGTGAGCCACAGTGAAGCATTTATCTTATTATTTACGACGTCATTAAAACGTGTAAGTGTCGGTATTACAAAAAACTCATCCTGCCAAAATGGCGTAAGTATCTGTTTGAAGAATGGCGTAAGCCACAAATGCATCAAACATACTGGTTTTTGATAGACTTACAGCCAAGACCACACCAATAATTTTCAAAAAACTTACAGCGTAAGCGATTTTTTTTCGTCGTTAAAATTATGAGAGTCTGATCAATCGACGTAGATTTTTTTTCTGATCACGATGTAAAAAACGAATTTTCGATTTTTTGAGGCTTACAGCAAATACGTTTTCCTACGTCGATATATATATACACTTATTTCAAAAGTTCCCCATTCTACTCTGAGAGCATCGCGAGAGCCGACAAAAGAAGTGACAAGGCCGAAATCCTTTCTTACGAAAAGAAAATCTTCATATGAAACCCCGTATCTACTACCCATTGTGCCATGCTGGCCAAACACAACCCGTCTGGCCACCGTGGCACAGTAGGCTATTACCCTATCTAACTGGAGGAGGCCCGACTCAACAATGGATCATTTATGGACTAAATAGTAGTAGTATTTATGTATATTAAGTTTCTCAGAATACAACTGTGTTGACCAATAAGAAGCATTCCCACATTCCCACTGATAAAATACAATTTTCTTACATCAATTAATACAAGTTTCTTTAGTGAATAAAATCCTGATATTAATCGACAACCCGTAGTAGGCACATTAGTAAGTTTCATCCGATACGATGACATTGAAGAGGGCACTTGAGTCGTGAACCGATAACGGGCACTTAGAACCCACTCAGAACGTATCCGACACTTGGTAACACTTTACTAGTAATCTATATAATATGATTTGTGATATACATATATACTACTACTACTCAGACCATAGGTGACCCACTATTGAGGCCTCCTCCAGTTACATGGGGAGTATTAGCTGGCGAGACAGGTTTCGTATCAGGTTTTGCTTTCTTGCTACGTTATCGGCACTGTCATTTCCTTTTGTCGGCTCTTACAACACCCTCAGTGTTGCGAATTGAATGTGTGAATTACTTTAACTTGAGAGTGTAGACCTATAATACGCGCGCGAGTTCATGTCCATCGGGGCCTAAATAAATAATTACTTATCACATTGATTTTATTTCATAATCTGCAAAATTACCTTAGATTACAATAAACCAAATTGACAGCTGTTGACTAAACCGGTAGTTATTATCGACATTACCATAACTAATTAGGTAACATTCCTCAGGATGGACGTGAACTCGCGCGCGTATAATACCTTTATAGAGTCTAATTAAGTATATGTACCATGTTTCAACACCATTGTTAAAAAAATTAACTTCTCTATTAACATTAATAACATTTTTATTTCCATTTCGAAAAAAATATATAAAATTAAGAACCTCTATTATAAATACCACCGCCATCACAAATTCGGTCACTCAGGATGGAATGAGGTGGTGCCTCTAGGCTATATTATTTGCTTATTTCAGTGACTCAGTCAGAAGGAATAAATAAAACAAGAATTGACAGTGTATAAGAATAAGTTATTATAAGTTCATTAAATTAGTTATCATTATAGTTGGTTATTTTATGTTGGCTCATACAACGAAAGCTAGCCAACGTACATTGAATCAATCAGAAGGATGTAATAAAACAAGAATTGTCCGTGCATTGTTTTTGATTTTGATTAAGAATAAGTTATTTTATGTTTATTATATTAGTTATCATTATAGTTTTTTATTTTTATGTTGCCACATTCTACGAAAGCTAACCAACGTTATTGTGTTAACTGCCGGTGTTTTCTGTGCAAACGTTTGGTCCTTTTATGTATCCGAATAGCTGGACCATGCAGGGACGGCGGTCAGTAAATGAAGAAAAACAAAAGCCGACCATTAGGGCTTCTGCCTATGACAAACAACGGCAACACTCTGCGAAATGTAGGGTTGCCAGACAGCGGTTAATTATACTTAGTGGTATAAGTACCATTATAAAAAGCCAGAACTCTTGGCGATTTTGTTTCTATAATCATCATCATCATAACCCGTAAAAACACTGTTAAATGGAGCCTCTCCCAATTATAAAGAGGGAAAAATAGCCTCGTAAAATCGTATCAAGTTTTCCATTTCTTGCCCTTGCCGGTTAACTTGTTATTTCTTTTGAACGGATCTTACAACAACCGCAGTGTAGAATGGGGTGGTGTCACAATTGATATTAAATGCGTCACCGCACGAATATATTTTTTATAAACCAATAAATGCAGAGGTTTTTTTTCTGTAGACTACAACGTGAATGATTGGTAGATAAATAAATTGTGACTGTAAATTGCAACACATATTATTATTAGCTCATTAAGATACGCCCAAGTTTACAAACATCGTATTACAGATACAGGTTGTAAATCAAGATATAAAAATAAATATTTATGATTCAATATAGGAATACTGTTTACAAAATTAAATATTTGCTAAGCTATCCTCACGAGTAATAATTGCAGCATTGATTCTTATATCTAAAGTTTCATTGTGGCACTTCACCTCGCTATTCCTATGTGCGTATTTGTCATATTTGACATTAAAAGCGATGTGGATGAAGCCTTTGCTAAAAAAGCTGTATAAAAAATCTGACGCACAGATATACCGCATTTTTTTAATCTGTGACTTGAACGCCTTTGACCCTAGGCTTGTGAGATGGAAAACAACGACAGGGTCTAAGATGGAGCAGGCAATTCAAGGAAATCCCTGTTGGCCATCGGCTCTCACATACACACGACGAATCACAGTAAAACTGTTTGGCGCCGGAACATTACATCCTACCACCCAGCACTAGATCCTGCCATCAAGCACCGCATGTGAATACCGTACACGAATGGCCACATGAAGTGACAGCATAAAAAAAAAATCCTACCTAGAGAACACTATGTTAAAAGTAAATGAAAAGCCGTAGGTTTTTAATAAAAATATTAGAAGTTTTGTTAATTTTTGGCTAAACTGCGCTAAACCAAATATTTCGTTCTATTGCGGCTAGATCGTCAACTTTATTAAAACCCTCAGGATGGAATGGGTTGACGACTGCTTTCAATCTATCATCATTTCATCAGCCTACCAGCACTGCGCCTTCCGGAACGCGGTCGCCACTCGAGGACTTTTCTACCCCATCGGGCGTCGGTCCTGCGAGCTATGTGCCCTGCCCACTGCCACTTAAGTTTGGCAATCCGGTGGGCTATGTCGGTGACCCTGGTTTTCCTGTGTATCTCCTCATTTCTTATTCGATCTCGCAGGGAAACTCCGAGCATAGCCCTCTCCATTGCTCTTTGGGTGACTTTGAGCCTTCTGATGGAGTCCATAGTGAGCGATTCAATCTATCACTACATATTAAAAACTACATATTATAAAACAAAGTCGTGGTCGTCTGTCCGTCCCTATGTATGCTTAAATATTTAAAACTACGCGACGGATTATGAAGCGGTTTTCTTTAATAGATAGAGTGATTCAAGAAGAAGGTTTATATGTATAATACATGCACCCGTGCGAAGCCGAGCCGGGTCGCTACTTAAAAATAAAGTATTACCTGAAAATGAATTTACGAACAACAGGTGGCAACCCTAACAGAAAATGTATTTTTTCGTGCGTGCGCGGAATTCACATTAATCTCGCAGTTCCGACACTTCCGAACTATGTCCGAAAAATCTTTCCTTTACTGCCACCTAACGACAAATTGAACACAACCTCTCCAAAATTGATTATAAGATCCAATATTAATGGCGTAAATAAATTGCGAAGGCATTATTATGTTAAAGAATTTGTCATTTTGATTTTATCCCATAATAACTTGGTGACAGAGAATAAACAATATCATATTTCATATTGAGATGTTGATACAAGAGAAGGAAAACTTGCTACAAACTCGGTGCCAGCATGACACAGTAGGCAAATGACCCGACTCTGCAGTGGCTCTTTTAAGGGTCGAGATGAATACCATTAATATTAATGAGCGTTAGCCTCCCACACATTGGGCATTAAAATTAATAATGGCTCGCCAGCAGTGCACCTGTGACGTAGCGATGGTGTCGAATATGACGTTTTAATAAATGGCGGCCATCGAATGGACATTACCCGTGTGTAATGACGGAGGGCGATATTTGACGCGATACCAATTTGCCGCACTATCCCTGCTGGCACTAACGACCCTCGACCACGGAGTAAATTTTGATATAGTCATTAAGAAATTCCGTATCTACACTCGAGAGCAATGAATCCGGGTCACTTAAAGAATGTTAAAAATCTCGGAAACTAAAAATGATAGGTTAATGCAATAAATTGTATATAATAGACAATGTAATACTCCTTAAATGAAAGTAAAAAAAATATGAGTCACCATACATTTTATTAACACAAAATTACATAAAGAAAAATACTGCTGATCTCTCCTTAAAACAAAAATAGGAAACATGAAATTTTTGAACTTTATTACGATTTTCTTGAATTTTAATACTTCGTATTGCCTCCTCGTGCTTCCATTACTGCGTTTACGCGGTTTGGCATGCTGTACACCAAGTTCCTTATACGATTTTGGGGAATATTCTCCCATTCCTCTGTGAGAGCAATTTTGAGCTCACGAAGCGTGATTGGGGGAGGGTTTCGTTGTTTTACGCATCTGCCTAGCTCGTCCCAAGCATGCTCGATCGGGTTGATATCCGGGCTGCGCGCTGGCCACTCCATACGAGTAATGTTCATCTCTTGAAGGTAGTCATTCACAATCCTACCTGTATGAGGTCGGGCATTGTCATGCATAAATATAGCATCCTCACCTAAATTGACCATAAATGGACCAACGTGATCATTGAGGATTTCTTCCACATATCTTACGCTAGTTAAAGAGCCGTTTTCTATGATCACCAGCTCTGTGCGACTTTCAGAAGAAATTCCGGCCCACACAAGGATAGACCCACCACCGTAGGCTACTCTTTCTTCGATGCATGCTTGCTTGAATCTTTCCCCTGGTCTTCGATACACTCTGTGTCTTCCATCGTGCTTGTAGAGCATAAATTTTGATTCGTCGGAGAACATAACTTTTGACCAATCTTCAATACTCCAATTTACGTGGCTCTGGGCATATCTTAGTCTTGAAATACGATGCCCACGCTCCAGTTTAGGGCCGTTTGCAGGGTTTTAAGTTAGATTCAGCAAGCCGACGTCTTACTGTCCATGCACTTGGGTTACTTCCTCCGAGGCGTCGAAACTGATTTGTGAGTTCAGTTCCTGTGAGAAAGCGATTTCGAAGCATGGTGTTCACCAAGTATCGGTCTTCTCGTGCTGTGGTACACCTGGTTCTGCCCGTTCCTGGTCTGCGTAGGTTAGAACCAGTTTCTTCGTAACGTCGGAGAACTCTTTGTACTGTTGACAGCGACACACCGACAGTCCTGGCTGTATCGCGCTGACTCCGGCCGGTTTCCAGCATTGTAAGTATTCTGGTGCATTCTTCAGGCGTAAGCGACATAATTTCAGCTTGAATAATGAATATAGAGCACTATCAACATGGTTTATGTACCCACAAAAGCAAAACCAAATGCTGTAATTTCGTAGTTCCATCTTCGAAAGTGGCCCTTTTTCAAGTTTGATTTTTTTATGATATAACTTTACAATAACTAAGAAGTTTTAATACCTTCATTTAAGGAGTATTACATTGTCTATTAAATACGATTTATTGCATTAACCTAGCATTTTTAGTTTCCGAGATTTTTAGGATTCTTTAAGTGACCCGGATTCATTGCTCTCGAGTGTATGTGGTGAAAGATTTAGAATAGAATTTAGTCTTATCACATACCGATTTTTCAAAGGGGGGTCGTACTACTACTAGCACTCAGACTATTAGAATTACCCACTGCTGAGTTAGGCCTCCTCCCATTACAGGGAGGGTAATAAGCCTACTGCGTCCCCAGACAGGTGGGCGCAAGTGTGTTTCAAGTTGTCCTTCCCGTGAGGCTATATGTTCTGCCTTGTCATTTCCTTTAGTTGGCTCTTACGACACCGTCAGGATGCAATGGGGTGGTGACCCTATGTATTCTAAATCCGTCTTGAACGTTTACGGAAAAAATTGAGGTATAAAAATTAAATTTAAATAAACCCCTGACAAAATAACCGTTAAAAAGTAAAAAATAAAAATAAATACTTCGCGTTGGGGGACCACTCCTACTTATTTATTACCTGACCCCTGGTCCCCCAACGCGAAGTATTTATTTTTATTTTTTACTTTTTAAAGGTTATTGTGTCGGGGGTTTATTTAAATTTTTAATTTAATTTTTATTTTATACTTTTTATAGGTACATACTTATTATAATGTAGATTTTGTTAAATGGCACGTGATGCGCTTTCATTTGAGACCTCACTCGATTATATTTGCAGACATTTGGTTATTCTTCCCCACTTTCACCCCTCATAACTTTTAAACGGCTCACCCGATTTTCATCAAACATGTCTAAGAACACTCGCCCGTAACTCACCTTTCATACAAAAAACTTTATTGAAATCGCTTCATCCGTTCGCGAGCTACGGTGCCACAGACAAACAGACAGACCGACAGACAGACAGACAGACACGTGAAACACCCCTCTTTTTGCGTCGGGGGTTAAAATAGTTTTCGGCACTCGTGCGCCAATTCCTCCTGGACTATGTATCAATAACAGCGATAATTTTATGTGCATAAATGCAAAAATTTAAAATTATAAGAAAGTAATTTGAATTTTTTGATTATAATTTTCTGCATCATGTGTCACTAATAAATTGGATGTCACGCCACAATGACAGCTCGTTCCAACATAGTCGCGCGTCATGACAACAAAACACCAACGGTAGATCGGCGGAAGGGTTAAATTGAATGCATAATGTGTATGTCACCTCTTACCATCTCACCGTTTTACTTTACAAATAAGATGATATTTTTAATTTCTCCTTGATGCAATGATGATAAATTCTCCAGATTCCGTGTGGTGATGTGTATTTATGTATTTAGAATACACAATGCATTTCATCTTGATGGTGTCGTAACAGCCGACAATAATTTCCTTAATGATAAGGCCGAAAACCTAGCCGCAAGGGATAGAAAACGTGTTGCGAAACCCTATGCCAATCCGTCTGGCCAGCGTGGCACAGTAGGCTAAATACCCTCTTTGTAGATGGAGAACGCCTAACTCAGCTGTAGGTGATTTATACTCATGCTAAAATTAGTTTTGTATATATCATGTGATAACGTATAAAATGCGTAAGTCATTCAGTCCGCCTTTGTACATTACTTGTGCAGAAGTGTAAATCTATATAAATAAAAATGAATCGCAACATGTGTTGGCAAGCGCATAACTCAACAACGCCTGGACCAATTTGGCCAATTCTTTTTTTGAAATTGAATTTGAAGTTCAAGGATAGTTTTTACGGCTACGAAAAATTCGAATAATTGCCGGGAAGCCCCTAAAAACAGCCATTTTCTTATTCCCATACAAACGTTTTCTAACTAAAACGTAACTAAATCATTGTTATTATATACTAGTGGCCCGTCCCGGCTTCGCAGGGGTGCGATATTACCCGCGGTTATTGACGTATCGCGGGTGACGCCGCGGGGTGAACCTAGTAAATAAATAAATAACAAAGCAAACTCATCTTAATCGTTATCTTAGCTCGTTATATTACTCGGACTTCCTCAAATTCAATGGAGGGAAATTAACTTGAAGTGCTATGAAGTTTAATATTCCTCGCGAGTAGCTTTTCATTTCATTTAGTTACTGTTCGAATATAATTTAAATCGATTAAATCGACTAACTATATTTTTAGTCTGTAGGTACGTTTGATGTAAACAACACTACAAACTGTCACTCTCTCTGCAACTAGCTGTGATGGTGGTAGGGCGCTTTTGTGTAGGTAGCTAAATAAATAATTAATTTATCTGACTGATCTATTTTGGTTATGGACCCAGCGCGATTCCACTGCGCTTCTGTATAGATCTCAATATAGCTAGTCGCTTCAATAGAATTGAATCAATCAATAATAAAACAATCAAATTTAAACCTTATCGATTGCGTTTTCATTTACGATTATGAATTCTAAACATCACCTTTATCTCTAGATTTCTTTCTTTTCAACTTCATATTTACACAGTTCGTACAGACATATTTTTATTTGCCAAATGGTCCCACTTTCATCCGTTTTTTCAGCGTCCAGCGCCCAGCCAACGTGTTTGGCTTTTTAATTAATACCTAAGCGGAACCGGCTCTTGTCGGGATATAAATCTTAGTTAATGTCCCTCTGGTCTGGCCAGTGAGGGCCCATGTGCTGAAGAGCTGTGCACGGAAATCGATACCACAGCAATTAAATCGGTTAGGCTGACAATTATTTAGTTACATTTAGTTCACAATTACTTAATTAGGTATATTTTTATGAACATTTTTGCTTATGCAAAAAATGCTTATCATAGAGAATAACGTCACCAATATCAACTATAGAACATTAATTAATAGTTTAGTACATCGTTTGTATAAGTCTCTTATATTTATTGATTCTTTAGAATAAAATAAAAATACTTTAAAATTATACAAGACAAATTCTGCATACACAGTATTCGCAATTATATAATGGAATACTAATAGCATTCCATTATATTATATAATATAATCGAATGCTATTTACGCATAATTCTTCTCTAGTTTTTAAAATAAAATGACATGGCATCAGATTAATATAAAAAACTAACCAATACAGTTTAACGATAATCACTCTTAATCTTCACACTAATTAGTATCGTATTAAAATGTATGTACGTAAACAATTTTATTCATATTAATGATTAAAATTGTTTCCTTACAATTAAATAACGAAAACATAATGAGTATTAAACATGACCAATATCTAAGTCTTTAATTTTCACTGTGATTAATTTGTAAACATACAATATTTTAAATTATGTTTATCTAATATATAAAATTCTCGTGTCACAGTTTTATATACCAAACTCCTCCGAAACGGCTTGACCGATTTTGATGAAATTTTGTGAGCATATTGGGTAGGTATGAGAATAGGACAACATCTATTTTTCATCCCATTCAAAAATTTTTGCTTTTATTTTTTTAAGATTCAGTATAAAAAAATACAAACAACCCTAAATTTTCACCCCTCTACGATCAACCCCTATTTAATTACATGGCAAAACAATGTTGTATAGATAGATTGAGTCATCACGATATCTCTGGAACCATAAGAACTAGAGGGTTGCGCGGGGTGGGGGTGGCGCGGGGAAGGTGGTTGCGCGGGGGATGGTTAATTATTTGGCAAAACAACGTTTGCCGGGACAGCTAGTTAATTAATATATCCTAATGTGATGACAGATTTAGGTTATACAATGACACTATACCATGCCCTAATGAGTGCGTCGCAATAGGCGACTAAAGGAACGTAAGAGACAGATCACTGAAACCTTCATACAAACCCTGTACCAACTAGTCCACACTACACACTAGTCACACTAGTCAAATTTCCCTCCATAAATTTGAGGGAGGCCCGACTGTGAGTCATTTACATTTAGACGACACGGTTGGCGCAGTGGTTGAGCGATCGACTGCTGCGCAGCATGTCGCGGGTTCGATCCCTGCACGGAAGAAATATTTGTACGACCTACAAGTATTTGTTCCGGGTCTGGGTGTTTTCTGTCTATAATATGTATGTATTTACAAAAAAAAAATGTATGTAAGTAGTTTATCATCCATCTCGTTACCATAACACAAGCATTAAGTTGCTTAGCTTGGGACGAGATGGCGTTGTGTGAAATGTCCAAGGATATTTATTTATTTTATTTATTTATGAGCTGAAGCGACGACGATAACCTAATGAAGTCCGTCTTCTTGTTACAGAAATGCAACCTTCCTCGAGCCTCACTTACAAGGCATAAGACGCCGTGACAGCCGAAGCTCAGATTCTGATCACGATGAACGTTCCACGGAAGACGACGAGCGATCCCTGCTCAGAAGCTCTCCTAGGACCAGGTTGCCTCCTCCCCCACCTCCCCCACCAGACGACGAGCCTCCTCCACTGAAGCCAAGGGAGTTCTTTGAAAGGCTGCAGAGTCAAGCGATGAAGGAGGCTCAGGGCAGAAAAAGGATTAAAGAACTACCGATCAAGGCGTCCAACTTGTTTAGGCCTCTCGATGCTGAAGGGAGTCTAGGAGATAGTCTCAGTCAGGTAGGTCTATCACATTACTTTAATATCCTACTACTGCTACTACTTACCCCATAAATGACCCACTGCTGAGTCGGGCCTCCTCTCATTATATGGAGGGTACTTAGCCTACCGTGCCACGCTGGCCAGACGGGTTGGCATGGGGTTTCGTTTCAAGGTTTCCTTCTCTTTCGGCTAAGTTTTTGACCTGGTAATTAATTTTCCATTTGTCGGCTCTTATGACACCCTCAGGATGGAATGGGGTGGTGACTCATGTATTCGTAATCCGTAAACACACGGATAATGACGTAACAATACTTACTTGAAGTATAGTCTAGGATTGTGGAAGAAATATTACTTTAATGTAATGCACACGATAATAACAAGCGCAGTGCTGGTGAGACTCACGCACGGTGGACGGACGACCTGGTTAAGGTCGCCGAAAAATGATGGATATGAATGGTTCAAGACCGACCTGATACCCTTGGAAAGGTCCGAAACTTTTAGCAGTATATCCTGTAACTTTTTTTATTCTGGAAAAGCAAATATCACTAGTTTCATTTCATGAATAGCTGAAGTTTACACGAGGAAGTAATGAACCGCATCTTCCGCGTTTCCCTTGCCTTTCAGTTTCGCTGAGTTTTTCTGGAACTTTCCTTCCAGCAGGCGAACCGGATTTTGCATACTAAATTTAGCTCTGCGAATAAATTAAATGTAACTGCTTTTCCACTGAAAAGTCAAGTACGTATTTAATTTGTTGATACCTGATTTTTGAGGATTTGGCCAAAACAAAATGTTAGCCAAGATGTTAAAACTAAATATTATATTGCTGAAATAACTGATCAACTATGCTGTCACCCTTATGCAGCAATTTACAAGTAGTTATATCGCGTTAAAAGTGTACTGACCCAATTTAAAGTCAACGCAGACGAAGAAATTGTGTAGCAAATAGATTTGAAAATAAAAAAAAATATAACATCACGTGACCCTATCGCTACTACTACCACTACTAGTAGTACTACTACTCAGCCTATACATGACTCACTGCTGAGTCGAGCCTCCTCCATTTACATGGAGGGAAACTAACCTACTGTGCCACACTAGCCAGTTTCGTGTCAAGTTTGCCTTCTCTTGTGGCTAGGTTATCGGCCTTGTTATTTTCTTTAATCGGCTCTTACGACACCCTCAGGGTGGAATAAGGTGGTGACATTCTAAATCCGTCACCACAGACGTAATGTATAGTAAGGAGAGACGGAGAGTAATTGTTGTAGTAGACTTTCTTCACATTCAAGGAGTATGTACAACTCACAAAGTGCTTCAGCTATCAAGTTGCATCACCGCGAGAACGTGGCGGTATTCAATACTGCAATGTGAATTTAATTTGCGGGTATAGGATGGCTGCTTTTAAACAGGGCTCTTTCCCTTTTGATGTGTCTTTTTATTCTTGTTACAAATTTCATAAAATATATTCTTTTTGAAACATATTCTTTTTGAAACTCAATACTTTGAACGGGAAGTAAATGACATAAAAGGGGTTGGTAAATTGGAATCATCTTATGAAATGTATGGAGATAAATTTGGATATCGCCTTTGGATTACGGGAAAGAGGCTCAATTAAGGAGTAAGGTAAGTCTTTGTGTAAGCCAGAGGCACATGCTCAGAGTGTAGGTGTCATTTGTGCTCGTGAAATACATGTACAAACAGCCCCGCGTTATAACCAGTAAATTAAAACACCGCTGGTTTAATTTTTTTTAAGTATTAATTGGCCTTTTTAAGTATCATTTCAATAACCTAGATACAAATGACTGAAGCATGAATGTGGATGGACGTAAGGGTTGTGGAAGATCAAGAGAGATGGATGGATTGTAAACATGGGAAATTGTGTATGAAAGGTGTGACTGTAGATATGACGACTGATAGGTGTGTATGGAGACTACCACCAAGCGAGGGACAGGGGTCGTAAGATGATGTTAATGGTTACTGTAAATATGACGATTTATAAGAGTTTTTTGATAAAACCTACGTAAATAAAGTTAATTTTGAGTTTGAGTTTGACTTCTACTACTATATTCTTAGCTCGCATTAGACCCACTGCAGAGTCGAACTCTTCAATTACGTGAGGGCGTTTAGCCTACTTTCCCACGCTGACCAAACGGCTTGGCACAAGGTTTCGTTTCATGTTCTCCTACTGTTGCAGCTAGGTCTGAATATAAAGCTTCCCCACCGCACGCTGGGAAATAACGCGTGTTGTAAAAGTCAACAAAACCCAGCACGCTTGGTGGTAGGATCGAATGGTCCGCCCGGCTAGCTACCACCCTCACATCTAAGTCCGGCGCCAAGCAGTTTTACTGTGTTCCGTCGTGTGTATGTGAGAGCCGGTGCCCGAAAGGGCATTTCCTTGAATTGCCTGCTCCATCTTAGACCCTGGCGTTGCTTTCCATCACGCAAGCCTAGGGTCAAAGGCATTCAAGTCACTTATTAAAAAAAAAAAAAAAAAAAAACGTAATTTCCTCCAGCCAGCTTTTACGACACCCTCAGATGGGGTAGTGACATTTTGTATTCGAAAGTCCGTCGACTACATGTCTTCTTCTTCTTCTCAGCCATAAATGACCCACTGCTGATTCAACATAGGCTCAGCATCAGTTCATGAAGATAATGAGCCTACTGTGCCACGTTGGCCAGACGTGTTGGCACAGGATTTCATGTTTTCCTTCTCTTGCGGTTAGGTTTTCGGCCTTGTCACTTCCTTCTGTCGTCTCTTACGATACTCCTTCTCTTGCGGCTGGATTTTTGGCCTTGTCACTTTTATCTGCCGGCTCTTACGACACCCTTAGGATGGAATGGGGTGTTGACGCTATGTATTCTGAATCCGTCATCACACGGTCTACTACTACTGACTTAAGTTTAAATACTGAGTATTATAACGTTGAATATCAAAAAAGGGTATCACTAGTCACACTGTACACCCTCCACTTGAAGTCAGACAATCGCAAGGACCTGCGACAGGTTTCACTAGCTGAGAGGCGGTAGGAGAGGCTGAGTGCAGCTTTGAGCGCAAATATTGTGGTGGAAAACAACAGCTAATTGTCATTTTGGAGCGGGGGAAAAGAACGCATTTCGTTTTAAGTCTGAAATGATTTTACAATCTCTACTAGTCTACTTGGGAATAGTTTTATTACACATAAAAACATTTCACTTGCGTAAAATATGTTTATTTGCATAGAGTATTAAAAATAAATACATAAGACTTAAAACTTAAAAAAAAAACATATATGTACATATTAATATGTAAAAAAACATATTAATAGTACATATTTGGTACTTAGATGATGGGACTTTAGGTGGCACTGCAGATACTGTTCTTTGCGACTTTGAACATATTATTAAGAAATTTCAAGCTATAGGCCTCCAAATAAATTTTAATAAATGCGAATTGTTTTTAGGCGATTCACTACAAAACAAAAATGAAATCATCAGTCAATTTAATTCCGTAGCACAAAATATCACAGTAGTTAATAAAACTTCCCTTTTTATATTAGGTTCACCCATCTTTTCTGAATCATCTACACCAGCTTTGGAGAAGGCAATAAATAAATTTAAAGAAAATTCTGATAAATTATTACAAATAAACCCTCATTCGGCCTTTTTTATATTAAAATTTTGTCTTTTTGTTCCGAAATTTACCTATTTATTGCGATCTTCACCTCTCTGGACTCACAAGAGTTATCTTTTATCAATAGACAATCTTTTAAAATCCAGTGTAGAAAGTATATTCAATCTGAGTCTGTCTGAAAAAGCTTGGATTCAAGCTACACTTCCAATCAAATTTGGAGGGTTGGGTTTACGTAGAATCTCCAGCCTGGCATTGCCCGCTTTTTTATCTTCGATAGAAAGCACAAATAGTCTGTGTAAACAAATTCTGCTTGACTCTATTCAAAACACACAACTACCGATTTATGAACAGGCCCTGTCATCATGGCACGTCTCGGGGCCTGTTCGTGACCCAACTGTGCAAAAATGCTGGGATGATCTAGCTTGTTTAGCCACTTTTCAAAATCTTTTTTTAAATAGCTCGGGCCATGAGTCAGCTAGGCTTGAGGCAGCTTCGCGTAATGAATCCGGACTCTGGCTTCATGCCTATCCGAATATTAATACGGGAAGCTGCCTTGACCCTAACACCATACGCATAGCCATAGGCTTACGTCTCGGGGTGGTTTTATGCACACCTCACACCTGCCCATGTGGTGTAGAGGTCGATGCTTTTGGTCACCACGGTCTCTCCTGTCAGAAAAGCTACGGTCGTTTCTCCCGTCATGCCGCTCTGAATGACATTATCCGCCGTTCTCTTGCCACCATCAACGTACCGGCTATTTTAGAGCCGAAAGGTTTAGTACGTGATGACGGTAAGAGACCTGACGGTATGTCTCTTGTTCCATGGGTTAGGGGTCGGGCGCTAGTGTGGGATGCTACGTGTGTTGACACATTGGCCCCGTCTCATATTCATGGAACAAGCAAAAGAGCTGGCGCGGCGGCAGAGACGGCTGAACTTTCAAAATTTCATAAATAAAGGGGTATCGGCGCCGAATACATTTTTATTCCATTTGGCGTCGAAACTTTGGGACCGTGGGGTCCTAATGCATTGGGCCTCTATAAAAAGCTCTCAAAAAAGCTTATAGAGGTGTCAGGCGACCCAAGGGCTGGCAGCTTCCTCGGCCAGCGTATAAGTCTGGCCATTCAAAGGGGAAATGCTGCCAGCATTTTAGGCACTTTACCACATGGGCCTAATTTATTAAATCACTTAAATTAGTTTTAATTTATTATATATATATATTTTTTACATATTAAACTGTTAATCTATAAATAAATAAAATTCTCAAAAAACATTATAATAAAATAAAACTAATATAAATAATTTAATAAATTAGGCCCATATGGTAAAGTGCCTAAAATTCTGAAAGCATTTCCCCTTTGAATTTCCCTTAAGTTAAGAGATTTGAGATTGAAGGGTTGGTACAGGGTTTCGTCTCTTCGGGCCCCCGCGCATTTAGGCGCATAATGCTGGCCGGATAATGCGCAGATTGGTCGCGGCGGCCAATAGGCCGCGTATGTGACGCGATGTTTTTCGTTGGCCGCGCGACCAAAACTTGGCCGCGCGGCCTGGCCGCGTAATGCGCGCAGCTATATACATCGTAGAAGAATTAGTTGGCCGCAGCGACTTGGCCGCGCGGCCTGGCCGCATAATGCGCGGATTGGTCGCGGTGGCCAAGAGGCCGCGTATGTGACGCGATGTTTTTCGTTGGCCGCGTAATGCGCGCAGCTTTAAACATCGTAGAAGAATTAGTTGGCCGCAGCGACTTGGCCGCGCGGCCTGGCCGCTTAATGCGCGGAGGCCCTTACGGCTAGGTTTTTGGCCTTGTCATTTCCTTCTGTCGGCTCTTACGACACCCTCAGTATGAAATGGGGTGGTGACTCTATGTTTTCTAAATCTTTCACCACGTGGTTGGGTGTACAGCTTTAAACCAACGATATATCCAAAATTACAAGTAAATTTTTGAAAGTAATTTAAACATTTAAGTAATCCCAACAGTCTAAAGATCTCTGAAAATGCCTAATAAGGCTTAAATTGCCTCAATAGCGGTTGAAGTTTTAATTAGATCAAGCACTTAGCAGTCGTGAACGTTATTAACCCTACAATTTGGGCGCCAATGGTGGCTGAAGGCGAATTCGTCTGAAAGCACAATATTCATTTCACTACTCTAAAAGGTTAATTAGAATGAAGATTTGCCCTCAAATTAGAGCTGCGACCTAACTTAAATGCCCCTTGCGGCGCATAAATGGCATGTGCGACTTAGAATGTTAGATGGAAACTCGCATACGTTTGTATCCAGTAATGGAGTTTTTAATTATTTCGCGGGTGATTACTGGATCCCAACCTTTTTGAAGTACATAGGGAATTAAAATTATACCGTGGTGTATATATTTTACGCAATTTATATGACGGCATGTCTGTACTGTCTGTCTGTGTAAAAATGTTTACTTAAAATGTATTGGGGGATGTTTATATGATAAACTAGCTGAGTCCCGCGATGTTACCCGCAGTTATTGACGTACCGCGGGGAAAGGCGCAGAGCGAAGCTAATAGCCTAAGTTACAAGTTACTCCTTATATCATCAGCTACCTATCAGTGAAAGTCCCGTCAAAATCGGTCCAGCCGTTCCAGAGATTAGCCGGAACAAACAGACAGACAGACGTTTTTTTTTTTAAGTTATTTTGGTATATGTTCTGTATAGACATACTAACGCATTTAATAAAAAGCGGTTATTTTATTATTACAAACAGACACTCCAGTTTTATTTATTTGTATGTAAGTAAATATGACGAATGATATGATAAAAGTGTATGAAAATGAATACCTGATATTGAATTGCTTTATAATACCTAAATTCATCTTTCTTACTCTCGAAAACGTTTTAATTAGCGCGTTTTGCGTGCAAATGGATAGATAGCGCAATGGGACCTCCATTAATCAGTATTTTCGGGGACGTCGACAAAATGGTAATTTATAATACGAAATCACTTTTAATCAAAACTAGCTGACCCGACAGACGTTGTCCTGTCTGAACTATGAATATTCAATTCGAATTGGAATAATTAATAATAAATTAATATACCGCCTTTTCTTATCGATTCCAATCCCTTATTTAATGTAATTAAAAAAGAAAAAAAGTAATTATGCCAAAAATAGCGAACCGTCGGGACGAACGTCAAATGTTTGACAGGTAACAGTTTGTATGGGAAAATTAAATTGTTGTTTTTATTATTTTACTTACAATATCAATGTTTTCTCTAGACTCTTAAACCTTCCCTGGACTCACACGAATATTTCAAGACCAAAATTAGCCAAATCGCTCCAGCCGTTTTCGAGTTTTAGCGAGACTAACGAACAGCTATTCATTTTTATATATAGAGATTTTCTTTTCCTACAGTTATATGGAGGGTAATTATCCTCCTCGCTGGCCAGTCGGCTTGGCACTGGGTTTTGTATCAAGTTCTTACTCTTGCAGGTAGATTTTCGGCCTTGTCATTTCCTTCTGTCGGCGACATCCCTAGAATGGAATGGGGTGGTGACACCTTGTATTCTAAACCATTTAAAACACTAAAATAAATGAGTGACGTGCATAGTATCTATCGTTAAAAAAATATATTTATCACTTTTGTACCAAAGTTACTCTGGGACCGATAAATTCCAAAACGCACTTCCGAAATTGATGAATAGAATCAGCCCACGTGTTGAAAACTTTGTCAATATCTAAATCTTCTATCAGTTAAAAACATTCACTGCTGAACAAAGACCTCTTCTATATGTATGTATCGACTGTTCCGAAGAATAAAGACCTATCTGCAATAATGCTTTGATACCATTTTGGACTTCATATTATAAGTAGAATAGAGGTCAAAATGGTTTTTAAGCAGTATTGCAGATAGGTCCATAATCTACGGAACAGTCGAATTATACGAGTATATGTAGATTCTATATTTAAGTAGATCGCCACAAGGTAGGTTTCTGTACAGACCGTATCTATCAACTCCCACTTCTGTGTCGGCCGTTATGAGTTTGGCATATAGAGTAGGGCATAGTTTGGTATGAGTTTGGCATAGAGAGAAATTAGCCTACTGTGCCACGCTGGCAAGACGGGTTGAACTCTGGCACAGGATTTGTATCAAGTGTTCGTTCTCTGTGGCTAGGTTACCTGCTTCTTGAATGGTACGGGTTAGCGTGACGCTGTAATCGATATCCGTCACCATATACAGCTGCTTACTTAAATATGAAGCTTTTATATATATTAGGAAATGACAAGGCCGTTAACCTAGCCGCAAGAGAAGGAAAACTTGATACAAACCCTGTACCAACCCGTCTTGCCAGCGTGGTACAGTAGGCTAATTTCCCTCCGTGAACTCGGAGGAGGCCCGACTCAATATTGGGTCATTTATGGGCTGAAATCATGAATGATGATGATGATATATATATTGTAGAACTTCAGTATATTTCTCTTTTCATGATTAAACAAAGAACAATACCTACTGGGAATTTTAATAAAACCAAACTTTTCCCAGACTGTCTGTTCGTACTTCAGGTGCTGTACGTTTCGGAAGTTAGACGTTTCACCGGATAATTACTACCATTGTCAACACGAACGATCACGGCGAGACCGGATCCCCGCTTATTGCGCGAGCCCCGGATTTTAACTGTTAAAAAAAAACAACCCTAGTTTGTTTACGCTGCGCGTTGCCGTAATTTATTGCACTTTTATTAAATGCTCGTTTAATACAGGCTAGTTCCCAAAAAAGTTACTTTTTGAGTTGTGGAAATGTTGGCGGTGACACAACTAGTAAAACGCTGACTTCAAATGTAGGTGTCATAATCTTTTTTTTATACTTAGTTAAAACGAAACCCCTTCACTAGGTTTAACCTGTATCGCCGGGGCAGTTTACAAACATGAATTGAATCTGGGTAGATTCAGAGCAAGTGCCTCTGGTTTACAAAATTAATCTTGCCCGACCCTGAAATCGAATCAGGGATTCATGATCCAAAGGCCCTAGACCAACGAGGCAATCAATCGACTGATTGCTCTGAATGAATGTACTGTCATTCTGTTCTCAGGGTTCAGCACAAATTTTTCATCTAGTTCATCTAGTAGGTCCTTAGTTCATCTAGTTCTGTTGATTGCCTGAATGCAATGATTAGCGTCATCATCACTACATAGTATAAAACAAAGTCGCTGTCGTCTGTCCGTCCCTATGTATGCTTAAATCTTTAAAAGTACGCAACGGATTTTGAAGCGGTTATTTTTAATAGATGGAGTGATTCAAGAGGAAGGTTTATAAGAATCATACATGCATAATTGCAACCGTGCGAAGCCGGGGCGGGTCACTAGTATATTATAATTCAACAAAAAGAACTTTTAGAGGGAATCTGTGTCATCTGTACAAAGTCAAAATGTTCTAAATTTTGTCCGTCTGCATAATTTACCTAAAAATCTGTTAACCCAAACCTATATCCATGCTTTGGCGATAAATCTAATTTAATATCTGTTACATGTCCTAATTTAATATTTCGGGAAAAAAGGGTAATAAAATTCCGCGAATGTTTTAATTACTTTATTAAAACTACGCACGCACTCTTAATTAGTTTTCAGAATTAAGGCCCACAATTTTATTGAATCTATGAATTAGATCAAATGTACACGAAAATGACCATAACGATAATGTGATGTTAACACACGACAGAGCGACTTATTGATTTTAACTCCCTGGGTGAGTCATCTGCTGCACAAGAGTGTTTTATAGATATCGATATAATTTGATATCGATTAAAATTAATTTTTTTGTTTGCAATATTAATTACATTTATTTTTTACGTCGGAGATCCTAATGGATCCCCGGCCTTTGGGGTCTGGCTGGGTTATGTGGGACTCCAAGGCGCGTAGAGATGGTAAATACCTACCCACTAAAACGGACAGCAATCCTCGACTGCCTGACTGCAGGGCCACGGGAATCACTTATCCCGTCTCATCGGGGGAGTATACTCCGCAACCCTGGTGTAAAAAAAATATATAATTTAATTAATCGCAAGTGCAAACGTTCAAATATGTTTGGTGTAAACATGTGTTGTTACTTTTAGTATTTTTCCCTTATTCAATTTAAGAAAAATATGTATTACTCAATGTGAGACTCAATCTCGTTGGAATTGCTCAATTACATTTTCAACTGAGCAAAACTCCAATGTCTGTGCATATAATACCAATAATATGTATAATGACAAAATGTCATAGTGATTGCTTAGATTATTGCTACTATCGATACTACTACTACTCAACCTCCTCCAATTACATGAAGGGTAATTAGCCTACTATGCCACGCTGGCCAGACGGGTTGGCACGGGGTTCGTATCAAGATGTCCTTCTCTTGAAACTAGGTTTTCGGCCTTGTCATTCCTATTGTCAACTCTTACGACACCCTCAGGATGGAATAGGGTGGTGACACAGTGTATTCTAAATCCGTCACCACATGCAGCTACTATCGATAGTAGCGATGAATTTATTAATCTTCATGTGCAGATTTTTATCGATATTAGGCGTAGTTGGTTTTTAATTTCCCAACACTACGCTGCACTCGCCGTTTTCCACCCGCGCTTTCATCCCGGTGTGCCTGGACCACAAACATAGCATGTTCTCTTTGATTGAACTTGAAGAAAACTAAAGGGTGACTCGCCAAGTTTGTTTGTAAAGTAATAAGCGTTTTACTCTGAGTCCGCTTTTAGTCTTGCTACAATATTTCAGCTTTTTGCACAGACAGGCTTCTATAGACGCTCGTTAAAAGTTTCTATACCACAAGGGATGGTTCTGCAATGAAAGTTTTTGAACTTTATTTTACTGATAAACACATTTTTAAAGTGTGAAATACTAATGAGATGGACATCGAGAGTTAGCGTTGGGTGTTCGTTTAGCTTTTTTTTTTATATTTCAGCATTTGGAAATACATAATAATTGAAAAGTATCATTTAGAAAGAACTATTATTAATTTCGAGACCGGCATTTCATCTAAATTATTAACTTCATAAGTATTAAAAAGTAACTTATCTCACAGGTTCTAATAAATATCTTAACGATTGTGATGTATTTTTAATAGTGTTTTGTTTGCATAATATATTCTTACGTATAAAAATGTTGGGAAAGGTTTCATCTACGAT
Source organism: Clostera curtula (assembly GCA_905475355.2). NCBI lineage: Eukaryota > Metazoa > Arthropoda > Insecta > Lepidoptera > Notodontidae > Clostera > Clostera curtula. Next base: position 5,989,065 of record FR997808.1, on the reverse strand, counting down.
ATTTGAGTATTTTTTATCCCTGTAAATAAAATAATTTTACTATACGAATGTATTAGTTCAGTTGATTTAAAAATACTATTATAATTCTATTACTTCACCCAAAAGCTATATCTGTAACAGGAAAATATTTCTTTCTTCATATAAGAATTGTAGTATACCTACCTACTGTAAATAATATTTATTTAATATCTAAATGTATATTAAAAATTTGATATTTAAAAAGCACTTTTACTTCACTCGAAAGTATTGTAATTATGTGCGATAGGTACCAAGTGAATATAATTTTACAGTTTCTTAGTTTGAATATAAGAAGGTTCCAGAATTCACCCCTAAAGTATAGTCGGCACTTCACGACTTTTCACGCTGCAATGTCATGCATCGACCTCAGGTGTTCGCAGCTCGTTCCTAAAACGTTCATCCCATTTAGGTGCCGAGAACATGTGCTTACTCGGCACTCAGTTTGGAACTTCAGTAAAACTGTTACGAGTCTCGCCTTCTTGAGTGCTTTTGTCTTTTCATGGGGCATTACACAGATGGCGCTAAACGTTGCTACAAAATATGCATACAGTAGTTGGTCCCACGTAGTCGAACGTCTTAAGAGATTAGCTCATTCGTCAGGTTAAGTACTCGTTATTGCCTGGTACTTTGGATGGGAATCACGAATACATACACGTCTGTAGCAGGCGTAAATAACATGTATTATTTTGTAAATTGCAACTATATTTTTGTGATAATTCTATTTTCACTTCAGTAGCTCAAACATGTAGGTTTTGCTCACTGAAAACAGAAGAGTGAGGCAAAGTAACTTTTTAATTATAATTCGAAACATTGACACTCTATCTCTTTCCCGCCAATAGAAAAGAGAGAGACAAAGCCCCAGCACCAACAGCTCCGATTTTGAATTCGACCTCAAAGACAAACTCGTTCGGAATTTCGTACTAACTAAAGAAATTTAGCAAAAATGATAATTATGTATTTTAAGGGTCCCGGGTTCGATTCCGGGGCCAGGCAAGAGTGTTTGTGGAAACCAGAGGCACTTGCGTCTGGGTGTGTAATTTATTGATTTTTTTACTTAATGTTGTATTTAAACGAAAATAAGTATTTACTGCTTAAAAAACTAATATTTAACCTATAAACATTTAATTCTAGTTTCAAAAATGTTACGTAATATCTTTCATCTCCTATAGTGTCCTCGCTGCTGAAATGAAAAGTTATGTGTGTTACACGAGAGCAAAACTTTTTGTATCTTGTGCCTTTGAATCCCTCGCAACACTCAGGAATCAACTTTAGAATCACTCGCTACGCTCGTGATTCGATCATTGATTCCTTCGCTTGCTAGGGATTCAATATCTTTATTCTTTAATACTTTGCTCTCTTGTTGCACAAATAACTATTTTAATATCGTATACTACTACTATTACTGAGTCCATTAATTAATGATCCACTCCTTAGTCGGGCCTGCCATATTATATGGAGGGTTTTAGTTTACTGTACCACGCTGGCCAGAAGGATTGGCACAGCTCTTGCGGCTAGGTTTTCGGCCTTGTCGCTTCCTTTTGTCGGCTCTTACGTCACCCTCAGGGTGAAATGGGGTGGTGACACGATGTATTTTAAATCCATCACCACACGGATAATGGTGTAATATACATTAAACTTGAAGTTACAATAACTTTGAAATCTGTATCTATTGATAATAACATTAACATACGTATATGTATAAAAACTACATCTTTAGGAGAAGAAAATAAACATGAACAAACAAATTGTTGGGTTACATGGCCATTGAATTACTTTTAGGAATCATAAGCCTCATGTCTACAACAATTTCTAAAATCTTGGGTTTAACGAAACAAACCACAATTCAACAACCTTATGTTAATGTTCATAGAACATACAATTAACAAGCATTTTTTTGATCTCTACTTAAATATGCAAAACTGTTTGCATGAACAGTTTTGCAAGCAGTAGAAAAATATGGTAGGTTTTAGTGGGTTTCTGCCCCACAAGAAAAAACAGGTGGTTTTTTTTAAAGAAACGTGTGCCTTTGTATTCCTGTATCGCGGGGACAGTTTACAAACGTGTAATTTACACATACAAATGACACCCAGACTCAGAGAAAGTGGCTCTGGTTTACACAAAGACACATGCCCGACCCTGGAATCGAACCGGGGACCTGTGATCCAAAGGAAGCTCATCCAAACTCTATACCAACAAGGCAGTCTGTAGCGTAACGCTGGGACTTATGCGTCCATGGAGTTTCTTGCTTGTTCTTCTCCATAGGATCTACTTTTTGGAACAAGCAACTAGATGCCTAACTTCCTGTAAATAGGTTCAATTGAAATAAATAATTTGAATTTGATTGGATGCAATTTTAATTACAAGAAGAAGGGCAGATTAATTCACCACGCCATGCATTGTCCCCAATAAATTTGCCTACGTTTGTATAACTTTGGCATATGTATCAAGTAGCCGAAGAAAACTAATTGCCATCCAACTTGCCGCATAAATCCTACAGCGCTTATTTCATCCTAGCTGTAGTCCAAGAGGCGAACACCATTCAGAAAGTTAAGTGTTAGTTTGAAACGAAGGTATTTCTTTTTTTTAAGAAAATTGTAGGAACATCATTAATCTCAGTATAAAAATAAATGGTGTTTATTTATAGTGGTATTAAAATCACTCTATTTTTACGATTTAATCTAACCTTATCCGTGTGTACGAAAAGTCAAGTACAGTGTCCATCACATTCCATCTTGCGGCTGGAAAAATCGGCAAATGAAATTACAAGGCCTCTAACCCAGCCGTAAGAGAAGGAAAACTTTAATCCATACGTCAACCCGTCTGGCCAGCGCGGCACAGTAGGCTAATGAGCCTCCTTGTAACTGGAGTAGGCCCGACTCAGCAGTGAGTCATAAAGCTGAGTAGTAATAATAGTAGAAGTATATAATTAATATTACTTTGATTAAAATACGAGTAGTATATTTCATTACAAGTGCGGAAAGGCTGTCATTACAATGAGTTCCGACAAATGTCTACCCGAGCCGAGGCGCAGCCGAAGGCGAGGGTTGACAGTCGGAACAAGTTGCAATGACAGTTCCGCACGTGTACTGAACGACTATTTTTAATACAGTTGCGAAAAAATGAAGCAATTTAATAAAATAATAAAAACACAATAAACTCAACTAACTAATCATTTCTGAAAAATGGCGCCGTCCGTCGAATATAAGCAGAGATTTTTTTTCTTCACCCATTTTGGTAGGCAAAAGGAACAATGCCCATACAGCCAAGTCTTCAGTAGATTTTTTTTTATTGATATGAAATGAAATTTAATTAGATGAAATGAAACTCATTCAATCAAATCATTAAATCTGATATTGAAACAAATTAGTACGTAGTTTCTTTTTAGAAATATACGTATTTGCATGAATCATAAAAACTTCTATGTTTTTTTTTAGTAAAAACTTCATGGTTGGTTTTTCCTTTTAATAGACATTATTTTGACAGTTGGGAAAGAAAACGCACTAGTGCGGGAATGGTAAAAAAAAGGCACGCGTGTGTAATAGCCCACTTCCCGAACGCTATACGTCCCTGCAATATGCCACTTTTTGAGCAACTGTATTAAAAAGACTATTGCGTTTTTATGCCATGCAATAGCACCGAAAATGAATGCAATAAGCGAAACAATTTCACTTGCGCCTCCTAAACTAATATATCTGTTACCGCGTCCCGGCTATTGTGGCACAAAATTTAACACCTTAACCGCCGACTGGTGCCAGGAAGGCCATTGTAGTGCATGATTCATCGCAGTTATTATTGTTGCCAATGGCGGAATTAATTTCCCGTTGGCATTGCCACGTATTCCGCTGGCAACACCGTTAAGTGCTTTGAATTCCTGGATATTAATTTATTTTTGCTATTAATTTGTTTTGGGGCAGTATTATGGTTTATAGCTAGTGTAATAATGTAAATTGTATTAGGTTTTAGTTTGTATGTCTAAAATTGGCAATCAGTTGTGTGATAAGTCTTGCTTACCATTAGGATCCGTTGGATATTGACCCAGGGTCACTCATACTGGGGGGTCACGTGGTTGGGTTGGCTTCAGGGGCTGCTCTGTTGCCTTGGGAGTCTTGAATGGCCGCGACACGGCGAGTTGGTGGAGTGGTCAGGCCGTGAGTGCCGATGATTACGGATTTTTCTCACCAACAGTGGAAGCAGGAGAACCCCTTGTGGGGTTGGGGCGAAACCAGATCTCCCCATCAAAGCGTGGCAAGGCTTAGCCGGGTTGCGGAGCATGGTCCCTCATTAGGGAAAGCAATCCGTGGCACTGTTTCGGTTTAAGTGTGTAGGTCAAAGCACAATCACCATCTTGCCGCACCCCGGAGGCGCACATATCGCGGTTTTCCAAAATAAATCAAAAACGTCATAATGTAACAAAAAGTAATGTCTTAAAAAGCTATAAAAGCATTTATAAATGTTGCCAGGTACTTGGTATACTTGAGGAGTAGATTCAAATTTAAAGAGAATTCAAAATTATGGACCATCACTCAAGAGCCAAAACGCCTTCCTAAATTTAATTTACTCGTCTCAACCACCATCTTGCTTATTATTTATTCTCTCTGAACATAAAAGGCAAACAAATTGTGCTCGAGATAGCCGTTTGAGATTAAGTAGCTGAATAAATCATATCCTTCACTATAAAATGCGGTTTGTGCGGTTAATTAAAAAGCTTTAATGTTGACACAAAATTTTTAGATTTTTTTAATCTAACGTGTATTTTATTGTTGAACCCTATAGGGGAAAAACATACACAATGAAAAGATGGTTATTAATTGTTTCTCCCAAATTATGAAAAAGAGAAATATATAATATTGCGGTTATTAATATTTTTAACGACTTCAATCCGAACGGTGACGGATTTAGAATACTTAGTCTCACCACCACCTCGTTCCATCCTTAGGGTGGCATAAAAGCCAACAAAAACATATGCTAAGGAGAATAACCTAGCCACAAGAGAAGGGAAACTTAGACAATATACTGTGCCAACCCGACTTGCAAGCGAGGCACAGTAGGCTAAATTCCCTCGATAATTTGGAGGAGGGCCGACTCAGTAGTGGGTTATTTTGTCGACCACGTTTCTGTACACGTCATCTTTACTCTATGCAAATAAATAAAATTGGAGTGTATATTTGTAATATTAAAATAGCCGGTTTTACCAAGTGCATTTGGATGTATCCACGGTACCAAAAGAATTTTGTTTAAATTTTCCGTCTGTTTGTTTAGTAGGCTACTTTGACCACCCCACCCCGGCGCTTTTCAGGACCCCTTAATTACAGTTTTTTTCATTTACATTGTTAAATACAACGCGGACGAAGTTACGGATAACAGCTAGTGAACAAGGAGAAATTGACATTTGTTTTTACATATTGTTCAACAAGATTTTACCTTGAGTCGACTGTGAAGACCGTGATTTACGGGAAAATATATCGCATTACCGCAGGAGTAATTGCTAGAAAGCCTAGTGTCAGACATATTAGTCGAGTTTACTTTCACCGTAAGAAAAATGCTGTCGTAAATTATATTGCGGATTTCATTTACCGGTACGAGAGCTAAACAAAGTTTGACAGAGCAGTTTCACGTCTGTCTGGTGACGGATTTTGAATCTATAGAGTCACAACCCCATTCCATCCTGAGGGTGTCGTAAGAGCTGACAAAACGAAATGACAAAGGCAAATCTAGCCGCAAGAGAAGGACAACTTGATACGAAACCCTGTGCCTACTCGTATGCGCCAGCGTTGTACAGTAAGATAATTTCCCTCATTGTATTTGCCCCGACTCAGTAGTGGTTCTTACGGGCTGAAATGATTGGTTAAAAATAATAAGTTATTATAATTATAAATAAATAATGTCACCACCACATTCCATGCTGAGGGTGTCGTAAGAAGGAAATGACAAGGCTGGAGACCTAGCCGCAAGAGAAGAAAACCTTGAAACGAAACCCTGTGCCAACCCGTCTGGCCAGCATGGCACAGTAGGCTAATTACCCTCCCTGTGATGGGAGGAGGCCCGACTCAGCAGTTAGTCATTTATGGCCTGAGGAGGAGCACTATAATTACAATAAATAAATCAATCAAGATCCTTGTACATTTCACACAACGCCATCTCGTCCCAAGCTAAGAAACTTAATCCTTGTGTTTTGGTAACGAGATGGATGATAAACTACTTATATATACATTTTTTTGTAAATACTTACATATTATAGATGGAAAACAATATCACTATCAGTACATAGTATAAAACAAAGTCGCTGTCATCTGTCCGTCCCTATGTATCTTAATAACCTTTAAAACTACGCAACGGATTTTGAAGCGGTTTCTTTTAATTTAAAGAGTCATTCAAGAGGAAGGTTTATATGTATCATACATGCATAATATTGTAGAGAAACACTGAATTTAGAAGTTAAGTTAAGTTAAATTTAGAGTTTCATCATTGCACCTGTGCGTAGCCGGGGCGGGTCGCTAGTTATATATAAAATAATATTATAGATAGAAATATCCTATTCTGCATTAACTCTGTTTATATACCGATATTAATTCGAGTTACCAAACCTGTTTACGTAAATAAACACGCATGAATCCTTGTCAAGGGCTTTTATACCAATTAGCAAAATTAACGCACCCCACCTATGAATATTAATAACAAGCTTAACTATCTCATTGACTATTTTAATGTTCACGTTTGTGTCTAAAGTAACTTAATACTATGATTCTGCATAGTATCGTTGTCATCACCGACTATACTACAGGATTTATTTCACAACAGAAACAACAAATTACCGGCAGCAGTTTTGGATTGGTCGTTCGAGAAATTTTAATGTTACGTTAAGTCCGGTTTAATTAAAAAAGCGTACTATCAAGTTAATGACTATCTATCAGATAGTGACGCATGGGAGTAACGTCGGCTATGTTATGGTGGTGTAGCTCTAATCTTACAGCCATTACATTAGTGAAGTTTTGTGAACAGTATGTGAGTGCAGTTTCAGCACGCACTATGTAATTTGAGTAATTTCACAGATTTTTATATTATTCTATATTTTGACTATGCTACCTGTTTATGCGTGTTATTGCTTACACTAATCTGTCAGACTTGTTTGTACCACGATCATTGTAACCCTTTTATTTAAAAGAGCAACCATGGAGTTTTTTTCCGGCTCTTCACTATGGAATTCCGAACCGGTGGTAAAAACTAAATTATTATTATTATTTTTTCTTAAAATTTTTGACTATTTGAAAGCAAGGATTTATTCGAATAAAAACATTTTGATTCTGATTTTGATTTTTTGACACAAATATCCCATAGCAAAATAGACTCCTTAATTTTGTCCTGTCTGGAAGTACATGTTTTTTTAATTGCATTTTTATGTTCTCTCTTTCTTCTCTTCTCTTTCCATCCTTTATTTGGAACACATTTTAAATTCACCAAAGTAAATATCAAAGCGAAGAATAATTCCGCAACATATCCTCAAAGATATACATTTGAAATCTTATCTCGGAGCAAGAAGCGTACAAGGGGTAGATATGATTTAACATATAAACAACCAAGCATACAAAACTAGAACGAATGAGCATGTATGAAATTGCTTGGCCCTCCTTTGTGGAAACGCCGAACCAAAGCTTTGCGGGGAAATAGAGTAATAATATTTCCAAGTTGGTGAACAAAGCCTTCTTTCTGTTTGAAGCAAGCATTTGTGGTTATTTGCCGCCGAATATTGTGTACACTTTTTACAGAAGTGACATTTATATGAAGAGGCTCATATTGTTTTGGTTTGCGGACCCTCAACTTTATCCATTCATTTTTGGTAAAGCTCTTTGGACGTAAAAAAGTGTTTCCATCTTGAAATTGTGATCAGATTCCCCGGGAATTTTCTGCTTTGGATTAGCGTCATGCCCAAAATAATTTAGAACTACGTCTGTGCCGCTTTGAATAAAAATGGCAAAAAACTCATTTTTCTTGAAAATATGCCGTAAAGTTGTTCGGCCTTACTGCATTACATCAAATACACTCGAGAGCAATGAATCCGGGTCACTTAAAGAATGTTAAAAATCTCGGAAACTAAAAATGATAGGTTAATGCAATAAATTGTATTTAATAGACAATGTAATACTCCTTAAATGAAAGTAAAAAAAATATGAGTCACCATACATTTTATTAACACAAAATTACATAAAGAAAAAAACTGCTGATCTCTCCTTAAAACAAAAATAGGAGACATGAAATTTTTGAACTTTATTACGATTTTCTTGAATTTTAATACTTTGTATTGCCTCCTCGTGCTTCCATTACTGCGTTTACGCGGTTTGGCATGCTGTAAACCAAGTTCCTTATACGATTTTGGGGAACATTCTCCCATTCCTCTGTGAGAGCAATTTTGAGCTCACGAAGCGTGATTGGGGGAGGGTTTCGTTGTTTTACGCATCTGCCTAGCTCGTTCCAAGCATGCTCGATCGGGTTGATATCCGGGCTGCGCGCTGGCCACTCCATACGAGTAATGTTCTTCTTGAAGGTAGTCATTCACAATCCTACCTGTATGAGGTCGGGCATTGTCATGCATAAATATAGCATCCTCACCTAAATTGACCATAAATGGACCAACGTGATCATTGAGGATTTCTTCCACATATCTTACGCTAGTTAAAGAGCCGTTTTCTATGATCACCAGCTCTGTGCGACTTTCAGAAGAAATTCCGGCCCACACAAGTACAGACCCACCACCGTAGGCTACTTTATCTTCGATGCATGCTTGCTTGAATCTTTCCCCTGGTCTTGGATACACTCTGTGTCTTCCATCGTGCTTGTAGAGCATAAATTTTGATTCGTCGGAGAACATAACTTTTGACCAATCTTCAATACTCCAATTTACGTGGCTCTGCGCATATCTTAGTCTTGAAATACGATGCCCACGCTCCAGTTTAGGGCCGTTTGCAGGTCTAAGGGGTTTTAAGTTAGATTCAGCAAGCCGACGTCTTACTGTCCATGCACTTGGGTTACTTCCTCCGAGGCGTCGAAACTGATTTGTGAGTTCAGTTCCTGTGAGAAAGCGATTTCGAAGCATGGTGTTCACCAAGTATCGGTCTTCTCGTGCTGTGGTACACCTGGTTCTGCCCGTTCCTGGTCTGCGTAGGTTAGAACCAGTTTCTTCGTAACGTCGGAGAACTCTTTGTACTGTTGACAGCGACACACCGACAGTCCTGGCTGTATCGCGCTGACTCCGGCCGGTTTCCAGCATTGTAAGTATTCTGGTGCATTCTTCAGGCGTAAGCGACATAATTTCAGCTTGAATAATGAATATAGAGCACTATCAACATGGTTTATGTACCCACATAAATGACAGATTACAAACAAAAGCAAAACCAAATGCTGTAATTTCGTAGTTCCATCTCCGAAAGTGGCCCTTTTTCAAGTTTGATTTTTTATGATATAACTTTACAATAACTAAGAAGTTTTAATACCTTCATTTAAGGAGTATTACATTGTCTATTAAATACGATTTATTGCATTAACCTAGCATTTTTAGTTTCCGAGATTTTTAGGATTCTTTAAGTGACCCGGATTCATTGCTCTCGAGTGTATATACAGTCTGAATTGTACTGAATTGCCGAGCTGTGTGGCAATGCTACTAGCCTTCTTGGCAGCGTAGCAGGTGACAGTACTCTGGCGCAAGTTTCGTTTTATAATTGTAGTTTTTTTAGATTAATCTTAGTTACAAGTAGTTTAGTATTTTTGTTTTTATGTATTTATACAAACTAATGGTCGCCCAGCGGTCGAAATTTTACCATAATTAATTTAAATTTTAGTTCTATATAAATATATTTATATTCTCAATATTTTGACCACACACTTTAACAATAAACAAAAAAAATGCGTGTGTGTATCAAATCATTTTTTAAAAACATTTTTATGTAATGTCTTTTTATTGTTAATTTATAAGAACATATTCTGCACCCCTTCTCTATATTAACTTTAAGTGTTGGTAATTTCATACTCCTCCGCGCAATTTTCTTAAAACATATATTTTGATTCACGTATTAATATAAAGATATAACGATATCAGGGTTCCCCACGATGTCAACCTCGAAGGCTGAACATGTGAAGATCGGCAAGTACCTAGATCTATCTCACGAGGTCGGTGCCATGTGAAATCATTGTACCGATAGTTATATCAATGCACCGACTGATGGCGAAGAGCTTTGACCAACACCTACAGAAGCTCTCGCTAGGCTCCTTGGTGAAGAGCCTGATCCAAAAGGCAGTACTTTTGGGTACGTCACGTATTGTGAGGAGGTTCCTCACTCTGGATCCCTGACCACCGGTGGTTTGGGCCTTCGGCTCCGCCATGGGTGATGTTTTCTATTGTTTGTATTTTTTTTTAAATAAATGTTTTTATAATTAGTTTATTTGTAAAATATGACAAATAAAGAGATGAATATACTATAGATATAATAAACTTATGAATGTTATAACATACTAAATGTTGTTATTCAATCTACTACCCCAATATTACACTACAAAACAAATGGCATGAAAATTCAAAGCAAATATTTCTCTAGTTGCATTCAAGTCACCGTCAAATTCACTGCGAATTTAATAGGCATGTAGACGCCACAATAATGCCATAAAAGCCATACCGCAGACATTGTGAGCCCCTAAGCCCGAGCTCTGCACACCCAAACCCATAAAGAGACTCGCTAATATTTGCCTATTATGATTATTTTCGCGTACCACACGAGACCAAACCAAGTTAGGCCGCCGTTACGTATACGTTAATACGTGGTTACAACTTGTGGAATTAAAATAAATGGGCACAGTCGTTAAGGCTATTAACGAATTTAATCCGCTGTTTTTGGATAATTAAGTTGTTTTCCTATTGAATTTCAGTACGTACAAGCTGAATGAATCCGATAGGACTAATTAGTATTCAGTGTTAATGTACCGACAACAGGCAGTCCATTGTTATTTTATAAGTGTCTTGGGAACGTCTGCGTAGAAGGATATTTAGATATCGCAATGCTGCTGTGTGGTGACGGATTTAGAATACATAGTGTCACCATCCCATTCCATCCTGAGGGTGTCGTAAGAGGCGACTAAAGGAGCGTAAGAGGCAGATCATCTAGCCGTATGCGAAGGAAAACTTTGTGTCACCATCCCATTCCATCCTGAGGGTGTCGTAAGAGGCGACTAAAGGAGCGTAAGAGGCAGATCATCTAGCCGTATGCGAAGGAAAACTTTGTGTCACCATCCCATTCCATCCTGAGGGTGTCGTAAGAGCCGACGAAACGAAATGACAATGCCGAAAACCTAGCCGCAAGGGAAGGAAAACTTGATATGAAACCCTGTGCCCGTCTGGCCAGCGTGGCACAATAGACTAATGATCCTCCCTGTGATGGGAGGAGGCCCGACTCAGCAGTGGGTCATGTATGGGCTGAGTAGTAGTAGTAAGCTGTCTCCAAACCACACCATGCTGAGAGTGTCGTAAGAGGCGACTAAAAGAACTCCAGAGGCAGCCAGACAAGCAGACCAACTAGCCGCAAAAGTAGGCTTATTTCCCTCCATGAATTTGGAGTAGGGCCGACTCAGAAGTGGGACATTTATGGGCTGAAATGATGATGATGATGTACCGACAACAGAAACTCTCGGCCATTCTTATTTTATAGGTATCTTGAGATCGGCCGTGTGGTATTAGATTTAGAAAACATACAACACATACAACAAACATACTGTCACCAAACCACACCATGCTGAGGGTGTCGTAAGAGCTTAAAGGAACGCAAGAATCGGACCACATATAAAAGAAGGAAAATGTAATACCAACTGTGCCAACCTGTGCTTATAAGGAATAGTAGGCTAATTACCCTGCATACCCAACGTTTGTATCAAGTTTTCCTTCTCTTGCGGCTGTTTCTTGCCTCCTTTAATCTCCTCATACGACACATTTAGAATGGTATAGGCCATTGACTTTGTGTATTGAAAAAACGTCACGGATTATACTCATGCACAATATTTTCTTCTGTTACAGAGTCGAGAAAGCCTGTCATCGGATGGCGAAGGCGCTAGAGGTGATTGCTCCTCAGTTGACTCTTCAGGGTCAGGGTCCGATGAGCAGCCACCATGCGACATAGGTCTACTGGAAAGGCTGATCAGGACGCATCCAGTGTGGTTCCTGCCGGGAATCCAACGTGCCGGCGCGTTCCATTTATTGCAAGGAAAGGAAGAGGGAGTGAGTATTCAATAAAAGCATTGCTGTTGGGCTTAGTTCACGATTTAAAGGATGAGATATTAGCAACTGACTTGACTGTCTCGTTGGTATAGGGGCTAGATATGCCTTTGGATCAACGGGTCCCGGGTTCGATTCCGGGGTCGGGCATGTGTCTTGGTCTAAACAACCCGTCGGGGCGCCGCCGCAGTAGAATGCGTTCTCACGAACCTGTCTTCTACAGTTGGGATTTTGGTAATGTTCCGGAATCCTGCATATCCGCTGATCTCACCCTGGAGATGCCGCTGCATCTGCAATAATCTGCACGTATGCAATAAGCATTTCGCCATCTTAACCAAATGGCATGTCTTGAGATGTCTTTAAAAAAATCTCTGGTATAAAGTGTAAATTTTTTTTTATAAAAACGTATCACCAGCTATAACCGGTATCGCGGGGACAGTTTACAAACATGAAATTCACGAATACAAATGACACCCAGAGCAAGTGCCTCTGATTTACACAAAGACACTTGGCCGCCCCAGGAATCGAACGCGGGACACCGTGATCTAAAGTCGATGCATCTAACCCTTGCACCAATAAGGCCAGTCGGACCGAGGGCCATTTCAACCAAATGCCATATATCCCTGGATCATCTATTGAAGATCCTCAACTATTGAATATAGCATGAATTTTATGAGTATATTACATTAAACACTACTCTCTTATGTCAGTATCGTGAGATATCTAGTTAAAATTATAATTTTAATCGAATAATTTATATTTTCAGAATTTCGTGGTCCGACAGTCCAGCCAGCCTGACACAATGGCTATAAGCGTTCGACTTCCAGCCGACAAAGGGCCATACATTGAACATTACCTAATACAAGCATCCAATGGTCGCATAGGACTTGAAACATCTCTGAATCGATTCGACAATATACCAGAATTAATAGCCCATTATTCCCAATGCTGGTGAGTTTGGCTATAAACCGATATAGATACTCTCTGTGAGATTTCGGGAAAAAATAAGCAAGAAATTTTGTTCACTGGTGACCAAATTGACTTTTAGGCACTGAGAACCGATTAAACATAATGGAACTTATAATTATTTATACTCATTATGTGTATGACGATTCCTTATCAGTTGGTTTTTACTGGAACCCCTTGATTGGTGGTATAATTCTATGTAGTTCAGAAAAACGTCGATTACTCTCTCATACTTCAAGATGTATCATTTTAAAAAAGAACTGCTTCTTTTGATTGGCTTTATGGCTGTAGAGTTTTAGTTACACCCTGCCCTGTATAGTACGGTGACTTGTTCTATAATTAATGTATACATAGAAAGAAGCATGTGTGATGTTTCATTCTAATTAATGATGACTACTCATGAATTTCTGGAAAAACAACTCCTAAATTTTTATTAAAGCTAACCATTTAAATTTCAGTGACGAGTTACCAGTACAGCTTCAGCTGCCGCGTCCCCTTCGTGAAGCAAAAAGCCGCCATCAACTCAGCTCTTTAGCACTGCTAGGCCAAGAGTTTTGGGGTTATCCTATGGCTAACCCGAAAAATACGCCAAACAATCTCCTATCACCTTGCCAACTGGCAAACGACGTGATACCTATGGCTGTGACTCCATCTGATACAGCTTCTAGTCTCAGCAGCTTTAACACTAGTAAGTCATAATGATCACTCTGTTTTCCATGATCTAATACTTAACCCATCCAAAAACTTACATTAACATACTTTTCGTATTTTAGGTACTAGAACAAATTCTCGAGAGCATATCTTGTGCCCAGAAAAAGAGCAAAATGTTGTGCTAAAGATGTCACCCATAGATACATCGGGCTCCCCACCGAGTCAAAGCCAGAGCCTCAGCACTTTTAAAGGCAAAACCGCACCATCACCACCTGCCAAACCTAATAATTCATTTATCAGAGCTCCAAGACCGACCCCACCGAATACGCTTAATCTCGTATCTAGCACAGTAAGTATTTCAACAATTACTTGTTTTGCTTTATATTTATTTGAGTACTTAAGCTAAATATTAATCAACGCTTCACCTGTTTTCAGGCTCATATAACACAACCGCATTCATTCCCAACGCTCAACACCCAACATTCTCCAACCAATACAAATCCTATCAAAACTACTCCTCCCCCACCCCCACCACGATGGGCAAAACCACCTTTTTCTAAACCTTCCATTTCCCCAAAATCCGAAGTTGCTGCTTTCAGCCCTATTAACAAACCCTCACAGAATGGCAACATAACAGTCACTACAACAGTTACATTCTGTGTCAATAACACGCAAATTCACAACCATCAAATCAATGAAAGCATTCAAAACGACCAGTTGCAACTAACGCTTGCGTCTAACGCCGTCAATAATAATAGCAGCACTGGTAATGTGTTCAATGTCATGGATACTGCAAAAAATATTACTGACTGCAACGGAGAAATACAGGTAAATATTAGTTAGATGCCGCTTGATGTGTGTATTATTTGCTTGACTAGAAAATATATAACATACAATCTGTGTTGCATTTGTTTGTCTGTGTTGCATCATTTAATTGACTGTATCTTCCTATTCCTCTGTAGAATATGATGCACCGAATGTCACCAGAAGGATCTATTAATGCCATGACGGCTAGCTTACACGGAAGCTTCAAACGTCAAATGACAGATCAAAATGCCGTCGATCCCGGATCTCCAACAGAACCCCAATCCCAGACGAATACGTCTGACTCGGTTGATCCTATCGTAAATAGTCTCTCGAAATCTAGCAGTGCATTTGTCCCTAGTCAGTTGATTTCCCCCAATGGTACTAATTCGGTTACTAGTGGAATATTTTCACCTACAAGCCAAATTAATTCTCCTGTATCGAATGATACAATTTCTTCAAAAAGTGGAGTCTTCTCACCATTAAGTCAAACTAATAAAAGCGAAATCTTTTCTCCTGTATCTAAAAGCTCTCCTATATCTGCAAAAATATTTTCACCTTCATCAAATCAATCGATAGTATCCCCAATGTTGGGAAAAGATAGGGAAAAAGTTGTGTCCCCAAATACAAATACAACAAGCACGACGCCCTCTGGCAGATCAAGACGGAGTAAACACTCCCTGCGAAAAGAGTCCAGACATTACCAGGTACAGTATTCATTTTTGATATGTATCATGGTGTTTATAACTAATCGCACGGTTTTGTATCATTAACAACGTGTGTTAAATACGCAGAAAACGTGTGAATGATTCGGTATCAATTCATATATTTCTTTCAACATTTTTTATGTATTTTCGATACGTGTGTTAAATTACCTTGAAATATAAAATTTTTACAGGAATCAGATATATTGGAATCTCCAGGGGTGTATTGCCGAAGTTCATTAATGGATAAAGTATCAGACTACGAAGATATTTGGGGACCGGAAAGTAACAATTGTTCTACATTTAAACCTTCGAAAGCTGAAAATGAAACTAATATAAATAATGGATTGATGAAAAGCAAGCGACCTGATCTTTTACCGGATACACTACGTAAGTACCTATTTATACATTTTTTGCGTCATTCACCTTGCGTATTCGTTATCATAATTATTACTCGAAATTACAGCGAAACTGAACGCAGCCAAAAGTACTCAGTCTATACTGGAGAAGGAAAATATGCACATAATTAATTCAACGGACAGTCTGTGTGAAAAGAAAACGTTGTCAGATAGTTCGTTGAAGAAGAGCTCTAAGGGTTCCAATGAAATGATAGCAACCACAAATAGCAAAGGTGATACTGTACCTAAGAGGCCAGACAAGCTAAACATTTCATTGAATATTAATAAAAAGTTGACTGAAGAAATTGAAGCTGTTATCAAAAAAAGAGAAAACTATAGCGCCGAAAGTATGGAAACAGTGAAATTGGAAGACGACTGTATCAAGGATCCTATTTGTGACGACCCGGAGAAAGATCAAGCTGGTAGCCCTTTTTATGCTGATCCTGTTGACGCCCTAAAAGAAGTGAGTATATTTTAAAAGTAGGTTCTTAATTCACTATTAATAATAAACACTGTGATGCATTAAGTAGTTAGTATTTTATATGTAACAATATTTATATGAATCTGTGATATTTATAGGCTGCCTTACAACCAGTGCAAAGACGAAAGCTGTTGCGGGTGGGAGTTAATTTATCACAACGGTATTCTGAACCTCCAACCCAAAACCATCCCTACTTTCCACTTCGGGATATGCACAGTATTGAAGAACTTTCACGTAAGTAGCACAATTCCTTAAATTTGTGCACTCAGCTCAGTTTATTAATGACTGCCATTTGGCCTCCTTCAATTTTATGGAAGAAAATTACTTGTGACACGCTAGCCAGACAGTTTAGCAGAAGATTAGTATCGACATTTCCGTCCCTCAGTACATTTTTTTTGTTTTCTACTTTCGTATGGCTCTTCGTACGTTATTTTTATAATCGGGCAGGTTGATTACGTCGTTATATATTTGGTTGTGCTAAATATTCAATTCATTTTATTTCTCTTACAGCTTCATCGCCAAATACGTCGTCTTCAGTAGACAATCTGGTGTCTCTCCGAAGCAAGCCTAAAATCAAACCTGTGCAGCCACCGAGGGTCTCCACGAAGCCCCCCACAGGCAAGAACGACCACACTTGGCCCGTTGATTCCAGTTGGGAGTTTATAAGTCAGTGAAACGACAGTGATTAAGTAGGCGTAGTCGCTTGACAAATATTGCTGTTGTGCACACTTGTACTCCCTTATTCATTATTACATCAAGAAACGTCTTTTCAAATAGGTCCCTGTGTCAATTAAGCTGAGGGTTGATGCTTAGTGCTGTAACTTTACTTACAAAGTCCAAGATTCTTAGATCCCGAATATTTTAGATTTATTATTTTATCTGTTCTATATAAAATATGTTTATATCCACTGTTTAAAAGTTATTTTATGGACAAGCACGCAACCAAATAACTTGACAAATTATATTTTAGCGTTACCGTTATGATTTTGCTCACAAATTATAAGTAAATATTGATTTTAAAATGATGACAACACAGACATCGTGATAATAATGCCTTTTATTGAAATTTTAGATAAACACGATGAAGGATCCAATAGTGAAAGTGGAACTTTCCCATCACTCGTGGAACAGGAATGCCGGCTAAGTGCAGTTAATGATGGAGGCCAGAATTTGACTGTGCATCAAGTGGTTGCTCAAAGGTATGATAAATTTAGTGTCATTGGGAACTTTGGTGAGAGGAAACTATTTTGAAGAATTATAATCTTACTAGCAATTGCTCGCGGCTTCGCCCGCGTGGCCCTGGCTTATCTCCTCTTCGCATATAGCCCATAAATTGTTTTCTTTCTTCAGATGATTTAATATTTTTTATGAACATTCAATCGGTTACTGTGACTAAATTATCATAGTTAGATATATGCTCTCGCGGACTTTTTTGTAGATCTTAATAAGACCTACAAACTCGTTGTACATTATTTTGTTCTATTGTCTATATTTTTTGCAGCGCACGCATAAATAGTTTTTCGATTTTACACCTTGGGTTACAAAATCGCAATTTTCATACGGATCACTAATATTCCGGGTTCCGAATTGTTTTGAATATAAAATATAGCCTATAACCTTCCTCGATAAATGGACTATCTAACACTGAAAGATTTTTTGAAATCGGACCAGTAATTCATGAGATTAGCGCGTTCAAACAAACAAACTCTGCAGCTTTATAATATTAGTATAGATTAATCAAAACAGACCGATCTCATTAATGTATTGGTCCTGCCTTCACTTTATAACCCTGTATCATCTGTATAATCTATTCCCATTTTAGTCACATTATATTATAGTGACAAACCAGGGAATGAAAAAAAAGATGAGCCATCTTTCAATGGAATATAAAAACATATCGATAATCTCACCATAGGTAATCCCCCACGACGAAAAACAAAAATACATTAAATTCGTAATTAGTTTCTGTCAATAATATTAGCGTATTGACATAACAAGCCAAAAAATAAGATATTTAGGTCGGTCTTATAATTTAACATTACACTCTCGTTATTTTTTATTAAAGGTATATTATTTAATGGTCTTGGTCGAAAATGTATGTTGATTATTGTGCTTTGGTGTTTATTTATTTACTTTAACTTTAGCATCTGTAGAACATCATAATTATGTTTATCATTATTCATTTATTTCAGATTCCCCGAGTTAAGACTGAACGCAGAACCCACAGTTCTACCAGAAGAAGTAAGATCCCCACCACGCGCGTCGTGTTATGACAATGTTCATGACTTGAGACCATTATCTGAGCAGGTAGTTAAACCTAATGGCAAGTACTTAACTAATTTTTGTGGATAAGAACAAAATTCTATAGGGCTCTCAAAATTGGTTCATTGTTCTGAGATATGTTTCAAAAAACTTAAGTTGTGATCCTTTTGTTGTTGCAGGCAAGTGACGATGGTACTGTTTTTTCTGAACCGTGGGACAGTTCACAATGGGATGGACTAATACTTCCACAGAATGGACACCAACAATATGACCAGGTAAATAATATACAAAGAAATGTCAGAATATTATAACGCACAAGAATCATTTCATAAATAAGTAATTCAACAATAATTTTATAGGAGGAACTATGTGAATGGGAATCTCCAATTCCAAGAAGAGGGCCAATAGCAGCTACAAGGGCTAAAAGTTTTAGAGATCGATTGGATCCTTTGCTAGGTAAGTCCTATATACAAATTTGTCTATAATAAAATTAAATTGTACTTTACTCAATTTTCACTTGAGGAGTGTGGCACTATCATTACAGAAAAGTAAGTGAGCATTAAAAAAAAAGTACTGATCATGCAAAAAAAATGCTTGAAAAAATTGCTTGCCTATAATTTCTTATCAACTCACGTGTTAACCCGAAAAAAAGTGTAGATAGTAACACCATTATGTTTACATTAAACTAATAAACTTAATTTGCAAAACATGATAACATATACACTTTACTTTTCATTAACAAGTATTACATTATCTCAGTTTGCATACAAGCAAACATACGTATAGAGAGAATTATACCAAATGCCCTACATATCGAAATTAACCGACACACAGATGTGCAGAACACAGATACTCCCTCAATCAGTTTAGTTCACATCATTATCAAATTAATTAATTTAATAGTGCACACACAATGGAGCCGCGGCGCACATCTGTTATCAAATAACATTAGTTCAGTAAATAAATAATGCTTGAAGAGCAAAGGTCTACGCGTGCCTTGAATTTCTCGGTCATAGTCAGTATCTTGCGCTTCGTGCTAATAGTCGCTTCCCAACACGCGTTAGCAAAGCATTCGCTCATCGAAACCCTCCCTGTGTGAATGAGAAACCACCGATTTAAATCGTTTGTTCACGCGGGCAAGAACCGCAGAGTTATCAGTCATGAAGTGGTTCAGAAGGTGGTTCCAAGGAAAGTTCGGGAGAGTGACTGAAGAAAAAAGTGGAACCAGCAAAATGGATCCTTGGAAAATTGATTCTATAGATAATTTCGTGACACCCGACGATGGGTATACGGTAGCTGATGAAGCGTTAGAGGTTTTAGATGTGTATATACCGGTACAAAGTGAAGTGTATGCGTTGACGACGATAAGAAATTTTCGCGGAGATTCTTTGGATGAATTTGTGTACGAAAGCGATTGGGTTTTGGTTTCTAAGGAACAGTTCCTAGAACCGAAATTCCAAAAAAATCTTACTAATAGTGACACATTAACGGATTTGTGTAAATCTTTGGCTGAGAGGAGTGTAACTAAAAGACGAGCTGAAGTAGTAGCCAAACCACCAAAATGCCATTGTCATTATTGGAGTATGGACGATAGTGATATAAAGCCAAAGAATTCGTATTTTAGAAGAATAGTTGACAGTTTCAAAAACCTTTTTCGTTATCTTTTGAAGAAACTGAAGCATTGCAGATTATTTAAGCCTCAAGAAAAGACATCGGTAACAAACTTGAACGAAGACTTTTTACAATCTTACAGTTCGACTAGCATGTATTTATGTAGGTAATATTAATTTGTTGTGATTTATGTTTGATATTCGCAAAATTAGTGTCTATTGTAGCTTATTTAAGGAATTCTAGATCAATATCATTTTATTTTTTGCAAGCACATGTTATAGCATTTGGCAGCTATTTCAGATTCCTCGTATATTACAATAACCGTAAGTTTAGCAGCCGACGTTCACGGTTATACACGTACATTGGGATACGGCAAATTTGTATACTATAACTAAACTGAATCATAACAATCATTTAAATGAGGGGTATTAGTTTTATCGGGCGTTTGTACTCAAACAGTATAATACATACATGTGTAATATCTACAATGTTTAAGTCAGTCTATTCAATTGTCGGCATGGTGACGGATCTAATATAAAACTTTCAGCAATCTACCATGTCTTATGGGTCTCATACAAAGTAAAAAAAGAAACTAATAATGCAGGGAATCTAGGCGCAAGAGAAGGAATACTTAATAAAAACATTAAAATGCGCGAGCTTAACTAAAAACTGAGTATTATTCGAGCAGACTTTTGAATGACTAAAAATGTTGGAAAACGTTCAGCAATCTACCCTGTCTTATGGGTCTCATACAAAGTGAAAAAAGAAACTAATAGTGCAAGGAATCTAGACGCAAGAGAAGGAATACATAATAAAAAAAATCAAAACGCGCGAGCTTAACTAAAAACGAAGTATTATTCGAGCAGACTTTTGAATGACTAAAAATGTTGGAAAATCAAAGTTAATTAGTAAGTAAATAAAATACTTACATAACGATTAGTGGAAAGGTGTAATTCTAGTTAAACTTTAAACTTTTTATTACTGGTAGCTGACCGGGTGAAATTTGAAAAGAAGCCTTTATATCAGATTAAAAAAATCTATTCAATTTTATTACGTTCAATAATTATCCTATTTGGCGGAGTCGGTCCGAAGTTATGCGCGTACATACATTTCGGCGATTCCTTTTTAGTTATATAAATTACACTTACATTTATAGTAGATATTTCCAATTTGTTTAGTTTCGTTTTATACGAAATGATAATATATATTAAAATCTAGTTTTGTTCACTATATTTTGTTGTTTGCAGCAGCGGGAAGGGTCCGTGCTCTCCGAGGTGGGCGGACTACTCGCGGCGCAGGCGCAGCATTGCGAGCATACGCGCTGCATTTAGCGCAGGACAAAAGCACCACATTCGCACAGAACGTTGATAATTTTATAGCGTGCACATTAGACTCAAAGGATACATGTCCACAGGTGAGATAGTTATTAAAAATAAACCTACCTCATAGATAGATATAGATTTTTCAATAAATTTGAAGAATTTAAGAACCTAAGCCTTTAGACGCTCAGTCTGCTGTGACTGAGCGTCTAAAGGCTTAACGAGCTCTATAGCAAAACTTTAATTCTACCTTTCTCATATTAATATTCTATGTACAGGTAATGTTCCAAAGCTATTGGCCCATTCATTCATTATGATCATCATCATCTTAATGGTGAATCAGACCTCCTCCCGTTACACGGAGGGTAATTAAATAAATATCCTTGGACATTTCACACAACGCCATCTCGTCCCAAGCTAAGCAACTTAATGCTTGTGTTATGGTAACGAGATGGATGATAAACTACTTATATACATTTTTTTTTTTGTAAATACATACATATTATAGATAGAAATGACACCCAGACTCCGAGCCAGTGCCTCTGGTTTAGACAAAGACACTTGCCCGACCCCGGAATCGAACCCGGGACCCGTTGATCCAAAGGCGGCACATCTAACCACTAGACCAACGAGACAGTCGAATTAGCCTATTGTGCCACACCGGCTAGACGGATTGACACAGGGTTTCGTAGGTATCAAGTTTTCCTTCTCTTGGGGCTAGGTTATCGACACCCTCGGTATGGAATGTTTAATGACACAATGTATTCTAAATCCATCACCATCATCATCATCATCATTTCAGCCAAAAGACGTCCACTGCTGGACATAGGCCTCCCCCAAAGATTTCCACAAAGGCCGGTCCAGGGCCGCCCGCATCCATCGTTTTCCGGCGACCTTAACCAGGTCATCGGTCCACCGTGTGGGAGGCCTACCAGCACTGCGCTTTCCGGAACGTGGTCGCCACTCGAGGACTTTTCTGCCCCATCGGGCATCGGTCCTGCGCGCTATGTGCCCTGCCCACTGCCACTTAAGTTTGGCAATCTTGTGGGCTATGTCGGTGACCCATCACCATACTGATTGATAACTTACCCGCCCCGGCTTCGCACGGGTGCAATGCTGATACACAACGACACGGTTGGCGCAGTGGTTGAGCGATCGACTGCTGCGCAGCATGTCGCGGGTTCAATTCCCGCACGGAAGAAATATTTGTACGACCTACAAGTATTTGTTCCGGGTCTGGGTGTTTTCTATCTATATTAAGTATGAATTTACAAAAAAAAAATTAAGTAGTTTTTCATCCATCTCGTTACCATAATACAAGCATTAAGTTGCTTAGCTTGGGACGACGCTGCGTCTTTCCATTATGTACAAGGCCAGAACGCAAGGGTATGAAACTAATCGGGTCAGAATATAAAACTTCCCCACCGCACGCTGGGAAAAAACGCGTGTTGTAAAAGCCAACAAAACCCAGCACGCTTGGTGGTAGGATCGAATGGTCCGCCCGGCCAGCTACCACCCTCACATTTAAGTCCGGCGCCAAGCAGTTTTACTGTGTTCCGTCGTGTGTATGTGAGAGCCGGTGCCCGACAGGGCATTTCCTTGAATTGCCTGTCCCATCTTAGACCCTGGCGTTGCTTTCGATCACGCAAGCCTAGGGTCAAAGGCATTCAAGTATTTGGTAAAAAAAAAAAAAAAAACGTATAGATTGGAAATAAGATTTTTAAAAAGTTCTTCCAATCCATACAATAACAGTACGCAACTACTAGCGTATACTTTGTAGCAACATAGAAGTATATCTTGTTCCACAACGTACAGCGCCAGTACACATAGGGACTAATCGTGTATGTTTCGGAATAAGCGCGCTAAAACCTAGATCACTATTTGTAATATAGATTTTGGCGATATTACATATAAAAGCCATTAATATTTTCAATAATTCTTTACAACATGTCACTACAGACCAACAGCCCCAAAATTTTATTTTCAACAACTTTATAAAAGGACTGTCCCGATTTTTTTTATGATAAAAGTTATTATTATGTATATAATCCTGCCTATTTTATCCTACCTAATAAAGTTCAATTATAATTTCATATTTAACTGAATTAAAAATCTACTTAGACTTATAGCACTCTTGTCAAATGTATATGTAAGTAATTCAGTATAGTTAGGAACGAAGACGCGAGCATGCGCGATACAAACTATACACGACGAGTACGCAAAATTCTTGTATGCATTGTAATAACAGTTTTTTAAAACAAAATTACAATATATACGCGAGCAGTTTCCTATGGCTGCGTTCTGGCGTTGTATAGAATGTAAAGACGCGACGACGCTGTGTGAAATGTCCAAGGATATTTAGTATTATTATTTATTTATTATTAAAAAAACTGCTTCAAAATCCATTGCGTAGTTTTAAAGATTTATGCATATATAGGGACGGACAGACGACAGCGACTTTCTTTTAAATTGTAATAATTATTTTCAGGTTATGATGCGAAATATGAGACAGTTCATGTCTGGAATGAAAAATTATCTTGTAAAGCACGGCGAAAGGGAGTTTGAAAAGGAAGTCGAGAAAGAAAGACTTAAGGTAAGATAATAAACTCCAATTAACTATTTTATATAATTGACTACATTTCTTCTGTGCCACCAAGAGAAGACGGTTTCATTTCAAGTTTTGATTCGGCTAAGCTTTAGAATAGATAGTTTCGCCACCTCATTTCATTCTGAGGGTGTCGTAAGAGGCGATAAAAGGAAATGTTAAGCCGAATACCTAGCCGCAAGAAAAGGAAAACTTGATTCGAAACCCTGTGCCAACACGCCTGGCCAGTGTGGCACAGTAGACAAATTGCCCTCCATGTTGTTGGAGGAAGCCCGACTCAATAGCGGGATTTTATGTGCTGCGATGATGATGTTGATGGCAAATAATTAATTAATTCATTGCCCAATTGATTTGGAACTTTAAAGATAGAACATTATTAAGAGAATAGTAGAGTTAAGTGGTAGTAGAATTGAGTAGTATTTGAACGGCGGGGCTTAATCAATATATGACACCATAGACGTATTCTAAGTTCGTCACCTAACGGACATAGATATAACATCTATTTTTAGCCAAGTATCTACGAACACGATAAACCAATAACCTCCAACAAATTCAATAGCTGTTGAACCCAGACATGTGTCTACAAATATAAGGAACCTACATAAATATATCGGAACGGACATAGATAACAATAGAATTCCTGTAAGGCGGATTTAGACCAAACGAACAAAGAACTAGAGCTAGAACAAGGGCATTCTTTCTTGATCGTTATGTGTAAACGAAAACTCGTAATCAGCGTTTACAACGAACAAGGAGCTAGAGCTAGAACAAGAGCATTCTTTCGTTATCTTTGAATGAACGCTCTTGAAGAACGCTCTAAGCAACTGTTCGCGCCGTTTACATCGAGCGAGCATTCTTAGAATATTCTATAGAATCTTTATGAACGCACTAAAAACAACGAAATAATGTTTTACGCCTGTTTACACTAAAATAATTTGTTATAGTGGGGATAGAATGAGCATTCGCTCGTTTGATGTAAATCAACCTTTACAAATGCACCGAATTCCACAAAATCACTCCAGTATTATTCAATATTTATCGTCGTATGGCCCACTTAGATGATAAGAGCGTACAATACCAAAGTTTGCACGTGTTCGACCTCACAATATTACAGCCTTATCTGAGAGCAAGTAGTTTATGAAAGCAAATTCATATATACATTATCTAACATTAAGTCATATAGTCTGATGATAATGCTAAGAATAAATACAATCGTTTTAGTCCGATGACGAATTTGTAAGATAGTGTGACCACCCCATTACATCCTGAGGGTGTCCTAAGATCCGACAAAAGGAACATTTTCAAATCTGATCGCCTTCTTCGTTCTCGCCGAATGTTCAAAGGCTTCAAATCGATTTTTATTTCTGTGAATGTTGCTGCAATTCAGCATGTATGGGTAACAGTCAAATATCAAAATTGATTTAATCGAGTTGTAAGTTACTTACTAGTCAGCCCATAAATGACCTACTGTTTAGTCGGACCTCCTCCACATAGAGGGTAATTAACCTACTGTGCCACGCTAGCCCGACTGGTTGGCACAGGGTTTCGTATCAAAAGTCCATCGCCTGCGCAAAACAGGCACCGGGAGGAAGGCGCGCTGCGTTCCGCGCGCGCCTCTCAGCGGTGGAAAAGGGGGGCTGTACAGCCCCCCATGATCGGAGGGGCCCGCCTCGAGGCATGGGGCTCGACTAAACGGGGTGGGCCGAGGCCCCCAGGGTCGCGGAGCATGCTCCCCCAACGGGGGAGCGAAACCCGTGGCCCTGTTTCGGGCAGTTGAGGATCGCCGTCGGTTTTAGTGGGTAGGTTGGGCCGCAACTTACCATCACCACGCGCTCCGGAGTCCCACATAACCCGGCCAGTTCCCAAACGGCCGGGTATCCATGATGATTTCCATGGAAAAAAAAAATAAGGTTTTCGTATCAAGGTTCGTCATCACACTGACTGCTGAAATATTGCTAACCTGTCAAAATGTAATCTAAAGAAGTATGAAGTTCTTGTGGCAAAAGCATGAGGCATACGACCTGAACTGACACTAGTATTATTAGGATATTAAATCTGTCAAAATCGAAACTCAAACGCACGGTGAATGTCGACTTTTGACTCTATTGAGCAGGTTTGGTGCCTTGATTACTTTACAGTCTTTTATTTCGAGGAGTTGTACCTACAAATTTTATTCCACAGCTGAAGCCAACTGAATTCTTGAACTTGGATGCGATATTGGAAGGCGTGATGCACAGGCTAGTAGTTCGACCATTGCGAGCCCGCCTGTACTCTCTTCTTGCTTCATGGCACTCCGCAGATGTGCGACGTCTTCACGCTGCTATTGAAATGGCTCATCATGCTACTCCACTGCAGTTAGGAATTAAGGTACCACTAAAGTATTTATTTAAACCTACACACACAACTACACACGTTTTTGGCCATCCCGCAGAGCTTGAAAACGAAAGTCTTCGAACAGTGCGTTATGACCTACGGCGCCGAGACATGGACACTCACAGTGAGACTATTCCACCAGTCCAGGTCCACCAGACAAATGGCTCAGCGTGCTATGGAGCGAGCTATGCTTGAAGTTTCTCTGAAAGATAGGATCCGGAACGAGGCTATCCGACAGAATACCAAAATCATAGCTCAGAGAATCAGTAGACTGAAGCGGCAGTCGGCTGGTCATATGTGTAGAAGAACCGATAACCGCTGGGGTGAACGAGTTCTTAAGTGCAGATCGCGCGTCCCTCTGCTACATGGAGCGACGATCTGCGAAAGGTTGCGTGCAGCATCTAGATGCGTCAAGCTGAAGAAGGGCGCTATGGCGCTCTTTCGGGGATGCCTATGTCCAGCTGTGGACTAAAGTGGGCGGATGACGATGATGATGAATAACACACAAACGCATAACCCGAAACGTTTTCGATGAATAGCAACGTCACAGTTGTAAACTTCTTAGCCCATAAATGACCCACTGCCGAGACGGGCTCCTTCAACTACATGGAGCCTACTATTCCACGTTGGCAAAACTTGGCAAAGGGTATTGACGACACGGTTGGCGCAGTGGTTGAGCGATCGACTGCTGCGCAGCATGTCGCGGGTTCGATCCCCGCACGGAAGAAATATTTGTACGACCTACAAGTATTTGTTCCGGGTCTGGGTGTTTTCTATCTATAATATGTATGTATTCACAAAAAAAATATATATAAGTAGTTTATCATCCATCTCGTTACCATAACACAAGCATTAAGTTGCTTAGCTTGGGACGAGATGGCGTTGTGTGAAATGTCCAAGGATATTTATTAATTTATTTATTTATTGTTGACGACAACAATATAGTTGTATCATTACAATTGACCATTAGATGTAAACATTTGAGGACGTTTTTTCCAACAGGAATCGACGAAGGTGCCATCACCAGCTGTCTTGGCTGTTATTTCGAAGCACTTCCTGAAAATGCAGGAAGCTGATTCGCCTCTGGATAAGCTCGAAAACCTATTGGCTGCCATATCGGTCATGTTCAATGCTGTGAGTCATACTCTGACAATTTTTGGTGTCATTATGTATAGGTTGATTTATTTTCCCTTTACCAATTTTATTTATCTAAGATGACATTGATCGTAAATGTTTTCATTGACCGAAGAATGAACAACGTCCATACATTAGGCAGAAATAATACAAAAAGGTAGGCCTCCCACACGGTGGACCGACGACCTGGTTCAGGTCGCCGGAAAGCAGTGGATGCGGGCGGCCCAGGACCGGCCTTTGTGGAGATCCTTGGGGGAGGCCTATGTCCAGCAGTGGACGTCTTTTGGCTGAAATGATGATGATGATGATGAATATAAAAAGGACCATTACTTGACATACTAAATTTAATTTGACTGGACAAATCATCATAAATTGAACTTCTACAACTCTCAGCCCCAACTACATGGTAATTAGCCTAAGCCTGTGCCACGCTGGCCAGACGGGAGACACAAGGTTTTGTGATAAGTTTTTCTTCTTTTGCGGTTTTCCGCCCTTTGGCGGCTCTTATGACACCCTTAGAATGAAATGGAGGGTGAAATGGAATGAAATGCCTAATTCAAATAGCTCATTCATATTAGTATTAGTAGGTGAAGCAATAACTTTGTACCACTTAAACCCGGAAAATTAAATTAAAGGTTATGAAATGTCCTGCACTTATCACTATCATCATCTTTTTTTTTTAATAGATAGATTCACGAGAAAAGTTTATATGTATAATACATGCACAATATTGTAGAGAAACACTGATAAATTTAGATGTTCAATATTGCACCCGTGCGAAACCGGAGCGGGTCTTTAGCAGTTTATATATACAGTTTACGTAGAGCAGAAAGCTGCTTTAGAATTATTACATTTTTAAATACGATAAGTCACTAAAAAAACTTTACACACACTACCATGTATTTGACACACATAATCATGTATACTTTTTTGTTTATTGATATAGGCTGTTGTCAAATTGAGAATAGAACTTTATTTTCTTAAAGGACTACAATTATTATTTATAATTAACTTATAATTATCTTAAAGAACTACAATTTAAATTAAATAAGGTTGAATTTCGAACGCGGTTCGGGATTGGTGCATAACGAGTTACATTAAATAGAATAAGACTTCAATTCACTCCTTTTGACAGATCCGTGGCGAACGCAGTGTCGGGGCCGATGATTTGCTTCCCGTTTTGGCATGGACCGTGGCCCGGTGTCGACTAGTCTGTGGTGAACTTGAAGCAGAACTAATGGCGGGGCTACTGCCGGCTGCTTTGCTTGCTGGAGAAGGAGGATATTATCTAACAGCGCTATTCTCTGCTGTCGCTGTATTGAAAAGACTCGCCCCCGAACCACAGCCGGATAGTTCTATGCCAGTGAGTTGAGAGTTGGATAAAAATACAGTACTTGTTCATGAACTTTCTGGAACTTTCTGGAAACTTGCTGAAGATATTTATGGTGATCAAGATGTTTCGTTTTACGATTTTATTACAAGTTTACTAATATGTGCAGTGATTGAGCGATCGACTGCTGCGCAGCATGTCGTGGGTTCGATCCCCGCACCGAAGATATATTTGTACGACCTACAAGTATTTGTTCCGGGTCTGGGTGTTTTTCTATCTATAATATGTATGTATTTACAAAAAAAAATGTATATAAGTAGTTTAACATCCATCTCGTTACCATAAGTTGCTTAGCTTGGGAAGAGATGGCGTTGTGTGAAATGTCCAAAGATATTTATTTTTTTATTAGTGTCGCCGCGGTTCTATGGATGCCTGCCGTGACCAATGTCCCGTGGCTGTCATCCGAGTGGTTCTGCCAGACGAATGCCGAGGTTCTATTCGGCGTGTGCCAGTTCCTTGCCGGCCAGGTGCTCGAGCTCGTGACCTGTGCCGTGCGTTGGCACACGCAGCTGCCATTACTAATCCACAAGACTATGCGCTGTTTGCTCTACACGATGGGCATGGTGAGTAGAAACGACGGCAACAAATTGTTTTTTTTTTGTCTTTTATATCTCTCTTTTTTTGGATAGAGTTTATGTTAGATTTTTACTGTCTCCCGATAAATGTTAGAACCCATTACCTATGAAACGTGTACACCATCCAGTTTTGTGAAACCTTCTTTTAAAAAAAGCAAAACGTTTCGATTTAAATTGAGAATCACAAACCCCTATATAACATTGTATTTAAATCATTTATTAATCGTTAAGAAATACACAATATTGGTAAACCAAAAATAAGCATAAAGCTTTAATGAAGTACTTTCCTAAATTCGTGAAATAAATAAACAATATGGATACATTGTTTTTTTATTTCACAAATTTAGAATAAAATACTTCAATGCGGTTAACATTTTTTCTGAATATTTGTTAAGTAATTTTTATAAAATATATTTACAGAAACCATGCTGAATGAAAACGATTGTCCTCAAGAAGTGATGTCGGAGAAGAGCGGACAAAACTTTACCCTCGCGTATCGTAGAATAGATGCTAAAATCGCATGGCCTCAACAAGCCTTGCATTCATACCCTTAAATGAGGTATAACAATCACAATGAACTAGACATACTTAATTAAAAGAAATCTCGTAGAAATAATCACCAACAGTTATGCTCATGTTAACAATAAGGTGTCGACAAAATTGTAACGGAACGTGCAAACAAAGTGTCTATTTTTATCATCAGAAGAAATTAAATTTTAATCAACTGGTTTTGTATGCGCTGTCGTCTCTAAGTTTACCAGAAGTACATTCTTAAGGTAGTATTTTTGAATAGTCGCTACTCATAAAGCATACTAATGTTTATTAATCGTAGCTTTTTTACTCAGTAGTTTATAAAAATGTAACCTGACTGAACATTTAGGGATTTCCTTCCCGAATTTTGTACATTTTTATCTATGTGTGCGTGCGGATTTCGAGTGATATGTGATTGTGTGAGTAAAACGGTTCACCGTGTTTAAATGTGTTTTTAAACGTTACGTTGTTGCCTGCCTTAAAAAGGTAGCGTTTTATTTCTTCTAGCGTGTGTTAGCGTATGTTCCTAAAATTCAATGCGTAGGTACACTAAATGAACTCACCAAATTGTTGTTTTTAATTTTAATAAAATTTAAGTATTTCTTTAAACTTTTCTAGCGCTAAAGTTTACTTTTGAAGTACCTATCTATACATATTTTAACTCTTACTAACTTGTTTATGAACTGTGATGTTAATCGTATTAGTAATACTGTAAGGTTTTGTATTAATTTTTGTATATTCGTAGAGGCGTTTCTTTAATATAATTTATTTAAATGTAGTTTTAAGATAAACAATTAACAAAACGTTAATAATGATGGGTAAATGCTAGTGGTACTTTAAAACTTTGAAGCAAAAATAACTGACGCGTGGTTTTAAATAATGTCAATTCCCCATTCAAAAAGCTTTTTTTTTTAATTCATTAGTGTAAAAAACTTAAAAGACAATTGAGAAAAAATATGTTCACTAAGAATTTACTCATTGTTTTCTACGTATTTAGAAGTGATTTTTGCCTCATTTGCAACGGGCCTAAATGTTAAGAAACAAAAGAATATTTAAAAAGAAGAAATTTAGTTACACTTTGTCAAACATCATTAGAATTTGAATAAGGAATGAAAATGGGAATCTATGCAATAAGCATTCTAAATACGTAACTACCAATATACCGCGCAATGTAAAAAGCGCTATTATGTATTTATTACATTTGCTATATTAACGTTAGTTGTAAAACACGTATATTGTGTTTTAATCAAGTTTTCAGTCATTTTGTGAAGGAGTAAATGGATTTTTACCAAACTTTATTTCTGTTGTTTCATTTATTGCTTAACCCACTTAACAAAATTTTCACGGGCTCAAATACATGGTATAATGCACCCTCCTACCGCCTCCTACTGTATAAAATTGTGAAAAGGTCTTTTTGGTAAGACTAGCAAACCGTTTTTACGTTACAAATTATGTCTTAGATTTTAAAATGATAGTCGAACCCAGCGACTTGGCGTGGCCTCTGATGAATAGAGATCATCTACTGTCACTGCAACAAATTCTCTATTGTCCCGGTTCAATTCCGGGGTCGGGCAGGTGTCTGTGTAAGCCAGAAGCACTTGCTCTGAGCCTGGGTGTCATTTGTATTCCTGAATGTTTGTTAACTGCTCGTGCGATGCAGGTTAAAGAAACATAATATATCCTAGCTACGTTTCGCGTATCCTAAGTAACCGGTTAAATCGATAGTGGCGAAACACAAAACCGTAAACGGCTAACAAAAAGTTTGTTGATATAAAATAATCTCTGCCTAAAGAGTTATCTATTATATTAATCAAATACAGTAGTTCCATAAAGTCGTTAATACATAAAAAACTTTATTAAAATTTGATAGATTTGATCTTAACTCTGATCTTATAAAAATGGATAAGACGATTCAAGCAAATTATCCCATTAAAATATCTGCTACTAATTGGGATCCAGTGCGTGTGGAATATCCCGTGAGAAAGTTCCCTGGTATTGGGACGTCTAGTGAAACTATTGGCAGAAAATGGAGGGATTTGCCTGAGGTTATGCTGAGACAGGTAAGGCATTAAGTTCATTGACTTAACATACTAGAGAGTGTTTTAAAGGACGTAGGAAGAAAAAGAAGCCGGCGAGCCGTGTACCTAGGCGAAGAAGTGAATGTCGTTCCTATTTTAAATATATATCTATCTATATAAATAAAAATGAATTGCTGTTCCTTAGTCTCGCTAAAACTCGAGAACGGCTGGACCGATTTGGCTAATTTTGGTCTTGAAATGTTCGTGGAAGTCCAGGGAAGGGTTAAACGGTGAGAATATATGTACATATTTTTTTTTTATTCTGAGGCGGTACGAAGTTCTGGTCAGCCGGGTCGCGTATATCGAAATGCTCATTCAGTACGTCCCCTCCACCTGAGACGAACTCGATTAGCATTTCCAAGCTCTTTTAATGAAAAAACACGCGTAAATGCTGCTCCAGTACGTCCCAGAGGGTGACGTACTGCAGTAGGATTACTAAGTCTGAACACTAAGTATGTTTTCGTGTATTATCCATCCCTATCTGCGCGCGCCGATCATCTCTGCACTTGGCACGTGCGGTGCAATTTCTTATTTGATTATACCGTAATTAGCGAGTGCAAAAACCCGATACATGAAAAATATTGTACTTCTCTTACGTACGGTCTATTTTAGATTTTGGATCCTAATCATCCGTATTTAAAAAAATATATTAAACGTATAGGTTTTTACAGTTTGATTTAATTTTACTTTACAAACTACTTAATAATAAATTTGATTGCTTGCTTGCCTCTATTAATTTTAATACACATAAACGTTTTACACATGCTCGTTTAAAGAAAATCTGTACGAATAACAGTCCCCGCTGCACGAAATTATATGACAGTACCTTTTTATATAAAATATCATTGGTACCTTTAGTGATATGGACATCTTTGATATTACATTAAGTTCTTTCAAAAATAATCTGAAGGGTTTATGTAACAACTAATTTTAAATTAATATTTCTGTGATACTAAAATCTTATCTTCTGGCATTTAACCATAAATATTACATTAATTAAATTTCGGCACTATAGGTCTATTTAGATGTAAGCTAGCAATATTATTTTTATGTTTAAACAATACAGATTTTTGCCAAAATAAATAAAAATACACCCTAACATAACCTAAGGCCAAAGTGCTAAAAAGCGACCCCATTGTTTAGTCATTAATATTGATATGTTAATAACCAGGCTTGTGCAAAGAAGCATTGAATATTTTTCTAAGAAATATTTTATTCCTTAGTTTCGTACTGTATTTGCTTTATTTATCACTAATCATAACCGTACCTGTTTTATAGTTTATGCAAATTAAGTAATCCCTAACCTTATTTACGTATCAGTTTCCCGTTGGCGAATAGAACTAGGATAAACCCTACGTTGAGGCGCGTTATACCACTGGAAACTTTGTGATTTTAGCACTAGAAATCCTACTCCAATACGTCCCGCAAGGGTGACGAATAGGATGAGGGTTTCTAATATGTTTTATTGCGTTTAGACTTAGAAATCCTACTGCAGTACGTCACCCTCTGGGACGTATTGGAGCAGCATTTACGCGTGTTTTTTCATTAAAAGAGCTTGGAAATGCTAATCGAGTTCGTCTCAGGTGGAGGGGACGTACTGAATGAGCATTTCGATATACGCAGCCGGGTCAGCTAGTAGTTGAATAAATATCACCAACGTGTATTAATAAACGGTTCGGTCAGTGTGGTGACGGATTGAGATGTCGTAAGAGCCGACAAAACGTAATTACTAGGCCTCTCCAAGCTGGCAGGGATAGTCCATAAAGGATTTTACCCCGGGTCAATAAAGAAAAAAAGGCCGATAACCTAACCACAAGAGAAGGTAAACTTGTTAGGAAACCCTGTGCCAATCTTACCAGCGTGCCATATTACCTACGCTAATTACCCTCCATGTAATTGGAGGAGGTCTGACTTAGCAGTGGTTCATTTATGGGCTGAGAATCAGGGCCGGATTTAAGGGTCCAGAGGCCTCGGGGCAACAAAGGAGTGGAGGCCCCCTTGCCCCAAATTATTTTCCAAATAAAATGAACATTTGTTTTTTTAGTGAGCGGATAACTATGATTAATATAATAAAATAATCATGTATGTATAAAGTACTTTAGGCTGTAGGTAATGGTAAAAGCGAAAAAAAAATATCAAAGGAAAAGATGTTTACTAGGTTTACTAGTTGAAATTTGAAAGATTTTTTTTCCGAAGTCTCTATTGTGGAGGCCCCCTGCTTGTGGAGACCCCGGGGCTTTCGCCCCGGTTGCCCCCCCCCCTAAATCCGGCCCTGTGAGAAGTAGTAGTAGTAGAATATAAAACTTATTTGATTTTTGTAGAGGACGCCAGTTGAAGAGCTCAAGGAATATTTTCGAGATTATAATGTTACAAAGCAGCTAACAAGTTCAATAACAGCGCAAGATTACCAGTACAAGCTTCCTGGTACAACACGATATAATAAAAACACGTCATGCACTGAAAATGAATACATATATCCACCAAGTAGAAAGGTAGGTGAGTCGGTAGGGAATAAAAAAATCCAATATCACGCGGTGATGCCAAGCGCCCATCTAAAAGGTCCTTGAATAAGTGCTCGCTGTTTCTTCAAAGATGACATAGTCTAGTCATTAAGTGCCATTTTGGTCAACTTTTTTCAGCAGACTGAAAATTATGATCGAGGTGGATTTGGAATGGGATCTTGATGATTTTTGATAAGTTCCTCTTGCAAAAATTGCAAAGTTATTAACAAATAACTAAAAAATGAAAAGGGGGTTTAGTTTTTACAAATATCTAAAAACTCAATAAAGATTTTACAAATTTGAAAAAGATTCAAAAAGAGGAGGAAATTTCCTAAAAACATGCTTACCGGAATTTTTGCATCAATATTTTATAATTTTCCCAGAGGGATGCAAATACGGCAGAAAACGGGTGCTCTTGTTTGAGTAAGCCACGCCTACTTTGGGCACTTTAATCATTAAAAATATTGTAAGTTGTAACATAGTAAATATAAAATTTAAGAAATGAAAAAAAAACATTAGGCTTAGTGGATAGATAAATGAACAATATACCGCCTGAAATATCGTATTAAAAAATAATATTAGGATATTTGGAATTTTTAAGTTAAAAAAAACTATTGGTTTTTGAGATGTTTGCAAAAAACTAACCCCCCTTTTTATATTTTAGATAATTGTTAATAACTTTTGCAATTTTTACAAGAGGAACTTTTTTTTTCTCCTCCTCCTTGCGTCGTGTGTCCTCAGTGCTGAGGGTCTGACCTCTATGGCTCTATGGAGTATTTTATTGTGAACAATTTCACGCCATGACGCTCTGTCTTCTGCAGCGTGAATTGCGTCACATACAGTGGAGTCAAATTCGGCGCATATTTGGTCCGACCATCGCATGGGGGAACGGCCCCTCGGTCTTTTTCTTTCCACCTTTTCGGTCAGCAGCAGTTTTTCGATGCTGTTGCTGCTCTTGCGCGCTATGTGGCCAAAGAAGTCGAACACTCTACGGAGACATGTGGTGTGGAGTCTGGTCTTGATTTTCAGCGCAGCTAGTATAGATTCATTGGTCCGATGTTCTGTCCAATGAATTCTAAGCATTTTTCTCCAGCACCATATCTCGAAAGCATCTATCCGTGTTCAGTCGGCTTTCCTCATTGTCCATGTTTCTGAGCCATACAGGAAAATTGAGAAGACCAGGGTGGATACTAGCCGTATTTTGGTCCTCTGTGATATATTTCTGTCGGCCCAGATCCGATCGAGTTGGGACATTGCGTTCTTTGCCATGCCAATGCGTCTCTGTATGTCTGGTTCACAAGATCCGTTGTTGGTGATTGTGGAGCCCAAGTAAACAAAGTTGTCCACTACTTCCAAATTCAGTGCGCCAGAAAGATTAAGTGCTCCGCCTCGATAAACTACCATTAACTTCGTCTTGGACCTGTTCACCCTTTTTTTTCTAAAATCATCTAAATGCCATTCCGAATCGAATGACACCTCGATCATAACTTTCGGAGACTGCTGAAAAAAGTTAACAAAAATGGCACTTGTTGACAGTAGCAGTACCTCATTCGTGGAATTTCGTATTTCAAACACATGAAAGGCAGTGATGTATCTAATCTTAATCTAATTTCTTTAATTCTATGAATAATTTTTCGTTGGAACTCGTTGACTTAATTTTATATCGGTATCCCTCGTTTTATATCGTAAAGCGACCCTTCGCAATACATCTGCATTGTGGATCTTCCCTATAATTATCATATAGATTTAAGTCACTAATGTGAGTTCATTATATCCGACCATTCCCAAGATAATTAGAGTTGGATACATCAATGGATAAAATGGATATACCCCGTATTCCCTCATATACATATTATACTTATGATAGCATTTATGTAATAGATAGAGTAAGACAAGAAAATCGGAGAGCTTAAATTTTTTTTTGCTAACTCATTAGTAGTGTCGACATTTTGACACTTTATGTAACCGTAGCGTATAACAAATGGGTGCCTCGGTGGCAGGTGTAATGATTGTGGTATGGAACTTGGTGACAATCCAAATTGTAATTGAATACTTCATCTAAAAACACAATTTGATAAAAAATACACACACAAAAGCCAACGTCACGTGGTGTTCCCAAGCGGTCACCCATCTAAGTACTGACCGCGCCCGACGTTGCTTAACTTCGGTGATCGGACGAGAACCGGTGTATTCAACGTGGTATGGACTTTGGCGACCATTTACCGCATTTAGGTATTTAGTACAACAATAGCGTGACTACTCCTGAAAGAAAAAACACAAAAAGAAGCCAACGTCACGCGGTGTTCCCAAGCGGTCACCCATCTAAGTACTGACAGCGCCCGGCGTTGCTTAACTTCGGTGATCGGACGAGAACCGGTGTATTCAACGTGTTATGGACGTTGGCGACAATTTAACGCTTTTGGGCATTTTTCAAAAAGTTTGTAGGCTAGTAAATCATCCTGTCCGGTGGAGTCGTAACATTAAGATGTTAAGACAGGAATAATATTTTCTTCTTCCTGGGGATGTTTTATGAAAACAAATCGTATACTTATATTATTGTTAAAAAATAAACATTTAAAATCTGTGTAAATTACAAAATACAACGTTCTAAAGCAGCGCTGACCATACATACACATTCTATGTGCCCAACCCCTTCTTTTAAACTTGAACTGAAATAGAATTACTTATTCTTCATAGAGGTACTTAGATGTTAATGTTTTTAGAAAGATTTTGAGCAATGACACTCAATTTAAAACTCTTCAAAGGCACAAAAAGTAACAATATATTTAAATTTCATTGTGTCCACAAAAATAACATGTAGTGGAAACTCCTACATAGTCACGGTGATTTTATTAAGTTGCGAACTTAGAAGTTACAAAATAGGATTATTTTTTAATGGCAAAATTATAATATTAAGATCTTCGCCATTCTGCTTTCGGATTCAATCGACCAATCAAATGTGAGACAATAAACAGTTTACAAACGACACGGTTTTTATTTGTTCTGCTCCTATTTTAGTGACGTCGTTTTGTAAAGTAAAAACAGTTCAATATATTGTTTTGTTATGACAGACTTCATATATAACTAATAAATGACCAACTAGAAGTTGTTTTACTATAGGCTTTTTTTATTATAGCTACAAATGATATTCTTATTACTACAATCGAGGAATCGTAACATCCATTCGTCATGAGATTTACATACAAAAAAATGAAAAGAAAAAGAATTCCTATTTCGTCACGGACAAACTTTTTGAAAAATGTCCTTTTACGTATTGATTTATTCCATAAACACTAACTTAAGTAATATGTACTTACAAAACACTAACTTAAGTAATAAAACAATACTAAAAATACCAATTAACCTAAAACTTAAATACTAAAATATATTATTTAAAGGAGTCCCTTTAGGCAAGGTTCCGAAGATACTGGCAGCGTTCCCCCTTTGAATCGCTAGACTGATTCTTTGTCCGAGGTATAT
Organism: Clostera curtula; assembly: GCA_905475355.2. Taxonomy (NCBI): domain Eukaryota; kingdom Metazoa; phylum Arthropoda; class Insecta; order Lepidoptera; family Notodontidae; genus Clostera; species Clostera curtula. The sequence goes on along the minus strand of FR997808.1, from coordinate 5,950,937 downwards.
AAATTACGTATTTAGTATATTTACGGTATATTTTACGTATTTAGTACAACATTAGCGTGACTACTCCTGAAAGAAAAAACACAAAAAGACGCCAACGTCACGCGGTGTTCCCAAGCGGTCACCCATCTAAGTACTGACCGCGCCCGACGTTGCTTAACTTCGGTGATCGGACGAGAACCGGTGTATTCAACGTGGTATGGACGTTGGCGACAGTCTAACGCATTTAGGTATTTAGTACAACAATAGCGTGACTACTCCTGAAAGAAAAAACACAAAAAGAAGCCAACGTCACGCGGTGTTCCCAAGCGGTCACCCATCTAAGTACTGACCGCGCCCGACGTTGCTTAACTTCGGTGATCGGACGAGAACCGGTGTATTCAACGTGGTATGGACTTTGGCGACCATTTACCGCATTTAGGTATTTAGTACAACATTAGCGTGACTACTCCTGAAAGAAAAAACACAAAAAGAAGCCAACGTCACGCGGTGTTCCCAAGCGGTCACCCATCTAAGTACTGACCGCGCCCGACGTTGCTTAACTTCGGTGATCGGACGAGAACCGGTGTATTCAACGTGGTATGGACTTTGGCGACCATTTACCGCATTTAGGTATTTAGTACAACAATAGCGTGACTACTCCTGAAAGAAAAAACACAAAAAGAAGCCAACGTCACGCGGTGTTCCCAAGCGGTCACCCATCTAAGTACTGACAGCGCCCGGCGTTGCTTAACTTCGGTGATCGGACGAGAACCGGTGTATTCAACGTGTTATGGACGTTGGCGACAATTTAACGCTTTTGGGCATTTTTCAAAAAGTTTGTAGGCTAGTAAATCATCCTGTCCGGTGGAGTCGTAACATTAAGATGTTAAGACAGGAATAATATTTTCTTCTTCCTGGGGATGTTTTATGAAAACAAATCGTATACTTATATTATTGTTAAAAAATAAACATTTAAAATCTGTGTAAATTACAAAATACAACGTTCTAAAGCAGCGCTGACCATACATACACATTCTATGTGCCCAACCCCTTCTTTTAAACTTGAACTGAAATAGAATTACTTATTCTTCATAGAGGTACTTAGATGTTAATGTTTTTAGAAAGATTTTGAGCAATGACACTCAATTTAAAACTCTTCAAAGGCACAAAAAGTAACAATATATTTAAATTTCATTGTGTCCACAAAAATAACATGTAGTGGAAACTCCTACATAGTCACGGTGATTTTATTAAGTTGCGAACTTAGAAGTTACAAAATAGGATTATTTTTTAATGGCAAAATTATAATATTAAGATCTTCGCCATTCTGCTTTCGGATTCAATCGACCAATCAAATGTGAGACAATAAACAGTTTACAAACGACACGGTTTTTATTTGTTCTGCTCCTATTTTAGTGACGTCGTTTTGTAAAGTAAAAACAGTTCAATATATTGTTTTGTTATGACAGACTTCATATATAACTAATAAATGACCAACTAGAAGTTGTTTTACTATAGGCTTTTTTTATTATAGCTACAAATGATATTCTTATTACTACAATCGAGGAATCGTAACATCCATTCGTCATGAGATTTACATACAAAAAAATGAAAAGAAAAAGAATTCCTATTTCGTCACGGACAAACTTTTTAAAAAATGTCCTTTTACGTATTGATTTATTCCATAAACACTAACTTAAGTAATATGTACTTACAAAACACTAACTTAAGTAATAAAACAAGACTAAAAATACCAATTAACCTAAAACTTAAATACTAAAATATATTATTTAAAGGAGTCCCTTTAGGCAAGGTTCCGAAGATACTGGCAGCGTTCCCCCTTTGAATCGCTAGACTGATTCTTTGTCCGAGGTATATAAATTACGTATTTAGTATATTTACGGTATATTTTACGTATTTAGTACAACATTAGCGTGACTACTCCTGAAAGAAAAAACACAAAAAGACGCCAACGTCACGCGGTGTTCCCAAGCGGTCACCCATCTAAGTACTGACCGCGCCCGACGTTGCTTAACTTCGGTGATCGGACGAGAACCGGTGTATTCAACGTGGTATGGACGTTGGCGACAGTCTAACGCATTTAGGTATTTAGTACAACAATAGCGTGACTACTCCTGAAAGAAAAAACACAAAAAGAAGCCAACGTCACGCGGTGTTCCCAAGCGGTCACCCATCTAAGTACTGACCGCGCCCGACGTTGCTTAACTTCGGTGATCGGACGAGAACCGGTGTATTCAACGTGGTATGGACGTTGGCGACAGATTGACGCATTTAGGTATTTACTAAAACAATAGCTTGACTACTCCTGAAAGAAAAAAACACAAAAAAGCCAACGTCACGCGGTGTTCCCAAGCGGTCACCCATCTAAGTACTGACCGCGCCCGACGTTGCTTAACTTCGGTGATCGGACGAGAACCGGTGTATTCAACGTGGTATGGACGTTGGCGACAGATTAACGCATTTAGGTATTTACTAAAACAATAGCTTGACTACTCCTGAAAGAAAAAACACAAAAAAGCCAACGTCACGCGGTGTTCCCAAGCGGTCACCCATCTAAGTACTGACCGCGCCCTACGTTGCTTAACTTCGGTGATCGGACGAGAACCGGTGTATTCAACGTGGTATGGACGTTGGCGACAGTCTAACGCATATATTTAGTACAACAATAGCGTGACTACTCCTGAAAGAAAAAACACAAAAAGAAGCCAACGTTACGCGGTGTTCCCAAGCGACTTAACTTCGGTGATCGGACGAGAAGCGGTGTATACAACGTGGTATGGACGTTAGCGGCATACTAAGAAAATTTAGAGTTCATACTAAGCTAAACACACACACACATCTCCTTCTCTCGCATAGGTGTATCTACCTACTACTACCTAAATTAGGAAAACCGATGTAGTAGGTTGAGACTGCAATGTGCTCTCGGCCTACTAGATGCAATTGTAGTTGAAAAATGACGACGAATCTCATATCAACGAATCAATCAACGTTGCATACGGAATACGGATGAAACTCAACTCAAACTCAAATATAGAATAAGAAAATAAGAATAAGAAAGGTATGAATATAGATTTGTCACCGATAGGAGTTTATGGAGACTACCACCTAGCAAGGGACAAGGGCCGAAAGATTATGATATAAACCTAACTATTAGTAAGAGTTTTGTGCGAAAGCTAAATGAACAAAGTTGGTTTTGTGTTCCAGTTTGAACATGTCTTTTTAATTAATTCGATCTTCCAGCTTACAGACAGAACACCCCACATCTGTGCTCACGGGACCACAGAAATGAAGGAGAACTATACCAAAACAATCACTCCACCTATCCTGGTTACTGACAAAGATCAGTACAAACTTCCAGCTAGCTTTTCCCTAAACCCGGTAAGTAAGCGATAAAACCTTCACTATTACAGTTCTTCACAAACGTTTTCTGCGCAAGATACGATTTTTGGACGATTATAGTAAAGAAAAATGATATACTCGTAATGTAAATTATTTGACCGTTTACCATCAGTTCGGAATGCGACCACAGCTGTGAAGAAATGGAAAGAAACTCAGAGGGCTTGTCATTTTTTGTCTTTACTTGGTAATCCTATTTAATATTTTTAGCTAAAATTATACCTAGTTAAAATTACTTAAGTAAGTATAACATTAAATAGATAGCTTATAAAGCTGGACTATCTGACAGTTATCTAATCCACTTTACGTGCCTTCCTAAGCATGGAGGAGGTCAAACGACTGCCTCCCCTCGACACCTGATGAGGCAAACATAGATATCCAAGATCTCGGGAATAAAATTGGAACATGTTAATGTAAAGCGTCACTTAGTCCGGGAGGAACTGGCGCACGAGTACCAAAAACTGTTCCACCTCAATTTTTTTATGCGATCCTCTTTAAAATGCCCTACTGATGATATAAATGCTTGTTGCCATGGGGCGACCCGGTTCCATTTTGCTTAAACCGATTTTTTTTATTTATATCAAGAAATTGTTATTTTTCAATATTGTTTATATATCATCAGTAGGGCATTTTGAAGAGGATCGCATAAAAAAAATTGAGGTGGAACAGGTTTTGGCACTCGTGCGCCAGTTCCTCCCGGACTAACTAGTCTACGACCTTTTGAATTGATTATTATATCGAACTTAGAACATACTTAATTTAAATTATAGTCCTTTAAATACATATAGTTCGGCAGGTAAGGTTGCGGGCAGCAACTGAATGCGTCAAGCAGAAGACAGGGCGATATGGCACTCTCTAATCTATGTCCAGCAGTGGACTAACGTGGGCTGATGATGATGAGCCTTATTCAAATAAATGAGTGTCTGTCAGTATGTCCTATGTCGAATCGTAAACAATGCATTTGGTCATGTGATGATCTTCAGCAAAGTATTGTGCAAGAGCAAACGAAGGTTTCTGAACAAAAAACATTTATTTATAGGAATATAACTATATGTAATGTGTACAAATCTCTGCCGGAGATTTTTAGCACCCTCTGCCCCACCGTTACCTTGGCTGCTCATACCGTGGCCGAAGGAATGCCGGGGACTGGGGGCCGTTTTTAAATTTGTGACAATCATGGGGGGGTTTGCCGTAATCGCCACGCTTGGCAGGCGGGTTGGCGATCGCAGTATCGGATGTCCGATTTTTGACAGAACGTCGCTGCTGCCCAACGTCTGTTGTCCCTTAGTCGCCTTCTTCGACACCCACTGGAAGATATGGGGTGGTAGTATTCTTACTCCGCTACCACACGAAGAATATATTTCGAAAAATATATTACAAATATATTTTACTTATTAGTGGCGTAGCAAGCAACGCGCGCAGGGTGCACCTAGCACAGGTTAACAATAAACAAAAGAGTATAATGTGTAAGCATGTGTGTGTCAAATACATCTGTATGTAGTGTTATATTTGTTTATTGTTATAATGTATATTTTTTTGCATAATTTAAAAAAAACAAATTCTTCACTCCTTTTCAATCACTATCATCACTACATAGTATAAAACAAAGTCGCTGTCGTCTGTCCGTCCCTATGTATGCTTAAATCTTTAAAACTACCCAACGGATTTTGAAGCGGTCTTTTTTAATAGATAGAGTGATTCAAGAGGAAGGTTTATATGTATAATAAATGCATTATAACATTGTAGAGAAACACTTATAAATTTAGAGGTTCTTCATTGCACCCGTGCGAAGCCGGGGCGGGTCGCTAGTCTTATATGTATATAAAATTTTCGTGTCACAATGTTCGTTCCCAGACTCCTTCGAAACGGCTTGACCGATTCTCATGAAATTTTGTGAGCATATTGGGTAGGTCTGAGAATCGGAAAACATCTATTTTTCATCCCCCTAAATGTTAAGGGGGGGGTCCAAACGAAAAATAATTGTTTATTTTTTAGACAACATTTTTTGCTTTTATTTTTTTAAGATGCAGCATACAAAATTTCAAACAACCCTAAATTTTCACCCCTCTACGATCAACCCCTATTTAATTACATGGCAAAACAACGTTTGCGTTAAGAGCTGTTGTATAGATAGATTGAGTGATCACGATATGTCTGGAACCATAAGTAGAGACTTGGACTTGGTTGCGGGGACGGGTTAATTATTTGGCAAAACAACGTTTGCGGGATCAGCTAGTGTTAACTATAAGAGTGGGAAATTTCATACTCCCCCGTCAATATTTGGTAATAGGGGGAATAAAGATTTTTCTTCAAGTATTAATATGTTTCTATTGAGTCGTGGCACACTTCTTCACTTCGCAATTATAGAGACAGGTGTCTACAGAAGTATATGTTTAAACAAAAGATATGTTAATATGCGGACACAATGAACACATTGTTTAGGTTTACTTACTTTTTAAACAAAAGATACGTTTGCGTCACAAATTCTAGGTGTATAAACATAATCATGTTGTTATATTTCATACTAGCGACCCGCCCGGCTTCGCACGTGTGCAATGATGAAAATCTAAATTTATCAGTGTTTCTCTCCAATATTATGCATGTACTCGTATTATACTTAAACACCTTCCTCTTGAATCACTTTAACTATTAAAAACAACCGCTTCAAAATTTGATGCGTAGTTTTAAAGATTTATGCATACATAGGGACGGACAGACGACAGCGACTTTGTTTTATACTATGTAGTGATAGTGATGATTTGGGATATACATTTTATTCGATACCTAGTTATTGCCTTTCTCCATGTGGTGACGGATTAATAATACATTGTGTAACCACCACATTCCATTCTGAGGGTGTCGTAAGAGCCGACAATAGGAAATGACAAGGCTGACAACCTAGCCGCAAGAGAAGGAAAACTTGATACAAAACCCAGTGCCAACCCGAAAAATCAGAACTAATTACATATAGAAATATCGCCTAGAAATGCGAGAATTACCAAAAAAATTCACGACATTTCAAGAGCAATTCGCACAGTTAAGGTTACCCCGATTTGGAGGATAGGCGCTGCGACCCCTAGCCAGACATATCACCTCGTCTGGCTGGATGATCATCCATTTGCGCCTTAACTACAATGGCTGATCCTAATAGTACATTTACAGATTCCTGAACCATCCTGGAGAGACAGAGAATTCGAATATTTAGACACAACGCATGATGGTTTCGAAAAGCTTCTGGATCCGTACTTAACCACCAATAGGCTGCACCACCGACCAACCACGGCTCACCAGTTGAATAAGCCGTCTTGCAATAAAGACATCGTTACATATTACACTTTTAAGAACATTCCTTGGGTTAGTATTCACTACTGTTTCAGTACGTGTGACGGATTTTATGAATATTATTTAGTAATTTTGTGATATTTTTATTAACACATACCAGACGGAGAGTGTCGTAAGTCGCGACTAAAGGAACGTAAGAGATCACCTAGCCGCAAGAAATCATAATCAAACTTGAAAATCATAATATAAATGTTTTGAATGCGAATAAACTCTTACGAATGCTTTCAAATAGTATATTATTACAAAACTAAATAAAAAAAAATTGTCCGTGTGGTGACGTATTTAGAATACACAATGTCACCAAGCCATAGCGTCTTTAGGGTGTCGTAAGAGGCGACTAAAAGAACACAAGAGGCAGATCAAAGCACCTAACCCCAAGAGAAGGAAACCCGTCTTGCCAGGGTGGCACAGTAGGCAAATTTCCCTCCATGAATTTGGAGGAGGCCCGACCCAGTAGTGGGTCATTGATGGGCTGTAACGACGACGGAAAACAAAACAATCATTGGCCATTTAGCCTCTAGGTCCCTAGCACACTCTAGCACAGAGAAGAACAGGCAAGAAAGTTGCCTACAAACAATGTGCTAAAATGAATGGTCTTTAACTTACTTAGTAGTAGTCATACTTCTACTACTACTCAGCCCATAGATAACCCACTGTTGAGTCAGGCCTCCTCCAGTTACATGGAACGTAATTACCCTACTGTGGTATTGTACTGTGGTAGGTATTGCACAGGGTTTCGTATCAAATTTTCCGGCAACATTTTCAGCATTGTCATTTCCTTCTGTCGGCTGTTACGACACCCTCAGAATGGAATGGGGTGGTGACACTGTGTATTCTAATCACTACATAGTATAAAACAAAGTCGCATTCTTCTGTCCGTCCCTATGTATGCATAAATCTTTAAAACTACTCAACGGATTTTGAAGCGGTTTTTTTTAATAGATAGAGTTATTCAAGGGGAAGGTTTATATGTATAATCCACCCCCGCTTTGCACGGGCGAAGCCGGGGCGGGCCACTAGTATAATATAATTGTTTAAATACATTTCAGACACGGACCAGAAAGCCTGAAACCGAAATGCATCTCCCACAAAGCAGGCCAAAATCAATGTCTGATAGAGCAACGTTTAAACAGGACGTCAGAGAAATTCGTACTCATAACAAACTGCAATGGGTTCCTGGGTAATACTCATTACAAGAGCTTCTGCAAAATAGTGACTTAACGGCTAATAGTCCGGGATCCCCGGTACATTGTTTTCACTTGATTACTATCAAGCTAATTTTTCGTGAGTAGCTTCATTTTCATGAGACGCCCAACATTTTCTTGTCGACAACTCTTGATTGTGGTAGCTAACAGAGGTAGCAAGGGTGAAATATGTTGATTTTATGATTCAAAAAAAATTATTACTAACCGGGTGCTTTTTGGTATATCTGATGATAATTATCTAAATTATTCGAAAATGTATTTGTCCTACAAAATGTATGGTTTGATCAAAGAGTCCTCCACCTCCAATATGTATGGATAACGAGGTCATAAAAAATGATTACTAACCAGCTGGTTTTTTTTTATATTTTTTTTTACTTAGTAAATATTTATATTATTTAACCGTCATATTGTCCTACAAGTTGCGTGGTACGTTATCCCGGTCCTACGCTCAAAAGTTGTTAAAACCACAAGACCCATTTTGTCATCACTAACTGTAGGACAATAATTTTACATGATAGGTTAGTGTATTCTCTGCCCAAATGATACAATGTCCTACAAGAAAACAGGTATGTAACACGAGTCCGACAAAAATTGTAATTTTTTCGTTTTCCTACTTATAACTTACTAGCGACCCGAAACGGCTTCGCACGGGTGCATGTATTATACATATAAACCTTCATCTTGAATCACTCTATCTATTAAAGAAAACCGCTTCAAAATCCGTTGCGTAGTTTTCATGTTTTAAGCATACATAGGGACGGACAGACGACAGCGACTTTGTTTTATACTATGTAGTGATGATGATACAGTGAAAACGTCTTTTTTTTTATTTAAATAAATTATTTTTCTTAAGTAGTACAAAAAAAATATTATTTACATATAAAAAAAATAATATTCATCAGATTCATCTGATAAATTTTCAGTATCATCACTGTCATTTTCATCTATTTCATTTTCCTCGTCTTCTGTCTCTGTAATGACGTAAAAAATTAAGTATTATTTAACATAAAATGAATCCACTTCGTTTTATAGTGTGAAAAACTTTTTATATAGTACATTATACGGATTCCGCTATACAACGACATTCACCGTTATGTTTAATGGATGAAAATTATTTTATTAGAAATTTAGTATGTTAAAAAAAATTAAAACAATGGATTGCCTGAAAAAGTCCTAAATTTCTAATAAAATAATTTTCATCCATTAAACATATCGGTGGTCGTTGTATAGCGGGATCCGTATATGTACTATATAAAAAGTTTCGTACACTATAAAACGAAGTGGATTCATTTTATGTTAAAAATACTTAATTTTTTACGTTATTACAGTCAGAAGACGAGGAAAATGAAATAGATGAAAATGACAGTGATGATACAGAAAATTTATCAGATGAATCTGATGAATATACATTTTTTTTTAAATAAATAATATTTTTTTTTGTACTACTTTAGTAAAAAAAAAATTATTTAAGTTAATAAAAAAGATGTTTTCACTGTATCATAACTTATAAGTAGGAAAACGAAAAATGTCAATTTCTGTCGGACTCGTGATACATACCTGTTTTTTTGTAGGACATTGTATCATTTGGGCAGAGAATACTAACCTATCATGTAAAATTGGTGTCCTACAGTTAGTGATGACAAAATGGGTCTTGTGGTATTACCAATTTCTGAGTGTAGGACCGGGATAACGTACCACGTAACTTGTAGAACAATATGACGGTTAAATAATATAAATATTTACTAAGTAAATAAAAAAAAACCAGCTGGTTAGTAATAATTTTTGATGACCTCGTTATCGATACATATTGGAAGTGGAGGACTCTTTGATCAAACCATACATTTTGTAGGACAAATACATTTTCGAATAATTTAGATAATTCTCATCAGATATACCAAAAATCACCCGGTTAGTAATAATTTTTTTAGAATCATTAAATCAAATTTAACCTTTGCTACCTCTGATAGCTACCAAAATCAAGAGATGTCGACAAGAAAATGTTGGGCGTCTCATCAAAACAAAGCTATTCACAAATATTCAGCTTGATAGTAATAATTTTTTTTCTATGATCTGTAGAACAACTTTTGAGTGTAGGACCGGGATAACGTACCACGAAACTTGTAGGACAATATGACGGTTAAATAATATACATATTTATTAAGTAAATAAAAAAAACCAGCTGGTTAGTAATCATTTTTTATGACCTCGTTATCCATACATATTGGAGGTGGAGGACTCTTTGATCAAACCATACATTTTGTAGGACAAATACATTTTCGAATAATTTAGATAATTATCATCAGATATACCAAAAAGCACCCGGTTAGTAATAATTGTTTTAGAATCATAAAATCAACATATTTCACCCTTGCTACCTCTGTTAGCTACCACAGTCATGAGTTGTCGACAAGAAAATGTTGGGCGTCTCATGAAAATGAAGCTACTCACGAAAAATTAGCTTGATAGTAATCAAGTGAAATCAATGTACGGGGGACCCCGGACTATAAATAGTTAAGAGTGAGTGATTAGCTTATTATGCCACGCTGGTCTAATGGGTTGGCACAGGATTTCGTTTCAAGTTCTCCTTCTCTTGCAGCAAACTTTAGGGCCACGTCAATTCCTATAGGTGTACCTCTGTGGAGGCGTGCCTCCTCCAGTTACATGGAGGGAAATTAGCCTACTGTGCCACGCTGGAAAGAAAATGTCAAGGCCTGTGATAACCCAGACGGGTTAGCACAGGCCTTGATTGGTGGTTCTGAGTACAGATCCCACAATGCCGCAACAAAGACGCGAGTTAGAGCAACCCGGGGAGGTTTAGTGGGTAGGCCCCCACTTTGTGGGGAGAGTCCCACACGCCCCCCCTCGACCATCCCCGTGGCCGACGGGGATAGTCCATAACGGATTTTACCCCGGGCGAACAAAAAGAAAAAAAGCCTTGACATTTCCTTTTGTCTGCTCTTATGACACCCTCAAGGTGGAATAGGGTGGCGACACTTTGTATTCTAAATCAGTCACCAGACGAATCCGAATTTAGAATATAAAAACATGCTGCCTTAAGCCAAATACGCCATTCACATCACACATCGTAATATATACAAATTTCGCGCGTTTATCTGAGTCTGCTGCTTTGTGACGTCAAATTTGAAGATACAATTTATTTAAAATTTTCAGAACCTTTCGTACCGAGTCAAGGGATAACTACATACCGCCAATATTGCAGTCAACATCACAAATACATAACGACGAAGAAGAAGTAAGTAACTTCTACGAAAAATCTTTAGGAGATCTGTTGGCCAATCGAATGGAAGAACAGCTTACTATAGAGAAAAAATATACATCGGAAAACTCAATAATTGGTTCAGGAAAACCAATTTGTTCTGTAGTGGACCAGTTCAGTGAAAAAAATAAAAGATTGGAGAGGTTAAGTGTACTTAAAGGTTAAGTATTTATAAGGTAGTATTTTAATAAAAAAACAATACGGTAGTCAAACTTTATAGCGTTTTATTACTCAGCTATAGATGACCCACTACTGAGTCGTGCCTCCTCCAGTTACATAGAGGGTAAATAGCCTACTGTGCCACGCTGGCCGGACGAGTTGGCATAGTGTTCCGTATCAAGATTTCCTTCTCTTGCGGCTAGGTTTTCGGCCTTAACATTTCTTTTTGTCGGCTCTTACAACACCCTCAGACAGGCATGGGCTGGTGACAGTATGTATTCTAAATCCGTCACCACATAGATTATAATGTAATGGATATACTTATTGCTACAACTCTTGTCTATGGTTTATTTGCAATCAAGGAGGCTTTGCAACTTCTAACCTATAAAAACTTAATTGTCATCTCATACGTCATAATTCAAACTTAAACACTGATTGTTTTCAATTATATTTATTGAAGAAATGGATTCAGTTAAGAGACTTGACTAATATATTTCAGTGATAGATTTCAAATATGTTACACTATAACGAAAGTTGAGAACCATGAGTAACACGAATACCAGTCCTGTTCTAAAAATGTTGAAAAATAATAAATGGAAATAATTTATTTTCTTATCATAGTTACTGTGATATCTTACGGAATTTATCTTATCCAACCTTACTGGATTCTGATCTTGTGTTTGGCGGTAATATACACCTTATATACACAGATCAGTATGATATTCTGAATATTTACTACTGGATAAACAGTGAGTAACATTTGACCTATTTTTAATACCACTAATATTCAGCCCCTGCTGAGTCGGGCCTCCTCCATATGCATGGAGGGTAATTAGCTTACTGTAACACTTTGGCTAGACGCAGGGGCGTAGCGTGCATTGGTGGGGCTCCGTATAAAAAAATATTTGCCGGCCCTTACGAGGGTTTTTATGCGTATATCTCACAAAAGAAAAAAAATCTTCCAAATTTTTTTCAATCAGTTTAGGTTAAATAGAGAGTGAATACTCGCCTTGCCTTTTTTCGGCAAACTGATTTATTAAATGATTTATAGCTGATGATGACTTTAGATTTTCTAATGTTTCTGCCTCTGAAATATTAAAAAAATTGGGAAGTTTTTATTAATTTTTGCTTACACACAGCGGGGCCCCCATGGCCCGGGGGCCCCGTATAATTGATACGGCTGATACGGCGGTAGCTACGCCCCTGGCTAGACGGGTTGGCACAGGGTTTCCTTCTTTTGAGGCGGGCCAAGGCCCCCAGGGTCACGGAGCATGCTCCCGTAATGGGAGTGAATCCCGTGGCCCTGGTTTGGGCAGTCGAGGATCGCCGTCGGTTTTAGTGGGTAGGTCGGGGCGCAATTTACCATCTCTACGCGCCCCGGAGTCCCACATACCCCGGCCAGTTCCCAACGGCCGGGTATCCATGAGGACCTCCGACGTAAAAAGAAAAAAAAAAGTTTCCTTGTTTTGGGGCTAGGATATCGGCCATGTTATTTCCAGTTACCGGCTTTTACGACACCCTCAGGATGAAATGGGGTGGTGACAATATGTATTCTAAATCCGTCACCACACGCAACCTATTTTTGCGTATATCAAATTCCCCCGTACTGAATTTGTAAAAAGAAAGAAATTACAAAAAAAGCTAACCCGTCTTAACTTTATTTCTTCTCGCTTTTCAACATTCTCTACATAGCTATATCCTTGAGCACCGGTTACTTCAAAAGTTGACTAAAGAGAGGCGTAAATATAGCTGTTAAATACCGTCTGGTTGGAGCTGTTTAAGGGGGACCTTTTCTTTTGTTTCGCTCCATTCTCGCAAATGCTTAATGCCACCGCCTCTCAGGGGTTATGTGGGACTTAGGAAACCGCTCGTCTAGCATCCATCTTGCAGCGATAAAGGACCCACTGCTGAGTCGGGCGTGCTGGAGGAGGGTAATTAGCCTGTCCTCGGGTTGGCGCCGGCTGAGGGCTGACGGGCCTTCTTCTGCGAGGCCGTATGTCGCGGAGGGGGGCTGCGGGGCGGATCGCTGGTGCGCTGCGGTAGATTGGGGCTCCGGGGACCGGGGACTTGGGTACACAACCCTGTCTTCTGAGTTTCCCTGCGAGCCCTGGACGGCTGCGGTGCGCCGGCGTCCTCGGGTTGGCGCCGGCCCGAGGGCTGACGGGCCTCCTTCTGCGGGGCCGTTGAGTCGCAGAGGGGGGCAGCGGGGCAGATCGCAAAGGAGGGAGCTCCGGTTGACCCGCGCCGCGGACGGAGGCAGGGGTGGAGGGGGGGCTCGTGACGGTGCGGGCCCCTTCTGCCCAAGAGGCCGATGGTGGTTCGAGGGAACCGCCACCGACGAAAGCCTCGATGACTGAGGGTGTCCCAGTGTACCGGGACGCCCTCTCTGATAGTCGCTTGCCCGCGTAGCGGGCACCACGCCGGGGCGTCACAGTAGACTGCGCTTACGCGAACTTGTGGCGCCCCAAGCGCGTCGTGTGAGGGTATACCGCTGGGGTTTTAGTGGGTAGACGACTCTTGGGTAGACGACCCTTGTCGGAGTCCCACATAATCACCGACCTCTCCCTAGCATTTCCCTAACGACAGCAAAAAAAAAGGGTAATTAGCCTACTGTGCCACGGACGGGTTGGCACGGATTGACACCCTCAAGATGGGATGTGGTGGTGACATTATGTATTCTAAATCCGTCACCACACGGACTAATCGAAATCTGATATCTGATAGCCAATATAAGAGTAACTATTACATATTTATGCTCAAATCCTTTTAAACAAGTAATGTCCTATTTATAATTTACTAGCTACGCCCGCGACTTCGTGTGCGTGGAATAGTATCTTTAGGTAGCGTTTTCATCTCCGCCTTTCAAAAGTATATGCATATATGTCCTTTCTCAGGCTCAAGACTATCCGTGTACCAAATTTCGTTTAAATCGATTTTGGCGTGAAAACGCGACAGAGTTACTATCACAGTTATAATATGAGTAAGAATGAAATACTAAGGATCACAATACGATACGTAAAATTGCGCTGATAAATAACAGTATTAAAATATTTACTTCAACGCGACATAGTTACACCCAGTTTGTCATAAATAGTTTGTAAATTTATTTACATAGTGTAGAATGAACATTAAGTATACTGCGACTTAACCAGGTGTAGATCTAGCATTCACTTCGTATGTACATCGCGCGCTAATAACACCTTACACATAGATTATTTAAACACATGCTGTAAATAGTTATTTTGAACCAACTAGTTCGTTAAAAAAAAAAGAAAAACCTAGTACCTAACAATCTTGCGTAAAAATACTGTGATGGCACGGATTAGTTATTGTGTTGTGATTGTGTTTATCCTGGGGTTAAAGTTTATCACAAAAGCCGATCGACCAGAGAAGGTATTTTGTATTTAAAACTAAGATGAGATTCCAGTGCACTAAATATAATCGGTATCGTAAAAAGTGTTTCAAAATACAATATAATTTACGATCACAAACGATATCCAAACCCGGAGCAAAAATCTCTGGTTCTACGGACCCACTCCTGGTGATAAAATATTATTTACCATTAGTTCTACTATTCTCTCCTACTACCCATATACAGGGTTGATACGACATAGGGGCATTTTTTTAACTGCCTATACTAGGTATCATTTCCAGGCTCTGTACCAAAAATCAATTAAATTGAAGCAATAGTTTAGCCGCAAATGATTTTTTAATTTTTTTCTATCTTTCTTATCAGATGTTTATGCCTAACACATCGTTTATTAACCTTAGGGGCTGTCCATTAATCACGTGATGTTTTTTTAACATTTTTTAACCTCTCCCTCCCCCTTGGTGATACCTGGTGAGGTTTAAGACTAAGACTCCACCCCCTATGAAAAATCACGTGTATTTTTTTTGTACCGTTTCGAATTCATACTAATCACATATAGTATACGTAGTGTAATTTAATGCCCCTCTGTCATATCAACTCTGCATATCCCACTGCCGAGTCAATCCCCCTTCAATCACATGGGCGGAAATAAGCCTACTGCGCCACGTTTGCCAGACTGGTTTGCACAGGGTTTAAGTTTTCCTTCTCTATCATCTATGCAAAATATCAAAGGGCAATGGAGAGGGCTATGCTCGGAGTTACCCTGCGAGATTGAATCAGAAATTGAAATGATGAGATACGCAGGCAAACCAGGGTCACCGACATAGCCCACCGGATTGCCAAACTTAAGTGGCAGTGGGCAGCTCACATAGCTCGCAGGACAGACGCCCGATGGGGCAGAAAAGTTCTCGAGTGGCGACCGCGTTCCGGAAGGCGCAGTGCTGGTAGGCCTCCCATACGGTGGACCGACGACCTGGTTAAGGTCGCCGGAAAGCAGTGGATGCGGGCGGGCCAGGACCGGCCTTGGGGGAGGCCTATGTCCAGCAGTGGACGTCTTTTGGCTGAAATGATGATCATCTATGTTCTTGTCATTCCTTTTGTCGGCTCCTTCAGAGTGAAATGGACTGGTGACACTATGTTTTCTAAATCATCGTCTTTAAAATGTCCCTTCTAGTAAACCAAATAACTGCTTAGTGTGTTAATCGCCGTGAATTATTCGATTGTAACGGATGTCATACCAATATGTGATACAGTTTCATTTGTTAACAAAACAATGCAATAAGCAATTCCAAGCATAAAATTATTGTAGACTAGCTGTTTCCCGAAATATTGTCCGCGTGATATTTAACAAAACGTTATTGTTCAGTTCGCAGAGTTTACGATAACTTATTAATTCTGAATTTTACGCGAAATTCATTGAAAAAAATCGCATAACCAGCCATGTTTACCACAATGATGTGGACACTTCAGTAACTATGGGGTCCTGAAAAGCGATGTCAATAAAAGTAGCCTAAGTTACTCCTTGTTACTGCTATCTGCCAGTGAAAGTCCTGTCAGAGATTAGCCGAAACCAACAGACAGACAAACAAAAATTAGAAAAAAGAAGTTTTGGTTTATGTACCGTGTATGCAAAGCGGTTATTTTAATATTCCAAACAGACACTCCAATTTTATTTATTTGTATAGATTAAAAATCATGAAAATCACGTTATTGAGGCCAGTTTCGCTCCATTGAATTGAAGGAGTCCGTCTCAGCAGTGGATAAAATAAAGAGATGAAACTGAAAAAGATGAAAAAGAAAATCTTACACGTACAATACCAAAAACTTATTATGGCATAATAGTTATTTGTTATACAAGAGTGCAAAGTTGCTTTTTAACCGCGTGTTCAATTTTGATGACCGAGCAAGCGAAGGAATCTAAAATTGAATCACGAGCGCAGCGAGTGATTCAAAATTAGAATCCTGAACGTTAGCGAGGGAATCAAAAGAGCACGAGGTGAAAAATCTTTGCACTCGAGTGCAACACGTAACTTTTCATTCCACCTCAGCGAGAAAATGACTAAATGCAAAAAAAAAACGTTTACAATCACAAGATAGGTACACTTTTATTTCAGTTTAGGTATTAATTACTACATTATGACAGGTAAGTATAACAGAATAATCTTTACTTTATTCTCTAGCGAATAAAAACGGCTTTTGCACTCAGATATCGAAGAGCAAAAATACTTTATTCTCTAGTGAATAAAAACGGCTTTTGCACTCAGATATCGAAGAGCAAAAATACTCTTTCCGAGATGGGGGGATGAAAAAGCCTTTAAATAGCTCGTGGAGTTTTGTAACATTGAAATTGAACACTTTTATAACAGAGTTATCGCGTGTATTTTACATTATTTATCTCCGACTTTTCGAATGCTTTACCGCAGTCGTGGTCACGGAGGAGACCAGACGACAGTGGTCTCTAAAAATACAATGAAACAACAGTTAAGTCTACCATTTTGTGTTATTGTTCCCTTTGCACTCAGATTTTGTTTTACATCCTTTAAAGGGAAATTTAATTTCCAAGATATTTCATCACGCTTGTATGTCAGATAGAGAACCATTCTAGCCTTTCAGCCTATTTCCACTATTATTGGGGTTGGCACCGGTCTAGCCTTATTCTACCAGTGATTACATCTCGAAATCCATCTTCTGGAACTTCTGGACTCGTCGTCATTTCGTTAAACTAGCCATCAGTTCGCATGCTACTGACTTCGTTCACCTACTGCCATAATGTCACAGTGTAAGAATGGCAGTTTTAAAGGTGTATTACCATTATAGAGACAGAATTACTAATATTCAGCCCATAATGACCCACTGCTGAGTCGGGCCTCCTCCCGTCACAGGGAGGGAAAAAAGCCTACTGTGCCACGCTGGCCAGACGGGTATGCACAGGGTTTCCTTTTAAGTTTTACTTATCTTACGACTAGGTTATAGGCCTTCTCATTTCCTTTTGTCGGCTCTTACGACACCCTCAGGATAGAATGGGGTGGTGACATTTATTCTAAATCTGTCACCACACGGCCAGAATTATTATACTGCTGTACTATAATATTTGAGGCCAATGTCTTGTACAATTAGATCAGTGAAAGTTGCCCTGTTCTGTATGTCCCTGCATGCGAGGTTCTACATGCGATATATCGACTTTACATCTAAACCGGATCAAAAACGAAACTTAGGTCAGTTTCGTTTTGCTTGCTTGCTACTTAGATCTAACTACAGTTTTACGAAGTTGCACTGCTGCGATCGTAAAGGTTTTCGATTAGTGTGCACATTCAAATCACAAAAATCCATACATACATATTCTCTCCGGCTGTCTTTGTGTAGTTATACTATTATAAAAAAATTATGGTATAACAAAAACCCTATAGCCATCATGCAAGGATCGATAGTACTATCGATCGTTACGTGATATTGTGTGCCCTAATTTTTTGGTAAAAGAAAGAGTTGTTTAAAATCGGCTAAATTTATCACCGTATTTGTAGAGGTGATGATGATGATGATCATGATTTGTAGAGGTAATTAAGTTCTAATTTTTTGTTTTTAAATTTTGTTTCAGCTATTACTGACAATTTATTATGAAAGCAAATGCTCTGACAGCAAACACTTCATCTTAGAACAACTCGTGCCAACGGTGTCTCGGCTAGAAGACTATCTTTTGCTGAAATTCATACCCTTTGGGAAAGCAAATGTAAGTAGAAAATAATTCAATACAAGTACCAGAAATCTAGATACATGCTATCACACAAAACGTGGCTGCTTAAAGTCAGCTTAAACTGGACACGTATCAGTCGCGTAGACGTAAATGTCGTGGACCATGTCGTGAAAGGAAAATGTTGCAGGAAATGATTCGTGACGACCACGGACACTGCAAAGTGTCTGAAACGTTGGGATTGAAATACAATAACATGAGCAGAACCGTCAAGAAATCATTTCCTGCAATGTGCAAATATCGTGAAAACCTAAGGCATAATTAAGGAACATGTTATTGAGTTAAAAAACTTTTTTTTTCAGTAAAATCATGCTAAATATTATCTCGTACATCTATATACAGTACATACATTGGATACTTTTGTGTGTACTCTTTTCAATAAACTCCAGATTGGTAATGTTCTTTGATGCAAATCTTCAGTCCGTTTTTAATGTTGTTCATCTACATTTGCTTTTATTTTTTTCATTATTTTCTATTTTAAATTTGACGCAGTTTCATCGTCACCATCACAATTTTACCCCTTAAAAGGTCCACTATTGAGTCGGATCTCATCAAATTCAAGGAGGAAATATAGCCCACTTTACAGGTTTATTTGCTTCTCTAGCGGCTAGGAGATCTGAGCTGAGGTAGTATACAATTTTCGTTGTTATTTCTAAACAGTATGAGTTTTTTTACAGAGTATAGACGAGGGAGCTGGCGGGTTTGAATGCCAGCATGGTCCTTCTGAATGTCGCGGGAATATAGTGCAAGATTGTACTCTGCACTTAATGGAAGATAGGGCCTACATAGAAATGGTGAACTATGTAGCGTGTGAGATGTCCAAGAAGGCAGGCGCCCGTAATAGCTCAGAGGTTAGTAGAACATTTAGGCAACATGATTGTTTTTTAACTAAGGCCTAATTTATGGGACGTGTAGTAGTAATTCAAGTAAGTTCCTCTACCTGATTGGAAGCCGTCTCAGGAGCAGAAACATGGGTCGTGGTAACTTATCTTTCTTACTAGGAAAAATAGGAGTTGCTACTAATAATATTAAGCCGGCTCTACGCTCGCGCCGCGAACTGCCACGATAGCCAGCGACAACTACGAATCACGAGTGTAGATGTTGTTCACGCCTTCTCGTTCGCGCTTCGCACCGTTCCCCGATCAGTGTAGGTTTTTTGGCCCGCGTCAAAGGATTTGATTTAGAAATCGCGTCGTCGTCCATCATAGTCGCGAACACGCGGATCACGGCGTTTATTCACGGCGTGAATTCGCGGCGCGCTCACGCGTTCACGCGTGAGTGTAGAGCCGGCATTACACGAAAAACAGTACTTGTACGGTTGCTGGTTAATGGTTATCCTTTGAAGCTGGTTATACTGACTGAACAGCGTG
Organism: Clostera curtula; assembly: GCA_905475355.2. NCBI lineage: Eukaryota > Metazoa > Arthropoda > Insecta > Lepidoptera > Notodontidae > Clostera > Clostera curtula. The sequence continues at coordinate 5,931,070 of FR997808.1, read as the reverse complement.
CTTCAATAGGAACTCTTGCGTAGCCTTACTGTTGCGATGGTACAATCAAAGACACGAAGAGCGACGATTCTGGTTAGTGGTGATAGTAATGGTGGAAGCTGGTTGCACCGTCGGCTGGACTCCACATCACGTTTCATTAATATTCTTGTCGTTGTATTCAGAACAACTATAAGACATGAAGAACGCGAAAGCTCCCGCCTAACACTAGACTCGAGCAAGGCCAAGATATACGGGCTTACATGGTTAATTTAATTGGTTGTGAGTGAGCATACGCGGACCGGTGGTGGTGATCGGACGCATACTACTCGAAACGCCGCGCGTTGGCGTAAAACGCTGACAGCGCGCAACGCGATGTATGATTGCATCGTACATGCTCCCACACAGAGAATGTGAGAACATGGGGATGATGGTGAAGGTGGTGGTTAATGATGATGAGACAGGCTGAAAAACAATACTTTTCAAATTATCTAGTGTCCCTATGATTCACAATTGGTTTCCTCACTAAAGGTATGTTTACAAAATACAGGTGACGTAGATACATCAACGCGAACACTAGGTACCGGTTGAACACCACTTTGCTCTGCTTTTTCACTTACACATTGGTCACTGACACTATATTTATATGCGGCGTTGGCGAGGCCGCGCATGGTGGGGTAGGGCGTAGGCGCCGGCCTGGGTGCCGAGTGCCCCTGCTCCGAAGCCGGCAGCGTTGGTGAGGCTGGGCGGCGCCGCGCGAAGTACGCCGCCGCCACAGCTCCGCAAGCTCCAACCAGCAAGTAGATGAGAACGTAATGGTGCACGTCGTGATACGAAATGTCGTTTACTAAACCCGAATCCGATTTCAGTTGCTTTATTTTAGCATCTATGTCTTTCAATTCTTGATCGTTAGCTCCGACAATAGGTTCCAGTTCTGTATTCGGTATTGTTGGTACTATTAGCCAGCTGTTTTAGCGTCATCATCGCTAAAAATGGTACAGCCTTGGTGCCGTATGTAACGGTAGCTAATTTGTATTCCCGTAGTGATTCTGTAGGACTATCACGCCATATTATTTTTTGCAGGTCTTTGTGGATCAATATAAATCGAAACATTTTCTCGATATCGGCCGTAAAGGCTATCTGGTATTGCCTCTATGGTATGATAATTGATAGCAGATCCTTTTGTAGATTTGGGCCACTGTACATAAGATCGTTGAAAGAATAGCCCGTCGAAGTTTTCGCTGACGCGTTAAACACGACCCGTGTCGCCATGGTAGTTGATTCAGCGCGCGTTACACAATGGTGAGGTAAATAAAATTCCGGTGTCTGGTGACCGGTGCACTCGTCATGTGGTTCAAACGAATGTATTCTTGAATAAATTGTTTATAACTATCTTCAATAATTTTGTTTCTGATAAATATTTTTTCTAATTGACGAATTGGGCTACTGCTATGGTTCTAGACTCTCCCAATTTTTCTGTCACATCTGGATGGAGTGGTAATCTGACAACGTAACGCCCATCTGGTTGGCGTTTCGTTTGCAATTGGTAGTGTTGCATACGCTGTAAGTCATCGCTGGACATGTCGAGTGTATTATCCGAGAGGTCTTCCATCTCCTCAACTCTACTGGTATGTCCTCGATTGGTTATATGTGCACGAGAAGTGCCCGCATCGGCAGGAGTGGTAACAGTTTCCTGACGATCGGAATATTGCGATAATGGTGTCGCTGGTCTCAGTAGTGGTTTAGATGGTTCAGTGGCTACATAAGCATTTTTATTACGTTATAAAAATTAAGAGCCTTTTGGTAATAATTCTCGGTAAAATATTTATGGTTAGGGTCCTCGAATTCAGCACGTATTCTGGTATGGTTCAGCTGAAATTCGTTCCAATAGGCATCTAAAGTATTTAAGCGTTTTCCGATGTAAGCTGAAGTCTTGCGCTCCGGCCCATCCTTCTTAAAATTGGTCCGAAGGGCGTCCATCGCGGACATGATTTGATCTTGTGTGGCTAAGATCCCCTCCATGGTGATTATGGTTATAATAGATGTGGTAATAAAGGAAAGATCTTACTCAGAGGGCTGGTACGTGGTGACCTGGTTAGACCCGGAGCTCGATCCTGGTTGGTTGGTTGGTTGTCAATGAACTTGGTAATATCCACTTGACAATGGTTACTGGTACTGGTGATGGTAAAACTGGTAGTACAAATGGTTACTGGTACGATTATGGTTGCTGGTTAATGGTTATCCTTTGAAGCTGGTTATACTGACTGAACAGCGTGCTTCAATAGGAACTCTTGCGTAGCCTTGCTGTTGCGATGGTACAATCAGAGACACGAAGAACGACGATTCTGGTTAAAGGTGATGGTAAAACTGGTTACGTCGTAAGCTGGATTCACTGAAACGTGTTCACTTTATTCACTCGCGCAGGGTCCCGCCTTACGACTTAGGCTCGAAGGACCACGATGCACGGTTGCTGGTTAATGGTTATCCTTTGAAGCTGGTTATACTGACTGAACAGCGTGCTTCAATAGGAACTCTTACGTAGCCTTACTGTTGCGATGGTACAATCAGAGACACGAAGAGCGACGATTCTGGTTAGTGGTGATAGTAATGGTGGAAGCTGGTTGCACCGTCGGCTGGACTCCACATCACGTTTCATTAATATTCTTGTCGTTGTATTCAGAACAACTATAAGACATGAAGAACGCGAAAGCTCCCGCCTAACACTAGACTCGAGCAAGGCCAAGATATACGGGCTTACATGGTTAATTTAATTGGTTGTGAGTGAGCATACGCGGACCGGTGGTGGTGATCGGACGCATACTACTCGAAACGCCGCGCGTTGGCGTAAAACGCTGACAGCGCGCAACGCGATGTATGATTGCATCGTACAGTACTAAAGATCTTCATCACTGCAACCCATAAAAGACCCACTGTTGATTTGGGCCTGCTCCAATTACTTGTCACCAACCCTTACCATCCCGGGGGTGTCGAAAGAGGCGACTAAGGGAACGAAAGAGGCAAATCACCTAGCCGCAAGAGAAGGAAAACTTGATACAAACCCTGTACCAACCCGTTGTGAAGTTGTGTGGTCTTCGTTAAAGGAAACACGTGCGTTCAGACATGATTGCGTTTATTCAATGAAAATAAAAACGTTTCTCACGGCGGCATCGGCACCGAGCATACACAACAGTTTTACATTACATCATTGGTGTATATTACAACTCCCCCGCAAAGATGGGACTACAACCCCTCCCAACAAAAAAAATCAAAGACGTATACAGAAATCACGTTTTATCCTAGGCTAATTATACTAACTTATTATAGTGCTTATACTAAAAGGGATACAATCACAAATAAAACAATTTGGTATTATTCTTATGTACTATAGATATCCTATTGTTTTTTAAAATCTTTACGTTCGGTGACAAGTCTTCTATGACTTCATACGGGCCAGTATATAAACTTTCAAGCTTACCCCCAGTCTGGTTTTTTAATAAGACCCGGTCTCCTTTTTTGTAATGCATGGAATTAGTGGACTTGTCATAAGCAAGTTTTCTTGATATTTTACTTTGTATTAGGTTTTGTTTGGCTTCGGCTTGAGCCTTTGCTAGTCTGAACTTCAGTTCCTTAGGGTAATCATCATAGTTGTATAAAGGTTCGACATCTAAAAGTAAGTTACTGGGCAAATTACATGTTTTCCCGAACACCAATTCGAATGGAGTGTACTTCGTTTCGCTATGCACTGACGTATTATATGAGAAACACCAGAATGGTATCCAGTTACTCCAATCTGTTTTATTGCCTTCACACTGAATTCTGAGATAAGCACCCAAATGTTTATGACTATTTTCAAGTGAGCCTAAAGTTTCGTGATGGTAAGGGGTGGACAAAAGCTTTTCGACCTTCAAAATTTCACATATTTCCACTAAAATACACGAAATAAATTCCGTGCCTTTATCGGATAAAATTTGTTTTGGTATACCGTATCTTAATATAAAATTGTCGACAAATGCTTTAGCCACTGTTTGTGCATCTTTGCGTACCAATGGATACGCCTCTACAAACTTAGTCAGATTACACTGCAGGGTTAAGATATACCTGTTACTATAGTTATCTATCTCTAGAGGCCCCATTAAATCTAAACTGACGATCTCGAAAGCTGAGTTGGCAGTCGATGTTATAACCATAGGTTGTTTTACCTTTTTATTTGAATATTTATGTATTTGACAACTTTTACATTTACGTACATAATTAATGACATCACTAGTTATTCCAGGCCAGAAATACTTTTTCTTTATGTTACTAAGCATTCTGTTTATACCTGCATGCCCACTAGTTGGTAGGAGGTGATAATCGTTTAGAATTACTTTAATTTGTTCGCTATCAGTTACGCGTGTGATGCCCCTTGCTATAAGAATACGCGGAGAACTGGCCTGTGATTCTCTCAGAGCGCGCAACAACATTTTTATTTGTAAAGCATTACTTTTGCTTTTAATAATTAATATTTCCTTTATTTTTATATTACTGCACAAATTTTCTAGATCCCTCGCTAACACTGACGGAGTAGATAACGATTGGGTACGTAGATAAATTAATGACCGTGCAGGTAAAAATATGCAGTGATTATGTTCCGAAGTTGTTACGTTATTAATATGTGATAACTCCGATTGTACGGTTTTGTCACAAAAAATAAGTTCAATTACATCGTGAGGTCTTTTGAGAACCTCTACTGTTGCGGGCTGGTGTGGGTTACAAAAAGGCAATTGCGATGTACTTTCGTTAAGTTCACACTGTTGCAACTTTTTCTTTTGGGCTCGTGTCATTGCCATGATTGCTTTATCGTGCATATTCTTTAAATCGCAAGACGATATTGATATACGGCTTAATGCATCGGCGGCTGCATTATTACAACCTGGAACATATTCTACGTCAAAATCGTACTCTTCGAGATAAAGCCTAAATTTAGTCAGCCTACTAGACGGGTCATTTAAGCTAAAGAGATATACAAGTGGCTTATGATCTGTTAATATTTTAAATTTTCTGCCGTACAGGTACGGTCTGAAGTGCCGGACTGCCCAAACGATTGCTAATAATTCTAATTCTATGATGGGGTATCGTGTTTCAGCCGGCTTTAAACTTCTACTCGCGTAGGCGATAACCCTACCGTTACTGTTTGATAATACTGCGCCTAGGCCGAATTTTGATGCATCCGTATGTAACTGGAAAACATTGGAATCAGAAAAATCGGGATAGTCTAAAATCGGCGGACTTGTCATAATGTGTTTTAAGTTTTGAAATGCTGTTTCGCAATCTGTAGTCCAATTAAATTTCGCTCCCTTCTTACAAAGCTTATTTAAAGGGAATACAATGTCGGCGAAACGTGATATGAATCGCCGGTAATAGTTGGCGAACGCGACAAAGCGTTTTACCTCGTCAGCACATGTTGGTCGTGGGAAGTTGTTCATAATATTTACTTTATCAGGGTCTGGAAATATGCCGCCTGCTGTGATTTTATGGCCCAAATATATAATTTCCCTTCTTAAAAACTCGCACTTCATGGGATTTAATTTTAGATTAACCTCTCTTAACCGGTTCAACACACAAATTAAATTCGAATTATGCTGATCCATGGACTTGCCTATCACAACACAATCGTCTAAATATTGGAAACATTTGTTGTAATTAAGGCCGGCCATCGCGATGGTCATCAGCCTTGAAAAAACACTAGCACTTGTTTTCAGCCCCATTGGGCAGCGTTTCATCTGATACTGCTTGCCCACTGAAAAAGCAGTGGTTTTACGTGAAGTTTTACTTAACGAAAGTTGGTACATTTTATTTAAGCTGAAAGGTGTGTATTTCCGCGAACTATCATTTAAAGATAACTGATAGTAAGATTGAGATAAATCTAGTTTGGAAAAATAAACACTCCCAGAAAGCGAGTCTAATATTTCTGTAATATTAGGCAAGGGAAACTTGTCGTCCTGAATTCTGTTATTTAATTGTCTGTAGTCTATGACAAGTCTCCATTTTTTTTCCTGCGATTTATCTGCTTTTTTTGGCACTAATAATACTGGGCTGGACCACTCGGAAACGGTCTCTTCTATGATGTTATTGTCTAACATTTCACGGACCTGTTTATCCACCTCTCCTTTAAGCGAGTGGGGTATTCTATATGGTTTAACGTATACTGGCGTGGCGTCTTTCTTTAATACGATATTGTGTTGCATTAAGTTTGTAACCGTCAACTTGTCGCCGGGCAAATGAAAAACGTCCGCGTACTTAGCACATATTTTTTCAATGTTAATCTTTTCTTCTTTATTCAAATAGCTCATATCTAAAAGTCCAAATAGGGTTTTGATACGGTCTACTGACTTATTTTCCTCATGAAAATGACACAACTCAAAATTATCAATGGACGAAACCACTAACATAGACAAGTCAACCATAACCTGTTTATCTAAGGTATTTAATATTTTAACTGGTATACGACCCTTATGTGGTTTTGCTATCATTCCGGCAATAAACACACCGTTTTGGATTTCCTCGGCCAGAACAACTGTATCATGTTGCGTAGTGCAAGGTACGAACTTGATCGCTTCGCAACGAGGTGGTATCAAATGTACGGAGCTATTGTCGTTAATTCTCACGCAAATATTTTTATTGTTTTGTGTGAGTCGCAATACATTTTGACTATAGTCTATAATGGCGTTATAACGCTTCAAAAAATCTTCACCTATTATACCGTCTACAGAGCACGATAAGTTTTTGAAAACGTAAAACTTTTGCTTGAAAGTCATATTATGTATTTTTAAGTCCATATTAATGTATCCTTCGGAAGTTAATTTTCCGCTAACACCTCTAATTGTAATCTTATCTATATGTACTTGATCTTTATATTCGCTAAACCTACACAATGATTCGTACTTTAATACGCATAGACTTGCCCCGCTATCTACTAATAAATCTAGTTTTTTGTTGCTTATACCTAAATTCATAGAAACGTAACTACTATTATTGAAGTTCATAACATATGTTTTATTCATTTTCGGGACGAAAAAATTCTGATTCTGGCTCATTCGTGTCCTGATTGGGTTGATAAAGATCCTGCGTCGTATGAGCCAGATTGTATCCAAAATTAGGTTTACTATCCCCGCGATTGGGTCTGCCCCTTCCACGGTAGCCACGGTGGGGACGTGTTGAACCATTATGAAATATCCGGGGCTTATAAGTTTTATGTTCGTATTTCCCGCTCTCGTTAAATGAGTTGTCTGGTGGATGATAGCGCGAAAAACGGTTACCTCGCGAATCAAACCTAGAAAAGCTCTTATTAAACGAGTATGGCCTATTGGTTTGTAATTGCATAACCTCGAGGTTGTCGTCGACACGTAAGGACTGTTCGTCTATAGCTGCTCTAATAGTCTCCGACAGCGAGGTATACGTCCGTGAAGCAATAATCGTGCTAAGGCGCGGGTCCGATAGTCCATCCGCGAACCGCTTGATGGCCGTTTTTTCATTTAGTGGGAATAATACGCGATATTTTTCTTCGTCACCGTCAGCTTGAGCTAAAGTGAGGTCTACAAACAAGCTCTCAACTTCGCAACCATATTTTTCTATAGTCCTATGACCTTGTTTACTATGAAACAGCTGTGATTGTAAAGCAACAGATGATTTTTTTTGTATAAGGTTGTTTCGCATAGCTGAAATTAGTTCACTAACACTACTATATTTCGGGTTTAACCGAAGTTTGGCACTTTGGGACAGTCTCGTTTTAAGCACGAACTCGATAAGCTTCTTGTTACCATCTTCATTCAGCATGCTACTGTAGAGCTGGATGCTATCTATCGTTTGCAAAGTGACTTGTTCGTGGCCTGTCATTACGGGTATTAACGCAATAGCAGATTTCAAATCAAAATTTTCGGCTGCCATTTCGTCTTTGTGGCTTAAATTTTCTGTAACTGAATCTCCTTTTTTTAACACTAAACTCACGATTGTGCTATACAATAAGTGTATATCATTAATTAACTTGTTGATAGACCGTAAGCTTTCGGTGCTTATCTCGGACTTGTCGGTCTTCTGTCTGATTTCTGCAGAAATAAACTCCAAACGACTATAGATAACCTGAGCTTCGACAAATTTTTTTTTTGACGTTTCTGATGTCTGCCGTCGGATTGGTCCGATTTTTACCAGGTAACCTTTGATATCTTTTAAGGTATTATATGTAGCCGTTAGTTCAGCTACAGGCATCGGAATATAATCAAATATTATAATATATGTGTATATAAAATGTATCAAATTTATATTAAGACTACAGGCGAAATTAATTACTTATAGTAAACTCGTATATCTAATTAATAAACTCGCAGTATACACACCGGACTCGCTCTGTACTGCTTGGCTCTGCTTGGTACTTCTAACTGCATGTCCTCGATTTTCAAGTCTTATCTTTTCAGTCTTTTGATTGACTACGGAGTGGTGGCAAGGTATGGTCTGGTTATATCCTGGATTTTCTCCTAGGCTCGATTTTCAGGTCTTCTCTAATGTTCTCTTCTCTCTTCTGTCTTTTGATTGGCTACGGAGCGGTGGCAAGGTCGGGTCTGGATACGTAGTTAAGACTGGTAGCGTTGAGCTCGCGTCGTAGCGTATGTACTGCGTGGGTATGACACTTCTTAAAGAGGAAGTATACAATGGCAGCAACTAAAAGGACGACGACGGTGACCAACAGGATGGAGTCGGTGCTAATCCCGCTTGGCATGTGCTGGGTAGTTGAAGCAGAAGCATCCCCATTCGCGTTTTGGGCTATAACTACTTCTTCTTTGGAGTATGTTTTCCCCATAGTAATATTATCTTCTTTCTTCTTAATTTTCAGCTGGCAGGGTCGCCATGTGAAGTTGTGTGGTCTTCGTTAAAGGAAACACGTGCGTTCAGACATGATTGCGTTTATTCAATGAAAATAAAAACGTTTCTCACGGCGGCATCGGCACCGAGCATACACAACAGTTTTACATTACATCATTGGTGTATATTACACCGTCTTGCCAGCATGGCACAGTAGGCTAAATTCCTTCCATGAATTTGGAGGAGGCCCGACTCAGTAGTCGGTCATTCATGGGCGACAATTACTAAGCACGCACATGCTCAGACTCGCATTGGCTGTCAGGATCCGCGTGCGAGTGGCAGTATTTAAAACCAATGGCGCAGTACCAAGCTCCGCATTTGCTCTCACCTGTCGACGCACATGCGTACATGCGGAGTTTAGTACTGCGCCTCGCACGCGGCGCGTGACAGCCAATGCGAGTGTGAGCATGTGCGGCGAGGCTTAGTGGGATATTAGCCTACTATGCCAAGGATTAGCCCGTGCTCACGTATCAAGTTTGCCTTCTGTTGCGGCTAGATTAGCATCCCTACCTTTTCAAGAATCGCGGGACTCACTAATGCGGACTTACAGTAAACATCCTATTTACAGTGCATAGAAGAAGCCTACGTCTCGACGGAGGAAGTGGAAAACTGTTTGGAATCAGGCAAGGGTACAGCACTGCAACTGGAATCCGAATTCTTAACCAAATTAATCAAACCAAAGTTCATAGCCACAATTACAGTAAATGGGGTGAGTTGTTAATAAAAATGTCTTCTATGTTAATATTGGTCACTTACATTTGCACGAATACAACGGACGTGTCGCTATTTTCATAGTTCGTGACGACTCTTGTTTAGCATACCTTGATAATGGATTGGAATAACAACAAGATGATGGAGTTCATTGAAGTCCTTTTTTTTAACTCTTGCACAATTAATATTTTAGCCTCAAAAGCAATCCTATAAAAACGGAATGGCCGATAATGACGCCTGGGAAAGAATTAAAAATTAACTAATTATAAACTATTGAGGAATTAAAAAGAAGAGAAATTGTCTAATGGCCGCTTATATTAAAAAAAAAATGATTCATATGGCATTCGTAAACATGTGTAGGAGGAAGCGCAAACAGGTTTGCGCAAATTGAGTATGCGAACCCATTGGCATAGCCGTCGCCGCGAGGTTTGCGTAGTTTGCGAATGAATGTGACTGCCTTTCACTTCCTTGCAAACATTCGTACATTGTACGAATGTTTGCGCGCATGTGAGTGGCCCCGGATAGTCAAATATAGCTTCTTTGCCAGAACGATGTGGTATCTTAAAAGGCACAGTTTTACTGGAGTGCTATTCTATCTAAAGTATTGATAAAATCTATAACTTAGTGTTGAGGAAACTGTATCGTAAGCATTTGAATATTGAGGAGGACATATTTCATCATCATCGTCATCATTTCTGCCAACTCTGTCCACTGCTGGACATAGGCCTCCCTCAAGGATTTCCACGAAGGCCGGTCCTGATCCGCCCGCATCCATCGCTTTCCGGCGACATTAACCAGGTCGTCGGTCCATTGTGTGGGAGGCCTACCAGCACTGCGCTTTCCGAAACGCGGTCACCACTCGAGAACTTTTCTGCGCCATCGGGTGTCAGTCATGCGAGCTATGTGCCCTGCCCATTGCCACTTAAGTTTGGCAATCCTGTGGACTATGTTGGTAACTCCGGTTCTTCTGCATAGGTATCGCCTCATTTCTGATTCAATCCCGCAGAGAAACTCCGGGCATAGTCCTCCATTGCCCTTTGGGTGACTTTGAGCCTTCTGATGGAGCCCATAGTGAGCGGCCACGACTCTGTGCCATATGTCATCACTGGCAACACACATTGAAACACTGCGGTACTTTGGACGAGAAAATCTCTCGCAGCTGGAAATATTTAATCACAATCTAGAATGTTCCTAATTGTTTTTTTTTTCACAGGAATTCAACCAAGATATCCAAGATTCTTCGCAAAAAGACCTGATGGGAACTCTCTGTTCCATTCTCAAAGATGTGCCACCTTGCGTAGAATATTACAATGAACTTGCACTAAGCCATATTTTATACGATATAATGACGTCATGAACAAACATTTTCATAATCGAAATTAAATTTAGTGCTATTGTGACTAAGATCTTGTATTAATTCCCTGTCGTTATCTTCTCTTGGCAAAGGTAAAAATATCATGAATGAAGCCTTTAAAATATGAATACCCGTTGTAATAAATCGGTACTCTTAGAAATAAATCGAATCGGAAACACACGCATTAGGTATGATAGGAAATCAAGTGTATGGGATTGACACGAACTGTCAATGTCAATCCCACAATTTTGTCCATTCTAGCAAAGCGTGCGTTCGCGCAAGCCACTCCGCTTGCTTTCTTAAGTCATCTCCTACGATACCCTTAGGGTCAGCGCCGACCTACGGAGTGGCGCGATGGCGGCGAAGAGACTAATTCAGTAACAATTTAAATTCAACTAAAACGCTTCAGAATACAACTGTATTGGTACAACGAAATACAATGACGGCGAGTGACATAAAGCGCGGCGAGCGTATTCTAAATTCAGCTAAATACAGTCGTATTCTGAAGCGTTTTAGGTTGAATTTAAATTGTTACTGAGTTAGTCTCTTCGCCGTCACTCCGTAGGTCGGCGCTGACCCTTAAGCCCTCAGGATCAAATGTCTTGATGACATCTTGTATAATAAATCTGCTATCATATTATTTCTTGGCATGGTCAACAGAAAAAAAAGGAACTGGTAGGATAAAAAATTCAATCTTTAATTTTTTTTTTTATTATAATGGCAATTAATACAATGGCATATTCTCTACGATCCATTTGTGGTAGTGGGCAATGTTTGTATAAACACTGGGAACATCAAGGGCGCCACACTCGTCCGATCCGAAGGATACTATCCCCACCTGGAACACATAGATACCTACTATTAAACAGGCCATATGTTTTTTTTGTAACGGCATTAAGTCTGCCAAATAAATATTAAAATAAAGACTTAAAATAAAATAAAACATCTAAAATTTTTTTACCCAACTTGATAATTTTGTTAGTTGATGATCAATTTGACATCATAATATATAGCTTGGACATATTATAAATTTTAGAAATTACATGAATTCATGAGTATAATTTTTAAATGTTTGTATGTATTTTTTTTATATAATTTTTACGCCACAGAAGGCAAAACATGAACGTACTTATATGCTATCAATAACATCCTGCATACTTACATAATCTGTGTGTAAACGCATGTTTCACGAATAAATATGATTTTGATTTTGATGCCAACAATAATAAAGCGGATAAAAAGGAAGGCAGGATAATCACCACTCTAAATAGAGCTTCGCAGAATGACTTAAATTTGCATGACATGGCACGAGATGGTTTACAGAGGAGTTTTAGTGGGTGGCCATAACCTTACCATTAAGCTACACCACGGCGAACAAAACGTGCGAACAGCCTGAACGAACACAAGGCGACAAGGATGCATAGGCTCCATTAAAAAAAAGAGGATGGCTTTCAAAATACCGCAAACAAAAAGGAGTTCCTGTGCGTAAGTAAGGTCACCGGAGTTATGTCAGGGAAAACATGGTGCTGGCTGCTGCCAGAGTAAGGCTCTAAACAGTATCAACAGAATACCACCACAACTACTCCTCTAGTTACAAGGAAAGTAATCAGCCTATTGCGCCACGCTTGCCAGACGTGTTGGCACAGGGCTTTGTATCAAAATTCTCTTCTCTTGACTTGACCTTTTCTTTTTTTTTAACTGCTCTTACGACATCTTCAGAAAGGAATGAGGTGGTGATACTATGTAATCTAAATCCGTCAACTCACGGTCAGCATAACACCCTGGCCAGATGGGTTGGCACAGGGTTTCGTAGCAAGTTTTCCTCCTCTTGCGGCTAGATTAACGACCTAAATCCGTCAACTCACGGTCAGCATACCACGCTGGCCAGACGGGTTGGCACAGGGCTTTGTATCAAGTGTTCCTTCTCTTGCGGCTTTGTCATTTCCTTTTATCAGCTCTTACGACACCCTCAGAAAGGAATGAGGTGGTGATACTATGTATTATTCTAAATCCTTACGGTCAGAATATCACCTCTGGTGTTTCAATATCCCTAAGCGCCCTAGCCTAGCGGTGGAAGGTTTAGCCTTCTCGCCGATTGGTGCCCCTCACCTGAACATAGTGGTCTTCTCGGTACACCATCAAGGGGGCGCCTCCGAAGCCCGAACAAGCATCCCTTCCCTGCTCTCCACCCGCGCAAAGTTGACCTTCGTGCACAGGTACTGACTCCCCGAATACTTTCTCGCAGTCTTCTAATGGCTTGAGGGGTACTTCCAATAGTTGCTGGCGATTAACCTTTAGGTAACGAATATAACCTCGTTGGTCTAAGGGTTGGAAGTGCCGCCTTTGGATCAACGGGTCCCGGGTTCGATTCCGTGGTCGGGCAAGTGTCTTTGTCTAAACCAGAGGCAATTGCTCTGAGTGTAATATGTGTTCGGTCATAGTCATGGTGCAGAAATTCGTTAAAAAAAAAAGATTTTTTAAGTTTGTCTTAAAACTCTGTCATTTACCGATTAGGATTCAATTTATTGAATGAATGATTGATGAACGAATGATGAAAAATATGATGAATGAACTTGATACAATTCGATCTATAATCTTTAGATCGATTTTGTACTACTCAGCGCATAGATGACCCACTGCTGAGTCGGGCCTCCTCCAGTTGCACGCTGGTTAGTCGGATTGGCACAGGGTTTCGAATCAAGTTTTCCTTCTGTTGCGCCTAGGTGTTCAACCTTAACATATCCGTTTGTCGGCTTTTACTACACCCTCAGAAAGGAATGGGGTGGTGACATTATGTATTCTAAATCCGTCATTACAAGGAATAAATAAGAGGTACTTAAGCAACTGTTTGAAATCGATGCATATGCTGAGTCATATAAAATACAATTAGTGTATATTTTAATTTTAAGATCTATGCTTCTCAGCCCATAAATGATCCACTGTTGAGTCAAACCTCCTCCAACTACATGGAGGGTATTTAGCGTGCTGTGCCACGCTTCGATAGCTTTTTAATTAATTTCCTTTAAGCCCGCCAGAATAACTGTTTCAAGTTTATTTATGTCTACGTTTCACAAATGTCGTGCAATTTTGCACTTTTTTCCCTATGTCTATGTTTGTCAAACATAGACATAGGGAAAATGGACATGTCTTGACATATAAAGAATATTTCTATGTCTATGACAGCTGAAATTAGCCGTTGGCAGAATTGAGTAATAATAACCTTATTATTTATCACTGTGATTTAAATATATTTATCACTGTACTCTTATTATTTCTACCTACCGGCTCCGTTTGTCCGGACAGTTTTCCCCATCCGACAAGCGTGGCTCGCTCGTTGATCACAATTTCCGGCCGATCATTCAAACAAATCGGCGCAGATGTCACTGAAATGGAAAAATATGGTAATAAGGTTATGGGCGGCGAGTCACACAGGAAAAGTCAGTCACATTTGATGGTTTAATACTCAAATGGGCAAGGTCATGTTTCGACCAAGGCCAGTAATGAAAGAGCATAGATATACATCTCATCATCATTTCAGCCTGTAAATGCCATTATTAAGTAGAGCCTCCTCCAAATTACTGGCGGGAAATTTGCCTACTGTGTCACGCTAGTAAGACGGGTTGGCACAAGGTTTATATCATGTTTTCCTTCCCTTGTGGCTAGGTGATCTGCTTCTTGCAACACCCTCCGGATAGTGTAGTTTGGTGACATTGTGTATTCTAAATCCGTCACCACACGGACAATACATCTCTTAATTAAACATGAAGCAAACTGAACTATTAGACTCAGTTATGATATTTATTTTTATTTACTACCACTTATAATATAATAATTTGCTCAGGCATGTTTTGTAACTTTGTATTGTAACCAATTTTACGAAAACTGCGCGGACGAAATTTCATACACTTATAGTTACTATATTTATAGAAGAAATGCAGAATACATTTTTGATTGTTAAATTATTATTAACAATAAATTAATTCAATAAAAATCATTACACACACTGTCATGTATATGAAACACACGCATAGATACTATTTTATTATTTGTTCCAGTCTGTGTTCAAATTGAGAATAAAACCTTATTTAACAATATTATTACTTCGAATAATTTAAATCAATTAATTATGGTAATGAAATTTCGACCGCTTCGCGACCACTAGTCAAAATAAATACTTACCTGAAAATTTTATATCATCTTTCAGTATAATGAGGGCGATGTCGTGCCGAAATATCTTAGGCTCATAGCCAGGGTGCTTCAATACCGAGTCTACTTTGATAGCCTGCGTGGGAGGAGCGCAGAAATAGTCATTGCAATCAGGACTGCGACCAATATCCCATTCGCCAACCACCACCGTGGAACTGGTAACAAAGGTGCCTAGTTACTCACTTACACCTCATCCCATAAATGACCCACTGCTGAGTTGGACCTCCAACTACATGGAGGGTAATTAGCCAATAAAACAATAAAATATACCAATATCCCATTCACCAACCACCACCGTGGATCTGGTAACAAAGGTGCCTAGTTACTCACTTACACCTCATCCCATAAATGACCCGCTGCTGAGTCGGGCCTCCTCCAACTACATGGAGGGTAATTAGCCTACTGTGCCACGCTGGCTAGACGGGTTGGCACAGGGTTTCGTATCAAGTTTTCCTTCTCTTGCAGCTAGGCTTTCGGCCTTATTATTTTGACTGCCTCGTTGGTCTAGTGGTTAGATGTGCCGCCTTTGGATCAACGGGTCCCGGGTTCGATTCCGGGGTCGGGCAAGTGTCTTTGTCTAAACCAGAGGCACTGGCTCGATGTCTGGGTGTCATTTCTATCTATAATATGTATGTATTTACAAAAAAAAATGTATATAAGTAGTTTATCATCCATCTCGTTACCATAACACAAGCATTAAGTTGCTTAACTTGGGACGAGATGGCGTTGTGTGAGATGTCCAAGGATATTTATTTATTATTTATTTCCTTTCGTCGGCTCTTACGCTACCTCCAATATGGAGTGGGGTGGTGAATCTATGTATTCTAAATCCGTCACCAAATACCTCGGCTAGTCCCCAACGGCCGGATATCCACGAGCATTTCCATTAAAAAACTACTCAAAATCAAAATCAAAACTCTTATAATCAAGTTGGCTCATTAGAGCTCTTTTGACAAGTCAAACAATAAAATATAATAAAATTTACCATTTAAAATTAATTATTTACCATCTACCACCGGTTCGGAATGCACCTCTACAGAGAAATTCCGGCAAGAAACTCTGTAGTTGCTCTACTACTACTGCTACTCAGCCCATAAATGACCCACTACTGAGTCAGGCCTCCTCCAACTACGTGGAGGGTAATTAACCTACTGTGCCACGCTGGCTAGACGGGTTGGCACAGGGTTTCGTATCAAGTTTTCCTTCTCTTGCGCTAGGTTATTGGCCTTGTTATTTCCTTTTGTCGGCTCTTACGACACCCTCAGGATGGAATGGGGTGGTTACTCTATATATTCTACATCCGTTACCACACGGAAATTAAAAAAGCTGCTCGTATACTTACAGTTTGTATCCCTCGGGTTTAGCCAGAGCGCAATGTGCAGCCGTTATGACAACACGCTTTGATATTATGGAACCTGTACACGCGAACCTCACATTGCCAGTATCTTTGTCTAAAAAAGAGAAGTGGTTTATGTATTTTCTATTATATTTAAGACTAGCGGCCCGTCCCGGCTTCGCACGTGTGCGATGATACCCGCGGGGCGAAGGTAGTAAAAAAAGCCTCGTTACGCCTTATATCATCAGCTACCTACCAGTGAAAGTCCCCGTCAAAATCGGTCCAGCCGTTCCAGAGATTAGAGAATAAAAAGTCAGACAGAGAAAATAAAATAAAAATTAGTCTATGTACTGTGTACATTTTTTTAAATGTAATTTTGGTCTATGTACGGTGCATACATACTTACGCATTTAGTGAAAGGTTATTTTATTATTACAAACAGACACTCCAATTTTATTTATTTGCATAGATGTTTAAGTAATCTTGCCAAGCAAAGCAAACCGCAGTGTAATAAATAATAATAATAAATATCCTTGGACGTTTCACACAACGCCATCTCGTCCCAAGCTAAGCAACTTAATGCTTGTGTTATGGTAACGAGATGGATAATAAACTACTTATATACATTTTTTTTTGTAAATACATACATATTATAGATAGAAAACACCCAGACCCGGAACAAATACTTGTAGGTCGTACAAATATTTAATCCGTGCGGGGATCGAACCCGCGACAAACGCAGCAGCTTCCATTGAGTTAAAGCCTTGTTACATTTCTAAGTAAACTTGAAACGAAACCCTGTGCCAACCGGCGTAGCACAGTGGGCTACTATCCCTCCCTGAATTTGGAGGAGGCCTTACGCAGTAGTGGGTAATTTAAGGTGAATGTTCCAGGGTAGCCCGCGAAATTCAAATCTTCTTACGTTTTTTTTCAATATGCAGGTCAGCGCTAGGTTGTATGTTGATTAAAATGTTATTCTAGGCAGGCAGACGATATCTGATGCTACACAGCACTAGCTTCTCTTACACTGTCGTGTCGCAAGGTGCTTCTTAAGGCTGATTTATTAAAATTTATCTTATACTAGCGACCCGCCCCGGTTTCACACAAGTGTAATGATGAATATCTAAATTTATCAGTGTTTCTCTCCAATAATATTTATGTATTATACTTAAAAAACTTCCTCTTGAATCACTCTATCTATTCAAAAAACCGCTTCAAAATCCGTTGCGTAGTTTTAAAGATTTAAGCATACATAGGGACGGACAGACGATAGCGACTTTGTTATAAACTACTAGTGGGCAACCCGGCTTCGCCCGTGCAAAGCGGGGGTGGGTTATATATATAAACCTTCCTCTTGAATCACTCTATCTATTAAAAAAACCCGCTTCAAAATCCGTTGCGTAGTTTTAAAGATTTAAGCATACATAGGGACGGAGAGACGATAGCGACTTTGTTTTATACTATGTAAAGAAGATAAAGAAGATAAAGATAAAGAAGACTTACTTGAAAAGCCTATCCTGGCTATCCATGGGTGCGCACCCAGGCCGTCATAATCTACTCCTTTTACCATACTTTGGCCACAATGTTCTGTGCCATTTTGGTAGACCTTATTGCAGTCACAAGATGGACAGCAAACGTAATCTTCGTCACCGCCGTTTCCACATATTAGCTGGTTCAGTCGGTGGAAATATCTGAAACGTTATTTCTATTTACTACTACTCACCTCATAAATAACCCACTGATGAGCCGAGCCACCCCCGTCAATTAGAGGGTAATTAGCCTAGTGTAGCCACGCGTAGGAACAGGGCGCTACCATCTGAAGTTTTCCTTCTCTCTTGGCCAGGTTATCAGACTTGTCAAGTCGTTTGGCGGCTTTTAAGACACCTTCAATGCCAGCAATACACGTTGGCCGAGCTTAGGCCAACGCGAGCGTAGGCAATTTAATACAAGGCAAGTGCTACTGCCTACACGTTGGGCAAGTGTATCGAATCCAACTAGGCGAGCGACACCGAGCGATGGCCAGACAATGCAAATATACCGTCTATACGTTGGTATTGGCGTTCACTCGGCAATGCTAGGCCAACGTATATCTTAATCCCCTGAGTACCCTTTCAACTAAAGAAAGAAAAATGGTTTATTCAGCACAATTTTACCTTAAATACTATCTATAATTACTTATACTCTAATATAAATTGCGCTGAAACGGCGCTGGTTCAGCATAAGCCAGACGGACTGCCTGGCGCTGGTTTTCAACCAGACCTATACTGACGAATTACTTAACGTTAAATTAAAATTAATTACTGAGACAAGCTCCTGCCATTCGAATTCATTCGATTCAAATAGAAGAAAAGTTAGTTCGCTACGCAAATGGATTGGTTCTGGGTTGCCAACCAGCAGGGCGCCACAGTAGACTGCGTTCTCGCAAACCTGGGGCGCATCAACCATTTCCCCAGCGCGACCAAAAAAATGGGTTACATATCAAGTTTTCTTTTCAAGTTCAATGATCTAGTTACGTACCCTTAATCGCCTGTTATGATATCTTCATGATAGAAGGTGTTAATAATGCCATTACAACAAGCCCTGACAAACTGCTTTGAGCTATAAAAACTCATACAATCCTAAGGGTGTCGAGAGGCGACTAAAGGCACGCACGAGAAGGATAACTTGACACAAACCCTGTACCAACCGTATTGCTAGTGTGGCGCAGTAAGATGAATTCCCTCCGTGAATTTCGAGGAGACCCGACTTATTAGAGGATAATTTTATTTATAGGCTGACATGATGATGATGATGGCAATGATGATGATGTTGATGATAATATTAGTTTTTGATGTGTCATTTCTGCGCATTAATATGAAGAAATCCTTGAATGTACTAATTCGGCTGAGTCACTTTAGATTCTTTGTACTAATGCACGAAGCTCGAATACCTACGCTACGATATGTTTTATGTTTCCGTGTCGTTTATAGTTTGAACATATTTGTGGTGCTTAAAATAACATGATTTATTTTTAATTTTAATTACTTAACTGTCTAGTCGATTTTCAGTATTTAACAGTAACGAAGGAATTACGCGTAGAAATATTTCATTTGTCTTAGTATATATGCAATTTCAATAAATACGGGGTTGTTATTGGGGGTGTGAAAATTAGTTATAAACCTATTCTCATGCCTACTAAATATACATATGAAATTTCATCAAAATTGGTCAAGCCGTTTCGGAGGAGTTTAGACACTAAAACTGTGGCACAAGAATTTTATATATAAATAAATAAATATGCTTGGATATTTCACAGAACGCCATCTCGTCCCAAGTTAAGCAACTTAATGCTTGTGTTATGGTAACGAGATGCATGATAAACTACTTATATACATTTTTTTTGTAAATACATACATATTATAGATAGAAATGACAACCAGACTCCGAGCCAGTGCCTCTGGTTTAGACAAAGACACTTGCCCGACCCCGGAATCGAACCCGGGACCCGTTGATCCAAAGATTTAACTTACTTGTCTGATGAGAAACAAGAAAAATCCAGCAAATCTTCCAAGAAGGGACAAGCACTCATGGGCAAGCATGTAGTGTGTCGAGGGCAATTACTCTGGAAAAATAACGAGTGCTCTTTAAAAACAAATAACTTTAATATACTCTACATTAAAGGAAACCACAAGGCCAAAAGCCAAATAGGTCTTACTGCTGGTTCTTCTGGTGACGGATTTAGAATACCTAAGAAGTAAGAGCCGACAAAACGAGAAGATAAGGTCGAAATCCTAGCCACCAGAGAAGGAAAACTTGATACGAAACCCTGTGCATATCCGTCTGGCAGTGGCACAGTTGGCTAATTACCCTCCATGTATTTGGAGGAGGCCCGACTCGGTAGTGGGTCCTCCCATCACAGGGAGGGTAATTAGCCTACTGTACCACGGTAGGCCGATGGGTTGGCACAGGGCTTCGTTTCAAGTTTTCCTTCTCTGCTGGCTCGGATTTCGACCTTGTCAATTCCTTTTGTTGACTCTTAAGATACCGTCAGGTTGGAATGGGGTGGTGCCATAGGTATTCTAAATTCGGCACCGACGGACACAGTGTTGGTAGTACTTAAATAATTTGTACAAATAAAGGTTTTGTTCTTAGTAAAAAATATCTTGAATAGCCAGACTTCGCTTTTTTTACCAATTACTTGAACGCCTTTGACCCTAGGCTTGCGTGATGGAAAGCAACCCCTGGCGTTGCTTTCCATCACCATCACCATCTAAGATGGGGCAGGCAAATCAAGGAAATGCCCTGTCACGCACCACCAAGCGTGCTGGGTTTTGTTGACTTTTACAACACGCGTTTTTTCCAAGCGTGCGGTGGGGAAGCTTTATATTCTGACCCGTCCCCACCCGGGTAATTGACCGGTAAACCTGAAGTTTAATTAGCAAAAATAACTTACCCGTACACTTAAACTTTCCTGGCTCATGTCTTTACTTTCCATGCCAACACTTAAATAAATGTTATCTGAAACAAATGGTTCATTATATTAATCCATCATTTGCTCAGGGCGCCAAATTTTATACATATATTTTTACCGATACGGTGCAATTTGGCTGTTAAATACAAAAGTGATTGCCAATAGCTTGTGTCGAAATCGCGTAGCTGATTTAGGTAGGATACACAGTGTCGCCACCCCATTTCCTTCTGAGCGTGTTGCAACAGCAGGCAAAATGAGATGAAAAATGAGACCATCTAGCAGCATGAGAAGAAAAACTTGATACGAAACCCTATGCCTACCTATCTCGTCAGCGTCGCTGAGTAGGCTAATTACCCTGCATGTAGTTGGAGGAGGCCCGACTCAAGTTGCCGGGCGGGCCCACGGGGAGGTGAGACGAAGAGCGGCACCCAGCGCCGCAGTGGACTGGGGCTCCAGGGACTCCTCTGTCCTCAGAGGTGCCCTGCGAGTCCTGGACCGCTGCGGTGCACCAACGCCCTCGGGTTGTCGCTAACCCGAGGGCTGACGGGCCTCCTTCTGCGAGGCCGTTATGTCGCAGAAGGGGGCTGCGTGGCGGGTCGCAAAGGAGGGAGTTCCGGCTGACCTGCGCCGCGGAAGGGGGCAGGGGTTGAGGGGGGTCGAGACGATGCGAACCCCTTCTGCCCTCGCCTGAGAGGCCGGCGGTGGGCCGGGGGAACCGCCACCGACGAAAGCCTCAATCACTGCCTTGATCCCAGTACACTGGGACGCCCTCTCCGACAGTCGCTTGCCCGTTGCGGGCACCACGCCGGGGCGGCACAGTAGAATGCGCTTACGCGAACTTGTGGTGCCCCAAGCGCGCCGTGTGAGGGTATACCGCTGGGGTTTTAGTGGGTAGACGACTCTTGGGTAGACGACCCTTGTCGTAGTCCCACATAATCACAGACCTCTCCCCCGGGGGGCGGTGGTATGCATAAAGCATTTCCCCAGCGACAACAAAAAAAAAAGGCCCGACTCAAGTGTGGGTCATTTATCTGAGAAGTACTAAAAGTATGTAAGTAAGTAACTTTTGGTATGTAACTAAAAAAAAACATTCACTCGGCTCAGGCTTATGATTTTAGCATAATCATGCTAGGAATTAAACGTGACGGATGTATCTTTCAGCACAAAATAGTAAGTTTGTGGTCATTTTTTTTTTATCCGGGGTAAAGTCCTTTATGGACTATCCCCGCCAGCTTGGGGATGGCCACCAGGGGGTGTGTGAGAGTCATCTGTAAGGAGATGGATACCCACTTCCACTACCCACACCCATTTTCATGTTCGTAAACTGCCCCCGCGACACAGGTTAACGTACTGCAGGGATTACGATTTTTTTAAGAAAGAAAAAAACAAAAGCAATGAAAATAAAAATTATTACCTACGGGCCTGACAGTAATTTATTATATACTAGTGGCCCGCCCCGGCTTCGCCCGTGCAAAGCGGGGGTGGGTTATACATATAAACCTTCCCCTTGAATCACTCTATCTATTAAAAAAAACCGCTTCAAAATCCGTTGCGTAGTTTTAAAGATTTATGCATACATAGGGACGGACAGAAGAATGCGACTTTGTTTTATACTATGTAGTGATATGGATAATAATATATGGAACAGGCCAATAATAAGCGAGCCAATAATAATGTTGCACGTTTTTGCGCCAACTATGTATTTCCATACTATTATCATAGTAACATGCCAATATTGCAACAGTAATTACGGGTTGTCATGAATGACCTTGATACTAATCGCATCATTGTAGTCATCTGTTCTGATCGAGGTTGAAACATTGTGTCATCCTCAATTAGATGGTTCAACCCATATAGGATGCAGCGCAGTTTTATTCTATACATCATCATCATTCATCGGCACAGGGTTTGTATGAAGTTTTCCTTCTCTTGCGACTAGGTTACCACTTGCGTTCCTTCAGTCCTTACTACATCCTCAGTATGGTGTACTTGAGCCAATCCCTATAGACAGCGTATTCAAGTTTTCCTTCTCTTAGAGGTAGAGGCTGAAAACTGTCCTTCGCAAGGCTAAAAACCGGCACGGTTTTCAGCCTTGTCATTCTTTTTTGTCGCCTCTTACAACACCTGGTGACACTGTGTAGGTATTCTGAGCCCGTCATCACACGGATTTATATTACAGAAAAGGGCTGTAAGAGCTATCTACAACCTTGCTCCTAGAACTTCTTTAAGAGAAACATTCAAAGAAATATACATATTCTAACTGTACCATCTCAATATATCCTTGAAAATTTGACGTATGTACCCAAAAATATTAATAACTTTTGAAAAAACCGTGTTATCATAGTATAAATATACGAAACACGAATAATCTTGCTGTCCATTGTAGTCGTCTCCACAGAATAAGTAACTCTTTTAAAGGTCAACAAACTGCCACCTCAATGCCTTTAAAAAGACGGTCAAGTGCAAACTTTACAGAAAAGCTTATTACCGCATCGCCGATTAAGCAAACGACCCAGCTGCCTGATACTGAGCTGTTCAGTTGCAATATTCTACATTTATGTTATTCTACATACAAATATGAAATAGGACCGCAAGGAAAAAAAGACAAGCCCTCTGAGTTTCTTGCCAGTTCTTCTCATCGGTGGTCGCCTTCCGAATTGATGTATGAATAATTTGTTGACAATTTGTAAGTGTGGATCATGACCTACACAAAATAGATGATTTGAATTTGACCAGCATTATAATTAATTATACATACATTGTTATAAAAAGCTTACAACAAAAAATTACGATAAAATTATTATTAATTATATCACACAAATCTTACTCCCAAACTGCGCGTTGACGGTCCATTCAAGAAAACACACAATATATAAAACACGAAAACACAAGTCAGCAGCCATTTTTGCAATTGCTCTTTAAAACAAGTTTCATTAATCACTGTTCATTATTAATTTTTAATATATTATCAAGGTGTGACTGTAACGATAGACGGACTACAGCGAAAATGATACGGAACAAAGCCTCTGTTCCGATTGCCGCGGCGCAGAGGTAACAAACCTGCGGTTCACTTTAAGCAGTCGTGATATATTTTATTGTCCTTGTGGGTTTAGGATGTCTCGAGGGCAGCTAATCTTAGAAAATCACACAAGAGAAGGAAAAATCGGAACAGGTGTTAAATCGTTGGGCCAATGGGAGGAGGCCTCACAGCATTTCTTTTTATAAAACGAAACTCCTGCTCTAGGTATAATCACTAATAGAAACCACCCAGCCCCAGAGCAAGTTTATAAGCCTCTGGTTGACACAAACTCACTTGCCCGACCCCAAAATCGAACCTGGAACCCGTGATCCAAAGGTGGCACATTCCACCCCTGGACTAACAATTGAAATTGAAATTATCACGGGCGCACGCACGTATCATGTGGAGGGGTGTCACTTTGTTTCGAGATATAAAATATTGAATAAATAAATATAAATACAAATAAATATAATATAATATAAATTATTGTGTATGAATATTGTGACCTGCAATAAAATTATTTTCTTTCTTTCTAAAATCTAAAGCACACATTATCAATCTTATTTCCCACGAATGGCGTAGATATTTAAGAAAATATATTATATCACAAGCGCAGAAGATCCAGTCTTTCTGTCAAAATATATGATTTGAATTTTGTTCTTGAATGATTTGAATTTTGATTTGAATTTGAATTTCGTTTGAATCTTGTTGGCCTAGGGGCTGGATGTGTCGCCTTTGGAATACGGGTTCCTGGTTTTATACCGAGATCAAGCTCAATCAAGTGTCTATCTATCTATTAAAAAAAACGCTTCAAATTACGTTGCGTAGTTTTAAAGATTTAAGCATACATAGGGACGGACAGACGACAGCGACTTTATCATATACTATGTAACGATGATGAAGAAAAGACTGCATATAGATGCAATATATAGAAATTTTGTTTCGAAAATAAAATCTAAATAGTAAACAGTTTTCCGACCAAAAGTTGACGACCAATGCATCGTATACAAGCAGCCGTTACAAACGTTTGCTTCAATTTGGTGCAGCCATTTATCTATTTACGGGTGCTATCAATTTCACATACGTTTACAATAGCCGTCCGATATTCAATTTATTTTCCACTTAACATTTTTTACTACTGAACTCTTCAATGTATTAGGTACACCGTTCCGTTAGGTATGGTATAATGCACCAACGTTCAATAATTATTTTTGTAATTTATATATTTACCACTTAAGTATCTAATTATCACTTAAGTTTAACTTTAGGCTATGATAAATGAACCAAACGCTAACGTTACATTTGTCCAAGGATCCAATTATAGACTATTGGTCGGATAATGAGAGATTATTTTTTAAATTTTTTAAGGAAACAACATGAAAAAAAATTTGTTTGAACAACATGAAAAAAAATACCTTATTCAAAAAAATTTTTTTCGTGCGCGCGACCTACCTACGAATCACGCCAAAACTACTGGACGAATAAAATTTAGGACATTATTTAACTTGCTAGTTAAACTTAGAACATTTTTTTCGATTTTTACGTAAAATAGAATAAAATCATCTCTCGTCAATTATCGAAATGTAAAACAAACCAAATAAAAAATTGGATAGGATCTGGTATCTGAGACTTTGTTAATAAAATATGTATCTATTTATTTCCGTAATTTATTTTGATTTTTAATCCTTGCACTGTCCGCACAAGCCCGCCATATTCGAAAAAAATATTGTTTATTAAAAATAACCTAGAAATAAGGTTATAGAGGCCAAACTTACATTATATCCGACTCACAAACGTTTTTAATTTCATTTAGCACGCATTAACCGTCTCTCGTGTGAACTAAGCGTGGCGCGTTATCATTGCAAAGATCTTTGTATTCCTTTATTGAGGCGAGTTTTTGTGGAGTCTGATGTCATTCACATCATGGGGTCACTGCGGTTACTGGACTT
This sequence comes from Clostera curtula, assembly GCA_905475355.2. Classification (NCBI taxonomy): domain Eukaryota; kingdom Metazoa; phylum Arthropoda; class Insecta; order Lepidoptera; family Notodontidae; genus Clostera; species Clostera curtula. The sequence continues at coordinate 5,905,174 of FR997808.1, read as the reverse complement.
CCAACCTTCATGATATATTCCCACGGGATTGGTTGCAAAAAAGTCGTATAGCAATGCCTATGTTACATATCACTAGTGGCGCTCAAGCATATTTGCTGATGTTGATGTCCCCATTGGGAAGCGCAACCCGTGGCTATGTTTGGTGTTGGTTTTAGTGAGTAGGTTGGGGCGCTAATTTCCAACATTTTGCGCCCCGGAGTCACACATATCCCGGCTAGTCCCTAACGGTTAGCTAGAGTAGCACCGCATCGTATGATCCATCGTCCATCAATTTAATATAATAATTTTACATTTAATATTTGTACACCAGCAAAACCGGTAGAATATAATGATACATACATTTGTCAACATCTAAATAACTACTTATATTCTAATAAATAAACGTTTCTCTCTCTCTCTCTTTCTCCGTGTGTCGATGGATTTAGAATACATAGTGTCACCACCCCATTCTATCCTGAGGGTATCGTAAGAGACTTTTTTTTTATTCTCGCTGGGGAAATGCTTTATGCATACCACCGGGGGAGAAGTCGGTGATTATGTGGGACTCCGACAAGGGTCGTCTACCCAAGAGTCGTGTGTCCACTAAAGCCCCAGCGGTATACCCTCACACGGCGCGCTTGGGGCGCCACAAGTTCGCGTAAACGCATTCTACTGTGACGCCCCGGCGTGGTGCCCACAACGCGGGAAAGCGACTATCAGAGAGGGCGTCCCGGTACACTGGGACGCCCTCAGTCATCGAGGCTTCCGTCGGTGGCGGCTCCCCCGAACCACCACCGGCCTCCTAGGCGAGGGCAGAAGGGGCCCGCAACGTCACGAACCCCCCCCCCCCCACCCCTGCCTCCGTCCGCGGCGCGGGTCAGCCGGAGCTCCCTCCCTTGCGACCCGCCCCGCTGAGCATCGACCACGACCCAACCTAACCTAACCTAGCCGTGAGAGAAGGAAAACTTGATACGAAACGCTGTGCTAACTCGTCAGCCAGCGTGGAAGAGTAGGTTAATTTTATTTTTAATTACCCTCCATGTAATTGAAGGAGCCCCGACTAAGCAGTGGGTCATATATGGGTTGTATAGTAGTAGTCGTAAAGTTTAAAAGTTTAAATAGTTTATTTCGGAACAAGAACATGAGACATGGTAAACAGGTAAAACGATGGTAGCCGCAAAAGTATAAACTGCAGCGCAGCTACCAAAAGTAGGATTCATTATAGATGTTGCTCACCAGCTACCAAATGTAGGATTCATTATAGATGTTGCTCACCAGCTACCAAACGTAGGATTCATTATAGATGTTGCTCACGAGTCGTCTATCACAATGATTTGGAATGTTGGCGAAAAATGAAAAGTATCCAAAAGGATCGGCGGTCAAACAACGCAATGCACAGCTTCACAAACACCATGACATCACATTGTTCCAAACTCATAAAAACTCTGCTTCCCAATCAGATATATTCGGACAATAGCAACAACTAGCCAACATAGATTTTGAGTGGCTAGTCTACCGACCTCTGACCTCGAAGCCTTAGTTACCATATATATAAAACAAGTTCATTATGTTTAGATAGACTATTAGTTTACTATTACATTACTAGTTTACCAGCATTATTTTTATAAGTTGTATTTAAATATGTACTAGCTGTAAGATTCCCGAATAGTAATAAAATAAAATAAAATAATATTATACATTTTTAAATAAACAATTGTACGAATTAGTGTTACGTACCTATATTTAATTTTAATTTATCGTTATGTAATTCGTCAGTTTTATAGGTCTGGTTGAAAACCATTCCGTCTGGCTTATGCTGAACCAGCGCCGTTTCAGCGCAATTTATATTAGTATATGTAATTATAGATAGTATTTATGGTAAAATTGTGCTGAATAAACCATTTTTCTTCCTTTTTTCTTTCATCAACATAGCATGCTACAGTCAGCCCGCGTACTTTATCCTTCATAAAATATTTATATACACGACAACCATAAAATACCATGGACAATATATGTTGGTGGAACCCTTCAATATGTTTACACATCATGTCATATAGTTATATACATATAATAAAAAAAACAACGATTGATTCATTTATAGTATAATATCAGTATAGGTTCTTAATCTTTTAAGTAAAGCACCTTTCAGGCTGTATCAAGGAAATGATTTTGAGTCACTCATACAAGCTCCAAACAGACGGAAAGTGGGCCAATGTTAAACTTATCCATAGAACAAAAGAATATTAGCTAAAATTCAAAACCAAACTTAACCTGCAAGGCAGTTGGCTCTAGTAGCAAATTACGTGGTAAGGTTTAGTGGGTTTGTACTTGGGCCTCTTCCAATTACATGGACCCTCCATTAGTCTACTCTCTCAACATTACTAAACGAAGTTTAAAAATGTCACTTTTTGTTTAAAAAAAACGCAACCACTGCTCTAGGCATAACCTAAATCGCGGGGGTAGTTTTACAAACATGTAACTCACAATCACTAATGACACCCAGACTCAGAGAAAGTGTCACTGGTTTACACAAGGACACTTACGCGACCTGGGAATTGAACCACTGCACTCCTGGCACCCAAATCCTAGACCAATTAAAATGGTACATTATCCCTGAGGAACATAGCTAGGTACGAAGCCGAATTAAGCAGAGGTTGGACCGTCTTAAGGTCTTAAGGTTGGATCTCTTAAGCCAGTCAGACAAAATTGGAAACACGTTTGATGAAGCATGAAGAAATTTTAAATGACATCCTCCTTAGCGGTAAAATAAAATAAAGAACAATAATAGAACATGGAAACATAGTAAAATTTGAACGTAATCTGTCAAACTTATAATTGTCAATCAACGATACTGGCGCAATAAGGAACTAGTATTTTTTTGTACTTTTCAAGCGTTTGGTGCTTCGTTAGTTTTCGAGAGTAAGCTATAAGTACAATTCACTCATTTCAGCTTATAAATGACCCACTATTGAGATGGGTCTCCTCCAAATTCATGCAGGGAAATTAGCCTACTATTTGGCCCAGGCTTTGGATCAAGATTTCCTTCTCTTCTGGCTAGGTGGTCTGCACTTTGCGCGTTCCCTAGGACATCCTCGGGGTAGTATGGGTTGGTGACCTTGTGTATTCGTAATCCGTCATCACACTGATAACTACTTGGTCTTTATACTGATTCATATAGTGCGATTTGTTCTCCAACCGTGTGCCCGAGTAATCACCGCACTCTGAATCATCATTGACCAAATCCTCTGTAACTCCTATTCGGCAAATAATAAGTAGTTGAACTTAAGTGATGACTTATCGGATGATAATGATGATGATGAGCCATGCCTGCAAATTTACCTACTGCTAGGTCGGGCCCCTTCAAAATTCAAAATTCAAAACTCGTTTAATCAAGTTGGCTCATTAGAGCTCTTTTGACAAGTCAAACAACAAAATAAAAATTAAATTAAAATTTACCATCTACCACCGGTTCGGAACGCAGTTCTACAGAGAAGAGCCGGCAAGAAACTCTGTAGTTGCTTTTTTTAGATCGCCATTTTTAGGTACAAGGCCATGATAAGACAGTTTGTGAGAGCAAACGCGCGCAATAGTCGCAAAGGGCCAAACATCAGCCAGATCTAATCAACAATACTAACCTTCTAACGCCCGAGCCAACCGAGCCCCAGCAACGGCACCTGTTCACAAGCATGACGCATGCGGTAGCCATCGCCCTCCTCAACCATATTGCAGGGAAGAGAACGACCCGTCGCACGACGCCACCTCCAATGCCACTTCCAATGGAGGGACATTAACTAGCCTACTATGTCACGCTGGCCAGGCGGGTTGGCTTAGGGTGTGTACCAAATGTTCCTTCTCTTGAGGTTGAGATAGTTTCTAAATCTGAATGTTTATTTTACTTTAAAAAGAGACATAATCCCTGCACTTGTTTTATCCTGTATCGCGGGGGCAGTTTTACAAACATGAAATACACGAATACAAATGACACCCAGGCAAACGCCCCTGGTTTACACAAAGACACGGGACCCCGCATCCAACCCCTAGACTAACAAGGCAGTCCAGTGTTTGATTTCTTTATGCCAGCAATACACGTTGGCTGAGCTTAGGCCAACGCGAGCGTAGGCAATTTAATACAAGGCAAGTGCTACTGCCTACACGTTGGGCAAGTGTATCGAAACCAACTAGGCGAGCGACACCGAGCGATGGCCAGTCAATGCAAATATACCGTCTATACGTTGGTATTGGCGTTCACTCGGCAATGCTAGGCCAACCTATATTGCTGGCTTTATCATCGAGGTACATATAAAAGTTCGTAGCAAGAAACAATGTAACTTTTTTTTTCAGATGTCCTAACAGCAATCCATATTTGTCTAAAATTCAGTAAGATGCAGGGTTCTATAGACTACTCTTGGTTTTTGAAACCCCATAGTACGCCGAGACTGGCCAGCAGTACATCAGATCAGAACGTGTATTTAACTTATGTCTGCCTTGTCAGTGGAATAAAACCAAATGAAAACCTCGATCAAGGCTACAGTAATTCCCAACATGATCTTAATAGTGAAGACGAGGTTGGTTATAAAAAGATCTTAGTAAAAAGATCTTAATAAAAAGATCTTAGCTGCGCCCCGCGTTGCGCCGCAGGGCGAAGCTAGTCTAAAAAAGCCTAAGTTACTCCATAAGGGCCTCCGCGCATTATGCGGCCAGGCCGCGCGGCCAAGTCGCTGCGGCCAACTAATTCTTATAAGATGTATATAGCTGCGCGCATTTCGCGGCCAGGCCGCGCCGCCAAGTTTTGGTCGCGCGGCCAACGAAAAACATCGCGTCACATACGCGGCCTATTGGTCGCCGCGACCAATTCGCGCATTATGCGGCCTGGCCGCCTAAATGCGCGGGGGCCCTAAATCATTAGCTACTCTGATGATGATGACTCCAATTTTATTTATTAGTATTATAGATTCTTTAAAATGTATAGTACTGGAAACATATCATTAAAAGTCGTTCCACTAGCCGTTCCACACCAAGGAGATCCTGGTCCTGGGCCTACCGCGCCTATCGTTTTCTGGCGACCTTAACCAGGTCTTGTCCACCGAGAGGCCTACTAGCACTGCGCTTTTCGGAACGCGGTCGCCACTTTAGCACTTTTCTGCCCCATCGGGCGTCGGTCCTGCGAGCTATGTGCCCTACCCACTGCCACATGCAAAAAGGCGAGGAACACACGTACCTAATAGTTACCGCATTGCTTTAAAATATAATGCATGAGATACCATTTTTAATGGTAAGTAATACATTTGCAGCCAACTCATGAAAGTGAACCCATACAAGTAGAACGATCTAAAGCTCTCCATGAGCTTATTGAAACACACCGCCAAAAGGAATTAGATGTTACAGAAACTTCTGGAAGAAACTCAACTCCCCACGTGAGTAAGCCGTCATTTTAAAAAACTATTTAAGATTTATTACTTTAATAACGTTTAGCAAAAATACTCAATAATTGAGCATCGACATAATAAACACGATCCCATACAACAACTATTGACTACGTACATATTTGTCAAGTGTAACTAGTCAATTTCTATTGTTCCGGCGAAATACTAACTTCTAAGTATGGAAAGCGTATTCTAATAATTATTATACCATTTTAGAAACTAGGTCCATCTGAAACCAACGAGGCACCTGACCACAATAATCCTAATGTAATCCTATACGACAATCCAAATGTTCTGAAATTAACTAAAATGAAATGGTTGTCTGAAGACCAGGGTGGCCATGATTCCAGGTTTGTACTTGTTCTTAAAATGTCTTAATAGGCAACACTTAAAAATACAGACAAAAATGTCATTGCAGAAAAGTTAATGCGTTAACAGGAGCCCTATTGAAGGGTAGGAAATGAAACCACTGATAATGAAGAGGTAACGTACATTTTGCCAGTTTATTCTATGTTTCGGGTTTTTACCACATTTTGGTATGTCAGTCCATTTTTAGTTATAAGTTAAAATAATTAATTTTAAATGGCATAGTTAATATATTTTTTAATTTTAAGGCGTATTGTGTCGTGTTGTAACAGAATAATTTGTCGACATTACCTACAGTGAGTGAGTTAATCAAAAAATTTTAATTCAAAAAATTTTGAAACTTAAAATACGATTGGTAAATAATACTAAAACTATTGCGATTTATTATAAATAGGTTAATAAGCCTTAAATTACAATGTGTTTTATATATGTTGCTGTCCCTTTCGTTTGACTGTACAATGACAAGGTCAGGGGTATTTTTAAAGCGTCAATTTAATTACAGCTATCATGAAGCGTTTGAGCGTTTTAGGGTGAGGCCAAACGAGCGTAATTGCGAGTTGTCAGTCGCGTAATTTCGGTCTTGTAATTTTTGCTGCATTTGGTTTCATACAAAAGTCCAGTTCTTGCCACACGGCGACGCAAAATGAGTTGTGAGCCGACTCACAAGCATAATCCGACCGAATTGAGTTCGCGGGAGGCGAGGGGACCGGGGAAATTTCTGCTGGGCAGAATTTCTGCGACCGAAATTACGAAGCCCGCAAAATTACGCTCGTTTGGCCTCACCCTAAGGGCCTCCGCGCATTATGCGGCCAGGCCGCGCGGCCAAGTCGCTGCGGCCAACTAATTCTTCTACGATGTATATAGCTGCGCGCATTACGTGGCCAAAACATCGCGTCACATACGCGGCCTATTGGCCGCCGCGACCAATCCGCGCATTATGCGGCCAGGCCGCGCAACTGGCCGCCTAAATGCGCAGGGGCCCTTAGCGTTTGAAACGTGAGTTAAATTGCTAAAATTGAACTCCTAAAATCTCGGGAACACCTCACAACTCCAACAAGTGAAATAATAGGTCGTGTGTATTACTATAGTCACTTGAATATTATCTTCGCAGCTCACCATCAATCTCTCCAACATCGAGTCGGAGTACAGTCTGCAGCGATGACGATGTTGGCCAAATAAACACACTCGATGATAAATATTTGTCCACGATACTGAAGTTGGACAAAGAACACAACTTATTCGGTTTGTCCAATATAACCATTGTTGGCACAAATGCGTCCAAACTGAGGCGTAAAGATGAGAAGCCAGTCTTCCATCAGACGGCGATTGTACAAATTTGTTGTGGAAAAGTTTGTTGCAAACATAAGGTACTGCTATTCATATACTATATCTTCCTCGCTATTTCCAAATTTAATTGGAGTTAGCTCTAGCCTTACTGGTGATTAAGCTGCTACTTACTACTACTACTACAAGCCCTTAACTGACCCACTGCTGAGTCGGGACGCCTCCTAACTCAGGGAGGGTTAATACAGCCTACTGTGCCACGCTGGCCGCTTGCGACTAGGTTATCGGCCTTAACATTTGCTTTTGTCGGCTTACGGCACCCGCAGGATAGAATGGGGTGGTGACACCATGTATTCTAAATCTTCTAGATTCTAGATCTAAATAATAAGTTACAATCTTCTCTAAAACTAAAATATAATTACATACTAATTAGATGCATTAACTACCACTATTTACGCCCAGCCCTCCGCGACATATCTAGTGGGACTACCGGTATTTATATGGTTGGGCCATTTGTCCGTTTTCACGCTGCTGACTACGTGCAACATACCATACCAACACATAGATGGTGGAACGGCAGCCGGGCTTTACGTATCCTCCGAAGCACGGAAGAGGTCAGATACAAATGATAGACATCATGGACACTCGTCCGAAATGCAGCAGAGCCAGACGTTGCCTATCCTACAGATCGCACTTTACAAAACTAAATACAAATAAACTGATAATTATATTATTTCCAGAGCAACACGGACTTACCAGCATCTCTAAAGGTACATTTACTTTTCTATTTCTTTATACAGTAGGCTAAGTATAGCCTTGCCGCGTGGACATAGGCGGGACACACGAGGAAGGTGGTGCGGACGGTAAACCTGGGGGATAGGGACGCCGTATAAATCACTGATTGGACCAGAGTCCCACACACCTCACACTGGCCTTCCCCCAGGCCAGTGTGAATAGTCCACAAAGGGTCTTTGTACAAAAATGGTAAGAAACGGCCAGCAACGATTCCGAGAGTGTGTGTTCAGCCTGACTTGTACAGACACTTGCTCAACACTGTAGCCAAACCAGACAGACACCTTCTAGAAGCAAAGGCCTGCGACCTCTATACCTGTGGATTTTACCTTCAAACTATCAGAATGAGTACCCATTTAATTTGGTTGTGTTTCAGTGCTCAGGTTGTAGAAAGTGCTGTTCCGCGACTCCTTGCCTCTACTGTTGCCGAACTCCCTGTGCAGCCACTTATGTAAGTCGTAATTTGTATACAGTTATATTTTAACTGATGTTAATTTTGAACCGAGTTCATTTCACATCAATGACTCACTCCATCCTTTGGGGTTCCTAAACGCGAGTCTAGGATTGGAAAAGGTGCAGTATTGACGTGCCATAAAACTCAGATGAGCCAACCGCCTTGTTGGTTTGGATGTGCTGCATTTGTTTCACAGAGCCCCGGTTAGATGCCGGGGTCAGGTGTCTTTGTGTGAACTAGAGGCATTAACTATCAGTCAGGGTGTCATTTGTGTTCGTGAATTTTATGTTTGTAAAATGCCCCCGCGATACAGGTTATAACGAGTGCAAGAGATCTTTTATTTTTAATAGAAGGAAAACTTGAAAACTAACCCTATGCTACAAGGGTTGGCAATGTGGCAAACTAAGCTAATTTCCTGTAATATCCTATCCCTAAAAATAACGTAATTATGATTGTACTAGTTTCTGAGATTAGCGCGTTTATACAAACAAACTCTGCAGCTTTATAATATTTTAAGTAGTATAGTTTGACCGAGATGACATTTTCACCACACGGACAACACTAGAAAATGATAGCATGTTAACATAGACAATTTGTATGACGATGGCGCTTTTGCATAGTTACGTTGAATGCTGTATTCTCTATCATTTTGACCTTAACTTCCAGGAAGATCCCCCGTGCGCACCTCAAGTAAGAATCGAATGTTTTTATAAACGGAGGTAAAAAGAGACTTGTGAATAATAATTGCTTCAGAAATATTATAATAAATTCAAAACCTTGTAAAGTTAGCGCCAATCTTTATGGCCGCTCTGAATGTAGCCGTGGGTACGAACATGCGTACCGTACATTTCATAACCGATACGAGCGTAGCTCATGCACACTAACACGCGGGTGGCGAGGACGCTTGCGGGTGAAAAACGGGGTGCGCGGGCGTGCCCTGCCTCTCCGCCCCGCGTACGTCCCGCTGATACCTGATTCTGTGTTGTGCGCAGCGTAATGCGGCTACAGTCAGAGCAGCCATAAAGATTGGTGCTGACTGTATTTAGTATGTGTTTCAAAAGCCGATTATCCGTCCGGCGAAATAATAAACAAATTAATGATGTCTATTTTTCATAGTTCTTGTTTTAATATAGTAGTTTTAGTTATGATGTAATCATGATATTAACAGTTGTTTTATGTTTTCAGTGCACAAAATGTCCGAGAGGAAAATGCTATTGCAAGGTAGGCACTTATTTTAATACAAGTTTTTTTTTAAACAACACCTTACGTTTATTAACCTGCATCGCAGGGACAGTTTACAAAGATGATATTCCCGAACACAAATAAAACCCTACTACTAACCGGCCTATAAATTACCCACTGCTGAGTCGGGCCTCTTCCAATTATATAAAGGGTTACCTTACTGTGCCACGCTGGCCAGACGGGTTTTCACTCAGAGAGTCAGGGTGCCTTGCTCTGCATTTTCTCTGGCAAATAACTATGATGGTAATTTTTAACATGCCGCGGCCCCCTGCCTCTTCTACCACTTCGTCTGGTAGGATGATCACCCTTTAATTTTACTTTACTCATAATAAGTCTTCTGTTCCAGCTTTCATGTGCGCCATCAAAGTGTGCTGTAGATTGCGGAAGATGTTTTGGATTTAAGGTGAGTTCAGGAAATCGAGTCACAGCTATACCCAAAAATATGAAATATTATATTTTCATTCAAAATGTATTCTTTTACATAATATACTTTTTCCAGCTCGCTCTAAAAAAGAAGCCAGTTTATGAACCTTTGCCAATAGAACTCACACCAAGATCCAGTTCTGTATTACAAAAAGTAAGTCTTATTAAATCTTTTTCCCAATCTGGTTAGGATCGACTAATCTAACCTGATTTGGCCAGTGACTACCACGGAGCGATTGATGTCTGCCCTCTAAGCCTCATCTTTTTTTTTATATATGACTTGAATGCCTTTAACCCTTAGGGCCCCCGCGCATTATGCCGCCAGGCCGCGCGACTGGCCGCGCGGCCTGACCGCATAATGCGCGGATTGGTCGCGGCGGCCAATTGGCCGCGTATGTGTCGCGATGTTTTTCGTTGGCCGCCTAATGCGCGCATCTACATACATCGTAGAAGAATTAGTTGGCCGCAGCGACTTGGCCGCGCGGCCTGGCCGCCTAATGCGCGGAGGCCCTTAGATTGCGTGATAAAAAACAATGGCAGGATCTAAACGTACTGACCAACGTTACGAGGTGTAATGTAACGTGTTACACAGCGAGCATTCGTTCAGTCAGTACGTCGTGTTACCAGCGACCAACGACGTACTGACTGCACGAATGTTCGCTGCGTAACGCCGGTCAGTACCCAGCTTTAGATGGAGCAGGCAATTCAAGGAAATGCCCTGTCGGGCACCGGCTCACATAAACACACGACAAAACACAGTAAAACTGCTTAGATGACTTAGATGTCAGGGTAGATAGCCGGGTGCACCATTAGAACCTACCACCAAGCGTGTTAGGTTTTGTTGACTTTTACAACACGCGTTATTTCCCAGCGTGCGGTAGGGTTTATATTCAAGTTTTATATTCTGCCCCACCGTCACAGTCTTTAAGTAAACCAGAGGCACTTGTTCAGAATTTGGGTGTCATTTGTGCGAGTTAGGTATATGTTTGTTTGTACATAGCCGTCACAATACAAGTTATAACTAGTGCAGGAATTAGAAAATGGCTGTTCAACCAGCTCACGTTCGTTCATTCCACAGCCAATGGCGGCAAGATCTTGCCATCATGTCCCCCATTGCATTCCGCCGTCCTCCTGCTTCCCTTACCTGATGCCTTGCTTTTGGCCGGCTAGGCCCAGTGCGCCCTGCAGTGTACCAGCTCGCTGCTTCCACAATCCACCATGTCTTGCGCCAAGGAAACATCAATGTCCTATTCCTAACGACACCGCATGTCCCAAGGTACCTAATTTATTTATTTTTGACTAGGCTTTATACATCTGGTAGATTACAAAGTATTCGTTTATATTCCTATATTGGCGGACCCGACAGACTTCGTCCTGTCAAAAAATTGACTCTGACGTTAGGAACACACCTACATTTCTTAGACAACATTGAGTTGTTGTAATTTAATATGAACTTTATACAATAGCAATAAAACTCAAATTGTCTCTACGTTTTAGTTCGAAAACGTTTGTATGGGAAAAATAAAAACGCTGTTTTTAGGGGTTTTCCGGCAATTATTCGTTTTTTTCTCGCCGTAAAAACCATACTTGAACTTCAACGAACATTTCAAAAAAAGAATTGGCCAAATTGGTCTAGGCGTTGTTGAGTTATGCGGTTACAAACACATTTTGCGATTCATTTTTATATTATAGAAGATTACTACTGCTCAGCCCATAAATGACCCACTGCTATTGTGCCACGCTGGCCAAACGGGTTGGCACAGCGTTTCATATCAAGTCTTCCCTTTAATATCCTTATAATTTTCTTTTGTCGGCTCTCACGATACTCTGAATGGATTGGGAAGATATATTCTCAGATAACTAAATAAATAATAAATAAATATCCTTGGACATTTCACGCCAGCGCACACAGCGCCATGTCGTCCCAAGCTAAGCAACTTAATGCTTGTGTTACCATAACACAAGCATTAAGTTGCTTAGCTACTTATATGAGAACTATACTTATATACATTCTTTTTTTGTAAATACATACATATTATAGATAGAAAACACCCAGACCCGGAACAAATACTTGTAGGTCGTACAAATATTTCTTCCGTGCGGGAATCGAACCCGCGACGTGCGGCGCAGCAGTCGATCGCTCAACCACTGCGCCAACCGTGTCAAAGTTAGATTATAAATCTCGACGTTTCCTAAAGGCCACACTGAAAATCAGCATTGCGACACCGCGGTGCGGCATATACAGGCCTAGTTGAGAGTAACGATATTTTATAAAATACTAGCTGATCCCGCAAACGTTTTGCCAAATAATTCGGTGAAAAGAATATTCCTACCAAATTTCATGTCTCTAGGTCATATGGTTCCAGAGATATCGTGATGAGTCAATCTATCTATGGAACAGCTCCTATAAATATATAGATCAAAATACACAGTCGCCAATTCCATCCACAAGGCGAATAATAGAATTAAAAGAATATTTCCTACGAAACGCTAGAGGAAAGTCACCAAATATGGAATACCATTTTGTTTCTGGCATATAAAAAAAAACTTCACAGAAATTAGAACAGTTTAATGAAATTACTAATCAGTCATACATTTATAAGTAGTAATTAACAGCCTTTAATCAAATATATTAGTTACTAGCTGACCCGGCGAACTTTGTTCCGCATTATATATATTTAAAACAAAAAGAAAGTTGGACATAGGATACCTGAGATTTTTATCCCGTCCGTATAAAACCTACTTTAACAAAACGCAACTGACAGCGAAACGTTATGTTGTCTATAGTTTAATATGGTCGAAAATTTGATAATTAGAAATTTTGAATTCGACTTGTTTATATTGTTGTAATTCACATAATATCTTTATAACTTGTAGCCTATGTGTTATTCTGATGTATAAGCTATATTATTGTAAAGTTTCATTAAAATCCATTCAGTAGTTTTTACGTGAAAGAGTAACAAACATCCATCCATCCATGATCCATCCATCCATACTTACAAACTTTCACGTTTATAATATTAGTAAGATTAAATTAAAATTTAAGACAAAAACCAAAATAACAAATGAGTAACAAAATATGGAATAGGGACCCAAATATGGAATATAAGCATAACTCGTCATATCAATAACAAAAATAGACATAACTATCTATGAGATCGATTAAACGAAAATGAGATATTGTGCTAAATAAAAGAATTCTAAATTCACTCGCAAAAGTAACAGATCCAAGTATCAAACTCTGGACTAGCACAGTCATATCTACGCTAATCCATCTGGCTAGTAAGGTGTTGTATCAGTAAGTGGCGGTTTAAATTGGGCTTATATTTTCTCCATCGAATTGGAGTAAATCGACAAAGAGTGGTTATTCATTTTCCTTATATTTTTCAGACTGGCAAGTGCGACCGAGATCCAAAAAAGAAATGTCCAAATAATTCCTGTTTAGGAGTAAGTAGTTCCATGATTTAGACTGCGCAAGTGTTTGCTAACGAATTCCTTTCAAACCAAATTTTTGATTCCAGAAAAGTCCTATAACCAAGACTGAACTCGAAAAAAGATTTAGTAAAGGGCTGTGAGTTGGATGACCAAAAGCTGACCGAGAATCATACATCTTACTGTTGCTTTACAGGTATTACATCTAATTAACAATCATTGTCCATATTATTAACATCTTTTTCATTAGAAAGGATAATTACCTCAGATTTTGATGATGATAACAATTTTATTAACCTTGCTAAATTCATACCAAAGACCCATTCCTGGCTTTCAGATTTTTTTCTTGTAACGGAGGAAAATCTATTAACTACTACCAATTCTTCAAACCTACAAGCGTCAACTATTATTTCGTTTATCGAACCGCCAAACTATATTTTCAAAGTTCTCTGACGTGCTTGTGAAGACTACTAGCTTTAAAACCGGCAAGCGTTGTTCTGCCACATACATATCGCTTTTAAAAAATTGGGGTTGATCGTAGAGGGGTGAAAATGTAGGGTTGTATGTATTTTTGTATGTTGTATCATAAAAATTAAAAACAAAATATTTAGGGGTGACCACCCTTAACATTTAGAGGGATGAAAAATAGATGATAGATGGTAGTTGTCCAATTCTCAGACCTACCAAATGTGAATATAAAATTTCATCAAAATCGGTCGAGCCATTTCGGAAGAGTTCAATAACAAACTCCGTGACACGTGAAATTTATATACATATTAGATTGTGTAAAAAAAACAGTTTGTATCCCCCTGAGCAGTGTGCAACAGCTTTTCTCTTTTATATACTACTAACACTACTATTCAGCCCATAAATGACCCACTACTGTCAGGCCTCCTTCGACATTTTTTTTTATTGCCCTTAGAGGCAAACGAGCTAGCGGCCCACCTGATGGTAAGTGTAAACCGCCGCCCATGGACTTTGGCAGTGCCAGGGGCACAGCCAAGCCGTTGCTTACCGTGAAGTGAGTGCTCTTTTTAAACCTCGTTTAAAGGAGGACATGTCTGCAAGTTCATTCCAGAGTCTGCAAGTGCGTAACATGGAGGGTAATTAGCCTACTGTGCCACGCTGAACAGACGGGTTGGCACAGAGTTTTGTATCAAGTTTTCCTTCTCTTGAGGCTATTATATTGGCTTTATCATTGCATTAGTCGGTTCTTGCGACACCCTCAAAATGGAATGGGGTAGTGACACTATGTAATCCGTCACCACACGGACAATCACTTTTATATAGGTGGGACTTTGTTCTGTATTATTTAAATAGATAGTTTAGGACCCTTAAAACGTGTAAAATATTTTTACAGCCAACATCTTTACACGATAATATTATAAGTGTGGGCGTGAAGAATTTTGGATGCGGAAATAGAACTCCCAGTCTCGCAAATCCATTTTTAAAAGTGCAAAAGTCAAACTATATTCAGCAATAAAATCAGTAATAAACATCAAATAACACTTTTGTTCTGTATTATTTAAATAGATAGTTTAGGACCCTTATAACGTGTAAAATATTTTTACAGCCAACATCTTTACACGATAATATTATAAGTGTGGGCGTGAAGAATTTTGGATGCGGAAATAGACCTCCCAGTCTCGCAAATCCATTTTGAAAAGTGCAAAACTCAAACTATATTCAGCAATAAAATCATTAATAAACATCTAAGAACACTTTAATTTCTAGAAACCACAAGCCTTTCAATACAGCGTTTATGAGGTGGTAGTTTATGTTCAAGCTGGTCAATGACGGTATATGGGGGAGTGCCCTGTGCTATATGACAGTAATCGCTGCAGTACATGAATGGGGCAATGTTAGTCTGGAACGGATTGGGGGGGAATGGAGCCAGGTCAAAGGACTCTCCGTGAGACCACGACGCGAGCTCGGAAGATGCGTAGGGATTCTTGTATTTTTTCTTCATTTCGGAGATGAACACACTGTACAAAGTAAGAGTGCAAGAAAGTTGAAAATTAAGGATCACAATCTACACTCGAGAGCAATGAATCCGGGTCACTTAAAGAATCCTAAAAATCTCGGAAACTAAAAATGCTAGGTTAATGCAATAAATCGTATTTAATAGACAATGTAATACTCCTTAAATGAAGGTATTAAAACTTCTTAGTTATTGTAAAGTTATATCATAAAAAAATCAAACTTGTAAAAGGGCCACTTTCGAAGATGGAACTACGAAATTACAGCATTTGGTTTTGCTTTTGTTTGTAATCTGTCATTTATGTGGGTACATAAACCATGTTGATAGTGCTCTATTTTCATTATTCAAGCTGAAATTATGTCGCTTACGCCTGAAGAATGCACCAGAATACTTACAACGCTGGAAACCGGCCGGAGTCAGCGCGATACAGCAAGGACTGTCGGTGTGTCGCTGTCAACAGTACAAAGAGTTCTCCGACGTTACGAAGAAACTGGTGGTAACCTACGCAGACCAGGAACGGGCAGAACCAGGTGTACCACAGCACGAGAAGACCGATACTTGGTGAACACCATGCTTCGAACTCGCTTTCTCACAGGAACTGAACTCACAAATCAGTTTCGACGCCTCGGAGGAAGTAACCCAAGTGCATGGACAGTAAGATGTCGGCTTGCTGAATCTAACTTAAAACCCCTTAGACCTGCAAACGGCCCTAAACTGGAGCGTGGGCATCGTATTTCAAGACTAAGATATGCCCAGAGCCACGTAAATTGGAGTATTGAAGATTGGTCAAAAGTTATGTTCTCCGACGAATCAAAATTTATGCTCTACAAGCACGATGGAAGACACAGAGTGTATCGAAGACCAGGGGAAAGATTCAAGCAAGCATGCATCGAAGAAAAAGTAGCCTACGGTGGTGGGTCTGTACTTGTGTGGGCCGGAATTTCTTCTGAAAGTCGCACAGAGCTGGTGATCATAGAAAACGGCTCTTTAACTAGCGTAAGATATGTGGAAGAAATCCTCAATGATCACGTTGGTCCATTTATGGTCAATTTAGGTGAGGATGCTATATTTATGCATGACAATGCCCAACCTCATACAGGTAGGATTGTGAATGACTACCTTCAAGAGATGAACATTACTCGTATGGAGTGGCCAGCGCGCAGCCCGGATATCAACCCGATCGAGCACGCTTGGGACGAGCTAGGCAGATGCGTAAAACAACGAAACCCTCCCCCAATCATGCTTCGTGAGCACAAAATTGCTCTCACAGAGGAATGGGAGAATATTCCCCAAAATCGTATAAGGAACTTGGTGTACAGCATGCCAAACCGCGTAAACGCAGTAATGGAAGCACGAGGAGGCAATACGAAGTATTAAAATTCAAGAAAATCGTAATAAAGTTCAAAAATTTCATGTTTCCTATTTTTGTTTTAAGGAGAGATCAGCAGTTTTTTTCTTTATGTAATTTTGTGTTAATAAAATGTATGGTGACTCATATTTTTTTTACTTTTATTTAAGGAGTATTACATTGTCTATTAAATACAATTTATTGCATTAACCTATCATTTTTAGTTTCCGAGATTTTTAACATTCTTTAAGTGACCCGGATTCATTGCTCTCGAGTGTATTTTGATACTGTATCGTACGAGGGCACAATAAAACAGACAATAATGTGAAAATATTAAAACCAAATCATCATAATCATAATAACGTCATCGTGACCTACTTCCGAGCCCATTCTTAGGGTTTCGTATCAAGTTTTCTTTCTCTTGCGGCTAGGTTTTTGGCCTTATCATTTCCTTTGGACGGTTATTACGACACCGCGGGATGAATAGTGTGGCGACACTACTACTCAGCTCATAGATGACCCACTGTTGGGTCGGGCCTCCTCCAGTCACATGGAGGGAAATTAACCTACTGTGCCACGCCAGACGGGCTGGCACATGGTTCCGAAGTTTTTCTCCTCTTGCAGCTAGCTTACCGGCCTTGTCATTTCCTTTTGTAGGCTCTTACGACACCCCCAGGATAGAATAGGGTAGTGACACAATGTATTCTTAATCCGTCACAACGCGGAATATCGTGAAATCCTGGTTCTATTTGAGAACCAGGAACGCGTTCCAACTCTCCACATTTATTTTGCGGAGAGTATGAGATGAAACAGTTCCAAATCCTAATTTGCTGTTTCTGTCTGCCACTCGCCCTAAGGGTACAATCTGGTGCTAAAATCTTTGGGACTAGTCCGACGGTGATGAGCTTTTGCATCTGAGCATTCGTAAACGTCCACACTTCTGAAAATCAGAGTTTGAAGCATACGTTCTCGAGCTCTCGTAACGTGGAATTCATTTCCAGGTAACATTTTAAATAACTAACATATGTGACCTGCTGAGCAAATCTGACGATTATTCTTGAACGTCATTAAATATCTGTATGCTGTATGGCACCTATTACACAGGATAACTTAATTATCTTCGTGCTCGCTCGCTATTGGCTTCATCAAAAGGCTCAAATTCACCCAAAGGACAATGGAGAGGGCTATGCTCAGAGTTTCCCTGCGAGATCGAATGAGAAATGAGGAGATACACAGGAGAACCAGAACACAGGATTGCCAAACTTAAGGGGCAGTGGGCAGGGCACGTAGCTCGCAGGACCGACGCCCGATGGAGCGATGGAGCAGAAAAAGCCTCGAGTGGTTCCGAAAAGCTCAGTGCTGATAGGCCACGGTGGACAGACAACCTGGTTAAGGTTGTCGGAAACCGTTGGACGCGAGCAACTCAGGACCGGCCTGCGTGGAAATCCTTATGATGATTATCTTTAAATAAATTAAATAAATAAATATCCTTGGACATTTCACACAACGCCATCTCGTCCCAAGTTAAGCAACTTAATGCTTGTGTTATGGTAACGAGATGGATGATAAACTACTTATATACATTTTTTACATTTAACATTTTTTTTTTACATTTTTTTTTGTAAATACTTACATATTATAGATAGAAATGACACCCAGACTCCGAGCCATTGCCTCTGGTTTAGACAAAGACACTGGCCCGACCCCGGAATCGAACCCGGGACCCGTTGATCCAAAGGCGGCACATCTGACCACTAGACCAACGAGGCAGTCGAATCTTCTTACCCCTTTATGTTATTAACTGGGTTATGGCAAGCAGCTACTTCTTTGTATTCTTTCTTGACGTGGATCCTGTCGTACACGCCTCTGTGCGGTTTGGCTGTCAGCGGCATCCAAATTTCTTTGTGACGCGGTCCGAATCCTTTCACCTGTACATTTTTATGTATATCTCCGTCATTTAAATTCTGCCCATGAATCAAGCTAAAAAGGCTGAACGGATTGGGAAGTTATTTTCTCAGAGCTAGATTATAAACTCGACGTACGACTTCAAATGGTCGCTTTTCAGTGCCTATTTTGAATTGGCCAGTTGGTTTACATTATTAATTAAGAAAAAAAAACTGTAATAGTAGTAGTAGTTTAGTGTAAATAAACGTAGTACTGCTTTGTAAAGAAATCTCGAACTGAGGTCGGCCCACGTAATAATAAAAAAAATATACTTTACAAATCTTTGTTGATTACTTATTTCATGTACCAACTCCTGAACCGATTTTGAAAAAACTGGGTGCATCGAAGAAAAATCTGTTCATTAGAATTGTTCTAATTGGTTTGTAAAAAAAAAACGCCTTCTCGAAGTCGGTTGAAATTACAATTTTAATCCAACTCCATGTCTAGGTGCCTGGCAGTTTGCAATATGGCCGCCCATAGTACAAATACTTCTATTATTCTCGTTGTTAGTATTTTAATTTTGTTTGTCTGTGCAATTACGTATAAATACCTTCGGTCTGCCGATTTCAGAATAATAAGTAATATGATCTTTAGCCCCAATGCCGTATTGATCGTCGGCAGTGAATGGCTTATGGTAAATCCTATAGGTGGACAGATAAGGATCCATCAGTTTTCTGAATCCCGGCGAGCTATCCGAAATCGCTGGTGCTTCATTTCTGCCCGCTGCTATTGCCTAAAATGACATTCAAATCCATGATAATGCGGCTGACAAGTAGCGGAGTTTATGTATTTACCACGTCGCATAAAGATGTATCTAACCAATGTTATTCCTCGCCATTTTCCCCAGCAATGGCCCGACTCGGCCAAGCCAGAAGCGTTTTACAAACACCCGCTAAGACTACTCTCGACGAACACACCTTGCAAACCAAGTCAAATAAAAATCGGAATATCCATTCCGTCAGCTCCGTGGTCCACACCAAACCATTCAAACGCCACACGCTATAGTCTTGCAATTAAACTTCTTTTCAAAGAGCTCTTTTATGTTCACTCGACATTGTCATCATCATTATTTCAGCCAAAAGACGTCAACTGCTTGACTTAGGCCTCCCCCAAGGATTTCCACGAAGGCTGGTTCTGAGCCGCCCGTATCCATCGCTTTCAGGCGACCTTAACTAGGTCGTCAGACCCCAGCGTGGGAAGCCTACCAGCATTGTACTTTCCGGAAAGCGGGCGCTACTCGAGGACTTTCTGCCGCGTCAGCCCTGCGAGCTATGTGCCCTGCCCACCGCCAGTTAGTTTGGCAAACCTGTGGGCTATGTAAGTAATTCTGGATCTTCTGCGTATCTCCTTATTTCTGATTCGATCTCGCAGTGAAGCTCTGAGCATAGCCCTTTTGGGTGAGTTAGCCCTCTCCATCAACCTTTGGGTGATTTGAGCCTTTTGTTCACTAGTTAAATATTGATACTCACGTCAAAAATGTATTCGGGGTCTGGAGCTTTGACAGTAATTTCTGGAGGGGCTGTTGGTGATCTGACGAGACCTCGAAAATTGTCCTTCATCTCAGATATCATTATTGGTTGTACGATGTTCTTACCTTGCAACTAAATGCATAAAATTAAATTTCATTAAAGGTCTGAAGCTACACTTTACTTCAATCTCTGATAACTCTACCTTCATCTCAGCCTCGTCCATTTGATGGAGAAAGATGGCAAGACTTTGGTACAGGGTTTCATGTCGAGTGATCAATCTTTTGCAGCTACGATTTCTACCAACCTACAGTCCTCGCCAAACTTTAATGCCACGGGGAGCGAGGACGCTTTCGGGCGGGCGCGTGCCCCGCCTCCACCCCCCGCGTACGTCCCGCTGGTACCTGATTTTGTGTTCTGCGCAGTTTGGCGAGGACTGTAATTCTCTTGTGTTTCTAAACTTATCTCCCAGTCAATGAAAGGGTCACCAATCAATCTTCTCTTATTATTGCGGGATATTAGCTTCGTTGCCAGTAGTACCTAAGTATCCTAGAATCCAAAATTATATGAATTTTATGTCAATTGCAATACCCGTTTTTCGACACCAGTCATGAAGATCACTCGACGGCAGTTGATACCGCAGTCAGCGCGTTCCATGGCTTTATTCGGATTGGGTTTGACGCAGTATTCCCCTGTAGTCGTCCTATAGGTTTCCTTCTCGACCACCATATCGCGACCCGTCACGCGTTCTGGGAGAGGTTCTTCGATTTTCTGAAATAAAATGGGTACTTTAAAAACTTACTTACTGATATAATAAACGTAAATGAAGTAAGAGCATTGCCGTGTCCTGGACACCTCCGAATGTTTTGTCGAGGATCAAAAATATTTTTTCGATTGAAATTGTGGATAGTGCGAAATGAAATTCATCTGAAGCGCTTAACACTGCTGATCAGCTACTCCATGCTTTAACAAGCTATTGAACCTCCAAAGATGCTTGCACAATTTATTCTCGGCGGCGGCGGCTGAATAAATCAGACTCGCCTGAAGAAATGTCTGCTTCGCCTTGGGGCCAAAACCTGGGTATGCCCGAGTTGATAACTAAAGTTAGTAGAGGAAACTGACAGACAACCAAACGAATACCGGTAGTCCCACTAGATGTGTCTCGGTGGGCAGATGGCAATCACTCCATACTCATAGGTTAGCCAGGTCAGATTATTGCCGACCTTAATTAAAATGGGTAACTAAAGGCATGATATGAAAGCCATAAAACACAAATACAATCTACTAGTATTCAAAATACAAAAACTCACACAGTCCAAGCTATGTGGTATAGCAGGAATGTACCGATGTCCAATGCTTGTGGCGGTTCTGGTCTCATTTTGGGACAGTCTCAACGGAATGTTGTATTGCACGTTGCCCCACGTATTCACATTCTGTATTAGTAACTCGTCTAGAACGAGAGGTTTAGCACAAGATTTGGGTTGCGCCATGGTGTGAATAAAAAAACTAAATGTTTAAGAAACTTGACTGTTTTAGTAAAGATGTAAAAATTGAGATTTAAATAAACATTTCCCAGTTATTGTCTGTGAACAAACATCTAGGTCCATAGACAAGTCATAACACTAATAAGGTCCTGCTGTAAACTTGTAGTATTCTCTATGTTACCTGCTGACTTGGAATAGTAGCGAAAAGAAACCATGAAAATAATAACGACTACGTACCTCAATATCTTCTAAGCAAACACATGAAGAGCCTCAACATTCCGCAAATGACGAGTAAACAGTACGGGCTGAAAAATAGTAGTATGTAGGTATATTGCGTGTCTCAGGGTTGCTGTGCGGAAAAGGTCTAATTCAGCTTTAGGTCAGGCAGAATTCTGCTACTCACAAAATTAGTGAGTCCAGTAGCACTGAGATCTAATGATCTACTTTTATTTTTTTACGTTGCAATTCCTCATGGATACCCGACCGGTAAACGCCAGCCGGGTTATGTGGGACTCCGAAGCTCGGAAAGCTGGTAGTTGCGCCCCAACCTACCCACTAAAACCAACGGTGTAACCCTTAACTTCCCGAGACAGGGCCATGGCTTTCACTCCTCCCGATGGGGGAGCATGCTCCGTGACCCTGATGGGGTCTTGGCCCGCTTGTAAAAAACCGGCCCACGCTTTGATGGGGAGCTCTGGACGCTCCCCAACCCACCGAGAGGCACGTGCGGGACATTGCACGTGCCCCCGTCAGGCGCCGGATGGACTGGCGCCAGACCCACTCGGTTGCGGCGGCAGCCGTGGCACGCCTGCCTGGCCGCCCCTCCGCTGCTAGTGGTGGCAGCCCTGGCCTCAACGCCTGGCCGCCCTCCACTGCAATGGCCACGTGTGTCGCAGCAGGTTAAGACTTCCGAGGCAATTCTGAGGACAGAGGAGTCTCCAGAGCCAAAACCCACCACGACTCCGTGTGCCACTCTTAGTCTGACCTCTCCCCGTGGGCCCGCCCGGCATAGGCGACCCTGAGCCGGTATGGCCCCAACGGATCCTAAAGGCACGCAAGCCCCCTCACTACAACAAGGTGGCAGCACGGTCGAGGGGGATCTACTGCGCTAAGGTTCACAACCTACTTCTACTGCCACGTAAGCGCGCATTGATCATAGAAACAATAAGCTTAGAAATAGAGTCAATATCGCTTTGTGAAGCGTAAAGTCTGCCTACCTAGGGAAGGGCCTCTACCTTATGGAACCGCTGCCAAATAACATAATCCTTAGAGGATGCTGGTTTCCTGCCCGCTAGTAAGGTTACCGGATCTCTATCAAGGGAAACATGGTGTTGGCAGCTCAAAGAATCCAGTTTCACTCTTTCCCTACTTCTGGAGATACAGCGACCCACGGCTCAGTCAGCGTTGGACGGTACGGGCGATGTTTAGTGGGTAGGGGACACCTATGGTACCACGCACATGAGTGAACCTGGGTCTCATACGCCCCACACCAGATGATGTGAATAGTCTATCAAGGATTTTCTCCCGCAAACGAACAAAAAAGGACTCAGGGTAAAGCCAAATTTACACGATTACGTTTCGTTGTAGGAACATTATTTTATTTTATTAAGTTTATTTTATTTTCAAACCAACAAAACATTACAACAGCACATTAGTAATCATTTTATGAACAGTATGCTTCTTCCTGGTCATACACATGGGATTTCTATCTTGGTCGTGGCTTAGAAGTGTTGCGTGCCATGGCTGCAGATACATAGGCAAAAGAATGTCGTTTTGCGACAGCCAGTCCACCACGAAATTGAAAATTGCATCAACGTGTGGAGACTTATCGAAATTGGCTCGAACCTGGAGTTTTGTGTTCAGTCGCATAGTCTGGAAGTAGGGCGAAAGGATTTATTAGACATGCCAAATTACAACAATAAATCCAGGTTTGACTCCGGGGTCGGCAAGTGTCTGCGAGTAAACCAGAGGCACTTGTTCTGGGACTGGGTATCAACAGCCCCGCGGTGCAGTTTATACCAACTGCAGCGCCGTGTTTTTTTTAATTAAATGTTCTACCCTGATAACTACTTTTTTCTCATAACAGCCCCTAAATGACTGCGGGGTCAGGCCTCCTACAAATCTCCTACACTCTTCTTCCTAACATCATGCCAGGCTGGCCAGACCAGCAGAAGAGTTTGAATCACGGCTTCTCTCTATATAAGGTTGATTACGCCAGACTCAGCCCGAAATGGCCACGTATTTTGTTAGGGTCGACAACGGTCATAATCGTTATGTCTACCTACTATTTGACCTCCATCCCGTCAAAACCAAAGGAAATCAACTATATTTAGTTTTCTAACTGTCCGTGTGGTGAAGGATTGAAGTTACACAATGTTCCATCCCAAGCCATCCTGGAACCAGACTAAAAGAACGCAATAGGCAAATTAACAAGGGATAGAAAAGGAACTCCTGAGCCAACCTGCCTGGCTATCATGGCACAGTAGGGTAATTTCGCATTCTTTTTTTTTTTTATATCATCTACTCATTTCTTTATGTTGCTATGTAAAATTGCAACATGTATTCCTTTAAGAAACATCATCCTTTTTTTTCTAATTAATTTTATATGAAAAAAGTAAATATTTAATTTAACGGACGAACGCATATACACACCCGCACCCACACACACACACACACACACGGCTCATTTCGCACTAAGGGCCTCCGCGCATTAAGCGGCCAGGCCGCGCGGCCAAGTCGCTGCGGCCAACTAATTCTTCCACGATTTAGGCGCTTCACACACTGCCCCCGCGCTCCGTCGCCTGGCGCGGAGTGGTAGATTTTAATACCACCGAAAACGCGCCACGGCGCTTTTTTGGTGTGTTGGACCTGGTGTGTTTTCTATACTAATCGATGTACTTGCATACAATATTAAAATCTGCCACTCCGCGCCAGGCGACGGAGCGCGGGGGCTCTAAAAATTGAAGCAACGGCATTTATTTTCATTTTATTTTAAAGAGGAATTAAGCCACTCTAAAGTCGACGCAAATTGCCGAGTCTTCTTGGCTATACAAGTCTTTCACTCTCCTGGTAGATACAACTACAATAAGGTAGTGCTTACCTTGTCACTAAGTTGGGACCTAAATTCATGAAGCGCATCAGCCAGAACGCGTCCCTTTGGCTGCAAAAAACACTAAATATTATATACGTCAAATTAACAAATTCTAATAAAGTTTATTATGTAACTAGCAGATCCAGCCACGCGTTGCTGTGGCTAAGGTTTTTGTTATACATATTTCATTGCAGTAAACTATTAAAGGGGAACGGTAGTGTAGAAGTATAAATAATGATGCCGGGGTCTTGTTTTTAAAAAAATAGAACTAGCTTATAGTCCTAAATAACCAGTGCCTACCTTCGGCAAGAGTTCCTTGACCATCGCAAACAAGTCGTCTGTGTGATCGTGGTACAAAAAGTGCGCCCACGGCAAACGGAAGAATTCGTAGAAGTCATCCAATTTCTGCGCCTGGTAATGAAAAAAGATTGTTTGACGATTTTAAACCTTGTTACAATGTCTTCAAATACCTACATGCAGCAAACGATGAAGAAACGTGACAGCTTTTAAATTAATGGACCGAATGTACACTGACTTATGGTTCTGCTGAGTTGTTACAATGACAGCCGGTCTAATGACAACGACGGCTTAGCTTACAGGTGTTGTTCGAAGCACAGAGGAGGTAAGATTTTTACGATTGTCGTCCCGATTGACGATTGCACTTTCCGGAACGCAGTCGCCACTCGAGGACTTTTCTGCTCCATCGGGCGTCAGTCCTGCGCGCTATGTGCCCTACCCACTGCCACTTAAGTTTGACAATCCTTTGGGCTATGTCGGTGACCCTGGTTCTCCTGCGAATCTCCTCATTTCTGATTAGATCTCGCATACTCCGCATACTCCGAGCATAGTCCTCTCCATTTATTTATTTATTTGGACAATGCAACAGACAATGGAAACATTATGATAAATAGCAAAATATATAAACATGGTGTATGGGCTAGATCAAATTCCAAAAGGCATTGACACATCATTATAAAATATAATAGTAGTATCTATGGTTAGTTAAATTAAATGTTTCCTAGCTAACAGTTTTGTTTTAGAATGTTGCTACTTAATACTATTTCGAAATGCGGTAAGATTAGGGTTGAAAATGTCTAATTCCGCGTTATTCATGGACATCTCGTTATACAAACGACACATTCTTGTACGAGGATTGTAATACGAAGTGTTGTAACATAAGTTCGTAAGATCTCCTGGACACTTCTGTTGTGCAATATGTTACATTATCCTCACATCTTAGCTTACTATAAATAAACACGAAATCAATGTAACCCAATCAGATGCTTGTAACAGAAAATATGATAAAAAGAGTGTCCATGGAGTTTCTTGCCTGTTCTTCTCCATAGGATCTACTTTTTGGAACATGCAACTAGATTCCTAACTTCACTTTTGACTTTTCAAAAACACCAGTAAATAGGTTCAATTGAAATAAATGATTTGAGTTTGAGTTTGAGTTTAAGGAAAATGTACGATCAGGAACGCGCAAGTTACGCCTTGTGTTAAGGGTAAGAATACTTAATAAGTACGAAGAGTCAATGGAACTGTGCAATAATTTATGCAAATATAACAAATCTTATTGCACACGGCGAACGTCCTATGCACGTAACATGGAATCCTAATAATCTACTACCTATCTCGATCGCTGCGCAGCATGTCGCGGGTTCGTTCCCCGCACGGAAGAAATATTTGTATGACCTACAAGTATTTGTTCCGGGTCTGGGGGTCCCGGGTTCGATTCCGGGGTCGGGCCCAGTGTCTTTGTCTAAACCAGAGGCACTGGCTCGGAGTCTGGGTGTCATTTCTATCTATAATATGTGTGTATTTACAAAAAAAAATGTATATAAGTAGTTTATCATCCATCTCGTTACCATAACACAAGCATTAAGTTGCTTAACTTGGGACGAGATGGCGTTGTGTGAAATGTCCAAGGATATTTATTTATTTATATTATGTATTTACAAAAAAAAATGTATTTAAGTAGTTTATCATCCATCTCGTTACCATAACACAAGCATTAAGTTGCTTAGCTTGGGACGAGATGGCGTTGTGTGAAATGTCCAGGGATATTTGTTTATTTATTTATTATTATAATCAGGTTCAATGCGACCCAAATCAAGTTTGTGACATAATATTCTTAAGCATTCCATTGCCCTTGGGGTGACTTTGAGCCTTCTGATGGAGCCCATTAGTGAGCGACCATGACTCTGTGCCCTATTTCATAACTGGCAACACACATTGGTTGAAGACTTTTGTCTTCAAACACTGCGGTATTTGTTTTCGTACTATGGATATAGTATTAACACAGATATTAAGTACTTACTTTATATCTGAGGTGTACGTTGTTCAAAACTGTTGCAGGCTTCCCGTACAGATGCTGGAACTTCTCCAGCGAGGATGTCCCGGGGCTTAAACACGTGACCCCATCTACCACTTGGTCTTTAGTAAGATGCAACTTGAAGTAACCACCTTTCAAGGATTCCATGACCACACCCTAAACACAAAATATTTTAAAATACTACTACTACTGAGCCTATAGATGAGCCACTGCTGAGAGGAGCCTCCCCCACTTAGATGGAGGCTAATTAGTCTCTTACTGTGAAGGCTCAAAGTCACCCAAAGGGCAATGGAGAGGGCTATGCTCGGAGTTTCCCTGCGAGATACGCAGTAAAACCAGGGTCACCGACACAGCCCACCGGATTGCCAAACTTAAGTGGCAGTGGGCAGGGCACATGGCTCGCAGGACCGACGCCCGATGGGGCAGAAAAGTCCTCGAGTGGCGACCGCGTTCCGGAAGGCGCAGTGCTGGTAGGCCTCCCACACGGTGGACCGACGACCTGGATTAGGTCGCTGGAAAGCAGTGGATGCGGGCGGCCCAGTACCGGCCTTTGTGGAGGTCCTTGGCGGAGGCCTATGTCCAGCAGTGGACGTCTTTTGGGTGAAATGATGATGATGATCCTCCTCTTGTGGCTAGGTAATCTGCCTCTTACATACCCTAAGTCGCCTCTTACACCCACGCTGGGTAGGTGATATGTGATATTTGGCATTCAAAAACAAAAAAATTATAAATTCTATTAAAATTTAAGGACGAGAACCGGACACTGGTTCTTGACTGTTCAACGTGGTATGGACGTTGGCAACGATTAACTCAAAATAAACGTATTCAGTATAACAATTGCTTAAATACTTCTTAGAGAAAATCATTTCACAAAAATACAAAAAGCCAACGTCACGCGGTGTTCCCAAGCGGTCACCCATCTAAGTACTGACCGCGCCCGACGTTGCTTAACTTCGGTGATCGGACGAGAACCGGTGTATTCAACGTGGTATGGACGTTGGCGACCATTTAACGCATTTAGGTATTTAGTACAACAATAGCGTGACTACTCCTGAAAGAAAAAACACAAAAAGAAGCCAACGTCACGCGGTGTTCCCAAGCGGTCACCCATCTAAGTACTGACCGCGCCCGACGTTGCTTAACTTCGGTGACCGGACGAGAACCGGTGTATTCAACGTGGTATGGACGTTGGCGACCATTTAACGCATTTAGGTATTTAGTACAACAATAGCGTGACTACTCCTGAAAGAAAAAACACAAAAAGAAGCCAACGTCACGCGGTGTTCCCAAGCGGTCACCCATCTAAGTACTGACCGCGCCCGACGTTGCTTAACTTCGGTGATCGGACGAGAACCGGTGTATTCAACGTGGTATGGACGTTGGCGAATACTAATTACAAATTAAGAATTCTATTAATAATATGTACCAGCTCGTTGTTTTGGTTGACATGTCGTACTTTAGTATTATTACTGTGTCGCTGTTTATTATAAACACGCATAAAACTCGAGTCAGCGCAACGCGCGGTTAACTGAACTATAAAAATATAACGCTTAATTTACCATTACGCAACTGTTCCTGTTCTGTCTTATTTTATGTTGTAACAGAATACGGAAGCCCAGTGCACAACTATACTAATACTTTAAAGCTGCAGAGTTTGTATGTTTGAACGCGCTAATCTCAGGAACTACTGGTCCGATTTCAAAAAATCTTTCCGTGTTGGTTATTCCTTAAATCGAAGAAAATTATAGGTGTTTTTTTCGAAAAAATAAATCGGTTACCTCTCGGGTGACACAGTGAGTAAATAAACCGACCAGATACAAAGATTCAAAGAACCTCGCCACGGTAGGTACAAGTAGGGTTGCCAACTATACTGTTTTGAACAGTATAATACTGTTTTACACTAAATTATACTTTTTACTGTTGAACTAAAATAACGTATACAAAATACTGTTTTCAGCATCAAAATGCAAACACATTACTATGTGTTAAACTTAGACGCTGAATGCTAAATGGCGGGAGTGTAGAAATAGATCATATTTAATTTAATAAAAAATGAGCTCCTCATTCTAGTTTCAGCTATAAGTGTGGTGAGGCAAATAAAGTTTTAAAAAACATTATAAATTAGTAATTTGTGCGAGAAGCTCTAAAAATATGTATTTAAATCAATAAATAAATAACATACTGTTCATTTTTCTAAAATACTGTTTAATATTCTTCATAGAGCTAAATATACTTTATTTCTTGTAAAAAAAAGTTGGCAACCCTAGGTACAAGTATAATGCGCGTGTGTGCGTGAGCACTGGCGCGATGGCGGCTGTGGGCCTCTAATGAAGCAGTTAGTATGAACAACTGCCGAACATGTAACACTTTAAATTCGCTTATGTACTTAAGTATGTTACAATAAAAGTAGGAATTCAGCCTTTTTTTTTACATAAAGGAGTTTAGTCACGCAGTGATTATGTCACCCCCGTTACAGAAAATCAACTTAATGTATATTATTGTCTATGGGAATTCAGACTTACGTTATAATGGAGGCTCTGGACAAAATAGTTAGGCGTCTTCATGCCCGGAGGTCGAACTTCCAAATAGCTCAAGTTACCAGGCAAAGTGCAACAAATCACCCTCGGTTTGATCAAGGGCATTAATCTGATAATACTAAAGTCTGCATCCCTGAATACAACCATATCTGAGCATCTAAATCATGAACACATTATCTTTTTCAACAATATGTCTCGTTTAAACTCCTTTACAAAAAAGTACACAGCATCAAAATCAGTTCATAGCCGTCCAGGCGCTTTAGGGGCATAGCGATGATCATCTCGCCAGAAGAGGTGGTAACTATTGCTGGGATTACGAATACATTCAAAATGCTTTGTAAACTATGTAATCACGATGTTAGACAATTTTGATGTTTCCTGATTTTTTATGGGATAGATATTATTTTTATGTGGTGTTATTTCAGATATATGCGAATAGTATGAATACATAGTGTCACCAGCCCATTCCATCCTGAGGGTGTGGTAAGAATAGACAAACTCAAATAACAAGGCCGTTAACCCAGCCACAAGAGAAAGAAAATTTGATACGAAACCCTTTTTTTTTTTTTGCCCTGGGTAAAATCCTTTATGGACTTCCTCGCCGGCCACGGGGATGGCCAGCGAGGGGAGTGTGGGACTCTCCCCCATAGTGGGGGCCTACCCACTAAACCTCCCCGGGGTGCTCCAACTCGCGTCCTGTTGCGGCATTATGGGATCTGATGCAGAACCACGCCTTGATACGAAACCCTGTCCTAACCCACCCGGCCAGCTGCAGCGTGGCACTGTAGGATACTGGGACTACTAGGAGGTCCGGCTCAGCAGTGGGTCATTTATTAGCTGATTGTAACAGTAGTAGGTAGATGTAAGTTTCTAGTTGCCAACAGCAAACTCAAACTCACCACACCCGCTTCTTCGGGAGTGGGTAACATTAAACATATGATTATCTAACACACACATTATGTAATACTGTTCGCCAGCAATTTTTATTATGTATTAGACGAAAAAGGAACAAACGTAACTGAATTGTCTGTTCATGAGAAGAAGATGAAATAGACAAATATTTAAAGCTATTATTATTATTTGCTAAGTTATTAAGATTACTAACGGTGTTGAAGATTCTGTACTTTCAGAGGTTCCAGCCTTGCTTCGTGACCCAGCAGAAAAGTTATCAACAGACGATTCATAGGACTGCGAACTTGGTAGAGGTTTCTCAGTAAACAATGGGTCCAATTTGTTTCGTAATAAAGCACCCAACTGAAATCAAATTAAAAAGACTAGTCAAACAAAATGTACTAAGCATGAGTAAAATCACCAAAAACTGTGTTACTGATATTGATAAATATAAAACTTACATGATAACAGTTCTTTCGAGTTTAATAGTTGTATAAACATTATAAAAGGGAGTTCGTCATAGGTCCAATAAATTAAAAATATATTATTAAAAAATATAAAAAGCCAACGTCACGCGGTGTTCCCAAGCGGTCACCCATCTAAGTACTGACCGCGCCCGACGTTGCTTAGCTTCGGTGATCGGACGAGAACCGGTGTATTCAACGTGGTATGGACGTTGGCGACAATTGAACGCATTTACGTATTCACTACAACAATAATCGCTTCTAAAAGAAATCCAGTAAAATGAAAAAAAAACGCCTACGTCGATAGATAATATAGTTTATGTGACGTATTTGTGAAGAGTTCATAATAAATTTTTAAACAATAACCTTTTCGCCAACCTCATACGAATCGTAATACTTATGTTGATATGAAGGTACGTAGAACTTCTTCTGATACCCAGTAGCGGGACCCGCAGCGTACACATTAGGATCGGAAGTACGGCACTCAAGGTCTATCACTAAACCACCATCATAAGTCAGGCCGCATTTATTCACAGCTGAAAGGTGCAAGTCATTAGCAATTTCGTGTAGAAATAGGGCATGACAGACTGCCTTGTTGCTCTAGTGGTTGGCTGGTCCCTGGTTCGATTCCGGGATCAGGCAAGTGTCTGTGTATGTAAACTGCCCTTGCGATACAGGTTATACTTACTGCAGGGATTTATATAATACTAGCGGCCCACCCCGGCTTCGCACGGGTATTTAACAAAAAATACAAAAGTCTGCTATATTTAGACAT
Organism: Clostera curtula; assembly: GCA_905475355.2. Lineage (NCBI taxonomy): Eukaryota > Metazoa > Arthropoda > Insecta > Lepidoptera > Notodontidae > Clostera > Clostera curtula. The sequence continues at coordinate 5,873,463 of FR997808.1, read as the reverse complement.
ATATCTTTATAAATTACCTATAGCCTATGTGTAAGCTATACTAGCTGCGCCCTGCGGTTTCACCCGCGTGGTGAAGGAATTTATTATTTCGTCAGATTTTTTTGCTAGGTAATTCACACAATATCTTTATAAATTGTATTGTGTAATCCTATGTGTTATTCTGATGTTTAAGCTATATTATTGTAAAGTTTCATTAGAATCCATTCAGTCGTTTTTACGTGAAAGAGCAATAAACATCCATCCATCCATCCATACCTACAAACTTTCGCATATAAAATATTAGTAGGATTAATAATTAATATTCATTTCTTTAAATGTGAAAGAGTTAAATAAGAAAGAGTTCAGTAATATCAAACTTGTTTTTAGGCTGGAAATCCTCAAGTTTATCCAGCCGTGTGTTAGCCGGGTTATGTAAGACTCCAGAGTGTCGAAATACCGTAATTTACACCCTGACCTACCCGCTAAAACCAACGGCTTGAATGCCCGAAATAGGGCCACGGTTTGGGGGAAGATACTCTGAGTCTCTGATGGGCCCCACACATAATGGGAAGCTCCGGATGCTCCTTAACCCCACAGAGACGCACGCGCGGTCCTTTGCAGGGAGGCCGTTGTACCACCATCATTGTAACCCTTTTATTTAAAAGAGCAACCATGGAGTAACTTGCCGGCTCTTCTCTGTGGAATGGCATTCCGAACCGGTGGTAAAAACTAAATGATAAATAATTTAAATTTTTTGATTTAGAATAATTTTTTTTTGTCTATTTGATAGCATTCGTAAGAATTTATTTGAATAAAAAACATTTTGATTTTGATTTTGGCATGCCCTCCCTCAGGCGCTGGCGTTAATGGCACCTGATCCAAACAGCGCTCAGCTGCCATTAACAGCCCTGGCTTAGACACCAGGCCACCCCTCTGCTCCCGGTGTTGGCGATGGGGCCGAAGCATCACTCGGATGGCTTGTAGTACTAGTACTGTGTACAAAGTTTGAGAAAAAAAAAAGGAAATACAATTTCTATAAACTTTTAAACGGGCCTAAGAATTTGAAGTAAGTATTTTTAATAGATACGTACCAATAAAAGCCTGGGTATCGACTCCACGTTTTCCGTAATAGAAGAACGCTGCGCATTCCAAACGCAACTTGTTGCAGTGAGATAGAAAATTTACACAGGTCACACTATCCGAAGAAACCTCCCAGGATTGAAAGTAGTATGAACGGTAGACTGTCACTTTCAAATTGTCCAAAACTTCTTTCACAGTTTGGTCTACCTGAAATGCAAGAGTTGGAATATCATAATCAAAGCATGAAATCTTTTCCTTCTTGTTGAAATTCTTTCCTGTATCATATTCATCGTCATTTCAGCCAAGAGACGTCCATTGCTGAACATAGGTAACAAAGATTTCTACGAGGGCCGGTCCTGAGCCGCCCACATCGCTTTCCTGTTTAACTAGGCTAAAATTTTAAAAAAAGCCTTACATGCAATCTATTAACAGAGAAAATATTCAACTATTCAAAATAAGCAAAAAGCCAACGTCACGCGGTGTTCCCAAGCGGTCACCCATCTAAGTACTGACCGCGCCCGACGTTGCTTAACTTCGGTGATCGGACGAGAACCGGTGTATTCAACGTGGTATGGACGTTGGCGATAAGTAAGATAAAATTAGATAATTTAAAGAACTTTCTAAATTTTAGGCCTGTAAACGTTTATTAAATTAATAATAAGCGAAATGTGACTTATGAATAATTTATTTATATATTTTTCTATGTACACACATAGAAAAAGTAAAATTACAAATAGGACATAATTATACGACAGAAACGTACATTTTGGTTACAAAATACTGGTACCCTCAGCTTCTTTGGGTTTTCTGGGGGAAAAGGCTCCACAAATATTATGTTTTCAGGAGATATTTTGCTCTCAATTAGCGCATTAATGCAGCAATATGCTTCAATTGTACATCCATATACAATTATTTTACCTAAAAATAAAAGATGTGTATCGGGATGCAATGAAAGCAAGGTATAAAAATGAGGGAGTACTTTTTTTAAATTTGAATATTGAAAAATAACAATGGTGTAAACATTAAATACCAAACTAAAAACAATCTTACAATATTTTATGGTTTACTCCATCTCATGGCTGCCCGGCCGTAGTGACTGCTCTAAAGTATTGAAATGGAACGGGTAGTGTACGTGTTTTGTCAGAACCACAACGATTTTTTTTGTAACAGATGGCGCTAATATCGATACAACCTTGAACTCCTCGGCCTATCGGTCTAATGCGCTCTCTAATAACTTTGAGTTCAATTACTTTACATTGATATTTCTATAACTAATCACTCAGTTTTTGTTTAATTAACTATTTTAATTAGCTGAATATATGTATGCAAAATATATGTGGTGCGCATGCATGCGTCAACTAAACGCTTAAACTTTCAACGCGGTTTCAATCGTTATCTAAAACAATTAAAATCCTGAAGGAACATTATTTTTAACAATGATTAAATTCTAAATATACTTATATCAAAATGACATGAACTAACCAAGTATCGTATTAAAATATAGTAAAATTCTGTAAATTTATCATGAGTTCCCATTCTGTTACAATCGAAATGCTACGATAAATTATTGAAGTCAACTTTACTAATTGAATATACATTTTTATAATATATAAATTAGAAAATTAGATATTGCATTTATGTTAAATTTTACTCATTTAACTAAATAAATAAACGTCTTTATTTTAAAAAATATACAAGGCTGTGTTCGTCCATTTATATTTTTGCTCTAAAATCTATTTACTGTGACTCACATTCAGTCTCCCAAAATATATTTTTAACAAAATCCAAAGCTCTGTTAGCGTCTGTTACATTGTTGATGATAAAAACGTTCTCTGGAATATCTTCGTCGGTCATTTTGAATTTGAACTCAGTGTCACTGTAGCGAGGCACATCGAGTCTTGTGTACGCTGGTTTGCGACCAAAGCTAAAATAAAATCATAGAAACATTTTAATACTGCTTTCTCTTTATAAAAAAATATACCTTTATTTCAAAAACATAAGGCGACAACAGATCACCAAAATTCAACATGACCAATAAGAAAAAGCCAACGTCACGCGGTGTTCCCAAGCGGTCACCCATCTAAGTACTGACCACGCCCGACGTTGCTTAACTTCGGTGATCGGACGAGAACCGGTGTATTCAACGTGGTATGGACGTTGGCAATTTATCAACTAAATTAATGTGATAAGTGTGGCTTAATTATTATACTTGTCATTGGCAAAATCATCAGTGAACGATTCATCAATAAAATAAAATAAAATTGGTGTGTCTGTTTGTAATACCAAGTGCATTTGTATGTACACGATAATTAAACCAAAACACCATCTTTTACTTTTACAATTTTTGTCTGTCTGTTTGTTTCGGTTAACCTCTGAAATGGCTAAACAGGGACTTTCAGTGGCATAGAGTAGATGTAACCAGGAGTTTAATGACCCCGTCTCACCTATTTTCAGGAGCTTAAAGTAACCGAGCTATCCACATTGCTATATTGCCAACGAATTAGCGGGTAGCAGCTAGACGTCCACATAATCAAATGAAGAAGACGAACATTAATTGGTGACAATATACCTATATTCCCAATGTGGCACCACACGTAATTACAGGGCTTAAGGTTCATCATAATCGTCATCATTTCAGCCGAAAGACGTCCACTGCTGGACATAGGCCTCCCCTATGGATCTCCACAAAGGCCGGTCCTGGGCCGGCCGCATCCATTGTTTTCCGGCGACCTTACAGCTCATCGGTCCACCGTGTGGGAGGCCTACCAGGACTGCGCTTTTCGGAACGCGGTCGCCACTCGTGGACTTTTCGGGCATAGGGTTACTAAATAAAATATATTGTCATGTCCAATTCGTCGGATTAAGCAAGCGCGGGCCCGTAAAAAATTATTTCAAAGAGCCCTTGATCTTCTATGGTTTCATATGTATACAGTGGTAAAAATACAATACAATATTTATTTGCTATCTATAGGTTACAATTTTGTGGGTAAATTACGCTCAGGCAGAAATGAGTGGGGTTTAAATAAGAGGGCCCCCTTTCGCGCGGGGCCCGTAGCAATTGATACTCTTGCTACGTATTAATCCGGTACTGGTCATGTCATGTGCAGGGGCGTAGCTACCGCCGTATTAATTATACGGGGCCCCCGGGTTACGGGGGGCCCGACGTGCGTAAGCTAAAATTCATAAAAACTTTATATTATTTCAGAAATGACAAGTAAAAAAAAATAAAAAAAATAGAGGCAGATACTTTAGTAAAAATAAAGTCATCATCTGCTATAAATCATTTTGCCGAAAAAAAGGCAAGGAGACTTTAAATTTTAAGTTATTTAATTTAAATTGTTTGAATTTTTTTCGGAAGAAATGACAGATAGATAATTAAGATGAATAAATATTTCTATTAATTTTACTTTACCCTTCATATGTGCCCGCCAATATTTTTTTATACAGGGCCCCACCAAGGCACGCTATCCCCCTGGTCATGTATGAAATACTCGTCGTGGTTCTTAAACAAGGTACTTACTGGAACTCTCTCTCTCTCTCCAATAGAGCAGCCATATAATTAGGGTGCTGGTATTGCTTGCCAAAAAACAAAAATAGAAGGTCATAGTAATATTGGGAGCCATTCGCCAACGTCACAGCTTTTTTTGGTCTGAAAAATGAGCCATGTCTAGTGACACTTGCTTATGGATTGGCCTGTTAGTCAAAGACCACTATTTATACGGATTATGGAATTTAATACTATGAATACTATGTATTTATGTCTAGTAGCTGACCGGGTAGACGTTGTCGTGCATGATATTCGTTTACCGACTGCAGCGCCATCTGTCGGGCTGATTTGTGAATCTAAACCTCTCAAACGCATACCTAAAATTAATTCAAATCGGTCCAGCCGTTGAGCAGGAGTTCAGTGACATACACACGCGCAGTAGTATTAATACATTAAGTCACTAAACTCCTAAATACTTATTTAAATACAGAAGATACGTGTTTATATCTGTACACATTATGTATTATTTATTTAGGGTTTTTTTAAATATTTATTTGTTTTTATTTTTATTACATAAGCTAAAGGCAGAGTTACATTGAGTCAGTAACTAACGTGCGGGCACTGCCGAGTAAGTGCTGACGCGGCACTGCCATCGTGTAAATTGATTTCAAGAAATACCCTCGACTATTGACGAAATACTGAATAAATGGTATGAGTTTTTGGCGCCAACACTGACGATAGCTACTAACCCTGTGTAAATCTGCCTGAATGCTGAAACGTCCCACAATTTATTATGATATTAAGATTAACAATATTCACTCCTTGAAGCGCTGTGTGGGTTACCTGGAAGAGATTGCTCTTTAGCGATAAGCCCGTCTATTGTACAAGTCACTTAAAAATGTATACTGTTGTAAGTTGTTAATACTGTTGTAGATTGTAAGAGTTATCTATCTGTCTACTGCTAGCGGGTAACGGGGATTCCCGTGTTTGTGACTAGAATATCGGCCTACATTGTATACTATACTTCAGTTGACGTTAGTTATTTGATTGAATGTGGGCCCCTAGACAAGTGGCTTTGAATAATATGTACGCTTTGGTAGTATATAGATATATGGGATTGATAAGACCTGTCAATTTCAATCCCATTTATTTGGCTTTCTCTTGTACCAAAGCGTGCGTTGCAAAATAACCTATTTCGAGTCCCCTACATACCAAATTACGAAATTACTCTGTGTTAATCAGGCTAAAATAAAAAAAACATGCCTAACAAATATATTAAGTAATATGCATATAGAAAATAGAAAATATTAAATAGATTCACAAAAAGCCAACGTCACGCGGTGTTCCCAAGCGGTCACCCATCTAAGTACTGACCGCGCCCGACGTTGCTTAACTTCGGTGATCGGACGAGAACCGGTGTATTCAACGTGGTATGGACGTTGGCGACAATCTAACGCATTTACGTATTCAGTACAACAATAGCTTGAATAATCCTGAAAACGTTTAATTTCATAGCAAACTACTGAATAGTTTGTTGGACCGATATAAATGACCCACTACTGACTCGGGTCTCCTCCAAGTTCATGGCGGGAAATTAGCCGACTGTGCCACGCTGGCAAGACGGGTAGGGTTTTTATCAATTTTCCGTCTCTTGTGTTCCTATAATCATCAGGATGGTATAGATTAGTGTGTGTACAATCCGCGCCAATCTTTATGGCCGGTCTGAACTGAATGTAGCAATGGCTGAATGTGGGGGGTACGAACTTGCGCATCGTACATTTCATAACCAATAAGAACGTAGCTAACTCACGCTTACGGGTGAAAAACGGCGCGCGCTGGCGTGACCTGCGTCCCCGCCCCGTGTCCGTCCCGCTGATACCTGACTTTGTGTTGTGCGCAGCGTAATGAGGCTACATTCAGACCGGCCCTTAAGATTGGCGCGGATTGTACGTATATTTATGTATAATCTTACAGATCAATTTCCATCAGAGTTCCGTTCACGATGTTCACGTAGTAAGTGTAAGGAACGCTCTTCATGTATTTCTCAGAGGTGATATAATTTCTTGAGAACATTAGCTCTGCCTTTGTATTGGAGTGGCGGGAATATGGGAGACCGGATGGCGATATCAAAGTGACGTCAGTAAAATTCATGTACGACGAAGACTTGCTGCAAGAGGAAATTATATCCATTCTAAGTGGGTACTAATAATTAATGTGTTAAAGTAAACTAACAGATATGAAAAAGTTATAAAAGGTATCTTTTTAAAATTACATTTATTTTGTTATTAATATAGATATTTAAAGTTATAGTAATTTGTACGTTTTTTTAATGGGAAACCCTTTATGGATGGCCAGCCGGCCGGATCAGAGCTGGGGTATGTGCGACTCCGGGGGTACGGATGCTTTCCGTACCCCCGGTAATTGCACCTCGGCTACACACACAAAACCAACCAAATTTGAAATCTCTAAATATTTTTTCAAATACTTAAATTTAATAACTAAATTTACAAAAATAACCTCAAATGAAAGAAAAAAGCAAAAAGCCAACGTCACGCGGTGTTCCCAAGCGGTCACCCATCTAAGTACTGACCGCGCCCGACGTTGCTTAACTTCGGTGATCGAACGAGAACCGGTGTATTCAACGTGGTATGGACGTTGGCAATGTATTTGCTCAAATTACGTAATTGATTCGTATAGTTCATAATTATCTGAAATTTGATTTCGGCGTATAAAAGTCACTCATCACTATATCTCTGGAACCTTATGACCTAGAGACTTTAAATTTGGTTGGAATATTCTTGGATTTTATGAAATTCCACCAAAAAGGGAGGTTGATGAAAAAAAAGACCTTAGTTAGTGGCGTAGCAACGGGCAGGGTGCAGCTAGGACTTTTAAGGTGGATGCTCCAGGTTAGCCCGCGAAATTCAAATTTTCTTAAGTTTTTTGCAATTTGCAGGGCAGTGCTAGGTTGTATGTTGATTAAAATGTTATTCGCAGCTGTAGGACGTATGTAGTTAAAGAATTATAATCATCAATACAACCCTCCAAGCTCATAAAGGTGCAAGAAAAACTTTTTCAACGTCAAAGTCAACCTAGCACTGACCTGCAAATTGCAAAAAACGTACGAAAATTTGAATTTCGCGGGCTACCCTGGAGCATCCACCTTAAATCGTGATGGACGTTTCAGTGGTGGGAGTTAACGTTAGTTGTGACGTTAGTAGGAAAGTGCAGGGACACCGTCTGGCGCCCTGAACATGACGCTGGCCCCATGGCGCGGCGTGGCAAATACTCGCCTGCGCTCTCAGCTCTCGTACGGCCCCTTATACCTACGTAGATTCCTACTTACTCAAAAAGCAATGCGTTTAGGAATCCCAGCGTTGTTTTTGAAGCGCCTATAATCACAATACGTGTGTTAATATTCACTTTAGGAATACTTGTGTGCTTTTTGCCAATGAACCATGAGCTGAATGCCATTCTGTAAAATTTTAAGTGTAATTTTAATATTGTAGAAGAGCTGCAAACATTGTAGAAATACAAAACATTGCATTCGAGCCTTCTTGCATGTGGGTTATTGTGGATGAATTTTTAACTAAGATTTAGAGCCGCCTAATGCGCGGGTTGGCCTCGGCGGCCAATTGGCCGCGTGAGTGTCGCGATGTATGTCGTTGGCCGCGCGGCCTGGCCGCCTAATGCGCGTATCTACATACATCGTAGAAGTTTAGTTGGCCGCAACGACTTGGTCGCGCGGCCTGGCCGCCTAATGCGCGGAGGCCCTTAATACAATTTATCGCTTATCTATGAAACAATGATTTCCTTTGACATCAAAAGTGTCTCCCGGACACTTTTCAAACCCCCTGCCGGATGGCCCCCGGACGCCCTTCAAACTAGGACAAATCCGGGAAATTCCGGACGGATGGCAGCCCTATCTAAGTTACTAGTTCTGCAAATTTAAAACCGATTATCAACAAGCGTCTGTCGAGTTTGACAGATTTGGTAGCTTGCAGATCTTATAAAATGAAGGGCACCTATATAAGAACTGCCTGAACCAGATGTTGCTAAGCATACAGGTAAATTTATTTTCACATATTTTAAGCATAACTTACATATGTTTAGACAAAAGTGTTATTTTCTTTAGTTCCGGGGAAACAGAAGTATCAATTACAACTGGTCGGGGTATGAGGGGGATCATTGCTGCGACTAAAGAATTCGCTTTGTGTACTGCCTGAAAGCAATAAAAAATAGAATAAATACTTGTACTTACAGACAAAGTGAATTGGCTTGAAATATAAAATAGGCATACCTATATGCCTATGAATTATTAAGGAATTGTCCTAAATAGTGCGACTAGATAATCTATTAGCCACAGATGTCCACTGCTGAACATACGTCTCTCCACCCTCCTTAGATTACCACAAACTACAGTCCTGTGACCTGTGCCTGTGGGCTTACTTTCGAATACGATTCCGATTGATCGGTATTGGAATTATGACGATTCCTACTCTTGCACGACGAGCACACTTGAGCGCGACGCTAGCGCCATAGGGTGCACTAATCACATATCAGTTCATATCACATGACACTAATCGTTATACTTTGGATAATTCAAACTTTAATTTATAAATTACTAGCGACCCGCCCCGGCTTCGCGCGTGTGGAATTTATTCATGTATTATACATATAAACCTTCCTCTTGAATCACTCTATCTACTAAAAAAAACTGCTTCAAAATCCGTTGCGTAGTTTTAAAGATTTAAGCATAGGGACGGACAGACGACAGCGACTTTGTTTTTAACCCCCGACGCAAAAAGAGGGGTGTTATAAGTTTCACGTGTCTGTCTGTCTGTCGGTCTGTCTGTCTGTCTGTCTGTCTGTGGCACCGTAGCTCGCGAACGGATGAAGCGATTTCAATAAAGTTTTTTTTGTATGAAAGGTGAGTTACGGGCGAGTGTTCTTAGACATGTTTGATGAAAATCGCGTGAGCCGTTTAAAAGTTATGAGGCGTGAAAGTGGGGAAGAATAACCGAATGTCTGCAAATATAATCGAGTGGGGTCTCAAATGAAAGCGCATCACGTGCAATTTAACAAAATCTACATTATAATAAGTATGTACCTATAAAAAGTATAAAATAAAAATTAAATTAAAAATTTAAATAAACCCCCGACACAGTAACCTTCAAAAAGTAAAAAATAAAAATAAATACTTCGCGTTGGGGGACCAGGGTTCAGGTAATAAATAAGTGGGAGTGGTCCCCCAACGCGAATTATTTAGTATATATAGTAATATAGTATATATAGTATTATAGGTGTTATTTTGATGTTTAAGCTTTAATATAGTAAATTTTCATAAAAAACCATTAGTATGTGCGTGAAAGAGTAACAAACATACATTCTTACAAACTTTCTCGTATATAAATTAGTAAGATTTCGGTTAGTACTTGATGTATATTTTAGATTATTATTTTATTATCCATGCTTACGCAGTTTAATTATTAGCTTTGCTCACAGACGTTAGCTTGGCATTAATCAATTACCCATTTATTCCTGTAAGCAGTAAGCCACATCAAGGCGCTGCTCCCAGATAGTCTCATCATCTCCCTAAGGAAGAACCTGTAGTGAGGTTCAAAGGCCGGATAAAGTAGCGCGTACTTCAGGGTTTTGAATCCAGCGTCTATGCCCTGCCCTCTGTAATGGTACTTGTGTATTTGGTAAGAGTCTAAATTGAACCGTCCTCGTATGAAATCAATTTGCTCTGGCTCCCTGAAATTAAGAATACGTTCATCATCATTATCATTTCAGCTAAAAGTCATCTACTGCTGGGAATAGGCCTCCTCCAAGGATCTCCTGAAAGCCGGTCTTGGGCCGCCCGCATCCATCGTTTTTCGGCAAACTCAACCAGGTCATCGTTCCAACGTGTGGGAAGCCTACCAGCACTGCGCTTTCCAGAATGCGGTAGCCAAGGACTTTTCTGCCCCATCAGGCATCTCAGACCTGCGCGCTATGTGTAGGGTTGCCAACTCTTTTTACAGGACATAAAGTAGGGGAGAGGGGGGCTGGTACTAACAAATTTAGTACTAGGGTTTATATTTTCAATAATAATAAACTTTTTCATTTTATGTTTTATCGAAAACGTGCTTTGGTTATTCAGCTATGATATTAGTAACAAAAACCATGAGGCAAGTAAGTGCTTTCAGAGAGAGAGCCATGAAAACCCAAAAAGTCATTTGTTAATATATACCCCGCATCTGGGGCAAATATTAACAGAGCTGGGGTAAGTATTAACGTAAGTGGCAATTATTAATAGCGACTAAAATTTTCTCGCACAACTTACTAATTTAAAATCTTTTTTAAAAACTTTATACGCCTTACCACACTTATAACTGAAATTAAAATAAATGAGGAGCTCATTTTTTTTAAATTAAATGATGCTCTATTTCTATCCTCGCGACACTTAGCATTCATTACTGAAAAAAATGTGTGAGCGTCTTAGTATATCACATAGTACTAATGTGTTTGCATTTTGATCTTGAAAACAGTATTTTGTATACTTTATTTTTGTTCAACAGTAAAAAGTATAATTTTGTGAAAAACAGTATAATACTGTTCAAAACAGTATAGTTGGCAACCCTAGCTATGTGCCCTGCCCACTGCCATCAATCCTGAGGGCTATGAATACGTTAGTTGGTGATAAAATAAATTCGTTTTTAGTCTGTTTCCATTGTTGGTTTTATGATTGTATCTTCTAAAATGTGAAAAACGTGCATTAAAATAAGTAAAATCAGGGTCTGCGTGTTGACGGATTTAGAACACATTGTAATATTTTTAACACTTACTCGAGTATTCCAAGACCAACTAAGGACACGCCGCTTAACAGAATATACGCCTGGTTTTGCTTCTTGATATTGGTCTCAACGCTCCATATCGTTTCTTTACCATCTAGATTTTGCATCATTCGCGTAATATTCGGAATGTCTTTGAACTCCACCTCGCGAACACGCAACTTTCTAAAAGTGCCATTGAATTGTCAATACATAGAAGAGTTATACATTATCAATTTTATGAATATTTCTAGCTTTTGTTGTGACTACAAGTTGAATAGTAGTTATTTATAGTTTAAACCGCGCAGTCCTGGTAAGCCTCCCACATGGTGGACCGACGACCTGGTTGAGGTCGCCGGAATGCGATGGATGCAGGCGGCTCTTCGTGGAAATCCTTGAGGGAGGCCTATGTCCAACAGTGGACGTCTTTTGGCTGAAATGACCATAATTCAAAGTGCGTCAGAAGCGAGATCTTAGTTCACAATATGGCTGTTTTTAAGTCACATCAGCTAGACTTCGAAAGCTACTCCAGAACGGCATTATCTAGATTCTACAAAGTTCTTAAATCCTATCTTGAAATACGTAATGGAGATAAAATCCTTACCCTAATACAGAAGATCTGTGAGCCACATACAGCGAATATGTAGAGCACGTGTACGGTTTCGTCGGTACAAACTGGAAATTAAATTATAGATCGATTATACATTATCTTGATGACAATTCAATCCACTGGTAAACAAAGCTGTTTCAGTTGGTTTTGCGAAGTTTGTACAAAAAGATAGAGCCCTTTTTCGACTATGGGTCGAAACACAGCGGGTTTTATTGGATCGGGATATTACCATTGCCTTGGATGCACGTAAATAAGTGCAGTACGTAGGTATATTCACAAGCTCATTTCTGGGTGATGTGTCTGGATGCAACTTTTTTTGCACGCAGATAACGCATAGTTACTGACCCACTGCAGAGTCGGGCTCCCTCTTATCACAGGGAGGGTAATTAGCCTACTGTGCCACGCTGGCCAAATGGGGTGGCACAGGGTTTCATAATTAAAATTTTCCCATAGAAATGTTTTGATATGAAACTCACGCAAAAATGTTGCAGCAACGGAAACGTTTTGTCAGCAGATGGGACGCGTATAATGCAGTAGTCGTATTCTTTGGTTGTCTCAAAAGCAGCCTCTAATAAATCTAAGGCATATCTGAAAAACAACGTTTTATCGTAGGTGCTAGTTCAAACTTCAAGACAATATTCAAGAAGGGTGCAATCTCCACTCTAGGCACATAGACACTAGATTATAATCGAAATAGAACTGCACACAAATAGTTCTTGTTTTTTTTTGCAAAACCAACAGTATGAGGCGTAGGAGGGGATTGTTTTTGGGTTAAGAATTCTAATTTGATAATTGCCAAACAACTATAAGCTAAATCCTAAGTTACCCAGCATTGATATCGTCTCTTAATGCGAACAACTCTATCGTAAAAGCGTTCTGGCCTCCTTTATACAAGTTACTCTCCGTTTCTTCTGATGGGGCAGCGTGCACCGATGGTTTGCGTTCTGAAATGCCAAAGAATACTACAGATGGACACAACTTTAAGAAAATTCTAGAGTTAAGTAACTTTCACAAATATATCAAGTCCCTGTGATAAATGAACAACTAACTTCCAGGTACACACTTCTCTCCCGAACACACCATGGATATTTTGGACACGTTGACCGCACGACCCGGTCTGAAAGAAATTTAATCCAAATGTAACTTATGCGACCTAAGTAGACTATTTACAATAAGTAATGCCTTTATCGATGTAATTTTGATTATGGTGCTAATCGTCGTCGATGCTGAACAACACCAGCGGCCATTATTCATAAAAAAATACAACAAAACGTTCGTCACGCGTTCCAAATTCAAGTACCAACGAAATCGTGGAACTACGCCGCTGTTGCGCGATTCGAAACCGCAGTCATCATGAGTCATTAATGCATTATGTTAATATGCAGATTCGCGCCGGCGCGGCTGGTCCTTTTGATTTAGTAACATTGGGCATACTGATTTGAACGGGTGAAATGTCAGTTGCCTACTGGGTACATTGTATCGTAAAAGAGACGAAGCACGACGGTTGGGGCAGCAAACTCATCATCACATGTAGATGATGGAGACGGTGAAATGGGCGTCGATTACGTAGAGTGCAGACCGCATTATGTACGTCCTTTAGAACTTGATATCGTACCTTTTTTTGTTACGTGGGGGAAATAATGCTATCCAAGCCTCCCTCCCCTTCTGCGTAATAACGGTCTCGCAAAAGACCAGCAACCCGAGGACTCTGGTAGATACCGTTCGTTATGACAACTTAGGGTAACGTATTTTTTGTGTTCTGTCTATTTTCACGTGTAATATTATGAGTTTATCTAATCTATCTTTCTATCTATCTAGCTTTTTTTTTAGTTATCAAACAAGTAAGAAACTAGGAGTACTCTCAGATCATACTTACAATAGTTCATGAGACATTACTTCTGGCACTGTCAGCAAGTTGCTATCAATGTTCACTATGTCGTAGTCAAAGGGGTCTTCATCTAGCATATCGATGACTGATGGGACTGTCATTAAAGACGGAGAGCGCGAGCCCATGTACATTTTATCACTGAAGTCGTCAGAATTTCCTGTGTGAAACATAATGTTGTCGAGACTGCGTCGCATTGCCGCAATTCGTTTGAAGTTGACTTTGGCACTTTTCTTGCTTCTACGAGAAACGTCGGTTTCCTTTTGATGGTTCTGTAGAGTAAGTTTATAGAAAGAGCCGCCGAAACTAATAAGTAGGACAGTAGATATTGGTGATTGAAACTGGTACATTATTACTTAGCAATCAGTAATTTTGAACACAGCCATTTATGTAAATGTACTTACGTCTTCAGCTGCTTTTTGGAACTTCGGATACGTATCAAAAGGACTCCACTTGCCTTGTAATATTGGTTCTCTGAAAAAAAAGAATCTAACATTAGTATCGTCCGAGTGACATTACTATTTATTACATATTACTTCTCACGCACGCACGGGGGCAAAATAGTGTGATCGATAACGTAAATATTAATTTTCGACAAAGTCACAACGCTAGCTCATTACGCCGTTATTCCTTAAATTCCTCGAAGCTCACGCGCGGACTATAAATACATACTTTACACGATTCTGTGCCATTTTGTAGCGGAAAGTTATTTGCAGTACTCGTACTGGAATATTTGAAGTCACATATGCATAAACATATAGCTATGAAACACAAGTTAAGTTTACCCAAAACTCTTATGAAGATTGTTCGCCCTACGCAACTGCTCCTTCTCTAAAGGCGTAGCCTTCTTTAGACCGTAGAAAGGACGTAGCTCGTATAACTTTTGCAGATTCTTATAGTTGATGTCTGTATTCAAACACATGACGCCAACGGCTCGACCACCGGACTGGAATAAAAAAAAACTGTATCCAATTTAGGCAATTTAGGTCGACCGACGCCCGAAGTCCGGGCAGAAAAGTCCCCGAAATGTGGCGACCGCGTTCCGGAAAGCGCAGTGCTGGCAGGGACTGGTAGCACTGGCCTATTTAAGGTCGCCGGAAAACAATGGATGCGGGCGGCCCAGGATCACCCTTTGTGGAGATCCTTGGGGAGCAGTGGACGTATTTTGGCTAAAATGATGATGGCGACCCAATTTAGGTTTGGGTTACACTTAAGCTGTTAGAAAACTTATTTCGTTTACCAATGATTTCTTGACGGTTCTGACCGTGGTCTTTTATTCAAATCCTAAGTTTTGTAGACACTTTGCAGTGTCTGTGGTCTCTGACGTTGGGATTTATATGTAAAAACACAATCAGAACCGTCAGGACATCATCTCGGTAACCAACTTAAACAGAGGATTAGGTAAAGGCTGAATTCACAATTAGACCCAACCCCCCTCCAAACCACACGACACGCGATATACATTACGATGGGGTATAGTGAGTAACTGGGGTGGACCCAACCACCTTATCGCAAAATAAAATAAATTCTTACTATTCTATAATCGAATAAATTCTTACATATTATGCTTTCACATAGTCATACAAATACAGAAATAAATTCATCATCAGCATCATCATCATTTCAGCCAAAAGACGTCTACTGCTGGACATAGGCCTCCTACAAAGGCCGGTCCAGGGCCGCTCGCATCCATCGTTTTACGGCGACCTTAACCAGGTCATCGGTCCACCGTGTGGGAGGCCTACCAGCACTGCGCTTTCCGGAACGCGGTCGCCACTCGAGGACTTTTCTGCCCCATCGGGCATCGGTCCTGCGCGCTATGTGCCCTGCCACTTAAGTTTGGCAATCTGGTATAAATAAATTATCATTAAATAAATTATCATTGGTCCATGTGGTGACGGATTTAGAATACATACTGTCGCCACCCCATTGCATCCTGTGGGTGTCGTAAAAGGCGATAAAATGAGATGACTAGGCCGAAAACCTAGCCGCTAGAGAAGGAAAAGTTGATTCGAAAATCTGTGCCAACCCGTCTCCCCAACGTAGTACTATAGGCTAATTGCCCTCCATGTATTTAGGGGAGGCCCGACTCAGCAGTGGGTCAGCCATGGGCTAGTAGTCATTCCTTTAGTACAGAACAGAATAGGTGTATGTGTTATAATATTTAATAGTAAATTTTTACATCAGCAACGATGATTTTCCTGTTGCTTTCCGGATGGCGGCCAATGATCTCGCTTATGTAATATTCTCCATACAGATCTTTGATTCGTGGGCTGTGTTTATCCAGTAGTTCCACTATATCGTCATTATCTTCCTCGCTGAAAAAGGATATTATAAAAAGTATTCTAGCATATAGGCCAGTGAGGTGTAAGCTGGCAGCTAGTCTATCCAGTGATGGCTTTACCAGTAGCATGAATAGGCTGCAGCCTAGGACGGTAAACTAAAACGTCGAGGGGGACGACGAACTATTGTAAGTTATTGCCTAAAAATGCATTTTATATTGAGATTTTTTAGTTGCTTCTATATAAATATCATAATAGTATACATACACCGCTCGCCGCATCTTCAACTTGGGACAAAGATCTTTTCTTTGCGCCGTGTATAAACAATTACCAATTTTATCATCTGTTCTTGGCATCGTTTTTTGGATGGCACACCTTCTAATTTGAACGAACTTTTTATACATATCTGCAATGATAAGCTTAAGAGGTTGATTGATTAACTGCAACCCAACTTTTTAGATTGTTATATTACTTAACGACTAATAACTTATACGATTTCCGGGACTATTTTATTAAATATTGCAATGCGGGATTACATCGGTCAGTCCGCCCCGGTTGGCCGCCTTATTATGTACCTACAGATTAAACCATATGTGTTGCTTTTTATTATTGTCATTTTATATACACTCGAGAGCAATGAATCCGGGTCACTTAAAGAATCCTAAAAATCTCGGAAACTAAAAATGCTAGGTTAATGCAATAAATCGTATTTAATAGACAATGTAATACTCCTTAAATGAAGGTATTAAAACTTCTTAGTTATTGTAAAGTTATATCATAAAAAAATCAAACTTGAAAAAGGGCCACTTTCGAAGATGGAACTACGAAATTACAGCATTTGGTTTTGCTTTTGTTTGTAATCTGTCATTTATGTGGGTACATAAACCATGTTGATAGTGCTCTATATTCATTATTCAAGCTGAAATTATGTCGCTTACGCCTGAAGAATGCACCAGAATACTTACAATGCTGGAAACCGGCCGGAGTCAGCGCGATACAGCCAGGACTGTCGGTGTGTCGCTGTCAACAGTACAAAGAGTTCTCCGACGTTACGAAGAAACTGGTTCTAACCTACGCAGACCAGGAACGGGCAGAACCAGGTGTACCACAGCACGAGAAGACCGATACTTGGTGAACACCATGCTTCGAAATCGCTTTCTCACAGGAACTGAACTCACAAATCAGTTTCGACGCCTCGGAGGAAGTAACCCAAGTGCATGGACAGTAAGACATCGGCTTGCTGAATCTAACTTAAAACCCCTTAGACCTGCAAACGGCCCTAAATTGGAGCGTGGGCATCGTATTTCAAGACTAAGATATGCCCAGAGCCACGTAAATTGGAGTATTGAAGATTGGTCAAAAGTTATGTTCTCCGACGAATCAAAATTTATGCTCTACAAGCACGATGGAAGACACAGAGTGTATCGAAGACCAGGGGAAAGATTCAAGCAAGCATGCATCGAAGAAAAAGTAGCCTACGGTGGTGGGTCTGTACTTGTGTGGGCCGGAATTTCTTCTGAAAGTCGCACAGAGCTGGTGATCATAGAAAACGGCTCTTTAACTAGCGTAAGATATGTGGAAGAAATCCTCAATGATCACGTTGGTCCATTTATGGTCAATTTAGGTGAGGATGCTATATTTATGCATGACAATGCCCGACCTCATACAAGTAGGATTGTGAATGACTACCTTCAAGAGATGAACATTACTCGTATGGAGTGGCCAGCGCGCAGCCCGGATATCAACCCGATCGAGCATGCTTGGGACGAGCTAGGCAGAGCGTAAAACAACGAAACCCTCCCCCAATCACTCTTCGTGAGCTCAAGATTGCTCTCACAGAGGAATGGGAGAATATTCCCCAAAATCGTATAAGGAACTTGGTGTACAGCATGCCTAACCGCGTAAACGCAGTAATGGAAGCACGAGGAGGCAATACGAAGTATTAAAATTCAAGAAAATCGTAATAAAGTTCAAAAATTTCATGTTTCCTATTTTTGTTTTAAGGAGAGATCAGCAGTTTTTTTCTTTATGTAATTTTGTGTTAATAAAATTTATGGTGACTCATATTTTTTTTACTTTCATTTAAGGAGTATTACATTGTCTATTAAATACAATTTATTGCATTAACCTATCATTTTTAGTTTCCGAGATTTTTAACATTCTTTAAGTGACCCGGATTCATTGCTCTCGAGTGTAGTTAGGTAGAAGATATAGTCCAACGACATGATATGTCAACATATTTAAGGGTTCCAACCTAGGTAAGATCTGCAAATCTGCAGTACAGTGCTCGCCAATCTTTATGGCCGCTCTGAATGTAGCCGTGGGTACGAACCTGTGCATCGTACATTTCATAACCAATACGAACGTAGCTCACTCACACTAACAAGCGGGTGGTGAGGACGCTTGCGGGTGAAAAATGACCCGCGCGGGCGTGCCATGCCTGCCCGCCCGCGTACGTCCTGCTGATACCTGATTTTGTGTTGTGCGCAGCGTAATGCGGCTACATTCAGAGCGGCCATAAAGATGAGCGAGGACTGTACCTCGTAATTACTGTAGTTTGAATTACTGTGGTGACAATAGTATTCTAATTTTAACTCTAAATGCTCAAGTGAAATATGAGATGATGTACTACTTAATAAATAAATATATTTTGTGTTTTTAATACGATGTCCTAGATCTACAAACTACTTATAGAATGTTATAGGTAAGTACAAAATAGTTACCGTAAGGGCAAGACATCGGTATAATTATTACAATGTATTGTAAGTAAAAGTCGTTCATAAACACTGATACTAAAGCTTCTTTCAGAAAGTATTCGTCGACAGAATCCGCCCAGCACATGAAGTGGACAAATAATGTGTTGCGTGATAAATAAAATTTCCTGAGAAATGCAATAGATTTTTAGGAAAGCTGTAATCTAGAACATTTGATTTTAAACTTGTGTTGTTTAAATAAAATAGGTAAAAACCCTTTTCGAAAACAAATGTGCCATAACCTGAAGTTTGAGAAGACAAATTTGAGATTTGTCCGCTGCCTGAAGTCCTAATATCTACACAAATAAATAAAATTGGAGTGTCTGTTTGTAATCATAAAATTACCACTTTTTACAAAATGCGTAACTACGTACACACAGTACCTACATAGACCAAAATAACTATGTTTTTCATTTTTTCTGTCTGTCTGGTTGTTCTGGCTGGACTGGATGGACCGATTTTGACGGGACTTTCACTGATGATATAAGGAGTCGTATAGGCTACTTTTTTATTTACTAGCTTCGCCCGCGTCGTCACCCGCGGGTAATATCGCACCCGTGCGAAGCCGGGACGAGCCGCTAGTAACAAATCATATCTATGGAATATCGTAAAACGCTCCTTAACATGTACTAATTCCGTGTGGTGACGGATTTAGAATACACAATGTCACTAACCCATTCCATCTTTAGGGTGTCGTAAGAGGCGGATGAATTTGGAGTAAGCCCGACCCAGTAGTTGGTCATTTATGGGCTGAAACGACTACTCGACCCATAAATGACCCACTGCTGAGTCGGGCCTCCGCCCAAAACACCTTCTTCCTACGTTTATTATAAACCTGGCGCGATAAATTCATTTACTTAATTTCTGCTATACCATGATTCGTCCATGTGGTGACGGATTTAGAATACATAGTGTCGCCACCCCGTTTCATCATGAGGGTGTCGTAGGAGCCGACAAAAGCACATGTTATGGCCAATAACCTAGCCGCAAGAGAAGAAAACTTCATACGAAACCTTGTGCCAACCCGTCTGGTCAACGTGGCACAGTAGACTAATTACCCTCTTTGTAGTCGGAGGAGGCCGGTTGAGCGATCGTCTGCTGCGCAGCATGTCCGGGTTCGATTCCCGCACGGAAGAAATATTTGTACGACCTACAAGTATTTGTTCCGGGTTTGGGTGTTTTCTATCTATATTATGTTACATACTATCTATATTCGTTACAAAAAATATTTACTATTACATAGAAATTATTTTTGATGATTTACTATTACATAGTTTACAAAAAAAATATGTTTTTAAGTAGTTTATTAATCCATCTCGTTACCATAACACAAGCATTGAGTTGCTTAGCTTGGGACGAGATGGCGTTGTGTGAAATGTCCAAGGATATTTATATTTATTTATTATAGGCTGAGAAGAAGAAGAAGAACACATACTGATACAAATTCCTGGTCCACGTCTCCCAGTCCGCAGGGTCCACACTGCATACATTTGGGTGGTCGCATAGCGCCATGAAACCTACCACTTCCATGGCCTCATTGATCATGCATATTGATAGTGTTGACAGTTCGCTGAAAAAGTACAATCATAGACAAGGTGACAGCTGCAGCTTAAGCCATCTGGTCGTGCTGGATGGTTGTCCATCACTTTCCTCTCGACTGTGCTGCTACCTTGCTGTGGTGAGGGGGCTTGTGTGCCGACTCAGGAGTCAGGGTCATTCGTGCCGGGCAGGCCTACGGGGAGAGGCCAGACGAAAAGCAGCACAGGGTGTCGTAGCGGATTTGGGCCCCGGGGCCTCCTTTTTCCTCTGTTGCCTTGCAAGCCCTAAACCGCTGTGGTGCACCACTGTCCTCGGGTTGGCGGTCAACCTGATTGGTCACCAACCCGAGGGCTGAAGTGGCTTCCTTTTGCGAGGCCTTTATTTTACAGAAGCTACGGCTGACACGCGCCGCGGTGGGGTTTTGGGGAAGAGGGGGACGTTAAGTTATGCCCCCCTTCTACCCTCGCTTTAGAGGTCGGTGGTGCGTCCGGGGACATAGGTACCACCGACACAAGCCTCATTAACTGAGGGCGTCCCAGTTAGTAGTAGTATGTTATTGGATGTTTACAGCTGCGACGAATCGAATTCAAAATGTTTTCTTGCGAATTCTTTCAAATAGTCAAAAAAATATATAACACCAAATTTAAATGAAATACAAAAATAATGAATCTTTTAATTTTTACCACCCGGTTCGGAATGCCATTCCACAGAGAAGAGCCGGCATGAAACTCCATGGTTGCTCTTCTAAATAAAAGGGTTACAAATTATGGTGGTACAAACAAGTCTGACAGATTAGTGAGAGCAATAACTGCACTCACATACTGTGCGTACATAACACAGCCGACGTTACTCCCATGCGTCACTATCTGATAGATAGTCATTAACTTGATAGTGCGCTTTTTTATCAAGACCGGACTTAAGGTGGATGTTCCAGGGTAGCCTGCGAAATTCAAATTTTCTTACATTTTTTGCAATTTGCAGGCCAGTGCTGGGTTGTAAGATGATGAACATTTGATTCGCGGCTATAAGACGTATGTAGTT
This sequence comes from Clostera curtula, assembly GCA_905475355.2. NCBI lineage: Eukaryota > Metazoa > Arthropoda > Insecta > Lepidoptera > Notodontidae > Clostera > Clostera curtula. The sequence continues at coordinate 5,851,992 of FR997808.1, read as the reverse complement.
ACAGAGTTATAATCATCAAACTCATCAATACAACCCTCCAAGCTCATATAGGTGCAAGAATGACTTTTGAGCTTGAAAAAGTTTTTCTTGCACCTTTATGAGCTTGGAGGGTTGTATTGATGATTAAAATTCTATAACTACATACGTCTAACAGCCGCGAATAACATTTTAATCAACATACAACCTAGCACTGACCTGCAAATTGCAAAAAACGTAAGAAAATTTGAATTTCGCGGGCTACCCTGGAACATTCACCTTAACTTTTAAATTTCTAGAACGACCAATCCAAAACAGTTTCCGCAAATTTTTGAACAGGCGAATTCCGACACCTACAAAATAACCATGTGCTTTTTGTAGCCGGTGGAATTGTGTAACTAGCTTACGCCTATTTCTGGTCTGGATATTGGAAGATTGAATGATAGATAATAATAATAATAAATTATCTACTACTACTCAGCTCAAACATGACCCACTGCCGGGTCAGGCCTTTTTCATTACATGGAGGTTAATTAGCCTACGCTGTCAAGACCAGGGTTGCGTATCAGACTTTCCTTCTCTTGCGGCTAGGCTCGTCTTTGCCATTTTCTTGGTATGGGATGATAACGGTGGAATGGGGTGGTCATGCGCCACAACACGGACTAATAACTTACGACCCGTACACAATTTTAGGCGTAGAAAGATAATAAAGTCTCGCAGTACGTACATCAGATTGCCCAAATCAACTTCACCAAAAACTTGGTCCGTTTCATTGTGGTCCCAAAACAATTCTATATCACACCTGTCTATATCTATCGCCCGTCTAAACCTCCAACCTTTGGGACCTGCATCAAAATCAAAATAAATAGACATATTTGAATAAAAATCTTTAAATGTTGACACGTCGAAAATAATCTATGAGGTCATGAAAAGAACCACAACTTTATGCACTATTCAAATATATTACAACCATAATTTACATGTTAAATTATCATTACAATTATACATTAATATTAATGTTAATTTTATAATGGAAATTTGTAGCCAACAATCCAAATGAGCACGCATGAAATCCATTTATTCAATACTGTTCATAATTAAGTACCGATAATTGCATACTAAATATCAAAGTTTGTATTAACATTTTTATTAAGCTGCCTCTAAAATCATTGACATGATTTTATATTGCGAAACTAATATTTTAGATTGAAGATAATATGGCATAAAACAATATAATCATATTAAATAACTTTATCAGTTAAATCCCTAATTTATTAATCACTAAAACTACTCTAAAATAACAATTTACGAAAATTAAAGAGAAATTAAAATATAAATTCTTTACGAACTGAAAATATCTATCTATCCATTAAAATACTATATCAATCACATTTGCTGACACGTACGTTCTTAAAAACAGGAAGTACTCACCACATTTGTATAGAGATTCAAATATACACCATTAAAACGCTAAAAGTTAACTATCAATCAAAACAAACATTAAATTTACGTCAAAAAATCTTAACTACGACAGTACAAAACAAACACAAAATTGTAATATTAAAATATGGAAATTATTCTTGCGAAAGATCATATTTTATAGTTTTATTGCAAAGAATAAACGAAGGCAAATATTTGTATAGCCACATAACAGGATGGACATCAATGCTGATTAGAAAATTGTAGTGTTACTATTTAAAGAAAATGTTAGTAGGTGTGTCAATTTTGCTTTTAGATTATAATACAATCATTATTCAATTTAAAATATTGTCCACCTAACTTTTGCACTAATTTCAGTCGTCAATTTAATTTTGTGTCTCAGATTTGTGTTTGCAGTATTTTTATCAGAATAATATGCGGCATTAAGAATTTGTTATTGTCATTGTAGTATTATCATTGATTAAAACATTCAAAAGATACCGTAGAATCCGCTTATATTAAACGTTGAAGGAAAGTGACATTCATATTAAGTAACAGTGTTTTACACATTAAAACATTTTTATTGTTTGCTCTGTTTTTATGAAAACTTGGAAATGAAAGAAAAACTTTCCACAAACCATTCGGCGGTGGGTTATTTGTATAGGCGGAGTCGCAATAAACGGATTTTATATATAATCCATATGATGTCAAGTATAGTCAATAAAGGCTGTTATTTACTGCAGTTCATCAGACATTTTTTCACAAATGGAAACCGATCTAAATGTCGAAATGTCAAACTATCGAATATCCAGACTCGAGGTAAGCTACTTACCTACTTTATACTATGACAGTTATATCATTGCCATCATAGCTTAAAGCGTTATTTGTATTATATCACAAGTCTGTTTATCGTAGTTATACACTTAAAACAAGTGCCTATGACCTAATAAGGCACACACACCAAAATTGCGGCTCTAAGGATTACAAATAAATTAAACGTGGCTTAAATATTAGATGAGCGGCGGTAAATTCTTGACTCGAACTAAATGCGTGTGCGATTTGGACCTGCTAACATTGTTAGGAGTCGTCTTCACTGTTAGACTGGACATTGTGTTTTGACGTTGAAGATTAACTTTGTTCGCGCTCAGAGGTGCGCGGGGGGTAGCGAAACCATCGTTGTTGAGCTTCAACGCTGACCGCGTGAGCCTTGTTGGGGTGTACATAAGGTTGCTTTTCGGTGTCATTGGCAAGTTTGCGTGCTGAATGTTCTCTTTTCCTGTCTTAGGCGTCATAGGGGTTTTGACACGGGGCGCCTTTATCGGTGTGGCTCGTTTCTCTTCGATGGTTTGACAGACGTTTATGGCGGGTATGTCGTAGCCTTTCGTGTTTGCCATGGAGCTGCGGCTGATCTGCTTTTCATTGATGCAATCCTGTGAATTAAAATTAGGTTCAGGTTACCTATTATTGGTACTAATTAGTATGTTGGATTTTTTAATAAAAACTGTTTTTATATCATATAACTATAAAAATTAAAACAAAATAATACCATAAATACCTAATGATACATTTTTGTTTTAATTTTTCATCTATTATAATTGGACAGTCATGATTATTATTGTAAAACACCCTTACGTGAAAAATGACAACGTCGCATTTTCTTCGCTTTAAATATAAATGATCAGTTAGAATTACTCGTATTTATTAATGAACTGCAGCATGGTGGCTGGCTTCCCTTCACTAGATGCTACTGGAAAGCTCGATATACTTTAATATAATACTGCAGGCGAAGTTTGGCAACGTCGCAAAAGTAAAGATTCGTCATACGGGTGGCATTTTTTTATAGTTATATAACTTAATTATGGTTATATCTTCGAAACAATGCATTTTTTAACAACAAATCATAGCACATTTTGTGTTATTTTTTCTTATCAATAATCCTACAGGTACAATCCGGGACATATAAAACACTTTGTTCTTGAGTAAGATGGTGTCTCCCAGTGTAATAGATACTTTACACCTTTAACAACTACTCAAAACCAGTAGTTGGAGCGAGTTCAATATTCTGTATTTACTAATCCCGAAGTCACTTTTACTGTGGCTTTCTGTTTTGTTCTAGCTAATATAATACTTATTTCAGCAACATGTTATGCCAAAGCTTCAACGAATAATTCCAACGCATTGTTACTTGACAAGAGAAGGAAAACTTGGCAAGAATCCCTAGCCAACCCGTCTGGCCAGCGTGGCATAGTAGGCTAATGACCCTCCATGTAGTTGGAGGAGGCCCGACTCAGCAGTGGGTCAATTATAGGCTGAGAAGTAACTAAGTAAGTTACTGGTTTTACCGGGCGATCTGGTCGCGAAGGGACAGGACTCGAAAATTGAATGTTAAAACATTTTCTAGAACAAGAAGCAACAAACAAAAACATACCTTGAAGTCAGTGTAAGTTGTGAGCAACGTAGTCTCCATCAGCGGGTCCTTATTGGCAAGTGCATCTTCTTGTGAACCGGTGGACCGAGTCGCGTTCGTCGAACGACGACTACTGCTACGACGTTTGCCGTGAGACTACAACACAATGATAACAACAGATGATACAGTGTTTTATATATTACTAGCGGCCCGTCCCGGCTTCGCACGGTGGCGAAGTTCCCGCAGATGACCCGTCAAAATCGGTCCAGCCGTTCAAGAGGTTAGCCGGAACAAACAGACAAAAATTTAAAAAAATATATTTTGGTCTATGTACTGTGTACACATACTTAAGCATTTTGTAGAAAGTGTTTATTTTATTATTACAAACAGACACTCCAATATTATTTATTTGTATAGATTTGACGTGGGTTTTTAAATGACTTAAAATAAGGACGAGGTTCTGAATTAGTTCAATGATGACATTCAGAGAGACACGTCTTCAAAAAAACCGTATTCCATTGAGCATTTGCCAACATTCATTTAATAAAAAACCCAATTAATTTGGTAGCTATAACTATACTTAAACATGTTTTACTTTATCAAAAATTACGTCTTACCGTACGCTTGTGTTTCAGAATGCTGCCATTGACAACAAGTTTGGGAGTCTTTTTCCCGTCTGGGCCGTAGTCCAGCTTTCTTTTAGCGATTTCCCCTTTGCCCTCGGCCACGGCTCTGGCGGCTAAACGTCCGCTAATGCGCCTGCAAATAATAGGTCAATTAAACAATAGCTTCTAAAACGTATAGATAGATATAGATAAGTCAAAGTCGACTGCCTTAGTGGATGCGCCGCCTTTGGATCACGGCAAGTGTCTTTGTGAAAGCCAGAAGCACTTGTTCCGTGTCGTGTGTTTCATGTATGTAAACTGATACAGGTTATACCTAGCCAATTAAAATCAAAAATATTTTTATTCGAATAAATTCGCGCGAATTCAATTAATTCGCGCTTTCAAATAGTCAAAGATTACGATAGAAGATTTAAAAAAGAAAAATAAATTAATTACTCATTTATTTTTTACCACCGGTTCGGAATGCCATTCCATAGAGAAGAGCCGGCAAGAAACTCCATGGTTGCACTTTTAAGTGCACGACTATAGTTTTCATAAAAAAAAGGTATGTTTCAAGTTTTAGAACATGTAATAAAAAAAGATAAATGTAATACTGGCACTTCACAAGGCCGTTCGTTTTTCGTATGCGATATTATATACTTTTTGACGAATGTTCCACCCTCACAATGGACCTTATTGTCAAATATGATAGATACGCGAATACAAATATGTAGTGAAGTCACCATTACGAATATCTTAGATTATGGCGTGACGGGATTTAGAATACATAGTGTTACCACCTTGGTCCATACTGAGGGTGTCGTCGTCGTTTCAGCCCATGAGTAACCCACTACTGAGTCGGGCCTCCTCCAAATTTATGGAGGGAAATTAGCCTACTGCGCCACGCTGGCACAGAGTTTGTATCAATCCTTCTCTTGGGGCAAGGTGACCTGCCTCTTGCGTTCTTTTAGTCGCCTTTTACGACACCCTAAAGATGGTATGGATTGGTGACAATATGTATTCTAAATCCGTCACCGTAAGACCTAACAATACGAAATGAAAAGGTCGTAAAGCTAGCTTCAAGCGCAGGAAATCTTGCCCAGCGTAGCATAGTAGGCCAATTACCCTCCATGCAAATGAAAGAGACTCAAATCAGCAGTGGTTTAAGTGGTAGTTGTAGATCAGGGCGCAACGACGATTAAACTTACCTATTGTCAGCCCTTACGACACCCTCAGGACAGAATGAGGTGGTGACACTATGTATTCTAACTCCACACGGAATAATCAGTAATTAATTTTATATCTGCCAAAGCTACATGTTACTAACTACGCATAATAACATTAACCAAACGTGCATTGTACCGTGAAATTGATCAACACTTAATCAAACGCAGTAATCTCATCAATTCATAATTACGTCACGCATTTTCGAACAATACCGCTACAATTACTACATCACACTAAATACGCACCATTATATAACGTTACCGGTACAATGTGTAGCAATATTTCTCATTCCTTGTACTTACACAACGCCAATCAAAGCGGTATAATTTCGTTTCAATCGTTACTGCTATCGGTGAATGAAACTTGCCTTAACCGTGACGTAATCGTGTTCTCTATTTATTTAATCACATACGCGCGCTGAAAGTGCAGAGGAATGAAAAATATGATTCGTAACAGCAGTGTGGCAGACTTATTGTTATACAGGTGTCCCAAAAAATAGTGTCAAATGGAAGTCCAGAGATAGAGCACCCCTTGGGCTACCCGAATCACCCCATGTATGTTCTGCGATTTTTCGTAATTTTCTTGTTATGATTATGTTTGGATTTATATCACTATTTTTATAATTTTAGTCAAAGTTACGAAGCTGATTATTTTATGCTTTCAGTTAAGTACAATTCAAGATGATATAGTTAGAGAAAGATACATTTTAATAGCCTTCTACTTTAAAAAAATTAAATTAAGTTTTTGGTCGGTAATTCTCAAAAATTCAGAATAAAAAACATTACACGATAACTATGAAAAATCGCAGAACATACATGGGGGTGATTCGAGTACCCCAATGGGTGCTCTATCTCTGGACCTCCGTTTGACACAATTTTTTGGGACACCCTGCATAAGTTATGCAATATGGCATGTCTTTGTGCCATTTCTTTTCACTATTCGCATGCACATTATTGCTTTATCGAACATTGGTTGCCATGTGTGGACTGGATACACGAAGACTTCCGAAGTGAGGACATTGATACTACCAGTTCGTGTGGTGACGGATTTAGAATACATAGTGTCACCATTCCATTCCATCCTGAGCGTGTCGTAATAGCCGGCAAAAGGAAATGACAAGGCCGAAAACCTAGCCGCAAGAAAAGGAAAACTTGATACGAAGCCAGATGGGCCAGCGTGGCGAAGTTGGCTAATTACCCTCCCTATAATGGAAGGGGCCCGACTCAGCAGTGGGTCATTTATGGGCTGAGTAGTATTGACATAATTCGACATTGGGTGCAGGTGTGGAGTTGATACACGAATACTCCCGAAGTGAGGACATAGATACCTTTTGGTCTCTGCACCACTTATAGGTTGACTGGGAGAGAATGCCCATGGCATTAAGTCCGCCTTTGTACACTTTATGTGGAAGAAGTTTTAACAAATAAATAAATACTACAAGGGAGTGAAGCAGTAATAATAAATGTCAATAAATCCGGTATAATATGGAGATTAGCACCGTTTCGGTGCCCATCCGGGCGAAGCGGGCAGACACTTTATAGTACTACGCAGTCCACCGACGATCCACTGCAGAGTCGGCCTTCCACCAGTAACAGTTAGATGAAGAGTAATTACCCTTTTTTTTTGACCCGCGGTAAAATCCTTTATGGACTATCCCTGCCAGCTTGGGGATGGCCAACAGAGGGGCCTGTGGGAGTCCCCTCCGCCTCTGTGAGAAGACGGAGTCATACCCACGAAACGTCCACGGGGTGTACCGTCCCGCGCTTGCTGCCCCGTGGACCCTGACTTCTCCCCGGGGAAGGGTAATTAGCCTACTATGCGACGATTCAAATCAAGTTTTCTCTTGCGGTTCGGTTATCGGCCTTCTTATTTCCTTTTGCCGTCGCCTACGACACCCTCAGGTTGAAATGTGACACTATGTATACTAAATCCGTCACGTACACTATATACTCGTATGTAAAAAATATCCAGTTGAAAGTGATTATTAATTTCAAAGCTAAAATTGTTCTCACCTCTTGACTGTTGATATGGCGGACCTCTTCAGGGCGGAAAGATTGTTCGTGAATGTGGTAACAGCCTTTGTCGCGCTGCCTGTGACTAACAGGCGTTTAGATGGCGGCCTAAAAGGTAGAGGTTCTATTATTTGTCAGTGTTATTGCGTTTATGACAGTACTTTATGTACTAAACATGCGTAAATATTTTAAAGGCAACATAAAGCTAGTTAACAAACTACGCCGATTATGATGCAAAGGAATGCAGTATCTGCCGACCGATTTCAAGTGGTAATAATTTGAGTAGGTATTCTACTTTTTGGATAGGTCCAGATGAAACAGGTTACTGTTAACGCTATTTGTCAGTTTTTCATAATGTTGATGCCTGTGGGTGCTACAATTTACCTGTAACTGTGGGGCTACTAGTTACCTGTACCTGTGGGGCTACAATTGACCAGTACCTCTGGGGCTGCTATTGATCTGTACCTGTGGGGTTAGTATTGACCTGTACTTGAGGGGCTACTATTTACCTGTAACTGTGGGGCTACTATTTACCTGTACCTGTGGGGCTACTATTTACCTGTACCTGTCGGAGTACTATTGCAATCTGCAAGTCTGTTATTTACCTATCGGGCACCTATTTACCTGTGCCTATCAGCAGTCTGCGCGAGTCCGGCGGCGGTCCTGTTCCTCTTGCCGAGCGGCGAGGTGGCCAGCGAGCGGAACAGCGGCGTCGTCGGAGTCAGCGCTTGTTTGCGGGCGGACAGCTTGTTATGCCGCTCCTGTAGTAGAAACACGTCTGACTCAGCGGGTGACGCCTGCCATGGCGGCGCGTCACACCGAACGACAGAGTTTGTGCAAAGTATACAGGATGGAACAAAAACCCTAAATCAATACCAAAGGATCGATAGGACTAGTAGCTAGGATACGATGCCGTGTACAAAGTTGTAGGACAACTAAAGAATCCGGTGCAGAAATATTGCTAAAGGGTACCAACGCTACAATGTATGTGATGACTTTTAACAGTCACGTGATTGGAGCGTTTTGAAACGTCTTTCCATATATTTTGCAATTGCCACTCTTTAGCGATGTTATTTGCATCAGGACGGCTTATGCGATGATTGACAAAAGTTGGTTATGGTACCTGATTTAGGGTCACATAGCTAATCGATGTGCATGTTATCATGGGAAAATTAGTGTAATTTCCCTAAAGTAATAAAGTTTGATAGTGAGTATAATGTTTTATATTCACATGGAACGACGACGATAACCTTGCTGACCATTATTAAATCCTACTCATAATGTATTTTTTAATGTGTTTAGTGTCTATGTAGCAATTTAATACATAGTTACATCAAAATTGAGGCAGGTACACGACATCTATTTGCAAATGGAACTAAACCAATTTAAAGTCAAGGCAGACGAAGAAGGTACTACTTCTAGTACTGAATACTCACAGCTTTTCTAGTCTCCCATTCCTCCTCCATAAGTTGCAGCAAAGGCTTGCCATCCACAGTAAAAGTTGCTCCCGTCCTGGCTTCATACTGCATTACCAGTTCACGAATTTGCGCTTCAATTTTAGGCAGCTAGACAGTGAAAGAACGTGTTAGAAAATATGTAAGAAGTAAAATATTGATACTCTAAAGACTATATTAACTGAGAAAAATGTATTTTCATCCCCCCATCTCGGAAAGAGTATTTTTGCTCTTCGATATCTGAGTGCAAAAGCCGTTTTTATTCACTAGAGAATAAAGTATTTTTGCTCTTCGATATCTGAGTGCAAAAGCCGTTTTTAATCGGTAGAGAATAAAGTAAAGATTATTCTGTAATACTTACCTGTCATAATGTAGTAATTAATACCTAAACTCAAATAAAAGTGTACCTATCTTGTGATTGTAAACGTTTTTTTTTTTGCATTTAGTCATTTTCTCGCTGAGGTGGAATGAAAAGTTACGTGTTGCACTCGAGTGCAAAGATTTTTCACCTCGTGCTCTTTTGATTCCCTCGCTAACGTTCAGGATTCCAATTTTGAATCACTCGCTGCGCTCGTGATTCAATTTTAGAATCCTTCGCTTGCTCGGTCATCAAAATTGAACACGCGGTTAAAAAGCAACTTTGCACTCTTGTATAACAAATAACTATTATACAGGTGTAACAGGTGTTCACTGAGATAATACTGACAGGTAATAATTGATATCCGATTTGGATAGTACTCAGCCCATAGATAGCCCACTGCTGAGACGCTGGCAGGATGGTAACCCAGTACAGGGTTTAATATCACATTTTCCTTCTCTTGCGGCTAGGCTCTTACGACAGCCTCAGGATGATGACATTGTGTATTCTAAATCCGTCGCCAAGCGGAGTGGGTATACACTGCCACAGTATTGTTTCACTATTTTGTTACACCCTGTATATATGATTAACTAGCTGACCCGGCGAACTTTGTTCCGCATTATAAATATTTAAAACAAAAAGAAAGGTGGACGTAGGATACCTGAGATTTTTATCCCGTCCGTATAAAACCTACATTAACAAAACGCAACTGACAGCGAAACGTTATGTTGTCTATAGTTTAATATGGCCGAAAATTTGACAATTAGAAATTTTGAATTCGACTTGTTTAAATTGTTGTAATTCACATAATATCTTTATAACTTGTAGCCTATGTGTTATTCTGATATACAAACTATATTATTGTAAAGTTTCATTAAAATCCATTCAGTAGTTTTTACGTGAAAGAGTAACAAACATCCATCCATCCATCCATCCATCCATCCATACTTACAAACTTTCACGTTTATAATATTAGTAATATATGATTATACTGAAAAAAAAAAAACATAATACGAGATAACACTCACATTGCTGGCGATAGCCTTTCTTTCCTTTTCTTCTCGTAGCAATTGCCCGCCGCGGTTGTGGTAGCGACCCGGCTCAGACGCGCGTGCCTCCAGCTCAGTCATTTTCAGCCATAGGTTCTTGCGAGTCATTACCAGTTCGAAAATATGCCTGCGAAACAACAATTTGAACTTGGAAAGGGACCTAGCAAAGTGGTGAAACAAACATTGCAATATTTAAGATTATACATTTAGTAGTCTTAAGGGACTTAATACAGTTGTGAAATATTATTTTTCCATCACTAACATAACAACACTCCAGGTTAAGAAACCTTCCAAACAAAAAATATTAAAATCAATATTGGCTCTTTAGTTTATGAGCTATGATGGCAAGACCTATATCAACTTTTTGTTGGTTAAAACCATGTATCTAATGTTTAAAATCTAAGGTCCATACAATCAAAACGCGAAAAAGTAGTACTCTATAGTTTAATAGAAGCCCGATTTTCAAAATCAGAATTTCAAGTCAATATCAATTATTTATTTATTTGACGGTATAGCAACGCCATCTCTGTGTGGTAACGGATCCATGGCACAATGGTTGTGCCACCTCATAATGCCCCGCGATTTTTGACCTCGACTTCTAGTCGCGCCCCCCGGCTCGGATTTCACAAAACCACTAAATAAACATGAATTTGTTATTGTACTACCTACAAGTTTTATGTTTTTTAGTTTTATTATGAATAAAGCTATATGATTGAGTGTTTTGTTCATTATTATTTAACTCCATTTTAGAATTTTTAGAATTATTAAAACGGAAAAAAAAAATATTTTTTTTTTGATACCCCCTTTTGTTTAAAAAATCATATCTCAAAAATTAAAGCTATATCATATGGTTTTTTTGCTTTATTTACAATGTGTAAATTGTGTATAATATGGAAAAAAATAAAAGATACAATAGTATTATATATTTAATTAAAAATAAATTATCATTAAAGTTTGGCTGCGCATGCAGTACTGACTTAGTTCCGCTATTTTAGTCATATTTTACATATTTTGCAAATATTTTTAGTAAAACGGCATGTAATTAGTTGAATTATCATATTAATAACATTTAATAGCATTTAGTATTAGAAACAGCCAAAAAAGTATCAAAATATGAACAAAACACAAAATATACAATCATAGCTAACCTCCAAATGTACTAAAATGCATCGGCTCTAAAACATACATACATACATATAATCACGCCTCTTTCCCGTAGGGGTAGGCAGAGACCACTTCTTTCCACTTGCTACGATCCATACATACTTGTTTCGCTTCGTCCACTTTCATTATTCCCTTCATACATGCTCTTCGGTTTAGGGTACTCTTGACCTGGCCTTTTTTCAAGACGTCCCTGATTTGGTCTTGAAACGTCCGCCTAGGTCTTCCCCTTCCAACACTTTCATTCACACTCGCCTTATACACTTTTTTCGTCAATCGTTCTTCATTCATTCTCTCGACATGGCCAAACCATCTCAGCATACCTTTCTCAATTTTTGTCACTACATCTTCTTTCAGACCACAACGCTTCCTTATCTCACTATTTCTTATCCTGTCACTCAGTTTAACTCCTATCATACTTCTTAACGCTCTCATCTCAACTGCATTTATTCTGCTTTCATGTTTCTTCTGCCATACCCAACTTTCACTTCCATACATGAGTGTCGGAACCAACACTCCCTCATGCACAGCCAAACGAGCCTTGTTAGACACCTTCCGACTGCTCATAAAGGAGTGCAAAGCTCCGTTCACCATGTTCCCTGCATTCACTCTTCTTTCGATATCACTCTCACACTTTCCATCTCATACGTCAATAGCAACATTCACGACCCCTTTCTTAAATTTCTTCCAAAAATCTTCAATCACACCTATCTCTTCTATGCCTTTAACACTTTCTTTCAGTTTCTCTACATACTCGTCTTTCTTTTCTTGCAGATTTTCCACTTTTACTCTGTCCAAAACACTCGTAGGCTCGGCCCCTCGGTGTCGCCACCGTTTAAAGAGGCCACGCATTCGGGCTATCACCAGGAAGTGGTCTGTGTCGAGGCCTACACCGCGGTATGCCCGAGTGTCTAGCACTTTCTTCCTCAGTCTTTCATCCACAATTACAAAATCAATCATACTTCTCGACTCACCTTCATCTCTTGTATACAAATGGATCTTTTTGTGGTCAAACATTGTGTTGGCCACGCAAAGATTCCATTCCAAGCATACTTCAAGCAGGCTTCTCCCATTTTCATTCACTCTCTCGTCCCCAAACGTACCCAGAACTCCTTCATACCCATCACGCTTCACTCCAACCCACCCATTAAAGTCCCCTAACATCACGATCCGTTCATTTTCTCCGCATTTATTCAAGACCTCTCTCATGCTATCCCAAAATTCCTCTCTCTCTTGTCGGGCTTTTAAGGACCCACCTCCGCGCAGATCCGTCGGTGCATAGACCCCAAGGATAAACAAGCGAGTGAGTCCGACTTTTAACCTAATCCAGAGGAGTCTTGGGCTTACACATTCATGCTCCATCACACATTCAACTATTCGAGAGGAAAGAATCACACCAACTCCCTGACAGCCTCGGCTGGTTTGGGGGACTCCCGACCAGTATGCCGTGTAGGAACCATGAACCGTGGTGTCACATCCTTTCCTCTTGGTTTCGTTCACGCACAAAATATCTATGCATCGCTCATCCATCATCTGACATACTTCATCTACCTTACCATCCATTCCTCCTCTCACATTCAACGTAGCGAAGCGGCTCTCCATGGGCCGCTTTTCGCCCCCGCGAGAAACGAGACGTGATGGGTGGCGAACCACATCGCCGCCATTTTGGTTAATTAAATTAAATGTATTGTTAGCCATAGCGTTCCCACGAATAGCAAGGGAAAGGTTTGTCCACCCCAGCAGAGCCCCGCATGCCAGGGTAAGGCTAGCCTAATTCTGGGTCGCCCGGTCCCAGGGCAGTGTGGCACGCTAACGACTAAGCTTGCCCCTAGCCATGCATCCATCCGCGCGGCAGACGTTGGATTGGCGGAGATGGTAGGGATAGGGAAAGAGAAGGATAGGTGGTGTGAAAAGGAAGACTGGTAAGTTAGAGTGGGGAATAGGAAATGTAGGATATTACCGCCCAGGAGGGCAAGGGATAGGACAGTAATAGCTAAGGTAGCCGGGGCCGCATACCCGTATACTATACCACAACTACCGGACAGGTAAGTTGGGATGAGTATCCTCTGACTCTGGCTCTAAAAACGGGTGAATTTTATGTTTGAAGGTGAAATTATTAAATAAATGTAATAATAGATAACTCACCTTTAAATATGTCCAATATCACTCACTTTAAATCACTATTTCTATATTTAATCGAGTTTTTTCCGTATACACGCACTCACTTTATCAAAACACGAATGCAACTGAATGTCGGTCATTGACCGAAAAAGTTCGAATCGTTAAAATTTACAATTTTGTACTATGGAATGTGATTGGTTGGCTTTACCTCGTTCATTATTTAGCATAGAAGCGAGACAAAGAATACAAATGTACCTTTATTAAACAGGGATAGGAAATTTAACTGACAAGAACGAGTCGATGCGCGCGCTTTCGCGCCGAAATCCCGTGGCACAGGGGTTGTGCCACCGGACACTTCGCCGTACATTTTTCATGGCACAACCATTGTGCCACGGGCACGTTAGCGGTTAGAATGCATAGTGTCACCGTCCCATTTCATCCTTAAGGTATCGTAAGAAAAGGTTGATAACCTAACTGGAAGTGAAGGAAAACTTGACACAAAACCCTGTCCACCTGGCAACTGTGGCTAAATGGTATAATTACCCTCGATGTAACTGGAGGAGTCCCGTCTCAGCAGTGGGGCATCTTTAAGCTGAGTGGCAGTATAAGAGACACAGACATAGATGTCAAATGGAAAATTGCTAATTCAATTCTCCTTACTTGTGTTCCTCGTGGAACTTGGTGATCTTCTCGAGGTACAGTTCGTGCAGCGTGAGAGTGTCCTCGGTGAATATATCCTGAAAGTAGTGCACGAACTCCTCGCGCTCGCGACTCGAGTACATCACGTTGTCCCACATCAGCTTGATCTTGGTGCGGACGTTCGCTACGAATACCTGATGGGATAAATAGAAAGCGAATGATAAAATAGGCAACAAGGAGGCTATATCTAGTGACATTATAACGTCTAAAACGCACACACACGGTTTTGGTACACATACGGATTAGGGAATGCCCGATCTCGCGGGATGCCGATCTCGCGAGATCCCGTGTAATTTTTCGGGATCAATCCGAAAGCATAATATATTCAACAAGAGTTTGGCAAAACAATTTAGCTGGTTCTTGACTGCAATACACGTTAGTCTAGCCTATGCAACATGATAAGGACATACAATATGATGAAGAACATGCTGTCCTTATCGATTTGGAAAATACATTTCAGCCATTTCATACATTTCAGCCGAAATTGGCTGATTTAGTTAGTGCAGAACATACGATGCGTTTCATGATTCGAAAGCTAGAAGACCTAAAAACTCCTCTCTCAGAAAAGTTGCTATCTTCGATGAATTATCGTATCTCCGAGCGTCGCTTATATGAAACTGCAGCGCTGTTATATTAAAAAAATCAGAATAATTATCAAGATGATTTGGAGCAATGGAAAGGCAACGAGACTTTTTTAACTTCACAATCACAAACAAGCAGTTTTCATCGTATTCAGTAATGTGTTTTTAACTAGACGAGATCCCGAAAATTTCTGACTTGATGATGAATTGATCATGATTGACATTTCTAATCCCGAGGGATCTCGACTTTACGATCTCGAGTCGGGATTGCATTCCCTAATACGGATATAATATTCATTCCTTCTATATAGAACAAACATACAAACTTATACCATTTTAAAGACTACAATTGACAGAATCGTCGTTGAGTTTATGTAGAGTATTTCTTTTCTAACACGATTTATGATTAAAAATCACTTGACCTACATCAATCTTATTTAAAAAAATGAATGATTGTTTGTAAAGGGCAATAATTCGTTAACTATGCATTTGATCATGAGATGATCTTCAGCAAAGTTGAATATCATGAGACTTGGAAGATTAATAAACAAAAAGAAATTTAATATTTGTGTAATCTCCTTCAAATTTATTTTCGTTAATGGAGTAGTAACACTCATAGGGTACAACTAGTAAGTCATAAAAAGATAGACAAATATTACAGACAAACAAAATATAAAATTAAAACTTATTAATTAAAATTAAACTTCCATGTGTTACGCCGTCATACTTCAAAATAGAAAAATAAATTTATACATTTCGGGGTCCGGAAAGGGTCTTTGTGTTTAACAGAGGCACTTGCTCTGAGTTCGGTGGCATTTGTGTTCGTGAGATACATGTTGTAAACCGACCCCGAGAGACAGGCTATGCCAAGTTACTGGGAAATAATAAAATATATAGCTTGAGTTATACCTCGTTTATAGATGGTTTATTTATATATTTAACGAAATTTGTATATATATTTATAACTAGCTGACCCGGCGAACTTTGTTCCGGATTATAAATATTTAAAACAAAAAGAAAGTTGGACATAGGATACCTGAGATTTTTATCCCGTCCGTATAAAACCTACTTTAACAAAACGCAACTGACAGCGAAACTTTATTTTGTCTATAGTTTAATATGGCCGAAAATTTGACAATTAGAAATTTTGAATTCGACTTGTTTATATTGTTGTAATTCACATAATATCCTTATAACTTGTAGCCTATGTGTTATTCTGATGTATACGCTATATTATTGTAAAGTTTCATTAAAATCCATTCAGTAGTTTTTACGTGAAAGAGTAACAAACATCCATCCATCCATCCATACTTACAAACTTTCACGTTTATAATATTAGTAAGATATGTATATTGATTGTTGACACAAACCAATCTTTAACCTAACAACACAGTTGCCGTAAACATTATAACTGTTAGAAATCGTTTTGCATTTGATGTGAAAGTGACTAAGTAATTGGCTCGTTGCTTATTCATGCAAACTAGTAGTTTGATAACAGTTTTACATCATTCGCAAGATTTAGTAATTATTGTAGGCCGGTTCCCGAGACACGTTGAACGCCATAGCAACGTCAATAACTAGTACAAACAAGTTGAGCGATATACATCATCATCGCAACCCATAAAGACCCACTGCTGAGCCGGACCTCCTCCACAACTTAGAGGGAAATTAGCCAACTGTGCTACGCTGGCCAGACGGGTTGGCACAGGATTTCGTTTCAAGTTTTCCTTCTCTCGCATTTATTTATGGTGTTTTTTTCGACCTTTTCGCCCTAGTCATTTCTTTTTGTCGGCTTGCACCACAACCTCATGATGGAATGGAGTGGTGATACTGTGTATGCTAAATCTATCACTACGTAAACCCTTACATTTATTATACCGTTTATTGAAGTTACTTGTAATACAAATAAATTCCAATAATACCTAAAAGCCAGTGAAAGTTGACTCGTGAGAAATAGAGCTAGCGATAAATCTTCGACAACATGTTTGCGTCTTGTTGTCCTATGATGTAAAACAGTAGTATTGTATCGTGTCGCATTAGCGTTTTATTAGAAAATAGCCGGTAGAAAGCCCAGCACTAAGGTCGAAATTTGTATAATTGACGAACAAGAACTCAAAAATGACAAATTTGTACATCGATTATTTTTCATATTTGTACATACCTGGATCTTCTGCCTTTTGATTTGATCGCATCTCTTGATTTCTTCCTTAATAGCTGTTTCGGTATGTGGATGGCAACCAGGATGCGCGTGCAGGAAGTTTTCGCGGTATACAAGATCTTCTTCTAAGCAGTCCCACAGCTTGGTAAGGCGTTCGCGAAGTTCTAACACCTAATTGAACATAATTCTACTTTTATAATTTAAAATATTATTTCAACAAGCATTGTAAATTTAGCAGCAAGAAATTAATCAACAAATGACAATGTTGAAATAGATCGCAGTTGAACGCAATTAATGAATCGAAGTCTTAACTTCGATTCATTAATATAAAATCTTTTACTTATATAGTACATTTTACTTATAATATATACAATCTTTTACTTCTAGATTTCTTGAAATCTAGAAGTAAAAGATTTTATATTTATTGGTTTTCATACTAAAATAAGTTTCGTTCGACGCATTACGCTTTTATAAATGTGCGATCACCTTAACTAGCCCCTCTAATATTAAATATATCGCTTCTTTGAAAAAAAAAAACGAAGTGACATCTCCAAATAATGATTAATTTTATTATGAACCTTGTTTTTAAGGTGGCAATGTTGTTTCTTGCAAGAATGGGGTGTTTGAGATGTCACATTGTTATTGCAAAGAGGCATATCTAAGGAATAAAGATACATAAAGAAGAAGAGAGAAGTAATAAAATTGCCAACATTATTAAAAATCTTTTTGACTGCCTGACTGAATTTTTTTGGATCACAGAGTCCCAGTTCGATTCCGGGGCCGGGCAAATGTCTTTGTGTAAACTAGAGGCACTGTCTAAGTCTGTGTGTCATTTTTATTTGTGAATTTCATGCCTGTAAATTGCCACCGCGATACGAGTCACACCTAGTGCGGTTATCTTTATTTTAAAATAAGATATTTAAAAGAAAAAAAAACACCTTTTCTACCCTTGACTAATAGCCATCTCTGGTTAACTCGCCTACCCTTTCTAGTAAGACAGTACTCAATACATACCCTATTATTAGTTTGCTCATATTTTTCCTGCAAGTCTTGTTGGAGCTTCGCGAGGCGGTCCATGTTCAGATCCGTGACTTTAAAGTCAACAGAGAGAGAAGTAGTCACAATGTGCTCAAACTTGTTCTGTGGCTTGATTTGAAGTTTTTCTGAAAATATAATTTGGTTTAGAAAAGTAAAAAAGCACTGAAAATATGATCCACTAGCGACCCACCAAGGCTTCGCACGGGTGCAATGATGAATCTCTATATTTATCGGATTTTCTCTACAATATTATGGATGTATTAAACTTAAAAACCTTCCTCTTCAATCACTCTATCTATTTAAAAAACCCACTTCAAATTCCGTTAAGTAGTTTTAAAGATTTAAGCATACATAGGGTCGGACAGACGACAGCGACTTTGGTTAATAATAAGTAGTGAGTAGTGATTACTCATACTGAGTAATCTGAAACTCATACTGAGTAATCACTACACAATTTGATGACCTTGACTTATTTTTTCTTTTAATCCAGTATTGAAGTTCTGGAAAGCAGATGGAATTGACGACACGGTTGGCGCAGTGGTTGAGCGATAGACTGCTGCGCAGCACGTCGCGGGTTCGATCCCCGCACGGAAGAAATATTTGTACGACCTACAAGTATTTGTTCCGGGTCTGGGTCTGTAGTGTGGACCGGCTTACGAGCCTCCAACGAGCGCACTTCGAGCGTTCGGCTCGTGCTCAACCGTGCTCAACCCGTTGTCGGTTTTTTGACGAACACAAAGGGATTTGCGTAGCTCGGCTTGCGCTCCACTCGTGCTCGGCTCGTCTAGCGTATACGAAGGTATAAAGGTTTCGTATATAAAAAAATATATCCTTAATCTATACTAATATATAAAGCTGCAGAGTTTGTTTGTTTGTTTGTTTGTTTGTTTGAACGCGCTAATCTCAGGAACTACTGGTCCGATTTCAAAAATTCTTTCAGTGTTAGATAGTCCATTTATCGAGGAAGGTTATAGGCTATATTTTATTTTCAAAGGAATTAGGGATCCGTATGAAAATTGCGATTTTGTAACCCAAGGTGTAAAATCGAAAACCTATTTACGCGTGCGCTGCAAAAACTATTGACAATAGAACAAAATGAAGTACTACGAGTTTGTAGGTCTTATTAAAATCTACAAAAAAGTCCGCGAGAGCACATATCTAACTATCATAGTTTAGTCACAATAACCACTTTTATATTCATAAAAAAAATGCATCGAGATAAGCACGTGTTAGAAGCCCACGCGAGCGAAGCCGCGCCCAAAAGCTAGTATCTAATAAACACTCACCCATAATATCCTTGATTTCCACTTGTATATTCAAGAACGTCTCGGTCCTCTTGTCTCTCTCTGCCTGGAGCATATCCAAATGGTCTTTCAGCTTATCCAGTTCTTCCTCGGATGGCAGTGGCACGTCTTGGAGCTCTTGTATTGTGACTCCGAGCTTATCACCCAAGTCGCGCTGCCACTCTAGAAGGCGCTCCATCTTCATACGACGTTGCTCTACTTGTTCCCTATACCTGTTATACAAGATAGATATCTGCATTACAAAACAATGTTTTCCGACCAGACGCTGGACAAATTTGCATGTAGTTCAACCCTATAGCGAAGCAAAATAAGGATATACACGTGAAGTAAAGTAGCAGTCCTGTGTTTAAAATATAGTTCCCACGAGCCAGATAATATCTCATATTATGAATGTTTTCTACACCAGATTTTATGACAATGGACAACATGGGTTCTAGTAAAAACTAACCAACCAGCTACCATTATATTAAATACAATATAGTAAATAGAGTTCAACATTTTTTCTTGGCTATTCTGTCATTATTTCTTAAGTGACTACTTAAGTACCAGTGACTATTAAGTGGTAGTATTGTAGCGACCACACTTTACCTGAAAAATTAGAACTATCACACCAAGAAATATTGCCCCAAAATTACCAAAAATATCACCAAGTTTACAGAGCACTTTGCACGGTTAAGAAATCCCCGTCTACAGTTAACGGGGGATAGGCGCCGAGGACCCCTGCCGACATACTACCTCGTCTGGCTGGATGATCATACCATAACGCCTAAAATATTATTTCAATTTAAAAAATCTTTGTGGTTCACGAATTATTTTAATTCGTCTGCGAATTTCATTCAGAGTTAATCATGCATAGTAACTTCCAACATTTATTAATTTTAACCCATAAACAACCCACTATTGAGTCGGGCCGCCTCCAAATTCATGGAAGGATATTAGCTTACTGTGCTACGCTGGCAAGACGGGTTGGCACAGGGTTTGCCATCAAGTTTTCTTTCTCTAGAACAGCTAGTTATCTCGCGTTCCTATAGTCGACACCTTCAGGATAGGTTGGTGACATTTTGTATTCTAAATCCGTCACCATACAGACTTGTCTCTCTCAAGATGTCTCTCTGCAATGCACGTTGGGAGACTCTCCGGGTAATTGCACCAAGCACCATTGTGAACAAGAGCTAAAGTGGTTTTTTTATCTGTGGTCTTGAATGCCTTTGACGCTAGGCTTGCGTGATGGATAGCAACGCCAGGGTTTAAGATGGAGCAGACAATTCAAGGAATTGCCCTGCCGGGCACCGGCTCTCACATCACACGACGAAACACAGTAAAACTGATTTGACTTTACCACCAAGCGTGCTGGGTGGTAAAGTCAAAAGCCTGGCCGCCTAAATGCGCGGGAGCCCTAAGACTATCTACTAAATTCATTTTTGAAGTTTCCAAATAACGAAGACGTATTTAAATGAGGTTATTTTTTTAATTTGAACCTTCACCGACTTTTACCTGAATTTTATAATCAGTTACCAACAAATATTTTGGCCTTAATTGACTAAATTACGTGCTGTCAATTACAAATAATATATATAAATGCTACGTAATGGTAAACGGGGGTTTTAATGACCGTGTCGCAAGCATCGGTGTGCACCTCAACGCTATGACTAAATTAGTTATTTATTAGGGTTTTTTGTTCGAATGAGCATGAAATACGCTTCGACTTATGTGTGTAGTGTTTCATACCAATTTGAACAATACAGAAAAATAAAAAAGATATTTCTGTAAAAAAATACCATCTCTGCCTCCAGTGTCTGTTTGTTTCCCACCTTGATGTTATTTAATTTACAGTTATGTATTAATCAATAATTGAAAATCGAAAGAAATAAAAGCATTTTATCAAAGTTGTTGAAAATCTTGGGTCGAATTGCCACAAAATCGAAATATGCAAATTAACTCTTCATACAAACTACTGTTCGTTACTTTTTGAAATAAATATCTATATGACCAATCTGGGACCTATCAAATAAGACTGATCTAAATCGGTTTATGACGGAGTTAAATGAATAAACAAACATTAAAACGGAAACATACAACAAAATTGAACACTCTTTCTTTATTTAAAGTTAGAGTTTTTTTAAAGAAACATTGTTCTCATTTAATCAAACTGGTGTAGTTTTAAAATACATTTATCATAATCATCCAATTGACATTCAATGGTCTTTCTCCAAAGATTTCTAAAACTGCTGGACCTCAGTGACCTAAACCATTGATGGAGTGATAAATTTTAATAACAAGTATCACTCAACATATATTTGTTCATTCCCATACTAAAGAAACAAACCTATAAACAGGTGACTAACAGGTGTACAATGTCATTAGAATTTGCTACCAACCCTGCAATCTGCTCCTCCAACTCCCGCTTGTATTCCACAAGCATCATTTCTTCCTTGAAGTCCAGTATTGTGATGTCAACAGAGAGGCATCGGCTAAGCTCTTCTGTTTCTTCTTTCAATTCTGTAATGACAATCAAAGTTACTATTAACTTATATATTATTTACTATTAGCTGAATCCTGCAATGTTACCCACGGTTATTGCCGTACCACAAGTAACGCAGCGGGGTGAAGCTAGTCTAAAAAAGTAGCCAAAGTTACTCATTATATCATCAGCTACCTATCAGTGAATTCCCAACAAAATCGGTCCAGCCATTCCAGAGATTAGCCAGAACAAACAGACAGACAAACACACACACAAAAAAATATATATTTTGATATGTGTACTGTACACATACTTACACATTTAGTAAAAAGTGGTTAATTTATTATAAAAAACAGACCCTTTAATTTTATTTATTTTTATAGAAAACACAGGCTTGGATTGTGGCAATATTTTGAAAGTTGGTTAAAAACATATATGTAAAAACCAAAAAAATCCTTAGAAACAATTACTCAAAATGGCTAAAACATACTTAATTTAACCTAAGTAATATATAATAAACTAAATAAAGACACCAAAGTGATTATGTGGGCCATAGTCACTTTATGGAATCTTTATTTATTCTAAATTAGGTATTAGGTAACAAATTATATTTAGTGATGCACATTCCATATAGCTTGATTTACAAACAATGCAAAATATACATCCGTGTATTTGTTATACGGAAAAAAATATGTAATCAAAACAGTCAATTATTTTTATTCCAGTAATTATAGTCACTATTTTATTATAAAAAGCATAAATTTATTTCTTATGTAACATTTACATACTGTCAACTTGTTGCTGCATTATCTTAAGCTTCTGTCTTGTCTCTGAAATAACATCACGGTGAAGTTCCTTCTCAATTTGTACCAGTTTTGTTATGTTGGTAACCTTGGTACTATCATCCACCCCCAGATGTGACCAATTTAGCCAGAGCTCTTCCATCATGGAGCGCACATTCTGACAGATCTCCTGGAGGACCTCATTGCTGAAAAAGTAATTAGACTTTGTCATAATAGCATAGCTGTGGTAGTATTATGTAGATTTTCTAGAGAGTAATCCTTGAATCAGGTTAATAACATGAAAACCACCTAATACCCAATTGAATCTGTAAAACATTGTTCAAAGATGTATAATAACAGTTAAAATTGACTTAAAAATTATCAACACAAGGTCTCATCAGCAAAAACTTATACACCCAGGTATAATAGGATATAGGGAGGGGCATAACATACTATTTCTTAATCTGTAATGTGATCTCATGATGCTATGCCAGAGATAGATAAACAACATTAATAGAGATCAATATTAATTTATATGAATGAATTATACAACTAACTTTTGGTGTTTTTAACTGATAAATATCTTAAGAAGACTGTAGGAGAACCTTCAACAGAAATGGCTTTGTAAACGCTTAGGATGATCTGAAAATTAGGTGCAGTCTGGCTCCACCTACATTTCAGTTCCATTACTCTGGCTAATCAACTACAGAGTCCCAATCATCAGTAATGCACTTAGGGCATGACGTGCCAACTAGAAATAGTTAAAGAAGAATAGAAATAACTATAGAAAACATTTTTAGCAAACTTACAATAACTTATTCACGTCTTCTGTTTGCGTAATCATATTTAAAGTTTCACAAACACCTATGGAAAAACTAGCATCGACAAAGTAGAATGTCTCAGTTTGTTCTTGAAATTACACTTTAATCCAACTACATACACTTTTTAACAGAAATAACAACCGACGGAAACACAAAATCTAACGAGCCGTGAACGTTTATTTTTGAAAACTTAAACGTTACGAGATGTCACTGCTTGTCGCTCTAACCTGGTTGCTGTGATTGGCTAATAGATTATCTTCGTTCGGAAACATAAATAAAAATGGTGTTCAGTTAATAATGTACGAAGGTATTGAATTATATACATTTCAGCAAAAACCAGGTGGGATTAGTTGCTTTCTTTATCTTTACTTTAAATTCAAATTTAAGTATTAAAATTACAATTAAACATTTTTTGAAATAAACTCAAATAAAATGTATGAGAATGCGGAGGTAATTGTGCGGGAAGTTGTTAGTAATTAATATTATAGATTACGCTATTAGACGCCTTTGGGCGCTTAGTAGCGCAATCTTTATTTCATTATTATATATGTAAATACTTCGAGATTCGAAAAAAAACATCTGCCTTAATGCCAATTTTTGCTAACACTTCTAGTTTCTGCTCTCCCTAGAGTTCCCCACGCGTGGAGTCTGACTGAATATTGATTTTAAAACGAACGAAAATCTTCTAATAGTTTCCATATCACTTTGTTTTTACATCACGTGGTAATTGAACATGCATGTACTACATGTTGAAACGATTTAGAGGCAAAATGAGCCCGATACAAATGAAACAAATCTTTCTCTTATATGAATAGCTCATACATAATAAGGTATCAAACGCAAGTTGAATTAAAAAGCAATTTAGCTGAGAACAAGTTATTACTTCATCATCATCATCATCAGCCCACATTAGTCCACTGCTGGACATAGGCCTCCCCTAAAGAGCGCCATAGCGCCCTGTCTTCCGCTTGACGCATCCAGCTGCTGCCGGCATTACTTACTTGGTGCTAAATCCATATTGGTTGCCCCGTGGTTGAATTACGACCATTTAAATTATAGTTCTAATATACAGGATGTCTCAGTTTGTGAAAACTCATTACGAAAATTGGGAATGTTTTTCATTACAAAAATGGCATTCGTTACAGGAATATATAATAACGGACTTCTTGTAGCCTCAACTGGACGTCATGAATCTGGACACCATGATTGTGGTTACAGCAGGACGGCGCAACCTTCCACACCGAGCATGAAACAATCGACTTATTGCAGCAACGTTTTTGCAGAACACACGTAATGCTGATGTCAACTGGCCACTAAGATCGTGCGATTTAACGCTGTGCGATTTTTTTCTTTGGTTTTGTGAAATCTCTGGTATATGCGAATAAACCCGAAACAATTCCTGAGCTCAAATCGGAAATCCAACGTGTCATCGGTGAGATGCAGCCACATCTCTGTGCAAAAGTCATGGAATATTTCATGAAAAAAGTAATGGCCTGTCATCGAAGCCGTGGGGGTCGTTTGCCGGATATTATATTCCATACTTAATCGGAACATGTCTGTCTTAAAATACTTGTTTATATATATATATATATATATATGTATATATATATATATATATATATATATATTCTAGTTCTATTCTCAATTTGACCACAGACTTCCACAATAAACAAAAGATTGTATGAATATGCGTGTATGACGGCTCATTAAAGTTAGGCCCCCAAAAAAATAGATTTTTTACTATTTCCGTTTGTTATTATTTGATCGCTGTTAATAATTGTTTGTTCTCAAATTATTAATTAAAAAAATAATTATTAAATATTATACCTTCAAAAGTTAGCCCCCCTCTTGCAATTTATAATATTTTCCCGTCAATAAGGACTCTTAAATATTTATTTTCGATTGTTCGTACTTAAAATACGTTTGTTCTCTTTCGAAATTAGTCAGTGATTGTTTAATTAACTATTTTAATTAGCTGAATATATGTATGCAAAATATATGTACTGCGCATGCGTCAAATAAACTTTCAACGAGGTTTTAATCGTGAAAAAAAACCCAAAATAGTAAAAAACATTTTTTTGAGGGGCTAACTTTAATGAGCCGTGTATGTCATATACAAGGTAGTATGTAATGGTTTTTTAATTGATTAAATGGTATTTTTATGCATAACTAAAAACCAAAGATTCTGCACTTCTTCTATAAATAAACTACTAGCAGACCCGGCCACGCGTTGCTGTGTCTAAGGTTTTTGATAGATTACATTTATCAATAGCATACATTAATGTTAGGTACTATAAACCTAGCGCCATCTATTGAATACTTACTCAATCCAGTCAACAGATATCGCCATCTGTTAGAATCGTTAGGAACTAACATATAATTGCAACTGTCAAATAATAGATAAATAATTTTCATTAAAATAATATTGCGACTGACTTGAGATGTAAAAACTATCCTATCTTTCAAGTTGTATCAAACGGCATAGCTATATAGCCGGCGAAATTCTTTTATTTTTGTTTTGTTTATACTTTTATTTATTTTTATATTTTATATGTGATTTTAATGTGATGAATAAATTGATCAAAATGCAATTCACGAAAATATAATGATGGTTCCGTTACGTAATGAATTACGATCCTTAAAATAGCTCCATCAATTATAAAATTTGAATGATCGTAATTTATTAAATGTATTATTATTTTATTCGCAAATCGCATTATGATCAACATATGACGTAAACACAGCTGCTATTTGAAAAACCAAGAGAAAATTTGAATGATCACCAAGTAAACAAATATTGACCTATTTATTGGTATAGAAGGTATACATACATTCCTATCTACCTATAGCTACCTATAGAGCCTTAGTACTCGTTAAGAAATCCAGATGGCGCTTCAAATCTGTATGCTTCAAAATGGCACAAGAGGGCTCTCTTCTCCCATATTATTATTATACTCTTTGGTGGTATATGAGTCCATCGCGGACAAACAACGTGACGCGTTAATTTATTTGCATTATGATAGGATGACCACGTTTTTTAAGTTGGAAAAGTGTACAATACTCCAAAAAAAGGTCGGCTAATACGGCCTCTCCATTGTGTGAGAGTTCAAAAAGAGTGGACCCCTAAAAAGGTCGCTTCACCCGGCCTCTAAAGAGTACAAAACTCAGTAAATGAGTAAGTGTGGCTTTCAACTCCTCCGTCCGTCCGCGCAATATTCGTGAAAAGGGGTACAATGTTTTTGCGTATTATTATTTTCACGTATTATTAGATAGCTTTACCACTGAGTAGGTATAGGTACCTGGAACGGCTGGAACTCAAAACATTTCATGTCTAATTTAGATAGGATTAAAGCGATCAGAATGCTACATATATGCAAAAATCTATAATAATAACATCATAAAATATCACTTACAAACGCGAGATTTACCCAAAAAGTCCATAACTTACATTACATCGTGACTGCGAAGTTTACATAGCAATTCGCACAGATAAGAAATTCCCGACAACGCTCATTGGGGGACAGGCACTGCGCGGCTGCGCCACCCGCCAGGCGACCTCCTCTGGCTGGAGATCATCTTTTTGCGCATATGGGAATATTATTAAACTATCGTAATCTCAGCCCAAAAATTACATCCTGCTAAGTCAGGCCTATAACCAGCAGTCTTTTGGCTGAAAAGAAGTCAGGTTTTCTTGATTCTATTTTTGATTTATTTTATCTGGTACCTACAGTGTATGGTGATAAGTTCCTCGAGGCTAGGCTGTTTACCTCTTGCATTCATTTATAGTTGCCATAAAAAAATACTTAGTTATCCAAAGAAAATTCTGTTGTGATTAACAATATTTCAAGGTCGCAACTTTAGAATTCTTGATTGAGGTATAGAATGCAATAGGTATTCGAAATTCTAACATCGGAAAGACAATTAAGCCGTCTGATCCGATGATTACCGTTCACGATCATGAAACTGCATGGTAATTGCAACTCGTGTTATTCGACATTTAAGAAATCGAGTCACAACATCCGATAGCGTTTGATCCGAAGCTTAAAAGGTCAAGGATGTTACAAATTTATCATTCAATTCCGTACGTCTTATGCCCGGTTTCTGAAGATCCCAGTTATATCTTCTCTTATCGTGCCTTTATGCCATGGATCGTAATGATTAATTAGTAAATATTACGTAAAAAATGTTTATTTTTTTCAATTTTATCAGGGCCGGCACCAGTTTAACCTGATTTGACTAACTACCAGTATTTACAAGGACCGATACCTGTCTGCCTTCAGTCACCCATCTAGTGGATTGGTTAAACGTGTCTTTGATTGTGGATTGTTTTCGTCTTACTCCGAGGTGCGCAGAGTTTGTATGCGCACTGACTTACAACAAAACTGACGGATGCATTAAAGACACGGGATTCACTCCAAGTAAACCGTTTTGGTAACCTATTAATAATGTAGTCAGTTCGGAACATATTGTGCAACACGCTTTTGGTATAAGAACTTAGCAAGAACATTTGAATTTAGCACATTAGGCACTTCAATCAAAATTGCAGGTTTGGGCCCAGTAGCGTTTATTTAGAATGTAGCGGCCATCATTCTTACACAATTTACCCGAAAAATCAGAACTATCAACATCAACAAAAAAAATATCGCGTAGGTACAAAATTAAGAATCACAAAAAAGTCCTACTCCGCGATAATTATTAGAGCAATTTCCACGGTTAAGAAATCCCTAAACGAAAACACTCGGTGCTGTTTAAATTGCAATCTGTCGAAAATCGAAAAAATAGACATTATCTATGTTGGTGCGACTTTAGATAGGTATGCAAAGTAGCGAGATAAGTTCGCAACAGGTATAGTTTTGTTTACAAAGCGAGAAATTCATAAAAGGCAGTCGGCTCAAGTAAAAATACCGTGATTAGTTTTAGTGGGGCTAAAACCTATCACGGGGATATAGTGGGGCTACAAGCGTTCCACGCCTCCGGAGTCCCACATACACCAGCCAAGCCCATGTCCCACTGGCTGTGCATCCATGGGTTTCCCCCACGAGAAAAGGAGGATTTCGATAATTTTAACTAAGTCATATATTTTACTGTACGAACTTAACGAGACAATTTTCCAGTCTTATTCCGAAACGTGAAACGGAAATGCACAAATTGAGTTTACTGTAGGCAATTCTCACAATTGTCCATTAAGAATTACCGCCGCTGTGTTACGTGTTTAAAACATAACATTAGCCTCGTTTGGATTTCGAAAAGATTACCTAATTATTTTATCAGGATTACAACTTTTGCGGAAATAATACTTAATCGATTTGTAGTATCGGTCATATTGTTGTTACCTAGTAGATACCATCGTCGAGTCCGTGTGGTGACGTTAAGATTACACAGTGTCACCATCCCATACCATCCTGAGAGTGTCGTAAGAGCCGAGAAACGGAAATGACGGCTGATAACCTAGCCGCAAGAGAAGGAAAACTTGATACTGAACCCTGTGCCAACCCGTCTGGAAGCCGTGGCACAGTAAGCCAATTACCCTCCATCTCTCTGCAAATATTGATCCTAGAATAAATGATAATGACCAAACTTATTAGAAATTAAATTTCCAACAACTTTGGATCCTGCCATTTTTGCTCTAAAGTTGAAAATTAATGAGTTATTTCAGAAAAACGAAAAAGTTTAACTTTAAAACAAGATGGCGGCGAACCCTCTACCGGGATTAGTTTGAAAATCGAGATTTATACTTCCAAACAACCACCCCCCTCTCTCCCGACGTTAAAAAAAACACTCCCCGGATTTTTTTCTATTTATATGTCTATCTCGACTGAACTACAAGGCATATAGCGCGCTGGACCGAGACGCCCGATGGGGCAGAAAAGTCCTCGAGTGGCGACCGCGTACCGGAAAGCGCAGAGCTGGTAGGCCTCCCACGCGGTAGACCGATGCGGGCGGCTCAGGACCGGCCTTCGTGGAAATCTTTGGGGGCGGCCTATGTCCGGCAGTGGACATGAGCTGAAATGATGATGATGATGTACTTACAAGCTATTGGAATAGAATTTAAAGTAAAATAATAATAGAAATTATTTTAAAGTGCTTGATAGTATCCGTGTAGTAACACTATTCCATCCTGAGCGTGCCTCCGTCAGGCGCCGCCGGATGAACTGGCGCCTGACCCACGTGGTTGCGGCGGCAGCCATGGCACGCCTGCCTGGCCGCCCCTCCACTGCTAGTGGTGGCAGTCTTGGCCTCAACGCCTGGCCGCCCTCCATAGCATCACCACGCCGTGTGTCGAGGCAACTTTGAGAACAGAGGAGTCCCCAGAGCCAAAACCCACCACGACTCCGTGTGCGGCTCTTCGTCTGGCCTCTCCCCGTGGGCTCGCCCGGCATGGGTGACCTTGAGCCGGTATGGCCCCAACGGATCCTAAAGGCACCCCTCGTGTAATTGGAGGAGGCCAAACTCTGCAGTGGGTCTTGTAAGCATAATTCACACCTCATGACGTGTAGCAAGGTATTCCAAATCTACCTATCTATATATATATATAAATTAATTGCTGTTCGTTAGTCTCGCTAAAACTCGAGAACGGCTGGACCGATTTGGCTAATTTTGGTCTTGAAATATTCGTGGAAGTTCAGGGAAGTTATAAAAGGTGAGAAAATATGTAAAACATTTTTTACACATTATTTTTGTTCCAGTTAAGGTTTGCACATATTTTAATAAAGTTGAAACATTCTGGAATTATCATTCAGGTTTTTTGTTTATTGATTCTGAGGCGGTACGAAGTTTGCCGGGTCAGCTAGTTTGAAATAATTCTGTTTTCGGGGGTAAATATTAAGCATTATTTTAAAAGTATCAAAACTTATTTCTTTTTGCCTTCGATCCAAATTCTGTAGCCAGTAAATGCATTTATGCGTACACAATGCATAATTTTACGATGTTAAGTGATTGCATCTTTATCTTTATTAAAGTTATCTTATTCCACTTTGTGTTTCATAAATTGAAGGTTATGCAAACTGTACGTGCTGATGATAGTAATAATGTACTTTTTATAATATTACCGCTAATGGACCAAATACTTTAATTTTATGTTCAAAAAGGTTAATTGAACATAAGTTAAGATTTAACTCATTTGTCAATAATCTTACATTAATATTTAAAAAATATACGTATTTTGTCGTGACTCATTGTACAAATGAAAATTTGCATGCAGATTGCGTTTACAACAATTTGACAATAAAGATGTGTGCACATAAGTGAAAATCCATTATTTGTTGAACACCATATACCTATAGTGAAATATGAATTCGCAAGCCAAATCGTGAAAAAACGGGCGTAACAAATGTTTTTACAAAATTATCCTAAGGTCTACTTCGTACTTAAAACTTTTATGTGAGCACTAATCGGTTTTTATTTAAAATTTGTAAATGAACAGATGGAACAGATGATTTGATAAAAAAGAAGGGTCTGACCTTGCTACCTTTATAATGGTAGGCAATACACCGATGACCTAGACATTTTAAATTAAAGCTATCGAAAAAATAACCGAACACAAAAAAAATAATACGATTGCTTTCATTTTTTATAACCAGAGGGTCCTGAAATTTTAATAGATAGGTACAGATCACCACTTAGATTATAACACTTACTTAGTCGCAGGTACCACTTTTTTTTACTAAAAATGGTGTCTGATACATTTTATCAGAAAATATGATAAATACGATTTTTCCTTAGGTTTAATTTCCATGTGTAATGTGTAGCCTATCTTGGGAGTCATTGTAACCACTGGATTAGATACTATCAGCAAAGTTCATTCACGTACGTTCATGTACGAGTAGTTGCCCTCCATGTAGTTGGAGGAGGCCCGACTCAGCAGTGGGTCATTTAAGGGCTGAATAGAAGTAGAAGTAGTATGTACAGTACTAGTACCTTACGCTATGTGAAATGCCAAGCTAACAGAAATGATACGCGGGATCATCTAAATATAAAAAAAAAACTATAAAAAAACAAAAGAATTAAGTACCCGTAAACTATTTACAATATACAAATAAATAAATAAATATCCTAGGACATTTCACACAACGCCATCTCGTCCCAAGCTAAGCAACTTAATGCTTGTGTTATGGTAACGAGATGGATGATAAACTACTTATATACTCGTACATTTTTTTTGTAAATACATACACATTATAGATAGAAATGACACCCAGACTCCGAGCCAGTGCCTCTGGTTTAGACAAAGACACTTGCCCGACCCGGGAATCGAACCGACCCGTTGATCCAAATCTCTCTAAATGGTAGAAATTTTTTGCTTCTTGGTCTTCGTACTTTAGCTATAATAAAATATCTAAGTAGGTACATCTAATGCCTCGTTGGTCTAGTGGTTAGATGTGCCGCCTTTGGATCAACGAGTCCCGGGTTCGATTCCGGGGTCGGGCAAGTGTCTTTGTCTAAACCAGAGGCACTGGCTCGGAGTCTGGGTGTCATTTCTATCTATAATATGTATGTATTTCCAAAGAAAAAAATGTATATAAGTAGTTTATCATCCATCTCGTTACCATAACACAAGCATTAAGTTGCTTAACTTGGGACGAGATGGCGTTGTGTGAAATGTCCAAGGATATTTATTTATTTATTTAATTAGTAGGACTAGACGATCTGAGTTGCACTGAGGTTTTTTATTAGTCGTTTCAACAATATAGGAGATACTGACAAGTTGGTATACTTCTCAGCCCTTAAATGACCCACTGCTGAGTCGGGCCCCGTCCAACTACATGGCGGGTAATTAGCCTACTGTGCCACACTGGCCAGACGGGTGGGAATAGGTTTTCCTATCACGCTTTCCTTCATTTGCATCTAAGTTTTCGGACTTGTTTCCTTTTGTCGGCCCTTACGACACCCACAGGCTCGAATGGGGTAGCGACACTATAGATTATATTCTAAATCCATCATATTCTAATTCTATTACTAGGCTTGTTCTGAGCCCCAATTCTGCTATTTTCTATTGATGTACAGTGAACACGACGCAAGTCTAGCACTGTCAGCAATTCGTAATCTATTAAACTCAAATAAGTCTTACGTAAAAATCACGTGACATAGGTGGAGATAGCCATTTCTATCTTCGGTAAAACACAACTAAACATAGATGAATTATTGTTAACTAGCGACCCGCCCCGGCTTCGCACGGGCCACGCACTCATCAGTGTTTCTCTACAATATTATGCATGTATTATGATACTTATAAACCTTCCTCTTGAATCACTCTATCTATTAAAAAAAGCGCTTCAAAATCCGTTGCGTAGTTTTAAAGATTTAAGCATTTATAGGGACGGACAGCCGACAGCGACTGTGTTTTATAATATGTAGTGATAGTGATAGTGATGATAGTGATGATGATGACCATTTGTAGATTAGGGAGTAAAAACCACAGTTACAACCCAAAGTAACCACATACATAATCAATATAATCAATCTTTTTTTTAAAAACGAAACCGAGTATAAGCTCACAAAAAAACTATATTGCACAGTCGACGCCGCATAATTGCTTACATACTCGTATAAACTAATATTTATGGTTATTAAATCAGCATTTTACATAGATGATTACCGAACAGCGCTGTAATGGCAGGGCCGAGGAAAAATACTTATGTACACCCAGGCACTTTTTCCATAGATCTCCCAAAGAATTTCTATCTATTGTTCTAGTTGAGACGCTTTAAGACTTACAATGAGAGTTGAAACCCCCACACGAAGCTGGAAGTTAGCAGTCACCGACGTCGAAGAGAAAACGAGTATATAAGCGATGCAAATTTCAATTGCTGGCATTATCCACCACCCTCTCGTGGAGTGAAGTGCAAGCAGTCCACAGCCCACAATGAAGTACCATGTGCGTAATTGTATTGTGCTCATATTGTGACGTCATGTGCGTAAAAATCTGTGCTCGCGAATAACTAAATATAGCGATCGTGAACGGATCGTAAAAAATGGAATTGAATATACAAATTTTAAATATGGAACAAGTGCGAAATATTTCGGATAATGAACAAAAGTTCATAAAGCAGTTCATTGATTTTTAAAATTAAAGCGTGATGATGATACATTATATTACACACATCATCATCTAATTGACTGAAGCTCCGCTCAGTTGCAGCCACAGGCAGATCAGTTTAAATTACGTGTCGATCTTATCAAATTAACTCGGTGAAGTGTCAAGAAACTTCTTATTCTTCCTGCTGATAATATGCAAGAAAATATAGGAAGTCTGGCGTTACGTAACCAACATTTGTAATGCTTGCAGAATTAGCGCGAAACTGCTAGCTACGAAACTGGATCACAACATAACTGTCGATGTTTATCTTCGATCCTTCGCTCGTTAATTGGTATTCAGATTTCCGCGATTGCGTCTTACATAATTAAAGTTTAAATTTAAAACAATCTAACTGCATTATGAGACATTGTCCAATGAAAGCTACAATGCAAACACAGTAAGCCGAGCAGTAACTTTGTATTCAGACGCGGTAGTTCATATATATGATCCTTTGAATAATGTAATAGTTTTCAAATCTGAGACGTGAGCCTCCTTTCTAAAGTTTATTTACCTAACAATTATTTTCAACAGATTTTCCTGGGATTTATTGCCGTGGTAGCCGCCTACCCCGGCATCATCCACGAGGAGGCACCACAACTGGAATCCAAATACGACACCCTCGCCCTCATCGGCGAAACCGGACACCATCACCAGGTCGAGCATGAGCACGCCAAGTCACATCAATCCATCAAATTCGAGCACTTCCACCCAGTTCCCGTATACGTCAAGAAAGAGCATAGCCATTTGCTCAAGCACCCGTTAGAGAAGGGCAAGTCTGAGCAGAACTTGAAGCTCATTCATCCCGAAACCGAGCACAAGCACGGTGGCGGTTTGGTTCTTGAAGACGACAGACATAACATTGAGCATCACGCCGCTCCTTTGGAGCACGGAGGATACGAGCATGGTGGTTATGAGCTGTCTGGAGGATTCGAGGGCTATGGTAACGAAGGTCTCAAAGGCTACGCTGAACTTCAAGCCCAGCCCGAAGCTGAAGGTCACTACTACTCAGAGCAAGCCTTAGCCGGCGATGCTGGAGATGGTTACAAATACGAAAGTTACTAACTGCAATTAGATTATCTTGACAGGCCTAGCGTTGAGTCTCGTTCTATAGACTAGAAATAACTGTGGCTTGATCTTGCCTGTTGATATTAGTTTTAAGATTTGGGGCTCTGATTGACTCTAGAGTGCGTCCGGCAAGGTACGGACGAACGCTCCAGATAATCGGTCCTAGCCGTGCCTTGCAAGATGCAATCGTCCTAACAGAACCCATAAAGATCGCAGTCTGAGATTATCCGATTTTGTGCTCGTATTTGTATATCGATTCAAAATGTACCTGACTTAGAAGTTAATCTAAAACGTATTTAGACGTTCGATTTCTCAATGTTAAAATTGTTTAGTCATGTAGTATCGTTATTTGGTATTACGCGGAAATTAAATTATGAGAGTTGATGTGTTAGAAAGTATGCCGCTAGCGTGTTGTGTAGAGCGTCTGCGTGATCGTGTGATTCTTTTCCTTTAATAATTTTATTGTTTCCTCGATTGATCCCCTGTATTGTGACTTAGGCGTTCTTATTTGAGTCCCTGTGAAATTGTGATATTAATAAATGTTAAACGTTTATTGCTTTTTGTTTCTTTTTCATTCTCCCCACACGTAACGGTTTGCAATACTTATTGCACCACTTCATTTCTAACAGACCAGAAGCATTGAATACAATTAGTGGTAATTACAATAATGAGTTATTACGTTCTCATTACATACCGCACCGTTGTATGTAATTTTGTTCAAAATATAATGCTGTCATGTCATTATTTATTTACAAATATTGAATAACAGTTGCGTTGCGTAGTAAGTGCGTAAAGAATACGCAACTTAACCTGTTTAAATGACTGACATCTGAATGATTGTTATGTAATAAATCGTCTTTGATGTTATGATTAAATCAATTATTGTGTTTAATGAGGTGTTGACTAAGCGCGTTTCGTTTTGTTTACAATTCCGTAGTTTGAAGTTCGAATCGGTTTACATTATATAAAAAAGTATTTAAATAAATTAGGTATCATCCTACTACGCTAATAGGTTTGCAAATAAAAATCTAATTTGGTGCTGCTACCCTCTATGCAAACGATCACTGAATTTACACAATCGCTCATTTAGAACGACTTAATGACAATATTTATTGAACTACTAAATTAGTTATGAATACGTTTCAGATTACGATATTCGTGATTGGAGCAAAATGTATGGACAAAAGGTTAATCCTGCCAAGACACAAGTAAAACAGACTGGTATTTACTTGTGTCTTGGTCTTGTTGTCTTCCAGGTTGATCACGCGGGTTAACTTGCAACAATAAAATTATACTCAGTAAACTTCTTCTGTAAACTGTAAACTTCGGACACGAAAATTGCGAAGGCGGAGCGATGGCGGCAGCGGGGCGACGCGCCCCGCCCGTGCATCGCTCCGCTAACGCAAGTTTCGTGTCCGCAGCCTTACTCTGTAACTGTTTCATGGTGCGCAATATAGAGTATAATAACTTTAAATACTATTCCGCCCATAAATGAGCCACTGCTGAGTCCCGACTCCTCCAATTACATGGGGGGGTTTTTAGCCTACTGTGCCACGCGGGCCAGACGGGTTGGCACAGTTTCGTGTCAAGTTTTCCTTCTCTTGTATCGCTGCAAGGTTATCGGCTTTATCATTTCCTTTTGTCGGCTCATAGGACACCTTCAGAATGGAATGGGGTGGTGACATTATGTATTCGAAATCTGTCACCACACGGACTTCACATACTGATCTCTTCACCATTCACATCTCTTTTGGTTTAGATATTGATACCACCAAGTGTGGTGTTTTTAAAATATCATATACAATGGCTTTACTTTTCTATTTATGATAGAATTTGTCTTTGTTATTTGTTTAAGCCTTCTTCGATATTTTATACTCAAAATATGGCGCATAACTGCCAATAGATACGTGTATACGGATAGCAACATTAATTATAATTTTGAGTAAAATGTTTTTAACTTCTCTAATTATTTACCATTAATATTTAATATTAATATATTATTATTTCTATTATTTCTATTCGTTGGTCTAGTGGTTAGATGTGCCGCCTTTGGATCAACGGGTCCCGGGTTCGATTCCGGGGTCGGGCAAGTGTCTTTGTCTAAACCAGAGGCACTGGCTCGGAGTCTGGGTGTCATTTCTATCTATAATATGTATGTATTTACAAAAAAAAATGTATATAAGTAGTTTATCATCCATCTCGTTACCATAAAACAAGCATTAAGTTGCTTAGCTTGGGACGAGATGGCGTTGTGTGAAATGTCCAAGGATATTTATTTATTATTTATTTATTTTTCCGAGAGTACTAAAAAAGTTGACAAATTAATGTTTGTTTACCAGACTGTTTATTTTAGTCTTTAGTTGGAAATGGAAGAGCTTACCGTACACGTTTGTTGCGGATCTATTAGTGTGAGGCGTTAGAATTATTCACTTTAAGAGGAAGGCACAAACTCCAAATATTAAGGTGAATGTTCCAGGTTAGCCCGCGAAATTAAAACATACAACCTAGCACTGGCCTGCAAATTGCAAAATACGTAAGAAAATTTGAATTTCGCGGGCTACCCTGTAACATTCACCTTAATTATTTGGAATGACCAGAACAATAATGTGACTTGTTTTTTTTCTTCTGTGCTAACTGATAGCCAGTATATTTTTGAAGAGAAGAATTCGATAAAGTTTATATTTCTAATCACTCATTGTAAAAATTCATTGAAATCTGTTCTAATTTGGTAAGAAACCTCCATTCATTAATAATGGTAGTAAATAAAGTTACCAGTTGATATGGAATACTTTTGTAGAGACCAGCATACTTAATAACCTAACCCGGAAAACCTAGCTGCAAGAGAAGAAAAACTTAAAACGAAACCCTGTGCCAACCCGTCTGGCCTGCGTGGCACAGTAGGTTAATTACCCCTGTGACGAGAGGAGGCCTGACTCAGTGGTGGGTCATTTATGGGCTGAGTAGTATACAAATGTGAGAATTACCATTACGGCCTACACCGCCATAGCAAAGTTTAGAGAGCAATTCGCAAGGTTACGAAATCCCCGACTACAGTCATCGGAGGATAGGCAACGCAGCCCCCTGCCAGACATACCGCCTCGCCTGGCTGGATTATCATCCTTTTGCGCCTAAAGTTTATAATTCTAATGTCCGCGATATGTGCACGATATTTATAAGATTAGACATATTTACGAAATACATGTGAAAGTCCCCAAACAGAGACAGATACCATTGTATGTTTGGGTTTGTATTTCACAAGATTGCGCACAATCTCACACTCGGTCCTTTTCAAGTCACGATATTTTATAGTTGTTGCATATCACGTCGCTTATCGGAAAGTCATTATAATTTTCATATTTCGAATTCACTTTAGAGATTAAACACCACGGACACTGCAAAGTGTCTGAAACGTTGGGAATAAAATAAAATAAAACGATCACAACTGTAAAGTTATTTCCTGCAATGTGCAAATATCGTTAAAACCATAATAATAATTACCATATTAATTAATTCACAAAATATTACAAAACATAGAAATTGAGGCAGCACCAGTAAGTAATTAACAATACTTGTGTTGGGCTGTCCCGCATCTTCCCTTATTTAGTAGTATAGCAATATTAGACATCTTCAATTAGACAGATCAATTAGACATCTTCAATTTTAATTGGTCAGATCGAGGAT
The DNA here is from genome assembly GCA_905475355.2 of Clostera curtula. Taxonomy (NCBI): domain Eukaryota; kingdom Metazoa; phylum Arthropoda; class Insecta; order Lepidoptera; family Notodontidae; genus Clostera; species Clostera curtula. The sequence goes on along the minus strand of FR997808.1, from coordinate 5,813,538 downwards.
GGTGTCGATTGCAAAAGTTTACTAGCCGCCAGATTGGGCAATATCTAATCAGGAAAAACCTCGTGCTGCCACCTTGTTTTGGCTCTAGGGCCTCCTCCGTACCCAGAGTTGCCTCGGAAGCCTTAACCTGCTGCTACACACGACGTGGTCTTTGCAGTGGAGGGCGGCCAGGCGTTGAGGCAAAGGCTGCCGCCACTAGCAGCGGAGGGGCGGCCAGGCAGGCGGGCCACGGCTGCCGCCGAACAGCGTCGATCGGGCGCCAGTTCATCCGGTGCCTGACGGGGGCACGTGCGATGCCCCGCACGTGCCCCACGATTTGTTGGGGAGCGTCCAGAGCTCCCCATTAAAGTGTGGGGCCCGCTTGTACCCCTGATCCTGATCAACTTGTAGCTAGGTGTTCGGCTTTGCCATTTCCTTTTGTCGGCTTTTACAATATGTGTAATCTATGTGTACTCTATGTAATCTAAATCCGTCACATCACGGCCTTCTATACCTGTCTACTTCATATTCAAATCAGGATTTACATCCAATATCGCGTTCGATTTATAACGAAAGTCATGGGAAATCTCAAACATGCGTATCATACGAAATGAGGATTATCTAAGTTTTCACTGCGTGATGTGATTTTGTTAACCGAATTTAAAATAATTTGCTACAGTTTTATAAGCACTTGGCGCGTGACTGCACTAAATGCAAAATCTATAAGGAAGTAACCTATATATATCTGTTGTTTTATCTACATCGGTTATGCAACGATCCTATTATCATCATCATCATCTCAGCTCACAAATAACTGGGGGTTTTCTCCAAATTGCAACTTAATTTTGCATAAGAGCAAGCTGTTTATGGACTGTGTTAAACATATATGTACATGTATGTACGCATTCCGTGTGGTGACGGATTTAGAATACATAGTGTCACCAACCCATATCATCCTGAGGGTGTCGTAAGAGGCGACTAGAGGAACACACAACGCAGATCATTTGGCCGCAAGAGAGGGCCAACTAGATGCCAACCCGTCTTGCCCGCGTTGCACAAACGGCTAACTTTCCTCCATGAAATTGGAGGAGACTCGACTCCGTGTGTAACAAAAATCCTATTACTATAACGAAAGGATCGATAGTACTGCTAATACAGATAGTGTCTGTCAAATTTCATGAAAAAAGACTTCCACTTATTCTTCTTATATTTTAACAGTTTAAAGACTGGTTAATAAACTAAAAATCAAATGGTAACGAGGCTAGCATTTTTTTATTACAACATTTTATGGTAACCGTAAAGATTGTCTATGGTCAACAGAAACTCATTAACAATGTGTGGAAAGTCCCAGCGGTTTTTATCGCTTCCTGAATAAAACATTTATGCCAAAACTCATGTTTTTTAATATTATGGAATCATACAACAGATTGTATTGACACGAAGTATCATTTTGAGAATTTCCTAAAATATCAGTAGAGTTTAACTTGTTATTTTACTTATATTATCTATCTATCTAAAAAGAAGAGACTTTACCAGCAGTCGAAAATTCAAATCAGTTTCTTGATACATTATTTTATTAGTCTGTGACTTTTGTACCAAAGAAATTGTCAATGTTGATGATCAGTAGCAATATCTTATTTTGATCACCTCATGACGTAACGGCAAATATGGTGCTCTAATACACTGAATTCATAATTAAACAGTTTCATAGAATCTTCTTGTTTAAGCAAACATTATTCAATTTATTCATCAATGAACCGGTTTCCGCCCGCGGCTTTCCCTTCTTCTTCATCAGGTCTTGGCACAGCAATGGCTATGAAACCATGGTACTTCTAAGTCCGTGAAAAATAAGATTTTTTTTCTCTTTATTAAACGAAAGCTGATTTGTAGCGTCACTTATCATCCAGTGATAAATCGGCAAATGTTTCTGAAATTTAGGCAGAGCCAAGTCAGACTTTCTAGGCATTAAGTACAAAGCTGTTATTTTCATCACAAAAGAACATTTCATATTACGAATAGCGACTAGATATTGCAGCTCAAGGAGATCGACATAATATTTTAAATCAGCTGGCTGTATATTTGACCAGTATACCATTTATAAATACTTATCCACTATGTTGTCCCTTAAAGGTATCAACGGGTAATTTAAAAGTAACGTTGGTCATCATTATAGAGATTGGAGTTTATACTTGAATTTGGAGAAGGTCCGACTCATAAATGGGTCATTTATTGGATGAAATGATAATGATAGAGATTGGTACAGATTTCTACATATTATTTACTGCAACCATCAATATTGTGACGCTGTATTTGACAAGCGTCTACATTTTGCAAGGCGTCTAAGAAATTCAAACAAATGATTAAAAATCAACAGTTTATTTAAATTAAACAACATAACAAGGCGCTACTTCAGGTCAAAGAATTAAACAAGTAACAACAATTACACTAACGTCTACAACTAAAATAAACCAACTATACATAATCAGTGCTCCCATATGTGCCTGATAATGGTCAGTTGCTCAGGCTTGCGGGTGGGTCCGTCTACTGGGATCTGCTTGTTGACCTCAACGGGAACAATACGGTCCACTAAGTAGGGCTTGTCTAGATTAACGTAGACATTTTTGGTTAGAGTGATTGGTAGGCGTTGATCCACCTCAGGCCTTTCAATTTCAGGTCTTTGGGTTGTGGTAGAAGGAACAGCGACTGCGTATCGTTGGGGTATCTTCACTGCAAATGGCCGTGGGACACGTACAATGACCGGAGTTGGCACCGGCGCTTTAACGTTCTTCACAGCATCGACAGGACGACGGTTTTTCAATATCTCTTCTTTGATGAGTAAAGAAGAGGATTTGGCGAGAGCTTCGGCTTTGGCTAAAGCATTTTGTTTTTCCAAACTGGACCGCCACTTTTCGACTTCAATAGCGTACTTTTGATCATTGTATTTGGATATGCTTTGAATTTCACGCAATTTGTTCTGTAAACTGAGTTCGTTTTTGGCAAGTCTGTCTTTTTGCTGGATGATGCTGGCGGAGACGGATTGACGTTGCAAAAGGGATCCCAAAAGAGCAGCAGTCTTTTCGTCGGATTCTGTCTCAGGTGCCTCTTCAGAACGATTCTCTTCTTGACTGTCAGCAGCTTCTTGATTCCTTTCGTAAGATCTCCAAGCTTGTGGCTCTTGGTTGGGAACGTGCGAAATCACATACGCGTAACTTTTGGCGATACCATTTTTCTTGGCAACTAGAGGAGCATAGTATTTATTTTTTTGCAGCCCTGAGGCTAGTTTGAAACGAGCAGGCAATTCACGAGATTTTTCTTCAGCTTCTTGTTCTTCACGCTGTTCTGCAGCTTCCTCTTCAATCCTTTGCTCGTTCAATATCTTAAAGATTTCTTCTAGCTCAGAATCTACCTTTATTTCATCCTTAGTAATTTCGGTTTCCTTCTCCTGAGTTTCCTGTTCAGTTAGCTCTTCAGTGACTTGAGGCTCACCGTTTGGCACAATTTCTGGCTGCAATGGCGTTTGTGGCCTTACTAATGCTCCGGCATTCTCTAAAGATTTAACTTGGTCAGGTGTAAGGTAGAGAACATATTCTTTGTTCGGTCCTTCTTGAGGTAGAGCTGTTGTTGCTGGAGCTGGCGTTGAACTGACATAGAAAGTTTGAGGTCCTTGGTCGTATACGCTTGGTTCTGCCGAAGCCAACGCGATGGTAGCTAATAAACACCAAATCTGTAAAAGGACATATACATTTGAAGTCATTAATATTAATAACACATCAATGTATATTAGATCTTTAAAGTTAATTTTACTTACGAGAAATGCCATGGCTGCGAGTGTGCTGGTCGGAGCAGCCTGTGGACTGTTGGGGCACGGTTGGTCGTCTGTACCTCAAGTAGGAAGTCCATCTATTTTATATACATCGTATGAATTCCAATATTAGTAAATTAGCTATAAGATTGTCGCGCCTAGTATCGGACCGGTATGGATCGGGGACATGCACCTATTATAAAAATAATTTACTGAATTTATTCATTCTTGGTGGCTATTACACTGATTCTTGTATGCATAATTAGGCATGCATATACTATAGTCGTTGATTTTCTAGGATATTTGTTGCCTAGAGATAGTAAAAAATTCGACTAAATTGTTTTAATTTAATCGTGATTGTGAATTCAAATTGAAGGTTAGTAGTTATTAATTTAATAAAATAAACTACGATATTCAGAAACAATTTTTAATCTATAAAATATATTGTACCTACTTTTACAATAATAAACGACCAGCTCACACTTAGCTTAGCACTTAGCACTTAGGAAGATCGGCCCACATTTACGGCTAGAAACGTACATTGGACATACATACATTGGACAAAGAGAATCACTTATATCATCATATAAGAACATCTAACTGAAATGAAAATATACATGTTGTTTGTTACTTTCTAATGGTAACTATAATTCGTCCTATTAAGCATTATTTTTTCTAGTCCAAATTTTAAAAAAGAAACAGAAATATAAATTTTAATAAAATAAAACTGCTGCCAAAGCTTTCAAGCTCTGTCTATTATTTTAATTAATCACCTGGCTTTTTAATTAATCATCATCCTTATAGAATTTCTCACGTAAAACTAGTGTGCAAAATGAAATTATCTTAAATTTCAAGACATTTACTTGTGCATTTTAAAACTATGATCATAAAGACTGTATTATTTTATCCCCATCATTAAATTAAAAAAAAACATATCACTGATTTCGGTTTTAGAGTTCAACAAAACACATCAAACTCTCCGTAGTACCTACATAGTAAATGCTTCATTTCGCATTATTTGGCTCGTAAATGATTGCTAGATTCGACACCTAGCTTCTGGCCAGCGTGGCACAGTAGGCTAATTACCTCCCTGTGATTGGAGGAGGCCCGACTCAGCAGTGGGTCATTTAGGAGGGGCCGAGTAGAAATAGTAATACACGTATGTATGTTGTGTACTTTTTGATTTCTTGGTTTTATTAATTAAATACGGAACCACATTTTTTTTAAGAATACTGCCTGGCATCGGTCCTCGTTTCATCTGCCGTGTATTGCATAAATTATTGTTAATATCTATGTCTATGACGGAAATTTTGGCCATTTCACAAAATTTCGTTTCAATTAAACATTTATTAACATAAATAAATGTAAATTTTGTAGCATAATATTAGTGGTAGGTACCGTATTCATCCGTGTGGTGAAGGATTTAGAATACATAGTGTCACCACCCCATTCCTTAATTTCCCTTTGTCCGCTCTTACGACACCCTCAGGATGGAATGCGACGGCGGCTCCCTAAATTATAGAAAGATAAATGTACGGGATTGTCATTGACACGTTGTATCAATGTCAAATAATTGTTTTTTTTTATTCTGCCAAAGCGTCCGATACTAAAGCCCTGGCCCCTTTTTTTTTTGACCCGGGGTAAAATCCTTTATGGACTATCCCTGCCAGCCTGGGGATGGCCAACAGGGGGTGTGTAGGAGTCCCCTCCGCTTCTGTGAGGAGACGGAGTCATACCCACTAAACTTCCCTGACAGTATCTCCACGGGGACAGCGTGCGCTGGGGGAACGTTCAGAACCGTTCAACCCCATTTGGTCTACAGGATCCTTTTGGAGCATCCTCCTCAGGAGCAATATTGCTCCGTGGTGCCATGCCCAGCACACGTGGCGCGGCACCCTTCGCCCCGGGGTCTCTCTCCTATGGGCGAGGGATTTCCCCTAATCCCTCACCCGAAGACCTCTGTTAGCGCGGTATATCCCGGACGTGCGCCCAACGTTGTCTTCCCGTGCGTGGCCGGCGGAGCGGCTGTGCATCGGGATCCCTTTCTCTTTCCTGTCCTGCCAACTATTTGGCTTTCATGACTGCCTCCGAGAACTCTGTCATTGCCCTCCATGCGCTCCAGTGTCCAGTGTCCCTCCCTCAGTGGGAGAAGGGCCAACTCAGCAGTGGGTCATTTAAAGGCTGAGTCAAAAGAAAGAAATTAAAGTAACGACAAGGTAGCTCGTCGCACTATCTGGCCGGAAAGAAAACTCGAAATGAAACCCTGATTAGGAATCCAAGATACCTTGGTAGCAGGCCTCAACAGATGTCTGTGTATGCTCGCCTTTTTTCTATCTGTCTATCGTTGCATAAGCATTTTGTGTCCATATCACGCAAAGATTTGCAAGAATATCTATTTGTGTTGAGGCAGGTCTAATTACAACACCGGTGCTTTATTTATAATTTATGAAACACATTTTTCAAGGTTTTACACATTTTATACTGGTTTCATAAATGCATAACGTCGTTCTCAAACCAAATCTGCTATGTGCATTTTCGATAATTTTACTTACACACCGTAATAAATATCTATTTGTGTTGAGGCAGGTCTAATTACAACACCGGTGCTTTATTTATAATTTATGAAACACATTTTTCAAGGTTTTACACATTTTATACTGGTTTCATAAATGCATAACGTCGTTCTCAAACCAAAATCTGCTATGTGCATTTTCGAGAATTTTACTTACACACCGTAATAATGCACTTTTTTCTTTAAAATATGTATGTATTATTAAGCTAACACTTCAAAGGACTGCCTAGAAGTACATATGTTTCAACTACAAAGATAATATTATTTGGAGTTCACCTTCTTAAAATTTTATACGAAAATGTTTTTACTCGTTAATTCAAAATAGAGTTTTTGCACATAGCAGATTTTGGTTTGACAACGACGATAAGTCAATTATAGTCGTAGGCATTATCTAGTAAACATATTTATATCATGGCATATGAGTCTAATAGAGACCAGAATTCCAGGAATGAAATTAGCCTGCAGTGCCACTGGCAAGACGGGCAGGTTTGTATCATATTTTTCTTCTCTTCAAGATAAGTTGTCTGCATCTAACGTTTCTTTCGTCGTCGCCACTTAAGATACCCTCAGGATGGTATGAGTTCGTCACAATGTGAATTGTAAAACAATATATAGAGTTCTAAAATTTACATTAAGGTTTGACGGGACTGACATCAAAAAAGCGAAAGCTCATAAATTGGTTGTGTGTTTTTATGTTTGTTACCGCATAGTTCCGTTATATATAAACCGATGTGTATTGGTTTCAAAGAAATTTTATCGAAATCGGGTCAGTTGTTTGGCATAAAACTTAAAATACCCCAAGTGTACAACTTAAATTTGTATTTGACTTCGTTACAAAACATACATTTTACAGAAAAAAGAAATCTAAAAACTATAAAAAATATAAACTGGCTTCAAAAAGTACAAAAAATGTATACACTTATATGAAAGCGACATTTAACTTATATGAAACTTGTATGAAACCTACTTTAAATAATTGTTAGTATTTTGCCGTGTAGTGCTGTTAAATTCAATCAACATTACTTTTGTAAAACCGATTTACTTAATCGTCATCTCAAATATTTCAGTTGTATGTATTGAGCTAGCACACGTTCTTTTGGCGCCTATATTAAATGTCGAGCAAGTAAGTTTGTGTATGTTATAGAACTTGGTCTATAAGGCGCTGTTATCTACTGTTTTTGGACTTGCTTCCAAAAAAAAAAGCTCTGCACAGCATAGCCAGATCATCGCCAGATGAGATAAATACACGTGCGTAATAACGAATATGCCAACTTAGTAGGGCCCGAACTTATGGAACAATATTATGGAATATTTCACGATTTTCTTGTATTATAATATTTGTAAGTCACGCCTATCGAAATGCACTCAGCACTTCACGCTGTAGAAGAAATGATTTTATGTTAGACACACACATTTATTTGAAACTGTGAAGTATCTTCAGTACTATTAAAATAATAGATAGCTCTATAGATGGCGTTGTTACAGGTATAACTTGCGTTTGTGTTGTGCACAGTTTATGAGTGCAATGCTGTGCATATCACTAATTTGCCTGATAAGTTTGTTCTAATAAGAAGCCACTACACGCTTATTGTAATAAAAACATTATGATTTAATTACTCGATAACTGTGAGGACAACGATATGGTCCATATCCTATGGATGTTCCTATAGATAAGCCGCGGTAATAGCCAGTAGTACTACTAGATGTTACCCGCAAATTTGATTGCGTTTACCTTAATTTGGGTTAGTTCCATAGATATTCCATATAAATCACTTTAAAAATTAAAAACTCAAAATGACTAGGTAATTAAAAATGTGGCTATCGATAATTACGAAAAAGTCCTACACCGCGATAGCGAAATTTCAAGAGCAATTCGCAAGGTTAAGATATCCCCGACTACAACTATCGGGGGGATAGAAGCTGCGACTCCTAGCCAGACATAACACCTCGTATGGCTGGATAATCATCCCTTTGCGCCTAAACTACCTTAAAGACATAGTTCAATAAAATTGTGCAATGTTAACGGGTTTATTGCCTTTAATTAGACTGTTTAGTTCCCAACGTCGACGGAGGTCAAACTCAACACAGTGTGCAAGACTTCCTGAAGTCTTGCTCATCTGTGTTGAGTCCTAACTCCGTGAACCTAAGTGCGAGCTCAGGAAATGATAACAACAAAACTAACGTATATGCGGTAGTTTTAATAGTTAATTCAATCCATGACCATTGCTGCTGCACTTCAAAGTGCTGGATTTAGATAAAGTAAATTGAGAAAGGTATGCTGAGATGGTTTGGCCAAGTCGAGAGAATGAATGAAGAACGATTGACGAAAAAAGTGTGTAAGGCGAGTGTGAATGAAGGTGTTGGAAGGGGACGACCTAGGCGGACGTTTCAAGACCAAATCAGGGACGTCTTGAGTAAAGGCTAGGTCAAGAGTACCCTAAACCGAAGAGCATGTATGAAGGGAATAATGAAAGTGGACGAAGCGAAACAAGTATGTAAGGATCGTAGCAAGTGGAAAGAAGTGGTCTCTACCTACCCCTACGGGAAAGAGGCGTGATTATGTGTATGTATGTATATGGGATATATTATGAAGTAGACGTCCTCACAGATGTGATAACAATTTTATTAATGAATATATTTTGAATCAAGTGATATTGACGCCCATTCATCTGACCTTTAATGTGGTGTAATTTACAAATAATTCATTTCTGCCAATAAATTACTTGCTACCGAGGCGGTCTCCGCCAAATTTATGGAGGGATATCAGCCTACTGCTGGTAAGACGGTTTGGCATTGGGTATGTATCATGTTTTGCCTTTCTTACGGCTAGTCGATCGCTACTAGTCACTTTCCTCTTTTATTTGCCTCTTAGAAAACCATCAGGATGGTATGGGTTGGTGACATTGCGTATTCTAAATCCGTCACCTCAAGGATTTGTTGATTACTAGCACTTATTGAAAACTGTGAAGAACTTCAATTAGGTACGTGGTTCTTTCCCAGTTGGTTTTGAAGCATTTTCACAGCACAAATGTCAAATCAAATCTCGGTCATCGATTACGATACAACTCGTTTGTCATAAACTGTTCATCCGGTTAGCGTAATATCGGAATACATTAGCCGATACTAGGTTACTCTCTCTGAACGGTCGCCTGTTCGTCAGGTTATTGTTTTCGCTTAGATCATTGCCTTGTATGGATACTTGACCCACTCAACCAATGTCATCATAACCTCCTCCCTTAGATGGCCCACTGCCGGGTCAGATGTCCATTTTTATGATGGATTAGTTTTCTGCGTGGCTTAGTTATCTGTGTGTTGTGTTTATTTAGTCATTGCTCCAGACATCCCCGGGATGGAATTAGTTGGTGACATAATTTATTCTAAATCCGTCACCACACGGACCAATGTCAGTTGTCAATTGCCGATGAACCAATGTAGTTTTCAGGATATATGTCACAAATGGTGTATTCTGTAACTTTATCAGTCTAGGATCATTTCCTGCAATGTGCAATGATCGTGGAAACTTAAGACGTCTCAACTTAAAGACATGTGTTTTCTTATGTTCATGCTTCATTGACATTCATTCATTCATTCCCGGAATCGAACCCGGGGTAGGGCAAGTGTCTTTGTCTAAACCAGAGTCACTGGCTCGGAGTCTGGGTGTCAGTTCTATCTATAATATGTATGTATTTACAAAAAAAAATGTATATAAGTAGATTATCATCCATCTCGTTACCATAACACAAGCATTAAGTTGCTTAGCTTGGGACGAGATGGCGTTGTGTGAAATGTCCAAGGATATTTATATTTATCTTTTCTTTATGACTATTATACGCGTATCTAGTAGACAAATGTCAACCCAAATTCAATAAAATCACAGTTAAAGAACATTGTAATCAGATATTTCAATTGATATTCTTTAATATTATGTTTTATACATACTGTCTGGAGTTAGGCCTGGCCGCATAATGCGCGGATTGGTATCGGCGGCCAATAGGCCGCGTATGTGACGCGATGTTTTTCGTTGGCCGGGCGACCAAAACTTGGCCGCGCGGCCTGGCCGCGTAATGCGCGCAGCTATATACATCGTAGAAGAATTAGTTGGCCGCAGCGACTTGGCCGCGCGGCCTGGCCGCATAATGCGCGGAGGCCCTTAGTGTCTGGTTAGGAGTTGCAGGAGTCGATGACCTCTTGAGTAGAGACTACGACTACGACTTTTCAAATGTAGTGTAGGACGCCCGCCTGCTAGACTGAGCGACGATCTCCGAAAGGTTGTGGGCAGTGGCTGGATGCGTCAAGATGAGAACAGACCCAAAGATGCTCTTTAGGAGAATTCTTTGTACATCATTGGACGAAATAATTTTAAGGATGACGATATAGAATTATGACAGGAAGCAAATTATGAACCAATATTACGTGAACCCAAGTGGGAAGAAGAAAGTGGGTTCTATTAAATATTGCCTGTTATTAGGCAATCAAACAGTGACATTATTAACGTTACACTAGATATATTACGTCAATTACGTCAGTATCGGAAGACATCTACATGCTATTTCGTTTAAAAAAAAATGGGACAACGAGCTCTCGTTTAGATTCTGTCGTGTGACGTAACAAAATTATAAGAATCAATTTATAATGAATAATAAGTTGTTTTATAATTTTAATTTATTGCTTGATACCTATGAATTTTAATGGAGCCTGCAGATAGATATGTGTAAATGAATTCGCATGTAAATTTGCGATAACATAAATTTGAAACGAAAAAACAAAAATATTGCATTGTTATAAAATTACTGTACAATGTATGGGAGGATATTTCCTTTTAACTAGATACTATCCGTGAATTTGCTCGCGTGCGTTGATTGCTCAACTGAATTTATTTTTCATGTAATTTCAAATTGATTGAGTTACCAATCACATTGACTCTATTTCGTGTGATAGGGTAACATAAATTTAAACTACCTTTTTAATATTATGTTACTATTGTACTAAAAAAACGTATAACGATAACTTCCTATCCTAAAAATCACTAAAACAAATTGATGAAGTTGCCAATCACTTTGATTTACTCTATTTTGTGGGATAGAGTAACAAAAAGTCAAACTACATTTATGATACTTTGAAGATATCGTTCGAACACGTTGTTAATGAAAATAATATAAAATAAAAATTATTGCATATTCAGATACTGATACTAAGTCATTGTTATTAGCAGAACTAAAAAATCTTTTAAATGTAATGTTTGGACTTGGGCAAGTTTCGCGCAATAAGCTTGCGTTAATTTTTAGTTGATTTCAAATTCATATACCTAGCTGGCACTCAGTATCATATAATAAAACAAAGACATCTAATAACGCACGGTATATTTTTAATTTCATCTATGTTATATGTACAAACTAATGACTACAAGTATTTACAATTCTATTGACTATTTGGTATGATCACTAGGCACTACCGCTGTATTACCAGCAACAGCTCTTTTTCTTATAATGGGTAACGTGCTTGATGATGTGAAGGGGGTATGGCTTCCATACTGGGACGGGGACCTCCACACGCTTCTCAATGTGAACAGGCACCTTCTTGATAACCTCGTAAGGCCTGTCAACAGGTACATGCACTTCCTTAATGACCTCAACTGGAACTTGCTTGATAACCTCATATGGGACTGGTCGTTCAACCTCGACGTTTTGAGTCTTGTATACTGGGTATGGCACCTGTTTGACGACGTCTACGTGGACTGGGTAAGGCTGTGGAACAGGTACTTTGACTTCTTGGCGAACAGGGACTGGCACAGGTTGGGGTACGGCGACTTGAATGTGGCGCGTCACTTCAACTGGGATTCTGCGGATTACGTTCTGTAATACGGATTGGAGTTCATATCTGGTTTGGCTGGTGTCAGGGCGGCCTACAGTGACGGTGGTTCCGATGACTCTTGGAGCGCCAATAGCTGCTGTTGCTGCGGGACCAGCTGTGGCACCAGGTAAGGTAGAGTCCAGGAGAAGACTGCCTTCAGAGTATCCGTTTCCGGGGTCGGAGGCTCCAGGGCCGGTTGCGATGGGTCCTAGCCCACCATACTGTCCAGGGCCAGTGATAGGAGAGAAGCCACCGCCAGTTGTTCCGTGGTCACTGTGAATAGGTCCAGGAGCTGAGCCGCCAATTGGTCCAGGAAGAGATGATGTGATGGGACCATGGTCGTGATCGTCGACTATAGATTCGTCCAGGTGCACCGGATTACTAGCCCCGCCAATAGGAGCTCCATATGTTTGTGAGGGAGGTCCGAATGACGCTGATGGAGAGCTCAATGCGGCTGATACAAATGAGTCGGGTCTATGCTGTCCTGACTGATATCCTGCGTGAGTGCTGTACACCAGCGCTGACAAAAAGAGCGCTTTCACCTGAAACAATTAAAAACAAACTGGTGATATAACTGTATCCCTCGTCTCCTGTATCCCATATTGCTGTAGAAGTCAGATAACATGATATTCTTCTTCTTCATTTAATTGACATGGCTTCCATCATGTGTTTGATGATTTTGCCAACAACCGAGTTTGTTTTGACACATGGGTGGTGACGGAATATAAGATAGAAGAGTAAAAATTTGAATTTAGATTTATAATATAATACTGTCAACGTTTTTTGCAATGAATTTAATTTTAACAAAGTTAATTGTGATTTGGAATGAGGTTTTAGTGATGGACTTACAACGAATGCCATGGCTTTTAGCTAAACGCCTTGAAGCCAGCTAAAATGTGTTTAGTTGTTGTCTCTTCCGAGTGTCGTGGGTTTGTGTTTTGATAACTGGACGCACCACATATTTATACAACTCTGAGCTTTGTACGACGCCCGGTCAACGCGTTAGAACTGGGACCGGCACAAATGGCCAGTGTGCTGCCAAAATTTATGCTAATCTTTAATATCGAAATCCTCATTGATACAATTTTTCGAGTTATGCAAGTTACAGTTCTAAAGCTCTACTATTTCTACTATTCAGCCCATAGATGGCCCACTAATGAGTCGGGCTTCCTCCAGTTACATGGGGGTAGCCTATTGTGCCACGCTGTCTAGACGTGTTGGCACAGGGATTCGGATCAAGCTTTCCTTCTCTTGCGGCTAGGTCATCTGCCTTACACTTTCCTTTTATCGGCTCATACGACACCCTCAGGAAGGAATGGGGGTGCGGGGTGGCGGTGACCCTTTGTATTCAAAATCCGTCGCCAGACGGACGCATAAATACAGGGTGTCCCAAAAAATAGTGTCAAGCGGAAGTCCAGAGATAGAGCACCCCTTGGGGTACCCGAATCATCCCCATGTATGTTCTGGGATTTTTCATAGTTTTCGTGTTAATCAATTGTTTTTAAATTTTCGACCTATAGAACTTACTTATTTTTTTATAAGTTGAAGAGTTTTTAAAGTTTTTCTTTCTCTGACTGTATCGTCTTGTATTGTACTTAAAAGCATAAAATAATGGGCTTAATACTTTGACCAAAATTATGAAAATTATTAATTCGTCATCATCATCTCCCCCCACAAAAGATTCAGTGTTGAGTGGGGCCTCCTCCAGTTACAAATTAGCCTACTGTGCCACGCAAGTCTCCTTGCTCTTGCGGCTATGTTTTGGCTGCAAGAAATGATGCCCATACCAAAGAAAGTATCTCTAGCTCATACAAAGATACTCCTCCGAGTTCTCCGACTCCGGAATTTAAGCAAGCCTCATTATTGAAAGCAGTGCTTACAAGCTCTTCACAAACTACATGATTACAAACATTGCCGATTTGTGTATCTTATACTAATGACTCGGGTCGGAACCGCGGTACCAATTTGTACCGGGCAGTTGTTCCAAAATTTTATTTAATACTAGTAGCCGTACTGCGCGTCTAACCAAAATAAATTTGGATGAAAGCCGTTACACATCTTTTTTTTTAACCCCCCACGCAAAAAGAGGGTTGTTATAAGTTTGACGTGTCTATCTGTCTGTCTGTGGCTCCGTAGCTCGCGAACGGATGAAGTGATTTCAATACAGTTTGTATGACAGGTGAGCTACGGGCGAGTGTTCTTAGACATGTTTGATGAAAATCGGTTGAGTCGTTTAAAAGTTATGGGGGATGAAATTTACACCTTAATAAGCGTGTACCTATAAAAAGCAGAAAATAAAAATTAAATTATAAATTTAAATAAATCCCCGACACAAGGACCTAAGTTCCCTTTAAAAAGTAAAAAATAAAATAAATATACATCGCGTTGGAGGGCCAGGGGTCAGGTAATAAATAAGAAGGAGCGGTTTAACTTGTGTCGGGGGTTTATTTCAATTTTTAATTTAATTTTTATTTCGTTCAGAAACCTTCCGGGGCTCATAGCTAACGATAGTTAACGATTTTTACACATACAACATGCATAGTTAACGATTTTTAAAGGCTATGCAGACAAACATTCGTTATTATATCTATGAAAGAAGATGTACTCGTAGAGAGACTATCCGTGTGGTAGCGGCAATGAATTAAGAATATATGATATCACCACCATATTTGTGAGAGCGCTGTAAGAATAGTTAACTAGTAGTAGTTTAAACTACATGTCCGAAAAGATTACAATTTATTATTTATTCCAAACGCTTGCCGGAGCTGCCCAACTAGGGAAGGACCTTAGAGGATCATCATTATCATTTCATAAATGACCTACTATTGAGTCGGGCCTCCTCCAACTTTATGGAGGGGAATTAGTTACCATCACGCAGGCCGTAAACTTAAACGCCGTAAAGTTAAACTTAACTAATAGTTGTTAGGAACTCCTTTCCATATGTACGGTTACACATTAGAATTTTTGTATTTCTGTTAAAGAAATAAATATTATTGTTACAGAAATAGAATAATTCAAATTGTTACATATATATTGTTTATATAAAAACTAGCGACCCGCCGCGGCTTCGCACGGGTGCAATGATGAACCTCTAAATTTATCTATGACAATACTATGAATTTATTAAATCACTCCATTCTACTCCTCTTAAATCACTCCATTTATTAAAAAAACCGCTTCAAAATCCGTTGCGTAGTTTTAAAGATTTAAGCATACATAGTGACGGACAATCACAGCGACTTTGTTTTATACTATGTAGTGATAGTGATGGTCACATTGATAGCATTATGTGATTATTGTGAAAAAAATAACCTGTCGAAAGAAGATTAAAAGGTCGCCTTTTTTGGTAATAGATTATAATAATAATAATAAATATCCTTGGACATTTCACACAACGCCATCTCGTCCCAAGCTAAGCAACTTAATGTTTGTGTTATGGTAACGAGATGGATGGTAAACTATTTAAATTCATTTTTTTTGTAAATACATACATATTATAGATAGAAATGACACCCAGACTCCGAGCCAGTGCCTCTGGTTTAGACAAAGACACTTGCCCGACCCCGGAATCGAACCCGGGACCCGTTGATCCAAAGGCGAAAAAGTCTTATCCCAATTTAATCCATGCGGACTTTCAAGGAAAGGCTGGAAACCAATGATAAGCCCTGCAAGATATATGCCATTACAGATAAAAAACCCTACTACCTCACCTTTGTCGTTGTATATCCTCATGGATACCCGACCCTGAAGACTAGTCGGGGTAAATGGGTCTCCGGGGCGCGGAAAGATGGTAATAAACGCCCCGACCTACACACTAAAACCAACGGCGCGGCGTTCCTCGACTGCCCGCTGTAGGGTCGCGGGTTTAAAGTATAATAATAAATAAATAATAATAAATATCCTTGGACATTTCACACAACGCCATCTCGTCCCAAGCTAAGCAACTTAATGCTTGTGTTATGGTTACGAGATGGGTGATAAACTACTTATATAATTTTTTTTTGTAAATACATACATATTATAGATAGAAATGACACCCAGACTCCGAGCCAGTGCCTCTGGTTTAGACAAAGACACTTGCCCGACCCCGGAATCGAACCCGGGACCCGTTGATCCAAAGGCGGCACATCTAACCACTAGACCAACGAGGCAGTCGTATAAAGTATAAAGCCCAATATTAAAATTTCTTACAATTGAGCCTTTGTTGAAAAGCAAAACGTTTTTTTATTGGTATCATACAAAATTCCCTTAGTTTTAATAAAAAATACACGATTTAAACGATGAAAGCTTAATTCAACATCACTTTCGCAGGATTACAATTCAGGAACTTTATCATCACAAAATGTTTAGTAACTATTTATTTATTTTAATTTAAGTTTTATTTTGCATATAGATACATTACCTCAATATAACGAGGTCAATTAGTCTGTTCGTTCATAGATTTGTCATACCGACCCGTCTCTACAAATGCCACCCATGAATCAGCGTTGTGCAAATAACCCATTTTTAAAGATCTGAGTCACAGTTTGAGCAATCCGGCCAAGTTGCATCAATTTAGGCCTAGACTAAGTAGTGATTAGACAACCATCTTCATCGTCGTTCAGATTTCTGTTTTTGGGGTCAATTGTTAGGATAAATATTCGTGTTGCTGATTTAGAATAAACAGTGTCACAACCTCATTCCATTCTGAGGGTGTAGTGAGATCCGACAAAAGGATTTTTCTGTGCCGTCGCCGCGTCGCCCTAAGGAAGATTTTTATAAGGCCGGGCCGTGCAGTGCACGTGGCCCGGACGGGGCACGAATTTGAAACGTTACATACATTTTGTATGAAACAATTTATTTTAGACCGGGCCAGACGGGGCTTTATACAAAACTAGCGACCCGCCCCGGCTTCGCACGTGTGTAATTATGCATGTATTGCACATTCTTGAATCATTCTATCTATTAAAAAAAACCGCATTAAAATCCGTTGCGTAGTTTTAAAGATTTAAGCATACATAGGGACGGATAGACGACAGCGAATTTGTTTTATACCATGTAGTGATGATTTAAGTAACTCGTGGCCCGCCCGGGCCAAGTGCACGGCACGAACCGGACACGGCCCGGTCTTCTTCGAGTTTCTAGATATAATTTTGATGCTTTGTTGCTCTATAAGTGCTAGACTGGATTTCTTATAAGATTCAAATGCTTCAGTAGTTTCTCTTTGTATGAGTACAATAACATCATCACATTCTTCACTTCATTAAAAAATCCTGCCAAGACTAGTCTAAAATACCGTCAAAAACACTGTAAGCAAAAGTAAGTACTTCATTAAAACGAAGGATTGACGGGACAAAGGACTGTACACTTGTTACACAATTCTAAATCAATGCAATCTTTCTTAAAATATTCCTACAAGTAAATCAATATTGGCCAAATGGTTTATTTAAAAAAGAGTTCGGTTTGAGCAATACCTGAGTTACGCAAAGCTGTCGTCCCTACATTGATCAACACGAATTTGTTAATATAATGTGCTTGATCTGTTGGCTCGATAGTTTCACCTGTTCGTGGGAATTTATATGCTAATCATTATTACATTATATGAGGAACTGTCCATACTAGTGACTAATTTGGGTGTGTCCGTCTGAGTGTTTCATTTTTACTACATTCTTTAAGCTTTCGAACAGAATCAGAGGCAACATCGACAATTAACATTTGATTGTCTATTTTGACTATATTATCCGTTTAGTGATGTATTTAGAATACATAGTATCACCATCCCATTTCATCGTGAGAGCGTCGTAGGAGCCGAAAAAAGGACGGCAGATAACCTATCCGCAAGAGAAGACAAAACTTGATACGAAGCCCTTTTTTTTTGTTTCGCTGGGGAAATGCTTTATGCATACCACCGCCCCCGGGGGAGAGGTCGGTGATTTTGTGGGACTCTGACAAGGGTCGTCTACCCAAGAGTCGTCTACCCACTAAAACCACAGCGCGGGCGGAGCGGCTCGCTTGGGGCGCCACAAGTTCGCGTAAACGCAGTCTACTGTTACGCCCCGGGCAAGCGACTATCAGAGAGGGCGTCCCGGTACACTGGGACGCTCTCAGTCATCGAGGCTTTCGTCAGTGTCGGTTGAGTTGATACGAAGCCCTGCGCCAACCCGCCCGTCCGTCTGTCCAGCGTGTCACAGTAGGCCAATTTCTCTCCATGTAACTGGAGGAGGTTCGACTCCGCAGTGGGTCATATATGAGCCATGTAGTAGTAGTAGTCTATTTTGACAGTGTTGGTAAATTACTAATACTATAGTGTCAGTTTGGAACGTTTACCACACGCTTTTGACACAAGCATTTGCTACGAGCTTTTGGATTTGGCAGGCTAATGCTAGGAATTTTATTGTACCATATCAGATGGACACGTCGATAGAAAATCGCAACTTTCGGGTACTAATATTAAGATTTGCTGCTTTGCTTTAAAACTAATTTAGTATTTGACTCATTGGAGCACTTTTGACAAGATAAACAATCAAATAACATACAATATTATTTTATTTTAATTTATTTAAGGTCTGCAGAGAAGAGCCAGCAAGAAACTTTTTAGGTTGCCATTTTTGGGCAATTCGACAGAGTGTGAGCAGACTCGCGTAATAATCGCAAAGGGCAAAGGGAAAGTCGCAAAGGGGGTTATAGGTTTCAGGGTTAATTTACATCAACTCATCCATTGATGCGAAACCCTCATAAAAGCTCAATGAACCGGAGGTAAAAGTAAATGATAATATATATTTTAATTAATATCCTTGTTTTAAATTGTTAGTTTTTCATTTTGACTATTTTGAAAACATGTGTAAGAATTCATTCGAATAAAAACAATATTTTTTTGTCACACTTAAAACTGACATAACATATTGCACTTTAGCTGGTAGCATAACTTTATGTAACACCCGCTTCATAGAGCAATTCTTCAGTTGTAAGCAATGTACACTTTGAAACTTCGCCATTTGTTTTAGCTTTTCTATAAGATACAATCTTTATGGAGGCGGACAAACCCGTAGGCGTAACCGCTGGCAATCTTTTTATGATAATGGCGACCAGCTTAATAATGGCCACTTCCGGCACATGCTGTCGTATTTTTACGTACCTAATTATCAATAAAATATTTCGACCCACATTTCTTTTAATATGTTTTATAACGCACCATGTGTTAGAAACACTGCAGGTTTGCGAAAATTTATGATTTATTAATTACACAGTATATGTAATTACACAATAATTAGTTTTTCAATGATTCAGCGATGTTCATGTTCTTGTTGTTTTTGGTTATGCTACATGCTTATGCGTGTAATTGCTTTCACTAATCTGTTAGACTTATTTGTACCACTATCATTGTAACCAATAGTAAAACTATGGAGTTTCTTGTCAGCTCTTCTCTGGGAAATGGTATTCCGAACCGGGTGGTAAAGGTAAAGACTAAATAAATATATGTTTTTTTTATAATATTATTTGGCTATTTGAAGGCATTCATAAGATTTTTTGTGCCAAGAAGGCACGTTGTATGGCAATGCTTATACGCTGAGCGAAGTAATAACCAGCCTTCTGGTCACCGGTTGAAGTTAGCAGACACTCGGACAATTATTTAAAAACTAGCTTTTGCGCGCGGCTTCGCCCGCGTGGGCTTCGAACCCGTGCTTATCCTCATGCATATATTTTATGAACATAAAATCGGTTATAGTGACTAAACTATGATAGTTAGATATGTGCTCTCGCGGACTTTTTTGTAGATTTTTATAAGACCTTTAAACCCGTAGTACATCATTTTGTTCTATTATCAATAGTTTTTGCAGCGCACGCATAAATAGGTTTTCGATTTTACACCTTGGTTTACATAATCGCAATTTACATACGGATCCCTAAATCTTTTGAAAATAATATATAGCCTCTAAACTTCCTCGATAAATGGACTATCTAACACTAAAAGATTTTTTGAAATCGGTTCAGTAGTTCCTGAGATTAGCGCGTTCAAACAAACAAACAAACAAACTCTGCAGCTTTATATATTAGTATAGATTATTTGTTTTCTGTGCTCCACGGACCAAAAGCTTCTACCTAAGTGGCACAAACATGTAACTCGAATCGAGCTGACTATATTTGCGCGTCTTGAGATAATTCATACCTTTTAATTTCTGAATAATGAATGTTAAGGTACTGATATATTATATTGTACACATTAATTTAAGGAGGAGCTACAACGTTAGCATCGAACCTGAAGCATACAGAAACAGAAAGTAAAAAGAATCATCTGTCTAACTCTGGTCTGACCATTTACTGATTTTGAGAGATTGTGATTTTATACAGAGTTGATATAACAGAGGGGCATTAAATTACACTACTTAAACTATATGTGATTGGTATGAATTCGGAACGGTACAAAAAAAAATACACGTGATTTTTCATGGGGGGTGGAGGGGTTGTCTTAAACCTCACCAGTTATCACCCAGGGGGAGGGAGGGGTTAAAAAATGTTAAAAAAACATCACATGATTAATGGACAGCCCCTAAGGTTAATAAACGATGCGTTAGGCATAAACATCTGTCAGGAAAGATACATCATGTTCAAATGAGGCAAAAATTTAAAAAATCATTTGCGGCTAAACTATTGCTCTAATTTAATTGATTTTTGGTACAGAGCCTGGAAATGATACCTAGTATAGGCAGTTAAAAAAATGCCCCTATGTCGTATCAACCCTGTATATGTATAGTGTCAGGTGGAAATGTACACTACGAGTTAAACATGCTAATACAGAGGTTCGACAGGAATTTTCTTTTCTGGCTGAACTGCCGCATTCCATGCACATTTTACGGTCACTTAAATGAAGTTGACAGTGGTGACGGATTTAGAATATACAATGTCACTGACCCTTTTCATCCTGAGCATATCGCATATTTAATCGTTACTAGTGCAGGAACGCAAGAGGCAGAGCTAGCCTTAAATGAAAGAAAATTTGAAACGACACCCGTTTGACCAGCGTGGTGCAGTAGGTTTAAATACATACTTATTTCTCAGCCTATAAAAATCTCCTCCAACTTCATGGTAATTAGCCTACTGTGCCATGCGGACAAGAAGTGCATCCTATCAAGTTTGTCTTCTTGCAGCTAGGTTAAAGTGATAAGGCACTCGGGATAAAAGGCCGCGCGGCCAGCCGCCTTTCATCACATACGCACCCGCGGCTCAACCGCTAGTGCGTATGTGGGGAATGGGGTGGTGGCAATATGTATTCTAAATCTGTCATCACACGGAATGTTTTTGGTTATCCTACCAAGTAATTTGAGGAGATTATACATGATTCGGTGAAACTTTGTTTACTCGGGGTAGCTTCTGTGTTGAATTGCATTTTTTATATGATACTAGCGACCCGCCCCGACTTCGCACGGGTGCAATTATACAACTATATTATACATATAAACCTTCCTCTTGAATTACTCTATATATTAAAAAAAACCGCTTCAAAATCCGTTGCGTAGATTTAAAGATTTAAGCATACATAGGGACGGACAGACGACAGCGACTTTGTTTTATACTATGTAGTGATATCTAAGTTTGCCTAGGATATGACTGCAAGAAGAGATAGGTTATTTAGATTTAGCATGATTGAAGATTCTATTTTTGCAATAGTAAAGTATGAGACTGTCCAGAAGACGACTGCATGGAGATAAATTTTTTAATCCTAAAATCTTGTCTACTAATTCCTTCAACGCTCTTCAAACAAATCACCGATTTGCTATCGTCAGCAAAATGTTTTTAGTTTAGGTCCTTCTTTCCGGCAAAATATCATAAATTAATCAAGGGCCTTTTTGTGTATTTTGTTTGTGAAAATCTTGTGTGTACTATCACTACAAAGTATAAAACAAAGTCGCTGTCGTCTGTTCGTCCCTATGTATGCTTTAATCTATAAAACTAAGCAACGGATTTTGAAGGAGTTTATTTTAATAGATAGAGTGATTCAAGAAGGAAGGTTTTGATGTACAAGACATGCATAATTCTACAATATTATAGAAACACTGATAAATTTAGAGGTTCATCATTGCACCCGTGCGAAGCCGGGACAGGTCGCTAGTGTAAAATAAAAGTGTCATATCTTTGGATATTCGTTTTAATAACGTAACAAAACTTACACTATGTACTATATACAATTAGAAAATACACAAAGTGTATTTACCTTAATTAATGACTTAGTTATCACCCTAGGTTGCAGCCTCACGATGAGCTATGAAGCAATTATATACAAAAAGACCGGACTAGTGTGATGGATTGAATTCTGAGAGTCTACCAGCCGTGGCTGCCGTGGCTACCGTAACTGCCGTGGCTACCGTGGCTACCGTAACTACCGTGGCTACCATGGCTAGAACCATGCCAGCCATGATCCTGGGCCTTGTGGTGGACAGTCTTCACGACGGGGACTGCGTAGGTCTTCACGACCGGCACAGGTACTTTGATCAGCTTCACAACAGGAACCTCAACAATCTTCTCAATGGGAACAGGACGGTCAACTGGTACCTTGACGTGTTTCTCCACTGGGACTTTGACGATCTTCTCAACTGGGTACGGAACTGGCTTGTCAACTTTCACTTGCTGTATCTGAACGACAGGGACAGGCACGTTCCTTACTACTGGTACTTGAACTGGGTACGGCTGTGGTACTGGAACCTGGACGGTTTGCGGTACGGGATAAGGCACGGGTTGCGGGACTCTGTGCGTGACGTCACGGTAGACCTGGTAACGCTCATCACGGTAGCGGTATTGAATGGGAGCACCGTTGTTGTTAGCCAGGCCGTGAATTTCATCGATGACGGGTGCTTTAGGTCCTGGAAGAGGAGGATCGCCTCCAGCCACAGAAGGTGCGTTCAGTCCACCATTCAGACCGCCTGGTGCACCGATAGCTGGTCCAGAAATAGGTCCGCCTAAATTAGATCCTCCAAATGGTCCACCAAGTCCTGATCCTCCCAGTAGGCTACCCAGGCCAGATCCACCAAATTGGCTACCAAGTCCAGATCCCGCTAGTGGACCACCAAGTCCAGATCCGCCAAATTGGCTACCAAGTCCAGATCCCGCTAGTGGACCACCAAGTCCAGATCCGCCAAATTGGCTACCAAGTCCAGATCCCGCTAGTGGACCACCAAGTCCAGATCCGCCAAATTGGCTACCAAGTCCAGATCCTCCAAGTGGACTACCATGTCCAGACCCACCAAATGGGCTACCAAGACTACCTCCAAGAGAGCCTCCGAGGCCAGATGATCCCAATGGGGCACCAAGTCCACTGTTTCCAATTGGGCCGCCTAACGAACTGCCACCAATTGGTCCAGATAATCCTGAACTGCCATATCCAGTCCCACTAATTGGCCCTAGTCCAGATCCACTATATGAGGCAGGCAAAGATGAGTCAAGGTTCAGTCCTCCTGATGAGTGTCCATCTCCGATTAATCCAGACCCAGAGTAAGTCGCCGATGGTAGTGAGCCATGTGGGAAACTGCTGGGAGAGAAACTGGACGGTGCAGTCAAACCGGCTGGCAGATGATCCCGGTTGCCGTGGAGATAGCCTGCATGAGTACTGCTCAGTAGGATGGCTAAGCACGTTAACTTTTTCTGTAAAAAAAAGCGAGCATTAGTTTCAGATTTCCCAAAATAATTTTATGACATACACTGCGCACGTTGCATACGCCTCTAACCAAATTATAATAAATTTAATTTTCTTTTTTTTTTGTTTAGAAACCTTCCTGGATCATGCATTGTTTAAGATTCTATAAAGGACACATACAAACATTCATTTTTACTTTTAAAGAATAAAAATGCTGTAGGTATATCATCTACGATGGTATCAATCGTTGAATTGTAGTTATTTCTTATTCCCAAATAAACTTCATAGGCCGGAAAATAAGGTCCTATTTGGTCCGATACTCACAAAAGTAGCCATGTTTGGTAGCTAACCGCTGGCCACCGAATTTAACTAGTGTCTACCTCAACGTGTTATGGTTGTTTGTGATGATGTCGTATACTTGCATGATATTTATATCGACGTTGTCTTTAGGTTTGGGTCAGCGCGACACCGAAAACGAGAGTAAAGAACAGGTTCTTCATCTTTCCTTTTCTAACGGAAATGAGTGAATTATTTATGATACGCGGTTACTCAATAGTTATCTGTGATGCCTATGGATTATGATAATAATGGTGTAAGGTGGAGATAATGGGTGAAGGAAAATAGTTTAGAAAATTAATTTTATGGCGAAATTTCGACATTTGTCATAAATCCATTGTAGAATTTAAATATTAAAACTAATCTGTTGGAGAGATTGTCCTTGAAATAAGTTATTATAACATTCAAAATTAGTAAATTTATAATTCCTTAAAAAAAGTACAACATATTATGATTTTAAAAATGTACCTACTTTTCCATAGTGATTGAAAAGTGCTGGCAACACCTGAATACACCCCTTTCCACCCTGAGAATGTCTTAAGAGCCGACGAAAGGAAATGTCAAGGCCGATATACTTGCAAGAGTAAGAGAAGGAAAACTTGATATGAAACCCTGTACCAACCCGTCTGGTCACCGTGGCACAGAAGACTAGTTACCCTCCTAGGCCCAAATCAACAGTAGGTCCTCCAAGAGCTGAGTAGTAGTGTCTTGACTTGTCATTTCATTTTATCGGCTCCTACGACACCCTCAGGATGGGATGAGGTGGTCCGTCACCACACGGACGCGTATAGTTTTAAAACGAAACACCGAAATACTCGTTCAGTAAATTTTGTTTCACCAATTACACAAGAAGAACATAATATAGCAAATAGAGATTAAATTAAATATTTTATTCCCGACAAAAGCAAATGATAAGGTCGAAAACCTAGTGGTAAGAGAAGGAAAACTTCAAACGAAATCCTGTGCCAAACCGTTCGTTTCGAGTCGGTTAGCGTGGATTATTACCCTCCATGTCCAGGAGGCCCTCAGCCGTAGGCAGTTTGCTTGGTGGTAGGATCGAACGGTCGGCTACCACCCTCACATTTAAGTCCGACGCCAAGCAGTTTTACTGTGTTCCGTTGTGTGTATGTGAGAGCCGGTGCCCGACAGGGCAATTCCTTGAATTGCCTGCTCCATCTTAGACCCTGGCGTAGCTTTCCATCACGCAAGCCTAGGGTCAAAGGCATTCAAGTGACTGATAAAAAAAATATATATATAGTAGGTCATTTATGGGTGAGACTGGCGTCTAAACTAGTGTATCCTGTATTTTATCCATACAACGGCACAGCAATTGACTGTGCCAACGTGTTAATAGACGCGTATGAAGTACTTTGCAGTAAT
The DNA here is from genome assembly GCA_905475355.2 of Clostera curtula. NCBI lineage: Eukaryota > Metazoa > Arthropoda > Insecta > Lepidoptera > Notodontidae > Clostera > Clostera curtula. The sequence goes on along the minus strand of FR997808.1, from coordinate 5,788,014 downwards.
GATGATTCATTCATCACGATAAAATATCTAGTTGTTATTGTGTAATTACCGTATCTCATTGACAGTGATCCGTGCAATACATCATTAACATTGCTTCAGTGAAATCAAGAGAACACACTAACGTGATGTTATGTCATAATTTCATGTTTTTCAGCAGATGTTTGTCACGATCCGTAGCGATCCGTAGCCATCCGAAGTGAGGGCTTAAAGGTAAATGAACAAGAGAAGCAGTTCTGTGTTTAAAATGTTTTTCCATCTTAATATATGAGTAAGTCATCGATGTTTTTCTGAACCATATATTTATCACAAAACATGGGTTTCAGTGAAAACCTACCAAATAGCTATAGTTATGATTATAACACATTAAAATTTAAAAAAAATTACGTATTTATCGCGTGCGTTCTTATTCTCATTTTCTTCAAATCTCAAGCCCAACACTCATCTGCAAGACCTCTGGACAGGGAACGTTATCAATAAAACAAATATATTATAGGCGGTAAATCACCTACATACATGACACAAACTCTGTGCCAACCCGTCTGGCCAGCGTGGCACAGTAGGCTGTTACCCTCCATGGATTTGGAGGAGGCCCGAATCAGTAGTGGGTCATTTATGGGCTGAAACCATGGAGGGAACTCCTCCAAATCCACGGAGGGTAACAAGCCTACTGTGCCACGCTGGTTGGCACAGGGTTTGTGTCATGTATGTAGGTGATCTGCCTTGTAATTTCCTTTTGTCGGCTCTTACGACACGTTTAGCATGGAATGAGGTGGTGACACTAAGTATTCTAAATCCGTCACCACACGGACAATGCTCTAAAACATTTACAAACATTACAAAGCCGCCAGAAATAATTAATTCTTGATTAACAGTAAGTGAAACGTACAGTAAAATACTTGAGAGCGCGCAAATTTAAAAAATAAATAACAAGTATAAACAATGCTTTTTTTAATCGCTATTTTTCATGTTATTAACAAAGGTATAAAGAATTTAAAAAAATATATTATGTCGCTTATTTTTTTTATATGTGGTCAAAAGTTTGCGAATTTTCGAAACTTTAAAAATCATATCTCTAAAAATATTAACTTTATCGTGAAAAGTCATAGGACCTTTTTCATTTGTATTGTAATCAGTACATAGTATAAAACAAAGTCGCATTTTTCTGTCCGTCCCTATGTATGCATAAATCTTTAAAACTACGCAACGGATTTTGAAATGTTTTTTTTAATAGATAGAGTAATTCAAGAGGAATGTTTAGAGGTATAATATAATTGCACCCGTGCAAAGCGGGGGCAGGTCGCTAGTAAGGAATATAAAAAAAAAATCCGGTTGAAAAATAACAATTTCTTGAAATGAAAAAAAAAATCGGTTTTAGCAAAAACGAACCGGGTTGCCCCTTGGCATGCATGTATATAATCAGTAGGGCATTTTGAAAAGGATCGCATAAAAAATTGAGGTGGAACAGTTTTTGGCACTCGTGCGCCAGTTCCTCCCGGAATATGACCACGACTGCTGCAAAATAGTAGTCAAAAAGTGTTTGATTTCAATATGGCTATGATTTAGGATTTGTAGATTGTTATTATTATGGCTAAAATTCATCTAATTACATATGTGCTTTGTTCCCATAGATCTTCAACTGAAGATACGGGTACCGCGCTTTATTCGAATTTAGTTCCTCTGCAGAGTTTAGTCCAGTCGGGGCAGACATAAAACTAGCCTGGAACGATATAATATAACTCTGCAAATATTGATCCTAGGTTTAACTCCCGAGGTTTAAAAAAAAGCGCTCCCCGGTTTTTTTTCTATTTGAATGTCTACCCCGACTGGACTAGTTGTGCATATTTACAACCGACTTCAAAAGTAGGAAGATGTTATCAATTTGGTGTGGTATGTATATGTTTGTCGGTCGGTTTGCATGCATGCAATGCAAACAGATTTGAAAAAAAAACATTCGAATAGCATTGGTTCCAGGTTGGTCCTATAGATATTTTAACGAAATGGTTTTAGTATTAGCGATCGTATCTTTTTAATTGACTTAAAAAAATGAAGAGGAGTTTCTCTTCTCGATTCATGTTTACCAATTATTCGATGATCCCCGACGGCTCTTACAACACCCTCAGTATGGGATGAGGGGCATTGACTATGTATTCTAAATCCGTCATCACAAGAACTACCAATAAGATAAAGTAAAAATTGATAAGAGAAAAGTGTTTGTATCGTAAGTGAGTTTTCCTACTATTGCGGGTAGGTGCTAGGCTTGCGGTCTTTTAGGGACAAAGCACACTTATCAACTCGGAAAGGGATCGGCACCGTATCGCCTTTCGCCTCGCCGTTAAACAGGCGTCAACCTAACGTAACCACGTAACCAAAGCGGATCAGCTGCGTCGCGTCGTCGTCTCGGCTACGGCCGATACGTCCTTCAATTGCCTCTTACGACACCCATAGGATAGTTAGTTAGGATGGTGACATCGTGTATTCTAAATCCATCACCACACGACAGTGTTTTATTGAAGGTTAAATAATAGTGTATAAAGGTAGTATAAAACTACGCAGTTATTTTCTTAAACAAATTTATTTAACAACATCATCAACAATTTCTTACTTATCACAACAACAAATTGGTACGAAAATCTGACTGTAATGCTATTTTATTTACATGATTAAATAACAAAGTAATTTTAGTATTGACATCAAGGTACTCGTTTCGTATATACAAGTTTATTACAGAACTTACGCTAATACTTAAGGTAATGAATTAAATAATAAATGCTTAAATTCCAACGTAGCACCACCAACGTTATGTTCAAAACTACAATTTAAATTCGTTAGTGTTTCAAGTTTCCAGCATAAATTAAGTAACATGAATTATTTTTATTTTCCTCACCATAATCCCACAATCTTAATAAACTAACTCAGGTGTTCAGCATGAGACCGTTTGACGTTTTCATGCGTTAAAAGTATTGCTTCCAATCGCCAAATTCATGAAACTATGATTAAAGTAATAACTAAAACTCTAAAACACAAAAACAATGTTGTACAATATCAGCTTATATAAACATATACGACATTATAGTAATAAATAAGAAAACAAACATTTATGAATTAACCTACGCAGATTGATTTGCATCCACATCTGACTTTGCTTCAGCAACTGGATGTTTTCGTAACAGAATAGGCATAGATGTTTCTAAGCTTTCTGGTTCAGTGCCAGCTTCAAACAGAGGTTCAGTTTTAAGAACACGAAGGTATTTTGGTTTACTTACTCGTCGTCTGCGGTTATTTTTTTCCATTCTAGTATAATTATTCCGAATGCCATTTGTGCGAGGAGGAGGTTTCAGCAAAGGATACGGTTCTTCTACTTCAGATTTAGGATACTTTCTTGGATTAGAAAAACGTCCCGAATTCAACATATTCGAGGTTTTGTGTCTATCCCCTAAGCTTTTGTGGTTAGATGACGTATAGCTAGTCTTAGGTTTATTCTCATCGAGATTTGGTGAGGCAAAATCATCCTCTTGCCCTGTAATATCAGAAAATCCACTGACTTCTCGTTCACTTACGGAATCACCTTGTTCCATGACTGCTCCTATGGGGTGAGCATTAGAGGATTCGACGATAGGAATTATGCTTTCCTCTTCTTCTTCACTTCGTGAATATTTGACACCTTGATATGGATATCTACCGCTATTATAAAACTCCATAAAAGGACTACCTATTCCGCTTAGTGGTTCGTTAATTAGACGTAGATTAGCACTATTTTCGTTATTTAACAATGTTTGGAGCTGAGAAAGGTCTAATTTAAGAGGTGTCTTCGTGTATTGGTCTTTCATTGATTTTATTTGAGAATCATCAAGTGTTGTTTTCCCTTTTAGCATATCAGCTACTAATTTAAGATCAACATTGAATGGATTAGCTACTTTAAAACCATTTATGGTGGACACCGCATCATGTTGGGTGTTAATGTCTGGCCTGTTTGAGTTTGCTGTAAGCTGTTTATTCAATAATAATTTATTTATGAGGCTTGTCGCGACATCTAATTGATGAGTATCTACATTTTGATTGATTCTACTAGGTAATGGCGTAGGTAAAACATTAGCTCCTTGATCAAAATTGATGTTGTGTAATCTTAAAGCATCGTTTGATAAGCCTTGTGTTAATCTATATGGTACATCATTTAATTTCAGAATATTAGTAATATCCGGGGACATTTGATTTTGTGTGCGATGTAAGCCTGATTGTTGGAATTGTGATGCCTGTACAGAGCTATCTTGGTAAGCCGATAAATGTGGTGAAATGCCGAAGTTTTGGGGTAGCGATTGATAATTGGATACACTATAAGGTTGTTCCGGAGACTGTTGGTTTTTTTCATAAATAAAAGATTCCAACTGCTTGAGGTTATCAGTTGAGACATATTCATCAGGTTTTGACTTGATGCTGAAACTGTACAATCCATTTTTGTCACTGTAATAAGAATCGGTGACAGGTCTCAAATACTGTTGTTGATCAGATTGTTCTTTTTTATAATTTTGAATATTGAAACGGTCGCTGTTTTCTAAGTTAGCAGAGGTTTTACCGTGAGTATCGCTATTTGGAACCACATTTGATACTCCAATAGACACTATATTTTTTAAGGCTTTATCATGATCAAATGGTTGCTTGGATTTGGTTTCACCGTTATCCTTAAAATTGGTAAAATAATACGGTGATGCGGTAATTAAATCGTTTTGTAGATTGCTGTAAGAATAATGATTCCCATTAAGATTATCTCCGTGTCTGTTTCTGTGTACATCCACGTTGCCATAGTACGACGTTTCTACATTACTTGTAGGTTCATTTTCACTATTTCTTATATTATAATGGTGCTCATAAAACTGTTGCTGCTGTTTGTACCTATCATGTGCTTTTGCTGCAGCTTTAGCAAATTCTAGAGCTTCAACAGAGTCTGCAGCAGATTTCGAAACTTTTTCATAGTTTTGAGGCCTACTGGTATCCATATGAAAGTTCATTTGGCTAACTGCTGAACTATCCGATGAATGTTTAGGTGTTTGGTATCTATAACTCGTTGAATACGCATCATCATTGACTGCAGTCTTTTTGTCTGTTAATTTCCAGCCGTAGTCACCATTGGAATATAAATCTTTCTGTCCTGTTTCATGTCCTACATCTCTAGAATGAACTTTATCTGGCTGTAAATAATTAACATAAATATTATTAGCCGCGGGCAAATTACCCATGCGGTGTGTATCACCTTCATTGTTACTGACAAAATTGCTTTGACCTCTTGATTGGTCGTTTTGATTTGAATTGTATACAGAATTTGCATAATGTTCAAAAGAAACTCCCTGTGCTGGTTTAGAGAGAGCATTAGGACCTGACCTTAATGAGTTCGGCCAGGCTTCTCTATAAGGAGATGCAGTAGTGGTGGTTGTAGAGTAGTCGTTTTGGTACTGTTGGAAATTTGTTGGTGAACGTAGACCATTTGATGAGTAATCATACTGTGTAAATTGATTTCTTTTAGACTGATCGTTTTCATTGTAACCTGGAGAACCAGTTTGGACGGGTGCTAAAGGCGAAGATATATACTGTGGCCAATTCGAGGGGCTAGATAAATATAATGGTGAAGAACTGGATAAATATGGGCTGGATTGGGTTCCGACAAATTGGCCGTTGTTGATAGGAGTGGAGACATATGGTGTGGCAGGAGAAGGCGTACTTTGTATGTTATCTAAATATGTATTAGGCGTACTGTACTGGTATGAGCTAGGACTGGAAATGTATGTTTGTGCTGGTTTAGAGTCTTGATGTAATTGATTGTTTTGGTGGTTGTTGGTATCATAACTAGAAGAAGAAACTGAAATTGTAGAATACTGGTATTGTGGTTGAGGAGTAGCTGTATATGCTACATTGGGAGCTGGCGTTGACAGTTGTAGCTGGTAATATTGATTTTCAGCTCTCAACTGCTGGAGAAATTCTTCAGGTGGTAGTGAGTACTGTACAGATGCATACTGGTTACTAGCTCCACCGGCGCTGTCTTGAGGATTTTGGTTTTCTTGAGATTTCTCGTCACTGTCTGCTTGGTTTTGGAATGGGTTCTTGATATGGTAAACTTTCCTGCTTCTAGCTTTTGGTGGTTGATTGTACTCATTTTTATTTGAGTTATCAGCATTGTTAAACTGTAAAGCTGAGTGTAGAACTTGATTTGCTTGCTCCCTTTGCAGTGTAGCCTCATAGTCATTATAAGAATTCACCTGCCCCTGGCCGTTATTAGATCCGACTTGCTGATACTGTAAGATCTCTCGATTTCCAAATCCATCTTGACAGCGTGTAATCGTTAGCAGCTGTATTATCACTAGTATCCGTATCTGTAAACAAATAAAGGAAACGTATTAGACGAGCAAACTAATTATTATCTTCAAAATATTCTGCGCACTATTCATTCATTGAAAGGATCCATTTATAAACCAATCCTTTTATACCCATTCAAAATTAAATAACTAAATAAATAAATATTAAATATCCTTGGACATTTCACACAACGCCATCTCGTCCCAAGCTAAGCAACTTAATGCTTGTGTTATGGTAACGAGATGGATGATGAACTACTTAGATACATTTTTTTTTGTAAATACATACATATTATAGATAGAAATCGACACCCAGACTCCGAGCCAGTGCCTCTGGTTTAGAAAAAGACACTTGCCCGACCCCGGAATCGAACCCGGGACCCGTTGATCCAAAGGCGGCACATCTAACCACTAGACCAACGAGGCAGTCACTATGTGTATCGAGTATGTATGTATCGTACTAGTGTAACTAAATTATAAGATGGGGTTATCTTAAGGCACTGAAATAATATATGTTCTAACCGGCTTATAAATTTGTAAGTAGCCTGCTTAGTTTGTTGTCTGCCTTGTCTTGTCTTTGTGAAGATAAACTTGCTATTCAAGTAATTAGTTGCATCTGGTAACAACGTTTCTCTTTCAACTACGGGTACAAGCTCGAGGGTCAAACCCGCCTCTTTTCCTGAACCCACGCTCCTACCCATACATGTGTTGGTTAGAGAAAATATTCGGTTTCACAGCACAAATAATTCTAATTTGTAATTTTGCAAAATTGTCTTGGTGGAGCACATGTCATTGAGTCTTTTCAATTAATTTTTAACAAGATATCTTCATCTTTCCTAAATATGTAAACCGTTTTTTAAGTATTTAGTTTAGCGAGTACCTACGTATACGATGACTTGACATATACGTGGAATAAGTGTAAATTCGTGTAAAAAAAACTTCTTTGTACTTATTCTTAATTATTCCCATCTACATTACGATGTGGCTGTTTTTTTTACAAAATTTCATTATTAATGTAGATTAAGACATGTGCGTAGAATAAAAAGAGGAAATAATAATTAGAAAGAATTTTGTTGAAACACAAAAAGTGTAAACAAAATAATAGCAAATAATCTGAAAACATTTAAAAAAGACAAACAAAAAGCATTGTCCCGGCGTCTCCTAAATTTAACCGGTGACAAGAAGGCTGGTTATTACTTCGCTCAGCGAATTAGCATTGCCATTCAACGTGGCAATGCTACCAGCCTTCTTGGCACCGTACCCGATGACAGCGATCTGGCGCAAATTCCCTTGTTATAATTTTAGTTATTTAATTTATTTTTATTATTTAATTCAGTGTTTTTTTTATGTTTCGGAAATATTATTGCAACTATTTGTGTACATTTACTTAAATAGGTACACAAATAGATTGATTCCTTTTTACGGACGGAGGAGTAAGAAATATCCCACATTTTTAAGTTTTAAAGAGGCGAGCGAATGCTGTTTTGATTTTTTTTAAAAAGTCTTCGATTTGTTTCGAAGGAAAAAAACTAGACATTACACAGATCATAATCAATTACACGAACAACTCTATGCGAAAATGTTAATCTGGTTTCGTGTTTGTCTGTACGATGCCGTGTCTGTCAGATCACATAGTCTGTGTACTGCTAGGTCGACATACTGGCTCACGCAACCACGGGCGGTGACCGCGCGGTATGCGATGCGTCGCCGAGTCGATAGCGAGATGCAACTCGTCAGCCGTGAACCGCTTTCATTACGAACAATTGTATAAAAATCCGCAGAAATCAGAAACAAATAAGGATTATACGAAAAACAAAGCGAAGCTAAAACCACTTACAGACATCTGAGAAAATTGTCTTATTGAAGGACAAGTTATACGACGATACAAATGTGTTTCATGATATTTTTTTATTAATTTATCAATAGGTACCATCTAAATCAAATCACCTATGATGCCTTAGTCTTGTAATTCTGGCACACTAAATGACTCATGATAGAGTGGGCGTCATATTGACCAAACAGTTTTCAGCCTCAGGTCATATACGTTTTCTTACCCAAGTGCCTCCATTTTCTGCCTGTTTATTTCCTTTTGTCACTTCTCACAGATGATATTGGCAAAACATGCAGCTTTTGTTTTCAACTACAACAGTAACCTAGCGATTAGCGAACTTTCCAAAACAAAAACACGTTGTCTAAAGGATTAAATTGCAGCCCACCCTAGGGGCGGGCACATGAGAATAGTCGCTTGCACATATTACTACTACGCAGCCCACAAATGACCCACTACTGAGTTGGGCCTCCTCCCATAACGGGGAGGGTAATTTGCATACTGTGCCAACAGGGCCGGATTTAGGGGGGGGGCAACCGGGGCGAAAGCCCCGGGGCCTCCACAAGCAGGGGGCCTCCACAATAGAGACTTCGGAAAAAAAAATCTTTCGAATTTCAACTAGTAAACATTAGTAGTAAACCTAGTAAACATCTTTTCCTTTGATATTTTTTTTTCACTTTTACCTTTACCTACAGCCTAAAGTACTTTAAACATACATGATTATTTGATTATATTAATCTTAATTATCCGCTCACTCGCCCCCCCCCCCCCCCCCCCCGAAATGTAACATGACCCCTTGATTTTACTCGACTGAAAATTTTTTTTCATTTTATTTGGAAAATAATTTGGGGCAAGGGGGCCTCCACTCCTTTGTTTCCCCGAGGCCTCTGGACCCCTAAATCCGGCCCTGTGTGCCAAGATGCAATTAGACATTATTGTTATAGTCCACAACGTATAAATACAACCATTTCACTACATCTTATTATTATCATCTTATCTTATTTACTTACATCGAACCGATATCCGTAGTGCAGCCACAGTTTTATATACGTAACATAAACCAGAGTGTCTATGATGTAAGATTTATAAGTACAAATTTTCCAGTTAAAATGTTTGAGCAAACGTTTTAAAATATTTTATGTCAACGTGTTTATTTTTAGAAATCGGTCTTCCATTAGCATAAAGGTCAGTTCACGACATTAAAACAAACTGATTGCTAGATTACAATACACATTTGCATATTTACTACTGCAACAGTACTGCGTAGACGTTGATTAAATAACATTCAGAAATATCACTAGAGCTACTGATCTGTCATTCATTATTAATTTATAAAATATGGAAAATAATTTGTCCTCACTGATGTAAAATCTTACAGATCTTTGTTAGGGCATTTAATACTAGTGTTTTGTCGTAATAATAGCTCATACATTTATAAGTAATCCATAAGCACAAATGAAGAACAGAACTAGCGAGGAACGTTTGGATTAAAAACCTATAAAATTCAAATTACTACGTCATAATTTTGAAGGAGATTAAACTTATTGATATGGCGAAACACACTGTTTCTCTCCCTGTCTTGGACAAATAACAAAATTCTTAATTTCAAATTAAAAAAATTGGAACCTTTTGTAAATAATAACAAAATAAATCACCATTGAAATTATGAAGTTATTGAAATTAAACATTTTTTAACGGATTTATCGCGTGTATATTTCATTATGTAATTCCTGTCGTTTCGAATTATTTGCAGCAGTCGTCTGCGCACTCAATATACACGAGATAATAATAATAATAATAATAATTTATTTATTTGCAGACAACAGAGGTCCATAGGTTAGTGACAGGCAGCTTAAAAACTATGTTAGTAAAACATAAGTGAAATATATTCAATAAAAAAACAAAACTATTCTTGCCTCACCAGTATTCGCATAAAATGTTGCAGAATGGGTGAGTCAAGCTTGTTCGATAACATCCTCAGAATGCTATTTGGGCTTGCCCGCGTCCTTTGCAATAGTGAGGCTGTTTTTAATCTCACCATGGCGAAAAAGTCATGGGTGTGTGCCTGTGCGAACATGCCAGAGGCACTGCAGAAACGGGGCAAGCCCAAAAGCACCCTGAAGCTGTTATTGTACTGGATTCGGAGTTTATCCAATACACCACGCGTATAGTTAAAAAGTGTTTAATTTCAATGTGTAATAATCCCGAAAATCTAATAAATCATTATTAAGTTATGTTAATGTGTGCCAGAATTTAGGTACATACTTTTCAAGATGCTCTCCAATATAGAAATTCATCATATTTTGGCTTCTTCCAAATAAAATAAAATAAATATCCTTGGACAATTCACACAACGCCATCTCGTCCCAAGCTAAGCAACTTAATGCTTGTGTTATGGTAACGAGATGGATGATAAACTACTTATATACATTTTTTTTTTGTAAATACATACATATTATAGATAGAAATGACACCCAGACTCCGAGCCAGTGCCTCTGGTTTAGACAAAGACACTGGCCCGACCCCGGAATCGAACCCGGGACCCGTTGATCCAAAGGCGGCACATCTAACCACTAGACCAACGAGGCAGTCAAATATACATTTAAATCTACTACTCCTTCTCAAGCCGTAAATGGTCCACTGTTGAGTCTGGCCTCCTCTAGTTACATGGAATTAGCCTACTTTGCCTCGCTGGCCAGACGGCTGCCACCGGGTTTCGTATCAAGGTTTCCCTCTCTTATGGCTTTGTCATTTCCTTTTGTGGGTTCTTGCGGCACCATCAGGATGGAGTGTGGTGGTGACGGAAAGTATTCTAAATCACCACATATATAAACTGTCTATATAAACTGTCAAAGCATATAGTTGTAGCAAAGTTTGTAGATCATTAGAGTTAACACTGTCTTACCAGGCTTCCAAAAAATACGACGCATACAATGGTCTTGTTTGGTTACAACACCAAAGCGAATCTCTAAAAACAATACATCTTCCCGCTATTTCACGCCCATTTCAAACGCGTTTACTTAAATCCATAACTGCTGATCGCCGATCGAAGCGCGGATTCACACAATAGAAAGTAAATCTAAGTGAGCTTTCAATTCGTGATTGTTATGCATGCCTAAGGATACCGGCTGGGTGAGAGGCTAACTCCATGCGACACACGTGTGAATCTCAAACCGTCGCAATCCCACATTCCAACACTAATTGAGATAATTGCCCAAACAGGCTTATTGTATGTAGATTTTGACAAAACAGGTATGAAATTAGTAGTGTCAGTTTTTGATTTGATTGAAATAGAAAGTAGAGACGTAACTCCTTAATTTAGATTTTTGAAATTTAAATGGTTCTATAATAGCACCGAGCGATTAGTGCTTTTATATTTCTTTTGCTTTCCTAGTTTCAGCAAACGACATGTTATACTATCACCATGTCGCTGTCGTCTGTCCGACCATATGTATGGTTAAATCTTTACGCAACGTATTTTTAAGCGGTTTCTTTTAATAGATTCAAGAGGAAGGTTTTTATGAATAATACACAGAAACTCTGATAAATTTAGAGGTTCATCATTGCACCCGTGCGAGGCGGGGCGGCCGGGGCGGGTCGCTAGTTAAACATAAAAATAACAATACAAGTAAGTAAAATACATCCTGAAAATTGTGTAAATAATTAATTCAAACCGTTCATATTTACTGCTAAGGATATGCGACGTTGTAATTTTTCACGTGAGGGCACGTTTTACATAGTCCAAATTATAATTAAAAAAAAATTCGTATGCCAGTATATTTCTTGATATAACTAGTCTCATTCACACTCCAGATTTATAAAATACCAAACGCAGTTTGTAGAAGAATTATCTCACGCAGTTAGAATTTGAAGGATATGTCTCAATAGATTCTAGTACATTGCTGATATTTTAGTAAATCAACAATTTCACAGCATTACAATACTACCTCACATTTTCCCCAAAGTGCCAACCTTAAACATACTCCAAATAGGTATTTGTTGACAAGACGAAATTTACTCATACTATATTACTGCAACATAAATTGTTACGCAACTCCGAAATACCAAAGCACTTAACACAGTATAAATTACACAGTCCGGACATTATTCCCAGATAAACAGGTGGCAAAGGTTACCGCGACATTGCCTAGGATGTGCAAGTTTCTCTGCCCTAAACGATCGTGCATTTCACCGGCTACAGAGAAAGCTTTTGAACGTACCTTGTGACTTATATCACAATACAGGGTATAATAAAAAGGGTTTATCTATAGAAATATATGAAGCTGCAGAGTTTGTTTGTTTGTTTGTTTGAACGCGCTAATCTATATCACTACATAGTATAAAACAAACTCGCTGTCGTCTGTCCGTCCCTATGTATGCTTAAATCTTTAAAACTACGCAACCGATTTTGAAGCGGTTTTTTTAATAGATAGAGTGGTTCAAGAGGAAGGTTTATATGTATAACCCACCCCGGCTTTGCACGGGCGAAGCCGGGGCGGGCCACTAGTCTATACTAATATATAAAGCTGCAGAGTTTGTTAGAACGCGCTAATCTCAGGAACTACTGGTCCGATTTCAAAAAATCTTTCAGTGTTAGATATTTCATTTATCGAGGAAGGTTATAGGCTATATTTTATTTTCAAAAGAATTAGGGCTCCGTATGAACATTGCGATTTTGTAAACCAAGGTGTAAAATCGAAAACCTATTTATGCGTGCGCTGCAAAAACTATTAACAATAGAACAAAATGATGTAGTACGGGTTTGTAGGTCTTCTATCATCATATCATATCTAACTATCATAGTTTAGTCACAATAACCGCTTTTATGTTCATAAAAAATATGCATAGAGATAAGCACGGGTTCGAAGCCCACGCGGGCGATGCCGCGCGCAAAAGCTAGTACCATAATAATAGGAGTTTTCTGTGTGGTGACGGATTAAGAATAAATTGTGTCACAATAGGAAATGATAAGACCGAAAACCTAGCCGCAAGAGAAGGAAAATTTGATACTAAACCCTGTGCCAACCCATCCGGCCACCAAGCCGCTCGCATTCATCGGATTCAAGCGCACGGGCACTCGGGCACCAGATCTTTCTACCCCATCGGCCGTCAGTCCTGCAACTCCCACTACACAGACAACAACAACGACGCTATTGGAAGATTTATAAAGCAAGCCCTGGCTGCAGACGACCACACCATCCAGGCATACAACATGAAAATGGCAATAAAGGCCAGGAACAACAAGGCGATCGAAAACCTTGCTCAGCAGAAAATATCACGGACACGGAATATAATTTAAATATCAAGACCAAATAGCTATTACCAAACATAAGCTAAGGAAGCACCTACTGAGAGTTAGTTAAATGAAACACCAATGTCCCAGGTGCCAAGGCGCTGGGTACGACAGACGAAAGGAAAAAAAAAGAAGAGCAAATAATTACCTAAAAAAAAACTACAAGTCTGTGGTGTTCTAACAAAATAATAATAATAAAAAAAAACTCCCAACTTTGGCAATCTTAAGGACTCTGTCACCAGTTTGCCTGCGTATCTCCTATTTCGGATTTGATCTCGTACGAAAATCCCAGGACTAGCCGTATCCGTTGCTCTTTGGGTGACTTTAAGGCTTTTAATGGAGCCCATAGTGCAATACAACACTTTGGTGGATTCGGAATACATAGTGTCACCATCCCATTCCATCCTACGGGTGTCGTAAAAGTAAACAAAATGAAATGACGAGGCGGAAAACCAAGCCACAAGAAAAGGAAAACTTGACACGAAATCCTGTGCCATACCTAATTATTTCTAATTCCTAATTCCCTCCATATAACGGGAGAGGCCCGACTCAGCAATGGGTCATTTATGGGCCGAGAAGTAGTAGTAAAAGTACAATCATGAAGGCTATAAACATTCGAGCAAAAAGTGAATTGTAAGATCTTTGTTGGTGAGTTAGTATCTGTAGAGTGAACACGCGACGTCAGGCTTCGGTAAATTTATTGCCGTATCTATACTAATCTATACTAATATATAAAGCTGCAGAGTTTGTTTGTTTGTTTGAACGCGCTAATCTCAGGAACTACTGGACCGATTTCAAAAAATCTTTCAGTGTTAGATAGTCCATTTATCGAGGAAGGTTATAGGCTATATTTTATTTTCAAAAGAATTAGGGATCCGTATGAAAATTGCGATTTTCTAAACCAAGGTGTAAAATCGAAAATCTATTTATGCGTGCGCTGCAAAAACTATTGACAATAGAACAAAATGATGTACTACGGGTTTGTAGGTCTTATAAAGATCTACAAAAAAGTCCGCGAGAGCACATATCTAACTATCATAGTTTAGTCACAATAACCGATTTTATGTTCATAAAAAATATGCACGTTTTCGAAGCTCACGCGGGCGAAGCCGCGCGCAAAAGCTAGTAATCTATAAACATTCACTACTGTAGCTTTAATTGCTTAATGGCTAATTGATGATGATGCCCATTTAACATGATGATGCTGATGTTTCGCGTGGTGACGGATTTCGAACGTCACCATCTTAAGAGGCGACTAGAGGACCGCCAGAGGCAGATCACCCAGCCGCAAGAGAAGGAATACGCGTCTTTTTTAATAGTTCTGAATATTTTATGAATAGATATGACTAGAAGGGTTATTTTGATAATATCCTGAAAAGCACCCCTCGCTTTTTTTTTACAATAAAATCATTTCTTCTGACACTATTTTAAATTCAAATTTATAAAAAAATATTTTCTATTTTTTAGTTCGATTTTCTATAAAAGCGTATTCTTTTAGTTTTTTTTAAACTATTTTTTATTTTTTAGTTGTAATATCATAAAGCTATTGCTAAATAATCACTAAAAAATATAGCAATAGCTTTATGATATTTACATCTCTATTTGCTATTGCATCGACGAGCGTTGTTCCACCTTGATCACCGTTATTAATATTATCCTAGTAAGGATAACGGGTCAAAAGGTTTAAAATATTTAATTGTCATCGGTCCATAATAAGTATGCCATATCAAGTTAATCCGACGTTTTGAAGTAACTCAAAATCATGTTCAAAGATTCCGTTACATAAATACAAGCGAAGCTAATAAAAGCGTATTATAATGTCATGATTTGGTTGAAAGTTTTTAGTTACTTTAGTCATTTTATCACAGATCTTACAGTCGTCCTAGTCGGGCCTCATCCAAATATATGGAGGGAAATTAATCTACTGCGCAATAGTTATCTGCCTCTTGTCTGTGAGGCTAGGCAGTTCTTTATCTATCTAACAACACTTTTAGGGTGTATGTGGATGGTGACATTCGGTATTTTAAATCCAAAAGCAAGTCAATCACTACATAGTATAAAACAAAGTAGCTGTTGTCTGTCCGTCCCTATGTATGCTTAAATCTTTTAAACTACGCAACAGATTTTGATACGGTTTAATAGATAGAGTGATTCAAGAGGAAGGTTTATATGTATAACCCACCCCCGCTTTGCACGGGCGAAGCCGGGGCGGGCCACTAGTACTCAATAAACAAAAGTTGACGCTAATATCTGCGTGAAGTTTAATGCGTGTTTTACGTAATCCTACGCTCAATGAAGAATATATTTAAGCTGTGCTAAAGTTAAAGATAGATTGGCAACGGTTTATTGTAATTTCGGAAATGAATTAGTTACGAACATTTTAGAATTTCAATTGCGTCTGTTGCTTTTTATAGTTATTAGTTTTAGGATAACATTGAATAAGACTTTCTATTACGCATGTTTTTTTATTCATCATTTCAAACCACAAATGATCCATTGCTGATTCGGGCTTCCTCACAACACAGGGAGGGTAATTAGCCTACTGTGCCACGCTGAAAAGACGGGTTCGCATAGGGTTTCATTTCAAGTTTTCCTATAATTGCGGCTTGTGATTTCCTATTGTCGACTCTTACGACACCCTTAGGATGGAAAGGGGTGGCGGCGCGGGCGCGCTCACCTGCGCCTGATGCCGCCCTAGCCGAGGCTGCGGACGGTTGGGTCGGGGATAGCCCACCGTCCGCCGGTATAGCCTACCGCGAAGGTGTGACGCCCAAGTGCGTGGGGAGATTTGTTTTAGTGGGTGAGGGCCCCACACTACCCCGTAGTCTCCCCGTCGCGGGATGTGCGGTCAGGCATTTTTAACCAAACCAAAAAATAAATAAATGGTAAGCGGTGGTGACTCTATGTATTCAAATTCACCACACGGACATTTTGGATAGTAAAAGAAGCAACACCTTTGTCAGTTTGATTAGTCTATTTTATAATCGTTTTTTTAGGCGTTAAGCTCAGTGTTTGTGACATCAAAAGTTTAACCCTCGCAGCAAAAAATAAAATACTGTTCCTGCTGCTGCCAACTGCAACCTTTCTCTGATAAACCTCTGGTCCTTATGCGCAGGAATTATACTTCAGATAACCAACTGACGCGTGCTTATCGCGAACTTATCTCGTGTATTTTACATTATTCAATTCACAACAGACGTTTCGATGCTTTGCAGCAGTTACTGTTTAATTTCAATGTATAAAGATCTCGAACATCAAAAAGATCCTTAAGAAAACAAAGTATGTATGTCAGGCTATAATTTGTTCGTCAGGCGCAAAATTTAATTTGTTGAGATTTATGGACAAACTTAAAGTCAAGTTAATAAAAAAGATTGCTGTTTTGAAGCATCTTATGTGACAAGACCATCAAAATCTTGATAAAATGTAGGCCAAGAATACAGTGTAAGCTATTATATAATTTTATTATCCCCAATAGCATGATTTCTACCGCATTTTAAACAAGCTATTAGTCTGAATTTAGATGTGTCGCGTTTCCTCTGACTAGTTCTATACGCTCGGGCAAAGACCATCGTTAACCTCTTTTAAAGTTGTGTAATAAACGGAACATAGTATAATATTCAATCCATAATAAAGTCAAATTTAACATGATAAAATTGTGCCTTATAATTCAGAGAGCAGTGGCAATACATTTTATTATACACTAGCCGCCCCGGCTTCGCACGGATGCAATGATTAACATCTAAATTTATCAGTGTTTCTCTACAATAATTATGCATGTATTATACATATAAACCTTCCTCCTAGATCACTCTATCTATTAAAAAAACCGCTTCAAAATCCGTTGCGTATTTTTAAAGGTTTAAGCATACCTAGGGACGGACAGACGACAGCGACTTTGTTTTATACTATACTAGCGACCCGCCCCGGCTTCGCACGGGTACAATGAGGAACATCTAAATTTATCAGTGTTCCACTACAATATTATGCATGTATTATATATATAAACCTTCCTCTTGAATCACTCTATCTATTAAAAAAAGCGCTTCAAAATTCGTTGCGTAGTTTTAAAGATTTTAGCATACATAGGGACAGACGACAGCGACTTTGTTTTATAATATGTAGTGATAATGATGATGATGATAATGATACTGATGATGATTATTGTGTATAGTTGGTCTGTGTGGTGAAGGGCCGAAAATCTAGCCGCAAGAGAAGGAAGATTCGAAACGAACCCTGTGGCATCTGGCCATCTGGTCAGCATGGCACAGTAGGCTAATTACCCTCATTGTAATAGGGCTGAGTAGATTAGGTCTTATCTGATTGAAGGTTGGCTTTTAAATAAGAGGGTGGCCTTCAATGGTGTCCCCTCGACTTAGCAGTTCATGGTAATCGTGCCAGACATTGCAGTTTGATCGTCGTAACTTCATAATTCATAGTCGTATTTTTACATTATTAGTTTTTGGTATCTAATGTATCTGTGTGATGAAGGATTTAAAATAGATAGTGTCACCACCCTATTCCATCCTGTAGGTGTCGTAAAAGCAGCTGCAAAAAGATTGCTCTACGGAATACGTTTTCTGCCATATCATTTTCTTTTGTCGGCTCTTACCTCACTCAAAAGAAAAACTTTTTCAAGCTCAAAGTCATTGTTGCACCTTTATGAGCTTGGAGGGTTGTATTGATGAGTTTGATGATTATAATTCTACTAGCTTTTGCGCGCGGCTTCGCCCGCGTGGGCTTCGAACCCGTGCATATTTTTTATGAACATAAAATCGGTTATTGTGGCTAAACTATGATAGTTAGATATGTGCTCTCGCGGATTTTTTTGTAGATCTTTATAAGACCTACAAACCCGTAGTACATAATTTTGTTCTATTGTCAATAGTTTTTGCAGCGCACGCATAATAAGGTTTTCGATTTTACACCTTGGTTTACAAAATCGCAATTTTCATACGGATCCCTAATTCTTTTGAAAATAAAATATAGCATATAACCTTCCTCGATAAATGGACTATCTAACACTGAAAGATTTTTTGGAATCGGACCAGTAGTTCCTGAGATTAGCGCGTTCAAACAAACAAACAAACAAACAAACAAACAAACAAACAAACAAACAAACTCTGCAGCTTTATATATTAGTATAGATAACTACATACGTCTTACAGCCGCGAATAACATTTTAATCAACATACAACCTAGCACTGACCTGCAAATTGCAAAAAACGTACGAAAATTTGAATTTCGCGGGCTACCCTGGAACATTCACCTTAAGAAAATTAGCGCTACTAAATTATACCTCTTGCCAAATCACTATCATCACTACATACTATAAAACAAAGTCGCTGTCGTCTGTCCGTCACTACGTATGCTTAAATCTTTAAAACTACGTAATGGATTTTGATGCGGTTTTTTATAATAGACTAGCTGACCCGACAGACGTTGTCCTGTCTGAACTATGAATATTGAGTTCGAATTGGAATAATCACTACATAGTATAAAACAAAGTCGCATTCTTCTGTCCGTCCCTATGTATGCATAAATCTTTAAAACTACGCAAGGGATTTTGACGCGGTTTTTTTTAATAGATAGAGTGATTCATGGGGAAGGTTTATATGTATAACCCACCCCCGCTTTGCACGGGCGAAGCCGGGGCGGGCCTCTAGTTAATAATAAATTAATATACCGCCTTTTCTTATCGATTCCAATCCCTTATTTAATGTAATTAAAAAAGAAAAAAAGTAATTATGCCAAAAATAGCGAACCGTCGGGACGAACGTCAAATGTTTGACAGGTAACAGTTTGTATGTTTAATAAAATTGTTGTTTTTATTATTTTACTTACAATATCAATGTTTTCTCTAGACTCTTAAACCTTCCCTGGACTCACACGAATATTTCAAGACCAAAATAAGCCAAATCGCTACAGCCGTTTTCGAGTTTTAGCGAGACTAACGAACAGCTATTCATTTTTATATATAGAGATAGAGTGATTCATGACGAAGGTTTATGTGTATAATACATGCATAATATTGTAGAGAAACACTGATAAATTTAATGATGTCTTAGGTTTTCACGATCTTTACACATTGCAGGAAATGATCTCTTCACCGTTATGAGTCGTCCCGCGACCACGGGCACTGCAAAGTGTCTGAGAAACATTGGAAATAAAATAAAATAAAACGATAATAACCGTGAAGAGATCATTTCCTGCACTGATAAATTTAGATGTTCATCATTGCACCCGTGGGAAGCCGGGGCGGGTCGCTAGTAAATTATAAATACATAAAAAATCACACATTTCGATAATTTTGTAGTAAACATAACTGAAGATACACCTACTCACTATAACGAAGTGTAAATAGCAATAATGACAGGAATATGATAAATTGGCGTAACGAGTAAGGCTCAATGACCAGACCATCGATCATTATATATCGCAGACCGTAATTTAACTGTGCCCAATGAACTGAAATAATTGATACTTTACGTGTGTGTATTCTTCGTGAAGGCTTACTTCAATTCTCGTTTCGTCGTTTCAGCCCATAAATGGCCTACTACCGAGTCGGGCCTCCTCCGACTTCATGGAGGGAAATTAGCCTAGTGTCCCACGCTGGCAACTCGGGTTGGCACAGGGCTTGTATCAAGTTTTCCTTCTCTTGGGGCTAGGTGATCTGCCTCTTGCGTTCAGTGTGAGTTGGTGACATTGTGTAAACTTTGAAATAACAGGACGATATTATGACGATATTTTGACGATATTATGACGATATTATGACGATATTATGACGATATTATGACGATATTATGACGATATTATGACGATATTATGACGATATTATAACGATATTATGACGAATAATACTCGAATCTCAGACGGGGTGGTTAGCCTACAGTGCCATACTGGTTGGCAAAGGGTTACGTTTCAAGTTTTCCTTCTCTTGCGACCAGGTCCTTGTCATTTCCTTTTGTTGGCTCGTACAACACCCTCGGGATGGAATGAGCAGATGACATTATGCATTCTAAATCCGTTACCACACGCTCGGAGTTATTTATATTATTTATTTCTTAATCTTGTTATTTTAATTATATATATTTAGTTCTAGCCTAGTTGACACAAGTCAGGAGCGTGTGGTATAAGTCCTGATCTGACCCCCCCCCCCTCAAAATCGGAGGGGCCCGGCTTGGAGCATGGGGCTCCACTAAACAAGACGGGCCAAGGCCAACCAGAGTTGCGGAGCATACTTCCCCGACCGGGAGGAGTGAATCCCGCAGCCCTGGAGTTGGGCAGTCGAGGATCGCCGTCGGTTTTAGCGGGGCGCAATTTACCATCTTTACGCGCCCCGGAGTCCCACATAACCCGCCTAGATCCCAACGGCCGGGTATCCATGAGGATCACCGACGAACAAAGAAAGTCCTGATCTGACAATAGTCCTTGTAATAATTGAAAATATTTTGTGCGATCCGTCATATATTTCGGGCACTTAATTTTAAAATGTGATTTGTGATAATGTTTTTGCACAGCCATAGTTATGAAAAGTGCCCGAAACTGTCATACTGCTGCGTTTTTGACATGGCGGACGCGCCTGCGCTATGCGAACTATGAAAAGGCCAATATATTATTAGTAGGTTACCAGAAGTGTCAAAATCGACTATCAAAGGCACGATAATGGTCTATTTAGACTCTTTTGATTTAGCAGCTGAGCCCTGCTTCCGTGCAAGTCAGTCCATAATTCAGATTACACCAATAAAAAAATTGGCATGTACTGGCTAACCAGCCACAGCTAATTTATTACTATGATTGACTTATAGCTTACTTTTATCTGGTGAATGAACTCTGGGGCAATCATCTGTGACAAACAATAGAAGTTGAAGACTTGCTTTAACTTCACTTTCATAGTTCCATTGTTTCACAGTACTGTGGCACTTAATGAGGAAGGAAGTCTAGATCTTGCACCGGGATAAGGAGTTTGAAATACTTGTTAACTTTACCTTCTATTGCACTTTATACGAGGGCTTTCAGATAGTTGGTTGTTGTATTTTTTAGGTTCGATAACAATTTAAAAAAAACCTAGTTTAGTCTTTATAAAATACATTTGCTCTAGGTACATTTTATATTAGTGTTTTTAAATAAACTTAAGGAAACGGTTTTTATAATGCCAAAGAAAATGTATAGAGGAAGTCATGAAACGAAATCTTGGGCTGCTATCATAGCACTGTATCATTCTCTATCATTGGACAATAAGGGGAAAGTTAATAGAAGATAATTTTATGGTCGACTAGGGGCCCGTCCCGGCTTCGCACGGGTGCGATGTTACCCGCGGGTGACGCCGCGGGGCGAAGCTAGTAAAAAGAAAATGCCTAAGTTACTCCTTATAGCATCAGCTACCTATCAGTGAAAGTCCTGTCAAAATCGGTCCAGCCGATCCAGAGATTAGCCGGAACAAACAGACAGACAGACAGACCGACAGACAGACTAACAGACAGACAGACCGACACACAGACAAAATTTAAAAATATGTTTTTTTGGTCTATGTACTGTGTATACACACTTACACATTTAGTAAAAAGTGATTATTTTATTATTACAAACAGACACTCCAATTTTATTTATTTCTATGCATAGATTGGATTTTGGCGCCTTTTAACCCCTTACAAGATAGAGGTCGTCGAGCAGTTAAAATACGACTATAATTAATTTAAATTAAAATTCTATAAATTATAAATACATATATTTATTTCATATATATTTATTCTCAATTTGACCACAACTTTGAAAATAAACAAAAGAGTTTAAATGCATGTATGTGTCAAATACATGGTAGTGTGTGTAATATATTTTTTTGCCTATTTTAATAAAAATATTAGCGTTCTCCACTGCTTCTTTATATAAACTATAAGTGTGGGAAATTTAATATCCGCGCAATTTTCGTAAATGGATTTACAAAGATTTAGCTTCACATATTTAAATTCAAACTATATAGATTTAGAGATATCTTAAATAAATTATTAGTAACGATCAATCATTGAGTAAATCAAGCCACTAAGAAAATATCAATAATTCTGTTGATATACTCTTAGATATTGTATCCAAAACTTTCAAGACTTGTGAGCATGTACAGTAAAGAAAATTTATCTATCTAAATTAGATTTTATATTAAAGCCTAATCAGATAATCTATAATTATTAGATTACGAGATATGTATTGTTTAGTAAATCTTATACCATTAGTCGACCAATAATATCATAAACTAATTTCAAGCTGTCATATTATGAATAAATTAATATTAATACGTATCATAAAGTTTTCTTCATCAACTTGCATCACTATTATGGCGTTTTATTAAATCATGGCGATGCTAATTTTGCCATAGATATTTAAATATAATCATAATGAAATTCCTTAAATTATGCACAAGTTTCGTTCCACTGGAAAATAACTTGATAGATATGATAAGTTAACACGAGGTCTGCAGCTTATTAGGTATTTTTTTTTAAATGCATCTGCGTAATACGTCATTTAAGCTATTTGATGATTGTAGAGGCAAAATTCGTTCGTGAGGTTTTTGAAATATTACTTTGTAGAAATAACTGATCAAGAAAAAGTTTGGAGGCATTATTTTTTTCTGCTGAACGAATCTGCTTCGAAATTTAAATAACTGTCATAGAAGCAGAATTCCACGATTTGAAGTTCAGTAGTATAAAAATGCATTTTCAATAAACACTTACGGTTTGTAGTACAGTCATTGTTGCCACGATAACCTGCACTGGTTATACACAGTTCATCACCACACAGTATCATCCACACTTCACCAGTCCAATTACAAAATTGTATCCTTGCTAAGGGCTAAGACCATCCAGGATCTTCCAGGGTTGCGTACGGCCGTGCAGACCGAGGTGGAGTGAAGTTCAAGGCTAGGCTGAGCTGGTTTATATACGGGGGTGGTGAAGCGTGGTGCTATGCCTGTGTGAGTGCTGCAGGCGCAATGAATATGGGGGAACTAATGGTGCACACTAGCAAAGCCCAGCGATTCCCAAATTGAGCGTGGATAATTGAACAGGTTATACACTGACGTAACACGTGATGTTTTCGTGAGATTCCTATGTAGCATTGCGAATCGTTAGTGAAAAGTGTATAATAATGACTGTGTTTGTAAAAGTCGATTTTAATAAAAAGTTATTGATTGTCTGCATCGGATGTGTGTTGAATGTAATGTTTGGCAAACTAACGCAAAAGGTGGGGATTTTTTCAAAAATAAAGAACAAACCTTGTGTTGACTGTATTTAACATTTAGTTTTCATTAATATAACACTATTTTGTGATTTACAACCAGCCAACTAAACCATAACATTAAATCCAACAATTAGTTACCTCAATTTCTTTAGGCGTTCCGTAATAATCCTACTCGTATTTAAATAAGGAACATATTTTTGGTTTATTTGCTTCCATCAGTAAACAGTCTTTCTTTTCCATTATGCCTATTGCAAACTTAATGGAAAAGAAGAAACTTATGGTGTCTCCTCATGTCGCTGTCATAAGTCATATTCAAATATTTGCCATATTTGGCATAAAATTATTTTTTAATATCGTTGCCAAAAAATGCAAAATTCCTAGCGGAATAATAATAATAATAATATTTATTTACATGCCAAAATACAATTGGGTGAATTTACACATAAAAAGTAAATATACACTTTACGGCTAGATTGTCTTAAATAATATTAATGACCTCTGTCGCCGAACTAGGTATCCCTGTATTTCAGCAAACAGCGCCATTCCCAAATATTTTCCTAAGATTGTATCAGCCAAAACTAATGATGCAATGTAATTTAAATGATATCTCAATTACTTAACTTAAATAAGTTAAAGGATACTTTATAAAACTATAGGCAACGGTTTAATTTTCATGCCATGTAACCTCTTGGTGTGTTGTTTGTTGATGAATGGGTGTGTGTAAGAGGGTGTGTGTGATGTAGTGGTGATTTTAATTAATTAAAGAGTAGTGATTTACTCCGGGTGGTTGATTACTCAACAACTTTAAGAAAATTTTCTGGAATGTGGAGTGGAATGTGTGTACCTCAATCATCTGTAAGTTAAGCCACGTCTGGCTCTGCTGGATTTTAGATGGGTCTCCACCTTATCGTTTATTTGTGTCTAATATCTGAGGGCCTAGCCAAGTGCTATAAGCCATTCTAACATCTATAGCAGTCGTTACACGAAGTTAGTATGGAGAAAACTGACAGCTGATAATCATACAACTATCGAAGGTCACACAGCTTTGTAAGACAGGCGCGAGAGGGGCAGACCGTGATCGCTTCGTATACCTTCTGGTAGTAAGCGAGATCAGGTTAGACCAGTGCCTACTTTTTTGGTGACGCTGGGGAAATGCTGTAGGCATACCTCCACTGACCAAGAAACTACTCGTCTACCCACTAAAACCCCAGCGGTATACACTCACACGAAACGCTTGGGGTGCCTCAGGTTCACGTAAACGCATTCCAGTGTGACGCCTTGTGGTTAAACCAGTTCCTACCCTAACCAAATGAGGAAAAAGGGGGCGATATAATATTTAAAAAAGGCACCCAAAATAGCAAACACGAAAGGCGAACACGAATAACCATGTCAACCATGTGAAGTGCTAGCATAAAATATTCATAAATTATCGTTGGAAAACCATGAATCAACTGCAACTGGCCATTACATATGTAAAACCCTTTATGATATTAATATTAACATAATAAAGGCATCGAAGTGGCCCATAATTTTTAAGATTTGTGCAATCTCATCATAATTCTTACCTTGCAAAACCTTTTACGAAACATATTGAAATTATTAGTCAGATCTTAGAAAGACAAATGTTTACGTGTTTTAGGATTACTTGCGATATTTTTAGGTAGTATCTATGGATATTCGACGATACATTGTACTCGTCACCATCATTATCTTGGCCCATTAACGACCCACTGCTGGGTCAAGCCATATTCCAGGCCAGCAAACGACATGTACATATATGTTAAAGTATTTTTGGCATCTATGGTTTTATATTGAAAGTCTGTTGACCAAGCTATATTGTAAATGTTGTATATATTTTTATATATATACTAACATTTGATTATGACTGTCAAATGATAGACAAACAACGTGACACGTAATTTATATATATTAAGATGTACATATTATCCTCTGTTTGTTTAAGCTGAAATTTCCCTATTAAGTGTTTTCAATCTCATCAAGTTTTTGTCTTGATTCAATATCTATTAAATATTCCTATGTAAAACGATTTTCTACCGGGAACAAATAATTAAGTATCCTTGGACATTTCACACAACGCCATCTCGTCCCAAGCTAAGCAACTTAATGCTTGTGTTATAGTAACGAGATGGATGATAAACTACTTATATATACTTATATACATTTTTTTTCTTGTAAATACATACATTGTATATTAAAGATAGAAATGACACCCAGACTCCGAGCCAGTGCCTCTGGTTTAGACAAAGACACTTGCCTGACCCCGGAATCGAACCCGGGACCCGTTGATCCAAAGGCGGCACATCTAACCACTAGACCAACGAGGCAGTCAAATAAATAAGAATATTAAAGTATTTTGTTTCTTAAGTACCACTATTATTACGACTCAGCCCATAGAAGACCCATGGCTAAGTCGGGCCTCCGTGGGGCGGCACAGGGTTTATTATCAAGTTTTCTTTCTCTTGCGGCTAGGTATCAGCCTTGTAATTTCTTTTTGTCGGCTTACGACACCCTCAGGTGGTGGTCAAACCATGGATTCTAAATCCGTCACCGGTTTTTTAAAAAAAACTCAAATCATTTATTTCAATTGAACCTATTTACTGGTGTTTTTGAAAAGTCAAAAGTGAAGTTAGGAATCTAGTTGCATGTTCCAAAAAGTAGATCCTATGGAGAAGAACAGGCAAGAAACTCCATGGACACTCTTTTTATCATATTTTCTGTTACAAGCATCTGATTGGGTTACATTGATTTCGTGTTTATTTATAGTAAGCTAAGATGTGAGGACAATGTAACATATTGCACAACAGAAGTGTCCAGGAGATCAATATAAAGCTATGTAGGTATGTCAATAGCAGTTAAGGGATGACCGGCCCCAACTGGCGGCACCCGTTCACGAGCATGACGCATGTGCCAGCCATCCCCCAGCTCAACCATATTTTAGGGAACCGAAGGACCCGACACACACGACACCACCAGCATGACCTTTAAGCGAGCATGACATACTCTCAACTGCTTGTTTATATGATAAGTTATATAAATACGGTGACTACATAGTGCTCACATTTACAATTCCAAACTTCTAAACAATTATACAAAATAAAATGATAAAGGTCCTGTATAGTACGAAGGTCCTGTATACTCGATATAAAAAAAAACAAAGACAAATTAGTCCTACTCAGTGGTAAAAAAAAAACAAGGAACATGAATATTTAATAAATCCAATCAAGTTTACGGAATCACGTAGTGTTTTTTTTTTTTCTTTTTTTGATACACACGAATCTCCATTGCACATTTGACATTGGCAGAATTGTCGAAAACGGCACATTGCCATACATAAAAATTGAATTGAATTGAATTGAATAAATCCATGATGTCAAAAATAATATTATGAGAAAGGTACATGTCAATAAAAGAACTAGTGAAAGTCCGGAATTAAATAATTATTACAAAAAAAGGAGTAGCAAAATATGAAGACCACATAAGACTATTTCAGTGTGGCTGCGAAGCTGGACCAGCATTTCGCCAAGCATTTTTATCATCGACATATTCATCTAATTTATAATAAGCCTGCCTACATAGTGTGCGTTTTACACATATTTTAAACTTCTTCTCGTTTAATTGAAGGATGTTGGAAGGTATTTTATTGTAAAATTTAATGCAGTTCCCCATAAATGAAGTTTGCACTTTTGATAATCTAAATTTTGGTTGAACTAGTTTATTTCCATCTCTAGTAGTATAATGATGTCGTTCGCACTGTTTACTAAATAAATGCAAATTTTTCCTAACATACATGATGTTTTCATATATGTACTGACAAGGCACTGTTAGGATGCTTATTTCTTTGAACAGATCCCTAAGGGAATCGCGACTGCGTAGATTGTAAATAGCTCTAATAGCTCTTTTCTGCAGAATGAAGATTGATTCAATGTCTGCAGCACGTCCCCATAGCAGAATACCATAAGACATGATACTGTGGAAGTAACTAAAGTACACCAGTCGTGCAGTGTCTATGTCTGTTAATTGGCGGACTTTCCGAACAGCATACGCTGCGGAACTTAGCCGCTTAGAAAGAGATGTTATTTGGGGACCCCATTGTAATCTAGAATCAAGCGTTATCCCTAAGAAAACAGTGTCCTCTACTAAATCCAATTTATCATTATTCAATACCACATCACACTCACTATGTTTAACATTGGGTAAAGAAAATCTTATACATTTTGTTTTATTCCCATTTAATACTAAATTATTCGCAGTGAACCAACCATGTACTTGATTAATAATTTTATTTATATCGTCATAGTTTTTAGCACGTCTATCTACTTTAAAAATAAGTGAGGTGTCGTCAGCAAACAAGACTATCTTGGGTTGATTATGCAATGAATGGGGAAGGTCATTAATGTAAACTAGAAAGAGAAACGGGCCTAATATAGAACCCTGTGGCACGCCCATTATTACGTTTGAGCTCATTGAATTGACACCGTTTATCTGAACCTGCTGCTGTCTATCACTCAGATATGATTTAACTATACAAATAGCCTGCTTACAAAAGCCGTAATGTTCAAGTTTGAGGAGCAGCGTTTCATGATTTACACAATCAAATGCTTTCGAGAGGTCGCAAAAGATCCCAATAGCATCATGTGCTTCCTCCCAGGCTGTAAAAATATGCTTTAGCAAGGACACACCGGCGTCAGTAGTGCAACGCCCTTTGGTGAAGCCGTATTGCTGATCATGCAGGATATTGTTTATGTTGAAGTGCAATAGCATTTGATTAAGCATGATCTTTTCGAAAATTTTACTGAATACTGGCAAGACCGATACCGGCCTATAATTGTTAGAATCTCTACTGTCCCCAGATTTAAAAAGTGGTATAACTTTACTATGTTTCATAAGATCAGGAAATACTCCTTGATCTACACATAAGTTAAACGTTAAAGCTAAGTAGGGAGCTAAAGTTTCAATAACAGATTGACAGGTTTTGATAGACATTCCCCACAGATCCTCAGTCAGTTTGATCTTAATATCCTTGAAAGCTTTTTTAACAGTTACATTATTTATGTGTTTAAAACTAAATGCTATGGGACAGGTAGTAACATTTTCTCTGAGAAGGGCGATAGAAAGGGCAGGTGAGGAATCTAAAGCTTCTGTCGTTTTAATCGGTATATTTGTGAAGAAATCGACAAATTCCTGAGCTACGGCCTTGTCAGTATTTACAGTACCGTGACTAGTTTCTAGTGTGTAATTATTAGATGGTGTATTTTTCCTGCCAGTTTCATTATTAATAATTTTCCAAGTTGTTTTAATCTTATTATCCGATGCTTTAATTTTACTACTTATATATTTAGATTTAGCTAACCTACACACGCTTCTAAAAGTTTTTGAATAGACGGCAACATAATTACTAAAAGACTCCGTCCTAACATAAGGCTTGAGCCCATATAACTCGTACAGTTTATCTCTACTTTTCCTAATACCTGTGGTTGCCCAATCACTGAAAATAAATTTAGGGTAAGTATTTTTACTTTTTATCTTAAATATATTGCTAAACTCAGTCTGCACTACAGAAAACACATCCGAGTATAGTTTATTAGCATCGTTTATGTTTAAGTCCTGAACTTGTAATACACTACCTATAACCCTATCAAATTTCTTTAAATTACCAGGTGTTATTGGCCTATACTTTATCTGAATCTTCTGCAATGGTATCTTGGACCTAAAGGTGACAGTGAGTCCGCTATGATCAGAGGGCAGATAATTAACGACGCCTTTATGTATGAAATCACAATTACAAAAAACATTATCAATACAGGTAGCAGAGGTTGTTGTTATTCGAGTCGGCTCTAAAAATATATTGGACAGATTGAATGACTTAAAGAGGCTTAACAATCTGTTACTATTTGAATTATTTTCTAAAATATTAATATTAAAATCACCACAGATAATGACAGATTTGTTACTTTTGATGACTTTTGCCAAAGCATCTTCCATTGTGGTCTCAAAAATAGAATAGTTTTGCATACTTGGTGGTCTGTAAACGCACACTATAACATGCTTGTCCAGCTCAACACATGATAACTCAACATTGTGTTCAACCGATAGACTAACTATATCCTTCCGTTGTTTACATTTAATGCCATTTCTATTTAATATTAGGGTACCTCCATGTAACATGGATTTTCGATTAAAACAACTGGCCACACTGTAATTTTCTAAATTAATTATCATTTGATCTTCCCTAAGCCAATGTTCACTTATACAAATTATGTCATACTGTGTTTTATCTAATAACATTTCCATTTCTAATAATTTTGAAGAAAAACCTTGAATATTTTGATACAATAGCTTAATGGTCTTCTGCTTAACCCCTATGGAACAATTAGATTGCTGTAAGCTAGAGGATACATAGTTATGTATAGTTCCAGTAAAGTTATCCTCTATTGTCTTGCTGACTAGTTTAAATGGATATCCGGAGCAAATCTCTGAACTTTGTTTTCACTAGTAAGCAAGTACCTATTTCCTATGCCTAGACTCAAAGTCTGAGATCCCTCCTTCGTCGAAGTTTAAAACAGCAGTGGGTTATTTATGGGCTGAGTAGAGAAAGAGAGAGGGATAGTATGTAAATAGCTTTTGTTACATCGCAATTCAAAGTTTGGGCGTGTGGACAATCATTCTAAAACACTTTCAATAGCGTTCTCAATAATAGGATTCAGTTTAATGATTGTCCCTGCAAGCGTAATTAACACTTCTTGTAAACTAGCCCGTCGCCATAGTAACCAGTGGCTCATGGTATTGAAACCTACAATTTGCTCATGTTTTCTACGCAATGATCACACATAATTTGTACGGTTGCGAAGTGACTACACACGAGCAAATTCAACAACAAACAAGCTTCAAGAAAAGTACAATGGGAACTAGATATGGAAGAATATAAAATTCTTACCTGAAAATAGGATACACAAAATAGATTATAGAAATAGACATCAATTTATAGTTATTGTTAGCAGTTACGCAATCAATATATTAGTGTCACAGCAACGCCATCACAGTTAGTAGTTATGTTAGTAGAAACGCTCTCATCCCGTAAAGTTTAGGCGCATTTTACGTCACCGGATGAAATGGGTTTGTATGACAAATTGTATTCATAATCCGTTCCCACACACACAGTTGTAATTTAGACACACACACGATACAACACATACTGAGTGATTAGGCAATAAAACATAAATTAAATGAAACTCGAATCCAAACATGCAACAGGATTGCATTTTTTTACACAAATGTTGATCTATACCGAAATTTGTATTTTAATACTACTACTACTCACCGCACAAATGACCTACTGCTGAATGAGGCCTCCTCCCTTTACATGGAAGGTAAAATAATTAGCCTACTGTGCCATGCTGCGCTGGCCAAACAGACGGGTTGGCACAGGGTTTCATTTCACCCCCTCGACCGTGCTGCCACCTTGTTGTGGTGAGGGGGCTTGCGTGCCCGTAGGATCCGTTGGGGCCATACCGGCTCAGGATCACTCATGCTGGGGGGGGCACGGGGAGAGGCCAGACTAAGAGCGGCACACGGAGTCTGGGGTTTTGTGCCTGGGGACTCCTCTGTCCTCGGAGTTGCCTCGGAAGCCTTAACCTGCCGCGACACACGGCGTGGTCATTGCAGTGGCAGGCGGCCAGGCGTTGAGGGCAGGGCTGCCGCCGCAACCACGCGGGTCGGGTGCCAGCTTATCCGGCGCCTGACGGGGGCACGTGCAATGTCCCGCACGTGCCCCTCGGTGGGTTGGGGAGCGTCCAGAGCTCCCCATCGATGCGTGGGGCCCGTTTTTACTAGTAGGCCAAGGCCCCATCAGGGTCACGGAACATGCTCCCCCATCGGGAGGAGTGAAACCCGTGGCCCTGTCTCGGGCAGTTAAGGGACACCGTTGGTTTTAGTGGGTAGGTTGGGGTGCAACTACCTGCTTTCCGCGCCCCGGAGTCCCTCATAATCCGTCTGGCGTTTAGCGGTCGGGTATCCATGATTATTCCAATGTAAAAAAAAAGATTTCATTTCAAGTTTTCCTTCCCGTGCGGCTAGGTTTCTGACCTTGTTATTTCCTTTTGTCGGCTCTTACGACACACTCAGAGAGGAATGCGGCGGTGACACTATGAATTTTAAATCTGTCACCACACCGACTATGTGAATTACTGTTAATATAATATTAATTTGGAGAATAAAATACACAAAATTTAACACAAATCTCATTTCCAACAATTTGTTCGCCAACTTATCCCGCAGTACATACACTAATGACACGCCACATTACCTGTGTAGGAGGTCTTCCTGATCCCAACAGGTTCTGAGTACCAGAAAACGCGGAAGATTGTAGGGAAACGAGAGGGAAGTGCATACCTTGCCACCCAGCCCCATGCCAACCGGTTCTAGCTGGAGCCCGCCCATATCTAGTGGCAATTAGTAGGCTTTCCTGGTCACGCTTCTTTATCCTATTTCAGATAGCCAGTCAGTACGGAAACCATATTTTTATCCCGATTCTATAATAAGTAATCCTAAACGTAACAGAATTTCGAATTTCATGTTCATAAACTTCTAAGCCCTCAGAAGACTGTTGACCCGAAATTGTACAGTCATTTTTATCAAAGTTTTCACTGCGTGATGTGGTTTTGTTATCCATATTTAAAATAATTGCTACAGCTTTAAAAGCACTTGGCGTGTACTGCTCTAAATGCAAAGGAAGTAGCCTATATCCGTTGTTTTATCTACATCGGTTTTGCAACTGATCCTATTATCATCATCATCATCTCAGCTCATAATTAATGGAGCTTCGTCCAAATTGGTGGTGGAGGAAATCTGCATTATACTGGCGGACCGACAGTTTTGGTACTTAACTTTGCCTAAGGATGAGCTGTTTACAGACTGTATTTCACATAAAAGGATTAATTCATTCCGCGTGGTGACGGATTTAAAATACACAATGTCACCAACCCATACCATCATTTAGCCGCGAAAGAAGGAAAACTTGGTACGAAACCCTGAGCCAACCCGTCTGGCCAGGATAATATAATAATAAATAAATATCCTTGGACATTTCACACAACGCTATCTCGTCCCAAGCTAAGCAACTTAATGCTTGTGTTATGGTAACGAGATGGATGATAAACTACTTATATACATTTTTTTTTGTAAATACATACATATTATAGATAGAAATGACACCCAGACTCCGAGCCAGTGCCTCTGTTTTAGACAAAGACACTTGCCCGACCCGGGAATCGAACCCGGGACCCGCTGATCCAAAGGCGGCACATCTAACCACTAGACCAACGAGGATGTTTCTTACCCTCCATTATTGGATGAGGCTTCCTTTAAATTCATGGCGAGATATTACCCTACTGTGCCACGCTGGCACGACGGGTTGACTCAGGGTTAGGTTTCCTTCTCCTGTGGCTAGATGATCTGCCTCTTGCGTCCCATTAGTGCTTACGATACCTGTATATGCAGTATTATAGTTTACTAGCTGACCCGGCGAACTTTGTTCCGCATTATATATATTTAAAACAAAATGAAAGTTGGACATAGGATACCTGAGATTTTTATCCCGTCCGTATAAAACCTACTTTACCAAAACGCAACTGACAGCGAAACGTTATGTTGTCTATAGTTTAATATGGTCGAAAATTTGACAAGTAGAAATTTTGAATTCGACTTGTTTATATTGTTGTAATTCACATAATATCTTTATAACTTGTAGCCTATGTGTTATTCTGATGTATAAGCTATATTATTGTAAAGTTTCATTTAAATCCATTCAGTAGTTTTTACGTGAAATAGTAACAAACATCCATCCATCCATCCATCCACCCATACTTACAAACTTTCACGTTTATAATATTAGTAAGATTTTATGTCGGCACAAGAATAGCCCACTTCCCTCTTCTGAATTTCCCATCCTAAGATTGCCTGGAAGAGATTGCAGTTTGCAATAAGGCCGCCCATTGTACAAATCTGTACTAATATATAAAGCTGCAGAGTTTGTTTGTTTGTTTGTACGTTTGTTTGTTTGTTTGTTTGTTTGAACGCGCTAATCTCAGGAACTACTGGTCCGATTTCAAAAAATATTTCAGTGTTAGATAGTCCATTTATCGAGGAAGGTTATAGGCTATATTTTATTTTCATAAGAATTAGGGATCCGTATGAAAATTGCAATTTTGTAAACCAAGGTGTAAAATCGAAAACCTATTTATGCGTGCGCTGCAAAAACTATTGACAATAGAACAAAATGATGTACTACGGGTTTGTAGGTCTTATAAAGATCTACAAAAAAGTCCGCGAGAGCACATATCTAACTATCATAGTTTAGTCGCAATAACCGCTTTTATGTTCATAAAAAATATGCACAGAGATAAGCACGGGTTCGAAGCCCACGCGGGCGCGCACAAAAGCTAGTACTCATATATGTTTGTTAATGATAGTCATAATTTTGTTTGTCTGTGCAATAAAGTATAAATAAATATCCTTGGACATTTCACATAACACCTTCTCGTCCCATGCTAAGCAACGTAATGCTTGGGTTATGGTAACGAGATGGATGATAAACTACTTATAGACATTTTTTTTTGTAAATACATACATATTATAGATAGAAAACACCCAGATCCGAAACAAATACTTGTAGGTCGTACAAATATTTCTTCCGTGCGGGGATCGAACCCGTGTGACATGCTGCGCAGCAATCGATCGCTCAACCACTGCGCCAACCGTGTCGTCAAATAAAAAATAAAGTATATAAATAAATAAAAAATACATACAACACAAAATAATTTGAACAATGACCGGTGCAGGTAGTCGAAGACATGTGCGAGCTTATTCCCTCTACGGCACTTCTTGCCCAAGTTATTCGGTATGGACTATGCTACAGTTAAATGTAGCTTCTGCGTGCCTCTGCTGTTCAATGTTCCACTCACTATCATAAATAGCAAGCGCATTTATATTTTTGCTCCGATAGTTAGAATAGGCTCGTCTCGTTTGGCGTTAGAGGTTTTGAACTTTATTATAAACTAGCGACCCGCTCCGGTTACGCATGGGTGCAATTATACATATAAACCTTCCTCTTGAATCACTCTATCTATTAAAAAACTGGTTCAAAATCCGTTGCCTAGTTTTTAAGATTTATGCATACATAGGGACGGACAGACGACAGCGACTTTGTTTTATACTATGTAGTGAGTGATGAAGACTACAAAGACGTCGTCAACGACTTCGATCATAATATTGCTGGCTGATGCTTGCCTATACTGATACCATAAAAAGAAAATCACTACTCTATTTTCACAGACTAACACTTAACGTTCCTATATAATAGTCCATATCGGGAGCGAAATGACAAATTTTTGATTTGAAATATTGGTACAAGTCTAGTACAAGCGTACCTACATTGGTTATGTCTACTAGAATACATAGTGTCACCATTCCATTTCGTCCTGAGGGTGTCGTAAGAGCCGACAAGGCTGATAGCCTAGCCGCAGGAGAAGGAAAACTTGATACGAAACCCTGCGCCAAGCCGTCTTACCCGCGTGACACAGTAGGCCATTTACCCTCCATCTAATTGGATAATGCCCGACTAAGAAGTAACTAACGTATATGGATTTCATAATTCTTGAAATGATAGATATAGATTGTTTCGTCATCAGAAACCAAATGTTCTTTTTTTAAACGAATCACCTGAACTATTTAAAGCCTGTATCGCGGGGGCAATTTACAGACATGAAATTCACGAGCACAAGTGACACCCAGACTCAGAGCAAGTGCCTCTGGTTTAGTACAAAGACACTTGCCCGACCCCGGGAATCGAAACTGGGACCCGTTGATCCAAAGGAGACACATATAAACCCTAGACCAATTAGGCAGTCAAATTGTAACTGATTAAACGCACCATTTACCCGCCATGTAATTGAATGAGGCCTGTCTCCGCAGTGGTTCATGTCTGAGTAATAGTTAAGAAATAGTGTAACATATGACAATCGATGTTACAGAATGCACTTAAAAAGTGCCTGGCAAATTATAAGAGCTATAAACTCACTATCGTAATGCTTTTGTGAAGTGTTACG
Organism: Clostera curtula; assembly: GCA_905475355.2. Lineage (NCBI taxonomy): Eukaryota > Metazoa > Arthropoda > Insecta > Lepidoptera > Notodontidae > Clostera > Clostera curtula. Next base: position 5,752,203 of record FR997808.1, on the reverse strand, counting down.
CCTAACGCCGTTTGTCCACCGCCGCCCCGTCACCGGCACGTCAAGGAGAACGAGATTATTTCGGGCCGAGTTTAAGATGACGATGACGGCGATTGTTTGTCCACCGCGCGGATATCTCGGTGGCTCAGTTCTAGAGATTTCTTGCGCATGGTAGTCGCGTAGAAATAAACAAACTAGGAGGATGGCTAGTTTCAACTGGCGACAATTGCTTCTTCTGCTTTTGTACTTTCGAAGGCGTAGGCGATGCAAATAATTTTGGATTCATCCGCTAATACGTGAACGATACATCGCAGGATCGTTTTATCCCTCACTTCGCTCTGGATTCAAAATAGCGCCCTCGCCGTAAAAATATTACTTTACTCCCTTGTCATACTCTACTACTATACTATTGTATTGTATATCTACTATTGTATTGCCGGCACATCGGCCCGTCATAAAATCGTGCCGAGTTCTAGCGGTCACGCCGATTTTTCCAGTAACTAGTTACTGGAAAAATCGGCGGCCGGGATGACGGCTCTCGGGTGACGGGCGTGCGGTGCACACACGGCCATAGTAAAGTATCATGAATCGCTAAAGGTCTGGGCAAACAGCGGACGGGGCGGGACGGCGACGCGACGCTGGCGGGACGTGAAGAGTTGTAATGTATTAGTTAATGTAGAATCCTCATTACATCGTAAGGCAGTTGTAAGAGCCTTTTGATTCGCTCTGTGCGCTCTCTTTGTATGGCTATACTACTACTCGGCCCGTAAATTACCCACTGCTGAGTCGGACCAACCTCCCATCTATCTATCTATCAGCCACAGAAGTCCACTGCTGAACACAGGCCTCCCCCATAGATTTCCACAATGTGCGATCTCGTGCAAACCCATCCACCGACTCCCAGCGACCTTCACAAGGTCGTCCGTCCACCTAGTCGGGGGTCTTCCCACGCTCCTCTTTCCCATACGTGGATGCCACTCCAAGACTTTTATGCCCCAGCGGCCATCTGTTCTTCGGGCCACGTGGCCTGCCCATTACCACTTCAACTGTGCAATCCTTCTAACTACGTCGGTCACTTTAGTTCTTCTACGGATTTCCTCATTTCTGATTCTATCTCTCTCTAATTCTCCCATTTCAGGGACATTTAATTAGCCCACTGTGCCACGCTGGCCAGACGGGTTGGCAGAGGGTTTCGATTAAAGTTTTCCTTCTCTTTTGGCTAGGTTTTGGCTTTATATTTTCCTTTTGACGGCTCTTACGACACCCTCAATATGGAATGGGGTGGTGACACTATGTATTCTAAATCTGTCACCGCACGGACACGTCACCTCCGACACACGTATGGCTATAGGGTTTTTTACACACGTAATCAGAGCTATTATTCAATACTAACCCTTTTATAAGTTTACCGCCTTTTTTTTATGGGGATTTCTTGCAAAGTTCCCAAACAACCAGTGATAGCAAAGCATGTGTTATATTAATGTGTTAATATGTAATAGGTAGCTCTCACAACAACGTTACTGAACCTCCATTTGGTATACGGGATAGGTTAATTAATTTGTTGAAGAGCCTTTAATGTTTTATTTCCGTTTCAAAAACTTCGCAAAAAAGGTCTACGTGATTATTTTTTATAGCAATAATGAATGCTGTATATAACCTAATCTCATTTCTTCTCGATTTCGTTTCACCCGATGCATATTTTCTAAAAAAAAAAACAACACTTTTTTATTTTCGTGAATGAGGACACAATGCTGATCAAAAAGAATATTTCAGTGTCAATTTTCTATCGATCTTAGAGTATGAAGTAAATCAGGACCTCAATTTTGCTAACTCAGTACAGTCCATGTATAGACGGTCAAAGGGGCAGACGCTTTTACACACACACACACACACATACACACACACACGAACAAATTTGAGACAAGAACATTTAAATTTAGCAGATTATGAATTTTGATATGCTAGCAATTGGATCGTGTTGTATGAGCACTTTGACTTGGAGCAATGTTGTACTTCTGCAGTCGTGATATGGTTGATAGTTGATTGATTGACTGCCTCGTTGGTCTTGGGTATGGAAGTGCCGCCTTTGGATCACGGGGTTTGATTCTGGGAAAGTGTCTTTGTGTAAACCAGAGTCACTTGATCTGAGTCTGGGTGTCATTTCTATCTATAATATGTATGTATTTACAAAAAAAAATGTATATAAGTAGTTTATCATCCATCTCGTTACCATAACACAAGCATTAAGTTGCTTAATTTGGGACGAGATGGCGTTTTGTGAAATGTCCAAGGATATTATATTATACTAGCTGTACCCGCGACTTCGTCCGCGTGGAATTTAAAAAAAGTTAATTAGTTCATTAATATTTTTTTTTTGGTTTTTGCATTTATTTTAATTATCATTTATTTTCAGTTTTTGTTGGCTTATTTATCGAATCTTCTTTGATATTGAGATTGTGAATATCATCATAAATACTATATGTATTAAAGTTTCAGTGTCCACCACAACCTAACAAAGACTGGTAGGAAGTTCTATATCATGATTACTTTTGACTTCTAGACACTTTCCCTCTCCAACATCAAGAAGAATTTTACTAAATTCTGAATCAGCTGAATGATGTGCTCTCATGTTTTGTTTTAAATTAAGTTTTTAACAATGTCTCCAAAGTACTAAACGTTTTAGCCGGAACAAACAGACAGACAGACAAAAATTAAAAAAAAATATTTTGGTCTATTTGCTGTTTAAACATACTTACGCATTTAGTAAAAAGTTGTTATTTTATTATTACAATCAGACACTCCAATTTTATTTATTTGTATAGAAGATGTATAGACTAAATAAAAGTAGCCTAAGTTACTCCTTATATCATCAGCTACCTATCGGTGAAAGTCCCGTCAAAATCGGTCCAGCTGTTCCAGAGATTAGCCGGAACAAACAGACAGACAGACAGACAGACAGACAGACAGACAAAAATTTAAAAATATTTTATTTTGGTCTATGTGCTGTGTATACAGACTTACGCATTTAGTAAAAAGTTGTTATTTTATTATTACAAACAGACACTCCAATTTTATTAATTTGTATGTATATAAGATGTATAGACTAAATAAAAGTAGCCTAAGTTACTCCTTATATCATCAGCTACCTATCGGTGAAAGTCCCGTCAAAATCGGTCCAGCTGTTCCAGAGATTAGCCGGAACAAACAGACAGACAGACAGACAGACAGACGGACAGACAGACAAAAATTAAAAAAAATGTTATTTTGGTCTATGTGCTGTGTATACAGACTTACGCATTTAGTAAAAAGTTGTTATTTTATTATTACAAACAGACACTCCAATTTTATTTATTTGTATGTATGTATGTATAGAAGATGTTTAGACTAAATAAAGTAGCCTAAGTTACTCCTTATATCATCAGCTACCGATCAGTGAAAGTCCCGTCAAAATCGGTCCAGCCGTTCCAGAGATTAGCCGGAACAAACAGACAGACAGACGGACAGACAGACAAAAATTAAAAAAAATGTTATTTTAGTCTATGTGCTGTGTATACAGACTTACGCATTTAGTAAAAAGTTGTTATTTTATTATTACAAACAGACACTCCAATTTTATTTATTTGTATGTATGTATGTATGGAAGATGTTTAGACTAAATAAAGTAGCCTAAGTTACTCCTTATATCATCAGCTACCGATCAGTGAAAGTCCCGTCAAAATCGGTCCAGCCGTTCCAGAGATTAGCCGGAACAAACAGACAGACAGACGGACAGACAGACAAAAATTAAAAAAAATGTTATTTTAGTCTATGTGCTGTGTATACAGACTTACGCATTTAGTAAAAAGTTGTTATTTTATTATTACAAACAGACACTCCAATTTTATTTATTTGTATAGATGTATAGATGTGCTGTGTATACAGACTTACGCATTTATTTATTTGTATAGATGTATAGACTAAATAAAAGTAGCCTAAGTTACTCCTTATATCATCAGCTACCTATCGGTGAAAGTCCCGTCAAAATCGGTCCAGCCGTTCCAGAGATTAGCCGGAACAAACAAACAGACAGACAGACAGACAGACGGACAGACAGACAAAAATTAAAAAAAATGTTATTTTGGTCTATGTGCTGTGTATACAGACTTACGCATTTAGTAAAAAGTTGTTATTTTATTATTACAAACAGACACTCCAATTTTATTTATTTGTATAGATGTATAGATGTGCTGTGTATACAGACTTACGCATTTATTTATTTGTATAGATGTATAGACTAAATAAAAGTAGCCTAAGTTACTCCTTATATCATCAGCTACCTATCGGTGAAAGTCCCGTCAAAATCGGTCCAGCCGTTCCAGAGATTAGCCGGAACAAACAAACAGACAGACAGACAGACAGACGGACAGACAGACAAAAATTAAAAAAAATGTTATTTTGGTCTATGTGCTGTGTATACAGACTTACGCATTTAGTAAAAAGTTGTTATTTTATTATTACAAACAGACACTCCAATTTTATTTATTTGTATAGATGTATAGATATGTCGCAGATACACTCTCATGGATCATGGATGGGTGGCCGAGATGTGAAGCATCCGGTCTTCATCATGATCTGAATTAGTTTAAGTTGGATGTGGGCACTGACTTGGGTACTTGAACGAAAGATAATTTTAATCAAAGTAACTTTAATTTTTTTTTACTAACGACTTCCTACATTATGGAAACAAACACGTGCGTCGACACCGAGCATAATGCAAGACCGTCCGACGTAGACAGCGCACCACAATAAAGTCAGTACTGATTGTCTGAGGCAGTGGTCCGTACCCCACGACGTCTCAGATATTAATGCTTCTCGATTCAACAGCGCAGCTCGTTATAAAGACTATCGCTGTCAATGGTGCATCCGGTTCACGTTCTACTAGCGCCATCTAGCCGCAGTCTCGCTACATCCGCTCTATCGACGATCGTGTCCAAGCGGAAGGTACTGCGCCGCTTGCGTTTCCGGTAACAATTTATTGGTTCACTAAAATAATCCTTAGATGGCGCTGTCTCTCGCGCCATAACTTCATCAATCCACGACATATATTATATTCTTTAAACTCGGGGATTAGAATAAAACTACGGCAATACTTTCTATCACATTTATTGACGAATTTGTTAATTTACTACCAGGAGTATTAAACATACACTCTAAAATATTGCACTTCATTCAGGAAGAATACACGGTTGTACTAATTTAGAAAATAAATAATCGACTTACTTAAAAACTGCAGCTACAACACTAATAAAATTTGTATTCACAGTAAAACAGTTAATCCTAGATTATGGTGACAAATTATGGTAAATATATTTTTCCCAAGTGTAACAATCCGAAGCTTAAATCCTCCGAATAGCGTTATCAAACCATTTCTGTTTAGACGGTTAAAATAAACTTACCGAATTAGTTTTACATGCATTTTGTATTGTACAAATCATGACTATTGACAATTAGCTTTCAAACACATTTAATGGATTTTCTTAAACCTAATTACCTTAAATATCTATTTTACATTAATATTTACACATTCATCATTTAAATACAACCTAATCTATCAATTCTCGGGATACTAGTGTGCGGTTTGACTTGAAGTTCTCTTCTTGTCATTCCTCTCTGATTGCTTCTTGGAATGCCCACTGCTTTCATGCCTATGTTCGGGTTTGACCATGCGCTTGGGATGAGAATGGTAGTTCCTAGGATATGATGGAGGTTTCTGCTTGCTTATTGGCGGTACGTAGTTGTATCCTACTGTGTACTCAGCTTCAGGATTATAGGCCTGGTGTACAACCGACTGACTGTAAGATGCGGGGACAGTTTGGGAGTTCACGTACGCCACTTTTTCAGTTGTAGGGTTGTGCAGGAAAGTCTGCGGTACCATCACATTATATGGCAACCTATACTTAGAAGATGGCATAGGAGTCACGTAACTGACAGTTTGGATAGCTCCAGAACCATGACCGGCAGCCTTGTACTGTGAAGGGAGAACGGTTGCTATTGTATGGTCGCTGCTTGGGTAATTTTCTGAGAGAACAAGTCCACTGTCAGAATCTGATTGCACTTGGTGTTGGTATACGTAATTCTGGGGCGTGTCTAAGCTAGACTGTGATTGATACTTTTGTCTAGGTTGAACTGTTTGAGCTTGGAGTAACGCAAGCGATTCCTTTTGAGTAAGTTGAGTATAATATTCCTGTGCTTCGTCTGATTGATTGGGTGATTCATAAGGTGACGGTGTCACTTTAGAGGTATCGTATGTATAACCAGAAGGTAATGATTGAGAAAGGTCTTCCTTTTGTTGTTCGTATTCTGTATTTGGTGATGGAGATGCACCGTAGTCTACAGGTCCTTGTGAATGAGATATATCATACTGTACATTAGTTGTCACGCCAGACTCATGTCCAGAAGATACTTGTGGGGACACTTCATATTGTACTTGAGTGTTTGTATCATAAACTCCACTTGTCTGAAGACCAGATGATGAGTGATCTTGTTGAACTTGCGAACTTACTGTTTGCTGTTGGTATTGAGGTTGATAATAGAATTTTTGGGAATTGACTTGTGTCCGAGGAACGTACTCGTATTGAATCTCATATTTTTGATGTGTTGAAGGCTGTCTGTAAAGTGAATGTCCTTTGGGAATTGTATAATGGTGGCGAACGTAGCTTGATGGATATTTTGCCATTACTGGTTGTACTGCTGAATATTGAACTCCAGAGTGATCTGACTGAGTGTACGATGGTTGTACGTACGGATGAGCATAATGCTGAGGAGATTCATATTGTGGCACTGAAGACACAGAACCTTCAGATGAATCTGATCCAGCTGAATTCGTAAAGGTAACCTGAGGAGCAAAAGTGTAACCACTTTTCTTGAAATATTGATTTACTAACTCTTGTAAGTTTACATTGTTTAAGTAATTTGATAATGGATAATTTTGTGGTAGATTAGCGTAGAGTTCTGCAGTAGGATTAGTTAATGATGAACTAGGGATCCTCAATACCAGAACTGGAACCACTTTTTGTTCCAAGTGGGATCCATGTTGACGTAAGTGATCTTGTGTAAGTCCAACATTTTGAAATTCGGGATTCTTCAGAAGTTGCGAAGGATCAACTAAATAATTTGACATGACTGAAGGGAATTGCCCAGTAAGTCCAGAGAACTGTTCTCCATTGTATGTGGTGTACAGAGTCGATGGATGAGCTGAACTGGATTGAGATGTCGAAGGCGTTTTGAATTCAATAGACGGTTTTCTGTAATGGTATGCTGGCTTCTCTTCTTTTACAGGCACTAGTTCAAATGCCTGTGATGGTTGAATCTCAACGCTTGTCTTGCCGTTCTTACCTGGGAAGGAATAATGTTTTGAGTTTTGATAATTTTGTTGATTACTCGCTGGTATGTCTTCCTGTGAGTATGGATATATGGTGAATTTTCCCTTTTCTTCTGCAGCCTTACCAAAATATGAGTAGGTGTATCCAGCGTTGGTTTTATATCCATAGCCAAGATTGGCATCAATGGTTCTCTTGCCTTTAGTTTTAGTATCAGTATCATTTACAATCTCTATAGCTATGACAGCGGGGAAAGGTGTTGGCCCAATTTGCGGAAGGGACAATTTGGCATTAGTGTCGTTTTTCTTTACTTCTGCCGCTGGGTCACTCTTAATACCATACTTTTCTTCTACTTCTCTTAGGAACTTCTTCTCGTCTGCGGTTAATGTGGTATTAGACTGTTTATTGTTTTTTGTATCTGATTTATATTTCTTTGGGTCTGGTTCAGCAAATGACGTCACCAACAGCGCGCATATTGTTATCTGAAAATAAGAAGATTTTCTTTAAAATCACTATTTATCTGAAGGTATCAAACGTAACACGTAGCATAATAAATACCCCTAATTATTTTTAAACAAAACTAAATATTACTTGAGATTTCATATCAAAGACTTAATTCCTTAAACGTTTATATTATCTTATAGTATTTATACAGTAGAAGCAACCTAATTATAATATCATTCGCAGTCTCTACCGCTACTAAGGCCCTCATTGCGTAATCCCTATTTTCTTGGCACATGTACACTCTCATGACCTGTCCTCTCCGCTTTCCACGACCCCCGTGTGCGATGCTAAGCGCAGTTATTAATTAATTATCATGCTAACGTTATACGGGAAACGCCATTTTGTATTACGCAAGCCTTAATTTACATGCTAGTTACTGTGAGCCGTGTTGCAACTGAAAAGAGATTCATCCTCAAATCTGTTTTGAAAGGCTGTCTGATTTCGAAATTTTAAGTGTACATAGGTTAGCAAAGGTTTCTTTTGTTTACAATTCTCACGTGCTTGATTGGGCTAGATATATCGACAATTTGTGACGGTTACATAAAAAATAATTGAATAATGTCATAATAAAACCACGTTCTACACATAAACACAATTGACAGTGAAAGCAGTGTCTAGTCTATTTTTATGACAGCAACAGCCATTTTTAGTAAATTATCAAAATATTTTACTAAAGATTTGTTGGTTGGCTCGGGCATTAGCAGGCTACAATTTTTGACTAGATCTGGCTGATGTTTGGCCCTTTGCGACTATTGCGCGAGTTTGCTCTCACAAATTTGTCTTATCCCGGCCTTGTACCTAAAAATGGCAATCTAAAAGAGCAACTGCAGAGTTTCTTGCCGGCTCTTCTCTGTAAAGATGCATTCTGAACCGATGGTTGATGGTAAATAATTAATTTTCAATTTAAAGTGTAAAGCTTACATTTTATTTTGTTGTTTTACTCGTCCAAGGAGCTCTATTGAGCCAACTTGAATAAAATGAGTTTTGATCATATTTTAACATGGAGAACGACAAATCTTCATTATCTCAGCCGATAACTCACTGCTTAGTAAGACCTCCTCCAAATTCATGACGGGAAATTACTCTCTAGACCCAACAACAAGTTATCTGTGAACTGGCAATAAATGGAACTACCGCAGCCGTCATATGTGGTCCTGACATTTATGTGTTACCATGTACATTTTGAGCAGTGGTTGAGCGATCCACTGCTGCGTGGCATGTCGCGGGTTCGATCCCCGCACGGAAGAAATATCTGTACGACCTACAAGTATATGTTCCGAGTCTGGGTGTTTTCTATCTACAGTATGTATGTATTTACAAAAAAAACATGTATTTAAGTAGTTTATCATCCATCTCGTTACCATAACACAATCATTAAGTTGCTTAGCTTGGGACGAGATGGCGTTGTGTGAAATGTCCAAGGATATTTATATTTATTTATTTTATATCATCAACATTTTCGACGAGTTCAAGAAAATTAATTTGTTGGAACCAATAGAATAACAATTCATTAGGACTGAAATACAAGTATACAATTACTTAATACGTAGTAGTTACGTACGATTTAGTAATGTGGTTCTTGACTTTGATCATGGACCTCACACTTCACATCTTACTATCTTACTAATATTATAAACGTGAAAGTTTGTAAGTATGGATGGATGGATGGATGGATGGATGGATGGATGTTTGTTACTCTTTCATGTAAAAAGTACTGAATGGATTTTAATGAAACTTTACAATAATATAGCTTATACATCAGAATAACACATAGGCTACAAGTTATAAAGATATGTGAATTACAACAATTTATACAAGTCGAATTCAAAATTTCTAATTGTCAAATTTTCGGCCATGTTAAACTATAGACATCATAACGTTTCGCTGTCAGTTGCGTTTTGTTAAAGTAGGTTTTATACGGACGGGATAAAAATCTCAGGTATCCTATTTCCAACTTTCTTTTTGTTTTAAATATTTATAATGCGGAACAAAGTTCGCCGGGTCAGCCAGTAGGGTATATTTGTATACACTAAAATAATTACCACAATCGTAGACCCTTAAGCGACGGATTTAAAATAGATAGTGTCACCACCTCATGTTATTCTGAGGGTGTCGTAAGAGCCGACAAAACGAACTGACAAGGCCGATAACCTAGCCACAAGAGAAGGAAAATTTGATACGAAAAACTTTTTTTTTATTATTATTATTTTTATTTGCCCGGGGTAAAATTCTTTATGGACTTCCTCGTCGGCCACGGGGATGGCCAGCGAGGGGAGTGTGGGACTCTCCACCATAGTGGGGGCCTACCCACTAAACCTCCCCGGGGTGCTCCAACTCGCGTCCTGTTGCGGCATTGTGGGATCTGATGCAAAACCACGCCGCCGCAGACGAGGAGGCCCTCCTCCTCCCCTCAGGCTCCTTACGAGCACTCGACGTCCTGCTGTGAGCACCCGGCAGGACGTCGCTTCCCCTCAGATCCCGTGTCGGGCGAGACATCCCCGTACCCCGCCCCGGGATCTCCTATATTTCGCTGGGTGCGTGGATGGCGTCTCCTCGGGACCTGATCTCCATTGGGTGGGGGGCGATCCACTGTGCCCCACCCGGAGGCTGATACGAAACCCTGTGCTAACCCGACTCACCAGCGTGGAACAGTAGGTGTAACACACTCTATCTGAGCCGTGGGAGTAACAGTCTTTAACTTTTTATTATTATTACATTCGTACTTATATCAGGTGATGCTAATGAATGTCGAGACCAATTGGCCGTAGTTAAACGGAAAGGATCCAACCCACACTATGGCCGAAAATGAGTTATGTATACCAAAACACTCTTTGTAGTAAAAACTTTTGTAACACGAAAACAATCCAAGTGAAAATCAAACGAAAAATGAAGTTATAGTCCTGAGTTACCAACCCACATGTATGGGAGGTCAAACACGATCTGAACTTAAAACTTAAAATATCTCAAAACTACCTCTGTGTGGGTTGGATCCTTTCCGTTTAACTATGGCCAATTGATAATTGGGTTCGGGTTTGTGAGTTGTCATGCTCACTAAAATACTCTGTGCAGCGGTAGCGACGTGTGACGGGTCGGTCACTTCCCTTTAATGTGGTTGAGGAGACCGATGGCTGTCACATGCGTTATACTTGTGAACAGGTGCCGCTGTTTGGGGTTGGTCGGCTCACTGGACCAAGGAAATTTTATTTCAATAAAGTTTGGTAATAAGCTTTACTTCTGTTACGACTAAGTTATCTAACTGTACTGACTTCCTTATTGGTCTAGGGGTTGGCAGTGTCACCTTTGTATCATCGGTTCGATTTCAGGTTCGGGCAACTATCTTTGTGTAAACCAGAGGCACTTGCTGTGAGTCTGGGTGTAATTTTTGTTCGTGAATTACATGTTTTTGAACTGCCCCGCGATACAGATTATATACCTACTGCAAGGGCTACGTTTAATTATACAAAATATTTAATTTCTTTCAAACGGTGCTCACATTCACACCGGGATAGAATGGGGTGGTAAGTTTATGTATTCTAAATCCGTCACCTTGTAGACAAATAAATCTTGAGTGACAATTAAATTGCCCGCGTGGTTAAAGCAATTGAACGCCACTTTCAATTAATGGCCAGATAACATTTGTGCGAGTACCGAGAGTATTCTAAGAAAGTAATCGACTAGAACAAATGTGAGAGAAAGTCACGAAGATCGCCCAGTTGCAGAGGATTACGACATCGAATCATAATGCACTTCCTAGACGCAAATTGCTCCTTAAAGACTGGAATACAAAGAGAGTGCCATTGAGCTAATAGATACGACTAACAGTTAGGAGAATTTGAGCCATGCTTTACCGTCCTTATGCTTTGTTGTAATCATCATCATCATCATCATTGTTTCAGTCCCCAAATGACACACTAATGAGTCAGATCGTCTCCATATTCATGGAAGGAACTTACTACTGTGCCAAGCTTGGTTGACACAGGGTTTGTATCATTCCCCCTCGACTGTGCTGCCACCTTGCTGTGGTGAGGGGGCTTGAGTGCCTCAATGATCCGTGGGGCCATACCGGCCAGGGCCTCCCATGCCGGGCGGGCCCACGGGGAGAGGTGAGACGAAGAGCGGCACCCAGCGTCGTGGCGGGTTGCGGCTCCAGGGACTCCTCTGTTCTCAGAGCTGCCTTGCGAGTCGTAAACCGCTGCGGCGCATCATGAGGTCCTCGGGTTGGCGCTCAACTTAGTTGGCCGTCAAACCGAGTCCTCACTAAACGTCCTCGGGTTGGCGCCGGCCGAGGGCTGACGGGCCTCCTCTGCGAGGCCGTATGTCGCAGAAGGGGGCTCCGGGACGGATCGCTGGTGCGCTGCGGTAGATTGGGGCTGCGGGGACTTGGGTGGATGGGGACCCTGTCCCCAGTGTCTCGCTGCGAGCCCTGGACGGGGGCTCCGGGGACCTGGGTTGACGGTGGACCCTGTCCTAAGGGTTTCCCTGCGGGCCCTGGACGGCTGCGGTGCGCCGGTGTCCTCTGGTTGGCGCCGGCCCGAGGGCTGACGGGCCTCCTTCTGCGGGGCCGATGTCGCAGAAGGGGGCAGCGGGGCGGGTCGCAAGGGAGGGAGCTCCGGGTGACCCGCGCCGCGGACGGAGGCGGGTGTGGAGGGGGGTCCGTGACGATGCGGGCCCCTTCTGCCCTCGCCTAGGAGGCCGGTGGTGGTTCGGGGGAGCCACCACCGACGAAAGCCTCGATGACTGAGGGCGTCCCAGTATACCGGGGCGCCCTCTCTGATAGTCGCTTGCCCGCGTTGCGGGCACCACGCCGGGGCGTCACAGTAGAATGCGTTTACGCGAACTTGTGGCGCCCCAAGCGCGTCGTGTGAGGGTATGCCGCTGGGGTTTTAGTGGGTAAACGACTCTTGGGTAGACGACCCTTGTCGGAGTCCCACATAATCACCGACCTTTCCCCCGGGGTGCGGTGGTATGCATAAAGCATTTCCCCAGCGAAACCAAAAAGAAAAAAAAAAAAAAAAAAGGGTTTGTATCATTAACTTGCTTATAAGTGGTCTGCCTTTTGCGTTCCTTTAGTAGGCTCTAAGTATTATAGGCTCCCTTCAAATTCACACAGATATAACAAAATTTTATGTATAGATTTATTTAATTTACGTACCTATACCTAGTAAATACGCATTTAGAATACATAGTGTCACCGCCCCATTCCGTCCTGAGGGTGTCGTAAGAGCCGACAAAAGGCCGAAAATCCAGCGTGGCACAGTAGGCTAATTACCCTCCATGTAGTTGGAGGAGGCCCGACTCAGGAGTGGGTCATTTATGGGCTGACTAGTAGTAGTAATTATGTACCTACAATAAAAATGACGCACTAAGTAACGCCAAAGTGTGTTAGCAACCGCTTTAATCGCGTTTTATGTTATCTCCAACGTTACGAATAAGTTACGTAACGACTTAACAACATCTTAGCCGATATTTTGACTACTTACGCAACTATAATGGAGCATTATAATAGGAAATTTATGCGCATTTAATGTACAATTTATGCTAAAGAAAAGTAAAACACTGTGAATGTTGCCGCAAGCAAATTATATGACTGTCATAAATTTTATCATTACTACATCATCCCAGGTTTTGCCTGGTTGAAGTGGCCTCTTCTGTCATTCTTTATAATCACCTGAGCCTTTAACACCCGGAAAATGTTATAAATTTGACGTGTCTGTGTCTCGGTTTGGTAGTCTTTGGTATTAAAGCTTTTAAATGAGTGGACTGCTTGTGTGCGATATGTTTTACTAGCGACCCGCCCCGGCTTCGCACGCGTCCAACGATGAACCTCTAAATTAGTCAGTGTTTCTGTACAATATTATGGATGTATTATACACATTAAGATTCCTCTTGAATCACTCTATCTATTAAAAAAAAACCGCTTTCAAATCCGTTGCGTAGTTTTAAAGATTTAAGCATACATAGGGACGGACAGACAACAGCGACTTTGTTTTAAACTGTTTTAATATTACTGTTTTATATTCGTAAGAAATTTATCCAGCGGTGGTTCATAATTAAAACCGAAGTTAGCCGATTGTACCACGCTGGCAGGACGGGTTGGCGCGAGATTTTGTATTAAGGTTTTCTTCTCTTGCGGCTGGGTGATCTATCTTTTGCGTTCTTTTAGTCGCCTCTTAAGAAACCCTCAGCCGGTATGGGGTATTTTCTTTGTTTCTTTTACTCTTCAGACTTTGTATTCTAAATTTATAAAGAGTTATGTAACAAATAATATATTATTCACAACGCGACAAAAATACTATGCATATTAGTTCCGATTTCTAAATCCAATCTTGACATAACTTCCTTCGTGGGTATGAGATAATAGGTAAAAATTGTCACTAGACTATCTTTTCACTTTGGGATGTTTCACATCAAAATATTTAAATCTTATCGTATAACCGTGACTTTGGAAAATCTGGCATAAAACGTTGAAGATGGAGATCGAAAATACCTTTCCTAAATTACATGACATTATTTAATAATGATCAATAGGTACTTCCACGTAGAAAATTTACTGTGTGTAGCTATCCACATGGATTTCATGGAAAATTGGCGGGACAAAATTTATAAACATAAAGTGATAAGAGTCATACAATATTCATTTATTGGCTTAACCGATGTTAAAATTCTGAGACACATATGCCCCCAGGAAAAAGACAACGAGAACGGTTGAACATCATAAAATAAATAATTATCGATTACTGCTAAAGGCGAATAATTCTAATATTGATGATGATGATGATTTGTTTTAATTAAGTTTAACATCCTGATTATAATAGCTGTTAAATCATCGCAATTATGAATATAACTCTATATATATATATATCATCAGACTAGACAATAAGTACAAATGATTAAGGTAATGTACAATACGTAATAATGGGATCAATAACGACAGTTAGAAATATTACATGATGACCTACTAATATAGCAACATTATTCATAATTGTAGAGAATAGAGCGGTGGTCGTAATGTTATTTACTACTACTACTAAGCCCATTGATGACCCACTGTTGAGTGGGGCCTCCTCCAGTTACATGGAGGGTAATTAGCTTAATATGCCACGTTAGCAAGACTGGTTGACGCAGGTTTTGTACCAAGTTTTCCGTCCTGGCAGCTAGGTTATTGGGCTTCTAATTTCCTTGTGTTGGGTCTTACGACCGATCCTTACGATTAATAAATAAATATCCTTGCACATTTCACACAACGCCCCAAGCTTAGCAACTTAATGCTTGTGTTATGGTAACGAAATGGATGATAAACTACTTATATACATTTTTTTTTTGTAAATACATACATATTATAGATAGAAAACACCCAGACCCGGAAGCGTATATCGAAATGCTCATTCAGTACGTCCCCTCCGCCTGAGACGAACTCGATTAGCATTTCCAAGCTCTTTTAATGAAAAAACACGCGTATATGCTGCTCCAATACGTCCCAGAGGGTGACGTACTGCAGTAGGATTTCTAAGTCTAAACGCAATAAAACATATTAGAAACCCTCATCCAATTCGTCATCCTCGCGGGACGTATTGGAGTAGGATTTCTCGCGCCTCAACGTAGGGTTTATCCTAGTTCTATTCGTCAACGGGAAACTGATACTAAAAAAGGGTTAGGGATTACTTAATTTGCATAAACTATAAAACAGGTACGATTATGATTAGTGATAAATAAAGCAAATACAGTACGAAACTAAGGAATAAAAGTTTACTTAGAAAAATATTCAATACTTCTTTGCACAAGCCTAGTTATTAACATATCAATATTAATGACTAAACAATGGGGTCGCTTTTTAGCACTTTGGCCTTAAGATAAGTTAGGTTGTATTTTTTATTTATTTTGGCAAAAATCTGTCTTGTTTAAACATAAAAATAATAATGCTAGCTTACATCTAAATAGACCTATAGTGCAGAAATTTACATAATTTAATATTTATGGTTAAACGCCAGAAGATAAGATTTTAGCAACACAGAATTATTAATTTAAAAATGGTTGTTACATAAACCCTTCAGATTATTTTTGAAAGAACTTAATATAATATCAAAGATGTCCATATCACTAAAGGTACCAATGATATTTTATATAAAAAGGTACTATCATTTAATTTCGTGCAGCGGGGAATATGACTGTTATTCGTACAGATTTTCTTTAAACGAGCATGTTTAAAACGTTTATGTGTATTAAAATTAATAGAGGCAAGCAAGCAATCAAATTTATTATTATGTAGTTTGTAAAGGAAAATTTAATCAAACTGTAAAAAACTACACGTTTAATACATTTTTTTAAATAGGGATCCAATATGATAAGTAAGAGAAGTACAATATTTTTCATGTATCGGGTTTTTGCACTCGCTAATTACGTAATAAACAAATAAGAAATTGCACCGCACGTGCCAAGTGCAGAGATGATCGGCGCGCGCAGATAGGGATGGATAATACACGAAAACATAATGTGTGCGTGAGATAGCAATATCTGCACAGAGAGACGTATCACATTAGCTTTTCTAAGACATCTTTGTGATTTTAGCACTAGAAATCCTACTCCAATACGTCCCGCGAGGGTGACGAATAGGATGAGGGTTTCTAATATGTTTTATTGCGTTTAGACTTAGAAATCCTACTGCAGTACGTCACCCTCTGGGACGTATTGGAGCAGCATTTACGCGTGTTTTTTCATTAAAAGAGCTTGGAAATGCTAATCGAGTTCGTCTCAGGCGGAGGGGACGTACTGAATGAGCATTTCGATATACGCGACCCGGAACAAACACTTGTAGGTCGTATAAATATTTCTTCCGTGCGGGGATCGAACCCGCGACATGCTGCGCAGCAGTCGTTCGCTCAACCACTGCGCCAACGGTGTCGTTGAATAGGGTGTTGACACTATGTATTGTAATTCTGTCACCACACGAAATGTTATGTAATCTTTAGCAATTTTAGACTGTAAAACATATACTTATAATAAATCTAAAGTAATCTATGGATGATAATCAGAGACTCGCGTTGAGGAGTCACAAAATATTGCATTAATACAAGGTATTCATACACTACGGGTCAGATAACTGATGGTCAGTGTGGTGACGGATTTAGAATACATGTTTTCACCACCCCGTTCCATCCTGAGGGTATCGTAAGAGCCGTTATAAGTAACTGAAAA
Organism: Clostera curtula; assembly: GCA_905475355.2. Lineage (NCBI taxonomy): Eukaryota > Metazoa > Arthropoda > Insecta > Lepidoptera > Notodontidae > Clostera > Clostera curtula. The sequence continues at coordinate 5,735,170 of FR997808.1, read as the reverse complement.
GGCCGAAAACCTAGCAAGAGAGAAGGACAACTTGATGCGAAACCCTTTTTTTTTTTTTTTTTTGGTTTCGCTGGGGAAATGCGTTACGCATACCACCGCCCCCCGGGGGAGAGGTCGGTGATTATGTGGGACTCCCGGGACAGAACCCGTATACCCACTAAAACCCCAGCGGTATACCCTCACACGGCACGCTTGGGGCGCCAACGGTTCGCGCGAGCGCAGTCGACGTTGACGCCCCGACGAGGTGCCCGCTATGCGGGCAAGCGACTATCAGGGAGGGCGCCCCGGTACACTGGGACGCCCTCAGTCATCGAGGCTTTCGTCGGTGGCGGGTCCCCCGACCCACCACCGGCCTCTATGGCGGGGGAAGGAGGTGGGCGTACAGTCGCCTCCTCCTCCCCGGCCTCCGTCTGCGGCGCGGGTCGGCCAGGACGTCTTCCTCCCTGACCCGCTCCGCGGCCTCCTTCTGCGACATGACGTCCTCGCAGAAGGAGGCCATTGCTTCCCACCCCTCCTCGCTGTCGAGCATCCGTCCGATAAGGCTCGACAGCGAGAGGTCTCCTCCGACCCGTGCCGCCAGGGCCCGCCTCTCGGTCACCCAGGCGGCACACTCCTCCACCGTGTGGCGCGCCGTGTCGACTGGCGCGCCACACTCGTGGCAGACCGGCGTCGGCTCCCGGCCCGCGATTTGATGCAGGTACTTACCGAAGCAGCCATGCCCGGTAAGCACCTGCACCAACCTGTAGGTTAGGGTCCCGTGCCGCCGAGACAGCCAGCGATCTAGGTGGGGGCGGACCGCCTCCACCGTCGCCAGCCCGGCGGCTGGGGACCCCAAATCCTCCTCCCAGTGGCGGATCAGGGCCTCTCGCGCTCTGTCCCTGACCCGCCTTGCACCACCACCGTCGAGGAGGGGCAGCGCTCCCTCCTCCCTCCGTGCCGCACGGTACCTGTAGACGGCCGCCAGCACCTCCGCCTGGAGCTCCCAGGGTGGGTCCCCGGCGAGCAGCGTGGCAGCCGTCCACGACACCGTGCGGTAAGCCCGGATCGCCCTCACCGCTATGACCCTCTGCGGCCTCCGCAGAAGGGCCCTGTTGCGAGCGGTGAGGGCTCCGACCCAGACGGGGGCTCCGTACAGGGCCATACTCCGGATGATGCCGGAGTACAGGCGCCTGCAGACGGAGCCCGGGCCGCCGACGTTGGGCAGCAGCCTGCCCAGGGCGGCGGCCGACCGTATGAGCCTCGGGGCCATCTGTTGGAAGTGGGCCCCGAAGCTCCACCGACCGTCCAGGTGCAGGCCCAGATACTTCATCTGGGCCCGCAGCTCTATCACCGTCCCCCCCACGGTGATGCTCGCACCGCGAGGGGGACCCCGGCGTGGCCCGTGGAGGAGGAGGGCCTCCGTCTTCGGGAGGGAGACCCTCAGGCCCAGCAGGCCGATCCGGTCCGCAGCCAGCGACGTCGCGACCGTTGCTCTCCTCGCCGCCTCGGCGAAGGTGCCGCCCCTGGCCGTGATGAGGGTGTCGTCTGCGTAGCAGAGCAGCCCCACCCCGGGCAGTAGCGGCATCCTGAGCAACCAGTCGTATCCGATGTTCCACAGGACAGGGCCTAGAACCGAGCCCTGCGGAACACCGCAATTTACCGTCCGCCGCTGAATGCGGCCGTCCGCTCCCTCCCACAGGACCTCGCGGTCCCGGAGGTATGCGCTCAGCAGCCTCCCGAGATAAGGAGGCACCTCATGGTACCGAAGTGCCTCCTCGAGCGTCTCGAAGGGGAGGCTGTTGAACGCATTGGCGATGTCGAGCGACACCGCCAGGACCACTTCCCCCTCCTCCACCGCCTCCTCGCGGAGGCGCCTCAGGGCGTCGAGCGCGTCGATCGTCGACCGCCCCGCCCTGAAGCCGAACTGGACCGGGCTGAGCCCCGGTCCCACTCCCTCAAGGTGCTGGACGAGACGGGCAGCGAGGACCCTCTCGAACAGTTTGCCCGCCTCGTCCAGAAGCACGATGGGCCGGTACGCGGAGGGGGAGTCCTCCGGCCGGCCTTCCTTCTTGAGGAGGCATAGCCTCCCCTCCCTCCAGAGCTTCGGGAACCGTCCGGACAGAAGGCACCTGTCGAACAGTCCCCGAAGCCCCCCCCCAAGGAACTCCGAGGCCACGCACACCACGCGGCCCGGGACACCGTCAGGCCCGGGGGCCGTCTTCTTGGCTCGCAGTCGGGCCAGCGCCGTCTCCATCTCCGACTCGGTGACCAGCGGGACATCGTCGTCCCCGCCAGCCACCTGGCGAGACGGCGGCGACATCACCGGCGGAGAGTGATGGGCCGCGGCTGGGAACAGCTCCCCGACCACCCTCTCGAGGAGGTCGGGAGGCAGAGTCTCCAGGACGGGGGCTCCCCGCGCGCACAGCTTGTCACGCGCTGCGCGGTAGGGTCGCCCCCAGGGATCCCTATCGAGATCCGCCAACAGCTGCTCCCTGGCAGCGGCCTTGGCCCGACTAATTGCCAGCTGCAGGGCCATCTTCGCCTCTCGATAGATGCCCCGCAGCCGGTCCCTTAACTCTTCCAGGGACGGGTTGTTCCGCAGGCGGTGGCCGCACCGCGTGTATTGGCGGCGGGCCACGTTGGAGGCCGCCCTGAGCTCCGCGATCTCAGACGACCACCAATACACCTGCTCCCGTCCCTGGTGCCCCCTCCGAACCCTCGGCATGGCCGCATCGCACACCTCTTGGAGTGAGGCGCGCATGCGGCCGGCCAGCTCGTCCACGTCCGCACCAGCCCCCACAGCAGGGGAGGACCAGCGCTGGACGATGGCCGCCTCCTTGGCCAGCTCCACGTCGAGCCGGCTCAAGGTCCACCTAGGCAGCCTGCTGGCCCGCCTACGGGCCGGCCTGAAGCCTGGGAGGGGCGAGACGCTGAACAGAACGTACAGATGGTCCGACAGCGTCTCGACCCCCTCCGCCACTCGCCAGTCGGAGACTCTGCGCGCGACGGCGGGCGTGGCAAACGAGACGTCCACCACGGATCCGCCGTTGTGGCGCACGCATGTCTGCGATGTCCCTACGTTCAGTAGGGACAGACCGGCCAGTAGGGCCCAAGATTGTAGGGCCCTACCCCTCGCGTCCGTGGCGGGGTTGCCCCACGCCTCAGACTTGGCGTTAAGGTCGCCGAGGAGGACCACTGGCCCCGGCGACAGCCTATCCAAGGCGCCCCGGACGGAGTCGAGGTACGTCTCGAACTCCGCCAGGGGTCGGTTGGGGGAGAAGTAACCGCCCACAATACGGTACTCCCCCCACCCCGCCACCACGAACCCCTCGCCCCTCTCTATCGTCGAGAGGGGCGGGGCAGCGTCCGACCTGACGACGACCGCCACGTCGCCGTCTAGGTCCCCAGCCCAGTGGCCCTGGGAGGGGACGTAATACGGCTCGCAGGCGACTGCGACGTCAATTCGTCGCTCCGCCATGGACTGCATCAGCAAGTCCTGAGCCCCGGCGGAGCGATTGACGTTCGCCTGGAGGAAAGTGACATGCCCGGACCTATTCATGAGGACATGTCAGCTTCCTCCTGCGCCTGCGGGCGCCCGGCACTGGTAGAGGCGACGGCGGTCGCTCTTCCTTTGGTCACGGGGGGGTTACACGACTTCCCCCCCATGACGTGGTCGGCCCGCTGTCCAGCGTCTGCGCAGACGGCGCAGCGCGGCTTGGCTGTGCAGCCGGAGGACTTGTGACCCTCTTGGCCGCACCTAAAACAAAGTCCGTCCCGGTCCACCCTGGATGGACACGTAGGCCGGGTATGTCCCATGCCGAGGCATCTGTAACACCTCAGCGGGCGCTGGTCCATCACCCGGACCCCAGCCTCGCTCCACCCGACTTGGACCTTGCCGACCTCCGACAAGGCCTTGGCGACGGCGATCGGGCACCGTACGACGACAGTGCCCGCCCCGCCGGGCCCGGGACGGATTTCCCCCGTCTTTACCAAGGACAGGGCGCACTTCCCTGCCCTGGCCACCGCCACCGTGACTGCGGCTTTTGTGGCCGAGTCCCCCAGCCCCGAAATGCGCACCTCAACGCACTTCACGGGCCGGATGACCTCGGCCAGCCCCTCCAAGACCGGACGCAGCTTTTCGGCCAGCTGGTCGGCCTTGTCCCCGTTCTGGGTGCCCGGCAGCTCCATCAGCCTGGAACCAGTTGCTGAGCTGCGGATTCGGAGGCCCCCCTCGATCCCCAGCTCAGCCAGGCTGACCTGCTCCTCCGCTCTTTGGAGGACCTGGGCGTAGGTCACCCCCCTTTCCACGGCCTCCGGCAGCAGTGAGACCACCACCGCCGCCGTGGATGGCTCAGTGAGCTTAGGCCGCACAGACCTTCGACCCTTGGCCTTTGCGGGTGCAGCCGGTGGAGCCGGCTGAGCCGCGGGGGCCCTCGTCGCCCTGGGGCCCCTGCCCCTAGTTACGGTGGTCCAGCCGTCACCCTCTTGGGCCGGCGGCTGGGTCCCCGCAGGGGCAGCCCGCGGGGTAGCCCGTGGGGCGGCCCGCGGGGCCGCGACAGCAGCAGACTGTGCAGCCGCTGCGCGGCGGGCCTTCTCGGCCCTCCTCTTCTCTCGCTTCTTGCTGGCGGCGCTCTGCACAGGGGCAGCCGCCGCAGGCAAGGCCGTCGGGGCCGTCGGGGGGACGGCGCGTTCAGTCGGCACCGGAGTGCGGGAGCGCGATGCTGCGGGGGCGGCCGAACGCCTCCGTACGGGGGCGGTTGCGGGGCGCACAGCGGGCTCCACCGGCTCCGTCGATCGGACGGAGGCCCTCCTTCGGTCGGCCGCCAGCGAGGGACGGCGCACCGGTTCCGGCAGGAGGCGCTCGTTTATGCTCGCGACGTACGCCGCGAGCATATTCCCGGTAGACTCCAGGATAGAGCGCCTCCACACCTCGAGGGTCTCGTCTTCCCTCGGGGCTGAAGTCGCGCCTTTGGCGGCGTTCATTGCGGCCTTCATCTCACTGAACTCCCGCCGGTGCGCCTTGAGCTCGGCCCGGAGGGACTCATTGTCCTTCCGAAGGCGCTCGCAGTCGGCACGGACGCGGCGGATCTCCTGCGTCTCCGACCTGGAGATCAGGGACTCCACCACGTCCGTGTACGTCGTTGCCGCCTTCTTCAGGTTCTTGACGAACCCCCCCTTCAGGTTGCCGGACTTCCTGGCGATCTCGAGCACCGCCACCGAGCATCTGCCCGCTATCGCGCGCAGCGTTTCGATCGGCATCGCGTCGGGATTGTCGTTCGGCCCGAAACCAAGCTCCGCCTCTGGGTCAAGGAAGACCGACGTCGGGTCCTCCCTGCGGAAGGCTCGGGCACCAAGATGATGCCCAAGCTCGTCCGACTCCTCGGCCTCGCTCCGCTGCCGCTGCACGCGACTTGGCCCGGCTACTGCCTTGCCTTTGCCCCGGAGGGCCGTCGTCACCTTGGCTTTGGGCCTGGTGTCCGTCTCCGTGTCAGAGTCAGAGTCCGCCACCTTCTTCTTAGGCGACGCAGGATGGGATCTCTTGCGCCGCCCACTGTCGACCAGCACACTGGAGTCCGAGTCAGAGACTCCTCCAGCCGCCATTCCAACCTCTGGTAGACTCTCAAGGTCCACCTCGATCGCTGAGGACGAACATTCGTCGTCCGACCCAGCAGCCGCTGCGCTGAAGCTCATGGTGAGCACACGCACAGCACAAACACGTCACAAAACAAACGACAATAAAACAAGAAACACAAAAGCGCCAGACACGACGTCAGCTGGGATCCCAGGGGGGTATGCGGAACTAGGTCGACGCAGATACCCAACGGTCTCACCAACTGAAGCGCAGAAAAGCAGATACCGTCAACTCGAGAGCGAGAGATCGACGGGGAGTGGATTGGCCGGCTGGTCACTGCGTTACCGTGAGCCAGCCGTTACCAGGGTGCACCGGACAAGTGGGAAGACAGGGAAAGCACTTATCGCACGGGGAGGTTCCACTCACGCACCCCTTGATGCGAAACCCTGTGCCAACTTGTCTGGCCAGCTTAGCACAATGGGCTTATTATCCTCCATGTCATGTCACAAGAGGCCCGAGCAGTTCGTCATTTAGGGGCTGTAGAAGTAGTATTAACTGATATATGAATGAACTAGCTGACCCGGCGAACTTTGTTCCGCATTATAAATATTTAAAACAAAAAGAAAGTTGGACATAGGATACCTGAGATTTTTATCCCGTCCGTATAAAACCTACTTTAACAAAACGCAACTGACAGCGAAACGTTATGTTGTCTATAGTTTAATATGGCCGAAAATTTGACAATTAGAAATTTTGAATTCGTCTTGTTTATATTGTTGTAATTCACATAATATCTTTATAACTTGTAGCCTATGTGTTATTCTGATTAATAATGTTATTCTGTTTAATTAAAATCCATTCAGTAGTTTTTACGTGAAAGAGTAACAAACATTCATCCATCCATCCATCCATACTTACAAACTTTCACGTTTATAATATTAGTAAGATATACGAAATCTAGTAAAATATCTTTACAAATAAATAAAATTGGAGTGTCTGTGTTTATTACTACAAATAATTAAAAAAAAAACACTTTTTACTAAATACGTAAGTATATTTGCACAGTAGGTACATGGACCAAAATAACATTTTATTTTTATCTGTCTGTCAGTTTGTTCCGGCTAATCTCTGGAACGGTTTTAACCGCGTCTGATTTAGCTGATGATATAAGAAGTAACTTAGGCTACTTTTTTCAGACTAGCTTCGCCCCGCGGCGTCACCCGAGGTACGACAATAACCGCGGGTAACATCGCGGGAGTCAGCTAGTACTAAATATAATTTGAGTCAAGATGTTTTATCGCTGTAATTATTTCGATAAACATCCTTGATTACCACGTTACTGCACCTATGTGATAATAAACGGAAACATTTTATTTACATACACATCTCGTTCCGAATTTCACTTTTATTTAAGCGATTTCGCGAGAATATCTTACGTCCCATGTGAGCGAAAATGAAGCGACGGAATGTATAAGAACAATATTTATATAATCGACGCTGTTTCCGTGACTTTCGAGTAATTTATGCTAAACAGTATAATTAGATAATAATTAACATTTCATCATCATCATCATTTCAGCCAAAAGACGTCCACTGCTGGACATAGGCTGCCTTCCCCAAGGATCTCCACAAAGGCCGGTCCTGGGCCGCCCGCATCCACTGCTTTCCGGCGACCTTAACCAGGTCGTCAGTCCACCGTGTGGGAGGCCTACCAGCACTGCGCCTTCCGGAACGCGGTCGCCACTCGAGGACTTTTCTACCCCATCGGGCGTCGGCCCTGCGAGCTATGTGCCCTGTCCACTGCCACTGCAGTTTGGCAATTCGGTTAACATTTACGTGCTATGAATTTATAAAGCACATGTGATGTGCTGTGTTGATGTTACCGGGTAAAAAAAGTTGAGATTAAGCGTTGTGTCATCAAGTCTTTTTATCCTCAGTAAGAGAACTACTTGGTCCATTACTTGGTGTGGTGTCGGATTTAGAATACATAGTGGCACCACCCCATTATCGTATCGTGTCGTTACCGTATCGTGAGAGCCGACAAAAGTAAATGACAAGGCCGATAACCTAGCCACAAGAGAAGGAACACTTGATACGACACCCTGTACCAACCCGTCTGGCCAGCGTGGTGCTGTAGGCTTATTACCTTCCATGTTATTGGAGGAGGCCCGACTCAGCAGTGGGTCATTATGAACTGAGTAGTAGGAGTACATAACTTTCCCATAGAATTCCACAAAGTACAGTGCTTTGCGACGCCCAGCGATCTTTTTAAGATGTTGTTTGATTGTTCATCCATTAACGTAATCAGACGTCAGTCTTTTTTGGCCCAGACCTTTTTTTTGGAGGGGAACCCGTCGTGGGAGACGGCTGGTTTATGTGAGACTTCTACTCACTAAGCCCCTCAATTCCGGCCCGGCTTGCTGGGGAGTTGACGTGGGGCCTGACGTGCTCACCACTCTAACGCGCGCCGTCCTACCCTTTAAAACCAACTGCGTTCCTCGACTGCCCGCTTCAGGACTACGGGTTGCATTCCCCAATGGACGAACTCCGTGAACACAAAAGTTCCGCTACGTGCTTAAACGTGTGACCCCAACGGCCATCTATCTATCTATCTACGCGACCATCTCACTGCCGTTACTATAAATAACCCTCTACGGAGTCGGGCCTCCTCTAAAGTAAGGGAGGGAATTAGCCTACTGTACCACGCTTGCAAGACGGGTACAGGGTTTGTATCAAGTATCTCTTTCCGTTACTTTAGTCGCCTCTTACGACACTTTCAGGATGGTATGGGTAGGTGATATTTTGTATTCTAAAACCGTCACTACACTGACTTAGTACTACAGTAACTGTGTATTTCAGCACATTAGGGGCAACACAGGGTTTCGTATCAAGTTTTCCTTCTTTTGTGGCTAGGTTTTCGGCCTTAACGTGCCACCTTTTGTCGGATCTTTCGACACCCTCAGGACGAAATGGGGTGAGGACACTTGGTATTCTAAATCCGTCATCACAGTGAATAAAACATTACACACTACCGTCTTTTGTTTATTGTTAACTAGCGACCCGGCCCGGCTTGGCCCGGGTGCAATTATGCATGTGTTATACATATAAACGTTCCTCTTGAATCACTCTATCTATTAAAAAAATCGTTTCAAAATCCGTTGCGTAGTTTTAAAGATTTACGCACACTTAAGGACGGACCGACGAAAGCGACTTTATTTTATACTATTGAGAAAGAATAGAATTGAGAATAGAACTATATTTATGTGACAATAATTAAAAATAATTATGGTAAAATCTCGAGGAGTGGGCGACCCATAGTTCCAATTAATAAATAATGTATTCTTTAAGGTGAATGTTCCAGGGTAGCCCGCGAAATTCAAATTTTCTTACGTTTTTTGTAATTTGCAGGGCAGTGGTAAGTTGCATGATGATGAACATTTGATTAGCGGCTGTAAGACGTATGTAGTTACAGAGTTATAATCATCAAACTCATCAATACAACCCTCCAAGCTCATAAAGGTGCAAGAATGACTTTGACGTTGAAAAAGTTTTTCTTGCACCTTTATGAGCTTGGAGGGTTGTATTGATGATTTTGATGATTATAATTCTATAACTACATACGTCTTACAGCCGCGAATAACATTTTAATCAACATACAACCTAGCACTGACCTGCAAATTGCAAAAAACGTAAGAAAATTTGAATTTCGCGGGTACCCTGGAACATTCACCTTAACAGCGTTACGTTACAAAATTCGTTCTCTTTTTATAAAGCTTTACATGTACCATAACAAAGGTCAAACACCCCTGACCTGTCGCTTAAAATGTCACAATCCTCAGTATTTTCTACATCTGCGTGACATTTTGTATGTCACAAACAGCTAACGTAGCACGTACGTTCTCTACATGATGTTAAGTGAATACTGTTGTGAGTCCGCGTGGTGACGGATTCATAACATTGTGTCACCACCCTATTCTATCCTGCGGGTGTCTTAACGCGACCAAAGGAAATACCAAGGTTGATGAGCCGCATCGGAAGGAAATCTTGACACAAAACCCTGTGCTAATCAGTCTGTCCAGCGTTGCACAGTAGGCTAATTTCCCTCCATGTTTTGGAGTAGGCCTGACTCAGCAGTGGATATTGAATTGGCTGCGATGGTGCTGTACTTGCTGATACGCTTCCTTTTAAAGGGTTCTATAGGTGAAATTAACTAGGTTTCCAAGCTTATGACTTCTATGCTGAATGACTTGAAACCGAAGCAAGAAGATGATGTTGATATCCAAAAAACATGTTTAGGTAGTTAGTTCTTCTTAGTCTCATTTTTTTAATAAATATAGCCTTACGAAACTAGGGCAGGTAGACTCGGCACCCAGCCACCATTAGGGTCGGAAGATGATACACAAACGTAACGAGCGTAGTAATGTAGTAACCTTCATCTCACAAGAGTCATTATGTAATATATCATATTACCGCTTATGCGATTGCAATCATTACTCAATGTCAGGCTTAAAAGTATCAATAACCGTCATAATGTCAGGCTTAAAAGCCATGCCCGTGGCGTGAATTCGAATACATAGTATCACCACCCCATTGCATACTGAGGGTGTCGTAAGAGCCGACTAAAGGACAGAAACCCTGTCGCAAAAGAAGGAAAGACCCATCGGATCAGTGTGGTTTAGAAAGTAATTTTCCTTCTATATAAGTGGAGGAGGCTCGAGCCAGTGGATAATTAATATGATAATCATATTTATTTTAACAAATCACCGGGGACATGCTTTTATGGGAATATAATATGGGCAAATAGTCAAAATATTGTACTTATTTATAAATAACGTTTTACGAGCGTTTTTTTTTAAATAACATACCCGTTGCACTAGTTATAAATGAATGAAATTAATTAGTAACCGAATACTAATAATAAACGACATTACTTTTGACATACATGAAAGAAAACGTCTCACTTTATAAGTTTCCCACTCTATAATTATCTCATACTCCAATAAATAAAGTTAAATTCATTGTTAATTACACCCTAATATTTTAATTATTCACCTAATCCTATCAAATATGTAGTAAAAGAAACAATGTACTAACCAAAGCACACAACCGCATCTTGAAAGACGTCACCGAGCCGCACTTTCTGTCAACAAAAAACAAATGCCTAATCAGACCACAGCACTGACACTTCACTATAATCCACAAAACACACGCACTGCATTCAGTACCTGATTTTTTCTTCAGAGCGGTCGACTTGGTATGTGCAAAGCAATAGTTCCATCAAACACAGCGCCACGTTCTTTTATACCTCACAAACATTCCCACAAGATGCACGAAGGCTTCGTCTGGCCGAAAGCGCTCTGGTACATCGTCCATTGCAAACCGTATAACCAAAACAGCTGCGCGCTTTCACTGCCGGCCGTCCGCTGTGCCAATAAATGAGCTATTGGCTTTTTGCAACAACTTTCACGTTGCATCGATAAACCTGCTTGTAGGTGCGAAAAAATTGCAGTTCAAGTTCATTGCCAAATAAGGCAACTGTTCTCATTGTGGGTAAGGTTTAGGCCCAATCTTCATACACAAACTCGTATCTTATTTGGCAGTTATGCACTCAGCTGTAATCTGGAAAAAACCAGCTTTTGATGATTATAGAAAAGGGTTGTTTTGTTGTAATCACCAAAACCAGTTTTGGTACACAGTTTGAACCTGACAATGAATCTCTGAAATTGATCAGAACATACACGCACGCATGCACTGTGTATAGCCTGTATTGTTGTATGCAAGGCAACACATTCATATTTGTAACATACGTCAACAAAATATTATCTTTTTTTTTCAACAAGCTTGTAAAAGAAGTACGTTTTCAATTCAATTGTATGTTTTTTTAATTATTTTTACCTCATCATTAGTAAACCATACTGAATTGATATTGTCAATTTAAGTCGGCAACGACATCGAATGCTTATTTATTTTCCGCTTTTGGCTACCTATTTTGAAGTCAGTTTCATTTTTTGATAAAAGTTATTACTTTCTTATTTAACTACTCGCAAGTGCAGAAAAAAGGTTCGGTTAGTACCAGTACTATGCAACTTCCTGGTTAGTATGAAGAATCATAAGCATTTACTTTATTAGCTAAAGTAAAACTCCAGTAAAACTATTCTGAACTACAAGATTCACCTATAGGAATCATTTTTATATACAAAAGGAGTAAACAAATAAGTATGTACTAACAACGTTACAGAAAAGTTATTCACGCACATTTATTTAGCATACGCACTGTAGGTCGGGTCCAGTGGCGCTTTCGATTTATTTGCATACACCCGTAGCTATATGAAGTAGTCGCGTGGAAAAAGATAACAGAATATAGCTTTCCGTGATAACACTTAGGTGGCCATAAATCTTTAGCAAAAAGCTTTTTAAAACGTCCTATTTACGAATCATTAAATGCACTTTCATGCACTTAATGTGTAAGATTCCCTTTTTAAATCTATCTCATAGGTACTAAAAGCTTCATTTCAAACATTTTCTAAGGTTGACGTTAATAACATTACCCGTCAATATACGTATTATTTAGTTTATCAGGAACAAAAATTCCTTCCAGACATGACCCATAATGTCAATAATAGCAAATACGAATAAAGAAGTGAAGTGACACCATAAACCAATGTTCAATACGCTGGTGGCACTACACCTCACTTGACTGCCTTTTTGGTCTAGGGTTGCATCTGACGCCTTTGGATCACGGATCCCTGGTTTGATTCCGGGGTCGGGTCTTTGTGTAAATCAGAGGCACTGAATCTGGATGTCGTCTGTGTCCTTGAATCTTGTTTGTAAGCCCCCGCGATACATGTAATGCCTAGTAGAGCGATTATTTAACAAAAGAAGAAGGAAATTAGTATTCATATTCGCGCATTTGCCATATTTGACAATATAGGCCCATGTTGCAAATACGATTAACCATAAAAAGTGACAGCGTAAGTTTACTGTTACAAAACTTGTTACTTTGCAAATGCAAAAGACTTCAACGCAGACCATACGCTCGTTGAAGTCTTTCAAATTAATTTTGTGCCAATTACTTTCATGTTGCGTGAGGCATTCAAATCGTTGTTTCACGCACCCGGAGGTTTGACTCAGCCGTGGATCATTTATGAATAAAGATGTTGATATCGAGACTGGAGATACATTGTTGTTCTGTTGTAAAATTAAATACAGTAACCTTATTGACTCCGGTGGTGACGGATTTAGAACACAGTGTCACCAACCCTTACCATCCCGAGGGTGTCGTAAGAGGCGACTAAGGGAACGCAAGAGGCAAAACCTAGCCGCAAGAGAAGGAAACCTTGATACAAACCCTGTACCAACCCGTCTTGCCAGCGTGGCACAGTAGGCTAAATTCCCTCCATGAATTTGGAGGAGGCCCGACTCAGTAGTGGGTCATTCATGGGCTAAATCAACGAAACTACAAACCTTATAGTCATCCTCATTGTTTCAGTCCAAAAATCATCCAAGACGGATTGGCAAAGTGTTTAAGTGTCAGGTTTTCCTTATCTTGTGGGTAGGTTATCTAGGTTCCTTAAGTAGCCTCTTGCAGCGCCCTCAGGATAGTGTTGGTTGTGGTAAAGACGTTTGTTCTAAATACTTCACGACACGTACCTTAACAGTGATACTACGGCCCTGGACTTGGCAGGGCCAGGAAAGCTGTGAAGTTTTAGTGGGTAGGTTGCTACTTGCTATTTCATATTGATTTAATATGACATTCAGCAGCAACCATTATTTTTATATTTCAAAAAAGACCTTTAACCCGCTTAATAACCTGTTTGGCCATTCTGCGTAAAATTTCCGCGAACATAACAAGAAAGTTAATCGTCTTAACATCATTCTTGCAACCTTTAATTAGTAATAAATTGTTAGTTAACGTGCCATTAATCCAGCGAATGTACATTATGTGCACAAATACATAATACTGATGTGCTAATTTTATTCTGTCTACACTTTTCCTTGTTACTTTTATATTCTTTCGTTATCATTAAAGGCGAAAGAAAGGAAGGCTTTAGATCATAGGTTCCCGATTGGATTATCCATAATTTCTGGGTACCCCCGCAAAATTAATAGGGGAAAAGGGGGTAATGGGAGTCACTTAAGCAAGATACAGGATAAAACACACAATATTTACTTTATTTTTATTTAAATCAACTTTCAAAGTATTTTAATTATTACACTATCAGTCTCAGACAGTTTCAGCAACTTTGGAATCATACAAAAAGTAACATTCAAATTTAAAAAAGAAACGCCTTTGACCACCATTGTCCATACTTGAGGGTAATTATAGTCACTATGGGGACAATGGGAGTCAGCCTTGGCTAACAATTGTCACATAGGTAACCTTTTGGCGAGTCCCGTCCTGTGCAACTAGCGTGTGCCCATAAGTCACAATAAGTGCATCTATACCATAACGCATTGTTGCGACCAAATTCATCATCATAATTTCAGCCAAAAGCTTCCCGAACGCTGCCCAGGCGAGTTGGATCCGACGATTGACCTCTTTCTCGAAGTTGGACTTACCTAACTGGACAGTGTGTCCCAGGTAAATGTAATGGTCAACAACTTCGGGGGTAGAACCTCCGATATTAACAGGAGTGGCTTGGACATGGATTAAGACATGATCTTCGTCTTCTCCTTGTTCATTTTAAGGTCGACTCTTGGGAGGCTCGACAGAGGCAATCGAGAATCGTAGTGAGGCCCTCCATAGTCTCAGCCATTACGACTATGTCGTCAGCGAATCGAAGGTGAGTGATGTACTCGCCGTTCACGTTAATGCCCAGCCCTTCCCAGTCCAGAACCTTAAAAACATCTTCCAGTGCAGCGGAGAACAGTTTCGGAGAGATCACATCTCCCTGTCTAACACATCGCTGCAACTGGATCGGTTTCGAGGTCTGGTCATGAAGTCGGACTGACATGGTGGCGTTTTCATACAAGTACTTCAACACTTCGATGTACCGATAGTCGACTTGGCACCTCTGGAGAGCCTGCAATAGCCTGCATACTGGTATGCTGTTTGCCTTTTGGAATCGCTGTGATAAGAAATAGAAGATAAGTATTTTATCCGGTCTGCCAAAACCTTTTCTATATCTGCTGTGAATACAGGAAGTCGCCCGAGACGTGGTTTCGATGAATTGTTCTTCTTTAACCGTTTTTGGAGGCTTGAAAAAGGTGTATTCATGGCTTTAGCAGTACTTCTTAATGAGTGGCCTTGACACATAAGATTTCAGCTTTTGACAGTGTATCAGCTGACCTCTGAGCCTTATTTGTGGTACTGTGATGTATTTTCGACATTTCTGGAATAGTAGTTAGTAATTAATATTTTTTTTTGGGTATGTTACAATGATTGCGGGCTATGGGAGTCGATTCTCATTGCCCGCACTGCAGTGACTCCTATTACCCGATCGTACTAAATGTGTAAAAAAATCAAATAAAATTTTAATTTACCATTAAAATACCAGAAATGGATTTTAAATCGATAATATAAGCTTAAAGACACCCTAATAATCTACTGTATGTATTAGAATTTTATGTATTGATGAACTCACCGTTATTTTGTGTACACGTAAAATTACATCAAATGAGCGCGAAACTGCGCAACGGCCTTCCAGTGCAAACCACGGACGCGAATTAAGCGGGCGAGCGGGGGGCCGCAAATTGTCACTTAACGAGTCTTTAAGGACGATATTCATTTGTTTAGCTACTTTCATGTAGGAAATAGAGCGCTGACCACCATTGTCCTCTGACTCCCATTGCCCCTTTTTCCCCTACCTACGGCTATATAGATTAGAATACAAAAGAAAAAAGATTTCTTTGTAACACACCCATAACACACAGTAACCAAAAACATACACAGTATAGACGATAAAAAGAAAAAAATAGCTTTCAATTTATATAGAAACTAAACAATATATGTCCTTGTTATTGGCCGGCAAAACGCAACGGACAGCACCAGATGTAATACACGGTTTTGTCCACTGCACTTCTATGGTTGTTTTTTTTAATACAGGGCACAGGCTTCTACCAAGTATCTTCACAAAGACCGTGAGTCGTTAGCCTTCCATTTCAGTGACATTTACCATTTTTTACGTTGCAAATCCACCCGCTGTTCATTAGCTGGGTTATGTAGGACTCCGGGGTGCATAAAGATGAAATTTCCAACCTACTCACTAAAACCAAAGGCTTTTTTTTTTCCGCTGGGGAAATGCTTTATGCATACCACCGCACCCCGGGGGAAAGGTCGGTGATTATGTGGGACTCCGACAAGGGTCGTCTACCCAAGCGTCGTTTACCCACTAAAACCCCAGCGGCATACCCTCACACGACGCGCTTGGGGCGCCACAAGTTCGCGTAAACGCATTCTACTGTGACGCCCCGGCGTGGTGCCCGCAACGCGGGCAAGCGACTATCAGAGAGGGCGTCCCGGTACACTGGGACGCCCTCAGTCATCGAGGCTTTCATCGGTGGTGGCTCCCCCGAACCACCACCAGCCTCCTAGGCGAGGGCAGAAGGGGCCCGCACCGTCACGAACCCCCCTCCACCCCCGTCACCGTCCGCGGCGCGGGTCACCCGGAGCTCCCTCCCTTGCGACCCGCCCCGCTGCCCCCTTCTGCGACATCGGCCCCGCAGAAGGAGGCCCGTCAGCCCTCGGGCCGGCGCCAACCAGAGGACACCGGCGCACCGCAGCCGTCCAGGGCCCGCAGGGAAACCCTGGGGACAGGGTCCACCGTCTACCCAGGTCCCCGGAGCCCCCATCCAGGGCTCGCAGCGAGACACTGGGGACAGGGTCCCCATCTACCCAAGTCCCCGCAGCCCCAATCTACCGCAGCGCACCAGCGATCCGCCCGCAGCCCCCCTCCGCGACATACGGCCTCGCAGAGGGGGCCTGTCAGCCCTCGGGCGGCGCCAACCCGAGGACGTTGAGTGAGGACTCGGTTTGACGGCCAACTAAGTTGAGCGCCAACCCGAGGACCTAATGGTGCGCCGCAGCGGTTTACGACTCCCAAGGCAGCTCTGAGGACAGAGGAGTCCCCGGAGTTGCAACCCGCCACGACGCTGGGTGCCGCTCTTCGTCTCACCTCTCCCCGGAGGCCCTGGCCGGTATGGCCCCACGGATCATTGAGGCACTCAAGCCCCCTCACCACAGCAAGGTGGCAGCACAGTCGAGGGGGAAAACCAACGGCTTCCCTCAACTCAGCGCAACCCCAGAAAGCCCTGGTCCTAATGCCTGGCCGACCGTATCGGACCATCCCATCCCCTCACCATGTGCCGCCGCAGCTCCCTCAGGCAACTTTGAGGACAGAAGAGCCCTGAAGCCAAACTCATATCGAAACCGTGTGCCGCTCTTCGTCTGGTCTCTCCGTGGGTCCGTCCGTAATGCGTGACCCTGAGACGATACGGCCCACCATCCACCGGAGTGTCACAATTGAATGGATTACTGCGAATCTGTGGTGCCTCAACCGTGATGTGTGATTCTATACTGCTGGAGTTTTAGTGGGTAGAGGAGTAGTTTCCGGTGTCCCACATAACCACCGACTCCACCGTCTGGTGGCGATATGTATCAAGGATTTCCGCAGCGACACCAAAAAACAAATGGTCATCGGTCCACCGTGCAGAAGGCATATATCCACCGGCTTACCGGTATACCCAAGGACTTGTCTCATTCATTCTCAACTTTATGTAGGTAGATATAAAATGTAAATTTCCGTATGCCTGTTTCCGCGAATCTCTGAAAGTAAGTTGACCTGATTACCTTGAACGATGTACCAGTTTGTTTATTTCAAGTTTTTTATATTCTATTTATATTGTATTCTGAAAGTGAATGAATAGCTATTCATTCCGTCTTATGCACGGTTTGTAAATAACAATATCAAGTTAAAAATTGGGGCGCCAAAGAAGGAAATAGTTCAATATAAAGGCAACACAGACGAATCCGTGTGGTTTCTTCGACTTCTCAGGCCATAAATGGCTAAGTAGTAGTTCAAAAAAAAGACAAGCCCATTGAGATTCTTTCGTCAGGTCTTCACAGTTGGTGCCGCGTTCTTACCTGGTAGTAATTTAATAAAAAAATATTTGTCCCTTGACGATTGTGAACACCATAATTGGTTTACAGATTAAAGAATTTTATAATCAATCAAAAGTTATCGCCAAATTAATGCGGACACGACTAATTATTAAACTATTCAATATGTATGAAATTTGGCAAAGTGCGAAAATAAATGATAAATATCCACTTATAAATAATTTTATAAACGGTCGGTTACGTAATATCTTGCTATTGAGTTGTTGTTCTTTTTAGTTAAGACTTTCAGATGTTGTAAATTTCCTATGCGTTAATCTCAGAACTCTTCTTCAGCTGGTGTGATGTTTTTATATAATCTTGTCTTCTCTTGTATTAGTATCTAAGTTTATCAGATGATTGTCTGGAAGCGATGGAAGCGCTTTTATCAATAAGACTGCCATTTATACTGTACTCGTGTTTGTTAGACGGTCTTGTTGTTACTTTTTACTTTGGTCCTTGTGGTGCCGAATTTAATGAATACAGTGTCACCACATCTTTCCATGCCAAGGGTGTCGCCGACAAGCCGACAAAAGGAAATGACAAGGCTGATAGCCTATTAAGCCCTATATACAATATAGCCTTATTTATTACTTCTGATTTGTTTTTAGCGTGTAGTTGTGTGCATCTATGCGTCACCTAAATAATGGCATTAACTCCGCCTATGTACCTTGTTATCCGTGTGGTGACAGATTTAGAATACATAGTGTCATCACCACATTAAATCCTAAGAGTATCGTAAGAGCGCTCAAGGTACCATGCAACTTGATGCTAGTGCCATATGATTATTATAATATTATTAATCTATACTAATATATAAAGCTGCAGAGTTTGTTTGTTTGAACGCGCTAATCTCAGGAACTACTGGTCCGATTTCAAAAAATCTTTCAGTGTTAGATAGTCCATTTATCGAGGAAGGTTATAGGCTATATTTTATTTTCAAAAGAATTAAGGATCCGTATGAAAATTGCGATTTTGTAAACCAAGGTGTAAAATCGAAAACCTATTAATGCGTGCGCCGCAAAAACTATTGACAATATAACAAAATGATGTACTACGGGTTTGTAGGTCTTATAAAGATCTACAAAAAAGTCCGCGAGAGCACATATCTAACTATCATAGTTTAGTCACAATAACCAATTTTATGTTCATAAAAAATATGCACGGGTTCGAAGCCCACGCGGGCGAAGCCGCGCCCAAAAGCTAGTATTCCATAAGTATTGTCCTAATACAAATTGGTGTAGTCTTTTAAAACAATATTATTTATATTTCATTATTATTATATTACCAGCGACCCGCCCCGGCTTCGCAGGGCTGCAATGATGAACATCTAAATTTATGCATGTATTATACATATAAACCTTCCTCTTGAATCACTCTATCTATTAAAAAAAACCGCTTCAAAATCCGTTGCATAGTTTTAAAGATTTACGCATACATATGGACGGACAGACGACAGTGACTTTGTTATAGCCGCTTTATAATATGTAGTGATTGGTTCCGTTTCTTTTCTTTTCTTGTGTTTCCGTTATTGTTTCATTAGTTTTAGTTTAATTTGTATGATTTCTTAATTTAAATGTTGTTGGTATTTTCGTCCGTGTCCTCACCAAAATTCCCTGCCGTCCCTGGCGGAAGAACAGCGCTGGTCTTAGCTGGCCAGCAAAATGCTGAGCTTGGGCCCAATTACAGGACTTTAAATTGTTATTTTTATAGTTTAATTTGTTATGTCTTTCTGTCCTGTAATAAAATTATTTTCTTTCTTTCTTCTTTCTGAGATATCATATGAGCAACGAAGTATAAAATATTATAGGAAAAGAAGAATGAGATCTGAATTTTAAGCCACTGAATTTGATTAACGCTTGTTCTAAAAAACTGATTGCTATGTGTGTTTTTGTTTTTAAACAAATCCTCTGCTCTGTTATAACCTGTATCGCGGGATCTGTTTAGAAACATGTGATTCATAAACACAAATGACACCCAGACTCACAGCAAGTACCCAAACACACTTCCCCGGAATCGAATCGGGGACCCGAGATCCAATGGCGACACGGCACATCCGACCAAAAAATACGAGAGTGTTACATAAATTGCTATTAGGGCAAATATAAGTTTAGGAACAAAACGAGTAATTGGACGATTCTCGTTCTGAACGCAAGCTTTAATTTAGTCGCATTTATCTACATCACGTAACAGTTCCGCCATAATACATTCAGCCGCGATGTAAGTTTGGAAACAATGGCGGGAATCCGGCCTCCATTTTATTCGTGTCCGCCTAAAACATATTGTATATATGTGACTAGAAATATACACACCATTAGTCTGAACCTTTTTTTACGAAAACCAATATTATGTGACTATTTGAAAGCATTCCTAAGAAGTTATTCGAATAAAAAAAGAAATTTTGTTTAAATATATCCTATTACCATATTTTAATTAATATTCTATTAGGTACCTAAGAATACGCGTGGCTTAGAATATAGAATAAGCTTAGAATAGGCATAGCTTACATGAATCCACATTTTTATTTAATAAAACATCATTTGCTTGGTATGAATAATGACTATGAAAGGTAAAATCAATAAATTCAATCAAAATGACTATACTATTGTAGTCTATACAAATAATAAAATTGGAGTGTGATTTATAATATTAAAAGACCGCCTTTTACTAATGTATATATGGTACGTATTCCTTAACATTTTTTTGAATTCTTATTAGTATTAATATAAGTACATATATTACATAAATTATTAAAAGTAAATGGAATAATTTTAATAAAACTACTATTTAATCATTTATTTGGTCAGTTTTTTTTGTTTGTTGTAATATACATTACGGTAACTTTAACTAAGCGTAAGCTAATTTTGTTGCAATCGTTAAAATTATAATATGGTACAGAAAAGAGACAGTTTTGCGTTAGAAATTAGGTGTTACGTAAATTTATCTAACAATTAGCTCGTTAGTGACTGTAATTAAACGAAGTTGTGAGTACAATTACTTTAAACAATACAGTTGTGCATCACGGGAGACAATCACTTTGCTGTCTCAGAGTAAAATTGTGCTCCAAATAAAACTAATAAAAGCCAGTATGTATGACGCATTTAGAAGACATAGTGTCACCATCCCCTTTCATCATTAGAGCCGACAAAAGGAAATTACAAGGACGTAAGACCTAGCCGCAAGAGAAGGAAAACTTGATACGATACCCTTTTTTTTTGTTCACCCGGTGTTTAATCCATATGGACTTCCTCGCCGGCTAGGGGAATGGCCAGCGAGGGGAGTGTGGGACTCTCCCCCATAGTGGGGGCCTACCCACTAAACCTCCCCGGGGTGCTCCAACTCGCGTCCTGTTGCGGCATTGTGGGATCTGATGCAGAACCACACCGCCGCAGTGATCCGATACCCTGTGCCAACCGCGTCAACCAATCGGGTCAGCATGGCACAGTAGGCTGAGTCGGAGTCCCATTCAGATTCAGAGCAGTAGTAAGTAGTACATATTTACAGCCAAGATTATTTTTAGGCTTAAGATTATTATTAGCATGTGAGGAAAATAGTAACACAATAGTAACACTCTTTAGTTCCAATTAATGTTTTAATTCTGAAAGTGACTGAATAAACAATAATTTCTTCGTATAAAACAGTTATATCGTGTTTAAAAATGGATAAGTGACATCATCAGTAGTACTATTGTGGTTTTAGCACACCCTGTCCTGTCATCCAGCTTCTAGAATATTTTAAAAACATTTGTGTAATCGAAAGATGTATACAGAAAAACGGAAACTCAATATCCAACCTGAATTAAAAGAGCGGAAACTCCAATTTTATTTATAAGTTTGGGTAGATGTGTCATTATTTCGATGATTATTTAACGTCATTATATCATTCGTTTTCAACATTATAATAGTAAATTTAAATATATGTAAATTTTCAACTGAATCTTTGCATAAATCCATATGCATTGTATTTGAGTTCATAAATAACTAACTGACGGACTGAGCCTTCAGTGGTGATGGGAAATGGTATCATGCGCTAAACTGCACAAACGAATGTTTAACTTTAGATAATATGTAGTCTCTAGTCTAGTCTATAAGCATAAATAACAAATCACCCACAATATCATTTATTTGACAGACACACAAACATACGAGTATATAAGCGTTTGTTTATTGTCAAATTTAATTCATTAAATTGGTCAAATTGAGAATAGAATTATATTTAAAGAACTATAATTTAATTCAATTATGGTCGAATTTCGAGCGCCTGGCCAATACTATTTCATATTAAAATAGCTGGAAGAAAATCTGTTGCGTGCAGAAGGAAACCTGACTGTGAATCATCCCATGCGGACTGGTGTTATTAATGCAGTGATCCTGTTACACCTTGCCAAAGAACGCGAAAAATATGCGGAGCTAATTGCGAACCTTCACTAGTTGGAGAGGCAGTTTGAGAAGAAAATTCAAATCAAATTTCCCATGTCTGCCGGATAGAATTCTTGTAGAGAACTACTTACTCGAGTAGAGTCAAAATTTTGTTTGTTTGTTGTAGAAGGGTAATTGTATCAAGTTTCCTTCTTATGCGGCTAATTCATCTGAGGTTGGTTGCCATAAGCTTTCCTTTAGTTGCCTCTTACGACATCCTCAGCATAGTATGGGGTTGTGACCCTGTGTATTCTAAATGTATCACCACACGAAACTTTATGTCACAATATATAATTTTAAATACATTATAACTAATATGAACACACATCACCGTATTAGCGCAAAATGAGCCAATTTTGAGTCGAGTGTAAATGCCAGACGGTTTGGCTCAGAGTTTCTTAACAAGTTTTCTTATAGTATCGAAAGATGCCTTACAGAAGAGATTTAGAAATTAGAAGGTAAATTTTGATATTTTTTATTATGCCGTTTAAATTAAAACAATAGTTGCTTTTTACATACTATTATATGTAACTATATGACATGATGTGTCAACATAATTAAGGTTTCCAACCTAGGTTAGACACGTTCATTAGAATTACTTGTATAGTTCCTAGTTGTTACCGGATTTGCTGTCGTTTAAATAACTAGGGTTTTGCTCTTCGTAATTGCTTTCTACGACATCCTCGCATGAATTAAGTAAGTATTGGCAAAATTGATCCGAATTGCGATACGTATCGTTTTACGATAAATTTCATATGTTTTTTTGAAGGCTGATCAATATCTGGCGATGTTGATATCGAATGGTATTTAATGATCCATTTGCAACAATGTAGAGCAAATGGCTCAGTCGTACTCGTTGTATAGTTGCCAAGCGCAAAGTGAGAGGATCAATCCTAGACAAAAAATGCAGTATTTGCAATACATATCATATTTCTCTTGTGTAATGAGCAATCATCGTCTAGAAACATGACTTGTGTATTGTGATTTGTTATTTTTATTGCCAGAAGATGACTTAATCATTAGTGCATGATAGTAATCAAATTTTGATTACGTTTGTCGTTTATCATCACTACATAGTATAAAACACAGTGGCCGTTGTCTGTCCGTCCCTATGTATGCTTAAATCTTTAGAACTACGCAACGGATTTTGAAGCGGTTTATTTTAATAGATATAGTGATTCAAGAGGAAGGTTTATATGTATAATAAATGCATAATTACACCGTGCGAAGCCGGGGCGGGTTGCTAGTAAAAAATAAAATAGCTTTGTAGAGTAAACATCGACTTTCTCAACTGTATAATGCATTGGTGATCTAAGTAGTTCGTCGTTTCCGCCCATAAATCGATTATCCGTGTGGTGACGGGTAAATACAAAGTGTCACCACCTCATTCCATCATGAGGGTGTTTTAAGACGCCGACGAAAGGAAATGACAAGGGCAATAACCTCGCCGCAAGAAAAGGATAATTTAATATGAAAACCCTGTACCATCCCGTCTTTCACAAAACTTTGCTGAAGATGCATAATTATGATTCTATTCTTTCTTTTTGCTTTCTTCACAGACTTTTTAAAATTTCAGACAATCATTCATTATTATACATATATATATTAACGTGTGTTTTCGACACTTTCTAGTATGTATTTTGAATTGAAACCATCCCATTTTTCTTCACATGCTATAACTCAAAACTCAATAAACAAACCCGACGGCTAATTGGAAACTTAACGACGTCAGATAACTATTTTCTATAATTATACTTCATTCAAATTGACAGCCGCTCATTAAACCCTATTATTATGGCACATTAATTAATTCCTATCAGATAAGCTTATTAGTAAATATTACATAAACAGTTGGGCAGTTGCGACGAACTGTTGAATATTGACCATCCGATACCGCGATCGTCGATACGCCTGGCAAGCGTGGCGATTATGGCCTATGTCCAGCAGTAGATGACTTTTGGCTGAGAATGATGATGAATTGTTGACATAAATAGTGACATTAAAAGTATGGGTAAGGTAAACTAGGTATCGCTGGTAGTCTTCCGTTGCAATACCGTACTTTCCTTCATATAGCCCCACGTGTTCGGTATCACTGTATTGCGGGAATTTTCATCAGAATTATATTACAATTCACAGACACTGAAGACCAAATAGACTCTAGCTTCCAAATTCAAATTCGAAACTCGTTTATTCAAGTTGGCTCATTAAATTTATTTTGAAAAGTCAAACAATGAAATAACATTTAAAATTTATCATCTACCACCGGTTCCGAATGTACATCTACAGAGAAGAGCCAGCAAGAAACTCTGTAGTTTCTCTTGTTAGATCGCCATTTTTGGGTACAAAACTGGTATAAGACAAATTTGTGTGAGCAAACTCGCGCAATAGTTGCAAAGGGCCAAATATCTGCCAGATCTAGTCAACAATAATAACCTAATGCCCGAGCCAACCGACCCCCAGCAAACGCACCTGTTCACGAGCATGACGCATGCGGCAGCCATCGCCCTCCTCAACCATAATGCAGGGAAGAGAACGACCAGCCGCACGACGCCACCACTGAGTCTTATGGTGAGCATGATAACTCAGAGCAACAGTTATTAATCTCTATCACTTTTAAAAAGCCTTTTGGTTTTACCAACCAATTCATCATCTTTGTAGAATGCCTATTTGGCCTATTTACATCATATCAGTGGTACTATCAAATTCATCACTAATCAATGATACGTAATCGTTACTGTCGAAATACAGTAATTACGTCGACCTATCACCTCTGTATCACACGAGAAACAGTCAGGTGTGATTGTGGCACACGTATTAAATTTCACAATTGAGATGAGCTATCACTACCATGGAGCTTAAACGAGGGCGATCTGATGAGCTTTACAAAGATTACGATTATAACTCCATGTACGTATTTTTTAAGATCATTTAGTGCCATGAAATCTATATGGTTAATTGTACAGTATTTATTTATTTATTTACACTTCTCTGCACATATAAATTTACAAAAGTAGAATATAAAAAAACAGACAATGTACAAATAGGCGGCCTTATCGCTAAAGCGATTTCTTCCAGGCAACCTTATATATTTATCGTATTTAAAACTAAACATTTGAAGACATAATTGAATTGCTTGTTCTAATCACCAAAATAATTGTAGACTCCGTGTGGTGACGGATTTAGAATACATAGTACCACCGCCCCATTCCATCCTTAGGGTGCTGTAGTAGTAGTATTAGTGAGTGTAGGCTTATTTATTCTTAACTAGCGAGCCGTCCCGGCTTCGCACGCGTGCAATTATGCATGTATGACACATATAAAACTTCCTCTTGAATCACTCTATCTATTAAAAAAATACGCTTCAAAATCCGTTGCGTAGTTTTAAAGATTTGAGCATATATAGGGACGGACAGACGACAGCGACTTTGTTTTATACTATGTAGTGACTATAAATATATGATTTCCTTCATTCAAGACGTTGTCGCCATTAAAATATACTCTATGTGAAGTTTAAATATGCAACAATCTAACATATTAAGTGTACGGAAATTCACAATTGAATAAGCTCGTATTGTTACTGACTGTGTACAATAAAGAATAAATAATTTTTATTTTTATTTTATAAGTGTTTGTTTTTGTTTTGTTATTATAGTTTCGTAAATAAAAATCAGTATGAAGTCCATTGTTATTTTAATTGAAGAATGCAAATATCAATGTTTTCAAAGTCTGCTGAGAACATTACAATCTGTTAACACTGTTACATTGTCACTTAGATTTCATTTCGCTGTAATGCACAATTAGCACTTTAAGGAGGTTCATTCAACAAAGTATGAGACAGTAACAGTATAATAGAAACTGATATTACAAATTGGAAAGTAATTCGGTATCTCTATAATACATTCACAAGTGTTCCGCTAAACATTGTTCATTAATTTTGTTACAGAAATCAGTGTGTCATGAAAAAGTATATCAAGGCAACTTTCAATAAAACAATATTGAGAATGGTTGACATGAATAAACAAAGTGTACAAACTCTAACGAAAACGCTAAAGCCATAACAAAAAGCATCAATTATACTGATATAGTAATGCAATAAAATAAAATATTACTGATGCGTACAGTGTGCAAAATCTCAGAAAAAAAAGCAACAGGTTTTTTTAACATTTTGGTGTTTCCACCAATCTTACCTGCTGCATTTAATACCCCTTGACAAAGGCAAGACAAACTTTAATGTTATTTATTTTGTATAATTCAATTTATTGTATGTCAAGAAATAAATGAGGCACACAAATTCAATAAATTAATATCGCGTCTTTGAGAGTGGTTTAGTCGTTTTGATGGATTAATGATTGCCATTCAAAGATAATCTTGGTTCTAAAATAGCAACAAACATCAATCTATGGTAATCAAATTTATGAAAGCGAGATTTTGACAGTCCTTACATTACGTATTAGACAGAAACTAGTTCCTGAGTTCAAAGGTTAACGGAATATAAGCATAAACATAAGTTACGTTTCCGAGATTACTGTCCAATTAAAATCGACTTTATTATTATTTCAACCACGAAATGACTCACTGGTGAGACGTCTGTTCCCTTTTTAACCTTCTTCAAAATGTGCCAACGGTATTAGTACCGACTCAGTCCCATATACATTTCATTAAACTCGGTTCTGTTTGCTATAAAACTTCAAATTAGTGATAAAAAATGTATGTAGACTGTTTTGTCTGTCCTTTACAACGCAAAAAAGGAATCAAAAAGTTGTATACATTTTAACAGACTTCAAAAAGATAAAACAAGGAAGAAATTCAGAAATGTTCGGACTCTTTTTAAGGAAATCTTTTATATCAATTGCCCATCAAATTTGGGTCATCCTGAACAACTGTCTCAAATTTAATTGCCCTACTTTGTAGGAGGAATATTGCCCTAATTTCGGACGCTCGCAAGGATTTTCAAAGTCAAACTCAAAAGGAATACTACTACTATTCACCTCATAAATGACCCACTGCTGAGTCGGGCTTCCTCCAATTATATGGAGAATAATTAGCCTACCGCACCACGCTAGCCAAACGCGTTGGCACAGGGTTTCCTATAAAGTTTTCCTTCTTTTGTCGGCCATAACGACAACCTCGGTATGAAATGGGGTTGTGACAATATGTATTCTAAATCCGTCACCACAAGTAAACGCTTGTCATTAATGCAAAGACTACCGTTATATCATAAACCATTAATCTGTCTACTCATGGCAATGATTGCGTGGATACAATTTAGGGCACATGGTCATGTTAGGCAAAATGTTCAAATATTTGATGACGAATTTGATAAATTTTGGTAATGATACGATATCAATGTACATGGGTCTATTACTTCGTCAGTACTAAATTGTAGTAACAACGCCCCAGTTGCCATTGGCATAAAGACTTTACCTACAAAAGTAATTTTAAGAAAACATTATTAAATCTTTTTGAGTTTATTACGAGTAATATATGGAGCCAATCGTAGTAATCGTGCCGCCCTGACATTACTGAATTAGTACGTTAATAACTGTCAAAAGAAACGATCACAATGGAATTGACCGACGATTTCAATTCGATTGAATTAGCGAACAAGGGTCGAAGACCTTACGTTAGATTGCACCGAAGTTCACATTTGTCCGATACTATAGGATGCCTAGACAAAAGCTAATGTACAATAAACACAATATGAATAAAATGCAAGGAAACGCAAAACAAACGTAGGTACTTTCATTGCTTTAAGGCTGTGACCGTTTTCTTTCGACCGACAAAAACGCATAGCAAAGACCTACTTGGAGGTTGCATGTCAGTGGATTCAATAACCTAAAGGTTACGATGTGGTACAGTTTGTAAGTCTTAAGCCCATTGTTTTTTACTTATACAGGGCGTTTAAAACCTAATTATATATTTACTAGCTGACCCGGAAAACGTTGTTTTGTCATATAAATATCGCTATTCAAAATAGGAGTTGATCGTAGAGGGGTGAACATTTAGGCTGTGTCCACAGTAGCAGCCGACTGAGTGAGCCGCAAATTTGTGGCGAACTGAAATTTGAGTTAGCTGCAAACTCAGATCGATTTTCGTATGTCGCAACCGGTATTGCTGTGAGTCGGCGCTAACTGAGACAGTCGGCGCGCGTAACGCTGCAGAATGCGTAAACTGCGCGCATAACTAGCAAACTGTGGACACTCCATTTCAAATATATGGAAGGGCGTACTAAACCGATACGCCGCAAACTCAGTCGGCAATTTTTTATGCTGTATCATAACAAAAAAACAAAAAATGTTGTTTAAAAAATAAATATATTTTAGGGGGTTCACCCTCAACATTTAGGGGGATGAAAATAGATTGTTTTTTTATTACTTATGGTTAATGTTACATGCCAGGTCTATAAATTAGTGTGCAATCTGTCGAAAAATAGTGGTTTCTTTTTGGTTTAAATACATAAAGTGCGCGCAGAACTAGCAAACTGTGGACACTCCATTTCAAATATATGGAATGGGCGTACTAAGCCGATACGCCGCAAACTCAGTCGGCAATTTTTTATGCTGTATCATAACAAAAAAACAAAAAATGTTGTTTAAAAAATAAAGATATAAATTTAGGGGTTCACCCTCAACATTTAGGGGGATGAAAATATATTGTTTTTTTATTACTTATGGTTAATGTTACATGCCAGGTCTATAAATTAGTGTGCAATCTGTCGAAAAATAGTGTTTTCTTTTTGGTTTAAATGCGTAAAGTGCGCGCAGAACTAGCAAACTGTGGACACTCCATTTCAAATATATGGAATGGGCGTACTAAGCCGATACGCCGCAAACTCAGTCGGCAATTTTTTATGCTGTATCATAACAAAAAAACAAAAAATGTTGTTTAAAAAATAAAGATATAAATTTAGGGGTTCACCCTCAACATTTAGGGGGATGAAAATAGATTGTTTTTTATTACTTATGGTTAATGTTACATGCCAGGTCTATAAATTAGTGTGCAATCTGTCGAAAAATAGTGTTTTCTTTTTGGTTTATTAGTAGTAAACTGTGTCGAGCCTACTGTGGTAGTTGGTACGCCGACCAGACGAGTTGGCACAGACTTTATATAGAACTATAAAATCTGAATTGTTAAACAGTTAGCGGGACTGCCGCATGATCTGGGTCGTGTGTTTCAATAGCAACGACGTGTGGAACTTAACATTCGCCCTTCTTGTGACAAATCAACGTAATAGTTCCGTAAGCGAAGGGTTTCCACTTTTTTATTATAGCATGATTGTAACGTGATACTAGTATAATACGTGTATGGTGATAGAATATGTCGACATTAGAATACGATATACCTATTGCCAAACTAAGTCCGTGCGATGACCAACCCACACCATCTTAAGGGTGTCGTAAGAGGCGACTAAAGCAGATCTACTCCTACTCAGCCCATACATAACCCACTACTGAGTCGGGCCCCATCCAACTACATGGAGGGTAATTAACCTACTGTGCCACGCACGCCAGGCGGGTTGGTACAGGGTTTTGTTTCAAGTCATCCTTCTCTTGCGGCTAGATCTTCGGCCTTGTCATTTCCTTTTGTTGGCTCTTACGACACCCTCAGGCTGGAATGGGGTGCAGAGAACATGTATTTAAATACGTCACCACGCGGAAAAAGCAGATCACATAGCCGCAAATGAAACAATCTCGATAAAAACAATGTGTGTCTTGCCAGAGTGGCACAGTAGGCTAATTTCCTTCTTTGAATCTGTAAGAGGCCCGCTAGTGGGTCATTTATGGTCTGAAACTATTTTACCTACAAATTATGGAGAAATCCATGAATTAACAAGGCTTGGTTACCGATTGCATAATAAAACTAATAAATCGAATACCGATTAATTAATATCTTCTTGCTTCATTAATAATACTTACTTCCGTAAGGTATATATCGTTATATCACAGTATTAGTTTTATAAATATATTTAAAAATACCTGTTTTGCCATAAGTATTTCCATATTTACCCACTTGACAGGTCATTTAATTTAGTAAGGTTTACGCAACCGAAATCGAACATGGTGAAGAATCATCTTCAATTTCATTATTACCTATTTTCTCATTTTATAAATTACGGATTTTAATACGAAGGATTTCATAATATTGCATACAAAGCTTTCATAAACATATAACAGCCTCTTTAAATATATTCCGCTCTCTATAAGACATTAATTTGTAGTAATAAACATTTTTGCCTTTCGGAAGCAATAAATTGAAAATGACGAAAAAAAAGTTTCAGATTAGTTAGGTTAGTAGATTTAATTGAG
Source organism: Clostera curtula (assembly GCA_905475355.2). Lineage (NCBI taxonomy): Eukaryota > Metazoa > Arthropoda > Insecta > Lepidoptera > Notodontidae > Clostera > Clostera curtula. The sequence continues at coordinate 5,704,801 of FR997808.1, read as the reverse complement.
AAGAGAAAAGGTATCTACAATTTTTGCCTAACACTAACCGTTCTCGAAAATATCGAATTAAACGCGTTTTCATCGAAATCACCTTGAGCTGACCTCGCCAGAATCCCTCAAATTGGAATATATGCTCAGAATACACCCCCTATCGATCCTTCATAGTCCCCGAACTACATAATTTTATGGTTTTTTTTTCCAATAATTTCCATAATTGCACTGGACTATAGTGACATGTTTTTAAAAACTACACCCCTGCTACTATTACCTGTATCGCGGAGGCAGTTTACAAACGTGAAATTGACGAACACAAATGCTACCTAGACTCGGAAGTGCCTCTGGTTTACACAATGACTCTTTCCCGACCCCTGGTATAAAAGCAGGGACCCATTGATTTAAAGACTGCCTCGTTGGTCTAGTGGTTAGATGTGCTGCCTTTGGATCAACGGGTCCCGGGTTCGATTCCGGGGTCGGGCAAGTGTCTTTTTCTAAACCAGAGGCACTGGCTCGGAGTCTGGGTGTCATTTCTATCTATAATATGTATGTATTTACAAAAAAAATGTATATAAGTAGTTTATCATCCATCTCGTTACCATAACACAAGCATTAAGTTGCTTAACTTGGGACGAGATGGCGTTGTGTGAAATGTCCAAGGATATTTATCTAGCCCTTAAACCAATAAGGCAACATTTATAAGAGGCTAACTCTGTCCGTAACTAGAAAAAGGTGCTTTTATTCCAATGTTTTAATAATTATTGGGCTTTGCGGAGTGGAGACGAACATATTAGAGATAGTTAAAAACAGTTCAACCGGCCTTGAGTAACAAATCGTGTAACTAACCCGACTTAGTTTCATAAGTAATAGAATATATTCCGCAGCGAACAGCTGTATCTTTTCATACATACAAAGAACTATAATTTTTTGAAGAAGAAGAAGAATCCCTTGCTTATTTGTAGCCTGTATCGCGAGGGCTGTTTACAAAGATGTAATTTTACGAACCCAAATGACAGCCATATTTAGAGCAAGTGCCTCTGGTTTACACAAAGACACGTTCCCGATCCAGAAATCGTACTCGAACGCCCTAGACCCACAAGGTTTTGTACTAGTTATGAATCTAGTGAATATCACTTCATCACTATCACTACATATTATAAAACAAAGTCGCTGGCGTCTGTCCGTCCCTATGTATGCTTAAATCTTTAAAACTACGCAACGGATTTTGAAGCGTTTATTTTTTTTTAATAGAGTGATTCAAGCTGAATGTTTTTAAGTATAATACATCAATAATATAGTAGAGAAACACCGATAAATTTAGAGATTCGTCATTGCACCCGTGCAAAGCCGGGGCGGGTCGCTAGTCTAGTGTATAAAATCTAGTCGGTTATATCATAATCCAATGTAATGCGATTTGTTATAATTCGCTTCTTTTCATAAAAGACTCAAGACTACAATATTTCTTCTCCTCAAATTTTCACGCATATTTACTCTCATAAGGAACCCTCACGGTAGTTTAAAGATGTAAGATTTGAAATCTGATGCATGACGACTACGCACTGACAAAAGCAATGTAATTATCGTCATAAACAAGGCATAATTCGCGTTCCAAACGTACGCAAACGTTGCAAAATAATGTAATGATCAGTCGTTTTTATCTATGTTAAGTGGCCCGTGTTTAGTCGATGCTTTTCACTTTTCCGAGATGAGCTAAGCACGCGTCGAATCGGGTGTAATAACCGCGACCATGCGCGATTCAAATATTTATGAGCGAATCGTGCGGCGATCTCACTTTGTCACGCGCTATGTGGAGGTCTACCTTGGGTTTTATATCGATTGGATCACCGGATCTAGCAGAAGTCGAATATAGTGGAAGCAAGTATCAATAGTAGAAATTTATACAAATTAAATATATTATGATAGCGGCCCGCCCCGGCATCGCATGGGTATATAACAAAAAATACAAAAATATGTTATAGTTACGCATATATCTTTATAAATTATAGCCTATGTGCGATTCTTATATATAGGCTATATTATTGTAAAGTGTAATCATAATCCATTCCGTTATTTACATTACATACATTCTTACAATCTTTCGCGTTTATAATATTAGTAGAACTAGTATTTTTATTTTATTCTACTTTATTTGGGAAAATAAACATTACATACTCCAGTAAACAATACTATCTATTAACGAAATTTTCCACGTATAGTTCATATATACTTTAAATATAATAGAGCAATCCAAAGAAAAAATAAAAGTTTATTTTTGTTCGTTGTACACGAGGCAAGCAGTAGGATAGGATTAACCAAAAAAAGAAGAAAACGGCTGAAAACATTGGACCTGGACAAATAATGTCTACTTTAAAATAAACAGTGTCACTGGAAGTGACGGGGCAGACAACCTAGCTGCAAGAGAAGGTAAACTTGATATGAACCATCCCATCTGGGCAGCGTGGCACAGTAGGCCAATACCCTCCATATAACTAGAGGAGGCCTGACTCAGGACTGGGTCATTTATGGGCTGATTAGTATAAGTAGTAGTAGTAGTCTATCTAGGCGGGTTCAGACGATTGGAAACAAATAAAAAATCTACATGACTGCCTCGTTGGTCTAGTGCTTAGATGTGCCGCCTTTGGATCAACGGGTCCCGGGTTCGATTCCAGGGTGAGGCAAGTGTTTTTGTGTAAACCAGAGGCACTTGCTCCGAGTCTGGGGGTCATTTGTGTTAGTGAATTACATGTTTGTAAACTGCCCCCGCGATACAGGTGGTATATCTAGTGCAGGGGTTTCGTTTTTATAAAAAAACAAAAAATTATCAACATACTGGTAATACTTTAGGGGAAAAATAAAACATTTATTTATTTATTTCCTACCCTACATACATGTATCCATATAATATGTGGAGCTTATAAATTTTTAATAAGTGAATATAAAAAACAACTGTACATTGCTTCAATTACATATCGCTATGAATAACAAGATGTGATGTCTAATCCCCGCAGTTCAATTAATTATTAGGTAAAAACAGTAGTAGACCTCCGTCTACAAGATGCACCATTACTTACGTAACTGTTCCATTTTGTGAGCGAGTATGAGTGACGAGATTTATAATGGTTTATTTGCATGTCGACAGCTTATTGAGATGGTAACCAGGTCATCAATTGGACCAGGTGCTATCTATTTCGATACCAATGCTTAAATTTGGCGTATATGTAGCAAGACTTTTCAGTACGATAATGATATAATTTATTGAGTGCAAAGATAATCAAAATTACTTACAAATGATGGTCTTTTTATCTTTCAAATTATGGAATCCATCCATTTTAGGATTATTAGCGGAAAAAGTAAATGGTCCGTGTGGTGACGAATTTAGAATACACAGTGTCACCAACCCATTCCATACAGAGGGTGTCGTAAGAACCAACAAAAGGAAATGACAAGGCCGAAAACCTAGCCGCAAGAGAAGGAAAGCTTGAAACGAAACTCTGTGCCAACTCATCTGGCCAGCATGGCACAGTTGAGATAATTGCCCTCCTTGGTATGGGAGGAGGCCCGACTCAGCAGTGGGTAATATAAATGCTGAGTAGTAGTAGCGTAGAGGGTCCAGTTAATCGTCACCTCATGATGGAATGAGGTGGTAACATTATGTCTTCTAAATACGTCACCACAAGAACAGTAGAGGGGAAATTGAACTAAAAGCGGCAGTTACGAGCATGTAACTATATTACTTACTAGCTAACCCGGGAATCGTTGTTTATTACAAATTAACTTATGTGTGAATTTTTTAAAAATCCGTTCTTAAGTGACCTCTTCTGGAATAAAGAAATTTTCTCAGGAATAGTCTCAGGGCCGTATGGTTCCAGATATATCTGATGTGATGTCAGTATAAAAGGGGAAATCTTATATACAGATACTAGCGACCCGCCCCGGCTTCGCACTGGTGCAAAGATGACCCTCTACATTTATCAGTGTTTCGCTACAAAATTATGTATGTACATTATAAACCTTCCTCTTTAATCACTATATCCATTAAAAAAATCCGCTTAAAAATCCGTTGCGCAGTTTTAAAGATTGAAGCATACGTAGGGACGGACAGACGACAGCGACTTTGTTTTATACTATGTAGTGATAGTGATTTAAGATAAACATTTCCATTATATACTCGTATAATATTATTATTATACACGTGTAACTCCAAAGATTTTTCGGCGCACGCCTAATATTATAATAGTAATATAAATATATTGTAGTATATGCGCGAGCAAAGCCGTGAGCTAGGTTGCTAGTTGGGGTAAGCTAGTTTGATTGGTTGTTACGACAAATTTATTTTACTTCTAATCAAAAGATATATTATAGCATTATAATGTTTTGTAAATTGGAGTATTGAAGATTGGTCAAAAGTTATGTTCTCCGACGAATCAAAATTTATGCTCTACAAGCACGATGGAAGACACAGAGTGTATCGAAGACCAGGGTAAAGATTCAAGCAAGCATGCATCGAAGAAAAAGTAGCCTACGGTGGTGGGTCTGTACTTGTGTGGGCCGGAATTTCTTCTGAAAGTCGCACAGAGCTAGCTGGTGATCATAGAAAACGGATCTTTAACTAGCGTAAGATATGTGGAAGAAATCCTCAATGATCACGTTGGTCCATTTATGGCCAATTTAGGTGAGGATGCTATATTTTATGCATGACAATGCCCGACCTCATACAGGTAGGATTGTGAATGACTACCTTCAAGAGATGAACATTACTCGTATGGAGTGGCCAGCGCGCAGCCCGGATATCAACCCGATCGAGCATGCTTGGGACGAGCTAGGCAGATGCGTAAAACAACGAAACCCTCCCCCAATCATGCTTCGTGAGCTCAAAATTGCTCTCACAGAGGAATGGGAGAATATTCCCCAAAATCGTATAAGGAACTTGGTGTACAGCATGCCAAACCGCGTAAACGCAGTAATGGAAGCACGAGGAGGCAATACGAAGTATTAAAATTCAAGAAAATCGTAATGAAGTTCAAAAATTTCATGTTTCCTATTTTTGTTTTAAGGAGAGATCAGCAGTTTTTTTCTTTATGTAATTTTGTGTTAATAAAATGTATGGTGACTCATATTTTTTTTACTTTCATTTAAGGAGTATTACATTGTCTATTAAATACAATTTATTGCATTAACCATCATTTTTAGTTTCCGAGATTTTTAACATTCTTTAAGTGACCCGGATTCATTGCTCTCGAGTGTATAATACATGCCTAATATTGTAGAGAACACTGATAAATTTAGAGGTTCATCATTGAACACGTGCGAAGTCGGGGCGGGTCGCTAGTAGTCCAACAAAAAGCGAATTTTAGTATTAATACAGCATTTAACTACATTTATACTAAATAAAATAATTTCTATCACACATTTCAATCACCACGCGGTTGAAACCGCTCTGCACAACTAATCTATCTATACTAATATATAAAGCTGCAGAGTTTGTTTGTTTGTTTGTTTGTTTGTTTGAACGCGCTAATCTCAGGAACTACTGGTCCGATTTCAAAAAATCTTTCAGTGTTAGATAGTCCATTTATCGAGGAAGGTTATAGGCTATATTTTATTTTCAAAAGAATTAGGGATACGTATGAAAATTGCGATTTTGTAAACCAAGGTGTAAAATCTAAAACCTATTTATGCGTGCGCTGCAAAAACTATTGACAATAGAACAAAATGTTGTACTACGGGTTTGTAGGTCTTATAAAGATCTACAAAAAAGTCCGTGAGAGCACATATCTAACTATCATAGTTTAGTCACAATAACCACTTTTATATTCATAAAAAGCACGGGTTCGAAGTCCACGCGAGCGAAGCCGCGCCCAAAAGCTAGTATTAATATAAAATTGAGCGATCGACTACAGCGCAGTATGTCGCGGGTTCGATTCCCGCACGGAAGAAATATTTGTACGATCTGCAAGTATTCGTTCCGGGTCTGGGTGTTTTCTATCTATAACAAATCTTAAGCAGTTCACTGCTATGTCCAGACTACCTAGACTTCACAATTCTTTGGGTCATAAAGTGGATGTTTTCCACTCCGATCTTCACAACTTTAAAAAAGACGTATAAAAACTGTTGAGAGTACATAATAGCAAAATTTATGTAGATTTTGGTTTATAGTAAATTTGTTTTCATTTTAAATAATAATCCGTTTTTAATTATTCTGTATAGGGTTACTTGTCATTTTTAAGTGCAGCATGCACTTTAATCTGTTGTACATTTAGATTTTATGACTTTTGAATTGTGAATATTAGGTTTTTTTATTTAAATGTAACAACAACTGGTTGTCCTTAATATAAATAAATAATATGTATGTATTTACAAAAAATAATGTATCTAGGTAGTTTATCATCCATCTCGTTACCATGACACAAGCATTAAGTTGCTTAGCTTGGGACGAGATGGCGTTGTGTGAAATGTCCAAGGATATTTATTTATTTATATTTGTGTTGTTAATATTGTGCCAACCCATCTAGCCAGCGTGGAACAGTAGGCTAATTTCCTTCCAGGAATTTGGAGGTGGCCCTACTCAGTAGTAGGTAATTTGGGCTGAAACGATACGAATGCCAGTACGGCCTGTACGACTGAGAGAAGCCGACAATGATGAAAAAAAAACAGCAAAATATGAATACTTGCACATTCGCGCCATCTAGTCTTTAAAGTGTAAACTTCGTTCACAGAGTCTCTATCTCGATCGCCTTTCACAATGTGGATCCGTGGGTTTGTAGAGTATCGATTTAACGATACGCCACCTATCTGCTAAGGTTTACATTTTTTACCTGTAAAATCTTACTTCTATTACCGAAGTTCTTGTAGGTGTTTGATTATACTTAGCGGTAAAATGGTGACCTTACTAGATGGCGTAGCTAGTACTTTCTTTGCCGTTGCTTTCCCTGGCTTGGTTCGCGTGGATATTTAATTAATGTTACGGTACCTGCCGACCACAAAGTAAAATTAAATCATCATCATCATCATCATCAGCCCACATTAGTCCCCTGCTGGACATAGGCATCCCCTAATTGCGCCATAGCGCCCTGTCTTCAGCTTGACGCATCCAGCTGCTGTAAATATGTATCTATTATAATTATGCAAAATTATATATGTATTATAAAAACTGGGTTCAGGAAACGATGTTTGGAATATTGTAGAAAAATTTAAAACATAAAAAAACTTTACATAGAACTCTATATTATGAAAAAGAAACTTCAAAAATCAGCCAGTTACTGCTACAGCAAGCAGAACATTTATACTTTGCGATGCAAGAAAACGTATTTGATGGAAGTAGCCGAAATCCAACATTTCACTAGAGCCAAATACATAACTTTAAAAAAGTTAGAAAAATAAATTATATCTTTTTAATTTTAAATCACAAAAAGATCTTTTTTTTTAACTCTGTTTTGTTAAAATAATAGACACTCATGAACAGTAATAAAAAGGTTTTTATTAGTTATTAGCAGTAGGCTTTCCTCTACTTACAACAACTGACTTTTAAATGTAAAGACCTGAAGAACGTCGTAGTTGTTTAGTGACTTCTATAAATATAGCTAAGTTCCGTATGTCTGGAACATTTAAAATGTTGTTACTTGAAATCTAAACTCTATTCATACATACAAATAAATAAAATTGGAGTGTCTGTTTGTAATAATAAAATAACCACTTTTCACGTAAGTATGTATATGTCAACGGAAAATAACAAGAACCGGAAATTTATAAATTTCCTAGGAAATTTATAAACGTCCGTAGGTTTCCAAACGAGAGATAAATTGTATTATTTTACGCCCACATTTTCGGAAATTTATAAACTTACGACGTCTCGTCGTAAATTTATAAACTGACGGATATCCATTCGTAAGATTCTAAACGGTTCGACCAATCACAGTAGAGCTTTTAATTTTACGCTTCTATATGATACGGCAAATAACACACTGTTCTCTGATTGGTGGATGTTGATAGTGGCATCACTCTACCAAAATAAAACAAAAGAAATCGTGAGATGACAAGTTAAAGAGGTTTATTTAAAAAAAAAACAATAAACCCGGCCTTCTGCTAAAAAAAACAAACATTATAAAGTTTAATTTCAATAAAATCCGTTGGCCTGAGGCGAATTGCCAAACAGACGCTAAGTAAAAAAAAAATTCTTAAAAACATGTAACAAATTAAACACAATAAAATAAGTATTTAACTTAAAAAAACCCTGATATCGGGCTGCATAACTTTTTTTATACCTGTTTCATTGATACCGTTACAATGAGTCCAAATACGATACATTTACTGTAATTTGGTAAGGAGTTGGGTATCCTATAGATTCCTGATGATGCAGCTGTATCAGGTCTAGGTTACCACAAGTAGACAATATCGAACAATGGCGGCGGAGAGGAAAGAGAAGGAACACGTGACTTATTCAACCAATCAGAGCGCCCATGGCGTTTGGTTATTGCTACTTATTATTTTACGCGTGAGTTCAGTAAGTTTATAAATTTCCGAAAATGTGGGCGTAAAATAATACAATTTATCTCTCATTTGGAATCCTACGGCCGTTTATAAATTTCCTAGGAAATTTATAAATTTCCGGTTCTTGTTGTTTTCCGTTGACATATACACAGTACATAGACCAAAAAATCATTTTTGTCTGTCTGTCTGTTTGTACCGGCTAATTTCTGGAACGGCTGGACTGATTTTGACGGTACTTTCACTGATAGGTAGTTGATGATATAAGAAGTAATTTAGGCTACTTTTTTTAATAGCTTCGCCCCGCGGCCCGTCTCCCGCAGGTAACAATGCACCCGTGCAAAGCCGCTGCCACGGGCCGCTAGTATTAAATAAATTACATACTAGTAAAGAGATGTAAGACTAACTTTAAAAAATACTTTTTTCACATGTACGTTCATTCCATAAGAATGCTGTAAGTTATATCGAATGTTTAACAATGAACTGCACTTTTGCTGTAAGCAAATATGTGATAAAACACCGTTTATTCAACGATTACAAATTATATTCCTTTTTTTAATTTTTTTGTCGTTGTGGCCTTATGAGACCCAGAACATTCGACGCCGAAATATCTGAATCAAGTACCTAGTGTATTCTACTTACGCCATTCTTGCTTCTTACAGCAAATCCGTTTGCTTACGTCGATATATTATGTGTGTAAGGTCCTCTACATTTATGTCTAAAACTTTTATCTATACTAATAATATAAAGAGGAAAGGTTTGTATGTTAGTATGTTTGTAACGAATTGTCTAAAAAGTACCGAACCGATTTTAAAAATTCTTTTGCCATTTGAATGCAACATTATCACTGATTAATATAGGCTATTTTAATTGCTAGTAGTTTATAAATGCTAAAGTAAATTAAAATCTTTTTTGATTAATTCCTAATATAATAGATGTTTATTTCAAAATGTACAATTATTTGACTTTCAAAAATGTCATAACAATCTGTTTGTTTTTCATTTGCTAATTTAGGACAAAGTATTTCGGGTGGTAATTGCCGACTTGACGGATATTTTATTAAAAAAAATAACAGTGTGATGACATTGATGGACTGAACTTTTGACATGGTGACCCTAATTACGTTCTAAAAGGTGATAATTACTGCCAGTAACGTATATCCACGCACTCTTACAGTCACGTTGGATGAAAGTACTTTTTATATAAAAAAAAAACAATACAGAATGTAGTAAACAATTTTTATTTATTTAAATAACAATTAACAAGGTACAAAAATACTGACCATAAAACATTTGTCAAAATAACGTCTTCTGATTCTGTTAAATTTTATTTTAACTTAGGAAACTGAGTTTCAATTGTTTTTAAGTACATTCGTTGTACTTAACATACTTAACATTAATTGTAAATGGATACGCTCAATATAATTACGCTTAACTTATGACTAAATCCGACAACAACTATGACTTATTTAGTATTAGTTACAATTCATTCGACTCAAATTGTTGTGTACTTTAGGCAAGACAGGAATTACGTAGTTAGTGATGGAAGCCATATAATCAAACTAGCGACCCGCCCCGGTTTCGCACGTGTGCAATGATTTGTTGCGTAGTTTTAAAGATTTAAGCATACATAGGGACGGACAGACAACAGCGACTTTGTTTTATACTTTGTAGTGAACACGAAGAAGGTCTTTCAGAGGAAACTCATTTGCCATTTGTGTGACAAATAAGTTTTACATAACAAAACAAGAACTATTCTAGATACCACATCTTATTCATAAAAAATGAGAACAGGCTCAAAGACACGAGACGTACAGCGAAAAGCAAATGCCTAAACTTAAACAAATGATAATAATCATGATAGGATGGTTGGTTTCCAATAGAACACACATTTGGAAACAAAAATCTGGTACATTAAAATATCGGAAGTTTACACATAGTTCAACAAAGAAAAAACTTTTTTAGATACTATACGTATACTGCTTCTTTTGTTTAACTCTATCCTTGTCGAGTCAATATACCCATTTATTAAAACTGTATAGTTGCCAGTACCATTAGCGTTTAGTTACGAGGAACTTTCTCGAATTTTGGTGTCCGCTTATAATGGCCAAAAGTGACACCACCAGCCGCGGTATGGTACATTTGGTTTGGTAAGAAGCCTCGTTCTAAATTTCTAGGCACGGGATGGCCTAATCTGCCGCTAGCAATTGCATCGTAGGCACCTAGGGGATCCTTTACCAATCCTCTTTTCAAATACTCAACTTGGACGCTGGAAGGTATATACGAATCCAGCAACGATGTCGGCCGTCTTTTATAAGGTGGTGGAGGTCCATATTCTGGTCTGGGAGAGAATGGGACAGGCGCGTTTGGACCACTCGGCTGGTATATGGGTTTATTCAAAGGCCTATAAAAAGGCAAAGATTTGGGCACATGAGCAAGATGCGACGGAGGTCCTTTTAGTATTAAAGGATTTGGATGCGGCAGTTCAGATATCACATTATATCTATAGTCATCTCTGACTGGTGTCCTAGGATTGTAATAACGCGGATATTCTGGGGCATTAGGCTTGTGGTAAGAAACTTCTGGTGTTGTATATTGTTTTTGATCGACCGATTGCTCCTGTGCGTCGTCAACGGAGTTTGTTTCTGTGTATTGAGGATTTTGATAGTACACTTTGGATGCGGTTGTTGGGGGTGCCACTGCTGTCTGGTATTGTACTGGCACTTGATACGTAACCACCGGTGCTATAGTGGGCTGAGGAGGTGCTACTGTTGGTTGAGGAGAATAAGTCACATATGTGACTGAACCCGGTGATGGATACTGCGGAATATACGTTTTAGGTGTAGGTTGCACGTATGCAGGCACCTGTATGAAATTGGTCTGTGTTTGTACCGCTTCGGGTGATTGATAGCCTCTAGTCCCTGGCGTTTGATACGGTGGGCCAGGGTGCAGGTTGGCCTGCTCCGATTGGTCATTATAATATTGAGGGACTAGATAGATTTGCAAAGGTACATTGGACAAGTACCCAACCATAGCCTGTTGGTTCGCTGCAGATGTGTATTGTGGTTTTCCCTGAGGTGATCTCTCCGGAGCTTCAGTGACAGCGTACTGATGCACATAGCGTTGCTCTTGATTGTTTTGTTGTGGACGCTCGAAGTATTTCAAAAGGCCACTCTTCAGATATTCCAGAGGTACCAGTCCTTGACCATGTCCAGATACAGGTAGGTCATTGTCGGGTTTGTCATAGTCATTTTGTTTCTCACTTCTCAAGTTGTCCTCTTCAATGTCTTGTAGCTCGATCTTTTTCTCAGCTCCCACTGCGAGAATGGCGAGACAAAACGTGGTCACCTGAAAGTAAAAGTAGAAAATGTAGTCGGGAAGGCAATGAGAGCTTCGACATCGAACCTCAAGGGATCGTAAATTTCAATCTTATACGATATGGCGTACGGCCGTTAATGGGTTGTGTAACTGATGATGCGATTCCGCTAGTACCTCCAGATGACGTGAAGAGGTGTGCCCCTAATGCACGAAGCACGCCAAACAGGTGAACGGCAAAAAATAGAGTAGACCCCATTAAAAAAACCAGTTATCGCGACTTAGATACGGGAATGCGAACTTTTACTTGTAATTTCATGTGGTTAAGAGATACCGAGCACGTTACGTGCGGTCAGATTAAGGTGGTTTTATGCACTAGCCATATACGTAATATGTTATGTTTGTTGATATGTGTTTCCAAAGCTAAAAAATAAACGAAAGTAATGAAAATATTTTGTAAAAATTAAATTCAAACTGCACCTGCCTGATATCATAACCAAATAATATATAATTTCCAAAAAACAACACATAAAAATATTTTGATCACAGAAGCGACATGCTATAGAGTTCTAATAATCACTTTTCCTAAACGTTAAAAAGGGCCCTTATTTTTATTTTTTTTATTTGGGAAAACAACATGTAATTAAAATCAAATAGTTTTTTTTTATCTGTGACTTGAATGCCTTTGATCCTAGGCTTGCGTGATGGAAAAGCAACGCCAGAGTCTAAGATGGAGCAGACAATTCAAGGAAATGCCCTGTCGGGCACCGGCTCTCGCATACACACGTCGGAATCTAGCGTGTGGTGGGGAAGTTTATATTTTGAACCGTCCCTACACAGGTAAACAGTCAGCAGTGGGTCATATGTGGGCTGGTTAGTAGTAGCAGCTTAATTATTTAGGGAAGCCGTATCCAAGAGATCGGAGCAGTAATTCTAAATGTCACAACCAACACGGGCGAAGAAATGCACATAAGTTAGTAGTACGTATTACACGGTGTGGACCATTAATACAATGATGGCACCGTAACTTTCAAGAATGCATTTATATCTCACCCGATTTCGTCGTAGTAATTACAGGGTCACAATTCAAGTTCATTTATGAAATAAATAAATAAATATCCTTGGACATTTCCCACAACGCCATCTCGTCCCAAGTTAAGCAACTTAATGCTTGTGTTATGGTAACGAGATGGATGATAAACTACTTATATACATTTTTTTTTTGTAAATACATACATATTATAGATAGAAATGACACCCAGACTCCGAGCCAGTGCCTCTGGTTTAGACAAAGACACTGGCCCGACCCCGGAATCGAACCCGGGACCCGTTGATCCAAAGGCGGCACATCTGACCACTAGACCAACGAGGCAGTCAATCCATTATCATTATATTGCGTTGATAGTATGGTTGGCATTCCGAAGCTCATTCGGTACCATAAGTAGTAATTATTTTCTTAGAGTGATAGTCTCTACGTGTGGTGACGGACTTGGAATACAGTGTGTCAACACCCCATTTCATCCTAAGGAAAACGTAAGAGTATATAAGAGTCGACAATAGGAAATGATAAGGCCGAAGACCTAGCCGCAAGGAAAGGAAAACTTGATACTAAACCCTGTGCCTGTCTGGCCAGCGTGGTACAGTAGGCTAATTACCCTCCATGTAGTTGGAGGACCAGGAGCCCGACGACGACAGCAGTGGGTAGTGGGTAATTTAGAATTAGAAGTAAGACAATATTATTTTTACATTTTTATGGCATAAGGTAGTACAATTAACTCTTGTACCCTTTTGTCGGGTACCCGTCCAGGGCTGCCCGCGAGAATATCGATTTTGTGCATGTGCATTGGGAACCAGCCCGTGCCCGGAAGGGGGCAGTCAAGGGACGCCATTGGTTTTAGTGGGTAAGTCGGGGTGCTAGTTCCCATTTTTCCGCACCTCGAAATCTTTTCGAAAATTTCTCAACGGCCGGGAGAGAATCCATGAAAATTCCCAACGAAAAAAAAAACTTAATAGAAGTTAGTAAGTATAATAAGCATGTGGCTTCAAAGGAAGCTACACGAATGTGGTACACCTATATAGTTGTCTCATAGATAGTTTGAAATTATTGTATAAGTTACATAATGCTTAGGCCTTTGAATTAAGTACTAAAAGCGAAAGTTTTATAGAGACTGCGTTCAGATATGGTAAAATAAATTAGAGTCAATTGTTTTATTAATATGCCGTGTAGTGTCGGATTTAGAATACATATTGTCACCACCCCATTCTATACCGAGAGTGTCTTACGAACCGACAAAAGGAAATGACTAGCCGCGTGGGAAGGAAAGAGAAGATAATTAGCCTACAGCGCCACGTGGGCCAGATGAATTGGCATAGGGTTTCGTATTAAGTTTTATTTCTCTTAGGGCTAGGTTATCGACCATTTCTTTTCCTTCTGTCAGCTCTTACGACACCGTCAGGGTGGAATGGACTGATGACACTTTATGTTTGTTGGCAACTTAAAAACTCCTGGACCTATTACAAAAATACTTTCAAAATTACCATTATCATCTTACGGCCCCGTCCCACGCTGGGTGGTAGTTTCTATACACACCTATCAGTCGTCATATCTACATTCACACCTTTCATACACAATTCATTCATTAAATTCATCCATCTCTTTTGATCTCCCACAACCCTTGCACCCACCCACATTTATGCTGAAAATAAGGTATATTACGGCTGGCGTATCTTGGCGAGTTAGAACATAGTTAGGCTCTGCGAACTTTAGCGCATTTAAACTCGTGATTATATTTTTTTTATTCTCTAATACAGTGAATGTACAGTGACCAATTAGTAAAAATTAAATAAATATCAAAATAAAAATATAATAACAGTTAACTTCACGAGTGTACATGCGCGAAAGTTCGCAGAGCCTATGTTCAGACTCGCCAAGATATGCCGGCCGTAATATAGTTTGATTTTTCACGGCGGGTAGTTGGTGATTAACATCCTAATTTAATTATTTCCTGATAGATCTATCAATAAAGGTACACTAACCTAATACAAAAGTCTAATAGTCCAATACGTTCATCTAATCTATGATAAGCAAGCCTTCTTTTGTACTATGAAGTAAGGATTTCGATTTCACACCTAGACCAAAACTGCGAGCAGTAGCTATTTGTACTATTGCTATTGTAACAATATGGCAGGCTTAGGGCCTCCGCGCATTATGCGGCCAGGCCGCGCGGCCAAGACGCTGCGGCCAACTAATTCTTCTACGATGTATATAGCTGCGCGCATTACGCAGACAGGCCGTGCGGCCAAGTTTTGGTCGCTCGGCCAACGAAAAACATCGCGTCACATACGCGGCCTATTGGCCGCCGCGACCAATCCGCGCCACCTAAATGCGCGGGGGCCCTAATACTCATAGTTTAAAAAGAGACAGAAGACAGAGTAGAGATTTTTAAATAAGTACTTACGAGATACTCGTAGTTTTAATGATCGAATATAGTGCAACGCCCGGTGTCCGTTGTAGGGGATTGTTGAAGCAAAAAAACTGACTGTACTACTAATTAAATCAAATGGTATTCCATCAATTTCCTGGCAATCTACAAAGTTTCTTAATCAGTAAGCGGTTGAGGAATTTTCCTGTTTCCCGAAATATTTAGGTAGTCTCTAAAGAATTCTTCACGTTTTCTAGAAGTTCTGTCTAGACTAATAAATATATATTGTTGTTATAGAAAAAAAATTGATCACGCAAATCTGTTTACAAATTGTTCGATTACCTGGTTTGTCATATTATACACGCAACCGCTTACATAAACGTATTTGCAGATAATAATAGTTCATGTGGTGACGGATATAGAATACATATATAATATACGAAGTTACGAAGTCGAATACGAGTTTGCTCTCACAAATCTGTCTTATATCCAATCTTGTACCTAAAAATGACAATCTAAAAAGAGCAAGTACAGAGTTTCTTGCCGGCTCTTCTCTGTAGAGCTACATTCCGAACCGGTGGTAGATGGTAAATAATCGATTTTCAATTTTAAGTGGTAAATTTTAAATTTTTTTTTGTTGTTCGGCTTGTCAAAAGATATTTATTGAGCCATCGTGGTTAAATGAGTTTGATTTTAGTGTCTGCGACATGGCGAACGCAGTAGAATTGGAGAATGCTCGACTCGGCAGTGGATCATACATAAGTTTTTTTTAATAAAATAGGTTTACGTTCCATCTCAATCTCATTTGATGCAAAGCGTAGATGAGGCCTCAGACATTTGTGCCCAGGCAAACGTGGTACACGTTTGCCTGGGTACAAATGTAATTTAAGTATCAACATATTTATCATGACAATTTCTTCTTGTGTGAATTGAGATCCTAATCTTAAAATGGACCGCCTTTACATAAGGATCAACAAAGGGTTACAAAGATAAACACGTTTTTGAAATTGCCCACTACGTATCTCTGCTGCTGAATAAAAGCCTTCGTGATATATTGATAATTGACAAATCTACGGTTACTAGTGGAAGCCCAGCGGTTGAAACACTACCTTAATGAATTTAAACTTAAATTATTATAATTTTATAAAATATTGTTCTATTCTCAATTTGACCACAGACTTCACTATCACTATCTCTATCAAAGTCACTGTCGTCTGTCCGTTCCTATGTATGCTTAAATCTTTAAAACTACGCAACGGATTTTGACGCGGTTCTTTTTATAGATAGAGTGATTCAAGAGGAAGGTTTTTAATTATAATAAATGCATAATTGCACCCGTGCGAAGCGGTGGGACGCTAGTTAACAATAAACAAAATAGTTTAAATGCGCGTGTGTGTCAAACACATGGTAGTTGTGTCAGTTAATGTATTGAAATATCGGTAATGTATTTTATTGATTTAATTTATTTTTTATGTATTATAAAAAAAAAAGCATACTGCACTCCTTTTCTATAAAAACTCTAAGTGTGGGCAATTTCATACTCCGTCCGCACAATTTTCGTAGGAAGGGCTGCAATGTTTTGTGCTACACGTACTAATATATCTTGTTACATACATGTTTGTATCAATATATTTTATAGACATTCAGTTGTTTTTGAAAAATATAAAAAAACCCAGAATTACGACTAACGATTAGATTTTTTCCCACTCATGAATGTGCTAGATTTTCCCTAAATCTACACAAACAGTCGTTAGTTTAAACGACATTGACACTTTCTACATTCTCGGAGAGGTAACGTCTTTTGTACACTTTAGGAATAAATGTGATACCTCTATTTGGAGATATATTGATTGTTTAGCAGGAATTAGTATTCTAGGAACATTTTCAGGGTCAATGTCTCGCCTACATGTAGATTTCCAAAACTTGCTCAGCCACGTATGTTGCTTAGCAGTATTGCTGAGACCACAGACAAAAAGAGAGGTGTTCTAAGTTTATGGCCCATTCTATCCTGAAGGTGTCGTAAGAGTCGACTAAATGAAATAACACACACAAATCTAGCCGTAAGAGAAGGAAATCTTGATACGAAGCCCTGTACCAACCCGTCTGACTAGTACGGCACAGTAGGCTAATATCGCTCCATGAATTTGGAGAAGGCCCGACTCAGTAGAGGGTCACTAATGGGCTAAAACGACGAAATGCCGCCTGCCCTCCGACGCCTACTTGTTGGAACAAACCTAATCATTTACTTGGACCAGATGACAATTTTCTCTATGCTGACTTCGTGTTCCGACAGAGGTTTTTTTTAAACGGTACCCCATCTCCTGCTCTGCCTATCACCAGTGTCGCGAGGGATATCTACAAACATGTAATTCACGAACACAAATGACAACTAAACTCTGAACAAATGCAAGGCTTACATAAAGACACTTGCCCGGTCCCGGAATCGAACCGAGGATCCGTGATCCACTATATTACTTATTTTAAACTAGCGGTCCGTCCCGGCTTCGCAGGGCTGCGATGTTACCCGCGGGTGGCGCCAAAATCCGTCAAAATTGGTCCAGGTGTTCCAGATATTAGCCAGAACAAAAAGACAGACAATAAAAATTAAAAAAAAATAGTCTATGTACTGTGTGTACATACGCATTTAGTAAAATTGGTTATTTTATTATTACAAACAGACACTCCAATTTAATTTATTTGTATAGATGACTAAAAACTACATTACGTGTAACCATACAAATATAATTAGTTTTCTTCTATGTTTAATCACCTATTTTCTAATCGTAATGGAACTTAACCTTACGACCCCTTTAACAAGCTAAAGAAAAAAATGGTTAATGAATGTATGCTAATAACGTAAGCTTCATTATTTTCTCACGTGCCTTTTTAAAGAGAATTCCTATGTTCATTCCGGTGTCGGGCAAGTGTCATTGTGTAAACCAGAGGCACTTGCTCTGAGTCTGGGTGTCATTTGTGTTCGTGAATTCCATGTTTTTAGGCTGCCCCCATGATACCGGTAATATATACTTATTGCAGGTGTCTTCACTATCACCATAACTATCACTATCACTACATATTATAAAACAAAGTCGCTGTCGTCTGTCCGTCCCTATGTATGCTTAAATCTTTAAAACTACGCAACGGATTTTGAAGCGGGTTTTTTTAATAAATAGAATGTGATAGAATGTGAATAAATAGAATGATTCAAGGGGAAGGTTTATATGTTTATTACATCCATAATATAATAGAGAAACACTGATACAATTAGAGGTTCATCATTGCACCCGTGCGAAGCCGAGGCGGGTCGCTAGTGTTTTATAAAAAAAAAAATGACTTTAAAATTTCCAAGTATATGTCTTTTAAGTTTTCGCGATCCTTGCACATTCCAGGAAATGAGTTCTTGACGGTTCTGATCGTGTTCTCTAAGTACCAAAAGTGAAACTTGCAGTGATTAAGAAAAAATGTGACAATGTCTGTCCTTTTCATGAAAAATGGTTTAAACAACGAGACCAAAAATAATAAGACTGGGAAATGATTAGATTTAACTATGCAAATTAAGTAAACGGTTAATTAAATAACAATTCATGATAAATCTTGCAGTTAATGTCACAGTCTTGTCGTTGTCATGTCTTGTGACTTATGTGATTCATTTTCGAAAAGTGAACCGATAAACGCTCCTAAAAAGTCGGTACCAACTTTAATTGAGACCAATGTTAATTAGATAATAGGTACCTATACACAAGTCATCGACAATAAAATTATTGTATTGTTTATTGGTAATTTTTTACTTTATTTTTTTAGAAATCAGTTAATACTTACTCAATGATTTTATTTTTATTGGATTTATTTTAAATGTATTCTTTTTATACAATGTGCATGTGTGTACCTTTAAATACATGAACTCGAATAACAAAGTCGTCTAAATACACAAATGTTACGTACAGATATGTACAGATTACTTACTTCAATTTTTATATCAAATCTTTATCTATACTAATAATATAAATAGTTAAGATGTGTTTGTAACGTAACGCTTTCTCATAGAATCCATGTGATGATGGATTTAAAATACACAGTGTCACCACCCCATGTCATCCTGATAGTGTCGTAAGGGCCGACAATAGGAAATTACAAGACCGATAACCTAGCCGCAAGAAAAGGAAATCTTGATACGAAGCCCTGTACCAACCCGTCTGGCCATTGTAGCTCATACCCTCCATCTAAATGACTCCTCCATTTGGCCAAATGCCAAATGGCCTGACTCGGCAATGGGTTGTCTGTGGGCTGTGGGCTGAAGTAATTTTTTCTTATAACAAAATAGTGTGTCTTTACCCATATCGATACCTACATGATATCGATATGGAGCCACATAAACTCATTCGAGTTTATGTGGCATCATATAGTATCATCTCTCTACTGTTTGTAACTAACACTATGTATAAATAAAAAATAAATTCGTTCAATTCCAATTCAGAATAACACTTTAAAATCAACCATATTGGTACAGTACCTACATTTCAAAGAGTGTTAAATTATATTTGTAAAGCCTTACCTGCAAAACAATCATGATCGAAAACAACACAGCAAATAATTCTGAACGTTCAAGTCACAGCACAAGCACTATTATCCTATATCACATCCAGCACTCCACTATGTTTGAAAATCACCGCATCTTGCGCTAATCTCGGGATCCATCCATTCGAACCAAAACACGTGTATACTGAAGTCTTCTTTAACAGCGATTGAAGCGCAGCAACTCCTTTAATTAGAAGAAACCATAATTAAAAAAAGACAATACACAAAAGCGCGAAATTTTGAATTTCGATCGTTACATCAATTTAATAATATTGGAATATTGATACGAACTTTACAAAAAAAAAGATAATGGATAGCGCAAATGCGTTCGGCTAGCTGCCCGCTCGAAAAGTGGTCGCGCGTATCAGTGGTTTGTTATTAAATACAGCACTACTCTACATATCGGCGTGCAGAAAGGCTATCTAATTTTGCCATTGATGAATGTATCCCATGGTACATGGTAGAAAAATAGTCGAATATTGAAATTTAAAAAGTTACAAGATAATTAAATTATATGTATGGTGTATGTTGCCATCATTTAAAATAAGATGGACCGGCGTCTAGTACTCTAATTTTATTGTTTAAAGGGTATCATCATTCGTATCGTTACAGTCCATAAATTACCCACGACTGGGTCGGGCCATCTCTAAATTCATGGAGGGAAATTAGCCTACTGTGCCACGCTGGCAAGGCGGGTTGGCACAGGGTTTTTATAAAGATTTCATTCTCTTGGGGCTAGGTGATCTGCCTCTTGCGTTATTTTAGTCGCCTCTTAGGACACCCTAAAGACGGCATGGGTTGGTGACATTGTGTATTTATTCTAAATCCGTCACCACACGGACAATTTAAAGGCTAAATATAATAATAATAAATGCAATCATCATCATTTTAGCCCATAAATTACCCACTGCTGAGACGGCCCTCCTCTCATTACGTGGAGGGTAATTGGCCTACTGTGTCTCGCTGGCCAGGCGGGTTGGCACAGGATATCGTATCAAGTGCTCCTTCTCTTCGCGCTAGGTTTTTGGCCATGTCATTTCCTTTTGTCACCTCTAACGATACCCTAAGGATGGAATACCCCTGTAATAACACTACGTATTCTAAATTTCTCAATACCTGGACTATGATGCATTCCATGGTTCAGATCATGTTAAAACAGGATGTAACAAATTTAAAAAAGCAATAGTGTATGTGATAGCTTTTTAAACCTAATCTTACTTTTTTTGTATAGCTTTCCATCGCATTAGCTTTATTAGCAGTGGAACAATAGAATTATAACATTTTCGCTATTACGTCTTGTCACGTGACCAGTACTTATCAGTTGAGATCATTAGCATGGCCAACCGTCACGTTTTACAAAGACATGTCCGATGTTGACATGTGAAGATATTATTGATTTTGAAACGACCTAAATTGTAATAACCATTGAATTTAAAAATAGAAAACATCAATAAGTGCTAATGATAATAACTTAACCTTGTAGTGGCAGTTCACTTCGCGTATCCGTCATATTTGAAAATAAGTGTGTGGATGGTACTTTAGTGTGGATGGTAGTTTTGTCATAACTACTTGATTTATAGCATGTGGCTTAAACGTTTTAGGCGCAAAGGGATGATCTTCCGGTCAGACGAGGTGGTATGTCTGGCAGGCGGGCGCGGCGTCTATCCCCCGAGATGTTCTTAACCGTGCGAATTGGTCTGTATACTTCGCTATCGCGGTTTTTGGTAATTCTCGTATTTGTAGGCGATATTCCTTGACGTTATTAGTTCAGATTTTTCGGGTAAATTATGTAAAGTATGTAGCATGCTGGTCGATACAATGCTATCCACTCTCCAATAACAGCATCAAGCACTATACATCACAGGAACATAATTATATTTTTGTAAACAAATGATGGATGTGGGCGGCCCAGGACCGGCCTTTGTGGAAATCCTTGGGGTATATGTCCAGCAGTGAACGTCTTTTGGCTGAAATATGATAATGATGCTGAATAAAAAACTTTTATTTGATTCCTTACATGACAAACTTATCTTAACTAATATGTATCACATTATCGTAAACATCATAAAAACTGCATGCACTGCATTTAAACTTAAAACTAATTTAATTAGATGTAAGGACCGCCTAAAGCGGAAAAAGCCTCCTCCAATTCTGTCCATATGTGCCTCTCACATGCTACTCAAATGAAACAAATCGCTATTTCAGAAGTAATAATAAGAAATGAAAAGTAAAAATTGAGACATGTCCAAGATTGCGTCTAGGAATATGGTCTCCCTAGTAACAGTAAGTATTGCCAAAGCCTAAATCTCTTAAAACATGTTATTAACATAAAATACAGCTATTAAAGCTACTTCAGTCCGAGATCATTTTGCCTAATAATAATGTATCTATTATTACGAAATTGCCATACGAAGAGTCGGATATCGCTTTGATAATGGAATTTTTATGCCTCTTTGCACAATGTCTTTATTAGATACCGACATTTTATAGTGTTTTGTTATCTCGATTATGTTATTCGAAAGTTAAGTTCTTTGTACTATTTACTCAAATATATTTAAAATAACTTCGTACTGCCTCGAATCAATAAATAAGAAACCTGAATGATACTTCCAGAATGTTTCACCTTAATTAATATATGTGCAAACCTTAACTGGAACAAAAAATAATGCGTATTCAGAAAATTTTTTTTTTGTCCAGGTAAGGTTTCATATTTCAAACCTTTCCTGGATTTCCACGAACATTTCAAGACCAAAATTAGCCAAATCGGCCCAGCCAGTTATTTATATAGATATTCCAAATTGTTGTACAATAATGGTCCGCTAATTATTTGTACTGAATTAAATTACTAAAATAAATTAAATAACTAAAATTATAACAAAGTAATTTGCGCCAGATCGCTGTCATCGGGTACGGTGCCAAAATATTACGAAATATAATAATAATATAATTTGTACTTATATTAACAGAGACATATTTAAAATAATTGACTCTGCAACCATTTTAAAACTTCCTAGTTGTACTCTGTATTGGACAAATTATCCAAACCTGTATGATAAACAATAAAATACTAGTAACTAACAACAAAGTACATCTAAAACTTAAAAAAATAAATTTATATCGTAAAATAAATAAATAAATATAAAATACTTCACCCAGACTGCTTCCCTTGGGGAGGGTGCCCAAAATGCTGGCAACATTGTCTCGCTGTATGGCAAGGCTTATCCGCTAGCCGAAATATGGCCCAGTCTTCTGGTCAGCCGTGTGTTCGGTATATAAAATATATTTTAGACCTCAATATTTTATTGCTTTAGAAAACTTACAGCTAGAATAAACATAAAACATTAACTACATAGTAGACGACGGCCAATTACAAGTTTTCATATAGTATACACACATTAAAAGAAATAAAAACGAGAAGGTAAACTTAACCTAACCTAAGCGGAAGTCGGTTAAAACAATAGGATTTATAAGGTAACCAGGATGATAAACCTAAGCATGATTTTCATACAAAATAGGGAACCCCAAAATTCCAACACTAAATATTCCGGAGTAGTTTCGAAGTAATTCTTTCATACAAAACATGGCACTACCATGGCACTAAGGTCGTGACTCTCGAATTTAAATCTCTAGCCCTGGTTCGGACAGGACAGATTCCGTTGGGGTAGGTCGGGGAGATAATTTCCATTATCCGCGCCCGAGTCCCACTTAGCCCCGCCGCACATGCTCACACTCACATTGGCTGTCACGAGCCGCGTGCGAGTGGCAGTATTTACAACCTATGGCGCAGTACCAAGCTCCGCATTTGCTCTCACGTGTCGATGCACACGCGTACATACGGAGTTTGATGCTGCGCCATAGGTTTTAATTACTGCCACTTGCACGCGGCGCGTGACAGCAAATGCGAGTGTGAGCATGTGCGGCGGGGCTTAGGCGCTTCACACACTGCCCCGCGCTCCGTCGCCTGGTGCGGAGTTGCAGATTTTAATATTGTATGCAAGTACATCGATTAGTATAGAAAACACGCCAGGTCCAACACTAATCCTGGTATTAAAATAACTAACTGGTATTAAAATCTGCCACTTCGCGCCAGGCGACGGAGCGCGGGTGCAGTGTGTGAAGCGCCTTAGAGAATGCCCCGATGATAATTTTCAACGTAACAATCAATTAAATTTAATTAGCCAAATAAGAATGCACTATTTGAAAATTAACCTAGTGATCTCATTGGTCGCTAAGTAGCAGGACAAACTTAACAATGAATACAAAATCCACGGTAAAAGTTCAGACAGATAACATAATTTGATAACGAACTGAAAATGCTATGACAATACAATGCTATGATGCAATTCAGGCGCTGTGATACATTTTCATAATAGTTCTTATTATTTAAAATGTACAGTGAGGGTACAAAAAGTATCAGTTTTCAAAATCCCTTTACTATGTCACCGTCATAAGGTCGTCCTACAGAACGCCCCGTGAGACTCAAGCCGTTGAGGACTGGTCGGGTTATGCGGGACTCCGGGGCGCGTGGAGATAGTAAGATGCGCCCCAACCTACCCACTAAAACCGACGGCGATCCTCGACTGACAACTCCAGGGCCACTGGGTTTACTCCTCGGGGAGTATGCTCCGCGACGCTGGTGGGCCCTGGCCTGCCTCGTTTAGTGCTCCGAGGTGGGGCCCCTCCGTATACAGGAGGCTATATGACAGCCTTCCCTGTTACACCTCTGGGAGACGCGCGCGGAACGCAGCAACAAATGATATGTCTCAACAATCAATAATTAACTTTATTTTAAGCCACACACATATTATTTTTCTCAACCGTGCAGCATGTGCCATAAGTAATTTAAGAGTGTTAATCAAATTATGCAGGGGTCACGTCGTGAATAGTTTCACACGCACGTCTGTCCAAATAAACCAAAACGTCCCGTCTAGTTATCTTGTCGCAAAATTAAGTGAAGATTCTCTCAAACCCATTTACTTACGTAATACCGTACTAAGCATGTTATGTAGGCTGACATGAAAATAATTGGTGCCGAGTTAATTTATTACTGGATAAAACTGGTATTTTAATATCAAATGAGAATATTTTAATGAACAGATTTTGGGATTCACAGATTTTGGGTTTGCCTTAACTTTTGGCACACATCAAGAAAATCTTCGTGATATTGCCTTGTCCGTGTGTGATAAGACAATAACTTTTTTTTTTTAAACGTGAGCCCTGCACGAGGTTTTACCTGTATCCCGGGGGCAGTTTACAAACATGTAATTCACGAGCACAAATGACACCCAGACTCCGAGCAAGT
Source organism: Clostera curtula (assembly GCA_905475355.2). NCBI lineage: Eukaryota > Metazoa > Arthropoda > Insecta > Lepidoptera > Notodontidae > Clostera > Clostera curtula. The sequence goes on along the minus strand of FR997808.1, from coordinate 5,679,719 downwards.
GCCTCTGGTTTAGACAAAGACACTTGCCCAACCCCGGAATCGAACCCGATACCCGTTGATCCAAAGGTGCCGCCTTCTCTATCTAACCACTAGACCAACGTGTCTCTAAGATATATAACTATGAGTAAGCTGTAGAAAATGAGGTTATACACTTTTTAACGGAATGTATATAACATTGTTTTAATTCCCGACGTTTCGAATGCTTTACAACAGTCGTGGTCGCGCAAGAGACTAGATGACAGTTGTTTTCAAAAGTACTCGAAAGTGATGTAAGGCATTCGAAACGTCGGAAATAAAATAATTTATATACATGCGATAAATCAGTTAAAAAGTGTTTAATTTCAATGTGTAATAATCGCGAAAACCTAAGAAATCATGTAGAAAATGATTCAAAAAACTAGTTACGGTAAAAAAATTACCACCAGACTTCAGACAGTAATCTGGCTTCAAGAGAAGGAAAAGGGTCCCGCTATTTTCTATTGAAATGATTCTCCAAGTAACTGAAGGACGCCCGACTCAGTATTGGGTCATTTATCTGAGTACCTAGTAGTTTAACGTCTATGCGAAATTGAGTTACAACACATTTTCTTGCCGGCTCTTCTCTATCGAGCAGCATTCCGAACCGGTGGTAGTTTCAGTATGAATCTGGTTGGACGCAAGCGTTGTGGGAGGTCAAAAGGATTGTAAGAATGAGCAATTGTGTACGAAAGTTGAGAATGTAGATATGATGACTGATAGGCGTGTATGAAGACTTCCACCTAGCGTGGGAAAAAGGCTGTAAAATGATATTGGTAATTTTAAATATGACGATTTATTATAGTTTTGTGATAAAACCTAAGTAAATAAAGATCCTTTTGAGTTTATTCAGCATGTCCTAGATCTAGAAAGAAAGAACTATGGACTGCTTTGTCCATCACCCACGGTTCTAGGTACTGGTACTACTAAAGTAGTGAAAATCGGCGAAAACATTGGAGCGTCGATAAAAGTGATTCGTAGTCGGCCAACTGGATCCGTTTCACTCAGTACTTTCTACTCAAGCGCGGCGTACACCCTTTTGTAACGGACACCTAGCCTATCTAGCATGCATATATTATTACAAGCTTAAAACATTCCGGGATATCCCGTGTGATGATATGTGAAAAATGTATCGAATAAAAGAAATAACAAAAGAGGAACCCAAGCTACAGCAGAGTCCTTTTTGGGTTTGGAATGCTCACGTATACTGCTGCCCTTCGGGAGTGGGGATATCAGTTATGTGGGACTCGTGGGTCCCAAACACGCTAAATAATAATAATCATTTATTTCAAGCATAGACCCGTATTGATCATAAATTATATCTATTACCAATTTAAAATTACTTAATATTCTGAATAAAAAAAAAGAAAGAATAATCTCTATATATAAAAATGAATAGCTGTTCGTTAGTCTCGCTAAAACTCGAAAACGACTGGAGCGATTTGGCTAATTTTGGTCTTGAAATATTCGTGTGAGTCCAGGGAAGGTTTAAGAGTCTAGAGAAAACATTTATATTGTAAGTAAAATAATAAAAACAACAATTTTATTTTCCCATACAAACTGTTACCTGTCAAACATTTGACGTTCACGTCGACGGTTCGCTATTTTTGGCATAATTACTTTTTTTCTTTTTTAATTACATTAAATAAGGGATTGGAATCGATAAGAAAAGGCGGTATATTAATTTATTATTAATTATTCCAATTCGAATTCAATATTCATAGTTCAGACAGGACAACGTCTGTCGGGTCAGCTAGTAAGTAATAAAATAAAATCTTACTATAATATTTAAATTAATTCGGAAATACCATTTTAGTACTAAGTTTTAGTACTAAATTAAATCTACTACTACAATTACTCAGCTCTTACATGACTCACTGATGATGACGAGGGTAAGTAGCCTAGTGTGCCGCAAAGGCCAGGCGGGTTGGCACAGGGTTTCGTATTAAGTTTTCCTTATCCTGCAGCTAGTTTTGCGGCATTTTCATTTACTTCTGTTGGCTCTTACGACACTCCCAGGATAGAATGGGGTGGTGAAACTATGTATTCTAAATCCGATGTTCTTATGTTTATAATCCTAGAACACCAGGATATCTTCTGCTGGCAACACCACGCTTCCCCGATAGATTTCTGGCGATAAAGTACTTTGTGGAAAATCCTCCCGGCAGGTCCAACTTCTTACCAAAAGAGATGTCTGAGCCTTACCTCTGTCTCGTTTTCCCGTGATCCGTGAGGCGTTCTTTATAAGATGTTAGTGTATTAACTCAACTCAAACATTTCAACATCAAAAGGCTCAAACTCCAAAGGGCAATGGAGAGTGCTATGCTCGAAGTTTCCTTGCGAGGTAGAATCAGAAATGAAGAAATACGCAGGAAAACTAGTGTTATTGACATAGCCCACATACAATTGACAAACTTAAGTGGCCGTAGACAGGGCACATAGCTATGGACCGACGACCTTAAGGTCGCCGGAATGCGATGGATGCGGGCGGCTCCGGACCGTCCTTCGTGGAACTCCTTGGGGGAGCCCTATGTCCAATAATGAAGGTCTTCTGTCTGAAATGATGATGATGATGGAGTGCATTCATTATACAACTAAGCTTTAGTGGAGCTTAAGTTTAGCAAAGCAATTAATTTTAAGCGCTTCAAATTACACTAATCGTTCAAATAAGTACTTCTGTTACCCATAATAGTATACGTCAATCATTTACATCGGAATGAATCAACACCAACATACTTTCATTTCAGCAAATTGTAATTGGCAAGTCGGTATAACCAATTATAATGTCATATAAGATTGTAATGCTGACGACTTCATAAAGACTATTTACATTTATGCAACATATTGGACCAGATTTGTCAAAACATTCGATAATTAATCTAGGCATAAACGTTTAACATTTAAAAAAGAACCGGTGCTTACTAGATCCATATCTCTGTAAATTAATAAGCCTATGCCAAGACTTTGTATTCCTTCATAAGAAAATTTTCCACACTTATAGTTTACTAGCTACCCGCCCCGGCTTCGCACGGGTGCAATGATGACCCTCCAAATTTATCAGTGTTTCAGTTTTCATAATAAACCTACGATCACTCTATCTATTAAAAGAAACCGCTTCAAAATCCGTTGCGTAGTTTTAAAGATATAAGCATACATAGGGACGGACAGACGACAGCGACTTTTTTTTTATACTATGTAGTGTAGTAATATTGAGAAAGAGTAGAGAATGCAATTTGTTTTATTATGGATAACAAATACATTAACACATTAAAATAAAAATGACAGATACTACAATGTTACACACACACACGCATACGATCAAATCGAAAATAGAAGTATAATTTAAATTAATTATAGTCGAATTTCGACCGCTGGAATGGGCGACCACTAGTTGTAATAATTAATATGTTAGGAAAAATCTAACTTTTTTTTTCATTTTCAACATCACCCACTACTCAAACTCAAAATTAACTTTATTTACGCATGTTTTATCACAAAACTCTTATAAATCGTCATATCTACAGTCACACCATTCATACACAATTTCTCATGTCTACAATCCATCCATCTCTCTTGATCTTCCACAACCCTTACGTCCACCCACATTCATGCTGAAACTACCACCGGTTCGGTGAGTCGGGCCGGGTGAGTCGGTGACCTCTAACGGGAAATTATAACTGCTTTCAAGGAACATTTAACCGAAACCCGTCAAACACCAGAGTATCGGACAAACATACGATGGCCATGGTAAAATAATACTACTATTCAGCCCTTATATGACCCACTGGTGAGTCGAGCCTCTTCCAGTTACATGGAGGGTAATTAGCCTACTGCGCCACGCTGGCCAGACATGTTGGCACAGGGTTTGGGGAAATAGTGCACCACCCACTACCCACAGGAGATGAGGTCCTGAATTGCTCTTACACGGATTTGATGTGTTTACGGAAATGGAGATGGAAGAGATCTGAAAACTCAGGCTTCTACTAAGGGTCAGAGCAGCACGCCTGGGAACGCCTGTCATGTCACCTGACCCACGAGGGGGAAATGGCGCCGTGAGGCCTGGCGCCATACATTATATTAAAGACCACGGGGTAGAGTTCTGACCTCCCCTCGCTTAGCCACCACCTGTCTTGATGACGTTTACGAATTTTCCCACACAACAGTGCTTGATTTTAGTGGCTTATACCAGTACACCTATAGAGGGTTTCGTATCAAGTTTTCCTTCTTTTATCATGTTACCTGACCCACGAGGAGGAAATGGCGCCGTGAGGCCTGGCGCCATACATTATATTAAAGACAACGAGGGTGGAGTTCTGACCTCCCCTCGCTTAGCCACCACCTATCTTGATGACGTTTACGAATTTTCCCACACAACAGTGCTTGGTTTTAGTGGCTTATACCAGTACACCTATAGAGGGTTTCGTATCAAGTTTTCCTTCTTTTACGACACGATTTTCGGCCTTGTCACTTCCTTTAGTTGGCTCTTACGACACCCCCTTAGAATGGAATGGGGTGGTGACGCTACGTAATCTAAATCCATCACCACACGGAGCCATAAACGCTACCGGAATAAATCTCCCAGTAAGGCAGCACTAATTTGGGCGGTGGTTTTGTGCCTCATTCATTATTCATACAACGTATAACAATCAAAATGAGATCGTTACACAAACTGTTCCGATCAGTTTTACACATTCACGTGAATTAAGTACATACTACGTAACGCGTATTAGATAGACCAAGGGGCTTTCGAAACCACACTAGTGAAGAAATTGGTACGTCGCGTCGCGTTGGCGTGAAATTGCTTTGTAGTCCAAAATGCTATTCAAATATCGAGTTATGCATAAATGCATACACATTCGTGTAGTGACGGATGTCGAATACATTGTGTCAGCAACCCATTCCATCCTGAGTGTGTCGTAAGGACCGTCGACAATAAGAAATGACAAGGCCGAAAACCTAGCCGCAAGAGAAGGAAACTTGAAACAAAACCCCGTGCCAACCCGTCTTGCCAGCGTGGTACAGTAGGTTAATTATCCCCCATGTAATTGGAGGAGGCCCGACTCAGCAGTGGACCATGTATGGACTGAGTAGTAGTAACAGCATAGTATTACCATAACTATAGGCATAGTAAAACTAGCAAAATGAAATAACGAATCTGAAGGTTTTCTCAATATCTTCACCATTTGGATCAACGGGTCCCGGGTTCGATTCCCGGGTCGGGCAAGTGTCTTTGTCTAAAGTCTAAACCAAAGGCACTGGCTCGGAGTCTGGGTGTCATTTCTATCTATAATATGTAAGTATTTACAAAAAAAAATGTATATAAGTAGTTTATCATCCATCTCGTTACCATAACACAAGCATTTAGTTGCTTAGCTTGGGACGACATGGCGTTGTGTGAAATGTCCAAGGATATTTATTTTATTTACTCATTTGCCCCATTAAAACTTTGAGTGTATTTATGTGCCTACGTCATTGTCAAGAAGCCAATGTTGGCTAAATAAAAATCTCGCACGTCATTTATGAGCTTTATCAACTCATCGTTATTCAAACCTTTTGATTAGACGAAAACACTAAAGCCAAAAGTCCGCCACCAGCTAAAATAAGTAAATTTAGTTTAGCTTGCATAGTTGAGCCAGTTTTTCATACAAGCTAGTTCACCGTCGGTGGACGCACATGTATGTAAAACTGGCTCAACTATGCAAGCTAAACTAACTTATGTTAGCTGGTGGTGGACTTTTGGCTTAGTACTCAGTCCATAAATTACCCACTGCTTAGTCGGGCCATCTGCAATTCTATGGGTTTCCTTTCAACTTTTCCATATATTGTAGATAGGTTTTCGGTCTTGTCATTTCCTTTACCTTACCACGTTATCAGGATGTAATGGGGGAATAATCTAAATGCGTTTGAATAAAAGATTCATCAAAATATTATGCTGACAGTAGGCCTTTTTCGAATTCAAAATTGAAAACTGCGACTGCCCAATTAATGGTGATCTTATCAAAAAAGAACAATTCAATTTTACTATTTTATTTCCAGATAACGCGTGCACGTTTCGAGTTTCCTCGACAGCGAGATCGCGCGGAAGTACAAAACCTGCGTTGCCTTCTTGCTCCAATCACTTTCACGGCAAAGGGATCAAGTCTCCGACAGCGAAGTAATTCATCTAATAGGTGATTGTGCAATCACAGAATGTATTATCACTGTAATAATATTATGTACTCGTGTCGATGTGCTGACAGATTTAGTACACATGTCACCAACCCATTCCATTCTCTAGCAATAAGACCGCCATTTGTGCTGTCCTCGTGTTTGTTGGTTTTATGTTCTTGTTGCTTCTTTGTGAACATGTACAATAAAGTGTATCTATATATCCAATCATTTGAATGATTCCGTATTCGGCCTTACGAATTATAATATACTAGCTGACCCGGCGAACTTTGTTCCGCATTATATATATTTAAAACAAAAAGAAAGTTGGACATAGGATACCTGAGATTTTTATCCCGTCCGTATAAAACCTACTTTAACAAAACGCAACTGACAGCGAAACGTTATGTTGTCTATAGTTTAATATGGTCGAAAATTTGACAATTAGAAATTTTGAATTCGACTTGTTTATATTGTTGTAATTCACATAATATCTTTATAACTTGTAGCCTATGTGTTATTCTGATGTATGAGCTATATTATGGTAGAGTTTCATTAAAATCCATTCAGTAGTTTTTACGTGAAAGAGTAACAAACATCCATCCATCCATCCATCCATCCATCTATCCATCCATCCATCCATCCATCCATCCATACTTACAAACTTTCACGTTTATAATATTAGTAAGATTTTATAATAATGATAATACAATGTATGTATTATCATTAATATTATGGTAGATATTAATACCATTATTATCCCTTGTGGAAAGGCTTCCGTGTGGTGACTTAGAATAGATAGTGTCGCTATCCCATTTCATCATGTGGGTGTCGTAAGAGCCGACAAAAAAAATGATATAACCGAAAGAGCAAGAGCCGCAAGAGAAGGAAAACTTTATACAAATCCTGTGCCCACGCATCTGGCTAACTTAGGCAGTAACAGTACAGTAGGCTTAAGTCCCTGAGTTACTAGATGACGTACGCAATAAAAAAAAATTTCATCACTTCAGTGTCAGATTTTTTGAACTTTGTTTATAATCTTGGTATAAGTAGGTACACAAAAATATACGTTTTTATCTTGTGGCAGACTTGCCACAAGATAAAAACGTATATTTTTGTGAACGTGAACGTATATTAGACTTAATATGATATAGTTTATTATAAAATCATAATTGTCTCCGTGGGCAATAAAGCATAATCATACATAGGAGAATTTTAAAAATGTTATGTTTATGATAATTTTATGCAAAACCATGTCTAGACTAGACTAGACGCAATCGCGCAATCAAAGTATCTTCTAGCCACAGGCCAAATTTCTATACCGATTGTATTTCTATTCATTCTATAGTCGCATACAAGTTTGTTATTCAGATCTCTTTGTGTTTGGTTGCAGTTTCTACGAAAAATCTGTAAAAACATCAATAAATATCGCCTACAAATGCGAGAATTAATAGAAAGGTTAGGCCTTCCTATTAAATCGCGATAGCAAAGTTTACAGAGCAATTCGCATGGTTAATAAATCCCCGACGACAGCTATCGGGGCATAGGCGCCACGGCCCCCTGGCCTACGGCCAGACATACCACCTCGTCTGGCTAGATGATCATCCTTAAAAACTGTATCATACTTTCAACATAAAACCAGCTTTTGTATTTGGCAAAAAAAATTTGTTTACACCGTGATGTGTTATCCTAGCACCTCATATACCTATTCATGTTCGCCATTCGTATTTGGTATTTGTCTGCGCTGTTCGCATTTGCTATTTTTGTATGGCTTTTTGATATACCTATATCCCATCAACTTATGAAATGTGAATACGAATATTAAAAGTCTATGCCAACCCGTCTGACAAGCGTGGCTTATTAGGCTAATTACCCACCATGTAACTGGAGGAGGCCCAACTCCGCACTAGATCATGCATGGGCTATGTAGTAATAGTAATACGTATTAGAATAGTGAAGACCTTTATAGTGATTATTTTTTGGTTTCTGGCGACCCTTATGCATTATGTATATGATATGTGTACCTTCTTTATTTTTTTCCTGTTCACTAGATTCAAAATGTATAGTATATTATATATTATTTTCTTATATACATCTTTATCCTTTGCTAACCCAACATCGGGAGAAGTGAAGTTATTAAATAAGTTAATTAGATAAGTAAAATTGTAAAAACAAATGTAAACTTATGAAGCGATATGATCGCTCAGCGACCAAGCCGCTAAAATAAATTAAAAAAAAATCTGTATCCTTTATTTATTGTTGAGATAGGTAATATAAAATCGTGTAGTAATGAATTTATATTCCATAGCGCCACCACCCAATTACATCCTAAAAGTAAGAACTGGCTGCAGGATATGACAACCCAACCAGCGAACGTAGCACAGTAGTACAAAGTGCGGTAACATTTCTCCGGGTAATTGGGGAGGCCTCACACAGAAATTGGTCTTGAACGGGCTGTGAAGAAGAAGAAATTCCCAATCCCCACCACCGTTATCCATCCATCTACCACTACTATTCAGCCCATAAATGTCCCACTGCTGAATCGGGACTCCTATGATCACATGGAGTGTAGTTACCCTACTGGCGCCACGCCGGCCAGACGAGTTAGGACAGGGGTTCGTTTAAATTTTTCCTTCTATTATCTTTTTAAATTTTTCCTTCTATTATTAGCTTCTTTTTATCATCTTACGACACCATCAGGATTGAAGGCGCTGGTGACACTATGTATTCTAAATCCGTCCCCAACAACAAGGAACTCATACATTATAGTCCGCTCACCGGCTTATTGCTATGCCATCACCAGTCTATACTGCCTTATCAAGCCCATCTCCACATATTTTTCGTTATTAATTTATAATTAAATATTTATCATAAATTTTATTACGTATGCGATATGTAGGCGATGCGCTCACGATCGGTGGACCGGTTGTTCTCGATTTGTACAACGCGTAATAAAATTAGCTCATATATGCTACTACAGGATGTTAACTAACAAAATGTTGTTAACAGTTTCCGTGATTCATTACAGGAAAAAAAGCATTTTGGTTTTAGATTACCGAGACCAAGCCTGTGTCGATTGCAGATTTCCGATCGATTAGTCTTATTCCCAGACTGTGACTTAGATCTTTGGCCTAGAAGCCACGCCATCCTCATAGGAACTTATGCATTATTTTTAACAATAATACTATTTCCGGCTTTATAAGGTCTGGTAGCATATTTGTGGCATCGTCGCTACTAATTGCTTGTTTTTTTTATTAATCCGACTTCAACAAATAATCAAAGGAAAGAAAGCAATTCAGTATCATTTTCTAAACTACAGAAATACATGATGACTTGAAATCAGTCAATCGATAATGTTTGAAGGCCATATTAACTGTGCTGACAGACGATTTATAAACTAAGCTCTGATGGTACCACTTCAATCCGCTATTGCGATTTATTTATATTAACCTAATTGTCAAAAATAGCAAATACTCGGGCATACAAATAGCCATGCCATACCAGCACGCGGTAAAAACACCAACTTATACAACGAATAATACATATTAATACGTGAAGCAAAAACTTTGTACCCCGTAATCAATAAAAAAACATTACACACATGTATTTGACACACCCACACACAGATATATATATATATACTATTTTGTTTATTGTTAAAGTCTGTGATTAAATTTAGAATATACCTATGTTTAAAAAATTATAAAGCAAATTCATTGTGGTCGAATGTCGCCCTCTGGGCTACCACTAGTTTTTTATAAATAAACCCGAGTTTTGAACACGCCGTATAAGAAAACAAGGTGCGCCCGCCTCATTTGGCAGATGATACAAATAAACATTAGCGCAATGGGAATGGTAAGATAGCTTAACAATTAGGTAAGCTCCCTTTCACCTTATGAAAGATAACATCGGATATAAATCAAGTAAGAGAGGCAATCTCAAGAAAAGTTACGAAACTAGAAACATGTGCCAAACCTTAACCGTAAGTTTATAAATCAAATCTTTTGCTGAAGTCATCATCATTTCAGCCAAAAGACTTCCACTGCTGGACATAGGCCTCCCTCAAGGATTTCCACAAAGGCCGGGCCTGGGCCGCCCGCTTCCATCGTTTTCCGGCGACCTTAACCAGGGCCAACCTTTATAGCATAGCCCTCTCCATTGCCCTTTGCAATTTGCTGAAGTACGAAATATAAAATTAAAGCGAAAGGTTTTTTTTTAATGTTTAAAGTTATTGCTGCCTCATTGGTTGGACCGCCTTCGAATCATGGGGCCCGGTTCGATTCCGGGGTCGGATAGGTGTCTGTGCTGACCAGAGGCACTTGCTCTGAGCCTGGGTGTCAGTTGTGTTCGTGAATTACATATTTGTAAACTGCCCCCGCGTGTGACTGTTACATATTACCAGCTCAGAACGCGACTACTGCTGAAAAGAATTGGCAAGAAACTCGAAAGGTTTGTAATTTTTTCGTGCATAAAAAATACGTTAAATCAATAAAAACAACATTACACACACTAACATGTCTCCACGCACACACGCGTGTATAGTCTTTTGTCTATTGCTAAAGTCTGTGGTTAAATTGAGAATAGAACTATTTAAATAGAACTATAATTTAAATTAATTATGGTCGATTTTCGACCGAGTATTTAAAACAATAGAAATAAAGCATTGATACTGAAGCTGCTGCTGGGCTCATTTACATGAAACTGTCTCTTGCACTATAAGTACTATTTATTAATGTGATAACGATAATTCTTGCATCACAGTGATTACGCGCAGTTCTCACGTCCATCACACTGCCAATTTCGCCTAATTTATTTACAACACCGTTTGATTATACATTATGGTAACATCGGTTGTAAATATGTCTTACCCGAGCTGAATAAATTTTGTAACATCTATCTAGGTGTGGACAGAAATATTCGAGACTCGTTATTTAAAAAATGCATTCAACATTTTGTAATGAAATGAAAATACAGTTTGGAATTTCAAAACAACGCTTGCTGTTGTTTAACCATAATTAAAATCTGTTTTGTTTTAGAACGGAGTAACGGTTCTGAAATTGCAAATCTATCGAACTATTTAATGCTGGTATTTTAAGGGAACGAAATCAAAATATCGATTCAAACAATGTAAAATATATTATATTATCAACAAACATGAACCAACCAGTAGTATATAACTTAAGATTACCATATAAATATTAATTAAAAACGTTATTATATTAATTATACAGAGTTGATATAACAGAGGGGCATTAAATTACACTACGTATACTATATGTGATTAGTATGAATTCGAAACGGTACAAAAAAATTACACGTGATTTTTCATGGGGGGTGGAGGGGTAGTCTTAAATCTCACCAGGTATCACCAAAGGGGAGGGTGGGGTTAAAAAATGTTAAAAAAACATCACGTGATTAATGGACAGCCCCTAAGGTTAATAAACGATGCGTTAGGCATAAACATCTGTTAGGAAAGATACATCATGTTCAAATGAGGCAAAAAATTAAAAAATCATTTGCGGCTAAACTATTGCTCCAATTTAATTGATTTTTGGTACAGAGCCTGGAAATGATACCTAGTATAGGCAGTTAAAATGCCCCTATATCGTATCAACCCTGTATACATAAATAAAGGTGCAGTTAATGCAATACTCACATAAAATACTTAGGCATTAAAATATCATATGATAATTGCCATCCTTGAGTCTTTTTATAAATATCGTTTTCCAAACCACAAATAAGTACTATACTGTGCATAGGGCTTACGGTAACTAATACCCATATAAAATAATTAAACATTACGTACATTTAAAACTACAATGCTCATAACATATAATTTGTACTCTAACATGCATTACTTCAATTACAAATTGCCGTGACTATATGTAACATATTAATAATATTCTTAGCATTTTTTTTGATATAGAGAATTCTTTATGTTTATGACGAAATGACAACAATATTATTTTTTTATGTAGTCTAGGTAGTAGGCACTTATTAACCTTTAAAAGGTTCTTACGGCAAATTGCCAATAGTACAGAATATTGCATATTACATTTGAATCATGACACTCTCAATAAAGCTCAGTAAAATTGGTACAGATTTATTGATTTTAGCTATTAAATTTTCGCGTACGTATTTCGATTAGCGGCATAAGCACTGTTGTAACTGGAGGTGGTATCAGATGGAACCGAATATTGGTTGTTTTGTCCAATATCATTATTTTCTTTCTGATTCGGTGTCGTTTGAATTTTCTCATAGTCATTTGGCCCAGATGCGTATGGACCATTATATTTTTGAGATGGATAATAGAAATTTTGAACTGGATTAGGATATAAAAGATTGTTGTAAACTGAAGGATTGGGTGGGGCAAAGAGAAGCATTGTGGACGGTTGGCTTATATATGATCCACCGAAAGGCTGATAGTTCTGAGCTACACTAAAATGCCCAGCATGACTTACTATGGGAGAAGTATTAGGTGGATTGGGGGAAAAGAAAGATGGTGAATAAGGAGCTAGAGACGGATTTTGATAAGTGCTAGGTGCCTGAACATAAGCCAATTGTATGCCGTTCGCCTTTCCTGGAACTATCTGATATTTGGACTGGTATCCGGAGTTTGGTATGAAGTTCAATGGAACGAATTGCGAAGTACTTTGTGGCGGCTGTTGATGATTGATGATTGGTTGATACGACGTCACTGTCTGCGAATTGGGAGATGAATAATACTGACTATTTTCTTGGCTCGGATAAAATGAATTTGGAACCGTTGTTTGGTAGGTGCTCTGAGTATTTGGAGGGTTTTGGTCTTGAGAGTAGATGCTGTATGTATAGTCCTGATTCTGAGCGCCTGACGTGATAGTGTTCAAGTTCGTCCCTTTCGAAACTCCTCTCTTCTTTTGTTCGTTGTCTTCAACTTCGGTGCAGAGCACTAGTGCTGCGATTGTAGCGAATACCTGAAACACGAAGAAATAAATTATCTCTAGCCAGTTACTTTGCTATATATATCTTCTATCTACCAGCCCCTAATGACCTAGTTGAGCTCCTATGGAATGCCACTAAGAAGCCATGTTTACTCTCAGTTACTTCTACATAGTAAATTTGAGTATCGTGAAGTCAAACATCTAGGTTTTTTCTATTTCAGCTCTTGTCATTCTTTGCAAATATTTGTTAGCACGCTATAGATCATTGAGAGTGGTTTCTACTTGCACCTATATTTAGCACAAATATGGCTAAGAGAACTCTCAATATTCTTTCCTTGCTTTGTTCCAAGACATCATTTACATTACAATATGCTAAACTAAACTAACTAACTAACAGGAAAACCAAGGTCACCGACATAGCCCACCGGATTGCCAAACTTAAGTGGCAGTAGGCAGGGCACATAGCTCGCAGGACCGACGCCCGATGGGGCAGAAAAGTCCTCGAGTGGTGACCGCGTTCCGGAAGGCGCAGTGCTGGTAGGCCTCCCCCAAGGATCTCCACAAAGGCCGGTCCTGGGCCGCCCGCATCCACTGCTTTCCGGCGATCTTAACCAGGTCGTCGGTCCACCGTGTGGGAGGCTTACCAGCACTGCGCCTTCCGGAACGCGGTCGCCACTCGAGGACTTTTCTGCCCCATCGGACGTCGGTCCTGCGAGCTATGTGCCCTGCCCACTGCCACTTAAGTTTGACAATCCGGTGGGCTATGTCGGTGACCCTGGTTTTCCTGCGTATCTCCTCATTTCTGATTCGATCTCGCAGGGAAACTCCGAGCATAGCCCTCTCCATTGCCCTTTGGGTGACTTTGAGCCTTCTGATGGAGCCCATAGTGAGCGACCACGTCTCAGTTCCATATGTCATCACTGGCAACACACATTGGTTGAAGACTTTTGTCTTCAGACACTGCGGTATTGTGGACGAGAAGATCTTTCGCAGCTTCCCGAACGCTGCCCAGCCGAGTTGGATCCAACGATTGACCTCTTTCTCGAAGTTGGACTTACCTAACTGGACAGTGTGTCCCAGGTAAATGTAATGGTCAACAACTTCGAGGGTAGAACCTCCGATGTTAACAGGAGTGGCTTGAACATGGATATTAGACATGATCTTCGTCTTCTCCATGTTCATCTTAAGGCCGACTCGTTCGGAGGCTCCACAGAGGCCATCGAGCATCGTAGTGAGGCCCTCCATGGTCTCAGCCATTACGACTATGTCGTCAGCGAATCGAAGGTGAGTGATGTACTCGCCGTTCACGTTAATGCCCAGCCCTTTCCAGTCCAGAACCTTGAAAACATCTTCCAGTGCAGCGGAGAACAGTTTCGGAGAGATAACGTCTCCCTGTCTAACACCTCGCTGCAACTGGATCGGTTTCGAGGTCTGGTCCTGGAGTCGGACTGACATGGTGGCGTTTTCATACAAGCACTTCAACACTTCGATATACCGATAGTCGACTTGGCACCTCTGGAGAGCCTACAATACGGTTTATTAAACTGCTCAAATTAAAAAAAAATGATTTGATTCACGTCCATGTGGTGACGGATTTTTTATACACAGTATCACCACCCCATTCCCTCCTGAGGGGGTCGTAAAAACCGACAAAAGGAAATGACAAAGCCGAAAACCTAGCCTCCCTGTTATGGGAGGAGGCCCGTCTCAGCAGTGGGTCATTTATGAGCTGAGTAGTAATAGAGTTGTATGTCCATAGGTTCTTCTGTTAAACATAGATATATATTACGCGTGAGCAAAGATCTTCAGATGGACAAGCACAAGTATTTTACTAACAAAAATATGTGGTTACGTCATCAATCACACTCGCCAAAGAGAGGCGTAGAAGTCAATCAATCAGCTCCTTGTGATTTCGAGAGATAGTAATCGGTTGCACCAAAACGCAAAGTAAACAATTCGATAAATAACTATTGCGTGTACTGCTCATTCTGTATCTGTGAGTATTAGATGTTTCCACATTCATTTATCTTCAAACTAAAGTGTTTTTATAGTTAGATAAATGTGTACAAAATTGGGCTGACTTTCATAAACGAGTTGCTGAACGGTTAGAGGAATTGTCAGTTACTTTTCACATCGATTATTTTATACAGAGTGTAACTAAAACCCTAATTCTCTACGTCATCGGTCGGCAAGTTTTGTGAACTCTGTATATTGTGATCGGCCATATTAATTGTGTTGTCTGTTTCCTCTGCTCTATAATCGTAACATACTATTTCTCAGCCCCTAAATGTTCCACTGCGGAGTCGGGCCTCCTCCAACTACATGGAGGGAAATTAGCCTACTATACGAGTACTACGCTGCTTTTCTTGTGGCTAGTTTTTCTGCCTTATAATTTTCTTTAGTAAATTATTTCGACCACCTCAGGATTGAATGGGATAGACATTAGGTATTCTAAACCCTTTACCACATAGTTCACGGATATGTGTGTCATTAAAAAAAAACGCCCGTAACTTACCAAAAGCTCCCGTTTAGACATCATGTATAAACAATTAAACAGTTCAAATGCAATCACATTATACTCGGGACACTCACGAAAGGAATAGTGCAGTGGATACTAGACTGCGCGGAAAAGTGTTAGGTAAGTATCAAGTTCATGCATTTATACGCAGCCAAGAACAACTTTCCTTCGGGAATGACTGCTCGGGTCTTTGTCCTGCGTCGGATATATTGACGTAGTCCATTATAAAGATAAGGATATCGAGCTGTGTGGACTCAGTGTGGTGACGGGTTTAGAATACCTTGTGTCACCACCCCATTCCTGAGGTTGCAACTATAGGAAATGACAAGAACGAAAAACTAGCCGCAAGAGAAGGAAAACTTGTGCCAACCCGTCTGGCCAGCGTGGCACAGAAGGCTAATTACCCTCCGTGTAATTGGAGGAGGCTGGACTCAGCAGTGAGTCATGTATGGGATGAGTAGTAGTAGAGGTGTTAAAGTCTGTGGTGAAATTGAAAATAGAGCTGTATTATAAATTAATTATAGTCGAATTTTGACCGCTTGTTTTGGCCTACACAAGAGTTTTAATGTTGTAGGCAACTGCCATCACTTCAAAGCTTTTTAGACAACGCCTTATTTACATAACTTTGGAGTTTTGTGTGTGTGTGTGTGTTATCTAGGTGTAGTGTAAATGTTATCTAGAATGATTTGTTCTATACAAAAAGAACTTGATAAACTTCACCTTTTCGATGTTCTTTAAAACAGCTCTTTTAAACTGTGTGATGTCTTTAAGGTGAATGTTCAAGGGTACAGAGTTATAATCATCAAAATCATCAATACAACCCTCCAAGCTCATAAAAGTGCAAGAAAAACTTTTTCAAGCTCAAAGTAATTCTTGCACCTTTATGAGCTTGGAGGGTTGTATTGATGAGTTTGATGATTATAACTCTGTAACTACATGCGTCTTACAGCCGCGAATCAAATGTTCATCATTATACAACCTAGCACTGACCTGCAAATTGCTAAAAACGTAAGAAAATTTGAATTTCGCGGGCTACCCTGGAACATTCACCTTAAGATCGATAATTATCTGAATTTCGGTATTTATAAAACAGTTCATTATAACTAACTAGAATGTTACAATATTTGCGTTTTAACGCAAAATGATGTTCAAAGTTCTGACTGGCTTGTTGGTCTAGGGGTCGCATATGCCACCTTTGGATCAAGTTTCAAGATCAAGATTTCAAGATCAAGTTTCAAGATCAATTTGGATTTGTGATACAGGTTAAAAAATAGTGCAGGGGTTACGTTTAAAAAAAAAATTACTCGATTTAAATTGCTGAAACATTGTTTATCTTAGAATATTAATCAAATCTGTTTTCTTTCTCTATTAGACCATTGTAAAATTATTGTCATAATCATATCACAAACTCAACAGGACTCTTATCTTGCTAACTACTACCGACGTGCCCAATCGACATAATGCAAATGCCAGCATTATTCTGCTAAATTCGGAAGTTGTATCAAAAGAGTATGGCGTACGACATACATGTATTAAGAATAAAATTATTAATTGCACGTTGATTGTCGATTTTGGCTGTATTAAATTAGCGAATATAGGCTTTATTTCTTTATTCATTTTTAATACCATTCAATCTCCATACAATACCATTCTATTGTATTCTAATGGCAAAGATCTAATGGTCTAGCCGTTCCAGAGATTAGCCGGAATAAACAGACAGACAGACGGACAGACAAACAAAAATAAAAAATAAAGTTATTTCGGTCTATGTACTGTGTATACATACATACGGATTTAGTAAAAAGTGGTTATTTTATTATTACAAACAGACAGTCCAATTTTATTTAATCGTAGTATGTATAGAGTATAGATTAAACATATCTTACTAATCTTACTAATATTATAAACGTGAAAGTTTGTAAGTATGGATGGATGGATGGATAGATGGATGGATGGATGTTTGTTACTCTTTCAAGTAAAAACTACCGAATGGATTTTAATGAAACTTTACAATAATATTGCTTATACATCAGAATAACACATAGGCTACAAGTTATAAAGATATTATGTGAATTACAACAATATAAACAAGTCGAATTCAAAATTTCTAATTGTCAAATTTTCGGCCATATTAAACTATAGACAACATAACGTTTCGCTGTCAGTTGCGTTTTGTTAAAGTAGGTTTTATACGGACGGGATAAAAATCTCAGGTATCCTATGTCCAACATTGTTTTTGTTTTAAATATATTATATAATGCGGAACAAAGTTCGCCGGGTCAGCTAGTTTTAGCATAAAGTGACTGTACCATTTTAATGTATAATTTGTTGTATCCATCTATAATTTCAAAACGTCAACGAAGCATATCGGAACTTAATCTAGTTTGCGCCACCACACAAGTTCATTTTCCTCGCGATTATTTCCTATGAAAACACCGACCGGAAACACGTATCATACTTGTGTATGTCCACCTATAATATTCAGTATACATACTACTATTACTACTACTCAGCCCATAAATGACCCACTGCTGAGTCAGCCCTCCTTCCACCACAGGTAGGGTAATTAGCCTACTGTACCCTGCTGGCCAGACGGATTAGTACAGAGTTTCGTATACTTTTTTCCTTCTCTTGCGGCTAGGTTTTCGGCCTTGTCATTTCCTTTGTCGGCGCTTACGACACTCTTAGGATTAAATATGGTGGTAACACTACTATTCAGCCTATAGATGACCCACTGTTGAGTCGGGCCTCCTCCAGTCACATGGATGGTAACTAGCCTACTGCGCTACGCTGGCCAAACGGGTTGGGACAGGGTATCATAATAAGTTTTCTTTGTCTTGCGGCTAGGTTATCGGCTTTAGTAAACTAATTAAACTGATAAATATTATTAAGGTGAATGTTTCAGGGTAGAAAAACTTTTTCACGCTCAAAGTCATTCCTGCACCTTTATGAGCTCGGAGGGTTGTATTGATGAGTTTGATGATTATAACTCTGTAACTACATACGCCTTACAGCCGCGAATCAAATGTTCATCATCATACAACCTAGCACTGGCCTGCAAATTGCAAAAAACGTAAGAAAATTTGAATTTCGCGGGTGCCCTGGTTCATTCACCTTAAACCCTTCATGTAGCGGGGAAGGTTCGACTCGGCAGTGGGTAATTTATAGCAGTAGTACACTCATTGATACTCTGAAGCTTTCTACCTTCATCTGATCTCTCATATCAAATGAACTGCGACTTTATCTTATCAAATTATCTCATCTAAAGGAACGTTATAATTCACACTTCATTCTATACTCAAATGGAAGGTCTGTCAAACTTTAACATACTTTCTATGGCGTCAATTAGTATGTTTGTTCGCAACATACATACATCACCTTTCTTTAATGTTATGTAACAATTGACTCTATTGTTTTCAGAGCTACGGTTCAGTAATTTGTAGCAATAGCGTGCGAGGATTTGATTGTAACCTACGAGTTTTTTTTTTTAATATTCTCGTAATGGCATAGGTTTAAAACACTAGTAATATATTAGCTTCTATTTAATTTTGTACGAACAGTAAACTGACTTACTGACATTAGCGCACCCAAAAAAAATACGAGTGTTCCGACCGAAGTAAAACTTAGTAAAGTATTTATGAATTTTAAAATGAAATTAGAATTTTATTCACTTTCATTAACGTAGCCTATTTAATGTATTGAACAAAACCTTTATCTACTAAATTGTTCAAGAACGAACTGAATAACAAAAATAATTCAAAAATCACCGTTCGCGTAACGCTGGCAAATTCGCAAACGAACGAAAGGAAGAGAGCAAATAATGTGCGTGCATTTCTCTGTCTTGCTCCTACAGTGTGATACTGACAATAGACCTGCACTGTCTCTTAGATATACACGAAACGTATTCTGACTATATGAGAAAAGGGGCAAAATGTGTGTGCACCTGCCTTTCTTGTCCCTACAGTAATATACAAAATGTAACTATCTCTCTTTCTATCTTCACTAACTTATATCTCCCCCTCAACTGCCGTTCGCCTTGCATGATCACACTTTTCGTAACGCACTCATCACGCATTCACCAGCTTACTTCCGAAGTCAAGCGTGCCTAAAGAAGTTTTACTTCACCAACAATTATACAGGATTGGTGACTCTAAATCCGTCACCATGTGGTATCATCATGATTTCAGCCAAAAGACGTCCACTACTGGACATAGGCCTCCCCCAAAGATTTCCACGAAAGCCGGTCCTGAGCCGCATCCATCGCTTTTCGGCGACCTTAACTAGGTCGTCGGTCCACCGTGCGGGAGGCCGATCAGCACGGCGCTTTCCGGAACTGTTCTGCCCCATCGGGCGTCAGTCCTGCGTGCTATGTGCCCTGCCCATTGCCACTTGAGTTTGCATTCCTGAGGGCTATGTCGGTAAGTCCTGCTCTTCTGCATATCTCCTCATTTCTGATTCGATCCCGCAGGGAAATTCCGAACCGTGACTTTAAGCCTTCTGATGGAGCCCATTGTGAGTGACCACGTCTCTGTACAATAGTCATCGCTGGCAACACACATACATAGTAGGAATAAATAGTAGGAAGTTATTCTCAGTGACGAGCTTTCTACGGCGTCCATTACCTGCTCTAATTTGCCGGTAGCAGGTGCCTCTAATGAACTTATGTACGAAAGCAAGAATTCCATTCCACGGTTCCTCGTTACATAATGTTAAGCATACGCTTTGTCATGTTAAACAAATAGCGAAATGCGAGCGAAATCTGTTTATAAATGGGGCAATGGTGTGGTAGTGTGTAACGAAATACCCAATACAGCTACCAAAAGAAATATTTGCTTAATTACTAGCTGACCAGGTAAACTTCGTACCGCCTCAGAATCAATAAATAAAAAACCTGAATGATAATTCCAGAATGTTTCAACGTTATTAAAATATGTGCATAAAAGAGTGGTTTCATATTTTCTCACCGTTTAAACCTTCCCTGGCCTTCCACGAATATTTCAAGACCAAAATTAGCCAAATCGGTTTTCTCGGTTTTCTCGAGTTTTACGAGGTGGGCTGGTCCTTTTGGGGGAGGCCTATGTCCAGCAGTGGACATCTTTTGGCTGAAATGATGATGGTGATGATAGGAGTAGCGGGTATAATAGTAAACGGTAAATAGAATTTTATAATGTCAAAGAGCTCCAAGTGTTCTGGTTAACACCTATAAATTATCAATCCCTTGTTGTATAGACTTTGTTGCCCTCAGACTAAATACTATGATGAAAATACTGTGTTCGAGGTTACGGTACTATGTAGTACATAGTTAGAACTACAACAATCTTAAATATTTATTAAAACGCCATCTGTACTGCACCTTGAGTATCAAAATAAAAATCAATGCGTAGAGCCTTTCACCTTTGGATTCTGCGTATATAATTGCTATAATTCATCTGGTACAAGATGCGGCCACTAGATGGTGTTTATAAATACCATGACACTTGCAGTCATTGCTTGTATTTTTGCATTATAAAAACTAACATTGTATTAATAATACCATATCTAATAATAATATCCTATACAATATTGATATAATACTATACAGTATGCTAACCCTCCATGTAATTTGAGGAGGCCCGACCAGCAGTGGATCATAGGTATAGGTTAAATAGTAGTAGTAGTGTCACTAACATTGACCTACAGGAATAAGATAACATATCTATTGTACCCCTATTTTGTAGAGCCCAGAGATACATGCATATAGTTGATATCAACCAACTTCAGCACAAAATACCGTGCAGAGGGAGTGTCTCCGCCATTGAGACACAAAAATGGACTTGCAGCATTAACTGTCTTTTTCCCTGCGTATCTCTCTCTCTCTCTCTCTCTCTCTCTATCTATCTCCCTCTAGCCAATAGTCATGAACTCTAGTAAATAAATAAATGCTGAATTAATAAAAATCAATTTCCTATGCAGAACTCTCATCATCACTCGTCATCTATTGGTCATAGGCCTACCCCAAAGATTTCCGGCAACCTTGACCAAAAAGGTTTAAGGCTCGCGACCGCGTTCCCGAAAGTGGAGTGCTGGTAGGCCTCCCACACGGTGGACTGACTACCTCTAATTAATAAACACGTATAATCTAACAGCTAACTGCCCCTAATCACTGCTGCGCTTATTATAGCCGCCGTAACCAACATTTTTTACCAAATTGAGTTAGTTACATTTTCGGAATCGCCGTATCGAGATCTATAACTTTGTCTTTGAAAAAGTGTTTATAAAAAAAGTGCTAGTATAATTACCTTTTTGATTTTTATAAGCGCAGTTACTACAAAAAGTTAAATAATTTAAAACTTTAAGCGTCATTTTCCAGGAACTTCCTGTCATGCACTTGCCGCTCTTATCATTAGCACGGCAGATCAGTAGGGCCTCCACCAAATTCGTGGAGGTAAATTAGCCTACTTTGCTACGCTGGCAAACCGTTCAAGTTTTGTAAGTATCAAGTTTTCCTTCTCTGTTGCTTCTTGCGTTCATACGATACCGTCGGGATGGTATAAGTTGGTGACACTTAATATTCTAAATCCGTCACAACGCCTAATACTATTCACTAGATAAATGCCTTATTTAAAACTCATAGACATTCTCTTCTTAGGTTGCTGGTGAAAGATCGTTTAACGGTTATACAAAAAAAAAAGTTCTATGCGACAAGCTTACGGTCCATTTCTTTTAGAGGTGAGTTTTTGCATAGAAACAGACAGAAGAACGTCTCCGGTTGTTGATAAAATAGTGTTTCAAAATATTTACATCTGTTCTTGCGGGTACAGTTGCTAATAATAATATACAGAATCAAGGATTTTATAAAGCATAAAAATTTGGACTTCAAATTAAAAAATCAAACAAAATGCACTGTAATCTATTGCGACAGTTTTGCCTATAAGTAGATCTTCCGTGTGTGTCGTAGCTACTACTAAGCCCAGAGATGATCCACTGCTGAGTCGGGCCTCCTCCAGTTACATGGAGGATAATTAGTCTAGACCGAATATATTATCGTCGTTTTATCTTGATTTTAATGTTGATAATTTTTATTAACTGCTCGATACTTTTTTTTTGGGGGTAGACATTAAAAAGTGAAACACTTGTGCTCTGTTAATATTCACTAATTTATCAAATATCTTAAATAATTAATTACTTATTTCACTTACATAAGTGCAGAACAATAGCCAGCACCATATACTGTGTGGGCAACAAAGTCCATATGTTCTAAGTAGACTTATTTTTATCACTTGCCGGCGAACTGTAACTGGGTGTTTTTACAAACTTCACAACACTTGAACATTACCACAGCAAGTAACCCATCTGTGAACCATGGCCACCTTCGAGGATGTTGCTGATATGCACCATACCGCTGTGCTATCCCTGAACCAGCGGATGTCAGAGTTTGAGGCACAAATTAAGAAACTGTCTCCGGGCACTGATGTGAATGCTCTTTCTATAGACTTCTCTTCCTTCAAGCAGCAAGTCTGGGGTGTATTTAGTGCCTTGCAACAGAAAATCCAAGAGGTAAGCAAGAGCATTGATAGCTTGGAAATGCACCATAGGAAGAAATTCCTTCTGCTTGGTGGTGTGAGTGAAGTGCCCAATGAGAATATTTCGGAAGCTGTAACATCAGTGCTTCAAAATAAATTTGGACTCTCTGACTTCAAGCCTTCCTCATTAACAGTCTGTCATCGGTTGGGTACTGTCAAAGAAAACCGCTCAAGACCTATCTTGCTGCGCTTCACTGACCCTACAGTTCGTGCATTACTCTGGAAGACCAAGACGAAGCTGAAAGGTACTCCCTTGGTACTGTCAGAGTTTCTGACCCGACAACGGCAGAATGCTTTTGGTATGGCACGTAAGCTGTTTGGTTTGAAGAATGTGTGGACATTGGATGGGAACATCTTTGTCAAGGCTCCTGATGGTAAGCGTCATCGCGTCTTCGACCTCGATCAGGTAGTGGCCCTGGGCGCAGAGCACGGCAAGTCTGTAGAAGTTTCGTCGAGTCATAGTACCCAAGCGCCCATTGTGAAACCTAAAACAGCGGCGACGCAGATGTCGACGAGACCGAAGAGGACCATCATGAAGACTAAATAGTAATTTGTGCTTCCGATGTGCTTTTTTGTCTGTCATTTGTCTAGGTGGTGAGTATTTTAGTGTTGTTTTCGATGATTTTTTTTTCACTTTTTTGTTCACTCGTCTGTTCTGTTATGAAAACAACATTAAGTTACTTACTGTCATGTGTCACAAACCTGCATGACATTGACAGCCAACTTTGCGCTCGGAAACACGACTTGTTTTGGTTTGCATTTTGTTAACAGTCGGCCGGCAGGTTATTATAAATTGTGTCCGTTTTTGTTTTTTATAATTTTCGTAGTAGTAGTAGTTATTTTTTTTTTATATTTATATATACCATATCATTTACATATTTATTTATTTATTGTTATGTCTGACGAAGATTCTTTTCATTCGGCATGTGATGATTCTTTTATAAGTACTGATAATTCTTTTATAGCAAATAGTTACCTGACATATGAATTTCAACGGTTTCCACAGCATTTTAATGTTTGCCACGTGAACGCTCAAAGCATTCCCCAACATCATTCTGAGATGTTGGATTTGTTTGACAATGTTCCAGTTCATGCTATTCTTGTGTCTGAGAGTTGGCTCAAACCCGAACTTCCTTCTACATCTTTCAGTCTACCAGGCTTTATTCTTATTCGCAATGACCGCACAGGGAGAAGAGCCGGGGGTGTTGCTATCTATCTTCGGAGCAACATTTCCCACAAAATTTTATTTTCTTCGCCGTCCTCTTGTAGTGGAAATCCTGAGTATTTATTACTCGAAATAAATGTCAAGGGGGTTAATGCCGTTCTCGGAGTCATCTACTGTCCACCCACTATCGACTATTTTTCCAACCTGGACACCCTCTTCGAGACTATTTCTACTGACTACAAACATCTCATAATTATGGGTGACTTCAACACAGACCTGGCTAGGAATACTCTAAGATCACGCCGTTTGGGATCAACCCTCGAGTCGGCTAGCTTGTCACCGCTCACATTAAACCCCACTCATCATAACATAGATGCTGATGACTCGTGGCTTGATCTCATTCTGGTGTCCTCTGTTGGCTTTGTTGACAATCATGGTCAGATGGCGGTTCCGGGTCTTTCCCGACACGACTTGATATATCTAACCTACAAAATTAAACCACCGAAACAGCGGCCTGCCGTCGTCTCTTTACGTAGCTTTGCAAGGTTAGACAGTGGAAAATTGACTACAGATGCACATAAATTGGACTGGACAAATTTACTTCAAGCGCCCACAGTCGACGAGAAAGTGGCCATTTTTAATCATAACATTTTAAAATTATACGATGCACATGCTCCTCTAAGGGCTGTTCGATTAAAACGTCCGCCAGCACCTTGGATCACCACGGGTGTACGCATGGCTATGCGGCGGAGAGACAGAGCGTTTCGCAGATTTAGGAGAGATCGTTGTGAGGACCACTGGCGCATGTATAAATTAGCCCGAAATCGCTGTAATCAGATGGTAAGAGCTGCAAAGCGCCGATATATCTATGTTAATGTTTCCGATTCTTCTACGGCCGATGTATGGAAGTTTCTCAAAACTCTTGGAGTATGCAAATCTCCAGCTAACATCATTCCTACAAATTTAACTTTGAATGACCTTAACGTTCATTTTGCTTCAACGACACCTCTGCCTCTGTCAGTAAAAGCAGAGACAATACTTAATATAGCTTCCGCGCCAATATTGCCTCCCAATTCTTTTTCTTTTTCTCCTGTGAGTAGCGACGAGGTCCTCAATGCGTTAAAATCTATTAAATCAAAAGCTGCTGGTTGTGACGGCATTAGCAGGATTATGCTTTCCCTCATTCTGGATGCTATAATTCCCATATTCACTCATATAATCAATTTTTCCCTGCAGACTGGAGCGTTCCCTTCATTCTGGCGTAAGGCTTATATTACCCCACTTCCAAAAATCGCTAATCCCAGTCTTGTCAATCACTACAGACCTATTTCTATCCTACCATTTCAATCCAAAGTTCTGGAATCCATAGCTTTCAAGCAAATTTCTGCATTTGTGCACAGCAATATGCTTCTCTCTCCCTATCAGTCAGGTTTTCGCCCAGGGCACAGTACGTGCACAGCTTTGCTAAAAATTATAGAAGACGTCCGGACTGGCATGGAGGACTCCAAGTTAACAGTGCTGGTATTAATCGATTTCTCCAACGCTTTCAACGCTGTTGACCACGATATCCTTCTTGCCCTACTTTCCCAAATTGGGATCTCGTCGTATTCACGGGATTGGTTTTCCTCATATCTTCGTGGTCGCCAGCAAGCGATACGAGTTGGCCAGGCATTCTCGGATTGCTGCTACTTAGCTTCTGGTGTTCCACAAGGCGGTATACTCTCTCCACTTTTGTTTTCTCTATTTATAAATTCCATTACCAAGTTACTCAAAGGCTCTTACCATCTGTACGCGGATGATCTTCAATTATACGCGCAAGCTGATAGTAGTGGATTAAATGACTGCATAGGTACAATAAACGCAGATTTGGCTGCCATCTCGGAGTGGTCTCAAAAATTCGGCATTAACGTTAATGTCTCCAAATGTCATGCTATCCTTATCGGTAGTATTTTTCACCTTCGCAACATAGATTCCAGTCAACTTCCACATATTGTGTTTAATAATGCACAAATTAATCTATTAACTCATGTAAAAGATCTGGGTCTATACATTGATGACAGGCTAAGTTGGAACAAATACGTAACTAATATTAGTCAAAATGTCACGTCAATATTACGTTCCCTCTATAGGTTTAAAAATTTCCTCCCAGCTAACATTAAAACCCTACTTGTTCATGCTCTCGTTCTCCCTATTATTGATTATGCAGATGTTTGTAGCTCAGACCTATCTCAAGAACTTCTAAACAAATTGGATCGACTTCTCAACAACTCTATACGTTTCATTTTTGGTCTGCGTAAGTATGATCATATTTCCTCTTTTCGTGCTCAGCTTAAATGGCTTCCTATCAGACAGAGACGATCCCTCAGATATCTCTGTATGCTTTATTCTGTCATGAACGATCCTTGTACTCCGGAATATCTCAAAAGTTATTTTCTAGTCTTGGGTGGCTCTCATTGCCTAAATCTTCGTTCTGCTGACAATTTACTCCTTGAGATTCCTTTGCATCGTAGTAATTTCATTTCTGATTCTTTCGCTGTCACGGCCATCAAGCTCTGGAACGCGCTCCCTCTTGACATTAAAAAATCTCAGACCAAACTTACATTTAAGCGTAAAGTTAAGCAACACTATTTGCTAACACTGCCTCAGACATGAATAATCTTCGTCTTGTTATTATTGTAATGAATTATGTATATTATTTATATTATATATTGTGAATGTTTATATATTGATATCATAACATGTATGAATTATATTTGTATCTAGGTATCTATTAATTATATAAATATATATATAAATATATATATATATATGTATATTCGTTTTGTACCCCATATGCTCTCTCTTTTTAACCCGAAGGTTGACTGGTAGAGAATGCCGCATGGCATTAAGTCCACCTTGTGTACCATGTTTGTACATTAAGAATAAATAAATAAATAAATAAATACTGCTGCCTATAACTAATAGCAATGCCTGAACATTTGCTTTTCCGTGTGGTGACGGATTGAGAATACAAAGTGTCACCACCACATTCCGTCCTGAGGGTGTCGTAAGAGCTGACAAAAGGAAATGACAAGGCCGATAACCTAACCCTAAAAGAAGGACAACTTGAAACGAAACCAACCCATCTGGCCAGCGTGGCACAGTAGTCTAATTACCCACCTTGTAACTAGAGGAGGCCCGACCCAGCATTGGGTCATCCATGGGCTGAGTAGTAATAGTAACATTTGCATATTGTTATTACAATCTTTAACATTATCATATCATCTATATACATATACATCAATACAAATAAATAAAATAGGAGTGTCTGTTTGTAATAATAAAATAACCACTTTTTACTAAATACACAGATCATAGACCAAAATAACTTTTTTTTTAATTTTTGTCTGTCCGTCTGTCTGTTTGTTCCGGCTAATCTCGGGAACGGCTGGACCGATTTTGACGGGAGTTTCACTGATAGGAAGCTGATGATATAAGGAGTAACTTAGGCTACTTTTTTTAGACTAACTTTGCCCCGCGGCTTCGCCCCCGGTACGACAATAAGTAAGCGCGGGTGAAACCGCGGGGCGCAGCTAGTATACATATACAAATAAATAAAATTGGAGTGTCTGTTTGTAATAATAAAATGACCACTTTTTACTAAATCCGTAAGTATGTATACACAGTACATAGACCGAAATAACTTTTTTCTTAATTTTTGTCTGTCTGTCCGTCTGTCTGTCTGTTTATTCCGGCTAATCTCTGGAATGGCTAGACCGATTTAAGCGGGACTTTCACTGATAGGTAGCTAATTATATAAGGAGTAACCTAGGCTACTTTTTTTTGACAAACTTTGCCCCGCGGCGTCTCCCGCTGTACGATAATAAGTAAGCGCGGGTGAAACCGCGGGGCGCAGCTAGTCATCAATATAATATCTCCCTCGCCTTTCTCCCAAATTCAAATGAATCGGCAACGATCTAAACTGATTTGGCTAACTACCGGTATTAGCGATTGCCGTCTGCTCTCCGCTAAGTATATGATTAGACCAGCTGACAGGTATCAACTGACATAGATTCTAGAATTATACCCAGGACCGACGGATTTAAGTGCCCATCGAAGTAGGAGGTCGGATATTACACACAATCGATGGACATGATAGACGTCCATCCAAGAACCAGCAGAGCGAGACGCTGCCTTACCTGCAGATCATCATCAACCATAGTCACCTATCTTAAAATCAAAGTCAAATAAATTATTTCAGCAATGTTCAGACACAATGGACACTTACAAATTGTCATCATACTCGTATTAATAAAATGTATACAAAGTAAAGTATGTAATATATTATTTTGGTTTAGCACCTGTTCGGAACGTGACCACTGCTGAGAAAAACTGGCAAGAAGTTCAGAGGGCTTGTTGGAACGTTCCTTATCGCGCGTTGTGAAACTGGGGCTAGACGGAAAAAATTCTTACGAAAAGTTGTCACGACACTTTTGCTATAGTATGTATGCTCTGTCTCTCTCTCTCATATAGAAAGCAAGCCAGATATTTTCATTTCTATTTCGCATTGAACAGTGTGGTGTCGCGACGATTATTTTTGTTGAGTGTATACAGGTTTTTTGTAAATAATAAAATAAAATTTTATTACAATTCCTTCACTAATTAATCGAAAGGAACTTCGTTCCACCCGGGTGTCCCTTGACACCTCTCAAGTTTTTTTTTTATTACTTTGCGGTCCTATTTAATATATATACCCAACCATTTCCATATAACAAACTGCTCTATTGGATCTGAAATAGCGTTTGTCGCTGACTGTACCTCAGTAAGTAATACAGGTCGCATTGAACTTCAACAATAAAATATCAGGCGCTCACAACCGTGACGTTAGATCATGCTTTACGCAAAACGATGATCGTTTATGTATTCCGTTCCGTTCTGTCGAATTGTAAAATTTGTTGAAAATTTATTACGCCTGTAATGGTGGGTAACGCAATGATTGATTACAGTGTTAGTAAATGCTGTGTTGTTTATAACAATCAGAAAACAACTACATTCTGCTTAAGTATCATTTCTCAACTAAATGCTTTGACTGTCTAAGAAAAAGAAGGTTATAAGTTTGTCAAGTCTACGATATCATCGCAACTGAACGGATGAAACCATTTTGATATTTGTTTAATTTGAAATGTATGTTAAACGGGAGTATTCTCCGCTCTTTACGTATTTTCACAGCCTTCTTCTGATTATCAAAATGTTGTCCAGTTGAGTTTATGCGTATATATATAGCTTTGCTAAATAATAAAAATAGATTAGAATTTAAATATTACTTAGCTATTTCATCCTGAGAGTAACTCATTAAGACTCAAAAGAAGGAAAACTTGATACAAATCCTGTGCAATCCAGCACGCCAGCGTTGCACAGGTCGCCAGTTTTCCTGCATTAACTTGGAGGAGGCCTGACTCAGCTGAGGGCAATTTATGGGCTGAGACAGACGGATTTTATTTTGGATCAATCAATTTAATTTCTTCATAAATCAATAAAATGTCCGACGTCACATTACGTAAACTCAAAATGACAAGACCGCTCAATGCGCTTCTTTAAACATCTAGCATAGAAATGTTATGTTTTAAAAAATATCGCATATAGGTCTGTCATTATAACTGAAAAGATATAAAAACTACTTTAAATATTATAAATAAGCAATTCTTAACTAAGTGGATAATCATCCAACTTTTACTTATAAATATTCCATTCAACGTTAATACATATTATGTAGATCATTACATAACAATTATATAGAAACATTACATAAAATAATAAACACAAGACGACAGCGACACTAATGGTTAGACTGGCACAATAAAAAAAAAACAAATCAAGAAACGTAAAGATGCACATTATTGCACATACTTCCTCTTTCTCTTACGTCACCTGAAATTTTGTCATCATTCATTATCTCAGATAGATGACTCACTGAGGCCTCCGGTGCAATGGAAGGAAATTAGCCGGTTTTTTTTTTATATAAATTAACTTGGATACCCGTCCGTTGGAGACTGGCCGGAGTATGCTAATTTGCTTCTAAGGAGCCCGCCTCGGAGATTGGGGCTCCAGGCGTACTTAGAGGTCGCGGAGCATGTTCCCCCTTTGCAATTTCGGAGCGCATTCACGAGTAGTCGAGGAACGCCGTTTCTTTTAGCGGGTAAGTAGGGACTAATTACCCCTTTCTGCGCCCCGGAGTCCCACATACCCCGACTCGACCCTAAAGCCCGGGCAACCATGTGGATTGCTTGTTATTTTTAACCAAAGTACCCTCACTTCCCACCGAAAAAACTTGCGGTCTGCAGTCAGCTCGCGACCACGGCCATTGTAACATGGTCGAAACGTCGAGCAAAAACAGGTATTAATTCTGTGCGCGATAAGTCCCGATAAGTTTTTAATTATGTGGATTGCTAACGAAAAAGAAACTTGAACAACTTTGAAAAGAAGAAGGACGGTGTTGAAGTTTGCCGTGTTTTTTTAAAAGGCTGGCGCTCAAGCGTTTACAGCCTGGAAGTAAGCAGCTACCGCCTATGGACGTCTGTATCGTGTCTCCGACCCTATAAGAAGTGGAATCATGGTGCTGGCCGCATAGGGAAAACCTATTTGTCTGAACTTGTTTTCTACAATTTTTTTATGCAGGTCTACCAATATACTAAAGTTGCATGAAGATAAATAAAATACTACCACTATTCCGCCCATAAATGAACCACTACTGGGTCGGGCCTCTTCCATTTACATAGAGGGTAATTAGCCTACTGTCCCACGCTGGCCAGACTGGTCGGCACAGGGTTTCGTATCAAGTTATCTTGTGGCTAGGTTATTAGCCATGTCATTTCCTTTTGTCGGCTCTTACGACACCCTCAGGATGAAATGGGGTGGTGACAACATGTTTTCTAAATCCGTCACCACATGGGCCATTAAAGTACATTTTCTGTCAATTTAGATCCTTTACCTCATACGACACTCTGAGTATAATAGGCTGAAGACTCTACGTTTTCTAATTAACGCAACAACTATGGTCAAAATACTTGTCCGCTGTCTCTGCATAATAAATAATCAGTTAAGGCTAATTTTCATTTGTCGTTAATTCAGTCGTTATACAGCAGGCGGGGAGTCCCCGAATACGGGCTATCGACTAATGATAGTGGGCTATCTATATCTTGGTCGATATGCGGCATGCGGATATTCCCCGCATGCGGCCTAACAACCAATGAATTTCATCGGTCGGTGTAAAGAAAGCGTGGCGCGCGCGGCGCGGCTCAGTTTAGTTTACCTACGTCTGATCAGTATCACTCTATCAAAACAAATTCGCGGTGAATAATATCCAGCAATCCGCAAGCGGGCCCTATCGAAGACGGCTATCGCATACTTGCCCTATGGCATGCTGAAACAGAAATCTCCTGTACCCCGCATGCAGGCTCTATCGACTAATACAAACGGCCATCGCATGCTGGCCCTATGGCATACTTAAACAAAAAATGAGCCTTGGAGAAGAATAAAGGCAAAAAGGTAAAGGATTGCGTAACAAGATTTGTGGATTCGGAAGTGAGCGCAACAGGCTTCCATTCTGAACCCACAGTACTCCACATGCCCCTTCAACCGTGACTATTAAGTAATACTTTACACAAAGCAAACACTCGTTTCAGGCTAAATATCGTGCTACAGGTAATTGAAACTTAAGGACAGGGTATGACAACTTAAATTATAATGGCTTAGGTTGTCGCGATTTATAACACATTGAAATTAAACACTCTATAACGGATTTATAGTGTGTATATTACATTACCGCGCGGTAACGGATTTAGAATACATATTGTCACCACCCCATTCCATCCTGTAGGTGTCGTAAGAGTTGACGGCAAAATCGCTCTGCGTAAATATCACTTAGTAATAGGAGTAATTTTAAGTGTGAAAGATTTTTTTATTAGCGATTTGATTCTCTTTGACCCTAGGCTTGCGTGATGGAAAGAAACGCCAGGGTCTAAGATGGAGCAGGCATTTCAAGGAAATGCCCTGTCGGGCACCGACTCTCGCATACACACGAGGAAATACTGTAAAACTGCTTGGCGCCTGACTTGGATGGGAGGATGGTAGCTAGCCGGACGGACCGTTAGATCCTACCACCAAGCGAGCTGGGTTTTGTTGACTTTTACAACACGCGTTATTTCCCAGCGTGCGGTGGGGAAGTTTAATGTTAAGTTAATGTATTGAAGTAATTATATGAATTGATGACAGTCTAAAAGCAATTTTTCAATTATATTTGACTATACATATATGTCTTTTGGTTCGTAATTTCCATTATTAATTGTTTAACCCCTCAGGATGAAATGGCCTGGTGACAGTAGCTCTGTTTTCCAGCCCATAGATGACCCATTATTGAGCTAGCCTCCTCCAGTTACAAGGAGGATCATAAGGCTACTGTGGTACACAAGTTTTCCTACTCTTTTGGATATGTTTTCGGCCTTGACGTCTCCTTCGTTGGCTCTTACGACACCCACAGGGTGGAATGGGGTGGTGACACTATATATTCTAAATACGTCACAATATTATGATGTTCAAGATGGATCTTACACGTATGGAATGCAGAAAATTGTTGTACATGACATCAACTTGAGATTATGTTTGTTATTATTAAAAAATATCCTTCGTGATGCCATCAGTACATTTTGAAGTAGTCTGCTTTCGTTAGTTTATCCGATTGGAATCCGGTTTGAAATATTCAT
This sequence comes from Clostera curtula, assembly GCA_905475355.2. Taxonomy (NCBI): domain Eukaryota; kingdom Metazoa; phylum Arthropoda; class Insecta; order Lepidoptera; family Notodontidae; genus Clostera; species Clostera curtula. The sequence goes on along the minus strand of FR997808.1, from coordinate 5,646,654 downwards.
CAAGTGAAACTTAACATGCGTTATCTAATCAGTTGTTCGCCATCTTAAACCATATAATGGTAATAGTGTAGGAAGTGTAGAGCATTGCCAATTGCTGGTAGAAGATCCGGTATTTTGGGATAATTACTACTACTACTACGCAGCCCATACATGTCACACTACTGAGTTGGGCCTCCTCCAATTATATGGGGGGTAATTAGCCTACTGTGCCACGCTGGCTAGATGAGTTGGCACAGGGTTTCCTTTCAAGGTATCCTTCTCTTGCGGCTAGCTCTATGGCCTTGTCATTTCCTTTTGTCGGATCTTACGACACCCGTAGGATGGAATGGGGTGGTGACACTATTGCGATAAATTGATTATCCATAGATCCAGTTCAATGCTGTATAGTGCATGCATTGCATCAGGCTTCATTTATTTTCCTACACTTTCCTTTACGTGAAACTGAGTACGCGCCATACTCATTATACTATCAAGTTTCTCGCCCATGCCATGTTACGCTCTCTGCATTATGTTACTGTCAAATACTAGAAAATAATATCCTAAAGCAACATCTTTATATCGAGTCTAAGGCCCGGTTTCCACCAAAGCAGAGAGGAGAGGAGATGTGTTTTGAATCACCAATCAGATTTCGTTATTATATTTCTACCGAAGGTAAACGGAGAGGAGATATGTAAATAACGAAACCTGATTGGTAATTCAAAACACATCTCCTCTCGTCTCCTATCCTCTCTTCTTTGGTGGAAACCGGGCCTTATTGTATAACATCTTTTGGATAATATCTGTCGGAGTCAGTATGGATCAAGCGTAAAATCGTATTACTTTTAAAAATACCTAGCAATAAGATTTCAATGAAACGAAAACATCGTTGTAAATATTTTTATTCAATTTCAATAACTTATACCTAATTACAAATAATAAATAGGCATACTTAACTATTATCTATTTACAGAAAATCACATCGCTCTCACAAATGTTATTATCGACAGTTCAGTAACTCTTAACTTTGGACACGCGAAATAAAATGCTATATTTATTGGTAAACATCCAGTTTCCAAGCTATCTGACATAGAAGACAATGCGAAATATTTGTGTCACAGAAAAGAAAGCACTCGCAAATTACTCACTCATTCATGCATATTAAGTCATGGAACGTATAACAATAATAAGTTAATTAATACTTTCGCTCGAAAACTTACGTACGTGCAACTTCAAGAAACACCAGATATAACTAAATACTGATATTTACAGACCAATCACGCATTTACTCATTTTAGGGAGCACGTGGTTTTAATTCCTCGCTATATTTGATAGTGTTGTATGAGTTTTCGCTATAAGCTCCTTGCGTGTCCTTAGGTAGATAGCCGGAACTACCAAAAGTGTACTTGGGGCTTGAGAAAGAGCTAATAGAACTGTGACCTGTCACGGGGCCTCTAAAAGAAGAACCTTCGCCGAAGCTGCTAGGTGACGAGTGGTGGCGGGGTTTTGTGCTCACGTAGTAGGGCCTAGTTGAAGAAGCGGCGTGGACATTGTTTGCCGAGTATGAAGCAGTAGGAAAGCCATAAGTGGTGCCAGGAGGTGAAGCCAGGTGTGAAGATGATAATGAGGCAGTTCCTGACAAAGTAGACCCGAAACTCTCAGCCTTTGCTGGTTGGTAGGTAGGTGCAGAAAATTTGGAAGACCCGCTGCCGAAGCTACCTGAGGATCCACCGAAGCTATGACCACCTGAGCCCAGAGCCAAACCGCTGTTTCCACCACGGAAACTTCCAAAAGATGGGGAACCGTACGACCCGCTTGATAAACTGGATAAGCCGTGACCTGAGTCCCCTTGAACCGATGATCCCAAGTAAGCAGAAGGTTTAAACGATGTAGTCTTGGTGGGTGCAGAATAGCTGGCACCTAACTGTTTGTAGGACCCTCCGAAAGAGCCACCAGCACCGCCGAATGAACTGCCAGCCCCACTATAGATATTTCCTGCTCCTCCAAAAGCATTTCCAGCGTTGCCGTGCGGGCTTCCAGCACCACCAAGAGAAAGCCCTTCAAAAGCCTGACCACCTGAAGTACCAACAGTATAAGAAATGCCGTCACCTAACGACTGTCCAGAACTGGAGGAAGCATAATTTTGAGGAGTGGCACCTTGAGCATCAGAAGAAGGTGTGAAAAGAACCGGTCCCGTGGAATATGAACCTAGCCCCTGTGAGTTCGCAGCGTAAGACTGAGCACCCGAATGTGGTTCTTGCAGTGTGTATTGCTGTAATTGAGGTACAGAGTATGTGTATTGAGGTAGAGAAATTTCTTGTCCACCCTGAGAGCCTTCGTTGGTTTGATGAAACTCGGCAACAGTATTGGAAGGCTGCAAAGACAGTCCACCAGCATTAAGACTGTGCGAGAGTTGATTCATGATCTGAGAAAGGTCCCCAGCACCAAACGATCCTCCTTGACCGGGCTGAAGAGTAATCGGAGCGAGTTGGATTGTCGCATGTCCGTTAGGAGACAGGCCTTCGGAAGGAATCTGTAGGCCGGAACCAAATCCTTGTCCGCTAAAACTGTAGGTGGGTTTTCCTCCACCAATGCTGTACCCTGCTCCAACACTAATAGAATTGCCATCACTGTGACTCAGAGGGTTCTGGTAACTCTGAGACGATAGCCCGGAATTGTACCCAACCGCAGTCTCTCGTTTATCCTTCGGGTCTTCTATTTTCTTCGCCATTACGGCCCATGATGTTGAGACGCATATGAGCGTAGTGAAAACGATCTGTAAATGGAGAAAACAATGCGTTCATAACTACTTTCATCTGTATTGTGAATCACTTTGAATTGCTACAGTAAACATTACATTTTACGCGAAGCAATTTCGGAACGAGTTTCCTAAAAACGGAAACATTGTGGCCGGTCAAGTTAAACGGCGGCCCGCATGCCAATGTTAAGATTAACGCCCACATTAAAATTTGGTTTCACTTTTTCCCACTTTTACTTTGCAGTTTATGCAGTAACTAATGTGGGCGTATTGTTTTGTGCGGGCCAATTAAGAGATGTAAATGTATTGCCATCTTCTTTTGCAACATATAACATACGACCTCATATTATTTAATATATGTAAGCAAAATTTACTAATTTATTTTTGTTTCTGTTTTCGAAAAGTTAATAAATTACGAGTTAAAAGTGAACTAATAAGGAATTGCCGTTTCGACAAATACAACTTAATCTATTGAATTATGAATGAATACTGAATACATAATAGTAAAATTAAATAACACTTCTATCACCGGAGTGGGGCGTTAATAGCTGCGACACACTCTAGCATTAAGGTAGCTATTTATCACACATAAATTAATGTATCCCTAGATTTAGTTCCGCTAAATAAAGAATTTGAATTTGAATTGAATTATCGTTATATTTTATCTTTTGACGCACTGCACAACCACTTAATCTAGCACCAGGTTTTCCGCCACAGATTGCGACTCACCGTGAATTTCATTTTGGACGCTTATTTAGAATGCTATCCTCGTTGTCGAAACTAAATCACTGCGCACACACACAACACAGATCTGCAAGAAGTATCGGTCGGCTGACTGGTACAGCCGCCGAATTGCTAATGTGATGTGGTCGTGGTTTCACCGAATTTATAAGAGCGACTGGTGGCGCGCACCCGATAGCTTAACTCGCAGGGGTAAAAGTGTTTCGGAGGACCCTTTCACTGGCTGAAAGAATGGGAGCGGGCCAGCGAGCTTCCGAGCCCAACAATGAGGTAATAGAGACCGGAAGAGTTGCATCATAAACCGATCACGGTTTGGTGCACTTATTGGCTTAGATGTCAAACCGACGCGGAACAAACGTACGCTCGGTCGAGTCTAGTGACGATATTTCGTGTAAACATTCTTTAGTGTAGGTAGAGGCTTGTTGATGTTGTTTTATTGAAAGTAAGTAATCTTAGTGTTAACACACACTAAAGTAAAATATATAAACATAATCTCGCTCTTTTAAAGAGCTATAAAATAGTATTTTAGGAAACTAATCTATAAATGGGTTAGCCGTCGACAAATAGTATCGATTTCACCTTACGAGACTAGAGACATAATGATGTTTTTTTTTATTTAATCATGGTTGTTCTGTCAAGTGTTGTCGATGCCCGAAACTTCATTGAAGTCAATAAATTAATTATGGGTATAGTTAAAATCTCAATTAGTCGAGGTTACAGTTATTAAATTTAATCCATACTGTTTTGGCCAATAAAGTTTAACTAGTCATCTAATTTATTCACGTTATAACGCCTTCGCGAAGTTAACCTAGCTAGCTATAAAAGAAGAAATAATTAGTAAACGTAAGTGTTTCCGAGATACCGTATGTTAATTTTACGTTTTGTTGTTACTAAAACACGACAGTTTTATCTGTTAAAATTACTAGAACAATTTATAGGTCCGCATGGTGACGGATTTAGAACACACAGTGTCACCACCCCATTCCATCTTGCGGGTGTCGTAAGAGTCGACAAAAGGAAATTACAAGGCCGGAAACTAGCCGCGATACTGGGAAAACTTGAAACGAAACCCTGTGCCAACCCGTCTGGTCAGCGTGACGCAGAAGGCTAATTACCCCCCGTGTAATGAGCGGAGGTCCGACTCAGCAGTGGGTAAGTAATTTAAAGGAATTAACTTTACACGCCACGATATAGATATACAAATATTGAGTTATTTTGTCGCCTAGATTCGTCTATAACGTCTGTCTAGGTTGATGCTAGGCTAGATAATTTGCCAATATGATAACTAATCTAAAGTAGGTGCGGTACTTGAAATAAAAAAATAAAAAATGCGTGCTTATTACTAAACTGACTTTATATTAGCAACTTTGGCAATCGTCAAATTCTTCTTGAAATCTTGCAATTCATTGATCAAAAAAGTATTGATCAAAAAAGTATTTATTTCGCTTTTGTGTCCTTTTCACAGAAATGCAAATCTAATGAAATTATTTACATTCAATATTTAAGATATAATTTCGACGCTGACTTAGCGTTAGATGTGACATGCCATCTCTAAAGTTGGAGTAAAAAAAACCGTACTAGTGGCTGTTTTTCAAACTCACAAATATTGTTATTGTAACTTTTAGTAACTATTCGCTTTACCTTTTAGGTTCCCCTATTTTTGAAGAATCGGTCCCGTCTTTCGTAGCGGAAAAAATAAAAAAATATTACGATTTTGCGGAACGACTATTAGAAATTAATACACATATGGCCTTTTTCATCATTAGATATTGTCTATTTGTCCCTCAATTTACATACAGTTTGAGATGTAGTCTTCTTTGGAAGTTCCCTGATCTTTTACAAAAAATAGACAATATTATTAGGCAAACTTTAACTAAAATTCTGAACCTCCAATTCTCTGATGATTCGTGGTGCCAGGCCACATTACCAATAAGATTTGGAGGTTTGGGAGTCAGAAAATTGTCCAACGTAGCGCTCCCAGCATTTTTGTCTTCTATATATAGCACGGAGGAGCTCGTTAAAAATATATTACAAAATTCTCTTTCGGCCTATGCTATATCCTACCTGGAAGAAGGTAAAAATGCTTGGAAACAGCTTTGCCCAAATGATAGCCAGCCATCAATACCATCCTCCCAGCGGGAATGGGACGTGCAGCTATGTGAGATTGTGCGGAAACAACAAATTATTAACGCTAGCAATCCCACAGAGTGTGCGCGCCTTATTGCCGTGGGAGAGTGGGAATCTGGTCTTTGGTTGCAGGCTCTCCCTTCACAACATTTAGGCACCCTCATTGATTCTACTGCGTTCAGATTGGCCGTATCTCTTAGGTTAGGCATCCAATGCCTTGCGCCACATAACTGTCATTGTGGTTCTAAAGTTGATCGTTTTGGCCACCACGGACTTTCCTGTTACAGAAGTGCAGGCAGAATATCGCGGCATGCCACTCTTAATGACGTAGTTCGTCGGACTCTTGTCACCGCCGGTGTACCATCCATTTTGGAGCCAAATGGATTGATGCGTGACGATGGCAAGAGACCTGATGGGATGACGCTTATACCTTGGACCATGGGACGGCCCTTGGTATGGGATGTCACATGCGTTGACACCCTAGCGCCATCGCATATTCCGGGGACTGCGAAAAGGGCTGGCAGCGCTGCGGATTCTGCTGAATCCCTCAAGCGGCGCAAATATAGTCAGCTCGATTCGAGTTACATGTTTGTGCCGCTTGGGGTGGAAACTTTTGGTCCGTGGGGCACGGAATTTAAATCTTTTTACAATGATTTGTCCCGGCGTCTCCTAAATTTAACCGGTGACAAGAAGGCTGGTTATTACTTCGCTCAGCGAATTAGCATTGCCATTCAACGTGGCAATGCTACCAGCCTTCTTGGCACCGTACCCGATGACAGCGATCTGGCGCAAATTCCTTTGTTGTAATTTTAGTTATTTTTATTATTTAATTCAGTGTTTTTTTTACTTAAGTTAGTGTTTATGGAATAAATAAAGTTTCGTGAAATTAAAAAAAAAAAAAAAAAATTCACTTTTTAAGTAAATTATCAAAATATATTTATAATTTTTATAATTGCTTTGGATGTGGATATATTGCAGTTGGCCAATTTATAAGTTACTGTATAGATTTTTATATTTAAGATTAGTTAGTAGTGTAATTTATTTAGCTAACTATACACATTGGGAAACTGTAAGTACGGCAAGCAATTGTCTTAAATAAATAAATCATTAAAATAAAACTAGGCTCGTTGAAATTTTTTATAAAATATATTTACCGCATTGCCCTGCCCTATTGGTGAAACATCAGATTTTTTTACTAAGAACAAAATGTGTGTAGTTATGTTTTAAAACCGCAATATTTTCTCTCTAGAAACAAGTGTTATAAAAATACCATAAATCTTATGTCTCACTTTTACATCCACTGAATTCAAAAGTCCTCGTATGCACTTTCGTTCGTTGATATCATTTGTACGCAACAGCCGACTCGGAGATGTAAAAGGAGAGTTTGTATTCACATAATAGCTGCTCGTGTTTCTTGTTTACTTAACCTGTCAAGAGTTATGTGGTATTTTTTTAAGAAAAGCAGTGCATAGGGAAAAATCACCGGTCTATATGGATCTTCCTGGCTGCACCGTGAAGAATACCACAGCCTAACAAATATGGCAGTTTGTGTTCTGCTGACAGCCCCATGCCTCTCTTACCATAGACAAGTTTAGATGGTTTTGTATGTAAGGTGACGGATTTATAATACATAGTGTCACCACAAAAGGAAATGATAAGGCCGATAACCTAGCCGTAAGAGAAGGAAAATTTTATATGTAACCCTGTGCCAACCCGTCTGGCCAGCGTGGCACAGTAGGCTACATACCCTCCATCCTGTAACTGGAGGAGGGCCGACTCAGCAGCTGAGTAGTAGAGTAAGGTTGTCAGAGTTTCAGAAACTTTTTTGTTTCCAGCGGTATACATTGACTGGCTAGACGACAACCTACTAGTGACTTATAAAGAACGCCTGACTACAAGAGATTGAAAACTCTATGCCAGTAAGACGGGCTACTTACCTCAGATACCCCACACGGGTGTTTCCACCATAAAATTGAAAATACCTTTACCCAACAATGGGTCAAGTGGGGTAAAGGTAAAGCCAAATTGGAAGCATCACCAAACTCAAACTCAAAAGTCACTTCATGTAGGTTTTTCACTAAACTCACTAAAATCACAGCCGTAGTCTCCATACACTCCTATCGGTCTCATATCCACATTCATACCTTTCATATGCATGTCCTCATTCACACAATACATCCATCATTTTCTTCATTTATTACATGTATGTGTATATTGTGTTCGTATGGTGACAGATTTAGAATACGAATGTCACCATCCCATTCCATTCTGAGGATGTCGTAAGAGCCGACAAAAGGAAATGGCGGCTGATAACTTAGCCACAAGAAAGGAAAACTTGAAACCCAGTGCCAACTTGTCTGGCCAGCGTAGCACAGTAGGCCAATCCATGTGACTGGAGGAGGCCCGACTCAGCAGTGGGTCATTTAAGGGCAGAGTAGTAGTATATTGTGTATGTCCTTGCTTCTGTGCACATTTATCCACATTGCAGCCGATTGTTGTGATTGCATTCAGTATCGTCCTTTCACTTGAACTTGTATCGCATATTGGAGTCGAGAATTGCGTCATCGGTAACACAACTTTTAGTACCGCGGGAGGATAGAGGAATGTGTGTTTTTTTACTACCTAATAATATTATTAATTTATTCATTTTATTCTAGAGCCATCAGTGTGTGGTGACGGATTAAGAATAAATAGTGTCACCACCCCATTTAATCCTGATAAATAAAAAAATAAATATCCTTGGACATTTCACACAACGCCCTCTCGTCCCAAGTTAAGCAACTTAATGCTTGTGTTATGGTAACGAGATGGATGATAAACTACTTATATACATTTTTTTTTTGTAAATACATACATATTATAGATAGAAATGACACTCAGACTCCGAGCCAGTGCCTCTGGTTTAGACTAAGACACTTGCCCGACCCCGGAATCGAACCCGGGACCCGTTGATCCAAAGGCGGCGATAAAAAGAAATGACAAGGATAACCTAGCTGCAAGAGAATGAAAACTTTGTACGACCCCTGTACCGACCCGTCTTGCCAGCGGGGCACAGTATGCTAATTTATCCTTCTTGTAATTGGAGGAGGTCCTGGGTAGTAGTAGTAGTTTAGCAATGATTAAACGTAATTGTACCAACGTAGTACGATAGTCTAATAGTTCCATAAATCCATTTAATCTATGACTAGCGACCCGGCCCAGCTTCGCACGGGTGCAATGTATTATACTTAAAAAGCTTCCTCTTAAATCACGTTATCTATTAAAAAAATCCGCTTCAAAATACGTTGCGTAGTTTTAAAGATTTAAGCATACATAGGGACGGACAGACGACAGCGACTTTGTTTTATAATATACTAGCGACCCGCCCCGGCTTTGCACGGTTGCAATATTGACACATAAACCTTCCTCTTGAATCACTCTATCTATTAAAAAAACCGCTTTAAAATCCGTTGCGTAGTTTTGAAGATCTAAGCATACATAGGGACGGACAGACGACAGCGACTTTGTTTTATACTATGTAGTGATAGTGATAGTGAAGTGATAGTGATAGTGATGAATAAATTACGAAAATGGCAACCCTTGACAATTTACGCAGAGTGCAGCTGATAATAAGTCAGCCCGTTCTGAAGTGCAATTGAGTATGCGAAGCGGGCGTCAGAGGAGACTCCTGGATCAGAGTGGTAGATTGGTGGAAATGTAGATGTCTAATCTACTACTAATTATCTGTTCCAACTAAATGGAACAGTATTTTACTATAAGTCATTGACAAGTGAGTCGAGTAGTAAAAGCAATCACACCAATTAAATAAATATCCTTGGACATTTCACACAACGCCATCTCGTTCCAAGCTAAGCAACTTAATGCTTGTGTTATGGTAACGAGATGGATGATAAACTAATTATATATATTTTTTTTGTAAATACATACATATTATAGATAGAAATGACACACAGACTCCGAGCCAGTGCCTCTGGTTTAGACAAAGACACTTGCCCGACCCCGGAATCGAACCGGGGACCCGTTGATCCAAAGGCGGCACATCTAACCACTAAACCAACGAGGCAGCAAATTGAATTAGCAACTCCTATGACGATCGTTTATTTTATCGTGGCACTGTAGGCTAATTACCCTCCATGTAACTGGAGGAGTCCCGACTCAGCATTGGGTCATCTATGGGCATATTATAGTAGTCCTACTATTCCTACTAATATTATAAATGCGAAAGTTTGTAAGAATATAATGTATGAATGTTTGTTACTCTTTCAAGCAAAAGTACTGAATGGAATGGATTCCAATAAAAGTTTTCAGTAACATAGTTTACCTTTAAGACTAATAAAAAGGCTATAATTTATAAATATATGTATAGTGTGAATTATTCATAGGTGTCAAGTAAGTAGGAGAAGAAACTGAAGAAAAAAATGTATAAATTTGTAAATTTAGGTTTAGCCAGTTTTAAATAGAAAAGAATAAAAAGCACGCTTACTTCTGTGGGCAATAGGGGTTTTGTTGCACCTTGTATACCCTTATTATGAAATGTTGCATAGGATGAGACGATTATGCGAAGATGTTAAACACCGGATGCTAAAGAATCTGCGACGTTTCCCTACGATTAATGCAAATTCTTCGCTTTCTCTACATTTGCAATGTTGCCAGGCATTTTATTTTTTACTAAACCAGAGACTTGTCTATAATGATGGATGACACATCTTAACCATCAATGACTGACTGACTGACATGAGCATGAAAACCTGTTTTGTTCACAGTCCAATTTGTGCCGATATAAAATTCCGACCACGTATATAGCGGGACTTGCACCGCAGCTACCGCCCTATATAACACCTCGTATTGCTAGCTAATGGATTTTCACCCTTTGTTCCCATACTCATATACAGGGTGTAACAGGAACCCTAAAGCCATTATGAATGGATCGATAGTACGTTACGATACTAGATTCTACTTTGTTATTTCGTTTCTTGCCGGCTCTTCTCCGTAGTGCTGCATTCTGAACCGGTGGTAGATGGTAAATAATCAAATTTCAATGCAAAATTTTATTTTATTGTTTTTGCTTGTTTGATTAAATGAGTTCTGATTTGATTAATCATTTCCTTTTTCCTGCTCTTACACACACCGTCACCTTCAGGCTGGAACGGGGTGGTGACACTAAGTATTTTAATACATTATTGGTTCACAAATTAATCAACGCGTCGATACATTCCTGATGGTTCAACATAAACGTAGAGAACTACATATGTCTTTTAAATCAATCATTTTTAAACCAATCAAAAAACACAGTTCTGTTGGTTTGATAGCTAAAGGGTTTTTGTTACACCCTGTATTCTTCAATCACTTGGAAGCAACGTCTTTACCCAATCAATCCATTACGTTCTACAATATTAGGAGTATCCTATAGAGTATGAAAGTAACTGTTATTACACGGACAAGATTATTTCTTCCCCGTCACAATTGTGTTCTGTTATTTTGACAATGGAAGTTAATAGTACCATTGTATCGTACTTTCATGTTCTTGCAGTGGCCTGCGGTGTCAAAATAAATTGACTATTACGTGTAGCCTCACAATAATAAATTACAAGTATAGAATAGTCGGTGTGGTGACGGATTTAGAGACATATGTCGCCATTATATTATGGTCGATGCCTAGCCACAAGAGAAAGAAAACTCGATACGATTACTCTCTGCCAAAGAGTTGTCTTGTCTTAGAGCCCCCGCGCATTAGGCGGCCAGGCCGCGCGGCCAAGTCGCTGCGGCTAACTAATTCTTCCACAATGTATGAAGATGCGCGCATTCCGGGGTGGGGCAAGTGTCTTTGTCTAAACCAGAGGCACTTGCTTGGAGTCTGGGTGTCATTTCTATCTATAATAAGTATGTATTAACAAAAAAAATATATATATAAGTAGTTTAACATCCATCTCGTTACCATAACACAAGCATTAAGTTGCTTAGCTTGGGACGAGATGGCGTTGTGTGATATGTCCAAGGATATTTATTTATTATTTATTTAACGATAAACATCGCGACACACACGCGGCCTAATGCGCGCAGCTACATACATCGTAGAAGAATTACTTGGCCGCGCGGCCTGGCCGCATAATGCGCGGAGGCCCTTATTTGGAATTTTTCTTTATGCGAACCTGAAACTCAAACATACTTTTTTACCAAAATGAAAAATAACCCTTTCACGTTCTATAATATCCTACCTATCATTGAAATGTGCTGAAAATCGAGATCAGACTCCACACCACATGTCTCCGCAGAGTGTTCGACTTCTTTGGACACATAGCGCGCAAGAGCAGCAACAGCATCGAAAAACTGCTACTGACAGGAAAGGTGGAAGGAAAAAGACCGAGGGGCCGTTCTCCCATGCGATGGTCGGACCAAATACGATCCGAACTGGACACCATCGTATGTGACGCAATTCGCGCTGCAGAAGACAGAGCGTCCTGGCGTGAAATAGTCCGTAATAAAATACTCCAGAGAGGTCACGACCCTTAGCACTGAGGATACACGACGCAAGGAGGAGGATCATTAAAATGTTGTAACAGTTAAATGAAGGTATAAATCGCGATGCAATTGCAGAATACAATCCTGATCAAAAACAATGTGAGAAAGATTACAGTCAATATTGTAATACTTACAGAAACAAATTGAATAATGTACGACATTACCCGACATAATCTCGTCGTCATCTTAAATAATACAAATTCTTTTGATGCTGTACGCAGTAATAAAGATCGACAATATCATCTTATTCAATCCTTCACTATGTAACAATTGTGTACTGGCGTTGTTTATTGTCTGTGTGTTGGATTAAGAATTAATAGTGTCCCCGACCCCTTTCTTAATCCCATTTCTAAATATCTAATAAAATATTTGTGTAGTCAATCTGAAGAAGATCAATCAGTACATCAATTGCATTTCGCACTAACCACTATGTCCTTTGGTATCTAATATAACTGAAACTCAGTAATATAGGTAAACACTTTGTTCCACTTTTTACGAAAATTTCGCGAATGGAGAAGAATGTAATTTCCCACACTTATAGATTATCTTTAAATAGAAGGACTGCAGAATGCTAATATTTTATTATATTTTTTTATTAAGTATGCATAAAAAATACATTAAATAAAATTACACATACTACCATGTATTTGACACACACACGCATACAAACTGTTTTGTTTATTTGTTTATGTCTGTGGTCAAATTGAGAATTGAACTAAAGTTTCAAATCATTTTGGGCGACCGCAATTTAATAACAATATGAAAGAAAAATGTAACACAATTTCTAAAATTACCATAGACGATAATAGGTATAATGTCGAGATGTAACGATAACTATTCAGAGGAACGGCAACTTAATTCACACGTCGTATTCAAACGTTATTGCTTTCATATGTTAATGTGAAAACACGTGCTTGGCCGTATCGCTATGAATGATTGAGTTAATACCGTTTTCGCGGTCGAATAGCGCATCACGATCGGTCTTATGACGCAGCGTTTTTTTTGTCTAAACAACCATCTAAACCCGGTTTTCGGTAGCAAATTCCTTAGCCATATTTTGATATTAGATTAATGCCTGAGTAGAATACTTACTGTAATCATTTTGATATCTTGCATCGTCTAACTAGCGTCATATTTGATAATATACGCTTTTGCTAGGAGTCTGGTTTCAGGTCATGGTAAAATTGTTACTGTTTGATTGGTATTGCAATTTTGCCTGTTTATGACCTTTATTCTATATAACATACTTTAAAACAATGAAGAGCATCTTAATTCGTTGGATTTTTTATAAGCCATGCTTTTGCCTAGCCTGCATAGCCTAATTGTCTTCTACAGTACCCGCGCGTAGTAAAAAAAATAATTTTAAAAAAGCAAATTTGGTGATTCTTTTCTGCTCTTTTCTGCAGAGCAGACTCCTAACCGCTGGTTAATGGTAGTGGAAAAGAATCGAAACGAAAGATTAATGAAATCGAATTCATTTTTCTTTTCTTACTACGAAATAACTTCTCGATTTTTTCGACCTTTTCAATGACACTTAAACACGGAAGTTGTTTTTTTTTTAAGTAAGTTAACGAGGAGCAGTCGGCCTGTACTTAATTACGCACTGCAGTTGAAGCCCATTCGAAAATAATTAACAATTTATTTTAATTGCCGTCATATGTCGATATCATAAACATAGGTACTTATGTCATTGGTAGTATTTTCATTTGGGCAAGCTCTCGCGAACTGTAAACTTTAATAAGAAGTCGCATTAATGGTGAGCGTCCATTGACTGGACCAGCAACATACCAACAGATCGGTTTACTGTGAACTTAAATCAGTGGACCAGCAATATACCAACAAATCTATTTTCCGCCATATCATTTTTTTTTTCGTGTGTTATTTGCTGCATGGTTTCATAAATGTTAATAGTTATTGTTTGATAAAGCAAGCCCTTGGTAGATAATTATGAAATTAAACTCCCAACAAAGGCTGGACGTACAGACGTACTTCAAAAATATTTACGTGTGACCGAATCCTGTAGCACCCCATCTAGGCAGCATAAACAGTCAGTAATGTCCCTTCACTTAATTAGAAGTGGTCCGACTCATTTAAGGACTGAGAAGAAGAAAGAATATTATCCACTCTTTACTACACCCTGTAGTGTAACAAAAATCCTATAGCCATAACGGTACGATCGATAGTATCTAACACTGACAAGAATGTGGTGTGCAAAACTCAGGAAAAACAAAAAACTGTTTCCCCATCTAGATCACCGGCTGTTGACGAAAGTGTCATAACTAAAGAATGAGTATAATAATGTTTACAAAAAGTAAACGGGTAATTTTCTATGCAATAGGTACGTCTGTAACCCACACTTCAAAATTGAATAATAATTTATATACAAACTCCGATCGGTTTTATGTACCCACTTCATATGGCTATATGTGTGTTAGGTATAACATGTGTATGTTTATTTCTCGAAGATAACGTAAACATACTCTTTTTTGTCCGATCCCATGTGATACGACATCAAGCCAATTACATACACGACACCAAAGCAATAAGGTTATGAGTAATATAAATAACTAGCTGACCGGGCAGACGTTGTCCTGCATGTTATTCGTTTACCGACTGCAGCGCCATCTGTCGGGCTGATTTGTGAAACATTTAAATCATTCAAATCGGTCCAGCCGTTTAGGAGGAGTTCAGTGACATACACACTTACAATAGAATTAATATATAAATAAATTTCATAAATATATAAAAATTTAACGAACTGTCTCCACAAGTATACGCTTGTTATATAACAAGTCATGCATGACACACAGTTTAGGTGAAATTATTCACTTTATTTAACAGTTCCCACAGTTCAAACTTCCGAGGAAAGTGTTGCAATACAACCGTTACTTTTAATATTCAACCTCTGCATAAAACCTCTAATAAACGAATACTTACTTTTGTTTTTTTTACCACACCATTATGCCATTAATTAGTTAAGTATGCATGCTTCCCTGCAATTTATATTAATTTAAATTAAGTAACCAACACCTACTTGTATGTGATTAGCAAGACAATAAACAATTCGTTTGAAGCTTGGCCGCAAATGGAAAATCCTATTAAGTATTTATCAGCCGTACCAGGATTATTCTGCCGTGCATTTCATACGATTGCAATCGTGCTAAAATGACGTCATTGATTGTTTGAGAAAGTGTTAATAAAACTAATGGGAATATATTTTTTTGTTTGATGATTTACACACGCTTCGCAAAATTTGTGAGTCAGTCGATTTGAAACTGAGAACCGGTTTATTCGGATTATGTGTTTCAATACGAATAATCAGTTGGCATTAAAGTTTGCTAATCGATACAACTTTCGTCAGCGAATTTTAAATAAATAGGAAGGATAATTGACGATTTGATCGATATCGATTCTGATCGAGTGTAAGCAGACTGAGACCATACAGAACTCGCTTGAGGCCTGCTCAAATAACATCACGCTCTTGGTTGGTCTTGTCTTGTGTCCCTGTGGGAGATCAAAAGAAATAAATAGATTGTAAGAATGTAGCCCTTGTAACACGGGCCTTAAATGATATTGGTCATTTTAAATATGACGATTTAAAAAAGATTTGTGATAAAACCTACGTAAATAAAGTTCCTTTTGAGTTTGAGGAAATAGGGAGAGCAGAGCTCTACCAGTGGAAGCATGATGTTGACAGTGGTCAAAGCCATGCTTGTGAAAGCATGATGTTTAAATGATTTTGCGATAGGTGAAAAAAACTGTTTGTACCGGGTCTGTGACACGTGCTAACCTCCAGTATTGCATACCGCTCCGCTTTAGGCTAGGAAGTTAGCCGTTTGCAGTCGCACTGTATGCTTGACAAATCACTATCACTACATAGTATAAAACAAAGTCGCTTTCGTCTGTCCGTCCCTATGTATGCTTAAATCTTTAAAACTACGCAACGGATTTTGAAGCGGTTTTCTTTAATAGATAGAGTGATTCAAGTGGAAGGTTTATATGTATAATACATGCATAAATGCACACGTGCAAAGCCGGGGCGGGTTGCTAGTAAATTAATAATTTTATTTAGTCTAAGTTAAGTAAGTAAGTGTAAGGTCGGGCAAGTGTCATTGTGTAAACCAGAGGCACTTGCTCGGAGCCTGGGTGTCATTTGTGTTCGTGAATTTCATGTGTGTAAACTACCCCCGTGATAGGTTATACCCAATGCAGAGGATTTGTTTATATTTAAAAAAAGTTTCCATGTGGTAACCGGATTAAGAATACATAGTGTCACCACCCCATTTCATCCTGAGGGTGTTTTAAGAGCCGGCAAAAGGAAATTATAATGCTGAAAACCTAGCCGCAAGAGAAGGAATCTTGATACGAAACCCTGTGCCAACCCGTCTGGCCAGCGTGGCACAGTAGGCTATTTACCCTCCATATAATTGAAGCAGGGCTGACTCAGCAGTTGGTCATTTCTGGTACTGAGATTTAGTAGTAGTATTATGTGTGTCGGTAGACCGACGACCTGGTTAAGGTCGCTGGAAAGCAATGGATGCGGGCAGCCCAGGTCCGGCCTTTGTGGAGATCCTTGGAGGAAGCCTATGTCCAGTAGTGGACGTCTTTTGGCTGAAATGATAATGATGATGGTAATTATGTGTGGGACGTTTTTAATCAGAAGCTTTAAAGAAATAAGAGCAAAGTAGATTCGTTTACAATTATGCTCTCAGTCATGACGATTAAGTTGATAACTTCCCGAGATCATTAGCTGCAGCCTGTTTCCTTCTCAAACTTGACCTGAACAAATTTTGCAAAATAGCTTTCTATGCAATACAGTGCGGTTACAGTGAAGTTTCTACTTTTTTTGGTGATTAATGAGTGTACTAATGTTGGAATTATCATGACACTACATACGGGCATTGATATATTTCTTTCAAAGAACCCTACTTTGTAATAGTATATTTGGGAAGGACTTAAAATAAATCAAACTCAACTCAAACTCAAAAGGAACTTTATATTTATGTAGATATTCTCACAAAACTCTTATAAATAGTCATAATATTTACAATATCATCTTACGTCCCCTGTCCCCGGCTAGGTGGTAGTCTCCATATATACCTATCAGTCGTCATAATCTACATTCACACCTTTCATACACAATTCCTCATTCATACAATCCATCCATCTCTTTTGATTCATGCTGAAACTCTTATGTCCTCCGTTTTTTACTACACGCAGCGGTGCGAAATGATTATTTTTTAAACGTTGCCCTTGCACTGGGTCTGGCCTGAGTCGCGGGGTTAGTTTACCAACATGTATTTCACGAACACAAAAGACACCCAGACTCAGAGCAAGTGAATCTGGTTTAACAAATACACTTGCACGACCCCGGAATCGAACCGAGTACCTAACTGTTTAACAAAAGGCAGCACCTTAAACCCCTAGACCAACAAGGCAGTCAATTTCAATTAGGATTTTGCAACAGGCAATAATATTCGATTGGCGTTTATGTCACAGATAATAAAAGTGCAAAAACCGGTGGGTTGTTCTTTTTGATACCTTTATTGAATACTTTTATAGAGATAACACATTCATGTTCCCATTACAAAATGAACTGCCTTATAAATACATATTTAATGTTAATACAGTTCACTTTATTGCAAATTCATGTTCCTTATGCACATACTCGTAATAATCTACTAACTGACTCATGCGATGTTGTAATTCCCTTCGAACGCCTCCCCAACTAGCAATACAATTTAAACGAACGAAAGTTGAAGAAGAAGTACTTAATTTCTAGTTGGAACAAATAATGGTTTTTGAAAGTCAAGCTAGATACGAGTATAATCCTGGGAAATTAAACTAGTTCAATGTGTGTTATCATTTCAGTATTCTCGGTACATGATATGACATGTCAAATACTAGTGACAGTAACAAAACCGCGATAAATACCTATATTCTAAATGTACAATGTCCGTGTGTTGACGTATTAAAAATACCCAATTCTATCCTGAGGGTGTCGTAAGACCTGACAAAAGGAAATGACAAGGCCGAGACCTAGCCGCAAGAGAAGGAAAAATGTATACAAACCCCTTTGCCAACACGTCTGGCCAGCGTGGCACAGTACGCTAATTACCCTCCATATTTTTGGAGGAGGACCGACTCGGCAGAGGAATAGTCGATGGAAGCTCATTGTAACAAAAGCTTTATTACTTTAGGTAGGCTTTTATTAATTTCAGTCCAATGCGATGCGATGTTTACGTCCCTAAATATTATGTCATAGATAACAGCTCATGTGATAATCGTAACGCTACCAACCATAGAAAAATAACGGTTGCCTCTGTCAACTGGTTAAATGAGATCGCCTGTTATGTCGGCCATCCGGAGCCAGTTTGCAGTTATCGTCTTTTTTCGACACTGACCACTTTTACTATCTCTTTGGAGCGACGGACGGTTACGATTTAGGGTCAGGGTTGTCACCACGGGAGCGTAGCATAAGTAACCTGAAAAAGACTATAGCGGCTTATTTTTTCGATATTAGTTAATTTTAACTTTTATGTTACCTCCGGACGTGGCTTCTTTCTTTCTTTACTTTCTACCCTGTCGTTTTCTATTTAGTCTAAATTCTGTATAGGTACTATTTGTGAAGGCTTGTAACTGGTCTTCGTCTACTATGTATTGTTTTATATTCATTCTAGCTGTAAGTTTTCTAAATAAATAAAATATATAAAATTACTGTCAAAATATGTAAGAGATATTGTACATTTTGAACGATATTATGATAGAAAACGTATACTTAATTGGAACTTGGCTAAGTATTTTAAACCTTTATTATGCGAAATGGAGTAGGTAAGTATAATAACGTTACTATGAAATGTCACAACAATATTTTTGACGTTGTTGAACGTTTCAATCGTGATTGCGAGACACTTTAATGACGGCTGTCTTCATAAGTGTAAAGAAACATTTAAAACTATAAGTTTAATGTCGCTTTAATGGTCAATTTTCCGATGAAGCAAGTGTCAGAATATATCTACAGTATGCCCTTGTCCTTGTACTCTATGGGATTTGCAAAATCCACTAAATTATGACCTCTTCGAACTCTAAGCCACTTAACTCTAGTATTACATATAAATAAAAAACAAAAACAATCATCTAGGACGTTTAAATACCTGCTTAGTTATTTTAACGAGCGGGCAACCCTACTCGTACTAGAGATTTACATCATTTTCAGTTCAAATTGCGTTTTATTATCCAACACGTATTATTAAAGGGTACCTTTTGTGCGTGTCTCTGACGTTGCTTTGGAATTTATTTTAGGACTTTTTGCTAACCTACTTCCGTTATTGCTTGGCTTCTGTGAACCTGATAAGCTACCGATGAATTGTATTCTTTCGATTGGTTTACAATATTGTCAGTATTGGAATTATGTCACGCTGACCGGTTACAATTCTCAGCCCTGTAACTAGTTACTGAGTTGGTCTAGGGGTTAGCCGTCTGCGGCGGCGTGGTTCTGCATCAGATCCAGATCCCACAATGCCGCAACAGGATGCGAGTTGGAGCACCCCGGGGAGGTTTAGTGGGTAGGCCCCCACTATGGGGGAGAGTCCCACACTCCCAGGAAGTCCATAAAAGATTTTACCCCGGGTGAAAAAAAAAAGGCGTTAGATATGCCGCCTTTGGATCACGGGGAGCTGGTTCGATTCGGGGGTAGAGCAAGTGTCTTTGTAAACGAGTATCATTTGTGGTCGTGAATTTCGTGTTTGTAAAATGCCCCCGGGTTTCGTTAAATTAAAAAAAGTCAGTCCTTAACTTTAACAAAATACAACCGAATTAAGAACCTTCTCCTTTTTCAACTTGTTTGAATAAAAATTAAAAAAACCAAACCGGGCTCTTACTTAAGAACTACTGGAATTTTAGAAATCGTCTTATGTCAAGGTTTTCCAATGGCATCGATAGGTAAATTTAGTAAAAATGTAGTTCCCCCGAATACTAAAAAATAATAAATTAAATATCTAGGTAGAATTTTTATAGCGGCTTTGTGGGTAGGTAAGGGCGCAATTTGACATCTCTACGCGTCCCAGAGTCCCACTGTGGGACTTCCCACATAACCCGGCCAATCTCCAATGGCCGGGTATCAACGAGGATGTGCGACGTAAAAATAAGCAAAAGAAATAAATCTTAATCTCTGACTCTCTAAGACTTCGAGAGTAAGAGATTAAAAGTATTAGAGTCTAAGTAATCAATGTTTTAAAGTGCAAAATTGTGCAGTTTTCGATTACTTTTTCTATCGAGTGAAGTGTTAGATAGTAATCATGTTTTAGATGTTGACGTTCACTAGACTAATTTCTGAAATTTTATTGAGTATATTCCAGAATTTTACCTTATATACTTATTATCTTAAGTTTACGAACGATACAATTTATTATAAATCGGAACAAGAGCGCTATAATTAATAAGTACATAAATATGTTATAATCTTTGTACACATTTTTAGACGCACTGAATTTAAAACAGCCGACGTAACTTTCTCTTAACTGTGATAGACTGAGCATAAATAGCTATCTAGTATAGTACATAATTAGATGCTAAAACAGGTAAAATAAAATTGAAAAGTCGTCTAATACATTGTAGATCTCTCTCCGATTGGCTAATAATGACGCGAAGGTGATCCAAGTCTAAACAGCAGGTTCATTTATGTAACAGCGCACAAGAATGTCGGAACTAGGTATTTGAATATCTGTCAAGCTTATTGGAATAATATGCAAACGATACACAATAACAGTGCGGTAATCAATGTATATGGTGCATAAAAAGCGCGTATACATGGCAAATGGTGGCCTAAGTTAGCGATTATTTCGTAAGTAGTTAACAATTAGTTGGACAATTTGTTCAGGCAATATTTGAAGACGATATAAGTTATCATACCATAGATATCAAAATAACAAAAAAATTAGACATAAACAATATTTTTTTTACTTAAACCCTAAAAAAAACAATAAACTAAACGTAAATAACTAAAATTATAACTTTCGAGTACGCTGCCAAGAAGGCTAGTAGCATTGCCACGTTGTATGGCAACGCTGAGCAAAGTATTAACCAGCCTTCAGGTCACCGGTTGAAATTAACAGACCCCTGGAATTTTTTTTCTTGGACATATACATACACGTACCTACTTAAATACATGTACTAAAGTAGTTTATATAGATAATCTATAGTATTGATAAATGATATCATCTTCTGTCTTCATAAGAACACAATTCTTCATCTGACTTTTTATGTCAAGAAAGGCTAGACGGAAATGGCAAATTTTGGTTTAGGCTAATTACCCCTAGCATTGAAATGAAACCTTCTTAAATATTGTGCGAAAGAAATTTATTGAATAATATGTACAAAATTCATGACAGTTTATAAGGGTATACCGAGGGGAGGCATGATTACGAAAGAGGGAAGCAGGTGGAAGAGTCGGGTCTAAATAATAGCAGGGCCGACGTAACCAGGAGCGATGTAACGAGCACCGAAGGCGCCATTGACGACGGTGGGGCCAGCTACCAAGGTCTGAAACACATCGTCATCATCAACGTTAATGCAGCCCATAAAATACTCATTGCCAAGTCGGGCTACCTCCAATTACTTATGAAGGGAAATTAGCCTACGTACCACGCTGGCCAGACGGGTTGGCACAGGGCTTCGTATCAAGTTTTCCTCCACTCGCGGCTGCTTTTATAGCCTTAGCCTCTGTATGCACTAGAGACTGGCAGCCTAGGCAGCTAGCCGCGCGGCCGACTAAACCGCCACAAAATTTCAACCGCCAGTGCGTACAGACTTAACCGGTTACAGGCTAGTGCTAGTGCTAGTGGATAAGAGAGTCAGGGCATAGCGATTAACCACTCGCTTGAGCAAGCTCCTCCACCTTAGAAAAAGTCGCAGCCAATTTTTTTATCCACAGGTGGTTGTGTTGCCGCGCGTGAGTATCGTCACCAGAGCTCTATCAGAGGAAGCATGGTGACGATACCCGGAGAAAACCACTTCTCCTCTGTCACCAACATATATTTTTTTCCAACCAACCCTTAACCCAACCTACGACACAGACATCATTCTTTCTTTCTTGTTATTTTTTCATGGAGGATAGCTAGCCCACTATGCCACTCTTCCTTGCACCAACGACAGGTTTTGTTATATTACTTACCCTAGCAGGGTATGGGAGAACCCCAGCGGCGTAGCCTGGCCAAGCGGCGATCAGCTGAGGTGCAGCGGAAGCGAGCGCCACGCAAACGAGGAGAAAACAGATCTGCAATTACAACAACAAAAGCTTATTTACCACCTAATTTGAGCAAAAACTTTGTACTCCAGTTTAAAATAATTTCCCACACGTATAGTTTATGTAGAGAGAGAAGTCTATACAGTTTATATTTATTTACATTAAATCAAGAAATAAAACATTACCATCTTTTATTTATTGTTAACTAGTGGCCTGCCCCGGCTTCGCCCGTGCAAAGCGGGGGTGGGTTATACATATAAACCTTCCCCTTGAATCACTCTATCTATTAAAAAAAACCGCTTCAAAATCTGTTGCGTAGTTTTAAAGATTTATGCATACATAGGGACGCACAGAAGAATGCGACTTTGTTTTATACTATGTAGTGATGAAGATAAAGAAGATGTCTGTGGTCAAATTGAGAATCGATTCGAGAATCGAAATTATATATTTAATAAAGAACTATAATTTAAATTAACTATGGTCGAATCTCGACCATTGGGCGACCACTAGTATTGTTAAACATAATTATGTATATAATGCCAATGTATACGGGAGCGGATGGGGCCGCCAGGCATGAGAGCCTCTGCATTTTGCGTGCATCTTCCCCCATGCACCTCCTTGTGGAGCGATCAGAACCCCCTTCAAAGTGTGCCGTCCGCTGAAAGGCGGGCCAAGGCTCATTAGGATCGCGGTGCATGTTCCCCCATTGGACAGCGCAACACATTTGTTTTTAAATAAAAATGTGATATTCGAGTTAATGTTATATTACTTTGAAATACTACTAAAGAAAAACTAAAGCTTAAAACATTCAACTCTTCTTTGACTTGTAATATACAACAAGTTTTTGTCTTGTTCCCAGAAAATGTACAAGTTCGAAGGATTCTAATAATACTCACGATGAATTTCATGTTGAAAGTTATTAGATTTTCTCAGTTGAACCGCTGTCAAGGAATCCAAGAGCGAACTATACCACCCTAAGGAACGCACAGACTTTATATAGGGCCGCAGAAGGTCGTCAACAAACGCGCCAACTAGATATCCAAACAGAAGCCAAGACCCTCCTAAGGTCACTACTGCCTATCTGAATATTTAATGAAAATACTAGTTCCTAGGAAAAATGTCTGCAAGCCTATTATACTCGCCCTAGTTCCAGCGCTCATAATAAATTGTTAACGTAATTGAACAATGTTGGTATAACCATTTACCTACATAATATTATAAGCATTTAGTACAATGTCACCAACCCATACTATACTAAGGATTTTGTAAGACACTGACCATCCAACCGCTATAGAAAGAAAGCTTGAAACAAACATTGTGCCAACACGTCTTGCAAACAACTGTGCTAAGATCCCTCCATGAATTTGGAGACGGCCCGACTGAGTAGTGGGCCATTAATGGGCTGAAAAGGTGATGACGGTGACCACACTTTAATCCCTAGGCTCTGTAAAAGAGGTTCCTTGCTTAAGATCCGCTAGATGTCTACTACACTACTGCTACTCAGTCATTAGCTGGCTCCAAATAGCTGGGTCTACACCGAACGATCCGTTTTGGATTGCAGATGCACATTTGGATCCCGCTCCTGCCGCGCGCGATCAGAGCGCGATGAATCGTCCGGTGTGGACCCAGCTATTGACAACCCACTGTTGAGTCGGGCCTCCTCCAATTACATGGAGGGTATTAGCTCACTGTGCCATATGCCTCGCGATGGGGGTCAATATAAGCACCTACCCGATTTAAACAAGATATTTAGAAGAGCCGCCGAAATCTAACATAGTTACCAAACGGATTTGTAAAAGTAATCATTTCGAGTATAGCATCATGTATCGGTCTGTCTGTCTGTATCAGAAATCTAGAATAGGCATGGTAGTAAAAAGTTAGATTTGTTTCTAGTCGTTCCACTCTTGGTCTAAAAGTAAATGTGGGCGCTACGATTCGTAATCACTTGATTTAACATTATGCGCTTGTTATTGATAGTGAAGTATGAAATAACATTTAAATTAATGCATATTAAACGTATCAACGTATTTATTAATCAACAACTCGTTAATCTTTCAATTATCTAGTTATAAAAAAGGCTGCAGACAACATACTTAATATATAACATAAGTGTTATTTGTACTATTTTCATTTATCTGTTAATATTCTTCTTCTTCTTAGTGGTCACATATTATTTTTCAGTAAAATGTCGTGCAATATATCTCACTAAATAGCCATAATATATATTATAATAGATATTTTAAGTACATATATTTCTAACCTTATCAGCATATTAGAGGCTTTTCTGCATCCAGCCTCATGTGTTCATCTATGTGCGGTTCCGACGGTTCTATAGCTTCTGCCCGGTAGACCGCATTCTCTATCCATACCGCAATGCGATCCGAAATGGCCACCATGAAACGAGCTAAGCGGCCAGGGTTCGTTCGGGTTGGCTTTGGTTCTCCTGGAGGGTATATTATAGATTAAATACCTATCATCATCCATCGGAATACGGGAATACTACAACTCTACAGAAAATAGTCACCAAGAAACTAAATCCTTTTTCAATTATTATGCACTGAGGTCATAAGGTATTTAGAATATATATTCTCACTACTCGATTCCTCTCAGAGGCTATCGTAACGGCCGCCGAAAGAAAATACACAGATTTTCTGTCTAGCAAGAGGAGAAAATCTCTATAAAAAACCCTGTGACAACTCACTTGGCCAGTGCGGTACAGCACGCTAATTTCCCTTTGGCTCCACTCAAGTGGAACATTTGTGGGTTGTGATGTCGAACCTCGTTAAACCTGCCTTGTTCAGAGTTAGCATGTGCCGCCTTTAGGTCACAAACCTCCGGTTCTATTTTGGGAAGTGTTGTCTTTTTTCAGCAGAGGTACGTAATTGCTCAGTGTCATTTGTGTTCGAAATTTACATTTAGTGTTATATAAAAAATAATGTTTTAGAAAGGTAATATTACACAGACCGAGGATTTCAGCAACTCTCTCCAGCACGACATCGGCAATACTACGCAAACGGTTGGACACCAGCATCTCCTTCTGACCCTTGGCTATGTAGTCGCACAAGCGGTAGGCCACCTTTAGAGCGAGAGAAGGAGGTGGAGACACTGTTTTACTGTTAAGGTATAAAAATCTTACTCTAATAGCCTAAAACATATTTAACCAAGGCTTACGCGCAGAGGTAAATCTCCGTCAAAGAGATGGAAAAAGCAGGATAGAGTTTGCCCAAGATGTATGTTGGCTACAAATTACAATACTAAAATAATATCTACGTATACTTCTAAACAGAGGTAGTGCATAGCGGATAAATGTGGACTAGGGTCGCGTCAGTCAATTTACACGTTTTTTGATCTCGGTGGCGAAATGCTTGATGTCCCTCAGGTGTGGGGCTGGCGGTAATGTGGGACTCCAGAATACATGGACCGACCCGGCTACCCATTAGACGCACTTTGACGTCTCAGGATGTTTATAAACAAAAATTGGTTCGCGAGTACGTAATCTACTGTGGCTCCCCGACAACCGTAACGCCCTTGCCGATGGCAAGCCAAATAGCACCTCCTTTTTGTGGTATCGTCTTTCTGCGCTTAAACTTAAGGCCGCATACCTGATCGCAATCCTAGTGGCATAAAAATAGAAATGGATAGGTACCTACGTGATGCGACGTAAGCGAGATGTGGTTCTTAAAAAAAGACGTGCAAATGTAAACCTGACAACTGTCTTACTTGTGCACTGAAGTTCACCAGCCATTTCTGTCTTATCCGAAACTCCTTATCCTTGTCGCTGGTATCCTTCCGAGCCATCATGCTTCCCGGCCCAGTCCATCTTCGGCATGACTCGCTCAACGCTTGGAAATATTGCTCAGTTTGTCTACATGAAAATATTCCATCTCATAGGACAGTGCTTAAACAACCAATGAGGATCTACTCCAATTTGGTCATATAGATACCTTGCCTTCGATCCCGGCTACCATATTCTTTCGATATACGAGGTCAGTAACGTAAAAACAGGACGCCTGTAGGCCAAATTCGAGTACAAATTCTCGCGGTCTTTTGTCGAAATTTTACCGTCATAAAATCAAGAGACGGCGTACCATAATCCTGTCACGGTGCGCATCCTACGTCGGTTGGTATGATCAAAGATTACCGGTAGTCCTACTAGATTTGCCTTCCTTCTAAGACCACCCGTCTCAGGAGGAAGGCAAATTTTCCGTATACGGCATACAGGGTATAACAAAAAACCATGTAACCATTCCGAAAGGATCGATAGTACTAAGTACGAATAAAGACACTGTAGGTATTCAAAATTTCTGTCAGCATGCTGATGGATTTAGAATATGGTGTCGCCACCCCATTCCATCCTCAGGGTGTCGTAAGAGCCGATAAAATGAAATGACAAGGCCGATAACCCAGCTCCAAGAGAAGGGAAACTTGGTACGAAATCAGTGCTAACCTGAACCCAGCGTGGCCCAGAAGGCTAGACTTGAGAGCTAAGCACAGATAATCGAAGAAACTTAATGAACCTCAAATCACCAAGCTTGTAGGACAATAGTAACAATTGAAAGTTGGTTGGTTTTACTGGAACCCTGTATTGCTATGTATAAGATAAAAACCCATTTTAAGTACCGAGCTGTGTTTTGATTAGGCCCTCATTTCGGATGGCCATAGAGTTCATAATACATCCTGTATAACCAAATAAGATGAGACTGGTGCGAAGGCAAGGTAGGTAGATGATGATGGTGATTACATTAGATTCTATTTGACGACACGGTTGGCGCAGTGGTTGAGCGATCGACTGCTGTGCAGCATGTCGCGGGTTCGATTCCCACACGGAAGTAATATTTGTACTACCTACAATATTTGTTCCGGGTCTGGGTGTTTTCTATCTATAATATGTATGTATTTACAAAAAACATATGTATATAAGTAGTATATCATCCATCTCGTTACGATAACACAAGCATTAAGTTGCTTAGCTTGGGACGAGATAGCGTGGTGTGAAATGTTCAAGGATATTTATTTATGTATTTATTTATTTTATTTAGCAAAATGTCTTACTCAGGGCTTAGAAAATAATCTTCCTCCAAGGCACTTTTTATCTTGTCTCGCCTATCTCGTGGTAGTATGGCGCATTTTTCATCCCATAGCGATCTTAGTCGTCTAGCAGGCGGTCGGGAAAGCATCTCTACCCGCTCCATATTACGACGAAGGCGCGGTGGTATTTTTCGACCGGACCCATCTACATCGTTGCAGAAATAATTACCCAATTCCATCTTGAAGGTATCGTAAGAGCCGACAAAAGGAAATGACAAGGCTGGTGACCTAACTTGACACGTAACCCTGTCAACCCGTTATTGTTACACTACAGAAATGGCGAACTTAAGTTCCGCCCACTGAATGATTTGTCGATACTATACAAGCAGCAGTGGCATCTATAGCTCGTTCAAAGATCTACACAGGGCCGGATTTAGGAGTCCAGAGGCCTCGGGGCAACAAAGGAGTGGAGGCCCCCTTGCCCCAAATTATTTTCCAATGGGGCAAAATATGCGTGGTAAAATCAAGGGGTCATGTTACATTTCGGGGGGGGGGGGGCGAGTGAGCGTGGCGAGTGAGTAAAAGCGAAAAAAAAATATCAAAGGAAAAGATGTTTACTAGGTTTACTGTTTGAAATATGAAAGATTTTTTTCCGAAGTCTCTATTGTGGAGGCCCCGGGGCTTTCGCCCCGGTTCCCCCCCCCCCCCTAAATCCGGCCCTGGATCTACAATTTGTCCCGATCACCCACATTGCTCCACTTTCCACGTATCATAAATGTATCTAGTCTTGTGGACTACATTTAAATAGGAATACAGCGGTGCTATCTTACTTTTGGCACAGTGATGCAGTAGTGTCACACTGTTGAATCAACAACAGAACTTGTAATTAATGATCTGGCTGTAGGCTGTGTCCGGAAATTTTATGCTTGGTCCAACGGCCCTAGCATCTCGCTACATCATTTAAAACAGACTGAAGAGTTTCAATTCCGTAAAACGATGTTCTATAATTTAAGTATCTCGAGACCACGAATCGGTAAGCGTAGTGTAGGACGGCCCTCTGCTAGATGGAGCGACGATCTGCGAAAGGCTGCGGGCAGTAGCTGGATGCATCAAGCTGAAGACAGGGCGCTATGGCGCTCTTTAGGGGAGGCCTATGTCCAGCAGTGGACTAATGTGGGCTGATGATGATGATGATGGGTGCAGTATATACAAATATTCAGGCTTTCACAATACACCTAGGTACCCAACTGAACAGTAGAACTTGTGACCTTGATACTCAACCAGACGTCAGTCAAGACAAGGGAACCCTTGAATCATCATCATTATTACCAGCCCACTCTAATCCACTGCAGAACATAGGCTCCTTCGAGCTTAGGATAGGGCGGTTTGGCCCTAGTATCCTAACCTATGCTTATAGCATACAGCAGCAGCTTACGGCAAGCAGCAGCAAGGCTGAAGACCTTAAATACGGAGAATCTTACCCGAATCTACTTTCTTCAAAATTTTAACATTCTGTTCAGATTTTGTAAGGCCCGATTTGGAAGGGGTCTTAGACATCGTGGTACCATTAATTTACTACGGTTAATTTAAAAAATGAACCAAAATTTAATAATTATGTGACACTGAATGACACTGTGATATTTTTTAAACAATGACTTAGAGCTCAAAAGAGTTCTACAATAGTAAATATTAGGTATCTCTTTGATGGTAGTCATAATAGAAAATGTTTATAGAATAATTCCCAAAGATTACGTATATATTTTCAAGTGGATCCATAATATAGCATCCCTCTATCATAGGTCTCAAATTATATATGGATAAGAATCACTATCACTTCACTACATAGTATAAAACAAAGTCGCTTTCGTCTGTCCGTCCCTAAGTATGCGTAAATCTTTAAAACTACGCAACGGATTTTGAAGCGGTTTTTTTCAATAGATAGAGTCATTCAAGAGGAAGGTTTATACGTATAATACATGCAAAATTGCACCCGTGCGAAGCCGGGCGGGTCGCTAGTAAAATATAATATGTAGTTTTACAACTATAACTGCTAATCTCTTTTTACGGTGATGCACTTATGATGCTATACGATTGACAAAACAAATGAGAATTTCCACGTGTGAGTAGAAGGGGAGAAATCTGTGGCCATATGAAGGGCAGTCAAACGCCCAAGGTAGAGTAGAGGGACTGGAGATTTATTTTCTTGCCCTCAAGTCCCTCATAACTTCCCAGGACATTTTCACCAGGAAAGAAGGGGTAGTCCATAGAAAACATAATGGTTTGAAGACTTCGTAGTCAATTGTGGATGGAAGGTACTTTAAATGATAATAAACACAAGAATTTTCTATCGTTTATTGCTTAGGCCTTAAACATAACCAGCAGGAGAGATCGGGCGTCCCATCGTTGAATTGCGGCCGCGCTTCAGGAACCTCTCTTTGGTACGGCAGATGCCAACCGTTGTTTTTCTTTTGGGCAAAAGGTGTGAACTGTAACGGTGGCTGAAAAGAGTTTATGGCTTTGTTGGTACACAGATTACGTGAAAACTATAAAGAGGATTTAAAATTATAAATATTTATACGATATACGATTTTTTTTTTTAGTTTGTGTAGCGAGATTGTGACGTGTCGATAATTTGTTAACTGGCATCATCAGTAGCAATGCTTGGTCCTCATTACATGAGTTTTTCTCAATGCCAATGGAATTCCATACCAGCTCTTTATAGCTGAGTCCTATAATTGCTCTGAAGGCAAGAAGGAATGTACCTAGCCTTTGGAGAACAATTTGATACAGTAGGATAGTTTCCTCCTATGAATTGAGAGGGTGCCCGATTCCCCAGGAGACCATTCAAGGGTTGAAATGACACTTACTTACCTGTATAATAACACCCTTGATCCCACGCAGGACTACCATCCACTGGTGTTGCCATTGCCATCTGGTGAACACATTTTTTAAACGCTCATCCTTCATCAAGAACTTGTGCCCTCTAAGTAAATCTTTAGACACGATATCTGTATGCGAGCCACTTAGAATTGCAGCCGTGATGAAGTAAGGGTCATCTTGAGATCTGAAAAAAGTAGGTATCTTTTTTCCGGGCAACACAGACTGCTACGGTACATTTTAAAATTTAGACCGCTACTTTTTTTTATATCTCTACGTGGCTCAAGCGTATGGCTCGCCCCATGGTAAGGGGATACCATTATCCATGTGCCTGTTAAAAAGTGGAAGCACGACGCTGCTAACCAAAACATAATGATTCCCCGGAAAGGCTCACCAAGTACCTACGTTATTTGGCTGCGGGATTCTGTACGGTGAAGCTCCTGTGAGCGGATGGCCTGCTATGGGTGAAGTACTTAAAAATATATCTTCTTCTATACTTATAATAAATCTGTAGAGAGGTCAATTCTGTACATGAAATATTTTTCCAAAATAACTATCAGCGGGTGATTAGTGATCGATACTGACGCCAAAAATGCAATCAGTAAAATTTTTGTCTGTCTGTCTGTCTGTCTGTCTGTCTGTATGTTCGTTATAGAAACAAAAACCACTCGACGGATTTCAACAAAACTTGGTACAATTGTTATTCATACTCCTGGGCAGGTTATAGTATACTTTTCATCACGCTACGATCAATAGGAGCAGAGCAGTGAAGGGAAATGTTGGGAAAACAGGAGAACTTACTCCATTTTTTAAGCATCCGTCGCGTGTGCAGCCTTAATAGTTAAAAAGCTACACAGAAATCATGTATGACGGAAATGTTCTCCTTAAAATTATATAAAAAATATTCCACGACAGCAAATGTCTATCTTTTATGGTAGACTCACAATAA
This sequence comes from Clostera curtula, assembly GCA_905475355.2. NCBI lineage: Eukaryota > Metazoa > Arthropoda > Insecta > Lepidoptera > Notodontidae > Clostera > Clostera curtula. The sequence goes on along the minus strand of FR997808.1, from coordinate 5,615,436 downwards.
CATGTGTAACTCCCGGTAGCTTAGCAGTTCAGAGCTTTCTGATTATATTTGTCCACTCTTACGTTTATATCACTCTCAATCATCCCTAATTAATAAATGTTAACATTATTACCTATTTAATAAAAAAAGAATCATAGAAATCGGTTCAGAAACACCAAAGTTATTCATGAAATACGCTAATAAACCATCGCGCGTGATTACTGAATCGTGCTTTAAGGATTATTTTTGTGTAACCGTCGCATCGGGTCGTCGCGCGAGGTTTAAAAGGGCGGGGGATCCAACCAAACGCGAACTTCATACAATATTTGGATTTGGCTGATGATGCGAGCGAGTAGACGTTCCAAGTTTTCGCCCTTATTGACAGGCAATATTGTTTATCAGCGCGACTTTTAGTCTTTACAATAATTTAGTTTATTTAATTTTCTTTTGTTGTTATTTCATAAAATAGTTATTTCGGTGGCGTGTTATATTCGTTCAAATTACAAATTATTAATAGTTAGCATTTTATTTCTTTTTAGGTGAAGTAGTAATAGGTTAGTAAGTAGTAGTTAGTTAGTAGTAGGTAAGTTTTGGTTAATTTATGTTCAGTTTTTTTTAATAATAATAATAAGTAAGTAAAATCGTAGGTACTTTTATTAATTAAAGGTATAAGTAGGTATTATTTATTATGTTAGAGGTATTTAGTTTTAAGTGAAGTAGGATAGTTTACCCGGAAGCTTTGCGCTGAAGTATTTTCGTACTTAAGCCTCATGTGAACGTGATCTAAACAATATTACCAATACATTAACTTAATAATACACAAGGAATTACACACTGACGGAGTTGCGGGCACAGCTATCTATATCTATATAAATAAAACTCTTCCGTTACTGAGTGACTGACAGACAACGCACAGCCGAAACTAATGGCAGTAGAGAGCTGAAATTTGGCCTGTGTGTTTGTTGGGAGGAGTAGCCTACCACTAAGAGAGGATTATTGGAAATTCCCTCCGAACGGGGAGAAAACGGGGATGAATTGTTTTTTTCCGGAAGTCATTATTCCACGCGGACGAAGTCGCGAGCAAAAGCTAGTATTAAATAACTTCAATTATTAAGACATCCTGCATTATACTCTTTACGCGTGTTCACGTGTTCGGTTCTTTGTGTGTGTGTGCGTTCTACAAGTCTACTCTGTTCAAATAAAGCTAATATTAATGGCAAACTGAAGAGCCACCATTAAATTTCAGTTTACAGAAATGGTTTTGATTCTGCCCATATATGACCTACTACTGTGTCGGACCTCGTTTAATCTTATGAAGGGATTTACTCCTGATTTATTGCCTTACTTACAAGTCCTCCGTGAAAAATGTCTTGGCTTTACTTTTTATTCTTTGCATTGGCGACTTAGACCAGTTCAACATATGCCTTCGGCCCAAAACGAGCACTTTCTTATTCCTCGTAACAAAATGGTCAACAACACGATCCAATATGGTCAGTCTATCATAACTAGATCCTTTGCCAATAGCATATGAAATATTTAAGGCATCCAAAACAACATCATAGGGTTTACTGTTATCAATAAATTCTGAAAACTGTTTCAGTTCATCAGGTGATGTTTTTAGGAATAAATCTGAACCCACTATCAGCTTTTCTTTTATGACTTTTTGTAGCAAATCAAATTCTTCGTCAGATAATTTCAAAAGGTCTAAAGTATCTTGACAGCAACTGCATTGCCCACTGTAAAGTAAAAAAAAACAATTACACTTAAATCTTCCTTTGCCTATAATATTATTTATAATACCAGTCAAATTGCATTTGAAAGAAAGATAGAAAGAAAATGTTTATTAGACACAAAAAATAAAAACCATAGATAATAACATTTGAACACACAGAAGAGTTATCTATCATCTTCAACTTAAAAATAAATCGTAAAAGATTTTTTTTATTTTCTTAATTACTTTAAGATTACTTATAATATGTGTCTCAATTAATTTTAAGACTTCCTTTCTTTGATGCAAAATGGTACATCTAGGATGTTCTTGCTACACCCTCAGGGTGGTATGCAAGGAATGGAATACTAAATTAATAAATAAATTACCTTTGGTAGTAATAGTATTAAAATGTATCAATGAATAACTTACTCAGTTTTCCTTATTCTACTGAATTGTGCATTCCATTCTAGAGAATTATAAACATCTTTCAATCTAGCAGTTGTTACATTATCTGTAACTATACAATGTTGAGCCAAATGAACACAAATTTCATCTAGATGTTTAGCTATGACCTTCTTGTCTTTATATTTCCTCAAAATATAATTGATCCATTCTTCAAATGCATATTTCTGCAGAGGTCTTTTAAAACCGAGGCTTTCTTCTATCATTTGTAGAGCTTTTTTCTTCTTGTTTAGACGAAACAATGTAGCTATTACTGTGCTATATGCAGAATGTGATGGTGTTGTACTAAAATGTATATCTGCTAGGACTTTAATTGCTGATTCCCACTCATCAATCACACAAAGAGCATGAACTAGCTTTTCAGCAGTCGTAAAATCTAAGACTTTGTATTTTGCATAAAGTTTTTTATGAATATCCAGAATAAATTGTTTCTCATCCTTTAGTAGCTTGCGCTGTTTGCCTATGTGGCTGTACAGATGTAGCAGACCATTTATTGAGCCCAAAGAAAGTTCTTCATTTGCACCTTTTAAATATTGTGCAAATGACAATGCAGCTTCAAAATTCTTCATGTTTATCATGTTTTTCAACATTATAGAATCAAAATTCTTTTGGTTCACATTTCCTGGTATGGATAGGACATTATTTTTTACTGATACCCAATCATGGTTGTTGTTTTCTATTGTTAAACTGATGTATTCAATTTGTTCATTGAAATTTGGTGTAGACTCAGCCTCTCTGTGCTTAGCTTTTAAGGAGTGGACTTGTGGATTTACAGTATGCATTCCTATGCTCTTATCTGTAAATTTAAGTATGTATGTAGTTGTATCATATTTAAAATGTTTATATGTTAGTATATTTTTTAAATTTTAGTTTAATATTTTGGCGTAGGAACAGAAAGTTTACTGTGAAATTAACATTGAATTCTTTTTTTTTATTTGTTGTCATAATTGTGTTATTTAATGCCGTCGTACAGAAGACAGCAGTATAATATATATAACGAAGATTTTCATACAATTTTCTAGATAAGTACATGGCCTATTTATTTACCCTGTCTCCAAGACAAGGTTTTGAAGAATAATGTTTATTTACATGAGTGATACTCCTATACTTACACGTCTTGTAAGGTAATAGAGAACGACGTAACACAGATTGAAACATAGTATGCAATTAACAATTTTAAGTGATTCACAAAATTTTAATCAAATCAAATGCTAACAAAGGACGAAGTCAAAGAGATATTAATGAATCAAAAGGAAAACTTAAAACAAACTCAGGTGCAGTGTTTATTGTGCTGTTTTAGTTCGCTAATTACGCCATTTAGGCTACTGGCATGGCAGTATTTTATGTATTTTAGGTTAAGTCTTCTGTTCTGACTTCTGAGTTTGTTTACAGTACAGAGCTGACCGGCTGACGGATTGATATAACTGAAGTTACTGCGAATCTGACTGAACTTAAACAATCTGACCCTGGAAAAAAAGCGCGGGAAACCTTGAATTTGGCAGATCGGTATTATTTTGGTGAAAATTATTTATTTAATATTTCTGTAAAATAAGCGATCAGGGGAGAAAAGTTTTGTAAATATATCTAGTAGTTTGTATATTTTTAATTAGTGTATGTGAATTAGCTGTATATAGGTAAGTTTTTATTTTTATTAGTAGAGTGAGCAGCAGTATGGAGGAACCCCCTGACCCGGGGGGTTCAGTCCCTTTTCCAGCGGAATTCGTTAGCGTTATTTCAGCTGAATCTGGCATGGACACCGATAACTCGGTTGCCCATAGCAATCAGCGAAAACGGCGTCATGCACAGAAAATTTGCAAACATTGCAACAAAAAAAAGCGAGCAAACAAAATGGCTGTGGGTCATAAAGAATCTTGCAAATGTGCAGATTTAGAACTGCAAGTATCTTCCGATGTCCCCACTGAGACTTTGGAGAGAACCACTCCTGCTCCTCCCAAGGCCTCAGAACAGGTGGTTTTGGATCACCCTAAATTTATACCTAGGAAAGTTTATACATCCTCTGATAATGGCCCGTTTCTGGTACATGTCCAAAAAATCCAAACTACTGAAAATGATGGAACATCTATTCATCCAGTAATGTTCGGTAATTTCCTAAAAAGAGGTGGTTTTTCTGATATTGTAAATGGCAGTGTTAAAAAAATTGGTAGAAATAGAATTTCTCTTTCCTTTTCTAAATTTGATTCCGCCAACAATTTCTTAAATAGTGACAGCTTACTGGCAAAAAATTTTAAAGCTTTTATTCCTTCATATAATGTTACCAGAATGGGCTTAGTTCGTGGTGTGCCTTCTGAGTGGACTGTTGAAGAAACTTTATCTAACATTAATGTTCCATTAGGATGTGGGGAAATTCTTAAGATAAGACGTTTAAATTTCAAAGTAGTAGTTGATGGTAACCCTGTATGGAAGCCCACACAAACTGTCGTTATCACTTTTGATGGCCAGGTTTTACCACGTAACATATACATGTGTTACAATTCTTTACCTGTAGAACTATACTCATATCCGACTATTCAGTGTTTTAATTGTTGCCGCTTTGGACACACGAAACTACAGTGCAGGTCAAAGCCTAGGTGCTACAAATGTGGCCAGGATCACTCTGGTTCAACCTGTAATACAGAGGAAGACATGGCATCTTGTTGCATGTGCACTGGGTTCCATTTCGCCACAAATAAATCTTGCCCTGAATTTATCCGCCAAAAAGACATTAAAACCACCATGGCTAAGAGTTGTATTTCCTATGTTGAAGCCTCAAGATTGCACCCTCCATCTCAAAGATTATTCTCAGAAGTGTTGGTTCGGCAAAACCCTTCCCAAATCAAGAACCAGATTGCTAATAATTCTGTTGGTGAACCCAAGAATCCCAAAATTCCTGTAACTAATAATTCCATGTCCTACAAAAAGACTGTATTTTTGAAATCCAATCCAAGGTTGCATCCTGTTAAAGAAAATGATGTTACATATAAGAACCTTATTAAGGATTATAATTATTCACCTTCTCAAAATGGTTGTGCCCTCAATGTTTCTTCAAATGAATCTTCAGGTGAAGAACAAAAACCAGATATCACTGAAGTAATTTTAGCTTTAGTGAATTTATTGACTCAGAATAATTTAATTCCACCGTCCAACGCTGCCTCTTTCTTAAATTTGTTATCTAATTCTTTCCAAAATGGTCAAAATATCAACCATAATACAGTGGAATTGTCGCAGCATAATTAGTAAGAAAAGTGACTTGATATATATGATAAATAAATATGTTCCATCAGTTATATCTCTCTCTGAAACCTGGTTGAGGCCAGGGATTCATTTAAGAATGCCTGGCTTCACTTGTTTCCGTGAGGATAGACCAGATGGCTATGGAGGTGTTGCCCTCCTTGTAAATAATAGATATTTATGCACTTCTTTCTCCCTTCCTTCACATAGTGAAGAAATATCCATCATTTCAATATGTATTAATAATATTTATTTTGTCTCTGTTTATATTCCTCATCCTTCTTTCCAAGTATTCAATGAACTCAGAAATATTTTAGCCAAAATACCCAAACCCTGTTTGATATTAGGGGACTTTAATTCCCACCACAATATGTGGGGGAGCTCCAATTCAAATTGTTTTGGAGAAGAAATTATGGACATTCTTGATTGTTTAGATTTATGTTTATTAAATACAGGTTCCCCTACAAGGCTAACTCGGCCAAATGAAAATATCAGTGCTGTTGATCTCTCTATAAGCTCTCCAGATCTTGCTTCCTGCCTGTCTTGGCACACTCTCTCTTCTTCTTTTGGGAGTGATCATTATCCAATAATAATTTCCTTTCCATCTAGTAAAACTAAAATTCCAGTTTCAACTCCACGATTGAAACATAATATTAAAAATGCAGACTGGAATATGTTTAGTTCTAAATTTAATCAAAACTTCTCCAAATTACCTCCAGTTCAGCTTGGCAATGAAAACACTTGCTCTGAAAGTTTCTCAGAGTTATTGTTAGAGTCAGCAGATGAGATTTTTCCAAAAAAGAAGCCATTTAGTAAATTTCCTTTGCCTCCTCCTTGGTGGGATAGAGAATGTGCCATTGCTGTAAAAAAGAGAAAGGAAGCTGAACATACTTATCGCAGTTGTATGTCAGATGAAAATTTTTGTAATTTGTCAGCAATAATTGCTTCAACCAAGAAGTTGATTAAACAAAAAAAGTTTGATGGTTGGAGAGCATTTTGCTCATCTATATCACCTGATTCCTCATCTTCAATTGTGTGGCAAAACATCAAACGTTTTAAATGTGCTGTTATTCAACCACCCACCATTTCTCTTCCTCCAGAACTGTCTTATTCTTTTCTCGACAGTATTGCTCCATATGGTATGAAAGAAGTTGATCAATTCCAGTTATCAACATTATCAAATCTCCCAAGTTCAATGGACTTTCTACCTGATCTTAATTCGTTATTCTCTATATTAGAGCTTAAAGGGGTTATTTCAAAGTTAAAAGATTCAGCACCAGGTGTAGATGGTATTCCTTATTCGTTTCTATGTAATCTTGATGGTAACGCTCTGGAATACTATTTACATCTCGTCAATTCCATAATGTTGACTGGAAATATTCCGAATGCATGGCGAAAACAAGAAATTATTCCTATACTCAAACCCGGGAAACCCTCATCTTTAGCTTCTTCTTATCGTCCAATAGCCTTATCATCAGTTCTAATAAAAGTTGCTGAACATTTAGTTAAAAATAGACTCGAGTGGTTCATTGAAAATAACAACATACTTGCACAGACGCAATATGGATTTCGTAAAGGTAAAAGTGCCACAGATAATATAGCACTTTTGACGACCGATATACACCTTGCTTTTACCCACAATAGTTATTTATTGGGAGCATTTTTAGACATAAAATCTGCATATGATAATGTTGTTATTTCTATTTTAAAAGACAAATTACTTCATCTTCGCGTTCCACTCATATTAGTTAATTTTATAGTTAATATGCTTTCTGAGCGTGTTATACAATTGACACTTGAGGATGGGTCGGTTCTTTCAAGAAATGTATACAAAGGTTTACCTCAAGGCTCTGTCTTGAGTCCATTGTTGTATAATATTTACACTTACGATCTTGACAGTTCTTGTGGTGACTACATCAAAGTACTTCAATATGCTGATGATTTGTTACTTTATTCATTTGATCCTTCTATTAATGTATTAAATTCTCGAGTGTCTGAATCTCTGGTTTTCCTTAAAAAATGGTTAGATTTTCATGGTCTGGAATTATCTGTTTCTAAAAGCACCACTGTTTTATTTTCTAGAAAACGCAAGCCTCCACATGTCTCTCTTACATATGATTCCTCTTATATTCCGATAAAGAATGAAGTTAAATTTCTTGGGATCATATTAGATTCAAAGTTATCTGGTCTTTCGCATTGCGAATATTTGGTTGCGAAGTGTGAGCGCCGAATCAACATGCTGAGATGTCTTTCTGGTGTGTGGTGGGGTGCTCACCCATACTCGTTGAAATTAGTATATAACGCCATGATAAGAAGTGTTATTGATTACTCCTGCTTTAATTTGGAACCTGGTAATAAATCAGGTTTCAAAAAACTTGATCTCGTTCAGTCCAAGTGCCTTAGAATCATTGCAGGTGCCATGAAATCCAGTCCTATTAATGCGTTACAGGTTGAATGTTGTGATCCTCCTTTTCAACTTCGTCGACAATATCTGGCTGACAGGTATTTATTCCGTTGCTCGCAATTTCCCGATCACCCCATTTTTCCACAGTTAATCAAATTATTTAATGAAATGTCCTCTTCGCCTTACTGGTCACATAAATCTTCCCCTTTTCTCATAAACAGTTTGAAACATTTCTTATCTCTATCTTCTCCCATTAATACTTCCTTTTCTTTATATAAATTCGATTTCCGTTCACTAATTTTGCCCCCTGTTATTAATTTTAATTTCGGCAGGCCCATCAAAAGTGATAGGGACTTTCAATTGTCCCTTGAAGACCATGATTGGGTAAATTGCCATCAACTATTTACTGATTCATCAAAACCTAACTCCAGCAGTAATATAACATGTGTTGGTGTAGGTATTTACCACAAACAATATGATATTGTTCAGAAAATTAGAATGCCTCCAGAAACATCAGTGTTTTCTGGTGAATGCTTTGCCATTTTAAAGGGTTTAGAGTACATACTCATGTTTAAACTGCGTAAATCTTTAATTTTCACGGATTCCATGTCTGCTTTGCAAGCCATAGAGAGATTCCCATTTCACGCGAAAACCCATTATCCCCTAGTTTATGAAATTCGTAATTTACTGTTTAAATGCTATCTTAAGGATTTCTCTGTCACCTTAGTTTGGATTCCCAGTCATACTGGAATTCAACTTAATGAGAAGGTAGACCAGCTAGCGAAAGACGCTTGTCTATCAGGAGACAAGTTTCCTTATAAAATTTATCCTCACGATCTTTTAACACTGCCCAACAATAACTTGCAGAATTCTTGGAATTCCCTTTGGTATGTAACCACAAAAACGTGTGCCAAGTCCTATTTTTCATTAGAAAGTGTAACCCTTAAGAAACCGTGGTTTTACCATTTACGTTTAGGAAACTTAGCTACCAAAATGATCATTCGGATGAGGTTAGGGCATACTGTGTGTCCTTCTCACCTCTTTCGAATGAACATCATAAACAGTCCTAGGTGTGAATGTAGTTATGAAATGGGTGATCTGAATCACACGCTGTTGTCGTGCCCACGATTTGATCGCTCTAACTTTTATAAATCTTTAACTTCTCTAGATGTTCCCTTTCCCACATGTATATCCTCTCTTTTAGAATCCAAACATTTAGATATTTATAAATCCATAGAATCTTTTATATGTGTAAATAATATAAAGTTGTAAATAGTTACTTATTTTTATATCTTATATTTTCTCCTTCTCTCTCCTAGTCCTTACCTTTCCAAATTTCCGTCCATTCCAAATTTTACGTTGTTATTTTTTCGTTTAATAAGTTTCCCCGTTTTATATTTATCAAATACCTAATAACTTAATGAAGAAATGATACAAAGTAACTTGACATTGGCTGAACACAAACCGTGAGAGCCACAAGGAAGAAAAAAAAAAAATCTGACCCTGAGCGTTCGGTCCAATGCGAGTTACGAGACGTCTATTGCAAATCCGGCGCGCAGCAACCTTATTCCCGAATAATCATCCACACCACACATATAAGTATTATCATCAATACAGTCCTCGCCAAACTTTATGGCCGGTTGGCCGGTCTGGATGTGGCCGTCGGTGCGAACTTGCGCTTCGTACATTTCTTAACCAATAAATATACGAAACAATTATAAAATAGTACTTTAATAAAATATATTTTCTTTTGGTAACCGTTCATAAACTTACAAAAAGTGGCGAACTGGAGAATGCAAAAAAAACTGACAAACAAGTTTGACAATGGTCGTGGGTTTGAATCAAGCTTGACAGTTGACCTGACCCTTTAAAAAAAAGTTTGACTCCTTCGTGTTGTTCTAGTTTGGTGCTCCGCGACTCCGCGTTTATTCTATTTTATTTATGAATAGTTTCTGTTTATTGGTACTTTACTAAACGGATTAAATCCTATCCACAAATATGGAAAACAAAACTACTAAAATGCCGAAAGTGGCAAAGGTACAGTCATTATCATGTCGAATACATTTGTTACTCAATAAAACGCTAGGTAAGTAGGTATTTACAATATTCACACTATTACAGGTGAAAAATAAAGCACCAGCCGAAATACAAATCACGGCTGAGCAGCTGCTGAGAGAAGCGAAAGAGAGGGACTTGGAAATATTACCGCCACCTCCAAAACAAAAAATCTCCGATCCAGATGAACTTCGAGATTATCAGCATCGTAAAAGGAAAGCATTTGAGGATAACATTCGGAAGAATCGTCAGGCAAGTATCAATACTATAAAGAGTATTTAAGGAATATTTCAGCTTTGTATCTCCTTGTTTAGTAAGTTTACAACTAACCTTATTCCAGTAATGTTTGACTACTATCTTGCTTGCATATTTAGGCTTTCATAAAAAAAATGTTGATTGTTGTCAGGTTATTGGAAACTGGCTCAAATATGCACAGTGGGAGGAGTCACAAAAACAAGTGCAGAGGGCACGATCTATATATGAACGTGCCTTGGATGTTGATCATAGAAATGTTACCCTATGGTAAGTTATTTTCAACACTGAAGTCAAAACTATATTCCATTTTTCCTTGGTTAGACTTGGATCAACGGGTCCCGGGTTCGATTCCGGGGTTGGGCAAGTGTCTTTGTCTAAACCAGAGGCACTGGCTCGGAGTCAGGGTGTCATTTCTATCTATAATATGTATGTATTTACAAAAAAAAAAAATTATATAAGTAGTTTATCATCCATCTCATCGCATTAAGTTGCTTAGCTTGGGACGAGATGGCGTTGTGTGAAATGTCCAAGGATATATTTATTATTATGTATTGAGAATTGAGTACTACAAAAATTATGCAAGTTATGGATGTATGGCTGGTATTTTCAGGTTGAAATATACTGAAATGGAAATGAGGAATAGACAAGTAAATCATGCTCGGAATTTGTGGGATAGAGCTGTTACAATATTACCTAGAGTATCTCAATTTTGGTACAAATACACTTACATGGAAGAAATGCTGGAGAACATTGCAGGCACAAGACAGGTATCTCAATAACACATTGGTTGTGATTTTATTATTGACTAGCTGAGCCGGCAAACTTCGTACTGCCTCAAAATCAATAAATAAAAAAGTTGAATGATAATTTTTTAAATATTTGCAAAGCTTAACTGAAAGATAAATTATGCATATTATTTTCTTTTTTCATATTCTCTCACCTTTTAAACCTTGCCTGGACCTCCATGAATATTTCAAGACCAAAGTTAGCCAAATTGGTCCACTCATTCTCGAGTTTTAGCGAGACTAACTAACTGCAATTAACGTATATTTAAATAGATAATTTAAAAAAATATACTTTTTTTTTTCAAGGTCTTTGAACGCTGGATGGAGTGGCAGCCAGATGAGCAAGCATGGCAAACATACATCAACTTTGAGTTAAGGTACAAGGAACTAGACCGAGCTAGAGAGATATATGAAAGATTTGTGATGGTGCACCCAGATGTGAAGAACTGGATAAAATATGCAAGATTTGAGGAAAATCATGGATTCATAAATGGTGCTAGGAAAGTTTTTGAGAGAGCTGTTGAATTCTTTGGTGATGAAGATCTTGATGAAAGATTGTTCATTGCATTTGCAAAGTTTGAGGAAAACCAAAAAGAACATGATAGAGCAAGAGTAATCTATAAATATGCATTAGATCATATCCCCAAAGATAAAAATAAGGAGTTGTACAAAGCCTACACAATTCATGAGAAGAAGTATGGAGATAGATCTGGTATTGAAGATGTTATTGTCAATAAGAGAAAATACATGTATGAACAAGAAGTAATTGAAAATCCTACTAATTATGATGCCTGGTTTGATTACATAAGGCTAGTAGAGAATGAAGGAAATGTTGATGACATCAGAGACACATATGAAAGAGCTATAGCTAATGTTCCTCCATCAAAAGACAAACAGTTTTGGAGGAGATATATTTACTTGTGGATAAATTATGCTTTGTATGAAGAACTAGAAGCAGAAGATATTGAGAGAACAAGACAAGTTTACAGAACTTGTTTAGAGTTGATACCACACAAAATGTTTACTTTCTCCAAGATATGGCTCATGTATGCTCAATTTGAGGTCAGGTGTAAGGACTTAAAACAAGCTAGAAAAACTTTAGGGATGGCTCTTGGTATCTGTCCTAGAGATAAACTATACAGGGGCTATATTGACCTGGAAATACAATTGAGAGAATTTGACAGATGTAGAATTTTATATCAGAAATTTTTAGAATATGGACCAGAAAATTGTATCACATGGATAAAATTTGCAGAACTGGAAACTTTGCTAGGTGATGGTGACAGAGCTCGAGCTATTTATGAGATAGCTGTTGGCCAACAAAGACTAGATATGCCAGAACTGCTTTGGAAAAGTTACATTGACTTTGAAGTTGCTCAGGGAGAAACTGAGAAAGCCAGACAGCTATATGAAAGATTACTAGAGAGAACTGTTCATGTAAAAGTATGGTTATCATATGCTAAATTTGAGCTGAATGCTGAAAATCCAGATAATATTAATGTTGATTTAGCTAGACGTGTCTACGAAAGAGCAAATGATAGTTTAAGGACTGCAGGGGAAAAAGAGTCTAGAGTGCTTTTGTTAGAGGCTTGGAAGGACTTTGAAACTGAAATTGGGGATGAAGAGAAGCTTGAAAAAGTAATTGCTAAAATGCCTAGAAGAGTCAAGAAAAGACAGAAGATTATCAATGAGGATGGTGTTGAAGAAGGTTGGGAGGAAGTATTTGATTACATATTCCCAGAAGACGAAATGGTTCGACCCAACCTGAAATTACTTGCAGCAGCTAAGCAATGGCGCAAGCAGAAGGAGGATGTACCAACAGACATACCAACAGAATCAGAGACCAGTAAGCACACTGAAGAACATGACAGTGACACAGAATCTGAATCACATACACCTGAAATACCGGACAAACAAGATAGCAATAGTAATTAATAAAACACTTCGTAAATTTATTCAAATATTTTATTTCTAGTCAACATCTTCAGGTCGCACAGGATGTGTTAGTTGTATCATGGACTTCTTGTTTACATCTCTTGAACACGCCTTTCTCATGTCTGTAAAAATAGTTTTATATTATACTATTCTGACAAATGCATCCTAAACAATGTGACCCAATAACAAATTCAGATTGTGGTTTCACATGTCTACTTACCAAAGGCATCTTCATCTGGGTCACCAGAATAATATTCCAGAACTGTCCTGTACACTATATAGCCCAGATTTTTGTACATGTTGATTGCTACTTTGTTGCTAACTCTTACAAACAGATCCACAAAATAGGCGTTCTTTCTGCAATCAGAAATATTTCGATAGAAACACATACTTGTAGTTCATAGAAAAACAATACATAATATGAAATACCTAAGAAAATAAAAGGTTTTCAATCTCTTTATCAACCTTTCATAGTTGCATAGCAAATGTTCAAATCCAGTTTGAATATTTATAAAACTAGTAGCATAACTTCAGAGGTAGTTGTAGCCTAGGCAACTGTGCATCACTACATAATAAAAAACAAAGTCGCTGTCGTCTGTCAGTCCCTATGTATGCTTAAAATTTTAAAACAACGCAATGGATTTTGAAGCGGTTTTTTAATAGATAGTGATTCAGGAGGAAGATTTATATAGTATAATACATGCAAAATATTGTAGTGAAACACTGATAAATTTTGAGGTTCATCATTGCACCCGTGCGAAGCCGGGGCGGGTCGCTAATAATACAATAAATCTGCAGTCTAAAGCAATGTCTGGCTCTGCTGGATGTTCGATTTGTTTATGTCATGTCCATAATTAGTTGGTAATACCCAACTGTGACTTCATGCTACATCGGTTGCGGAGAGCAGACAGCAATTGCGTGGTGTTAATAATGGCAATAACCAAATCAAGTTAGACCAATGTTGACCTGGAAATTGATTATTTCATCAATTTCCAGGTCAACAGGCAAGGGACTTTTTTTATAGTGGGGGAAACCTTTTATAAGACCCCAGCCGGGGGATGGGTCTGGGGTATGTGGGAGTCCCGGTTGCGATGAGATGATGATTGCGAACGGTTTACCCACTAAAACCTACCACTAATTGTCTGCGCGGGCTATCTGTCGTTTGGTAAACTTCGTAAACGAACCATTCGACAGTGGCTAAGTAACGAAACCCCTGCACTAAGTATAACCTGTAACGCGGGGGCAGTTTACAAACAAGTAATTCACAAACACAAATAAGTGCATCTGGTTTGGACAAAAACACTTGCCCGGCCTTGGAATCGAACCCGGGACCCAAACGCGGCATATCTAACGAGGCAGTCTATACAAAAGAGCATAACTTACTTTTCTGAAACATCTTCCAGTATAGTCATGAGAGTAGCAGCTAAGCCCAGTCTCCTATAATCAGGACCAACTGTCAAGGCTGTCACATGGCCATGCCAATTCTCTCCATGCCCTTCAGCTTTGCCCATGACTAAAAACATTATTGACATCTATTACACAAATAAATAAAATTGGAGTGTCTGTTTCTAATAATAAAATAACCACTTTTTACTAAATGCGTAGGTAAACACAGTTTTCTATGTATTAAACAACATATTGTTCGATAATCCATAACTCTAGTATATGACTGAGATTATGAAAAAAAATGACATTTCCTCCAGATCCAGAGTTTATGAAAAACACTGATAGGTGAAAAATTACGTCACATTTTCTTTCAAGCACTAAATATGATTTATTGGTTTGAATGACTCATATTTATAAATGAACTACAACTAGGTGACTTTCTCTTAGTAGATGCTACGGGGAAGCCCAACACCTACACACTTAAATAATAGGTTGGGGAAAAAGGTTCTTCGCATTTTTTAAGAAATTTCAAAACCTTTTTTTATATATTTTATTTAGATTTAACTAAAGTATGTAGGTACCATTTTGTTCGATAACTTTTTGCCATCTTGTAGGTAGGGACATGATCCCATTGCTATAGACATTTTGGGACTTCTGATCAAAATACCGCGACAAGTGGTTTTGGCAGTCCTCTCGTGATGTTAATCTGGCACTGCCTAAAGAATTCTGAAGAGACCGAAACAGGTGGAAATCTGAAGGTGCAAGGTCAGGACTACACGACGGATGCATTATGGTGGATGCTCCAGGGTAGCCCGCGAAATTCAATTTTTCTTACGTTTTTTGCAATTTGCAGGTCAGTGCTAGGTTGTATGGTGATTAAAATGTTATTGGCGGCTTAAGACGTATGTAGTTATAGAATTATAATCATCAATACAACCCTCCAAGCTCATAAAGGTGCAAGAAAAACTTTTTCAACGGCAAAGTCATTCTTGCATTTTTATGAGCTTGGAGGGTTGTATTGATGAGTTTGATGATTATAACTCTGTAACTACATACGTCTTACAGCCGCGAATCAAATGTTCATCATCATACAACCTAGAACTGCCCAGCAAATTGCAAAAAACGTAAGAATATTTGAATTTCGCGGGCTACCCTGGAGCATCCACCTTAACACCTCCCAGTCAAACTCTCTTATTTTTTTCTGAGTGGCTAAATATGTGTGGTCTAGCGTTATCATGATGAAAAACCACACCCCTTCTGTTATTCCAGCCGCTTTCTCTCAGCTTCTTGCTTTAATCTCATCAGTTGTTCGCAGTAGAGTTCAGAATTGATGGTCCTGCCTGGTGGTAACAGCTCATAATGAATAATGCCCTTCCAATCCCACCACACACACAGCATCACCTTCTTGCGAGTAACCCGGGTTTCGCCACAGTCTGTGAAGCCTGACCGGCCTTTGACCACGACCTTTTTCGCACATTCTTGTCTTACGTGATCCACTTTTCATCACCAGTTATCAGCTTCTTCAAAAATGGTTCGGTTTCATTACGTCGTGATAAAGAATCACAAATGAGTACACGGTTCATTTGGTTTCTTTCAGTGTGCTCGTGAGGTACCCAAATGTCGAGGTTTTTTTTGTATTCAGTTTTTTTCAAATGCGCCAAAACTTTTTTGTGTTCAATTCCCAGTTCTTCAGCTACGTCGTAACTACTGACATGCTCCACTTTTTCAAAAATGGCATCCATTTTTTCCTTAATGGGGCGACCAGTGCGACGTGCATCTTTGACATCAAAATTTCCGGATTGAAAACGCTTAAACCAAATTTGTGCTACTCTCACAGACACTGCACTAGGTCCATAAACATCGCAATTTTTTTCGCGGCTTGTGTTGCTTATTTTCCTTTTTTGTAGTAAAATTTTAAAATGTATTTTAAACATTAGATTCACTCATCTTGACAGTACGAAAAATAAATAAAAATCACATATTTTCCTAATTTGAATTTGGAATTATGTTCTTTAAAATTTAAACTTTCAATGATACCAAAACCAGCCAGATACAAATACTATAGACAAAGAGATTTTATTACAAGTTCATCACTACATAGTATAAAACAAAGTCGCATTCTTCTGTCCGTCCCTATGTATGCATAAATCTTTAAAACTACGCAACGGATTTTGAAGCGGTTTTTTTTAATAGATAGCGTGTAACAAGGGGAAGGTTTTTAAGTATAACCCACCCCTGCTTTGCACGGGCGAAGCCGGGGCGGGCCACTAGTTAATCTATAAATAAGAGAAATTGAAAGAAATAGGTGAACATCGTATTCGCACATAATAACTGGTTCCATGAGCTGGCGTGATTTTTCTGCATAACTGCCATTTATACATTCAAATGTTAAACTAAACGATGTACTACTTAAAATGAAGAGAAACAACATCTCGTACATTGCCATCTGTTGTTGAGTAGCCGAAGCAAAACGTTGCCATCTTGTATGTAGTAGAGAGAAAAACACTTTTACTAAAATAATTTTAGTTTTATGACTAATACTACCTCAGATCGGCTGATTCATTGCTATTTATTTTAATCAATATTATTTGAAGCACTTTTAATCTATGATAAAGCTGTATTCATCGTTATCATATCACCGATACGCCGTGCGAAGTTTCCAGAAAGACTCGCTACGACAGTGGCGCCGCTATTTTCCTTATAATTAGGGTGTGTTTTCACGCATACTTCAGTCTACCGCAATTCGTCCTAGGGTGAACATCTTATCCTAATCGATAAGTGTGTGTGACATTGAAGTGAAAGCCGGCATTTCCTCTTAATACAGCCGTCCTTAATAAGAAAAAAAATCCAAACCTTAGATTTCGAAAAGTAAATACACAAATTCACAAAAGTGCAATACTAACGAGCATTAACAACAATCGATCGGCGAGCATTTTTCCGCGATCAGTCAACAGTTTTTCGTCGCGCCGGTGACGATATTGCAACAAAAACGTTAAAACACAAGAGTCACCGTCGCCGCCGAGATGGCGTGTCAAGATGCCTGTGGTGAAGAACGATTGGGACATCTACAACTCGCAGCGGTCCCGGCGGACATCGGAGTCCGCGGAGAAGATGGTAGTCGGGGGCCGCGTCCGGAAGGTGTCCGAGTCTCGCTCGGAGGGCCCCTCGCTGTCCGCGCGCTCGGCGACGCTGTCCCCGCACCGCAGCGCTCCGGCGATGCGCTCGCTGTCGTACTGCCGCGCGCCGCCGTCCCGCGCTTCGCTCCGCACCGCCGTCGACAGCCCCAGCAAGGGCTCGGCTAGCCCGGCCGGCGGCGCGACCCACGACAAGTTCCACAGCAGGTTGGTGGAGAAGTTGAAGCGGGCGCTCGGCCGCTCGGACTCGCGGCGCGAGGAACGCTCGTCGTGAGATAACGAGTGCTTGTGTGCAGGGCGCGCGCCGAGTCCCCCGAGCGATCGCGCTGCGGGGCCTGTGTGCCCTACCTGTGACGGGAGCCCTGCGCGGCGCCCGAGGCCCCGTCGCCACACTATCTGTGATATGTTCCCGATAGTGAACTCGAGTTGAGTAAACCTTTGATCTATGTGCTAACCGACCGCCTACGTGTGACGCTGGGACCCTAACGTTTGGAGTCATCGACGATGCAATAGTTTTAGTTCACACATTCGGTTCGCTTCCCATAGCCTGTTGCATGTTTAGTTGTCTTGACGATCGGGTTGCCAGTATTTAGGTTGTTTAAGATTGTTCGTTGTATGGATTCAAGACTGCGCTTTAGTATAAGCATACCGAGGGGGATTAAGTATTATAAAGAAATCGCTCCTGCAGGTGTAGGTTAGTTTGAGGCAGTTCGTGGGGGGTATCTGTGATTCGTTATATGTAAGAGATGCAGTATTTATTTAAGGTATCGTGAAACATAATTCTTATGGGACCCCTTCATTATTTGAGCACGTAGTCTTCAATAGCAATGAAATTAACTTTAGACTTATTGTATCAAAATTCATATGCGTAAAGAACATTTTGGAAAGGACCATATTGTAACCTTTGGCCATTGGTAATATAGTTCAATGCCTTTGGCAGTAGATGTTAACGCTGTGTAAGAGTACCTACCCTTTTTAATATAAATGTACACGTAGTGCAAACTGTCGATATTCATATTCGTAAGCAAACTGTAATGTGTAGTAATTGATGTACAGTGATAGTTTATTTATATTTACTTGATGTACGGAGGCGGGCCATTATGTTTCGTAAACAATTCTGTTATTTTTGCCTCAATTTTATATGACGTTGACTTTTGACTACAATTGGATCAGCCTTGTTACATAGTATTATCTGTCAGTGAAACTGAATTCGATAATAGTGATATACATAATAAGTACCTAATACTTATAAATTCTAAAGATAAGGAATGTTTCGCTGATATTGGCAGGAGCATTATGGTATGATTTCTTTGGAGAAGTGTTAATTTATTCGCCTGTTAAAGTTCCTTTGGAGCTCCCGTTTTGGACAGTCTCTTAGGTTTATAGTATACATACAATTTAGGTTATAGTCTCATGAATTTCACGCCTCGCAACTCCGTTGGTTGTTCCGATTTTGTTTGAAAACTGTTTCCATTCAATAATGCATGTTATGTCAATAGTAATGTCTGATCTGATGATTTTTAAATACTGAAATATAAAGCTTATTCTCTATAACTACTATCTTTTATTTCTAATCCCCACAACCATTTTCACTATAACATTGTATTTGTATTAGTCTGTGCTCTAACTAACATGATCTGAAGTTTGTGTGAGAAGTGTGGCAGTACTACAGCTTCACTACATAGTATAAAACAAAGTCGCTGTCGTCTGTCCGTCCATATGTATGCTTAAATCTTTAAAACTACGCAACGGATTTTGAAGCGGTTTTCTTTAATAGATAGAGCGATTAAAGAGGGAGGTTTATATGTATAATACATGCATAATTGCACCCGTGCGAAGCCGGGGCGGGTCGCTAGTACATACTATAATGCGAAAAGACTTTTTCCCCAACCTATTAAATTACAGGCTTTACCCGCTACATACTTTGCTATGAAATTTGGCAACGCCGTAAGTAAAGATTCGTCCTAAGAGTGACAATTTTAGATCTAAATTAATTATGATCGATCATATATTCGAAACTATACATTTTTGACTCATAGTAATAATCGTTTATTTCAGATTCATCATAATATTGCATCCACATTTGTTAGATATCAGCAATCTTACAAACTAGTGTTAATAATATTTAGTGGCAGGTCCGGGTGGACTTCCCCATGACGGAGCCAGGTCACTATACGACTGCGTGCAGGCAGCCGTATCCAGCGAGCCAGCATCGGAGAATCCCACCGGTCCTTGAGCGCGCGCAGGATGCTGTTGGGACTGCCACGCGTGCGTTACATGATTGAAGCGCACCGTTTGCGCATGATGGCCGCGAAGCCGTCTGTGTCCGCCGCCCCGCCGCAAACATACGGAGGTACTACAGTGGCGCGGCAGCCCCATCAGCACCCGGATTATTGTATTATTTTACTTATAATATATAAACCCTAAGTTATTGGAGATTTTATAACTTGCCAAGAATAATTAACCATTTTTTATAATAAAAAATACTAGGTAATAGGAGGTCTTACTAAAACATACTGTATCCCATAATTTCTCCACTTGGTGATTCCACAACTTGAAAGTATTCTGGCCAATGTGATAAATATTGTATGTAAAATGATAATCCATATGTTTCAGTCAAGGGGTCTAGGTTCCTGTAATTAAATGGTGACTTAAGATTTCTTGTTGAACAATAACTGCGTTTTTTTTTTGATAAATGGATACAGGTTATGCACCTGTATTGCGGTGGCAATTTACAAACATGTAATTCACAAACACAAATGACACCCAGAGTAACAGCAAGTACCTCTGGTTTAGGGGCTGTCCATTAATCACGCGAGGTTCGAAAGGGGGTTTGTTCAGCAAAAATCACTAAATATCAGATATATTTAAACAAGGACCCTTGTTTGTAGACTTCACTCTTACTTCATTCACTTCTTAATCACAAAACCCTTGTACCACACTAGGTGATATCTCCATACAATCCTATCAGCATCATATGTACATTCATGCCTCTCATATTGCATGTTCTCATTCACACAATCCACCTATTATTCCTTTACCCACAACCCTTTCACATAACACTGGTCCAGAGTACTGCTCTATAAAGAAGAGCCAGCAAGACACTCTGTAACAACTACGTTTTTTAAATGATTGGTTTTATATCAAAAATTCATATAATTTTTTCACAATAATTAAATACATAAAAGCTTGACATACTTACAGTATACTTTTATTGTTAATTTATGTAAATAAATTGGCATAAGTACAAATCACCAATAGGTATAGTCCATGTCAAATAATTTATTTTGTATACAACTTCTCAGCTCATAAATGACTCTGGCCTGGTCATCCAACTACTACTACTGCCCAGACCTTTATATGACCCACTACTGACGGGCCTCCTCCATTTTCATGGTGAGTAACTGGCCTACTGTGCCGGGTTGGTACAGGGATTCATATCAAGTTTTCCTTCTCTTGCGGCTAGGTTTTTGCCCTTATCATTTCCTTTACCCAGCTCTTACAACACCCTCAGGATGAAATGGGATGGCACAGACGCACACATTATGTTGTATGTTATGGGATATGAGTTGTTTCACATGGAAATTGTCAAGACAAGGCTAAAAATATTATACAACTCAACATTCAACTGTGGTAGATAGTTCAGCAAGTTCAACTCATGTAACGCTATTTTGTAAAGCTTCATTAGAACAGCCTCTATAGGAGCATTCAGAGGTATACCGTCAAACATTCCGATATCGTGCGCCCTGACATTGGTTGATTTTGCCATAAAACGGACAGGGACATGAGTGGAAATCTGCACCATCTTTAAGAAAGAAGTATTACCCGCTATAACCTTTAAATTACTTACAAAAGTCTTGAAAAAAGGCCAGGTCAAGAGTACCCTAAACCGAAGAGCATGTATGAAGGGAATAATGAAAGTGGAGCGAAACAAGTATGTATGGATCGTAGCAAGTGGAAAGAAATCTCTGCCTACCCCTACGGGAAAGAGGCGTGATTATATGTATGTGTAAATTATACTTACACGTTATTAAACTTCAACATATCCTCGCACGTAAACGGTCTTATTGTTGTCATATTGTTTATTTATAATAAAATATCTGAAAAACCAAAAAGCCGTCGTCAATCAATCTTCCCAAGAGAACTTTTTTTTGTTTATAGGAGTATAAAGTACATACATTGACAAAATCTGAGAGGGAGGATTGACGACCAAAGTGGGACCAACACTTTCTTTAGAAATAAATTAAAGCACAAACTTTACTGAACTAACTCTCCCTCCATCCAATCAATAGCATGGTGGGACTGGGAAGGGAATTGGGAGTTGAGTTGAGATGATCAAATCAATAGAGAATATCCGGTCCGTAATTAAAAATTATATAGATTTTTAATGTATCTATGGTATGAATACTGAAAACCTTTGGGTCATCTTTTTTTTTTAGACGTCCACTATTTTGACGACCTTTTTTTAGACGTCCACTCTTTTTGACTACCACGTTTTTAGACGACCTTCTTTTAGACGACCTTTTTTTTAGACGTCCACTATCAGCGTAGTCAAATGTTAAAAATTCTACATCATGCCGGAAATTATCGTACAATCTGCGAAAACTGCGTACGATAATAATTATCGTACATCGTAGGTTCGAATTATCGTACGGTTGGGAACACTGGGGTCATTATTCTTTCGATAATTCATTTTTTTATAAATTAATGTTTAATAGGTCTGTATTGCTGAGCGGATGGAGATTGATGAGGATAAGAGTAATATTAAACAAATGACCTCTCTCTCTGTAATCCTTCGTCGAGGACTGAGAATAATACGAGTTAATAAATTATGAAGTTTCGTATCTGTCAGTTCGAAAGACTAGTAACATTTGAGGTGGATGTAGAGATAAGTTCATTTAAATCTTCTTCTTTAAATAAAATAAATATGTAGAGAGGTCAATTCTGTACATGAAATATATTTCCAAAATAACTATCAGCGGGTGATTAGTGATCGATACTTACGCCAAAAATGCAATCAGTAAATTTTTTGTCTGTCTGTCTGTCTGTCTGTATGTTCGTTATAGAAACAAAAACCACTCGACGGATTTCAACAAAACTTGGTACAATTGTTTGCACTTTTCATCACGCTACGATCAATAGGAGCAGAACAGTGATGGGAAATGTTGGGAAAACAGGAGAACTTACTCCATTTTTTAAGCTTCCGTTGCGTGTGCAGCTTTACTAGTTAAAGCTACACAGAAATAATGTAGGTATGACGGAAATGTTCTCCTTAAAGTTATATAAAAAATATTCCGCCAAAGCAAATGTCTATCTTTTATAGTTGACTCACAATAACACGTGTAACTCCCGATAGCTTAGCAGTTCAGAGCTTTCTGAGTATATTTGTCTACTCTTACATTTTTTAACACTCTCAATTCATCCCTAATTAATAAATGTTAACATTATTACATACGCACAGCCGAAACTACTGGCAATAAAGAGCTGAAATTTGGCCTGTGTGTTTGTTGGGAGGAGTAGGATACCACTAAGAAAGGATTATTGGAAATTCCCTTCCAACGGGGAGAAAAGGGGGATCAATTGGTTTTTTCCGGAAGTCAGTATTCCACGCGGACGAAGTCGCGGGCAAAAGCTAGTACTAAATATAATTTTATGGCAACAGATAAAAAAGAACCGACACAACATTATTTTTAGTTTTATTTAAATTCTTTAACAAATATTACCTTTCAAAGAAGAAGATGAAATATTGATGTAAAAATTTCTTAGTAGCTTTCCCCCAAATTATGGGAACAAATGAGTTCGATGGGTTTTTTTAAGACGTTATGTATATTTGTAGATTCTGGACGTATAATTTTCTATCGTTTTATTTTAATATTTTTAGATTAACGTAGATTATTTATTTTATTTTAGTGCACTTGATAACATCATGCAGTATTGTAAAAAGTCACAACAATACGGAAACACAAACTTTAAAGACATCTATGAATAAAAATTTAAATATGAATGGTTCTATTTTATATCTTTATAGCGTCACTTCATCGACCATGAATTCGACCATGAATGATTGAATAATGAGTCGGGCCTTCAACAAAATCATGGAGGCAAATTATCCTACTGAGCCACATTGGCAAGACGGGTTGGCACAGGTCTCTATCAAGATTTCCTTCTATTGCATCTAGTTAATCTGCGGGCGGCCCAGGACTGGCCTTGGGGGAGACCTGTGTCCAGCAGTGAACGCTTTTGGCTGAAATGATGATGATGAATCTGCCCAGTGCATGCTTTGGTGATGTTGATGATGATACGGTTCTAAATCCGTCACTACACGGAGGGCTTGTGACAGAAGTTTTAAGGAGAAACAGTTTGGAGAGTTGGTAATACTAGTCCGGAAACCGTCAATCAAATCTAAATCCATAGACCAAAGTAATATTATTTTATAAATAATAAGTATGTATTTATAAAGAAAAATAAAATCTTACTTATAAAAAATGCATTGAATTCAAATCAAACCTTTTTGCTTTAATTTACGGGTACTGAATTTAATGCGTAACAGGGATCAAATAAATAAATATTTCATAGTTGCCATTTATAATAATAGAAAAAAATCATTGTCTTACTCGTTTTAACACATGTCGAGATATATTTATTACTCTTTTTACAAGCTAAAAGCTCGAGTAGAGCGATCTATGGGCTTCTTGCAGTTTACCAACACGACAATGGCCGAATTATCCGAATAGGATATTTTTTATTGGCCCATACATCCCAACCTGCCATGTCTTTGGTTTTAAAAATGGCGTATACAAGCTTTTTGTTTGCCGGTTTACGCTGTTAAATACTTTCCAAGACCTCGTACGTGCTCCTATGAGACGTAAACGTCGTGAATATGAAATTAAAATACATGTGTAGGTATTTGATCAACGCTGTGGACCCCGTGAACGTATTAATGTAGCGTTATGGTGAATTAGAATGGTGCCTGTGGCTTGTCAATCTCGCACGTCGTCAGGTTACTCGATCGTAACGTAAATATCACCCAGCGAGTGTTTTATATTTCAGATATGACAGCGTCGCAAAATAGTAGATAATGGAGGGTTCAGAAGATGATGCGGGCACGGCGACGAACGCTTCCCGCCGTGCAGCGGCGCGGGAAAAGGACGTTGGGGTGCCCGAGGACGTCAAAGCAACTAGTAGTTTCCAACAGGAGCCATCAGAAATACGGTCGTCGTGCCAAACACCCGCAATGTCGGAAGATAACTTCGACGGTGACAGCGTTCCGTCGCCGTCGGCTCAAGATGTCAATGCGAGCACGGAAGCTATATTAGATATGATAGACGAGTTCGTTGATGGGCCGGGGGCACCTAGGCGTCTGCCACGGGCAGAAACGGACGACCCTTGTCATGAAGAACTTGCTAGCGACGGTGACCATTCGGAATTACAGGAGTCTAAAGAAAGTGGTCAAAATGTTGCGTCTATCAGCCAAGTGCTAACATCTACCGCTAGTACACCTGATAAAGAGCCACAACCAGCTGTCTCCTCGAATATATTGATAGAAACGTTAACAGCTGAAGTACCTAAAAGCAATGTAAATAATGACAGTGTTGACATGACACAAGCTAGTTCTTCAGTTGTTGAAAATTGTGAAACTGATAAAGTGCCCACAAAATCAGGACATGGAGAACAAGTAAGCATACAGCCTGATCCATCCCCTCCCATTAATATTCCTTCTAGTAGTGGATGTCAGACTATGCAAAGGATTTTGGACAATGAGTGTGAAATTCAGGAACGAACAGTAAAGTGTGTAACCTCAAGTGATAACAGAGACAATGTGACTGTTGAAAGTGCAGAATCAACATCTAGTGATAGTGTTAGTGATGAAAAAGCATCTCTTGTGGAGTCTCAGACCCATTCGCCTCTCAGGAGACGCCTTGTGCGCCCAGCATTATGTGATCGTCGACCTGATTCTACAGTATCTTCGACAGTAGATTCTCAATCAGTGACTGTCATGAGTTCTGATCAGTCAGGAAGAGATAGCATAGCCAAGGATGTGTCAAGTTCCTCAGATGCAGTGCCCACAACACATGGTAATGTTAAGCCAGAAGAGATTAGAAATGTAAGTGAAATTAGTATCTGCAAAGCAGAAACGTCGGTGAGTCCTCCTAAAAAAATTAAGCTTGTTAGACAAAAAGTTACAGCCGGTAATAATACTAGAGACCTTCTAAATAAACAAAAATCAGTTTCAAGTGATAATGATCAATGTCAATCTACATCATCAGATATTCACACAGCAGTGTCATCTGTACCTAGTTCAGCATGTCTAGATACTGTTAGAGTTAGGCAAAGTATTGAAGAATCTGCTATAGCAACTGAATTTTGTAGAGAAAAAGTTCAAACTTGTACACAAGAAATTGTGATGAAAACCTCTCAATCAAATGTTTCTTCATTTGTTCAACAACCAGTTGAAAGTGATAATAATTTCAATAGCAGCCAAAATAAACTAGGTCATCTTAGTGATCCACAAGCAAGACCACCTAGAGAGCCAGAATCAGAGTCAAGCTCATCAAGAACAGTTCAGACAAACGATGAAAATGATAAAAACTCTTTGTTACATGAACATGTCCAACAACACGACATTGAGCAGGGTGATAACTTCAATGAGAGTAATTCGGATCAAAGGAAAGTTCTACCCATTAAATTAAATTTAGGTACAACAAGTTTGCCACCATCAACTAATTATGATGAGGAGATTAAAATTCATCAAGATGTTGATACAGACCAATCAGAAATCCTCTCACAGACAGAACAAAGCAGTATTAAACAAAGTAATGTAGCCCATGAAGAACTAGAAAACAAAGTTCCAAAACTGACAATAAAATTAAAACATGATGAAAGCATGTCCCCTCCTACTGTACCTAAGCTTACCATCAAACCACTGAAGCCTCCAAGGGATGGCAAAAGTAGCAGTAACTCTAAACAAGAAGATGATATATCTAATAGTAATATTAAATCATTAAAGCCATCAACTGATAATGAGAGAACTTCTAGTACAGGACAGTCGGGTGAAACTAAGTCTGGTGTATCTAAGTTGACAATAAAACCACAGAGCAGGGCAAGGCCACCAACTGCGCAAGATGAGCAAATGGACAACCAGTCGGAAGAGATGAAATCACCTGTACCAAAACTCACTATCAAACCAATTAAGCCTCCAGTCGAATATAATGCAGACACATGTCAAGATGTTGACAAAAGTAAAGGCACTGTTCCGAAGCTGACAATAAAGCCAATAAAACCACCAACTGACCAAGTTGCAAGTGCTGACACCGTGAAACAATCAGAGGAAACTAAATCCTCAGTACCAAAAGTTACTATAAAACCATTAAGGCCACCAACTGAGCATGATGACATTAGTAGTAACATAGTCCAGCAAACAGAACAAAACATATCTCCTGTACCTAAAGTCACAATAAAACCAATAAAGCCTCCATCTGAATATAATGCTAGTACTGCTGATAAAGACAAACCATCAGTAGAATCCAAATCTCCCATACCCAAGCTAACAATAAAAGCCATACAACCACTAAATGCTCAAGATGATAGTGGTAGTACTGACACAATTCAACATGTATCATGCCTAACAAAACTCAATATTAAACCCATTCCAAACATAAAACAAAGTCAAATTGCTGAAGGTAATGAGGCAATTCGTTCTGTAACTAAATTAAATATTAAGCCCATTCTGAAACCACCAGAGAAAATTAATGATGTGCATAGAAAGTCCAGTAGCAGTGAAATATCTGAATCAGAATATTCTGAAAATGATGAAAGTGCAAGTACATCTGACCAAGCCTCTGCTTCTGACCAGGGTACCTTAGATACTGTGCCTAAAGTCACCATTAAATTGGGAAAACCTGGAACAGAAAGTGAAGGCAAGTTTTATACTGAGCAGAATGTTTCAAAGACAACCAGAAAAGGTATTCAGATTGAAATTAAGGATGATGAAGAACCTAAATTAACAGTGGTGATAAGTCAGCAGGAGGATAAAAACTCGGAAAAAGTACCTAAACTTACTATAAAAACTGTAGCAAAATCCGAAAATGCACCTCTGAGCCCTAAAGTAAATATTAAACCAATGAAAGCTGATTTGTCAAATAAAGAAACTGATATTCCTAAAATAAAAATTTCTGGTGACACACTCTCACCATCCACAGAAACCAGGGAAAATGCTCATGTACCTAAAATTACAATCAAACCTGTCACAAGGTCAGAAGCTGAATCATCTCGAACACCGAAGAAGCTTGTCACATCTTGTGATAGTTCAGAACATATACCTGTAGTGACAAAACTAAATATTAAGCCAATTATAAAACCTGCAGATAGTGAAATAACTCCTCAGAGTTCTGATGACCGAGTTCCAGTAGTATCAAAACTCAATATAAAACCTATTATAAAACCTCAAGAAAATGATATTGACTCCAATGCTGATAGTATACCTAAAGTTACAAAACTCAATATTAAACCATTAAAATATCCTGAGGATACCTTTACAGAAGAAAAAGACTATGATGATGTGAAAGCTAATGTTGATTCATGTAGTATACCAGTGGTTACTAAACTTAATATTAAGGCCATAGTTAAACCTACCGAAAATGATTTATGTTCAAAGGAAGCTGACAATCAGTCCTCCGAAACTGGAAACTCCAGTGATGACAATGGAGACCATATTCCTGTTGTTACTAAGTTAAATATAAAACCTATTGTGAGACCAGATGATAAAGAAGGGTCTTATAAAATGGGCACAACTAGTGAAGATGCAATACCTGTGGTGACTAAACTCAACATTAAACCATTAGTAAAACCAACAGAAAATGCCTCACCATTATCTCCTAAGAAAGAATTAAAAAGTCCAGATGTGGTAAATAGCTCCATTCCAATTGTAACTAAATTACATATAAAACCTATTGTAAATCCAGATGAAATAATACCAACAAAGTCGAAAGAAGAATTAGGAGATAAATCATTAAAGAAACCTTCTCTTGTAATGAAGATCAATATGAAAACAGTTAACGAAATCTCAAATCATGAAGCTCACACAGAACATAATAATTGTAACAATATAGGTGAACATTTTTCATATTCTGGCACAAAACTTCTGAAGAATAGTAAAGCAGATTTGAAAACATCTGAAGCTCCTGACAATAGGTTGCTAGTTAACATTCCCACTGAGGTGGAAAAAGTAATTAAATCAAGTCTATCGCCTGCTGATAAACAGAATTGTAAACTTGATTTGAGCCAAGAAAAGGAAAGCAGTGAAAGATCAGTCATTAAAAAAGCGGCTATGCTTAGTTCACCAAAAAGAAAGCCCAAATCTCCAGATACAGTGTTAGAAAATAAGAGTGCACAAGAGTCAATTGATGAATCAAAAAGTTCTAAAAATGATTCCTTACCCATGATAGTTCCAAGTCATGACATGTCAAGCAAATTAAATATAACTGGCAATACAAATAAAATATCAGATGCTGCAGAAGTTGATGTAAAAAATACCACAGAATACACAAATGTGAAACCAGTTAAGTCAACATTACAATCTGTCCAAAATTGTACCTTACTGAAAAAACTTTTGGAAAGTTCTAGTGAGTGTTCAAATAAAAGTTTGGATAATTCAAAACAAGTAAATTGTGTTCCAATGAGTAATCCAACGGAAAATGATAATTCACCAGGAAATAAAAATATTGTTAATTGTCAGCAATCTAAAGAATTAAGGAATACTCCCATTGAAAAAACTGAAGACTTAAAGGAAAGTCCTAAAAGTCCTGTGCCTGATATTCCAAATGACAAAAACTATTCCATCGAAATAAGTCAGGGAACAAAGTCTCACCAAGATGTAAATGAAATATTAAGAGAGAAATTAAAAGAACCTTTAGAAATTAGCATATCAGATAAAAGTTCTACACAAAGCTCTGGTCAAGATTCACCACGGATTATTTTAAAAATCAATAAGACTGAACAAGGTGCTTCATCAAAAATTATAACTGAGGATATGAAGAGACCTGATACCCAACAAAATTATGCTGAAAGCAGTCCTCAAGATATTTTCAATGATAGATTAAGCCCTAAGAAGCAAATGTTAAATAGTAGAAGAAAACAGGCAGCTGATCCTGAAATAAGTTTAGCTACAGGTAAAAGGCTACGAAGTTCTAGGATTGTCGAAGTCTCTGACAAATCATCTCCTTTAGTGAAGCGAAATATGGGTAAAAGACCATCTGACCTTAGCCCTCCTCACAACAAAGAGACAGAACTTTCTGTACTACAGACAAAGCGCCTAAAACTTGGTCAACTTTTACAAGGAAATAAATCTTTGACAATAACTCCTGTACCCATTGTTCAGACTCAAACTTCACCCACTATACCTAGTATAGAAATAAAACCAGGAGTTAAGGCAGTGAATCACTCCTTGTTGAATAATGAGAATTGTGCTAAAAATGGTAACTCCAAGTTACACAATATCCTGTCTACTTTACACGCGAAGCAAATGCAATCAGTGTCACTAAATAATACTAACTGTTCAGAGAAAGCACAAACTATGTCGTCAGATATTGAGGTGAATTCTTCAATGGGCAGTTCAGATACTACAGAAATTATTCCAGTAGATAACTCACTTCCTGGACTGCAAGAGATGCTGATAAATGAGAACTCCGATTTTCGTGATTTGAGCGTAGGTACAGAAGAATCTTCGCAGGACCCTTTGGAAGTGCATAGTTTAAAGACCACAGATGGAGCAAATGATGATTTGAACATTCCGAAAGTGGTAGAAATGACTCCACAACCTAAAAAGCGTGGACGACCACGGAAAATCCCGTTGTCAGAACCCTCGCGGCCAGCAGCCGTCTCCCTTCCTGTGCCAGCTTTGGAAGAACGGCCTCAAAGGTCACTACGTCTCATGAGGTGAGTTATTATTCACAGCACCACATCAAACTTTTCTTCATGAATATGTACATTAAACAAACAAAGACATTACTTTATACATATGGTTTTAATTTTTATTTATGCACGAATCCAGGTACAATTTTTTTTTTTGTTGTTACTATCATTAGATAGTAAAAGCGAAATATAAGAAGAGAGTATTATATAACTGTAACAACATAAATAAATAATAAATATCCTTGGACATTTCACACAATGCCATCTCGTCCCAAGTTAAGCAACTTAATGCTTGTGTTATGGTAACGAGATGGATGATAAACTACTTATATACATTTTTTTTTGTAAATACATACATATTATAGATAGAAATGACACCCAGACTCTGGTTTAGACAAAGACACTGGCCCGACCCCGGAATCGAACCCGGGACCCGTTGATCCAAAGGCGGCACATCTGACCACTAGACCAACGATAACATGTAATGGTATGTTTTTATTTACTTTCAGGGATCGACCGGCGATATTGAGGAAGCCACGCGGTGGAAGAGGCCGCGGTCGCGGAGGCCGCCGTTCCGAATCCACGTCCGCCGAGACATCGCCCATCATCGTCATAGAAACTATAGAGGACCCACCCGAAGATAAATCCACCCCAGGAGAAATAGACCCGACGAGTTCCAGAATAAAGTTGCCTCGTATGACCGAAGCGTTGGACAAAATGCCATCAGTCTGCGTTACGCCGCTATCGAGTCGACGGGACTCTGAAACTATGTACACACCAGACACCCCGAATCTGAAAGTTATGCTTGAAACATCTCTGAAGGCGGAGGACCCTGGGGAGTTGACTTTGCCTAGCAGAGGGCGTGGCAGTCGCGGTGGTAGAGGCGGTCGCGGGAGGACTCCGCGGGGCAGAGGAAGAGGGCGGGGAGGAGGACGCGGTGCAATGTATATGAAGGTATGTTTTCTAAGAATATAACTACTTTAGTCACAGTGAATGCATAATCGTTCTCCAGCATAAGATGTATCCCATAATTGGTGCAAGACGTGTTCGCTTATTATGGGCTCCATCAGAAGGCTCAAAGTCACCCAAAGGGCAATGGAGAGGGCTATGCTCGGAGTTTCCCTGCGAGATTGAATCAGAAATGAGGAGACTTGCAGGCGAACCAGAGACACCAACATAACCCACACGATTGCTAAACTTTAAGTGGCAGTGGGCACTGGCTGGAGTGACTCCCGATGGGACAGAAAAATCCTCGAGTGGCGCAGTGCTGGTAGGCCTGCCGACGACCTTCAGGTCGCCGTAAAACGATAGATGCGACGACTCAGGACCGGCCGTCGTGAAAATCTTTGTGGGAGGCCTGCAAGACCAGCAGTGGACGTCATGTGGACGTCACTTGGCAAATGATAATGATGAATATCTGCATAGCAAAACCAAAGTGGCAAAATTTATATGGTGAAAATATATTAGTCTAATGTTAGTGTTCATTTATAAATATGATATACTATCAGCAGGATCTAGGTCTGTAATTGATCTGCTGGTTAAGAAACGTCTGGCACTGCTTGATTTGTGGCATCATTTGTGTGTAATATCTGACCTCCGAGCTTCCGAGGCCACGTAAAGCCGTCGGTCCCGGCTGCAGTTCTGCAACAGTTGCAGAAGTTGTTGTAGTTAGTAGCGTGAAAGTGGTCGAACCATATAATTACTGGTGGTCCCTCTAGATCAATGTTACCCAACTGTTAGGCCAGGCCCCCCTTAACATTTCTAAAATTTGTATGCCCCCCATACATAAGTACTATACATAAGTACCTTTAAGAATTGTTTGAAAAGTCCATTTTTAAATTGCCCCCTGTGCTCTACGTTGGGAAACACTGTTGTAGATGAAAGAAAGGTGTCGTGGAAAGGTGTTGGCAACCGTATATTCTTTTCTGTCAGTGTCAAGCTTTGCCTTAAAGGGCATGCAAAAGTCCATACACTCCCAATACGGCACTTACTCAAGTTATTAGGTGTTACAATACAAGACGACATTGTAATTTGAAATTGTTATAGGAGACAATGGGGATATATGGGCGCGTATGTGGACCAGCGACAACGACGGTACAGCTCTTTGAAGAGGAAACCTGTATGATGGATGACAATGCCACACCTGCAAAGTGAGTGCTATTTTAAATATATGGTGCAATAATCTACATGGAAAGGAATTAATTTGGTAGAGGCCCAACTCAGTGGTAGACACTTAATGGGTTGAAATCAAGAAGAGTATGATCATAATAAAAGATGATGATAATAATAATAATCGGCAAGCAAATAGAACAATGACCTTGACTTATTTAATTTTCGTTTTTCGTTGGCGGAGCAGTTATCGAAACTCATGCGTTTGATACTCCCTACCACGTCACTTTTTGTGTCAAGATGTTTGCCGGTTACCATATTATGTTTTCGGTCGCTGTGATCGTATCCCGAATATACATTTTACATGAAAGATAGCAATAAAAAAATCCTGAGAAAAATTTCGTGGGGAAACACAATCAGTCCTAATCTGTAGTTAAGGTGTTTTCTAACGCACAAAAAGTATACCCGGTTTATATCTCCTCAGGCCCTCACATTTGCTCGATGAAGACTCGCAAAGTTCAGTCAAGAGTTCTACAAATGAAAGCAGCAAAATGAAGAAATCCAAATTCGCCGATTTGTTTGACAGGTAATAGTTTCTTTTTTAATAACTATTTTATGTGAGTACACTCTCATTTATGTCTGGAGCTCGCCTGAATTCGCCTATATGGTATACTAGCTTTGCCGACGGTTTCATCCGCGTTTATGGTTCCCGCGCAAACCTACTAGCGGCGACCGGCCAGCGCATGCGCATGCGCAGCTCCTCATGATCTACTACTACTAATAAGCCTACTGTCCCACGCTGGTCGGACGGTTTGGCACACGGTTTCATGTCAAGTCAAGGTTTGAGGGTGATTTTGGAGCTACATCAAGGCTAGTATACATCAGGGCAAGTGTCTTTGTCTAAACCAGAGGCACTGGCTCGGAGTCTGGGTGTCATTTCTATCTATAATATGTATGTATTTACAAAAAAAATGTACATAAGTAGTTTATCATCCATATTGTTACCATAACACAAGCATTGCGGAGGCTTATAATGGCTTATTGAAATGTATTTTCCTTTTTATCTACTTACTGTCGGCCACAAGCCCCCCAAATAAAATAAAAATAAAATAAAATTAAGTTGCTTAGCTTGGGACGAGATGGCGCTGTGTGAAATATCCAAGGATATTTATTTATTTTACCATGGGGTCTATAATTGTTTCAGTAATAAAGTATGGACGGCTGCGGACGTTAAGGAATACATGTGGCCGCCACCTGAAAAACCTGATGGAGAACATAAAGTAAGAAATTATTTTAACTACTTATTGTCTATGAATTGCTTCTTATTGTCATACATGTGTTGTAATTTTTTTTTTCTCTTATTACACTGCGATCTGTCGCCACTGGGCCATTTATCAGTGGGTTGGTTAGGTTTTCTTTTAACATGCTCGGAATGCAACCTACGTCACATCCTACTTTACTTCACTGTTCAAATTGAAATGTGTTGTAATGACGATTTTTATTAAAACATGTCATACAAAAAACAGTTGCTTGAAACCAACATGGCGCCATTCATCATCATCATCATTTTCAGCCAATAGACGTCCACTGCTGGACATAGGCCTCCCCCAAGGATCTCCACAAAGGCTGATCCTGGGCCGCCCGCATCCATTGTTTTCCGGCGACCTTAACCAGGTCGTCGGTCTACCGTGTGGGAGGCCTACCAGCACTGCGCCTTCCGGAACGCGGTCGCCACTTAGGACTTTTCCGCCCCATCGGGCGTCGGTCCTGCGAGCTAGGAATCCTTTCATGGCGCCATTGGAAACTTAATATTCTACTTAAATTTCACAGGTAATGATGATTCAGGAGCAGGTAGCAATGTTCTTAGGGGTGAAGAGTTTCAAGCGGCGGTATCCGGAGCTGAAGAGGCGGACTATTGCCGCTGAGGAGAGGGACTATGTCCTCAGCAAGCGCATTGTCACCGAAGCTCTCTGTGATTTAGGTAAGGGCTCGGAAATATTTGGTGGTGGTCTGTAGTAATAAATCTTAATTTAAATAAATACTCCTAAACTACTTAACCGGTTTTAATCAAATGTGCACACTGTGTACACTTTGATCCAACTTGAAAGATAGGATAGCTTGCATCTCAATTTATAGTCCCAATTATAAGTGAGCCCTAAACAGTTCTAATTGTACTCTCTTCTCTGTTGACTGGATTGAAAAGTATTCAATAGATGGCGCTATATTAAAAGCAATTGGTGTATACAAAAACTACACGTAAATGCTTGTTAACAGGTATCACAGCTGTGGACGCCAGTGATGTTCTAGACATAATGCTATCCGACTACCCCCACAAATACGAGGAGTATAGATCTCACCAACGGCAGCGGCAGCTCAACGAGGTGGTGCCGGAATCCCAAGATGACTCCAAGACTGAGGAGAGGGTTACTAGGGTTGAGATGAAGGCGGAAAAGGTGGTTGAACACAAACCCGAAGTACCTAAAGTCGACCCGGAAAAGACTAGACAGGTAAGATAAGATTAAGGAATTATCCACTTATTATAGAAGACTAGCTCATGCCTTAAGTTTGTATCAATTATCTGTGTACCTGATTTGTCGACATGATACACATATGTGTTTGTGTTTCAGACCATGAGTAACCCACTACTGAGTCGGGCCTCCTCTAAATTCATGGAGGGAAATTGGCCTACTGCGCCACGCTGGCAAGACGGGTTGGCATCGGGTTTGTATCAAGTTTTCCTTCTCTTGGGGCTAGGTGATCTGCCTCTTGCGTTCTTTTAGTCGCCTCTTACGACACTCTAAAGATGGTGTGTTGGTGACAATATGTATTCTAAATCCGTCACCACACGGACACACATATGTAGCGGATTCTAATAGATTATTGGTCGCCCAATGCGTCATCTGCTGCCATTGTCTTTTTACAGGGTCGCTGTCAATGTCATTAAAATATATTTGTATTTCTATTCTACAAATTCACTTTTGTCCCTCTCCCCCTCCTTGATTTCGCCAGTAAAATAAATTATATTCATTTAAAAAATAAACAAGGACATATGTTTTCATGATCCATATTTAATGTGTCTAACTAAATCACAAACGGCCAGTACCTTATACCTTTTCCAAAAAAAAAATCATAAATTAATGAGTTAAAGTAATTAATCATAAATTAATGAGTAAATAATTGTACAAAACAGTGATACTACAAATAAAAAAAAATTACATCTTATTACACAGTTCTTCACAAGATGTTTGTTAAAAATATGAATATAAAACATAATATGTAATAATTTTTATACATGTAGCTACTATCCAGCTTATAAATGACCCACTGCTGAGTCGGGCCACCTCTCAAATGGAGGTTCCCCCATTCTGCCAAAAGTATTGGCATTTGCAACTGGAATTGAGTGCGAGCTAAAACATGGTCCAAACGCGCGCAGGACATGGCGGCAGCGGCGGTGGCGTCTGCGGCGGAGTGGAACGCGCGCAGCAACGCGGCGCGCAAGGGCTGGTGCGTGGACCTGCAGTCGCACACGGTGCAGCGGCCGCGCGCCCGCCAGCCCGCGCCCCCCGCGCCCCACGTGCGGCCCCCCGCCGGCTTCTACCCGCACGCGCTGCTGCCGGGCCAGTACCAGCACTCCTACCGCGTCTACACGCCGGAGCAGCTACGGTCAGTAGCCGCTTTGCCATTCACTCTCCAGACATTCTAATCTAAAATAATGATAAAAGAAAATAAATAAATAAATATATTTTTAATACAGTTGCTCAAAAAGTGGCATATTACAGGGACGTATAGCGTTCGGGAAGTGGGCTATTACACACGCGTGCTTT
Organism: Clostera curtula; assembly: GCA_905475355.2. Classification (NCBI taxonomy): domain Eukaryota; kingdom Metazoa; phylum Arthropoda; class Insecta; order Lepidoptera; family Notodontidae; genus Clostera; species Clostera curtula. The sequence goes on along the minus strand of FR997808.1, from coordinate 5,579,260 downwards.
TTCTTTACCATTCCCGCACTAGTGCGTTTTCTTTCCCAACTGTCAAAATAATGTCTATTATAAGGAAAAAACCAACCATGAAGTTTTTACTAAAAAAAATCATAGAAGTTTTTATGATTCATGCAAATACGTATATTTCTAAAAAGAAACTACGTACTAATTTGTTTCAATATCAGATTTAATGATTTGATTGAATGTGTTTTATTTCATCTAATTAAATTTCATTTCATATCAATAAAAAAAATCAACTGAAGACTTGGCTGTATGGGCATTGTTCCTTTTGCCTACCAGAATGGGTGAAGAAAAAAAAAGCCTGCTTATATTCTACGGTCGGCGCCATTTTTCAGAAATGATTAGTTAGTTGAGTTTATTGTGTTTATAATATTTTATTAAATTGCTTCATTTTTTCGCAACTGTATTAAAAATAGTCGTTCAGTACACGTGCGGAACCGTCATTGCAACTTGTTCCGACTGTCAACCCTCGCCTTCGGCTGCGCCTCGGCTCGGGTAGACATTTGTCGGAACTCGTTGTAATGACAGCCTTTCCGCACTTGTAATGAAATATACTATTCCAGACTTATTCAAATCTATCATGTGTTTGCCAGTACTTGAGAACTTGAGTTCCGACCAAATTTTACACAAATATTGCTTAATAATATACAAATACACAAATATTAATATTATATGTAAGTGATATGAGAACCGGGTCATCTAGTAAATAAATAAATTTTATAACTCAATTTAACGATCTCTAATTAGGCAGTAATATTTAAAATAAACATAGAGTAAATTCCATGCTTTTAAAATTTTATACATCAAGTAATTAGGTTGTATGGACCTTGGAAGTTCGATCTGACAGTAGGTACAGGCCACACTGACAATCGGCGCTTCAGCACCCCTGGTGTGACAGCTCAATGCTGAGTGGGTGGGTACAACCCACCCACTCAGCAATGCACAAACCTATGTCAATTTATTAAGTAATAATAGTAACAAAATTACTCCATGTATATTACGGCAGGCGTATCTTGGCGAGTTTGAACATAGGCTCTGCTAACTTTAGCGCATGTATACTCGCGAAGAAAACTGTTATTATCATATTTTTATTCTCTAACTAGCGACCCGCCCCGGCTTCGCACGGGTGCAATGATGAACATCTAAATTTATCAGTGTTTCTATACATTAATATGCATGTATTCCGTATTTCAAAAATCCGTTGCGTCGTTTAAAAGATTTAAGCATACATAGGGACGAGCAGACGACAGCGACTTCACTACATAGTATAAAACAAAGTCGCATTCTTCTGTCCGTCCCTATGTATGCATAAATCTTTAAAACTACGCAACGGATTTTGAAGCGGTTTTTTTTAATAGATAGAGTGATTCAAGGGGAAGGTTTATATGTATAACCCACCCCCGCTTTGCACAGGCGAAGCCGGGGCGGGCCACTAGTTGTTTTATATTAAGTAGCGATAGTGATACAGTGACCAATTAGTACAAATTAAATAAATATCGAAATAAACTATAATAACAGTTTCCTTCAAGAGTGTACATGCGCTAAAGTTAGCAGAGCCTATGTTCAGACTCGCCAAGATACGCCGGCCGTAATATAACTGTAACTCTGAATAAATATTTTTCATTTCATTTATATTCAGATACTTCCCGCTGAACACGGTGCTCGCAGCACCTCCGGCTCCCCCATCGCCCGTGGACAGCAGTTCGGACTCCGAGGCAGAATGGGGCGAGCGGGTCTCCTCGTCAGACGACTCTGATGTACCCACTCATCACTCGGCGAAGGTACGTGGCAAATATTTTCAGGTTTTTTTTTTGTTTAATTTTCTATCTATAATATGTATGTGATTACAAAAAAAAAATATAAGTAGTTTATCATCCATCTCGTTACCATAACACAAGCATTAAGTTGCTTAGCTTGGGACGAGATGGCGTTGTGTGATATGTCCAAGGATATTTATTTATTTATTAGTAGGATTGGGACTCCGGTGGCTTTGCTTATGATTAGTTATTAAGATTCCTTCCTTAAAAATGTTATCTAAATAATACATACATGCATATAATCACGCCTCTTTCCCGTGGAGGTAGGCAGAGACCACTTCTTTTAACAACAGAAAATATGATAAAAAGAGTGTCCATGGAGTTTCTTGCCTGTTCTTCTCCATAGGATCTAGTTTTTGGAACATGCAACTAGATTCGTAACTTCAGTTTTGACTTTTCAAAAACACCAGTAAATAGGTTCAATTGAAATAAATGGTTTGAGTTTCCACTTGCTATAATCCTTACATTCTTGTTTCGCTTGGTCCACTTTTAATATTCCCTTCATACATGCTCTTCGGTTTAGGGTACTCTTGACCTGGCCTTTTTTCAAGACGTCCCTGATTTGGCCTTGAAACGTCCGCCTAGGTCTTCCCCTTCCAACACTTATTCCTAATTAAAATATATTTTAATCTTAATAAAGCTACTATAAAGACTTACTGACTATGTAAATACTATAAAAATTGATGATTAAAATACATATCCTAAAAATATATCAATGTATTTTTAATTAGGGTCTTTCTTCAACTGGTATGCACATGTTAATATTTCAGCGTAAGAAATTGACGAAGGTAAAGCGTAGCAGTCAGGCTGACGCCAGCTGTAGCAAGGAGGAACCGCCTGAAGGCGAAGTGGATCTCTGCAAAGTGTGCAAGCTGCGACTGGAGGCCAATCGCCGGTACACGCACGAGCGGTTCCTGGTCTGCGCCAATTGTAACGCTAAACGTAAGTTGTTGGAGACACTGACCTGTGAACTGCGGTAGCTGATGTTTTTATGACAGACCAGCTGAGTCCCGCGATGTTACCCGCGGTTATAAATAAAGTAGCCTCAGTTACTCCTTATATCATCAGCTACCTATCAGTGAAAGTCCCGTCAAAATCGGTCCAGCCCTTCCAGAGATTAGCCGGAACAAAAATAAAAATAATTTTATCTTGGTATATTTATACATACTTACGCGTTTAGTAAGAAGTGGTTTTTTTATTATTACAAACAGACACTCCAATTTTATTTATTTGTTTTTATAAGCGTGTTGCAGTTTTTTTAAACGATACCCGTGCACTCGTTTAAACCTTTATCGCGGGGACTGTTATGTGCCAGAAAGAGAGAGAGAGAGATGTGTATGTACGCGTGAGAGAGAGAGAGAGTAACTGACTGGGTGTATGTGTGTATGTATGTGTGAAAGAGAAGGAGAGAATAAATTTTAAGTGCATCACTATCGCCGGTGCACGAATGCAATGCAATAAAGGTAACAGAAATGGCCTATGCATTGATGTGTATTTTCTGTTTTCCAAATTAACTGACGCAAGGCTGGAACTGTGATAGTCTTTAGAGAATTAGAGTGCCAGATGCCAGATGTGGAACATGAGTATGAGCGGGGGCGGGCAATAGATACCTTGGCTCTGGTCAAAAGGATCTACAATAGTGTGTGTGAGAGAAATCGGGATGGAAGAAGTTTGTAAGTTCGTGTATGTAAAGAAATTTACCCCCTCCAAATTTATGGAGCCTAAAGAAGGAGTGTTTGTATTAAGCTAAGGAGAAGGAGCCTAAGAAATAGGCCTACTGTGCCACACTGGCAAGACGGGTTGGCATAGGGTTTCTTTGCGGCTAGCTGATCTGCCACTTGCATTCCTTTAGTCGCCTCTTGCGATGCCCTCAGGATGGCATGGGTCGGTGACCTTGTGTATTCTAAATGGGATTGAAATATGTTGTTTTCATCAAATCGGTATTTTCCACCAGTGCACCCGTCGTGCGTGGAGCTGAACGCCGACACGATCCGCAAGTGTCGCGAGTACCCGTGGCAGTGCGCCGAGTGCAAGACGTGCTGCGCCTGCCGGCAGCCAGCGGACGACGACAAGATGCTGTTCTGCGATCTGTGCGACCGCGGCTTCCATATCTACTGCGTCGGCCTTACCACTGTACCTAGCGGTCAGTAATTTTTTTTTAAACGAAACCCCTGCACTAGGTATAACCTGTATCGCGGGGGCAGTTTACATGTATTCACGAGCACAAATGTCACCCAGACACCGAGCAAGTGCCTCTGGTTTAGACAAAGACACTTGCCCGACCCCGGAATCGAACCAGGAACCCGTTGATCCAAAGGCGGCACATCTAGCCCCTAGACCAACGAGGCAATTCAATCATGACAATTGGCTTTACGCCTGTAGTGTAGCTTGTAAAGTCCTCGCCAAATTTTATGGCCGCTCCTCTCCTAGCCGCATTACGCTGCGCAGAACACAAAATGAGGTATCAGCGACACGTAGGCGGGGCGCGGAGGCAGGGCACGTCTTCTACCCGCAAGCGTCCTCGTCTCCCGCGCGTTAGTGTGAGTGTGCTACGTTCGCATTGTTTATGAAATGTACGGTGCGCAAGTTCGTACCGAAGGCTACATTCAGAGCGGCCATAAAGATTGGCGAGGACTGTATATATATATATAATTGTTTTCTTGGTTCCATCCAATACGGGTGTATATACCACAAATAAGAGAAATAAAAATTAAACAAGTATAGCTTGTAAGGAGGTTATTGACAGTCTAAAGACACCTATATATGTTTTTGACAGTCTAAAGCGACCTATATATTCCTCAGAAATCTGTAGTAAAGTGTACCTTACACGGATTCCAGGGCGATGGCACTGCGTGGAGTGTGCAATCTGCAAGTCGTGCGGCGCCCGCGAGCCTGGCGGCCTGCCCCCGGCGCCAGCCACGGCGGGTGGTCCAGGGACCCCCGGGCCTCCCTCCACCCCCGTTACCCCCGGACCCCCAGCCGAGTGGCACCACCAGACTAAGCGGGGCCCCGGGGGACATAAAGTGTATTCGCACTCGCTCTGCACGCCCTGCGCCAGGTCAGTCACTCAATGTACTAGGGCTCAAACGTGACTCGCGATTGTTTGATTGGTTGAGTGATGATTGACATTTGTTTTTTTTTTCAAACATAGCGTTCACAATACTGCGATGGCGAATATGTCTTATCAATCGACTATTAGTAGTATTTTCATTCATATATCTGCTGCCCTACTGTAGATTTCATTAATTTTCTTAAATCATTAGAAAAGTCACTTCTTGAAGTCTTTACAATATTTTTTGTATACACTGTAAAAATTACACTGCATTAGACCAATACAAAGCAGTGACAAGGCATTTCGCTTTTAATATTGTGTATTCCACTTGGATAAAACTGTGCAGAAATTATCTTTCTAGAAATCTATACAGCAATGTTCGTCATCAAACATCAAACATTCGTGTGCAAGAGCCTTCTCATTAATAATGTACTACATAATACTATATGTTCATTAAGTAGGTACTTCGTCTTCTAATATTAGAATCCAGTCTTCCGCAACAAACCTCCGTATATTTCAATGCACACATGATTAATTACAAATAGGTATGGACTTGAATCAGAAGTCTCTGAAACATCTTTTTTATGTCTAGTTATTAATTAAAGAGGCGTTCATTAAGTCATTACAATGTTGTATGGAAAATCTCATAAGTTCAATGTTGTTTTTCAAGTAATACCAAGCGGCGCAACACCAAATCGTGAAAGCATACGTTTGTCAAGAAGCGTGTTACGATGGACACAGACGAGAAAGTACATTGTTTTACGCAATTCTATGTGTTGACGTTACATGGTCTTGGTAGTTCATGTGTGCTCAGGTCATCTCATGCGTTTTATGTGGACTAACATTTGGTTATGGGTGACTTTACATTACATACTGTTATTTTTTTTTCTCAATCAGTCTTAAGACAATTTTGATTTACTTTTTACATCATTCATAACATACGCAAAAGTTTAAAAAGACTGTTGTGTGTATTGTATTTGTGTATCTATAATATAAATTCGACGGATAGTTGTGTCGGATTTAGAATGCATAATGTTACCAACCCGTATCATTCTGTGGGTGTCGTAAGAGGCGACTAAAGGACGCAAGACGTCACTTATGGCACATTTACATTAGGTCGGTCACCGAAGGCGGCCGCATTTGCTTTAACTGAAACGCTTACCTAAATTTATTTGTTTACATTGGTCGGTTAACCGAATTCGGCGACTTGATTGATGCGGCGATTGTATATTGAACAGTCGGACACCGACAACGGGCTCGTCCGAATACGGCCAGACGAATACCTGTTTATATTAGTCGGTGACCGAATACGGCCTGCAGCCGAATACTGTCTAACCGACTAATGTAAATCAGCCACTAGTTTCGAGAGAAGGGAAATTGATCCAAACCCTCTGCCAACCTGTATAGCCAGCGAGGTACCGAAGGCTTATTTCCCTCAATGAATTTGAAGGAGGCCCGACTCAGTGGTGGGTCATTTATGAGCTGATGATGTATAATTTAGGTGAAAACAATCAGTTTCTAGTGAAGGGAACAGTTATTTGATTAATTCGAGTCATTCAAACCAATCATATTCATATTGAAAACAGGTAAATATTTTTGATTTATACATATAACCTTGAAAGAAATTATTTATGATACTGTATGTAGTGTAAAGTTACCCACTCAGTGTTTGGGCGTCCGCCGTCTCTCTGTCGACATTCGCTTTGTCTCTGGTAGCATTTTGTCCCCGCAGAATGTTTAACTTGGCCCCAACGCAGCGATCTTAATCAACGCACATTCCCAGTATCTAAATTTTGACGGGAAACTAAGACAGTTCAACAACAAACTAAATTTTAAATAATCACACATCTAAGCAGATTTTTTAATACATAGTTAAGAAAACTATCAAACACCTTTAAAAAAAGAAATCAAATCAACATTGGTTTGTCACGTCAACAGTTATGATGAGATTATACACCGCTCTTTATGACATGTACCTAAGGTTACTTAACGCTGCATTGAAGCAGACATTCAAGCAAAAATAGTTGGAAATCTATAAGTTGTTTATGTTGCACTGTCGTTTCCCGTTAAAAATCATCCTTACTCTTATAAGTTGCATGGCAATAGTCGTAAGTTTATGATCTATGCATATTTGAAGAATGTTTGTTGATTGTTATAATCCATTAATGAGAATCATTAACTTTTATTTTCATGTGTAAATTTCTAATTCATTTCGCTGCAAACAATCTTCAGACAAGAACAGGAAAGTGGGTCACTGAATTGGATATAATTATCGGAATTGGGTTACACGCTCCATGGCACTTGTAAAAATACAATATTTGCCGAATGGGCTCAATCTACAGTGAATAAGTATATTTTGGATATTAAACCTTATAGCGTTGTTAATAAGGTTTGATATCTCAATAACGGTCGCTCTTAATTGGGCTGAAAGCCATGCTGGGAACTTTCAAAATTCTCGATTGTGTACATTTTAGTGTTAAAATAAACAACTTTACTGTTCGTATTTTTACTGATAAGCAACTGAATTTTATACCTTTCATTTTCTTAAATTGATGCAATACATTGGTAGTTTATACGTTTTGCGTTGTATGTATCTACTGTACTGCGTCAAATAAGCTTGTCTCAGATGGGCCGAGCGTAGCGATGAGTTTTTTTTAAAGTAGGTATTAACAACATCCATCTTGTATATAAAATAATGTTTACCAAATATCATAGGTCATAAACGTGCGCACGACAAATGTCTCCATACTATTCTACTTCGCAGCCCACAAATGACCGGGCCTCCGCCATACATGTAGGCCGCGGCTAAAACGTAGCCGCAAGTGAAGGAAATTTGTTACAAAACCCTGTGCCAACCCGTCTGGCCGGCGTGGCAGAGTAGGCCAATTACCCTCCAGGTAACGGGGGAGGCCCGACCCAGCAGTGGGTCATTTTTGCGCTGAGTAGAAAAGTGTCTTGTGTCATGAAACGAGGTTTCAAATAAACGTAAGGTGGTAATTTAAAAAGAGGATAATATCATTCAAATCTCCTATGCTTCAGATGAATTTAGTTGCTTTAAAGACTTCTTTCTCTCTTATTCCCAAGTTAAAATATATTTATAATAGTAGACAAGCATAATTAATTTCAAAATCAAACATTACAAATTTTTGAAACGGACTTATTTTTTTATCGGAATCGCTTTTGTGTTTATTTGCTCACCATCGCTACGCAAGGTTCATCTGCAACAAGGGGCGAGCGTTGGATTTGATCATTACGACAGAGTGACCCCATCTCATCGCCGTCCGCTGCCAACTAACTCACACTTTCACTGTACTAACAACGGGCGTAGAACATCACCCCAAATGCGTACACTAACTATTTTCGTCTTTTATTACTTGTCTTCGGGCTCAGTGACACTGTAGTAGTATCTATAACCGACACAGTAGAATTTGCACAATATTAATCCTTACTTATTTGAATCTAAATTTCTTTATATAATTATATAACATGTAATAGAATAAATAATATATTTTGATGTCTGTATTTAAAAAAAATGCTAATATTATTACTAGTCTTTTCGTTACATGTTATTGTGTATCAGATAAGAATGTTCTATGTAACTATTTACAATTAATTATATATTATGTACTGCAATATCTGATATTGATTATCACTAATGTTTTGTACGATATAGACAATTTGCATTTATACGTTTTTATTAATTACTTTCATAACTCATTTTATGCTCAAAATAATTAACTTACCTACTGTCTATATTACACCTCAAAATGGAAGGACGTAAAAAATTCTGACCATACATTTATTTACGTATAGCACACTAATTGTCCCTTTAAAACCTTATTACACACCAATTAAATACACGAGCCTTTCGGAGATAAGTAAGAAAAGACGAAATCGAGAGCTCCGCGTGGATACTAATGGCGTGTTTCTGTTCCGGTGGTTGTGCGCGTGCGGTCCGTATGTGTGTGTGCGTGCGTACGTATAGGGCGTATCGCATCGGGCGCTACTGTCCGCTGTGCGAGCGGTCCTTCATCGGCCCGAAGGGGACAATGCAGCTCGTCATTTGTAAGCTCTGCGATAGGCAACTTCATCAAGGTACGTGTTACCACCGTGAGTAGAACGCATCCGCTTGCTAACCGCGGGGCGTCCTTACAATAAGGCAAACGCGAACAGAGAATCAGCTTTTAATCATTGCGCGCTATCTCAACTTTAGACATACGCATTGTTAATGATGTACTGCACTGGTCAAACAGACTGTGAAATTATTTAGTCTGTTACAACCCAAAATCTTTTTGTACTTTGCAAATTCAACATATTGATCTAGAGACAAAAATATTTGTTTCACAAGAAGTTAATGTCTAAAGTTGGATGCTCGTTTAATATTATTTTATTGGATTCAAGGTTACGTATACGCGTGTATTTTATTGTGAAAACAGTATTACGCATGGCGTACCTAAATAAGTTGTTTGCCTTATTGTATCATAACGTGTTCGAACTCTGTGTGAGGATACATTTTTTAAGTTCACTGACTTGCCTGACTTTTTGACCCGCGCATGTTTTTCTCGCGATGCATGAATTATAACCAGATGAAAAATTTAATTCTCACTCGACGCTTTATTAACTCATCACTGCCATAGGTAATTCATGTTCATTTTATGTGGCTTTACACTATGCTTGCATTCTGTCTTCATAGCCTACATTTTATGCTAGATGGAGACCTGAACGATATAATCATTATAGAAATACCGGTATAATACGGACTTCTCATGTTAGGACGCTTTTGTTTTGTGTTAGTTGAGTGTAGGTGACCGCATGATGTAATATACACAGATGATTGCCTCGATTAGAACTAGTTGAAATGTTGGGTCGGACCCGAGCGTTGTCGGAGGCTGCCGAAGTGTGTGTGCTATGCATTGTCGTGTAATAGGTGTAGGGTTTGTCTACGGCATGTGGAAAGGAGACGCTTAGGTATGTATTGACAAAAATAGTTTGCTTTTTATCTTCATTCGCCTTGGTTTCTACTTCAATATATATGAAGTACTTATTATATACTCTAGGATTGGTCATTAGGATCAAATCAGTTATTGTTTTAAAACACTATTTAGTTTAGACGTGAAATGTAAATATAATACATTTTGCAAAGGACTTGGATAATTTGTAAGGTTATTTGTTTGCTATAATAAAATTATATATGTAATCCCATTAAAACCTTGTGATCTACACTTTTACTCCACGTCCATTGAGAAATGAAGCAGATTTGCAATATATACATACTGTCTAAATTATTAACAAAACTGATTGCCCATTTCCTAATGTTTCTTTTCCATAAGGTTCAAATGTTCAATCTTTATGGCAATTTCAGTTAAATGATTGTAAGCGATCTTCATAATGTCAAATGAACCCCATCAAATCAATAAATATTAACAAGATCGGCAATAGTATAATAGTAACTAAAATTTGAATACGATTGAAATGTTTTGGTATCGGCAATTCTTGTAACCTTACTAAAAAGAACTTTAACTAACTACGAAAAAAAAGCAATCAATCGTATTCACATTTCAAACCTAACCTGATATTGATTTCGTTAGTGAGACCAGTTAATTCGACAAGATAATCTACAAGTTTTATTATACCGTTTTAATCTGTTATAGGTAACCTGTTTATAGACCAGGGCGAAATGTTTGATGACGATGTTATTAATGTACCATGAAACAGTTCTATGGAACAGATATTGGAACCTTATAACATCCAAACCTTTATTATACAATACAAAAGTGTAAAATTACGTCACAACTCATAATTTTTGCGTATATACAGAATAGACTCGTCTCACTCATCAAAATCGTGAAGGTGCCGGTATAACACGCGCTACGCGTACTATCGTTCGCGCGGCGCTTGTTAACCGTCTGCCGCTTATGTCCACAGACTGCGTTAAGCAGACGGTGACGGCACTCAACGTGTTGGACTACACGTGCGCCGATTGCCGGCGTGGCGGCATCACGTCTCGGGCAGCCGCCGTGCGACTCGCGCCGCGTACTATAGCCACACTCTTCATGGCGAAGCGTCGTTTCAACAAGTACGCGCATCGACAGTACCTGGCCAGTCGTCTCCGTGACGCGCAGAACTCTAGCGAAGCGGAACGGGACCGACCCGACGACGCGTCCGATGTCTCGGACACCGCGACGAGCGATCCCCTCGACGGCGCCGGAGACGACACAGTTGAACTCAACGAGTGAACCGCGAGAACGCGAGACGACTCTCCGGAATCGATACTGGTGGTGCTGCTTAGAAACTTGGCGCAGTCATGTGGAGGTGCGTCTTACGTAGTTTGCGATGGATGCGGAAGACAGGATGAGCGAGCGAGGGGTATATGAGCCCCACTGAACGCTTGCTGTCCAATGGAAAGTAGTGTCAGTGAATTATTGAACGGGTCGATGGAAGTAGTGTCAGTGAGTGCGTGCCGGCGCGCGAAGGACGTTCGGAGAGGTCGGGCAGCGGCCGTCGTATTGGCTCCCGCGAGTGTACAGAATCGGACAGTGTATTATATATTTGTAGCTGTTGTTAGCGTGTAACTCTTATTTCGCTTCGGTAATACGGTTGTAAGGTAAACTGTTACATAAATCTGATTAATATAACGATTAACCGGTAGGCTATATGTACGTGTAAGTTGTCGGATAGTGAGGAGGTACTAAGTGTATTGTCTGTGTTGCTGCGTGGTCGCGGGGCGACGAATGTACATTGAGGCCCGGACGGTTGTCGGGCTCGTCCCTCGCAGGTTACGTCGAGTGGTTAGATTGATAGCTGTAGAGCAGGTTGTTATGTAAACTGTACAGTAAATTAATACTAACTTCACTATATGGGTAGCTGGGCAATCATACTATTTTTTAATATTCATAGTTTTGATTTTTTAATACGTGCAAGACAAATCATGTATTCGTCCACGGTTTGTGAATTGGTTAGAATGCGAGAGAGCGTGATAGAGCTGTATTTGAATGGTTCAGTTTCGTGTGTACCCGTTTCCGAGTGAGGTGTAGAATGTGCTGTTTCTATGTTAACTGCGAATTAGTTATCAAAATAAACCTGTATAGCAATATCTGCCTTTTAATGCATTTTAAGTATTGTTTTGGAATTCCTTTTGTTTCTCGCTGCTCTCAATAGAACCTGACACTAAGGCAGTGCGCATTTTGTTCTATCGGTATAGAGTTAATACTTAGATTAACGTTAATTTCGCTTACTAAGGTATTTATTTTAGTTGTACTTTTATATGGATACAGCTGTATACAATCTAATGTTTCGAGCGAGCGAAGGATTGTTATATGAGTAGATATTTCGGACTAGGTTCAGCTAACGTTTGACTAATATGAAGTTAATTTATGAATCAATGTTTACACTATGTTTTCCCCCTAATGCCGAAACTCATTGGTTTATCACCGTGCGAATTGTAACGCAAGGGTTAATAAACCAAGAAAATTAAAAAGTAACAAAACCTTTATATTAAGACATATACATATAATACTCAAGTGAAATCAGCTATTGGCAAATCAAAAGTTATTACAGATTAAAATTATTTGTGATACATTGAAATGAATTTAATGGAAAAGCTAGCGGTGTACCCTTTTGTAACATTTTGATAGTGTAACAATATTATTAGTTGCCATGTACGATTTTTGAATATTGGTATTGACTCGAGATTATACAGATTGATAAGTTCTGTAACAAGGGAAGGGTGGTTTAAAAAAAGGTCACCGTGCGGGCGGTCGTAATTAGGTCAAATTTAAGTACCATTTTTTTTACACATTCTGTAACAGAATCGAGTACTGAATATGTACAGTCTTTTACCGGTCAGCCTTTATAGAGTGTAGTTTAATTTCACCAGATCGTCTTTTTTACAATGATTCTAATATTTACTTAACTAGGGACTGATACGAATGATCGCACCCAGTATCACCAACACTATAATGTATTGGAAACATAAATTGAAACTACAATTTAGCATTTGAAAGTGTTATGCTTAGATCTTCCGCAACCAAAATGTATGGGCATTTTTGTTGCGGTAGTTCTAAGCGTGACTGTAGAAGCGAAATTGTTAGTACCTACCTTTGAATCGGCATAAGGCACGTGTCACCGATTGTTATTATATGATACTACGAACTTATACCTAAGGTATTTTTAATTTGCGTGTTTATTCTTAATTTCACATTTGAATACCTTAGTACTACTGTCAAGGTTTTCGTATAATGAATTCGATTTCTCCACCAATCCTTTTTTTTCATTTATTAAAGCATAGGGAAATCATTTTGATTTTAGACTGATGTAAAATATCGCCGCTCATATTTCGAGTCTTTCTTCATAGACAATCAATAGGATGGAACGATTTAAACTAATTATTTTTTAACATAATATTATCTAGTATAATTTAATCTGGATTGAGATTCAATAAATCTGTATTAGTCTGCTAATAAAATTGTTGCACTAATGTATATAGAATTTACTTTGTAAGATTTATTGTTTTTAGTTTTAATGGTACGAATGAATTTCAGCAGCTCCTCTTTCAGTGACATTCTATAGTTTCCTACACTTAATTTTAAAGTACAAAACATAGGCTACCTTATGTAAACGGGTTCTGGATCACAATACGCAGCCAATCGATAGATATTATAGAAAAGAAAACGAAATAAATTATTTAACACAGAGTATAATTAATATGTTTATTTTTCATTATGAGAAATTATTTATTTATTGCTACAATGTTACAAAGTTAGTATTATAATAAAATATACGCAGATTGGGTGGTATTGATTTCCAGAGCAATTTGAATGGTCCCTAGTATCCGTTCTTGGGACCTACCTGCTTTTCTATTGTAAAATGCATTTGCTGTACTTACGATTATATATCTGCGCGCTATCATCTGTTAACCACTGCCGAGTGCAATTATCCCAGTAAAGTGAGTTTTATATTGGAACAAGACAGCGAAAAAAATAAATGATGTGTTATTCGCATTATACCATGAACCTGTTTTTTTTATATATTATTTTCCGTATAAATAGCTACGGTCGTGTGACATTATATGCTCTCACTGTTTTGTTCGTGTATGAAACGGCGGTAAGGGTGTGTTTCCTGTCAAGCGAATCAATCTATATTGTACTGAAGGTCTCATGACAAGTATGCAATTTGTGTAGATTGTATGGGATGGGAATGGACAGTTTGATGAGATGTGAGAGTTGTCATCAAGGAATATAGATCTAAAAACAATGTTCACTGTAAATCTGGACATGACAAATTTATGTAACAAATTATTAATCAATCTATCACATGTTCCCATTATTTGACTGTATTAGCATGAGTATTTATCAAACTCGATGCGTTTTTTCTTATTGCTGCAATTCAATAATATATTGGAAATAGAAGCGCGCTGCGTACAAGTCCCTTAATCAGTATAGGGCGCGTGACAGGCAACCCGCCTTAGCATTGTGTATTATAACTTGTATTAGATTATATTGTGTAAGTGCAGGCGATGAGCAGACCTTCATCGAATACCGACACTAATGTATCAATGTTTAGTTTATAATTATGATTTGGTTAATATTAATCATAGTTTACTTATTAGTGATGACTTTTAAGGTAAAATTTATGTCCGCAGGAAATCATGATATGGAACTTTTATACGATATACACAACTGATTTACCGGTGCTCTGCGCCGAAATTCGCAATGCTATATCAGGACAGGTGAATTTGTAAGACTTACTTGTAAGAGAATAATGGTAACTTTATGTCTACTTAATGCAAGTGTAAACGTTCTAGAAATCTCGCACTGTTCGGTCAATTTTTGTAAAAAAATATAAAATAAATTTTAATTTGAATGTTGTATTTCATTGAAGAATCGCACGTGCTTTGACAAATTTTATTAGAAGTCAACAATGGTTTCTTGTGATTAATAGAAAAAATAAAACACGGCCATGCCATAAAAAATAATGTATATAATTTTTGACTTACAGTATGTATGGTAAACTCGGTAGCATAATTAACAAAATTTTATAAACACTGAAAAAATTCAGCAAATATAGTATTTTATAAACTGGCAATAAAGCATTATCATGTTTTGGCGTCATCTGAAAACAATACAAAAAGGCAATTAATTTTAAGAATACGACCTATGTCGATCCGTGTGGTAAGGGATTTAGAATACACTGTCACTACCCCACTCCACCCCAAGTGTGTCGTAAGAGCCGACAAAAGGAAATGTCAAGGCCGATAACAAGAGAAGGGAAACCGGATACGAAACCCTGTACCAACTCGTCTCGCCAGGGTGGCACAGTAGGTTAATTACACTCCATGTAATTGGAGGAGGCCCGACTCAGCAGTGGGTCATGTATGAGCCGAATAGTAGAACTATGTTTTAAAGATGACAAACAAAGCTTTTAATGGGAATAAAGGTATTGCCAAATGTTTTGAGTTCAGATTGTAAAAGTTGTTTCTTTCATTTGGTAATGCTAGAGATATTGATTACTGTGCTACAAGCTTAGTATTCTGCGTTCCACTATGCTTCACACATTCTATAAGCCCATTTGTGTTGCTAACGGTTCGCAAGTTCTTTAACTTGCGTTTTGCTGAAACTTTGCACACAGTAGTAATAACAATCAGTTTTTTTTTTAAGACCTCATTTTGTGTTCCCTGTTTTATAATGAAAATAATATCACAGAATCGAGAGTATGATTAGTCTGTGGTCAAACTTAGAGATATTATTAACTTGTCATCCAACTGTTCATTGTATAATTTATTCAAATCTCCACCTAGGTAACCCATATTGACAACATAATATAGTACCTGTCATTCGTCGAAGCGCAGGCCGCTAATGGAGAGGAAGGTGAACGCGTTGTGCAGCGCCAGCACGGGCACCGCCGTCATGGCTGCGCACGCGCCGGTGCGGGCTTGCACCGCGGACAGAGCCGCGCACATCCTCGCCATGGGCGGGGCGCTCCATACCTATAATGTCAAATATAATCTTACACATTGCGTCCGAAAAACAAAGCAGTAATCCTGAAATAAAACATTGTTATTAATAATTCCAAAAACCAGAAGTGATTTCATCTGTGTAGGATTTACACAACGCTTACGTATCGGTACAACTGTGAAAACGACACACTAACAATTCAGAGAGAACTTAAAATAATCGATGTACCATTTAGATAATATTGTTCTAGATAGGTATTGCTTATATTTATAGGTATTGTGACGCCGGGAATCCAAAAGACGAATGTATAATAAAACCACTCTGCAGGAAAAAATACATAATATACATTATATTATTAGATTCAATATATTTATACCTTTTTTGTGTCTTTATTATTGCAGATAGGAATTTATATAACGGAACGGGCGAAAAAACAAGGCTGAAAACCGTCTAGCCATTGTAATTTCTCGTTCCGTGCTATCATTCACATACATTTTAAGTGGTCGCTGTGAGATTTTGCATCTGGCGACTGTACTTTTCTTCTCAGCCCATAAAAGTCCCACAGCTAGGTCTGATCTCCGCGACCACTGATAATTATGTTTTTTTTAATTACTTCTCACTACTACATGGAATGACTAGTGGATGGCAGGCTGGACGGCGCACCGGTCGGAAAGCGGCAGGGGAAGTCAGATATTACAAGCAAATGATGGACATTCATCTAGCGGAGCCTGAAGTGTCTCTTATCAGCGGCTAGGTTTCCAGCCTTGAAATTAAATATCCACTAGTCTTATAATATAACTAGCTTTTGCGCGCGGCTTCGCCCGCGTGGGCTTCGAACCCGTGCATATTTTGTATGAACATAAAATCGGTTATTGTGACTAAACTATGATAGTTAGATATGTGCTCTCGCGGGCTTTTTTGTAGATCTTTATAAGACCTACAAACCCGTAGTTTATCATTTTGTTCTATTGTCAATAGTTTTTGCAGCGCACGCATAAATAGGTTTTCGATTTTACACCTTGGTTTACAAAATCGCAATTTTCATACGGATCCCTAATTCTTTTGAAAATAAAATATAGCCTATAACCTTCCTCGATAAATGGACTATCTAACACTGAAAGAATTTTTGAAATCGGTCCAGTAGTTCCTGAGATTAGCGCGTTCAAACAAACAAACAAACAAACTCTGCAGCTTTATATATTAGTATAGATATAGATAATGAATCGCAAAATGTGTTGGTAAGCGCATAACTCAACAACGCCTGGACCAATTTGGCCAATTCTTTCGTTGAAATTCAAGGATGGTTTTTACGGCGAGAAAAAATCGAATAATTTCCGGAAAAAACATAAAACCTGCCAATTTATTTTTCCATACAAACGTTTTCTAACTAAAACGTAGTCAATATCATTATTATTATTATACATAACTAGCGGCCCGTCCCGGCTTCGCACTGGTGCGATGTTACCCGCGGTTATTGTCGTACCGCGGGTGACGCCGCGGGGTGAAGCTAGTTTATTATATTTTTCATCCCATCTATTCGAAAAGTGACGTTTTGTTCCTCTTTAAGTGGGAGCAAAGTAGCTCTTTACTGTTCTAGACTTTTTAGCGGGCAGTAATGAGTTTTTAATCCTCTTTATACTCGTAAGTGCGCCGCAATTAACTTTGCCGCGCACTTTTAGATTTTAGAACATCTTAGCGCTCATACACACGAACGGCATGTTGCCAATGGCACAGGCAACTGCAGCCGTCGACGCGTCGGCAAGTGCCGTTGACGGCACTCGCTTTTTAAACCTTCCCTGGACTTCCACGAATATTGTAAGACCAAAATTAGCCAAATCGGTCCAGCCGTTCTCGAGTTTTAGCGAGACTAACGAACAGCAATTCGTTTTTATTTATATAGATACATAGAGTCGCCACTCGCCACTCCATTCCATCCTGAGGGTGCTGTAACAGCCGGCCAAAAGGAAATGACAAGGCCGAAAACTTAGCCGGTAGAGAAGGAAAACCTGAAATGAACGTGACACATTAGACTAATGGGTTATTTATGGCCCAACGCAACCAACAAGGACAACTCACCTGGTAGAATATCCTCATCTTGACCGCAGGCCTGGCCTCCTTATCGCGGCATTCGTTCAGCAGTTTGTTGAGCGCATACTCCAGTACCTCCTCCAGGTCCTGTTGCCGCATCCCGGCGGCCATGGTGCGGTGAGTGGTACACGCCTCTTCGCTCGGAAAAGCCAATTGGCACGTGGACGGGGACGAACCTGGAATTACGGGCACACGGAACGTTATCAATAAAACAAAATTATAGTCGGTAGATTTAACTGTTTCTTTGTACTTTTGAAGACAACTGTCATCTATATCCTAACACGTAACGTTATCAATAAAACAAAATTATAGGCGGTAGATGTAACTGTTTCTTTGTACTTTTGAAGGCAACTGTCATCTATATCCTATCCGTTTTACCAAAAATCAAATGTAAACAAATCATAAAAAGGGTTTTTTGGGTGTCGATTTTACAATGATCAACGTGATATAAAATTATCATAATTTTTATTACTATTCATTTTAATAACTATTTCTTACTGTTAGAAAAAACACATAAAATAATTTTATTTTTACAATTATCAATAATAAATATATAAAATATATTATATAATATAATAAAATATAATGTGTATAAAATTTAAAATATATTTAAAACATTAATTGTAATAAATAACTGACACTATAAGAACCTAAAAAGACAATGTCTCCAAATCTCTCTGGTTTTATTATGCTGCTAAATATAAGTGTACTGTTCAACGTACTATTGTCGATTGGAAGGAGTGTTTTATTATTACTGTCGGATTGTACCCGCCATTTTGTTTTATTCTACTGAACTCGTTGTTTGTTTACATTATATTTTTTGGTAAAGTATAGTCTCTCCACTAGCTCTAGCAACCCGTAGGGGCGTCACAGTTGAATGCGTTCTCGCGAACCTGTGTCGCCCCAAGCATGACGTGTGAGGGTTTAGTAGGTACACGAGCAGTTTCCGAGTCCCACATAATGTATGAGATATTTTTTTACCAGCGAAATAAAGAGGATTCAACATTTTATTGGTAAAACTCTACTACTACTCGGCCCATACATGACCCATTGCTGAGTCGGGCCTCCTCCAATTACATGGAGGGTAATTAGTGTCCTCGGGTTGGCGGTTAAGTGGGCTGGCGTGGCATCCCTCTGCGGCCGTTATGTCGCAGAAGGGGGCGGCGGAGCCGTTCGCAAAAGAGGGAACTCCGGCTGACTCACGCCGCGGACGGAGGCGGGGGGAGTAAGTTGTGACGATACCCACCCCCGAGGGGGCTGCGGAATGCATTAGGTATTTCGACAGCGAAAAAAAAAGATTTCAAGGTATCAGATAGAAAGTAATCGTAGAATCGTAGTAGAAGTAAAGAAGGATCAGAAATGTACTTATTTAAGGTTACCTGTAGCAACATAGCACACGAAGGCGGCCACAGTGTTTTCGTAGTTCCATCTCCTTGTTATAGCTACTTTGTACTCGCCAATGTTGCAGCCCGTTTCTTCATCTGTAATGTCACAACAGTCGTTACCTTTAGTCGTATAACCTCAATAGAATATAGTAAGCTTAGGGCACAACTACATCTACTTCTCGGTCCATATATGACCCGCGGTTGAGTCGGGCCTCCTCCAGGCACAATTTAAATTCAGCCTAAAACGCTTCAGAATACGACTGTATTTAGAATACGCTCGCCACGCTTTAAGTCGCTCGTCGCATTGTATTTCGTTGTACCAAAAACAGTTGTATTCTGAAGCGCTTTAGGTTGAATTTAAATTGTTACTGAATTAGTCTCTTCGCCGCCATTCCGTAGGTCGGCGCTGACCCTGAGGGTAATAAGCCTACTGTCCCACGCTGGGCTTACGGGTTGGCACAGGGTTTCATATCCAGTCACAGTAGACTGCGTTCACGCGAACCTGTGGCGCCCCAAGCGTGTCGTGTGACCCTCCCCGAGGGGCGGTGTGCTTAAGGCATAACCCAGCGTAAAAAAAAAAGTTTTCATATCAAGTTCTCCTTCTCTTGCGGCTAGGTTATAGGCATTGTCATTTCCTTTTGTCGGCTCTTATGACACTCTTAGGATGGAATGGAGTGGTGACACTATGTATTCTAAATCCGTCACCATACGGAACACAGTGTATGCTAATCTTTAAACGATACTAACACTCAAACCGGTTGTTGTCAGTATGGGCCCAGGCGTGCCATTCCACTGAGGCGGCTCTCGGCAAGGCTTGGACTACTGCATACTGTACTATGGCGCCGGCTGTGCGACGCTCCAGCTGCCGGCGAGCTTCGCCCACTGCACTGCCGTGCGTCATGTAACACACGCTCTGCACAAACATTGGACACCAGCTGTTATAACGGCCGGCAAAGAAGTTGAACTAGTGGTCTAGGAGTATATATGTGTGCGTGTGGCAAATACATGGTAATGTGTGTAATATTTTTTTTTTAAGATTAATTTTTTTTTGTATAAATTTGGTACACATCCGTACGCACAATTTTCGTAAAAAGGTGTAAAACGTTGATCTAATGGTCCGCCCGGCTGCTGTTTTACTATGTTCCGTCGTGTGTATGTGAGTTCCTTGAATTGCCTGCTCCATCTTAGACCCTGGCGTTGCTTTCCATCACGCAAGCCTAGGGTCAAAGGCATTCAAGTAACGGTAGAAAAAAAAGACATTAACGGGTCTAACCTAGGTTGGAACCCTTAATTATGTTGACGCATCACGTCGACACATATTATATGTACGAAGCAACGATTGCATTCTAACAGTTACATTGTTAAAGTCTGTGGTGAAATTGAGAATCACTACATAGTATAAAACAAAGTCGCATTCTTCTGTCCGTCCCTATGTATGCATAAATCTTTAAAACTACGCAACGGATTTTGAAGCGGTTTTTTTTAATAGATAGAGTGATTCAATGGGAAGGTTTATATGTATAACCCACCCCCGCTTTGCACGGGCGAAGCCGGGGCGGGCCACTAGTAGAACTATAATTTAAATTAATTATGGTCGAATTTCGACTGCTGGGCGAACTAGTAAAAATAAAGACCTGCACGACGCTCCGAATGTGCGCTCTCGGGTGTAAAGCGCGCAGGACTCGCGTCAAGTGCCTGAGGGCCAACGCGCACTGCGCGCGTGCCCCGCCCGCCACGAGACGCATGGAGCCCGGGACCAGCGCGATCTGTCCGCAAGTACCCATCACTTCGCCGACCTGCGATCATATTATTTTAAATCAGTGGCAATTCGAAAGGTGTCGTCTTGTATATACGAAAGAGATCATCGGCTCAATTCAAACTCAAAAGGAACTTTATTTAAGTAGGTTTTATCACAAAACTCTTATGAATCATCATATTTAAAATTATACCCTATTCAAGATAGCGTGATCGATTTGACAGATGTCAATTTTTCTGATTGACAAAAAGGTATGACTCCGAACTACGTCGCGGTAATGGGGATCAGTAGTGCCGTGGTAGCACTTCTTCGTGCAGCGTACTTCGGAATCATACCTTTACTTTGCAATGACGAATAGTGGTGGGAAACAGATAATATCTAGTAGTCCAAAAAATAACGGTTTAAAATACTTGCAACTGTGACGAGATGGTATGGGTGTATTATGTGTGAAATTCTTTATCACTTATTCTTAACTTTATAAGACAATATTCGAATAAAAAACATTTTCTTTTTGAAATAAAATTCGTTGGCTTTAGCGCATTGAAATTTAACACTTTTACAACTATTATTTTCTTTTCTTTTTTGTTTACTTTCATGGTCTGAACCACCAATTTAAATTTGGCGGAAGGTCAAAAAATAACCCTGTAATATTAAATAGAAACTTATTATGAATATTGACCCACCATCGCTTATCTACCCAATTTTTTATAAGTCTAGTGCAATTAAGAATTTCACACATAATACACCCACGCCAACTTTTCACTGTTACAAGTACTTATTTTAAAACTTTATTTTTTGGACTACTAGATATTTTCTGTTTCCCATCAGTAGACGGTCTGTCAAATCGATCATGCTATCTTGAATAGGGTATACCAATATCATCTTGCGGCCCTTGTCCCACGATAGGTGGTAGTCTCCATACGTCATGTCATATATTCTTGTGGTAACGGATTTAGAAAACATAGTGTCATAATGGGGGGCATTCCATCCTGAGGGTGTCGGAACAGCCGACGAAAGGTCATTTACAAGGCCAAAAACCTAACCGCATGAGAAGGAAACCTTACGAAACCCTGTGCCCATCAGTCTGGCCAGCGTGGCACAGTAGGTTACCCTCCATATAACTGGAGGAAGCCCGACTCAGTGGTGGGTCATCTACGGGCTGAGTATGTAGTAGAAGTACAGTCAAGACTCATCCAATTTGATTAGCCTTGCAGGTTTTGTTTCAAGTTTTCCTTCTCTTGCGGCTAGGATTTTGGCCTTGTCATTTCGTTTTATTGGCTCTTACGACACCCTCGGCATGAAATGGGGTGGTGACATTATGTATTCTAAATCCATACGGGACATTACTTCACTACTTGACTGTACAGTGGTCGGTATCGACTGTATATTTATTATTATAATTAATGTAAGCTATGTAACAAAGAAATATTTCTTTTCTATTCTAAATTAAGTTAAAACCTACCTTAACAGCCTGGCTGTAAGGTCCAATGTTGGCCGGCGCCCAGTGAGAAATGCCTTGCACGTGCATGGTCACCCGTTCCTTAGGGTTGGTGCCTTCAGACTCGGTGTAGCTGTCTGTATTTGACTTGTGAGCTACCTGCCGATATAAGGAACTCAAACTCAAAAGGAACTTTATTTACGTACGTTTTATGACTAAACTCCTAAACTCATATAAATTGTCATATTTATAATTCATCATCATCATCATTTCAGCCAAAAGACGTCCACTGCTGGTCATAGGCCTCCCCCAATGATCTCCATAAAGGCCGGTCCTGGGCCGCCCGCATCCACTGCTCTCCGGCGACCTTAACCAGGTCGTCGGTCCCCCGTGTGGGAGGCCTACCAGCACTGCGCCTTCCGGAACGCGGTCGCCACTCGAGGACTTTTCTTTTTATAATTACCATTATCATACTTCGGTCCTTATCCCTTGCTAGGTGGTAGTCTCCATACACTCCTATCGGTCGTCGTATCTACATTCACACCTTTCATAGACATTTTCTCATTCTACAATCCATCCATATCCACGCACAATTATATAGAATCTACTACCATGCTCCATCACGCAAGCCTAGGGTCAAAGGCATTCAAGTCACTGATAAAAAAAGTAAAAAAAATCTTCTCAGCTGTGTCGCGTTCCGAACTGGTGGATATTGTCATGTTGACTATTTGTAAACCACCATTGTGTCCAATGGAAAATAAATTATTTGATTTTGACTCTACAGAGAAGAGCCGTCGAGGAACTCTGCAGTTGCTTTTTTTTTTCAAATAATAGGTCTTGTTTACAACGGTGAACGGGTTTACTTCGCTGATTAGCACGAGAAACGGTATCGCAATACACCTGGTTACATGTAAAAAGTTCAGTAACTTCTTACAGAAAACCGCAGCCAACTAACATCATCTGTTTTTTTTCTAACATCATCACCCGTCACTTGACGCTAAGTCACCGCCCATGTACAACTGCAACACCAGAGGCGACGCGAGTGCGTTGCCAGTTTTTTTTTTAAAGCGGCAGGCCGAGCGGCAAGATCAAACGCATGATACTCACAGCATCCAATATGAGCCCGACGTCACTCGGCAGGGGGCACTGGACGCAGACCCTGGTAGGCGGGTTGGGATAGTTAAAGGTCCTCACATAGACATCGTTCAACTCTGTATACTGTCCCATATCTCGCATGTAGATGTTTACTGAACAGATGTCTCGCAACCGCATCGATTTGGAGTCCAGCAAGTCTGGAATACGTATGTTGTGTTAGCAGGTTCATTAACCGAGTCCTCCCAGCTTTACCAGGTCTTCTCGGTTGGTACCGGAACGTGACCTGGTAGTAATTTAAAAATCATGTATCCTTTGACGATTGTGAACGCCATTTCTATTCTATGATGCCTGAAAGAGCGTTTCTTTCAGTTTCAAATAAAAAATCCCAATGTGATGACGGATTTAGAATTCATAGTGTTCCTACCCCATATCATCCTGAGGGTGTCATAAGAGTTAAAAAAAAAGGAAATGATACCTAGCCGCAAGATAAGGAAAATTTGCAACGAAACCCGGTGCTAACATGTCTGGCCAGCGTAGCACAAAAGGCCAATTAACCTCCATGTACATTCCTCGCCAATCTTTATGGCCGCTCTGAATGTACCTATCGGTACGAACTTGCGCGTCGTACATTACATAACCAATACGAACGTACCACACTCACACTAACGCGCGGGAGGCGAGGACGCTTGCGGGTGGAAGGCGGCGCAGGCGGGCGTGCCCTGCCTCCACGCCCCGCTGATACCTGATTTTGTATTCTGCGCAACGTAATGCGGCTAGATTCGGAGCGGCCATAAAGTTCGGCGAGGATTGTAATAGATGGAGTCCCGATTCAGCAGTGGGTCATGTATGGGCTGAATAGTAGTAGTGTTGTATCTAGTGGATACAACAAGTAAATTATATTGGTAGACCAGCTGTCAGTTCTCACGCTACTGACTACGTTGGCCGTTTGTCCACCGCCCGCCGTCACCGAACCGTCACCGAGAACGAGATTATTTCGGGCCGAGTTAAAGATGACGTGACGGCGATCGTTTGTCCACCGCGACGATATATCGGTGGTTCAGTTAAAACAAAAACCGGGCGAACGGCGCGGTGCGACGGTAGTTTGTGGACAAGAACAAACCTGTTTTGTATTGCCGGCACATCGGCACGTCATAAAACCGTGCCGAGTTCTAGCGCGTCACGCCGAACTACACAAAACATCGGCGGCCGGGGTGACGGTTCTCGGGTGACGGGCGTGCGGTGGACACATGGCCATAGTAAATGTCATCATCATCATCATCATTTCAGCCAAAAGACGTCCACTGCTGGACATAGGCCTCCCCCAAGGATCTCCACAAAGGCCGGTCCTGGGCCGCCCGCATCCACTGCTTTCCGGCGACCTTAACCAGGTGGTCGGTCCACCGTGTGGGAGGCCTACCAGCACTGCGCCTTCCGGAACGCGGTCGCCACTCGAGGACTTTTCTGCCCCATCGGGCGTCGGTCCTGCGAGCTATGTGCCCTGCCCACTGCCACTTAAGTTTGGCAATCCTGTGGGTAATAGTAAATGTATGTATCGCTAACTCGGCGCCGTCATCTCGTTCTCGGTGACGGCGGCGGTGGACAAATGGCCTTACGACTGCCATCGATGGTATAATTTATAGCCGGAACTGACGATTTTACGTACCCTCCGAACCTCGGATATTAGCTGTAACAAATGGTGGACGCCCATGCATCATACTGCAAAGCCAGACGTTGCTTAACTTCCTGCTAGACTAATTCTAAAGCTACAAAAAATAAATCTCACGAACAAGTTTACCTACTAATGAGTTTTTTCATGGCGTCCTCAGTCGCGAGTCCCGTGTCTACTCCTTCACCAATGATCCCGCCAATGAAGTACCAGCCATGTTTGTTTCCGTATATAGACCTGTGGTCGACTACTGTTTGTCTTTCACTCTCATTATGCGCTTGC
Source organism: Clostera curtula (assembly GCA_905475355.2). Taxonomy (NCBI): domain Eukaryota; kingdom Metazoa; phylum Arthropoda; class Insecta; order Lepidoptera; family Notodontidae; genus Clostera; species Clostera curtula. Next base: position 5,553,717 of record FR997808.1, on the reverse strand, counting down.
TCGTAACTGTACCCCTCTTCAAGACTATCAGCGCTTTCATTCTGACAGTCCTCTAAATTAACGTTATCGCCAGACGAAAAGAACGGGTTGAGCTCGATCTGCTTTTTCTCCTCCTCCTTTTCTAACTTCTCTATAGACTCAATCTCCGTCTCGCTCAGTTCTATATCGCTTATATCGCTAAAGACTGAATCGCTTAAGTCGTTAACGAATTCTAATGAGCTTTTGACGGTTGGGGGTAGTTGGATTGGTGCGTCACAGTTATCTTTTGGATCTAGGTGCAATTTCAGGTTTAGGTAGCCAACGGGGGCTACTGGGTCGTCTGTATGCATCACCAGTGTTTTCTCGTCTCTGTTTTAATGAGAAAATAATTGAATAAGGTGTTACCGTATTGATTCATTGCGTTTTATGAATATGGCGCGGTGAATATCTGTCCAAAATTGCTTTAACATGAATAATATTATAAGGTTAATTTCATAGACATCATTAATATTATATATATACTTAGTAATGGGAATTTTTAAAAACGAATGACATTTGACGCATTTAAGTTCGTGTTATTTTTAGTTTGCCTGCTGCCACTGCCCATGAGTCAAAATAAACTCAGTTGTTGACATAATCATCAATTTCATGATGGAAGCAACATTAAAAATGAAGAAGATAAAACGGCAAGGTTTCAGACACGTTGGGCTTCAAATTTGAATAACATGTGCAAGGACCGTGCAAGTCGCAAAGCCTCATAAAAAGAATGAAATCAAATCTGAAGGATAATGAATACTTAAAAATTATTTAGATTTGCCTTTTTTAAATACATTATCTTTTCATATCAATACAATATTAAATCCGGTTTTTTTCTAGCCTGGTAGTGAATCATAGAAAATAAGTTCCATAATATTAAGGTTTCTCTTGTTTAGTTCTAAATTTTGAAATGAAGTCACTATCAATTGAACTACACTGTAGTCAGCCCAGACAGTGGGCATAACTTTTTATTACAATCTTTAAACACCAAAGTATATCATTTTATTGCTACACAGATTGTCTAATAAATTCTATTCATACTAGTATCACGATACTGTACTCAAGATTGTGTTAATAAACCCAAGTGAAGATAAACACAGTTAATTGACACAATGATGATAACAATGCGATATTAAATATTATTATACAGAAGTGCTACCGGTTACCAAGGTGTGGCTAGATATCATAATGTACTTTATACAAATCACGTTTCAATAATACAGATAATATGTATGATCTGTTTTTATAGACGGCTGCCCTCCGCGATCCATCTATAGTACGTTCGCGTAAAGAATGCAGTAAATAAAGCATTCTTAACGCAAACGAGGTATAATTGCATAACCGGTAACTACATGGTTAGACCAGCTTTAGGTTTCAACGAAAGGAACCCAACAGGCAGATCACCTGCCGCAAGAGAAGGAAATCTTGATACAGACCCTGTGCAAACCAGTCTTGCCAGTGTGAAACAGTAGGCTAATTTACTCCATAAATTTGGAGTAAGCTACTCAGTTACAGGTCATTTATTAACTATGTTTATAAAAAAACAAACTTGTGCTCAGTATTCGTGTTGTTCTTCTAAAAATATATGTTAATTTATCATCCCGGATTTCATAACTACAATGCGTTTACTCACATTACTAATCTCTTCTTGAATAGTGGACAGTCCAACGTGAACGTCTCATACTCTCCGCCTTCGCCACAAATGTTCAGACCATATTTCTCTTGCATGACTAGAAGATGAGGTTGGATGTCTCGGATGGACATCCCTAGGTGCACCCTGGGGTCCAGTCCCAGTGCTGCCACCTGTTAAAATAATGTGATAATCATGTATTATTTTTGTGTGAGCAATGACGCATTGGAGACGTATTTATTATTTAGAATTTGTATTTGATTGGCCCTGTCAAGGCCTATTCGTCATTCATTGCGTAAACGTGTAGCGTGTTTCTCTCATCTGGTGATCTTGCTCTCACTATGCTGTTTAGTGCTTTGTTGCAATAAGACCAAAAATTAAAAAAAATACAACTATGTACTGAGTTTATTGCCGGCTCTTCTCTGTAGAGCAGCATTTCAAACCGTTGGTAGTTTCACCATGACTGTGGGTACAGGCAAGGGTTGTGGAAGATCAAAAGAGATGGATGGATTGTAAGAATGAGGAATTGTGTATGGAAGGTGTGACATGAGGACTGATAGGTGTGTATGGAGAGTACCACCTACCGTGGGACAGGTGTCGTAAGATGATAGTGGTAATTTTTAATTAGAAAAACTTTTTCATGCTCAAAGTCATTCTTGCACCTTTAGGAGCTTGGAGGGTTGTATTGATGAGTTTGGTGATTATAATTCTATAACTACATACGTCTTACAGCCGCGAATCAAATGTTCATCATCATACAACCTAGCACTGCCCTGCAAATTGCAAAAAACGTAAGAAAATTTGTATTTCGCGGGCTACCCTGGAGCATCCACCTTAATATAGTTCCTTTTGAGTTTGGGTCTGAATAAATGAGAAAAACTATCTAAATGAATAACCTCATTGCTGGCCTGGGAACTTTATATGCCTAAATGATTAACCTCATTGCTGCTCTGGGAAAGTTATATATTCTCTTTTCTGTTGCTCTCCCGCTCCCGCCCAATTCCAAACGGGCAAGTGTCTTTGTATAAACCAGAAGCATTTGCTCAAGCCTGTGTGTCATTTGTGTTCGTGAATTACATGTTTGTAAACTGCCCCGCGATACAGGTTTTTATCTATCTTATCTAGTTCAGGGGTTTCGTATTATATAAAAATACTAGATGCACCCCACGGTTTTACCCGCGTAGTGATAGAAAATTGTGATAATGATGATACAAAGTATTTTATCGTTATATTTTGGAAATCTTTACAAATTATGTATTATTATTATAAATTAAGGTATGTATTTAACAAAAAAAATACGCTGTTATAGTTAAACATATATCTTTATAAATTATAAGCTATGTGTTATTCTGATGTGTAAGCTCTATTATTGTAAAGTTGCATCAAAAGCCAAAAAGTAGTTATTGCGTGGAAAAGTAATAAACATCTATCCATGCATTCTTAAAAACTTTAGCGTTTATGAATATAAAAAATCAATGATATTATGACTACTATTAAGTATAAGACAACCCGTCATCATATTCATTTTAAAAATTAACGACAATTATATAAAATTATAGTCTACAAAGCCAATTTACAACCTAGATCTGATATAACTGTAACAAACGATACATATTAATAACTCCAAATAGGCTTTTATTGCACGTTTGCTTTATTTATTTACAGCGCAAATAAACCGAAACGTTCAACATAAACAAACGTCCGTCGTTTCAGACCACTTGCCACATTAAAAATACATACAGAGTGTCTAATAATAGTAATGGGAATGACACGACTGCGACCTTTGGCGGGTACAGAAAATACACCTCAACACCTGCGTATGTTTTCAAACAGATTTTTTTGGAACGTTGTGAAATTACCTGCAGCTGAGTTGGGTACAATACCACCAACTCATACCAACATGAGGGTTCTTTTTTATCGTGATGGAGCAACGTCAGGGTCTAAGACGGAGCAGGCAATTCAAGGAAACGCCCTGTCGGGCACCGGCTCTCACATACACACGTCGGAACACAGTAAAACTGCTTGGCGCCGGACTTGGATGTGAGGGTGGTAGCTAGAGGGGCGGACCATTAGCACAACATTAGGTCCTACCACAAAGCGTGCTGGGCTTTGTTGACTCTTACAACACACGCTTTTACCTAGAGTGCGGTGGGGATAGATAGATAGATAGATATTCTTTATTGTACTTGTACACAAAAGAAACTTAAACATGAACCTAAATACAAAATTACAGTACAAATGGCGGTCTTATTGCTAAAAGCAATTTCTTCCAGACAACCGTTGGATGGACTTAGCTGGAACAAGAATCCGTTTAGGGATGTGTAATATTCTGCGCCGTCCCCACACAAAAGGAAATGACAAGGCCGAAAACCTAGCCGCAAGAGAAACATGAAAGGAATCCCTATGCCAACCTGTCTGACCAGTAAGGGTGGTGAGGACACACGGTTTGGTCAGTATGCTAGTGGCACTAAAATCCCATCACTACATAGTATAAAACAAAGTCGCTGTCGTCTGTCCGTCCCTATGTATGCTTAAATCTTTAAAACTACGCAACGGATTTTGAAGCGGTTTTTTTAATAGATATAGTGATTCAAGACGAATGTTTTTAAGTGTTATACATCCATAATAATGTAGAGAAACGCTGATAAATTTAGAATTTCATCGTTGCACCCGTGCGAAGCCGGGGCGGGTCGCTAGTATCAGATAAAAAGCAACACTGATAGATTTCACACGAAACTAGCCTTTTGGTCAACGTGTGCTGTAACATTGCATTTGCAGTCTGACGTACATTGCCGTTCGTTTATTTATAGTACGCGCTAGCAAAATGGATGTGCATGAGTCCACTGATAAAAAATCCAAGTAAACACATGTTGCAGGTTTTGACGCATGAGTTTCATTTAGATAATTTTGTGTGCATTTAATTAAGTGCCTTGTAAATATTTCATCGCAGAGATAAGGAGAAGGGAACATGTCGAGATAACCGCTATGTATTTATATGGTTTAGAGGCGTGGCATGAGACACCAAATGATCTAGGGCCACAGGTTTATTCAATGAACGACGAAAAGCTTATTCGCAATTGGATTTAAATTATTAAGGGTCAGCGCGCACTATCGGAGTGGCGGCGAAGAGGCTTTTCCAGTAACAATTTAATTTCAACCTAAAGCGCTTCGCTAAACCTAACGCCTCTTCGCCGCCACTCCGATAGTGCGCGCTGGCCCTAAATCCATCGTTGCAGGACGGGGCCACTAAACGACGCGGGCCAGGGCACCCAGGGTCGCAGAGCATCCTCTCCCATCGCGGAGCAAATCCCGCGGCCCTGGTTATACAACTACAGAGTTTATTTACGTAGGTTTTATCACAAACCTCTTATAAATCGTTATATTTATAAATACCATTATCTTACGGCCCCTGCCCCACAATAGGTGGTAGTCTCCACACACACCTATCAGTCGTCATAGATAGATATACTCTTTAATGTACACGTGAAAATAGACAGAACACAAAAAATACAACGCTTTGTACAAGGGGCGGTCTTATCGCTAAAAGCGATTTCTTACAGACTGGGATGGACATTATTTAGAACTTAAGGAAGGTTAGTAAAAGGTACTAGGTTAGGAAGGTTAGTAAAGTATTAATACATATAAGATTAATTATATAAAGTTATTATGCAATATGGAAAGGAAAAAAGAAATAGTTGATAGAATGAATACTCTGTAGTGTATAAATGATTGTATAAATTCCTACATTCACAACTTTCATGTACAATTTCTCACTCCTACAATGCATCTATCTCCCTTGATCGCTCACAATCCCTGCGTCTGCTCCGCTCACATACATGCTGAAACTACCACTGGTTCGGAAAGCTGCTCTACAGAGAAGAGCCAGCAAGAAACTCTATAGTTGCTTTTTTTTTAATTATTGGACTTGTTTACAAAAAGCACTAAACAGCATAGTGAGAGAAAGTACGCCAGATGAGAGAGAGAGAGTATATGGAAAATTAAAACTGTAAAATGTATACTGACGTTTCATTATGATTTTTGATTGACATAAAGTTACAGACAAAGCACTCACCTTGATAATGATAGCCTCTACATTGCTGTCGATCATTTCTTGTAACAGTTCCTTCTGATTTCGCCTCCATAAGTAAGCAAGGGAGACTAGACCTAAGCGACGACATCTGAAATATTATTGGATTTCAATCACAGCATCAATCACTCCTGGTGTAAAATAATTACAGTTATTCACTAGTTTTTTTTTTAATATGTTTATTCACGAACAATACACGCTTTTAGTTTAGTACATCGCCAAACTGTGCAACCGTTTGTTGGCGATGGATTACGGAAGACAGCATTCAATTTGTGTACTTGTTTCTCCTTCTTCCCTTTCCAGTTCCAGACCAGTTTAACCTTATTTGGTTAGCTACCAGTATTTACACAGAGTTATTACCGTCTGCCCTCCGCGACGTGTCTAGTCGATGACCGCGAATTATTTGGTTAGTCTATGGTGGTGGAATGGCAGCCTGTACCACAGAGGTCGTGTAAATACTAAATACAAATGAGGTTAAACTACATAGTGGTTGATTATCCTACTGAGGTGTTGGCAGAAGCATTTATACAAAAATTTTTAGACTTAACTTCTATAGAGAAAACAGATATAAATTTCTTTACTATATGTTCACCAGGCCAGCTAGTTATAATGTTTTTCCAATATTTTTATTGTTATTACAGCAATTTATTTTTCTTTATAATATTAGTATAGTATTAGATATTTATGTATAGACTGTTTTACGTGTGGTGACGGATTTATAATACATAGTGTCACCAACCCATTTCCATGTGTCTGGCTAGTTTTATCATACAAAATGGTAGACGGCAACAATTGTTAATCATTTTTAAATATACATACACATTTTCAACCCTTATTCTTTGGTAATCTGACAAAATGGCCCCAACAGCTACCGCCTCAATTTCAATATCATCCTGTAACAAAACATTACTAAATATTTTGTAACTTAGGTTAGCTAACACCTCCATGCATTGTGGTATGCATCTTGGCGGGTTTTGTAATTAATAATATAAACATTTTCAATGACAATCACATATACAAATGAATGAATTTTAAAGTCACTGAACAAAAACCAATTCTACTAAGTCTTTAAAATTTGATTCAAGCATTGCAGGAAATGATTTCTTGACAGTTCTGATCATGTTCTTTTATTTAAATGCCAATGTATCAGACACTTTACAGTGTCTATGGTTGTGGGATGACTGGATGGCATTTGTTGCTGCAAGCATTTATATAGTGATGGAACACTAATGAGCTCTCACACTATTGGTGGGTACATTATGATGCACATGATTTGAAATATTTTATATATAATTATATACCATCTGTTCTCATTATTTCACAATATATTTCTGTGCTTAAGAAGATAACAACAAATATCATTTAAAAGTCAGTATTTGATAGAATTTATAATTTCGCCTGTATCTATTGGTGTAAGCTGATATATGTATTTTCAATGTTATTATTTTTCTTTGATAAAGACAAGCCACCACATCTTTTTTACTTTATTTGATATTCTAATGGAATTTCTCTACAATGCGGAAATCTAGGCTGCTTTTACATAACATAAATCTATACTAATATATAAAGCTGCAGAGTTTGTTTGTTTGTTTATTTGTTTGTTTGTTTGTTTGTTTGAACGCGCTAATCTCAGGAACTACTGATCCGATTTCAAAAAATCTTTCAGTGTTAGATAGTCCATTTATCGAGGAAGGTTATAGGCTATATTTTATTTTCAAAAGAATTAGGGATCCGTATGAAAATTATGACTTTGTAAACCAAGGTGTAAAATCGAAAACCTATTTATGCGTGCGCTGCAAAAACTATTGACAATAGAACAAAATGATGTACTACGGGTTTGTAGGTCTTATAAAGATCTACAAAAAAGTCCGCGAGAGCACATATCTAACTATCATAGTTTAGTCACAATAACCGACTTTATGTTCATAAAAAATATACACGGGTTCGAAGCCCACGCGGGCGAAGCCGCGCGCAAAAGCTAGTAAGTTATAAGTTTACCTTGACTTTGGCCAGAAGCCTGTACAGATCTTCTACCTCATCATTATCAGTAGGGCTGTAGTTCCGGCCTTGGTCAATGGCCACACCAGTTATGAATTCTTGGTAGAGTGGTAACCCCATAGCCTCTGCATACAGCTGAATACCATGATGCCCCACTGTTTGGTACATGTAACTGTCCAATTCATCTGAAATAATTATGGTGCTAAATTATGCACATAATAATATTATCCTATTTTATTTTCTTTATGTTAAAATATGTAATTAAATGCAACATTGTTGTATTGAAATTGGTCACAATTCTCATACTTAAAACATATAGTGGAAAATAACCACGCACCGTATAGCCTAATTTCTCATGACCCTGAAGTTAGCAGACAGCAGACAAAATTAAATTTCAGATAGGGATATCTACAAGCGAATTTAAGTTTTCCAAGTTTACCAAATTGGTAATTGTTTGTCATTGATTTACCTACAGGTGATAATAAACAAAATTCTTTTTATACTTGTTCGTATTTTTTTAAATTAAAAATTAACTTTTGGGAAGCTCTCACCTTGTTTCCTATCGTTTCACAAATCTGAAATTTTCAAACTTAGTTTATTTTTGTATTCCAAAAAGGTGATTTTATTTGGATTTTTTAATTTTGGCCTAGGGCATTCTGGGATGTATATCTACGAGGAAAATGGATATTATTAAAAAAAAAAAATGTCATGTCTTCATTTTTCAAAAATTTTAAGATGACTTAACATGGATTTTTTATTTTCTTATTTATTTAATTAAAAGAAAAAAATAAGAAAATAAAAAATCTACGATAAGTCATCTTTAGATTTTTGAAAAATGAAGACATGACATTTTTTTTATTTTGATTTTGAATATATTCCACTTTGATATCCGGCATCAAAATTTCAAAAATATCGAAAAAAAGGGATATCTAATGACCCGTCTAACAAATAAAAAAAATAAAAAATATCACCCTTAGATATTTTAAAGACGAAAAGGTGACATATTTTTTTTTTTTAATAATATCCATTTTCATCGTAGATATACATTCCAGAATGCCCTAGGCAAAAATTAAAAAATCCAAATAAAATCACCTTTTTAGAATCCAAAAATAAACTAAATTTGAAAATTTCATATTTGTGAAACAATAGGAAACAAGGTGAGAGCTTCCCAAAAGTTAATTTTTAATTTAAAAAAAAATGAACATGTTTAAAAAGAATTTTGTTTATTATCACCTGTAGATAAATCAATGACAAACAATTACCAATTTGGTAAACTTGGAAAACTTAAATTCGCTTGTAGATATCCCTATCTGAAATTTATTTTGTCTGCTGTCTGCTAACTTCAGGGTCATAATTTCTCCTATCTATTTTTTTTTATACATATTGATAATATTTACCAATAGAGCACGGAAAAATACACAAAAAAACTACATAGTAAATATAGGTGGCTAAATCGGTTAAGGAGACTGACTTAACCTTTCTGTATAGGTTGGAGGTTGGCCAGCGCGACGATCGTGTGGCCGGCACCCACACACTGCATCATGTTGTAGCAGCTGTCTTTCCCGCCACTGATAAGTGCAACGGTCTTCATCTTAGCTCAATATACCACAAACACCTTACTTAAACGTTACATAACTTTCACAATAATTGTGCGGCCTTTTTTGCCAAAATTCAACAAAACTCAATTTTCAGCTCTGTTCAAGACGATGGCATGTCTATGAAACGCGGGTCACAGTTACACACTTATTAGCTTGACCGCTGGTCATCGCCTGATCGTGAAATAACTAAGTGTAATGCAACATAATCGTTATCTATTTTGATAACATTATTGTAGCGCAAAGCAAAAATTACAAAATCTTCATCATCGAAAAGCACTCAACGCCACATCTGTCAAACACGTATAACCATAGAAATTAGAAAACTCTTGCTTGTGTCATTCCTGAACGATGACCAATTAAGAACTGACTGAACTTAATCTTCGTACCGTACGAAAAAAGTTACTGAACGACATCTTTTTATCAGGCGAACGTCCCTATTCGGTCAGTCAGAATCGTACATTATAAATCGGTCGGAACCGTTAATGTGATGGCCGCTGTACACACTCGCCGAGAGTCTCGGCCGATATGACCCGCGACGAGAGCATCCCTGTATACATTCATTTCTCATTTGTACTGAAGAATGAAGATCCTTTGATTTGACTTCTTTGACTCGGCCGCAAAAAATCGACAAGCGATCGAGGATAAGCGAGGCGAGACGCGGAGAGCGCGACAAGACGGGAGCACCATGTACACACTCGCTCTTGATCTGTCTCGCTCGAGGCGGGGTGTCTCGACGAGTGTGTACAGCCGACATGAGTAGCAAGCGTGACCGAGTGCGCCTTGAATAGTGTTTAATGGCTACTAGCTGTAGGTACACACTCGCCTAGAACATCTCACCGAGTGTGTATAGCCGGCATAATAATGTGATAGCAGGCATAATAATGTGATAGCAAAAGAGCTGTTAGCGCAATAACGAGAGAGTACGACTTAAATAGTTGAGATGCGAGATAGCACAAGGACCGAATTCACTAGAATGAGAAAGTATTCCCCATTTGTAGAGGTAAAAAAATGCTAAAAATCGATATTTATGTTATTGTACACCTATACAACAAATAAATAAAATTGGAGTGTCTGTTTGTAATAATAAAATAACCGCGTAAATGCATAAGTATACACAGACCAAAATATATACAGTGCAACCTCGATATAACAAATCGGAGGGGAACAAGACAATATTCGTAATATCAAGTAATTCGTTGAACTGAGGTTTGTTATGTTGAGGTTAGATTGGTCTAAAATTCGTTATAAAGAGGTAAAAGAATAGTTTTACGTTTCTGTTGGTGTGGTGTGGGTTAACCTTTTACGTTTCAGAGCAATTTTAACTTAAATCTTTAACAATAGTGACGAGCAGAGGTGTTTACATTACTTTCCATCAAAACAACAATGATTACTGTACAAACAAAAGCGTGTCGAAACATGTCGAGACATGAATCACATTATAAGATTAAGAGTTATATCATTGGTGGAAACTTTATATAAAGGTTTTGGGTTGGCAAAATTCGTTAATTAGAGGTATGAATACTTTTTCTTGATAGTTGAAAATTCGTTGTAAAGAGGTTGTACGCAAAGAATGTTCGCAATGTAAAGGTATATTTTATATTGACTCTTATGGACAATTCAAGGGGATTACGAAGAATTTGTTAAATCGAGGAAGTCGTTACATTGAGGTACGTTATATTAAGGTTGCACTGTATTTTTTAAATTATTGTCTCTCAGTCTGTTTGTTCCGGCTAATCTCTGGAACAGCTGGGCCGATTTTGACGGGACTTTCGCTGACAGTTAGCTGATGATTTAGGGAGTAACTTAGGCTACTTTTTTAGACTAGCTTCGCCCCGCGGTTCTACAATAACCGCGGGTAACATCGTACCCGTGCGAAGCAGGGACGGGACGCTAGTAATATAAATAATTGGACCGCAAAATATGACAAGCCCTCTGAGTTTCACTCCATTTCTACTCAGCAGTGGTCGCGTTCCAAGCTGGTGGTAGACGATCGAATATTTATTTAAATAAATTTGATGAATATTTTTCATTGGAATTCATTATTTATTCCTGGAACTGGAACTTCATTATGAAACGCCCTTTCGTAATGAAGTTCCAGTTCCAGGAATAAATAATCACTACCTAACACTACTAAAATAGATTAGTTGGAGTGTCAACTCCAACAACCCTCGGCCAAGGGTACCCACAGAACAATCAACAAACTGTAGTCTATTAATTTTAGAGTAATGAATAGATCAAAGGCATCCAAAATTCGAAACTAAAAAGGAATTACAATTTTCCATGTGTACATAAACTTAAATCAAAGTACAATAGAAATCGTACCTATCATCATAATGCAATGATGTCTCAATTTAAAGAAAATTTAATATAATTAAAATATATTATTTTTTTAGTTTAGATGTATATAAATATAATTATAGACATCTAAATTTGAGTGCGGCTGGCTGACAGAAGCATTTTGTACAAAAACCCGAAGAATCTTCCCAATGCTTGTACTCCTATATTGTCTGCACACGCTTTATCTGGATCTACATCCTCTAAATTCTTTCCGATCCACTTCAACGGAGTCTTTCAAGACACAACCTTATTTTTTTGCTTTACGATTTTATTTTATTTTCGGAAGCTTCGTCGCTAGGTCTGATCAGGGTCGGGCAAAAGGCTTTCTATTACTCATCTAATGCACTGAATTTATCAGATACATTGAACGAAAGAAAGTAAATACTTTTATTTGACACACAAACATACAGAAAGAAAAAGTAAATCTAGGTAACAATAATATGGTGTCTAAAAGGCAGGAGCTCAGTATACACTGCAGGTATGTGCAGCACTCCCCCTCGACTGTTCTGCCACCTTGCCGTGGTGAGGGGGCTTGAGTGCCTCCATGATCCGTGGGGCCATACCGGCCAGGGCCTCTCATGCCGGGCGGGCCCACGTGGAGAGGTGAGACGAAGAGCGGCAACCAGCGCCGCAGTGGATTGGGGCTCCGGGGACCGAGTCCTGGACCGCTGCGGTGCACCAACTTCCTTGGGTTGGCGCCGGCCGAGGGCTGGCGGGCATCCTTCTGCGGGGTCGTTGTGTCGCAGAGGGGGGCGGCGGGATGGGAACGCTTTTATAGAAAATCAGAAAATAGAAAATAATTTTGAATTAAAAATATTGTCAATAAAATGATTTTATTGTAAAAAAAGCGTGGGGTGCTTTTCAGGATATTATCAAAATAACCCTTCTAGTCATATCTGTTCATAAAATATTTAGAACTATTGATACCATGCACCCCACGCTTTTTTTACAATAAAACCATTTTTTCTGACACTATTTTTAATTCAAACTCCGACAAGGGTCGTCTACCCAAGAGTAGTCTACCCTCTAAAATCCCAGCGGTATACCCTCACACGACGCGCTTGGGGCGCCACAAGTTAGCGTAAAAGCAGTCTACTGTGACGCCCCGGCCGGCGTGGTGCCCGCTACGCGGGCAAGCGACTATCAGAGAGGGCGTCCCGGTACACTGGGACGCCCTAAGTCATCGAGGCTTTCGTCGGTGGCGGCTCCCCCGAACCACCACCGGCCTCCTAGGCGAGGGCAGAAGGGGCCCGCACCGTCACGAACCCCCCTCCACCCCTGCCTCCGTCCGCGGCGCGGGCCAGCCGGACCTCCCTCCCTTGCGACCCGCCCGCTGCCCCCTTCTGCGACATCGGCCCCGCAGAAGGAGGCCCGTCAGCCCTCGGGCCGGCGCCAACCAGAGGACACCGGCGCACCGCAGCCGTCAAGGCCCCGTCAAGGCCCAGGGAAACACTGAGGACAGGGTCCACCATCTACCCGGGTCCCCGGAGCCCCAATCTACCGCAGCGCACCAGCGATCCACCTCGCAGCCCCCTTCCACGACATATGGCCTCGCAGAGGAGGCCCGTTAGCCCTCGGCCGGCGCCAAACCGAGGACGTTGGTGCCGCTCTTCGTCTCACCTCTCCCCGTGGGCCCGCCCGGCATGGGAGGCCCTGGCCGGTATGGTCCCACGGATCATTGAGCCACTCAAGCCCCCTCACCACGGCAAGGTGGCAGCACAGTCAAGGGGGCCATATAGAACCTTTTTTTTTTTTTTTTTTTTGGTTTCGCTGGGGAAATGCTTTATGCATACCACCGCACCCCGGGGGAAAGGTCGGTGATTATGTGGGACTCCGACAAGGGTCGTCTACCCAAGAGTCGTTTACCCACTAAAACCCCAGCGGCATACCCTCACACGACGCGCTTGGGGCGCCACAAGTTCGCGTAAACGCATTCTACTGTGACGCCCCAGCGTGGTGCCCGCAACGCGGGCAAGCGACTATCAGAGAGGGCGCCCCGGTATACTGGGACGCCCTCAGTCATCGAGGCTTTCGTCGGTAGTGGCTCCCCCGAACCACCACCGGCCTCCTAGGCGAGGGCAGAAGGGGCCCGCATCGTCACGGACCCCCCTCCACCCCCGCCTCCGTCCGCGGCGCGGGTCACCCGGAGCTCCCTCCCTTGCGACCCGCTCCGCTGCCCCCTTCTGCGACATCGGCCCCGCAGAAGGAGGCCCGTCAGCCCTCGGGCCGGCGCCAACCAAAGGACACCGGCGCACCGCAGCCGTCCAGGGCCCGCAGGGAAACCCTTAGGACAGGGTCCACCGTCAACCCAGGTCCCCGGAGCCCCCGTCCAGGGCTCGCAGCGAGACACTGGGGACAGGGTCCCCATCCACCCAAGTCCCCGCAGCCCCAATCTACCGCAGCGCACCAGCGATCCGTCCCGGAGCCCCCTTCTGCGACATACGGCCTCGCAGAGGAGGCCCGTCAGCCCTCGGCCGGCGCCAACCCGAGGACGTTTAGTGAGGACTCGGTTTGACGGCCAACCAAGTTGAGCGCCAACCCGAGGACCTCATGATGCGCCGCAGCGGTTTACGACTCGCAAGGCAGCTCTGAGAACAGAGGAGTCCCTGGAGCCGCAACCCGCCACGACGCTGGGTGCCGCTCTTCGTCTCACCTCTCCCCGTGGGCCCGCCCGGCATGGGAGGCCCTGGCCGGTATGGCCCCACGGATCATTGAGGCACTCAAGCCCCCTCACCACAGCAAGGTGGCAGCACAGTCGAGGGGGGGGGCCATATAGAACCTACTTTAACAAAACGCAACTGACAGCGAAACGTTATGTTGTCTATAGTTTAATATGGTCGAAAATTTGACAACTAGACATTTTAAATTCGACTTGTTTAGTGACTTGTCGACTTTGTTTTATAACTTGGAGCCTATGTGTTATTCTGATGTATGAGCTATATTATTGTAAAGTTTCATTAAAATCCATTCGGTAGTTTTTACGTGAAAGAGTAACAAACATTCATCCATCCATCCATCCATCCATCCATCCATCCATCCATCCATCCATACTTACAAACTTTCACGTTTATAATATTAGTAAGATTAGCAGTAACACATAAAAAAAATCTTTACCCAGTTTTATTACAATAGAATTATATTCTTTATCAAAGAACTAGCTGACCCGACATACGTTGTCCTGTCCTAACTATAAACTACAAAGGTTCAAGTTTTCACTTCTGATGAAAATGATGATATACCTAATCGATGTGTTCCGGACACACGCTGCAGTCGATTGCTACGCCAATGCAAAACACCCTATATCTCGGGTTTCAAAATTTTCACCCACAACGACTATAGCGATTTCGTCATTAGCTGGCCCGCGGCGTCAGGAGCGCGATCCAAATGTGCAGGCGGTGTGGTCGTGCCGCGCGCGATCCATGCGCATTATTGGAGCGCGCGCTCCGCTCTAACACGATCCACGCTCCGTGATCCTGGATCCGACCGATCCAAAACGGATCGTCCGGTGTGGACCCAGCTAATTGTTAGCGCATTAAAACGTATTATCCTGAAGGCGTCTTATCAATTTTGATGTCAATTTTGTGATTATTTCGAGAGAAAATATGTAGAAAATTTAAATTATGTTATGTTTATGTTGGGCCCCTAGACCTACAATACCTAACATTGTACAATAAGATTGAAAGGCGCTTTGAATCCAAACGATCAATTATATTGCACAATAATACGAATTGCGCAATGTTTTGGTGTTCAGTCGGAGAATAGTATTGACCCTTCACGATGCCATGGAAAAATATTGTGCAATAAAAATTAAACTCGCTCAAACTTACGTTCAATCATTGCGCAAACTTCAATATTAACCTTAGACAGTCAATAATATTGCACAATGCGTAATATTGCCGCCTTAGTCTATCCAAACGTACCAAAACTCCATATTACATTCAACTTTTAATATTAGGCATGATGGATCTGACCTAACCATGATGTGCACTGAGTAATTCGGTTTTCTTACATACTTTTTGTTAGGAATAATAAATTAATTGATAATTAATTGATAAACATGTATTTTATCTTTAAAATAACTCCGACCGAAGCATCTGTTTTAAACGATGTTTCGTTTTTTTACATCCTCTCTAACGATATTTGCAGCTTGCATTCAGACAATTCTATGACAAACGTCATGAGGTTACATTATTTTTAAGGTTAAATAAGAAATACTTTTTATAGCGGTTTGATATTCTTAAATGTTTGTACAAACTTTGCCGTGGCAATAACAAACACAAAAAAATATAATCATTAATTCATTTTTTAATTAATATATTAAACCTCTTTTACTTTTAACAAAGCGCCATCTATTCAATACTTACTCCAATATTTACAAACCTGATCGCCATTGTTAGAGCTAACATATGATTATGAATGTCAAATAAAAACCAAATAATTTGCATTAAAAAAATATTTAAAATTTTTTTTTTTTGATCGGGATAAAAAGTATCCTATGTCCTTCTCCTGGCTCTAAACTACCTCCCTGCCAATTTTCAGCTAAATCGGTTCAGCCGTTCTTGAGTTATAAGTGGAGTAACTAACACGACTTTCTTTTATATATATAGATGAAGTCAAGAAAAACTTAATAATATGGCTAAAATCCTTATATTATGTCGAAACGGAAGAACTTGTGGGAACCTAACACAAAACACTCGTACCCATTCCTGAACCCACACTCACACCCTAACTTACACTCACACTCTCACACAAACACGCACCCATACAAATAATCTACTAGAATTTCAATTTACTTTTTAGAATTATTTTTCCAATTTACTATCCCTACTATATTTTACTATTGGTACCATTGGTACAAATATATTGTTTACTAGCTTTTGCGCGCGGCTTCGCCCGCGTGGGCTTCGAACCCGTGCATATTTTTTATGATCATAAAATCGGTTATTGTGACTAAACTATGATAGTTAGATATGTGCTGTCGCAGACTTTTTTGTAGATCTTTATAAGACCTACAAACCCGTAGTACATTATTTTTAACCCCCGACGCAAAAAGAGGGGTGTTATAAGTTTCACGTGTCTGTCTGTCTGTCTGTCGGTCTGTCTGTCTGTCTGTCTGTCTGTGGCACCGTAGCTCGCGAACGGATGAAGCGATTTCAATAAAGTTTTTTTTGTATGAAAGGTGAGTTACGGGCGAGTGTTCTTAGACATGTTTGATGAAAATCGGGTGAGCCGTTTAAAAGTTATGAGGGGTGAAAGTGGGGAAGAATAACCGAATGTCTGCAAATATAATCGAGTGGGGTCTCAAATGAAAGCGCATCACGTGCAATTTAACAAAATCTACATTATAATAAGTATGTACCTATAAAAAGTATAAAATAAAAACTAAATTAAAAATTTAAATAAACCCCCGACACAATAACCTTTATAAAGTAAAAATTAAATTAAATATTTAAATAAACCCCCGACACAATAACCTTTAAAAAGTAAAAAATAAAAATAAATACTTCGCGTTGGGGGACCACTCCCATTTATTTATTACTTTTTTTTTTTTTTTTTTTTTTATTTGCGACAGGAAATCCTTTATGGATACCCAGTCGCGTAGGGGTGATGTCCGCAGCCGGGCTATGTGGGACTCCCGTGACGCGTAAAGATCGTAAGTCGCGCCCGGTTTACCCACTAAAACCTGTCGGTGTTCCGCCTCGTCGCCAAGTAGACAGCCAACGGGAACCTTCAACGGCTGGACCAAGAGGGCTGTCTAGGCGAACCGGGGGAGGAACCTTCCTCGCTCCCCACCATCCCCCTCACTAAATTGGGGAGCGAAAGGTCGTTGCCAAAGTGTGCGACAAGAGTCGCCCGCTCATTAGCCCAGTATTCCGCGGGGCATTCCGCGACAGTATGGTGCGCCGTATCGTTGCCCGACGGGCAGTGGTGACACCGCGTGTCAGGCTCGCGCCTGGCCACCCGGTGCAGGTACCTCCCGAAACAACCATGCCCCGAGAGGACCTGCGTCAGGTGGTAGGTCAGCGCACCATACCGCCGCAGCAACCACGATTCCAGAAGAGGTCTGGTAGCCTCAATTATGCCCCTACCCGCGACCGGATCCCGCAGCACATCCAGCCAGTTAGCAATTAAGGAGCTGCGCTCCTGCTCCCTCCAGTCCCTAGACTCCTCCAACGTGGGGGGTTCGCCTCTGGCCCGGGCGCTCTCGATGCGATGGTAAACGGCAAAGAGGACCCGGGCGTCCAGCTCCCACGGGGGAGTTCCAGCCAGGATGCACGCCGCATGGAAGGATATGCTGCGGTATCCGCGCACAAGCCTTGTGGCCATGACGCGCTGCGGGCTCCTTAGGAGCGAGCGACTCTTGGCGGTCAAGAACTGCGCCCAAATCGGGGCGCCATAAAGCGCCATGGAGCGGATTGCCGTCATGTAGAGTCGACGGCATGCTGTATTGGGGCCGCCCAGATTGCCTAGCAGGCCGCTGAGGGCCCCAACCGCCTTATTAACTCTCGGGACGACCCCTGGTCCCCCAACGCGAAGTATTTATTTTTTACTTTTTAAATGTTATTGTGTCGGGGGTTTATTTAAATTTTTAATTTAATTTTTACTTTTTAAAGGTTATTGTGTCGGGGGTTTATTTAAATTTTTAATTTTGTTCTATTGTCAATAGTTTTTGCAGCGCACGCATAAATAGGTTTTCGATTTTACACCTTGGTTTACAAAATCGCAATTTGCATACGGATCCCTAATTCTTTTGAAAATAAAATATAGCCTATAACCTTCCTCGATAAATGGACTATCTAACACTGAAAGATTTTTTGAAATCGGACCAGTAGTTCCTGAGATTAGCGCGTTCAAACAAACAAACAAACAAACTCTGCAGCTTTATATATTAGTATAGATATAGATAATGATAACCGAACTACCCTAATAATTTCGAATAATTATAATATTAATTTTAGAAACTAAAATAAGGTATTGATTACATTGTTACTGTCTGGAACACTGTTCCTATTGTATCACATTGCACATTTTTGATAGCTGCGCCACAGTTTTTAACTATTGTAGCTATCTCCGTTTTTATTTTAAGATATTTTCATTTGTTAATGTTCCCAATAAAAATTATTCTTATTCTTATATGTACATGCTCCGATTAAATCCAATTTCTTGTATGCTATTTTAACCTACGTTCAATTAAAATATCATTAGCTTCGCGGAAGATTGACGAAGGTAAGCACAAGTCAATGCGAATAAACTTGCTAAATGATTTAAAAAAAAAAACGAATTTAATCTCTTATATTGTAAGTAAGTGTAAGGATTAAGTTATTACGCAATTGACGCCTTACAGACGTCATATTGAAAATCATTCGTAAAACAAGTTTCGGTCCAACGATTACGGTTATGTACATATTTGGATGATCAACCAAAGACTAATAATCTTGCAGCGTGTAGCAAGTACCGAATGGAAGTATGAAAACAGATAACTACAGATAACTAGAAACTTCACAGGCGAATATTAGACTACTTTGATTAAATTAACATTTATGAAACCGGTTGTTTTGATAAAAACGCAATTTAGTAGGTATGTCACTCTAAGACATAGATTGTGTGCTTATTTATAGATCAAACATTTCTTACATCGAACATTAAGTACATGAATGTTGCATAAAATGTAGAGCTGTAATAGTTTGTAGACAAAAATGCAGATCAGTCAAAATTAAAAGAGCATATAATGTATCAAGTGGCTATTATAAAAGCATATCTAAATGACAAGGTGGGAGACAATAATTAATTCAATTATCGAAGTAGTTTTTTCTTCTTACGTGTAGCTTGCCAAAAATGAATCAAAGCATAAAATACCAAGCATGACCGACCCTACGATTTAAAATAAATGATGCCGTGAAATGCAGCACAAATGTTAACGTGAAAAAATAACACATCACTACATATTATAAAACAAAGTCGCTGTCGTCTGTCCGTCTCTATGTATGCTTATATCTTTAAAACAACGCAACGGGTTTTGAAGCGGTTTTTTTTAATGGATAGTGTGATTCAAGAGGAAGGTTTTTATGTATAATACAAGCTTAATTGCACCCGAAGCGGGGCCGGGTCGCTAGTATAAAATATAGTAATAAATAGTCTGTAAAACATCAAATATTTCTTAAAATGACAACACCGACTGAACAGTGAGAGAAATGGAAGAAGACACACTGAACATCAAGTTTAAATCATGTCTAAATATACTATATATTAGGCGCAAAGGGATGATCATCCAGTCAGACGAGGTGTCATGTCAGGCTAGGGGTCGCAGCGCCTATTCCCCCTTGATAATTGTAGACGGGGATATCTTAACCTTGCGAATTGCTCTCGAAATTTCGCTATCGCGGTGTAGGACTGTTTCGTAATTATCGCATTTGTAGGCGATATTTCTTAACGCAATTAGTTCAGATTTTTCGGGTAAATTGTGTAAAGTATGTAGCATATGCGATCGCTACATGGCTCCCCCCCAAGACTGGAGGTCGACGTTCTTGAATTGCTGCAGTGTGAAGAGCTTGCAAGTGCCAGGAGCGCTCGGAGTCTACGGTGAGTCGAGACTGAGCACCTCAACTGTGTAGTGGACCTACCTGGTTCTGCGGCACGACACTCAACCGCCCGAGTGTCGTGCCGCAGAACCAGGTAGCACGGTGAGTCGGCTGCGGGTGGTCCTGTTAAGGCTGACGTATTGGCTTACTGCTGCTGCTGAGGAGTGTTCGTCTTCACCAGGTTGACCAGGCAGGAGGATGTTGCAGACTCGTTGGAAGGTTGCTCTGGAGTCCAATGTCGGGGGTTACCACTTTATGGATCTTGCGTGTTCACATCACGTCGGGGTCACCACTTTAGGCGCAAAGGGATGATCATCCAGCCAGACGAGGTGTCATGTCTGGCTAGGGGTCGCAGCACCTATTCCCCCCGATAATTGTAGTCGCGGATATCTTAACCTTGCGAATTGCTCTCGAAATTTCGCTATCGCGGTGTAGGACTGTTTCGTAATTATCGCATTTGTAGGCGATATTTCTTGACGCAATTAGTTCAGATTTTTCGGGTAAATTGTGTAAAGTATGTAGCATGCGGTCGCTACAATAGTAATAATTAATTGTGCAATTTCAAGCAAAATACGAGAACACGTAGGTAGGTTTTTTTTAATTTATTTATTTATATCTTTTACTACTGCTAGTCACCACGAAGGTGACACGAAGCCCGCTTTCGTGGTGACCATATTGACCGCCTTCCGAAGGGCCTCAACAAACTGACGGATTTTTGGGCCCAAAACGACTACTACTTTTTAAACCAAGGCTAGGGTTCTAGCGAGCTTAGCTTATTCGAAGAGGGGTTTCCTGGTATAAGTCTGCAGAAAGTTAAAGCACTAAACTGTAGTTCGTCTATTGAAGATAATATTATTTAGGTGCATGGATGATACGATGATGATGTTGAATAAGATACCTAACGCCATCTGGTAGTGAAACTTTTAAATAAAAGAGACTTACACTTAACTGATTTCAACTATTAAATTGGGTATTAACTTACAAATTAGGTTCGGTATATGATACATTATTTTAATTATTCAATTAAAACTGATTTAATAACTTTGTACAATTAGACGAAATTCTGTTTCTGTTCCTCTAAGAGTTTCAATGCTTTTATGAAAGTCTGTAGGTGTAAGATTGCTAGCACTAAATAATTAAAATTCGTTTCTTATTTCAAAATAAATAATTTTCATGTTAAAATTTACATTTGAAGCATGACAATATGACGATTTTTTTTTAAGGTACGATCCAAATGCTTTTGTAGGTTTCTTCAAGATATATATTAAATTGATAAAAAGTGAATGCTTCGTCAAGTACAGACGCCATCAAAGCAACCATTACCATCCATGGCTGGTATGTCAGATTATTGATGCGGTGGTTTGAATCACGTTTGAATTTTAGTGCGAAACTTCGTAAATCTCGTATTTACACAGGTTTTATCCCAATCTTCAATTACATGGACGTTCTAATTGTGTGTTAATTAAGTGACAATTGTGATCCCAAGTGCGTAATCATGGTTTTGGCTGGAAGCAATGAAGTTCGAAATGGGAAGCGGTCAAGGGGGCCAAGCCCTAATGGCCATGGAAGTCCAGACTCCAGCTCAGAAGATGAGAATGGTATGAAAAGCCATGTTTTAATGCAGCTTACTTAATTTCGATGGAGTAAAGATTTAACTGATGAGGTGCTTTGCATGACATTATGATTTTATTACGACTGGATCTCAGCATTAAGTTCATACTCTCATTTACATTGATCATCTAATTACAGCCATCATTATGCCAACGCCATCACAAATGTTCATCCACCTATTTGTTTTTCATCATCTGACATGCTATTATTTTTTTATGCTTACCATCATCGCCTTCATGCTGCGCTCATCTCATCCACAAATGTGTTACGAAACCAAGCAGTAGTACCATTTGCAGCTGAGAAGATAAGGGTGGGCAGGGATTATCAGGCGGTATGCCCTGAATTGGAGCCAGTTGATCAACGGAAACCTGAACTTATATCTGATAGAGCTTTACTAGTGTGGTCACCCACTGCTGACATATCTGATCTCAAATGTAAGTCCTATTTTAATACCTAATAATAAATATTATTTTATAACTTTAAAATATTAGCATTATTTTAATGTAGCCAACATGGATGACGTTATTCATAAATACAATAAAGTACCTTAAAAACATCTTGACCCAAAAGTAGCTGGCTTGGGGAAACTTTGCTCTAGTCATCAACTAGCCGCTTGTCTTACACTTCCTTTCCACACCAATCACCCCCCAAGACATCCAAAAATTGATATTGCACTGAATAGATTTTGGCTCAAGATGTTTTTTAACTACTATAATACAATTTACTGTGAAAAAAATGATGATGAGCATTAGTTTAGCAATTAATGTTTTGACAGGGTTTCATGTTTGATGAGGCATTATTTATTGTTTTATGTGAAAAACAAATCCAAGTCCATTCAAAACATCATTATGTTTCATCATTCTTTCTTGATACATTTAACATGCAATATGTAATAAAATTCATATAAAAGCTTTTTAAATTATTATGTTTATTTTATAAGTCCATAATAAGTGTACATAGATGATATTTCTTTAAATTTTTTATTTTGAATGAATGAATGAATGATATTCTTTATTGTACACCAAAAAAACATAAAAGAAACTTCAACATGAACATTGTACAGTACTGTACAGTATATTTTTATTTACATAAACTTCATAATTTCAAACACTGCAGTGTCAGTGGCTGGAGGATGATTGGATGATGGCTGCCTCTTAAAGTGTTTTCTTTTTGTATAGAGACAAACCATTCGTGTTAGCAGTAAGCAAACAAAACTAACACAATCAAAAACCATTTAAAACATTTACCATCATTTGTTTTGTTTTTTTTAATGTGGGCAAAGTTCATACTTTGTTTACAAGTACATAATATTTAACAGTTAACACAAAACAAGGCAATGTTGGCTTGTACAAACAATTTTCTTATTTAAACACATTATTTTTTTATAATAAAAAGAGCAAGTTCTGTGTTTGGCTGTATGCATGTTTTATTTACAATGAGCATTTTTTTTTAATCCACTATGAAAATATGTGGTTGTTTTTTTGTTCTGTGTCTTATTATTAAAACAAAAGTGAAGCATTCTTCCAATTTAGTCAATCTATTGAATGTTTTAGTGGATGAATATATAACAACAGCTAAAGAAAAATATGGTTACAATGGTGAACAAGCATTAGGTATGTTGTTTTGGCACAAACATGACCTCAACAGAGCATCAATGGATCTTGCTAATTTCACACCATTTCCTGATGAATGGACTGTAGAAGACAAAGTCTTATTTGAACAGGCATTTCAGTTCCATGGGAAAAGCTTCCATAGAATAAGGCAGATGGTAAGTGTCTATTGATGATGATACCTGCAATCTATCTATTGTTGATATATAACAGGATGTTGTGAGTTTATGAAGCTATTCCCCATGACTGTCTGTGTTGAACTCAAATTAAGTTAGATCCTTTTTAAAAATAGATGTTGCTTCAATTTTGTGATGTGGTATTACTAATAGCCTACTGTGCCACGCTGGCCAGACAGGGTGGCACAGGGTTTTGTTTCAAGTCTTCCATCTCTTGCAGCTAGGTTTTTCCTTTCCTTTTGTTGGCTCTTACACCCTCAGGATGGCTTGGAGTGGTGACACTATGTATTCTAAATGACCTGTCAATACACAGGTGAAACAACACATAATATATATGATGTTTGAACTAATTTTAAATTACTAATTTAATGATTAATTATAATAATTAACTAATTTTAAATAATTATATAATTTTTTTTTTATTTGTGTATTTCTTTACAAACATCTTGAGCCAAAATTAATCCTGCACAATAGTTTATTTTCTGTTCTCTTTGCCTGTGATTGGCGGAGAAAAGAGGTGCAAGGCTTACAATCAACCAATTGATGATATTTTCCCCACCACGGTGCTTTTACTTTAATATGTTTTTAAGCTACCATAACAGTAAAAACTATTTAATCAGTACTATAGTTGGGTTGACCTTCCCCCATCCGTTAACTAAAATATGCAGTTATTGTAATAGGACTGAAATGTTGTGATCAGGAAAACGCGGCCAAGACTCGTGAAACAGATAGCGTTCTGTCATGTCAGTATGAGAACCTCACGGGACCCCCCCCCCCACACGCAAAGCTTCCTTGCTGGGGCATGGACCTTTTGCCGCTCGCGACAGTCGCCGCGCTATTCAATTGTAAATATGATTACTAGTTTATAAGCTGTATAAAAATATGTTAAATTCGGTTAACTGATAGATGAAGGTCAACAATTACAATAAATATAACTAAACTTGCTTTTTTAAATTATAAGAATTTCAGAAAATGTGACTTAAACCAACTTAAGCTATATATTTATTGCAATTTAGATTCACGTTAAAGGTTTTTGTTCTTGTGCAACTCCCAGCATTTATCTTTACACACAGTTCATTATTTAATTCTAGCTGACATGACTTTGAAGCTTTACATTATCAATAAGAGTGTAACATTGTTCTACAGCTGCCAGACAAATCCATAGCCTCATTAGTAAAATATTATTACTCGTGGAAAAAGACAAGAGCTCGCACATCTCTGATGGATGTAGTTGGTGAGGGACGTAATGCTGCTGGCTCAGGAACAGGCAAACGAGAGAGTGGTGCTGGATCAGAACCAGGTGGTTCAGATAAAGACTCTGACAATGATGAAAAGGTATGTATAATTCTATATTACTGCTTATTTTTCATAGACATTTAAAGAGATTAGGTATGCAATGTTATTAATTATAAAATGTACCTAAAACAAAATGTTTGGCCGAAAATATTTGGAAATGTTATCTGGATTGTCAAAGATATTCATTTATGATGGACTTGTGGTGGCACATTTTTATTAAATAAAATTGCAGAGTGGTGAAAATTAGTATTTTAAAGCCTGTAATAATTTCACTAGTATTTCGTCTCATTTCTTTTATTCCAAAATTTATTCATAGGTATTTTGGCAATACACAATCTTTTGCTCTGCTTGTAGACAGTTATATCATCTCAGTTAAGATGCCTATAGTATAGAGAAACAATTCTGGAGGTAACTTTTGAGTTGTTACTCTTGGTTTTTATAGGTGTTTGTTTATTGCTGGATAAATATTTTGCATTTCACTTATTGTAAACTGATTTAAAGATGACATTTCAAATTCATATTTATAAAATAATTTCAAACTGTCTACTGTGGCACAGTGTACTACAGAGTTGATATGACAGAAATGATTCAGTGGTCAGTATTTTTCTAGTAGTATATGAACTTATCAAGAAAACTATTATAGCAAACATCTGGCCAGTTTACTATCAGTTTTTGTGTAATATAGGATAAATTCCGGGATGGGGATGATTATTAAATCCATTAAACTGGGTACTTTTGGTAGACAATATTGTGAGTAAAGGACTTGTGTTAACTATGACAGAAGTGGACTTTACACCGAGGTATTGTCCGTGGCGGGAAGCCCCTGGCGGCAGGCGGGGCCACTCAACGCGCCGCCAGTCAACAGGGCGCCCAGGTGGGTGGTTGCTTCCCCACATTATTGGGTATCCACTGGGCAACATTTGCAAATTTTCGACATAGTAGAAACAGAACGTACATTTGCGAGAAGGGTCATTGATTCTTTACACATAGGTAGGTACGTTTTTCATTATACACATAACGACGTGTTTAATTAACTATGTAATTTTTGAAGATGGCGTTCATGTCATCATGATTTAGACACCATTATTCCAGCTCCTATGTGGCATTTGCGACGAACTGCGATTAATTGGAGAGGCCAAATAATAAAATAATAAATCTACGAAAACAGTCAGGCCTCAGATTTGGTTTTTATGTCGCAATCTCAACCTTTTATGTGATTTTCCTATTTATTTGCGACCCAACTAAATTATGTATCGGGATAACATTGTTGCATTGTGGATACCCAAATTTGTTGTCACCATGGAAACTTGATGTTCAGTGTCTTCTTCCATTTCTCTCACTATTCAGTCGGTGTTGTCATTTTAAGAAATATTTGATGTATTACAGACCACCTGGATAAAAGTTTATTTGTTCCAATTCCTGCATTTGTAACATATTTGTTATTTTTTCACGATATCATTTGTGCTGCATTTCACGGCATCATTTATTTCAAATCGTAGGGTTGGTCATGCTTGGTCTTTTATGCTTTGATTCGTTTATGGCAAGCTTTCATGTTACAATAGTTATTTGAAACATACTTCGATATACGTAAGAAAAAAAACGACTTCGTTATTTAAATTAATTATTGTCTCCCACATTTAGATATGCTTTTTTATTAGCCACTTGATACATTATATGCTTTTTTAATTTTGACTGCTCTGCATTTTTGTCTACAAACTATTACAGCTCTACATTTCATGCAACATTCATATACTTAAAGTTCGATGTAAGAAATGTTTGACCTTTAAATAAGCACACAATCTATGTCTTAGAGCGACATACTAAATTGCGATTTTATCAAAACAACCGGTTTCTTAAATGTTAATTTAATCTAAAGTAGTCTAATATTCGCTTGTGAAGTTTCTAGTAATCTATTTCCATACATCCATTCGGTACTTGCTACACTTAGCCCCTGTACGCACTAGCGGCTGGCCGCTTAGACGTACAGAGGCATAGGTAAGATTAGTCTTTGGTTGATCATCCAAACATTGTACATAACCGTAACCAAAACTTGTTTTAGGAATGATTTTCAATATGACGTCTGTAAGCGACGTCAATTGCATATTTAATAATGATATTTTAATTGAACGTGGGTTAAAATAGCATACAAGAAATTGGATTTACATGTGGCTAGCATTAATGTGTGACTTTTTTTATTGCGTTGTCATTTCTATGAATGATAAAAACTGATTAACCCATTGCGAATAACAACGCAATAATATTTGCTATGTTGTTGTGCGTCTATCTTCTAAATAACATTTTCCCTTCCTCCCTACTTGTCCTTGCAATGATCCCGCATGCTTCCTTTAACAGCCCCAAAGAGAATCGCGTCCTCGTTAATCGTATCCAATGTGTGCAGAATATCATTAATGTAATGGGTTTTTAAAAGGAGTGTGTGAGAACTCATTGTACATATATGTCTCTTTGTGTCCATTAGCGAGAACGATACATACGCGAAGATACAGGTCGATACGTACGCGTTAGCCTACACTCACCACTGACGCCGTTGCCTTCGAAAGTAAAAGAAAACAAAATCTTTTTGCTTCCGAAACTAATAAGTGGATGTTTTGTTCTAACGTTTTACATATAAGCTAATAACCGATTTATTAGCAAATAGGAGGCATAAGAATGATGAATCAACGCTATTAAAAACAACGTAAGGCGAATCTCATTAATCAAGTTATTATTTCACGTATCCCCCGCGACATTTTTAATATATAGATATTCACAATCGTTTATTGTGCATTATTGATCAGTAGGGAATTCGTGGTATAATCATGATCATCGGTCTCCTGTGTGTCTACGTTTCGAGACATTGTGTCTGACATGGTGTTATTCATTGTTCTTGTGGCACGTTAGAGTGGTTTATTCCTAAAATTGTGTATTGGGGTTTAGGGCGAGGGCGCAGCCGACGCGGGAAAGTGGTGTACTGTTTGCGGAATTCTGTGCACCCAGATCACGCCGCATAACTCGCACAAGTTGTGTCAGGCTTGCCTCGTGCACGCCAGGTCGGTACCACGATAATATACTTTATCAAGTAGAAGTTAGCGCAGGGTGTTCACTTGTCAGATGCGTAGGGTTAAACGCAGTTTTCAGCATGTGTCATCGTTGGGCATATGATAAACTCACTGCAACGGTACATGCAGTTTATGGTTAACTCACTTTAACGGATTGTAAACTTGCGTGTTAGTTCATTTTGGTATTAATCGCAGTCAGATGAAGATAGGACACTGGCCGTGGCTAGGGGACCTAGGGTGTCTAGGAGTGAGAATGCAATTTTTTATTGACTACTAGCTGCCCGACAGACGTTGTCCTGTCTGAACTATGAATATTGAATTCGAATTGGAATAATTAATAATAAATTAATATACCGCCTTATCTTATCGATTCCAATCCCTTATTTAATGTAATTAAAAAAGAAAAAAGTAATTATGCCAAAAATAGCGAACCGTCGCACAGTGGGGCATTTATCAAAATTAGGCGGTCAAAATTATTTTCTTTATTTTATGTATTATAAATAGTTTATAATTATTATATCTCAATTATATAAGCTTTTGGTGAACGAAAAAATCAATTGTTCATAAAAAAAATCACGTTTTATTGATAAAACAAAAAAAAATCAGGAAGAGGAGTCCCACGTCTCTTCACCAGAGCTGAAACCTTTCGTTTCATTGTCAGGGCCTTCTATGCCACTTTCCTCGTCCGAGGAATTCTCTTCAGCCATGTGGGGCTGAGCTGACATAAGCATTTTTATTGCTTCTTCGCTATGTGGCGTAGACCTGTTTTTAGGTTTTGGTCTTATGCTAGATATCAAGGGATCAGAGCTGAGCAATAATCTGTTCATTACGTCTAAATTGCATTGCTCCCTAGAAAATTTTCTAGCCTAATCCTGCCGATACAGTCGAATATGTTTATTACGCGCCTCTGCTGCTTCTGCAGATAATAAACCTATAGGCAAAAGTGCATTTTCCTTGACAGTTGCGCCATGAATTAATATTTTATGCATCGTGGGTGTCATCGGATGCCAGGGATATAATTCTATGTAAATCTTCGCAGTCTCATACCCATATAGAGCAAACTTTTTTAAATCTACTTTATAAGAGCTGGATATGACTTCCAAAATCACTTTCAAGCGTTTTAATAGATTTAAATCCACGCCGGTGATTTCAGCAGCAATTTCAGGATTGGCAAAAAATCTTCTACTAGTATTGCCATCGTTGGTATTGCCAAAACCAGCTTTCGGCACATCTACTAGTAGGCCCATTTGCTCTCTAAATTTTTTTTGTATTTCTGCCTTTTTCTGTTTGACAATGTCTTTGTCATTTTCCGACCTTAACTGCCATTTTTGAACAGGAATCTTGTATGCCAAATGAAGTATGCTTTCAAAAAACCGAATCCTAGCATGCAACACGGATAGGCCAAACTGTAATGCGTCGCTATCAACAGTTTTCTTCATATCGAGGTTATTAAATTCTTTTGATGTAGCACCACAGATGAAGCATCTCATGGTTGAAGTAGTTGAAGTTGCAGCGTTACACACTTTTGCATCAACCATAGTCAGAGTCATGACGTGCTTTGCACTTAATAACATTTCGCTCAGCACAAATTCACTGGTTTTCAATGCATTTATAGCCTCTTCGACATTTGCGATTTCAGACTTAGTGTTATCCACTGTTTCTTTAGTAAAACGGATCCTTATTGGTCGACAGAATCGTGGCGAAGAAGGAGTTGGATTTTGCCAAACAACTTTTTTGTTTGAACCACATATTAACTGTAGCGGAACAAAGCAACTTTGGAAAATGTTGCTGTCACTCGCATCTCTATCTTGCATTTTTTGTTTGTATTGTGATTGTTGCGACCCATCACATCCCCATTTTGAAATTAGGGTCAAAGAGTGACGGTCTTGTGGACTTAATTGTTTAAGTACATCCTCTAAATATGTTGCCAAACGTTTAGCTGTATGGTCCAATAAATCCTGCAGGTTAATTTCAGCACATGTTTCAGTTATCCGATACGCATCTTTCGCCGGATAACAAGTCTTTTTTGCTTCCTGTAACAATTTGTAGCTCGGATAAAACTTCTTGGTGCCATTTCTAATTATTTCATATTGTCGCCTTGAAAGATCAGCTTCCACAAACATTGAGAGGGCAGTTGTTGGATCTTGTTTTTTACACTGCTTGGTTATTTTGTAAGCATTTTTATATACTTGAGCTGTCTGCGGAGAGTTGGTAATGTTTTTAAAATATTGGATGCAATTCTCTCTCCAGAACTTTGAAGGGATGTCTGAGCAGCATGTATTAGTAATTTTTTTTCAACAGCACTGCGCACTTCCCTTGTTTTTCTGCGTTTACTCCTTTCACTTGAATCTATAAATGACTTTCTTGGTCGACCAGAAGAACGTCTTCTAGCCCTTGGTATTTCAAAGGTTCCTTGCAACCACTTATCATTCTTTTGAAGGAAAAGCTGTGATTTTTTATGAGCTTCTATCCACTTTTTCTTAAATTGAGACTTCAAATAAGATAATTTATGTTTCACTTCCTTCTTTAGTTCTTCACAATACTCATCTTGCGATAAAATATATCTCTCGAGATAATTCAACTTTTCGTCAAAATTATGCAAGTCTTGTTCCTGCATTTTGTTAAAAAGGTGTTTACGCGTTACTACTCGCATTCCTGAGGTACCCTCAGCTTCTGAAATGGAACGAAAACTGGTTTGAAAAAGGAAAATAAATAATGTTTAAAATTCGATGAATTTCTACTACATCATTCATTGATGTTGAAAATGTTGATTTCACGGGAGATCACGGCCAATTTCATCGTTTTCAATTAGCCTAAATACTCTATTTTATGTTACAACTGACAAACCCAATGGGACGAACCCTGAAGTATAACAAAAACCATTTTAAAAACAAAAAAATATATTTCAATACAACAATCTCGAGCATGGTTTTTAATCTTCAAGTACGCTGTATTTTTTTTTAACCATTGGAATAAAACTTATTAATATATATGTATTCTTACCTGTTATACCTGAATCCATCACAATATTCTTCACAACACACCCCAAAATAAAAATATTCACTTTTAAAATAGCAGTTTTTCCCAAAATGTCTAAACGCAATACGAACACTTAGAGCGACGATCAAGTTTAGACTGATATACCTCGGCGTGAGCTTCCAGTGCGGAAGCGGGTGGGGTCACCCATTGTTCTACGGTTACTCACCAGTCGCAGGTAGTCATTTTTTTTTACCTGCGACATATTTCAAGGATTGTATTTTTGACCGCCTAATTCGTAGATTTGCCCGTTCGTGCGTCGGGACGAACGTCAAATGTTTGACAGGTAACAGTTTGTATGGGAAAATAAAATTGTTGTTTTTATTATTTTACTTACAATATCAATGTTTTCTCTAGACTCTTAAACCTTCCCTGGACTCACACGAATATTTCAAGACCAAAATTAGCCAAATCGCTCCAGCCGTTTTCGAGTTTTAGCGAGACTAACGAGCAGCTATTCATTTTTATATATAGAGATTGTCAATGCAGAACACATACAAGCTCTATTAATTCCTCTCATTGGACTCAGTGTACAATTCTGAAATAAACATTGATTGTTCTTAATACGTGTACGGGGCGGGCGTTAAAATTGGTGACACCGCTCTGAAGATACCCAACAACAAGGACTACACTTATGAAGCTCTCTTTATTCTGTCAGTGCACACCCTGTTTAGTTAACCTGTCCGATGCCGTCCTTGCATGGTATTAACTCGATGAAGCTCACGAGTGACTTACTATGAACATCATAGGGACTCTTGTTTGAATGTTGGCGGTGATGTGACAGACGTACGGGAACCATGAGACCTCTGTGCGGACCGTCGGGGAGGCGTGGGCCGGGATCGAAACAACAGCGGTACAAGCATCGGCTGCCGCGCGGCATTTACATCAATCACGATGATCTCGTTGCCATGGCCACCGGCCCCCAGCCGGGCGAAGCCACGCAGCCGGGGCTTGTCAATCAGGGCGAAGCCATGCTCAAAGCTATGGACAGAGAGATTATATCGCTGAAGAGACAAGTAAGGCAGCCACGATGTCGCTATGTAGTGCCGTTGCGAGACACATTCTCACCATTACGTTGACACTGAGGATCATAGCTGTGCCGTTATGGGTTATTTTTTAGAGGTTTTTTTTTTCAAATTTATCCACGCCATTTTCATCGGCTCTATCGGCAGCGTCTATATTGACAGGGAATACGATTATAATGTTACATTTATTTACTTGTTCAGCTCTCGTCGAAAAATAACCCAGCTTTATGCACAATCAACACACAGAGGAAACGATTCTTCCATCTAGAGTTAACCAAAACTAAGAGGGATTTGTTGGATCTTGATTGTGCATCGGCGGCTTGTCATGTCCTTAATGGTTGATATCACATGCGGATAAGTTCAACCATTAGCCCACATAGAGCATGAATGTGACGGTTATGTGTGATGTAACGTGAGAATGTGATTTAACTAATTTTGTTCCGATTAGTCGGTAATTTGGTAGCTACATGCTGTTAGTGCACAGTGCCGTTGTAGGTATTGTGGTATTCTGCACACATGTTAGATTAGTTATACTATTAAATTTTGTTACATCATGTTTATTCCCACTCCATTTCTGCTTAATGCTATGCGAAATTCTAGGAGTATCTTGGATAATCCAGATTATATCTTATTATCTATAGTTACGTATTTTTTTTATTTCTGCTTATCACCAATTTAGAACTGTTTTAAACTATAATATTTACTGATTGAACTGATATTGGTAAGTTGTATTGGTTAGAGGAAAATTGGTTATGAGTTATGACTTCGGAATGCTGTTTTAATTTGCTGCCAATGCCTTATAAATGTAATTTATGAATTGAATCTAAACGTTATGCTATGTCATTTATAAACAAAAATAAATCTAGAAATATATATAAGATCTTTATAGGCAAGTCGTGCAGCTTCCATAATAGGTGTAATTTTTTTAGTAATCTTCTAAAAAAATACTATGTGTTGAATTTTTGTTACCTGTAAAATTAGAGCATTGTTAATTGACAACTATGGTGATGAGAATGATTTCGTCCATAGAACAGGCAAAGGCGCATAGAATGCAGCCAGATGTTTATATTTTTTTCTAAATGAATCCTAAAAAACAGCATTTATTACATGCCAAGACAAGGCATGATGAAACGTGAAGTAAATACGTTGAGTTTGTGCGACCTTTTAATGAAGTTTTAAACAACGAAATTTTTTTTGTCATTAAAAATTTTGTTTCAATGGTCAATATCTTGTCAGGTCCAACAGAATAAACAGCAGCTAAGTGCGATGAAACGCAAAGTGGGTGACACAGGTGTTGAGGAACTGCGGCCTGGAGAACCACCCGCGAAGATTAACTCGCGGTGGACCAATGAGGAGCTTCTTATGGCGGTGACAGCCGTCAGAAAATACGGTAAGATAGCAGTTCCACAAATTATACATTAATGGCCTACGCACACCGGGACGGGATGGCAAGGGATTTTGTCGCTAGTCAGCGCACATTAGCCGCTTAGACACCATGGCAATCCAGCGCCTTGCCACGGCATGCCGCGGCGTGACGAAATTGTAGATTGGGATTTGGTGTTAATATCGATTATTGCAGACTAAGAAGGTACACATGCTAATAATAGGAATAGAATAAGATTTTGGGTTGATAATCTAAATTAATTAAGCCTACCGCCTCAATCCGCGGTATGTCAAAACGAGCGCCTTGTCGTGGCATGCCGTTGCCTACCCGAAGCACGCCATCTTGCCGCGGGAGCCCGTGGCGCGTCTTTCAATGCCGTGGAATAATAACCCTTTCGATGCCACGGCATATTTTAAAGCATAGCAATTTATGTAGTATTTCTTTATCGATGCGGTTGAATGTCCATTAGCAAAAAAATACATCCCTTGCCATGCCGTTCCGGTGTGCGTAGGCCATAAGGCGATGTCCCCACCTAGTGGATAAACTGGAATACAATTGGTTGGAATACAATCGTACAAGCGATCAATCATGTCTGCCAGTCTAACACAATCGCTTGTTTGCAAAACAATGTGACATCTCCCAAAAAAATATTAATTTTATTTTGAACCTTATATTATGGTTGCAAAGAGGCAATATGTATACAGGGCGATTTTTTCGTATGTGCGTAGTAATTCACGAATGTGTTAGGAATATTGTTAAATGCTCAAAGGAGTCGGATTTTAATGAAAACATAATCATTATTTGTAACAAGACACGGGTGTCGAATGATAGACAATGGCTTCATGTAAACAAACTGATGGTGCTGATCTCGATTAAAATACATACTCAGATAAGGTATGTAACTGTAACGACCAGCATGCTACATACTGTACACAATTTATCCGAGAAATCTGAACTAATAACATAAAAAAATATCGCCTACAAATGCTAGAATTACCAAAAAGTCCTACTCTGTGGTAGCGAAGTTTCCAGAGCAATTCGCACAGATAACATATCCCCGACTACAGTTATCGGGGCATAGGCGCTCCGACCCCTAGCCAGACATACCAACTCGTCTGGCTGAATGAACATCCCTTTACGCGTAAATAACTATTATGTTAAGTTCTAGACCCATCTCTATTATTTATATGTATAGCTAATCCTTATATCAAACTTCAGACAGGTTTGCGATTTTTGACTAACACATACAAGGTTCTCATTGTCCTAAACCTTGCACAATTCAGGTAAAGACTTCCAAGCAATCGCCGAGACGTTGGGCACGAAGACGGAGGCGCACGTTCGCTCGTTTTTCATCTCGTACCGGCGACGCTACAACCTGGACGCGATGGTGCGAGAGCACGACGCTGAGCGCGGGAGCGCAAATCACATACAAGCCGGTGAGACAGCGTTTTCTTATACATGTTTAAAAAAGAATTGACGTTTGTTAGTCGCGCTAAAACTCGGGAGCGGCTAGACCGGTGTATGGCTAATTTTGGTTTTGAAATATATGTCCAAGTTCAAAAAAAGTATAGAAGGTGAGAGAATATGAAGATAAAATAATACTTTCCCATACAAACTGTTCCCTGGTACGACTCTGGGGTCGGGAAAGTGTCTTTGTGTAAACCAGATATATTTGCTCTGGGTCTGGGGTGGCTTTGTGCTCGTGTATTTTGTTAAAAGGTTACAATTTAGTGCAGGAGAGTCGTCTTCTAAGGAAAACTTTATCCAGTGGGGGGTTAGTTAAAACACAGATAGAATCTTTGGCTGCACCGAAATTGGATCCATCCAACTTATGTATGTTTCCATGTTATGTACCTGCCTTCAGGCTAATATTGTTCTGTAAAATATCTACATATAGTTACACAGTAGTACAGTATTGGCCTTTGTGGCACTCTGAAGACGAAAGTCATCACCTCATGGAATCACCTTCACTTCATAAAATACTGTTTATTGTACTGTCAGGTAACACAAGCACTGAGGGAACCGATACTGGAGCAGAAAGTAATGCTAACAATGGCACCAAATCACCACCAAGCACAAACAAAGAAGAAAAGGTTAGTAAAGTTCTAATGTCTGAATTTACTTGTCTTTGATCACAGTAACATAAATGGAATGAATTTAAACTTAGAGTGATTACCCATAACCGCTAACGTGCCCGTGGCACAATGGTTGTGCCATGAAAAATGTACGGCGAAGTGTCCGGTGTCACAACCCCTGTGCCACGGGATTTCGGCGCGAAAGCGCGCGCATCGACTCGTTCTTGTCAGTTAAATTTCCTATCCCTGTTTAATAAAGGTACATTTGTATTCTTTGTCTCGCTTCTATGCTAAATAATGAACGAGGTAAAGCCAACCAATCACATTCCATAGTACAAAATTGTAAATTTTAACGATTCGAACTTTTTCGGTCAATGACCGACATTCAGTTGCATTCGTGTTTTGATAAAGTGAGTGCGTGTATACGGAAAAAACTCGATTAAATATAGAAATAGTGATTTAAAGTGAGTGATATTGGACATATTTAAAGGTGAGTTATCTATTATTACATTTATTTAATAATTTCA
The DNA here is from genome assembly GCA_905475355.2 of Clostera curtula. Classification (NCBI taxonomy): domain Eukaryota; kingdom Metazoa; phylum Arthropoda; class Insecta; order Lepidoptera; family Notodontidae; genus Clostera; species Clostera curtula. Next base: position 5,517,677 of record FR997808.1, on the reverse strand, counting down.
CCTTCAAACATAAAATTCACCCGTTTTTAGAGCCGATGCATTTTAGTACATTTGGAGGTTAGCTATGATTGTATATTTTGTGTTTTGTTCATATTTTGATACTTTTTTGGCTGTTTCTAATACTAAATGCTATTAAATGTTATTAATATGATAATTCAACTAATTACATGCCGTTTTACTAAAAATATTTGCAAAATATGTAAAATATGACTAAAATAGCGGAACTAAGTCAGTACTGCATGCGCAGCCAAATTTTAATGATAATTTATTTTTAATTAAATATATAATACTATTGTATCTTTTATTTTTTTCCATATTATACACAATTTACACATTGTAAATAAAGCAAAAAATCCATATGATATAGCTTTAATTTTTGAGATATGATTTTTTAAACAAAAGGGGGTATCAAAAAAAAAATATTTTTTTTTTCCGTTTTAATAATTCTAAAAATTCTAAAATGGAGTTAAATAATAATGAACAAAACACTCAATCATATAGCTTTATTCATAATAAACCTAAAAAACATAAAACTTGTAGGTAGTACAATAACAAATTCATGTTTATTTAGTGGTTTTGTGAAATCCGAGCCGGGGGGCGCGACTAGAAGTCGGGGTCAAAAATCGCGGGGCATTATGAGGTGGCACAACCATTGTGCCATGGGCACGTGAGCGGATAAGTAATCACTCTAAGTTTCGGAGACTTCATTGGCTCCAACACTTACCATTAACATAATGAGGCTTACACTTAAATAATACTACTACATGGTGGTAGACATAAATAATTATGTAGCCTGTTTACATAAAAAAAAGGTCATATACTTTATTTTGACTAGACAAGTAACTGTTGAATTGTAAAGTATTATAGTCCATTGACGAGTAGAACATTAGATTCAGTCTGAACTCTGAATACTTATTTGAAAAATAAAAAAGGAACATGAAATCTCCCATACATGGATTATAAAATCCCTAGATGGAAGTGGACAGCGAGGGCGTCGCGCTCGGTGCCCCGGCGGAGGCGGGCGGTCCTCCCACGACGCCTCCCAAGCACAAGCCCGCGCCCGCCAAGTGATGCGCGCGCGCCGGCCCCCCTGCGCCGACGCAAGCACACACCTTCGCCACCCTCCAGCGCCAACTCTTATAGCTTGATGCACCCTTGCTCACCAAGAGGTGACGATGCACTTTCAACGATCAACCATTGGTGCATTGGTTGGGGCCGACGCACTGCCACCCATGACAACACAATAACCACGTATTATGTTAGTTTACCGCGGAGGCGCCTTCCAACTCATTCCATCTTTGATAAGGTGACGGTTTACTAGCATAGTGGGAAAAAGTTGTCGCGTTATACGTATTGCGTTAAAAGTGTTTGTGGTGCAGTGTGTAAAAAGTGGCAATGATCACGTGAAACACGCATTGGCTGTTCAAGGTCTGCGTGGTTTGTAAAGACTATTTATGACTATATGCAGTTGGCCAAAGCCAGTATTCTGCACAAGATGTATGCATGATCTACATAGATTTATCAAAAGCGGACCCAATAAGCATAGAGTGCGATTATTGGTCACTATTTGTAAATAAAGTTCTTGTAGTGTACACACTACAGCTGATGTTCATTTTCTTTATAGTGCTTGAAGTTGTTCAAGACCTATGTGTTGCCGAATAACAGTTTTGGATTACGTGTACATATAATCTAGTTTGAAAAGCCATGAGAAAATTACACAACGCAATGTATAGTACACTGTATTGCATACCATTGGAATAATAAAGTGCAGTGTCTGTAGAGTCGTCATAACCATCAAAATGACCAGTAATTTTTGAAAATATTAGTTCGGATGCCATAGACTGATTTCATTAACAAAGTGTCTTAATCAAATATTGAAAATAGAATCAATTAATGAAAGTATATTACATGATATATTCTACACAATATTTGCAACAGAAAATCATGAAGTATGACTTTTAGAAAAGTCTGAAGTTCACACTCATATACTTGTAGAAACAGAACTAATATACATTAAAAGTGCACAATAGACTGACTTATGTAATAACTAATTTCTAGCAGAGTATAAATAGGATCAGTGGACTGCTGGATTTGTGAAACAGTAAAAATAATTTAAATTTTGTATTGCAAGCATTTTTACAGTAAGTTAGATGTTTTATAATAATTTATAGTTACTTCTCTTACATCTCAGCCCATAAATGAGCCAGTGCTGGCCAGACGGGTTGGCACAGGGTTTGGTATCTAGTTTAATTGCGGCTAGATGTGTGGCCTTATCATTTTCTATTGTCGGCTCTTACGACACTCAGGATGGAATGGGGTTATAGTGTCGCCACCCCATTCCATCCTGAGTGTCGTAACAGCCGTCAATAGGTATGCTAAATCCGTGTCACCAAACGGAAAAATGTCTAGTTTATTGTAAAATATAACTGCAAGAAAAATAACGTCTGTATACGCTTCTACAAAGCAATTAAGTTGTGTAAATATTAATATAGTACTAATTATTTACCGAAATGGGTTAAAATTGTAGAGATATGATAAACATGAATTTTTTTGGACATTTTATAATAAAATGTACAGAAGAATACAACATTTTTTTTTATACAGATACTTCCTAGAAGATATGTAGTATTATACAGGGTGTAACCCTATAGCCATCCAAAGTGAGGGCATACTCAAAAGTAGCAGTTTTGTGTTTATAATGGTTTTCTTTCTTCAACTATGAGTGAGATATCAACATATTCCTAAAACTGATTTTTTCTATAAAACCCATGGTTTATAGAAAAAATCACACAGCTGCTTTTCTTGGGTTCTGTGTGCTCAGTCCTCAATTTATGACATTTTCGTCATATGTTAAGACAAAACTTACTATTTCAAAAAAATTACACACAGTATCTATCAGAGTAGTACTCTCGATTCTTTCGTTATGGTTTTTGTTACACCCTGTATAGGTGCTGGCAAACATCTTGAAAAATAGTGAAATAATGGACTGTGGAGAACAGTTTGCGCAGGAACTTCCCTGCAATATAGCAAAAATAGCTCCGTCAAGAGCACCCAATATTCCAATATATCGCAATTAAATTTCCAAGTTGTTTGCGGGCACCCGGTCATGTTGAAATTCTTCATCGGCGTGTGTTCCTTTCAAAGTTAATGATCAACACAGAGCTGCGCTCTAGCTACTGGTCGTCCTACTTTGTCCAAGTTAGTGGAAGATTTTGGAGTGTGATAGTGTTCTAGATCTAATCATAATTATATCTACTTGCCTTACACAATAAGTTTATCTCATGTACTTGCATGCTTGTCAAAATATAAAATATCTAATTGCGTACATATGTTTCCGTTAAAATCTGAATTTGGGCTTAGGGCTCCTTACAAATAATGTTATTGGCCAGTTCGCCTATAATCAGATTTTGACTAGTACCAGATAAATATGTAGGCTGCATAGTTAGGCAGTTGTTCATATGAATTCTTACTGTATAAATGATCAGAGGTTTGTTTACATACCTACTTATGACTTATTTTATTGATAAGGATGCTATCAATCTTGAACTATTATGTCCAATTGTAGTATATAGACAACTAAAAATTAGGTAGTTAAGCAGATTTATATTCGAAGATACTCAAATAATGTAAAAATTTGTTGTGTATGGGTATTCTAAAAGTTATTCTAATGAATATTAAATTATATTTTATTTCATATATAATAACTAATGTGTTTTATGTGCACATAATAATCGAATCGCTATAGTGTATACTTACATTTTGACTCTACTTCTTTCCATGCCTTTAAAAAGCTTTTTAGTCATTAATAAAAATAATAATAGGGATGATATTTTTGTACTAGTGAAAAGACATCTGTGAGGAGAATTTTGGTGTGATTTATCAATGTTTTACTATGTAACCTTTTTTATTTAGCTTTTATTGTAGCGTTTAGATTTTTAGACACTCGTTGATAGCATAATCTACTAGTTTTAATTTTATGCACATCACAAATGAGATGAGTTATTCATGGTACTACGGAGCCCAAGATGAATCGTTACCGGCAACATTTGATTTACCCTGTAACAAATTTTGCGTGTAGATATTAATAGTATAATATTTATACATTGTCCAGTACTCGAGAATGGTCACAGTACACAAAAAGCAGTAATTCAACTTTCATAATTAAGACAACGTGTGTTATTTATCCACCTTGGAACATGCATTTGAATAAAACTGGGTTTGTGATTGTTAGCAGTAAAAATTACGTGCATCCGTAAGCTAATTAGTAAAACATCGCTATGAAGTTGTTTTACTGCTTGTGTTGGACATTCTATGGAATGATGCAGTATATTTTGTTCCATTCAAAATAATTCCATAATAAATTTTATTTTATCGTCCGCCTAACATTGACGTAAGCAATAACTGTTTAATTTTCGATTTATATTAACAGTGTACGGTGTTAGTCCGTATACACTTATATTAGTTGTGTTCAGCGCACGGATTTCTAGAACGCTTGTAAATAATAGCTCGGATTCAAAATTAGCTAATAAAATGTGGTATTGAAACTTATGGTAAAATTGAATCGAGTTTATCGTGCCACAATTTCTCCAAAGAAATCCACAAAATGAAGTAATCTTATTTATTGATGCTAATTAGGGCTAGTAGGTACATTGTTAAAAGAATTAAATTATTTTTATTAGGGTTATAATTTTCTGTATATTAAGAACTAAATCAATTTGATGAATTGTTTCTCTTTTTTTTTTATTAATTAAGCAATGCTCAAACATTTGTTTTGTCCCCGTCTCACTTGACAGTGGTTTCCACAAATTATACAGTAGCTATTACCGAAGTATGGGAATTTTGATTTTAAGGATAATAAATAATTTTAAGTAATTTCAAGACTATTTTTATACCTGTCCCTGCTAAGGAAGATAACTTGAAACAGATAGAAAACAATGAACTCATAAAAATCCAATGATCAACACTAAAGTATTTGAAGGTGGGAATAATATTTATTACTAAACTTTTCTTACAGTCTAGCTATATGTACCACCCGGTGTATGTATTTAGCATTTTGGTTACTCTGTAATTTAATCTTAGCCCAAAGAAAGTTACTAACCTTTTTAGAGTATACGATATCATAAAGCAGGAGGTGAGGTATAAACCGCTAGCAAACTGTCAGACTGTTTTTTCAAAGGGTGCCCTTTTATATTCTCGTATTGTTTTAAGACTATTAAAATAATTAAAGAAGTTCAAGAACACTTGGCGATATTTGAGTATTTGGTTTTTTAATAACATAAAAGGGAAAATCTTGTAAAATGGTATCAAGGATATACGCGCCTGCGTTTCTAGGCGCGGTGAGGTTAGCGAGTGTAAGCGACGCCCCACACGTTCTAGATTTGCTAAACGAGCCCATGTCGAAAACATTTCGCATTGAGAACACTTACGAAATTGTGTATTTGATGTAAGTATATATTTTTACCAAAATATATAAAAAAGCCTATTGAGCTTGTTCCCGCCAGGTCTTCTCTGTTGGAGCCGCGTTCCGACCGGATAGTACCTAGTTAAAAATGTATTGTATCCGTTGACGAGTGTGAACAATAAAGCAATTGGCCAATATATTACTTAATTAAAAATATATAATTTATTTAAAACGTTTTAAACCACATGCTGCGGGTTTAATCCCCAAATAAACCGTTTTAAACGCCTGAAAACTCTCCTACAAAAAAAAGAACGGTGTTTTTTGGGCAATTTTTCATCAGGTTGTAGTTCATATAAGTACCTTACTACAATCAAATCAATTTTATTACACACACTAGAAGGATAGGCAATACCTACCCTTGGTCGGACGGACCAAATATAACTAAACGAGTATATTCTTAAAAATAACACATTTAAAAAATCTTTACACTATTTATACCTATGTACTCTGATATAACTAACTACGTCGGTAAAATTTTGTTTTAATTTCGAAAATCAGTCATCAAAACCAACCGTTTTAAACCGAAAAAATGGTTGTTTCGGTTATATGATTATTAATGAAGATTCCAAGGTGCGGATATTAGCGAGACCGTTGATAGACGTATGTTCTTTCATTCTTATTTCAGTGAGAACAGTATTTTGTCAATTTGCCAACTAGACGACAGTGATGAAATAGTGGGTTTCTTGGTGTTGAGAGACTACCCAATGATCCCGTCTCTCCATCCTGGAGCTTGGGAGGAATATATCTGGACTAAGTACAAGTAAGATATGTACTTACTTACATAATGAGGCCGTGTATCACTATAGTATCAAATCCTGGTATTGTAGTAACTAGTAGAATGAAATAATTATAATACTTTCATAGAGAAATATATGCAGACACTTTGAATCACAATAATAGGTAGGTACTGTCTGCGTGCGAGCTTCGAGGAAGCGGGGTCTGAGGAAACGCTCGAGGAATAAAATTTTCAAAAATAACATTTGATCGTTAAATACAACGCAGGATTTTCTTTAATACGAAAATCCTGCGTTGTATTTAACGATCAAATGTTATTTTTGAAAATTTTATTCCTCGAGCGTAAACAAATATATGATACTGTCTATGCAGATTCTTGTAGATGTAGATTCTTACAAATTTATGGTTCTTGCGTGTTCACATCACGTCGGGGTCACCACTTTAGGCGCAAAGGGATCATCCTCCAGCCAGACGAGGTGGTATGTCTGGCTAGGGGCCGCTGCGCCTGTCCCCCGATAGTTGTAGTCGGAGAAATCTTATCTATGCGAATTGCTGTTGAAATTTTGCTTTCGCGGTGTAGCACTTTTTCGTAATTCTCGCATTTGTAGGCGTTATTTCTGGATGCAATTAATTCAGATCTTTCGGGTAAACTGTGTACAGTATGTAGCATGCGGTCGCTACACAAATTACCGCCATTTTAGCTACGCGGATATTTGCATGTAGATATGTGGTGACAGAATGGCAATACCCGAATTAAATTGTTTCAGGGCGGTGGAGATGAACGCCAGAAACACATTATTCATACATCTGTTTTGCTGGAGTCCTTTGTACAGCCGTGAAATGGTCGATAACATGCTCAGAAGTGTGTTCCTGCATGACGCTTATGTTCATCACATTGCTATGACAAAATGTTTGCCTCAATATCCACGTATGTAGCAAAATAAAATCCTTTCAATTAACACCCAAGGGTATAAAATGTAGCGATACCATGAAATCTTCAGTGATTTTTACTGAGACTGAAGATTACTCAACAGTGCATACATAAAATTGTGTTGGATATAATTGAAGGGATCTTGTTCTTGTTGAGGGTAAAACTACAGCCCAGGTAAAGTGAAGGAATGAATTTATTCAGTAAATATCGCGCTTTAACAAAAACCTTAAGGCCATCCGAAGTAGCCCATCAAAAGAAGTTGACTGCCTCGTTGGTCTAGTGGTTAGATGTGCCGCCTTTGGATCAACGGGTCTCGGGTTCGATTCCCGGGTCGGGCAAGTGTCTTTGTCTAAACCAGAGGCACTGGCTCGGAGTCTGGGTGTCATTTCTATCTATAATATACATATATGTATTTACAAAAAAAAATGTATATAAGTAGTTTATCATCCATCTCGTTACCATAACACAAGCATTAAGTTGCTTAGCTTGGGACGAGATGGCGTTGTGTGAAATGTCCAAGGATATTTATATTTATTTATTTACAGTTTTGTGTTTAAAATATTTTTCTATGTTGACCCTTTTGTTCACCAAAACTTTACTACAAAACTAGCGCTGGCGCTCTGTTTGACAGCATAGTAGTACAACACCTTCTCGGCGTCATAGCGCGACGTCAGCTTAGCGCTCTGACGCGCGCTAACGCTCTGACGCGCGCTAAGTACGCGTTCTGTTTGACGAAGCCATAACAGTAGTACATAGTACTTATACTTACCATCGCGCGAGTTCGTAAACATCTGCACTGCGCGAGCGCTCCCCCATATCAGCCAGTTCCTATTTCTTGTTGGCAAGGCAGCCAGCGTGTGCGGACATATCCACTTCTCCAGATTTAGGTAGCCAACGCTGATCGGGACTCGCAGCTGGTTAGAGTTCATCGCTTCGTGTGGCGCTGGATTCGCAGGAGTGAACCAGCGTCTCATCCTCGTCAATCTTCGAACGATCTTAGGAGTACGGTGTTCTCTCCCCATTGTTGTTGTAACGATATGGTACTTTAGGTATTCAGGTACGGTAAGTTATAACTACGGAATTAAAAATTAAGAAACATGACGGTTAAGCACAATGGACTGTTGTTCACGAAGGCTCACTTTTTTGTTTTTAAGTTTTAATGCCCGGTGTGTCAAGACCAGAAGGATCATTTCGGCGGGTACAGTCGCTAGAGCGTGGGGTACCGGGGGATAGGCTGCCTCTGCTATGCGTTGCTGATCGCTCTGAAGTCTGTCCTCGTCTCCGGATACGGCGAGCTGTGTGCGTATTTCTCGGTACCAATAAACAATTTTTAGCTAGCCTTCTTGGTCTAATGGTTGGGTGTGCCGCCTTTGGATCACAGCTCTGGGGATCCATACGGGGGTCTGGTGTCTTTTGTGAACCAGAGGCACTTGTTCCGAGTCTGGGTGGTGTATACAGCCCTTGCGATAGAGGTTACAGGCCTAGTGCAACCTCGGTTTTTTAAAGAAAAATGGATTCTGCTGGGGAACGTTGTATAGGGGCATCTGTTAAAATGCTTTGACGGGCCATCTGTTAGACGTAGTCTGTAGCTTATGACGGTATTTGTAAGTTTGATATCTCTTCTTCCTCGCCTATTTCTCAAATTCATTGGAGTTGGTACCCGGCCAACTACATGCCTTCCGAAGCACGGACTAGCTATATCCAGCATCCACCTGTGCCAGACGTTGCATAACCTGCATATTCATTGTGTTCCACGCAAAATGAGAAAGCTTGAAATTAAATTTTCGTTGTGCACCATGCTGATAAAATGATTTTTGTAATAAAGTCGGCAGGTTGTATGACCTGTTTCCTCACCCAGGAGTCTGTAATTTAAGTAACTCTATAATTATACAGCGAAGAAGACAACGACGATATTGTGCCTATAATTGAACGCCATTCTGAAAGGCTCACGCAGATTTACGGCGAGTTCTACATTAGTGAACTAATATCCAGGCATCCAGAATCAGAACGCGTGTTGCTTGTCTGTGAGGTGGGTCCGTGTAGACTGCTAATACTAACAACAAAATACTGTTCTAATATTGTACGAGGGATATTATAAAGGAAGGGACATCAGGATCAGGAACGCAACACTAACTCAGGTTGATGTTATTCCCTCTGTTGGGAAGAGGCCCGACTCTGCTGTGGATATTAAACAGGCTGAGAAGAAAAAGATTCTTTAAGGTTCTTCCCCTGAGGAGTACTAAGTATCTAGGCGTTTGTAAGCCTCACCAAAATGTATATCTTTGATTCTTGCCACACTACACCTAACCCTAAATTCAACCGAATCATTTTCCCCTACAGCATAAGGAGTTGGCTGTGGGTGTGATGTGTTTGAACACACAGATTAACTATGAGGCCCTAGAGGAAAACTTTGAGCTTTCCCCTTTTGCAGGCCTACGTCATCTAGTTTCTAAATCCGTATTAAGGAATACGACTCTCAGCAAAGACTTGGACACTTTGGGGAGGTATTCTTTTATGAATGTATATATGAGCATACAATATGTGTCCCGTTCTTATTTTAAAAGATGTTAACCACTTATCTAAACCTTTCAACTGCAACTCGAAGCACTACTGCATTATCTTTTCCCACTGCCGATGTCCTTAATTGCAGCACAAAGGTTGTCACATCATTCTTCAAAAAGCAGAGTCTATGCAGACTGCTTTAACGGTCTTTTCCTTATCTTTCTTTAAACCTATTCTACACGGTTGGGTCCAACCACCAACAGAGGTCACCTTGGTTGTTCCAACCAAAGTTGGTTTTCAATCTACACGATGTGTAGTTGAGACAACTCGTCAGCAGTGCTGCCAACTTAGTGGTATTTTCCACTAAAACTCGTGGTTTCGACTCCCCTTTTAGTGGCGAAATATTGCTTTTAGTGGCTGGTGGAATTTTCTAGCGGTTTAGTAGATTCAGTTTCAATTATAATGAATGATAATTATCTATGTTAAACTCACCCAAATCTAGAAATCTTCTCGCCATACTAAAATGCTCAAGCTCAAACTCAAAAGGAACTTTATTTACGTAGGTTTCGTCACAAAACTCTTATAAATCGTCATATTTATAAACACCATTATCATCTTACGGCCCCTGTCCCACACTAGGTGGTAGTCTCCACACACACCTATCAGTCGTCATACCTACATTCATATTTCCATAATACGGTTCAAAAGATGCTTTTCGGACAGATTTAGAACTTGAAGATAAATTTTAGACATTTTCAGATTCTATGATAAAGTATAATAATAGTTGCTTTGTACTATGTTTAATATGTAACTTTACGACATGATGTGTCAACATTATTAGGGGTTCCAACCTAGGATATATTCGTTTATTAGATATTAAGTTTAGTTATTAACATTTACCTGTTTTGTTGTCCAATAAAATAAAATAAATAATAATTACTAAAAATTCGATCATTCGACTCCTAAGCCACTTAAATATATAATTTTACTTCATTTTATTTTCGGGAGTATTATAATATTAATTTACAATTATGCTTCTTAATAATGGTATACCTACGGGATTCCGTCCGCTGTTCTTTCTACGTTCATGATCAGTTGAATTATATTTATAAAGATACAGATAAATCTGTTTATATGGCAACACTGGCCGCAACTACGCACGGTCGCAGGCCAACAAGCATCCACACGGTCGCTCTTCAACCCAATGTCCTCTATTGGTCCTTGGTAGTGAGGGATGCGCTCACGATCAAGGTGGTTGGAAGTCCACTCGGTTGGTCAACCAAATATTGACATCAACCAACTTCTACACGGTTGCTTTTTGCTCCAACTCAACCAAGGTGACCTCTGTTGGTGGTTGGACCCAACCGTGTAGAATAGGTTTTATTCTTTACATAGTATAAAACAAAGTCGTTGTCGTCTGTCCGTCCCTATGTATGCTTAAATCTTTAAATGTAAGCAACGGATTTTGATACGGTTTTTTTTAATAGATAGAGTGATTCAAGAGGAAGGTTTATATGTATAAACCACCCCCGCTTTGCACGGGCGAAGCCGGGGTGGGCCACTAGTTATCTATATTGAATACTGCAATGCCTTGCTAATTTTGCTATTTGGTGGTTTAAAGAAAACTTCACTTTATGTTTAACTGACTTCTATCATCGACTGTATTTCTTATAGTCGACCTTTTTTATATCTCCTAACTGTAGGGTTAATAGAAAAAAGTCCCAGAATTTGTGGTTAAGAAATGCAGTTTCGAAGATATTATCCATCATAATTAATTTAGGTCAAAAATTTTAGCAGCTAGTAGAGGGAATTTACATTGATAATAAGAGTCATTCAAACTTATCATTCATATTTAAAACTAAGAAAAGGCAACATTTTTTTTCATGTAGGGCTGTTTTACAATAATAACCATAACTGTCGAATTATATTGAGTGAAAAATGAAAAAATAAAATGTAATTGACAATTAATTAATACGCTAATTTATTCTGTAATATGGTCACATTTTGTATCCTAGAGTTCTAAAAAAACAGGCAGTAGGTATATTTTGAACTCCGAAATGGTCCTATAGAAATTTTATCCAAATTGGTTTGGTAGTTCGGTGTTGAAATTGAATACACTCTGATTTGTCAGCAGGTTGAAGCCCCTGTACGCACTAGCGGTTGAACCGCCTGGCCTGCTAGCCGCGCGGCCTGCCGCTTTTCTAATTTAATATGTAACCGCTTATGTCTGTGCGCACTGGCGGTTAAAATTTTGTGGCGGTTTAGTAGGCCGCACGGCAGCCGCTAGTGCGTACAGGGGCTAAGATTGTGTATCTAGACATTGATTGCAAACCGAATTTCATAGAAAACATAATAAGCTACGGTTAGCTGCACTAAGTTCGAATAATAAAATAACACAACCCGATTATGCCGATTATGCCGATTATCTAGTGCCGTTTATGAGGCGAGTGAATTTTTAAAACGTGCTTGCGTATTCTTAGGTACTGTTACCATTACAGTTTCTTGAGTACCACAAATGTGGGGGCTGGTGACTCTTCTCCCGCAGCGACGTCAAATTTTTTGGAGTCTTTAAAAAGAGCTAAAGATGCGAAAACCAGGGTACATATTTATATTGTTAAAACTATTTTACATTTACTTTCCTTTATGTATCACTTGTCCTCGAAATCTTACTCTCCCTCAATCTACTTGTCCCGCCCGCGCTGTGCAAGAGTTTTGATATTGTCTACATTCATTTAGCACCTCTGCAGCTAGACTAAATCGTCTGTGGTGAATTCTACATATTCCATATTCCTAGGCCTATGCTATTTATTAGATTTATTGTTTCACTAGTTTGTTACATAATGTCTTCAGTCATATCATCCTACTAATATTATAAACGTGAAAGTTTGTAAGAATGTGTGCCGCTAGTATTAAAATAAAGGAGCGTCAGGAAACTTTCAAAATAGCGTACCAGCTACTACTTACATACTGTAAATAACGTTTAACAATTTTAGGTGTCATGGGTAAAAGAGGAAGATGTGAATAAAATTCATTACGATATGGCGTCGAACATGGCTCAAGCAGACGACGGAACACCTCTAACACAATTGGACGTCCTCAGTCTCCTTGAAGATGAGGAAGAGGACTTTGAATTTGATATAATTAACATTGATAAGGCCAATCTTCGGGTCCCGACTATTTTGACTACTGACACTATGATTGGGTAAAGAGACACATTTATATAGTTGCACCTTGATCGTGGCTCGAAACTCAATGTCAATGTTTTTCTGCCAAACTGCTTAACATGAATACAGGAGAATATTACCTGGGCTAGCAATGCCCACTAGTCGTCTGAACAAGGCTAACAGACACATAGACAAATAATGCTTACTTATTTTATGTTATTCCTTAAAGATGTTTTACTGTATACTTGCAGACCTGCCGAAAGCTTTCTCAAAATGATAAATGGTAAAACATTGAGAGAAATGACAGATTCAAAAACGAAATTGAGGAAGAAGGAGCCGCCTAAAAAGAGTAAGTGTATACATTACCATTTCAGCCAAGAGAAGTCGGGACATAGGCCTCCCTCAAAGATTTCCACAATCGCCGGTCCTGAGCTCCTTGCATCCGGCGACCTTAACCAGTTCGTCGGTCCACCGAGTGTCCTCATTCGCCTGTGTATCTTCCCATTCTGATTCAATACAACTACCTTTATATTAAAAGATAAAACGAGATAGAGGCTTAGGAGCGGATGATATTGCGTTTAACACTAAGGCCCCCCACTGTGTTCACTTTTGTGTGAATAAATTAAGTTGCAATGAGTGTTATTCAAGGTTTGTTCAATAAATAGTATAAAATAATTATAAATATCTCGAAAGAAATAAAACATTGTACGAAATTCGGTTACTAGCAGCTAGCAGTTATCCCCAGCTTCGTCTGCGTTGATTTTAAATGGGGTTAGTTCCTATTTTGATGTCGCTATGACGCTGCTTCAATTTGCAACGCGACAACTCTTTCCAAATAGCTGCACAAAACGAATTGAATAGTAGAGCAGTGACTTGCAGAATAATAATGTTATTATCCTTATTAGTAGGAGCCATAGTCCAATAATGCCAAGCCACATTAAAATGTATTTAATCGCTTCTCTAGTTACTGGAGCAACGCCCATGAATAACGTACGCGTCGAACCGATGCACTATTCGGGTGAACCGAATGCTTTTCTACTGGAATTGTTTGCGATGCACCCTGACTACGATGAAAGGTAGAGATTTTTCACTGATGGTGGTGTGGCTGATGGAAGTGGCAATGAGGAAGGAAGAACGGAGGATGCGTAGTCCGTAAATGCTATTTGAATTTGTTTCAAGATACCCAGATTACATTGTCCGGGAAAAACACACGCTGGAAGATTATTCTACATCACAGCTGTTCGCAGAATTAAAGTATCAAAGTGCCCTCTTAGCAGAGTGGCCCACATTGGAACTAGTGGGTCCACTAAGCGAAGAGGGCCAAGGCCGTTAAGGAGCACGTTCTCCCAATGAGGCCCGAAGCGGGTATTCATGAAACGCCGTTAGTATTAGTGGGTAGTTTGTGGCGTAAATTTCAAACAATATATGAGTAGAGTAGCCATGTCGGGAACTGAGATATGGTGTTGTTCTTGTTAGATTTCAACTCTTGTCATAGTAGGAGAATGACACGCGCGCATTGAGTGAGAACATTAACAGATGTTGGTAGATGCATCTATGCTAAGCATCGAATTTCGATCACTACACATAAAAAACTCATGTGTCGTGCTGTTTATATCTCGTATACCTCTTACTTTTCAATGCTTGATGAAATGTTTTTTTTTAATTCAGACATGGCTTTGATATATTGGAAACGGCTTTCGAACTGTTCCCGAACAGGGACTATTGTGTCATGTGTCTCCCGTCTAATCATCCCTCGTTCCCTTTGTTGGAGCATTTTACGGTAAGTAGCAAATGAGGCTGAACTGGTATCGCAGGTAATACCAGTCATTGCCCGCGTTACTAGTTCAAAGCTATATTAGAGCCACTTCGAAACTATATAAGGAAGTTATCCCTCTTGGTTTCTTATCATTGGGATTATTTATTCTACTACTTGTCTGTAGAGTAACGAAATTCATTGTGGAGATTGTTAGGGTAGTTAATAATAGAGCACGATATTCTAACTAATATGTGCATGCTTCCTTGGATGCATGTTATGGAGTACTATATTATCATGTTACTCATACGACTACTATTCTGCCTCTAAATGAGATGATACTGAGTCGGGCCTTGTCCCATCACAGGGAAGGAGTACCGAAAGCTCGTTTCTGTAATAAATGGGATAGCGACAGTCTTTATGGCTTGGGACACAGAAGAGTGTTGCAAAGCATAAATGTGATATTCTTGTGTTTTTTTTATTTATTTTCAGTTAGTAACACCTTATAGCTCTAGAGCGCGGTTTATTAACGAAACCCTTTACGTGGCTCATGTGAATTCAGTAAGATGGTGAGAGTTTATTTTATCATTTTGTTGCACATAAATAGATCCTAAGTAGGGCTGCCATCACCTTAATTGCAGACACATCTTTTGTATCAACATTAAAAACAGCCGAGCCTTTCTGAATGCGGGTTATTGTGGATGAATTTTTAACTAAGATTTATTTCAATTGATCGCTCATCTATAAAAAACTTGAATTTCCTCTGACAACAAAATTGTCCGGGTTACCCCGGGACACATTTCAAAACCCCTGCCGGACGGCACAGACATAGACATACGCTCTATATTATTATTTCCCCAGACTATGACAGATCCACTGCTAAATCGTTTGGTCTTCAATTGAATTGATTTGTATTAATTTCTTCGTCCCACAATAAGTCGTTCTATTAGACTTTCGGGTGTAAAATCCTTTAGGGACTTGCCACACCAGCCTGGGGTGGGCTGGTGTGAGGCCTGTGGGACTTAAGCTCACGAGGTTCTGCGAGTGGCGGCGTCCCTCACTAAACTTCCCCCGATGTACCGTCCCGCGCTGACTGCCGCGTGGGTCCTGGCTGTATTTCCATGGGGGTCTATTAGCCTGGTACTGATAGTTATATACAAAACTTTTCTAACTTCCCTAGTGAACTACGCGTGAGACCTGGGGAGTTCTATGACATGCCTGCGTTAAGCGATGTTCTTGAGCACGCTCCCAGGATGAACACTCTGCAAGATCTCTTTGAAAGCACCTTGACGTCATTCAAGCTGCAATCGTTCGTGTTCCTCAGTCAGAACCAGCCTATTGGGATTGTTGTTCTGGGGTTAGCATCTGAAATTCTGTGTTTTATTTGCAAGCCATTGATGCAATCTTACAGGGTTATGAAGGTCAGTCAGTAGCGCGATACGGACACTAAAATAGAAGCAACATCTGGTTCTGCTGCATATTGAATGGGTGTCCATCATGGCGAATTCCGTGTGGTGACGGATTTAGAATACATAGAGTCACCAAACCATTTCATCCTGCGGGTGTTGTAAGAGGCGACTAAAAGAAATACTTAGCCAGAAAACTTACCCGCAAGAAAGGAAAACTTGTAACTACACCCTGTGCCAACCCGTCTGGCCAGCGTGGCACAGTAGGCGAATTACCCTCCCTGTGTTAAGAGGAGGCTCGACTCAGCAGTGGGTCATTTATGGGCTGAGTAGTATTAGTAGTCCATCATGTCCACAATTTGTTCGTAGCCCGTTCCGACTGCCATTCTACCATCTATGGCAGGTCGCAGAGGCCAGACGGCATACAGTCCACATCCAATATCGGTAAATCGGCAATATCGGCTTACTCTTCAATCCAATAACAAGTTTAGTCCAGTGCCAATTCCGTTCCAATTTTCAATGCTGTCAAATTACCGTACTCTTGAAAACAATACTGACAACATTGGATTGAAATCGGAATTACTCTTGTATTGGCTAGCGATTGTGTCATTGCACATGAAGTTAGCAGTTTGCACAAAATTGCCTGTGAGTTGCTGTGAAAGTGGCGTCCAGAGTACCGATATTGGATTGAATCCAATAGTCGTCGTTCATCCAATGGCCACACAATTTGGCGCTAGCGTCGCGTTCAAGTGTGCTCAAGAGTACGAAACGTGATAATTCCAATCCCGATCGATCGGAATCGCATTCCTGAGTAAGCCCCATCAGAGATATATTTAAGTTTAACAACATTCCATTGTTTTGTGAATTTGTTCACGTTATTATTTATTAGCTAGTGACGGCCATGGTTATATGTAAATTGCCGCAAAGTTCATTCCTGTATTTCTATCAGTCTGTAAATGACCCACTGCTGAGTCGGGCCTCCTCCAATTAAGGTGAGGGTAATTAGCCTACTGTGCCACGCTGACCAAACCGGTTGGCATAGGGTTTCGTATCAAGTTTTCCTTCTCTATCGGCTAAATTTTCGGCCTTATCATTTCCTTTTGTCGGCTCTTACGACGCAATGGTATGGGGTGGTGACACTATGTTTTCTAAATCCGTCACCACAAGGACTTATATTGTATAGGTACTAATCAAAATCAAAATCAAAACTCATTTGATCAAGTTGGCTCATTAGAGCTCTTTTGACAGGTCAAACAAAAAATAAAATTTAAAATTTACCATTTAAAATTAATTATTTACCATCTACCACCGGTTCGGAATGCACCTCTACAGAGAAGAGCCGGCAAGAAACTCTGTAGTTGCTCTTTTTAGATCGCCATTTGGGTACAAGACTGGTTATAAGACAGATTTGTGAGAGCAAACTCACGCAATAGTTCCAAAGGGCCAAACATCAGCCAGATCTAGTTGACAATAGTAACCTTGTAATGCCCAAGCCAACCGACCCCCAGCAACGGCACCTGTTCACAAGCATGACGCATGCGGCAACCATCGCCCTCCTCAACCATATTGCAGGGAAGAGAACGACCCGCCGCACGACGCCACCACTGCCATGAGTCTTAAAGTGAGCATGATGTGCTTATGTCAGTCGTTTTCTCTGTTGTTCAGACCACTGGCGGACTGTGTGGAGGTGCGAACGCAATACGATCTTGAGCCAGAGCCACGTCGCCCTGGCACCGATTGTACTGTAAGCTTATATAATTATATTATTATATTATTGTCTTTTTGATCTAGGGATTGGATGCGACGCCTTTGGATCACGGAGTCGATTCCTAGGCCGGGCAAGTGTCTTTGTGTAAACCAGAGGCACTTGCTTCGAGTCTGGGTGTCATTTGTGTTCGTGAATTTCATGTTTGTTATCTACCCCCGAGATACATGTTATAATTGAGCAGGGGTAACGTTTAAAAAAACTTCATTCGCCCACTGTTCCTCATAATTATTTGCTACTTGTTTTTTTACTATAGACTGTTATTTTAATTACTAAAATGTAAAATAGATAATGCGCCCATATTGTCCATATATGTACTTAATGTGTGTACCACGCTACCGCGACCTGGAAAGCGGAATGGTTTAGTTTTTATACGTCATTTGCTTGAAAGGATATCATTTGTCTGTACACTCCTTTAAATGGAGATGTTATATCATCAATTGAGCTCTTTTGACACGTCCATATACATTTTACATTTACTATTTATAACTGGTTCGAAAAGGCCGCTCTGCAGAGAAGAGCGGGCAAGATACTCCTGAACCATATTGCAGTCTTCCCTGCACCCGTGTGACCCATCACACGACGCCACCACCCCCATGAGCCTTTGAGTGAGCTTGACAACTCTGGCATCAATCCCAGGGCAATTCCAGCATTAAAACCATACCAGTCAATTCGGGATTTATGTTACACGCTTTTGACCCAAGAGCTTGGCTAGATCTTGGGTATACATTTTGACTGACTAACAAATTACGGATCGATACTGCAAAGATAACAGGTATGTGAGATCTGTTATTTTGGGCCCTATTTATTAGTTTTTTTTGCGTATGTTTTTAGATACTAGCCGGTGTGATGTCGCCCGCGCTAGAGCCGCATGCACGTTGGTATATGCGAGAACTGTTGCGTCAATCCCAGTACTCCACACTGTTCTGGATATGTAAACTCTTTGCCAAAGGCGATTCGGTGTGTAACTCTGGTGTTTATTTTTAAATTAATCTTTCTTTTTCTTAAGCGACTAATCCCCGAACTACAGAACGGGTCGCAGGGAATCCTTAGAAATATTCAATAAGGGTTGCCATGTGTGTCATTTGTTACTGATAACAAACTAGCGACCCGCCCTGGCATCGCACGGGTGTATTATTATGGCGACTTTGTTTTATAATATGTGGTGAAGAACAACACATAACATAAAGCAGATAACACAGATAAAAGTAAAGAAAGAAATATAATTTAATTAAACAGAAATTGGTATAATTGGCGGCCTTATTGCTTTGCTAAAAGCAATCTCTTCCAAGCATTTATTAGACTATTGTATTAGGTTAGTACTTACCTGTGCAGGCAATTCTAGTATGAAATATAAATAAATAAATACTAGATACAACTCACATTACATGGAAGGTAATTAGCCTACAGTGCTACGCTGGGCAGTCGGAATAGCGCTGGGTTTCGCTAAATTTAAATATTAATAGCTTTAATTTTCACACCATTTTCACGACACCGTTGCCTTGAATCCAACCGAGCACGAGGCATTCAATTAAATCTTGCAACTACAAGTTATCGCAAATATAAAATTTGTTTTCTTAGAGTCCAGGACGTAACCTTATGTCATTGGCTGGACACATGAACCCGGTACATCCTCGCACAACAATACCCAACATTAGCGGCAACAAGGGTTTGGACAAGATATTCAGAGAAGAGTAAGTTTACGTTTGATAATCCTCAAACCTTGGCGAACCCATCATTATACCAAAATGTCTGCACTTTTAATCATGTTTAGGCGCAAAGGGATGATCTGTCTGCCAGACGAGGTGGTATGTTTGGCAGGGGGCCGCGGCACCTGTCCCCTATAACCGTAGTCGGGGATTTCTTAACCGTGTGAATTGCTCTGTAAACTTTGCTATCGCGTTAAAGGACTTTTTGGTTTGGTAATTCTCGCATTTGTAGGCTATTTCTAGATGTTGATATTTCTGATTTTTCGGGTAAATTGTGTAAAGTATGTAGCATAGTAGCTACAATCTATTAGTTTTTATTATATACATACATTATATATATTTATTTATTATATTATATTTCTCTGAAGGATAGGCTCCGTAATGAGATTATCCGGCAGAGAACCAAAGTCACGGACATAGCTCAGAGAATTAGCAGACTGAAGTGGCAGTGGGCTGGTCATATCTGTAGAAGAACCGACAACCGCTGGGGTAGACGAGTTCTTGAGTGGAGACCGCGAATCGGCAAGCGTAGTGTGGGACGGCCCTCTGCTAGATGGAGCGACGATCTGCGAAAGGTTGCGGGCAGCAGCTGGATGCGTCAAGCTGAAGACAGGGCGCTATGGCGCTCTTTAGGGGAGGCCTATGTCCAGCAGTGGACTAATGTGGGCTGATGATGATGATGATGATGATATACATACATATTAAAACATTTTAATGTAGAGAAATTAATGATCATGAATTCCATAATGTTTTTCTTTTTTTAGTTTTAGTTTTATTAAAATAAATATAATTTCTTTGTGAGAGCAAAAAGAAAATCCATAATATAATATTATAAATGTTATCATCGGTTCCTATGATTCGAAACATCGGCTTTTACTCGATTCTACTTCTATTATTCCCATCTATATCTCTATTCTGGTATTTCGATGATGACCGATGTCGTGGACAGTAGTTAATTGTCTATTCTTTAAATTAGTAGTGGATTCGTTGAAATTAGAGTAAAGCGCGCCAAAGGAAGAACACGTGCGAGGATGGTCAAATCCAGTAAAAATGGGGGACTTCGGAAGAAGAAATTGTGGATAACCTTACAGGGCCCCAAATTTGAGGCCTTTTTATAGTTCTCATAGCGCAGGCGCGTCCGCCATGTCAAAAACGCAGCAGTATGACAGTTTCGGACACTTTTTACAACTATGGTTGTGCAACAAGCATTAACAATCATCACATTTTTAAATAACGTGCCCGAAAAACATGACTGATGTTCGGGCATGCGCACAAAATATTTTCAACTACACTCGAGAGCAATGAATCCGGGTCACTTAAAGAATCCTAAAAATCTCGAAAACTAAAAATGCTAGGTTAATGCAATAAATCGTATTTAATAGACAATGTAATACTCCTTAAATGAAGGTATTAAAACTTCTTAGTTATTGTAAAGTTATATCATAAAAAAATCAAACTTGAAAAAGGGCCACTTTCGAAGATGGAACTACGAAATTACAGCATTTGGTTTTGCTTTTGTTTGTAATCTGTCATTTATGTGGGTACATAAACCATGTTGATAGTGCTCTATATTCATTATTCAAGCTGAAATTATGTCGCTTACGCGTGAAGAATGCACCAGAATACTTACAATGCTGGAAACCGGCCGGAGTCAGCGCGATACAGCCAGGACTGTCGGTGTGTCGCTGTCAACAGTACAAAGAGTTCTCCGACGTTACGAAGAAACTGGTTCTAACCTACGCAGACCAGGAACGGGCAGAACCAGGTGTACCACAGCACGAGAAGACCGATACTTGGTGAACACCATGCTTCGAAATCGCTTTCTCACAGGAACTGAACTCACAAATCAGTTTCGACGCCTCGGAGGAAGTAACCCAAGTGCATGGACAGTAAGACGTCGGCTTGCTGAATCTAACTTAAAACCCCTTAGACCTGCAAACGGCCCTAAACTGGAGCGTGGGCATCGTATTTCAAGACTAAGATATGCCCAGAGCCACGTAAATTGGAGTATTGAAGATTGGTCAAAAGTTATGTTCTCCGACGAATCAAAATTTATGCTCTACAAGCACGATGGAAGACACAGAGTGTATCGAAGACCAGGGGAAAGATTCAAGCAAGCATTCATCGAAGAAAAAGTAGCCTACCGTGGTGGGTCTGTACTTGTGTGGGCCGGAATTTTTTTCTGAAAGTCGCACAGAGCTGGTGATCATAGAAAACGGCTCTTTAACTAGCGTAAGATATGTGGAAGAAATCCTCAATGATCACGTTGGTCCATTTATGGTCAATTAGGTGAGGATGCTATATTTATGCATGACAATGCCCGACCTCATACAGGTAGGATTGTGAATGACTACCTTCAAGAGATGAACATTACTCGTATGGAGTGGCCAGCGCGCAGCCCGGATATCAAACCGATCGAGCATGCTTGGGACGAGCTAGGCAGATGCGTAAAACAACGAAACCCTCCCCCAATCACGCTTCGTGAGCTCAAAATTGCTCTCACAGAGGAATGGGAGAATATTCCCCAAAATCGTATAAGGAACTTGGTGTACAGCATGCCAAACCGCGTAAACGCAGTAATGGAAGCACGAGGAGACAATACAAAGTATTAAAATTCAATAAAATCGTAATAAAGATCAAAAATTTCATGTTTCCTATTTTTGTTTTAAGGAGAGATCAGCAGTTTTTTTCTTTATGTAATTTTGTGTTAATAAAATGTATGGTGACTCATATTTTTTTTACTTTCATTTAAGGAGTATTACATTGTCTATTAAATACAATTTATTGCATTAACCTATCATTTTTAGTTTCCGAGATTTTTAAACATTCTTTAAGTGACCCGGATTCATTGCTCTCGAGTGTATTACAAGGACTATTCATTAAAGTCAAAATCGACTATCAAATGTCTATTGATTGTCGATTTTGACAGTTTCGGGAACTAATATTGTAGTTTCAGTTAGGGACGTACGCGACATGCTTTTGACTCGATTACTTGGTAAGACCTTTTGAAATTAGCATACTATTGCTAGCAATTGTATCGGATGAGACAATAGCATGAATGAGGCGTAGCAGCTTGACCAAATTTCGCAGAATTCTTTAAATTCTTTATATAATTAACTAGCTGTTACCCGTGACTTCGGCTGCGTTGTATTTTACAATTTTACAAATACAATAAAAGTAGTCCAAGTTACTCCTTGTCGCACAGCTGAAATAAACAGACAGAAAAAAAATTACACGCACTTAGTAAAAAGCGGTAATTTTGTTATTAAAAACGGACATTCCGATGTTTTTTTTTTGTATAGAATGTAAAAAGCCTGCCCGTAAATGCTGCGTTAGGTCTGACATAAAGCATGTCTGTACTGTGTCTATAGAATCATAAGGCACTGTTTTTTCCCTTTGGTGATTTAACTTATATTTTAGGTCTAGTCCATATTCGCTATGGGTGTTGGAGCGTCCTCTCACAGGTCTCCCGAAAGTATATATCAACAACAGTATCGTAGTTATCGGAGCGAGCCGCACAGGACTGGCCTTCTTGGAAACTCTGTTCTTAGGGTAAGCTGTTACATTTTTAGATGAAACCGAGAAAGTTAGGCTTGACCTACAATATAATCCCAACAGTATGAGCGCAATTTTTCCATCGTAAATAATGTGTTGGTTGCCTGGAAGAGATTGCTTTTTAGTGATAAGGCCGCCAATTGTATGTCTTTTATGTCATTTCTTTAATGTTTTGAATTGTATGTCGCTTATGTACAATAAAGTAGCAGAATTGACCGGCCGGACACGGGCGTTGTCCACCAACAATTGTCTTGCAATCCCTTTTAAGCGCTGATTGGAGTAAATTATATTATCCTTCGATACTCCTCATCCGGCTCGAAGGACCATGTAGCAGAATTGCGTTCAGGTCTTAGGTTTTTTGGATTAATTCTTCCAGGTGATTAAAAATACGTGTTGTGGTGATTGTACGTGCTTCTTTAATGCGAACTGATACATAAGTTATGGCGGTAGGAAACGTAAAAAAGTCAATTAAAAAGTAGGTAGGTAATTTTTGCGTGAACAGTTATCTATCTATCTATCTATCTATAATCTACAATAATCCCTGTGGTGACGAAATAAGAATATACTGCCACCACCCCATTCCATCCTAAAGGTATCGTATGGGCCAGGCCACTGCGAAGCCGCAAGCTTCGTATCGCAAAAACAAATCGTCCAGAAATGCGATGCGATGTCGCAACGCAAAAATGTCATCGGATACAACATCGTACGATAAGACGCTAACCAACGTTTGCGCCGTCGCATCGGAAATTTCCACGATGCGTTCTGCGGCGTCGTAGATTTTTAACGATGCGACGCCGCAACGCAGTGTTGTGGTCTGACCCTAAGAGCCGGCAAAAGGAAACGACAAGGCCAAAAACCTAGCAAAAGAGGAAAACTTGATGATGAACATGTGCCAATCCGTGCTGCCAGCGAGGCACAGTTGGCTTATTACCCTCCATGTACTTGGAGGAGCCTCGACTCAACAGTGGGTCATTTATTGGCTAGGAAGTAGTAGTAGACCATTGTCTCCTATGCATTTCTTTTAATTAAAAAAGTTTGTACTTGATGCTAAGTTTAAAGAAATCAAAAGGTTTTTATTCGAATAAATTCTTGCGAATGCTTTCAAATATACAAAAAACCACACAAATTAAAAAGAAAAAATTAATCGTTTATTTTTTACCACCGGTTCGGAATGCCATTCCGTGCCACAGCGAAGAGCCGGCAAGAAACTCCATGATTGCTTTTTTAAAAAAAGGGTTACAATTATGGTGGTACAAACAAAGCTGACAAAAAGTTATCACATTAAATAAGCAGACACTGCTGCCAACTTTTGTATAGGTAAAGTCGCTAGACTAGATACTAAAAGTCGCTAAAATTTATTTGACCAAGAACGGACTCGGACTTGGGGTAATGGGAGGAGGCCCCGACTAAGCAGTGGGTCATTAATGGGTTGAGTATTAGTAGTGCTTTAAATACTACTACTATGTATAGTATAATTAAGTACTAAGTTATTAATTAAAGCAGTTACTGTAAACAAACTTTATTCTTGTCCAGCCCAACATCCCAGTATTTAACATTCAGTAACGTCACTCTGGTATCAGAACATGGTCTCCCAACGGTCACTGAGTATCTGAAAGCAGCAGATGTTTGCGTCCCAAGAGATGGACGGTACACTGATCGGTATCTGAAGAGCGTGCCTTTCTATTTTTACTTGGATGTTATGACGGCCGTCATGGTTGCGATAGACAGGTTAGATATATAATTTTTAAAATAAATGATTTAAAAAAAACGGTGTTTATCACCCTTTTTTGACACAGACTTTTTGTACGGACGTCTAGAAGCAAAGCGGTTTCAGGCATTTGTGTTATTGTTATATTTTACTAGTTTCCCGAAAGACATGATAAGTTCTTAAACTGGTGAATCTGCGAAAGATTTTAATAGAATATAATATAAAAATGCTTATTGTACAACGGATATCGTTTTTTATCACTACTACCAGATCAAAACCGAGAAGACCTGGCGGAAAAAACTCAGTGGGCTTGTCTTTTTTAAACGCCATATTACAATGACTGTTTACATGTAACTAATTAGTTTCGTTTGGTTCCGAAAGGCGCTAAATGGAATATTAATTGTATAAACAAATATATATAATAATTAAAAACCAAATAATAAGTCTTGAATTCAATTCAACCAACCCCAAACAGCGGCTACCCCTGTTCGAAGTATTTTAGGAAACATGCTGTTTTTGACTGATATTATTAATCCATAATAATAATTAATCAATTGTTTTACTGGAATGTGATACTGGAGATTACGCAATCCAAAAATGTTCATTATCGAAGCGGTCACAGATTTAAAATGAGAGTATGTATTCCTTTGAGATTGACCTTTGAGAAGGATCCAAAGACAGAGATCAAAGAATATTGGACTTTCTTCGGTCTAAGTGACAACCAATTGATTATGAAGCTAAATCCTTCCAGGAAAAAGAAATGCATTTATCTCAAAGGGGGCGGTGTGAAATTTTATGACGAACTGGTCCTTACGTGTGGCCTTCAGTTCCAACATCCAGATTACTTGAAAGATTCATTGAAGCTTGTGAAGGAGATCGAGTGAGTTCTTCTAATATATTTTAGTTCATATTTTGGCATCAATTTGAGCGTTGGTTATCCGTAATATTTTTGGGACCCTGGGGCGCGTAGAGATAGTAAATTCCGCCCTGACCTACCCACTAAAACCGACGGCTATCCTAGTCTACCCGAACCAGGGCCACGGGATTCTCTCCCAACAGGGGAGCATGCTCTGTGACGCTGGGGGCTGTATTGTCCTGCCCTTTTCCACCGGAGGCACGCGCGCAACGCGGCGCGCCTTCCTCCTGAGGCCTGTTTTGCGCTGGCGCAGGGCAGACTAGTTCTGCTCGAATGTGCTGCCACCTTGTCGTGGTGAAGGGGCTTGTGTGCCTCAATGATCCGTGGGGACATACCGGCCAGGGCCTCCCATGCCGGGCGGGCCCACGGGGAGAGGTGAGACGATGAGCGGCACCCAGCGCCGCAGTGGACTGGGGCTCCAGGGACTCCTCTGTCCTCAGAGTTGCCTTGCGAGTCCTGGACCGCTGCGGTGCACCAACGCCCTCGGGTTGTGGCTTACTCGTCGGCTGACGGGCCTATGTCGCAGAATGGGGCTGCGGGGCGGGTCGCAAAGGAGGGAGCTCCTGACGCGCACCGCGGACGGAGGCAGGGGTGAAGGGGGGTCGTGACGATGCGAACCCCTTCTGCCCTCGCCTGAGAGGCCGGTGGTGGGTCCGCCACCGATGAAAGCCTCGTTGACTGAGGGCGTCCCAGTGTACCGGGACGCCCTCTCTGACAGTCGCTTGCCCGTTGCGGGCACCACGCCGGGGCGTCACAGTAGAATGCGTTTACGCGAACTTGTGGCGCCCCAAGCGCGCCGTGTGAGGGTATACGCGCTGGGGTTTTAGTGGGTAGACGACTCTTGGGTGGACGACCCTTGTCGGAGTCCCACATAATCACCGACCTCTCCCCCGGGGGGCGGTGGTATGCATAAAGCATTACCCCAGCGACAAACAAAAAAAAAGAAAGGTAGACTGGTTGGCACAGGGTTTCGTGTCAAGTTCCGGTCTCTTGTTATCGGCTTGGTTAATTCATTTTGTCGGCTCTTACGACTCGCTCTGGATGGAATGGGGTGGTGACACCATGTATTCTAAGTCCGTCACCACAAGTAAAATGCATTTAATGACAAAAAGCTACTCAAGATCGAGGTGATGATGGTTTTTGAGAATTGAGTGTACCGACTCGTGATACAAGGGAGATTTAAGATTACAATGCCGTTGACGCTCTCAGAGAATATGAAACTTTAAACCCACAATCTAAGGGTTAAAATGATATTTGCATTTACGCCAGGAAGGGACAGTCATGTGAAAGGTTATTGATGGACAACCCAAAGTATCAGCCGGATCGTGTGCCCAACGTGCCCGAACTCCCTGAGAACGTGATGCTGGTCAACTCCTTGTCGTCAGCGAATCTTTGCATGAGGAAACTGATGCGCATCATCAGCGAGCCAAGTTGGTTATTTTTATTACTCTTCATCTGTACTCTATACAAATAATAAAAATTGAAATGTATAGACTAGTGCATTTGAACGTATACGCGGTATATGTACCTACTCGTACTAACCACCCCCCCCCCCGGCTTTTCAGGAGTCTATAGTTACTGAGTTGTCCACATATTTGTGGCAAACTTACCAGGATTTTCCACATTTCTGATGCCGGCTCTACACTCACGCGTGACGTCGCGCCGAGAATTCACGCCGTGATTAAACGCCGTGATCCACGTGTTCACGACTATGATGGACGACGACGCTATTTCAAAACCCAATCCTTTGACGCGGGCCAAAAAACCGACACTGATCGGGGAACGGTGCGAAGAGCGAATAAGTAGGCGTGAACAACATCTACACTCGTGATTCGCAGTTGTCGCGGGCTATCGCGGCCGTTCGCGGCGCGAGTGTAGAGCCGGCTTGAGGGTGTTTCGCGCGAAATTAAGAATTAATAAGTTAAAGTTAATCTTTTGAGGAAATAAAATAAATATCAAAAACCGTATAAAGTTAACTCTGCGAACTGAACAATAACTGTTTTGTTAAATACTATGCGGATGTAGTCGCGTGTAATATCTACTTTCCATTTAATTAAATAAATAAATAATAAATAAATATCCTTGGACATTTCACACAACGCCATCTCGTCCCAAGTTAAGCAACTTAATGCTTGTGTTATGGTAACGAGATGGATGATAAACTACTTAAATACATTTTTTTTTTGTAAATACATACATATTATAGATAGAAATGACACCCAGACTCCGAGCCAGTGCCTCTGGTTTAGACAAAGACACTGGCCCGACCCCGGAATCGAATCCGGGACCCGTTGATCCATATTGTAATATTAACATTTCTTTCTTTTTTTAAAACGTCAGCCCTGCACTACGTATAAACTGTATCGCAGGGGCAGTTAACAAACATGAAATTCACGAACACAAATGACAGACAGACTCGAAGTCTTTGTGAAAACAAAGACACTTGCCCGGTCCCGGAATCGAACCCAGGACACCGTGATCCAAAGGCTGCGCATCCAACCCCTAGATCAACAAGGCACCCCGTTCCAATTGTACCGTTATCTGTGTTTTTTTTCTGATTACCACTGTATCATCTTCCACGCGGAGAACTCTTTCTTGAACTACCTTATTATTTGACACTGCAGCTACAACTTTAAGGCGCCTACTAGCGTGTTACCGTTCGCCCCTAATCGACAGATAGTGTTCCCATTCCTGCTACGTTTTACTACTACTACTAATCTAACTACTACTACTAATCTAACTACTACTACTAATCTAACTACTACTACTAATCTAACTACTACTACTAATCTAACTACTATTACTAATCACCCCATATATAGCACACTCCTGAGTCAGGTCTCCCCCTGTGAACGTGTCGGCACAGGGTTTCGTATAAAGTTTTCCTTCTCTTGCGGCTTGGTTATCAGCTGTCATTTCCTTTTGTCGGCTCTTATGAAACCCTCAGGACGGTATGGGATGGTGACACAATGTATTCTAAATCCGTCATCATCATCAGCCCACATTAGTCCACTGCTGGACATAGGCGTCCCCTAAAGAGCGCCATAACGCCCTGTCTTCAGCTTGACGCTAAATCCGTCACCAAATTTAAATTCGTTTTACAGGTGACTTTTAATTTTCAGCTAATGACAATACTACGAGTTTAGGTGAAGACAACAGAGTGGTAGTATACGGCGACTGTATTGAAGCGTACAGCTGTATCGCTGCGTTACTCGAGCTAGGGTTGCCGGGTAATATGATCGCTTTTGTGGAACCCTTCCCTGCTGAGGATAACACAGCTATGAGGGTCAACTGCTTCAATGATGAGACGGTCAGTGTTGGCTGCAGAGTTAATTGCTTTGATGGAATTGGGGAAATGCAATATTCTTGAGGACCACGAGGACCACGATGTAGTTGTGTTATAGAATTTATTCTCCAAATACAACAGGAAGAGTATTTTTATTTGGGAAATGAATCCCAAAACTACAGGGATAGTAGTTATTTAAGTCTTATGGAGAATACGAGCACGGATAATATCTGTATCTTAACTAGTAATCTAGTTTGTATCTTAACACTAATATTAGCTACCTAATATTGTTTTCTCCTTTGGAATGAGTTGGTTTAAAGCAGCCCGTTTAATGACGGATTTAGAATACATAGTGTCACCATCCCATTCCATCCCGCGGGGGTCGTAAGAGCCGATAAAAGTAAATGACGGCTGATAGCCTAGCTGCAGGAGAAGGAAAACTAGATTCGAAACCCAGCGCCAACCCGCCTGGCCAGCGTGGCACAGTAGGCCAATTACGCTCCCTGTATATGGAGGAAGGCGCAGTGCTGGTAGGCCTCCCACACGGTGGACCGACGACCTGGTTAAGATCGCCGGAAAGCAGTGGATGCGGGCGGCCCAGGACCGGCCTTTGTGGAAATCCTTGGGGGAGGCCTATGTCCAGCAGTGGACGTCTTTTGGCTGAAATGATGATGATGACGATGATGATGATATGGAGGAGGCACGATTCCGCAGTGGGTCATTTATGGGCTGAGTAGTAGTCGTAGATTAAAGCATAGTTCAATAAAGTTTTTTTTTTATGATAGGTTGATGAAAGAGTCCAAGAGAGTCTCGAGAAATTGGGTATAACTATATATCGTAAATGCTGTTTGAACGAATGGCACCATCGGGATTCGAGAATAGTCTCCATCGATCTCATGGCACCGCTACAGATTATCAATGTGCCATGCTTCGCTCTATTCTATTACGGCATTAAAGCGATCGACT
The DNA here is from genome assembly GCA_905475355.2 of Clostera curtula. Taxonomy (NCBI): domain Eukaryota; kingdom Metazoa; phylum Arthropoda; class Insecta; order Lepidoptera; family Notodontidae; genus Clostera; species Clostera curtula. The sequence continues at coordinate 5,487,820 of FR997808.1, read as the reverse complement.
TGAACGCCTTTAGAGGTAATTTATGTTATTATAGACTAGCGACCCGCTCCGGCTTCGCACGGCATGTATTATACATAAAAACCTTCCTCTTGAATCACTCTATCTATTAAAAAAAAACCGCTTCAAAATCCGTTGCATAGTTTAAACATTTAAGCATACATAGGGACGGACAGACGACAGCGACTTTATTTTATAGTATGTAGTGATTGTCATTTTTCATTGCGATCGGGGTAGAAACTTAAATTTAATTTTATGTAAAACAATTGAAAATGTTCAGTGTATATCTACGTGTACACACACATGCACAAGGTAAATAACACATTATAAAAGTGTTACTTCGATGTTTATGTGCATCTTAATAAGTCGTACATTTAGTATGAATAACATTGATTATAATATGTTGATTTTAAGTAAATGTTACAATTACTGTACGTCCTAAATAAATATAAGTATAAGGTTAACAATAGACATCAAGTCATATAAAATACCGAGAGCGCTGAACACGCTGAGTATACTAAGACGACATGATTTCATCAGCACATAAACGGCCTGCGGCTGCATTCCGGCTGCGTCGAGACGATCTAACTAGGATTACGAGAATAGAACGTTAAATTTAAATTTTACTTTTAAGCATCTCCGCTTAGAGCGCCTCATAAAACAAACGAACGGTTTTTCCTATCAATCAAAATTGATTTAATCAAGTTGGTAATTAGAGCGCGTTTGACACGTCAAACAATAAAATAAAATGTACCGATTGTTCGGAATGTAGATATATAGAGAAGAGCTGACAAGAGATTTTGTAGTTCCTTTTTTTAGATCGCCAGTACAAAGCCGTATTACAGATTTGTGAGAACAATAAATAAATATAAATATCCTTGGACATTTCACACAACGCCATCTCGTCCCAAGCTAAGCAACTTAATGCTTGTGTTATGGTAACGAGATGGATGATAAACTACTTAGGTATATACATTTTTTTTTGTAAATACTTATTATAAGATAGAAAACACCCAGACCCGGAACAAATACTTGTAGGTCGTACAAATATTTCTTCCGTGCGGGGATCGAAGCCGCGACATGCTGCGCAGCGGTCGATCTCTTAACCACTGCGTCAACCGTGTCGTCAAATGTTATGATATGATGCGACTATGAACGCCAACAACGTATCAGCTTATTTGAATAAGCTTCTGAAATAATTCCTGACATTGGCGAAATAGCAGAAGACGTGGAAATGAATGGAAGTGGGATACAACAAGTTGGTACTACTATTCAGCCCATATATGACCCAGTCGGGCCTTCTCCAGTTATATGGAGAGACGGGTTAGAACAGAGTTTCGTATCATGTTGTCCTTTTCTTGCGGCTAGGTCATTCGCCTGGCACTTTTCTTTTGCCGGCTCTTACGACCCCTTCAGAAAGGAATGGGGTGATGACACTTTGTATTCTAAATCCGTCACCACACGGACAAATATGTTGGTAAAGAACAAGAACCTGCTGCAGCTGATTTTTATTATCTTCACAGCTATAAACGATTGTGGTCTAGTGTACGATGGAGGCTTAGTAGTGAGCCCTGTGTTTGAAACCAACGACCCATGCATATACGGAGCCGGTACTTGTGTCCGGTACTCAAGGAAACTGTATGCTAAACGCTTGTCTCATAGATACTTTTGCTCGGAAGATGTCGGAGAAGCGGTGAGTATGTAGAGGTTCTACTGAGATTTGGCCTTGGAATTGACAGCAGATTTGGCCGACGGTTTACCTCCGAGAAAGGCACTTTTTAATTTAAACGACGATTCTGCTGAAATCTGCTGCTTTAGTGCTTTACCTGTGTCGTGTGAGATGGATTTAGAATACAGTGTCACCGCCACATTCCATTATGCGAAATGAAAAGGGCGAACAATTTGAATTTGAAAAAGTAGTCCGAAGTTGTTTTGCACACATAAACAAGTAGTTTAATTATATTTCCGTCTCCATTAATGAATGTATATTTAATGGTTCTAAAACAATCTAGAGTTTCGAGGAATAGGAATACGAGGAAAATGACAAAGTCATAAGTTTTACTTGTTATTCTTTTAGCTAGCAAAAATGTTCTTGATGAAATTAGATCCCTTTGTAATGGGCAACCCTGACGCTATGAGCGAAGCCCAAGACTTCTTGCCAAGATATGGCTCCAGTATACTAGGGTAAGATGGTTTTGCTATTCCAGAATTTTCTTATTGAACTGGGATGTTTGAATGCTTTAGTGTAATTCTGGCTTTTCAGATTCAAGCCGTCTAACACCAGTTTAAATAACAATAGCACCGCTCGCATCTCCACTTCTATGTCATTCCGAAGGTGAATTTTCAATTTTATTGTAATTTTTAGAAGTGAACTGGCATTTAGAAGTAGGTACTATACAGGGTGGTCATAAAGTCGTGGATCAAACGAAACCAGCGGTTAGATGGGGCCATCAGCAGCAAAAAATTGTTCTACGGGAGGTCCTTAGGGTCAACTCCTGCAGAGTTACAATTGATTTTGTGTTTTTATGAGAAATTGTCTTTTTTTAACTAAAACATGATAAAATTCGAAAAAATCTACGCCCTGTATCTTTTTTATAATTTTCACTAGATTGGTACTGATGTGTCCTTTCGTTAGACATGCTATTTATGGTAGTTCATTGGGTGTGTTGAAGATAATATTAAGTTTTACGGAAGCAATAATTCTTAAATCAAAACTTGTTACTTACTTTGGACCCCACTGTGAAAAAAAAATACTCTACAGAAAAGTGCCCCTGTATCACAATTTTGGCGCATTTAATAGGGATTCTAAAAAGGTATTACACATGGCTATGCGTGGCTTCGATATCTTTCAAGGACGAACATTCGTAGCAATGTATACTCTTACCAGTTGGAAACCTTCTATATTGATTCTAAGCCACCACTCAATGTAGATGACAACAACGCATTTTGACATTGTATTTTTTGTAGTATGTGCCTACACACACAGATATAGACTACAGCGTATTTAAATGTATGTAAGAGTATTCCACACCTAAACACAATTCCGTGTGGTGACGGATATAGGACAAACAATGTCACCAACCCAAATCATCCTATGGGTGTCGTAAGAGGCGACTTATGGAACGCAAGAAGCAATATCACCTAGTCGCAAGAGAAGGAAAACTTGTTACAAACCGCCAACCCGTCTTGCCACCATGGCACAGTAGTCTAATGTCCCTCTATGCATTTGGAGGAGGGAGAGCGCCTAGTGGGTTATTGGGTCATCAATGGGCTGAAACGACAACACGCTGGCCGGTAGCACATTATGTGCTGCACAGATCAAGGCTTCTTGGTCGTGTAACCTGAGCTTTTCATTTACATCTTTAATCGCAAAGGGATGATCATTCAGCTAGACGAGGTGGTATGTCTGGCAGGGGGCCGTGACCCCTATAAATGTAGTCGGGGAGATTTTAACCGTGCGATTTTTTCTTTAAACTTCGCTATCGCGGTGTAGGACTTTTTGGTAATTTTCGTATTTGTAGGATATTTCTTGATGTTGAAAATCCGATTTTTTGGGGAAAATTGTATGTAACATGCTGGTACGTATTTAAATGTATGTAAGAGTATTCCACACATATACACAATTCCGTGTGGTGACGGATATAGGATAAACAATGTCACCAACCCAAATCATCTGACTTCTAATAGTAATAGCCTCTTCATATGACACCCTCACAATAGAATGAGTTGGTGACTCTGTGTAGAGTGTGGAGACTAACGCATACAAATCACTTAGATGGCAGCCAGCGTTGAGGTTTGAATCACCAATAGTGCAATACGCCACGCTACCAGGACCCTTGTACTATTTGAAGCTTAGGAAACCAGGTGTGGATATACCCATGGCAGTGCGAATGTCTCTGCCCCATCAGGTAATCGAATATTTTCTTTGTACATCCGGATCCAGTAGAACAGTTTGTTATATGGTAACCTTGTTTTTTTATATTTAACTAATAAATATCCTTGGACATTTCAAACAACGCCATCTCGTCCCAAGCTGAGCAACTTAATGCTTATGTTATGGTAACGAGATGGATGATAAATTACTTATATACATTTTTTTTTGTAAATACATACATATTATAGATAGAAAACACCCAGACCCGGAACAAATACTTGTAGGTCGTAGAAATATTTCTTCCGTGCGGGAATCGAACCCGCGACATGCTGCGCAGCAGTCGATCTCTCAACCATTGCGCCAACCGTGTCTTCATATTTCAAGCTGGCTTTCTGTTTTTTTTATTTCTATATCACAACCTACTGTATATTTAGTCTGTCCCACATAAGGTTGCCTGGAAGAAATCGCTTTCGTGTTAAGGTCGCCTAAATGTACATTGTCTGTGCTTTTGTATATATTAATTACATGGGCAAAGAAGTATAAACTAATAAACAAAGTAAATATTTAACTTATTGTAACTATAGTGAAATAAGACCAAGTTTCTTGACAGTTCTTCTCAGCAGTGTTCGCGTTCCGAACTGGTGGTAAAGTATATTACATTGCAATTTGGATTCTATATTTTTAAAGATATGTTGAAAATTTTAAAGTGTCCACTGTGTCCTATACAAAAAAAACCACTGACTCTCAGCCGGTAAAAGATAGATATATAACAGAGTCGGTCCTCCTCCAATTACAGGAGGGAAATGAACCTACTGTGCCATGCTAGCCAGACGGGTCAGCTTCAAGTTTTCCCTCTGTTGCGGCTAGGTTATAGGCCTTGTCATTTCCTTTTACCGGCTCTTACACCGCCTCACGAAATGGGGTGGTGGGGCGTTCAAATATGTTCTATAAATTGGACGTGTGGGTCTGTGGAATAATTATTATAAAGCGATTATGCCATAGAGTGAACGTAACATGTCAAGGCGACGAGCCAGTTCTTTTTTTGTGTAAACCAGAAATGCTTTCCCTGGGCTCGGATGTGTTTGCATTGGTGAATTATATTTTTACAATGAGCCCCCGCAATAGAGAGTTAGACCTTAGTGAATGGGAGTAGATATAAAATAAAAACAAAGATCTAGACTTGTTTACTTCCGGTAGATATCAGTATAAATATTCTACAATTCAATGTTTAATAAACTTTAAATATTGTGTTTCTTGCTTTAGGGTCACACACTGATGACGGACAAAAACTCCAACCTGTTCCGACTTCAGCTAAATGTTTTGCATGTTGTAGACTACGTCACTTGTCTCTCAAAAAAGTCGTTCTCTTCGGAGATAATCTCACAACTGTACGGTAAACACGAAGCGTTCTTTAATAAGTTGCTCCCTAGGTTCTTGGTAAGTTGTTCTGTGTAGCTATTTTGAGCCATATACAAGCACTTTCGTGTAAGCATTTTCTGTAGTTAATACATATTGTGTGTATTAATAGACACACATGCCTACATAAAAAGATTTTTTTTTTATTGCAGCTCACAAGTGGATAACATCTCTATCTTCGATAAAACTAAAATAAAAGCTAAATAAATACATTATACAAAAAATACTTATTATTCGCAATACAGGGTGTCCCAAAAATTGTGTCAAGCGGAAGTCCAGAGATAGAGCACCCCTTGGGGTACCCGAATTCTGCGATTTTTCATATTATGATTTTTATACTGAATTTTTAATGTTTAGCTTTACACCAATATTTTCATAATTTTGGTCAAAGTTACAAAGCTGATTATTTATTGCTTATAAGTACAATTCAAGATGCAGTTATAGAAAGAAAAAAATTAAAAAGTCTTCAACATAACATAAAAATATAGTTAAATTCTTTAGGCCAAAAATTAAAAAAAAAATGTCATAACACGAAAACTATGAAAAATTCGCAGAACACCGAGTTACTGAGATGCCAGTACAGATTTATTGAAACACGTTTTGTGAATATTATTATTTCCGCCGTTTGTTTGTATGTTTCGTTCATATGCTTGGATTTGCAGAATAATGAAATAGACGATCTGTACACGTTCTTCACGCAGCCGTGGATGTCTGCCCTTTACCAAGAGACGTTCAGGGACCTTGTCGAAGACACCAACAACCAAGACGTTGGGACGGTATTTATGAAATAACAGTTTCTAATTAACCGTAATCAACTTACGAAAGTTGGCTGAGTCGTGAAAATTCAACCACAAAAGCTGTTTGGTTTCATTTTGAATACTACTATTTAGCCCTTATATGACCCACTGCTGAGTCGGGCCTCCTCCAACTACATGGAGGGGGAGACAGAACACAGTAGTGCCACGCTGGCTGGCCAGACATTTTGCCACAGGGTTTCCTTTCAAGTTTTCCTTCTCTCTATCGGTTATCGGCCATGTTATTTCCTTTTGTCGGACATCTAGATGGAATGGGGTGGTGACATTATTTATTCTAAATCCGTCACCACACGGATTTTGATTGCAGAAGTTATAAAAAAAGTCACAGCGAAATAAATAGGGTCAAAATCGACAATCGCGGTGCTTTTCATTGTCGATTTTGACAGTTTTGCTAACCTATTAATATTATAGTGTCAGTTTTAGATGTATGCCACTAGCTTTTGACACAAGAACATTTGGAATAAGCAGATTACTAATATTGTCGTTTTGCCCATAAATTACCCACTACTGAGTTAGGCCTCCTCCAAATTCATGGAGGGAATTAGTCCACTGTGCCATGGTGGTACATGGTTTTCCTTGTCTTATGGCTAGGCTATTACGACACCCTCAGGATGGAATGGGGTGGTGACACAATATATTCTAAATCCGTCACCACACGGACTATCACACGGTCGAACATATTACATTCCTCGCCAAACTTTTTGGCGTATCTGAATGTAGCCGAATCACAGAGTAATACAGAGTGAAACCTTCTAAAGAGTGAGCAAAATTGTTACCTATTCTTATAGGGTTGGCACAGGAGGATTAAAATAAATACACAAAAGTTATTTGTACGACCTACAAGTATTTGTTCCGGGTCTGGGTGTTTTCTATCGATAATATGTATGTATTTACAAAAAAAAAATATAAATAGTTTATCATCCATCTCGTTACCATAACACAAGCATTAAGTTGCTTAGCTTGGCACGAGATGGCTTTGTGTGAAATGTCCAAGGATATTTATTTATTTAATAATTTGAGATATGCTTTTAGTCATAAACTTATCACATCATTTCAAAAAGTCTTCTTTGGTCTTTGGGATAATTAAAAAAAGATATGTTTTTAGTTTTTCGATTGCTGTTCATGCACACAGTACAATAAACCATATTTACAATCTTTATAATTTATTCAAATTTCAATTTTAAACAAACACGCACGACGCGACTAACAGCTAGCGGTGAGGTAGCCCTTTGTTAAAGCACTGGCCGAACTAGTATAAACCGGTTTCGTTCCGTACGTGACGAGCCGCCAGTGCCCCCGCACACACGCGCATCATATTTGTAGTGGTGTACCTACTGTGGCGCTGTTCTTAGAAGGTTTCACTCTGTCCTTTATCTACTCCTGTGGCCGAATTACGCTGCGCAGAACACAAAATGAGTTATCAGCGGGACGTACGCGGGGGGTGGAGGCAGGGCACACACGCACTCGCCGTCTTCCACTCGCAAGCGCCATCGCCACACTCATGTTAGTGTGAGTGAGCTTCGTTCGTATTGGTTATGAATTGTACGATGCGCAAGTTCGACTGCCGACTGACGACGCCTACATTCAGAGCGGCCATAAAGTTTGGCGAGGACTGTAACTGAAGTTATTTCATTTCCCGACAGATATACGACTTGGTGCGGAACCATTATAGTATGTACGAATCCTCCACCGCCCTCAACAAATCCACTGTTTCTTTCAAGTCCTTGCCTGATACGATGTCGGGTTGTTCTTCTACCAGTAGCTTCAGAAACTTACGGGTAAATTGGATGGTTCTTTGTCACCTTTGCATATGGTACACACAGAACTTCTTTATTTATTTATTTATACATACAGGTTTACAGGTATTTTCGTATATAGAACTAATTGGCTTAGAAGCCATGTTAGCCATTTTAAGTAGGCGTCTAGTGAGTCTAGTAGGCGACTGATGAGACACTAAATGAGACTACTGAGCCGAGCTTCCTCCAAATTTATGGAGGGAAATTAACCTGCTGCACCACGCTGGCGAGACGGGTTGGCACTGGGTTTGCATCGAGTTGTCCTTCTCTTGCGGCTCGGTGATCTGCCTCTTGCGTTCCTTTAGCCTTCTCCAACGGCACACTCAGTATGGCATGAGTTGGCGACACCGCATATTCTAAGTCCGTCAGCACACGGTGAGCGTGTATCGATTGTCGGTCATAATTTCATGTGGTAAAAAATAACATTAGTTTTAAACTATCGTATTTTGAATTTATGGTGATTATTTTATAACCGTGTGGTGATGGGTTTTGAATACACCATGCAACATGCACACCATGCACAAACATGTAATTCACGAGCACAAATGACACCCAGTCTCCGAGCCAGTGCCTCTGGTTTAGACAAAGACACTTGCCCGACCCCGGAATCGAACCCGGGACCCGTTAATCCAAAGGCGGCACATCTAACCACTAGACCAACGAGGCAGTTGTTGGAGGAGGCGCGACCCACCAGTTGGTCATCCGTGGGCTGAGTGTAAAGTAGTAGTATTTTATAACCGGGTCTTTACTATAGTAAGCACTTACTGAAATTCGCAGATTCTTGCGACGAAAATTTCGAGCAACGAATCTTAATTGTACTTTAAGTTGTTCAATAATTACTGTGTTAAGTACTTTAATGGACTTGGTTGCCTTGATGCTCTAAGCAATAAGGCCGGCAGTTATATAATTTAATTGTAAGTCCTTTTATCATTTATAATAAGATTATTTTACTTCTTCGTCTTCTTATCAGCCCATAAATGGCCCACTGCTGACTCGGGCCTCCTCCAACTACAAGAGGGGTTATTATTCAACTGTACCACGCTGACCAGACGGGTTGGCACAAGGTTTCGTATCAAGATTTCCTTCTCTTGCGGCTTATGTTATCGGCCTTATCATGTTATTTTGACGGCTCCTACGGCACCCTCAGGATGAAATAGGGTGGAGACACTGTGTATTCTTAATCCGTCGACACACGGAACATATTTATATATACCTATTTTACTTATAATGTGTAAACTACGTATGTGAATTTTTGTGCAGGATCTGCGTATTTCTGGAACGTTCCGATCAATGATTGACAAGTTTGTGACGAGAACCAGCACGTCGCAGATGGTACGTCATTCACCTTTTTCCCCTGTCCCATAAATGTGCAACTTATTTTATTACATTTCCTTTCGTTTAGTTCACCGATCCTCTTGTCAACAATATTCTATTTTATTTTTATTACGGTCACGTCTGCTTTACAAACAATTGGATATATGTTCTCATAATAAGTATAGACAATATAATGACAGGATTAGTCTCGTTACTCATATTCGAAATATAATCACTTTGTTACTAGAATCACTTCAATTACTTTTAATCTTTCATCAACATCAATCGAACTAAAATGTAACTCGATGGAATTAAAATAAGATCTCATACAACCTTCAAATATTAGTCGAGTAACTATCGAGGCATAGTTAACTATTCACTTCAAAGAGAATTCACTACGTTTAAATTAATAAATGGCGATTAGTCGCAATCGTGGTGCGCGGCGCGGTCTCTCGACTTCGACTTTGCTGTCCAGTGTGTCACGCGACCGCCCCGCCTCCTTCGACACGAGACCTACCGCCAAGGTGGCGTTCGGAATTCGGATATACCATCCCTTTCTTTCATAGCATCAATTCGTAGACGCGCCGTCAACTATTTGAATTTAAAAACACACTCAATTGTCTTTTTATTAATTATACATATCAGCACCCGTTTTAACACAAGAAACACATAAATTAATATTTTATGAATGTTTCAGGGAAATAACGCCCGAAGCGATATTCCTTCGGTAAGAGGTTTCGACTTTTTTTATACCACTACGCTTATATAGAGAGCAAGAGTTATACCTCTTGCTCTCGCTGTTCTATCTCTCATAGAAACTTTGTTCATTTTTTAAACTAACTTGTAGCTGGCTGGCTTGACTCAGTTTATAGGCTACAGTGAGCTTTCTCACCATCTTAGGCCTAATCTATGGCATACCGTGTGGTGACGGATATCAGAATACCCAATTCCACAATTCCACCAACCAATGCCATCCTGAGGGTGTCGTAAGGCACTAAAGGAATGCAAGAGGCAGTTGACCTCGCCGCAAGAGAAGGACAACTTGATACAAACCCTGTGCCACCCGTCTCGACAGCGTGGCACAGTAGACTTCGGCCTTACCGTTCCTTTTGTCGGCTCCTACGACACCCTCAGGATGTACGTGGTGGCTATACCCGTATTCTAAATCCGTCATCACGCGGATAATGAAATATGTGGCAAAAAATCTGGTTTGCTGGGAAAACGGTTGCGCGAAAATTCTGTTTGATGGAATAGCGTAAAGTGCGGAAGGCAATTGATATGCTGGTTGAGTGTCATTCATGCTTCGGAAGTAAAGCCGTCGGTTGCCGCGCTTCATACATCTATGGATCAATCGATAGACGTAGTGTATAGCTGCTGGAGACAGCTGGTATAACCAAATAACTACCGAATATCCCACTAGATGGGTTGCAAAGGGCAGACTGCAATTGTTTCATGTAGATACTGGTACTTGGTCGAATTGGTGAGGAGCCCAGTAAAACGGAGAAATAGCGAGGAAGAAGAGACTCATTGTTGTACTCTCAACAGGAATGTGGTCAATGCGAGGCGCTTCGCAAAGAAGCTCGTGGTTTCTGGCATCGTATCAACGGAGACTATATAGTCACTGCACAATTGGCGCGATACCTTAGCAAGCATAATCTATCACACCCGCACTATGCTGCTTGTAAGCCTGAATATATGTGAACGAAAGGTATTTTTTGATACTTTAATTATCGTTATATCTATACTCTTTTATGTCTATGTTTGATATTTTTTAATCTAATACTAATTTCAAAGTCTCCGTTTAAAGTCGCAGGTTTTCGGTAACTGTACCGAAGCGTTGTGAGGAATAGAACTCTCACAGGAAAAGCTAATAACAATAGAATTTCGCTCGCCTTTGTCCCTAATTGACAGTAAACAGATCACGTTTTTGTTATACTTAAAAACCTTGTAGATTCCTGAGTGCTGCTGTGTCCAGTTCAATATATAGTAAAACTCATGCACTAACAATCATTTTGTTGATTAAAGGTCTTCAAAACTCGAAGATTGTTGGTTCTGCAGAAGTGTTTTCATATTTATGGGCGGTTTTCCGTGCATCCGATAGGTCGATACATAGAGCTATGAAAATTTTAGAAGTGATAAAGACACTGTTGATTTATTGAATTATCTTATGATTAAAAGTTCATTACATTTTAGACAATTTATTTCATTTTACACCATGTTTTTTATTTAGACAAATTTCCTTATAACTTATATTTACATTAAAATGCACAATATGGCCATTGACTGATGGTCAACAAACAGTCTTAATAATTGATATGATCTTTGTACAAAAGCAGAAATAATGTATTTATTCCTTTATATTATACTAAAGTTCTATGTGAGATCAAATCGTAATAAATAAGTCTTACTATATCTGACCGAAATTCAACTTATAAAGGAAGAACAAATTTTAATGTATAAATAACTTTATAAGTGTACAACGTGTAGTGATATAATTTAACAAATGATATGTGTGTTATGTTTATTTCTTTAGGTGTGTTTATATTCTTATTATACGAGTCATATGGTAATAAAATAATAAGACCACAACATTTGTGTAAGAAAAACACGCTCTTGTCATTTCGGTTAGATACAGTATTAGTGTTATATTGACTAGCAACCATTGGTAACTCTTAAGACATGACGAGAATGGCCTCATATACTTAGATTCACTATATCATAGTTAACTTTACGATATCGTTGAGCTGTCAACACCTTAAAAACTGATCATGCAAAACAAATGATTTATTTACAAATTGGGCGAATAACGACGCTCTATATCTTGATAGCTCTATGCTTAGCAAATATAAAAATTTCCTTGAACACATTCTTTATTTTATTCTCGATATGTTATTAATCTGAATTTAATAGCTTCAAGTCGTTAGGTGAATATTTGTAGTCGATAATCAGATTTTAGTTCACGAATCTTTTGATCGTTTCCTAGTACTTACAATCATTACAACCAGTGTGGGTTAATTCTCCATAGACTTGGAGGAGGCCCGACTCAGCAGTAAATAATTTATGGGTCGAGTTGAATAAATGAATGAAAATTGAATCGACAGAAACTCCTTCAATCAAGAGTGCCCTATATCAAACTAAAAATATTCAAGTACAAGTATGTATACATTTCTTCATATATTTGTTAAATATATTATTATAAGGGGAAACAAAACGATTTTAACGTCTTTACGGTTTGCAATGATTTGAAGTATTGAGAATTAACAGAGCTATCAAGATAATGTAAAAGTACTTTACAACGACCATGAAAATACGTTACCAATTACAGTTATATGTACAATATGACTAGCATACACAATTACGTATATTGTGAAACAAACCCTTAGTAAATTAAAAATACTATTTGTACCTATTTAGATTTTAGCCCTATTAACGAAAGACAAGGGCGACACCAGTGCTGCTGTCCTCAAGCTAAAATACCGTTAACCCATATTACGTCAATTTTCATTTAACGGCGATGTTTCAGTCAATGTGAAATAACAATTAATCAGTCTAATTTATATTTTCTTCCATTCTATAGGTTTTGGAAAAATACTGATTAAAAATCCGATACGTTACTTTAACTCTTATTTTTACAAGGTTTAACCTGGACTTGGCAGTTAATGGCATTGTAGGTTAAGGACGGAGAGTGGCGTAAAGTATTGATCCACATTATTATGCAGAACTTTCTGTATTTATTATGTTGGAGTTTTCGTAAATTCTACAAGGAGTAAAACTTTTAGCCGTAACGATCGATAGCACTTCTGATAAATATACTACTCGTATATGCCAAATTTCAGGAGAAAAACCTATTTCAGCTGGTGGCGAAAGTTGAGACTTGAGAAATATAAACAAATAAGTCTAGGGGTTAGATGTGCCGCCTTTGGATCAACGGGTCCCGGGTTCGATTCCGGGGTCGACCGAGTGTCTTTGTCTAAACCAGATGCTCCGAGTAAATTGAAGCAACCTAGCAACTGGGTTTTCACTGGAGCACTTATTTTGTAGTATAATTTTGCCCTCACTTCAGTTTTTTTTTTTTTATTGCCTCTATAGGCAAACGAGCTAGCGGCCCACCTGATGGTAAGTGTAAACCGCCGCCCATGGACTTTGGCAGTGCCAGGGACTATAGGCTTTTTGATTCACCCTGTATACGGCGGTCAATGTGGATGGATGTAATCATGCGAAAGTCAACGTGTCAATGAGTGTCAAGTCAAGTCAACATAGCCGACTTGGATGTTGAATTGTGCCAAATAACTTACCGATATTTGTATTTTGTATTACACAGGTCACCGTTTCTTTTTTAATACGCTTTTATTAGCTTCGCTTGTATGTATGTATGTAACGGAATCTTTGAACATGATTTTGACCCAGTTAAAAGCGTCGGATTAACACGAAATTTGGCATACTTATACATAATTATGGACCGATGACAATTCAATATTTTAAACATTTTGACCCGTTATAATTATTTGATATAACCGCGCATAGGGTCGGTTCACATCTGACGGAAAATGCGTCGCGTATGATCAGTCGCATAACGCCAAAACAGACAAATGTATGATAAAACATTCAACCTTACACACCTAACCGATGATGCGTTAGTGCGTCGAGCGTACAGCGTCATACATTTGTCTGTTTTGACGTTACGCGACCGATAATACGCGACGCATTTTCCGTCAGATGTGAACCGCCTGTAGGGACTTTAACCGAATGATGTTGTGCAACTTTTACAATATTACAATTTGAATACCAGCTACCAACTTCTATCATGACCTGGACTGTGCAGTAGTCTACTTACGCGATCTTCCTTAGCCAGGGCATTTTCTGCTATATATTTTGACGACTGTTATACTTCTAGAAAGAAAACACCGTGCACAAATTATCTTTTCATACGGCTAAAGATAGCCTTGTTGTGTTGTTTCGCTCACATTATTACATAACAATTTAAGTAATTTACTCGTAGACAGGAAAATGACGTTCTTACGTTCCTATTCGATTGTTACAGACAACGCCTAAGATTTACTAAAGAAAGAACGGGTGATGTTTAGTAACCAATTACAAAAATGTATGTAAGAAAAAAATAAATTTCGATTACCTTAAAATCTTAGTTATACACGGCGAGTAACTATAAAGGGATGATGTTGCGTAGTCGCTGTTATTACACCAAATTAACGACTGTATTTAGGAAAACACGACGTTCTCAATGTCCAATTACTTCGCTATCCACGGCGCGGTAACTACGGCGGCGCGTAATCATGCGCAGGCGACGCCGCGTAGTCGGCACCGTGCAGCAGCGATTAGGTCTGGTACTGAAGCATTGGCGCGGCGGCGAGGTTCGCGTGGTGGCCGGTGTTCATCCGTAGTGCGGACAACGATTTGTTGTACCATTCATCCTCGGCTGTCATACCTGTAGACAATGTAGTCTATGTGTTACAGTTTCTTGGCCAGTTGAAAGTATTTTTACTAGTCTACTACTGCTAAGCACATAAATGACCCACTGTATAGTCGGTCCTCCTTCCTCTACATGGAGAGCCTACTCTGCTACGCTGGCCAGACGGGTTAGCACAGGGTTTCGTTTCAAGTTTGCCTTCTCTTGCGGCTAGTTTCAGCCGTGTCATTTCCATTAGTCGGCACTTACGATACGCTCAGGATGGAATGGGATGGTGACACTACATATTCTAACCGTCACCGCTTGGATTAGTCTAATCAGGTGAACTTATTTCTGATAGTAGTATTTTTGGTAATGGTAATTTATGGTGGCTTCCCTTTGCTATTCGTTGCTGCGTATTAGCCATATTTGCTAAAAGGCATACAAAAATATCAATCACCAATAACGGAAATAAATACTGACACAAATGGATGTAATTCGTACGATTGAAAGTAGCCGCACAATCATTATCATTACATAGTATAAAACAAAGTCGCATTCTTCAGTCCGTCCCTATGTATGCATAAATCTTTAAAACTACGCAACGGATTTTGAAGCGGTTTTTTTTAATAGATAGAGTGATTCAAGGGGAAGGTTTATATGTATAACCCACCCCCGCTTTGCACGGGCGAAGCCGGGGCGGGCCACTAGTAAGAAATATAACATTGATGTTTATTTGCCTCGATAAATTTACATCACAAATTCTCTTTTGATATGGCTACGAGCTACGACCGTAGCAAGTTTGTAGCGCGTAGCATAATAATTAAGTTCGGTCAATAAATAGTAAGTAAGTAAGTAGATGAAGGACGTCCAACTTAAGCCACTTGAAATTGCTAGATGTAGATTGTGTTGGTTCCTTTTTTGCAGATACATGTCGCTGCTTTAATTTCTTATATTCACAAACGCGCTATAACTATTTATAAATTACTATAATATATAAGAGGTACTAATAGCTATTCAAGTATATAAGTATATAATAGTATTCAAGTATATAATATATAAGAGGTACTAATTTCTATTCAGTTATTTTGAGAGTAAATATAAGCAGGGTTTAGCTATCACGCGACTCGGGAATATTTCAATGTACGCTTACAATCTATGTAGATAGCCGTTATGGAGACAGCAAATGGTAACACAGTTTTTATACTTTACTCCAAGGGTTCCAGGTGTATGCCCCCACAAAGCATAATGTTATTTTTCTGTCTTTCAAAAATTTTGTTAACTATTTAAATTAGATATAAAGTTGTGTATTTAAACATCTTTTCTGTCTGTGTCAATTTCTCTTTCTTTAAAAACATATCTAATCTTGATATTAGACGGACAAACAAAAGGGACACCAACCTATATAATACCCGTTTTAGTTATTAACGTCTTATTAAACTATTCTAAATAAGGCCGCTAAAATATTGCATCCTGGGGGCCTATATAATAGGAGGCCCCAAGCGTCTCCCGTAAGGCGGCCCTGAATATCGAAGCGACCCTCGCGTTTTCTCAAGATGCAATCTCGCCGCAGGAAATAAGATATTTGCCAAGACGCCGCGAGGACGCCCGCCAAAGTAAATGTAGTGGAAATTTTCTTATTAGAATATCTACGGTACGATGCCTTGCCTCCATTACGTCGTTTTTTCTTACGCAGGAATCTCGAGGCCTGGGGCCCCTTCAGTTTCACGGGTTATCGCCCCATGTTTTTTCCTCATGTAGTTTATTTTGTTGTGCGTAGGTACACATTTATACATCAATACAAATACATAATATTGGAATGTCTGTTTGTAATATTAAAATAACCGCTTTTTACCAAGTGGATTTAGAATGTTGCTTTATTGAAAAAAAAAACGAGTCATACTTCAGTAAGTATTTACTTTAATTCCTGCTAGAATTAGCAGGAATTAAATGTATTTTCTCGCCCCGCACGAGGTGTTAAAAATATAGTGATTGTCTTAGGGATAAAGGTGTCTTTGTTTTGGGTGAGATTGAATCCTTCGCTGCACTCAGGATTCTATTATTAACTCTGTACCGCCTCTCTCTACTCGCGAGTTCCCCTAGAATGTTTCAATGTGGTCGCGATTCCATTTTACACGTTACATAAAACTTAACTTTTTAAACTTGGTGAAAAAACTAGTATGGCATTTTAACACTTATTCCATACTAGCGACCCGCCCCGGCTTCGCACGGTACAATTATGCATGTACATATAAACCTTCCTCTTGAATCACTCTATCTATTAAAAAAACCGCTTCAAAATCCATGGCGTAGTTTTAAAGATTTAAGCATACATAGGGACGGACAGACGACAGGGACTTTGTTTTATACTATGTAGTGATGATGAAGTGATTAAATTCAAAAACTTGTCGGAAATTCAATCTAGAATTATCTATATCTAACCAGCATATCAAGTCAAGAAATCGTCGTAATTAAGTACGTCTTGACTTCAGGGTGGCTAATGATTAATATCCGTTGCTCGAGTGACGGTTATAGATAATATTTTAGGTATTCTGATAGTATTTCAAGAAAAAGTATTCTTAAATCTAATAAAAAGGTATTTCATTGGAACTGAATAAGTTTTTGTAACAAAATAAGTATCAACTAAATGCGAAAGTGATTTTGTCTTGCCAATTTGTTACATTTCCAGGAAATTCGCTAACAATTATGAATTGATAGTTAGAAGGGTCTTATTACTGTGTACTATGCAAAGACGTGAGAAAATATAATGCAGCGATATGAATCTTATTAAAACACTACAACTAAAAAGCCATATTTTTCTCTTCTGAATGCTTTTTCCTTAATTATCTAAAGTCATTCCATGAACATAGACGAGACCCGCCATAGCAGTGGGTAATTTATGCTCTGAAATTGATGAATGGAATTATTTTTTAAATCCTTTATTTTGTCGAGGTTCTTGAGTGACATTTTAATATTGTTTATTTGTTTGCCAATCGATGTCATTCTAACCATATGAATAAAATCGTTATAACACCAGTTTCCCATTTGAAATTGGAACTTAAAAGTAAATATGCGTCAGAGTCCCGGGCTTAATAATCTCTATATATAAAAATGAATAGCTGTTCGTTAGTCTCGCTAAAACTCGAAAACGGCTGGAGCGATTTGGCTAATTTTGGTCTTGAAATATTCGTGTGAGTCCAGGGAAGGTTTAAGAGTCTAGAGAAAACATTGATATTGTAAGTAAAATAATAAAAACAACAATTTTATTACCCCATACAAACTGTTACCTGTCAAACATTTGACGTTCGTCCCGACGGTTCGCTATTTTTGGCATAATTACTTTTTTTCTTTTTTAATTACATTAAATAAGGGATTGGAATCGATAAGAAAAGGCGGTATATTAATTTATTATTAATTATTCCAATTCGAATTCAATATTGATAGTTCAGACAGGACAACGTCTGTCGGGGCAGCTAGTAATAAATAAATATTCTTGGACATTTCACACAACGCCATCTCGTCCCAAGCTAAGCAACGCTTGTGTTATGGTAACGAGATGGATGATAAACTACTTGTATATACATATATATATATATATATATAAATACATACATATTGTAGGTAGATAGTTGAACAAAATAAAAGATGGCGTTAATAAATTCTAATTCCCTTTTTTATCTTTTTCAAGATCATCTGTTGGCTGTGTGGCGGGACTCGGGAGCAAGTTTTCCCATTATAGCGGGGGATATTTGTATAAAAACGAGGCATTGCGATCATACTCCTGGCAACTTTATAATTGCCTTGACGGCGCTAATAGAAACTTGATGAAAGCTGCCGCCGCGCGCCGCTTTTTGTTTTACGCTACGAACTTACATTTTAGTTCTTGCTCTGGTGGAATTTACTGTGTGAAAATGTTTTGGTGGACGTTATATAATTCGGTGTATAAAAACATCTGCACCGATACAACATAAGAACGTTCAGTGCCTATAATTTGAGTAGAAATTTGCCTATAATTTGAGTAGCAATTCATCTTCGGGATGCTTATGATAATATAAGGTACTCATTTTAGGTAGTGTATTTTTGTAGAGTACTAATGTACATAATATTTTATTTATTATAAATATTTTATCTAACCCACCCAATATCCACCCACCAAAATCGAATTCACGTCTCCTTAACGACTAAGGAGATGTAACAAAACTAAAACATTGACATATTCGAGTTAACTTATTTGTTCGGTGTGTGTGTTGAGTCGAATTTTACTAGTGGCTTCGTTAAGACTGAATGATGTGTATTAGTATATGATGTTATAATTTCTTACCCATCGTGTCCTGCCGCATGCCCACCGCACTCATGTTTGCTCCATGTCCCATTGAGAAGCTCTGTGGCATGGGGTATGAACCGCCACCCATTTGCGACAGCGAGAATATGTCTTTCTGTAGCTCTTCGTAACTTCCATGATGCTAAACAGAAGAAAGCAATATTGTACAGTAATGGCTCAACATTATGCAATAGTTGTCACCAACTTAATCTACCATAAGTGTTTTTTAAGAAAAGGAATACCTACTAAGAAATCTGGATACAAAATCGTGTGTTAATACGATTGATATATTTTTTTAATTTGTTGGGTTTCGAGGATATCAGCCAGAGGAAACTCTAAGTTCCCCAATTGACGTCATTGTAAATGTAAACTACCAGTTAATATTATGTCAGATTATACTGACTTATAAGTTTTTAAACATTCACTATTTCCAAATATTTTGGAAAAATAGTTAATGGCGTAATTCTTTTAAAACGTATTATTTAATCTTTTACATTTAACTTTATCGTAAGTATTACGCGAGATTGTTAAGTTATTTACGATTGTTAGTGCAATTTTTGATAATTGTTATTTCCTTTACATGGAGGGTACTTAGCCTACTGTGCCACGCTGGCCAGACGGGTTAGCAGATAGTTTTGCCACCAATTTATCGGCCTTGTCATTTGTTCCGGCTCTTAACGAAACTCTCAGGAATGAATGGGCTGGTGACACTATGTATTCTAAATCAGTCACCACACATACTTACTAACACTTAAAGCACTATGAGCACTATGAATAATTTGAATGTCTATACGAGTATTGCAGTAAGTAAATTCGTGATATAATATGACGCGATGATAATTTTTACCGTTCCATTTTATGTTAATCGCGTAAACGAATTGGTGGCTTTATGTTTTATACCGATTAACACTTCGGTTAATGGGATGGCGGTGCGAAATTACGTTAGGTCGGTGCGAGCGGCCGTTCAGTGGTATGGTTAGCTCAGATTTATAAGTTATTGTGTTATCCAAATAGCCGGCTGATGCTGAACAATGTGCAAGGAAATTTCAAATTAATTTGTGATATATATTGGCTTAATGCGGTACAGATGAAATTTCTCTATACCTCCGAAGATTTGGGCCTTAATTTACTTAATATACAACACTAATCAGACGACAGTTAGCATAGGGTTTAGTTTAGTCATCTGGCAGTTCCATTTACAAACGACTTCATGAATGAGGAGGTATTCAAATTGATTGTGGGTTTTTTAAATTATTGTTACGGGTGACACCGCATTTTTAAACGCGTTTACTATCTAATATTCCAATGGTATTGGTACTATGTTGGTCCCATATAAATGTTATTAAAATTGGTTTAGTAGTTTGGCAGACAATTGGAAATAAGTTAATAAAAAGATTAGAAAGAAGGCATACATTATATTATTTTGGCGACTTAATTATTCAAATGCTTTACAAAGCATACGTTTATTTGCACGAAAAATCGAATTTTTGTTTTTGTCTAAAAATGTGAACCCACTTTAGAATAGCACCCAAAAGCGTTTATTAGACAATATAAAGTTAATAACTCTATTATATTAAATGCAATCACAATATTTATTTATTTGGTCAATGAAACAGAAAACAATCTGGTAAATAGCAAAATATGTATGGGCTAGATTGATTTCCAAAAGGCGTTAACACATCATTATAAAACATAATAGTCATTATTGCTATAGTTAATTTAAGTTATTAATCTATTCATCTGTTCATTTTTCATATTTCCTAAATATTTTCTTTAAATAAACTATAAAAACCACATGATTTCTTAGGTTTTCGCGATTATTACACATTGAAATTAAACACTTTTATGTAATATACACGCGATAAATCCGTTAAAAAGTGTTTAATTTCAATGTCTAAAAACTACATTTATTTAAAAAATCATACACACAAATAGAAATATCCCCCTTTATTAATTTTATTATTTATTAATGGGTTCTATTTATACTATTTATACTTTTAATACTTTACACGTTTATACTATTTATACCATTTATTAATGTTATTATTATTTCTGTCAATTATCGCGCTATTACCAGGGTAAGGTTAAAATTAAGGATATTTTACAATTTAACACATTCAAGGCGTGGATTATTCCGGGTCAGCTCAAGATATTGAAGAATAGGATAGCCTAAATAGTAAAATAGGGCCATTGTTTTCTAATTTCCATGGTAATGATGCACACTTTCAATCGCGTATTTGCGTAATCACGACTGCGATTAGTGCTGTATGTTAATGAGAACACAAATTGTGCTGAAAATACACACACGATAAACAGTGTGGGGGCAGATTGAGAATGCGTAGTGTCATCACCCAATTCCATCCTGAGGGTGTCGGAAGAGCTGAAAATGGGCATGTTAAGGCGGATAACCTAGCTGAAGGAAGGTAAACTTGATACGAAACCCGTCTGGCCAGCGTGGCACTGTAGGCAAATTACTATAGGTATAACCTGTATCGCATATAAATGTCCCACCGTTAAGTTGGGCCTCTTCCAACTACATGGAGGATAATTAGCCTACTGCAGAAATTTCCCGGGTTCGATTCCGGGGTCGGGCAAGTGTCTTTGTCTAAACCAGAGGCACTGGCTCGGAGTCTGGGTGTCATTTTTATCTATAATATGTATGTATTTACAAAAAAAAATTATATAAGTAGTTTATCATCCATCTCGTTGCCATAACACAAGCATTAAGTTGCTTAGCTTGGGACGAGAGTGCGTTGTGTGAAATGTCCAAAGATATTTATTTATTTATTTATTTATTAGTATTCAGGAGTTTCTTGCCTGTTCTTCTCCATAGGATCTACTTTTTGGAACATGCAACTAGATTCCTAACTTCACTTTTGACTTTTCAAGAACACCAGTAAATAGGTTCAATTGAAATAAATGATTTGAGTTTGAGTTTACACCACGCTGGCCAGATGGGTTCATAAACTTTTTGCGTATCAAGTTTTCCTTTTCTTGCGGTTACATTGGAATTTGCCATAACTACTAATACTACTGCAGAGTCCTCGTCCAGTTACATGGAGGGTAATTAGCCTACTGTGCCACGCTGGCCAGACGGGTTGGCACAGGGTTTCGTATCAAGTTTTCCTTCTATTGGGGCTATCGGCGTTATAATTTCTTTTGTCGGCTTTTAAGACACCCTCAGTATGAAAAAGGGTTGGCTATGTACTCTAAATCTGACCTGTCCTGAATATGTTTACAAATAATTAATAATAAACTCAGAGCAAGTACATCACATTTAAAGTTATCTTAATTTAATAAATAAAATTTCTTTCTTGTCTTTCCGAATAAATGTATTTTCTTTCTTTCTTTCTTTCTTTACCTCTAGTTTACAAAAAGACAGTTGCCCAACTCCGGAATCAAACCGAGGACCCTTGATTCAAAGGCACTAACTACCAACCCGTTTCCAAGTTTTGAAAGCCACTTGCTGGCCCCTTGATCAAATGCGAAAAAATAATCGATAATCGAATTAGTATATGAATTGCCCTTACCTGTGGATATCGGTTTATAGTGTTTGGATGTGGGTAAGGCTGGTAGCCCCTGTAGCCCTGGATATTCCGCATCATTCCGTTGCAGCCAGGCAGCACCGACGGCGCCAACGCCTTCTGTAACTGCTTCTCTTGCTTACGGTACTTCGCCCGTCGGTTTTGGAACCAGACCTGGGAAGAAATGTTACATTGGAATTTGCCATAACTACTAATACTACTGCCGAGTCCAGTTACATGGAGGGTAATTAGCCTACTGTGCGCTGGCTGGTTGGCACAGGGTTTCGTATCAAGTTTTCCTTCTCTTGCGGCTAAGTTATCGGCCTTGTCATTTCCTTTTGTCGGTTTTTACGACACCCGCAGGATGAGATGGGGCGGTGACACTATGCTTTCTAAATCCGTCACCATACGGCCATAACATCACTATCACTACATAGTATAAAACAAAGTCGCTGTCGTCTGTCCGTCCCAATGTATGCTTAAATCTGTAAAACTACGCAACGGATTTTGATACGGTTTCTTTGAATAGATAGAGTGATTCAAGAGGAAGGTTTATATGTATAATACATGTATAATATTGTAGAGAAACACTGATAAATTTAGAGGTTCATAGTTGCACCCGTGCGAGGCCGGGGCGGGTCGCTAGTTAAATAATAATTGAAAATAGTTTTGTTCTTACAATTATTGGTTTCATGTTAGTGTGAGTGAATATTGAATCGATTCATGAATGTAGGAAGGTGTGATTTATTACTCAGCTCATCAATGCCCAATTGCCGAGTCGGGCGTCCTCCAGTTACAAAAAAAGGAAATACGGGTTGGCACAGGGTTTCATATCAAGATTTTCTTCTCTTGCGGCTAGCCGCATATTGGTATAGTCATTTCCTTTTGTTGACTGCACAACCTTAGGGTAGAATTAGGTGGTAATTCTTTTTCTGTTGTTCTATGTATATAATTCTGTGCCGGTAGCATTCTGGGCACTTCTTGGCACGACACCTTTGCGGGAAGCATTGCTATATTTTAATATTTTTCTGTTCTTTCTATTTTAGTTTTAATTCCCCTTTTTATTTTTATAAATTTATTAATTGTTTTGTGTTTATAATTAAATAAATTTTATAGTTGCAATTTATGGTGGAACCATAATTCTTCTATTGTACTTTGGAAACATTAGTTAGTTTACGTAAATATTGTTCATTCCGTCTATATACCAACTTGAGATTTGCCAATTTATCCAATTATGGATAGAACCCACTAATTGAAAAAAAACAGGATATCTTAAAACAACGAGCAAAACATACGGGCCCCTAATCTGTGTGTTGTCAACGGCAATGAGGGCGTGCGTCGTTTGATATGGTGATTAGACCTGATTAGAGGGAGGGCCGTGCCCACCCCTTCCCTCCGAGGGTGGGGCACTCCCTCGTACGCAGTCCCCATATAAATAAACCGATATACTCTATACCTAACTAGTGAGAGCAATGTGCGAAATAAATAGCTGCGTAGTTATTTAGTGAGCGTTTCCTAATTTCGTTTTATTGTTTAGGCCTGGTTATAGTTGCCAATTCAGCCAATTATTTTATCGAACCTTTGAAAAATATCTCTATCATATTCATTGGACAGCCAAACGAAAGGGACAGTTACATTTTTATACTAACGTTTTGTTATTATAGGTTTAATACACTATTGTGAAGAGGGCTATCGGTCTCTAGAACTGGCGACTTATTAAACTATTGAAGTACTTCGATTACAATAAAAAAAAATAGTTTTTGAACTTGTTTCCTCGTTACAGAATTAAACAATGCTAAGAGATATGTCTATAGATAGCATAGTCATGGGCGGATCGTGAATTTGTGGGGCCTTGGGCTGAAACAATTTAGGGATCTACCAAATTAATGAAAAACTTTCGTCAAAAAAACTGTTTTCGATAGTGATGTAGATAGGTAGACCTTTAAAGAAGAAATAGGACAATAAAATAGTTTGATTTAGGTATTTGGTGATTGGCAAAGTTAAAAAATTCTTTAAGATGGTACAGCAATTTGGGAAAACATCAACAAGGGGCTGGGGGCCCTTTGTATCCACGGGGCCCTGGGCTACAGCCCAAAAAGCCCTTAGGTAGACCCGCCCCTGAGCAAGTGAGCATAGTAATGTTTGGACGCAAATTTTCATCGAAACAATAAGACAGTTGTTACAACGAAATTATTGTGTTCGCATTTAATATAGCATACTAACATTTTGGGACCCCTCGACAAAATTCCTAATCCGTTATTGGTAAAATTAATTTTAGCTACTTTTAATATCGAGTCTAACTACTACTACTATTCAGCCCATAGACGACCCACTACACAGTCGGGCCTCCTCCAGTTACATGGAGGGTACTGTGACACGCTGGCCATACGTGTTTCGTCATGGCACCGGGTTTCGCATCAAGTTTTCCTTTCTTGCGGCGAGATCATCGGCCTTGCACTTTCCTTTTGCCGGATCTTACGACACCCTCAGGCAGGAATGGGGTGGTGTCACTTTGTATTTTTAATCCGCCACCACACGGATGAAATATGTCTTTAGTTATACTAAAGTTGGCAACACTGTCTGCTTATTTAATGTGAGTACTATTTCTGTAAACTTGGTATCGAGTACCTACCATTTTTTTAGTCATCATAGTACATAATGGTCTACTACTACTTCTGCTGAGTCGGGGCTCCTCCAACTACATGGAGGGTAATCAGCTTACTGTGCCAGGCTGGCCAATCGGCATGGCATAGGGTTTTGTATCAAGTCTTCACAATGGTCACTTCCAGCCAACGTGTTATTAATAAATATTATTATGTAATGCAAAGTATTTGACGGTTTATAGCCAGTTCGGAACGCGACCACAGTTGAGAAGAACTGGTAAGAAACTCAGAGGGCTTGTTATTTAACTTAGTCATATTGTCTTTCTTAGCGTACATTTTAGTATAATTTACTATAGTAGTAGTAAATTTTACTTCTAAATGCATGATGCATGACTTTATTTGTGCATTTTAAGTGCGTCTTGTAGGCGTATAGGGTGAACTTTTCAAAGGTGTGTGGATGGCCAAATCCTAACCGAAAAGAATAAAAATGCTTAAGTAAATAAGTGAGTCTTGAGTTCATTTTGACGATGAACTGCTTTATTGGAATTTTGAAAAATTCGTTTTTCCTAGGCAGGAATGGAAACCGAAAATTTTGTAAAAATAAATACATCTTGTATTCATCATCATCATTTCAGCCAAAAGACGTCCACTGCTGGACATAGGCCTCCCCCAAGGATTTCCACAAAGGCCGGTCCTGGGCCGCCCGCATCCACTGCTTTCCGGCGATCTTAACCAGGTCGTCGGTCCACCGTGTGGGAGGCCTACCAGCACTGCGCCTTCCGGAACGCGGTCGCCACTCGAGGACTTTTCTGCCCCATCGGACGTCGGTCCTGCGAGCTATGTGCCCTGCCCACTGCCACTTAAGTTTGACAACATCTTGTATTATATTATACTATCTGATAGTGTCTTTACTATGGTACACATTTTGGAAAGTCATGTTTTAAACAATTTGATTTATTTGTTATGTAGGTACTACATGTCAGACCGTCTTTAGGGTGTCGTAAGAGGCAACTAAAAGAACGTAAGAAGCAGATCACCTAGCCCCAAGAGAAGGAAAACCGTGTGCCAACCCGTCTTGCCAGCGTGGCACAGTATTCTAATTTCCCTCAATGAATTTGGAGGAGGCCCGACTCAGTAGTAGGTCTTTTAAGTGCTGTAACGATGTACTTTTTATTTTTTTGTCTACTCATTTACAGAAACTTTGATCTATTTTGATACGCTCTACTAACTAGGGGTTGCACGTCATGTACCTATGTATCATTATATACAAGGGGAAACGTAATAGGATATTAGTTTTCCCAAAGCAATCCAACATCCGTCGGCATTGCGAGCGCGTTGTAACGAAAAACGAACTTATTTCCCGGGTACCGACAAAAATATGTGTTCACATGACGCTTAATTTAGAGGTTATGTAGCTTATCGGTGTGGTGACGGATTTAGAATACATAATGTCACCATCCCATTAATAAATAAATATCCTTGGACATTTCACACAACGCCATCTCGTCGCAAGCTAAGCAACTTAATGCTTGTGTTATGGTAACGAGATGGATGATAAACTACTTATATACATTTTTTTTTTGTAAATACATACATATTATAGATAGAAATGACACCCAGACTCCGAGCCAGTGCCTCTGCTTTAGACAAAGACACTTGCCCGACCCCGGAATCGAACCCGGGACCCGTTGATCCAAAGGCGGCACATCTAACCACTAGACAAATGAGGCAGTCAAGGGTGTTGTTAGAGCCGTCAAACTAGTCACAAGAGAAAGAAAATTTGAAACGAAACCCTGTGCCCACCCGTCTGGTCAGGGTGCCACAGTAGGCCTAAGAAATGGAGGAGGCCTGACTCAGCTGTGGGTCATATATGGGTTGAGTAGTAGTAGTAAATTTTCAACGTTTTTAGCTATACATTAATTTTTGGTATTATGAAAAACTAGCTGTTGTCAGGAATGCCAAACTTTAGTGGCAATGGGCAGGCCACATATCTCGCAGGACTGACGCCTGATGGCGCAGAAAAGTGCTCCCCGTTCCATAAAACGCAGTGCTGCTAGGCCCCCGACACAGTGGACCGACGCCCTGGTTAAGGTCGCCGGATATCGATGGATGCGGGCGGTTCAGGAACAGCCTTCGTGGAAACCCTTGGGGGAGGCCTATGTCCAGCAGTGGACGTCTTTTAGCTGAAATTATGATTGTGCTATTGCCTTCGAAACTAGGTATTTCCCTGTAATATTACTATAAACAAGGAAGGTTCGAGGGTAATTAGTAGTACAAAGGTGTAAAACTACTTAACTAATTTAGAAGGTGGTATGACTTTTAAATTGACTTTGGCATCACATCCCACGGCCAACATCCAAACTACTTTCTTCAATAATAGATGTCGCTTACATCGATTTAAAAGCCGGTGTTAACATTTACGAATGAACACGAAGGAGTGATTTTATATCGGTTATACAAAAAAAATTAATTTAGGTAGATAGAGACACTAATAAATTAAATTAAAAAAAAAACAAAACCTTATTTTCGATTTCGGAATGAATTAACACACTCTTTTTTGTACTAATGCAAATTTGAGTATGAATGCTAAGGCACCATAGACCAGGGGCCAGATGGAAAAACGTGATGCAAACACGGTTTTGACATAAGCACTTTTGAATTTAGCAGATTAATTGAATTTAGCTGGTAATTGCATCGTATCGGATACGCATGTTCATAGAAAATTGAGATTGAGGGCCACATATGTGGCCGTCAAGCTAGCCCCAAACTAAACATAGCTCACAAGTAGAGAGCGTCCTTAATTGTTAGGTCGCACTAGCCCTGCTCCCTGATAAAAAAGTCTAATTCTTGGCTCGATTTACATCAAAATATATTCTCAGGCTCTATGAGTATCTTTCGCGCTCATAATTTCGTATTTAGTCATCTACGCTCATTTGAAAACATAATAATTTCTAAATAAATTATTTTTATGATCTAAACTCTGATAAAATGCTATCAACGCATAAACCTCTTTTGATTATGTAACAATCTACATCAACAGATTCCATCTATTTAACGTCCTAATAGAAAAGCGAATTATCCGAAGAAAACGGTCGCCTTTAAACTGAAAAAGCACGGGATCCAACAAAACATTTTCTTATTTCCAATTGTAGAATTCATTTGAGGGCAGAGACAATGTCGAGAGGCGCGCGGGGAGGATGAGCGGCTAACTTCGTTACGGATCCATTTGATGGGATTGCAATGCCTCAGGGGCCACCCAGCGCCCGCACCCCGCACTCACCCCTCGACGCCCGACGACGTTGTATTTTTATATCGAAATTTCCTCTGGAAGGAGGGAGCCGACGTTGCTGTCGTCTTTAACGTTTACATTCTTATGTAGCGTCTCCTAAACGTTAATAGCGTTCTTCAGAGCGCGCGTGCATACTCACCTATATCTTTGTACATATGTTGCTTGTAAGTAGTCGCCTACACGCACTTCGCGTGCTTTTAACGTTGGCGCCGATGTAATGTCGTTTTGTACAACCTTTCATTTTCTTAGTGGAGCTTCATGATTCATTGCGCTTGAAAGAAAAGTGTAATTGTCGTCGCGATGGAAGCGGCGATGAATAAAATATCACTTGAAAGCTATTTAATACCTCATGATAGTATTACGCGTTATTTTTCAGACGGAATTCTGGTAATGGATGTCGGGAAATCCATGTAGGCGTAACTTTTGCGAGGCCAAAAGTCAAGTTCTGAATAAAACATCTAAAGCGACAAATTAGGTGCTCCGGGGACAAATCAATATCGAGGGTCCCCGGGGATTGAGCAATTTTAAAACTGAGATAAGGATCTCTCGCGAGTTACAGTAAGCATTTCGTATTCATACGGCCGAGGACGACAGATGGCACTTTAATTCAATCCGCCTCCGGCCTGAGCCCAAATTGTATTATCCGAGCATTCGCGCATCATTGATATTTCGACAATTCCATCGAAGAACGACTGCCGCGGTGATATTGTGCTGTGTACGACATTTTGCGCCGCGTATTTTTTATTCGCCCGGCGCGGTGGGTGGTCCGATTTTCCCGATGTTCCTCTATTATGTTAAACGTTTTCAAATTGCTATTGGTTTGCGTTATATTTTGGTGGCTTACTATAGAACATCGGGCCGTGACTATTTCGATATCACTGTGAAATCACGGGATTAGCTTAGCTTAGGGCTTAGCTGAAAAACAGTGTTGTGGCGATGGCACAGCGTATATTGAGGTAATATCCTGTCGCACATGCTAATATACCTGCTCTAATTTCCCCGTGTGGGGACGGGTCAGAATATAAAACATCCCCACCGCACGCTGGGAAATAACGCGTGTTGTAAAAGTCAACAAATCCCAGAAAGCTTGGTGGTAGGATCGAACGGTCCGCCCGGCTGGCTACCGCCCTCACATTTAAGTCCAACGCCAAGCAGTTTTACTGTGTTCCGTCGTGTGTATATGAGAGCCGGTGCCCGACAGGGCAATTCCTTGAATTGCCTGCTCCATCTTAGACCCTGGCGTAGCTTTCCATCACGCAAGCCTAGGGTCAAAGGCATTCAAGTCACTGATAAAAAAAACCTATGCCTAATTTTAATTTGTATATTAAATTTAAGAACATGCGGAGAAAATTAATGGTTTAAATGAATTTAACGTTTTTTGCAATAGGTACTTATATAGTGTGAAAGGTAAAATTGTATCTTGCTGTTGTGGTTATAAGACGAAATGCTGTCGTTTGGTTATTATATTAGGTATATTAGGTGTGGTGTGTATTGCTTAGCGTAGTTATGTAATAAGAAAACAATCAATCATTTTCAATTCCTCGGTATATCATACATCCATTGTCTGTGTGTGGACTTTAACAGAATACAGTGTGTTTCCTCCCCATTTCACCCTGATGGTGTCGTAGGAGCCGCCCAAAGGGCACAAGACAGAAAACTTTGCCGTAGGAGAAGGAAAACTTAATAAAAAAACACCGTGCTAACTTGTTGGCACAGTAGGCCAGTTTCCCACTATATTATTGGAGATGGCCCGGATCAGCAGTACTTCTTTTATGTGCTGCGATGTTGATGATGACTAGGGATAATCATCGCTCAATAAGGTTGAAAGTCGCACGTACCTGTATTCTTGCTTCGTTCAGCTTGGTAGTTCTAGCCAATTCTTCTCTGCAGTAAATGTCAGGGTAGTGAGATTTTGCGAATGCCGCTTCTAATTCCGCTAATTGTTCCTGTTGAATTTTATATTTAGATTAGCACATACAACTGCACATAGTTTTAATTGTAATTTTTTATTAAATAAACTTTAAAACTCTGTGTTTGTGCGCGTGGTGACGGATTTTGAATACATAGCGACACTACCCCATTCCATCTGAGGGTCTAGACGCACAAGACCACAAGACGAGGAAAACTTGAACCAGTGTGGCACAGTAGGCTACAATTACAATCCATGTAATGGGTCGGGGCCCGATTAGGCAGTGGGTCATTTGGGATATGTATTAATAGAATACGCTCTCGTCGTTTCAGCCCATAAATGACCCACTACTGAGTCGGGCCTTCTCCGTATTCACGGAAGGTATTTAGCCTACTGTGCCACGCTGGCAAGACGGGTTGGCACAGGGTTTGTATCAAGTTTTCCTTCAGTCGCCTCTTACGACACCCTCAGGATAGCATGGGTTGGTGACATTGTGTATTCTAAATCCGTCACCACACGTACAATACGCTCTATTGTAAACCAATCATAAAAATGTTAACAGCGCATCAGATAAACACAACCTAAAAAATATACCTACAATGGGCGGTCTTATCTCAGTACGGCATTTCTCCCAGACAACCATTGAATTCATGTCACCTGTGTAAACGTGGTCCTATGTCTTCTTCGCGCAGGCGTAGGGCAGGAGGCCGTGGTAGGTGTATGCCCAGCATGTTGGGGGCCTAAAGCTGGGGAAAGCGCGGCTGAGCCACCAGAAGTGCCGGTGTTGCCAGTCCCACCTGGCTCTGGTTTTAATTTCTTGAAAGCGCCTTCCGCTGTTAAGGAAATTATATAGTTTAATATTCCCGTTACTACAACTATGTACAACAACAATTTGATGTCGATAATTAGTAGTTTTGCGAAAGGTTGCGGGCAGCAACTGTATGCGTCAAGCTGAAGACAGAATTTTTATACCCAATATTAGTAAACCAACCAAAATTGTGGTCTTAGTTTAGGCGGATAAATATTAATTAACAGTACCTATTTATACGGAGTTTGGAAAGGTTAGATATCCAGAGTGAATTTTTCAAATGTGGATGGCTCAAATCGAAACTAAAATTCAAGATTCTGTAAGAAAACGGTATGATTCCTGGATCTGAATAAAAAAATCTAATATTCAATAAAACTATTTTATAAAAATTGCGCTTATCGACACATTTGAGCGATTTTAAATATTTTGTATAGTTCCGAATATTACTATCCATGCACAATTAAAAAACTCGCTGTATGCATTCCACAAATAAAATAAAATTTTATTTCATTTCACAGTATGAGCGGACAGCTAGACTCGACGACGAGAACAGACATTTCCACCAAATAAAGTTCATTACAAACCTGACTATTGACGTCACCAACGAGACGCTCAAATAAATGACTTAAAGACGCGTGTTACGTCAAAGCAAGCAATACAATTACATACTAAACAGACAACCCATCCTTTTATTATTTTTTCCCGTATTCTAAAGGTCTTATAAGACGTTTTTAGACTTTGCGATTGGGAGTCACTCAAACTTCAATGGAGAGAGCTATGCTCGGAGTTACTCTGCGTGATAGAAGAATGCGAATCTGCGAGGATGAAGTAATCGCAGCAGAGCCAAAGCGATAGATGCAGCTCAAAGGATTGCACGGTTGAAGTCGCGGTGAGCATGCCACCGCATGATATTCGTTTACCGACTGCATCGCCATCTGTCGGGCTGATTTGTGAATCTAAATCATCCTTGGAGCCACCCAAACGCATACAAAACAAAACATTGAAATCGGTTCAGCTGTTCTTGAGTTTTAAAGTTACAACGAAAAGTGGCATTGATTTTATATAAATACTAGCGACCCGCCCCGGCTTCGCACGGGTGCAATATGCATGTACATATTATACATATAAAAGTTCCTTTTGAATCACTCTACTTATCTGTTAAAAAAACCGCATCAAAATCTGTTGCGTAGTTTTAAAGATTTAAGCATACTTATGGACGGACAGACGACAACGACTTTGTTTTATAATAAGTAGTGATAATGAAATAAACTAATCCATAATCGAACTACATCGATTTAAAGGTGATGTTTGTAAATAAAATAAAAGTTAAAGCTACTGTAGGAGGAGAAATCATAATTAGTCTAAAGCCCTTCCTCATAATCACTTCTTATTTGCATAGCCGACGACCCACTGCCGCCCAGTCATAGGTCAAGTTCAGGCGACTCGCGTCAATTTAATTGCGTTTCAGCTTCCCGCCCCGGCTGAGATTTGACTTGACTTAGTAATGTTCCGGTGTGGTGACGGATCGAGAATTAGTGTGGTGACCTATTCCATCCCGAGGGTGTCGTAGGAGTCGACAAAAGGAAATGGTAAGGTCGAACACCTAGTCGCAAGAGAGAACTACCTACCTAGGCGCAAGGACCGAAATCCAGTGCCAAGCCGTTTGGCCAGCGTGGTACAGTAGGCTATATACCCCCCATTTAGAGGGAGGAGGACCGACTCAGCAATGGTTCATCTATTGGCTAATAGTAGTCTTACTAATGTTATAATTCTGAAAGTCACTGAACAACTATTCAAAATTATTTCCATCGTTGCAGCATTTTTTAAATACAAAGTTATAGTTACTACAAAAATCTTCAAAATAAATAATAAAGGGTAGATTTCACTATGCTTGTAAAGCCAATCGGAGGCTCAAAATCCAGCAGTCGACGTTTTGGCTGAAATTATGATGATAGCCAAATAAATTCAGTGAAATAATCCTAAGCATATAAACAGAGCTTTCTATGTTAAACCAGCCTCAACCATAACCTGATTTACGTGAAAAATCCGCACATTGGCAAAGTACCATTTCCCTTAGCGCCAAAATTAACCGGGGGAGATTTTAAAAGCGGCCACGGAGGTCTGTTTTGAAGTATTCATGCATTCCCTTTGACGGTGTTCCAAGCTACTTACTAATTAACAGAAGGTAAGTGTTTGCGTCCACGGTAAACGGTGCCTTTTAACGTTTAAAAGGTTGTGTTTTTTCGCCCGCTTTCTATGTTTTAGGCGCTTTGGCAGTGTATATTGGTCCCGGTGATACCATTAAGCCATTAGAGATAGAATATTTAATGTTTTAAGTTAATTATTGGGGCTTTTCGTTTTGGTATCGTATTTTTTTTTGCGATCGTTGATATTATTATTTGACGTTTATATGCGTTTGTTTTAGCATTTCATAATTGTATTGGTAATATGCTAGATTTAAAACATCTGTTGTACTAGTATTCCGTAATTAAATATATCTTTAGCGTATAACGTCTAAGTAATATAAGATTTATATATGTTTATAATAATAGTATTAGTCATTTAGATCAGTGTTTTTATGTTTTTAAAATGTTATTTGTTAATAAAATTACACCTATTTTGATAACTAGCTTCACCCCGCGGCCTCATCCGCGGTAAAACAATAACCGCGGGTGATCATCGCACCCGTGCGAAGCCGGGACGGGCCGCTAGTACATAATAATAATGATATTGACTTTACGTTTTAGTTAGAAAACGTTTGTATGGGAAAAAGAAAAAGGCTACTTTTAGGGTTCTTCCGGCAATTATTCGAATTTTTCTTTGTAAGTTAAAACCATCCTTGAACTTCAACGAACATTTTAAAAAAGAATTGGCCAAATTGGTCCAGGTGTTGTTGAGTTATGCGCTTACCAACACATTTTGCGATTCATTTTTATTTATATAGAAAAAGAAGATAGATAGATAGACTAGCTGCTCCCCGCAGTGTCACCCCCGCAAGTGGAGATGGAATTTATATATCGAAAAAAAACACAGTAGCCTAAAACCTTCCTCGATAAATGGACTATCCAAAACTAAACTAGATTTTTTGAAAACGGACCAGTAATTCCCGAGATTAGCGAGTTCAAACAAACAAACTCTGCAGCTTTATAATATTATTAGTAATTAGTATAGGACTAGCTGTACCGTGTAATTTGAAGGTAAGACATTACACAAATATTATTATTTTTTTGTTCAGAAACTAAGGCTATTGTCTAAAACTATTGTCGAATTCATATGAGCTTTAATTCGATTTTGTAAATTATTAAGATAGCATAAATCAAAACTCATACAACTTAACAAGCCTTGCCATGGAAAGGGGAAATGCTACCAGTATACACCTAATATTTTGGGTCCATTTTACCAAATGGGCCCATCATCATCTGATGATGATGATTCATCAGCCCACATTAGTCCACTGCTGGACATAGGCCTCCCCTAAAGAGCGCCATAGCGCCCTGTCTTCAGCTTGACGCATCCAGCTGCTGCCCGCAACCTTTCGCAGATCGTCGCTCCATCTAGCAGAGGGCCGTCCCACACTACGCTTGCCGATTCGCGGTCTCCACTCAAGAACTCGTCTACCCCAGCGGTTGTCGGTTCTTCTACAGATATGACCAGCCCACTGCCACTTCAGTCTGCTAATTCTCTGAGCTATGACGGTGACCTTGGTTCTCTGTCGGATAGTCTCGTTACGGAGCCTATCTTTCGGAGAAACTCCAAGCATAGGTCGCTCCATAGCACGCTGAGTGACTTTAAATGGGCCCAATATATTAAATTAGTTTATTTTATGTTTTTTTAAGACATGGTATTTTTACTTATGTTTCATTCAATTAGTGCACAAAGAGGATAGCTACTACGCTACTATTATAGTTATTTCACTTTAGATACCAAATATGTGTCATCAACCGACACCGACAAAGGGGGTCTCAATTCGATTGTATGTTATATGTTCGTTACCGCATGCCTCCGTCATTTGTAAACCGGTTCGAAAAATGATTTGAATCTTTATTCGATTGGTTCCAGATTGATTTGATTGTAGTTTGGCAGCGAACTTGAAATAAGTGAATAACAAACAATTTTAAGAGGGCAAAATTTGTATTAATTTGAAAATTTTATTTTAATCGAGGCCTTTACGAAATCGTGAAAAACTTTTTAACGAACAATGTAAAACCACTTCAAAATATGCACTACAAAGCGAAAAACAAACCTCAGACCAAAATTAAGTCCGACTCTAATTAGGATATAGGTAGATAAGTATTATCTTTTTTACGTTGGACATCCTCATGCATACTAGATTGCTAAGCGTTAGCCTGGTTATATAAGACTCCGGGGCGCCGCAATTTAGTAACTACGCCCCAAGCTACCCACTGAAACCAAAGGTATTCCTCAACTGCCCGAAATGGGGGAGCATGCTCCGCGACCCTGATGAGCCTTAGTCAGTCTTTTAGCAGGTCCCACGCTTTGATGGGGAGCTCTGGATGCTCCCCAACTCCACCGAGAGGTACATAAGAGACATTGCACGTGGCTCTATTAGGCGTCTGATGAAGTGGCGCTCGATCAAGTTATGTATAGGTAAACTTAACGCACCGACTTTTATTGAATATTTTTTTTGTGTTTTGGTGCCTATAATGAAGTCAGTTTACATTTTTTGTTAAAAAATATTTTATACTAGCTGCACCCCGCGGCGTCACCCGCGGTACGACAATAACCGCGAGTAACATCGCACCCGTGCAAAGCTGAGTCGGGCCGCTAGTTAATATAATAATAATGATATTGACTATACGTTTATAGGCAGTTTTTAGGGGTTTTCCGGGAATTATTCGATTTTTTCTCGCCGTAAGAACCATCCTTGAACTTCAACGAACATTGGCCAAATTGGTCCAGGCGTTGTTGAGTTATGCGCTTACCAACACATTTTGCGATTCATTTTTATATTATAGATTTATTACAACTTAAGTAAATTCTACATGTGTATGGCCAGGACGGGCGTGGTAGAGATACCATAGAGCAAGTTCTGCAACATTATTGAACATTTGTTCGGGGCGGGAATGATATTGGATGTAACGTGTCATTAGGGGTGTAATCCCCTAATTATGACGATTGACAGAGGCGCCATCTGTGGCTCTCTCGAGGTGTCCGATGACGACTGAGTCGCAAATTGATTCCGAGTGTCCATTTTAGTTAGGAACCCCGTTTCACTTAAATGGTGAATAATGGTATCAATTCTCCGTTTCTGGTTTCAGGTGTTTGTTTATCACAGATCCAGAAATTAAGGCTTGGTTTTTAATTTTGTCTCTTTTAGTCGTATTGGCACCCTTAGGGCGAACAAGTACCGAAACCATTCAGTGTCGGCGTGAATGTTTTTTTAGTAAATAAGTGTTTTCTGTTTGTGGTCGTAGAATATTAACCAAATTGATATTTATTTCTGTATGTTTTACTTTGTATACATTTTTCCTTGATTTTTTAATAATCTACCTAGAAATAATATCGGTAATTTTGCTGTATGTATGTAGCGACCAACATACTATACACAATTTACCCTAAAAATCTGAACTATCAATATCAAGCGTTAACCTCCACAAATGCGAGAATTACCAAAAAGTCCTCCACCGCGATAGCAAAGTGTATAGAGCAATTCACGGTTAAGAAATCCCCAATTACAGACATACCACCTCGTCTGGCTGTATGATCAGTATTTTGCGCCAAAATGTATTTTCCAAAATAAATTAGTTTTAATTTGTATTTGTCTCTTTGGCATCCGTATGTCACTGGGTGTTATCTAAAATTAGTGCTAAACAATCATGGTTTAGCTTTGTTCTGAGTATGAATCCTTTTGACAAAGGTTAGGTATAAAAACTAATAAATAACTAAGTTTTTTCTATGCCTCCTAGTCCCAGGGTTTTGTGAATAAAATAATTTTCTTTATTTCTTTCCATGAGTTGATGTAAATCCGCCTTCATACAACCTTCATATGAGTTGGTTTTAAAGTAAACATTAGACATTGTTTTTTGATTTTTTATTTTTCGCACTCTATCGAACACTTTATAAGTTTTAAGGGCTGGACGCCCCGTGGGCTGGCGGCAGGGTGCTTCGCCCCTCCAGCAGCGTCCATATGCTACGCGCCTAATACACTTGTAATCTGAACAAATGGCACAAATCCCGCCGATTGCTATCAACGTTTGTTGATTTGTGATAACTTTTGAGGGCAAAAGGCAAAGATTCAAGCATAATCAATTGTTGATCAAACGAGGCTTTGGACGTGTCTAACTAAAGTACCTATGTATAAGACAGCTGATAGCCCAATCAAATATTTTTTTGTTGCATGCCGAGTCTAACTTAGATAGGATGTTATTATATGCATACGACATTATAGTAATGATAAATATTTGTAACATATTTTTAATTGTGGTATTTTTAAACTCCAACGTTTTAGATACTTTGCAGACTTTAAAATCTAAAACGTGACGAAAATTATCTACTGCAATTCTTTCTTCTTCTCTTCTCCTTCTTCAATTTCTTTTAAATAACAATATAAATCATAGCAAGGATCGTGAAAGCCTTAGACATAATTATATAAGATGTATCTGGTATAGTTCAGGAATTATAAATTGGTCACTTCTTATTTGCGATCTTTACAAACGTCCAATAAAGGAAATATGAACCTGAACTATACAAAGATAATAAGTATCTATATATTTCGCTTTGAAGTACCACTGCAATGGTTTCAAAAATTTCAAATTTTTTTCAAATACTTAATTTAGCATTTTGGTACTAGTTTTTTATTTTTAGCTTTATGTTAGATAATTTTTATGAAGTTTAGTATTAATTTGATGTTTTTTTATTATGTGAAAATTTATGAACTTTAATTTTTATTAATTACTAGCGACCCGCCCCGGCTTCACACGGGTGCAATTATATTATACATATAAACATATCTATTAAAAAAACCCGCTTCAAAATCCGTTGCGTAGTTTTAAAGATTTATGCATACATAGGGACGGACAGAAGAATGCGACTTTGTTTTATACTATGTAGTGATAGTGAAGTCCTTATATTTTGCTGAACTGCCACTTTGATCTCAAATATCGGTTAGGAATTCCAAAGTCAAATTTATGCAGAAACAGCTCGAAGGATTAATTATGTATGTAGCGTGGGATTACGAAAAACAGACTAAAACTTATAACATTTAATATAAAACGACTGGCGCGACGCAAGATTTGTAACCGACCGACTGACAACTTAACGAACTGACTTGACTGCGCTCCTGCGCCGCGCGGTCAAGTCGGGAACTATTATTACTCGGGGCTACCACACGCTACACACTCCCCCTCGAGTTCTTGAGAACGTCCCCGCTCACGAACTCGTACATGAGAAACACTACAAACAGGACAAACATGCTTTCGGGGACGCCCTCTTTGTCTTTTCTGTACAACGGGACGAGGAGGCGAAATACCGCGGCTATGGAACCGTGTTAATTCCGACACATGAAATTTGCCAAATATATTGTCAGGTGAGTCTAGATTAGCGACATGATAAGCTGTAGGACTTGCTCTCTTTGCAATCACGTATGGACCATCTCTTTTAGGAATAAACTTGGCTGATATATTCTTTGCGGCATTACTCAGAACATGGGACTTCAAAAGCACCTGATCTCCCACCTCGAAGACTTCAGCAGGCTTTTTAGAAGTGTCAGCACATTCCTTTCGCCGATCCTGTTGTGCTTCGACTCTTTCTCTGACGGCAATACAAGAGTTCACGAACTTTTTCAAATAAGGCGTGATTTGTGGAACAAAATTGTCTTTTTCGAGAATCGATCTGATATCATGTTGTAACTCAAGTGGCGAGCGCAATTCTCGAGCAAACATAAGGTATGCGGGCGTTACACCTGTGGTCTGACAAACTGCCGAGTTCATGGCAAACCTTATTGCGGGAATATGCTGCGGCCATGATGAATGATCTGTTTTAACTAGCTGTGACAGTTGAAACTTTAGATCTCTATTTTTACGCTCTGCTGGATTAGCAGAGGGATGATACAATGGCAACAAATCTTGACTAATGTTTAAAACAAACATACACTGTTGCATTACCTCAGAAACAAATTGAACGCCATTGTCTGAAATAACACGTCGAGGAAGACCATAACGAAGAAAATACTCCTCAATCAGCGTACGAGCACATACTGCGGAGGTTGCCTCTTTCAAAGCGTAAAGTTCCGTCCAACGAGTTGCAGTGTCCTCGACCAATAATACCCATCTTTCTCCCTTTTCTCCCTGGGGAAGCGGACCAAACAAGTCGATGGCCAATACTTCACCTCTCTGGTTTAAGACAGGGGTTTGAAGAAGGCCTGACGGCTTTGAGTTAGAGGCCTTATATCGTTGGCAAGTAACGCAGCTCTTGACGTAGTCAACGATGGCTCTGCGCATACCAGGAAAGTAAAAACCTTGTGCAACTTTACTGTATGTTCTGTCCACACCGTGATGACCAGCGATATCAGAGTCATGGCATTCTTTTAAAATTTCAGACCGAAGAGACGATGGTACTACTAACTGCGGCTCTTCGCTATCTACATCTGGGTTGTATTTAAATAAAACACCTTGCTGCAAAAAATAACCTCTCTCAGTCCAACGCTTGACATTAATAGACTCGTCGTCAGATGTATCCTCTAGATCACTAATGATTTTCTTTAGTTCCAGATCATCGAGCTGCGCACTTCGGAGATCGGTCGGACTACGAGCTGGTAAGTCAACGACAACGGAACACACTCCACATTGATTCTTATCTTCTTCCTTGCAGGTTGGTCTACTCAGCGTATCAGCTATGACATTGGCCTTTCCAGGTGTGTACTGAAACTTGAAGTTAAAGCACTGCAGCTTGAGAGCCCATCTAACCAGCCTACCAGATGGTGATTTAAGAGTGAGAAGCCATTTTAACGGCTGATGGTCACTACCTATGATGACTTCATGGCCCTCAATGTAACCCCTGAATCTTTCTACAGCCCACACAACTGCCAAGGCCTCGCGCTCTGTAGTGCTATAGTTCCTTTCGGCTGGAATGAGCAGGCGGCTAGCATATTCAATGGGACGTTCGTTTATACCTTCACCTTGTAGTAATACTGCACCCAGGGCATAATTACTGGCGTCGGTTCTCAAAACGAAAGGCTTACTGTAGTCAGCTTGGATGAGGATTGGTGCAGAGGAGAGGCGAACTTTAAGCTCCTCAAAAGCACGATTTTGGTCCGGACCCCATGACCAGGGCTGATTCTTCTTCAGCAAGCGTGTTAGTGGTTCAGCGACGGCGGAGAAATTGTTTACAAATTTCCTGAACCACGAACATGTTTGAAGGAAAGTTCTTAAATGACGGAGTGAAGACGGTGGTCTCATATCTAAAACCGCACGAATCTTATCCGGATCCGGAGATACACCATCCTGTGTGATCACGTGACCCAGGTACTTTACCTTTTCACGTGCAAAGACACATTTCTCCCTATTGGCGCGTAGCTTGAACATGCGCAATCTAGCAAAAACAGCGCGTAGATCTTTGATATGCTTTTCAAAGCTACTCTCCGATATGATAAGCAGATCATCTTGGTACGCCAGAATAATGATGTCCTTAAGCGAAACACCCGAACGTAGCCTGTCAATAAGACGCTGAAAGGTTGACGGAGCGTTTTTCAGTCCGAAGGGCATGCGGTTGAAGCGAAAAGCACCGAAAGGCGTTAGGAAAGCTGTTTTGTCCTTATCCTGCTCGCGGACCCTTACTTGCCAGTACCCACTCCGTAAATCAATTGAGCTCATGAAGCAGTTCCTTTTAGTCGACTGGACCAGCTCGTCAATCAAAGGCATCGGGTAAACATCAGTTTTTGTAATTGCGTTGAGCTTCCTATAATCAACGCAAAAGCGTACCTTACCATGGGCCTTCGGGACGAGAAGCGCAGGAGAACCCCATGCAGACTCGCACTCCTCCACAATCCCGTCCGCCAACATCTTATCAAGCTCTGCCCGCATAAGTTCCTTCTTGACAGGCGTCAACCTATATGGTGGTACTGCGACGGGAAGATGGTCGCCTGTGTCAATGGCATGCTCAGCAAAAGGGGTCGCGTCTCCCCCTGGCCTGAAGATGTCCTCATGTTCGACGAGCAGGTCAGCAAGTTGTTGACGCTGTTCATCATTGAGCGAAGTCGCCTCGTCATCCCGTAGTACCTCAAGAGCTGAATAAGAAGGAACAGGTGTCACTTTTTCAAAATTTAACAGAAATTTTTGTAAATTGTTCTCAGAAAAATGCCATTTTCCATCACCAAAATCAAAGACAAGGCCAAACATGGTAAGAAAATCTATGCCTAACAAACTTTCATTATTATTAGCTTCTGGAAATATTAAAAATTTTACTGCTTTAGTTTTATGTTCGAGTGTGACCTCTACCTCTGTAGTAAGTACATTCATCTCCCTAACAACACCATCCGCCAACTTAACAATTTGCGTCGACGGCACTAATGGGTGTCGTAATTCAAGCATGAGAGCGTATAGCGTGTGGCCAGCAATACAGCTTTTAGCAGCCGTATCAACAAGCGCGGTACCCCAATTCCCTAAAATACTTATATTTAACACAGGGCGACGATAAGGTACATTCTTGTTAACATTAACAATATACTCACAATTATTAGTATTATTACAAGAATCATTACGGCTAGACACACATGAACAAAAATCAATATTACATTCGCAAACATTTTTATCAAAACCAAAATAACAGTCATCTAAAACCCCTGTCGCATTTACAGGGTTACCTGTACCAAACGCGTTCGTTTGCGGGTTAACTGGCGTCTGCGTAGCAATAGCGTGAGCGGCGTGCGCGCCGGGCTCACGCGGCGACGTACTCGATGTACCTATGGCAGGACGCAACGCACTGTTTACAGAATAAAACGCAGACGACGACGGTTGACTCGGATTACAAACTCTACACTTTGATTTTATAACATTAGCGGCACCACACCCGTAACACTTGATTTCAGACTTTTTTAAATCAACATTACTGTTTTCAGTATTATTATCGCCTCCACTATTGATGGTACGTTTTGACAATTTTTCACATTCAGATTTCATATGGCCTACGCGTTTGCAGTATAAACAAAACTTCTTGGCTTGTTTGCCGACGGCGGTGGACTCGGCAAGGACGCCAGCGGCCAACTCATGTCGCGGCGGGGACTTCGCCCGCGCCGAGGCGCGCAATAGTTGCGTCTGAGGCTGCGACACGTGCACTGCTTTAGGCTTTTCCCGCAAAGAGTCCTCGATCGAACGGCACTTCTGCAAAAGCTCATCAAAGAATCCGAAGCCATCCCTGCCAACGCGCTTTCTTATTCGGGGACTAAGGAGACCGAAGGCCATGTCCAACTGAACCTTTTCCGACAAATCGTCTCTAG
The DNA here is from genome assembly GCA_905475355.2 of Clostera curtula. Taxonomy (NCBI): domain Eukaryota; kingdom Metazoa; phylum Arthropoda; class Insecta; order Lepidoptera; family Notodontidae; genus Clostera; species Clostera curtula. The sequence continues at coordinate 5,445,298 of FR997808.1, read as the reverse complement.
GTAATTTTGCAAATAGGGCTCTGACCTTGGCGATAAATAAATCAGTGCGTTCCTCTCCTTGGTGGAGAGAAAATAATTTTTGATAGATTTTATGTGGCGGGTCATGTTCACCGAACGCCGATCTGAGTCGAGAAAGCGCTTCCGTCCACGTACCTGTGGAGCGCTTGACTCCCTGCCACCACACTGCAGCTGCTTCCTCCAGCAACATGGAAAACCCACGAAGAGCATTTTCGTCCGACATATTGACGCAATCTTTGTATGTGACAATCGCATCTATGAAATTGTCCAACGATTCCTCTGTTCGGCCGCCATACTTGTTTGTGCATTTGGCAAAATTTGCACTGTTCGCGCCCAATGCGAAACTAGAAGACGAATTAAGCGGCTGTGGTGTTGATGAGCGCACCTCACGTAGAAGTTGCTGGCAGAAATCCATTTGGGTTTGCTGAATGGTGGTGATAAAACTCTTCAGAGTATCCTGCGACATCGTAATGTCGGCAGCGCCGGCGCCATCATTGTCCGATTCATGTTGTAAATGCGAACGTGTTTGCGGCATTTTCACTCACCGAGATTATAACGCGCGAGCACAACTTTATTTTACACTAACAACAATGAAATCACCACGTTGGGCAGCCAATTGTAGCGTGGGATTACGAAAAACAGACTAAAACTTATAACATTTAATATAAAACGACTGGCGCGACGCAAGATTTGTAACCGACCGACTGACAACTTAACGAACTGACTTGACTGCGCTCCTGCGCCGCGCGGTCAAGTCGGGAACTATTATTACTCGGGGCTACCACACGCTACATGTATAAATTGTAAAAAATTAAGTGTAAAGAAAGAACAGTAAGGTTATGGTTCCAACATTTTGGCTGGAAAAACAGAAAGAAAGACGTTGATAGTAAAGAATTATAAGTGATTGCAGAAGAGCAATCACGCCAAGCAATTCCCTGTTTCATAACAACGCTACGACAGGAGGGCACTAAATACGCTGATAATACAGAAACCACAGTTGGAATGTCTCTGACAGCCACCATACTTCCCGGACCGTGGTCCAACAGATTACCACTTTTTCGGGTTTGGACAAAAACAAGAAAAATAAACAATTCCGATGAAGCAGTACAAACCGCTTTCAAAGAAAGTGCATAGATAATAATGGTACATTCATACATAATATCACAATTTCATAAACCCTCATTCGTTGAGGTTTGATAAATAACTGATTTTAAACTACCTACATGTAATATACCTATTATTAATATATGTTTATGTTGATGACCTAATATTTTATTACGAATATCCATCCATAGTATAGCAGACAGTCGGCAACCATTTTTTTTCCGAGCACCAGCTGATTTGCCCGTATTTAATGTTAATGACAATGGGATTAGCGGATTGTACGGCACGGTGAGGCAGGGGTGCTTGCTCTCTGGTTTTATTGTCATTTCATGGCCCTTGGTTAAATAATGACACTTATTTACACTTTATACTTACTATTATAGTTAAGTGCTTTTTTATTTTACCTTCGAATTACATTTTGATGTAGCTTGATATAATTTCTAGAAATTTATAACGCCACATAACTATAATTTTAAGGCGCTCTTGTTCCAATTTGTAACGAATTGTATTGTTAATATTAATGTATAAAGTGTATTATGAAAAAAAATACCCAATTAAGGTGAAGATATACAGGGTTGATACGACATAGGTGCATTTTTTTTAACTGCCTATACTAGGTATCATTTCCAGGCTCTGTACCAAAAATCAATTAAATTGGAGCAATAGTATAGCGGAAATGATTTTTTTAAATTTTTGCCTCATTTGAACATGATGTATCTTTCCTAACAGATGTTTATGCCTAACGCATCGTTTATTAACCTTAGGGGCTGTCCATTAATCACGTGATGGACAGCCCCTAAGGTTGTTTTTTTAACCCCTCCCTCCCCCTTGGTGATGCCTGGTGAGGTTTCAGACTACCCCTTCACCCCTCATGAAAAATCACGTGTATTTTTTTTTGTACCGTTTCGAATTCATACTAATCACATATAGTATACGTAGTGTAATTTAATGCCCCTCTGTCATATCAACTCTGTATATAACTTCGAAGGTAAAAACATGATTAGTTACTAACACTACACTACGAAGTAAAAAAAATACGGCACTATTTAGCACTGTAAAATATTGATTACTTAGAAACAGATTTAAAAGACTGCCTTAGATTTTAAATTTATATTTTTTTAGTAAAAATAAAAGTAAAACTAATTTTTACTTAATATAAAATCTTCCCAATAATGAGTTGGTAGCTCAGGGAGTTGGAAAACCTCACCTGTTTTTAAATAAACTTTTGGATAAAATAAAATGATCAATGAAACATTAAAAAAGACACGATGTTTTTTTTTATTATTATTCAAATACATTTAAATATTGTTTTTTCTTTTATATTCTCGTATTAATATGTGAACGACTATGCTAAATATCTATACAGGGTACCAATATGCGCATACCCTATAAGCGTCAAGCGTACTCGAAATAATGGAGTGTCAATTGTCAGCGCGTGCGCACCCTGTCACCCGCGTGCCAAATCCACCAACCCTATTGTATCAGTAAGTTGAACACCCTCGAAACAGTTGTTTAGAAAAAGTTTAAGTTTTTTATTTTGATTTATACTTTGACTTACAAAGTACAAAGTGTTTTATTTTGATGTATACTTGGTATAATTTCCCATTTATACCAAGCCAGTAAAGACGTAAAGACCAGTAAAGACGTAATTGAACATTTCGCGTTTCATTAAAAGCCCTTACGATCCAATTTTGAGCCAGGCCTGCACAACTTCTTAAAAGAAAATTTGTATGTCACGCTGGCCAAAGTATACCAAAAATATTTTTTACTCAAAAAATTTAACCTGACTTTAAAACATAACAAAAACAAAATGTGAGAAATAACCAGTAAGTGGTGGTTACCACCTTTTCCAAATCAGGTCAGCGGTCTTTGAGTTATCGGTGAACATATGATAAGTAAAAATAAAGTTACATGGAATGAAGAACTTTGCTTATTTCGGTGAAAAACGTATATTTTATTGGAAAGAAGGATTTATTTATTAAATTATTATTCTAGATGTGTTTAATTCTTTATTGATAATACATTAGCCACCAATCAGTGACTAAAAATTTACCAACAAGAGATGACTAATCTAATCTAATCTATCAGCAGAAGTCCACTGCTGAACATAGGCCTCCCCCATAGATTTCTATTCCATGGGGGGGATTTGCCCTAATCGCCACGCTGGGCAGGCGGGTTGGCGATCGCAGTATTAAGATGACTTTGTATCAGAGCGTCGCTGCTGCCCAACGTCTATTATCCCTTAGTCGCCTTTTACGACACCCACGGGGAGATATGGGGTGGTGATATTCTTAGTCCGTCACCACACGGGTATAAGAGATGACTATATTTTATAAATCAGTAGTAGTTACTATCGATCCTTCCGTTAGACATGCAGGTTTTTTTGTTACACCCTGTATAGTTTCTTTAGTTGCCCCATAACGCACACATAGAATGTACAGGGTAGGTGTCTGTGTTCTCAATCGCTAGCCACTCGGACACTGCTTCTGACAGTAAAATACTTTTCACACACATAATAGCAAACACATACATCACGTACTCTGCAGCCGTCGTTAGAGTTGCAGACTACGTGCCACACTGTGAGCGTGTTCCTTTATAATCTAGCCACGAATTTCATTGGACCACATACAGAGTGTAACTAAAATTCTATGTATGTATATCCAAAGCGATGACGTAGAGGAAAAAATTGTGCTAGAAAATACATACATGGAAGTGTACGGGAACAATATTGTGTGATTATAATATTATGCAAGTCTTTTTCATCATCATTTCAGCCAAAAGACGTCCACTGCTGGACATTGTCAATAGGCTCCCCCAAGGATTTCCACAAAGGCCGGTCCTGGGCCGCCCGCATCCACTGCTTTCCGGTGACCTTAACCAGGTCGTCGGTCCACCGTGTGGTAGGCCACCAGCACTGCGCCTTCTGGTACGCGGTCGCCACTCGAGGACTTTTCTGCCCCATCGGGCGTCGGTCCTGCGAGCTATGTGCCCTGCCCACTGCCACTTAAGTTTGGCAATCCAGTGGGCTTTGTCGGTTACCCTGGTTTTCCTGCGTATCTCCTCATTTCTGACTCGATCTCGCAGGGAAACTCCGAGTATAGACCTCTCCATTGCCCTTTGGGTCTTTTTAGTATTTTTAGCGTCAACAGTAGAGATGGTAAATTGCGCCCTGACCCACTACAACCGACTCTGCAAATTAGCCGTTGCAAGAATATTAACGAAAACTATATTACATTACAGCTAGGCCATATTAAAGATTATATCCCTGGAGCCCGTAGTCGAACAGAGCGGCACATTACGAAGGTATATCATTTAATAATAAAATAATTAAGTACTCGTATATACAACCCGTCAGGCATTTTTGTGCAGATAAGAAGAAGAAGAATATATAAAAGAAGAATATACAGAATGTGATAGAACAGAAACTAGAGCTATGCAATGAAACATATTCTAATAGAAGGGCCTAATGGCCCGACACCATAAAACGTATAAAAAAAGTAGTTTCTATTCGCAACTTACCTATTCTACCGTTCTGCCATTCTGTGCCTAGAATCTGAATTGGTCCTCTCAAACTAGGTATATTGTATTTAAACAAATAAATGTGTACGAACTAAATGACAATACCGTTTATTACTACGCAATTAGCATATCAGTCGTTTAATTAGTAGCAGTTCCATTAACAATTTGTCATTAGTAAGTATGGTCCGTCCGGTTTATTTTTTAGTCTATCGCTCGATGGAACAAAGTGGACGCATCATGAAGATAAATATATTCTTTTTTATTGTCACTGTTATTAACTTTGGTAAGTATTTCTAGTAGTACTGTCTTTTTTATTTGATCATGATTGGGTGACGGTTGGGTGACGAATTTGGTCAGTATATTCATTTGGGGTAATTAAAGTCGGAAAAAAAGTCGGAAAGCGGACCCCGGGCGCCGAAGCGAGAGTTTGGGCTGCAACCGGGATGTAGCGCGAAGATGATGATGATTCATTTGGGGTAATTAACTACTACTACTCAGCCCGTAGGTGGCCTACTGCGCAGTCTACTGCATATTACGGTCAATTAGCCTACTGTGCCTCCCTGGCCAGACGGGTTGGTGACGAGTTTTCCTTCTCCTGCGGCTAGATTATCAGCATTCAGCCCCGTTCAACCCCTTTTGTCAGCTGTTACGACATCCTCAGGGAATGCGGTGGTGACACTATGTATTCGAAATACGCCACCACATGGAAGGACGTGTAATTAACGGGATTATAATCTAAGTATATTCACTCAAAATAATGTATTTTGAAACTTGAGGAAATAGAAGTAAAATGAAAACTAAAAGTCGGGTAAAGTCTGTTAAAAGTTTGTACATTATTAATTCGTGTAGTTTTCCTTGTTTACCGTTTACAATATCTGCATCGTAAAAATAAATAAATATTTATCTATTACAATTTGCTTTCAATAGTCGCATAATTGTGTCAAATTTGTACATTGATATTTCCAGATTGCAACTTGAATATAGTTTAAGTGTAAAGTTAAAATTCTTGCAAGTGGAAATCCTAAATATGTCATCTCAAAAAGCAAAATTATGTTTCAGAGAATACTCTGTCTATCAAGCATGGTGTAATTAAAGAAACATTTGGAACAATATTGAATGAATACCCAGTGCAAAATTTGCGACCATCAGTGAACATTTATAAACCCGGTTTTTGGAACGATCAAGATGTTGGTACACCATTATGGAATGTAGCAAATCCTGGACCTTACAACGATAATGCTGCATTACATAAAAATGGGAATAACCAACTAAATACAAATGTACCTACTAAACAGGGAAGACTTACCACTAAAAACCAGCCTATTGACAACGTCAATTTTAGTGACTTAATAAGAGATACAGAAAATCCTGCTACAAATCAAATTAATTCAAAATATGATGATAGGAATTGGCCACTTCAGAAAGGTCAAAACTTCGATGTGTCTCAAGGTCCAGTTGATACGTCCAATCCAATTAATAATGCTGTTGGGAGTGGCATCAAGAAAGAATCTGTTAATACCAATCCTAACAGTCGATCAAAAGGTGTCAATATTGTCAAGCAATTAACAGTCTCAAAATTTTATATTCAAGCTAAAGCTATTGTTCCGGAAAACGAAATTGAAGCCCAAAGTGAAACAATTTTTTATTTTGAGTAAAGTTATTTGTGGTTTGAAATTACTAGAATAAAGGAAATTTGTAGATCTGTTTCTTACGAGTTTCTAATGTAATATTGCAAGCTCTGTTAGAGTAGGAAAGGCATCTTGCAAAAGGTAATTTTATGGAAATCATGATCACCACTGCTTAATCAATTTTACCCGATGATACAAATCAGGGCTGTTATAAGTTGGAAGTCTCTGTCTCTGAAATCTTCACACAGTCCCAAACTTGCTACTTTGCATAGAAGTACCCATGCGACATGATCAATATTGCTAGCATTAATCTGTTAAATTCAAAAGTTCTTTCAAAGTGCTGCGACCAAAGCGTGTGGCAAACGCTTCGAATTGATGCTATAGTGTTAGCAGAGTCTCAAAACTACCAAAAAAGGGACTCTGTAGGAATGAACCAATTTAATAGGTGTCCTAAAATAAAATGAAGTTCTCCGGGAAATCTCCGTGTCATAAGAGCAGACTGAAGGAAATGACAAGGCCGATAACCTAGCCGAAAGAGAAGGAAAACTTAATATGAAATCCTGTACCAACCATCTATCCAGCGTGGCCAAACCGTTGGTATAGTAGGCTAATTACTCTCCATGTAACTTGAGGAGGCTGCCTCAACAGTAGGTCTTCTGTAGGCCGAGTAGGTGTCGAGAAAATCGAGAAGTTTCTTAGCAAGTTAAATCTAAGATTTCTTAAAAAAATATTAAAAATATATCTCCTATTAATCTTGCTATCAAATTTGACATCGGTTGGTTGATAGAGCATCTAGGCCTTCCAATTTGTTTTCTCTAAGAACAATATATATCCAATACATTTCCAGAAATATAACGAGTGTTATTCAGCCAGTCTGAAACAGACGCGTGTGTGTCCAAAGTAGGTAGCTCGCTTGAAAATTCAGGCATCGCCCGCGGCCGGGGTGCAAGGGGTGTAAAGGGGAGGTCAGGTGGGGGTGCGGGACGGTCGTTAGTGACATTTCGTATTCATGACGTCAGCCGCGGGGCGATTGTTTGCAATATTACTGTAATTGGAATTGTAATTGTACGAACATATCCAGTATGGCGGCACGTGATCACTGGATTTGTAGATTTAGTTTGTGTATTCGTAATTAGAAGCTGGATTTTTAGTACAACTTCAAAATTGAAAGGGAAGCATGTTTTATCACAAAACTCTTATAACTCGTCATGTTTGTAACTACTAGCATCATATTTTGACCCTTGTCCCACGCTAGGTGGTAGACTCCATACACTCCCGGCATCATAACTACATTCATATGCATTTTTTCATTTACACAATCCATCCATCTCTTTTCACACAACCCTTTCGTCCATCCACGTGCATACTGACACTACCACCGGTTCGGAATGCCGCTCCACAGCTTCGTGAGATAATGGTCTTAGTTTCATTATTGTTATAATTTACAAGCTAAAAAAGTGACTGAGTGAGTGAGAGACTGTGTTTTAAGATGTTCCTTGGGGTCTCTGTGCTCTTTTTTGATATAAGACAATATCTTCCATCATTGCAGCCCAGTTTTTTTAAAAAGAGCAACCATGAAGTGTCTTGCCGTCTCTTCTCTGTGGAATGGCAGTCCGAGCCGGTGGTAAAAAAGAAATGATCAATTGTTTTTAATTATTCTGTATAAATTTTAATTTTGGTGTTATATTTTTTGTCTATTTGAAAGGAACACCATCACTTAGCCACTGGTGAACACATTAACAAGAAAAAATGGTAGCTGTTTTTTTTTTTTACATTTTGTAAACAGTATCTGTACCTATATAGTAGACGTACCTACTATCTATCCATTCGTTATAGATTTTGTTAAACGGAGAGTTGTGGCGCGATATCATGTTTTTGAATTATTGAACTAAGCTGGTACAAAGTTCTTATTGTTTTTCTTTAAGTAGCTACCGGAAAATTATTCATTGATAAGCTAATTTATTCGTCTTTGTACATAGGAATGTCAGAAAAGAATATTTTCTTGTCACCATTTTTTTAACACAGTTTTTATGAAGTCGAAATTAAGTATTAAGTAAGTAATTAACTTTAAGTTGTAATTATTACTATTTAATAATTACTATTGAGGAAGTTTGTCGATCTGTTTATTATAATTGTACTATCATCGTCATCGCCATCATTTATTGATATTGAATTATATTCCACGATACATTATCCGCTTTTAAAAGGAAAATTCTGGAACCATTTACATAAATATAAAAAAAAAACTTAAAATGCTTTAATCATCAAACTCATCAATACAACCCTCCAAGCTCATAAAGGTGCAAGAATCACTTTGACGTTGAAAAAGGTTTTCTTGCACCTTTATGAGCTTGGAGGGTTGTATTGATGATTTTGATGATTATAATTCTATAACTACATACGTCTTACAGCCGCGAATAACATTTTAATCAACATACAACCTAGCAATGACCTGCAAATTGCAAAAAGCGTAAGACAATTTGAATTTCGCGGGCTACCCTGGAGCATCCACCTTAAAACTCGCGACATTTTCCTGCTTACTTCTTGTTGAATCTGTGTAAATTTACTAGGTAAGTGTTGCCAAGATATGCCAATGCATATCAGTCTTAAACATATTATCTAATTAATGTAATTGTAATATCACAATTTGCATGTTGTTGGCGTGTGTTAATAAATAAATAAATATGTTTTTTAATATATAATTAAACCCCCCATTGAGACGGGCCAATTTGGGGGACCAAATTTAAGGAGGGAAATTTGCTTTCTGTGCTGCGCTGGTTAGATTTTCCATCGAGTGTTCTTTCTCAGCTCGGTGGTCTGCCGGTCCTTTAGTCGGCTCTTACAACACCCTCAGGATGATGTGCATTGGTGACATTGTGTATTCTAAATATGTAAACATGCATTTTGTATATTTTATTGTAACTCCATTTTCTTGAATTTAAGTATTATACCTATTGTGTCATCTCAACTAATAGTCACAGTAATTAATTTAGACTGTTTTGTATTAATCTTAATTAATAATTTAGTAGGTTGATAAGAGGTTTAGTTGGAGGCGCTCGTTCTAATTCGGTATTTTCATAATGCACAAGCGTAAGGTCGTCATTTCAACCCATAAATGACCCACTACTGAGTCAGGCCTCTTCCAAATTCATGGACGGAAGCTTAAGTTATAGGCACCTATTACCGCGAGTTCTTAAATGATATCATATTCTGAGGTATTTAGAAAATACCCTCTATATTCAATGAATTTACTTAAAATTATTAATTTTTAGCGTAGCACAGTAAGCTAATTTCCCTCCAGGAATTTGGAGGAGGCCTAACTCAGTAGTGGGTCATTTATGGGCTGAAACGATACTGCAAATTGCCTTCTATACAGAGTGTCCCAAAAATTCCGAAGAAAAGTCTCATAGATGTCGATGTATTAGAATTTTTCGAGTTACCCGCTTTTTTTTTAATTACCCGTTTTTTTCGTTCTATGTAACAAAATCGTCACAAATACCTACTTCGTGTTTTCTTTTTTTATTACTACCTATTTTTTATTGTTTTTTTGCTAGCCTACTTCCAGTGTCGCTTTCGCATTCTGTATATATAAAAATGAATATTTGTCTGTATATCCTTTAAAGAATCGTAAACGATGCATTTGATCATGTGATGATCTTCAACAGTGTTCTGCATGACTTGACCAGGAAAGATTCTGAACAAAAAAGCAAGAACATTTGTGTAATGTCTTTCTTTCAAATTTATTTTAGTTAGCGGCGTAGCAACTCGCGCAGGGTACATTCATGATGAAATATTTATCTTTATTTTTACTGTGCCCTTAATAAAGTATGTACTAACTATTTACCTCGCATTTTACAATTTCACTGGGGTCGACTACCCCAGTTTAACCTAACTTGACAAACTACCAAGTATTACCACTATCCAAAGTCGTCCCAGCTCATCATTTTGGTTACATACAGGAATTTTGGATGGTTGGATGGATTTCTACTACTACCACTAATCAGCCCATAATGACCCACTGTTGAGTCGGGCTTCCACCCATCGCAGGGTAGGGTAATTAGCCTACTGTGCCACGCTGGCTACACGGATTGGCATAGGATTTCGTTTCAAGTTTTCCTTCTCTTGCGGCTAGGTTTTCGGCCTTATCATTTCCTTTTCTCGGCTCTTACGACACCCTCAGGATGAAATGGGGTAGCCACCACACGGAATTTATTTGTAATAACGGCGGAACAATTTGTAAGAGCTTTGTGAAAACAGTATTAAAATAATACGGTTACTTTTGAGTTTGAGTCAATGATATTTTATAAATGTTTGAGTTAATAAATGACCAGCGGCCCGCTCCGGCTTCGCACGGGTATTTAACAAACTATCGTCTATGTTTACCACGGATAATGTAGGATTGAATGGTGAAATAATTTTTCCCACCGGTCCAGCAGTTTCAGAGTCTATTCAATGCAAACAAAGATTAAAATCTTTCCTGTTTGTAATATTAGCTTAGATCCAGTAGAGACAAACGTTCCTTAACCTGTATGACTCGTTCCTTAACCTGCATAATAATAGTGTTCTGTATTATGCACTAGATTTCGACTTCTCTAAAACTCGTAGGAACCATCCAATCCATGTGCGTAAGCGATAGTAAACTAACCAATAAACTTCAATGTCTAACCTGGACTGTAAATTGTCTATCGCTACTGATATAGAGGCTGTAAGGAAACTCGAGTAACAAGAACACCGAAATGACGACATCAACGCGGCCGATGAAAAGTTAAAAGATTTCGAAGCCTTGGGTTCAGAATGTATAAGGCTAATTATTAAGCAAAATACAGGGAATAAAATAGAATAACATCATATCACTACTTAATATAAAACAAAGTCGCTGTCATCTGTCCGTCCCTATGTATGCTTAAATCTTTAAAACTACGCAACGAATTTTCAAGCGGCTTTTTTAATAGATTGAGTGTTTCATGGGGAAGGTTTTTATGTATAATACATGGATAATTGCACCCGTGTGACGCCGGGCCCGGTCGCTCGTATAACATAAAACAAATAACACAGACAAAAGAAATAACAACAAAGTTAAACAGAAACCATGCAACCAACTGGGAACTCAAAGCTAAAAGGAAGAAATTGCTATAGTAAGCTTTAAGGTTGTTTCTTGTCTTATTCTTGTAGGTATTGTATTAAGGTTCATAATGGTACTAGTACCAGATATCCAAAAACTGAACCAATCGTATGGTGGTAGCGAAGTAAATACTTATGAATAAATTACTATGTCACTTTAGCAGGGTTAATTTACAATGCTGAAGTGATATAATGGGAATGGCCATTTACCATCAGGTAGCTGAATCCGCTGTTGCTGTAAAATGAACATACCTGTGTTATCCTGTAACGACCTGCTAAGAGGAGGCGCGGGTGGCGTCGCCGCATGTTCTCCGCCATAAAGGCCACCAAACTCTTCTGCTGAAGAAGACGACGCATTACTGCACTTGCGGCCCTTGTCCGGCGTGTATTTGCTTTCGCCACCAGACGGCAGGTACTTGGCATCGGGCTGATGCTCGTCCAGCAGGCCGGGCACGCCTAGCAAGCCCCCCACGAGGTTCGGCCTCAACTCCTCCATGATCTTGGAGCCTTGGCCGCATCCACCGCCTCCGGTGAAGTTCAGCTGGCGGCTGAAGAAGGCCGGGAATATGTTGAACTGCTGCGGGTCCGGCAGCGTGGCGAGTGGCGGCGCGGGGTGCTCGGCCCCCGCGCACGCCGCGCTCTTGAAGTCCACCGTGCCGTGGCCGCCGCGCTGGCTCAGCGACCAGCGCTCTCCCGCGCTCCTCGCCTCGTGATCGCCCGACTCGCCGTCGGCTCGGCCCCGACGCTCACTGACTAACCACATTATAGTGACGCGCCGGCCGCGCGTCCACGCCGCCCCGCGCGCTAATTGTTCGCGACTGCGCGACGAGCCCTCCGGTCGACGCCCACGCGCGAGACAGAAACGATGTGATCGATGTGGGCTCTCGATGGGGAAGTTGTCTCGTTCGGGACGGACGCTCCGGGAAGGGGCGGCGCCGAGGGGCGGTCGGGACGCGTTGCGATTGGTGGGCTCTCGCCCTGCGCCTATCGCGCCGCTACCGCTCCGGGCGATACGGTTTTCTTTGTTTTATTGTCCCCATGGCGCCTCGTCGGTCTTGCGTTTAAAGTTTATGCATTGCACTATGTTTTGTTTCACAAAACGCAGAGTCATGTATGAAGTTCTTGAGGCAAAACATGAAACAGAGAGGGATGAATCGAATGCAACGGCTAAGTGTAGTGACAGGTTGTGTTCGGATTTCGTGGATCAGTTGATTGCGTATTTGCGTTGCCAAATTTTCGTTACGGTCCGACATATCACCGATATTTTGCTACAAATTCTTAAGAACTCGGTATTATTTTAGAAATTAAACATCACTTATTTGGAACCTGATTTGATCTTAATAAAAATATAACATGCAAAAATATTATCTATACAATAATTAAACAATATACGTAAATACATTACTTTTAATTAGAAATGCTGCTTGTTAGAAATGGCTGTTATTAGAAGCTTAATATAATAAAGATGCCGTACGTATACTACGTACGTACGTACCTACTCTGAGTTTTGGTCTCTTAAGCTGAAGTTAGAAGAAATACGCCTTACTTGCAGCTAACCATAAATAAAGTAATATCAATTTACATTATCGTTTGATCTGGTAATTGAAATGAATTGAGTCGAGTATCCCTAATGATATTCATAACCGCTGCACTTTGAGGTCTATGCAAAGCGAAGGGTTGGGAGATCGTATCTTACATTTACAATGTGATATGCACTTGCTAGTCAAAAACTCTTCTGTGACATTATAAAATATCATATTGCATATATTTTTTTGTTTGAAAGTGAATACCACAGCTCATAATGTAAAGCAAGATATTGTTTTTCAATGAGCGATTAAGATTAGTTACCTACTGTTACCAATCTATGCCATTCCGAGGATGTTCTAGGTGACGATTTATGAAATTATACCTAAGTATTTACAGAATAAGGTTCTAATTCTCAGCCCAAATGCTGACCTACTATTGAGTCGGGCCTCACTTCTTTTTGTCGGCTATTATCATAGGGATTTAATATGATAGAAGCAACATCACTACATAGTATAAAACAAAGTCGCTGTCGTCTGTCCGTCCCTATGTATGCTTAAATCTTTAAAACTACGCAATGGATTTTGAAGAGGTTTTTTTAATAGATAGAGTGATTCAAGAGGAAGTTTTATATGTATAATACATCCATAATTGCACCGTGCGAAGCCGGGGCGGATCGCTAGTTTATTATAAACTAGCTGTAATTAAAGAAAGAAATTACACAAATATTGAATTTCATTTTTTTTGTGATCCTTCCTGGGTTCATGATCTTCTACTTTGGTGAAGATCATCACTTGGTCAAATGCATAGTTTACGATCCTACAAAGGACATACAGACACATATTCATACAGACAAATACCTATCACTATTACTACATATTATAAAACAAAGTCGCTGTCGTCTGTCCGTCTCTATGTATGCTTAAATCTTTAAAACTAAGCAACGGTAGCGTTCTTTTTTAAAAGATAGAGTGTTTTGCGATGAAAGTTTATAGGTATGCATAATATATCCATAATATTGTAGAGAAACACTGATAAATTTAGACGTTCATCATTGCACCCGGGGCGGGTCGCTAGTTTATATAAAAGAAGAAGAAATGAAGAAGAAGGTAGTCTAGAGGTATAGTGTGTAGGTGTAGTCAGGGCCGGATTTAGGGGTCCAGAGGCCTCGGGGCAACAAAGGAGTGAAGGCCCCCTTGCCCCAAATTATTTTCCAAATAAATGAACAATTTTTTTTCAGTCGAGTTTTTCAATAAATAATTTATTGTGAAACCAGGTAGATTCTCTTAGTATTTAACAAACACATATGAATATAATCGGAAACAAGAATTATTTGAAATTACTAGGTTTACTAGTTGAAATTAGAAAGATTTTTTTTTCCGAAGTCTCTATTGTGGAGGCCCCCTGCTTGTGGAGGCCCCGGGGCTTTCGCCCCGGTTGCCCCACCCTAAATCCGGCCCTGGGTGTAGTAGTGCTATTAAGTTTTAAAATCTAGATCTGGGACTACGCCAGCGTAGCCGCGGGCATTAACTAGTCTATAATAGGTTCATACATTTCCTGAACATTTCTATCCGCAACTTTCGAGGAAGGCAAAACTAAACAACGCCCGTCTTAAACTAACGCCAAGTTCTAGTAAGTAAGGAGAGAAGTGAAATGTCTTACAACTTTATTATTAGTTTTAATTGATTCCCCGCTCCTTGAAGTAAGACTTGGGAGCTTTGAATAAGTTCCTTTAGGTATGCACACCGTACCCAATATACGTAGGTATGGAGGTACTTGTTGGAGTGCCTATTCAGTTAATTGTGAGATACGAAACTTTAAAAATAGAATATTTTTATTCAAAGTCAAATCATAAATGTAGCTTATGACTGCTTATGACAATGTACAAATTGACAACATGTAATCTATTAAAATCTATACAAAGCAAAGAAATATATTTTAGTTTACCAGCAGTTCGGAACGCGACTACTGCTGAGAAGAACTGGCAACTTGTCATTGTTTTTTGTTAATTTAAATAAATAATAATAATAAATAAATATCCTTGGACATTTCACACAACGCCATCTCGTCCCAAGCTAAGCAACTTAATGCTTGTGTTATGGTAACGAGATGGATGATAAACTACTTATATACATATTTTTTTTTGTAAATACATACATATTATAGATAGATATGACACCCAGACTCCGAGCCAGTGCCTCTGGTTTAGACAAAGACACTTGCCCGACCCCGGAATCGAACCCGGGACCCGTTGATCCAAAGGCGGCACATCTAACCACTATTTAATAATTTAATAATATATTTATCCAAGTAATTCCAATTAACAAACTGTTATATAGGATATGGAGTGCGTCAACTGAAACATGAATATTAGCAGAATACAAAATCACTACATAGTATTTAACAAAGTCGCTGTCTTCTATCCGTCCTTAATATGTATGCATAAATTATCTTTAAAACTACGCAACGGATTTTGAAGCGGTTTCTTTTCATATATAGAGTAATTCGAGAGGAAGGTTTATATGTATAAGACATGCATAGTATTGTAGAGGAACACTGATAATATTAGATGTTCATCATTGCACCCGTGCGAAGCCGTGGCGAGTCGCTAGTAAACTATAATAAAAAAAAATAATCCCGATCACCGGTAAAGCAAATAAAAATAAAAGCTGGAAATATAGTAGGTACATACTAACTACTAATCAGCCCATAAATGACCCACTCCACTCCTGAGTGGGGGGGGGTCATAATTGGCATACTGTCCCACGTTGGCCAGACGGGTTGGCACAGGGCTTCGTATCAAGTTTTCCTTCTCTTGCGTCGAGGTTTTCAGCCTTCTCATTTCCTTTTGTCGGCTCTTACGACACCCTCAGAATGGAATTGGGTGGTGACACTGTGTGTTCTAGTGTTTCTAGTGTAGGGTAGGTAGGTACATAAGAATTCTCATCCTATCTTGAGAAATCGTAAGAAGTGACGAAAGACATTCAAAGAGCTTTACGACCTGGCCTAAAACGACCCTGGGCAAACCCGCCAGGCCTGCATGGCACTGTAGGCTCCGATATGGCACACATCCGTCCAATATAGAGGAGATCTGACTCATCAGTGGGTCATTTATGGGCTGAGAAGAGAATACATAATAGTGTTTTCTATATATATACATATACAAATAAATAAAATTGGAGTGTCTGTTTGCAATAATAAAATAACCACTTTACTAAATCCGTAAGTAAGTGTACACAGTACATAGACCGAAATAACTTTTTTAAATTTTTTGTCTGTCTGTCTGTTTGTTCCGGCTAATCTCTGGAACGGCTAGACCGATTTAAACGGGACTTTCACTGATAAGTAGCTGATTCTAAAAGGAGTAACTTAGGCTACTTTTTTTAGACTAGCTTTGCCCCGCGGCTTCTCCCGCGGTACGACAATAAGTAAGCGCGGGTGAAACCGCGGGGCGCAGCTAGTAATAAATAAAATAGGAGATAGGTTGTTGTTATCAGCACCGTTCATACATACTCTCATATACATAATTGTCTGTTTGTCCCGGATAGTTTTCGAATCGGCTTGACTATGAAAATATTAATTTTAGAAACCACCTACGGAAATAGGTTGAGATTTTTCATCGAAAATCTTTTGTTTGAATTCGTTCCGATGTAGATTATAGAACAAATATTAAAAAAGGATTGCGCGACCCTGCCAGGATTCGAACCTGGAATCTTCTGATCCGTAGTCAGACGCGTTATCCGTTGCGCCACAGGGCCTATGCAAAGAAAGAAATAAATTGGAACAACTGTTTAGTCTATAGAGTTATCTACGTAACTGAAAGCCTAGACAAGTGCTTTGTTAGAAGACAATAGAGCCTAATTAAAATGTTGATTAAAGTACATTTTGTTTCTTTATTTTGCCATTAACATCTGAACAAAACCGTATGGCCGAAGCGAGGTCATGGCGGTAACTATAACCAATAGCTCTTTGTCTTATTATCTTGAATACATAGTGTCACCAGCCCATTCCATACTGAGGGTGCCGTATGTAGTGGGTCATGTATGGGCTGGTACTTTTCAGCCCTTAGTTATGTGACGTGTGGTGACGAATTTAGAATACACATTGTCACCAACCCACGCATCCTGAGGGTGTCGTAAGAGGCAACTAAAGGATTGTAAAAGGCAGATCACCTAGCCGTACGAGAAGGAAATCTTGATACAAACCCTGTGCCAGCCCGTCTTGCCAGCGTGGCACAGTAGGCTAATTTCCCTCCCTGCGATGGGAGGAGGCCTGACTCAGCAGTGGGTCATTTATGGGCTAAGTAGTAGTAGTACAACCACTGGACTATTTGAAATCGTGGCTTTATTCTGATAGTTGACTGCCTCGTTGGTCTAGTGGTTAGATGTGCCGCCTTTGGATCAACGGGTCCCGAGTTCGATTCCGGGGTCGGGCAAGTGTCTTTGTCTAAGCCAGAGGCACTGGCTCGGAATCTGGGTGTCATTTCTATCTAAAATATGTATGTATGTACAAAAAAAAATGTATATAAGTAGTTTATCATCCATCTCGTTACCATAACACAAGCATTAAGTTGCTTAACTTGGGACGAGATGGCGTTGTGTGAAATGTCCAAGGATATTTATTTATTTATTTATAGATACTAGATAATGTGCGAATAACTAGTTTGTTAAATTAGAAACATACATACATGGGCTGAAACGACGACAACCGGAAGCCCAATCAATAAAATGAATTTTCCAAATCGGTTCATAAATGACTTAATCATGCTGTAACATACAAACAAACACGTCAAACGCGTCTTTTTTATAATGTTGTTTCGTTTGTCGTACATGGTTGTCTCTCTTTTTGCTCCCGGTAATCTCCGAAACTACTGCATTGATTATCATGGCACTTTCACTAGAACACAGCTAATGTTTAAATTTTAACATCATCATCAATGTGAGTGTTTTAATGTACAATATGTACCTATGTCAGCAACTAGTATTTACGTGGTCGCTCAATGGGCTCCATCAGAAGGCTCAAAGTCACCCAAAGGGCAATGGAGAGGGCTATGCTCGGAGTTTCCCTGAGAGATCTGTTACAATGAGATTCTTCTATGTCTTTTTAAAAAGTAATTTATTACACGACGAATGGAATAGAATGAAATTACACTTAATATCGGGAAAAATGGTTACGTGTGAGACAGATGAAGGCTAGGAGAAGACTGCCCGCCGGTCGGGGTGGTCTGAGCACGTAGAGATTGGGATTGCTGACTAGACAGAAGGTTTAGCCAGCGTCAGGGAAAAGGTATACTACAGAAGGGTATAACAGCCCCCCGGAGAAGAGTAAACTTCGGGGTTGCAACTCCGAATGTTTACAGGTAGGTTAGGAAATTCGGAGCCTAGCAGGAGGCGTAAATGGAGTAGGAGATGGAGAAGAAGGTGTTTGATGATGTTGGGTAGGTGTGCCGAGGAGTTCGATGGGATCTGAGCGAGTCTCAGTACCCTGGCGTATAAGTCTAGACAGGTAACCATTTCCTTTCATAAAATAGAAGATTTTATACAAAACTAAACTTAATACTACACATGAAATAATAATAGTTATTATAGAGTGATGTGTCCCATATTTGACTATAAACGGTGGTTGGTCTATAATTCGATCCAACTCAGATAAATAAGTTTTAATTTCATGATTTGAATGTAGATTATCTAAATTGGATTCCCGCAGGTGTACAGGGGGCACATCATCTAGTTTTACGATATCTAGGTTAAAATCAGAAAGGTTGATTACATTAAAATAAGAGGACACTGGTAAGATACTAAAATTAAATGAGGGACCCTGTGGGGTCAATACAATATTTTTACTGTATGCGGTACATTGATTAGGTACCGAGATTATTCCGGCACCATGGATAGTGTCCTCGGTTACATCTGAATAATTACAATCTAATGTTATTTTACTTGACCTTGATTGAACAAATAGCCACCTATTGAATTTTAATGGATGCCAGATATCTATAGTACCTGGGAGGAATTTAGGTTGGCATGTTTCGGGTATATTATTTAAAACCCTGGTTAAGATCTCACTTTCACAGATCGGATCTGCGGACACAGAATAAATGTTCATAGTGTTACATATGTAATACGTGTCACTATAGTCACGACAGTATTCTAAAGAGTTGAATTTGCAGTATTGCGTTTTGTCATTGGTCATGGCGATGTACTTAGTACTAGGTAATAGCATTCCAAATATTTCCGATTTGTTATGCGGCATAGGTAAAGGTAAGTTATGGTAAAGAATATATTCTTTCGGGAAAACTAAAGGAATTTGAACAATAAAAATGATTCTATCCGTAGAATAAAAACATTTCATGTCGATTACTTTTAACATCGTATGCATATCATGTAAGTTTAGGCTTATCGGTAAGTCTACATTGTTAGGTAGCTTATTATAATGGTTGGCGAGCTCTCGGAATAATTGCGCGGGCGTTAAGACCGCCGGGCTTAAGATATTTTGACTACAGAATATAATACCGTTCGTGAGGTCTTCAAGTTGGAATGATAAGGTGAGTATTGAGGTCTCCAAACTGTTCAATATGAATTCAAGTCTAGTAATAATGTTATTATTTACCGATTCCTGAGAAAAGTTTTTAATTATGGATGAAAGCTCGTCAACCGCATCATATAAGATAGCTTCATTGTTTTCTAAGGTTTGTAGTGATTGATTGAAAGAAGATAACGTAGAAGTAGTAACTATAATATTTTGTTTTAACAACGAAGCTAACTTTTGCTGATCGTGTTGTAATAAGGAAATAGCATTGTCATACTTTAGGGCATCATTTTCGTCTAAAGTGCCAAAAATAGTCCTAAGTATTGAACCACCAGCGCCAATCCAGGCTGATCTACTCTGTTTGTCGGAGATGAGGTGTTCAAAAGAATTGAAAGAGTCTACCATGTCGCGGTAGCGAACTGCTAGCGGTTCGACTGTACTAAAACATTCGTCGTTGTTTACGATACGATTTGATGAACAAAATTCTTTCACGATTTTTATAACGGATTCAATATTTTCCATATGGCTGGAAAAGTGAGAGATATCCTGCGGAATGAGGATATCTAAATGACCATTTTGAATCTTAAGTTTTCCTTCATAATCAAAGAAAATACCTGGACTTGAAGTAATTGGCTGGACAGACAGTTGCGCGTCTATCGTGGCCCTGAAAGTAGAACATAAAGGAAATGGAAAGTAAAATGCTTACGAACAGTTAATTTACCTTACATCTAGCTATGTATAATATGTCTTATTCTAGGAATAGTGTTGAATGAAAGTAAGTATTTATTTTATTACTAAGGTATATTAATTATAATTTATTTACTCTATAGGTTCCACGTCACGCGGGAGAAGAAAAGAGATAGTATTTGCAGTTTTAATTTCATCATAATGATGGGTGACGTGTCTCCTATTTATCAAAAGAGTCAAAGTATTGTTGCCATTTATTTTAATGACCTTGAATGGGCCCTTCCAGCATGGAGACAGAGCCTTGCCTTGGCGGACGTGACTTTTCAGGAAAACATGGTCTCCGGCTTTATATGAGACAGGTTTAGTGCGCTGGTCGTAATAAACTTTAGATCTCTCCTTAGAGGCGGTAATATTTTCGATAGCTCTGTTTCGCGAGTGTTGAAGTCGGTGCTGTAGCATTTTCAAATATTCAGGGTACGTGGTTTCAGGAGACGATTCGAAAAGAGAGTCAGGAATGAATGGCTTATGACCAAAGAGCAATTCATAGGGAGTGAAATTAGTAGTCGAATGGACGTTAGTATTATACGTCATCATCGCTGTGTGTACATATCTGGGCCAGTTGTTAAGGTTGGGATCTACGAAGGATTTTAGATATTCTTTGAGAGTAGAATGACTCCTCTCAAGAGCACCTTGAGTCTGTGGGTGATATGGGCTGGACCAGAGTTGTTTGACCTTGAGGAATTTACATGTCTGCTTAAACAGGTCTGAAGTAAAGTTAGTTCCCTGATCCGTCAGGATAGTTTTGGGTATACCAAATAGGCTAACGAAATGAACGAGGCAGTCGGTGCTTTCTTCAGCAGTCGCGCTACGCATGGGGTACGCGACGGAGAATTTAGTTAAATCATCCTGTATAGTAAGGATGTATTTAAGCTTGGCCGTGCCGGATTCGGGGAGCGGACCTACAACATCCAATGCTACTCGTTGAAAGGGGCTAGTAGAGGTGGAAGTGATTTGCATGGGGGCGCGATTAGTTCTCCTGAGCGCTTTATTGAGTTGACAAGAGGTACAGTGTTTTACGTATTCTTCTACGTCTGACCGCATACCTTTCCAGTAATATCGCTCTTGGATTCGTTTTAGCATTCGCGTGGAACCAAGATGTCCTGAGATGGGAAGGTCATGATTTTGGTTAAGGATCTTCTTTACTTCGGATGGAGTCGGATAGATAATGTCATCGTGATATAGGTGAACAGTTATATTTGTCCCATGGAATAGGTATCCTAGCATGTTATATATTTTAACCAAAGAATGTTTATGGAAAGGATTCTTAAAGTCCGATATTCCTACTTCATTTATAGTAGGGTAGGACATAATTATTTGGTCACGAGCATATTTAAGAGACTTGAATATGTCCGGATATGGACTATCATCGAAATGATGGACTTTGATGAAGAGGAAGAAGTAAGTTTTGTCTTCAGCATCAAGGCATAGGAAGGTAAATAGGGATCTTTCTTTCTTCAGAAGTTCATCGCGATCAAGACTTGGGCAATTATCGAGCACCTCTTGAACATATGGCATGGATTCATCCATGTCTATTGAGGTAGGTATGATTATTAGTTTTTGTATACTTTTTAGTAAACTATCATTATGTTCAATGATACGAGTATTGAAGGATTTTTCAGGTGACTTCAGGAATTGGCTATAATTTTCATCGAGTAAAGGTAAGTTTTCAGGTACTGGAGGAGGAGTCCCAGGATTGGGGTAAGTAGATCTAGGTAAGGATTCAGGATTTTGCCAACTAGTAGAAGGTTGGGGCTCTGGTTCTACCTCACGACGTGTTTCGCGATCTACAGAATTAAGGTAATCCATTACTTCGTCTTCGATTTCAGGATTTATTAGATCGGGATTAAGGTTCGAGGGAGGAGAAAGTGACAGATCTTGTGGATCAATGTTTACCTTGTCAGAGTATAAAGGATTTACAGGGTATCTGGAAAGGGCATCTGCAGCTGAATTTAATTTGCCTTTGCGGTAAGTGATTTCGTACTCATATTCCTCCAGCTTTAACCGCCAACGTTGGAGTTTACTACTAGGATCTTTGTGATTAAATAGCCATATTAGAGGGCGGTGATCTGTGACTATTTTGAACTTTCGCCCATAGAGGTAAGGGCGAAAGGTTTTACATCCATAGATGATAGCCAACAGTTCTTTCTCTGTGGTGCTATAGTTTATTTCACTTTTATTAAGCGTACGAGATGCAAAAGCAACTGGTTGGTCCTTGCCTATAGGACCCTGGGACAGTACTGCACTTACAGCGTAATTTGACGCGTCACAAGTGAGAATAAAAGATTTGGAGAAATCAGGATAGATTAGTAGCGGAGCGGTAGTTAGTGTTTGTTTTAACGTATCAAATGCTAATTGTTGTTGGTTTTCCCATTTGAATGTTGATTCTTTTTTGAGAAGAGTTGTCAAGGCTTTAGCTGTTTTGGAGAAGTCGGGGATGAAACGGCGGTAATATGAAACTAGACCTAAGAATGATTTTACATCTTTTGGTGTCCTTGGAATTGGAAAATTAGCGACGGCTTTGATTTTATCGGGGTTAGGTTTAACACCGTGTTCCGTAATTACGTGACCTAGATAACAGACTTCGCGTCTGAGGAACTCGCACTTTTCTGGTTGGAGTTTAAGATTAAATTTCCTCAGTCTTTCGAATACGGAGATTAGATTTGCGATGTGGGACTGGAGGTCATACGAATATATTACGATATCATCTAAGTAAACAAAACATCGCACGCCTTGAAAGCCAGATAGGGCTGTGTTCATGAGTCTTTGAAACGTAGAAGGAGCGTTTTTTAGACCAAACGGCATTCGGGTGAACTGAAAATGCCCCTCGGGAACTGAGAATGCTGTTTTTTCTGCATCCTCGTCCTTGATCTCTATTTGATGAAATCCTGAGGCTAAATCAAGGGTGGAGAAGTACTTGCTGTTGCCTAATTGGTCTAAGATTTCTGTGATCTGGGGAATTGGAAAGGTATCGCCTACTGTGATATCGTTGAGTTTTCGATAGTCTATTACTATGCGCCACTTCTGTTTGCCCGAGGCATCTTGTTTCTTAGGGACTATCCAGATTGGGGAAGACCAGGGGGAGATAGATGGCTTAATTATTCCCTGGTCTAACATTTGGTTGATTTGTCTATGAACTTCGGCTTTGTGAATCTCCGGGAATCTGTAGGATTTTGTATTTACAGGATTATCGGATGAGGTTTTAATTTCATGTTGGATAGCTTTAGTGTAGGATAGTTTTTCTCCTGGGAGGTAGAATATGTCCGAGAAGTCGGAGCAGATTTGGAACAGGGATTGAGTCTCTTCATCATTGAGGTGAGATGTACGAAGCTGGTCTAGAACTCTATTGGTCCGTTGGAAGGCGCTAGGTATTTCGGAATAGGAGTTAGTCATATTAGGTGCAGAAAAATACGAAGATTCAATAGGCGATAATCTTAAATTGAGATTTGATTGAAGAGGAATAGGCGATTCTGAAATATTGGCGACTGTAAGATTAATTCGGTTGTTGTCTTTTACTTGAACGAGACAATTTGCAATTAAAAGATCGTCAGAGGGACTTTGATCAATAATGAGGCCGATTTTGATTTCTGGATTGACGACCGAACATTCTATAACAACTTCTGCCCGGGGTGGTATAATGTAGGTAGGTTCGCAAAACTGAAGAGTTGTTTTTCGGTCTCCAAAGAGTAGGGAGTCTGTTGAATAATCAATAGTGCACTGAAACGATTTTAGGAAATCATTACCGAGAATACCATCGTATGGCAGATGGATCTTTCCTACTACGTGGAATTTATGCTTAAGAGGTTTGCGGAACGAGTCTGCTAGCAGTAGATTAAGGTTAAAGTGACCTAAAGTTGCCGTAGTTTCCTCAGCAGGGTCAATACCCTTTATTAAGATTGGTTCTTTAGTGAGAGTCGGTTTAAACTGTATTGAATCTTGTTTAATGAGACTAACGGAAGAACCGGAGTCGATTAATAACGTAAGAGGTACTTCAGAAATAGGCGACTGAACTAGAATATGTGGAAGTAGTAGTTTGGAGTGATTACTGGATACTTCGTACACCTCGAGTGTTTTATGAATCTTGGATTCACTGGAACTCATGATAGGAGATACAGTGGATGCAGTGGATACAGTGGATGCAGTGGATACAGTGGATGCAGTGGATGCAGTGGATACAGTGGATGCAGTGGATACAGTGGATGCAGTGGATACAGTGGATGCAGTGGATACAGTGGATGCAGTGGATACAGTGGATGCAGTGGATGCAGTGGATACAGTGGATGCAGTGGATACAGTGGATGCAGTGGATACAGTGGATACAGTGGATGCAGTGGATTCAGTGGTAGCAGTGGATACTGCGGATACAGTGGATACAGTGGATGTTGCGGATACAGTGGATGCAGTGGGGATAGCATACTTTCGATTGGTGTCGAGTTCTACGTCTTGACATCTCATACGACACCTATGCGAGACGTTTCCTAGTTTTTTTGATAATCGACTTCGTCGCGAGAGTCGTCATTGTAATTAGGCGCGTACTGAGGTGCCTCCATATAATGCACCGGATTTGGTCTATAAGATGGCCCAGGAAGGTTAGGGTTTGGGTTTGAGAACCGCTGGTTGTTATATGTTCTTTTCCGGCAGTTCTCAATGCTGTGACCCGGGGACTTGCAATACCTGCACGTCATTTGATTTGAAGGCGGTTGGCGGAAATCATTTCTCCGGAAATTGTATGTGTTTGGATAGGACCGTTGAGGGTTTACGAAATCAGACCGTTTATGAAAATTGTCCGCCTGTCCCGGATTTATTGGCCTGTGCGGCGTGTTATATGTTTGGAGGATCTTCTCTTCAGACGCGGCGAAGTTGATTGCTTCATTTAAAGTTTCAGGGTCACGACAGCGAACAACAGTAGATAATTTAGGGTTAAGACCGACAATAAACGTATGTGTCGCCAGATCTTGCATGGCGGCGACACGGCCCGCAAGTTCGCCCTTCTTCTTTGTGGGGATTGATATATTTATTTCTGTTAGCAACTTTGACAAGCATGATTCAACCCTAAGTGCAAACTGGCTGATAGAGTCGGACTGTTTTTGTCGGCATTCTAGCAATTCTGATAGTAAGGCGGAGTAGTGTTTTCTTTCGCCGAACTGGGATTTCAAGAAATCCTTTAGTTGTTCCCAGTTCGTAAACTCCTTGATGGAACAAGCTGTTTCGGCTCTCCCCTGAAGTTGGCTCAGAATATATTTAAATAAAATGGGCCTCTGTATTTCCGAGGCTAAGTCATAGGCATTATTACAATTTGCTATAAACGGGCTTAGCGAGTCCCGGTTGCCGTCATAAGGCTTAATAAATTTCAATAAAATGTTCAACTCGATATCTGCCATAGTACTAAAACTGTGAAGGGTTTGTCTGGTGACCCTTGGGGTAGTGGGTGTTGGGCTCGGAGGGAGCTCAGCGTCTGCTGGGGCGATTTCGAGAGCTGATAGAGAAACTTTCTTAGTATCTGCTTCTACTTTAGGTACTTTGTGCATACTAATTTATGTTGAAGGAATGTCAATAATTATTTACAATTAATATTGAATTAAAATTAATATGACCAATGACTTACGCGAGCAAGACGACTAGTGTGTGGGCGGTAAGCAACATTTCTTCCAGGAACGGCCGGAGCGCGCGCAGCTGCGACGCGTAAACAGGATACTGCGATGACTCAGCCGAGATAGCGATGGGTTTCTTGGCACGCTACGACTAGTTTCTTCCCCTGGACACGGCGATTTCCTTCACGGGTACAGAGGTTTCTTCACAGGAAACTGAGGTTTTCTTCGCGGGGTACAGAGATTGTCTTCACGGTATAAAGGGTTTTTCTTTTTTTCACAGGGTACGGAGATTTCTTCACAGGACACGGCGATTTGTTTTACGGGATACAGAGGTTTCTTCTTTCACAGGATACAGAGATTTCTTCGCAGGACACGGCGATTTGTTTTACGGGATACAGAGGTTTCTTCTTTCACAGGATACAGAGATTTCTTCGCAGGACACGGCGATTTGTTTTACGGGATACAGAGGTTTCTTCTTTCACAGGATACACAGATGAGTCTTCGCGAGAGGCGTTTTCCCGGGATTTTCTTTTCGTCGAAAATCCATCCGCTGCCACCAATGTTACAATGAGATTCTTCTATGTCTTTTTAAAAAGTAATTTATTACACGACGAATGGAATAGAATGAAATTACACTTAATATCGGGAAAAATGGTTACGTGTGAGACAGATGAAGGCTAGGAGAAGACTGCCCGCCGGTCGGGGTGGTCTGAGCACGTAGAGATTGGGATTGCTGACTAGACAGAAGGTTTAGCCAGCGTCAGGGAAAAGGTATACTACAGAAGGGTATAACATCATAAATGAGAAGATACGCAGGAAAACCAGGGTCACTGACATAGCCCACCGGATTGCCAAACTTAAGTGGCAGAGGGCAGGGCACATAGCTCGCAGGACCGACGCTTGATGGGGCAGAAAAGTCCTCGAGTGCAGTGGTGGTAGGCCTCCCACACGGTGGAGCGACGACATGGTTAAGGTCGCCGGAAAGCAATGGATGCGGGCAGCCCAGGACCGGCCTTTGTGGAGATCCTTGGGGGAGGCCTTTGTCCGGCAGTGGACGTATTTTGGCTGATGATGATGTATATACGATGGATCTATATACTATGGTCCAATGCTACATCAAATTGAGTGAATACAGCAATCAAAACACTTATTAGCTACAACAATTCGGAACATTTGTTGCGGCCATGTGTAGCTCCGCCCATCGCACCCCTAACCATTGTGTTTCGCATGCTACAAATAATTTCCATTGATGTCTACAAAGACGGTAGATTACATACATTTGCTTCTATAATGTGTATCAATAGTAGTAATAAAGTGTGGCGATTATGATGTTTCGTAAGAGCTGACAAAAAGTTTGCTGAGCTGACAAAAAAACAAAGATTTGTAATAAAGTTCCTAATATAAAAAAACATCACAATTCCGAATACTATTGGTACTAATACTACTCATCCCATAAATGACCACCTGCTGAGTCGGGGGTCCTCCCGTCACAGGAAAAGTAATCCTATTGTCCCACGCTGGCCAGACGGGTTGGCACTAGGGTTCATGATTTCTCGAGCTTTTCAATTTCTCGGGTCTCGAGAATTCTCGAGGCTCATTTCTCGGGACTCTCGGGTTGTCGAGAAATTTACATTTACGTACCTTTTCTCATATTATTTGGTTCCAATTACGTCTAAAAATCAGTGGTTTTCCTCTCAAATAAAAGTATCAAATTAATTATAAAACTTTCATCGATGTTATTCGAAAACATTAATCTTATAAATATTGTTTTTTAATACAGTTGCTCAAAAAGTGGCATATTACAGGGACGTATAGCGTTCGGGAAGTGGGCTATTACACACGCGTGCTTTTTCTTTACCATTCCCGCACTAGTGCGTTTTCTTTCCCAACTGTCAAAATAATGTCTATTATAAGGAAAAACCAACCATGAAGTTTTTACTAAAAAAAATCATAGAAGACTGCCTCGTTGGTCTAGTGGTCAGATGTGCCGCCTTTGGATCAACGGGTCCCGGGTACGATTCCGGGGTCGGGCCAGTGTCTTTGTCTAAACCAGAGGCACTGGCTCGGAGTCTGGGTGTCATTTCTATCTATAATATGTATGTATTTACAAAAAAAAAATGTATATAAGTAGTTTATCATCCATCTCGTTACCATAACACAAGCATTAAGTTGCTTAACTTGGGACGAGATGGCGTTGTGTGAAATGTCCAAGGATATTTATATTTATATTTATTTATATTTTATGATTCATGCAAATACGTATATTTCTAAAAAGAATCTACGTACTAATTTGTTTCAATATCAGATTTAATGATTTGATTGAATGTGTTTTATTTCATCTAATTAAATTTCATTTCATATCGATAAAAAAATTCTACTGAAGACTTGGCTGTATGGGCATTGTTCTTTTTGCCTACCAGAATGGGTGAAGAAAAAAAAAACTGCTTATATTCTACGGTCGGCGCCATTTTTCAGAAATGATTAGTTAGTTGAGTTTATTGTGTTTATAATATTTTATTAAATTGCTCCATTTTTTCGCAACTGTATTAAAAATAGTCGTTCAGTACACGTGCGGAACCGTCATTGCAACTTGTTCCGACTGTCAACCCTCGTTGCGCCTCGGCTCGGGTAGACATTTGTCGGAACTCGTTGTAATGACAGTCTTTCCGCACTTGTAATGAAATATACTATTATAAAATATTAGAGAAAAAAATATTATTCAGGCTCATAATCATAATGACAGCACCATTTTTAGTTGGTTAGAACTTAAAGTAAACAAAAAATCAACATGAAAGAAAACGTAATTATTAGGTTGGGGAAAAAGTCTTTTCGCATTATAGTATGTATGAACTTGTAATAAAATTTTCAGTCCTGATCTTGCACCTTCAGATTTCCACATGTTTCGGTCTCTTCAGAATTCTTTAGGCAGTGTCAGGTTAATGATGTTAACCTGACACTGCCTAAAGAATGGACTGCCAAAACCACTTGTCGCGGTATTTTGATCAGTAGTCCCAAAATTTCTATAGCAATGGGATCATGTCCCTACCTACAAGATGAAAGAGACAAAAGAAGAAAAATGTTTTGAAATTTCTTAAAAAATGCGACGAAACTTTTTGCTGTGATCCTAATGTAATGTAAGTTAAGATAATAATCTTAACTTACATTACATTAGGATCACAGCACAATTTTGGGCTGGTTATTTAGAAAAAAAAATCTACTTATATCTTGTAAACAAAATAGCTTCTATAAAACACGAAAGAAATCTTTAATATCTTTAACTCAGGTAGAAAGTAAATGTAAATTATAATTACATTACAATCATAGCACCATTTATGGCATGTGAATAGAATATAAACAAATTAAAACGCTGCAAGTTTATATTCTACAAACGTACATGATTTCTCGAGTTCTCGACTTTTCTCGAGCTTGATTTCCCGGGAACAAAGCCCAACGATTTCCCGGGAATTCTCGGCTCGAGAATTCCCGGGAATGAACCCTAGTTGGCACAGGGTTTCGTTTCAAGTTTTCCTTCTCTTGCGGATAGGTCTTCGGCCTTATCATTTCCTTTTGTCGGCTGTTACGATACCCTCAGGATGGAATAGGCTGGTGACACAATGTATTTTAAATCCGTCACCACACGGCCAAAAAACGAACTTCTAGGTAAGGAAATAAATAAGTGCACAGATAATTGAGCACAATAAAAATATATTATTGCAAGCAAAAGCGCGAAGTTCGTATGATTCGACGTTTCCGTTAATTTTCCGCTTAACTCACTGATATATTTAATGTCGGAGCATTGAAAGGTAGAAATAAAATATAACTAACTATATTGGACGAGATCTCGATTCGCAGACGAGACGGGCCAGCTTCCTGCGGATTCCGCGGCATCGGTTTCCGTACGCTTAGAGTGGCACAACATTTTAAGTTGAATTTACTTTGATACAAAAAAGGTACGGTATCGATATTTTTTATAATGTTACCGCATAACCTGTAAACAATCATTCTATGTCGGGGCCAACTTAAATTGACAGCCACATTAATTAGCAGAAGACTGCCCCGCGATACAGGTTAAATCCTGTGCAGGGCTTTTGTTTTAAAAAATTGAAATCTGCTTTTTTTATTCACGTTGTGGTTTTAAAAGGCGACGAAAGAACTGTGTGAAAGGCGGTATAGTTAGTTACTAGCTTTTGCGCGCGGCTTCGCCCGCGTGGGCTTCGAACTCGTGCATATTTTTTATTAACATAAAATCGGTTATTGTGACTAAACTATGATAGTTAGATATGTGCTCTCGCGGACTTTTTTGTAGATCTTTATAAGACCTACAAACCCGTAGTACATCATTTTGTTCTATTGTCAATAGTTTTTGCAGCGCACGCATAAATAGGTTATCGATTTTACACCTTGGTTTACAAAATCGCAATTTTCATACAGATCCCTAATTCTTTTGAAAATAAAATATAGCCTATAACCTTCCTCGATAAATGGACTATCAAACACTGAAAGATTTTTTGAAATCGGACCAGTAGTTCCTGAGATTAGCGCGTTCAAACAAACAAACAAACAAACAAACAAACAAACAAACTCTGCAGCTTTATATATTAGTATAGATTAAGTTTTGTACTATGCAGTTAGGTCTACATATGCAGAGCCGCGGGCAATGGCGCTGCTAGTCAAAAATATTTTGATGATGGCGTAGATGGCCGTAAGATGATAATGGTATTTATAAATATGACGATTTATAAGAGTTTTGTGATGAAACCTACGTAAATAAAGTTCCTTTTGAGTTTGAGTTTATTAGTCTGTGGGTTGGTGAAATTACATAAAAATAAAAAAGATAAGAAGATGTTATGAAGTAATGTGAAATTATAATTAAACTAGCTGACCCGGCAAACTTCGTACCGCATCACAATCAATAAATAAAAAATAACATATTTTCTCCTTTTAAACCTTCCCTAGACTTCCACGAAAATTTCAAGACCAAAATTAGCCGAATCTTTCCAGCCGTTCTCGAGTTTTAGCGAGACTAACGAACAAAAAAAGTTACTATAGATACAAAAAAAATTGCTTCATGTTGGCCATGGTAGAATATGCGTATTTAAAAACTACCGACATTGCTGATGATTAATGTAACTACCATATTCTTTTTTGTACATTGGATAAGTGTTAATTGAAATTGGTCACACCATTCGTTCGGAGACAATGCTATGAAATTCAGGTCCAGGCAATCTTTCACAAGTAATGTCACGTTCTTTGTAGTTCAAGAACGTGTTTCGCCTGTCAAATAATATTTTACACTCGGAACAAGAGAAGGTACAGATGTTAAACATCTGTACGTTTATGTTCAATAGACCTAGAACTAGAATTACACCTTGGTGATTCTGTGTGTATGACCGACCATAAATGCTTTAATAAACTTTTAAAACCCCATAAGTGGATTGTATGTACGTACATTCCATCAAGCTCGCGCATTTAAAAAATAACTAACTACATGTGAATTTACAAAAACTAGATGACGTGTTTTTTTATATACCATAACATTACGGTCTATAATATAAAAAAATCCTAGAATAAATCAATCCATCAATGTTTACATCGTTTCGAAGATATAATCAATTACAATAAATTTACGTAGAAAATTTTGAAGGCTTGTGCTGGCTGTGAATGCTTGTGAAGGAAAAGTTTCATTGATAAATACGAGTTACTCAAACCAAAATGCGGCGTTGTAATTTTTCTCGACGGGCGTTTTATAAAGATATAGTTAATATGCAATTTGTTTCTTTAGAGTTATGGCCTATAATTAACCGGTTTTATATCACATTTGTTTATTATAAAATGTCAGAGACTATTATTATTTAATGCCTAATTAGACCGAGTAGTTTCGAAAAATCCAAAATCACAGATTTTTCGATTATTTCTGTTAAATCATAAGATACCAAAATCAACCTATCTTTAACACTTTATAAGTGTTATGACAAAAGCTTAACGGAAATTCAATGTCTATGTACACTAGCCTTCAAATATGATGTGCGAGTGAGACATTTGTGAGACCCTACGTAAATTATAAGTAGGTAGGTACTTATTTTAGAATGTTTGCAGTCTTTTTCTTATAGAGACAGTTTAGTGATACTGATTTAATTAATTAATTTTGTGATGTGTAATCTAAAGGAATGACCGATCTTTGTAATCACTAAAAAAATAAAAAGTTGTAATGGAACAACATTATTTACGCAATCTGTCTTATGGCATGGCGCGACGGATATTACAAAAATCAAAAAGAAGGTATTGTAAGATCATCATAGAATTTTTCGGAGAATTTAGAATAATATGAAGGTTTATATTTACAGGTTTTATACATACAAAGAAACAACATCGTTTTTGTCCAAAAATAACCCACTAGCCACTACTGGATCGGGCCTCCTGCAAGTTAGGAAGGTTTATATTTACAAGTTTTATTTATATATAACTAGTGGCCCGTCCCGGCTTCGCCCGTGCAAAGCGGGGGTGGGTTATACATATAAACCTTCCTCTTGAATCACTCTATCTATTAAAAAAAACCGCTTCAAAATCCGTTGCGTAGTTTTAAAGATTTAAGCATACATAGGGACGGACAGAAAATATCGACTTTGTTTTATACTATGTAGTGATAGTGAAGAAACCTGCTTGAGATTAATTCTAGACCAACAACAGGGGGGCGGTGCGTAGTCAGAGGTGGAGGAGGTAATTGCTAGAGATGATGTTTAATAAGTTTTTAATGGCTGCGACGGCTCGGAGCCCGACGTTTAACCATGCCCGAATACATCAATTTTCGGAACCACTCATAACAGACATCCCGATCCCCCCTTGACCTTCATTCCCGGCTCGAAACAGGGGCCAAACGTGGAAAATCATGGGTCATCGTAAATTGGAGACGCGTTTCATCTGTCCTTCTAAGAAACGTTTCAATTTTACTTTATAATGTAACCCTTACCCTTTAGCTTTTTAGATTTGTCATTTTATATATTAGTAATGTTTGTGTGTTTTTAGGTAAATTCATGTCAATTATTGTAAAAAATAACTATAGGTATATACCTAATATCGGTTGCAGGAACCAGCAGGATGTGAAGGCAGGGCGCAATGGCGCAAGCCTATGTCAAGCAGTGGACTAGAGTTGGCTGTTGATGAACATATTTTTTACTAAGTATTTACGTCATTTAAGGGTACATACTTATCTACTACGTTTATCAACGATGTCAAGTTATTATATTCAGAGTATAGTTACCAACATTCCATTGCGTCATATCTTAAAAATATATACCAGGACACCAATGTACATCTGTAAAACTGTGTTTGAAAATAAATAAATGTTGCCAATTGCCTACGGAATTCAGCATGTTCTTGTCTCACAGCATAACTGCGTCAATAGTTGTTTGACTAATGAAATGTGGATTTTTTTTAAATAGATTTTAGAAATAAATTGAGTGAATATTAATATAAATATACTTTCATCTCAGGATATGAATTATCCACTGTTTGATCGGGTTTCTTCAAATTTTTATTGAATAACGGCTACCGTGACTCGCTGGCTATCCAGTGCTGGTACAGCAATTACAACTAATTTTCTTTTCCGTCAACCTTCAGTCGCGTCTTACGACCATAACTGGGTATTTTTAATGGTGTGGTGTAACTATGCGTTGTCTAAAATCTTATACATACTGCAACATAGGGTTGTAAACGATTTTTTTGATGATCAAATAGGATTTACTCTGAAACAAATTACTAGCGAAATAGGATCTTGGGAGGCATCTATTTAGACACGTTTATGATGTATATTTATTCGACCCTTTTATTGCGAAGGGCCTGAATTTACTGTCGACTGAGAGTACTCGACCCTTGAAAAGGGTGCCTTCACCTGCCCTCAAGCCAAGTATGCGAAACAGAGACAGAGATATCGTGTGTAAAGGTCTTAAAAGCATACCCTTTTCAGTCGCCTCAAACCGTTTGAGAGGTAATTTTATAATTCATCCTTTTTGGAACATTTTCATATATTATTTATTCATTAAGGAGACGGATTTGTTATGCGACTCATTGGGGCAATTGGTTGCGACGCTAATGAATTTGAATGTTCTGTTTTCTGTCCAAATATCCTATACAGTAAATATTGTATGAGGTAAATTACAAAATTATTCACAGGTTAAATCCCCAGTGACTCTATTTATACTCTACGTGATATACAATTTTGTCGCTTAATATAATCGCATTGAATCTTAAATTCATAAACTACCTTAACTAAACAAATAAATTCCTATTTTAAAATATGCCCACTAATTTGTAACATCGAAAGTAACACTTATGCTAATTGTGGTTTTGTTTTGTTCAATAGGCTTTTCAATGTGAACAAATCAATTGTTTGCGAAAATATTTTGACAGACTAATTTTAAGTTACCCCACTGTCAATATTGCCGCCTAATTTCACGCACGCGCTTGTTTACGCCCACTGTTAATTCGAAATTAGAACTGTAAACTTTTTTATTGACGCCACGTGTCTAGGAAGGGAAGCTATAGATAATAAAGCCGTTTGTTTTTTTTTCGATTTGCTTTTTACCAGCCTGTATCTAATAATATTATGAAGTATTTGCAACTTCGCCTTAGCTTAGAGAGACTACTAGGGATGAGGCGTAGGTATATCAAAGCCAATTTTCATATTTATTACCTTAGCGTTCGTGTCGTGTGTGACGTCACGACGAATTTAGTGTATTAACTTTTCTGAATCAAGAGTAGTATTTTTTTTATGTACCACAAGTGACGCTTAAAGGTCAACTGCCATCACAGGGAAAGTAGATTCCTTCACCTGCCATGTTCAATACTATGTTTCCCCTCATGCGCTAGAACATAAAGTTACCCAGGTGTGTTGTGTAAGGTGGATCCTTATCCAGTCGAGCAGTTCCAGCTGATACTTATTTTATACAGACAGGAACTCTTTTCAAAATCGTCGTCTTTTTATTGATTTATAAATAAAATATTGAAATGCATACATACTGTCACCATCCCATTCCATCCTGAGGGTGCCGTAATGCCGACAAAAGGAAATGACAAGGCCGAAACCTAGCAGCAAGAGAAACCAGCAACACGTCTGACCATTGTGACACTGTAGGCTAATTACTCTCCATATAACTGAAGATCTGACTCATCAGTGGGTTATGTATGGGCTGCGTAGTACTAATCATCATCATCATCATCATTTCAGCCAAAAGACGTCCACTGCTGGACATAGGCCTCCCCCAAGGATCTCTACAAAGGCCAGTCCTGGGCCGCTCGCATCCACTGCTTTCCGGCGACCTTAACCAGGTTGTCGGTCCACCGTGTGGGAGGCCTACCAGCACTGCGCCGTCCGGAACGCGGTCGCCACTCGAGGACTTTATTAATAGTAGTAGATATAACAAACTAGTTATCCGCACATTATCTAGTATCCTAGTATCACAATACCGCATTGTCTGAAGACAAAAGTCTTCAACCAATGTGTGTTGCCAGTGATGACATATGGAACAGTGACGTGGTGGCTCACTATAGGCTCCATCAGAAGGCTCAAAGTCACCCAAAGCGCAATGGAGAGGGCTATGCTCGGAGTTTCCCTGCGAGATCGAATCAGAAATGAGGAGATACGCAGGAAAACCAGGGTCACCGACATAGCCCACCGGATTGCCAATCTTAAGTGGCAGTGGGCAGGGCACATAGCTCGCAGGACCGACGCCCGATGGGGCAGAAAAGTCCTCGAGTGGCGACCGCGTTCCGGAAGGCGCAGTACTGGTAGGCCTCCCACACGGTGGACCGACGACCTGGTTAAGGTCGCCGGAAAGCAGTGGATGCGGGCGGCCCAGGACCGGCCTTTGTGGAGATCCTTGGGGGAGGCCTATGTCCAGCAGTGGACGTCTTTTGGCTGAAATGATGAGTATCAGAATAAAGCCACGATTTCAAATAGTCCAGTGGTTGTACTACTACTACTTAGCCCATTGAGGACCCACTGCTGAGTCGGGCCCCCTCCAGTTGAATGGAGGGTAATTAGCCTACTGTGCCATGCTGG
Source organism: Clostera curtula (assembly GCA_905475355.2). Lineage (NCBI taxonomy): Eukaryota > Metazoa > Arthropoda > Insecta > Lepidoptera > Notodontidae > Clostera > Clostera curtula. The sequence continues at coordinate 5,409,464 of FR997808.1, read as the reverse complement.
CCACACGGGTTGGCACAGGGTTTCGTATCAAGTTTTCCTTCTGTTGCGGCGTGGTTTTCAGCCTTGTCATTTCCTTTTGTCGGCTCTTACCACACCTTCAGGATGGAAAAGGTTGGTGACTCTTTGTATTCTAAATCCGTCACCACACGGACAACAATGCTTTTATAGGTACTGTCTAAATCAATACCTATTTTTTTTTAGAACTACGAGTAAATTACGTATGTTAAAAATCCGTGGCTAACTCAACCTAATTTAGTTAATCTGTATCAAACGAAAGTGTATTGGCTACTTCGCCGTTTCGATCCCTGTAGTACTACCAAGAAAAACGGTTTTGAGATGTTATCTATCTATCTATATAAATAAAAATGAATTGCTATTCGTTACTCTCGCTAACGATAACTTGATACAAACCCTGTGCCAACCCGTCTTGCCAATATATTATGAACATTGTGAAAAAAAAATATGAAAAAATATCATTCAAGTATTTTTTTTATTGATTCTGAGGCGGTACGATGTTTGCCCGGTCAGCTAGTTTCTAATAAAAAATCTTACGAAAAGAATAGACAAGATACCATAACTTTTAGCTTTTCTACAACCTACTATTGTAACATTACAACGAAATGACTCCCTCTATTGCCGTATTTGGATTTGAAGGGATTCAGATGGAGTCATTTTTATTAAAAAAAAAATCCGACACATTGCATTGTTTGTGTTTAAGCTATAGAATGGATGCGTAGGTTGTCATTATCATCATGATTTCAGCCAAAAGACGCCCACTGCTTGACACCCGCATCCATCATTTTCCAGCGACCTTAACCAGGTCATCGGTCCACCGTGTGGGAGGCCTACCAGCTCTGCGCTTTCCGGAACGCGGTCGCCACTCGAGGCCTTTTCTGCCCCATCGGGCGTCGGTCCTGAGCGCTATGTGCCCTGCCCACTGCCACTTAAGTTTCGCAATCCTGTGGACTATGTTGGCGACCCTGGTTCGCCTGCCGACAGGTATTCACGATCTTTGTACATTGCAGGAAATGAAAGTGTCTGAAACGTTGGAATTATAAATAAAATAACACGATTAAAGTCGTCAAGAAATATTTTCCTGCAATAGTTGTACTGTAAATGTTAAGTAACCAATGTTGAAAATTTTATTAACCACCGATATATCTTGAATTCTCTTGACATCCCTAAAACGGGTGAAAAAAATTATAAACCATATCTAGAACACATCCACTACTAGAAAACCAGCTATCAAATTAACATAATCGATCCATGCGTTTAGAAATTATGATACTTAAAGACACGTCATACTTATAATACCCTTTATTTTATCATGGACCCTAAAGTTAATTCAAAACATTTTAGGCCAACGTTGCCAGCCGACAAAAAAGAAACAAATTCAACTAGAGAATGTTTTCGGACGCTCAAAAACCTATGAACGTTCTTTTTTGTTTGAGTTTATTTTTCGCAAAACTGCGTATGGCTTTTACTCGTCGCCAGTACTTTGGGACGTCAAACGAAAGCGCGGCAGTCTTAAAAGCTCACCAATTAGGGGCTAAAAGCACCTTCGAGCCCTGCTTGCTTGGTCCCGTGGTTACGCTCCCTCATCAATTTTGTACGTGGCTCTCTCGTAAGTTGAAAAGTTTACGTTCTGGGAAAAAAAAACAGAATGAAAGATATCAAGGTTTACATATTCTGTTAGTCCGTGTGTTGATAGATTTAAAATACATAGTGTCATCACCCAATTCCATCCTGGGGGCGTATCGTAAGTACCAAATTAAATAAAAACGCAGCAAACCGCTAGCCGCAGGAGAAGGAAAACTTGATACGAATCCCCGTCAGGCCAGCGTCGCACATTAGGCCAATTACCCTCCATGTAACTGGAGGATAATTGGCCTAATAGTGTCACCAACCCGTTCCTTCCTGAGGGTGTCGTAGGAGACGACCAAAGACAAAGCCCAAAAACCTAGCCGCAAGAGACGGAATACTTGCTACGAAACCCTGTGCCAACCCATCTGGCTATCGTGGCACAATAGGCTAATGACCCTCCTTGTGATGGGAGGAGGAACGACTCAGTGGTGGGTCATTAAAGGGCTAAGAAGTAGTAGATTATTGTTTCAACTGAATGTTAGTGCTGTCTTAATTCGGAGTACTAACACATCAGACATTTCACCTCTGATAAACATATCCGTACGTGTAGTGACGGATTTAGAATACACAATGTCACCAATCCACACCATCTTTAGGGTGTCGTAAGAGGCGACTAAAATAACGCAAGAGGCAGATAACCTAGTCGTATGAGAAGGAAAACTTGATACAAACCCTGTGCCAACCCGTCTTGTCAGCGTGGCACAGGAGGCTAATTTCCCTTCACGAATTTGGAGGAGGCCCGACCTAGTAGTGGGTCATTTATGGGCTGAAACGACAAACATATCCACATCCTGGAATGCTCAGTAATTTATAATTTGACGACGCGGTTGGCGCAGTGGTTGAGCGATCGACTTGCTGCGCAGCATGTCGCGGGTTCGATCCCCGCACGGAAGAAATGTTTGGACGACCTGCAAGTATTTGTTCCGGGTCTGGGTGTTTTCTATCTATAATATGTAAGTATTTACAAAAAAAATGTATATAAGTAGTATATCATCCATCTCGTTACCATAACACAAGCATTAAGTTGCTTAGCTTGGGACGAGATGGCGTTGTGTGAAATGTCCAAGGATATTTATATGGATATATAAAAGCGCGTGTGGCCACTTATGTTGTGTTGTTTTCCGTAAAGAAGCTTAAAACAAAATGATTGCAAACCCGAGAGCCACAAGCAAACCTTAAAAACTTTCCGACATGAAAGTTTAAAAGTGATCCGGGTGGAGAAGGGGAGGTAAATAGGTGGGGAGACGGGAGACGGTTGCCTAGCAACGACACCCCGCCCGCCCTACGCCGCAAATCTCCGTTTGATAGAGAAAACCGAAAATTTATTGTTCCTAACATACGAATTTGTGTTTCGCTTTGAAATCCACGGTGTATAAATCTGGTGCCATTTAAAATACATATATTATGTTAGGCCTTTTCTGGTGGAACTTATAATTGTATTATAAAGATATGTTTTGTAAATTATTATTCTACACACGGTTGTCAAATTAAAAGTTTTGCTTTTATACAATATAGAAAATGTTTCTATTGTGGTTTTGAAATCGTTGGCAGTTTTCCGCCAATAGAATAAAAAAAAATCTCTGAAACAGCACATATATATGATATGATTTAAAAAACATGTTACTGATGATGATAATTTATTATAACATTATGTTAATTATACATTTCTTAACTCAAACGTAGCGTAAACATCTTACCTACGTTAGATTCCTAGTCTTATTTGTTGAAAGTATGTTTAGGATTACCGAGTGGCGATGAATTTAAAATGAAAAATGTCATCAATCCATACCATACTGAGGGTGTTGTAAGAGGCGACTGAAGGAATGCAAGAGGCACATCACTTAGTCGCAAGAGAAGGAAAACTTGATACAAACCCTGTGCCTCCATGAATTTGGAGGAGGCCCGTCTCAGGAGGGTCGATTATGAGCTGGAATGATGATGATAATTATTATTAAATTTCAATGACATAGGTACCAGTATTATTCCAAGTCCTAGTATGTTATGTATACTTTTAAATTCATATGTTACTTACTTAAAACCCAACCAGTGATAGTAATTTCCAACCATGTTCAGCTAACTACGCAGCTTAACAAGACGGTAATTCGTCTCAATTTGCGTCACACACGCCGAGACAAAAGGAACTAGGCGAGCTCAGCCAATTAGCATGCAAATGTAAGAAAACGACCATTAGGGAAGCCTCAGTACCAACGAAGCCCTCATGTATTGATCATACAATCCCTCACATGCTTACATACACCCGTCTCTTTTTAACTTCCCACAACAGATCGCTATAAACATAAACATTTTCACTTTGAAAAGCCTTCCATTCACTTATCGTACCCAGAAAATTCAACCTTAATTCACACACGTTTCAGTTCAATTTGCATATCAACTATCTGCAGTAACGTTACGCCGTTTCTCCTGAAAGCTAAAGCCTTGTTGTGCCAGCAAATTCTGTTTCTATCTTTAAAGGAATAAAGATCTATTTCAAATTGTGTTTAAGTGAAAATGAACCGTATGTAGTAATTTCAAAGGTTATTATCGACAGTTATTGCAATGCTCTCAATTTTCAGTTGTTGACAAGTTAATAGCTATAGGATGTGTATATTTCCAGGAAAATAGAGGGTTGTAAACACCGCGATGAAGCTACAGATTTATTCGTATCTAGACGTTTTGATCGGTTCATTGTTAATTTGTTTCTTGGTTTTAACTTATAAAGTCCATTCGATACATGACCCCTTAGATAGGTACCTATTAGGCGGCTGAGAGTCAGTCAATATGCAATGATAAGAGTTGCTGCTTGAAGGAACCAGAAATGTGGAAACTTGCAGATAAACTAGAGCTACTGACATAGCTCGAAGTACTGCTCAGTTAAAATGACAGTGGGCATGCAAAATAACCCGAAGAAAGGATGGCGTTGGGGAAGAGACCTGGAATGGTGGAATCGATGCCTGGCATAAGCCTTAAGTTAGGAAGACGCCCGAATAGGTTCAATGGAGACGGTGGCGGTTGTTATCTGCACAGGATTGTAAATTGTGGCGATGTATGAGAATGGTCTATGTTCAGCAGTGGATGTATGTGGGTGATAGATTGATTTTAATCCACACGATTCTCGACGATTCCTCTGGGTGTAATTGTCACCAATTAAAAAAATCGAATAGACGGAAAGTTTTGTAATTTGTTACGAAGTCGTACTACCATGTTGGTTATACGCTGAATCGTTCCAGATAATTTTATTTAATCATTCGTTAGGATAATATAATCTCTATCTAATTCATCATTCATCATCATCATTTCAGCCAAAAGACGTCCACTGCTGGACATAGGCCTCCCCCAAAGATTTCCACAAAGGCCGGTCCTGGGCCGCCCGCATCCATCGTTTTCCGGCGACCTTAATCAGGTCATCGGTCCACCGTGTGGGAGGCCTACCAGCACTGCGCTATCTAATTGGGCTACTATAAATTTGTGGTTAGCTTTAAGAGTTTACTTTAGTATATTTAGGAAACGTTTGTAAGCAGACAACAATATTAATCTCGTTAGATAATAGTAGAATTATTCAAAACTAGCTGACCCAGCAAACCTCGTACCGCCTAAGAATCAATAAATGAAAAACCTGAATGATAATTCCAGAATGTTTCAACTTTATTAAAATATGTGCAAACCTTAACTAGAACAAAAATAAAGCATCATGAAAAAAAAATGATTATATTTTCTTTTTTCTTTCTCTCCTTCCCTGGACTTCCACGAATATTTCAAGACCATAATTATCCAAATCGGTCAAGGCATTCTCAAGTTTTAGCGAGACTAACGAACAGCAATTCATTTTTATTTTTATAAGTTAAGGATAATGTTCTAAACACAAATAGATGACGATTTCAGTCATCCCTTAGATTTGAAATGACTAAAAATGTTGTCTAAGTACCTATTAGTTAAGTATATTATTGTCACTACAGCATATGTTTGGTTTTGTTTTATGCAATTCGTATTGGTTTTACCGATGTTTTGTTTTTTTACCCGCTATCGTTTTGTTTGGAAAAGCTATTAAATTCTAGTCAACAAGTGCCATTTTGGTTAACTTTTCTCCTCCAAAAATGATGATCGAGGTGTCATTTGATTGGGAATGGCACCTAGATGATTTTTGAAAAAAAAATGTCCCGCTTGCGAGCTTTGCTAAAGCTATTAACAATAAACTAAAAAATGGGTTTAGTTTATCATAATTTTTGGAGACTGCTGAAAAAAGTTGACTAAAACGGCACTTTTTGACAAGACTATTATTACGAGGACGGTAACATTTCCACATATGAAAGAAAGAAAGAAAAATAATTTATTCGGCGCAATTTTAAATACTAACTATAATTACCTAAACTCTAATATAAATTGCGCTGAAACGGCGCTGGTTCAGCATAATTCAGACGGGGTGCCTGGCGCTGGTTTTCAACCAGACCTCTAGTGCCGAGCGGATGGAAAACCAGTTTACAAAAATTAAAATTAACAAAATATATGTGATATTACTTATCAATAGATACCATAGGTAACACTAATTCGTACACATCCAAACATGATAAACCTGTTTTTTAATAAATAAAACATATGAAATATACGAATAGGGTTGCCAACTATACTGTTTTAAACAGTATTATACTGTTTTTCAGTAAATTATACTTTTACTGTTGAACAAAAATAAATTATACAAAATACTGTTTTCAGCATCAAAATGCAAACACATTATTAAGTGTTATACTTAGACGCTCACACATATTTTTTCAGTAATTAATGAACAAGTGGCAGGAGGATACGAAAAGACCATTAATTAATTTTATTAAAAAAATTACTTATAGTTGTGGTGAGGCATATGAAGTTTTTAATGATAATGAAAGGTTACTTACAAGCATAACATCTAACTCCATCTTTTGGAACATTTTGAAAACATTCACCTGAAGAGGGCTTGCATAGAGCATGCGTTGAACTGTGAATAGGGACATACTAAAATATGACTTATCTTAAAGTATTAAGTCTCAAGTTGCGAGGATCTGTTTGCGCGTGCGTGTTAACATTGATTTATAACGTCAGTATCGTGACAGATGCAGGCTGTGGTTGAAAATAAAGTAATGTTTATATTAAAATTAAAGGGAAACAGATGAAATATAAGTAAAACATTAACAATGAGATTAGAAGGTAAGACTTATTTAATGGTACAATAAGAATATCAGCATTATAGCGCTTGTGCAGCCAGAAGCTTATTATTTATTCTCAAATCGTATACTTAGTTCATTTTTAACGATTGTTTGTTTTTAGCATTTTCTGTATTATAAAATACGGATACTGATGGAGCAGATTGTCGATTCTCCTAAGTGTAAAGTGAATAATAGTGAAATGAAAAGCACAATGAATACCAATACCATAGTAGTGTAGTTTTTATTCATTCGTCGTCGTTTCAACCAGTAAATGACCCACTACTTGGTCTTTTCCAAATTCATGAAAGGCAATATGCCCCCTGTACTACGCTACAGGGTTTGTATCAAGTTTTGCATTCCTTTAGTGGCCTCTTACGACATCCTCAGGATCGGATAGGGTGGTGTATCACCACACTGAACATGGTTCATATTATAACATTTAAAAGAGTGCTCCTCATTCCAAATTTTGTAGTCCAAGGGCTTCTTCCGAGCATGTAGCTTAAAGACAGGTAGGACATAATTCTCTGGCTAAATAAAACATTTACAGAATATAAAAAAATGAATCAGTGCCTTCCATACACGTCAGGCAACGCTTGTAATATCTAACCAAAGAAATCTATGACCTAAGTTTCTGGAAAAAAATACGAATTTGTTGTTTATAGGCATCTAGTATAACATATGACCAATAGGTGGCGTGGCACTAAATATTTTATCCTCTTTTTAGTAATTACAGTCGCGTAATACGATTACTTTTAAAGATGCCATTATGTCAAACCCGAAATGTAACCAATGTTCGGTCTCCAATAAAGGAATCCCTGACCCGTAGCCTGTCAGATCTATTGTAATCATTGGGGATTAGGGTGTTATCGCGTGATAATACAGTGGGTAGGGCCAGGTTCGAGGGCCCATGTTGTATGACATACCGGCCAAGAAATCGTCCAGCTTATTTTGTCAATAAAGCAATTTTTGTTGTACAAGGTAAAATTGCTTTGATGTTTTCTACTTATTTCACCGAACGGTACTTTTAAGTACATTTATAAATTTGGTTCATATAACGTATTTCGGATTGCCTGCTTGGTTTACGGAACGCAGCCACAGAGAAACTATAGAACATTATAGTTTGTGCGTTATAGCATGGTGCGGGTGACAGTTTCGGTAACATTTCGTTTCACTCTTGAAAGTTGACGCGATTTACAAATTAAGACTTTCATATTATGACATTCGTATTTCAGCTGTACCGTACATTCGTATTCGTGATATATTTAATCATTAATAATTGTAGAAAATTAAATGAAACCTACCAGAATGTTCTAGTTTACAAATAAAATCAAATTGAATGAAAAATTAAGCAAAGTGTTATGTGTATAACGTAATGCCATAGACGTATCTAGTGATGGAATGTACTGCTTCGATGGATAGTCGATATTTTTCATAATAAGAAACGTATATTGTGCGTAGGTCAATTTTTATTTTTAAATCTGGTCTATAATTAAACAACAGAACATTTATAGGGTAAGGTTGCTTATAATGTTGCTAAGAAAAAACAACGTAAACCCGATTTTGATTATTTTATATAATTACAAACATAATTATTTAGCCATAAAACATTTATATTGACAAGTTTATACACGTAGTTACACTAGACAACTGAATAACACACTCATTTCTACAACAATATTAAAGAGGACTAGATTTATGCTGCGAGTATCGTTAGCGATAAAAATGAATTGCATATCGTCACATCCCTAGTACTGTCATAATGGCAACTGTCACCCGCACCATGCTACAACGCAAATAGTATAACCGGGGCCACTCACATGCGCGCAAACATTCGTACATTGTACGAATGTTTGCGCGCATGTGAAGGGCCGACAAATTCATTCGCAAACTTAGCGGCTATGCGAATGGGTTCGCATACTCCATTTGCGAATGGGTTCGCAAACCTGTTTGCGCTTCCTCCTGCACATGTTTACGAATGTCTAAATATTTTTCTAAATATTTAAATATCTAAATATTTTATGAACAGATGACTAGAAGGGTTATTTTGATAATATCCTGAAAAGCAGCCCACGCTTTTTTTTACAATAAAATCATTTTTTTGACATTATTTTTAATTAAAATGTATTAAAATTTATATTCTATTTTTTAGTTTGAGTTTCTATAAAAGCGTATTTTTTAGTTTTTTTAAACTATTATTTATTTTTTTCGTCAATAGAACATTGAAGAAAAGAAGAATTTTAATTCATTGTGCAGGAGTTTAAAAAAAGGATTTCAATGAACTCCATCATCTTGGTGTTATTCCAATCCATTATAAAGGTACGCTAAACAAGAGTCGTCACGAACTATGAAAATAGCGACACATCCGTTACCTTCGCAATCGTGGGCGCAACTGGTCACACGAATGTGTGGGAGACTACGCGAAGGATCGCGGTTCGCGCGCTTTGATGTGCGTTAAAAAACCGACACCGCTTGGAAAAGCACGAATGCGGCCAAAACTTCGCGAACCCATTTGCGAATGTCGTCCTACACTTGTGGGTTCGCGTATTCGTGCGAATGTGAGTGACCGGCCTAAGTCTTTTGTTTTAACCAAGCTAAGATATAAAAATAGAAAAATAAGGAAAAAAAGGTTTATCACACTTATACAGACAGTATAGGTATATTTAGCACAATATGTTGGCTAAAGGCAGGAGTTCAGTCACATACACTACAGGTTTCTGCAGCTCTAATTTCAGCTCCAGCCCGGAGGAAACAGATTAATTTAAAGCAAGTAATTATAAATACTTCTTAAATAAATGCGCAATAAAAAAAGCAACATCACACTTTGGTCAATGACAGATGAAGAATTTATATTGTTAAAATATGAGTTAATGATTATGAAAATGATATATAACTTAACAAAAAATTTTTTCTCAATAATAACATGGTTGAAATTGATAAAAATGTGAATAATAAATATGTAATTAATTATTGGATGGTGATGGTGTCTTCTTGAACTTCATTATCTCGGTCCCTATTTGGGAAATTCACTGCATTTGAATTTTTACTTATTTACATTTTACGTAGTCTTCCCGCACGTGGAATGTGTCAATGTATTTTTTTTTATCACGATTAGGCATACCCAATATTATTAAAAGTTTTGTTCTTAAACTGCAATGTCCTCTGTTTTTGGTTTCATGGACATTCCTGTTACTACTTCTGTTCCTTTTCATTACAAGATGCAATTTGATAGTGATTATTTTGCTCGCCCTATTATAGAGCTGTGTGTCACTCAGCGCTTACTACGAACACCCTGGCATATGTACCACGCACTTGTCACATTGCGCATAATTTGTACTCCATTATGGGCCCATACAGCTCTGTAATAAAGTGGGGTCCGATTAAAGACTAGGCTCGTCTTTCGCCAAGCCAACTGTTCAGAAATTGAGGGTCCGGTATAAATTATGCATTCGATATATTGAAAGTTCTTTGTAATAGATTTTGAGGGTTGGCAATGCACCTGTTTCTTTTTTTGAAATTTAAGTGCAATGTAATCTGAATTCGTACTTGCAGTGGATAGTTTCGTAATAGTAATAAGTATATAGTTTGTACGTCGTAAGTCCAGGCTTCTATTAAATTCAACCGGTGTTAAGATAGCTGGTTATTACTTCGATCAACGAATTGGCATTGGCATACAACGTGACTTTCTTGGCACCGTCACCGATGAAAGTGATCTGGCACAAATTCCATCTTTTATTTATTATCTAGTTAGAAAATATTAGAATTTAGTGTTTTATTTGATATGTAGTTTATATGTTATTTATTTATGTTGGTGTCAATAAAAATGTATCACTTAACCGTGTGAAGAATTTTATTTATAAAACTTGTAGTGTATTTTTTACTGTCATTTACGTCATAAAGACGAAGGTAGAATGAAGAAGTATATTTTGATTCTTAACTTCTACATAAATTTTTTAATGTATAATTCGTGTAGAAACTATTAACATTAGAACTCCACGCCTTAGCCACGAATTAGCCTATTCATAAAAAAAGAAAACATTTAAATATAGAACACGCCGCTAATTTAAAACAACCAAATCGGAGAGGCCTTTCAATTTGTCCTATTTTTGACTGGCCGATGACAAATGTAATGGGCAGGTCCTTGCCAAATGAGGTGTGAATATTGGGGCCCCGCGGGCTTTAGGCCCCAGGGGGCTAGGGGCCCAGCTGCCAGCCTCACCCTTTGCTGCAACAAAGCCCCTCAAATTATAGACAGGTATTGAGCACGCTGTTAGTTCTGTGATTGTTTCGTTATTTGTTGATTGTCAGAGTGAATTGCCGACGCGTGGCGGCTGTTGGGATTTGTCAAAATGTTGTCGGAACACCGGTTTTATTGCCCACGTTTTGATCATTCATACGGTCAGTGGGTAGCAACTTTTTTCTTCGATATTCGTCCGTAGATTAATAGAAAGCTTGGTTGATGAGTTCGCGAACTTCCCTCACCCACGGAACTTTTTGCTTAAGATACATACTCTATCGCTTTAATGTAATGCAAAAAAGTGTGCAATACTTGCATAGCGATACAAGTTGTCGTTACGTTATCGTTATCGATTAGTTGAACAACCTCACAATCAGCATTCCGATCGAAAAAATCTACATGACGCATAACCATCCAAGTTTGTGAGCCTCTAAACACTTTTTTATTGTTTTAAGTGCATGCCTTACTCAAATATCTTAATTATCAGCTTCTAGAAGCGTGAGAACCAAAAATCATACATCGCGAAGTTTGCAGAGCATCTGGCTAAATGTTCATCTCTTTGCGTCTCAAAGTCTTTGTGTTCATTTATACCATCAATTACCAATATTTATATCTAAAAGCTCAATAAATAAAATTGAAACAGGGACATATTTTTCAAACAAGGAAATATTCCAATTTAATCTCAAAATAAATGTAGGGATATTGTCCTACTGTGCAATGCTGGCATGATGGTTTGGCACAGAGTTTGTATTAAGTTGCATTCTTGCGTTCCTAGGACATCCACGACACCTACAGGATGGTTCTTTTGGAACCTATGTTATTTGTCAAATATTTCTTTCAGCATGTTTAATAATCTTGCTGGACGCGATGGTGTTCGGTCTACGCCGAGGTCCACATCACCCCCATGGGCAAACTCCTCATAAACACAGCCATTACAAGCCAAGAGGGGCGGCGCCACTGACCGATGATGAACAGCTGCTACGCGATGCCACGTAGGTCCCTGTTTCATCTTAATCTCAGCCTACGAAAGACTCACTACTGAGTCCGGACCAGTTTTCGTGAAGTGCACTGAAGCCAACTGTGCCACGTTGGCATATTAGCATTTGGCATTTTTTTTCGTTGGAAATGCTCATGATGTCCCGGCCGTTGGATAGTAACCGGGGTATGTGGGACTCCGGGGCGCAAGAAGATGGTAATTAGCGCCCCGATCTACCCACTAAAACCAACGACATTCCTCGAGTGGCCACTTTAGGGAATCGGCCTGCTGCTGCGGTAACCGTCGCTCCTAGACTGTCACACCTGAGTCCTCGCACTCCCAGGGTCACGGAGTATGTTCCCTAACCTGTGGCCCTGGTACGGGCAGTTGAGGATCGCCGTCGGTTTTAGTGACTAGGTCGGGACTTGTTATTGTGCCGCGAAGTCCGACATAAGCCGGATAGCACCCATGAGGATATCTACAAAAAAAAGAGGTGTCGCTCACCGGTCGTCCACCCAGTACAAAGTTAAAGTTCATGGGAGCGGAAGGAAAATAGATTCCCTCAGCTGCTAAAACTATGCCTCCCCTCATATAGCTCTAGCCACCGTACTAACGCTTAGAAACTCAGCACCGCCCAAGGGTCAGATTGGTATTCTATATGATTCCTAGATGGTATTCTGTAAATATACAACTTGTGTTGTCAAGTTGTCCACACGGACCACCGATCCGACCGACTCTAGAGGCTACAAAGACTGCTTCTGAGTCACGGGTTTCCAGTTAGTTTACGGGGTTGTGCAAGTGTAGGCTAGAGATGCTACGGGTATTGGTGTCGTGTGTGCGTAAATTCCATGTTTCACGCACACGTAGTGAGGTGTTGTCTCGTAATGTTTTGTATGTTTGCTTTGCAGGCACATAGAAGAGGATTCTAAAGTCCTTACCGCAGAAATGTTATCAAAGATGAGTCCAGAAGAGCTCGAGTTTCATTATTTTTCGGCTCATGACTTCGATAGAAATTCAAAGTTGGACGGCTTAGAATTACTAAAGGTAAGGTAAGGCTTTTAAGTAAGACTCGTAAGAAGGAGAAACTTAACCATAACTTGCTTCACGGATTCATGCACAGTGCAGACATTGAATATGCAGGGGTCAACACCCTTATTGCCCTTGGTGGGTTATAGGACTATAGTGAGAGTATAGACCTAAACAAACGAAGCAGCTCCATTTTATTGAGTTCTGAAACAGTTTTTTGTTATAAAATGTATGTAATTACCAAATGGGTTCCAGTGACAACCAACCGACTAGTTATCGTTATAATTATCCTACAACATAATACACTATAGAACTCAGATTACTAAAATCTGAGCTCTATAGTGTGCCTCTGGTTCTCTGTGGTTATTCAAGAAAAAAGAGATGCTCTGCTTTTTCTGAAATGTTGTACACAGCATCTGTATCGTTAGTCCTATCGATGTTTTCGTTTTGGCTATACATTTTTTGTAACACCCTAAGTATAAGCCAATAGCTGCCAGATAATTGAGTGGTTGAGGGATCGACTGCTGCGCAGCATGTCGCGAGTTCGATTCCCGCACGGAAGAAATATTTGTACGACCTACAAGTATTTGTTCCAGGTCTGGGTGTTTTCTATAAGTATAAAAGTAGTTTATCATCAATCTCGTTACCATAACACAAGCATTAAGTTGCTTAGCTTGGGACGAGATGGCGTTGTGTGAAATGTCCAAGGATATTTATTTATTTATTTATAATTGTTTGTTTATGTATTTTTGAAATGGTTTTGATCACTGAATAAATTTATATGAAATTGTTAATAATGCCTTAACACTGTAGATATAGCATATTACTTATTTGATATAATCCAATACTTTAGTGGTCCCGTGCGGAACCAATTCCATGAGGGTGTCGTGAGTAAAGGGACGCACGCTTGCCATAAGAACACTTGATACATACACTGTTCATGTCATGTCTGGCCAGCGTGGCACAGGGGGAGTTGGAGGAGACCCGAATCAGCTGCGGGTCATGTATGGATTGAGATCATGATGATGATTCGATGTTTTCAGGCAATCTACCATACTTTGGAACATGAAGGTTCAGACCCAGACTCTGATTTATCTATAGAACCAGAAGCAAATAATCTAGAAGCGTATATCGGTAAGTTTTGGACTGCTTTGTTGGTATAGGGGTTGGATGTGCCGGATCATTGGTCCAGGTTCGATTCCGGGATCAGAAGTGTCTGTGTAAACCAGATGCTCTTGCTGTTGGATGTCATTTGTGTTCGTGAATTACATGTTTGTAAACTGCCTCTGCGGTACAGGTACGTAAGGTAGGGGGTTTCATCTATATAAGAGAACACCCCAGTAAGTATTACAATGGCTAGAAGCTATTGCAGTTCTATTTTATACTTTTGTAGCGTTATACTAGTTTTATACACAACGACTCTCAAATCGAACTAGGCACCTGTTCCAAAGACGGAACTTGCAACCCCAAGGCCAATAAGGCCTAGAGATTTATCAGAGACTTTTAAATAATGAATTGAAAGATTCAGTAAATTTTTTTTTGAATGATTACATTTCTAGAACAAATTGCAAGTGTTTTTAGTACCTAACCTTATTACTAGATATTATTATGAGGCTTCTTTTCACTATGACACTTCACTATTCGGGAATAAAGATATTTTTCTTTCTTTTCTTCTATTCGTAATAGCATAGATGACAATAAGCTTTACGGATGGAATGTTGGACAAAAAGGCGATCAACATAGCAAACATTTCCATCGTCCGCAATAACCGTGAATGCATTAAATCACAAAATAATTAGGTTATGAAATCAATCTACATACAAAGCACACTAGAGCACCGCGTACATAGACTTCCCTCACCGACACGATATCTCGGTACGGTTGAGAACAGTGCCAGCGCGTGTGCCATCCGCTTAGCCACGCCGCACATGCTCAGACTCGCATTGGCTGTCACGCGTCACGTGCGAATGGCAGTATTTAAAACCTATGGCGCAGTACCAAGCTCCGTATTTGCTCTCACGTGTCGTCGCACACGCGTACATGCGGAGTTTGGTACAGCGCCCCGCACGCGGCGCGTGACAGCCAATGCGAGTGTGAGCATGTGCGGAGGGGCTTAGAAACGTGCCTTTTGGTGGTTTTTGTTCAAAGATGAAGCAACAAAAAGAAAGTTATTATAAATAAATAAATAAGCTTAGGTACGGAAAGTGCGATATATATCGCTGCTTAAAAGCGAAATGGTCACCAAACGAAATTATCTGAAAATACTTTTATTTTTGAAATCAGGCCATTTTGCTCCTACTTTCATTTTAGCGAAGACACAAAATCGGCCTGTAAATACTTATAACCTGGGTTATGACCTTTTAGTTTTAAAGCAGCGACATGACCTTGATCGCTGTACCTAATTAATTTGTGCTTTAGTTTACTTAACGTGCAAATCATTTCAGACCTTGTCGACCGGACATTAGAGTCAGATGATCAAGACGGGGATGGATTTGTATCCTACGCTGAATATCGGGCAGCCAGAGCCAGAAATCCCACTGATAGAACACCTAGAGTGGTGGCGTCTAATACACTTTAGCACTTAATCATTAAAAAGTTATGCTTCTTGGCATATACAACGTGATATCACCAAACGATGATTTATTTTATTTTGACCCTTGTTGATACGGTTGAATTTTGCAAAAGTGCGTTGTTCTTACAATGAGACGATAAAACAATAATCAGGTAATACTTTCATCGTAAGTGTACCTTGCCTTCGGAGGTTGAACTTATTTATTAGTTTCAGCCCAAAAACGACCCACTACTGAGTCGGGCCTCCTCCAAATTCATGGAGTGAAATTAGTCTACTGTGCCACGCTGGCAAGGCGGGTTGGCACAGGATTTGTATCAAGATTTCCTTCTCATGCGGCTAGGTGATCTGGCTCTTACGATCCTTTAGTCACCTCTTACGACACCCTCAGGATAGTGTGGGTTGGTGACATTGTCTATTCTAAATCCGTCACCACACGGACGAATTTCTTTATTGACAGGACAATAAAACAGGTAACAACTACGAGTAGCAATTAAACAAGTAATTCTAATAGACTGATCTTATTTTACGTTAAATATATTTTTAATACAGTTGCTCAAAAAGTGGCGTATTGCAGGGACGTATAGCGTTCGGGAAGTGGGCTATTACACACTCGTGATCTTTTTTTTTTGTTATTTTTTTGTCAAAATAATGTCTATTATAAGGAAAAACCAACCATGAAGTTTTTACTAAAAAAATCATAGAAGTTTTTATGATTCATTACTAATTTGTTTCAATATCAGATTTAATGATTTGATTGAATGAGTTAGGTTAGGTTTCATTTCAATTCATCTCATTAAATTTCATTTTCATTTCATACCAATAAAAAAAATCTACTGAAGACTACTAGTTGCTTTTACCTACTAGAATGGGTGAAGAAAAAAAAGTCTCTGCATATATTCTACGGTTGGCGCCATTTTTGTTTATAAGTCATAAATGATTAGTTAGTTGAGTTTATTGTGTTTTTATTATTTTATTAAATTGCTTCATTATTTCGCAACTGTATTAAAAATAGTCGTTCAGTACACGTGCGGAACCGTCATTGCAACTTGTTCCGACTGTCAACCCTCGCCTTCAGGAACTCTTTGTAATGACAGCCTTTCCGCACTTGTAATGAAATATACTATATTTTGGTAGCTTGGTAACGATTATTTTGACAATTCGGGCATGGAAAATGTTTTGAAAATGGAAATGACATCTAATATTAAATGAAACTACATCGCATAAGTATTCACTTTATTTTCTCGTAATTAATTATAAAAATAGTTATAAAGCATCCATTCTGTACCTGCAGGCTTATATGATTCCGTGTGGTGCTGGTTTTAGAATGCATATTGCCGCCACCCTTTTTAATCCTGAGCGAGTCGTAAGAGAAATAAAACAGGAAAACGGGAAAACTTGATACAAAAGCCTATGCCAACCCGTTTGGCCAGGGTGGCATAGTACACTAGTTACCCTCCATGTAGTTGGAGGAGGCCCGCCTCAGCTGTGGGTCATATATGTGTACTTATTATTTTAATTTATATATTTTTATCATTTTGATTTTATTTTGTATGTATTTTTCTTTATAGTATATAGATAGTATATTTTGATTAATTGTGTATGTAAGTCTATTAGAAGTAAACTTAATTTTCATTATTTAAGTGCATCTAGCCCATGTCATTCTCTGCTCCACCCAATGGTTGACTGTTAGAGAATGCCTCTAGGCATTAAGTCCGCCAATGTACTATGTTGCATGAAGCCTTAAATAAATAAATATATGGATTGAGCAGTAGTAGAAGAAGAAGAAGTAACAAATCTAAGTTATTGTATCGTTGTAGCTGTATTAAGATATGGATTCAGTATACTTAAAAAATAAACTAAATTTATGGGTTATGACTATACTATCTCTTACTTATCTCTACATATAGTTATCCATATTGACTCAGTCAAGTCAAGTCATTCAGTTAGGTTAGTCTTACGCACACCCTTCCTAACAGTTCTAGAAAAGTAAATCACAAACACGCTCGTATTTTTATTATGATAACTAGTGGCCCGCCCGGCTTCGCCCGCGCAAAGCGGGGCTGGGTTATACATATAAACCTTCCTCTTGAATCACTCTATCTATTAAAAAAAACCGCTTCAAAATCCGTTGCGTAGTTTTAAAGATTTAAGCATACATAGGGACGGACAGACGACATCGACTTTGTTTTATACTATGTAGTGATTAACATTGCCAGATATTATAGATCGATTTACATTACTAGGTATTTATCTAGATCAACTAGTTTACACGAGTTTCTTCTGTTTACTCGCCGCATTTGTATCTCCTATTACAACTTCTGCCATTTTCGCCCCAACGAGCAGCTTCTTGAATGCCGTGGGATATCTTTTCGTATGGCTCCAAATCGACGCTGTTTCTGTAATAAAAATATCGTTGCCAAAAAATAAAAAAATATCTAAGTATTAGTAGTACAGCGTTAATTAGTGAAGTCAATCGGCATAACTTATATGCTAGTCTGCGGAAAACCTCTTTAAGTTAGTGTAGGTTCTATAGAGCACTTTTCAACCGACATCTAAAAGATCGAGGTTCTTAATTTGGATGTATGTTTGATACAGTATAACAGCGCCATTTTTAAACTTATTAAAAATAAACTTCGTTCGAATATCAATAGTCGAATAAGTATTGATTTCAGATTGGCCCCATAGAAAGCCCCATCGAAATAAGTTCAGTAGTTTGGTATAAAACATGCAATAACTGCTCAACATATGTTTTTATGATAACTAGTAACATTTTAGGTATTTCGACATTTTGTTGTAATTCGACTTCGGTTGCATTAAAATCTAAAAATTATAAGATGGTTGCAAAAATGTAAAGCGACTTCAAAATAGGCATACACAACCATTTGAAGTCGTGGCCAACTTAAATAGACACCGACGTTAATTAGGATATAGGTATGCCTAAGTCTGACTTCAAATGCCTACTTATTTTTCACATTTTAGTACATATTTTGAAGTTGGTTTATTTTTTTTGCTAACACCTGTGAATAAGAGTATTGTTATGGATCCAATTCCTTAGTTTGTTGGACAACTTTCAACTGCTCTTGTTCAAGGTTCTTTATATTGCTGCCTGCCTCGTTGGTCTAGTGGTTAGATGTGCCGCCTTTGGATCAACGGGTCCCGGGTTCGATCCCGGGGTCGGGCAAGTGTCTTTGTCTAAACCAGAGGCACTGGCTCGGAGTCTGGGTGTCGATTTCTATCGATAATATGTATGTATTTACAAAAAAAATGTATACAAGTAGTTTATCATCCATCTCGTTACCATAACACAAGCATTAAGTTGCTTAGCTTGGGACGAGATGGCGTTGTGTGAAATGTCCAAGGATATTTATTTATTTATATTTATATACCCAATTCGTCGTCGTTTCTTCGTCAACCAACTACTGAGTCGGACCTCCTCCAAATTCATGGAGGGAAATGAGCCTCCTGTGCACAGGTCATTGGCACAGGATTTACATCAAGTTTTCCTTCTCTTGCGGCTTTATGATCTGCCTCTTTCGTACCTCTAGTAAAATCTTACGACAGCACTCAATATAAAATTAAATTAAAAATTTAAATAAACCCCCGACACAATAACCTTTAAAAAGTAAAAAATAAAAATAAATACTTCGCGTTGGGGACCACTCCCACTTATTTATTACCTGACCCCTGGTCCCTTAACGCGAAGTATTTATTTTTATTTTTTACCTTTTAAAGGTTATTGTGTCGGGGGTTTATTTAAATGTTTAATTTAATTTTTATTTTATACTTTTTATAGGTACATACTTATTATAATGTAATCCCACTCGATTATATTTGCAGACATTCGGTTATTCTTCCCCACTTTCACCCCTCATAACTTTTAAACGGCTCACCCGATTTTCATCAAACATGTCTAAGAACACTCGCCCGTAACTCACCTTTCATACAAAAAAAAACTTTATTGAGCTCGCTTCATCCGTTCGCGAGCTACGGTGCCACAGACAGACAGACAGACACGTGAAACTTATAACACCCCTCTTTTTGCGTCGGGGGTTAAAAATTTAGATTCAGCGGAGAGGAAGATGCAACGACTTACCCTTGTACCAACTTGGTGCCTTGTATCAGAAGTTCTGCTCCAGAAGAATATAGAGCAGCTTGGTTAGGTTTCTGGCAGGACAGCAAGTACAGGCAACCATAGTCTTTTTTCTGCTGACCCGCCAGGTAGCTCAAATATAGTAGGATTTCGTCTTCGCTTATGTATGTCGCGTTCTTGTTATCTAAGCAACGATATCAATCACTACATAGTATAAAACAAAGTCGCTGTCGTCTGTCCGTCCCTATGTATGCTTAAATCTTTAAAACTACGCAACAGATTTTGAAGCGGTTTTTTTAAACAGATAGAGTGATTCAAGAGGAAAGTTTATATTTATAGAATACATGCTTAATATTGTAGAGAAACACTGGTAAATTTTGATGTTCATTATGCATCATTGCCGTGCGAAGCCGGGGCGGGTCGCTAGTTTTTATTATATTTCTACTACTCTATATATTATATGACCCACTACTGAGTCGGGCCTCCTCCAAATTCATATACGGACATATGTCCACTTTGTCGCGCTGGTAAAACTTGTTGGCACAGGGTTTATATCAAGATTTCCTTCTCTTGCGGCTAGTTGATCTGCCTCTTGAGTTCATTTAGTCGCTTCTTATGACACCCTCAGGATGGAATGGTGCGGTGACTAAATCCGGTATTCTAAATCCGTCACCACACGGTTACAAACCAAAACAAACCTTTATAAAGTGCGGAATCGAAAATACTGCTCTCTCATGTATCAGTAATGGTTATATAAATGAAATGTTACAATCCTTTTCGCCGAACATACTGGTCATTTGGCGGTTGGGACCAGATAATCCTTTAGCAATAGGATTACTCGGCAGACGGACACGACAAACGCATCTTCATGTTATAGGATTAGTGTAGTGGTCAGTTTGTTCGGCACGCGTCGGTAGCAGATGTTTCTAGTTGTTTCCGGGTCATTATTGGATATTATCTTTTTTTTTTAAGTTACTGACGGCTGCGGATGTGACATTTATTGATTGATGAAATTAAGAACGGAGTGCAAACTATTAAATGATTTTTTATTTTTAACTAGCGACCCGCCCTGGCTTCGCACGGGTGCAATTATGAACCCCTAAATTTATCAGTGTGTATCTACAATATTATGGATGTATTATACATAAAAACCTTCCTCTTGAATCACTCTATCTATTAAAAAAACGCTTTAAAATCCGTTGCGTAGTTTTAAAGATTTAAGCATACATAGGGACGGACAGACGACAGTGACTTTGTTTTATAATATGTATTCATTAACCGATAAACTCCGTTATTTATTTTTCTTCGCCGACTTGGAAGGGATTTTTTATGTTTTGGTTTTAAGCCCTTCGGTTTTTGGTGCTTTTTTAAATTTTATATTCTGGGATAAAGATTTTTATAATAGAAAACAGGGCATACCGTCAAGGCTTCTCCCGTAATAAGGGCCTCCTTTCCACGCACCAGCACCGAAGAATCCCGCTGCCAAGATAAGTGCTTTCAAAATGATCAAAATCACCAAGTTCGTCAGATTCAAACTCAGCACCTGCAATAAAAAATAAACTATAATAATACCTGGACATGTTCTTCCACGATCCTCTAGCTGAAAAGAGAAAATCTTCGTAATCTGTGAAGTGTGAATTTTGGGTTAGATAACAAAAATTTCTTGTGGATTATTTCCTCCACATTACATTATGGACAAACACATCTAATCCTACTAATATTATAAACGTGAAAGCTTGTAAGAATGTATCTTTGTTACTGTTTCACGCAAAACCTACTAAATGGATGTTGATGAAACTTTATTATAATATAGCATAATACGTCAGAATAACACATAGGCTATAATTTATCAAGATATATGTCTAACGAGTCTTCCGTATGGTGACGTTTTAGAATACACACTGTCACCAAGCCATAGCATCTTAAGGGTATAGTACATAAGATGCGACTAAAGGAACCAAACACGCAGATCACTTAGGTGCAAGAGAAGAAAACATTATACAAACCCTGTGCCAACCTGTCTTGCCAGCGTGGCACAGTAGGCTCATGTCCTTCCATGAACTGAGGGTAATTACTACTGTGCCACTCTGGCAACATGGGTTGGCATATGGTTTTGTATCAAGTTTTCCTTCTCTTGTGGGTAGGTTATCGGTCTTGTCGTTTCATTTTATCGGCTTTACGACACCCATATGATGGAATAGGGTAGTGACACTGTGTTCTTAATCAGTACTTGCTTTTATTTATGCCCTCGGGGTGGGAAAGGCTGCTGTCATTACGTATTTTTAATTTATTTCAAAGTTTGGTAGGCATAAATCCATTCTCTTCTTTGAGTTTAACCAATATTGTACAACGAGTAGTCGTAACACATAAAATATTTGAGTTTTTAAAACTAACGGCAAACACAGATAACATAACAAGTTCCTTAGGCTGCTTTTAAAATGACGTCATCTATTCTTGGAACCCGTGACTCACTATTGAAACCTTATCTATCCCAAAAAAGCATTGTTCACAGTTCAAAAGCGTGCAACTTTATACGGAGTGCAAGAAATACGAACCTGGGAAACGCAGTCAAAACCAACCTGACTGCTGCCTGTGGACCTGGCAATAAAGTCCTTTGCTATGCTGGTCACGACTTGACCCCCTGTGCCACTAAAGAAACTCCCAGCCGCGTCCAGAAACGAAGATCTCCCGAGATGTTCTGTGTCATTGCCCGTATCAAATCTGGCGATGGTGTCTTCATCTTCTCTGAAGGGTATCGCAGGTTTCTCTTTTGGTAATAACACGTTGGTGTCGAAATTTTTCTTTGGGTACATTTTCTTGGCGTATTGAGGCGAAGAGTAAGCTCCGGAGTGTTCAGAAGAGACTAGTACTATACAGCTAAGCGTGAGTATTATTCGGAACATCTTGGAAATTGCGACTGTTCTTAGGGGTAGTTGGAAGGCGACTGTCGATCAGATAGTTACTACAATGGTTGCTGATAGTATGGTAAGGTTTGCATTTTTTTCCGTAGTTTTATCTTTTCCCGTATTCTTTTGTTTCCGCGCGGTGACTCCTCCTAATGGCCCTATTGTTTTTGCCTTTTAGTGGCGAAATGACATCTTTTTTACTTAATCGTATGAATAGAATCTGAGCTTGGCTTATTGAGTGGGCACTGAAGTTAAGTGGCCATTGAAAACGGAATATGGAACTGAGTAATCAGTATTTTGTCCGTGTGGTGACGGATATAGAATACATAGTGTGACCACCCTATTAGTCGACACGCTCAGGATGATATGGGTTGGTGACAGCGTGTATTCCAAATCCATCATGACACGGAAAAGGTATTTAAGTATAGAAAATTAAAATTGAAAGAAAAATAAGGAAATGAATAATACTTACCACATGCCAGACTACGATGAGAAATTATTCGTCGACTAGAAATGTGTGTTAGCTAAGTAATATGTACAATTTACCCGGAATAGAACCGGCGACCTATGACCGAAAGGCGGATCCAACCTCTACAAGTTTTAATATATTTCTCAACAAATAAAATGTCGGAATAATTTGTAATAGTTGATTCATTCATCACCACTACTGAGTCGGGCCTCCTCCAATCACATGCAGTGTATTAGCCTACTGTGCCACGCTGGCCAGACGGGTTGGCACAGGGTTTCGTTTCAAGTTTTCCTTCTCTTGCGGCTAGGTTTTCAGCCTTGTCATTTCATTTTGTCGGCTTTTACGGCACCCACAGGTTGGAATGGGATGGTGACACTATGCATTCTTAATCCCTCACCACACGGATTGTTGGTTACACTTGTCATTACTCAGTACGGTAGTCCGTTCCGTTACATACACAATTGGGACAAGCACTGCATTTCGGCAACACTGACATAACAATACATCATGGTTTAAATGTTTTGACATCATTTTCGTCACCAATGCTCGGTGGTCTACTTTTTATATATTTTGATGCTTATTCTCTTATTGTTAAGGTAAAGTGTGGTTAACTTTTTATTTGGAAAACCATATTATGGAGTAAATGACCCAAAGAATAGTCACAGAATATTAAAACACGGGAAAGCGCAGTGCTTGTAGGCTTGCATATGATGGACCGACGACCTGGTTAAGGTTTCCGGAAACGGATGGATACGGGCGGTTCAGGACTGGCCTTCGTGGAAATTCTTGGGGAGCCCTATGTCCAGCAGTGGACGTCTTTTGGCTGAATTCATGATGATGATTAAAAACATAATTACATTCTCTTTGGACTTATTGGGAGTCAGCGTGAAACAAGTTGATTTCTTTAGTTTGATTGTAAATTAAGACTGCTTTAAGAGTCCGCCAGATACTCTATGTAACATTCACAGTCAATGACGCAGTGATAGTTATGTGCCAGCTTGAGATATCTACTACTAATATACAGGTTGTCTCAAAAATAGTGGCAAGTGGAAGTCCAGAGATAGAGCCCTTTGGGGTACCCGAATCACCCCCATATATGTTCTGCGATTTTCATAGCTTTCGTGTTCTGATTTTTTTCGGAATTTTTGACAATTTTCTTTTTTGACAAAAAAAAACTTCAGCTTCAACTTAAAAAAAAACTAAAATCCTATGAAATTGTACTTTTAAGCATAAAATATTCAACTTTATAACTTTGACCAAAATTATGAAAATATTGGTGTAAAGCCAAACACTTAAAATTCAGAAAAAAATCATAACACGAAATCTATGAAAAATCGCAGAACATACATGACGGTGATTGGAGATGCTCTATCTCGGGACTTCCGCTTGACATTATTTTTTGCCACACCCTATAAATCCGTGTGGTGACGGATTTAGAATACATAGTGTCACCACCCACTTCCACCCTGAGGGTGTTAGAACTGCCAAAAGGAAATGAAAAGGGCGACAACCTAGCCGCAGGAGAAGAAAAACATGAAACAAAACCCTGTGCCAACCCGTCTGGCCAGCATGGCACAGTAGGCTTATTAACCCTCCCTGTGCTGTGAGGAGGTCCGACTCAGCAGTGGGTAATTTATGGGCTGTTTAGTAGTAGTAGTCATATAGGTATGACTCACTGCTTAGCCCTCCTCCAATTAAAATTAGGGAAATTAGCCTACTGTGCCACGCTGGCCAGACGGGTTGGCACAGGGTTTCACATCAAGTTTTACTACTAAACAGAACAGAGCTTGAGCTTATAAAATTAAGTAATATTTTTGTGCCGATTGCAGTGAAATCGGGAACAAGGCAACCTACAATATTAGTGATCTAAGTTCAGAAGTTAGGCTAGCATAGAATCATGCAAGACACCAAGACATAAAGTAGTGTAAGCTTATATCAAAATGAAAATCAAACCTCATTTAATCAAGTTGGCTCATTAGAGCTCTTTTGACAGGTCAAAAAAAAAAATTTAATTTAATATTTACCATTTAAAATTAATTATTTACCATCTACCACCGGTTCGGAATGCACCTCTACAGAGAAGAGCCGGCAAGAAACTCTGTAGTTGCTCTTTTTAGATTGTCATTTTTGGGTTTTTGAGACAGATTTGTGAGAGCAAACTCGCGCAATAGTTCCAAAGGGCCAAACATCAGCCAGATCTAGTCGACAATAATGTAATGCCCAAGCCAACCGACCCCCAGCAACGGCACCTGTTCGCAAGCATGACGCATGCGGCAGCCATCGCCCTCCTCAACCATATTGCAGGGAAGAGAACGACCCGCCGCACGCGCCGCACCCGCCGCATATGTCACGTTATAACAAATAAACATTTTCTGCATGGTTTGTTTGCCTGATTGCGATGATTGCAAAGAAAGTAAAACTTCACAACAATAGCTACATAATCTATGGCATGTTGTTAGTTCAAAGAAATTGAAATTTCATATATGTATTACTACAACTACTATTCAGCCCATCAATGACCCTCTGCTGGGTCAGGCTTTCTCCAATTACATGGAGGGTAATTATCCTACTGTGCCACGTTGGCCAGACGGGTTGATATAACTATTATTCTAAAAGCTTCGTATGAGGCGACAAAAAGAAATGACAAGGAGACAAAATACTGACTTGACTTCATCAAATTTCGTTTAGCTTTTATGCTGAACGAAATTTCTTGATGTTATTAAAAAGACATAAATTACTCTGTCTCCCAGAACGCTTTTTACATCTAACATAATAGTCCAATTTTGATGGATTCTTGAATAGCGATTTGATGATCATCCAGACGAGGAGATATTTCTGGCAGGGCAGCCCCCGCAGCGCCTATCCTCCCATAACTAGAGTCGGGGTTTTCATAACCGTACGATTTGTTCTCTAAGCGATATTTAATGACGTCATTAGTTCTGATCTTTGTAGCATGCTGGTCGCAACAGAGCTATACATGTTTGTGTTGGGCATGTCAACAAAAACAACAAATGATTTTGAAAAAATATCGTGCAAACATTTGTAATTTACTAACCCAATTATGATAGTAATATACTATGTAATTCTAAATGAAAAAGAACGACAGTATTTAGTTATTTTAATCGTATTCAAAATTAAGTTTTGCGACGAATTAAAAAGCAACGTTGGGGACCAAACATACAGAAACGCGAAAAATAACGAAGCCTATCAGGTCGATGTCATCTTAAATAATTGACACCAACGTAAATTGTTCGTAATTTTTCGGTTTGCAGTGCTATTTTGAAATCGGTTTACATTTTTTGTTAATAATGTTTTAAGTGTCTACATCTAGTGGAGTTCTGGTAAACTACATTTTGTAAGAATACACTCGTAACTTTGTAGTTGGACCACTTTTCAAGAGGTGGCGCTACTTGTAGCAACAACAGCTTGTAGTTGTTTCCACATATATAGATGGCACTATTGTATTTAAAAAGTAAGACCTACGCGATCACAGTCTTGCTCTTCGATCGAGAATACAACTGCTTGTTATCACCATAGACATTACGAGCTATGGCTACATTATTGGCCTACTCCACTGCTTTATATTAAGGTCTGCAATACCTTCATAACTTGCGTGTATCGCCAAGAAACGAAGGGTCGTCCGTGTAAGATACTTGGACTTAAAAAAAATAGAACAAACTGCATTAATCTGAATGTTCCAGGGTAGCCCGCGAAATTCAAATTTTCTTACGTTTTTTGCAATTTGCAGGTCAGTACTAGGTTGTATGTTGAATAAAATGTTATTCGCGGCTGTAAGACGTATATAGTTATAGACTAATTCTATAACTACATACGTCTTACAGTAGTCTATAACACCTTAATGAGATATAAATCATCAATACAACCCTCCAAGCTCATAAAGGTGCAAGGAACACTCTTTCAAGCTCAAAGTCATTCTTTAATCGATCGAATCGATTTAATCCTTCGATACTTTTTTGTGTCACTGGGCAAACGCTTTTACTCAAACCGTTAACCCTGTGGTGGGTACGACGGTACTCCCACATACCCCAGGCTTGAGACCATTACAAGTTTTCTGCCACTTATAAAAGAAAAAGGTTCGACGGTTGTGTGAGACTCCTTATTTCTAATTCAATCAAGTCGAAATCGTCAGTCAATCTCAGCGTGATCGATCTTTTGATAGTTCTCGTTCATGATCTACTAATTCATGTTATTTCTGCACAATTATCACTCTATTGGTTCCATGTCGTAATTATCGTTCCATCATCATCATTATCACCCCACATTAGTCCACTGATGGACATAGGCCTCCCCTAAAAAGCGCCATAACGCCCTGTCTACAGCTTAACGAATCCAGCCGCTGGCGCTGCCCGCAACCTTTCGCAGATCGTCGCAATTAGTTCCATGTAGATAATAAATTACCTTGTACACAGTATCGTATACGTGTACTATAATGTTGAGTTTGATATAAACGCATCCCTACATGATGATTTGGATTTGGTGTATCCCTTTATACTTATTAAATATATTTTTTGACAAACGAAATCGCTTTGCGGCTGCGCATCCCAACTACCTTCTAAAAGTCCAGCAGCGATAGACCCTCTAGTTTTAGGCTGCTACTGGTTCTTCCACACTCTATGGTCTCCACCTTACTAGCCACAAAAACATGTTAGCCAAGTTATTAAAGAAAACAGACAAAAAGAAAACTCCGAGACATAACATTTCCAAAGTTCAACGTCAATCATTTTACGGTCACAGCACTCGTCATAATGCGTTTATTATTACATTAAATTGCTGAGCATTTCTCTGATCGCAAACCGTGAGAGCGGACGGTGAAAAGCGTCAGAAAGTGAAACCGGGTACCTTGACCGTCACACTCGTGCCGGCCGCAGAGAAACGAAACTATTTAGGGATGGCCAATATTCACAGACATTATATCCAGAACTGGATTTGCTTAAGAGACCGGGGCTACTCTTGAATCTCGATGTCGATTCCAATTGCAAATCTTGATCTAAATTGTGACAGCCATTAATAGCACCTAACTGGAATGCAGTCTGTGGACTTTTTCGGATTCACCAAAAGTGCAAAACGAATTCGATCTAATTGATCCTAATTTCACTCCCGATTTTTTTTTTTTTTTTTTTATTCTTGTGGCTCTCACGGTTTGTGTTTAGCCAATGTCAAGTCACTTTGTATCATTTCAATATTATTTCTTCATGGGTTTGCCATTTCCCTGTTAGCCACTCATAAGTAATTTCATTTTGAGTGTCCCCCTCCCACGTGGCTAAGATGTTCTGCACGGACGTGGGGTTGGCCTTTGGGAGGGACAGACATTATATCCAGAACTGAATTTGCTTAAGAGACCGGGGCTACTCTTGAATCTCGATGTCGATCCCAATTGCAAATCCTGATCTTAATTGTGACATCCTGGACCCTTAATAGCCTAACTTGAATGCAGTCGGTGGACTTTTTCGGATTCACCGACAGTGCAAAACAAATTCGACCTTATACTTGATCCTAATTTCACTCCCGATTTTGTTCATGAGTACCTACCACATTTTGACAGACTGGAACTGGATTGAGATTGGATTATTAATAACTGCAAAATTTACATGACAATCGCGACTTGAATATTATTTCCTAATGAATATTGCAGCGTTGCATCGGGCTGAAGGGTGCGTTGGCGCTTTGTGTAAAATCCTATGTCTAGTATTTAGGCCATTACTTACTTACTTCTTAGCCTATAAATTACCTACTGCTGAGTCGGGCCTCCTCCAACTACATGGAGGGTAATTAGCCTACTGTGACCATCCTGGCCAGACGGGTTGGCACAGGGTTTAGTATGAAGTATTCCTTCTCTTGCGGCTAGGTTTTCGGCCATGTCATTTCCTATTATCGACCCTTAGGATGATATGGGGGGTGGGGATGAATTGGGGGTAATGTAAGCTATAGTGGCCTGTTAATAATGATATTGATGTTAACATTTCACTCGTGTTTTCACCAACAATCCACCTCAAGACTACTAAGTTTTTCATACTTATTAATATGTATGAAAAACTTAGTTTTTTTTTTATTTACAAAAATAATAATTATATAAGTAGTTTAACATCCATCTCGTTTCCATAACACAAGCATTAAGTTGCTTAGCTTGGGACGAGATGGCGTTGTGTGAAATGTCCAATGATATTATTTATTATTTGGCCATATCCAGTCAGATGAAAATATTATTTTCCTAGACTATTTTCTTAAAATAAACATATTGAAATGAATTTCAACCGACTTTAAAAACAAAGATGTTCTCAATCTTTGATTTTAAAGTCGGTTGAAATTCGATAACACAAAACGCCGCCATCCTTATTCCGTGCGAAATTTTCGTCAAGTTCTACCATTGTTATGTAACAGACGCCTCGCGGCTTTGTGAGAACTTGATTACCTGTTATTACCCAAGATAACGTCGGAATAAGGCGCGTAAATGTTTTGAACGAAATGTTTTTAAGATTTATGATACACATCTAACTTTTCAAAAGCAAAATTTAGAAGAGCGTTTTGAAGTTTGGTTATTAAGTTGGATATTTTATTAATATGCTGATGGTAAGTAGATAAGGTTGGCTCACAGATAAGGCAGTGTGGTGACGGATTTAGAACACACAGTGTCACTACCCCGTTCCATCATGAGGGTGTCGTAAGAGCCGACAAAAAAAATGACGGCTGATAGCCGCAAAAGAAGGAAAGCTTGAGACGAAACCCTGTGCCAACCGGTTTTGCCAGCGTGGCACGATAGGTTAATATCTTTTCATGAGTTTGGAGGAGGCTCTGCTCAGTCGAAGGTCATTTATGAGCCGAAACGACGACGATACTAATAATCACAATAAATACAAAGTCGCGGGCAAAAGCTTAACTCCGTATAAATCCGATCCAATGGGAAAGTGTTGCCAGTGATAACCGTACAGAGACGTGGTCGCTCATTATGGGCTTCATCGAAAGGCAAAGGCAACGCCAAAGTCAGGCCCAAAGTGCAATGGAGAGGGCTGTTCTCGGTGTTTCCCTGGATTGCCAAACTTAAGTCACTGTGGGTATGGCACATAGCTAGCAGGACTGACGCCCGATAGGGCAAAAAAGTCCTCCAGTGGCGACCGAGTTTCGGAACGCACTATGCTGGTAGGCCTCCCACACGGTGGACCGATGACCCGATCACCGAAAAACGATGGATGCGGGTGGCACAGGACCAGCCTTTGTGGAAATCCTTGGAGGAGGCCTATGTCCAGCAGTGGACGTCTTTTGGCTAGATTTAGGCCCAAGCCCATTTCCAACAGATCTTCTAAATCAAAATCAAACTCATTTAATCAAGTTGGCTCAAGAGAGCTGCTATGACAAGTCCAACAACAAAATTAAATTTCAAAGTTACCACTTAAAATTGAAAATTGATTATTTACCATCTACCACCGGTTCGGAATGCAGGTCTACAGAGAAGAGCCGGCGAGAAACTCTGTAGTTGCTCTTTTTAGATTGTCATTTTTAGGTACAAGATTTGATATAAGACAGATTTTTGAGAGCAAACTCGCGCAATGGTCGCGAAGGGCTAAACATCAGCCAGATCTAGTCAACAATAGTAACATTCTAATGCCCGAGCCTGTTCACAAGTATGACGCATGTGGCAGCCATCGCCCTCCTCAACCATTTTCATGTGGTACCTACCCCTTCATTCAGTAGAAGGCAGTTGGTTCTTATTCTACTGGTCAGCAGATTACTTTAGTAAAGCTGGCAGTGAACTAGTCACGGTCGCGACTACCTGTCACCTCTTGTATTCTCATTTAACGCCAGGCTTTTATGCTTTCTACAGACTGCAATTGTTATCTGTTGTTTACACAAGTTTCTAAACACTTTCCTAACCAAATGGATTGTTAATGTAGTATCTGTTTAAATTACATCCTTACGTACTTATTAAAAGAAGTCATAATTGAAAAGAGGGGCTTATTTAAGTCCAACACTGGGTCTTATTTTTATTTTCCAACACTGTATTAAACAGAAACTAAAGTTTTCTATTAAGTATAATCCTAAAAAGAATTAGACTGTTGAAATTAGGGTTTCAGTTTAATGTACTTACGATAAATGTATCGAATTTATTGTCCGTGTATCAACAACACACTGACTGACTGATTTTGAAAACATAGTGTCACCACCCCATTCCATCCTGAGGGTATCAAGAGAGCCGACACAAGACCTATAGCCAAGCCATTAGGGAGATTTTTGTAGTTTGATTTAGCCATACATTCCACACCATGGACCAGTATAGCACATTTCACCGATTCCCCTGCATCATATTATATTATAACGCCCATAAGATAACGCCTTGAATATCGCGCTAACTAAATTACATAGAAATAAAATCCTTCAGAAACCAAACTCATTTATCGACATTAAACAAAAGAAACACGAAGCATCACTTGAAATACAAGACATAAATTAGACTAAATTCAAAACATCGCAATTAACTGTAGCCAATTTGGTCTTAACACGGCATGCAAACGACTTGGAGCTAGAAAAACGATTCATCACTCAAATTGTTCCTACAAAGGCTTTACGTAACTCGATTACCAAAGGAGAAAGGAACTGAAAGTAAATAAACATTAGATAAAAACTTTAGCGCGGGAATTGAGCTAGCAGACCATGCGGTTTTGGCTCTAATGATTGTTTTTGACTAAGTGTAATAGTTCGTGGAATACTATTGGTAAAACCCTGTTCAATTAAAATATACTATTCTATTTAAAGTCACCACCGATTTCCATCTCGAGGGTGTCGTAAGAGTCGACAAAACAGAATTACAAGGCCGAGAACTTAGCCGCAACAAAAGGAAAACTTGAAATGAAACCCTTTTTTATTTTCGCCCTGGGTAAAATCCTTTATGGACTTCCTCGCCGGCCACGGGGATGGCCAGCGAGGGAAGTGTGGGACTCTCCCCCTGTTGCGGCATTGTGGGATCTGATGCAGAACCACGCCGCCGCAGACGAGGAGGCCCTCCTCGTCTCCTCAGGCTCCTTACGAGCACTCGACGTCCTGCCGTGAGCACCCGGCAGGACGTCGCTTCCCCTCTGAAACGAAACCCTGTGCCAACCCGTCTGGCCAGTGTGGCACAGTAGGCTAATTGCCCTCCCTGTAATAGGAGGAGGTCTGCCTCAGTGGTGGGTCATTTATAGGCTGAGTAGTAGTAGTACTTTTTTTGGGTGAAATTATGACGAATGTCAAAGATAGATATAGAGTTCAGTATCTTATAAAATCGCATCCTTAAGCCACAAAATCGATCGTACGTCAGTTTTGATATCACATTACCTGATCGTGTTCTCCTGACCTAAAACCATATTGTAATGCTAGAGGGCGCTCGTGCTCTCTCCGTAATAGTAAGCCATTTAATGCCGTATCTGCGGACGAATCAGTTCGCTCTAATTGCACAGTACTTTTACCGATCGTAGTTTGACTTCAAGTCTGTTATTTTGTTGTAGTGTTGCGGTAAGTATCTGTGCATCACTTCACTATCACTATCACTATCACTACATAGTATAAAACAAAGTCGCATTCTTCTGTCCGTCCCTATGTATGCATAAATCTTTAAAACTACGCAACGGATTTTGAAGCGGTTTTTTTTAATAGATAGCGTGATTCAAGGGGAATGTTTTTAAGTATAACCCACCCCCGCTTTGCACGGGTGAAGCCGGGGCGGGCCACTAGTATATTACAAAGGAGTTTGGTGCAGTTTTGTTTGTTGGTACTAGTTACATTTTGGAAGTAAATGTCGTATTGCTGAACTAAATTCCAAAGGTTTCATTGTAGCCCACAGGAATGCCAAATTTAAGTGGTAGTGGGCAGGGCACATAGCTCGCAGGACCGACGCCCGATGGGGCTGAGAAGTCTCGAGTGCGACCGCGTTCTGGAAAGCGCAGTGCTGGTAGGACTCCCACACGGTGGACCGATAACCTGGTTAAGGTTGCCGAAAAACGATGGATGCGGGCGGCCCAGCATGTCTATGTCCAGCAGTGGACGTCTTTTGGCTGAAATGATGAGGATGATTCCTAAACTTGAAACTAAACCAGCTTTTGTTGGTATATTATGAGGTAACCAACTTTGATAAAATAATGAATCCTGCACACATCTAGGAAATAGCTGATGACCTTGAAACGGCTGAACCAATTTTCATAAAACCTCACTCGAAAACTAGTTTGCAAATAAAAAACCCGTTCCCTAATCGACCCATTCGTTAAGGAGTTACGATGCCACAGAGCGCGTCATCCGCTTCAAACTTATAATATTTTTTATACTTTATGATTTAGAGCTGATGATGAACTTTTTAATTGCTACAAGCCAGATAGATAAATAAATCAAATAATCTTTTGGATAATATATTACCTACGTAAATGCAGGCAAGTAATTCTTTTTAAGTTTTAATTTAATTGCATATAGTATTGTTCTCTCCACTTATCTTAGGTTTTTACTTTGTAAACAACAACCATACCGTAAGCAAATAATTGGAGAGAAAAATAAATGTTTTATTATTATATTATTATTGTTTACATATTTATTTTAGTCTTCAGGTAGTATTATGTAGAGATCAAAATGAAAAAATCTTTCTTGCAGTGTATGAACTTACGAAACACCATATTGCTAAGAAAATACCTCATAAAGTGAAAAAATGATTTCTAACTCACTTAGGTCACGGTTCACGTAGCGATAGTCAATTAAGATAGTCGCAAACGACAATCGCAAGGTAATTACCTACCGTCGTGACCGAAGAATCGGCACTGCATCAGATCGCAGGGAGGGTTTTGTGCATCCACAATCAAAACTATATCAGAGGTGCGCAGTCGCCGACATCGTTCAGTCCTCGCGCGCATAGTCCGCGCGTCAACACGTGAAGCGAAAGTGAAACGATAATGAAAATGACAGTGCAACTGTTTATATTTTACGTCTTTGCCTTTGCACTGGCTAACCCTGATGACCCCACGACCAACGACAAATACGATCAGAAGATAAAAACATACCAATTGGAAGTGCCCGGAAAGGAACCTATCACTATAATAGAAAACGCCTCAGACATCAAACAAACTCGTGATCAATGGGATGATATTTCCTTGAATTCAGATAATAATAATGATCGGGCTGTCAAAAATCTTATGACGCACATTGTTCACGACTTTGATGGAAGTCGCCCTAGGTGTTATGGACCATCATGTCAAGACGGATACAATGACGAAGAAGATTTCCAAGATGATATGTTAACAGAAAAATTGAAAAACTATAAAGATTTTCCTCAAGACAGACTTCAAGCTATATCAGCATTAGCGGCTAAGCTTCAAAAAGAAAAGTACAAGGCGGATCGATACCCTCCGGCAAATGACGAACAAGAATATGACCAGAATTCTAACAACGGAAAGGTATTTACAACATGGAATCGCTTAAAAGTAAAACAACATAAGCACCCGTATGACGATAAAGATGGTTGGGTAACTCTTGAACCAGTGGCATGGTCTACGAGTAAAATTTCCAAATGGAAACCTAACGTTAAGAAACAGAAACCTAACCATTGGAATGATGATGAAGACAGGTTTCCTAGTGATGACAGATTTTCCAGTGACGATAGATTTTCTTCTAATGTAGACAGGTTTCCATCTGCTTCAGATTCTGGAAATAGTTACACTTATCAGCAGAAAAGACCTTTTATGAGCAGACCTGGCTATATCAACAATAAGCTTCATTTACCATCAGAATACGAAACAGAAATACCATCAAAACCTACATGGAATAAACCTCACCAAGCCGTATATCCATCGGCATCGTCCTGGGCGTTGGATGAAGGAAGACGTCCGACCAAACCGAATTGCGATCACCAAGAACATTATGCAGATGACGATGGATTATATTATGGTATGTCAGAGTCATTAGTAACAGACCACAAGCCACCTAATTTTCCCCATGAATATGAGGCGTTGCACACCAGTTCTTCTCATAAGCGTCCCATAAGACGACCACCACAATTAGCTTATGCTCCTCAAGAATATGAAACGGACCGTAATTCTAGACCTTCCCTCGGTGACGGCCAATGGGTGCTGCTATCAACAACAAAAGGATACAGAAATAAGAAGAGACAAAGATCTCTCAATCCCTCTCCAAGTATTGAAGAACAACCTGATGTATCAACTATGACGTCTCATCAAGCCGTAGCATTAACAGTTCTGCCTGTTGATAAAGCTCACACAAATATGACGACATCTCATGGTGGACTGCTAGAAGTTGAAAGGAGTTTCCAAACAGTTGAGGAATCTAAACGGGATATGGATAAAAAGCATGATTTAGATACAGCAGCAACACAATTCAGACCAGTTAAGACTAAAGTTGTAAAGAGAAAAATAGTTTCAAATGTCTCTCCAGATAGTTCTTCCTTATTAGCAGCAGTGGGTGCAGGTATGGTGCCAGCTACAATGGCAATGGTAGTACCTATGATGCTTGGTAGACGCAGAAGAAGAGAAATTAACAGGTATTCCGAAAATGTGCATATAAATAATTTGCTTTACGAGTATAGACGATAGGTTAGGTTAGCCTAAACTTAATTTATGAAGTAGGCTAAGTATTTATTTGTATTGTTTGACTGATATGGGTTAATTTTGATACATGATTTGTATGAGTTGATATTAAGTTTTAAATAAAATTGTGATGCTTGTGTTTTGTATTATTTAGTTATTCTCAAACTCAAACTCAAAAGTAACTTTATTTGCGTAGGTTTTATCACAAAACTCTTATAAATCGTCATATATTCAATTACCATTATCATCTCACGGCCCTTTAACCACACTAGGTGGTAGTCTCCACACACACCTATCAGAATTCCTCACTCCTACAATCACTCCAACTCTCTCGATCGCTCACAATCCCTGCGTCCAACTATTCGACTACTACACAGCCCATAGGTGACCCACTGCTGAGTCTGGCCTCCGCTGAGACTGTGCCACGCTCGGAAGACTGCTTGGCACACGGATTGGTATCAAGTTTTCCTTGTCTTGCGGCTAGCTTACCGGCCGTGTCGTTTCCTTATGTCAGGATGGAATGCGGTGGCGGCACTATAAACACTTCTCATCAGAAAAATCGAAACTCCTTGCAAGTTTATGTTGTGTAAGGATTATCAGAAAAATGTATATATTTAGAAATATAATATATAACACTAAAAGGTTTTCAAATTCTAATGATAATGTTCTAAATTCAAATTAAACTTTCATAAGTTTCGTATTTTGTTTAAAAACCATAAAAAGGGAAGTGTTTAGATTTTTCTGATGGGAAGTATATTAAAAATCCGTCACCACACGGAATGGTTTTTAAAGTGCTATGAAAATAATAGCATAGATGTTCCCTTTATAGTAAATGATAATTTATATACTTGAGACATTTTATCATGTTATCAAAGAGCCAATAAGCTAGTTCAGAAAAGATAAATCATTATTCTACACTCCTAGAATATAGCACGTACTTAGTCTTTAATGAATTAAGTAAAGAGTCTAATGGAAACTGTATGCTGTACTTTTCACAACATTTAGACTTTGCAAACATTAAATACAGTGTACAGCTGTATAATCTTCTCAAGTTTTGCTAGTGATTGTCTGCAATGCTGCAAGGAATGCAATTTGCGACAATCGTTAACAAGATAAAAAAAAAGTTTCCACTCCGTTCAGCTGCACTATTGAAATTAACGTAAAAACAAAATATCAAATCTTATGACGGTAAAAAAAAACTTACAATACTTTGAGCTTTTATTTTTTTAAATAAAGAGATGTACTTATCCTAGAGTTGATATTATATTAAATATTTATTAAATAAATTAATCCGTAATGTTACTCGGGGAGTGACAATGGATAAGAATTAATAAATTAATATTTATAATAAACTTCTCCGGGTCTACTGTAGATCTTTCCAGTGCGGATGGCTTCCATAAGATATTTGACGCTGAACAGGCAAATTATAAGGAGCACTGAAATAAAAAACAAATTTTAACTAACAACATTGATAGTAATAGAAAAAAAGTAATTTGGGAAAAACTTTAAAAATATAACCATACTAGCTGACCCGACAGACGTTGTCCTGTCTGAACAAAATATTCATAATATTGAATTCGAATTGGAATAATTAATAATAAATTAATATACCGCCTTTTCTTATCGATTCCAATCCCTTATTTAATGTAATTAAAAACGAAAAAAAGTAATTATGCCAGAAATAGCGAACCGTCGGGACGAACGTCAAATGTTTGACAACAGTTTGTATGGGAAATAAAATTGTTGTTTTTATTATTTTACTTACAATATCAATGTTTTCTCTAGACTCTTAAACCTTCCCTGGACTCACACGAATATTACAAGACCAAAATTAGCCAAATCGCTCCTGCCGTTTTCGAGTTTTAGCGAGACTAACGAACAGTTATTCATTTTTATATATAGAGATTATTAGTTTTATATTATAACATGTTTTCGTAGGCCTGAAGTCCTAGTTCACTATTTACATGTACTGTCACTTTCTTTCACCAGATTTTTTGGGATGTTCAAAGGATATATCCATAGATAATCTGGGTGTAAATAGAAAACAATGATAACATTGAGGCTTTTGAAAAGATGGATGCGGGCGGCTCAGGACCGGCCTTTGTGCAAATCCTTGGGGGAGGCCTATGTCCAGCAGTGGACATCTTTTGGCTGAAATGATGATGATTTGGAAAGGAGTAGTTCAAATACTACTACTATTGAGCCCATAAATAACCCACTGCTGTGTTGGGCCTCCTGCCATTTCAGGGAGGGTCATAAGCCTACTGTGCCACGCTGGCCAGACGGGCACAGTAGGCAGTAGTTGTCTTTTGCTTTCGTCGGCTCTTACGACACCCACAGGATGGAATGGGGTGGTGACACTATGTATTCTGAATCCGTCACCACAAGGATCTAGTAGTAGTTCTGTGTATAAATTACTTTTCTATATTGAAGTATTAGGAAGGAACAGGCGTTTGTGTGATCCATTTTTTATGCCCTTTTTTAAATTATTAACTGTGTGTTCCCAATATTATGCTTTAAGTTTCATTATCTGTGTTCCACAACGATTCTCCGGGAAGACACGTCGATGAGTGCAGATCCAAAATGATCAAAGAGCTTTCTACCACCACTACCTCTCAGCTCATAAATAACCCACTGCTGAGTCACGCCTCCACCAAGTATAAGGGGGGTAATAAGCCCACTTGGCCAAGCTTGTCAGAAGGGTTGGCATATTGGTTAGGTTCGTATCAAGTTATCCTTCGGTTTTCGGCCTTATAATTTCCTTATTTAGATTTTGAAAATCTAATGATATTAATTCTGCTGAGCTCAATTCAATTCTTCAGCCAATAGGAACTGGGAGATTACCGTTCACTACTTTAGATAAACTGAAGGATTTGAGTCGGAAATGCATAAAATCCATTAGTCTGAGCAGTGGGTGGAAGTTTCTATTGGGAATTGATGAAACTGGAAGTGAATTGCCAACGGGATCGAAAATTGCACGTCTTGCTAGGATTTTATTCCAATAACTATTTTTATTGAAGAATCTTTGTATGAATTAATCGGGTACTTATTGAATTAGACGTTGTTAACGACTTTGTTTGATATTAAATCTGACTGCCGGTGCCTAATATTTAGCCCATACATGACCCACTGTTGAGTCGGGCCTCCTCCAGTTACATGGAGGAGGGTAATGAGCCTACTGTGCCACACTGGCCAGACAGGTTGTCACAAGCTTCCTTTTCTTAGGGCTACGTTATCGGGCTTTTCATTTACTTTTGTCGACTCCTATGATACCCTCAGGATGGAATGACACTATGTCTTCTAAATTCTTCTCCACACGATTATCCCTAAAATGTGTCCATGATAGACTTGGTACACATAATGTCACTAATCCATTCTATAAAACTCAAACTCAAAAGGTACTTTATTTACGTAAGTTTTATCACGAAACTCTTTTTTATCGTTATATTTATAACTAGCTTTTGCGCGCGGATTCGCCCGCGTGGGCTTCGGACCCGTGTTTATCTCTATGCATATTTTTTATGAACATAAAATCGGTTATTGTGACTAAACTATGATAGTTAGATATGTGCTCTCGCTGACTTTTTTGTAGATTTTTATAAGACCTACAAACCCGTAGTACATCATTTTGTTCTATTGTCAATAATAGTTTTTTCAGCGCACGCATAAATAGGTTTTCGATTTTACACCTTAGTTTACAAAATCGCAATTTTCATACGGATCCCTTATCCTTTTGAAAATAAAATATAGCCTATAACCTTTTTTTGAATTTTAGATTTTTTGAAATCGGTCCAGTAGTTCCTGAGATTAGCGCGTGCAAACAAACAAACAAACTCTGCAGCTTTATATATTATTAGTATAGATTACCATTATCCACGCTAGGTGGTAATCTCCATACACACCTATCAGTCTTCATTCCTACATTTACACCTTTCGTACATAATTTCTCATTCTTATAATACATCCATTTCTTTTGATCGCCCACAACCCTTGCGTCCATTCATGCTGAAATTACCACCGGTTCGGAAAGGTACTCTACAAAGAAGAGCAGGCAAGAAGCTCTTAAATTGCTTTTAGAGGATCTTTAGTTAGTTTTTTTCAAATAATTGGCCTTTTTTACAAAAATCACTAAACAGTATAGTGAGCGCAAGTTAACCAGATAAGAATATCTGAGGGTGTCATAACTAACTTTGAAGTTTATTTTTTTAATGGTGGACCATATTAGCAGTGGTTTGGAATGGTCCAAAATTATACCTTCAAGAGGTTAGAATATGAATGATTGACTTACAATCCGACAACAGAATTAGTCCAGTTTCTATCCACGCTTTGGTCAGCACTTCCCACACTATAAGCACGATGGTGAAGAACAGGTGAAAGAAGCTGTATACAAAGAACGTCGACACAAGGCAGTGGTTAGCCTGGAACAAGAAAATACATTTTACTAATAGCGCTCATGAAAAATATTTACACTTATTGCCTTGTTAATATCACTAATGATACACTTCACTACAATGATGGTGATATACATATTTGTGATCAAAACAGGTTAACGCGGGACGCGTGTTATATGGAAGGAATAACTTTGAGAGTCCATACTTAGAGACCAGTTTGTTCACAATGGGACTCGTTACGTAGCCGAGAGTCACTTGACGTGTGAAGAAGGCTTGAACATTTCATTGCGTGTTGGATTCACAATAAAAAACGAACTGTGGAATAACCAAAGCAACCAGACGGACAACCTAATAATGGAGTTCATCATCATCAGTTCAGTCCGTAAATAACATACAGCTGTGACGAGCCTCCTCTAAATTCATGGAGGGAAATTAGCGTAATTACTGTACCACGCTAGAAAGACGGGTTGGCACGGGGCTTGCAATAAGTTTTTCTTCTCTCGTTGTGCTACATAATCAGGCTGGTGTATGGCAATCCATGAGGATTTAAAACGTAATAATAATACATAATATCCTTGGACATTTCACACAACGCCATCTCGTCCCAAGCTAAGCAACTTAATGCTTGTGTTATGGTAACGAGATGGATGATAAACTACATATATACATTTTTTTTTGTAAATACATACATATTATAGATAGAAATGACACCCAGACTCCGAGCCAGTGCCTCTGGTTTAGACAAAGACACTTGCCCGACCCCGGAATCGAACTCGGGACCCGTTGATCCAAAGGCGGCACATCTAACCACTAGACCAACGAGGCAGTCAAGAAAGTAAAACGTAAAAGGTGATCTGCCTCTTGCGTTCCTATAGTCGCCTTTTACTACACCCTCAGACGGTGAAACTATGTATTCTAAATCCGTCACCACACTGAACATACATGTTATTACCCAGCCCATACATCACCCACTGCTGAGTCCTCTTCCAATTATATGGAGAGTAATTTGCCTATCAAATTTACCTCCTCTTGCGGCTAGGTTATCGGTCTTGTAACTTCCTTTTGTCGGCTCTTGTGACACCCTCAGAATGGAATACGGAATACTCACACGGAATTGCCATAGAAGCAATTTTTAACCCCCGACGCAAAACGAGGGGTGTTATAAGTTTGACGTGTCTGTCTGTCTGTGGCACCGTAGCTCGCGAACGGATGAAGCGATTTCAATACAGTTTTTTTTTGTATGACAGGTGAGTTCTGGGCGATTGTTCTTAGACATGTCTGATGAAAATCGGTTAAATCGTTTAAAAGTTATGAGGGGTGAAAGTGGGGAAGAATAACCGAAAGTCTGCAAATATAATCGAGTGGGGTCACAAATGAAAGCGCATCACGTGCACATTACAAACATCATATTAAGCGTGTACCTATAAAAAGCAAAAAAATTAATTTAAATTAAAAATTTAAATAAACCCCCGACACAATGACCAAGTATCCTATAAAAAGTGAAAAAGGGGGACCAGTGGCCAGGTAATAAATAAATAGGAGCGGTCCCCCAACGCGATGTATTTTTTAATTTTTTACTTTCTATGGATACCTACTTAGTCATTGTGTCGGGGGCTTATTAAATTTTTTAATTTATTTTTTTGTGAAAAAAGAACTATCAACACAATCACAGAGCGTGCACTGAAACATAGCCGCAAATAGGCAGGAGTTTCTATGTTCGGCGGGCTTTATCGATTGCTCTTTGAACGTACTTGCAAATAGTGGCTTGTCACGCAATGTCACAGAAGAAAAAATTTGCCTGATCGGACGAATATTAAATTCCGTTATGCCTCTGTAACCATGCAGTATAATAAAGTTCGTGACTTTGTATTGGGAGAGTCCAATACAAACTCCAGGAACAGAGATGCATTGATAGCTATCAGGTAAAAAAATAGACATGACGTAATTAAGTTATATTCAAAAATGTCGGATTCATACGTGATAGGGAAGGCTGAAACGCCTAGATCATATTTGTTGAAAAATAGAATGGTGGGTTATCGGCGTAATCGCCGACATTTAATAAAAGACAGACAACGGTTTTTGGTGAGGAAATTTTAGATTAAGACAAGACGTGTTCCATCATATTCTCCTCCTGTATCTAGAAGTTTAAAAAATTAAATAAATGTTAGATAACGGTTAGATACTAGTTAGAAGTTATGGTTTGTTTGAAAGTTTAATTAGTCTGTCTTCATTTTAATGATTATTTCTTTAATTAATAGAGAAGATGTACTGGTTAGGTTTATCACTACCATACATAGGGACGGACAGACGGCAGCGACTTTATATATGCTTAAATCTTTATAACTACGCAACGGATTTTGAAGCAGGTTTTTTAATAGATAGAGTGATTCAAGAGGAAGGTTTTTATGTATAATACATGTCGTGCGAAGCCGGAGCGGGTCGCTAGTTTAAGAATAAAACAGTTGTCAACTGACTCTTGGCATGTAATTACATAACAAAGACTAAATGACTACTGTCTGTTATCGTACTTGACATTGGCGGAGTAATAAGCGGCCAAACGCCATAACCGAAGAAGAATAATAGGACTACTGTCTGTCTGTTGGTACTTTCAAATAGTCAGATTCTATTTGAAAGTACCTACTATGAAGAATTCATTCGATTAAAAAATCATTTATGCTAAGCTAATAAAGTCTAATTTTACCTTATAAGCACCGCAGGTGAATATGACGCTGAACAAGAGTAGCATGAATGCAATTGTGATGTAGCAAAGGTGATAAGTCATCACCACTACTCTGCCGATTGATTCCTTCATCGACCCGAATATTCCGTCCAGGTTTTCGAAATTTTTAAACTTCTCATTTTGTTCGTAGTAGTTGTTGGTAATGTTCAAGCCCAGCTCGTACAGATGGTATGCTAATGTTCCTATCGAAATTAGCTGAAAACAAAAATAAAAACTTAATACCGCCTAACAAAAAGTTCATAGCGTCTAACAAACACACAAACAAAAACATAATAGCGTCTAGCAAAAAAATTATATCGTCTGACAAAATGTTTCTAGCGCCTGACAAAAACTTAACAGCTAGCAGCAAATCGAAATTGCGTTGCATTAAAAAAATATGGAACCCATCAGAAAACTGAGGGCCATTTCAAATGTATAATCATACCAGCTTTGCAGTCGTGTAATGTACCTGTCGTTTCTGTTTTATTTGGGATTCATAAATCTGCAGTAATAAAAAAGTTACAACCTTTTTAATACCAACATAATGTCCTAAGTACCGATTAAAAAGAAAAAAGGAAACAGCGCTCATTTAGAGCTTTCCCTGTCTTGCTGTTAGATTTTCTACCGATCTCGCCCGTTTTAGTGGTGCATGAAGCATGTTATTGGCGAGAAGAGGCCACTTATCCCAGATGGTGTGATACTTCTGTTATCGGAAATGCCAATAAGTGACCATTTACTATCAGGCTTACTAGTGGTATAGAAATATACTTTAAAGGGTGTGTCCCTGTGGTGACGGATATAGAATGTATATTGTCACCAGCCCATTTCTTCCTGAGGGTGTAGTAAGAGCCGCCAAAATAAAATGATATGGCTTAGCTGCAAGAGACGGAAATCTTGATAGGAAACCCTGTGCCAACCCGTCTGGCCAGAATGGCACAGTAGGCTAATTACCCTCCATGTAGCTGAAGGAGGCGCGACTGTGCAACGAGTCATTGGACTGAGAATAGAAGTAAAAAGGTTTTTTTTTTCAAAACTGTCCAAAAATAAAAGATACGCATTATTATTAAAATAACTGTCAAAACTCCAATATTTATTGACTATGATGGTAAATGGTAAATGTACCCCGACAGCCCAAGGACAAGCATCATGTAAGATATGAAATAAAAAGCAAAAGTAAAATATTTTTGTCTTTAGCACATTAAATGGGCTGTATGAAAATGGCAACATTTAAAAATTACCCTACCTAATATGTATATTCTACCTCTGTCACCAAGGGCATAAGTATTAGTAGTCTAAGATACAACGACCTTTACCAATATGTATGATGGATGAAAATAGTTTTATTAGAAATTTAGTAAGTATGTCAAAAATTATAAAAAAATGGGTTGCCTGAAAAAATCCTAGCCAAGCTATGAAATAGTTATTTGTTATACAAGAGTGCAAAGTTGCTTTTTAACCGCGTGTTCAATTTTGATGACCGAGCAAGCGAAGGATTCTAAAATTGAATCACGAGCGCAGCGAGTGATTCAAAATTAGAATCCTGAACGTTAGCGAGGGAATCAATAGAGCACGAGGTGAAAAATCTTTGCACTCGAATGCAACACGTAACTTTTCATTCCACCTCAGCGAGGAAATGACTAAATGCAAAAAAAAAAAGTTTACAATCACAAGATAGGTACACTTTTATTTCAGTTTAGGTATTAATTACTACATTATGACAGGTAAGTATTACAGAATAATCTTTACTTTA
This sequence comes from Clostera curtula, assembly GCA_905475355.2. Classification (NCBI taxonomy): domain Eukaryota; kingdom Metazoa; phylum Arthropoda; class Insecta; order Lepidoptera; family Notodontidae; genus Clostera; species Clostera curtula. The sequence continues at coordinate 5,364,947 of FR997808.1, read as the reverse complement.
TTCTCTAGCGAATAAAAACGGCTTTTGCACTCAGATATCGAAGAGCAAAAATACTTTATTCTCTAGTGAATAAAAACGGCTTTTGCACTCAGATATCGAAGAGCAAAAATACTCTTTCCGAGATGGGGGGATGAAAAAACATTTTAACATACTACATTTCTAATAAACCTATTTTCATCCATTAAACATATCGGTGAAGGTCGTTATAAAGCGGGATCCTATACTATAGTAGGTACATAAATAATATATGTTTCGCAATATCACATTTCTTCGGTGTATGAGAATAAGAAATTCGTTTTGAGTAACCAAGTAATATTATGCTGATACAACATTACTTACTAGAAGGATGTATCCCAATATAATGTTCCCGATCCTCAGGGGGAAGCAAAATAGAAACTTTCTCGTCATCTTCACATCTGTGAATCTGAAAAATAAAAACAAATCTCTAGAACTGCTTCTAGTCAGCCCATAAATGACAGACTGCCGTACCTCCTACCATTGCATGGAAGGTAAATAGCTTTTTTTGACCCAGGGTAAAATCCTTTAAGGACTCTCCCAGCCAGCCTGGGGATGGCCAACAGGGGGGAGGTGTTGGAGTCCCCTCCGCCTCAATGAGGAGACGGCCCTGACTGTATCTACACGGGGGAGGGTAAATAGCCTACTATGCCACGCTGGCCAGACGCATAGCCACGTTTTTTTCTTCTTTTTCTTGCGACTAGGTCTTCGGCCTTGTCATTTCCTCATGTCGGCTCTTACGATACCCCTGGTGGAATGGGGTAATGAATGAATGAATGTGAATACATAGTGTCACCCACTATGTATTCTAAATCCTTCACCACACGTCCATTCAAACCTGCAATACCACATACGAATGGTGTGCACGCTCCAGTCCAGCGTTATGTTCCACAAACATCCAAATTTTAATGTTGTAACTAAATTGCATTGTTCTGTGTGCTTTGCTGATTAAATGTGCTTTCTTTCTTTCTTTCAATATTAATGTAGCGGCAGGATTCTTATAGGAACGGTGAATATATATATTATCAGTCCTCAGTCCTCAAAACATCTATTGCGGGCTATCCATTAATCACGTGAGGTTCGAAAGAACCCCCCATTCGAACTGTTTGCGCCATAAATACTCTTTTGTTTTCCTTCGTCACTGGTCGGCGAAGGTATAGACAACACCGAACTGACGGTGTATGTCACAATCGCATATTTGCCAAAACCATTCATATAATACGCAATATTTAAACTCAAGAATAAATAAATAAATAAATGATATTATGCACAAATATTTACGTATACAAACATAGAAGATATCTAGATATCCTGTAATAGACATACACCGAATATCACACGGGGGGAGGTATAGTAAGATATCACGTGTATTAAATTTTTCGTCAAACGCGTGTTTTCTAAACCGAAAAGCGGCGTGTAGTGTAACCTTTAATGGGGGTGGGGGGGTAGTCTTAAACCTCACCAAGTATCACCAAAGTAGAGGGAGGGGTTAAAAATGTTAAAAAAACATCACGTGATTAATGGACAGACCCTTGCTAAATCGGCTTCCATAGACAAAGGGGCAAATTTTGCCTGCTATGCCAACTGGCCATCCATCGAGTCCTCCTTTTTTTGTACCTACATTTTCTGCTTATACGTTGTACACGCTGAGGAGTGGGTTGATGCCGTTGATGACAGCATGTATTCCAATTCCGTCACCACACGTCAATTCATTTTTACAAACAAAAATCTTTGCAACTCACCTAACTTTATTCTTTATAACTTTTAATAATTATAATAATTTTACAAACACTGTTAAAATGTTATCATCAAATTTATTTCTTATCACTTCAAGTTATTCACTTAGAGGGTGGCATCATGGTAGTAAAGACAGACTAAGCTAATTCTTAAAAAAATTGATAACGTTTCAGGTGTAGCGATCATTAACCATTGAAAAAAAAAATACGGATTAAATCATGTTAAATCCGCACATGTTAAACACGCGATAAATCCGTTAAAACGTGTTTAATTTCAAATACTATATAATTTTCAACATTAATAAACTTTGTAATACTTTCACTTGGCATCTTCACATTTCACTTGGATTTTCATGTTTGGTCCCTTATTTGTTATCTCTATCTATCCACGGTCGCTTAGGCGTGATACTACTACAATTCAGTCCTCACGTTCCACTTTTGAACTCGGGCCTCCTCCAGTTACCCTCCAGGTAATTATCCTACTGTGCCACGCTGGCCAGACGGGTTGGCACAGGGTTTCGTATCAAGTTTTCCTTCTCCCGCGACTAGGTTTTCGGCCTTGTTATTTCCTTTTGTAGGTACTAACGTGTAGGTAATAAGTAAGGAATGGTGACACTGTGTTTTCTAAACACGGAAAACGCGATACTCGGTATCTTACCAATAGCGAAGAGAGCGACACTTTGTCAATTTTTGATTTATGAGGATGAATGTATAGAGTACGAATATATTATAACACAATAATAAGTATGTTGTCCGAACACGACACACGGCCTAATTCCTCGATTTCAAAACGTAGTGTGCAGTTTTCAGGCAAATAGGTTCAATAAGCATCTAATCGTTTTAATGTTGGCTGCCAAGTTAATTAGACCTGCATTAAAACGAGTTTGTGGAGAGTACAGGGGTCTTGCAAATGATGGTGTTTGAGGAAGCGTCTACACGGTTCGATGGATATTTGTGTGTAGGGTTGTCAGTTATGGCTTTTATATAAAGTGATAGGTTTGCAAACGATTCTCGACCTTAAATCTTAATTGTCACAGACTAAATTTCAAACTAGTTGAGGCGTGACCTTGGCATAATACACATAAATAATATAATGTTTAGCTAGATTATCTTTCATTATTGTACCACCTAAAAGTCACGTTTAAAACTGTTTTTGAGAATACTCGGGAGAAGCAGATAGACAGTAAAAATGGTGTTATTGTTGAGTCCTTTTGTTGTTATATCCTGAGTCCTGATGAATCGCCAAGAATTGTTAAATTTGTTCCAGTCGTTCGGAAGTTATGTAACATACATTTCGGCAATTCGTTTTCCTTTAAAGAAGTCAAGAGTAATAAATAAATATAAATATCCTTGGACATTTCACACAACACCATCTCGTCCCAAGTTAAGCAACTTAATGCTTGTGTTATGGTAACGAGATGGATGATATACTACTTATTATTATTATTTTTTTTTGTAAATACATACATATAATAGATAGAAATGACACCCAGAGTCCGAGCCAGTGCCTCTGGTTTAGACAAAGACACTTGCCCGACCCCGGAATCGAACCCGGGACCCGTTGATCCAAGAGTACATTTGACCAAAGCCTAATTAAATAAATAAATAATGTTCTGAAATTGGCATTTCATTCCAAGGTGACAACCCTACGTAAAGGTTATTGTAGGGAGAGGGTCCCTTCGTTGGGCCAAGGTCAGCGGCTTATTAAAGGTGGAACAACCTCAGATAAAAGGTGTGTTCACCTTCCGGTGTTTTAACTTAATAAGAATTCTATGTGATGCGTGTTGCTACACTAAGCCCCTACTACATCAATACAGTACTATAGACGAGCCGCTAGTACCTACTATTGTATATACAATATAATTCTACTGAACGTGTGTATGTCACTGAACTCCTCCTAAACGGTTGGACCGATTTGAATGAATTTTTTTTTATGCGTTCGGATGGCATGCTTTAGATTCACAAATCAGCCCGACAGATGGCGCTGCAGTCAGTAAATGAATATCATACAGAAAAACGTCTACCCAGTCAGCTATAAAAATATATAAATCTAGAAAAAGTGTCTCTGGCTTACACAAAGACACTTCAAACCAAGGAGTATTTTGTTGGTTTGAGGTTTTTGTCTAGAGTCTAAACTTTCAACTATAGACACTAGGTCTGGTTGGTCTAGACCAACAAGGCTTCAATTAGAGGAGGTCCAGCAGTGGTTGAATTTGGGCTGGGATTAGGGACGTTGGCGTTAGGACGACAACGCTTCTGTAATCCTTAGGCCTGAAGCCCGTATGTCCTTAATTACTCCAATTTTGGCCGACAATTGAAACGCTCTGGATAAAACTGGACTCCATGTTAATTTTAATAAGTGTTCAATTCAAACCGTCTTAAAAAAAGTGATCCATTAGAATTCTCGGAGCGTTTCGTTCGCGTGGGACATTTGCTAATAGATTAGACGTTGCAATGAATATTAAATGGGTTTGAACTGTTAAAATGATACATGTCGATTATGTTGACGTCAGTCAGTCAGGTTCTTATCAATGATGTTATTACTACTCGTACAATTCTCCCTATAATGACCCACTGCCGAGTCGGGCATTTACATGGAGGATTATTGGCCTACTGTGCCACGGCGCCAGACAGGTTGGCACAGGTTTTCGTATCAAGTTTTCCTTCCCTTGTGGCTACGTTATCGGCCTTGTCATTTCCTTATTTCTGCTCTAACGACAACCACAGGACAGAATGGGGTGGTGTCACTATGTATTCTAAATTCGGCACCACCCGGACCATTATTATGAATACATATTATTATGAATAAGTAATAAGCTTGGGGCCAAATCAAAATCACTCAAGGAACATGCTCGTGTCTGCAGCAATGTATTTTTCTATATCAATTAAATGAGAGTTGTCATTTTGTTTTGTTTTGTCTTCCTTCAATCTGGAAAAACTCTTCGATGTCTAATAATCAATTTACACCATAGTCCACCTTCCTGGGTCTGGAAATTCCTGGAAATTCCAGAATGCTACGGTTAGTGTAGACTGTACAGCACTTAGGACGTACTCTGCGGCCCACTATTTGATCCAATTTTGGATCCGTTTGGTGACGGATTTAGAATACATAGTGTCACCACCTCATTCTATTCTACGGGTCTTGTAAGAGCCGACAAAACGAATTGACCATATAATTGGAGGACGCCCGACTCGACTTACTAGTGTAGTAGGAACTGAAGGGTTTGGACCCCATCAAATTTTCCTTTTCTCAGACTGCTTTATACCGTTGGTGGCGATATGAATTATATTTTGCTTTAATAAACTAATTATTGAACTAGATGGCATATATTGTTATAATATACCGGCAATGTAAAGATAATATTGTGTGGTTGATTACATTAACAAATAATTTCTTGACTAAGTATCAATTGGTTTGTAAGTTCTAATGTAATTCAGCAATGAATAACTACCAAAACCGATAAAAATAAATCGAGACTAGTAGTAGACTGTTCTATCGATTCGACTGATAAGCAATTTTCAGCACTGATTTAAAAAGGTGAAAGTTTTGGGATCGCAGGAAATACAATCAAAACCGAGACAGACCATTGTATTTTTACCGAAGCTCAAAAAAAGAGGAGGTTATCAATTTGGTTGTAAGTAGGTTTTGTGTGTTTGCCACTTTTTGTCTGTAGTCAATGTAAATTAGTTTTACTAAAAATAAAAAATATAGCTTTCAGATAAAATAATTCCACACTCACTTATTTCTCAGCACACTGTAAAGTTGGAAATTGTTTTTATTGTCAAATATTTTAGTATCAGAATAGTCTGTCATTTGGGTTGGTTGTATGTTTTACCATAACAAGCAGTGCAGGACAGGGGCATATAAATGTCCTTGTCTAACAGTTACGTCTAGCACAGGAGGCTTATTCCAATCCAATGGATAATGCAGGTGCTGCGATGGAGAATAAACTTTACCCAAAACATCCATACATACATAAAATCAGCCTATATATTTTATCGAGGTGGAGGTGAGGTATTATCTGTATATACTGTATCCTGTAATGGCAGGACTCTTACATTGGACAGCTGCCGATGTGTCAATGTCATTTACATCACAATCAAGGGACATGGAGATACGATGCAACCACTGTGCACTATTATAAGTTAACCAGTAACTTAATGCAAAGTCCCTCCATCAGCATGGGCGCTGTGAATATGAGAAACGTGACGAAACGCAACAAACATTCCACATTTAAATTCAGCCAAAAGATGTCCAGTGCGGCCTCGCCCAAGGATTTCCATGGAGGCTGGCCTGAGCCACCTGCATCCGTTGTTTTGGCGACCGCACGGTGGACCAGCGTGTGGAGGACGAACACGTTTTCCGGTACGCGGTCGCCTCTTGAGGATTTTTCTACCTTATCGGCCGCCAGTCTTGGTATATGCCGTGCTCTTTTTCCTCTACCTGGCGTTAATGCCGGCTATTGCCAGGGTCCGCCTTCCGGCTGAGTATATGCCGTGCTCACTGCCTCTTAAGTTTGGCAATCCTGTGGGCTATGTCGGTTATTCTGGCTACCCTGCGAAACTTCAACTATAGCTCTCTCGATTGCCTTTTGAGTGACTTTGAGTCTTTTAACGGAGCCTATAGTAAGCGACCACGTCTCTGTACCGTATGCCATTACTGGAAAATACATTGGTCGAAGACTATAGGAATCAATTAGGCGTTATATAAATCAGGGAAAATATGAAGATGTGTAATTTCACCTTTCAAGAGTTCCATTTATGGTTTCCAAGCGAACGTTCTGTTTGTTTCCTAAGGTATTGGATATGACAGTATCAAAATGTATTATTTACGGTGATCATTTGTGAACAGCTCTTTATGATTATTAAGAATTATATTTATATGAACCTAAATTTCCACATGTAACACATGTTCCACAGTATGAAGTATAAAGAACAAATGATTGTGTGAAGCAATGCCAACTTGTCACCATTTTCAGATACACGGTCAAGTGCGACAACAACGTCGAGGTCTGTGTGTAAATACAAACTCGTCAGCAGTCTTATCCGAATAAAAGTACATTACATTGAAATATGTATTGGTTTTTAAACTACTATTCAGCCCAAAAATGACCCACTGCTGGGTTGAGCATCCTCCAATTACATGGAAGGTAATTAGCCTACTGTGCCACGCTGGGTTGGCACAAGCGGCTGATGGCCATAAGGCTGGTACGTGGCTACTGCAGCGTCTCGTTTGAGGCGGCGTGCGTGTTAGCCGGCACACCACCATGGGAGCTTGAAGCCCGAGTGCTCTCAGCGGTCTTTGACCGCGTCGCAGAGGCTCGTGGCCGGGGCGAAACACCCATGGTGGATACGATCCAGGGTTGGCGAGCGCACGAGCGCGGGCTGCTGATGACAGCGTGGAGCGGGGCGTTGCAGGGGCCAACTGCGGGAATTGCCACCATAGCGGCCATCAGGCCGTTGTTGGAGGAATGGGTCACCAGGCGGCACGGGGTACTAAGCTACCATCTCACGCAGGTCCTCTCGAGGCATGGCTGCTTCGGGAGGTACCTGCACCGGGTGGCGGTGAGGGAACCTACCCCAAACTGCCACCACTGTGCCGCCTTGGAAGACGACAGCCACCACACCGTATCGGAGTGCCCGGCCTGGCGCGATTAGCGTGCGACACTGGTTGCCGTGGTGGGACCTGACCTCTCACTTCCGATCCTGGTCGAGAAGATGGTCGGAAGTGAGATGGCATGGAAGGCCGTAGACGACTTCGCCAGTGTCGTCATGCGAGCCAAAGAGGAGGCAGAACGAGAGCGCGAGAGAGCTCCCGATGCGCACCCACTACGCCGGGCGCGCAGAGGGCGAAGGCGGATGGCCCATGTGCGCCACCTACCGCCCTAACTGGGGTCTCCGGGCGAGGGATTAGGGGAAATCCCTCCCCGATAGGAGAATACACCCCGGGGCGAAGGGTGCCATGCCACGTGTACCGGGCATGGCGCCGGAGCAGTAATTGCTCCAGAGGAGGTTGCTCTTGATAGGAGCCCATATTGGATGGGAGTCGGGCGGTCGCAAGGCCACTCCCCTCAGCGCACGCTGTCCCCGTGGAGTACAGTCAGGGCCCACGGGGCAGCAAGCGCGGGACGGTACACCCCGGGGATGTTTAGTGGGTACGCCTCTTCGGAGGAGAGTCCCACACGCCCCCCGTTGGCCATCCCCAGGCCGGCGGGGATAGTCCATAAAGGATTTTACCCCGGGCATCAAAAAATAGAAAAAAAACAAAGGGTTAAGTATCAAGTTATCCTTCTCTTGTGGCTAGGTTATCGGCCTTGCCATTTACTTTCGGCTCTTACGACACCCTCAGAGAGGAATGCGGTGGTGACACAATTTATTCTAAATCCGTCACCACACGGAAAGTTTGGATCGTACTCATTGTCAAATCACAAACGTCTATCACCACCCCAAGCAACATCCAATTAATTTACGCGTTTCTTTTTAAAATAATAAGCCGTTAAAGAATAGTCTTTTCTTTAGAATAGGCCTATTTCAGTCTTATAATACGTTAAGAACAGTTAAAGAGAAGTTTCTAACATTGGCTATAAAAAAATCTAGGCTTTATTTCGAGTCTGGAAAATGTAACCTTTCTACGTTCATATACCAATAAGTTCATCGCCATATTTATGTCCTTTTTTAAAGACTGTACATGCACCATAAAGAATTATATTTGTTAATGGTCTACTTGCAATAAAAAGTCTACCCATCCGAAATAGGTTCTATCATTAAAAGCAAGTTTGAAAACCGAATAAATACCATCCACAAATTTATTTATTGTGTTCGTACTATTTTCTAATTGAGTTGTGAATGTTGAGTCGCTAAAATATGTATTTGGGACGTCAGTGGGATGAAATTAGGATTTATTTCATCATCAGCCTATTTCAGTCCACTGCTGGACGTAGGCCTCCCCCATGGCTCGCCACTGAACCCGGTCTTCGGTTCTATGCATCCAGTTGCTGCCGGCTGCCCGTCGCAGATCGTCGCTCCATCTAGCAGGGGGGCGTCCCACCCTACGTTTGCCAGTACGTGGTCTCCACTGTAGCACCCGTTTGCCCCAGCGGCCGTCAGTTCTACGACAGATGTGGCCAGCCCATTGCCACTTCAGCTTGCTAATCCTATGGGCTATGTCGATGACACGCGTTCTCGCTCGGATGACTTCATTACGAATTCTATCTCGTAGCGAGACACCGAGCATATCCCGCTCCATAGCTCGCTGAGCGACTTTCAGCTGATGGACTAGCCGCACCGTCAGTGTCCACGTTTCAGCACCGTAGGTTAGTACGGGTAGGACGCACTGATTGAAGACTTTAGTCTTCAGACTCTGCGGTATGGGCGACGAAAAGACCTGACGAAGCTTCCCAAATGCTGCCCAGCCCAACTGAATCCTTCTGGCTACCTCCTTCTCGAAGTTGTTTCGTCCTAACTGCAGACACTGCCCGAGGTAGATGTATTCCGAAACAACTTCAAGTGGAGTACCATCAATGCTGATTGGCCCCGGACTGACATGTTCATTGAACATAACCTTGGTTTTATCCAAGTTCATTCCGAGACCAACCCGCTTGGATGCAGTGTCAAGGCTGTCCAGCATTTGTTGAAGATCCTGCAGCGATTCTGCCATGATGACAATATCATCGGCGAAGCGCAGATGGGAGATGTACTCGCCGTTAACATTAATGCCCCGTCCTTTCCAGTCCAGTGTCTTGAAGACGTCCTCCAATGCGGTTGTAAACAGTTTCGGGGATATGACATCCCCCTGTCTTACACCTCTGCACAATTGGATTAGTCTTGTCTGGTCTTCCTGTACTTGGACGGTCATTGATGCAGCGGCGTAAAGGCATCTCAGCGCTTCTATATATCGCCAGTCAACTTGGCACCGCTGCAAGGATTCCAGAACAGCCCAGGTTTCGATAGAGTCAAAGGCCTTCTCATAGTCCACGAATGCTAGACACAGCGGCCGATTATACTCTTCGGTTTTCTGTATAATCTGCCGCATTGTGTGGATGTGGTCTATGGTGCCAAATCCTCTCCGAAACCCGGCCTGCTCCGGTGGTTGGAAGTCGTCAAGTCTTTTTGCCAGACGGTTCGTGATGACTCTCGAAAACAGCTTATATACGTGGCTCAAGAGCGAGATGGGCCTATAATTCTTGAGAAGTGTCCTGTCTCCTTTCTTGAAGAACAAGACTACTATGCTCTTGCTCCACGCATTAGGAGTTCTCCCAGAGAATAGAACGGTGTTGAAAATGCGTCGGAGCTGTCTGATTACAGGTAACCCACCTGCTTTCAGTAGCTCCGACGTAACTCCGTCCTCCCCCGGGGCTTTTCCATTGTTAAGCTGTCTGAGAGCCAACTCGATTTCGTCAAGGCTGACTTCCGGCAGCTCATCTGTGTAGTGGCGGGACAACGTAGCTCTGGGATCTGTAGAAGCGGGTCATGGCTGTGGAGTATTTGAAGCGTATAGACGACCATAAAAACTCTCCACTTCCTTGACTATCTCCGGTTTAGATGAGACGACATTGCCGTTGGTGGTCGTGATCTTACTCAGACGGCTCCTCCCAAGACGTTGCGCGAACACTTTGGACCCCCGATTTTGCTCAATCGCTTCCTGTATTTTTTGCGTATTGGCGCGTCGGAGGTCACGGCGTATCAGTGTCCTGATTTTCTTGTGGAGGGCCCTCTTTTCGGATGTTGTGGCGCTGGTATTTTGCCGTCTATGATCCATAAGCCGGAGAGTCTCAGTAGATAGTTTCGATGCCCGTCCATATTGCTTCCTCGCACAGAGCTTCCTTCCCTCGTCCTTAATTATTTGGACTACGTTGTCCAGATCCTCGTCAACGCTCATTGTAGTTTCCAGAGCAGCGAACCGGTTCTGAAGTTCCAGCTGGAACTTTTCGGAATCGCTGGCCACTTGATGCAGGTTGGGTCGGAGTATAGACTTCATCAGCCGTCTGCGTTCAAGCTTGAAGTCTATATTCAGGGTGCCTCGTACAAGTCGGTGGTCACTGCCGGTATTTACCCTGTTGACCACAGAGACATCCCTGAATATATACTTCTTGTCCGTCATGATGAAGTCTATCTCGTTTTTCGTCACAGTGTCGGGGCTTTGCCAGGTCCACTTCCTTTGGGGCTTTTTCTTAAAGAATGAATTCATTAAGAATAGCCCCTCGCGTTCTAGGAAGTTGACCAGCATTTGCCCCCTGTGGTTCCTACATCCGTAGCCATGCGATCCGACTGCCGATTCGCCGCAACTTTGTACTCCCACTTTGGCGTTGAAGTCCCCCATGACAACATTGAAGTGAGCCTTAGTGGTATTATGCAGAGCCCTGTGCACGTCGTCATACACAATTTCCACTTCGTCGTCCGAGTATGTCGACGTTGGTGCATACACTTGCACCACTTTGAGGGAATACCTCTCGGTGAGCTTTAGAATCAGGTATGCAACCCGCGCCGACACACTAGATATCTCAACAATGTTGCCCTTGAGGGCCTTATTGACGAGGAATCCCACTCCACCTTGTGAGGATTGTTCTCCTTCTCGAAAGTAGAACAGATGGCCCGATTCCAGAGTAATGGTGTCCTCCCCCTCTCTACGGACTTCACATAACCCTAGAACGTGCCATCTTATATTGTTCAGTTCTACTTCGAGCTCCTCAAGATGTTCGTCCAGCCGCATCGTTCGTCCGTTGTACGTCGCCATGGTCAGTTGGTGGTGGTAGCTATCCGTAGCCCGGGGATTCTTAGCACCCCCCGCCTTACCGTTACCACGGCCGCTACCGTGGCCGGGGATAGTAAGGCTACCGGGAACTGGGGGCCGTTGCATATATGTGTTTGCCATATGGGGGGTTATGCCATAATCGCCACGCTTGGCAGGCGGGTTGGCGATCGCAGTAACGGATGGTGTGTTTTTGGACAGAACGTCGCTGCTGCCCAACGTCTGTTGTCCCTTAGTCGCCTCTTACGACACCCACGGGAAGATATGGGGTGGTAGAATTCTTACTCCGCTACCACACGGAAGGGTAGGATTAGTAGGGTAGGATTTATTTGAGTCATCTTTATTGTTCGTCGCCTTTCACAAGACGTAACCTAACGCACTCCTACGCAAACCTCCGTGTGTTATAGATATTTTGTGATAACTGTTATGTTTCTTGTTGTAATAATTTACGCGTTTTAATTTTCTGTGTATTTATTCATAAGTTAGTTTATGTCATTAGGTTAATATACATCTTTATAATACTTTCGCAATTTTCCAATGCATCTGCCAAGCCCCTCTCTGCACCATCCAAAGGTTGACAGGGAGAGAATGCCTCTAGGCATTAAGTCCGCCAAGTATTAAATAAATAAATACTCGTGGAATAATTTCATCATTAATTCAGCCCGTAACCATAACCCACTGCTAGGTCGGACCTCTTCCAATTATATAGAGGAAAATTAGCCTACTGTGCATAGGGTTTCGTATCTCATTTTCCTTCTCTTGCGGCTAGGTATTTGACCTTGTCGTTTCGTTCGGCTCATTATGATACCCTCAGGACGGAATGGGGTGGTGACACTATATTCTAAATCCGTCACCTCACGAACGAACGGATTTTCATAAAAGCTTAGTAATGTGTGGACCATTCATTATGTTTCCTGGGTTCTATGGCATAACTCTGAAAAAAATATTGGTTTTTCCTGAAATTTTGTAGACATGATCTTGTAGACTCCTATCGATGCTTTCGTTGTATCTATATAATTTTGGCAGTGTAGTGACAGATTTAGAATACATAGTATATTTTAGAATATTTTTGTTTAATTTTTGTTTAATTTAGTTTTAATATAATTTAATTGGAATTGCTGATAATGAACATTATTTATGTTAAATGAAAATGTACCTTATTATTATTATTTTTTCTTATATACTGTCATTATTATTGTATGCTTACTGATATAACGTCCTAATTAGATCAGATTAAGTATACGTCCTTTTTTTGTTATTGTAGGAATATGGGAATGCTGTGCATATCTGTAATTGATATACATACGACATAATGCCATTGAATGTATGTACTTTATTATTTAATGTTATTCCGCATGTATATTGTTGATATGTCTAATAAAATAAAATAAAATAGCGTCATCTCCCCATTCCATCCTGAGGGTGTCGTTAGAATCGACCGAAGGAAGTGACAATTCCGAATACCTAGCCGCAACAGAAGGAAAACTTGAAACGAAACCCTGGGCCAACCCGTCTGGGCAGCGTCAGCAGCGTGGCTCAATAGGCTAATTATCCTCCATACAATTGGAGGAGGCTCAACTCAGTAACGGGACATTTTTGTCTGAGCGTGGCACAATAAGCTAATCTACCTCCGTGAACTACTGTCCTTCCCATAGCTCCCACACAGTTCACTCTTCCTTTCACATTCGGTCCATTCCTTGTTTTTTTAATTGTCTTTTTTATTTGCGCCTACCATGTTGTTCTCTGCATCACCCAAAGGTTGGCTAGAAAGAATGCCTAAGGCATTAAAGTCGGCCTATGTTTAACATAATGTTACATGAAGAATAAATAAATAAATTAGCTCTTCAGTCTTTTTAGACCTGATGATGATGAAAACATATCATACATCTGTTATGTAATATGCCAACTCGTTGCTAAATTGATTTTATTGACTTACGAAACGGGTCGACGAACTGGTTCCGTCTAATTAATGAATGCATGTGTTACTAAGGATCTACCCACACATTTAAAATCTAGCTAAAAATAAATGTTAGCAATGAACATCAAAATTTACTAATTTGTTGAAGCCACTGTAGCGTATCTCGTCTTTTAAAAATGATAAAAACTATTTTTACAACAACAATGTGAAGTTCTGGATTTGGGCCACAATTTTGAGATAAAAACCCACTAAGTCTCAAATCATATGGACAACCTTAAAAATAGATGATATAAACCACTTTACTTTTCATTTTAAAAATGTTTTACTTTATTTTTGTTGCGAACAATGTTCGCGAGTTTTACACACACACACACTCTTTAAACTATTATTACTTTTTTTTTCAAACTGTAATAGCGGAGCGGAGGCTTTGGGCCCTAAAACACAGGGTATAATATTATTATTTCAAATACTTTTGAGTACCCGATATTTCAGCGCTGTTACAAGCCTTGAACACGGGTGTTTACTTAAAATATTTATGTGCGAATAATTACTACATTACTACAATAATGACTCATACATTTCCGTCACAACTACAAACAAGATACTAACAGTCACGAAAAAGCAAAGACTACCAGAGAATTGCAATATTTAATTAGACCTTAATATTGTATGCAAATAATGAAGTCATCTCGCCTACAATCTATGCAATGTAAGACATACTCACATATCTCACCACTGACCACCTCAACCCACAAGAAACTGTTTTTTTTTCTTCAACGTCAACAATACGGTGGCGTCATCTTCAAATCGAGTCACATCACTGTTTCACAAATTGAGCACAGACACAAAAACTCTAACAATTAGGATCAATCGATTAAATGAATTATCAATTTGTTTCGCGTGTTTAAATGAAATTCGAATGTGCGATGCGCGGGCGCACGTTCGATATCTCGGTCGGTCGCTGCGAAGATCGGAGGCATACCGGTTACATCATGGCGGCAAGGCCAGGCTTTACAACCTGCTGAGGGGGCGGGTCGGGGGATTAATCGTCAAGCCAAGGTCAACTTGGTTCCGAAACTCTGAATATTTTGTTCATTCTGGATTTGTTATTGTACGTGCGTGCAGCCAATTCCTAAAATTAAGTTTCTTTGTCAGGAAGTAGACTTGGGTCTAATATCTTTTTCACTCTGGATTGTGGTTACTGTATGAATTGTTTGATGGGATTTTTGGGCGTTTAACTTTATATAGTTTTAATAAATATTATGGACCCGCCCCGGCTTCGCACGGGTGCAATGATGAACCTATAAATTTATCAGTGTTTCTCTACAATATTATGGATGTATAAACCTTCCTCTAGAATCATCTATTATCTATTAAAATCATCTATTCTAAGAAACCGTTTCAAAATCCGTTGCATACATAGGGACGGACAGACGACAGCGACTTTATTTTATACATACTATGTAGTGATTTTATTTTAATTAAATATGCATTAAGAAAGGAAAGACAGATATTTTGCCTTGTTGGTCTAGGGGTTGGATGTGTCTCTAGATCACGGGTCACCGATTCGATTCCGGGGTCGGGCAAATGTCTTTGTGTAAACCAGAGACACTTGCTTAAATCTGGTCATTTGTGTTCGTGAATTATATGTTTGTAAACTGCCTCCACGATGCAGATTATACCTAGTTTCGTTTTATAAAACAATGTCAAGATTGAAAAGAAAGGCGATAAATGTATGTCTTTTTCGTGAGCACCTCTCGAGTGCAGGTACTCTGCCAAACCAAAGGTAGTATAAGAGTTTTTTTTAATTGTAAGACTGTACCCCAGCGTGTAACACTACTAATTGTGACGTCATATAAACGGTTGTACAAGTGTGTGTGTGAAGTTTGTCCGTTAATGTCAGAGTGTATTGTCCTCTAAACAAAGACAAAAGAAAACATTGTGCTGAGTTTCCCAGTACGTCCGTCGTACAGCCCGTAAATTAACTTATTGATGGGACGCGGTTAACGGTAGATTGTTATCAGAGCTCCAGTTAGAGGCTTCTTAGTGTTTTGTATTGAATCTAAACCTACGAATAAATAATATTTATATATATTATAAACTAGCTTTTGGGCGCGGCTTCGCTCGCGTGGACTTCGAACCCGTGCTTATCTCTATGCATTTTTTTTTATGAATATAAAAGTGGTTATTGTGACTAAACTATGATAGTTAGATATGTGCTCTCGCGGACTTTTTTGTAGATTTTAATAAGGCCTACAAACTCCTAGTACTTCATTTTGTTCTATTGTCAATAGTTTTTGCAGCGCACGCGTAAATAAGTTTTCGATTTTACACCTTGGGTTACAAAATCGCAATTTTCATACGGATCCCTTCTTCCCTTGAAAATAAAATATAGCCTATAACCTTCCTCGATAAATGGACTATCTACCACTGAAAGAATTTTTGAAATCGGACCAGTAGTTCCTGAGATTAGCGCGTTCAAACAAACAAACAAACAAACAAACTCTGCAGCTTTATATATTAGTATAGAGTATAGATAATATCTACGAATAAATAATATTTATTCGTAGATATAAATAAATTATATTTATTCGTAGATCTAACCAGAAGATTTATTTATTCAAAATATACTTTATATTAGTTTATTTATTGTTTCAAATTCAATGTACTGTTGTTTTTATGTAGTGATTAACATCCATGTGGTGACATATTGAAATTAAAGTTTTATTTCGCGTTTATAAATAATATAACAACTCTTTACTTAGTTCTTACGATTCATTTCAGCCCAAATACGACCCACCACTGAATCAGACCACAAAATTTATGGTGCAAAATGGCTGTACCACGGTGGTTAGACGGGCTGGTATAGACAGGGCTTCTATCAAGTTTTCCTTTTTTGCAGCTTAGTAATCTGCGTCTTGCCTTTCTTTATTCGCATATTACAACATCCTCAGCATAGTGCGGGTTGATGACATTCGGGTGTTTTCTAAATCCATCACCACACTTAGACGTCCGACTTATTATTGACTAGCGACCCGCCCCAGCTTCGCACGGGTGCAATGATGAACATCTAATTTTATCAGTTTCTCTACAATTTTATGCATGTAGTATACATATTAAACTTGAATCACTCTATCTATATAAAATCCATTGCGTAGTTTTAAAGATTTATGCATACTCATGGACGGACAGGCGACAGCGACTTTGATATATGTATAGTATGTAGTGATACCTCGTAAAGCGTTTTGAATAGTACTCAACATTATATTAACGAGTTCGTAAACAACTTTGCATAATACCGGGCTCTCGGTACGAGTGTATTGCCAGAGAAATGGCTATAAAAATATTATAGCATATCGCTTGGCGTAGTGCGTGACCTTATTTGGGAATCTTCCTTCACCAACAATATAAATGACCGTCTTTGGCATCATAGCACCTGCGACATTTGTGATTACGTAGGATTTAGAATACATAGTGTCACCACCCTATTCCATCCTGAGGGTGTCCTAAGAGCCGATAACTTGGCACGAAACCCTGTGCCAACTCGTCTGACAAGCGTGGGACAATAGGGTACACCCCTCAATTTAATTGGAGGAGGACCGGCTCAGCAGTGCGTGAGTGGTAGTTGTAGAAGTACCCTCAAAATATTGTTAACTTTACTTTATGTTGTCGGGTTTAGAATAGGCACAATTCATCCCGTGAGTATCATGATACGTGATAAAAGGAACAAATCAGACCCAGGACTAACCCATCTAGCCAACGTGGCTCAGCACGTTGAATTCCCTCCACGATTGGAGGAAGTCATGACTGGGCAGTGGGACGTTGTACACTGAGATGAAGATTATTGTTCACTTTATACCAAGCAAAATTATTCCCACTTTTAGACCAATATTAATAGTTAAAAAAAAAAACGCTTTTATAGAAAATCGAACTAAAAAATAGAAAATAAATTTTAATAAATTTGAATTAAAAATAGTGTCAGAAAATATGATTTTATTGTAAAAGCGTGGGGTGCATGGTATCAATAGTTCTAAATATTTTATGAACAGATATGACTAGAAGGGTTATTTTGATAATATCCTGAAAAGCACCCCACGCTAACAAAAGCGAAAAGCGAAGCTAATAAAAGCGTATTAAAAATAAATTAACTCGGAAAAGTATTTTTTTTATTATTATAAATTTTTCATTTTCGTATCACCTGCATTTTACCGCGTAAAAAATAGACGTTGAATGCAGTTAAACAATAATAATCGGTATCTTATTTCCTCTGAAATTTGGCTAAGTTTAACGAAAACTCGTCAAGAAATCATTTCCTGCAATGTGCAAAGATCGTGAAACCATAATACATCATATTATTATAGTAACATAGAATTCAGTTTTTAGCCATTTAATGACGATACCTCATTTTATGTTTTGTTTGTAGAATTTTTATCTAAAACTGCGAGTTGTATCAACAATAATTTAGAGTAGTTTGAGAACCATTGGTAGGTATCTAATAACTTTATCTGCAATTTTCATCACAGACACGCCCGATATAGCCAGAGTGGGGTGACGAAATGGTGTTGATACCGCATTTATCGACGTCATAATAATGCTATATATTTTAATGTTAGGAAATGATTGCCGTATATAGGCTTTTTGCGTATGAGCCATATATTCATTGAGAATAATATTTTTATCGCATATTTTAGGTGTACAGGGTGATTTTCTCGACAGTTCCTAAATAAGATACGGTCTTCAGGTCAAACAAAACGCATTATTTTTATTAAAATTACTGACAGTAGGTAAAAAAATATTTTTATTTTGTGAAGAAAACGTTCAATATAATATTAAAAAATATTGTAGACGTTCCGCAACGACGGCAGCGGCAAAAAAATCAGTAGAATTTCCAAATTTGATTGTGTGTGTGCGTTTTTAAGTTTATTTTACAAGCAATGTTTACAAGTTCGAGAACATCCTCTCAAATAGTTAAATAAACAACAATACACAATGAATAGAATATGTCGGTTCGTTCATGTACCGAATAGGTCACCCAAAAAACATAAAATGACAAAAAGAACTCCAAATAACATACATTGTAATTTGTAGCAACTTCTAACAATCAAAAACTAAGTGTAGTGTCAAGGCAAATTGCTGCCAACAAGCAACAACAAATTACAGTCTTGTAATGGATCTTCTTGAATTTGTAATAAATAGTGAAATATACATAAAAACGATAAGGTTATATTAAACAAAAATAAGATTACAAACTCGGTTTGTACTTTAAAATCTGGCTATTTTAAAATAAGAATCAAATCAATTTGTGTTATAATAAAGTTATTAATTATCTCATTACAAAACAAAAAAGGGGCAAATAAAAGTGTGACACGTGTTGTGTTAACTAAAACACAAAATGAACCAAGCCCAAGTGGCCGGGATGAGTATAAATGGCTGAGGAGCGCTCAAACAACACCCAACGAGTGAAAGGCCGAGTGGAAAACTTAAGCGTCTTCAGTATAAAGAATCTCTACACTGAACAAGTTGTTCCCGTTGTAAAGTTTTTGTGAACTGGTCTGAATAGCTATTTTGGTCGTTGATCTCATTTATAAAAGATTGTTTATACCAATACTGTGATTTCTAATTTCTAATAATTTTTAATTTTATTTTAAGTGTAAATCATATTAATCGGACATGATATTTGAAATTGAATATTGTAAAATAATTCTGTAAATGCATGGAATAAAAGGCTTTTTTTTTATTTATTTATTTATTTATACTAATACGGCATTAAACTTATAATATACTTTCTGTCCTGAGGGTGTCTTACGAGATGACTAAAGAAACAAGATAGGTGATGTAAACCTAACACTTTCGCAGTGATTTTTGTAAATACGGGATGCACATTGAAATACGGTTGATTTGAGACTGTTTTATTGGTAGGTAGTAATGACGGTGGTACAAAAACATATATTTTCCGCTTACCTACTTTTAGACAATGTTATCTAAATGTACCCCATACATTACAATTTTATAGATTTTGATGTCTAAAATCATTAAGTAAAAAGACATGTTCAAAAATAACATTTGTTATTGGAAACGAATACTTAGCCCATCGATGACCCACTGTTGAGTCGGGCCTCCTCCAGTTACATAGATACGCATTAGCCTACTATGCCACGCTGGCAAGGCGGGTTGGCATAGGGTGTGGTGTCAAGTTTTCCTTTTCCTGCGGCTACGTTTTCGACTACGGCTTTTGTCAGCTCTCTCATGATGGAATGGGATGTTGACACTATGTATTCTAAATCCATCACCACACGGAATTACAGTGTATACTTATCTTTGAATATGTCCAGGTCTGTATTTCAAACCAAATGACTATAAAATATTTTAGTTTAAATTTAGAACAACAACCAAGAAACATGTATTTTGAATTTAGTGGACGCCTTCTGAGGGGCTGTTTAATAAGGATAAACAGTTAAACAGGGGTAGCTTAGAGTGACACTGATTAATTTGTTCCCTTCATTGCTCTGATATTAGATAGTGTCTAACTGCTGATGTTAATGTTCAGTGTATGTAGGCTTTCTAGCAGAATTTTCTAGCAGAAACACACAAAAAAATTTTAAGACAACGATATGTATTTAGATTTTTTTGTGACTGAACTGGTTAAAATATTGCAATCACGCTCAATTCCGCAATACTTTAAGACAAACAACTTCGATAAATGTGTTTAACTAGTGATGACATTATGGTACAGAGACGTGATCACTACTCTATAAGTGCTTAATAAAAAAAACTCGATGCCACCCAAACGGGAACTGGGAAATGCAATGGAGAGTTTCCCAGGACCGGCCTTTGTGGAGATCCTTCGGGGAGGCCTATGTCCAGCAGTGGACGTCTTTTGGCTGAAACGATGATGATGAAGCCTGTTGGCACGGTAATGCTTCGAATATAAGCATTACCGTGCACGGTTGTAATTAAAATATAATGTCTCGGTACTAATATAAACGGCCAATATAATACAAAGGGATAAAATCTTCTACGTTCATAAAAGTATAAGACGTGACATTATTAATAAATTAATGAGGTCCGTTCATATATTGCTACAACTTTACCTTTTATTCCTGGAATTCTATTTATAATATTCTCACGAAAGGTCGGGGTTTTGCCAGCATACGTAGTCCAAACTATATTAATCATATAAATCTTTGGCTATTGTCCACCAATATGGAGTATACTTTTATTTCTTTAATATAATAAGTTAATGTTCCCTGTGGTGGATTTAGGATACACAATGTCACGAACCAAAATCATCCGGTTTCGTAAGAGACGACTAAAGGAACGCAAGATAATAAAACTCAATACAAACCCTGTGCCAGCCAACCCATCTTGCCAGCGTGGCACAGTAGGCAAATTTCTCTATATGAATTTGGAGGAGGCCCCGGCACTAGTGGGAAACGAACTTATATAATCAAACTTATACCTTAATTAATTTTTAATGAAACCTTTAAGTCAAAATAGATTCAGAAATTCACCGTAATTAAGAGGAAATATTTTATAACGAAGAGTTAAAAAAGTTAGGGCGCCGCGCCCCGCGCTGTGTAAATTAATAGAATGCTTTGCAACAAGACCAATTCCTTTAGGCCGAGAGATAGCAGACGGGGACCAATTGTCGTATGAAGTGCGCCAAAAGTTTCCCATCAATATCAAGCGACTTTACTCTCGTCACTTATTCGTTAATCATTACTACTACTCAGCCCATAAATGATCCACTGCTGAGTCGGGCCTCCTCCCATCACAGGGTTATTAGCCTACTGTGCCACGCTGGCTAGACAAGTTTGCACATGGTTTCGTATCAAGTTTCTTTCTCTTGCGGCTTGGTTCTCGGCCTTGTCATTTCCTTTTGTCGGCCCTGTGTTTTACGACACCCTCAGGATGTAATGGCGTGGTGACATTTTGTATTCTAAATCAGTCACCACACGGAATCATATAGATAACGTTAATCATTGGTAACATAAAATTATTTTACAACTGTAGCGACCACATGCTACATACTTTACACAGTTTACCCGAAAAATCTGAACTAATTGCATCAAGAAATATCGCCTACAAATGCGAGAATTACCAAAAAGTCCTACACCGCGATAGCGACATTTCAGGAGCAATTCGCAAGTTAAGAATTCCCCGACTACAACTATCGGGGGGATAGGCGCCGCGACCCCTAGCCAGACATCACACCTCGTCTGGCTGGATTATCATCCCTTTGCGCCTAAACAACCATTATTATTATCAATTAGTATTGAAAACTTCCTAACATTTACCACAATTCGCCACCGCCGCGGCGCTGCTCTGGTATCTGTGTGTTTTCGCCTTCAGTACAGACGAATTGTAAGAGTTTTGTGAAAATCCTATACAAGTTTATCTATCAGCCATAAATATATTTCTACAATAGCGATGTTGTGAACACCGCATCCTAATCCGGAGTCGTAACGCAAGCTTTAGCTTTAACTGGTCGGCACTGTCCAACATTGTTGTGAGGGCAACAACTATAAAAAATACAGCAATTATTTGTATCGAACAGACAATGTTACAGTTAGTAACAATGATGTTAGAAGTAAAAAGGTGTAGATGGGTTATAAGCGGTCAGCAAGTGGCACGTTAAAAGTAGGCTAATTAGCAAACCTGACCTCAGTGTTGTGTCGCTGGCGTCAACAAATGCACGTCAAGAGCCGTGTGTAAAAGGTGCTATAAAACAATGGAAAATACCGTCGTGTGTTATGAGATATTGCACAAACTACACTAACAAAACTTCTAAAAGGCAAGGAATCACTTATCTTTCGTAATTATCACTATTTCCGTAATATAATTAATATTTTTTACAAATTAAAAATGTTATTCGTAAAATATGGCCGTAAAAATCAATGAGTGGAAAGAGATAGATGTCATTACGCATCACAGACTATAGAGAAACAGACTATAGAGAAACAGACATGTGAGCTGGCTAACGGAGTAGGTACAAAGGTAAGGTTATTAGGTGATGTTATTTTTTGTAATGTAGTTGTTATTTAAATTAAATTGTTTTATTTTTTGAGCTGTGTTACTTGAGTAATTAATAAACTATTAATACAGGGCAATTTTTAATTAGCATACATCTCAGAAGGTGGAGTTCTCATGATTATAAACCACTTTTACTATGGGAGCAACCCTGAAATTGCGAAAAAAAAACAGCTGTTTCTAACATATATGTTTACTTATCGAGACAAAATGTTTTTACAAAATATTTATAGGCATTAAACTTTGTAGGGCAAAATGTTATGTCTGATTTAATTAATCTATATTGTTTCTAGTGCATGTGACGACGCATCACGACCAATTATATTTGTCTCTATTTAGCACGTGATTATTAAATCATACCATCCTACTTTCACGACTCATCTAATGCGGTGTGCATATTGCATATTAAGTTAAATAGGTGTGCGTTGGCTTGCCATTTTTATAGATCTAATGTTGTACAGGTATCGTATCTACACCTTTTAATTGTAACATCATTGGTTAGTAACTAATGTTAAATGTTGTCCCACGTGCTCCCAATATTTCCTACAATTTTAAGATTAGATTTTAGTTTCTAGTAGATCAGGATTATCCTATATGTTGTAACTAATTTGGCCTGAGAGCTGAACATAAATGGAATCAGAAGCTTCTATTACTTGTTATATGCAGACGTTTGCAAAATGTCCACTTTTATTTCAATTACCCACCATTTGCAAGTAAGATGCAACACAGCTTGATTCCAATTAATTTAACATGCGATAAAAAGCGACGGCCTCTTGCCCTATTTGGTTTGGAGTATCTGCGTGAACGATTTCATTTTCCAGTCCATTAACTGATGTTCATTTCATGTAGAATCCGTTTTCGGTTGGTGAGATGGGTAATTCTTTGCCTTTCCAACCCTTCGTCGGGTGTTTTGTGTAGCTTGTAAGGATCGCTGTGGCTGTCAATGCTTGGTCGGTTTTTGTTTGAGTGTGTACTGCAAAAACTAAGTCTCATCCTAAAGCAATAATCTAAATTCAAATTAAGAACTTGAAAATGGAAAAATAAGCGATGCTGGAGCAAGTAGGCGCAGAGAAATTAAAAATGGAATATAGTGCGTAAAATCAGAAAAAAAAGGAATGTAGAAGAGGATCTTATTTATACACGTTTAGAAACTGAGTTTCATCATTCTTAATTTCAGCCTATAAATTACCCACTTCTTTGTCGGGCCTCTTCCAGTTCATGGATGAAAATTAGCTTTCTGTGTCATGCTGGAAAGACCCCACCCGTCCCACATGGTTTGTATCAAGCTCTCTTACCCTTGCGGCTAGGTGATCTGCATCTGGCTTTCTTTAGAGACCTCTTACGGCACGCTCAGGTTAGCATCGGTTGGTGACATTTCAAATCCTTTTTATAACACGGCGTAGTGGTTGATTTTAGTTAAAAATAAATAAATAGATACACGTACTTCTCTGATATGGTCCTGATTTAAAAATATTGCTGACATATTGTACACAGTAGACTTGTAAATATTCCCTAACAAAATTAATAGTGACTATTTCGTTCGTTTCAGCCCATAAATGCCCCACTACTGGGTCGGGTCTCCTCCAAATTTATGAAGGGGAATTAGTCTAGGGTTGGCCAAGGGTTTGTATAAAGTTTTCCTTCTCTTGGGGCTAGGTGATCTGCCTCTTGTGTTCTTTTAGTCGCCTCTTACGACACCCTAAAGACGGTATGGGTTGGTGACATTGTGTATTCTAAATCCGTCACCACACGGACAAGTAACTATTATTCAAATACCATCTGTATTAACAATTCTCATTACCCTCCATGTACTTGGAGGAGGCCTGACTGATTGGGGGGGGGGGGGGTCATTTATGGGCTGCGAAGAAGAAGATTCGATATCTATTGATTATGACATAAGTCATATGGAGCCTAAATGTCATTAAACAGAATCTGCGTGAAGTAAATAGTGCAGTAATCAATCTTAGTGCATTAGTTACTCGAGAATCTATTGCCATTAGGGGTTGAACAAAATCGCTCAACTCGATATACGGTGTGATCGAGCCAGAAGATTCATCAGTTTGATATATCAAAAGCCGAGAGCTTAGAGTAGTAACCAATAACGCAGAGTGATAGTCTCATGCAAATATTTTTTTAACGTTGATTACGTGTGATGACGGATTTAGAATACATAGTGTCACCACCTCATTCCATCCTGAGGATGTCGTAAGAGCTTACAAAAGGAAATGTTAAGGCTGAATACCTAGCCCCAAGGGAATGAAAACTTGGTACTAAACCCTGTACCATCCCGTCCCGTACTAATAACCCTCCTTATGGTGGGAGGAGGCCCGACTCAGCAGTGGGTCATTTATGGGCTGAGTAATAGTAGATTAGGTTGACGCCAAGCGGATAGTTCGAAATGCGTGTATTAAGCCGTGGATAGACGATAATTATGTTTGCAGGAAATAACTTCTTAACGGTTAGAACCGTTAAGAAGTTCTTTCCTGCAATGTGCAAAGATCGTGAAATCCTAAGACATCGTTAATGATGTTTTTTTGTTGATTCGCTCTACCTCTGACGTCATCAGAGCCTATTTTTACCTCATTCATTCAAGTTCTTGCGATCATGCTTCACGTACTGTCATGTCGTACATACCTTCATGGGATTAGGTGAGGAAGAAGAATAGACTGAATAGAATAAAAATCTGTGTGTTCATCTTATTAGACACTAGCGGGCCGTCCCGGCTTCGCACGGGTGCGATGTTACCCGCGGGAGACCCCGCGGAGCTAAGTTAGTAAAAAAAGTAAGTTACTCCTTATATCATCAGCTACCTATCCGTGAAGTCCCATCAAAATCGGTCCAGCCATTCCAGAGATTGGCCGGAACAGATAGAAAAAAAAATTGGTCTATATACTGTATATACATACTTACGCATTTAGTACAAAGTGTTTATATTAAGGTGGATGTTCCAGGGTAGCCCGCGAAATTCAAATTTTCTTACGTTTTTCGCAATTTGCAGGGCAGTGCTAGGTTGTATGATGATGCACATTTGATTCGCGGCTGTAAGACGTATGTAGCTACAGAGTTATAATCATCAAACTCGTCAATACAACCCCCCAAGCTCATAAAGGTGCAAGAATCACTTTGACGTTTAAAAAAGTTTTTCTTGCACCTTTATGAGCTTGGAGGGTTGTATTGATGATTTTAATGATTATAACTCTGTAACTACATACGTCTTACAGCCGCGAATAACATTTTAATCAACATATAACTTAGCACTGACCTGCAAATTGCAAATTGCAAAAAAACGTAAGAAAATTTGAATTTCGCGGGCTACCCTGGAGCATCCACCTTAATATTACAAACAGACACTCCAATTTTATGTATTTGTATTATAAAGATAAACATACGTAGCTTATCGATGTTCTCAAGAAAGACGGCATCATATTCATTGGACAAAAGATGTCCATTAGCATTTTTTTCGGGAGTAAAATCCTTTGTGGACTATTCACACTGGCCTGGGGGTAGGCCGGTATTGGGTCAGGCTGTCACAGTGGAATGCGTTTCAACGTCCTCGGGTTGGCGCCGGCCGAGGGCTGACGCACCTCCTCTGCGGGGCCGTATGCCGCAGAAGGGGGCTGCGGGACGGATCGCCGGTGCGCTGCGGTAGATTGGGGCTGCGGGGACTTGGGTGGATGGGGACCCTGTCCCCAGTGTCTCGCTGCGAGCCCTGGACGGGGGCTCCGGGGACCTGGGTTGACGGTGGACCCTGTCCTAAGGGTTTCCCTGCGGGCCCTGGACGGCTGCGGTGCGCCGGTGTCCTCTGGTTGGCGCCGGCCCGAGGGCTGACGGGCCTCCTTCTGCGGGGCCGATGTCGCAGAAGGGGGGCAGCGGGGCGGGTCACAAGGGAGGGAGCTCCGGGTGACCCGCGCCGCGGACGGAGGCGGGGGTGGAGGGGGGTCCGTGACGATGCGGGCCCCTTCTGCCCTCGCCTAGGAGGCCGGTGGTGGTTCGGGGGAGCCACCACCGACGAAAGCCTCGATGACTGAGGGCGTCCCAGTATACCGGGACGCCCTCTCTGATAGTCGCTTGCCCGCGTTGCGGGCACCACGCCGGGGCGTCACAGTAGAATGCGTTTACGCGAACTTGTGGCGCCCCAAGCGCGTCGTG
This sequence comes from Clostera curtula, assembly GCA_905475355.2. Lineage (NCBI taxonomy): Eukaryota > Metazoa > Arthropoda > Insecta > Lepidoptera > Notodontidae > Clostera > Clostera curtula. Next base: position 5,338,351 of record FR997808.1, on the reverse strand, counting down.
TGAGGGTATGCCGCTGGGGTTTTAGTGGGTAAACGACTCTTGGGTAGACGACCCTTGTCGGAGTCCCACATAATCACCGACCTTTCCCCCGGGGTGCGGTGGTATGCATAAAGCATTTCCCCAGCGAAACCAAAAAAAAAAAAAAAAAAAAAAAAAAAAAAAAGTGGAATGCGTTTCCGAGAACCAATGGCGCCCCAAGCGTGTCGTGTGAGGGTATACCGCTGGGATTTTTGTAGGTGGATGAGCAGTTTAGTTGGAAGAGTCCCACTTAATCACCGACCCCACCCTTGAGGGGCGGCGGTATGCTTATAGTATTTCCCCAACGAAAACAAAAAAATAGGCCGGTATGGGTTTTGTGGGACTGATGGTCCGTCAATCAATAATATAATAATAATAATGTGAATCTATTGTTTTATTGTTTTATATATATTTTTTGAATAACAATGTTTTTTAAGAATATATGTAAAAAAATATGAAATAAAAAGATATACTGAGAATGTTAATCTCAATAAACTCTCGCTGGGTTGCTGGATTAAGGGCCTGATACAAAAGGCAGTCATCCTGGATTCGGCAAGGATCGTGAGGAGTTTCCTCTCTCTGGAGCCCTGAACCGTCGGTAGCTTAGGTCATCGACCTCGCTTTCGACGGTTTTTGTCAATTTTTTTTCTCAAACATTTTGTATTTTTTTTAAAAATAACTATATGTAAAGATATGAAATAAAGAGACATGAGAAATAATGTTTAAAAAAAGAGAAACTCTTTAAGTATCTCGATTTGGCTCACGAGGTTACCGCAATGTGGCATGTTGATTCAACAATCATTGTGCCGATAGTTGTTTCAGTAAACGGTCTTATTGCGAAGAGTTTCGACTAACACCTCAAGAAACTCTCGCTGGGTTGCTGGATTAAGGGCCTGATTCAAAAGGCTGTCATACTGGACTCGGCAAGGATCGTGAGGAGGTTCCTCTCTCTGGAGCCCTGAACCGTCGGTAGCTTAGGTTATCGACCTCGTTTTCGACAGTTTTTCTCTATTTTTATGTATATTTTTTTTAAACATTTTGTATTCTTTTTTAAATATATGTAAAATTATGAAATAAAGAGACATGAATATAACTAATGTTTATTTCAGACAACATAACAATCCATGTCGAACAAAATCAGATTACACTAACAAAACTATTTTAATTAAGTTATACCTCATCTACTCCACGTTTTATACACGTGTGCGTGCAAAGACCCCCAGCACAGATGGATGGTCCATCCAGACTGCCGACTCTGAGGAGGCAGTTGCTGCTCTCCCGTATTCTACCCATACCCACTAAGCCCCCGGTGCACCGTCCCGCGCCGCCTGCCTGGGTCCCGACTGTTTATCCACGGGAAGTCCACTCCCTAAGGAGTTCCACAGCGGAGCCTGATCCGCGGATCCTAGTGGTCTTAACCAGGTTATCGGTCGACAGAAGCCTACCAATACTGCGGGGCCTACGGGCTAGCTAAAATGATTACAGTCGGCGATCCCGTCTCGGCTTCTAAACCTAATTCCTCTTTGGACGAAAGTGTGTATGCACACGAACGCTGAGCCCCTGTGTGATTGATTTCATACGCCTTCGTACAGGACGAGAGATTAATCAGCAAATCGGTTGGATATTATTGTCCTTGGGGATTTCTCCTTGGAGATCTACTATTAGTTTACTGAGAAAATAGTTTTTTTTATTACAATAGAATAATACTCGCTATTATTTCTTTATCCTAATACTAGCGACCCGCCCCGGCTTCGCACGGGTGCAATGATTAACCTCTAAATTTATCAGTGTTGCTCTACAATATTATGGAAATATTATACTTAAAAAACTTCCTCTTGAATCACTCTATTTATTAAAAAAAACGCTTCAAAATCCGTTGCGTAGTTTTAAAGATTTAAGCATAGGTACATAGGGACGGACAGACGACAGCGACTTTGTTTTATACTATGTGGTGATATATTATATATGATCACACATACAAAAGATAACATAGCATCAAACAAATACGAAAATAAAAAAAGTTTAATGTACAATGGGCAATCCGTAAGGTGACGGATTTAGAATACGTAGTCTCACCACCGTATTCCGACCTGAGGATGTTGTAAAAGCCGACGAAAGGAAATGTCCGAAAGCCTTGGCTTCTAGCAGCAAGAGAAGCAAAACTTGATACCTAATCCTGTGCTAGTCCGTCTGGCAAGCGTGGCACAGTAGGCTAATTACCGTCCATGTAATTGGAGGAGGCCGACTCAGAAGATGACCCACTTCTGAGTCGGCCTCCTCCAATGTGGACTATGCTATTGACCACCCATCTGCGTGGCACGTCCATGTAATTGGAGGTGGCCGACTCAGAAGATGAACCACTTCTGAGTCGGCCTCCTCCAATGTGGACTATGCTATTGACCACCCATCTGCGTGGCACAGTAGGTTAGATACCCTCCATGTAATTGGAGGAGGCCCGATTCAGAAGTGGGTTATATATGTGCGTTGTTATCGACCTTGCCGCTTCCTTTCATTGGCTCTTACGACACCCTAAGGATGGAATGGGGAGGTGACAATATGTTTGCAAAATCCGTCACTACACAGAAAGGCCTTGGCCAAGCAACCTATTTTCAGCAGTACCGCAACTATGACTCATCCTTTACGCAATCAACTATGTTACTCAGTAGTAATACGAATATGGTAGGTTATGAATTTACCAGTTCCCAATATTTTCCTTTCGGTTTCCTTGTACGTGCTTAGAATCGTAATGCGGTTCTTATGATCCCACTCTCGGAACATTTACGTCGCCCTGTCAATACGGACAATGAATTAGAGACGATTTTTCCAGTAATAAGATAATGTATAGAAACATTATATTATTACTACCGTCGTCGCTTGAAAGAATAAAGCAGTACCTTCCAAATCAGTCACCATACTAGCTCCATAGGAAAGTATTGTTCGGCAGTAAATATAGACTTCATAGTTGTATGTAAACTATAGTTCGATTAAGTTAATAATACAGTGATTCATCAGCCGACATAAACGCCAAAGGCCCCAAATTTTGGTAAATACAGGGTAACAGGGTTGCCTAAGAAAGTTTGCCTTCAACTGGTCTTTATGGACTTTAAATTTCAATTAGGAACAATTTGATTGGTTATGGGTCATGGCTGGAATGGTCAACGATGACTCACAACATTCTTACCGCGAACGAAGTAAATTAATCATAATAAATAGCTGTAATATCTCTGCATAGTGCAAGTAGGGTTGCCAACTTTTTTTACAAGAAATAAAGTATATTCAGCTCTATGTAGAATATTAAACAGTATTTTACAAAAATGAACAGTATGTTAATTATTTATTGATTTAAATACATATTTTAAAGCTTCTCGCACAACTTACTACTTTATAATCTTTTTTAAAAACTTTATTTGCCTCACCACACTTATATCTAAAATGAAAATAAATGAGGAGCTGCTCTATTTCTACCCTCCCGCCACTAGCATTCATTACTGAAAAAATTTTTGAGCGTCTAAGTATACCACATAGTAACTAATGTGTTTGCATTTTGGTGCTGAAAACAGTATTTTGTATCCTTTATTATTGTTCAACAGTAAAAAGTATAATTTAGTGAAAAACAGTATAATACTGTTCAAAACAGTATAGTTGGCAACCCTAAGTGCAAGTGAGTTGACCTTGGTATAAAGTAAAATAAGTAAGCGTACGTTAACGGTATTGCTGAATAACGCCTTCGAATTATCTACTACTCAGCCCATAAGTGACAGTTTATGAGCCGTAGTGGCGGTAATAAACGTGTTTCTTTCTTTATATTTGTGCGTCGTGTGGCGGGTCGCCTTCTTCTCTACAGTATGGAGTAAGGCGATGGCTGTCACGTGGTCGTCATGCTTGTGAACTCAGGCATACTGACTAAATACTGATGTTGACCTTTTTTTACTATTGTCCGCACTTGCTAGCACACATCTGCTATAACTATCAGTTTTTGTTCTATAAAAATATGGCGATTTAAAAACAAAAATCAGCTACTGAGTTTCTTGCCGTTTCTCTTCTCTGTACATGTAAATGTACATTGACGTGTTAAAAGATGAGATGAACCAACTTGAATGAATATATTTTTTAATTTTGTTTAATTTGTTCCCTGGAGATGAAACCCACTCAGGCAAAACGGGGACAAAACTTCGTGCTAAAATAACACCAGTAGCTTTGTTGTTTATTTTCAAGACACGATTAATCAACAAACCTTCATCTGAAATTTTCCACGCAGACGCAGTTCGGATAGTTTTGCGGAGCCTTATGTCCTATCGATATTTTGGGGCGCCAAAGAGTCGCGACACAATGGCGCCCTATCCCTGAGCTCGTGTCGGGGAAAGCTATATTATTATGTTGGCAATCTTATAAAAAGGCGGTTAATTTTATGTGCGTCTTTCACGTTCGTTTGCGTATAAAATATCGCTTTAACTTTGAACTTATTGGGTAATAGATTGTTTTATTTAGGGTTTAGGCAAACACACATTGTACAGAAGCCAGCAGAAGGAATCAAATCCGTGACAACTTAGGTTGAAAATATACACTTTTAAGACTTACTTAATTGCCCACATAAGTGAACACGTGGCGATTTTTGTGTAGCTAATACGGATACACTTAGCATATTATTTTAGAAGCAATATTTTTATAACAAGTTATTGGTTCTGAGTTAAATGGACTAAAAATAAAAACTATTTAATTAAAATTTAAGCTGATGTTAAGAATGATATAAAAGATCGGAAAATAACCAGTTGTTTATTACCAAAATTTACCAAACCAGTACCTAGGTCGTCTAAATTATACCCTAATTATTCACTTAATTAAAGTTTTGTAGTAAACTACTGAATCGACTTTGATACATTTTCTATGGAATTAAGAAACACTAATAAAATAAAAAAATAACAAATCAGTTTGCTAAATGCGGAGTTATATACATTAAAAAAACATACGAATTAAGAACCTCTTTTTTGAAGTCGGTTTAATGAAGACTAGACTAGAGACGGAATTTCTTGTACGTCTTGACTTGTACGTAAAAAAAGTTGTGCTTGTCATTTTGCAAAGGATGGTAGCAGTCACTGCGATCTATATCTACTTACTATCTTACCTATGGGTTTCGAGTCCATCTCTTACTGGTCTTGTGAGATGATGTTGAAACAGATGAGTTACAATACAGTATTTTTATAACTAATTTAAATTGAGCAGAGACTCTTTCCAACATAATCTTCCTAGTCACAAGAGAAGGAAACCTTGAGTGGCACTGTAGGCTCATTTCCCTGCTGTAGTTGGAGGCAGCCCGACTCAGCAGTCGGTTTTACGATCTGAGAAGAGAGGATGTTTAAACCCTGCTCCCTACGAAAATAGAATTAGCATAAAAAAATTAAATTAAAAATTTAAATAAATCCCCGACAATGACCTAAGTAACCTATATCAAGTAAAAAAATACATCGCGTTGGGGGACCGCTCCTATTTATTTATTACCTGAAACCCTGGTCCCCCAACGCGATGTGTTTTTTATTTTTTACTTTTTATAGGTTACTTAGGTCATTGAGTCGGTAGTTTATTAAAAAAATTAATTTAATTTTTATTTTCTGCTTTTTATAGGTACACGCTTATTATGATGTTTGTAATGTGCACGTGATGCGCTTTCATTTAAGTCCCCAGTCGATTATATTTGCAGACTCGGTTATTCTTCCCCACTTTCACCCCCCATAACTTTTAAACGACTCAACCGATTTTCATCAAACATGTCTAAGAACACTCGCCCGTAACTCACCTGTCATAAAAAAAACTGTATTGAAATCGCTTCATCCGTTCGCGAGCTACGGTGCCACAGATAGACAGACAGACACGTCAAACTTATAACACCCCTCGTTTTGCGTCGGGGGTTAAAAACTGCCACTTTCATCTTCACTATCACTACATATTATAAAACAAAGTCGCTGTCGTCTCTCCGTCCCTATGTATGCTTAAATCTTTATAACTAAGCAACGGATTTTGATGCTGTTTTTTTAATAGATAGAGTGATTCAAGAGGAAGGTTTATATGATTAATACATGCATAATTGCCACCGTGCGAAGCAGGGGTGGGTCGCTAGTAATATTAAAAAGCTGTAGAGTTTGTTTGCTTGAACGCGCTAATCTCAGGAAATCGGACCAGTAGGGTCCGATTTCAAAAATCTTTCAGTGTCGGTTAGTCCATTTATTGAGGAAGGCTATAGGATTAATTTTATTTTCAAAAAAATTAGGGATCCGTAAGAATATTGAGAATTTGTAACCCAAGGTGTAAAAATTTATTTTATTTTCAAAATCCATTCACAATTTACATCTTATATTATCTCTAAGTAACTTAGGCTATACGCGAAGCGGAGATAACCATGGGTCCGAAGACCACACGGGCGAAACCGCGCGCAAAAGCTAGTACTAAAATAAAGTAATGATCAAAGTGCAGATCCTACAAAAGTTTTAAGCGAGTTTACAGGCAATTTCCTTGTTGTTAATTATGTTCCAGCCGTGACCCAGTTAGAGTGAAAACAAATTACTTTTAGCGAATCATTTGTTTAAAACTACCAATTTTATGTAGCGAACATTTTTTGCCATTTCTTTTCGGGGATTTGAGTGACGTTATACAATGATACATAGCTTAAGATATTTATGATGCGTATGTGGATTTATGGTTTAAGAACTTTGTATCTCATAAATAATTACAATCAAATTCACTTACTCACATAAAGTATAGAAAGTAGATAGCGCACAGAGATAAAGTTAATATTAACAAAACTTTGTAGGTAGTAAGAATAGATATCATATAGATAGATATTACCAACTAAGAACGGACATCGGGCAAGGATGTTGGAAACTGGATGCGCATTCATGCATTACTTTTTTCGCCTTGGTGATAAGGCCGCCAATTGTATGTTTTATATAATTTATACTTTAAGCCATGTGTATGTCGCAAATGTACAATAAAGTGTTATCTATCTATCTATCTATTTATAAATAAATAATAAATAAATATCCTTGGACATCTCACACAACGCCATCTCGTCCCAAGTCCCCAGCAACTTATTGCTTGTGTTATTGTAACGAGGTGGATGATAAACTGCTTATATTTTTTTTTTGTAAATACATATATATTAAAGATAGAAAACACCCAGACCCGGAACAAATATTTGTAGGTCGTACAAATATTTCTTCCGTGCAGGAATCGAACCCGCGACATGCTGCGCAGCAGTCGATCGCTCAATCACTGCGCCAATATCATATTGGTTATTTTTATTGTTTAACTAGCTGACCCGACGGACGTTGTCCTGTCTGAACTATGAATATTGAATTCGAATTGGAATAATTAATAATAAATTAATATACCGCCTTTTCTTATCGATTCCAATCCCTTATTTAATGTAATAAAAAAGAAAAAAAGAAATTTTGCCAAAAATAGCGAACCGCGGGACGAACGTCAAATGTTCGACAGGTAACAGTTTGTATGGGAAAATAAAATTGTAGTTTTTATTATTTTACTTACAATATCAATGTTTTCTCTAGACTCTTAAACCTTCCCTGCACTCACACGAATATTTCAAGACCAAAATTAGCCAAATCGCTCCAGCCGTTTTCGAGTTTTAGCGAGACTAACGAACAGCTATTCATTTTTATATACAGGGTGGTCAAAAAGTCGTGGATCAAACGCAACCAGCGGTTAGATGGGGCCATCAGCAGCAAAAAATTGTTCTACGGGAGGTCCCTAAGGTCAACCCCTGCAGAGTTATAATTGATTTTGTGTTTTTATGAGAAATTGTCCTTTTTTTAATAAAACTTGATAAAATTCCACAAAATCAACTTCCTGTATCTTTTTAAAAATTTTCAATAGATTGGTACTGATGAGCCCTTTCGTTAGACATGCTATTTATGGTAGTTTATTGGGTATGTTAAAGATAACATTAAGTTTTCCGAAAGACATAATTCTTAAATCAAAACTTGTTACTTACTTCGGACCCCACTGTGAAAAAAAAATACTCTACAGAAAAGTGCCACTGTATCACAATTTTTGGCGCATTTAATAAGGATTCTAAAAAGGTATTACACATGGCTCTGCGTGGCTTCGATATCTTTCAAGGACGATCTTTCGTAGCAAGGCCAGAGTTAATTCATACATAAAACTCGGTTAGGCCTACTAACCTAACCTTACCTAAGCGTGATCGTTTTCCGGACTACAGGGTCTTTATCGTCGTTTCAGCCCATAAATGACCCACTACTGAGTCGGGCCTCCTCTAAGTTCATGTTGGGAGATTAGCCTACTGTACCACGCAGCCAAGACGGGTTGCTTCAAGTTTTCCTTCTGTTGCGGCTAGGTGATCTGCCTAATGCGTTCTTTTAGTCGCTTCTTACGACACCCTCAATAGGGTATGGGCTGGTGACACCACACGGAAAATTTATTAGAATTGTATTCTTTATGTGCGTACATAATTCGTACATGGAGGGAGTCTTACCGGGTCAGCAAACCCTGTGCCAACCCGTTTTGCCAGCGTGGCACAGTAGGCTAATGTCCTTCCATGAATTGTGAGTAGGACCGACACAGTAGTGGGTCATTTATGGGCGGAAACGAAGACGATAAAGAATAAACAATGTCACCAACCCATACCATATTGAAGGTGTCGTAAGAGGCGACTAAAAGAACGCATTAGGCAGATCACCTAGCCGCAACAGAAGGAAAACTTGAAGCAACCCCTGTGTCAACCCGTCTTGGCTGCGTGGTACAGTAGGCTAATCTCCCAACATGAACTTAGAGGAGGCCCGACTCAGTAGTGGGTCATTTATGGGCTGAAACGACGATAAAGACCCTGTAGTCCGGAAAACGATCACTCTTAGGTAAGGTTAGGTTAGTAGACCTAACCGAGTTTTATGTATGAATTAACTCTGGCCTTGCTACGAAAGATCGTCCTTGAAAGATATCGAAGTCACGCATAGCCATATGTAATACCTTTTTAGAATCCCTATTAAATGCGCCAAAAACTGTGATACAGTGGCACTTTTCTGTAGAGTATTTTTTTTTCACAGTGGGGTCCTGAAGTAAGTAACAAGTTTTGATTTAAGAATTATTGCTTTCCTAAAACTTAATATTATCTTCAACACACCCAATAAACTACCATAAATAGCATGTCTAACGAAAGGACTCATCAGTACCAATCTAGTGAAAATTATAAAAAAGATACAGGGTGTAGATTTTTTCGAATTTTATCAAGTTTTAGTAAAAAAAAGACAATTTCTCATAAAAACACAAAATCTATTGTAACTCTGCAGGGGTTGACCCTAAGGACCTCCCGTAGAACAATTTTTTGCTGCTGATGGCCCCATCTAACCGCTGGTTTCGTTTGATCCACGACTTTTTGACCACCCTGTATAGAGATTACCGGACTACGGACTACCGATAATTGTTTGGCCAGCGTGGAACAGTATGCTAATTTCCCTTCGTAAATTTGGAGGAGGCTTGAATCAGTAGTGGGTCTACGACGATTCAAGAGACCAGATGTTCCCAATATTATTCTTTCTCTATTATATTATCTTCTTAGACCAGGATATAATCAGTTGGTGACGTTATGGATTCTAAATCCGACACAAAGAGTATATTCTCATCCTACATTTCATGCTACTTTTACTACTACTTCTCAGCCCATAAATGACCCAATGCTGGGTCGGTCCTCCAACTAGATGGAGGGTAATACCCTACTGTGCCACGCTGGCCAGTCGGGTTGACACAGTTTTTAGCGTGGCTCTGGTTTGGGCAGTGGAGGATCGCCGTCGGTTTTAGCGGGTATGTCGGGGCGCAATTTACCATCTCTACGCGCCCCGGAGTCACACATACCCCCGCCAGTCCCCAACAGCCGGGTATCCATCAGGATCTCCGACGTAAAAATAAAGGGCTTAATATCAAGTTTTCTTTCTCTTGCGGCTAGGTTTTCGGCCTTGTCATTTCCTATTGTCGTCTCTTACGACACCCTTAGGATGGAATGAGATGGTGACACAGTGTAGTCTAAATCCGTCACCACACCATTTCATGCTGTTACTTTCTTACACAATTTTTGCATTCTCCTGTTACTAATTTCATAGCAAATGAAACTTGTTCGCGTCGGAATACATCAAGCACGGCGCCAAGACGTGATTGTTATCAAACACAACCCCTACCCAACCTGATTCCATGATAATAAAATTAGGACACCGAACATAAAGCGCAATGTCACCAACCCACACTATCCTGAGGGTGTCATAAGAGGCGACTAAAGGAGCATAAGAGGCAGATCACCTAGCTGTATGAGAAGGAAAACTTAAAAACAAACTCTTTGCCAACCCGTCTTGCCAGCGTGGCTAGCAGTAGGCTAATTTCTCTTCATGAATTTAGAGGAGGCCCGACTCAGTAGTGGGTCATTTATGGGCTGAAACGAAACGACGAACATAAAGTATTTTTTTTATTTATTTAGGACACCCAGTACTTGTTACATTTAAAAAAAATATATAAAAGATATCAACCCACTCTTTAGACCTTCCCGACTGGCGAAGGAGTTCCACCTTGTAGAAGCATCATCATCATCGTCATTTCAGACTAAAAGCCGTCCAACCACAACCCCTACCCAACCTGATTCCATGATAATGGACGCCGCACATAAAGCACAATGTCACCAACCCACACTATCCTGAGGGTGTCATAAGTGGCGACTAAAAGAGCGTAAGAGGCAGATCACCTAGCCGTATGAGAAGGAAAACTTAAAACAAACCCTGTGCCAACCCGTCTTGATATGATGGATATAGGAGTTTCCCAATAATTTCCGCGAAGGCCACAAGCATCCATCGTTTTCCGGGAACCATAGCCTGGTCGTCGATGCACTCCGCTTTCCGAGACGCAGTCGCCACTTGAGGACTTTTCTGCCCCATCGGGCGTCAGTCCAACTATGTGCCATACTCTTACTCATCTATACTCTATACTAATATATAAAGCTGCAGAGTTTGTTTGTTTGTTTATTTGTTTGTTTGTTTGTTTGTTTGAACGCGCTAATCTCAGGAACTACTGGTCAGTATTAGATAGTCCATTTATCGAGGAAGGTTATAGGCTATATTTTATTTTCAAAAGAATTAGGGATCCGTATGAAAATTGCGATTTTGTAAACCAAGGTGTAAAATCGAAAACCTATTTATGCGTGCGCTGCAAAAACTATTGACAATAGAACAAAATGATGTACTACGGATTTGTAGGTCTTATAAAGATCACATATCTAACTATCATAGTTTAGTCACAATAACCGATTTTATGTTCATAAAAAATATGCACGGGTTCGAAGCCCACGCGGGCGAAGCCGCGCGCAAAAGCTAGTACATACATAAATACTATTACTCATTCCATTTAAATGAACAATGCTGAGTCGGGCCTCTCCACATCACAGGGCCACGCTGGCCAGACGGGTTGGCACAGGGTTTCGTATCAAGTTTTCCTTCTCTTGCGGCTAGGTGATTTTCCTTTTGCGTTTTTTAGTCGCCTCTTACACCCAGGATGGAATGAAGAAGTGACTCCATGTATTCTATATCCGTCGCCATTCGGATCATTAATAACTGAACCAATAGGTACTTTAACAGCTGATTTTGATAATCTAAAGAAATATGTAACTTTAATTTTTTTTTTTATTATAAGAACTGTATATGAATATCAGCGAATGTACACAACAGTTACTGCTAAAATCTATAAATCCTTTAGTTCACCACTAAGTGGCCGCCTAGAAAATGCATACGCTCCCCTGCCATGGCGTGAAAGCCTTGCCGTTGTCATGGTTACGAGACGCTGCAGTGCTTTTCTGCCCGCCCTTCGCCGCAGTAAGCTCGCGTCCTCCGCACTGAATGGATGTATACGACGCTACTAAACCCTACGGTAATTCGTTTAACGAATGCGAAACTCGAATTGGAAAATTTTAAATAAAGAAGGATTTTATTTTTTCATATAAATAAATTGTAGAAATTCCCAAAATGTTGCAAGGAGATTGTGGCGAGCAGTGTCGGATGCAGTTCCAGTGTTTTACAGTGATGAAGCTTGTTTTGTGTATGTGAAACATGGTTGGATTTTATACTGCACTTGGGAATTCGACAATATGACGGCTCAGGAAAGAGCGAACATTTTTACGGATGATGACGAAGATCTGGTGAGTTGGTTATGTAACAGGAGTCTTTTGGATCGGTTCCAAGTTAAATGTTTTGTTATATAAAGTTACCAATACCTGCAACAATGTTTTATTATCGGCTGTGCAAATATTTCTAATAACCTTGCATTTAAGGAGTGGTAATTTTTTTTAATGTTACTGCGTAATATTTTAAGTAATCAAAACCTTAATCTTATTAAGATAATTTTATTTACCCAGGTCAGCGTTAAATTAGACATTATAAGAGAACTCCAAAACAAGTAACTAATAATACACTCAACTGAAACTCAAAAAGATTATCACAGAGCTCATAAAAATCGTCATAATTAAAATTACCAATATCATGTTACGGCCCTCACCCTTGCTAGGTGGTAATCACCTATCTACATTCACATCTATCATACCTACACATTTTCTCATCCTCAGCTTTTATAGATATATATCGTTTATAGATAAACCTCTAGAGCTTGCGAGAGACGATAACCCTCAAAAGATGAGTAAGTTTTCTTGAATAATCGCAAAGATCACTCAACTGCCTCTCACACTCAGCTTCCAAGCGAAAAACAAAATAAACAGAAATCACCGTCTCCTCTCTTAATCCAACTCTCCTCGCAAATCTTTCGCAAAAGAAATTTCTTCGAAGTAGGTACTTTTCCGGTTCATTGTCTAACTAGCGACCCGGCCCGGCTCCGCACGGGTGCAATTATGCATGTAATATACATATAAACGTTCCTCTTGAATCACACTATCCATTAAAAAAACCACTTCAAAATCCGTTGCGTAGTTTTAAAGATATAAGCATACATAGGGACGGACAGACGACAGCGACTTTATTTTATACTATGTAGTGATAGTGATACACAATATACCATCCTGAGGGCAAATCACCTAGCCGTAAGAGAACGGAAATATTTTACAGTACGGTAGTATATTAAACTTAGAACAGTAGGCTAATTTTCACTCTATGAATTTGGAGGAGGCTCGACTCTTAGTGGGTAATTTGTGGGCTGAGCCGAAACGGCTTTCATCTTGTATAAATGTATGCACAAGCTGTTAAATAAGATTAGTTGATATTTTTAAGATAAATTGATTTTTATATTAATACTAGCGACCCGCCCCGGCTTCGCATGGTTGTAATGATGAACATCTGAATTTAACAGTGTTTCTCTACAAGATTATGCATGTATTATACATGTAAACCTTCCTCTTGACACTCTATCAACACACAGCAACACTCTATCTATAACAAGAAAACCGCTTCAAAATCCGTTGCGGAGTTTTAAAGATTTAAGCATACATAGGGACTCCGGCCGGGTCAGCTAGTATTTTTTTTATACTATGTAGTGATGACGTAAAGCAGAAACATAACACCAATTTACGAAAATTGTTCGGACGGAGGAGTATGAAATTTCCCACACTTATAGTTTGTACAGGGAGCGCAGAATCCTCATATTTTCTATAAATGATACATTAAAATTAATAAAAAAAAAACATTATACACACCACCATGTATATCACCCACACACGTATATGTAGTACTAGCTGATCCCGCAAACGTTTTTTGCCCAAATAATAAACCTCTAGCCTCTAGATGGCAAAAGTAATATTGGCAAAATTAGTATATAACAGCTCCTATATAATCTATATAAACAAAAATGAATTTAGTCTCGCTTAAAGTCTAAAACGGCCGGACCGATTTGGCTAATTTTAGATTTGCGATTTGGAAGTCCAGGGAAGGTTTAAAAGGTGGCAAAATATAAAAATCTTTTTTGTTTAAATTTATTAATTCCGAGGCAGTACTAAGTTTGCCGGGTCGGCTAGTATATATATTGTTTATTATTAAAGACTGTGCTTAAATTGAGAATAGAATTAAATTATAGGATTATAACTTAAAATAATCGTGGTCGAATTTCAACCACGGGGTGACCACTAGTCTTTATTAACCAAGGCTGGCACGAAGTCTTAGAACATTCAGATTATATTCGCCCAACTTTAGTATTAGAAGCTCGAAGTTCGAACAAAGATCTATTTAATGTATTACGAGACAACCCATTCAAGTTGTCTTATGTGGTTTCCGATGTAGAGCGCCTCATTCCCGTTCCATTGTTAGTGAATTGCACATTACGTTGCCACATTAATCTTCTTCCCTCGAGTTACAATATGTATTACAGACTATAGTTAGGTGCTACCAAACTTTGATACTCAATTTAACTAGTAACTGCCCGCGGCTTTGCATGTCTGACTCAGATCAGGATATTGAATCGCCCTCCGTCGCAACCCATCAGGTGCTACAGTGCAATGCGACCTCCGGAACCGTCCCAAACCAGATGTGTGAGGGTATTTATTTATTTATTGTAACGCACACCAACAACCGTATATTTGGGATATTGTGTCGCCCTCCCATGTCGCAACCCGTCAGGTGCTACAGTGCAATGCGACCTCGGGAACCGTCCCAATCCAAACGTGTAAGGGTATATTTGGGAGTTTAGTGGGTAGTCAAGTGTTACCGAGTCCCACATAACCGCTGACCCTTGAGGGGCAGTGGTATACATAAAGCATTTCCCCAATGAAACCAAAAACACAAAGGTCTGCCTGCAGTTCATATACCTACATGTTTCTTAGCTACCAGAAGGTTGTTTGAGTAATCCAATCACCTCTACTACTATTCAGCTCATAAATGACCCACTGCTAAGTCGGGCCTCTTCCTATCATAGAGAGGGTCATTAGCCTACTGTACCACGCTGGCCAGATGGATGGTGTAGAGGATGGTTGGCAATAATGTATTTGAACGTTTGAAGGTTCAGATTTTCCTTGAAAGCCCACTTTTGTTTCTTCTATACCTTCTGCTGTAACTTCTTTTGTAGCTTGAGCTTCGTCCCGTTTTTTTGCGCTTCTCGTCATTATGAAGCTTTTCGGCGGTGTCCTATACATGATCCGGCTCGAAGAACCAGCAACTTTGTTGATGACAAAATGAAAATTCCTTGTTTTTCAGTGAAATATGGCGTCTTCCATTGGGAGCAGCGAAAAACACGTCTGTAGCGCACCGTTCCTTTTTCATAGACCACATCAGCTGTCAATGTCAAAATAGAGCTCTACGCTAGCGCCACGGTATTTTTCACTGCTTACAAAAGAGGTCGCCAACTTTATTGCCAACCATCCTCTACAGATGGCACAGGGTTTCGTACCAAGATTTCTTTCCCTTGTGGCTAGGTTATCGGCCGTGACATTTCCTTTTGTCGGCTCTTACTTCACCCTCAGGATGGAATGAGGAATGGGCGATCAATTTGTCTTTGAACACAGCAGTTAAAAATTTTCTACGAAGCTTACTTAGATATCCATAGTTTTTTCTATTACTCGGTCGCGTAAACGTCATTTTCCACAAAAGAGAAACATCTTCACTTATTTCCAGATAAATCCTTTAACTTGGTTGAGTAGTTGAAAAACTCTCGCACTCATGTAAAATCGAAATGTATTATAAACAAACATTATGGAGGAAGGAGTGCCGCAAGGAGCATCTGTTTCTCCCTCATACTTTAAAATAGATTTTTTTACAGACCTGCTCCATTCGATAGGCTTAATACCCTCATTTTGGATTCCTGTAGAGTTTTTGTTACACCCTATACTCATTTTGTATTTTATTGTTTTTACTAGCGACCCGTCCCAGCATCGCACGGGTGCAATGATGAACATCTAAATTTAGCAGTATTTCTCTACAGTATTATGCATGTACTATATATATAAACATTCCTCTTGAATCACTCTATCTATTAAAAAAACCGCTTCAAAATACATTGCGTAGTTTTAAAGATTTAAGCATACTTATGGACGGACAGACGACAGCGACTTTGTTTTATACTATGTAGTGATGATAGTGATAATAGATTAGATAATAGAAAATTAGGGGTAAAACTGACCAGAAGGTTAATTAGCTTTTTATTACAAAATTACACTTCAAAGTGTTCAATTTTTTTCACTGATTAAACCGTTTCATCCCCTATAGTATTTTACGTAAAAAGTAATAAGGAAATACGTTTGCCAGAAACTTCCAAGTTCAAATTTCTTTCGTTTTATGATACTTAAATACCCGATGTCCCTGGCAGCACACAGCAACATTTTTATTCGCGGCCAGAACGTACAACCGTAGGAATTTAATATTATTCAAATTTGGAATTTGAATTTCCACGTTTGAATACATAAATGTTCTAACTTTGAAAATGTGAGAGGGAGATATTAACATCTTTATATTTTCAACCGTGTCTTGGTGATTACGTTTGTGTCATTTGAACTTTGTGCTAGAGATTAGAGATATGTTGGATGTTGTGTTTAATTTCTAAAAACACAAGCTCAGATCGTAAATCACTTCTTCGATCACCGGTGGTAAATGGTAAATTTTAAAAGATAGATCTTTAATGTTAAATATTCCGATTTATTTTATTTTTTGACTTGTCAAATGAGCTATAATGAGCCAACTTGATTAAATGAATTTTGATTTTGCAATTCAATGTGATGTGATTTAATATGAGTTAACGAAATTTCAATAAAATTCAAAATGTATAACGTATTTATATATTTATATAAAAGGTAATTAATGAGCCTACTTTATCACGCTAAGTCACAGAGCTTCATAGCAAGTTTTCCTTCCCTTGCGGCTTTGTCAGTTCCTTTTGCTCTTACGACACCCTGAGGACGGAATGGGTTGGTGACACTGTATTCCAAATCTGTAAAAAAACAACATAAATCCAACATAAATTAACCTTATATATATGTCACCAGACATTTTATTAAATACATGTATGTTTTTCCAGTTTTTGAAATACAATAGTTGTGGGTTTGAATAGGAACAGTATAATAATACCGCGGGACAAACCACGTCGTTTACAAGTAGGTCGGTGTCGAGACCTTAATGCATTCTTGAAGACATCTGCTTCCGATAGACGTGTAAATGTGTGAAATTTAAAAATGTGTGCAGAACGGTCTTTCGAAATAGGATGTTTACATAAGCACAGGGGCGTAGCTACCGCCGTATCAGCCGTATCAATTATACGGGGCCCCCGGGCCACGGGGGCCCCGCCGTGCGTAAGCAAAAATTAATAAAAACTTTTTTTACTATTTCAGAGGCAGAAACATTAGCAAAACTAAAGTCATCATCAGCTATAAATAATTTAATAAATCAGTTTGCCGAAAAAAGACAAGGAGAGTGAATATTTAATATAAATTGATTGAATAAATTTTGGAAGTTTTTTTTTCTTTTGCTGAGAAATACCCCTCTTAGGGGCCGGCAAATATTTTTTTTTATACGGGGCCCCACCAAGGCACGCTATGCCCCTGCATAAGCAACCTTTTTTATTTTAATTGCCATATTTTTGCTTCCCTTCCTAATGGGACCATACTACTTACGAGTACTATTCAGCCTATAACTGACCCACTGCTGAGTGGGGCCTCCTCCAATTACATGGAAGGCCAGACGGATGTGTGAGGGTATACCGCTGGGGTTATGGAGGGTGGACGAGTAGTTTTGCCAGCGTGCCTAATTTCCCTCCACGAACTTGGAGGAGGCCCGACTCAGTAGTGGGTCATATATGGGCTGAAGTGATGAAGATAATATATTATTATTGTTTTATTATATCATTAATAGTTTGAAGTGAAGTTTAATAATAATCGTTTGTATTATAAATAAGTCCATGTCCATAATTTCCATGAGTGACGTCACCCGCCGCCCCTGACGGAAAACCTGCGTTGGTTGAATGCAAACAACCAGGGTTGAGCTGAGCTTGGGACGGATTGTGGCAGGAAGAACCGTCTTGCCAGCGTGGCACAGTAGGTCCCTCCATTAATTTAGAGGAGGCCCGACTCATTACTGGATCATTTCTGGGCTGAAACGACGAACGACGTGCCAGGAAGGCTTTCCATACAATTAGTGTATTGCATAGTTTTATTACTTTTGTATTTTTCTTGCCACAATAAATATTATGTCTATATAATAATAAAGTGATAACAAACTAATCTAAAACATTTAATCGCTTTGATTCCCAGAGTCTCTGCAAATGGCAGGCTTCAAAGGGCAAACCGCAATGACCGCAGTCGGGTCACGGTCACTGAAGAAGTTAGAACTTTCCTAACTAAAATAGATAACATTTTATGCTGAGTTTTTGGGTAACTGTGGATTCATTAGCAGTACCTATACTTTAATCTTATTTTGTGCATTCGTCGTGTGTAGTGCAATCTACCCTCCTGTGGAATTCCCTCCTTACCAGTATTAGGATGGCAGAGAAACGGTACTCGTTTAAAAAGCAGTGTCATGAGTATTTGGCTAAGGATTTACCTGTAGAATAACCCTTTGTTTACTTCTGGTGGGATATAATGTAGATATTATGTTTATTTTAATTTAATATTTAGCATATTTATTATTTTTATGTATTTTATATTTTACTAGTGGCCCGCCCCGGCTTCGCCCGTGCAAAGCGGGTGTGGGTTATACATATAAACCTGCCTCTTGAATCACTCTATCTATTTAAAAAAACCGCTTTAAAATCGGTTGCGTAGTTTTAAAGATTTAAGCATACATAGGGACGGACAGACGACAGCGACTTTGTTTTATACTATGTAGTGATTAGTATGTAAATAATATTTATTACTCCTATATAATGTGCACCTACCATGTTGTTCTCTGCATCACCTATAGGTTAACGGGTAGAGAATGCCTTTGGCATTAAGTCCGCCTCTGTAGTAGATATCATGTGCACAAAGTCTAAATAAATAAATAAATGGACAAAGAGTAGCGTGCAAAAATGTGAAGAAGAAATTAGTCATGTCAACTTTAAATTACGTACATTACGTTAGACATTACGTTAATTTATAATAGCAATCAACGTAATGTTCAAATCTTGAATCGTCTACCCACTAAAACGTCAGCGGTATACCCTCACATGACACGCTTGGGGCGCCACAGGTTCGCGTAAACGCATTTCACTGTGACGCCCCGACGTAGTAACTATCCCAGTTGCCCCGGAGGCCCTCAAACATTGAGGCTCTCGTCAATGTTTGAGGGCCTCCGTTTGAGGGCCTTGGCGGGTCCCCCAACCCACCACCGGCGTCTCAGGCGAGAGTAGAAGAGCGATGGTATGTGATATTATATCTATACAAATTAATAAAATTAGAATGTCTGTAAAATTAAAATCACCGCCTTTTACTAAATACATTTTAACCAAAACACCATACCATATACCATCGCCACACAGAAACTATATATTATGTACGTACATATACGGACGTATTGTAACCAGCTAATTTCTACTACAGGGAGCATATTCATTAGCATCTTTAATTAAGACGCTTGATGAGCTTATGCGACTAGCTAAGTTCTTGGGAAATACAAAGCGGGATTTTATCGTTCTATCGAGTCCAATATCAAAGGCCTTGTTTTGACAACTTTTACTTGTGCTATTTTGATAAAGACGTTTGGAACTTTCCTAGTTAATAATACTTAAATTTTGTAATCATCATCATCATAATTTCAGCCAAAAGACGTCCACTGCTTTTGAAGACTGCTGTCATCTAGTCTCATTCGTGAACATGAATGCAGCAAAGCATTCGGCACCTCATGAATTAAAATAATTTAAAATACACGCGATGATTTCTTTAAAAAGTGTTTAACTTAAAAAATCTCAAGCTTTCAAGAACATGTTTCAATAATTCTATATTGAATTAACATTTGAATAATAATAACATTTTTGTTTCAAAAGACTCACCGGAAAAGACTTGTTGGTCATTATCGAATAGTGTGGAATAGTATCATAACAGGTATGAAATTATAATATTGTGTTTTAGGCGATTTTGTAATTCGAGTCATTTACGAGGCATATATTTCATATTATGCACTAACTAACAATTAAATATTTATTTATTTACTTATATTGTTTTTCAATAGTATTTCTTTTTGTTACTATTGCCTCGCGGTGCAGATAGCAGTTAATAGTCAATCAATTGCTTTTGGAAAATAAAAAGAAAAACATTAAATCGATTTTAAACTATAACTGACTATGGGCCCCATCAAAAGGCCCAAAGTCACCCAAAGGGCAATGGAGGGGGCTATGCTTGGGGTTTCACTGCGAGAAGGAATCAGAAATCAGGAGTTACGCAGAAGAACCAGAGTTACTGACAGTCCTACAAGATAAGAAAACAACGGATGCGGGCGGTTTAGATCCGGCCTTTGTGAAAATCTTTAAGGGATAAAATCCCCATGTCCAGAAGTGGTCGTCTTTTGGCTGAAATGATGATGGTAAGAAAGTTTTCTTAAAATTTTCCATCGGAAAACTGGAACAGTAATATAATGAAATGCTTTATACTTGACATTGCATAACTTTGAAGTTTAACAAAACATTTGGCTAAACATTAATTGGAGTTTGACTATCTATACAAACACAAATATTGGTATTAATTTAGTTTGTTAACAAAAAGTAATTAAACAAATTCTTATTATGATTCAAACTAAATTCAACTGAGGCACTTCATAGTTTTTTTGTTCGAGGGTACGACCGGGCGGGCAAAGCTCTCTCACCCGAAACTTTCTCCTCGAAAGCATACTTGTACTGATTCCATTAGTACTTGAGAAGAAAATAAATAAGCTCAGCTAAAGGATTAATACTTTGACATCAGAGTGTAGTAGATAATTGAATATTGGTATTAAAGTATTATCATAGGGCGCAATTCAAAATGTTTCGAGAAATTAAGTTTCGATTATATGAAATTTGTTTGACTGCGTTTCGTTGGCTAGTCGGACGAATTAAACAATGTATTTTAAGATGTTTTTAAATGTAACAATGTAGTATTAGTATTTTATTTTATTTTTTTGAGTTGTCATTTATTTATTATATTAACTTTTTAATCACACATAAATAGAGAATGTACCAATACCTAAAAATACCAACTAACCTAAAACTAAAAAAAAACTACTAAATATATTATTTAACGGAGTCCCTTTAGGCAAGGTTCCGAAGATACCCGCAGCGTTCCCCCTTTGAATCGCTAGACTGATTCTTTGTCCGAGGTAGCTGCCAGCTCTCCGGTCTCCTGTGATCTCGACTAACCTTTTTGCTATTTCCTTAAAAAGGCTTAAGTAGTTATTTTAAATGTGAGATGTCTACCAACATTGTAGTGCGATGCTCTTTTTTATGCGATTTTATGCGTTTCATCAACTCGCCCAATCAATGATTGGGTCATTATTGGGTCGGGCCCACTAGAATAGCATAGTGTTTTCTGTCTATGATATTGATAAAATTGTTATGTTGATTTTATTAGCGACTGGGAAGGTTGTAATGATTTTGTGTAAAACGAGAGAATCTGAATGATTTGAATACTAGAACTGACAGTTGGTCGAGTTAATAAGGTCATTCTCTACCCGATTACTGACTTCTAGTAAGTAAACAAACGCGTTCTGTCCCAAATACTGAGAGAAGGTTTGGTGCAAAGCTTAGAAATGTCTTATTCTAAAACGTACATCCCACTTGCGCAGTTTTGTAATCCTAAAACGATTATTGCCTTTATTGAGGCTGTTTGAATAATACAAACATCCATAGAGTAAAAGTCTCATAAATTTATGGCCAACAGGACAAACATAACAAATTTCATTTCTACTGCAAACAATATTATCACTCCTTACGATACAAACACAAAGAAGCTTACGCCTCTATCTAATAAAGTTCAAAATAGCATGTTCCACATTTTTATAATGCCAAAACAAGCACAGCGGGAATACAAACAGTAAAATGGTTAGAAAAACATCATAAAGAGAAGATTGTGAAAGGAAATCCAATTCGCGTTCGAAAGGGCGTCACCCGTCACCCCGAAAGTGGTTCAGAACAAACAGACGAGAAATAGTACGAGCGATGTACTTACATGTAAAAACATTTCAACAACGAACAGTAGGTCCTATTTTCGACTAGCGACCCGCCCCGGCTTCGCATGGGTGCAATGATGAACATCAAAATTTATCAGTGTTTCTCTACAATATTATGTATGTAATATACATATTAAACCTTTCTCTTGAATCACTATAGCTACTAATAAAAACCGCTTCAATATCCGTTGCGTAGTATAAAGATTTAATAGTTACATAGGGTCGAACAGACGACAGCGACTTTGTTTTGTATATACTATGTAGTGATGCTTTAACGTAAATAAATCTGAATAGTTTGTACTCTAAAACATTTTATTATTTGTTCAAAGTATTTAATTTGAATAGGAATTGTTTTTTTTTTGTTTTAACGTGGGGTGCTAAAAACAAAAACGTAAACAGTTAACCGACTTCAAAACAGGTCCTTTTTTATCAGTGACCTTTGACCCTAGGCTAGTGTGATGGAAGCAACGCCAGGGTCCAACATGGAGCAGGAAATTCAAGGAAATGCCCTTTCGGGCACCGCCTCTCACATACACACCAAGCAAAAGTACTTAAAGGCAAAAAATATCTTTAGGTATGCTGATTAACATCAGTGCCAATTAAGTTGGCAACCGCTTCAACTGGTTGTTTATTTTTCGATTTTAGTCCAATAAACGCAAGCTTGAATAACAAAATCATCGAAGTACTGGAATTATTGTCTTTATACTATTGTTTCTTCTTAAACAACTTGTGAATTAATGTGTGAGTGTTAGTGAATGTGACAAAAAAGACATACAACATAACCTAGTCGTTTTTGAGCTCTGTTGAGAATAACAACACTTGCTCACCGCACAAGCACAAGCTAACTGGATTCAAGACTAGTAATTTCATTTTTTAATTATTCTATCAATGTATGTTATAAAATTCATATTACAGTTGAGCGCCTTTCGAAATCCAACAAAACTAATTATATGTACACGGTCATTAAAACGGTAAAAAAAAGACAAGACCACCGAGTTTCTTCCGCCAGGTCTTCTCGGTTAGTGCCGCGTTCCGACCTGGTAGCAGTGTTATAAACTTAATGTATCCGTTGACGATTGTGAAGGCCATAATTGGTTTAAACAATAAAATACAATGAAATAAATCCGTTATTGAAAATTAAAAAGAAACTGTTCTATAAAATGCTACATTTCAAGTCATGTGTGCTAATAATAAAAATATTGATTACCTGTGGTAGTGTCAGTAGTAATCTACGTACTATCCTTTTATTTGAGCCAGTTATTTGAAGTCAACCGAGAGGTGACGTCGCTAGTTTAAGTTAAACTCCTGGTGTCAGTTTTCTTACGGCACTTTCATCAGGCTGCTTCATTCAACCGCTTGGAGCGGTACCCAAATTATTTATTCAAGAGATATCGATCGACAAAGCTATAGCGGACGTGACTTGCTACACCAATTTTCCCTATTCTCTGATGATCTATGCTAAGTTTATCTTCGGCTGTATGCTAGTAACATTCGGTGTAATTGGCGGTAGTGCGACGCGGGTATGTGCTATTTTTACCAGTGCCATGTGTGAATGGAATATATTTAACTAGCGATCCGCCCCGGCTTCGCACGGGTGCAAGAGTGAACATCTGAATTTATCAGCGTTTCTCTACAATATTATACATATAAACCTTCCTCTTGAATCACTCCTTCTATTAAAAAAAAACCGCTTGAAAAACCGTTGCGTAGTTTTAAAAATTTAAACATACATAGGGACGGACAGACGACAGCGACTTAGTTTTATACTATGTAGTGATAGTGATAGTGAAGACGTACCTACTTCTAAGCCCATTAATGACCCACCGCTGAGTCGGGCCTCCTCCAGCTACATGGAGGGTAAATAGCCTATTGTGCCACGCTGGCCAGACGTGTTGGCTCAGGGTTTCGTATCAAGTCTCTTTCTCTTGTGGGTAGGATATCGGCTTTGTCATTTTCTTTTGTCGACTCTTACGTCACCCTCAGGATGGAATGGGGTGGTGACACTATGTATTCTAAATCAGTCACCACATGCAGATAAGGCTATTTTTTGTAGTATAATAACAATCTGACGGCTCAAGTCTCTCCAGATTACAGTCTCAGTCTCACTCTGAAGCCAATTCCCTCCAATAAATAGGTGGAGGCCCTACTCGACGAAAGTTCATTTATGGGCGATCTAAATTATCTATACTAATATATAAAGCTGCAGAGTTTGTTTGTTTGTTTGAACGCGCTAATCACAGGAACTAGTGGTCCGATTCCAAAAAATCTTTCAGTGTTATTTTATTTTCAAAAGAATTACGGATCCGTATGAAAATTGCGATTTAGTAAACCAAGGTGTAAAATCGAAAACCTATTTATGCGTGCGCTGCAAAAACTATTGACAATAGAACAAAATTATGTACTACGGGTTTGTAGGTCTTATAAAGATCTACAAAAAAGTCCCCGAGAGCACATATCTAACTATCATAGTTTAGCCACAATAACCGATTTTATGTTCATAAAAAATATGCACGGGTTCGAAGCCCACGCGGGCGAAGCCGCGCGCAAAATCTAGTATATTATAAAGCTGCAGAGTTTTTTGTTTGAAAGCGCTAATCTCTGGAACTACTGGACCGCTTTCAAAAATCTTTCAGTGTTGGATAGTCCATTTATGGAGGAAGGCTATATTTTATTTTATTTTACATTAGGGATCCGTAAGAAAATGGCGATTTTGTAATTCAAGGTAAAATTTTATTTTATCCAATCACAATCACAATTTACTTCTTACATTATCTCTAAGTAACATAGGCTATATGTGAAGCGGAGATAAGCACGGGTTCGAAGCCTACGCGAGTGAAGCCACGCACAAAAGCTAGTATACAATATGATATATTTACTTTTGCCTATTCTAAATTAGACAAGCTGAACCGACAAACTTCGTACCGCCTCAGAATCAATAAATAAATAATAGTAACAAACAGCAATTCATTTTTATATTTATTTATTTATTTAATGCATGGAAGACTTACAGCTAATAAAGGTTTAGGTATAGCTTCATTGAGCCAATAACAAGTCCTCACTTGTAGCTATTGATAAGGAAACTTAGGAGCAAACAGAGTAAAATTAACAATATACCACAAATAAATGTTAGATAATATGTGTTTCGTTGGCCTAATTAAAAAACAATTGAGATAGCTTTCTTGCCAATGTTACACTTGTTGAAAACAGGTCAATATCGTGCTTTTTAAGATACATAGATAGAGAGATATGAGAATAAAATGTTTCTTTCTTTCTTTCTTTATATAGATATTTTACGCGTAATACAAAGCGAATCCAACAAAATACAATTCATATGAAAGATAAATAGACTCGTAAATTCACATTCCGACTTCCCCCAATACCGTATGGATATTTCATAGCATAATGTTGTTTCGTGATTGCGATTGCCTCTGGCGTGTGTCTACGTTTTGTTTCCGTGAAAGTGTTTTACCGAGAGACAAATTTACTTTATATTAAGTAGGTACATCGCACAATATTTTTTGTCTTAAGCATTATTTCAGTTATTTTTTATGTAATTGGAGGAGGTCCGACTCAGCAGTGGGTCATATATGGGTTGAGTGGTAGTAGTATTACAGACGACACGGTTGGCGCAGTGGTTGAGCGATCGACTGCTGCGCAGCATGTCGCGGGTTCGATCCCCGCACGGAAGAAATATTGGTACGACCTACAAGTATTTGTTCCGGGTCTGGGTGTTTTTCTATCTATAATATGTATGTATTTACAAAAAAAAAATGTATATAAGTAGTTTATCATCCATCTCGTTACCATAACACAAGCATTAAGTGGCTTAGCTTGGGACGAGATGGCGTTGTGTGAAATGTCCAAGGATATTTATTTATTTATTTATTATTATTATTTCAGTTACTATTGCGAACTGAATTTTGAAGCTGAATTCTGTATGTTTTTGATTTTGTGGAATAAAGAGTTCATCATCATCATTTCAGCCAAAAGACGTCCACTGCTAGCCATAGGCCTCCCCCCAAGGATTTCCACAGAGGCCGGTCCTGCCCCGCATCCATCGCAAGGTGGATCTCAAGCGCAGTGCTGGTAGGCCTCCCACACGGTGGACCGATGACCTGGGTATGGTCACTGGAAAGCAATGGATAAAGAGTTCATAAATAAATATATAAATAATTGATTTACCTAGTGAGCAACGTTGAGCAGATGTTCTCCCATATGAAATATCCCTTCATTTACAGCTTTAGTTAAGTCAACTCCTACGACACTCTCAGGAAAGAGGCGAGTGATGATACTGACCTCTAAACCCGTCATCATGACGTCATGACGGCTTTAGAGGTCAGTATTTTCAAATTCAAAATCAAATAGTCCATGTGACTGATTTAGAATACACAGTGTCACAATCCCTTTCCATCCTGAAGGTGTTGTAAGAGCTGACAAATTAAATGACAAGGCCGATAACCTAACTGTAAAAAAAGGAAAACTTGAAACGAAATCCTGTACCAACCCGTCTGGCCAGAGTGGCCCAGTAGGCTGATTAATTAATTAGCTTTTCATAAAGTATTGTAATAAGCTAAATAAGCTGTGTATTCGGTGGACCGATGACCTAGTTAAGGTCGCCGGAAAACGATGGATGCGGGCGGCCCAGAATCGGCCTGTTGACTGACATGATGATTGTAATGTTTTTATTTAATTAATTGTTGCATACAGTATCATTAAAATAACTACGAATCAGAATGTAAAACCTATTTATTCAAGGTGGTCTATGATGAGCAACACCAGCGCGCGCTGTATATTATTTCTTTTAAAAGAAGTTCAAGACACAGTGAATTAAGTTACAATGAAAATAGAAAAATATTAATTGTCTGTGGCTGAGTATGACAAGTAAGTCTAGATCTGTGCGCGCGTTTAAAATTAATTGTTTATTCCCATGTCAGTGTTTTTATTCGTCCAGCGTTATTCTGTTGTCGACACCTGCAGATGGCAACTGGGGTTGTCCGCGGCAAGTTGGAAAAAAGTTCAGACATTTGTTGGATTTAAAGCGAATATTAAAACAACCCTTGCTATATTTGGCGCGGCTTTAATGAAATATGTATGAAAAAGTATTTAGTAAAAGGGTACATGGTTACGTTTGAAGTTGTACTTATTTTAGACTTTTTCTGAAGATAATATCATACAACTACTAGTAGTAGTACTCAGGGCGTGTACTCACCCTACTGTGTCACGCTGGCCAGACGGTTTTTTTTTACTGTTTTATATTTATTTAATCATACATACAGGTTTACAGGTTTTTTTAGTGTATAGATATCGCCAAACTGCTGTACAGTTTGTTGGCGACATAGCGCTCTCTTATAAAATATGTAATAGAATAAATATGACTTAAGAAATAGATTCAAAGAACACACAATAATCAACTATTATGGCCAACGAACTAGGAAGTATTTAATACCAAAAATTTTTAATAAAATATTTTCGGAATATCAATTTGCTGGTAGAAATGATTTTAAACCTAAATTGAAAAAGTATTTATTAGATAAACTCCTGCAACAATAGTTTTATATAACATTGCTATGTATATGGTTGTAATACTGTAATTGTATAATAATGTTAAACGGTTACTATACTACATATTTTATAAGAGAGCGCCATGTCGCCAACAAACTGTACAGCAGTTTGGGGATATCTATAAACTAAAAAACCCTGTAAACCTGTATGTATAAATAAATAAATAAATAATCGTGTAATCTTATAAAATAGTATGTTACTATACTATTTTATAAGAGAGTACGTTTAACATTATTATACAATTACTGTATTTTTTATTGCAAACAATGTACTCGTGTACGTTCTGTAGGTAATATTACACTGACGAGGGTTTATTAATGTTTGTAGTCAGTTATGTACATCATATGCGTATTATCCTTTGACTGTATCGACTTAGGGTGCTTGTGTTTTGTAACAAATACTATTATTCGTATCTTGTTATGTATAGATGGTAAAAATCTGAAAAAAAAATACATAATACATTTGAATATATTATCTAGTGAAGGTTAAAAGCAAAAACATGATTACTAACACTTCACTTGATAGAAAAATAATCGAAAACTGCACTATTTAGCACAAACATGGAAAGTGCCCGACTCAGCAGTGGGCCATATATGGCCTGACTAGTAGTACCTAGTATCCAAACCTATTATCCATATTTAATGGTGGCACTTCACTTGGCTAGTAGTGCGTGCGTGACTGTTACATTTGACATTAGAGGCAATGAATGAACGGAAAATTTGTCAAAAACCCAAACCCTTGCGGCTTTAAACACGAAATTCACATGGCAATTTGTGTTCGCTATTCTTTTGCGATATTTAGAAAAAAAGAAAGAACATAAATTTATTGTAGCTCACAATTGACATGAAGTGGATAGTATCTCAAACTTCTGTACAACTAAAATAATTACTTACTTACTAGGCTAATATTATATACCTATAATATATATAGGTATATTATATATTTCTGTGCGTTGTTCGTGAAAAATGATACCGTCACATTTTCGTGGCTATTCTTATCCAAGAAAATGTAACGATATCATTTTTCACGTAACGTTGTTTTACATTAATCATCATAACTTGGTGCAATTAAATTGTGAAAAATTTAAAACTGAACAGATATAATTGAACAATTATTCACATGCCAGTTGATTCTTTGATATTATGGTCTAATTCCTACCATTTAGTTATGGTTAAAAGGTTGTAGGGTCATCTTAACATGCCACAGACGAAAATACTAAAATATACTAATAAAAAGAGCTAAAAATGTTAATCAGGTAATATTACAAAAAAATATTTCAAAAGGAACATTAGGAACGATGTAGTGTTACTAGCGCAATTAAAAAAAAACATCTACAAATATACTTCTAAAAGCAAACGAAAACAACCCATAACTTACGAGAAACAAGATGGCGCCAATTGTGCTGGTGTGACGTCAAGCCGTTGATCCTGATAGGATCTTATTATCCTGAGGGTGAGATTTGGGAGTCTTTACAGGAAAATATAGATGAGGTTTATCGGGGTTACCTACGTGTGCTATATCCAGTAAAGTCTCCTTTCTGAAACTACTGTGGCATCGATGTTACAGTTGTTTTTGTTGATACATTTTACCTACCTGGGTTTTGTTTTGGTCAGTGATTTGTATTGAGCTAATTTGTTACTTTATAGTGTGGCAAATAACCTATAACGGGTTTAAAATAATGTTATCACAATGTTCAACGATCGCGAAAACCTAAGACATAATTTTATGGCTTTAAACTTAAAACTAACGACCAGCACGACCTTTGGGTCAACGGGTCCCGGGTTCGATAACAGGTATCGAGTCGGGCAAGCGTCTATGTCTAAACCAGAGCTCTGCTAACACTTGCTCTGAATCTGGGAGTCATTTGTTTTCGTGAATTGTTTTTTTGTAAACTGCCCCCGCGATACAGGTTATGCCTAGTCCAGGTTTTTTTTTTTTTTTAATAAATATCCTTGGACATTTCACACAACGCCATCTCGTCCCAAGCTAAGCAATTTAATGCTTGTGTTATGGTAACGAGATGGATGATAAACTACTTATATACATTTTTTTTTTGTAAATACATACATATTATAGATAAAAATGACACCCAGACTCCGAGCCAGTGCCTCTGGTTTAGATAAAGACACTTGCCCGACCCCGGAATCGAACCCGGGACCCGTTGATCCAAAGGCGGCAAATCTAACCACTAGACCAACGAGGCAGTCGTTGGTCTAGTGCCAAAAAAGCAAAAAAGCTCTGTCTACGCACTGGACGTAAATAACACATAAAAAGTGTAGACATATATCAGAGGGATACACATTAAAATCATAGCCGTTGACCAATGAGGAAATTCGTTTTGTAATATTGTTCGAGATATACAGGGTGTCACAAAAAATAGTGTCAAGCGGAAGTCCAGAGATAGAGCACCCCTTAATGGTTCTGGTCGTGTTCTTTTATTTTCAATGAGTGGTTTACATGTTAAGATCGCCTTTAAATGCGAGAACTAAAAACGTCCTACATCACGATAATGAAATTGTCAGGGGATAGACGTCGCAGCCCCGAGCCGGACATGCTACCTCGTCTATCTGGATAATCAGCCCTTTGCTCCTATAGGTGTTACAGACATAGAGCAAAATTTTCATTGACAATGTATGTAATTAATTAATTGTTTTTACTTGATCGTCGTGTTTATACATGTTATTTTATATTTCTGGGGAATGAATATATGAAAATGTAATCAATCTTGCTTGTGGGTTGGTAAAACCAAAATTGAATATAACATTATCTCCAAAGACTATGTAAATATATTTATGTTTGTTTTTCATCAGAACAATAAACACATTTAGTATGCGAGTCACGAGGGGTGGCGGTGAGAATTAATGGTTTACACCATAAACAATTTCTTCGTATTTACAACACGCGTTCCAAATTACTGTACTTTCAGCTTTCGTAGCAGGTCCGTGGTCGTCCGTGGTGATGATTTTAGAATACATGGTGTCACCACCGTATTTCATGCTGAACGTGTCGTAAAAGCCGACAAAAGGCGGACACGGCTGAAAACTTAGCTGCAAGAGAAGGAAAACATGAAACGAAACCCTGTGCAAATCCGTCTGGGCAGAGCGACGAAAAATGGGCTAGTTACCCTCCCTTTGTTTTGATTAGGCCCGACAGCAGTAGCTCATTTATGGGCTGAGTGCAGGTCGTTTCCACCAGGACCTTGGTTTGGATTTAAATTACGTAAAACAAACTACATGTCGCGACTGTATTGTGCGTGATTTTGTAACAAAACGTCAACTTCTATAATAGATGTCACTGTTACACAATTACAACTTGATATAGGAATTAACGTCCATGATAAGATGGATTGGATACTTATACTTCTCATCAGAAAAATCGAAACACTTTCCTTTTTATGGTTGTTAAACAAAATACGAAATTTATGGAAGTTTAATTTGAATTTTATGCCAGCAATACACGTTGGCCGAGCTTAGGCCAACTGGCCAACGCGAGCATAGGCAATTTAATACAAGGCAAGTGCTACTGCCTACACGTTGGGCAAGTGTATCGAAACCAACTAGGCGAGCGACACCGAGCGATGGCCAGACAATGCAAATATACCGTCTATACGTTGGTATTGGCGTTCACTCGGCAATGCTAGGCCAACGTATATTGCTGGCTTTAAAACATTAAAATAATCATTTGAAAACCTTAATGTTCACTATTAAACGACATTTGACATATGTATATTCCTAAATATATACATTTTTCTGATAATCCTTACAAAACATAAACTTGCAAGGTGTTTAGATTTTTCTGATGAGAAGTGTAGTTTCACCACTCCGTCCCGTCCTGAGGGTGTCCTAAGAGCTGGCAAATGGAAATGACAAGGCCGACCTAGTCGTAAGAGAAGGAAAACTTGTTACGAGACTGTGCCAACCCGTCTGGCTAGCGTGGCACAGTGGCTAATTACCTTCCATGTAGTTGAAAGGAGGCCCGACTCAGCAGTGTGTGGGCTGAGCAGTAATGACCATTAAATCAATCGTATAACTGGTACATAATAAGAAAGAAAGAAAGAAAGAAATCATTTATTCAGCACAGCATATGAATATACACACACACACACACACATACATATGTTTATATATATATTTAACAACTACTAATAATGCTAACTGCATGTGGCGTACACATGTCGCATGTCTCGCGGTTGCTGTGCGGAAAAGGACTAATTCAGCGTTTTGTCAGGCATGGCAGCCTGACGCTGCCTTTAATAAAGTCCTATCGCTACGTGCTAACATGAAATATATAAATAAACCTACATATAATATCCATACATGCATATATGAGATGATAAATAAGACATTATCAGACCGCAACCTTAAATCTAATTGTGTTGTAAACGTAAACGAACCAACTTAAATGGTTGACTTGTTCCCTCTGATCCCGTCTAGCTTCCGCTACCGTTCTACGTATTTCTTAGGTCAAAATCAGTTTCAGGGTCACAAACACGAAAACGACCGACAAATACAAACATTTTATTTGAAGATCTGGATAAACTTACGTAGGTTTGAGTCAATAACAAAATGAGATCTGACGTGTTTTAGATCATGTCAGGCAGAATAGAGGTAAAGATAAAGATAACATCATCTAAACCCTATAAAATATTAACTATACAATGTGTGAGAATCGTGAAAGCCTGAGAAATTATTAAGAATAAATAAATAAGATTTATTATTAAACTGGTATTTCATACTGTTTAAATTCTGGAATCTATACAGGTAATCAACGAACCCATACATCCTGAGGGTGTCGTAAGAGACGACTAAGGGAACGCAAGAGGCAGATCACGTAAGACAGGGAAAACTTGATACAAACCCTGTGCCAACCCGTCTTGCCAACGTGGCACAATAGGCTAATTACCCTCCATGAATTTGGAGGAGGCGCGACTCAGTAGTGGGTCATTCATGGGCTGGAATGAAAGTACCGTAACTCATTTTAACACTCAAATCATACCGCGGCAATAAGAACGTCGTATTTTACGGGCACATCTAATTTATTATTTTACAAAATTAAAATAGGTCCATCAACAAAAGGCTACGTGGAATACCTTAATTAAGTTGTGAGAGAAAATAATTAAAAAGGAAATGAGGGTACGTTACCGTTTTTGAAAGAAAGCACTCAAAAGTAGTTAAAGCGTATTCATATTTAATTAGGAAGGAGTTGGTTTCGTTCATTGTCTCGGGTGTCGGAGAAATAGCATTCATTAAGGCCACAATAGGGTAAGAAGGTCTTAAAAATAGGATTCCTAAAGATTGGTACCGCGCGGGACATTCACAATAAAACAAAAGACAGACAACTTTAGGCAATTGTGAACGCTAGCCTCTCTCAATAACCTTTTTTTTTTTTTTTTTTATTGTGGGGCAAACCTTTTATAGGTCCCCAGCCCAGGGACGGGGCTGGGGTATGTGGGAGTCCCGGTCGCGATGAGATGGTGATTGCGAACGGTTTACCCACTAAAACCTACCACTAATTGTCTGCGCGGGCCATCTGTCGTTTGGGAAACTTCGTAATCGATCCATTCGACAGTGGCTCTCTCTCAATAACCTATTAAAACATTAACCTTAAAATATAAGATTAACTTAACAAATATATAGAGACCCCGTGACCAGCATTTCATACGTCATTAATTTCTTAAAAAATACCCTTTATTTTCATAGTTCCTATTTGTGATGGGGCCTGGGCACATGCAATGAAAAATGTGGAACTTTTATGAAATGGCGAAAATCTTCTTGCCCTGGGGTCTTAGATCAAACTTCGGTCTACTCTATTTTACTACTATTTTAAATCTAAAGCTAGATGTTGAATTTTCTGTGCAAATATTTCTGTACGACGTGTCACCTACCTATTTCTATTCTGATTCTATTGTGTCATAAGAAGCCTATAGAAATGATTGAGGCATGTGCCAATATACTGTGGCCATAGGATTTAAAAACCGCAACAGGCTGGAAACTTTTATCTGTCAAAATTATAGTTTCAATGAGAATAAGCTTCGTCTGTGTCGGATCGTTTCCTGAAAATAGCTAATTACATAGCACTCACTCACACACGTGGCACTCACTCGCACACAAATTGTTTCACGGCGTTAACATAAAAAAGATTAAACTCTATAGTTTGTTCGCGTTCAGAATGCAGCGGGTCATCAGCGCAACTGCAGGGTAAATCACATCGGTATGGATACCTAACTAACGTACTTTCCTAAGAAATATGTCTTGAACTTTAAACTGTGAACTTAGAACTGTGAACGTAATTAGGAACTACATAATTATTTGATTGGTTAGAGGGAGTGGCTAAGCCACTGGTCAATGATGATTCCGTTCTTAACGCTAACGAAGTATAATTGTATTAATGTACGTCCTACCATAGTTTTGTCTATTAAGCTATTTCTGTTGTCAAAATAACTATCCATGCCATAACACCCACGTTACAGCAATTTCTCTAATTGACTAACCTACGCCGCCAACAAGGGGCTTTGATTATAAATAGATGCCTTTGATGTACAACCTCTCGTCTGGAAATCAACTTGTAAATTGTGGTGTGACGATATGAATGTAAGTCGTTATACGCCATTTATTACATTCACTGTGGATTTAGGACGACGTCTTATTAATGTATGGTAACTATAAACCAAAAATATGCAAATGTCGGAGATAATTTTGCACATTCGATTAATTAATTTTAAAATTATGATGGAGATAACTCGAATACAGTAGGTACTCGTATCGTTACAGGTGATGGAAGCTGGATATATTGTTCTGAAAAGACCGTCTGCCCTGTGTATGTTTTCCGTCAACAGTAAAGAACGGCGAAAGTGCCCGAAGTGTTGGATAGTCATTCGTCGGGAAATCATTCGACACTCCAATGTACATTTGCGGCATGCACATAGTTTAGCATTAAAAAGCAATCTCTTCCAGGAAACCAACACATAATTAACACTTTTATTAGCAGTTGTCTTAGAAAATGTGACATAGTAGAGCACAAAAAAAAAATTCTTTCACCACGCGACTACTACGCCAGGTGGACTCTACTACTAATACTATTCAGCCCATAAATGACCCACTGCGGAGTCGGGACTCCTCCCATCAGAAGGAGGGTTATTTGCCTACAGTGCAACGCTGGCCAGACGGGGTGGCACAGGGTTTTGTTTTAGAGATCCCGGGGCGGGGTACGGGGATGCCTCGCCCCACACGGGACCTGAGAGGAAGTTTAGTGACGTCCTGCCGGGTGCTCACGGCAGGACGTCGAGTGCTCGTAAGGAGCCTGAGGAGAGGAGGTGGGCCTCCTCGTCTGCGGCGGCGTGGTTCTGCATCAGATCCCACAATGCCGCAACAGGACGCGAGTTGGAGCACCCCGGGGAGGTTTAGTGGGTTGGCCCCCACTATGGGGGAGAGTCCCACACTCCCCTCGCTGGCCATCCCCGTGGCCAGCGAGGGGAGGAAAAAAATAAAGGTTTTGTTTTAGGTTTTCCTTCTCTTGCGGCTAGAGAGTTATATGTAACTGGAGGAGGCCCGACCCATTAGTCTCGTTGGTCTAGTGGTTAGATGTGCCGCCTTTGGATCAACGGGTCCCGGGTTCGATTCCGGGGTCGGGCAAGTGTCTTTGTCTAAACCAGAGGCACTGGCTCGGAGACTGGGTGTCATTTCTATCTATTATAAGTATGTATTTACAAAAAAAAAATGTATCTAAGTAGTTTATCATCCATCTCGTTACCATAACACAAGCATTAAGTTGCATAACTTGGGACGAGATGGCGTTGTGTGAAATGTCCAAGGATATTTATTTTATTTATTTATTAGTGGGTCATCTATGGGCTGACTAGTAGCCTTGTAATTCCTTTCGTCAGCTCTTACGACACCCTCAGGATGAAATGTGGTGAGACAATGTATTCTAACACCTTCACCACACGTACGAACTTTTAAATTGTGTACTACTTGTCTTTTTTAGTTGTTTCTTGTTATTTTATTTATGTACAATAATAATTTTGATATTCAGTAGGTCTGTACGTTGGTCCAGAGCAGTGCTCGCTTGGCAAATCGCCAGCCATTTAACATTCATAACATTCAATTTTTGGAGTTCAAATTTTAAGCAATTTATCAAACAAAAATGTTCATTCCCGAAGTTACTTAATCTTACTAATGAAGCATTTATATTGAATAGGTAAGTACTTTAATTTTTTTGTCGTTCTGCGGCGATAAACTCCAAATGACGATGTGATGATGATGATATTAATCTCTGTATTATCTGGTTTTCAAACAAAGGCAATTTTTGTATATCTTAATCTAGAATGTACGAATAAAACAGATTTAACTAAACACACGATAAAATATAAACTGCACTTACAAGAATATAATGTCTTCTGTCATTTGTTCCAGCCAACCCCTGAAACAGCTGAATCGTATTTAAACGGACTTTCACTAGCAATCGGCTTATGTATGTGTATCTACTTTATTGTAGAAAAAATAATGGTAGATCCTTTAATAAACTCTAATACATACTTCTAGCTTCTTTAATAGCTTCTATAAGTAACTTGTCCGCTTGGTGACGGATTCAGAATATATAAAGTCACCAACCCTCACCATCCGAGGGGTGTCGTAAGAGGCGACTAAAGGAGCGCAAGAGAGCGCTAGGTGATCTGCCACCTAGCCACAAGAGAAGGTAAACTTAATACAAACCCTGTCCTAATCCGTCTTGCTAGAGTGGCACAGTAAGATAATTTCCTTCCTTAAATTTGGAGGAGGCCCGACTCAGTAGTGGGTGATAAACGGGTTGGCGCACGTCCTGCCGGGTGCTCACGGCAGGACGTCGAGTGCTCGTAAGGAGCCTGAGGAGAGGAGGAGAGCCTCCTCGTCTGCGGCGGCGTGGTTCTGCATCAGATCCCACAATGCCGCAACAGGACCCGAGTTGGAGCACCCCGGGGAGTTTTTGTGGGTAGGCCCCCACTATGGGGGAGAGTCCCTCACTCCCCTCGCTGGCCATCCCCGTGGCCGGCGAGGAAGTCCATAAAGGATGTTACCCAGGGCAAAAAAAAAAAAAAAAGTTTTGTATCAAGTCTCCCTTCTCTTGCGGCTAAGTTAACTGCCTTTTGCGTTCTTTTAGACGCCACTTACGACACCGTCGGGATGGTATGGGTTGGTGACATTGTGTATTCTAAATCTGTCACCACAAGGACTTATCTTATTCATTTACTTCATTAAAATAGCACATGACTTGAACGTAGGTAATTTAATAAACTTTTCCCATTTACGAGTAAGTTCATTCAGCGAACGATGCATGTTCGTCTCGACTTGATTCAATTAAAACTTAATACTATTAGTATCTTTCAGACTGCGATTTAATTAAAAGATGTGTACTTTTTTTTTATTATTTACTACTCCTTCTACCGTCTACCCAGCCCATCCTCCATGGGGGGTAATTAGCTTAATTACTGTGTACGCTGGATATACGAGTTGGCACAGGGTTTCCTATTAAGTTTTCCTTCTGTTGTGGCTAGGCTTTCGGCCTTGTCATAACCCTTTGTCGGCTCTTACGACACCCTGAGGATGGAATGGGGTGGCGAAACTATTGATCTAAATCCGTCACCACCCAAGTATCATCATTTCAGCCAAAAGACGTCCACTGCTGGACATAGGCTCTCCACTCCCCCAAGGATCTCCACAAAGGCCGGTCCTGGGCCGCCCGCATCCACTGCTTTCCGGCGACCTTAACCAGGTCGTCGGTATAGTATACCCAAGTATAGTATAATTTAAATACAAATCATAATATGCCTATAAACAAATGTAAGTCCATTTGTTTGGAAGGCTCAAACTTTGAACCCAATTAAAATGATCACGTTTCCCAATTGAAAATACGAGTGAGTCTGAACAAGTCACGTCTGGAGTATTTTTTTTCTCGTAACGAGCGAATTTTTCCAACTTTTATTCTCAAGAGTCGTTCGTGCGGAATAATGTATGTAGACATTGTGATTTGTGGTGCAAAAGTTAAGGTTTTACGGTAAATTTTCGCGTTGAAAAATGGACGGAGAGATAAACCGTTGAGTTTGGTTAGCTTATCTTATCTATTGTTTTTCTTTGTGCACTTGATAATCGTTAGGGGCGGTGATTGATTAAAAAAAAGTATTGCCACTATCCCATTCCACTGTGAGGGTATTGTACTACTAATACTCTGCCCATAGATGACCCACTGTTGAGTGGGGCCTCCTCCAGTCACATGGAGGGTAATTAGCCTACTGTGCCATGCTGACGGGTTGGCACATGGTTTCGTATCAAGTTTTCCTTCTCTTGCGACTAGGTTCTATGCCTTGTAATTTCCTTTTGTCGGCTCTTACGACGCCCTCAGGGTGAAATGGGCTGGTGACACAATGTCATCTTAATTCGGCACCATGCGGATCAGGGTGTAAATTGTAGGGCATGCCAACCCACCGCTTGGCAAAGTCCTGGAACAGCGACCACGTTATGCAAAACGCAGTGTGGGACCTTCTAAAGGTTGCTGGGTTTTTTTTTTTTTTTTATTGCCTTTATAGGCAAACTAGCTAGTGGCCCACCTGATGGTAAGTGTAAACCGCCGCCCATGGACTTTGGCAGTGCCAGGGACACAGCCAAGCCGTTGCCTACCGTGAAGTGAGTGCTCTTGTTAAACCTCGTTTAAAGGAGGACATGTCGTAGCGCTCGGGAAACACCGCCGCAGGTAATTCATTCCAGAGTCTGCACGTGCGTGGTAAGAATGATCGCTGGAAGCGTACCGTGCTGGACGACGTGGTGAACCCTGCTGCGACGTGGTGAACCCTGCTGCGACGTGGTGAACCCTGCTGCGATGTCGAGTTGTACGATGGTAGAAAGGTGACGGTGGTACCATGTCAAACAGTTCCTCGGAGCACTCCCCGTGGAACAGACGGTAGAGCACGCAGAGAGATCCAAAGTCTCTCCGTTGCTCCAACGTCCCCAATTTGTCCGTGAGATTGGGATCCCCGACGATTCGAACAGCACGTCTTTGGAGGGAGTCAAGAGGATCGAGTTGGTAACTGGGCGCACCTGCCCACAGGTGAGAGCAGTATTCCACGTGCGGCCGAACATGTGCTTAAGTCTGGGTGTCTGTGAACAGGATTGTAGTTTGTGGTGATCTATGGGGGAGGCCAAAGTTGTGATGATGTGATAGATATAGTCTACTTACTGTAAGTTTTCACGCTACGGCCTACGTATAACGCCTGCCTTAAATGGTGGAATGGCAGTATTGTGTGTGGTGACAGATTTAGAATACTTAAAGTCACCAGCCCACACTATGCTGAGGGTGTCGTAAGACCCGACAAAAGGAAATGACGGAGCCGAAAACCTAGCCGCAAGAGAAGCAAAACTTGAAACGAAACCCCGTGGCAACCCGGCTGGCGTGGCACAGTAGGCTAATTAACCCCCCTGTGATGGGAGGAGGCCCGACTCAGCGGTGGGTCATTTATGGG
Organism: Clostera curtula; assembly: GCA_905475355.2. Lineage (NCBI taxonomy): Eukaryota > Metazoa > Arthropoda > Insecta > Lepidoptera > Notodontidae > Clostera > Clostera curtula. The sequence goes on along the minus strand of FR997808.1, from coordinate 5,299,198 downwards.
CTGAGTAGTAGTGTACTTTTCTTCTTCTTCTTAAATTTAAGAGCGATGATCTTGTCGGTGGAATTTCTTCCAAGCATCTCGATCTTCTGCTAGCTCCTTGACCATTTGATACGAACCGACATTCACTTTTTCCTTAATTTGATCGAAAAAGCTTCTCCTAGGTCTTCCTCAGGAAGAGAGGACCAGGAAGCGTCCTCTCTTCCCTTCTACCTTCCCTTCTATGATAGTTGTCATAAGTGTGTCGTGTCGTATCAAATGCCCAATCATATTCTCTTCTGTTGTCTATGCAGGTCAACAGGCTTCTCCTTTCTTCTACTCTTTCTAAAACTACTTTTAATTAAACTAAATTTTCTTCTACTCTTTCTAAAACTAGTTACTTTTAATTAAACTAAATTTTATTTTATTATCTGGCCAGCTTGTTCAAAGTCGGGTTCAAATATTGGACATTTTATTCTTTAGACAGCTGACTCTACAATTTGACAGTGTTTATCTGTTAATCGAATAACCTGAGCTATGGGCGGTGGAATCACAATGAAGTATAGCGGTGCGATGCGATAAATGCGAGAGATTCCGAGCTTATCCAAACAATTGGCTGATTCTATTGTCTCTCTTTGGCTTCCCGAGATAACTGGCCTCGAGCTTATCGAGTTGTTAAAGCATAGCTTACCCCTATAGGGTATACAGTTATCTGTCGCTTGCTGGCTATTCGTATTTTTAACTCCCGACAAACAAAGCGATGTTATGAGTTCGATTTGTCCGTGCGTCTGCCTCTGGCATTGTATAACTGGTCTATTTATTAATGAACTAGTGGCCCGCCCCGGTTTCGCCCGTGCAAAGCGGGGGTGGGTTAAACATAAAAAACTTCCCCTTGAATCACTCTATCTATTAAAAAAACCGCTTCAAAATCCGTTGCGTAGTTTTAAAGATTTATGCATACATAGGGACGGACAGAAGAATGCGACTTTGTTTTATACTATGTAGTGATAGACCAGTTATCATGTTATTTTTATAGCAATTGATCTTAGACGTGTTTTATCAAAACTGCCTTGTTGGTTGGCTGCCCTAGGGGTTGGATGTATCGCCTCAGGTCCGAGGTTCGATTCCAGGGTTTTTGTGTAAACCAGAGTTTGGGTGTAATTTGTGTTCGTGGATGGCATATCTCTAAACAGCCCGCGCTATACAGGTTATATACATGGTAAAGGGGTTTCGTTTAAAAAAAATAGTTTAGCAGTTTCGTGGTTATTATATTTCAAGGTAGTGTTGTTGGCACAATTTCTTAAATCAGCTGTGAATTCCAATGCATTTAGATTGTCACAATGGACGACTAATGAAAAGCAAGAGGCAGATCACCTAGCAGTAAGAGAAGGAAAACTTGACACAAACCTTGTGCCAACCCGTCTGGCGAGCATGGCACAGTAGTCTGATTACCCTCCCTGTATTTATAATAATAAATATCCTTGGACATTTCACACAACGCCATCTCGTCCTAAGCTAAGCCACTTAATGCTTGTGTTATGGTAACGAGATGGATGATACATATACATACATGATATACTTTTTTTTGTAAATACATACATATTATAGATAGAAAACACCCAGACCCGAAACAAATACTTGTAGGTCGTACAAATATTTCTTCCGTGCGGGGATCGAACCCGCGACATGCTGCGCTGTAGTCGATCGCTCAACCACTGCGCCAACTGTGTCGTCAATTTGGAGGAGGCCCAAATCAGCAGTGGTACTTTTTTGGGCTAAGTAGTACCTATTAGTAATAAAATGAATTTACCTTTCTACCTCTACATTAAACTCTACATTAAATAATAAGTGATGAAACACTCAAAACAAAAGACAATTGACGTTCAGATTTTATTGGTCTTTTATTTTTTTGCAAAGTACATGCTCACATTCAATTGCTGAATTCCAATGAATCAGGGGTCGACAAACAATCGTCAGGTACTCAGAAATTTCGTCACTCACGCAATCATGTTAACAACGAGAGCGCTCAAACGCAAACCTTTTTGTGTAAGGAAATCTTTCATTTCGCTGAAAAAATATTTGAACTCTACCCTAAGGGAAGGGCAAAGTTATTAGGTCAATGTAAATAGGGGGTGATTCTTCGCAATTGGACGAGGCTACCCTGACATATTCATTCCGCCGAGTAAACATTTCACCTCGGGAAGTAATTTGTTGTATCTAAACGAAATGAAACTGATATTTGCCCTTCAAGACTTTAAGCATAACCTTTTTGTTCATTCACGCCCAATGTAGTTTTGACCTTTTCTATAGGGTACCATTTACCTATAGTTTATACAATAACTAGCGACTCGCCCCGGCTTCGCACGGGTGCTATTGTGCATGTATTGTACATATAAACCTTCCTCTTGAATTACTCTATCTATTAAAGAAAACCGCTTCAAAATCCGTTGCGTAGTTTTAAAGATTTAAGCATACATAGGGACGGACAGACTACAACGACTTTTTTTTATACTATGTAGTGATAGTGATACTACCAAGCTTAAGGGCCTGATACCAGTCTGTCATCCTTTCATTCTGAATTCGGCAAGGATTGTGAGGAGGTTCCTCTCTCTGGAGCCCTGATCCCTCGGTAGCTTAGGTCATCAACCTTGTTTTTGGAGGAATTTTGTATGCAAAATAACACGAAACATCAGCTATTCGGTATTCTTAACATATTTTTTTTATCTCTCGGCACCACAGAATATAACATTATGTCCTGACCCCAAACTTGCTAATACAACAAACTCAAAATCGACCATCAACGTGCTATTGATTGTCAATTTCGACAGTTTTGAACATAGACCAATACTATTGTGTCAGTTTCGAATTTAGAAGATTAATGCCAGGAATGCTTTCTCATCAGATGGGCCCGTTGATAGAAAATAGAAAGGACCTTGAGCTACTTAAATTCATTTTATTTTCGTATCAAGGTGTGTTATTGGGGTGCGTATATTTGAACTAAACCTGCTCCGATGTAAGGTTAGAACAAAGAGAGTACAGGCCTCCGCCTTTACACAGAGCACTTCTTGATGAAAACAAAATATATTTTGGTTCCGCAATTTATATAACAAATCTCTCCATTTTTAAAAGTCGCATTTATGAGCCATCTTGCGGAATGAATTAAGTTACTCGAACCAACGGCGATCAGTTCATAACGGACGGAGATATTAACGTAGGGTACTTATTAAAGAATAAATATCCTTTTGCGTGGAAAAGTCATTCTCTCTAAGTTTCTATCTCCGTAAAAAGTTTTTTTGGACTCAATAGCACTCATAAGACATTTTCAATAAATGTAAGGTATAATTATAATGCTTATTATACTAAATGGTTAATTGCAATCTCGTTAAATAAATGTATTCTTAGTCTCTTAATAGAGCAATAGTTCAGGATCCCGCTTTACAACGAGCTTCACTGATAATGTTGAATGAATGAACATTATTTTTTAGACATTTAGTATGTTAAAAATATTAAAAAAATTGGTAGCCTGAAAAAATCCCTTTTTTTTGCCAGGATTAACATATCGGTGAAGGTCGTTGTAATGCGAGGTCTTAGAATAGAACTTTTGACACTATTATTAGATACTACTACACAGCTCAACGAAAATAGTATTTATGTCACATACAAATACGGCATTCTCTTGTCAGCAGCGCCCCCGTCAGCAGAGCCTGGGTGGAGTGCTGAGACGCGAGGGCAACTGGAAATGCTTCATGCTGACCCTGATGATCGTCGGCTGTCTGGGATCCGTGGCTTGGTGCAATACTGCGGAAATAGACCGGGACCTTATAGACTTCAGCAAGTAAGGCACATACGAATGTTTTTGAATGAAACAAATCCGTTACCCCAACGCGCCTGAGACACATAACATAAAAAAAAATGCAAAAAAAATAAATACAACGTTAATCTTAAAATAGATTACTTTAAAAACTACATAATTATTTGTTTTGCTCACCACCAGCCACACACGGCTTTATAAACTACATATCTACATAATACTCTTTTTTTTAATTTCTGTGATTTACTCTGCGCGCGACCACTAAAGCCGAGTTCACTGAGGAAATGAGAGGGAGAGGTTGGCGTCTGTGATTTGAGCAAAGTAGACCAGAGCCAAGCTCCCTTGGCATGAAGCTGAGAAAGGCCAATTTTATTTCATACTACTACTACTATTCAGACCTTATATGACCCACTGCTGAGTTGGGTTTCCTCCAGTTATAATGAGGGAAATCAGTCTACTGTGCCACGCTGGCCAGACCGGTTGGCCAGGGTTTTGTATCCAGTTTTCCTTCAATTACGGCTTTGTCATTTCCTTTTCTAGGCTCATACGACACTATCAGCATGGAATAAAACAAATAAATAAATATCCTTGGACATTTTACACAATGCCATCTCGTCCCAAGCTAAGCAACTTAATGCTTGTGTTATGGTAACGAGATGGATGATAAACTACTTATATACATCTTTTTTTTTGTAAATCTATACATATTATAGATAGAAAACACTCAGGCCCGGAACAAATACTCGTAGGTCGTACAAATATTTCTTCCGTGCGGGAATCGAACCCGCGACATGCTGCGCAGCAGTCGATCGCTCAACCACTGTGTATTCCAAATCCGTCCGATGGGAGCCTGACTCGGCCCGGGCTCATTTAGGGGCTGACTAGTATGCTAAAGAATGTTAAAAACCTTAATCAGTTTTGCCTCCATCAGGCACCCGATCAAGAGGACTGTTCGAGAATCACCCTGCGATGTTGGATACGCCTACATTCCTATCGCTTTTGTACTACTTCTATACCTCGTCTACTTAGTGGAATGTTATCACAGTACGGCTAGAATACAGTTGGCGAGGAGGGTAGATGTCGCCGCAGTCAGCACTAGAGTTCATTCTATGAGGAATGCTAGTCCGAGAGTTTGGTAAGTAATTCCTATTAACATTATAAACGCGAAAGTTTGTAAGAATGTATGTTTGTTACACTTTCACGCAAAATCTACTGAATGGATTTAGTGAAACTGGAGTCTTTACAATAATTCTGATGTAGAGCTATATGCTCTATATGCTATTTAATTATAAAGATATACGAGTAGTGTGAATTATTATACAGGGTTGATACGATATAGGAGCATTTTTTTTAACTGCTTAAACTAGGTATCATTTCCAGGCTCTGTACCAAAAATCAATTAAATTGGAGCAATGTTTTAGCCGCAAATGATTTTTTAAATTTTTGCCTCGTTTGAACATGATGTATCTTTCCTAACAGATGTTTATGCCTAACGCATCGTTTATTAACCTTAGGGGCTGTCCATTAATCACGTGATGTTTTTTAACATGTTTTAACCCCTCCCTCCCCCTTGGTGATACCTGGTGAGGTTTAACACTACACCTCCACCCCCCATGAAAAATCAGGTGTATTTGTGTTGTACCGTTTCGAATTCATACTAATCACTTATAGTATACGTAGTGTAATTTAATGCCCCTCTGTCATATCAACTCTGTTTAAAGGATGTGTGATACCATGTCTAACTATAACAGGATTTTGTATTTTTTATTAGATACACATTTTATACACCAAACTTCACATGGATGACGCCCGACTCAGCAATGGGTCATCCACTGCTGAGTCGGGCCTCCTCCAACCACATGGGGGGTAATTAGCCTACTGTGCCACGCTAACCAGACGGGTTGGCCCAGGGTTTTGTATCTAGTAGTACGTTTTTCCTAATTAATTACTTCAACTTTTTTACATCGTCCGAACTGAAAGCACAGAGCCAATTGAAAGCAGAAGTTTGGTATTTAAAATGTGTATCTATCTCAAGAGCAAGGACAAAATGATCCATTTTTTATTCGAAACATATTTTCCAACGGAAGTGAGCCTCCTTGTAATTAAGGCAAAATATGTGTATAACAGTAATTTGAAAAGTTGCGCAGTACCTATGCTGAAATCTCTTAATTTTTGAACTTATTTGTAACCCGCCCCGGCTTCACACGGGTGCAATGATGAACTTCTAAATTTATCACTGTTTCTCTACAATATTATGAATTTATTATAAAAAAACCGCTACAAAATCCGTTGCGTAGTTTTAAAGATTTAAGCATACATAGGGACGGACAGACGACAGCGACATTGTTTTTTAATATGTAATGATGATGACGCATCATTACTCTACTAATATGGGTGTGGTTGGTTTTAAGTTACCTCAACTCGCAATCTAAATTAAGCGCCTGACAAAAAAATATTTCTCCCACAATGTGCTGATATTTTTTTTATCCTAATAGGTGGAAAGCAATATGCTATCATTACGTGCGGCGTAAAAGACAAGTCACGCGATACAGGAACGGCGATGCGTACACAACTACACAGGTAAGTGTAGGAAGGCTTTTTATATTTTTATAACACTGGCTGGAAATAAAGAAGAAGTTTATTATTTTACTTTTAAATCTGTTCGAGCCTTTCCAAATACATTTTTGAAAATAATATTTGTAATATTTGAATTGTTTATAGTAAAACTAGTCTTTGATTTTCCATTCTCCTTTTGGTAGGCTTTTTCACTTCGGATAGCTATAGGGTTTTTGTTACAGCCTGTGTAATTCAAAAATTCGATTCTTATAGGCATAGCTCATGGCGATCGAACACGCAAAGGTTACAATAGTTCGAACTGCTTTCATATCTTCCAAATCGATCTTGCTTGGCACCAAGCTAATTTTACAGCTACCTATAAGTGCCAAGCGATTCAACTGTTTTCCATTTTTTTAAATACTAGTGGTTACCCAACGGTCGGAATTCCACCATAATAAATTCAAATTATAGTTCTATAAATATAGTTATATTCTCAACTAGCTGACCCGGCGAACTTTGTTCCGCATTATAAATATTTAAAACAAAAAGAAAGTTGGACATAGGATACCTGAGATTTTTATCCCGTCCGTATAAAACCTACTTTAACAAAACGCAACTGACAGCGAAACGTTATGTTGTCTATATAGTTTAATATGGCCGAAAATTTGACAATTAGAAATTTTGAATTCGACTTGTTTATATTGTTGTAATTCACATAATATCTTTATAACTTGTAGCCTATGTGTTATTCTGATGTATAAGCAATATTATTGTAAAGTTTCATTAAAATCCATTCGGTAGTTTTTACGTGAAAGAGTAACAAACATCCATCCATCCATCCATCCATCCATCCATCCATCCATCCATCCATCCATACTTACAAACTTTCACGTTTATAATATTAGTAAGATTTAACCACATACTTTAACAATAAACAAAACGTGTCTATGCGTGTGTGTGTGTGTCAAATACATGGTAGTTTGTGTAATTTTGTTCCTTCCTTCATCCGTGTGGTATTTAACAATGTCTCAGTAGCTATGGGCTCCTGAATAGCGGGGGTAGTGGCTAAGAAATAAAAGTAGCCTTAGTTACTCCTTGTTACGTCAGCTATCTGCCAGTGAAAGTCCCGTCAAAATAGGTCACATATCAGAGATTAGCCGAAACGAATAGGCAAACAAAAATTGTAAAAATGTTGTTTTAGTACCTGTACCGTGTCGTTTAATAAGTGCATTTGAATGTATAAAACATTCAAATGCACAAATTAAAAAGCAGTTACTTTAATATTACAAACAGATACTCCAATTTTATTAAGTAATAAAACAAGACTAAAAATACCAATTAACCTAAAACTTTAATCTTACTAATATTATAAACGTGAAAGTTTGTAAGTATGGATGGATGGATGGATGGATGTTTGTTACTCTTTCACGTAAAAACTACTGAATGGATTTTAATGAAACTTTACAATAATATAGCTTATACATCAGAATAACACATAGGCTACAAGTTATAAAGATATTATGTGAATTACAACAATAAAAACAAGTCGAATTCAATATTTCTAATTGTCAAATTTTTGGCCATATTAAACTATAGACAACATAACGTTTCGCTGTCAGTTGCGTTTTGTTAAAGTAGGTTTTATACGGACGGGATAAAAATCTCAGGTATCCTATGTCCAACTTTCTTTTTGTTTTAATAAATATTTATAATGCGGAACAAAGTCCGCCGGGTCAGCTAGTACTAAAATATATTATTTAAAGGAGTCCCTTTAGGCAAGGTTCCGAAGATACTGGCAGCGTTCCCCCTTTGAATCGCTAGACTGATTCTGTGTCCGAGGTAGCTACCAGCTCTTCGGTCTCCTGTGATGTCGACTAACCTTTTTGCTATTTCCTTAAAAAGGCTTATAGCGCTAGGACCCCACGGACCAAGGGTCTCGATGCTTTAGCTTTTTCAGCCGCTTCACAAGCCGCACCAGCTCTGTTGTTGGTTCCATGTAGATGGGAAGGGGCCAGTGTGTCTGAACAGGTTGCACACCAGCACTCGACCCATCTTCCATGGAATCAAACCATATTATATATATTTGTTTATATATAATACAGTGAAAGGTGAACAAATCAGTTCAGTTAGGTTTAAGTTTCTCATCTTCGCTGCCGAGTCGAACCCATCACCTCATCGTCTGCTGATAATTCTTTTACACAAAATTACTTTACAGAACCTACTGAGTTACATATTACAGACTTAGTTAAAAAGCAATCTAAAAAGTTCTATCATCATATAAAACTGAGATAGATAATGTTTTTGTTTGTCCAGGTATACTACGAGAGAGTGAACACACATAGTGCAAGCACATCCTTTGCTCACGCTTGCTGCGGACAAAAAGACGCTTCCAGGAATTTAGTGCTCGACTCAAAGACTCCCATCACTAAAGTGAGGTTTAGCAAAGGATTTGCTTTTGCCAATATTGAAGCTGCCAGCGGTAAGTATACTCAATAAATCTATTGTAGTTCTATAATATAGTTACTTCCATACCAAAAAAGTTCTCAGATCAAAAATAAGACTTGGCAACTAGTATTTTTTTTACGTTGGAAATCCTCATTAACTCCCTACCGCAAAACATGAGCTGGGTTATGTGGGACTCCGGGGTACGGAAAGATAATTGCGCCCCAACCTACCCACTAAAACCAACGGTACCCCTCGACTGCCCGAAACAGGGCCACGGGTTTCACTCCCCAATAGGGAGCATGCGCCGTGACCCTGATGGGGCCTTGGCCCGCTTCTACAAGCCACTGAGAGGCACGTGCGGGACATTGCACGTGCCGCCGTCAGGCGCCGGATGAAGTGGCGCCCGACCCACGCGGTTGCGGCGGCAGCCGTGGCACGCCTGCCTGGCCTTAAGGTGGATGCTCCAGGGTAGCCCGCGAAATTCAAATTTTCTTACGTTTTTTGCAATTTGCAGGCCAGTGCTAGGTTGTATGATGATGAACATTTGATTCGCGGCTGTAAGACGTATGTAGTTACAGAGTTATAATCATCAAACTCATCAATACAACCCTCCAAGCTAATAAAGGTGCAAGAATGACTTTGACGTTGAAAAAGTTTTTCTTGCACCTTTATGAGCTTGGAGGGTTGTATTGATGATTTTGATGATTACAATTCTGTAACTACATACGTCTTACAGTCGCGAATAACATTTTAATCAACATACAACCTAGCACTGACCTGCAAATTGCAAAAAACGTAAGAAAATTTGAATTTCGCGGGCTACCCTGGAGCATCCACCTTAAGGCCAGGCAGGCGTGCCACTGCATCACCACGCCATTTGTCGCGTCAGGTTTATGCTTCCGACGCAACTCTGAGGTCAGAGGAGTCCCCAGAACAAAAACCCACAACGACTCCGTACGCCGTTCTTCGTCTGGTCTCTCCCCGTGGGCCCGCCTGGCATGGGTGACCCTGAGCCGGTATGGCCGGATCCAAAAGGCACTCAAGTCCCCTCACCACAACAAGGTGGCACGGTCGAGGGACGAATGATAACATATTAAAAGTTATCAAATGAAATAATTACAGTAATTTCATTTAAATCAAGAGGCCTATTTTTTTACAATAATAATAAAAATTCTTTGCCTATGCCATAAATAAATAACAAGATAATAATTTAAAGCGGCTTTCTCAGAGTTTGAAGATCAAAGATCGAGGTTTTTCGCCGAACATGAACGGTTTGATGATTTCATGGAAATGCGGGAGGGCCTGGATCTTATCGGAGTCAGCTCTTTCCGAGAGTACATGGTTGCTTACAGGTAAAATACATTCAGTACCTAAAATACTATTATTATAGAACAAGAAAATAACAATAAACTTGCCTTCAGTTGTTACCATTTCTTGCGGTGCGTAAAAGAACCAACATTATAAGGCTCAGGATAACGTTGTTTGAAAATTCTGTTGATTCTGGTGATTTTAATCCACCGACGTTACCGACGAGTTTTTATTGCATTATATCTACGATGATAAACTACTAAACAGGATTCCGAAGTAAAATACATTAGTGACCTAATAAACATCTATGCTTCGCTTGACTAGTTTAAGGATGGGGGAGAAAACAAAACACCCTTAGCGGTTTCTTGTTCCAGCTAAGTCCATCCAACGGTTTTCTGGAAGAAATAGCTTTTAGCAATAAGACCGCCATTTGTACTGTAATGTTGTATTTAAGTTTTTCATGTTTAAGTTTCTTCTGTGTACAGGTACCTACAATAAAGAATATCTATCTATCTATCTATCTGAATTCTCATAGAGTTGAAGTTTTCAAGAAAATGCTCGCAACCGCTATACTATCGTAATGCTTCTCTGTTTGTTTTAGGGATATAGACCGCTGTCCATGGTACTCGTCGCAAATTCTGTTCTGGACTCTCTCCTGTTTACTTCTGTCTTGGCCTCTTCGAATACTGATAGAGTGTAACACAGCTTATGTACATTATACGGTAAGCTGTAAACTTTCTTCAAGTTTCGTCCACCCAGTGCTCGATTGTCACCGCCCCATTCCTTCCTGAAGGTGTCGTAAGAGCCGACAAAAGGAAATGCCGGTAAGCTAGCCGCAAGAGAAGGAAAACTTGATACGGAACCCTGTGATAACCCATCTGGCCACAGTAGGCTAATAACTCTCCCTGACCCGACTCAACAGTGGGTCATTTATGGGCTGACTAGTAATAGTAGTGCTCCAACCTCAGTTTACAATTTGAGTAACTATCACGTAATCATTTATAATAGGGACAGATTAGTTCTGCTCTTCAGGATTACGTATAGCTATTTATTTAGTATTATTAGTTTAGTATTATTATTTATTTATTTATCTACAACAAAATTGCAGGGCTATCATTTCTTTGTTCCGGTTAGAAGACTCTAGGTCAATTTAGAGTCTCAACGGGAAATGATAGACTCAACTCTAGGGACATCATAATCACGTTCTCTCAGCTCAGTCCTTACACTACCCGTTTTTAATACGCTTTTATTAGCTTCGCTTGTATGTATGTATGAAACGGAATCTTTGAACATGATTTTGACCCACTTCAAAACGTCGGATTAACTCGAAATGTGAAACTTATTAAGGACCGATGACAATTCAATATTTTAAACACGTTATCATTAATAGAATAATAATAATAACTGTGATCAAGGTGGAACACCGCTCTTCGATGCAATAGCTAATAGAGATGTAAATATCATAAAGCTATTGCTATATTTTTTAGTGATTATTTCGGAATAGCTCTATGATATTTCAACTAAAAAATAAATAATAATTTAAAAAAAAATATTATTTATTTTTTAGTGCGATTTTCTATGAAAGCGTATTATTTTACTATTTTTTTTTACTTAATTACCTTGGTATTCTATTAGAATTATTTGTAGCGAAATTATCAGCTAATTATAGCTAAATAATCAGTGGCTACAAAGTTCTTACAAGTTCCACACTCTAGCTTAAATGTTTTTGGCAAACTGTTGAAACTTCACCCAAAAATTCGATCTTTTTATTCCAACACTTTCATCTCCCAGTGGACGCGGCCTTCTATCTATCTATCTACTCTAATAATCTATCTACTCCTCCCTAATTGTGTTATCTCCGCTAACTTTGTAACTTTGATGTGTTTCTGATCACGACGCAACCTAAATTGCCTGTTTGTTTGCAGCCTCTGACCTAATTTGCTTAGAGCAAACATAACGTAATTATATTTTGAATTCTTGGTTGCGGATTGAGTAATAGCGATTTGAGAATAATTATAATTCTTTATTACAGATAACGAAAATATTTGGTACAAACTACGAGCTAGATCCAAGCAGACAACTAGACATAGACACTCATGTTTCTGATACGATGCCGCCAGTTGCAGCTACAAATTACGCATGGGCTCTTGCTGATGAGCAGAGTGCAGTACTTTCCTCCGTTCCCCGTCCCCCTCGTACCCTACCCCTCTCACATGCTTCCACTGTCGATAGCCTCGAGCTATTTGCCGCCATACGTGGAAACTGTGCCTTAGTCCCATCGTACTCCGAAGCTATGAGAATAGACGCAGCGCTTAGAGAAGAACCAACAGCCCAACCAAACGTAAATGGAGTACTGATTGATATAGATGCAGAAGATAGATCCAATAGACATGCTATCAAAGCTGCGTCTTTTGACGAACCTCCAAGGAGGCCTAAAGTAGTTATAGCTAGTACTCACTCTAGTCATAACATCTCTGCAAATGCTAGATCTAATGAGGCGAAACAACAAAATAGACGATCTTGGGCAGGAGTGCTAACAACCGCTCGAAGTGCAAGACAAATTTTAGAAGACTTTAGAACGTCCACATCCTCTTCCAACTACGAACAGATGCCTGAACCTCAGCCTAATGGTAGTGGAGAAGGAACCCTGTATTTCTCCAGGGACTTGTCTCCTACGTGCTCTAGAGATCCTTTCGGTGGTAGAGCACTAACTACTCCGACTGACGAACCACCAACCTACGAAGAAGCTCTTATGTTGCCAGCCTTACGAAAAATGACTAGATCATTAACTGGTTCTAATCTTTCCGGATCAAGAAAGGCATTTCTTAAGGATGTCCTCACTAACAGAAGGTCATGTTTAGAAGGAGTAGGAGTTCTGTCTGGAGCTAAAGTAGTTCGATTAAATAGTGATCCAGGCGACGAAACGCCGCTATAGCACTTCAATGAAACCCACGTATTTACTGACTTTTTATGGTGCAATAAAATATTCTTAAGTATCTGTGAGCGAAAGCTTTTGTTGTGGAATAGAAATATTGATACTGATAGTGTTTTTATTAATACGCTTTGGAATTGTAGTATTCGGATGAATGAGCTTGCCCATTTAGTATAATTGGTTATGATAAAATGTCCGTTGGAATTGACCAATAAGAGGTAAAATTAACCAATAAACGCATCTCTTAAAATACAAAATCCTCTAAAGTAACTACTGAGTGTAAAATTCTGCTTACCAGATATTAATCAAAATAGGTTGAAATAATAAACTTATATAAATATAACTTTTGTAACAGTAAAATACTTATAATTTTTTACAAGGTTCAGATCGTACAGCATAAGCGAAACCTGTGAAATAAACCAAACAAATATATAGAAGACAGTTCTAAAAGTTTTCCCAATGGAATGACGGTTATTGGAACCATTTCAATGCATGCAACGTACCCGAATGTTATCCGACATGGTTTTTTGCACGAGTTCGGAATGGAAATGGGATAAATTTCACTATAAACGGGTTTACCATGATAATGAAAACGAAAATCTTAAATTTTTGAGTGCATTGAAAGAAAATCTATAGACATAATAACCGGACGTGTACAGTACATGATTTTCGATTTCCCCATGAATAACGCCAAAGAATATAGTTAATATAAATAAAATATCTGTTTAACTCATAAGAGATAGAGCTTAAAATTAACAAATACTTTCGGTCGTTGGTTTCAAAGAACTGTTCAAATTAGTGCAATAAATATTATGTCAATTGAAATATAACTCCAAAACATCTAAAGTTTCATATAACTATAGATTATAAGCGACTGAAAGTTTTTTGTAAAACAAGCTCTTAGCTATAAGGCAGTCAGTGCCTTCTATTGTGGTTACGTAAATAATATAAGTATTGCAACTTATCTGTAGAAGGTTAATTAAAACCATTGTAGGCTTCGCTGCGATTCCAAGTTCTGTTTTGTAACAGCGCACAATGTGAATATACTCTATAATAGATATGTCTATAAGTATAAAACGATATTCAGATGGAAACATTTTTAAGACTTAAAATGCGATGAATGGGTGCCATTGAATGGTGTCGGGTCCTAGTAATGACTTTATTGACCCACTGCTGAGTTACTCCAAGCAAATTGAAGAAGCCTACACTGCACGCTGTTTAGACAGGTCAGTACGGGATTTCTGTCAAGCAAAACTTGGTTTTCTCCTTTGTCATTTCCTTTATTCAACTTTTACGACACTCGAATGATGGAATCCGCCACCACAGGTCTATATTTTTCAATACTTTACATGTTACGTCTGAATTTTCGTTATGTATAAAGCTGTGTAAATAAACTAAATGGTATGCAATCGCCAAAGTGATATTAATGTAAGTAGCTTACTTAATATTAAGTAGCTTATTAGGCGCTCGATTCAATTAGAATGGCTTACCTATGGAACCAATTAAGGTATTCAATATTGATTAAACAATGTTTATTCTTCTCACGATCTTATTACTTTGTTATTACGCAGGACTAACTCTTGAAACATTTTTAGGATTGTCTCGATTGCCAAAAATGAACTAAATAAATCGGCATAATCGGGAGCTATTTATGATATCATATACAAACGGCCAAATGTATAAAAGAAATTCCATTAAGGCTGCCTGTCCACCGGAGTGGAGTTAGGCAGTGGAGCGGACAAACGGAGAAATATTAACCATTAAGATTGCACAAAATCATCGCTGCTCTTTAGTGGACAGTGAGTTGCGGACTAGTTTAAAAAATCATACAAAACCTGTAAGCGGAGTGGGGAAGCGAGAATGGGCGCGGGCGCACGGCGCGTCCTCAGTGTGCCGTGTCGTAGTCTCGTAGGTAACTCCGCTCCGCATTACTTTCTCGCTCCTCTCGGCTCCGGTGGACAGACACAGTACGCAACTCCGCTCCGCGTTACTCCGTGGCTTCGCTCCGCTCCGGTGCTTAGGCAGCCTTACGTTGAAGTTGTCGGAGCTTAAGATAATCAAAGGCCGGTCAATCTTTTATTAACATTTCGTTATGTACAATTTTATTATAATCGTCATCATTATCACCATCAGCCTGAAACAGTCCACTGCAGACAATCCTCGATTTATCTGCTGGAAAAAGGTTAAAGTTTTATTCTCATTGGCTCTCTCGTGTACCTACTCATTTTGCTTTAACATACTTTTTTCAAAACGAATTTCTATATCTGCGAATTTGAAATTTATACATTCATCTTCTTTACCTACCGTACCCGTCCAATGGTGACAAAGGGACTAATGAATGTGAAATATGAAATATACTTTAATTAATAACGAAAATTGTCAATCGCGATGTTTGTTCTAAAACCTAATTCGTAAATATATTTCTTTCATTGCAATTGTTGTAAATAATTAGTCAAGGAAATAATTATATGAAGTGCCAATGAAAAGTAATTAAAAGATAGTTATGTAAATAAATCATTATTTTCATAGTTTAAGTGGTCATATTATAAAATGGTATAATATAATCAACAAGACGATTTATGTCTGTAATTTATTATGTAACACAAAGGGTATATTCATCTGATATGGTGAGATCTTTAAGTCACAATATATCTGCTATTGTGACTTAAACCAAAAAGTAATGCTTAAAAAAGTTTTATCGAGAAATATATATTGGAAAAAAGCACTTAATTTCGATCAAAAGCCTTTTTTAAAAGACTCTGAGCGATCCTTTACATGCATATAAGTCGCACAGGGTTTGTTTCAAGTTTCCTTTCTCTTGTGGCTAAGGGATCTTGCGGCCCTTTAGTCAAAATACCCTCAGGTTAGTGTGGGTTGGTGACATTGTGTATTCAAAATCCGTTACCATACGGACAATTAAAGTAATTATTAAAAAATTGGAATGACTGTAAAAATATTAAAATAAAAATAAACTATACTTATCTTCGCTTAAGTTAAAATTTAAATAGTAAGTGTAAACGCTTGCATTGTTGCACAAGCAACGTTTTATTGAGAAGTAATTGTTTGAAAATGGCTAAAATTAAAATATTTTCGATTGTAACTTGATAAATGGACAAGATGTTATTTTCAATAAACCATATTACGAATTTGTTGTTTTATTTGATACAACCGTACAAATATGTTACGGACAACTTATGGCAACCGTTCAATGTGAATAATTTCCTGTTTAAATTATACCAGCTTCAAATTGGAAAAATCATCATCTTTAGTCCACTGCTGGACCTCCCCTAAAGAGCGTCATAGCGCCCTGTCTTCAGCTTGACGCATCCAGGTGCTGCCCGCAACCTTTCGCAGATCGTCGCTCCAGGTAGCAGAGGGCCGACCTAGACTACGCTTGCTGATCCGCGGTCTCCTCTCAAGAACTCGTCTACGCCAGTGGTTGTCGGTTCTTCTACAGATCTACAGACCAGCACACTGCCAATTCAGTCTACTAATTCTCTGAGCTCTCTTTGGTCGACTGTCGGAGAGTATCGTAGCGAATCCTATCTTTCCGAGAAACTCTAAGTATAACTCGCTTCATAGCATGCTGAGCGACTTTAAACTGATGTACTAGTGTCATTGTGAGTCCACGTTACGGCGCGGTCATGACCCAATATAGTTTTTTAAGCGGAAACCTAGCACTAATTAGAAACCAGACTCAAGTCCCTCTGGTTTACACAAAGACATTTGCCTACTGGACATTTACCTACACTTCCTACATGGAAAATTAGCCTACTGTGCCAGCGTGTGTACCACGCTATTTTTCCTCCATGAATTTGGGGTAGGCCCGACTCAGCAGTGAGTCATTTGTGGGCTGAAGCGACGAAGTTAGTAATCATTTTCCATGGCCAGTGTAAATAATGACCCTGACGGAATAAGATAGCAAGGCAATATAATAAAACTGATACGCTCACGGCGCTGGTAACCCGAGCGAATTTATCACATTACCCAGAAGTAGAGAAGTATCCATAACGGCCGGTCTAAATGACGAATGAGAATAGGCCGAGACAGGGGCGGATTCTAAATCCAGGCTGGTGAATCCGCGGCCAATACCATATTTTATGCACATTCTATGCCTTGTAGAAAATACTTTACTCTCTGTCTTGCATACATCGTAGATGTCCACGAAAAGCGTTTATGCCAATAATATAGGATACTACTACTACTTTCTCAGCCCATGAATGACCCACTGTTGAGTCGGCCTCCTCCAACTGTAAGGAGGGTAATTAGCCTACTGTGCCACGCTGGACAGACAGGTTGGCACATGGTTTGTATAAAGTTTTCCTTCTCTTGCGGCTAGGTGATTGGACTCTTGCATTCCCTAAGTCGCTTCTACGACGCGTTTGGAATAGTATGGGTCGCTGACACTGCGTATTTTAAATCCACACGGAAATCTTAGCATATCCAGTGTTAAATTATTATTCTATGTCATCAGAAATCTCGAATACGTGTAAAAACGTAACGGTCTGACAGATAAGTGGGCTCACTCAAGATAAAGGATGGAAAAGTATTACAACTATATCTATATTAATATGTGACGCAAAAAGTTTGTACCCTTCTTTACAAAAAAATGGCGCGGACGGAGGACTTTGTAGAATGATATTTATTTTTAATAATGCGAAAGTACGTAAAGTCGATAAAAAACAATAAACACACTACCGTGTATTTGACACATACTCGTATAATACTCTTTTGTTTAACGTTATAGTCTGTGATCAAATTTAATAGAACTCTAATTTAAATTAATTATGGTCCAATTTCGACGGCTGGGCGACCTCTACTAATATAGAATATTATAATAATAGTATAGAATAAAAAATATATTTAGTTTATGGAAGGAACATAAACTACAGATTCACGGTTATCTATGATGAGCCGGTTTGATACAACGGCGAGAGATCCTGTGATTTATTTTGCACATGGCATGGGATCTCAAATATGAAGAGGGATTTTGACATGTTTCTGTGAAATATAGTGGTTATTACTGGGGGTTAGATGCGAAATTGCTATGTCGGATTTCACTTACGTTCCCTTTTTGGCTTTAGGTCCGTGCAGTTCTCATTCAGTAGTTTTTTAAAGTAAGGCAAAAGTAAGGCTTAGTGAGCCGCTTCTACAGCTAACGGATAGGCCGAGGGTAGCACCTATATAAGGTTAGCATAATTATCTAGAGTTTTCATTTCTGATTATAAATGTTAAATTTAAACATGCAACGTGTTTTAAGTTGGCTAGAGCAATGTATTATATATTTTGTATTATATATTATATATATATATATATATATATATATATGTATAAGTGTATAATTAGATATATATTGTTTAAGTTTTATTATATGTTGCTGGGAATCAGCAACATATAATAGTGCACCTACCTAATATTTCTCTGCGTGACCTGAAGGTAGACTGGGAGAAAATGCCGTAGGCATTAAGTCCGCCAATGTGAAAATTTGCATAAAGTTAAATAAATAAATATTTTGTATTAATTTAATGCTTAGGAGATCTGATAAATTATTTACTTATTATATTATAGACTACTAGCGGTTTGCCCCGGCCTTGCACGCGTATTTGACCAAAAAATACAAAAATCTGTTATAGATAGACACTACTACTCAGCCCATAAATGACGCACTGCTGAGTCGGGCCTCCTCCCATTATGAGGCAAGGAAGGCAGTGAGCCTACTGTGCCACGCTGGCCAGACGGGTTGGCACAGGGTTTGCATACATCGTAGATGTCCACGAAAAGCGTGTATGCTAATAATATAGTAATATAGACACCACTACTAGGTACTTTCTCAGCTCATAAATGACCCACTGTTGAGTAGGCCTCCTCCAACTGTAAGGAGGGTAATTAGCCTACTGTGCCACGCTGGCCAGACGGGTTGGCACAGGGTTTTGTTTCAAGTTTTTCTTCTCTTGCGGCTAGGTTATCGGCCATTTCATTTCCTTTTGTCGAAACTTACGATACCCTCGGAATGGAATGGGCTGATGACATGTATTCTCAATCCGTCACCACGTGGAATGCACGGGGCAGTTTACAGACATATAATTCACGAACACATATGGCAGCCGGACTCAGAGCAAGTGCCTCTGGTTTACATAGAGATACTTGCCTACTATACATAAGTACTATCACTGTCACTACATAGTATATAACAAAGTCGCTGTCGCCTGTCCGTCCCTATGTATGCTTAAATTTTTAAACCCACGCAACGGATTTTGAAGCTTTTTTTTTATAGATAGAGTTATTCAAGAGCAAGGTTTATATGTATATACATGCATAATTGCACCCGTGCGAAGCCGGGGCGGGTCGCTAGTAATATATATAAATACTTGCCATGCTTGGTAGCAAATTCAAACCCTAGATTTTTTTTTAAATAGTCACATCTCCCGCCCTCATACTTATTGGGCCACAGCACACCACCCACTTTTAGCATCGACGATTGGTGACTCGTCGCTTTTTAAAAGCTTAAATCGAACGCAGAAATTCGCAAAGTCGCCGAACGTAGATCTATGCTAACAGTAGCCTAGTGTGCTGTGGCCCTAAAAGGCTGCAATAAAAAATATATACAGTAATACATGAGTTATACGCGTTTTTCATTGGCTGAATAAAACCGGAACGTAAATCACGAGTTTATTTTCACTCGCGGTCCGTTTTCACGTCATTGAATCCCTTTCAGAGCTCTGTGGATCATTGGCAAAGGGCGGGACGTCTGTCACAGAAGATAGATTCGCATAACTCGGATATTGAAAGAGATAACTGATGATTGTCGTTCCCTCAACATAAGTATTCCGAATACAGTAATTGGGAAAATATATTCAGAACAGTATCTGTAACTAAAGATACATAGAAATTGCGTCATTGTTTAAGCCCTTAAAAACCTGCAACTTGTTTAGGCCTCCTCCAAATGTATGGAGGGGAATTATCCTAATAACCCACGCTGGTAAGATGGGTTGGTACAGTGTTTGTATAAAATGTTCCTAATCTTGCGGCTAGGCGTTGTTTTAGTCACCTCTTACGACACCCCCAGAATGGTATAGAATGGTGACAATGAGTATTCTAAACCCGTCACCAGGCGGAATCTATGATTCACTAATTTCCCATAAATACTCAATAAATTATTTTAATGAACAATAACAAACAATAAACATACAGTAATTATTTCATATATTTTTAAGAATCATATCGATACTCTAAGTATCAGTAACATGACGTATGCATTTAGGACAGATCGAAAAAAACATGGACACCCCTCCAAAACTCAGCAGCGGCACACGTTGGTTAACCTATAATTTGCGTTCCACACTATCCCTTAGCCTATGACCTTTATTATATGGTGCTGTCATAAACTTTTTAACCCCAATCTGTTTCTATCAATTTTTTTACCCAAATAATACCTAACGAAAGTTATCAATCATTGTGCAACCTTATAACCTTAATCTCTTTTTAAACTAAGTACTTAAGCGCAGTAATAGAGTACTCGGAAGATTTAAGCGTAAATACCCTAATACTCTTAGCTCCAACCTCTATACTTAGTTCAGTAAAGCGGGAACGAAAACTGTTTCAAGTTATTATAGCCCTGAGTTTATTTATTTTTTTATTTATTTATTCTTCATGTACAGCAGCAGGGTACATAAGGCGGACTTAATGCCTTGCGGCATTCTCTACCAGTCTACCTTCGGGTTAGAGAGAGAGAATAAATGGGGTACCTACGATAGAAAAATAAACTAAAATTTACTTACATAAATACTTTATAAAATATATAGTTTAATGCCTGGCATCAACATTCTTGGCAGACTGAATATGTTTAAATAAATAATAATAAATAAATATCCTTGGACATTTCACACAACGCCATCTCGTCCCAAGTTAAGCAACTAAATGCTTGTGTTATGGTAACGAGATGGATGATAAACTACTTATATACATTTGGAGTTTGGAGGTACAAAATACCTATAAAGAGTTGATATGACAGAGGGGCATTAAATTACTCTACGTATACTATATGTGATTAGTATCTATGGATTCGAAACGGTACAAAAAGAAATACACGTGATTTTTCATGGGGGGTGGAGGGGTAGTCTTAAACCTCACCAGATATCAGCCAGGAGGAGGGAGGGGTTCAAAAATGTTAAAAAAACATCACGTGATTAATGGACAGCCCCTAAGGTTAATAAACGAGGCGTTAGGCATAAACATCTGTTAGGAAAGATACATCATGTTCAAATGAGGCAAAAATTTAAAAAATCATTTGCGGCTAAACTATTGTTCCAATTTAATTGATTTTTGGTACAGAGCCTGGAAATAATACCTAGTATAGGCAGTTAAAAAATGCCCCTATGTCGTATCAACCCTGTATATAAATAACCTCCAGAAAATCAACTTTCAAATAAAAACAACCGTATCTTATGGGATTTAGGAGCTACCATGCGACATAGCCACATAGAGAACTCAAACTTGTTGGTCTATTGGTAAGACCACCAGTTCGATTCCGGGGTCGGGCAAGTGTCTGTATAAAACAGAGACAAATGCTCCGAGTCGGGTTGGCACAGGGTTTCGTATCAAGTTTGCCTTCTCTTGAAGCTAAGTTTTAGTTTTAGACCATGAAATATCATTCTGTCGGCTCTTACGACACCATTAGGATGGATTGGGGTGGTGACACCGTATATTCTTAATCCGTCACCACGCGGACAATGTATTACACGTGTATATTGTCCCTATTATCCCTCTATAGTCCACAGTTGCTTACCAAAATAGCCTTGAGGTTTGTTTATTTTACTCCTTTCAAAATCCTTGCAAAAAGGTCGAGCGCGCACAAAGGGTCGGGTAAATTTATCTCCTCTTTGTGCTCTGTGCAAATATATACACAACACCAAATATACCCACAACACGTATTATAGGCGCGCGAGATCATGTCCATCGTAAATAAGTAATTACATATCACATTTAATGATTTGCAAAATTACCTCAGGTTACATTATACCAAATTGACGGCTGTTGACTAAATCGGTAGTTAATATCGACACTACCATAATTATTTAGGTAACAGCATTACATCATTCCTCAGGATGGACATGAACTCGCGCGCCTACTATACGTGGTACGCACCGGTAATACATTTACGTATGTAATTATAAAACGCTTGGATATCCTATCAAAATAAAATATCACAGAGAGGTATATTTTATAAAAGGGATAGATAAACGAGCAAGTGTGTATCTGATAGTAAGTGATCATCGCAGCCAATGTACACTCTTTTTGGTTTCGCTGGGGAAATGCTTAATGCATATGCCGCTATGCTTGGAGCGCGTTATTCTTGGAGTTTCTCTGAAAGATAGGCTCCGTCCGTATCGAGACTATCCGGCAGATAACCAAGGTCACCGACATAGCTCAGAGAATTAGCAGACTGAAGTGGCAGTGGGCTGGTCATATCTGTAGAAGAACCGACAACCGCTGGGGTAGATGAGTTCTTAAGTGGAGACCGCGAATAGGCAAGCGTAGTGTGGGACGGCCCTCTGCTAGATGGAGCGACGATCTGCGAAAGGTTGCGGGCAGCTGCTGGATGCGTCAAGCTGAAGACAGGGCGCTATGGCGCTCTTTTGGGGAGGACTATGTCCAGCAGTGGACTAATGTGGGCTGATGATGATGATGACACCGGTGCCCCTCTAAGGTGGGGTCAAAAACCCCTGCGGCTTACCCGTCACGTCTCATTCAGGACGCCACAGGATCGCGAAGACGCATACTACTGTGCGCCCCGACGGGTTACGACTCTCGGAGGGCATCCCGGGTAAGTGGACGGTGGTAGGTCCCCAGACTCACCACCGGCCTCTAAGGCGAGGGTAGAAGGAGGGCGTAACGTCACGTCCCCCTGCCCCTGGTGTCAGTCGCGGTGCGGGTCATTCAGAGCCCCTCCATTGCAACCCGCCTCGCCTATTTCTGCGAGATAAGAACCTCGCAGAAAGAAGCCACGCCAGCCCTCGGTTTAGTGATCAACAAGGTTGATCGCCAACCCGAGAACACTAATGCACCGCAGCGGTCACCAGGAGTCCCCGGAGCCCAAACCCGATACGAAACCGTGTGCCGCTCTGTATCTGGCCTCTCCGCGTGAGATCGCCAGGTATGGGTGACTCTGAGCCGATATGGCCCCAACAGATCAGAAAGGCGCACAGGCGCATTGGCGCCAGTGCGCCTTTCTGATCTGTCGTACATTGGTACGCCTACAGCAACAGAGGACGTTAAAATAAGGAAACCACGATGCTGGAATAAGGAAACGTTCCTACCGATGCCAGGAAATTACCACGGGCAAGAACACAAAACAGCCAAGAATGGTGTTAATTGGCTTCTGGAAGGTGAAGGTATTACAATCAAACAGCTATGGGTCGAGTGGTTATCCGTTATGCCCTACCTCATGCTTACACCTCAGGCCACAATAGACCCATTGCCTCCCCAGTTACAGGATGGAAGTTGGCCTACTGTGCCACACTGGCGTGACGGGCAAAGGGTTTCGTTACAAGTTGTCCGTCTCTAAGGGCTAGGGTGTTCTGCCGTGTATATTCCTTTAGTAAGCTCTTACGAGATCCTTAGGATAAAAATACTTTATTTACCTGACCACCATAAGCTAATATAAATTTCACCCATCGAACCCACATTACAGTCTGAAATTGCGTATCCTACAATTCTGGTATCATCTGTGGTCGCTAGGCTACAAGCCATGTGAAGTGGCCACCATAAATTCGGAGCCAACATTTACATCGTATACACGACAATGCAACTAATTAATCCGACTGTACGTAACGCCTAATTGCGGTCACATTTAATCCCCGTAATTAATGGCCATTGTGATTTATCCGATTAACGACCTCTCGCGTTGATATTTCGGGTGGCAGTTTCTAATTAGGTCAAGTTTTTTTTAATTAGGAGCTTCGTTGAATGCAATCGGTTAGGTTAAGCAATGTCTGGGCCTGCTGGTATTTTTTATCAGTATCTTGATTTAGGCTTACGTGATGGAAAGCAACGCCAGGGTCTAAGATGGAGTTGGCAATTCAAGGAAATGCCCTGTCGGGTACCGGCTCTCAAACACACACACACACGACGAAACCCAGTAAAACTGCTTGGCGCCGGACTTAAATGTGAGGATGGTAAGGCGGGGGCGAGGGTGAGGCGGGCGGACCATTAGATCCTACCATCAAGCGTGCTGGGTTTTGTTGGCTTATACAACACGGGTTATTTGCAGCGTGCGGTGGGGAAGTTTTATATTCTGCCTCGTCCCCACACGGGGTAAACGGGATGTTGGTACCGATCATTTGCTCGAGTGATACATAACGGCTTTGCAAAAGAAATCCCTTCTTGCCAGCCCTCTGGATTAGGACTACCCAAGTTGAGAGCCAATCCAAGGACACTATGGTGCGTGGGTGCGGTTTAAGGCTCTCAGGGCAATTCTGACAACAGAGGAGTCCCTGGTACGCAAACATGTTACGAAACAGTGTTACTGTACGTCTGGGAGGGGTCGGGGAGGGGTCCCCGTGGGCCTAGGTGTCTCTGAGCCCAACAGATCTTGAAGGCACACAAGCCCCCTGACCACGGTAAACGAAGGAGAGAACTGAGTAACCTAATTCATCGATATTTCACAGGCTTTTTTTAGTTCAAATTCTCCTGGATACCCGGTAGTTGGGGACTAGTCAGGATATGTGGGAGTCCGAGGCGCGGAAAGATACTAAAGCCAACAGCGTTCCTTGACTGCCCTCTTCAGGGCCACGGGTTGTGCTCCCCAATGGGGACAAGCCGGTCCGTGACCTTGGAGCCCAAGCTCCGAGGCGTCCCCTTCAATATTTCACACCCTACGACATTCCCCGTGTATCACCTGATTAAACAGTGACTCTTAATTGGAACAAGTCCAAAGAACTAATATAGTGTAACCTAATCTTGGGAATAGGTAGATGCTGAATGTTTAAGCATAATTTTTAACATCTGAACTCCTCTGTGCATCAGAGGGCATGTAAAGCCATCGGTCCTACCTGCTATTCACATATTAGGTAATATGGCAGTTGGCATACGTAGTCCGTAGGATGAAATCTGACAGCTGGTCTAACCAAATTATTACCTGATATCAAATTATTACTGCCGTATTGGTCTACGGCTTAGATATGCCGCCTTTTGATCAACGGATCCCGGTTTCGATTCCGGAGTCGGGCAAGTGTCTTTGTCCAAACCAGAGGCACTTGCCCTGAGTCTGGCGGTCATTTGTGTTCGTGAATTACATCTTGGTAAATTGGCCCCGTGATACAGGTTATATATACCGAGGGCATAAAAAAAAATTAGCAATAATCCCTGAAGTGGCGGATTTACATAGGGTCACCCCCCCCCCCCGTCCTTCCGGAGGGTGTCGTAAACGGAGACTAAAGGACAACCTAAAACCAAGAGAAAGATAACTTGAAACGAACCACTGTGACAACCCATTTGGCCAGCGTGGCAAATTTGGCCAATTTCCGTTCATGTCATTGGAGGAGGCCTGACCCAGCTGCGGGTCTTTTATAGGCTGAGATGATAATGATGATGACTTCATAAATATTACGAAACATTTACTCACGCACGATGTGCGTGTATGTAAACTACGTCCGTAATCTGTTAGTTGCGTTCCATAGACCTACATCAAAGACCCTAAAACTTCACTTTTGCTTGGCAAGTTCGTGGTTGGATTTGACGTTGACGAGAATATACCCAACCGTGCTTAATTCGCATATTATTTAGGCTATGAAACATGCATCAGACGTATGTTAATTGCGGCTTAACTTAGACGAACTTATCCGTTTGATGTCGGATTTAGAATACATAGAGTCACCACCCTATTCCTTCCTGAGGGTGTCGTAAGAGCCGACAAAAGGTAATGACAAGGTCGAAAACATAGCCAAAAGAGAAGGAAAAATTTGTATTTGTATTACATATTTATCAATAGCCCCCGCGGTACTACCCACTGCTGAGTCAGGCCTCCTCCAGTGACATGGAGGGTAATTAGCCTACTATGCCACACTTGCCAGACTGGTTGCCACAGGCTTGCGTTTCAATATTTCCTTCTCTTGCGGCTATCGGCGTTGTCGTTTGTTTTGTACGGCGACACACTCAGGTTGGAATGCCCCCGCGATACAGGTAACGCAAGGTTTCGACTTTTTTTAATAAAGAACAATTTTTTAGGTCCTTTCTAATGGGTTGGTTAAGTACTTATTACAGGGGATTCGGCTTGTTTTCTTAAAACAATATTTTCTAGATCCTGCCTAGGTTGGGTAATAATTATGATAATTTCAGCCCATTAATTACCTACTACTAAGTCAGGCCTCCACCAACTGAATGGAGGGAATTAGCCTACTGTGCCACGCTGTCTTGCCAGTGTTGGGTTAGCACAGGGTTTGTATCAAGTTTTCCTTCTCTTGCAGCTAGGTTCTTGCGTTCCTTTAGTCGCATCTTACGGCACTCTCAGTATGGTATCTACCACGGATTGGTAACATCATATATCACTATCACTACATAGTATCAAACAAAGTTGCTGTCGTCTGTCCGTCCCTATGTATGCTTAAATCTTTAAAACTACGCAACGGATTTTGGAGCAGTTTTTTTTTAATAGATAGATGGATTCCAGAGGAAGGTTTATATGTCATAATCGTACCCGTGCGAAGCCGGGGCGGGTCGCTAGTTTACGATAAAACAAGTTATTTTGACATAATAGCTTTGCCCACCATCATGCGTGTTCGTTATTTCCTTCCTGTTGCTATTTCTTCTTCTTTCACGCATGGCGTAATAAAAACATCCCCGTGATGCTGTAACATCCATAATAGTGAAGATAAATAATGGACTACTGGCTGGCTATATGCTCGGTTCACTGCATTAACCTCCCTTTGTCACAGGTGGGTAAGTCATGGATATTTGTCTAAGGAAACATGTTGTGTTTACAGGAAATATCCGCGGGTAATGGTAATGTTTTGTGCTAAAGAACTCTTTTGGCGTTGTATCTTTGGAAACTTACTTAATATGTTATATGTGGTATGATAAAGGTTTTCTATATTAAATATACTTTGGTCGATGATTTTACAATTGCGACTAAACGCGTCTTCTTTTTTTTATCTACGACTTAAACGCCTTCTCTGGCTTGCGTGAAGGAAAGCAACGCGAGGTTTAATGGAGCAGGCAATGCAAGGAAATGCCCTGTCAGGCAGCACTGGCTCTCACATACACACGACGAAACACCGTAAAACTGCTTGACTTGAATGTGAGAGTGGTAGCTAGCCGGGCGGATTATCTCATTAGATCCTCCACCAAGCATGATGGGTTTGTTGACTTTTACAACACGCGTTTTTTCCCGGCGTGCGGTGGGGAAGTGTAATATTTTGCCCCGACCCCACACGGCGAGAACCTTGTCGTTCCAGCCATAAATTACCAACTACTGAGTCGGGCGTCATCTAAATTCATGGAGAGAAATGAGCCTACTATGCCACGCTGGGAAGACAAGCTGCCACAGGGTTTGTATCAAGTAGTGTATCTAACCCTGGCTGGACCAAAGTATACAGATCTTTGGCTTCCTAACATTTTCACCTTTGATCTTATAATGTTTTTTTTCTTTAATCGTTAACAAATAAATGATTATAAATTTATAAATATGTTGCAAAAATTCTTGGAGTCTCTGATGCACTTATTACATAAGACAAAGCACCACTTCAAGACCTGTTGCTTTAACGAGTATTACAAAGACAAACAAACACCCTAAATTGAATTCACAACTTCAATAGTAACTCAAACTCAAAAATATGAATTAGTTTCAAAACTTAAATTGGTTGACTTACCCACTCTATTTTTTTTAATGACAATACCTAGCAATAATATCCATAGAGTAGTGGTAGATAAAGAATCGTAAAGGCAATAATTACCTCTATAGCTTTAGGAAATGTTAAACTAAGAAGATAAGCAAAAATAAATACATAAGCTAAAATGATGACAGCAAGTTTGCCTTATATAACCTCTTAAATATACAGGCTGTTACAAAAACCTTATATGCATAAGGGAAGGATTGCTATTCCCTCTCCTTCCTGCAATATAGTTGATGGTGGAGATGGCTGCTACAACGTCATGCTTGTAAACAGGTGCTGTTGCTGGGGGTCGGTCGGCTAAGGCATGCAGTTCTAAACACTGCTGATGTTTTGCTCTTTCTGACTTTTGCGCGGGATTGCTCTCACAGATATTTCACATCGGTCTTACGAGAAAAAAAAAAAAAAAAAAGAAACGCTGTTCCGATCCGGTGGCAAATGTTAAATGTAATAAATTGATGTGTTAAAGAGCTCAGATGTCATTTTGATTTGATTTGATAGGCCTACTAATAATGCTAATAATGCACAATTTTATTATTTTTTTGGCACTGACTTGGATGCCTTTGACCCTAGGCTTGCGTGATGGAAAGCAACGCCAGGGTCTAAGATGGAGCAGACAATTCAAGGAAATGCCCTGTCGAGCACCGGCCCTCACATACACACGACGAAATTCAGTAAAACTGCTTGGCGCCGGACTTAGGAAAACATTATGATACTCAAATTATTAACAACTAGCGACCCGCCCCGGCTTCGCACGGATGCAATGAAGAACCTATGAATTCATCAGTGTTTCTCAACAAAATTATGGTTGTATTTTATACATATAAAACTTCCTCTGATGTCACTCTATCTATTAAAAAAACCCGCTTCAAAATCCGTTGCGTAGTTTTAAAGATTTAAGCATACATAGGGACGGACAGACGATAACGACTTTGTTTTATACTATGTAGTGATAGTGACTACTCAGCTCAGAGAGTCATCTATGAGCTGAGTAACTGCTGGGTTGAGCCTCCTTCAGTTACATGCAGGGTAGCCTCCACGCTGGCCAGACGGGTTGGTACAGGGTATCAAGTTTTCCTTCTATTACGGCTAGGTTATTGGCCTTGTCAGTTCCTTTTTTCGGCTCTTACGATAACCTCAGGGTGGAATGGGGTGGTGACACCATGTATTCTAAATCCGTCACCACACGGACACAAATTATGAGCTTGGAGGAAAATAACAATTGTAGGTAGTTGGTTGATATACATCGGAAAATTAATAATCATGGGATTGTTAATAAAAATTATGTAATACTCGAACATCCATATCGCATACATAGGTACTTACAGAAACATAAATTTTTCATCCTGAAAACAACTCAAAAGTAAAATACCTTTCTTTTAATTTACCACGGGTTTTAATCAAATTGACGGACTCCGAAGTGAAAAAATATTACGCTTTTATTAAACTCACGAAATAAAAATAACTCTCTCTGTGGGTTGTTCTCATGAAAATTTCATTTTCCAAATTCAATAAAAACTTCCGCACAATTAGATGAGTATCTAGTATTTCGATGTGTGGGTGTTAACCATACGCGCGAAAACTTTCACAATCATTTTAACTTATTTTATTAAGGAAGTTTGCGCTTGCCGCCTTGATGTATTTATTTTATAATAGAATAAAAAATATGTTTATTAGACAGACGGCATCTTTGAGTAAACAAACACATGAATCTAAAAACTTAATGAAATAAATTGTACCTTTAAATCTCATACAGCATCTTAAAGTATGTATTCAGCCTTAGGGATTCACAAAGTTTCTCAACATATTTGGATGCGTAACGGACTTCTGTCTTAAAATTCGCCAGTCTACTGAACTTCAAAAGGAATTAAACTTTAAGATTTGTGCTGTCTTGTTAGTTCTACACAAAGCATTGAGTTCCGTCGTTTGTGAATTAGGAAATATAGTTCGTTCGCGTTAAGAATTCGGGAAGTAAAGATGTATTCACGGTGGTATAAAGGAGGGGACACAACCATTGCGTTTGATAGTATGCCTTCAACGGGTGACTGTGAACGTGGCTTTCTAATTTGTAACGATTTGATTGGTTACAGGACGTGGCGAAGCCGGCGGACAATGATGGGACAGCCTAAATAATAATACATATACAGCACGATCTTTTCTGTCCGCTTATGCTACCGAAATTACCAATTCCTCGGGTTATGTGCTCTATTCTATCCGGCAAGCTGCAAAGTGGCTGTGGTCCTATGAATTTCCTCATTTCTTCTATCATGCCGAATATCTCCAAGAACAGCGCTGGTCCCAGTGTGAGCCCCAATGAAACTCTTTAGATTAAAATGTATTTTCCCCTTTTCTTCTATTACCCCATAAACCACCTGTCGTGTCCCAATAAAACGTTAATTAAATTAATATTTATTTCCGAGACACACCGTTTATACCAACGCCCTCCATAGCCAGAGCGAGACAGGCGGTCTCCGAGTGAGGGGAAGCGTTTCGGTTAGGGTTGGAATTCATATACCTACCATGCACCCCATTGCTGGCGCTGGTCTCTCCTCTTTCCAGGGACGAAAATCAGCCTGCCACGCTGCCGAGCTGGGTTAAAACGAGGATTAATACTAATCCTTATCGTGCGGGATCTTTAGTCACCTCTTACACAACGCTCTGGATGCATGGGATTGGTGACATATGTACTTTCTTAAACCATCATCACACATACAATGAAATGAACTAATGAATAGCAACAGACAGTCCAACCTATAGAATTGCAGACAACAGCTGTTTTACAAACAAATCGATGGCCCATACGTGCCGGTGACCGAGCGAGGGTGGGCACAATATCGGCATAGTATAAAGAAGAGGGAGTAGGCTATCTCCGGCCCAATTCGCGATATAATTACCTACTGTCTTAGGGTTGTCACTTTTAGCTAAATATTAGGCGCGGCTGTTCGCGCTTCGCTAGCAACCGCATGAACAGCGGCAACGTCAAGTCGCGGTCCCGACTCGCCATGTCGCCGCTAGATGGTACAGGCGGCAACATAGTCTAAGAGCTTGTGTTTAATTTATTATCTTAGTGCTTTATACAAGTCAGCTTTTTGTTTTTTTTTTATTATGCATAATGTAGTATTTTTACACATAAAGGACCACATTTATTTTTAATTAATACAAACATATCTATTGAATCACACATTTATTACAAAATTACAAATTAGCTACAGAAAAATACTTTCTTTGGTTTCGACTATTACGAAACGCCTTGTTATTAAACTTTAATGTGTAATATATCCGCATCCTTATAAATAACTTTTGCAAATATAATTTCGGAAAACATGGGCAGGGCAGTGAAAAATGTAAATCTTTTATTTGTTCATAATTAGACATGCCAATTTTGCAATTTATGTGATCATTTTTAAATGCTTTTTGGAATATCTGCTCCATCCTCTTAATATTTTCAACAAAGTCGTCGGGTGGAATCACTAACAAAATTTGGTCTCTAGAATAATTTTTGTAGTGAAGGTACCTAGATTCTGCACTTAAATTGCAAACTTGCTGATTCGCGTTTAAATACGATTTAAGTTGTTCGCAATCCTCGTGACGTTCAATCCACTTTTTCAACAAGGCTGCCGCATACGTAAAAAAAAGCATTTTTTTCGGGGATATCAAATTCTATATAGTCTGAACAACTAATATCACGCAATACACTATTTGACTGCAATATTGCAATTACACCCAAACATACAGCAATACGTTCTTCTGCGATTATCAGACATTTTGATGATGATATTGATGAATAAAACATTTAGCGGTGCCGAAAAGCCGCGCGCGAACCTTGTGCAGTGTTAGCCCCGACTGGCGCACTGAGAAACGGGTCGAGATTTTGTTAAAGTGTGCGTGCGTCGACACATAAATACAATAGCGCACACATACAAGCCGCGCGCGGTGCGTTTGTATGAAGATAACCTACTTCCCCTCTCTTTATACTATGATATCGGAGGCGGCGAGCCGTGGCGGCGAGATCAAAGTGAGTCCGCCTTTGATGTGCCCCCGAGCGCGGCCTACCGGGTGCCCGATCAAACGTACATGAAATAAAACATTTTTAATTAATATTATTAAAAATTTAACTTATTTATAGGAAGAGCGCCATTTTTACAGCTACTATAGGAATTAAGTAGTGCAGGAAAATTTTCCGCAAGAGAAAAACTTGAAATGAACGCTACTGAAATCCTTCTAGCGAGCGTGCTACATTAAGCTCATTTTCCTCCATCAAATTACACGTACTGTAACTATTAGCACGAAGGCACTATAGACATAAAAACATCACGAAGGGATGAAAAAGTACAAGGAAGAGAGCGACGAGGTGAGTAAGGCTGTAACACTCACCTCAACACTCAACAGCCGCGTGTGAACAACAGGAAGATACTTCTCAGCCCATAAATGACCCACTGCTGCCAACCACATGTAGGGTAAGTAGCCTACTGTGCCACGCTGGCCAGACGGGTTGGCATAGGGTTTCGTATCAAGGTTTTCTTCTCTTGCGGCTGGGTTTTCGGCTTTATCGTTTCCTTTTGTCGGCTCTTACGACACCCTTAGGATGAAATGAGGTGGTGACACTATGTATTCTAAATCCCTCACCACCCGGATTTATTAGGTATTCGTACTTTAATATTCAAAAATTACTAAAATAATTAACTACGTAGCTAGATAAAGACAGACAAATAGATAAAGAAGCTAGATAAAGAATAAAAAAAAACAGAAAGAAATTACATTTATTGGACATATTTAATTATTAATTTAGAAAAAAATGGCGATAGCATAGGTACAATTAAATTGTTCGTCAACCGACTAGCTATACCGCCAGAAACCAGTTTGGAACCCACTTCAACGCGGCCTTACAGTCGTGAAATTATGTGTCTCTGCGATACGTGTGATACCTAGGTCAGATATGTCATAAAAAAGGAAAAGCGAATTAATACTCTACCATATAGGGTCGCCATTTCAGTATAAGCTAGGTGTCGTGTATCAGGCGCTGGTTTTGGATGGTAATGTGACATGATATGCTTCACGGACATTGGGTACGATAAACTAAAAAAATAGACGTTTGAGGGAAATAAATTAGGTTAGGTTAGGTTAGTAGTAGAAGCCCCCTCGACTGTGCTGCCACCTTGCTGTGGTGAGGGGGCTAGAGTGCCTCAATGATCCGTGGGGCCATACCGGCCAGGGTCTCCCATGCCGGGCGGGCCCACGGGGAGAGGTGAGACGAAGAGCGGCACCCAGCGTCGTGGCGGGTTGCGGCTCCGGGGACTCCTCTGTCCTCAGAGCTGCCTTGCGAGTCGTAAACCGCTGCGGCGCACCATGAGGTCCTCGGGTTGGCGCTCAACTTAGTTGGCCGTCAAACCGAGTCCTCACTCAACGCCCTTGGGTTGTCGAAAACCCGAGGGCTGACGGGCCTCCTTCTGCGGGGCCGATGTCGCAGAAGGGGGCAGCGGGGCGGGTCGCCAGGGAGGGAGCTCCGGGTGACCCGCGCCGCGGACGGAGGCTGGGGTGGAGGGTGGTTCGTGACGGTGCGGGCCCCTTCTGCCCTCGCCTAGGAGGCCGGTGGTGGTTCGGGGGAGCCACCACCGACGAATTAATGGACGAATTAACGTTTTCCCCAGCGAAAACAAAAAAAAAAAAATGTTAGTAGTAGAAGCCAGTGTATTCAAGTTAAGTCATTTTGCGATTTGTTTTCTAAATCTGCCACTACAGGGGTTTGCATTTCTAATAACGTATAAACATACCCTTGACAGCTTTGTTTACGGAATCAATGCTTCGATATATCAATTATAGCAGTAATTTTCAATAACCGCGCCCTTCATGGCGGTCCCGTCCACGCCTTTTTGTGTTCAGTCATTCGAATCATGCTTCAATCCACAAGGAAGTTGTCAAACCCGCCTCGAGACGTCAATTTGTGACACCTCAAAGAACCGGGAACAAGGGATACAATTTCAAAGGGCCTTGAGGACGGCCGTGCGCTATCTCCAATCTAAAAGTAACGACAGCAAACGACTTGCTGGCAAATTTAGACATTAACTTTTTGAATAACTGCCGAAACACCGTTTTTTTTCTTTACATTATGTCGTCGCGAGAAGGCGGCAAGGCCAGCCTTAGCTTGTAAAACATCTCGCAGGATTGTAAACAGTCCATTAAATGGACTGTTTACTATAAAAAAGAATTATAAGGTCATTCTCACAAACTTTATATAACTATGATTTACCAAAAAAAAATACTTATAAATCGTCATATTTACTACCATCCTCATATCTCGATCCTTGTCCCACGCTAGGTGGTAGTCTCCATACACTCCTTTCGGTCATCATATCTACATTCACACCTTTCATACATATCTTCTTGGGTGTCCCACAACCCTTCTGTCTTGCCACATTCGAAACGACCACTATCCTTTTTATTGCAAACGTAATGCTTTCCGTCTTTATAAAGTGTAGAACTGGACCATATGCTATATAAAATGGGCCAAAATTATTGTTTTGGAATTTGTCATAAAATTTTAGAATCACTTAAAATCATAATAAGAGTTTATTTTTAAATCGTTTTCACCAGGAAAGTAAAGTAATAAATATTTTACACTAAACGCGTCTCCATTACTTTTCACGTTCCTTTAACTCTCTGTAACAGTGTTTTCGTGATGGATACGTAAAACCATTAACAGGAATAATCCATCCATCATACATCGTTTTGCTCCGGGTAAGGGGTGCTGTATCATTTATTCGTTTACCAATAAGCTGTGTTGATTTACTGAACTCGACACGTACTTGGGGGTATATCGATGGTTTACGATCGAATACAGTTACAAGGTTTAATCAGTGGATAACGGTGCTGGGAATATTATTACCTAAGTTTTTTTACCAACTACATTTTTGGTTAATAATCATACTACCTACTCCTGTTTGTTGTCCCTAATAAAATAAAATAAGGTGAAAAATTAACGTTGTCAGTCAGTTTTATTAAATTTGATACTATTAACAATACATAAAACATACTAATAGCAAGTATTATCGATTCTAAAACTTCTTTATCAATATGTAAACCTTTTCGAAAGTTACCCTGTATAACCTGTTAACCTTCCGTTTGCAAATAATATTAATTCCTTTGAAATAAGTGTGTGTAGTAACTAAAAGAAAACCCGGGTAACGTACTAAATATTGAATCAACATAGAGTATTGCTACGAGAATAATTACCAATGTTAGACGCCCCAACAATGCTGTTTAATGAAACTAGGTAAGCTTATTACATATCTACATGTCGATAAACCCTTATTTCCAATCAGCATATTCTGCCACGTGTAAAAAATACAACGATTTACGATAGGATCCTCGATAATGAGTACGGATTTAGACTACATAGTTTCACCAACCCATTCCCCACTAAGGTTGTCGTAAGAGGCGCAAGAGAAGAAAAACTTGATACGAAACCACATAAACTCCATGTATCTGGAGGAGGCCCGACTCAACAATAGCTTATTTATGGGCTTAGTAGGTCGTGGTATCTACCATGTATAACCGAATAACTACCGGTTGTCCAAATAGATGCATAGAAGGGCAAACGACAATTGCTGTGTGCAAATATGGCACATGACATTGGAAAAAGAAGAGGAAAAGAAGACTTCTATTTTTTTTTAAAATATGCAACAGTTAATTCTAAGTTTCAACACTCATTTGGTTAATGGGTTCTTTTAAACAATGGCTCGACGCTAACTTTAATAACTAAGCCCTTCAGCTCTTTGTAAAGTGGCCCACACATGTTGTGCGCAGTTCCCCATCTAATTAAATTGTACATCGTGGTTTCCAACCTAGTTCTTGATGAAACGGAAGTTAGGAAAGTCCTTTAGATTCAACTTGACTTTCGCAGAACTTTCTATAACTTTTTAGCATCCATCATTACAAGTACACAGGCCAATTTTCCTTTATGTAATTGGACGAGGCCCAACACAGAAGTGGGTCGAGATCATGATAAAAGCTAGGATTAGAAAGTTTATAGTTCGTTTGCGTTATGTAAAGGTGAATTATATATATTTAAATTATAAAAGACAGGACACATTCGTTCTGTTCGTAAGTTTGTCTTGAACTGATCACTGTGAACGTGACTTTTTAATTTGGAACGGTTTGATTGGTTATTGAGCGTGGTTAAGCCGGTGGAGAGTGATGACTCACTGCATTCATAACGCGAACGAAGTAAAGTCGAATCTAAAGCTTTATTCTATTACGAAATCATTTACGTTCATCTACGTTAAACACCCATAAAGGTATTATTATCATTTCTTTCATACCATAGATATAAGGCGACAATTTAATAAATAAAAATACATTATAGGTCATAAAACTAAAACTAAAAAATATACGTATTAATATAATAACAATTTATACGAAAATTAAACTAATTTAATCAATTGAGTCCATGTGGTAATGCGCCTGAAATACTGGCAGCATTTCCCCTTTGTATGGCCAGGCTTATCGCCTGGCTGAGGAAACTGCCAGGCCTTGAGTCGCCTGACACCTCTATAGGCTTTTTGCTTTGGTTTTTATAGGGGCCAATTAATACAATTATTAATGAATTCATACAATTATTATGATGCGTAAAACGGACAAATTAACGTACCTACTCATGAATAAACATTGCAGTTTAAAACGTACATATTTTACTCGCGCAGAACTCATGAATGTTTAAACATTTCAGCGTTCACAGAAGTAGCGGTAAACAATCTACAAGAACGAACACACCGTAACAACACCCAGGCGTGGTTAATATTCATGGGCGCGTTCCACTCATCTACTCCGTATATCTTAAGCTTGTGGAATGTAGACGCCAACAATATGTCAGCCTTTTTGCCTACAGATGAACCACAAAATAATTGAGTACAGAACTCAAGCTATATACAAGGTGTCCAAAAATAGCACGCCACAGCGACACTGGAAGAAGGGTAGCCCTAGGTCTCTTCCACAAAAAAAAATTGGCTGAAATAACATTTAAAAAAAAACAATAAATAATAATAAAAAAATAACATTAAGTAGGTATTTGTCACGATATTGTTACATAGAACAAAGAAACCGGGTAATTTTTAAAAAAAGAATTGAGTAATTCGAAAAGTTCTAATAACTCGAAATATAGGAGACTTTTCTTCAGCCATTTTTTTGTGGAATAGACCTAGGTCTAGCCTACTTGGTTGGCGCAGTGGTTGAGCGATCAACTGCTGCGCAGCATGTCGCGGGTTCGATTCCCGCACGGAAGAAATATTTGTACGACCTACAAGTATTTGTTCCGGGTCTGGGTCTTTTCTATCTTTAATATGTATGTATTTCCAAAAAAAAAAATGTGTGTATATGTATAAGTAGTTCTCGTTACCTCGTTACCATAACACAAGCATTATTATCATTGTAAAAACTAAATGATTAGTTATTTTTATATTTCTTTTAAATTTAATACATTTTTTTTTTACTATTTGAAAGCATTCACAAGAATTTATTCGAATAAAAAACCTTTTGATTTTGATTAAGTTGCTTAGCTTGGGACGAGATGGCGTTGTGTGAAAAGTCCAAGGATATTATTATTTATTAGTGTCGCTGTGGCCTGCTGTTTTTGGGACATTCTGTATAACGAGCGCTCGAGAAACGCACACATAGACATCGCTCACGGACACGATAACTTGGATCTGTTAGAAACAGCGCGAGTTCCATATGCTCTTGTGATGCTTTTTGTGTAAAGAAGGAGCAACAAAAAAATATTTTTTATAACTGTTTATGGATGTTTTATTCTCAACAATCAATCAAACAAATAGATATGAGTGCACTACCACTATAGCTTTTTGTGTAAGGCAGAGTTGATAGCCCTAGCTCGAATACCTAGCGTAGGTATGAACAGAGAGGCTCATACATGTACTTGACTTCTATGCCAAATTTTGTTCTGTATTCGTTGTAATTGTTTAGCGTATTTATATTATCACAACGATATTAATCCAGCGATATGATACTGCATTGTTTGGTCCTTTATTTACATTTATGTTCTTATAACTTCAATATTTATCTCCAAAAGCTTTTAGGCTTTTTTTATTGTTTAGTTCTGTTCTTTAGACAGGTGGAACATAGCGTAGCCTCTGGTCGTATTTGAGCTGCCTAACTAGAAAAGGATCTACCTCACAAAACACTGAAGCCAATGCCATCGAGTGTGGTCTCTTAAATTATTTAGTTATCTTGGGATGCTCATTAAAAGACTCATTCCGAGCACCGCACGATGAGTGACTCTCAGCCGCCTAAAGCCCCACGCTGTGAACGCCCACGTCTCCGTTAAAATGTTTTTTTTTAGCTTTAGTCCACCCGTGGCTTCACTGACTTCTAATTTATTTTGTACAAATTCATGTTTCATGTATAGTGTAAGTACTTTTAGCACTACGAAGTATGGCCCTGTGGCGCAACGGATAACGCGTCTGACTACGGATCAGAAGATTCCAGGTTCGAATCCTGGCAGGGTCGCTGTCAATTTTTTTTTCAGGTATGGTACAGATAAATTCTTATATACATCTATCTTTCAGCTATACGTTCGCAGCCCTGCAACAGGACCTACAACATCCTCCAAAGATGATGATGATGATTGTTCGCTCAAATTACCAATCGAATTGCCAGAGCTATTTTAACTTTATTGCTCGACTCAAACATCAATCATTTTTACTTTTTTTCACTAATTGACGCAATTATACTCTGGCGCAAAATAGATTCGCTCGGGAATCGTTCTCGGGGAACAGATACAAAACATCTTTACAAACTAGTTCAATAGAGAAATCATCTTATACTGTACCATACTTGTTTTCTACTCTTAGTTTCAATGTTTAATTATTAAATTACTTACGTACGTCATAATTTATTTTAAACTATATCTCGTCTGTAAAAAAGTAAATTAAGTTGTAATAAAAATACAAATAACATTATGGTATACATTTGCACAAATAAAAGACTTTGTGGAATCACTACATAGTATAAAACAAAGTCGCGGTCGTCTGTCCGTCCCTATGTATGCTTAAAACTTGTATGCGGTTTTTTTTAATAGATAGAGTGATTCAAGAGGAAGGTTTATATGTATAATACATGCATAATTGCACCAGTGCGAAGCCGGGCTGGGTCGCTAGTTATAAATATAATTAATCGATTGGTAATTTGATCTTAAATAAAGTTGAAATAACCCAATCAATAAACTGAAGTGTTTGCTTATAAATCAAATGTCAAACAAGTGAAGAGTCTGTCCACGTGGTGACGTATTTAGTGTCACCACCCCAATCCTTCCTGAGGGTGTCTTAAGAACCGACAACACGAAATGACAAGGCCGTAATCCTAGCCGCAATAGAAGTAATTTTTTTAATCCGGCTGGCCAGCGTTGTATTAGGCTAATTATCCTTCAACTCGAGGAGGCAGGATTCAGCAGCAGCTGAGTGGAAGTGGCAGTATGTCACGATACAAATTAAATCAGCGCCATCTACTTAAGGTGGATGCTCCAGGGTAGCCCACGAAATTCAAATTTTCTTACGTTTTTTGCAATTTGCAGGGCAGTGCTAGGTTGTATGATGATGAACATTTGATTCGCGGCTGTAAGACGTATGTAGTTACAGAGTTATAATCATCAAACTCATCAATACAACCCTCCAAGCTCATAAAGGTGCAAGAATGACTTTGACGTTGAAAAAGTTTTTCTTGCACCTTTATGAGCTTGGAAGGTTGTATTGATGATTTTGATGATTATAATTCTATAAGTACATACGTCTTACAGCTGCGAATAACATTTTAACACAACCTAGCACTGACCTGCAAATTGCAATAAACGTAAGAAAATTTTGAATTTCGCGAGCTACCCTGGAGCATCCACCTTAACAAAAAGGGAACTAACCCAATTTTAAGTCAACCCAGCCTTAGGCTCCTAGCTCCTAAAAGCACAATGGATATTTAAAAACGCCCCGCACTAGTTCAACCCTGTAACGCGTGGGCAGTTTTCAAATATGAAATTCACGAACACTAATTCAAACTCCAACTCAAAATTAACTTTATTTACGTAGGTTTTATCACAAAACTCTTATAAATCGTCATATTAACAGTTACCATTATCATCATCATCATCTTACGATCCCTGTCCCACGCTAGGTGGTAGTCTCCATACACACCTATCAGTCGTCATATCTACAGTCACACCTTTCATACACAATTTCTAATGTTTACAATCCATCCATCCATCTCTCTTGATCTTCCACAACCCTTACGTCCATCCAATGATACCCAGATCAAAGCAAGTGCGTCTGGTTTACACAAAGACTCTTGCCCGACCTCGGAATCTAGCCGGGGGCCCGTGATCCAAAGGCGGCACATCCAACCTCTGGACCAACAAGGCATGTTATTACCAACAAATATAATGTTACCATAAAAAAAAATACGGTTGTTGTGTCCTCCACGCAAGAAAAACCTTGGGCAGAAGCTTGTTAAACAAAACGAATATAAGGATGGGAAGATTGAATTTTGATCCCTAAATCCAAACATAAGCAGAAATTACAAAGATCAAAGTTTATAATTAATGTCTACACTTGAGCCTTCAATCTAAACAAAGTAAGTTTTACCTGATTCCACTTGATTAAATATAAATAAATATCCTTGGACATTTCAAACAACGCCATCTCGTCCCAAGCTAAGCAACTTAATGCTTGTGTTATGGTAACGAGATGGATGATAAACTACTTATATATTATTTTTTTTGTAAATACATACATATTATAGATAGAAATGACACCCAGACTCCGAGCCAATGCCTCTGGTTTAGACAAAGACACTTGCCCGACCCCGGAATCGAACGCGGGACCCCTTGATCCAAAGGCGGCACATCTAACCACTAGACCAACGAGGCAGGAGATTGCGTGGCTTTAGTTCATCATCACCCTAATTTTAGACAAAATACGCCCACTGCTGAACATAGGCCTCTCCCAAGGATTTCCACGAAGGCCAGTCCTGAGCCACCCGCATCCATCGCTTTCCGGCGACCTTAACCAGGTCGTCTATCCACCGTGTGGGAGGACTACCAGCATTGCACTTTCCGGAACGCGGTCGCCACTCGAGGACGTCAGTCCTGCTACACTACGTGCCCTGCCCATTGCCACTTAACTTTGGCAATCCTGTGGGCTATGTCAGTAAGTGTGGATCTCCTGCGTATCTCCTCATTTCTGAATCGATCTCACAGGAAAACTCTGGGCAGAGCCATCTCCATTGTTCTTTGGGTGACTTTAAGCCTTCTAATGGAGCCCATAGTCAGCGACCCGTCTCTGTACCTACCATATGGCAACACACATTAATTGAAGACATTTGTCTTCAAACACTGCGGTATTTTGGACGATAAGATCTTTCACAGCTTCCCGAACGCTGCCCAGCCGAGTTGAATCCGATGTGTTAGCATGCATTGGCTTCCTGTATACATGTTGTCATTTAATAATAGCAAATGTTCTAATAAACACTGTTTTGACTTCCTGCCTGATAACAGGAAGTCAAAACAGCGTCTTAAATGATATCCGTGATAAATATTAAACTGTTCACTTCCGGTTGTCAGAATCACACCTTTGGCAAGAATTGCCGGGAGAGCGCACTATCGGGTGGACCGTCGACTGGTGAGGTCGATGATTGCTATTGTGTACGTGTACTAGTGTAAAAAGTGATAACTGTAGTGGATTATTAAATTCAGTATTAGTAAAGTGATATTTTATTTTGTGATCGACAAGTATATTACGCCTGGAGGAAACAAGAACGCATACATGCTTTTAGTTCAGAAGTGGGATGAACGCAAAATACGCTTCTGTGCCATCCAAGAAAATAACGAAAATGGATACAAATAATAATTATTCGAGACTGCTGAGCTGGGCTTGCGGTTTTTACCCGCGTGGTGATGGAATTCTTTTTTTTCCGTCTGATTTTGTTCCTACTTGACACTTATCGTTATATTTTAGACAATTACCAAAATATCTATAAACTGTAGACTTATGTGTTATTCTGATGTACAAGCTACATTATTGTAATGTTTCGTTAAAGTCTATTCAGTAGTTTTTAGGTGAAAGAGTAACAAGGATCCATCCATCCATCCGTACTAACAAACTTTCGCGTTTATATTATTCTAGATCTGGCAGTCCTGTTCTACCATCTGGATCAAAGGAAACTCGACTAGATAGTGAAGTTAAGGGACTGGACTGAAATAGACGTGATTAGGATTTCCATAGAACGAGACTGAACTCCCGTGCCGGTGAACTTGAGCAGCGGCCGAGTGGGAACCAATGGATTTTTTTTCGAGGCGTGCTGGCGATCCCCGTGCCGGTGAGCTTGAGCAACGGCCGGGTGGGAACCTATCCTATTGCTTTTTGGTGAGTCTCGTGCTGGTGAGCTTGAGCGACAGCCGAGTACAAGCCGTGTGTTTTCTGGTGATCCCCGCGCCGGTGAGCTTGAGCGACGGCCGGGTGGGAACCAATTGATTTTTGGTGAGTCTCGTGCTGGTGAGCTTGAGCGACAGCCGAGTACAAGCCGTGTGTTTTCTGGTGATCCCCGCGCCGGTGAGCTTGAGCGACGGCCGGGTGGGAACCAATTGATTTTTGGTGAGTCTCGTGCTGGTGAGCTTGAGCGACAGCCGAGTACAAGCCGTGCGTTTGCTGGTGAGCCCGTGCCGATGAGCTTGAGCGACGGCCGACGTTTTCCAGTAAACGTACAAAGTATATTATGAGCGGTGAGCTTGAGCGACGCTCTAGGAACATGGGAATTGGA
Organism: Clostera curtula; assembly: GCA_905475355.2. Classification (NCBI taxonomy): domain Eukaryota; kingdom Metazoa; phylum Arthropoda; class Insecta; order Lepidoptera; family Notodontidae; genus Clostera; species Clostera curtula. The sequence goes on along the minus strand of FR997808.1, from coordinate 5,256,477 downwards.
CATAAGACCAACGTATAATTCGGATTACACTGAGGATGAATTGAGAGGACCACTAAGAAACTATACTTCATCACGAAATACACCTGACTGAGCGAGATCAAGCAGATCATGGGACAAAAGGCGTTACAGAAGCAGATCACTGGACGAGAGGCGGTCAAGAAGCAGTGGTCATTATGATTTTCAGAGGCAAGGAAGAATTATGGTATGAGAATTCAAATTCTAATAATATGTTTTTTCAACTTTTTTCAATGTTGCGCTGACATATATGAACGGGAAGGACGGGAAATCTTTTACTATGCACCTCCCAACCTCATGGATTAAGCAGTAATGGTCAAAATCTACCTGGTCAGAATAAAAAGCGAAACTTTTCCAATCGTTTTCATGTAGAGAAAATTACGCAGAGTTACTAGCAGAGATGCTTACATTGAGGGGTAAATATGGGGAACCTTTAGAACAGTACTATTACTCTAAACTTAACTTGTTACATAGATGTCAGATAACGGGAAAAAGGGCAGTAGTACGAAAATGCACGACTCAAATGGAAAATATATTGATATTGTAAAACTAAATGGTATTCCCATTTCTTGTTATGTAGATCTTGGTAGTGAATTTTCGATAATGCGACAAAAGGCAAAAGATTTTGATTTATGTACGTTAAAACCATTGTTATTTATCCCTAATGAAAGGACTAGGTAATAAATTAGTGCAACGGGTGGGTAAAGTTAGGGTGACTCGGGGAATTAGGGAAACCTTTGATATTCTTGTCAAGGATGTCTCTGTTTTGAAATACCCAACTCTCTTGGGTCATTCTTTTACCGCGCTTCCTGGTATTCTTATAACTAAGACACCATCTCGTCTTATATTCCAAAGAACGAATAAAGTATTCCTGATATCTGAGGAATTTAGGTGGAGTATTTACTGGTCAGGTTTTTTTTTTAAAAAAAAACGGTTTTGTGATTGCATCCGAGTTTTATCTTTTGCCTGGAGAACATACATTGATCAATGGTGTAGGACAATTACTATTACAAACACTAAATATTATCGTATTCAAACAAGATATTTTTAATTGCTCCCGCCGTATCTCTGAATGATGTTAGCTGAGTATTCTAATTAACCATTTCGGATAACGAAGATAATGATTCTATGAATTATGGTGACTCTTTAACTAATACAGAACTCTACAATTTAAAATCTGTTTTACGTTAATATAGACTGTTTTTCTAAAAATCTTAAAGATCTTGGTTATGCGAGTACGACTGTGAGCGAGATGGGAAGTATACTTAAAGATTTTGAACCTGTTGCTTATTTCCCTTATCGGATGTACTATTCTGAGAGAACACTAGTCCGGGATATGACCCAAGAAATGCTGAATGCTGACAAGAGTCATCGTCCCCTTATGCCAGTTCAATAGTGTTAGTCAAGAAGACTGGTTGAAAACGTCTTTGCGTTGATTACAGAGCACTCAATCTTAAAACAATAAAGGACCACTACCCTATCCCTCGCATAGACGATCAAATTGATCTATTGGCTGGTCATGAGTGGTTTTTATCATTAGACAAGGCCTATCAGATTCCGATCTCCGAGCAGTCTAGAACTAAAACTGCAATCGTGACCTCGGATGGTCAATTTGAATATTTGCGAATGCCGTTTGGCTTGGTAAACGCTCTGCCCTGGTGGCGTCCGTCCCGGTGCTAGAAAGATCAATGCAGTTTCAAATTTTGCCATACCCCATAAAAAAAAAACATGAGATATTTATGGGGCTTATGAGATTTTTTTTCTAGATTAGATATAGATTAGATAGAGATTAGAAAATTCGCAAAGTTTGCAAGGCCCATAACAGACCTTTTTTGCAAAAACTGTGAGTGGGTCTGGGGTTCCGAACAGGCCTCCACCTTTCAGACTCTCAAAGATGCATTAGTAGAACGCCCTGTTATTGCTTGGTATGGTCCCTCATTCGAAACGCAACTACACACTGACACATATAAACTTGGAGTGGCCGGTATTCTCTTACAAAGAGGTTAAGATGGTATGCGCCGACCAGTTTCGTTCTATAGTCGAAAAACAACTATTGATGAGTAAAAGTCACATTCGTTCGAACTGGAGACGTTAGCCGTTATTGCCTTTCGTAATAGTTTTAGAGTATATGTAATTGGTATTAATTTTAGAATATACATAGATTGTAGTGCCTTGAGGACGACACTGACCAAGCGCGATCTTATTTTATTTTATTGATTTAGAATAATCCCCCGAATAGCGCGCTGGCGGATACAAATACAGGAATATGATTGCGATATCAAATACAGATTGGGTAGTAAAATGACGCACGTCGATGCTCTGAGCCGATATCCCATCGAACCACCTATTCCAGAAACCACACTTTTGATATCATAGATGTTGAAACAGATAATTAAATTGTTAGAGTATTTAAGATATAATTACGTCCATCACTATCATTACATGGTATGGAACGGGTCGCTGTCGTCTGTCCGTCCCTATGTGTGCTTGAATCATTGGAACAACGCTGCGGATTTTGAGGCGGGGCAGGTCGCTAGTTAAAAATGTTTTGACTAATCCAGACATTGATAAAACTGTCGACGGCCATAATAATTTTAAGATTAAGAATGGTCGTGTTTACCGCATAGTAGAAAACGGTCTTCGATGGGCCGTCCCAAAAGCACCTCGTTGCAATTGTGGATTTGATAAAATAGTAGCCCGGATTAGGGATTCATTTTGGTTCCCTAAGATGCAACGTTTTAAAAAAAAAAAAGTATGTCGCCGCTTGCCTTGAGTGCGCGCATCACGAAGTACCTGGTGGTCCCTGTGAGGTGACTTAATCCTATACCAATAGTGAAAAAAAAAACCGGTTCATACGATACATGCGGAACACTTAGGACAATTTGTACGCGGCAATTTTTACTTACTTGTTATTGTCGATGGCTTTACGAAACATACAAATATTACATCAGTTAGGAATACCATAGCAACCACAACAATCCTAGTTATAATGAATCACATCAGTTACTTTGGTGCCCCGTAAGATTGTTAACCGATAGAGGTTCATGTGTCACAAATAACATCGTTGGAAAACTGTTGCAACTCCAAGGTATAGTCAAATTGAGACATTTGACCGATCGCTTTTAGACGCGCTTTCCACTAAGACTCACGGAAAAGATGATAGGACTTAAGATTAATATGTACCAGATATACAAATTAATACCACAAAACATAAAACTACACAAAGAAGTCCCTCGGAGCTACTTTTCGGACTGAAAGTAACAAATGTTTATGACTCCATTTTAAGGGATATTATTAGCGATACGTCAGATAATAATTTAGACTTTAGAATAGAAAGGGAAATTAATTAAAACGATGGTAAATCTAAGAAATTAGTAGCAAAATATCAAGCGACCTTATCATATAGTTAAAATACTCCTAGTATTATTCTAGTATATTAATATAGTTAAATATTCCTAGTAGAAGATGCCCATAACTAGAAAACACCATCATAAAAACGAAACAATTGTAGCTAGAGATAAATTGCGGCCTTGGCTTAATCTTAGGACTGCTTCAGCAAGTACTTCTGACAGGGAGAGCAGAGAGAGTGAGGAGTTGTGTGTGAAGGGTGTGAGTGTGGGTATGACGACTGATGGGTGTGTGTGTGGAGACTGCCGCCTGGTGTGGGACGGGGGCCGTAAGATGATGATGGCATATACGAATATGACGATTTATAAGGGTTTTGTGATGAAGCCTACGTGGGTAGAGTCCCTTTTTAGTTTGAGTTTGAGTAGGTATTCAGATGAGGCAGATGAAGTACAGATTGAATGTGATAATTATTAGTTATTTTTGTCTACTTACAATTATGATTGTTTACAAAATTTTATGTATCCTTATATTTAAAAAAAAACAAACATGTAGGAATTATGGTATTAACCTACGAATAATAAAACTTCGTAGGTATTAACAAAGTTATAAGTAATCAAGAAATCATGTTATGTTTTTATGTATTATGTTTTAAATAAAATCTGATTATTTTATGTACTTATTCTTTGAAGTGAGTCTGTATAATTTACAATTGTCTAAAATTATGATTATTGTATGAAGTCCACGAGGGTAAAAAAAAAATATCTTTATAAATATTTTTAATAGTATTCATAGATTATATTATATTATTATTCATTTGTTCGGTACGAGGACGTCACCGAATGTCAGATGGCCGAGCTGTTAGCATGCATTGGCTTCCTGTATACATGTTGTCATTTAATAATAGCAAATGTTCTAATAAACACTGTTTTGACTTCCTGCCTGATAACAGGAAGTCAAAACAGCGTCTTAAATGATATCCGTGATAAATATTAAACTGTTCACTTCCGGTTGTCAGAATCACACCTTTGGCAAGAATTGCCGGGAGAGCGCACTATCGGGTGGACCGTCGACTGGTGAGGTCGATGATTGCTATTGTGTACGTGTACTAGTGTAAAAAGTGATAACTGTAGTGGATTATTAAATTCAGTATTAGTAAAGTGATATTTTATTTTGTGATCGACAAGTATATTACGCCTGGAGGAAACAAGAACGCATACATGCTTTTAGATGATTGACCTCTTTCTCGAAGTTGGACTTACCTAACTGGACAGTGTGTCTCAGGTAAATTTAATGGTCAACAACTTCGAGGATAGAACTCCCGAAGTCAACAGGAGTGAACATGGATATTAGACATGATCTTAGTCTTCTCCATGTTCATCTTAAGGCCGACTCGTTCAGATGCCATGGAGCATGGTGGTACTAATATGTCAGACTTGTTTGCACCACCACCATTGTATCCTTTTTATTTTAAACAGCAACGCTGGAGATTTTGCCGTCTCTTCTCCATGGAGTGGCTTGATACGGCTTGATAAGACTATGATACGGTGGTAGCTAAAATTATTTGACAAGTTGAAAACAAAAACATATATTTTTTATATCAACAACGAATTTGAGGTAGTTAGATACAGCACGGGCTTGATATCAACGTGCGAAAGTAATATCATCATCATCATTTCAGCTCATAAATTGCTCGCTACTGTGTCGGGCCTCCTCCAAGATCATAGAGGGAAATTAGCCTACTGTGCCACGCTGGCATGACGGGTTGGCACAGTGTTTGTTTCAAGTTTTCCTTCTCTTGCGGCTAGGTGCATCTTGCGTTCCTTATGTCGCCCCTTACACCCTTAGGATGGTATGGGTCGGTGATATACAACCCCCTGAACTCTCTGAAACAAGGGGGAGCGACGTTCTTCGTACCAATGTTTAATTCATCTGGTTAGACGAGATTACGCGATCAAAGGGCTGACAAACACGAACGCCCATGAATATTACATTTTATGCGGTGACGTCATACATAGCTTCTACACGTGTATACAGGATGCAACACGAAACCTATAGCTATCCAAAGTGAGTCCATACGACCTTTAAAAGAAAAGTTCTACTACTTCTACTTCTACTGCTGAGTCGAGCGAAAATTAGCCTACTATGCTACGCTGGCCACACGGGTCGGCATAGGGTTTTGTATCAAGTTTTCCTTCTCTTGCGGCTAGGTTTTCGTCCATAACATTTCCTTTCTAGTGGTTAGATGTGCCGCCTTTGGATCAGCGGGTCCCGGGTTCGATTCTCGGGTCGGGCAAGTGTCTTTGTCAAAACCAGAGGCACTGGCTCGGAGTCTGGGTGTCATTTCTATCTATAATATGTATGTATTTACAAAAAAAAAATGTATTTAAGTAGTTTATCATCCATCTCGTTACCATAACACAAGCATTAAGTTGCTTAACTTGGGACGAGATGGTGTTGTGTGAAATGTCCAAGGATATTTATTTATATTTTATTTTATATTTTGACGGCTCTTATTCTAAATTTCCAACACGCCGTGTGTCGTGGCAGGTTAAGGCTTCTGAGGCAACTCTGAGGACAGAGGAGTCCCCAGAGCCAAAACCCACCACGACTCCGTGTGCCGCTCTTTGTCTGGCCTCTCCCCGTGGACCCACCACCCTGGGCCGTATTGCTTGTCTTGCGGTTATGTGCCATGTTTTCCCTTAATCGGCTCTAACACGCTCAGGACGAAATGCGGTAGTGGCTAATTCTACATAATTATACTCCGTCACGATGTGAATAATTTTTGCCGGTCGTTAATAATACTGTAATCCACAGACCCCTTTAACGCCATAGTAATCAAAATACACGAGGTACCATCACCCAAAAGGATATAATTTTCAGGCCGCACAGGTTCATATCAAAGTCCAAAATAATCTCATGAGGCCAAACGGATTAAATGTTGAATTTTGTATGCCAAATTGAGTTTATAAACTGAAATTAGAAAATTATGTGAGGCCGTGAATTAGTGAGTTTATAACTAACAACTTGTTACCCCTCGAAATTCAGTAATGACGGTTCAACAGGGTCCATCTTAATTAGTAGTTTGGGTTGTTGGTTCGATTCCGGGGCTTTATGGAAACCAAAGGTTGTTCCGAGTCCACTAAATATATGTTTAGACAAATCTCAAAAGATCTGTTTTATATTGGACATAGATTTATAAGCCTTATAGCCGTTGGGGAAAATACTACGTCTACATTTTCAGTGTGGTGATGGATTTAGAATACATAGCACCACAGCCCCATTTCATTCTGAGGGTGTCATAAGAGCCGACAAAATTAAAGGCAAGGCCGATAACCTAGCCGTAAGAGAAGGAAAACTTGATACCAAACCCTGTGCACAGTAGGCTAATGCCCTCCATGGTCCATAACTGGAGGAGGCCAGACTCAGCAGTGGGTCTTATATGAACTGCGTAGTAGTATATAATACGACTGGGGAAGTGAAATCTTTTATTTTTGTTGTCGCTGGGTAAATGCTTTATGCATACCACCGCCCCCCGGGGAGAGGTCGGTGATTATGTGGGACTCCGACAAGGGTCGTCTACCCACTAAAACCCCAGCGGTATACCCTCACACGGCGCGCTTGGGGCGCCACAAGTTCGCGTAAACGCATTCTACTGTGACGCCCCGGCGTGGTGCCCGCAACGGGCAAGCGACTGTCAGAGAGGGTGTCCCGGTACACTGGGACGCCCTCAGTCATCGAGGCTTTCGTCGGTGGCGGTTCCCCTGACCCATCACCGGCTTCTCTGGCGAGGGCAGAAGGGGTTTGCATCGTCACGACCCCCCTCCACCCCTGCCTCCGTCCGCGGCGCGGGTCAGCCGGAGCTCCCTCCTTTGCGACCCGCCCCGCAGCCCCCGTCTGCGACAAAACGGCCTCGCAGAAACCGCCCCGTCAGCCCTCGGGCCAGCGACAACCCAAGGGCGTTTGGGAAAGTGAAACCTGGGACGACCCTCGACTAAGAGGACAGACGATCTTGTAATTGCTGCTGAGATTGCGGCTTACACAAGATCGTACGTTGTGGAAGGAATTCTATAGGAGGCCTCCTGTATTATCTTTGTTTACGTTGAATATTTTACTCAATATTTTACGATTCCATCTCTTTTTACCTCCTCTAAACTTTTCTCACTATCTCTGTCACACATTTGACTCATCGTCAGTGGCGACATTCAGGCGCTGCCGAGACTGTGGCCGAGACGCCTTCATGTCTAGTCGCAAAACCATAAAATAATGCAAATAAACTTAACACTTACTACCTGTGTACAAGGTTTCTTTTTCCATGTATCGAAGATTAAAAAATCTTATACCCTATTACGTCATACAATAAACTAGCCAACTGATGAAACCACAACATAGTACCTACGAAGCTCTATCGACATAAAGGTCAAAGTGGAAAATACAAGAAGAAACATAAATAGTATATACACAATGTGTATATACTGTGTATACTGTTTATGTAACTTCCCGTATAGATAATAAAGACAAATACTATAAGGTACAAATATTTTATAAAATATAAAATCTTCCGTGACGGAAGCGTTGGTTGCTTGCAACCAGCATCGTGCTGAGTTTGGGACGGTTTGTGGCAGGAAGACATTCCATTGCATTTAGGGTGTAGTTTTATTATTTTTGTATTTTCTTGCCACAATAAATATTATGTCTATGTCTAAACTTAATCCAAAATCCAGGTTCTCTCTCACATTTCAAGATACAGTAGCAATTAAATAAAAAAATGTTTTACTATTGACTAGCAAGATGCCGTTAATTTGCATGTAGGTACATATTATTATATGACAACGCGAGATGATACAAACGGAGATTTGGTCAAATCGCTAAGGGAGGTAAAAATTATGTATTTTGTATTGAATAGCGAGATACGCTTCACTACATAGTATAAAACAAAGTCGATGTTTTCTGTCCGTCCCTATGTATGCTTAAATCTTTAAAACTACGCAACGGATTTTGAAGCGGTTTTTTTATTAGATAGAGTGGTTCACGAGGAAGGTTTATATGTATAACACACCCCCGCTTTGCACGGGCGAAGCCGGGGCGGGCCACTATAAATAATAAATTGATGTTGACTATTTGATCGAACTCCATAAATGTATAGTTGTGTTTGGTTTGAGGTAAAGTCACCATTATTAATAAGTATAATTTAAAGTAAAAAAAAATGTATCTAGATATTTAATTTGTTTTTATTAGATTATTTAATAAAAATAAGTAAAACACTAAAATAGCTAGCTGTTATCTCTCGATGATTTTTAAAATCATGCATAAATTAAAAACATGACGTGAGGGTGTTATAAACATGTGACAACCTGTGACTAGGGCGGGGGAAAGGGTTCAAAAGTCCTAAAATTAGTGTGACGTAATTTATGGATGGCCCCTAATTTGTATCAATTACTTTCAATATTGTAACGCTTTTGTTTATAATAACCCCCCCCCCCCCCTAACTCTTACAAAATAATTCAGTGGAAATATGATTACGTAAGGGATTTGATCAAATCTCTTTGCTACATACAATATAATATTCCCTTTGTGTTACCCCCTGTATATTTGTTTCCATAATAATACTTATTGGTATTGAGCCCAAGGTTGTGCTCTAGAATTATAATGGTGTTTGGGGACTTGCCATAACCAGATCTAGGCTATAAATAATCTAGGCAACCTTGAGCCACTGTACTGAATCGAATTATAAGTTTGAAAGTGGCAATCAAGGCGTATAAGGGGACCTCAATATAATGGTCAATATTAACGATTTAGAAACATTTTTAAATAAAATATAATAAATATCCTTGGACATTTCACACATCTCGTTCCAAGCTAAGCAACTTAATGCTTGTGTTATGGTAACGATATGGATGATAAACTACTATATACATTTTTTTTGTGAATACATACATATTAAAGGTAGAAAAACACCCAGACCCGGAACAAATATTTGTAGGTTGTACAAATATTTCTTCCGTGCGGGGATCGAAATAACCGTTTCATCATTTTAGCCCTTAAATGACCCAATTCATGGATGGAAATTAGTCTACTGTGCAGGGTTTCAATCCAAGTTTTCCTTCCTAGGTAAATTGTCATTTCCGTTTGTCGGCTCTTATGATACCCTCAGGACGAAATAGGGTGGTGACACTATGTATTCTAAATCACATCACACGCGAACGACGTACATATCGACCAAAGTCAACCTATTGGTAGACGGCATAGGGTTTCGTATCAAGTTTTTCTTCTCTTGCAGCTAGGCTTTCGCCCTTGTCATTCCCTTTGTCGACTCTTACGATACCCACAGGGTGGAATGGGGTGGTGACACTTTATTGATATTTATCACCATGGATAAACAACGACACGCTTAAATGAAAAATAACAAGTTCACCAAACTGTCTTCTTTTATCATTCCTCGAGCTGCTAAGGTCGCCTATGATTAAAAAAGAAGCTTGCATTTCAAGACATAGACGCGAAATCCATACGATGACGTCATACGAGCTGTCCTTTGTCTGCTATCTGTGGAACAAGAGAACTCATCAGGCATATTGTACCGTAAAAAACAAATAGGCACGTGATATAAGTAGATAATACAGTTATCTACTTATATCACGTGCCTATTTGTTTTTCCTAGTAAGTCATTTATGTTTTTTTTATTATAGGAGTTTTTTTAAACGCCACCCCTGCAGTATATCAAAACCTATAACGCGGGGGCAGTTAACAAAGATGTAATTGACGAACACAGATGTCACTCAGACTCAATGCAAGTGCCTCTGGTTTACACCAAGAAACTTGCCCGGCCCCGGAATCGAACCCAGGACCCCCTTATCCAAAGGCGGCACTTATAACCCTAGACCAACGAGGCAGTCACTATTAGGATTACTCCGCCCATTTAAGAACCACTGCTGAATCAGGCCTCCTCTCTACTGTACCACTTTGGCCGGGTTGGCACAGGATTTCGTATCAAGTTTTCCTTCTCTTGCGGCTAGGCTATCGGCCTCGTCATTTCCTTTTGTCAGCTCATAAGAGGCCCTCAGAATGGCGTGCGTGACACAGTAGGTTAATTACCTTCCATGGGACTGGAGGAAGCCCGGCTCAACAGTGGGTCATCCATGGGCTGAGTTATAGTAGTTTTGTTGAAGGAGAATTCCCTTCAGGAGGACGATATCTTAACCGTGTGATGACATGGACAAGGTGTGATGACGCAGTGGTTGAGCGATCGACTGCTGTGCAGCATGTCGCGGGTTCGATCCCCGCATGGAAGAAATATTTGTACGACCTACAAGTATTTGTTCCGGGTCTGGGTGTTTTCTATCTATAATATGTATGTATATACAAAAAAAAATGTATATAAGTAGTTTATCATCCATCCCGTTACCATAACACAAGCATTAAGTTGCTTAGCTTGGGACGAGATGGCGTTGTGTGAAAATGTCCAAGGATATTTATTATTATTTATAAGCAGATGGAAAAGTCGATAAAATCCAGAACTTTCTCTTAAAATGTTGGTGATGTCATCCATAGCGTCCCTGACGCGGCTCGACTTGGTGGCGTCTCGTCGACAGTCAAGGACGCCGAGACGCCAGCCAGTCTGGTCTCCCTGCGCATGGAAATATTGATAAATGATGGACCTAAGTTTTATGGAAAATTCCAATGGCAATACCGGTTGGCACAGTGTTTGTGTCGAGTTATACCGCTTTCTGGACTTTCTGGACGCAGTGCTAGTAGGCCTCCCACACGGTGGACCGATGACCTGATTAAGGTCGCCGGAAAACAATGCGAGCGGCCCAGGACCGGCCTTTGTGGTAATCTTTGGGGGAGGCCTATGTCCAGCAGTGGATGTCTTTTGGCTGAAATGATGATGATGATACCGCTGGGGTTTTAGTGGGTATACGAGTCGTTTTCGGAGTCCCACATAATCACCGACCCTACCCTCGAGGGGCGGCGGTATTCCCAAAGCATTTTCCCAGCGAAACAAAAAAAAGTGGCATGGAAAGCGGAGTTAAACTAGACCATTGGTGTTTCACAACAAAGCGCTATTCTTACTGATAATTGAGATGATGATCATTCACTGAAAACCAGGGCGATAACGGAGCTTTTATTCGAAAAAAAAACCGTTTAAATAAAGTAAGCATTAGTAAAACAAAATTGTAGGCAAACTTCGTAGCAATTTCGTAGCGGCCGCAGCTCGTAATCACGATCAAAGTCATTTGCGCGTTACCTAACATAAGTTAACCTTTCACAAATTTTGGCTTCAGTCTATAATTTGGTCTTGATAAAAGTCAAGTTCAATTTACGAATTGAAAAATACTGGTCAAGTTGAGTTTTTTTTTGTAGTTTAGTTTCTAGATTGAAAGGTGAAATTTGTATTGAACGAAACCCTCTGGCAACCTGTCTGGCCAGCGTGGCACAGTAAGCTAATTTATGTTTCAAGATTTCCTTCTTTTGCCGCTAGGTATTTGCCACGTAACTTCCTTTGGCCGGCTACGGCTACAACCCTCTGGAAGGATTGTTCACTCAATCCGTCACTATACATTCAACACATTCAGGATAGGTACAGTCCGCGCCAATCTTTGTGGCCGGTCTGAATGTAGCCGTGGGTACGAACTTGCGCATCGTACATTTTATAACCAATACGAACGTAGCTCACTCACACTAACATGCGGGTGGCTCACTCACACTAACATGTGGCGCGCCCGGGTGTGCCCTGCCTCCCCGCCCCATGTACTAGCGTAATGCTAGCCGCAGTTCCGACCGGCCATAAAGATTGACACGGACTGTAGTCATATTTAATCCCGACGAGTGTGCCATCCATTGTTGATTTAGTAGCTCTATCTACGTGCTCATTTTATAAAATTTCATAACAAATTCACAAAGGAGTCACGTACGCAATATTGTCTTCGCGATATATTCATTTTATTAGTCCCTTGTAGGTTTTAATTTAAAATACGAATGTGTAGAGAATTAATAAAAAATATAATACATATATACGATAGACGACACGGTTGGCGCAGTGGTTGAGCGATCGACTGCTGCGCAGCATGTCGCGGGTTCGATCCCCGCACGGAATAAATATTTGTACGACCTACAAGTATTTGTTTCGGGTCTGGGTGTTTTCTATCTATAATATGTACTATGTATTTACAAAAAAAATGTATATAAGTAGTTTATCATCCATCTCGTTACCATAACACAAGCATTAAGTTGCTTAGCTTGGGACGAGATGGCGTTGTGTGAAATGTCCAAGCTTAAGTATTATTATTTAAATTTATTATTATTATCATCATCATTTCAGCCAAAAGACGTCCACTGCTGGACATAGGCCTCCCCCAGGATTTCCACAGAGGCCTATATTCGTCACTTACGACACCCTCAGGACCCTCAGGATATATAAAAGATATAACTACATATAATATTATTGTCAAAGTTATATTTTAAGTTATTTCCTCAATTTCTCCACCGCTCGGGCAGGATAACTTAATCCGCGGCTTAATCCTATCTATCAATTTGACGGTTGCGTCAGATTCGACGACGGCATTTCATATTGGCTTGTTATATCGATTTATGCTTCTATTTCTTTAAAGGAAAACAGAGTTAAGTGGTAATTTACTTGTGCGATTGGATTTGTTATCAGTTCAAAGTTTCTTGTTGGGATTTTCGGTAGAGATGGCTATGCGGCCTTGGATCACGGATCAGATGTCTTTGTGTAAACCACAGGCATTCTTCTTTGTGTTCGTGAATTCATCATTTCAGCCAAAAGACGTCAACTGCTGGACATAGGCCTCCCCCAAGGATTTCCACAAAGGCCGTTCCTGGGCCGCCCGTCAAGAAGTCTAATATCCATGTTCAAGCTACTCCTGTTGACATCGGAGGCTCTATCCTCGAAGTTGTTGACCATTACATTTACCTGGGACACACTGTCCAGTTATGTAAGTCCAACTTCGAGAAAGAGATCAATCGTCGGATTTGTTACCAAACGGACTATTTATTGTTTAGCTTACACAACTAGTTTTTCCTGGAAAATAAATTGATAATTTCCTTCTAATCATCGACATAAACATACTTGGTTTTGACAGTAACATTCGACTTACGTTGTTAGATATCCGAAAACAAATTATAGACCTGTTATAACATAAAATTATGGGATCGACCCTTGTCACGATTATGACAGAACATCGGCAGAACAAAAACATGGATATTCTTAGAATAAGAAGAACTGTTTTCCTCAATTTTGAGACATTAGAAAGACTGTTGAAATTCTAAGAACCCCACAGAGATGTAGTCCTGAATATAACTTCTTAATATATTAAAATTACGCGTAACGTTGTTAGTCCGCGATGGACTCTTAAACTATTCAACCGATTTTAAGCAAATTTGCACACCGTGTGTTCTGATCCAACTTTATAGATAGGATAGCTTACATCACAATTTATATAGTCAAAATTTTATTTTATTGCTAATTATTTGTTTAATATTTAACATATTATATGTTAGCTCCAAACCATTCTGACAGATGGCGATATCTGTTGACTGGATTGAGTAAGTATTCAATAGATGGCGCCGTGTTAAAAGTTAAATTAATGTTATATGTAATATAAAAAAACCTTAGCCACAGCAATGCGTGGCCGGGTCTGCTAGTAGATTAACATAAATAAAGATCACTTCACAAACATCAGACATATTTATTTGACCGTATAAGATATACATTGTGAATCACACACACGTGTCATGTGACAGATTACAGAAAAGCCAGCAATAGTTAAATAAATATCCTTGGACATTTCACACAACGCCATCTCTTCCCAAGCTAAGCAACTTAATGCTTGTGTTATGGTAACGAGATGGATGATAAACTACTTATATACATTTTTTTTTATATTATAGATAGAAAACACCCAGAACCGGAACAAATACTTGTAGGTCGTACAAATATTTCTTCCGTGCGGGGATCGAACCCGCGACATGCTGTGCAGCAGTCGATCGCTCAACCACTGCGCCAACCGTGTCGTCAACAAAAATTATGGAAGTATGGAAGGGCGTATAGTCACTATACGCCCTTCCATACAGACGTACCATGTTTAGTAAACTGACTGAAATAGGAGGTGGTTCGGTCGGATGCATATTTTTTCCGTCTGGTGACAAATTAAGAATACATAGTGTCCACCCATTCTGTCCTAAGGGTGTGTAAGAGTCGATAGAAGAAAACGACGGGGATAACTACTAAACAGCCTATAAATGACCCACTGCTGAGTTGGGCCTCCTCCCGTTACATGGGGGATGATAAGCTTACTGTGCCACGCTGGCCAGACGGGTTGGCACAGGCTTTCCTTCTCTTGCGGCTAGGTTTTCGGCCTTGTCATTTCCTTTTTTTCCTACTCTTCGGACAACCTCTGGATGGAATGGGGTGTTCATACTATAAATTCAAAATCCGTCATCACGTGGATCATAATACTCTTATTACACACACACAAATAACTATACTAAGTTTTAGGATACATTTGAGTCGATTTGGTGGGCAGATGAAAAACCATAGAAACAAAATACTTGTCTAACAAGAAATCGTTTTTCAAATTTAGGTTGAATCTTAAACAGCCTAGTCGTCCATAATGTACTTTGAACCTCAATGTGGTGGCTTAAATTTCGCTCGAGGCGTTTCGTGTCAACAAATCAGCGAAAATGTCCGCCAAAACTGGCAACACGACGGGCAATAATATTTTCCTCATTTAAGCGAATAATTTCATCCCATTATTTGTTCACACAAACGCGGCGGAATTAGCAAGAACCTTGGACACCTTGTTTTGTAATGGAAGCCGAAAAATTTCAACCCCGTTTAGGAATAACACTTCAACCAATATTAGAACGATGATCTGAAATTGAATCTTTAAACATACACTATACAGTCGAATATGCCGTGTACTGATTCGTTGTAGAAAAACAGCTTCTAATAAATTGTGAGATTATGCTTAAGCATTCAGTAAGGCGCCCTAATTCTGTGTCAATATTATATTTTGTTCGATGGACAGGCATGGGAAACTGGTTTTAGAATATTATACAGTAAGTGTAATATGTTTATATTAAGGTGAATGTTCCAGGGTAGCCCGCGAAATTCAAATTTTCGTACGTTTTTTGCATATTGCAGGTCAGTGCTAGGTCTACCATATACTTAAGACAGTAAGCTTGTAATGAAGTAATTGTATAGGTAGCCGAAAAATAAAACGATATTAAAGTGTATTTATTATTATTGTGTAGGTTTTTTTTAATAAATTATAATATGGGAACATATTCAATGTACTACTACTACTACTAGTACTCAACCCATAGGTACATGACCCACTACTGAGTCGGGCCTCCTCCAGTAAAATTGAGGGTAATTAGCCCCCCTGGCAAGACGCGTTGGCACAGGATTTTGTATCAAGTTTCCCTTCTCTTGCGGCTAGTTTTCATTTTGTCGAGTGCTACGATACCCTCATGATTTAATGGGGTGCTGACACTATGTATTCTAAATCTGTCACCACACAGATCATATTACTTATAATTCACAATCAATCAAAATCAAAACTCATTTAATCAAGTTGGCTCATTAGAGCTCTTTTGACAGGTCAAACAAAAAATAAAATTTAATTATTTACCATCCACCACCGGTTCGGAATGCACCTCTACAGAGAAGAGCCGGCAAGAAACTCTGTAGTTGGTCTTTTTAGATCGCCATTTGGGTACAAGACTGGTTATAAGACAGATTTGTGAGAGCAAACTCACGCAATAGTTCCAAAGGGCCAAACATCAGCCAGATCTAGTTGACAATAGTAACATTGTAATGCCCAAGCCAACCGACCCCCAGCAACGGCACCTGTTCACAAGCATGACGCATGCGGCAGCCATCGCCCTCCTCAACCATATTGCAGGGAAGAGAATTTGACACATATATTTGACCCAAGGCCTATTCGTAATTCATTGCGTTAACGTGTTGCGTGTGTCTCTCATCTGACGACCTTGCTCTCACTATGCTCTTTAGTGGTTTTTGTAAACAAAACCAATGTTTTGAAAAAAAAAAGGATGTACAGAGTTTCTTGCCGGCTCTTCTCCGTAGAGCAGCATTCCGAACCGGTGGTAGTTTCAGCATGAATGTGGGTTGTGGGAGATCTGATGAGATGGGTGGATTATAAGAATGAGGAATTGTGTATGAAAGGTATGAATGTAGATATTACGACTGATTGGTGTGTATGGAGACTACCACCTGGCGTGGGACAGGGGTCGTTGGATGATAATAGAAATTTGAAATGTGACGATTTATAAGAGTTTTGTGATAAAACATACGTAAATAAAGTTCCTTTTGAGTTTGAGTTTATGTAATCAATGTAACGAGAACTTATTCAATAATAAGAAAGAAAGAAAGAAAATACATTTATTGGCACTAATAATAAACAAAAGTTACAAGAAAAATAAAATAAAAATAGTGTTAGCGCCAAAGGGCAACCAGCTCAGCATAATGTTAGGGATCAGCTATAAGTGCTAATACCTAACGCTGATAATGATAATGAGGTTCGGAAATTACGGTTTTCTAAGTCAACTCACAAAGATATTTAACACTACTCGTATAGGCGAAAACACACACAAACCGAGACGTAGACGGTTTACTGTTCGAATTAGTTAGTAAGAAATTAATTTTAACTTTGTTATCTGAGACCTGTGGAAATATAAAACGTAATACATATTAGTTAATGATTCCAGTGAAGCAAAATAATTTGTACGTAATGTTACAATGAGATTCTTCTATGTCTTTTTAAAAAGTAATTTATTACACGACGAATGGAATAGAATGAAATTACACTTAATATCGGGAAAAATGGTTACGTGTGAGACAGATGAAGGCTAGGAGAAGACTGCCCGCCGGTCGGGGTGGTCTGAGCACGTAGAGATTGGGATTGCTGACTAGACAGAAGGTAATGGTGTTTGGGGACTTGCCATAACCAGATCTAGGCTATAAATAATCTAGGCAACCTTGAGCCACTGTACTGAATCGAATTATAAGTTTGAAAGTGGCAATCAAGGCGTATAAGGGGACCTCAATATAATGGTCAATATTAACGATTTAGAAACATTTTTAAATAAAATATAATAAATATCCTTGGACATTTCACACATCTCGTTCCAAGCTAAGCAACTTAATGCTTGTGTTATGGTAACGATATGGATGATAAACTACTATATACATTTTTTTTGTGAATACATACATATTAAAGGTAGAAAAACACCCAGACCCGGAACAAATATTTGTAGGTTGTACAAATATTTCTTCCGTGCGGGGATCGAAATAACCGTTTCATCATGTTAGCCCTTAAATGACCCAATTCATGGATGGAAATTAGTCTACTGTGCAGGGTTTCAATCCAAGTTTTCCTTCCTAGGTAAATTGTCATTTCCGTTTGTCGGCTCTTATGATACCCTCAGGACAAAATAGGGTGGTGACACTATGTATTCTAAATCACATCAAACGCGAACGACGTACATATCGACCAAAGTCAACCTATTGGTAGACGGCATAGGGTTTCGTATCAAGTTTTTCTTCTCTTGCAGCTAGGCTTTCGCCCTTGTCATTCCCTTTGTCGACTCTTACGATACCCACAGGGTGGAATGGGGTGGTGACACTTTATTGATATTTATCACCATGGATAAACAACGACACGCTTAAATGAAAAATAACAAGTTCACCAAACTGTCTTCTTTTATCATTCCTCGAGCTGCTAAGGTCGCCTATGATTAAAAAAGAAGCTTGCATTTCAAGACATAGACGCGAAATCCATACGATGACGTCATACGAGCTGTCCTTTGTCTGCTATCTGTGGAACAAGAGAACTCATCAGGCATATTGTACCGTAAAAAACAAATAGGCACGTGATATAAGTAGATAATACAGTTATCTACTTATATCACGTGCCTATTTGTTTTTCCTAGTAAGTCATTTATGTTTTTTTTATTATAGGAGTTTTTTTAAACGCCACCCCTGCAGTATATCAAAACCTATAACGCGGGGGCAGTTAACAAAGATGTAATTGACGAACACAGATGTCACTCAGACTCAATGCAAGTGCCTCTGGTTTACACCAAGAAACTTGCCCGGCCCCGGAATCGAACCCAGGACCCCCTTATCCAAAGGCGGCACTTATAACCCTAGACCAACGAGGCAGTCACTATTAGGATTACTCCGCCCATTTAAGAACCACTGCTGAATCAGGCCTCCTCTCTACTGTACCACTTTGGCCGGGTTGGCACAGGATTTCGTATCAAGTTTTCCTTCTCTTGCGGCTAGGCTATCGGCCTCGTCATTTCCTTTTGTCAGCTCATAAGAGGCCCTCAGAATGGCGTGCGTGACACAGTAGGTTAATTACCTTCCATGGGACTGGAGGAAGCCCGGCTCAACAGTGGGTCATCCATGGGCTGAGTTATAGTAGTTTTGTTGAAGGAGAATTCCCTTCAGGAGGACGATATCTTAACCGTGTGATGACATGGACAAGGTGTGATGACGCAGTGGTTGAGCGATCGACTGCTGTGCAGCATGTCGCGGGTTCGATCCCCGCATGGAAGAAATATTTGTACGACCTACAAGTATTTGTTCCGGGTCTGGGTGTTTTCTATCTATAATATGTATGTATATACAAAAAAAAATGTATATAAGTAGTTTATCATCCATCCCGTTACCATAACACAAGCATTAAGTTGCTTAGCTTGGGACGAGATGGCGTTGTGTGAAAATGTCCAAGGATATTTATTATTATTTATAAGCAGATGGAAAAGTCGATAAAATCCAGAACTTTCTCTTAAAATGTTGGTGATGTCATCCATAGCGTCCCTGACGCGGCTCGACTTGGTGGCGTCTCGTCGACAGTCAAGGACGCCGAGACGCCAGCCAGTCTGGTCTCCCTGCGCATGGAAATATTGATAAATGATGGACCTAAGTTTTATGGAAAATTCCAATGGCAATACCGGTTGGCACAGTGTTTGTGTCGAGTTATACCGCTTTCTGGACTTTCTGGACGCAGTGCTAGTAGGCCTCCCACACGGTGGACCGATGACCTGATTAAGGTCGCCGGAAAACAATGCGAGCGGCCCAGGACCGGCCTTTGTGGTAATCTTTGGGGGAGGCCTATGTCCAGCAGTGGATGTCTTTTGGCTGAAATGATGATGATGATACCGCTGGGGTTTTAGTGGGTATACGAGTCGTTTTCGGAGTCCCACATAATCACCGACCCTACCCTCGAGGGGCGGCGGTATTCCCAAAGCATTTTCCCAGCGAAACAAAAAAAAGTGGCATGGAAAGCGGAGTTAAACTAGACCATTGGTGTTTCACAACAAAGCGCTATTCTTACTGATAATTGAGATGATGATCATTCACTGAAAACCAGGGCGATAACGGAGCTTTTATTCGAAAAAAAAACCGTTTAAATAAAGTAAGCATTAGTAAAACAAAATTGTAGGCAAACTTCGTAGCAATTTCGTAGCGGCCGCAGCTCGTAATCACGATCAAAGTCATTTGCGCGTTACCTAACATAAGTTAACCTTTCACAAATTTTGGCTTCAGTCTATAATTTGGTCTTGATAAAAGTCAAGTTCAATTTACGAATTGAAAAATACTGGTCAAGTTGAGTTTTTTTTTGTAGTTTAGTTTCTAGATTGAAAGGTGAAATTTGTATTGAACGAAACCCTCTGGCAACCTGTCTGGCCAGCGTGGCACAGTAAGCTAATTTATGTTTCAAGATTTCCTTCTTTTGCCGCTAGGTATTTGCCACGTAACTTCCTTTGGCCGGCTACGGCTACAACCCTCTGGAAGGATTGTTCACTCAATCCGTCACTATACATTCAACACATTCAGGATAGGTACAGTCCGCGCCAATCTTTGTGGCCGGTCTGAATGTAGCCGTGGGTACGAACTTGCGCATCGTACATTTTATAACCAATACGAACGTAGCTCACTCACACTAACATGCGGGTGGCTCACTCACACTAACATGTGGCGCGCCCGGGTGTGCCCTGCCTCCCCGCCCCATGTACTAGCGTAATGCTAGCCGCAGTTCCGACCGGCCATAAAGATTGACACGGACTGTAGTCATATTTAATCCCGACGAGTGTGCCATCCATTGTTGATTTAGTAGCTCTATCTACGTGCTCATTTTATAAAATTTCATAACAAATTCACAAAGGAGTCACGTACGCAATATTGTCTTCGCGATATATTCATTTTATTAGTCCCTTGTAGGTTTTAATTTAAAATACGAATGTGTAGAGAATTAATAAAAAATATAATACATATATACGATAGACGACACGGTTGGCGCAGTGGTTGAGCGATCGACTGCTGCGCAGCATGTCGCGGGTTCGATCCCCGCACGGAATAAATATTTGTACGACCTACAAGTATTTGTTTCGGGTCTGGGTGTTTTCTATCTATAATATGTACTATGTATTTACAAAAAAAATGTATATAAGTAGTTTATCATCCATCTCGTTACCATAACACAAGCATTAAGTTGCTTAGCTTGGGACGAGATGGCGTTGTGTGAAATGTCCAAGCTTAAGTATTATTATTTAAATTTATTATTATTATCATCATCATTTCAGCCAAAAGACGTCCACTGCTGGACATAGGCCTCCCCCAGGATTTCCACAGAGGCCTATATTCGTCACTTACGACACCCTCAGGACCCTCAGGATATATAAAAGATATAACTACATATAATATTATTGTCAAAGTTATATTTTAAGTTATTTCCTCAATTTCTCCACCGCTCGGGCAGGATAACTTAATCCGCGGCTTAATCCTATCTATCAATTTGACGGTTGCGTCAGATTCGACGACGGCATTTCATATTGGCTTGTTATATCGATTTATGCTTCTATTTCTTTAAAGGAAAACAGAGTTAAGTGGTAATTTACTTGTGCGATTGGATTTGTTATCAGTTCAAAGTTTCTTGTTGGGATTTTCGGTAGAGATGGCTATGCGGCCTTGGATCACGGATCAGATGTCTTTGTGTAAACCACAGGCATTCTTCTTTGTGTTCGTGAATTCATCATTTCAGCCAAAAGACGTCAACTGCTGGACATAGGCCTCCCCCAAGGATTTCCACAAAGGCCGTTCCTGGGCCGCCCGTCAAGAAGTCTAATATCCATGTTCAAGCTACTCCTGTTGACATCGGAGGCTCTATCCTCGAAGTTGTTGACCATTACATTTACCTGGGACACACTGTCCAGTTATGTAAGTCCAACTTCGAGAAAGAGATCAATCGTCGGATTTGTTACCAAACGGACTATTTATTGTTTAGCTTACACAACTAGTTTTTTCCTGGAAAATAAATTGATAATTTCCTTCTAATCATCGACATAAACATACTTGGTTTTGACAGTAACATTCGACTTACGTTGTTAGATATCCGAAAACATATTATAGACCTGTTATAACATAAAATTATGGGATCGACCCTTGTCACGATTATGACAGAACATCGGCAGAACAAAAACATGGATATTCTTAGAATAAGAAGAACTGTTTTCCTCAATTTTGAGACATTAGAAAGACTGTTGAAATTCTAAGAACCCCACAGAGATGTAGTCCTGAATATAACTTCTTAATATATTAAAATTACGCGTAACGTTGTTAGTCCGCGATGGACTCTTAAACTATTCAACCGATTTTAAGCAAATTTGCACACCGTGTGTTCTGATCCAACTTTATAGATAGGATAGCTTACATCACAATTTATATAGTCAAAATTTTATTTTATTGCTAATTATTTGTTTAATATTTAACATATTATATGTTAGCTCCAAACCATTCTGACAGATGGCGATATCTGTTGACTGGATTGAGTAAGTATTCAATAGATGGCGCCGTGTTAAAAGTTAAATTAATGTTATATGTAATATAAAAAAACCTTAGCCACAGCAATGCGTGGCCGGGTCTGCTAGTAGATTAACATAAATAAAGATCACTTCACAAACATCAGACATATTTATTTGACCGTATAAGATATACATTGTGAATCACACACACGTGTCATGTGACAGATTACAGAAAAGCCAGCAATAGTTAAATAAATATCCTTGGACATTTCACACAACGCCATCTCTTCCCAAGCTAAGCAACTTAATGCTTGTGTTATGGTAACGAGATGGATGATAAACTACTTATATACATTTTTTTTTATATTATAGATAGAAAACACCCAGAACCGGAACAAATACTTGTAGGTCGTACAAATATTTCTTCCGTGCGGGGATCGAACCCGCGACATGCTGTGCAGCAGTCGATCGCTCAACCACTGCGCCAACCGTGTCGTCAACAAAAATTATGGAAGTATGGAAGGGCGTATAGTCACTATACGCCCTTCCATACAGACGTACCATGTTTAGTAAACTGACTGAAATAGGAGGTGGTTCGGTCGGATGCATATTTTTTCCGTCTGGTGACAAATTAAGAATACATAGTGTCCACCCATTCTGTCCTAAGGGTGTGTAAGAGTCGATAGAAGAAAACGACGGGGATAACTACTAAACAGCCTATAAATGACCCACTGCTGAGTTGGGCCTCCTCCCGTTACATGGGGGATGATAAGCTTACTGTGCCACGCTGGCCAGACGGGTTGGCACAGGCTTTCCTTCTCTTGCGGCTAGGTTTTCGGCCTTGTCATTTCCTTTTTTTCCTACTCTTCGGACAACCTCTGGATGGAATGGGGTGTTCATACTATAAATTCAAAATCCGTCATCACGTGGATCATAATACTCTTATTACACACACACAAATAACTATACTAAGTTTTAGGATACATTTGAGTCGATTTGGTGGGCAGATGAAAAACCATAGAAACAAAATACTTGTCTAACAAGAAATCGTTTTTCAAATTTAGGTTGAATCTTAAACAGCCTAGTCGTCCATAATGTACTTTGAACCTCAATGTGGTGGCTTAAATTTCGCTCGAGGCGTTTCGTGTCAACAAATCAGCGAAAATGTCCGCCAAAACTGGCAACACGACGGGCAATAATATTTTCCTCATTTAAGCGAATAATTTCATCCCATTATTTGTTCACACAAACGCGGCGGAATTAGCAAGAACCTTGGACACCTTGTTTTGTAATGGAAGCCGAAAAATTTCAACCCCGTTTAGGAATAACACTTCAACCAATATTAGAACGATGATCTGAAATTGAATCTTTAAACATACACTATACAGTCGAATATACATACACAAACCGAGACGTAGACGGTTTACTGTTCGAATTAGTTAGTAAGAAATTAATTTTAACTTTGTTATCTGAGACCTGTGGAAATATAAAACGTAATACATATTAGTTAATGATTCCAGTGAAGCAAAATAATTTGTACGTAATGTTACAATGAGATTCTTCTATGTCTTTTTAAAAAGTAATTTATTACACGACGAATGGAATAGAATGAAATTACACTTAATATCGGGAAAAATGGTTACGTGTGAGACAGATGAAGGCTAGGAGAAGACTGCCCGCCGGTCGGGGTGGTCTGAGCACGTAGAGATTGGGATTGCTGACTAGACAGAAGGTTTAGCCAGCGTCAGGGAAAAGGTATACTACAGAAGGGTATAACAGCCCCCCGGAGAAGAGTAAACTTCGGGGTTGCAACTCCGAATGTTTACAGGTAGGTTAGGAAATTCGGAGCCTAGCAGGAGGCGTAAATGGAGTAGGAGATGGAGAAGAAGGTGTTTGATGATGTTGGGTAGGTGTGCCGAGGAGTTCGATGGGATCTGAGCGAGTCTCAGTACCCTGGCGTATAAGTCTAGACAGGTAACCATTTCCTTTCATAAAATAGAAGATTTTATACAAAACTAAACTTAATACTACACATGAAATAATAATAGTTATTATAGAGTGATGTGTCCCATATTTGACTATAAACGGTGGTTGGTCTATAATTCGATCCAACTCAGATAAATAAGTTTTAATTTCATGATTTGAATGTAGATTATCTAAATTGGATTCCCGCAGGTGTACAGGGGGCACATCATCTAGTTTTACGATATCTAGGTTAAAATTAGAAAGGTTGATTACATTAAAATAAGAGGACACTGGTAAGATACTAAAATTAAATGAGGGACCCTGTGGGGTCAATACAATATTTTTACTGTATGCGGTACATTGATTAGGTACCGAGATTATTCCGGCACCATGGATAGTGTCCTCGGTTACATCTGAATAATTACAATCTAATGTTATTTTACTTGACCTTGATTGAACAAATAGCCACCTATTGAATTTTAATGGATGCCAGATATCTATAGTACCTGGGAGGAATTTAGGTTGGCATGTTTCGGGTATATTATTTAAAACCCTGGTTAAGATCTCACTTTCACAGATCGGATCTGCGGACACAGAATAAATGTTCATAGTGTTACATATGTAATACGTGTCACTATAGTCACGACAGTATTCTAAAGAGTTGAATTTGCAGTATTGCGTTTTGTCATTGGTCATGGCGATGTACTTAGTACTAGGTAATAGCATTCCAAATATTTCCGATTTGTTATGCGGCATAGGTAAAGGTAAGTTATGGTAAAGAATATATTCTTTCGGGAAAACTAAAGGAATTTGAACAATAAAAATGATTCTATCCGTAGAATAAAAACATTTCATGTCGATTACTTTTAACATCGTATGCATATCATGTAAGTTTAGGCTAATCGGTAAGTCTACATTGTTAGGTAGCTTATTATAATGGTTGGCGAGCTCTCGGAATAATTGCGCGGGCGTTAAGACCGCCGGGCTTAAGATATTTTGACTACA
Organism: Clostera curtula; assembly: GCA_905475355.2. NCBI lineage: Eukaryota > Metazoa > Arthropoda > Insecta > Lepidoptera > Notodontidae > Clostera > Clostera curtula. The sequence goes on along the minus strand of FR997808.1, from coordinate 5,231,292 downwards.
GAATATAATACCGTTCGTGAGGTCTTCAAGTTGGAATGATAAGGTGAGTATTGAGGTCTCCAAACTGTTCAATATGAATTCAAGTCTAGTAATAATGTTATTATTTACCGATTCCTGAGAAAAGTTTTTAATTATGGATGAAAGCTCGTCAACCGCATCATATAAGATAGCTTCATTGTTTTCTAAGGTTTGTAGTGATTGATTGAAAGAAGATAACGTAGAAGTAGTAACTATAATATTTTGTTTTAACAACGAAGCTAACTTTTGCTGATCGTGTTGTAATAAGGAAATAGCATTGTCATACTTTAGGGCATCATTTTCGTCTAAAGTGCCAAAAATAGTCCTAAGTATTGAACCACCAGCGCCAATCCAGGCTGATCTACTCTGTTTGTCGGAGATGAGGTGTTCAAAAGAATTGAAAGAGTCTACCATGTCGCGGTAGCGAACTGCTAGCGGTTCGACTGTACTAAAACATTCGTCGTTGTTTACGATACGATTTGATGAACAAAATTCTTTCACGATTTTTATAACGGATTCAATATTTTCCATATGGCTGGAAAAGTGAGAGATATCCTGCGGAATGAGGATATCTAAATGACCATTTTGAATCTTAAGTTTTCCTTCATAATCAAAGAAAATACCTGGACTTGAAGTAATTGGCTGGACAGACAGTTGCGCGTCTATCGTGGCCCTGAAAGTAGAACATAAAGGAAATGGAAAGTAAAATGCTTACGAACAGTTAATTTACCTTACATCTAGCTATGTATAATATGTCTTATTCTAGGAATAGTGTTGAATGAAAGTAAGTATTTATTTTATTACTAAGGTATATTAATTATAATTTATTTACTCTATAGGTTCCACGTCACGCGGGAGAAGAAAAGAGATAGTATTTGCAGTTTTAATTTCATCATAATGATGGGTGACGTGTCTCCTATTTATCAAAAGAGTCAAAGTATTGTTGCCATTTATTTTAATGACCTTGAATGGGCCCTTCCAGCATGGAGACAGAGCCTTGCCTTGGCGGACGTGACTTTTCAGGAAAACATGGTCTCCGGCTTTATATGAGACAGGTTTAGTGCGCTGGTCGTAATAAACTTTAGATCTCTCCTTAGAGGCGGTAATATTTTCGATAGCTCTGTTTCGCGAGTGTTGAAGTCGGTGCTGTAGCATTTTCAAATATTCAGGGTACGTGGTTTCAGGAGACGATTCGAAAAGAGAGTCAGGAATGAATGGCTTATGACCAAAGAGCAATTCATAGGGAGTGAAATTAGTAGTCGAATGGACGTTAGTATTATACGTCATCATCGCTGTGTGTACATATCTGGGCCAGTTGTTAAGGTTGGGATCTACGAAGGATTTTAGATATTCTTTGAGAGTAGAATGACTCCTCTCAAGAGCACCTTGAGTCTGTGGGTGATATGGGCTGGACCAGAGTTGTTTGACCTTAAGGAATTTACATGTCTGCTTAAACAGGTCTGAAGTAAAGTTAGTTCCCTGATCCGTCAGGATAGTTTTGGGTATACCAAATAGGCTAACGAAATGAACGAGGCAGTCGGTGCTTTCTTCAGCAGTCGCGCTACGCATGGGGTACGCGACGGAGAATTTAGTTAAATCATCCTGTATAGTAAGGATGTATTTAAGCTTGGCCGTGCCGGATTCGGGGAGCGGACCTACAACATCCAATGCTACTCGTTGAAAGGGGCTAGTAGAGGTGGAAGTGATTTGCATGGGGGCGCGATTAGTTCTCCTGAGCGCTTTATTGAGTTGACAAGAGGTACAGTGTTTTACGTATTCTTCTACGTCTGACCGCATACCTTTCCAGTAATATCGCTCTTGGATTCGTTTTAGCATTCGCGTGGAACCAAGATGTCCTGAGATGGGAAGGTCATGATTTTGGTTAAGGATCTTCTTTACTTCGGATGGAGTCGGATAGATAATATCATCGTGATATAGGTGAACAGTTATATTTGTCCCATGGAATAGGTATCCTAGCATGTTATATATTTTAACCAAAGAATGTTTATGGAAAGGATTCTTAAAGTCCGATATTCCTACTTCATTTATAGTAGGGTAGGACATAATTATTTGGTCACGAGCATATTTAAGAGACTTGAATATGTCCGGATATGGACTATCATCGAAATGATGGACTTTGATGAAGAGGAAGAAGTAAGTTTTGTCTTCAGCATCAAGGCATAGGAAGGTAAATAGGGATCTTTCTTTCTTCAGAAGTTCATCGCGATCAAGACTTGGGCAATTATCGAGCACCTCTTGAACATATGGCATGGATTCATCCATGTCTATTGAGGTAGGTATGATTATTAGTTTTTGTATACTTTTTAGTAAACTATCATTATGTTCAATGATACGAGTATTGAAGGATTTTTCAGGTGACTTCAGGAATTGGCTATAATTTTCATCGAGTAAAGGTAAGTTTTCAGGTACTGGAGGAGGAGTCCCAGGATTGGGGTAAGTAGATCTAGGTAAGGATTCAGGATTTTGCCAACTAGTAGAAGGTTGGGGCTCTGGTTCTACCTCACGACGTGTTTCGCGATCTACAGAATTAAGGTAATCCATTACTTCGTCTTCGATTTCAGGATTTATTAGATCGGGATTAAGGTTCGAGGGAGGAGAAAGTGACAGATCTTGTGGATCAATGTTTACCTTGTCAGAGTATAAAGGATTTACAGGGTATCTGGAAAGGGCATCTGCAGCTGAATTTAATTTGCCTTTGCGGTAAGTGATTTCGTACTCATATTCCTCCAGCTTTAACCGCCAACGTTGGAGTTTACTACTAGGATCTTTGTGATTAAATAGCCATATTAGAGGGCGGTGATCTGTGACTATTTTGAACTTTCGCCCATAGAGGTAAGGGCGAAAGGTTTTACATCCATAGATGATAGCCAACAGTTCTTTCTCTGTGGTGCTATAGTTTATTTCACTTTTATTAAGCGTACGAGATGCAAAAGCAACTGGTTGGTCCTTGCCTATAGGACCCTGGGACAGTACTGCACTTACAGCGTAATTTGACGCGTCACAAGTGAGAATAAAAGATTTGGAGAAATCAGGATAGATTAGTAGCGGAGCGGTAGTTAGTGTTTGTTTTAACGTATCAAATGCTAATTGTTGTTGGTTTTCCCATTTGAATGTTGATTCTTTTTTGAGAAGAGTTGTCAAGGCTTTAGCTGTTTTGGAGAAGTCGGGGATGAAACGGCGGTAATATGAAACTAGACCTAAGAATGATTTTACATCTTTTGGTGTCCTTGGAATTGGAAAATTAGCGACGGCTTTGATTTTATCGGGGTTAGGTTTAACACCGTGTTCCGTAATTACGTGACCTAGATAACAGACTTCGCGTCTGAGGAACTCGCACTTTTCTGGTTGGAGTTTAAGATTAAATTTCCTCAGTCTTTCGAATACGGAGATTAGATTTGCGATGTGGGACTGGAGGTCATACGAATATATTACGATATCATCTAAGTAAACAAAACATCGCACGCCTTGAAAGCCAGATAGGGCTGTGTTCATGAGTCTTTGAAACGTAGAAGGAGCGTTTTTTAGACCAAACGGCATTCGGGTGAACTGAAAATGCCCCTCGGGAACTGAGAATGCTGTTTTTTCTGCATCCTCGTCCTTGATCTCTATTTGATGAAATCCTGAGGCTAAATCAAGGGTGGAGAAGTACTTGCTGTTGCCTAATTGGTCTAAGATTTCTGTGATCTGGGGAATTGGAAAGGTATCGCCTACTGTGATATCGTTGAGTTTTCGATAGTCTATTACTATGCGCCACTTCTGTTTGCCCGAGGCATCTTGTTTCTTAGGGACTATCCAGATTGGGGAAGACCAGGGGGAGATAGATGGCTTAATTATTCCCTGGTCTAACATTTGGTTGATTTGTCTATGAACTTCGGCTTTGTGAATCTCCGGGAATCTGTAGGATTTTGTATTTACAGGATTATCGGATGAGGTTTTAATTTCATGTTGGATAGCTTTAGTGTAGGATAGTTTTTCTCCTGGGAGGTAGAATATGTCCGAGAAGTCGGAGCAGATTTGGAACAGGGATTGAGTCTCTTCATCATTGAGGTGAGATGTACGAAGCTGGTCTAGAACTCTATTGGTCCGTTGGAAGGCGCTAGGTATTTCGGAATAGGAGTTAGTCATATCAGGTGCAGAAAAATACGAAGATTCAATAGGCGATAATCTTAAATTGAGATTTGATTGAAGAGGAATAGGCGATTCTGAAATATTGGCGACTGTAAGATTAATTCGGTTGTTGTCTTTTACTTGAACGAGACAATTTGCAATTAAAAGATCGTCAGAGGGACTTTGATCAATAATGAGGCCGATTTTGATTTCTGGATTGACGACCGAACATTCTATAACAACTTCTGCCCGGGGTGGTATAATGTAGGTAGGTTCGCAAAACTGAAGAGTTGTTTTTCGGTCTCCAAAGAGTAGGGAGTCTGTTGAATAATCAATAGTGCACTGAAACGATTTTAGGAAATCATTACCGAGAATACCATCGTATGGCAGATGGATCTTTCCTACTACGTGGAATTTATGCTTAAGAGGTTTGCGGAACGAGTCTGCTAGCAGTAGATTAAGGTTAAAGTGACCTAAAGTTGCCGTAGTTTCCTCAGCAGGGTCAATACCCTTTATTAAGATTGGTTCTTTAGTGAGAGTCGGTTTAAACTGTATTGAATCTTGTTTAATGAGACTAACGGAAGAACCGGAGTCGATTAATAACGTAAGAGGTACTTCAGAAATAGGCGACTGAACTAGAATATGTGGAAGTAGTAGTTTGGAGTGATTACTGGATACTTCGTATACCTCGAGTGTTTTATGAATCTTGGATTCACTGGAACTCATGATAGGAGATACAGTGGATGCAGTGAATACAGCGGATGCTGCGGATACAGTGGATACAGTGGATGCAGAGAATACAGTGGATGCAGTGGATACAGTGGATGCAGTGGATACAGTGGATGCAGTGGATACAGTGGATGCAGTGGATACAGTGGATACAGTGGATACAGTGGATGCAGTGGATTCAGTGGTTGCAGTGGATACTGCGGATACAGTGGATACAGTGGATGTTGCGGATACAGTGGATGCAGTGGGGATAGCATACTTTCGATTGGTGTCGAGTTCTACGTCTTGACATCTCATACGACACCTATGCGAGACGTTTCCTAGTTTTTTTGATAATCGACTTCGTCGCGAGAGTCGTCATTGTAATTAGGCGCGTACTGAGGTGCCTCCATATAATGCACCGGATTTGGTCTATAAGATGGCCCAGGAAGGTTAGGGTTTGGGTTTGAGAACCGCTGGTTGTTATATGTTCTTTTCCGGCAGTTCTCAATGCTGTGACCCGGGGACTTGCAATACCTGCACGTCATTTGATTTGAAGGCGGTTGGCGGAAATCATTTCTCCGGAAATTGTATGTGTTTGGATAGGACCGTTGAGGGTTTACGAAATCAGACCGTTTATGAAAATTGTCCGCCTGTCCCGGATTTATTGGCCTGTGCGGCGTGTTATATGTTTGGAGGATCTTCTCTTCAGACGCGGCGAAGTTGATTGCTTCATTTAAAGTTTCAGGGTCACGACAGCGAACAACAGTAGATAATTTAGGGTTAAGACCGACAATAAACGTATGTGTCGCCAGATCTTGCATGGCGGCGACACGGCCCGCAAGTTCGCCCTTCTTCTTTGTGGGGATTGATATATTTATTTCTGTTAGCAACTTTGACAAGCATGATTCAACCCTAAGTGCAAACTGGCTGATAGAGTCGGACTGTTTTTGTCGGCATTCTAGCAATTCTGATAGTAAGGCGGAGTAGTGTTTTCTTTCGCCGAACTGGGATTTCAAGAAATCCTTTAGTTGTTCCCAGTTCGTAAACTCCTTGATGGAACAAGCTGTTTCGGCTCTCCCCTGAAGTTGGCTCAGAATATATTTAAATAAAATGGGCCTCTGTATTTCCGAGGCTAAGTCATAGGCATTATTACAATTTGCTATAAACGGGCTTAGCGAGTCCCGGTTGCCGTCATAAGGCTTAATAAATTTCAATAAAATGTTCAACTCGATATCTGCCATAGTACTAAAACTGTGAAGGGTTTGTCTGGTGACCCTTGGGGTAGTGGGTGTTGGGCTCGGAGGGAGCTCAGCGTCTGCTGGGGCGATTTCGAGAGCTGATAGAGAAACTTTCTTAGTATCTGCTTCTACTTTAGGTACTTTGTGCATACTAATTTATGTTGAAGGAATGTCAATAATTATTTACAATTAATATTGAATTAAAATTAATATGACCAATGACTTACGCGAGCAAGACGACTAGTGTGTGGGCGGTAAGCAACATTTCTTCCAGGAACGGCCGGAGCGCGCGCAGCTGCGACGCGTAAACAGGATACTGCGATGACTCAGCCGAGATAGCGATGGGTTTCTTGGCACGCTACGACTAGTTTCTTCCCCTGGACACGGCGATTTCCTTCACGGGTACAGAGGTTTCTTCACAGGAAACTGAGGTTTTCTTCGCGGGGTACAGAGATTGTCTTCACGGTATAAAGGGTTTTTCTTTTTTTCACAGGGTACGGAGATTTCTTCACAGGACACGGCGATTTGTTTTACGGGATACAGAGGTTTCTTCTTTCACAGGATACAGAGATTTCTTCGCAGGACACGGCGATTTGTTTTACGGGATACAGAGGTTTCTTCTTTCACAGGATACAGAGATTTCTTCGCAGGACACGGCGATTTGTTTTACGGGATACAGAGGTTTCTTCTTTCACAGGATACACAGATGAGTCTTCGCGAGAGGCGTTTTCCCGGGATTTTCTTTTCGTCGAAAATCCATCCGCTGCCACCAATGTTACAATGAGATTCTTCTATGTCTTTTTAAAAAGTAATTTATTACACGACGAATGGAATAGAATGAAATTACACTTAATATCGGGAAAAATGGTTACGTGTGAGACAGATGAAGGCTAGGAGAAGACTGCCCGCCGGTCGGGGTGGTCTGAGCACGTAGAGATTGGGATTGCTGACTAGACAGAAGGTTTAGCCAGCGTCAGGGAAAAGGTATACTACAGAAGGGTATAACAGTAACTACAATAATTTTCCTTCGGCATATAGACGTTTTTACACTTAGGGGCTGTCCATTAATCACGTGAGGTTCGAAAGGGGGGAAAGGGTTCGGCAAAAAAAAAACCGAAATATCACAAGGGGGGAGGGGTATAGTGAGATATCACGTGTTTTTATTTTGCCGTCTAACGTCCTAAACCGAAAAGCGGTATAAAAGGTGACATTTGCGTGTAAGATTCTTTGTAGGTACTAAAAAATACCAAGGGGGAGGGAGCGGTTTAAAAATGTTTAAAAAAATCACGTGATTAATGGACAGCCCCTTAGAAGCCTATCAGAATCTTCCATCAGGTGTCGTCAACCTCTGTTTACGAGCATGAGATAATTTCAAAATACGTTTTTTTTATTTACGAGTTCGACTCAAATGCTATTGCAAACTCGAACGTATATCTAACTAGCGATCCGCCCCTACTTCGCACGGGTGCAATTAGTATTATATATAAATCATCCTCTTGAATCACTCTATCTCTTAAAACAAACCGCTTCAAAATCCGTTGCGTAGTTTTAAAGATTTAAGCATACATAGGGACGGACAGACGACAGCGACTTTGTTTTATACTATGTAGTGAAGACATATGTAATAATACACATAAACAATTTTAGTTAAATACATAGTAGACCATAAAAGATTGCACAGCTATGCGACTAAGAAAAACCATCTGACTGAGAAGACCTGAAATTAATTTCTTTCATTCACAAAATTGAACATATTTTAAGTAGGTAATAAAGTAGCAATATAGATTGTCTTTGTGGTGATGGGGTTAGAATACAGTGTCATTAACGCATTCCTTCGTGAGAGTGTCGTAAGAGCCGAGTAAAAGATGTGCGGAAAATCTAGAAGCAACAGAAAGATAATCTGTGTAATAATAAATCCCGTCTGGCTGGCGTGAGACAGTAGGCTAAACCACAGATCGACACGGTTGGCGCAGTGGTTGAGCGATCAACTGCTGCGCAACATGTCGCGAGTTCGATCCCCGCACGGAAGAAATATTTGTATGACCTACAAGTATTTCTTCCGGGTCTGGGTGTTTTCCATCCACATGGGGTTATAATATGTAAGAAATTACAAAAAAAATATATACATAAGTAGTTTATCATTCATCTCGTTACCATAACACAAGCATTAAGTTGCTTAGCTTGGGACGAGATGGCGTTGTGTGAAATGTCCAAGGATATTTATTTATTTAATAATACTACATAAACTAGACATAGACATAATATTTATAGTGGCAAGAAAAATACAAAAGTAATAAAACCAGGCACTAAACTACTAGGCTCTACTAAGCAGTGGGTCTTTTACATGCTTAGATGATGATGACAATGAACATAGAAAATACAAAGCAAAATATAATATGCAGATTGATTTTCTAATACTGCAACAAACATATGGGTAAAGAATTATTTGGCAAACAAATGGCAAACAAACTACATTTAAATGAGTCCATAAATACGTAAATGATAGTTTAACTCGTTCCAAAGCTGCCGTGTCATTCGGAAACCCAAAATCATTTCCCCTTAATGGAATTGCCAGTCATTGGCTACACAAAAATGTTTTGACTAATCTATTGGAAAATGAATTACGTGTGCGTTTCATGTTACGTACAAATTTTCCGACATTATCGAATATTTTCATTTTCATATATATTATTTGTAAATTTGTGAGTATTGGTATTTGTGGATTCCGATTCTACGGTTACACTTTTTTTCTTTCCAGTGACTTGAATGCCTTTGACCCTAGGCTTGCGTGATGGAAAGCAACGCCAGGGTCTAAGATGGAGCAGGCAATTCAAGGAAATGCCCTGTCGGGCAACGGCTCTCACATACACACGACGGACCACAGTAAAAGCCTGACCATTCGATCCAACCACCAAGCGTAGTGGGTTTTGTAACAAAACCAAACAAAACTTTTGTTGACATTTACAACATTATACATTATACAGCGTGTAACAAAAACCCTAAAGCCATAATGAAAAGTTCGTATGTATGTCGTAAGTATTTTTAAGTAACATGTATGCATTTAGTAATTTTGTTTAACATTTGTATTCAAAATGTCTACATCAACTCTGTGCTTATCCGTCTAAAAATGCTATGCATACCTGTAATTGACATAATTACTGTAGCAATTTTTATGCTGTAAACGTCATCATATTAATTTCTATGTAATTTATGTTGTTGGTGTGCTCATGAAATAAATAAATAAAGCCAAATTTCAGGAAAAAAACATCACTTTAGTCACCGATTGGTGATTAAACAGAGTACTGGGTACAGGTACAGGTACATACTAGGTACTGAGTACCTAGTCTGGTAACTCTATCGAATATCCCACCCTCAAACGACTCAAACACTCATCATACAAAAACCCATTCTGGTCATAACTTTCCACAATATTTCTTGTTTTCAACAACTTCGAATAACATTTGGGATTGGTCTGTCATATTAATTCCAAGACAATTTGTCTCGGATTCTCCTCTCACTTTGTATTACGGTTTCTTTGACGGAATTGTAATACAAGCTCGGAGTAATTTGAATAAACACTCCGTTTCTCAAGTACCTTTGTACGTAAAAGTATATTAAAATAATCTATTATATTTCTAAAGGGACATTTTTATGGAATTCGCAATTTGTATGGAAACATCACAATAAGGCGCAACTCTGCAGAAGTTTTAAATGTGATTATGTAAGGTTTTCTTATGAAGTCTAGTATTTCGGTAAATTATGTCTTGATGGTTCGGACCTTTCAGATAGGACCATCTCACCAGTGGGTCATTTATGGGCTGAGTATTAATTGTAGCTTCAGATACTTTGTAGTAGTTTGGTCGCGGGAATGTCCAAGGATTGGGAAAACTTAAGACATTAATAGTGTAGTAGTTAACATCTTGGTCTGAAACGTTGGGGTTATATAAAACAACTCAATCAGAACTATCAAAAGTGGATTTACCGCACTCCTTAGCGGTGATTGGCAGAGAAGGAAGATGTGTTATTGGTTGACGATATGCCCGCTCCATTTAACTAAGTACCACCAATTAACATCATCCTTTTTTTAAGTTTTGTTTCTACGCTTAAGTAAGGTTGTCAAAACTCATGGTTGCCAAGGGATAATTATCCAGCCAGAAGGGGTGGTATGTCTGGCTAAGGGTCGCAGCGCCTATCCCCTGCGTAGTAGTCGGGGAAGTCTTAACTGTGCGAATTGCTCTTGAAATTTCGCTACCGCGGTGTAGGATTTTTTGGTAATTCTCGAATTTGTAGGCGATATTTCTTGATTTAATTAGTTCAGATTTTTCGGGTTAATTGTGTAAACATGCTACATTACGTTGGTCGCTACAAAGGGAAGCATGATGTTGGTAGCACAAGGAATCCACTTTTATTCTGCTGCCAGCGTAATTGCCAAAGCCTATATTTTGCTCAGAAATCCAGCAAATTTTGAATTGACCTACATACCTACATATTTACGTAGCTAATAAAATTTCACCAAAGAATGTGGAATGTTCACGTTACCAACACATTGGTAATTCTCGGCGTAAGTAGGTTCGGTGGAATTCCTTTAGCCGAAAATGTTCACAGATTCTCACCTTTGTTGGGCCATGATAAATATCTATTGCGAGGAAAACTGGAAAGCAAACTCTGATGGATGACGGCAATTCTTTACATCCCCGCGTGCCATTAAACGATTTTACGCACTTAAATTTTATGGTGCTCAAATATATTAATAAGTATACACATAATATTAAAGCAACTTTTAAAGGTGTGTTGTGGTTGGATATATCACTTTAAAGTGTCCAGTATGTAGATATCATAAAAAATTCGTATGCATTTGTCATTAATTTTGTGTAAATTAAAAAGTTAATCTGAATTTTCCATATCTAAACAGGACAATACAGCACTGTGAACTGCAAAATTTGAATAAAATTACTACATATCTATATATATACATACTACAAATAAATAAAATTGTAGTGTCTGTTTGTAATAATAAAATAACCACTTTTTTACTAAATGCGTAAGTATGTATACACAGCACATAAAAAATGACATCTTTTTAAAATTTTATCCGTCTGTCTGGCTGTTAGTTTATTCCGGGTAATCTCTCGAACGGCGGGACCGATTTTGACAGGATTTTCACTGATATGTACCTGGATGATATAAGGAGTAACTTAGGCTACTTTTTTAGACTAGCTTCACCCTGTGGCTTCACTCTTGCGAAGCCGGGACGGGCCGCATAAACCCAGTTAACCCTTAAATGACCCCTGCTGAGTAAGGGCAACTCCAACTACATGGACGGTAATACTGTGCCACGCTGGCCAGACGGGTTAGCATAGGTTTTCGTATTAAATTTCCCTTCCCTTGCGACTTGGTTATCGCCTTTTTATTTTATTCCTCATCTGCCATTGACCATACTCTGTAACCATACTCTGTACATAGAGATGTCATTACGCAATTATTTAAGAAATGTTTATGTATTATTTTTTATTTGTATTCTTTTTTCTCTCATCCGGGTTGGAGCTGAAAATCAGTGCTGCATATACATGCAGTGTATACTGAGCTCCTGCCTTTTAGACACCATATTATTGTAACCTAAATTTACTTCTTCTTTCTATAAATTTGTGTGTCTAATAAAAGCATTTTCTTTCTTTCCTTTGTCATTTCTTAATAACCAGCTCTTACGACATCCAGTGGATTAAATGGGTTGGTCCAGATTTTGCGGGTAAATTGTGGTAAGTACGAAGCATGCTGGTCGCTACAGGTTAATGTAAAGGTAAAGGTGATTGTAAAGAAACCCTCTGGGCAGGGAGTAGTCTTAAAAAGGTAACGACTACACCAACCTATGTTTTTGCCATTAGACTGTCCTAAAAGCTATTTCAAAGTCATGGGGCCGGCCATCAAGGTTTTACTACTGCCTTTATGACTGCTAGTGACGTTGTTATAGCTTACGTTAGCGGTAACGTCAATACCATAGACATCATCAACATCATCACAACCAATAAAGTTCAGTCTAGTGTATGGAGGAGTAAACCCAAAAAGTGTTGGCTTGACGTCGTAAAGAAGAAAAAAAAAAATGCGTGCCAATGGGCTCACTACCAGGGATGCTGAAGACCGTGCGAAGTGGAGAAGAAAAAGTCGGAAAGCGGACCCCGAACGCCGAAGCGAGAGTTTGGCCTGCAACCGGGATATAACGCGATGATGATGATGATGATGAGCACAGTCTAGGGTATATTATTTCCTCCAATTAGATTACTTCTTCTACTACTTCTCAGTCCATGAAAGACCCACTGCTGAGTTGGCCCCACTCCAACCACACGGAGGCCTACTGTGGCACACTGGCCAGACGGGTTGGCATAAAATAAAATAAATAAATATCCTTGGATATTTCACACAACGCCATCTCGTCCCAAGCTAAGCAACTTAATGCTTGTGTTATGGTAACGACATGGATGATAAACTACTTATATACATTTTTTTTTGTTAATTTATACATATTATAGATAGAAAAACAGTTTCCCGCCAGTTTCGTATCAAGTTCCTCTTCTCTTGCGGCCAGGTTTTCGACCTTATCAGGAGTAGGTAGGTACGGCCCACGGATAGCCATTAAAGTAATATAAATTGTACAAAGTACAATGTTTGATAAGGGGAACAAGGGGGCGTTTGATGGTGTGAGATGGTACAGACTATCTTAACCCACCCAGTTACTATAATACAGCTTTTTTACTAGCATATAAATGAATGATGTCTTATGTTTTCACGACAATTTGCACATTGCAGGAAATGATTTTATATAATTCCCAATGTTGGGAATTAATTAAATTACCTATACACGATCCGAACCGCCCAGAAATCATTTTCCAGAAATCATCTTAAAACTCATTTGTTTATTGTTAAACTCTGTGGTCAAATTGAGAATAGACCTTTAATTTAACACTATTAAATGCCATGACACTTCACTATCAATAGCATCACAACATAGTTCAAAATAAAAAAGTCGTTGTGGTCTGTCCGTCCATATGTATGCTTAAATCAATAAAACTACGCAACGGATTTTGAAGCGTTTTTTTTTAATAGATAGATTGATTCAAGAGGAAGGTTTTTATGCATAATACATGCATAATAGCACCCGTGCGAAGCCGAGGTGGGTCGCTAGTTAAATAAATTTCAGTGATAAATTCCCTTTGAATAAATACTATCAGAGTTTACGGCTTCATCCACTGTATTGTTATTAGACGTTACGACGTGAAGTGTAATCACTTTATTGTTTCCATACCCGCTTTGGGTGTGCCAAATAGCTTTGTCACTCTAGCCCGAATTAATTTACTGGAAACTTGCGAATCATCCGCTATAGACATCTTTTGTTTCGGTTTTAAAAGAAACAATAATTGTTGCTACTACTCTCTATGGTATATTTTATAGTTTTTTGTGAATAAATGCGCCCATCGAAGCTTTTCTGTTGAGTCAGGTTATGTTTTTTTTTATTGCCCTTAGAGGCAAAAGAGCTGGCGGCCCACCTGATGATAAGTGTAAGCCGCCGCCCATGGACTTTGGCAGTGCCAGGGGCACAGCTAAGCCGTTGCCTACCGTGAAGTGAGTGCTCTTTTTAAACCTCGTTTAAAGGAGGACATGTCGTAGCGCTCGGGAACGACTTGATTAGCATGTAAGCCCATGCATGACCTAATACTGAAGCGGGCCTCTTCGACATTCAAGGAGGGAAATTAGCCTACTGCCACGCTTGCCAGTCGGGTTGGCACAGGGTTTGTATTAAGTTTTCCGTCTCTTGCGGCTAGGGAGTCTGCTTCTTGCGTTCCTTTACCCACCTTGTGACACCCTCAGGATTGAACCCACACCGGGTTGGAGACATTGTCTGTTCTAAGTCCGTCGCCACACGGTCAAAGGTAATTTAAGACGAGATACTAAACTGTAAACTTATTTGTATTATATGTGGAATAATGGTTACCTAAATTTGTTTCCAATAATTTGGAAACGTTCCAAACAACCCTAAGTCTATTAGTTCCAAAGATCTTCATAATACATTATGGCTACCCAATATTTGCTCACAAACATCTCAATCGATTAATAGGGAACACTCTAGGTTCAGATTTCCGGAATCTAATATGAATTTGATAGAGGACTATTAGTCAGCATTTGTAGACCAAAAACAAAAATAAATGGTTTTATTTTCGCTTTTTTTTTTGTTCGCTTAGTGCTACATTATCTCTCTCTAGGAAATCCTCCTTGTGGAATTTAGTTTATGATACTATGTATTCCTCCGTGTGATGACGGATCTAGAATACATAGAGTAACCACCCCATTCCATCCCGAGGGTGTCGTAAGAGTCAACAAAAGGTCATGACAAGGCTGAAAACCAAGCCGTAAGAGAAGGAAAACTTAAAAAGATATCGTTTTTTGTTTATCGGCCGGGGTAAAATCCTTTATGGACTTCCTCGCCGGCCACGGGGATGGCCAGCGAGGGGAGTGTGGGACTCTCCCCCGTAGTGGGGGCCTACCCACTAAACCTCCCCGGGGTGCTCCAACTCGCGTCCTGTACAAAAAGATATCCTGTGTCCCGTCAGGACAGCGTGGCACACTAGGCACATTTGGGAGGAGGCCTGACTCGACAGTGGGTCATTTATGGGCTGAGTAGTAGTAGTAATATAAATCCTTCACAACGCGTAATATTTGGCGGGAAACACAGAAATTAAGAAGAGAAACATTGATTTTGCAATATATTTAATGACATCGATCCATCAATTAGGCCGCTATCGGGGAAAGATTCGCAATTCCAGCGTAGGTCGTAAATCCCGCCCTGTAGACCAAACGAGGCGGTCTTAGGGGTCCCTAGCACAAATTTTACGGTATTAATTTGAACAACACTTGAAAATGTAGGCTTTTTGTTAATTACGCATTTTAAGGGCCAACTCGAAATGAGTTCCTTGTTTTAATGTCCGAAATGGTGTTCTGGGATATTAACATCTTGGGACACATTTGTCACGCTAGTGAAAACCGACGCTGTTGATAGATCTTTGTGTATTTTATGAAAGAAACACTGTTTTATTTACTTTTTCATTATCACACAGACATCGCAAAAGTCAACATCAAGAAATATTGCCTACAAATGCGAGAATTGGCAAAAAGTCCTACACCACCACAGCGAAGTTTATAGAGCAATTCATAAGGTTAAGGAATTCCTGACTACAGTTATCGGGGCCCCCTGCCAGACACACTGCCTTGTCTGGCTGGATGATCATCCCTTGCGCTTAAACATGCATAATATTAGCCAAGTGACGTACCACTATTACAGCTACTTGGTCTCTAAGTACTTCGATCACCCTAGCACCTATGTTTCAATAACCATTATACAAAGAAACATTTTATGGACTATATCGTGACGTCTTGTAAATTTCATAACACGTGTTTATGTACCAGCGCTAGAAGCTAGTTTTTTAAAGACTTACGATGGTACAGACAGACTCACTGACTAGTCTAACTCATAACAGCACTATTTATTTCACTATTGCCTCGTTGGTCTAGTGGTTAGATGTGCCGCCTTTGGATCAACGGGTCCCGGGTTCGATTCCGGGGTCGGGCAAGTGTTTTTGTGTAAACCAGAGGCACTGGCTCGGAGTCTGGGTGTCATTTCTATATATAATATGTATGTATTTACAAAAAAAATGTATATAAGTAGTTTATCATCTATCTCGTTACCATAACACAAGCATTAAGTTGCTTAGCTTGGGACGAGATGGCGTTGTGTGAAATGTCCAAGGATATTTATTTATTTATTATTTATTTATTTGTGTCATGGCTTGAAAAAAACTGAGATGTCTACTGGCGTAATTAATTACGTTCGCAATTTCTACAGAAAAAAAGACATTTAAAAACGTTTAAGAATTCGGGTTCCTTCCGTCCTCTATTATGCTTACATTTGAATAAAAAGTGCCTTCAACGATCTAATTAAACAAGAAAGTATTTTTAATACGCTTTTATTCACTTCGTATGTAACGGAATCTTTGAACATGATTTTGACCCCCTTCAAAACTTCGGTCGAAAAGCACCCCACGCTTTTTGTAACAATAAAATCATTTTTTCTGACAATATTTTTAATTTGAAATTTATTAAAATTTAGTGTCTATTTTTTTGTAAAAGCGTATTTTTTTAGTTTTTTAAAACTATTAAGTATTTTTATATTTTTTTACTTGTAGTTAATCACGTAATTTCGGAACAGGTATCGTAAAACCGTTAAAAGTATATCTTTAAAAAGAAACATGACTAGTTAAATGTGAGACTATCTGCGATTTTTGGTGATGCTCTATTCTTTAGTGTCTCTAATATCTCTGCATACAGGTTGTTTGGTAACTTCTATAAATAATTTCACTAAATAATTTCGACTTTACATTTCAATCAGTCAGTAAGCCACATTAGAAGTTATATACCTACCGTACCTATTTTTATTGCTTGTACCTCCCCAATATTTGCAGCAAAAACTATTTAGATGCGTACTTGTGAAGTACCGAAGGTTCCTACATTTCGTGAATACGCCACACAACTGCAATAAATTCCAAAGGGGAGACACCGTAAGCGCCTTGTCAGCCCCTAAGTATTTCCCGAGCTCATAAATGTTTTCCTTGTTGGCTGCACTGTCGTTTTCAAGGATCCATATCTTAGAGTTGATATCTTAGGTTTTCGTTGGAAATCCTCATGGATATCTGGCTGTTGGGGACTGTACCTAATGGTGCTCTGTGACCTTAGGAACCTTGGTCCACCAAAATTTCTGGTATCCCAAGCTTCGAAGTGGGCTAGGGGCTTCACTAATCTCCTCTGCTAAGGGGATCGTATTCGCCCTGTTATTGGTTTGCAATTGGAAAACCTGCATGTAGGTACACACACATTCTTCCAAATTCCGTTTTTAAACTTACTCACACTGAACCCTATAAAAATTACAGCAGAAGGTAGGCACGTTCCTTCTACTACCATCATCACATTTGCCCTCATAGATTTCTGGCGATCTGGAAGAAGGAGCACAGCACCACTCAAGGGTGGAATTTCTAGACTGTAGCTACCAGCATGCTAGGTACATATCTACATTACACAATTTACCCGAAAAATCTGAACTAATTACATCAAGGAATATCGCCTACAAATACGAAAATTACCAAAAAGTCCTACACCGCAATAGCGTAGTTTAAATTGCGATTCGCAAGGTTAAAAAAATCCGGATAAGCGCCGCGGCCCTCTGGCAAACATACCACCTCGTATGGCTGGATCATCCATTTGCGCCTAAGGATGTGTCCCCAGTAGGCAAACTGTAAGCAGCCGACTGAGTTTGCAGCGTATCGGTTTAGTACGCCCTTCCTTAAATTTGAAATGGCGTGTCCAGTTTGCTAGTTTTGCCCTAATTAAGCAGTTTGCAGCGTTATGTACGCCGACTGTCTCAGTTAGTGGCCGAGTCACAGCAAAACCGGTTGCGACGTACAAAAATCGATCTGACTTTGCAGCTAACTCGAATATCAGTTCGCCACAAATTTGCGAGTCACTCAGTCGGCTGCAAACTATTTGCCTACTGGGGACACAGCTTAAAACACAAAAAAAAACGTGATACTAGCAGTGTCGGATTAAGCAAGCGCGGGGCCCGTAGCAAATTCTTTCAAGGAGCCCATGATCTGCTATGGGTTCCTATGTTTAAAGAAGTAAAAATACAATTTAATTTAATACTCAATAGGTACGTTTAATTGCTATCGACCGAGGTTACCATTTTTGTGCGTAATGAATACTAATACATACCACGACTTAATAAGTTTCACTAAAAAAATTACCCTCAGGCAGAGATGATATGCGGTGCCCCCTTTCGCGCGGGGCCCGTAGCAATTGCTACTCTTGTTATGTGGCTAATCCGCCACTGACTGAATTCTAGCGATCAGAAAGTGTTAATTTGACGTGGGCGGTATTTCTGCGAAAATAGGAGCTTTCATGGAGCTCAATGTAATTAATTTTCCAAGGGCTCCGGCAACGCTGTTACCTACTGTTAGGTACGCCAAAGTTTGTAGTGGTAGAACTTTTTAGAGGTAAATTACTCGTCTATACTACAATTCACAGAACGTTATTGGATCCAAACCTTCTACACCTATTGCTCAATAAAATTTATCAAATCTAAAATATGGTGAGGAGTTCTTTACTAGCTATTGCTTAGACCGATTCATTCTTACTCGAATAGTGGTTAGATTAGGTTAGCAATATTATATTATCACAATACTAATGCAATAGATGTCACTAAATAATATTTAGCAGCAAAGAGGCAACATCTAACAATGATACTCATGTAATTTGACAGATGGCAGCCTCATCATATAAAACATGACTTTATTTTGCAACTCATAAAAAAGAATATACAAAAGTCATATGTTGAATATATAATAGGTAAAACATTTTTAAACTTTACTTCGCTGGCTTTGTCCTTTATATTTATAAAGCCCGAGTAGATGACCACAAACGTGATTGATTTAGGTATTGCTAGTTTTAATAATATGGCAACTTTAATAGTTTGCCTTGTCTATGGTTACATCACATGACCCTTTTATTTTGTTCCCGTGATCAAAATTGTGGAAATTCAAAAATAATTACGCGCAATGGCCAAAGTAAAAATTGACGTGGATGACATACACGAAAATTCGCTTGATAACAGGTATAACAGTGTAAAATGAGCTCTTTTTGTGCAGTGAATTATATAATTAGGTTAAAAGCTAACGAAGGTCATTGGTGTATAGTTTTGCAACTTGGCACGCACTTAAAATGTTCTCTGGTATGTATTTTGGTTTAAATTTGTTATTTTTATATTCCCCATTTATTTGCAGTGCAGATGGTGAATACATGGGTATGGTAGATGAGGGATGTTTTGGTAAGTGCCTCCGTTAAATATGTATCAATTGAATTCTCTTTGGTGTCATAGCTAAACAAATTTAATTAATTTGCTACTTGTTCTCAATTTAATTAACTGCATGTAAGACACCGGTGTTATTTAATTAAGGTTAAATTTAATTATGCTTCAACTTCAGGAGCTAGTGGAGAGAAATCCCAAATAGTATCACAATCATACTTAGACAACAACGATAATAGTGCATTTAATTTGAAAGAGTTATGTGAGTATTTTTGAACTTTACTAATGGTGGTTTCACTATTTGAAGCTGTTTATACTTTAGATTATTTACTATGCTGTTGCATTTTGTTTGTGTTTTATTTTTAAATTTACTCTGCTTATCAAGAAATACATTGTAAATTATACATTGTTTATTAAATGTACTCCTTTATACAACTTTCATACAGTGTATAAAAATGAATTGATTCATGCTCTTCTATAGCCTTCTTATACCTGATATGTTAAATAGAAACAATACTTGTAATTTTTGTGTGTTAATCTAAGAATATCCGACATTAAAAACAGACACACTCACACACATCTATTTATTGAGCACCACCAACAAGCTACTTAAAAAATCGATTAGTTTTTCTCATTAAATTTAAAAAAAACAATGTTAGGGATCTTGTTAATTCACAATAAATGTGATTTTAATTTATGTGTTTATGTAGTTATATTCTTAAAACTAACTAGTGATATTGAGCTTTCAAAAAGATTTGAGTTTTGAATATTATAGTGGAATTTGCCATAATAAAACAAAAATTAAGTGTACAAACATTTTACTTTTCTTAATGAAAAGAGATTGAGAGTGTAATTTAAGGAAATCACATTAAACTTAGCAGTTCATGCTGTGTTGCACATTGTGTCATCAAGAATAATTCAGTTGTGGTGTCAAATTTTAGACAAAAAAAAAGTGTATTTTCTCTCAAAACTCTCTAACACATTCAGAAAAGTCAAATTTTATAACACTTTAGATAAAACACTTAGATAAGTTTATCATCTCAATCTTTATTTCAGCTGCAACTATAATCTCAATAATTAATATTTGTAAATGTATTTGTAATATGAAATACATGACAAACAGCATTTTTCTTTCAAAATCCTCTTGTTATCATTGATATTTAAATCTCACAGAACTCTCAGTCAATATTTAGTACTCTCTCACCCTTATTGTAGGATGTTTTACAGACTATTCATTTTAAACCTCATGGAATATTAAAAAAAAGTTACCCTAGATCATTCATAAAAAGTTGTCTTTGAATGAGTCCAGTCCCAAGAGTATTTAATTTTATTTTCTTTCACATTGCAGCCGGAGTTACTTACAAATTTATACCAATGACCGGCGAAGAGACAGGAACCACAATTAGCCAATCACCAACACATGGTACGTTTACATAAAAAATATTTTAATAATTTAGGGTGACAACTAAACAATTTAACTAAACTTCAAGGGAAGTAAAACTTGATTACAAGCCCTATACCAATCTGGCCAACGGGGTCCAGTAGGATTATTTCCCTCCATGTCAAGAGGAGGCCCAACTCAGCAGTGGGTAATTTCTAGGCAGCTGTCTGATCTTTGTATATTCAATCCATGTTGCAACAATATGCTTGCACTGTGTGGAAAATATTTCGTCAACTATTTTGGAGGTAATCTTATCGCTAATGGTTGAATGCTATAGATATTTGTAGGAATGGAAATTATCATCAACACCACCATATCAGGCAAAAGACACCCACTGCTGGCCAAAGGTGAACATCCAAGGATCTCCCGCATGCATTGTTTTCCATTTTGGCCCACTGTGAGGAATGGAAATTGAAGAAAATGATTTAGAAATGTGTACAGGCTTTTTCACTACAACCAGAACTCTAAACTAACCAACAGAACATTGTTAACTCTTTCCAGACACATCCTATTTCGTGATAAGCAACCCTGTAGAAGTATTTGGCACGCAACAACAGAAAAAGCCAGTACCGAGAGATCCTTTGCAAGTCAAAGCAGTCACAACAAAGAAAGTAAGACAAATTTAAGTTCATTAAAAAATGTAGTTTTTGTGGTACTAACATATTAAATTTAGCTGTTGGCTGTATCATTGTAGTTTCCATCAATAAGGCAGGCTATATAGCCAAGTATGCAAGACACTATGTGGATGGTTATCCCACAACCTCAAAAAGAAGGTTGCAAGATATGCTTTGTTCTTTTTCCAACATCCAGGGTAAGGGTGACAAATCAACATGCGAGCTATGCTGCGCTGTGCTATGTTTGGTCAACTCGCTCGTCTAATATTTTAATGGTGGTGAGGGGGCTTGTGTGCCCATCAGCAACGAAAGCCTCAATGTCTAAGGGCCTCCCAGTCGCCCGGGACGCCCTCCGATAGACGCTTTACCGAATAGCGGGCACCAAGTCGGGGCGTCACAGTGGAATGCGTTTACGCGAACCTGTGCCGCTCCAAACGTGACCCGTGTGGGTATACGCTGGGGTTTTAGTGGGTAGACGAGTAGTTTTCGGAGTCCCACATAATCGCCGACAACTCAACCCCAAGGGACGGGGCGGTATGAATAAAGCATTTCCCCAGCGAAACCAAAAAAATAGGGCTTTCGAAGATGCTCTTTTAGCCAAACTCGTACAGTTTGGCTAAAAGTGTTTTAAAGTTCACTTTGGCCTTAAAGATTCTAAATACATCAACTAATATATGTGTACGGTATTTAATTTGAAATCTGAATTTTTAGCGGGATGACAAACGGCGGGCGTCACATAACGAGGTAGAGAGGCGGCGTCGAGACAAAATCAACACATGGATCTCGAATTTAGCGAAACTTGTACCTAATTCTGGACTAGCAGATACGGCCAGCAAAGGCGGCATTCTAGCGAAGGCTTGCGACTATATAACTGAACTCACACGGAAGCAAAAGAGGTATGTACTTTTTTGTAGTGCGTGATGGGGATTTATTAATAAAACTGTGTGACTGAGGTCGCCACAAATATTTTGATAACTCTATATCAATAAGAAATGTTACATAACTAAAAATGATACGAAATTTTCCGTCGACCGTCAATGCGTTGACGGAAACGGAACAGACGCACTAACGCATTATCAGTTAGGTGTGAAAGGTTGAATGTTTTATCATACAATTGTCTGTTTTGGCGTTACGTGACCGATGATACCTACGCTCGACGCATTTTCCGGCAGATGAGAACCGACCCTTATAGGATTTAACCTTTTTTATAATATGTAAGAAACAAACCTTTTTACAATGCTGCTTGACCGGGTTGCCAGACGTATTTTTTAGAATACAGATTCTTATTTTTTTTAAAGGCTACATTTACAATTTTCAACAGGTATACGTAGAATGCATGATCTGACCATCTTGTTTTTAACCGACTTCAGAAACGAAGGCTTTCAATTCTGGCGTATGTCTTTTTTTCTATGTATGTTACCGCATATCTCAGTCATTTGGGAAATTCTTTGATTTGGCATTGATCTTGATTGAATGTGAAGGTATAGTCCCGAAGAAATCAGTTCAGTAGTATTGATTTGAATAATTCCGACAAATTTTGACATACATGTGTCGGAAGGCATATTTTGGGTATTTTTGGACGACGTACTGGTTTTTAGTGTTATCATCATCATTTCAGCCAATAGATGTCCACTGCTGGACATAGGCCTCCCCAAGGATTTCCACAAAGGCCGATCCCGAGCCACCCACATTCATCGTTTTCCGGCGACCTTAACCAGGTCATCTTTCCACACTGTGGGAGGTCTACCAGCACTGCGCTATCCGGAATGTGGTCGCCACTTGACGAATTTTCTGCCCCATCGGGCGTCGGTCCTGCGAGCAACATTTTAGTGTGTGGCACTAAAAGAAAAGCTTTTCAGTAAAACATGTAAATACTTAAATTTTCTTCAATTAACATAACATTTTTGGTTATATATTCTTACTAGCTTTTGCGCGCGGCTTCGCCCGCGTGGGCTTCGAACCCGTGCATATTTTTTATGAACATAAAATCGGTTATTGTGACTAAACTATGATAGTTAGATATGTGCTCTCGCGGACTTTTTTGTAGATCTTTATAAGACCTACAAATCCGTAGTACATCATTTTGTTCTATTGTCAATAGTTTTTGCAGCGCACGCATAAATAGGTTTTCGATTTTACACCTTGGTTTACAAAATCGCAATTTTCATACGGATCCCTAATTCTTTTGAAAATAAAACATAGCCTATAACCTTCCTCGATAAATGGACTATCTAATACTGAAAGATTTTTTAAAATCGGACCAGTAGTTCCTGAGATTAGCGCGTTCAAACAAACAAACAAACAAATAAACAAACAAACAAACTCTGCAGCTTTATATATTAGTATAGATTACAACAACGCTCGCTCCTGAGGGTGTCTTTGTCTTTGAAGGCGACTAAAGGAACGTAAGACGTAACGTAAGGAAGCAGCCCCTAGAGAATGAACATTTGTTAAAAACCCGTCTTACTTGCAATTCACTGCAAGAATTTGGAGAATTTACAGTGGGTTATTTACAGTAATGATTATGACAATTAGAATGTTGTATGATCGCATTCAAATTTATTTCTATCTTTTCAGACTAGACAAATTAGAAGTAGAAAATGAGAAGCTAGTCCTTGAAATCCTAAGGCTTAACCAGGAACTGACTGATGTACGAAAAGAGAATGCCAATATGAGGAACCAGCTCGCAGACAACTGCATAGTGTCTTCTCAAAGAACGAAAGGGCAGAAGTCCTAAAGTGATTTTCGACCGCAATGGTGAGCAAAGCCAGAATTGAAAGACTTATGGACTAATAGCTAAATATTATATTGGGTCCCCCAGTAATTGGAGTTCCTAACTTGGCAAATGTTAGAAGGGTTCTTGAGACGACGGTGTGAACAATTCTAAGAGTGCTGTACGAGAAAAATACATTTTACAGAAGGCAAAATTGACCTACATAAAGATTATGAAATTTATTGTGGACACATAATCCGTGTATCATTGACTCATAACAAACATGTATGTAATTTAATGACACCAATACAGAATCAGTGGTTAACCCTATACATGCCTGACTCTAGAATCAAACCATGGATCCTTGCATCCCAGAGACTATCATGGGGCATAATATGAAGTTGCAACCTGAATAAAGTTTTAAAAACAGTGTAAGTGAGAAGATTGTTGTGAATTGATTGATTCGGAGCCATATTTGTAACCGCAAAAAGTGTAGTGAAGTGTACATACATTAGACAGTTTGACAATGATTGGTGTTGCTGTCTATCGGTCGAAAACTAAAGTGATGTGTTGAACTGTGTACTAAAATGGTGCTGTTGACTGTGGAAAGTGATGTACCTTTTTTTTTTTTTTTTTTGGTTTCGCTGGGGAAATGCTTTATGCATACCACCGCACCCCGGGGGAAAGGTCGGTGATTATGTGGGACTCCGACAAGGGTCGTCTACCCAAGAGTCGTTTACCCACTAAAACCCCAGCGGCATACCCTCACACGACGCGCTTGGGGCGCCACAAGTTCGCGTAAACGCATTCTACTGTGACGCCCCGGCGTGGTGCCCGCAACGCGGGCAAGCGACTATCAGAGAGGGCGCCCCGGTATACTGGGACGCCCTCAGTCATCGAGGCTTTCGTCGGTAGTGGCTCCCCCGAACCACCACCGGCCTCCTAGGCGAGGGCAGAAGGGGCCCGCATCGTCACGGACCCCCCTCCACCCCCGCCTCCGTCCGCGGCGCGGGTCACCCGGAGCTCCCTCCCTTGCGACCCGCCCCGCTGCCCCCTTCTGCGACATCGGCCCCGCAGAAGGAGGCCCGTCAGCCCTCGGGCCGGCGCCAACCAAAGGACACCGGCGCACCGCAGCCGTCCAGGGCCCGCAGGGAAACCCTTAGGACAGGGTCCACCGTCAACCCAGGTCCCCGGAGCCCCCGTCCAGGGCTCGCAGCGAGACACTGGGGACAGGGTCCCCATCCACCCAAGTCCCCGCAGCCCCAATCTACCGCAGCGCACCAGCGATCCGTCCCGGAGCCCCCTTCTGCGACATACGGCCTCGCAGAGGAGGCCCGTCAGCCCTCGGCCGGCGCCAACCCGAGGACGTTTAGTGAGGACTCGGTTTGACGGCCAACCAAGTTGAGCGCCAACCCGAGGACCTCATGATGCGCCGCAGCGGTTTACGACTCGCAAGGCAGCTCTGAGAACAGAGGAGTCCCTGGAGCCGCAACCCGCCACGACGCTGGGTGCCGCTCTTCGTCTCACCTCTCCCCGTGGGCCCGCCCGGCATGGGAGGCCCTGGCCGGTATGGCCCCACGGATCATTGAGGCACTCAAGCCCCCTCACCACAGCAAGGTGGCAGCACAGTCGAGGGGGGGAAAGTGATGTACCTAGAACAAGCGTAACTAATTCAAGTTTAAGTTGCTGTTTACATTGAATATGGCCGTGAAAATTTCCATCCTAACTGCAAAATGGCATTGTTATTAATATAATCACAACCAAAATCAGTCAGACTGACATGGAATCTTGCACAGTATCATTCAAAATGTGGTTGAAAATGGAATAACATTTTGCGGTATAGCCAAAACAGCCCAAGTTACCATTCCATTTGAAAATGTATGCTAAAGAATGCCATATTAATATCGCTAAGAATGTTCAAATCTATTTAAAAGAATGCAATGACAATACATTCTGTGGCATTAGCATTCTTTTTAAACTTGGAAACATAATATTTATGGGCAGGGCTGTCATTCAAATATTAAATAAAAACATTATCTTGCTTTAAACCAAGGACTGCATTCAATGTAAAACAGTTTCAATCTTCGACCAAGAATACACTATGATGTCATAAGTT
Organism: Clostera curtula; assembly: GCA_905475355.2. Classification (NCBI taxonomy): domain Eukaryota; kingdom Metazoa; phylum Arthropoda; class Insecta; order Lepidoptera; family Notodontidae; genus Clostera; species Clostera curtula. Next base: position 5,205,415 of record FR997808.1, on the reverse strand, counting down.
TTCGCGATTATTACACATCGAAATTAAACTTTTCAATGGATTTATCGGGTGTATTTTACATTATTTAATTCGTTTCGAATGCTTAGCAGTAGTCGTGGCCACGGTAGAAACTAGATGACTGTTGTCTGTATGATTACAAAGAAACAGTTTTTTTTTTCGAGTTCAAGAAAAAGTCGAGGACGTTGTTTTTGGTAGATTGGTCTAGGCGCTAATTTCAATTTTCCAAATCAATTCGGGGCTCGCCGGGTTATGCTCCCATATTACTCAGCGAGGCCCAAACGGCTTGGATTTTAAACTATAAAAAAGCACCAAGATCAATGTACGCCGCTAAATGGACTTCAGCTGCACATATACACATTTTGTCTTTGATTGGCTGAAATGCGCCAAAGATTTAATAAAATTGTGCTCTATGTACTATCTAATGTATTCTTATCGAAGGTTTTATGTTTAAGTACATTGTATACTTCCATATAGAATATCATTGTTATTATTTTGTTGTATGAATGTGATTAAATGTTGTACATAGGTTATAGTTGTGAATGTTGGTTTGTATCTATAGTTGTCAATTGTCAGATTTTTTTTACTACTGATCAGTAGTGATTGCAACTAATGAAGTGTTTTATAATAAAATATACATAATATTGTACGGCGTTCTTATTTTTAAAGTGTAGGTATTCAGCCAGACGAGGTGGTATGTCTGGCACGGGGCCATGGCGGCTATCCCCCGATAACTGGTGATAAGTATCGCGGTGTAGGACTTTTAGATAGGTACATAATTCTCGTATTTGTAGGCGATAATTTATTTATGTTATAAGTTCAGAATATTCGGGTAAATTGTGTTAATTAACATGCTGGTCGCTGCATTATAATAGAGAGAGAATCTATCTATAAACATAAAAATGAATTGCTGTTCGTTAGTCTCGCTAAAACTCGAGAACGGCTGGACCGCTTAGCCAATTTTGGTCTTGAAATATTCGTGGAAGTCCAGGGAAGGTTTAAAAGGTGAGAAAATATAAAAAAATATTTTTCGAATTATTGATTCTGTGTGAATGAGTTTTTTATTTATTGATTCTGAGGCGGTACGAAGTTTGCCGGGTCAGCTGGTTAGAAATAAAAAATAAAAGCTCTACGAATTTAATTACTCAGTTCAGTGTCTATCAAAGGAAGCTGCATCGCTATAGCATCGTTGCCCCCAGTTTGGTATTCAATATCGACAGATGTTTTGTCCCTTTCGTTAGCCAGTCTCGCTCGCACCTTTAGACATTTCTTGGATTTCAACATGTGATGCTTGAGTTTTCTTTTAGTGTGGACTGTATAGTCACAATACTGGCATTCGAAGTGCTGTTCCGCTGAAAAGGATATAGAAAAAAAAATGTTTTCAGGAGAAAATATTGCTATTGATATCAAACCGCACGTCTTAGAGTCGGCTTCTCTTGCGTCTAGTTTATCGGCCTTGTATTAGCCTTTTATCGGTTCTTACCTCACCGTCCAGGATGGAATGGGGTGGTGACAATATGTATTCTAAACCCGTCATTATAAAAGGAGGGAAAGGAACCCAATTAAAGTCAACGCTAAGAATTATGTACTATTGTCTAATCATAATGCGTGTGGTGACGGATTTAGAATTAAATAGTGTCACCATTCCATCCTGAGGGTGTTGTAACCGACAAAAGGAAATGACAAGGCAGCTAAGCTAGCCGCAAGAGAAGGAAAACTTGATACGACACCCTGTGCCAACCCGTCTGGCCAGCGTGGCAAAGTAGCACCTAATTTTGTTAAAAAAAAATCTAGCCGTGGTGTATTTTTATGCCGTATATATTTTCTAGCTGCAGCAACGTTCCTTAAAAAAAACGTTATTAAAGTGAGGATATTATGAAATGTTTAGAAGCTCGACAAAAAATCCAGAAGCGATTATGGAACCATTGCAGATAACGTACCCAAAAAAAAACTTACCCGTGTGCCATCGTATATGCTTCGCAAGAACATCTCGCCTCGCGAATCGTCTAGAGCAAATTTTACAGGCAAACGGACGCTCCCCGGTATGAGTCCTATTATTAAACACATAAGATTGAGAATCAAACAAAGTTTGCGAATTGTTTTTAATTTATCACATTTCCGAGACTGATTCGTACTGTTAATCGTATGTAATTGAGTGATTGATCAAAGATTCTTTTTTTATTTCTTACAAGTAATAGTTACATGTTTATATATTATTTGTTCCCGGTGTAACAAAATCCTGCACAGGTTTTTATGCGTGAAGTTCTATTTCATTCTAATTATGAAAAATAAAAAAAACATTTAGCGTTTTTAATCTGCATTAACGACTCACTGCTGAGACGGCCCTCCCCAGGTACATGGTGAGCTTTTAGCCCTCGGTCCCGGCTGCAATTCTACCTTCTATGACAGTCTATACACCTACTCAGTATCGTGAAGACTGACAGCTGGTCTAACCATACGACCGATTGTCAGACTGGACAAGCGGGGGCAGACGTCATTCGCTCCGTGTAAATACTGGTAGGGTTAACCAAATCAGGACTAGACTATTGTAAGAATGAGGAATTGTATATGAAATATGTGACTGTAGATATGACGGACGACTGATAGGTGTGTATGGAGACTAGCGTGGGACTGGGGCCGTAAGATGAGAAGATGAATTTAAATATGACGAATTATAAGTTTTGTGATAAAACCTACGTAAATAAAGTACCTTTTGAGTTGGAATTGTCCATCCCAAGTAAATTAGGAAAAGGCTAAGATAAAATCGTTCGTTCGTAGTTTCCAGCCCATAAATTACCCACTACTGGGTCGGGCCTCCTCCAAATTCATGGAGGGAAATTAGCCTACTGTGCCACGCTGGCAAGACAGGTTGGCACTGGTATGTCTCAAGTTTTCCTTCACTGGGGGCTAGGTTCTTTTAGTCGCCTCTTACAACACCCTAAAGATGGTATGGATTGGTGCCATTGTGTATTCTAAATCCGTCACCACACGGACTCAAGATAAAATATCTCACCTCAAATGCACCGCCAAGTCTATCTTCCGATAGAACCCTTTGCCGCAGTGGTCGCACTCCATGGAATATTCTTTTGCGTGTCTTCTCATGTGAAGACGGAAGTTCGCTTGCACATTCAATACTACCCCGCAAATGGTGCACACGTATTTCTGTGAATAACATATTCATTGTGTGACAAAAAGGGTGCTATTCAAATGCTCCAAATGAGAACATTTATGGCCTACGCACACCGGGACGGAATGGCAAGGGATTAATTTTTTTGCTAATGGACATTCAAACGTATCGATAAACAAATACAACATAAATTGCGATGCTTTAAAAAAGCAAATGAAATCCCTTTCGATGCCACGGCTTTATTTTGGGCAGGGTCTTTGTTTCAGAATATTTCTGTGCAATAATTCTTTAGTGCTTGTTCACGTAGAAACGGGCGGGTGCGGGCGCGGTAGACGTAGCGAGTTCGTGTTCACATTGGCCGCCAGGCGTTTGCGCGATATCGTTTCTAGCGACAAGTTCAAACTGTTTGAACTTACCTGACGTCGCGAATGAATGGCGCGCTTCGCCGCTAGTTCGACGTGAACACACACATACAACTCACGCGTTTGATATTGCCGCGAGCGCAACGTGCGCGCCAGTCGCTAGTTTGCCCGCTACTTCGACGGCGCGTGCGTTTCGTACGTGAACACTTGGATATTACGCCTTATCTCTATATATAAAAATGAATAGCTGTTCGTTAGTCGCGCTAAAACTCGAAAACGGCTGGAGCGATTTGGCTAATTTTGGTCTTGAAATATTCGTGTGAGTCCAGGGAAGGTTTAAGAGTCTAGAGAAAACATTGATATTGTAAGTAAAATAATAAAAACAACAATTTTATTTTCCCATACAAACTGTTACCTGTCAAACATTTGACGTTCGTCCCGACGGTTCGCTATTTTTGGCATAATTACTTTTTTAATTACATTAAATAAGGGATTGGAATCGATAAGAAAAGGCGGTATATTCATTTATTATTAATTATTCCAATTCGAATTCAATATTCATAGTTCAGACAGGACAACGTCTGTCGGGTCAGCTAGTAAATAAATAATAAATAAATATCCTTGGACATTTCACACAACGCCATCTCGTCCCAAGCTAAGCAACTTAATGCTTGTGTTATGGTAACGAGATGGATGATAAACTACTTATATACATTTATTTTTTTGTAAATACATACATATTATAGATAGAAATGACACCCAGATTCGGAGCCAGTGCCTCTGGTTTAGACAAAGACACTTGCCCGACCCCGGAATCGAACCCGGGACCCGTTGATCCAAAGGCGGCACATCTAACCACTAGACCAACGGGCGGAGTGGCGGCGAAGAGGCTGTTTCAGTAACAATTTCAATTCAACCTAAAACGCTTCAGAATACATCTGTATTTAGAATACGCTCGCCGCGCGTCACTCTCTGCGCGTCGCTCGCCGTCATTGTATTTCGTTGTACCAAATACAGTTGTATTCTGAAGCACTTTAGGTTGAAATTAAATTGTTACTGAAATAGCCTCTTCGCCGCCACTCCGCTGGTGGGCGCTAACCCTTAGTCATGATACTTTCCTCACCCAAATGACTGCCTTGGTGGTCTGGGATTGGATGTGCCGCTTTTGGATCACAGGTCCAGGTTCGATTCCAGGGTCCTTGTCAAGCAAGTGTTGCAAGTGTTTGTGTAAACTAGAGGCACTTACTCTGGGTCCGGGTGTCATTTGTGTCCGTGAATTACATGTTTGTAATGTTATTTTTCGAAAAAGAAAAGAAATGATGACCAAAATTTTAAGAAACAGGAATATGTAAAATTCACCCCAAAAGGACTTGAAAGAAAAAAGTAACATTTGAGAAGATTTATACAGGGTGATTTATCATTCAGTATCAGGGGAAAAGCACTATATTTTAGTTTAGACAATATGACAGGTTATTGAGGATCTTAACATAGCGGCAGAGGATTTCAGAATGAGTAACATTATCGATATGGGTTGAATCAGAACGATGATCAAATTGTCGTAGGTATTATAATCTTCAGATTAGAGAAGTAGCGGAACTTTCTAGAATTCTCAGGGCTTTTTTCTGCAACATTTACCTTCCCAGTGTCCTTGATTGTGTAATGTTTGTCGTGAACCTTCGCAATGTGAAATTCCAACTTGCTTTTCGAAGTACATTCCAAGGAACAAATTTCGCATTTATGTATTTCGGGCTCCTTTTGAGGTTTCTACAAAAAATAATGTAGCTCTTAAATATGACTAGTATATTTTCCACCAACAAATTGGAAGGGGCTTACCGAAGCAATATGTTATCGAACACCGCTTTACTTTAGCCATACTCGTAAAAATTACGGAAGACTTTTGGGTGTTCTTTTGTATAGCCGTATTTTGAACTGTTGCTTCGCTACACAGCATATCCAGTTTTTTTAATTATTAGGACAACATAACAGGTAACCTAGCAACTAAACAAGTGATTCTATATTATAGTTTAGAACCCATAATTACATATGTTAACACATCATGTCATATAGTTACATATAATAGTACAAAGCAAATATTATTTTAATTTATCTAATATATAAAATTCTCGTGTCACAGTTTTCGTTGCCATACTCCTCCGAAACGGCTTGACCGATTTGGATGAAATTTTGTGAGTAATATTGAGTAGGTCTGAGAATAGGACAACATCTATTTTTCATCCCCCTAAATTTTAAGCCCCCCACTTAAAATTTAGGGGGATGAAAAATTGAAAAAAATAATTGTTTATTTTTTAGAGAAAACTTTGTGCTTTTATTTTTTTAAGATTCAGCATACTAAAATACAAACAACCCTAAATTTTCACCCCTCTACGATGAACCCCTATTTAATTACATAGCAAAACAACGTTTGCGATAGGAGATGTTGTATAGATAGATTAAGTCATCAGGATATCTCTGGAACCATAAGAAATAGAGGGTTGCGCGGGGTGGGGGTTGCGCGGGGAAGGGGGTTGCGCGGGGATGGTTAATTATTTGGCAAAACAACGTTTGCCGGGACAGCTAGTATAGTATAAATTATCTAACAATTTCTAAAATGTATCTTCTTAGTTATCTTATCTGTGAAGCACCTTTCAATCTCTATCATGGTAATAATTTTGATTTGGCGAGAATATTATTTAAATTTGGGTGACTATATAACATTGTTCAATAGAGAGACGACACATTCTTGCCATGGGATTATAATAAGATGTATTGGTTTTATTAAACCGCCGGCCGGAAATCCATGAGGATTTCAAACGAAAAAAATGTTCGCGGTCCTTTTTTTATGGACGCCATGCGAGACTGTCTCTAGGCGTTATTTGGTTCCTAGTACAGGGTCATTTTTGTAAGAGACAAGTGCAATTGAATTGGACAAACTTACCTTGTGACATTTAGAATGTCTACTAAGCGCAAATCTATTTCTAAATTCTTTCCCACAAGTTGCGCATAAATATCGTTTATTTTCTTTTTCCTTCTTTATTATTATTCTCTGACTATGGTGCTTTGCAAAATGCAATTGTAGTGCTCTCGTTGTACCAAACTTTCTGTTACACAATTTACACAAGTTATCAAGCAAATCGAACTTTTCATCTGGCAGTTCGAAAACACTATCAACATCTGCCAGCATATTGATCAATGAAACATTATCATCGTCTCTAGATACAACATTTTCAATATCATTCGTTTCGTGATCAGGTTTTTCATCAACTAATAAGTCTTTAGCATTGTTTTGTAGGAATTCTTCAACCACACTTATATCACCACTTACTGGTTCATATTTTTCTATACACTGTCCTATGTTTGGATTTTCACCAATCAATAAAGAGTTAAGTTTTTTCCCGAATAGTATATTGTTGATTGTAGGCGTTGAGGCAGCAGATACGTCGCGGTAAACTAAAAATAATTATTAAAGTTAAATTAAAGCACCACCCCATTCCATACTGAGGGTGATAGGAAATGACAATCCCGAAACGTATTTCTGTGAACAACATATGCATTGTGTGACAAAAAGGGTGCTATACAAATGCTCCAAATGAGAACATTTAGTCCGCGTGGTGACAGATTTAGAATACATAGCGTGCCCTCCCCATTTCATCTTGAGGGTGTCGTTAAATCTGAGAAAAGGAAACCTAGCCGCATGAGGGGAAAACTTGATGCGAAACCCTGTGCCAGCCCGTCTGGCCAGCGTGGCTCAGTAGGCTAAATATGTAATTAGAGGAGGCCCGGCTCAGCAGTGGGTAATCTATGGGCTGAATAGTAGTAGTAGTCAAGGTGACAATTCTTCATACAGGAATGCTATTTTTAGGCGTTAAGTAACTCGACAACATTATTTGGTTTTCCTTCTAAGAATTAAAATTCTCTTTTTATCCTTACCTGGGGGCGTAACAAGTATATCATCTAGTGCAAAATTCTCATTCTCTTCATCCTTTAGCGCAGCTGCTAAATTTTTATCAATAACACAATGTTTACTTTCTTTCTCTGTATTTTCTTTTATTTCTAAGCTATCATCCATTGGTTCTAATTCAACGTAAAAATTCTGTACAAAAGGCTCATTACTTTTACCATACATGTCACCTTCTTTTGTTCTATCTCTATTTTCTACAACATCTCCATTTTGTTTACCTTCTCCATTTTCTAAATTTTCATAATTTTGCTTATACATAGGACTATAAATACTTTCAGTAATATTTGTGTACACGTGTCTATTTGTATCTCGATTAACATTAGGGCTATAGTGATGTATATGACTTTCTCGATCCGCAGTGAATTTACTTGGCGTAAAATGTGTATCGTTGTTTACAGATTTTGGCGTTGAGAATGGACTGAAACTGTAACAAAGATGCTTATGTTATTTAATATAATTATCCTTATAAATTTCATTTATATACTTAGGAGAAAAGGTTTGTGGACTTGATTTTTTTTACAAGTCTCGAGACCCTTGCACTAAGTATAGCCTGTATCGCGGGGGCAGCTTCCAAACATGTAGTTCACGAACAAATTACACTCAGATTCAGAAAAAGTGCCTCTGGTTTACACAAAGACACTTGCCCGACCCTTGAATCGAGCCGGGAACCCGTGAACCAAAAATTACTACGTTAAACACGTGCTATTTATGGTTGTCTATTGAAAAAAGCAGTGACTCCACATTGCAGTCTATTGGACGTAAATTTAAGTGGTTTTTCCTGCTAAAATTCTGCACGTTTAGCCTAATTCCAACCAAAAACTATGAACAATCGTCACTTACCTAAAATTTAATCTAAAGTCGGTATCAACAGAGACGTCATCTTGCAGCCAGTGCGAGTCGAGAGAATCTTCTAGCACATCTGCTTCCTCCTCAATGAGCTCACGGACGATACGCGGCTCAGTAAGCGGCACCTCTTCACCTTGGAGGATATCCGTCATAAAGTTGCGTATACTGGTGCATGTGGACTCTGAAAGATAATGCGAAAAATACGTGTTATGATAAATCCATGCTGTAGAAATATTAGTTACGCTCATGAAAATATTTTCCGGGTACTTTTCCGGGTACGTGAATTTTATTATAATTAATAAATAAATTATCACATTTATTTAAACGATACTAGCTATTACCCGCGACATCGTCCGCGTGGTATTTAACAACGTAGAAAGGTCAGTAAATGTGGGCTCCTGAAAAGCAGGGGGGAGGTCAATAAAAGTAGGTATCTGCCATTAGCCGGCTGGACCGATTTTGGCGGAAAGTCCCGTCAAAATCGGTCCAGCCATTTCAGAGATTAGCCCAAACAAACAGGCAGATTTACAAAAATTGAAAAAAAAAGAGTATTGGTGTATGTACCGTGTATCCTCCAAATGAAATTATTTTAATATTAGAAACAGATACTCCAATTTTATTGATTTGCGTAGATTGATATTGTATGGCCTGAAATTAATTATCAAAAATTTTTTGACACCCTGTATAAGCTATTTTACTTTAGTTGTTTTGTTGAATATGCTAATATAACGACTGATCCAGTGAAAAGGCCAAATATCTATCTCAGTAAATGGGATAAAAAATATATTTGTGGAATTGCACAACACAATGTAAAATGACCTTAAAGTAAATAACTTACCATTATCATCATCCCTGTATTTCTGGTTAGCTGGTGTGCTACTGCCACTCAAAATTGGTAGTCTGAAACAGTCATAACAATATTGTAGTATAGAATAGAAAATGCTATCTAATATATAAAATTCTCGTGTCACAGTTTTAGTTGCCAAACTCCTCCGAAACGGCTTGACCGATTTTGATGAAATTTTGTGAGCATATTGAGTAGGTCTGAGAATAGGACATCTATTTTTCATCCACCAAAATTTTAAGGAGGGGGTCGAATAAAAATTTGTTTATTTATTAGAGAAAATTTTTTGCTTTTATTTTTTTAAGATTCAGCATAAAAAAATACAAACAACCCTAAATTTTCACCCCACTACGATCAACCCCTATTTAATTACATGGCAAAACAATGTTGTATAGATAGATTGAGTCATCACGATATCTCTGGAACCATAAGACCTAGAGGGTTGCGCGGGATGGGGGTTGCGCGGGGTGGGGGTTGCGCGGGGTGGGGGTTGCGCGGGGAAGGGGGTTGCGCGGGGGATGGTTAATTATTTGGCAAAACAACGTTTGCCGGAACAGCTAGTAATGTATAAACCAATTATAACATTCACAATCGTCAATGGATACTTCATTTTTATAACACTACTACCAGGTCGGAACGCGTCACCAACCAAGAAGACCTGGCGGAAGAAACTCAGTAGACTTGTCTTTTTTTAAAAGGCCATATTTCAATAACCGTGTACATACAACAAACTAATTTCGTTTGGGAATAAGCAGCCTGCGCCAGTTCTCAACTATCGTCATGTCACACTCTACTGGGATCGATCGATTATTACTGACTCCCGCTAATAAGCCTGATATAGTGGTAATTGAACGATTGGCGAGTATGGCAATGCTTGTTGACGTCACTATCCCGCTTGACGAGAACCTCGTTAAAGTCAAAAAAGGGAAACTTGCCAAGTGGCATGTTAATTTAACAATCATTGTGCTGATAGTAGTTTCAGTAAACAGTCTTATCCCAAAGAGTTTCGTCCAACATATAATGATACTCTCACTGAGGTGCTGGATTAAGGGCCTGATTAAGGGCTGTCGTCCTGGATTTGGCAAGGATTGTGAGGAGCCCTGTACCGCCAGTAGCTTAGGCCATTGACCTCGTTGGCGACGGGATAATTTTTTTTTTAAATAACTGTTTTTTGTCATATTATGTGATAAAACAGCCACTAGCTGGACTACCCCAAAGGGAAAGTCCTTAAATTGTTACCAGAGAGAGGATCTTATCAATTTTCCTCTCTTGTTTTCTACCCAGCCATTTCCATTTGTTGCACTTACAATACATGAAGGACTCATACCATGAGTATAATCATAGATAACAATCATGAGGCACTTGACTGGATGGCAACAAATTTAGAATACATAGTGTCTTCACACAACCTGAGAGTGTCCTTAGAGCTGACAGATGGAAATGAAAAAGCTGAAAACTTAGATGCAAGAGAAGGAAAACTTCATACAAAACCTTGTGCCATCCTGTCTGGCCAGTGTGGTACAGTAGGTAAATTAGATTTCATGTAACATGTGGAAGCCCAACCCAACCCAACAATGGGTCATCTATGGGCTGAGTAGTACATAACTATCCTTTCTGAACACAATTAATGTAAAAAACTGACCATAGCCTAATCATAGCAAGGTTTGCTTGCACTATTGATTAACACCTAGTAAGTAACTACAAATATTGTATTCTACTATTGGCATAAGTGTGAGTTGATACGCAAAGACTCATTACAGAGCCTGCATTGTGTGGCAGGTCAACCCCTCCCCTGCAATTTAGTTAAGGAGATGAAAGAGATAATGTTGTTGAGATTAATTTAAGTTGATTGAAAAGTCCTACCACAAAACTGTGCTTGTATTTAGCTATGAAATGAAAATACTTGCCTTAATGTTAAAGAGTCTTCACTGTTTTTAAGAAATGTGGGAAAGTCCATAGCTTCGCCCAAACTTTTTAATGTCATAAAGTTTTTGAACCTCTTGTCAGAAGTTCGGCATAGCTTTTTGAACTTGCTTGCATTCTTCATATTTGAGTAGCAGTCTTTGCACAATTGAAATGTAAAAGTATCATTTCTCTTCACCTGTAAGACAATTATTAAATTAATTTAAACCCAAGATAATAATCAACCGAAGCAGCCTTTTTCTTTATAGTGGGGGAAACCTTATTTAGGTCCCCAGCCGAATTGGGAGGGCTGGGGTATGTGGGAGTCCCCGGTCGCGTGAGCTGCGACTGGTATACCCACTAAAACCTTTTGTTTCTGTTTATCGAGCTTATCTGATGAAATCCTGATGTTTAGGTAGATGGTATGGTACGATGGAACCGCGCTCCTGTGTTTGGATAAACATTTCACGCGATGGAAATATTTTACAAATAATAAGAAAGAAATACCTGTATACCGGTACAGTAAACAAACAATCTCCTGTTTGTTTCTGTATACTGTAGCAGGTCAAGTGGATCATCGTATTTTATTAGACACCCCCGGCAAAAACCTTCCATATTTTATAACAATTGTGTTACGATTTCGTGTTAGCTTTCCGTATAAAAATATCACAAACGCATTAATAAAATAATTATTTTTAACTTGATGAATATTCAATTCAATTTATTTGATTTGACTGACAAACACAGAGTCAGTATCAGGTATCGTATCAGTATCAGTCAGTTTTTTTTTTCTTCCTTGTGGCTCTCACGGTTTGTGTTCAGCCAATGTCAAGTTACTTTGTATCATTTCTTCATTAAGTTATTAGGTATTTGATAAATATAAAACGGGGAAACTTATTAAACGAAAAAATAACAACGTAAAATTTGGAATGGACGGAAATTTGGAAAGGTAAGGACTAGGAGAGAGAAGGAGAAAATATAAGATATAAAAATAAGTAACTATTTACAACTTTATATTATTTACACATATAAAAGATTCTATGGATTTATAAATATCTAAATGTTTGGATTCTAAAAGAGAGGATATACATGTGGGAAAGGGAACATCTAGAGAAGTTAAAGATTTATAAAAGTTAGAGCGATCAAATCGTGGGCACGACAACAGCGTGTGATTCAGATCACCCATTTCATAACTACATTCACACCTAGGACTGTTTATGATGTTCATTCGAAAGAGGTGAGAAGGACACACAGTATGCCCTAACCTCATCCGAATGATCATTTTGGTAGCTAAGTTTCCTAAACGTAAATGGTAAAACCACGGTTTCTTAAGGGTTACACTTTCTAATGAAAAATAGGACTTGGCACACGTTTTTGTGGTTACATACCAAAGGGAATTCCAAGAATTCTGCAAGTTATTGTTGGGCAGTGTTAAAAGATCGTGAGGATAAATTTTATAAGGAAACTTGTCTCCTGATAGACAAGCGTCTTTCGCTAGCTGGTCTACCTTCTCATTAAGTTGAATTCCAGTATGACTGGGAATCCAAACTAAGGTGACAGAGAAATCCTTAAGATAGCATTTAAACAGTAAATTACGAATTTCATAAACTAGGGGATAATGGGTTTTCGCGTGAAATGGGAATCTCTCTATGGCTTGCAAAGCAGACATGGAATCCGTGAAAATTAAAGATTTACGCAGTTTAAACATGAGTATGTACTCTAAACCCTTTAAAATGGCAAAGCATTCACCAGAAAACACTGATGTTTCTGGAGGCATTCTAATTTTCTGAACAATATCATATTGTTTGTGGTAAATACCTACACCAACACATGTTATATTACTGCTGGAGTTAGGTTTTGATGAATCAGTAAATAGTTGATGGCAATTTACCCAATCATGGTCTTCAAGGGACAATTGAAAGTCCCTATCACTTTTGATGGGCCTGCCGAAATTAAAATTAATAACAGGGGGCAAAATTAGTGAACGGAAATCGAATTTATATAAAGAAAAGGAAGTATTAATGGGAGAAGATAGAGATAAGAAATGTTTCAAACTGTTTATGAGAAAAGGGGAAGATTTATGTGACCAGTAAGGCGAAGAGGACATTTCATTAAATAATTTGATTAACTGTGGAAAAATGGGGTGATCGGGAAATTGCGAGCAACGGAATAAATACCTGTCAGCCAGATATTGTCGACGAAGTTGAAAAGGAGGATCACAACATTCAACCTGTAACGCATTAATAGGACTGGATTTCATGGCACCTGCAATGATTCTAAGGCACTTGGACTGAACGAGATCAAGTTTTTTGAAACCTGATTTATTACCAGGTTCCAAATTAAAGCAGGAGTAATCAATAACACTTCTTATCATGGCGTTATATACTAATTTCAACGAGTATGGGTGAGCACCCCACCACACACCAGAAAGACATCTCAGCATGTTGATTCGGCGCTCACACTTCGCAACCAAATATTCGCAATGCGAAAGACCAGATAACTTTGAATCTAATATGATCCCAAGAAATTTAACTTCATTCTTTATCGGAATATAAGAGGAATCATATGTAAGAGAGACATGTGGAGGCTTGCGTTTTCTAGAAAATAAAACAGTGGTGCTTTTAGAAACAGATAATTCCAGACCATGAAAATCTAACCATTTTTTAAGTAAAACCAGAGATTCAGACACTCGAGAATTTAATACATTAATAGAAGGATCAAATGAATAAAGTAACAAATCATCAGCATATTGAAGTACTTTGATGTAGTCACCACAAGAACTGTCAAGATCGTAAGTGTAAATATTATACAACAATGGACTCAAGACAGAGCCTTGAGGTAAACCTTTGTATACATTTCTTGAAAGAACCGACCCATCCTCAAGTGTCAATTGTATAACACGCTCAGAAAGCATATTAACTATAAAATTAACTAATATGAGTGGAACGCGAAGATGAAGTAATTTGTCTTTTAAAATAGAAATAACAACATTATCATATGCAGATTTTATGTCTAAAAATGCTCCCAATAAATAACTATTGTGGGTAAAAGCAAGGTGTATATCGGTCGTCAAAAGTGCTATATTATCTGTGGCACTTTTACCTTTACGAAATCCATATTGCGTCTGTGCAAGTATGTTGTTATTTTCAATGAACCACTCGAGTCTATTTTTAACTAAATGTTCAGCAACTTTTATTAGAACTGATGATAAGGCTATTGGACGATAAGAAGAAGCTAAAGATGAGGGTTTCCCGGGTTTGAGTATAGGAATAATTTCTTGTTTTCGCCATGCATTCGGAATATTTCCAGTCAACATTATGGAATTGACGAGATGTAAATAGTATTCCAGAGCGTTACCATCAAGATTACATAGAAACGAATAAGGAATACCATCTACACCTGGTGCTGAATCTTTTAACTTTGAAATAACCCCTTTAAGCTCTAATATAGAGAATAACGAATTAAGATCAGGTAGAAAGTCCATTGAACTTGGGAGATTTGATAATGTTGATAACTGGAATTGATCAACTTCTTTCATACCATATGGAGCAATACTGTCGAGAAAAGAATAAGACAGTTCTGGAGGAAGAGAAATGGTGGGTGGTTGAATAACAGCACATTTAAAACGTTTGATGTTTTGCCACACAATTGAAGATGAGGAATCAGGTGATATAGATGAGCAAAATGCTCTCCAACCATCAAACTTTTTTTGTTTAATCAACTTCTTGGTTGAAGCAATTATTGCTGACAAATTACAAAAATTTTCATCTGACATACAACTGCGATAAGTATGTTCAGCTTCCTTTCTCTTTTTTACAGCAATGGCACATTCTCTATCCCACCAAGGAGGAGGCAAAGGAAATTTACTAAATGGCTTCTTTTTTGGAAAAATCTCATCTGCTGACTCTAACAATAACTCTGAGAAACTTTCAGAGCAAGTGTTTTCATTGCCAAGCTGAACTGGAGGTAATTTGGAGAAGTTTTGATTAAATTTAGAACTAAACATATTCCAGTCTGCATTTTTAATATTATGTTTCAATCGTGGAGTTGAAACTGGAATTTTAGTTTTACTAGATGGAAAGGAAATTATTATTGGATAATGATCACTCCCAAAAGAAGAAGAGAGAGTGTGCCAAGACAGGCAGGAAGCAAGATCTGGAGAGCTTATAGAGAGATCAACAGCACTGATATTTTCATTTGGCCGAGTTAGCCTTGTAGGGGAACCTGTATTTAATAAACATAAATCTAAACAATCAAGAATGTCCATAATTTCTTCTCCAAAACAATTTGAATTGGAGCTCCCCCACATATTGTGGTGGGAATTAAAGTCCCCTAATATCAAACAGGGTTTGGGTATTTTGGCTAAAATATTTCTGAGTTCATTGAATACTTGGAAAGAAGGATGAGGAATATAAACAGAGACAAAATAAATATTATTAATACATATTGAAATGATGGATATTTCTTCACTATGTGAAGGAAGGGAGAAAGAAGTGCATAAATATCTATTATTTACAAGGAGGGCAACACCTCCATAGCCATCTGGTCTATCCTCACGGAAACAAGTGAAGCCAGGCATTCTTAAATGAATCCCTGGCCTCAACCAGGTTTCAGAGAGAGATATAACTGATGGAACATATTTATTTATCATATATATCAAGTCACTTTTCTTACTAATTATGCTGCGACAATTCCACTGTATTATGGTTGATATTTTGACCATTTTGGAAAGAATTAGATAACAAATTTAAGAAAGAGGCAGCGTTGGACGGTGGAATTAAATTATTCTGAGTCAATAAATTCACTAAAGCTAAAATTACTTCAGTGATATCTGGTTTTTGTTCTTCACCTGAAGATTCATTTGAAGAAACATTGAGGGCACAACCATTTTGAGAAGGTGAATAATTATAATCCTTAATAAGGTTCTTATATGTAACATCATTTTCTTTAACAGGATGCAACCTTGGATTGGATTTCAAAAATACAGTCTTTTTGTAGGACATGGAATTATTAGTTACAGGAATTTTGGGATTCTTGGGTTCACCAACAGAATTATTAGCAATCTGGTTCTTGATTTGGGAAGGGTTTTGCCGAACCAACACTTCTGAGAATAATCTTTGAGATGGAGGGTGCAATCTTGAGGCTTCAACATAGGAAATACAACTCTTAGCCATGGTGGTTTTAATGTCTTTTTGGCGGATAAATTCAGGGCAAGATTTATTTGTGGCGAAATGGAACCCAGTGCACATGCAACAAGATGCCATGTCTTCCTCTGTATTACAGGTTGAACCAGAGTGATCCTGGCCACATTTGTAGCACCTAGGCTTTGACCTGCACTGTAGTTTCGTGTGTCCGAAGCGGCAACAATTAAAACACTGAATAGTCGGATATGAGTATAGTTCTACAGGTAAAGAATTGTAACACATGTATATGTTACGTGGTAAAACCTGGCCATCAAAAGTGATAACGACAGTTTGTGTGGGCTTCCATACAGGGTTACCATCAACTACTACTTTGAAATTTAAACGTCTTATCTTAAGAATTTCCCCACATCCTAATGGAACATTAATGTTAGATAAAGTTTCTTCAACAGTCCACTCAGAAGGCACACCACGAACTAAGCCCATTCTGGTAACATTATATGAAGGAATAAAAGCTTTAAAATTTTTTGCCAGTAAGCTGTCACTATTTAAGAAATTGTTGGCGGAATCAAATTTAGAAAAGGAAAGAGAAATTCTATTTCTACCAATTTTTTTAACACTGCCATTTACAATATCAGAAAAACCACCTCTTTTTAGGAAATTACCGAACATTACTGGATGAATAGATGTTCCATCATTTTCAGTAGTTTGGATTTTTTGGACATGTACCAGAAACGGGCCATTATCAGAGGATGTATAAACTTTCCTAGGTATAAATTTAGGGTGATCCAAAACCACCTGTTCTGAGGCCTTGGGAGGAGCAGGAGTGGTTCTCTCCAAAGTCTCAGTGGGGACATCGGAAGATACTTGCAGTTCTAAATCTGCACATTTGCAAGATTCTTTATGACCCACAGCCATTTTGTTTGCTCGCTTTTTTTTGTTGCAATGTTTGCAAATTTTCTGTGCATGACGCCGTTTTCGCTGATTGCTATGGGCAACCGAGTTATCGGTGTCCATGCCAGATTCAGCTGAAATAACGCTAACGAATTCCGCTGGAAAAGGGACTGAACCCCCCGGGTCAGGGGGTTCCTCCATACTGCTGCTCACTCTACTAATAAAAATAAAAACTTACCTATATACAGCTAATTCACATACACTAATTAAAAATATACAAACTACTAGATATATTTACAAAACTTTTCTCCCCTGATCGCTTATTTTACAGAAATATTAAATAAATAATTTTCACCAAAATAATACCGATCTGCCAAATTCAAGGTTTCCCGCGCTTTTTATCAGTCAGTTAGTCAGAGGACTGATAATCGAAATTGGTTTGGTTGGTAATGGGTAGAGGTGGAGGTTCAGTGGGCGTTATTTAACATAACTCGTTGAGTCGCAACGTCGGCTCAAAATGTAAATGTCAACGTAAGGTAAATTTTTGCCTCCTATCGAACCAACGCCCTTACCTGAAATACCCGAATAACCTTCGTATTTATTCTAAACTAGCGACCCGCCCCAGCTTCGCACGGGTGCAACGATGAACCTCTAAATTTATCTATGTTTCTCTACAATATAATGCATTTTATAGACATAAAAATCTTCCTCATAAATCACTCTATCCATCTAAAAAAACCGCTTCAAGACCCGTTGCGTAGTTAAAAAGATTTAAGCATACATAGGGACGGACCAGACGACAGCGACTTTGTTTTATACTATGTAGTGATGATGATATCTTTGCTCTTCTTACTCATTCGCTCGTTTGGCTTACTCAATCCGTTCGTTGCAAAACCATTAAGTAAAAATATATAAATACTATAGTTCCATGTACAGTGCGTTGTATTCTAAATGCTGTGTATTTCGCGCAGTTCGTAGCCAATTTGTTAGCAACTCAAAACGCTGCCATTCGTTGCAACACATTGCTGCAATCAAAACGTTGCGATTCGTTGTACGTTGCTTCAGAAAAAAGTTGACTACATGTGCATGTTGGTTGCGTTACGTCATAAGTATTATTAAGAAATCCGTTGGTTGCGAGTGCAAGTATCCAACATTATTGAATTATAGCGGTCGTTGGTAAATTGAGACCAGATATAATGAACCAGTAGCGGTAACGTTTTCGTCGCATATAGTTAACGGCGCGACGCTGAACTGCCTATTCCCATTTGTCAATAACTAGTTTCTCAGAATAAACAGTTATTGCAAACCCGATAAAATACTTTCGTTTTCCGCTACATAGCAGCTATCGTGTCCTATCTCTACTTGTCTGAATTCGTAATTCGTATCGTAAACAAAACAAAGACGTAATGAGATGTGATTAAAGTCACCAATTCCTCATTTTTCCTGTTTATTCTGCTGAACATGGATAACAATCAGGAATCCCAAGTTAACGTGACTATCAATAAACCAGGTCGTGTTATTCACTTCAGCGATGGAGTCGAAGAAGTTATTGAAGATGAGACTGCAGAAGAAGCTATGTGTTGCCCCCAAGAGCCGAATGTCGATCCGGTGAGTAATCTTTTTAGACAGTAACCTTGGTTGATTAAATGAAATCCGTGCGCTATTATAATTCCGTTGTACAACACAAGTTGTACGATTCGACGATTAGGTCAAGCAAATGTACAATACAAACATTATCACCTATTAGCAAAGCTACCTCGTCACAACCGTACTGCGTAAATTTTCTGATTCCATAGTTGTTATGGTTTTACCCCATACTCTGATTGTTTCCTTAACGATTTATAATTCGCTTATTATTTTTTCTTAAAATAATTTGAAATTATTTTTAAAATGCGAAGAAACATTTAATAAACTCATTACTTAAATGAAGTTCTGTACCAATAATTTGTGTTTTTTTTTAGAAAACACTGTCATGGGTCCCATGGTTTTCACATTATGCTTGGAAATCTGGAGCAAAAGTGGTTGATGCAGTTGACTATGCTGGAGAATCACTGGCGGACTTTTTTGGCATAACCACTCCTAAGTACCAGATAGAGATAGATGAATATGAGAGAATAAAAGAAGAGAAAAAGAAGTTGGAAGAAGAATCTGCAGGTTGGGTTCCAAAGAACAGTGGTGGAGATATACCCCTTGTTTTAAATGAACCTGGTAAAGACTTCGATAATCCAGCAAATGTTTGATAATTTATTAATTTGTTTTAACATTTTATATTTAAGTAGATATTTATATGAAAAAGTAATATGGCAATATTAAATTATAATAATACTCCCACAATTATTGCTAACAATCACAAGTTTGTCATGAATTAAATAAAGAATTTCTGTGAGACATTACCTATTGTAATATGTGTGTTATTTTGCTAAATTATTTTATTGCCTAAAGAAGATGTGGTAATATATTGTTAAACATATTTTGATAAAGGATTTTATTAGTTGCTAAGTGTGTATTTCAGTTAGCTTACAAGTTAGCATGTAAATGTTGAACATTGATTTGATAAACATTTTTACAGTATGTAATATGTTGTCTGTACAATTTATAGTTTATACATTTGCCTCCACATTTTTTATAAATTATTATTTCATAATTTGTCAACATCATCTTGTCATTTCAGTTAATGTTATCCTAGAAAAGAGTAAATAAATACTTACCTCTAATGTATTAAGTAGTATTATAGGAGTGAAAATGAGTGACAGGATAAGAAATAGTGAGTTAAGGAAACATTGTGGTGTGAAAGAAGACATAGTGACAAAAATTGAGAAAGGTATGCTGAGATGGTTTGGCCATGGTTGGTTTGAAGAACGATTGATGAAACAAGACTAGTGAGAACAAGGGTTGGAAGGGGTAAACCTAGGTGGAAGAAAAAAGGCCAGATCAAGAGTACCCTAAACCGAAAAGCATGTATGAAGGGAATTGTGAAAGTGGACGAAGTGAAACAAGTATGCAAGGATTGTAGCAAGTGGAAACAAGTGGTCTCTGCCTACCCCTACGGGAAAGAGGTGTGATTATAATGTATGTATGTAATGTATTAAGGGAATTATCAATATGACTGTATTGATTGACATGCATCACATTACTAAAAAAAACAAAACACTGCAAAATCCCTCTTGTAATTACTACTACTTACTACTTTGTCCGTCGCTATGGGCTCCTCAAAAGGCCCAAAGTCCCTCAAAGGGAAATGGAGAGGGATTGAATTAGAAATAAGGAGATATGCAGGTAGCCAGAGTTACCAACTATGTGGCAGTGGGCAGGATACATAACTTGCAGGACTGATGCCTAATGGGGTAGAAAATTCCGAGAGTGGCGACCGCGTTCCAGAAACCGCAGTGTTGGTAGGCCTCCCACACAGTTGACCAATGACCTGAATAAGGTCGCCGGAAAACGATAGAGAACAATGTTTGGCAGTGGACGTCTTGGCTGAAATTATGATGCTGATTAATGATGACTACTTGTAATTATATCGACGTTTATTTTATAATTTTAATAATTTGTAGTTTTGGTTTTTTGCTAGTAGCGACATCGATTCCCATAGCGTATACTATAATTGTAACTTACACAGCGCCACCTAGTGTTGAATAGTGGTCACAAGTCCGTATAATTTCTGTCTCTTTTATTATTTATAGTATTCGCTAGGTGGCGTTGTCCGACGAGTGATATTTTGTTAAAATTATAAATTATGCATTTTGAAACTATTTAAATCGGAAGTACCGTACAATAATAGTTTAAAAACGTACTAGCTTCGAGTAAATAATTAAGTAATATATTGGACATCAATACCGAATATTCGTCACATTTATTTTTAAATTAAATTCAAATAAAACCATTTATTGTTATAGTCGTTTTAAATTAGTCCCTTAGCTTATCTTAAAAAAAACTAGGTCTCTTTCATGCATGCCAAAATGATTTCAAATTACGGCCCGTTACGGTTTGAATCGACGTAAGCTTCCCATGTCCGCTCTAAAGATTTTCAACTTTATTCCAAAGCAGTAAAGCTGAAATTCGAGCTTAAGTCAATCATATGTTATTGTTTGTCGGTGTTTAGCATGTGATATGTCGAAATGTAAACGGTTCGAGCGTTGTCCGCAGATCAATATGCGTGTTGCGCGGGCCGCAGGGTGTTCGCCCCTTGCCATTGGCCAGCACATGTGGGGCGGGGCAAGCGTGTGTGAGGCGGCGCGCACTCTAGAAACGTCGTTTTGGCGCCAAATTAGGCATTCCATTTTCAAGTTTCGATAGATTTACCAAAGAGCCCAGGGCAATTAGAATAGAACTAGGTTCTTTTCTATATGGGATTTGGCTTCTATGTTGTTTTAATCATTTCTCGATAATTAAGTTTATAAGCAATAATTATTCCGTTAATTAGTTACTTACCTAGCGTTGATAAAAAAGATTATAAACAATTATGACGGATAGTCAGCAGTCCTATTTGCATGATAATGATATTTACAATTATTAATAGTCAAGGGCGGATAGAAAAGAATAAGAAGGATATGAAGGGAAAATATCATAGGTATCCATAGATAATAATTACCTACTTAAATTATGTGGCCTCGTCTTAGCGTTGTTACCTACTACCGACCATGGCACCCTCTGGTTGGTGTAGTTTGGTGAAATTGTGTTAAAACGTTACCACACGATAAACACTTGTAGTATACTACAATATTGTTATAGGTATACCTACAGGTATTGTAGGTATAATTTTATGCTTAACTAGTATTGTTGAATTTGATAAACAATGAGTTTAATTCTCAATAACTAATAACAATTTACCTTTATTTTAAAAAGCTACCATAGGGTAGATGGATAGGGTAGACCCTATGGTAGCTTTTTAAAATATAGGTGTTATATAGGACTATAGGACTTTGGATTCAAATATAGGACTTTGTTCTATACTATGTAGTGATAGTGACAGATGTCACTATCACTACATAGTATAGAACAAAGTCGATGTCGTCCGTCCGTCCCTATGTATGCTTGAGAGATCGCAACGGATTTAGAAGCGGTTTTTTTAATAGATAGAGTGATTTAAGAGGAAGGTTTATATGTTATAATACGTGCATAATATTGTAAAGAAACACTGATAAATTTAAATGTTCAGCATTGCAGGAAGCTAGGGCACCCGCCCTAGCTTCCCACGGGTGCAATGCTAGTTTACTTAAAAAATGTACTTAAATGAAAATAAAACATATTTTAAAAATGCATCAAACAATTATTGCGACATCTCTGTTTCAGATTAATTTCAAATATTGTAATCAAACTATGTTCGTATTATGTACAATTATGTATAGGCAATTAGGTGTAATGTAACTTCTGTTGAAAATATAATAATATTGAATTCTACAGTTGAATAGGTAGATGTATGTAGATATCTAATCTAAATCGAAATCGTTTAGTACAATGAAATATACGGACTATCCAAACCGATTTTGCGGCTATCAACAATACAAGAGCATGAGTTATTACTGTATCCATATGTTTGCCATAATTTACGACAAACGCATGTAATTATTAGCTAATTCAATAATTCGTTAACAGTACAGGTCATTCCAGACAATATGGCACGGGACAATGGCCACGCGATGTTGCCAACACAAAAAATATTGCAAATTAAAAAAGGCGCGTGATCGAACCAGTCCTTTTTTGTTTATGGAACGAGAATTTCTGGTTTCCCGCTTATTGTTCAAATTCGCGTGGATTTGCCGAACATAATGATTTTCAATGGTGCAAATGTTTCCGACTAGTTTTTAGATTATGTGCGGTGTTTTGTTATAAATTGAACATTTTAAATACGAATATAGACATTTGAAAGGTGGATGAAAAGTTAAACTAAACTAATCTGCTTTATTTTTCTCAATAACAAAGGGCATATAAGTACTTCTCCGGATTTTCAGGTGCGCTACTTCTACTACTGAGCCCATTAATGACTCACTGTCTAGTCAGGCTTCCTCCCAATTCCTACTTGGGGGGTAATTAGCCAACTGTGTCACGCTGGCCTTGGCCAGATGAGTTGGCACATGGTTTCGTTTCAAGTTTTGCTTCTCTTTCGGCTAATTTTCGGCCTTGCCATTTCCTTTGGTCCCAGG
Organism: Clostera curtula; assembly: GCA_905475355.2. Taxonomy (NCBI): domain Eukaryota; kingdom Metazoa; phylum Arthropoda; class Insecta; order Lepidoptera; family Notodontidae; genus Clostera; species Clostera curtula. The sequence goes on along the minus strand of FR997808.1, from coordinate 5,182,201 downwards.
CCTCAGGATGGAATGAGGTGGTGACATAAATAGGTAGTTATGCAATTAAAATATTTCGCTGCGGAAATGCTTCATGCATAGCGCTGGTCGGTAGTTATGTGGGACTCTGTAACACTCGTATACCCACTAAAACCCCAGTAATATACGCAATATATTTGGGACGCCACAGGTTCGCGACAACGTATTCTACTATGGCACACCGGTGGTATTCGGAGGGCATCCGGGGTAAGTAGGTTGTTGGTGGTAGGACCCGACCCATTCGTAGCCTCTAAGCTGGGGGTAGAAGGTGGGCGTAACATCACGTCTCCTCCCCTGGCCTATGTCCGCGGTGCTCCAGAGCCCAGAAACAGAGCTCTCTCCTATTCGACCAGCCCAGTCGCCCTCTTCTGTGACTTCTGGAGCTCTTGACTTAGGAACCAACTATGTTGACCGCCAACCCGACACACTTGAGTGCATAGAGAGCATGTCAGTGGTTTAGAGCAACTCTGAGGCGAAAGGAATCCCAGGAGGCCGAACTCGCCACCACATCGGTAAAAGTAGTAGGTACCTAATACGGTTAATATAACTATTGTGAATTCTCTAAGGATATCCGGCCACTGGGAACAAAGAAGTTACGTGTGCTTTTAAGGTGCTATTTGAGAGTGTAAAGACTCCACAGCCACTAAATGCTATGACTTTCCTCCTGCCAATCCCTTCCCTTCAATTTCAACCTGTGCTTTGCAACCCTAATGGGCTTCGGTCTATTTCGTTGAGGTATGTAGCCATATTTTAAATATATACTGGATACGCAACTAGTAACACCATAGATATAACTGACAAAAATGAGCGTAAATTAAATAATAAAACATAATCGGATCGGGAATCATTATTATTCCCAATTGATCCAGGTAAAATGTAACCTTTTTCTATCGATATTTAAATTTTTGCGCACGCGGGCCTAACCCTAAACAGCAGATGTTCTACTTTTAAATTTGCATGCATTCGCAGTGTTGTTATTAAAAAAATCCTTTGTGGCTATTTAAAAAATAAAGCTTGCAACACAATACCTCATGCAAATCAGAAACGAACTTGACACGATTGGCCGTAGTCGCTTAACATTGTGTGCCAAATTGAGCTGTATTTTTATTGCAAAAATATTCAAATTTGTTTACTTCGCATCGACGTTGTTTATACCGTTAATTCAACTTTATTTCAAATTCAATCACAATTGCAATAAAGTTTAAAATCATTCGGCAAATAGGGATGGTTTAGAAATTTGCATAAACGACGCACACCTTTCGCGATAATACTTTCTATGCACTTTGACTGACAGTGTGCATTGTATAGAGGATTTTTAAATTTCAATAAGTATATACTAGTTATTTACTTTGCATAGAATATTTTTATTAAAATGCTTCATCTTCCAAGTACATCCCGGTACTGCTCCAATGGAAGCAGAAAATATAGTAGCTTATCCAGCGGTTATAAATTTGTGCTGTTGGTGTGGAAACGCTTGTGGCTTGAGGCCCTAATGCCGAGCCCTTCTATAAGGACCTGGCAAAGCAGCCGTTTGACTGCACACGTAACCAGAAGTCTGGCCTTTATCTCGGAGTCGGAGTCTGATTCTGGTTTAGATATTTGCAACAATAATAGTTATTTGTTATGCAAGAGTGCAAAGTTGCTTTTTAACCGCGTGTTCAATTTTGATGACCGAGCAAGCGAAGGATTCTAAAATTCTTAAAATCCTGAACGTTAGCGAGGGAATCAAAAGAGCACGAGGTGAAAAATCTTTGCACTCGAGTGCAACACGTAACTTTTCATTCCACCTCAGCGAGGAAATGACTAAATGCAAAAAAAAAAACGTTTACAATCACAAGATAGGTACACTTTTATTTCAGTTTAGGTATTAATTACTACATTATGACAGGTAAGTATTACAGAATAATCTTTACTTTATTCTCTAGCGAATAAAAACGGCCTTTGCACTCAGATATCGAAGAGCAAAAATACTTTATTCTCTAGCGAATAAAAACGGCTTTTGCACTCAGATATCGAAGAGCAAAAATACTCTTTCCGAGATGGGGGGATGAAAAATGATTTCCGAAATAGTTTCAAAACAAAGTTCCGCTACACTTTAAACTGAACAACATTTGCAAACAAACCGGTTGCCAGAAAGAAATTTGCAAACCCGTCTCGTCCAACCCTACACTTAGGAGCTTTAATTCAAACACAATAACGGACTGTCCCGTAACTGGTGGGCAGTGGCCTGCACAATGGGCATACGAGCCGATTAATTCGTTGCACAATGACCAGAGGCCAGGCCCAAAGGTCATATTTAGGTAGAAGGGTTAGGGGTCAGTGAGGGTTGGTAAATAGGCGCGTATGTCCGAATGCCGGGGAGTGACGCGGCGGTCGAGTTTGGCAACATGTCGCCAATGATGGCGCAGAATTTATGTGTTGTCCGTTTCTGTGTTTTGTGCAATGCAGGGTTAAATTGGTCGGAAAATAGAATGGCGTGTGCGAGATTTTTTGATTTACGAGCGTTGGAAGTTTGTAAAGTGTTAGTGTGAACTACTCGTATTTGTTTGCTGTGAAATGTTCAAAAGATACCTAATTAGAAATTTACAAATACTAGTGTTCGCCCAGCGGTCGAAATTCGACCATGACTAATTTAAATTATATTTTTACTAAGTAGCTGATCGCGCAAACGTTGTTTTGCCAAATAATTAAGACGCCGCAACCCCCTTTTTGGAATTTTGTAAAATCCGTTGTTGGTGAAAAGAATATTCGTACCACATTTCAAGTCTCTTGGTCTTATGGTTCCAGAGATCTCGTGATGAGTCAATCTATCTTTAAATCAGCTCCTATTTATATTTTTATACAAATAGTTCTATTCTCAATGTGACCACAGATTTGAAAAACAAAAGAGTATATATGCGTATATATGTGAAATACATGGTGTGTGTAATGTGTTTTTGTTTCAACGAATTCTTAAGCATAATTAATAAATAAATAGCACTCCTTCTCTATATAAACTGTAAGTGTGGGAAATTTCATACTGGAGGAGTATGAAAGTAGTAGAGTAGTATCTCCGATAAGCCACTTTCTAGTACATAATGTTACAATCCCAATTTGCTTTTGATCAATGTTAATAGATAGCTTTATCTTTTCCGTTTCTACTCTTCCTATCTCTAATATACCAGTCATGGATCTAAAATAAAGGCTGATTTCTATAATACTACTACTTAGCCCATAAATGACCCGCTGCTGAGTCAGGCCTCCTCCCATGACATGGAGGGTAACTAGCCTAGAGTGCCACGCTGGCCAGACGGGTTGGCACAGGGTTTTGTTTTAAGTTTTTCTTCTCTTGTAACTGGTTTTCCGGCCTAGTCATTCCCTTTTGTCGGCTCTTACGACAATGACACCCTCAGGATGGAATGGGGTGGTAACACTATGTATTCTAATACCGTCCCTGCACAACCAATTTCAGATTTCCATACATGCTTTAAAAATATACCTATTTTATTCCAGTCTGAACTTTGTCCTATATTCCGAACAATAACATCATCAATATTAAGAATACCTCAAATTAAAATATTTTGTGAACAGGCGAATCAGATCGTTTCATTGCCAACAACCATCATTCATCCAATTTTATCTTAATTATAGAATCACAGAAAAAGTCAATGAGAGTGAAGCATACTCGAACATAATGATGTCAGATGAAATCGGAGCGATACTTATCGCGCCAAATAAAGAACTCTTGTGTCAAATTGAAAAAAAAAATGGGACATACGTGTGGAGTGTGAAATTGTCGATCGTATCTGTTCGTTTTTGTTTAGTACCACAATGGCAGGGAAGGGTTAAAACGGAGCGGTGTCTGGGAAGATGAGTCTGTTTGTTACGTTTTATCAAAACCGAAATAGACAACCATATTCCGTAACGATTTTCATTCCATCCTGAGGGAAAGAGCCAACAAAAGGAAATGACAAGGCCGATAGCCTAGCCGTAAGAGAAGGAAATCGTGATACGGAACCGTTGTTATATAGTGGGGGAAACCTTTTAAAGGGGGACCAGGGACAGGGGGACGGTAAGGTGTGTAGGGAGTCCACGGGTGCACGATGGTAAAGTGCACCCGTATTATCCTTAGGGTATTGTCAGAGGCGGCTAAATGAACGTATAAGGTGTATCACTTAGCCGCAAGAGAAGGAAAATTTGATACAAACCCCTTAGTCTATAGTGTAGGAAACCTTTTATAGGTCACTAGCAGGAGGACGGCGCTGGGGTATGTGGGAGTACACGGGTGTGAGAAGATGGTAAAGTGCACCCGGGTTAACCACTAAAATCTACCTACTAATATAACTAAATTAAAAAAAAAATGGCTTATTTGTTTCCACGTATTTGGGGGAGGCCCGACTCAGTAGTGAGCTGAAAGGATGATTTGAAATCGTATCTATAACTACTACCGTATAGGTAAATGTCACTCAATATAAACATCCTCATAAACATAAAAGCTGCGCATACCCAACAACACATTTAAGCAAAACATCTGTAACTCCAACCCACAGAAAAAATCTAACAAAAAAAAATAGCTGACACGATTTGCAAACGCGAATTCAACTTTGACACCGACATAACGAACCGTTCCGAACCGCAGTAGCAAAGGGTTAACTCTTTGTATGTCATTAAAAAAAACTCAATGCATCCCGACGTAACCCTTTCGCGCTCAAAAAGACCAATTTTGTATGCGCGGTATTCTGTGCCCGGTGTCTCATTTCAATAAAGTGTAATAAAAAAAGATAAAACTTTTTTACCCACGGCTCTTTGGGGTCACGTTTTTTTAAGGGTTGAATCTCTAATTTGCAACAAGGTGCATCGCAGGCAAAGTAGGGTGCATCTACGGGGTGAAACAAAAACCCTAACGTAAGGATCAAACTTAAAGGAAGAGAATAACATTTAGATTTAGGTTTGGAAATTTAAAGGTGCTTTACAAATATGATTTAGTACTTATTTTAGATTATACTTGTAATAATATAAATATTAATAAATCTCCTTGGACATTTCACACAACGCCATCTCGTGCCAAGCTAAGCAACTTAATGCTTGTGTTATGGTAACGAGATGGATGATAAACTACTTATATACATTTATTTTTTTGTAAATACATACATATTATAGATAGAAAACACCCAGACCCGGAACAAATACTTGTAGGTCGTACAAATATTTCTTCCGTGCGGGGATCGAACCCGCGACATGCTATACATATTATTTACTATACATATTATGTACTAAACTACTACTTACTTACTTAAATATTTATTGGACTACAAAACTGGTAACAACAAATAACTAAACATTGATTCTAATAAACGGACTATTACATGATGTGGGCTAAGTTCCCTCCCTGAACTTGGAGGAGGTCCGACTCAGTAGTGGGTCATTTATGGGCTGAAATGATGATGATGAATGATGATATGACATGATGTGTCAACATAAGTAATTAAAGATTGCAACCTATGTTATATCCGTTTATTAGATCTACTTGTTTAGTTGCTAGTTGTTACCTGTTTTGTTGTCTAGTATATCTACCTATAATTAAACACATAGCGTCTCCACCCCATTCCATACTGAGGGTATCGTAAGAACCGACAGAAGTAATAAGGCCTAAACCTAGCCTAGCACAAACAGACACGTGAAACTCAAAGCAACCCTCTTTTTTGTAAACGCTAAAGCGTAATTTAAAAACGAAAATGATTATTGCCTCAATTATCTGACTTTGGATGTACATACCCGTTCTGTTCCGTCGTGTACTGATTTAAATGAGTTCTATAGTGAAAAAGCGTATGGGGTCGCGTAGTCGGTTCATTCCCATCATAGTTTTGACAAAAGATGTTATGGTGTTTGACATTGATGTGTCGATCATGGTAGTCCGTTGGTCTTTAACTTCTATAATCTTTTCTCTTCAACCATCTTCACAATACTAGTACTACTCAACCCATACATGACCCACTGCTGAGTTGAGCCTGGTCCAGTTACGTCGAGTCCGGCCGGGTCCCGGGGCAGGGCACGTGGATGCCCTCGCCCCACACGGGATCTGAGAAGATGCGACGTCCTGTTCGGGTGCTCACGGCAGGTCGTCGAGTGCTCGTAGGAGCCTGAGTTGAGGAGGTGGGCCTCCTGTCTGCGGCGGCGTGGTTCTGAGTACAGATCCCACAATGCCGCAACAAGGACGCGAGTTGGAGCACCCCGGGGAGGTTTAGTGGGTAGACCCCCACTCTGGGGGAGAGTCCCACACGCCCTCCCTCGGCCATCCCCGTGGCCGACGGGGATAGTCCATAAAGGATCCAGTTACGTGGAGGGTAACTAAATAGTCTACTCTGCCCCGCTGACTAGACGGGTTGGCGCAGGGTTTGTATCAAGTTTTCCTTCTCTTGCGGCTAGGTTTCTGGCCTTGTCAAGTCCTTATGTCGGCTCTTACGACACCCTCAGGGTGGAATGGCATGGTGACACTATATATTCTAAATTCTTCGCCACACGGACAACGGTAAATCTGAACATAAATTATTTATTGCGAGGTATACTTGGACAGTTCAGTTCCCAATAAATATGCCAGTCATAAACATATATACCTGCACACATATACATATATGTGTGCAGGTAATTTTGTATCTTTATACATAATCTATACAAATAATTAAAATGGGAGTCTGTTTGTAATATTAAAATAACAGCTTATAAATAATAATAATTTACTAAACAACATATTGTTCTATTTTTGTGTGTTGGTCTATCCTTTCGGCGAACGTCTGAAATGGTTGGCTCGGCAGACGGCACTTTCACTGGCAGAAAGCTGATGTAACAGGGAGTAACTTAGGCTACTTTTATTGACACCCCCCGCTTTTCAGGAGCCCATAGTTACTGAGTTTTCCACATTGTTAATTACCACACGGAAAAGTCACGGGTAACACCATCATCATTTCAGCCAAAATAAATCCACTGCTGGACATATGCCCCACGAAGGCCGTTCCTGAGCCGCCCACATCCATCGCTTTCCGGTGACCTTAACCAGGTCGTCAGCCCACCGTGCGGGAGGCCTACCAGCAATGCGCTTTCCGTAACGCGGTCGCCACTCAAGGACCTTTCTGCCCATCGGGCGTCAGTCCTGCGAGCTATGTGCCCTGCCCATTGCCACTTAAGTGTGTCAATCCTGGGGGCTATGTCGGTAACTCTTGTACTGCTGCGTATCTCCCCATTTCTGATTCGAGAAATGCCCTCTCCATTGCCTTTGGGTGATTTTGAGCCTTCTGATGGAGCCCATAGTGACGCGGGTAACCGCTACTACGTATATAAGGTCATGGAATATCCACCCTCTAACCCCCCCTTACGTAACCTATACATAATAACATATTCACGATGTCTTAAATTATTAAGGATACCATTAGGAGCTTGTATGAACAATCAATATCAATTTGTAGGTAAATTACCTGTCCTACAGACGCATGAATGATGATTTGATTATTGTTTAAATTGGCAAAATTAACCAATTATTGAACTTATTATACATGTATTTATTTTTTAGAATTGTATGATCGTTTGCACGCCATGTCTAGCGTGTCAATGTATAGAAACAAAGCTTTTGGTTTACTTGTCAAAAGTCACGCACACTGCTAAAGTGTCAAGTCAAATTTTGCCGGGATTTCACTATTGTTTTTCTCAGTAAATGTTGTAAGTTATTACCTAAAAAGGCAATCGCATTTAATTGTAGTAAAGTGATGAAATGGTTCGTTTTCTGGAGCCCAAAATGTTTGGACGATAGGTCGGAACTATCAACTTAAGTGGAGATACGAAATCAAATCCAATTCAATTACCAATTGCTAGAGATACATAAGAGAATAAAAACTAAATATTTTTTTAGGTTTTCGCGATTATTTAATTCAGCAGTCTTTGACTGCCTCTCTATTGAAATTTGGATGCTTTTTATTCTCAACAGCCTCGCGGATGTAATGATTTTCCTTGGCAAGGATTTGAGGTCTATCAAAGTTAATGTAGTGGTTGGTCTTGTTGAATGTGTGCTCACAAACTGCAGACTTGGTCGAGCGTCTGTTTTTCTTAAATCCCTCTACAAGATGCTGGTGAGTATAAACTTGACAGTGAGCGTGGATTATCATACATTGGGCAAACCCGTTTCGAATGCTTTGTAGTAGTCGTTGTCCTGGGAGAGACTCCATGACTTTGTACATTTTCAAAATTACAAAGATACAGTTAGATTATCGCCTATATTATCCCTGTGTACGTAGAATAATAAATGTAATAATTTACTGCCTTGTTGGTCTAGGGGTCAGATAACCCTCCTTTTGGAGCACGGATCCCCGGTTCAATTCCGGGGACGGACAAGTGTCTTTGTTTGTGTAAACCAGAGGAACTTGCTCTGAGTCTGAGTGTCATTTGTATGCGTGAATTTCATGTTTGTAAACTGCCCCCGCGATACAGGTTATACCGGGCTTCGTATTTAATAACAATATACACGTGATAAATTCTTTAAAAAGTGTTTAATTTCAACAGATACAATTACGAGTAAGCTATACATTTAATATATAGTAACCAGTGACAAACAATCGCTCTTGCTTCGTTTGTGTAGCAACCCAGTTTAATAATCCCGCGATCATGATGTACCTGGGAGGTATCGCCGCAATTTCAGAGCGCTGTCCTGTACAGGATTCCCTTTGCGACGTGTGCCTTCAAACAGGGAAGCTCCCCCTACGTGAACACCCCCTCATCCTGCTTAGTTGACGAATAAACTGTGGTTTAATTTAAAGGCGAAATGCGATATCGATATTGTTCTTTCAGCTACAGATGTCAAGGATTGAACCAAAGTGGCTCATCCGGCTGTCTTCGAAAACGTGTCTAATACTACTCAACCCATTGCTGAGTCCGGCCTCCTCTAGTTACATGGAGGGTAATTAGCCTACTGTGCCACGCACGTCCCGTCCGTGTTTCCGCTACATATGCACAGTCACTCCGTTCGTTCCGGAAAGAAAACTAGTAATGTCTTGATGACGCAAGTATCGAAAATGGGGTTTATACAGAAAATCTCCTCTTCTTGTTCACGGTCGTAGCTACTTCGTCATCTAGAGCATTAGCAATTAAAGCCAATTCTTGAAACGAAAAAGCTATCTTTCCATATTCACAACACTAGCACGTTAGATCCGAGCCACTGTCACGGTGCGTATGCATTTACATCACGTTCCCGTTTTGGACGAGGCAGTCACGTCCCTGTCCCGTTCACGTCCCGTCCGAGGTAATATCTCGTTACGTATGCAGCGACCTTTACAATTTAATTTCTACCTAAAGCGCTTCAGAATACAACTGTATTTGGTACAACGAAATACAATGACGGCGAACGACGCGCGGCGAACGTATTCTAAATACAGATGTATTCTGAAGAGTTTCCACTCCGTTGGTCGGCGCTGACCCTAAATCACCTTAGGGACAATGTTTCTTCTAAGTAACTATTTAATCAATCAGTGCCTACACTCTTCTTCTTAACCCCACATGAATCTCACCTGACTTGGCTAACTACCTTTTTTACACGGAACAATTGCTGTCTGCCAGCAATACAACCCAACCAGTAAGACAACCAGTAGTTTTTTGGTTAGACCAGTTGTCAAATTACACGCTACTGACTACAAGTCACGAATTCCAGTGAAAAGCATATTTTTAACCTTACATTTGTCCTGTCTTCCCATTTTTCTTTTCTACATTATCGTGCGATCGTTGGACTTGGATGCTGGCAGAATGAACTGTACTGCAAAGAGTTGCCACAAAAATAACTTTCTTAGATTCACTGACTTCCTCTAGAAATCTCTGGCATGTTCTCGTCAAAACAAATTGTTTTTTAAATTCTAATTTACTTTTTGTTTGGTTTTGAGATTTTGGCGAATGTGTGTATGTGTAATATATGTCGGTAATTTTGAACATACATATGTACATGTGTGACGTCACCCGCCGCCCCTGACGGAAGACCAGCGTGGCAGGAAGGCCTTCCATTGCATTTAGTGTCTAGTTTTATTATTTTTGTATTTTCTTGCCACAATAAATATTATGTATATGTCTAAATGCCGACACCACGCTATATCTCGAGCGCAACGTATTTTTTTTTAATTCTCAACTTCATAATATCACACGAAGATCTTAGCAATTTGTTTCTGTTTTTAAAAGCTCACATTCCACAGCATACGATCATTGGACTAAAGATGGATTTCGTTCTATTCTCTGACCTCGTAAGTATATGACTTGTACCACACCTCTAAACATGCGTTACAGAGCCACCCTGCTTAGGCGACCAAACAGGGAGAGCTATGTACTCAGTCGCATGATATATAGTGCCCCTTAAACTTAAATGGATTACCTTTGATATATTACGTGGATTCAAGATTCAATCTGGGAAGCTCGATCTCCATGCAATTGCTTTCGAAAGACTCTTGTAATTATGTATCGGTAAGCGTGGCAACGATACACTACGTGACAGCATTTTATCTGGTTGATGATCGATGACGTTTAATGTCATATACAGTGATTAAAAGAACTGGTTAGAAAGAAATACTGACTACAAAAGGAAATATTGGTATGAAACGATATTGATTGAATGAATGATTGAATGAGACATTTTTTGCGAAGATTGTAGTATCTGCTTTTCAGGTGTCAAACTTCATTATTGAAGATTATTGAAAACAGTAAGGGCCTCCGCGGCCAAGTCGCTGCGGCCAACTAATTCTTCTACGATGTATATAGTTGCGCGCATTACGCGGCCAGGCCGCGCGGCCAAGTTTTGGTCGCGCGGCCAACGAAAAACATCGCGTCACATACGCGGCCTACTGGCCGCCGCGACCAATCCGCGCATTACCGCGTGGCCACAGCCAACAGCGGTGCGAATTGCGGAGCGTCTTGCGGCGCGGCAAGCGGTGAGCGGCGAAAACAAATGGTAAACAAATGGTAGCTGTGGCATACTTCATAGATTGTCATCTATGAAGTATGCCACAGCTACCGGCGACGCGATCGGCGGCGCGTCTTGCGGACTCTTTTTTTGACTGAATGATATCTTCAGCTAAGAACGCACTTGTTTCAAAGCAATATCGCACTTGTTTCAAGGCAATATTTTAATAGTTTAGCCGTTCTCTAAATACGTGCCTGGCGACGCCACCGCGGTCGCAACTAGTCTAGCTGTGACATACCACCGCAAATCGCGCCGCTCAATGCACCGCGCAACGCACCGCCTGTAGCTGTGGCCAGGCCCTATGCGGCCATGCCGCGCGACTGGCTGCGCGGCCTGGCCGCCTAAATGCGCGGGGGCCCTAATAATCATAATTATAAAAAATAACATGATGTCAGTTCTCATGGCATTAACTCATTTTTTTAATATGTCAAATGCGATGCTGAACAAGCCTGCTATAGTTGGCTAGTTTCCTTTACTGGAGTACCGGAGCGTACCTACGCCTTCTTCTGGAGCAGTGTGTTTCGGGAAACACGTGGCCCAGAATCGGGCTAGTTGTGGAGCATCGCACAGTTTTTTGGTGATTAGGGGACCCCTTATCTTCCTGACGTGAGTCCGCACTGTCAAACATCTCTCGGCCGGGTATCCGCAAAAAGGACTTTCCTTGGAGAACATAAAAGCTATTTTTCTTCATTATGGAATGAACCCCATAACATGATATGACGTTTTAATCGAAGCAAAAAAAAAACATATATGAATCGTCCATAGCGTAAAGAACGACGGTAAAGTATAAAAATGATAATAACTTTTTTATAAAACATAGGCAAATATGGAAAAATATATTTACAAATTTCTTTACAATTGTTTACTAAGATAATAATAAGATTGGTATCCTTTGTTAATAATTCATGAAGCTAACTGCAAGTTACCTGCCTCTTCATATTTGCACCCTCAATGCTCAGGTCTCTGTGTCTCCGCGATAAGAGTACCAACGCATCACACATGCTTTCATCAACCACCATTCAACCAAGAAACACACAGTTGATGTGGCAAAAATTAACATTCGCAGTTATCACTTCAGAGTCGACCGAATTATCATCATCATCAGAGAGATCAGGGCAGATGCTTTTTAAACGTAGAATTCTGATTTCAGGTGGACGGGATATCAGGAGTTATCAGAACATCCTCCAAACGGACGCCTAAGAGGTATGCCACGCTGGCCAAAATGGGCCAAATGGGCTTTGTTTCTGAATTTTCGACCTAAAGAACTTAATGTCATTTTTTTAAGTTGAAGACTTTCTAAATTTTATCTTTCTCTAACTCTATCGTCTTGAGTTGTACTTTAAATCATAAAATAATCAGCACCGTAACTTTGACCAATATTATGAAAATATTGGTGTAAATCCAAACATTTAAAATTCAGAAAAAAATCATAACACGAGAACTATGAAAACTAACGAAATCGCAGAACATAGATGGGGGTGATTCGGGTACCCCAAGGGGTGCTCTATCTCTAGACTTCCGCTTGACACTATTTTTTGGGACATTCTGTATATTTCTGAGTTACGTTTCCGTGACTGCCTCGTTGGTCTAGTGGTTAGATGTGCCGCCTTTGGATCAACGGGTCCCGGGTTCGATTCCGGGGTCGGGCAAGTGTCTTTGTCTAAACCAGAGGCACTGGCTCGGAGTCTGGGTGTCATTTTTATCTATAATATGTAGTTTATCATCCATCTCGTTACCATAACACAAGCATTAAGTTGCTTAGCTTGGGACGAGATGGCGTTGTGTGAAATGTCCAAGGATATTTATTTATTTTATTTTATTTATTATCTCTGGCCCGGAGTCACTGACAGGATTCAGCCAAAGTAATAATATTACATAGAGTAGAAACACAATAAACAATAAAAACTAGAAGAAATAAAACATATTCAATATGCAAAACACACAAGAGTATATTACAATTTATAATGTTAACATTAAATAAGACATGACATGATCACACAAAACAAGAGAAGAAATTAAAAAAAACTCTGCGAATTAGATAAGGTAAATAAGTACAATGCCATATAGATATTCGTAGCTCTGTGAAAGCCTATAGGAACTATTACGGTGAAGTAAGGGAGCGCGTGGACAGGCATTCGAAATGAAGAGTGTTGTGTGGTGGCGTAATAAGGAATGAGACTTTATTTTTTATGAAACATGGAGCATAACGGATAAACCCCTGCACATTGGAGTTGGTCGCCTTCGGAAGGGCCTCCACCTTACGGAATATTACAGCCAAAAATCATAGCGTATTATTTCCGGGCGTTTCTTAAAATAATTTTAAATAGTTTTTTGTATGTTTGTTATTGTGACGGTTTTGTTTGTGTGTTTGTTCTAATTTTAAAATAAAACAGCACAATTAAAATATCAAGTAGAAGCATCGCAAAGAGTAAGGATAGTGAAACGAGTTTTTCGTTTTTAATGCTATATGCACTTGTAAAGTTTTTTTAAAGGAGTGGAAATACAACAAAAGGAGTCTAGATACAACATATACGATGCAAACAGATGAAACTTTGTCTCTCATTTACGCTATAGATCCAAATAACATTTTTTTTTCGATGAAACATTGTACATATTATCTGAAGGGTACGTTTTGGCTGTGAAACGTTTTGTATCTTCGTAACCTTTTATTCAACTTCTGTTCTTCTTCCTCACTTTTTCCCAATATCAGGCTAGGTTATGTTAGGTTATGGTACTTGGTGTGGTTCTGCACCAGATCCCACAATGCCGCAACAGGACGCGAGTTGGAACACTCCGGAGATGTTTAGTGGGGGAGTCCATAAAGGATTTTATCCTGGGTGAACAAAAACAAAAAAAAAACCTTATGGTACTAATTATGTACAATATTTAGAGTTTTATCGAAAAATGTTGGTAATTTGGTCATTATCAGAGACTATTGTTTTATAAACCATTACTACTACTACTATTCAGGCCATAAATGACCCACTGCTGAGTCGGCTCCTCCCATTACAAGCAGGGTAATTAGCCTACTGTGCCACGCTGGCCAGACGGGTTGTCACAGGCTTTCGTATCAAGTACTTGCGGCTAGGTTATCGGCCTTGATATTTCCTTTTGTCGGCTCTTAAGACACCCTTTAGAATAAGTAACTCATTCATGGGTCAATGTATACGCCTCGTTGGTCTAGTGGTTAGATGTGCCGCCTTTGGATCAACGGGTCCCGGGTTCGATTCCGGGGTCGGGCAAGGTCTTTGTCTAAACCAGAGGCACTGGCTCGGAGTCTGGGTGTCATTTCTATCTATAATATGTATGTATTTAAAAAAAAAGCAATGTAAGTAATTTATCATCCATCTCGTTACCATAACACAAGCATTAAGTTGCTTAGCTTGGGACGAGATGGCGTTGTGTGAAATGTCCAACGATATTTAATGTATACGCTTTTATAACAAACTGCCCATGCAACTTAGAGATTTGCCTCGCAATGCTTTTAAAAAGACGGTCAAGACAAAACTTTACAAAAAAAAAGCATATTACCGCATTGCTGATTATGTAAACGACACAGCTGCTTGGGACTAAGCTGTTCAGTGCCAGTATTTTTATGTTATTCAATTATGTTATTGTTTAAATACATAAGACAGGACCGCAAAGCAAAAAAAAAATGACAAGCCCTCTGAGTTTCTTGCCAGTTCTTCTCAGCAGTGGTCGCGTTCCTAACTGGTGGTAGATGGTAGACCATTTGTATTTTATAGACTCATTATGAATATTGTGTTGAATTTTTGTAAGTGTCCATCGTGACCCAAGCAAAATAAATGATTTGAATTTGACCATGAGGATGGAATGGAGCAGTGATACTATGTATTCTCAATCCGTCACTACACAGACTACTCCATTAAATATTCATCCTTATGCAAAGAAACAATCCTATTCCATATTAACTACCGAGCCGCGGGTAGTTCAGTCCTTATGCATAGGTCTGGTTCAAATATCGGACGAGCTTTATATTGAAATACCCCATTGAGTGTTATGTGGCCAACAAGAATCTCTACAGGGTGTAACAAAAACCCTATAGCCTAAAGGTTTTAAGTTTTGCTTACCAAATATGTCGTAGCTCGAGATATTAGCATAGAAAACTCGTGGAACATTCTGGAACTCCGATTACCTATAGTCGTAACGAAGGGTTTGTTATTATTGGTGTTACAGACACTGTGTGCAAAATTTAGCCTATTGACTGCCTCGTTGATCTAGGGGTTTGTATCAACGGGTCCCTGGTTCGATATATCGGTATAGGGCAAGCGTCTGGGTGGTCAGTTGTGTCGTGAATTACATATTTGTAAAACGTTTTTTTTTAAATAAAATAATTATAATCTATGCAATTTAGTTTGATATTTTTGACAGATTATGTCGTTTCTATGTCTAGTGCAATAAAGAATTTCATACATAATACACCCACACCATCACGTCACAGTTACAAGTATTTTAAAAAGAAAAAAAGAGAAAAAGCCCTTTTGTAAACATAGAACTCTTTCTTTGAATTAACGGATTTTTGTTACACCCAATATAGATATGCGCAAACTATGGGAACTTTTATTATGAAGGTTTTTTTGTTTATGGTTGGTATGTGAGTAGGAAATGCATTCTTGAGGGTAGACACGTAAAATTTCATGTCAAGGAAGAATGTGTGTATTAAGTTTTTGACGGATGAATAATTGGCAGATCTTTCTATTACGTAGATGTGTGATATTGTGTGTATGTAATTTATTGGATGTGCGAAAACTGATATGAAGCCTTATTGTTTATAGTCAGAATGTGTGTAGGAACTAGGAAGTACTTTCTTGAATGTAGTCACGTAAACAATATGGAAAGGTTACTGGTTATTTTGAATTGAGTGAGTATGAGTATCATGTAAGTCTGTTATGATTACTAGTATTCTCTGATAAGATATTTAATCTTGACAGCAAGAGGACGACATAAAATAAGTCCTTCTTCGAATTAACGCTAGACAATTGTATTTGTCCATAATTCTATAATAATTATACAATATACAAAACTTATTCAACTAATACTCAGGCCATACATGACCCACCACTGAGTCGGGCCTCCTCCAGTTACATGGAGGGTAATTAGCCTACTGTGCTACGCTGACCACACGTTTGGCACAGGGTTTCCTACTTTCGACTAATTTATCTTTTCCTATTGTCGACACCCTCAGGATCGAATGGGATGGGGACACTATGTATTCTAAATCCCTGTAAATAGTGAGGTATTCTGAAAATCTATGTCTGCAGTATTAGGCCCCCACTGCGGAACTTATACCTACATTTAAATTTACTGTGCTTTTGTGAATAAAAGTCGTGAAATAGTAAGAGGTATTTTTATTAACAATTTCACAAAACCAAAACCAATCTGTATAACCAGCAAATTATATTACAGTGGGATATTCTTCTTCATAAACTTGCAAAACCTGATACTGAAAATCTCTTCGTCAAAAAACTCTACGGCTTGATACAGGCATTTTCCAATTCCTTAATTGACTGGATACCCTCGCAAGATGAGCAGTCCACATTGTAGCAAGTCAGTCAGTACGGAAGCCCCTCGAACATTCTGGAAGTTTCACCAACATACTTCTTTCTACCGACACGTTCTTATGTTTTGAATCAAGTCTAGAATGAAGGCGTAACAGGAAATATAGGTACCTAAAACAGTTCCTGATGTTTCACAGGTACAGTAAACAACAAAGCATCATTACATTCAGGTAGGTAGACAATTGGCGGTCGGTTGCTATGGCTACGGCAAGATGGCCGACGTCTGCTGCGGTTTGGAAGTTCGCCTCTAGTTCCAAATTGTTCCGCGGATATTCCAGAACGTCGCGTATGTACGAGCGTGCATAATTACATTATGTACGCTGTCTATGTACCTCGGCTCCACTAATTACTGGTACAGATACCAGAAAAATAAGTTTTTTTTTATGGATGGTAGGAATAAACTATGGAACGCGTAATTTTTGAAAGTGGAATTTGGAAAAGGTTTAGGGAGATAGGTCAGCCATTAGTCGACTATATTTAATTTGGAAATTAACATACGATCAATTTATAATTAAACTAGCAACCCGCCCCGACTTCGCATGGGTGCAATAATGATATAGATAAAAACCTTGCTGAAAAAAAAGGCTGAAATGATGACGATGATGATAGTAAAGGCTGGAAGAACTCATTCTTTTTCTTTTTCTCTTTTTTTCTTCATGATCATGACTGTAAATATATATTTACGTGTATCAAACGCATAAAAAACTTCCACCTTCTACCGTTTTAGCATTATTTGTTAATATTTTCCAAAACAATGACAACTATAATGCTAATTTACATTATAAAAAACAAAACAAAAAAATATTGAATTTCTTTTTGCAGATCGTACTTTCCTGAAGGATTAGTTAAGGAGGATTTAATAAGAGTTCCTAAGATGAGAGTAGCGAGCGCTTCTATCTAATGCCCATATTGAGCTTTTCTCGTCCAAGCTCTCAGGGTCACACAGCTAATAAAACTTAGAGGCAAGAGGGGAACAAACGTATGGTTATATTCTTGATCTTATTTTCACATTTTTGCACGTAACTACGCCGCGGCGTCACATAATAAGTTCAAAGCCCTTTCTTACGAATCTAATGAAGGAAACATACTGAAGAAATGACCTACATACTTTAATTTCAACATACGAGAATAGAGTCATGCTGTGGTTATAGAACGTACGTACACAGTTTTACTAAAATTAAAATACTACTCGGCACATGATCCACTGTCACGGGTTCGATCCCCGCACGGAAGAAATATTTGTACGACCTACAAGTATTTGTTCCGGGTCTGGGTGTTTTCTATGTATTTACAAAAAAAAAAATATATAAGTAGTTTATCATCCATCTCGTTACCATAACACAAGCATTAAGTTGCTTAGCTTGGGACGAGATGGCGTTGTGTGAAATGTCCAAGGATATTTATTTATTTATTTATTTAATTAGCCTACTGTGTCGTGCTGGCCACACGTGTGGCACAGGGTTGCTAATCAGGTTTTCCTTCTCTTGCGGCTAGGTTTTCGGCCTTGTTATTTCCTATTGTCGGCTCTTACGACACCCTAAGCATGGAATGAGGTGGCCACACTATGTAATGTAAATCGGTCACCATTCGGAATATACTATCTACTAGCTTTTGCGCGCGGCTTCGCCCGCGTGGGTTTCGAAACCGTGCATATTTTTTATGAACATAAAATCGGTTATTGTGACTAAACTATGATAGTTAGATATGTGCTCTCGCGGATCTTTATAAGACCTACAAATCCGTAGTACATCATTTTGTTCTATTGTCAATAGTTTTTGCAGCGCACGCATAAATAGGTTTTCGATTTTACACCTTGGTTTACAAAATCGCAATTTTCATACGGATCCCTAATTCTTTTGAAAATAAAATATAGCCTATAACCTTCCTCGATAAATGGACTATCTAATACTGAAAGATTTTTTAAAATCGGACCAGTAGTTCCTGAGATTAGCGCGTTCAAACAAACAAACAAACAAACAAACTCTGTAGCTTTATATATTAGTATAGATTCAACACTGGATATCAACACTGGCATTGAACTACAGGAGTAGCAGGCGTGGCATCGTCCGTAGCATAAACTCGTAAACGACGTAAATATATGTCACTAAGTCTAAATTATATTATTGCCGCTCACGGATGCAGCTTTAGGCTCACGAGGTGACGAAACACAAATTCATAAAGTTTCACCTTGACTAGGACGCACAATCTACGATTTCCAAACGACAAGTGAATCAGTCGACTGTCTTCGGGTTTCCTTCAACAATTCCCAAACGCCCATACTTCTATACTCGTAACTTGCGTGATTTATCAAATCGAGTGCCCTAACTCTAAAATGATTTTTTATGCTTCATACATGCCGAATAGAATATTTTCATATCTATTACTATCAATGCCTATCAAACGAAAGCATGTTCGCGTAGCTTTTAATATCCCGAATCCACCAAGGCTTTGATCACACATCAAGAAGTGAACATTCAAAGAGTTAGACACGAAATGAGATATATTTTCGTCATGTGGGATATAACGCGTGTATCCAATCAAAAGGCTTTGACAAATCAAAGCTTCTACACGAGCCATAACCGGATATTAATAACCTTATCCGGCATCGCCCGGGGACCGGGGTGGGGAGTTTTATTACTCGTGAAGGTATGTGTGGGCGACACACGGATATGGGACCGGGATATTGGCGTGGCTCCCAATATTGAATGCCTTGGGATGCAAACATTGTTTATTTGACGTCTAGCGTATTGGCAAAGTGTATTGTCCGTGTTTTGAATAATGCCACCACCCCTTGTAGGGTGGTGGCGGCATAGTCTGAAGATCCTGCAACCTCTCAGCCCATAAATGACCCACTACTGAGTCCGGCTACTACATGGAGGATATTTACCCTACTGTGCCTCGCTGACCAGATGGGTTGGCATAGTGTTTCGTATACGTCATGTAACTGGACTGGAGGCTTGACTCAGCAGTGGGTTATCTATAGACCGAGTTGTAGTAATAAATACCTGAAGGGAAATATAATATACGTTCGATATTACTTGCAACAATTGCTTTTTAGCCAGTATTGATTTTTAATCTATAGTTACTAAATAGCCATTTCATTTATAATTATGGTTATTATGGATATTAAACAAACTTTTGACCTCCATTTCTAGAAAGTCCCATGCATACCAAAACTGATTCAAATTAGGCGCCTTTTAATTAATAATAATAGCTTATTACATACTTACGAGGGTGAATCAAAAAGTTCTTAGAAGTGCATATATATGAAACCTTTTTGGATCAAGTTCGATATTCAAATTAAAGAGTGTCTATCACACTATATTTATGCAGACTGTCACTTGTTTTTGTCAGTTCGTTCGCATGTAATAAATTTTTTTGTGCAACGAGTTGCTAAAAAGTCAAAATTATGGATAAAAGTGAGTTACGTGCGGTGATAAAATATCTCAGTTTGAAAAAAATGTCTACGAAGGAAATTTTTTTGGACATTCAGCAGACATTAGGGGGTGATGCTGTACCCTATTCTACGGTTGCGTACTGGGTGGCTGAATTTAAAAGAGGTAGATCAAGCTGTAAAGATGACCCGCGTTCTGGGCGGCCTTCAACCTCCGTTACAGAAGAAAATGTCAAAAAGGTTGAGAATCTGGTTTTGGAAGACAGAAGAATGACTATAAAACATATAGCTGAGATCCTAAAGATATCTTTTGGTAGCGTTCAATCCATTTTAATTGATTCACTGGGGTTCAAAAAAGTGTCTGCAAGATGGGTGCCACGAATGTTAACCGACGAAATAAAAAGCGACGTTTGGAAATTTCCAAGCGTAATCTCGAAATGTTCCAGCGTGATATGGATAATTTTTGCCGTCGTCTTGTCACCATGGATGAAACGTGGGTCCACCATTTTGATCCTGAAACTAAAAGACAAAGCATGTCTTGGAAACGACCATCCTCTCCATCCATTAAGAAATTTCGAGTTGCTCCTTCCGCTGGCAAAGTTATGGCCTCTGTGTTCTGGGATAGTGAAGGAATCCTTTTTATTGATTACATGCCAAAAGGCCAGACGATAACTGGACCCTATTATGCAAATTTAATCCCGAAAGTGCGTGAAGCGATTAAAGAAAAACGTCGTGGAAAACTGTCGTTGGGCGTGTTGTTCCTTCAAGATAACGCTCCTGCTCATCGATCGGAAGTTGCGCTCAACGCAATCCGCTGTGCTGGCTTCAATCTCCTTGACCACCCACCATATTCTCCGGACTTAGCCCCAAGTGATTTTCACTTATTTCCAAAATTAAAAGAGGAAATTCGTGGAACAAAATTTCACGATAATGACGCGGTTATAGCTGCCGTAGAGGACTTTTTCGAGAGTCAAGAAAATAATTTTTTTTCACAAGGAATAAGGAAGTTAGAAACGCGTTATTCTAAATGCATTGCATTGGAGGGAGATTATGTAGAAAAATAAAATATTATTATTTAAATCTTTGCATTTTTTAATATTGATTCCAAGAATTTTTTGATTCACCCTCGTATATAATAATTACTGAAATATGCGCAATTACTAGTTTATTAGTCTCTCTTATTATTTGTATCTAATCTAATCGCCTATACGTAAAACGAGCCCACCTAATATCCAAACAATGAAAACAATATCAATTTATAATCACCCATGCGCTTATACAACGGAACACAATTACTGCTAAACAACGTGTCCCACCACAAAGGCTCGCTAAACGCCGAAATTTCCTCCACACTCAGCCTCCTTACCCATTGGGGGAGGCTAAGCCGGCCCCCTTCGCCGGGCTCACACGTCTATCCATTTGCCAGCTAGTTCCGAGCTAAATTAATTTCAAAGCTCCTTATGTTACGTGCCTGCGGCTTTCAGGCCCGTGTGTGAGTGAGTCGGTATTGCCAGTATTGGAAAATTATAAATAAATAAATATCCTTGGACATTTCACACCACGCCATCTCATCCCAAGCTAAGCAACTTAATGGTATTATGGTGTTATGGTAACGAGATGGATGATAAACTACATAATTTTTTTTTTTTGTAAATACATACATATTGCATATTACATACATCCAAAAGCGGCACATCTAACCACTAGACCAACGAGGCAGTCGAAGGCCAATAATTTTTTTTTCATACTGGGCTGTTCCTTGTGGTGACGGATTGACAATACATATAGACCGAAAACCTAACCCCAAGAGAATGAAAACCGGAAGGACCCGTCTGGCCAGCGTGGCACAATAGGCTAATTACCCTCCCTGTGATAGGAGGAGGCCCAACTCAGCAGTGGGTTATTTACGTGTTGAGTTGTAATATTTCTGCACCACTTGGGTGGAGCTCAAGATTTATACCGTACTAGTGGCTCGCCCCGGCTTCGCCCGTTGCAAGCGGGGGTGGGTTATACATATAAACCTTCCCCTTGAATCACACTATCTATTAAAAAAAACCGCTTCAAAATCCGTTGCGTAGTTTTAAAGATTTATGCATACATAGGGACGGACAGAAGAATGCGACTTTGTTTTATACTATGTAGTGATAGTGAGGTAGTGATCACCGAATACTGCGGGGTCGACTAGTTTTCAACCTGAAGCTGGAGCGGAGACGGATGGTTGACACTACGCGCTCAGCAAATGACTGTCATTATATCGCTGCCCAGAGAGAGTATTTTGAGGAGAAATTGGCAGAAAAACTAAATGCAACTGAGTCGTGGCATGCGGATGCGATTAACAATCAACTGGTGGACTCTATAAATGAGATCATAAGACAGATAAGACCAAAGTCAAAACCGAATTCTAATCCGCTGTCGCAGAAGATTAAACTGCTAACAGATGAACGTAGGAAAATAAAGGAAACGACAGATCAAAAAGACCTTTCCACAATCAACAAACGTCTCAGACACCTTATTCGACAGCAGTTGCGACAGAGGAAGAACAAACTCATTTTGGAAACGATTGAAAAGTATAGAGGGCCGAAAGTTTTCAGAAAACAGTTGAAGCGGGGTAGCCAGCAAATTCATAAGTTGTGTACAGAAGATAACTTGGTTACAACTAACCGTGAAGACGTAATGAAGGTTGTGGAAAAATACTACTCCAATTTATACAGTTCCCGCACACCAGGGCCAGATTCGCGGCGTAGGGATCCCAGGGCGCCATTGGTCAGGCACAGAACTGAGGACTTGCCTGAGATAAGTCTGTACGAAATCAAGCATGCCCTCAAGCTCATGAAACCAGCAAAATCGCCAGGCAAGGACAGGATAACGTACGAATACCTGAAGTACGGAGGAAAACCTGTATTAACGCAACTCAAATTGCTTTTCAATACGGTGTTGTTTGAGGGTGAGGTACCAGATACATGGAAGAATGCGGTTGTGATACTTCTACATAAAAAAGGGGATATAACGAAACTTGAAAACTACCGACCAATTTCTCTACTAAGCCATGTGTATAAGCTTTTCACCAAAGTGATCACCCTACGCTTGACCAATAGACTAGATTCTGCCCAGCCAGTGGAGCAAGCAGGCTTTCGACGTGGCTTTTCGACTATTGATCATATTCACACTGTCAGGCAAGTTGTAGAGAAGTGCACTGAATATAATCGACCTTTGGTAGTAGCCTTTATAGACTACGAAAAGGCGTTTGATACCGTGGAACACTGGGCCGTTATACAATCTCTGCAAAGATGCCAGGTTGACACGAGATATGTGGAAGCGATCAAAGCAGTCTACCAAAGTGCAACGCTGCAAGTGAAACTCCACCAGCTCACTGAGCCCATTCCGGTCGAGAGAGGAGTGAGGCAAGGCGACACTATTTCGCCAAAACTATTTACCTCATGTTTGGAAGACATCTTTAAGCTTCTTGACTGGTCAAACAGAGGTATTAACATCAATGGTGAGCGCCTAACTCATCTCCGATTTGCGGATGACATAATCATTTTTGCGGAAAACCTGCAGGACTTATCAGCTATGATCGGAGAGCTTTATGATGCATCAGTGATTGTTGGGCTAAAGATGAACACATCGAAGACGAAAATAATGTGCAACAGCTCCAATATAGATCACATTACTGTGCATGGGCGTGCGATAGAAAGAGTCGAGGAATATGTCTACTTGGGACAAACCTTGAACCTTGCCAAATTCGGACAAAATAGCGAGATTGAGCGCCGTATCAGCTTAGGCTGGGGTGCTTTTGGCAAACTGTCCGAAGTGTTCAAGAGCACAAGCATTCCCATTAACCTCAAACGTCGGACCTTTGAACAATGCGTCCTACCAGTCTTGGTCTACGGAGCCGAGTCATGGACGCTGACAAAGCAGGTGATGCACAAGCTCCAAGTCACCCAAAGAGCCATGGAACGGGCTATGTTAGGTATCTCTCTACGTGATCGAATCAGGAACACAGAGATCCGGAAGAGAACGAAATTAGTCGACATAGCCCATGTGATCGCTAGCAGAAAGTGGAAGTGGGCAGGCCATATATGCCGTAGACAAGACAAAAGGTGGGGAAATCGGGTGCTTGAGTGGAGGCCTAGAGTAGGGCATAGAAATGTGGGCAGGCAACCGATGCGCTGGACCGACGACCTTGTTGGAGTGGCCGGAAAGGATTGGATGCGAAAGGCGCAAAACCGAGAAGAATGGCGTGCATTGGAAGAGACTTACACTCAGCATTGGGTGGTGAAGGGTTGAAAAAGAAGAAAAGAAAGAAAGAAGAAGTGATAGTGAAGCGGTCTTTGGACTTTTGTACCACCAGAGGAACAATCGTGAAAGCATGGCGCTGGTATCAGCACGAACATTGGATTTATTCTGCTGCCAACAAAGCACTTCCCCAGATCTCAATCTGGTCACCACATCTTACTCATGCTCATGTTAGTAGTTTTTGACCGGTCAAAAGGGATCACGTGATCCACTTGTGGAGGTACATCAAACTTTATAAAGCCCTTTTCTTTGAAGTGGGGAAAATGCATTTACTCAGTCACAGTTCAGTCAAAGTTTTATTTTTAGTTCAATCATTTATTTTTATGTTGACTGTCTCCGTAGCAACTGAGCAAAAAGCATAACGCCATAAATTTTAAAAAATCTAGCAGTTCCGTACAATACATCTGGCAACACTGACGTAAGCAGCTACTTTCGGAAGGCTTAACTGAATATATACAGAGTGTATATGTGTGCTCCGTTCACATATACATGTGTATACGTCACAAGTTTACGGATAGAGTCTCGTTACTCGAATTAGATGTAACAAATTAGTTTGTAAATTAAGCAGCGTTTTCTGCGAAACGTGATGGCGGAAAATTACCAATTGCTTTGTATACAAAATATCACCAGCCTAATGAGGACTTGATGGTCTAGGGATTAGCAGCGCTGCCTTTGAAACTTGGGTCCATAGTTTGATTCCGCGGTCGGGCAAATCATCATCATCATCATCATCAGCCCACATTAGTCCACTGCTGGACATGGGCCTCCCCTAAAGAGCGCCATAGCGCCCTGTCTTCAGCTTCACATATACATTTTGTCACCACCCCATTCCATCCTGACGGTCTCGTAAGAGCCGAAGAAGGGAAATGACAAAGCTGAAAACCTAGATAGATAGATGAACTCTTTATTGTACACAAGAGAATGATACTGAACACATTACATATAAACAACAATTTGTACAAAGGGCAGTCTTATCGCTAAATGCGATTTCTTACAGACAACCTTGGGATGGACATTATTTAGAAGTTATGAACGGGTAGTAAGAGGTACAATAATACATACTTATTAGATTAATTATATAAATTAATATGGAAAGGGAAAAAAAGAAGAAGTTGTTAGATTAAATATTCTATAATGAATAAATTATTGTATAAAATGATAATAGATACATACAAATAATACTTATATATTCATATATCTATCAGCCACAGAAGTCCAATGCTGAACATAGGCCTCCCCCATAGATTTCCACAATGTGCGATCACGTGCTGACCGCATCCACCGACTTCCAGCGACCTTTACAAGGTCGTCCGTCCACCTAGTTGGGGGTCTTCCCACGCTCCTCTTTCCCATACGTGGACGCCACTCCAAGACTTTTATGCCCCAGCGGCCATCTGTTCTTCGGGCCACGTGGCATATAATATATACATAAATAAATACATACCAAAATATTAACGCGTATAGGATATGTGCCAAGTGTTTGTGACAGGCAGATTGCAACCAAATATGGGCAAAAATGTATGTGTAGTTTGTGTTCGCGCATAACATGTTCCTAAACCTTCCTCGATACACAGAACGAGTACCTGTTTAAGAATGAACGAAAAAAGCATATAATACCGCTGTCTTTACCATCTCCAACCATGAAAAACCACTGCTGAGACGGGTCTCCTCCAATAACAGGCGGGAAATTATAGCACTATGCCACGCTGGTCAACCGGGTTTAGTACAGGGTTTTTTTTTTCAAGTTTTCTTTCTCTTGCGGCTGTTCTGCCATGTAATTTTATTTAGTCAACTCTTACGACACCCTCAGGATAGAATGGGGTGGTGACATTGTGTATTCTAAATCCCTCACCACACGGACCTGTCTTTACCGCGAAGGTGTTATCTGATCATAGCGGGAAGATGAATGTTACTTGTATTTTTCTACGCGGCATAAATGTGACTGTAAAATCCTTCAATATTTTCATAATGTATTTTTGTTATTTTTTCCATCAGAAGGCTCAAAGTCACCCAAAGGGCAATGGAGAGGGCTATGCTCGGAGTTTCCCTGCGAGATCGAATCAGAAATGAGGAGATACGCAGGAAAACCAGGGTCACCGACATAGCCCACCGGATTGTCAAACTTAAGTGGCAGTGGGCAGGGCACATAGCTCGCAGGACCGACGTCCGATGGGGCAGAAAAGTCCTCGAGTGGCGACCGCGTTCCGGAAGGCGCAGTGCTGGTTGGCCTCCCACACGGTGGACCGACGACCTGGTTAAGATCGCCGGAAAGCAGTGGATGCGGACGGCCCAGGACCGGCCTTTGTGGAAATCCTTGGGGGAGGCCTACGTCCAGCTGTGGACGTCTTTTGGCTGAAATGACGATGATGATGATGATGATGATTTTTCTTTATCATTCTTAACCTTGTACTCGTGGCAACCGATTTAGAATACACTGTGTCACCACCCCATTCCATCCTGACGGTCTCGTAAGAGCCGATGAAGGGAAATGACCCAGCTGAAAACCGAGCCGCTAGAGAAGGAAAACTTGCAACCAACTCAGTGCCAACCCGTCTTACTGCGTCGCACAGTAGGCTAATAGCCCTCCCCGTGATGGGAGGAGGCCCTGTGATTAGTGGGCCGAGTAGTAGTAGTAGTATTATTCATCTATACTAATATATAAAGCTGCAGAGTTTGTTTGTTTGAACGCGCTAATCTCAGGAACTACTGGTCCGATTTCAAAAAATCTTTCAGTGTTAGATAGTCCATTTATCGAGGAAGGTTATAGGCTATATTTTATTTTCAAAAGGATTAGGGATCCGTATGAAAATTGCGATTTTGTAAACCAAGGTGTAAAATCGAAAACCTATTTATGCGTGCGCTGCAAAAACTATTGACAATAGAACAAAATGATGTACTACGGGTTTGTAGGTCTTATAAAGATCTACAAAAAAGTCCGTGAGAGCACATATGTAACTATCATAGTTTAGTCACAATAACCGATTTTATGTTCATAAAAAATATGCACGGGTTCGAAGCCCACGCGGGCGAAGCCGCGCGCAAAAGCTAGTCTTAAATTATGTTCATCATTATCATCATAATTTCAGCCAAAAGATGTCCACGACTGGACTAAGCCCCATCCAAGGATTTTCACAAACGCTGGTCCTGAGCCGCATCTATCGTTTCCCGACGACCTTAACCAGGTCATCGGTCCACCGTGTGGGAGGCCTACCAGTACTGCGCTTTCCGGAACGCGGTCGCCACTCAAGTACTTTTCTGCTATCGGGCGTCAGTAATGCGAGTTATTTATACTGTCACTTAAGTTTGGCAATCCTGTGGGCTATGTCGGTAACTCTGGTCTTGCGCATCTTTTCATTTCTGATTCGATCTCTGGAGCCCATAGTGAGCGATTACAATCAGTCACGATCCCATTAAAAACTAAAACAATACCGTTGACCTACAATTTGACAACAAAAACCTGGATTCCATTTACATATCCATCACACTGTAGCTGTCAACTTAGCTCCATTATACCGAATATCACGATCAAAGAAATAAACCGAGATTAATTCTCACCGTCCCAGAACAAAGAAGGATCGCGCCCTTATAAAGGGCTACAACAAAGAGGCCCGGGTTTACTCTATAACTCTGCATGTGACTTTCAAACTTATTGTTTTAACGATTGTGAGGAGAAAACAATGCTACGAAATTAATTTAATGCATTGTGGGCGACCGTTTTTATGTTTTGGATTTGGAATGCTGTTTGAAATGAGTACAATTAAAATTGGAACACCAATCTATAGCAGAGGCTAGTCCTCGCAGATAGATAGATAGATACGGAATACGGAAACTACATGGAATATTGTGGAATGTTGATAACGATAATATTTGGTAATAACTTGATGATAACTCGAATGAGTTTATGTGTCATCTTAATGTATATTTCTATCGTTTGTAACTAATATTATGTATAAATGAGAAATCATTTATTCCATAAACAGTAACTTAAGTAATATGTACTTACATAAACACTTACTTAAGTAATAAAACAAGACTAAAAATACCAAATAACCTAAAACTTAAATACTAATATATATTATTTAAAGGAGTCCCTTTAGGCAAGGTTCCGAAGATACTGGCAGCGTTCCCCCTTTGAATCTCTAGACTGATTCTTTGTCCGAGGTAGCTACCAGCTCTTCGGTCTCCTGTGATGTCGACTAACCTTTTTGCAATTTCCTTAAAAAGGCTTATAGCGCTAGGACCCCACGGACCAAGGGTCTCGACACCGAATGGGACAAATTCATATTCGGAGCCTAGGCCCCTGTATTTGTATGCTTTAGCTTTTTCAGCCGCTTCACAAGCCGCACCAGCTCTGTTGTTGGTTCCATGTAGATGGGAAGGGGCCAGTGTGTCTGAACAGGTTGCATCCCACACCAGCACCCGACCCATCTTCCATGGAATCAAACTCATAACGTCCGGTCTCTTACCAAAAAAAAAAAAAAATTAATAAATAAATAAATTTGTATACCAAGAATGTATACACCTGATAGTAGTCTCGGATAGTATACAAAGCTTATATCACGGTTGTCTAACATCACAATTCACACGTCATTGAAGTGCTCAGCCCATAGATGACCCACTGTAGAGTCGGGTCTTCTCTAGTTACATCGAGAGTAATTATCTTATTGTGCCATGCTGGCCAGACGGGTTGGTACAGGGTTTCGTATCAAGTTTTCCTTCTCTTGCGGTTTTTACGACACCCTCAGGATGGGTTAGGGAGGTGACACTATGAAATCTCAGTCCGTCAACACACAGACGAATTAATTCATTCAACGCTAATTCATGTTTCATTACAGCACTTGTCCAAAACCTTCTAAACACGGCTGTGAGACCAAATAATTAAAAAAATCTTCCAAAAGCTACAATCCCCAATCAATCAAAATTCCAATAAACAGCTGTTACATCAATGAAAATAAACATGAAATAGGCATGACGCGAAAAATGGCGGCAATTTCTTTCTTTTTTTTCTCTCTGCGGCTGAATTGCAGACTTCGGCTTCAAAAAGTCTATCAGAGCGGAATATTCAGTTCGTCAAATGGTAATCAGAGGGAGGCATTATACGCTATGGTTCAAATATCACAAGCGTTTGCGTTCCCGAGATTTTGTACGAGGAAATGAGAACATAGGTAACATCGATTGAGGTTCGTCGCGTTTTAATTTCAAAAAGAAAAAATAACGTTTTTACGAAAAATGAGCGAGGCGTTGAACATCTCGTAATCAGAGGAAAAGTTTCAGTCCAAACGCACGTAAGCTTATGCTTGGTCGGAGGATCTAATGGTCCTCCCGGCTTTCTACCACCCTCACATCTAAGTCTGCTACCAAGCAGTTTTACTGTGTACCGTCATGTGTATGTGAGAGCTGGTGCCTTGAATTGTCTTCTCTTTAGACCCTGGCGTTGCTTTCCATCACGCAAGCCTATGGTTAAAGGCATTCAAGTCGGTGATAAAAAAAAGCCTACTCAACATTATTTTATTTCGCGACAGGTCTAGTTGCATCTTATGCAGGTGTTTTAAGGTTGGAATTCCTTTGGGGATTCGACAAAGAGTTAAAGGTTTAATACACGTGACTCTGAGAACGCTAGTTGTTACGCTGGTAACAAGGCGAGCGCATCAAAGGACGTTTTTCAAAGAGAACGTGATTCTCGAGTCTCGACCGATGCTCTAACAAATCCGCCTCGGGTGACTTGGGGGAAGCTCGGCAACATTATGTATTATTTCTAAGGAATGCAATTAGAATGGAATCATTCGTTGGCTGTTGAACTTGGTTTTACTGTGATACTCGTAGTACTTAGCCCATAAATGACCCACTGCTGAGTCGGGCCTCCTCCAACTACAATGCGGGTAATTAGTCTTTTGTGCCACGCTGACCAGACGGGTTGGCACGGGGTTTCATTTCAAGTAACTCTTAGTTAGGTTTTCGGCCTTGTCATTTCCTTTTGTCGGCTCTGACGACACCCTCAGGATGAAATGGGGTGGCGACACTAAGTATTCTTAATCTGTCGCCACACGGATCAGTACCTATATCTAATCTATACTAATATATAAAGCTGCAGAGTTTGTTTGTTTGTTTGAACGCGCTAATCTCAGGAACTACTGGTCCGATTTCAAAAATTCTTTCAGTTTTAGATAGTCCATTTATCGAGGAAGGTATATTTTATTTTCAAAAGAATTAAGGATCCGTATGAAAATTGCAATTATGTAACCCAAGGTGTAAAATCGAAAACCTATTTATGCGTGCGCTGTAAAAACTATTGACAATAGAACAAAATGAAGTACTACGGGTTTGTAGGTCTTATTAAAATCTACAAAAAAGTCCGGGAGAGCACATATCTAACTATCATAGTTTAGTCACAATAACCACTTTTATGTTCATAAAAAAAATGCATAGAGATAAGCACGGGTTCGTCATTCATTGCGGAAACGTGTAGCGTGTTTATTTATTTATTTAATTTTTTATGCAAAAATGTACATTTCTCTCATCTTGCGAACTTGCTCTCACTATGCTGTTTAGTGCTTTTTGTAAACAAGACCAATAATTTTAAAAAAAGCAACTACAGAGTTTCTTGCTGGCTCTTCTCTGTAGAGCAGCCTTCCGATCCGGTGGTAGTTTCGGCATGAATGTGAGTGAACGCAGGGATTGTGAGCGATCAGGGGAGATGGAGGGATTGTAGGAGTGCAGAGTTGTGTGTGAAAGGTGTGAATGTAGGTATGACGACTGAGAGGTGTGTGTGGAGACTGCCACCTGGTGTGGGACAGGGGCCGTAAGATGATAATGGTGTTTATAAATATGACGATTTATAAGAGTTTTGTGATGAAACCTACGTAAATAAAGTTCCTTTTGAGTTTGAGTTTGAGTTCGAAGTCCACGCGAGCGAAGCCGCGCCCAAAAGCTAGTAAATAAATTTAAAAATAAATAATTTATTACTGCAAAATTACATAATATAGTTAACAAAGGATTAACAAAACGATTAAATATAATAAAAGTCTCGTGTCACGGTATTTGTTATTAAACTCCTCCGAAATAGCGCGACCGATTTTCGTGAAATTTTGTGTGCGGTTAGCTCTGCGAATCAGACCATCTATTTTTCATCCCACTAAATGTTAAGGGTGGTCACCCCTAAATTATTATTTTGTTTTTGAGATAAAATTTTATGTTTTTATGACACAGCATTGAGCATACAAAAATACATACAACACTAAATTTTCACCCCTCTACAATCAACCCCTATTTTTAATAGCGATATTTTTATGGCAAAACAATGTTTGCCCGGGTGAGCTAGTAGGTATGTATACATTTCTTATCAGTAAAAACGAAACACCTTGCAAGTTTATGTTTTGTAAGGATTATCAGAAAAATGAATATATTTAGGAATATACATATGTCAAATAATAGTGAACACTAAAAGGTTTTCAAATCCTAATATAATGTTAATGTTCTAAATTCAAATTAAACTTTTTTAAGTTTCTTATTTGGTTTAACACCCTTTTATTTAATGATAATATATTAATATAAAAAGGGAAAATTTATTTAATTATTATTTTATTTTTTAATGAATGTGGATGTAAATTTATTATTAACTAGTGACCCGCCCCGGCTTCGCACGGGTACTATTATGCATGTATTATACTTAAAAACCTTCCTCTTGAATCAATCTGTCTATTAAAAAAACCGCTTCAGATTTAAGCATACATAGGGACGGACAGACGACAGCGACTTTGTTTTATACTATGTAATGATGATAATGATATCTCATGAAGTGAATTTATGTAATTCTTTTGAGATCAATAAAGTTCTTTAACCGTAAATGTTACGATTTTTCTGATGAGAAGTATATGTTGCTTCTGCTATAAACAGGACCTTTATACAGAAACCGCAAGCTCCGATTTTCAATCAGGCCTCATCTTAGGGTGAAGTATCGAGCTGACGCCAAAGACATATGGGCCACGGTACCCGCCCTGTTTTAATCCCAACCGTACTATTGAAACTATTGGGAGCACACACGCTTCCAAATGCGGAGATTAAGTAGAAATAGTACGGTGTGAAGGCTTTGCAATTTAAGCACAATATTAAAATAAGACGGTGTTTTAGGTATTTACGTCATTCGAATAAAGTTTCCGTGTGATGACGGATTTAGAATACACAATGTCACCACCCCAATCTATCGTGAGGGTATCGTAAGAGCCGACAAAAGGAAATGACAAGGCCGAAAACCTAACCGCAAGAGAAGGATAACTTGAAATGAAACCCTGTGCCAATCTGTCTGGCCAGCGTGGCACAGTAGGCTAATTACCCTCCATGTAGTTGGAGGAGGCCCGACTCAGCAGTGGGTTATGTAGAAATCAGAATCAGCCTACTGTGTGACGATGGCCAGACGCCATCGTCACACAGTAGGCTGATTCCCCTCCATGAACTTGGAGGAGGCCGCGGGTTCGATTCCCGCACGGAAGAAATATTTGTACGAACTACAAGTATTTGTTCCGGGTCTGGGTGTTTTCTATCTATAATATGTATGTATTTACAAAAAAAAATGTATATAAGTAGTTTATCATCCATCTCGTTACCACACAAGCATTAAGTTGCTTAGCTTGGGACGAGATGGCGTTGTGTGAAATGTCCAAGGATATATTATATTTATATATATATTACTGGTATTATTTTTCTTATAAACTTAATATAATATTCTTAATTCATGACTATAGGAATACTACTACTCAGCCCATTCAAGACCCACTGCTGAGTCGAGCCTCCTCCATTTACATAGAGGGTAATTCTCCTACTGTTCCATGCTAGCACAACGGTTTGGCATAGGGTATGTATGTATCAAGTTTTCCTTCTCTTACAGCAAAGTTTTGGCATTATCATGTCATTGCCGGCTCTTGGACACCCTCAGGAAGGACTGGTGTGGTGACATGTTTTCTAAATCCGTCACCACAGAGATTAATCTCACGCAGCATAGAATAAACATTACAATGTATCTCAAATAAATAAAATAAATAAATACCTTGGACATTTCACATAACGCCATCTCGTCCCAAGCTAAGCAACTTAATGCTTGTGTTATGGTAACGAGATGGATGATAAACTACTTATATACATTTTTTTTTTGTAAATACATACATATTATAGATATAAATGACACCCAGACTCCGAGCCAGTGCCTCTGGTTTAGACAAAGACACTTGCCCGACCCCGGAATCGAACCCGGGACCCGGTGGTCCAAAGGCGGCACATCTAGCCACTAGACCAACGAGGCAGTCGCAATAGTAGTAGTCGCAAATGGAGCAGCAATAGTTATAGGGCACGAATTACAGCGAGGAGGGTAGTTCGGAATAAGATTTATAACATGTTTCGTTCGGAAAACAGTCGGAATGTTAATGTAAGGAATGCTATACGAATATTTATTGTATAGGGATCCGCAAGGAACTTTATTTCGTGGTTACAGCCTTAAATGACCCACTACTGGGTCGGGCCTCCTCCAAATTCATGGAGGGAAATTAGCCTACTGTGCCACGCTGGCAAGACGGGTTTGTATCAAGTTTTCCTTCTCTTGGGGCTAGGTGATTTGCCTCTTGCGTTCTTTTAGTTGGTGTCATTGTGTATTTACGTAGGTTTTATCACAAAACTCAAATAGTCATATTTAAAATTACCAATATCATCTTACGCACGTATCCCGCACCCATCAGTCTTAATAATCTACATTCACACCTTTCATACACAATTCATCATTCTTACAATCCATCCATATCTTTTGATTTCCCAATACCCTTGCATCTACCCACATTCATACTGAAACTACCACCGGTTCGGAATGCTGGAAAAGAGACGGCAAGATCTCAGTAGTTGCTTTTTTCAAATTATTGGTCTTGTTTACAAAAATACAAATTTTCGAATAAATAGGTCTCCATTGCGTCAATGCTCAGACATACAGTGTATAATTTACGACATTTTCTAAATACTATGTACTAGTTATCCTGTCAGTGGAATATTACCGAAGAGGCCAAAGGAACAGGCACAATATGACAGTTACTTTCAGGCATCATTGTCACTCAGATAGTCACTGACGTAGTCATCATCATCATCATTTCAGCCAAAAGAAGTCCACTGCTGGACACCGGCCTCCCTCAAGGATTTCCACGAGCCGCCCGCATCCATCGCTTTCCGGCGACCTTAACCAGGTCGTCGGTCCACCGTGTGGGAGGCCTACCAGGACTGCGCTTTCCTGTACGCGGTTGCCAATCGAGGATTTTTCTGCCCCATCGGGCGTCAGTCCTGCGCGCAGTACCTTTTAATAATTACTGTTTTTTTACTTTTTGTTAATACTAGGTAGTATTCATAAAAAAAACTACTTTATGAAAAGTAGATCTGCAACAGCGTCACGACGCATGATAATGGAGATTGTGTAAGAATCTACTTAATATTCGAATGTTCCGTTTTAAAACTGAATGTTATGGTGTGTAAGTAGGCCAGGGAGGTTGTATTCGAATGATTTTTTGGGATGACTTTTTACGTGAAACCAGTGATTTTTGATATCGATATTGTCATAAGGTATCGCATAGATTATGTAAAGAGCAGTTGTTATAAAATAATGTATCATATACAATTCTTAGACCAGATAAGTATCTTAGAATAGTACAGTACCTACGTAATTAGTTAAATCATTGTAACGTTTTTTTAATCGTTTTTTTATTTGTCTGCAAGAAATAAAAAAAAAAATTGCTTTTTATTAATCAATTATTGTTACATGGAAATTTATCGAATGAT
Organism: Clostera curtula; assembly: GCA_905475355.2. Classification (NCBI taxonomy): domain Eukaryota; kingdom Metazoa; phylum Arthropoda; class Insecta; order Lepidoptera; family Notodontidae; genus Clostera; species Clostera curtula. The sequence goes on along the minus strand of FR997808.1, from coordinate 5,147,157 downwards.
TTATTTGTACGAATGTGGATGTAAACTTATTATTAACTAGTGGCCCGCCCCGGCTTCGCCCGTGCAAAGCGGGGGTAGGTTATACATATAAACCTTACTTTTGAGTCACTCTATCTATTAAAAAAAAACCGTATCTAAATCCGTTGCGTAGTTTTAAATTTAAGCATACATAGGGACGGACAGACGACAGCGACTTTGTTTTATACTATTATTATTATATTATTAATGTCTCATGAAGTTAATTTATGTAAATTCTTTTGAGATGAATAAAGTTCTTAAACCGTATATGCCTTGAGTGCATCGTGCGAGTTGACTCTACTAAAACTTTAACAAACAAAATAGATATCTTGAACGGAAACCATATTACAATACAACTACTCAGCCCATAAATTACCCATAATTGAATCGGGCCTCCTCCAATTACATGAAGGCTAATTAGCCTACTGAGCCACGCTGGCCAGACGGGTTGGCACATGGTTTCGTATCAAGTTTTCCTTGTTATAGGCCTTGTCATTTCGTTTTGTCAGCTCAGTATGGAATTGGGTGGTGACACTTTCATACATGTACATGTACGTACACGTATTCTGAATTCGTCACCACACGACGACAAAGTTTTAGCCAATATGCTGAAAAACGTAGTATAAAATATAATAGCTTGGATATCAAAGTTGCAAAATTGGACAATATAAATCCAGTAATTTAATTCCAGTAACAAAAATAACGCCGTGGCGATAATTAAACACACGTCCAACGAGATAAAACAGTGAATAAGTAATTAAACTCTTAATTTGAGTGAAAACTAACTGAGCCGAGTGCTCTCTTTGACGAAGGGTTTTGCGCACATTTTATTAAAAGAGACCCAATTTGAAGGCTTTGAGGGAGATCTCTACATCACATATAGCGCAAAACGCCCACTCGAACGCACACATATTATGCGTGCGTACATAATATGCCTTGGGGCCCGTCAAACGCTCTGAAAGTCACGTATGCCTGGTAGCCTCGCTATGTTATTATCTAACACTTACGCACGTACACCCACGCTTATACTCTTGTGTGTATAGAGGTGCGTAGGTAGACGAGCCCGGGCATTAGGCCCACACGACCCCGACCTAAGGGACAAAGCGAAACGGGTTTGTCCCAAGGGAAATTCAATATTCGGGACTAAACCTTAACTCCCCCTTAAGACACCCCGTCTACCACCCCCGGAATGCTTATATGGCCACGACGTGTATCGATTTTCTTGCCAAATGGAAGATTGGTGTCGAACCGTTCTCAGCGGACGAATGAATGATGTATTGGAGTGGCGAGTGTTTCAAGTGTGTGTGTGTGCGCCACCTCAGGGGTTTGTGTTTAGCCACCGTGTCGGCTCAGATGGAAATCTCCTTCGGAAATCGGCGTGAATTTTTTATTTCGGTAATGCATTGGGAGGGCCGCGCTTTTCTTTGAGTCGACGCCAATTATCTACGAATGCTTTTTGAGGTGACTGATTGGATTGTGATGCTTTTATAGGCCCGTTGTTCACTGTTTAGTTATTGATAGGATTTCTAATGTATTTCAGTATACCTTTTTTAATATAAAATAGGCTTACGTTTAACTTCATTCTAGCTCGATGGAAGGCGAAAATTGTACACCTTTGCCTAGAAGGGGACTGTTCACGATATTACCAGACTGTATTGTACTTTATTCAAGATTAATTACTCTAAGCTATGTTTCTAACATTAGCATTGAGTTGTATTGTTCACAAATGCGTTCAGTTTTGATTTTTAAATAAATGCGCTATTCATTATAGGTAATTTTCATTACTATGTTTTTATAAATAAATACGATCTTAAATAACTATAAAAATTTATATAACTCTACCAGTTTAAAAAAACCTTCTTATTTGTTATCCGACTTAGGTAAATCGCTGGTAAAATATCTTAATCCATCAGTATAATGTTAAAGATAAGTATGTACATATAGTAAAATAGCCTTGTAAAATATTAACAGCAGAATCAGAACTTTATGAACGTAGGTAACATGCTATAAAACCACGTTGTAAACTGTGCTCATAAAATAAAATATGTTACCGCGAATTATAAATATTTACTTGCTTATCTGACGATTGAGTATCCAGTTATAACGCGTTACTACCGTGTATTTGTAGTGTAATAAAGGACATTGTATTCATTTAATGCTTTATTATTGTATTTTATCTACTTAATATGTAATATGATTTATATTTCACGAAGAAAAAACTAGACGATTCAGATATAGTTTGTTTTAAACTTAAAAAATTACGTGTTTTCTTCACTACATAGTTTAAAACAAAGTGGCTGTCGTCTGTCCATCCCTATGTATGCTTATCTTTAAAACTGCGCAACGGATTTCGAAGCGGTTTAAATAGATAGAGTGATCAAGAGGGATGTTTTTAAGTATAATACATGCACAATTGCACCCGTGCTAAGCCGGGGCGGGTCGTTAGTAGTTTATATATATCTATGAAGGCTATTGTTTAAATCAATCATCATCATTTCAGCCCATAAATTACCAAATGCTGAGTCAGGACTTCTCCAAATTCATGGAGGGAAATTAGCCGTCTGCTGTGTCACGCTGGCAGGACGGGTAGCATAGGGTTTGTATCAAGTTTTCCCTCTCTTGTGGCTAGCCGATCTCTCTCTTGCATTCTTTTAGTGGCCTTTTACGTCAATCTCAGGATGGTATGTGGTGGTGACATCGTATATTCTGAGTCCGTCGTTTTTAATCAATAATCTTCTTTTTCAACAACGCTTCGTTCTTAACAACTGCCGAATTAGAAAGCATTGCGCTGTCTTTAGCTAGTTAACTATATTTTAGGGCAGGTAGTTTTTTTTCTGCTTCCTTAGTCTTTAAAGTAACTTCTTATTGGTTCTTAACACAACGGGTTATTCATATGATGCCGCCAAAAAAAAATGGATATGGAACATCTAAACGCAACGCTGACATTTCAAGAATTCTAATTTAAAAAGTTGTTGTTCTATAACCTTCTTAAAATGTTCTAGATAACCAAACAAAGATCGAATTGGGCACAAACAAGTTAAGCCTTACGCGATCTACGTACCCACACATACACACATGCGTCCACACGTAGAGGACATTAGTATTAGTGGGTTTCGGCCTTTCAAAGGCCCCTTAGATCGAGGGGGATGTTTGGGGTAAGATTGAGCGTGGGCGGGACGCGGGGGAGGGGTAAATTCCAAGATGGCCGCGGACCGTGCTGTCCATAAGGGTAAAATAGAAGTCTTTGTATATTTATAAGTAGTTTATACTTGTATTGGTCAGGTTTGGGTTAATTTTTAATGTCTGCCATAGTGTATGTACAATAGATGTATTTTTGGCTGTAAAATTAGCACTGAAATCTGACGTTTGCGGTAAAATTAATACTATTAAAGAAATCTTTGGAGTAATAAGTTGGTTACTTATTTGCGTCATACAGCGATGTACATGCCATTTGACAACCTTTGGATGGTCTGAAATCAGACTTATTAAAATTTACTAAGCCAATATTTTTTCGGCTTGTAGACGGAATCCACAATAATTTACGATACCATAATTCTTGTGTTGATTTTAGGTAACTAATATCGAAGTTCCGAACTACATATTATATTATATAATTTTCATAAATTATTCTCAATTTTGTAAAATAAGGACTGTTTTAATAAAAAAAACCTAATAATTAATTAATTGCTATTATGTAGGGTTTATTCTTTGTTGGAGATCCTAACACAAACATAAAAAAACAAATGCAGCCAAAATAAGTAGAAATAACAAAATTACAAACACTCTAAATATAATTACGTTAATTGTTCAACTTAATCGCAATAAAATCACGGTTAGCCATTTATGAGTAAATAAAATGCCTGTAAAAAGTTTGAGATCTCATTAACAAGTGAAACAAACTTTTTTCTTTACGCAAGCCAAGTTGCGGGAAAGTCGGTGAATATTTTATTCCTTGAACTTGAAGGTAAAATCGCGTTTACATACACGCTTTTAATTCCTGCCGGTGTAAGCAGAACCGTTCTTCATTTTCTTCGGACTGTTAGTGAATATTTTACGTTTCGTTGTAGGAGCATTGTCCATATTTTAATACTTTTTTATTATAGTAAGTCTTTATTAGTAGTAATTAAAAAAAACTTAAATACTTGGTAGTATTATATACTTTTTATTCATTTTTCTTACATCATATTAATATATACATATGTATTTTTCATATTATTTAAAAATCCTGACATCCCTAGTATTTATAAGGGTCCATTGTATGTGACCCAAACAAAATAAATGGTTTGAATTTGAAAACATTATATAGACGAAACTGTTATACAACTAAACATTAAACCACCCAAAGCAGAGTCCATCCGAGGAAGGGTTCCATTAGGTGTCATAAATTACATCCCTGTTTATCGTGGCCCTCGGAGGGGGGATCCTCCCGTGGTTTTACAGTTTATCGGCCCTCCGTATGGGCCCTTCGAAGGGCGAAGGGTAGTGAATTACAGAATTGTTACTCAGCAGAATGTACCCTATCTTATAGGAGTTTTAAGAAAAAAAAAATACACACTGGCCACTTGGAAATGTATTTTTCTTATGTGTTTAATAGGCTGTTATTATTCTAAAGGTTACTTTTCCATAGGAATAGTAAAAAAAAGTAGGCTTGTTATCCTCCGTGTAACGGGGGAGGTCCAATTCAGTAGTGGGTAATTTATGGGCTGAGTAGTAGAAGTAGTAGTCGTCGTTTCAGCCCAGAAATGACCCACTACTGGGTCGGGTCTCCTCCAAATTCATGGAGGGGAAATTAGCCTACTGTGCCACGCTGGCAAGACGGGTTGGGTTTGTATTCAAATTTCCTTCGCTCGGGGCTAGGTGATCTCCCTCTTGCGTTCTTTTAGTCGCCTCTTACGACACCCTGAAGATGGAATGGGTTGATGACATTGTGTATTCTAAATCCGTCACCACATGGACAAGAAGTAGTAGGTACTTGGTGTCAAATGAGTCGATCAAAGGATCTCCATTATCATCATTTCATCCCATAAGTTATGAGCAATGAGAAATGGGTGGAAGGAGATTACCCAACTGTGCCACGATAGGTAAACGGACAGAAAAAAAAATCCATTAATTTTGTTACCTCATAAGATACGAGTATGAAAGGAGCTCCCGAAATTTCGTATTTACTCTCGTAAATACTCGTACTCAAGTCCAAACTCCCGCATTACATTCCCAATAAAACATGGAACGGATAAAAACAAAATTATTACTCTGCGTATGTATACATTTATATCGTAAAATACTTGTAACCGTGGAAGTTATTCGAAAAGTTGGAAAGTACCAAGTTAGATCGGGCGGAGTCGCCTTGCCGCCTTCCATACGCGCGGTCAAGCGGATTTCGCAGCGCAGACTTAAAAATCAAGTAGAGGCGACAAAACAAAAAAATAAAAACATTGAAAAGAGGTTCTATACAAATAATAAGACTTCTTTTTTTAAAATCTACTCTCGTCCACTAATGTTATACTTGTATTGCCGGCTTTTTTACAACGATTATTATAATTGACTCAAACAAATGACACCAAGTCCCAGGGCAAGTATCTATAGGCAAAGTTCCAGCCTGGAAATCGAACCAGGAACCCGTGATCCAAGGACGGTGTTTGCAACTGCAGACTAGTATTCAAATAATGTATCTGCAATGAAACAAGATTGCACATAATCTTAGGTAGATTCAAAAAATATTTTGGATTTCTATTCGCCCCCGTATTTTGACTAGAAGTATGTATTTTATTAATATGAATTGTGTAATATTGACTGTGACTTAATTTTTGTTATTTCATAAATTAAGGTAAAATTTGCTTGAACTCAACGCGTCTAAAACTCAATGTTGGTTTTTATTTTATTATGTGAACAGTTAAAAATATATGCGGCCTCTTATATCAAATAAGAGGCCGCATATATTTGCAAAAACTCACATAAAATTAATGCCAACAAGACGATATTTCTTGCCACTAGCTCCATTTATTAAAACCGAGGAAATATTGGATTCCTGCCACCAATACCATGATTGCGCCGTACACATAAATGCGAACAACATATTGCCACAAAAGCCACAATATGGTTGCGCTAGCAATTTTGGGAGGTCTAAATTACTCTGTGGCAGTTGACAATGTAGGTGGAGGCGTGCGGTCTGCGGGGAGAAGAGGGGGACGCCAGGCGGAGGGGTAGTGACACAGGCTACCGGTCACCACCGCTCGTATTGATTTGTTGTATCGCTCGTCCTGCAACACCCATCCCTTTCTGGCACAAGCATATTAATGCCTTCGTCTCCTCTGTCCCTCCCGCGCACACGTGGGCACATACGCCACGTATGTGTAGGGTCTACGTGTGCGTAGATCACTATGTGCTTGACGCATGTGTGCGTTGGGGTCCGAATGCTATGTACTCACGCATTTTCGGCGGTGTTTTCCTTTTGCTGTCACGGACATTCTATAAGGGGTTCATTTTACTGTAACTTATATCGTAATATGTTGCGTTTAAACTTATCAAACGTTTACAAAAACTCGTATCTATGTAGAATAGTTGTAAAAGTGAATTGCTTAGCCAGTTAGTATTTTGTAAATACCCGTCGAAAATACCTAACCTAAAATTACAATAGGATTATAACAACAATAGGTATCAGGATCTCAGCTGAACATTTGAAAACCTAAAGATAAATTCAATCTAAAGCCCGAGTACACTGCCAAATTAGACTGCCCTAATTTTCGTCGAATCTGTGAAACATTACAAACGCTTAATTACAATACCTTCGTAAATATTTAAGTTGAGCTACTTATTGTTAATAATATACGCAAATAATTGTAGCGTTAAGATAATTAAATACATTAAAATATTTATTGGATTCAGCGTGTAGCTTAGTTCTAAATTAGCTTTATTAGAATGACACCTGCCTGTCCAATTTAGATTTGTTTACTCAAGAACAATTAATTCTGAAGCTCTAAAATGTCAGTATTCGTGGTTGGGTAATTTTGTCGCATTTCTTTAATATTAATATACCATGACACTTGAATACTTCATTCATACGTGTGGTAATTTATTTAGAATACACAATGGGCGCAACCCATACTATCCACGGCGTGTCTTCAGTCGGAAGGAACGCAAAAAGTAGATCACCTAGAGTAGCAGGAGAAGGAAAACTTGATACAAACCCTGTACCAACCCATATTGCCATCGTGGCACAGTAGGTTAATTTCCCTCCATGAGTTTGAAGGAGGTACGACTTAGTAGTGAGTAATTTATGGGCCGAAACGATTCTATCCTGATATGTACAACCTCTTTTCGATATCCCACAAACCTAAGGTATGAATGAGACCATATCATAAAATCCACTGGTATGTGAATTATTTATGTTGTTTTGATTTATCATACAAAATAATTCGACAATGTCATCTTTATTGACGTAGAATAGCCTCACATGAAAACAGACAACGTCGCATTTTCTTAGCTTTATAAATGAATGATTGGTTTCCCGTATTATTTTGTCAATGAAAGTTTCGTTTCACTACCTACAATCATCAAACCCACGATGGAAGCCATAATTAAAAGAAGAAGAACATTTTACCTATTTAATTTAAATAAATTATGATTGATGTTGTTTTCGAAACTATGCATTTTTGGGCGAAATATTTTAGGACTTTTTGTTTTATTTTCATTGTTTTATTCCACCCTAAAGTTACGAAATAAACAGAAAACACGTTTGTTGTATGTTCATCATCATCACTTCAGCCAAAAGCCGTCCACTGCTGGATAGAGCAATCCCCCAAGGATTTTCACAAAAGTCGTTCTTGAGCCATTCGCATCCAACCAGGTCATCAGTCCACCGTGAAGGAGGCCTACCAGCACTGCGTTTGTGTACACTAAGTTTGCAAGAATGGATGTCACTACGTCATTCATACACAAACTGTCATGTGATTGACCGCGCGAATAGAACGCAAATAAAAAAATAAAAGAGCAGATCTATAGTCAAAACTATTTTTAAAAACACAAAGGAATAAACCTACACAAGTCCATGAAACAGGGGCGTGACGCCTCTTTATTATGGCAGAGTTGTGCGTGTGTGTAGGCTTGTGATTTACCCTCAGAGGTCAGGTCACACTTATGTACGCACTTTGTTACATGCGAGATACGTAAAAAAAGAAAAATCGGATCGTTGGCGGGAAGGCGCGGAAAAAAAGTAAAATGCGGTCGCTGTTTTTTTTTTAGGAAGCCATTTGTTGTTGTTGTTTATGGTGTGTAATTTTTACATTTGTGTGATAAGACATTTAATAGAAAATTAAGTTAATAATGATGATTTATCGATAATAAATGTAGATGATTAATTGAAATAAATATCCCTTCTATTATAAGATAGTTAGTTATCTGCCTGTCAATTTTATTACCAAGCGAGGTAAAGAGCGTGTAATAGGTTTAATTTATCATAGCTATATTAAATTCACAACTAAATTCAATATGTAACTATGTATTTGTGATTATTTTAATAGTTTAGACTGATGCGGTTTAAAATATACGAGTACAATCACTTTATTATTGTGAGCCAGTTTCCGATACTTTATTTATATACTAGCGGCCCGTCCCGGCTTCGTACGCGTGGACACTTATATTTTAATATTTTCTTTCACTAAAAATAGCTTTTAATAATCAGTGAAAATGTAGCGCTCAAATGGTGAAAGAATTTTTTTAAATCGGCCCATTACTTTTTGAGCCAATTCGTTACAAACTTACATACAAATCTTTCCTCTTTATAATATTAGTAGTTTTTTTTAGTATAAATTAAATATTTTCCAAATAAAAAAATACATAGATTTAATTCAGCCTTCTTTCGATGGCTGCCCTCCGTCTATGGGAGATGGGGTGCTATGGGGCGTGTGTGCTAATTACGGTAGAACAGTCTCCGCATACTAACTAACAGTCGACAGGAGTCGGGAATACTAAGAGACATCCGACGTGGGACACACTTAATTGCTTAGGTGAAGTGCATAGCCCTTAAGGAATTGTTGGTGTTAGATAGACTTACGAATTGTCGTGATTGAATTGCCCGTTGTTATCCGTGTGGTGACCGATTTAGAATACACAGTGTCACCACCGCATTCCATCCTGAGGGTGTCGTAAGAGCCGCCAAAGGGAAATATCATGGCCGATAATGTCCGCAAGAGAAGGACAACTTGATATGAAACCCTTTTTTTTTGTTGTTGCTGGGGAAATGCTTTATGCATACCACCGCCCCCATGCCAACCCGTCTAGCCAGTGTGGCACGATAGGCTAATTACCCATCATGTAACTGGAGAAGGCGACTCAGCGGGTCATCTGTGGGCTGAGTAGTAGTAGAGTGAATTGAATCAGGATCCGAAAAAAATTGGACGGAAGAAAATTTGATAAACTTTTATGACTATTACAGGAAATTCATCAAAAATAAATGTTGTAATGATACTCTAATTGGGAAAGAGCTGCTTTCCTGCTTTCCTGATGCCGCATCATGACCAGTCTATTCGTTTAGGCGCTACGTTGCTATACACGGATACATGTACTCTTTTTGTCAGGGGTTGATGATAAATTTGGTATTTTTGTCTGTTCAACATACAGTTCAACAATCACTATCACTACATAGTATAAAACCAAGTCGCTGTCGTTTGTCCGTCAATATGTATGCTTAAATCTTTAAAACTACGCAACGGATTTTGACGCCGTTTTTTTTAATAGATGGAGTGATTCAAGAGGAAGGTTTATATATGTATAATACATGCATAATTGCAACCGTGCGAAGCCGGGGCGGGTCGCTAGTTAAATATAATTATTAATATAAAATTAATACTTTTATAAATTGCCTTCAGCCAAAGAACTAGAGAAATAATCGCATAAACGCCCATTCTTCGCCGTCAAAGAGATTGTTCCAATCCCCACATCACTAGTGTAAAAGTAAACAAAAGTACACGACAGGGAAACTTTCCTCGTTTTTCATTCCCGCCGACCCTTTAGGGGGCTGTGGGCTGAATTTCCGACAAAATAATAGCGTTTGGATTTAATTTGAATCTTACGCTCCCTCGTATGCAGGTTGAGTACACAGGTAGGGAGAGACAAGTGAAACTTCTTCTACTTCTCAATTGATAAGTTGCCCAGTTCCAAGTCAGGCCTCCTCTGTTTTAATGGAGGGAAATTAAACTACGGTGCTACTTTCGTTAGTAAGTTTTGCACCGGGTTTACAAGATTTCCTTATTTTTTGGTTAGATTTTCTGCTTATATAGGATGTCCCAAGAAATAGTTTCAAGCGGAAATCCAAAGATAGAGGGCACAGATTAGCATTACCTTAAGAAATCACTCCCATGCGATTTATATGTTCTGCGATTTTTAATAGTTTTCGTGTTTTTCGTTTTTTTTCTGAATTTTCGACCTAAAGAACAAAATGTTATTTTTGTTTAGAGTTGAAGACTCTTTTAATTATTTTCTTTCTCTAACTGTATCATCTTGAGTTGTACTTTTAAGCATAAAATAATCAGTTTCGTAAATTTGGCCAAAACTATGAAAATATTGGTGTAAAGCCAAACATTTAAAATTCAGAAAAAAAACATAAACGATAACTATGGGGCACTATGTATATGTTCTTTAATGACCGAATTAGAAAAGTGGATTGGGGATACATACATACATACATACGTTGCTGTTTCCACTCCTGTCAATATCAGTGATAATACTGCCGTACTCCAATAAGATGGTAAAGTAAGGCCACAGTGATATGAAATACATGAACGTTCCGCATACGTTAATGTTTACCTAATAAATTGGAGAAGGCCATTTGTGGTACTCTATAATGAATTTTATCAGATTACATACCGATATTAAAATGACATGCTGCCATGTTGACAGCTGGTTTTTTTTAATGATGAGATAATAATGTCTTTGGTTTTCACGATCTTTGCACATTGCGGGTAAATGTTGTCTTCAAGATTCTGATTGTGTTCTTTTATTTCAATCCAAAGGTCGCCTTTGATATATGGTAAAATGGCAGGTAAATGTTCCAGTGATTTTTAGGCTGATCTACGTGATGCAGTCGAGAACACGATCAGAATCATCAAGACATCATTTACCGCAATGACAACAGAGATTTTGATAAAATGACATGAGCGTTTCGCATAATACATGCCGAATGTATTTTATTACTAGTGGGTTCTCTGTTCACATAGCTAAGTGTGGCACTCACTCACAGTCGTCGTATCAGCCCATAAATAGCCCACTGCTGAGTCGGGCCTCTTCCAAATTCAAGGAGGGAAATTAGCTTAATGTACCACGCTGGCAAGATGGGTTGGCACGGGGTTTGTATCAAGTTTGCCATCTCTTGCGGCTAGGTGATCTGACACTTGCGTTCCTTTAGTCGCCTATTACGACACCCTCAGGATGGCATGGGTTGGTGACTTGTGTATTCTAAATCCGTCACCACACTCACAGTATAAAAGTATTTCTATAATTACTTTGTAAATCGAATATTACTTAGAGGTCCTTTTATAGAATTAGAAAGTTAAACATCTATGAGAAATTATCGTATATTTAACTAAGGTAAATCATTATAATGGGCAATATTATACGTAGATAATGCGCTCGGACTAACATAGCTTCAAAATCTTAAAGTATAAGAGCCAAAATATGATAGATACCGTTTGCCTGCTCCACTAATCTTCTAGACGGCGTTCAAGACAAGGACTAGCGCCTTGAACCCGTAACCTTTTCACCTTTATGGAGAACACGCGTGCGTTTAAATATTACAAATTAAACGTAAAATTTTCAATAAAACGTAACCCCTAAACCGGTATTTTGAGCCCAAGCTGCGAAAATATTGAAAGCGTTCATACAGGGTGTGACAAAATGAGCATGATGATGAAAGGACGGTTAGTACTGCTAATATACATAATCTGTGTGAAACTTCACGAAAAAGAGGTATTTTTACTAGAGAAATAAACATAAAAAAAACATCCTAAACACGGAATATTAAGTAATTAATTATTAAGTCATTATCTTTGCCTATGTCGGTGACCCTGGTTTTCCTGCGTATCTCCTCATTTCTGATTCGATCTCGCAGGGAAACTCCGAGCATAGCCCTCTCCATTGCCCTTTGGGTGACTTTGAGCCTTCTGATGGAGCCCATAGTGAGCGACCACGTCTCTGTTCCATATGTCATCACTGGCAACACACATTGGTTGAAGACTTTTGTGATTGCCAAAAACTTAAGTGGCAGTGGGCAGGGCACATAGCTCGCAGGACCGACGCCCGATGGGGCAGAAAAGTCCTCGAGTGGCGACCGCGTTCCGGCAGGCGCAGTGCTGGTAGGCCTCCCACACGGTGGACCGACGACCTGGTTAAGGTCGCCGGAAAGCAGTGGATGCGGGCGGCCCAGGACCGGCCTTTGTGGAGATCCTTGGGGGAGGCCTATGTCCAGCAGTGGACGTCTTTTGGCTGAAATGATGATGATCTTTGCCTATAAATGACTACAGTCAGGGTTTCTTAGTCGCCTCACCCTTAAAATAGATTGGATTAGTGAAATAGAGTATTCTAGATGTATTATAGTTATTTTAACCCATAAATGGCCCACTACGGATTCGGGCCTAGATTTTCAGTCTTATCTTTTGCCTCTTTTGACACCCTCAGGAGGGAATGGGTGGTGAAGCTATGTATTCTTAATCCGTCACCACATTGACCATTGACCAAATTAATCCTTACAAATCGATTATAATCGAAATAAAAATAAATTATACTATATACATAACTCTTCTCTCACTTTATATATATTTGGAATTTGTTACATCCTGTATATAATGTAACATGCCAAGGGTGTTACACTGGGGCCCCTCTGAATGACCGATGGTGACCCGAACGCGCGTCGGTCAACTCTGAATAATGAAATTCAAAAAAGGAACGAACAGGCCCGCCAATAAACAAACCGTATATCATTCTTTATTCAAATATATTTTAGTGAATGGTTGACCCGTGGGCCCACGCGACCATTTTGATGGTTAAACATTTCCAGTGGGCAACACTGACCGCTGCTTTTAATTTATGACTTGTGAATTGTAAACGGAAATGTTTCCGTTATAGTGTCAATTTATTTGTATTTATACAAGTGAATTTGTATTATTATTACGTTAGCCACGTTAGCCGGGCGTTACGAAGGTCGCTTTACAAATAAGTAGTTAGTTCCTTTAAAAAGAACAACGAAAAATAGGAAAATTGCTCTACATGACGCTTAAATCATTACGACTTTATCTGTGCCCACAATGAGTACCTCCTCCAATTTTTTGGTGAGAAATATGCCTTATACGACACCCATCAGGCACAATGAGTTGGTGACATTTCTTATTCTTGTTTTAATGTTATTGGAAGCTGAACACTTCCAATATTAACCTAAAGAAACTAAGTGTTATTAACCCGCTTGTTAAAATATAAGGCTAATTTTCATAAATGGGTATTTTAACTTGTTTACGTTAATCCTCTGCAACTGTTTGCGTAATCGTACTCCCAAGCCAATAAAGTTCTTTTTTTAAATATGTTTTTCATAAAACATGGGATTACGTATTCATTTCAGATTGTGTCATGATATCGCCCTAATTCTAATTGTGACGATCAACTTTATTAATAAAATGACTTGTAATTAGCTAGGGGAGAAAAACGGCGGGAAATTGTATTACACTGACTTTTAACGCGACCGAGATGGTGTTTCACTCCCCCGCAATTATAATTGTGATAATTGTTGGGACTGATGCTTTTTTATTTATTAACTAGTGGCCCGCCCCGGCTTCGCCCGTGCAAAGCGGGGGTGGGTTATACATATAAACCTTCCCCTTGAATCACTCTATCTATTAAAAAAAACCGCTTTTAAATCCGTTGCGTAGTTTTAAAGATTTATGCATACATAGGGACGGACAGAAGAATGCGACTTTGTTTTATACTATGTAGTGATAGTGAAGTGACTAGACGTTACTACTTGCTAGCTTCGCTGCTAGCGTAGCTTTGGGTTTTGACAAAAGCGAAAACTATAACGGTTTTTGCAAATAAATGTCACTGCTCGAATTTTTAATGCATTGTATTTACCAATAATTACTTTATACCTATGATTGAATAAATAGTTGTTCAATGACTTTCAGAATTAAAATATTTAAAGAATTTTGCATTTGAAATGAGGTTAAGTAGATTTCAGTTTTAGTAAATTTTGCTTATTTTCAATATAAAAATATATATTTTATTTCGTTTGTCACTTTTTATTCTATTGAAAAGTATATTAATCAAAAGTGTTCTTAGCTATGTGTGACAGTGTGCTCATTTTTATGTGGGTGTCATTTTATACCTTTTTTTATTATTGAGTGAAACCAAATTTCCAGCCAGACTCGTTTTTATCTTACCATATACGTAATAACAGAGATCAAAAACATCCATTCCGAAACTACGCACGCAGTTTTACTAATAAATTTATGACATTAGGGACAGCATTCAAACATGGAACATAAATTTTGAATATTACCTATATTGAAACGGCAAGGATTCTAAAATTAAATTTTGCATGCAGAATGCCGTCGCCGAGGGGACGAGAGCGACGGTTTATTTGGAAGGCGTATATAATTTTATTGCAGGGACCAATGGTTTGCGAAACATGGCCGGCATTTTTATTGTAATTTATTAAATATTTTTGTCTGTCAAGCAATGACCAGGAAACGTTTTCGATAAACATCACAACGAACAATGTGAAGGATTTTTTCTTTAGTGGTATCCATGATTTTTTATTCCAGAAAACTTCCTTTTTTCTTACTGATGGCTTATAATTACAATATATATAAACTACTTCAAAACGAATATCTTTCAAAGGGTACTGGTATTTATGATTTTTATGATTACAAGTTTCTTCTTCTTCACTCGAGTAATTTATGGCTATATGGTTTTTGTTACACTCTGTAATTGCAAGAATTGATCGAACAACTAATACAGTTACTGTAGTATATATTAACTATAGAGAATCTCAAAATTTCCAAACAAACCCCAAATTGAAAGCAAACATCACGTGCGCCGAAAAATAATAACACATTATGTCCCTTCAAAGGAGTTTCACCTCCGCAACTTGAAGGTGCCCCCACCACCCCCTATTACAATAACTTCACCCTCACATGGTCATAACGACGCGCGATAAGGGTCTCGGAGACCCTCGGTAAATCACCCCCTGTCGGGGTGTTACACCCCCGCGCCCTATGTGGCTTAAACGCTATGTGCTTTGGACATTACGTTTTGGGGCCTTTCGTAAAGCTTACGTAAGTCCGACCCTTGATCTCAATGTATACTTTACATACTTTGTTAGAAATGTTAACTGTTTTTCGTGCGACCGAGGTATATATGGAGAAAAACAATGGTAATAGAATTAAAAATAAATCTTCCGCCAAAGTAAATAATGTTAGTTAATAATCCGATATTTAATTTCTAAATTTGAATGTCTTAAGTAGCCAATCCGTGTCCAGTAGCCCATTTGGGGACAGATTTAGAATACATAGTGTCACCAGACCATTACATTCGGAGCGTCTCGTAAGAGTCGACAAAAAAGAATAACAAGGACGAAAACTTAGCTGCAAGAGAAGGAATCCTTGAAACAAAAACCTATGGCAACCCATCTGGATAGCGTGACATATAAGGTTAATTACCCTCCATTTAATAAGAGGAGACCCGAGTGAGCAGTGGGCTATTTATGAGTTGGATAGTAGTATAATCTCTCTCTAGTCGGTCCCTCATAACTGAATTCAAATTCAAATTCAAATCATTTATTTTGCTTGGGTCACGATGGACACTTACAAAAAGTCAACACAATATTCATAAAGATTCTATATAATACAAATGGTCTACCGTCTACCACCAGTTCGGAACGCGACCACTCTTGAGAAGAACTGGCAAGAAACTCAGAGGGCTTGAAATTTTTTTTTTTTGAATTGCGGTCCTATTTCTTATGTATACATATATACAATAACATAATTGAATATCGTTCTGAGGATCTAACTGAGGATCGTGGTCATCAGTGGATGCGTTACATTTGGACCAGATAATGTGCCTCCATCGAGTCCTGTCCATGGCTTCCCTAGCAATACAACAAAGCTTGGAGGAGTGCGTGTCTTTTATTTGATCGGTCCATCTTGTAGGGGATCGACCTCGAGCTCGTTTGCCTAATAGTAGTATAATAAGCACTGTTATTCAGTGTGTGTGAATTCCTTCTTTAGCCATGACTACACACGGCTAATAGGTTAGAGCCAGGAGTGTGTCTCGTACTGGCTGTGCCCCGCGGTATCACCCGCGTGCTGATGGAAAATTGTGTTAATGATGATAGAAAGTTATTTTATTTACCGTCAAATTTTTTTCCTACTTATCTGACGTTATATTCTGGGTAATTCACACTACATCATTCTAGATAATAGCTTATGTGTTGTACTGATGTGTAAGCTACTAATGTAAAGTTTCTTAAAAAGCTATTCAATAGTTTTTGCGTGAAAGAGTAACAAACATACGTCTACACATTCTTACAAACTTTCGCGTTTATAAATTACGATATATAAAGACGAATGCCCGGCACAGGGGTTACATGTACTGCGGGGGCTGTTTACAAACATGCAAGTCACTAACACAAATCACACCCAGACTCAGAGCCAGTGCTTCTAGTTTACACAAAGACACACGCCCAACCCGGAATCGAAACCAGGGGCTTGTGACCCAAAGGCTGAATAACCAACGCCTACACCAACAAGGCAAGGTTTTCTTTACAATAGTGATTAGAACCAGTGGGCCTTATTGACTTTTGTATAATCAAGTAAGCTACTATGCAATGCATTCAAAGTATAACCAGAGAACGCACATCACTATCACTATCACTACATAGTATAAAACAAAGTCGCATTCTTCTGTCCGTCCCTATGTATGCATAAATCTTTAAAATTACGCAACGGATTTTGAAGCGTTTTTTTTTAATAGATAGAGTAATACAAGAGGAAGGTTCAAAGGTATAATATAATTGCACCGTGCGAAGCCGGGGCGGGTCGCTAGTTAAAGATTAAAACACAAACAAAAATCACACTTGACATGCCCCTTTTGCAAAATAAAAATATCTTAGAGGCTTTCCCCGGAGAGAACTGGCGAATCTAATGTTTTCTTTTTACTCCATCACCCGGGATGATGCTGTAATCCATCAGAGGGGTAGGCAGGAGAGCCATGATCGATTTTCTATACAAGAGGGACCCCCATAAAACTATGGTTATTGGATATTTCTAGGCAGAACATCATCTTGGGTCGCACTTGTTGGGCTATGCAATAGGCGGGTTGGGACAGCGAAATAGGCGGAGAGGGTTCACATAAAGTTCGTTAATGTCTTCCTCTTCTCTTCGATCTTTTTGGGTGTTTCAGGGATTGTTTCTCGATCACATACACAGGATTTTGTTCATTAAGACGTTGGATTGCGACCGAAAATAGCATCTACAGAGTACTCACTCTGTATTTGCTGTTTTTGGTGAGAATCTTTGCTTCAGTGAGAATCCATATATGTAGGTATTTAAATCTTCTAAATGCTAATATGCACTGCACTTAGAGTGATAAGACTTTCATGATAAAGAAACTGAGAGTTTTTTTTTATCAGTAATGAATGCCTTTGACCCTAGGATTGCGCGATGGAAAGCAACGCCAGGGCTTAAGATGGAGCAGGCAATTCAAGGGAATGCCCTGTCAGGCACCGGTTCTCACATACACCCGACGAAACACAGTAAAACTCCTTGGCTTTTACTTAAATGTGGTTGGTAGCTATCCGGGCGGACCATTAGATCCTACCACCAATCATGCTGGGTTTTGTTGACTTTTACAACACGCGTTATTTCCCAGCGTGCGGTGGGGAAGTTATATATGTCACTAAATCCGGAACTGTAGAACGGATCTTAAAACAATCTGGCAAAATAGAAAGTCAAATTCCGCAAGCAAAGCCACGGCCAGACAGATTAATATACTTGCTTTTACTACAAAAAATCCATATTGCGTAGAGAATATATCTCGACAAAAAGACGGACGACACACTAAAACAAATAACACCAATTCGTCTCCATATATTTTTATCAGCGGTTGTTCGTACCGAAATAAGGGTGGATTTATGTTAACAGGAAGTGCCCCAGCGAAATGGCGCCCTAAGCCTTCAGATACGGGCTTTGTATCGAGCGTGTATGTACCGTGTGCTTCGGAACCGATAGATTTATAATTTTCTTCAAAATTTCATGGCTAAACTCTATGAGGAAAATTTTCTTTAATACTTTAATTTAATATACAGAGTCGATATGACAGAGGGGCATTAAATTACACTACTTATACTATATGTGAGTAGTATGAATTCGAAACGGTACAAAAAAAATACACGTGATTTTTCACGGGTGGTGGAGGGGTAGTCTTAAACCTCACCAGGTATCACCAAGGGGGATGGAGGGGTTAAAAATGTTAAAAAAACATCACGTGATTAAGGTTAATAAACGATGCGTTAGGCATAAACATCTGTTAGGAAAGATACATCATGTTCCAATGAGGCAAAAACTTAAAAAAACATTTGCGGCTAAACTATTGCTCCAATTTAATAGATTTTTGGTACATAGCCTGGAAATGATACCTAGTATAGGCCCCTAAAAATGCCCATAAGTCGTATCAACCCTGTATTATGTTGTTGAATTAAGTGATTAAGTCTAAGTAGACTTTTTCCGTATTGTGACGGATTGAGAATACAGTCCCATTTCATCCTGAGGGTGTCGTAAGACGCTGACAAAAGGAAATGATGTAGGATTTTCTAAAACTTCACTATCACTAACACTACATATCATAAAAAAAGTCGCTGTCGTCTGTCCGTCAATATGTACCTATCTTTAAAACTACGCAACGGATTTTGAAGCGGTGTTTAATAGATAGAGTGATTCAAGAGGAAGGTTTTTAAGTATAATACATGCATAATTGCACGCGTGCGAAGCCGGGGCGGGTCGCTAGTTATTCCTGTGAGAAGGTATAATTTCGTAGGTTTAAATGGGCCAGATGGGTTGTTACTCGGTTTCGTTTCAAGTTTTCCTTCTCTTCCGACTAAATTTATTTATTATTATTATTTTGTCAGCTCTTACAACTCCTTCAGGAAGAAATGGGGCGGTGACACGGATTATTTTGTTTGTAATCAGGACTTACTTAATTGAAAAACGGGTCCCGGGTTCGATTCCGGGGTCGGGCCAGTGTCTTTGTCTAAACCAGAGGCACTGGCTCTGGGTGTCATTTCTATCTATAATAAGTATGTATTTACAAAAAAAAAAAAATGTATATAAGTAGTTTATCATCCATCTCGTTACCATAACACAAGCATTAAGTTGCTTAACTTGGGACGAGATGGCGTTGTGTGAAATGTCCAAGGATATTTATTATTATATTTATTAAAACTCTGTTTAAAACACTTAACCTCAAATACCGATTTCTATTTTCACTTTTAATAGCTTATTTGTAAAAGCAACTCCATGTTAAAAGTCTCCCTTGTTCATAAAAAGCAAATCCTGATATTCGTCCAAACATCCCATAACCCATATTATGGCTACAGGCGTATCGGTTTCAGTACAACCCTCTAACGACCACGTCTGCCCCAAATAGCCTTGAGGTTCTGTACCTGGATCCGGGAATGTACTGGAAGAGACATTGATCATTCTACGGTCAATTGGTAGTATAAGGTACAGTTAAATGCATTATATTAGTTTTTTTAAATGACATCATCAAAAGCCCATAAATGACCCACTACTGTGACGGGCCTCCTCCAAATCCATGGAGGGAAATAAGTCTACTGTGCCACGCCGGCAAGACGGATTGGCACAGGGCTTGTATCAAGTTTTCCTTCTCTTGCGGTTAGGTGATCTATCCCTTGCATTCCTTACGACACTCTCACAATAGTATGTGCTAGTGACAGTGTGAATTCTACGTTCGTCACCGCAAAGATGTTTAGACTAGAGTAGTGCTAAGGCAAAATTTATTTTAATTTATTTCTTTAACTTCAACAATACTCCATCATATGGTGATGATGAAGTATTGTTGAAGTTAATCATCAGCCACTACTGAGTAAGGTTTCCCCCACATGTATTGAGGGAAAATAGGCTACTGTTCCACGCTGGCAAAACGGGTTGGCACTGGGGTTGTGTCAAGGTTTCCCTGTCTGGCGGCCTCTTGGGACATTCCTTGAGTCACTCTTACGATACCCTCAGGATGGGTTGGTGACATTGTGTGTTCCAAACTCGTCACCACACGGACTATTTTGTATAAGGCAAATATACCTAATTATAATTTACTAGCTAACCGGACAGACGTTGTCCTGCATTTACCGAGAGCAGCGCCATCTTTCGGGCTGATTTGTGAATCTAAACCATCCTCGGTGCCACCCTAATGCATACAATAAAAATCATTCAAACTGGTTCAGCTGTTATTGAGTTATAAAATTACAAAGAAAAGTGGCATTGATTTTTATATACATATATAGTTTTTTTAACCTCAACACGTATCCAGTACAAACTCTAGCCCCGGTTACAAAGTTCAGTGCCATAAAACTCAGATATGCCATTATATTTTACTTGTATGCTTCACGTTGTATGTACTTAGGGATAGCTCGCTTTATGGTCACAAACATAACATCGTTAAAAGTTAGGTTAACCCTTCTATACAAAAAAGGTGTAAAATAAAACCGACAGATAAGAAAACTATAAAACGCCTGGGTTTACGATACTATAGAATAATGTCCGTGTGTCCAGATATAGAATACAAAGTGTCACCACCCCATTCCGTCCTAAGGGCGTCGTAAGAGCCGATAAACTGATATTACAAGCCCGAAAAGTTACTTGCATGCCTTTGACCTTAGGCTTGCGTGTTGGAAAGCAACAAGCATCTAAGCTGGGGCAGGCAATTCAAGGAAATGCCCTGTCGGGCACCGGCTCCCACATACACACGATGAAACAAAGTAAAATTGCTTGGCGCCGGCAGTAGGATCTAATAGTCCGCCCGGCTAGCTACCAGCCTCACATCTCAGTCCGGCGCCAAGCAGTTTTACTGTGTTTCATCGTGTGTATATGAGAGCCGGTGCATTGAATTGCCGGCTCCATCTTTAACCCTGTCGTTGCTATCCATCACACAAGCCTAGGGTCAAACGCATTCAAGCCAGTGATAAAAAAAAGATCAGCTGTTAATTTTCACGTTACTGACTTGTACGTGACGTGTAACGCCTGCTATAGATGGTAGAATGGCAGGCGGAACCGACGGCTTTAAGTTCCCTCAAGATAATATACACAAATGATGGACACCCATTCAACATGCATCATGCTCCTTTATATACAACTAGTGACCCGCCCCGGCTTCGCACAGGTGCAATGATGAATCTCTAAATCTATCATTTATTGAATTTATTATTTCTCTACAATATTATGGATGTATTTTACATATAAACCTTCCTCTTGAATCACTCTATCTATTAAAAGAAACCGCTTCCAAATCCGTTGCGTAGTTTTAAAGATTTAAGCATACATAGGGACGGACAGACGACAGCGACTTTGTTTTATACTATGTAGTGATAGTGATAAAGAATACAATAAATAAAAACCTTAAGCAATCATCCGCCATCTTGATTCTACTACTACAAGGCCATGAATGACCCACTGCCGAGTGGGGCCTCCTCCCATCCCAGGGAGAATCATGAGCCTACTGTACCACGTTGGCCGAACGGGTAGGCACAGGGTTTAGTATCAAGTTTTCCTTCTCTTGCGGCGAGGTTCTCGGCCTTGTCATTTCCTTTTGTCGGCTCTTAAGACACCCTCAGGGTGGAATGGGCAGGTGACAGTATGTATTCAAAATCCGTTACCACAAGGACCACCTCCTTCTTGTTAGTTACAACCATAAACAATAAGCTATACTTTTAGTAAGATAGATCTTAAGAAATTCGTTCAAGATAACAAACTGGATTTTCTTTTTTTAATTTACCACATTTTATTTTTCACTTTTAACACTTCACTGTCACAGAAAACAACCAAACGTTACAACATACTGAAACAAACTAATCTCTAACAAAACGTAAAAGTTAATAAATGCATGGCCTCTATAGAAACTGTGAATAAATCTAACCCCTTCACTACCTCTGCGCGTACGCATGGAAATTAGATCAGTAGGTAGCGATTTGAACTGCGGTGTTCAACCTTTTTTACCCTATGTTCCGTTGAGCTGCTATTTATACATCTATTTGTAAA
This sequence comes from Clostera curtula, assembly GCA_905475355.2. Lineage (NCBI taxonomy): Eukaryota > Metazoa > Arthropoda > Insecta > Lepidoptera > Notodontidae > Clostera > Clostera curtula. Next base: position 5,124,838 of record FR997808.1, on the reverse strand, counting down.
ATTTCATTCAACATACAAAGAAGCAACTAAAATATTATGCCTCTTGTTACTCATTTTGCATTTTTAGAATTGCCATATTTAATCTTATATCTTATATCTTTAAATGAGCAATTCTTGTATATAATATATAATAGTAATCTCGGAATCGGCTCCAACGATTTTCATGAAATTTAGTATATAGGGGTTTCGGGGGGCGATAAATAGATCTAGCTAGGAATCATTTTTAGAAAATGTCATTTTATTCGGGTTTCGGGGCGATAAATCGATCTAGTTAGGAATCCTGACATCTATTGGCGAATAATAATACAACTTTTTTGTGAGCACAGCATGCGTTGTTAAGTAAAACCAAGTCAATGAGTGTTTGCGTAATTCGTACTTAAATATAATTTCCAAAAAACACAATTTATAAAATATATAAAAAAATACCGAGCAAATCTCGGTCATCCAGATATTAGAAGATAAATACTAATTGATTTACATACTAATCGGTGAAAAAATAAGTATTAATTTTTATTACAATATAATAATTGTAATCTATAATAATAAAGAAATAAATTTTAAGTAAATATTGACGCAGTAAGCGATAGTTTTGCTGTCTTGATAAATAGATTGGAATCTCATACATTGATAAACTGCGATTTTAAAAGTTTGAGAACCCAAAAAAGAGATCGTATATCGCGATTGTGCAACATTTTTTGCACTCGCTCATTAATTTGGAGTCTACAGATAATACTAACCCTTCCGGTACGATCTCTCTGCAACCATTGTGGCATTATCACTGCATTTATGTTTCCGGCCGTTTCTTTTTATTATGTAGATTAGGGGTTTATCAGACCAGGATTTGGATAATGCTGCATTTGGTGGAGTTGTCAGTTACATAAAATGTTTGTGGCATTATAAATATAGTATTTGATAAAGACACAATCTTATTTAGGTGTAAGAATGGTTTTCTCTCCCAGATTTCGATGTAAAGAGGACTTTAGACAACTTTTGGTATTAAAATTAAGTAATAGAGGCTGCACAATAACAGTAATTTGATAACAATCAAAACAATAAATTTGTTCTCATCATTAATGGGTTAATTGAGCTTATAATTATTTATACTTCTGCACAACTAATGTACATAGGCAGACATAATGCTTTAGGTATTTTATGCCAGTCTAGAAAAACATCTGTGTAATATGATAATTTATTAACCGGAAAAAATAAAACTTTTTTACTATTTTCATCATCACTACATAGTATAAAACAAAGTAGCTTTCGTCTGTCCGTCCCTATGTATGCTTAAATCTTTAAAACTACGCAACGGATTTTGATGCGGTTTTTTTAATAGATAGAGTGTTTCAAGAGGAAGGTTTATATGTATAATACATGCATAATTGCAACCGGGCGAAGCCGGGCCGGGTCACTAGTTATTTATAAAACCATCGTGGGAAATTTGGATCAAACCTACCTACACCTATACACGGGTAGGTATTGTTTGCCTACCCGTGTGTAGCCGTAGTAGGTTGCTAGCTCAAATATATAACAATAATAATAAATAATAATAGATAAATATCCTTGGACATTTCACACAACGCCATCTCGTCCCAAGCTAAGCAACTTAATGCTTGTGTTATGGTAACGAGATGTATGATAAACTACTTATATATACATTTTTTTTTGTAAATACATACATATTATAGATAGAAATGACACCGAGCCAGTGCCTCTGGTTTAGACAAAGACACTTGCCCGACCACGGAATCCAACCCGGGACCCGTTGATCCAAAGGCGGCACATCTAATCACTAGACCAACGAGGCATATAGCATATAGTTTTATAGTCATGCGGGCGAAATTCAACCCTTACGCTGCCAAACATCAAATAATAGACACTAACTACCGATCGACATGACCAATCATGCGTAACGCGAGATCAATGCAAAAACAGCAGTCAAATAAATCTAACGAGGACTCTTACATCTGCATGTCATTGGAATAAATCAAATCACCATTGAATGCAGCCGTAAAATATTTTTGAACTATTTTGAATGCAGCGACCTCCCTCGTAAGTCAACCCGTTGCCTGACACGTATTGAACGGACATAAAAAGTTCCACCCATATTTTGCACTTCCCGATATCGAATAATAGGGTCTATTTATGCATTCTCGATAAATGAAGAGTATTTTTTACTACTATTATAAATCAAAAGGTATTATTTATCTTTTGAGAATCGGTATCTGCATCCTATTGTTATTCGGGATGTGTGGTGTGTCAAGGGTGTAATGTTTTTATGGACTTTTTGAATAATAATATCCTTTTGAGCGAATTTAATGTAATAATCTGATATGTGAGTTAACAAAATTTAAATCTCCGAGTTCACAGTTTACTCCAAGGTCTCCCAATTTTATAGATGGATTTTATGCATTTACAATTTATGTCGCGCTGGCTAATCTTTCATAGTTTCGTATTATTTTATGTTTTGTGACTATTTTATTCCATTAGTAGACATTATGAACAAAATCATTGTTTTTGGTCGTTTACGTAGTCGCTATTACGTACATGTGTTACGTGTTTCTCTCAACTTGCTCTCACTATGTCTCGTGATATTTTGGCTCTTGTTTTAGTATTAATGTGGGTAGGACGCAAGTGTTCTGGGAGACCAAAAGAGATAAAAGAAAGTGTTGGAAAGGTGTGAATGGAAAGATGTTAATAGTGTTTTGACATGTAAATATTCATAAGGGTATTATTATAAAACGTACGTTCCTACTTTACTTACTTACTTTACATACTAATGATACAAAAGAAAACTTATCTTCTCGAATGTCACCGCCATCACTTAGCTTAGTTCGAAAAACACGCCGAGAAAGTCCCACCCGAAAGCTAGTTGACGTATATAAATAGTAACCAACGAGATTTTATCTCTTGCATAAATTTTAAAGCGAGATGTCGGCCATTTTGAATATCTCGAGGGCCGAGGGTGTATTCGACCGTAGGGCAGTAATTGTTTGATTGAAGTCGAGAGGTAGCATGTCGAGATACCGACTGGGTCGTATTGTTATGTTCTCGCCTTGGCGGACTCGAGTACTGCACTTGAGTGTACAATAAAATGTACGGTATGTCAGACTCGCACCTAGCGTTTGAGGGTTAACCGTATATTTGCATTAAAATGTGTTTCTAAAACTGTGGAATTGTTTATAAGAAGGAGAGAGGGAACTTAAAACCATAAATAGGTTTAGAAATAACAAATGAGAGTTGAAACTCAAAAATGCCTAAAATATTATTGTCTAGGAAAAGTAATTAACCTAGATGTAGGGCCAAGTTCGATTAGAAACGACACAATATATGCAAATATTTTTAATCACCTATTTTAACAATGTTTTTTTTTTATATAAACTCTCATATTTATGCACCACATTAAACTTTCATTGAACGTAGAAAAAGCAAAAAATGTAGTAATGGTTAGGACGTCAAAACCTATCCGACAGTGGCTTTTTTAAATTTATAAAACAAAATAACTTCAATGTACATATTAATAATCTATACTATACTACTAATATATAAAGCTGCAGAGTTTGTTTGTTTGTTTGTTTGAACGCGCTAATCTCAGGAACTACTGGTCCGATTTCAAAAATTCTTTCAGTGTTAGATAGTCCATTTATCGAGGAAGGTTATAGGTTATATTTTATTTTCAAAAGAATTAGGGATCCGTATGAAAATTGCGATTTTGTAACCCAAGGTGTAAAATCGAAAACCTATTTATGCGTGCGCTGCAAAAACGATTGACAATAGAACAAAATGAAGTACTACGAGTTTGTAGGTCTTATTAAAATCTACAAAAAAGTCCGCGAGAGCTATCATAGTTTAGTCACAATAACCACTTTTATATTCATAAAAAAAATGCATAGAGATAAGCACGGGTTCGAAGTCCACGCGAGCGAAGCCGCGCCCAAAAGCTAGTCTAGAAAATATATGCATATTTATGTATAAAAATCTTTTAAATAAATAAAGAAAAAAAAACTACGTACCCACCGTACAATATAAAGGTTTTTTTTTATATCGTAACCGCCACCAGCACGCACAATGTACCGACTTATCAATTAGCAAAACTCCGATACAGCTTGCGTACGCAAATGCACATTATTAAATTGTAAAAAGTATTCAAATAAAAAAGTTCCTAACACATCTGACACTGGCAAGGTGACAGGAATAGAAAAAAAATGTCACACACAGAAATCCCGTAGCCTATAATCCGTTCTATTATGCATATAATTATTATTTCCGATACTTTATCAAAGAAACTAACAGTCCTTTTTGCATATGCGCTCTGTGACGGAAGTGTGAATAAAAAATGTCACCCTCAGGTAGTCAAAGGGTGACCCTAAGGGTTTTAGGGTAATACGAGATCGCTTGTATTTGAGAGTTTTATGAGATGATTATTATGCATGCTTTCTCAGGAAGATTTAATCGCCATGTCGCCCGAGGCATGTGTGAAGAACTTCCTTAGGACCTAAATCTACGGGGTCAGCGTTTAAGGGTTAACGGAAATAATTCCTTTTAAAATGCGTTTTAACACCCTTTTTTGGTTTAAGTGAATTGTTTATAAATGTCGATGGAAGTCAATTCTGATAAGTTTTGGTTAACCTAATTCATTTATATCTCTTCCCTATATTATTGTGTGAAACAAATAATAACGGAATAAAATCACATGATGTGAAAAAAACACAGAGAAATGTTCGATCAGCTAAATTTCTAAATTGAGTTTATTAAATACACGTCATTCTTTAAAATAAATATTGGATAACTTCCGTAATGTTATTGTGTAATGTTAACATGTATTAAGCTAGAACAACAAGTAGTCATCAGCTGGGTTATTATGAAAACAACGAAATGTATGTTCCTGTAGAATAAAAATACACGTATTTATTATATTGATTGATGAGATCTTCTTTTTTAGTATTTTTTTTTTAGAATTAAGTACATGTCATTGAGTAGGTACAATGTATTCTGTCTCTGTTTTTTGTCAATTCCTTTGGTGATATGTTTTGCAGTTCTTTGCGAAGAAATGAATGAATCATGAAGTAAATGACATTTAACCTAACTAACAAAACCTCTTTTGTTTTTAGAGCTTCATAAATGAAAATTGGTAATTTCTTCTTTCCCGTCTTTTGAAATTGCACGATTCCGTTGATATCGAATGTGAATACGTAATTTAAAAAATATAATATCTCCAACACGGAAGCTCCATTATTTTTTTAACCAAATAAAAAATACCCACGGTTGATCGGGATAGTCTATTGTGCCAATGTTTGTATGGTTTTTTTTTCTGGGTTTTAACGCAGGTAATCCCGTGTCCTCTCACCGTCACCGAATGGGTTGTGACGTATAAAAGGATTATATTTTAATAGATAATTAATGATGTTAGGATTCTGTTGCCGGTTGGCCACGTATGCTAACATCGAATCATTATTTGATTTTGCATGACTTGTTATGATTTGGTAATATTTCGTTTTGAAAATATGATTTATTAATTGTTACAAGATCTTTGTTAAAAATAATATGACATTCTCAGTTAATTAAATATATATAAAAGTAATATTATTTTATATTTTTAATGCGAGTTTTTTGTTCCCAAGCTAAAGTCAAATTCTGAGTAAAACTAATTACCCAATGTAACTAATTTCCTCGGCTCTGCAGCTAATAAACATTATTAAAACATTATTAAAATAACACAATAAACTTTATTGGAAAAAAGTTTCTAGTACTATCTATGTACTACTGAATACTTCTTTCGTTTTAAAGTCAGATAAGAATTAAAAGTCTATTACAAAACACTCAGACGCGTCCGTATGTAATGTAATACATAATTGTTTAAAATTCACCAGCAACAAATCTCTTACGAGTATGAAAAACTATAGTAAAGTTAGCTATGCTGTACTTTTTTTACAAAATATTCATATCTATGTACCTTTCTAAAAACCAACCTTGCCGGCAGAAAATACAAAAACAAAAGACAGCTGATCATCAAAGTTCATCGACCTACGCCAACGTGGCAAGGACGTAGCTTTCATTCTTAAAACGTACCGAGTTAGTAACCTACTTTTCATTAATACAGCGAGCTAAAAAAATGCAAGAAGTATCAAAGATTGAGCGGCGCGAACTTCCCTAGCGCGGTCACGTAAGAATAATAATGATACGAATATCGAAAAAGAACATTTAATTTGTCTTTTGCATAAAATGTTCAGCGAAGTTCATGCCTTCTATTAAAAAAAAGGTCACGTCTTTTACAGAATACTAATATTTTTATTGTTATTTATTGTTTTTAATTATCTTGGAATAATTATTGGATCTAATATGACTATTTTTTATACGATGCACCTGCACTATTGCAGGGGTATATCCTGTGTCGTGAGGTAGCTTAAAAACATAAAATTCACGAAGAAATGACATCCAGACTCGGTACAAGTGCTTTTGGCACAAAGACGCTTGTTCAACCCTGGAATAGAACCGGAGTCCCGTGCTCCAAAGGCAGCACATCCAACCACTAGACCTACAAGGCAGTCAATTTGGATAATATAACTTAACCACATAGTTTTAGGTTACTATTAGGTGTTCTACTGCTGGCGTCGTCACTTTATATGCATTCAACCAGCAGTGGTATCCCAGGTACTAATATGTAAAATTAAATTTAGCCAGTCATGAATTAAATTCCCAATACTAAAACGACGCAGAACAATACGGTAAGAATTAAAAAAAATCGCAGTAAGTGAGAACAGCAGGAAAAAAAGCAACAAATTTTTAACTGTAAAGTTCGTATCCATATTATGCTAATGTCAGTTTTTCCCGGGATTCCCGCCAGACGCCGAGACGCTGGAAAAAAAATAATTAAAACGACCGGCGGCGAAAGCGAAAGCGCGCCGTCTGCCGCGTAATTAGTACAATGGAGTTTCCCGACTTTGAGCTCGCCTATCATTTTTGTTCATCTTTTAAATATCGTTTCTCAAGTTCATAAACTTTTAGCAGTTCCCGGTTTCGCGCACAACTTTGCCGTTCAAATTTTGAATGTTGATTATTTTTAAACAATGGATGCAGATTGAGGTCTGATTTGCCTATTGCGTTTAATTAGTTTTAAATGTTTTATTTTTAATTTTGGTATAACGCTTGGTTCGCATTCCTATAAGCAATGCTTTACTTTTATCTACTTGCAAGTATTTAGGTAATCTGTTTTTAATTTATTATTTTATTTATAAAAGACTGAAGCACACATTCTTTTAATATTTTTTTTTTTGGAAGCAGTACGTACCAAAGATAAACTATATGTAATGTTTTAGATCATACACTGCGTTTACAAAGTTAAATAAAGAACATGGTATCTATATGAAACTCAATAGAGAGGAATGAATGCGTCTAGACAGGTTACTGGTTCGTTTATTGTATATGTACGTGAATATTGATTTGGTTTTTGTTTTGTGGAGATGTTTGGGGGAGGCCTATGTCCAGTAGTGGACGTCTTACTACGTCTACGTACGTAGAATTTTGAAGATATGTTTTACGACACAGTATAGATCGAAATTAATGTTTCTTAAACGTCATATTATGTACACAATAACGCTCTGCTTGTGTAAATATTCTTGTGCTACCTCTATACAAAATCCTCATTTGTCTCTGCTCGTAAAGTCTGAGCGTAGAGTAATGACTGTCAAGAAGCTACATATATTTCGTCAACATTGAACAATACGTTTAGAACCACTATAGTGTCTTTGCCATATGAGAATTTAAATTTTCATGTAGATTGTTTTTTTAAATTTAATTGTTTCCCATTCTATTCCAATCTTGAATCAAAACAAATTAGGCCGAAGCCTCTCGGCGCTTTAATTTGCCTTAGAAGCCACATGAATAACCACACGGGGTCACATCACAGCCAATTTTTCCACTCTGTATTGAAAACTCGGGGATAAGGGCGGCTGCAAAGTTTCGAACACATTTTGTTCCAACATTGCCAAACTGGTTGAAAAAAGAATATATAGGTAGATGATCACCATCATCATATCCGCCAGAAGATGTCCACGGCTGGACAGACCTTCGTAAAAATCCCTAGGGGAGGCCAAGAGGGGGATTTTTACGAAGGCCGGTCCTGAGCCGCTAGCACTCATCATTTTCCAGTGGTCGTTGGTCCACCGTATGGAAGGCCTACCAGCACTCCGCTTTCTGGAACGCGATCTCCACTTGAAAACTTTTCTGACCCAATGGGTGTCTCTTCTGTCTGTAATTTTGTTGTAAATATTTTGTTGTAATTTTGGTTCTCATGCATCTTCTCATTTCTGATTCGATCTAGCAGGAAAACTCCGAGCGTAGCCCTCTCCATTGCCCTTTGGGTGAATTAGTCTTTTGATAGAGCCCTTAATGTGCGACCATATGTCTCTGAACCATTTGTCATCAGTTCAGTCAGTCAGTTTCAAAATGATGATGTCTTAGGTTTTCACGATCTTTACACATTGCAGGAAATGATTATATTTATATAAAATTTGTTCAAAGACATAGCTGACAAACCTGAAAATCTATCAGTGTGTGAGTAAGTGCCACGTATTTATTACAGTTTACACACACTAACGCGTTCATAATCCTAACCGTTCAAATCCGACATGAGAGCCAATGGCCTAACTGAAAAGGACGTTGAAGATCGGGCAAAGTGGAGGAAACTCAGTCGGAAGGCGGACCCTGGCCAGGCAGAAGAAGAACGCGGTCATAATCCTACTAGACATCAGTTCTTTATTTTATTTATTTAATTCGAGCTTGTCTTAAAGAATATCTAAATTCTAAACCTTTAAATGACCCACTACCGAATCGGGCCTCTTCCAATTTTGTGGTGGGAAAATTGCCAACAGTGACAAGCTGGAAAGACGGTTTGACACAGGGCTTGTATCAAGTTTATCAATTTCCTTACGTCGAGGTGGTACTATAACATCCATTTAGTCGACTCTTACGACACTCTCAGAATTGTGTGGGTTAGTGACACTGTTTTTTCTACATCCGTCACCACATGGATATTTATTTAGTAGCCTCTATTGTATTGTTTTAATTTACTAACCTCTTATTTTTAATTCTGTAGCGCGTTTGTGGTCTGCCTAAATCCTCCACCTAATTTTCTTCATGTGAAATATGAGACGGGGTAAAGGCCAAGCCATACTTGTTTAATCTTATTTTCAATTTCAAAATCCAAATAATGAACTCAATTCGAATTCAGGTTAAAAATGACAAAGAAACCATTACATCTCGACTTTCCCGAATGTTAGTAGACTCGAAAACATTAACTATCACGTTACCAGTAAGTTTGTGGTATAGCAATGTCATGTACAAACCAAACCAGTCTAGGGTGTTGTAAGAGACGACAAAAGGAACGCAAGTCGTTGACCACTTGGCCGCAGGTGAAAGAAGGTTTGGGTAATATATGGGCTGAAATTAATGCAAGAAATGTCCAATATTTTTTATGATTTCATCTCAGAAATCAGATGTATAATTATGTGAAAAAAGTCATTTAATTATTCGTAGAATCTGTTCTTAACTCCATTTAAGATCCATTTTATAAAATAATATCATTTCGAATTTGAATTCAAATAAATCAAACAAATAAACGTAAACAATAGTTATAAATTTTCTGAAAAAAAAACCTAGGTCCTCATGACCTAGGCTTTTTTTTTTCAAAAAACATATTAGTTATCGAAAGTCAGGCCGCACCTTTGCCATAATGCGTGCGTGAGCCACGTAAGCTGAAACACACACACTCACATATCTGTGCGTCACGCAAATTTCGTTACGTCTCGCCATAGGGTTGCCGAAACTACCCCCCACCATCCCTCAGCATCAATCTTCACCCCCGAACCACCTACGATCGTATTATACAATAATATATGTCTAACTTTCGGACCGGCCCTGTAGGTAGCACTATCTCGCTCTAACTCACCAACTATGCATACGTATGAGAGCGAACGCGAGATATGGGGGTGTCCTAAAGGGTGTACGGTGTATGTAGGGGGTGCTATTGAAATTGAAGCGGGGTTTAGGCGCGGATGACGCCTGGCTGGAGAATGGATGGAAATTTCCTCAATTTAACGTTTTCCCCAACAAAGAATGCTGTTTAATTTTTGGTTTTTGTCCAACTTTTTTTTTGCGGTTTTGGGTCGAGCAGGTATCAATAGAGTACTTTATTCATTCCATATTTGTGTCAGCGTAATTTGTGATAAATGTACTGCTACTCACATTAACAATATTTGAATGTACTGTGATCTATAACAATAAATGATTTATGCAAACTGTCTTTTTTAACTTACTTATAAGTATTTAAATTATTACTGAAAAGGAAATTCCCCACTTTTTACGAAATAAGATCTTTCTTATACTCTATCAAATCTTATAGGAAAGTGAACGGGTAATATAAATCGCAATCAGTGGGAAATAATCGTAGATTTAAAATCATGTCATAGTTTTCTCTACAGCGCAAAAGAGTGCATTCTAAAATATTCCTTAGTATCTAAGTACATAAAGTTCATTATTGAAGAAACAATCGACAATATTTTCTTTAGATGAAAACAGGGCCCCAAGTCTACTAATTAGAAAATCAATCGCACGCTGATTGCAACAGTTTTGGTAACCTTTTGATACTATATTGCCAGATCGGGAAGTTTGCCACACGCTTTTGACGTAAGAACTTAGAGATAACTTTTGAATTTGGCAAGTTTAAAGTTAGCGATTGCATGCGAATGGGCACTTTAATAGCAGGCATGCATTGTATGTGGACCTTCACTAACGTTATGTGCGCCTGGTACTTTCTAATGCGGCTGCGGTATTTTGAAGGGTGAATCTCTTAACCTTCTGCTACCTTATATTCTCCTGGTATACTCTGAGGTTGAGGTCCTTCCCCCTTCCCCATCTCTTTCCCATTTTCCCTTCTCTTTTTTACCACACAAATACTTTTAAGCGCAAAAGGCTGATCATCCAGCCAGACGAGGTGGTATGTCTGGCAGGAGGCCGCGGCGCCTATTACCCAATAACTGTAGTCGGGGATTTCTTAACCGTGCGAATATCTCTGTAAAATTTACTATCGCGGTGTAGGACTTTGGTAACAAATATATCGATCACATTTAGGTTACAACTTTAATACTAATATAAGATAATACAGCACACTGTGGCAGACAGAGACAGCATAACAGTACCCCACAGTAATCCGAACGCAATTAATTAGGACCACGAACGTACCTATAGCGCCGATTTATATTCCAGTCGGGTACGTCTTGCTTGTTCGAGAAACGGCTAGTCAGCGTGCACCTTAATGTCATGCTTTATTTTCTTGTGTTTTAAGTCGCGATGAAAGGTGTGTTAAAAGTTTAACATCTATATTTGTTACGTCGGAACAAACATTGATCAACAGATTAACCAATGTAGGTTATTTTTGTTTTAAAAGGGTTCCGCTATTTTCAATGCTTGTAGCCTTTGGTCGGTTAACACGTGCACTGCTATTGAGGTTGGAAACAGCATCACAGTGACTATCCCCTGATGCGATAGTTATATCTATAGCTCTATGATTTTTTCTATAAAGAAATGTACTACGTAGTGTTGGGATATATGGAAAAGACTATTTCTCTTCAGTAGCTCAAACACGTAGGTTTTGCTCACTCAAAAAAGTGAGCAAAATGCGATTTTGCTCACTGAGTGAGACAAAGTAACTTTTCACTTCAGTAGCTCAAACATGTAGATTTTGCTCACTGAAAACAGTGGGCAAAATGCGATTTTGCCCACTGAGTGAGACAAAGTAACTTTTTAATTATAATTCGAAACATTGACACTCTATCTCTTTCCCGCCAATAGAAAAGAGAGAGACAAAGCCCGAGCACCAGCAGCTCCGATTTGAGTGAGACCACTCAGTGGGCAAAATCGCATTTTTGAGCTACTGAAGTGAAAATACTTATTTAAATAACATCACCACTTTTGTGAAATTCCATCTTAGATATCATGTTCTAATTGCTTGGCATAGTATGCCAATTACCCTCCATGGAATGAGAGGAGGCACGACTCACCAGTGAGTCATTTATGAGCTGAGTAGCTTGCACGGTGCATCGGTGCACGGTCTAAATATACCTTTGAACATTTCTCATATTTGGCGATCGCTATTCTACACTAGACTCACGGCATCTAAAAGGATAAGTTCACTTATCTCCACCTCGATAAATGCCCTCGTTCCTGCGTTCACTCATACTACACCTATAAAAGTATATCTCTATCAATGTATACAACGTGTAAAGAAAATCCTACCCGGGCTGAGGGCATAGACAAGCAGTTCTGTTAATTTTTTTTTAGTATTTTGACATAAGAGGTAGTAACCGAAATCTGTTATTCCAATTTTAAATCACAAAACCTGTATCTGTTCCATCGGTAGCCTACTATGCCATGCTGGCCATGCGGTTTGGCACAGGGTTAAATAAATAAATAAAAATAAATAAATATCCTTGGACATTTCACACAACGCCATCTCGTCCCAAGCTAAGCAACTTAATGCTTGTGTTATGGTAACGAGATGGATGATAAACTACTTATATACATTTTTTTTTTGTAAATACATACATATTATAGATAGAAATGACACCCAGACTCCGAGCCAGTGCCTCTGGTTTAGACAAAGACACTTGCCCGACCCCGGAATCGAACCCGGGACCCGTTGATCCAAAGGCGGCACATCTAACCACTAGACCAATGGCGGCACCCTACGGACAGAATGGGGTGGTGACACTATGAATTCTTAATACGTCAGCACATGAAAAATGTGCATTGAAAGTCTATGTTGATCAAAGGGTTTCTTTACTATTGTTATAGCAATGTTGTCGACTGTAAGTCACAAACATTTTAAATCAAGAGAGAATTTATTTTTGCAGGAAATGATTTCTTGATGGTTCTAATTGTGTTATTTTATATAATTCCAACTGCAAAGTGCTGAAATGTAGGTTTTTTTTAAACTTACATAAAATTGCTTACTGTGCCCCGTTGCAAAACATGAAATTCACGAATACAAAGAGCAGACACCCAGACTCAGAGCAAGCGTCTCTTGTTTAAACAAAGACACTTGCCCGACCCCGGAATCGAACCCGGGACCCGTTGATCCAAAGGCGGCACATCTAACCCCTAGACCAACGAGGCAGCCTATTCGGTCTACTCAGATTTAAATAATGGACCCGATCAGAACCGTCCAGAAATACATAATTTCATGCAATGTGTAAAGGCTTTATTTTTACTTAAATTTTGCACACCGTAACTTTAAACGTAGTACTATCGATAAGGATGTGGGCGTTTTGTTACAACTTGTATAGGGAGCCTTATCTCTCGTGTCAGGCCCATACTTAAGCTCGAGGGGTAACTTGAAATAGGAATAGTCGCATTAGGCCCCAAAATTACAGGCGACCGTCACTGCCTAACGTGGTAAAATTGCCCAACCACCTGGGGGGTTTAACCCGCTAACACCCTCTTAAGTAGGGATTCCATGTCTTACGTATATCTTCGGGATTTTCCGATTTGCTATCAAGGACATCTTGTTTAAAATATTACAGGCGATGTGCAAATGTTTTGACACTTCTTTGCATTCCTTCATAAGGGTGTCATAAGAGCCGACAAAAGGAAAATATCAGGCTGATACTCTAGCCTCAAGAGAAGGAACTATTGATACCCTGTGCCAAGCCGTATGGCCAGCGTGCCTCAGCAGTGGGCATTTATGGGCTGAGTAGTAGTTGTAGTTACATTTGGAATGTGATAATTAGTCTGAAAACCTCGCTTTAGTCATGCGCTTTAGAAAAGGATCTAGCTTTAGTACTTGAGTGTGACAACCAATATTATTTCTTGAAGAAGGAAAGTCTCGAAAATATCGGTGGGCCGGACACCCTACTCTTAACTCTCGAAGCAACTTGGGACTTTAAGACCGATGTGTGTCAAGATATTCTGGACTTTGTTAAAGACATTATGTGGTTGTTTTTGCTTTGAATTTTAAGATTATTCGGACTTTGAAGTGAGTAAACGTTAGCGTTTGACCCCACTTCGTATTTCAGTCCGAGGGTAGGGGGTTGTTTTAGTCATCAATAATGTTAGGAGGTAAATTTGGGGATGTATACGATCCAGTGTTTTACTCCTCAGTAAAGCGTGCTATTAAATAGATTTCTGAGAATACTTCGTTAGGAATTCAATCGTTGATAGGTATCTACTTATGAACCCTCCTTTGGTATATTGGAAATTCCATTACACCATTTACACCGAAGACACACTAAACTTGTCGGAACAGTCAAAGTCAAATCGTATATTGACAGCTACGTGTACAAAAAAAGTCTTGTATAGGCCTTTTTATAGTTCGCATAGCGCAGGCGCGTCCGCCATGTCAAAAACACAGCATTATGGCAGTTTCGGGCACTTTTCATAACTATGGCGCAAAAAGCATTATCACACATCACATTTTTAAATAAAGTGCCCGAAAAACATATTTTCAACTATTACAAGGACTATTAGATGTGTAGTTACAACTTAACAGCCTTCCACAGGCGTTACAATATTAATAACGTTTTTTTATTCACCGTGTGGTGACGGATTTAGAATACATATTGTCACCGGCCCATTCCAATCTGAGGGGGTCGTAAGAGCCGACAAAGGGAAATCCTAGCCGCAAGAGAAGGACAATTTGAAACGAAACTGTCTGTATGTCGGCTTATTAGGCTTTACCCTTCCTGTGATGGGAGGAGTCCCGTCTCAGCAGTGGGACATTTATGGGTTGAGTAGTGGTAGTATTTTTTATTATTATATTAGTTCATATATTACATATTTGAAAAGTTTGGAGTCTAAAAAGTAATACTAAAAGTTCTGAATTATTTTTTACATTCAAGGTTGGCCTTGATTCCCGCTTTACATACTGTAGGCGTAAAATTAGGTATATTTAATACTTTATGTTAGTTACTGAAACTAATAAAAAATAATTAAGGAAATGCGCATTGTATTCCTAATTTAAAATACCAAAATCAGTTTGATTTGTTTTCGAATATAAGAAGGCAAGGTCATTTACCTATCCAAATACATTACCGTTTCTAAGTAAAACTAAGTGTCTCCAAATCCCCCTGATCCCCAGCAAGGGGGAGACCACGTAACGACCTCACGGGGGCCTTATCCATCACCGGTGATGCGACGGACCCACCCAAGGGGGTCCCGAGACAGGATCACATCTAAATGAATTATATGATTTAGTTTGTTTTAATTTCGGTGAATTCTATTCTTTTGAGATACCATCCTGTTTTGTGTCGGGATTAACATATCTTTGACTAGCGACCCGCGCCAGCTTCGCACGGGTGCAATGATTAACCTCTAAATTTATCAGTGTTTGTCTACAATATTATGGACGTATTCTACTTAAAAAACCTTCCTGTTGAATCACTCTATCTATTAAAAAAAACTGCATCGAAACCCGATGCGTAGTTTTAAAGATTTAAGCATACATAGGGACGGGCAGACGACAACGACTTTGTTTTATAATATGTAGTGATGATACAATTGTAGGTCGGTATTTGTTCGTCAGTCAAATCGATGATTGATAGCAATGATTTTATTGTGTTGTTACTCACAGACGAAGCATTCACGGATAAATGACCGAAACGTACGTGATACACGCATATTGTTTTTAATCAAGATCTAGATAAATACTCAACATGTATTATTAACCAATCTACTACTACTAGCCAGCCCATAAATCACCCACTACTGGTTTGAGCGTCCTCCCATTACATGGTAATTAGCCAACTATGCCACGCTGGCCGAAAGGGGTTCGCACAGGGTTTTGTTTCAAGTTTTTAATATTTATTGAAGTAATATATTTCGATCCATTTAATATTTGAAGTTTGTGTTTAAGTTTGCCTGAGTTTAATATAATCATGACGCGTCATCTATTGACATCATAGTAAAACAATATCGATATTAATCCGTATGTGCTAGTCGACAACAGATGTCGCTGTTTTCTTATTAGAGTTCTTATTGGACTTTGATTGGGTGTACTTAGGGTTGTCAATAACATAAGAAATAAGTTAGGTCGACTTTAACTGTAATATCGATATTTTACGTAAAAAAATAATTTAAGTATATTTATTAGACAAGAGAATGAAATGGGGAATACTATAGGGGATGTTTTATCTGCCAATTAGCTTTGCCCGCGACTTTTACTTCGTCAATTTACACAAAGTCTTTATTATTATTATATTATTCTGATGTCCGATCTATAATGATTTAAGAGTTTTTAATAAAACGCTTGCAGTACTTTTAGTGAGAAAGGGTGACAAAGATCAAAATAAAAAAAATACTATCAGTAAAATTCATTAGTTTTTTTATAGTACTGATACTCCCTTTTTAGCCCATAGACAGTCCCACAAGACAAGACCAAATGCTGAGACAGCCTCCTCCAAATATGTGGAGGGAAAAAAGCCTACTGCATCACGCATAGAGTTTGTATCAACTTTTCCTTCAATTTTTCTCTATATCATCCCGTAAACGACCCACTGCTGCCCACTAAGTCATGCTGCTAATCGATTTGGCACAGGATTTCGTACTAAGTTGTCATTCTCTTGTGGCTTGGTCTCAGCATATTATGGATATAATAACTCTTATGCAATGAATATAGAGATTCGTATCCATTGTCTATAGTAATTTTATTGCTATGACATCTAACTAGGCAGTACCCAATTCAAGCTTAAATACACAGCACCAAAGACATTTCGAGTGAATTTACTGTCGTGCCCCGTTCTCCCCGCAGGTGAATGCCAACTGTCAGCGTTTCGAGATGCCCGGGCTAGGGGGAGGTTGGGGTAGAAAGCACCTATTTGTCTTGGCGGGGACATGTGCGATCGTTTGCCGAGATGTTTGTTTATTTGTGCTTAGAATGGTTTAGTGAAGGCTTGGTTTACGAAGGGGCTTAATATGCCGAGCGGTATTTTACATAAGGCGCTTACGGTATATAAGGATTAAATTATTACTTCGCCGAATTGAGACGTCATGAACTATACTTTGTTCAATGAGTTATTTAGGCCTATAGCTAAAGTTTTATTTATTACTAGCGACCCGCCCCGGCCTCGCACGGGTGCAATTATGAACCTCTAAATTTATCAGTGTTTATCTACAATATTATGCATGTAATATACATTTGAACCTTCCTCTTGAATCACTCTATCTATTAAAAGAAACCGCTACCAAATCCGTTGCGTAGTTTTAAAGATTTAAGCATACGTAGGGACGGACAGACGACAGCGACTTTGTTTTATACTATGTAGTGATGATGATGGATTATATTTTGTTTTCTTTTGTAATAATGAAAATGTTTGATTGAACTATTAAAAACATCCTAATATATCAAATAACAGTGATTGTAGGCGATCCGCAACCTTTTTTGTAGTTTTAATATTTTTTTAATGATTTAAAAAAGTTGTTCTTTATGATTTTCGGAATGTTTTTGTTTTTGCAGTTGCCAAATGTAAGTGAAAATGAAACTATGAGAAAATAATGGCCCCAGTATTTTAATTTACAAGCCCCGGCAACGTTTGTCTTCCGTTGTTAACAGTGACACATAGTTATCGACTACTTAAAGAATGTTAGATAGCTGTACGTCTTATAGTGTACTAGCGACCCAGCCCGGCTCCGCACGGGTCTAATTATGCATGTATTATACATAAAAACCTTCCTCTTGAATCACTCTATCTAATAAAGAAACCGCTTTCAAATCCTTTGCGTAGTTTTAATGATTTAAGTATACATAGGGACGGACAGACGACAGCGACTTTGTTTATACTATGTAGTGATTCTCATCATCATCATTTCAGCTAAAAGACGTCCACTGCTAGACATAGGCCTCCCCAAAGGCAAGGATGTCCACAAAGGCCGTTCCTGGGCAGCATCCATCGTTTTCCGGCGACCTTAACCAGGTCATCGCTACACCGTGTGGGAGCCATTGATATACAAAGTGGGAGCCCTACCAGCACTGCACTTTCCGGAACGCGCCACTCGAGGACTTTTCTACCCCATCGGGAGCCGGTCGGGTATTCTCGTTTAGTAAAAAAAACTGTGTCAGTTATTTTATCAATAAGCGGGGTTAACAGTACCTAAGAGTACCTAAGCAGTTGAAATTTATGAAACAGAATGCTATATTGTGCGGTGAAACTTAATCAATAAACTCCAAGTGTTACCAACGTAACCACGCTAACTGAGCGCGATAACTACTAAGTTATCGTCACTATAATTTATCGTGACTTGTAAAATCGCGTAAGTAAATCAGTTAAGCGATAACTTAGGTTGGTTCTTAATTTTATATACGTTTCATTAATTTACTACTTCCACTTGCTACTTCTCAGCCCATAAACGACCCACTGCTGGGTCGGGTCTCCTCCTACCGCCTACCGTGCTGGCCAGACGGGTTGGCACAGGGTTTTGTACCAAGATTTCATTCTCTAACGGCTAGGTTTATGGCCTTGTCATTTACTTTCGTCGGCTCTTTCGACACCCTAAGGATGAAATGGGTGTCACAAATTAACGGATTACTTTAATTGGGAATAATGAATGAACTCGTTATGAAGGAGAAGACATGTATGTGTTTCTGTATTAACGTCCCTTCTCGAATCCCACGCCAGCCCCAACCCCTCCTCAAAATCCCGCGATACCGTACAAATCTAGTCATGCATTCCCCTATTTCCCGAATGACCCACCAATACAACACATTTTCCAGTTCTTCGAGAGACTTAGATATTTTTTCCAATTCCTTAGGCAGGTATAAAAACTTAATCCGAACACACTTAAACAATGTTATTCGCTGAAGGAATTAGAGTGCACGATACCCAAGACCATATTATATTATTCTAATCTGTCAATTTGTTTTGTAATATTATTAATATTTTTGTTCAAATTATCACTATTTCATAATTTTATTTATGTTCGAATATCTCTTTATTTCATTTCAGTTTAATTGTATTATGTTTTATGTCAATGATGTGGTTTCCTATAATTAGGGAAACAAAATAATTTGTATTGTTAATATTTATTTATTTATTTATTTATTCTTCATGTACATAATAATGGCACATAAGGCGGACTTAATGCCCTGCGGCATTCTCTACCAGTCTACCTTCGGGTTCGTGAGAGAGAATAAAAGGGGTACAAAAGACATAAACACAAGCTAGAATTTTCTTACAAAAATACTATATAATATATACTATTAAGGCATACATATATATATATTCTTAAATTAACATAAAATACATATATATACATAATAATAAATCTTGATGATGACACAAACATGTAATTCGGAAAGGCGTGAAACAGGGTTGAAAATTAAATTTGAAGCAGAGGTTGTAACAAGTGGTGTTTAACTTTACGCTTGAAGGACAATTTATTTTGGGATTTCCTAATGTCAAGAGGTAGCGCGTTCCAGAGTTTTATCGCTGTAACAGCGAACGAATCAGAGATGAAACCGGTACGGTGCGAAGGAATTTCAAGGACCAAGTTGTCAGCGGAGCGAAGGTCTCGAGAGTGGGACCCACCCAAGACTTGAAAGTAACTTTTTAGGTAATCTGGAGATCGAGGATCGTTAATTATAGAAAAGAGCAGGCAGAGATATCTGAGGGATCGTCTCTGACGAATGGGAAGCCAATTAAGCTGAGTTCGGAAGGAGGAAATATGATCATATTTACGCAGACCAAAAATGAAGCGAATACAATTGTTGAGAAGACGATCCAATTTATTGAGAAGATCTTGGGATAGGTCTGAGCTACAAACATCTGCATAATCAATCACCGGGAGCACAATAGCCTGAACTAACAAGGTTTTGGTACTATATGGGAGAAAATTCTTGAACCTATAGAGAGATCGTAGTATAGAGGTGACGCTCTTACTAATATGACTTACATGATTGTTCCAGTTTAGTCGGTCGTCAATGTATAGGCCTAGATCTTTCACATGTGAAGTTAGAGCGATTGAAATGTTGTCAAAACTAATTGGAGAAAGTAGATTAAGGTCTATGTTACGCAAAAAAAATGGACTACCAATAAGAACAGCTTGGCATTTGGAGACATTAACGTCTAGGCCAAATTTGTAAGACCACTCGGCGATAGTGCTAAGATCGGTGTTTATTTTCATAATACAAGTATTCAAATTGTCAAAATTAGCTTGAGAGTACAGTTGTAAATCGTCGGCATACAGATGGTAAGAGCATTTAAGTAAACTAGTGACAGAATTTATAAACAGTGAGAACAAGAGAGGAGATAATATACCGCCTTGTGGCACCCCAGAAGCTAAGTTGCACCAGTCAGATAACTCCTGGCCCACTCGTATCGCTTGCTGGCGACCACGAAGATAAGAGGAAAACCATTCCCGTGCACAAGACGAGATCCCCGTTTGGGAAAGGAGGGCAAGAAGGATATCATGGTCAACGGCGTTGAAAGCGTTGGAGAAGTCGATTAAAACTAGCACCGTCAACTTTGAGTCCTCCATGCCTGCCCTAACATCTTCAGTAATTTTGAGTAAAGCCGTACATGTGCTGTGCCCTGGGCGGAATCCAGACTGGTAAGGCGAGAGAAGAGATTTGCTGTACACGTGATTTGAAAATTGTTTAAAGGCAATTGACTCTAGGATTTTGGATTGAAAAGGAAGTATTGAAATCGGCCTGTAATGATTAACAAGACTTGGATTGGTGACTTTAGGAAGTGGGGTTATGAAAGCTTTACGCCAAAGAAGGGGATATTGTCCAGTCTGCAGAGAGAAATTGACTACGTGAGTAAAAATGGGAAGTAAGCTGTCCATAATAAGGGATATCATCACCCTACTGATACCGTCACAGCCTACTGCCTTAGACTTAATAGAGTTGAACGTTTTGAGGATCTCGTCTGATGTCACGGGAGAGAAGGAAAAATCTAGGGGTAAGGTTGGCATGGAAGTTATGTAACGTACAGTCTCTGATTTCACCCGATCGGGAACTGAGACTGACGAGGAAAAGTGGGAGTTAAGAGTGTTCAACGATAAGTTGGAAGGAATAAAATTACTGGGAGATTTGCAAATGCCAAGGGTTTTGAGAAACTTCCATATATCAGCCGAAGAAGACTCAAGAACATTTTCACAAATGTATCGGCGTTTGGCAGCTCTCACCATCTGATTACAACGATTTCTAGCTGTCTTATACAAGCGTTAAGCGTTAAAGCGTTAAAGTTAATCTATTATTTGTGAATGTGTATTGTATTCCCTGTTGGAAATCCTAAATAAATAAATAACAGGTAAATTTCTACTAGGTACTACTATTCAGCCCACGAATGACCCACTGCTGACTCAAGCCTCAACCCATCAATTAGCCAACGGTGCCACGCTGGCACAGGTTTCCGTATCAAGTTTTCCCTATATTACGGCTAGGTTTTTGGCCTAGTCATTTCCTTTTGTCGGCTCTTAAGACAGCCTCGTCGTCGCTCACTATGGACTCCATCAGAAGGCTCAAAGTCACCCAAAGGGCAATGGAGAGGGCTATGCTCGGAGTTTCCCTGCGAGATCGAATCAGAAATGAGGAGATACGCAGGCAAACCAGGTCACCGACATAGCCCACCGGATTGTCAAACTTAAGTGGCAGTGGGCAGGGCACATAGCTCGCAGGACCGACGTCCGATGGGGCAGAAAAGTCCTCGAGTGGCGACCGCGTTCCGGAAGGCGCAGTGCTGGTAGGCCTCCCACACGGTGGACCGACGACCTGGTTAAGATCGCCGGAAAGCAGTGGATGCGGGCGGCCCAGGACCGGCCTTTGTGGAAATCCTTGGGGGAGGCCTATGTCCAGCAGTGGACGTCTTTTGGCTGAAATGATGATGAAGACAGCCTCAGGATTGAATGGGGTTTAATACGTCATTACACAATTATCCTACTGTGCCACGGTGGCCAGACGGGTTGTCATAGGGTGTTGTTTCAAGTTTTCATTCTCTCGCTGCTAGCTTTTTGGCCTTACCATTGCCTTATGTCGGCTCTTACGACACCCTCAGGATGGAATGGGGTGGTGACACTATGTATCCTAAATCCGTCACTATACGGAATTATATCTCAATAATCCAAGGTTATATCTCCAATAAGTCGTTGTTTCAACCCATTAATGACATATTAGTGGCTCAGGCCTCCTCCAAATTAATGGAGGGAATTTAGCCTACTGTGCGACGCTGGTAAGACGGTTTGACACAGGGTTTGTTTTAAGTTTTCCTTCTCTTGGGGCTAGGTGATCTGTCGATGTGATTTGTCGCCTCTTACGACACCCTAAAGATGTCACGCACTCATACCGGGTTGGTGACATTGTGTGTTCTAAATCCGTCACCACGCGGAGTTCAAGTAGTCAAGTAAAGGGGGATATTTTGCTGTCTGATACTACAGAGCTGGAAGTACCCCATCACGGTTGGTTGAAGTATAGAAAAAGTATGATAAACAATACAATATCAGATCTGCAGATATTTCATTACGAGATAAATGGTACATGTGTAGGTAGTACCATTTATCACAAACAAAAGGCTTTTATAATAGTTTCTTTTATCCATCCATCATTTCTTATAAACATCATGTTCGTGTGGTAACGGATTTAGAATAATATATAGTCACTGCACCATTCCATCCCGAGGGTTTTTAAAAAAGATAAGACGAGTATTAGATGTGCCGCCTTTGGATCAACGGGTCCCGGGTTCGATTCCCGGGTTCGATTCCCGGGTCGGGCAAGTGTCTTTGTCTAAACCAGAGGCACTGGCTCGGTGTCTGGGTGTCATTTCTATCTATAATAAGTATGTATTTACAAAAAAAAATGTATCTTAGTAGTTTATCATCCATCTCGTTACCATAACACAAGCATTAAGTTGCTTAACTTGGGACGAGATGGCGTTGTGTGAAATGTCCAAGGATATTTATTATTTATTATTATTGAAAGGTTAAAAATCGTATCAATGTTTGAATAAGGGTGTAATACTTGGAAAGGAAATATCGTAAAAATCTGCCTCGTTGTGCTAAGGGTTAGTTAAGTAGCCTTTGGATCAACGGGTCCCGAGTTCGATTCCGGGGCCGGGCAAGTGTCTTTGTCTAAACCAAGGCATTTGCTCTGAGTCGGGGTGTCATTTGTGTTCGTTTTTGTACATTCATTTTTTGTACTACACAACATTTTTGTAAACTGCCCCCGCGATACAGGTTATATCTAGTGCAGGGATTTTGTTTTAAAAAAACATCTAGTCGTAACAGCTTGATACAAAAGCTGCTGTCTCACCAGCGAGGCATAGTAGGCTATTTTCCCTGCATGAAGATGGAGAAAGGCCGACACAGTAGTGAGTCTTATGGTCCGAGATAATGATGATGACGATCGTCCATTGTTTGGTCATGGTTGATTTTATTTCTCTTTCTCATTTTATTGGCACTCTTTTTTAAGTAAGGAGTATGTATCACAATACTTCTTCAGCTTTAAGTCTTTCGTGATCAAGTAAATTAAATGCCTGCTTTGTTCCAAAGTATTAACCAGTAGGTAATACAGGTTTATAGTGTAACAAGAAAATCCATTTCACCGACATATGGTTCTAAAAGCTTACCGGTATAATCCGGATTAGCTGAGGCGGATATCGGTACCGGACGTATATCCCGTAAACGTAGATCGACGATGTTGAGGTAAACAGAACGTTGCGGTATAAAATATAATATGGTAGGTATTAAAATGTCATAATATTTTTCTAAACTAGTCAATTTTCCTTCTCTTGCGGCTAGGTTTGTCGTCCTTATCATTTCCCCTTGTCGGCCCTCATGACAACCTCAGTTTGAAATGGGTTGGGGACAATTAGTATTATAAATCCTTCATCACATTATAATCAAAGTTATGTTTGCGTAAATCTTTCCTTGTTTTTTTTTATACGACACCACTGCACTATGTATAACCTGCACCACGGGGGTTTACAAACATGTAATTCATGAACACAGCAGATACCCAGGCTCCGAGCAAGTGCCTCTGATTTAGACAAAGACACTTGCCCGACCCCAGAATCGAACCCGGGACCCGTTGATCTAAAGGCTAAAAAAACAATACCAAATTAAGTATTTTCAGTTTCAGTAGCATCTTACGTTTTATTATTATTAGAGCATTTAAGTTATCATACGCGAACGACACTACCGCTTTTCCCCTGCTTACGTAACAAACTTAATTAAATCCCACACATCACGTATACACATCAAAGAGAGTTTTTACCCAATCTCCCCTATAATTAGACCGCGGGCAAAACCCGAACTTCCTTCATCAAGATACGCCTCGCGTTAGTTTAGTCTTAGTTTAATGTATGCACATTATCTAAGCAAGTTCTACGCTCCCATTTCGCCCCAGCCTCCTCGGTTCGTTACGTGTCCTCAATTTCGTAGGGGCTTATATAATGCTATGTATTATGTGCTTTAAGGTTAATGGTATATGTGGAACCAAATAACCTTAAATGTATGGTTTTAATGAGTAATCAGAGATTATATTGAAGTCCTAGTTCTCTTGAAGATAGCAGTCTTCGTCATATTTAGCAAAAAATTGATTTTACCGTATTTGGATCCACCAGTTCAAAGTAGTATGTTAAAATAATGTAAATAAAATGTGCACAACATTTTAAATTAGACTAACGATTAATTGTGTTACTAAACATAAAAAATAACAACCCTATTATCAACTGTTAACTTAATTAATATTTTATTCTTTCGTTATGATCAAAGTCAAATCTAAAGTAAAATAACGCATTCACTTATAGGTAATATCATCATGTGGATAATTATCCGTTATAATAATGGATATTTTCAGCAGACTGCTAAAAGGAACAGGTTCTCAATTCCCTTGTGTGTATTTTAAGTATTTTCAAGACACGTCAATTATACCAAGAACTTGAAATTGCCACGCGTTCAAGTCAAATTTAAGCTATTCGTATGCCGATTGAAGCTGGTACGTTTAGGTAATCGCTATAAAGTAAGTAGGCCTTAGAATTATTACCCATTCAGCTATACAGGCAAAGTTCTGAACACACGCTCGTGAGTCGCGACTCAAAGCGATTTCAAATCACTATAAGTCTGCCATTAGTTTCGTTGACGCAGTGGTTATTAAAATATTAGTTTGCTTGCGAGAAATGAGCGGGAATATGTAAGTATGTACATAATATCGAAATAAAATAACAACGCTATAGAGTTGTTATCGAAACAATCGGTTAAAGAGAATACTTTTGATCGATATCCGATTATCCAAAACTGAATCCAGGCTAATAATTTTAGTAAACTAGCTGATAATTCCTTTTGTTAAACTCGATATAACTATTTAGTAATTTGTTGTTGCTTAAGAGAAGAAGAATTAATTATAATTATTAGTTCGCAGCCTTCTAAGACATTTTGGTGTGATCGACATAACAAACATCCAATCTTAAATATGGAAATGAAGTTGCCTGTAGCGATAAGGCATTCTGATTGCATTGTAGTTTTACTTTACTATTTTAAGTGTTTGTACAAAGTGTAAAATAACTATATACTACAAGAATGTGACTGGTACATTTCAATTTTAAAATCAGGCCCCACATGCAACGTCAATTGTTTACAAGCAAGAATACATAAACTTTGGCACATAAATGGTATATTACGTAGTATGTAGAGGTACAGACAAGTCCGGAATACATAACAGGGATAACAAAGCCTCACGCGAACCTATTGCCCACCAAATTCTAACTCTTGATATGGTTTAAGTCATAAGAGTTGAACGGAAAACCGCTGCTACTTATTTAATACCTGAGCCCTGGTCCCCCAACGCGATGGTTTTAACCCCCGACGCAAAAAGAGGGGTTATAAGTTTGACGTATCTGTCTGTCTGTCTGTGGCACCGTAGCCCGCGAACGGATGAAGCGATTTCAATACAGTTTTTTTTGTATGACAGGGGAGTTACGGGCGAATGCTTGATGAAAATCGGTTGAGTCGTTTAAAAGTTATGGGGGGTGAAAGAGGGGAAGATTTATCGAATGTCTGCCAATATAATCGAGTGGGGTCTCAAATGAAAGGGCATCACGTGCACATTACAAAATAATATGTTCCATGAAAATCAGTTGAGCCCTGAAAAAACTCTGGGGGTAAAAGGGGGAGCAATTACCCAATATCTGCAAATATATGTGGTGGGGAGCAAATGAGGATGCGACAAGAATCTATGTATTAACAACATCTACATCATAATAAGCGTGTACCTATAAAAAGCAGAAAATAAAAACTAAATAAAAAAATTAAGACCAGGGGTCAGGTAATAAATAAGTAGGAGCGGTCCCCTAACGCGATGTATTTTTTATTTTTTACTTTTTAAAGCGTACTTAGGTCATTGTGTCGGGGGTTTATTAAAATTTTTAATTTAATTTTTATTTTATACCTTTTATAGGTACCTACACACTTATTATAATGTAGAATTTGTTAAGTTGTATTGATGTTGTGTGTACATAAATCGCATCCTCATTTTCTCCCCACCATATATATTTGTCATCCGAGCGAGAACGCGTGTCATCGACATAGCCCATAGGATTAGCAAGCTGAAGTGGCAATGGGCTGGCCACATCTGTCGTAGAACTGACGGCCGCTGGGGCAAACAGGTGCTACAGTGGAGACCACGTACTGGCAAACGTAGGGTGGGACGCCCCCCTGCTAGATGGAGCGACGATCTGCGACGGGCAGCCGGCAGCAACTGGATGCATAGAACCGAAGACCGGGTTCAGTGGCTAGCCTTGGGGGAGGCCTACGTCCAGCAGTGGACAGAAATAGGCTGATGATGATAATGATATATATTTGTAGATATTGGGTATCTCCCCTTCCCTTTTACCCCAGAGTTTTTTCAGGGCTCAACCGATTTTCATGGAACATATTATTTTGTAATGTGCACGTGATGCGCTTTCTATTGAGACCCCACTCGAGTATATTTGCAGACATTCGGTAATTCTTCCCCAATTTCACCCCCCATAACTTTTAAACGGCTCAATCGATTTTCATCAGATCGATTTTTCGTCGGGGGTTAAAAATGAGTTTATTCGCGTAGGCCCGGGTGTTATAGATTAATTTTCACTTCCTTTGAGGATGCCGTTGGAACTATACCGGCTTAGGGTCACCGATGCCACGGGGAGAGGCCAGACGAAGAACCGCACATGGTATCCTGGTGGATCTAGCTTCAGGGACTCCTCGTGCAGAGCTCCACATCAAAACGGGGCCGCGGAGCGTGGCCCTGTTTCGGATATTGAGGGACGCCGTTGGTTTTAGTGGGAAGGTCGAGGCGCAAACTGTCATCATCACATCACCCGGTTACTGCTCAGCGGCCGGGTATCCATGAAGACGTCCAACGTAAAATATATATATATTACCTTCACTCACGCAAACAACAGTCACGTGACTTAGCGCTTTCATATGTCATCCCATACTTTTTAGTGTTGCAGATACCGTAAGCGAGGTTTTAGCATCCCGCCCCAGGAGCAGTCGGTGAAAAACAATTCACGAAGCGACCTCTGTTGTTGGCAGAAAGAACTCTCCTGTACCCAATACTAAAATCAATGCGGATAAAGACCCGGGGTAATAGGTAGACAGTAAATAACAATTCTACCTGTCTGTTTAGTGACGGATTTAGAACACATTGTGTTACCACTCTATTCTGTCCTGAGGGTGTCGTAAGGGCCGACAGTGGGAAAAGACAAGGCCGAAAATCTATCCGCGAAAGAAGAAAAACTTGATACGAAACCTTGTGCCAACTCGGATATCCAGACTCAGGAGTAAGTCGATCATTGTATGGGCTGAATGGTAGTAGTGTAAGCCACAATTCGCGCTATCTCGTACATTGAGCCAATTTCTTGGGTGGGTGCTCAACAAAGGAGGAATTTCGCGTGAGCCAACCACCCACAAACAAACAGACGCCATGGGCCGGGTTCTCAGCATTCCGTCCACCGAACACAACCTCCTCATTTAAAGCTGTCGTCGTGTAACTCCTATACAGGGTGTCACAAAAACTATACAGCCATACATCAATTTTCTAAAAAAAAAGAGAAATCTAATGTGAGTACAAATCAAAAGAAGCAGTCCTGTTAAATGTTTTTTCTACCTCGAAGTATGAGTGAGAGACCAACGTTCTTCTAAACTAGATTATTACAGCAGATTATCCCAGACCAGACAAACGCGATACTAAAAATAATGGGTTCCAATGAAAATCACCCAACTAACTATGGATATTTTGGTCTTCCTACTAATTCTCCTCCAATTACATGGAGGGTAATTAGCCTACGGTGGTCAGAAGGGTTGGCATAGGGTTTCATATCAAATTTTCCATTTTCTTGTGACTATTGTCGACTCTTACAACAACAACCTCAATATAAAATGGGGTAGTGACACAATGTATTCCAAATCTGTCAACACACGGAGAATTTTTGTCTTACAAGCATATTGATCTGATTTCCTTAAGTCTTGTTGGCGAATCTGGGCTCATTTTACCAGCTCGTCCTTAGTTGGTGACTAAAATATTAAGGAAAAAAGTGGTTTTGTCTTTCGTGTCTTTTATAGTGAAACCCCTGTACTATGTTTATCATGTGTCGCGGGGGCTGTTCACAAACAAGTATTGCACGAACACAAAAGACACATCCTTATCAGCAGTACTATCGATCCTTTTGTACTTAACCTGTACCTGTACCTGACCTAACACCTGTACCTGTACCCAATATTATGCCTATAGGGTTTTTGTTACATACTGTATATCTTTGGCTACCGTTTGCTACTATATGAATTCTAACAAGTAATTAGTAAGAAGAACACATCACATTCAAGTTGGAATTCCAAATTTGAATAAGATTTGAGAATTCCTGTTAGTACAAAAGTAACCTCATTTGTTACTTTAGTTTTATTGCTTGGACTTTTGTTTTTAAGCTTGGAAATGTACACAGTAATAGAACAGACAATACCTAAAACCTGTACTTAGCATATCATCCTCATTTCAGCACATAAATGTCCCACTGCTGAGTACGGCTTCCTCTGATCACAGGGAGGGCAATCAGCCTACTGGGCCACGCTGGCCAAACGGGTTGACACAGGGTTTCGTTACTGACGTCCTGCCGGTTGCTCACGGCAGGACGTCGAGTGCTCGTAAGGAGCCTGAGGAGAGGAGGTGGGCCTCCTCGTCTGCGGCGGCGTAGTTCTGCATCAGATCCCACAATGCCGCAACAGGACGCGAGTTGGAGCACCCCGGGGAGGTTTAGTGGGTAGGCCCCCACTATGGGGGAGAGTCCCACACTCCCCTCGCTGGCAAAAGGATTTTACAACGAGTGAACAAAAAAAAAATGGTTTCGTTTCTAGTTTTCCTTCTCTTGCGACTAGGTTTTCAGCCCTGTCATTTCCAAATGACCCATTACTGAGTTGCAATTTGGAGGAGCCTAATTCATGGAGGAAAATTCGCCTTTAATTATGACAAAGGAAAAGGATGATTGTCTATGATTCTGAGACGAACCCTCTAGCTTACTCTGTTATTTGATTTAAACTATATTTACGAGTAAATGTAAGTGTCGTAAGACGCGACAAAAATAACACAAGAGGTTCATCACCTGGATTGCTTCTAGGACAATTTGATACAAAACCCTGTGCCGACCCGCAGTAGGCTAATTGCCCTCCACGTAGTAGTGGAGGGTCTTCTTAGCATTGTAAAACCATTTTATGTAGTAAAACCGAACTCTAACTTTCAATTTTTTTTAAACTTGTATTTTTACAAGCATGAAATTCACGAACACATATGACACCCAGAGTCGGAGCAAGTGCTTCTGATTTAAACAAAGACACTTGCCCGGCCCCGGAATCGCATCCGGGAACTCATGATCCAAAGTCTGCGCATCCAACCCCTAGACCAACAAGGCAGTCTGAACTGAATTCGGATTTACATCTTGGTCAACTCACTGTTCAAACGAATTGCTTAATCCTCTGAAGATTCCTTCATACGACATACGTACCATGTGCCTACATGTATGTAGTGCCTACCAGGGTTTATTTACTCGGTATGTATTTGCCCCGGGCGGGGCGGACCGACGGGTTACAAACGTTTGCTTTACCAACTGGATTTTAGTGATGGGGTGTTGTCGATAAGTTTTATCGACAACCCCCGTATTTATAATGAGACTTAACAACTATTATAAAGTTGTAAGTATTTTTCAAAATAGTCTCACTAAAAAGACGGTAAATTTTCCAAGCTTATAAATGTGACTCCTCCTACAATTACATGGAGCGTCCAGACGGTTTCGTATCAAGTATTTCTTATCTAATATTATGAAGTTATCTTCACGTGAGCTTTTTATAATAAAGGTCTTTTCGGTGGCTGTTGGTGAAATGTTTAGTTAGTGGGGTGAGGATTTTTGGGGAGAAGGATGTAGGAAAATATTAGCAATATCAGCGCTGTCACTACGAGAGTATAACGATGGCTTTAATCATATTATATTTAATGACTATCTCAAGACCTTTCTCTGATTGATTCTTATTTTTTTTTTAAATCGACTATATACCATAAAAATATTACCCACCCGATGTTGTTGTGTTTGTTGTGTTTTTGGAATAAGTCTGTATATTGTGTAATTGTGAACCTTAAGCCTTAAGCGAATAGCTTAATTCATCATCATTTTCATCATTTCAGCCAAAAGACGTCCACTGCTGGACATAGGCCTCCCCCAAGGATTTCCACAAAGGCCGGTCCTGGGCCGCCCGCATCCACTGCTTTCCGGCGATCTTAACCAGGTCGTCGGTCCACCGTGTGGGAGGCCTACCAGCACTGCGCCTTCCGGAACGCGGTCGCCACTCGAGGACTTTTCTGCCCCATCGGACGTCGGTCCTGCGAGCTATGTGCCCTGCCCACTGCCACTTAAGTTTGACAACTTAAGTCCCAGTAGCTTAATTGCTTAGATTATATTGAAATTAACATAGAAGAACTTTTCCCTATTACCATCTGTGTCCGTCACTATACAAATGGTAATAATACACAGTTTCAGCAACTTATTCTTACCTTTTTTGACGTTGGAAATCCTCATCGATACCCGACCGCTAAGCTCCAGCCGAGTGAGACTCCAGGAAGCGGAAATATGGAAATTACGCCCCAACCTACCCGTTAAAACCAACGATGTCCCTCGACTGCCCGAAACAGGGCACGGGTTTCACTCTCCAATGGGGGAGCTCCTCCTCAATTCTATACTGAATATTGAATGTAACCAAAAATATCGATACTATCCAATCTGCTTCTACCACATCGCTATCGTCAACATAGCCTGTGGTGCTTGCGGGGCGAAACCGAATTTCCGAAACGTCTAATAAGTTGGATGTTAAGCTGACAGAACCATGTACTATGTACACGACAACGCCACTTTAGACAGACCTCGCCGTTCTCTTCTGATCCTATATTTTGGTGGGACGTTACTGGAATATGGGAGTAAATGATAGGTCATGATAAAACGGTCGTTTCTCGTATAGGTCTCATTTGCCAGTGGTAGTTACTTGTAGTTTGAGATCTGAAATTAGGAAATGTTTAGTTAATGGGGTGAGGATATTTGGGGAGAAGGATGTAGGAAAATATTTGCAATATCAGCGCTGTCACTACGAGAGTATCACGATGGCTTTAATCATATTATATTTATTGACTATCTCAAGTCGATTGATTCTTAATTTTTTTTAAATGGCTATATGCCAAAAAAATATTACCCTCCCGATGTTTTTAAAGAGCATCCGTAGGTAAAATAAAAGTGGTTCTGCCTATAGATAAAAAGTCTAATTACTTAAAACTATTAATGAAACAGTAACGAATAAAAGAAAAAAGAGTAGGTGCATATTCAACCAAACCGTAAAATGTCACAAAAAAATCATCATCATCATCATTTCAGCCAAAAGTCGTTCACTGCTGGACCTTGGCCAAGGATTTCCACAAAGGCCGGTCATGGGCCGCTCGCATTCATCGTTTTCCGGGGACCTTAACCAGGTCATCGGTCCACCGTGTGGGACGCCTACCAGCACTGCGCTTTCCGGAACGCGGTCGCCACTCGAGGACTTTTCGGCCCCATCGGGCGTCGGTCCTGCGAGCTATGTGCCACTTAAGTTTGGCAATCCGTTGGGCTATGTCAGTGAACTTGGATTTCCTGCGTATCTCTTAATTTCTGATTCGATCTCGCCGGGAAACTCCGACCATAGCCCTCTCCATTGTCCAATGCGAAAAAATTTAAAATTACTGTATCTTTAAATACAGTTGAGATGGTTCCATACGGGACCTAGCCATGTGGTTTCAAAACCCACGGTTTGATAGAATAGAAAATCTGATGTATGGGATTGACACGACCTATCAATGTCAATGGCAAATTTGTCTTTCTATTCTACTAAAGCCATTTGGCTATTAGATATGTTTGTCGATTCTATAAAAAAAACTAACCATTCAAATTTCAGTCAAATTAAATTTTGAACTATAACTGTCTTTATAAACAATCAACGGCAAAAGTGAACGAAAGTAGCTCCTTTCATAAATGGATAATTTTATTGTCTGTTCGGTGAACGGGAAATTAATACACTAATTACGGGGGAGGTCGGGAAAAACTCCGTCGCTTTGGCAGACGATTCATTTTCTGTTTGGGGTAGGTCCGGGACGATTTTTACGTCAGTTTTCAGTCTTGTTTCCTGTCGGCTCGTTGAGAATTGGATGTTACTTGATAAGTCTGCGCAATTAAATTATTGGGTGTTACTAGAATATTTTCAAGAAGAAAAGAGATAGAAGTAATATGGTAATGTTGGTTTTCGTGTATTTTCATGGATTTGTACACAATGTTCACACACGTATGGGAGATAAACACAAGAATTTGCAATAGGCTCTATTTCAAACCCTTTAGCAACCCAACTGCCCAGCGTGGGACTATAGGCTATTTCTTCAATTTAAGGCCTGGCATGATAGTGACATAATATTGTAAGAGCAACATGAATTCATTCTGAATGAATTACATTACTCGTGAGACCATAGGTAATGTTTTTTAGACAAAATCTAGATTTCAAATCTAGATTTGAAACTATACTCTATGAACGAAGAATTAGGGAAAAGCATAAAAGATATTTCATTCGTAATTATTTTTTTGGGTATCGTATTAATACTAATAAGGTTTCAAGTATATCAACCAATACACAGGCACTCGACCATCCGCGATCCCGCGAACAGTGCCGCTTTGAGCAATGATAATGAATATTTTATTTTTCAGAGCCGTTCTAGCAAATGTCACCCAATCTACACCGAGAACTTTCCAGATACTCAACTCTGTTGTTCAAATATTAAAGTCGAATTTATAAAAATCGATAGCCCCTGGAATAACAGCTTTTTGCTGAGCTGGACGGCTTTATCATAGCGGTCCCCGCCCCGCCAGCGTCGTCGACCTCACCCCTTGCCTCCCTCGCTCCAGCCATGAACTTGACACCGAGCGAAAAATTAGTTCACAAAGCGAAAGTGAACTTTGTACAGAGTTTGCACTTTTTGAACGAACCTAGACTGAGATAAAAGAACTTCGAGACTTTGACCCGCCTTCGAGAAGCGGTTCGTTCGCCTTAACGCTCATAGTTTCGAGAGTTAAACCAACGCTAATTAACCACCCTATTCGAATCGCAAAAGCGGTGTTCAGGCTACTTGTGAATTAACATACTTGACTCAAAGCCGCCAACTAACCGCGTACGAGAGAAAAAAATCTAACGTATTTCACGCATTCACTGTGTGTATGAGGCTAATTAAAAAAGTACAGAGGTTGGTTCCGCGAGTGGCGCAGTTTCGCTACTCCCCGGTAGGTAGCGCTTTTCGCTTTGACGAGTAGTTTTTTGTGGGCGCACGGCGTTTCATTTTTTAATGAGGTCGGGTATTCGGGGCTGAACGGGGTTTGCCGTTGCCCGGCGCTTTGTGCCCTGATAAGGGAGCGTTCCTGGGAGTCCATACTTCTTACTTACTTCTCAGCTCACAAATTACCCACTGCTGAGTCGGGCCTCCTCCAGTTACATGGAGGGTTACTGAGACTACTGTGGCACGTTGGCCAGACGGGTTGGCACAGGGTTTCGTATCAAGTTTTCCTTCTCTTGCGGCTAGGTGTTCGACCTTATCAGTTTCTATTGTCGGCTCTTACACCTTCTTAGGGTAGAATGGGGTGGTGACACGATATACTCTAAATCCGTCGCCGGCGCAGCAGCTTTTTATTGAGTTGTGGTTAAGGTATGTTAAGATTTACAAAATTAATTTACAGTGTATTTTTTTAATCGTGCCCAATAAGCAAAGTATACCACTTTAGCCACATCTATCTATCTATAAAAATAAAAATGAATCGCTGTTCGTTAGTCTCGCTAAAACTTGAGAGCGGCTTGACCGATTTGGCTAATTTTGGTCTTGAAATATTCGTGGAAGTCCAGGGAAGGTTTAAAAGGTGAAACATACTGGAATTATTATTTAGGTTTTTTATTTATTGATTCTAAGGTGGTACGTAGTTTACTGTACTTAGTAACAAATAATTATATCATACTCTAAATTTTTTCCACCAGAATTAATTCGGTGATTTGAGTGATGCTGCTATGCTCGGAAATTCTCTGCGAGATAGAATCAGAAATGGGTATACTATATCAGAAATGAGTATAATATATAGGGATACGCAGGAGAACCAGACTTACCGACATAGCCCACAGAATTGCCAAACTCAAGTGGCAGTGGGCTTAAGTCTGATGGGATGGAAAAGTCCTCTACTGGGGACCGCGTTCCGGAAAGAGCAGTCCTGGTAGACGTGCCACACCTGGTTAAGATCGCCGGAAAACGATGGATATGACGGGCCTGCGTGGAAATCCTTACGAAATCCCTATGTCCAGCAGTTGACGTCTTTTGGCTGAAATGATGCTAGTGAAGATGATGAGTGATGCAGTGTGAAAACAGCCTATGAACTGTAGCCTACATGTACTGTACGTAGCATGCCTTTGCGTGCTCCCTTTGGAGCCCGCAATGGATGCGTCTCAAAGCGTTACATTAGGGCTCGCTGTTCATTTATTCAACGCTGTGTGTGAACGTTAAAGGTACGTGGCTTTTTGCTGACGTGCAGCAGATTCGGTGGGCGCTATGTGAAGACCGAAGTAGGATATATGGGCCATCTTCTCATTCATAACCCTGTAGACATTAAATAAATAAATAAATAAAATAAATAAATACCCTTGGACATTTCACACAACGCCATCTCGTCCCAAGCTTAGCAACTTAATGCTTGTGTTATGGTAACGAGATGGATGATAAACTACTTATATACATTTTTTTTTTGTAAATACATACATATTATAGATAGAAATGACACCCAGACTCCGAGCCAGTGCCTCTGGTTTAGACAAAGACACTTGCCCGACCCGGGAATCGAACCCGGGACCCGTTGATCCAAAGGCGGCACACCTAACCACTAGACCAACGAGGCAAATATCACTAGAAAGACTTTAGCGCAGGCCTTAGAATAGCAATGTTATTCTTCCTTTCCTAATATCATTGGGGTCGGGTCCAATCTCAGTTGATTTGGCTAATTACCAGTATTTACTGCCAGATTGCGGTAGCAGCTGGATGCGTCAAGCAGAATATATTATATAGCTATGTCCAGCAGTGAACTAATGTGGGCTGATGATGATGATGATGACAGCGATTGCCGTCTTCCGTGTGGTGATGTATTCAGAATATATAGTGTCACTTCCCCATCCTGAAGGTGTCGAAAGAGACGACTAATGAAACTCTAAAAGGCAGATTACCTTACCGCAACAGAAGGAAAACTTGATACGAAACACTGTGCCATCCCGTCTGGCCAGCGTTGCACAGTAGGCTAATTACCTTCCATGTAATTGGAGGAGGCCCGACTCCGCACTGGGCCACTTATGTGCTTGGTAGTAGTAGTGGTTTGCCGACTACCTATCCAGTTGGTTAATAATTTGGTAAGACCAGCTTTCAGTTTTAACTCTAGTGACTTCGTGTATCGGCTGTCATTTAAGTTCGAACGACAGCTGGATTTTATTTAACAACAGAACACCCACGTCGGTATAAGACTTCTAAGACTTAAGAAGATTAGAAGAGTTGCTACTCCAGGTTATTGCTGCCCCGGCGGCCATCTGTCCCGGCAGTGGAAATATCTTGCTGAGTCAAGTCAAGCAACTTGAGCATCAATGAGCTGTCATTTATGGGGAGAATCCTGTGAGCTATGTTGCTTGGGTTGATATTTTTGCAGATCCCATAGCGGATTTTGTCACAGTAACGGATTTTGTCACCGATTAAAGTTCTCTGTAGTTTACATTAACTGCAATACAAGCAAGTAGAAATAGCTTGCCTATATCCATGTCAATTAAGTGGACAATCCTATGAGCTCTGTTGCTTGGGTCGATATTTTTGCAGATCCCATAGCGGATTTTGTCACAGTAACGGATTTTGTCACCGATTAAAGTTCTCTGTAGTTTACATTAACTGCAATACACGCAAGAAGAAATAGCTTGCCTATAGTCATGTCAATTAAGTGGACAATCCTATGAGCTCTGTTGCTTGGGTCGATATTTTTAGAGATCGGATTGCGGGTTTTGTCAGTGTAACTCCGAGTGATGTTCTCTTTATTCCACGTTCACTCCGTTAAAAAAAACGCTTCACTGGAAGCTAAGTTTATTAGTTCAATGAAGTCTATTTTGCTTATGCTTATATTATGGAAAATAGCTCTAACATTTAATATTTATTTAAAGATACATAGAGCTTTTATTCTTTAAGATTCTGTCTGTCTCACTACATTCCTTAGTAGTAATCCTTGGTGGAGGCCTATGGCCAGCTGCATACTTCTTAGTGCTTACATAATAATTACGAACTCCAAAATCCTAGTTAATATGAGATAGTCGCATTGTTTTCTTAACAATTCAGACGTTTCAGACGCCGTGGAGTTAAATAAGTTATGTAAGCTTTTGCGGTAAGATCACTGAAGTTTAAATATTAAATACATGTTTAATATAATACATGATTTGATTTCAACAAAGCCATATTAGAAATAGCATGTTGATTAGCTTTTGGTTTGGAATCCACGTTTTTGTAAATATGTAAGATCATTTTGACATGGACGATTTTTTATTTCAAACGTTTGAAAAATTTGCTTGTAATGTAGGTACTTACGATCCTGAACTCAATAGTCACCCAGGTTGTGCGTTGTTTAGTTAGTAAGGATAGAACAAGTAAAGTGTATATTAGCGTATTAATTTTTAGCATAGAAAGTATTCAAAAGAGTTTGAATTTTATTGAGCAACAATAAATATACTTCTGAAGTTATGAAGAAAAATCTGCTACAATAATGCTAGCTACAATATGGTATAACTATGTATGTTTTCTTATAAGATTCATCTAGTTAATGAGTAGCTCAAAATTTTCATATAAGGATATCGGCTCATTCACTGCCGATTCTAATAAGTTAAAATTACTTTGTTACATAGGCTTCTTTTGTAGAATTTATACGCTATAGGACATTGTGAATATATAATGACCAAACACCCAAATAACATAAAATATAACGTTCGATATAAAAAGGTTAAACGGAATTTTACGTCTGAAAAACATAACGAAAATATGTTTATTAAACAGCGTCATCTATCCGTGAGTAGCAGGTTCGTTACGTGGCCAACAGATGTCACTACGAGTAAGTGTAGCAATAATTATTACTTATTGAATATTAAAGAAGCGATATATCAGGCTTGTAATACAATGTTTAATTATTCATACATATTACAGTTTACTTTATTCCGAAGGTAGTCGAATTTTTATTAATATAATTTGTTTCAAATACGGTAAAATAGATCGAATATCTTCAAGGACATAGAGCAGAAGTGTCAAGAAAAACAAAGAAGTAACATTCCAAACACGAAAATCTTGAAATGTGCTGTCAATCACAAAATTCTTGAACGCCCATCATATTCCATCAGAATAATAATAATTTGGTAATGTAAGAAAAGACTAAAATGACAAATCAAAAGTGTGAGCGTTGGTAGTCGATGTTTTTTGGATGGAATTAGAAGACAGTGGTAAGAGATTGAGATGGTCCGCTGGAGGATCTGCCTGGTCTTCGCAACGCTGCTCATATTACAGCCAACGAGGATTGGCTCCAAATTGGACGATGACGACGACGAAGAGTAAGTGAAATGCGTTTATAGAACACATTTCTTAACAGATACTTAAATAAGCAATTGAACAATGATAATTTCACTTAGTTTAACCTAGTTATACTAGTGACACTATGTATTCCACACACACATACACATACTACAACATGATTCTTTATAACTTTTGATGTTTCAAAAGTGTCTTTGTCGAGTGATTCCTTTCTTACCTATATACCTACGTACATAGCATTATAGTGCTTTGTACTCAGTATCAGAAACTCTGTAATCCATTTTATAGGACACCATATAACTAATTCTATTATTTAATCATTTAAATTAAAACTAGCTCGATTGTAATAATTTCAGTTGCACGTTTTCTAAACGTGGTCGATAGATGGCGTTATCAGTTATAGTTACACTTTTACAGAATAATGCAACGTATTGCTTTTTCGTATATATACCAGTTTTCATTCTGGAGGACGTAGTTTACGTAGTCACTAGTTTAACAATTTTAGACAACACTAGGAAAATTTGATATTAGGAATATTTTCAATTGAATGTGTCAATATAGATGCAATTATAAGTTGTATAGTGTATGAGCATTTTGATTTTAGGTTTAGGTTTTAGGTGGTATCATTCCATTGTGAGTATAGTTTTGCTGAGAGATTTTGAGAATTTGTCTCAATGCAAAATTAATTTTTAATTAACCGAACAAAAGAATAGATTTGTCACAAACAGGATTGTAATTCTTTGAGCCTTCTGATGGAGCCCATAGTGAGCGACCACGTCTCTGTTCCATAAGTCATCACTGGCAACATACATTGGTTAAAGACTTTTGTCTTCAGACACTGCGGTATTGTCGACGAGTGCGGTATTGTGGAGAAGGCTAATATCCAATTGCATGGAGGGGGCCGACTCAGCATTGGGTCTTTTAAGAGATGCGATGTTGATGATGATGATTTGTATGCCCTACTCAGCTATAAAAACATGCTGTTGCAATTGCTAGTGGTTTGCCGAGTAGTGCACTGTTCCTTGGAATGTCGTACAAACAAATCCAGCCGGCAGTATACATAATTGAATTTTCCCAGAGTAAACTAAAATGTTTACGTGTGGCGACGCATGTAGAATACTTCGCCACCCCATCTCATCCTGAGGGTGTCGTGAGAGGTGACAAACGGAAATGATATGGACGAAAAGCTAGCCGCAAGAGCAGGAAATCTTGATAGGAATTGTTATGCCTGCGTGGCACAGTAGGCTCCATGTAGTTGGAGGAAGCCCGACTCAGCAGTGGGTCATTTAAGGATTGAGACGAAACGAAAAAGGAATGTAGCTCACAAACGGTTGTCCTACTTTCTAGCCATAAAATAGAAGAAACGGAAGAAGAAGATGATGAAGACGACGATGACGATGATGAACAAGAGAATGTGGATAAAGGGGAGAGGATCCCCCCTCGGCGGTCATCCCAGCTGACAGCCTCGTCTGATGCAGTCAGCACAACGGAGAAGAGACGGCCTTTGGAGTGCTATGTTTGCGCGTTTAAGGCCGACACACCGTTACGGGCATGTTTAGATCCAACTAAGTTCAGGTATGTGGAGATTTAAGAGTTCATAATGTGTCAGAGAAGAAGCATTCAATGTTTAGCATGCATCAGATGAGATGCATTAAATGTTTAAAGGAAGAAACAATTACACAATGTCACGACCAAAGGAACACAAAAGGCATACAACCTAGTTTCAAGAGAAGGAAGACTTGATACAAATCCATTACCAACCTGTCTTGCTAGCTTGGCACTCTAGGCTAATTTTTCACCATGTGGTGGTATTTCAATTGGCTGAGATCATCATCAAACTGAGTTAAACTGAGTGACAGGATAAGAAATAGTGAGATAAGGAAGCGTTGTGGTCTGAAAGAAGATGTAGTGACAAAAATTGAGAAAGGTATGCTGAGATGGTTTGGCCATGTCGAGAGAATGAATGAAGAACGATTGACGAAAAAAGTGTATAAGGCGAGTGTGAATGAAAGTGTTGGAAGGGGAAGACCTAGGCGGACGTTTCAAGACCAAATCAGGGACGTCTTGAAAAAAGGCCAGGTCAAGAGTACCCTAAACCGAAGAGCATGTATGAAGGGAATAATGAAAGTGGACGAAGCGAAACAAGTATGTATGGATCGTAGCAAGTGGAAAGAAGTGGTCTCTGCCTACCCCTACGGGAAAGAGGCGTGATTATATGTATGTATGTATGTATCATCATGAGCTTTGCTAGTGTGGAATACTACTAAGCCCACTGTTAAGTCAGGCCTCCTCCAGTTACATACCCTCCATGTACTGAGGTAATGAGCCTACTGTACTACTATGGCCAGACTGGTTGGCACAGACTTTGGTATCAAGTTTTGCTTCTCTTGCGCCCAGGTTATCGGCCTTGCCATTTTCTTTTGTCGGCTGTTACGGGTGCAGGAGAGGGATTTCTCAGAGAAAGACGTGTGGCTTCAACGAAGGTTAAATGACAGACTGCACTTACATATAGACACAAGTACCGTACGGTCTTGAACACTGAAGTGTTTTTACTGCAATCTGCAAGTTCTTAAGCTGGTGTTTTTCGTCCAACAGAGTCCACACTATTACGTGTCACAACACTGAAGACAGATGCTTCACGTCAGTCATATCTAAGGGGAACTCGTATGAGGCGGTGGTGCGTGGCTGTCGCTCTGGATGCATCGGTTCGGCGGAAACAACGTGTTGCGAGGTAAGCGGCATTATTTTCTTCTGAAAAGGTCTGTGGGATTTTCTGTTGAAGCGACACGATGCAATCGCTACCATTAGTCTACTATATTAACATTTCTAGCTTGTGCTTGTGTCGTGTGGCATACATCTCGAAGACCATAGTATTTGTAGGTTACCTAAATTGCCGCGGAGCATACTTCCCCATTGGGAGTGACTCCCCTTGGTCCTGGTTCGGGCGATCAACTATCGCCGTTGGTTTTAGTGGGTAGGTCACAGTCCCTATAACCCGGCTCATCCCCGACGGCCGGATATCCATGAGGATGAGTAAAACAAGGTTGCCTCAAAAAAAAAATGACGGTCAAAATAGCACGTTGACAGTCGATTTTTACTATATTGAATAAAATAGTTTGTTACATCAATTAACCTCCTAATTTTAAGAGGATATCCTATAAGCGGTAAGGTTGATGTAAAAGGTCAACTAAAGAAACGCTCAAGGCTGGTCCTCTAGCCGCAAGAGAAAACTTGATAATTTATGAAAGAAATCTTGATACGATCCCTGCGCTAATCCGTCTGGCCAGGGTGGCACAATATGCTAATTTCCTTCCATTAATTTGGAGGAGGCCCGATTCGATCATTTTATGAATGGGATGTTATGATGATGATTGTGATGATGAAGCTAATTATAGGTTGAAATATAGTTGAACGTTGAAGCTAAATGTCCTTGAATGGCAAATAAGCGACTGGAAATCTGATCAACATTGTCGCCAATCCTACAAATGCGGATGGTTCAGGATCGATCATTGTAGATTTTTTTTGTGGAGCCTCGTGTACAACTTTGGACTTGTTTTCACTGAAATTGTTTCTCTAATTCTAGCTTAACAGGTGCAACAATCAGGCTTTTGCATTACCAATGGTCGCACCTCTCGCTTTAACTGGGAACGATGGCATAGAAGAAGCCACCAGTAAAGTCAACAAGAACATACCGTCCTCCATACTGTTCTTCGTCACAATTCTTCTGGTGCTACAAACGGTCGTCAAAGTTCCATTTGTATAGAATAAATGTCACGTGACAAATTCACTGTAGGCTCTAGG
This sequence comes from Clostera curtula, assembly GCA_905475355.2. Taxonomy (NCBI): domain Eukaryota; kingdom Metazoa; phylum Arthropoda; class Insecta; order Lepidoptera; family Notodontidae; genus Clostera; species Clostera curtula. The sequence goes on along the minus strand of FR997808.1, from coordinate 5,082,855 downwards.
TGTTTTGTTCTAGAAGCCACTAATTAGTTAGGCAAAGAAAATGTTTGGTTCAGTCCCTTGGTAAATTCTTAAGTGCCAATATTACTATTCTTCAATACAGTTTTTGATAGCAATGCATTGGACAGTATCTTTTATTGAATCATTTCCAATATTTAAACACTTACTTAAATACACTTAACACCAAATAAATATTACTGCTTTATTTAATAGTTAAATAAAGCAGTAATATTTATTTGGTGAAATTTTACAAGATCAATTAGAATTAGAGTGTTGAAAATAATTGAGACACACTCATTATGCGGGTTACAAAACGATTTATGTGCTAAACATGAAATATTTAAGTCTAACGGAGTCTTTTTTAGTCGATCGATTTCCGTTATTAGAAAAATAGTCGAATTACCTAACAACAAAGTGTAAGAGTTAGAATCATTACACTGTAGGAGGCGGAAGCTCATAGTCTCAGATGTCAATTGAAGTTTTTACACAGTTGTCAAGACGAAATTCCATCATTGTATATTGCGATAGAAACTTGGATGATGCAAAGTGAAATTTTGTATTGATTTGTATTATTTTTGTAAAGTGCAAATATTTTTGAGTTTGTATTAAATTAACTATATCAAATTTTGTTTTGCGTTCTTTATACCACTTTTCTTTTTTCAAAGCGAAACCCCTGCATGTGTTTAAGCTCTATCGCGGCTGGTTCTTCATCTTCTCAGCACATAAATGACCCACTGCCGAGTCGGGCCTCCTCCAGCTGCATGGAGGGTAATTCTACTGTGTCACGCTGGCCATAGTCACGCTAGATAGGGTTTCGTATCAAGTTTTTCTTCTCTTACAGCTAGGTTTTCAGCCTTATCATTTCCTTTTGTCGGCTCTAACGACGCATTTAGGATGCAATAGGTGGTGAGACAATTTATTCTAAATCTGCCATTACACGGAGGCTATCAAAGGTAAAATTAAACTTGAATGATTTGCTGCAAGTAGCCACTATTCCCTTATTAATTCTAAGCAAAGCCACACTTCTCACAAAGCAAACAACTTGACTTAATCGTAAGTGCTCGAAATATCTTCAAAGGGCTTGAAGGGCTCCCTCATAAAAAGCCTTATGATTGAAAGCCAGTAAGGGAAGGGTCACTCGACCTCGCCGGTCAAGGCGCCCTTCCGCCCAATTGAACCGCTTCCGCCCTTCAGGTCAAAGGGCGCCAATGCGAGAATGGAATGGATTATTGATTTTTGTTATACTAATTAGCCATATTTAGTCATTTATAATTGTTATTTAATCTTTCATACTCGTACACATTTCACAATGATAAAGACCCTCAGACCCAGAACAAGTAACTCTGGTTTACAGAAAGATATTTGCCAGACCCCGAAATCGAATCAGACACCCATGCTGTAAAGGCACATGCGACAACTAGCAATATGTTGTCCGAATAAAGTGTCACCACCTCATTCCCTCTAAAATACTTATTGACGCTGAGCTCGTGCTTCAACATTGGGCAATTTATGGGCTGAGTGGTGATACAAATTTAAATACTATGAAAAAAATAGTAAAGTAAAATCACACCTAAAATTCCCCTTCGACAAATTTAAAACAAACATATTTCTAGAATCTTATAAATTTCAACCCTCATACCACATGTGAAAATCACCCATAGGAAATTCCAATAAAACCGACGATTTCCCCACAAAATACCCTCAATTTAGGGTGTCCAGCGTGTTAAGAAGCCAGCTCACTTGTTCTCGACATATGGGCCAAATCACTTGTAGAGCAACCACTTTATTTATGCCACTGCTAAGGACCTTAACTGCTTAATACAAGGTGTAATTTCCTCTGCTTTTGTTTATGGGAAATGTTTGTTGAAGTTAAATTTTTGAGGGTCGGAAAATTTCTCGATATCCGCACCGGACTTCGGTGGTTTTTATTGGGTATAAACAGGGGTTGGTAGCGTTAACAGTGATTTGGGATGTGTGAAAAGTTAGTCCAAACAATGTAAGGGGACTGCCGATATGTTTGATGTGCATTAGGCGGCAAATTTTTCTTGATATTTTTCTTCTTTATGGGTTTGTTTTAATAAAAAAAGTAGCTTACTGTAATACTTAATATCTAGAAATTCTAGAAAGAACTACTACTACATTTTGGAATCAAAATGTCACAATAAGCACAATAATTACAACAAACAATATCACACCCCTGTTTCATCCTAAGTGTAAGACAAATGACAAGGCCGAAAGCCTAGTGGCAAAAGTAGTGAGAGGAGGACTGATTTAGCAGGGGATCATTTATGGTTCTTTAGATTTAGGCTTTGATTGCTGTTACTTATACCCTGTTACTTATACCATGTGTCAGAACCTTGGAATGTTTATTGGTTTTTGTTAAGCAAGCCTGCTTAAATGTATAACCAGGCTTTTATATTTTCTTCTAAGTCCGCCGTATCCGTGTTGTGACGGATTCAGAATGCATTGTGTCACCACCCCATTCTATCCTGTGGGTGTCGAAAGAGTCGACTAAAGTAACGGAAAAGACAGACAATATATGCTCAAGAGAAGGAAAGCTTGATATGATCCCTATGCCAACTCGTCTCGCCAGCGTGGCACAGAAGGCTAATTTCTCTTCATTGAAAGACGGCTGACTCAGCACATGGTCAATTTTAAGCTGTGATAAAGAGAACTGTGCCTTAGTAGAGGATATTTTATGGGTAGAGAAGATAGTTGGAAAGAAAGACGAAGGTATCCCCTTATTGGAACCTTTAATTATCTCTCTCACCGGTAAGGAGTGGAAGTGAGAATAATATTTTAAGACGAAAAGATCAGAAATAGCAATTCTTAACCAAGCGGCATTACTATTGGCTTTAAAATAAGCGGGAAACTGTTATTAATGTTAAAATAAGCGTTCTATTACGCACGTGCGCCTAGTAAAAGGCATAAAACGTCTTCCAGTGCAATGATAGGAAGAGGAAGATTTGCCACCTGGACTGTAGCCACGTTTACACAAAGGTCTGGTAAGGCAATGATCGATCGACTCATTTAGCACGCTCCATCGGTCAACAGATTTGCACAACACCATTGTAGTGATGTACTTATTGTTTACTTTAATCGAAAAGAAAAATATTTGGTTTTATTAAAAAGTATTATGTTTTGTAGGTCTGTAAAATAATAAAAAATGAGAAAATTACTGTTTTTATATTTCGGAAAACAAAAAGCAGTCGGTATGCTTTTACGCATAAACTTCTCATCAGATTTTGAGATTTTCTTTGTCGAAATGAATATAGGTCCACAATTTATAAACTATTAGCTGTACCCTGCGCGCATTGCTACGTAACTAAACTAACTAACTAAAATAAATTTGAAGGAAATACATTACTTATAGGCCTATTAAGAGTATGCATAGCGCAAGCGCGACCGTCATTTCGTTAAAACCGCGGCAAAATGAAAGTTTCGGGCACTTTTTATAACTATGGCTGGGCAACAAGCAGTATCACCTCTAATATCAGTGATATTAAATGAATAAAAATATTGACGGTGGTTCATTAGTGCGTCTCATAGTAGAGACCCACAACTGTGTTTAGTTACGCCGATGGTTAAAGTGCCATGGTCGTCCTCAAGGAGGAATTACAGCCGTTAAAATTAAACTAGTTGAGAGGTTAGGATAATAATACTTATTGAAGGTTAAGAATACCACTTCAAATAAGCTTTTTATATTTTAAATTGTTTTATATGTATGTATTAAACGAACACACTGTAAAACTATTTGTATGAATATAAATAAATATGTTTGTTTCAGTATTTATGGCAAGACTAGGTATATATAAAATCTAAACATTTGATAAGAAAGATAACATATATTGTCGATATCGATAAAACCGAACAATGAACTACACTATCAACTAGTGACATCTTTAACACGTATTATTGACTCGATGATCAATGGTCTACGCGTATTTGGATCAATAAAATTATGCAAAATCATCGCGCCATTGTCATCGGTTGCATTGACCGATTCGCAAAATATTGCATTATTCCCGTAATCTCCAAATACTGGCCGTGACACTGCGGTATGTGTGCAATGGTGCTGTGTCATTTTACTGACGGTTATTTCGACTAATATAACTTATAATGTGGGAAACATAATTATGTAGGGTCACGTATTACTTGATATCTAGAAGAGTATTCTTACGTGTGGTCACCACCCCATTCCAGACCGAGGGTGTCGTAGGTGCCGAAGAGCAAGTTCTCTTGCCTTCTGGATAACTTGAAAAGAAACCCTGTGCCAACCCGTCTGGCCAGCGTGGCACAGTAGCCTAATTACCCTCCATGTAGTTGTAGGAGGCCCGATTCAGTAGTGGGTCTTGTATGGCCTCAGTAGTATTAGTCGACGAGTATTTGTCTTATGATTCTTTAGATCACCATTATTGAAGCCAAAATAATTTGACTGCTGCATAAACACCTTTTGTCCTCTGAGTTTCTTGCCAGTTCTTTTTAGCAGTGATCGCGTTCCGAACCGTTTGTATATGTTTTATGAATGTCTTGACAATTAGGAAGTGTCCATTGTGTACTACAAATTACTTGACTATTACTTTGATACTGTACCAATGAAATTGGAAAAAAGTCGAGGGAGTTATAAGTTCATGGGCGGCGGTTTACACTTACCATCAGGTGGGCCGCTAGCTCGTTTGCCTCTAAGGGCAATAAAAAAAAAGTTACAAAATAATAAATACCGGTAGGTACGCTTCGCCAAATAAATAAATATCCTTGGACATTTGACACAACGCCATCTTGTCCCAAGCTAAGCAACTTAATGCTTGTGTTATGGTAACGAGATGGATGATAAACTACTTATATAATATTTTTTTTGTAAATACATACATATTATAGATAGAAAACACCCAGACCCGGAACAAATAATTGTAGGTCGTACAAATATTTCATCCGTGCGGGGATCGAACCCGCGACATGCTGCGCAGCAGTCGATCGCCCAACCACTGCGCCAACCGTGTCGTCTCGAAGGTCACAATACAGTGGACAGTAAAAATATCTCGAAGGCCACAAAGACATCGCCACTGGGAAGCAATTGCAAATATTTTGCGATGGCCGTCGAATTCCGACTAATTTATCTCCTGGATAAAAATACATGTTTCAGATGATGTTAATGCACTTTGCACACATTGCAAACGCTTATACAGGGTGGCTGTGGAATGTTTTATAAAACATGTTTTTTTTTATATTTACAAACTATAATTCATTGTATAACAAATTTTGTTTGTATCGCACATGGGATAAAACATAAAGATATAACGTTTATTACGTCCACAAAAGCCATCAGCCTTTTTGGGTTCTGGCCTGTCAGTGTTATACATGTGTGAGTGTATGTGTATATCAGCAACTTACGGAAACAACTCAGACTTATAGTTATAAATGGAACTCCGTTTCTCGGTGGTATAATCAGACTAATACAAAAAAGCTTACGACAAACCCATCTTCAAAATTTACTTCCAAATAACTTTTCAATGAGCGCACATCGATGCAGGTCTAATATTTTCGTCAAATGCCTTAAAAATAGTATGTATACTACAACTCAGCCTATACATGACCCACTGCTGAGTCGGGCCCCCTCCAGTTACATGGAGGGTAATTGGCATACTGTGCCACGCTGGCCAGACAAGTTGGCACAGGGTAGCGGATCAAGGTTTCCTTTTCTTGTGGCTAGGTATTCGGCCTTGTCATTTCCTTTTGGCGGCTCTTAAGACACCCTCGGAATGGAATGGGGTGGTGATATCATGTATAATAAATCCGTCACCACACCGTCAATATTTACCCTGTATAGATATACTCTATTTCCTCGCGGTTATCTTCTGAATGCCTCGACGTAGAGTCCTCGAATACTTCGGTCACATTTCAAGGAAAGATGGCGATAACCTCGAAAGGCTCATTGTGATCGGCAAAGTAGATGGAAAACGACCTCGAGGACGCAGCCCAACACGTTGTTGGTCCGATCAAATCCGCACCATTCTCAATTCTACGGTCCACAATGCGCTCCACACCGCCAGAAACAGGAACAGATGGAAGAACATTATACAAGAGAAAGTGATGCTGAAGTATGGTCACGACCTTCAACATTGAGGAACGACGCAAAGAGAGAGAGAGATATACTCATTGGCTACATAGGCCATGAAAAGAAAAATCCAGATGAGCACGTTTCATAATCGATGAAATCAAAGCCACGGACGGTAACTTGTGCCTTTCTATAGACTTGGCGCATATAAGCAGCCCGTATACTCTTCAAGTGCACTCCAAACAACGCTGGCGGTCATCTGGCGCTTGGCCAACAAAAATCTCGACGGTAAATAACTAAATTCGCGCCTGTCCGAGGCGGCGGTCACCATACGCGTCAGTATTCGTATTACTCACTACACGTTGCTGGTGACGAAACGTGTATGTCCAATTTATCGGAAATCTCACTTAATCATCCCATAAATGACCCACTGCTGAGTCGGACCTCCTCCCATCACAGGGAGCGTAACTAGACTACTGTGCCACCCTGGCCACATGGGTTCACACAGGGTTTCGTGTCAAGTTCATTCATTGCGTTAACGTGTTGTGTGTTTCTCTCATCTGGCGAACTTGCTCTCACTATGCTGTTTAGTGCATTTTGTAAAGAAACCCATTGATTTAAAAAAAAGCAACTACAGAGTTTCTGGCCGGCTCTTCTCTGTAGAGTAGCATTCCGAACCGGTGGTAGTTTCAGCATGAATGTGCGTGGACGTAAGGGTTGTGGAAGATCAAGAGAGATGGATGGATTGTATGCATGAGAAATTGTGTATGAAAGGTGTGACTGTAGATATGACTACTGATAGGTGTGTATGGAGACTGCCACCTGGCGTGGGACAGGGGTCGTAAGATGATGATAATGGTAACTGTAAATATGACGATTTATAAGAGTTTTGTGATAAAACCTACGTAAATAAAGTTAATTTTGAGTTTTCCTTCTCTTGCTAGCTAGGTAATCGGCCTTGACATATCGATTTGTCGGCTCTTACGACACCCTCAGGATGGAAAGGGGTGGTGATACTATGTCTTCTAAATCCGTCACCACACGGACAGAGGGTAATTAGTGTTATTGTCAATAGCATTTCTTTTTCTGTACCTCATCGGCCTCCTTGGCATCCCATTCAAAATCCATTTCATATTCCTCAAGTTTTCCTTTCCTCGCAATTCCCCTCAATTAGGGTAACGCAATACAATAATCTTAAGTAGGAAACATTGATATTGATAATATTCTACCATACATTATCCGCTTTTAAAAAGAACTTTCTGCAATCATTTACAAAAATATTAAAAAACTATATTCTTATAAAGCTCGCTCTTAGAGCTTGCGACATTTTCTTGTTTTATTTTTGTTTGAATTTGTGTGTAAACTTTTCAAGTATTTGTCAATGCTGTGCATGCCTATATCTGACGGCTGCCATTCTACTACCTATGGCAGTCGTTACACGTAGCCATTAACGTGAAAACGGACAGCTGGTCTAACCATATCCCACTCAACTAGGGCTCAATGACATTGGAGAAAGAGAAGAAGAATACAGCAACGCTTCTCATAGAAACTCTATGTTCTTCATTTGTTCAAAGGGACAGGAGCTCAAAAATAATGGCGATGAGCAAATTAATTCACGTACCGCATTCTTGCTTTCGCGCCGCGCACTCTTTGTACTGCAAAGTGTTTGTTTGTAAGCCGAACCGTCTCGGTATTCGCCTCCTCGGGTTCTTATTGCCGTTTATTAGAGTTTATTCTACGTAATGTCTTTATTAGGTTTATTTTTGGAATCCACTTGAAAGCTGCATAGATTTTCTTCTTTAAAAAAAGGGATCGGGATTGTTGGATGTATGGGGGATTCTGGGTTTTTTATTATATTTTTATGTAAGTGCAAGCAAATGACTGCAGCACTGATGATATGTGGAAATGCAGTCCAGAAGTGGGGATTCCTCCTCCATCCTCACCCTGCCGGCCCCAAGATGCCTTTTCACGTTTCGTTGGAAGGACCCCATATTGTAGGTGAATGGAAATACGTGTGCAGGGAGGGAGTTTCATGCTTGTGAGGTGCGGCAAATAAACGAGTTGCCAAATTTCTTCGTTCGCGATGGAATGGCGGCTACAGTGAATCGTTAAGGGCTCAATGAAGGTGACAGTCTAATTCATCAAGTTTCTAATACGTCTAACTGCCGAGAGGGCTGGCGAGAACACTGTCTTACAGTGGGCCAAACGTTAGCAAGATGCAGCGGATTAGTGGGGTAGCAATCATTTCTCTAGCAAGAAAACAAGGGTTGGGCTTTTTATTCGGGGATAAAATCCTTAATAGACTCTCCACGTCAGCCTCAGGTTCAACCCCGCGCGTGTTGCGAGGTTTTCCGACGCCAGACAAGTCGGCACAGAGTTTTGTATCAAGTTTTCCTTCTCTTGCAGCTCTTGTGTCATTTCCTTCTGTCAGCTCTTACGTCACCGTCAGGATCGAATGGAGTGGTGACACTGTGTATTCTAAAACCGTCACCACACGGTCGTCATCAGGATACATGTTGGTGTGTAACAAACTCCCTATTGTTATCCAAAGGGACATACAACTGATTAAAAGTAGCAGTACTGTATTTAAAGTTTTACTGTTTTGAAATGGACGTTACGTTTTTCGTTTTTTTCCGAACCCGTTTTTATTACGCCCCGGATTCGCACGGGTGCAATAATACTTTGCGATTCATTTTTATATTATAGATTAGTGTTTGTAATGTAACCCAACCAACTAGCTACTGTTAGACTAGCTATCTGAGCTCAATTAAGTTTCTTGAATTCTTTGATTTTATTGAGCTAGTTGTGGCATTGTTGTCGCCAGCTGGTAACTAAAGTTGTAAGAACATAGAGGCGAGACCCTTCTAATGGAACTTTTGTGTTATAATTTTTGACTATTTAACAGAATACGTAAGAATTTATTCGAATGAAAAACAATTTGATTTTGATTTTGAGTCGAACCACACAACGGATACATTAAATCATCTTATCATTTCTGTTAATATTTTCTTCAGATTTTCGCCGTGACTTATCAACAAATATCATATATGTAAAACCGCATGCGGGCATTGTTTAACTACCCTCTACATTCAACTTTAGTAGCACAGATAGTAAATTCACTTGTCGTGTTTCTGAACGAGTGCCACCAAGTTTTTAAACTTAAGATCTAGTTACCGCTAGTTTAAGTGCGGGTTTCATATTATGGAATAAGCTTTTTATTATAACTTCTAATTATGATGTGATGTGTGATATGGTGAATGACCACAACACTGTACACAACACGTTCTTTATGTATACTTTTATAATTAAATAATGCTTTCTGTGCTCTCTAAAGGTTTCTACCTGTCTAAGGAAGAAAATGCCTAAGGCATTAAGTTGACCTGTGTAAAACTTTGTATGGATGTGCAAAAAGAATAAATTAGTCATTCTCAAAAGTATGCATTTTCTTGAGTGCTAACTGCTACTTCAAGTGACTTATATTTATTTATCTAATGAATGTAAGAATAATAATATTTTTTAATAAAACACTAAGTATATTAACATTATATTCTTACATTATAAGCTACACAAGTTTGAATAACATTTTACGCTTATGTATCCATCAACGTCTGTATTGTAATTTGTCTCCAGCATGTTAGACGATAAAGAAAATATAAAGGAAATTGTTAAATTATGGAAAGTCCCTTTCCATGCTATCTTAGCCCAGAGGGCAGTTAGCAGGGCGCGGCGCGGAAATCTCCCTCATACGGGCATGATTGAAAAGTTTCTTCAAAGTCAACTTTAAAACTACCCGATTAAGTTTGATAAGTCCACGTAAAGCCTTATTTTAGTAGAGTTGTAATTTAAATATCAAACCTTCAACAAATATTAAAGATGGGAAAATTTTATATAATTTCTTTTGTAATAGTTCTTACAAGTATACACCTGAAAACCTACTACCTACTATCACCGGTTCAGAATGCTACTCTACAGAGAAGAGCCGGCAACAAACTCTGTGCTTGCTTTTTTTCAAGTATGTGCAAGTTTGAACGCTCTATTCGTAGGGTAATTTTGCCATAAAAAATATGATACATTTAGAAATAAATAAATAAAGAAAATAATTTGTGAGTATAACCTAATCGGTATATCGCAATACGATATTCAATAAAATTCCACTTTACCAATATTAGCGTCCGTTAAAGAGCAAACAATGCAGAATTATTTATAGAGTTTAGCAAGCAATACATTATGCGTTATAACTCGAGCCGGGGACTGTCGCGGACAACTATATACTAATTGTCGGTTGTGCAACATAGGACAATGCTGCATGAATGAATTAACATAACGAATTAAACAGTTCTCGAGCTAAGAAATACTGAGCGGGATTTATTTATAAACTATGCTACTATATACTGAAAGGGTGCGATGTTACCCGCGGGTGACGCCGTGGGGCAAAGCTAGTCAAGTCAAGAGTAGTCTCAGTTACTCCTTATATCATCGACTACATATCAGTGAAAGTCCCGTCAAAATCGTTCCAGAGATAGGCCGGAACAAACAGACAGACAAAAATTTAAAAAAAAATGTTATTTTGATCTATATACTATGTATACATACTTACGCATTTAGTAAAAAGTGGTTATTCTATTATTACAAACAGACACTCCAATTTTATTTATTTGTAGTATAGATGACCAAAATTGAATATTTTAAGGTATCTCTCATAGATTCAATGGCTGGGCAACATTAACATTTCTAACAGAAAAAGTCTAACAAAAAGGGTTGAAATACTTTTGTTCTTTCAGGATTTATGGTGTCACAGGCAAGAGAAGGATAACTTGATACGAAACCCTGTGCCAACCCGTCTGGCCAGCGTGGCACATAGTCTAATTACCCTTCATGTAACTACAGTAGGCCTTGGAATACAGATTACGTAGCTAAACTGCGTATTTCCGATGGAACAAACATTTCGTAATTAAATTTGGGCCACGTCGGTTACTCCCTCGTAATTCAAAATAGAAATATATAATTTACTAGCGACCCGCCCCGCCTTCGCACGGGTGCAGTGATGAGCCTCTAAATTTATCAGTGTTTCTCTACAATATTATGGATGTATTATACATATAAAACCTTCCTTTTGAATCACTCTATCTATAAAAAAAAACCGCATTCAAATCCGTTGCGTTGTGCTAAAGATTTAAGCATACATAGGGACGGACAGACGATAGCGACTTTGTTTTATACATACTATGTAGTGATTGATATACACCACTGCGTCTTAAGGTAAGGCATACCCTCACAGAGCCAGAGGCATTTGCTCTGAGTCTGGGTGTCAATTGTGTTCGAGAAATCTCTCTTTGCGTCGTATTCCTCAATTTTGAGGGTCGTGACCACCCTTCAGCATCACTTTCTCTTGTATGATGTTATTCCATCTGTTCCTGTTTCTGGCGGTGTGGAGAGCATTGTGGACTGTAGAATTGAGAGTGGTGCGGATTTGATCGGACCAACGTGTAGGGCCGCGTCCTCGAGGTCGTTTTCCATCTACTTTGCCAATCACAATGAGCCTTTCGAGGTTATCACCATCTTTCCTTGCAATGTGACCGAAGTATTCGAGGACACTGCGTAGACATTCGGAAGATAACCGCGAGGAAATCTGGTGCTCACGTAATATGGAGACGTTTGTCCGAAATGCCATCCACGGAATGCAAAGCATCTTCCTCCAGCACCACATTTCAAAGGCGTCGATGCGTCTGCGGTCTGCACCTTTCATCGTCGAGGTTCGTGAAATACATGTTTGTAAACTACTTACGAAGGAAGAATGAAGGACCCTACCTACAGAAGCAATTTTGTCTCCTTTTTAATAAAAACAATTTAAATACCATCTCAGACAAGAAAAATAGGACTACCCACTCCAAGATTTCCTACATCCCAATAACGACAGTAATCATCGGCTGTAACGTATTTAATGTTGGTATTCGAAGTCATGATCTCACAGCGCGTTTGTAACTTGCCGTCTGATCGATGGATATTGCTCCATGGAATGGGCAAAGTGGTCAGCGAGACATGGAAACGCCGCTTCATAATTTAAATGCTAGGTTAGAGGCGTGAGCTGAACCCGCAACGCAGTAACGCAACTGTGTCTAGGCTATTAATTACACTGTGACTGAAGAAAAACTAACTACATTGATTCCTTGCGTATATTAATCGTTTAATGTGTTTAACAAGTTTTGACATCGTCGTTTCTGCGTAAACGTAGTTAGTATTTAAGTAATGTATTTTTTTTGTAAATAAAAGCCTTAAACCAACTTCAAAATAGTCTCTGAAAAGGAAACAAATAAACAACCATTTTAAGTCGGTTATTTTTTATTTATTTATTCTCATTGAATACTACTACTAATCAGCCCATAAATAGCCCACTGCTGGGTCACACCTGATGAATTACATGGAGTTTAATTAGCCTACTGTGCTTGGCTGGTCGGACGGAAAGGATAGGCAAAAGGCTGGTCGGACGGGTTGGCATAGTGATTAGTGAATACAAATGTATGTGACAACAAAATCTTCGAAACACACAATATTTAACTGCTACTGAAGTTATTTAGAAAACAAGTATAAGGAACTAAAACTATTTTTCTCAATGATATAAAGATTTTTGTTTGTACATTCTATTTAGCTTAATTCTCAAAGTTGGTTTTTAAACGATTTCCTGCTTGACGCATCCAGCTGATGCCTGCAGCCTTTATTATTTAAACGAATTTATCTAATTATTTCCTCATCATTTTTGAATTATTAAACGCCGTATTTAAATGAATTAATCTAATTATTTCCTCATCATTTCAACCCATAAATGACCCACTACTGAGTTGCGTGTCTTTCAAATTCATGGAGGGATATTAGACCACTTTGCCGGCCAGACGGCCCATTAATGACCCACTAGTGAGTTGCGCGTCTTCCACAGTCATGGAGAAATATTTGCCTACTCTGCCATGCACAAAATGTTCTCCATCAAGTTTGCCTTCTCTTACGACTAAATGGTCTGACCCTTGCGTACCTTTAGTCGGTTCTTACGACACCCTCAGGATGTTCTGGGCTGGTGACATTGTGTGTTATATTATTTGCTACTTATTTGGCTTACAATATATATTTGCTATTTAAATCTTATTTTACAGAGTATGCATGCTTCAACTTTAACCTCTATTATGTGCAACTCGTGATTATAAAAGACATAATTATCAGTAATACCTTCGCTTGGCTTCTCCTTACTTAAATAGTTTATTTATTTGATCGGAGATAAACAAACATGTTTATAACTAACTCATGCCCTTGGTTTTGCCCGGGTAGCTTGCACTTGCAGTTATTTTTATTTTATTTTATTTTAATAATGTTTATGTAAATTTTGCACACCCACAAGGTTAAATATGGAATTTGACTGAATATATATTTTTTTACCACTTTGTATGCACCCATATTCAGCAAATAAAGATAATTGCCTCGTTGGTCTAGTGGTTAGATGTGCCGCCTTTGGATCAATGGGTCCCGGGTTCGATTCCGGGGTCGGGCAAGTGTCTTTGTCTAAACCAGAGGCACTGGCTCGGAGTCTGGGTGTCATTCTATCTATAATATGTATGTATTTACAAAAAAAAAGTATATAAGTAGTTTATCATCCATCTCGTTACCATAACACAAGCATTAAGTTGCTTAGCTTGGGACGAGATGGCGTTGTGTGAAATGTCCAAGGATATTTATTTATTTATTTATAATTATTTATTTTTATAAGTCTCTTTATTCCAAGATAACAATATGTTTTCGTTCTGTTGGCTGTTGGATGTTTTTCAGTTTATATCCTTTTTATGGCCTTGTACTTCGAGGAGGCCTGAGTCAGTAGTGGGTCATTCATGGGTTAAAATGATGATGATGATGATTATCCCTCTTCAAGGCCTTATATATTTTCATACACGATTCTTAAGTACAGTTAAGTCCACTACAGTACAGATAAGTCCACTGAGTTCTTTCTGCCATGTCTTCCGATGTGGCATCGCGTTCCCACCTGAAAGTTAAAAAGAAAGATGTATCCGTTGACAACCTGTGAACGCCATAATTGGTTAATATTATAAAGCAGAGAGACAGATCAGTATCTGTGATTATTTTACGAGTTATGTCACTTTTCCAGAACATATTTTCTAGAAAAAAAAAACAGTTGGTTCAGTTTTCCTGAAATTTAGTACTATAAATGACCCATTGCTGAATCAGGTGTCCTCCAATTATATGGAGGATAATTAGTTTACTGTGCCAGGCTGACCAGACGGGTTGGCACAGGGCTTTGTTTGCCTTCTTTTGCGGCTAGGTTCTCTACCAAGTAATTTGGTCGGTTCTTACGACACTCTGGAATGCTGTGGTGACATTTTATACTCTAAATCCTTCACTACACGGTATACTGATCATAAGTATCTTAGAACCTTGTTAATTCAATGTAATACTTAAATTACGGTTAGTCATCACTACATATCACTATCACTATCATCATCATCACTATCATCATCACTATCACTATCATCATCACTATCACTACATAATATAAAACAAAGTCGCTGTCGTCTGTCCGTCTCTTAAATCTTTAAAACTACGTAACGGATTTTGAAGCAGTTTTTTTAATAGATAGAGTGATTCAAGAGGAAGGTTTATATGTTATAATACATGCATAATATTGTAGAGAAACACTGATAAATTTAGATGTTCATCATTGCACCCGTGCGAAGCCGGGGCGGGTCGCTAGTAATAAATAAAAAAAAAAAAACAAATCTCAGCTAAGGATGTAAAAATCTACTCTAAAAGTTACATTGCCACAATTATAATTGTAAACGATAGTACGCGCAAATGATTCAATATAGCGCATGAGCGTCGATGAATTAATATTTATTATGGTAATCGTCGCTGGGAATAATGTTTCAATATGCGCGCGCGCATTGTACCGGCCGACGCCTGTGCGTGGGATGGCAGACCGGATAGCCTGGCCAGAGCTTATGGTACAAGATTGTTTTTGATTTTTGTAATTGTTATTTAATTGACTGGCGGTTTCTCTTCATCATTCTAGTACATAGTCAAAATCAAAATCAATCAAAATCAAAATGTTTTTTATTCGAATAAATTCTTACGACTGCTTTCAAATAGTCAAAAAAAGAAATTAGTACTTTAAATCAAAATTTAAAGAAAAAAATAAGAATAATTTATAATTTAGTTTTTACCACCGGTTCGGAATGCCATTCCACAGAGAAGAGCCGACAAGAAACTCCATGGTTGCTCTTTTAAATAAGTGTCACCACCCCATTCCATTCTAAGGGTGTCGTAGGTAAGAGCCGACAAAAGGAAGAAAAATAACCTAGCCGTAAGAGAAGGAAACCTTAATACGAAACCCTGTGCCAACCCGTCTGACAAGCGTGGCATTACTAATTAAATACTTGCAATCCTGCCTGCCTTGTTGGCCTTTGGAGCACGGGGTCCCGGGTTCGATTCCGGGGCCGGGCAAGTGTCTTTTTGTAAACCAGAGGCAGTTGCTCTTAGTCTGGGTGTCATTTGTATTCGTGAATTTAATGTTTGTAAACTGCCCCCACGATACACATTATACCTTATGTAGGGGCAAAAAAAAATCCCTCATGTAATTGGAGGAGGCCCGAATCAGCAGTGGGTGATTTATGGGTTGAGTAGTAGGAGAAACGATAATCTTTGTTTTTCCATAATAAAAAAAAAACAACATTAAAGCTGTTCAACCCGTTTCGGAGGAGTTCAATAGCAAAAACCGTGACAAGATTTTTATTAACGTTAAACGTTTAAATACCGAATAATTTTACCCGTATTATTAAATTTTGCATGGCGTCGGAATCCGCGGTTGTGCAAGTGCATGGCTCTCGAAACATCTTCAAAGGTCGCGCGCTGACCGATAACGACTGCGGCCTTCTGCGGCCCGAATGCACCGGCCTGTGGGGCATTATGGGAACTTTACTCTCACAACTTTGTACTTCATAACGATGATATTTTTGAAAAATATGCGCTTGATTTATCGCATCAAAGTAACGCTTAACATAAAATAGATTATCGCGATTGTTCCATATTCAAATTAAACACTTTTAACATTATTTAATTGCCGACGACGTTCCGAATGATTTGGAGCAATAATTAAACAATAAAATGCACAATGATTTCTTAGTATTTTGCGATTATTTTACAATAAAATTAAACACTCTTTAACGGATTTATCGCGTGTATCGGATTTATCAAGACGACTGTCATCTAGTCTCTCCCATGACCACGACTGCTGCAAAGCATTCGAAACGTCGGGAATTAAATTTTAATTAATTATTAATTAATTTAATAAATCCGTTAAAAAGTGTTTAATTTCAATAAAATGCACGCTATGAATCTGAAAAAGTGTTTAATTTAAATCTGTTAAAAGTTTTACAATTCTAAATGAATTTATTTATTTACATAGTGAACTGTGCCTAAGGCAGTTATGCTGGAGGTTCAGCAACGTCTGGCTACTTATTACGTCTGGTATTTGTAATAGTTGACATCCTCCGTGCTTGAGAAGGCACCTAAAGCTGCCATTCCACTATGTATGACAGTCGTTACACGTAGTCAATAGTGTGAGTACTCACAGCTGGTCTAACTATTTAATAGATTTATATAGATAACACTTTATTGTACATTTGCGACATATACGTTGCTTACGGGAAAAAATGGTTATTCACCGTTCAGCGGGCTGTTGAATACCCTCTCTAAATGAGCACCTCTCCTCACTCCAGCTGAATATTATAAATTATAACAAATATAAATGTATAATCAATCATCGTACAGTACAATATAGCATTATAAATAGTTTATTTTATTTTGTCTATCATATATTGCATAACGCCGTCCACTGAGGATGCAACGATGGCATTTGGATGCGCGCGCGCCACCGGTCGCCTGACCTTTGCTTTTCGTCCCAACATCGCCGTATCTGCTTGACTTAGCATGATTCCCATCTGTAGCAGTAAATGCAAGGATTGTACAGTAGCCATTTCTTTATCCGATTATTACGGTCAGTTGTAGGGCATTGAACGATATACATACAAAACTCTCATTTCGAGAGTACGTGTCGGTTTGGTTATATTATGCCTGAGAACGTAGCGAGAGAAATAATAACTATGAATAAATTAATAAAATCAAAGTCAAAAACTATTTTGGACTTACTAAATGATTTCTTAGGTTTTCGCAACACATTGAAATTAAACACTTTTTAACGGATTTAGCGTGTGGCGTGTGTTTATTACATTATTTAATTCCCGACGTTTCGAATGCTTTGCAGCAGTCGTGGTTGCACAGTTGTCTTGTCTTCAAAAGTACAAAGAAACACCTATCGCCTTTATTTGTTTTATTGATGAAGTTCCCTGTGCACGCAGAAATCGCGCACGTTGTCCAGAGGTTTTGCAGATGAGTGTTGTGCTTGAGATTTGTTCAATTTAATTACTGGATCCCAGGCAGGTGGCACTTGCCAACCATATCCACTCTATTGAAATATCGCGCATCATTCTTGGAATGTAATGATTTTCTTTATCTAGGATTTGAGGTCTATCAAAATGAATGTAGTGGTTGGTTTTATTGAATACTACTAATACTATAATAAACTTCTTTTGTGGCGTATCTATAGCGGATGGTTATAGAATTTTTGTGACAATATGTATAGCCACATTGTTGAACCTTGTATGGTAACATCTCTAATATTTAAGTAAAGGTATTCTCACGAATTTACCCTTTTTGATGAACTGAGCATTATATTTAATTATTGCTTTAAAATCTTTGTGTATGAGTTCATTCTAAAGTTTCTTAAATTACCTACTGTTATATTGTAATATTGTAGTAACAGTGAGATTTTTATTAATTTAACTACGTGTGAGGCTTTCGCGATTATTACACATTCAAAATAAATACTTGCCGCCTTTGGATGGTCGCCGGTTCGATTTCGGGCATTTGCTTTGAGTCTGGGTGTCATTTGTGTTCGTGAATTACATGTTTGTAAACTGCCCCCTGCTGTAATTAAGTCTAATGCACGGGTAACGTTTTTTTAAAAAGAAAAAACAATACCGATTTATCACGTGTTAAATTCTCAGCCCACTGTTGAGTCGGGCCTCCTCCCATTACATGGAGGGTAATTAGGTTATCGAGCTACACTGGCCAGGCGAGTTTCGTTTTAAGTTTTCCCTTTCTTCCTGCTAGATTTTCAGCTGTGTCATTTTCTTTTATCGACTCGTATGACGCCCTCAGAATGTAATCGGGTGGTGAAACTATGTACTCTAAACTCACCACACGGACTCACAACGGCAACACTTTATTGCCAGTTAATCAAGAACAAAGTTGCAAATCCACCGTGTAGATCAATACGATTAGTTTTTAAACTCGTCTCACGAAGCTACTGACCTTTTGCAGTTCCCATAGTTTTGAATAATATTGCCATAACAAGGGTATCTTCCACAAATACGGATGTACTGTAAGGGACAATAGATTTACTACCATTAAAATTCAATAAGGGTTAGCCTAAGAGCTTGTACATACGTCCCATTCGGCATACAGACTAAATACAGTATTGTTTTATGATTGTCTAAATTTGTTAAATTGCCTTTTTCCTATGCTATTGGAGACGGCGACTGGTCTTATCTCATTTGGCTAACTACCGGTATTAACAGGGAGTTCCGTGTGGTGCCGAATTTGAAATATACCGACAGTGTCACCACCCCATTGCTTCCTGAGGGTGTCGTAAGAGCTGGCAAAAGGAAATGATAAGGCTGAAAACGGCTGAAAACTCTGAAAAAGGAAAACGGCAAGAGAAGGAAAACTTGATACAAAACCTTGTGCCAACCCATCTGACCAGAAAAGTAGGCTAATTACCCTCCCTGTGATGAGAGGACGCCCTGCCCAGCAGTGGGTCATTTACGGACTGAAATAAGAATGATTTATATGATCTGTCTTACACATCATCATCATCATCATTTCAGCCAAAAGACGTCCACTGCTGGACATAGGACTCCCCCAAGGATTTCCACAAAGGCCGGTCCTGGGCCGCCCGCATCCACTGCTTTCCGGCGATCTTAACCAGGTCGTCGTTCCACCGTGTGGGAGGCCTACCAGCACTGCGCCTTCCGGAACGCGGTCGCCACTGGAGGACTTTTCTGCCCCATCGGACGTCGGTCCTGCGAGCTATGTGCCCTGCCCACTGCCACTTAAGTTTGACAATCCGGTGGGCTATGTCGGTGACCCTGGTTTTCCTGCGTATCTCCTCATTTCAACTCCGAGCACACATTTAACAAGGCCAACCACCACAATCCACTTTGATAGACCTTTGTCTGTCTTACACAAATCTGTCTTATCTCTGCTTTGTACTAATAAAAAAAAACCAACGGTTTTTTACTGTAAAGTTGCATTCCGAACCGATAGTAAATGTAAAATTTTATATAGTTGATATTAATGGTAAATGTTAATAAATTTTAAATTATAATAAAATCGTCTATTTTGGCCTGTCAAAAAAGTTAAAATGAGCCAACTGGATTAAATGAATTTTGACTTTGGTGGTTAGTCTAGTTGTTATAAAATTAAGTCATAAAGTTTTTTGATTCGGATCAAATTTATTTTTACCTTTTTATACCAATAAATATGATGTCCATTGGAAGCAGTAGTTCGCGGCGAGTTGCTAACTTAAATTAAAATTTAAAAACTAGTCTAAAGTGTAGTTATTATCGTTGTTTTTAGTGTTACACCTAAATAAATAACAAATACGTGCAGTGACTAAGTATTTATAGTGAAAAAACTCGGATAAATAACATAAATCATTTCTCTAATACTAGCCGTTGCAAATCCATTGGTGTTGTTTCGGTTTCAAATCAGTGTTGAATAAAACGCGTAAGTGACGCCTATTTCACGGCTCTTGCGACCTTTCGTTCGCGAGATTTCAAGCGAGCCACACTCCGACGCCGCTCAGCGCTTTCACCATACCATCGCTTTATTCTATTTTGTACCGCTAGACACCGCATGCTCTGTGATTTGCTTGGGGCGCTCTATTATCCATAACCGATATTTTGAATTGCACCGACAAAATGTCTAAAAAAAACTGCGCTGGTTGTTTGAATGATTTTAACTGCAAAGAATGCTTGCAATGCTCTATTTGCCACCAATGGTATGACTTATTGTGTGCCAATGTTCGCGATACGGTGTTTAAAAGCATGAGCATCAAAATAAAATCAACCTGGAAGTGTCCTAGCTGTGTTAGTAAACAACCTAAGGACGATAATACAAACACACCTGCCAGACCGACGAGACTTGCGAGCCCCACCGCGGAGCGGTCCCTGGGATCGCTGTCAGCCCCGGTTACCAATGTCACTGTTCGTAATAAGTCTAAACAGTCACAAAGCCACTCACCAATTCAAGCAAATGAAGACACCACAATCGAGTTCTCCAGAGGCACGTTGCGGGAAATTATTAAGCAAGAAATACAGAGTGCGCTAAAAGATTTAGTAGCCGATCAGTTCAAAAAAATTAACGATTTGGTCGCAGGTTTCAATGAGTCACTTTCTTTCTTTAACGAAAAGTACGAAGAGATGAAAAATATGCTGGAAGACAAATCATATAGGTTACAGAAGCTTGAAAAAGAGAATTGTGCCTTCCGGGATGCCATGCAACAACTTAGCCAGCGTCTAAACTTGGTAGAACAAAATTCCAGGTCCGGAAACGTCGAGCTTCAGTGCGTACCAGAAAACAAGGCTGAAAATTTAGTTACCACCGTGCTGCAACTGGGTAGGGTGATTGGTTGTGATATTAATGACCCCAACATACTACACTGTACAAGAATCGCCAAGAAAGATACACAAAGCACCAGGCCCCGTTCTATTCTCGTAAAATTCAGCAGTCCACGTCTGCGTGACAGTTTCCTTGCCGCTTCAATGAAATATAATAGAAACAACAGCCAAGCGAAACTGAACACTAGTCACCTGGGTATCGCAACGGAGAAACCTCAGCCCATTTACGTCACGGAACATCTTTCTACAGCAAATAAAGCTATCCATGCCGCTGCTCGGATCCGCGGTAAAGAACTTGGCTTCAAGTTTATCTGGGTTAGGGATGGCAAGGTCTTCATGAAAAAAGACGAGTCTTCACAGAGAATTGTTATTAATAGCCTTGATAAGATAAAATCCTTAGTATAACTCTACTAACTAATGTCATAAATTGCAAGTTCCTATTGTTACTATCTAGTCACATTCAATTATCCACTTCAAGTATATTATCAAAATGTACGAGGCTTAAAAACCAAAACTATTGACTTCTACCATAACATATCTATACATAATTATGACATCGTAGTGCTTACGGAAACTTGGTTAAACAGCGGTGTCTACGATTCTGAGTTGTTCGACGATAGATATGTAGTTTATAGGCGCGACCGTGAGTCAAGTAGATATAAAACTCGTAAAGACGGCGGCGGGGTTTTAATTGCTGTGTCGAAGGCTTTAAAATCGTGTAGATTGTGCCACTTTGAGAGCGACATTGAAGATTTATGGATAAGTGTTGACAGAAATTCATCTAACAAATCTAACAATAAAATCTATGTCGGTGGAGTATACCTGCCACCACCTGTTCATCGAGATACACTGGAGCTGTTTACCAAAAACGTTTTTAAGTTATTTAATCAAAATGAACAAATTTTGATTTTAGGAGATTTCAATCTCGCTAATGTTAGATGGCTTCCTAACGATGACCCTTTATGCCTGTACCCAGAACCCAGCAACTCTGATTTAATTGCTATACTCTCAGAGTTCATAACTTTATATGGCCTAAATCAATACAATAATATTCTAAACAACAAGTCCAAAATATTAGATTTAATACTCTGTAACACCCCCATTACGAACATCACCCGTTGCAAGTACAGTTTGTCAAAAGAGGACCCTTTACATCCCCCACTTGAGTTTTCTCTACCAGTGCTAGCGGAGCGTTTTTTAGAATTTAATAATGTGCATAAACCAAACTTTTCTCGAGCAGATTACGAAAACGTCCAACGTCATTTGTCAGCAATAAAATGGAAAAATGAGTTTAAAAACTGTTCATCTGTTAACGAAATGGTGGGCGTTTTTTATAACTTACTAAGACATATTATCACTGAATATATCCCTATGAAAAAAACAGCCAGCGATAAATATCCACCTTGGTACTCACGTGATCTTATACGACTTCTGAGAGATAAGTACAAATATCACGTCCGTTTTAAAAAGTACAAAAATCCATTAGACCGGGAACACTTTGAGAGATTACGGGATGAATGCAATGTTCTAAGATCTACATGCTACAAGAAATATATCTCAAATATGGAAAACAACATAACAAAAAATCCGAAAACATTTTGGTCTTTCATAAAAAATAAAAGAAAGGGTAGCAGTACATATCCGGCACAAATGTCTTATAAAAACAAAATCGCATCAGGTGGAAGCGATATTTGCAACATGTTTGGGGAAAACTTTGCAAGTACCTTTAACGCCCCTACAGATATTCCAAATCTCACTAACACTGGTTATTCTCTCATGTCTGCAGCACTGTGTAGTTTGGAATTTGATAGCAAAGAATTATACCATGAATTAATTGGACTAAATGAAAGTAAAGGCGCGGGTAGCGATGGTATTCCACCTATTTTTATTAAAAGTTGTGCAAAGGCCTTAGTACTGCCCCTTCAAATAATCTTCAATAGATCCTTACGCGATGGTATCTTTCCAGACACCTGGAAAGAAGCTCTCGTCATACCCATATTTAAATCTGGAGAAAAGCATTTAGTGGCTAATTATAGACCAATCTCAATATTAGTTACATTTGGTAAATTATTCGAAAAACTTGTAAGCAAACATCTGATGTGGTATCTTAAAGGACACATTACTGAGTATCAGCATGGTTTCGTTAAATCTAGATCGACCAATACTAACCTTCTATGTTTCACGTCGGCTTTGTCTAAGTGCCTTGACAATCGTATCCCAGTGGATGCAGTATACACTGATTTTAGCAGAGCGTTCGATAAAGTAGATCACTGCCTGCTTATTATTAAATTGGCAAAACTGGGTGTAGGGGGAACGATGATAAAGTGGTTTAAATCTTATCTAGAAAAGAGAGAATCAAAGGTGGTAGTAAACGGTCATTCCTCTGAAAGCTATGTAGCAACCTCTGGAATCCCGCAAGGATCGCATCTGGGGCCCATTCTTTTTAATGCTTTCATCAACGACATAACTGAGTGCTTCAAACACTCCCGTGTTTATTTGTTTGCGGACGATTTAAAGATAATGAAGCCAATTCAGACTAATTTAGACTCAAAAATGTTACAGGATGACATCAACAGACTTGTAGAATGGTGCAAACAAAACAAAATGCTTTTAAATATAAGTAAATGCCACTACATCCAGTTTACTCGTAATAATAAAGTGCTTGAGAACAAATACTACATAGAGGGAGTTGAATTAGGGAAACTGAGCAAAATCCGCGACCTGGGTGTTCAACTCGATCAAGCGCTAAAATTCGATGTGCACATCCTGAACATTGTCTCACGGTCTTTCAAGGTACTGGGATTTGTTTTGCGAAATAGTAAGGAATTTAAAAGGCCCGCTACTAAGATCACGCTTTTCAACACTCTAGTCCGTCCTATCCTAGAATATAGTTCCGTGGTATGGAATCCGCATTACGAGGTTTACTCCAAGCGACTAGAGAGTGTCCAAAAGCGATTCCTTTACCATCTGTGCTACGGAGATCACTTAGCGAAGCAACTCACTAGCTACACTGAAAGGCTGAGACACTATCACATGGATACACTAGCCAGTCGTAGGAGAAAACTGGACGGCATCACCCTTCACAAAATATTAAATGGAACGATAGATTGCAGTGAACTTTTAAGCTCTTTAGAGATTAAAATTCCGACTCGGATTCCCAGGCATAACACTTACAATCTATTTTATATTCCTGGCTCCAAAACGAACCTCGGTCATTACGCCGCTGTACCAAGACTTTGTAGGCAATATAATATGTTAGCTAAAACCACGAACTTGGACATCTGTGAGTCTCTGTCCAAATATAAAAAGTGTTTATCTGATTTAACGTAATTTAATTTAAGTACCTATATCTAAATGTTATATTCTCCCATTTTTTCTTTATTTTCCAAATTTTACTTAATATTAATGATATAACTTTGGCTTAGTTTTTAAATTTAAAATTATTGTGCATGCTGTGGTCTCCTATAAGTGAAGGAGTACACTATTTAAAACCTGATGTTGCCATATAACAATGAATCATGTATTGTGTATATCTTTTGTTGGAGATCCTTATTAATATAAATAAATAAATAAATAAATAAAAGGAAACTCTCTGTAATCATACGAACAATATTTAAACGTATTTGCCAAAGAATTCAGTGCACACTAGCCTTAGCTCTGAGAAATAAATCGTCATAGAAGGCTATCCGTGTTGGACATATCAGATTCAGAATGGCGACGGTCAGGGCCCTTGCGCATTGTATTTAATAACGGTTAGAATACGCCGAATGCTATTCAAATGAGAGCCCTTAGAAAGCTTTACACAATTTGTGTTCAATAGTGTTTTGACACTCATGAATATGAACATTATTGTAGCAAAAAAGCGCTGAAATAACCTACCAAGAAATTAAACACTTTTTAACGGATTAACCATCATCTCTATTGAAATTTCGATGTTTTTTAAGCTCAATAGCCTCGCGGATCATTCTTGGAATGCAATGATTTTCCTTGGCAAGGATTTGAGGTCTATCAAAATGGATTGTGGTGGTTGGCCTTGTTAAATGTGTGCTCACAAACATCAGCATCTTGAAGGGGATGTTAGGCTTCACTGGTCTTAAAAGTTGGCTGATTTTCCTGTGTGGCTTGAAGTAAGTTTTTATTGAAGCACGTTTCGGAATATTTCAAACTTAAATAAATAATGTAATATATGTATGTAATCAGTGTAATATAATAATATACACGCGATAAATCCGTTAAAAAGTGTTTAATTTCAATGTGTAATAATCGAATATTGTAATCGAATGCGATAAGAAATCTTTACCTATCAAGATTTTAAGAAACCAACTAGACAAGACTAGATGTTTTTGCAAACCGAGCTAGACCAAAAACAATACTAAATAAGAATTTAGATAGTTAGCCTACGTTGCCACGCTAGCTTTGTCAGTTCTTACGACACCTTTAGGATGGAATGGGGTGAAGACACTACGTATTTTAAATCCATCACCACTCAGATAACATGGAGGGATGAACATTACTGTCTTAGTAGTAGTCTTAGTCGTAGAAAATCGAAATTTATTTTCTATTTTTAGTTCGATTTTCTATAAAAGCGTATTTTTTTGTTTTTTTTTAAACTTTTATTTAGTTGAAATATCATAAAGCTATTGCTAAATAATCACTAAAAATATAGCAATGGCTTTATGATATTTACATCTCTATTAGCTATTGCATCTAAGAGCGGTGTTCCACCTTGATCACCGTTATTATTATTATTGTATTAATGAAATGGGTCAAAATGTTTAAAATATTAAACTGTCATTGGCCTTACTAAGTATGCCAAATTTCGAGTTAATCCGAGTTATGAGTTAATCCGTTTGAAGTGGGTCAAAATCATGTTTAAAGATTCCGTTTCATACATACATACAAGCGAAGCTAATAAAAGCGTATTAAAAACTGATTATATTTAATGCGTTGCTACATAAACACGCATTCAAAATCAAAACACATATAATCAAGTTGGCTCTTTTGACACATCAAGCAATAAAATAAAATAAAAAACTACAATTTAAAATTGATCAACATCTACCACCGGTTCGCAATGCAGCTCTACAGAGAAGAGTTGGCAAGAAACTCTGTAGTTGCTCTTTTTAGATCGCCATTTTTAGATACAAGACTGGATGTAAGACAGATTTGTGAGAGCTAACTCACGCAATAGTCGCAAAGGGCATTAAGTACAGCATCCAAAACCGCTTATCTCGATAAATCAAGATGAGATTCCTCAATCAGTTACCTCATTTCCTTATTCTGGCTGTAGTGTTAAGGCAATAGACGAGAGTTGACCGCAAGTGGATGCTGCACTGGATGTAATATCGCATTGTGATTGTCCCAGTGTGAGAGAATGCGATGACGAATTTATTCCTGATTTTGTTGCAGACTATTTTCTAGTTTTTAATTTTATTAGATACTACCTGTGCCCTCGACTTCGTGCGCGAGTAATAGTGTCTTTGGGTAGTATTTTTATCCCCCCTTTCAACCCCATATAACCTTTTTTCACATTAAAAAAGTCTTTTCTCAGATTCTCTTTACCAAATTTCATTTAAATCGGTTCAGAAGTTGTAGAAGGTAAGTTGCAGTGGGCAGGGCACATACCTCGCAGGACTGATGACCGATGGGACACAAAGATCTGCTAGTGGCGACCGCGTTTCGGAAAGTGTAGTGCCTCCCACACGGTGGACCGACGACCTGGTCAAGGTCAATGGTTGCCGCTCTGGGTCAGCTTTCGTGGAAATGCTTGGGGGAGGCCTACACCCAGCAGTAGACATCTTTAACCGAAACGATGATGATGATAATGAATTCACGGACGTAATTAACACCCAGACCCAAAGCCAGTGCCCTGGAATCGAACCGACGACCCGTAATCCACATGGCACATCCAATACCTAGTCCATCAAGGAAATCGAAATCTGTTACCATAGTATAGCATTATACTGAATTTGTATAAATCCAAAACGGTATTCCGTCAAGTCACACTGAACATGTCAACCAATAAAAACATAATTTAAAAACAGAATACCGATATTAAAACCTCATTTCGTGGTTGCTAAGTACCAATCGTGTTCTAAATGACTGTACCAAATACGAAACTGCCATTAGGTGCACCGCTATAGTCATTGTAATGAGCGGATCGCACATACGGCATAATTGTTCTAGGACTGACGCAGTTCTAGGGCCAAGGGCCAAACGAGACTTATAACTCATCCTTACTCTTCGTACATACGACCGACTTGCTGTTCCCACACATTATAGAGTTTGGAAAACATTTTAAGGAACTAGGCACGTGTCAGTTCTTTAATCAATAGTGAAACGGCTCCGTGTGGTGTCGGATTGTTGTGGTGACGGATTAATGAATGTGGGTGGACGCCAGGGTTGTGGGATTGTAGGATTTTGAGCATGAGGAAATGTATGTAGAGACTACCACCAAGGGCGGAACAAGGGCCAAAATAAGATAGTGGTAATGAAATTAAACAATTTTTAACTGATTTATTGCTTGTAGGTACTGTGAATAATCGCGAAGACGAAGAAGTGTACGATTATCATGATTAAATCTTTTTTTTATTACTAACTAGTGGCCCGCCCCGGCTTCGCCCGTGCAAAGCGGGGTGGGTTATACATATAAACCTTCCCCTTGAATCACTCTATCTATTAAAAAAACCGCTTCAAAATCCGTTGCGTAGTTTTAAAGATTTATGCATACATAGGGACGGACAGAAGAATGCGACTTTGTTTTATACTATGTAGTGATACTCAGCCCATAAATAACCACACTCCTCACATTACATGAACTATAATTAGCCTACTGTGCGGCACTGGGTAGACGGGTTGGCTTTGTTTTTCGTATGAAGTTTTCCTTCTCTTGCGGCGAGGTTTACGGCCCTCTTATTTTCTTCATGATTCGTGATGGGATGGGTCAGCATCCGTCAGCACGTGGACAAACTCACAATACCTTATAATATTTATAACTTTAAGGCTATAAATATTATTAATACAATCGCTTCATACAGAATCGTTTAACATACAAATTCACCATTTGTTTTTCATTACAATATAACAATAAGCCTGCTTTTAAATTTTAATATCTTGCAACTGCTACCGGAGTCATGATATCACCATAATGCCACAGCCTAAAATATTGTCAAGCAAAACATGTTCAATATTCACAGTAGGCATATTTAAATGGTCGGGTATATTCTCGTGTATGGTTAAAGCTCAATGTCTAAGGTCGTATGCCAACACACGTCCCAAAGACTCGATAGGTCAAGAAGTTTAAAGGTTAAACGGGACTGGGGTCAATGTTGTTACATTGTTATGTAGATTTGTGACTGTGGCGTGACAGATATTTTGTCAGCTAGGTTATTGTGCGTGCATAATGTAAATGACCATGTGGAGGTTATGTGGAAGACACTATATTGGTTGGATGGGTTGGATGTGCCGCCTTTGGATCAACGGGTCCCGGGTTCGATTCCGGGGTCGGGCAAGTGTATTTGTCTAAACCAGAGGCACATGCTTGGAGTCTGGGTGTCATTTGTGCTCATGAATTACATGTTTGTAAACTGCCCCCGTGATACAAGTTAAACCTAGTGCAGAGTTTCGTTTTAAAAAAAATCTAGTCATTTGTTAAGATATGGCTTGTAGTCTATTTATCACAAGGATAATTTAAGCTACTGCTAATACTACGTTGTAGTATCAGTAGTAGGTCAGGGCGCAATTTACCATCTCTACGCGCCCCGGAGTCCCACATAACCCGGCCAGTCCCCAAACGACCGGGTATCCAAGAGGATATTCGACGAAAAAAAACAATTCATTCGCTGTCATTTTGTTTGGTCGACTGTCACCCTCAGGGTGGAATGGGGTTGTAAAATTATTTTATGTATTCAAAATCCATCAGCACTTACATCGTTACTTTGTGGCTAAAATAAAACACTAAGATGGCGAAAAAACATATAATAATAAACACTAGTTCTTAGTTAATCTTACTAGTTTAATAGTTAACTGTGAAACAGTCTGCAGAAGTATTCATTCCATTATATGTATCAGGATTTCAATAGTTTAATCACGTTAAAAATTAAACAGCGACATCTATTTACAAAAAACTAACTAATCAAATTTAAAGTCAATGTAGAATAAGCCTGCTGGTGTTAGAAAACAATAATGCAAATTAGGAAAAGTTTACGAACTGGCCACAAAGACATAAGTTAAAAATAATATAACATTCTGCCTTTAAATAGTAGTAAATGAGTGTAATTGCGAGTAAAGCATGCCCATTCAACTCCAACAGTTGGTACGGTCGGTACGTGCGATGCGTTATCAGACGGTTCCCATGCTCTCTCGGATAAATGACCGGCGCTGGGTCAAGATGGGGCTGCGATGGCCATGGGTTGGCTTAGCGCGTTGTACTGGATTGGGGCTAGGTTATGTTATTTTCCTTGTGGTAACGGATTTAGAATACATTGTGTCACCATCCCATATCATCCTAAGGGTGTCGTGAAAGTCGACATAGGAAATGACAAGGCCGAAAACCGAGCGGCAAGAAAAGGAAAACTTGATAATAAACCCTGTGCCAACCCGTCTGGCCAGCGTGGCACAGTAGGTAATTACCCTCAGTGTAGTTGGAGGAGGCCCGACTCAGTGGGTAATTTATGGGCTGAAAAGTAGTAGTAGTATTTGTCATTACGTACATGTGTAGCGTGTAGCGTGTTTTCTTGCATCATAATGCTTTTTTTCTTGCCGCCTCTTCTTTGTAGAGCAGCATTCCGAACCGGTTGCAGTTTCAGTAGGAACCTGGGTAGACGCAAGGGCTGTGCGTTACCCAAAGAGGTGGATAGATTGTGTGAATGAGGAAATATGTATGAAAGTTATGAATGTATATTGACGACCGATAGAAGTATTATGAGACTACCATCTAGCGTAGGACATGAGCCGAACAATGACGGTAGTTTTTAATTATGACGGTTTAAAAGAGTTTTGTGACTTCTCATGTCAAAGATTATAACCAGCCAGCAGTATTTGCTTATACGACCTTCAATATGAACTAAGTATATTTCTCACCGGATATACGTACCTACGATCTTATATAATATATGCATCACAAGACGTAGCTTCCGCAAATTACAGTTAGGTTCATAGACATTTTCTTCCGTAAAAATTGACAGGTCGCGTTGTCTCGCGCATGATTCTGACTCCTGTTATCGACGACATCGGAGCGACGCACGCGCAAGTGAGCTCCGATACAATCTGTTCTCATGGTCCGAGCTCCCATACCTGACAAATATACAATATGTATCTTCCTCTCCTTTTCTTTACGATTAAATGACCACTAAGAGCATGAGACAACCGATTATTGTTTGGGTAGACCGCCTGTCTTTTTCACGCTACTGAATAAAAAATATCCTTTTTAGGTGAGGCTGGGGAAATGCTCTATAAATATGGGGGCCGGCGATTATGTGGGATTCCGGAAACTACTCGTCTACCCACTAAAACCCCAGCGAAATATCCTCACACGACACGCTTGGGGCGCTACAGGATCGCGTAAACGCATTCCACTGTGATGCCCCGACGAGGTGCCTGCTGCACCTGGTCTATCCGAGTACGTCTCGGCGACTGGGACGCCCTCAGTCAGTGAGCCTTTCGTACGTGTCGGGTCCTCCGACCCACCACGGCTAAAAAAATATCCTGACCTTTTTTTTCTCAATTTGTAATTAATTGGTGGCTTTTTTTCGTACAAAATGGTTTTATAAGTTAGAACGAAAATATTTCTGAAACAAAAATTTCTCCTCTAGAAATTAGACTAAAAACAATATAAGAAATATACAGTTTGGTGCTCCCCAAATTCGTACGCCTCACGCCGTGCGTCCGCGCACGCCACTTCCGAATGAAGACATCCTTGTAGCAGGATTGTGCAAATATAATATTATGCGGTTTTCTTAACGTCTATACTGCAACGTTTTTTTATATGTTTATATTTTCAATATTTCTATAATCTTTAGAACCTTCTCCTCGCCTCCTTTTTAGAACCAGCGAGAATACTGCCTTGTTGGTCTATGTGCAGATGTGCCGCCTTCGGATAACGGATACCAGGTTAGATTACGGGGTCAGGCAAATGTCTTTATGTAAACCAGAGGCACTCGCTCTGAGTCTGAGTGCCATTTGTATTCGTGAATTACACGTTTGTAAACGGCGGCACCAGCGATACAGGTCACCTATACCTAGACCAGAGGTTTCGTTTTATAAAATGTTGGTGATAAAATGTATTTTTTATCCACAAGCACCGAGCTCTAGTGGTTCCAACATAAAGGTACAGGAATATAAAACTGCTTTATTGTGACGTCAGAAATGTGGGTTGACGTGAAAGCGGATCGTTTGTCTGTCATCGCGACATGATTGCAACAACTTAATGACCACAATGGTGACTTAATTATATACAGAGTGTAACAGAAATGTTATAGCAAAAGGATCGATAATACTACTTATAAAGACACTGTGTGCAAAATTGAGCAACTGTTTTTTTGAAAAATAAGCTTAAAGAACTGAAGAAACACGAATTACAAACTACAACTACTACTACACAGCTTATCTTACTAATATTATAAACGTGAAAGTTTGTAAGTATGGATAGATGGATGGATGGATGGATGGATGTTTGTTTGTTACTCTTTCACGTAAAAACTACTGAATGGATTTTAATGAAAGTTTACAATAATATAGCTCATACATCAGAATAACACATAGGCTACAAGTTATAAAGATATTATGTGAATTACAACAATATAAACAAGTCCAATTAAAAATTTTTAATTGTCAAATTTTCGACCATATTAAACTGTAGACAACATAACGTTACGCTGTCAGTTGCGTTTTGTTAAAGTAGGTTTTATACGGACGGGATAAAAATCTCAGGTATCCTATGTCCAACTTTCTTTTTGTTTTAAATATATATAATGCGGAACAAAGTTCGCCGGGTCAGCTAGTAGATGATATGTACAACATTTTATTTAATCCCATTTCTCCCTTTTATCTTAAAGAACGTTTTGAGTTCCTTTGTGACACACATTTGAGGTCCCTAAGATCATCGGAAAACTTTAAGCTGCATTTCCCAGAACATACATCTACGTTCATGGACAAGTCGTTCACGATTACTGCAATACGTTTATGGAATGCGTTACCCATAACAATAAGATGTACACAGTCCTTAGAAACTTTCAATAAGCTAGTTAAGGAACATTACTTGCAGTTATAATGTTATCTTTATTTGTTATTTTTTCTAATAATTTAAATATGATATTTTTGTATGTATAGTATCAATTTATTAAAATTACATAGGATTTATAGTATTTAAGAGTAATATAATATGTATTAGAATAAGGTTATATATGTATTTATTTTTTCATGTACTACATGTATTTGTCATATTGTATAAATTATTGCACACCCTACCTGCCGTTTTCAAGTTCACAACTCCTATCCATCCAAAGGTTGTCTGGAAGAAATCGCCCTGTGCGATAAGACCGCCCATTGTACATTTATTAGTTGTACTAGCTTTTGCCCGCGACTTCGTCCGCGTGGAATAATGACTTCCGGAAAAAAACAATTTATCCCCGTTTTCACCCCGTTGGGAGGGAATTTCCAATAATCCTCTCTTAGTGGTAGCCTACTCCTCCCAACAAACACACAGGCCAAATTTCAGCTCTCTACTGTCATTCGTTTCCGCTGTGCGTTGTCTGTCAGTCACTCATTAACGGAAGAGTTTTATATATATAGATAGCTGTGCCCGCAACTCCATCAGTGTGTAATTCCTTGTGTATTATTAAGTTAATGTATTGGTAATATTGTTTAGATCACGTTCACATGAGGCTTAAGTACCTATACAACGAAAATACTTCAGCGCATAGCTTCCGGGTAAACTATCCTACTTCACTTAAAACTAAATACCAATAACATAATTAATAATACCTATACCTTTAATTAATAAAAGTACCTACGCTTTTACTTACTTATTATTATTATTAAAAAAAACTGAACATAAATTAACCAAAACTTACCTACTACTAACTAACTACTACTTAACTTCACCTAAAAAGAAATAACTATTAATAATTTGTAATTTGAACGAATATAACACGCCACCAAAATAACTAATATGTACCTATTTTATGAAATAACAACAAAAGAAAATTAAATAAACTAAATTATTGTAAAGACTAAAAGTCGCGCTGATAAACAATATTGCCTGTCAATAAGGGCGAATACTCGGAACGTCTACTCGCATCATCAGCCAAATCCAAATATTGTATGAAGTTCGCGTTTGGATCCCCCGCCCTTTTAAACCTCCCGCGACGACCCGATGCGACGGTTACACAAAAATAATCCTTATAGCATGATTCAGTAATCACGCGCGATGGTTTATTAGCGTATTTCATGAATAACTTTGGTGTTTCTGTACCGATTTCTATGATTCTTTTTTTATTAAATAGGTAATAATGTTAAAATTTATTAATTAGGGATGATTGAGAGTGTTATAAACGTAAGAGTAGACAAATATAATCAGAAAGCTCTGAACTGCTAAGCTATCGGGAGTTACACGTGTTATTGTGAGTCAACCATAAAAGATAGACATTTGCTGTCTTGGAATATTTTTTATATAATTTTAAGGAGAACATTTCCGTCATACATGATTTCTGTGTAGCTTTAACTATTAAGGCTGTGCACACGCGACGGAAGCTTAAAAAATGGAGTAAGTTCTCCTGTTTTCCCAACATTTCCCTTCACTGCTCTGCTCCTATTGATCGTAGCGTGATGAAAAGTATACTATAACCTGCCCAGGAGTATGAAGAACAATTGTACCAAGTTTTGTTGAAATCCGTCGAGTGGTTTTTGTTTCTATAACGAACATACAGACAGACAGACAGACAGACAGACAGACAGACAGACAAAAATTTTACTGATTGCATTTTTGGCGTCAGTATCGATCACTAATCACCCGCTGATAGTTATTTTGGAAAAATATTTCATGTACAGAATTGACCTCTCTACAGATTTATTATAAGTATAGAAGATAGATAGATAGATTTCTCTGATGCCATGTTAACCTTTTCTGATATTGGTGTACAATAAAGAGTATTCTATTCTATTCTATTCTAGATTTATTGACACATTGACGGTGATTTAGGATACATAGTTTCACCAACCCATTTCATTCCGAGGGTGTCGTAAGAGCCGTCAAACGGAAATGACAAGACCGAAAACCTGGCCGCAAGAGAAGGAAAACTTGAAACCCTTTTTTTTTTTTCTTTATTGGAGGAAACCTTTCATAGGTCCCCAGCCGAGGGACGGGGCTGGGGTATGTGGGAATCCCGACCGCGACAAGATGGTGAATTGCGGTCGGTGTACCCACTAAAACCTAACCACTGCTTATCCAGACTCGAGCCAATTCGTCTGCGGGAAAGCTTCTATTCCTCTCACTAGATGATGGCTGGGCGAGGGGAGGTCAGAACTCGACCCTCGGTTCAGCCAAAAAACTTGAAACCCTGTGCCAACCCGTCTGACCAGCGTGTCACAGTAGACTAATTACCTGCCCTGTGACGGGAGGAGGTCTGACTCAACAGTGGGTAATTTGTGGGCTGAGAAGTAGTAGTTATCACACATCGGTTACCAGAAATCTGTATTTATTCGGACTGTTGGCGCAGTGGTTGGGCGATCGACTGCTGCGCAGCATGTCGCAGGTTCGATCCCCGCACGGAAGAAATGTTTGTACGACCTACAAGTATTTGATCTGGGTCTGGGTGTTTTCTATCTATAATATGTATGTATGTATTTACAAAAAAAAATGTATATAAGTAGTTTATCATCCATCTCGTTACCATAACACAAGCATTAAGTTGCTTAGCTCGGGACGAGATGGCGTTGTGTGAAATGTCCAAGGATATATATTACTGATATTATTTTTCTTAAAAACTTATAAAATTTATTGCTATATCCTTTAAATAATATTCTTCATTCATGACCATAGGAATACTACTACTCAGCCCAGGTTAGATGTGCCGCCTTTGGATCAACGGGTCCCGGGTTCGATTTCGGGGTCGGACAATTGTCTTTGTCTAAACCTGAGGTACTGGCTCGGAGTCTGGGTGTAATTTCTATCTACAATATGTAAGTATTTACAAAAAAATAATAATAAGTAGTTTATCATCCATCTCGTTACCATAACACAAGCATTAATTTGCTTAGCTTGGGACGAGATGGCGTTGTGTGAAATGTCCAAGGATATTTATTTATTATTATTATTTATCTACTACGACAACTCAGCCCATAGATGACCAGAGTGGTGATTCAGGCCTCTTCCAGTTACATGGAGCCTAATGTGCTACGCTGACCAGACCGGTTGACACAGGGTTGCGTATCAAGCTTTCTTTCTCTTGTGGCTAGGTTATCAGCCTTGATATTTTCCTTTGTCGGCTCTTACGACACCCTTATGGAATGGGGAGGTGACACTGTGTACTACTCACAGATAACTAAGCTTGTAGGATAATGATTATGTTTGGTAGTTGTATTGTTTTCACTAAAACCCCTGTTTTGTAGTAAAATTTTATTTATTTACAACCAGCTGTATGCTGCGCGAGTTGCTACGCCACTTAGCCCCGCCGCACATGCTCACACTCGCATTGGCTGTCACGCGCCGTGTACGAGGCGCAGTACTTAACTCCGCATGTACGCGTGTGCGTCGACACGTGGGAGCATATACGGAGTACTGCGTTACTAGTACTGGGCCATAGGTTTTAAATACTGCCACTCGCACACGGCTCGTGACAGCCAATGCGAGTCTGAGCATGTGCGGCGGAGCTAACTAAAATAAATTTGAAGGAAAGACTACTATTCTGTAAAAGGACATACAGACAAACATTCATTTTATGTATAAGATGTCGATATCTCCCATATACCTCAACATAGAAAACTATTTTATACACTACAGAACTGGTGCTTTTGATTGGCTCTCTGCGGATGGATGTACGGTTTGTGTTACATCCTGTATATAGACTAGGCTGTGAGCTTAAGACCGTAAAATTGCGAAATATATTAGTTATGATAGAGCTTACTTAGGCGACGGTACACAAATCCACTCAAGAGTGCTTCTTTCTTTGAGGTCTGTTCTTGTTTTCTATCCGTGTTTGCTATATTTGTATACCTTTTTAGACAAGTTGTATTCCTTTTTAGTTGATCTAGGACCTAGATTTGCCGCCATTAGATCACGGGTCTTACTTGCTCTGAGTCTTGATGTCATTTGTGTGTGTAAAATGCCCACGGTACAGGTTATATCTAGTGACGATGCATTGTTTTTTTAGCGAAGAAGAATATCGTTTATTACATAAAAAAGTTATTATACTTATACATTAAGTTATTATTACATGTCAGCACTCCGACAGCCTACATTGGCATAAATACCTACACGTTAATGTATCCTTAAACAATTCTATGAACCGATTATACATACGTTTAATAGACCTATAATACTGAGCCATTAATTGACTGACATGATAAGCCTATTTTATAGCTACCCGCAAAGTCCAGGCCATAAATTAAATTTATATCTGTCCACTTAACATACGTTTAACCTTTTTGGTGCTAATGG
This sequence comes from Clostera curtula, assembly GCA_905475355.2. NCBI lineage: Eukaryota > Metazoa > Arthropoda > Insecta > Lepidoptera > Notodontidae > Clostera > Clostera curtula. The sequence continues at coordinate 5,046,356 of FR997808.1, read as the reverse complement.
TATTTTTGACCAGTGCGCTTATTAAAGTCAAATTTGTCTTAATAATTAAGTGATACGAGTAACTGTCTGTTGTTAATGTATTGTATATCGATTTATTTTCTTACTACTACTATTCAGCCAATAAACTACCAATTGACGAGTAAGGAATCCCATGCCATTCTGAGGGTACGACCCTTTCTTCATCCAGACTGTGGGGAGGGGGGGGGGGGCTGTTGGGGTTTCTGCTGTTCTATAAGTCACTTCAAATCTCGCTTGATAAGACAAATAGCGCACGCAAAGCGACCTATAGATGACGGCGCCGAGTTAGAGACACATACATTTACTATGGCCATGTGTCCACCGCACGCCCGTCACCCGAGAACCGTCATCCCGGCCGCCGATATTTCGTGTAGTTCGGCGTGAACGCGGGTGACGGCGGGTGGTGGACAAACGGCCTAAAGGAATTGAGATTTAAGGATGTGAAACGACATATCATCTGGTGTGGCAACACTACTACTACTACTATTTATCAGTTCATAAATTACCTACTGCTGAGTTGGGCCTCCTCCAACTACATGGAGGGTAATTATCCTTGGGGTGGCGACACTACTTCTACTTATACTTCCCAGCCCATACATTACCCATTTCTAAATCGGACCTCCCCCAACGACATACCCTCTATCTATACGAAAATTTGCCTAGGTGCCGACACTATGTACTCTAAGTTCGCCATCAGGCCTACACGGTACTAAGGTGCGCAACCTTGCGGCTGGCCTGATGTTAAAATATGATGCAGCAAAGGGAAGATAGATTCTATCAGATGGCAACACAACACCATGGTTCCGTTGGTAGAGCTCTGATCACCTTACTCGCGTGCAGGGACACAACAGCACGCAGGGATAGTGTTATATGCCTGCGGCCTGTAGTCAGGTGGTGGTAGTTCCCCAGGTTGTTACCTGTTACAGTCAAAGTCAAATGATTTATTTTGCATGACACAATGGACACTTACAAATTGTCAACATATTAGTAAGATTATACAAATCAAAGTAATATATTTTAGTTTACCACTAGTTCGGAACGCGACCACTGCTGAGAAGAAGTGGCAAGAAACTCAGAGGGCTTGTCAAAGATTTTTTTTTATGTTATTTATTTGTGTTTAATAAATATTGTCACTACTTTTCTTTATGTTATTTTTTATTTTGGCCTAGCTGAACCTTCGCGCTACGCCACTTTGTAAAATAAATTTGAAGGAAAGACATTACACATTTTTTTGTTGTTCAGAAACCTTCGTGGGTTCATGCAACATTTTGCTGAAGATCGTGATCAAATGCATAGTTTACGATTCTTGAAAGGGCATACAAACAAACGTTTAATAGTGGTAACAATTTTGATTTAAGGCATCAACGTTGTTAGCACTAATACGTTAGGGTTAAACAGTCAATAGCCATTGGTTCACAAAACGATAAATCAAACGATTAGATCTCTAATAATGGGTATTTACACGTCACAGCCTACATCTATGAGTCACTATTACAAAATTTGCAAATCAACTCAAAATGTTCTGAGTAGAACTGCCAGTTCCTTACCACCATTTGTTACAAATATAATTGAATTTCAAACCTTATTATTCAGATAATAAAGGTTTTAATTTGTTTTGTTACATGAAACAATAAATGTTGGGTTTATAATATTGTGATTGATCAGAACAATAGGCGAGTGGGCGAAGGTTTGTAATATTAGAGAAAATGGCAGATGTTAATATAATATATTTTTTTAATAGATGTCTCGGCAGCTATAAAAATATAGGCTATTTTGTTGGATTGGTACATCTGACCTTTGCGTTTTACGTAAGATTGATATAAAGTTTTATTTTAATCTATATACTAATATATAAAGCTGCAGAGTTTGTTTGTATGTTTGAACGCGCTAATATCAGGAACAACTGGACCGATTTAAAAAAACCTTTCAGAGTTAGATAGTCCATTTATCGAGGAAGGTTATAGGCTATATTTTATTTTCAAAAGAATTAGGGATCCGTATGAAAATTGCGATTATGTAAACCAAGGTGTAAAATCGAGAACGTATTTATGCGTGCGCTGCAAAAACTATTGACTAAAGACCAAAATGATGTACTACGGGTTTGTAAGTCTTAGAAAGATCTACAAAAAAAGTCCGCGAGAGCACATATCTAACTATCATAATTTAGTCACAATAACCGATTTTATGTTCATAAAAATTATGCATAGAGATAAGCACGGGTTCAAAGCCCACGCGGGCGAAGCCGCGCGCAAAAGCTAGTAATTATTAATAGCGACTACCCATGATTTTGGCTGCGCGGGCTGTACATACATTATCCGTGTGGTGACGAATTTAGAACATAATATAGTGTCACAGCCCCATTCCTGAGGGTGTCGAAAGGGGTGACCAAAATGAATGACTAGGTCCTACAAGGACCTACAAGGTCCTACAAGGACTAGGACCTACAAGAGAAGGAACCTTGGTAAGAAACTCTGTGTTAACTAGTCTGTGCAGCCTGTTTCCTTACTCCGCCCTTAGGACACCCTCAGGTTAAATAGGGTGATGACATTATTTTACCTGAATCGGTCGCTACAAGGATAAAAAGAGTAACTATATATCTATATAAACATATCAATCACGCTTAAAATAATATAGTTATACTAACTATGAATTAACTTACAACTTTGTTGCTAATAAAAGCTATGGCTAAAAAGTTTCACTATTACAATGTATGAGCGTCGAGTAAATTATACTAAGGCCTGTAGAAAGAAGGGCTTAACTTATAACAGATTCTTGGAAAATTAGTCTTTGATGCTAAGGATTAAGATCAAATATTGCAAATAGGTATTTAATGTCGTTCTGTTTTATACAGTTTCTGTTTCGAGCTAATTATAAGAGGCAAATGAAGGCCGCCTGTTTGATGACTGGGGCAATATATTGTCTCCAAGATTTTTCTGCAAACACATTATTATCCTTCTAATTGTAGGACATAATTAAGCTTTTATGGTTGCTACTGCGTAAAATTTGTACCTGCAAATTCATTTGATGATTGTTTATCAACCGCTATTAAAAAGTTCGTTTATAAACTGAGTTGGAATATTCTAAGCCCCGCCGCACATGCTCACACTCGCATTGGCTGTCACGCGCCGCGTGCGAGGCGCTGTACCAAACTCCGCAAGTACGCGTGTGCGTCGACACGTGAGAGCAAATGCGGAGCTCGGTACTGCGCCATAGGTTTTAAATACTGCCACTCGCACGCGGCTCGTGCCAATGCGAGTCTGAGCATGTGCGGCGGGGATAATAGTTTGTTTGAACGGACTAGGGTCCACTTTGGTCCCATAGAAATTAAATTGTAATATTAAATTTGAATTATGAACATAGATTGGACGAGTATGAGCTGCAATTCAACGAATACGTCTATTACCCAGCCAATAAATCACCCACTGCTAAGTCGGGCCTCCTCCAATTATATGGCGGGTAAATAGCCTACTGTGCCACGCTGGCCAGACGGGTTGGCACAGGGTTTGGTATCAAATTTTCCTTCTCTTGCGTCTAGGTTTTCGGCATTGTCATTTCCTTTTGTCGGCTTTTACGCCGCCTTTAAGATGGAATGGGGTGGTGACACTATATATTCTTAATCCGTCACCACACTGACAACTTCCTTTACAGCGCAGACATTTATTTGTCCTATACAATAAAAATAAATCTGTCTAACAACACAACGCCAGTAATAATTGTAAATTGATTATTTGTCGCTCACCAAAGCTGTATTTGTATATTATTAGTTTTTTTTATTATTATGGTTTGTTGTCATTAGCAATATACAACTAAACGTCGTAAGTAAGCCTGCTTGGTTTTCGAGAATAGTGTTCTAAAAACTGTGTAAAAATTGTTCAAGTGTTTTGGAAATTATACAAACAATAACTTTACATTTTGTTTTACAACTGCATCTTAAATTAAAATATAAGTAATGACTTTCTTTGTATCGATTCTGTCGAATTTATCGTTGAGTTAAAAGTTCTCAAACATGGGAAATAGGCAAAGGTAGTTTGCGAGTACGTAAAAAAAAATCTTATTAACCAGTGTTAGGGCCCCCGCGCATTTTAGGCGGCCAGGCCGCGCGGCCAGTCGCGCTGCCTGGCCGCATAATGCGCGGATTGGTCGCGGCGGCCAATAGGCCGCGTATGTGACGCGATGTTGTATATCGTAGAAGAATTAGTTGGCTGCAGCGACTTGGCCGCGCGGCCTGGCCGCATAATGCGCGGAGGCCCTTATAGCAAACCTATTCTTAAACATTGGCCAATATATGTCTTACGAGTTTAATCTCCTATTGTGATATACACAATGTCGAGTCAATGTCAAAATGTATGAAAAGACAATAAAAGTCATTCAAATTTACCAAGAAATCTTTAGGGTTATTTGAAGCAATAGCACTATTTTCAAGAGTAAAATTCGTTTTACAGTGCTTCTTACTCTACCAAGATTCAACAAAGGAACACTAGCTTAACATTTGAAACTTTTACAACGTAACACAGTAAACACACATAACAGTAAATGAATTTTCTTTGTAGTGACAGATACAGAATAAAAAGTGTTTAAATCTAAATGGATAACGTAAGTGTTGTAAAAGGCATAGCCAGAATATCTGGGGTTATGAGAAGAAATACTTCATAATAAAAAACCCAGCGCCATCTACTCTGAAGTAGATGGCATAGTAGGGTGTTTCCTGCATCAAACTGTACACAAACTTATTCAGTAGTGGGTAATTAATAGGCTTAGAAGAAGAAGAAAAAGTCGGATATTCGAAATTCAAATAAGATTGTTCAGCAGTTTTATTTATGCCCATTTGCATCAGTGTGAGGGCGTTGTTTGTGACGTCACTATGGATTTGTTTTACTGATTGTAATTATATATTCGGTGGTACAAGCCTTCGAACAAGTAATGGGCGCGGTGAGGCTACGTATTGACGACCACCACGCGTCTTTTGCACAAGAGTACTATCGGTAACATTAGGGATGACAAATTTAATTTTTATTCTAGTTTTATAACAAGTTAAAATAGATACTAATTTAGTAAGTTTGGCGTGTCTTTAGAGTGTTATCTCCTGAACGGTTGAACAAATTTCCATTCCGTTTTTTTTACCTTCGACTAAAAATAGTGCTACAAGTTTGAAGCGTTTGTCTGTATTCTCAAGACGGATGGATTTTGTTTAAATTTTTGTGAAAGCTTTGATAGTCAGTGCCGTTTTTGCTATGGTCAAATAATATCTCAGCGGTTTGAAGATATAAGCTCTCTTACAGTTGAATCAGAGATAGTAATCGAAGAATGATCGTATTAATTAATTATTTAAGTGAAAACTTCTTTAGCGGCGTTGAACACTTTTCTTGGGATTGGTATAAAATGTCAAACTCGCGGCAGGACACGTGACCTGGTCGAAAATTCGTAAGACGGAATGAGCTTACACAATATAATAATAATAAATAATCGTAATAGTTCTGAAGTGTAAATTTTTTATTTATATAACTTATATAAATCATTCATGTCATTTTTGTGTACGATAGCGCAATAAATAAATATTGTATTTAACCACCGACATGCTAGTTCGTACTTTTATACTGATAAATAAAGCAATTCGTATGAAATTATTCCTTATCTATTACAAAATATTCAAAAATGCACAACGTAAGGTTTAGGTTTTCACTTCTGCCGGCACACCTGGAGTGCAACCCGTTTTGTTTTTTAAAGTTTGTTTTCCCTCAGTTGCAACCCTACTAGCACGCCTACGCAGCTGAATCTATTAGCGTGTGATTAACTTGTAAGTGTGGGCTGCGAAGACCGGACACAATCACCTTTTGTCTTTCAATAGACGGTCTAGTCTCATTTTCATGTAACGGAAATGATGATTCATAGCGCACAGGCTCATAAGGCGTACACCAAACATAAGGAACATTGTAATCAAAGACCTCATCCTATCCTAACATCTCTAGTTCAATCAAAGCATCAATACTTATAAGTTTCTCAGTTTTACAATAATGTATGGAAGTCTTTCTGATTTGTTGGCAATTATCTCTCCGCTCCCTTCTGTAAGTCTACTGCTATGCAGAGAGTGAGAAGGACAGAGATAATATCTATTTATTTCTTTCACCATATTACTACTTTACAGCACATTAATGATTCACTGCTGAGTATGGCTTCCTCCCATTACATGGATTGCATACTGTGCCACGCCGGCCATACGGGATAGCACAGTGTTTCGTTTTAAGTTTTACTTCTAGGTTTATGGCCTTGTCATTTCAGTCATTCTGTCAGCTCTTACGACACCCTCTAGATGGAATGGCATGGTGACACTTAGTATTCTAAATCTGTCACTACACGGATAATTAAACACCAAAATATTTCCACAACGGCCGCCAGTCGTCAGATTCTGGCAACCTTACAATCATCTGGGCTATGTCCGTTTGTCTGGTTTGCCTGCATATTTTAATTAAACATGCGTACATACAATAAGAGGAAAACCAGGGTCACCGGCATAACCCACCGGATTGCCAAACTTAAGTGGCAGTGGGCAAGGCACATTTTTTTTTATTATTGACTTGAATGCCCTTGGCTTGCGTGATGGAAAGCTACGCCAGGGTCTAAGATGGAGCAGGCAATTCAAGGAATTGCCCTGTCGGGCAGTGTCTCTCACATACACACGACGGAACACAGTAAAACTGCTTGGCGTCGGACTTAAATGTGAGGGTGGTAGCCAGCCGGGCGGACCGTTCGATCCTACCACCAAGCGCGCTGGGTTTTGTTGACTTTTACAACACGCGTTATTTCCCAGCGTGCAGTGGGGAAGATGGCGCAGAAAAGTCCTCGAGTATCGACCGCGTTCCGGAACGCGCAGTGTTGGTAGGCCTCCCACACGATGGACCGTCGACCTGGTTAAGGTCGCCGGAAAGCAGTGGATGGGGGCGGCCCAGGTCTAGCATTTGTGGAGAGCCTTGGGGGAGGCCTATGTCCAGCAGTGGACGTCTTTTAGCTGAAATGATAATGAATGATGATGACATACAATAAAACTATTGGGGTGTCTAATGCAAACTTACTTAATTCGTATATATATTCGACATTTGATACTACAACTACTACTTAGCCCATAAATGACCCACTGTAGAGTCGGGCCTCCTCCAGTTACATGGAGGGTAACTGGCCTACGGTGTCACGCTGAATAGAAGAGTTGGAAGAAGGTTCCGTATCAAGCTTTTTCTTCTCTTGTGGCTAAGATTTCGGCCTTGTTATTACCTTTTGTCGGCTCTTACACCACCCTCAGGATGCAATGGGGTGGTGACGCTATGTATTATAAATCCGTCACCACATTTGATAGCAATATTTTAATGTCAAGGCGCAGTTAGAAGGGCGAATTTCATTTCCAAAGTACACTTAGCGTCAGAATATTTCGCAACACCAGATTTCCAAGCAATTAGTCAAATGTGGTCTGAGTGAGACGAGTGTGTAGCGAGATCGAGCGTGCGTCCACTCACGCGCAGAGGGATGGTAAACGGTTGTCGATAGATGGCACTATTTTGAGAAACTAGTTGTACTACTACTATTTAGGACATAGATGGCCCACTGTTGAGTCGGGCCTCCTCCAGTTAAATGTAGAGTAATTAGCAAACTGCAAACTATGCCAAACTGGCCAGACGGATTAGTTTAGGCTTTTGTATCAACTTTTCCTTCTCTTGCAGCTTGGTTTGTGGCCTTGTCATTTCCTTCTGACCTTTCTGACCTGGTTAAGGTTGCGGGCGGCCCAGGACCGGTCTTTGTGGAAATCCTTGGGCGATGCAGCAGTGTATGTCCAGCAGTGGACTTCTTTTGACTAAAATGATGATGATGATTTCCTTCTGTCTGAATAGGGTTTATAATATTTTTATCGATTCATGTGTGGAACATGCCTATGGTCGGACCGTGCGCGCATGCGCGACCTCGCAACCCGAGCGTCGCTTCGCCAATTTGTTGCTCGCGCGCATCTGAAGCTTTCTACTAGGATTTGGCAAGGATGCAAAAGGTTGCACAGTCAAAAGTGTATCGTCACTTGTAGTTTAAGTTTATTTCAGGGTTGACATGATGTGCTATATATAGGTTATCGAGGAAACACACGGAGGTCTTTACGTTAGAATGGTCTTATCGGTTGACTAATCCTTGATCCGTGTAGTGACGGATTCTGAATACATAGTTTCACCACCCCATTCCATCTCGAGAACGTCTTAAGAGCTGACAAGGCCTTACAATCCATCCATCTCTCTTGATCTCCCACAACCGTTGCGTCTACCCACATTCATGCTGAAACTACCACCGGTCTGGAATGCTGCTCTACAGAGAAGAGCCAGCAAGAAACTCTGTAGTTGCTTTTTTCAAATCAATGGTCTTGTTTACAAAAACCACTAAACAGCATAGTGAGAGCAAGTTCGCCAGATGAGAGAAACACGCAACACGTTAACGCAATGAATGACAACTAGGCCTTGGGTCATAAAGACACTTGTCCGACCCCTAGAACAACGGGGCATTTGGAGGAGGACTTAGTAGTGAAACATTTATGAGCTGAAATGGTTGAGGAGGGCAATGGCTGCCGCATGCGTCATGCCTGTGAACATGTGCCGTTGCTGGGGGTCGGTTGGCTCGGGCATTAGAAGGTTACTATTGCTGACTAGATCTGGCTGATGTTTGGCCCGTTGCAACTATCGCGCGAGTTTGCTCTCACAAATCTGTCATAAATCCAGTCTTGTACCCAAAAATTGCGATCTAAAAAGAGCAACTACAGAGTTTCTTACCGGCTCTTCTCTGTAGAGGTGCATTCCGAACCGGTGGTTGATGGTAAATTTTATTTTATTGTTTGACTTAAAAAGAGCTCTAATGAGCCAACTTGATTAAATAAGTTTTGAATTTTGAATGAGCACAAACCCATCTGGCCAGTGTACAGGATATTCCCACATCCATACTTTCTGTACATTTCCCACTTTCATCGTGACACTGATACCCTCAGATAATCTACGTTCTCGAAGATGCCTTAGTACTTTAATGAAGGTGTGTTTATTGAAAATTATCGCCTGGCCCGGCGCCGGCGCATGACCATCTAGTCAGAGATAAATCATGCGAGACCTTATTGCGATCCGCGTGCGATTTTGATAAATTAATTCGTTGAAAATGATTGAATATTGGTAATTGATGCGATCAATAACTTTGTGTGAAAGTACAGCTTAACATTTTTTTTTACAAATACTGAAACCACTGCACTAGCTAACCGTGTGGTGACGGATTTAGAATACACAATGTCACCAACCCATACCATCTTGAGGGTGTCGTAAAAGGCGACTAAAAGAACTCAAAATGCAGATCACCTAGCCGCAAGCGAAGGAAAACTTGATACAAACCCTGTGCCAACCCTTCTTGCCAGCGTGGCACAGTTGGCTAATTTCCCTCCATGAATTTGGAGGAGGCCCGACTCAGTAGTGGGTCATTTATGGGCTGAAACGAAGGTCTAACCTGTGTCCCAGGGTCTGATTTCTTTGGACCTCTATGGAGTATTTTATCGTGGACTATTTCACGCCAGACCATCCACCGACTCCCAGCGACCTTCACAAGGATGCGGTCTCTACGAGATCGTGCATTATGGAAATCTATGGGGGAAGCCTATATTCAGCAGAGGACTTCTGTGGCTGATAGATAGATAGAAAGATATTTCATATCTTATCGTCATCGTCATGCAGTCTTATCGTGTAAGAAATAAAGTACAGAGCCATTTAAGTCCAGGCTGCTATCGGCTACCGATATTTTGCACTTAGCCCCAGTCACGACTTTGTTATAATTTTGCTAATATCAAAATATTGCTTTCTAACGAACTCTCCCGAGTAAATAAAAACTTCATGATGATTTCTTTCGTCTCGTATAATAAACTAGCGACCCGCCCTGGCTTCGCACTGGTGCAATGACGAAGTTCTAAATTTATCAGTGTTTCTCTACCTACTATATTATGGACTTCCTCTTGAACCACTCTATCTATTAAAAAAAACCGCTTCAAAATCCGTTGCGTAGTTTTAAAGATTTAAGCATACATAGGGACGGACAGACGACAGCGACTTTGTTTTATACTATGTAGTGATGATGATGATAATGATGATGATATATCATGGATGTATACATATAAACCTTCCTCTTGAATCACTCTATCTGTTAAAAAACCCCGCTTCAAAATCCGCATTCTTATCGTCAACTCTTACGACACCCTCAGGATGGAATAGGGCGGTGACACAGTGTATTCTAAATCCGTCACCACATTGCGATTGTATTTAGAACTACATTAAATTAAAAAAAATGCTTATGTTTATCTAACGGATGCAACGTACCTAAAATTTGAATATTGAGTACAACTCGTATAGCATAGAATAGCCTACGTAAATACTCATAAGCCGGCTGTACTTAAGATGAATGTTCCAGGGTTGCCCGCGAAATTCAAATTTTCTTACGTTTTTTGTAGTGTAGTTATAATCATCAAACTCATCAATACAACCCTCCAAGCTCTTAAAGGTGCAAGAAAAACTTTTTCAAGCTCAAAGTCATCTTGCACCTTTCTGAGCTTGGAAGGTTATATTGATGAGTTTGATGATTATAATTCTATAACTACATACGTCTTACAGCCGCGAATAACATTTTAATCAACATACAACCTAGCACTGACCTGCAAATTGCAAAAAACGTAAGAAAATTTGAATTTCGTGGGCTACCCTGGAACATTCACCTTAATGTCTTCTCAATCCATTTATTTCTCCAACACCAATTAAACGGCGTGTGAACTGAATATACAGGTTGTTGTTTTATAGGAGGCCGCATGGGCCGATAATGTGTTTCGGCGTGTTAGCAGTCCAGCCGCAATGAATTAATATCATATTGCTATCTCCATTGCCCGTAACTGTACTGGTTACACACATTAGCTTGCTGTACTCACGATGAGAATAGTGCCGATATTTGCATAAAGCTGGACGGGTGTGTCAGACATAATATTAGTGTGTTTCGTCTGCAAAAATGTTAAAGTCAAATTCCATTACACAGAAACGTTACGTTAGTATGTAATGTATTTTAATTCAATTTACAAACTCTAACTCGGACGATGATAAATGTTTTTTTTTGTATAAATACTTACAATTTGTGTGTTAGACCCAAATTTTTCTTAGCATGAACACATTAATATATTGGTATATAACCTATTTTTTTTTATTGAGTTTGATACGCTCTCGATTTCTAATGTAATAAATAATTTAATATAATAAAGTATTTTATTTTTTAGGTATAGAGATATTTCATTATTAACCAACGCTGGCCATGTGGCTGTCCAAAAGCCAGATTTAATAAAGCGTCGAGGTCGAAAAATTGTGTCAATACCATTATGACAATGCTGCTTTTGGGCGGTAAAACAACTCTATATTTATTCAAAACATCCCAACTTAGCACAATCCACGATCGTCTATGAAATACTGGCGCGCAATTTTCCAGTTATAAATAAAATACCCTCAATTACTAGTGCTAAAGTGCAGAATACTAAGGATGTTCGAATGCGAGCTTGCATTGTGTTTCTCACACGTCCGTAATTGGACGCTCCGTTGAATATTGCCAATTGAGTAATCTGCTTGAATGGGCTGCTTTTATGCCCGGTATACGGTAGCTTACCAAAATAACATAACTCCTGCCTTTTTTTTGGTTTTAATTGTTTTCGTATGGCGATGGATTTCGAATACATACTGTCACCACCCCAACTATCCTAAGGCCGTTTGTCCACCGCTGCCGTCACCGGACCGTCACCGAAAACGAGATGACGGCGCCGATTTAGCAATACATACATTTCCTACGCCATGTGTCCACCGCACGCCGATCACACGAGAGCCGCCATCCCGGCCGCTGATGTTCCGAGTAGCGGTGTGACCGCTAGAACTCGGCACGGTTTTATGACGGGCCGAAGTGCCGGTAATACAAAACACGTTCGTTCTTGTTCACAAACTACCGCGCGGTGGACACACGATCGCCGTCGCGTCATCTTAAGCTCGGCCCGAAATATCGAGGATATTCTTCTCGGTGACGGACGGACCGGTGACAGCGGCGGTGGACAAACAGCCTAAGGATGTCACCCACAAAAGAAAGTGACATGGCCGAAAACCTATCCACAAAAGAAAGGAAAACTTAATACAAAACCCTCTGCCAACCCGTCTGACCAGCGTGGCTCTGTTATTTGCCTGCTGCGTTCCTTACGCCTCAGGATAAAATGAGATCTTGACAATATTACATGTATTCTAGCATAGTTGCAATTGTTAGAGTAAAGTATTCCCAATTTAATATGGGTGTTCAAGTTGCTCAAGTCACATGTAAAGGTCTTGTACCTTACAACTTTATGTTCTAATGCAAATCTAACATCTGTACTAACTAGCCAGCTAACGAGGCGATACTCAAATCACCAGCAAATCCGTGAGGGCATTCAACAGGACCTCCACCACAATCCTATTTCATAAACTCACGAAGAACCAACAACTCTTTAGCGATTTAAAATTTACTTAATGTAACTGAATACAAAGCTCTTTTTAGTTTGAGCTGGTGAAAGATGAGGTCGTGTTTTGGTTACCATGGAGACGAGAATGTCGGCGACTGTAACGCAATAGTTCAATCTGGTTGCCAGCACGACCTTATTATGATGTTCATTTGCTTTTTCATAGGGAAGAGAATAGTGTGATCGTTGGAAGGGGTTAGCCTACGGGGAAAGGAGGGGGACTGGGAAGGGGTAAAGGTTAACATAAGACCCCCTCTGGCTTTCTGAAAGTGCTTACAGTCTTCCATCATTCGGAAACTAGTACTAACTACTTGCAGTACTAGTTTCCGAATGGTGATGGATTTAGAATACATGTCACAATCCTATTCCATTCAGCCGGTGTCGTAAGAGATGACAAAAGAAAACAAGGCCGATAATCGAGCCGAAAAGAAGGAATACTTGATAGGAAACCCTGTGCCAACCCGTGTGGCCAGCGTGGCACAGTAGGCTAGTAACCCTCCCCTCCATGTAACTGGAGGAGGCCTGACTCACCTGTGGGGTTGAGTAGTAGTTAGTTGAGCAGCACTCCGAGCTGGTGGTAGTTTTAGTATGAATGTGGGTGGAAGCAGAGGTTGTGGGATACCAAGAGATGGATAGAGTGTATGAAAGGTGTGAATGTAGATATGACGACCAATAGGAGTGTACGGCATCCTTGTCCCACACTAGATGTTAGACAAGGATGGAAGTTGATGAAGGTTGTTTTAAATATATGACGACTAGCTGATCCCGCAAACGTTGTTTTCCAAATAATTAACACACACGCAATCGCCCCTTTTTTTTGGAATTTTTAAAATCCGTTCCGAAAAGTCTCTAGGTCTTATGTCTATAGAACAGCTCGTATATGTCTAAATTATATTACATATATAGATTTATAAGAGATTTGTGATAAGAACTACAATAGAAATCTTTTGAATTTGAATACAATGGTATTTTTGGCTTTTGTCGGTTCTTACGACACCCTCAGGATAGAATAAGATGGTGACATTATGTATTCTAAATCCGTCACCACATAGATACTGCTCTGTTATTCATCAAATTAAGTATATGATATTAGTTTACTTCGAGAAGCTTCGCCATTTCAAAGGAGGTGCGACAGGCTACTAAAAATGTCCCTAATTGGTTGCGTGCACACGATCCTTGCTATATTGACGTTAATAAACACGTTGTATTGATTTGTTGCATGAGATAGTTGTGGCAATTTATTTGTACAAATCGCCATTCAAAGGGTAATTGGTAGGAACTTGTAGGTTGCCACTTCTGAATAAGGCCGGGCAAAAATATATGCTCGTCACTGGTGTAGTCCGCAAGTTCTAAGCGAGTCAGTGCTACCAAATAAGAGGTAAAAAAGGAGTATTTAATAAAAAATAAGAGCTATAATAATATAATAGTAAAGTGAATACAATAAATTAACAATGATTTTAATATGTAGGCTGTGATTGTTAGTACATTATACAGTTTTTTGGTAACTTTACGAAATAATTAACAGTGTTTACAAGCTTTTTGGTTGTTCGGAGTCATGATTAAAAAACATACAATTTTAGGTTTTTTTTTATAAAAATAAAAGAGGCAGGTGAACTACCAATTTGGTCACCTGCTAGTAAGACATAACCGCCGCCCATGTAAACCTACAACACCAGAGGAACAGCAAGTGGGTTGCCAGGCCCCCAGGGTTGCGGAGCATGTTCCCCATTGGGACTCGCGGTTTAAAGCGGGCAAACGAGGAACGCCGTTGGTTTTCTTTCCGTGTCCCGAAATCCCCCTTACTGCGGCTAGTCTCCAATGGCCGGGTATCGATGAGAACTACAAACGAAAAAAGCGCATTGCCAATTTAAAAAAGATAAAGAAAATCATGACGCTCTGGCTGGTAGAACGTTAGTAGGCGGAAGGCCTGGCACCCTTCCTAACGCGCAGGAACTCAACACCAGCCCAGGATTAGCCAGGTGTTATTTGGCTTCGGTTTTCTGCAAGTTGCGGGGGAGGTATTCTCCGGCTCAAATGGAGGGTTGAAAAGGAATTACCTCGCAATGTCTTTAAAAAAACAAGATAAAGCTTTACAGTAACCTTATTACTTACTGCATTCCTGATTACGTGAATGACCAAGCTGCTTGTGACTAAGCTGTTAGACAAAAGTAGTTTATCATCCATCTCGTTACCATAACACAAGCATTAAGTTGCTTAACTTGGGACGAGATGGCGTTGTGTGAAATGTCCAAGGATATTTATTATTATTATAAAAGAACACGATCAGAACTGATAAGAAATTATTTCCTGCAATGTGCAAAGTTAATTTTCTGTAATTATTGTGTTTTCACCTTACCCAATATATTTATTTCCTTCTATTTATCGTTATTTTATGTTATAATTCAATGTTATAATTATTAAGATCACTGTCATTTCCAAGATGGATTAAGTTATGCCGTATGTACTGTTTTATTCTACTTTTAATATTTTTTCTGTTATGAACAGGTATGTTTGGCTGCTGCAATTGTTTTGAAGTTGTTTTAAATTGTGTGCCGCAATATGACCGTGCGTGACGTCACCTGCCGTCCCCGACGGAAGATCAGCGTTATTTGGAAACAACCAGCATTATGCTGAGTCTCGGTCGGTTTGTGGCAAGACTTTAAAATACAATTGCTTTATAATCTAATTTTAAAATCTATGTTATGTGTTTGTTTGTCATTGTATTTTTTTTGTCTTGTGCCACAATAAAGAATATGTCTATGTCTACGTCAAAGATCATAAAACCTGAGACATCATTAAGCTGTTCAGTGTCAATATACTTTATTTATCGTATATACGAAATAGGAAAAATAAACAAACCCTCTGAGTTACTTCCCAGTTCTTCCAGAATGTTCCTTCCTTCCAGAATGTTGAATTGTATAAATGTTGCGAATAGTACGAGTATGTTGACAATTACCTAAGCAAAATATATGAGTTGATTATCAATTTAAATTGAACGGTTATCCGATATGCCCTACCTATTCGGCCACTTCGCCAAATAAACCAGGGTCACACATTACACGTACATCCGCATCAAACTAATAACACCAAACAATGCCTAACACTCGTGAATGTCAGCAGCCGGACGCAGGGGAGACAAGATCGTGCGAAACAAATACTCTTGACATTTTCATATTCGGAGACGGGCACCACGACACGGTCAGTCGCAAATGGACGTGACCTGATCTTTTCAAAAAAAGTGCGTGCGTACAATTACACCGGTCAGAAGTGAAATATATAATAAAAAAAAATAACTTTTTTTTTGTAGAAATACTTACAAATTTTTCACAAAATGTTTATTTTCCAAATTTAACTCACTGTTTACACAGTGTATACGCACTAATGATGATAATGTAAATAAATAAAAAACGTTGCATATCTTCGTGACGTTAAGCGTTGCACATCTTTGTGACACTAAATTGCATTTCATCCGTAAAAAAATTACTCCTCATGCACCTAAAGAAGTTCCATTTGAATAATATTGACCTAATCCATTTCATCCACGCGGAGAACAGAGGTAATTGTCACGAACCCATACATCGTTAGAAGCGAGTAACAGAACGCTGGAAGCAGATCACCTAGCCGCAAGAGAAAGGATATCACAATTTCACCAACCGATACCCTCCTGAGGATGTCGTAGGAGGCGTAGGCCACACAAGAGGCAGATCTAGAGAAAATAAAACTGAATACAAAACCCTGTTCGAACCCGTCTGGCTAGTGCGGCACTGTAGGCTAATTAACTGGAGGCCTGACTCATCTATGGGGTGATTCCCATAGATGAGGTGATTGATCGATGGCTGTCACATGCGTTATACTTGTGAACAGGTGCTGCTGTTTGGGGTTGGTCGGCTCACTAGACCAAGGAAGTTTTAGTTTATTTTAATAATGTTGTATTGTTTTAATATTCACGTTCCAGTTGACGCTTTTCAGATCCAATAGAATAGTTTGTATATGGAATTTGTTGGGTAATATATATTTATTAAATTCTAAATAGGACCGCAAAGTAATAAACAAGAAAAGAATGACAAGCCCTCTGAGTTTCTTGCCAGTTCTTCTCAGCAGTGGTCGCGTTCCGAACTGGTGGTAGACTATATTAGTTTGTATACATTTTATTAATATGTTGACAATTTGTAAGTGTCCATTGTGTCCTATGCAAAATAAATGATTTGACTTTGATTAGTAGCTGTGAATTGAAAGGTGTAAATATTTTGACAAACTCGCTGTCAAGATTTTATCAGCTTACATATTTTTATCACTTTATTACACTGTGCCTCATTGATACAACAGTCCATTCGCAGAGCCATCAAAATAAGGCCATCTCACACATAAAGAATGAACAAAGCATTTTCCGGGTACCCAAGAAAAACAGTGTGAGGTACCTTAACGCGCTTCTCCGCCGATCTATTCAATTTATACGCTTTTTGCCAGTAAATCAGGAAGTCGCAATATAACAGTAGATGTGAGAAAATTGCGAACAATAGGAGAGATGGTTTTTTCGGATGGAAGAGTGCGCGTTGTAATTATGTGCGCGTCGACTGATACGAGAGCGGTTGGTTGCACGTAGTTGTGCCAGTTACGTGTCAAACCACGGTTAATGAGCTAGGAAATCGGTTTGTTATGTATGTTCGTGGTGCATCGTGCTTCATGTCAACCATTTTGGCAGATTATCTCGGGGTGAAAAGTGAAATTACATATTTCTGATTATTATTTTGCCAATTTATATATACAAGCAGTACCAAAAACGCCTGTATATAAATAACTAGCGACCCACCCCGGCTTCGCACGGGTGCAATGATGAACATCTAAATTAATCCGTTTTTCTCTACAATATTATGCATGTATTATACATATAAACCATCCTCTTGAATCACTCTATGTATTAAAAAACCGCTTCAAAATCCGTTGCGTATTTTCAAAGATTTAAGCATACATAGGGACGGACAGACGACAGCGACGACTTTGTTATATACTATGTAGTGATGATAGTGATATCTATGGCTTTTTATTGCTGCAGTACCTGATAATATCGTAGAGTAGATGCTGCTTTCGCCAATACAAAACAAAACCAATTAGAATTTGATACAATATGAATAAATTGAATTTATTAAACAGTGAATTAACAACCTGTTAACCGGAGTTTAACTAAGCATGGTGGCATCCACTGTCCCGTATAGTTTTTCACCAGGAAAGTAGACTGACAAGAAGCTGGGAAAGCATGCTTCTTGCTAGTGGATAGTTATTGTTTGTGTATTATATCTGCCTTCCTAATTCCGTAGGTTTTACAAAACATACCATGGAAACGTTACGGACATACATACGTTTCTTCACTACATAGTATAAAACAAAGTCGCTGTTGTCTGTCCGTCCCTATGTCTGCTTAAATCTTTTAAACTACGCAACAGATTTTGATACGGATTTTTTTTAATAGATACTCGTAGAGTGATTTAAGAGGAAGGTTTATATGTATAACCCACCCCCGCTTTGCACGGGCGAAGCCGGGGCGGGCCACTAGTATACAAATATAATCTAGCTAGCGTAAGATGATATAACTATCTGAGCCTCCTAACACACAAATGTCACCGTGTTGTGAAGGATTGAGAATACGCAATGTCACCAACCCAGACTATTCTGATGGTGTCGTAAGGAAGGCAAGAGGCAGATTACCTAGCTGCCAGAGAAAGAATACTTGATACAAACCCGTCTTGCCAATGTGGCACAGTAGGCTAATATCCGTCCATGAGTTTTGAGGAAGCTTACCTATTTTAAATATATAAATAAATATCATTGGACATTTCACACAACGCCATCTCGTCCCAAGCTAAGCAACTTAATGCTTGTGTTATGGTAACGAGATGGATGATAAACTACTTATACACATTTTTTTTTGTATTTAAATACATGTTTTAGATAGAAAACTCCCAGACCCGGAACAAATACTTGTAGGTCGTACAAATATTTCTTCTGTGCGGGGATCGAACCCACGACATGCTGCGCAGCAGCCGATCGCTCAACCACTGCGCTAACCGTGGGTTGAAATTATGAGTAGTTTGACACCTTGTTGTTCTTGGGGTTGCAAGTTAAAGGCTAGGGTTCTGGGTGGTGGTGGGTTGGGGAACCTACCACCGACACAAGCCTCATTGACTGAGGGCGTCCCAGTTACCCGGGTTGCCCTCCGATAGTCGTAAGCCGTTGGGGCGCCACAGTAAAGAAATAAATATCCTTGGACATTTCACACAACGCCATCTCGTCCCAAGCTAAGCAACTTAATGCTTGTGTTATGGTAACGAGATGGATGATAAACTACTTATATACATTTTTTTTTTGTAAATACATACATATTATAGATAGAAATGACACCCAGACTCCGAGCCAGTGCCTCTGGTTTAGACAAAGACACTTGCCCGACCCGGGAATCGAACCCGGGACCCGTTGATCCAAAGGCGGCACATCTAACCACTAGACCAACGAGGCAGTAGAATGCGCTCTCGCGAACCTGTGGGGCGTCTCAAGTGACACGTGGTAGGGTGACACCCTCTAAAACCCCAGCGGTATGCTAGGGTTTTAGAGGGTAGTGGAGTGTTCGAGAGTCCCCACTACTCATTTCGCCCGCGAAACAAAAAAAAATACTACTACTACTCAGCCCATAAATGACCCACTGCTGAGTCGGGCTTCCTCCAACCAGATGGAGGGTTTAGTATCAAGATTTCCTTCTCTTGTGGCTAGGTTTTCGGCTTTGTCATTTAATATTGTCGACTCTTACGACACCCTCAGGATGGAATGGGGTGGTGGCACTATGTATTCTAAATCCGTCACCATATAGAGAGAAAAAAATAAGGCCACCGTAAATAATGAACAAGATATTGAATCATTTTTTTTTGTTAATGCTAATTTCGCATCGGTAACTAAGTAACATCACATGTCGTCGACCTTATATGCACATGCCTAAACGTGTAACACGCCTACGCATTACATCTGTCTACTTTCAACACATCGCAGAAACAATTGTCTGTCAGTGTCAGAAATAAAATTGAAATCTGTCTCTCAGATGACGTCACAAACCTTGTTATTAAGTCCGTCTAACGCTAAAGGCCAAGATATCCTTGAATAGTAGGATCAAAGGTCAGAGTATCTAATATGATATCGAATGGTCAGTGTCACCAGCCCATCCAGTCCTGAGGGTGTTGTAAGAACCGACTGAAGCCTTTTTTCCCAATTTCATTGAGGTCGGCACCAAGGTAGATCTTCGGTGACCCATAAAGTGAGATGTTTAAGTAAAACTGAAATCATTTTATTTTAAACAGTATTGGGATATGATCATAATCATCATCATTCCAGCCCATAAATTATCGACTACTGACTCGGGCCTCCTCCAAATTCACGGAGGGAGATTGCCACGCTGGCAAGACGAGTTGGCACAGGGTTAGTATCAAGTTTTCCTTCTCTTGAGGCTATGTGGTCAGCCTCTTGCTTTCCATTTGTCACCTTAGGGTGGTATATGGGGTGATTACATCGTGTACCCTATTTCATCCTGAGGGTGTGGTAGAAGCTGGTAAATGGAAATGAACCCTTTTTTCTTTTTTTTTTTGGTTTCGCTGGGGAAATGCGTTACGCATACCACCGCCCCCCGGGGGAGAGGTCGGTGATTATGTGGGACTCCAGGGACAGAACACTAAAGCGCCAGACACGACGACAGCTGGGATCCCAGGGGGGTATGCGGAACTAAGTCGACGCAGATACCCAACGGTCTCACCAACTGAAGCGCAGAAAAGCAGATACCGTCAACTCGGGAGCGAGAAAGCGACGGGGAGTGGATTGGCCGGCTGGTCACTGCGTTACCGTGAGCCAGCCGTTACCAGGGTGCACCGGACAAGTGGGAAGACAGGGAAAGCACCAAATGGAAATGAACCCTGGGCCAACCAGGCTGGCCAGCGTGGCGGCTAATAATTATCCTTCATGTAATTGGAGGACGCCCGCTGCATTGAATCATTTATTGGCTGAGTAGTAGATGTAAGACTATGTTGAGAGATGTTTACCTAGGTTTTATCCACAACCCCCTCGACTGTGCTGCCACCTTGCTGTGGTGAGGGGGCTTGAGTGCCTCAATGATCCGTGGGGCCATACCGGCCAGGGCCTCCCATGCCGGGCGGGCCCACGGGGAGAGGTGAGACGAAGAGCGGCACCCAGCGTCGTGGCGGGTTGCGGCTCCAGGGACTCCTCTGTTCTCAGAGCTGCCTTGCGAGTCGTAAACCGCTGCGGCGCACCATGAGGTCCTCGGGTTGGCGCTCAACTTAGTTGGCCGTCAAACCGAGTCCTCACTCAACGTCCTCGGGTTGGCGCCGGCCGAGGGCTGACGCGCCTCCTCTGCGAGGCCGTATGTCGCAGAAGGGGGCTGCGGGACGGATCGCCGGTGCGCTGCGGTAGATTGGGGCTGCGGGGACTTGGGTAGATGGGGACCCTGTCCTCAGTGTCTCCTGCACGTTGCACGCTGGGTAGACGGTGGACCCTGTCCTCAGGGTTTCCCTGCGGGCCCTGGACGGCTGCGGTGCGCCGGTGTCCTCTGGTTGGCGCCGGCCCGAGGCCTGACGGGCCTCCTTCTGCGGGGCCGATGTCGCAGAAGGGGGCAGCGGGGCGGGTCACAAGGGAGGGAGCTCCGGGTGACCCGCGCCGCGGACGGAGGCGGGGGTGGAGGGGGGTCCGTGACGATGCGGGCCCCTTCTGCCCTCGCCTAGGAGGCCGGTGGTGGTTCGGGGGAGCCACCACCGACGAAAGCCTCGATGACTGAGGGCGTCCCAGTATACCGGGACGCCCTCTCTGATAGTCGCTTGCCCGCGTTGCGGGCACCACGCCGGGGCGTCACAGTAGAATGCGTTTACGCGAACTTGTGGCGCCCCAAGCGCGTCGTGTGAGGGTATGCCGCTGGGGTTTTAGTGGGTAAACGACTCTTGGGTAGACGACCCTTGTCGGAGTCCCACATAATCACCGACCTTTCCCCCGGGGTGCGGTGGTATGCATAAAGCATTTCCCCAGCGAAACAAAAAAAAAAAAAAAAAAAAAAAAGGTTTTATCCACAAATGTTTCTTGTGTATTTTTTTTTTTAATTCTATATTTAAGGAGTTTATTCGCTGTGCGAATGTGCCACTCCGTATGGGATCTTGTGTATTTTGGTCAATGTGAAAATCCCTGAGACACACTGAAACCGTAAGGGTTTTTATTTACCTACATTTGAAATGGTGTTACACACACACAAAAAATGGTGTACATTTGTAACATATCTATATATCTGTTAGATCATAATAAGATGTCCACTGTTGGACATAGTATTTTAATGTTCATAAAGATTTTTTTTTTGTATATTGTGATATTCTTCTGATTTACATTTAGATGGAAAATATTGGGGTATTAACTAAATGTCGCTTTAAAATAAAATCCAGTCAGTCATTTAAAAGTACAGTTTCTCGGTAATAGCATATCAATTTATTTGTCACATTGACAGACAGACAGCACTTATCAGCCGCTTCCCACAGCACTAACAGTTCTGACATAACGTGTACCCAAATACGGGACTAGAACTTTCTCACTGATTCCACCGCGAATCGTGCAAGGCAGATTCACACACGGACCACTGCAGAACGATCAGTCAAACTACTACTTAAACATCTGCATAAGTCACGTCTCACGATTCCGACGGGTAACAGTTTAATAATGTCCGCGCAAGTGACCCACCTCGACCCCAGTGAAATACTGTTGAGCGGACTTCGGGCCATATTTTCCCCATGCATCGTACTGTAGTCGTGTCTTCCTAGGTGGAAATAAAACGCAAGGTCCATCTCTAGGGGCATCGGTGCCTTAGATGCGCCATTTTTGAACACACATCCATTTGTAGTAACTCCATTTTATCAACACTGAAAACACGACCCTAACTACCAAACATAGAGTCTCAATTTTGCTGCATGGTATTCAAATATACGTTGTTCAGGATGGAGGTATTACGGATAATGTCATGGGAAGAGCTCAATGAACGTGCGGACAGCGCGTGGACTGCCGACCGGAGGAACGTTGCAACTCGTTAGCCTTATTAACGGAACGATTATAGCTTTTATTCCAACATTCGTAAAGATCATTTAGCTGCACTTGTTTGTAAAGGGAACAGCGAGCGATTTTCTTGCAGGTTTCCGTCTTAATAAGTGTAAATCTGTTAAGTGTCATTGGGTTAGTTTTGTGTAGTTTGTTTAAATTTGTTGTGATCATTAGGCTGGCCATTGAAGGAATTAGGGTTAGTAAATTAGACATCAATTACGAACGCAGTAAAGATAAGTTTTGAATGCCACAAGTCCAGCATAGTTACCTCATAATGTGTATGCTATAAAATGGTCGCTTATGGAGTAATGTGTATTTTCACCAAGCGACTACCACCAAATTGTCTCGTTTATCAAATATAATAACTAAAATTGTTTTAATTTCTTTACTTAAAAGTTAGTTGTTTGCCATGCACGTAATAACATGGTGTCTTAGATCTCGCATTTCACTCAAAAGACTGTAAACTTCTGGCCACAGCTCTCAGCATCTTTGGCGTTACATAATAATGTTTTCATATTATCCTATTATTTTTTTGGATTTGTTTGGATTATTATTAACTCTATTTAACAGTTTAATATGTAAAAAATATATATATAATAAATTAAAACTAATTTAAGTAATTTAATAAATTAGGCCCATGTGGTAAAGTGCCTAAAATGCTGGCAGCATTTCCCCTTTGAATGGCCAGACTTATACGCTGGCCGAGGAAGCTGCCAGCCCTTGGGTCGCCTGACACCTCTATAAGCTTTTTTGAGAGCTTTTTATAGAGGCCCAATGCATTAGGACCCCACGGTCCCAAAGTTTCGACGCCAAATGGAATAAAAATGTATTCGGCGCCGATACCCCTATATTTATGAAATTTTGAAAGTTCAGCCGTCTCTGCCGCCGCGCCAGCTCTTTTGCTTGTTCCATGAATATGAGACGGGGCCAATGTGTCAACACACGTAGCATCCCACACTAGCGCCCGACCTCTAACCCATGGAACAAGAGACATACCGTCAGGTCTCTTACCGTCATCACGTACTAAACCTTTCGGCTCTAAAATAGCCGGTACGTTGATGGTGGCAAGAGAACGGCGGATAATGTCATTCAGAGCTGCATGACGGGAGAAACGACCGTAGCTTTTCTGACAGGAGAGACCGTGGTGACCAAAAGCATCGACCTCTACACCACATGGGCAGGTGTGAGGTGTGCATAAAACCACCCCGAGACGTAAGCCTATGGCTATGCGTATGGTGTTAGGGTCAAGGCAGCTTCCCGTATTAATATTCGGATAAGCATGAAGCCAGAGTCCGGATTCATTACGCGAAGCTGCCTCAAGCCTAGCCGACTCATGGCCCGAACTATTTAAAAAAAGATTTTGAAAAGTGGCTAAACAAGCTAGATCATCCCAGCATTTTTGCACAGTTGGGTCACGAACAGGCCCCGAGACGTGCCATGATGACAGGGCCTGTTCATAAATCGGTAGTTGTGTGTTTTGAATAGAGTTAAGCAGAATTTGTTTACACAGACTATTTGTGCTTTCTATTGAAGATAAAAAAGCGGGCAATGCCAGGCTGGAGATTCTACGTAAACCCAACCCTCCAAATTTGATTGGAAGTGTAGCTTGAATCCAAGCTTTTTCAGACAGACTCAGATTGAATATACTTTCTACACTGGATTTTAAAAGATTGTCTATTGATAAAAGATAACTCTTGTGAGTCCAGAGAGGTGAAGATCGCAATAAATAGGTAAATTTCGGAACAAAAAGACAAAATTTTAATATAAAAAAGGCCGAATGAGGGTTTATTTGTAATAATTTGTCAGAATTTTCTTTAAATTTATTTATTGCCTTCTCCAAAGCTGGTGTAGATGATTCAGAAAAGATGGGTGAACCTAATATAAAAAGGGAAGTTTTATTAACTACTGTGATATTTTGTGCTACGGAATTAAATTGACTGATGATTTCATTTTTGTTTTGTAGTGAATCGCCTAAAAACAATTCGCATTTATTAAAATTTATTTGGAGGCCTATAGCTTGAAATTTCTTAATAATATGTTTTAAGTCGCAAAGAACTGTATCTGCAGTGCCACCTAAAGTCCCATCATCTAAGTACCAAATATTGAATTTAGATGTTAGATTTTGAACAATGGAGTTTATTGCAAGGCTAAATATGGCAGGTCCGAGGGGATCACCTTGTTGACATCCTACCTCGGAGGAAATTTCATGAGTCCTGTAAGTTAGCTTTGAGGGTTCTCCGTAACATTGATTCAAGTAACTGAAAAGTTCGGGTATAATATTCTTAATTTCTTGCAGCATAGGCACCCTATTGACCGAGTTAAAAGCATTTTTTAGATCCAATTTTAACAATACATTGCTAGGATCACAATTCGTTAAAAATGTGCGTGTAGCATGTACAGCTGCTTCACAACCACCTCTGACTCCAAAACCTAATTGGATAGGAGCGAATTGCCCCTGTAATTTAGCAGAAACATATTGGACAGCAATTTTGGATGCGATGCGGCGGAATACGGATCCTACCGCTATAGGACGTATCCCACCATCTTTTTTGGATAAAGCAATTAAGTTAGCACCATAAAGTATAGGAGTTATATCTGTGTTGACTTTACCGGCTAGCATTGAGTTAACTATACTAGTCAAGGATTCAAGAAGATTTTGACCGGCGTCGCCCACTGATTTTGATATAAGATCTTTCAGATGTTGGGGAGATATACCATCTAAGCCAGATGCGGAGCCATTTTTAAATGAGAATATTGCCTTTTCAATGTCTTTCTTAGTACACTGAAGATAGATAGTGGAAACTAGAGCAGAAGCAGAAGGTGGAGTGGTTTGCGTGCACTGACTCGTATCCGTGTGGGACGAACTTGTGGGATAATGTGAAGCTAGATCTTGGGCGGTAGGGTGTCGTTCTTGTAGTGCAATTAGAGTTTCAGAGGAATCTGGAGAAAGAGAATCATTAGAAAATAGTAAGCGAGCAGCACCTTTCAAGTCACCATCGCTTACTTTGTCTTCAACTCTTTTACATAAATTGAAAGTGTTCAAAAGCTTTGAAGGAATAGGTGCAGTCAAAGTTGAGCTGCAGTTATTTTTAATGTTTTGAGTAAGAGATAATTCATTTTTAAATTTAACATGAAGGATTGAGTAAGAAAACTTCAGTAGATTGCTCCAATCTGTCGCCGAGTTCGTGTAAACACATTTGTTTATTACCTCCGTTAGTTTAGTAGCAACAGAAATTCTAGCGCCTCGTGGAATTCTTTTGATCAGTGGTATTGTACGTTTCAGATCACTAAGGTGTAAGTGTAAATTGCTGCAAGACGAACTAGTTAAATTATTATTGTTTACAGTGACGGGAAGGGAGGAAGACAAACAAGGTTGTGTAAGTGTTTTATGTTTTTTCCCGGTGTGGATTTTAAGACCTTTACCGCAGTGAAACGATTTCGAACACAAGTTGCAAGTAAAAGTACCACTGGTAAGACTCGACATTGGTTTGATGCACGAATCACGCCCTAAAACATTATCATAAATTAAATATAAAACAAATAATTTAACAAGATAAAAGAAAACTAAAACTACACTAAAAAATAATATATACAAGATCATACGAACTCAGTACCCTCTAGATAATATGCAATTAGCCAAATGTTCCTTTTCCAGCTAAATATTCATCACCTGGTATTATATTACAGCGTAACGTCGCAACTAATGTTGGCACAACAATTTTTCCAACGAATCAATCTTATTGAGCCAGTTTCTTCGTTTAGCACATCGCAGAGGGTATATTTACTCTATTTAGTAGTAAGATTTGCTTCTTACAACTTGTCTACTACAACTTCCCAGCCCATAAATGACTCACTGCTCAGTCGGGCCACCTTCAACTATATGAAGGGTAATTAGCCTACTGTGCCACAATGGCCAGACGGCTTGGCGTAGGGTTAATATCAAGCTTTCCTTCTCTTGAAACTAGATGTTCGGCTTTATCATTTTGTCGGTCCTCAGGATGAAATGGGGAGGTGACACTGTGTATTCTAAATCCGTTACCACACAGAATCTTGTCTGAATCAAATAACATGTTCGAAAGTACATAAAAATAAAAAAAAAACTGGTACTGCCAAGAAGGGTTTAAACAGCTGAACAGACTATGTAAGCATGGCTAAGGAAACTCTCAATTGACTCACATTTCAAACCAGTTTATCAATTACTAGCGACCCGCACCGGCTTTGCACGGGTGCAATGATGAACCTCTAAATTTATCAGTGTTTCTCTACAATATTATGGATGAATTATACATTTAAAGCTTCCTCTTGAATCACCCTATCTGTTAAAAAAAACCGCTTTATAATCCGTTGCGTAGTTTTAAAGATTTAAGCATACATAGGGACGGACAGACGACAGCGACTTTGTTTTATAATATGTATTGATGATTGATAGTGATAGTGAAGAAGCCATAACGTATAACAACCTACTTTCGACACGTTTTGTACAGATTTTATGGAATATCAGCTCTATGTAATTCCTGCAAGAAGCGTCGTGCCTTAGTGACCCAATGACTCGTATGGTCACGTTCGGGGCTTCTCCGTAACTTTAATGCTCTGAGAAGGTTTATTTGAACTCCTCATGGTAATGAACACAATACATAATAAATCTGCCTTCAATTTCTTGAAACTTATCGTATAATTCGTGTTATTTTCGCATAATATCTTGTCACTTGTTAACGGAAATGTACAGAGCGTAAAAAAATTGGAGGAACTTTAGTCATGGTTAGACTTAGTTCATGGGGGGAAATTGGCCTACTGTACCACGCTGGCACAGGGTTTGCATCAAGCTTTCCTTCTCTTGCGGCTGGCTAATTTGCATCTTGCGTCCATTTAGTCGCCTTTTACGACACTATCAGGATGGTACTGGTCGGTGATAATTTGTCAAAATCTTAATCAACTTGAGCAGAAAGTGCCGTAATGAGGGAGAGCCTGAATAGCCAACAAAAGGAAATGACAAGACCGATAACCTAGGTGCAAGAGAAGGATAACCTGCCCCGTCGGGCGTCGGTCCTGCGAGCTATGCCCACTGCCACTTAAGTTTGGCAATCCAGTGGGCTATGTCGGTGACCCTGGTTTTCCTGCGTATATCCTCATTTCTGATTCGATCTCGCAGGGAAACTCCGAGCATAGCCCTCTCCATTGCCCTTTGCAGTTATATTACTGCCTTTAAAACAAATACTTCTATTGTAGTTGAAGTCACTGCATGACTTTTATTTGCCAATGTCGACCGTGCATTGTTCTCCAAATCTCCGCGCATCACGGCATTCCTGCATAAATCATGCTGGTTTACACCTTTGAAGCTCTCCAATTATTACCTTTGACCTTATTTTGGCATTTGATTGTGTCGCAAATGGCATTGATTGTCTGTGGGGATGCTGGGTATCTGTAGTTCCATCGATTTTGCCAAGGTGGTCTGGGCTAGCGCACAGAATCGGGTAACGAAAGGTTCTAACAGTTTTGTCTGCAGTCTAAAATAAAGACTTTTTAGATCATGACCTTGTATGTTTCTCTATGTGGATGTTGTATATAGTAGATAGTTTCAATATTACAGTCAGCTTAAATCTTCCCACTGTTAGTCTAGGAAGAATCAATGTTAAAATGCCATACTGGCCAGATTGACTGACACAGGTTTTATTATTTTTATTATAGGGTCCATCCTGAGGAGATAAAGAATGAAAACTTGATACGAAGCCCTGTGCCAAACAGGTGCGGTACAGTAGGCTAATTAACCTCCATGTAGTTGGACGAAGCCCGAGTCAGCAGTCCATCAAAGAAGGGTCCATCTTATACGTAATTAGTGTGGGTTGGTGACACTATTTATTCCCAATCCGTCACCACATATATGTTGAGTGAGTGTCTATGTAACTTTTAAAATAAATTTTAAATTTGGAACGATTCGCATTGGTTGGGCGTCGACACTGCATGTTTCGTCGCACGCGCCTCGCAGCTTGCGCAAGAGTCCGTCCCATCGATCACGCGCAGTTCTGCCCCCCTCGCACCATTTGACACTGCTTGGAAGTCCCCATATTAAAAAAGAGAGTGAACTAGTAAAATAAGGAAAGTTTCAATACGCAACTCGAACAGAACTCTCGCAATTCTCAACTCCGAGTGGAGACCTGGTGACCTGTAACCGAGGTATATCTTACTTATCATTAAGCGATCCATGAATCGATTTAAGGTCACTTAGTTTTGGGGAGAAATAAACACTATTATTATTAATCCGACCGCATCCTTCAAATGCTGCTTACTCTTCAAATACTGTCGGCTACTTAGCTAAGGGCAATTCAGCATTGCCATTTCTCGAGATCTTTCCTCTTTTCGGATCTCATTCTACCACCAAACTAACACTCCCAACTTAGGATCAAACTTACATATTAAAAGTAAAATAAAATGCCTCTGAATTACTTGCCAGTTCTTCTCAGCGTTGGACGCGTTCGGTACCTACTGGTGGTAAACTGTCGGATTATGTAACATATAAATGTTGATCATTTGTAAGTGTCCTAAGCAAAATGAATAATTATTCGAATTTAAATATGATGATGAAGTTTTCTTGAAAACAAAACGAAGTTTAGAACGTTTGCAGTTCGATGTGAAACATCAAATGTCAAAATGTCAAACGTCAAAATGTCAAGCGTTTCAAACTTCAAAAATCCAGAGCCATGTGTGCCCGTATCCCGTACGTGTGTGTTTGTGTTTTAGAGTAAGGGGTGCCATTTTTTGTCCTGGCTCTTTATAGCATAATGCTTGCCAAAATGTAGATCACTAAGTGTTCGAAAGTGAATTGATTGACAGCAAGACAAGTACAATGGACGCAAACAATTACGATATCCTCGAATTATTGCCATATTCGGTCACGCAACAGATTCTTAAGAGGACATACCGTCAAGAAACGCATTTTAAATTTCATTTATAAAAAATATATAAATTTAACAAGAAACAGAATATGCCTATGCGTTAATTATAATAAAATGTACTTCACAAAATAAACAATTGTACACAGGAAGCATGACAGTTAATTAAAAAATATATAAAACACACATACACACACGCGCGCGCGCACACACCCTCATCCAGACCACATTTCTGGGTTCATTTATATTCAGTATCATTACATAGTATAAAACAAAGTCACTGTTGTCTGTCCGTCCCTATGTATGCTTAAATCTTTAAAACTACGCAACGGGCTTGGATGCGGTTTTTTTATAGATAGAGTGATTTAACAGGAAGGTTTTTATCTATATCATAATTGCACCCGTGCGAAGCCGGGCCGAAGCCGGGCCGGGTCGCTAGTAAATAATAAAGTATGTACGTTCCGGAAAGCGGTGGACCGATGACTTGGTTGGGGGAGGCCTATGTCCAGCAATGGACATCTTTTGGCTGAATTGATGATGTGATAGAATAACGTTTTCATTCGTGAGTTATCATTTTTGGTTTAAAATCGGTTAGACCAGATACCAACCAAGCCTGGTTTCTAATTAGATTTGGAAAATAATAGAAAGAATATACGTGCAGCGCGCAATTTTTAACGCTCGAAAATACAAATACATACTGTTTTTTACATTACATACTGATTTTTAAGAAATCTTTAGTAGTTTGGGTTAAGTTAAAAAAATAAAAATGTTTCCTTTCTTTGTTTTGATACCATGGATTTACTCCTTTTTACTGCCTTGTTGGTCTAGTGGACCACTGCCTTGTTGGTCTAGTGGTTAGATGTGCCGCCTTTGGGCCCGGGTTCGATTCTGGGGTCGGGCAAGTGTCTTTGTTTAAACCAGAGGCACTGGCTCGGAGTCTGGGTGTCATTTCTTTTTATAATATGTATGTATTTACAAAAAAAATGTATCTAAGTAGTTTATCATCCATCTCGTTATCATAACACAAGCATTTAGTTGCTTAGCTTGGGACGAGGTGGTGTTGTGTGAAATGTCCTAGGATATTTATTTATTTATGTATTTCCGTTGAAATCGTGTATTCCGTGTCACCACACGGAAATAGAATACATAGTATCACCACCCCATTTGATCCTGAATTCGAAATCGGCGAAAGTTAAAAGTTAAAACTGAGAATTACATACAATTAAGCAAACTACGAAAGGTAAGCTTTGTTGAAATAGTTTCTCCTTAACATGAAATGGTCAGAGGTTGCAAACTATTGACTTTGTTTTGATGCCGTTGTCAGATAAAGCAGTTTTGCGCCGAGATCAATGCGATTGCGTCATTTCACTCGAAATTTATAATGCGACGATACACGTGGGTAGTGTTGCCAGTTAGTTTTCGCATTTTTCTTAACAAAAGCTGGTTTGATGTCTTAGGTTTTCACAATTTTTGCACATTGCAGGAAATCACCATTGCAGGAACGTGACCAACGACACTGCAAAGTGTAAGTGTCAGAAACGTTGGGAATTAAATAAAATATACACGAACAGAACCGTCGAGAAATCATTTCCTGCAAAAGCTTGTTTCATAAATCACGATCATTCGACGAATCCTACTAATGTCTCTTAAAGTGATTGAACAAATATGTTAAATGTTGTAAGTAGGAAATTAAAAAAAAAGTTTATGTATTAATACCCGTCATTAATAAATAATCTCACTACAAAAATAATTTGCCAGACAGGTGATTTTGCTCACTTATTTCTAGTATAGAATTTTCGATATATTTTAAATATATATATAAATTATAATAATCTTAAATATGTACCAGCATTTACATCTTGTGGAATAACCAGTGATTATTTAGTTAGACCAGCTGTCAATGTCCTCTGAAGCAAGGACGGACGCACGTCCAATGTCCAGCAGAGACGTCGCATATACGTAGGTTTCGATGATCTAGGCGGCCAAGAAAATGTTTTCACATTACTTTTAAATGATATAATAAATGGAAAATACTTCTTTAATATTCAAAGTATATTATCATCAAAAATACAATTTAAATACAAAATCGACATATAAACATGCATCTATCTCAAATTAAATCTAAAGATTTTTATTACATTGGTTTTATTTCTAAAAATATGTTACACTAAAATTATTGTCTTGGTCAGTAACAGGATTTGGCTCAGCAGACATTAAAAATTCAAGAGTTTCAGGCAGGAATCCTTTCCGTGATATTTTTTTTTATTTCCCTCATACAACTTATCAAAGGGTCAGATGTTAACAGAAGCCTTTGATAAATATCTAAATTGCATTCTTCTCTCGAAAATGTGCATGCATAGTTTGGTCGACAGGACAGACCGTGATCCGCACTGGCAAATAAAAAAAAATACAACACAAAATATTACATCTGGTATCATTTGTTGCAACCTTCACCTGCAAGGTGTACGCGAAGTGAATCGCTATGAATGAAATAAATTGACCCGATATTTCTTTTGTATGTCACAGATCATGTTTTTGATATCAGTATTCGGTTCATTAGGCATGGATCTTGTTACGAAACTACTGTAATTCGTAATCGTCTTGGCTAGTATAGTTCATTTTTATAACTACTACTTTTAAGCCGTGCATAAACCACTGCTGAATCAGGCCTCCTCCATTTACATGTGGGGGGGAAGCCAGTTATGCCCTGGCCAGATGTTTTGTATCCAGTTTCCTTTCTATTGTCATCACCCAATTGCATCATGATCGTGTCGTAAGAGGCGACTAATGGAACGTAAGAGGCAGATCACCTCAAGAGAAGGAAAACTTGACACAAACCCTGTGCTAACCCGTCTGGCCAGCGTGGCACAGTAGGCTAATTACCCGCCGTGTGATTGGAGGAGGCGCGACTCATCAGTGGTTTTAAGGGCTGAGTAGTTGTAGTATCGGCCTTGTCATAACCTTTTGTCGGCTGTTACGACACCCTTAGGATGGAATGGGGTGGTGACACTATGTATTTTAAATCTGTCAGCACATGGATGATCAATGATCACTAGTAAATCTATTATATTAATACGTGAAGCAAAAAACTTGGTATCCCTTTTTTACGAAAATTGCCCGGACGGAGGAGTATGTAATTTACCACACGTATCGCATATAATATGCTGGAATACAATTGAATCAGTGACCTAATGATAGGCAGATGCTACAACCTCTATGCCATAGTTCGTGCAATAATACCCTTAAATGTTAAGCTATGCTTATTTGGCAACCAGTTCATCGTGGGAGCTCGATACTGATGACTTCGGTACTCACGATTTGCTTGACCCATATATCCCAGTACTGGGTAATGTGTGAGACTATTCATGAATACCATAGAACTGAACTATACAAGATGAGATTTTCGAGGAGAACCGGGCGACCGAAACTGGAACTGCAAGCAATAGCGGAAAAAACCAGTTGAAACTAGTTCACGTCTTTTGATGAAAAGTAAGTCTTTCGATAGCCGGAATCGTACCTGAGTATGGCCTGTAATTATGATGCCGTGTGGTGACGAGTTAAGAATACACAATGACACCAACCCATACCATCTTTGGGGTGTCGTAAGAGGTGAGTAAAAGCAATCGCATGAGGCAGATAACCTAGCCCCAAGAGGAGGAAAACTTGATAAAAACTCTGTGCCAACCCTTGTTGCCAGCGTGGCACAGTAAGCTAATTTCCCTCAATGAATTTGGAGGAGGCCCGACTCTGTAGTGGGTCATTCAGGGGTTGAAACGAACGCACGAACAACGACCGTGCCTTAGTGTATCCCCGTGGAGATACAGTCAGGACCTACGAGGCAGTCAGCGTTTTAGTAGGGTAGGGGGACGCCCCTCGCAGCACGTGCGGGTTGAACCAGCGTCCCACATACTTGGGCAGATGTGGATATTCCAAAACGATTAACCCCTCCCCCCCTTAAAAAAAGGCCTTAGTAGTTTGTCACTTATGGGCACGC
The DNA here is from genome assembly GCA_905475355.2 of Clostera curtula. Lineage (NCBI taxonomy): Eukaryota > Metazoa > Arthropoda > Insecta > Lepidoptera > Notodontidae > Clostera > Clostera curtula. The sequence goes on along the minus strand of FR997808.1, from coordinate 5,012,794 downwards.
ACCACGGGCTGAAAGTCCATTAAGGATATGACCCCCCCAAATGTCACTAAGCTGACCTGAGATGATGAAACCAGTGAACATGTATCAATTCCACCTAAAATTAGTCAAAGAACTTGATCATTTAAGCGAGCTAGTTCTCACACCGGTGCCATTTCTCAGTGATAAATCGCTCAGTGGCTATGATGACACAACAAAGCGAGTCGTGCGGACAGGCTGCCTCTCACGACGGCCAACGGTTTGCGGTGCCCTGAAATAACAGAACATAGAAAAGTGTCGAGAATCCTTAATATTATAAATGCAAAAGTAACGCTGTCTGTTGCGGTTTTGTTACACAGATAGTCTAGAGAAAGGACTTAAGTTACTTTTCAATTAGAAAAAAGCGCTGTAAGGCCTTGAAAGGGGGAATACCGTTGACGAGTAGCCTTAATAATGTTGAAATTGAACACTTTTTCACGGATATATCGCGTGTATTACGTATTTAATGACAGGATCTTAAGCAGGTACCTGCTAACCACCCTGTCTATTGAAATTAGGATGATTTTTCATTCTTGAAATGTATTGTTTTTTATTGGCTCCTTGATGTTTAATTTCAATGTGTAATAATAATAGCGAAACCCTAAGACATCTAAAACATAATATTAATGTACCGTCTTGATTAATTGTGCCAATATTTTGTCAAATAAGTTAAATACATATCCACATTATTTTATTTGACAAACATGGCAAGTACAAACATTCATTCGGTTCTCTCTGTAGCTTAACCTAGCTATAGCATATTGACTAGGCCAATCGTCCGGGCTAAATTGAGACATTTACATGTATTGACTGTAAAACGGAGGTACGAATGGCGGCGGCGCTGGAGTGAAATTTGTCCCGTTACTGGACTGCGCAGTCGAGCGATTTTAATTAAACGTTTCTTTATAATGAAATATAAATACACGGATACAGATATTGTTTGAGAATAAATAAATTAAGAAAAAACAGTAAATTGACATTACAATATTTACTAAATAAATTTATTTACTGTAATGAAATAAGCTCGAAATAATTAATAATAATTGCAACTGCATTGTCTTCATAAATTTGGGGCATCATTTAAGCATATTTATGTTTTGTTAAAAGTTATGAATTTTAAAACGTATTTTAATTATTTAAAGGTGATTATGTGGGAAAAGCTTAAATCTAATACACAATACAATAAAATCCATAACGATGCATTGTTCATGGAAATTTCGTAGTCAGTTCAAGTCAGTTACAAGTGTGCTGACGGAGTAAAAATATATAACGTCAACACCCCATTCCATATTGAGGACTTTGTAAAAACCGATAAAATGAATTAAAGGAGGGAAACATACTGTGCCAGCGCGGCACAGTATGCTTATTTCCCTCTTTTAATTGGTGGAAGTACGACTCAGCAGTGGGTCTATTACGGGCTGTTAAGAAGAAGAAGAATGTTACAAGGTTAGAAACCCGTCTTCCTGTATCCCATCAACTCATACGCATATTTTACAGTCTTAATAAACATACTGGAACGTTGGTCTACAAATGAATAGTATGTCCATGATTTTGTGTGACACTCGGAACTTACGTCGCCCACTTGGTGGCGTCAGTGATTTATTGCAAATGGCGCGAAAGCGAAAACGCTCGTAAAACGCGCGTTTGCATTTATGGCGTGTTGTTCGGTGCGTCGCCCGATTGCATCGTGTGTAACTACCCTTTGGCGTAAATCGCGTGGTTATTAGAATAGCTTTTGATTGTGGGAACTAACGTAGATTGAGCCTCAATATTTTGAAAGCTTGGTTATACTTGTAGTAAAAGGAATTACTTATAGTAAGCCAATCTGGTGACTGATTTCAATGTCACTTACCCATTCCATGTCACAAAGGTTAAAATGCAAGTCAAAAATACATGAACTCTTTACTATGTGGTGACGGATTTATTCCGTGTGGTGACGGATTTACAGTACACGGTGTCACCACCACATTTCAACCTGAGGGTGTAGTTGAGCTGACAAAAGGAAATCATAATGCCGAAAACCTATCCGCAAGAGAAGCAAAACTTGATACGAAACCGTGTGCCAACCCGTCCGGCCTGCGTGGCACTGTAGGCTAATTACGATCCATGTAGTTGCAGGAGACTCGACTCAGCAGTGGGTCATTTATGGGCTGATCAGTAGTAGTAGTCTACATCAATACTATAAAATGCATTATATATGAGATGTTTTTTCTAAACGTTATAATATATTTTACTAGCGACCCGGCCCGGCTTCGCCCGGGTGCAATTATCCATGTATTATACCTATAGACCTTCCTCTTGAAACACTCTATCTATTAAAAACTATTTTTAGCGCAAGATAGCAGATAGAAGTTTGATTTTATACTACTACTAGAGACCCGCCCCGGCTTCGCACGGGTGCAATGATGAACATCTATATTTATCTCCATAATAATATGCATGTATTATACATAAAAACCTTCCTCTTGAATCACTATATCAACTAAAAAAACCGCATCTAAATCCGTTGCGTAGTTTTAAAGATTTAAGTATACATAGGGACGGACAGACGATAGCGACTTTGTTTTATACTATGTAGTGATGACGATACTGAACTGCCCCCACCAGTCCGCCTCTGACCACGGCAGGTTTAATCCACGCTAAATAAAGGTACGAATATAGGTACATTCACAATATTTCTGCGAATCAGACCCGTCTCATTAATATGTTTAGGTCGCATTATTGGTCGCCGGTAGAAGTCCCCAAATAAATATCTTTCTTCTCCAGAATCATCATCATTTCAGCCAAAAGACGTCCACTGCTGGACATAGGCCGCCTGCATCCACTGGTTTCCGGCGATCTTAACCAGGTCGTCGGTCCACCGTGTGGGAGGCCTACCAGCACTGCGCCTTCCGGAACGCGGTCCCCACTCGAGGACTTTTCTGCCCCATCGGACGTCGGTCCTGCGAGCTATGTGCCCTGCCCACTGCCACTTAAGTTTGACAATCCGGTGGGCTATGTCGGTGACCCTGGTTTTCCTGCGTATCTCCTCATTTGTGATTCGATCTCGCAGGGAAACTCCGAGCATAGCCCTCTCCATTGCCCTTTGGGTGACTTTGAGCCTTCTGATGGAGCCCATAGTGAGCGACCACGTCTCTGTTCCATAAGTCATCACTGGCAACACACATTGGTCAAAAGAAGACAAAAGTCTTCTCCAGAATATTTGAGTTTAATTCAAAATAATATCTTGTTAAAATATTTACGTGGTCAACTTGCAACTCCAACAGACTGTGGTTTGTGGATCTATCCACAATTTTACATTATATTGTTAGACGAAGAGCAGTGGAAGTAAAACAGCATGCTCTACCATCTCTCGGGCTATGTACCTGTGTTGTGATACACTTTTAAATTCAAATCCAAAGCCTCGTTGGTCTAGTGGTTAGATGTGCCGCCTTTGGATCAACGGGTCCCGGGTTCGATTCCGGGGTCGGGCAAGTGTCTTTGTCTAAACCAGAGGCACTGGCTCGGAGTCTGGGTGTCATTTCTATCTATGATATGTATGTATTTACAACAAAAAAAAAATTATAAGTCGTTTATCATCCATCTCGTTACCATAACACAAGCATTACGTTGCTTAGCTTGGGACGAGATGGCGTTGTGTGAAATGTCCAAGGATATATTTATTTTGTTTGGGTCACGATGGACACTTACAAATAGTCAACATATTATTCTAAACACACTAAAAAAAAATCGACCGTATACCACCAGTTCGGAACGCCTCCACTGCTGAGAAGAACTGGCAAGAAACTCAGAGGCTCATTATTTTCTTTGCGGTCCTATTTGTTATTTAAATGTACAATAACTCTCTCACACTCAAAAACATCTCACTTATCTACAATCGCAGTATCAGTACTGGTTCCAACATATTACCAAATTCGCGTACCAGTGTCACGCACCGCAATCTCATAATCGGTTATTAATTATGATGGATAGCCGGACAAGGAGATTATCGGCTTATTGTGGACTGCACGCTTCACTGAACACCTTTATTAAATTAGCTAAGCGATGACCCTGGTGCATATAACACGCTTTGTTTTCCGTGTGGTGACTTAGAATACATTGTGTCACCAACCCATTCCATCCTGAGTGTGTCGGAGGAGCCGACAAAAGGAAATGAGAAGGCCGATAACCTAACCATAAGAGAGGGAAAAAATTATACGAAACTCTTTAGCAATCCATCTGGTCAGCGAGTCACAGCTAGGTTGCTGTGACTCGCTGACCGAATTGATTGCACTGCACAGCTGAGTCGGGCCTCCTCCATGTAATAGGAGGTGGCCCGACTCAGCAGTGGATCATTTATGGGCTGAGGAGCTGAATAGAAGTAGTAATACGGTTCTACGCTGGCAAGACGGGTTTGGTTCCTTTTTTTGTGGCTAGGTTATCTACCTTTTGCGTACGACACGCTCAGGATAGTAAGGTTTGGTGACATTGTGTTTTCTCAATCGGATAGCCCCATTTGTTACTATGAGTCTATGTATGCCTGTCTCTGCTCGATTGTAGGGAGAGCGATTTAGTAATATCAAGAATCATTTATAGGCTGAAAGGAGACGAGAAAATCCAAAACATTATGTAACTTAATTCTAATACAGTAAGGTCACCATTTAATTGGCTATTAGTAACAGCATAGTGTGTGAGGACATGACACGATTCCAGGCCGTCAGTGTAACGTTCCGACGGGACATCCTGATAACAGACCACTATTTAATGCCATTTACACAATATGGCGCATCATTTTACTAAGGAACATAATAAAATAATAATAAACGAAGTATACGTATAGTATAATGTGCCGTTAATTGTCTTATTGAGAATCGTATTGCGGGGGCAGTTTACAAACATGTAATTCACGAACACAAATGACTCCGAGCAAGTGCCTTTGGTTTATACAAAGACACTTGCCCGACCCGACATCGAACCCGGGACCCGTTGATCCAAAGACGGCACATCTGACCCCTAGACCAGCGAGGCAGTCAAATTACGATAATAACGGCGTCTCTATACCAATGGTGCCCCGTCCCGCGTCACCTTCCTGGTGGGCCCTAACTGTGTCTTCACGGGGAAGGAGCTCTTAGCCTAGGGGCAGCGTGAAACGAAATTGATCTGTAAATTAAGCAACGTCTGGCTTACCTGCATGTTGGGTCATTGTAATATCTGGCCTCTCCTTGCTTCGGAGGGCACGTAATGGCGTCGGCCCTGGCTGCCATATTACCAACTGTGACAGTCAGTACGCGTAGTCAGTTGCGTGGAAACTGGCAGCTGGTCTGACCAAATAGTTACCGGTTATCCCACGAGATGGCTCACGTGGTTGTTAGGCAAATCATGTTAGACTATTTACCATTGAATTTGAGAAATAGGCGCGGAAAAAGAATGTTCCGTTAAATGTTTTAACCCTAGACGCAAGAGGAGTGTTATTAGGTTTTTTCAAGATAAATATCGTATATGCTTTGTATTGAGCATTAGAAAAAAGCGCTAAGCTACTTGCTACGAGTTGCTAAGCCACAAACTAAAATCAATCCTTTTTTTGTTCAGAAGCCTTCGTGGGATCATGCTCAACAATTTTCATGAAGATCATCACATGATCAAAAGCATCGGTAACGATTCTATAAAGAACATATAGACAAACATTAATTTTAATATATGTATGTATAAGACGAAGAAGAAAGCATTTCGCAGGTCATTATTTACCATAAGATTTTGTGTATGGATAAATTGAGTTATAAATTCATAAATTATTATTTTCTCAACCTTTTAATCGACGCGTGTCTTTTTTCCATTCCCAGCAAATTAGCCACGCTTAACTTTGAGCCTACTATATATTTACCTAGAGAAGCTTATTGTGTAATGACAGCCACACGGGGTTCGACATAATTTCAAATATTCCTCCTACCGCTAGATTTTCACCCTTAGTCGCCTCTAACGCCCCATTAGTAATCACAACTATATATTTAAATGTGTTAATCTAATCCATCATGATCCAATCGCAATGTAAAGTAAATGATAAAAGTGCGCTACATAAATTGGCGAGCAGTGTTTGTATATAATGGTGCGACCATTGGCGCGCGGTCGGCCGCCAATTACCCTATTGCCAACAATTGTTGTGCGAGATGCCCGATCCTCTCCTATCACATATCGTTTGTCATAATACAGGTACATCCATACAGTATTACAATTTGATGGGAAACAAACTGTCGTCAACTCAACCCGTCAATGACCCACTGTTAAGTCGGACCTCCTCAATTTTGATGGAAGGAAATTAGTATCTTGTGCCCCGCTTGTAAGACAGGTTGGCACAGATTCTTACCACAGTTCGTGATTAAGTTTCCGTTCAACTTCCTTGAGTACCCTCGTGCCATACTTTGAGGATAGAGCGATTTGGTGATTAGACATACGCTAAATTTGTCATCGTATTGATAAAAAATATGTTTTATTCCAAATTCAATGTCTTGTGGTCAGGTCGACCCAGTCACGGCGTTTGTGAAAATCCTTGACGGAAGCCTGTGTGTAGCGCGGGTCGTTTTGTGGTGGAAATAATGATGATAATACCTTCATATGTCTTGAAGATTGTTTCTTCTGGATGTTACCGGTTTTGGGCATAGATACTGATGAAAATAGTCCAGTTAGACCATTGTCCAATAAGAATCATCATATCACATCATCACCCAGTAACCTCTTCCCAATTCATGGAGGGGAATAAGCCAACTGTGTCACGCTGGCAAGACAAGTTTGTATCAAGATTTGCTCTTGCGACTAGATGGTTTACCTTTGCGTTTCTTTTGACTTATCTTACGACATTCTCAAGATAGTGTGGGTTGGGGATATTTTGTGTCATCCATGTAGTAACATGGACGATATTATCAGCCAAGGTTAAATAATGTATCGTAAATATATTTGTCAAAAAAGGCCTAGATTTAAGTCTCTTTTAGGAACTTATCTATCTATCTATTTGTCATATTTGTCATGTTTGCGAATATCTGTAGTCTGAATTTCTTCTTATAAGCGTCTTGAAACTGTGATTGTAACGATATATATTTAGTCTTTAATTGTAATACGTGGATAACGCTGTGGGATACAATGTTAGTAATTATCGAAATCATAGCTGTTAAGTAATGTATACATTGTATCGGTTTGTTCTCCCTAATAAATAAAATAAAATAAAACTTCACGGCCCCGTGTCGCCTTCAAAATTAAATAAACAAAAAAAAAATTTTTTGTCTGAATAAAACCAGCTGATGATCCTGATCCTTTGATCCTTGAGCAGATCAACCATCGACAAGTTAATGCTGCTACTATTACTACTCAGCATATGACTGACCCACTACCGAGTGGGGCTTCCTCCTATCATAGGCAGGGTATTTAGCATACTGTGCCACGCTTACCAGCCAGGTTGGCACAGGTTTCAAGTTTTCCTTCTCATGCGTTTTTCGGCCTTGTCATTTCCTTTTGACGACTCTTATCACACCCTCAGGATGAAATGAGGTGGTGACACTATATTGAAATACATAGGTGTTTGAAATCCGTCATTACACGGAAATGTTAATGCATTCATCATTCATCATTTCAGCCAAAAGACGTCCACTGCTGGACATAGGCCTCCCCCAAGGATCTCCACAAAGGCCGGTCCTGGGCCGCCCGCATCCACTGCTTTCCGGCGACCTTAACCAGGTCGTCAGTCCACCGTGTGGGAGGCCTACCAGCACTGTGCCTTCCGGAACGCGGTCGCCACTCGAAGACTTTTCTGCCCCATCGGGCGTCGGTCCTGCGAGCTATGTGCCCTGCCCACTGCCACTTAAGTTTGGCAATCCGGATGTTAATGCGCTTAGTGTTAATTACGGAAATCAAGATATTCCCCATTGATTTTCACACCCACTCAACAAATTATCAAATTCTTCGTACGTGCAGAAAGCATGTTCTTAGGGCTTATGCCCTTGAGCATCTATTGTTATGCGTGTAACCCCTGGCCCTTACGTGCCCCAGACTTAAAACCGTATAGCTATAGAGTTAAGGGCGATAATTGATTAAAATAATATCTTCTTGGCTAGTATGCTAAATTGACTATGTATAGGGTTAGCCGCGTAAATTTCTTGAAAATAATGCAACTTATTTCAATTAAATATATTTTTAACTTGAAACGAATTGGACTAGTTTTTTTCTTTTTTTTTTCTTTGACATATTTCGCAATAGAGACCTCCAAATCCTCCCTGGATTTGGAGGTCTCTATTGCGCAATGTGTTATAGATTACTTCGGCATTTGGCAAGATGGGCCTCTTCCAATTTTGTGGAGGGAAATAATTACAAGTGAAGGTGATTTACGTGTGCCGACGGATTCACATTTTTTTTTTATAAAAAAAACCCATGCAATTGTATCGCGGGGATAATTTACAAACATGAAATTCTCGAACACAAATGACACCCAGACTCAGAGCAGCCTCAGTGAGCAGACTCAGTGCCTCTGGGTTACACAAAGACACTCACCCGGCGCCAAAATCGAACCCGGGACCCCGTCATCTAAAGGCGACGCATCCAACCACTAGCCGAACAAGGTAGACAATGTTATTTTTAAATACGCCACCATGAACGTATTATTTTTTGCACAAGGAAAATGTGTGCTAGGCAACCCTGTAGATAGGCCATTTCATTGATGAATACGTTTCTGCTGATGCCTATTTATTAGTGGGTGTGATGGTAGGTGGGTTCTGAGTAATAGATTTATCGGAGAAGGTGTGTGCGAAGATATAAGTTCTTTTATTGTTTTGCTAAACTGTACGGTTCTCGAAAACAATCAACAAATTACCAATATTTGGGTTTTGTATCTATTTCTTTTGTTACGTGTACATCTATTTATGTATTGAACCAAACATACATAAATATCATATAAAATATAATACATGTCGGAGAATTAACTGTTTAATTAAACCTTTTAATTTGAGCAGCGGGTTCAAGGTACCGATCTTAACTACACTCCAGCATTAACACACCGCACAACAACCACTGTTTCTATCATAATGCGCGACTCTGACAATGTAAAATAATATAACTTCTTTTAAAAAGATGACAAACTAAATTGAATAGAAAAATCTAACAAATTAAACTAATTAAAATTAAGATTTAACAAAGTATTTTCTAGGCTAATTGATATAGTCTATTATGTAACCAGCAATCAACTCTATTCTGACTACTTCCTCCGACATACATATAAAATAAAACAACTCAACTATAGTCACTTTATCATCATCATCAACATCATTTCGGCCAAAAGACATCCACTGCTGGACACAGGCCTCCCCCAACGATCTCCACAAAGCTCCACCGTACAGGAGGCCTACCAGCACTGTGCCTTCCGGAACGCGGTCGCCACTCAACGGTCGTTTTCTGCGCCATCGGGTCGGTCCTGCGAGCTATGTGCCCTGCCCACTGCCACTTAAGTTCGGCAATCCGGTGGGCTATGTCAGTAACCTTGTTTTTCCTGCGTATCTAAACTCTAAACTAAACTCCGAGCATAGTCCTATCCATTGCCCTTTGGGTGACTTTGAGCCAGGTTACTTTATATAAATACTAGCGACCCGCCCCGCCTTCGCACGGGTGCATTTATCATAATTAAAAACCTTCCTCGTGTTCTCTTCTCTCTATCTATTAAAAGAAACCGCTTCAAAATACGTTGTGTAGTTCTAAAGATTTAAGCATACATAGGGACGAACAGACGACAGCGACTTTATTTTATACTATGTAGTGAAGTGATTTACTTAAATAAATTCTAAAAAGATTAATAACTAAAATAATAAAAATGTTATTTGCGCCACATCACTGTCGTCGGATACGGTGCCAAGAAGGCTAGTAGTATTGCCACGTTGTATGGCAATGCTAATTCACTGAGTGAAGTAACAACCAGCCTTCCGGTCACCGGATGAATTTAACAGACGCCTGGACAATACTTTGTAAAATGAATTGAATTCCGGGCCTCTCGGACCAAACGTTTCCACCCCAAGGGGCACAAACATGTGACTCTAATCGACCTGATTATATTGGCACCGCTTGAGGGATTTTATGTACTAGCGGTTTGCCCTGGATTCGCACGGATATTTAAAAACAATATTCCAAAGTCTGTTATAATTAGACATATCTTCTTATTTATAGAAATGAATGTCCCTAAGAATCGTAAAATATGCATTTCATCATGACATGTAATGATCTTCAGCAAAGTGTTGTGCAAGAGACCAGGATGGTTTCTGTACGAAAGATTAACAACCTTAAATTCTTACAAACTTTCACGTTTATAATATTAGTAGAATTATAATTATTATTGCATAGTCTAAAATACCGTATGCTACGAGTAGAAAAAGATTTTTAAAAAAATAGAGAATTTATTATAAGTGCCTATCCTTTGGTTTTCACAAATTTTCTTCAAAACTTCTACAAACTACTATGGTGAAAATATGCGAGAATTGCGAGACTCTTTCTTTTCTAAATGAGCCAATCAAGAATAATCAGAATCTGTGTAAAATTTAGGAATAGTTTGCCGAAAATCGAACAGATTAAGTCATCATTACACTTTATCTGATAAGACGATCATCTTTTTGCGTCTACATTAGTTTAAGTCAACTCATTTATTAGTCTTCATAACCGTAGCAATACTTGTTCTTGCATCATACGATATAGATGTAACTGCGAGCCCACACACGTCCACGGCTTAATTAAAAGGTTAAGTTTTAAGCTGCCAAGTGTTTATGTAGGTGGGGCTTATAACACTCATAACTTGTATAGTACTTATCGTCCTTACTTCTCAGCCTGTACATGACCCACTGCTGAGTCGTACCTCCTCCAATTTCATCGCAAAATGACGCTGGCCAGATGGGTTGGCACAGGGTTTATATCAAGTTTACCAACTCTTGCGATATGGTTTTCGGCCATATTATTTCGTTTTGTCGGCTCGTCGTCCATTGACATTTAATAGTCACAATTTCAGCAACCTACTAAAAAGTTTATCAACCGACTTTAAAAAATAGGCAATTCTAAATTCGATTGTGTTTTTTCCAAGTTCCAGATTGGTCCGACTTCAGAATGTAAATCAATTTCAAAATTAGTATTAATAACCGAAAAATAACGAACAAACAACCATTTGCAGTCGGTTTCCGTCATTTCTGTTTTATTTTTCGACTGTCGCAATTATCTTCAGCTCATATTTGTATTTGCATTAATTACTCATTAATGAACTTAATTCATGCACGCCATAACCTTTTCTATACTCAACATGGATATCGGTCAAGGCTTGGGCGAGATGTTTGCTGTAATGAGTTAATATAAGCCCACGCCTTCTCATTGTTTCATTCCGTTTGTCCATTGCTTGTATATACAGGGTGGAATCAAACGGTTATAGATGGCTTCGAAAAGGACGTCGAGCCTGCCATTAATCACGTGATGTTTTTTGAACATTTTATAACCCCTCCCTCCCCTTTGGTGATACGTGGTGAGGTTTTCAGTTGAAAGCCCCTGCCAATTGAAAATTGGCACACAGTGGCATTGCCGCTGAGTTGGGACCATTTACAGACTAAGCAAACTATACCTTAAAGCATTTATATATTGTATGAGTGTAATATTGTAAGAGAGTCAAAGCCAGAGGCACTTGCTCGGAGTCTGCGTGTCATTTGTGCTCGTGAATTACATGTTTGTAAAACCCCGCGCGATACAGGTTATAATAAGTGCAGGAGTTTTGTTTAAAAAAAAATGCAGATTAGATAGGTGTAAATGGATATCCTTCGTGGAAATCCTTGGGGGCGGCCTATGTCCAGCGGTGGACGTCTTTTGGCTGAAATGATGACGATAATAATATGTAAGTCTATATGAATAAAGGTTTTTATTAACTGTTTATTAGTTTTTGAGCCGTAGTGGCTGCAATAAAAATGTTTCTTCCTTCTTTCTTTCAGTTAAAGTTGAACGAAATATTTTAATCTTCACATCATAATTTTATATTTCTTCTCTGTAGGGCAACAACATTCTGAAACGGTGGCGAAATTTAGAAATATATTTTGACCATTCCAAAGCGCGCATTTATTTTATTTTTTGAATACAGACATTTATGACTTTAACCATATAAGAACCCTTATAGTACACAGTATAATAAGCCTTTATAATAATACTAGCGACCCACCCCAGCATCGCACGGTGCATTTATTCTGTGCATTTATTTCAACCTTTCTCTTGAATCACTCTATCTATTGAAAAAAAACCGCTTCAAAATCCGTTGCGTAGTTTTAAAGATATAAGCATACATAGGGACGTACAGACGACAGCGACTTTGTTTTATACTATGTAGTGATGATCACAATATCTGTCTAATTAGATTTAATAATGGTCCACACATCTGTAAGTAAAATCTGTTTTGGGGAATATAAATTTCTCACCAAAATAAATTACCAAAAATGATTTTTTGTGCAAAAGGCTTTCCTTTGGATGTATATGAATATTTTGTTACACTCTATGTATTATAATATGAATCAATTTACAAATTTTATATTTCATTTGTTACTTGGGCTTCGTTATGAGATTTTGAGACTTATACGTATTGTTATAAAGGTGCTTTAATTGCTTTTTGGGAGATAAACTCTGTTTGTCGATCGGTCTCATTGTCAGTGCATTGAATTTGCATGAAGTATGAAAGTATAGGCGGTATGGAAACGAAATGGATGAGTTGTAAAATGTTCTAATGAATTAGTCACGAGTTATGAATTATACTAATGATAACGGAC